>OU696529.1:79820909-85414887 GCA_916048285.2 Bellardia pandia | reverse complement strand
GAAATCTTTATTTTTACCTCGCCTGGAGTATATAATGTGTATACAATTTGAAGTAAATCTGTTAAAAACTATATGGGAGCAATTACATAATTTTTAAAAAGTGGCGTAAAAAGGGGCGTGGTCAAAAAAACAGTACCCTATTAATCATACCAGAGTCCCAGTTAAATGCTGTGAAAATTTCAAAAATATCGGTCCAGAGGTTTGGTCTTCAATTACAATATTTTAAAAAAGTGGGCGTAAAAGTGGGCGTGGTAAAAAAAAAGTACCCTATTATTCCTTCCAGAGTCACAGTAACATGCTGTGAAAATTTCATCAAAATCTGATCAGCCGTTTTGGAGTCTATACGTTACATACATACATACATACATACATACATACATACATACATTCAATTTTATATATATAGATACAGTTTTTAAAATTTAATTATTTTAACTATTTTTTAATATTGATTCTGCTTAATCGCTTAGCTACTTGTTATTTCGTTTTCACCTTTTTTCACTTTTCTGTTAATTAATAATTATTTACAAATAAATTGAATTTATTCCTGTTGTGTTTAACTAAATTATTATTATTTTTTTTGTTTTGAGTACGTACCTATAAAATTAATATATAAAAAGTGTATAGATTGTATGTTTTTTAAATATAAATTTTGTTTTGTTTATTGATAGGCACAAATTACAATTAATTAATTTCGTATTTTGTATTAATTTATTTGAACTTAGTGATAGAAAAGGTTTAGTTTATGTTTTTAAATATTTAATTACAATAGGGAGTTCGTCTGTACACATGAGATGGATGGGTTTTCATTTTATATTTTAACTATCAGTTTTTTTTAGGATCCGTTATTTATATTCTAGACTAGTTGACTTAATGAAGATGTCGAGCGCTTAATTTGAATTTAACTTTAATATACATTCACTCGGATGAGAACTAAATGAAATGATGTAGGTTGATATAATAAAAATTTCCACAACAATCAACATAGAAGAAGAACGAAAAAATAATCAACAAATTTCTGTCTGTCTATTAATTTCGCAACTCTAAAAGGTTTCAAAGCGGAATGAGAAAAATGTCTGTCCATCAATTTCTCAACTGTAAAAGTAACAAAATGTGATCGCAATATAATTTTAGATACAAAAATACCAACCACCTTTTTGTTTTAATATTTTGTAGCTAATTTTATTCTATATTCTTCGACCTTTTTAATGATTTTTATTAAATAATTTTTAAGCTTGAGTGAATTATATATAAGAATTAAAAATTTTTTTATAAAAAAACAAAAAAGTGACCTCAAGCTTAAAAATTATTTAATAAAAATATTTTGTAGCTAGAAATAGTTCATAGTGCAGATGATAATTATTTCCTCAGACTTACCACTGTTATTGTGATTATTGTTGGCAGCGATAACACTGCCGGCTGTTAAGTGTACACGAGCATTGGCATTTGAATTGAGTACGGCAAGATTGGCGCGTCCTTGTTTCGAAGAGACGCCACCACCAACACCTAAAGTGGTACCCAGTGACTGTATAATATGCGTTTTTCCTCCAGCCATGGTTTTCTCCTTAAATGGCATTTTGCGAGGATTTTCCTTTTCAGAATCTTGGGCAATTTGAAAAGTTGTTTGGGTAGCCGCCATTGTTAGTTATTAATAACACGCGTACAATTAATTGAGTAAACCATAGTTTAGTCTGTGGAGTAAACATTTAAATAAATTTACTTTTAATATAGGATTTTTCTTTTGAATTAGCGCTTAAATTTTCACGCTTTCTTAATTTTTATAAAATTACAACATTTTCTTTGGATTTGTATTGATCTAGAAACTCTTTCTTCACAAAATTAAAACTGCGCTTTTTCACTCTCTTGTTGCCGTCAATGCTCATATCGATACGGTGACCATTTTTGGGAAAGGAAAATACAGGACAAATACAAAATTATGTTAAAAATGAAAAGAAAAGCCTTCTTGACTAAGGCTAACAAAAAAAAAAATAGAATAAAACTACATAAATGATAAATTTAGTTATGAAGTTTGATATATTTCCACAGAATGGATTTTTTTAAAACATCTGGATTGTTAATTAAAAATCCTTTAAATTCGGAGCAATTCATTTTAAAATTGCATTTTGTAATTAATAATGATCTTAAAGTATTTACTTTTAATTGCGATTTTCGGTGGTCCAAATATTATTCATTATTGAAAACACTCTCTCGGTAGCAGCATTTGAAGCTGGTAGACATAGACAAAATTCAACAAGTATCAATATATTTTTATATGCAATCACATTTGTCTTAAAGTGATTAAAAATTTTAATCCATCTTGCATCTACTGATATATTTTTTACCCCTCCAGTCTTATATTTTTTCATTATTTGGAAAATTTTTCACGCAGCTCACTTCATCAAATAAATCTTCATTATTTATTTTTAAATCATTTCTAATTTCAATTAGTGTTGTTTTTATCCGACCTTTCAGTTCAAGTGTATGTAAAAATTCACTCAGTGTAACATTAGACGATGAAGAAGACACTCACTCACCGCGCAGAAAATTAAATGTGTTTTTTGTTTTAATGTAAACTTTTTCGAACATAAGCTTTGAAAATGCTATACGAAGTGTAGCGAAATATTAGCAATAAAGAATTTTTACATACACTTGACCTCGAGCTCGAACAATTTTATTTCTTGAAAATTTCTAATTTCATTTAGATAGGATACAGTTTTTTCAATCTTGTCCCCAAGATAACATATTTCGTAACAATATCCAGTCTAAAATTTCTGCATCTCTAAAAGCTTTATCCCACTGATTTAGGTAATCAATGCATGTTTGGTAAAAATTTGTTATATGTTCTTTAGTTATTGTTTCATCAAAATCATTACTTTTCTGTAATTCGAGAATAATATTTTTGACAGTAAGCGGTAAAAACAGTTACTTTTTCCGTTCGACCAATTTAAATTTTAAATCTTTTAAAATAGTTGAAGCCTCAGACATTGAAATATTTGTGATTCTACATTAAGAATAGCTTTATGAAATGTTGAAGCTTGGATATATGCAAAAGATAACCATAATTCATAAAAAAATGTCGTAATATTGTGGGGCATTTTGGTTGAGACATAAAATATAATTTTAAAGATTCAAATAGTTTTATGATTCTTTCCAAAGCAGGCATTAAAGTTAACCATCGAGTTTTGCTATGTCCTAGTAACTTTTATATTCTATTTCAATATCTTCACATATTTCTTTGAAATTTTCAATTCTAACTGTATAAATATATAAAAAAAGAATAAATTTTGACAATAATAACTTCAATATCAATAGGTAAGCATTCTGCTGCAGTTTGTATGCAGTTGTTCAAAATATGTGCAGCGCAAAAACTGATAGGTGAGTTTTTGGCCAATGAAGTTTTGCATTTTGTGAAAGATATTATTCTGACCTTTTCTCGCTGCACCACAAAATTACAATTTGTGCTGTCTCCACAAAACGCTATCATTTTACTAATTATTTAATTTTTTTCAAGAGTCTCTTGCACATATTTTGAAATAATATCTGAAGTTTCTCCAATATGGTCTTTAACATCCAAAATCGTAATCTGAATTCCTTTATTCGGCAGAAAGTATCGAATTAATATTGGACAAATTTTAACATTTTTGTGATTCGAACAATCTAAATATATTGTGATACATTGAACGTTTGACAAATCTGCTTTGATTGTATTTAATGACATTGGTGTAAAAATATTGTTAACAATGGATTCACATTTTGTTCTAGCACAAGAATATTTTTTACTGAAACACGATTTGATCAGTTTTGATGTGCAATCGTTAGACCTAAATGAAAAATTGTGCTGAAAACTGTGAAATGTCCAAGTACCTTCTACAATAGCCAGGTCCTTTTCTTTATCATTAAATGTATTAATTCTTAAAAAATTCGTTAAAACTTTACTTGATGATTTGGCTAAATCTGCTCGTATGCTTTTGTGTTTGCAAATGCTGTTTAATATCAGTACGTCCACTATTTGCTATAGAAAAATGTGGCAAACATTTTTCACATCTCACCTCTTGTTGTTGCTATTTGTTGTTTTAATAAATGGAAACTCGCTTTTTAAGTCATCATTGAAATTACATTTTATTTTTGTTGGAGCCATATCTCTATTAAAATGAATGCTATTTTAACTTTTGGAAATGTAGGGAAAGTATACAGTTGGATTTTTATGATAATTTTGTATTAATGTTCGTGCAATGTATATGCTAAAAAGAGGACATTTGCATATCAAATTAGGAAATAAGGGGACATTGTACTGTCCCTGTATTTACAAAAAAATCTCAAGGGACAGCATGTTAAAAAACAGGACTGTCCTGTAAAATACAGGACGGATGGTCACCGTACATATCGATCAGTTTAGAGTTGTGTCCAGTGTTGCCATATTTTTTTTACAAAATCTGACAATTCCCAAAAAAAAAAATATGTTTTTTTTTTTTCGAAAAAAATCTGCACTTCAAAACAAAATTAAATAATATCGCACACTTTCTTCAAAAGTGACTCAATTAAAAAATTTTATATAATGACACAACTAAAAATAAATCACTATTAAATTGCAACTTTATACCAAATGAAATATAAAGAAATATCTAACTGTTTTTTTAGTAACTTGTTAACTGTAACAAAATGCTTTGATCTTTTTCTTATAGATAAACAAGTGTGTTTTGTGTGTTGTTTAAGCATACAAACCCGAAAAATTAAAATTTTGAATTGAGTCACTTTTGAAGAATGTGTGTGATAAGTAATAAAATGATATTTGTATATGTTTAATTCATTTTTATTAAAGAAAAAAAGAAAACAAAATATAATTTTTATATCTATACATATATATAAAATTCAATGTATGTATGTATGTATGTATGTAACGTATAGACTCCAAAACGGCTGAGCCGATTTTGATGAAATTTTCACAGCATGTTACTGTGACTCTGGAAGGAATAATAGGGTACTTTTTTTTTACCACGCCCACTTTTACGCCCACTTTTTTAAAATATTGTAATTGGAGACCAAACCTCTGGATCGATATTTTTGAAATTTTCACAGCATTTAACTGGGGACTCTGGTATGATTAATAGGGTACTTTTTTTGGACCACGCCCATTTTTACGCCCACTTTTTAAAAATTATGTAATTGCTCCATATAGTTTTTTAACAGATTTACTTCAAATTGTATACACATTATATACTCCAGGCGAGGTAAAAATAAAGATTTCTTAAGCCACGCCCCTTTCACGCCCCTTTTCACGGCAAATTTTTGAAAGTTTTATACTTTTTGTTCTCTATACAAATTTGTTCATTCCAACGTATTTTTTTTATTTGGTAGTATATTGCTCTTAATACTGTTAACGTCGCTAAATATATATATATACCCCCTATACCATATGTACCAAATATCACCAATCAGGCAGATTGGTCCAAGGGGTTTGGCCTCCTATTAAGCACAAACATACAGACACACATTCATTTATATATATATATAGATTAAAAGCAATATAATTTAAGGTGAAATGGGGCGAAAAATGGGATTTGGTAATAAAAAAATGTATGTAGTTAAAAAGTATATAAAACTTTAGGTAAATACATAACAAAAAAAGTATTTTGTATAGCAAACATTGTTAGTGGTATACGTATAACAATTTTAAAATTTCATCAAAATCGGCTCAGCCGTTTTGGAGTCTATACGTTACATACATACATACATACATTCAATTTTATATACCAAATTCAGCAAAAATAAGTTTTATGCAAAAAGAAATCGCAAAAACGAAATTTTTTTTAGTTCGGTCCATGTTTGACCATAGACCCCATATAAAGTCCACTTCCAAAATTCACTTAAATACGTATAAAACAGATATAAACAATATAATTGGTTGTAGCTAAACCCGGTGTGCTTTGCTACCCCCCCCCCTCGTCATAAAATAAAATAAAACGTATTTATATATTTACAAACATTTATTTATTTAATTTTAATGTATTTATTGCAATGCTTTAGGCGAGACCATGCCCTTTTGCATGTTAAAAAGTATATAAAACTTTAGGTAAATACATATTACAAAAAAAGTATTTTGTATAGCAAACATTGTTAGTGGTATACGTAAGTATCTGAATTAAAAAAGGGGGCGATGAAGTAGGCGTGGTTCATAGTTATATGGTATATATATAAAACGTATTTTTTTTATTTATTTATTTAATTTTAATGTATTTATTGCAATGCTTTAGGCGAGGCCATGCCCCTTTGTCCACTTACATAGTCAAGAATTTATTATTTCGTAATAATGACGATCGGTCAATCGTCAATGTTATATCTGTTTTACACGTATTTAAGTGGAATTTTGGAAGTGGGACTTTGTATGGGGTCTATGGTCAAACATGGACCGAACTAAAAAAATTTCGTTTTGCGATTTCTTTTTGCATAAAACTTATTTTTGCTGAATTTGGTATATAAAATTGAATGTATGTATGTATGTATGTTTTGCGATTTCTTTTTGCATAAAACTTATTTTTGCTGAATTTGGTATATAAAATTGAATGTATGTATGTATGTATGTATGTAACGTATAGACTCCAAAACGGTCAACCAGAGTTATGAACCAATATGTGAGACCACCTCCATAAAAATTTGATATTTTTCGTCCATTTTATTGCAATATTTTGAAATATATTGCAGATAATACCATGCAATTTTGTATACGTTGTTTGTGCTATAAAAGAAGAAAGTGTGCGGAAAATAGTAAGAATCGGTCCATGATTTCTCATAGCCCCCCATACAAATATATATATTCCCGAAATATGGCTTAATGATAAATAAATGCCTATAAAATTGGCAAAATTTATATTATATATAAATAAATACGTATAAATTAATCAATTATAATATAGTATTAACTACTATATTATTATTTTTCAATATTTTGTATTTACTAAATACAGTTCGTTTTATTTTTTATTTAACAGATTTACTTCAAATTGTATACACATTATATACATTAGCTAAACCCGGTGTGCTTCGCTGCCCCCCCCCCCTCTTTATAAAATAAAACGTATTTATATATTTACAAACATTTAATGTATTTATTGCACTGCTTTAGTTTAGTGGGCGAGGCCATGCCCCTTTGTCCACTTACGTAGTCAAGAATTTATTATTTCTTAAGAATATCCTATTGTGAAAATTTAATGCCGATCGGTCCAGTCGTTAAGACTATATTACGATTTTGAATTTTCCTAAAAAGGGGCGTGGGTCCCACACACTTTTCTTTGGTACGTATTCCTAATTATGCTAATACCATATGTACCAAATATCAGCGACATAGGTCAAAAAATGCCCAAAATATGGCGATTTAAATTTTGGGTTATATGGGCGGTGCCACCCCCGTTTCTACAATCAAAACTTCATATAGCCTATTATTCCAGAGTCACAGTAACATGCTGTAAAAATTTCAGGCAGATTGGTCCAAGGGTTTGGCCTCCTATTAAGCACAAACATACAGACACACATTCATTCATAGATTAAAAGCAATATAATTACGGTGAAATGGGGCGAAAAATGGGGATTTGGTAATAGAAAAATGTATGTAGTTAAAAAGTATATAAAAATTTAGGTAAATACATATTACAAAAAAAGTATTTTGTATAGCAAACATTGTTAGTGGTATAAGTAAGTATCTGAATTAAAAAAAGAGGGCGATGAAGTAGGCGTGGTTCATAGTTATATGGCGACGTTAACAGTATTAAGAGCAATATACTACCAAATAAAAAAAATACGTTGGAATGAACAAATTTGTATAGAGAACAAAAAGTATAAAACTTTCAAAAATTTGGCGTGAAAAGGGGCGTGAAAGGGGCGTGGTTTAAGAAATCTTTATTTTTACCTCGCCTGGTAAATCTGTTAAAAACTATATGGGAGCAATTACATAATTTTTAAAAAGTGGGCGTAAAAATGGGCGTGGTCAAAAAAAAGTACCCTATTAATCATACCAGAGTCCCAGTTAAATGCTGGGAGTGAGTTTGTACAATCAAAACTTCATATAGCCTATTATTCCTTCCAGAGTCACAGTACCATGCTGTAAAAATTTCAGGCAGACCAAAATACTTTTTTTGTAATATGTATTTACCTAAAGTTTTATATACTTTTTAACTACATACATTTTTTTATTACCAAATCCCCATTTTTCACCCCATTTCACCTTAAATTATATTGCTTTTAATCTATATATATATAAATGAATGTGTGTCTGTATGTTTGTGCTTAATAGGAGGCCAAACCCTTGGACCAATCTGCCTGAAATTTTTACAGCATGTTACTGTGACCCTGGAAGGAATAATAGGCTATATGAAGTTTTGATTGTACAAAACGGGGGTGGCACCGCCCATATAACCCAAAAATTTAAATCGCCATATTTTGGGCATTTTTTGACCTATGTCGATGATATTTGGTACATATGGTATTGGCATAATTAGGAATACGTACCAGGAGAAAAGTGAGTGGGCCCACGCCCCTTTTTAGGAAAATTAAAAATCGTAATATAGTCTTAACTACTGGACCGATCGGCATTAAATTTTCACAATAGGATATTCTTAAGAAATAATAAATTCTTGACTACGCAAGTGGACAAAGGGGCATGGCCTCGCCCACTAAACTAAAGCAGTGCAATAAATACATTAAAATTAAATAAATAAATGTTTGTAAATATATAAATACGTTTTATTTTATAAAGAGGGGGGGGGGGGGGGTAGCGAAGCACACCGGGTTTAGCTAGTCTATATATATAAAATTGAATGTATGTATGTATGTAACGTATAGACTCCAAAACGGCTGAGCCGATTTTGATGAAATTTTCACAGCATGTTACTGTGACTCTGGAAGGAATAATAGGCTATATGAAGTTTTGATTGTACAAACGGGGTGGCACCGCCCATATAACCCAAAAATTTAAAATCGCCATATTTTGTGCATTTTTTGACATACGTCAATGATATGTGGTACATATGGTATTGACATAATTAGGAATACGTACCAGGAGAAAAGTGGGTGGGACCACACCCCTTTTTTTGAAAATTAAAATCGTAATGTAGTCTTAACTACTGGACCGATCGTCATTAAATTTTACACAATAGGATACTCTTACTAAATAATATGTAAGTGGACAAAGGGGCATGGCCTCGCCCCACTGAAATGCATTGCTCATATGACGCGCTTCAGTGTCCTATTATTTTTCCATGTTTGTAAATATATAAATACGTTTTATTTTATTTTATAACGAGGGGGGGGGGGGTAGCGAAGCTCACTGGGTTTAGCTAGTTTGATATAAAATATATGTATATAAAATTAACAGTAAAAACATAACGTATAATATTTCATTTAAATTATCACATATAGAGATCATAGAAAATTAATTAAACATACTTTTGTATGTATTAGTTGTACATATTTTGATTAAATATAGTTTCCATTTCTTTTGTTTGTACAAAATTTGTGCAATTGAAATTATTAAGAAAATAACACGTTGTTGCTTTAAAGGGGAGTACAAATTATAACATTGTTGCATTAGAATATATCGTTAGCTACACATTCAAATGTGCTAAGTACATTTTTTTGAAAACTAAGATTTAGACGCAGTTCGATAGATAAACACCAAATAATATTTTGGAAAAAAAAAAATTTTAAGTTTTTATTGTTTTTACTTAACGTTGGCAATGATATATAAATGTGCTAAGTACAGCTCAGTGATCACAGATCTGTGACTAAAAAAAAATATCTTTTGCCAGAATGGCGTTCTAAAAAAATGATTTTCGATTTGTATGCTACGGATTGGTGCTCAACTAACAATGTTCAACCGCTTTCGCCATCATTGTTTTATTCAGAATTTGAGAAAAGAAATATTAGCTTGTTTACACCGAAAAAAAGACCAATGCGAGAAATGTGCTCTTTATTCAGTCGGTAATCTATCAAATGAGAAATATAATTGTCACCAAGAGAGAAAAGAAGAAGCGAGACTTGAGAAAAATAAAGATAAATCAGAACAGTCACATGTCTTCACAGTTGACCTTCAAGCAGTACTGATGGCTCCAAAGTCCAACGTCAGTAGCTTGTACTATAAAACTAAATTACAAGTACATAACTTGGTGTTTTACAACCTTATTAACAATAAAGGTACTGTTTTTTATGGAACGAGGCTGAAGGGGGCGTTTGTGCCGAAGAATTTTCCAGCATATGGAGTTACTTCATTGAAAATAAAGTTCTTCCAGCATTACTAACAGAGATGATGAGGTAAAGCTTATATTTTTTAGTGATGGGTGTGGGTATCAAACCCGTAATTACGTGATGAGTAACGCACTTTTGAACGCTGCAACCAAACACAAATTGTTATAGAACAAAAAATTTTAGAGACTGGGCATACACAAATGGAGGCCGATAGCGTCCCACTCCACTATAGAGCGAGCTATGAAGAACAGAAATATCCATGTTCCCGCCGAATATATTGAAATATGTAAAGCTGCAAGAAAAAAACCTGAACCATACGACGTAACTTATTTAAGTCTTGATTTTTTTAAACAATTTAGCAAAATTGAGTTCTGTAAAAGCATTCGGCCAGGACGTGGAAAATTCGATGCCAAAGTGACAGATCTACGCGCTATAAGAAATACACCTGATCGGGAAATTTTTTTCAAATTAAGGTTCACCGAATCATGGAAAATTTTACCCCAAAGAATTGATCGAAACATAGTTCCTTTACAGTGGTGTGATTTACAGCAGCTTTACCAAAAAAGGAAGCCAATAACTCGCAGGAAATACGAGGACTTACAATGTTTAAAATTGACTTTGCCCAAAGATCATCATCAGTTTTATGATGATTTACCACATGATTAATAGTAATTTTTTTTTAATTTGACTAGCAGCAACGAAGTAAGTCTGCAAATTTTGTTTTGTGATACAAATTAATACAACAATAAAAAAATTTATATATATGTATGTACATATGTATATATGTATTTAAAAAGATTTTGTTTTGTTTGTATCATGGTTTTTATCAAGCAGGAAAAAATGTGCTATGTACGTAAACAAAAAAAATAAAAAAAATATAAAAAGTGCTAAGTCAAAAAACATCTGAAAGAGAGATAATATGCAGCATTTATTTGTGTTTTACATTTTAATTGATCAAACAGGCAGACAAAGAAGAAGCTTGCATTTAAATTTTTATGAAATAATGATTTTTGCAAAAATTTATGAGTTATTTAGCTCTCCTGTAAAAACTGATATTTGTAACTTAGCACATTTGAATGTGTAGCTAATGATATGTTCGTTAATAATATTGATTGCTTCTTTGTTTTATTCGAGTAAAATTTAAAAAACTGCATTGATTTAAAAAAACTGTTTTTTGGAGTAAAAATCTGCAAGCCTGTTTTGCACTTCAAAAAACTGCAAAAAACAGATAAATCTGCACATTTGGCAACGCTGGTTCAGTTGTTCAGTTCATTTACTTCAGTTCAGTCAGTGTTGCCATTTTAGCACTTTCAGTGCTAGATTTAGCATTTTTTTTTCTCAAAAATGCATTGAAATTTTTAACCTGATAGTAGCTCGTTTCTGTATTTCTCGCATCGAAAAATTTCTCACATGAAGTGTGAAACAAAAAATTTCATCTTTCTCGATTTGTGAGAAAAAAGTGTTTCTGTACTTGAATGCGAAAACAGACAACGCTGATTTTGTTTTTATTGGAATATTTCCAGTAAGTAAGTGTCAAATGCAAGACAAACGTCAACGAAGAAAAACTAATTTCATTCAGTCGTCGTTGAGCAAGCGACGAGAACACATGCAGATGGTTATTGTAATTTTTTTTCAGAAATTTATTAAGCATTGTTATTGCTTCTTGTTGGACGAAGCATAGCAAACATACGCGATTCAATTACAATGATCACGAAAAATAAAAAACTGCTTAAATGGACTTATTTTTGTTTTTTTCTCAAAATAACTGTTCTAAAATTATTTTTTAATATTTTATTTACGGTCCCTGATGTTTTCTTTAGGTTTTTTATATTTGGCAAAAACTTTTTTTTCTTATTTTAGCCTTTGCAATATGTTACATATGTATTTAAAAATATCTATGTATATATTTTGAATTGTGTGTTTTTCGCACCAATTTGAAATGTGAATTTTTTTGACAGTTCTTGTGAGAATCTTTTCGCAAAATATTCTTACAGAAACGCTTTTTCTCACTTTCTTCCAATAATTGCTGTCAAACTATTTAAATTACAGATATTTCTCGCAAAATAAAGTTACACAAACACTTGTGTGAGAAAAACCATTTTTTGTTTCATTTTACATTGTTTTTGTTGCAATTCACTAATTCCATGCGAAAAATTTTACAATGCGAGAAATACAGAAACGAGCTACAGGTATGTTATGGAAATCGAAAACGAAAACGAGTGAGTTTTAGAAGTTAATTTTTTCGTAATATTTCTGTATTGAAACAGTTTTATCCCACAAAATATAAAGATAATTTGCTATTAAAGAGAATCTTAAAACAAAAATTTTAAAAATTTGATTAGAAATACTTTAAAATGGACTTCAAAAACTCACTCGTTTTCGATTTCCATCACATACCTGTATGCTAAATGGTTTTTAGCATAATTTGGTTGATAAAAAAATTTTTTTCTTGAAATTTTTTTTACTATTTTACTCCAAAAAATATTTTTGGTATATAAAAAATAACTTTTACTAATATTTCAACTAAATTTCTTTCGGTGTGCTAAGTAAATGAACACGGAAATTTTTTAATTAATATATGAAATGTAAAATATTAAAACAAGTCAACAATTGTTATGAACAAAATTAGAAAAATAATATAATTTATATTTGTAACATATGAAATAAAAATTGTATTGTTACATTGAAAAAATTTAGCACTTATTTTTTCTTCTGTAGAACATTTTAGCACTTATGGCGTTTTTTTTTTCTTGCAAAAATGTTACATAGACCTATTTCACACTCATCAGTTCTGACTGTCAAGTCAAGTATTTTTCAATGAGAAGGAAAGAGAAAATTATCTTTTATCCTTTTCCTTCTCATTGAAAAATACTTGACTTGACAGTCAGAACTGATGAGTGTGAAACAGGACATATATGTTACACTTTTTACCCATTTCCCATATAAAAAAGGAAAAAAGTGTAACATTTTTGCCAGAAAAGAAAACGCCATTAGTTTTTCAAGTTTTTCCATATTTTGAAATTAATTTTTTGGCAACACTGAGTTTAGTTGTTCTTTTTGTTCAGTTGTTCGTTCTTTTTGTTCAGTTAATTTAGTTCAGTTAATATCGTTCAGTTCATTTAGTTCAGTTCAGTTTATATAGTATGCAACCAGCGTTACCATATATATTTTTTTAAAAACTTCTTATATCTGAAAAAAAAACAACTTCGTTTCTTTTCAAAAAAAATTTATTTGCTACAAAAGTACCAACATTTTAAAAGAAAACACAAACATGTATTTGGAATTAATATTATTAAAAAATACAAAAACAACGTATACAAAATTTCATGGTATTATCTGCAATATATTTCAAAATATTGCAATAAAATGGACAAAAAATATCAAATTTTTATGGAGGTTGTCTCACATATTGGTCCATAACTCAGGTTGGCCTAAACCGATTTTGTTGATTTTAAATAGCTAACTAAGTTGGAGCATGTCTGACAGAATTATTGAAGATTTGGATCCCGAAGATATCTGGGGACTTCAGAAACGGTATTTCAACAGACAGACAGACGGACATGGCTTAATCGACTCCGCTATCTATAAGGATCCAGAATATATATACTTTATAGGGTCGGAAAATTATATTGTGGAAGTTTCACACGGAATGACAAACTTATATATACCCTTCTCATGAAGGTGAAGGGTATAAAAAGGGGAACAATTCGGTTTTAGTGACTTTGCTAAAAAAAAAAAAAACTTCATCAAATAGGGCTTTTAGAGGAGATGCCAGCAAAAAAAAATTTGTTGGCGGTCACGCCTATTTCCGAGGGGCCCGTAAAGTTGAAAATATATAGGCCTATATCTCGGGAACTACTGGGTGTCTGATATTTTGTAATACATTAAATAAAAGGTATTAAAAATACCTTTCCAACGATATATATCATGATTATAAAATATGGACCGAATATGGGTTAAATTCGAAAAGAATATTTTTTGACCCGAATTTATTTGTTTTTTGGAAATGGTTCTTATATGGCAGCTATGACAAATTATGGGCCGATCTTCTTAAATTTTGGAACAGTTATTTTCATGCATATGAGGATATTTCACGTCGAATTTCAACATAATAACGGTATATATAAGATATATATTAGTATTAACGTGGATTTCAAGAGTGGACCTTATGTCCTTATGCTGAATTTTGTCTTGATATTCGAATTTTATAGGCATTTATTTATCATTAAGCCATATTTTGGGAATATGTGTATATATTTGTATGGGGGCTATTAGAAATCATCGACCGATTCTTACAATTTTCCGCACACTTTCTTCTTTTATCATAAAAACAACGTATGTATACAAAATTTCATGGTATTATCTACAATATTTTTTTTTTTTATACTTTCTTATTATTTATTGAATCTGCCTTATTTCCTTAGGCCTAACAATAAGTATTCAAATCTTAAAACTAAAATAAATCTAATTATTCTCTAACAGAGCTGTTAAGCTCTACGAAACCTCGACTCCGTCTGGCTCTGAGCTAGAATTCTAGCCAGCGGATTCGGGTGGGTTTGTAGCTTTTGGATGTAGTTCTCGCGGACCCTTCTGAATTCATCCTTTACCAATGGTACTTCTAGATCTCTGTGGATGTTTTCATTTCTTATGTACCATGGTGCGCCCGTCATGGTCCTAAGAATTGTTGATTGGGCCCTCTGTATAAGTTCAATACTGGTATTACTAGCAGTTCCCCACAATTGGATCCCATATGTCCAAATTGGTTTTAAAATGGTTTTATACAGGGTGACTTTATAGTCCAGGCTTAGCTTAGATTGGTCACTGATTAACCAGTGAAGGCCAGATGCTTTTAACTTCATGTGAAGTCTCTTGGTTTCTATATGATGACGCCAAGTAAGTCTTCTATCTAAGTGAATACCAAGGTATGTAACATAATCGGACTGAGGTATATTTACATTGTTAAATGTGACAGGTGGACAGCATCCCCTCCTCAATGTGAACGTAACATGTTTGCTTTTTAACTCATTTACTCGTATTCTCCAATTGTTTAACCATGGTTCCACACATCTTAGATAGCTATCTAGTATACTAGATGCTATATATGGATTTTCATGCGAGCTAATAATTGCGGTGTCATCTGCAAATGTAGAAATAGTTAGTGTATCGTTCGTAGGCAAATCAGAGGTGTAAATCAAATAGAGGGTAGGTCCAAGAACACTTCCTTGTGGTACTCCTGCTCCAATCCTATATTCTCTTGTCACGTAATCGTTGTAATTAACTGTAAATAAGCGGTCCAATAGATAAGATTCCAATAGCTTATGTGTACATGGTGGTAGCAAGCATTTTATTTTATATACCAGTCCTTTGTGCCATACTTTATCGAAGGCTTGAGCGACATCCAAAAATATTGCTGAACAATATTTCTTTAATTCAAAGGATTTTCTTATTTCTCCGGTTATACGATTAACTTGTTCAATTGTTCCGTGGCGTTCCCGGAAACCAAATTGATGAACCGGGATAATATTTTTCTCATTTAAGAATGGTATGATTTTCTTTTGGAACACCTTTTCGAATAGCTTAGATAAGCAAGGAAGTAAGCTTATTGGTCTATAGGAGGATGGTACGGTCAAGTCTTTACCTGGCTTTGGTATCATTATTATCTGAGAAGTTTTCCAATTTGTCGGAAAAACTCCATGTTTAAAGATCGCATTAAATATTATAGACAACACAATTATTGCCACACTCGGTAGGTTTTTAATCATAGTAGGTGTAACTGAATCATTTCCAGGTGATTTTCTTAATATTATATTATCCTTGATTACTTCTTTAATGTCTTCTGGGCTTATAGCTAATATGTCATCATTAGATAATGTTGACACAGATGGCTCTTCAAGTTCAAAAACAGATGTTGGCGAGTTTGGTTGAAAGACTGTACTTAGATGGTCAGCAAAAATTGTAGCCTTTTCCTCTGTGCTACGAGCCAAAGTACCGTCAGCTTTCCTTAAAGGGCTTTGCCCCTCTACCGGTGGCTTGATATTTTTCGTTGCCTTCCAAAGGGAAAAGTTTGTGTGTTTGGTATTTGTCAAACTTTGAATGTAATTTCTATTTCTGCGATCCTCTTCCAATTGAAGGGCTTTTTTCAGATTTTTACTAGCAGCAGGCAGCCTCTGTTTTGCAGCAGGTGATCTATTTTGTTGCCATTCTCTTCTGAGTTTTCTCTTTTCGAAAAGAAGTCGTTCAATATCTGAGTTGGAAATGTGCCTATTAGTTTTAGGAAATGTTTGACTCTTAGAATGATTAAGAGCCGATACCATTAATGACGTGAAGTCATTGACACATTTATCTACATCTTCCTCACACTGAATACAAAGATCTGTGTGGATATGACTGCTGATATATTTTTTATATTTAGTCTCGTCTCATCGAACTGTTCGGGCGTGTTACTTTTAGTGCGGCTGAATTTTCGGTGAAAAAATCGTAATAGGTGAAAAAGTGTAAAAAGTTGAAATTAAACAAAAAGTGAAAAAAATAACTCGTAATAGGTTATATATATAAAAAAAAAAAAAACATTAAAAATCGTATAAAAACTGTATGAGTGTTCCTCTCAGATGTAATTCTGAGAAAGAGCTTAGCTCAACTAGAAAAACTAAATGGGTCTCTGAGGAAGAATCCATAAAAAAATCTGTGGAGAATCTTCTCACTGCAAGAGCCGTGGAACGGCGTCGTTCCTGTTCGCCCAATATAGTAATTTCAATAGATGAAGGAACAGCAACACCTTCTACATCAAATAGTGCAATCAAACCTAGAAAACAAGTAGGTATGGATAAATACGTCACAGTTCTTAAGCGACAGAGGAGCCCAACATCTGCTCAAGTATCATCAAATTCAAAAGCTCCTAAGACCGTGAGTAATGATCAAAATAGGTTTGCTCTCCTCCAGACGGATGAGCCAGAACTTCTTAAGAAGACGTTTAAGCCCCCACCAATTTATCTGAGAGAGCCCACTTCCAGTAAATTGGTACAAAGAATTGTTTCGGTAATAGGTGAAAATATGTTTAGCGTAACATCAATTAAACATGGAAATATCAGCGAAACCAAAATTCAAGTGAAAAAGGAAGATGATTTTCGAAAATTGTCCAACCAGTTGGAGAGGGAGGCTAGGGATTTCTACACCTATCAGCTCAAAAGCGCAAAAGGTCTCCAAGTCGTTCTAAAGGGTATAGACCCATGTGTTGACCCTGCGGAGATAAAGACCGGCTTAATGGACAAAGGGTTCAAAATTCAGAGTGTTGTGAATATTAGAAACCGTGAAAAGATTCCACAGCCTATGTTTAGGGTGGAATTGGAACCTGGAGATGTCGTATTAAAGAAAAACGAGTCCCATCCCATCTACAATCTGATTTACCTTCTGCATCGTAGAATCACCGTGGAAGAACCGCATAAGCGTCAGGGACCCGTCCAGTGTGTTAACTGTCAAGAATTTGGTCACACCAAGGCGTATTGTAAATTGCCGTCAGTTTGTGTTGCGTGTGGGGAGCTACATGCAACTGCTCAATGCGATAAGTCGAAAACTGACTCGAAAATCAAAAAATGCAGTAACTGCGGAGCTAATCATACCGCAAATTATAGAGGTTGTCCAATTTACACTCATTTGAAAGGCATAAGAACCAACAAGACGTCAGTATTACCTGATCGTCCTCAACAGCCTAATTTTGCTTCGAGTAACAATTTCCCTCAATTGTTACGGTCCACTAGTCATGTAAACGTGCCTAGTTCTAGACAAGTTTCTTACGCAAACGTGGTTAAATCTAATATGCCAGGTTTGGAGCAGGAACCTAAATCACAATATTTCGAGCCTAATATTAACTCTCTAGAGACTACATTGCAGACTCTTGTCCAAACTATGAACACTTTTACGACCACTATGACATCCATGATGCAGGAAATGCTGAAAATGCAATCCACTATCTTACAAGCCATTTTAAAGAAATGATTTGTTTAAAAATTTGTTTTTGGAACGCGAACGGCCTCCGCCAACATAAAAACGAACTGAAACACTTCCTGATGGATAAGCAGATTGATGTCATGATGATTTCTGAAACTCACTTGACGGCGACAGCGTACTTCAAAATTAATGGCTACGTGTTATATGATACTAAAGATCCACGCGGAAGAGCATGTGGAGGTTCGGCAATTCTTATAAAGAACAGAATAAAACATTATTTAATGAACAACATATGTGAGGATTACCTACAAGCAACAAACATTTGTATTGAATTCTGTCAATACAATTTTGTTTTATCATCAATTTATTCGCCACCTCGATTTTCAATAAAAGAACACCAATACTACAGCTTCTTCAATTCCCTTGGAGCTAGATTTTTAGTTGCTGGTGACTTTAACGCCAAACACACTTTTTGGGGTTCACGTCTGGTGACCCCGAAGGGTCGTGAACTCTTCAACACCATTGCAAAAATGGGATTAGATGTACTCTCAAGCGGTCATCCCACCTACTGGCCGACGGACCGACGGAAGATTCCCGATGTTATTGACTCCGGAATAGTGAAAAATATCCCTGTAGAATCGATACAAGTGGAGCCTTCATTAGACTTGTCTTCAGATCACTCTCCTTCTATTATTTCAATGCGTTTCCTTCAAGGGAATGGCTCTCCATTTCGGGACATATCTAAAACCAGAGTAAGTTGGATAAAGTATAAAAAGTATTTAAGTTCCCACTGCACGGAAAATGTAGTGTTGAGAACTACCGAGGATATTGATGGGTCGATTGGCAAGTTTACTGAGGACATACGAAGAGCTGTACATCACGCCTCCACATACGACGTTGAGTGCAAAAGTGGGACAAAGAGAACTTATTTCGCTGAACTCGATCATCTCCTGTCAGAAAAAAGAAGAGTTAGAAGAGAGTGGCAAATTCACAGGTCTCCTGAACTGAAAGCTAGGCTACGGCTATGCAGAGATATACTAAGAAATTTTTTAGAAACCCAAAGAATGGCTTCACTTAAATCTTACTTGGAGTGTCTTGATAGTACCCCACAATCTGACTATTCGTTATGGAAGGCGGCACGAGGTTTAAAAAGACCAGTTAGAGGAAAGCCTCCTCTGCGAAATCCGACTGGTGACTGGGCTAGAAATGATTCCGAGAAGGGGATTTTATTTGTTAACCATTTGAGAAATGTGTTTACTATAAACAACTCAAATAACGAACATGATTTGCCACAACTTGTTATAAGACCTCCTGTACCTCTAAGACTAAACTTTAATGATGTTCAAAGCGCTATTGGTACTCTGAATCTTAAAAAAGCTCCAGGTATGGATAAAATCAGCAACAAAATGCTTGTGGAGTTACCTCGAGTAGCTAAAAGAATTATCCTATTTATTTTCAATGCTATTTTACGCCTAGAATACTATCCTGCAGATTGGAAGGTATCTATGATTACCATGATTCTTAAGCCAGGGAAGGACCCCACTAAAGTAGAGTCATATAGGCCAATTAGTCTACTGCCGACAATTTCAAAACTGTTTGAAAAATTGTTATTGGCTAAGTTGATTCCAATTCTGAACGACACTCAATGTATCCCAAATCACCAATTCGGGTTCAGAGTTAAACACAGTACCATCGAACAAACACACAGATTGGTAAATGTGATAAGACAGTCGTTTGAAGAGAAAAAAATACTGCTCCGCCCTTTTCATTGATGTGTCGCAAGCGTTCGACAAAGTCTGGCATGAAGGTTTAATGCATAAAATTAAATTAACTCTGCCTGCTAACACCCACAAACTTATGAAAAGTTATTTATATGGTCGCAAATTTACAATCAAAGAAGGCGATTTTTTAAGCCCCGCTCAGCCAATTGAAGCAGGAGTACCCCAGGGTAGCATACTGGGTCCAACTTTATATTTGATTTATGCATCCGATATGCCGTTAGACCCCATAATACATACTTCAACTTTTGCAGACGATACAGCCTTTATTAGCGTTCATAAGGACCATCAAATAGCATCACAGAACTTGCAGAAATATGTTTATAAACTAGAGAATTGGCTTGAGCTTTGGAAAATCAGGGTTAACGAACATAAATGTATTCATATAACTTTTACATTGCGAAAAGATACATGCTCGTTCATCAGAATAAATAATCAAATTATCCCGCAACACAATGAAGTCAAATACCTCGGAATCCACCTCGATCGTCGTTTAACTTGGAAGTCTCATATCGACGCAAAACTTACCCAGATGAGATTAAAAGCAGTGCAAATTAATTGGCTAATCGGCAGAAATTCTACATTAAAGTTGGATTGCAAACTTTTGTTGTACAATGCAATTCTAAAGCCAATCTGGTGTTATGGAATTCAATTATGGGGTACTGCCTCAGCATCCAACATTGAAAAAATTCAAAGGGGTCAAAATAAGATTCTACGTACAATTACTGCAGCTCCATGGTATGTTAATAATTCTCGAATCCACAAAGATCTAGGCATTCCTTTGGTGAAAGTCGAATTTACAAAACACGCCTCAAAATATGTCAGCAAACTTGAACACCATCCAAACCCACTTGCACGAGACATCCTTAACTTTACTGGCCATGTTCGGTTGAGAAGGAGGGATACCCTTGCTTTAACTCAAGCGCAAAACAGATGACTGGATCAGTGGATATAAATTTTTTGTAGTATCATTATATTTTGTCTAGCACTGGCTGGACTTATTATTTTCTTTTAGTATTAAGATTCGAAAACTTATTGTCATTTCATTTCTGAAGATCCAATAAATAAATTAAATGTATTAAAAAAAAAAAAAAAAAAAATCAACTAATCCAGTCATCTATTTTGCGCTTGAGTTAAAGCAAGGGTATCCCTCCTTCTCAACCGATTGTGGCCACTAAAGTTAAGGATGTCTCGTGCAAGTGGGTTTGGATGGTGTTCAAGTTTGCTGACATACTTTGACGCATATTTTGTAAATTCGACTTTTACTAATGGCACGCCTAGATCTTTGTGGATTCGAGAATTTTTAACATACCATGGAGCTGCAGTAATTATACGTAGAATTTTATTTTGACCCCTTTGAATTTTTTCAATGTTAGATGCTGAGGCAGTACCCCATAATTGAATTCCATAGCACCAGATGGGCTTTAATATTGCATTGTACAACAAAAGTTTGCAATCCAATTTCAATGTAGAGTTTCTGCCGATTAACCAATTAAGTTGCACTGCTTTTAATCTCATTTGTGTAAGTTTCGCTTCAATATGAGACATCCAAGTTAAACGGCGGTCGAGGTGAATGCCGAGGTATTTGACTTCATTATGTTGAGAAATAATTTGATTATTTATTCTGATGGACGAGCAGGTATCTTTTCGCAATGTGAAAGTGATATGAATACATTTTTGTTCATTTACCCTGATTTTCCAAAGCTCTAGCCAATTCTCTAGTTTATAAACATAATTCTGCAAATTCTGTGATGCAACTTGGTGGTCCTTATGGACGCTGACAAAGGCTGTATCGTCTGCAAAAGTTGACGTGTGGATTTTGGGGTCTGACGGCATGTCGGAGGCATAAATCAAATATAAAGTAGGGCCCAGTATGCTACCCTGTGGCACACCTGATTCAATTGGCTGAGCGGTACTTAAAAAATTGCCTTCTTTGATTTTAAATTTGCGACCGTATAAATAACTTTCCATGAGTTTATGGGTGTTAGCAGGCAGAGTTAATTTAATTTTGTGCATTAAACCGTCATGCCAAACTTTGTCGAACGCTTGGGACACATCAATGAAAAGGGCGGAGCAGTATTTTTTTATCTTCAAACGACCCTCTTATCACATTTACCAATCTGTGAGTTTGTTCGATGGTACTGTGTTTAGCTTTGAATCCGAATTGATGATTTGGAATACATTCAGTGTCATTCAGAATTAGAGTCAACTTAGTCATTAACAATTTTTCGAACAGTTTAGAAATTGTCGGCAGTAGGCTAATTGGCCTATATGACTCTACTTTAGTGGGGTCCTTCCCTGGCTTAAGAATCATGGTAATCATAGATACCTTCCAATCTGCAGGATAGTATTCTAGGCGTAAAATAGCGTTGAAGATAAAGAGGATAATTCTTCTTGCTACACGAGGTAACTCCACAAGCATTTTATTGCTGCTTTTATCCATACCTGGAGCCTTTCTAAGGTTCAGAGTACCAATAGCGTTTTGGACATCACGAAAGTTTAGTCTTAGGGGTACAGCAGGCCTTATAACAAGTGGTGGCAAATCAGATTCGTTATTATTTGAGTTGTTTATAGTAAACACATTTCTCAAATGGTTAACAAATAATGTCCCTTTCTCGGAATCATTTCTAGCCCAGTCACCAGTCGGATTTCGCAAAGGAGGTTTTCCTCTCACTGGTCTTTTTAAACCTCTTGCCGCCCTCCATAACGAGTAGTCAGATTGTGGGGTACTATCAAGACCTTCCAAGTAAGATCTAAGTGAGGCCGTTCTTTGGGTTTCTAAGAATTGTCTTAGTATATCTCTGCATACCCGTAGCCTAGCTTTCAGTTCAGGAGACCTGTGAATTTGCCACTCTCTTCTAACTCTTCTTTTTTCTGACAGGAGATGATCGAGTTCAGCGAAATAAGTTCTATTGGTCCCACTTCTGCACTCAACGTCGTATGTGGAGGCGTGATGTACAGCTCTTCGTATGTCCTCAGTAAACTTGCCAATCGACCCATCAATATCCTCGGTAGTTCTCAACACTACATTTTTCGTGCAGTGGGAACTTAAATACTTTTTATACTTTATCCAACTTACTCTGGTTTTAGATATGTCCCGAAATGGAGAGCCATTCCTTTAAGGAAACGCATTGAAATAATAGAAGGAGAGTGATCTGAAGACAAGTCTAATGAAGGCTCCACTTGTATCGATTCTACAGGGATATTTTTACTACTCCGAAGTCAATAACATCGGGAATCTTCCGTCGGTCCGTCGGCCAGTAGGTGGGATGCTCGCTTGAGAGTACATCTAATCCCATTTTGGCAATGGTGTTGTAGAGTTCACGACCCTTCGGGGTCACCAGACGTGAACCCCAAAAAGTGTGTTTGGCGTTAAAGTCACCAGCAACTAAAAATCTAGCTCCAAGGGAATTGAAGAAGCTGTAGTATTGGTGTTCTTTTATTGAAAATCGAGGCGGCGAATAAATTGATGATAAAACAAAATTGTATTGACAGAATTCAATACAAATGTTTGTTGCTTGTAGGTAATCCTCACATATGTTGTTCATTAAATAATGTTTTATTCTGTTCTTTATAAGAATTGCCGATGCTCCACATGCTCTTCCGCGGGGATCTTTAGTATCATACAACACGTAGCCATTAATTTTGAAGTACGCTGTCGCCGTCAAGTGAGTTTCAGCAATCATCATGACATCAATCTGCTTATCCATCAGGAAGTGCTTTAGTTCGTTTTTATGTTGGCGGAGGCCGTTCGCATTCCAAAAACAAATTTTTAAACAAATCATTTCTTTAAAATGGCTTGTAAGACAGTGGATTGCATTTTCAGCATTTCCTGCATCATGAATGTCATAGTGGTCGTAAAAGTGTTTATAGTTTGAACAAGTGTCTGCAATGTAGTCTCTAGAGTGTTAATATTAGGCTCGGAATATTGTGATTTAGGTGCCTGCTCCAAACCTGGCATATTAGAGTTAACCACGTTAGCGTAAGAAACTTGTCTAGAACTAGGCGCGTTTACATGACTAGTGGACCGTAACAATTGCGGGAAATAGTCACTCGATGCCAAAATAGGCTGTTGACGATGATCAGGTAATACTGACGTCTTGTTGGTACTTATGGCTTTCAAATGAGTGTAAATTGGACAACCTCTATAATTTGCGGTATGATTACCTCCGCAGTTACTGCATTTTTTTATTTTTACGTCAGTTTTGGACTTATTACATTGAGCAGTTGGATGTAGTTCCCCACACGCAACACAAACAGACGGCAATTTACAGTACGCTTTGGTGTGGCCAAATTCTTGACAATTAACACACTGGACGGGTCCAATGCGCTTATGCGGTTCCTCCACGGTAATTCTACGATGCAGAAGATAAATGAGATTGTAGATTGGATGGGACTCGTTTTTCTTTAAGACAACATCTCCAGGTTCCAATTCTACCCTGAACATGGGCTGAGGGATCTTTTCACGGTTTCTGATATTCACTACGCTCTTGATTTTGAACCCTTTGTCCATTAAACCGGTCTTTATCTCCGCAGGATCAACACATGGGTCTATACCCTTTAGAACGACTTGGAGTCCTTTTGCGCTTTTGAGCTGGTAGGTATAGAAGTCCCTCGTCTCCCTCTCCAACTGGTTGGACAATTTTCGAAAATCATCTTCCCTATTCACTTGAATCTTTGTCTCGCAGATAATTCCATGTTTAATTGAGGTTACGCTAAACATGTTTTCACCTATTACCGAAACAATTCCTTGTACCAATTTACTAGAAGTCGGCTCTCTCAGATAAATTGGTGGGGGCTTAAACGTCTTCTTAGGAAGTTCTGGCTCATCCGTCTGGAGGAGAGCAAACCTATTTTGATTATTACTCACGGTCATAGGAGCTTTTGAATTTGATGACACTTGAGTCATTTGACAGCCTTTTCGTTAACTTGTGCAATTTGCTTAATCTTGCTTATGCATATTATAGTTGGGCCTTAAAGCATGGTACTCTGTTCAAATTTGCGAAATTTGTTGAGCAACATCAATTATTTCGTTTGAAAATTTTGACAATTAGCAAGTGGTGACAATGCCGCGATTTAGAAGAATATTGTCGTTTTTATTGCCCTTAGGTATGCAACATTGTTTCTTTTATATAAACAAAAACCATATGTTTTTTATTTTATATGTTAAAGAAATGGATACAAAAATTATATTACATATTATCCATGATGCTTTTATGGCGTTGTGGTTACAATGTAATTTATTGGTTTTATTCCTTATATTTTTTCTTTTTCGTACTGCCGATATTATTAGACGCTTCTCAGTTTCACTAAATTTATTTTTGTCCTTATTATTTTTTGTTTTATTAGTATTATTTTCAATTTGAATAAGTTTTGTGCGAAATTATTAAATTAAAAACACAATAACAAATAAAATCTAAACAGCTGTTGTTTTCAATTTCGTGCGAAATAAGTGCCGCTTACATTATTTCGCAGTTGAAAAAAATGTTGCCATATACATTTTTGGTTGAAAAAACATAATGCCAGAAACATTTCGTAATTTTTCATAACAAGAACAGAGCAGCATTAGATCGCATTTATTTCGCATAAATTTTTTTATATGGGCTTTTGATAGTATTTCGCACGAAATGACGAACATGCTTTAGTGGATCTACATGTTGTAAAAGGAACTCATTACCCGAATTTCATGTTTCTAGCTTAAGCGGTTGCTAAAATGTTTTACCAATATATGGTATTTATAAACAGCAGTTATTGATATATATTTATGAAACCATACATAAAATTGGACATCACACGATCAGTTTATCTGTCAACCAAATGTTTTTTAATACAAGAAATAATTCAAATTTAAGGATTCCTACATGTCGTCTAGAAATCAGTAAACAAAGAATAGAGTACTTAGGTAGTTTGGAATACAATAAGAGGGTGCTGTAGCTTAATTGGTTAGCGCATTTGATCATTAAGCATGAGTTGGTATTTGTAGCCCGGGTTCGATTTCCAGCCGCTGCCACTCAAACAAAATCAGTTTCTGAGAATTATTAGTTTTCTTTTCAATCCATCATAACTAATATTTATCACAGCGCCCTCCTTCGGTGGTATAGCATTCAAACGCCACCGAAGTAAAATAAATAAATAAAGGCTACAAAATCAAGCTTTAACATTAATGCGCCTACACACCACCAGAGGCGCTGTAATTCTGCACTAAAAACAAACATAATGCGCAATTACAGAGTTGTGATATAAAAAGCTTTCTTCTTTCACCACCTTTACTTCTTCAACTATCCCCTTTCCAAAGAAAGTAACGCAATTATATATAGGCATATTAATTGCCTGAGTGTTACTTCTCTTTAAAAAAAAAAAATTTGCCCCAAATTCTAAAAAATTGTACATCAATATCATTATTCACAAAGTGTTGCTTAAACTGGTCGGACGTGTTATTTTTAGTGCGGCTGAATTTTCGTAATAGGTGAAAAAAAAAAATAAATTAATATATACAGATATAGTAATAGGTGGAAAAAAATATCTGTAGTAGTTTTTCGGTAATTTAAAAATCGCATAACAACTGCATGAGTGTTCCTCTCAGATTTAATTTTGAGAAAGAGCTCAACTACAGTAGGAAAAACCTATGGATCTCTGAGGAAGAATCCTAAGAAAATGCGTGGAGTCTCTTCTTACTACAAGAGGCGGAATACGGCGCCGTTCCTGTTCGCCCAATATAGTTATATCATCCGATGAGAAACCATCATCTTCATCAAATAGTGCAGTGAAACCCAAAACACAAGTAGGTATGGATAAGTATATCACCGTTCCCAAGCGAGAGAGGAGCCCGACATCTGCTCAAATGTCTTCCAACTCAAAAGTTCCTAAGACCGTCAATAGTTGTAATGCAATGTATCGTCTCTTAACATAAAATAATTATGTTTATTGTTTTATGTTTAGAGGTAGCAATTTCCTTAACTTAAAAAAATGCTTGGTCTAAACCCAGAAAACCATAAGTGAATTAAGGCCAATGTTTACGCCAAGTTTTACTTTACAATTTTTCAATCATATTATTTCCGGTAAATAAAAGCTTTAGAAATATGGACCATGTTACGGATTTTTTTTTGTGCATGCCTAATTTTCTTTTTCCTAACCCAACATTGCATTTGACACACACACCTTCTTTTATTCATTGCTTGGTTACAAATATGGCATACTTGAAATTCCTCAATTTTTTTTCTCGTCGCTAACGTTTCTTTTGTTGTTTACAACGAAAAACAAAGAAAAGAGAATATGCAAGTGGCCTGATAGAACCGCAATTAAATAGAATGTTCTAGAAAGAAAAAAATGTAACCTGTTTGTTGATTTTCCTTGTTGTTGCTGTTCTCACCCATCCTACGCGGCCGGTAGCATATTTAGTATACCAGCATGAGTGTAGAGTTTTTTTCGTTTACTTAAGCACGATGGCCACATATCAAACTGATTTGACAAATAATATGTATGTATTGGTAATATTTAGTTTGTCGTAGCGGTGGCAGTGAAATCTAAATTGTTTTGATTTTCGTCAAACTCACATCAACATATACGTGAGAGATTTTTTTCACTAACACAATCAAAAAAAACTGAGTTTGTCAAATCAGTTTGATACGTGGCCATCGTGCTTTACACACACATGATATTCTCTCACAACAACAACATATCAAAACCAATGGTATGACAAACATGCAGAGAATGCAGAAACCGTTACATTCTTGTGCATTTTTGGTTTCTTAAAAAAATGTACAACAGGTTTAAAAGTCAGTCGTGATCAGAAAGTGAAATCAAAAGGGTGCAAAAATTGAAAAGTGACAAAAATTTAAAGAATAATTAGAAACAATGAAAAAAATACATATAAAAAGTGTTAGCACGTTTTCTGAAAAAAACGAAAAATTCAGAATTACGTCTATGTATAAAAATTAAATAACTTTTTTACATACTGTATTTTGAAATAAAACAAAAGAACAAAGTTATTAATATAAATCGAAATGAATTTTGAATAAAATAATATTGAAATTTAATTATGAAGGAATGTTTTAAATAATTAAGAAAATAAATAAAATGAACGATTTTAGAAAACGGTAATTATATGTACGCGCTTTTGTGTATTAATTATAACTTCAAACTTGTATGTAATACGACAAATCAATTAAACGAGCAATTTGGACAAGTTAATTTGAACACACAACAACAACAAATACAAAATTACACTAATCCTTCCCAAGCAACAAAATCAAGTGATTTTAATAAAATGAACACTAATAACAATAATAACAACAGCACTAGCTACTGTCCTTCAAGTTGTCATAAAAACCACGACATTAAATTAACCTACAACATCATACACTGCATCACAGCTACAGCCGCAGCATCAGCAACGGTATCCTGTTGAACAAATCTACTACACCAACGACAACAACAACGAAGCCATCGAGAAACACAACGAAAATATCAACACTCACCACAACAAAAACAACGACACCAGCTACATCATCATCTGTATCAACGAAATAAATAAAAGATAAGTAACCAAACCATGTTTTTTTTTTTAAAAGGGAAAATTATTACAATTTTTTATTATTATTAAAATTTAAGACATTATTATTATTAGAAGTAGGTTTATTACTAACATTATTATTAGAGTTTTTTTTTTCCTTTTTTTAATAAATATGTGAACTTTGAAATGCATTGCTAAATATTCTTTTATTAAAGGAGGAATGTTAGTTACAGGTTATGTAAGGTAAGTAGAAGGTCACGCACACACACATATGGGGCAGATTAAATAAATGTAGGGTACCCGTCTGTCATAGGTTGGGGTAGGGAACAGTGTACCCTACATGGCGCAACACCTTGCCATATCATCACCAGCGTGATGCAGCCTCATTTTTGGATTTCCTAGGTTTCCCTTAGCCTCTTTCGGGTTCTTTTAAGAAGTCTTTGTCACCGTGGCACTATGCATTTCTACATACTCCTAGGGTGTGTTTATGTGTATATGCTTACGCGTCAAAACCCGGGTCAAGAACCACATTTGCTTCTGAGCTAGCGGGCCACCTTCTATACCCCCTTGACCGGTTTTGAGTGGGTTAGGTGATTGTTTTAATTATTTGACGGCGCGTAACAACTATGGGAGCCATTGAAGCGCTAGCTAGCTGTCGGGTGCGGGGTTCGTGTCCCATTTCCTTGTCTTTTCAATTTTATTACATGCTCTTTATTATAGACTCCCTAAAATTAAATATATAATAGATCTACTGAAAAATTTTGCAACCAAAGCCCCTAATCTAGTTATAGGTGGAATTCTACACAAAGTATAGCTGATTATTCGAAATTATTGCCTAATTTTATGCTATCCAGGTGTTAGTGGATTCAAATGCCTCTAAACCCTCACCATCCTTCGTTCTAGTGGCGTCTCATGTTTCTAGAACCCCAAAACCAAATCCCACCTGCCTATTCTCACAATACCACTGATTTATACCCCTGACAGACATAAGATTTCTATACCATAATATAAATACTATGGTTTTTGATACAAAATTGCCTTGACAGACATGTAGTACATATACTAGTATTTTTGTTTTTACTTTCCCAATAAACATATTGGCAAGCGTTGTGTAAACTAAGATTGCAGCAAGCTTGCATAAATAAGAGTTTTGCGAATGTCGTTGACAATTTGCTTGCAAATGCAAGTGTTTCATAAATTTAAGCAAAACGTGTTATTCTCGCTGTTAAAAATTGTGCTAATAAGTTGTGTCAATAAATAGTGTTAAATTGTTGTTAAATTAGGAGTGTTTGATACTTTTAATTATCATTTTTTTCTATTAAAAAAGGTAATTATCTACTTATTTAATGTATGTAGCAAAAAGAAAGAAAAGTGTTATGCGCAGAAGCACCGAAATTTTTGAGCATATATGAAACGGTGCGGCTGCAAGTTCTGTACTGGAAAATATAGATAAATTTTCCTTGCTTACATTTGAACGCTTTTTTTATATGTAAATGCTGGCTGGGTTTTGATAAAAAAAAAATTAAAAGAAATTGAGTAAAATATAACTGTCATTAAAAGAACTGACAATCGATTTTGTGAGAGGGTTTCCCCAATGTTTATTGAACACAGCTACAGACAACATAGTACATTTATACCACGATTATTTTCGTAGTATTGAAACCAGATATAAACCAGCTTGTTTTATGGTTTAATTGTAGTACAAGTTAACACACATGTAGTATAGTATAATAATATGGTATACAAATCCTATGTCTGTCTAGGGTATTAGAAGACCAAATTTTTGAACTTTACTCATTCATAATACAATTCTTTATTTTTTTTTTTGATATTTTATACTATTCATTTTACTTTATTTTTATTAAAATTTACAAATTCATATTTCAAAATTCATATTCAAGTTAATATAAACAATTTTTTTTTTTTTTTATACATTTCATTTATTTATTGAATCTTCAGAAATGAAATGACAATAAGTTTTCGAATCTTAATACTAAAAGAAAATTATAAGTCCAGCCAGTGCTAGACAAAATATTATGATACTACAAAAAATTTATATCCACTGATCCAGTCATCTGTTTTGCGCTTGAGTTAAAGCAAGGGTATCCCTCCTTCTCAACCGAACATGGCCACTAAAGTTAAGGATGTCTCGTGCAAGTGGGTTTGGATGGTGTTCAAGTTTGCTGACATATTTTGAGGCGTGTTTTGTAAATTCGACTTTCACCAAAGGAATGCCTAGATCTTTGTGGATTCGAGAATTTTTAACATACCATGGAGCTGCAGTAATTGTACGTAGAATCTTATTTTGATCCCTTTGAATTTTTTCAATGTTGGATGCTGAGGCAGTACCCCATAATTGAATTCCATAACACCAGATTGGCTTTAGAATTGCATTGTACAACAAAAGTTTGCAATCCAACTTTAATGTAGAATTTCTGCCGATTAGACAATTAATTTGCACTGCTTTTAATCTCATCTGGGTAAGTTTTGCGTCGATATGAGACTTCCAAGTTAAACGACGATCGAGGTGGATTCCGAGGTATTTGACTTCATTGTGTTGCGGGATAATTTGATTATTTATTGTGATGAACGAGCAGGTATCTTTACGCAATGTGAAAGTTATATGAATATATTTCTGTTCGTTAACCCTGATTTTCCAAAGCTCAAGCCCATTCTCTAGCTTATAAACATATTTCTGCAAGTTCTGTGATGCTATTTGATGGTCCTTATGAAGGCTAATAAAGGCTGTATCGTCTGCAAAAGTTGAAGTATGTATTATGGGGCTGACGGCATATCGGATGCATAAATCAAATATAAAGTTGGACCCAGTATGCTACCCTGGGGTACTCCTGCTTCAATTGGCTGAGCGGGGCTTAAAAAATCGCCTTCTTTGATTGTAAATTTGCGACCGTATAAATAACTTTCCATGAGTTTATGGGTGTTAGCAGGCAGAGTTAATTTTATTTTGTGCATTAAACCGTCATGCCAAACTTTGTCGAACGCTTGCGACACATCAATGAAAAGGGCGGAGCAGTATTTTTTCTCTTCAAACGACCGTCTTATCACATTTACCAATCTGTGTGTTTGTTCGATGGTACCATGGTGAAATTAAATACCAGGTGACCGCATTGCTACAACAATTACAACAAGGCAAGAACAACAGGCATTTTTCTATATGAAAAACTTTCGTCACTGTCAAAAAGTTTTTTTTTTATATAACTTTTTGGCATTTTCAAATTCACCATGAATAATCAGCTGGCGCTACGCTATCACCTAGTATTTAAATTCACCTTGGATGGTACTGTGTTTAGCTTTGAATCCGAATTGATGATTTGGAATACATTCAGTGTCATTCAGAATTGGAGTCAACTTAGTCATTAACAATTTTTCAAACAGTTTTGAAATTGTCGGCAGTAGACTAATTGGCCTATATGACTTTACTTTAGTGGGGTCCTTCCCTGGCTTAGGAATCATGGTAATCATAGATACCTTCCAATCTGCAGGATAGTATTCTAGGCGTAAAATAGCATTGAAAATAAATAGGATAATTTTTCTAGCTACACGAGGTAACTCCACAAGCATTTTGTTGCTGATTTTAAACATACCTGGAGCTTTTTTAAGATTCAGAGTACCAATAGCGCTTTGAACATCATTAAAGCTAAGTCTTAGAGGTACAGGAGGTCTAATAACGAGTGGAGGCAAATCAGATGCATTATTTAAGTTGTTTATAGTGAACACTTTTCTCAAATGATTAACAAATAAAGTCCCCTTCTCGGAATCATTTCTAGCCCAGTCACCAGTCGGATTTCTCAGAGGATGCTTTCCTCTCACTGGTCTTTTTAAACCTCGTGCCGCCTTCCATAACGAATAGTCAGATTGTGGGGTACTATCAAGATCCTCCAAGTAAGATTTAAGTGAAGCCATTCTTTGGGTTTCTAAGAAATTTCTTAGTATATCTCTGCATACCCGTAGCCTAGCTTTCAGTTCAGGAGACCTGTGAATTTGCCACTCTCTTCTAACTCTTCTTTTTTCTGACAGGAGATGACCGAGTTCAGCGAAATAAGTTCTATTTGTCCCACTTCTGCACTCAACGTCGTATGTGGAGGCGTGATGTACAGCTCTTCGTATGTCCTCAGTAAACTTGCCAATCGACCCATCAATATCCTCGGTAGTTCTCAACACTACATTTTCCGTGCAGTGGGAACTTAAATACTTTTTATACTTTATCCAACTTACTCTGGTTTTAGATATGTCCCGAAATGGAGAGCCATTCCGTTGAAGGAAACGCATTGAAATAATAGAAGGAGAGTGATCTGAAGACAAGTCTAATGAAGGCTTCACTTGTATCGATTCTACAGGGATATTTTTCACTACTCCGAAGTCAATAACATCGGGAATCTTCCGTCGGTCCGTCGGCCAGTAGGTGGGATGCCCGCTTGAGAGTACATCTAATCCCATTTTGGCAATGGTGTTGAAGAGTTCACGACCCTTCGGGGTCACCAGACGTGAACCCCAAAAGTGTGTTAATATAAACAAATAGTTAATAAAAAAAAGCTAAAGATTTCACCAATATTTCAATTCACAATATTACCATGAATAAATCTAAAGAACAAATGTCAACATTTTTTTTTAGAAAAATAGATAAAATTTAATCTTGGTTTATCAAGTTATTTACATATATGTTTAATTTTAAGAATTAATTTTAAGGAACTAAAATACTATATATATAATGCGGGTTGACCCATAGTGAATTTTTTTGGGCTTTTTATGTTAAACAAGTAAGAGTGATATATTCGGCTGTGCCGAATCTTAAATACCCTCCACCTAACCGTACTAAGAAATACAAAAACTACACTGGTTATAGGACTAGCATATCCCAATTCTGTGTTTTCTATTCAGTCTTAGTGCAAATTTTATTAGTATTTGATATATTGTTTGAAAGACAATTTTACGACCAACATAATTTATGTTAAATATTTTGAAATTTTGTCTACTTTTCACCATTTTTAATTGATTTAATTACCAATTCTTACCATAATTTACAGAGTTTGTCTGATGTTCATAATAATCTTGAGTGTAACTTAACAACCCAGTAAAAAATGGTGCTTACTGGTAAGCAGGTTTGTAAGGGAGAGAAGCACAATTCTCCCTTACAAACCTGCTTACAAGAGGCATGATTTTTATATGGCGAATTCCCACTTGGAAGCACTACTTTGTTGTAAAATCACAGCATTTTTCATGGCTTACATTATTCCGTGAAGGAAAAGCTTCCAGAAACCGCAGCTTTCATACCTGTGATTTATTGCTTCTATACTATTTACAAGAAGCGATTCTTTCATGTCTCTATTTATATAGCAATTTCATACCTTACACAATGCTATTACTGTGTTTGCTTACTGGAAGCATTTAATTCATGCCTCCTATATAAGCTATGAAAACATTAATGTTTTTTTTAGTTTTGTACATTTTATTTTTATTTACTAAAAAAACACAAATTAATATGTAAATTCATCGATAAACTTAAAAAAAAAAACTTAAAATACATACATTTGTAAATAGGAAACATTGTGATATGATATTTAATACTAATTATTGTTTTAAACTGCAATATAATATGTTTTTTAAGATGCTTGAACTTAATCTAGTGAGGTATTCATTGGAGTTTGTTCTTCTCTGTTTGAAAATATATTTTCCGCATCAGACCCTTCATCACTGTAAGTTTTCAGAAATGAGTTGTTGGACTTGCTATGTTTTCTCAAGCTTTTCTTTTTGTAACAACGATTTTTGTTTAGTCTTAGTGCTGTACGGAAATCGTTAATAAAATTCTTCTTCGAAAGAGTATTATCAACTTTAAGTGCTTCTATAAAGAAAAAATGTTATAAGGAATGTATAAGGGGGCGACGCTGTATGTGTGACACACTTTACTTCTTTCATCTCTCGCCAACAAACTTCGTCCGACTACCTTTCACTTGCCACATTGTAAAAGGGGACTAAGTGAATAATTAATGTTTTTACCATTGCATATTTAGTTTCATCGTTGATCTCATTTTCAATTTCTTTGAATTCGCCTGCCGACCGGATAAGAAGTAAATTTGAATATTTTGTAGAAACATGTCCTGGTGTTACAAAAGATTTTAACATTACTTATAGTTGAGAAACCAGACCAACTATTATTTATTTTGGTTGACGACAAGCTCTTAAAAGATAAAAAACAAATAAATAATACAATAAATAAATAAATAGGTAGGTAGGTAGGAAGGCCGGTGTGAGTCGCCTCACACCCTCACCCAGAGACCAATACGGTCCATTGCGATGCCTTAGGAAGAAATTTTAGTATATAGAGTGAAAAGAAAGTGAAGACAGGAGAGTAATATTATAGTATAGAGAGAGAGAAGAGAAAATAGAAGATAGAAAAGAGAAGAAAGAGACCTGACCAACTCCTTACTCGGACATATGTCCTCCATTTGTGCGACTCGCACCCAGTCATCTAACGCGTAGCCAGGCCATTCCCATTACGAATCCTATTAGACTCTCCAGCCCACAGCTAGAGACATCCCCTAATTCGCCTAAGAATCTATTGCCCAGCCATCTCATCCTACTGCCCTGCAGCCTGGGACAGTGGTACAGAATGTGCTCAACTGTCTCCAGCTCATCCGGGTCCTCGCATAATCTGCACATATCCGATAATTCGGATCCCATTCTCACCGCCATCCTGCCAATCATGCAGTGGCCCGTGATAATGCCTATCATGGTCCTAACGCAGATCCTATTCCTGCCCAGCAGCAATTCCGAATCGGACTTTCCAAGCACCGGCCACAGTGTCCGTGACACTTGGCAGTCCGTCCGGCTTCCCCAGGCTTGATTGGTTGCACTTAGTACCCACTCTCTAATTCTTCCATAATAGAAGCCTATTGGAAGCCCCACTGCCTCCATACGGTTGTTACCTTCTGTGCCTGCGCCCATTCTTGCCAACTCATCAGCCACCTCATTGCCGGCAATGTCTGAGTGACCCGGTACCCAACACAATCTAACCGTATACCGCCCTAAGGCTCCCTCTAGAGCCCTCCTACAACTGTCAACTAGCTTAGAGTTCACATAACAGCCCCTTATGGCCAAAAGGGCCGCCTGGCTGTCCACATATATCGTGAAATCCGAGCCCCTGTCAATGTTGTCTCTCATTAGTTCTACGGCCCTCAAGATCCCCAGAACTTCCGCTTGAAAAACACTACAGTCGTCAGGAAGCCTATATGACATTCTGATGTCCAGATCCTCAATGTAGACCCCCGCGCCCGTACCATTTATCTTCGAGCCGTCCGTGAAGATAGCAAATCCATCATATAATTTGCCCCTTCCCAACCAACTCTCCCTGGACGGTAATATCACCTCCGGCAATCGCCTAAAATCTACCATAGTGCTCACATAGTCCGTAGAGCCAGGCAATCCCAGGCAATTTCCATCTGCTTCAATCTCACACAGGATCCGAGAATGACCCTGCGTGTGACCCTTTAACAGTCCCAGCTCCCTCAGTCTAAGAATGCTTCTGTCAGCCATTCCCATCACATACTGCTCAATGGGCAAAAGATGAAGAATGACGTCCAGAGCCGCTTGAGGAGTGCTTCTCATGGCCCCTGTTATGCCGATTGAAACACATCTCTGAGCCTTAGACAGAAGGTTTCTTCGATTAGCCAGTCTCATTGCCTCCCACCAAACACAGCATCTATATGTAAGAATGGGCCTAACCACCGAAGTGTATGGCCGAAGTCCCCAGTTCTTACCTATCGATGATCTGCAAGCATAGTAGGCATTGAGACCTTTTTTAATCCTCTCCTGAGTGTTCCTTCCCCATGACAGCTTCCTGTCCAGGAAAACTCCCAGATACTTAGCACTATCTGATAGTCTAAGCTCTACTCCTCCTAGTACCGGCAGCCTGAAATTTTCCACCCTGTACTTCCTAGTAAACAGAACTAACTCTGTTTTTTCCGGATTTACTCCCAAGCCCTTCTCACTAGCCCAAGCTGAAAGTTCGCCCAGTGCCCCTTGCATGACTTCGCTAATTGTCGGCAGGAACTTGCCCGATACCAATATAACTAAATCATCCGCGTAGGCCACGACCTTCTGACCCGTTCTGTCAAAAAAATCTCAGAACGACATTGACAGCCAAGAGCCATAGTAAGGGGGAGAGAACACCCCCTTGTGGGGTTCCTCTGGTCACCAGCTTTCTTAGGCGTTCGTTTCCCCAGTCCGAGTGAATTACTCTGCTACTAAGCATCAGAGTTATCCATTCGACCAGGAACGACGGAACCATTAGGTCACCTAGTGCCTGTCTAACAGCCTCTATCTTCAAATTGTTAAAGGCGCCCTCTATATCAAGGAAAGCCGCCAAGGTGTATTCCTTGTTTTTCAATCCTTTCTCTATATAACCCACCACATCATTAAGCGCACTCTCAACAGATCTACCCTTGAGGTGCATGCTGAGCGCCACTAATGATGCCGGCGTCAATTTTAGTTCTTAGATATAGATCGATCAGTCTTTCCAGTGTCTTCAAGAGAAAAGACGACAAGCTGATCGGTCTAAAATCCTTGGGTTTAGAGTGACCGGTTTTCCCCGCTTTGGGTATAAACACGACCCTAACTTCCCTCCATCCCTTAGGAATGTACCCGTTTAGTACACATACCCTAAAGAGTTCCACCAACAGTAGGAGCGATGATCTCCCGATATTTTGTAGCATCGCCGGAAAGATACCATCTGGTCCTGCCGATTTGTAAGACCCAAAAGTATTGACCGCCCATGTTACTTTATCCAAGGTAATCATGTCCCCCACTGCCCCCCTTACCACATCACCTGAGCGCGGCCCCGGGAAGGGGACGTCATTCTCAACCTGCTCCCCCATCACAGGATCCACACACCCCGGAAAATGAGTCTCCATAAGAAGGCATAGGGTTTCAGAGCTAGATTCCGTCCATGAGTCGTCCGATCTCTGAATAATTCCCGGGACTGCTGGGTCCTTGGATAAAATTCTTCTGAACCTGGACATCTCATTTACAGATTCAACTGACTCGCTAAACTCGATCCACGAGTCCCTTTTCGCTCTCCTAATGCCTTTCTTATACTTATTGTAACCCAATCTAAAGTTACTCCAATCCTCTTCCCTACGCGTATATTTCGCCCTGTTGAACAACCTTCTTACAGTGGGTCTTTAGCTCCTCCGTCCACCATCGCGGTTGTTCGCGTCCGCCCGGGGAGTTCAGCGGACAGGATCTCTCATAACTACTGGTTAGTGCCTCCGTAAAGGTACCCACCAGTCGCCCCACTCCGGTCGAAGTCGACCTCCACTCATGTGTAACTCTGAGGTTACCTACCACTAATTCCGAAAAAGAATCCCAATTCGTCCTTCTCGGGTTCCTATACGGGCTTCTTTTTGATCTCTCAAACACTAGATTATAGGATAGACGGCTATGGTAAGAGAAGCAAAATTCCAAATCCACCCTCCAGTCCTTCACTAATTCCCTACAGTTCGTCAACGTTATATCAATTACTGCCTCTCTATCCCTATTCCTGAATGTTGGCGTGTTTCCCATATTACAGATATAGAGATTGTTAGCAATAATGAAATCAAATATAGACTCACCTCTTTTGTTGATGTCTGTACTTCCCCATTGGGTATGGTGTGTGTTTCCGTCACACCCCAATACCAGCCTCGAGCCTGTTCTGTCCGAATTCTTCACCAACTCCCTTAATTTTACACCAGGAGGATCGGTAGCCTCATATGGCAAGTATACCGATGCTAGAGCCAGAACCGTTCTGTCCTTGGCTTCTCCTGTCACGACCGTAAGGTCTCCACCACTGAAAGAATGAGACAAATTAAATTTATGTTCATTTCTTGCCAGTATACATGTTCGTACCTTCTGATCAGTATGAGGTACAAACAATGTATACCCCTTGGCCTTCAATCCAACTACCCGATTTTTATTAATCCAGGGCTCTTGGATTAAAGCCACATCCACGTTGTTATCAATGAGTTGGGTGACTAGTTCGGTTGAGGCTGCTTCACAGTGGTGCAGGTTTATTTGCACCACTTTCAGCCTCTTAGGGTTTATCATTTTTAGGAAACCTAAACTTGATAGACCCCAACCCGAAAACTGCAACCCCTCCCATTGACTTCAACATCTTTAGAGACTCCTGGTCTACTGCGAACCTGAAGTCTTTCCCTTGGTTCTCATTACAGCCCAATGAAGCTATCAACTTCCATTGTGCTGTAATAAGTCCCTTGTTTTGATTGGACAGTAGCCCCAGTATTACCTCCACCGGTTTTATAGGTGGGGGTATCGACACTGTGACTACTGGCCTTAGTGGCAAATCAGACGCAAGTATAACATCCAAGTTGGCCTCCGGACAAGTGCTGCCACACCTGCCAATTGCAGCTTTTAAAAACTCGAAGGTTTTTTGATTGCCGCAACTGACAGTTTTGACACCTCTTGCCCAGTCAGCCCCTCTGAACGCCACTTCGTCCTGCCTTCCTTTGACGCTAAAGATTTCGTCGAGTAGTTTGTTCTCTAGCACCTGCCATTTCTCGACACTGATCCTACCATCGGGATCCATTCGATCAATGACAGCTGCCAGAATACCGTCCTTACCCGACGACTCCCTTAGCTTCCTTGACGTTGAGGGCTGGCCAGCTTTAGAATCAGTCCTCTTGCTGGTCACCTTGCGGGAATCTACAAGAAAGCCAACACCAAACTGCCCAGTCCTCTTAGCCATTGGGGATTTCTGGTCATCATCAGACCTAACTCTCTTAACTGCCCCTCTGTTGGGGGGCTTAGCAGAGTTTGGTCGATGATCGCCCGATTTCCCTGCAGATTTTGCCTGGTTCGTCCTGGTAGTTCCTTTAGTGACTTCCTTTTGGGAGTGACTGTCGGAGATTATCAAGACATTACCAGTCACCATCGCGCGACTAGTGGTGGGTAATTCGCTTATAGGCATAGCTCTCATAGCCGAGACAATTTTGTCGCTGCTAAGATTGCTAGGCCTTAAGCCTCTACTCTTCTCCTCTTTACCCGTTGCCTTCTTTAAGGATTCATCAGCAAAGGCTGCTGAGGATTCATTGTCTTTTCTGACATTTGAGTCCACAGCAGTCTTTGGTATGTATCCCGCAGGATAGGGAATACCTAAGATAGCAACGACAGATCCGTGGGTTCGTTCGAACCTTGCCACGTTCCTTCGGTGCTTCTTCAGTAAGTGTCTATACCGCCCATCGTGCAGTGAAGGGTCTTTCTTAGCTATCTCTTCCAGAAAGGCTAAGGAGACTCTCACACCACTCTTGGCTTTTTCAAAGCTTGTTCGACAATCTGATATGACCTGTTCTGTCGCATCCTGCCGAACGACGGGCTTTAATGTAACCTCCGGTCCACTCCCCGTTCCGAGTGTGACCTCCGAAACCGAATTTCTAGCTCCCTGGTTCCGATCATGAGCTTGAATCATTGTGATTTCATGCTGATCCTCGGAACTCAGAGTTAGACCAGCTAGTCTTTCAGAGGCCCCAGATCGAGACGGTGAGCCAACCGGGGATTTCATCTCATCTCTTACTGTCAGTTCCGTTAATAACTGACCCTCTTGCAGTAGAATATCACTGTGAATCCTCAGCCAATCGGAGTCTGGATTTGACACCGAACCTGCTGAGTTGTCAGGGATATTCTCCGCATCGACTCCTAGAGTCTCATCATTTTTATTTTTATTTATACTTTCAATTTTGGTCCCACGAGTATGCGCGTTTGGGAGTGGACCATCCATGCAGTGACGGCGTACATGGACTAGGCAAAATTTTGTTTACAACCGACCCGTGCCCTGGCGTCGGAAGGGAGCTGTTAGCGACTAGTCCTTTTTTACCACTAACTAGCCATTCAGGTTATTGGAACTGCTATCAACCACGCTAACCTTACAAGTGGAGTCAGTTTTGGTCCGCGGGTTGTAATTCGAATTAAGGAGGGAACCTATTAACACTTGAGATCGCTTTGATCTAGTGTTTCTCTAGCCTTAACACATTCCAGTGTCACCAGCTTGTTACCCCTTTGCGACCATTCTATAAAAGTGTCACAAAGGCGTAGCAACCCGGCTATCCCGTCTTCTAATTACCACCTAGCTATGTAAATATGTTCATGACCATTTGTAGAGTGTATCATGAACTTACTTACATCGCTCCCGCCTCCATCGCCACTAGAGACCATTTATATGAAAAAATGTATCCCAGCCGCGATATTGGCTACCCCTATCCGCCACCTGGGGACGCGTCCGATGGAAGACTGACTAAACTCCACACGGAAAATAAATAAATAACTATAACAACCTTTTAAATCTTTTTAATGACATGCACAATTTTTAGAAGATTTCTTTCTAGACCAATATGAACATAAGACCCTGGAGCGACGGTTCTCTTAATACACAATTCTTTTTGTCCTACAAGTGTTTCTACGCTCAACGGAATATCTGAATGAACCCTGTTTAATATATGCAATAGAACTGAACTAATTACTAGCAATAGAAGGCCCAAATTTAAGATACCATTCTTTATTATTTTCTTTAAAACTTTCTGTTTCACTAATAGGCATTTGTTCTATATTTTGCGTCTCATCAATAGAAGCAACATCGATATTTGTAACATCTTCTGAATTATTAACCGATGCCTCGGAAAGAGCTAACAAATTTTTACACCTTTCTTTTTGCTTTAATTTATTAAGCTGTCTTTTTCCAATCATTTCTTTAAACTATTTTTTTCTCCTACAATTTACATGCAACACAAAAACTTATGTAAAAGAACGAAAAACAAACACACAAAACAGTTAATAATTCTTAAAATAGAACAAACTGTACGCAAATTAAAAAGAAAACAACAACAAATCAAGTAATTGACCACACAAAAATAATAAACTAAAAAAAATTTATGTATGTATGTGTTATTGTATTTAATAAAAATACTTACTGTTGGCTGTATTTAATTTTTATAGGTTTTTTATATTTTTTGCAGGTATGTATTTTATATTTATATATATAAAAATAAGTGTACATTTTGATTGTCACTCCATAACTCGAGAACGCCTCGACCGATTGCCATAAAATTTTTAGGGAAGGTACAGGGAGGAGCGATGATGGTTAGTTGATTTTGAAATCCAAAATCGGTCTAGCCATTCTCCAGTTATGATTTTTTTCCTGAAAAAATTCAACATTTGAAAAAAAAGTCCCCTAAAGTATGCTGTACAAATTTGCAAATAAATAAGAGCAGGCAGGTTGTGAATACATCTTATTCTATGAAATACAAATCAATAGTAAATACCGAGCGAAGCCGGGGCGGTCAGCTAGTTTTTATATATATTTAATTATCACTTTTGTTCAATTTGCGTGCGTCCTCTCTGCTCAAAAACAATTTGATGACTGATTGCGTAATAAAAAAGAAGTAATTTTAAGCATCTTTTGTTTTCGGTAACATGTCGGGAATAATCGTGAACACATTTTGCAATCATTGCAATACAACGTGCTTCCACGTAAGGGATAAACAGAAGCACTTTGAACTTTGGTCGCAATTTTTTCTTTAAAATAATAATTTCAACTATTCACTTACAACCTGCTTACTTATAAGGGATTATGCGAAGCTATTAAATAATTTTCATTTACTTATATTAAAAATTCACTTCAATGGTTTTCGCTTCTCTGTTGCTTCTAAGTAGTATGTAATAGCCAGCGCATATATCACCGCTCTTGTACTTTTATGGCTTCCAAAAACCTTAAAATTTTTTACTGGGAAACAGAGTATAAAAAAGGGTTACAATTCGGTTTTAGTGATTTTGCTAAAAAAAAAAAAACAAATCAAATAGGGCTTTTAGAGGAGATAACAGCAAAAAAAAACTTTTTCGAGGGGGCGGGCCCCTAAAGTTGAAAATATATAGGCCTATATCTCGGGAACTACTGGGTGTCTGATAATTTATAATACATTAAATAAAAGGTGTTAAAATACCTTTCCAACGATATATATCATGATTATAAAATATGGACCGAATATGGGTTAAATCCGAGAAGAATATTTTTTGACCCGAAGTTATTTGTTTTTTGGAAATGGTTCTATATGGCAGGTATGACAAATTATGGGCCGATCTTCTTAAATTTTGGAACAGTTATTTTCATGCATATGAGGATATTTTACGTAGAATTTCAACATAATAACGGTATATTTAAAATATATATTAGTATTAACGTGGATTTGGGTAGTGGACCTTATGTGGGGGATATGGTCAAATATGGACCGATATTCTCAAAATCCAGCAGTTTGATTTAGGCATGTATGTAAATGATCCGTGTAAAATTTTGGATTGGTACCCTTATTTATAAGAGATTTATGAGTATTAAAGTGATTTTCGGAAGAGGGCTTTATATGGGGCATACGGTTAAAAATAGACCGAAATTAACAAAATTGTGTGGAATGAATTTTGTATATATGTAAATGATCTGTACAAAGTTTTGAGTCGGTAACGACATTTATACAATATATATAGGGAAAAATGTCTTTTTCATATGACCAGTTCCAGTTTTATGACCAGTTCTGGGCCGACCACCATAAAATTTAGTACAACAATTTATTTGCCTATAAAGAGTATTTATGTCAAATTTTAGCCGTTTAATATTATTTATATCTGTTTTATATGTATTTAAGTGAATTTTGTAAGTGGACTTTATATGGGGTCTATGGTCAAATATGGACCGAACTAAAAACAATTTCGGTTTGTGATTTATTTTTGTATAAAACTTATTTTTGTTGAATTTTGTCTTGATATTCCAATTTTATAGGCATTTATTTATCATTAAGCCATATTTCGGGAATATATATATTTGTATGGGTGCTATGAGAAATCATAGACCGATTCTTACTATTTTCCGCACACTTTCTTCTTTTATAGTACAAACAACGTATACAAAATTTCATGGTATTATCTGCAATATATTTCAAAATATTGCAATAAAATGGACCGAAAATATAAAATTTTTATGGAGGTGGTCTCACATATTGGTTCATAACTCTGGTTGACCTAAACCGATTTTGCTGATTTTAAATAGCAAACTTCTCGAAAGCACTTCTGACAGAATTATTGAAGGTTTGGATCCCGAATATATCTTGGGACTTCAAAAAACTGATTTCAACATCCAGACAGACAGACGGACATGTCTTAATCGACTTCGCTATCTATAAGGATCCAGAATATATATACTTTATAGGGTCGGAAAATTATATTGTGGAAATTTCACACGGAATGACAAACTTATATATACCCTTCTCACGACGGTGAAGGGTATAAAAATTAGCAAATAAAGCAAAACAAAACTTATTAAAGTTTATTGAACCTTGGTTGGAACAGCTGATCGATTCATGTGGGTTTGTGTAAATGTATACTTTAGGTTGCATGCCAAAAGTAGGTCACGACATGTTTGACTCTCTTTTGTTAATATGACAAATAAAGAAATAGATTACAACCGATTTAATAGAAGTTGGAAGACACAATGTTACAGCATGTTCGTTCGATCTTTATTAAGTTTTGTTTTAGTTTATTTGTTATATGTGAATGCAAGAAAATAAAAACAAAGTAACAAAAAGATAAATTTTATTATTTACTCACCAATCAATCGTAAATTCTGCAGAAGGCCTTCTCCATGATCACGACGAGAGCTATACACATTTTAGGGGATATGTCATTAATTTATTGATGTTTTAAATTTTCTTACATGATGTTTGGTCTTTGTGTTAATTGTATTTGTTTATATTTTTTTTTTTAATTTGTTGTCCTTAAACTCTAACGTTATATCACTTTTTAACTACCAATAGTTTTTATTTATATTGGGGTAACTAACTAACCAAATTTTTTTTATTTAGTTATTTATACATTACAAAGCCAAAATTAACTAATTGTAATTTTGCTTTTAATCTTACTCATAAGTGATAACTGCGATATTAGCTATAAACAAATTTTCTTCTTTTTTTTAATTTAGATTTATATTTTAACAATTTTAAAAACTTTTATTTCTTTTTATCTTTAAAATTGTTCTTCATTTTCATGATTTAAATTTTAGCAATGGAAATAACAAAATCTATAGGGTGCAGAATTTTAATTTTTTTCATAAACTTTACTTTTCTTTCAACGACATTTTACTAGTATAACAATAACTTATAATTTCCGTATTTTCTTTATTTAGATACCATTTGAAACAAATTTTAGCTAGAATTACTAAGTCATTTGTGAATCACTGTTTATTTTTAGTTGTTTTACTTTTGGGTAATTTTAAGATTTGGGAAACACTGTTTTGTTTATTTTTGCATGTTTTTTTGTTGTTTTACCTAAGGTATGATTGGAACACACACTAATGAGAACTATTTAATTGGTTAGAATTGAGTATTTGGTTGAATTGAATAGAGTTGGAGTTGAATAGAGTAGAGAAAAGTTGGATGTTATTTCATCGGGGTTGTTTTGTTGGTGATGTGGTTGTTGTCTGTTGAAAGGTATTTGCTTTCCTTTATGCAGAAAAGAAGTGCGCAATCATCGGCAGAAGATCGGTCTGGTGACGTAGTTATATAAGAGGAATCCCCTGGAAGAGGATTCTCTTATCAGGCTTGGGTATGGGGATTTTCTTTAATTTTTTGAGTGCTTTTGAAAGGAAATTTTGTTTAGGAAATAGAAATAAAGTGTGTTAGGTGGCAACATTTTTTTCTGTATGTATTCTGTAATTTACTTACATTTTTCTTTTTGAATCCAAAAATTATATTAATAGCTTTTGGCTTTTAAGTCAATTAAAATACATAAAAATAGGTTGACTCAAACTAAAGTTGAGTTTCCAAAAATCGTTTTCTATGTAATTTTTCGGCAAAAATTTCCTTATAAATATTGTCAGTCTGACAAAGGATGACTTAGAAAATTGCAGATATCTTCCGTTAATTAAATTTTTTTGATTTTTTCATGTCAATGAATCCCAGGAAAAGGATGCTTTTAAGTATTTTTCTGTCAAAGAAACTTTTGGTTGACAAAATTTAGAACAACTTGACAAGGAGTGTCATCAAATTGACAGGTAATTTTATGTTGCCACATAAATAATGAATCATTTATCCAAGTTCAAATCCATTCATGTTTAACCTTTAGTCAGTCCTGAGTAGGGGTTACATTACCGGTAAACGGTTAACCGGTTTTCCGGTTTTACCGGTCGTATTTTTTTTTTTTTTTTTTTTTTTTTTTTTTTTTTTTTGCATATTCTTTTTTATTGTATCTTCATTTTAAATGAACTAACAATAGGTATTCAAATCTTAAAACTAAAGTTAATTAAGATAAGTCCAGCCAATGCTAGGCAAAATCTAGTTTTCAAATTCGATAGGATATAATGAGCAACTTGTATTTATTCATCTGAGAGCGGTGGTGTCCCTCCTTCTCAAACGGCTATGACCGGGATGTTGTAAGATGTCTCGAGCGAGGGGATTTGGATGAGTTTCCAGCTTACCCAAATAATGGGCCACGTGTTTAGATATTTCCCATTTGACAAGTGGAACATCAAGATCGTTGTGTATGTTGTTGTTTTTAATATACCAAGGAGCGGTAGTTATCATTCGTAGAATTTTGTTTTGACGGCGTTGAATTTTCTCAATATTGGAGTTGGAGGCAGTGCCCCATAACTGGATACCATAGCACCAAATTGGCTTTAAGATTGAGTTGTAGAGTAGAAGCTTACAATCGAGCCGAAGGACGGAGTTTCTGCCGATGAGCCAATGAATTTGGGCTGCTTTCAGTTTCATTTGAGTCAGCTTAGCATCTATATGTGGTTTCCATGTGAGGCGACGGTCCAGATGAATACCAAGATATTTCACGTGTGAGTTTTGAGGCACTATATGGTCATTAATACGAATAGGGGGACATGATTCCCTACGTAGAGTAAATGTTACGTGGGTGCATTTCTGTTCATTTATTTTTATTCCCCATTGTCTTGCCCATTTCTCCACTTGCGTTACGTGGTGCTGTAATTGAATCGAGGCATCTTTTGGATCTTTGTGAGTACTGAGAAATGCCGTATCATCAGCAAATGTTGACGTGTGAATTTCATTGTTTGTTGGCATGTCTGCTGTGTACAGCAAGTATAGAATTGGTCCTAAGATACTACCTTGAGGGACGCCAGCACCTATAGGTTGAGGACGGCTTAAATAATCACCTTCTTTAATCATAAACTGACGGTCGATTAAGTATTTCCATAGTAGGTGTTGAAGATTCACCGGCAAGTTCTGCTTTAATTTAGATATCAGGCCTTCATGCCATACTTTGTCGAAAGCTTGAGAGACGTCAATAAAGAGTGCCGAACAGTATCTCTTTTCCTCAAAGGTTTTTCTTATGACTTGTACCAATCTATGTGTTTGTTCTATTGTACTGTGTTGACGTCTGAAGCCAAACTGGTGATTGGGAATGCAGTTGTTTTCATTCAAAATCGGAGTCAGCTTGGTTATCAGCAATTTCTCGAATAATTTGGACATAGTTGGTAATAGACTTATTGGCCTATACGATTCAACTTTGCAAGGATCTTTTCCCGGCTTAGGAATCATCTTTACTAGTGCAATTTTCCAAACCGGAGGGTAGTACTCAAGCCGTAAGATGGCATTAAAAAGAAAGAGGATTAATCTTTTTGCAATGCGAGGCAGCTCAAAAATCATTTTATTGCTGATTTTATCAAACCCAGGTGCTTTTTTAACATTTAAATTATCAATAGCCTCAACAACCTCCAGATATTGAAATCTTATTTGTACAGGTGGTCTGGCAACAACAGGCGGTAGTTCGCTAATGTCAGTATCCGTATTGGGAGTGAATACATTTTTTAAATGACTTACGAAAAGGTTGCCTTTTTCTTCGTTATTTCGTGCCCAAGATCCGTTCAAAGTACGCAGTGGAGGTTTTGCGATTACGGGTTTTCTCAGATTTCGGACTGCACGCCATAATGAATAATTTGACTGGGAAGTTGCGTCTAGACCTTCCAGATGTTGTTTGAGAGACGCTGCTTTTTGCGCTTCTAGCAAGATCCTAAGGTTTTTGGTACATTCTCTCAACCTAGTTTTAAGTTGGGGCGATCTGTGTTGTTGCCACTCTCTTCGGACTCTCCTTTTTTCAGACAATAGTTGCTCAACATCTGCAGAAAAAACTCTGTTGTACCTATTCGGGCGGTAAGTGGAAGAAGCATGTTCTGCGGCTTTCTCGACATGTTTATTAAGACTTTTTATACAGGCATCGATGTCTTCAGCAGTTTTTAACGGGAGTTTCTCTGTGCAGTGAGTGCTGATGTATTTTTTGTATTTTAACCAATTCAGACGTTTGACAAGAAGTAAGGCATCAGTTACGCTTTGCTGAGGACTTCTGATGGTGATTACAGTGGGTGAGTGATCTGAAGAAAGATCCAGTGAAGCCTCGACTTCAATGAGTTCCGGGGATACCCCTTTCGCCACGCCGAAATCGATAACGTCAGGAATTTTTTGCTGGTCAGTTGGCCAATAAGTTGGTTGACCAGTTGAAATCACATTCAGTCCCATTTCAGACAGGGAGTCGTACAAGATACGACCTTTAGGGCTAACGAGTCGTGAGCCCCAGAATGTATGCTTAGCATTGTAGTCGCCAGCCGCTATGAAACGGCTACCTAGTGATTTGTAAAAATCTCTATACTGATCTTTTGTTATTGAAAATCTGGGCGGACAGTAAACTGACGAAATCACGAGGTTTTGACAAAAGTTCTCAATACAGATGTTTGTTGCTTGAAGGTAGCACTCTGAAAGACCACCCAATGAATGGTGTTTGATTCGCGATTTGACCAATATTGCCGAGCCACCACATGATCTATCTCTGGGGTCCTTGGTGTCGTAGAATGTATAACCACTTATTTTAAAAATGCTTCTCGACGTCATATGAGTCTCGGAAATCAGCATTACATCAATTTTCTTATTAAAAAGAAAATATTCAAGTTCATTTTTGTGTTGGCGTATGCCGTTTGCGTTCCAGAAACATATTTTGAGACAGTTCATGGTCTATTAAGTATGGCCTGCAGTAGCGTGGACTGCATTTTTTGCATCTCCTGCATCATACTTGTCATACTTGTCATGAAATGGTTCATGGATTGCGCCAGATTCTCCATTATACCTTCAAGACGGCTAAAATTGTGGCTGTTTGTATCATTTATTGGTGATTCATTTTGCACTGTTGGTTGGTTAGATCTTAGCACGTTGGCATATGAAAATTGGCTAGTGGATGCTTGTGCTACGGGGGGAATAATTGTAATAGGTACTTTTGTCGTCTGAGTAGGGGTAGAAGCGGGTTTGTTGATCAAGGAGCGTTTAACAACCCCGAAAACAGGGCAACCCCTGTAGTTGGCAGTGTGGTTTCCACCGCAATTGCTGCATCTTTTTACCCTGGAATCATCCTTAGGTTTATCGCACTTTGAGGTGTCATGAAGATCCCCACAAACAACACAAACAGTAGGCAACTTACAATAAGATTTAGTGTGACTATATTCTTGGCAGTTCGAACACTGTACTGGGCCAGATCGCTTATGAGGTTCTTCCACTGTAACTCTTCGGTGCATTATGAATTTCAAGTCATATATAGGATGTGTTTCATTTTTCTTCAGCTTAACATCACCAGGTTCTAACTCCACTCTAAATAATGGTTGAGGGATCCTATCTCTGTTTCTTATATTTGATACGGCCTTGATTTTAAAGCCTTTGTCGGCCAAACTGCTCTTAATCTCCTCAGGATCAACAAAAGAATCAATTCCCTTAATTACGACTTGTAGACCTTTTGCGCTTTTAAGTTGATACGTGTAAAAATTCTTTTTGCGTTTTTCAAATTCCGAAACTATTCTTCGATAGTCGTTTTCATTATTAACCTGAATCTTTGTTTCATTAATATTGCCACGCTTAATTGGAGTCACATAAAAAGAATTTTCACCAATTAATGAAACTAATAATTTTATAAGTTCGTTTGAGTTTTTTTCTCTTAAATATATTGGAGGTGGTTTTACTGGCTTATTCACAGCGTTAGGGACATCATTTTTCTCTTGGAGGATGGCAAAACGATTTTGCGAGCGTGGCTCTTCAGCATTCTTTGATAATTTTGCGGCTGGTGTAATTTCTGCAGATTTTGGGCTTCTGCCTCTCTTCGATACTGTTATATAACGGTCCATTCCTACCTGTGTTTTTTGTTTTTCTTCAACAGCAACTATATTTGTAGGACTTAATGTGCCTTTTGCAGCTGTTGACGTCTCTCCAATATTTAATAACGAGGACCGTGAAGAAGACGGTCCTTCAGTGATTTTTCTATTTAAATTAAATATGCTTTGGGCTAAGTTTGTGCCCTGTTCAACACATTTATTCAAGTTTGGTGCACTTGCACTTAAATTCAGATTTGTGCTTATTTTTGGTTTCACAGTTAAGTAGTTTTTATTAAATTCGGGATTTTTAATGTTCTCATTACTAACACTTGCCGAGCTCAACACGAAATAAGCATTTCGGCTCTGGGGCCCACTCGCACTGTTAGAATTGTTACTCATTCACTGTCTCACTGTATTTAATTTTGTAGTTTTCAAGTAATTAAAAATAAATTATTACAATTTATTAATTTTTTATTGCACCTAGTGCAATTATTTGACTTTGTAAAGTTTTTCACCTATTACGAGTTTTTTTTCCACTTTTTTATTTAATTTAACTTTTTATACTTTTTCACCTATTACGATTTTTCACCGAAAATTCAGCCGCACTAAAAGTAACACGTCCGAACTGTTCGATGTATCGAACCGAATTTACCGGTAAATTTAAAAGAAAAATACCGGCAATTTCGGTAATTGTTGAGAAATATTTCATTCCAATTGAAGTTAAATTTAAATATAAAATGTTATATTTTAAGAAATATTTTTTTTTTTTTTTTTTATTAGGTTAAAACTACATAAACCTTCATTGATACAAACTATTGTGACGCTTCGTTCTATATTGAACATGAGAAATGAATGTAACTCGACAAATGATTCAAACGAGTCTTCTGATGATGTAGAAGAAATCCCTGAATCAACCCAGTTAACAATGAAAGACAGGCTACAATTGGCCATTAAAAATCAAAATAAAATAAAATTGAATAAAATTTCCAACGTAACCAATACCACGATTTTAACAAAAGTAATAAAAAAAGAAATCGCATTCCTTGAAAAAGAACAAAAGCGTGGAAAGTATCTGACGATAGCGTTCAACCACCTCTTGACAGTAAAGCCGACGAGTGTGGAATCAGAAAGAGCTTTTTCTGCAGCAGGGTTAATTTGCACAAAAATTAGAACCAGCCTTAATGACAATACAATTGACACCATTTGCCTATTGCGAGCGTTGCTGGCCCTAAGCATTAGTATTGTATTATCACACGATTTAAATTAAGCTTTTAAAGAAATGTACGGCCTTTAAATAAATTTATGGAATATCTATCATAAAGATTTGTTACAGAATAACTACATATGGTCTAGGTATGGGCTCAATCAAAAAAAGAAACGCATTAATTTATGGCAAATTGGAAATTATATTTATTTATTACTTCATCTTGGGGCCAGCGGATATACAATGTTTTTTGTTTTTTTGGCGTGCTGTGTGGAAAACATAAATTTTCCAAAATTAAGCCAGCAATAGTTAAGGATGTGACTCTTGCTTTATTGATGGCAATAGTACAGGTAAGACGCAAAGGGAATTGGAGCCGCTTGAATTGGAATGGTAAATCGTTGGAAATCATCCGAATTCGTGGAATAAGTGCATCTTCGCCTTTGAATCTGCCACCGATGATTGTTGCCTCGATTAAATTTGGTGAGCAGTTTTTTAAGTTAAAGTGGTTCCGTTGCATAACTTTGGTGCGTTTAAGTTTCGAATAAGAATTACCGGTGATCCAACGTTTAATGTTAGCACATGCGGTGGCATTCCGGGTGGTTCCAATGAATTTAAAAATTCAGTGGGATAATTGACGGCTTGTTCTTCATCCATTACTGTATCGATCGATTTGTATTTGATTAATTTGCCGGGCAGTTTCAATTGAATTTGCTAATTGAGCTTGTTGGCATTGTAATTTGTTGGTGCCAAAATTGCACGTTCCCACAGCCAATCCGATTTTTTGTAAAAGATTGTTAGACTTGGGAAAACCTTGTCGACAACGGCTTGAATATTCATTTGCATTCGACAGAAGTTAGGCGGGAACGAAATCTCGTTCGTGGCGCGATTAATTGGAATTTTTCCATTTCCGATGTCAAAAAGTTGTTCTGAGAATGTTTGGACAGACGGGTTTTGCAACAAATGCACACGCATGTTCGTCGATAGCGTGATTTTCTCGAGTCGTATCCAAAGATATAAAGCTTTCAAGCATGCGTTCAGCTCATCTGCGGTCATTGATAACGGGCAAAGTTTGACGAAAATCACCAACAAAAAGAATAAGAGCGCCTCCCATCGGTTTGTAGTATCCTCGAAAATCACGTAGAGTCCGATCAAGCGCTTCGAGCAATTTGTTTGAATGTACCGTTATTATTTATGAGCGTTTGAAAAAAACTCACAAATGTGCACAAAATGTAGGTATCATAAATGCAAGGGTACATAAAGTTTTTTATCATCGATTGATGATATAATATTATTTTTAACTGATTGTATAATGTTGCACCTTAGTAAGCGCGGAATATCTTCTGTTATCGAATGATGTAAATATTTTGTAAATAAACCGAAAACTCGCGATTTTTGAATGCAACATTTCGAAAGTTTTAAAATTTTGATATTGGATCGTTAATAACATAAGTTTTTTGCAAATTTCTTCGGAACTACCGCATAACCGATTTAAGAGTTTGATATCTCGTTTTGAAAAACATGACAACGACTTTCAAAAAAATTAAATAAAATAAAAAAGCAAAATATATGTATGTATGCTCGTATGTCATTGGTGGTGCAATATGAAAATTGGATTTTGCCACGCCCCTGCGCCCGCAGACTGAAAAACCATGCAAACATTAGTTTTGTTATTTTTACCTCGCCTTCAGTAAGATGTGGATACAATCTGTATGAAGTAAATCTGTAAAAACCCATCCAGAAGCAATTAATCAATTAAAAAAAGTGGGCGTTAGAGTAGGTGTGGTCGTACCAATGGTGAAGGCAATGGTGGTAATTTGACCTTACCACTGAGACAGCACAACCCAGGCGATTCTCCGGTAAACTTTAATGCACCGCAATGGTTGCACACAATCTCCATTGGGCCAATTTGAACGGAAGGCTGCGAGCTGTAGTCAAAAGTGCAATCGTAATAAAACGCTACTCGATTCAAATCAACACTTGAAGCTCTTCTTCTTACGCGTCGATTTAGATTTTCACGTTGTTGAATTGCTTGATTTAATCGATGATTTCTCATTGCTAATCGAGCCGTTTCATTTGTCGCCTGTCTTTCTTCTTGTGTTTGCGTTACGCGAAGTCGGGCCATACTAACACGGCGCTGATCTCGTGCGATTTCTTGTTCATCCGTATTCAATCGATTGGTAATATTCCGATTTGTAATTGCATTACGGGTTCGATGCGAAAGATCAGATCTTCTGGGTCGCGGCATTATAAATAACACTGAGAAATTAATGTCACAAAAACAATATCACAAAATCAATTAGGGAACTTACCTTTTGAAATCACTTTTAAAAAATGCTGAAAAATTTTAAATACTACAAAAATAAATAAGGTGTCAAAAGTTTATTCACACAACGCCATCTACTGGCAATGGCAGAACCAGAATTTGTATTTGTAAAAAAAAAATTAACAAAAAAAGTTTTCAATCAAATTAGGTGGAAAAACAATCGTCGTAAAAATTGTGATATACAAAAGAACGACATTTGATTTTTGGATTTTAGAAGATAATAATTAAAAGTAATGGGTGATACAAATTGAAGTAAGTCTTTTAAAACACTTGTAGAATCGATTACACAATTTTAAAGCACTGCCGGCGTTGCTACGGCATCAATTTAAAAAAAAGTAGGCGGTCAAAAAAGATCGCCAGAGATGGGACGTGAAAGGAAGCGTGGAGTATGAATCTTAGTTTTTGATCTCGCCTAGAGTAAAGTAAAAAATCAGAGTAGAATCAATTACACAATTTAAAAAAGAAGGCGCTAAAGTAGGCGTGGTCGCAAAAAAGAAGTATTCTATAAATACTTAGTGGTGTGATGTGAAAATTTCAGGCAGATCGCTCCAGCGGTCTGGCTTACCTGGCAAGCGTCTTGCATGTGATGGGGCGTGAAAGTGGGCGTGGCACATAAAATTTTTATTTCTACCTCGCCTACAGTAAGATGTATATCCAATTTGAAGTAAATCTGTAAAAACCCATTTAGAATTAAATAAAAAAAGTAGGCGTTAGAGTGGGCGTGGTCGTACCAACTTACAAACCTTCCCGGGCTCATGCACAACAACTTTGCCGAAAATCATCACATGATCATTTACGATTCTATAAAGTACATACACACGCTCACACATAAAAACATTAATTTTAAAAATAAGTAGGCGTGGTCAATTTCTGAATTTTTTCCGGGTATTCTTCTTCTCTGGCCTGAGACCAGCCTGAATTCGTGCGAATCGTTGCAATCGGTCCTGGCGTTCTTTAGTTATAAAGCTAGTAACTAACGTCACTCTCTTTTATATATATAGATTACATTTATTTTAAATAACTTTGTTGAACAATGCATTAAACGTTTTATTACTTTAATATATAGCAATATATATTTCTCTTTACACAATTTTAAGCATTTATTTTACTAGTTACTGATAAACTTAAAATTAAACAGAATTACCGGTAAATTACCGATAAACCGGTTTTTAAATAAAAAATTTACCGTTTACCGGTAAAAGCAAATTTCGGTAATTTTATATGCCCTAGTCCTGAGATAGATTTGTTTTAAGCCAAAATTTAATCAACGTATTTCTTTTAAATAAATTTCTATTTACAGGTCCTTCTGTCTTTTAATTTATACTTTAAAGAAATAACTAATTTCACCTGGTTTTATTATATATATTTATTTATATTTATAGGTGTTTTTTTTTTTGTAATTTTTACTCATTAATTCTCAATATAACAACAACAAAAATTCCAACCCTGACAACATTTAGCTAGACAAAACTCTTATTCTCTCAATGCTCTCATGCATTAATTCCAATAAAATAAAACACGATAAAACAAACCAAAACAATGTTCCAAAACCATATGATCATAAAGATCAATTCAATTAAGGAAACAAATAATTTAAGAAACAATTTGCACAGACATAATAAAATATTGCGTAAAATTAAAAAAATATAAATAATAAATACACACGTTTTTTTTATATTATCGAGTGCCAATATAAGTTATGTATTTTACATTGTTACATAAATTACATACACCACAAATCTGCAAAATAGCAAATCTAGGTGGTATTTTATGAATTGGGATATGGTCATCTCGCCTAGTACACGTAAGTGGTTTTGCTTTATATGGGGACATAAACGTCCATTACATAGTGATAAGCCAAATGATCAAAACAGATTTGCTCTACTTCAGACGGATGACCCAGAAATACCGAAAAAGACATTTAAGCCCCCACCAATTTACCTAAGAGAGCCCACTTCCAATAAACTGATACAAGGAATTGTTGCTGTAATAGGTGAGAACATGCTTAGCGTAACCTTAATTAAACATGGAAATATCTGCGAGACAAAGATCCAAGTGAATAGGGAAGATGATTTTCGAAAATTGTCAAACCAGTTGGAGAGGGAGACTAGGGATTTCTATACCTACCAGCTCAAACACGCAAAAGGACTCCAAGTTGTTCTAAAGGGTATAGACCCATGTGTTGATCCTGCGGAGATAAAGACCGGTTTAATGGACAAAGGGTTCAAAATCAAGAGCGTAGTGAATATTAGAAACCGTGAAAAGATCCCTCAGCCCTTGTTCAGGGTAGAATTGGAACCTGGAGATGTTGTCTTAAAGAAAACCGAGTCCCATCCCATCTACAATCTGATGTACCTTCTGCATCGTAGAATCACCGTGGAAGAACCACATAAGCGTCAGAGACCCGTCCAGTGTCTCAACTGCCAAGAATTTGGTCACACCAAGGCGTATTGTAAATTGCCGTCAGTTTGTGTTGCGTGTGGGGAACTACATGCAAATGCTCAATGTAATAAGTCCAAAACTGACATAAAAATAAATGGTGTGAATGGTGTCATGTATTGCTTTTCTCAAATGATGTGAATTGACAACAACTGCTCACATTTTGTGATTGCATTCGAAAGCATAAAATCTGCATTCAAACCGTTCTGTGATATGCACATACATTTCACTTTTTAAATTTAATGAAAATTCGGCAATATTTTTTATAATATTGTGCTCATTTAATTTTATGTATATAAAGTCCGCTAAGTATCGGATTAACAATGATTTGGAATAGCCAGTCTTCCGCCAAATGAAGAGGTCTACGACATTTAGTATATAACTCTATTAAAGCCATTTGTAAATGTTTTTTTTAACAGTACAAGACAATTTAACCTTTTTCACTTTTTATTCTATTCAAAATAAAACTACCTTTTTTGAAGATAACTGTCATAAACACTACTGTGACAAGTTTTTAAATGTCGCTCCAAGTTTCCAGCATGTTTACTTAATAATTTATTATTACAAAATTTCATTTTTGCAAATATGTAACATGTTTATCATCTATATTTTCAAAAAATGTCCGTAACAAATCATTTTTTGGACGAGTCATTGTGGATTTTGCTTTTGATGTTACACTAAAACAACCAAACAAGAACTAAATCAATTACTCAAAAAAAAATACGTTTCTCTATTTGTTTTGTACTCAAATGTACGATTGTAACGACAAATTAAATAATGCAGATGAGTGAAAAGCCAATTGTTTCGTTTTCTATCTTTGTCATTTGAAAAGTTTTTATTTTGTTTTTGCTCATGTACAATACAATTGAAAAATTTTGATTTGTTTTGTACATTTTGCAAACGTTTGCGAAAGGTTTTGTTTGTTTTCATACTCTGCTTTGTTTAGACCCTATCGTGTTTTAATTGCTTTCAAATGACTCTGGATTTTGCAAATATTACTGTGGAGAATTTTGTTTCGATGCCGATAGTTATAAGGTATACATGTAGGTTAATGTGTTTTCCGGAAGAGGTCCTTATATGGCCTATAATAGGCTGATCTTTAGAAAATGTACTATATATGGGAGATATGATTAAATGTGGAGCAATATATACAAAATCCATTATATATGTCCATTATATATATATATATTATATATTTAAGTGATTTTTGGAAGTAGTCCTTATATGGGAATTATTCAAATTGGTCTACGTCCAAGCCAGCCATGGTGGTCATATGCCAGAAGTTATATTAAAATTATAATGCCAGAAGATTATTTTTCCAATAAATTAATGCCCCTATTGCGGTTCACAACTTTTTTAATAATTTGGTCGTCTTTCATAAATCGGTATTGCCATTTACAACGTAAATGTAGTTGACTTTTTGGTTGTGCGGCTGATTTTTTGGTTGTGTTTAATAGTATTGCGGTTCACCATTTTGGAGGAGTTTGGGTGACAAAAACGATAAATATACACAACTGCTTATTAGCAGTTGAGTCTTTGTCGGTTATAGATTTAAATAAAATTTTTAATACATTTCCTTTAAAAAAATAATACAAAAAATATAAAAAATGACAAAATCGTAAGTAGAGGTGTTTTTTGATCTTAATATAATTAATTAAATGATTAATACACATACGCAGGACATTAAAAATAACAACCAAAGCCCAATTTGAGCGACTTGTGCAGCTGATGAAAAAAAAATCCAGAAATTTCTAAAGAAAAGCAAAAATTTGGGATGACGAAAACTCAGTGTAAGGAAGCGTGGGAAGGATTTACTATAGAATTGAACAGCTTGGGCCCACCTACAAGAACATCTTTCGAATGGCAACGTGTAAGTATATGACATCTTAATTATTGTAAACAGACATTTTATTAGAATTTTTACTTCATATAGGTTTGGATTCATTACAAAGCAAGTATAAAAAAAAACTTGCTAATAATAAACAAAACCAACAAGCAACAGGTGGTGGTCCTTCACAGGAAATTCCCCTTAATATACTTGAGGATTGCGTGTCTCAGCGGTTATCACTAAATGACCAAGTAGCACCATCTGGACACGCTTTCGGCGTTGAAAACGTTGCTCCGACATGAAATCGACATTTCATGTCGGCAACGCCATAACAATTACAACTAAAAATCGTTGTGTTACACAATACCAAAAAATAATTTGGTTGAGTTAAAGTCGGGTTGACTGACAGACGACCAAACTTATGCTTGGTTTTCACTATGTTAGTTTTGTTGTCATATTGTCCAAATTGTTGGTAACTTCATAACAATTTAGACAATTTGACAACAAAACTGACATAGTGAAAATCAAGCATTAGTTGAGTTGAGAACGGCAATAGGGGCATAAATGTCTATTAATGACAATTTTGATCTTGTGAATAATGTGTGTATGAGTTTTATGCTTATTTCGATTTGAATATGCATGAGGACTACTCGTCTAAATTTTTAACATGTCAACTGTTCTTATAATAGATTTAAACATATTTAAGTAATTTTTGGAATTAGACTTTATATGGGGGCTATGATCAGATATAGGCGATCCAAACATAATAATGTTTTTTGAATACTGTTTATTCGAAACTTATTTGCTGAAGTTTGTATGGATACTGTTATATAAAAATCGTGAACCGATTCGGTTATTCAGGCCTTGTCCTTCTGAAACTTTGGTCTATAACTCAGATTCTGCTTGACCGATGTTTGGGAAAAATTTTATTGTTCTGAGTCTTTCTTCAAAGCTTTGTGAACCTTTCAGAAACGGACGGACATGGCTACATCGTCTTAGAATCTTATAAGGACCCAGAGTATATATATGTATATATATATAGACTTCTAGATTCTACGACCAATATTTCGATATGTTACAAACGGAATACCAAAATCCTTATCTTTTTCACATACTTACACTAAGCAGCATAAGATCGATAATCAAATTTAAGTCTTAAGCATGCATTAGACTATGCTAATATTTGTCCAAACACAACAAATAATGGTTTGGGCTAATAGTATGGTTTGTGACTAATGTTTGGGCATGCGTTTAGATTGCACTAATATTTGTTTAAATTTTATTTGCACAAATAACAGAAGATTTTGTGTCAGCCATGTTTGGTACAAATATTTATATAATATACCCCTTTACACTGCACTAATAATTTTATTTGTCCGGTATGTATGACAAACATCTGTCAAATAATGTTGTTATGTTTATGAAATTCATCTGCTAAATAGTATCAAATTGTGTTTGTGAAGTAACGTGAAAAGTTAAAATGTTTAGTGACAGTGACATTGAAAACTTATTATTAATAACTGCTGGGTTCAGAAACCCAGCAAAAAGAAAAAAAGAAGATCCAGAAGAATGTGGGTTCGAGCTTGGGTGCAGCGTCGTAAAATGGAAGGATGTTGCCAAAAACTTCTAAAGGAACTACGTTCTGAAGAACCTTCGCTGCATAAAAACTTCGTGCGCTTGGGATCAAATGACTTCGATTACTTGGTAACTTGATTACAATATTCAGCATATTAACATTAAATATATCTTAATGTTTTTCAAATAAAGCTGTATCTAGTGGCGCCGATTATAACAAAGAAAACCACACATTTGAGGGAACCAATATCTGCGTCTGAAAGATTGGCTCTGACTTTGCGATATTTGGCCACTGGCGAAAGTTTCTCGTCGCTGCAGTATGTTTTTAGGATTCCAGCATGCACGATATCAGGAATTGTGCCAGAAGTGTGCGATGCTATTTACAATGTTTTAAAAGCAGATTTTATGAAAGTAACAGTATTTACATATAATTGCAATGTTTCAATTACATTTTCTTTAATTAAAAGGTTCCGTCGAACGAAGAGGAGTGGAAAAGCGTTGCAGATGAGTTTCTGGAAAAATGGAATTTTCCAAACTGCCTTGGTGCCGTAGATGGCAAGCATGTGGTGATGGTGGCTCCTAAGAATTCAGGAAGCGTATTTTATAATTATAAAGGTTGTGCAAAATTTATACAAAAATAATTGATAAATTAATAAATTTGTTGTTCTATTTTGCAGGCACACATATGGGGGATTCACAAGGTGTCATAAAGTCATATGTCTTAAAATAATAACATGAAAAAATACGACTGCTGTGAACAACCCCTCATAATTCAGTGTGCTATTTTGAATTTAAATCAGCTGATTTAAAACAAATATAAAAATTAATATTGTTTTCCACAATGCCACAAATAAGTGAAAAAACTAAAATAATAGCCAGTTTGTGCGAAAAATACATTTTAGATGTTGTGATGGCAAACTCAAGTAAATAAACAAAAAATGATCAGCGCAGGTCTCTTCTGATTAATTACGACAGCACAATAAACATAGCAAGCAAAGTTCTATTAATTTAAGACACTTTTTGTTTACAAAGCAACAACAATATTTTTAAACCATTGTAAAATGTTAGAACATTATGACAATATAACATGATAGCACACCTTGTGAATACCCCAATAGTATTGTGCTCATGGGCATTGCCGATGCGTCATATAAATTTATTTACATAGACGTTGGAACAAATGGTCGGGTTTCTGATGGGGGCGTTTTTCGGAGAACTGCATTCTATGATGCGCTACAAAACAATTCTCTCCATCTTCCTCAGTCTGTGCCATTGCCCGAAAGGTCAAAATGCATGCCGTTTGTCCTAGTGGCTGATGATGCATTTTCTGCAAGCACAAATCTTTTGAAACCCTTCAATAAGAGCAGGCTTGATGGTATTCAACGCATCTTTAATTATCGCCTATCAAGAGCACGACGCGTTGTAGAGAATGCATTAGGCATATTGTCAGCACGATTTCGCATTTTCCGCAGCCCAATACAGCTTAATCCCGAAAAAGCAAGAAAAATAACCGCTGCTTGTTGTGCATTACACAATTTTCTATTGATAAGAAACCCAAGAATTTACTTAACGTCTTCATTGATTGATCGTGACAATGCCGATGGTAGCATTACTCCAGGAGAATGGCGGAATGATGCAATTGATTCATCTTTACATCCTCTCATAACAAAACGTTCTTACAACAGCGAAACAATAGACGAAATTAAGAATGAATTCAGCCAGTACTTTATAAATGAAGGAGAAGTACCCTTTCAATATCAACAAATATAACTGAATTGCTGTCTATTTTTTAAAACAATATTTGTCAATTTGAAGTATATTTTTATTAAAAAAATAAAGGCACATTCTTTGGCAATCTTAAGATTAATGTTTGTTAAAAAGGTAAAAATAAGGCACATTCGTTAGCAATTTTAAAATTAATATTTGATAAAAAAAATAACAAGGCAAATTCTTTGGCAATATTAATATTAAGGAAAAAATTATCACATTCATCATTTTCAATTAAAGAGGTGGTTCAGCTCTTCCGCTGCATTTTGTTTTTGTTTGAGCTCACTTAATTCTTTAAACAAAAAACCTCCAAGACTTCTTCTTATGTTTGCAGCATCGCCTTCATTCAAAGCATTGAGCTCACTGATTATGTAGCGTCCGAATTCCTCATTAGGGTTTAAAGATTTGCTTAATAGTTTGAACAACATCACAAAATGTTGCCATGACATTTGTCGTTGTGTTGTTCGACAAACGCGCAGATGATAGGACTGATTCTGTAAAAAAAAGGTTTTCTGATGACAACAATATTAACAATTAATGAATGCATTCTCATTAGTTTACCTTCGCTTTCAGATAAAATATTTAAATTTGTTGTTGTTGCTTGCCGCTGGCTAGCCTCCGCACGTCCAACAAAAGCAATGGAATCAAAATACTTCCACTTTGGTGTATTGTCTGCACCTTGTCCAGATTTCTTTTTTTTGTTAAAGTAGCCCCGGTACTGAATCCTCAAATTCGACCATTTTGTGGAAACTTCCTCCGCTGTAACATTGAACATATCGCCAATTTCAGTCCATGCGCTATCCCGCATGGGTTTTTTGTGGTAGTCAGCACTTGATGCATTCCAAATGCAAGGATGGCATTCCACTTCGCCGATCAATTTAAATATGTTTTCTTCGCTCCATTCGTGCGTCATCCTCTTCCTTTTTGTTTTTTGGCAGATGGTGGCGATTCAATTGCTGCATTGATGTTTTCCATTTTCTTTTAGAAAATATGTTTTATATTAAAAAATTACAAAAAAGCGCTTTTTACTTACCAATCTGTCAAACGAATTCACCAGTATTGCCATTTCAACTTATTTAATTTGTTATATGTTAAGCACTGTCAAAAATAACTGTTGGTAACCCACATTTCTACAATTATTTGTCGCTATTTGTTCCGTCAAAAATATTGTGAGAACAAACAAAATATCGAGCCAAATATTTGTTACGACCAGCTGACAAAGTGTTTACACTATGAAAAGTTTTATTCACAAACAAAGATTTTTTTAGCCAACAAACAGTCGAAAAATATTTGGTGGCTAACAAATTCGAGTGTTTACACTAGGACAAACAAAATTTTTATAGTTTTGCACAAATATTAGTACAGTCTAAACGCAGCTTTAGTTTTGCATACAAAAATAAAAGTATCAATAAAGGAAAGGTTTTTAATGAAATCGTAATATATTTAAGAACACAAAACTGTTGTAAAATAAATATTTTAAAATTAACAAAACTACTACGAATTCAATAAATAAAAAAACTTAGTTTTAAGGCTAAGCAAAAGTGTGCGTACATAGAATAAAATAAGAAAATTCGAAATGTTATCTCAAATTAAAGCTCAGTTTAGTAAGAGGTCGGATAGCCTCGTCGTTCCAGAACTTCTTTGAGGCGTTTTGGCATTGATTCCACCAATTTTTCATTCGAAGCTTATATTAGCCCATTCTTCCGACAGTACGGTTTGAAGCATCTCCTTTGATGTAATCACGTGGCTGCGTATTATCCGTTCCAGTAAATCCCATAGATGTTCTATGGGGTTTAGATCCGGTGATTGAGGTGGAGTTTTCAATTGTTTTTTTACGTTATATAACAACCAAATCTTAGTATTTACAGCAGTATGCTTTGGGTCATTGTCCTGTTGAAATATATAATTATATTCAATGCCCAATTTCTTAACGCTTTCAGCTAAATTTCTTCGAAGAATATCTAAATATAGCCTGTGGTCCATTGTTTATCTAATAAATTCCAAATTACCAACTCCCATGCTCGCCATACAACTCATACCATTATACCACCACCACCATGTTTCACAGTTGGTTTTAAATTTTTGACATCCAAGGAAGTACAGGGTTTTTATCCATATAAGTTGACGGCCTTTGATGCCAAATATGCAGTATTTGCTCTCATCCGTAAAAAGTAATTTTTTCCAAAGCTCTGGGGGCTTATTTATATGCTCTTTAGCAAAGGTAATTCGTTTTTGTCGGTTCACCAATGAAACCAATGGCTTCTTTCGCGCTACATGACGCTTTTCTCAAAATTCTGCGCACAGTGTCGTTCGATACTTTCTTGCTAAATTGCGCGTTAACATTTTCAGCAATTTTAAATGCAGATAATCTTAGATTTACTCTCACCGATTGCACTACAGCTCTTCTTTCACGTTCAGTTAGTTTTGGTGGACGGCCAGAACGACGCTTGAATACCAAGACTCCAGTAGTTTTAAATTCATTTATCACTCTCTAAATAGAGGAGTGCGCTCGTTCAACTATCTGGCCGATTTCACGCAAAGTTTTACCTTGTTTCCACAAATGAACAATAATTTTGCGTTCAGCAACATTAATATCTTTTCTTTTAGCCATTTCTTACAATTCGATTAAAAAAAAAGCTGAAATCACTTTAATTGTGTTCACAATGAGTTCAAATTAAAAATGCATTCAATTAATAATTCTAAACGAAATGAAACTGATTTAAAGTATCGTTAATTTTTATGTACGCAGACTTTTGCATATGCCTAAAGTTGCCATACCATTGTATTTAAGCTGCCAATTAGGAAGATAATATGCAAATGAAAAGAACAAAAGATCTAGCATAATTTTTAAAAAATTTTCTGTAAGCTAAAAACATTTTGAGATCATTAAAGTTACTATTTAACACTAAAATTCGATATTAAAAGTTATTTATATATTTGTACGCAGATTTATGCTGCTTAGTGTATGTACCTAGAGCATGTGTGTTGTCGAGTTTAATTTTTTAATTTGGGATTTAACACTCATATGGTTCGAAAAATTACACTGTGCTAGTTGGAAAATGTGACAAACGGGGCACCTGGCGGGTTAACCTAATTCGGGTATGCTGAATCCAGTGGTGCTAACCGTTTTTTTAGGTTAGCTCGTTTTTTCGAAATATACCGTTATTTCGAAAATGGAGGAGGTTGCACAACGTATTTTCGCGTAACTCAAAAACGGTTTAGTTCATTGAATAAACTAAAAAAACCGAAATTCCGCAATGAAATTTTCTTTAAGTAACCTTTTTCCAATATGCGCAGTCGTTGTAGAAACATAATTTTTTTTGACAAAAAAAAATAGTTTTTTTTAGCAAAATTTCAAAAATTTTGTTTTTTAAAACGGCATAAAAAATTGGAACACGCAGCTATGCTTCTAATTTTTTCTGCAGGTATAGCAAACAATGTTCCAAACAAAACAAGACAACTGTCTTGTCTACAACTTTTGATTTTATTCACAAAAGATGAAATATATAATAACCAGACGAAACTTCAAAAATTAAAACAATTATTTTTGTTGTTAATTAAAGTTTAAGTTTTTATTTACAAATTTATTCTTCTTCCTCCTGCAGATTCCAACAAATATCCCCTAATAGCGAATCAAGTTTTTTGCCACTATACCAGTGTTCGAGTCTGGCTGTTACGTGGTGAAATCTCTCGCCATGTTCATCAGACTCGGCTGGTGATTGTTCATTAAACTTTTCTGCATGACAATGCAAAAAATGTATTTTCAATGACATTTTGACGTTTAAGTTTTTAAATGCGGTTAGCATATCTCCAATTAAAATTCGCCAATTTTCAGACCGATGATTTCCTACTACATTTTCTATTACTAATTTCACAGAATTCCAACCAAAATTTTATAAAAATTACAGTATAAATAAGAGTTCCTCAACCCCTTCAATGTCATATGGAAAAGATTTTGCTTCCTCCACTCCACATCAAACTGCGTATTGTAAAAAATTTTATAAAAACATTGAACCCAGATGGAATTGCTTTTACCGAATTTTTCCACGATTAAGCGGCATGAAAGTAAAAGAAGGTATGAACTCTAGCTACTTTATTAAATTAGATTTATATTTCATATCATAATGTTTTTATTTTACAGGAATTCTTAATGGACCGGACATTCGTCGTCTAATGAAGGACCAACAATTTGAACTTGCATTGAAAGATATGGAGCTATTGCGCTGGAATTCTGTCAAATCAGTAATAGAAAATGTATTAGGAAATCATCGGTCTGAAAATTGGCGAATTTTAATTGGAGATATGCTAACCGCATTTAAAAACTTATGTCGTTTTCTTTTCTGGCAAAAATGTTACACGTTTTTCCCATTTCGCACCTTTTTAATTTTTTTGTGTTATTTTCTGAAAAAATGTCAACACTGCTAAAGTGTAGTGTGTTCTTTTCTATAAATGTCACACGATAAAATTAAAAAATGGTGCACCTTTCACAATCTTTTTTTTTTAGAGGGGGAGAATCGCACGATAAAACAGCTGACATTTGTTTTGTTTATGAATGTGTGTTTGTGTTAAGAAACAAAAAAAAATATACAAAATGGAAAATATTACTACTTTTTTATTTGCTGAAAAAATTTTGGATTGCTGGTTGGATTCATATTCATCATCTGATTATGATGAAATATTTTATATGATTATGGAAAGAAATCCACAACCGCGAGTGAAAGGCTTTGTAGAGAACGTAATTAATGAATACTCTGAAGTTGATGTACATATGTAAAATTTCATAGGACAATATCTCCTACTTTTTATATATGTAATGTATGTTTATATATATAATTTTTATAGTTTAAGAAAAATTTGCGTATTAGTCGTATTTCAAGTGATCTTACCAGGGAGCTATCTGCTTCTTCTTGTTTAGCAAAAAATAAACAAAACCAGCTGTACATGAAAAAAGTGTTACACTGTTGAATTTTATGTTCTATTCTGACCATTAATAATGTGACATCTTTAAAATGTGGGGTAAACATTATAAAAATGTACATAATAAAGGTGAATGAGTAACAATTCTAACAGTGCGAGTGGGCCTCAGAGCCGAAATGCTTATTTCGTGTTGAGCTCGGCAAGTGTTAGTAATGAGAACATTAAAAATCCCGAATTTAATAAAAACTACTTAACTGTGAAACCAAAAATAAGCACAAATCTGAATTTAAGTGCAAGTGCACCAAACTTGAATAAATGTGTTGAACAGGGCACAAACTTAGCCCAAAGCATATTTAATTTAAATAGAAAAATCACTGAAGGACCGTCTTCTTCACGGTCCTCGTTATCAAATATTGGAGAGACGTCAACAGCTGCAAAAGGCACATTAAGTCCTACAAATAAGGCCGCTCCTATAGTTGCTGCTGAAGAAAAACAAAAAACACAGGTAGGAATGGACCGTTATATAACAGTATCGAAGAGAGGCAGAAGCCCAAAATCTGCCGAAATTACACCAGCCGCAAAATTATCAAAGAATGCTGAAGAGCCACGCTCGCAAAATCGTTTTGCCATCCTCCAAGAGAAAAATGATGTCCCTAACGCTGCGATTAAGCCAGTAAAACCACCTCCAATATATTTAAGAGAAAAAAATTCAAACGAACTTATAAAAATATTAGTTTCATTAATTGGTGAAAATTCTTTTTATGTGACTCCAATTAAGCGTGGCAATATTAATGAAACAAAGATTCAGGTTAATAATGAAAACGACTATCGGAGAATAGTTTCGGAATTTGAAAAACGCAAAAAGAATTTTTACACGTATCAACTTAAAAGCGCAAAAGGTCTACAAGTCGTAATTAAGGGAATTGATTCTTTTGTTGATCCTGAGGAGATCAAGAGCAGTTTTGCCGACAAAGGCTTTAAAATCAAGGCAGTATCAAATATAAGAAACAGAGATAGGATCCCTCAACCATTATTTAGAGTGGAGTTAGAACCTGGTGATGTTAAGCTGAAGAAAAATGAAACACATCCTATATATGACTTGAAATTCATAATGCACCGAAGAGTTACAGTGGAAGAACCTCATAAGCGATCTGGCCCAGTACAGTGTTCGAACTGCCAAGAATATAGTCACACAAAATCTTATTGTAAGTTGCCTACTGTTTGTGTTGTTTGTGGGGATCTTCATGACACCTCAAAGTGCGATAAACCTAAGGATGATTCCAGGGTAAAAAGATGCAGCAATTGCGGTGGAAACCACACTGCCAACTACAGGGGTTGCCCTGTTTTCGAGGTCGTTAAACGTTCCTGGATCAACAAACCAGCTTCTACCCCTACCCAGACGACAAAAGTACCTATTACAATTATTCCCCCCGTAGTACAAGCATCCACTAGCCAATTTTCATATGCCAACGTGCTAAGATCTAACCAACCAACACTGCAAAATGAGTCACCAATAAATTATACAAACAGCCACAATTTTAGCCGTCTTGAAGGTATATTGGAGAATCTGGCGCAATCCATGAACCATTTCATGACAAGCATGACAAGTATGATGCAGGAGATGCAAAAAATGCAGTCCACGCTACTGCAGGCCATACTTAATAGACCATGAACTGTCTCAAAATATGTTTCTGGAACGCAAACGGCATACGCCAACACAAAAATGAACTTGAATATTTTCTTTTTAATAAGAAAATTGATGTAATGCTGATTTCCGAGACTCATATGACGTCGAGAAGCATTTTTAAAATAAGTGGTTATACATTCTACGACACCAAGGACCCCAGAGATAGATCATGTGGTGGCTCGGCAATATTGGTCAAATCGCGAATCAAACACCATTCATTGGGTGGTCTTTCAGAGTGCTATCTTCAAGCAACAAACATCTGTATTGAAAACTTTTGTCAAAACCTCGTGATTTCGTCAGTTTACTGTCCGCCCAGATTTTCAATAACAAAAGATCAGTATAGAGATTTTTACAAATCACTAGGTAGCCGTTTCATAGCGGCTGGCGACTACAATGCTAAGCATACGTTCTGGGGCTCACGACTCGTTAGCCCTAAAGGTCGTATCTTGTACGACTCCCTGTCTGAAATGGGACTGAATGTGATTTCAACTGGTCAACCAACTTATTGGCCAACTGACCAGCAAAAAATTCCTGACGTTATCGATTTCGGCGTGGCGAAAGGGGTATCCCCGGAACTCATTGAAGTCGAGGCTTCACTGGATCTTTCTTCAGATCACTCACCCACTGTAATCACCATCAGAAGTCCTCAGCAAATCGTAACTGATGCCTTACTTCTTGTCAAACGTCTGAATTGGTTAAAATACAAAAAATACATCAGCACTCACTGCACAGAGAAACTCCCGTTAAAAACTGCTGAAGACATCGATGCCTGTATAAAAAGTCTTAATGAACATGTCGAGAAAGCCGCAGAACATGCTTCTTCCACTTACCGCCCGAATAGGTACAACAGAGTTTTTTCTGCAGATGTTGAGCAACTATTGTCTGAAAAAAGGAGAGTCCGAAGAGAGTGGCAACAACACAGATCGCCCCAACTTAAAACTAGGTTGAGAGAATGTACCAAAAATCTTAGGATCTTGCTAGAAGCGCAAAAAGCAGAGTCTCTCAAACAACATCTGGAAGGTCTAGACGCAACTTCCCAGTCAAATTATTCATTATGGCGTGCAGTCCGAAATCTAAGAAAACCCGTAATCGCAAAACCTCCACTGCGTACTTTGAACGGATCTTGGGCACGAAATAACGAAGAAAAAGGCAACCTTTTCGTAAGTCATTTAAAAAATGTATTCACTCCCAATACGGATACTGACATTAGCGAACTACCGCCTGTTGTTGCCAGACCACCTGTACAAATAAGATTTCAATATCTGGAGGTTGTTGAGGCTATTGATAATTTAAATGTTAAAAAAGCACCTGGGTTTGATAAAATCAGCAATAAAATGATTTTTGAGCTGCCTCGCATTGCAAAAAGATTAATCCTCTTTCTTTTTAATGCCATCTTACGGCTTGAGTACTACCCTCCGGTTTGGAAAATTGCACTAGTAAAGATGATTCCTAAGCCGGGAAAAGATCCTTGCAAAGTTGAGTCGTATAGGCCAATAAGTCTATTACCAACTATGTCCAAATTATTCGAGAAATTGCTTATAACCAAGCTGACTCCGATTTTGAATGAAAACAACTGCATTCCCAATCACCAGTTTGGCTTCAGACGTCAACACAGTACAATAGAACAAACACATAGATTGGTACAAGTCATAAGAAAAACCTTTGAGGAAAAGAGATACTGTTCGGCACTCTTTATTGACGTCTCTCAAGCTTTCGACAAAGTATGGCATGAAGGCCTGATATCTAAATTAAAGCAGAACTTGCCGGTGAATCTTCAACACCTACTATGGAAATACTTAATCGACCGTCAGTTTATGATTAAAGAAGGTGATTATTTAAGCCGTCCTCAACCTATAGGTGCTGGCGTCCCTCAAGGTAGTATCTTAGGACCAATTCTATACTTGCTGTTCACAGCAGACATGCCAACAAACAATGAAATTCACACGTCAACATTTGCTGATGATACGGCATTTTTCAGTACTCACAAAGATCCAAAAGATGCCTCGATTAAATTACAGCACCACGTAACGCAAGTGGAGAAATGGGCAAGACAATGGGGAATAAAAATAAATGAACAGAAATGCACCCACGTAACATTTACTCTACGTAGGGAATCATGTCCCCCTATTCGTATTAATGACCATATAGTGCCTCAAAACTCACACGTGAAATATCTTGGTATTCATCTGGACCGTCGCCTCACATGGAAACCACATATAGATGCTAAGCTGACTCAAATGAAACTGAAAGCAGCCCAAATTCATTGGCTCATCGGCAGAAACTCCGTCCTTCGGCTCGATTGTAAGCTTCTACTCTACAACTCAATCTTAAAGCCAATTTGGTGCTATGGTATCCAGTTATGGGGCACTGCCTCCAACTCCAATATTGAGAAAATTCAACGCCGTCAAAACAAAATTCTACGAATGATAACTACCGCTCCTTGGTATATTAAAAACAACAACATACACAACGATCTTGATGTTCCACTTGTCAAATGGGAAATAACTAAACACGTGGCCCTTTATTTGGGTAAGCTGGAAACTCATCCAAATCCCCACGCTCGAGACATCTTACAACATCCCGGTCATAGCCGTTTGAGAAGGAGGGACACCACCGCTCTCAGATGAATAAATACAAGTTGCTCATTATATCCTATCGAATTTGAAAACTAGATTTTGCCTAGCATTGGCTGGACTTATCTTAATTAACTTTAGTTTTAAGATTTGAATACCTATTGTTAGTTCATTTAAAATGAAGATACAATAAAAAAGAATATCCAAAAAAAAAAAAAAAAAAAAAAAAAAATAAAGGTGTAACATTTTATTTCAGAAAAGAAAACACCATTAAACGTCAAAATGTCATTGAAAATACATTTTTTGCATTGTCATGCAGAAAAATTTAATTAACAATCACCAGCCGAGTCTGATGAACATGTCGAGAGATTTCACCAAGTAACAGCCAGACTCGAACACTGGTATAGTGGCAAACAACTTGATTCGCTATTAGGGAATATTTGTTGGAATCTGCAGGACGAAGAAGAATAAATTTGTAAATAAAAACTTAAACTTTTTTGATATTTTCTATTAGTTAGGCTTAAGTTCATTGAATTTAATTTTCATTAAATTATTTTTACTGAAGAAGGAATTGTTTAACAACTTTTTTTTTTTTTTTTTTTGCATTTAATTATTTATTGAATCTTCATATTTGAAATGACAATAAGTATTCAAATCTTAATACTAAAAAGAAAATAATAAGCCCAGCCAGTGCTAGACAAAAATTTTTATGATACTAAAAAAATTTCACATCAACTGATCCAGTCATCTATTTTGCGCTTGAGTTAAAGCAAGGGTATCCCTCCTTCTCAACCGATTGTGGCCACTAAAGTTAAGGATGTCTCGTGCAAGGGGGTTTGGATGGTGTTCAAGTTTGCTGACATACTTTGACGCATATTTTGTAAATTCGACTTTTACTAATGGCACGCCTAGATCTTTGTGGATTCGAGAATTTTTAACATACCATGGTGCTGCAGTAATTATACGTAGAATTTTATTTTGACCCCTTTGAATTTTTTCAATGTTGGATGCTGAGGCAGTACCCCATAATTGAATTCCATAGCACCAGATTGGCTTTAGTATCGCATTGTACAACAAAAGTTTGCAATCCAATTTCAATGTAGAGTTTCTGCCGATTAGCCAATTAAGTTGCACTGCTTTTAATCTCATTTGTGTAAGTTTCGCTTCAATATGAGACTTCCAAGTCAAACGGCGGTCGAGGAGAATGCCGAGGTATTTGACTTCATTGTGTTGCGGGATAATTTGATTATTTATTCTGATGAACGAGCAGGTATCTTTTCGCAATGTGAAAGTTATATGAATACATTTCTGTTCGTTAACCCTGATTTTCCAAAGCTCTAGCCAATTCTCTAGTTTATAAACATAATTCTGCAAATTCTGTGATGCAACTTGGTGGTCCTGATGGACGCTGATAAAGGCTGTATCGTCTGCAAAAGTTGACGTATGGATTTTAGGGTCTGACGGCATGTCGGAGGCATATATCAAATATAAAGTAGGACCCAGTATGCTACCCTGTGGCACACCTGATTCAATTGGCTGAGCGGTACTTAAAAAATCACCTTCTTTGATTTTAAATTTGCGACCGTATAAATAACTTTCCATGAGTTTATGGGTGTTAGCAGGCAGAGTTAATTTTATTTTGTGCATTAAACCGTCATGCCAAACTTTGTCGAACGCTTGCGACACATCAATGAAAAGGGCGGAGCAGTATTTTTTGTCTTCAAACGACCCTCTTATCACATTTACCAATCTGTGTGTTTGCTCGATGGTGCTGTGTTTAGCCCTGAAGCCGAATTGATGATTAGGAATACATTCAGTGTCATTCAGAATTGGAGTCAATTTAGTCATTAACAATTTTTCAAACAGTTTTGAAATTGTCGGCAGTAGACTTATTGGCCTATATGACTCCACTTTGGTATGGTCCTTCCCTGGCTTAGGAATCATAGTGATCATAGACACCTTCCAATCTGCAGGATAGTATTCTAGGCGTAAAATAGCGTTGAAGATAAAGAGGATAATTATTCTTGCTACACGAGGTAACTCCACAAGCATTTTATTGCTGATTTTATCCATACCTGGAGCCTTTCTAAGGTTCAGAGTACCAATAGCGTTTTGGACATCACGAAAGTTTAGTCTTAGAGGTACAGGAGGCCTTATAACAAGTGGTGGCAAATCAGATTCGTTAATATTTGAGATGTTTATAGTAAACACATTTCTCAAATGGTTAACAAATAATGTCCCTTTCTCGGAATCATTTCTAGCCCAGTCACCAGTCAGATTTCGCAAAGGAGGTTTTCCTCTTACTGGTCTTTTTAAACCTCTTGCCGCCCTCCATAACGAGTAGTCAGATTGTGGGGTACTATCAAGACCATCCAAGTAAGATCTAAGTGAGGCCGTTCTTTGGGTTTCTAAGAAATGTCTTAGTATATCTCTGCATTCCCGTAGCCTAGCTTTTAGTTCAGGAGACCTGTGAATTTGCCACTCTCTTCTCATTCTTCTTGTTTCTGATAGGAGATGTTCGAGTTCAGAGAAATAAGTTCTGTTTGTCCTATTTCTACATTCAACGTGATAAGTGGAAGCGTGATGCACAGCTCGTCGAAGGTCCTCGGTAAAGTTGGCAATCGACTCATCAATATCGTCGGTAGTTCTCAACACAACATTTTCCGTGCAATGAGAACTTATATACTTTTTGTATTTTATCCAACTTACTCGGGTCTTAGTCATGTTCATAAATGGAGAACCACACACTTGAGGGAAATGCATTGAAATGATAGTAGGAGAGTGATCTGAGGACAAGTCCAGTGAAGGATCCACTTGCATCCATTCTACAGGGATATTTTTCATTACCCCAAAGTCAATAACATCGGGAATCTGCCGTCGGTCCGTCGGCCAATAGGTGGGATGTCCACTTGAGAGTACATCTAAGCCCATTTTAGCAATGGTGTTGAAGAGTACGCGACCCTTTGGAGTTACCAGACGTGAACCCCAAAATGTGTGTTTGGCGTTAAAGTCACCAGCAACTAAAAATCTAGCTCCAAGGGATTTAAAGAAGTTATGGTATTGGTGTTCTTTTATTGAAAATCGAGGCGGAGAATAAATCGATGATAAAACAAATTTGTATTGACAGAATTCAATGCAAATGTTTGTTGCTTGGAGGTAATCCTCACTTATGTTATTCATTAGATAATGCTTTATTCTGTTCTTTATAAGAATTGCCGAACCTCCACAAGCTCTTCCGCGGGGGTCTTTAGTATCGTAGAACTCGTAGCCATTAATTTTGAAGTACCCTGTCGACGTCAAGTGAGTTTCAGCAATCATCATAACATCAATCTGCTTATCCATCAGGAAGTATTCCAGTTCATTTTTATGTTGGCGGAGGCCGTTCGCGTTCCAGAAACAAATTTTTAAATAAATCATTTCTTTAAAATGGCTTGCAAGATAGTGGATTGCATTTTCAGCATTTCCTGCATCATGGATGTCATAGTGGTCGTAAAAGTGTTCATGGTTTGGACAAGTGTCTGCAATGTAGTCTCTAAAGTGTTAATATTAGGCTCGTAATATTGTGATTTAGGTGCCTGCTCCAAACCTGGCATATTAGATTTAACCACGTTAGCGTAAGAAACTTGTCTAGAACTAGGCGCGTTTACATGACTAGTGGACCGTAACAATTGCGGGAAATTGTCACTCGATGCCAAAATAGGCTGTTGACGATGATCAGGTAATACTGACGTCTTGTTGGTGCTTATGCCTTTCAAATGAGTGTAAATTGGACAACCTCTATAATTTGCGGTATGATTACCTCCACAGTTACTGCATTTTTTGATTTTTGAGTCAGTTCTCGACTTATCGCATTGAGCAGTTGCATGTAGCTCCCCACATGCAACACAAACTGTCGGCAATTTACAATACGCCTTGGTGTTACCAAATTCTTGACAGTTGAGACACTGGACGGGTCCCTGACGCTTATGTGGTTCTTCCACGGTGATTCTACGATGCAGAAGGTACATCAGATTGTAGATGGGATGGGACTCATTTTTCTTTAAGACAACATCTCCAGGTTCCAATTCTACCCTGAACATGGGCTGAGGGATCTTTTCACGGTTTCTAATATTCACTACGCTCTTAATTTTGAACTCTTTGTCCATTAAACCGGTTTTTATCTCCGCGGGATCAACACATGGGTCTATACCCTTTAGAACGACTTGGAGTCCTTTTGCGCTTTTGAGCTGGTAGGTATAGAAATCCCTAGTCTCCCTTTCCAGCTGGTTGGACAATTTTCGAAAATCATCTTCCCTATTCACTTGTATCTTTGTCTCGCAGATATTTCCATGTTTCATTGAGGTTACGCTAAACATGTTTTCACCTATTACAGCAACAATTCCTTGTACCAATTTACTGGAAGTCGGCTCTCTCAGATAAATTGGTGGGGGCTTAAACGTCTTCTTCGGAAGTTCTGGCTCATCCGTCTGGAGGAGAGCAAACCTATTTTGATCATTACTCACGGTCTTAGGAGCTTTTGCATTTGATGACACTTGAGCAGACTTCGGGCTCCTCTGTCGCTTGAGAACGGTTATGTACTTATCCATACCTACTTGTTTTTTGGGTTTGACTGCACTATTTGATGAAGATGATGTTTTTTCATCTGTTGAAATCACAATATTGGGCGAACAGGAACGACGCCGTTCCACGGCTCTTGCAGTGAGAAAATTCTCCAAAGATTTTTTTATGGATTCTTCCTCAGAGATGCATCTAGTTTTTCTAGTCGAGCTAAGCTCTTTCTCAGAATTACATCTGAGAGGAACACTCATACAGTTTTTATACGATTTTTAATGTTTTTTTTTTTTATATATATTTTAACCTATTACGATTTTTTTTCACTTTTTTGTTTAATTTCAACTTTTTACACTTTTTCACCTATTACGATTTTTTCACCGAAAATTCAGCCGCACTAAAAGTAACACGTCCGAACAGTTCGATGAGACGAGACTGAAAAATTTTTATTTTTGATAATTTTTTGACTAGGATTCGAACCTGGGTTGTTGGTTGAATTTACATATATTTCGAAAAACACCACTTTCTCTCATCAGAATTCTTTACGTTCTGACCCCTGCACCACTACGGTGCCTGCTAGTCAACAGACAACATCAATCCTTTAACCAGTGACTGGTGGTTCGAAGTTTTCTGTAATTATCATTTTTTTTTTTTTTTTTTTTATTAATTTCTATTTAAGTTGTGTTTTTCCTTTTCTTCAGTTTTTTTTCTTTCGTATTCATGTCGAGACTTCGTCTCGAAAACCTGAATACATTTGTTTTTGTTATGTTTGTTGTGCACTTTCGTACACATGTAAACATTACGGCTTGTGCCTTAGCTATAGGATAATTAGTAGTATTTTGTTGAACTGTTAATAATTCAATTTTGATATTTTCTATTAGTTAGGCTTAAGTTCATTAAATTTAATTTTCATTAAATTATTTTTACTGAAGAAGGAAAGATAATTACAGAAAACTTCGAACCACCAGTCACTGGTTAAAGGATTGATGTTGTCTGTTGACTAGCAGGCACCGTAGTGGTGCAGGGGTCAGATGAGAGAAAGTGGTGTTTCTCGAAACATATGTAAATTCAACCAACAACCCAGGTTCGAATCCTAGTCAAAAAATTATCAAAAATAAAAATTTTTCAAGTTGTTAAACAATTCCTTCTTCAGTAAAAATAATTTAATGAAAATTAAATTCAATGAACTTAAGCCTAACTAATAGAAAATATCAAAATTGAATTATTAACAGTTAAACAAAATACTACTAATTATAAAAACTTAAACTTTAATTAACAACAAAAATAAATGTTTTAATTTTTGAAGTTTCGTCTGGTTATTATATATTTCATCTTTTGTGAATAAAATCAAAAGTTGTACACAGATTTTAATTATTTATATCTTGTTTTGTTTGCTATACCTGCAGAAAAAATTAGAAGCACAGCGGCGTTTTCCAATTTTTTATGCCGATTTAAAAAACAAAATTTTTGAAATTTTGCTAAAAAAAAACATTTTTTTGATAAAAAAAAATTATGTTTCTACAACGACTGCGCATATTGGAAAAAGTTTAACCTTACTTAAGGAAAATTTAAGGAATTTCGGTTTTTTTATGCCCCTATTGCCGTTCTCAACTCAACTAAGTTTGGTCGTCTGTCAGTCAACCCGACTTTAACTCTACATTAACTCTACTACATATAAGTTGTGAATGGCAATACCGATTTATAAAAGACGACCAAATTATTAAAAAAGTTGTGAACCGTAATAGGGGCATTAGTTTATTCAACAAACTAAACCGTTTTTGAGTTACGCTAATATATGTTGTGCAACCTCCTCCATTTTAGAAATAACGGTATATTTCGAAAAAACGAGCTAAACTAAAAAAAAAAACGGTTAGCTCTATTGGATTCAGCGTACCCGAATTAGGTTAACCCGCCAGGTGCCCCGTTTGTCACAAAAAAAAGTGTCAAATTCTAGCACAGTGTTATTAAACGGGTAAGGTTGATTTTTAGCATGTGAGTTTTGTGAAAGATTTCCATTTGTCTTATGACATTTCCATATGAATCTTTGTAGTTGATTGGCTGTGAGATCTGTGCTGGATTGATTTCTAAAAAGTTTGGTTGTTGTACTTGATGTTTTGAGTTATAGCCTGTTTGATCATAGAGTATACAGGGTAGACTCCATAATTGTGGTGTACACATTGCATTTAAGTTAGTAGGTAAAAAAGCTACATATGTATTTAGAATTCAATTATTATTCTACGAAAATCGCTTTCATGATTTACCTGGGGGCTAATTCTGGCAGTCGTGATCGAAATTGTTTTCGAATCGAAATTTATTTCGACAGTGCAAAATTTTCTAATGATGGTACTCGATACGAATCGAATCGATTCATTGCTTCAGTGTTGTAAAAAACTTAAATAAGTACGTATTACAACACTGAATAAAATGGAAGAAAATGTAAACAAAAAACATATGGTTGTGCAAAAAATAACACAAGTGAAAACGAAATGTTTTAAAAATATAATTTTAATGGATCCCATTGTATTTTTTTACTCGTCGTCTTCTGATTCTGACGAGATTGAAAACATTAATGTCATAAGGAAACAAATAAGAAACTCCTCCGACCCCTTAAGATTGACAAACAATGAGTAAGTATAAATAAGTACATACACACATACATATGTATTAATGTATGTATTTTTCTAGATTCAAAAGACGGTTTAGGCTCACAAAGGAAGCATTTAATTATGTTCTTGGGCAGTTAAAGTTTGAGGGGATACTTTCCACCATGGTTCCACCAAAAATTCAGTTGGCATTTTAAAGTTCCGAATTATGAAGAAGTACAATATACACCTGATACTTATCCCACGCCTGAAATCGATAATGGTACAGAAACAAATATATCTAAAATTGGAAAAAAAAATTCGCGACAATATAAAAACATGTTTATGTAGTGATTTATTTCCTTTTATAAAATTTTTCGTTTCATTTATTCATTCAGTCTTAAATATCTTAATATTAAAAAAACAATTAAATATAAATAAAATAAAAAAATTCATATGTAGTATTAAAAAATATACTTTAAACTTAAAAGTGAGATCTTGTTATTTCGTTAGTATCCCATATTTAGTTTTTCCAATTCCTTTTTTCTTATTTGGAGTTCCATTTCTTTTCTTTGTATGTTAAGCTCTTGTTCTCTTTCCTTAAGTTTGTAGGTTTTCTTTTTCATTTCTAAAATTTGGTTTATTAGTTCGACCTCCTGTTCCTTTATTTCAATTAATTTGTCACATCTCTTTAACATTTCGCTTTGGTACAGCTCGGTGGACATAAGATTTTTTTTTAATAATGTTGTTTTTGTCTCTCTTGCCTCTTTGCTTACTTTTGGCAGTTGTGTATTTCTTGAGACCGGCACTGATTTTTGCTTCTCAGTTTCTTCAGTTTCGACTAAGGTGTGAAAACTGCACTGAATAGAGGTGTCATCATTGTTTTCGAATTCTTCATTATCCTACATCAATATCGGCGATATGCACGAAATACTGCAATTTCTTTCTTGAGATGTTGTTGGAAAATTGTCACTCAAATTTTGATCCAAATCTTTTTGCAGCACTGACCCAAAGCTTTTTACAGTTTTCAGACCCTCAACTGCTACTTCAATGCCTGCTGCAGCTAATATTTTTTCCTCTACATGGGAAAGAGTTTCTTCACCGGTGTCTAAATTAGCACAAAGGCAACCCCAAATTAGACTGCACACTGCAATATAAATACAACGCTGACGAAACAAGTCAAAACATAAACAACAATTTAAAACAACAAAGAGATCATGTCAACACAAAAAACTAAACACTCATCAACTTTTTACCAATCAAGCAAGTAGTCGAAATACGCAAACAAATTTTCTTTGATACACCTAACGTTGTTAGTGTAAAACCATTATTCACTGAAAAGCTAAAATAAACTATAAATAATTATTAATATAAAATAAGATTTCAATCTAAAGTGAAAATTAAACTACATAATTATAAGTGAACAGAAAACTTAAATAAAATATACTTAGTTAGTAAAAATTGAAACTTAAAATCTACACTAAATATAAACTAATATAAATAAAATTGAAAGCTACAAATCTAAATCCCTGTAAATACCTACTTAAGCCAAAAGTGACGCTAAAACAAATATAAGTGAATCAATTAAATATAAATACTTAAAATTTGAACTTATAATTATAACCACATAAACTTACCTTTAAAATCTAAAAGATCCAATTTGTGAATTAATTTAAAGCTATAGTTATATCTACTTAAAATTTACCCTTGAAAAATCTAAAATATCCTACTTGTGAATTAATTTAAACATATAGTTATATCTACTTAAAATTTATCCTATTTGTGAATTAAAACTAAATAAACCTAATGATTAAAACTAAATGTTTGTGAATTACCTAAAATAACTTTAAATTGAACTATACAAGGAACTTTCAACTATAATAAATAAAACAAGATTTATTAACCATCTAAATTTCTTGGCCTTTCTCATTTGTTATAAAAGTGGTCATATTCATCTGGGAACCATTGCAATCCCCAATTCTACATTTTGGTCAACTAGGAGCAACTCAGCTATTCCCCATAGGTCCCAATTTGTTCATGGTCCATCGCCGACGCTAAACCAGCGGAAAAATTTATCAACAAAAAAAATGGTAACAAATAATCCCAGGTATGTTCAACAACTATAATAATAATAAAATTCTCCAAAAAAAAAGAAACTAACAATAAAATATAAAAATTCTTTTCAACAAAGAAGAACAGTTAGCTCATAAAATTAAAACAAGAAAGACCCGTTACCTTAATTTGCATTCCAAAATTCTTCATTAAACAAGTGGTTCAAGGGCAAAAGAAAACAACACGAAAGACCCGTTACTTTGCACTCTGAAAAATTCTTTATAAAAAAAAAGTCGTTCAAGGGCAAAAGAAAACCACAAAACAGAGCAAAGAAGAATAAATGTTTTAAAAGTGAGTACATAAATGGAATTTAATACCATACACATTCACACAAACACACAAATCCCTTTGCATTCTCATACCACATGTACATAATAAATCTCTTGACATTTAATATTACAGTGCACAATTAACATCACATTTCAATCGAAACCATTTATTTAAAAAGAGACAACACAATTATTTAAAATATAAAGAGACAAATTCCTCACAAAACAAATTTACATATTTAAAAATAAAAAGATCAAATTCTTAACAAAACACAGTTACATATTAACAATAAAAAATAAATCATTTCGTACATTCAGACATCGAGATTACACTTGAAACCAATACAAAACAAATCTCTTTATATTTTACATTAATTTCCGTCATACACACATTTCAATTGAAACGCATTTATTTAAAAATAAATAAAGAGAGCATATACATACACACATTTATTTACATTGGCTCAAATAAATAAAACAATAATCTTTACATTAATAACATTATCTTACACATATCGCACAACATACATGTCCACATGCACTGAATATTAGAGAACACATATCTTTAATATCAAGATTATTCTCTTACACAACAACATTTATTCATACCAACACGTAGCTCTTATCTCTTTAATACTTACCATTATTCTCTTACACACAACAACATTTATTTATAATATAAATTTTATACAATCACGAATCGCTAACAACACAAACTCTCATTTAAAGGTGGAATTAAGTTTGGCACTTCTCTTTTGAGTGCAAGCACACAGTGGGGTAAATTTCCAAAATTATTAACAAAATTAATTCCTATGAAAACCGGAATGGATTAAAAATTTAATAATTGCCAAGTTACACAATATAAGCAAATTAAATTAAGGAAAACTTTTAAATAATAATTAAACAAGGGAAAACATTGTTTGCTTATAGTTATCCACGATCAAAGAAAAAACAAAAATTATTACATTGCTCATCTCAGATAAAAGCAGTGAACAGTGGGTACGATCACACAAAGATATATGAAAATTATTGAAAACCTAAATAAAATACTCTAATCTAAAATAAATTAAACTAACAAAACTAATAATTATTATTTGTTATTAATTAAAAATAAAATAACACAATAAAACCCAGACAAAATTTTCTTGAACAATTATCAAATTTAATTTAAATAAACTACATGATAAATTCGATACGAAAAAAATTGAAATATCTCATGAAAAACTTTTAAATACAGTCCACTAGTCTCAATACGTACAAATACAAAGCTACTCGGAAGTAAAATTCCAAGCTATTTTACTAATATTTTATCGCAATAGCAACACTTTTAGGAATTAAAATTCCAAGCTAATTTGCACATACATATCACTTTCCATAATGCTACAGTTCTGTTGGCACACAACAAAAATATTACAGATTTCCATCTATAATTTTATTTTCTTAATACCGCTATATTTTCTTTTAACATAAAAAGAAAATATTATAGATCTACAATCTATACATTATAACTTTCAAAATTTCATTATGACCTTCTTTAGTTTTATTACATAAAACAAAACTTTATGGAGTTTCTTTCTTTCCACAAATAATTTATACCGCTCTTACTTTCCTTTGCCCCATAAAGGAATCCAAAATAGATTTGCTATCTATTTTCTATTTACTCTCTACTTTCCTTTGACTCATAAAGGAATCCAAAATAGATTTGCTATCTATTTTCTATTTACTCTCTACTTTCCTTTAACTCATAAAGGAATCCAAAATAGATTTGCTATCTATTTTCTATTTACCCTCTACTTTCCTTTGACTCATAAAGGAATCCAAAATAGATTTGCTATCTGTTTTCATTTACTCTTTACTTTCCTTTGGTACATAAAGGAATCCAAAATAGATTTGCTATCTATTTTCTATTTACTCTCTACTTTCCTTTGACTCATAAAGGAATCCAAAATAGATTTGCTATCTATTTTCATTTACTCTCTACTTTCCTTTGACCCATAAAGGAATCCAAAATAGATTTGCTATCTATTTTTCATTTACTCTTTACTTTCCTTTGGCACATAAAGGAACCTAATACAGATTTCCTATCTAATTTATTTTGCTCTCTACTTTCCTTTGAAACCTAAAATAGATTTGCTATCTATTTCATTTTGCTCTTTACTTTCTTTGGCGCATAAAGGAATATAGTGTAGATTTGCTATCTACATAAGTTTTCGATTTTACGCTCGACTTTCTTTGCCCATAAAGGAAAATAGCGCGAATCTCATTCTACTTTACAATTTACAAATAATATTTACAGTTTTCTCACTATGGCCCCATCTAACCACAGATTTACATTCGATGCAAACAATTTAATATCATTTTGCAAAAGAAATGATATTCAAGAATCTTCTGGACAGTCTGAAGAACTCTTAGATATTAAATTGAAAGATCTTGACAATCGTTGGAGTAAGGTAGAAAAATCGTATGAAGATATAATGCTTTCTAAGCAAAGCGAAGAAACAAAAACAGCGGCACAAGAACAATATGAGGCATGTGTAGAAACGTATTACCTTACTGTTTCAAAACTTCTCGATTTTATTAAACCGTATAGGGAAAGCCAAAATCCTCGCACTAGCACACAACCCACGAGTCCAAATCCGACTCAAGAAGTTGTTAACACATACCTTAAACTGCCCCCTTGCGATACTCAAACCTTCTCAGGAAGTTACGAAGAATGGCCTGCTTTTCGTGACATGTTTACTGCAGTTTATATCAATCACCCAAGATTGACATACGCCGAAAAATTATACCATCTTCGTAACAAGACAACAGGAACTGCAGGATCAATAGTAAATAGATTTCCTTTAACAGATAATAATTTCAATCTTGCTTGGCAAGCTCTCAAATCCCGATATGAGAATATTAGAGTTTTGGTAGATAACCAAATAAGAAATCTTTTCAACATTCCTGCAGCAATTGTCGAAGACAACGAATCCCTACAGCGAATCCACAGTTCCGTTTCGGACTGTTTGTCCATGCTGGACTCATTCGGGGTATCATCAGAAGGTTGGGATCCCATTTTGGTTAACTTAGTTTATTCCAAACTACCTCATGAAACCCTAGCACAATGGGAACAATCGCTCAACGCATGTAGAAATTTACCAACATGGGAGCAACTAAGCCATTTCCTTCTAAAAAGATGCGAAGTAGTAGAACGAATTGCTACAATTCAATGCACAAAAACTTCCTTTCCCAACAAATCCCAATCCCGAGTTCAAACCTATTCTTCTCAGGAGAAACTCAATCTAAATTGTAAAATGTGTAATGAGTCACACAGTCTAAGATCATGCACAGAATTTCGCAACCTATCAATCCAAGAAAGGGTTGATTTTGTTTACAAAAATCAAATTTGCAATAACTGCCTTTCAATAACCCATACAAAAAATAATTGTCAAAGCAAAAATACATGTCTAAATTGTGGGAAAACTCATCACACTTTACTACACATGCGTCCAAACAACGCAAAAGCAAATCAATCTTTTAATAACAAAAATCATAATTCCTACACTCAAGAGTCAACTTACAACACTCAAAATTCAATTTCTCATCCTCCAAATTCAAATTTTAAAACTGAAAATCAACAGCCGCACGAGTTATCGATGCAACCCTCAACATCTAACTCTGCGAGAAACCCTCAAATTCATTCCAATTATGCTACAAGTCAAACGAATATCCTTTTAAGAACAGCCCTCGTTCAAATAGAAAGTAAGGGGGAGCGTTTCACGATTCGAGCGCTCATAGATCCAGGCTCAGAAAGAACGATTATTTCAGAAAAAGTTCGAGCACGGTTAAATCTCCCCTTCAAAAGGTCCAAATTTGAAATTATAGGAGTTGGCGGGCAAACACAAACCGCTGATAAAGAATGTGACTTAACTTTAGTCTCACAAAAAAACAATTTTCGCCTCCAAATATCGGCAATTGTGCTGCCTAAGTTCACAAGTAAAATACCCTCAAACTCTTTTAAAGTCAGCTGCGAATTCGGTCTCTCAGATATAGAACTAGCTGATCCATATTTTAACGTTTCATCGGCAATTGACCTCATCTTAGGAAATGATAGCGAAAGACATATAAATGTTTGTGGATCAGCTTCCGCCTATAAAACCATTTTTGGCTGGGTTCTCAGTGGCCCAATTCAGACTCAACCCATAGCATCCTTTACCGCAATTGCAAATTCTAGCGAAAATTCTGACATAAACGAGTTACTTCGAAAATTCTGGGAAGAGGAAGAAATTCCAACACCCCGCCCCATAGCTTCAGAAGATAAAATTTGTGAAGAATTTTACGCAAAAACGACAAAACGTCTTTCAGACGGTCGTTATATGGTTCGCTTACCATTTAAAAAAGAATTCCCGGAAGAAAAATATCTCGGCTCATCAAGATTTACAGCTTTAAGCCAATACGCGAGTATGGAGAAAACGCTAGCTAAAAATCCCCAGCTCCATGCGCAATATAACGAAGTTTTAAGCGAATATATAACTCTTGACCACATGGAACCAACCACGTCTATGGAATACTTCTCAGATGAAAAATGTAATTCTTTTTATCTTCCCCACCACGCAGTCATTCGTCCCGAAAGTAAAACTACTAAAGTTCGAGTAGTTTTTAATGCGTCCCGCAAAACAAAATCTGGTTTCTCGCTTAACGACATATTATACACTGGTCCCACTTTACAAGCAAATTTAATGACTGTCATCCTAAATTGGCGATTTTATCGTTACGTCTTCAGCGGTGACATTCAAAAAATGTATAGACAAATTCTGATAGATCCGTCCGACAGGCCCTTTCAAAGAATTTTGTTTCAAAAATCCCCCCGGGAGGCTATCAAAGATTATCAAATGAAGACCGTAACCTTTGGAATTAATTGCGCACCCTTTCTAGCAATCCGAACCCTGTTACAGCTAGCCTTGGACAATCAAGATGAGTTTCCAGAAGCGTCAAGAATTTTAAAAAGTGAAACATACGTAGACGATATTCTCGCTGGAGGTCACTCTATTAATAGCGCCTCCGAATCTCAACAACAGCTGATTCAATCCCTTGGATCGGCAGGTTTCTTACTAAAGAAAATTACATCTAACAACTCTCGATTGTTAGAATCTATTCCAAAGGACGACTTATATGATTCAAATTTTCTGAAATTCCACGAGTCCAGTGCAACGAAAACTCTCGGTATTCGATGGAATGCACTGACTGACTATTTCACTTATACATTTGAACCTATCCCTGAGGTCACAAAAGTAACCAAGCGTCAAGTATTGTCCTCTGTCGCAAAACTGTTTGATCCAGCAGGTTGGATTTCCCCTGTAGTAATACGAGGCAAAATTCTAATACAGCAACTTTGGCTGGAAAAAATTGATTGGGATGAGTGCATAAGTGAAGATTCTCTTCGATTTTGGAATGGACTCCTAAGAGACATGCCGTTCGTTGAAAAAATTCAAATTCCGCGTTGGATACAATTCACTCCTGTGGACCAAATCCAAATACATGGATTCTGCGATGCATCAAAATCAGCATACTGCGCAGCAGTATATATTCGTATTCAAACCTCTTCTACTGCATTTTCCAACTTACTTGTCTCAAAAAGTAAAGTTGCTCCGCTTGCCGCCATAACTTTACCTAGATTAGAATTATCTGGCGCTCTGATGTTATCAAAACTCACGGCACATATCGTACCATCTCTAAACTTGCAAAATTATGAAATTTACCTTTGGTGCGATTCTTCAATAGTACTGGGATGGTTAGCAAAACCTCCAGCAACATGGAAGGAAATATATGTTTCCAATCGAGTCTCCCAAATACATAAGCTGCTGCCAACTGCAAAATGGCGTCATGTCCCGACTCATTTTAATCCAGCTGATTTAGGATCAAGAGGATGTAAACCACAAGACTTAATGGTAAATAGTTTGTGGTGGAATGGGCCTCCCTGGCTTACCAACCCACCGTCCGAGTGGCCGAAAACAAATATAGTATCTACCATCAACAACACAAGACGCTCTTTGATCGAATCCACCAATAATACCAAGAATGAAACTATCTCATCTCAATCTTTACCTGTTAGTGTGAACAGTCTATCAACCACCACTAATTCACAAGATATTCTGGTTTATTTCTCCTCCTACCCCAGAGCCTTACGGGTCTTGGCCTACGTTTTTCGATACATAAGACATTTTAAACCATCCTTTTCTAACCCAAAGTTTCCAATACTCTACCATAGCAACGATCTTCTTCAGGCCGAAATCGATTCTGTCAAAACCAGACTAATATTACTTGCCCAAAGGCAATGGTATAAAACAGAGTATTCCGCTTTAACCAACTCCGAACCTCTACCCAAAGACAGCCCTCTTCTCACATTGAATCCCTTTTTAGACAAAAATAATATTTTGCGAGTCAATGGAAGATTGGCAAATTCTTTATTACCCTATAAAGAGCGCTTTCCGATCATACTTCCGAGCAATTCTCAATTTTGCCATTTATATTTGCAACATTTACATATCTTCCTAATTCACGGAGAGTGTCAACTAGTGTGTCGAATGGCACAAACAGAATTCTATATACCGCGTATCAAAGTACGCATTCGAAAGATTATTAGATATTGTAAAATCTGTATTATTCACAAACGAAACGCTTGCTCTCAAATTATGGCAGCCTTGCCATCTGATCGATGTACCCTTTCTCTACCATTCCACACGACAGGAATAGATTTCGCTGGACCTTTCGAACTGAAAAGTTCAACCCTCAGAAATTCGTCTACCGTAAAAGCCTATGTATGTGTCTTTGTGTGTTTTGCTACCAAAGCAGTGCACCTGGAAGCATGTTCGAATTTGTCTACGGCTGCTTTCCAAGCCACTTTTGCTAGATTTGTCGGACGTCGTGGATTACCACAAAAAGTAGTTTCCGACAATGGACGCAACTTTCTAGGTGCAAGCCGCGCCTTTCGAAAAGAATTTTCTACTTTTTTAAAAACAGTTTCCCATGATATCGCACAAAAATACATCACCAATGGGTTTGAGTGGTCGTTTATTCCTCCACACGCACCGCATATGGGCGGTTTGTGGGAAGCAGCCGTCAAGAGCTTTAAGTTCCATTTAAAAAGAGTCGCAGGAGCCTATCGCTTCAATTTCGAGGAATTCGCCACCGTTTTAGCCAGAATTGAGGGTGTTTTAAATTCCCGACCGATATCTCCTCTCTCGGAATCCCCTTTAGACCTAACTGCGTTAACCCCCGGGCATTTCCTCAGAGGCGGTCCCATTATGGCACTTCCGGAGCCAGTAGTCGAAAATCTTTCGGTAATGAACCGATGGGAAAAATTAAAAGCCATCCATCACCAATTTGCAATTCAATGGAAAACGGATTATCTCAAATCCCTACAAAAGAGATATAAATGGAAACTTTCGGTCCCTAATTTACAAATAGGAGATTTGGTAATTATAATTGACGATATTTTACCACCTAATGAATGGCAGTTGGGCCGGATTGAACGGGTTCATAAAGGACCAGATCAACAAATTCGAGTAGTAGACGTGCGTACCGCTAAAGGAAATTTAACCCGCCCAATTACTAAGCTATGCTATTTACCATACGACACAGAGTTAAATTCCACAAAGTAGATTTATAGTTTTCTACACAAATCACTTCTAATATTACACTTTCATTTATTATTAAACCCCTTTTTATATCACATTTTCACTTCCTATATCACATATATTATTTCACCACATCACACTCATCATTTCCATTTATTTCCCAAAGAAAGTTACTTACAATTTCTTATTTCTCTTTAGTTCACGTTCCCAACCTCCAAGAGATCCGTCCATTCACCAGTGTCAACTGTGCCTCAGATATCACGCGTTGAGATTCTGCCGGCGGTTCATAGCGATGGATAATCAAGAGCGAAATAGGGTAGTCCGTAGACATGGATACTGTGTCAACTGCCTGGCTCGCACCCATCAGGTATACAGTTGCGATAGCCCGGACGGTTGTATGTACTGCGGACTACTGCATCACACCTTATTGCATCAAAGGAATCATCGTAGCAACAGAAATCGACGCAGTATCCTCGACCGTATTGGGACACAAAGACGCATCCACCCAAGCACCAGCCACACTAATGAAACCACCGCTAGCTCCAACAGACGGAATATGATTCGTTCTAATCAGGATACACCTCGCAGCCGATCTGCTCAGCGTTCAACTCATGATACACTTCGCAGCCGATCTGCTCAGCGTTCAACTCATAACACCACTCGCAGCCGATCTAACCAGCGTTCAACTCCTCACGCTCTCCACGACAATGACACCAGAGCAAACAGACCTGCGTTGCAACAAGTCAGGCAACTAAGAAAGCAGCAGAGACTCACACCAAACCAGAAGGTGCTATCAGAGGCCATCCGCTCACTCGCCGCGGTGTTATGTGCGACCGACTGAAATGTTGCATCCATGCAAGGAGGGGCGGCATGTCTAAATTAGCACAAAGGCAACCCCAAATTAGACTGCACACTGCAATATAAATACAACGCTGACGAAACAAGTCAAAACATAAACAACAATTTAAAACAACAAAGAGATCATGTCAACACAAAAAACTAAACACTCATCAACTTTTTACCAATCAAGCAAGTAGTCGAAATACGCAAACAAATTTTCTTTGATACACCTAACGTTGTTAGTGTAAAACCATTATTCACTGAAAAGCTAAAATAAACTATAAATAATTATTAATATAAAATAAGATTTCAATCTAAAGTGAAAATTAAACTACATAATTATAAGTGAACAGAAAACTTAAATAAAATATACTTAGTTAGTAAAAATTGAAACTTAAAATCTACACTAAATATAAACTAATATAAATAAAATTGAAAGCTACAAATCTAAATCCCTGTAAATACCTACTTAAGCCAAAAGTGACGCTAAAACAAATATAAGTGAATCAATTAAATATAAATACTTAAAATTTGAACTTATAATTATAACCACATAAACTTACCTTTAAAATCTAAAAGATCCAATTTGTGAATTAATTTAAAGCTATAGTTATATCTACTTAAAATTTACCCTTGAAAAATCTAAAATATCCTACTTGTGAATTAATTTAAACATATAGTTATATCTACTTAAAATTTATCCTATTTGTGAATTAAAACTAAATAAACCTAATGATTAAAACTAAATGTTTGTGAATTACCTAAAATAACTTTAAATTGAACTATACAAGGAACTTTCAACTATAATAAATAAAACAAGATTTATTAACCATCTAAACTTCTTGGCCTTTCTCATTAGTTATAAAAGTGGTCATATTCATCTGGGAAACATTGCAATCCCCAATTCTACATTTTGGTCAACTAGGAGCAACTCAGCTCTTCCCCATAGGTCCCAATTTTGTTCAACCGGTTCGCTTTTTTGAAGATTTATTAAATTTTACCTTACTTTTTACGTTTTGCTTCTGATCAGCGTAGACCTACATACAGACATATGTATATAAAAAATCGTTACAAGAAATAAGAGGTTATATTTTGTTGAATGTTACCTTGCGCCATACTCTTGAATCTTTAATTGGTGGGCCGGAAGCATTAAGTTTTGCGGCAAGCTGTTCCCAAAGTTGGTTAATTTTTGCCTTTCCTTCGGAACTGTTTGGTAAAATACTCTTTGCCAAGTCCGTATGTTCTGCCATAAAGTCGGCCAGAATCTCCTTTTGGGTAAAATTTATTTTTGATATTTTTGACCTAAAAGTAATGAAATTATTAATATATTATGATATTTTTAAAAGAAGTAACAATTTTTTTACTTACATTTCCTTTTTTCTTCTTCTGTTTACTAAAAAACGTTATTTCGAATGCTTTTTTGCTTACGAGTAAAAACTCGCAAGGTTGCATTCGAATGGTCATTCGTTATCGAATGCCATCATTAGAAATTTCGATACATTTTATTCGCTATCGAATGAGGGAATCCCAAATGTTAAAAAATTCGAACGTTCGAATGAAAATTTATTCGCATACGAATGCGAGAATTAGCCCCCTGAATTTTGACTTCATTTATATTTACTCTCTTGAATAGATTTACATGGAAATTATTTTCTCACTTTTTGGGTAACTTTACAGTTTCGGTATTTTAGTTATCCTAAAATGTTCTCGAATTTTGCTTTATTGTTTGAAACTTTTGGCAGGGAGGATTTTAAGTTTTAATACCGTAATTTAACTATCAATTCCTACTTGCACTTGGGTTTTTTAAGACTATCATTTACGTAAAATCGAATTTATGTCGGAAATAAAAATAAACACGTTCAGACGGTGTAAAAATAAATTCGCTTATGAGAGAATTCAATTCGAGCATCCTCGAACTCTAATAAAATAGAACTAGTTTAGTGCCTTAAAAATGCATACATATTTATTTATCCTTTTAATATAATTTATTTTTCAGCAAATGAAAAGAGATTGCAATGCTCGTCAAATTTCTCAATACCGAATTTTATGGCTTGGTCTAAGCGAAATTTTACAAACACTGGGGAATGCATACGCAAGGACGTATTCAACATACTGTTTGTTCATGTAAGTATCATTATTTGCAATTTATTCATAATTTTGTGGCGGAGCATAACTATGTAAATTGTAATATACTTTCTAATAATTTAACACAACAACAAATAATAATTACAGTTGTTGGTCATTTTAAAACTCTAACTACTATACCAGTAAGGCAAGTTTTAGGGTTTTTAAAGAAATAAAGAATTGGGAAAAAAGAGAACTGCGGGAGCCATTTATACGCTAGCTAACAGCCGGGATTGGGGAAGTTCGTGTTCTCTTTCAGCCTAACCTCTGTTTAGTTACAAAAGTATTTTTTTATTGTAGACTCCCTAATGTTTGCGGAACTTTAACTTTATATGGACAAAAAAAATGTATATCCCCTAAACTATTAATATTGATAAGCACTGTTTTTTTTTTCAAATGTGTCCGAGATGTTATGGAAACACTTGTCTCACAACCCACCCTACCATGATTCTATTGACGGAAATTTGTAGAATCCCATTGTTGGAGTTACCCTAACGGTCCTTTGTATGATTGAAAACAGATTATAATTGTTTTAACAATTCATTATTGAGATAATTTATTTAATCCATGTATATAAAATATCTAGCGACATTTAAAAAAAAAATTAGAATTAATATTTAATAATTTGTTATTTATAACTAGCATTAAGTTTTCTTATTTAAAACAATATAACCTACATAAGATAAATTTCCTTTTCTGATTAAATTTTTTTAAATTTGAAAATTTAATTATTGTGCAAAAATTAGCTGTTTTTATTTATTCAAAGGTATTTAGCATTTCTAATAACTTTTCTTTAATGATTATATAACATTAGTAAACTCAATTTTTTTAAAAAAATTTAATAATAACAGAACAAAATTTAATAATTTTTTTGATTGTTTGCTTTGTTTCTGTTTGCTAGAACAAACAATTAAAAAAAAAACATAATGCATCACTATTACTTATTCTTCTTTGATGTATTACAAATAAGCAATATATGAGAGAATAATAATATGTAAATAGAGTAAAATAAGAAAAAACTCACCAACTTTAATCCATATGAACGATGAGGCCTCGTCGAGCTAGGTTAAAGATGACTGTTGCTGCTTTTAAAAGATTTGCCATAAAAGTAAATTTGTTGTTTTAATTAAAATTCTCTCAGTGAAGGTGGCATTATAAATTAATTTAGAAAATTATTATTTTATTTGTTTACTTCACTTTGGTTGTGTTTTCTATTATATTATTTCCACTAATTTAAACCCACTTATTATTATGCTTATTTTTTATACCTAACTAGAATATAGGAAATATGAAATATTTATTTTGAAATGTTTTTTTCTCAATTTACATTTTTCTTCTTATTTTTCTTTCACACGATCATAAAATTTTTCTTTTTTTTTTATTTTGTTTTCTCTTTCTCTTAGGTATTTATTGAACTTTTACTAACATTTATTTATTTATTATCTTTTACACTTTTCGATTTTTATTCACCAATCTTTCTAAAAAAAAAAATCTTTTCGAATTTAATTTTCGTATTTTTTCTGGTCTGTTTTTTTTTCTTTTCTTTTTGTTGTTATTAAAGAAATTAAAATTTTAAAAATTTGTTGTTATAAAAAAAATCGTTATTAATTTTGTTGTAGTTGTTGTAATGAAATTTGCTGTGGTTGATGTTCTAAGCGCATTTGACGTGGTTGTTGTAAAGTTGATATTGACTTCCCTGACTTTGAATTTGGAATTTGCGTCTGTCTGTGGCCATGAACCTTGCGAACTTTTGGCTACGTAATTGGCTTACTTGTGCTAGGAAATTTGCTTAATCTTTGGCTAGGAACATCGTTTAATTTCTTTTACTTTTTTGGAACGGGTGTGGATAAGGCATAATCTTAATGATTTTCTTTTTCTTTGTTCCTTTTAAAAGACGGATAAGAGAAGACCGATTGGGATATTGCATATGGCAATAGTGTTTCGCCTTTTCCCAAAAAGCCTAGATGTAAAAAGAAATTTTTAAGGTTTCATTTTATCTAAAAAAAAAATATATAAATTGCTAAATTTACCTTCTCTCACTTGATAGATATTCCTGTATGTTCTTTCTCGTTGGTTTTTATAATACGATCTTTGGGAAGATCACGCTGTCCAATATCCAGTCTAATCCCTTATTGACAAATTAATTTCACTAATATGTTTTTTTTTTTTATTAAAAATATTTTATATTGTACTTACAATATGTGTGAATTAGTCGTTAGCAAAAAGCATTGTATTTTTTTCCACTAGATGGTATTAATTTTTAAAGATTATGAAAATCTTTAATTTTCTCCGCTAACGATGTTGCTTATTCAGCAGTCTCAAAGGAAAAGGAAGTTATTTTGAGTTGTCACTAGAATGACAAATTAAAGGCCCAACTATAATATGCATAAGCAAGCTTAAGCAAATTGCAAAAGTTAACGAAACGGCTGTCAAATGCATAACCAGTTCAGAATTAACTTTCAGGTGGCTACAATGACTTTGAAACTTTCTGTCCACAGTTGCTCATTTATGTTTAAAAAAATGTTTTTATTTTAACAAAAAGCCATTAAATGACTATATTTTATAAATATTATTTTATAATTAAAAGAAAACTTCGTACCAGAAACGCATAATTTTTCCTTTTTCTTAATTTATCGGCAAAAGTACTAAAATGTACAGCTGTGGCAGCACTACATTGTAAATAATAATAAACGTTTACATATGTTTTGTTAATTTTCGTATTGTGTTTGCAAAAATGGAGAAAAAACTTAAAAATTTAAATAATATAAAAATATTAAAGTTAGCGCTTGAAGGCCTGTGCACATTAAAAGAAATAAGTCAACTGCACTGTAAAAGAAGAAGACGCTCTTGTTCTGTCAGAGAAATAAACCGCGACAGAAAGACATTTTTGTTAAAATAAAAAGGGTCCCTTTTATTGTAAAGGCACTTATTTTTTTCCGCATTTTCTATTAAATTTAAAATAAATATATTTTCTTCCATTTTGTTCAAAACACAAACAAACAACAACAAACAGCTGATTCCGTACAGAATGTGCGATCAGTTTCGCTTTTTGCTTAAGCAAATGACAGTTGAAAAACTTAACGAAAAGTTTCGTTAAGTACATTATAGTTTGCCACATACAATTTATATGTGTTCGCACGTTTGCTTAAGCTAGCATATGCACATTATAGTTGGGCCTTAAGTCAAACTTGAAAGCTGTGTTTAATAAGTTTATCACTTAATGTCATTTCATATGTATTACAGTGTTGTAATTGTGAAAAAAAAATTATCATTGTTGGGACCACAAATAGTAACAAAATTTAAAACAAATTCCTGTATTTTTTTTTTTTTTTTTTAACGGAAAAATAAATGTTTCTTAAATATTTTACCTAAACTTTAGTTGGTTGGTTTTTGGCAATCGTACACTACAAAATCGGATAATATTTATTCATTGAATGATAATATTAGCTGGAGAAAGGACGATTATAACCTAATATCTTTTGTGTGAAAGGTTCCAATTTGTTTACCCTGTAGGTCTTCTAGTTGGTAGTAATGATTCCCTAGTTTTGCCTTTACTTTAGCTTTAACGAATAAGGGAGCTAATTTCGCATTGAAGTGATCAGCGGCGCTACTTTGCACGAAATTTCGGCGCAATACTTCTTGTCCAATCGAAAATGTTTGGGGTCTGGTACGCAAATTATAATAGTACTTGTTTTGCTCATAAGAAGTTTTTAAATGTTTTTGAAGATCTTTGCGTAACAATTGTAAACTATCACCTCTACTTAGTTTGTACGATGGTTCTTCAAGAAGTTTAAGATTTCGCAATAAAGCGTAGGTCGAAGCATGTGTTACCATATCAAAACCGAAAAGGGCATGATAAGGGTATATGTTAATTGCTTGGTGACATGAGTTCCGAAGTGCGCAGCTAATGGCACTCAGATGCTCATCCCACTTTGTATGATCGTTTTTTAAATATGAACGAATACCTGCTATTAAAGAGCGATTAACCCTTTCTGAAGCGTTAGCTTGTGGTGAGTAGTGATTGATTCTTAATGAGGTGAAAAACGCATTTAGGTCATTAGCCTTAAATTGGGAACCATTATCGCTTACGATAAATTCGGGAATACCATAAGTGTGAAATATTTGTTTTTCCAGATAATCTTTGATACAAGCTGAACTAAATTTTCTTAAAGGATGTAACCAATGAAATTTGGTCAAGTGGTCTAAAACGATCAACAATCCAATGTCTCCGGATTTACTTCTAGGATACGGACCTAAAAGATCTATGTATAAACGTTGAAACGGACGGACAGACACAACTTGCTTTCCCATTTCTGGTTTCATTATGAAGTTTGGAGCCTTAGTTGTTTTACAAACTTCACAGTTTCTTATAAAATTTCTAACATCTTTGACTAAACCTGGCCAGAAAAATATACGCTTTAGAAGATCTATAGTTTTCTGCATACCTCCATGAGCAACTGTTGAAGGGTTATGAAATCTTTTAATGATATCGATTCTCAACCTTTCTGGAATCCAAAGTTTCCACGCGTTACGTTCACTATCTACATCACCATTGTAGTGTTGTGTTCTAATATAAATAAAATCATCGACGATTCGAATATCAGGGTACTTTTCTTGGTCTTCTAATACCTTTGTTTTAATATTGATATAGTCTGAATCTTTAAAGCCTGGAGAAGATAAGTCAATTTCTGGTCCATCGATTTCAATAGAGTCAATTTCATTATACGGAATTCTAGGCAATGCATCGGGAACTATGTTTTCCTTACTCTTACGATGACCAATTGTAAACTTATACGCTTGAAGCTTTAACACCCATCTCGCTAATCTGCCGCTTAAGTTTGGCTGTCGCATTAACCATACCAGACTAGCATGATCAGTTATTTTTTCGAACTCTTGGAGTTCTAAATAGCATCGAAACCGTTGAATTGCCTCCAACGCAGCGAGACATTCGCGCTCGGTAACGCTGTAGTTTCGTTGGGCTGAGTTCAATTTCTTGCTCATATAAGCTATTGGTCTTTCACAATTATTATCATCTAGCTGTACTAATACGGCACCGATACCATAATCACTTGCATCGCAGTGTACAAAGAATTTTTGGTTAAAATTGGGATTGGTAAGAACTGGCGTTGATGTTAAAAGAGACTTAATTTCTTCAAATGCTCTTTGGGCTTCTACAGTCCAAACAAATTTTTTCTTGGTTGATAAAGTTTCGGTGATAGGAAATACAACACTTGAAATATGTTTAATAAATCTCCTGTACCAACCTGCAAGTCCTAAAAATCCTCTGACTTGTTTTACATTTTTCGGTACAGGCCAATCTATAATAGCACTAACTTTTTGAGGATCCGTAGTGATCCCTCCATTTCCAATAACGAATCCTAAATATTTTACTCTAGTGACACAAAAGTCACTTTTGGAAATATTCAAGGTCAAATTAGACTTTTTCAGTTGTCCTGCTAAACGAACTAAAACCGATAGGTGTTCCTCGAAAGTTTCTGAAACTATAAGCAAATCATCTAATTAACCAAAGACCATATTTCTGAGATCTGGTGGTATTATCTCATCAATTAATCGACACATGGTCTGCGGAGCTGTGCAAAGACCAAAAGGCATTACCACGAATTGATAGAGAGGTCTACCAGGCACAGTAAAAGCTGTCAAAGGTTTAGAGTTTTCTGCTAACTCTATTTGCCAATATGCATCTTTTAAATCTAATTTTGTTATCATGTTTGCTTTGGGTAATCTTGAAAAGATTCCTTCGATAGACGGTAATGGATAAGCATCCTTCTTAGTAACTAAATTAAGTTTTCTAGCATCTAGGCATATTTGGTTTAATTACTAATCTCATCGGACTACTCCACGGGGATGTTGATGGCTCTATTACTCCGAGTTCTAACATTCTACCAATTTCGGTAAACATTAACTTTTCCACTGCGGGCGATACCGAGTAAAAACGTTGTTTAACTGGTTTAGTCGTACCTATATCAATTTCGTGTTTTATCAAATTTGTTCTGCCAAGTCCTTGGGTTTCAAAGTTAGGAAACAATGCAATAAGAACATTTAATTGCTGTTGTTGAGAAGGTGTTAATTTATAAAAATAATTATCTGTAGAATTGGATTTTTCTTTAAAATCGGACGGACTATTGGTTATTTCAGATATATCTGACGGACGAAAATTTAAAATTGATTTATCTATCAAATCAACAGATTCTATAATATTAGGAATTAAGCTAAACTGCTTCCAAAAATCAATACCTAATATGAGTCTTTGAGATATTGTGGGTATAATAAAAATATTTAATTTACGAAAAACATTTTTAAAGTTAATCAGTTGGCATCACTGAACTTACACGGTCAACTAGCAGGGCTCTTGCCAAGATCTCTTTAAATAAACTTTTTAATAATCGAAATATTTACCAGATTGAGCCAGAACAGGAAGCTTATTGGGTATACTTCATCATCCATTGGTTGCATGCCGAAATTCTGTATCCGCTGCTGACTCGTTCTAACAAAATACTGGGTAGAAACAGTGCTGCCAGATTGAACTACTTACAACATCTCTAGTGCTGCCAGATAAAGCTTATACTACTAAGCAATAGATGTGGCTCAACACTCCACCACCAGGTGGTGGTGGACGTTATGATATAAATTATTTAATGGAAAAAATCAATAAATTAGAGATTTTTTGTTCATCTCTTAAAGAAGAAAATGATTCTCTTAAGCGTGAATTAATTTTTTTAAGAAATGATCCTAAATCCATCTCTAATATTGAAGAAAACAAAAAAACCCAATATTTTACCGATGAAGAAGAATTGGTTAAAGAAACTGAATGGTTAATGCAAAGCAGCAAAAGGCCAAATAAAAAACGTAAAATGGTATCTTCACCAGAAAATACTAAAGAAATACCAAAAGAGGAACAAAATAAAACTAAAATAATAAGGCCACCGCCAATAATTTTGTCGATTAATGGTACCAATTATCAAAAATTACATAAACAAATCAAAGAAAACGTCAAAAACGACTTTATGCTAAAATTAGTTGGAAAAGATTCGTATAAGGTCAATTTGTTTGACAGTACCGATCATAGAACTCTCTCCAGAGCTTTTACTGAAGCAAAGTTATTATGGCACTCATATGAAAACAAGCAAACTAGGCCAATTAAAGTAATGGTAAAAGATTTGCATTACTCTTGTGATTGTAAAGATATCATTCAAGATCTTAATAATCAAGGTTTCAAAGCTACAAAGGCATACAATAAACTAAAATGGAAATCAAAAGAACCGTTGAATATGTTTATAGTAAACTTTGAACCAACTGAAGATATCAAAAAAATATACGAAATCAAACAAATTTTGAAAACAGTTGTGAAAATTGAGCCACTTAAACCACCAAAACTCATTCCCCAATGTAAAACGTGCCAAGGGTTTCAACATACTAAAAATTATTGTTGTGAAGCTGCAAGATGTGTAAAGTGTGCTGGTAACCATTCAACCAAAGACTGCAATAGACCAGACACTGAAATACCCATCTGCTGTAATTGTGGAAATAATCACCCAGCAAGTTACAGAGGTTGCCCTGTAGCTAAAGAATTACAAAAACTTAGAAATAAAACAGTTGCAAATAAAAAGGGTGTAACCAATAAAAAACAATTGCAAGAAAATAATACAACCCAAGCAAACCATTCTTCAGAAGTAACATCACCTTCGCAGCTGTAGCTGCTAATGGTCACTCGAAAAGTAAAATAGCTCCAAAAGAAGATAAATTAACTCAGATTCTAGCTAAACTTAATGACCAAACTGCGTTTAATAAAATGCTTATGAATAGAATAGAAAAATTAGAACAAATATGTCAAGAAACCCAATAAACAAAAATACTCTCAGAATAATGGCTTGGAATGCAAATGGTATTTTAAGGCATAAAAGTGAGCTTGAAATAGTTCTCAACAAAAGAAAAATAGATATATGTCTTATATCCGAAAGGCATTTAACTACGCATATGTACACAACTTTCCAGAACTATTATATGTACTGCTCCAATCATCCTCTTAATAATGCTAGAGGAGGCAGTGCGGTTTTAATTAAAAAAACTATAGAACATTACGAAGATGATAAAATATCAACTAAATTATTTCAGGCGACAACAATAAATATCCAAATCCACGATAATGACATCTCAGTAACCGCTTTGTATAGTCCTCCAAGACACATAATTAAAGCAGAACATTATATACAATTGTTTAATAAGCATAAAGGCAGATTCATTATTGGAGGAGATTTCAACGCGAAAAATGTTTACTGGGGATCACGCCTTACAACAACTAAGGGACGTGAACTTAGGAAAGCTGCCAAGCAATTAGGGTGTGAAATTTTGTCTACTGGAAATCCTACCTATTGGCCAACTGATCCAAATAAAATGCCTGATTTAATAGACGTCTTTATAACCAAACAAATCCCAACCAACATAATGTACCTTGAAGACGGCACAGAATTAAATTCCGATCATTCACCTATATACTTACAGCCTTATGCAAAAAAATTCTTATTTGAGGATTGAAGTTCACGTTAGTTAACAGACACTTTAAGGCTAACACACCTATGTTAAAAATTCATATGCAAAAACAGTACGTTAACTAATATTAATTTTATATGTTGATACTGGCAACACTATCACTCTTTATAGTTAATGATGTAAAACAACGATTATTAGTTCATTCGGATAGTCGGATATCTTAAAATGTTTTGTATATTTTCAATATAAAATGAAATGTTGTTCTTATTTTATTATGCCAAATAATATTTATACTACATAAAAACATAAACTAACCACATTTATAATAATTTAAAATAATAAATACGCTTATTTGTTCCTAACTTTTAAGCGATTATTTTAAAAACGAGCTTTATTTACTTTGGTTGATTGTATGTACATCACTATAATGTTTTGTATGTTTGCATTGTATAAAATTATAAATACAAATTGGAACAAGTTAATTTCAATGACATTGCTCAAAATAAAAAATTGCATCAAACAGGGCTTTTAGAGAAGATAAAAGTAGTATAAAAATTCTTTGTCGGTCACGCTTATTTTCGAGTGGGCGGGTCTTCAAAGTTGCAAATATATGAGTCTATATCTCGAAAACTATTCGGTGCATGATAATTTATGATACGTCAAATTAATGGTATGAAAAATATCTTTCCAACGAAATATATATTTTTTTACCCAAATTTTTTTTAATATCTAAAAAATTATAAAAAAGGGTATATAAGTGTTATTTTAGATTATTAATTTAAATAGCCAAGCCATTTAGCTTTAATTTAAAGTAAAATATGTGTCTGTGGGTATTATAATTACAGATTTATAAGTTCTGAAAAATTAAAAAAAAATAATTATTTTTCTTTAAATTATAATTTCCAAACTTTAATACATACATACTTTGAAACCAAATTTTATACTTTTAATAGTAATGTTATACATAAGCTTAATTAGTAAAATACAAGATGTTCTCCTCTTTGGTATACAGAACACCGGCTTCGCATAGTACAAATTTATTGTAATTTTTATGGTGAAATGTCATGATTTTTCTTAAATATCTCTGAATCTATACTACCTACATAGTTATATTATACCTTGAATTAAAGCTTAGTTTCTTGACTCTTAAATTTTGTAATTTATATACATACTCATAAATGTATTTTTCCGGATTTTTTAGATTTTTTAAAAAATATAGGATCAAAAAATAATTTTCTCGACATTGACCTTTAGATGGTTCATATACGTAGATTATGTTATATATTATTGGAAAGCTCTTTAAAATACCTATCATTTGATATATATATTGTTTGAAAAGACAGTTTTCAAGATAAAGCTAAACATATTACAAACTTTGGAGTCCCGTCCACTCTTTTTTATTTTAGTCAGAATTTAAAACTCACTAAAACCGACTAAGCCTTTTTATGTAAAAAATTCATACAATTTCAATTATTTTCATTGAATGCTTTCAAAAAACTTTATTTTTACATTAAAAAATATATTCATTAAAAAAATATATCCCTGTATCCAATTTTTATGTAAAAATCTACACAAAAATTTACAAAACTTTATTTGTTAAAACAATAAAATATTTTAACGACACTTTAAAGTAGGTATGTAGCTGCTTTAAATTATTTGATGTTATCATTGCTTTAACAGACGTATGTTAACCCTTTCAGACCTATGCAGTATATTTCGTATAAAATTCTGCTTAGGATCAAAACAATGATATTTTTTTAATATTTAGGCTTAAATTAGCCCGCTGAAAGATTTCACAAGGTCCTTTTGTGTATACAGGACATATCACAATTGTGAGGTCTCGGTCATAACGTGTAAAATGAATTCCCAAAAAATTAAAGAAATAGTCTGTTTATTCTATTTATTTTATTCAACATTTTATTTAATAATTTTTGTTTTTAAATTAACTAACTAAAAATAAATAAAAAAGTAAACAAACAAAAATAAACGAATTCATTCTAATATAAAAATAAAGTTTTTGGTTAAAAAAAAAGATAACAATTCAGTTTATTACAATATAAATCAACAAAAAATATTAATTTATCGTATTATTAAAATGAGATCAATATTTTGAATGATATTTCTCGAAACAGTTTTTGTTTTTTGCTAAGCAAAGTGTTACTTTACATTTTTGGCAGCGTGATCAAGATCGACTGCCACAATTATTGCGACATACTCTTGGTGGATCATCAGTAAATTCTGGACAATGATCATACCGATCGAATCTAATATCATCCGGAGCGTCACGTGGTCTATATTTCGTTGGATAAAAATCATTAGGAAGCTGGAATCTTTCAACATACTCAGGAGCTTCAAAGGAAGAGGCTAATACTGTACCTAGCTCCATTTTGAAAGTTAAAAACGATTTGACCTTTGCTTTGGGTAACCCAGCTAGCTTGCAATCTTTTTTGTATTCCATCCAAGAATTGTAAATTGCTAGATGAAGGAAATGGAAAAAAGCTTTGACTGTCCATTTTCTTGTTTTTATTTTAATCCTGTAATATTCTAACATTTGGTCACACAAATCAACTCCACCCATGAATGAGTTGTATTTTACAATCACTGCGGGTACTTTGACAGGACAACGGCGCTTTAGATTTTTGTGCCACCTTTCGATTTCTTCTACCGGATCTTTTCCACACATATTTGAGGCAACTATAACTGCTTTTGTATCCTTCCACTTAACAACGACCACATTTTCATTAACAAACTGATACATGTTACCGCGGACCATGTTTTTGTCTAAAGAGAATTCTACACTTTTTGGGATTCGGTTAGCCATGATTGTACCTGTTGCCTGGTAACCTTTACGATGCAAAGATTCCAAGAGTGGAATTGTTGTAAAAAACCTATCGAAATATATATGGCTGCCCTTTGGCAAAGTTTTAGTTAACCTCATGACAATAGATGGTCCGTGTCCAAGACCGCAATCTTCAAATGTACCAGCACCTTGAAAGACTTCGAAGTCAACCACGATACCATCAGAAGTTGCGCACACCAAATTTTTCAATCCAACTGGTCGAGGCTTTGATCTGATTACTTGCCGTGCAGGACATCTACCCGTAAATGGAATCATTTGTTCATCGATCGAATAATTTGTTATTTCAGTTGCTAATTCATTGCATCGTTTTCTAACCGAATCGATGACTGGTTGAATTCTCCATAATTTATTTGTCGAGTTTGGTGTAGAACAGTCAGTAATGTGTATATCTGATCGAAGTAGCATAAATTTATCACGAGACATGGAATTGAATATGGCTGGAATTTTACAATCGTTTGACCAGTACATGCGCACGGCTGGATAACCAAGACACCCCATTATGATCGCGCATCCATAGAACCGCTTTATGTCTGATGGTATATAGTGTACTTCTTGGCCACGCTTACTCATTACATACATTTTAGTGTACTTAACAACGTCATCATAATGGGTCTCTGGAAAATATCTTTTAAAATATTCCAAAGGAGTCTTAAGAATAATTTGTTGTTGACATCCCGATGACGTCGGAATATCGGTATTTGGGAATGGAACATTTTTCCATATAGCTCGTCTTTCTTTATATTGGGAAATGTAAGATTTTTCTGTTACAGATGACAGTTCACAGAAGTTTAATTGCTCAGCCGATCTAATTGGCGCATCATTCGTAGATTCACATACATCAGTATTATCAATACTGTCATTGTCATCACTTTCTTCTTCTGCATTTATAATCAAAGGGGTCCATGCTTCTTCTGCAGCCGTATCATCGTCGCTGAAGTCTGCATCAGACTCTTCAAGCATTTCTAAAACTGCTTCCACATCATCATCGTTGTTAAAATTAAAGAATTTTCCTGGAAAATTATATGATAACACAAACGTGAGCATGCAATGAAATGTTACATTGTGCCTGACCAACACAATTGTGATATCTATATATCTTTGCTCACAAAAATATAGTTGCTATGCAAAAAAGTTAACACCTTACACCTAAATTTGTTCTTGTATTCGTTATATAACGGTCAGAAACAAGATCTAACACTTGCTTTTTATAATTACAACAAAAACACTCACCTCTTGGACGCATGTCTGCACACGTTGAATGACACAATCAAACTGAGCAAGATTTTTTGGGTTTGCGAGTGTTTTTTTTTACTTTTTTACATTTCTTTTAATAAAAAACACAACTCACAATCACTGGTTTCAGGTTAAAAATTAAAAGTTATTTTTTCACATAATTAGAGACATTTTAATGCAGACCTCACAATCGATTAAGCTAGGTCTGAAAGGGTTAAGCTAAAAGTTGTTTTTGCATGATACTTTAAGGAATTTTTGTTAACAGAGGTTTATCAGCCTGTTTTAAGTTTTTTTGCATAAGGCCGTTAGAAATCAATGGTGAAATCAAAGAACAAGACAAAAATTCGTATCTTTCAAACAGAAATACCGATTGGGAATATTTTAAATACAAACTTGAAAGAGCTATAAAATCTGCAAGTGGTCTTAGTACGGCGGAAGATATTGAAGAAGAAACAGAAAAACTTACATCACAAATACAACTAGCTGCTTGGATGAGTACTCCAGTAACTAAAGGCCCAACTATAATATGCATAAGCAAGCTTAAGCAAATTGCAAAAGTTAACGAAAAGGCTGTCAAATGCATAACCAGTTCAGAGTGAACTTTCAGGTGGCTACAATTACTTTGAAACTTTTTGTCCACAGTTGCTCATTTATGTTTAAAAAAACTGTTTTCATTTTAACAAAAAGCCATTAAATGACTATATTTTATAAATATTATTATATTATTTTATAATTAAAAGAAAACTTCGTACCCGAAACGCATAATTTTTCCTTTTTTTTAATTTTTCGGCAAAAGTACTAAAATGTATAGCTGTGGCAGCACTAAATTGTAAATAATAATAAACGTTTACATATGTTTTGTTAATTTTCGTATTGTGTTTGTAAAAATGGAGAAAAAACTTAAAAATTTAAATAATATAAAAATATTAAAGTTAGCGCTTGAAGGCCTGTGCACATTAAAAGAAATAAGTGAACTACACTGTAAAAGAAGAAGACGCTCTTGTTCTGCCAGAGAAATAAACCGCGACAGAAAGACATTTTAGTTAAAATAAAAAGGGCCTCTTTTATTGTAAAGGCACTTATTTTTTCCGCATTTTCTATTAAATTTAAAATAAATATGTTTTCTTCCATTTTGTTCAAAACACAAACAAACAACAACAAACAGCTGATTCCGTACAGAATGTGCGATCAGTTTCGCTTTTTGCTTAAGCAAATGACAGTTGAAAAACTTAACGAAAAGTTTCGTTAAGTACATTATAGTTTGCCACATACAATTTATATGTATTCGCAGGGTTGCTTAAGCTAGCATATGCACATTATAGTTGGGCCTTAAGGCAAAAAATATACAACAGTCTTACCCTTTAGATATAGTTTAACTTATAACAACTAAAAGAAAAATTAGAAAAAAATGGCAAAACACAAGATTTCCACCCTTAAAGACACAACTAAATAGTTTAACTAAACTCCTTACTGCAAAAATTAAAGAATTTAAAAACAAAAAGTTTGACTTGAAAATGAGAAACTTCTCAGCAGATAAAATAACAGATTACTCGCTTTGGAAAACAACCTCGCATCTAAAACGTCCAACTATCCATAATCCCCCAATTAGAATTGACAATAATAGTTGGGCAAAAAGTGATACTGAAAAAGCTAGTGCTTTTGCTAAGCACCTATATAAAACTTTCCAGCCGTATGAAAAAGCAAAAGATTTCCAGGAGCCCTATACAGTACAGAACTTTCACGAAATACAACTTTTTACTGCAACAGAAACAATAGATGAAATTAAAAATATGAAACCTGGTAAAAGTCCTGGTTTTGATTTAATAACAGGAGAAATCTTAAAAAATCTTCCGAATAAGGCAATAATGAAAATGAACGCTTGCATTAAACTAACATACTTTCCGCGATACTGGAAAGTCTCAGAGGTAATTATGATTCAGAAGCCAGGAAAAAATGCTAATGAAGTAACTTCCTATAGGCCGATTTCCCTGCTTCCCGTAATGGGAAAACTATTTGAAAAATTATTTGCAAAAAGACTAAAAGAAATAATCAGTTATTCAAATGTAATACCATCCAAGAATGATAAAATAAAGATTACGCCAACGCGCGTAAAATTTTAATATGTTCTGCGCATTTTGGCCCTGGGACGTCACACATTCTGTGTTTCTATTGGCTAATTTTTTCTCACTTGTTTTTTTTTACTCATGTTTTGCTTGCATTTGCTTACTGCACTCTTCATGTTTATATTTTTTGTTGTTTTTTTTTTTGTTTGTTTTTCTTTTTTAAACAGATTTTATTTTAGAACTCTTAGAGATTTCAATTGCAAGGTTGCCTACTATCACATAAAACATAAATTTTTCGCAAGAAATTTTAATTCTAACACATGAAACATTATTGGTAACCCTTAGAATGGCCCTTCTACGTCACATAACGGGAAATCATGCGCATGGCGTAATCTTTATTTTATCATTCTTGATACCATCTCATCAATTTGGCTTCAGAGAAAAGCACTCCACAATAGACCAAGTACACCGAATAGTTCATACTATAGAGGAAGCTTTGGAACAAAAAAAGTCTGTTCAGCCATCTTTTTAGACGTTGCTCAGGCATTTGATAAGGTTTGGCATAAAGGTCTTATATATAAAATTAAAACACTATTACCAATACAATTTTCATCACTTTTGGAATCCTATATGACTGATCGTTATTTTAGAGTAAAGCATAAGCAACATTACTCAGATATGAAAAAAATAGAAGCTGGAGTACCTCAAGGCAGTATCCTGGGTCCAATTCTATACTTACTGTATACTTCAGATATACCCATACCAACAAATAGCAAAATAGCTACTTTTGCTGATGACACGTGCATCTTAGCTACTGGTAAAAATTAAACCGAATCTACATCAAAACTACAGACAGCAGTTGATGAAATCGTAGACTGGACAGATACTTGGAGAATCAGACTTAACAAAAGTAAGTCGACACATGTGGACTTTACTAACAAAGTAATAACACATAAACCAATAAAAATTTCAAGTTTAGCTGTACCTTATGCTAACAATGCAAAATATTTGGGAATGACGCTTGATTCTAAACTAACATGGAAGGACCACATCAGAATTAAACATACTGAACTGAACATAAAACAAAAAAAACTAAATTGGCTAATTGGGAGGAATTCTGTACTCTCAATTGATAACAAATTGCTGATTTATCAAGTACTTAAACCTGTCTGGACCTACGGGATCCAATTATGGGGATGTGCTTCCAAAACTCATATAGAAATTATACAACGTTTTCAAAACAAAATTGCTAGAAATTTGGTCAATGCGCCCTGGTATATTAGGAACGACGATTTACATAGAGATCTCGGGTTAAACAAAGTATCCGAGTTAATTCAACTATTTGCATCTAAACATGCGAATAGACTTCAACTCCACAGCAACGAAGAAGCATCCATTCTTATCAATGATGATATATATTCAAGACGTTTAAAAAGAAAAAAACCTCAAGACTTAATGTCTAATATTTTATAAAACTAATTTAAAAGAAAAAAGTTACTTGTTAGTGTAAACTAGGTGTAATTTTATGAAATGTTAACTAAAATATAGTATTAAGATCATTTCAATATAAAAAAAAAAAAAAAAAAGTTAATATGGACATTTAACCAGCCAATTACAGTTCGAGCCTTTCCACCAGCAGTTTTTACAAAAGATTTGCATTTTGTAAAATTGCTAAATTTTGAAAAGTCTTCTTGAGCAAGGTCTGAACCAATGCAGCTAATGTTAGCGCCAGAAAACGTGCATTCGAATAAAGTTTAACTTTGGACAAAGTTAAACATGCACGTTTTCTGATTTTATTTATGATCATATTCTTCTTCACACCCCCTCCTCATATCACCCATTCCTACCTAACACCACCCCGGTCCACCAAGATGAAATGAATTTACGGTATATTTATAATGATCATGTTATCGGTGATATGTCATTTAATAAATTTACGATTTGCAGTGAATGTTGTAAAGTTAAATATGGGTTTTTAACCATAAGTAAGGATGATATAGTCAATAAAGGACGTTATAGAAAGTTTTCTGATAATTTTATTCAATTTTAAGGTTATTTTAAATATAAAGCTGATCAGAAGCAGATCAAAAACAGTTATAAAGCAAATAAAAAGCTGATCAGAAGCAGATAAAAAGCTGATCAGAAGCAGACAAAAAGCTGATCAGAAGCAGATAAAAAGCTGATCAGAAACAGATAAAAAGCTGATCAGAAACAGATAAAAAGCTGATCAGAAACAGATAAAGAGCAGATCAGAAATAGATAAAAACATAATCATGAACAAAAAACTAATGAAATAACTTATAAATACTCGATCAGTATTAAAGAAAAAATTAAAAAATATTAAATTAAATGAAATTGAAAAAGTTAATCTGTTAGAAGATACATTTTAACCTATAACTAAACCTTTAAAAAATATAATTAATAAACTAGATGATTATCAATCATTAAAGAAAAATAAAAAAATTAAATCAACTTTAAATTCATCATATCCATTTTTGTCTTCACAACAATCAATAAAAACAACAACAACAACACATAATGGCATATTATAAAAATCATATTCATAAAGAATACTTTGACAGCTTTGGAGACTTACAACCACCACTTGAAATCGTTAACTATTTAAAATTACCCATTGAATATAATTATGAACGAAAACAACAATTCAATACATTTAATTGTGGTCACTTGTGTTTAAAGTTTTTGTATAATAAATATAATTTAAAATGAAATAAAAAGAAAAAATTGTTTAGTTCATATATAAGTACATATTTTTATTAATTCATATTATTTTTTTACATTAGATTCATATAAACTACTTAATATACTATATATTTACATTTAGGAAAATTTCATCATAATCATCATTCATAATTTCATTATATAAATTTGATGAAGACTTTATTTTATAATGTCCCCATGCATATGTATTGATATCAATTTCTCTTATATATCTCTTATCAACTTAATGTTAGTTTACTTAAAGGCCCAACTATAATATGCATATGCTAGCTTAAGCAAACGTGCGAACACATATAAATTGTATGTGGCAAACTATAATGTACTTAACGAAACTTTTCGTTAAGTTTTTCAACTGTCATTTGCTTAAGCAAAAAGCGAAACTGATCGCACATTCTGTACGGAATCAGCTGTTTGTTGTTGTTTGTTTGTGTTTTGAACAAAATGGAAGAAAACATATTTATTTTAAATTTAATAGAAAATGCGGAAAAAATAAGTGCCTTTACAATAAAAGAGGCCCTTTTTATTTTAACTAAAATGTCTTTCTGTCGCGGTTTATTTCTCTGGCAGAACAAGAGCGTCTTCTTCTTTTACAGTGTAGTTCACTTATTTCTTTTAATGTGCACAGGCCTTCAAGCGCTAACTTTAATATTTTTATATTATTTAAATTTTTAAGTTTTTTCTCCATTTTTGCAAACACAATACGAAAATTAACAAAACATATGTAAACGTTTATTATTATTTACAATGTAGTGCTGCCACAGCTGTACATTTTAGTACTTTTGCCGATAAATTAAAAAAAAAAGGAAAAATTATGCGTTTCGGGTACGAAGTTTTCTTTTAATTATAAAATAATATAATAATATTTATAAAATATAGTCATTTAATGGCTTTTTGTTAAAATAAAAACATTTTTTTAAACATAAATGAGCAACTGTGGACAAAAAGTTTCAAAGTCATTGTAGCCACCTAAAAGTTAACTCTGAACTGGTTATGCATTTGACAGCCTTTTCGTTAACTTTTGCAATTTGCTTAAGCTTGCTTATGCATATTATAGTTGGGCCTTTATACTAATATCCAGGGATGGAAACACCAACACAATACCATATTCACAAAACACAAACACATTTTACACTATTTCATTTAACAATCACATACTCCCAACCAGAAAAAACATACACACACACATCACTCAACCACAGACGGACGGACATAAATATCCAGGCATGGAAACACCAACACATTACCACATTCACAAAACACAAACACATTTTACACTAACTATTTCATTTAACAATCACATACTCCCATCCAGGCATGCACCGCGATTTGTATGGAAAAGGTGTTACCGAACATACATAAACATACTACTGACGAATATAAAAGAAAGAAGAAAGAAAGGTATATTCGTGGTATATTTGAGTTGAATTTTTATTGTTACTGACTGATTTTGTTTTTGCCACAAACTTAATTCGAAAGTGGTAAAAATGAATGAGAATGAAAAAAAACCAATCCGCTTTCATGTAGTTTATACCAAGAATGATAAAATAAAGATTACGCCATGCGCATGATTTCCCGTTATGTGACGTAGAAGGGCCATTCTAAGGGTTACCAAAATTGTTTCATGTGTAAGAATTAAAATTTCTTGCGAAAAATGTGTGTTTTATGTGATAGTTGGCAACCTTGCAATTGAAATCTCTGAGAGTTCTAAAATAAAATCTGTTTAAAAAAGAAAAACAAACAAAAAAAAAAACAACAAAAAATATAAACATGAAGAGTGCAGTAAGCAAATGCAAGCAAAACATGAGTAAAAAAAAACAAGTGAGAAAAAATTAGCCAATAGAAACAAAGAATGTGTGACGTCACAGGGCCTAAATGCGCAGAACATTTTAAAATTTTACGCCCGTTGGCGTAATCTTTATTTTATCATTCTTGGTTTATACCAGTGGTGGCCAAAAAGAGAAATGAGAATGTAGTTGTGTTTAACAAAAGTGAGAGTGTATTGGTAAATATACGCATGGAGAAATGCATTTGTTTTCTTTTGTTTGCGTTGTTGGATTGTTTTACTATTTTTGCTTATACATATGTGTTAAATGTTAACTTATTATGTTTTTTTTTCTTTAAGAAAACGGGTACGTAAGTTCTTTTCACATAGTATGTTATCTTAAAAATATTATAATTAATTTTTCTGAGGTTTTGTGTGTTAAAATTAATTATTGAATGATTTAATAAAAAATTAATGATTTATTAAAAAAAAATATATAAATTCAATTATTTGCAATTAATAAATAAAATAATAATTTTCTTCAAGAAAACAGGTACGTGAGTTCTTTTCTTAAAAAAAGTTTAAAAATATTATAATTAATTGGTTTCCAGAGGTTTTTTGCTTTAAATTGCATGCAAATTTCTCTTTAATTTTTTGGTTGCAAACAAGGCATTCTGCTTCATTAAAAATATTTAATGAAAATAAAAATGAATTTTCCCAACCAATATCCTACATACTGAATGAAAATCCAAAAATGTATTTATCAAAAATCAAAAATTTAATATATTAAATTTATATAATTTTTAAAAAATTTTATTTAATTAAAAATTTTAAATTAATAAAATAAATATTATTAAATAAAATCTATTTAATTTTAAATCAATTATTTAAAATAGAAATATATATATAAGTTGTATTTTAATGTGCTGTTTGAATATTTTACCAGTGTACCTATTTCATAAAATTTAATCATAATTTATCAAATAAAGCGACGACAACCTGCCTTTGTTGATGCTGGTATGCAACTGAGTGAATTTTTTTGTTTTTTCCTCTCTATTTTTGTTTTGTTTCGTAAACGTTCGTGCTGTGTGTGTGTGAAACCCGACCAAACTTCGTCGTTTCAACAAGAGTTGGCCGTCACTGGTTTATACAGATTCAGAATAAGAATTCGAATGAAAATTTATAAATTAAATTAAGTTATTGTTTTGTGTCAAACATTTACACATGTGTATAATTTTCTTCAAGAATTACTTCCTTTTTTCCATTTTTGTACATGTTTAGTTTTGTATGAAAATGTTTGTTTTTTGAAGAATTTTTGTTTTTTTTTTATTTACTCTTTGTATAAGAATAAATTGTTTTCGTTAAACTTTAGATTTGGCATTATTTCTTGATTACGTGCAACAAAATCTCTTGATTGTCACAAAATATCTTGAGCGTCACACTTAGTTTTTTTTTCCTTAAAACGCTTATTATGGCAGTTTTTTTAAATACATTGTTACAAGCCTATTACTTTGCAAGTAACCTCTAAGTTCGTCTTTTTTTAACAAAAATTTACATATTTTCATCTTAAAGTTTAAAATAACTAGTCACTTAAAAAAATAATGAAAAATCAAGTTTTTTGTTTACAATCGAAAAGGTGATTTTCGCAAAAGTCAATCTTCAGAAACAAAAGAACATCGTAGTAAGCTTGAATTTCAAATATTTTTGCATTTTTAGCGATTTTTATACATATTTCGTGTGTGACGCTCAAGATAGAAATCAAAGAAAACATAAAAAAATCCAAAAATAATGCATTTTTTGAGAGCCTAAAAGTACCACTGGATTCTTTATCAATTTCTACATAAATTTGCTACTCTTACAGGCGAATTTGAAAAAATTTTAAAAATAAGCAAAACAAAACTCGTTGTGTACGTTTTTTTTTTAATTGACCCATGTATGTTATTACTTTTTAAGTGCCGCATTAATTGTTCTCTATTATCCCATATTAAGTTTAAAATAAATATAAAGACTCATTCCATATTGGTCAATATTGTTTATAGCTGTCCTTTGTCCAATGAAAATTTAAACTGTATTAGAACGAGAAGGTATACAGTGATTGTTGCAATTGACTAGAAAGAAATAAAAAAATAAATATATGTATATAGGTATGTATATATGTTGCGGCCCTTTGTTCCTACTAGGAACCACAGGACATAATATATATGTATATATTATAGTAAAAGAAAACTCTAATTGGAATTATGCTGCCTGAGCTTTTTGAAAAAGCATACTTGTTGAATGTTTCTTATTTCAATTTATATAGGGTATTTTCACAATGTTTGTCAAATAAAATATTGCAAAAGCTTGATTTAGAGAAGATTTTTAATTTTATAATGATTTGTAGGGATTTTTATACTTATCTTTTTACTGTCTTTGAAACAAAAGTTTGTGTAAAAACTATAAAATTCATTTCTTAAAATATTTTTTTATTTTGCAATATTAAATATTAAAAAGTCTAATGCATCCATGAGCTCCGGATTTTATACGGCAAATTGAAATCTATGTATGTACGCATCAGGAAGTTTTAAAGGTGTGAGCGGCATGAGGAACTTACACATAAAATAATGGCGAAAGAAAATCAAAAAATATTGGAAGTATTAATTGCATATTTTAAAAACAAATTAAAATCTGCTGACAATATTTTAATCAAACTAAAAAATGAACATACTAAGGAATGTTTATTTTTCTTAAATATTGTAAGCACTTTGCTTAAATAATTTTAAAAATAATCAAGGAGACATTTTTTGTAGAGAGAAATTAAAAAAGATAAAAAAGAAAGGAGATTGATTGAAAAAACGATTGACTTTTATTTAAAATCCTAATAAAGAAGCGGTGGGATACTAAAAATTTAATACATTCATAATTCCTATGCCAAGAGAAAGCAGAAAGCGTTCCATGTATACCAGTGTTGTCAGATTAGGGGGTTTCCCCCTAGATTTAGAGTTTTTTTTTCTATTTAGGGGAAGATTTAGGGGTTAATATTATTTAGGGGGAAATTTGGTGGTAAGAAAATTTTATTTAGGGGATTTTCGAATTTACAGTTTGATATAGTACATAATTTAACAACTGAGCATGTCGAATATAATGTAACGAAATGCAATAGAAGACATTATGCTCATTAAAGAAAATTGCAAAACTTTTAATTTGGAAATATGTTTCCAAATAAAAAAGCGACTTCCAGATAATATTGATGTTATGGAAAAATTATCACTGTTTTCCATCGAAAAGGCACAGAAAGCTAAAAAACCAGACAATACCAGTATCGTTGTTCATTTCAAAAACATTTGTGAAGATATCGATATACTCTGGAGTAATACGACGTCTTTAGAAAAATTTTGGTATGAAGTTGGACAAAAGAGGGATGCTGGCAATAGCCCAAAATTTTGCAGAATTAGTAAACTAGGATTATCTTTATTACTACTACCTTATTCTAATGCATCAGTTGAAAGAGCTTTCTCTATGTTTAATGTGGTAAAAAATAAGCTGCGAAACAGAATGAATATTTGAAATACGGATTTGAAATACGGAAAACCAGTACATTTTTTTTTTTTTTTTTTTTTTTTGCGGGTCAAGATGGGAAAATGCGTTACGCATCTAACGAGTTCGTCAAGCTCGTCGTATGCCGGACTCCTATGATACCGGCTAAAAACCCACCTCGTGCCATCATCGGGGAATTACGTTACCTCGGAACTACGTTTAGCAATACTTCAAGGTGACCCCCTCGAAGTTGCCAATCTTGTAGGACTTCCTGTCGTATGCTCGCTTTGTTTTGTGCTTGTGCCGTGTTTTGTCTTATGTTAAAGACCTTCCAGCGCTCCAGAGCCTGAAGATCTATGGGTATCATTCCAGCTATTATTAAGACAGCTTGTGTGGATACTGTGCGGTACGCAGACGTCACCCGTAGAGCTGCTGTTCTCTGCACAGAAAGTAGTTTTCTCGCTCTGGTCTGAGTTGCCACAGTGGGGGCCCAGATTTCGGATCCATAGAGATGTATACTGTTACTAGCCTCCATGAGTAATTTTCTCCTGCTTGGAAGAGGTCCGCCAGTGTTAGCCATTAATCTGCTTAATTGTGCTGTTATCTTAGCTGCCTTTGAAGAAGCATATTCGATCTGCTTTGTGTAAGTCAGCTTCGAGTCCAGTCTGATTCCAAGGTATTTGATCGATGGTTTAGTGGGGATGACAAGGTCGCCCACATGTATATCCAATACGGTTGGAATGTGTCTTCTGGTAATTAACAATAGTTCTGTTTTGTGCATGGCCAATTTTAGGCCATGGGAATCCAGCCAGCTTTTTGTTCGAATCATTACTTGTCGTAATTTTCGTTGGGCCTGCTCCGTGTCCCTCGCTTTGATGACCGCCGCAATGTCGTCCGCGTATCCCACGAGAAATGTGTCGTCTGGCATCTCTATCTTTAGAATCTCGTCATATGTTGCATTCCAGAGGTCTGGCCCCAAGATAGATCCCTGGGCAGCCCCTGATGTGATTTTCATTCTCCTAGTTCCTTGGTTGGTATCATATATCAGAACTCGATTCCTTAGATAGTCCTTGATAATTTCCACTAAATATTCTGGGATATTGAAAATTGTCTCCAAAGCATATATCACATCCGTCCACCTTAGGCTGTTAAAGGCGTTTTTGATGTCTAGGGTCGCTAAGAGTATAACAGGTCTCGAAGAATGGTTTCCATGTTGGGCAGCCCCTACGGTCTGTATCACATCATTTAGAGCCTCTATTGTTGATTTTCCAGGTCGGAATCCATATTGCCTTCTTGAAAGACCTCCAGTAGCTTTGATGGCTTCGTCAAGTCTAGGCTTAATTAGTCGCTCGAGTAGTTTGCCTGCAGTGTCTAACATGCACAGTGGTCTGTAAGATGACGGTAATCCCCGGTCACCCTTACCCTTGCTGATGAGGACAAGTCTCTGTTCTTTCCAAACATCTGGAAATTTTCCCTCTGTTAGGCATCTGTTATACATCTCAAGTAAGATCCCAGGGCGATTTGTTGCCATCTCCTTGATGACCTCTGCGGGTATGCCGTCTGGTCCGGGTACCTTCCTATTTTTAAGGGTGCGAGCAGCTAGCTGCAATTCTTCGATGGTAAACAAGGGGATATCATTTCTGGTTTCCGTAACCGAGTCTTCCATTCTTATTGCATGCTCTGGGAATAATGTGTTCACAATGTTTTTCATTGTGGGTTCATCCATAGCTTCCACTGAGTTCCTCATTCCAAGTTTTTTCATAACAATCTTGTAACCGAGGCCCCATGGATTGTTATTAATGTCGGTTCTCAACTCCTCCCATTTGTACATCTTATGCAAAAAAACAGTACAATTAAAAAAAACAGTACATTTTATTTTTTAACGAAAACATAACTTTTTATTCATGTAATAACATTTTTGTAATATTAATTTAATAACCAACAAAAAAAATTTTTAAAAACACTTAAAAATATGAGATCATAACATATATTATAAACGTTTTTGAAGAATGTACATAGAAAATACAATTTAAATGACATATTGTATCTTTTATATCATCAAAGTCCTTTTAGATTACAATATTTTTGCTTTGCTTGTAATACAAAGTTTTAAATTTATTAGTTTTTGTAAATCAATCTGTATATGTAATAATTTACATTACAAAAATTAACTTTAAATTTAATGTCAACTCAATTTTACTACTTTTTCAATATTTTTTAGTAAGAATATTGCTGTTCCAATTTACATGGTGTAGAAATTTATTATTTAAAAATTTATTGAAAAAAATCCAAGTAACATTTTATCATAACATGACTACTTTAAAATTAAATGTGCCATCAGTTTTTCTAAAAATGTATTTAAATACGTTGTATAAACAACGATATATTTATGAAATCCAATTTGTTTTTTTAATATTCTTCATGTTAATCTACAATGTTTAATGGCTAGAAATGCCTTTAGAGCAATGATGTCCATTTCATGAAACAATTGTTGTTGTATTCATTTCATATGGACAAACAAATTTTTTTGGACACCAATGCTTTAGAGCCACTGATCTCCTAATTAACTTTAAAGTAGATTAAACCCCGATAAATAAATCCTTTTTTTAATAAAGCAATAGACTGAACAAAAATTTGTTTTATCAATATTAAAATTTGAATACAACAGTTAGTGGTTACATTGGTAACAACTAATAAACAACAAGTAAAATTAAGATTTGAATACAATATTGTAAATTTCAAAAAGAAAGATTCAATAATAACAAATAAATTAAAAAAAAAAATATTTTTTTAAATTTTAATATAAATAAGCTTTTAACGAAAAAACAGTACAACAAACAGTACAACGTGTAAAAAACAGTACATTTGCGTACTGTTTTGGGTCTTGTGCATAAAACAGTACATTTGAAAATAAACAGTACGTGTACTGCTAAAAACAGTACGTCTGGCACCCTTAATTTTAAGAGTCAAGGACTCGTTAAACAATAAATGTCAAGATTTTACTCCAACACCTGAAATGCTCAAACTTTTCAATTCTATTGCAGAAGACTTTGCAAGTCTTGAAATTTTTAGAGAAACCTGATTTTAATAAAACTAACCATATAGATGTTTATATGTATATTTTTTTTTTTTTTTTTTTTTTTTTTTTTTTTTTTTTTTGCATTTAATTATTTATTGAATCTTCAAAATGAAATGACAATAAGTATTCAAATCTTAATACTAAAAAGAAAATAATAAGCCCAGCCAGTGCTAGACAAAAATTTTTATGATACTAAAAAAATTTCACATCAACTGATCCAGTCATCTATTTTGCGCTTGAGTTAAAGCAAGGGTATCCCTCCTTCTCAACCGATTGTGGCCACTAAAGTTAAGGATGTCTCGTGCAAGGGGGTTTGGATGGTGTTCAAGTTTGCTGACATACTTTGACGCATATTTTGTAAATTCGACTTTTACTAATGGCACGCCTAGATCTTTGTGGATTCGAGAATTTTTAACATACCATGGTGCTGCAGTAATTATACGTAGAATTTTATTTTGACCCCTTTGAACTTTTTCAATGTTGGATGCTGAGGCAGTACCCCATAATTGAATTCCATAGCACCAGATTGGCTTTAGTATTGCATTGTACAACAAAAGTTTGCAATCCAATTTCAATGTAGAGTTTCTGCCGATTAGCCAATTAAGTTGCACTGCTTTTAATCTCATTTGTGTAAGTTTCGCTTCAATATGAGACTTCCAAGTTAAACGGCGGTCGAGGTGAATGCCGAGGTATTTGACTTCATTGTGTTGCGGGATAATTTGATTATTTATTCTGATGAACGAGCAGGTATCTTTTCGCAATGTGAAAGTTATATGAATACATTTCTGTTCGTTAACCCTGATTTTCCAAAGCTCTATCCAATTCTCTAGTTTATAAACATAATTCTGCAAATTCTGTGATGCAACTTGTTGGTCCTGATGGACGCTGATAAAGGCTGTATCGTCTGCAAAAGTTGACGTATGGATTTTAGGGTCTGACGGCATGTCGGAGGCATATATCAAATATAAAGTAGGACCCAGTATGCTACCCTGTGGCACACCTGATTCAATTGGCTGAGCGGTACTTAAAAAATCACCTTCTTTGATTTTAAATTTGCGACCGTATAAATAACTTTCCATGAGTTTATGGGTGTTAGCAGGCAGAGTTAATTTTATTTTGTGCATTAAACCGTCATGCCAAACTTTGTCGAACGCTTGCGACACATCAATGAAAAGGGCGGAGCAGTATTTTTTGTCTTCAAACGACCCTCTTATCACATTTACCAATCTGTGTGTTTGCTCGATGGTGCTGTGTTTAGCTCTGAAGCCGAATTGATGATTAGGAATACATTCAGTGTCATTCAGAATTGGAGTCAATTTAGTCATTAACAATTTTTCAAACAGTTTTGAAATTGTCGGCAGTAGACTAATTGGCCTATATGACTCCACTTTGGTATGGTCCTTCCCTGGCTTAGGAATCATAGTGATCATAGACACCTTCCAATCTGCAGGATAGTATTCTAGGCGTAAAATAGCGTTGAAGATAAAGAGGATAATTCTTCTTGCTACACGAGGTAACTCCACAAGCATTTTATTGCTGATTTTATCCATACCTGGAGCCTTTCTAAGGTTCAGAGTACCAATAGCGTTTTGGACATCACGAAAGTTTAGTCTTAGAGGTACAGGAGGCCTTATAACAAGTGGTGGCAAATCAGATTCGTTAATATTTGAGATGTTTATAGTAAACACATTTCTCAAATGGTTAACAAATAAAGTCCCCTTCTCGGAATCATTTCTAGCCCAGTCACCAGTCGGATTTCGCAAAGGAGGTTTTCCTCTTACTGGTCTTTTTAAACCTCTTGCCGCCCTCCATAACGAGTAGTCAGATTGTGGGGTACTATCAAGACCTTCCAAGTAAGATCTAAGTGAGGCCGTTCTTTGGGTTTCTAAGAAATGTCTTAGTATATCTCTGCATTCCCGTAGCCTAGCTTTCAGTTCAGGAGACCTGTGAATTTGCCACTCTCTTCTCATTCTTCTTTTTTCTGATAGGAGATGTTCGAGTTCAGAGAAATAAGTTCTGTTTGTCCTATTTCTACATTCAACGTGATAAGTGGAAGCGTGATGCACAGCTCGTCGAAGGTCCTCGGTAAAGTTGCCAATCGACTCATCAATATCGTCGGTAGTTCTCAACACAACATTTTCCGTGCAATGAGAACTTAAATACTTTTTGTATTTTATCCAACTTACTCGGGTCTTAGTCATGTTCATAAATGGAGAACCACACACTTGAGGGAAATGCATTGAAATGATAGTAGGAGAGTGATCTGAGGACAAGTCCAGTGAAGGATCCACTTGCATCCATTCTACAGGGATATTTTTCATTACCCCAAAGTCAATAACATCGGGAATCTTCCGTCGGTCCGTCGGCCAATAGGTGGGATGTCCACTTGAGAGTACATCTAAGCCCATTTTAGCAATGGTGTTGAAGAGTACGCGACCCTTTGGGGTTACCAGACGTGAACCCCAAAATGTGTGTTTGGCGTTAAAGTCACCAGCAACTAAAAATCTAGCTCCAAGGGATTTAAAGAAGTTATGGTATTGGTGTTCTTTTATTGAAAATCGAGGCGGAGAATAAATCGATGATAAAACAAATTTGTATTGACAGAATTCAATGCAAATGTTTGTTGCTTGGAGGTAATCCTCACTTATGTTATTCATTAGATAATGCTTTATTCTGTTCTTTATAAGAATTGCCGAACCTCCACAAGCTCTACCGCGGGGGTCTTTAGTATCGTAGAACTCGTAGCCATTAATTTTGAAGTACCCTGTCGACGTCAAGTGAGTTTCAGCAATCATCATAACATCAATTTGCTTATCCATCAGGAAGTATTCCAGTTCATTTTTATGTTGGCGGAGGCCGTTCGCGTTCCAGAAACAAATTTTTAAATAAATCATTTCTTTAAAATGGCTTGCAAGATAGTGGATTGCATTTTCAGCATTTCCTGCATCATGGATGTCATGGTGGTCGTGAAAGTGTTCATAGTTTGGACAAGTGTCTGCAATGTTGTCTCTAGATTGTTGATATGCGGCTCCAGACCTGGCATATTACATTTAACGACGTTTGCGTAAGAAACTTGTCTAGAACTTGGCGCGTTTACATGACTAGTGGACCGTAATACTTGAGGGAAATTGTCACTCGATGCTAAATTTGGCTGTTGAGGGCGATTAGGCAATACTGACGTCTTGTTGGTTCTTATGCCTTTCAAATGAGTGTAAACTGGACAACCTCTATAATTTGCGGTATGATTACCTCCGCAGTTACTGCATTTTTTGATTTTTGAGTCAGTTCTCGACTTATCGCATTGAGCAGTTGCATGTAGCTCCCCACACGCAACACAAACTGTCGGCAATTTACAATACGCCTTCGTGTGACCAAATTCTTGACAGTTGAGACACTGGACGGGTCCCTGACGCTTATGTGGTTCTTCCACGGTGATTCTACGATGCAGAAGGTACATCAGATTGTAGATGGGATGGGACTCATTTTTCTTTAAGACAACATCTCCAGGTTCCAATTCTACCCTGAACATGGGCTGAGGGATCTTTTCACGGTTTCTAATATTCACTACGCTCTTGATTTTGAACCCTTTGTCCATTAAACCGGTTTTTATCTCCGCGGGATCAACACATGGGTCTATACCCTTTAGAACGACTTGGAGTCCTTTTGCGCTTTTGAGCTGGTAGGTATAGAAATCCCTAGTCTCCCTTTCCAGCTGGTTGGACAATTTTCGAAAATCATCTTCCCTATTCACTTGAATCTTTGTCTCGCAGATATTTCCATGTTTCATTGAGGTTACGCTAAACATGTTTTCACCTATTACAGCAACAATTCCTTGTACCAATTTACTGGAAGTCGGCTCTCTCAGATAAATTGGTGGGGGCTTAAACGTCTTCTTCGGAAGTTCTGGCTCATCCGTCTGGAGGAGAGCAAACCTATTTTGATCATTACTCACGGTCTTAGGAGCTTTTGCAGTTGATGACACTTGAGCAGACTTCGGGCTCCTCTGTCGCTTGAGAACGGTTATGTACTTATCCATACCTACTTGTTTTTTGGGTTTGACTGCACTATTTGATGAAGATGATGTTTTTACATCTGTTGAAATCACAATATTGGGCGAACAGGAACGACGCCGTTCCACGGCTCTTGCAGTGAGAAAATTCTCCAAAGATTTTTTTATGGATTCTTCCTCAGAGATGCATCTAGTTTTTCTAGTCGAGCTAAGCTCTTTCTCAGAATTACATCTGAGAGGAACACTCATACAGTTTTTATGTGATGTTTAATGTTTATTTTTTTTTTTTATATATTTTAACCTATTACGATTTTTTTTCACTTTTTTGTTTAATTTCAACTTTTTACACTTTTTCACCTATTACGATTTTTTCACCGAAAATTCAGCCGCACTAAAAGTGACACGTCCGAACAGTTCGATGAGACGAGACTGAATGATGTATATAAATTGTATTCCTAATATGTAGTTCACCTTACGTAAACTCATAAAAATGTAGGTGAAGAATAATTCAAATGTTTTTTTTAATAATTAGTAGAGTATATTATGTAAGAATGATAGTATGTACCTCAATTAAAATTTAATAGAGATATGAATGATGAAACTTTAGGGGGTTTTTTAAAAAAAAGTGTAGAATCTAGTGGGTTTCTAAATTTTTTGGGGGAAGAAACAAAATTATCTGACAACACTGATGTATACCAGAATGCAGAGAACATTAGGAGAACGCTCAGAGGTAAGTAGGGTTTTTCTTTTCCCGCACTTTTTCATTTCCCGGGAAATCGAGATTGACTTCTGAATTTCCCGGGATCCCGGGAATTCCCGCTTCATAATAAACATAATTCAAACTAAATATTTTTTATAAATAAAAGAAAATTTTATTGAAAATTAATAAAAGCGTACTTAAAACAAAAACCGAAAATTATATTTATTCACTTTTTTATAAAGATATATATATATAATAACAAAAATTATAAGTTTGTACCATTTTTAACTCAAGAGTATAAAAGGATTTATTTGTAAGGAGATCATTAAAATGAAATAGTAGATAAAATATTATAAATTAAATTTCAATTCAAATGGGTTTTCAAAACTGATAGTGCGTTTATCGATTCGTCAGAAAGTCGATTTCTTATTTTGGTTACACATAGTCCTGCTAGTGAAAATACCCTTTTGCTTTCTACAGAGGAAGGTTTTATGGTTAACAGGGCCTGAAATAATTTTAACACATTTTCTGGTTTTTACCAGAACTTTCGAAAAAACGTAAATCTTTTCTTATTGAATTTAAATGAGTTTTTGTGTTTATTTTAGATTTATCGGTAACGTTGTTTATAGCAGCATTTAAAATTGCCTCAAAAGTTTGTTCTTCTAAAATGCTGCTGTAGTCAAAATCTTGAATTTCATCAATTTCATTCTCACCAAAAAGGCGCTTATAAATTTGTTCTGCATATAAAACGACGCACAGTGGCTGAAAATCGTTTTTCATTGGCCAAAATTCTGTAACTTTTGAACCGATCAAAATATTGAAGTAATTTTTTTTTAATGGATAGATATTTAGTTCAGCTTGGCTCAGTTGTAATTACATTAAAATTGATTGATGACTTTTTAAGGACTTCTAGGTCAAAGTTGAACTTTTGATTTTTTTTAACTTTTGGAGTGAAATATGGGTTTATTTTTTTTATTTGCATATTAAAAAATTTAATATTTGGAACTTAATAATAATTATAATTATTTTTTGTGATAATGGAATTTTTTTAATGTTATACTCAAAAAAATTTTTACACTCAAAAAAATGTTTACACTAAAAAAATAGTAAAATTCACTGGAGATTTATTGTTACTACAGAAAAATTTATTCTTTTTTGCTGTCAGATTTGATAATTTTAAAAAACATTTTAAAAATAAAAACTGCAATAGATTTTATTAGCATTTGTAACAATAGTAGGTTCTATTTATTATTATTTTTAACCGACTTCAAAAAGGAGGAGGTTATCAATTCGAATGGTATGTTGCTTTTTTATGTTTGTTCCACGATAACCATTTCTGAACCAATTTTAAAAACTCTTTTTTTGTTTGAAAGGGTTTGCTTGCAGGTGGGTCCCATTTAATTTTTATGAAGATCGGACGGACATACGGTTTTTTATTTACCGTTATCTATATTTTTTCTGTGCTTCTCTTATAAATTGTTGAATAACTTCGTGATTTATGAATCAATTTTAAAAATAATTTTTTTATTTGGAAGATATGGCTTGCAGAAAAATATATTTAATATATAAAAATTAAAATTTCAGAAATTGATTGAGATATATCGGGGATATATAGCATAAACCGATTTTTAAGAATATATCGAATATGGGTGTCAAAATTTAGCTCTGTTAATGGGAAAACTTTATAGATTTAGCATAAACCGATTTTTTAGAAGATTAACAAGATTTTCAAAATTCTTTCTTTCAATCAAAAAAGTGCAACAACATTAGTTATATTAAATATTTTTGAAAATTAAGCCAACATTTTATTTGGCCGAAATTTTAAAGTCGGTTTTTTTTTAAAGAATTATTTACTAATACTATGTTTTTCGTACTTAAATAACAATGAAGGCAATTATAATTATTATTCATTTGAAACAAATATTGATTGCAAATATTCTATATTTTGTTCTGCGCTATTTCTGTTCTTTAGTAGTTTTTTGGCTTCTTCATCTAAATCCCGATGTTCCACTTTCCATTGATTTCGAATATTGGATATGAACGGATCTGATGTTGCCAATAATATATTAAATAGATCTTCATTTGTGGAATTTCGTGAAATTTTTCTAGTATTGTGCTCTCTATAAAATCTGTAATCCTTGTTCCTTTTTTCCTGAGCCTCCTCTGATAGATCTCCAAGTGGCACCAAATGATATTTAATGATATCTTCTCCATGATGAAGGATTTTGTGGACTCTTGCAGACATATTTCTCCATGGGTAGTTGGTTGTATATATTTTTGCAGTTTCCTTAGCATAATCTCCAAATTGTCTAGCGTCAATTTCTTCATTGCACGCAAGTACTTCTAGGATTATTTTAAATCTGAAAATAAGGTTTAAATCCACTCCTGTTATTTCAGATGCTATTTCAGGATCTGAAAAGAATCTTCGTGCGGTAAAATTTGCCATATTCATCTTGAACATGTTTCTTTTTTGAACTTCTTTGTTGGTTCCATTGTTTCTTATGGATCCTGAAGACCCGAAATCCAAATCATAACTGATTTTAGTATATGTTCTATAAGTCGTCATTTGATCCACAGTAAAAAGTCATGAAAAAATATGTGATGCTCTTGGTAGTTACAGCTAAATTCAAGTGCGGCCGAAAGGGTTAATATCAGGTAAAACTAATTAGTATCTCGCCAATATTGGGTTTTTTTCTTTAGTGGTTTAATGTCGCGATTATTATTATAAAATTGTTTATGTGTGCCTTATTTTTTTGCTAATCAAAACAAAGCCATAAAACCCTTTCGCAGGTATTATATTTAATTATTTTAGTTTTACGTAGTCTAAAGTAAAAACACATAAACCTTTAGGCGAAAAAGTGAAAATTTAATACACCATTGTATACGAGTAACTATAGGGCTGTTTAAATTATCGTAATTTGAATTTTTTTAGAGTAATTTCATTAAAATTAAAAAAGTGTTCTACCGGCGGGTCGTGGCGGGTGCAAAAGTATATATAGGGTTAAAGAAGACACTTTCACCTTTCTTCGGGTGGTACACGTTTCTTGTTCCCTTTTGTTCCCTAGAAGTTCTATTCCACTAAAGTTTAAATTTCAGAAAAATATAGTAGTTTCATAAATATTTCAGAACGCCCCTAATATTAAACGCTAGAGCGGTAACCACTTACAACAACTAAAGACTATAATCCTACTAACATTATAAAAAAGACCGCAGGCCATTATCGATGATAGCTTGCGAGTAGTAACCATTTATTTTTGACAAAAAACAAATAAAAAACACCTTTTTCTGAAATTAAAAAAAAACAGTTAAGTTTGACAGCATGCCACGCCCACAACTATTAATAGTTTAACCTAATTTTTTGGCTACCTTAATATGGATATATTAGCTCCAAAAAGGTGTAAAAATTTTAAAAATCGGTGACAAAAAAAAATCGACTTTTGGCCAATGAAAAACGATTTTCAGCCACTGTGCGACGGCGTGTTTCGAAGCATTAGGAAAGAAGTTGCAATTCTTGTCAAATATATTTGGGTTATTTAAATACTTTAATAGTGTGTACAATTTTGAATCTCTCCTTTCAGTAATACGATCTCTTAGGGAGTCATGCATTGTTTTTCCCAAAGATGTATTTATTTTAGAAATTTGTAGGCATAAGGTACTTATTATAGCGTCCGCAGTTAAGACTCAACCCAGAGTTCACCCATTTCTAAATCGATCAAACTTTTCTTTATTGAATTTTTCAATAACAAAATTTTCTCAATCATTGGAACCACAGAGTTCCATCTGGTAATAATGTCTAATTCCAGGCTTATTTCTTTATTGTATTCAGCCATTACGTATATTTGCAAAACACAATTTTTTTAGAACTCATTTTAAAAATTTTAATAATACGTCGTGTTTGGTCCAAAACTACTTTGTAATTGATACTTATTTCGAGAACCTGTCCCTGGTGTTCGTTTTGAAATTCGTCATCAAAGTTTTCGTTGCCGCTATCTTCTATACATATACTTTTAGTTTCGTTTTATATAAAACGTCAACCTTTGCTAAATGTACTGCATGGTTGAGACAAAATATTCCATCAACTGGACTTTCTTTTACAAATTTTTTCATAACATTTGGTCCATCAGTTGTTGTGGAAACTATGTGATTTTCAAAATTTATATTGTACTCTTTTAATCTAGTTTCCATGAGGTTACGAATTTCTATGTTTTGTTTTTTCTTTACCATATAGGCAGATATTTATCCATTATTAGCGAAAATCTCAATTTATTTTTTAGCTCTTTTTCAATAGATAACTTAATTTCACTCTTTATTTCAATAAACTTTTCCATTATTAATATTCGTACATCGCGTTCACTTTTGGGCAAACAAAGGCCTCTTTGGCGTAGAGATTCTCTTATAAAGGAACTTTTTGTTATTGATCTTATAGAAAGACCGTCAAAAGCTGCCAGCCTAGAAACAATCGTACTAAGAGTTTCAACATTGTTGTTTTTTGTGAATTGCAGTATTGTTGTTTGGACTTTTTGTATTTTTTCCGCTGTTTCCTCATTGGATTCGTCATTTCGTCATGTTTTTTATGAACTCCTTTAAGATGACGAATCAAACCGCTTGTACTTTTTCCTTTGCATGAAATTTTTTTGGCACATAGTGAGCATACCACAGTGTCCGAAGAGTTTTTCTTAAAATATTGCCATGCATAGGTTTCGTTCATCTAAACAAAAATGGTCAAACATTATACAACATCTCTAAATAGTAATTATGTATAAAAATGTTAAGACAATGAGAAGAAACAGAAAAAGAAAGAAGAATAACTGCCAAAAACTAACAGCTGGTGTTATATCAAGTATGAGCTACCATACTTTATTTAAAAAAAGTTACCATATAGTAGTTTAAAATATTCCCGGGAATTCCCGTAACAATTTCCCGGGATTTCGGGACAGAAAAAGTTGCGGGAATTCCCGTCCCGGGATTTCCCGTGAAAAACTCTAGAGATAAGAGAAGTCTCACAAAACCGTGCACAGTCCTTGAATATTGATGTTGCTCAACAAGAAGTTATAGGAGATAACGAGATGCTCATACGTATTAATGCGTTAGAAAGCTTGGTAAAGTCTTTGAGTGACAAGCAACATGTGGCTTCCGGAAATAACATCAATTTTAAAATTGATTGTATTCCAGAGTTTGAACCTGGAATACATAATTTATCTGTATCAATGTGGTTACATAAAATAGATCAAATAGGCGAATTGCATAATTGGGACGACCAATACAAAATATTTGCTATGCAGAATAGATAAAGGGGTTTGGCTAAAATTTGGTTTGAACGATTAAACAATTATCTATTATCCTGGGAAGAATGGAAGACCTTACTGATCCAATCTTTTCCGGATCATCAGGATTTTGCGGAAAATCTAAAGCGATTTTTAAGTCGCATAAAACTTTCATCAGGGTCCATGACTAATTATTATTTTGTGAAGAAAATGCTAGCTAATATTTGCAAAATAACTGGTAAGGATGCTGTATCATGCATTATAAATTAGTGCAAGAGCTGGGAGATTTCAAAGATTTATTTGGTAATTTTTTGTCTACATTTCCCGATGTATTGGAATCTCAATCAAAAAATAGGCACATTGAAGGCCGCACTATTACAGTAGCAGAGAATAGTGAGGAGAAGATGAAGAAGATTATATGTTTTAACTGTAAAAAAAACAAGTGAGAGTGCTATATTCGGCTGTGCCGAATCTTAAATACCCTTCACCTAAGCGTAATAAGAAATACAGAAACTACACTAGACTAGAATATCCTAATTCTGTGTTTTCTATTCAGTCTTAGTGTAAATTTTATTAGTATTTGATATATTGTTTGAAAGACAATTTTACGACCAACATAATTTATGTTAAATATTTTGAAATGTTGTCTAATTTTTACCATTTTTAATTGATTTAATTACCAATTCTTACCATAATTTACAGAGTATGTCTGCTGTTCATAATAATCTTCAGTGTAATTTAACAGAGTATAAATAGGGGTACAATTCGGTTTTAGTGATTTTGCTCAAAAAAAAAAAAAAAAACAAAATCAAATAGGGCTTTTAGAGGAGATACCAGCAAAAAAAAATTTGTTGACGGTCACGCCTATTTTCGAGGGGGCGGGCCCTGAAAGTTGAAAATATATAGGCCTATATCTCGGGAACTACTGGGTGTCTGATAATTTGTAATACATTAAATAAAAGGTATTAAAAATACCTTTCCAACGATATATATTATGATTATAAAATATGGACCGAATATGGGTTAAATCCGAAAAGAATATTTTTTGACCCGAATTTATTTGTTTTTTGGAAATGGTTCTATATGGCAGCTATGACAAATTATGGGCCGATCTTCTTAAATTTTGGAACAGCTATTTTCATGCATATGAGGATATTTCACGTAGAATTTCAACATAATAACGGTATATTTAAAATATATATATTAGTATTAACGTGGATTTCGGTAGTGGACCTTATGTGGGGGATATTGACAAATATGGACCGATATTCTCAAACTCCAGCAGTTAGATTTAGGCATGTATGTAAATGATCTGTGTAAAATTTTGGATTGGTACCCTTATTTATAAGAGATTTATGAGTATTAAAGTGATTTTCGGAAGAGGGCTTTATATGGGGCATACGGTTAAAAATACCCCGAAATTAACATAATTGTGTGGTATGATTTTTGTATATATGTAAACGATCTGTACAAAGTTTTGAGTCGGTAACGATATTTATACAATATATATAGGGAAAAATGTCTTTTTCAGATGTGGTCCTTGTATGGGAGGTATGACCAGTTGTGGGCCGACCACCATAAAATTTAGTACAACAATTTATTTGCCTATAAAGAGTATTTATGTCAAATTTTAGCCGTTTAACATAATTTATATCTGTTTTATGCGTATTTAAGTGAATTTTGGAAGTGGACTTTATATGGGGTCTATGGTCAAACATGGACCGAACTAAAAAAAAATTTCGGTTTGTGATTTCTCTTTGTATAAAATTTATTTTTGCTGAATTTTGTCTTGATATTCCAATTTTATAGGCATTTATTTATCATTAAGCCATATTTCGGGAATATATATGTATATTTGTATGGGGGCTATGAGAAATCATGGACCGATTCTTACTATTTTCCGCACACTTTCTTCTTTTATAGTACAAACAACGTGTACAAAATTGCATGGTATTATCGGCAATATATTTCAAAATATTGCAATAAAATGGACGAAAAATATCAAATTTTTATGGAGGTGGTCTCACATATTCGTTCATAACTCTGGTTGACCTAAACCGATTTTGCTGATTTTAAATACCAAACTTCTCGAAAGCACTTCTGACAGAATTATTGAAGGTTTGGATCCCGAATATATCTTGGGACTTCAAAAAACTGATTTCAACATCCAGACAGACAGACAGACGGACATGGCTTAATCGACTTCGCTATCTATAAGGATCCAGATTATATATACTTTATAGGGTCGGAAAATTTTTTTGTGGAAATTACGCACGGAATGACAAACTTATATATACCCTTCTCACGATGGTGAAGGGTATAAAAATGTAAATGAATGCAGTTAAGTTCTGTTTAATGCAGCGATCGTTTTGTTACACTGTAGCACAAAACTGATCGTACGTAAATTAAAAAATAACATGAATAAAATATTAATATGGATAATTGAATTTTAACATAAAGCAACACACAAATGAATTAGAATGATGTTTTATGAAAAGTGGGTTGGTGAAAGAATGTTTTCGCCAACAATATGATTAATTGAAACCGAGCGATTATTAATTGCAATTAATCGAAGGAAAATTAGAATAATCGAATAATCAAATGATTTTTTTAATATTTTAACTAAACCGTGTAATTTATGTGAATTGTAATGCAAATGCCTTGTACATAATAACAAAAACAAAGAATTAATAAATGAAAGTACATCTCAATCGGAAAAAATATATATATTTTTATTTTATTTTTCATTACAGAGTTTAGAAACAATAGTTTTTACAGGCGCGAGGTCGTCAGCATGTTCCTTTTTTCAGTGGCAGTAGCACCTGCCTTTGAAAACAGGCGTTCTGCTGGTTCCGAAGTGCCTAAAAGATAACAGTAGCAACAATCATTTCAACAATTGATTTGGCTTGGAGCCACCTGATGCGTAACTGTTTGTGTTTAAACAAGCAGCTTGAATATTGGGCTAACTTTTTTGCACTGAATTTGCTTTTCAGCTTGTGCTTGTGACTTCTATGCTTTCTTCATCACCCTCAGAGACTTCAATGCATACTATTGGTGACTAATATTTCACAATTAAAATTTTAAATAATTTTAATTGTAATTGAATCTGAAACTTACTTTGAGGAATTCAGCATCTTTTGGGTGTTTTAGCCTACTGTGCTGCAGCATGTTCGTAGTATTCTTGCACCATTTTATTATTTTCTCACACAACCAGCACTGCACTTCCTTGTCGTTAATTTTGGAATAAAATTTCCACATTTTGCTTTGAGTTGGAGCCATAGTTTTGTTAAAAAAATTAGAAATTGTTAGAAAGCGTCCGTACCAAGCTCTTTTTTTTTGCGCGAAAAATTTAATGATATTAGAGATGTCAATTATTTTGCTATTACGTTTACTTTCGATTATTTTAGCAACTAATCGATTAACGTTTCGATATATCGAAACCCATTTTTCGATACAATTAAATCGTTAATTGAAAGAAAAAACTCGATTATAATGCATCAAATGGATAATCGTCCCATCACTAAGCACAACCACCAACGACCACGTTGACCGCTTTTTTTAATTTATGCGAAACTGTACATTTGCAATAAATACATTTGTTATATTCTGAAGTGCCTCAGTATTACACATGGAATGTATCTTCGAAAAAATTTCAAAGGCATTTACATATACAGTACATCCAAACAATGCTGAGTGTTTCTATTTTCAATTGTTATTAGTTAACGTCAATGGCCAAAAATCATTTCAAATATTGAGAACAGTCAACGGTCGTCTGTGACAAACATATCGTGGAGCATGTCGACTCTTGCATTTGTTGGAGGATGATGCACATTGGGATTCAACAACAAATACGAATGCTATTTTCCATTATATTATCAACATGTATGCCATCAAATCCACTAGAATTATAGGACAAATACAAACATTATATGGCAGAAGATATTTTAATTCGTATGCGTCATCATGCATGATTTCTTTGATCGTGAACAGGCATTCAATTCAAATGATTTGCGTTTATTTGTACAATCGAATATAACCAAATTGAATATTCAGCAAAAACAAGTATATAACGCAATCATGCAAGCCGTTTCTAATAATGCAGGAGGATTATATTTCTTGGATGCATCTGGTGGTACAGGTAAAACGTTCGTTATATCATTGATATTGATGACTATTCGATCAGAACAGGAAATATCATTTTCACTCGGGAATTGCTGCTACTTGGTTAGCAAATTTGCAGGTCCCACAAAACCATTTAAACACACACTTGGTGAATTAACACTCTGCATTAAAATTGCCTATGAATGTACAGGTGATTGAAACTGCCAACTTGCAAAATTTCGAGAAATTTTGCTATGGCAAAAGTTCTGCGATTAACGTCAATTATTTTATGGGATGAGTGTACAATGGCCAATAAAAAATCACTAGAACCATTTAATCGAACAATGCAAGATTTACGTGGTAACCAACAGCTTTTTGGTGGTGCTTTGATATTACTGTCAGGAGATTTCCGTCAAACATTACCTGTCATTCCTCGATCAACTCCTGCTGATGAAATAACTGGATGTTTGAAGTCATCAGTTCTTTGGAGAAATGTACAAAAATTTACTCTGAACATTAATATGCGCATAAACCTACAAAACGATCCAGCTGCCCATGAGTTTTCAAAATAATAGCTAGATATTAGTGATGGCAATATACAAATCGACAGTACCAACGGATTAATCGCTATACCGAACAATTTTTATACAATTGCGCAATCGATAGATGAATTGATTGAATATGTTTTCCCGAATATTCTTCAGAATTACAGAAATCATGATTGGTTGAGAGAACGCGCCATTTTAGCACCAAAACACATTCATATCAATGCCATTAATTTTCAAATTCAAGCGAAACTGCCAGGTGTAGTCACGACATATAAATCAATTGAAAGTGCTATGAATCAAGATGAGGCAAACAATTATCCAATTGAATTGGTTCTTTGGTTATATTATTGCGAAACATTAATCCACCAAAACTGTGCAATGACACCAGATTGGCAGTGAAAAAGTTATTGCCAAATTTAATTGAAACTGCAATCTTAACTACTAAATCAAAAGGCGAAGTTTGTTTGATACCGCGTATCCCTATGATTCCAACTGATATCCCATTTCAATTCAAACGATTACAATATTCTCTGCGCTTATGTCCATGCGTTTATGGCCATGTCCATCAACAAGGCACAAGAGCAAACACTTTACGTTTTTGGCGTTAATTTGGAGGAATCATGTTTTTCAAATGGACAACTTTATGTTGCCTGTCCCAGAGTCGGTACCTCCAGCCGTTTGTTTATTCATGCTCAAAATGAAAAAACAAAAATATTGTTTATCCAAATGTTTTGGATTAAGTTTTAAAATAGCTAGGAATTAATAAAATTGTTTTATTGCTGTTTTTGATGGTTCTAGTCTTATTAATATATAATTTTCCTTTCAAATAACGCCTAAGAAAACAGTCTGGGGCGGTTAAATCCGGTGAACGCAGAGGCCAATTAAAATCACTTGTACGCGAAATAATTCGTTCACCAAAGATATCCCGTAAAAGAGCCATTGTATCCCTTGCAGTGTACGCTGTAGCTCCGATATCTGACACCATTGACGGAAACGGCAACCCCGTGTTTATTTTCAAAAAAAATAAGGACCATTGATCCTTTCCGACGAAAACCGTACACTTAGGTGGATGTACTTCTCGCTGTTGAACTACTCTCGAATTTTCCGTTGGCCATATCCTGCAGTTTTGCTTATTAATGCACCCACTTAATTGGAAATGGGCTTCGTCGCTCATAATAAAATTCTGGTTTTTGCTGAATAAAACTGCATAATCAAGTCGTTGCTGGCAATCAGTCATTCTTAGTATAGTGTGCAAATTAACTGCAGCGACGCTCGTGAGAGGCTGGGTTGTGTCAAACGTCTCCTGGTTGATGTTTCTCCATCTTCCCGAATAATCCTTTGTACCAGATCAGTATTGTCATCCGTGTGCACCGTTCGTCTTCTGCCAGTACCTTACTGCCCCTTGTTGTCGAAAATTTCCAACCATACGGTTTATTGTTGTGCATAACGACGATATGCACGCTGAGTCAAAACAATGGATCATTGATTTGAAAAATAAAGCTCAACAATTTGGGCACGTTGTTCAATTGCGTATTGCTCCATTTTAAATTCATCAAGACTTCTTTACAAAATACTGAAAAGAAAAAAAATTATAATAAAAAAGTTATAAGCAATTCAAACCCCTTCGGTTTTTTTTGGCCACCCTGTATAACTTGTAATTTATTTCGATTAGAGAATTCAATAATTATTTAAAATTTGTATTATTGTGAACAAAGCCTTTACTAGTGAACAATTTTCGCGAGTGTTAATTAGTTAATTACATAAAACCAGAAATACGCACAGATCAAATAATTAATTTTAATAGCACAAAAACATAAGTCAAAAAAAAAAAAAATTAACTGCTGGTGTTCCGAATTACAAAGATTGTTTAAAACAAAAGTGTCACCTACGTAAATGTAACAAGTGCCCAGGAATCGAAAATTTAAAAGCAAAACTAAATCAATTACTAGAGCAAAATGATATAGACGAAATAACATATAAACAATGGGTTAGTGTAGATAGGGATAATTTGGAGACCATGATTGGCCAAGCCGACGTTTTTGTGGATTCCCTGTGTGAAAAGCTTCAAATTCTATTACCTCATTCATTTATTGCAAAACAGCAGGCAGCATATCTGAGCGAATGAAAATCAAATTTGGAAGAAAGTGAGTATATAGCAGTTTGCGATTTTTCAGAAAATGCTTCTTTTACTATTCAGGATGCAGTCCAGGGATTTCACTGGAACAACTCTCAGGCCACTTTATACTCAATTGCTATTTATTTGAAATCAGATGGAAAAACACAACATACAAACTTCATAATAATATCTAATTGTCTTGTACACGATTCTGTAGCTGTTCACCTGTTCCATCGCCACCTGAATGTATTTTTGAGAAAAAACCTTAAAACATCCCCAAAGAAAATCACGTATTTTTCAGACGGTAGTGCTGCCCAGTTTAAAAATAAAAAGAACTTTATCAATTTATGTTATCATATGGAAGATTTTGGATGTAATGCTGAGTGGCATTCTTTTTGCAATGGAAAAGGTCCAAGTGACGGTCTTGGAGGTACCGTAAAGAGAGAGGCACGTCGAGCTAGTTTACATCGTCCATTACAAGGTCAAATAACTACTCCAAAACAATTATATGAATGGTGCCTGCAAAATCTTTTGAACTGTAATTTCGAGTTTTTAACTCTAAAAGACCACGAAGAAGAAGCACGGTTCCTTCAAACTCGTTTTAAAGATTTGCGTACTATTCCTGGAACTCAAAAGCTGCATTCTATTGAACCTATAGATAAAAAAAAATTAAAGTCAAACGTTACTCGGCAGATGCAGATTTTTTAATAGGGATCCTTCAGAAATAAATAAATATGCTGTAATAAAGTTTTTAATAATGATAATACATTATGTTGTACTTTTTATTAAAGGTTTAGCAATGGAGAAAAAGAGTTTAAGCAAAGAAAAGTAGAAAAAGTTCCGTTACATTTGATTTGTCCTTCTTTTTGTAATTTGTCACCTTTTTGTATTTTGGTACATTTCATGAAATACATAAACCTTCGCCTGCTTTTTTCTTAATAACTCATGTTGTAATAAAGACTCCACATAGAAATTTGGCAGACTTGTATAAAACATAATAAGAATTAACATAGAGCAATTCCATATGAAAACGATCAAAATTGGCAAATTTTTGGACGACCCCTCTCCGATTTTAAAATAAATAGTCTCAATCGATTGCCCAGCAAAAAATAATGTACCTACATATTTTTTTTTGTTATAGTGACTGGTTTAGTGGTGGTGTACACCACTGTCATGTGACAAAATTGAAGAATTCTTCATAAGGGTCCTCATTGAAAGTTGTTTTAAAAAAAAACTACTAAAGCGATCGCAACGAGTGATAGCTCGTTGGTAAGGTATTGAATCAGGCTTTAATTGAAAAATAAAATTTTCCTAATGTTTCTTAGAAATTTACCTTTAAATTTTCCCATGAAAATTTGCTTTAAGAATCAGCAATAAAAAAATGGGCCCCGAGTCCTTGTTTGGACAGGAGAAGAGCATTTAAGAGACCACCTTGTTAAAAATACATTTTAAAAATTATTTTACAGTTAAAAATACATTTATGAAGAAAAAATCAATTTTTTTTTTAAGAGCCCCAAGTTGAGTGTGTAGTGAATATGGTCTGCCTGCCTTCACAAGATCGGCCATAAATCCATGGATAATAGCAGCAGTGGCATGTAATGGCACACCAAACCCGACTGAGGCTACAGGTCATAAAATGTAAATAAAAACAAGTAGTAGAAAAATTGAATACCAAAAAATCGAACTCGAGACCGCTTCAAGATGATGCTAAGAATTGTCCGATTCGACAACGAAAATACACGTGCAGCGCGAATACAAGAAGATAAAGCTGCACCAATTCGGTATACATATATGGAAAATGATGAACAAAAATTTAGAGAATGCGTACAAACCATATAAGTGTATCACAGTAGACGAACAATTATTTCCTTTTAGAGGCCATAGCAAATTTACTCAGTATATACCTTCTAAGCCGGCTAAGTATGGCAAAAAAAATATTCTGGGGTTGTCATTCGTCAAATTTCTATCCATTACATGGTCAAATTTATACCGGAAAGCCGAAAGACGGTCCAAGACAAACAAATATTGGTGAACGAACTGTGCTGGACTTAGTTCAACTGTATAAGGGCTCTGGAAGGAATGTGGTTGCAGATATCACATCCTTACAATTGGGCAAGGTCTTAAGTTCTTAAAACATGAGTTTAGTTGGTACAGTAAGAAAAAATAAAAAAATTTTACCCAGCAATATGCAGCCAGCAAAGGAAAGGCCTATCAACTCCACTAACTTTGCTTATAACAGTGATGCCACGATCTGTTCATACTTGCCAAAAAAGAAGAAATCGGTGATACTACTATCAACTATGCACATGACAAGAGAAGTAGAAAACACGGATGCTGCTAAGCCAGAAATTATAAAATATTATAATAAAACAAAAGGTGGAGTAGATGTCATGGACAAAATGTTGGGCGAATACACCGTAAAACGACGAACATTATTTTATAACATGGTTGACGTTGCTGCTTTTGCCTCCTATATATTATATAGAAGCCACCACCCAAACAGTATATCAAAAGATCAACGACGAAAGTTCTTGAAAGATCTTTCAAAACACCTATGTATGCAATCAGTCAAAGACCGTAGTGGCAACAAACTTATAACAGGTAAATATTTTATTAGAAGTGCTATAGAAATGGTACTTGGACGACCTATAGTGGCAGCACAAAGTCCAGAAATTGGTTCCAAAGTACCCTTTGGTAGACGGGGAGCATCAACGGTGGTTGGAAGATGTTATGTTTGTCAATGTGAGACACGCAAACAACGTAGACTAGAAAGGCGTGTGCAATCTGCTTGAAACCTATGTGCGATGAACACTCTATTCAAAGTACTACATGTTTTTTATGCAAGGAAACACCATAAAAATATATTGTTATTTCCTAAATAAAAATAACTCTGCTTTATTTTCTTGTTTTTTCCTTACGACTTATATGAAGGTACAATTGTACCACTTCAGCCTTTTAGGGATATCAAGTCAAAAAAGACTTACTTCGGGATGATATAATCAAAATCTTTTTTTTTTAATTTCAAATATGTAATCCGCAATAAAAGTTTAGAGATGTCAGAAAATTTTAGATATCTAGTATTAACAAAAAAAAAGTTATTGCAATTTAAAAACGAAAAAGATACAATTGTACCTCTTCCGCCGGACAAAGGTTAAATATACGTAGATCTAAATAAAGATTTGAAGAGATAATTAAACAATAATTTGAATAAGATTTTAAATGAATGCTTGATTATAGATTTAAATAAACATTTGGATGAAAGTTTAAAAAAATAGTCATGTAAAAAATTCAAGAAAATAACGAAAGTAAGATATTATTTATGACCTTTAAATAAACCACTAACTAATAAATAAATAATTGATCAAATCAATAGGGAAATAAGTAAATCATATAATGAAATAAAGAAATACATAAATTATCATATAATAAATAAACAAATAAATAATAACTGAATAATATAATATAAACTAATAAGTAAATAGACGTGACCGCCAATTTTTTTTTGCTGACATCTCCTCTAAAAGCTTTATTTGATTTTTTTTTTACCAAAATCACTAAAAGCGAATTGTACCACTTTTTTATACTCCGTTTGTTAAGTTACACTCAAGATTATTATGAACATCAGACAAACTCTATAAATTATGGTAAGAATTGGTAATTAAATCGATTAAAAATAGTGAAAATTAGACAAAATTTTAAAATATTTAACATAAATTATGTTGGTCGTAAAATTGTCTTTCAAACAATACAGTAACCGACAAAAGTCTACATACGATCCTAATTTCTGACACCCGGCGCTTCCAACAACAATATTAAAAAAGTAATAATGCAGATTTGTTTGAAATCTTATTTTATTAATTTATCCACGCGGAAGAGCATGTGGAGGATCGGCAATTCTTATAAAGAACAGAATAAAACATTATTTAATGAACAACATATGTGAGGATTACCTACAAGCAACAAACATTTGCATTGAATTCTGTCAATGCAATTTTGTTTTATCATCAATTTATTCGCCGCCTCGATTTTCAATAAAAGAACACCAATACTACAGCTTCTTCAACTCCCTTGGAGCTAGATTTTTAGTTGCTGGTGACTTTAACGCCAAACACACTTTTTGGGGTTCACGTCTGGTGACCCCGAAGGGTCGTGAATTCTTCAACACCATTGCCAAAATGGGATTAGATGTACTCTCAAGCGGGCATCCCACCTACTGGCCGACGGAAGATTCCCGATGTTATTGACTTCGGAGTAGTGAACAATATCCCTGTAGAATCGATACAAGTGGAGCCTTCATTAGACTTGTCTTCAGATCACTCTCCTTCTATTATTTCAATGCGTTTCCTTCAAGAGAATGGCTCTCCATTTCGGGACATATCTAAAACCAGAGTAAGTTGGATAAAGTATAAAAAGTATTTAAGTTCCCACTGCACGGAAAATGTAGTGTTGAGAGCTACCTAGGATATTGATGGGTCGATTGGCAAGTTTACTGAGGACATACGAAGAGCTGTACATCACGCCTCCACATACGACGTTGAGTGCAGAAGTGGGACAAATAGAACTTATTTCGCTGAACTCGATCATCTCCTGTCAGAAAAAAGAAGAGTTAGAAGAGAGTGGCAAATTCACAGGTCTCCTGAACTGAAAGCCAGGCTACGGGTATGCAGAGATATACTAAGAAATTGCTTAGAAACCCAAAGAATGGCTTCACTTAAATCTTACTTGGAGGGTCTTGATAGTACCCCACAATCTGACTATTCGTTATGAAAGGCGGCACGAGGTTTAAAAATACCAGTTAGAGGTAGGCCTCCTCTGCGAAATCCGACTGGTGACAGGGCTAGAAATTATTCCGAGAAGGGGACTTTCTTTGTTAATCATTTCAGAAAAGTGTTTACTATAAACAACTCAAATAATGCATCTGATTTGCCTCCACTCGTTATTAGACCTCCTGTACCTCTAAGACTTAGCTTTAATGATGTTCAAAGCGCTATTGGTACTCTGAATCTTAAAAAATCTCCAGGTATGGATAAAATCAGCAACAAAATGCTTGTGGAGTTACCTCGTGTAGCTAGAAAAATTATCCTATTTATTTTCAATGCTATTTTATGCCTAGAATACTATCCTGCAGATTGGAAGGTATCTATGATTACCATGATTCCTAAGCCAGGGAAGGACCCCACTAAAGTAGAGTCATATAGGCCAATTAGTCTACTGCCGATAATTTCAAAACTGTTTGAAAAATTGTTATTGGCTAAGTTGATTCCAATTCTGAACGACACTCAATGTATCCCAAATCACCAATTCGGGTTCAGAGCTAAACACAGTACCATCGAACAAACACACAGATTGGTAAATGTTATAAGCACAACATAAAGCATGACATCTTGGCCGTATTTAGACCTTTGTCAATCCGTTTTTTTGATTTTTCGTAAATATTTTTTTGTTCTTATACTAAAAAAGTTTTTCTTTTTTATTAAATTAATTTTTTTTTTATTTTTTTTTTAATACATTTCATTTATTTATTGAATCTTCAGAAATGAAATGACAATAAGTTTTCAAATCTTAATACTAAAAGAAAATAATAAGTCCAGCCAGTGCTAGACAAAATATTATGATACTACAAAAAATTTATATCCACTGCTCCAGTCATCTGTTTTGCGCTTGAGTTAAAGCAAGGGTATCCCTCCTTCTCAACCGAACATGGCCACTAAAGTTAAGGATGTCTCGTGCAAGTGGGTTCGGATGGTGTTCAAGTTTGCTGACATACTTTGACGCATATTTTGTAAATTCGACTTTTACTAATGGCACGCCTAGATCTTTGTGAATTCTAGAATTTTTAACGTACCATGGAGCTGCAGTAATTGTACGTAGAATCTTATTTTGAACCCTTTGAATTTTTTCAATGTTGGATGCTGAGGCAGAACCCCATAATTGAATTCCATAACACCAGATTGGTTTTAGAATTGCATTGTACAACAAAAGTTTGCAATCCAACTTTAATGTAGAATTTCTGCCGATTAGCCAATTAATTTGCACTGCTTTTAATCTCATCTGGGTAAGTTTTGCGTCGATATGAGACTTCCAAGTTAAACGACGATCGAGGTGGATTCCGAGGTATTTGACTTCATTGTGTTGCGGGATAATTTGATTATTTATTCTGATGAACGAGCAGGTATCTTTTCGCAATGTGAAAGTTATATGAATACATTTCTGTTCGTTAACCCTGATTTTCCAAAGCTCAAGCCAATTCTCTAGCTTATAAACATATTTCTGCAAGTTCTGTGATGCTATTTGATGGTCCTTATGAACGCTGATAAAGGCTGTATCGTCTGCAAAAGTTGAAGGATGTATTATGGGGTCTAACGGCATATCGGATGCATAAATCAAATATAAAGTTGGACCCAGTATGCTACCCTGGGGTACTCCTGCTTCAATTGGCTGAGCGGGGCTTAAACAATCGCCTTCTTTGATTGTAAATTTGCGACCATATAAATAACTTTTCATAAGTTTGTGACAAAGGTCTAAATACGGCCAAGATGTCATGCTTTATGTTGTGCTTGCTGCGGAATGTTAACGGCTAAGTACCGTTATTTTTTAAATTTACTTTTTTGCAGCTTACATTTGCAGCATAATTCAATTGTAACTATGGCCTCGCGGAAAGAAATTTCAACTGATGTGAGAAACTTAGTCGTAAAATATAGAAATGAAAATAAATCGTTCGGGGAAATATCAAAGCTGTTGCATTTAAGTAAAGCAACAGTTCAAACTGTATTCAATAATTTTAAAAACACTGGTTCTGTTGAAAATAAACCGCGCAGTGGTCGCCCTAAAAAGCTTAGTCGCAGAGATGTCAGCTTTATAATGAAAGAAGTGAAAAAAAATCCGAAAGTGAACGCCACAGCGCTGTCCCAAGAGCTAACAATAAGATCAGATACGGTTGTTCATCCACGAACAATTCAAAGGCCCCTAAATAATAATGGTTTCCACAACCGAACTCCACGCAAAAACCCCTTATAAGTGAAAAAAAAACCGAAAACTTCGCTTGGAATTTGCCAAAATGCATATTGACAAAGGATTTGACTTCTGGAAACGAGTTTTGTTTACAGATGAGTCAAAATACAATATTTTTGAAAGTGATGGGAGAGCAAAAGTTTGGAGAAAAGCTAATACAGCGATGAATCCGAAACACTTAGTACCTACTGTTAAGCATGGTGGTGGCAACGTGATGGTTTGGGGTGCTGTCGCTGCATCTGGTGTTGGAAATTTAGTATTTATCGAAGGTAACATGGATCGTTATCAATATAAGTCTATTTTAGAAGAAAATCTGGGAACAACGGTCAATAAATTAAATCTTGGTCAGAGTTGGATTATACAACAAGACAACGACCCGAAACAGACCGCACAATTTGTAAAGGAATGGCTGCTTTACTATGCCCCACGCCAATTGCATACACCACCTCAAAGCCCGGACTTAAATGTCATTGAACACGCTTGGGAGATTTTGGAACGTAAAATCAGAAAGCATCCTATTACTAGTGCTCCAATGCTGAAACAGATGCTGCAAGAAGAATGGCTAAGAATTACGCCTATTGAATTGGAAAATTTAGTTACTTTAATGCCAAGACGCTTGCAGGCCGTTATAGATGCCAACGGTGGCCCAACCAAATACTGAATTGAGTAATAAAAATAATATTTAATGGGTAAATGAAGTTCTTTATGTTAGCTTACAAGCCGTATGTAGACTTTTGTCAATGCTATTTTTTCGTTTTTTGTAAATATTTTTTAAAGTGTATATTGAAGTTAGTTATTGTTTTTGTTTCCTATTAATAAAACCAGATTTCAAACAAACCTGCATCATTACTTTTCTTCATAATGCTTTTGGACTCGTCAGGTGGATGAAATGATGATCGTATGTAGACTTTTGTCGGCCACTGTATATCAAATACTAATAAAATTTGCACTAAGACTGAAAAGAAAACACAGAATAAGGATATGCTAGTCCTATAACCAGTGTAGTTTTTGTATTTCTTATTACGGTTAGGTGGACGGTATTTAAGATTCGGCACAGCCGAATATAGCACTCTTACTTGTTTTCACTAATTTTAATTATAATTAGATTAAATTTTTTCTTTTATATGTTGATTGTTCATTTTTCCAAAAAGTTTTTCTTCAATTTTACACAAATTTAAATATGTATACATATGTAGATCAAAACACGACTTAAGGTGTGTTCACATTGTGTGTATTTGTCATGTGGAATGTCACTTTTCTATCCACATGTGTTTCACATACGGTTTATAATTTACATGTTCAAATGTTGGTATGCCAATTACATTTGACATAACCTATCAAAAAAAATCTTAAAACAGCTTATATGGTAAAACTTATTCCGCGGGCTATACAAGCATTCCTTCTCTTGCCACATTTCGATCAACTGTAGAACCGCTTCTTTGCACCAGTCAAACTGGAACAACATAAAAATAATTATAAAAATTGCAATAAAAAAATACATATTTTGTTAACTCCTTTTCAATTTTTCCCTCCATTTTCAATAATAAATTTGTAGTTTTTTTGTTGTATTTTTGTTTTCCTATTTATAAATTATATTTATTAAAATTTCAATTAATTTTTGCCGCCACAAATTTTTTGTTATAAAAAACAGCTGATGTCAGATGGTTTGTCACCATAGCTGCCAGATTTGACGATTTATCGTCATTTTGACGATTTGTTGGTTCAAAAATAGCAAAATGACGATTTGACGATTTTTTGTTTGAAAATGACGATTTTCTTCATTATGAAGATATGGCACCATTAGTTTTTATTATTGTTTCTTTCAACAACCATTTGTCGCACTTATTATGAATGTGTAAGTGTACAATGTTGATCTTTTTAGTATGAAATTACACAGCGAATGTAATTGTCATTTTTAAAATATGTACTTGGTGTTATTAATAGCATAAATCGTTTATTTCAAAGTATAAATGCCGAAATCCACAATATGCATTTTCAAATGGAAAGACTTTTTAAGACTATAATTAACAATTTTATAAAACATGATATATTAAGTATTGGTCAAATACATTTAATAAATTATAAAGACCCAAGCAACTTTTTGAAATACAATCAAGTATATTTGGGTGTATATGCTAAGGACATTATTTCAAAAACAAAACTAAATCATAGTGACGTTCTTGAAATTACTGATAATTGTATTAATTTTTACATTGAGTTGTGCAACCAAATTTTAAAAAGATTCGACTTTGAAAATAATTTAAAGAGTTTAAGTATAATTAATCCCAATAATATTATGAGTGAGTATTGCAGTTCCTCATTTTATGAAGTACTTGAAGAATTTCCACGTTTGATTGGTGAACATGATAAGCAATTCCGTGAATTAAAATTTTTAGATTTCAAATCATTATTTCCACATACCGAAGTTAATTTATGTAATTTTTGGAAAACAATTTCTGAAATAAAACGGGGAAATTCTACAGGAGCTTTTCCTATTTTGACAAAATTTATTCAAAATATAATGACTTTACCTCAATCATCTGCAAACGTCGAAAGAATCTTCAGCCAAGTAAATTTAAATAAAACAAAAATACGGAATTCTTTAGAAAATAAATCTATTGAAAGAATTCTTTACTCAAAATATTATTTAAAACTAAATAAATCAAATTGTTTTGACATTGTAGTTAAACCTGAATTAGTAAATATGTTAAATTCAGATATTTATCTATAAAATACTTAAAATACTGTAAGATATTATAAAAATATTACACAAGTTGTGTTTAACATTATACTTTTTGTGATTTCTTTTTTAAAAATTAAAATTTATGTATTTTGATATTTATTGTACAAGAGACTATGTAAACTTAAATTTTTATGATTTCGTTTAAATAAAAATGAAAAAATACTATTAGAAATAGTGAGTTTTTATTTTGACGATTTTTTCGACGATTTTTAAAATTCAAAATGACGATTTTTTTCTTTTTTATCGGGATTTTGACGATTTTTTTCGAAATTTATCTGGCAGCCCTGTTTGTCACTTGAAAATAGAACTCGTTCTAAATAAAAAATGTCATGTGTATTGCACACATAGAAATAACACTTGATACTGTTTGAAGGTGTTCAGACTATATGTACAAATTTGACATGCGAAAAAGTGACAGTCCACATGACAAATACACATAATGTGAACACACCTTTACTCACACGTACATACTATAAATATGAAAAACAAACTCCGTTTTTTTACATTATTTCTTTTAAATATTTTCAACGATACACAATTAATATTTCTTACATTATGTTATTTTTCCTCAAAAATATCTCTCGTACAACAAATATTTTGCAAATAATTGTATAACAGTTATTTGAGAATAAAAAACAAATACAAATAGGTATATACTGGTACAAAATCAAAATTCAACTGTTAATGTTGGTATGAGTAATGTGTGTTACAAAAAACTACAGTCGCCGTGTAAAGACGTGTATATTTTAAATGCGCAACAAAATAACTAAACAATAAAAGAACTTATTAAAACAAAACCAATATATAATTAAAAGAGTTAAATAAAAATAATAATTTTTTTATAAAAAAGGCAAAGAAAAAGAAACTTAAAAAACAACAGAAACAATAAAAAAACAATGCCTATCGGGTATTCACCGCCAATATACAGTGAAAAAATAAAAATACTGCGTTCACCTCCGCAAATTGCAAGTTCCCATCTATATAACGAAGCAGCATGGGCTGTTGAGTGTAAAACACCAACAACAACAAGTACAAATACTTGTTCGTCATCTACATCACAAGTATTTACAACAACTACAATCTCAACATCTTCAAAAATGTCAGTATGTAATTCTCTTTTTAATAATACTCCCACTACTACACAAAATACAACTATACAAACTTATAATTATAAAGAGCAAAAAAGTGAGGCTCTTAAAAATTCTCTTACTTCGAACACGCAAGTCAATGATGCTACTTCAACTGAGTCGGTAATGGTCGTCGCAAAGGGTGCTATACCTAAAACAACTAAAGTAGATTCAGCAAAAGGCAACGACAAACCATTGAAAGGGATCGATCGATATTTTACAATATTAAAGCGAAAGCGTAGCCCAAATTCCTCCAAAAATAACCCCACTCCTAAGCAAACCAAAAAAACAGGTACTACTCAAACAATGAGCCAAAATCGTTTTTCTTTGTTAGCTACTAACGATTCCGAAGAAGATGCAGTTGAAATTGCTAAACAGCACAAACCCCCACCAATTTTCTTACGTGAAAAAAACTCCAACATTCTGGTGAATTCCTTAAAAACAACAGTTGGAAAAGATAACTTTTTTGTAGAATCTCTGCGTAGAGGAAACGTTCTTGAAACGAAAATTCAAACATTTACAGAAAAAAATTTCCGTAAAATTGTTTCATATCTCGATTCGGAAAATAAAAATTACTACACTCATCAGCTCAAAAGCGCAAAAGGTTTATCAATCGTCATAAAAGGCATTGAAAGCAACGTACCAACTAGCGAAATAGCAAATGCTATAGAAAATGAAGGCTACAAGGTAAAGTCAGTACACAATATAAATAATAAGGATAAAATACCGCAACCACTTTTTAAAGTCGAAATTGCCTTTGAATCTAGCAAATTAAAGGGAAACGAGCCCCACCCAATTTATAACCTTCGATACCTTCTTCACCGAAGAATTACTGTAGAAGAACCACGTAAAAGAAAAGAACATCCACAATGCGTAAACTGCCAGGAATTTAGGCATACCAGAAGCTATTGCAAGCTTCCAGCAGTATGTGTGATCTGTGGTGATGTTCATAAAACTTCTGAATGTACAAAAATTAAAAGCGACCCCAGAAACAAAAAATGCAGCAACTGTGGTGGCAACCACACCGCAAACTACAGGGGATGTCCAGTATTTCTACAGATAACGCAAAACTCTAAAAATAAACCTGCTTATCGCCGTTTCCAGTCAAATGACTTCCCATATTTATCCATCAATAATAATATCTCCACTCAACATAGGCCCTCAGATCAAACCAATAACAACTTTGTCAATTACTCTGCCAATCCACTCCCTATCCCCACTAAAAAATTATCGTATGCTCAAGCTGCCAAATTCAGTAGTATTCCTTTGGTACAACCAGTCGCTCAGAAAACTCCAGAATCTAGAACACCTAAAGAATCATTACAGAAATCACCCTTAGAAAACTCAATAGAGCTTCTGATACAAACCATGAACAGCTTTATATCAAATATGCAAGTCATGATGCAGGAACTGTTAAGGGTATGCTTCTTCAAACATTTGCCTGTAAACAATGAACCAGATAAGAATATGTTACTGGAATGCAAACGGCTTAAGCCAACACAAGGTAGAAGTAGAAAGTTTTTTAAAGTCTCAGTCTATTGATATATTGCTGGTTTCTGAAACGCATTTTACATTAAAAAATTGTTTTCGAATAAAAGGGTACTCCACATACGACACAAAACATCCCAATGGCAAAGCATGTGGTGGTGCAGCTTTAATAATTAGGAATCAAATTAGTCACTTTCCAATGCCGGAATATAAAACTGATCACATTCAAGCCTCATCAATATGCCTCTCGGCCACAAACTTCACCATATCTTCTATATATTGTCCCCCAAGACACAAAATAACTGAAGAACAATTCACTACTTTTTACAAAACGCTAGGCAATAAATTTATAGCGGCAGGTGATTACAACGCAAAGCACACGTTCTGGGGCTCACGGCTCATTACTCCGAAGGGCAGACACCTATTAAAAGCTATTTCATCTCTTAAACTTGATGTTATATCTGATGGACAACCCACTTATTGGTCCACAGATCTGCATAAAGCTCCTCTTGTACGACCTGTCCTCAGACCACTCCCCCACTATTATATCAATGTTAAATTGGCAAAACATCGAAACACCTTTTTGTTTCCCTAATAGACATACTAACTGGCTTAAATATAGAAAGTATGTAAGCTCCCACGTACCGCAAAATACTTCACTTAGATCCGATAATGAAATACAAGATGCTATATATGTATTTACTGACATATTATCAACCGCAGCAAAAGTAGCTACACCTCATAAACGCTACAACAGCACTAAAAATAAATGCTCAACAACTATTCTAAACCTTGTAAAGGAAAACAGAAACATTAGAAGACAATGGCAAATACATCGCTCACCTACCTTGAAAAGTCAACTAAAGCAATGTCAAAGAGCCCTTCATAGCGCTCTCTTAGAGGACAAACGATCAGCTCTAAGTGCATATTTAGAAGGTCTAGACCCAACAAAAACCACGGATTACAGTCTTTGGAAAGCCACCAAAAAACTTAAAAACCCGATTAAATGTGAGTCTGCTATTCGTTGTAGCGATGGTAATTGGGCTAGGTCCCACAAAGACAAAGCTGAAGTTTTTGCCGAGTACCTCGAAAAAGTGTTTACGCCTAATAATTCTAGCTCCGACATAACCCTACCAGCTATTGAAGACTGTGTTGTTTCCCCAATGAAAATTCGTTTCGCTTCCTTAACCACAGAAATCAAAAAAATTAAAACAAATAAATCCCCTGGTATGGACAAAATTTCAGGAAAAATGATTCGTGAACTACCAACAGCGGCCCTTAAGCTAATTTTATTAATTTTCAATTCCATTCTGCGAACTGGTTTCTTTCCTAAATCATAGAAAATATCAGAAATAATTATGATACCTAAGCCAGGTAAGGACGCTTCTCAAGTGTCATCTTATCGCCCGATAAGCTTACTTTCAATATTTTCAAAGCTCTTCGAGAAAGTATTTTTGAATGCGCTGACTCCGTATCTAAACGATCACTATATCATTCCCGTTCATCAGTTTGGATTCCGAAAGAATCATGGCATTATAGAACAGGTTCATCGCATAGTAACTCTTATTAGAAAGGCTTTTGAGGATAAACACTATTGCTCATCTCTCTTCATAGACATTTCCCAAGCCTTTGACAAAGTCTGGCATGATGGGCTTTTATATAAAATATGCTCTTTGTTACCCCAAAACACCCACAAGCTGATGCGAAACTATCTATTAGATCGTTCGTTTGTAGTAAAGTATAAAGACCACAATTCAGACTCAAGAAAAATCGCAGCAGGAGTTCCACAAGGTAGTATACTTGGTCCTCTAATGTATATACTTTATACTTCAGATATGCCCACAAATAACCTAATACACACGTCAACATTTGCATACGATACAGCGTTTATAAGCATACATGAAAATCCAGTTATTGCTTCTAGTTGTCTACAGGCTCATATCAAAGAACTCGAAAAATGGCTTGACAAATGGAAAATAAAAGTAAATACAGCAAAGAGTGCACATGTTACTTTCACCTTGAGAAGGGGAAATTGTCCCAAACTGAAGATAAATAACATCGATATCCCCGAGCAAAATCACATAAAATATCTTGGTATACATCTCGATCGCCGCTTTACCTGGTCTCAACATATTGATTCCAAATCCACGCAACTCAAAATTAAAACACTACAGCTGCAATGGCTCCTTTGTTCCCATTCTGCTCTAAATCTAAACTGCAAAGTTCTACTCTATAAATCTATTATTAAGCCAATATGGACCTATGGTATCCAATTATGGGGAACAGCTTCTGCTTCTAATATAGAGAAATTACAAAGACGACAAAATAAAATATTGTGACAAATTACCGGTGACCCGTGGTATATTAGTAACGCGAATATTCATAAGGACCTTAATATTGCATTTGTTCGCGACGAAATAAAAACCTTCTGCTCCAAATATGTACGAAAACTGGCAACATCGGCTCTCGCTGCACTGCAAGATAGATAAACAGTTTCCGCAACCAGAAATGGAGTTTCTATTGCAATGGCAATAGACCCAGAAATGATTAATTAATTTTAAGATTTTAATACTTATTGTAAATTTCTTTTGTAAAGAAAAATCCAATAATTAAATTAAAAGTAATAATAAAAAAAAAAAATTGTGTATTCTTTTTTGCTTTTTCATATCAATTTCAACAGATATGTATATGGTATATTTGTTTTGCAAATACTTTTGGGTATCCTGTTGCACGTCTTTAGTGTCAATAATCAGATTTTTACATTACTATCATATACACTACAGCATAGTCTTTAGTGTAGACAAAAAAACAAATGTTTAAAAATCAAAGGCGTAATACAATTTTTGAATAAAAATTTTATTAAGAAACAATTCAATAACTTAAACTAAAAAACAAAACAAAAAATAATACATTAAAAATAAAATTATAATTCAGTCTTTTTGTTACATTTTATATGATAAACAAAACAAAAAAATAATACCACCAAATTTCGACCAAAATTAAATCTTGTTTGCAATTCGTGCTCCCCTAAATTCCTCGATGACATCTTTTTAAAAATTTTTAATAAATATTGGTATAAAAATGGTAAAGCGCGATAAAAATCTGTTCCAAATCTAATTTAGTTTTCTATTAATTTTTTTCTGATTGTAGATTTCAAGCCCATTTTTATTACACTTGTTTCTTCACTTTTTCATATAAATTAAAATTAACTTTTCACACCCTTTCACTTTCAACTTTTGGAGTCAATTAAAAATAGAACACAAACGCTTTGTTTATGTGTATCAATTATCTACAATGTCATAGTTAACAATGCTAACAGTAATAAACAATAATGACAATGACAACACTGCCTACGATGTACTGCAATCACGCTGTTGCCTTTTTTAAACCTGCAAAGAACAACAATAACTACTATCACACAAATTATTTTTGCAAGAGATCATTGCTTGACGAATAAACACATACAAGAATAAATGGCAGGTCGTGCTATTGATCGGCCAAACACAAAACAAACACACTTTATTTTTATACCCTTCACCGTCGTGAGAAGGGTATATATAAGTTTGTCATTCCGTGTGTAATTTCCACAAAAAAATTTTCCGACCCTATAAAGTATATATATTCTGGATCCTTATAGATAGCGAAGTCGATTAAGCCATGTCCGTCTGTCTGTCTGTTGAAATCAGTTTTTTGAAGTCCCCAGATATACTCGGGATCCAAACCTTCAATAATTCTGTCAGAAGTGCGGTTTAGCTCAACCAGAGTTATGAACCAATATGTGAGACCACCGCCATAAAAATTTGATATTTTTCGTCCATTTTATTGCAATATTTTGAAATATATTGGAGATAATACTATTACATTTTGTATACGTTGTTTTTATGATAAAAAAGGAAAGTGTACGGAAAATAGTAAGAATCGGTCCATGATTTCTTATAGCCCCCATACAAATATATATATTCCCGAAATATGGCTTAATGATAAATAAATGCCTATAAAATTGGAATATCAAGACAAAATTCAGCAAAAATAAGTTTTATACAAAAAGAAATCTCAAAACGAAATTTTTTTTAATTCGGTCCATGTTTGACCATAGACCCCATATAAAGTCCACTTACAAAATTCACTTAAATACGTATAAAAGAGATATAAATAATGTTAAACGGCTAAAATTTTACATAAATACTCTTTATAGATAAATAAATTGCTGTACTAAATTTTATGGTGGTTGGCCCAGAACTGGTCATAGCTCCCATACAAGGACCACATCTGAAAAAGAGATTTTTCCCTATATATATTGTATAAATATCGGTACCGACTCAAAACTTTGCACAGATCATTTTAATATATACAAAAATCATCCTACAAAATTTTGTGAATTTCGGTCTATTTTTACCCGTATGCCCCATATAAAGCCCTCTTCCGAAAATCACTTTAATACTCATAAATCGCTTATAAATAAGGGTACCAATCCAAAATTTTACACGGATCATTTATATACATGCCTAAATCTAACTGCTGGATTTTGAGAATATCGGTCCATATTTGACTATATCCCCCACATAAGGTTCACTCTCGAAATCCACGTTAATACTAATATATCTCTTATATATACCGTTATTATGTTGAAATTCGAGGTGAAATATCCTCATATGCATGAAAATAACTGTTCCAAAATTTAAGAAGATCGGCCCATAATTTTTCATACCTGCCATATAGAACCATTTCCAAAAAACAAATAAATTCGGGTCAAAAAATTTTCTTTTCGGATTTAACCCATATTCGGTCCATATTTTATAATCATGATATATATCGTTGGAAAGGTATTTTTAATACCTTTTATTTAATGTATTACAAATTATCAGACACCCAGTAGTTCCCGAGATATAGGCCTATGTATTTTCAACTTTAAGGGCCCGCCCCCTCGAAAATAGGCGTGACCGGCAACAAATTTTTTTTTGCTGGTATCTCCTCTAAAAGCCCTATTTGATTTTGTTTTTTTTTTTTTTTTTTTTGAGCAAAATCACTAAAACCGAATTGTACCCCTTTTTTTATACTCTGTTTGTTAAATTACACTCAAGATTATTATGAACATCAGACAGACTCTGTAAATTATGGTAAGAATTGGTAATTAAATCAATTAAAAATGGTAAAAATTAGACAACATTTCAAAATATTTAACATAAATTATGTTGGTCGTAAAATTGTCTTTCAAACAATATATCAAATACTAATAAAATTTGCACTAAGACTGAATAGAAAACACAGAATTAGGATATTCTAGTCTAGTGTAGTTTCTGTATTTCTTATTACGCTTAGGTGAAGGGTATTTAAGATTCGGCACAGCCGAATATAGAACTCTTACTTGTTTATACTCTGTTTGTTAAATTACACTGAAGATTATTATGAACATCAGACAGACTCTGTAAATTATGGTAAGAATTGGTAATTAAATCAATTAAAAATGGTAAAAATTAGACAAAATTTCAAAATATTTAAAATAAATTATGTTGGTCGTAAAAATATCTTTCAAACAGTATATCAAATACTAATAAAATTTGCACTAAGACTGAATAGAAAACACAGAATTAGGATACACTAGTCTAGTGTAGTTTCTGTATTTCTTATTACGCTTAGGTGAAGGGTATTTAAGATTCGGCACAGCCGAATATAGCACTTTTACTTGTTTTTTGTTGTATTGTTATTGTGTGCGCTCGCTTAGATTTTTTATATGGTGCAGTGAGCAATAATCAGATTTTTACATTACTATCATATATGTACACTGCAGCATAGTCTTCACTGTTGCCAAACAACCAAGTGGTTTTGCGCAGACTTTTATGCTATGTTTCCACGGTACATGCTTCGCTCTCTATTCATGCTTCACACCCCAATCATGTGCGAAACAACTTGCTTCACCATTAGAGTTTCCAAATTCCCGACCTTTTTTGATTCCCGGGAATCGGGAATAAAAATATCGTAATCCCGGGAACCCGGGAATTCCCGAGAAATAAAAAAATCAATCTCAACGGTTTTTTTTCAATTTTATTAAATTTTTTAACAAAAATTAAATATACAGTAAGTTATAATATCAGATAACTCAGAAATATTATAATTAAAATAAATTAAATAAAATCAGGTTATTCATAGATATGAGTTTTAGAAGTCAATTTTTTCGTAATATTTCTGTATTGAAAAACGTTTTTTATCACATAAAATATAAAGATATTGGGCTACTAAAGAGAATCTTAAAACAAAAATTTTAAAAATTAGATTATAAATGCATTAAAATGTATTTCCAAAACTGATTCGTTTTCGATATCGATTTCCATCACATACCTGATTAATTTTAAAATAACATGTAAATGATAAATTTAATTAATAAAGAATTTGTTTGTAGTCTTGGGTAAAATTGATAGATAAAAAATACTATTTAATTTTGCATATTAGTTTTTATTATTTTCAATAAAATAATATTTTAAAATCACCAATGCGTTTCTAATTTTCTAATTTTGTTAACAATATATCCAGAAACAGAAAAAACACGCTCACTCTCTATGGAAGTAGGTAGGTAGTTACTTCAAACATTAAAAATTATTTTTTTAATAGTTGATTATATTATGACTTTGACCTTTTACCTTCAGACATTACATTTTCGATAGCTCGGTTAAGCTTATCTTGAAATGGTTCCATTTTATCATCAAATTCAATTTCAGAGTCTGATTCAGTATTTGGTACTAAATTATTTTGGAATAATTTATTATACAAATTTTCTCCAAAAGCTAATGTAGTTGCTTTCGATGAGTTTTTAAAAATTATATTTTCATTTTGGATGCTTTTAAATAACTCGGAATTTTTTAGATATTTTAATAGCGTTATGATTTCCACGTTCCTACGTTCTGAAATTCGTTTCGTCAGAGCATCAATTATTTTTTTTGATATAAGATTATCTTCTGCAATTAATTTTTTAAAAAGCTGCTCTATTATCGCATCTGCTTTTAAAATATTCGCATCACGACGACTTAAAGCATCTACGGATATTTTAACTGGGTATAACACATTGTACAATGATTCTAAATTGTCGAAGTTTTCATTCCACATATTAGCTAAATTATAATCTATCAACGTCTTTTTAATACAATTTTTAATTTTTAGAAATGAATCCATCATTGCTAATAGCGAGTTCCACCGTGTTTTTATATCTAGACAGAGTTGTAATTCTTTACCAAATTCCGCTTTAACATACGTTTGCAACGTTCCGTTTTTTAATGGACTTCGTTTAATACATTTTATAATTTTTCTCACATTGTTTAAAACACTAGAGTATATTTCTATTATATTATAAGAGTTATTCTCTTCAGTTTCGTCGAAATTGTCAGTGTCGCTTTCATTACTGGAACTAGAACATTCAGCTTTAGTGGTTTTTTGGTAAAGAACGTCCAAAATAGCTAAATGGATACAGTGATTGAGACAAAGTATTCCACATGCTGGACTTTCACTAATGAACTTTTTCATTACGTTTGGTTCATCTGAAATTGTAGAAACAATATGTTCTTTTAGGCTTAAGTTGTATTCATCAAGTTTTGTTTCGACCATTTTTCTTAATTCCAATGCGCCGCATTTTCCTTCAATGTTAATCATGCCGAGATTGAATAGCTTTTTATTTGGTCCATATAAAATTATATTCAAATAACGTCTATTTTTCAAGCTGGTCCATTCATCCAAAACTAAACTAAATCGTCCGTTGTAAATGACAATATTATTAATACTTGCGATCATACCCTTATTTATTTGTTCGAAATAATTCAAAATGAATTTCATTATTGTAGTCTCACATTTCGGAACTGTAAACCCTTTTCTTGCTAATGATTCTCGGATAAATATACTTCGTGTTATAGTTCTTATTGAAATTCCATCAAGGTTGCATTCAGGTCATCACTTTTAACATACTCATCCATATTTCTTTGTCTCTTGGTGGGAGGCGAATCTTCAGCATCGATGTTTTTGTTGTCGGACTTTTGATCTAAATGGTGAAACTTTGCAAGATGATTCACTAATCCACTTGTGGATGAACCTTTATATGACAGTATCTTCGGGCATAAGTTGCACTGTGCATCGGAATTCGTTCCTTTTGAAAAATAATTCCACACAAAAGATTTCTCCATACTTGACTGAATACTAGTAAAACTTGACAAAATTGTACATATGTACATACCAGTTTACATTTAGTTAAATTTTACAATTATTATTTTGTTTTTAAATACGTATGTATATGAACTGCAACTTGCAAGATAAAAAGTTCGTTACCAATTTCTTGTTTTATTCTTCTTTAATTTTCTATATAAAATAGTTGTATAAAATGAGTAACCATAAGCATGGTTGCATTTTTTAGTACAAATTAATTCCCGGGATTTTCGACTAAAATTCGGAAAATTGCACTCTTCTCTAATTTTTATCGCAAGTTTATCTGCACTAGCTGTAAAAATTTAATATTATTGTAAACAAAGCAAATTATTTTCTTGTAAATACATACGAAGGTATGTTTTTTTTCAAATAAGCTAACTAATTTCCACTCACTTTTGTTTGTCCATTAAAAAAAATTATTTTCCACAAATTGTAAATTCTGTTTTTTTTTTTATTCTGTTTGTTTATTAAAAACAACTGTCAAATCGAATCAAGTGTATTAGTCACGTAAACAGCATGATTCATAAACATGATTCAGAAGGCGAAGCAGGTGATTCAAGTCGTCGTGGAAAAATAGTATTAGTTGATACTAGAGCTGCAAAACTATCGATGGTACTATCGATAATTTCATTTTTGGTGTACTATCGATTGTTTTTTTCCGATAGCGATACTATCGACAAAAATTGTCATTATGTATTAAAACAAGTAAGAGTGCTATATTCGGCTGTGCCGAATCTTAAATACCCTTCACCTAAGCGTAATAAGAAATACAGAAACTACACTAGACTAGAATATCCTAATTCTGTGTTTTCTATTCAGTCTTAGTGCAAATTTTATTAGTATTTGATATATTGTTTGAAAGACAATTTTACGACCAACATAATTTATGTTAAATATTTTGAAATTTTGTCTAATTTTCACCATTTTTAATTGATTTAATTACCAATTCTTACCATAATTTGCAGAGTCTGTCTGATGTTCATAATAATCTTCAGTGTAATTTAACAAACAGAGTATAAACAAGTAAGAGTGCTATATTCGGCTGTGCCGAATCTTAAATACCCTTCACCTAAGCGTAGTAAGAAATACAGAAACTACACTAGACTAGAATATCCTAATTCTGTGTGTTCTATTCAGTCTTAGTGCAAATTTTATTAGTATATATCAATTGTTTGAAAGACAATTTTACGACCAACATAATTTATGTTAAATATTTTGAAATTTTGTCTAATTTTCACCATTTTTAATTGATTTAATTACCAATTCTTACCATAATTTACAGAGTCTGTCTGATGTTCATAATAATCTTCAGTGTAATTTAACAAACAGAGTATAAAAAAGGGGTACAATTCGGTTTTAGTGATTTTGTTAAAAAAAAAAAAAACAAATAGGGATTTTAGAAGAGATACCAGCAAAAAAAAATTTTTTTGGCGGCCACGCCTATTTTCGAGGGGGCGGGCCCTTAAAGTTGAAAATATATAGGCCTATATCTCGGGAACTACTGGGTGTCTGATAATTTGTAATACATTAAATAAAAGGTATTAAAAATAGCTTTCCAACGATATATATCATGATTGTAAAATATGGACCGAATATGGGTTAAATCCGAAAAGAATATTTTTTGACCCGAATTTATTTGTTTTTGGAAATGCTTCTATATGGCAGGTATGACAAATTATGGGCCGATCTTCTTAAATTTTGGAACAGTTATTTTCATGCATATGGGGATATTTCACGTAGAATTTCAACGTAATAACGGTATATTTAAGATATATATTAGTATTAACGTGGATTTCGGTAGTGGACCTTATGTGGGGGATATAGTCAAATATGGACCGATATTCTCAAAATCCAGCAGTTAGATTTAGGCATGTATGTAAATGATCCGTGTAAAATTTTGGATTGGTACCCTTATTTATAAGCGATTTATGAGTATTAAAGGGATTTTCCGAAGAGGGCTTTATATGGGGCATACGGTTAAAAATAGACCGAAATTAACAAAATTGTGTGGAATGATTTTTGTATATATGTACATGATCTGTACAAAGTTTTGAGTCGGTAACGATATGTATACAATATATATAGGGAAAAATGTCTTTTTCAGATGTGGTCCTTGTATGGGAGCTATGACCAGTTGTGCGCCGACCACCATAATATTTAGTACAACAATTTATTTGCCTATAAAGAGTATTTATGAAAAATTTTAGCCGTTTAACATTATTTATGTCTGTTTTATGCGTATTTAAGTGAATTTCGGAAGTGGACTTTATATGGGGTCTATGGTCAAATATGGACCGAACTAAAAAAAATTTCGTTTTGCGATTTCTTTTTGCACAAAACTTAGTTTTGCTGAATTTTGTCTTGATATTCCAATTTTATAGGCATTTATGTATAATTGAGCAATATTTCGGGAAGATTTTTGTATGGGGGCTATGACCATTTCTGGGCCGATCACCATAAAATTTGGTACAATAATTTATTTGCCTATAAAGAGTATTTATGTCAAATTTTAGCCGTTTAACATTATTTATATCTGTTTTATGCGTATTTAAGTGAATTTTGTAAGTGGACTTTATATGGGGTCTATGGTCAAATATGGACCGAACTAAAAAAAAATTTCGGTTTGTGATTTCTTTTTGTATAAAACTTATTTTTGCTGGATTTTGTCTTGATATTCCAATTTTATAGGCATTTATTTATCATTAAGCCATATTTCGAGAATATATATATTTGTATGGGGGCTATGAGAAATCATGGACCGATTTTTACTTTTTTCCGCACACTTTCTTCTTTTATAGTACAAACAACGTATACAAAATTTCATGGTATTATCTGCAATATATTTCAAAATATTGCAATAAAATGGACGAAAAATATCAAATTTTTATGGAGGTGGTCTCACATATTGGTTCATAACTCTGGTTGAGCTAAACCGCACTTCTGACAGAATTATTGAAGGTTTGGATCCCGAACATATCTTGGGACTTCACAAAACTGATTTCAACATCCAGACAGACAGACAGACAGATAGACAGACAGACAGACGGACATGGCTTAATCGACTTCGCTATCTATAAGGATCCAGAATATATATACTTTATAGGGTCGGAAAATTATATTGTGGAAATTTCACACGGAATGACAAACTTATATATACCCTTCTCACGATGGTGAAGGGTATAAAAAGGGGTACAATTCGGTTTTAGTGATTTTGTTAAAAAAAAAAAAACAAATAGGGATTTTAGAAGAGATACCAGCAAAAAAAAAATTTTTTGGCGGCCACGCCTATTTTCGAGGGGGCGGGCCCTTAAAGTTGAAAATATATAGGCCTATATCTCGGGAACTACTGGGTGTCTGATAATTTGTAATACATTAAATAAAAGGTATTAAAAATAGCTTTCCAACGATATATATCATGATTATAAAATATGGACCGAATATGGGTTAAATCCGAAGAGAATATTTATTGACCCGAATTTATTTGTTTTTGGAAATGCTTCTATATGGCAGGTATGACAAATTATGGGCCGATCTTCTTAAATTTTGGAACAGTTATTTTCATGCATATGGGGATATTTCACGTAGAATTTCAACGTAATAACGGTATATTTAAGATATATATTAGTATTAACGTGGATTTCGGTAGTGGACCTTATGTGGGGGATATAGTCAAATATGGACCGATATTCTCAAAATCCAGCAGTTAGATTTAGGCATGTATGTAAATGATCCGTGTAAAATTTTGGATTGGTACCCTTATTTATAAGCGATTTATGAGTATTAAAGGGATTTTCCGAAGAGGGCTTTATATGGGGCATACGGTTAAAAATAGACCGAAATTAACAAAATTGTGTGGAATGATTTTTGTATATATGTACATGATCTGTACAAAGTTTTGAGTCGGTAACGATATTTATACAATATATATAGGGAAAAATGTCTTTTTCAGATGTGGTCCTTGTATGGGAGCTATGACCAGTTGTGGGCCGACCACCATAAAATTTAGTACAACAATTTATTTGCCTATAAAGAGTATTTATGTCAAATTTTAGCCGTTTAACATTATTTATATCTGTTTTATGCGTATTTAAGCGAATTTCGGAAGTGGATTTTATATGGGGTCTATGGTCAAATATGGACCGAACTAAAAAAAATTTCGTTTTGCGATTTCTTTTTGCACAAAACTTAGTTTTGCTGAATTTTGTCTTGATATTCCAATTTTATAGGCATTTATGTATAATTGAGCAATATATCGGGAAGAGTTTTGTATGGGGGCTATGACCATTTCTGGGCCGATCACCATAAAATTTAGTACAATAATTTATTTGCCTATAAATAGTATTTATGTCAAATTTTAGCCGTTTAACATTATTTATATCTGTTTTATGCGTATTTAAGTGAATTTTGTAAGTGGACTTTATATGGGGTCTATGGTCAAATATGGACCGAACTAAAAAAAATTTCGGTTTGTGATTTCTTTTTGTATAAAACTTATTTTGCTGAATTTTGTCTTGATATTCCAATTTTATAGGCATTTATTTATCATTAAGCCATATTTCGGGAATATATATATTTGTATGGGGGCTATGAGAAATCATGGACCGATTTTTACTATTTTCTGCACACTTTCTTCTTTTATAGTACAAACAACGTATACAAAATTTCATGGTATTATCTGCAATATATTTCAAAATATTGCAATAAAATGGCCGAAAAATATCAAATTTTTATAGAGGTGGTCTCAAATATTGGTTCATAACTCTGGTTGACCTAAACCGATTTTGCTGATTTTAAATAGCAAACTTCTCGAAAGCACTTCTGACAGAATTATTGAAGGTTTGGATCCCGAACATATCTTGGGACTTCACAAAACTGATTTCAACATCCAGACAGACAGACAGACGGACATGGCTTAATCGACTTCGCTATCTATAAGGATCCAGAATATATATACTTTATAGGGTCGGAAAATTATATTGTGGAAATTTCACACGGAATGACAAACTTATATATACCCTTCTCACGATGGTGAAGGGTATAAAAAGGGGTACAATTCGGTTTTAGTGATTTTGTTAAAAAAAAAAAAAACAAATAGGGATTTTAGAAGAGATACCAGCAAAAAAAAATTTTTTTGGCGGCCACGCCTATTTTCGAGGGGGCGGGCCCTTAAAGTTGAAAATATATAGGCCTATATCTCGGGAACTACTGGGTGTCTGATAATTTGTAATACATTAAATAAAAGGTATTAAAAATAGCTTTCCAACGATATATATCATGATTATAAAATATGGACCGAATATGGGTTAAATCCGAAGAGAATATTTATTGACCCGAATTTATTTGTTTTTGGAAATGCTTCTATATGGCAGGTATGACAAATTATGGGCCGATCTTCTTAAATTTTGGAACAGTTATTTTCATGCATATGGGGATATTTCACGTAGAATTTCAACGTAATAACGGTATATTTAAGATATATATTAGTATTAACGTGGATTTCGGTAGTGGACCTTATGTGGGGGATATAGTCAAATATGGACCGATATTCTCAAAATCCAGCAGTTAGATTTAGGCATGTATGTAAATGATCCGTGTAAAATTTTGGATTGGTACCCTTATTTATAAGCGATTTATGAGTATTAAAGGGATTTTCCGAAGAGGGCTTTATATGGGGCATACGGTTAAAAATAGACCGAAATTAACAAAATTGTGTGGAATGATTTTTGTATATATGTACATGATCTGTACAAAGTTTTGAGTCGGTAACGATATTTATACAATATATATAGGGAAAAATGTCTTTTTCAGATGTGGTCCTTGTATGGGAGCTATGACCAGTTGTGGGCCGACCACCATAAAATTTAGTACAACAATTTATTTGCCTATAAAGAGTATTTATGTCAAATTTTAGCCGTTTAACATTATTTATATCTGTTTTATGCGTATTTAAGAGAATTTCGGAAGTGGATTTTATATGGGGTCTATGGTCAAATATGGACCGAACTAAAAAAAATTTCGTTTTGCGATTTCTTTTTGCACAAAACTTAGTTTTGCTGAATTTTGTCTTGATATTCCAATTTTATAGGCATTTATGTATAATTGAGCAATATATCGGGAAGAGTTTTGTATGGGGGCTATGACCATTTCTGGGCCGATCACCATAAAATTTAGTACAATAATTTATTTGCCTATAAATAGTATTTATGTCAAATTTTAGCCGTTTAACATTATTTATATCTGTTTTATGCGTATTTAAGTGAATTTTGTAAGTGGACTTTATATGGGGTCTATGGTCAAATATGGACCGAACTACAAAAAATTTCGGTTTGTGATTTCTTTTTGTATAAAACTTATTTTGCTGAATTTTGTCTTGATATTCCAATTTTATAGGCATTTATTTATCATTAAGCCATATTTCGGGAATATATATATTTGTATGGGGGCTATGAGAAATCATGGACCGATTTTTACTATTTTCTGCACACTTTCTTCTTTTATAGTACAAACAACGTATACAAAATTTCATGGTATTATCTGCAATATATTTCAAAATATTGCAATAAAATGGCCGAAAAATATCAAATTTTTATAGAGGTGGTCTCAAATATTGGTTCATAACTCTGGTTGACCTAAACCGATTTTGCTGATTTTAAATAGCAAACTTCTCGAAAGCACTTCTGACAGAATTATTGAAGGTTTGGATCCCGAACATATCTTGGGACTTCACAAAACTGATTTCAACATCCAGACAGACAGACAGACGGACATGGCTTAATCGACTTCGCTATCTATAAGGATCCAGAATATATATACTTTATAGGGTCGGAAAATTATATTGTGGAAATTTCACACGGAATGACAAACTTATATATACCCTTCTCACGATGGTGAAGGGTATAAAAAGGGGTACAATTCGGTTTTAGTGATTTTGTTAAAAAAAAAAAAACAAATAGGGATTTTAGAAGAGATACCAGCAAAAAAAAAATTTTTTGGCGGCCACGCCTATTTTCGAGGGGGCGGGCCCTTAAAGTTGAAAATATATAGGCCTATATCTCGGGAACTACTGGGTGTCTGATAATTTGTAATACATTAAATAAAAGGTATTAAAAATAGCTTTCCAACGATATATATCATGATTATAAAATATGGACCGAATATGGGTTAAATCCGAAGAGAATATTTATTGACCCGAATTTATTTGTTTTTGGAAATGCTTCTATATGGCAGGTATGACAAATTATGGGCCGATCTTCTTAAATTTTGGAACAGTTATTTTCATGCATATGGGGATATTTCACGTAGAATTTCAACGTAATAACGGTATATTTAAGATATATATTAGTATTAACGTGGATTTCGGTAGTGGACCTTATGTGGGGGATATAGTCAAATATGGACCGATATTCTCAAAATCCAGCAGTTAGATTTAGGCATGTATGTAAATGATCCGTGTAAAATTTTGGATTGGTACCCTTATTTATAAGCGATTTATGAGTATTAAAGGGATTTTCCGAAGAGGGCTTTATATGGGGCATACGGTTAAAAATAGACCGAAATTAACAAAATTGTGTGGAATGATTTTTGTATATATGTACATGATCTGTACAAAGTTTTGAGTCGGTAACGATATTTATACAATATATATAGGGAAAAATGTCTTTTTCAGATGTGGTCCTTGTATGGGAGCTATGACCAGTTGTGGGCCGACCACCATAAAATTTAGTACAACAATTTATTTGCCTATAAAGAGTATTTATGTCAAATTTTAGCCGTTTAACATTATTTATATCTGTTTTATGCGTATTTAAGTGAATTTCGGAAGTGGATTTTATATGGGGTCTATGGTCAAATATGGACCGAACTAAAAAAAATTTCGTTTTGCGATTTCTTTTTGCACAAAACTTAGTTTTGCTGAATTTTGTCTTGATATTCCAATTTTATAGGCATTTATGTATAATTGAGCAATATTTCGGGAAGAGTTTTGTATGGGGGCTATGACCATTTCTGGGCCGATCACCATAAAATTTAGTACAATAATTTATTTGCCTATAAATAGTATTTATGTCAAATTTTAGCCGTTTAACATTATTTATATCTGTTTTATGCGTATTTAAGTGAATTTTGTAAGTGGACTTTATATGGGGTCTATGGTCAAATATGGACCGAACTAAAAAAAATTTCGGTTTGTGATTTCTTTTTGTATAAAACTTATTTTGCTGAATTTTGTCTTGATATTCCAATTTTATAGGCATTTATTTATCATTAAGCCATATTTCGGGAATATATATATTTGTATGGGGGCTATGAGAAATCATGGACCGATTTTTACTATTTTCTGCACACTTTCTTCTTTTATAGTACAAACAACGTATACAAAATTTCATGGTATTATCTGCAATATATTTCAAAATATTGCAATAAAATGGCCAAAAAATATCAAATTTTTATAGAGGTGGTCTCAAATATTGGTTCATAACTCTGGTTGACCTAAACCGATTTTGCTGATTTTAAATAGCAAACTTCTCGAAAGCACTTCTGACAGAATTATTGAAGGTTTGGATCCCGAACATATCTTGGGACTTCACAAAACTGATTTCAACATCCAGACAGACAGACAGACGGACATGGCTTAATCGACTTCGCTATCTATAAGGATCCAGAATATATATACTTTATAGGGTCGGAAAATTATATTGTGGAAATTTCACACGGAATGACAAACTTATATATACCCTTCTCACGATGGTGAAGGGTATAAAAAGGGGTACAATTCGGTTTTAGTGATTTTGTTAAAAAAAAAAAAACAAATAGGGATTTTAGAAGAGATACCAGCAAAAAAAAAATTTTTTGGCGGCCACGCCTATTTTCGAGGGGGCGGGCCCTTAAAGTTGAAAATATATAGGCCTATATCTCGGGAACTACTCGGTGTCTGATAATTTGTAATACATTAAATAAAAGGTATTAAAAATAGCTTTCCAACGATATATATCATGATTATAAAATATGGACCGAATATGGGTTAAATCCGAAGAGAATATTTATTGACCCGAATCTATTTGTTTTTGGAAATGCTTCTATATGGCAGGTATGACAAATTATGGGCCGATCTTCTTAAATTTTGGAACAGTTATTTTCATGCATATGGGGATATTTCACGTAGAATTTCAACGTAATAACGGTATATTTAAGATATATATTAGTATTAACGTGGATTTCGGTAGTGGACCTTATGTGGGGGATATAGTCAAATATGGACCGATATTCTCAAAATCCAGCAGTTAGATTTAGGCATGTATATAAATGATCCGTGTAAAATTTTGGATTGGTACCCTTATTTATAAGCGATTTATGAGTATTAAAGTGATTTTCGGAAGAGGGCTTTATATGGGGCATACGGTTAAAAATAGACCGAAATTCACAAAATTTTGTGGGATGATTTTTGTATATATTAAAATGATCTGTGCAAGGTTTTGAGTCGGTACCGATATTTATACAATCTCTTTTTCAGATGTGGTCCTTGTATGGGAGCTATGACCAGTTCTGGGCCGACCACCATAAAATTTAGTACAGCAATTTATTTGCTTATAAAGAATATTTATGTCAAATTTTAGCCGTTTAACATTATTTATATCTCTTTTATACGTATTTAAGTGAATTTTGGAAGTGGACTTTATATGGGGTCTATGGTCAAACATGGACCGAATTAAAAAAAATTTCGTTTTGCGATTTCTTTTTGTATAAAACTTATTTTTGCTGAATTTTGTCTTGATATTCCAATTTTATAGGCATTTATTTATCATTAAGCCATATTTCGGGAATATATATATTTGTATGGGGGCTATAAGAAATCATGGACCGATTCTTACTATTTTCCGTACACTTTCCTTTTTTATCATAAAAACAACGTATACAAAATGTAATAGTATTATCTCCAATATATTTCAAAATATTGCAATAAAATGGACGAAAAATATCAAATTTTTATGGCGGTGGTCTCACATATTGGTTCATAACTCTGGTTGAGCTAAACCGCACTTCTGACAGAATTATTGAAGGTTTGGATCCCGAGTATATCTGGGGACTTCAAAAAACTGATTTCAACAGACAGACAGACGGACATGGTTTAATCGACTTCGCTATCTATAAGGATCCAGAATATATATACTTTATAGGGTCGGAAAATTTTTTTGTGGAAATTACACACGGAATGACAAACTTATATATACCCTTCTCACGATGGTGAAGGGTATAATAACAGCGTAGCTGACAAGAATTGGTCGGCGGCATATTTTAAATCAGGAGTGCCCAAAAGTTGCTTATGTAGGAGCAAACACCAATACAGTTAAATAAAAACTAATTTTTCTTCAGTATTTTTTGTTGTAAAAGCCAATACATACAAAGAAACAACACACTTTTTTAAACGGCATCATACGTTAAACAAAAGCAAAATCTACATTGACGATCGCAGTCACCAATGTTTACCAGTAGAGCATACGAAAGTGTTGTTGCTTTGCGCTTGCGTGTATAGAGTGAAATACGACAAAAAAACAAATAAGGCAAAGTTGTTTGTGTATTTCGTATTGCTAGTGCTGAGTGCTGTAATGAACAGCGATGCCAACTTAGTGCTTTTGGCACTATTTATGGTGCCAAACTAAGGAGAAGTACTAACTTAGTGCTTTTCACAATTTTTTTTTATTTATTTATTAAGCACCTCACTCTTTTAAAACAAAATTAATAATGACAAAATATGAAAAGCATGTTTAAAATATATTTATTATATACTATATTTAAAAACATATTCTGAAGGATAATAGTTTCTCAAACATGATAAAAAAAACTTTAGTATTTTTTTTTAAAGCTTATTCTATTATACTATTATACTTTACTTATGTTTTGGTCTATTGGGGTATATACCATGTACTTATAAAAACTTTTTTCTAGTTTGGTTACGTTTTAGGTCTGAAATAAAATAACAATTTTAATCAGAGACCGTAACAATTATGACATTTATAATAAAAATTACGATATAATTACTATATTTTGATTTTTAGTTTTTTGTCAGATTGTTATTTTTTGATTATTATTTTTTTCTCAGAAATATTTGTCATTTCTTCAATAAATAAAATGTTTAACGTAAAGAAAAATAAATATCAAAATATTTTAGTCCACCCTAAAATATGTATGCATGTAAATAAAATCAATAATTTACTTTTTTATATCTGCAAAAATAAAAAAAGAGAGAAAATTAACAATATTTCTGGCAAAAAAATAATAATCCAAAAATAATAATTATTTCTGACAAAAAAAAAAAATAAAAATCAAGAATTTAAAAATCATATTATTTTATGAAAATATAGTTAAAAACCATCAAAACGGTGTGCTTTACTTGGCTCTCCGATATTTCCTTGTGGTTGCTTTTTCTTTTGAAAATTCTAGAATAATTGTTATTTTTGGTCCCTGATTTTAATTTATACTTTTGAACACCTCAAAAATTGTGTTTATTTAATTTATGTACGAAAATTGTCCCACAACCAGCGTTACCGTTGGCAAATTTGAGAAAGTCGCACAAAAAGGGGATTTATTAAAAAAAGGGGCACCACTTTTAAAAAGATGGAAAATAAACAAAACAAAAATAAAAATCGCATTTTTTTCATTTAAATGTTGTATATGATGTATGTTTACATATGCATATAATAAAAAAATTTAAAAAAAAACTAATATAAAAAGGTACACAAAAAGTGGCAAGGCATCTGTAAAAGGGTCAAATTGCCACTTCAGTCGCATCAACGGTAACGCTGCCCACAACAACTCCCTCGCCATTTCTTTACATGTATATTGGACAGTAAATAATGCCCAAGGTAACTTGTTTTGTGTTCAATTGTCGATTAAATTGAAAAAAGTGGCTTAGTGCTTTTATACGCTTTTTTTTACCTCGAAATAGTGCTTTTTGCTCTTTAAAAGTTGGCATCACTGGTAATGAGTATACAAAACACACGGCCTATAGCTAAGAGTTTTTACAAATACAAAAGAGCACCAAGAGTATAGAGCTTGGGAACTCCTGTTTTAAATTAATTGTTCGGCAAAAAATTTTGGCGCCGGTGGATATTTTTAAAACTTAAATATGAAATTAGTCAATACGATTGAAATTTTAACTTTTTTTCAATATAAGCGTTAATGAAATAAATTAGTTCAGCAAGTGTTAACTTGTTATCGCAAGGCATCAGCGGATAAAACACAATGTCATCTAATCGACTTTGCTTTATTTTTGCAATTTGCTGGTGACGCTTTGGTTTTTTGTAAGTAAATTGTTAAGAAAAAGTTTAAAACTTTTTTCACTCATTGGCCTTCAATTAAATTAGCCATTCTATTTTTTGTATTAATTGAAGATTGAAAATTGTTCAATTGCATGTGATTTTATATTCTTTAATTTTGAACGAAGGTTAACAGCCGTATGCAAAAACGACTGCTGGTTTTAATATATCTTTAAGCAAATTTAAATTTAACAATTGTTTTTGCATACAGTTTTTAAAATTTGATACTATCGAATGTGAACACTATCGACTATCGAGTGGGGCGACTATCGATAGTTTTGCAGCTCTAGTTCATACTCCTCCAAATGTGCAAGAAATACTAAAAAGAATTTGCATGTGCTAACCTGATGCCGCAAAACCTAGTAAGATTTTTCATTAAAAAAAAAGTGTAACGGTAAATTTTCCAGTTTTTTTGCCAATATTCTTGTATAAGTACAGTGCAGTTATGAGTAGAATGGAACACCAAAATGTAATATTAGCAATAACAACAACAAGAGATAACATAATAAGCTCATAGAGGGTGTGCTAAACTGATGACGCGCAGTGTATTACGGTTTTACAATACGTTGGTATTACACTGTAATGTTCAATCAATCAAGATTCACAATTAAGTAACTATTTAATTAATATTTTTGATAAAAATATTATAAAATTGGGTCTTTGTATAAAAATTATGAAGTTTTAACCCGATTTATTAAAAATATATGAAAATGGATTACTTTAAATTATGCAATAAAACAACTACACTACTAAATATACTATTAAAATATTTTTAATTCCTAGGTCAATTAACATTACAATTGGGTCATATGGCACTCTATCAGAAATTTTTGATTCCGGATTCTCATACAAAGTACTAGGTCTAATAGTTCTTATCATTTACTGTGCATGCTTGCTTTTTATTGTATGTAATTGTGCACACAATGCTAACTTAGTTATAGCACAAGGAGTTCAAGATACATTGCTTTCTGCCAACCTTCTTCAAATGGATATTCAAGCACAGAAAGAAATCGATCTTTTTATATCAGCAATTGAACTAAATCCTCCTTTAGTAAGCATGGAAGGTTATGGTCTTTTAAATCGTAAGCTGTTAACATCGGTAATTATTTATTAAAATTATCAATATTTGATTTGTTTAAATGTGTTTATATTTATATTTTCAGACAATTTCAACCATTACTATTTATCTCATCGTTTTACTTCAATTTAAGCTAAGTATTATTACGGAAAAAACTTTGAGGACAAAATTTAAATCACAACTAAAATAATTATTTTTGAAATATGTATGTAAATAAACTAAACTTTTAAGTTGTTGTTTCATAGCAAAACTCTGTACGCACTAAAACATGTTTCTAAATCCAACAATTGTGGAATTAGCCTTATATAACGAATGTTTAAAAAATTTTATTCCGGATATGTTGAGAAAAATAAAACTAAATCAAACGAGCAATTAAACGTTTAACATTGACAATTATCAGGGGTGTTCTGAAAACCGCGTGATTTAAAATCACGCATCGTTTTTAAATCACGCCGACGATTTGATGCTGTTCTGCAAATCACGTGATTTTACAGTTTTCGGCGTGGTTTTAATTTTTCGAAAACACGAGAAAACAGCTGACTTTTTAAATCTGTGCTTTGTTTGTTTATATTGGTATGTATATTAATGAAAATAAAAAGTGAAAATTTAGTAAATAAAAATGGAAGCTACTTTATTGGCAGTAATTAATTTTAGAAAACATCATTTTAAAAATTAACGTGTTAAAAACGTCATTTACGGGACTTATCAAATCCTATGGATACAAGTGAAACCTTGTATAAACAAAAATAAATGTTAGCAAAACAAAAAATAATATATGCCCCTATTGCGGTTCACAACTTTTTTAATAATTTGGCCGTCTTTCAGAAATCGGTATTGCCATTCACAACTTAAATGTAGTTGACTTTTTGGTTGTGCGGCTGATTTTTTGGTTGTGTTTAATAGTATTGCGGTTCACCATTTTGGAGGAGTTTGGGTGACAAAAACGATAAATATACACAACTGCTTATTAGCAGTTGAGTCTTTGTCGGTTATAGATTTAAATAAAATTTTTAATACATTTCCTTTAAAAAAATAATAAAAAAAAAGATAAAAAATGGAAAAATCGTAAGTATAGGTGTTTTTTCATCTTAATATAATTAATTAAATGGTTAATACACATACGCAGGACAGTCAAAATAACAACCAAAGCCCAATTTGAGCAACTTGTGCAGCTGATGGAAAAAAAATCCAGAACTTGCTAAAGGAAAGCAAAAATTTGCGATGACTAAAACTCAGTGTAAGGAAGCGTGGGAAGGATTTACAATAGAATTGAATAGCTTGGGCCCACCCACAAGAACATCCTTCGAATGGCAACGTGTAAGTATATGACATCTTAATTATTGTAAACAGACATTTTATTAGAATTTTTACTTCATATAGGTTTGGATTCATTACAAAGCAAGTATTAAAAAAAACTTGCTAATAATAAACAAAACCAACAAGCAGCAGGTGGTGGTCCTTCACAAGAACTTCCGCTTAATGTACTTGAGGATTGCGTGTCCCAGCTGTTATCACTAAATGACCAAGTAGCACCATCTGGACACACTTTCGGCGTTGAAAACGTTGGCCCGTCAACAAGTCAGACTTTAGAAACTCCTCAAAATCTCGACATGGAACAAATCGTTACAAATTAACCTGAGATAATAAACACACTAGCCAAGAAAAGAAAAAAATCACCAGAACAAGAGCGTCTGGAACTTCTGAGAAAACAATGCGAGACACAAGCTAAACTTTAAAAAAGTATTAAGGATTTGGAGAAAAACAATTATAAAAATTATGAAATAAACAAGCAGCTTTTACAAATTAAGCAAAAGAAAATTGCCTCTATGAAAAATAATACTTATTATACAAACATATTTGTTACTTATTTTGGAAATTTCTTACTTCGCACTGGGTAGTTTAAGAGGATTGGAATCATCGCGTATTTTTCTACGTATACGTAGAACATTTGTATTAGCGTCATGATTTTCGTCTTTAAAAAATAAATCCACACTTAAATCCATTCTTTTTATTTTATAAAAACTTGATTTTTTTGCGTTTTTTTCTTCATTTTACAAATAAAATGCATGGTGTTGCCAACATGAAATCGATATTTCATGTCGGCAACGCCATAACAATTACAACTAAAAATCGTTGTGCTACACAATACCAAAAAATAATTTGGTTGAGTTAAAGTCGGGTTGACTGACAGACGACCAAACTTAAGGCCCAACTATAATATGCATATGCTAGCTTAAGCAAACGTGCGAATACATATAAATTGTATGTGGTAAACTATAATGTACTTAACGAAACTTTTCGTTAAGTTTTTCAACTGTCATTTGCTTAAGCAAAAAGCGAAACTGATCGCATATTCCGTACGGAATCAGCTGTTTGTTGTTTGTTTGTGTTTTTAACAAAATGGAGAAAGAAGAAAATACATTTATTTTAAATTTAATAGAAAATGTGGAAAAAATAAGTGCCTTTATAATAAAAGGGCCCTTTTTATTTTAACAAAAATGTCTCTGTCGTAGTTTATTTCTCTGACAGAACAAGAGCGTCTTTTTCTTTTACAGTGTAGTTTACTTATTTCTTTTAATGTGCACAGGCCTTCAAGCGCTAACTTTAATATTTTTATATTATTTAAATTTTTAAGTTTTTTCTCCATTTTTACAAACACAATACGAAAATTAACAAAACATATGTAAACGTTTATTATTATTTACATTTTAGTGCTGCCACAGCTGTACATTTTAGTACTTTTGCCGAAAAATTAAAAAAGGGAAAATTATGCGTTTCGGGTACGAAGTTTTCTTTTAATTATAAAATAATATAATAATATTTATAAAATATAGTCATTTAATGGCTTTTTGTTAAAATAAAAACATTTTTTTGAACATAAATGAGCAACTGTGGACAAAAAGTTTCAAAGTCATTGTAGCCACCTGAAAGTTAATTCTGAACTGGTTATGCATTTGACAGCCTTTTCGTTAACTTTTGCAATTTGCTTGCTTATGCATATTATAGTTGGGCCTTTAGTTGAGTTGAGAACGGCAATAGGGGCAATAAAAATAACAAAGTTGCTACTCTTTTTATCGATGAAACTTGCTTACATTTTGCACTTACTTATTTCTAAAAATGCACAAAAACAACTAAATAATTAAATATTTTTAAATTTTTTATCAACAGTAATTAAATTTTGTCCTAAGTAAGGAACAGGATGGTATAAATTCAATAAATCTTACATGACATTTTACGACTGTGTTAATTTGGCAACCTTAAAAGTATCTTCGAAAAAACAAACCAGCTGACTTCTAATGAGAAAAAGTAAATCACGAACATTGGTAAACAAAGCAAAACAATTTCTTACAAAACAAGCAGTGTCTTTAAAAGTTTGTAAATATTTATGTTTTTGTGTACATAAACCCTAATTTTATTATAAAAATCAATAAAAAACACATTTAAAGTGAATTCTCTACAAATAACATAGACAAAATAGTCAAGTGATTTCAAATCGTCAGTCATTTAGCTGACCGGTTTTAAATCACGTGATTTCAATATTTTTTGTGCGCAGAACACCTTTTGCGTGATTTGAAATCACTTTGACAAAAAGTGATTTTCAGAACACCCCTTTATATGTTTTAGGAAAAGGAGCTGATAATATTTTATGTCCTGGGGATCAAATATCTCCGTATGAGAAGATGATTAATTCTTTGAGGGATGTGGTGGACTGTAGTGGTATGTAGTAGAGTTGTGGGCTAAAAAACCATTGCCTCAATAGTTTTATAATATTCAAAAAAAAAAATGACAAATTAGTTGTGAAGTACATAAAAAAGGGGTTGTTAGAATTCAATAGAGATTAGCCTCCTTATTCATAAAACTTACAACAGGTTTATAAAAGTTTTATAAAGCAAATTTTGTATGGACATTTGTTTTATAAACCTGTTGTAAGTTTTTATGAATAAGGGGGTAGAGGTTTTATTTTATTTATTGTAAGTTGGATGCTCACCCTTTTCTTTTATTCCGAGATGTAGTAGTGATATCTTTTTTTTCTTAAATTTAGACCAAAAACTTATTTCCATCGTTTCGTGCAATCTTTTTGTTTTCAAAAAAAATCACATTCATTTTAAGTAATTCGTTACTTTAACATTTCATTTTACATTTTTAATAACAATTCACAATATTTTTTTTTTTTTTTTTTTTTTTGCATATACTTTTTTATTGTATCTTCATTTTAAATGAACTAACAATAGGTATTCATATCCTAAAACTAAAGTTAATTAAGATAAGTCCAGCCAATGCTAGACAAAATCTAGTTTTCAAATTCGATAGGATATAATGAGCAACTTGTATTTATTCATCTGAGAGCGGTGGTGTCCCTCCTTCTCAAACGGCTATGACCGGGATGTTGTAAGATGTCTCGAGCGAGGGGATTTGGATGAGTTTCCAGCTTACCCAAATAAAGGGCCACGTGTTTAGTTATTTCCCATTTGACAAGTGGAACATCAAGATCGTTGTGTATGTTGTTGTTTTTAATATACCAAGGAGCGGTAGTTATCATTCGTAGAATTTTGTTTTGACGGCGTTGAATTTTCTCAATATTGGAGTTGGAGGCAGTGCCCCATAACTGGATACCATAGCACCAAATTGGCTTTAAGATTGAGTTGTAGAGTAGAAGCTTACAATCGAGCCGAAGGACGGAGTTTCTGCCGATGAGCCAATGAATTTGGGCTGCTTTCAGTTTCATTTGAGTCAGCTTAGCATCTATATGTGGTTTCCATGTGAGGCGACGGTCCAGATGAATACCAAGATATTTCACGTGTGAGTTTTGAGGCACTATATGATCATTAATACGAATAGGGGGACATGATTCCCTACGTAGAGTAATGTTACGTGGGTGCATTTCTGTTCATTTATTTTTATTCCCCATTGTCTTGCCCATTTCTCCACTTGCGTTACGTGGTGCTGTAATTTAATCGAGGCATCTTTTGGATCTTTGTGAGTACTGAAAAATGCCGTATCATCAGCAAATGTTGACGTGTGAATTTCATTGTTTGTTGGCATGTCTGCTGTGTACAGCAAGTATAGAATTGGTCCTAAGATACTACCTTGAGGGACGCCAGCACCTATAGGTTGAGGACGGCTTAAATAATCACCTTCTTTAATCATAAACTGACGGTCGATTAAGTATTTCCATAGTAGGTGTTGAAGATTCACCGGCAAGTTCTGCTTTAATTTAGATATCAGGCCTTCATGCCATACTTTGTCGAAAGCTTGAGAGACGTCAATAAAGAGTGCCGAACAGTATCTCTTTTCCTCAAAGGTTTTTCTTATGACTTGTACCAATCTATGTGTTTGTTCTATTGTACTGTGTTGACGTCTGAAGCCAAACTGGTGATTGGGGATGCAGTTGTTTTCATTCAAAATCGGAGTCAGCTTGGTTATAAGCAATTTCTCGAATAATTTGGACATAGTTGGTAAGAGACTTATTGGCCTATACGACTCAACTTTGCAAGGATCTTTTCCCGGCTTAGGAATCATCTTTACTAAAGCGATTTTCCAAACCGGAGGGTAGTACTCAAGCCGTAAGATGGCATTAAAAATAAAGAGGATTAATCTTTTTGCAATGCGAGGCAGCTCAAAAATCATTTTATTGCTGATTTTATCAAACCCAGGTGCTTTTTTAACATTTAAATTATCAATAGCCTCAACAACCTCCAGATATTGAAATCTTATTTGTACAGGTGGTCTGGCAACAACAGGCGGTAGTTCGCTAATGTCAGTATCCGTATTGGGAGTGAATACATTTTTTAAATGACTTACGAAAAGGTTGCCTTTTTCTTCGTTATTTCGTGCCCAAGATCCGTTCAAAGTACGCAGTGGAGGTTTTGCGATTACGGGTTTTCTCAGATTTCGGACTGCACGCCATAATGAATAATTTGACTGGGAAGTTGCGTCTAGACCTTCCAGATGTTGTTTGAGAGACGCTGCTTTTTGCGCTTCTAGCAAGATCCTAAGGTTTTTGGTACATTCTCTCAACCTAGTTTTAAGTTGGGGCGATCTGTGTTGTTGCCACTCTCTTCGGACTCTCCTTTTTTCAGACAATAGTTGCTCAACATCTGCAGAAAAAACTCTGTTATACCTATTCGGGCGGTAAGTGGAAGAAGCATGTTCTGCGGCTTTCTCGACATGTTCATTAAGACTTTTTATACAGGCATCGATATCTTCAGCAGTTTTTAACGGGAGTTTCTCTGTGCAGTGAGTGCTGATGTATTTTTTGTATTTTAACCAATTCAGACGTTTGACAACAAGTAAGGCATCAGTTACGATTTGCTGAGGACTTATGATGGTGATTACAGTGGGTGAGTGATCTGAAGAAAGATCCAGTGAAGCCTCGACTTCAATGAGTTCCGGGGATACCCCTTTCGCCACGCCGAAATCGATAACGTCAGGAATTTTTTGCTGGTCAGTTGGCCAATAAGTTGGTTGACCAGTTGAAATCACATTCAGTCCCATTTCAGACAGGGAGTCGTACAAAATACGACCTTTAGGGCTAACGAGTCGTGAGCCCCAGAATGTATGCTTAGCATTGTAGTCGCCAGCCGCTATGAAACGGCTACCTAGTGATTTGTAAAAATCTCTATACTGATCTTTTGTTATTGAAAATCTGGGCGGACAGTAAACTGACGAAATCACGAGGTTTTGACAAAAGTTCTCAATACAGATGTTTGTTGCTTGAAGATAACACTCTGAAAGACCACCCAATGAATGGTGTTTGATTCGCGATTTGACCAATATTGCCGAGCCACCACATGATCTATCTCTGGGGTCCTTGGTGTCGTAGAATGTATAACCACTTATTTTAAAAATGCTTCTCGACGTCATATGAGTCTCGGAAATCAGCATTACATCAATTTTCTTATTAAAAAGAAAATATTCAAGTTCATTTTTGTGTTGGCGTATGCCGTTTGCGTTCCAGAAACATATTTTGAGACAGTTCATGGTCTATTAAGTATGGCCTGCAGTAGCGTGGACTGCATTTTTTGCATCTCCTGCATCATACTTGTCATGCTTGTCATGAAATGGTTCATGGATTGCGCCAGATTCTCCAATATACCTTCAAGACGGCTAAAATTGTGGCTGTTTGTATAATTTATTGGTGACTCATTTTGCAGTGTTGGTTGGTTAGATCTTAGCACGTTGGCATATGAAAATTGGCTAGTGGATGCTTGTACTACGGGGGGAATAATTGAAATAGGTACTTTTGTCGTCTGGGTAGGGGTAGAAGCTGGTTTGTTGATCCAGGAACGTTTAACGACCTCGAAAACAGGGCAACCCCTGTAGTTGGCAGTGTGGTTTCCACCGCAATTGCTGCATCTTTTTACCCTGGAATCATCCTTAGGTTTATCGCACTTTGAGGTGTCATGAAGATCCCCACAAACAACACAAACAGTAGGCAACTTACAATAAGATTTTGTGTGACTATATTCTTGGCAGTTCGAACACTGTACTGGGCCAGATCGCTTATGAGGTTCTTCCACTGTAACTCTTCGGTGCATTATGAATTTCAAGTCATATATAGGATGTGTTTCATTTTTCTTCAGCTTAACATCACCAGGTTCTAACTCCACTCTAAATAATGGTTGAGGGATCCTATCTCTGTTTCTTATATTTGATACTGCCTTGATTTTAAAGCCTTTGTCGGCAAAACTGCTCTTGATCTCCTCAGGATCAACAAAAGAATCAATTCCCTTAATTACGACTTGTAGACCTTTTGCGCTTTTAAGTTGATACGTGTAAAAATTCTTTTTGCGTTTTTCAAATTCCGAAACTATTCTCCGATAGTCGTTTTCATTATTAACCTGAATCTTTGTTTCATTAATATTGCCACGCTTAATTGGAGTCACATAAAAAGAATTTTCACCAATTAATGAAACTAATATTTTTATAAGTTCGTTTGAGTTTTTTTCTCTTAAATATATTGGAGGTGGTTTTACTGGCTTATTCACAGCGTTAGGGACATCATTTTTGTCTTGGAGGATGGCAAAACGATTTTGCGAGCGTGGCTCTTCAGCATTCTTTGATAATTTTGCGGCTGGTGTAATTTCGGCAGATTTTGGGCTTCTGCCTCTCTTCGATACTGTTATATAACGGTCCATTCCTACCTGTGTTTTTTGTTTTTCTTCAACAGCAACTATAGGAGCGGTCTTATTTGTAGGAATTAATGTGCCTTTTGCAGCTGTTGACGTCTCTCCAATATTTGATAACGAGGACCGTGAAGAAGACGGTCCTTCAGTGATTTTTCTATTTAAATTAAATATGCTTTGGGCTAAGTTTGTGCCCTGTTCAACACATTTATTAAAGTTTGGTGCACTTGCACTTAAATTCAGATTTGTGCTTATTTTTGGTTTCACAGTTAAGTAGTTTTTATTAAATTCGAGATCTTTAATGTTCTCATTACTAACACTTGCCGAGCTCAACACGAAATAAGCATTTCGGCTCTGAGGCCCACTCGCACTGTTAGAATTGTTACTCATTCACTGTCTCACTGTATTTAATTTTCTAGTTTTCAAATAATTAAAAATAAATTATTACAATTTATTAATTTTTTATTGCACCTAGTGCAATTATTTGACTTTGTAAAGTTTTCCACCTATTACGAGTTTTTTTTCACTTTTTGTTTAATTTAACTTTGTATACTTTTTCACCTATTACGATTTTTTCACCGATAATTCAGCCGCACTAAAAGTAACACGTCCGAACAGTTCGGTGTATCAACTGCGAATGATATGTATTTAGTTTTGTGTGTAAAACATATAATTTTATAAAATATCTACATATCTCATTTTCATAAATCGCTCATAGAATCGTATTGAATGAAATTGTTTGCATACCATGCACTGGTGAATCTTTGAGTCTTTTTTATACCCTTCACCTTCATGAGAACGGTTTATATAAGTCTGTCATTCCGTGAGAAATTTCCACAATATAATTTTCTGACCCTATAAAGTATATATATTCTGGATCCTTATAGATAGCGGAGTCGATTAAGCCAAGTCAGCCTGTCTGTTGAAATCAGTATTTTGAAGTCCCAAGATATGTTCGGGATCCAAACCTTCAATAATTCTGTCAGAAGTGCTTTCGAGAAGTTTGATATTTAAAATCAGCAAAATCGGATTGGGTCAACCAGAGTTATGAACCAATATGTGCGACAACCTCCATAAAAATTTTATATTTTTCGTCCATTTTATTGCAATATTTTGAAATATATTGCCGATAATACCATGAAATTTTGTATACGTTGTTTTTATGATAAAAGAGGAAAGTATGTGGAAAATACTAAGAATCGGTCCATGATTTCTCGTAGCCCCCAATACAAATATATATATTCCAGAAATATGGCTTAATGATAAATAAATGCCTATAAAATTGGATTATATTGACAAAATTCAGCAAAAATAAGTTTTGTGCGAAAAGAAATCGCAAAACGAAATTTTTTTTAGTTCGGCCCATGTTTGCCCATAGACCCCATATAAAGTCCATTTCCAAAATCCATTTAAATACGTATAAAACAGATATAAATAATGTTAAACGGCTAAAATTTGACAGAAATACTCTTTATAGGCAAACAAAATGTTGTACTAAATTTTATGGTGGTCGGCCCAGAACTGGTCATAGCTCCCATACAAGGACCACATCTGAAAAAGACATTTTTCTATATATTGTATAAATATCGGTACCGACTCAAAACTTTGCACAGATCATTTACATATATACAAAAATCATTCCACAAAATTTTGTTAATTTCGGTCTATTTTTAACCGTATGCCCCATATAAAGCCCTCTTCTGAAAATCACTTTAATACTCATAAATCTCTTATAAATAAGGGTACTAAATCAAACTGCTGGATTTTGAAAATATCGGTCCGTATTTGACTATATCCCCCACATAAGGTCCACTACCGAAATCCACGTTATTACTAATATATATCGTATATATAGCGTTATTATGTTAAAATTCGTCGTGAAATATCCTCATATGCATGAAAATAACTGTTCCAAAATTTAAGAAGATCGGCCCATAATTTTCCATAGCTGCCATATAAGAACTATTTCCAAAAAACAAAAATTCGGATCAAAAAATATTCTTTTCGGATTTAACCCATATTCGGTCCATATTTTATAATCATGATATATATCGTTGGAAAGGTATTTTTAATACCTTTTATTTAATGTATTACAAATTATTAGACACCCAGTAGTTCCCGAGATATAGGCCTATATATTTTCAACTTTATGGGCCCGCCCCCTCGAAAATAGGCGTGACCGCCAACAAATTTTTTTTTGCTGGCATCTCCTCTAAAAGCCCTATTTGATGAAGTTTTTTTTTGAGCAAAATCACTAAAACCGAATTGTTCCCCTTTTTTTATACTCTGTTTGTAAAATTACACTCAAGATTATTATGAACATTAGACAAACTCTGTAAATTATGGTAAGAATTGGTAATTAAATCAATTATAAATGGTCGAAATTAGATAAAATTTAAAAATATTTAACATAAATTATGTTGATCGTAAAATTGTCTTTCAAACAATATATCAAATACTAATAAAATTTGCACTAAGACTGAATAGAAAACACAGAATAAGGATAACCAATAACCAGTGAGTGTAGTTTTTGTATTTCTTATTACGTTTAGGTGGAGGGTATTTAAGATTCGGAACAGCCGAATACACTCTTACTTGTTTTTGTTTGCGTTTGTTTACTCAAATCAACTGAAACTGCATTGTGTTTGTACTCTGCATTGCTAATCCCGGTAAAAAAAAAACAAAAGTTTGGAAAGATATGACCGAAACTGAATTAGATGCATTCGGTGGTATTCTTTTGACAGCTGGTTATTCCCACAATAATATGCAAGCCAGAAAGGTTTTGTGGCAGCCAAATAATCTACCCATATTCAGAGCATCCCTGTTTTTCAATCGATTCTCTGTACTGGCACGATGCATTCGTTTTGATGATGGTGGAACACGCGCTCATCGATTGCGCGATGACAAGGCTGCCCCAATTCGTGACGTTTGGAATTTCCTAAATAAAAATCTTGCCAATTGATGAGCAGCTGTTCCCATATCGTGGAAAAACAAAGTTCACACAGTATATACCATCAAAACCAGCGAAATATGGCATCAAAATCTTGTGGGCTTGCGATTCCAAATCTAAATATCCACTGCATGCAAAGCTTTATACCGGTAGACAAGAAGGAGAAGAACGAGCGGTGAATCAAGATGAAAATGTTATGCTAATGGGTGTTTTTTTGAGAGGTATAGAACTTCGAATTGAAATAAAACACAAAAAAATCATTTTAATGACCATCAATTTGGCTTTATTGGAAGGATAGTTTTATGCCATTAATGTTTAAATATGATTTCAGGCATGTGGCCGCCGCGGCTGGCTCGAATAAAGCCAATTCTACAGGTCCAATTTTCAACCACTTTTTCGAGCATATGGGGCCGTATGTCGGCAAAAACTCCACGAATGTTGGCTTCCAATTCCCTTAACGTTTCTGGTTTGTTGGCGTAGACGAGCGACTTCACATATCCCCAAAGAAAATAATCCAATGGTGTCAAATCACACGATCTTTGTGGCCAATTGACAGGTCCATTCCGCGAAATTATGCGCTCATCGAATGTTTCCTTCAATAAATCGATTGTGGCGTGCGCTGTGTGGCATGTAGCGCCGTCTTGTTGGAACCACAACTCATCCACATTCATGCCATCCAATTCGGGAACAAAATAGTCGGTTATCATGGCTCTATACCGGTCTCCATTAACGGTAACTGCCTCTCCAGCATTATTTCGGAAGAAGTATGGCCCAATGACTCCACCAGCCCATAGAGCACACCAAACAGTCAGTTTTTGTGGATGTAATGGCGTCTCAAGGGTCTCATGTGGATTCTCTTCACTCCAAATGCGGCAATTTTGCTTGTTGACGTAGTCATTCAACCAAAAATGAGCCTCATCACTGAACAAAATTTTGCGATGAAAATCAGCATCGAGATCAATCTCATTTTCGGCCCATACACCAAAATCACGACGCATTGCATGGTCTCGCGGGTTTAATTCTTGCACAAGCTGGATCTTGTAAGGTCGCAAGCCAAGATCTTTGCGCAAAATCTTCTATAAAGTTGATGGACAAAGCTCCAATTGCTGTGCACGGTGGCAAATCGATTCATTCGGGTCCTCTTCAACACTCTACAGCGGCAATTGTTTCTTCGGTGCGCACTGTTCGACGTCTCTGCGGATGCGTATTATCATATACAGTAAACGTAGTGCGAAAACGATCCATGGTTAACCGAATTAATTGCTCTGATGGACGATTATGTCGACCATAAAATGGACGGAGCTTGCGGTATACTTCGCGAACTGAACCGTTATTTTCGAAATAAATTTGCACGATTTGCAAGCGCTGTTCTTTTGTCAACCTGTTCATGATGAAATGGCAAACCAAACTGAACATAAATGACATTAGAGTTGCCAGATTTGACCACAAAATGCCAGTTTTATCTCTTTTCGAAAAACAAACCTGTAAAAAAAACACCCTACAAATGCTTACACATTTTACTACAAAACCGATGGACTCTTGTGTTCTTTTGCAACATGTTGGACATCATGGCACTGGCTGCATTTTGTATTTGCAAAGAAATTAATGGTCTCAATAAAAATAATGCTAGAAGAAATTTCCTCAGTACACTAGCTGATACATTGGTTCTTCCAAATATTGAAAACCGAAAGAAAAACGTTCACATCAGAAAGCAGTTTAGCACCCGTTTGGCCATGGAATCGTATTTTGGAAGACCAATAAATGTAGGTTTTATTAATGTAACATTTGCCCTTCATTTTATCGCATTTTCCTCGTTTTGATTTTTTAATTTCTGATTCCAGTTGTAGTTACTAGTTTATGTGGTGCTGATACTCTACATAAGAGAAAAAGTTGTCAGCTTAGTATATTGGGAGACGAAAAAACTCGCCGATTTGTGTATTTCGGTGCGTTTTTTAATTTTTTCGAAAATGTGATGAAATCTTTATTTTTAATTTTTAATTGCAGTTTTTTAATAATTCATAAAAAGGTGATGAAATCTTTATTTTTAATTGCAGTTTTTTAATAATTCATAACTCATGAAATCTATACAATGAAAAAATTTATTTTAAATACAAATGTATGATAAATGAAATCAAATTCTTCAAAAATCTGTGTTTGAAAATCAAATTAACATTTTAAACATGTAAATAAAAGTTCTTGTATATCCTGATGGTTTGGTGTACTGAACTGTAGACGAACAACCAGGGTTAGAGTACCAGTGGAATCCTAACAAATTTTATTGGAAAAAAATCAAATATAAGTACTTTAACCAGAAAACAAAAATATATAAAAACAAGATGACTCTGCGATGGTAGTCATCTTGTCGTGATGCAGAGACTTAAGTGCAATGATATGTGTTGGCCATGCTGGAGGGAACAGTTTAACTTGAGTTGGCTATTCCCGGTAGGGTCACCCATTCCAGAAGGACATACATGGAGCACGATACTAAGAACTACCCTCCCCACTTGGTAGCGTCTGTTCCCTGTGGGGCGGCTATCAGTCGTTCCATCAACTTTATTTCCCCTCAATAGAGGGATGGTTGATGGAACATAGGTCCGTTTGACCCTGAACTCAGGTCACTTTGTCCGTCCGAAATCCACCAGTGTCTGTTCCCATATTGGGCGGCTGGGGTCTGCGTCTGTTTCCCCTGAGGGGCGGCAGTTATCAACACCTGGCAGGCAGGTATAAAATGCACACTTCCGAAATGGAAAAATGGAAAAGCAAGAGAAGTCATGCCCCTCGTACCCGGTCCAGGGCTTCATAATCTCCGGGGACCCTATTCCCACAGCGATGGTATCAGGCTGTGGTGAGTCGAATGCTACTGCTACTCAGGCTAGTCAGGTGACTACACCGGGCCAGGCTAGTCTGCAAGCTACTGGTTTCGCAGGAAGCCAATCTGGCACACCCAGGTTGGTGGAATGTAATAAAAAACCCATTATGACGCGTGGTTGTCATGTCAGCGACGAGATGCCTCTGGACTTCTCTCCAAGCACCTCTAAAGTCGCTCAAGTCCGTGCCGCAAAAGCGGTGAAACCCCCTGCTTCGGGCACTAATGTGAAGGAAGCGACTAAGTCGCCCCGAACAATAGTTTCCCAGATGCCCCTTGTGCAGACGGGAACAGTGATGGAATCCACCTGTCCTGTCGCTGCATCACCCTCTGCCAACCCCGGCAACACTAATAATCCCCGGCACAAAAATCCTGCTCGACGGGCTGCAACCACGAGGCGCTCCGCCTTGAGATTCATTGAATCTTTGGGTCATAAAAAACCTGAAGAGCTCACTCCGGAGCAAACCGCTTCCCTCAGATGGGCCAAAGCCCACATAGCTGGTCTGCAAAACGCACCTCCCCCTGCTGAAAATGCAGCAGTGCCTAAACGGCAACGTTCAGAGGAGGAAGCGGCAGTCAAAAGCCAACAACCTGGAGCTAAACGCTCTAAACACATGCCGAAGTCTCTGACTAAGTCCTTCAGTGAGATTGTTAAAGACAATCTCATGCGGGCTGTCATTGACAGAAGCAAAAATGACGGATCCATATCCCAGTCCAACTGGGCTATGGCTAAGCAAAAACTGGTGGGAGTGTTCTGGAAGGATTTCAAAGCAAACCCAGGCACCCCTCCTCAATGTGATGATGCTGGATGGTACCAGGGTCACATTAAACTTATGTCTTGTGCAGATGAACGCTCAGGGTCGCTGCTCGAGACTGCCATTGCATTGCTAGGGGAGGTATGGCCGGGATCTAAGCTGGAGGTGGTACCTATTAGTGAGATACCCCGAAGGCCTAGATCTATAGCTACAATACCAGCTGAGCCATCCAAACCGGAGGAGATCTTAGAGATCATTCAGTACTGTAACCCTCAATTGCCTACCAGTGACTGGAAGGTAGTGAAGGTTACGGAGGCTGAAGGATCTTCGAGAAAGGCAATCGTAGTCCTGAACATGGACTTTTTGGAAGCGCTTAGGAAGACACGAGGGAAGGTGTACTATGGCTTTGGTACCATCATCCTTCGTGTCTATCGAAGCGACAACAAGGACGATGCCACTCCTGTCAGCAATGTCAAACCCATGTCTGATGAGGACATGGAATGTAACACTACCATCATTCCAGACGAAACTGAAGATGCCAACTCTGTCACAGATATAGTGGGTGCCTTCTTTGAACGTCTGGACGAGGTGGTTGACGAGGACGCCCTTCTGAGCTCTGATCAGGAGGACGTCAACGTCACCGTTATTAAAAAGGAAGATGGTGAAGTTGACTCAGATCAATCTTCACCACTCTAAAGCAGCTTCTGCTGCACTACTCCTCCGAATAGCTCAGAAAGGGGAGGAGTTCTTAATGGTCCAAGAACCATGGATCCACAAGGATCGGGTTTATGGACTAAATATGAGAGGTTACAAGCTTCTCCATACCAAAGGTTCAGGTAAAATAAGATCCTGTATTTTAGCCAAAAGCTCTATGAATATCTTCATCCTATCTGATTACAGTGACGAAGATACAGTTACAGCCTCCTGGGAAACTAGGGATGGTTGCACTATTTGGCTGATTTCCAGCTATATGGCTCACGACCAGGGGGATAATCCTCCAAGCGAGAAGCTAAGAAGTGCGGTACGGAAGGCGAATGAATCCAGGATACCAGTTATAATCTGCACGGATGCTAACTCGCACCACATAGTATGGGGTAGTAGCGATACCAACTGTAGAGGTGAGAATCTTTTCAACTTTATACTCGAAAGTAGTTTAGAAGTAGTAAATAGAGGTTCAGAACCGACTTTTATTGTATCAAATAGAAGAGAGGTTCTTGACTTGACACTTGTGAGTGCTTCATATAGTAGCATGATCTTTAATTGGACTGTCTCTAGAGACTGTTCTTTATCGGATCATCTATACATTGATTTCAGTGTTACTGATGTACAGGTCCCAATCGGGAATATAATTTAAAATCGTAGAAGAACTGATTGGGCATTACAACATGATGTTCTTGCACAATCGCTGCCCAATCCTACGACATTGAAAGCGTCAATGATATCGAGAACGCCGTAAACGTGCTGACTGAGTCATTTAGCTTTGCTACAAATATGGCCTGTAGGCCTACTATATCCAAGGGGAAGAATAAGCCTCCTTGGTGCAATCCTGAGATAGCGCATGCAAGAGGCACATGTCGTAAATTGTTTAATGAGGCGAAACGTATGGGCACCTGGGCAGCCTACAAAACTTCATTAAATCGCTTTAAGAACCTAATAAGAAATGCGAAAAGGAAAGCTTGGAGGGACTTCTGCGATGGAGTGGAAGGCTCATCTGAGACAAACAGACTTCGTAAAATCTTATCAACCTCACCGGTTGTGCCAAGCTACATTCAGAAACCGTGTGGCAACTGGACCCTGAATAGTAAGGAAACTCTTGATGTATTACTTGATACTCATTTTCCAGACTGTGTTTCGGTCAATGACCTTAATCCGGCAGCTCCCAGTTTTAACAGTGGCCCTCAATGCAACTCCATTCCGATTAATCGTGAAAGGATACGATGGGCGATTAGTAGTTTTGGTCCTTTTAAGTCACCAGGACCAGATGGCATTATTACAGCAGATCTTCAGAAAAATGAGGATATTGTGATCCCTTGGCTCATCAATATATACAATGAATGTATTACCAGAACCTATTTACCGTCAATGTGGACTAGATGTAAGGTTGTGTTTATACCCAAAGGAGGTAAAACGACACACACTAAACCTAAGGACTATAGACCAATTAGTTTATCGTCTTTCCTGCTCAAGACTCTGGAAAGGGTCATTGACATCCACCTGAGAATGACTCTTCCTACGGAGCTAATCTCGCCGAATCAGCATGCCTACACCAAAGGTAAGTCTGTGGAAACCGCTCTATACTCACTGGTGGGCTCCATTGAGGAGTCACTAGGACATAAAGAGTACTCTTTAGTTGCCTTTCTTGATATAGAAGGGGCCTTCAATAACGTCAGACCATCATCTATTCTTTCTGAATTGGAGAGATTGGGTGCTGAATCTAGTACTTGTCAATTTATACGTAGACTACTTGGTAATAGGGTCATATGTGCCACGCTTGGTAGTTCTACTGTAAACACCTCTGTTGTGGAACTTGGCTATAAATTCCCTGCTGGTTGAGATGGACGGCATGAGAATAAAGATAGTCGCATATGCGGACGATGTTGCGGTTTTAATATCCGGTAAATATCTTGACACAATATCTAGATGTATGGAGTCAGCACTTAGTGTACTGAACAGATGGAGCATATCATGCGGGCTAAGTGTGAACCCTCTTAAAACGGAACTGGTACTTTTCACAAGAAGATATAAGATTGATAACTTTATTCCACCGAAATTGAATGGTATTAGACTAAAGATTGCGGAAAGTGCCAAATACCTTGGCATCATTCTAGATAGAAAATTATCTTGGACGTTGAATATACAGAACAGGATTAATAAGGCCTACGTGGCTATATACTCATGCAAAAAGGCAATTGGTACCAACTGGGGGATTAACCCTAAAGACATCAATTGGATCGTAAATGCTGTTGTAAGGCCCATTCTTTTCTATGGGGTATTGGTATGGTGGCATGCCCTTGGGAATTCCTCACACAGACATGCGGTCGAACGTGTACTAAGGAATTGTGCCATCCTGATAACTGGCGCGGTAAGAACAACGCCAACAAAGGCACTGCTTACTATGCTGAACTGGCTACCAGTGGATTTAATGGCAACTCAACTGGGTCTAAATTCTGCTGTGAGGCTTAAGGATGGTTACTCATGGACTCAAAGAGGCCATGGTCACTCTACTATAACGAGACATTGTGAAAACGCTCATAGAAATGTTGACTACTGCATACCGAAACCATCTTTCGATCTGCTATTCTCCATATGCATCCCGAATAGGACCACATGGGCAGACGGGCGCTATACCCCCAATGAAGCAATAAGGATTTTTACTGACGGTTCCAAAAGGGGCAATAGAGTTGGAGGTGGATTCTACATCGAAGAATTTGGAATCAGATCCTCTTTTAGGCTTCCTGATTTCTGCTCTGTCCTTCAAGCAGAGATCTCTGCCATTAAGCGAGCTGCAAACTGGCTGAAGTATTATCAAGCAAGAATGATAAAATAAAGATTACGCCATGCGCATGATTTCCCGTTATGTGACGTAGAAGGGCCATACTAAGGGTTACCAATAATGTTTCATGTGTTAAAATTAAAATTTCTTGCGAAAAAGGTGTGTTTTATGTGATAGTTGGTAACCTTGCAATTGAAATTACTCAGAGAGTTCTAAAAAATATTTCATCGGGTTTTGATAAAATAAATAAATTTGACATTGCATTTGGTGATAAATTATATTTAATTAATTAAAAACGTTCATTGTCGTGTAAAAAAGTGTATATAAAAGCTGTTAAAAAAAGAAAAACAAACAAAAAAAAAGCAACAAAAAATATAAACATGAAGTGTGCAGTGGGCAAATGCAAGCAAAACAGCAGTAAAAAAACAAGTGAGAAAAAATAAAATTTTTGATATGTTTAATAAAACCTGATATATTTTTTTGCTATAGATATATCGTTTTACAATTTTCCCAAAGATGCAGGACAAAGGAAGCTTTGGGTTATGTTTTGCAATCGATGCAAACCCATAGATGTTAAAAAGGATAGAATTTGTGCCTTACATTTCAAACAGGAGGATTTTGAAAGAAATTTGATATTTGAGATGGGTTAGTCAGCATATATTTAATTGTTGCAGTTCATTACTTCATAATTATGAATAGGATTTAGCAATCGGCGTGCACCAAAGTTGAAACCGGGAGCAGTTCCGACCATAGACAGCACTATTGAAAATGAAATTCCAAATCAATCTGAAATTCAAAATGAAATTGCAAATCAAATTGAAATTCCAAACACTCCAAAGACGACTGACATTAAGGAAGATAGTCGAGAACAGTACATACATACTTTATAACTTTTCTCACATACAATTGCACAATCTATAACGCGAGCTGCAAGTTTAGGACATTTGACAAATCAAAATTGGAGCGAATGTCATCAATTGTTTAAACTAGTAATTACTTTTTTTTAAATAATAGCAAAATTATTTTTGTGATTTTCTTTTACTAGACCAATGACTGGTTTGATGTCATGAATTCAAGGGTGCCGAGACAAGATACAAAAGAGAGATTGCACGCATATGGTTTGGCACCAGAAATACAAAATGATATCTTAAATAATATGACGAAAATGATGTCAGAAAGCCGTGTGATTGGCAAAAATAAACTGTTACCATTTCAAAAAGGTATAATGTTATATAATATGTTTAAAAATCTTTGACTAAAATCTAAAACACTTATTTCACAGGCATCATTCAATCAAATAACGCTTTACAAATGCTACATATCGCACTAAAGAATCGATATAATATTGACTATATCTCATCGGCGTAGATAGCCCGGTCTGGGGGAGGCTAAGCCCCCCCCAGAAAAAATTTAGCCACCCCCAGAATTTTTATTCTTTTATTGCATTTTTTTATTTGAACAATTTTCCATAGCTTTTACTAAAAAGTGTTCAAAAAAGATCCCCCCAGGAAAAAGGCCTAGCTACGCCGATGCTATATCTTAACGTATAGATTAAATCAGGATGTTCTGGAAATTTTTTTTGGAATAATTAGATCGAAAGGCGGACTTCACGATCACCCCGATCGTCAAGAATTTAAATATAGACTTCGGTCATATATTCTAGGCTACAACGAAGGCATTTTAAGTACTGAAGCAAATGTCGAAGTCGACAATACGCCTGATTTAGATAAAACTAATTCTTTAACAAGTAAACCTCAACATACAATTTTAAATAACACATTGTTTAATTTTTCATGTGTTTTTTTCCAGGTACTATACTTAAGCATATTAATTCTAGTATCCAAGAAGAAACCGAAAATAATGAAACCGATGAGGTGAAAAAACTTTTTTTTAGATGCAGAATGTTTTTTAGAATGAGATTACTTAATGCCGAAATTGTCCAAAATATTAACAAAAGAAAAAGGAAAATGAATAAAATAATAACATAAAGAAAAATGGCCTTTAATTCTTTTTGAAAATATTGTTAGATCATTTTTATTAAATGAAATAAATATAAATAAAAAACTAATGCCCGTATTCATAAAACTGTATAATGACATAAAATAAATTTTTAACTACAAAATAATTTGAAGAGAAAAATTATAAATTGTCCCACTGTTATGTTTACTCATAAACATTACAGTTTGAGAGCTGAAAATTATTAGCCAATAGAAACACAGAATGTGTGACGTCACAGGGCCAAAATGCGCAGAACATTTTAAAATTGTACGCGTGTTGGCGTAATCTTTATTTTATCATTCTTGTTATCAAGTATCTGGAGATATATGCATGTTTACCGATAGCAAAGCCGCCGTAAGTAACATAGCAGGTGTCTATTCGACATCGAGGTTAACCGCAGAATGCCGGATATCTCTGAACGAGATAGCGGAACATTCTAGGATAGCGCTGATATGGGTCCCTGGACACAGCTCGATACAGGGTAACTATATTGCTGACGACTTAGCCACAGAAGGTACAATGCTGGCTGATGAGGAGATTGACTCCTTCACTGGCATTAACATGAAAAGTCTGAAATCACTGATTCAAGATGAGATGTTCAGACTTGCTCAGGTAAGGTGGACGACCGAAATCACCTGCTCTATTTCTAGGTCCACTTGGCCTTTATTTGATATGGGAAGGACGAAATCTTTACTTAGTTCTCGTCGCGACCTAATTAGGCTTATTGTCTCTCTACTTACAGGTCACTGTACTTTTGGGACACACGCCAGAAGACTTGGTCTACAACATAACGACTTTTGTAGAAGTTGTCATAACGAGGAGGAGGAGGAGACGGTCATCCACTTCCTCTGCGAATGCCCGGCCCTATCGATGAAGAGGGAACGAATACTCGGGACACCCTTTCTTTCATGTTTGGGTGCACTATCCAGGATTAATCCAAAATTCATCGGCACCTTTGCTAAGAAGTCTGGATGGTTTGACAGGGAAGCAACCGATGCGGTCTGAAACTGAGAGGTTGCCCACCAATGGGTATCACAATGGGACCAATATAATGGACCCAAGTGAGCTGTTTCAGAAAACGGCTACCCATATAACCTAACCTAACCTAAGTAAGAGTGCTAAATTCGGCGTAATAAGAAATACAGAAACTACTCTAGACTAGAATATCCTAATTCTGTGTTTTATATTCAGTTTTAGTGCAAATTTTATTAGTATTTGATATATTGCTTGAAAGACAATTTTACGATCAACATAATTTATGTTAAATATTTTGAAATTTTGTCTAATTTTCACCATTTTTAATTGATTTAATTACCAATTCTTACCATAATTTACAGAGTTTGTCTGTTGTTTGTGGAGACACTTCTTTTTATATTATTTTATTTAATCGAAGTTGTTTTTTATTTTTATTTTAAAAATATTGAAAATAAAGAAAATTAGTTTTTGTTAGAAATTCAAAAAAAGATAACACACAATTTATTATTCCAAAACTGGTGACCCCGACAATAGCTGAACATGCAAAACGATGGACCAGTAACTCGAAGTGTTGCAAGAGCTCAAGCATCTCGCGTAGAAAATGAGAATAATGTTGACGACAATGTAGAATTTGTGGAAGCATCTCAATACGTCAATTTCGAAAATCCTTCTTCTGGAATTCTTTCATACTCATCGAAAGTGCAACTACCAAAACTTCAAGGATATTCTTTTAACAACATTGAATCATGGTTTATTCGTTTGGATGTGTTTTTTAGGTTACAAAATATCACTAACGATAACGAACAATTCAGCATTACTATTATTCATTTGGATGAGCATCTGTATGATGAAGCTTTTGATATAATAAACAATCCCTTATCGAATAATAAATTTATCGCTCTAAAAGAAGTGATTTTAAATAAATTTTCTACCTCATCAATATCACGTTTGGAAGAATTTGCTTCCCGTATACAGTTGGGCGATACCAAACCAAGTCATTTATTAACTAAACTACAACGTAGCAATGTAACACAAGACAAGAACATAATTCGTGATTTTTGGTTACAACGTTTACCTTCAACAGCTCGTGCGGTTGTAGCAGGTATGATAAGAATTGAGCCAAATATATCATTTACAGAATTGTCACTGGTTGCTGATGAAATCGTTGATTCGTTAAGAAATAGCAACAACAGGATAGCCGCAATTTCTGAGGAATCGTTGAATTCTGATATTTGTGCAGTTGGCAATACAGGATCAGTAAATAAACGTCTGTCAAATTTGGAAAATTCTATCTCACGCATTGAAAAATCACTGAGAACTTTATCTTTAACAAATCAACAGAGCGGCCAGTCTAATTCTCAACAAAACGCTAACACAAATAATTTATGTTGGTATCATTTCAAGTTTGGCAATAATGCTAAACAATGTAAAAAACCTTGTATCTTTAACTAAAAAAACTAAACAGTTCAGCGACTAATATTAAAGTCGCCGATGTTCCAAAAATCAATAACAATTTCGACTGTTCTTCACGCCTTTTTATTACTGATCGTTTAAGTGGTAAACAATTTCTTGTCGATACTGGAGCTGATGTTTCTCTGGTAAGTTCTTATTCTTTCAAAAATCTTAAATTCAAGAAATCATCTCCAACTCTTTATGCTGCTAATAATTCGACAATTGCAACGTATGGCACAACTCAACTTACACTTGATTTTGGTATCCGGAAAAAAACGGATTGGAATTTTATTGTCGCAAAAAATAAGCATAATATAATTGGAGCAGATTTTCTGAAACGCTATGACTTAATAGTTGATGTTAAGAATAGACAAATTATTGATTCACAAACTAACCAATATTCACATTGTTCCTCTATAAAATTATGTAACTTTCCTTCAATAAAAACCTTTGATTCATCTTGCCAGTACTCAGAATTGTTATCCTTATTTGTAGAATCACACAAATAAATAAAATTGCTTCACCGTTGTCGTCCACTTGTGTTGAACATGTTATTGAAACAAATGGTTCACCTGTCACAGCCAGATCACGACGCCTCTGCAATGAAAAACTTAAGGCTGCTAAAGATGAATTTTCTTTTTTAACGAAACTTGTAATTTGTAGACATTCGAAGAGCCCATACGCTTCACCTCTCCACATGGTATGTAAAGCTAATGGCACATGGCGCCCATGTGGAGATTACAGGTCCCTAAATGCCCAAACTATTCCAGATAAGTACCCGCTCCCACACATTCAAGATCTATCAAGTATTATGCACGATAAACGAGTTTTCAGTAAAATTGATCTTAACAGGGCTTATAATCAAATTCCTAAAAGGCAGTGCGATATTCCTAAGACGGCTAACCCTTCGCATTATTTGAATTTACACATATGACTTTTGGTCTATGTAATGCGGCACAAACTTTTCAAAGATACATGAATGAGGTTTTAAAAGACCTAGATTTCACTTTTTGTTATTTGGATGATATTTGCATTGCATCCTCAACACCTGAGTCTCATCTTGAGCATCTGCGCATTGTATTTGAGAGACTTCGGAAATATCAGTTAACTATCAATCCTTCAAAGCGTGAGTTTGGAAAGCAACAAATTACAGTTTTGGGTCATGTTGTTTGTGAAAATGGCATTAGTCCTAATCCAAAAAAACCCTCTTCCAAAACATGCTTTTGAATTAAAACGTTTCTTGAACATGATACATTTTTACCGCAGATGTATCCGAAATCCAATTAAACACCAAGTTCCCCTAAACAAACTTATTAATGGAAATAAGAAAAAGGATAGAACTTTAATTCAATGGACATCGGAGACAATTCAACATTTTGAAGCATGCAAAGAAGCACTTATTAAATCAAATTTATTGGCTCATCCAAACCCAAACGCTAACATAGTTCTATGCACGGATGCAAGCGATATTGCAGTAGGTGCAGTTATTCATCAAATTATTGACCATAAAACTCAACCTCTATGCTTTTTTTCAATAAAACTGTCCGATGCCCAATCAAAGTATAGTGCATATGATAGAGAATTGTTAGCAATATATCTAGCAATTAAGCACTTTAGATATGCATTGGAGGGGCGCGATTTCGAGGTGTGGACAGATCATAAACCAATTACTTTTGCTTTTACAAAAAAGCATGATTCATCTTCACCACGTCAAATTAGCCAATTGGACTTCATTGGTCAGTTTACTTCTCGAATATTACATGTTCCAGGTGAAACCAATATTACTGCAGATACCCTTTCGCGTATAATTATAAATGCTCTACAAACAAATTAGCAAAGTATTGATTATCAAATTATAGCAAATGAACAAAAAGATTGCCCTCAACTTAAAGAGTTTCTTGAATCACCAAATACATCTTTAAAACTTAGACCAGTTACATTAACAAATTCTAATAAAATCCTTTTTTGTGATTTTTCAAGCACATCTGCTCGACCGTTTATTCCGAAATCTTGCAAAAAAAAATGTAATTAACAAAATTCACAACATAGCTCATACAGGTATAAGAGCAACTTTAAATTCTATTCGAGAAAGATTTGTATGGCCTCATATGCAAAAGGATGTTGCAAAATTCGTGAAAAGTTGTATTTTATGCCAACGTTCTAAAATAAACAAACATACATCATCACCGCTGAACAAATATTCTTTGCCTTCGCAACGTTTCGAACATATCAACATTGATATTATAGGGCCTCTTCCATCATCTGAAGGATATCGTTATTGTTTAACCATAATAGATCGTTCTACCAGATGACCTGAAGCTATTCCTTTAAAAGATATTTTTTTTTCTTAGCTTTTATTTATTTATTGAATCTTCATATCTCGAAATAACAATAAGTTTTCAAATCTTAATACTAAAAAGAAAATAATAAGCCCATCCAGTGCTAGACAAAAATTTTTATGATACTACAAAAAATTTCACATCATCTGTTTTGCGCTTGAGTTAAAGCAAGGGTATCCCTCCTTCTCAACCGACTGTGGCCACTAAAGTTAAGGATGTCTCGTGCAAGTGGGTTTGGATGGTGTTCAAGTTTGCTGACATATTTTGAGGCATATTTTGTAAATTCGACTTTCACCAAAGGAATGCCTAGATCGTTGTGAATTCTAGAATTTTTAACGTACCATGGAGCTGCAGTAATTGTACGTAGAATCTTATTTTGACCCCTTTGAATTTTTTCAATGTTGGATGCTGAGGCAGAACCCCATAATTGAATTCCATAACACCAGATTGGCTTTAGAATTGCATTGTACAACAAAAGTTTGCAATCCAACTTTAATGTAGAATTTCTGCCGATTAGCCAATTAAGTTGCACTGCTTTTAATCTCATCTGAGTAAGTTTTGCATCGATATGAGACTTCCAAGTTAAACGACGATCGAGGTGGATTCCGAGGTATTTGACTTCATTGTGTTGCGGGATAATTTGATTATTTATTCTGATGAACGGGCAGGTATCTTTTCGCAATTTGAAAGTTATATGAATACATTTCTGTTCGTTAACCCTGATTTTCCAAAGCTCAAGCCAATTCTCTAGTTTATAAACATATTTCTGCAAATTCTGTGATGATATTGATGGTCCTTATGAACGCTAATAAAGGCTGTATCGTCTGCAAAAGTTGAAGTATGTATTATGGGGTAAATAAAATATAAAGTTGGACCCAGTATGCTACCCTGGGGTACTCCTGCTGCAATTGGCTGAGCGGGGCTTAAAAATCGCCTTCTTTGATTGTAAATTTGCGACCATATAAATAACTTTTCATAAGTTTGTTGGTGTTAGCAGGCAGAGCTAATTTTATTTTATGCATTAAACCTTTTTTTCCTCTTTCGCAACCACATATTTATTTATGTAGCTGCTTATTTTATTTGAACAAAATTTATTTTACAAAATTCAATTTGGCCTCACCGCCAAGAAGGCATAATTGAGGCAAGTCGGCAAATTAGTTAATAACTATACAAATAAAATAATAGTTTTTTTAGAAAAAAAGAAAAATTAGTTTATAATACATATAATAATTTTATAAAAAACTTAAGACATTAAATCAAAGGCGTTTTAATTTTATTAAATAAGTGTTCTTTACAAGCGGATTTAAAAATTCGATCAATTAGTTTTAAAGCTGGTGGCAAGTTATTAAATTTGATTCCACCAATATAATCAATTCGCTGCGTGGATGTTTCTAACCTGCATCTAGGATGCATAAATCAAATAAATGTAAATTTGCGACCATATAAATAACTTTTCATAAGTTTGTGGGTGTTAGTAGGCAGAGCTAATTTTATTTTATGCATTAAACCTTCATGCCAGACTTTGTCGAACGCTTGGGAAACATTAATGAAAAGGGCGGAGCAGTATTTTTTCTCTTCAAACGACCGTCTTATCACATTTACCAATCTGTGTGTTTGTTCGATGGTACAGTGTTTAGCTCTGAACCCCAATTGGTGATTTGGGATACCTTGAGTGTTGTTCAAAATTGCAATCAACTTAGCCATTAACAATTTTTCAAACAGTTTTGAAATTGTCGGCAGTAGACTAATTGGCCTATATGACTCTACTTTAGTGGGGTCCTTCCCTGGCTTAGGAATCATGGTAATCATAGATACCTTCCAATCTGCAGGATAGTATTCTAGGCGTAAAATAGCATTGAAAATAAATAATATAATTTTTCTAGCTACACGAGGTAACTCCACAAGCATTTTGTTGCTGATTTTATCCATACCTGGAGCTTTTTTAAGATTCAGAGTACCAATAGCGCTTTGAGCATCATGAAAGATAAGTCTTAGAGGTACAGGAGGTCTAATAACGAGTGGAGGCAAATCAGATGCATTATTTGAGTTGTTTATAGTAAAAACATTTCTCAAATGGTTAACAAATAAAGTCCCCTTCTCGGAATCATTTCTAGCCCAGTCTCCAGTCGGATTTCGCAAAGGAGGTTTTCCTCTTACTGGTCTTTTTAAACTTCTTGCCGCCCTCCATAACGAGTAGTCAGATTGTGGGGTACTATCAAGACCTTCCAAGTAAGATCTAAGTGAGGCCGTTCTTTGGGTTTCTAAGAAATGTCTTAGTATATCTCTGCATTCCCGTAGCCTAGCTTTCAGTTCAGGAGACCTGTGAATTTGCCACTCTCTTCTCATTCTTCTTTTTTCTGATAGGAGATGTTCGAGTTCAGAGAAATAAGTTCTGTTTGTCCTATTTCTACATTCAACGTGATAAGTGGAAGCGTGATGCACAGCTCGTCGAAGGTCCTCGGTAAAGTTGCCAATCGACTCATCAATATCTTCGGTAGTTCTCAACACAACATTTTCCGTGCAATGAGAGCTTAAATACTTTTTGTATTTTATCCAACTTACTCGGGTCTTAGTCATGTTCATAAATGGAGAACCACACACTTGAGGGAAATGCATTGAAATGATAGTAGGAGAGTGATCTGAGGACAAGTCCAGTGAAGGATCCACTTGCATCCATTCTACAGGGATATTTTTCATTACCCCAAAGTCAATAACATCGGGAATCTTCCGTCGGTCCGTCGGCCAATAGGTGGGATGTCCACTTGAGAGTACATCTAAGCCCATTTTAGCAATGGTGTTGAAGAGTACGCGACCCTTTGGAGTTACCAGACGTGAACCCCAAAATGTGTGTTTGGCGTTAAAGTCACCAGCAACTAAAAATCTAGCTCCAAGGGATTTAAAGAAGTTATGGTATTGGTGTTCTTTTATTGAAAATCGAGGCGGAGAATAAATCGATGATAAAACAAATTTGTATTGACAGAATTCAATGCAAATGTTTGTTGCTTGGAGGTAATCCTCACTTATGTTATTCATTAGATAATGCTTTATTCTGTTCTTTATAAGAATTGCCGAACCTCCACAAGCTCTTCCGCGGGGGTCTTTAGTATCGTAGAACTCGTAGCCATTAATTTTGAAGTACCCTGTCGACGTCAAGTGAGTTTCAGCAATCATCATAACATCAATCTGCTTATCCATCAGGAAGTATTCCAGTTCATTTTTATGTTGGCGGAGGCCGTTCGCATTCCAAAAACAAATTTTTAAACAAATCATTTCTTTAAAATGGCTTGTAAGATAGTGGATTGCATTTTCAGCATTTCCTGCATCATGGATGTCATAGTGGTCGTAAAAGTGTTTATAGTTTGGACAAGTGTCTGCAATGTAGTCTCTAGAGTGTTAATATTAGGCTCGAAATATTGTGATTTAGGTTCCTGCTCCAAACCTGGCATATTAGATTTAACCACGTTTGCGTAAGAAACTTGTCTAGAACTAGGCGCGTTTGCATGACTAGTGGACCGTAACAATTGAGGGAAATTGGTACTCAAAGCAAAATTAGGCTGTTGAGGATGATCAGGTAATACTGACGTCTTGTTGGTTCTTATGCCTTTCAAATGAGTGTAAATTGGACAACCTCTATAATTTGCGGTATGATTACCTCCGCAGTTACTGCATTTTTTGATTTTTGAGTCAGTTCTCGACTTATCGCATTGAGCAGTTGCATGTAGCTCCCCACACGCAACACAAACTGTCGGCAATTTACAATACGCCTTGGTGTGACCAAATTCTTGACAGTTGAGACACTGGACGGGTCCCTGACGCTTATGTGGTTCTTCCACGGTGATTCTACGATGCAGAAGGTAAATCATATTTTAGATGGGATGGGACTCGTTTTTCTTTAATACGACATCTCCAGGTTCCAATTCCACCCTAAACATAGGCTGTGAAGTCTTTTCACGGTTTCTAATATTCGTTATGCTCTTAATTTTGAAGCCTTTTTCGATTAAGCTAGTCTTTATCTCGGCAGGATCAACATCTGGGTCTGTACCCTTTAGAACGACTTGGAGTCCTTTTGCGCTTTTCAGCTGGTAGGGATAGAAATCCCTACTCTCCCTCTCCAACTGGTTGGACAATTTTCGAAAATCATCTTCCTTTTTCACTTGAATTTTGGTTTCGCTGATATTTCCATGTTTAATTGATGTTACGCTAAGCATATTTTCACCTATTACCGAAACAATTCCTTGTACCAATTTACTGGAAGTGGGCTCTCGCAGGTAAATTGGTGGGGGCTTAAACGTCTTCTTAGGAAGTTCTGGCTCATCCGTCTGGAGAAGAGCAAACCTATTTTGATCATTACTCACGGTCTTAGGAGCTTTTGAATTTGATGACACTTGAGCAGATGTCGGGCTCCTCTGTCGCTTAAGAACTGTGACGTATTTATCCATACCTACTTGTTTTCTAGGTTTGACTGCACTATTTGATGTAGAAGGTGTTGATTGCATTATTGAGGTTCACAACTTTTTTAATAATTTGGTCGTCTTTCATAAATCGGTATTGCCATTCACAACTTAAATGTAGTTGACTTTTTGGTTGTGCGGCTGATTTTTTGGTTGTGTTTAATAGTATTGCGGTTCACCATTTTGGATGAGTTTGGTTGGCAAAAACGATAAATAAATAGCTTGGGCCCACCTACATGAACATAGGTTTGGATTCATTACAAAGCAAGTATTAAAACAAACTTGCTAATAATAAACAAAACCAACAAGCAGCAGGTGGTGGTCCTTCACAAGAAATTCCGCTTAATGTACTTGAGGATTGCGTGTCCCAGCTGTTATCACTAAATTACCAAGTAGCACCATCTGGACACACCTTCGGCGTTGAAAACGTTGGTCCGTCAACAAGTCAGGCTTTAGAAACTCCTCAAAATCTCGACATGGAACAAATCGTTACAAATTAACCTGAGATAATAAACACACTAGCCAAGAAAAGAAAAAAATCACCAGAAAAAGAGCGTCTGGAACTTCTGAGAAAACAATGCGAGACACAAGCTAAACTTTAAAAAAGTATTAAGGATTTGGAGAAAAACAATTATAAAAATTATGAAATAAACAAGCAGCTTTTACAAATTAAGCAAAAGAAAATTGCCTCTATGAAAAATAATACTTATTATACAAACATATTTGTTACTAATTTTGGAAATTTCTTACTTCGCACTGGGTAGTTCAAGAGAATTGGAATCATCGCGTATTTTTCTACGTATACGTAGAACATTTGCATTAGCGTCATGATTTTCGTCTTCAAAAAATAAATCCACACTTAAATCCATTCTTTTTATTTTATAAAAACTTGATTTTTTGCGTTTTTTTCTTCACTCTATAAATAAAATGCAAAAAAATGAAATCGATATATCATGTCGGCAACGCCATAACAATTACAACTAAAAATCGTTGTGCTACACAATAACAAAAAATAATTTGGTTGAGTTAAAGTCGGGTTGGCTGACAGACGACCAAACTTAGTTGAGTTGAGAACGGCAATAGGGGCAAAAGTTCCTTCATCTGTTGAAATCACTATATTGGGCGAAAAGGAACGACGCCATTCCACGGCTCTTGCAGTGAGAAAATTCTCCACAGATGTTTTTAAGGATTCTTCCTCAGAGACCCATATAGTTTTTCTAGTTGAGCTAAACTCTTTCTCAGAATTACATCTGAGAGGAACACTCATACAGTTTTTATACGATTTTTAATGTTTTTTTTTTCTTTTTTGTTTAAAACTTTTTACACTTTTCACCTATTACGATTTTTTCACCGAAAATTCAGCCGCACTAAAAATAACAGTTCAAATGAGACGAAACTATTAAAAAAAGATATTAACTCAGAAACAATTGCACAGGCTCTAATTAATGGATGGATATCTCGATTTGGCATACCAAATAGAATTTCCACCGATCAAGGCTCACAATTTAAATCAACACTATTTAGTGAACTATCAAGACTTCTTGGCATTGATCACTTAAAAACAACTGCTTACCATCCTCAGGCAAATGGTATTATAGAACGATGGCATAGAACTCTAAAAAGTTCTCTTATGTGTTATAATAGAGAAAATTGGAATACAGCACTACCATTAGTTCTACTGGGTTTACGAACAACATTTAAACCTGATATAAGTTCTTCTCCTGCGGAAATAGTGTACGGCACTACTTTAAAATTACCAGGATAATTTTTCATGGATTCCGACTTCATCCTACAAAATCATTTAGTCAAAATTCTGTCCAGTAACATGAATTCTGTTCGTCCTGTAGATATTTCACATCATACAGTTAGAAAACCTTTTATTCATCCTAAACTAAATGAATCTACTGATGTTTTTGTCAGAAATGATGGAATTAAACCATCTCTTACTCCACCATACAACGGCTCTTATTTGGTTTTGAAACGTGGTGATAAAAATTTTCAAATACACGTCAGTGGAAAAACTCGGAACATAACAATAGACCGTTTAAAACCAGCTTTTTTACCGATCACTACTGACTAGCTACGAGATTATACTTGCTTGTCTGGAAGGGGAGTATATGTGGAGACACTTTGTTTTATATTATTTGATTTAGTCGAAGTTGTTTTTTATTTTTTTTTTATTTTAAAAATATTGAAAATAAAGAAAATTAGTTTTTGTTAGAAATTCAAAAAAAGATAACACACAATTTATTATTCCAAATGTTCATAATAATCTTGAGTGTAATTTAACAAACAGAGTATAAACAAGTAAGAGTGCTAAATTCGGCTGTGCCGAATCTTAAATACCCTCCACCTAAACGTAATAATTGATATATTGTTTGAAAGACAATTTTACGATCAACATAATTTATGTTAAATATTTTGAAATTTTGTCTAATTTTCACCATTTTTAATTGATAATTACCAATTCTTACCATAATTTACAGAGTTTATCAGATGTGCATAATAATCTTGAGTGTAATTTAACAAACAGAGTATCAAAAAAGGGGAACAATTCGGTTTTAGTGATTTTGCTCAAAAAAAAAACTTCATCAAATAGGGCTTTTAGAGGAGATGCCAGCAAAACAAAATTTGTTGGCGGTCACGCCTACTTTCGAGGGGGCGGGCCCGTAAAGTTGAAAATATATAGGCCTATATCTCGGGAACTACTGGGTGTCTAATAATTTGTAATACATTAAATAAAAGGTATTAAAAATACCTTTCCAACGATATATATCATGATTATAAAATATGGACCGAATATGGGTTAAATCCGAAAAGAATATTTTTTGACCCGAATTTTTGTTTTTTGGAAACGGGTCTTATATGGCAGCTATGAAAAATTATGGTCCGATCTTCTTAAATTTTGGAACAGTTACTTTCATGCATATGAGGATATTTCACGTCGAATTTCAACATAACAACGGTATATTTAAGATATATATTAGTATTAACATGGATTTCGGTAGTGGACCTTATATAGTCAAATACGGACCGATATTCTCAAAATCCAGCAGTTTGATTTAGGCATGTATGTAAATGATCCGTGTAAAATGTTGGATTGGTACCCTTATTTATAAGAGATTTATGAGTATTAAAGTGATTTTCGGAAGAGGGCTTTATGTGGGGCATACGGTTAAAAATAGACCGATATTCACAAAATTTTGTGGGATGATTTTTGTATATATTTAAAAGATCTGTGTAAAGTTTTGAGTTGGTACCGATATTTATACAATATATATATATATAGGGATGTATAATTCGCTTATAGTCCACTGCTTCAAATGCACGCTGTTTGTGGACTATAAGGCGAATTCGACTATATGTGGAATTTTATATAAGCTACTTTTTGGCTTATATATGAATTTGCATATAAATTTGTATTTGGACTATATAAAATTTTAAAATAAAACACACGTTTATAAATTACTTATTTCTTTAATAATATGTATTGCAATTATGATTGCTAAAACAGAAACAATTTGTACTTCAGTATACTATGTGGTAATATGTTTGTAAAATTATTATAGAGGCTAAAAACTTATTTGAAATAATCAGTTATTTTTTACTGATTTAAATTTACTGCGTTATTGAGTACTTTGTCCTCAATTTTTTCAAATATGAAATGACTATTAATTTCATTTTGTGAACAAAACGCTCGTAAAATATTTGCCGATTTCAATACTTCTGCATTTGATAGTAAAATAGTGTTGTCATCAAACACTTCAGAATCAGCGTTGCCGTTTTTGGTTATTTCTAACCAAAATTGGTTATTTTTTTTCTCAATGTGTACATGTGTAGATTTTTTCTGTTTTGGTTATTTTTTTTACTGAAAATATTTGCCCCTATTGCCGTTCTCAACTCAACTAAGTTTGGTCGTCTGTCAGTCAACCCGACTTTAACTCTACATTAACTCTACTACATTTAAGTTGTGAATGGCAATACCGATTTATGAAAGACGACCAAATTATTAAAAAAGTTGTGAACCGCAATAGGGGCAATTTACTATGTGAATTTAAATTTTGGGATAAAATTTCAACATACAAAAATGGCCTAAACGAAAATTGTTTTAAAGAACTTGTAAATTTCGTACAAAATTTATTGACATTACCCCACACTTCCGCTGCAGCTGAAAGAACATTTTCTCAGCTTAGTTTGATAAAAACAAAATTTAGGAATAATTTAGATTTTAAGACAATTAGTAATATATTGCAAGCAAAAGAATTGTGCAAAAATCAACAAAATGCCCATTTTGTTTGGTCTGCCAAAGACAAATTTTAAAATTCAAGTTGTGACATTTTAAGTAAAAGTGATCTCCATATTTATTGTAATATAATTATATGTTTTTTAGTATTTAAGAGAGTAACTTTCTAGTTCCCTATTTTATTGCCAATGAAAAATTTTTTGTTTTTATTATATACTTTTTATTTTTGTTTAAGACATTAAAAATTAATAATTAAACTTGCAGAACTTAATGTAAAGTATTGGAATTTTAAATTTTACAAATTGTAGCATTAGCTTATGTTTCTTTGCATTACTTTTTGCAAAATATGACGCTTAGTTTTTTAAAAAAAATAGTTTTTAGTATTAGGAGTTGTGTTGTAAAATACGTTGTTTTATGTTTTTTTTTTTTTGTTACCTTAAAGTACAAATTATAGTTAAAATTACAAAAAATAAATAAATAGTACATGCATTTAAATTTGGTTATTTTTTTTTTAATTTGGTTATTTTTTTCATAAATGTTGGTTACAAAAAATTTTTTTTCGTGGCAACACTGTTCAGAATTCATTGAATCTAAAATTGGTACATCTAAGTTTTTATTGCAAACAGCCTCTAAAATTTCTTCTTCAGTCAGAGTCCCGAAACAAACAACATCATCATCGCAGTGGATATATTCGGATGACAGTGTAAGCACTTCGGGGAAAAAATTTTCATTATCTTCACTTTCGTGTTGATAATTACCATTTTTAAAGCCAGCCTATGAAAAACGAAACTTGATCATTAACTGTGAGTATTTAAAAGTAAAGTTAAAATTTTCATTGAGCAATTTACGAGTATAGTAGCTATAAAAAATTATCCCGTAGGTTTATGATAGAAATTTTTATTTAGTACATATCGTTTTAAAGTAAGCAAACCAAAACCAGTACATTTTATTTTGAATTTTTACAAATTATTACAAGTTATTAAATATGCAAACAGGGCTTATATTACAACAAAACACTAGTTTTAATCTTTTATTATTGCTATTATGAAATTGCTAAATGAAAATTTTAAATAAATTTTATTAATTAACAGTCAGTTAGAATTTTTTCTGCAAACCAAATCACATTTGTTGCAAATTAAATCACACTCTGACAAACAGTGTAATGAATAGAAGAAGCATTAAACTACGACAATACACAATTACCTTTTTAAAACAGTTTGAAATAGTGTTTGGCTTGACCAACCACCATGCACGTTTTACAAAATTCAATGCATCTAATATAGTGATAGATTTAAGGTACTCTGGAACGGTTTTTACCATTTCTATAGCGAAAAGTTGTTTCTTAACTATAATCTGTCTATACTGGTGCTTAAAGGCATGAATAATTCCTTGATCTATAGCGGCAGTTGTGTTGGGAGGAAGAAATTGTACTTCTATATTCGATAAATTTATGGTTACTCTGTGACAAGAGGCATTATCAATAAATAAAATAATTTTTTTGTTATTTTTAATCATCTCATTATCCAATATGGTAATATATAATAATTCATTCCAAGTGCTAACTGTCATCCAACTGTTTTTATTTGAAAAGTAGGTCACCGGTATTGTCTTATTTTTGAAACATCTGGGCTTCTGCGGCTTGCCAATACTAAAAACTCTTTTGTAAGAGCCATCCGAACTGCATATAAATAATAAGGTTAAGCGAGCTTTTTGGGATTTCCAGCCTTTTGGCTGATCACCGTTGTTAAAAAATGTTGTGTTAGGAAGAGCTTTATAATATAAGCCATTTTCATCGGCATTAAAAACGCAATCAGGACTATAATTTTCAATTAAATTAGGCAAAACACTGTTTTTAAAATTTTCAGCTGCCGACTCATCATTACCTTTAGACTCCCCTTGTATTTTTCCGAAATTAATATTGTTACGTTTTCGCCATCGATACAGCCAACTTGCATTTGGTTCAAATTCTTCATCTAACTCTACAGCAAATTCTTTAGCTTTATTTAAAAGCATTAAACTAGTTATGACGGCGTTTTGACCACGCATATCATTAAACCAAATGCTTAGAGCTCTTTCAATATTATGGTGGAATCCTTTTCTTTGCCTCTTTGATTTTAGATTGGTGGACTTTCCAAGCTCTGGAATTTTCTTTTCATTCTTGATTATTTTATACACTGTTGATGTTTCAACTTTATATTTAGTGCTTAAGTTTTTATATGATAAACCATTCTTTTTAAAATCATTTAATAAGCTTAGTTTTTGCTTTATAGACAAATTATCTCTGTTTTTACCCATTTTTACGTTAAATATTTATTTACGGTTGACACTTATTTCAAGGCACTCTTTGGCAAAACAAAACAATTTGAAATACGCAAATAATGTGTGAAAAACGTAATATGTATGTTCATATGCATAAGGAAGTGTTGCATTTTTTTTGCTCGGTTCATGTCTAGGAAAAATTATATTAACCCCCTGGCCCACGATGTCGAACGATAACATTCGCTTAGATAAGACTAAAGACACAAACTTTTTATCGTATCTATTTTTTACTTAATCAAGTTTGTTTATTCCACAATCAAGGTTCTGTCTTAAGTCTTATCTAAGCGAACGTTATCGTTCGACATAGTGGGCCAGGGGGTAAATTTGCATTTTGGATTATATCTTTAATAACTTGCATATAACTAAGATTATTTATACCACATCTAGATGGCATTTATGCGAAAATGGACAATAGCGCTAATGGACATTATAACAAATATTTTGAATGTATTTTATTTATAGATGCCAGAAAATTAAAAATTTTGGAATATATCGCTATAAGCGGTGTGGCTTATAAACGAATTATACTTAATTTGGTACAATAATTTATTTGCCTATAAAGTGTATTTATGTCAAATTTTAGACGTTTAACATTATTTATATCTGTTTTATATGTATTTAAGTGAATTTTGTAAGTGGACTTTATATGGGGTATATGGTCAAACATGGACCAAACTAAAAAAAAATTCGTTTTGCGATTTATTTTTGCATAAAACTTATTTTTGCTGAATTTTGTCTTGATATTCCAATTTTATAGGCATTTATTTATCATTAAGCCATATTTCTGGAATATATATATTTGTATTGGGGGGCTATGAGAAATCATGGACCGATTCTTAGTATTTTCCGCACACTTTCTTCTTTTGTCATAAAAACAACGTTTTCAAAATTTCATGGTATTATCTGCAATATATTTCAAAATATTGCAAAAAATGTACAAAAAATATAAAATTTTTATGGAGGTTGTCTCACATATTGATCCATAACTATGGTTGACCTAAACCAATTTTGCTGATTTTAAATACCAAACTTCTCTAAGGCATTTCTGACAGAATTATTGAAGATTTGGATCCCGAATATATCTGGGGACTTCAAAAAACTGATTTCAACATCCAGACAGATAGACATGGCTTAATCGACTACGCTATCTATAAGGACCCAGAATATATATACTTTATAGGGTCGAATATATCTGGGGACTTCAAAAAACTGATTTCAACATCCAGACAGAAGGACATGGCTTAATCGACTACGCTATCTAAAAGGATCCAGAATATATATACTTTATAGGGTCGGAAAATTATATTGTGGAAATTTCACACGGAATGACAAACTTATATATGTATACACTTCTCATGAAGGTGAAGGGTATAAAAATTAGCGGTCTTTTCTTAAAAAAAAAACTAAATATGAAAGAGGTCAGATTAAGACTTACATAGTCCGATACGACCCTTTTTAGAAATAAATAATTAAGTATTGTTCTACTAGGACTTTAATGCTCTGGTATGAACTTGCCTATATAATAAATAAAATAAAAAAAAACATAAAATAATAAAAACACCTCCTAGGAAGGAAGATTTATTCCTCCTTCCTACAACTGGCGCCCAACGGAAATTTTATTGGACTACAAGCACGTTACACCCGGATTTGTCGAAGAAATTCCAGTGTGGTTATCGCATTTCCCAATAGTTGGTGTCTTCATCATCTACCATCACTGTGTTGTATATGTATGTTACGTGTAGCTCGATCATGACATTAACATACATAATGTTATGAATCTGGCAGCACTAACTTATTATAAGTACCCATTGTACCAATTATTAGTATTAAGCAGTAGATTGTAAGTAACGATTAAAGAACAATAAAGAACATTCTGAATCACACATTTGAACATATAACATGGTGTCAGAAGTAAAACTGAAGTTTTTATAAAGAATAATTAAAGTCATAAAACAAAAGTAAAAAAAAAGTGTCAGAAGAAAAACTGAAGTTTTTATAAAGAATAATTAAAGTCATAAAACAAAAGAAAAAGACAGATAATACGGATAAACCAAACCATTATTATAAATTTTATTAAATAAATAGCAGCGAACTCATGTTCATACATTAAACAAAATGGTGGATGTAAAGATAAATTACCGGCGTCTTCTGAAATAAAGATGGCTAATGGAGGACAGTTTTTTGCATCAACTCTGCCGCCAATTAATCTTAAGTCTGCAAACTTGGCAAAAGAGTGGAAAATGTGGTGCACCAAATTTACTATTTTTATGACGGCTTCAAACTTGGAAATGCAAACAGATCGACGCAAAGTGGCTTTATTGTTGCATCACCTTGGTGGTGAATCTTTAGAGATTTTTTATTCCTTTAACGAAGACGTTAATGCAGTTAAGTATGCAGATCTGGTTGAAAAATTTGAAGGATATTTCACACCAAAGGTAAATATTGCTATGGAACGCCACAAATTTTTCATTTGCAGACAACAACCAGACCAATCAATAGATGAGTATGTCACAATATTAAAAAATTTAAGTCTGAATTGTGAGTTTGGTAACCTGCGTGAAGACTTGGTCAGAGACATATTTACCTGTGGGTTGTCTCCAAAAATGGGAAATGTTCGAGAAAGGTTATTGGCGGAAGGTGGAATTCCGTTGGAGAAGGCTATTGGTATAGCAAAATCATTAGTCATGGTCAAGGAAAATGTCTTAAAACTCGAAGATACGTACGAGACACACGAAGAAGCAGCTATCAATATATTGAATAAAAAATCAAGAGATAGATTCATTAACAAACAACAGATGGCCAGTTGCAGTCGTTGTGGGCAGAAACATAAAAACAGGTGTCCAGCAGAGGGAGCTAAGTGTCACAATTGTGGTAAAATGGGCCATTATTCTAAAATGTGCTTTACGAAGAAGCGTTTTGTGAAAAATGTTAACATAGCAGAGAATGGCGATGATGATCATGGTGAGGATGAAGATGACGATTTGTTTATTGGAGCACTATTTAAGGAAAAAACTGCAACTGAATGGAGCATTGAGGTAACGGTCAATAAAAAGAAAATAGTATGTCAAATAGACACTGGTGCACAGGCAAACATTATTTCGATAGAATCACTAAAAAATATTATACCTAATTATTTCTTAAACAAGACTTTTGTAAATATTTTTACTTTTAGTGGCGAAAAATTGACAGTATTAGGAACTGTTAATTTGAAAATTAAGTATGATATGCATACACACATATTGAAATTTTTTGTTGTAGAATTTAGATGTAAAAATATTATAGGACTTCAGTCTGCAGTTGAACTAAATTTAATTAAAAATGTAAATGTAAACCATCCAACAGTGCAAAATGAATCACCAATAAATGATACAAACAGCCACAATTTTAGCCGTCTTGAAGGTATAATGGAGAATCTGGTGCAATCCATGAACCATTTCATGACAAGCATGACAAGTATGATGCAGGAGATGCAAAAAATGCAGTCCACGCTACTGCAGGCCATACTTAATAGACCATGAACTGTCTCAAAATATGTTTCTGGAACGCAAACGGCATACGCCAACACAAAAATGAACTTGAATATTTTCTTTTTAATAAGAAAATTGATGTAATGCTGATTTCCGAGACTCATATGACGTCGAGAAGCATTTTTAAAATAAGTGGTTATACATTCTACGACACCAAGGACCCTAGAGATAGATCATGTGGTGGCTCGGCAATATTGGTCAAATCGCGAATCAAACACCATTCATTGGGTGGTCTTTCAGAGTGTTATCTTCAAGCAACAAACATCTGTATTGAGAACTTTTGTCAAAACCTCGTGATTTCGTCAGTTTACTGTCCGCCCAGATTTTCAATAACAAAAGATCAGTATAGAGATTTTTACAAATCACTAGGTAGCCGTTTCATAGCGGCTGGCGACTACAATGCTAAGCATACATTCTGGGGCTCACGACTCGTTAGCCCTAAAGGTCGTATCTTGTACGACTCCCTGTCTGAAATGGGACTGAATGTGATTTCAACTGGTCAACCAACTTATTGGCCAACTGACCAGCAAAAAATTCCTGACGTTATCGATTTCGGCGTGGCGAAAGGAGTATCCCCGGAACTCTTTGAAGTCGAGGCTTCACTGGATCTTTCTTCAGATCACTCACCCACTGTAATCACCATCAGAAGTCCTCAGCAAAGCGTAACTGATGCCTTACTTCTTGTCAAACGTCTGAATTGGTTAAAATACAAAAAATACATCAGCACTCACTGCACAGAGAAACTCCCGTTAAAAACTGCTGAAGACATCGATGCCTGTATAAAAAGTCTTAATGAACATGTCGAGAAAGCCGCAGAACATGCTTCTTCCACTTACCGCCCGAATAGGTACAACAGAGTTTTTTCTGCAGATGTTGAGCAACTATTGTCTGAAAAAAGGAGAGTCCGAAGAGAGTGGCAACAACACAGATCGCCCCAACTTAAAACTAGGTTGAGAGAATGTACCAAAAATCTTAGGATCTTGCTAGAAGCGCAAAAAGCAGAGTCTCTCAAACAACATCTGGAAGGTCTAGACGCAACTTCCCAGTCAAATTATTCATTATGGCGTGCAGTCCGAAATCTAAGAAAACCCGTAATCGCAAAACCTCCACTGCGTACTTTGAACGGATCTTGGGCACGAAATAACGAAGAAAAAGGCAACCTTTTCGTAAGTCATTTAAAAAATGTATTCACTCCCAATACGGATACTGACATTAGCGAGCTACCGCCTGTTGTTGCCAGACCACCTGTACAAATAAGATTTCAATATCTGGAGGTTGTTGAGGCTATTGATAATTTAAATGTTAAAAAAGCACCTGGGTTTGATAAAATCAGCAATAAAATGATTTTTGAGCTGCCTCGCATTGCAAAAAGATTAATCCTCTTTCTTTTTAATGCTATCTTACGACTTGAGTACTACCCTCCGGTTTGGAAAATTGCACTAGTAAAGATGATTCCTAAGCCGGGAAAAGATCCTTGCAAAGTTGAGTCGTATAGGCCAATAAGTCTATTACCAACTATGTCCAAATTATTCGAGAAATTGCTTATAACCAAGCTGACTCCGATTTTGAATGAAAACAACTGCATTCCCAATCACCAGTTTGGCTTCAGACGTCAACACAGTACAATAGAACAAACACATAGATTGGTACAAGTCATAAGAAAAACCTTTGAGGAAAAGAGATACTGTTCAGCACTCTTTATTGACGTCTCTCAAGCTTTCGACAAAGTATGGCATGAAGGCCTGATATCTAAATTAAAGCAGAACTTGCCGGTGAATCTTCAACACCTACTATGGAAATACTTAATCGACCGTCAGTTTATGATTAAAGAAGGTGATTATTTAAGCCGTCCTCAACCTATAGGTGCTGGCGTCCCTCAAGGTAGTATCTTAGGACCAATTCTATACTTGCTGTACACAGCAGACATGCCAACAAACAATGAAATTCACACGTCAACATTTGCTGATGATACGGCATTTCTCAGTACTCACAAAGATCCAAAAGATGCCTCGATTCAATTACAGCACCACGTAACGCAAGTGGAGAAATGGGCAAGACAATGGGGAATAAAAATAAATGAACAGAAATGCACCCACGTAACATTTACTCTACGTAGGGAATCATGTCCCCCTATTCGTATTAATGACCATATAGTGCCTCAAAACTCCCACGTGAAATATCTTGGTATTCATCTGGACCGTCGCCTCACATGGAAACCACATATAGATGCTAAGCTGACTCATATGAAACTGAAAGCAGCCCAAATTCATTGGCTCATCGGCAGAAACTCCGTCCTTCGGCTCGATTGTAAGCTTCTACTCTACAACTCAATCTTAAAGCCAATTTGGTGCTATGGTATCCAGTTATGGGGCACTGCCTCCAACTCCAATACTGAGAAAATTCAACGCCGTCAAAACAAAATTCTACGAATGATAACTACCGCTCCTTGGTATATTAAAAACAACAACATACACAACGATCTTGATGTTCCACTTGTCAAATGGGAAATAACTAAACACGTGGCCCTTTATTTGGGTAAGCTGGAAACTCATCCAAATCCCCTCGCTCGAGACATCTTACAACATCCCGGTCATAGCCGTTTGAGAAGGAGGGACACCACCGCTCTCAGATGAATAAATACAAGTTGCTCATTATATCCTATCGAATTTGAAAACTAGATTTTGTCTAGCATTGGCTGGACTTATCTTGATTAACTTTAGTTTTAGGATTTGAATACCTATTGTTAGTTCATTTAAAATGAAGATACAATAAAAAGAATATGCAAAAAAAAAAAAAAAAAAAAAAAAAATTTTATATCGGCAAATAATATGATTGAAAAATATTCTGATGTTTTTTCTGGTCTTGGTCTCTTACATGAGAAATGTCATTTGAAGATAAAAGAAGAAGTTTCTCCGGTAGTGGAACCGGTACGTAAGATTCCGTATAAGCTATATGATAAATTGAGATTAGAATTAAATAGAATGGTGAATTTGAATGTAATAAAAAGTGTTAGCGAACCAACGGAATGGGTCAACTCTATAGTACTTGTATCAAAACCAAATGGTAGCTTGAGACTCTGTTTAGACCCGAGAAATCTAAACAAAGCAATTTTAAGGCCACATTTCCCTTTTCCTAATATTGAAGATTGCAAGGCGAAACTTAGTGGTTCTAAATATTTTTCATCTCTTGATGCCAACAGCGGATTTTGGATGATTCCTCTAGATGAGCAATCTTCAAAATTATGTACTTTTAACACACCATTTGGGCGATATCGATTTTTGAGATTGCCATTTGGAATCAATGCAGCACCCGAAATTTTTCATGCTAAAATGATAAAGTATTTCGGTGATATTCCGGGTTTAATAGTTATATAGATGATTTTTTAATTTATTCATCCTCTAAAGAGGAACATTTTAAAATTTTGGAAACTGTTTTTCGGAGAGCAAAAGAGGTTGGAATAAAATTTAACAAAGCTAAATGTAAAATTTTACAAACAGAGATTAAATTCTTGGGTCATGTATTTAGCAATTTAGGAATTAGGGCAGATAGGGAAAAAGTAAAATCTATAGTTGAAATACCTAAACCAAAAAATGTGAAAGAACTGCAAAGATTTCTTGGCATGATTAATTATTTGGGCTCATTCATTGAAAATTTAGCTTCAAAAAACAAAAATCTTAGAGAACTATTAAAGAATGACATTGCATGGCATTGGTCTGAAGCACATGAAAGAGAGTTTGAAAACCTCAAAGGTGAAATATCAGAATCGCCTGTGCTGACATATTTTGATCCAAATAAGCAACTAACACTATCAGTTGATGCATCGCAGTTTGCACTTGGTGCAGCTATCATGCATGACAAGCAACCAATTGCATATGCTTCTGTTTCATTAACAGAATCCCAGAAAAATTATGCTCAAATCGAAAAGGAACTATATGCAATTTTATTTGGTTGTACAAGGTTTCATAAATTTGTTTATGGGTCAAATATTGTTGTTGAGACAGATCACAAGCCACTAGTCAGTTTGTTTGACAAACCATTGTATAAAATTCCAGCCAGCCTACAAAGATTTATGTTACGGTTGCAATTATACAATTTGTCAGTATTGTATAAGCCGGGAAAAGATTTACTAATAGCAGATACTTTATCTAGAGCTCCTTTGTTAGAAACAACATCTGAGATTTTTTTTTTTTTTTTTTTTTTGCATATTCTTTTTTATTGTATCTTCATTTTAAATGAACTAACAATAGGTATTCAAATCTTAAAACTAAAGTTAATTAAGATAAGTCCAGCCAATGCTAGGCAAAATCTAGTTTTCAAATTCGATAGGATATAATCAACTTGTATTTATTCATCTGAGAGCGGTGGTGTCCCTCCTTCTCAAACGGCTATGACCGGGATGTTGTAAGATGTCTCGAGCGAGGGGATTTGGATGAGTTTCCAGCTTACCCAAATAAAGGGCCACGTGTTTAGTTATTTCCCATTTGACAAGTGGAACATCAAGATCGTTGTGTATGTTGTTGTTTTTAATATACCAAGGAGCGGTAGTTATCATTCGTAGAATTTTGTTTTGACGGCGTTGAATTTTCTCAATATTGGAGTTGGAGGCAGTGCCCCATAACTGGATACCATAGCACCAAATTGGCTTTAAGATTGAGTTGTAGAGTAGAAGCTTACAATCGAGCCGAAGGACGGAGTTTCTGCCGATGAGCCAATGAATTTGGGCTGCTTTCAGTTTCATTTGAGTCAGCTTAGCATCTATATGTGGTTTCCATGTGAGGCGACGGTCCAGATGAATACCAAGATATTTCACGTGTGAGTTTTGAGGCACTATATGGTCATTAATACGAATAGGGGGACATGATTCCCTACGTAGAGTAAATGTTACGTGGGTGCATTTCTGTTCATTTATTTTTATTCCCCATTGTCTTGCCCATTTCTCCACTTGCGTTACGTGGTGCTGTAATTGAATCGAGGCATCTTTTGGATCTTTGTGAGTACTGAGAAATGCCGTATCATCAGCAAATGTTGACGTGTGAATTTCATTGTTTGTTGGCATGTCTGCTGTGTACAGCAAGTATAGAATTGGTCCTAAGATACTACCTTGAGGGACGCCAGCACCTATAGGTTGAGGACGGCTTAAATAATCACCTTCTTTAATCATAAACTGACGGTCGATTAAGTATTTCCATAGTAGGTGTTGAAGATTCACCGGCAAGTTCTGCTTTAATTTAGATATCAGGCCTTCATGCCATACTTTGTCGAAAGCTTGAGAGACGTCAATAAAGAGTGCCGAACAGTATCTCTTTTCCTCAAAGGTTTTTCTTATGACTTGTACCAATCTATGTGTTTGTTCTATTGTACTGTGTTGACGTCTGAAGCCAAACTGGTGATTGGGAATGCAGTTGTTTTCATTCAAAATCGGAGTCAGCTTGGTTATAAGCAATTTCTCGAATAATTTGGACATAGTTGGTAATAGACTTATTGGCCTATACGAATCAACTTTGCAAGGATCTTTTCCCGGCTTAGGAATCATCTTTACTAGTGCAATTTTCCAAACCGGAGGGTAGTACTCAAGCCGTAAGATGGCATTAAAAAGAAAGAGGATTAATCTTTTTGCAATGCGAGGCAGCTCAAAAATCATTTTATTGCTGATTTTATCAAACCCAGGTGCTTTTTTAACATTTAAATTATCAATAGCCTCAACAACCTCCAGATATTGAAATCTTATTTGTACAGGTGGTCTGGCAACAACAGGCGGTAGTTCGCTAATGTCAGTATCCGTATTGGGAGTGAATACATTTTTTAAATGACTTACGAAAAGGTTGCCTTTTTCTTCGTTATTTCGTGCCCAAGATCCGTTCAAAGTACGCAGTGGAGGTTTTGCGATTACGGGTTTTCTCAGATTTCGGACTGCACGCCATAATGAATAATTTGACTGGGAAGTTGCGTCTAGACCTTCCAGATGTTGTTTGAGAGACGCTGCTTTTTGCGCTTCTAGCAAGATCCTAAGGTTTTTGGCACATTCTCTCAACCTAGTTTTAAGTTGGGGCGATCTGTGTTGTTGCCACTCTCTTCGGACTCTCCTTTTTTCAGACAATAGTTGCTCAACATCTGCAGAAAAAACTCTGTTGTACCTATTCGGGCGGTAAGTGGAAGAAGCATGTTCTGCGGCTTTCTCGACATGTTCATTAAGACTTTTTATACAGGCATCGATGTCTTCAGCAGTTTTTAACGGGAGTTTCTCTGTGCAGTGAGTGCTGATGTATTTTTTGTATTTTAACCAATTCAGACGTTTGACAAGAAGTAAGGCATCAGTTACGCTTTGCTGAGGACTTCTGATGTGATTACAGTGGGTGAGTGATCTGAAGAAAGATCCAGTGAAGCCTCGACTTCAATGAGTTCCGGGGATACCCCTTTCGCCACGCCGAAATCGATAACGTCAGGAATTTTTTGCTGGTCAGTTGGCCAATAAGTTGGTTGACCAGTTGAAATCACATTCAGTCCCATTTCAGACAGGGAGTCGTACAAGATACGACCTTTAGGGCTAACGAGTCGTGAGCCCCAGAATGTATGCTTAGCATTGTAGTCGCCAGCCGCTATGAAACGGCTACCTAGTGATTTGTAAAAATCTCTATACTGATCTTTTGTTATTGAAAATCTGGGCGGACAGTAAACTGACGAAATCACGAGGTTTTGACAAAAGTTCTCAATACAGATGTTTGTTGCTTGAAGGTAGCACTCTGAAAGACCACCCAATGAATGGTGTTTGATTCGCGATTTGACCAATATTGCCGAGCCACCACATGATCTATCTCTGGGGTCCTTGGTGTCGTAGAATGTATAACCACTTATTTTAAAAATGCTTCTCGACGTCATATGAGTCTCGGAAATCAGCATTACATCAATTTTCTTATTAAAAAGAAAATATTCAAGTTCATTTTTGTGTTGGCGTATGCCGTTTGCGTTCCAGAAACATATTTTGAGACAGTTCATGGTCTATTAAGTATGGCCTGCAGTAGCGTGGACTGCATTTTTTGCATCTCCTGCATCATACTTGTCATGCTTGTCATGAAATGATTCATGGATTGCGCCAGATTCTCCATTATACCTTCAAGACGGCTAAAATTATGGCTGTTTGTATCATTTATTGGTGATTCATTTTGCACTGTTGGTTGGTTAGATCTTAGCACGTTGGCATATGAAAATTGGCTAGTGGATGCTTGTGCTACGGGGGGAATAATTGTAATAGGTACTTTTGTCGTCTGAGTAGGGGTAGAAGCGGGTTTGTTGATCAAGGAGCGTTTAACGACCCCGAAAACAGGGCAACCCCTGTAGTTGGCAGTGTGGTTTCCACCGCAATTGCTGCATCTTTTTACCCTGGAATCATCCTTAGGTTTATCGCACTTTGAGGTGTCATGAAGATCCCCACAAACAACACAAACAGTAGGCAACTTACAATAAGATTTAGTGTGACTATATTCTTGGCAGTTCGAACACTGTACTGGGCCAGATCGCTTATGAGGTTCTTCCACTGTAACTCTTCGGTGCATTATGAATTTCAAGTCATATATAGGATGTGTTTCATTTTTCTTCAGCTTAACATCACCAGGTTCTAACTCCACTCTAAATAATGGTTGAGGGATCCTATCTCTGTTTCTTATATTTGATACGGCCTTGATTTTAAAGCCTTTGTCGGCCAAACTGCTCTTAATCTCCTCAGGATCAACAAAAGAATCAATTCCCTTAATTACGACTTGTAGACCTTTTGCGCTTTTAAGTTGATACGTGTAAAAATTCTTTTTGCGTTTTTCAAATTCCGAAACTATTCTCCGATAGTCGTTTTCATTATTAACCTGAATCTTTGTTTCATTAATATTGCCACGCTTAATTGGAGTCACATAAAAAGAATTTTCACCAATTAATGAAACTAATATTTTTATAAGTTCGTTTGAATTTTTTTCTCTTAAATATATTGGAGGTGGTTTTACTGGCTTATTCACAGCGTTAGGGACATCATTTTTCTCTTGGAGGATGGCAAAACGATTTTGCGAGCGTGGCTCTTCAGCATTCTTTGATAATTTTGCGGCTGGTGTAATTTCGGCAGATTTTGGGCTTCTGCCTCTCTTCGATACTGTTATATAACGGTCCATTCCTACCTGTGTTTTTTGTTTTTCTTCAACAGCAACTATAGGAGCGGTCTTATTTGTAGGACTTAATGTGCCTTTTGCAGCTGTTGACGTCTCTCCAATATTTAATAACGAGGACCGTGAAGAAGACGGTCCTTCAGTGATTTTTCTATTTAAATTAAATATGCTTTGGGCTAAGTTTGTGCCCTGTTCAACACATTTATTCAAGTTTTGTGCACTTGCACTTAAATTCAGATTGATGACGAAATTGCACTACATTGTAGTTTTTTATCTTCTTGCTTAGAGATTCCGTTTGCAAAGATTGAGTTGCTTAAAGAGCACACAAAAAATGATGAAATTTTTAAAAAAATATCTAATTATGTTTTAAAGGGATGGCCTAAGAATAAAAAATTTGTTGATCCAGAAGTTATGCCTTATTTTAAAATAAAAGATGAGATATCTCTATTGGATGAAATTTTGTTAAAAAATCATCAAATTTTGGTACCAAAGAGTTTACGTAGCTCACTTCTATCTAAAATTCATGAGGGACATTTAGGTATACAGAGATGCAAGGACTTGGCTAGACAATCAATTTACTGGCCAAATTTGTACAATGATATCGAAAATATGGTCTCAAATTGCGAGGTTTGTATGCGGCATCAAAATTCTAAAACCAAATCGGAAATGATCTCCCATGAAGTCGTGGAAGTGCCTTGGTTTAAATTAGGATGTGATCTTTTTGAATTTAAAAAAAAAACATATTTACTAGTTGTTGACTATTATTCAAAATACATTGAGATAGAATTTCTTAATTCAGGATACAACAGCTATCAAGTTATACAAAAACTTAAATCAATTTTTTCGAGACATGGTAGTCCTTTCATTTTGGTTTCTGATAATGGCCCTCCATTTAATTCAAAGGAATTTAGAGAGTTTTGTAGCAGCTGGGAAATTGAACACAAACCATCTAGTCCATATGTACCAAGATCGAATGGGCTAGCGGAACGGTCCGTACAGACAATTAAAAGATTATTATTAAAATCAATCACAAGAAAGCCATTCTGATCCATATGTAGCGTTGCTTCAATATAGGACAACACGTAAAGGCAATTTACCCAGTCCTGCAGAAATATTAATGTCAAGAGCATTAAGAACGAAAATTCCAACCTTGACAAGGAATCTTGAACCAAAACTTATAGACAAAGTTAAATATAGAACACAATTAAATTCACACATTCAAAAATATACGGATTATTACAATAGCACAGCTAAAAATGATAAGCCAGTAAATGAAGGAGAGTCTGTAATGTTTAAAAAAACACCAACAAGTTGTTGGTTTCAGGGGGAAATTGTTGACACATGTAAGGAACCAAGATCATATTTAGTAAAAGATAACAACGGTAACATTTATAGAAGAAATCATGACCATATTAGGAAATCGCCGGAAAACAAGAGCAGTGAACAGTGCGAAAACAAAGAACATCAGGATAACAATCAAAGAAAAGATTTATCAGACAAGGTTGAAAAGAACTATGAAGGTTATATAACGAGAAAAGGTAGAATTGTTAAACAGCCTGAAAAACTAAATTTATGAGGGTATTATATTAGTAATATATGTACGTGATATATTATATCTATTAAGTAATACATATAAATTTAAAGTATTGTAAAATTTATATGTACGTGATATATTATATCTATTAAGTAATACATATAAATTTAAAGTATTGTAAAATTTAAAGTATTGTAAAAATTTAAAGTATTGTAAAGTTAAAGTAATATATAAAAAAAAAAAAATATTTTTGAATTTAAAAAAGAACTATCCACAAGAAAAGGGAGATGTTGTATATGTATGTTACGTGTAGCTCGATCATGACATTAACATACATAATGTTATGAATCAGGCAGCACTAACTTATTATAAGTACCCATTGTACCAATTATTAGTATTAAGCAGTAGATTGTAAGTAACGATTAAAGAACAATAAAGAACATTCTGAATCACACATTTGAACATATAACACACTGTTGCTTTGCATTTTTAATCATCGTTGTTGTTGTACCGATTATTGTTGTTATCTCGCCGACTACTGTTGTTGCTTCTTTCAGAAGAAAATACTCTCTACATTTTAGACCAAAAATTCTCTTAATAATCGTTTAAAAAACGGGGTTTCCCTATAATTATTTTAATATATTTTCTGGAATTCGTAGAAAATGAAATTAAGTCCTCGTAATACATCGACTAATACCGATAGTCCCAACAACACGCGTTCGACACAACATGGCGGTGTAAATCAAGCGCAAATTGGCGTTGCAATTCAACCTGCAGAAAGTAATATTTCGGCATCAAGCCTAACCAGTTCGCAAGGACCAGTTAATATGGTCTTAACTGACGTTCAGTTCAGGGAACTTTTAAGTGGCTTAGCAGTTAGACAATACGTAAAGTCCACATTTAGTAGTTGCACAGCATGCTTTAATGGTGGCCGCAATTCCACAAAAGTAGAAGATTTCCTAGCTATTATTTTAGTTTATAAACAAGCTGAAAATATTTCTGATTTGTATGCCCTTACTAGTCTACCACTTTTATTAGAAGGCTACGCCTCAACATGGTGGCAAGGAGTAAAACATGAGGCCAAAACTGTTAATGATGCATGTGAGCTATTAAAAAAAAGCTTTTGTACCACCAAAGGCTGTTTGGCGTATTATTAACGAAATATTTCAAGAAAAGCAAAAAACGTTTGAATCTACTGAAAATTTTGTTTGTAGGAAAAGAAGACTGTTTGCACAATTAAGCGAAAAGCTTTCGGAGAGTGCGATGCTAAATATGATATTCGGTCAATTAAATATTCAAATTAGAGAAAAAGTGGCTCGGGATACTATATCCAAATTCCAACAACTTCTATGTAAAGCCAGAGAAGTAGAACAAATTCTACCACATCTACCACGACCACATCCGCCAGACGACCCTTTAATGAAGTGGTTAAAGACCATCTCATAATGGTTCTGGCGACAGAGAAAGACGGTGCAATCAATCCTGTAGTAACAGAATGGGGTGCTATCGACTCCAAATTAGCTGAGCTCGTTATGGAATACCTGATCGCTAATAGGACTGGTACGGCACCTCGATTTGACTCTGCTGAAATTCACCGGGGATACAGGGTGATCAAATGCATGGACGGGTTTTCAAAGGACTTTCTTAGCAAATGCATCGCTAATATTAGTGGCGCATGGGAGGGTTTAAGCCTTAAACTGATCCCTGCTCAGGATATTCCGATGAGACCGCGTGCACGTATTTGGTTACCAAAGATGGCAACCGATGCACACAAGATGTTGGACTGTCTGAAGCTGCAGAACCCCAACATCCACATGGATGACTGGTCCATCATCCGCATTGAGCAAGGCGAAGGCCACACATGCCTTATCCTCGACATCACCGAATCTGGCTCAGTGGAGCTTGAGAAGGCGGGTTTTAAGCTGTTCTTCGGAGTGAGGGACGCTAAGGTCAGGGTGTTTCGGCTCAAAGGAACAGGTAGCGGTGAGGCGGATGAGGTTGAAGTTGCAAGCTCTCTGCTCACAGATATGAAGCTATCGAAACCCCCCCCCCCAGTACTAACAATGGCGCTTAAGGTAGTGCAGATAAATCTGCAGCACTCGAAATGTGCTACAGATAACCTTCGGGTACTCTTAGCTGAAGAGGACCTGGACATTGGGCTGGTGCAAGAACCCTGGGTTTCAAACCTGGACGTGAAGGGTCTCCCGGCCTCAGCATATAATATACTCTATGCAAGAAACAATGGTAGGCCAAGATCCTGTATTATTGCCAAAAAATCTATTAACATTTTACTCTGTACGCAGCTTAGTTCAAAGAACCTTACAACACACGACAAAACAGCTCCTCCAGTCGAGGTGAGTTGTCTGATGTCATCTGTTGGAGCATCGGACATTATCCTGGGCTGCGATGCTAATGCAAGGCATTCAATCTGGGGCAGCAAGGAAAGAAATGAAAGGGATGAGTCTGTACTTGATTTCATTAATTCCAGCAAACTAAGTATATGTAATTCTGGTAACACGCCTACATTAATTTTTCCGAGTTCGGACAACTATAATGGATGGGAGGAAGTATTAGATATTACACTCATTAATGATAGGTCTAAGGTATCAGTAGATAGGTGGAGAGTATCTAGTGAAAGATCATTCTCTGATCATAACTGGATTCTTTTCGAAATTAGACTTCAGAACTCGACAGAAAAAATACAATTTAGGAACCCAAGAAGGACTGATTGGTTCAAATTTAATGGGATCCTTAAACATAAACTTAGGAATATGCCAGTTGTAGAAGATTCAATCACTGGTCTTGAAAGATTGGAGGAAAACTTTAGTAAAACTGTAGTTGAAGCTTTTGAAGTTTCCTGTCCAGTCACTAAGGCTAAGAAAAGCTTCCTTCCGTGGTGGAATTCGGAGCTATCTAAACTACGCAGGGAAACTCGTAGGGCCTTTAACATTAGCTAATCATGGCAACCATATCGTGATCTATTGAAAGCTTACAAGAAAGCTATAGTAGTCGCAAAAAGAAACTCGTGGAGACGCTTCTGCGAATCTATAGATAACACAAGAGACTCTGCAAGACTTAGCAGAATTCTGGCCAAGGGGCAATCCAATCCCACTTATATCAAGGGGAATGATGACTCCTGGTCCGAATCATCAGCAGAATCACTTGGCATCCTACTGAATACACATTTTCCAGGCTGTAAGGATGTTGCTATGGATACGGTTATTGAGAATCTAGGCATGACTCTATCCAATATTGATAGTAACATCATCTCCGATGACAGGATATCATGGGCGATTGACAGTTTTGCACCATTCAAGTCACCTGGGCCGGATGGTATCTTGCCAAAGATGCTACAAAGTGCAAAAAGGCATATCATTCCCTGGCTTCATAGAATTTTTACGCTCTGTCTCTTCCTCAACCATGTTCCTGTTAACTGGAGGAGAGTCAGGGTCGTTTTTATTCCCAAAATTGGCAAAAGAAGTCATGAGAAGGCGAAGGATTTCCGTCCCATTAGTCTTTCATCTTTTCAACTTAAGGCGTTGGAAAGACTCATTGACGCTCACATTAGACAGCGCCTTGAGGGTTCGACATGGCTCTCCAACAGTCAGCATGCCTACCTTAAGGGTCGCTCTACAGATACAGTTCTGCATGAGGTTGTAAGGGTTATAGAGAGATCTCTCGAATTTAAACAATATACAATGGCAGCCTTTCTAGACATAGAGGGTGCTTTCAATAATGTGACTACTCTTGCAATTCAGCAAGCTCTTACTAACCTAGATGTTGAAGAATACATTAATAACTGGATAGTTACCATGTTGAATTCAAGAATAGTCACAGCAAATCTTGGTAATACCGTTAAGTCTAAGCAAGTTGAGAGAGGCACTCCACAGAGAGAAGTAATCTCTCCACTACTGTGGCTTATCGGTATTAACTCGATTCTCATTGATCTAGACAGTAGGGGTATAAAAGTTGTTGCTTATGCGGACGATGTGGTGATACTCGTACCAGGTCTGTTTCCGGACGTGATCAGTGAGATTATGTCCACTGCTTTGAGGTTGCTCGACAACTGGGCCACAGTTAACGGTCTTGGGGTAAACCCGAGCAAAACGGAACTTGTACTTTTCACGACGAAGACCAAGATTCCAAGCTTCAAACTTCCAATGTTGAGAAACTGCGAAATCCCCCTTTCAAACAATGCAAAATATCTGGGCATTATACTGGACTCTAAATTGTCATGGAAGCTAAATACACAACACAGGGTAAAGAAGGCAACGGTGGCCTATTACACCTGTCGTAAGATGTTTGGTAGGAAATGGGGACTTAGTCCCAGCATAGTTAAATGGATGTATACGACTATAGTACGTCCAATTCTTACTTACGGATCTGCAACTAGAAGGAAGTATGTCGTAGACCAACTATACAAAGTTCAGAGATCAGCCTGCATAGGCATAACAGGTGCACTAAGGACTAGTCCTTCAGAGGCACTGAACACTATATTGCACCTTATGCCAATTGACCTTCACATAATGGCCACTTCTGCCTGCAGCGCAGAGAGGCTTCAAGCGTCCGGTTGTTGGAAATCGAGAATATATGGCCATGCGGGTATTCTTGGCCAGTTGCCTTCAAACGTTCTCCAACCATCTGACTACATTACTCCATACACGGATTTTGATAGGATATTCAAGGTCTTAATTCCCTCCAGAAGTGAGTGGAATAGAGGTAATCTCGTGCACAAATACGACACTAGGATATACACAAGCGGTTCTATGATGAGCTGCGGTGTTGGTTCTGGGGTCTTCTGTGACGAACCTGGGGTAGACATCTCGTATCGTCTTCCGAATGAGTGTAGTGTTTTCCAGGCGAAAATAATTGCCCAACTTGCAATAAAAGCAGCGTTAGGGAACAAGAAGAAAAGCTTGATTTTAATTCACTACACACTTCTTTGGTAGGGCGAAATGTGCCCCTAGTAAATATAAACGTTGGCGAAGCATACTTTGATACTGCAGCCAGAACTAGTGTTGCCGGATTTTTGTTATACCAAAAGCTAGTTCAAAAAGGCGTCGTTTTTCATTCAGTCTCGTCTCATTGAACTGTGCGGACGTGTTTTTTTAGTGCGGCTGAATCTTCGGTGAAAAAATCGTAATAGGTGAAAAAGTGTAAAAAGTTGAAATTAAACAAAAAAGTGAAAAAATCGTAATAGGTAAAAATATAAAAAAACATTAAAAATTGCATAAAAACTGTATGAGTGTTCCTCTCAGATGTAATTCTGAGAAAGAGCTTAGCTCGACTAGAAAAACTATATGGGTCTCTGAGAAAGAATCCTTAAAAAAATCTGTGGAGAATCTTCTCACTGCAAGAGCCGTGGAACGGCGTCGTTCCTGTTCGCCCAATATAGTGATTTCAACAGATGTAATAGTGCAGTCAAACCTAGAAAACAAGTAGGTATGGACAAATACGTCACAGTTCTTAAGCGACAGAGGAGCCCGACATTTGCTCAAGTGTCATCAAATTCAAAAGCTCCTAAGACCGTGAGTAATGATCAAAATAGGTTTGCTCTCCTCCAGACGGATGAGCCAGAACTTCCTAAGAACACGTTTAAGCCCCCACCAATTTATCTGAGAGAGCCTACTTCCAGTAAATTGGTACAAGGAATTGTTTCGGTAATAGGTGAAAATATGTTTAGCGTAACATCAATTAAACATGGAAATATCAGCGAAACCAAAATTCAAGTGAAAAAAGAAGATGATTTTCGAAAATTGTCCAACCAGTTGGAGAGGGAGACTAGGGATTTCTATACCTATCAGCGCAAAAGAACTCCAAGTCGTTCTAAAGGGTATAGACCCATGTGTTGATCCTGCGGAGATAAAGACCGGCTTAATGGACAAAGGGTTCAAAATTAAGAGTGTTGTGAATATTAGAAACCGTGAAAAGATTCCACAGCCTATGTTTAGGGTGGAATTGGAACCTGGAGATGTCGTATTAAAGAAAAACGAGTCCCATGCCATCTAAAATCTGATTTACCTTCTGCATCGTAGAATCACCGTGGAAGAACCGCATAAACGTCAGGGACCCGTTCAGTGTCTTAACTGTCAAGAATTTGGTCACACCAAAACGTATTGTAAATTGCCAACAGTTTGTGTTGCGTGTGGGGAGCTACATTCAACTGCTCAATGCGATAAGTCGAAAACTGACTCAAAAATAAAAAAAAAGCAGTAATTGCGGAGGTAATCATACCGCAAATTATAGAGGTTGTCCAATTTACACTCATTTGAAAGGCATAAGAACCAACAAGACGTCAGTATTACCTGATCATCCTCAACAGCCTAATTTTGCTTCGAGTAACAATTTCCCTCAATTGTTACGGTCCACTAGTCATGCAAACGCGCCTAGTTCTAGACAAGTTTCTTACGCAAACGTGGTTAAATCTAATATGCCAGGTTTGGAGCAGGAACCTAAATCACAATATTTCGAGCCTAATATTAACACTCTAGAGACTACATTGCAGACACTTGTCCAAACTATGAACACTTTTACGACCACTATGACATCTATGATGCAGGAAATGTTGAAAATGCAATCCACTATCTTACAAGCCATTTTAAAGAAATGATTTGTTTAAAAATTTGTTTTTGGAATGCCAACGGCCTCCGCCAACATAAAAACGAACTGGAACACTTCCTGATGGATAAGCAGATTGATGTCATGATGATTGCTGAAACTCATTTGACGGCGACAGGGTACTTAAAAATTAATGGCTACGTGTTGTATGATACTAAAGATCCCCGCGGAAGAGCATGTGGAGGTTCGGCAATTCTTATAAAGAACAGAATAAAACATTATTTAATGAACAACATATGTGAGGATTACCTACAAGCAACAAACATTTGTATTGAATTATGTCAATACAATTTTGTTTTATCATCAATTTATTCGCCGCCTCGATTTTCAATAAAAGAACACCAATACTACAGCTTCTTCAATTCCCTGGGAGCTAGAATTTTAGTTGCTGGTGACTTTAATGCCAAACACACATTTTAAGGTTCACGTCTGGTGACCCCGAAGGGTCGTGAACTATTCAACACCATTGCCAAAATGGGCTTAGATGTACTCTCAAGCGGGCATCCCACCTACTGGCGGACGGACCGACGGAAGATTCCCGATGTTATTGACTTCGGAGTAGTGAAAAATATCCCTGTAGAATCGATACAAGTGGAGCCTTCATTAGACTTTTCTTCAGATCACTCTCCTTCTATTATTTCAATGGAATTGCTCTCCATTTCGGGACATATCTAGAGATATACTAAGAAATTTCTTAGAAACCCAAAGAATGGCTTCACTTAAATCTTACTTGGAGGGTCTTGATAGTACCCCACAATCTGACTATTCGTTATGGAAGGCGCACGAGGTTTAAAAAGACCAGTTAGAGGAAAGCCTCCTCTGCGAAATCCGACTGGAGACTGGGCTAGAAATGATTCAGAGAAGGGGACTTTATTTGTTAACCATTTGAGAAATGTGTTTACTATAAACAACTCAAATAATGCATCTGATTTGCCTCCACTCGTTATTAGACCTCCTGTACCTCTAAGACTTAGCTTTAATGATGTTCAAAGCGCTATTGCTACTCTGAATCTTAAAAAATCTCCAGGTATGGATAAAATCCTCAACAAAATGCTTGTGGAGTTACCTCGTGTATATTTATTTTCAATCCTATTTTACGCCTAGAATACTATCCTGCAGATTGGAAGGTATCTATGATTACCATGAATCCTAAGCCAGGGAAGGACCCCACTAAAGTAGAGTCATATATGTACGGTGACCATTTTTGGGGAAGGAAAATACAGGACAAATACAAAATTATGTTAAAAATGAAAAGAAAAACAGAAAAAATAATCATATAATATATGTATTATTATTATTATAAAATTAAGTAACAACAAAAACAAGTCTTCTTGACTAGAATAAAAAGTTTTTATATATTATAATTTAAAAAACTAAATTTGGTTTTATAAACAGTCTCCTTGACTAAGGCTAACAAAAAAAAATAGAAAATAACTACATAAATGATAAATTTAGTTATGAAGTTTGATATTTTTCCACAGAATGGATTTTTTTTAAAACATCTGGATTGTTAATTAAAAATCCTTTAAATTTTGAGTAATTCATTTTAAAATTGCATTTTGTAATAATAATGATATTAAAGTATTTACTTTTAATTGCGATTTTTCGGTGGTCCAAATATTATTCATTATTGAAAACACTCTCTCGGTAGCAGCATTTGAAGCTGGTAGACATAGACAAAATTCAACAAGTATCAATATATTTTTATATGCAATCACATTTGTCTTAAAGTGATTAAAAATTTCAATCCATCTTTCATCTACTGATATATTTTTTACCCTCCAGTCTTCTATTTTTTCATTATTTGCAAAATTATTCACGCAGCTCACTTCATCAAATAAATAATTCATTATTTATTTTTAAATCATTTCTTAATTCATTTAGATAGGATAAAGTTTTTTCAATCTTGTCCCAAGATAACATATTTCGTAACAATATCCAGTCTAAAATTTCTACATCTCTAAAAGCTTTATCCCACTGATTTTGGTAATCAATGCATGTTTGGTAAAAATTTGTTATATGTTCTTTAGTTATTGTTTCATCAAAATCATTACTTTTCTGTAATTGGAGAATAATATTTTTGACGGTAAGGGGTAAAAACAGTTCCTTTTTCCGTTCGACCAATTTAAATTTTAAATCTTTTAAAATAGTTGAAGCCTCAGGCATTGAAATATTTTGTGATTCTACATTAAGAATAGCTTTATGAAATGTTGAAGCTTGGCTATATGCAAAAGATAACCATAATTCAGCACAAGGATTCATAAAAAAATTTCGTAATATTGTCGGACATTTTGGTTGAGACATAAAATATAATTTTAAAGCTTCAAATAGTTTTATGATTCTTTGCAAAGCTGCCATTAAAGTTAACCTTCGAGTTTTGCTATGTCCTAGTAACTTTTTATATTCTATTTCAATATCTTCACATATTTCTTTGAAATTTTCAATTCTAACTGCCAGATTATAGGAAATTTCCCATATCCCAGTAAACAAATTTTTCACTTTTGGAAATGTAGGGAAAGTATGCAGTTGGATTTTTATTATAATTTTGTATTAATGTTCGTGCAATGTATATGCTAAAAAGAGGACATTTGCATATCAAATTAGGAAATAAGGGGCAATGTACTGTCCTGTATTTACAAAAAAATCTTAAGGGACAACATGTTAAAAAACAGGACTGTCCTGTAAAATACAGGACGGATGGTCACCGTACATATATGCCAATTAGTCTACTGCCGACAATTTCAAAACTGTTTGAAAAATTGTTAATGGCTAAGTTGATTCCAATTCTGAACGACACTCAATGTATCCCAAATCACCAATTCCGGTTCAGAGCTAAACACAGTACCATCGAACAAACACACAGATTGGTAAATGTTATAAGACGGTCGTTTGAAGAGAAAAAATACTGTTCCGCGCTTTTTATTGATGTTTCCCAAGCGTTCGACAAAGTCTGGCATGAAGGTTTAATGCATAAAATAAAATTAGCTCTGTCTGCTAACACCCACAAACTTATGAAAAGTTATTTATATGGTCGCAAATTTACAATCAAAGAAGGCGATTTTTTAAGCCCCGCTCAGCCAATAGAAGCAGGAGTACCCCAGGGTAGCATACTGGGTCCAACTTTATATTTGATTTATGCATCCGATATGCCGTTAGACCCCATAATACATACTTCAACTTTTGCAGACGATACAGCCTTTATTATAGCATTCATAAGGACCATCAAATAGCATCACAGAATTTGCAGAAATATGTTTATAAACTAGAGATATGGATTGAGCTTTGGAAAATCAGGGTTAACGAACGGAAATGTATTCATCTAACTTTCACATTGCGTAAAGATACCTGCTCGTTCGTCAGAATAAATTATCAAATTATCCCGCAACACAATGAAGTCAAATACCTCGGAATCCACATCGATCGTCGTTTAACTTGGAAGTCTCATATCGACGCAAAACTTACTCAGATGAGATTAAAAGCAGTGCAACTTAATTGGCTAATCGGCAGAAATTCTACATTAAAGTTGGATTGCAAACTTTTGTTGTACAATGCAATTCTAAAGTCAATTTGGTGCTATGGAATTCAATTATGGGGTACGGCCTCAGCATCTAACATTGAAAAAATTCAAAGGGGTCAAAATAAAATTCTACGTATAATTACTGCAGCTCCATGGCATGTACTTTAAAAATTCTCGAATTCACAAAGATTTAGGCATTCCTTTGGTGAAAGTCGAATTTACAAAATACGCCTCAAAATATGTCAGCAAACTTGAACACCATCCAAACCCACTTGTACGAGACATCCTTAACTTTAGTGGCCATGTTCGGTTGAGAAGGAGGGATACCCTTGCTTTAACTCAAGCGCAAAACAGATGACTGGATCAGTGGATGTAAATTTTTTGTAGTATCATAATATTTTGTCTAGCACTGGCTGGACTTATTATTTTCTTTTAGTATTAAGATTCGAAAAAAGATTTATATATCTCCCAAAAGCAACTGGTAACAGAACTCTTATCGGGATTGATTTCCTAGAAGAAAATGACATAGTCTTAGATCTTGCCCAACGTACAGAGATGATTCATCTAAAATCTTTGATTTTAAAATACACCAACCATACACCATTAAAAATATATCAGTCTCAGAAAATGTAATGCCAAACGAGGTTAAAGATTTTTTTATCGTAGTTTGAAAAGGGTAATAACGAATAATCACCAGGTGGAATTAAAAAAATTTTTGGTACCTCTATTCCTGAAAACTTAGAATTATTTCCATGTCTTAAAAGGATGAAATATTTAAACAAATTGAATTGAACTTATTTGAAATTAAGTTGAAGCCAAATGAAGCCACCCACTTATCAGAAAGTGAACGAAAAGTTTGAATTCTGAAAAGGAAATTTTTGAAGATATTGAAATGCCAATTCCTCATGTAGAACACTACATTAAAACAGGTTCGCATGACCCAATTTCAAACACGTACAGAATTTCTCCAAAAATGAAGAATCTTTTAAAACAAGAAATTGACACAATGCTGAAGAAGGATATAATTGAGGAAAAGAAATCGCCTTGGGCCTTTCCAGTAGTTTTAGTACCAAAAACGGATGACTCAGTTAGGTTATGTGTTGATTATCGTCGATTAAATGCGATTACAAATGGACAACTAGTAGTACCTCAATCAATGCGTAGCATGGTTCTCTTTAATTATCATGATAGCCCTACAGCTGGACATTATGGCATTGATAGGACTATAAGTCGAATAACTCCACATTACAATTGGCCGAAAATGAAAGCAGAAATAACAGATTATGTAAAATCGTGTATTGAATGCAAAGTTTATAAACCAACAGATATCTAGCAATCGTAGGTTTTAAATCTTAGCTGTTGATTTATTTGGTCCTCTACCAGTCACACCACAAGGAAACCAATGTATCTTGATTGTAGAAGATTTGTGTAGTCGTTGGACAGAATTGTGTCCACTGAAAATTGCATCAGCCGAAAATTGTGCAAATGCATTGTTAAATGAAATATTTTTAAGATACGGTATGCCTCGAAGACTCCATTCAGACAATGGAAGTCAATTTATTTCAGCGATAATGCAAAAGTTAACGTTTTGTCTTGGAATTTAACAATCATTCACGCCTGTTTACCATCCGGAAGCTAATCCAGAACAGAGACCTAAAAGTGCAACTATCTATATTACTTTCGGTCGTGAACTAAGAGTTTCAGTGGAAGTTCAGAATGATGTAAGAGCAATTGTGAATGTGTATTAGTTTCAACACATATTCAAAGCAAGAAATATAAAAATTTAACGTCAAAGTTCGTGCCACGAAGTGATGGTCCATATATTGTTACTAACAAAAAGAGATCCTCGTGCTATACAAGTGCAAAACTAAATAACCCTAAGGTGCCTTTATCAACATACCACGTATCAGATCACTACAAAGCCAATTTATGCTATAAATCGTAGAGGACGCCCGAAAAATCCGACGAACTACAATTTAACAATAGGTACAACAAACAATGAGCCTGATACAACTGAAAGCAACAAAAACATGCAACAGATCACAACTTTTCCACTCATCCGACTAACAGAAGATCTCTACGTAATAAAAAGCAACCCACAAGATTTGGAATATAGCTGCCATCATCATAGGGACGATTTCCGTGGCAGAGGTGAGTGTGTAGCGGAACAACATTAAATTATTTTACCACATTATGTATTAATTTCATTATTATGTGTATATTATTATTTTGATATAAATTTAATTATTATGTTAACCCTCTACTGCATGAGCATAGATTTTTTAATGAAACAAATTTTTAGACCACAAATTAGTGTTTATTTTGGATGTATTTATATATTTTAGAAAGGAAAAATTTTTATAATTGGATATTTTACGAGAAAAAAGAAAATAAGCCACACTGATAGAAAAACCGTGATAGCGTTGATGTATTCTGACATCAGTACTACGACAAATGTCTTCGTTTTTGACCCCATGACAGTTTGCATCTATGTGATGTCACTCTTAACATTAAAATTATGTCATCAATAGAATGACACATCGGCATCACAGAAATGACGATTTGGAGTCAGTTTAATGACAAAATTTCATCATTGCGATGCTTCTGTAACATAGGAGAAATGACTCATCCGGCTCCGTTTAATGACAAACTGTCATCGACACAATGATACATTCGCATTGAAGAAATGAATATATGGCATCAGTGTAATGACAAAAAGCCAACAATTCAATGCCACACTAACATCAGAGGATTGATTAATTGACATCTTTTGAATGACAAAATGTTATTAATTCAATGTCAAAATAACATACGTTTAATAACAAAATGTCTTCAATACAATAACCAGTTTTGATAACTTTATGGCATTTTGTCATCTATGCAATGAAGTTTTTATATTCATTTTGATAACAGAATATCATCAAAGTTATAAGTAACTGTCATTAATGTAATGCTAAATAAAATAATAACAATTCTACATATAAATTACTAAAAAAATAATTTTATTTAATTCTAAAATCAAACAAAAATTCAATAGAATAGTACAGTAACATATTATTTTAGTCCAATATTATCAATAAAAAAGGGTTTAATATTTTTCTAACTCATTTATCAGCAGACAAACCTTAAGGTGCGTTCAGATTGGTGAAATATTTTATAAAAAACATGAAATATTTCTCTAACGTAGTCTGAACACAAAATAATTTTGAGGGTTTAACAAAACAAAAGCTGTTTTTGAGCAAATAAAATTATTTGTTTTCATACAAATATTTGTCCAATGTGAACAAAGTGTGAACACAAAAGAAAAAATATTTTGCTTATTTTTGAGCAAACATTTATTTTTTCTTCCAAAAAAATTGTAAGAAGAAACAACGACAAATAACAGCTGAGTTCTTTACAAATGATTGTATAAGCAAATTGATAAAAAAAAAGCTGTGAATTAGTATATAAATTGTGTAAATGTTTAAAAATCCAATATGGTTAACAAGAATATGCATATCGCGATAAATGTGCAAAAAAGAAAAACTCGGAATATATCACAATCACAAAATATTGGCAAACACAAAAATTGTTGCTTGAGCTTTTTTCAACATTTTAGGCGGATTTCGCGATATGCGTATTTTTGATTATCCTATTGTTTTTTAACTTCATGTAACTTATTTAGACATATATATATACATACATATATTTTTTTATGTAGAAAGCACTTTTATTGTAACACCCCATCTTCGGCCATTTGTTCCTACGACGATGTATAAAAATTTGTACGCATCAGAAATAGCTATGAGCACAATACTATGTGAACATTGAATATAAATAAAATAAATTGAAGTTAGGAACTATTGCACACGTATCTTATTTTTTTTCTTTTATAGTCTCCACCTCCAATATCACCAGAGATGCGGCTCCACAACACAAAACAAATAAATTCTTTTCGTTTGTTTGCATTTCTTTTATTTATATAATGTAATATTTTTTGGTAAACAAAATTATATTTTTTGACACTTTTATCAAATAAATATTTAATCCAAATATTTATTTCAGTCTGAACACACAAAAAACAATTTTTTTTTATTTTATTTCACACTATTTTTAGGCTGTTTCAACAAACAAAAGTTATGAAATATTTGTGCTTAGTTTGAACATAAAACAAAATAGTTTTTTATTTAACATAATTTGAAGCAAATATAATAACAAATATTTTCTTCAAATATTTCATCAATCTGAACGTACCTTTAGAAATTTTTTCAGTTGATTTATTTAACTTGTAAAAAAACTGTTCGACGAAAATCCACATGCAAGTGGATACTCAAGATTAAATAAATTATAGGTTTTAAAACAAATATCTACTGCTCTAATAAATGAAGTAAAGGACAAATATTGTCGAACTGTAAACATTTTATTTCGTCTTTTGCCATCAGCCTTACTTTGCACTTCTTTGCGTGTTTGAAAAATTAGGTAGTGTAAGCACCACAATATCTTCAAGTAAGCATTTTCGGAATCTAGAAAATAAATATTTAAATTATTGAACTTTATTTCTGTCTTACTCTAAATCTATTAAAATATTACCGTTATCAAGATGGTCTATATTGATAGAATCCATAACCCGTTTATAATTAGCATTGCGAGTCTTTGCTCCATTATTTAGTTGCTTTAGAAGTTTGACAAAATTATCTTTCCAAGATAGTATACTATCATTTCTGTAAAACATTTTATTAAAATCTATATCAATCTGAAAAAAATAAAGGGTAAGTTTAGGGTAAATACATGCTTTAAAGACAAGTATGTACATACAATTTTTTAATATTCATGCACCAGTTCAGTTCATTATACTTACCAGTTTAACTCCACGTGTTTCTTTATAATACGGATAAAGTTTAAATATGTCGTCCATGGTTTGGCAGTCATTTTTGATTTGATGAAATCTTAATTTTGAACTCGCAGACCATGTACTTTAAATTCATCCGGTGGAAGGTTATCATAGCAAAGTCATTTCACTAGAATATGATCTTCGTCTCGGGGCACTGAAGTAAAAAAAACACAACCCAATTAGCCGATTATTGGTACATTTAATAAGTATTAATTAGTATTGTTACCATACACTTTGTTTTTGGATAACATTTTTGGCTAAATGAATTAACAACAGATCAAAGCGGCTCAATAATTTCACTAAACAGATTTTCACAAATTTTTTCCGCATCAGTTCTTGCAAAATTAAAATTAGCAAACAGCGCTGTTTCAAATTTTAATATGTTTGTATGCATTTTTTTTTAGCAGTTCTTCATCACTTTCAACGAAATTTGTAATATTGCTTTCAATGCAATATCTTCCTTGTTACTTAAACTAATTTGTGTTACATTTTCTGTTGACATATTTTCATTTAACACTTTATCTATTGGTGGTTTATGATCGACACTTAACATTTTTGTTACTGGGTGCTTCTTACGCACTTGAGCTTTAAATTTTGACGAGTTTTTATAAACTGTATTATAACACTCATAACTGTCCAAAGTCTTTAAAAAATGATAAGAGTTTAAATGATTAAAATAATATTCATTGTTTATAAAAATATTTTCGCACATAAAAATTTCATTTTTCACTTACAAACAGTAAAAAAATTTTTTTAAAACACAAGTTTATTTTTAATATTGCTGCACAAAACTTTTACGCGACCAAACACAATCAGTTTTACAAAACAATTAAATTGTAACAAACGAAAACAAAACACATTTTTTTCAACATTTAAAATAACTGTGTACAGTTATATTTAACAACTTGACCAGCGTATGTGTATTAAGGATGCTCAACTCTACATCAATATAATAAGTAACAGGCATTTCGTTTACGTGTTACCAAAGAATATTCATGTAATAATATTATTTAGTGCTAATCAGCAGGGCTTACCTAATTAAAAGACTTTGAATTTCTTTTCATTTCTTTTGTGCCAGTAACAATTTGCTAAGTTTGTTGTTGTATATTTAACTCTTTAATCTCTTCGCTCTCATTTGTTTTTTTGTACACATATTTCTATTGTAACTTTTATTACTTAAGGCCCAACTATAATATGCATATGCTAGCTTAAGCAAACGTGCGAACACATATAAATTGTATGTGTCAAACTATAATGTACTTAACGAAACTTTTCGTTAAGTTTTTCAGCTGTCATTTGCTTAAGCAAAAAGCGAAACTGATCGCACATTCTGTACGGAATCAGCTGTTTGTTGTTGTTTGTTTGTGTTTTGAACAAAATGGAAGAAAATATATTTATTTTAAATTTAATAGAAAATGCGGAAAAAAATAAGTGCCTTTACAATAAAAGGGACCCTTTTTATTTTAGCAAAAATGTCTTTCTGTCGCGGTTATTTCTCTGACAGAACAAGAGCGTCTTCTTCTTTTACAGTGTAGTTCACTTATTTCTTTTAATGTGCACAGGCCTTCAAGCGCTAACTTTAATATTTGTATATTATTTAAATTTTTAAGTTTTTTCTCCATTTTTGCAAACACAATACGAAAATTAACAAAACATATGTAAACGTTTATTATTATTTACAATGTAGTGCTGCCACAGCTGTACATTTTAGTACTTTTGCCGATAAATTAAAAAAAAAGGAAAAATTATGCGTTTCTGGTACGAAGTTTTCTGTTAATTATAAAATAATATAATAATATTTATAAAATATAGTCATTTAATGGGTTTTTGTTAAAATAAAAACATTTTTTTTAACATAAATGAGCAACTGTGGACAAAAAGTTTCAAAGTCATTGTAGCCACCTAAAAGTTAACTCTGAACTGGTTATGCATTTGACACCCTTTTCGTTAACTTTTGCAATTTGCTTAATCTTGCTTATGCATATTATAGTTGGGCCTTTACCCTTTCGCTCTTATTCTGTTTGCTATTGATGCCAAATGTGATGATTAAATGTCATCAATATGAATGCTATATGTATATGAAGTCTTTCTTGCTTTGACTACAAATCTACATCAATGCGATGTCTTTTATGCCAAATATTAAAATTAGTCTAAAAACAAACAAAAATTATATAAAGTAATAATATTTTCACTTAAACTTACATAAAAAACATTTTAACATCATTTAGTTGCTATTTTTATTCATACTTTACTAGTTAATAATACACAAAATGTGGCATCAAAGTGATGTCACTGTAATCATAACATTGATGACACACAAAATATGACAAAATTGTATGATGACGTTTGTCGTTAGATTGATGTTCGTTTTTGTCTCGTTGATGCCATTTGTCATAACATTGATGTCAAAATTCTGATGTTAGGACATCATCAATTTGAAGATTCATTTTTCTTTGAGTGCATATATGGCTTTGTATGTATTCAGAGGTATTTTCTAATTGCCATATATGGTTTTCTATGCATCAGTGTGAAAACTTGTAAAACAGTTTCTCTTATCATTGTAGCACAAAAATACTTCACATTTCTCACAATAAGTATAGGAACGGAAGGAGCAATTATTTTGACAAAGTTGTCTCGTTTTCATCCATTTGGGAAAATGACCAATACCGTCAGCTCTAACGGAATTCAATGGAAAGTCTTGAATCGACTGTTCAACTATGAATTCGATCAAATCGTCATTGAAAAAAAATTAAAGAACTCTGCTGGTCCGTCCAGTTCCTCGATAATATCTGGGAGATTCGTATTTCCCTGAAATGGAAACAGTTTCCGGTACAAAAATGTTATCCTGATCAGAAAGTGGGACTCTTACTTCTTCTTCATCGATATCGGATATATTTTCATCATCACTTTGAAGTCCATCAGCGATTTCATTAGTATATTTCAAATTAACTAAACACTCACTCTTTGTTGTGTGTATTTCTGTCCACGCTGCACATAGCTGACAAGCATGTATTATGCTTGCTCAGCTTACTCCCATAGTGAGTAAGAACATTGTTTTATACTAGCATTAAGATAGACTTAACAATAAACATTTAATTAATAAATAATCATACAACGGGACAGTCGCACTAGCGGCCGTCCCCAAATAAAGATAATTGTGTTTTCATTTCAATACATGGCGATCCTGCCAAAATTAATTTTAATATCAGTGCGGGCGGTCAAATTAAATTAAAATACATACGTATGTACGTATAATAAAAAAAATAAATAAAATTTAAAAACGCGAAAAAAGTGACATTAATAAATAAACAAGTATGTGTAAAAGTAAAAAGAACAAAATTAAAATAAAAATAATCTAAAATTAAAAAAAAAAAAAATCGCCAAGTGAGAAAATTGAAAAAAGAGGTAAAAGAAACCTAACAATATTTATGTTATATAACAGAAAACAAACTGAAGAAAAAATACAGTTAATATAGAAAAACGGAAAACTGTAAAAAAAAAAAAAAAAATTTTAAAAATTCCCGCTATAATCAACATATAAAATAAATTTAAATTACACAATCAGAGAAAAATTTACATACCCAGAAGTGAAACTTAAAAAAAGATGCAGGTCAAATCGAAGACTAACCGCCACTAGAGTGCCTGACCCAAATAATAGCCGTAGCCAAAATGTTAGCGACCACCACCAGCCTAGAGATTTGGAAGTGTTTTATTGCCTATTATGCAGTGGCTATCATGGTTTACGGTTCTGCCGGAAATTTAGAAGGATGTCCGTAGAGAAGAGACGGAAATTGTAAGCAATTTAGGCTACTGCATGAATTGCCTAGCTAGAAGCCACAACATGCGGCCCTGCACGTCTATGGAGACTTGCCGAGAATGTGATCACAATCATCATACCCTGTTGCATGTGTCTCACTCAACGCCCAACACCAGAGAACAACCCCATCGCAGCAGAATACATGAGCGAAGACAACGCCGAGAACGATTGCGTCAACAAAACCAACGTCAACAAAACCAACACCAAGGTCAACACCAGCTTCAGCAACATAATCAGCATCAACACATCTTATTTGATAGTATGTAATATTATTTTTTTTTTAATTTCAAAATTTTAATTAGTAATAATTAATTAATACAAAAAATTTTTTATAATTATTATTTAACTAATTTTTAACTAATATTTTGTGTGTTTGGGACACCCAAAGTCTCCCTGACGCACGTACTAACAAATAAATAATCACTGCGAAACGCAAGCGTCCCTCCAGAGGTATAATTAAATAAAATAAGAAACTAATTAACCATTAAAGATGGTATAATAAAAATAAATAGGAAACATTAGGATATGACATGTCCTCACTAACAGTAAAATTAATTATAGATAAGTAAATAATAATAATAATAAAAAAAAAAAGAGAACACAAAAATTGTTGTTCAAGATGAACAAAATGTAAATTAAAAGAAAATTTATAATGTACAATAATTAATTCTAATTAAAACTAATAACAAAAAAGGGTATAGTTAAAAAAAAAAGTTAAAGTCCTACAATAATAAATATTTGTAAAAGAATCCTAAAAAAAAAAAATTAAACAAAATTATGTAAATTCATAAATTACTGCGAAACTTACGAGTCCCTCCAGTAGTTATAAACTAAATATTGTGACTAGCTAAAACAGATATAATTGGCTATATACCCTGTAGTCGGCTTGATTCTAACACTCAAAATTTACGGTCAAGTTGGTAATGGAAATGTAGACTTAGGTCACCTCTTTCCAAAACTTGATATATGAGCACCGTAAAATACCTCGATAGTATTTTGCTAAGGATAAGGTAATTATCCATAAAGGAAAGCAAGTACTTTCCGACTTTAAGTTGAAGGACTTTGTTATTAATAGAAATGTCGACCTAGGTCACCTCTTTCTAAAGGTAGGATCACACGATTGTCGCAAAGCACCAATTTTACACAATTTTTATTGTGCTAAAATGGGTTACAATAAATAAATTGTCTCAATCAAATTCTCTGCGGTCACATGATTGCCTCATTTTACATAAATTTGATTGTCGCGAATTGACACAAAACTGTTAAGTGTCAAAAATTGTCGCACTCCAGTCACACGATTATTCTACAGCACTGCAACTCTGTTAAACAGCTGTTGTGCTAGATGCCAAATTTTGTTTTGTTTATATTAGCGTAAATCACAAAGTGGCGTAAATTTTAAAACATTTTATACATAAATTTTAATAAATTTTCTGTGGCGTAAATTTTAAAATATGATTTGTTCTCAAAAGAAAAAGAAAATTGCATCAGCCTTAATTATCGTGTGTGCACATGAAGATTTAAAAACTGAAAAAAAGAAAAAAAGAAAAGTTAAAAGAAGTACTTGGGTCAGAGAGTGGCTAACAAAAAGAAGCACTGATGGCGCATATGAAAAAACATTGATGGAGTTTCGTGAAATAGAAAACCAAAACTTTTTGTTCAAAAATTTTATTCGGATGAATGATGAAACGTTTAAGGAATTGTTGCAACTAGTGTCACCACATATTAAGAAACAAGACACAAATATGCGTAAGGCTATTCCAGAACAAGAACGCTTAGCTGTGACACTTCGATTTCTTGCTTCTGGTGATAGCTATAAAAGTCTTTCGGTCTTATTCCGCATTGCTCCTAACACCATATCACTTTTCGTACCAAGTGTTTGTGATGCAATTTATAAAGCATTGAAAGGTGCATACTTAAAGGTATGAGAAATCTAAATACATACGCCTGTATGCTTTTTTAGTTGCACTACTTTTTTCTTTTTATGTATATGTATGTATGTAGGTACCATCCACGCAAGAAGAATGGAATGAAGTAGCTTTCAAATTTAAAAAGCTGTGGAATTTTCCGAATTGCATAGGGGCGGTTGACGGCAAACACGTGCAAATGGTAGCACCACCGAATTCAGGAAGCACATTCTACAACTATAAAGGTACACACAGTATAGTGCTAATGGCTGTTGTTGATGCCGAATACAACTTTTTATATGTTGATGTTGGCTGTAATGGTCGTGTGTCGGATGGTGGAGTTTTCGGAAACTGTTCTTTTCAGCGTGCTTTGGATAATAATGAACTAAACTTGCCACTACCAAAACCTTTGCCAGGTCGTCAAGCAAACGTTCCATTTGTTTTGGTTGCAGATGACGCTTTCCGCATGCAGAAACATTTGCTGAAACCATACCCTGGTAAAAATTTATCTGCAGGACAGAGAATATTTAATTACAGGCTATCCAGAGCACGACGTATTGTAGAAAATGCATTTGGTATTATGGCGAAGCGCTTTCAAATATTTGCATGTCCTTCCAAGCTAAATGCAGAAAAAACAACCTCTACTACTCTAGCTTGCTGTGCTCTGCACAATTTTTTGTTAAAAAAAAGGTAAATTATACAACGTCATTGCTTACTGATCGCTATGATGATAAAGGTGCTTTAATTCCGGGCACATGGAGAAATGAGTTTCCACTGGCTGCTGTTAATGGAACAGAAAATGCTCCAAGTTCTTATATAAGTAGTGAAGCAAAAGCTGTCCGTGAAGAAATAGAAAATTATTTTATGTCTCCAACTGGAGAATTGCCCTGGCAATATAAATATATATAAATAATGAAATACATACATACATATATAAAATAAAATTTAAAGTTTTAATTTCATGTCCAAAAATTCACACTATTTTTAAATCGAGTGATTTTATTGAAAATTTGCATACAAGTTGCACTTATGGTAAGCTATAGGTTTTACTGCTGTGTAAAATTTTAATTTTTTTTAAATGCAGCAGTTTTTTTTTAAAGAATAAAGACTAGAAACTTAAATTTTTATAAAAGATAACTTAAAAAGGAGTGAGATCCTCACAAAAACATAAATAAGTTAAAAGGACAAGTTGCTATATAAAAGCTCTGCCATAAAAAATACTGAGATAAAAATTTGTACCAAGTTCTTGTTTGGTACACATTCACATTTATGTTTTTTTGAGGATTATAGGTACTTCAATATCACACATACAAAAACAATAAAAATAAAAATTATAGCAAAACAAACACTTCAATATTAAAAATATAAAAAACAGCGAACACATTTATGCATGCAGGCTTAATTTTCTTCTGCTTCCAAAGTGGCTTCCATTACTGCTTTAACAAGCTGCAAATGCAATTTGTTGGCAGTCTTCTTGTTTTTCTTGGCAATTTCTCGCATTTGTGATGCCAAATACATCGCAATAGCATTCCAATTGTCTTCTTCCGCCTCTAAACACTTAACGGCACGCTGCAATATGTCAGTTTTATCTAGCAGGAGGGAAGAATTTGCTGTCTCAGGGAGGGTAGAATTTTGTGGCGTACTGCAATCTAGCTGAGTTTCTTCCAAATCTAATGTTGACACTGTACATGAGCTTTTTGATGTCGAATGGTTATTATAAAACTGCATTGCAGTCCAATGAGGCCAATGTGGCTTGATGTTTTCGGCTCCCTGGCCAGATTTTGCCTTAAGTTTTTTTTTTACATTTTGAAATGCCGTTTTAACATTAGCCCATTTGGCTTTACAATCTTCCACCGTGTGCCCCGTACAAATTGCTTCAATTTCCCGCCATGCCTGCTCCCGTTTATATCGATCTTTGTAGTCTGGAGAAGAATATTCCCAAACACATGGATGCTGTTCCACAGCTTGTATCAACTCCTGTATACCACTGTAGGTCCAAGATGAAACTACACTTGGTTTTTTTCTTTTTTTGGGCAAAGGTGTTTGTGGTTGCTGATCGAGGGAAAGGCACAAAAGTTCAGTAGAATCATCCATTACAATGCAGTCATCGAATTCCATATTAAAACTGCAATTAAAATATACATAATTATAGCACGTACAACAATTAAAATTCATTTTACTTACGAAAATTAATGTTAACCATAGAATCACACGAACAAATTTGATATTAAAAAATTTACTATTGGCGCGAATTGTTTTCTTTGATTGATGCACGAGAACGCAATAAATATTGGTGCATTTTTGACATTTTTGTTGACGTATGGTTACCTATCAACCGTTCATATGATTACCACACCAGAGTTGCATTTGATTGTGGCAAATCAGCACAATTTTATTTTCGATTGTCGTATGGGTCAATAAATTGTGAAATCACACGATTGGCATATAAAATATACCAAAAATTGGTGCATTATGCAATCGTGTGATCCTACCTTAAAGCTTGAAAAAATAGCTAATAATATTGGTCTCGATACATTGCTACTCTCACTAGATGACAGTATGCTAATTTACCTAGGAATTAATTTGGAAACCTTTAAAAATAAAGGTAATGGTCTCTTAAAAAGATTGACCTTAGTGCTCCTAACATTTTTTGTTTTATTTTAAATTTTGAATTTATTATTTCAAGTGTTGTAAAAAAAAAAAAATATAAAAATACCAAATCAATAAGCCAGACTAAAGAAAAATATTTATTCACAATAATTTTAATTTTTTAATTAAATTTTTGGCAAGTATATGAGTTTTTTAATCTATATTTGACTTTTTGTACCACTGTTTGGATTTGATAATTTATCATAAATATTTTGTGTGCACCGTAATGAATTTTAACGATAAAAAAAATTTTATTCGTATTTTTTTTCAACTATTGTAATTTCGTACATTTGTTTAGTCATGAATGTAAGGTGTTTTGAATTATTATGTATATTTTATTTTGTTTATTAGTTGTATTATTTTATACAATTTAAGATCCATTAAATTAGATAATTAATTTTTAAAACTTACAAGTTATACAACATTCATATATTTATATATGTATATATATTAGGACATAAATAATAATAAAATTGGGCTGAATTTCAGTTTATGGGGGACACCCCTAGAGAAAAAATCTAAATATGCCATCCCCTTCAGAATGTTCCCAGGAGTACGAAAATCATAATGAAAAAGGGGGCTCACGCCCCCTATGGGCGTGGCAGTCGAAAAACGACCCGGCCCACCTACGTAGACAATATGGGTATCAAATGAAAGCTAATGTCTTCACGATTCCAAAAATAGCCATAGTTGCCAGATCGGGCGGTTTTTGCAGCCGATACGGCCATTGTTAAATAGGGGCGGGGGTGAAAAACGACCCATGCCACCTACTTAGGCAATATTGGTATCAAATGAAAGGAAATGTCTTCACGATTCCAAAAATACCGGAAGGACTTTTTTTGTTTATTTCTTTTTAGCTCGGCCAGAGGCCGAGCACTCGAGATCCCCGCCGTCTAGAATTAAGACATACTGGAGTTAAAAACCCCTAAGCCCGGCCATAGGCCGGTCACGCAGAAAAACTTTACTAAGCACAAAATGCTCATTTTTGTTTGTTTTTAACAAAATATAAGCAAAAAAAAAAAAAAAAAATTTCCCCCACCCCAAATTTTGCCAAAATGGCCATATCGGCTACAAAAATCGCCCGATCTGGCAACTACGGCTATTTTTGGAATCGTGAAGACATTAGCTTTCATTTGATACCCATATTGTCTACGTAGGTGCGCCGGGTCGTTTTTCGACTGCCACGCCCATAGGGGGCGTGAGCCCCCTTATTCATTAGGATTTTCGCACTCCTGGGGTCATTTAAGGGGGCGTGGCATTTTTTTTTTTTCCCAGGGGTGTCCCCCATAAACTGAAATTTTGCCTAAAATTGTAATATTCAAACATACAATTAAAAAAAAAGAAAAAATCAAAAGAAATCAAACAGCCTGATCAACTGATTTGATTTCGCAGAAAAATTTAAATTTTTATTATTTGATATAATAAAACAATAATAAAATTAATAATGTAATATTTTCAGACTTCATTATAGATATATACATAAGCTCTAAATAAATAATATAATAAAAACTAATTTAATTAAATTTCCATTTTTATTATTGTAAGAATGATCGACCTTTGCGTAGTGATCATTCTTTCTAAAAAAAGGGAGGTGTAGTGTGTTTGACGAGTCGGATACTAGTTACATACCTTTTGTATGTAACTAAACACTCACTCTTTGTTGTGTGTATTTCTGTCCACGCTGCACATAGCTGACAAGCATGTATTATGCTTGCTCAGCATACTCCCATAGTGAGTAAGAACATTGTTTTATACTAGCATTAAGATAGACTTAACAATAAACATTTAATTAATAAATAATCATACAACGGGACAGTCGCACTAGCGGCTGTCCCCAAATAAAGATAATTGTGTTTTCATTTCAATACAATTGTACATTCATAACTGCATGGAAGGCCATATATGGCTTCGTCAATTTTAGCAAAAAAAAGTATTTATAATGCTTACCTTTCATCAATATTATTGTTTTATTTATAAATGTAATGAACTTTTTACATAAAAAAAAATTTCTTCGAAAGAAATACCTTTCTTTTATATTTAAAATTGATGACAAACTTCTGTAAAACTCACGTCTATTAGGACAACTGAGACGCTCGCACAAAAATTTCAAAAACAAGAAGCAAATATTGTTTTTAAATAACTACTTTGAATTTCAGAAGAAAACAACATACAAAGAATGATAGATAAGACAAACATTTGCAAAAGTACCGTTACCGTAAAGAGAAATCACAATAAAAGTAAAAAGCCATATTTGGCGTTGTATGCGGTATAGGGTTAACCTTTTTATTTGTTGTTAAATTTATTTTTATCAATACATCTGCGTTTATTTAAATTTAACAGACTTTAAACTTTATATTATTTTACTATTACACTCATTTCTCTCCAATATGTAATTATAACTTACTCAATATTTATTGTTTCATTTTTTTATGTACATATTCATTATATTATTACTCATTGCCACTTGGTTATTTCTGTTCATGTTGTCTTTTACTTTACAATGCATTCCATTGCAGTTGCACTCAATTTATTCTCATTTTTAGTTAAAAGGATTAACGGTATTATTTTATAAATTTGATTAAAGCAGCAGTGCCCAAAAGTTGCTTACGTAAAAGCAAACACCAATACATTTAAATAAAAACTAATTTTTATTCAGTAACCAGCATACCATCCCAGCTAGCATTTTTTGAAATTTTTCATCAAATAGGAATCTTCTTTGACCCCCCCCACTCGATTAAAATAATCACTTATGCTCTCGCTTTTGAGTCGAAAATTAATGTTTTGTCGGGAGAAAATGGTACCCTAGCCGCGACTCTTCTGAAAGAGTCTTTTATGACTCGGTTTTCTGAACTCTTACGACACCTTTTTGTCACTTTCCTGCAATCATTTGGGACTCATTTATGAATATTTTTAAAGTTATTTTATGATCATATGCGCAGTCGCTTTCTTTTTGATTCCTTTTCGAGTCATCTAGCACTCATATTACTAATCATATGTGAGTCTTCCTCAAATTGTTATTGCATATGGTTTTACTTACTTTTCTAATGTTCTTTATTATACAAATTAAAGCAGTTTTTTAAATTTTTATTGTATTTTATTCATATATACATACATATAAAATTAAAAATGAACTTAAAATAATTTTATTATTTTTATGAAGTTTGTACTTTTTTCATTTAGTCTCGAAAAATAGAGTTCTAGCATCTTTCGGCACTTTCATATTGCATTTCAGTAATATTCCTAAAAGCGCATTAGCTGCAATAAAACTAATATTAAATTTGATGACCCATTTAGCCAATTCTTCACATAAGTCAGGTTATTCTTCATTTTCAATATTATCGGAAATATCAAATTCACTACTAATGAAAACATCGCTTGCATTTTCAGAAAAACTATTTTCACTGCCTGTTTCGTCAACGTCTTGTTCTTTTTGATAACTTTCTTGATAAGAACAAGTATTTTTGTTGCTAAAATTTAATAATTTTTGGGCTTCGTTTTTAGCCACTCTTTTGATTTTTTTGGCTGACATTACCTTATCGTTTTTTTTCACTTTTTTAAGTTTTAATACTTTTGTATTATACTTATTTTAATGCACACGCGAGGACAGCACGAGATAAACTAAAAACAAATCACAAAATCTATTTACTGCCTTTCAAATCACAAATGTCCCGTTATAAAATTTAAAATAACAAATTCCGTTAAAAAACACAGCATAAAAACAGTCATATTATGGGCACCTGTGTGATTAAATTATGATTCCGCACATTCAGCAGATTTTGTTTTTCTTTTTCAAATTAGTCGCTTTCGAAACATTTAAATGAGTCTATTTTTAGTCTTTTTTATATCGCCAAACTGATTAATCAGTTTGTGGTCATCTAAGGCAGTCATAAAAGACTCATTTTGCTGATATTATCAAAAACAATCTTCCAATTGCTAGCTGGGTTTAGACGCATAAACAGCCAATGTTAATTGCTTATTGGTATTAAAATATGTCAACACCGGAGTCTTTGTAATCACTATTTTCAGATTATTAAATTCTTCATCATGTTTCTGGTTCCAATGTAAAGCTATATTTTTCCTTAATAGTTCACGTAGATTCTTGTTTTTAGAGATACATTTTCAATAAAATTACCAAGGTAATTAACCATACCTAAGAACCGCTGAAATTCCAAAACGTTTGTAGGAATTGACATTTCTAAAAGAGAATTTATTTTTTGCTTGTCGGGTTTTAAACCATCTCTATTAAAAACGTGGCCTTTAAATTTAATTTCAGTTAATAAAAATCTTGATTTTGCTTTGTTGAATTTTAATCCAACATTTCCTGCCCTTTCAAGAACAGTTTTCAAAATATTGTTGTGTTCATCAACTGTTCTAGCATAATTGAGAAATTCACCAAAATATATCAATAACCCATTGATATCCCCAAATAGTTTTACCATTTCCGCATGGAAAATTTCCGGAGCGGCATTTATGCCGAAAGCAACCTTAAAAATCTATATCTACCAAAGGGGGTATTGAATGTACATAATTTATATGATTGTTCATTAAGTGGTATCATCCAAAAACCACAATTTGCATCTAATGTGATAAAAACCTTGAATCCGCTTAACCTTGACTTGCAGTCATCAATGTTTTGTCTAGTTCTTCCTTTAATTTATCATGTAATGAGAATGGGATTTTCCTTGGAGGATAAACAACCGGATTTATATCAGGTCTTAACTGAATATTGCATTCTCTTTTTAATAAACCAAGACCTTCAAAAATATCTGAATTATTTTCAATAAGAATATCAATAGATAAAATATTTACATTTTTTATAAGACTATTCTTCATTTAAACCGATAATATTTTTGCATTTTAGTTTTACAATATAAAAATAATCATTATATTTTTTATGTTTATACAAAAATTTTATTTTTTAAAAAAATTTATTTATTCGAAGGTTTACTTCTAGTTAAATATAAAAATTTATTTGAAATTTATTTTTGTATACCTCTGTTATATGTTCTACATAGCTTTCCGTTGGAAAACATAAAAGTTAAATATAAGAAAATTTTAAAATGAACACCAATAGACACAAAGAATGCTGACGAAGGCTTTAGCAGGCCAGAAAATGCATTACATTTTGCTAGTGTCTCTTTGTATATTTCTGTATGTTTTTGCATTTATGTTTTCCAACGGAAAGCTATGTAGAACATATAACAGAGGTATACAGAAATAAATTTCAAATAAATTTTTATATTTAACTAGAAGTAAACCTTCGAATAAATAAATTTTTTTAAAAATTTTTTTACAATAATACTCGCAAGAGGAAAAATTCTCATATAATAAACATTTTATTTCAACTTTACCAGTTATCGGCAACTTCTTACCACTGAATCTGTTTATTGCTGTATTGTTGATTTAACTTGACCATCTAGACCAGGAGTGCCCATAAGTTGCTTATGTAAGAGCAAACACCAATTCATTTAAATAAAACTAATTCAAAAGCGCAAAAGGACTCCAAGTCGTATAGACTCCAAGGGTATAGACCCATGTGTTGATCCTGCGAAGATAAAGACCGGTTTAATGGACAAGGGGTTCAAAATCAAGAGCGTAGTGAATATTAGAAACCGTGAAAAGATCCCTCAGCCCATGTTCAGGGTAGAATTGGAACCTGGAGATGTTGTCTTAAAGAAAAACGAGTCCCATCCAATCTACAATCTCATTTATCTTCTGCATCGTAGAATTACCGTGGAGGAACCGCATAAGCGTAATGGACCCGTCCAGTGCCTTAATTGTCAAGAATTTGGCCACACCATAGCGTAATGTAAATTGCCGTCTGTTTGTGTTGCATGTGGGGAACTACATGCAACTGCTCAATGTAATAAGTCCAAAACTGACATAAAAATAAGAAAATTTAGTAACTGCGGAGGAAATCATACCGCAAATTATAGAGGTTGTCCAGTTTATACTTACTTGAAGGGCATACGGACCAATAAGTCGGCAGTATTACCTGATCATCATCAACTACCTAATTTCATGTCGAGTATGAATTTTCCTGAAATTGTACGACCAACTACTCACGAAAACGCTCCTAATTCTAGACAAGTTTCTTACGTAAACGTGGTTAAATCTCATATGCCAGGTCCGGAGCAGGAACCTAAACCCCAATATTCTGAGCCGCATATCAACAATCTAGAGACAACATTGTAGACACTTGTCCAAACTATTTTTTTTTTTGTTTTTTTTTTTTTTTTTTTATACATTTAATTTATTTATTGGATCTTCAGCAATGAAATGAGAATAAGTTTTCGAATCTTAATACTAAAAGAAAATAATAAGTCCAGCCAGTGCTAGACAAAATATTATGATACTACAAAAAATTTATATCCACTGATCCAGTCATCTGTTTTGCGCTTGAGTTAAAGCAAGGGTATCCCTCCTTCTCAACCGAACATGGCCAGTAAAGTTAAGGATGTCTCGTGCAAGTGGGTTTGGATGGTGTTCAAGTTTGCTGACATATTTTGAGGCGTATTTTGTAAGTTCGACTTTCACCAAAGGAATGCCTAGATCTTTGTGGATTCGAGAATTTTTAACATACCATGGAGCTGCAGTAATTGTACGTAGAATCTTATTTTGATCCCTTTGAATTTTTTCAATGTTGGATGCTGAGGCAGTACCCCATAATTGAATTCCATAACACCAGATTGGCTTTAGTATTGCATTGTACAACAATAGTTTGCAATCCAACTTTAGTGAAGAATTTCTGCCAATTAGCCAATTAATTTGCACTGCTTTTAATCTCATCTGGGTAAGTTTTGCGTCGATATGAGACTTCCAAGTTAAACGACGATCGAGGTGGATTCCGAGGTATTTGACTTCATTGTGTTGCGGGATAATTTGATTATTTATTCTGATGAACGAGCATGTATCTTTTCGCAATGTGAAAGTTATATGAATACATTTCTGTTCGTTAACCCTGATTTTCCAAAGCTCAAGCCAATTCTCTAGTTTATAAACATAATTCTGCAAATTCTGTGATGCAACTTGGTGGTCCTTATGGACGCTGATAAAGGCTGTATCGTCTGCAAAAGTTGACGTATGGATTTTGGGGTCTGACGGCATGTCGGAGGCATATATCAAATATAAAGTAGGACCCAGTATGCTACCCTGTGGCACACCTGATTCAATTGGCTGAGCGGTACTTAAAAAATCACCTTCTTTGATTTTAAATTTGCGACCGTATAAATAACTTTCCATGAGTTTATGGGTGTTAGCAGGCAGAGTTAATTTTATTATGTCATGCCAAACTTTGTCGAACGCTTGCGACACATCAATGAAAAGGGCGGATCAGTATTTTTTGTCTTCAAACGACCCTCTTATCACATTTACCAATCTGTGTGTTTGTTCGATGGTGCTGTGTTTAGCCCTGAAGCCGAATTGATGATTAGGAATACATTCAGTGCCATTCAGAATTGGAGTCAACTTAGTCATTAACAATTTTTCAAACAGTTTTGAAATTGTCGGCAGTAGACTAATTGGCCTATATGACTCCACTTTGGTGTGGTCCTTCCCTGGCTTAGGAATCATAGTGATCATAGACACCTTCCAATCTGCAGGATAGTATTCTAGGCGTAAAATAGCGTTGAAGATAAAGAGGATAATTCTTCTTGCTACACGAGGTAACTCCACAAGCATTTTATTGCTGATTTTATCCATACCTGGAGCCTTTCTAAGGTTCAGAGTACCAATAGCGTGCGGTAATAAACTCGCTAAAATTAGCAAAATAAAGCAAAAAGTGTTTAAGTCAATAAAATTGCGTTAAAATTATACGACTGTACATACATAATTCTTCACAACTACATAATTTCATCCTTAGTGAATATCAAAGAGAAATTATAACCATTATTATGGTACATTGTCCAAATTTTGGCACACAATTCCAGAATTTAAAACAAATTCATTTTCAACCAACAAAAGGACTGGTAAATAGAAGTGACGACAAGAAGATACAACCTTGCCAAGATTAGTGTACCAAAGTGATTTCTAAGTGAGAAATCTTTAATTGTTGGCTTTTCCTCAACCCAGATTTTCATCAGCAGCCTCATAATACTGGCCAAAACCTTAGGCTTCTGAAGCACGTAACCCCTTTTCAGTAACGTGATCATCCGCCATTTTGAGAACAAATTTTCCGGACATAACCTAAGTATTTCTTTTTCTAAACCTACGCTCAACTATATATGTATAAATCTACTTAATTATTTCTTATTATATAATTATATAATTACACCAGCACACAGAAAAAAAATCAAATGTAAAATTAACATGCAAAAATGTTGATTGAAATCATATACATACATACAATTTCTACAAAAATAATGACTCAATTCAAAATTAACATTGATTCACATTAATTTAAAACGAAAAATTTTCAATATTACCTTCAAACAAATTGATTCAATATTTTTCGCAGTAAAAATAACATTGCACAATGGTAAATACGCAAAATCTCGATTTATATTAAATTTAAAATTTTTTAATGTTAAAACAACATTGATTAATACACGCTGAATGTTTTTTGAACAAAAAATGCCGTTATTTTGCATGAGCAAAAGAAACAACAAAATGTAAAAATAACATCGGTACAACAAAATTCAAGAAAACGTTGATATTGCTACACTGCACTATGTACAAACATACATACTTATACACATACTTACATATGCAAGATTGCAAGAGTGTCAGCAAAAAAAAAACCTTTACAACAGTTGCGCCAAAGCCCTATACTCTTGGTGCTCTTTTGTTTTTGTAAACTCTTGTGTTTTGTATACTCATATACAGCACTCAGCACTAGCAATACACAAACAACTTTGCCTTCTTTGTTTTTTTGTCGTACTTCACCCTATCGCTAGCGCAAAGCAACAACACTTTCGTATGCTTTACTGATAAACATTGGTGACTGCGAACGTCAATGTAGATTTTGTTTTTGTGCATTGTGTATGTAGTGGCTTTTACAACAAAAAATACTGAATAAAGTTTACAAGCACACATCATATACATATGTGTTGTTGTTTGAACAAAAAAAAAAATACCGCTATTTTGCATGAGCAAACGAAAAAAGAAATGATAATTTTATGTATTATATTTTTGGCAAGTGTCGTGTGTGGATTAACTGCAGTAAGTTTATTGAAATTTTAATTTTATTTTTAAATACATCTTATTAATGGATCAAACTATGTCGGAAAAGCGTGAAAGTGGGATATCTAATCTGGATGAATTGCTAAAAAAGTTTGATTTGGTGGAAGTAAAACCCTATTTGGAGAGTAAGGAAGTGTTACATATTTTACATAAATATCGCGCTCTAAATCAATCGCATCAATAGTTTTTTTTGTAAGTGTAACTGTTTTTGATTTAGTGTGCGATATGTACATATGTACATACATATGTATACATTATTAACATTTTTACACAGTTAAATAATTAAACATTTATATAACATTATAATTATTTAGAGGCTGAGATAACGTTTGCAAGTTTAAGATATTTACCAAGAGATGACATAAAGGAGGCTGTACAACCAATTGGACTGCGCGCGTGCTTTAGGGAAAAGTTGTTTTGTTGGAAAAAAGTGAGGTAAGAAAGAAATATCAATAGCTATACCATAATTTTTATTTATTAAATTTGTTTCCTAATAGTACGGAATTGATGACGACACTTTATCGGAAAACATAATCCAAAAAGTAGTTTCATGCTTACAAAAGAATTCTATTGATGCTATATCTACACCAACGTCATCTAAGTCAATATCTTTTGGAAAATCTAAACTGTCCAAGGTAAAGTTTTGTAGGAATCTTCTTCTACGTGTATACGTAATTGTATTTATATTTTCTTTATTTCCATTTTACTTTAGAATCTTAAGCTTATTTTAGAAGACGGTCTAAAAGGGAAATCCTTAGTTTCTTATTATGAAAAAATTGTTGTTTGTCAGAATTTCTTCGTGCAGATTTAATCAGTATCATTTTAGAAGACATTTTTTACCATGGTATAAAGTTATCGCCAAGAGGCTTTCCAGCTATTGTTGATGAAATAATAGAAAATTTTCCAGACGAAAGCAAAGTAAGTTTTTTCTTTTACAAGTAATTATATTTTATTTACACTTTAACAGCCTTATGCAAAAAAAAATCTTATTTGAGGATTGAAGTTCACGTTAGTTAACAGACACTTTAAGGCTAACACACCTATGTTAAAAATTCATATGCAAAAACAGTACGTTAACTATTGTACTCATCAATTAATTTTATATGTGATATATTTATTTCGTTGATTTACCTTGATTATGAAGGTATAATATAATTTTCTTTTCAGAAACATTTAACTCATTTCCTTTAGCCATATTACTATTTAACTATAATATTAAATTTGACGTCTTCACTTAACAATAACTAGATTCAAATTATTACATGTACTAGAAATACATTACAACTGTTTTTACATGTCAAAAGAAAAAAAAGCAACAAGAAAAAACAGCACCAACATTTGAAAAATAATGGTGATCGTTAAGAAGCAAAATACTTTTGTGAGCTCAAAATTGTGTAGTTAATAAAAGTAAACCAATAACAACTTTGGCAAACTAAATGTTTTTATTGTTTTTTTATTGCTATTGTCGTCTGAGAGTTCATATTATTACAGTAAGGAAAGAAAAATCTTATATGTCAAATAATTTTGATGTTATTCATTAATATACGATAAATTTTTGTTAAAAAGATGAAAGCAAAATATTTTTGTGAGTCACTGTATATATATAATTTTCTCGACATTGACCTGTAGATGATTCATATAAGTAGAAAGGAAAGGTCTTTATAATACCTACCATTTGATATATATATCGTCTAAAAAGGTTTTCAAGATAAAGCTAAACATATTACAAACTTTGGAGCCCCGTCCACTCTTTTTTTATTTCAGTCAGAATTTAAAATCCACTAAAACCGACTTAAGCCTTTTTATGTAAAAAATTCATACAATTTCAATGATTTTCATTGAACGCTTTCAAAAAACTTTGTTTTTACATTAAAAAATATATTAATTTAAAAAATATATCCATGTATCCATTTTTTAGGTAAAAATCTTCGCAAAAATTCACAAAACTTTATTTGTTAAAACAATAAAATATTTTAACGACACTTTAAAGTAGGTGTGTAGCTGCTTTAAATTAATTTATGTCATTATTGCTTTACCAGACGTATGTTAAGCTAAAAGTTGTTTTTGCATGATACTTTAAGGAATTTTTCTTAACAGAGGTTTATCAGCCTGTTTTAAGTTTTTTTGCATAAGGCTGTAAAAATTTTAGGAATATTATTTTATACCGAGAGGTAAAAAAACGAATCCGGTTGGTAAGCTTTGGGACAAATACTGCAACCAAAAAGCCAAACGAGCACGGTTGTTGCATAAATGTGAAGAAGATGGATGTGGAGGTGTCAGATTCCTCTGTATTGAATTCTGAATTTGACGAAACTGTTTTGTTGGCATTGAAAACATCTCTTTCCAGAGATATTTCCAATTGGCATAATGTTAAGGACCAATGGCAACGAACATTCTTATCAAGACAAAGAGAACTTAGGAATTCTAAAGACAACTTTGAATTTTTAAGCAACTGGCCACTTTTTGCTGACGCAAGATCCGTTGAACTGGTGAGTTATTTAAAAAAAAATTAAGCCATTTTTAATAAAATACCTTTTATATTTCAGATTAACATAGATTTCGATTTGTTGTATCAGAGTAAAAGTCATCTTCTTTTCAGCAAGTGGAATGAATCTTTTTCCACTCAATAACGGGAAAGTATATTTAAGGAATAAATATTTGTAAATAAATGTATCATATGTATATATGTCAATAAATAAATAAAAAAAATTAATAAACCGTCTTTTATTTAGTTTTACTTGATAATTGTTTTGAATCAACATTTACATGGTATTGAGTTAACATTAAAATGGTTTTGAATTAATGTTAAAATCGTTTTGAATCAACATTTATATTGTGTTAAATCAACATTAAAATGCTATTAAATTAATATTAAAATCGTATTGAATCAAAATTAAAATCATATTGATTCAACATTAAAATCAAATTTTTTAAATTGTTTTCATTTTGTTTTAACATAATAACAATGTAAATATGAAATTAATTTTATGTTGAATGAAACTGTAATCATATTGATTCAACATGAACGTGAGGTTGTTTCAACTTGAAATGACTTTGATTCAGCATGATTTGTGATGTTATTTCAATAGAAATTTCGTTTTGATTCAATTATGCTGACATATTAAACCAACAGGAATTCAAGTTTATTCAATAACAAAAAATATTGTTTTAGGTTGTTATAAAATAAGGTTGAATTAACATGAAAAACGTATGAAGCAAAATCACCACCGAAAAATTTAAAATCAAACTTGTTTTCGACGTTTTTAACTTGTTTTTTTTTCTGTGTGAGTCTATTATAAATTAAGAACAACTAATATTTCTAAAACTAAATTTTATATTAATAAGTATCTACTTTTAAGCAGATTTCATCGCGATTGGACGTGTTTTTATTGACCCGCTTAAAATTGTAAAAAAAAAAAATATAAAATATTAAACAAAAAGCAGTATATATAAGTGTCTCAAATAATTTTGTTATTTTTTCCCCCTAAAAACAACATTATGTATAAAAATCAAGAGTACTTATCACCTACCAATGCTATTTGTAAGGCATGTAATAAGACTCTGCCTATAACAGGCGAATATGTTGATTGCAATAATTGTGAGAGTAAATATCATTTTTCTCCTTGCGCTACACTTTCCCAGTCAACATATTCAATTATGAGTGCAGAAAAGAAAGCAGCATGGAAATGTCACAACTGTAGAGGTGAAAAAGGTCGTAGTAAATCCCCTAATAACCTGTATCAAGCAGTTATATATAAAGAACAACAACCCCAACAAGCAAGCAAACACCAAAGAGATGAAGAAAATAATGATAATCACAAATGTGAAGAAAATACCTACCAATAAACGTATTAAAAACTCCATAAATTTATATACAGTCAACGATAATTTAAGTGAACTGAAATTGGACTTACAGTCATAGCTGCCAGATTTGACGATTTATCGTCATTTGGACGATTTTTGGTTTCAAAAATAGCAAATTGACGATTTGACGATTTTTTCATTGAAAATGACGATTTCCTGAATTATTAAAATTTTCTATAAATTGTTAGTTTTATTAATGTTTTTGTTACCAAATTCTCTCTTTTTTTGAGACAACAACTATTTTAAAAACAAAACTAAGTGATAGTAGTGTTTTCTTAATTATTGTTGTTAAGTTCAAGTAAAATAATTGCAAATAATATTGACACAGGATAGTCGAAATTACTTATTTATGTGTAAACATAAAAATCAATTTTAAATACTGAATTGCATGAACTAAAATTTTAAGAGGAAACAATTTCTGAATTTCCACGGGGAAATTCTTCTACAAAAACTTCTCCTATTTTAACAAAACGTCGAAAGCATATTCTGCCGAATAAATTTAAATAACAAAAATACGGAATTCTTTGAAAATATGTTGAATTCTATACTCAAAATGTTATTTAAAACTTAATAAAATAAATTGTTTTGACAAAGTAATTTAACCTGAATTAATAAAATATGCTGAATTCAACAATTTATTTATAAAATACTGTTTCACACTATTCAGTTTTAGCAGACCAGTTTTTGTTCAATTCTCTTTTGAACTTGCCATTTCATCAAACATGTCAATTCAATTTTCGTACTTTTTAATGTAAATCAACATGCATGAAAAAAAAAACAAAAGGAAATAAGAAAATTGACAGTACCGTCAAGTTTGTACCCCTTTTGTTCTTATTTCCCTTCTCTTTCAAAAATACTTGCCTTGACGAGTGAGAATTATAGAAGTGAAAACGGACTAAGATATTAAATATTACACAAGTTATGTTTAACATAAAATTTTTTGTGATTTGTTATGTAAAAAGTTAAAATTTACGTATTTTGATATGTATTGTACAAGAGACTATATAAAATTGATTTTTTATGTTTTCGTTTTAATAAAGATTTCAAAATACTATTAGAAATAGTGACTTTTTATTTTTCCGATTTTTTTGACGATTTTTAAAATTCGAAATGACGATTTTTTTCTTTTTTATCGGGATTTTGACGATTTTTTCCGAAATTCATCTGGCAGCCCTGCTTACAGTCCCTTAAAAATTCTACATCAAGTGAATTAAGTGTCATCAATGCAGGTATAAATCAACTAAATAATAATATTATAGCCTAAAACAATGCAATAAGAGAAGAAATGGCAAATGCATTTTTAAAATTAATGGAATGTATGTAGTTAAAACAGTTGCAGAATCTGTTAATGTTAACATTCAAGACACAGATATAAACAACACATATAGAATTAAAAAAAATGGTACCATTATCGTCGAATTTTGCTCTTTATACCATGTTCACACTTGAGTTTTTAAACGCGTTTAAGCAAAATGTTGATTAAGTTAATCAAAGCCGTTCACATTACATTTGAGATGATTAAGTTGACAGTTCTAGACAGGTTATAAATAACCAACACACAAATTTTGTTTTAAATATTAAAAATGGAAAAAATTCTTTAATAAAGTTTTAATCAGATTATTTTAAAGTAATTAATGATGGAATTGTGAACATCCATTTTTTTAATTTTTTTAAATGTTCACGTTCTGTCAAAAATTATTTATCGGTAGTACACCTATAAGGTATGTTCACTATGGCCGATGCTACATCCTAATCAGTTTGAGGTATGTTCAGAGGATTCTATGTGATTAATGAAATGATTAAAATGTAATCATGTCAATATGAAGTGATTATCAAATCACTTCAATGTATGGTTAATCATCTCAATTTTGAAGTGATTAGAGCTTAATCACGTTTGAGGTGCTTAAACGCGTTTAAAAACTCAAGTGTGAACATGATATTAACTAAAAAAAAAGAGTTAATGAGTAAAACTAGTAAACATCGTTTCAAGGGAGACTTATTCAATAAATGTGAAGATCAACAAACAAATAATACTGTGAATACAATAAATCAGAACAACAACATAGAACTTATTGCTTAATTTAAAAACACTTATGCATATAAAGTTACGATTATAAAAATAAAAATCAAAAATAAATTTGAAAATATGGACAACATAACAAATGAAACAACTGATATTTTTAAACAGATTATATCAGAGCTATTAAGTTATCCTTTATCAATAATCTTTTTAAATATTCGTTCCATGCGTAAAAATTTTAATGCATTTATTGCTACAATTCGAAACATAATTTCTAGAATAAAAATCATAGTTCTAGTTGAAACTAACATAAGTGATGAAGAGTGTTCATTATACTCTATTAGTGGGTTTAGCGCCACTTATAAAAATAGAGAACAACGAAGCGGTGGAGGGTTGGCTATTTTTATTAAAGGCACAATACAATTTACATTAACACCAACTAATACAATAACATTGCAGACAATACAGATAAATATAGATATAAATGAAGACACAACGCTTTTAGCAATATATAGGCCACATTCTCTTAATGTTAGGAGATTCACGAAAGAGCTAGACGACTTAATAAAAATGCAAAAAAAGCAGAGAAACGTAATTGTAGTTGGTGATATGAACCAAGAATGATAAAATAAAAATTACGCCAACACGCGTAAAATTTTAAAATGTTCTGCGAATTTAGGCCCTGTGACGTCACACATTCTGCGTTTCTATTGGCTAATTTTTTCTCACTAGTTTTTTTACACATGCATTTGCTCACTGCACTCTTCATGTTTATATTTTTTGTTGTTTTTTTTTTGTTTGTTTTTCTTTTTTAAACAGATTTCTCTCAGAGATTTTAATTGCAATGTTGCCAACTATCACATAAAACACACATTTTTCGTAAGAAATTGTAGTTCTAACACATGAAAGATTATTTGTAACCCTTAGAATGGCCCTTCTACGTCACATAACGGGAAATCATGCGCATGGCGTAATCTTTATTTTATCATTCTTGATATGAACATAGATTTACTAAAAAAAAATTTTACAACAACATGCTATTTAGATATGCTTTCGGCAAATGGTATACAATGCTTAAATACTCTTTGTACAAGAGAAGATTTAAACGATAACACAGAAACTTGTATTGATCACGTATTTATAAAATCCAAACATATTAACGTACATGCACATACAACAGTCGTAAAAACAACAACATCTGATCACTACGCTCTCTTTTGCTGTCTTTCTGATATTAATAATAAAGGCGAAGAAATCGACAATCTAACCCAGCAAACAAAATTGTGTAATAACAAAATTAACCATTTTATACGTAAAACAAATTGGCAAGATTTTATTAATCACTCGGATCCGGAAATTATGTTCAACGAAATTGAAAATAAATTTAAAAATATATATAAAAACTCAACTATAACTATTAAAAAAAAATAAAAAAAGAACACCTAGTCCATGGATATGTCAAAATTTAATAAACTGTTGTGAGATTAGGGATAAACTTAATAACAAATGGAGAAGAAATAGAAATAACAAAAATTTTGAATATGAATATAAAAAATACAGAAATTACTTAAATAAAAAACTAAATTATGCAAAAAATCAGTACTATAAAAACAAGTTTTATGAAAATAGAAATAATATGCGAATAACATGGCAAATAATAAATGAAATTATAGGAAAAAAATCTAAAAATAATGATGAAAGTATAATAAAAAGCTTTAAAGAGAAAAACTTAATAGAAATATGCAATAGCTTTGCAAACAAATATAGAAAATATCTTACACGACTGTCAAATAAAAACAATTAGTGAAACAAACGCAATGCTAGTAAACTCTTTCCATTTAAGAACTACTTTTGATGAAGAAATTTATAATATAAGAACCTTAAACATAAATAAAAGTCCAGGTGTGGATGAAATTCAGCCAGCTGATCTCAAAAACAATATAGATATAATGACACCAGTGTTAACGCATCTAATAAACTTAATAATTGAAACAGCTAAAATACCAAATAAACTAAAAATTGCATATGTACGACCTATACACAAAAACGGCTCAAAGGCAAATTTTGAAAACTATAGACCAATCTCGATATTAACAGTTGTTGAAAAGATCATGGAAGAGATATTATGCAGGAGATTAACAGCATACACAAACAGAAACAAAATATTAAGTGAAAACCAATTTGGTTTTCAAAAAGGTAAAAATATTAATAAGCTATTGGGCAACTTTGCAGACTATATCAACGAGCAACTGAGCAAAAGTAATCACTGCCTTACTCTGTTTGTACACTTTAGTAAAGCATTCGACACGTTATCCCATGCAAAATTGTTATACCTGCTTGATAAGATTGGCATAAGAGGACACTGTAACGAATTTTTTAAAAACTATTTGTTATTAAGAAAGTTTCATGTTAAAGTAAGAAACAATATCAGCGATGAAACTATTATGGATCATGGTGTTCCACAGGGATCAAAATTAGGACCATTGTTATATCTGTTTTATACAAACGAACTTATCAATAGATTATCAATAAGTAAGATATTTGCCTATGCAGATGATACTGCGATAGTAGTTGCACATAAAAACGTAAACGAAGCTTCAGTAATTATGCAACAACAGTTAGACACAGCCATTAGATGGTGCCACGATTATGGACTAATTATAAATGCGTCGAAAACTAAATTAATGCATATCAAATCCCCCAAACACAGATACGCAGATATAAAGATAAAATTTCATAATATGGAATGCCTTCACAAAAACACAACGAATAATATTTCCTACAATGATGATCAGTGCAGCATAATAATTGAAATTGTTAACACATATAAGTACCTTGGAGTATATGTCGACCAAAACTTTAAATGGAAATACCATGTAGAGGAAACAAGGAAAAAGCTGAGGAAAGCTTCTTATATGATTCACCATTTGAGTTACTGTTCAAACAACGAAGTACTAAGACAAGCATATTTTTCACTTGCAGAGTCACATATTAGACACGGTATCACAGCCTGGGGTAACTCAGTATACTGTAATAAACTTCAACAAACCCAAAACCAACTTCTAAAAATTCTAAAACCACAAACCAACAGAATAAATAATCAAATAATGCAACACAACCAATCGGAAAGTTTAAACAACATAGCTAAAGATCTACATGTACTTAATGTCAACAATATATATAAAACTACGTTAGCGATTGAATTCTTTAGAGACAGGAGATTTTTAAAAAAAATCGAACATACCTACCAAACAAGACGAAATACGGAAGGAAGATACATAATCAAAAAATTTCACAACGAATATGGGAGAAGAACACTTGCAACAACTTTGCCTACTATTTTCAACACTTTACCAATAGATGTCATTTCGAAGGCTGAAAACATAAACATAAGAAAAAAAATTCTTAAGGATTATTTAATATCAAACTAGCAATGAATTTGTATTTTGTTTTCTAATATTTTAAATTTATCTTTTTTATTTTATCTTTAATATATTAATAATTTTCACAAACTTAAATTCTAGAGAATAATATACATTTATCTTTTATTAATTTACCTACAGACAAGCCGCAATGGCTTCGTATGGTTTTAGTTTAATAATGAAATGTAATTTTTTCTTGAGTAAATAAATAATGAATTGAAAAAAAAAATGAACTAAATAATTACTACATAAAATTTCATATTCTAATTAATTATGAACTATAAAACCGTTACTTCAAACTTACAAATTTAGCTTAAATTACATAAAATCTAAGAACAATATAAAATATTAACCTATTCTTCTATATACGTTAATATACGGCAACCTAAATTTTGACAAATATTAATATTAAAATCTTCTAATAATATGAATTCAAATATCATATGAAATTCTCAAAAGTTTAAGTAAAAGGTTTTTGTTTCAACATGTTAATCAACCTATACTAAAATTTATATATTTTTTCTTATTTTGCACAATTAAAACGCTTTATTTAATATTTATAATTTCAATTTACTCACATTACTTAAATATGAATATTCTTAATTACAACTAAATCCTATATACATATTTAATTTTAAGTACTGCAAACCCTATCTTATTTTATTACACATTTTTTTTATGATGTATCTTAACTAGAGAGTAACAAGAATTATTAATTTATATTGAGATTATTCTAAAAATAGAAATTGTCAACGTCATCATGATCTTCACCACATTCCTTTGCTGGGCCCAACACCGGAACGAAAGTGTATGAAATTTTAAACAAAATATTAAATAACAACAACAACAACATGCTTTTCTGTAAGTAATACTGAATTAATAACACTGGCCAACAAATTAGGCAAAAAATTTTGACTGGGGAAACGAAGTATGTTTTTTAGCTAATCTGGCTGCGCTGAATTCGAATCTGGCAACAAAGTTGGGCTATCACGTCCAGTTCGTTTTTTATCGCATGCTGGCAATACTGTAAAATAGTTAATACTGACGCTACAATTTCACAGTTATTAATTTGACAAAAGCCTACATTCATTATAAATTTGTATAAAGGTAGAGTTTAAGCATGTCAGTGAGATCGTGTGTTACTAATCCGAGCTATTTTTGCTTTGTGTGTGGTGAATATCTGATTACCTACCCTAATGTCCTATCAGTTTCCAAACCAGTTCAACGTCTATCAACTGATCCACTACCAGTCAAACAAAACATTTCAAATAAACCATTAATTGATCCAAATGATGTTCTTCTTCCACCGCTGCACATAAAATTGGGCCTTTTTAAGAACTTTGTGAAGGCTCTGGACAAAGATGGTGCAGCATTTAAATATTTGTTAAAAGTTTTTCCTAAAATTTCATATGCTAAAATAAAAGAAGGGATATTTGTTGGCCCTCAGATCAGGAAGCTTATCAATGATCATAATTTTTCGCAGTGTTTATCGGAGAAAGAATATACAGCTTGGGAGTCTTTTAAGTGCATCGTGAAAAGTTTTCTTGGAAACAATAAGAGTGAAAACTACAGACAAATTGTTGCTGAATTATTGAAAAGTTATCATGAATTGGGTGCACGAATGTCACTCAAAAAACATTTTCTCCATTCGCATTTAGATTTTTTCCCACAAAACCTAGGTGCTGTTAGCGACGAACAAGGGGAACGCGCCCATCAAGATTTAATGAAAATTAAAAGAAACTATCAAGGATTTTGGGATAAAAGTATGCTGGGAGACTATTGTTGGACTCTAATACGTGAAACCGAACCAACGAAATACAAACGACAATCATATAACGCCATTCACTTTTGAAAACTCATTGATTTTTAAATAAACTAATAACTTTTTATGGAAAAATCTAATAAAAGCTTTTTTTTATATCTCGAAAACCTGACGTGATAGAGAAAAACCATTTACAGATTCGAATTCAGCGCACCAAATTACACTGGGAAATGTATTTGGTTGCTCCAGTCAAAAACCTTGTTGGCTAGTGTAATTATTTCTTAAGGTACGTTCAGATTGATTAAATATTTGAAGAAAATATTTGTTATTGTATTTGCTTCAAATTATGTTAAATAAAAAACTATTTTGTTTCATGTTCAAACTAAGCACAAATATTTCATAAATTTTGTTTGTTCAAACAGCCTAAAAATAGTGTGAAATAAAATAAAAAAAAATTGTTTTTTTTATGTTCAGACTGAAATAAATATTAGGATTAAATATTTATTTGATAAAAGTGTCGAAAAATATAATTTTGTTTACCAAAAAATATTACATTATATAAATAAAAGAAATGCAAACAAACGAAGAGGAATTATTTGTTTTGTGTTGTGGAGTCCTATGAAATTTGACATACATCAACTTCAGAGTATTCATTAATTACGTTCTTTACAAAGCCTTTCACTCACGGTTGTGGATTTCTTTCCATAATCATATAAAATATTTTATCATCATCAGATGATAAAGATGAATCCAACAAGTCATCCAAAATTTTTTCAGCACATAAAAAAGTAGTAATATTTTCCATTTTGTATATTTTTTTTTGTTTCTTAACACAAATACACATTCATAAACAAAACAAATGTCAGCTGTTTTATCGTGCGATTCTCCCCCTCTAAAAATACAAAGTGTGAAAGGTGCACCATTTTTTAACCCGAATCAACCCAACGTAACCATACGGTCACGCTCATAAGATGCATAGAAAAATAAATCTACAAATTCGTGTGATTCCCCGATTTTTATATATTAATTCTTATTCGCTTCATAAATTATGTGTGCTGCTGCAAAATTAATCTTTGCATCTGTAAGAGTATCATTGTTGAAGTAGTTAGATAATAAACTAAGTGTAAAAAAGAAAAATGACAAAAAACGTTAAAACACTGTACTATAAAAAGTAAGTACGCAATAATTTTTATAAAATAAGGGTTTATGGGTTTTAAACCAATATATTTTGTTGGCTATTCAATTAAACTAATGGTTGCAAAATGTGATTTGTAAGTTTTTTAACATTTTGCATGTTAATTTGAACAGTTTCTGCCGTTGTGACCATATGGTCACGCTGGGTAAGATTTCAAAAAACATATTATGTATGTATATTTTTAATTTTATGGGGTTAAGCACAGAAGAAGCCATGGATTTCATGAATGAACTGTGCGATGCAGATAAAAACGAGCCTGTTGCTGCCTTATATATACTTCCACCTGAAGTTGAAAGTAGCGTACTTAGTGGTACGGATGATGCTGATGAGGATGATGTTGGAATGCCAGTTGACATTTGTGTTGGTCAACTAAAATCATCTTGTGAACTGGTTATGAACAATGACAGACGCATTGAAATGTTTGTTGGCCTAGAAGCTAGTGATGACGAAGAAGATTTAATGCTTATAAACTCAGAAATTGCCTTGGAATATTCCAGCACAGCTTTGGATTTAAATTTATCGGTTGAGCCATCGACATCAGCAGATGCTGCTCAAAACGTATATTGGTATTTTAATAGTAAATGGTTATGGCGGTCTAACAAGTTATAGATCATTCCGCGATGCAGATGAAGATATGAGAAATGATTTGATATATTCGGCTATACGAAGAAATATATTTCAGCAGATATCGCAATTTCTACACTTTGAAGATAGTGGTAAGAAAGTTGAAAATGGTGACAAAATGTGGAAGCTTCGGCCCTTAACAGATCATACTATGGGCGCCATGGCTGCAAGAAATTTTTTAGAGGAAACCCATTGCGCTTTGGATTTAAAGTGTGGTCACTGTGTACGCCTTCAGGGTATCTAGTAAATTTTGAAATTTATCAAGGAAAAAACCTTCGGTCAAGGTCTATTTATAAGGAGAGATTTGGCAAAGTCACCGCACCTCTTTTAAATATGATCGACGATTTCTGTCCGGAGGTTCAAAGCATGCCTTTTTCATTTTTCTTTGACAATTTATTTACCGGATTTCCAGTACTACATTATTTAAAATACCGTGGAATGTTCAACGGTATTGCAGAACACAAAAAAAAAAAAAATAATGTACAACCATGCGTAGTAAAGGAATATAACAATTTCATGCATGGTAATTATACCGCTCAGTTAATCCTGATATGCCACAACTACAATTTAGAAGACACATTACTTTATATTACTGCAAACATTTTGGAGAAAATCCAAAATCTGTGGGCCCTCGCTAAAGAAATATCCAGGAATCTTTACAAGAAACTAAACGCTATGATAGAAAAGATCATCTGGTTCGCCCATGTGCAAAAAGGAGACGTTGTCCTGCCGACAACTGCACTTCTGTTGGACGCACTGAGTGCTCAAAGTGCGATGTTGGGGTCTGCGTCAAATGTTTTCTTAATTATCACACCTAATTTGATATATGAATAAATATATAAATAAATAAACAAAATAATATGTAAAAAATTTTACTTTGTTTTTTCTTGTTTAAACGAATTTTTTTTCCTAATCGTGCCCAAAGTGACCATATGGTCACACCCTATATCTTGAGATATAAAACACCGAGCAGAAAAAAAATTTCACATTTGTAATTCAATGGACCTATATAACCACCCTATAAAATATTTTTAAAAAATTCGAAAAAAATAGTTCTGGGTTGATTCGGGTTAAATTTATAGTGTGACATTTATAGAAAAGAACACACTACACTTTAGCAGTGTTGATATTTTTTCAGAAAAGAACACAAAAAAATTAAAAAAGGTGCGAAATGGGAAAAACGTGTGACATTTTTGTCAGAAAAGAAAACACCATTAGTCATGTTCATAAATGGAGAACCACACACTTGAGGGAAATGCATTGAAATGATAGTAGGAGAGTGATCTGAGGACAAGTCCAGTGAAGGATCCACTTGCATCCTCTACAGGGATATTTTTCATTACCCCAAAGTCAATAACATCGGGAATCTTCCGTCGGTCCGTCGGCCAATAGGTGGGATGTCCACTTGAGAGTACATCTAAGCCCATTTTAGCAATGGTGTTGAAGAGTACGCGACCCTTTGGGTTTACCAGACGTGAACCCCAAAATGTGTGTTTGGCGTTAAAGTCACCAGCAACTAAAAATCTAGCTTAAAGGGATTTAAAGAAGTTATGGTATTGGTGGAGAATAAATCGATGATAAAACAAATTTGTATTGACAGAATTCAATGCAAATGTTTGTTGCTTGGAGGTAATCCTCACTTATGTTATTCATTAGATAATGCTTTATTCTGTTCTTTATAAGAATTGCCGAACCTCCACAAGCTCTTCCGCGGGGGTCTTTAGTATCGTAGAACACGTAGCCATTAATTTTGAAGTACCCTGTCGACGTCAAGTGAGTTTCAGCAATCATCATAACATCAATCTCCTTATCCATCAGGAAGTATTCCAGTTCATTTTTATGTTGGCGGAGGTCGCTCGCGTTCCAGAAACAAATTTTTAAATAAATCATTTCTTTAAAATGGCTTGCAAGATAGTGGATTGCATTTTCAGCATTTCCTGCATCATGGATGTCATGGTGGTCGTGAAAGTGTTCATAGTTTGGACAAGTGTCTGCAATGTTGTCTCTAGATTGTTGATATGCGGCTCAGAATATTGGGGTTTAGGTTCCTGCTCCAGACCTGGCATATTAGATTTAACGACGTTTGCGTAAGAAACTTGTCTAGAACTAGGCGCGTTTACATGACTAGTGGACCGTAATAATTGAGGGAAATTGTCACTCGATGCTAAATTTGGCTGTTGAGGGCGATTAGGCAATACAGACGTCTTGTTGGTTCTTATGCCTTTCAAATGAGTGTAAATTGGACAACCTCTATAATTTGCGGTATGATTACCTCCGCAGTTACTGCATTTTTTGATTTTTGAGCCAGTTCTCGACTTGTCGCATTGAGCAGTTGCATGTAGCTCCCCACACGCAACACAAACTGTCGGCAATTTACAATACGCCTTGGTGTGACCAAATTCTTGACAGTTGAGACACTGGACGGGTCCCTGACGCTTATGTGGTTCTTCCACGGTGATTCTACGATGCAGAAGGTACATCAGATTGTAGATAGGATGGGACTCGTTTTTCTTTAAGACAACATCTCCAGGTTCCAATTCTACCCTGAACATGGGCTGAGGGATCTTTTCACGGTTTCTAATATTCACTACGCTCTTGATTTTGAACCCTTTGTCCATTAAACCGGTTTTTATCTTCGCGGGATCAACACATGGGTATATACCCTTTAGAACGACTTGGAGTCCTTTTGCGCTTTTGAGCTGGTAGGTATAGAAATCCCTAGTCTCCCTTTCCACCTGGTTGGACAATTTTCGAAAATCATCTTCCCTATTCACTTGTATCTTTGTTTCGCAGATATTTCCATGTTTCATTGAGGTTACGCTAAACATGTTTTCACCTATTACAGCAACAATTCCTTGTACCAATTTACTGGGAGTCGGCTCTCTCAGATAAATTGGTGGGGGCTTAAACGTCTTCTTCGGAAGTTCTGGCTCATCCGTCTGGAGGAGAGCAAACCTATTTTGATCATTACTCACGGTCTTAGGAGCTTTTGCATTTGATGACACTTGAGCAGACTTCGGGCTCCTCTGTCGCTTGAGAACGGTTATGTACTTATCCATACCTACTTGTTTTTTGGGTTTGACTGCACTATTTGATGAAGATGATGTTTTTTCATCTGTTGAAATCACAATATTGGGCGAACAGGAACGACGACGTTCCACGGCTCTTGCAGTGAGAAAATTCTCCAAAGATTTTTTTATGGATTCTTCCTCAGAGATCCATCTAGTTTTTCTAGTCGAGCTAAGCTCTTTCTCAGAATTACATCTGAGAGGAACACTCATACAGTTTATATGTGATGTTTAATGTTTATTTTTTTTTATATATTTTAACCTATTACGATTTTTTTTTTGCACTTTTTTGTTTAATTTCAACTTTTTACACTTTTTCACCTATTACGATTTTTTCACCGAAAATTCAGCCGCACTAAAAGTAACACGTCCGAACAGTTCGATGAGACGAGACTGAATGTATGTACACATTGAATTTACATTAAAAGTCAGCAAGTGTGTCCCAAAGAATTTAAAAGGAATTTGTTTTGTTGCTCATTGTCGCCATTTTTGGTTGCCCGTTATAAATTTTTGGCTCGTTTTTTATGGTCCTCTGCTACGCCGCTACCGGCAAAAGCGCTTTTTTTTCTTGTACTTTTTTATAACTGTGGACATTTTTTATTTGAAGCCATCTTTTTTTTTAAATACGATTTGGTGTAAAAATAACCTAACTTTTTTGGTAAATAAATTTGATTGTGGAAATAACTTTTGGTTCGAAATATTTACTATTTGCATATTATTGTGAAAAATTTTTTTGGCTGAAAAAATTTACAATTTCGTTTTATCATTAAAATAAAAATTTGATTTGTTTTTACAAAATGGCTCTTTTGGACAAATTCAATGAAATAGTAGAAGAAATTGTAAGATTTGAAGCAAGGCTCAAGGAAGAAGATTTTTCGGTATATACTAAAGGTCTGCGCAAAACCACTTGGTTGTTTGTCAACAGTGAAGACTATGCTGCAGTGTATATGACAGTAATGTAAAAATCTGATTATTGTACACTGCACCATATAAAAAATCTAAGCGAGCGCACACAATAACAATACAACAAAAATTTTTTTGTTTACATGTGTTCAACTTGTTACTCATCAGCTATGTTCTCTCGTTGTTTATTATTGTTGTTGGCACACATTGTGTGTGTCATGCAAAACAAGAAGTAAGTGCATTGAAGTATTTGCTAAAAAATAAAATGTCTTAAGTAGCATTCAAGACAACATTTGCAACCCTTTAGTATATACAAGTGAGGCTTTGGAATTTGAAAGGGCTGAGCTTAATGAATTGTGGACGAAATTAAAGAGTTGTTATGAAACTTGCGTAGGGGAGTTAGGAGAGAAAAAGAAAGAGCTTATACCCATTCACGCAAAGCATACCCAAACCCACAAGATTCATGTGAAATGTATTAACGTATTGGCTAGAGCGAAACGTAGGTTACTAAAAGAAGATACATCCTCATCTAAGTCAGTGGCTCCCAAACAGGGTACTTCTATACCAATCCAAGCATGCGATGTAGAAGTTTTTCGTGGTGGTTATGCTTCATGGCCCACATTTAGAGATTTATTTACCACAATTTATATAAATAATGATCGTTTAGGCCCTGTTGAAAAATTGTGTTACCTTTATCAAAAAACAGAAGGAGACGCAAGGGAAGTAAATAGAAATATTACCGTGACTGCTGATAATTTTGTGGTTGCCTGGGAAAACTTAAAAGCAACCTATGAGAATAAAAGGCTATTATTTAATAGTCAGATGAATTTGTTATACAATTTGGCTCCGTGTCAAGGGGAATCATCTGCTGAAATTAAAAGGCTCCAGAGGGAAATAAATAATTGCATATCAACTTTAAAACTGTACAAAGTTGATGTGGAGGCTTGGGAACCACTTTTTGTTTTCCATTGTTCAATTAGATTACCTGAGCAAACACTGAATTTATGAGAACAATCTGTAAAAAATAAATCAGAAATTCCAAAGTGGAAAGAAATTAATGATTTTTTGACCGACAGATTTCGGGCGCTAGAAAGCGTTTCCAACATTCGTGCCAGTGGTTCTCAAACTATTTTCAATAATACCCAAAGCCAAAATAAGCCTAAACAATTTAAAACACATCACACTAAAGCTAATATGGCCCAATGCAAATTATGCAAGCAACCACATGAAATAAGTCAATGTGGTAAATTTTTGAACATGGACTACAAGAGTCGTGTTTCCACTTTGCGAAAATTTAAATATTGTTTTAACTGTTTGAAAGTAGGACATATGTTTGGCGATTGTCCTAATAACAATGGTTGCTCTAAATGTAAAAGAAAACATCACAATCTTTTACATAGGGATTTTGTCCCAAAACCAGTTACGGGTAATAGCACAATTGTTGAGGCCCAAAATAAGGAGCAGACGTCCACTCAGTCTGTACCAGTTGCTTCATCTTCTAATGTAGTTCAGAATCATCATCACTCGGCTTCGAAAAGGGTTTTATAGTATTTATCGCTTATATGCACGTCGGTTATTTGCATTTAACGTTTATATGCATCCCAATATGAGTAATTTTCTATTCGTAATTAATATAACCGATTTTTATACATGCATTTCTCGCTTATAAGCACGAAAAGTCGTGCAAAATTTGAAATGCATATAAGCGATAAATACTGTATTAGCTACTGCATGGATTAATATAGAAAATAATGGCCCAAGTTATAAAGTAAGAGCGTTAATTGATCCGTGCTCAGACGAGAGCTTTATTTCTGAAAAAATTTGTAGATTATTAAATCTGGCTACATTACCGACATCGGCTGAAATAGCAGGTTTGGGCGGTGAAATAATAAGCCATGTTGATAAAATGGCTTCGTTTACTGTAACTTCGTTGATCAATCCGAACTTGTCACTAAAAGTTACAGCTTTAGTAGTATCCCAAGTAACTGGAGATGTTTCAACACATTCCTTTAGCCCTGATAAAAATATTATGCTGCCAGGGTTAGAGTTTGCAGATCCAACGTTTTATAATAGTGGCTCTGTAGATATATTGTTAGGAGGTGATGTTTATCCCTCAATACTACGAGGTGGTGTGAAACATGGTATTTTTGATTCCCTAGTGGCTCAAGAAACCATATTTGGTTGGGTGGTAACAGGTCCAACGAATCCACAGCGTACAGTAAGAAGGTCTTATTTAACCAAAGTTTCAATTGATGAGCAACTAGCAAAATTTTGGGAGCTTGAGGAAATTTCTCAGAAACCAGTAGTCTCAGAAGGAGACAAGTTATGTGAAGAAATATTTAGATCAACATTTAGGAGAAATTCTGAGGGAAGATACATAGTTAATTTGCCATTTAAATCAGATTTCTCAGCTCTTGGTCCAAATAGAAACATAGCTCTGAGTCAATTTTTGAGAAATGAAAATTCATTGATGCGTAGACCACAAAACAAGATTTTATATGATGAGGTCATTAAAGAATATTTGACATTGGGACATATGGAGAAAATTGAATATCCTGAAATTGGCCCAAGCTATTACTTACCTCATCATGGCGTTTTTAAGCCAGAAAGCACTACAACAAAGTTGAGGGTAGTGTTTAATGCCTCCAGTGTTACAACTAGTGGCAAAAGTCTGAACGACATTTTGCACGTTGGGCCTGTACTTCAAAATGATTTAGTTTATTTGATTCTTAAATGGAGGTTTTATAAGCTGGTGTTTAACGCGGATATAACAAAAATGTACAGGCAGATTCTAGTTAACCCTGAGAATGCTCGTTTTCAACAGATAGTTCATCGTGGTTCTCCAGATGAAGAGATAACAGATTACAAATTAAAAACTGTCACCTTTGGGATCAATTGTGCTCCATATTTGGCACTTAGAACACTGTTACAACTGGCAAGTAACGAGGAACGTTATTACCCATTAGGGGCAGAAATATTGCGGAACTTTATGTATGTAGATGACGCTCTGGTGGGTGCACACAGTTTACCCGATATTTTAGAGGCCCGAAATCAGTTAATAGCAATATTGAAGTCTGGTGGGTTTGATTTAAGAAAGTGGACCTCGAACAATGAAGAAGTATTAGAAGGGCTGCCCTCTGAGTATTTAATAAATCAGGATTTTTTACGGTTTGACGATAAAAGTAATGCAAAGACTCTAGGTGTTCGATGGAATGCTTCAGCTGATTATTTTTATTTTACAACGGAAAAAATTCCACTTAAATCTACCTATACCAACAGGAAAGTGTTATCCGTGATTGCTAGGCTCTTTGATCCAGCGGGTTGGCTCGCTCCTGTAATAATCATATCGAAGATCTTAATGCAGCAGATGTGGCTCGATAAGATCGATTGGGACGACAATATTAAACACATAGCCTTTCAAAGTTGGCAAGCCTTTATTAGTAGATATAACGATATCAATGAAATCACGGTTCCACGGTGGATTATGTACACGCCTGGCTCAATTATAGAATTTCATGGCTTCTGTGATTCTTCAGAGTTAGCTTATGCAGCGGCTTTGTATGTCAGAGTTAAAACGGGGGATAATATATATTCTAACTTATTGGTTGCAAAATCAAAAGTGGCTCCAGTTAAACAACCCTCAATACCACGGTTAGAGTTATGTGGAGCAGTGTTATTAGCAAAGTTAGTAAATAGTGTTGCGCCCCAATTTTCAATAAAAAATTATGCGTTGTATTTATGGTCCGATTCAACCATAGTGCTGGCTTGGCTAAAAAAACCACCATGCAACTGGAAAACTTTTGTGGCCAACAGGGTAGCAACCATTTTAGAAAAAGTGGGCAATAAAAACTGGAATCATGTAGTTTCCCAAGAAAATCCTGCAGATCTAGCAACCCGGGGGCTGACTCCTGTGGAGTTAAAGAGCTGTAGGCTGTGGTGGAATGGTCCACATTGGCTCACATTAGAGAAAAGTTCGTGGCCTTCATTACCAGCAGAATTTGAAACGACTGAAGAAATGACTGATGGATGTTTTAGAACGGTTTTCAAGTTTGCCCAGAGCTATACACGTTATTGCCTACATCTTTCGTTTCTTTTTCGCGGTTAAATCTGACTCCACGAAAAAGGCACGACATATCTCTTTGATTGTAACGGCTGAAGAGTTAACCTTTGTAAGAAATCGCCTGTTTTTGCTCTCCCAGGAGATATATTTTGTCAATGACTACCAGAAACTGCTTACCAAGGGACAACTTGAGAAAAGTAGCCCGTTATTGACTCTCACGCCATTTCTTGATGAACATAAAATTATTCGGGCTAACGGCCGCCTCAGCGCATCTATGAATTTGTCCTATAGTGAACGCCATCCAATAAAGTAGATTGGCTCGTTTGTATGTTGAGTTTATACATAAAATGGCACATCATGGAGGTTTAAAGTTAGTTCACAGCGTGGTTCGACATGAATGTTGGATACTTAAAGCTAAGAATTTAAAAAAGATCTGCATCAATAACTGCAAAGATTGTGTTTTACATCGAAAAGTGCGCCAAGGGCAGATTATGGCAGCGTTGCCCATAGAAAGAACGACCTTGAGTAGGCCCTTTACAAATACGGGAGTGGACTTTGCTGGCCCTTTTGAAATTAAAAGCTTTACCGGCCGATATTGTCGAATTACAAAGGGTTATGTTTGCCTCTTCGTCTGCTTCGCGACGAAAGCCATTCATCTTGAAGCTGTTATTCGTTGGCGCGGCCAAAGAAATAGCTGCTAATTTCGACAAAATTTGGCTACTATCCGAGATGCCGTGCTAGATAAATATGGACAGCAACACTTAAAATGGCACTTTATTCCCGCTGCAGCGCCTCATATGGGAGGACTGTGGGAGGCAGGGGTTAAGAGTTTTAAGACGCACTTTAAAAAGGTAGCTGGTCAGTTAAAATATACATTTGAAGAGTTTTCTACGCTTCTGGCCACCATAGAAGCATGTCTCAACTGCAGACCTTTAGGACCTTTATCTGACAACATTGAGGATCTCACTGCGCTTACGCCTAGTCATTTTCTAATTGGCTCTGCGATGTTGACTCCAGCTGAACCTGAAGAACTTAGCTCTGCCTTGAGCGTGATAAATCGCTGGAGAAAAGTCAAAGCTATGCAGCACGACATATGTCGCCGATGGAAGGCAGAATACCTGACGGAATTGTATAAGCGTTATAAATGGAAATCGCCGCAACCTAATCTTAAAGAAAATGATTTAGTAGTCCTTAGAAATGAACCCCTTTGCCCTACTGAATGGCGTTTAGGCCGTATTGTAAAAATTTACCCAGGTAGGGATGGAAAAGTGCGGGTAGTTGATATAAAAACGCAAAATGGTGTTATTAATAGGCCCATTCATAAATTGGTCCTTTTACCCAACTCCGCTGAGCAATAAAATTCATCGCTTGATACACGTATTCATTTAGTTTGGTCCAATTGATTAACATTCGCCTTTAATTAGATTTCTTCATACTTTCATTTCTTACAGTGCAACATGACAGACGCGTGGTTCAACACTGATTACGGCTGCCCGTTATGCAATCGCCTCCATGCTATTCGGCAGTGTTCAAAATTCCTGACCATGAGAGTGGAATTGAAGCGACGAACCGTCATTAGCTATGGGTTATGCAAAAGTTGCTTGGCCCAATCGCACGAGCTGCGCGACTGTAATAGTCTTGACCGTTGCAAAAGATGCAATCGGCAACACAACACTCTGCTGCATCCCGTAGACCCTGCCAACGTGTGGTTCCCGATGACGGTCGAGATGAAGCTATATCCGCATCAGGGGTCCTCACGATATATGGAAGTTCGAGCAAGAATAAACCCAAACTTAGCCCGCACTTCAATCCACAAAATGTTTGCCATTTCCGCAGGCTGCAATATTCTCGAAAATCGAGCTTGGATAGCCGTGGCACATCGCTTATACAGCCATAGAAAAATTGTGGTTCAATGCGCTGTTGAAGAACACTTTTTCCTCACTACGCCATCGGTCGATTTAAATCAGGAGTGGGTTAGTCGTAGGAAACGAGGTGTTGTCCTAGCCGACCCTGACTGGTTCCGCTCAGTACCAGCCTATATTGTTCTGGGGGCCGATGTAAACGCCAAGTTGTTAGAAGGACCTGCGGATGGAAGACCAGGTAAAATTTATTGCCAAAGGACCCTGTTCGGAGAGGCTTTCTTCGGGGAAGGCATCAAGTGTGAGCAGTAAAGGGCCTGGAGCCAAACTAAAATGAAGTCTACTGTATCACTCATCACTTGCGATCATCAACACATAAGTTTTTTTTTATTTTTAATCATGAATTAATAATTTGTATTTTCAAACTATAAACCCCTTTCCTTAAAAAATGAATTAAAATATGTATCTTTGTGAATTTTATTAATTAAATTTTATTTTATTTAATCTTTAATAATTTTTTTTGTTTCATGGCTCATTGGTGTTGGCTCTATGATTTGTTGCGCTACTGCCGCAAGGTGGGCGGTATATTGAGGTCACACTGTAGTTATTGCCAACATCACGTGCGGTTGATTTCAACTAGAATTGTTACTCACATTAGCAAGTATATATGTTGCGTATGCTATTGTGATTGACAGACTCGTTGGTTTTATCTGTCACTTAGCTTGCGCCATTGCATTTTTAAAGGCCCAACTATAATATGCATAAGCAAGTTTAAGCAAATTGCAAAAGTTAACGAAAAGGCTGTCAAATGCATAACCAGTTCAGAGTTAACTTTTAGGTGGCTACAATGACTTTGAAACTTTTTGTCCACAGTTGCTCATTTATGTTTAAAAATAATTTTTCCTTTTTTTTAATTTATCGGCAAAAGTACTAAAATGTACAGCTGTGGCAGCACTACATTGTAAATAATAATAAACGTTTACATATGTTTTGTTAATTTTCGTATTGTGAAAATGAAAATGGAGAAAAAAATTAAAAATTTAAATAATATAAAAATATTAAAGTTAGCGCTTAAAGGCCTGTGCACATTAAAAGAAATAAGTGAACTACACTGTAAAAGAAGAAGACGCTCTTGTTCTGTCAGAGAAATAAACCACGACAGAGAGACATTTTTGTTAAAATAAAAAGGGTATGTCCCTCTTATTATAAAGGCACTTATTTTTTCCACATTTTCTATTAAATTTAAAATAAATATATTTTCTTCTTTCTCCATTTTGTTAAAAACATAAACAAACAACAAACAGCTGATTCCGTACAGAATGTGCGATCAGTTTCGCTTTTTGCTTAAGCAAATGACAGTTGAAAAACTTAACGAAAAGTTTCGTTAAGTACATTATAGTTTGCCACATACAATTTATATGTGTTCGCACGTTTGCTTAAGCTGGCATATGCATATTATAGTTGGGCCTTTAACGCAGCTGAAGAAAACAAACTTTTTAACAACATTTTTTTTTATTTTTGGCAAACTTTTTGCAGAGTTGAATAAAAAGTAGTATTTCACAAGCACGTGCGTTTTTAATGTAAGCAATTAATATGAACAAAATTTAGCTAAATTAATGTAACTACCAACAGGACATTTTTAAAGGAAAATAAAATTAAAAAACGTGAATCAACAGTACTATGGCCCAGTTATCAGATTTCCGGGTTGTCACATGCGACATTTTAACTATTTGCTTAAAATCGCGCACTAATTCCAACCACATTTATTTTGATATTTTTAATAATAAAACCAAAAGTATTCCGTGTGCGCATATCTCGTTAATTGTAACCGATAGGACATAAAAATACGAATCGATGGTGATATAGTTTATATTTCAATAGACTGTAGTTTAGAAGTTATTACGCAACAAACTTTAGAAAATGACAAAAAAAGACCTAGTACAGTTTTCCATTAATAACTCAGAAACGATGCTGTAGTGCAACTATTGAACTACCCTTTCATTAATATTAATATAACATAAATGTAAGTAATTATAAGTCTATATTTAACATTATTATCCTAACATTAACTCTCTATTTAATATTAATACTCTAACATTAATTTAGTTAATAAATGCAATTAACCTTAAGTCTCTCTTTATATTTCTCTCTCCATATTTTATAACTATTGTATTCTCTTAGCATGTAAGTAACTTAGTAATATTATGTTATATAATAAGTGTTAAATTGAATAAACAAAAGAGTCTTGATTTTATATTCAAACAGAACTCATCGTGTTTTTTTTTATTGAGTGTGATACACCACATGGCGATCCTGCCCAGTCGTACCAAATTTAAACAAAATCTTTAAAAACTATAAGAAATAAAACTACAAAAAATAAAAGTTTGACTGTACATAAAAATTAAAATAAACTCTAAAACAAACTCTATCGGGAAAACTATGATTAAAAATAAAATACAACAAAAACGGTTTTATAAAATTGCAAATAAAACAAAAGTAATGTGTGTTATTCAAAACTGTACCTAAACCAAGTGAAAAGTGATGGTGATTTCTTTTATCAGATGGCCGCACAAATGTTAAAATCAGGAATGAACTTTAAAAAAAAAACTAGATGGAAAATTTTCAAACATTAAAACATAAAATTTATATTAGTAAATCAAAAACTAAAAGTGACATTAAAAATACAAAAAACTAAAAGTGACATTAAAAATACAAAACCCAAAAGTGACATTAAAAATACAAAAAACTAAAAGTGACATTAAAAATACAAAAACCAGAAGTGACATTAAAAATACAAAACTGTATTATTTCGTAAAATAATAATAAATCTCCGGGAGATTGGATACTAGAATTGAAGGGGGGGCCAATCTTTAAAGAGATAGAATTATAAATATGTGCATACTCGGGATGTAGATATTTATAATTCGGGGTTAAGGGAATAAAAAGAAAATGGTTAATTTCTTTTATTTAATGTAGAGAGAGAAATTGGGATGCTCACCTTTTTAGCTTATTTCTTTATAAGGGAAGGAAATAGTTTGTAAATTCGTTGCTTTCTTCAATTTTATTTAACAATAAATTCAAGTTTGTTGTTGTGTATTATTAAATCTATGTATAAATTACTTTAATTAATACGCAAATGTAAATAAATCAAATTCAATAATTATGTGTATGTATACGTTTAAACAGTAAAATTGTTTCAATTTTATATATGTTTTTTGTTTAAAGGCAAAAGGATAAGTGTAGGTACGTTCTGTTTAAAGGCAAAAGGCTAAGTGTATAAAAAAAGGAGAAGTTAAATTTAACACTTCGGTTGTGATAACAAAAAAACGGCTGAATTTAAATACAAAGTATGTACTAAAAATGAGTGTTGTCAACTTCTCTTTTTTTACATATTTAATTGCTAATAATTTTTCTTTAAATAATAAATTTCTATAAATTAAATTTTTTGTTTGTTTATTATTTAAGTGTCCAAAGTTCGTTTGGACATGGCGCCGGCCTTGCCTTCAGGCAACGTCTGGAGTATTTGTGGTACACAACACATTTGCCAATGATCGAATTGCCTCAATCAGAGCTTTGTTGTTGGAAGATGTTGTGGGTTGATTGGTTGATTGCTGACTTGTAGATGGTTGAGTTGATGGTAATCGTTTTTGTTGTTGTTGTGACCATGCGGCTCTTGTAATTTCTAATACGTTGTTCCTTGGGGTGCAGCAAAGTGTGATTAAATCTGTCACATTTTCTGCACGTGGCTAACGATGTACAGCTTCTTAAATCGTGGCTTCTTACTAGGCAATTTATGCACATACGGTGATTATCCACCACCTCTTCTCTGCTTTGGACATCCATCCTTAGAAATTGTCTGCAGAAGCGTAATGCATGTAAGCGTTTGCACAAAACGCACTTATAAGTGCTGCGATCCTGTCGTCTAGGTCGCACTGCACGTTGAGTCTGGGTTGGACGAGTTCGAGTCAACCGTCGGTTTGGCCTGGATTAGGGGAAACAGAAATTGTTAGTAAATTTTTACTAGAAATATAAATTTAAATGTGTAAAGTATTGGGTAATGGGAATGTTTGGGATTATTGTAGTATGATGTGTAGTAGAGAGTTAAGTTTAAGTGATATAGAGTAAATTTTTGAGCGAAATAATTATACATCTTTTGTGATTTCAAAGTTTTACAATCGGACGAGTTATTGTTTCTTATATCGTTTCCACTTCCACTTATATCGTGTGTGTAGAGCTTTGCGATTGTGTATCTTGCTTGAGAAGTCCCTACCGTTATCGGTAATTACCCTTTGGGGGAGCCCCCGCCTCCCAATGAAGCGAGAGTGAAGCAAGTGGGAAAGGTACATTTGACAAAGTTTAGAGTTCCCAGAGAGTATAATTGGGTAGTGTTCGTTATATGGAAGATATTGGGATAATCTTCCTTTAGCTTTTCTGATTTTGTTCGAATCGAGATATGGATTAAACGTTTTTGCTATTCTGGAATATTGGAGTAAAGCTACAATTCGAGAAGAACCAGTGAATATTTTATCGGGATATTCACTTTTAAATGTAATTTTTACGACGTCTCTGCTATTTTGCAAACGAGTAGTGGTTTGAGAACAGAAGTTTTCACATACATTATTGTTTTTCAAAGTTGAGCGTATTGGAGATATTTCTTCTTCTTCCCAGAATTTTTCCAGTAGTATTTGCGGATTATTATTCTCCGACTCAGAGACTGAGTCTCGTAGAGTTTGATCTTCATTACATAATGAACCTATGGAGTCTAGGGTTTCTTGAGATCTATACATTTGTACATTTGAGTGTGTATTTGAAAAACTGAGGCTATCTTTAGAAGTTTTAATACTTGTGAGTTTTTCTACTGCCTCGTACCTATCTACCAGGAATTGAGACATTTGGGACCATTTCGGAAGCTCACTAGGAGACGTGAGTGACTGTTCCCAGAGAGAAAGAGTAGAATCGGGTAATTTCGTCGAGATTAAGCGAATCAAAATAGGGTCCCAACTTTCAACTTCTACCCCGAGTGTTTTTAAAGTTGCGAGTGAATCGTTGACTGAAGATCGTATTCTTCTTATTGATTCGCTATCTTCGTTCGCTGCCGCTGATATATTAGAGAGAATTTTGATTTGATTTTCCACAAGAACACGTTTGTTCTCGTAGTGGGTTGTTAATGCGTTCCATGCTAGATCAAAATTTTCATGAGAAAACTGATAACGCTTAACTATGTCACCTGCTTCACCTCTCGTTTTGTTTCGAAGGTGAAACAATTTAGTGACTGGAGATACTTTGGAGTTATTTATATACATGGCTGTGAACATGTCTCGAAACGAAGGCCATTGTTCGTAGCTGCCTTTAAATATTTCTGTGGCACTTGGAGGGAGTTTGGAGCAGTTACTGGAGTTATCAGTGAAAAGGGTGGGGTTTGGCCCAGGATAACGAGATGTGGACTGAGACACTGAAATTGGAGACGTATCTATTTTACTAGCTTTTAGCATGTCTTTGATTTGAGAATAACAGTGGTAATATGCTTTTGAACAAGTGTTATAATTCTCTTTGGCTTTTGTCTTGAATTCCGTTTCAACTGATCCGTGTGATACCATTACCTTACGATACGAATCCGTTAAAGTTACCCATTCTGAGTCTAGTTCTTTTAACTTCACCTCAAGAAGTGATTCATTGTGCTCTTCCAACGTATTACGTTTGCATGTGTCACAGATCTCAAGCAAATGACCACATTCAAACAGAAACTGTTCTTTATACAGCGAATTAAAGGTTGTGGCAGATGCTTCGGTTACGGAAGGCATATTTGAACGATAAATTTAAGGGATTTGGGTATGAAAGAGAGTAATGAGTTTTCTGGGTTAAATTGCCAATTAGTTTTGAATTTTCAAGATTGTTCTGGTAGTTTACTAGATATGGGTATCTAGTCAAGTATTTAACCAATAGAACCTTAGCAATAGGTATGAGACACTAGCTTAAGTTTGGTTAAAAAAAAGGGGAAGTGATTTAGAGATTTTACTAGATATGGGTATCTAGTTACGTATTTAACCAATAGTAACTTAGCAATATGTATGATACACTAGCTTAAGTTTGGTTAAAAGGGGTGAGTTATTTAGGGATTTTACTAGATATGGGTATCTAGTTATGATATATATACGTACATAATTTTAAAGCTTAGTCTTATAGGAAAATATCACTAAATCTTGTTTTATAGCTTAAGTTAGCATTATATTGAGTTTAGGGGCTATAGGGATATAGCACTAGATATGGGTCATCTAGTATAAATGATAATAAAGTGCTTATTTAAATTTTTGTTCATAGGGCTAGGGGTTTAATGACGTTAGCACTAAATACTTCTGTAGTGTAAGTTATTTAAACTGAGAATACAGACTTGCCTTTGCCAAAGTTGTTAGTAAATAACATAAATTTCCATCGGAGAATGGATAAATTGCATTAGATAAGTATTAGTTTAATTTGAAAGCTAATACATATAGTTAGTTATACATTCTTTCATAAATGACTAACTAATTACAAAATTTGTAGTATGATTGTAGGGACAAACGAAATTTGAATTTGTTAATTTTACGCGTATTTAATTTAAATTAAACTTTTATTTAATTTAATTTTAATTCTGTATGTTTTTTTTGTTTTCGCGCCCACTGTCCTATGTGTTTCAAAGAGATGAAACAATAAGTATTATAATGTAATACTCAGAATATTTAAATTTGATAACAATTTTTTTAATTTTGTTCCACTGTGTTTGTGTTTTGATGAGATATACATGTTTGTATAAATAAATGTTATTGTATGTAAGAGTATTGTTAAAATGCGAAGAGTTGAGTTTTATTTTAATCTTTGACCAAGTGTAAAGGCCCAACTATAATATGCATATGCTAGCTTAAGCAAACGTGCGAACACATATAAATAGTATGTGGCAAACTATAATGTACTTAACGAAACTTTTCGTTAAGTTTTTCAACTGTCATTTGCTTAAGCAAAAAGCGAAACTGATCGCACATTCTGTACGGAATCAGCTGTTTGTTGTTGTTTGTTTGTGTTTTGAACAAAATGGAGAAAGAAGAAAATATATTTATTTAAAATTTAATAGAAAATGCGGAAAAAATAAGTGCCTTTACAATAAAAGGGACCCTTTTTATTTTAACAAAAATGTCTTTCTGTCGCGGTTTATTTCTCTGACAGAACAAGAGCGTCTTCTTCTTTTACAGTGTAGTTCACTTATTTCTTTTAATGTGCGCAGGCCTTCAAGCGCTAACTTTAACATTTTTATATTATTTAAATTTTTAAGTTTTTTCTCAATTTTTGCAAACACAATACGAAAATTAACAAAACATATGTAAACGTTTATTATTATTTACAATGTAGTGCTGCCACAGCTGTACATTTTAGTACTTTTGCCGATAAATTAAGAAAAAGGAAAAATTATGCGTTTCTGGTACGAAGTTTTCTTTTAATTATAAAATAATATAATAATATTTATAAAATATAGTCATTTAATGGCTTTTTGTTAAAATAAAAACATTTTTTTTTAACATAAATGAGCAACTGTGGACAAAAAGTTTCAAAGTCATTGTAGCCACCTAAAAGTTAACTCTGAACTGGTTATGCATTTGACAGTCTTTTCGTTAACTTTTGCAATTTGCTTAAGCTTGCTTATGCATATTATAGTTGGGCCTTAAATGATTGTGTTTATATATATGCGAAAAAATTTCGTTTTGAAATTTTAAGTAGATGTAAGTAAATGTGGTTTATAAAGAAGTGTTCTCTGCAAATTTTAGAATAAATGGGGTTTTTTTTTTTTTTTTTTGAATTTTTATGTATATTGTACAGCCCAATGTTAAATGTAAACTTTACATTGTAAAGTGATTTATTTTGTTTTGTAAGGAAGTGTGAATATAAAGAGATATTTTCTTTATTTTAACCGAATGTAGAAATGTGTATGTGTTAGGAAATGTTCTCTTTATTTTTAAATAAATGCGTTTTGATTGTAATGTTATGTATGTTAGAGCCAGTGTTAATTATAAAGAGAATGGGTTTGAAATAAAGCTTTGATAATTTGCCTTTATTTATTTTACTCTTAAGAGACTGAATTTTGTGTTTTGTTATTGTAATTAGGTTTTACTTTGTGAACAAAACCTTTCTTGTTAAATTTTTGTTTTGTGGCGCTTTTTCTTAAGAATTTTATTTAAGTGTACTGTAATTGTTAATTCTTTTAATTTTGTGTTGGCTTATTTATTTTGATTGGATGGCGAAAAATTTCAAAAATTTCTGAAGAAATTTAAAATAATTGCGTATAAATTTTTGTTTTATTTATTTACAAGCCTTTTAACATTTCTTTTAATACTTTTGTGTTTAATTTTCTGTTAATTAGCAACACACAGTAAATTTTTGTTTTTTATTAACATTATTTGTAAAGGCACAATTTTAACATATGTGAGAGAGAAACACTTACTTGTAAATGATGAAGAGATCTTAATCCAAGTTTTTGTTTTTTAGGGGGTTGAAATTTGAATTTCAATGCACACACAAGTGTGTTATAGCTGAGCGCAAAATTAGTTTTCTTTTCTTCTTTAAGTTACACAGCAAACACAGACTAGATCAGGGGCTTCCAAAAATTTTTTGTTTATGTATTAGTGAGTACGAGAGAGTAATAAAATTGAGAGAATGTATTTATTTAAAGCCGCAAAAAAATGTTAGTAATATACATATTTTATAATTTGCTATGTATGTTACCAAAAGCATTTTTGATCGCACAATATTTTTTGAGTGTCATCATCTGTTAACCTGAAAAAAATAACATAGCATCCGCTAGACATGTGCACTTGTCGAAGTCACATCGACGACTGAATTGAAGAGCATAAAAATATGTCTTGGTAGTGGTAGGCTCAATTGAGCTATGAAATGGAAACCCCTGGACTAGATGATTGAGTGATAATGCTCCTCTCTTAAATTTTGTTTCTTAAGCTTAACAACTTTCTGAGTAAGAGACTAAGAGGGCACTGCACAAGTAAAGGCCCAACTATAATGTGCATATGCTAGCTTAAGCAAACGTGCGAACACATATAAATTGTATGTGGCAAACTATAATGTACTTAACGAAACTTTTCGTTAAGTTTTTCAACTGTCATTTGCTTAAGCAAAAAGCGAAACTGATCGCATATTCCGTACGGAATCAGCTGTTTGTTGTTTGTTTGTGTTTTAAACAAAATGGAGAAAGAAGAAAATACATTTATTTTAAATTTAATAGAAAATGTAGAAAAAAATAAGTGCCTTTACAATAAAAGAGGCCTTTTTTATTTTAACAAAAATGTCTTTCTGTCGCGGTTTATTTCTCTGGCAGAAGAGCGTCTTCTTCTTTTACAGTGTAGTTCACTTATTTCTTTTAATGTGCACAGGCCTTCAAGCGCTAACTTTAATATTTTTATATTATTTAAATTTTTAAGTTTTTTCTCCATTCTTGCAAACACAATACGAAAATTAACAAAACATATGTAAACGTTTATTATTATTTACAATGTAGTGCTGCCACAGCTTTACATTTTAGTACTTTTGCCGATAAATTAAAAAAAAGGAAAAATTATGCGTTTCGGGTACGAAGTTTTCTTTTAATTATAAAATAATATAATAATATTTATAAAATATAGTCATTAAATGGCTTTTTGTTAAAATAAAAACATTTTTTTTAAACATAAATGAGCAACTGTGGACAAAAAGTTTCAAAGTCATTGTAGCCACCTAAAAGTTAACTCTGAACTGGTTATGCATTTGACAGTATTTTCGTTAACTTTTGCAATTTGCTTAAGCTCGCTTATGCACATTATAGTTGGGCCTTAATTTTTTGTCACTTTTATATTTTTTTTTTGTGTACCTATGTAAATAGGTATGTAGAACTTTTATATAAATTTTTGTTTTTTTAGCTGTTCTTTAAACGGGTTTTTTTTGAACGGGATTTTGTTTTCTAAATTTTGTTTGTCTGCCACTTTTTTTCAAAATTTTATTGTTTTTGTATTTTCCCTTTTTTAAGCAAAATTTTAATGTAATACACTTAGCACTTAAAACCAATTGTTGTTTTTGTAATTTTTAATATGTTGTATGTACTAACTATATGTATGCTTGGCACTTAAAACAATTGTTGTTTTTGTATGTTTATGACTCCTTTTTTACACTTTTTTATTTTGTTTGAATTTTTCTTGGGGGGGTTTGTTTTTGGTATTTAAATAACAAATTTAAAAAAAATTTTTGTATTTCGTACTTACTCTCTCGATGCTCTTGTTATACTGATTTTTTCGGTTTGCGTATGTTACAATTTACCTCATGTTTGTTGAGTGTGAATTCGCAATTTGCCTTTTAAGAGTTGATTATTTATGAGCTTCTCAATTTATTATGTTTTTTTCCACAGGGTGATTTGAAAGTTGGTGTTTTCCTTACGGGTTAAATGTGAGTAGGTAATTACCACTACCTTAGAGATGGGTAGGTAATTTTTATCCACAGATCACTGGTAGATATGGGTAGGTATATTTGTCCACAGGTTACTGGATCCGGCTCGAAGGACCATGTATTATTTCGTAAAATAATAATAAATCCCGGGAGATTGGATACTAGAATTGAAGGGGGGGCCAATCTTTAAAGAGATAGAATTATAAATATGTGCATACTCGGGATGTAGATATTTATAATTCGGGGTTAAGGGAATAAAAAGAAAATGGTTAATTTCTTTTATTTAATGTAGAGAGAGAAATTGGGATGCTCACCTTTTTAGCTTATTTCTTTATAAGGGAAGGAAATAGTTTGTAAATTCGTTGCTTTCTTCAATTTTATTTAACAATAAATTCAAGTTTGTTGTTGTGTATTATTAAATCTATGTATAAATTACTTTAAATAATACGCAAATGTAAATAAATCAAATTCAATAATTATGTGTATGTATACGGTTAAACAGTAAAATTGTTTCAATTTTATATATGTTTTTTGTTTAAAGGCAAAAGGATAAGTGTAGGTACGTTCTGTTTAAAGGCAAAAGGCTAAGTGTATAAAAAAAGGAGAAGTTAAATTTAACACTTCGGTTGTGACAACAAAAAACGGCTGAATTTAAATACAAAGTATGTACTAAAAATGAGTGTTGTCAACTTCTCTTTTTTTACATATTTAATTGCTAATAATTTTTCTTTAAATAATAAATTTCTATAAATTAAATTTTTTGTTTGTTTATTATTTAAGTGTCCAAAGTTCGTTTGGACAAAAACTAATCGGAAAAATTTCAAACATTAAAACAAAAATACAATAACCAATCATAAAGATTTCAAAGTGTTACATGTTTTTACTCAACTGTACTTAAAACATAAAAGTGACAAAAACCAATCAGAAAAATTTTCAAACCGTTACTTAAAATAATGAAAAATACAAAAGTGAAACAAAAATAACTCAGTTTTAAAACAACAGAGAGAGTAACAAACTCTATACACAAAAATCCTTTTTACAGTTACCAAATTAAAAAGACAAAATATGAAAAAAAAATGTTAAACTGTTACTTTAAATAAAGAGTGGAAAAAATACAAAAGTGAAACAAAATAAACCAGTTTTAAAATAACAGAGACAGAACATTTTTGAAAATAAACTTACAAAAACCATACAAAAAAAAAAAAAAAATAAAGTTTACAGTTAACATAAATCGTTTTACATTATGAACAAGAACTCGAATGAAAGACAAAATGAAAAAGAAACACAAAAATTGAAAGACGTTAACAACAAAATGAAACAACAAGCACAAAATGAAGAACATTAAATAAAATGAAAAAAAAACAAAAACAAAACAATATGAGAGAAAAGTGCACAGAACGAAAAACAGCAAAATGAAACAACAAGTGCATATCATATAAAATGAAAATTATAAAAACAAAACAAAATGAAAAACATTAAATGAAAAAAAAACAAAAACAAAACAATATGAGAGAAAAGTGCACAGAACGAAAAACAGCAAAATGAAACAACAAGTGCATATCATATAAAATGAAAATTATAAAAACAAAACAAAATGAAAAACATTAAATGAAAAAAAAACAAAAACAAAACAATCTGAGAGAAAAGTGCACAGAACGAAAAACAGCAAAATGAACCAACAAGTGCAAATCATATAAAATGAAAATTATAAAAACAAAACAAAATGAAAAAAAAAAACAAAAACAAAACAATACGTAATAAAAGTACATAGAACGAAAAAACAACATATTACCAACCAAGTAACCAATCAATTACTGATTTAGAGGAATCCACAAGGGTATCAGCGCAATCTAAAGAAGCATGACAGCAACACTCTATCCAAAGAAGGACGACAATAAAAATAACAGAAACTAGTTAAGTAACTATATGTACATAGTAAACACTTTATAAATAGGTATGTCATTTGCGTTTTAAAAATATATATACCTACCTAAAATTTAAAAAAAAAAAAAAAAAAATTGATAAACACAAACAATATTTAATCTAAAACTTGTCATAATAAAATCAGTAAATGTCTTCAGATAATTTCCGAATTGATATTTTCAATGAATTAATTTTAAAATTTAAAACGATAAGAAAACGTATTTTACAAAATCGTCCGGTCTCAAGTAAAGAACAAAAAATCGAAGAATATACTGATTTAATTATAACAACTTATAACGATATCTTGATATATACAAAATTTTATAATAAAGAAATACCAGTCGAGTCAAAACTAGAAATAAATAAGAAAATCTTTAAATGTAGACAAGATTTATCAAGTTGTTTCCAAAAATTAAATTGTAAAATAAAAATTCCATCTGGTGTAGATTTATTAGAAATAATACAAAAGGAAGTTGAAAAAAAAGAATCTGTTTCATCGTTATCAGAAATAGGGACAAGCAAAATCAATTCTGAAGATCTTCAAAGTTTTAAATCTGAACAATTCTTTTCTAAAGATATTCCAAATTTTTCAAAAATGGCTACGGTAGAAGAAAAATCAAAGTTTATTTCAATGTGCTCAGGTATTTTACGAGATAATTATGACGGAAATCCCCTTACACTTAATTCCTTTTTAGACAAAATTAATTTGATTGAGGAAATTATTGATCCAAATCTAAATAAATGTTTTATTTCATTTATAAAATCAAAATTAGACGGAAAAGCTCGAGAAGTATTACCAGAAACCATAGAAAATATAGATCAGATCAAAAATTCACTAAAAGCTAGGATTAAACCCGATAATTCAAAAGTTGTAACTGGAAAAATTAAAGTTTTGTACGTTAAACAAAATAATTATACAGAGTTCGCTAAAAATGTTGAAGATTTAGCTGATGCTTTAAAACGGTCACTGTAATAGAAGGTATTAAAAAAGAAAAAGCGCATGAAATGACCATAGAACAGACAGTCAGCGTTTGTAGGAACAATGCCAAATCAGACATGGTAAAAGCGATTTTAGCATCGACTTCATTTCAAGAACCAAAAGATGTTGTAGCAAAACTAATAATAGAAGAATCAACTAATGAACAACAAAATCAAGTTTTGTCAATAAGGTATAATGGTAATAGACCAAATTCAAATATTTCTCAGCAGTGTCGCACTCAATCGTATAGATTTCCTAGAAATAATTATGTTAATACCAACAATAATTACAGGACTGGACCGAAAAATAATTATCGAAACCAAAGGACCAGATATGCTCATCATCCAAATAATTATAATAATCATAGTTACGATAATCGGTATTATAATAATCAAAATTATAATAATCGAGGAAGGAACAACAATAGGACAAACCAAAACCAAAATAATACACAAAATCCTTCTAGGCAGAATGCTTCTGTGATGACTTTAAACTCGGAAGTCCCTCAGCAGAACATGAGGGAGGAAGAGAACTAGATACAGAACATTTCAATACGAAATCCATATATACCTTAAATCTAAATTACTCTGACTTTATAACGATACAATGTGACGCATTAAATTATAGGAATACATTTTTAGTCGATTCCCAAGCCGATATATCCATTATAAAAATATCATCAATTAAAGACAATTTATATATAAATAAACAGAATATAATTCATATTACAGGTATCAATAAGAGTTCGGAAAAATCATTAGGTACTATTAATACAAAATTATTAATTTCCGATTATGCAATATCACAAATAATTCATGTAGTACCAGACAATTTTAACATACCATCCGATGGAATCCTAGGTAAAGATTTCTTAAAAAATAATAAATGTCAAATTGATTACAATACAATGACAGTTTCTTTTTTCCCATATAATCAAAATAAAAAGGTCATAATCCCAATTTCTCATGGTATTAATAAAAATACTTACTTTTTCCCACCAAGATGCGAAGTCTATAGATTATTCCATTTAAATGATATAACAGAACCAGTTTTTATAGAATCACAAGAAATTTGTGAAGGTGTTTTTATTAGCAAATGTGTAGTAGATTCTAAAACTCCCGTGTTACGAATCCTAAACACAACTGATGAAATGAAGTTTGTACATAACCATCAAATCAAAAGCGAAAAACTCTCAAATTTTTATATTTACTCTATAAACAAAAATCCAGTTTGCAATGATCGTATTGAAAAATTAAGACAAATTTTACAAACCAAAATGCCAACTTTTATAAAAGAAGATTTAATGAAATTGTGTGATGAATATTCTGACATTTTTACCCTGAAAGATGACAAAATGACCATAAATAATTTTTACGAACAAAAATTAAGATTTAGCGATACATCACCGATTTATATAAAAAATTATCGTCTTCCATACGCTCAAAGAAGTGAAATAAAAAGACAAATCCAAACTTTAATTGAAAATGATTTAATTGAACCAAGTACATCAAATTACAATAGTCCATTAATTTTAGTACCGAAGAAAAGTCTAGACAATACGAAATCATATCGTATGTGTGTAGATTTTAGAGCAATCAACAAGAAACTTATTGCGGATAAATTTCCATTACCAAGGATTGATGATATACTCTATAATTTAGGTAGAGCTAAACACTTTTCAATTATAGATTTGTTCTCTGGGTTTCATCAAATACCACTACACGAAGATTCAAGGGATGTAACGTCATTCAGTACGGATCAAGGAGCATTTCGTTGGAAAGTGTTACCATTTGGACTAAACGTGGCTCCAAACTCATTCTCACGCATGATGTCTATAGCATTTTCAGGCTTAGAACCTAACAAAGCGTTTTTGTATATAGATGATATTATCGTAGTTGGTTGTAGCATAGAACATCACTTAAGGAATTTATCAAACGTTTTCGAAACATTAAGAAAGTTCAACTTAAAAATTAACCTATACAAATGTAATTTCTTTAGACCAGAAGTAACATTTCTTGGTCACAAATGTACATCAAACGGACTTCTACCAGACGATTCAAAAATATTTGCTATTAAAAATTACACAGCACCAACAAATAAAGATGATGTTAAGCGTTTTGTAGCTTTCGCCAATTATTATAGGAGATTCATCCCAAATTTTGCATCAATTGCGGCTCCATTAAATTACATAACAAGAAAAAAAGTAAATTTTGTTTGGGACACGAATTGTCAAGAATCTTTCGAGTTAATAAAAGCTCATTTAATTTCACCACAAATACTACAATACCCGGATTTTACAAACAAATTTATAATTACAGTAGACGCATCAAAGATTGGTTGCGGTGCAATTTTAAGTCAAAACTTTAATGGGCATGATTTACCAGTTTATTATGCATCTAAAGCTTTTAGTCATTCAGAACAAAAGAAACCTGTTATCGAACAAGAACTTTTTGCAATCTACTTTGCCATAAACCAATTCCGACCATATGTTTAGGGGACAGAATTCGTAGTAAAAACTGATCATCGACCATTAATTTATTTATTTAATATAAAAGATCCATCGTCAAAATTAACCAAGATTAAGTCTTAACTCTCTGAGTATAATTTCACAATAGAATATATAAAAGGTAAAAACAATGTAGGTGCAGACGCCCTATCTCGTATTTCAATTGACGAATTGAAAAATTAGACAAGTAATGAAAACATTTTAGCCATGACCACGCGCGCAATGTCTAAGCAAAATGATTCCAAACAACGACCTACAAATATTATTAACTCCAAAGAATGTACTACTCAAAAAATAAAAGTCTACGACAAATTTTCACAAGAATTTAACAAAAAATTTTCAAAAATTAAATCCGAATTATATTACCAAAATGAAAAATTACCTAACATAATAATTAAAGTTTATAACAGATTTAAATTAAAATTTTCAATAAATGTTAATATTGTTAACGAAACATTGAATTTCGAAGAAATGCTTTTGAGGCTTGAAAAAGAAGCCAGCAATAATAACATTTTTGTATTAGAATGGCCAAAGAACGATTCATTTTTTAGTAGCTACAGTATTCAAGATTTAAAAAGATATGGTAATAAAATATTAAGATCGATCGAAATTATGTTAGTAGAACCAATAGAAACAATAATTGATAAAAACAAACGTACAAGACTGATGGAAATTAATCACAATGACCCCATAATAGGAGGACATTGCGGACGTAAACGATTATATGCAAAATTAAAGACTAAGTATTATTGGAAAGGTATGACGAAAGATATTGCTTCTTTCATTAATAATTGTATAAGTTGCAATTTAAATAAAGTAAAGAAAGGAACTAAAGAAAAACTACTCCAATTAAACCTTTCGAAATCATAGTATTAGACACAATTGGCCCCTTACAAACTTCAAAACTCGGTAATAAATATGCTCTGACTTTAATATGTGATTTCGCAAAATATCTCGTAACCATTCCGATTCCAGAAAAGAGTGCTAAGATTGTTGCACAAGCCATCTTTGAAAATTTTATTTTAGTTTATGGTACTATGAAATCAATCAAATCCGATCTGGGAACGGAAATTAAAAATGATATATTTCATGAACTATGTAAACTTTTAAAAATAAATTTGAATTTTTCAACAGCTTATCACCACCAAACTGTGGGAACGGTAGAAAGAAACCACCGTGTTTTTAATGAATATATAAGAGCATACATAGGAGAAAATATGTTAGATTGGGATACTTACTTAAAATATTTCACATTTTTCCATAATACAACTACCAATTCCGTATTTGACAATAAATTTACACCATTTGAATTAGAATTCGGAAAACAAGCATCTTTGCCCAATGACTTAAATATTGAACAAATTGATCCAATTTATAATGCAGAAGATTATAGCAAAGAAGTCAAATATCGTTTACAAAAATCACATATTATGACTAAGAAATTAATTGAAAAACACAAAGAAAGAAATAAAAAGTATTATGACAAATTATCACAACCATGTAACTTAAAAGTAAATGAATATGTTTATTTAAAAAAGGAACCTTACAATAAATTTAATAATATATATGAAGGTCCATTTATAATTAAGAAAATTGATGAAGCAAATGTAACAATATATAATGAAAAATCTAAAAAAGAAAAAACTGTACACAAAGATAGAATAAGAAAAGCATAAAAAAAAATTGTATTTTAATTTAAATACCAAACATGAATTAGAAAAAAAAATATTGAGTCAAAACAGATTGATCACCTGTGTTGACTCAACATTTTTTCCAATAGAAGGAAGGTGTAGTGCAACTATTGAACTACCCTTTCATTAATATTAATATAGCATAAATACAAATAAGTGTACATTTTGATTGTCACTCCATAACTCGAGAACGGCTCGACCGATTGCCATAAAATTTTTAGGGAAGGTACAGGGAGGAGTGATGATGGTTAGTTGATTTTGAAATCCAAAATCGGTCTAGCCATTCTCCAGTTATGATTTTTTTCCTGAAAAAATTCAACATTTGAAAAAAAAAGTCCCCTAAAGTATGCTGTACAAATTTGCAAATAAATAAGAGCAGGCAGGTTGTGAATACAAGTTAGCGGGTGCCAACTAACTTTACTTGCACGCGCATCCGCTCCAAATAATTTTATTATATTTCTATATTATTTTCTGTAACATAAGCATCTGTCTGCCTAAATAATTCCAGGAATTTTGCAATGGAATCGAAAAGCTAGCAAATTCAACTGTGTAACTCTACCTACATGCACATCCGCTCCAAATTATTTATATTATTAATTTAAATTAAGCAACACCAACAACAGAAGTGATGACAACAGCATAATGTGCGGCAATACTAACTTAAATTAAGGTATCGTTTAGAATTGTTTGTTAAAAAACAGTCAGTTCAATTCATACGTTGTAACTGGAAAGACTGGCATAGCCAGGTAATAAACCAAATAAAAAAATTGGCATAGCCGATAAAAATTTGTGTTTCATTAAATATTAACTGGCGCCCAACGTGGGGCCACAAACAAAAAATTCTTTATAAAAGAAAAGTGGCAGTCCTCACACCAAAATAGTGACAATTTATTAATAAATAAAAAAATCCAATATAGTGACGATTTAAAACAAACAAAAAATTCTTTATAAAAGAAAAAGTGGCAGTCCTCACACCAAATTAGTGACAATTTATTAATAAATAAAGTAAAAAAATCCAATATAGTGACGATTTAAAATAAAAAATTTCTTTATAAAAGAAAAAAGTGGTCATCCTCATAGATAAGGAGATAAGCATAGATAAACGTTAAACCATTAAAACAAATTTTGTAAAAGAAAAAACAACCAACTACTTAGAATTTTTCGAGCCCCAAATACAAAGAAGCTGACGGATAATGGAAGCAGCAGTAGTATTGTAAGACTATCTTTATATTATTATTATTATTAGTACTATTATTATCATATTATATTGTTCTGATATTTTTTCCCATAATTAAGACGTTTTGCTAAAAGAATAATTGAGAACTAAATTGGTAGTTTCGAATTTTGAAAAATGGATCCTCAGGTTCTACAGACAATACTAAACGCCGCCATAAAGGCCACAACAGAACAAACAAAACGGGACTTCCAACAAAAACTGGACGAACTGACTAATAGAATAAGACAGATGGAAATTCCATCACACATTGAGGACTATAGGGATGTTACAATAGAAGCCGGTATTAGTTGCGATGAATCTTTGGACCTCGTAAAGTCACTACCCGAATTTTCTGGGGACCAGACACGGTATGTGTCTTGGAGGCAAGCTGCTCACACAGCATACAAAATTTTTGAAAACTACGTTGGTAGTTCAAAACATTACCAAGCAGTTGCAATTATTAGGAACAAAATTGTAGGATCAGCGGATACAATTCTATCATCATTTAATACCTGTCTCAACTTTCAAGCAATAATCGCTAGGCTTGATTTTACATACGCGGATAAACGTCCCGTCTATTTAATTGAGCAGGAAATGTCAACAATGCGACAGGGTTGGCTATCTATAACCGAATTCTATGAGGAGGTAGAAAAGAAACTCACGCTGTTAGTAAATAAAACCATAATGACACACAGCGGACAGATCGGGCTCATTGATTCTCTCAATGAGAAATATAGACAGGATGCACTACGAGTGTTTATTTCAGGACTTAATAGACCCCTTTGTGACATATTATTTTCATCTAGGCCAGGTGATATGCCTACAGCACTAGCACTCGCCCAAGAGCTAGAAGCAAATCATGCAAGGTCACTGTTCGCGAGCTCCTTTAATAATCGACAGATACTTATGCCATCAAGGCCGAACAATAGTTTGCCACAATTTCGTAGACTTACCGTAGGCCCACAATGGCAACAACCTGTACCGATGGAGGTAGATCCATCCGCGTCACGTTTTAGACAGAATAGAGCACTACAGGAAAGAACGCATCTTATTCCAAATCAGGGACCACAGGAATTAGGTACTAGCCAACCTCAAAATAATTCAAACGCAGAAAGGACTCAATTCACTGACTATAGAAACAGGCCACCGAAGAGGCAGTATGAAAGTGACAAACAGCCCGTTGCCAAGTTACAACGCATTAACCATGTAATGAACCTAGGACAACCAGACGACTCATTCGACGAACAATACTATGAGGGCTACACACAAGACGATTACTATAACGACTACAACAATGATTATTTCAATGATAACCTCAACGGTAACTATTATGATAACCAACAAAACGTAAATGAGACGGAATATAGAGACGAAATTAATTTTTTAGACCTAAATCACTCCTGCCCTACGTCAGTAGGAGATTTGCAGGAAAGGAATTAAAATTCTTGGTGGACACGGGTGCCTCGAAGAATTATATTAAACACTTAGATCTTTTAAAAGGCATAAAAAATTTAGAAATACCCTTCACAGTAAAATCAATACATGGCACCGAAAGAATTTTCCAAAAATGCTCTATTAACATCTTCAATATTAATGCACATTTCTTTATTTTACCCACACTTCAAACTTTTGACGGAATTATAGGCTTTGATCTTCTTAAAAGCATAGACGCTTTCCTTGATATTAAAAAAGGTATCTTAAATTACAGGGACGGAAAAGAGGTCTTGTCATACCTCTACTGTCGAGATATTAATAATTTAGGTTTAAAGGCCTCCGAAAATGCGCAATTATCACAGCTCATCAGAAACAAATCAGGAGCATTTGCTGACCCAAATGAGGCATTACCATATAACACTAACGTAATAGCGACAATAAGGACAACGGACAACGAACCAGTTTACTCAAAATCATACCCCTATCCAATAGCGGCTGCATCTTTTGTCAATAAGGAGATAGAGAATCTTTTAGCTAATAAAATAATTCGGCCATCGCGCTCTCCATTTAATAACCCTATATGGATAGTTGACAAGAAAGGACTCGATACCGAAGGAAATCGTCAAATGCGTTTGGTAATTGACTTCAGGAAACTAAACGAAAAGACGATCTGCGACAAATACCCTATCCCAGACACCTCTGTAATATTATCTAACTTAGGAAAGTCCAATTATTTTACGACACTAGACCTCAAATCTGGTTTTCACCAAATTAATTTGGCTGAAAGAGACCATGAGAAAACTGCCTTCTCTGTCAACAACGGTAAATATGAGTTTTGTCGTTTACCATTCGGGCTGAAAAATGCCCCAAGCATCTTTCAAAGGGCTATAGACGACATACTAAGAGATCAAATAGGCAAATGCTGTCTTGTCTATATCGATGATGTGATTATCTTTTCCGGAACTAGGGAGGAACACTTAGAACATGTTGACACAATTCTTACCAAACTGTTTGAGGCAGGAATGCGTGTTTCAGCGGAGAAATCAAAATTTTTTAGGTCAGAGGTAGAATTTTTGGGTTTTATCGTGTCGAGCGATGGGATTAAAACCTGCCCTGAAAAGATTAAAGATATCATTAACTACGAAGTACCAAAGACTCTCAGAGCCCTGAGGTCATTTTTAGGTCTGGCAGGATACTACAGACGCTTTGTGAAAGACTACGCGAAAATTGTTAAACCACTAACAGAATTTCTGAGAGGGGATAACGGACACGTAGGATCAAACCGTTCAAAAAATATAAAGGTGGAACTTAATGATGAGGCATACTTAGCGTTCGAAAAAGTTAAGAAAATACTTGCATCCGAGGATGTTCTCCTTCTATACCCGGATTACGAAAAACCCTTTGACTTGACAACGGACGCCTCTTCACACGCAATCGGTGCAGTTCTATCACAGAATGGGCGACCGATTACAATGATATCAAGAACACTGTCGAATGCCGAGGGAAACTACGCCACGAATGAGCGTGAATTATTGGCCATAGTGTGGGCGCTACAGAAACTACGCAACTATTTGTACGGAACCAGACAACTAAATATTTTCACGGACCACCAACCACTTACCTTTGCAATATCCGATAGGAATTCAAATGCGAAAATTAAAAGGTGGAGAGCATTTGTAGAAGAGTTCTCACCGAAATTTTTTTATAAGCCAGGGAAAGAAAACTACGTTGCAGATGCCCTAACCAGACAACATTTAAACATGTTAGAGGAATCTTCCAGTTCAGAAGGTGCTACTGCGCATAGTGAAGTTTCACTAACAAAAACCATACCTACCGTTCAGAATCCACTTAATTGTTTTAGAAACCAGATAATCTTGTGCAAGGGTAAAGAAACAGAGAAGAAAACTAGAATACTTTTTAAATCTAGAATTAGACACACAGTTACATACGTAAATTTTAATGACCTGTTACAAATACTTAGGGAGGTGGTTAACCCCGATGTTGTTAATGCACTATACTGCGATTTATCAATCCTAGCGGAAGTCCAAGACAAATTACTAACAGCATTCCCCTCAATTAAGTTTCGCTTTGCAAATAAAATTGTAATCGATGTCTTCAATCGAGACGACCAAACAGAAATAGCGGTAGCTGAGCACAATCGAGCCCATCGAAATGCGCGAGAAAATGTGCAACAAATTCTAAAGGACCACTACTTTCCTGAGCTAAGACAAAAAGTAAAGGAAATAATATCAACGTGCAAGATATGTCGGGAAGCAAAGTACTAAAGGCACCCTAACAAAGTAGAGATAGGCCAAACACCTATACCCTCTTATCCGGGAGAGATATTACACATTGATATCTATTCTACAGATAAACAGCATTTTCTCACATTAATTGACAAATTTTCAATATTTGCATGTGTAAACCCTATTCAGTCGAGAGCAATCGTTGACATAAGACAGCCACTGATAACCATGATTAGTTTTTTTAAGAATACAAAAACCATTGTTTGTGATAATGAACGTTCATTTAACTCCGAAACTATAAAAACAATCTTGAAAAATACCTTTAACATTTCAATCTGTACCACACCCCCATTTCATAGCGTCAGCAACGGACAGGTCGAAAGATTCCATAGCACCCTCACAGAAATAGCTAGATGTACTAAAATAGAGCAAAATATTTCCGATACGCCTGAGCTCATATCACTGGCCGTCGCAAAATACAATAGAACAATTCATTCGATTACAGGTTATAGACCTATAGACATAATTCACTCAACTCCTCAAACAATAGTAGAAGAGATTAGGCAAAAGCTTGCTAAGACTCAAGAAACAAACCTTAAATATCACAATAAAAATCGCCATAAGCGAAGCTTTAAACCTGGCGACAAGGTTCATGTGAAGACAAATAAAAGAATAGGAAATAAATTTACTAAACTTTTTACTGAAAAATATGTTCAAGCTGATCTGGGAACTAGAGTTCTCATTGACGGGAGAGCAGTACATAAAGACAATCTGAGGTAATATATTTTTTTTTCTCTCTTCTTCCTCCTTCTCCTGCCTTTGCAGACTTCTTCTATTATCTACTACTCCATATACACGAGCTAAAATACTTAACTATACCAGCTCCTATTTTATCCCGATAACTGATGGAATGGTAGCCACTTATGACCGCTATGGGTTTTTGCTGCACATGACAAACCTGACCGACTACGAAAATGTCGCACACGATACCGAGAACATACTCAACAATTTTCCGCAATCTCACATGAGGAAACTACTTAAAGCCGACGTTGACCACATATTTACCCTACTAAACGCGATAAAGATTCATCACCGATATTCCAGAAGTATTAATATATTAGGAACAGCATTGAAATACATCGCTGGCACTCCGGACTTTGAAGACTTTAATCAAGTGGTCCTTAAGGAGGAGGGCTTAATAGAAGCCAATGACCAACAGGTGCTTATTAATTCTGAGTTGCAAACGAAAATTAACCAAATCACGGAAACAGTCAACAAACTACTGAGTACATCGAAGGAGACTCAAATCGACACCGGACATTTATTTGACCTAGCAATTGCTAGAAACAAAGCCATAATGACTAGTATTGAAAACACCATTTACTCAATTACTCTAGCAAAGTTAAACATTGTAAACCCAATAATATTAGATAGTAACGAGATAAAAAATGTATTAATTAACGAACACTTTGCCAATGTTAGCATAAGCGATATACTTAGTATTTCAAAATTAAAAGTTTTTCAAGCCAATAATAATATTTACTTTGTAATTAAATTTCCAAAAATTTCTAATGTATGTAATAAGATAAAAATACTGCCAGTTATACATGAAAATAAGATACTTAATTTAGAAACTAACACTGTAGCTGAATGCCAAAAAGCACATCATCCTCTCTACAAATGTAAGGAAGCGACGTCAATAACATTTTGCCAACCTCTAAAAAATAGCTCGTGCATACAACAACTGTTAGACAATCATCTAGCAACATGCAAAACAAACTCATCAGATCACATTTCTCCAATAGAGGAAGTCAATGACGGTGTCGTCGTCGTAAACAATCAACCAGTAAAAGTATGCGAAAATGACAATTTAACAATTACAATAAATGGCACATTCTTGGTTATTTTCGAAAGCAAAGTGACCCTAAATGACACGACATTCACCAATTGGAAGAACATCAGCCACTCACACCCCGAAGCTACATCGGCTCAGTTTGTTAACATCACGGAACATGTTACACTACTATCACTCCCATATTTACATAATGCCAACATCAAAAACATTGGTCACATCGCCAGCCTGAAAGAATTAATTCACCTGCGATCTAGACAATGGGTGATAATTTTCATTGTTGCTACGACATTCGTCGTTATAATTTTTGTGGGTAAAATAATCGCAGCAAAACGGAGGAAAAACAGCAATATCATAGTTCTGGATAGAGTTTTAAAAGAAGCCGAGGACGTCTTCACTGCAAGGGGGGAGTAGTTAGCGGGTGCCAACTAACTTTACTTGCACGCGCATCCGCTCCAAATAATTTTATTATATTTCTATATTATTTTCTGTAACATAAGCATCTGTCTGCCTAAATAATTCCAGGAATTTTGCAATGGAATCGAAAAGCTAGCAAATTCAACTGTGTAACTCTACCTACATGCACATCCGCTCCAAATTATTTATATTATTAATTTAAATTAAGCAACACCAACAACAGAAGTGATGACAACAGCATAATGTGCGGCAATACTAACTTAAATTAAGGTATCGTTTAGAATTGTTTGTTAAAAAACAGTCAGTTCAATTCATACGTTGTAACTGGAAAGACTGGCATAGCCAGGTAATAAACCAAATAAAAAAATTGGCATAGCCGATAAAAATTTGTGTTTCATTAAATATTAACTTACATCTTATTCTATGAAATACAAATCAATAGTAAATACCGAGCGAAGCCGGGGCGGTCAGCTAGTATAACATAAATGTAAGTAATTATAAGTCTATATTTAACATTATTATCCTAACATTAACTCTCTATTTAATATTAATACTCTAACATTAATTTAGTTAATAAATGCAATTAACCTTAAGTCTCTCTTTATATTTCTCTCTCCATATTTTATAACTATTGTATTCTCTTAGCATGTAAGTAACTTAGTAATATTATGTTATATAATAAGTGTTAAATTGAATAAACAAAAGAGTCTTGATTTTATATTCAAACAGAACTCATCGTGTTTTTTTTATTGAGTGTGATACACCACAATGCCTTGTGCACATATCTCGTTAGTTGCAATCGATAGACCGAAGAAATACCAATCGATAGTGGTACAGTCCATATCTCAAAAGACTGTATCTTAAAAGTTATTACGCAACAAACTTTTAAAAATTAAAAAAATCGCCAGAAATATGTGAGTTAGTTTTTCTTGAATAACTAAGAAACGATTCGGCGTGCGCATATCTCGTTAATTGCAATCGATGGGCCTAAGAAATACTTATCGACGGTGGTATAGCTCATTTTTTCGGAGACTATATTTTAAAAGTTATTACGCAACAAACTTTCTAAAATTTTCAAAAAATCGCTAAAAATGTGTGAGTTAATTTTCCATTAATAACTCAGAAACGATGCCTTGTGCACATATCTCGTTAATTGCAATCGATAGACGGAAGAAGTACTAATCGATGGTGGTACAGTCCATATCTCAAAAGACTGTATCTTAAAAGTTATTACGCAACAAACTTTTAAAAATTAAAAAAATCGCCAGAAATATGTGAGTTAGTTTTTCTTTAATAACTAAGAAACGATTCGGCGTGCGCATATCTCGTTAATTGCAATCAATGGGCCTAAGAAATACTTATCGACAGTGGTATAGCTCATTTTTTCGGAGACTATATTTTTGAAGTTATTACGCAACAAACATTCAAATATTAAAAAAAATCGCTAAAAATGTGCGAGGTAGTTTTCCATTAATAACTCAGAAACGATGCCTTGTGCGCATATCTCGTTAATTGCAATCGATGGACCGAAGAAATACCAATCGATAGTGGTATAGCTCATTTCTCGGGAGACTGTATTTTAAAAGTTATTACGAAACAAACTTTCAAAAATTTTTCAAATCGCCAGAAATATGTAGGGGTGTTTTTCTTAAAATTGTTAGAACATTGTTTAAGTAGTAATAGTTTCATGAGAATAGTATACGTGGTGAATTTCATTCCATTCGTTCTTATGTGTGATGTGGCAACCTTTTAGTTATGTATGGCAACCAGTGTGACCAGATTTTAAAAAAATATGGAGCTAAATCAGGTTAAAAATAGAGCTAAAAAAGGCTAAAAATAAATAAATAAAAGCCAAAAAATAAAGCTAAATTTTTATATTGCTTTTTAATAATATTAATTCATTATTCGTATTATAAATAACACATACTATGCAAAAACCTTTTTTTTAGTCAAAATTTAAGTAAAATATGTTTTTAATCAGTAACCAAATCAAACTATGTATAGTTATGGAACAAAAATATCTTGATGAGCATTAAATTCAAACACATATTCATGTACATATGTATGCTCGTATAATAATAATGATTATAAAATAATTTTTTGTAATTCTTATGCCAGCATAAGTTAACCACAAAGAAAATAAAGTTAAGAAAAGTCTTAAGACTAAAATAAAATTGATAGCAATTCAAAACTACTTTGGTTGATATATATAAAAATAAAGTAAAAACAAAAAATATAAAATTAACATATAAAAAGTGATATCACATGAACGTATGTATGTATCTTTGTACAATGGTGAACATATAACGGGTTTTCCAATAAGGACTTGACAACTTTTTTTAAATCGATTGTAACGTGTGCTGTGTGGCTTGTGGCACCGTCTTGTTGAAACCACATGTCATCCAAGTCCATGTGTTCCAATTCGGGCCAAAAATAATCGCTAATCATTGCGCGATAACGATCGCCATTCACAGTAACGTGACGATCGTTATTGTCGACGAAAAAATATGGCCCAATGACGCCGCCGGCATGCAAAGCGCACCAAACAGTAATTTTTTGTGGATGAAGTGGTGATTCGTGAAGCACATGTGGATTTTCAGCAGACCAATAACGCATATTTTGCTTATTGACGAACCCATTGAGCCAAAAATGAGCTTCGTCACTGAAGATGATTTTGCGATGAAATTCATCATCTTGGTGCATCTTCTCCAGAGCCCAATCGGAGAACGTACGTCGACTCAAATGGTCCATCGGCTTCAATTCTTGAGTCAGCTTAATCTTGTATGGGTGTAAACCCAGATCCTTACGCAAAATTCGCCATAAAGTGGTCTTGGGGATGCCCAGTTCTTGAGAACGCCGCGGAATCGACTGATTTGAATCGTTTGCTACGGACGCCTGAACGGCAGCGATATTTTCGGAACTTCGACCAGGCCGTTGTCTCACTGGCACGACAGCATCACACAATGAATATGTAGACTCAAATTTTTGCACTAAACTTGTTATTGCTTGTCTACTAGGGCGAGAATTACGACCGAAAATTGGAGTTAACGCTCTTAAAGTTGCGGTCACCGACTCCGAATTTCGGTAGTACATTTTTATAATTTCCAAACGTTGTTCCTTCGTGTACTTTACCATAACGAAAATGTTAAGTTTACTGAAAAAAAAGAAAGCAACAATTAGATGATCAGTGAAATAGTGCGTTCACAATTTAAATTCAGAGTTGTCAAGTAGCTATTGCAAAACCCTTTATAAAAAAGCTCTTAAAGCTAATATACAAAAAGGAATAAATTCAAAGGCATCGGTTAATATAAAGTATAGTATAAAACAAATTTGGAATCCTATAAGATTTGGATTCTTCGTTTGCACAAATTATGAGTATATTTACTAGATTTAAAAATTTTTAATTCCAAAAAATACTTTTTAACAAGCAAACGAATAAACTTGATAAATATTTGACTACATGTTAAATATTTCCTCAAATGAATATTCGTCTTCCTCTAAAGAGTTCGACAAAAAATCACTATTATTTGTATAAATAGATTTATCGAAATTTTTTATGAGATCATTTGTTATTTTAAAATTATGACAACATTTATTTATTCTTTTTAAGCCACATCTTATATAGAGAAGTGAATTTACTGTATTTAAAGTAAATCTGTTTCTAATTTTCGTTTTTATGAGATTCTTTCCGCTGAATACGCGCTCAACTTCAGCGTTACTGAAAGGCAAAACTAAAAATTTCATCACAAAAATAGATAATTCCCTAAAGGGGTTTTCATTTAATGCATTCTTATACTCAAAAACATTGATCCAAAATTCTATTGTTGAATTTTGATTAGGCCACTCGTAACAATTTAATTTTTGCCACTGTAATTCTAAATCAGAAATTTTATCTAGTTTTAAAATTGTCATTTCTTCTTTAAAATTCTCATACAAAGTACATTTTATTTTCTTGAGACTATTTTCTAAAGAAAAGAAGTTTGTTTGTTGTAGTGATGAAATATTGTTTGGCAAACGTTGGCGTAATTGATATATTAATTGTTTAATAAAATTTTGGCAAGTACATCTTATATCTTTTTCTGTTTCAGAATCTATTATTTGTCTTTTCGAAATCAGATATTGTTCAAAACTATAATTAAAATAAGGTATTGGAGGTAAAAAATCTTCCAAATCAGATTTTAACGGATCAAAATGTTCAGTTTTCAAAATAATTTGATTTGCAAGATCTTTCAATAATAAATAAACTTCTGAAAGCAATAATGTGGGATCTGCGTCGTTGCTTTCAAACATTTTGTTTACTTTTTGAACATCTGATAGTAACGGTTTCAAAAACTTTAAATAAAGTAAATTCTTTTCATTATACAATTTTTTCAAAATTTTAGCTTGATGACACGACTCAGAAACAGATTATAGCAGATACTGAAACATCGCATTGTTTTCATATATGTGTGTAGATCATCAAGCTGTCAAAAACAATAGTGAAAAAATAACTGCAAATCTCCTACTACCACCTTGTTTAACTTTAAAGAATTACTTGCTGACTTATTGTTTCTGTGATGCCAGATTTTAGCTGTTTGAGACTAGTTTATAAGGTTACCAATATATCTTTATTTTATTGAACTTTCTTTTTTTATTATGTACATATCATAAAATCATTGGAATACAAATAGAAAAAAGGCTAGAAAAAGCCAAATTCATTTTTTAAAAAAGCTTAAAAAAAGCTTAAAGCTAAATGAAATATATCAAGCTAAATCCAAAAAAATAAAGCTAAATTTAGCTCGAAAAAAGCTAATATGGTCACACTGATGGCAACATAAATATTTAAAATGTATGTATACCCAAACTTTTCGCCAAGACTTGCCAAGCAAAGTATAGCGTGTAGTGCCACATTCATTGACATTTTCGATAAGGAATTGGAAAGATTATGAAAAACCCTTTGTTGTTATCCACAGAGGAACTTGGTGGGCATGAAACAATTTGTATATTAAGTATATTAGAAATGCAATGAAAGTTGGAGGCTTTTAAACAGTATTTAATGTTCGCCGGCTCACAATCTCGAGCTGACTCGTATCGCAATTATTTGGAAAAGGATGGTTGGCATTGTGAACTGATGATTGGCGCTCAGGATCAAAAAACACGTTTCGAGAATTTCCGTAAGTTTAGGGAATTCAAAACACGCATACTCATGGCCACGTATTTAATGGCTCGAGGTGTGGATTCGGAACATGTAGTTTTATGGCATCGGAAAAAGACCAAAGAACGTTTAAAAAACTTGTAACAGAGGTTGGTACTGGTATGAAGGTGTTGAAATTTCCTATAAAAGATTAATAAGAAAAGGTACCAAGAGATTTATGGACTTTTGGTGAATTTGAAGAAGATGCGCCGAGAACTGGTAAGTGCGGAAGTTTTACTTTTTATTTTAATTTTTTTTATAAGTACTATTATTAAATATTTTTTTTTTCATGTATAGGAAGTTTTTAAATTAATTTAAAGAAAGGGATGGACGTGGAAGACGTTGGCTGAGGAATGGCCGAGGTGGAGGCAGGGTAAATGAAAATACATATTACAAATACACATTAATATTTTAAAATTTAGTTTTTAGTTCTTTACAGGTAAGGCGGCAGGCCTGGCAAAGATACCCGCAGGAGGAGGAGCAAGCCGCGCTCAATGAGCAGTCCTGGCAGACTCAGGCCTGGCAGCCTCAGTCTTGGCCGCCTCAAAATTTGGCATCAGCAGCTTTGTTGCTGCCAACATGCCCAGGCAGCAGCCACAACAGAGGCAGCTTCCACAATAGAGGCAGCCACCACAAAAGAGGCAGCCCCCTCAACAGGCAGCCCCCACAATAATGGCAGCATCGGCCATAACAGTGGTACCACTAGCAGCCCCCCAGTGATGGAAAAATGAAAAATTGAAGGTACTGACCATCAATAAAAAGAATGCTTTTTCAAAATTTTTGTACTCCATTTAAAAATTCAAAAATAAAATAAAAAAACTATTATAACAACAAACTAAAAATTAATTCATTTTTATGTAAAAATATGTTTAAAAAATTTTTATTTGTTGATAATAAACATATGAGCATGCCTGTATTTTGTTAGTGTTAATGCCATATTATTAATAGATCGTTCACCAATATTCACCCCTATCGTGAATAAAAATTCCACGTGAAATTTGTTCACTTTAATTTTTTTAACATTGAATTTAAATAGGAAAATGTGAAACTTCATGTACTTAACTGTATGTAGATTGCGGGTTGAGGATGTAGACACTCACTATTCAATTATCGTGCTCAAATAAATGTACAAATTGTGTCGCCCTTAAATCATACATTAACACTTTCGGTGGCATAAACTAATTGGAACACGTCTTTGGACACCTATGCGTCCAATCTTCCGGTGGGAATAGATAGATCTCCTTTTATTTTTTGACTGTTTAATGTTTATTATTTAAATTACAATATTATTTATCACATTTTATGTTTTATAAGTTTTATTTGGCGAATTTCGTAACATTCATTTAAAACAACTTTAAATATTTTACTTTACATATGTATTTGCATCTATGACTATTGTTCGCTATTGACCAATTCAAACCACTGCCGCATGGCTTTACTTAAAACTTTAGGCAATTCATTCAAATATCTGACTATAACATAATAGGGGAAGGGAAAATCATCTAAATATGATTTTATATTGATAGAGTTATTTGGCAACATTTCCATTGTTTGTATGTCGAGTATTGAATTCTTATTCTCTGGATTATCAATAATAATGTAAACTAAGAAAATACGCTGAAGTCTTGCCAACTTAATAGCATTTTTTACCTGAAAATAAATTATAAACTTGTTGTAAACGTTAACTATAGATAAAAGAAATAAATTACTGACCTTAGGTTTGCCTTCACTAAATATGTTGCGACCATCACTCAAAATTAGCAGATTTTCAAAAATACCATTGTCGGATTCCAATGAAGTTTCCTCTGCACTTGCCGTCCGTATAAAATCGAGCAGGTCGGCTATTTTCGTTTTATCTTGTGAAAACTGTAACGAACTTACCAATTTTGGTCCATCGAATTGTTCGTTATGATAAAGCAATATTTGAGGTTGTTCGCCAAATGATATAACGCTTAATCGTCCACTTTCTAACAGAGTCAAAGATTGCGACACTAAAGATATAGCTTCCAAAGTTAATACTTTGGAATTGTTGTGATGCACTGATTTCGAATCATCTATAGTAATTTTGTAATCACGTTGGGCTGGTTTTGTTCTTCGTAGCCAGATCTTGTCTTTGCGGAATTGTGAGGCAATATACGGAATAATTTTTTTCATATTTATGCGTCTACCAGTACGGTAGTCACCCTTCAATCGTGTGCATTTTGTTGGTTCTAAAATAAGGCGCAATTGCCCGCAAAGGTCACGAGCATTTTGAGCCATACGATTAGATATAGCATGCCATGTTTCATCGTCCTCATTTTGAACAATAATCTAGCCAAATATTAAAAAAAAACACAATGTGTTAGCATATACTGATGAAAATATAGCGTGGTGTTAATTAAAACTTACTGATTGTTGTGAAGTAATTTGATCGTGGTATATTCTTCCTAATTCCAGCGTTTTTACTGCACTTAGTTCCTCAACTTGACCGCTCTTGTCAGAATGTACTTCCTTACTCTAAAGATGGGTCCGAGAGTCAGTATTTTAAGAAGGATTCCTGATATCATGATAGATTTAATACTTGCAGTAGCAGTAGTATCGTCACTTCGTGCCATAGTCATTGTTTCGATAATTTCACCTTCCACTTCCAATTGCTCCTGAGTTACGGAAAGATTGTATTTAACATTAGTTCGATGTGGAAGCATTGACAAACTTCATTTGTTACGCGCCGTTAAATTACTTTCAAATGAAATTTAAATAACGATCCAAATGACCGGTTAAGGGGGTATAAAAGCTGACCCGCTAGCTCATTAAGCAAAATTCATCTCAACCAGGGTTTGGCACGTAAACATATAACACACTTCACACCCCTGGAAGTATGTTTAAAAAAAAAATATTTCGAAAAGCACTTAAGGAGGAAAAGGAGGAAATGATTATATTGTTATCCCTGAGGGATAATATGGCCAGATGGTTGCCATATAGGGGTACACTTATCCCATCCCCAACCTACGACTGGTGAAATACCCGGAATTTAACCTGTCCCGTTTACAAAACAATCGTTACACTAAATCTTGCTTACCATAGCCTTTCTTCCTAGCATCCATTTAAAAAAAATTTAACAACTCATTATTTTAAGAATTTTTGTTAATTAATTTCATTTCTTTTATATTTTTATTCAAATTCATTTGTTAATTGGGTTTTGTTTTTTCTTTTTTTTTAAATTTTATAATTAACTGTATTTATAGTAATTAGGTTAGTATAGAAAAATTATAGATAGTTAATGTAAAATAAAATACAGCGATAAGGAGAATCTTATACTATCTTAATCTTAACTTACTTTATATGTATATAAAACAGACTTATTTTATGTGCCGAGTCGCTAGTTGTTGTTGTGCACGTCGTTGTAGCTCTTGTTGTTGTGGCTCATGCTGTTGATGTTGTATTCGTTGCAATTTATGTTGTTGTTGTGCATGTTGTTGTAGGCCTTGTTGTTGTGGCTCATGCTGTTAATGTTGTATTCGTTTCAATTCATGTTGTTGTTGTGCATGTTATTGTATTTTTTTATAGAACACTTTTAATTTTATGTATGTTTATACTTTTGTTTTATGTAATTTTTTGTGTTTTCTTTAAGTTTTCACAATTCATAAATGTTTTATTTTGAGTCTATGTTTAATTTATTTATGTTCATTTTTGTATTCAAGTTGTTTATGTGTCATTTTAAATTTAAGCATTATTTTTACACTGTTGGTTACTTTTGTTGATCTCTTTTTCTTTGTTTATTCTTTCTTTTAATAAATTTTTTTGATGTTCAAATTATGTTTATAGGAATTCCCCAATTATTGCACTATATTTTGTTTTAAGCGGTTTCTTTTTTTATTCAAAGGGTTTTTGGTGTGGGGGTCTTATATTTCCCTCCTTAATTGTTTTTACTTATCCACTTGTTCTTATGGTGCTTACTCGATCGTGATTCACTCGTTAACTCCACGTGTTCATTCATATTGTTGTACACACTTCATATGACACTATTATATATACCAACTGTTTTTCTTGAAATATTTCCTCGAAAATAAAAAGACGGGGTTAATTTAATTCAAATATAAATTCAAGGGGTTTATTTTCAGTTTTTCTTTTCTTTGTACACGTACCGTACTTGTAGGGGGTTTTACAAACAATAACAAATAATAAATCAGTATACATACAGCATCAACACAAAATAACAACAATTTTAACTTAACGAAACAATTAGTATCATATGAACAATAATTAGGGGACATTTACACTATGCGCGTAAACATCCCGCCCCCCTTGCTATACTGCAACAAAGAGGCTTAAGGATCACGCGGGTCGAGCGTTCATAATGTTTATGACAATGGTCGCCGGAATTTGCGTCGTATCCGGGAACGTTGATGGCCTGGGTTGAACGGCGTGCTGTGGTTGTTGTGTATGTTGTTGTAGTTGTTGTGTATGTTGTGGTACATGTTGCTGGCAGCAGTGTTGGCATGTGTCTCAGAGAAAGAAGGACCTTCAATGGGTTTACGATGGATCTCAAGGCGGCGTGATACACTCGACATATTCTCTACAGGGTAAATACAAAATAAAGGAGAGAAAAAAAAGAAAGAATTAGTGGGTTTCTGAACTGGGTAAGAGAACAAGCTTCACGATGGGTCGAGTAAATTCCTGAAGCTGTTCTCATGTCCGCTGTGCGGACCTTAGAGTCATGTCCAACATGAATCCTCTCTATTCGTCCTAGTCGCCATTCACTAGGGGGTAAATTATCTTGACGAATAATCAGTAAATCACCTACTTCAAAATCTTTCTGGGGGTATTTCCATTTTACATGACGATGATCTATAAAAGGGTTCAAAGTGAGCAGGCTGCTCTTTGAAGGCACGGGTATACCTTTTGAAAGCTGAGTATATTCCGGTATAAAGTTCCGCTGACACATAAGAACCAAGCGATCTCGGGTGAATTTCATTTCTGACTGGGTTAAAATCAAGGTATCATACGAACATTTTTTGGTTCTCAAATACTGTAAACACCTGAATAAATACGAAGTAATTCGCATTGCACGCAATAAATCTGAAAATCGCTCTAATATGTCATACGGGCGTTCGAGCTGAACTGAAAATGACTGAACTTCAAGGTGTTGGTGGTCGATAGGGGGGTGACGCGGCCAGTACTCACGAGGTTGTCTTAACCATACAGGGCCATGCCACCAAAGAGAATTATTTATTAAATCTCTAGCAAGAATTCCACGACTTGCCAAATCGGCGGGGTTGTCCTTGGAATCCACATGTGACCAATTTTCATTACCAACTTTATTCACAATCAACGCTACTCTGTTTTTAACAAAGGTTGGCCAATGGCACAGGGGTTTTTTAAGCCAGGATAACACTATAGTAGAATCAGTCCATAGATAAACCTTTCTCCTGTCTAGATTTAATTCGGAACATAATGATTCTACCATTTTTGCCATCAAAGCCGCTCCACACAATTCTAATCGGGGTAATGTTTCAGTTTTCACGGGAGCTACCTTTGTTTTTGACGCTAGCAAATGCGTCGTGATCGATGAGGACGATACATTTCGAATGTATAGAGCAGCGCCGTACGCCTTTTCAGAGGCATCGCAAAACGCATGAAGTTCCATTTCATTTCCGGGGAGAAAATCAACCCATCTTGGAATGTTAATTTTCTCGACATTAGGGTAGTCGTTTAAAAATGCGCTCCATTGAGATAGGGTTAGGGGGTTCAAAACTTCATCCCATTCTGTCTTGTCTTTCCAAATTTGTTGCATTATGATCTTAGCCACAATGATTTTCGGTGAAAACCACCCGGCTGGATCAAACAACTTCGCAATTTCTGACAGGACACCACGTTTCGTGACAATATCCTGGCGTGGCTGCGATGCAATTTTGAAAAAGAAGCAATCTTTAGTCGCATCCCATCGCAAGCCTAGGGGTTTAGTAGTACTGGCATCCGAAAATTTTAAGAAGTCTGCATCAAGCAGATTCTCACGGGGTAAATCTTCCAAGAGTCGTAAATGATTGGCCGTCCATTTTCGCAAAACGAAACCAGCTGAGCCAAGAACATGGGTTAGTTCATTACGTCTCTTGAAAGCGTCTTCTAGCTCATGAGAGCCAGCAAGCACGTCATCAACGTACATTTGGGTTTTCAAAATTTCGGATGCCGCAGGACTCTGGGGTTTACAATCAGCAGCCAATTGTAATAGAGTACGAATCGCTAAGTACGGTGCACAGTTTACTCCAAACGTGACCGTACTAAGCTCATAGTCCTTAACTTCAGCTACAGGATCATCACGAAACAATATTTTTTGATATTGGGTTTGATTGGGATGGACAAGTATCTGGCGATACATTTTCTCAATGTCCGCATTAAAAACGTAACGGAAAAATCGCCAACGCAGCAATAAAATAGTAAGATCCGTCTGTAAAACAGGACCAGGGTATAGAGCATTATTAAGGCTCACGCCATTGGAGGAAGGGTTTGAAGCATTAAATACGACTCTGAGTTTCGTGGTAATGCTATCGGGTTTAAACACTGCGTGATGGGGTAAATAATAATTATTCGCAGTGGAAACTGGGGTTTTGACGGCTTTTGCATGTCCAATTTCAATATATTCACGAACTACATTGTCGTATTGGGATTTCAATTCGGGGTTTTTCAATAAACGCGTTTCATTTCGCACAAACTGGGAAAAGGCGTTTTTACGAGAATCTCCTAATACCAATTCATTTGAAAATTCTCGACGAAATGGGAGGGAGACAACGTAACGGCCATCGGGGTTTCTAAAAGTGGTGGTACGGTAATGTTGCTCACAATATTTATCGTCTTCAGATAACTGTGTCGCTTGTGGAACTTCTTCAAGTTCCCAAAAACGCGATAGTTGAGTGTTCAACTCGAGATGGGTACAAAACGATGATATAGAGTGTAAGGGTCGAGGCTGAATAACTTCACCAGTAACTATCCACCCGAACACGGTTCTCTGGGCGATCAGGTTGCCATTTGGATGTATTCTGACATCCGTAGTTAAAATTTTAGGATAAACATTTCCTCCAAAAAGTATATCCATACGGGTACACATGACGTCGGTCAGGGTAATGTCGGGGAAAGTAGAGGTTACAATATCAGAGATATTAGACGAGGGCAACCGACCGGTAATTTTCTCAACAACGTATGCACTAATTTTAATTTTGAAACCGGGGTCGATCGGCGAACCAACCGTGATAGTGCACATTGTAGAGGTTTTGCCAGCTAAGCAATCCATCATTCCAGTGACACTTGTCGAAGGCACGGAAAATGTGGGAATAGCAAGCTTCCTTTGTAATCTCCTTGAAATAAAGGTACCTTGCGAACCAGGGTCAACTAAGGCTCGAGCGGCACATCTAATGTCGTTTATGTGCACTATACACACTGCTGAGCCCAAAAGGACTGCTGAATTGGGGTTCGACTTGAGCTGTGCGGAATAAGTTTGCAGATTATGAGCCGCGGTAGAAGTTGATGGGGCAAAATTAATCGGGGGTTGAGAAGGACTGCTAGCTGGATTGGGGTTCAAATGAACGGGGGGTTGAGATGAAGGCATAGTCGTACCATTGGCTATAGGGAGCTGGGGTGAATTACTGGCAGACATATGTGACTTTACATCTCTATGAAGCAGGGAGTGGTGCTTTTGTTTACAAAGTGAACACACATGAATACTTTTACAATTCTTGTACTCGTGGGAGGTTGCCAAACAGTTCGAACAACACTTTAGTCGTTTCACTATTGACATTCTTTCATCAACATTTTTACTCAAAAAACTGGGACATAGTCTAATAGGGTGAGAACCTTGACAAAGGAAGCAACGACAAACATTTGGTGTTTGCCCAGTTTGGGTCGCAAAACTTTGAATCTGTCTATTTTCATGTGACGATTTTTTGGCAGCATTCAAATTAGGGGTATTTCGGGAACTGGCAGTTGTGGAGTTTTTGTTCGAGTTTTGAACGGGGTTTGAATGGGACTGCCTTATGTCAGAAATTGACTCGAGAGTTTTAAAATGCGCTGTTAGAAAAGCGTCCATATCATCCCATTTAGGGGAATTTTTAGAAAGTCTTTTGGACTGTTCCCAGAGACTCAGTGTGTTTTCAGGTAACTTTGTAGCACAAATATACACCAGCACTACGTGGTAAAATATTTCAGGGGTTACTTCAAGTAATGACAAATTTGTAATGCAATCGTTTATCGTTCAGTAGGGCTCGAAGCTGTTCGTTTATGAGGGCATCTTTGTTCTCATATGTGTCAACCAACCTTTTCCATGCGATTTCATAGCCATCGTTGGTAAGTGGCACAGTTTGTATGGTATCATGTGCATGCTTTGCAGTTTTCTGCAACAGGTAGTACAATTTTTGTACTGGGGTTAAACGGGGGTTATTACCATACAAAGCTGAGAACATATCTCGAAATGAGGGCCAACTCTTATAGTCACCATAGAATATTGGGGTGTCGCACGGAGGTAAATTAATCATTGGCGCAGACTGCGCAATGGACCTTTCGCCCTGTGTCGATAATTTAAGTCGTTCTAGGTAACCTGTTATAAGAGATATCTCCCGGGTGTATGTGCCGTAAGACTGAAAGTACTTGGCTTTCAGTTCGATAATCTGGGGATCTTTCAACCTTTCGGCCTCAATTAATAAAGAGTCAGCTTCCGAACAGCTTCCCATAACCGTTTGAGCTCTTCCTCATGACTACTTAAAGCACCGAGTTGGTGTTCCACCACGGGTATACTGGCAATATATGCCTCAAAGTCTGCCATACGGTCGGCATTGCGGATTAAAGTAGTCAAATCCATTCTTGATCTCAATCGATATGGAGAAATTTTCATAAAAATTATTTACAAAACGCGAGTAAAAATTTAAGTCCAACGTGAGGAAAAAATCAGATTAAAAATTTGCTTTTTCTAACAGAGAAGAAACGATAACGAAACTGCGGGTAAAAATAGATAAATCTATCCAATTTAAAAAAAGAGTAACAAATTCTTTCAGGCGAAATAAAATGTATAAAATAAATTTATAGAATAAAATTATATATATACTGGGTATAATAAAAATATATATTCAACAAAGCGAATTTTTGACACTCGGATTCCTTGTTCAATACAATGAGTAAATATCACGTACAATATATATGTGTATATATATATAAAATCGGGTAAAATTTGTGATATTAGGAAATAAAATCGGGTTAAGTTTCACTTAATAAGGAATTCCGTAAGTGTAAAAAGAACTTCGTTAAATTAAAAAACAGAAAAAATCTTTTAAAAACACTTGTGCTGCTGCAAAATATTAACGGGTACCCACTATGGGTATATCGAATATTATATATTCACTAATAAATTATTCGATTATAGCGATTAAAAAATTTATTTAATTAATTGCTTAAATTTTTAGGGCAAAAAAAATTAATAAAAAAGTAAAAAAATTCACTTTTCACAATTAATTAAATAGTAACCGGGTTTTCGAACGAATAAAAATGTGCAGCACTAGTGTACGTTGTGTGTGTGTGACCATATAATGAAAAACAAAAGAAAACCAACAAAGACACAGTAAATATTCACGGTTGTGCTTTTAATAAAAAGTACAATAGATTGCACTTACTTATTTGAAGGGTTATTTTATTTATTATCAATAGATCAGCGATTAAGTGTCAATACTTATAAACGGGGGTTCTGTGGTTCAACACTCACTTTTTAAAAAAATCAATTATTTATTTTTTATTTAAAAAATTAATTTTTTATTATTTAAACAATTAATTATTTATTATTTAACAAATTATATGAGAATTATTCCTCTTGCGAGTATTAATAAACAAAATTCAAAAAAATTTAATCAATAATAATATTCAAAAATAAATGTAGTGTATACAATTTATTTTCAAATAAAATTGTATATTTAACTTGAAGGCAACTTCGATTAAATTTTTTTGAATTTTGATTATTTAACAAATTAATAATTAATTATAAGTAAAAACACACGCGAATGAAGGGGTAAAAAATTTGTGGAGCAAAAATTTAAACACAAACACAAATTCACTGTGGTGTTTTGCCGACGGCAAATTGATTCGCGCACTTGTTGGTTCTCTTGTTTTTTATATTATCACTTTTAACTTTTTCACTTTTAACAAAATTTAAAAAAAACACACAACTTACCTTTTGATTAAAGTGTTAATGGAAAATGGGGGTTGTTATTAATATGATGAGGATGATCGCAAAACGATGTTTGGGGATTGATGAAAAAAATGAAAACACTGGGGATTCTGAAAATAAAAAATATTTTCTTGAAAATATTTCAAGGGGACTCGGGGGTTTAAATCCGGCTCGAAGGACCAAAATGTTTTTCTTGAAATATTTCCTCGAAAATAAAAAGACGGGGTTAATTTAATTCAAATATAAATTCAAGGGGTTTATTTTCAGTTTTTCTTTTCTTTGTACACGTACCGTACTTGTAGGGGGTTTTACAAACAATAACAAATAATAAATCAGTATACATACAGCATCAACACAAAATAACAACAATTTTAACTTAACGAAACAATTAGTATCATATGAACAATAATTAGGGGATATTTACACTATGCGCGTAAACACCAACAATGTAGCCAAACCATGCAAAAAGTTAGCAATAAAAAAAAATTTACACCAAACATATTTTCTTACATAAAAGTAATATTAGGCACTATGAAATACATACATTGTAATTATAGGGAAATGTAAATTAAATCCATAAGACACCGTAACTCAAACTTATGATAAATGTGTCACTAATGATTAGGTTTTCTGCAATTAATACATATTTATTTCGGTATTTACACCACAATTTTTCTTTAAATGATCAAGTGGGTTTTGGTTGTTAATTTTTTTAATTGCAACAGTTTACAACAAAACCAAGCCAAAAAAAAAGAAGTGTTTTTTTCCAATTTAAATTTTTAGGCAAATAAATAAATATTGTTTAATAAATCGATAATATTTATTTGTTAACACTTTTTATATCACTTTAACACTTTATTTATTAACTTGTAGTTACTTTAAAACTTAACGATCAATCAAAACTGAGGGTGAACGTTTTCTTTTATTTTACCGTCTGACTACTTCCTTGTTTGACTATTTTTCAGCAACTAAACTTTTCTACTTTTGATGATGCCTGTACAACTCATTAAAATTGTCATTTCGCAATAACAACCCAAAAAAATTGTAACGGTTTCACATTCTTACATTCCATTGTAATAATGTGTTTGTGTATAACAAGTTGATGGTAAAAAAATCTCTACACATGCTAGTTAAGGCCCAACTATAATATGCATAAGCAAGATTAAGCAAATTGCAAAAGCTAACGAAAAGGCTGTCAAATGCATAACCAGTTCAGAGTTAACTTTTAGGTGGCTACAATGACTTTGAAACTTTTTGTCCACAGTTGCTCATTTATGTTTAAAAAAAATGTTTTTATTTTAACAAAAACCCATTAAATGACTATATTTTATAAATATTATTATATTATTTTATAATTAAAAGAAAATTTCGTACCCGAAACGCATAATATTTCCTTTTTTTTAAATTGATCGTCAAAAGTACTAAAATGTACAGCTGTGGCAGCACTACATTGTAAATAATAATAAACGTTTACATATATTTTGTTAATTTTTGTAATGTGTTTGCAAAAATGGAGAAAAAACTTAAAAATTTAAATAATATAAAAATATTAAAGTTAGCGCTTGAAGGCCTGTGCACATTAAATGAAATAAGTTAACTACACTGTAAAAGAAGAAGACGCTCTTGTTCTGTCAGAGAAATAAACCGCGACAGAAAGGCATTTTTTGTTAAAATAAAAAGGGCCTCTTTTATTGTAAAGGCACTTATTTGTTTCCGCATTTTCTATTAAATTTAAAATAAATATATTTTCTTCCATTTTGTTCAAAACACAAACAAACAACAACAAACAGCTGATTCCGTACAGAATGTGCGATCAGTTTCGCTCTTTGCTTAAGCAAATGACAGTTGAAAAACTTAACTTAACTTAAAGTTTCGTTAAGTACATTATAGTTTGCCACATACAATTTATATGTGTTCGCACGTTTGCTTTAGCTAGCATATGCATATTATAGTTGGGCCTTTAGTTGTGTAGGTTAAATACACGACGCAATTAGGAGAGTGTGTATGTGTGAGTAAGAAAGAGCAAGAATCATATGTGAATGCGCACGACAATCGCGTTACATTTTGCTTCTTTTCTCGAACATTCTTTTGGTTTCTTTTCCTTCTGTTGTAAAAAAAATCCTAACAACGAGAAAGAGAGTTGTTACCAATAAAAAAAAGAATGGAATTCGAAATATGTCAAGGGCAAATACACTGGGTGCATGGTATGTAAACAAAATATGTTTGGCGCATATTCATAGTGTTACAGTACATGTCGTACATATAAGGCGAGGTAAAACATTTTAAAACAAATCCGTAACACATTTATTTTTAGTCTGTGATCGAAATAGCTTATGAGGGAAAAAACTTTATTTTAAGTATTTATATTGCCATACATAACTAAAAGGTTCCCACTTCACACATAAGAACGAATGGAATGAAATTCACCACGTATACTATTCTCATGAAACTATTACTAATTAAACAATGTTCTAACAATTTTAAGTAAAACACCCTTACATATTTCTGGCGATTTGAAAATTTTTTGAAAGTTTGTTGCGTAATAACTTTTAAGATACAGTCTTTTGAGATATGGACTGTACCGCTATCGATTGGTATTTCTTCGGTCTATCGATTGCAACTAACGAGATATGTGCACAAAGCATCGTTTCTGAGTTATTAATGGAAAACTGTACTAGGTGTTTTTTTATCATTTTCTAAAGTTTGTTGCGTAATAACTTCTAAACTACAGTCTATTGAACTATAAACTATATCACCATCGATTCGTATTTTTATGTCCTATCGGTTACAATTAACGAAATATGCGCACACGGAATACTTTTGGTTTTATTATTAAAAATATGAAAATATATGTCATTAGAAGTAGTGCGCCATATGAAGTAAGTAGTTAAAATGTCGCAAGTGACAACGCGGAAATCTGATTCTGGGGTCATTCCATAATAAAATCGTGTTTTCAAATTTAAAATATCTTTTAAAATGACCTGCTGGTGATGAAATGAATAATGGTATATTATGTTCATTATTTGTTTACATTTTTTTTACAAAGTTTGCCAGTGAGTTAAACCATGTGCGCACACACACAGTTACATGCAATTATTCAAAAAACTTTGGCCATTTTTTGAAAATTTTAGAAAGTTTGTTTCGTAATAACTTTTAAAATACAGTCTCCCGAGAAATGAGCTATACCACTATCGATTGGTATTTCTTCGGTCCATCGATTGCAATTAACGAGATATGCGCACAAGGCATCGTTTCTGAGTTATTAATGGAAAATTAACTCACACATTTTAGCGATTTTTTGAAAATTTTAGAAAGTTTGTTGCGTAATTACTTTTAAAATATAGTCTCCAAAAAAATGAGCTATAGCACCGTCGATAAGTATTTCTTAGGCCCATCGATTGCAATTAACGAGATATGCGCACGCCGAATCGTTTTTTAGTTATTCAAGAAAAACTAACTCACATATTTCTGGCGATTTTTTTAATTTTTAAAAGTTTGTTGCGTAATAACTTTTAAGATACAGTCTTTTGAGATATGGACTGTACCGCTATCGATTGGTATTTCTTCGGTCTATCGATTGCAACTAACGAGATATGTGCACAAAGCATCGTTTCTGAGTTATTAATGGAAAACTGTACTAGGTGTTTTTTTATCATTTTCTAAAGTTTGTTGCGTAATAACTTCTAAACTACAGTCTATTGAACTATAAACTATATCACCATCGATTCGTATTTTTATGTCCTATCGGTTACAATTAACGAAATATGCGCACACGGAATACTTTTGGTTTTATTATTAAAAATATGAAAATATATGTCATTAGAAGTAGTGCGCCATATGAAGTAAGTAGTTAAAATGTCGCAAGTGACAACCCGGAAATCTGATTCTGGGGTCATTCCATAATAAAATCGTGTTTTCAAATTTAAAATATCTTTTAAAATGACCTGCTGGTGATGAAATGAATAATGGTATATTATGTTCATTATTTGTTTACATTTTTTTTATAAAGTTTGCCAGTGAGTTAAACCATGTGCGCACACACACAGTTACATGCAATTATTCAAAAAACTTTGGCCATTTTTTGAAAATTTTAGAAAGTTTGTTTCGTAATAACTTTTAAAATACAGTCTCCCGAGAAATGAGCTATACCACTATCGATTGGTATTTCTTCGGTCCATCGATTGCAATTAACGAGATATGCGCACAAGGCATCGTTTCTGAGTTATTAATGGAAAATTAACTCACACATTTTAGCGATTTTTTGAAAATTTTAGAAAGTTTGTTGCGTAATCACTTTTAAAATATAGTCTCCAAAAAAATGAGCTATAGCACCGTCGATAAGTATTTCTTAGGCCCATCGATTGCAATTAACGAGATATGCGCACGCCGAATCGTTTTTTAGTTATTCAAGAAAAACTAACTCACATATTTCTGGCGATTTTTTTAATTTTTAAAAGTTTGTTGCGTAATAACTTTTAAGATACAGTCTTTTGAGATATGGACTGTACCGCTATCGATTGGTATTTCTTCGGTCTATCGATTGCAACTAACGAGATATGTGCACAAAGCATCGTTTCTGAGTTATTAATGGAAAACTGTACTAGGTGTTTTTTATCATTTTCTAAAGTTTGTTGCGTAATAACTTCTAAACTACAGTCTATTGAACTATAAACTATATCACCATCGATTCGTATTTTTATGTCCTATCGGTTACAATTAACGAAATATGCGCACACGGAATACTTTTGGTTTTATTATTAAAAATATGAAAATATATGTCATTAGAAGTAGTGCGCCATATGAAGTAAGTAGTTAAAATGTCGCAAGTGACAACCCGGAAATCTGATTCTGGGGTCATTCCATAATAAAATCGTGTTTTCAAATTTAAAATATCTTTTAAAATGACCTGCTGGTGATGAAATGAATAATGGTATATTATGTTCATTATTTGTTTACATTTTTTTTATAAAGTTTGCCAGTGAGTTAAACCATGTGCGCACACACACAGTTACATGCAATTATTCAAAAAACTTTGGCCATTTTTTGAAAATTTTAGAAAGTTTGTTTCGTAATAACTTTTAAAATACAGTCTCCCGAGAAATGAGCTATACCACTATCGATTGGTATTTCTTCGGTCCATCGATTGCATTTAACGAGATATGCGCACAAGGCATCGTTTCTGAGTTATTAATGGAAAATTAACTCACACATTTTTGGCGATTTGAAAAATTTTTAAAAGTTTGTTGCGTAATAACTTTTAAGATACAGTCTTTTGAGATATGGACTGTACCACTATCGATTGGTATTTCTTCGGTCTATCGATTGCAACTAACGAGATATGCGCACAAGGCATCGTTTCTGAGTTATTAATGGAAAACTAACTCGCACATTTTTAGCGATTTTTTTTAATTAATTTGTTTTTGTGACCAATGTTTATAGTTATTATAATTGTTAAGGAGTTTCCTTCAGGCTAATTTGGTCAAATGTTTGTTTCCAAACGTAAATAAAAAACTTGTTCGATTCTTATTTTTATTTTCCCAACGTTTCGTTAGTTTTATTCTAACTTCTTCAGGGGTCTCGTTCTAAATAATCTAGTGACAAAATTTATTGGTTTATTACATAGCTTTAATTTATAGACTAAGTTTTACTTACAGCTTTAATGTTTATTATTATTGTATATTAATTTTTATTATTAATTAGTTACTTATAACTAAAAAACGGGACATCACGAACAGAATTTTGGTATAAATAATCAAATAATTAATAAAAATATAATTTACAATACACGAACAAAAAACTTAAGTCAAGTTTAACTTAAAGCTAATATCACAGAACTGATTTAATTATTAATTGCAGAGGAGTATTGAAGTTTCGTGTTGTCTTTGTCTTCTTTCGTATTCATTGTTGTTCTTATATTTTGTTGTATGCGTAAACTCTCCAGTGTATACCTTTTGTTTTCCTTCCTTTCTATATCTAATATTTTAACATTCTCAAAATCTGCCACATGATTACACTCTTTTACGTGCTGTGAAAGTGCCGTCGATATTTTTCCATTTCTTATATCTGTTTTATGTTCGTGGATTCTCGTACCCAGCATTCTTTTTGTTGTACCAATATACACCAAATTGCACATCTCCCCCTCGTTTCCTTCACATTTTATTTCGTAAACAACATTGTCTGTTTTCAATTTGTCCATCTTTGGTTTGTTATTCGTAAATAGCTTTCGCAATGTGCTGTTTGATTTGTATGCAATTGTTGCCTTGTCATCTGTTATTATTTTCTTTAATGTTTTCGTCTCTGTGAGTTTTGGGATGAATGGTACACTGTAAAAATGTTTTGTTGTGTCTGATACGGAGTCTTGTTTTTCCCTTCTGTTTTTTTGTGTTTTTAGAGCTGAGTTTATTAGTTTGTTTGTTATAACTATTGGATAGTCATTTATTTTTAATATATTTCTGATCTTTTTCATATTCGTTTGTTTGTACTTATCCTCACTTATATCCAATACTTTCCTTATTAAGTTTGTCACTGTGTTTGTCTTCATTTTCATGGGTTGGTTCGAATAATAATTAATTAATCTGCCTGAAGATGTGGGTTTTGTGTACCAATTTGTTCCGATTTTCCCATTTTCTCTTATTATGTTTACGTCTAGGTAAGGTAATTTTCCATCTATTTCCTTTTCAACTGTGAATTTAATCTTGTTGTGGTACGCGTTCAAAATTCTTAAAATAGTTGGTTCGTCGTTTTTGTTTATAATGGCAAACAAATCATCTACGTATTTTGTTAAAAAACTAATTTTAATATTTTCCGTTTCCAATTCTTCTACAACGTCATCTAATAATGTATCTAAGACAATATTTGCAATCGTTGGGGATAATGGATTTCCCATAGGCATTCCATAAAGTTGACGGTAGAATTTATTATTTATTGAGAAATAGTTATTCTCTGTTAAGCATAATTTAATATTTTTAAAAACGTCGGTTTCTCTATTTTTGTGTGTTCTTTTATGTGTTGCCATTTGTCAAGTATGTTCCTTATCGCCAGATGGATCGGTATGTTGGTGAACAACGATACCACGTTTTTTTAATATTTGAAAGTTTGTTGCGTAATAACTTCTAAAATACAGTCTCCGAAAAAATGAGCTATACCACTGTCGATAAGTATTTCTTAGGCCCATCGATTGCAATTAACGAGATATGCGCACGCCGAATCGTTTCTTAGTTATTCAAGAAAAACTAACTCACATATTTCTGGCGATTTTTTTTAATTTTTAAAAGTTTGTTGCGTAATAACTTTTAAGATACAGTCTTTTGGTCTATCGATTGCAACTAACGAGATATGTGCACAAGGCATCGTTTCTGAGTTATTAATGGAAAACTGTACTAGGTGTTTTTTTTATAATTTTCTAAAGTTTGTTGCGTAATAACTTCTAAACTACAGTCTATTGAAATATAAACTATATCACCATCGATTCGTATTTGTATGTCCTATCGGTTACAATTAACGAGATATGCGCACACGGAATACTTTTGGTTTTATTATTAAAAATATCAAAATAAATGTGGTTGGAATTAGTGCGGGATTTTAAGCAAATAGTTAAAATGTCGCATGTGACAACCCGGAAATCTGATAACTGGGCCATAGTACTATTGATTTGCGTTTTTTAATTTTAATTTCCTTTAAAAATGTTTAGTTGGTGGTTGCACAAAATTTAGCTAAATTTTGTTCATTATTTGTTTACATTTTTTTATGAATTTCAGGGAAAATGTAAAAAAAGTACCTTTTATGCAACTCTGCAAAACAAAAAAAATGTGCCGCCGAGAAGATAACAAAGTAATTTATCAAAGTACTCAATTTGAAGAGAGTAATTTTAAAGTCCACTCATTTAAAGGAGACTAGCTCAAAAATTGGCTATTTAAAAATGAGTGCTTTCTAAAGAAGTGTTGCCAAGTTAAATTATTTTTAAGATCTTGACATAATGAACATCAGCGTTGCCAGAACAATGATTTTATCAAAAACTAGGTAGATAGAAATTAAGAATTTTTGGTTTAAGTTTGTTGTCACAAAATATACAATTTGGCTTACTTTGTTATCACAGACTAAAACTTTGTTATCCATCGAGTGCTTTGGAGCACAGAGTACTCTGTGGAAAAGGTAAGTGCATGTATTTCTATTAAAATTTTAATTTAGTTTAATTTCTTTTTTTATATTTATTACATTTATAGTGATAAAATATTTATACAACATGCCACCCAACAAATTACCCAGTTGGAACAACAGAAGCAACAATTGGAACAGCAAATGTTGGCGGCTGTCTTGCTAAATACCTCGATAATGCCACCGACATTAATTGGCCAACAGCAGCAGCTTGTCAAGAACATACCCTCTCTATAGGCTCAAAAAGTGGCCATGCCCGTCATGGATGACAATGATCAGCATTATGGCAATCAACAGGGACCTGGTCAACAGCAAAACAACAACTTTTTTATACCCAATTACTACTTTTTGCTTTAAGAAATTTTTGATCATATACCAGTGATGGAAAATTCAATACTATTGTACTATTTTCAGTACTTTTTCACAACAAAAATACCACAGTACCCCCACATCATATTTAGTACTTTTTGTTTGTTTATACATTATACATTTAGAAATCCAGCGTTACTAGACAACAAGAACATAAGGAATGCACAAATTCGTTATTTATTTGATCTGGGATAAGCTAATCTACAAAAGTTGCATAAAGAATTAAAGTTGTTTGTGGTACTATTCTGATAAATTTTTTAAATTTCTTATGTTTCGTACATTTTTGTAATTCTCATTTCTTGTTTGAGATTTTTTATGTAGCATATGAATTTGAAAACTTCAAACATATTGGTGAACGATCTATTTATTATCTTAACCCACAACAAATAAAAATGTTTGAAACATATTTTTACATAAAAATGAATTAATTTTTAGTTTGTTGTTATAATAGTTTCTTTTATTAAACTGAATTAATTTTATTTTTTAATTATTTATGGATTATTAATTTTATTTTTGAATAAAAAATGTTTCCTAAAAAGTACCAAAATTTTGAAAAAGTACTCTTTTTGCTGATGGTCAGTACCATTTCAATTTTTCAATCACTGTCATATACCAAAAACGTGAATTTATTGATCATGAGAAAATGTTTCTTTATTTAAAAAAAAAATTACTTAATACAAACGAAATTGATTACTATAGCAAATGAATTCTTTCCGTGTAGCAGCGTTATTTTTGCATAACTTTCCACACAACCCTAGAGGTATTATGCGATGTGCGTTTCCAATTATTTTATATGGCTGGCATCCCCAATAGGCCTACATACCATAACTTAAATATAAAACTTTATTTATATGTATCACAGATATCAAAATATTTAAGACTACACAGAAATAATTTTTTGTTCAATTAATTTACAAGTCTTAGAATCACTTCTGCAGTGCTTATATTTGCAATTTGGACAAATATAATAACTACAATTATCGCAGATAAATATATGGCATTTAATTTTTTTTAGGCAACCGCAATGCAGAGACCTGCGCCGTGTCGGCTGCAAGCCGGCTGAGCTGAGCCGCCGGTGATATTCAACAGCAGCCGCCGCCGAACAATTTTCGGCGGGAAATCGGCTCAAAAGCAGCCGCCGTCCATAAGTTTTTGTTTTATTCCAAAAAAATTATTGCTTCTAACTAATTTAAATTTTTATTATTTTTTATGAAAAAAGATTATTGTTATATCCACAAAATTATTCATCGTGAATATAACCTATTGGAAACATTTCATTTATTGTAACAATTACTACTTAAACAATAAAATGTAAATCAGTGATGGGATTTGTGGCACAATTGTGGCATTTTTGGCACTATTACGTTTTGAGTGGCACGATGGCTACTTGATACTACATATATAAATGAAAATAGTTTTAAGTAATTAATTAATTCCGTGTGAAACTTTGGCAAAATTTCAGTTTATGGGGGACACCCCTGGGAAAAAAAAAAAAAAATGCCACGCCCCCTTAAATGACCCCAGGAGTGCGAAAATCATAATGAATAAGGGGGCTCACGCCCCCTATGGGCGTGGCAGTCGAAAAACGACCCGGCGCACCTACGTAGACAATATGGGTATCAAATGAAAGCTAATGTCTTCACGATTCCAAAAATAGCCGTAGTTGCCAGATCGGGCGATTTTTGTAGCCGATATGGCCATTTTGGCAAAATTTGGGGTGGGGGAAATTTTTTTTTTTTTTTTTTTGCTTATATTTTGTTAAAAACAAACAAAAATGAGCATTTTGTGCGAAAAAATTACTATTGTTAGCGTTACCCAGGGATTACTGGCTTCGCTTAGTAAAGTTTTTCTGCGTGACCGGCCTACGGCCGGGCTTAGGGGTTTTTAACTCCAGTATGTCTTAATTCTAGACGGCGGGGATCTCGAGTGCTCGGCCTCTGGCCGAGCTAAAAAGAAATAAACAAAAAAAGTCCTTCCCCCATTTTATAAAAATTAACATATCTTCCTCAAATTCTGGACGATCTGGCAACTACGGGTATTTTTGGAATCGTGAAGACATTTCCTTTCATTTGATACCAATATTGCCTAAGTAGGTGGCATGGGTCGTTTTTCACCCCCGCCCCTATTTAACAAAAATGGCCGTATCGGCTGCAAAAACCGCCCGATCTGGCAACTATGGCTATTTTTGGAATCGTGAAGACATTAGCTTTCATTTGATACCCATATTGTCTACGTAGGTGGGCCGGGTCGTTTTTCGACTGCCACGCCCATAGGGGGCGTGAGCCCCCTTTTTCATTATGATTTTCGTACTCCTGGGAACATTCTGAAGGGGATGGCATATTTAGATTTTTTCTCTAGGGGTGTCCCCCATAAACTGAAATTCAGCCACATAATGTTAATTATAAAATCTTGTTAGGAACACTGATTGATACCGGCAGTCCTATAAGTTTTGTGCGTCAGAAGTTCGTACCTTTTAATTTTATTAGCAGTGCAAATTTAAGTTCTGAATACTATGGAATAAATAAAAGTTATCTTAAAAGTTTAGGTGAAGTGAAGTGTAAAATAGTTTATGAAAATAAAAATATTGAATTGAAACTATATGTTGTACCTGCTGAAACTATGCAATATTCTTTAATATTAGGAAAAGATTTTTTGAAAAAGGCTAGGATTAAACTACATGTTGTGAAAGATATTGGTGATAAAGACAATGATTTTTGTAATGAATTAATGGCAATTGATATCAATAATAATGAATCTGTACAAATATTGAATAACGATGTTAATTATAATGACAAACAAACATTTTTCAAAATTTTTAGTGACTTTTACGAGAATTGTAAGCGCCCTGATGAGCCGGAAATTAAATGTGAAATGAAATTGAGGTTGACTTGCGAGAAACCCTTCCACTTTTCTCCGCGCAGGTTATCGTATTTTAAAAAGGAGAAATTACAGGAAATCTTGATTGATCTTCTATCAAGGGGAATTATTAGACCAAGCGAATCAGAGTATGCGTCCCCGATAGTATTAGTTAAAAAGAAAACAGGAGAGTTAAGATTATGTACAGATTATCGAAATCTAAATAGAGTAACGTATCCTCTACCATTAATTGATGATCTCCTGGATAGATTATCTAATAAATCCTATTTCTCCCTACTTGACTTGAACAGCGCTTTTTATCACGTTGACATGAGTGAAGAGTCAATCAAATACACCTCATTTGTAACGCCAATGGGTCAATATGAATATCTTAAAATGCCATTTGGTTTAAAGAACTCTCCTTCTACAATTCAGCGTTTCGTTAATAAGGTTTTTAGTGATTTAAATACGTGAAGGAAAGGTAGCAATATATATTGATGATAGCCACGGAAAGTGTGGATTAAACACGTGCACAGTTCTATCTGTTAGTACCAGTTTCTCTTAGTTTGCTACTTCTGGTAGGTTAGGTTAGGTTAGCAGGCGGCCATGTAAAACGGCCCACTTAGGTCCATATCATTGGTCCCATTGTGATACCTGTTAGGATAGAGGCTTATAGAGAAAAGAGAAAGAGTGAGCAGGGTAGTAGTAGGAGAGTGAAAGATATGAAAGATTTGAAAGGATGAACGTGCAGACCAAAACCTAAAAGAGCGCAGAATACCTAGATGGATAGATAAGGCTACTGCAGCCAATTACTGCTTCTGATAAAAGCGTCAATATCCTCCAACTTCAAAGCTGAAAATTCAGATAAGTCGTCGAAGAATGGTTGCCCCAGAAGAATGGTGCGAGATCCACTCATTGCTGGGCATTGACATAGAAGATGAGAAACCGTTTCTTCCTCCTCTTCATTATTGCAACTCCTACAAAAATCGTTATAGGGTAGACCCAGTCGTTTTGCATGATTGCCAAATTTGCAGTGTCCTGTGATTACTGACACCAAATTGCTAAGTTGTGGTCGCTGTAATTTCAGTAAATACAGCGTGCGTTTCCTATTTAGTGTGACTGTACTGGTTTGTTCATTTTCCCACCTGGTTTGAGCTAGCTCACAATGGAAATTGCTGACTATTTGCTTATATTTCGATAGCGGAATGCCGCAAAGATGGTCAATGTTGTCGTCAGGTAACATGGCACCTTTCTTTGCCAAGTCATCTGCGATACAATTACCTGTTATGTCTCCATGTCCGCGCACCCATATGAGTGTAACTGTCGAATGTCTCGCCATCCTGTTTAAGGATGTCCGGCATTCATGGACTAAGATTGATGTAGTATGTACACCTGTTAGAGACTTTATTGCAGCTTGACTGTCAGTGTATATACGTATATCTCTTCCCGATATACTGTAATAACTGATCCAATTAGCCGCTCGTTTTATTGCTGATATTTCAGACTGAAGGATGCTACATCCGTTTGGAATTCTGAAAGACATCCTGATTCCGAATTCCTGAATGTAGACCCCACCGCCGACTCTCTCCCCTTTTTTGGAGCCATCCGTGTATATAGACAGGCTCGTAGTATTAAGGAGTAGGCCCTCCAACAGTTCCATGTCGTCATGAATTATGAAGCCGAAGCTTCGTAAGAAGGAGGGTCTAGGAGTGCGATAGTCGATTAATTCAGGAAGACATTGTGTATTTTCCATGATACTAGCATGTCCATAATGACTATGCTTCCAGACGCCCATTACACTTAGTCTAACGGCAGTGTTCATGGCCATATTCTTGGCCATTAGATCAACTGGAACCCAGTTTAGTATCGCAAAAAGCGACTTAGTAGAAGTAGTGCTTAATGCTCCAGTTATCAGGATCGCAGTCCTTCTTAGTATCTTATTCAAGATGACACAATTTGAAGTCTTGTCAAGTGCCTTCCACCAGACCGAGACTCCATAAAATAAAATTGGTTTAATAACTGTCTCAAAGAGCCAGTTCATGCATCTAGGGTTAATACCCCATTTCTTGCCTATAGTCTTCTTGCAGATATACAAGGTTGACATAGCCTTAGATGCCCTTGCTAGTGTGTTGGGTTTCCATGATAGCTTATTATCAAGAACAACACCTAAGAATTTTGCCTTTTCCGAGATTGCCAGTTCTGTACCATTCAATCTAGGAAGCGTAAAGATTGGAATCTTGTACTTTCTAGTGAATAATACGAGTTCCGTCTTGCTAGGATTGACACTTAACCCACTTTCATAGCTCCACCTACTAAGTGTTTTAAGTGCATCCTCGATTCTCTGCGATATTGTGCCCAAGTGGAAACCCGAGACAGCCACTGCCACGTCATCTGCGTAAGCTACAGTTTTATGTCCCGTATTATCCATTTTCTTGAGCATATCGTTCATGGCCAAGTTCCACAATAGTGGAGATAGGACGCATCCTTGGGGAGTGCCCCTAGTGGCCAATTTTGTGATGCATGTCGTGCCAAATTTGGAACGTATGGTTCTTTTACTCAATAGATTCGTTACGAACCTAGTGATTGATTCGTCGAGACCTAAGTCCCGTAGGGCTGATATTATGACTTCAGGTTTTACGTTATTGAAAGCTCCTTCTATGTCCAGAAAGGCTATCATCGTAAAGTTGTCAAATTCTAGCGATTTCTCAATATAGCTAACTATCGAGTGAAGTGCCGTCTCCACAGATTTGCCTTTCATGTAGGCATGTTGAGATGGCGGTATAAGTCTTTGATCAATAGAATTCCTGATGTGGATATCTATGATTCTTTCCAAGGTTTTCAAAAGGAATGATGATAGACTAATTGGCCTAAAGTCCTTTGCCTTGGTGTGAGAGATTTTTCCTCCCTTTGGAATGAATGTTATATTGTATTCGGTCCAACGCATGGGTAGGTATGACCATGACAAACAGGCTTTATAAATGTTAATAAGCCAGGGAATGACTGAATCTATGTTATATTGCAGATCAGCCGGTATGATACCATCCGGACCCGGAGATTTAAATGGACTGAAGCTTCCTATCGCCCATTTTAACCTCTCCTCGTTAATGTCAATTGAGGCTGTTGTCCGAAGGTATTGTTGTGGTGTAATATCCGCAGAGTGCGACATATTACCCGGAAAGTGAGTGTCCATGAGCACTTCAAGTGTCTCTAGACCATCACTAGTCCAACTGCCATCTGGTTTTTGGATATAACCGTGGGTCGTTGGTGTTTTCGATAGAATCTTTCTTAAGCGATTGGTCTCAGAAGAGCTCTCCACGCCACTACAAAAACTTCTCCAAGACGAGCGCTTTGCACTCCTAATCTGGTTTTTGAATTTGTTCAACGATGACTTATATAAAGACCAGTTACCTGTTCTTTTAGCTTCGTTGAAAAGTTTGCGACAAATCTGTCTAGATTTCGCTATCTCTGTTGACCACCATGGTGGTCTTTCCTTTCCTCTATATACTGAGGGTAAGCACTGGTATGTATTGGTAAATATTTTCTTGTTTCTGATATTGGTAAGTATTGTTATTGTACAAAATACAAATACAAATCCTTATAGATACCGAAGTCGATTAAGCCACTCTTTATAGGCAAATAAATTATTGTACCAAATTTTATGGTGGTCGGCCCAGAAATGGTCATAACTCCCATACAAGGACCACATCTGAAAAAGACATTTTTCCCTATATATATTGTATAAATATCGTTACCGACTCAAAACTTTGTACAGATCATTTAAATATATACAAAAATCATTCCACACAATTTTGTTAATTTGGATCTATTTTTAACCGTATGCCCCATATAAAGCCCTCTTCGGAAAATCCCTTTAATACTCATAAATCGCTTATAATCCAATCCAAAATTTTACACGGATCATTTACATACATGCCTAAATCTAACTGCTGGATTTTGAGAATATCGGTCCATATTTGACTATATCCCCCACATAAGGTCCACTACCGAAATCCACGTTAATACTAATATATATCTTAAATATACCGTTATTACGTTGAAATTCTACGTGAAATATCCCCATATGCATGAATATAACTGTTCCAAAATTTAAGAAAATCGGCCCATAATTTGTCATACCTGCTGTCATATAGAAGCATTTCCAAAAAACAAATAAATTCGGGTCAAAAAATATTCTTTTCGGATTTAACCCATATTCGGTCCATATTTTATAATCATGATATATATCGTTGGAAAGGTATTTTTAATACCTTTTATTTAATGTATTACAAATTATCAGACACCTAGTAGTTCCCGAGATATAGGCCTATATATTTTCAACTTTAAGGGCCCGCCCCCTCGAAAATAGGCGTGACCGCCAACAATTTGTTTTTTGCTGGTATCTCCTCTAAAAGCCCTATTTGATTTTGGTTTTTTTTTTTTTTTGAGCAAAATCACTAAAACCGAATTGTACCCCTTTTTTATACTCTGTTTGTTAAGTTACACTCAAGATTATTATGAACATCAGACAGACTCTGTAAATTATGGTAACAATTGGTAATTAAATCAAAAAATGGTGAAAATTAAATAAAATTTTAAAATATTTAACATAAATTATGTTGGTCGTAAAATTGTCTTTCTAACAATATATCAAATACTAATAAAATTTGCACTAAGACTGAATAGAAAACACAGAATTAGGATATGCTAGTCTAGTGTACTTTCTGTATTTCTTATTACGCTTAGGTGAAGGGTATTTAAGATTCGGCACAGCCGAATATAGCAATCTTACTTGTTTATACTCTGTTTGTTAAATTACACTAAAGATTATTATGAACATCAGACAGACTCTGTAAATTATGGTAAGAATTGGTAATTAAATCAATTAAAATGGTAAAATTTAGACAACATTTTAAAATATTTAACGTAAATTATGTTGGTCGTAAAATTGTCTTTCTAACAATATATGAAATACTAATAAAATTTGCACTAAGACTGAATAGAAAACACAGAATTAGGATATTCTAGTCTAGTGTAGTTTCTGTATATCTTATTACGCTTAGGTGAAGGGTATTTAAGATTCGGCACAGCCGAATATAGCACTCTTACTTGTTTCTATAAAAGTTATTATCTTACATGATAGGTATTAATGGAACAAAGTATATAAAATTACTTATATACAATAGTTTCTTACTGATTTATTAAAAACTTACCTCGAAATTTTATAATTTCAAAATAAAAGTAATGGCCCATAATCATATGTATACATATGTAGGTCAAAACACGACTTACTCACACATACATACTATAAATATGAAAAACAAACTCCGTTTTTTTACATTATTTCTTTTAAATATTTTCAACGATACACAATTAATATTTCTTACATTATGTTATTTTTCCTCAAAAATATCTCTCGTACCACAAATATTTTGCTAATAATTGTGGTATAACAGTTATTTGAGAATAAAAAACAAATACAAATATATACTGGTACAAAATCAAAATTCAACTGTTATTGTTGGTATGAGTAGGGATGAAACGATACCACAATGGTATCGATTTTTTTACTCGATATGGTATCGGTCACAAAGTATCGATACCTACTCAGTATCGTAAGAAAAATATCGATACTTACTTGTATCGGTCAAAATAAACCTAATAATTTTGTGAAAGCAAATGAAAAGAGTTCGTGTTTAAAATTCAATTTTATTAAAAACAAAAACAAAAACTTAACAAAAACATAAGGACAAATAATAGATAAAATAAAAAATACAATTCGTGAGATCAAAAAATTTACATATTGTAAATATGTACAAACTTATTACATATTATGTATATATATTGAAATTAAATATTTTATTTTTATTAAATAATTTTTAAGCTTGGGGTCACTTTTTGTTTTTTTATAAAAGATTTTTTATTTTTATATATAATTAACTCAATATTTCGATTTCCTTTAGTAATATTCTTCAGGAGTTATTTTATTTTAATATTTAAAAAATACCAATTAAAAATTGGTATTGGTATATTTGAAGCATTTTTTGCAACAAGCATTTCTATCATCCTTTTTGGTGAAAAATGCTCCAACACTTGATTTTGTAGGTGCCATTTTTACAAATTTTATTCATACAATAAATTTTTTATTCTTTTTACAGAGATCACAAATTTTGTTTAATGGCGCCACTATATTAATTGTTTTTGTATGTAACGAGTACTTTTGACCGATACGAGTACTTTTTAGCGATACCTACTTGGTAGTTGGTAGTAAAATATCGATACCAAAAGTACTTGGTATCGCAATAAAAGTATCGATATGTACTTGTATTTACTCGTATCGTTTCATCCCTAGGTATGAGTAATGTGTGTTACAAAAAAAAAACAAATACAATATTGTGTATTCTTTTTTGCTTTTTCATATCCATTTCAACAGATATGTATATGGTATATTTGTTTTGCAAATACTTTTGGGTATACTGTTGCACGTCTTTAGTATGTATGTATGTTTGTATGTATGTAACGTATAGACTCCAAAACGGCTGAGCCAATTTTGATGAAATTTTCACAGCATGTTACTGTTACTCTGGAAGGAATAATAGGGTACTTTTTTTACCACGCCCACTTTTGCAATTAATATGTAATTGCTCCCATATAGTTTTTAACAAAGATACTTCATATTGTATACACATTATATACTCCAGGCGAGGTAAAAATAAAGATTTCTTAAGCCACGCCCCTTTCACGCCCCTTTTCACGCCAAATTTTTGAAAGTTTTATACTTTTTGTTCTCTATACAAATTTGTTCATTCCAACGTATTTTTTTTATTTGGTAGTATATTGCTCTTAATACTGTTAACGTCGCCATATAACTATGAACCAAGCCTACTTCATCGCCCCCTTTTTTTAATTCAGATACTTACGTATACCAATAACAATGTTTGCTATACAAAATACTTTTGTTGTAATATGTATTTACCTAAAGTTTTATATACTTTTTAACTACATACATTTTTTTATTACCAAATCCCCATTTTTCGCCCCATTTCACCTTAAATTATATTGCTTTTAATCTATATATATATAAATGAATGTGTGTCTGTATGTTTGTGCTTAATAGGAGGCCAAACCCTTGGACCAATCTGCCTGAAATTTTTACAGCATGTTACTGTGTTAAGATGGCTCCACCTAATTTTCTTTCATTAAAATAAAAAGTGTCTGTAATTGATACTGCAGAAAATAAAAAACTTTCAGTTAGTGCCATCGCAAAAAGGTTTGTTTATTTCAAATTTTAGATAGGTCAGCCTTATTTAAAATATATTTTTTTTTTTTTTTTTTTTTTTTTTATTGTATCCAGTAAACAAGTTGTTCGGATGTCAGTTTTTTATAATTAACAAACACAAACTGCGAAGCTTTTTGGCTTATCTGCAGAAAACACCCAGAGTCTTTGGCAAGAATCGAACCTGCAACCCTCTGACTGATAGTTCGGCAAACTTTCGCCTAGTCTATCGGGGTATAATATTTCTTGCTTTAGATGTAATTTAATTAGCTACTCTGAATATAAATAAAAGTATGTACAAACATACATATGGATGTTGTATATGAATAGGGGAAAAATTAAAGTTTAATGAAAATATTTTTAAAGTTTGTTTTTTATCACAGTTATAATAAACAGGTAAATATGTGTTTATTAATTTTATCCCGAAGTATTTTAACGAACTATCCCTAGGCGGACAAAAGTGCCTCCACGTTCGGTGTCCGCCTATGGGAGCTTTCACTGTATATCTATTTAATTATATACGGGATTCTCTAATGAAAATAGAAAAAATACTACAGCAAAAACACAAATCTTTATCCTTTTTAATCTCTTTGGTTTGAATTTACCGGTTTTCCCTTCTTTGTTCAAGCCTTGACGTTTTCAAGCATGTACATACGTACCAATTTTCAATAAGATCGAAGACTGTAACGAGCAAAGTCGGTATGCCTCGTTTTGCTGCCACCAGTTTTATGATGAAGTAGTATTAGATTAGTATTTTGTATGAAGTATGTCTTTTGTTTTTGAATTTACTTTTATTTTTTGTGAATTTACTTTTATTTTTTTATTATTATTATTATATTCTGAATTTAAACTAATATTTATGTTTACATTTATAATTATATTTACGTTGTTTAGATTTTAAGTTTGAATTTAACGGAAATTAGGTTGGCCGCGCCACCTAGTTGTCAAGGGCACTAGTCTACTGCACAAAAATACAACACGTAACAATACCAGCTGTATTGTTGACAGGGCAATCTGTGTGTGTGTAGATGGCTGTGTGCACAGCACAACCGTATAAAAGGGCGAACATCAACTGATCAGTGATGCCAACTTTTTAAGAGCAAAAATCACTTAAAAATTAAAAAAAAACACTAAAAAGCTCTATTTCGAGGTAAAAAAAAGCGTAAAAAGCACTAAGCCACTTTTTTCATTTTAATCGACAATTGAACACAAAACAAGTTACCTTGGGCATTATTTACTGCCCAATATATATGTAAAGAAATGGCGAGGGAGTTGTTGGGGGACAATTTTCGTACATAAATTTAAGTAGCACAATTTTTGAGGTGTTCAAAAGTACAAATTAAAATCAGGGACCAAAAATAACAATTATTCTAGAATTTTCAAAAGAAAAAGCAACCACAAGGAAATATCGGAGAGCCAAGTCAAGCACACCGTTTTGATGGTTTTTAACTATATTTTCATAAGATAATATGATTTTTAAATTCTGGATTTTTTTTCTCAGAAATATTTGTCAGATTCTGATTTTTATTTTTTTTTTTTTTTTCAGAAATTATTATAATTTTTGGATTATTATTTTTTTGGCAGAAATATTGTTAATTTTCTCTCTTTTTCATTTTTGCAGATATAAAAAAGTAAATTATTGATTTTATTTACAGGCATACATATTTTAGGGTGAACTAAATTATTTTGATATTTATTTTTCTTTACGTTAAACATTTTATTTATTGAAGAAATGACAAATATTTCTGAGAAAAAAAAATAATCAAAAAATAACAATTATTTCTGACAAAAAAAAATAAAAATCAGAATCTGACAAAAATCAATATATAATAATTATATCGTGATTTTTATTATAAATGTCATAATTGTTACGGTCTCTGATTAAAATTGTTATTTTATTTCAGAACTAAAATGTAACCAAACTAGAAAAAAGTTTTTATAAGTACATGGTATATGACCCAATAGACCAAAAAAATAAGTAAAGTATAATAGTACTTTAGAATAAGCTTTTTTTAAAAAAAATACTAAAGTTCTTTTTAATCATGTTTGAGAAACTATTATGATTCACAATTTTTTTTAAACATAGTATATAATAAATATATTTTAAACATGCTTTTCATATTTTGTCATTATTAATTTTGTTTTAAAAGAGTGAGGTGCTTAATAAATAAATAAAAAAAAAATGAAAAAATTGTGAAAAGCACTAAAGGCACTAGTGAAAAATTGAAAAATCACTAAGTTAGTGCTTTTTCTCAGTTTGGCACTATGCATAAAATTTTGGCGTTTTGAGGTATCAAAAGGCACCATAAATAGTGCCAAAAGCACTAAGTTGGCATCGCTGCAACTGATGCGAGTCAGTCGGTGATAGAATCGACATGAGCTAAGAGCTGATTGAAAGGTGCGATCACATTCTAAGTAGAACTTGAATCATTAGAATTCTATCAGCCCAGGGTAAGAACCACTAAAGAAGGTGCGCTCACATCTTAAGTGGTCTTTACTTCGACATAAGCAGGCTAGAAGGGTGGATACTGCCTGCTGGTTTCCCAGGCGAGTACACATCGTTCTTGAGGTGCGAGTGGATACGTAAGAGAGTACGTGTGTGGTTATACCAGGTACCCGCTTACCTCTTGCCTACGCTGCCGTCGACGGCTACACGTAACGACTGTATAAATAGTTTAAAGTAGACAATAAAGGCTGATTATAACGTAATAACACAATTGGTGTTTTATTTATTAGCTCGTGCACCGACCCTGGAACCCGTTGGACTACCCCAGCAGTTAGCGGTAACGTGTCGTTACATTTGGCGCCCGAGCAGGGACCTGAAGGTCCAACAACATTATCAACAACAACAGTACCGGCAACAACAACATTATCAGCAACTACAAAAACATTAGTGGCAACGGCAACAACAACAAAAAGCAGTAACAACAACAGGAGTATTAAACCCGGAGAATCCCACCAAACGGCAAAGATGCTAAGAACCTCGTGGGTCTATTATCTAAAGAAAGAGGAATTAATCGGTTACTTACAGCAGTTTAACAGACCTCGGCGGGCACCGTGGATGAACTGAGGCAGCGGTTCGCCAAGTTTATAGGAGCTGATCATAAAGAAGAGGAGATGACGGAACATTTGCGTCTACAGTCCCAGCATGAGAATGCCAGGCCAAGCACACCTAACCTGCAGTTCCAAGTGCCCGAGGTGGAAGTACATGGCCAGACCAGCCCGATTAAACCTAAGCCCCCTATACTGCCCCTTGGTAGCAGCACCACCCCGATGGAAAAAAAGACGAGCGGCAAAATGATCGAGATAGTTCGTAAATGGGGAATTATATATACCGGGGGAGATAATCGACTGGGATTCATTGAGCGAATGGAGGAATTGGCAGGCATGTACACAATTTCCCTAAATGATGTCGTGGCTGTTCTAACGGAATTGTTCCAAGACAAAGCTTTGGTATGGCTGCGAAATAATCACTGGCATGGTTAAACTGGGAGTCTTTTAAGGCGGATTTTTTGGAGTTCTTCCTACCCGCCCGTTATTTCGAGAAAGTAGATGACGAGATACGGAAACGCACCCAACACCCCCGGGAACGTTTCAAGGATTATGTTCTCGCCATACAAGACCTGATGCGGCACTCCAGTATGACCGAGGAACAGAAGGTGGAAAGAATATTCCGTAACGCACAGTCGGACTACCAATGGTATATTCGCAGGCAAGATTTCACCAACCTTACAGACCTAATCCGGTTGGCTTCCGACTAAGAGTGCATACTTAATCACCCTACGCCCCGTTATGAGCACCATCTATCAATCAGCACCGGCCAAAATAAGCGTTCCAAAAGGAGACGGTCTCGACGACCTTCCGTCTTGGATGGTAACCCGACGTCCCTTTGCTGGGAAGAAAACAAGTTAAAAGCTGACATCACCATCAACGGGATGATACTGTCGGGCATCGTGGACACCGGGGCCACGAGAAGTTTCTTATCCCCGGCGATCATACGGAAAATACCAGCAAGGCCGAAGATGACCACCGTGAATGTGGACGTATTTTTAGCTGACGGCACCAGCAAGAATATCACGCGGGAGGTCACCTATACAGTAACCTTCGGAAATCAGACCGCCCAGAAAGAGTTCCTGGTCATGTCCGAAGCTACGGAGAATGTTATCTTGGGAGTGGACTTTCTACACATCTTCAAGACGTCCATCCAATGTGCGGGATTAATGGCAGCCACACGTTCAGAGCGTCCACGTAGAAAACGCCCCAGAGTTACCAACCTTAAGATGAGTGCAAATTTTTTTTTTTTTTTTTGCATTTAATTATTTAGTGAATCTTCATATTTGAAATGACAATAAGTATTCAAATCTTAATACTAAAAAGAAAATAATAAGCCCAGCCAGTGCTAGACAAACATTTTTATGATACTAAATAAATTTCACATCAACTGATCCAGTCATCTATTTTGCGCTTGAGTTAAAGCAAGGGTATCCCTCCTTCTCAACCGATTGTGGCCACTAAAGTTAAGGATGTCTCGTGCAATGGGGTTTGGATGGTGTTCAAGTTTGCTGACATACTTTGACGCATATTTTGTAAATTCGACAGGAGATACAAAAAATGCAGTCCACGCTACTGCAGGCCATACTTAATAGACCATGAACTGTCTCAAAATATGTTTCTGGAACGCAAACGGCATACGCCAACACAAAAATGAACTTGAATATTTTCTTTTTAATAAGAAAATTGATGTAATGCTGATTTCCGAGACTCATATGACGTCGAGAAGCATTTTTAAAATAAGTGGTTATACATTCTACGACACCAAGGACCCCAGAGATAGATCATGTGGTGGCTCGGCAATATTGGTCAAATCGCGAATCAAACACCATTCATTGGGTGGTCTTTCAGAGTGCTATCTTCAAGCAACAAACATCTGTATTGAAAACTTTTGTCAAAACCTCGTGATTTCGTCAGTTTACTGTCCGCCCAGATTTTCAATAACAAAAGATCAGTATAGAGATTTTTACAAATCACTAGGTAGCCGTTTCATAGCGGCTGGCGACTACAATGCTAAGCATACATTCTGGGGCTCACGACTCGTTAGCCCTAAAGGTCGTATCTTGTACGACTCCCTGTCTGAAATGGGACTGAATGTGATTTCAACTGGTCAACCAACTTATTGGCCAACTGACCAGCAAAAAATTCCTGACGTTATCGATTTCGGCGTGGCGAAAGGGGTATCCCCGGAACTCATTGAAGTCGAGGCTTCACTGGATCTTTCTTCAGATCACTCACCCACTGTAATCACCATCAGAAGTCCTCAGCAAATCGTAACTGATGCCTTACTTCTTGTCAAACGTCTGAATTGGTTAAAATACAAAAAATACATCAGCACTCACTGCACAGAGAAACTCCCGTTAAAAACTGCTGAAGACATCGATGCCTGTATAAAAAATCTTAATGAACATGTTGAGAAAGCCGCAGAACATGCTTCTTCCACTTACCGCCCGAATAGGTACAACAGAGTTTTTTCTGCAGATGTTGAGCAACTATTGTCTGAAAAAAGGAGAGTCCGAAGAGAGTGGCAACAACACAGATCGCCCCAACTTAAAACTAGGTTGAGAGAATGTACCAAAAATCTTAGGATCGCTAGAGGCGCAAAAAGCAGAGTCTCTCAAACAACATCTGGAAGGTCTAGACGCAACTTCCCAGTCAAATTATTCATTATGGCGTGCAGTCCGAAATCTAAGAAAACCCGTAATCGCAAAACCTCCACTGCGTACTTTGAACGGATCTTGGGCACGAAATAACGAAGAAAAAGGCAACCTTTTCGTAAGTAATTTAAAAAATGTATTCACTCCCAATATGGATACTGACATTAGCCAACTACCGCCTGTTGTTGCCAGACCACCTGTACAAATAAGATTTCAATATCTGGAGGTTGTTGAGGCTATTGATAATTTAAATGTTAAAAAAGCACCTGGGTTTGATAAAATCAGCAATAAAATGATTTTTGAGCTGCCTCGCATTGCAAAAAGATTAATCCTCTTTCTTTTTAATGCCATCTTACGGCTTGAGTACTACCCTCCGGTTTGGAAAATTGCACTAGTAAAGATGATTCCTAAGCCGGGAAAAGATCCTTGCAAAGTTGAGTCGTATAGGCCAATAAGTCTATTACCAACTATGTCCAAATTATTCGAGAAATTGCTTATAACCAAGCTGACTCCGATTTTGAATGAAAACAACTGCATTCCCAATCACCAGTTTGGCTTCAGACGTCAACACAGTACAATAGAACAAACACATAGATTGGTACAAGTCATAAGAAAAACCTTTGAGGAAAAGAGATACTGTTCGGCACTCTTTATTGACGTCTCTCAAGCTTTCGACAAAGTATGGCATGAAGGCCTGATATCTAAATTAAAGCAGAACTTGCCGGTGAATCTTCAACACCTACTATGGAAATACTTAATCGACCGTCAGTTTATGATTAAAGAAGGTGATTATTTAAGCCGTCCTCAACCTATAGGTGCTGGCGTCCCTCAAGGTAGTATCTTAGGACCAATTCTATACTTGCTGTACACAGCAGACATGCCAACAAACAATGAAATTCACACGTCAACATTTGCTGATGATACGGCATTTTTCAGTACTCACAAAGATCCAAAAGATGCCTCGATTCAATTACAGCACCACGTAACGCAAGTGGAGAAATGGGCAAGACAATGGGGAATAAAAATAAATGAACAGAAATGCACCCACGTAACATTTACTCTACGTAGGGAATCATGTCCCCCTATTCGTGTTAATGACCATATAGTGCCTCAAAACTCACACGTGAAATATCTTGGTATTCATCTGGACCGTCGCCTCACATGGAAACCACATATAGATGCTAAGCTGACTCAAATGAAACTGAAAGCAGCCCAAATTCATTGGCTCATCGGCAGAAACTCCGTCCTTCGGCTCGATTGTAAGCTTCTACTCTACAACTCAATCTTAAAGCCAATTTGGTGCTATGGTATCCAGTTATGGGGCACTGCCTCCAACTCCAATATTGAGAAAATTCAACGCCGTCAAAACAAAATTCTACGAATGATAACTACCGCTCCTTGGTATATTAAAAACAACAACATACACAACGATCTTGATGTTCCACTTGTCAAATGGGAAATAACTAAACACGTGGCCTTTTATTTGGGTAAGCTGGCAACTCATCCAAATCCCCTCGCTCGAGACATCTTACAACATCCCGGTCATAGCCGTTTGCGAAGGAGGGACACCACCGCTCTCAGATGAATAAATACAAGTTGTGCATTATATCCTATCGAATTTGAAAACTAGATTTTGTCTAGCATTGGCTGGACTTATCTTAATTAACTTTAGTTTTAGGATTTGAATACCTATTGTTAGTTCATTTAAAATGAAGATACAATAAAAAAGAATATGCAAAAAAAAAAAAAAAAAAAAAAAAAAAAAAACTTTTACTAATGGCACGCCTAGATCTTCGTGGATTCGAGAATTTTTAACATACCATGGTGCTGCAGTAATTATACGTAGAATTTTATTTTGACCCCTTTGAATTTTTTCAATGTTGGATGCTGAGGCAGTACCCCATAATTGAATTCCATAGCACCAGATTGGCTTTAGTATTGCATTGTACAACAAAAGTTTGCAATCCAATTTCAATGTAGAGTTTCTGCCGATTAGCCAATTAAGTTGCACTGCTTTTAATCTCATTTGTGTAAGTTTCGCTTCAATATGAGACTTCCAAGTTAAACGGCGGTCGAGGTGAATGCCGAGGTATTTGACTTCATTGTGTTGCGGGATAATTTGATTATTTATTCTGATGAACGAGCAGGTATCTTTTCGCAATGTGAAAGTTATATGAATACATTTCTGTTCGTTAACCCTGATTTTCCAAAGCTCTAGCCAATTCTCTAGTTTATAAACATAATTCTGCAAATTCTGTGATGCAACTTGGTGGTCCTGATGGACGCTGATAAAGGCTGTATCGTCTGCAAAAGTTGACGTATGGATTTTAGGGTCTGACGGCATGTCGGAGGCATATATCAAATATAAAGTAGGACCCAGTATGCTACCCTGTGGCACACCTGATTCAATTGGCTGAGCGGTACTTAAAAAATCACCTTCTTTGATTTTAAATTTGCGACCGTATAAATAACTTTCCATGAGTTTATGGGTGTTAGCAGGCAGAGTAAATTTTATTTTGTGCATTAAACCGTCATGCCAAACTTTGTCGAACGCTTGCGACACATCAATGAAAAGGGCGGAGCAGTATTTTTTGTCTTCAAACGACCCTCTTATCACATTTACCAATCTGTGTGTTTGCTCGATGGTGCTGTGTTTAGCCCTGAAGCCGAATTGATGATTAGGAATACATTCAGTGTCATTCAGAATTGGAGTCAATTTAGTCATTAACAATTTTTCAAACAGTTTTGAAATTGTCGGCAGTAGACTAATTGGCCTATATGACTCCACTTTGGAATGGTCCTTCCCTGGCTTAGGAATCATAGTGATCATAGACACCTTCCAATCTGCAGGATAGTATTCTAGGCGTAAAATAGCGTTGAAGATAAAGAGGATAATTCTTCTTGCTACACGAGGTAACTCCACAAGCATTTTATTGCTGATTTTATCCATACCTGGAGCCTTTCTAAGGTTCAGAGTACCAAAAGCGTTTTGGACATCACGAAAGTTTAGTCTTAGAGGTACAGGAGGCCTAATAACAAGTGGTGGCAAATCAGATTCGTTATTATTTGAGTTGTTTATAGTAAACACATTTCTCAAATGGTTAACAAATAATGTCCCTTTCTCGGAATCATTTCTAGCCCAGTCACCAGTCGGATTTCGCAAAGGAGGTTTTCCTCTTACTGGTCTTTTTAAACCTCTTGCCGCCCTCCATAACCAGTAGTCAGATTGTGGGGTACTATCAAGACCTTCCAAGTAAGATCTAAGTGAGGCCGTTCTTTGGGTTTCTAAGAAATGTCTTAGTATATCTCTGCATTCCCGTAGCCTAGCTTTCAGTTCAGGAGACCTGTGAATTTGCCACTCTCTTCTCATTCTTCTTTTTTCTGATAGGAGATGTTCGAGTTCAGAGAAATAAGTTCTGTTTGTCCTATTTCTACATTCAACGTGATAAGTGGAAGCGTGATGCACAGCTCGTCGAAGGTCCTCGGTAAAGTTGCCAATCGACTCATCAATATCGTCGGTAGTTCTCAACACAACATTTTCCGTGCAATGAGAACTTAAATACTTTTTGTATTTTATCCAACTTACTCGGGTCTTAGTCATGTTCATAAATGGAGAACCACACACTTGAGGGAAATGCATTGAAATGATAGTAGGAGAAGGATGAGTGCAAATGAGAAGAAATTCGAAGCGACCAGGAAACGATTCCGAGAAAATCTAGAAAGAGAAGCAGCCGTAATCCACCACCGAAAAACGCTCCAAGGAAGGGTAAAAAGGGCTCTCAATCACCGAGTATGGTGATCGAGATCGATAGGGACTCAGACGAGGCACTCACGCCTCCGCGCTGGATACCAGAAGAGGAGGTATGCGAGGACACTAGCACCGAGTACGGAAGGCCGAGACTGGATCCTGTCTTAATCGAGGAGTTGCAACGAACCCTGTTCGGTTAGTACGATACGACCATCATGGTACGACCCAACTCTCCCCATCACCCACATTTACCTCATCATCTTTAGATTGGGAGAGCGAAAATTTCCGACCTTCCACTCCACCACGAAGATGTGGTCATTTGAGGTAGAGGAATGCCAGTTCCGTCATCTGGGTCTACGATGATACGAGAAAGTATGCCGGATGCGGTTTTTGATACCCGAAACACAGAAACAACGCGAGATAGAGGGCGTAACATACCCAGTGGTCACCAGAGGGTGGGCGTTCTAGCAGCGAAGAGTCACTATGGCATAGTTCATCGGCGTCAGCCCCGCCTCACACCCCACCAACTCCGGGGTTAAATATAAACCCAGCCCTGTTCCCACACCACATGGAAATGAGGACACCACCGAAAGGGTCATCAGCCAACGTAGTAATCCACGAAGTCTTCACACATATCCCCACAGCCGTGTCCCTCAAGTCAACCTCATCCACAGACACGTCTTCAGACTCGTCGACGTCCTCGGACTCGCCTACCTGTTTATCCTCGGATGACGCCGCTGGAATCATCTCGGTCCCAAATCCACCTTTACCAGTCAGCGTGGGCATGATGTCCCACAAAGAACTAGCATCAGGCCACCGGACCCCACCCTCCGACAACAGAGCACGAGAAGTGGAGGTAACTACACTATCCGAACAACTGCGAGAAAAGATCCAGCGGATAGCTACCGCACCGGGTAAAGAATAACGAAGGCGCGCACTAGTGAGTCATGAAGGCCACAGATACCGGGTTACCATGTTACCGAACGGTACCCTCCGGGTGATGTTGCTGGTGTCCGTAGTTCCGGGAGGAGAGAGAATGGTGTAACGAGCAAAGTCGGTATGCCTCGTTTTGCTGCCACCAGTTTTATGATGAAGTACTATTAGATTAGTATTTTGTATGAAGTTGTAACGATCCTTTCTGCTGGGGTATAACTCGCGGTTGTCCAACGTTCTGTCACAATAAAAATTTTTATTTATTAGTGACCTCTTAAAATTAAACACGGCTTGCTCTTCGAATTTTATAATTATATTTTATTTACACGAATCTCTATTTTTGGCCACTCGCTTATTCTACTGAATAAAATATACTTAAATATCCCTATGGTAAACGCAGTTATCTATTCCAATCGTCGTGTACTATTACGAACGTAGTGGTAGTTGGTAGTAACATAACCTCAAATAATGCCACGTGAAAAATAGTGAACCCGTAGTAAAACTCTGGGAACACCACCACGTTCGGCCTCCGAGTTGGTCAACTGTGGAGTCGTAAATACGGCCCAGTGAAGCTAGTACTGGAGGGTGAATCTGTAGTAAAACTCCGGAAACACCACTCCAGTGTAGCGCACAGCGGTGAACCGTAGTAAAACTCCGAGAACACCACTATGCTCAAATCATGCCCAGTAAAACTAGCACTTGGGGGTGAATCTGTAGTAAAACTCCGGAAACACTTCCCTAGTGTAGCCCGCAGTGGTGGAACCGTAGTAAAACTCCGTGAACACCACTACGCTCGGCTTTGATTTGTTCACAAATGTGGTCGTAGATAAGACCCAGTGAAGCTAGTACTGGAGGGTGAATCTGTAGTAAAACTCCGGAAACACCACTCCAGTGTAGCGCACAGCGGTGAACCGTAGTAAAACTCCGAGAACACCACTATGCTCAAATCATGCCCAGTAAAACTAGCACTTGGGGGTGAATCTGTAGTAAAACTCCAGAAACACTTCCCTAGTGTAGCCCGCAGTGGTGGAACCGTAGTAAAACTCCGTGAACACCACTACGCTCGGCTTTGATCTGTTCACCAATGCGGTCGCAAATAAGTTCCAGTGACTACCAGCTCTTGAGGGTGAATCTGTAGTAAAACTCCGGAAACACTTCTCTAGCGCTGTTGGCAGTGTAGAACCTACAATGCAACCACAATTTACCTACAATACCACTAACTACCAATTTACTACCACTTACCTATTACGAAGCGCACACCACAACTGATGAAAACGAACTGTCCTTCTTACAGATTTTTGTTCTGCTTTTATACTTTTGTAGTCGTATGCATTTCTACTAGATGGTAACAAGTTACCAACCACACAGCTGATTATGACAACTGCACTAAACGTCGTCATTCCTACCCGCCGCAAGGGGCGCTAGTGTGTATGGGCTGTTGTTCTTGCTGACACTAGATGGCACCATAAATAATTTATAGTGATAGAACACAACCCTGAAATACTAATAATACTAAAGCAATATGTAATATTGCAATATAAATGTATAATTGAATTGCAACTACAATTAATAAAAAATTCAATAAAAATATTCTTATTACTAATAAACTAAAATCTACAATTCATGAAAATAAATGAAGTACAATTACCATATTGGTATAAAACAAATGCAAATTATACAATTAATTCATAAAACAAATCTTTGATAATTATTATATATTGGTGTACTGGTGGAAACAAGGGTTCCCGACTTCCATCGTCACAAAGTATATCTTTTGTTTTTAAATTTACTTTTATTTTTTTTTTATATTAAAATCCTAAAACTAATTAAGATAATTCCAGCCAATGCTAGACAAAATCTAGTTTTCAAATTTGATAGGATATAATGAGCTACGTGTATTTATTCATCTGAGAGCGGTGGTGTCCCTCCCAAATAATGGGCCACGTGTTTAGTTATTTCCCATCTGACAAATGAAACATCAAGATCCTTGTGTATGTTGTTGTTTTTAATATACCAAGGAGCGGTAGTTATCATTCGTAGAATTTTGTTTTGACGGCGTTGAATTTTCTCAATATTGGTGTCGGAGGCAGTGCCCCATAACTGGATACCATAGCACCATATTGGCTTTAAGATTGAGTTGTAGAGTAGAAGCTTACAATCGAGCCGAAGGACGGAGTTTCTGCCGATGAGCCAATGAATTTGGACTGCTTTCAGTTTCATTTGAGTCAGTTTAGCATGTAATTTCCATGTGAGGCGACGATCCAAATGAATACCAAGATATTTCACGTGTGAGTTTTGATGCACTACCTGTTCATTAATACGAATAGGGGGGCATGATTCCCTACGTAGAGTAAATGTTACGTGGGTGCATATCTGTTCATTTATTTTTATTCCCCATTGTCTTGCTCATTTCTCCGTTTGCGGTACGTGGTGCTGTAATTGAATCGAGGTATCTTTTGGATCTTTGTGAGTACTGAAAAAGGCCCTATCATCAGCAAATGTTGACGTGTGAATTTGGTTGTTTGTTGGCATGTCTGATGTGTATAGCAAGTATAGAATTTGTCCTAAGATACTACCTTGAGGGACGCCAGCACCTTTTGGTTGAGGACGGTTTAAATAATCACCTTCTTTAATCATAAACTGACGGTCGATTAAGTATTTCCATAGTAGGTGTTGAAAATTCACCGGCAAGTTTTGTTTTAATTTAGATAGCAGGCCTTCATGCCATCATTTGTCGGAAGCTTGAGAGACGTCAATAAAGAGTGCCGAACAGTATCTCTTTTCCGCAAAGGCTTTTCTTATGACTTGTACTAATCTATGTGTTTGGTCGATGGTACTGTGTTGTCTGAAGCCAAACTGGTGATTGGAAATGCAGGTGTTTTCATTCAAAATCGGAGTCAGCTTGGTTATAAGCAATTTATCGAATAATTTTGACATAGTTGGTAATAGACTTATTGGCCTATATGACTTAACTTTGCAAGGATCTTTTCCCGGCTTAGGAATCATCTTTACTAATGCAATTTTCCAAACCTAAGGGTAGTACTCAAGCCGTAAGATGTTTATAAGTTTATTCTTTTTCAAAAATATGTACGATTAACAAGCTCAAATATACTTACGTTTAAAAAGGGAAAATTAAGAAAATAAATGTAACAGTTATCATCAACCAGCGATTTAAAATGTGAAGTCAACATTGCGTTGTTCAAAAATTTATTTTTCGAAATAGTTAATGAATTTGTTTCGAAAAAACGCTGCCCCATAAAAGAATTTCAGTTGTATGAATGTTTTTTTCTCCTACAGAATAAACTGGCACTTTATACACGAAACATGCTTCGTTTGTGTGCTATTCCTTAAACAGTTTACCAAAATGTTAGATGATCAGCGGTCAGGAATAAAAGATCAATAATATTCCGGGCAGCACAGGGTACTGTAGCATTATTACATGAATGCATTGTTTTAAGTAACTGAACAAAACAAGTGTCCTCTTACAGTAAACAAAACAAGCAGATATACATAAGGTGCATGCCCATTAGCGGCTTGGTGTAAATAGACACTGTAGTTAACGCCGAGGTTCCAATGCACTTGAAATGGACACACGCATTCAGCTACGACCATATGTATGGGAATACTTACATCAAATCAAATTACCCAAAATATTCCCATACATTAGTTTAAGAATTAGTCGTCTAGTATATTCTCATAAGTAGTATATAAGTAGAATGTATTTAGTAATAAAATTCAAATCTGATAATAAAGTCAAAGCGACAAATAATACAAACGCTCTAATAATACAAACGGACTTTCATTTATCACATGGCGATCCTGCCAAACTTCTTTGGAGTGCTTTAAAATACAGATCACCCAAAGAAATCCAAAGTCCCTTGGAGTGCTTCAATACACAGAACACCCTAAAAAACAGGGCAAATTCAAAATTCCTTGGAGTGCTTTAACAAATAGAGCACCCATAAAAAGGATGAAATAAATTAAATTTTTTGAAAATACTGTCAGTCCAGCCAATAACGGCCTGACAAAAGAGAAGGAAGAAAACACCTGGCGAAAAGGTGCATGGATTCCAAAGCAGTCGCCATTCGTTTCAAAATTGGCCCGGCCTCGATTACTTCCTGTTTCACTCACATACATTCATGTTACAAATATACAATTGTGAAGTTGATATGCACTGTGATATTTCCGTGATTTGCGTTGCGGATTGAAGGAGATGGTTCGTCGTGGCATATCGGTGCAATGCGAAAACAAAGCAGTCGACAATTATTAATTAATACAAAAAAAAAAAACTACAGTGCACTAGATGCACGTATAGGTCGGTAGGCGTTAATCGCCGTTGACAAACATTATTTTTTTTCAAAAAATTTTTTTTAATTTTAAACAATGTGTAAATCGCAGACTACCTTTGATCATCCACGAGCAAACGTAGTAAATGAAGTAGATATAAGAGAAGAAAACATCAATACTTTTAAAATAGAAATATTCCTAGTTATAATAACTTTAATATTAATCATAAATTTTTTTTGTCGCATATATCAAATGCATCATAAAATTTTAAAGAAAAGATATCAAAATAGAAATAATGAGTCAAATACAATATAAATAAAAGGAAGAAAGAAGAAAATTTGTATATGGATTGGAAAAGCATTCTTGAAAGATGCAGAAACATTAAAGTAGAAATAGAGAAATCCTATAAATGTCTGAATTTAGACAGACCAATAAAAGACGATACTTTACATAAACATTTGAAAATACTAATTAATAGTTTGGAAGAAATTAGAACCCTTTTAAATGTAAATTACGAAAGACTTACAAAAAATCATAAGATAGCTGCTGAAGCCTTTTACCAAGACACAAGAGACAAAGTAGTAAAAGTAACAGCAAAAAAAGAATTTCGATATAAATATATTTAAAAAAAAAAAAAAAAAAAAAAAATTTTTATTATTCGAAGATTTACTTCTAGTTAAATATAAAATGTTGACGAAGGCTTTAGCAGGCCAGAAAATGCATTACATTTTGCTAGTGTCTCTTTGTATATCTCTCTATGATGTTACATTTATGCTTTCCAACGGAGAGCTAATGTAAAACATATAACAGAGGTATACAAAAATAAATTTCAAATACATTTTATATTTAACTAGAAGTAAATCTTCGAATAATAAAAAATTTTTTTTTTTTTTTTTAAAGTTTTTACAATAATACTCGCAAGAGGAAAAATTCTCATTTAGTTAATTCAAAAAGTTAAATATAAAAAGTTTTGAAAATTAACACCAATAGACACAAAGAATGCTGACGAAGGCTTTAGCAGGCCAGAAAATGCATTACATTTTGCTAGTGTCTCTTTGTATATCTCTCTATGATGTTACATTTATGCTTTCCAACGGAGAGCTAATGTAAAACATATAACAGAGGTATACAAAAATAAATTTCAAATACATTTTAGATTTAACTAGAAGTAAATCTTCGAATAATAAAAAAATTTTTTTTTTTTAAAAGATTTTACAATAATACTCGCAAGAGGAAAAATTCTCATTTAGTTAATTCAAAAAGTTAAATATAAAAAGTTTTGAAAATTAACACCAATAGACACAAAGAATGCTGACGAAGGCTTTAGCAGGCCAGAAAATGCATTACATTTTGCTAGTGTCTCTTTGTATATCTCTCTATGATGTTACATTTATGCTTTCCAACGGAGAGCTAATGTAAAACATATAACAGAGGTATACAAAAATAAATTTCAAATACATTTTATATTTAACTAGAAGTAAATCTTAGAATAATAAAAATTTTTTTTTTTTAAAAAGTTTTTACAATAATACTCGCAAGAGGAAAAATTCTCATTTAGTTAATTCAAAAAGTTAAATATAAAAAGTTTTGAAAATTAACACCAATAGACACAAAGAATGCTGACGAAGGCTTTAGCAGGCCAGAAAATGCATTACATTTTGCTAGTGTCTCTTTGTATATCTCTCTATGATGTTACATTTATGCTTTCCAACGGAGAGCTAATGTAAAACATATAACAGAGGTATACAAAAATAAATTTCAAATACATTTTATATTTAACTAGAAGTAAATCTTCGAATAATAAAAAATTTTTTTTTTTTTAAAAAAGTTTTTACAATAATACTCGCAAGAGGAAAAATTCTCATTTAGTTAATTCAAAAAGTTAAATATAAAAAGTTTTGAAAATTAACACCAATAGACACAAAGAATGCTGACGAAGGCTTTAGCAGGCCAGAAAATGCATTACATTTTGCTAGTGTCTCTTTGTATATCTCTCTATGATGTTACATTTATGCTTTCCACCGGAGAGCTACTGTAAAACATATAACAGAGGTATACAAAAATAAATTTCAAATACATTTTATATTTAACTAGAAGTAAATCTTCGAATAATTTTTTTTTTTTTTTTTTTTTTAATACATTTTATTTATTTATTGAATCTTCAGAAATGAAATGACAATAAGTTTTCGAATCTTAATACTAAAAGAAAATAATAAGTCCAGCCAGGGCTAGACAAAATATTATGATACTACAACAAATTTACATCCACTGATACAATCATCTGTTTTGCGCTTGAGTTAAACCAAGGGTATCCCTCCTTCTCAACCGAACATGGCCACTAAAGTTAAGGATGTCTCGTGCAAGTGGGTTTGGATGGTGTTCAAGTTTGCTGACATATTTTGAGGCGTATTTTGTAAGTTCGACTTTCACCAAAGTAATGCCTAGATCTTTGTGAATTCTAGAATTTTTAACGTACCATGGAGCTGCAGTAATTGTACGTAGAATCTTATTTTGACCCCTTTGAATTTTTTCAATGTTGGATGTTGAGGCAGAACCCCATAATTGAATTCCATAACACCAGATTGGCTTTAGAATTGCATTGTACAACAAAAGTTTGCAATCCAACTTTAATGTAGAATTTCTGCCGATTAGCCAATTAATTTGCACTGCTTTTAATCTCATCTGGGTAAGCTTTGCGTCGATATGAGACTTCCAAGTTAAACGACGATCGAGGTGGATTCCGAGGTATTTGACTTCATTGTGTTGCGGGATAATTTGATTATTTATTCTGATGAACGAGCAGGTATCTTTTCGCAATGTGAAAGTTATATGAATACATTTCTGTTCGTTAACCCTGATTTTCCAAAGCTCAAGCCAATTCTCTAGCTTATAAACATATTTCTGCAAGTTCTGTGATGCTATTTGATGGTCCTTATGAACGCTAATAAAGGCTGTATCGTCTGCAAAAGTTGAAGTATGTATTATGGGGTCTAACGGCATATCGGATGCATAAATCAAATATAAAGTTGGACCCAGTATGCTACCCTGGGGTACTCCTGCTTTAATTGGCTGAGCGGGACTAAAAAAATCGCCTTCTTTGATTGTAAATTTGCGACCGTATAAATAACTTTCCATGAGTTTATGGGTGTTAGCAGGCAGAGTTAATTTTATTTTGTGCATTAAACCGTCATGCCAAACTTTGTCGAACGCTTGCGACACATCAATGAAAAGGGCGGAGCAGTATTTTTTCTCTTCAAACGACCGTCTTATCACATTTACCAATCTGTGTGTTTGTTCGATGGTACTGTGTTTAGCTCTGAACCCGAATTGGTGATTTGGGATACATTGAGTGTCGTTCAGAATTGGAATCAACTTAGCCAATAACAATTTTTCAAACAGTTTTGAAATTGTCGGCAGTAGACTAATTGGCCTATATGACTCTACTTTAGTGGGATCCTTCCCTGGCTTAGGAATCATGGTAATCATAGACACCTTCCAATCTGCAGGATAGTATTCTAGGCGTAAAATAGCATTGAAAATAAATAGGATAATTTTTCTAGCTACACGAGGTAACTCCACAAGCATTTTGTTGCTGATTTTATCCATACCTGGAGCTTTTTTAAGATTCAGAGTACCAATAGCGCTTTGAACATCATTAAAGCTAAGTCTTAGAGGCACAGGAGGTCTAATAACGAGTGGAGGCAAATCAGATGCATTATTTGAGTTGTTTATAGTAAACACATTTCTCAAATGGTTAACAAATAAAGTCCCCTTCTCAGAATCATTTCTAGCCCAGTCACCAGTCGGATTTCGCAGAGGAGGCTTTCCTCTAACTGGTCTTTTTAAACCTCGTGCCGCCTTCCATAACGAATAGTCAGATTGTGGGGTACTATCAAGACCCTCCAAGTAAGATTTAAGTGAAGCCATTCTTTGGGTTTCTAAGAAATTTCTTAGTATATCTCTGCATACCCGTAGCCTAGCTTTCAGTTCAGGAGACCTGTGGATTTGCCACTCTCTTCTAACTCTTCTTTTTTCTGACAGGAGATGCTCGAGTTCAGCGAAATAAGTTCTATTTGTCCCACTTCTGCACTCAACGTCGTATATGGAGGCGTGATGTACAGCTCTTCGTATGTCCTCAGTAAACTTGCCAATCGACCCATCAATATCCTCGGTAGTTCTCAACACTACATTTTCCGTGCAGTGGGAACTTAAATACTTTTTATACTTTATCCAACTTACTCTGGTTTTAGATATGTCCCGAAATGGAGAGCCATTCCCTTGAAGGAAACGCATTGAAATAATAGAAGGAGAGTGATCTGAAGACAAGTCTAATGAAGGCTCCACTTGTATCGATTCTACAGGGATATTTTTTACTACTCCGAAGTCAATAACATCGGGAATCTTCCGTCGGTCCGTCGGCCAGTAGGTGGGATGCCCGCTTGAGAGTACATCTAATCCCATTTTGGCAATGGTGTTGAAGAGTTCACGACCCTTCGGGGTCACCAGACGTGAACCCCAAAAAGTGTGTTTGGCGTTAAAGTCACCAGCAACTAAAAATCTAGCTCCAAGGGAATTGAAGAAGCTGTAGTATTGGTGTTCTTTTATTGAAAATCGAGGCGGCGAATAAATTGATGATAAAACAAAATTGTATTGACAGAATTCAATACAAATGTTTGTTGCTTGTAGGTAATCCTCACATATGTTGTTCATTAAATAATGTTTTATTCTGTTCTTTATAAGAATTGCCGATCCTCCACATTCTCTTCCGCGGGGATCTTTAGTATCCTACAACACGTAGCCATCAATTTTGAAGTACGCTGTCGCCGTCAAGTGAGTTTCAGCAATCATCATGACATCAATCTGCTCCATCAGGAAGTGTTCCAGTTCGTTTTTATGTTGGCGGAGGCCGTTCGCATTCCAAAAACAAATTTTTAAACAAATCATTTCTTTAAAATGGCTTGTAAGATAGTGGATTGCATTTTCAGCATTTCCTGCATCATGGATGTCATAGTGGTCGTAAAAGTGTTCATGGTTTGGACAAGTGTCTGCAATGTAGTCTCTAGAGTGTTAATATTAGGCTCGTAATATTGTGATTTAGGTGCCTGCTCCAAACCTGGCATATTAGATTTAACCACGTTAGCGTAAGAAACTTGTCTAGAACTAGGCGCGTTTACATGACTAGTGGACCGTAACAATTGCGGGAAATTGTCACTCGATGCCAAAATAGGCTGTTGACGATGATCAGGTAATACTGACGTCTTGTTGGTACTTATGGCTTTCAAATGAGTGTAAATTGGACAACCTCTATAATTTGCGGTATGATTACCTCCGCAGTTACTGCATTTTTTGATTTTTGAATCAGTTTTCGGCTTATCACATTGAGCAGTTGCATGTAGCTCCCCACACGCAACACAAACTGGCGACAATTTACAATACGCCTTGGTGTGACCAAATTCTTGACAGTTGAGACACTGGACGGGTCCCTGACGCTTATGTGGTTCTTCCACGGTGATTCTACGATGCAGAAGGTACATCAGATTGTAGATAAGATGGGACTCGTTTTTCTTTAAGACAACATCTCCAGGTTCCAATTCTACCCTGAACATGGGCTGAGGGATCTTTTCACGGTTTCTAATATTCACTACGCTCTTGATTTTGAACCCTTTGTCCATTAAACCGGTTTTTATCTCCGCGGGATCAACACATGGGCCTATACCCTTTAGAACGACTTGAAGTCCTTTTGCGCTTTTGAGCTGGTAGGTATAGAAATCCCTAGTCTCCCTTTCCAGCTGGTTGGACAATTTTCGAAAATCATCTTCCATATTCACTTGTATCTTTGTCTCGCATATATTTCCATGTTTCATTGAGGTTACGCTAAACATGTTTTCACCTATTACAGCAACAATTCCTTGTACCAATTTACTGGAAGTCGGCTCTCTCAGATAAATTGGTGGGGGCTTAAACGTCTTCTTCGGAAGTTCTGGCTCATCCGTCTGGAGGAGAGCAAACCTATTTTGATCATTACTCACGGTCTTAGGAGCTTTTGCATTTGATGACACTTGAGCAGACTTCGGGCTCCTCTGTCGCTTGAGAACGGTTATGTACTTATCCATACCTACTTGTTTTTTGGGTTTCACTGCACTATTTGATGAAGATGATGTTTTCTCATCTGTTGAAATCACTATATTGGGCGAACAGGAACGACGCCGTTCCACGGCTCTTGCAGTGAGAAGATTCTCCACAGATTTTTTTATGGATTCTTCCTCAGAGACCCATTTAGTTTTTCTAGTTGAGCGAAGCTCTTTCTCAGAATTACATCTGAGAGGAACACTCATACAGTTTTTATACGATTTTTAATGTTTTTTTTTTTTTATATATTTTCACCTATTACGATTTTTTTCACCGAAAATTCAGCCGCACTAAAAAAAACACGTCCGAACAGTTCGATGAGATGAGACTATCGAATAATAAAAATTTTTTTTTTTTTTTTTTAAGTTTTTACAATAATACTCGCAAGAGGAAAAATTCTCATTTAGTTAATTCAAAAAGTTAAATATAAAAAGTTTTGAAAATTAACACCAATAGACACAAAGAATGCTGACGAAGGCTTTAGCAGGCCAGAAAATGCATTACATTTTGCTAGTGTCTCTTTGTATATCTCTCTATGATGTTACATTTATGCTTTCCAACGGAGAGCTAATGTAAAACATATAACAGAGGTATACAAAAATAAATTTTAAATACATTTTATATTTAACTAGAAGTAAATCTTCGAATAATAATAATTTTTTTTTTTTTTTAAAAAAGTTTTTACAATAATACTCGCAAGAGGAAAAATTGTATATCTCTCTATGATGTTACATTTATGCTTTCCAACGGAGAGCTAATGTAAAACATATAACAGAGGTATACAAAAATAAATTTCAAATACATTTTATATTTAACTAGAAGTAAATCTTCGAATAATAATTTTTTTTTTTTTAAAAAGTTTTTACAATAATACTCGCAAGAGGAAAAATTCTCATTTAGTTAATTCAAAAAGTTAAATATAAAAAGTTTTGAAAATTAACACCAATAGACACAAAGAATGCTGACGAAGGCTTTAGCAGGCCAGAAAATGCATTACATTTTGCTAGTGTCTCTTTGTATATCTCTCTATGATGTTACATTTATGCTTTCCAACGGAGAGCTAATGTAAAACATATAACAGAGGTATACAAAAATAAATTTCAAATACATTTTATATTTAACTAGAAGTAAATCTTCGAATAATAAAAAATTTTTTTTTTTTTTAAAGTTTTTACAATAATACTCGCAAGAGGAAAAATTCTCATTTAGTTAATTCAAAAAGTTAAATATAAAAAGTTTTGAAAATTAACACCAATAGACACAAAGAATGCTGACGAAGGCTTTAGCAGGCCAGAAAATGCATTACATTTTGCTAGTGTCTCTTTGTATATCTCTCTATGATGTTACATTTATGCTTTCCAACGGAGAGCTAATGTAAAACATATAACCCGGCAACTCGTTTAAAGTGGTATTTGAAGCTTTTTACGGCGGCTTCCCATAAGCCGCCCATGTGCGGAGCGTGTGGTGGTATAAATTTCCACTCGAACCCGTGAGTAATGTATTTCTGAGCTATGTCGTGAGCTGCGTGTTTAACAAAAGCTGAAAATTTGAGTTCAAGTTCTCTACTGCAACCGATAAAATTTCTGCCATTATCTGTTACTACTCTTTGGGGTAGGCCTCGCCTCCCAACGAAACGACTAAATGCAGCTTCAAATGCAGCAGAGGATCTAGATGTATCGCTTTCGTGCTGAAACAAACAAAAACACTGATGTAACCTTTAACATAGGGTGATTTTCTTAACGAAGATGTTTTTAATTCAAACGGGCCGGCAAAATCAATACCTGTTATTTGAAAGGGTAGAGAAAGGTTACATCTCTCCGGAGGTAAGGGTGCCATTATTTGTGAACATGGCTGTTGTTTGAATATTATACAACATTTACAGTTACGTATTATCTTTTTAATACGTGGTTTCAGTCTGAATATAAAAAATTCAGTTTGTACTGCTCTGTACATTTGACTGCATTCAGCATGACATAGAAAATTGTGTAAATGGGTTAGATACAATTGGCAAAATCGTGAATTACCAGGTAAAATGATAGGGTAACGTTCTGAATAAGGAAGAGAGGATTGAGATAATCTACCATTTACTCTCATAATAGAATTTGGATCTAGAAATGGGTTCAAACTTTTTAGAGAACTTTTGTTTGAAATAGTCTTAGAGTCATTTAGACAACTATATTCTTCGGGGTAAAAACTTTTCTGAGCTAAGATAATTAGTTTAGTTTTAGCATTTTTCATTTCCTTTTGAGTTAAATGATGCAGAGCGTTACTATTATCATTTGGTTCTTGCTTTTTTAGGGATCTGTTTAAGAATCTGAAAATGTAACAAATAATGCGTAAAGCCTTGGAGTATGATGAATATTTGTCTAAAATATCAGTTTTTTCAACTTCACTGTGAATGGATTGAGTTTCTGTGCATTTTTTGATAGCGTGAAGAGGATTTCGTTTTGGCCATGTAGAAGAGGGATTAGTTAGCCATGAAGGGCCATACCACCAGAGAGAATTATGAGCAAGTTCCTGTGGTTTGCAGCCACGTGTTCCCAAATCGGCTGGGTTATCGTGCGTTGAAACGTGTCGCCATATTGCATCTGGAGCAATGAGATTGATCTGAGAAACTCTGTTGGCCACATATGTCTCCCATGTTGAGGGGGGTTTAGAAAGCCATCCCAGCACTATGGATGAATCAGTCCATAAATATACATCTTTGGTTTTAAAATTCAATGTATTGTTAACGTACTTAAGGAGTTTTGTTAAGAGTAGGGCTCCGTTAAGTTCAAGCCTTGGAAGACAAACTGTCTGAATTGGAGCAACTTTACATTTGGCTACTAACAAATTTGAAAACGCTGTGTGGGTATGAGTTTGACACCTTACATATAACACTGCACAGTATGCTGATTTGGATGCATCAGAGAAGCCGTGAATTTGAATAGAGTCTGAAGGTGTAAATTGTAGCCAGCGGGGTATAGATATAGTGTCTACTTTCTGTAGATCTTGTACAAGAGTATTCCAATTTTGAAGAGATTCTTGGGAAACTTCTTCGTCCCATTGTAGTTTTTCTAACCACAATTGTTGCAAGAAAATTTTTGCTCTGATGACTATTGGAGCCAGCCAGCCAGCGGGGTCAAATAACTTTGCAATTGAGGAGAGTATTTGTCGTTTTGTTATTTTTGTAACTTGATCAATTTCTGCAAATTGATAAGTAAACGAGTCATTTAGCGCATTCCATTTAATACCAAGGGTTTTGGTAGCGCTCGTCTCATGGAAGCGAAGAAAATCATGATCATAAAGATCTTCTTTTGGTAAATGTGCGAGAAGTTTGGGATTATTTGCGGTTATCTTTTTTAATGGGAAACCCGCTGAATTTAACGCTTCTATGAGCTGAGTTTGGGCAGTGAGAGTTTCTTCTATTGTGTAGCCACCAGACAGAATATCATCAACATAAGTTTCTGTTCTCAGAATTGATGATACCTTTGGGTACTGGGATTCTACATCTGAAGCGAGTTGTAAAAGGGTGCGAATCGCTAAAGAGGGGGCGCAGTTTACTCCAAAAGTAACTGTTTCTAACTCAAAATCTTTTATAGGGCTGTCTGGTTGACTTTGGAACAAAATCTTTTGATAGGGTCTGTCATCTGGGTGTATAAGAATTTGGCGATACATTTTTTGAATATCGTCACTAAATACAAATTGATACTTTCTCCAATTGAGTATTGTTGTTATTAAATCATTTTGAAGTGTCGGGCCTGCATAGAGAACATCATTCAGTGAAACTTGAGACTTTGTTTTTCTTGACGCGTTGAAAACGACTCTAACCTTTGTGGTTTTGTGTTCTGGTCGCACAACCGCGTGATGAGGTAAATAATATGAGAGATATTTACCTTGAGATATAATTTCTTGGGAGTTAGATTCTTCCATATGATTTAGCGATAAATACTCTTCCAAAACTGCTTTGTATTGGGACTGTAATTCTAAATCTTTCGATAGTGTTTTTTCCATTCTGGAATATTTATTTATTTATTTATTTATTTATTCTTATTTGTCTATGGAAATGAATTCCTTACAGACAGTTTACAGTTTTATTTAACATAAAGGAATAAAATACATGTAACAAATAATTATGAGTTTAAGAAAACAATTACTAATTTTTTTATGACATTAACATTTAACGAAAAATCAATAAATCTGTACAACTGGTTAAACTGATTACACATTCTTCTTAGGGGATCAGCGTCAGAATAATTGGCTCTATAAAATTTCACAGATAGAGGTACAAAATTACGGGATAAACGTTGCGGAATGTTGAAAGAGATTTCGTTGATTAGAAAACCAGAGCATATATCACCATTAATAACATTCAGGATAAATGATATATTCAGCATAGTTCTACGACTTTTTAATGTAGGAAGCTTAATAAAAGCAAGTCTAGCAGTATATGATGGTAAATTTAATGGGTTGAAATGGAGTCCACGTAAGCAAAATATCAGGAATTGTTTTTGCACAGATTCAATTGTATTGCTGTGAGTAATGAAAATCGGGTCCCATATTATTGAACCGTATTCCAGTATCGGTCGAACAAGTGAAGTAAATAAAGTTTTGGCAATATATGGATCATTAAATTCTTTTGCCCATCGTTTAATAAAGCCTAGAGTACATCTTGCTTTATTTATTATCGTAGAAATATGTGGAACGAAGCTCAGTTTAGGGTCGAATAAAATGCCTAGGTCTAGAAAATTTTGAACCATTTCCACTTTGTAGTTTCCCAGAAAAAAATTTGTTGAAATAGGATTGTGCCTTGTAAAGCGCATTACTTTACATTTCTTTAAGTTAAGTTCCATCAAGTTAAGCTTGCACCATTCATAAAAAGAATCCAAGTCGGTTTGGAGACGTAAGTAATCATAAGGTTGGTTATAGGCCAAGAAAATTTTTACGTCGTCTGCATACATTAAAACATTAGAGAATTTAATTACTTTAGGTAAATCGTTAATAAAAAGAGAAAAAAACAGTGGCCCAAGGTGACTCCCTTGTGGTACTCCAGAACAAACGTTAATTTTATATGAAGACGTATTATTAAAACGAACGGTTTGTGTTCTATTCGACAGATAAGATTGTATCCACTTTACACTTCTGTAAATCCCAATTTTTGCAGTTTCCGTACGAGAAGTAAATGATTTATTTTGTCAAATGCTTTACTGAAATCAGTATATATAACATCAGTTTGCATCCTTTGAATAAAGCCGTGATTGATGACTGTTGTTAGATGCAGAAGATTTGTAGTAGTAGAGCAAGATTTTTGAAAACCATGTTGAAATGAAGATATTAAATTTGATACTTGATAGTGTAAATGATCGGTTATTAATTTTTCAAAAAGTTTCGGTATAATACTTAGTTTTGCGATACCTCGATAATTTTCGACATCAGATTTTCTGCCCGATTTAAATAATGGAACAATATATGATTCCTTCCAGATTGATGGAAAGTATCCATTAATAATAGAAGTGTTAAACAGAAGTGTTAATGGAGGAGCTAAGACTTTGGCGCACTTGATTAAAATGTTACTGGGGATATTGTCAGGACCGGAACTATATGAGAACTTAAGCTTTTTAATGCCATTTAGGACTGTAGAAACATCAAGAGACGGTAAGGATATGGATTGATTTTCATCTAATATATATGGGTACTTGACTGTATCATCGTAATTTTTATTAGAGTAGGTGGTCGAAAAAAAGTCCGCAAACATATTACATATAACTTTAACATTATCAGATTCATTTTGTTGATACGACATTACAGCAGGGTAACCGTTTGTCTTTTTCTTTGTGTTAACGAATTTGTAGAATGACTTTGGATCACGTTTCAAGTTATGTTTTATTTTAATTAAATACTGTGAGTAACACACATTATTTAATCTATATATATAAAAATGGTGTAAAAAATGTATAGTAATTCATCAAATGAGAACGGCTGGGCCGATTTCTGTAAAATTTTTTGTCAGTTGTTCGTATTTTCGAGGAGAAGGTTCTTACGGAAGAAAATTTTGGAAAATCCCTCCGGAAAAGTTGGAAAATCGAGTTTTTGTATGAAAAATTCATCAAATGAGAACGGCTGGGCCGATTTCTGTAAAATTTTTTGTCAGTTGTTCGTATTTTCGAGGAGAAGGTTCTTACGGAAGAAAATTTTGGAAAATCCCTCCGGAAAATTGGAAAATCGAGTTTTTGTATGAAATTTGGACTTAATGGCTTTCCAACTATAAAAATAGAAATTTCTTAGTGTAAATCATGAAAAATGCGAAATGCGAAACGCGGAAAATTGGAAAATCTCTTCGCAAAAGTCGGAAAATGGGAAATTTTGAAAATCGAGTTTTTGTATGAAATTTTGTATGAAATTATTCCTTAATGGCTTTCCAAATGAAAAAATAGAAAGTTCTTGGTGTAAATCATGGAAAATTGCGGAAAATTCGAAATGCGGAAAATTTGAAAAATCGAAAATTGATTTTTTGTACGAAATTTTGGGTGAAATTATTCCTTAATGGAAAAATAGAAAGTTCTTGGAAATTGCGGAAAATGCGAAATGCGGAAAATTGGAAAATCTCTCCGCAAAAGTCGGAAAATTGGAAAAATTGGAAAATTGATTGAGTGTTACTTCTCTTTAAAAGTAAAAAAAAAAAAAATTCTGTGCAATATTTATCAAAACATTAATTCTTAAAGAAAATAAGTTTGTGTGAAAAAAGTGAGTTCATTTAATTGGATTGCGAGCATTCATACAGAAACATTTATTCCGTAAGTTTGAATCTTTAAACATTATTTTCTTTTGAATTGGATTAGACTTTATTGTTTTTTAGGAAGACTTATTTGCTTCACTAATGCCTGCTATTAGACGAACAAACCTTGGACGACATACACGTCGTGCAATAATTAGTCAGAATGTCCATGATAATCAAACAGAAGAGGAACGTGCACAACAAAATGAATGGAGACGAGCCCATATTGCACAGATTCGCACTACACAATCACCACCTCAAATTCGACAAAACAATAGCAGAAGAAGAGCAGTCGTAAATGTAGACTTGAATCGGGCTGCTTTTGGATACGATTCTGCAATCGCCTATAAAGACCTTCGCTGCGTTGATATCGGTTCATTGTCTGTCGTTTGCCAGCATTGCAATGCATTGAAGTTTCAATCGGAAGCCCCCGGCTTATGTTGCGCTGGTGGCAAGGTGAAATTGCCTGTTTTGCCTCCTCCGCCAGAGCCATTGTATTCGCTTCTCTATGGAAATACAATTCAATCAAAACATTTCTTATCGAATACACAAAAATATAATGGATGTTTTCAAATGACGTCATTTGGAGCCGAAGTTGTTCATCAACCCGGCTTTAATCCGAGTTATAAGGTAATGGCGTCTCATTATTTTTAAAATTAATATTTCTTCTCATTCCTTTCGAAATTGATTCCAAATATTTAGATTCAAGGTCAAATTCATCATCGAGCGGGCGCTTTGTTACCACCACCGAGCGAAGATTATAAGTTTCTTCAGATCTATTTCGTTGGTGATTCGGCAATTGAACTAGATCAGCGTTGTGCAATTTTTACAGCAACTAAACGTGAAATTATTGAACAATTGCAAAATATTCTGCATGAGCATAATCAGTTGGTTAGATTGTTCAAAACCGCATTGGAGACAATGCACTCTGACGACCATAAAATTATAATCAGAGCAGACAAAAGACCCGCTGGAGGCCATGCAAGGCAGTTCAATGCTCCCACTATCAATGAAGTCGCAGTGGTGATTGTTGGAGAGAATGTGGAATCACGCGATATTGTTCTCAAGCGTCGGGATGGTGGACAAATGCAGCGCGTGTACGAGACTCATCGGTCATACGATGCACTTCAATACCCTTTGATGTTCTGCGGTGGAGAGGATGGCTATCACTTCAATATAAAAATGGTCAATCCAACGACAGGTTTGTTTACAAGTCATTAATTCCTTCTTATTCTACAACTTACTTGCAATTCATATTTCAGGAGAAGAAATGAATAAGAAGGTCAGCTCGATGAATTTTTATGCGTTCCGATTTATGATTCGGGAAGAAATTGACAATCATCTGTTGAGATATCGCCGGTTGTTTCAACAGTTCTCCGTCGACATGTACGTCAAAGTCGAAACGGAGCGTCTCAATTTCCTTCGTTATAATCAGTCAAAATTACGATCAGATGAGTATATTCACTTGCGTGACGCCATCTCTACCGAAGGAGATGCGACAAACATCGGTAGTTTGACCATTCTCCCAGCTACTTATGTTGGAAGCCCGCGCCATATGCATGAGTACGCTCAAGACGCGATGACGTACGTGCGGAATTACGGACGACCGGATTTATTCATAACGTTTACTTGCAATCCGAAATGGCCTGAAATTACGAATCTGTTGCTTGCAGGACAAACATCGAGCGACCGACACGACCTCATTGCACGAGTATTCAAGCAAAAGCTCAGAGTACTCATGGATTTCATCGTTAAACAAAAGGTTTTTGGCGTAGTTCGTTGTTGGATGTACTCAGTTGAATGGCAGAAGCGTGGATTACCACATGCACACATTCTGCTTTGGATGTTCGACAAGATCCGACCAGATCATATTGATTTGATAATTTCTGCCGAAATACCAGACCCAGAAACTGATCCAGAGCTTCATTCCGTTGTGACAACGAATATGATTCATGGTCCTTGCGGAGTCCACAACCCAGCCTCACCGTGCATGGAAAACGGAAACTGCACAAAGCGTTTTCCCCGTCCTTTGGTAGCTGACACAATCAGTGAAATGGACGGATATCCGTTGTATCGGCGTCGTTCTCCAAGTGACAATGGCAGATCAATCGTGATGAAGATAAAAGGAAACGATGTCGTCGTCGATAACCGATGGATCGTTCCATATTGTCCGCTTTTGTCGAAAACATTCTCAACGCACTGCAATGTTGAGTACTGCAAATCCATAAAATACGTTTGCAAATATGTGAACAAAGGGAGCGACATGGCGGTCTTTGGTATTGCCAATCCAAATGCAAACGACGAGGTGACGAAATTTCAACTTGGACGTTACGTGAGTTGTAACGAGGCAATTTGGCGGCTGTTTTCATTTTCGATACACGAACGTCACCCGGCTGTCGTACATTTGGCAGTTCACTTGGAGAACGGCCAGCGTGTCTACTTTACAGAAGCAAATGCAGCGCTAAGAGCAGAACGACCACCAGCGACAACATTGACAAATTTCTTTTCGACATGCCAAAGCGATCCATTCGCAAGGACTTTACTCTATTCTGAAATGCCACGCTATTATACATGGAACGCTGCATCGAAGAACTTCCAACGCCGGAAAAAAGGTAACAGTATCACCTTCGCTGATGTCTATTCGACTGATGCCCTCGGACGAATATACACAGTTCATCCACGCCAAGACGAATGCTTTTATCTTCGCTTGCTTTTAGTGAACATTAGAGGCCCCACATCCTTCGATTCCCTTCGTACTGTGGATGGTGTGCTGTGCGCCACTTTTCGGGAAGCTTGCCAACTTTTGAATTTGCTCGAAAACGATTCACATTGGGACTTAACGCTCGCCGATGCAATTGTTTCTGCGCCAGCGAATCAAATTCGTACATTGTTTGCGATTATCATAGCCACATGTCATCCATCGAACCCAACCGCATTGCTTGACAAATACAAGGACGATATGGCTGACGACATTTTGCACAGAGTTCGATCTTGAAATTAACGAAGAGATACGCAACGAAGTTTTAGTTCTGGTCGAAGACATGTGCTTGCTAATGTGTGTCAGTGTGCTGTCGACATTAGGATTGCCAGCGCCCAATCGTTTGATTCACGATGCATTCAACTCCGAATTGCAACGGGAGCAAGCCTATGATCGAGATGAGCTGGCCGAAAGAGTCCGAACAAATGTGACACTATTGAATCCCGAGCAGAAGAACGTGTACGATTCGCTGATGAAGGTTGTTGACGATGGAACGGGAGGTATTTACTTTCTTGATGCTCCCGGTGGGACAGGCAAGACATTCGTCATTTCGTCCATTCTGGCAACAATTCGGTCAAGATCACAAATTGCGTTGGCTGTTGCATCTTCTGGAATTGCTGCCACATTGTTGGAAGGCGGTCGAACTGCACATTCCGCTTTGAAGCTGCCGATGAATCTTCTCACAGTTGACAAGCCAACATGCCCAATAACCAAGAATTCGGCGACAGGCAAATTGATGCGCGAATGCAAAATCATCATTTGGGATGAATGCACGATGGCGCATAAACGAGCTTTGGAGGCAGTTGACCGAACAATGAAGGATTTACGAGGTGATTTAAGACGATTTGGTGGGGCTTTGATATTGCTCTCCGGAGATTTTCGTCAAACACTTCCCGTTATCCCCAAATCTTCTGCTGCGGATGAACTTAACGCGTGCCTGAAATCGTCGTCTTTGTGGCGGCATGTCCAGAAGTTGCAATTGACCACAAACATGAGAGTCGCGTTGCAGAACGACCCATCGGCTGCCGAATTCTCGAGACAACTGCTGGAGCTTGGCAACGGCCAAATTCCTGTTGATGTCTTGACTGGATTGATATCGTTCCCTGAAAATTTTTGTGAATTCACATCGTCCAAGGAGGAACTCATCAGCAAAGTGTTCCCCCGCATTGCACAAAATTACAAAAATCTCGATTGGATTGGTGAACGGGCAATACTAGCAGCGAGGAATAAGGACGTCGATAGCTTAAACTTAATTATTCAAAGTCAAATCGCAGGACAAATGCATACGTACAAATCTGTTGACTGCGTGACCGACGAACATGAAGCGACCAACTAAACGACGGAATTTTTGAACTCGCTTGATGTACCAGGAACTCCGCCGCATAATTTACAGCTGAAGGTGGGATCTATCATAATCATGTTGCGGAATCTCAATCCTCCAAAATTATGCAACGGTACGCGGTTGTCCGTCAAAAAGCTAATGAACAATGTGATTCAGACGACAATCATCAAGGGCAAATTCAAAGGAGAGGAAGTCCTTATCCCACGAATTCCCATTATTCCAACTGACCTTCTATTCCAATTCAAGCGGATTCAGTTCCCCGTTCGATTGGCATTTGCGATGACAATCAATAAATCGCAAGGCCAATCACTAGAAGTCTGTGGGATTAATCTCGAATTTCCCTGTTTTTCGCACGGTCAGCTGTACGTTGCATGTTCGCGTGTTGGGAAACCGTCTTCGTTGTTTGTTTTTGCGCCGGAAAACAAATCGAAAAACATTGTTCATCAAATCGCTCTCTACTGATTTCATTCAAATAAATCCCATTGAAAATTTAAATATTTGTGTTGTATTATTACTCTAAAGTTTGTCTGAAGGCTTAGAATTGGGGCGAGGCGAAGTTCGCCGGGTCCGCTAGTTGTGTATATTTAGCCCGGCTAACAGTGTAGTTCAAATAATCAGAAGAAGATCCCGAACACTTAAATTTTTTATAAAGTTTATTTTTCTTATTCTTTGCAATAGCCAGCTGTTTGTTATTCCACGGTGGTCCAGAAAATGAAATAAATGTTTGTTTTGGAATACATAAGTTCATAAAATAATGAAGTTTATTATAGAAAATTTCAAATATTTTGTATTTACTTGTTGTTGGATATGCGGGAAGTGTTAAAATGTTAGTCCAGTTTGTATTACCAATAAGTTCATTTAACATGTTGTAGTTAGTTCGTTTGAAACAAAAAACCTTTTCATTAATGACTGACTTTGACGGAATATTTCGAGGTTGCATAAACATAACTACTTCCATAGTAGGATGATACCGGTCTTCAGGTGTTGTTAGTGGAGGAAAACGTTTAATAGAACAGTCATCTTTATCATTTACAAATATTAAGTCCAGAATTTTTGAAAAATCATTCATTATACCGTTAATTTGAAAAAGACCTATGTCATATAATATATTAAAAAACTCTCTCAAGTTTTCGTGGCAATGTGTTTGAACGTAGTACATTCCGTCTGGTAAAAATTCCCAAAAAATAGAGGGTAAGTTAAAGTCGCCCATGACTATGACAGTATCATTCACCTCTGCGGTTTTAGTAACTAATTTAATAGATTCGCTATGTTGATAATATAAAGATGGAGGGGACGAGGGTGGGATATATGAACACGTTAATATTATCCGTTTGTATTTCAATTTAATGATAACTGAAATAAATTCGATATCAAGCGACGAGTTGTGCTCAAAAACTTCAGAATGTAGATTACTCGAAACTGCAATCAGAACTCCACCACCATGAGTACCTCGATCACGACGAAAAATATTATATTTGTTACAGAGAATTTCAGTATTAAGAATAGTGTCATTAAGCCATGTTTCAGTAAATACAATGATGTCATGATTAACGGTAAAACTTTCTAAGTATAAATCAGATAATTTTGTTCTTAGGCCACGAACATTCTGGTAGATTAACGATAATGAGTCAGCACTGTAATTGTTCAGTTTTTTGATTGAATTAATTGATGTTGCGGAAGAACAGCAACATTATTCACTCTCGGATTTCCATTGTAAATATATTCTCTCACCAAGGTATTTTCTGGCCAGAAACTAGGATCGATAAAAGTTTCGAAGAGGTCTGCAGCAACAGTTATTTTAAAGGAAGTAATTGATCTCGGTTGGGAAAATTTGAATTGGTGTAACGAAATACTAACATTACGACCAAGCTTGGAGTTTATATAGTATTGGACATCGTCAACAGATGTGCCACTTGCCAAACGGGATATAAAAACAGATTTTTTCGGCGGAATAGCTCGTAGTGGCATACGATTATGATCAATCGGTGTAGTTGTCGGCAATATTGAATTATGGGGTCTATTACTCGGCTGGAGAAGGAGCGTTAAATTGTTGTAGTGGAATAGAATTTGGGGACGGAGATAGGTCTGCTACAGCATCATTATTTTTGCCAGAATTTAGATTAGTGGATATTAAAGAACATGTGATTTCAGGTATAGCCGGAGACTTATTTGCCGTTTTCCTCCTTTTTGGTTGGGATGGATCTTGCATTTCAGTAAATTTATCCAAACTTTGGAATTTAGTAAATAGTTCGCCAAATTTTAAAAGCTTGTTTTGCACCGATAAGAAGTCTTTATTTAGTTGTTCGAATTCATCCTTGTAGGTTTTAAAAAACTTATAAAAATCGATATTAATTTTTTTGCAGTGATGGCAGGTCCATTGCAAAGATTTTGCGGGGTCAGCAATCGCGTCAGCGTCACGTGCTTTCAGTCCAGTACATTTTAAATGGTAGTTACCCAAGCATAACCAACATGATACCATTCGATCAGCTCCGGTAATATTACAATTATTGTTTAAACAATCCATATCCGAAAATAAAAAGTTTAAACAAATTGAGGTCCAATGTAAATTGTTTGTTGGGAAAGAATTTTAAAATTCACAAGTAGATGACGCCAACGGTACGTTATCATATACACAAACCTAATTGGTTGTATATAAGAGTCTGAATATTCAAGTTGTAAAAATTAATAATTAAATGTCGCAGCTGTTTATTAGTTGTAGTTAGTGGTAGTAATCCAAAACAATCATCAGATGAAAATAAAACAAAACAAAAACAAATTTTGTTTTTTGCAGATACAATAAAGTTAATTGAGTACTCGACAAAGATACACAAATTAACTTGTACTTTATACCACGGTCACAGATCAACAGAATTTTGACACTTTACGACAGTTTTATGAATAAACAACACGATGAGAAACCAATTATTTAGAATTATTACAGAGCGACGGACAATGCGCAAGGGCTACGAATCTTGAGGAACCAAGGAAGATTTCTTTAGGATATTCTGTTTTGAATGGTAATCTAACTATATATCTACCATTTTTATGACGAGTGGTTGTCTGAGTGTAGAAATTTTCACAAAATTCATCTTCTTTTGTGTTTGTGTGAACCGATGGGATTTTTTCATCTTCCCAAAACTTTTTTAATAGTTTAGCGAGTTCATCATTTTCAGACGAAGTGACTTCAGTTGTGAAGGCTTGAATTGCTTCAGCTTTCATGGGACCACTTAGCACCCAACCGAAAATAGTTTTATATGCCAATGTCTTGCCACAAATATTCTTTTTTATGCCATCGAGATTGATAAAATGCTCATAGTCATTGCCTAAAATCAAATCAATTTGTGAAGTTTTATTAAAAGTTGGGTCGGCTAGATCTAAGTTTTCAAGTTCTTTTGTGTTAGGGATTTCAAATGAACATGCTGGGAGCCGTTTTGTTACTTTTGGCAAGACTATAGCTTTTATAGGTATTCTTATATTTGTTCTTTTAGCGTATAGTGTTCGAAGGACCATGAATACTTTTGGCGAGTATTATAATATCTTTATCCAAACTAGTTTGAACACTAAAATTATAAAATGCAATTTATATAATTTTTATATTAATTATTAAACCGCAATTAATATAAGCATTTGTAGTGTAAGCTATATCGTAAAAGACACAAAATGTGGCAGCGCTAAGTTTTCAATCGCCAGTTTCCGTTAAAAACACGAAGTTTTAACGTACTGGAAATTTAATAACTAACTAACATATTTTACAAGAAAAGAAAACTCACTTACCTTAAAATCATCAAGGAGCTCAGTTCTTACTAAAACCTCAACTTATCTTAAAACTAAATAATTACAATTTAATATACACATACACATTTATTTGAAAATTAAAATTTTATATACTTACCTTTGCCTTTACATTAAAACCTAAAATATCGAACATTGAAGAATTCAAAATAAAGGAAACTGAATTATAATTATATACAAGCAAAAACAAAAGGTGATATTTATTCTATACGAACCAGCCTATGAGTTTTTAATGAGTCATTTAACCCCTTAATTTCTCTCAACCCACAATTATAATTATTCAATTTCTGAGTAATTATAATTGTATCTTTATTATAGATTACCCCCTTTAATCCTGCTATAGGTCAAACCCCTTTTTCTCATCATCACTTTGGTTAACATCTATAATAAAGATATTATAATACTCGCCAAAAGTATTCATGGTCCAACGATACACAAACAACATTAATTGTTACAACAACATAAATTGAGCATTCATCAAAATTCACCAACAAATGAGGTAAATGAAGAAGAAATAGAACACTTGTTCTTCAGTACAAATACAACCGGCAAAGTAAGTACAACCCAAAACAAAACAATCAAAAGAAACAAAATTTACAACTCAAAAAAAATAAACAAAAAAGTGTGGTGTATAAAAAACAAAAAAAGTGCATACATACAAAAAATTTAAAGTTATGGTAAAAGAAGTGTTAGAAGTGTTGTTAAAAAATAAATAAAAATTCTAAATTTGGTTATTACATATGTATGTACATATGTACTATATGACATATTACAGCAAATAAAGAAAAAATTCGTAGAAAAGAAAACCAAAAACAAAAGAAACAAAATTTGCAATATATGTACATATAAAAATAAGAAAAATAAATAGCGGCATACATTTATTTATTCCAACACATACAAACCGTTCTATTTTGCTCCTACAGTTTATGCATATTTCAACACATAAAACAACAAAAATTAAATAGGTACATACCAACAGTTTAAATTTGCAAAATCCTGTTATATACATATATACATATGTATGTATTTATATACATAGTTCAAAAACAGAAAACACTAAAATCTCATACATACTTACCGTTAAAATTCGCCTGAAAAAATTATTTACACACATTAAATACATACATATGTATGTACATATGTACATAGCAAATTTAAATCATACATAGGTACAAACCAACATATTTTCCCCTACAGTTGTACATATTTACATAAAATAAATTATAAAACATTTAAACTTTTACAAAGAAAACATTTAAACTTGTACAAAGAAAACATTTAAACTTTTACAAAGAAAACATTTAAACTTTTACAAAGAAAATATTTAAACTTTTACAAAGAAAACATTTAAACAATATAAAGTTTACATTGATACAGACATAGTGAGAAAACATTTCCATACATACCTATATTAAAAAACAAAAATACAAGAAACAAGTGTTTAAAGGCCCAACTATAATATGCATATGCTAGCTTAAGCAAACGTGCGAACACATATAAATTGTATGTGGCAAACTATAATGTACTTAACGAAACTTTTCGTTAAGTTTTTCAACTGTCATTTGCTTAAGCAAAAAGCGAAACTGATCGCATATTCCGTACGGAATCAGCTGTTTGTTGTTTGTTTGTGTTTTTAACAAAATGGAAAAAGAAGAAAATACATTTATTTTAAATTTAATAAAAAATGTGGAAAAAATAAGTGCCTTTATAATAAAAGGGCCCTTTTTATTTTAACAAAAATGTCTTTCTGTCGTGGTTTATTTCTCTGACAGAACAAGATCGTCTTCTTCTTTTAAAGTGTAGTTCACTTATTTCTTTTAATGTGCACAGGCCTTCAAGCGCTAACTTTAATATTTTTATATTATTTAAATTTTTAAGTTTTTTCTCCATTTTTACAAACACAATACGAAAATTAACAAAACATATGTAAACGTTTATTATTATTTACAATTTAGTGCTGCCACAGCTGTACATTTTAGTACTTTTCCGAAAAATTAAAAAAAAGGAAAAATTATGCGTTTCGGGTACGAAGTTTTCCTTTAATTATAAAGTAATATAATAATATTTATAAAATATAGTCATTTAATGGCTTTTTGTTAAAATAAAAACATTTTTTTGAACATAAATGAGCAACTGTGGACAAAAAGTTTCAAAGTCATTGTAGCCACCTGAAAGTTAACTCTGAACTGGTTATGCATTTGACAGCCTTTTCGTTAACTTTTGCAATTTGCTTAAGCTTGCTTATGCATATTATAGTTGGGCCTTAAGAAAAGCAGAAACAAATATTACACCACATCATTTGATCATCCCGACAAATAAGAGAATTTCAACCACGAAAATTCAACTCGTTCATCTAAGAGTAAACAACTACAAACACATTCTCTTTTTCTCTTTACTAAGTCTCTTTTGAAATATTTTTTACCAATTCTAAAATCTCTTAAATCATTCATTTTCATATTTTCAAATTCATCCAAACAAAAATAGTATTGTGATTTATATAAATATAAAATACAAAAAATTAAGGAAATTTTAATTCAAATTAATACTTCATAATTTTTTCGCTCTTAAAGAAAACCAAAAAATAGCTTACAGTCCACTATAAAAAGAGCAAGAAAAATATTTGTTACAAAGACAAAGTAACTTAAATAAAAAATACAAATTCCGTACAAAAGAGAAAACAACAAACCCAAAAAGAATATGTACATGAAATAATTCAGAGATGGAAAAGTGAATATTGTATTTTGTAATTGTTTTACAGAATAAATTAAAAATTTTACTTGAGAAAGTTAAACTGATTATATATAATCAAGAAAAAGTTTAAATTAAATAAAAATACGCCAACAACAAATTAATTATAAAAACAATAATAATTTAAGCTATTCACATAGCAGTATAGATACATACATATTTCTCATAAGAGTTACCATTGTGTTATTTTACTCCTTTAAATAAAATTCAAATACAACACAATTATAAAACATTAAAAAATTCCATAAGAAAGTTGAATTTAATTAAAATACATACCACTATTTTCCGAAAACATTTATATTGAAAATAAAATTTTACAGTCTATTAAAATCAATGGTTAAACAAGTAAATCCATTAACAAAAATTAACTAACCCTAAATTTTCGAAACAGTTTACCACGAAATTTGAAAATTTTATTTATTTATTTCAAATTTATTATAAATTGAAGTATAATAAATAATATACAAAAGCTATCGGTTTCCATTTTGATAATTTTCTATATTCCACATAAAATAAGAATTTTAAAATAATTTACACTTTAATCCATTAAATCGGTGCTATTAAAAGTAAATTTACTCAACTAGGCAATTTTACATGCTCTGCTCGCAACTAGTGCTATATATCCCATAGTTTTTTATCTCTATCACAACGAGCAGAGTAGTGAATTTAACTATTAACACTATACAATACGTGTTTAATGCTATAACTCTTTATATCTTTACCTAAAAAGTTGCCTTAATAAACTAAATACAGTAAAGTACGGATAAATGCACATCGATTTTCGCCCGACTTTTTGTGCACTTATCCATTCTTTGCATTTATACTAACCTCGGATAAGTGCACAAATATTGCAATTATACAATTATTGGGTAAATGTAAATTTTTTGCATTTACATAAAGTTACATAATAATAAATCAAAGAATTTTTAAAAGAGTTTATATTTGTCCATTTGACCATTGATTTTACTAGGCGCTAATATGGACACCATTCAAAATTTGACAATTGATGCATAAACACAAAGAAGGAGTTAAAATATATATTTTTATATATTATTTTTTATATTTTTTTAAAAAGAAAATAATAGAATAATACAATTTTATAATTACAATATTATAATACAGTTGAATACAAATAACAAAATTAATTTCTATCCCATGTTGTATTTAGAGAATTTAGAGTTTATGTAACTTGCTGATCCGAGATGTTCCCGGGAGTTCTTCTGGTTGGGGCATCTTTGCCACTATTTCGTTTCGTTGAACTTGGCTAATATCCGGTAAATCGGGATAAGTAAATCTAGCGATCCATAACCTTACCATAATTTTCGAAAAAAGCGTTAACGTGTAAACTTTGGTATGCAACGATAAACTATTTACAAATACATTTTTTTCTGTGATCAAGAGTGCAAATACCAAAACTTAAAAAATCAGTTCTATTTTAGTTGTGCATTTATGCATACAAAATTGTACTAAAAATGTCTCTTGAGGCTTAAAATTATTATGCACTTATGCATTTTTTGCATTAATCCGTGTTGCACTTATCCGTGCATTTTTACATGATAAAGTATAAAAGAGGCGAATGGCTTCGAAACACGTTGCACTTAAGCGTTTTTTGCATTTATGCGTGTTGCACTTATCCGGTTTTTACTGTAACATATTTAGTGTCGTACTCTATATTCTATTCATTAGAAAGTTTATCAAATACAATCACACCCATATACTCAGAGTTCAATTGTATTCACTTATTAAAACCGAGTATCATTTCACTCAGCAAAATGACTTCTACATCCAATAGTATGTCCAACGATTTAACTGGATCCCCTTCTAAAGAGTGTTTTCTGTTCAATTGTGAACATTTGCTTCACTTTTGCGACTTACTCAACAGAACTGAAGTAGAGGATCAAACTGGATCAGTTCTGGAAATTAAGTTAAAAGACTTAGAAACAAGATGGACAAATTTAGATATTTCTTACAAAAATGTCATGTTATCTCAAAGTGACACAGTTGATTCTGAATTTAAAGTACAAGCTAAAAGTGAATATGACGCATGCGCAAGTGCATATTATCACTGTTCTTCCCAAATTGTGGAATTAATAAAAGTTTCTCACATAGAAACCCCAAATAGGCCTGTATTTCAGTCAACATCCCGCTATTCTATCCCAGCTCTAGCTTTAACACAAGACATTATGCCACATAACTCAAGCGATTGCATAAAGCTCCCTCCCTGTGATACAGAAGTATTCAGAGGTAGTTACGAAGAATGGCCCTCGTTTCGTAATATGTTCACCGCAGTGTACATTAATCACTCAAAGCTCACTCCCGTCACAAAATTGTATCATCTTCGTAACAAAACAAGAGGCGAAGCTGGTGATATAGTTAAAAGATATCCTCTCTCACATGATAATTTTCAACTGGCATGGAATGCTTTAAAATCCCGCTACGAGAACAAGCGTGTTCTTGTAGACAATCAAATAAAAATTCTCTTTGACATTCCTCCAGCTACTAATGAGGATAGTGAGTCTATCAGACGAATTCAATCGTCAGTTAATGACTCTCTAGCAACCCTTAAAACTCTTGGTGTTGCTGTCGAAAGTTGGGATCCTATTCTCATTCGACTAATATCAACAAAACTGCCAGAATTAACTCTTTCTCTATGGGAACAAACGCTTACAGCGCCTCGTGAGCTTCCAAAATGGTCCCAAATGTCACAGTTTCTAGTAGATAGATACGAAGCTGTTGAACGTATTACAAGCATCAGAAACTCGAAAGATAGCTTGTCCCTCACTAAATCTTCAAACATACAAACATATGTAGTACAAGAAAACGCAAACTCTTCTTGCAAGTTATGTAATGAAGAACATACACTTAGAATATGCCCAAAGTTTAGATCATTCTCGGTACAAGAGAGAATTGATTTTGTGTTCAAAAATAAATATTGCAATAATTGTTTAGGATATTCACACATAAAAGTAAATTGCAAAAGCAAACGAACATGTCTCTATTGCAAGAAACCTCACCACACCCTATTACACATGGCTAAAAAATCCCAAAATATTGCCAATAATAATGAAATTGCTGAAAATGGTTCAAACAAACCAGTTAATTCCCAAAACTCTTTCCCAAAAATTACTCAAAATCACACTCAAAGTGAGCAACCTACCACCTCAAAACACATTCAAGCTAATTGTTCTACTAGCAATGAAAACATTCTATTACGAACTGCACTCATGCAAATAGAATGTAGAGGCGAACTATTTACTATAAGAGCTTTAATTGACCCTGGTTCTCAACGAACATTTTTAACTGAACGAATTAGAAATCGTCTTCAGCTGCCTTATCAAAATACTCATTTCGAAATCGTGGGCATTGGTGGTCAAAAACAGGCCGCAAATAAAGAATGTGAGTTCACACTATACGCCAAAAGAACAAATATAAGAATACCTATAAAAGCTATAGTCTTGCCAAAAGTAACAAAACGGCTCCCAGCATGTTCATTTGAAATCCCTAACACAAAAGAACTTGAAAACTTAGATCTAGCCGACCCAACTTTTAATAAAACTTCACAAATTGATTTGATTTTAGGCAATGACTATGAGCATTTTATCAATCTCGATGGCATAAAAAAGAATATTTGTGGCACGACATCGGCATATAAAACTATTTTCGGTTGGGTGCTAAGTGGTCCCATGAAAGCTGAAGCAATTCAAGCCTTCACAACTGAAGTCACTTCGTCTGAAAATGATGAACTCGCTAAACTATTAAAAAAGTTTTGGGAAGATGAAAAAATCCCATCGGTTCACACAAACACAAAAGAAGATGAATTTTGTGAAAATTTCTACACTCAGACAACCACTCGTCATAAAAATGGTAGATATATAGTTAGATTACCATTCAAAACAGAATATCCTAAAGAAATCTTCCTTGGTTCCTCAAGATTCGTAGCCCTTGCTCAATATTCCAGAATGGAAAAAACACTATCGAAAGATCCAGAGTTACAGTCCCAATACAAAGCAGTTTTGGAAGAGTATTTATCGCTAAATCATATGGAAGAATCTAACTCCCAAGAAATTATATCTCAAGGTAAATATCTCTCATATTATTTACCTCATCACGCGGTTGTGCGACCAGAACACAAAACCACAAAGGTTAGAGTCGTTTTCAACGCGTCAAGGAAAACTAAGTCTCAAGTTTCACTGAATGATGTTCTCTATGCAGGCCCGACACTTCAAAATGATTTAATAACAACAATACTCAATTGGAGAAAGTATCAATTTGTATTTAGTGGCGATATTCAAGAAATGTATCGCCAAATTCTTATACACCCAGATGACAGACCCTATCAAAAGATTTTGTTCCAAAGTCAACCAGACAGCCCTATAAAAGATTTTGAGTTAAAAACAGTTACTTTTGGAGTAAACTGCGCCCCTTTTTTAGCGATTCGCACCCTTTTACAACTCGCTTCAGATGTAGAATCCCAGTACCCAAAGGTATCATCAATTCTGAGAACAGAAACTTATGTTGATGATATTCTGTCTGGTGGCTACACAATAGAAGAAACTCTCACTGCCCAAACTCAGCTCATAGAAGCGTTAAATTCAGCGGGTTTCCCATTAAAAAAGATAACCGCAAATAATCCCAAACTTCTCGCACATTTACCAAAAGAAGATCTTTATGATCATGATTTTCTTCGCTTCCATGAGACGAGCGCTACCAAAACCCTTGGTATTAAATGGAATGCGCTAAATGACTCGTTTACTTATCAATTTGCAGAAATTGATCAAGTTACAAAAATAACAAAACGACAAATACTCTCCTCAATTGCAAAGTTATTTGACCCCGCTGGCTGGCTGGCTCCAATAGTCATCAGAGCAAAAATTTTCTTGCAACAATTGTGGTTAGAAAAACTACAATGGGACGAAGAAGTTTCCCAAGAATCTCTTCAAAATTTGAATACTCTTGTACAAGATCTACAGAAATATCTATACCCCGCTGGCTACAATTTACACCTTCAGACTCTATTCAAATTCACGGCTTTTCTGATGCATCCAAATCAGCATACTGTGCAGTGTTATATGTAAGGTGTCAAACACATACCCACACAGCGTTTTCAAATTTGTTAGTAGCCAAATGTAAAATTGCTCCAATTCAGGCAGTTTGTCTTCCAAGGCTTGAACTTAACGGAGCCCTACTCTTAACAAAACTCCTTAAGTACGTTAACACTACATTGAATTTTAAAACCAAAGATGTATATTTATGGACTGATTCATCCATAGTGCTGGGATGGCTTTCTAAACCCCCCTCAACATGGGAGACATATGTGGCCAACAGAGTTTCTCAGATCAATCTCATTACTCCAGATGCAATATGGCGACACGTTTCAACGCACGACAACCCAGCCGATTTGGGAACACGTGGCTGCAAACCACAGGAACTTGCTCATAATTCTCTCTGGTGGTATGGCCCTTCATGGCTAACTAATCCCTCTTCTACATGGCCAAAACGAAATCCTCTTCACGCTATCAAAAAATGCACAGAAACTCAATCCTTTCACAGTGAAGTTGAAGAAAATGATATTTTAGACAAATATTCATCATACTCCAAGGCTTTACGCATTATTTGTTACATTTTCAGATTCTTAAACAGATCCCTAAAAAAGCAAGAACCAAATGATAATAGTAACGCTCTGCATCATTTAACTCAAAAAGAAATGAAAAATGCTAAAACTAAACTAATTATCTTAGCTCAGAAAAGTTTTTACACCGAAGAATATAGTTGTCTAAATGACTCTAAGACTATTTCAAACAAAAGTTCTCTAAAAAGTTTGAACCCATTTCTAGATCCAAACTCTATTATGAGAGTAAATGGTAGATTATCTCAATCCTCTCTTCCTTATTCAGAACGTTACCCTATCATTTTACCTGGTAATTCACGATTTTGCCAATTGTATCTAACCCATTTACACAATTTTTTATGTCATGCTGAATGCAGTCAAATGTACAGAGCAGTACAAACTGAATTTTTTATTTCAGACTGAAACCACGTATTAAAAAGATAATACGTAACTGTAAATGTTGTATAATATTCAAACAACAGCCATGTTCACAAATAATGGCACCCTTACCTCCGGAGAGATGTAACCTTTCTCTACCCTTTCAAATAACAGGTATTGATTTTGCCGGCCCGTTTGAATTAAAAACATCTTCGTTAAGAAAATCACCCTATGTTAAAGGTTACGTCAGTGTTTTTGTTTGTTTCAGCACGAAAGCGATACATCTAGAACCCTGCTCAGATCTATCCTCTGCTGCATTTGAAGCTGCATTTAGTCGTTTCGTTGGGAGGCGAGGCCTACCCCAAAGGGTAGTAACAGATAATGGCAGAAATTTTATCGGTTGCAGTAGAGAACTTGAACTCAAATTTTCAGCTTTTGTCAAACACGCAGCTCACGACATAGCTCAGAAATACATTCCTCACGGGTTCGAGTGGAAATTTATACCACCACACGCTCCGCACATGGGCGGCTTATGGGAAGCCGCCGTAAAAAGCTTCAAATACCACTTTAAACGAGTTGCGGGGTGCCATAAATTCACTTATGAAGAATTAGCTACTGTGTTAGCTCGTATTGAAGGACTACTCAACTCTCGACCAATATCTGCACTATCTGAAGATCCCACAGATTTGACAGCATTGACCCCAGGTCACTTTTTAAGAGGCGCTCCCTTGATAGCGTTCCCAGAACAAAACTTCCAGAATATGTCCCTTATAAACCAATGGGAAAAATTTAAGGCAATTCACCATCAATGTTCCATACGATGGAAAGAAGACTACCTCAAGTCTCTACACAAGCGCTATAAATGGAAGAACTCTTCTCCAAATGTTCATGTTGGTGACCTAGTGGTTGTAATAGATGATTTATTACCACCCCACGAATGGCGTTTGGGAAGGATTGAGAAAACGTTCCCAGGATCTGATAACAATATACGTGCAGTTGAGGTACGCATAGCTACCGGAACAATAACTCGCCCAATTGTTAAATTGTGTCTCCTTCCCTTTGCAAACAAGGACGAAACTCTTTGCTAAATCTCAGAATTTCGGTCTAATATTAAACAAAACCTTTGTTATAAAATATATGAATTCACATTTATTCTCTTTATCTCTTAATTTAAACTTTAGCTTACTTCACACACATTTACATATTGCTCAATTATATTCGTAAAATTATGTACATATAAATTTGCATTCTACAGCACATAACCTCCCTATTTCCGTTTATCCATTTTTGTTTTAATTTTATTTTAATAAAAGTAATTTATATCCATAGGAACAACCGAAGGCTCGAAATCACCCGGCCGACTTCAAGTCGACGTAGTCAAACATCCCATCGCACTATAAGTCGAGACGAAACCACAAGGCCTATTTCAAGTCGCCGCAGCCAATCCACCAATAGTGCCAGAAGACGCGACCCGGACATCTACAAGTGTGCGTTGTGTGCCAGCTTTCACGCACTGCGATTTTGTTGCAAATTCTTAAAAATGAGCCCTAAGAAGAGAGAGAACGTGGTGGAGAACCACCGCTATTGCATCAATTGTCTGGCTAAAAGCCACACAATCAGAGCTTGCCAATCAATGGACACCTGCAGGATATGTGACAAGTATCATCACACGTTGTTACACCAACGTCGTCAACGTGTTCATCATCAACAGCAACAAGGTCATCGTCGGCAGCCAAACCAATACAGTCAACAACAACATCAACCACCTGTTAGTCGTGACAACCAACAACAAGCCAGTCAACAAGTCACTCACCTAGCTATAACACCAACTAAATCAACAACACCAGATAATAAAATATTGGTAGAGGCGATTCGTTCGTTGGCTCACGTATTATGCGCCCAAGAGGGTCCAATTCTTGCCTAGTGCCAAGGCCGGCGGCTTGTCCAAACTAGTTTGAACACTAAAATTATAAAATGCAATTTATATAATTTTTATATTAATTATTAAACCGCTATTAATATAAGCATTTGTAGTGTAAGCTATATCGTAAAAGACACAAAATGTGGCAGCGCTAAGTTTTCAATCGCCAGTTTCCGTTAAAAACACGAAGTTTTAACGTACTGGAAATTTAATAACTAACTAACATATTTTACAAGAAAAGAAAACTCACTTACCTTAAAACCATCAAGGAGCTCAGTTCTTACTAAAACCTCAACTTATCTTAAAACTAAATAATTACAATTTAATATACACATACACATTTATTTGAAAATTAAAATTTTATATACTTACCTTTGCCTTTACATTAAAACCTAAAATATCGAACATTGAAGAATTCAAAATAAAGGAAACTGAATTATAATTATATACAAGCAAAAACAAAAGGTGATATTTATTCTATACGAACCAGCCTATGAGTTTTTAATGAGTCATTTAACCCCTTAATTTCTCTCAACCCACAATTATAATTATTCAATTTCTGAGTAATTATAATTGTATCTTTATTATAGATTACCCCCTTTAATCCTGCTATAGGTCAAACCCCTTTTTCTCATCATCACTTTGGTTAACATCTATAATAAAGATATTATAATACTCGCCAAAAGTATTCAGTATACAAAAATAAATTTCAAATACATTTTATATTTAACTAGAAGTAAATCTTCGAATAATAAAAAATTTTTTTTTTTAAAAAAATTTTACAATAATACTCGCAAGAGGAAAAATTCTCATTTAGTTAATTCAAAAAGTTAAATATAAAAAGTTTTGAAAATTAACACCAATAGACACAAAGAATGCTGACGAAGGCTTTAGCAGGCCAGAAAATGCATTACATTTTGCTAGTGTCTCTTTGTATATCTCTCTATGATGTTACATTTATGCTTTCCAACGGAGAGCTAATGTAAAACATATAACAGAGGTATACAAAAATAAATTTCAAATACATTTTATATTTAACTAGAAGTAAATCTTCGAATAATAAAAATTTTTTTTTTTTTTTTTAAAAAGTTTTTACAATAATACTCGCAAGAGGAAAAATTCTCATTTAGTTAATTCAAAAAGTTAAATATAAAAAGTTTTGAAAATTAACACCAATAGACACAAAGAATGCTGACGAAGGCTTTAGCAGGCCAGAAAATGCATTACATTTTGCCAGTGTCTCTTTGTATATCTCTCTATGATGTTACATTTATGCTTTCCAACGGAGAGCTAATGTAAAACATATAACAGAGGTATACAAAAATAAATTTCAAATACATTTTATATTTAACTAGAATTAAATCTTCGAATAATAAAAAATTTTTTTTAAAAAAGTTTTTACAATAATACTCGCAAGAGGAAAAATTCTCATTTAGATATAAATATATCAAATAATATCCATGAGAGGATACAAATCGAAAAAATGTTTCCAATAATAAATAAAATAGAAGCAACAATGTCTCAAACAGTGGTAGAATTTCTTAACACCGCCTCTAAATTAATTCCTGAGTTTGACGAAAAGGCAGAAAATTTACGATGATTTTTAGATGCAATAGCCATAGTAGACTCAATCAAAGGTTCACATGAAATTATACCAGTATCTTTAATAAAAACAAAATTAAAAGGAAATACCAGAAATATTATAAATAATGAAAATACCATAGCAGATATAGTAAACAAATTAGAAAATACAATTAAAGGCGAGTCAGTCGAGGTCTTGACAGCAAAAGTAATGAATATTAGACAAAATAATAAAACTGCTAATACATATTGTAGTGAAATAGAAGCTATTACTAAGTCATTAGAAAATGCGTACATAGCTGATGGAGTAACAAACGAAATTGCAAATAAATATGCAACACAGACAGCAGTAAAAGCAATGACAAAGAACTGTACCAATGATAAAGTAAAACTTATTATGGAAGCCGGACAGTTTAGTAATATGAATGAAGCAATCAGCAAGTTTGTCAACAGTTGTACCGAAGCAACTGGACAACAAAATACAATATTACATTTCCAACAACAACCAAATAATAATTCCTATAGATTTCGTGGACGAAACAACTACTCTCGAAACAATAATAATAGAAACCGCAATAACAACAGAAATAAAAATAATACTTACCATCAAAGACGAACTAACTACAATAGAAACCCAAATTACGTACATACGACGGCAAGCAATGAAAGAGATTCGGAAAACTCGAATCTTCCCCTAGGATCAAACCAATAAAAACAAAAATATATAATCTTAATCTTAACTTTTGTTTTTTCATAAATGCTTACATTAATAACACAAATATTCAAACAACATTGTTAGTAGACACTGGAGCAGATATTTCGATAGTTAAATCAAAATATTTTAAATTAGAGGAAATCAATAAAAACAAAATAACAATATTAAGTGAGATAGGAAAAGGTGAAATAAATTCCTTAGGAACTAAATTTTTTGAGCTAAGAGCCCAAAACTTCCAGATACCACACAACTTTCATATACATAGTAAATGATGAATTTCCGATACCATGCGATGTTATAATTGGTATGGATTTTATGAAAAAATACAACTGCGTTCTAGATTTTAATGAGGACTTTGATTATCTTATCCTTAGGCCTTTTAATATACCACAAGATATAAAAATACCACTTACAAATAATAATAATAACATTGTCTTACCAGCAAGGTCAGAAGTAATACGTAAAATAAATATATGCTCCACAGAAACTGAATTATTGTGTAACGATCCTTTCTGCTGGGATATAACTCGCGGTTGTCCAACGTTCTGTCACAATAAAAATTTTTATTTATTAGTGACCTCTTAAAATAAAACACGGCTTGCTCTTCGAATTTTATAATTATATTTTATTTACACGAATCTCTATCTTTGGCCACTCGCTTATTCTACTGAATAAAATATACTTAAATATCCCTATGGTAAACGCAGTTATCTATTCCAATCGTCGTGTACTATTACGAACGTAGTGGTAGTTGGTAGTAACATAACCTCAAATAATGCCACGTGAAAAATAGTGAACCCGTAGTAAAACTCTAGGAACACCACCACGTTCGGCCTCCGAGTTGGTCAACAGTGCAGTCGTAAATACGGCCCAGTGAAGCTAGTACTGGAGGGTGAATCTGTAGTAAAACTCCGGAAACACCACTCCAGTGTAGCGCACAGCGGTGAACCGTAGTAAAACTCCGAGAACACCACTATGCTCAAATCATGCCCAGTAAAACTAGCACTTGGGGGTGAATCTGTAGTAAAACTCCGGAAACACTTCCCTAGTGTAGCCCGCAGTGGTGGAACCGTAGTAAAACTCCGTGAACACCACTACGCTCGGCTTTGATTTGTTCACAAATGTGGTCGTAGATAAGGCCCAGTGAAGCTAGTACTGGAGGGTGAATCTGTAGTAAAACTCCGGAAACACCACTCCAGTGTAGCGCACAGCGGTGAACCGTAGTAAAACTCCGTGAACACCACTACGCTCGGCTTTGATATGTTCACCAATGCGGTCGCAAATAAGTTCCAGTGACTACCAGCTCTTGAGGGTGAATCTGTAGTAAAACTCCGGAAACACTTCTCTAGCGCTGTTGGCAGTGTAGAACCTACAATGCAACCACAATTTACCTACAATACCACTAACTACCAATTTACTACCACTTACTTATTACGAAGCGCACACCACAACTGATGAAAACGAACTGTCCTTCTTGCAGGTTTTTGTTCTGCTTTTATACTTTTCTATTAGGATGCATTTCTACTAGATGGTAACAAGTTACCAACCACACAGCTGATTATGACAACTGCACTAAACGTCGTCATTCCTACCCGCCGCAAGGGGCGCTAGTGTGTATGGGCTGTTGTTCTTGCTGACACTAGATGGCACCATAAATAATTTATAGTGATAGAACACAACCCTGAAATACTAATAACACTAAAGCAATATGTAATATTGCAATATAAATGTATAATTCAATTGCAACTACAATTAATAAAAAATTCAATAAAAATATTCTTATTACTAATAGACTAAAATCTACAATTCATGAAAATAAATGAAATACAATTACCATATTGGTATAAAACAAATGCAAATTATACAATTAATTCATAAAACAAATCTTTGATAATTATTATATATTGGTGTACTGGTGGAAACGAGGGTTCCCGACTTCCATCGTCACACATCCCCCCTTCTTTACGGATGACTCTCTTCCCCTGGGTTCAGGGCCCTGATGTCGACTCTCCCTCCTCTGCTGATTAGTACCTGGTAGGTTACGGTACCGCTATGGTGTTTAAATTTTCGTCGCTGACCTGGCTTGTGTACCCGTAAGGACGTCTGGACGATGCTTCTGAAACCTTGCCAGCAGATCGTCGGAGTTTTGGTATACCTCACGCGTAAGCTTGTCGAGCTACCTGCAATTGCCCACTACTGCGGTCTCACACATGGCGATGTTGGCGTTTTCACACGGTTGACGTGACAACGCGTCGGCCATGATTTGGTGATTACTGCGGCCTCACACATGGCGATGTTGGCGTTTTCACACGGTCGGCATGACAACGCATCGGCCATGATTTGGTGACACTGCGGCCTCACACATGGCGATATTGGCGTTTTCACATGGTTGGCGTGACAACGCATCGGCCATGATTTGGTGACACTGCGGCCTCACACATGGCGATGTTGGCGTTTTCACACGGTTGATGTAACAGCGCATCGGCCATGATTTGGTGATACTGCGGCCTCACACATGGCGATGTTGGCGTTTTCACACGGTCGGCGTGACAACGTATCGGCCATGATTTGGTGATACTGCGGCCTCACACATGGCGATATTGGCGTTTTCACATGGTTGGCGTGACAACGCATCGGCCATGACTTGGTGACACTGCGGCCTCACACATGCCGATGTTGGCGTTTTCACACGGTTGACGTGACCACGCATCGGCCATGATTTGGTGACACTGCGGCCTCACATATGGCGATGTTGGCGTTTTCACACGGTTGATGTGACAACGCATCGGCCATGATTTGGTGATTACTGCGGCCTCACACATGGCGATGTTGGCGTTTTCACACGGTCGGCGTGACAACGCATCGGCCATGATTTGGTGATACTGCGGCCTCACACATGGCGATGTTGGCGTTTTCACACGGTTGATGTGACAACGCATCGGCCATGATTTGGTGATTACTGCGGCCTCACACATGGCGATGTTGATGATTCTGATGCTGGCCATTAGCGGTGACCCCTCTTGTTGTAAACTGGTGGTGTTGGGGGAGGATGTAGTAATTTCTTTGGGAAGTCCGACCATCCTAAATTTCGTCGGCTCCCATTGGCGTTTCCCGAAGGTTGGTCTTCGCAACGCGGACATCGATTTGCGTAGTGCCTATTTAATTATCAAGATATTGACTCGCGACTTATGCAATAATTTTTATTTATTATTATTAGTTCCTTATTTTATTCACGCATTAAGCAAAATCCTTTTTTTTTTTTGAATTTATTTCGCTTCCCGTTATTGATTTATTATTAAATTATTATTACATTATTAATTATGTCTATTTTAATTACGTTTAACTTTTATTTAGATTTTACCCGTTCATTTATTCACCAGATTAATTTTTAATTATTATTCTTTGTCTTTTCTCTTTAATTTTTATTTTACTTTATTCACGTTTATTCAATTGTCAATTATTGAATTATTATTGAATCATTATTCTGTCTGTTTTAATTCACCAGATTAATTTTTATTTAGTGTTCTTTATTTTGAATTTATTTCTCTTCACGTTTAATTTATTATTAATTTTTATTAGATTAATTTATTGTCTATTTTAATTATTTCTCATTAAATTAATTTTTAGTTATTATTCTTTGTCTTTTCTTTCTGATGTTTCTTTCACATTTACTTATATTGTCAATTATTGGTTCGCAACTTACACGACCAACTCTATTTATTCTTATTAGTTCTTTCTTTTCTTTATTGTTCTATTTTTATTTTCACACCTTTCATTTATTCATTATTTCATTTATTCACTATTACGATCAGTTTTTCCATTTATTATTATTAGTTTTTTTTTCTTTTATTGTTTTATTTATTTTTTTAATTATAATTTTATTGACTCGCGTCGTACGCGATTTTCGACAGTAGCTTTTTACTGAACCGGTTTAATTTAAGAGGTCCCTGCTCGGGCGCCAACTGTAACGATCCTTTCTGCTGGGGTATAACTCGCGGTTGTCCAACGTTCTGTCACAATAAAGAATTTTATTTATTAGTGACCTCTTAAAATAAAACACGGCTTGCTCTTCGAATTTTATAATTATATTTTATTTACACGAATCTCTATCTTTGGCCACTCGCTTATTCTACTGAATAAAATATACTTAAATATCCCTATGGTAAACGCAGTTATCTATTCCAATCGTCGTGTACTATTACGAACGTAGTGGTAGTTGGTAGTAACATAACCTCAAATAATGCCACGTGAAAAATAGTGAACCCGTAGTAAAACTCTAGGAACACCACCACGTTCGGCCTCCGAGTTGGTCAACAGTGCAGTCGTAAATACGGCCCAGTGAAGCTAGTACTGGAGGGTGAATCTGTAGTAAAACTCCGGAAACACCACTCCAGTGTAGCGCACAGCGGTGAACCGTAGTAAAACTCCGAGAACACCACTATGCTCAAATCATGCCCAGTAAAACTAGCACTTGGGGGTGAATCTGTAGTAAAACTCCGGAAACACTTCCCTAGTGTAGCCCGCAGTGGTGGAACCGTAGTAAAACTCCGTGAACACCACTACGCTCGGCTTTGATTTGTTCACAAATGTGGTCGTAGATAAGGCCCAGTGAAGCTAGTACTGGAGGGTGAATCTGTAGTAAAACTCCGGAAACACCACTCCAGTGTAGCGCACAGCGGTGAACCGTAGTAAAACTCCGTGAACACCACTACGCTCGGCTTTGATATGTTCACCAATGCGGTCGCAAATAAGTTCCAGTGACTACCAGCTCTTGAGGGTGAATCTGTAGTAAAACTCCGGAAACACTTCTCTAGCGCTGTTGGCAGTGTAGAACCTACAATGCAACCACAATTTACCTACAATACCACTAACTACCAATTTACTACCACTTACTTATTACGAAGCGCACACCACAACTGATGAAAACGAACTGTCCTTCTTGCAGGTTTTTGTTCTGCTTTTATACTTTTCTATTAGGATGCATTTCTACTAGATGGTAACAAGTTACCAACCACACAGCTGATTATGACAACTGCACTAAACGTCGTCATTCCTACCCGCCGCAAGGGGCGCTAGTGTGTATGGGCTGTTGTTCTTGCTGACACTAGATGGCACCATAAATAATTTATAGTGATAGAACACAACCCTGAAATACTAATAACACTAAAGCAATATGTAATATTGCAATATAAATGTATAATTCAATTGCAACTACAATTAATAAAAAATTCAATAAAAATATTCTTATTACTAATAGACTAAAATCTACAATTCATGAAAATAAATGAAATACAATTACCATATTGGTATAAAACAAATGCAAATTATACAATTAATTCATAAAACAAATCTTTGATAATTATTATATATTGGTGTACTGGTGGAAACGAGGGTTCCCGACTTCCATCGTCACACATCCCCCCTTCTTTACGGATGACTCTCTTCCCCTGGGTTCAGGGCCCTGATGTCGACTCTCCCTCCTCTGCTGATTAGTACCTGGTAGGTTACGGTACCGCTATGGTGTTTAAATTTTCGTCGCTGACCTGGCTTGTGTACCCGTAAGGACGTCTGGACGATGCTTCTGAAACCTTGCCAGCAGATCGTCGGAGTTTTGGTATACCTCACGCGTAAGCTTGTCGAGCTACCTGCAATTGCCCACTACTGCGGTCTCACACATGGCGATGTTGGCGTTTTCACACGGTTGACGTGACAACGCGTCGGCCATGATTTGGTGATTACTGCGGCCTCACACATGGCGATGTTGGCGTTTTCACACGGTCGGCATGACAACGCATCGGCCATGATTTGGTGACACTGCGGCCTCACACATGGCGATATTGGCGTTTTCACATGGTTGGCGTGACAACGCATCGGCCATGATTTGGTGACACTGCGGCCTCACACATGGCGATGTTGGCGTTTTCACACGGTTGATGTAACAGCGCATCGGCCATGATTTGGTGATACTGCGGCCTCACACATGGCGATGTTGGCGTTTTCACACGGTCGGCGTGACAACGTATCGGCCATGATTTGGTGATACTGCGGCCTCACACATGGCGATATTGGCGTTTTCACATGGTTGGCGTGACAACGCATCGGCCATGACTTGGTGACACTGCGGCCTCACACATGCCGATGTTGGCGTTTTCACACGGTTGACGTGACCACGCATCGGCCATGATTTGGTGACACTGCGGCCTCACATATGGCGATGTTGGCGTTTTCACACGGTTGATGTGACAACGCATCGGCCATGATTTGGTGATTACTGCGGCCTCACACATGGCGATGTTGGCGTTTTCACACGGTCGGCGTGACAACGCATCGGCCATGATTTGGTGATACTGCGGCCTCACACATGGCGATGTTGGCGTTTTCACACGGTTGATGTGACAACGCATCGGCCATGATTTGGTGATTACTGCGGCCTCACACATGGCGATGTTGATGATTCTGATGCTGGCCATTAGCGGTGACCCCTCTTGTTGTAAACTGGTGGTGTTGGGGGAGGATGTAGTAATTTCTTTGGGAAGTCCGACCATCCTAAATTTCGTCGGCTCCCATTGGCGTTTCCCGAAGGTTGGTCTTCGCAACGCGGACATCGATTTGCGTAGTGCCTATTTAATTATCAAGATATTGACTCGCGACTTATGCAATAATTTTTATTTATTATTATTAGTTCCTTATTTTATTCACGCATTAAGCAAAATCCTTTTTTTTTTTTGAATTTATTTCGCTTCCCGTTATTGATTTATTATTAAATTATTATTACATTATTAATTATGTCTATTTTAATTACGTTTAACTTTTATTTAGATTTTACCCGTTCATTTATTCACCAGATTAATTTTTAATTATTATTCTTTGTCTTTTCTCTTTAATTTTTATTTTACTTTATTCACGTTTATTCAATTGTCAATTATTGAATTATTATTGAATCATTATTCTGTCTGTTTTAATTCACCAGATTAATTTTTATTTAGTGTTCTTTATTTTGAATTTATTTCTCTTCACGTTTAATTTATTATTAATTTTTATTAGATTAATTTATTGTCTATTTTAATTATTTCTCATTAAATTAATTTTTAGTTATTATTCTTTGTCTTTTCTTTCTGATGTTTCTTTCACATTTACTTATATTGTCAATTATTGGTTCGCAACTTACACGACCAACTCTATTTATTCTTATTAGTTCTTTCTTTTCTTTATTGTTCTATTTTTATTTTCACACCTTTCATTTATTCATTATTTCATTTATTCACTATTACGATCAGTTTTTCCATTTATTATTATTAGTTTTTTTTTCTTTTATTGTTTTATTTATTTTTTTAATTATAATTTTATTGACTCGCGTCGTACGCGATTTTCGACAGTAGCTTTTTACTGAACCGGTTTAATTTAAGAGGTCCCTGCTCGGGCGCCAACTGTAACGATCCTTTCTGCTGGGGTATAACTCGCGGTTGTCCAACGTTCTGTCACAATAAAGAATTTTATTTATTAGTGACCTCTTAAAATAAAACACGGCTTGCTCTTCGAATTTTATAATTATATTTTATTTACACGAATCTCTATCTTTGGCCACTCGCTTATTCTACTGAATAAAATATACTTAAATATCCCTATGGTAAACGCAGTTATCTATTCCAATCGTCGTGTACTATTACGAACGTAGTGGTAGTTGGTAGTAACATAACCTCAAATAATGCCACGTGAAAAATAGTGAACCCGTAGTAAAACTCTAGGAACACCACCACGTTCGGCCTCCGAGTTGGTCAACAGTGCAGTCGTAAATACGGCCCAGTGAAGCTAGTACTGGAGGGTGAATCTGTAGTAAAACTCCGGAAACACCACTCCAGTGTAGCGCACAGCGGTGAACCGTAGTAAAACTCCGAGAACACCACTATGCTCAAATCATGCCCAGTAAAACTAGCACTTGGGGGTGAATCTGTAGTAAAACTCCGGAAACACTTCCCTAGTGTAGCCCGCAGTGGTGGAACCGTAGTAAAACTCCGTGAACACCACTACGCTCGGCTTTGATTTGTTCACAAATGTGGTCGTAGATAAGGCCCAGTGAAGCTAGTACTGGAGGGTGAATCTGTAGTAAAACTCCGGAAACACCACTCCAGTGTAGCGCACAGCGGTGAACCGTAGTAAAACTCCGTGAACACCACTACGCTCGGCTTTGATATGTTCACCAATGCGGTCGCAAATAAGTTCCAGTGACTACCAGCTCTTGAGGGTGAATCTGTAGTAAAACTCCGGAAACACTTCTCTAGCGCTGTTGGCAGTGTAGAACCTACAATGCAACCACAATTTACCTACAATACCACTAACTACCAATTTACTACCACTTACTTATTACGAAGCGCACACCACAACTGATGAAAACGAACTGTCCTTCTTGCAGGTTTTTGTTCTGCTTTTATACTTTTCTATTAGGATGCATTTCTACTAGATGGTAACAAGTTACCAACCACACAGCTGATTATGACAACTGCACTAAACGTCGTCATTCCTACCCGCCGCAAGGGGCGCTAGTGTGTATGGGCTGTTGTTCTTGCTGACACTAGATGGCACCATAAATAATTTATAGTGATAGAACACAACCCTAAAATACTAAAAAATAATAATGTAATATTACAATATTAAATTTAAAATATATCAACTACAAAATTAGTGTAACATTCATAAAAATCTTTGATAATTAAATAACAATACAATATCGATGATATATTATTGGTGTGCGAGTGGAAACGAGCGTTCCCGACTTCCATCGTCACAATTGATACCAAATCAAGAACCAATACCAGGCGTATTTATTGCAAATACACTAATAAACACAAAGTTTGCTTATATTCGTTTCTTAAATTCTAATAACACTAATACAACACTAAATCCAAACAATATATTAAACGAAAAAATATCAAACTATGATATAATCACAAATAAAACTAATAATATTTTTTAGCTTTTATTTAGTGTTGCCTCTTTAAATCCGATAAATAAAAAACATTATTGTATTTTTTTACAAATTAGATCAATATATTTCGAACATCTTCTGTTCATCTTCAGGATCTATAAAATTTTTTAAATACAATAATAAGTTTTTTATTTTTTATTTATAATACATATAATTTTTATAAAAATTGAACAAAAATTGAAAAATTACCTGAATTGATTGAAAATTATAATATAAATGAAAAATTTTTTCAAATAACATTTAAATCAAATTAAAAATACATTTATAAAAAAGTACATAATATTTACTATCTTAAAGGAGTAATTAAATTACAATATGTGTTTATGTAATCCTTTTTATCGCTTTTGTAATTACAAGCAACTTGCTCATACTTGACGATTTGATTCACTTCATGAACTTGCAACTTCAATTTATTTTGTTCTTGTTTTAAAACTTTTACGTTGTCAAAATCAAACTCATGCTTTTTTGATCTAACATGTTTGGCTAATGCTGATAAATTAACTTTTTCAGTTAAACATTTGCAGTCATATTCATGTTGTTTCAATCTTTTCATCAACTTTTGAGTTGTTTCTCCAATATAAACTATATTACAATTTTTACAATTAATTTTATATACAACATCAGATTTTTGCCCAGGTTTTAATTTAAATTTAAGGTTCTTGAAAAATTTTTTAGTATTATCCATTATTGGTGGTTTCATTGCAAGTTTAACATTAGGTGTGAAATATTTACATGCTCTAGATAATTGTTCAGTTAAAACCGGAACATAGGTCATTGATGCAAAATTAACTGATGATGATGCTGTTTTATTAGTGGTTAATATATCTTCCTCATTAGTAGAAAGATACGCATAACTAATTTGTGTTTCATTTGAATTACTATTATTATTAATACGCTTACGATGTTGAACTATGTTAATTAGACGATTAATAACCTTATGTGGAAAATTATTTTTGATAAGAATTTCTTTAATTCTAATAAGATTTTGAGACCAAAAATCTTTATGTGATATACTTAACACTTTCATTATGAAATTTTTTGCAGTGTTAAGTTTCATATGTGATGGATGAGCTGAATAGTAATTCAAAATGCGATTCGATGCAATTTCTTTATGATACCAATTGGTTATAAAAAATAAAAAATAAAAAACTTATTATTGTATTTAAAAAATTTTATAGATCCTGAAGATGAACAGAAGATGTTCGAAATATATTGATCTAATTTGTAAAAAAATACAATAATGTTTTTTATTTATCGGATTTAAAGAGGCAACACTAAATAAAAGCTAAAAAATATTAATCCATAAAATCAATCCAGCAATACAAAATATTAATCCATAATTATTCTGTCAATCTCTAACTATTGACTCAAAACAATGAATATGAATATATCAATTAAAAGCATCATCAGAAAATTAGCACAACAAAAATCAAGACTAGTTTTTCTACTAAAATGTCGTCGTAATAAAATAACACCAAATTTCATATTAAGGAAAACAAAAAAGGTATCAACAAATTTTATATCTAATTGCAAAAAGGCAGTTCAGGTTGTTGAACATGCTATTAGTGACATAAACATAAGGCTTTTAAATGCTGAAATTTATGATTGTAATTTTTTAATAAACCAATTTACAAAAAATCTTCAAAATCAGTTATTTAATATAAATAATTTGAAAAATAATGTATATTATCAACAAATATTGAGAATGAACAATGAAAGACTCCATTTAAAATTTACAAAACTTAAAGAAAACCAAAATCAACTTTTTGATATTCAATATGATGACTCTTTTATTCAAAATATTTCTGGTGTTGAAATTCCAAATGAAATGATGATTTTACTAAGTATGGGACCAAAATTCATATTACCAAATGAAGAAGTACCTTTACTTGATTTGATAGCGGATATTGAGTTTATTATAACTCGTTATAGTAATGAACATATTAGGCGAGCAATGCGAGCTAACCTTACGTATTTAATTACTAAGCATTTAAATATAACTAAACCGCTTAATCGAATTCAAAAATTTTTTATTAAAGCAGCTAAATCTACAGCAAGATTTCTTAAAGAACATCCAAATATTTATGTATCAAATAGTGATAAAGGTAATATTACAATTATTGCTAATAAATTAGAATATCAACAGAAAATGAATGAATTTCTTAACAACAAGGAAGTTTTCGAAGAATTAAAAGCAGATCCAACTTCATCATTGGAATTAAAACATAATAAATTAATTAAACGCTTATATGATAATGACAACGAAAGTAACCAATTCATTACGGTAAGACAAAAACAATTTTTAACAAATTACACATCAATTCCACCAAGAATATATGGTCAAATTAAGATACACAAAAAAGATAGACCAATTAGGCCTATTGTATCTACTATAAAATCGGTAGCATATAATTTATCACGTTTTTTGGCAACAATTTTGAGAAAATCTTTCAAACCTAAATATTCAGTTAATAATTCTAAAGAATTTGTTAAAAATATTACGAAGATTAAAATTCCAGAAGAGTATAAGTTGGTATCTTTTGATGTTGTAAATTGTTTTACAAACATTTCAACACAAATTGCTCTACAAATTATATTAAGAGATTTTGACCAACATATTAGTAAAAATACTAATATTCCAAAAGATTTGTTTTTGGATCTACTTAAATTTTGTCTTAATGAATGTAATTACTTTTGCTATGAAGGAAAAATACTACATATGAAAATTGGTCTCTTTATGGGTTCTAGCTTGGCGCCTATTTTGGTAGAAAGAGTACTTGAGGATGTTGTTGACCAAACATTACTAAATCTTAATATGTCTCCTTTATTCTGGTATTCGTATGTGGATGATCATATTACAGCAATTCCAAATAAACAAATACATAATGTATTAAATAAACTAAATGAATATGATGATAAGATTAAGTTTACGGTAGAAGTTGAAGAAAATAATCAGCTGAATTATCTGGATACTACTATTCACCGTAAAACTAATGGAAAAATCATAACCAATTGGTATCATAAAGAAATTGCATCGAATCGCATTTTGAATTACTATTCAGCTCATCCATCACATATGAAACTTAACACTGCAAAAAATTTCATAATGAAAGTGTTAAGTATATCACGTAAAGATTTTTGGTCTCAAAATCTTATTAGAATTAAAGAAATTCTTATCAAAAATAATTTTCCACATAAGGTTATTAATCGTCTAATTAACATAGTTCAACATCGTAAGCGTATTAATAATAATAGTAATTCAAATGAAACACAAATTAGTTATGCGTATCTTTCTACTAATGAGGAAGATATATTAACCACTAATAAAACAGCATCATCATCAGTTAATTTTGCATCAATGACCTATGTTCCGGTTTTAACTGAACAATTATCTAGAGCATGTAAATATTTCACACCTAATGTTAAACTTGCAATGAAACCACCAATAATGGATAATACTAAAAAATTTTTCAAGAACCTTAAATATAAATTAAAACCTGGGCAAAAATCTGATGTTGTATATAAAATTAATTGTAAAAATTGTAATATAGTTTATATTGGAGAAACAACTCAAAAGTTGATGAAAAGATTGAAACAACATGAATATGACTGCAAATGTTTAACTGAAAAAGTTAATTTATCAGCATTAGCCAAACATGCTAGATCAAAAAAGCATGAGTTTGATTTTGACAACGTAAAAGTTTTAAAACAAGAACAAAATAAATTGAAGTTGCAAGTTCATGAAGTGAATCAAATCGTCAAGTATGAGCAAGTTGCTTGTAATTACAAAAGCGATAAAAAGGATTACATAAACACATATTGTAATTTAATTACTCCTTTAAGATAGTAAATATTATGTACTTTTTTATAAATGTATTTTTAATTTGATTTAAATGTTATTTGAAAAAATTTTTCATTTATATTATAATTTTCAATCAATTCAGGTAATTTTTCAATTTTTGTTCAATTTTTATAAAAATTATATGTATTATAAATAAAAAATAAAAAACTTATTATTGTATTTAAAAAATTTTATAGATCCTGAAGATGAACAGAAGATGTTCGAAATATATTGATCTAATTTGTAAAAAAATACAATAATGTTTTTTATTTATCGGATTTAAAGAGGCAACACTAAATAAAAGCTAAAAAATATTAATCCATAAAATCAATCCAGCAATACAAAATATTAATCCATAAAACTAATAATAGTAACACCAATAAAAAATTAAAAATATTACAAATATTACAGAAAAATTTTCCAATACCTTTTAACACAACACTAACTAACATATGCTCTGAATACAGTGATATTTTTGGATTAGAAACAGAACCAATTAGCACCAAAAATTTTTATGAACAAAAGTTAAGAGTAAAAGATCCAACACCGATATATATAAAGAATTACAAAATACCGCATTCACATAAAGAAGAAATAGACAGACAAGTTAACAAATTAATAACTGACAAAATAGTGAAAGAGATAATTACGTTGCGGACGCGTTATCAAGGATAACCATTAACGACTTAAAAGAAATGAATAATTCTATACTAAAAGTCACAACCAAATCTATGGCCAATAAACATGCAAATAATGGTAATAATACAGTAGTTCAACAGCAGAAAATTGATGAAAATAAAAATTATAAGCCCAGTATATATGAACCTTTAAATAACACTGACGTCAGGAAATACTATAAACTAAAGATTTTCCTTGAAGATGCTACATCAAACGAGGAAAATCTATAGTTTACTAACGGGAATCTTGACTTGGACAATTTTTCCATAGGCTCGAAAAAGTGGCCGGTGAACATAATATTTATAATTTACAAGTGGCACCTAGTGAGAAAATTCTTGAATTTATCTCTTTTAATGATTTTAAAATAACGGGCAATAAGGTATTAAAGAAAATTAAAGTAGCGCTACTAAAACAGGTGACCCAAATCAATAATAAGAATGCCAAGGCAATTCTTGATATACTGCAGAAATATCACGATGATCCAATAGAAGGAGGACATTGTGGAATATATAGAACTACACAAAAGATACGAAGATATTATTATTGGAAAAATATGTCAAAAGATATATCTAATTATGTAAAAGCATGTCACAAATGCCAGATAGCAAAAACAACAAAGCATATAAAATGTCCTATGACCATAACAGAAACACCGGATAAACCATATGACATAGTATATGTTGATACAGTAGGACCATTTCCGAGATCAATTCAAGGAAATGAGTATGCAATAACGCTAATATGCGACTTAACTAAGTACTTAGTAACAATACTAATACAAGACAAGAGCGCTAAAACAATAGCAAAAGTTATATTTGAGAACTTTATACTTACCTATGGTCCAATGAAGACGTTCATATTAGACATGGGAACAGAGTATAAAAATTCTATCTTATCAGAAATATGTAAATTATTAAAAATTGAAAAACTAATCTCAACCGCCCACCACCATCAAACATTAGGAACGATCGAAAGAAGCCATAGAACTAACGAATACGTACGTTCTTATATTTCAGTAGACAAGACGGACTGGGACATATGGATAAAATATTTTACTTACTGTTTCAATACCACTCCTTCAACAGTGTATAATTACTGTCCATATGAATTAGTTTTCTCCAAACTTCCAAATTCATTTACACATTTTAATATTATAGATAGAATTTCTCCATTGTATAATATAGATGATTATGCCAAAGAAGCAACATTTAGAATAGAAGTAGCTCATAAGAGAGCCCAATTATCTATATATATAAAATTCAATGTATGTATGTATGTAACGTATAGACTCCAAAACGGCTGAGCCGATTTTGATGAAATTTTCACAGCATGTTACTGTGACTCTGGAAGGAATAATAGGGTACTTTTGTTTACCACGCCCACTTTTTTAAAATATTGTAATTGGAGACCAAACCTCTGGACCGATATTTTTGAAATTTTCACAGCATGTGACTGTGACTCTGGAAGGAATAATAGGGTACTTTTTTTTACCACGCCCACTTTTACGCCCACTTTTTTTAACTATTGTAATTGGAGACCAAACCGCTGGACCGATATTCTTGAAATTTTCACAGCATTTAACTGGGACTCTGGTATGTTTAATAGTTATTTTTTTTGACCACGCCCATTTTTACGCCCACTTTTTAAAAATTATGTAATTGCTCCCATATAGTTTTTAACAGATTTGCTTCAAATTGTATAAACATTATATACTCCAGGCGAGGTAAAAATAAAGATTTCTTAAGCCACGCCCCTTTCACGCCCCTTTTCACGCCAAATTTTTTAAAGTTTTATACTTTATTAAATTTTCACAATAGGATATTCTTACGAAATAATAAATTCTTGACTATGTAAGTGGACAAAAGGGCATGGTCTCGCCTAAAGCATTGCAATAAATACATTAAAATTAAATAAATAAATGTTTGTAAATATATAAATACGTTTTATTTTATTTTATGACGAGGGGGGGGGGGGGTAGCAAAGCACACCGGGTTAAGCTAGTTATTAAATAAAAATAAAATTAATTCTAAAGAGATTTATAATAAGAACACTATAAATTGTAATTTAAAAATAGGTGATTTAGTTTTATTAAGAAATGAATCAGGACATAAAATAGAACCAAACTACAAAGGTCCTTTTCAAATTGTAAATATAGATCTAAGAAATAATATAACCATAGTGGATAAGAAACCAAATAAAGAGCAAATAGTACATAAAAATAGACTTAAAATTTATCACGATAAGTAAAAGAATTGTAAGGGCCCATTACTAATTCAAATACCCCATTACTAATTCATATAGCATTAGTAATTCATATACCATTATAAACTCACAATAATATTATCTAAATATAAATAGTTTGTAAAAGAAAAACAGAAAAAAAAATGTTATATGAGGAGGTGTAGCATTATTACATGAATGCATTGTTTTAAGTAACTGAACAAAACAAGTGTCCTCTTACAGTAAACAAAACAAACAGATATACATAAGGTGCATGCCCATTAGCGGCTTGGTGTAAATAGACACCGGGGTTGCAATGCACTTGAAATGGACACACGCATTCAGCTACGACCATATGTATGGGAATACTTTAAGTCAAATCAAATTACCCAAAATATTCCCATACATTAGTTTAAGAATTAGTCGTCTAGTATATTCTCATAAGTAGTATATTGTAGTGTGCACTTAAAATTGTATAACAATAACTTAATTACAAATGCCACCCATACATGCTATTTTGTGTAAGTGACCAACAGTAAACAATAATTTTAAAGTCATTGCCTTACAAATTTTGCTGACACAAAATACAGCAACTAAAACAAAGCAATCGATTAATTGGGTGTTGTGATTGCATTAAGTGAGTAAAAGAGCATACTTGTAATTATGCTCATCTCTTTTGGTTTACTGCACAAAACAGCATGTAAATAAACATGAAGTAGATATTGTAAGCAGGGTTGTCAGATTTTTTTGAGCTTCGTCGCCAAAATTCGCCAAAATACGATTTTATTCAGTTTTTAATTTTTTTATTATTTAAATGAAATAAATTTTTTTTTACACAAAAAAACCTAGTTCAATTTTTAAGTCAAAAATCACCAAAAATTGAGAAAAACCCAAAAAAATCGCCAAAAATAATTTTTTTTTTAGTTTTTGTTACATTTTTTTTTATTTAATTCATTAATTGTTACGTATTAAACAATATTTTAGTAAAACATATACACATTTATATCCGTTCTTGTATTTTTTACTATTTAAAAAATTTTAAAACTTTGTTAAAAGAGAGTTTTAAATTACATAAAAATGGAGATCATATTTAAAAAAAAGTAAAATTAAGTAGATAAGTCTAAGAGTTCGTAAACTTCATCCTCAGCGATTTCATTACTAGAGTCTTGACTTTCATACATAGTTGAGTTGAATTTTTTTATCATTTCATTAGTCGGTGTAAACGAATTGCAGCATAATTTGTTTACATTCATATGATTATTATTCTCAATAGAGCGTCTAAAAGCTCATATTGAATTTTATTACTTAGTCGAGTTTTTGTACAATTCATTATTGGAAAGACCCTTTCAACGCAGACATTACTCGTTGGAACTATCAATATAGTAAGCACGGCCAAAGATATTTCCTTAAAATGGTACGTACCTGCTGTATCGTGATAATCAAACAATTTTGGCCAAAATTCAAGTAAATTTGTTGGAATTTCGTTATTAAAATAATTATTTTAATTTATGAACGGAAGTTTTCCCTCTTGCGTTTCATACACGCCTATTGCTACATTTGGATCCATAAATGGTCTTAATGTTCCTTGAACAACGCCAAATTTAGTTTGAGATAATGTATTCGCACACTTTGAAATAGAAAATTGTCCAAAAGCTTTAAAAAAGTTCATATTTTCTGGTAATCTGCTTATCATCTCTTTTAAAAGTTTTTTTAAATACACAAAACAGTTTTCTTTAAGTACGATTATTTCTACTTCGCTCAATTTCGCATTTCTTAATTCTGTTTCAAACTCTGCTCCAAAATCAATTGCATTTAGAGGCAAAAATTAATTTGAAGAATCAATAGCTGCATGTAAATCATTGAAAAATTTGTCATTGTTTTCAGTATTATATAAAACAAGGTTTGAAAACTTTTGTTGAAAACATAAGAAGTGTACAATACATTTTTTCATGCATGCTTCCTGCATCCATGCTGTAAGATTGAAATTCCAAATTCAGGTGATTCATTTCGTTGACAATTGCATTTATAAAAACCAAAAAAAGACGATTTTTTTCACAACATAATTTATTATAGATGTTTTGGTGAAAATCGCCAAGAAAATCACCAGTGATATCAACAAATCGCCATGTCGCCAAACGGAAAATCTCGACGCCATACACGTTTCAAAATCGCCACGTTTGGCGAGAAATCGCCATATCTGACAGCCCTGATTGTAAGTTATAGAATAAGTTATTGAGTGAATTATAAAAACCACTCAATCTTTAGTTTGGGGGAGTATGGGAGTGTATAAGGTAAAATGGTTAAAGCGTTCCTTAGTAAGACTTATCATCTTTAAAACTGACAAGTATAAGGTAAAGTGTTCCCACTATCCTTAGTAAGTCACTCCAAGTCGACTCGTAGTTCAGCGTGCTGATCCCATTGCTACAGCAGTGGCCTCCTCGTGGTACTCATTGGGGACCACCTCTGTTGAGGTGGAAGCGAATTCGAGCGGCGGTCTCTAGCATGCCCAAATGGTCTTAAAAGTGACGTCTATAGGCCAATCACTTATTCTCTCTGAAATTAAACTGATTACTGAAACCTATACAAATGTAAATGATAACATCAATAATAACCCGAACCCCCCCGTTGACGACTATTGGAATGAAAAAAAGGACACGATTTGGATCTTGGAACGTTCGAAGCATGCTAGAGACTTCAAAGCTCGAGCAAATTGAGTACGAGTTCAACAACTACCACATGCTTATTCTAATGGGTGATTTCAACGCACAGATTGGTTGCGACAACACAAGCAGGGAAAGCGTAATGGGCAAGCATGGTATCGGCCACATGACAGATAACGGAGAAAGGCTTGTTGAAATATGCGATAACTTTAACTTGGTTTTGGGTGGTACGCTATTCCCCCACAAGAATATCCATAAAGTTACTTGGGTGTCCCCAGATCACATAACCGAAAATCAGATCGATCACTTTGCGATAAGCAGGATGTGGAGAGGGTCACTTCAGGACGTGAGAAACAAGAGAGGTGCGGATGTTGGTAGTGATCATCACCTAATGATAGCTGAAGTCCGATTTAAACTAAAAGCTGTAAAACGTAAACCAGCCCTCAGTAGAAGAAGATTTGACCTACAAAAATTTGAGAACCCTGAGGTCTCTCTTCAGTTTTCGATTGCTTTGAGGAACAGGGCAGCTAATCTATCAATTTCTCCCCATCAGAATACAGACGTGTATTGGAAGGATGTAAAGTCAACACTTATTGAGACGGCAGAAAATGAAATAGGCTACGCTAGAAAAACCAACAAGCCTTGGATCTCCGATAATACATGGCAAAAAATAGAATCTAGAAGGCAGGCAAAAGCTAAAGTTAATGATGCTAAAACTTGTGACGGTGGAAGTCGGAACCCTCGTTTCCACCCACTCTGTAGATTATTAGGAATGATTATTATAGGAATGATTTTGATTTAGTTGTATGAACTGTATTTTTGTTTCTTTTTTTATGGCTATTGAATAATATTAGTCTATGAAATTATTTTTTACAAAGAATTATAAAAATAATATATATATATATATAAGTGATGATTTTTGAATTGTGAAATTTATATTATTATAGTTATGAATATTACACTATAAAATCTATATTGTAGTAGCATATATAGTATGGTTAGTTAGTAAGTTCGTGGTGAATATAAAGTATTTACTTACGGCGCCATCTAGTGGTCGCCGGCAACAACGACACATGTACACTAGCGCCCCTACGGCTGGTGATTTAAGAAAAAAACAATGATTATCGCGCTGTCAGAATCAGCTGAGCGAATGAGTACATGTTACCATCTGGGTAATTTCTCGAGTGAGAAAAAAGTATAAAAGCAGAGCAAAAGACTGTAAGAATGATGAGTGTGTGTTGAGCAGTTGAGGTGTTCGTTGCTAATAGGTAAGTGATATTGGTAGTAGTCGAGTAGTGTTAGTAGATTACAATTCCCGTGGTTATCCCGCCGGTCTATTAATCTATTCACACGGTAACCGAGCGTAGTAGTGTTCTCGTGAGTTTTACTCCAGGAGCACCACTACGAGTCGCACAAGGGAGTGTGTCCAGTGAGTTTTACTCCAGGCACACCCTCCGGTGTAGGCTTCACTGGGTTTATTTGGTGGTCGCATTTCCACCCAGCTCAAAGCCGAGCGTAGTAGTGTTCTCGTGAGTTTTACTCCAGGAGCACCACTACGAGCTACACAAGGGAGAGAGTCCAGCGAGTTTTACTCCAGGCTTACTTCCGGGTGTAGTTTGACTGGGCCATATTTGAGTGTGGTTGGCGTTCCAGTGAGTTTTACTCCAGGACTCCAACCGCTGCGAGCTACATAAGGGAGTGAGTCCAGTGAGTTTTACTCCAGGCTTATCCTCGTGTGTAGATTGACTGGGTCAGTACTGAGTGTGGTCGGCGTTCCAGTGGGTTATACTCCAGGATTCCCACTGCTACAGGCTACATAAGGGAGTGAGTCCAGTGAGTTTTACTCCAGGCTTACCCTCGTGTGTAGTTTGACGGGGTCATTCTTGAGGTGTAGTTGGCGTTCCAGTGAGTTTTACTCCAGGATTCCAACTACACACTACCCCTGAGTAGTGTTTCCGTGGGTCATACCCATAGTTCGCATTTAGGTGTAGCCACACTGTGACCTTACTCGCGACTTTTCCCCACCATACCCGGTCACCCCGAAGGCCATTCGAGCTACCAAGTACCACTGCCATTTCCCCACGATCCCGGTCGTTGCGTACCCTCACCACTCGCCAAGAGAGAATTGGTTGGACGAAAATAAAGTAACTTATTTTCTCGTAAATATAAAGTGAATCTAAAAGTGTAATAAAGTAAATTGAAATTGTGTAACGAAGCCGTGTTTTAATTTAGAGGTCACAAAAATCAAATAAATTTTATTGTGACAGAATTCTGGACGGCCGTGAGTTATACCCCAGCCAAAGAAGGTTCGTTACAGTTGGCGCCCGAGCAGGGACCTCTAAATTAATAAAAACACCAGTGGCTAAATTTATAAAATAAATTTATAATAAAATTAAAAAAAAAAAAAAAAATTTGAGAATAAAAATTAAAAAAAAAAAATTTTTTTTTCGTGAAACGAAATAAAAATAATAAAAACAAATAATAATAACAATAAATTTAAAAAAATTAAAATTAAATTGTGAATAAAGTGATTTATTTCTAATAATTGAAGAAGCAGAAATCCAGTATCGCTTAAATAATAATTAGTGATAATAATAATAAATAGTTGGTGATCAATGATGTTGAAGACAGGGTGGATATACCCACTGAAGCGAGAAGAACTGATCCCGTGCCTCCAGGAATTTGCGTTAGACACCACCGGGACGGTAGAAGAGTTGAGGAAACGTCTGGTTAAATTTATCGGTGGTGAACACAGTGTGGAAATCATCAACCGTTTACAGGCGCTACAAGATAGATTCGAGGTCGGGAGTTCATTGACGGTGCCGGGTAGCAATCCCTCGAACGCCCCAGGATCGAAACCTAAAAACGAAGGAACCCAGGTAAGCCCACGACGCGCAGCTAGCACAAGTACCATCGCAGGCGCGGGGTTAATGGAGAGTCGAAGCAACCTCATGGACCAGGTCCGGAAGTGGGGCCTCTCCTACAACGGTCATCATGAGCCGTTGGTGTTCATCGAACGGGTGGAGGAGTTGGCCGAGATTTATGGGGTCACATTAGACCACCTCCCCAGATTTATGCCCGAATTTCTGACCGAACGAGCGTTGGCATGGTACAGAAATAATAATGCGCATTGGGAGCAGTGGTCCACCTTCAGAGCAGACTTCCAGTCCTTCTTTCTCCCCACCCGATATTTTGAGCAGCTGGAAGATGAGATACGGGCCCGGCTACAACGCCCGGAGGAGCAATTCAAGGACTATGTGCTGGAAATCCAGACGCTGATGCGACACTCGGGGTTAACCGAGGAACAGAAACTTCAACGCATTTTCCAGAACGCGCAGGCCAAGTACAAATGGTACATACGACGGAAGGATTTTGGCTCACTCGCCGAGTTAATCAGCATGGCCGAAGATTTAGAAGGTATACCCACCGGCACCACACCAGAGCGGGAGCAGGTAACCCCATCCACCCGCAGACCTGGAAATGCGTCAACGAACCGTTGCCACCGCTGTGGAGAAAACGGCCATTACGCAAATCGATGCCCGCGCAGCGAAGACCAACCCTCGGGAAACACCAACGGGGACCGACGACATTGAGGATGGTCGGACTCCCCGAAAGAACTACCACATCCTCCTCCATCACCAGTCTACAACAGGAAGGTTCCCAGTTGACAGCCAGCATCAAAATAAACAACAGCACAGTCCAAGCCGTGATCGACACCGGAGCCAGCCGAAACTTCATACATCAGGCGCTCATCCCCAGATTAACCACCACTCCAGAATATCACCGTGAAGATATCGACATCACGCTAGCCGACGGATCCGTGTGTCAGGTTCGTGAATTATAAAAACCACTCAATCATTAGTTTGTAAGTTTTAGATATAAGAAATAATTTTTATAATAAAGAATTAATTAATAATCAGAACTGAAGTCAAGAACAACGTTTTTTTTAAATTAATTAGAAGATTCAAACCTTTTACAATATAAGTAGAATGTACATATTTAGTAATAAAATTCAAATCTGATAATAAAGTCAAAGCGACAACTAGTTGCTCTAATAATACAAATAAATACTCTTACTTGTTATACCCTTCACCATCATGAGAAGAGTATAACAAGTAAGAGTTTTGATTTATTTACTAGTGGGCCAGTCCTAGCAGCGAAGAGCCACTATGGCATAGTTTATCGGCGTCAGCCCCGCCTCACACCATCAGGGCCATCAGCCGACGTAGTAATCCACGAAGTCTGCACACATATCCCCACAGCCGTGTCCCCCAAGTCAACCTCATCCACAGACACGTCTTCAGACTCGTCTACGTCGACGTCCTCGGACTCGCCTACCTGTTTATCCTCGGATGACGCCGCTGGAGTCATCTCGGTCCCAAATCCACCTTTACCAGTCAGCGTGAGCATGATGTCCCACAAAGAGCTAGCATCAGGCCACCGGACCCCACCCCCTGACAACAGAGCACGAGAAGTGGAGGTAACTACACTATCCGAACAACTGCGAGAAAAGATCCAGCGGATAGCTACCGCACGGGGTAAAGGATAAGAAGGCGCGCACTAGTGAGTCATGAAGGTCAAAGATACCGGGTTACCATGTTACCGAACGGTACCCTCCGGGTGATGTTGCTGGCGTCCGTAGTTCCGAAAGGAGAGAAAATGGTGTAACGAGCAAAGTCGGTATGCCTCGTTTTGCTGCCACCAGTTTTATGATAAAGTAGTATTAGATTAGTATTTTGTATGAAGTATGTCTTTTGTTTTTGAATTTACTTTTATTTTTTTATTATTATTATTATATTCTGAATTTAAACTAATATTTATGTTTACACTTATAATTATATTTACGTTGTTTAGATTATAAGTTTGAATTTTACGGAAATTAGGTTGGCCGCGCCACCTAGTTGTCAAGGGTACTAGTCTACTGCACTAAAATACAACCCGTAACAATACCAGCTGTGGACGAAGTAGGCTTTAGTGAATTTTTAAAAACACTTTGTTACTTTCATCGATTAGAACGGTTTTTCATTGTCGGTAATCTACAAAAGTAAATATTATATGCGTGGTAAAAGTGTGACGGTATTAATACATAATTTCTTTATTTCCAAACAATAGAGCATTTAAATTTTAGTGATATGAGACCCACCACAAAATAATAGAATTTTAAATAACAGGAAATGTTTGATAAACTTTTGAAGTTAATAAAAACCTATTGCCAAAATTTATTAAAATATAGTTGGTTTGCAAAAGTAAGTTTTTATATTTTTATATATATTCAGTCTCGTCTCATCGAACTGTTCGGACGTGTTACTTTTAGTGCTGCTGAATTTTCGGTGAAAAATCGTAATAGGTGAAAAAGAGTAAAAAGTTGAAATTAAACAAAAAAGTGAAAAAAAAATCGTAATAGGTTAAAATATATAAAAAAAAACATCAAAAAAATCGTATAAAAACTGTATGAGTGTTCCTCTCAGATGTAATTCTGAGAAAGAGCTTAGCTCGTCTAGAAAAACTAAATGGGTCTCTGAGGAAGAATCCATAAAAAAATCTGTGGAGAATCTTCTCACTACAAGAGCCGCAGAACGGCGTCGTTCCTGTTCGCCCAATATAGTGATTTCAACAGATGAAAAAACATCATCTTCATCAGACAGTGCAGTCAAACCAAAAAAACAAGTAGGTATGGATAAGTACATCACCGTTCTCAAGCGACAGAGGAGCCCGAAGTCTGCTCAAGTGTCATCAAATGCAAAAGCTCCTAAGACCGTGAGCAGTGTTGCCACGAAAAAAAAATTTTTGTAACCAACATTTATGAAAAAAATAACCAAATTAAAAAAAAAAATAACCAAATTTAAATGCATGTACTATTTATTTATTTTTTGTAATTTTAACTATAATTTGTACTTTAAGGTAACAAAAAAAACATAAAACAACGTATTTTACAACACAACTCCTAATACTAAAAAATAATTTTTTTAAAAAACTAAGCGTCATATTTTGCAAAAAGTAATGCAAAGAAACATAAGCTAATGCTACAATTTGTAAATTTTAAAAATCCAATACTTTACATTAAGTTTTGCAAGTTTAATTATTAATTTTTAATGTCTTAAACAAAAATAAAAAGTATATAATAAAAACAAAAAATTTTTCATTGGCAATAAAATAAGGAACTAGAAAGTTACTCTCTTAAATACTAAAAAACATGTAATTATATTACAATAAATATGGAGATCACTTTTACTTAAAATGTCACAGCTTGAGTTTTAAAATTTGTCTTTGGCAGACCAAACAAAATGGGCATTTTGTTGATTTTTGCACAATTCTTCTGCTTGCAATATATTACTAATTGTCTTAAAATCTAAATATTTTCAGTAAAAAAAATAACCAAAACAGAAAAAATCTACACATGTACACATTGAGAAAAAAAATAACCAATTTTGGTTAGAAATAACCAAAAACGGCAACGCTGACCGTGAGTAATGATCAAAATAGGTTTGCTCTCCTCCAGACGGATGAGCCAGAACTTCCGAAGAAGACGTTTAAGCCCCCACCAATTTATCTGAGAGAGCCGACTTCCAGTAAATTGGTACAAGGAATTGTTGCTGTAATAGGTGAAAACATGTTTAGCGTAACCTCAATGAAACATGGAAATATCTGCGAGACAAAGATACAAGAGAATAGGGAAGATGATTTTCGAAAATTGTCCAACCAGCTGGAAAGGGAGACTAGGGATTTCTAAACCTACCAGCTCAAAAGCGCAAAAGGACTCCAAGTCATTCTAAAGGGTATAGACCCATGTGTTGATCCCGCGGAGATAAAAACCGGTTTAATGGACAAAGGGTTCAAAATTAAGAGCGTAGTGAATATTAGAAACCGTGAAAAGATCCCTCAGCCCATGTTCAGGGTAGAATTGGAACCTGGAGATGTCGTATTAAAGAAAAACGAGTCTCATCCCATCTACAATCTGATGTACCTTCTGCATCGTAGAATCACCGTGGAAGAACCACATAAGCGTCAGGGACCCGTCCAGTGTCTCAACTGTCAAGAATTTGGTCACACCAAGGCGTATTGTAAATTGCCGACAGTTTGTGTTGCGTGTGGGGAGCTACATGCAACTGCTCAATGCGATAAGTCGAGAACTGACTCAAAAATCAAAAAATGCAGTAACTGCGGAGGTAATCATACCGCAAATTATAGAGGTTGTCCAATTTACACTCATTTGAAAGGCATAAGAACCAACAAGACGTCAGTATTGCCTAATCATCCTCAACAGCCAAATTTAGCATCGAGTGACAATTTCCCTCAATTATTACGGTCCACTAGTCATGTAAACGCGCCTAGTTCTAGACAAGTTTCTTACGCAAACGTCGTTAAATCTAATATGCCAGGTCTGGAGCAGGAACCTAAACCCCAATATTCTGAGCCGCATATCAACAATCTAGAGACAACATTGCAGACACTTGTCCAAACTATGAACACTTTCACGACCACCATGACATCCATGATGCAGGAAATGCTGAAAATGCAATCCACTATCTTGCAAGCCATTTTAAAGAATTGATTTATTTAAAAATTTGTTTCTGGAACGCGAACGGCCTCCGCCAACATAAAAATGAACTGGAATACTTCCTGATGGATAAGCAGATTGATGTCATGATGATTGCTGAAACTCACTTGACGGCGACAGCGTACTTCAAAATTAAAGAACAGAATAAAGCATTATCTAATGAATAACATAAGTGAGGATTACCTCCAAGCAACAAACATTTGCATTATATTCTGTCAATACAAATTTGTTTTATCATCGATTTATTCTCCGCCTCGATTTTCAATAAAAGAACACCAATACCATAACTTCTTTAAATCCCTTGGAGCTAGATTTTTAGTTGCTGGTGACTTTAACGCCAAACACACATTTTGGGGTTCACGTCTGGTAACCCCAAAGGGTCGCGTACTCTTCAACACCATTGCTAAAATGGGCTTAGATGTACTCTCAAGTGGACATCCCACCTATTGGCCGACGGAAGTTTCCCGATGTTATTGACTTTGGGGTAATGAAAAATATCCCTGTAGAATGGATGCAAGTGGATCCTTCACTGGACTTGTCCTCAGATCACTCTCCTACTATCATTTCAATGCATTTCCCTCAAGTGTGTGGTTCTCCATTTATGAACATGACTAAGACCCGAGTAAGTTGGATAAAATACAAAAAGTATTTAAGTTCTCATTGCACGGAAAATGTTGTGTTGAGAACTACCGACGATATTGATGAGTCGATTGGCAACTTTACCGAGGACCTCCGACGAGCTGTGCATCACGCTTCCACTTATCACGTTGAATGTAGAAATAGGACAAACAGAACTTATTTCTCTGAACTCGAACATCTCCTATCAGAAAAAAGAAGAATGAGAAGAGAGTGGCAAATTCACAGGTCTCCTGAACTGAAAGCTAGGCTACGGGAATGCAGAGATATACTAAGACATTTCTTAGAAACCCAAAGAACGGCCTCACTTAGATCTTACTTGGAAGGTCTTGATAGTACCCCACAATCTGACTACTCGTTATGGAGGGCGGCAAAAGGTTTAAAAAGACCAGTAAGAGGAAAACCTCCTTTGCGAAATCCGAATGGTGACTGGGCTAGAAATGATTCCGAGAAAGGGACATTATTTGTTAACCATTTGAGAAATGTGTTTACTATAAACAACTCAAATAATAACGAATCTGATTTGCCACCACTTGTTATTAGGCCTCCTGTACCTCTAAGACTAAACTTTCATGATGTCCAAAACGCTATTGGTACTCTGAACCTTAGAAAGGCTCCAGGTATGGACAAAATCAGCAATAAAATGCTTGTGGAGTTACCTCGTATAGCAAGAAGAATTATGCTCTTTATCTTCAACGCTATTTTACGCCTAGAATACTATCCTGCAGATTGGAAGGTGTCTATGATCACTATGATTCCTAAGCCAGGGAAGGACCACACCAAAGTGGAGTCATATAGGCCAATTAGTCTACTGCCGACAATTTCAAAACTGTTTGAAAAATTGTTAATGACTAAGTTGACTCCAATTCTGAATGACACTGAATGTATTCCTAATCATCAATTCGGCTTCAGGGCTAAACACAGCACCATCGAACAAACACACAGATTGGTAAATGTGATAAGAGGGTCGTTTGAAGACAAAAAATACTGCTCCGCCCTTTTCATTGATGTGTCGCAAGCGTTCGACAAAGTTTGGCATGACGGTTTAATGCACAAAATAAAATTAACTCTGCCTGCTAACACCCATAAACTCATGGAAAGTTATTTATACGGTCGCAAATTTAAAATCAAAGAAGGTGTTTTTTTAAGTACCGCTCAGCCAATTGAATCAGGTGTGCCACAGGGTAGCATACTGGGTCCTACTTTATATTTGATATATGCCTCCGACATGCCGTCAGACCCCAAAATCCATACGTCAACTTTTGCAGACGATACAGCCTTTATCAGCGTCCATAAGGACCACCAAGTTGCATCACAGAATTTGCAGAATTATGTTTATAAACTAGAGAATTGGCTAGAGCTTTGGAAAATCAGGGTTAGCGAACAAAAATGTATTCATATAACTTTCACATTGCGAAAAGATACCTGCTCGTTCATCAGAATAAATAATCAAATTATCCCGCAACACAATAAAGTCAAATACCTCGGCATTCACCTCGACCGCCGTTTAACTTGGAAGTCTCATATTGAAGCGAAACTTACACAAATGAGATTAAAAGCAGTGCAACTTAATTGGCTAATCGGCAGAAACTCTACATTGAAATTGGATTGCAAACTTTTGTTGTACAATGCAATACTAAAGCCAATCTGGTGCTATGGAATTCAATTATGGGGTACTGCCTCAGCATCCAACATTGAAAAAATTCAAAGGGGTCAAAATAAAATTCTACGTATAATTACTGCAGCACCATGGTATGTTAAAAATTCTCGAATCCACAAAGATCTAGGCGTGCCATTAGTAAAAGTCGAATTTACAAAATATGCGTCAAAGTATGTCAGCAAACTTGAACACCATCCAAACCCACTTGTACGAGACATCCTTAACTTTAGTGGCCACAATCGGTTGAGAAGGAGGGATACCCTTGCTTTAACTCAAGCGCAAAACAGATGACTGGATCAGTTGATGTGAAATTTTTTAGTATCATAAAAATTTTTGTCTAGCACTGGCTGGGCATATTATTTTCTTTTTAGTATTAAGATTTGAATACTTATTGTTATTTCATATATGAAGATTCAATAAATAATTAAAAGCAAAAAAAAAAAAAAAAAAAAAAAAACTTTCAAAATTTCATTAGTTTCAAATTCTGAGTAAAATAAAAGAAATGTTTGTCGGCCACGCCTATTTCCGAGTTGGCAGAACTCCAAAGTTTGTATGTAAGATGTTTAGCTATATCATGAAAACTGCATTTCTTTCGTAGACGCTATATATATACGGTGACCATTTTTGGGAAAGGAAAATACAGGACATATACAAAATAATGTTAAAAGTGAAAAGAAAAACAGAAAAAATAATCATATAATATATTTATTATTATTGTTATAAAATTAAGTAACAACAAAAACAATTCTTCTTGATTAGAATAAAAAGTATTATAAAAAGTTTTTATAATATTATAATTTAAAAAAATAAATTTGGTTTTATAAACAGTCTTCTTGACTAAGGCTAACAAAAAAAAATAGAAAAAAACTACATACATGATAAATTTAGTTATGAAGTTTGATATTTTTCCACAGAATGGATTTTTTTAAAAACATCTGGATTGTTAATTAAAAATCCTTTAAATTTTGAGCAATTCATTTTAAAATTGCATTTTGTAATTATTAGTGATCTTAAAGTATTTACTTTTAATTGCGATTTTTCGGTGGTCCAATTATTATTCATTATTGAAAACACTCTCTCGGTAGCAGCATTTGAAGCTGGTAGACATAGACAAAATTTAAGAAATATCAATATATTTTTATATGCAATCACATTTGTCTTAAAGTGATTAAAAATTTCAATCCATCTTTCATCTACTGATATATTTTTTACCCTCCAGTCTTCTATTTTTTCATTATTTGCAAAATTTTTCACACAGCTCACTTCATCAAATAAATCTTCATTATTTATTTTTAAATCATTTCTTAATTCATTTAGATAGGATAAAGTTTTTTCAATCTTGTCCCAAGATAACATATTTCGTAACAATATCCAGTCTAAAATTTCTACATCTCTAAAAGCTTTATCCCACTGATTTAGGTAATCAATGCATGTTTGGTAAAAACTTGTTATATGTTCTTTAGTTATTGTTTCATCAAAATCATTACTTTTCTGTAATTCGAGAATAATATTTTTGATAGTAAGGGGTAAAAACAGTTCCTTTTTCCGTTCGACCAATTTAAATTTTAAATCTTTTAAAATAATTGAAGCCTCAGGCATTGAAATATTTTGTGATTCTACTTTAATAATAGCTTTATGAAATGTTGAAGCTTGTCTATATGCAAAAGATAACCATAATTCAGCACAAGGATTCATAAAAAAATTTCGTAATATTGTCGGACAAATGAGACATAAAATATAATTTTAAAGCTTCAAATAGTTTTATGATTCTTTCCAAAGCAGTCATTAAAGGTAACCATCGAGTTTTGCTATGTCCTAGTAACTTTTTATATTCTATTTCAATATCTTCACATATTTTTTTGAAATTTTCAATTCTAACTGTATAAATATAAAAAAAGAATAAATTTTGACAATAATAACTTCAATATCAATAGGTAAGCATTCTGCTGCAGTTTGTATGCAGTTGTTCAAAATATATGCAGCGCAATTTACACCTATCAGTTTTTGGCCAATGAAGTTTTACATTTTGTGAAAGATATTATTCTGAGCTTTTCTGGCTGCACCACGAAAATTACAATTTGTGCTGTCTCCACAAAACGCTATCATTGAAATTACATTTTATTTTTGTTGGAGCCATACTCTAATAAAATTAATGCTATTTTAACTTTTGGAAATGTAGGGAAAGTGTACAGTTGGATTTTTATGATAATTTTGTGTTAATGTTCGTGCAACGTATATGCTAAAAAGAGGACATTTGCATATCAAATTAGGAAATAAGGGACATTGTACTGTCCTGTATTTACAAAAAAATCTCAAGGGACAGCATGTTAAAAAACAGGACTGTCCTGTAAAATACAGGACGGATGGTCACCGTATATATATATCAAATTTTTTTAAAGGCTATTCCAACATACCCTACTTATGTATATTTCAGGAAAATTATTTTTTGTCCGATATTTTTTTTAAATCTAAAACATCCGGGACAAGTTACTATATGAGTAAGTATATTAATTACAAAATACAAAATAAAAGTCAAGTTCTGTATACCATAGAGCTTATGTATGACATTTATATTAAAATCATGAAATTTGGTTTCAAAATATTGAAAATCTATATATATAAAAGAGAGTGACGTTAGTTACTAGCTTTATAACTAAAGAACGCCAGGACCGATTGCAACGATTCGCACGAATTCAGGCTGGTCTCAGGCCAGAGAAGAAGAATACCCGGAAAAAATTCAGAAATTGACCACGCCTACTTTTTTTTAAATTAATATTTTTATGTGTGAGTGTGTGTATGTACTTTATAGAATCGTAATGATCATGTGATGATCTTCGGCAAAGTTGTTGTACATGAGCCCGGGAAGGTTTGTAAGTTGGTACAACCACGCCCACTCTAACGCCTACTTTTTTTATTTAATTGTAAATGGGTTTTTACAGATTTACTTCAAATTGTATATACATCTTACTATAGGTCAGGTAGAAATACAAATTTTATGTGCCGCTGGAGCGATCTGCCTGAAATTTTCACATCACACCACTAAGTATTTATACAATACTTCTTTTTTGCGACCACGCCTACTTTAACGCCTTCTTTTTTAAATTGTGTAATTGATTCTACTCTGATTTTAACATATTCACTTTAAATTGAATATCTTACTCTAGGCGAGATCAAAAATTAAGATTCATACTCCACGCCTCCTTTCACGTCCCATCTCTAGCGATCTTTTTTGACCGCCTACTTTTTTTTAAATTGATGCCGTAGCAACGCCCGCAGTGTACAGCCGAATTCGACCACGCCTGCTTTAAAATTGTGTAATCGATTCTACAAGGGTTTTAAAAGACTTACTTCAATTTGTATCACCCATTACTTTTAATTATTAGCTTCTAAAATCCAAAAATCAAATGTCGTTCTTTTGTATATCAAAATTTTTACGACAATTGTTTTTCCACCTAATTTGATTGAAAACTTTTTTTGTTAATTTTTTTTACAAAAAAAAATTCTGGTTCTGCTATTGCCAGTAGATGGCGTTGTGTGCATAAACTTTTGACACCTGATTTATTTTTGTAGTATTTAAAAATTTTCAACCTTTTTTAAAAGTGATCTCAAAAGGTAAGTTCCCTAAATGATTTTGTGACATTAACTGCTTTTGTGACATTAATTTCTCAGTGTTATTCATAATGCCGCTACCCAGAAGATCTGATCTTTCACACCGAACCCGTAATGCAATTACAAATCGGAATATTACACATCGATTGAATACGGATGAACAAGAAATCGCACGAGATCATTGCCGTGTTAGTATGGCCCGACTTCGCGTAACGGAAACACAAGAAGCAAGACAGGCGACAAATGAAACGGCTCGATTAGCAATGAGAAATCATGGATTAAATCAAGCAATTCAACAGCGTAAAATCTAAATCAACGCGTAAGAAGAAGAGCTTCAAGTGTTGATTTGAATCGAGTAGCATTTCATTACGATTGCACTTTTGACTACAGCTCGCATCCTTCCATTCAAATTGGCCCAATGGAGATTGTGTGCAACCATTGCGGTGCATTAAAGTTCACCGGAGAATCGCCTGGGTTGTGCTATCTCAGTGGTAAGGTCAAATTACCACCATTGCCTTCACCATTGGTACGACCACACCTACTCTAACGCCCACTTTTTTTAATTGATTAATTGCTTCTGCATGGGTTTTTACAGATTTACTTCATACAGATTGTATCCACATCTTACTGAAGGCGAGGTAAAAAAAAAAAAAATAATGTTTGTATCGTTTTTCAATCTGCGGGCGCAGGGGCGTGGCAAAATCCAATTTTCATATTGCATCACCAATGACATACGAGCATACATACATATATTTTGCTTTTTTTATTTTATTTAATTTTTTTTCAAAGCCGTTGTCATGTTTTTCAAAACGAGATATCAAACTCTTAAATCGGTTATGTAGTTCCGAAGATATTTGTAAAAAACTTATGTTATTAACGATCCAATATCAAAATTTTAAAACTTTCGAAATGTTGCATTCAAAAATCCGAGTTTTCGGTTTATTTACAAAATATTTACATCATTCGATAACAGAAGATATTCCACGCTTACTAAGGTGCAACATTATACAATAAGTTAAAAATAATATTATATCATCAATCAAACATTTACGGTACAACAAAGAGTTGACTTTGTCTTTAAGAACAAAATTTGCAATAATTGTTTGGGTACTTCTCACATAAAATCAAATTGCAAAAGCAAAAACACTTGCTTATACTGCAAGAAATCTCACCACTCTCTTTTACATATGAAAAGATCACCAAATGCTCAACATGCCTAGTTCTAGACAAGTTTCTTACGCAAACGTGGTTAAATCTAATATGCCAGGTTTGGAGCAGGAACTTAAATCACAATATTTCGAGCCGAATATTAACTCTCTAGAGACTACATTGCAGACACTTGTCCAAACCATGAACACTTTTACGACCACTATGACATCCATGATGCAGGAAATGCTGAAAATGCAATCCACTATCTTACAAGCCATTTTAAAGAAATGATTTGTTTAAAAATTTGTTTCTGGAACGCGAACGGCCTCCGCCAACATAAAAATGAACTGGAATACTTCCTGATGAATAAGCAGATTGATGTTATGATGATTGCTGAAACTCACTTGACGTCAACAGGGTAATTCAAAATTAATGGCTACGAGTTCTACGATACTAAAGATCCACGCGGAAGAGCATGTGGAGGTTCGGCAATTCTTATAAAGAACAGAATAAAACATTATTTAATGAACAACATATGTGAGGATTACCTACAAGCAACAAACATTTGCATTGAATTCTGTCAATACAATTTTGTTTTATCATCAATTTATTCGCCACCTCGATTTTCAATAAAAGAACACCAATACTACAGCTTCTTCAATTGCCTTGGAGCTAGATTTTTAGTTGCTGGTGACTTTAACGCCAAACACACTTTTTGGGGTTCACGTCTGGTGACCTCGAAGGGTCGTGAACTCTTCAACACCATTGCAAAAATGGGATTAGATGTACTCTCAAGCGGTCATCCCACCTACTGGCCGACGGACCGACGGAAGATTCCCGATGTTATTGACTTCGGAGTAGTGAAAAATATCCCTGTAGAATCGATACAAGTGGAGCCTTCATTAGACTTGTCTTCAGATCACTCTCCTTCTATTATTTCAATGCGTTTCCTTCAAGGGAATGGCTCTCCATTTCGGGACATATCTAAAACCAGAGTAAGTTGGATAAAGTATAAAAAGTATTTAAGTTCCCACTGCACGGAAAATGTAGTGTTGAGAACTACCGAGGATATTGATGGGTCGATTGGCAAGTTTACTGAGGACATACGAAGAGCTGTACATCACGCCTCCACATACGACGTTGAGTGCAGAAGTGGGACAAATAGAACTTATTTCGCTGAACTCGATCATCTCCTGTCAGAAAAAAGAAGAGTTAGAAGAGAGTGGCAAATTCACAGGTCTCCTGAGCTGAAAGCTACGCTACGGGTATGCAGAGATATACTAAGAAATTTCTTAGAAACCCAAAGAATGGCTTCACTTAAATCTTACTTGGAGGGTCTTGATAGTACCCCACAATCTGACTATTCGTTATGGAAGGCGGCACGAGGTTTAAAAAGACCAGTTAGAGGAAAGCCTCCTCTGCGAAATCCGACTGGTGACTGGGCTAGAAATGATTCCGAGAAGGGGATTTTATTTGTTAACCATTTGAGAAATGTGTTTACTATAAACAACTCAAATAATGCATCTGATTTGCCTCCACTCGTTATTAGACCTCCTGTACCTCTAAGACTTAGCTTTAATGATGTTCAAAGCGCTATTGGTACTCTGAATCTTTAAAAAGCTCCAGGTATGGATAAAATCAGCAACAAAATGCTTGTGGAGTTACCTCGTGTAGCTAAAAGAATTATCCTATTTATTTTCAATGCTATTTTACGCCTAGAATACTATCCTGCAGATTGGAAGGTATCTATGATTACCATGATTCCTAAGCCAGGGAAGGACCCCACTAAAGTAGAGTCATATAGGCCAATTAGTCTACTGCCGACAATTTCAAAACTGTTTGAAAAATTGTTATTGGCTAAGTTGATTCCAATTCTGAACGACACTCAATGTATCCCAAATCACCAATTCGGGTTCAGAGCTAAACACAGTACCATCGAACAAACACACAGATTGGTAAATGTGATAAGACAGTCGTTTGAAGAGAAAAAAAATACTGCTCCGCCCTTTTCATTGATGTGTCGCAAGCGTTCGACAAAGTCTGGCATGAAGGTTTAATGCATAAAATTAAATTAACTCTGCCTGCTAACACCCACAAACTTATGAAAAGTTATTTATATGGTCGCAAATTTACAATCAAAGAAGGCGATTTTTTAAGCCCCGCTCAGCCAATTGAAGCAGGAGTACCCCAGGGTAGCATACTGGGTCCAACTTTATATTTGATTTATGCATCCGATATGCCGTTAGACCCCATAATACATACTTCAACTTTTGCAGACGATATAGCCTTTATTAGCGTTCATAAGGACCATCAAATAGCATCACAGAACTTGCAGAAATATGTTTATAAACTAGAGAATTGGCTTGAGCTTTGGAAAATCAGGGTTAACGAACAGAAATGTATTCATATAACTTTCACATTGCGAAAAGATACATGCTCGTTCATCAGAATAAATAATCAAATTATCCCGCAACACAATGAAGTCAAATACCTCGGAATCCACCTCGATCGTCGTTTAACTTGGAAGTCTCATATCGACGCAAAACTTACCCAGATGAGATTAAAAGCAGTGCAAATTAATTGGCTAATCGGCAGAAATTCTACATTAAAGTTGGATTGCAAACTTTTGTTGTACAATGCAATTCTAAAGCCAATCTGGTGTTATGGAATTCAATTATGCGGTACTGCCTCAGCATCAAACATTGAAAAAATTCAAAGGGGTCAAAATAAGATTCTACGTACAATTACTGCAGCTCCATGGTATGTTAAAAATTCTCGAATCCACAAAGATCTAGGCATTCCTTTGGTGAAAGTCGAATTTACAAAACACGCCTCAAAATATGTCAGCAAACTTGAACACCATCCAAACCCACTTGCACGAGACATCTTTAACTTTACTGGCCATGTTCGGTTGAGAAGGAGGGATACCCTTGCTTTAACTCAAGCGCAAAACAGATGACTGGATCAGTGGATATAAATTTTTTGTAGTACAGTAAAAACCGGATAAGTGCAACACGCATAAATGCAAAAAACGCTTAAGTGCAACGTGTTTCGAAGCCATTCGCCTCTTTTATACTTTATCATGTAAAAATGCACCGATATGTGCAACACGGATTAATGCAAAAAATGCATAAGTGCATAATAATTTTAAGCCTCAAGAGACATTTTTAGTACAATTTTGTATGCATAAATGCACAACTAAAATAGAACTGATTTTTTAGGTTGTGGTATTTGCACTCTTGATCACAGAAAAACATGTATGTGTAAATAGTTTACCGTTGCATACCAAAGTTTACACGTTAACGCTTTTTTTTCGAAAATTATGGTAAGGTTATGGATCGCTTCCGCTTTTTACCGAATTGCATCTTTAACATTGATGAAACCGGGATAACAACTGTAGCGCATTCGCCAAAAGTTATAGCAGCGACAGGTAAAAAGAAATTTGGCCAGATTGTTTCTGGCGAACGTGGTGAATTGTTTTCTTTCTGTGGTATTGTAAGTGCTGCTGGTACAACCCTTCCACCTGTATTGATTTTCTCACGAATTAAATTTAAAGACAGTTTTTTGTATAGTGCTCCTGCTGGAAGTCTGGGATTATCTTCGAGAAATGGATGGATGACAGCTGAATTATTTGTAAGAGTTTTGGAACACATAGTAAATACTTCGGGCTGTTCAATAATGAAGAAAATTCTGTTGATCATGGATAATCATGTAAGCCACGTTTCGATCGAAGCAATTAAATGTTGTGCTAACATTTCCGCCTCATTGTTCCCATCGCCTACAGCCGATTGACGTCGGCGTGTATGGACCATTCAAATCAGCAGTAAAGATTGCATTTATTGACTGGATGAGGACGAATCCTGGCAAGGCCATTACTATTTACAAAGTGGTCGAACTTGCTAATAAAACATTTAATAAAAGTTTCACTTTTGACAATATCACCAACTCCTTTAAAAAGTCTGGGATATGGCCTGCAAACAGCATCATTTTTACCGATGAAGATTTTGGTGCTGCATTTGTTACCGATCAACCTGAGACAATACCTAATCCATCACATCCACAATCCACCAGCACAAATACTTCCCGCGACAACTGAAATTACTCTAGAAATTGTCAGACCTTTTTTAAAATCCATCACATCCACAATCCACCAGCACAAATACTTTCCGCGACAACTGAAATTACTCTAGAAATTGTCAGACCTTTTTTAAAATCCGGTCCAAGGAAGTCTCAAAATAGACGAAAACGAGGAAAGTCATCTATTCTTACCGACACGCCTGAGAAGACAGATGAAGAAAACAAAAGAAACGAAGCAAAAACAAAAGAAACAAGTTAAAAAAAAATATTAATTTCATCGTCGGATTCAGATAACGATGTTCCCAATAACATGATATTGGAATCATATTTTGAAAGAGAACGACATGGTTTTGGTTAAATTTACTACACTCAAAAAACAAAATGAATTTTATGTTGGCAAAATTGTCACCGTCCACAGTTCTCAAGATTTCGATATTACGTTTCTAAAAGGAAAGAATGACAGATAGATTTACTTATCCCGATTTACCGGATATTAGCCAAGTTCAACGAAACGAAATAGTGGCAAAGATGCCCCAACCAGAAAAACTCCCGGGAACATCTCGATCAGCAAGTTACATAAACTTTAATATAAACTTCTCCAAATACAACATGGGATAGAAATTAATTTTGTTATTTGTATTCAACTGTATTATAATTTTATTTTTTTTAATTTTCTGAATTGTATGGAATTATTCTATTATTTTCTTTTTAAAAAAATATAAAAAATAATATATAAAAATGTATATTTTAACTCCTTCTTTGTGTTTATGCATCAATTGTCAAATTTTGAATGGTGTCCATATTAGCGCCTAGTAAAATCAATGGTCAAATATAAACTCTTTTAAAAATTCTTTGATTTATTTTTCTGTAACTATATGTAAATGCAAAAAATTTACATTTACCCAATAATTGTATAATTGCAATATTTGTGCACTTATCCGAGGTTAGCATAAATGCAAAGAATGGATAAGTGCACAAAAAGTCGGGCGAAAACCGATGTGCATTTATCCGTACTTTACTGTATCATAATATTTTGTCTAGCACTGGCTGGACTTATTATTTTCTTTTAGTATTAAGATTCGAAAACTTATTGTCACTTCATTTCTGAAGATCCAATAAATAAATTAAATGTATTAAAAAAAAAAAAAAAAAAAAAAAAAAAATGCTCAACAAAGTAATGAAAACTCACAGGGAAAAGAAAGTTCAAATGTAAGAGTCGAAAATATTCCAGAATCTTCTTCAGACGTTACACGAATATCACAAAATGAAGCTCAAAATGAACGTCCTCATACGTCAAGGCAAATTCAAGCTAACTGTTCCACCAGCAACGAAAATATTCTGCTGCGAACTTCGTTAATGCAGATAGAATTTAAAGGGGAATATTTTACGATTCGGGCATTGATAGATCCCGGATCTCAAAGAACATTTTTGACCGAAAGGATAAGAAATCGTCTACAATTACCATACCAAAAGTCTCATTTTGAAATTGTTGGCATTGGAGGTCAAAAACAAGAAGCTAACAAAGAGTGTGAGTTCGTTTTATATGCAAAAAAGTATGATCTAAGATTTCCCATTAAGGCCATAGTTCTACCAACTCCCTTCTTGCAGCTTTTCAATCCCAAAGTCAGATAAACTTGAAGAACTTGATCTAGCTGATCCAACATTTAAAAATGCTCTCAAATAGATCTTATTCTTGGCAATGATTACGAACAATGTATAAATCTTGATGGCATTAAGAAAAACATTTGTGGCCACACATCGGCTTATAATACTGTCTTTGGATGGGTACTTAGTGGTCCCATGACAACCCAATCAGTTCAAACTTTTTCAACATCGGTTTTCTCATCCGATACATCCCAACTAAATAATATCTTAAAAACGTTTTGGGAACAAGAAGAAATTCCAGCAGCTCGCGTAAATTCAATTGATGATTAAATCTGTGTACCTACTCCCAAACAACTACTCGTCAAGAAAATGGCAGATATATGGTAAGATTGCCATTCAAGGAAGAATATCCCGAAAAAATCTTCCTTGGTTCTTCTCGCTTTATTGCTTTAGCTCAGTACGCAAGAATGGAGAAAACATTAGCTCAAGATCCCGAACTGCAATCTCAATATAAGGCAGTTTTGCAGGAATATTTAACACTTGATCACATGGAAGAAACTCCATCCCATGAGATCATTTCTGAAGGCAAATATAATTCGTTTTACTTGCCACATCATGTTATTGTACGCCCAGATCATAAAACCACGAAAGTAAGAGTGGTATTCAACGCGTCAAGAAAAACGAAGTCTAAGTTTTCACTTAACGATGTGCTTCATACTGGTCCCACTTTACAAAACGACTTAATAACAATAATATTGAACTGGAGGAAATATAGGTATGTTTTTAGTGGAGATATACAAAAAATGTATCGCCAAATATTAGTACATCCTGCGGATAGACCATTTCAAAAAATTCTATTTCAAAGTGAACATAATGGTCCTATTAAAGATTACCAGTTAAAAACAGTAACTTTTGGAGTTAATTGCGCCCCTTACCTCGCGATTCGCACTTTATTTCAGCTCGCGTCCGATTCTGAAACAAAATATCCTAAAGCCGCTTCAATTTTACGTAACGAAACGTATGTGGATGATATACTTTCAGGGGGATTCTCAATAGAGGAGACACTTATGGCACAGAATCTACTCATTAATACGTTAAACTCAGCTGGATTGCCCCTCAAAAAGATAACAGCCAATGACTCACAACTTCCCTCGCATATCCAAAAGGATGACTTATATGATCAAGATTTCCTTCGATTTCACGAAGCAAGTTCCACTAAAACCCTAGGTATAAGATGGAACGCATCAGTCAAATTTACGAAACGTCAAATATTATCTTCTGTAGCTAAACTTTTTGACCCCGCAGGATGGCTAGCACCAATTGTCATCAGAGGGAAAATACTTATGCAACAGCTATGGTAAGAAGGATTAGATTGGGATGAAGAAGTTTCACCAGATTCATTGCAAAATTGGAAAAATCTCATTTCAGACTTATCCCAAATAGAAACAATTTCCATTCCTCGTTGGATACAATTCACTCCAACAGACTTGACACAAATACATGGGTTCGCTGATGCGTCGAAAGCTGCATATTGTGCTACTGTATATATTTGATGCCAGACTGAAACACACAACGCATTTTCAAAATTGTTAGTAGTAAAATCCAAAGTAGCTCCTATCCAAACTGTCTCTCTACCTCGGCTCGAACTAAATGGAGCCGTTCTGTTAGCAAATCTGGTAAATTACGTTTTAACAGCTTTAAAATTTTCAAATGTCGAATTACATTTGTGGACTGATTCTTCGATAGTTCTTGGTTGGCTGTCAAAAACCCCATCAACATGCGAAACTTATGTTGCGAATCGTATAGCCAAAATACATAGTTTGGTACCTAATCCTACATGGCGACATGTTCCAACACACGATAACCCAGCAGACCTAGGAACCCGAGGATGTAAACCACAAGAGCTTGCCATCAATAACCTATGGTGGCATGGACCATCATGGTTAACTAAACCATCTACTGAATGGCCTAAAAGAAATCCCTTGAAAAACGATAAAACACTGGTTGAAGCACAAGTTCTGCATTCAAAAGTCGAAGAAGAAGATATACTGAAAAGATTCTCGTCATACAATAAGGCTCTACGAGTCTTAGGCTTTGTTTACAGATTTTATAACAATTCCTCTAAAAGTATTCGTTTATGTAGGGAAAACAATTTAACTCACATTGAGATAGCATTTGTAAAAACTAGACTTATACTTTTGGCTCAAAAACGCTTTTATACTGAAGAATATGAGTGTTTATCCAACAGTCGTTGTATTCCCAATAAAAGTACACTAATTTCTTTAAACCCATTTCTAGACACCAACTCACTGCTCAGAGTTAATGGGCGATTATCGTTGTCATCTCTTTCTTATAATGAGCGATACCCCATAATATTACCAGGAAACTCTCGAATTTGCCACCTTTATCTCAATAACTTACACCAGATTCTGTTTCACGCTGAATGCTCATTGATGTGTAGAATGATTCAAACAGAATTTTATATTTCTCGGCTCAAACCAAGAGTAAAAGGTATAATTCATCGTTGCAAACAATGTATTATTTATAAACAAACACCATGCTCCCAGATAATGGCTCCTCTGCCACCAGAAAGATGAAATTTATCGCTCCCATTTCAAGTCACCGGCATTGATTTTGCTGGCCCATTTGATATAAAAACTTCATCTTTACGAAAATCTTCGACCGTAAAAGCATATGTTAGCGTCTTCGTTTGTTTCAGCACAAAGGCTGTTCATTTGGAACTATGTTCCGATTTAACATCTTCCGCATTTCAAGCCGCATTCGCTCGTTTCATTGGGAGGCGGGGGCTCCCTCAAAAGGTAGTAACCGACAATGGTAGAAATTTTCTAGGCGCAAGTAGAATACTTAAACGCGAATTCACTTCATTCGTCAAAAATACTGCCAAAGATGTATCTGAAAAATATATTACAAACGGGTTTGAGTGGAAATTCATCCCTCCGCATGCTCCTCACATGGGCGGATTATGGGAAGCCGCCGTAAAAAGTTTTAAATTCCACTTGAAACGAATAGCCGGTGCTCAAAAATTCACGCTTGAAGAGTTCTCAACACTTCTTACTCGTATAGAAGGTATACTCAATTCTCGTCCAATTTCTGCTCTGTCCGAAGACCCATCAGATATGTCTGCCCTTACTCCAGGTCACTTTTTACGTGGTGCTCCTTTAATGGCTCTCCCAGAACAAAATTTACAAAACATGTCTCTAATAAATAGATGGGAAAAATTGAAAGCCCTTCACCATCAATTCTCTATTCGATGGAAAGAAGATTATTTAAAATCCTTGCATAAAAGATATAAGTGGCGAAATTCAATTCCTAATTTACAAATTGGAGATCTTGTCGTAGTGATCGATGATCTACAACCCCCTTATGAATAGAGATTAGGAAGAGTAGAAAAAGTCTATCCCGGTTCAGACTCGAATGTTCGAACTGTAGACGTTAAAATCTCTTCAGGAATTATTACTCGACCTATCGTAAAATTATGTTATCTTCCTTTCCTAAATGAAGAAACTCCTGATTAAAGTTCAATTGTATACTTTCTAAATTACTACATTTACTGAACATTAATACTCATTAACAGCTATACTAACCCCATAAAACTATATCATTCTTTCACATTAACCCACAATCTAAATCCTCATACTTATAATGAATTATAAATTCTCCAGCAGGTCAAATCGAAGATTAACCGCTACTAGAGTGCCGGACGCTAGGAATAGTCGTAGCCAAAATGTCAGCGACCAACACCCTCCAAGAGATTTGGAAGTTTATAAATGCATCATATGCGATAAATTTCATGGACTGGAGTTTTGCCGTAAATTCCTACGAATGACGACACTAAAACGAAGAGAAGTGTTCGGAAATTTAGGATACTGCATGAATTGCCTAGCGAGAAGCCACAACATGCGATCCTGCATTTCTATGGAAACTTGCCGAATATGCAACCATTATCATCATACGCTATTGCATTTGTCCAACTCAACTCAGCGTACTAATACGACCAACATCCCAGTACAACCCCATCGCCGAAGACTTCAGGAGCAGAGACAACGACAACAAGTAAATCAAAGGCAACAATCAGCTCAACACCCTGTGAAGAGAACGACCCAATTACAAGCAACATCAAATCCACAAATAATAGTTGCCGCCATTAAATCATTGGCCTCTGTATTGTGTGCAGATGAATGATTGCCTAGACGGCAAGGCCGGCGCCATGTCCAAAATACATTGGACATTATTATTTTTTATACAAAAAATTAAATGTAAATTTAAAATTAAATGCATTAAAATGAAATGAATTGTATTTATTTATATTTATATTGTTATTATTAGTATTATTATTATGAATTAAATCCTTGAATTATTATTTAGAACTAGCTAAACCCGGTGTGCTTTGCTACCCCCCACCCCTCGTCATAAAATAAAACGTATTTATATATTTACAAACATTTATTTATTTAATTTTAATGTATTTATTGCAATGCTTCAGGCGAGACCATGCCCCTTTATCCACTTACATAGTCAAGAATTTAATATTTCGTAAGAATATCCTGTTGTGAAAATTTAATGACGATCGGTCCAGTAGTTAATACTATATTACAATGTTTAATTTTCCTAAAAAGGGGCGTGGTCCCACTCACTTTTCTCCTGGTGCGTATTCCTAATTATGCCAATACCATATGTACCAAATATCACCGACGTACGTCAAAAAATGCTCAAAATATGGCGGGTTAAATTTGTGGGTTATATGGGCGGTGCCACCCCCGTTTGTACAATCAAAACTTCATATAGCCTATTATTCCTTCCAGAGTCACAGTAACATGCTGTAAAAATTTCAGATTGGTCCAAGGGTTTGGCCTCCTATTAAGCACAAACATACAGACACACATTCATTTATATATATATATAGACTAAAAGCAATATAATTTAAGGTGAAATGGGGCGAAAAATGGGGATTTGGTAATAAAAAAATGTATGTAGTTAAAAAGTATATAAAACTTTAGGTAAATACATATTACAAAAAAAGTATTTTGTATAGCAAACATTGTTAGTGGTATACGAAAGTATCTGAATTAAAAAAGGGGGCGATGAAGTAGGCGTGGTTCATAGTTATATGGCGACGTTAACAGTATTAAGAGCAATATACTACCAAATAAAAAAAATACGTTGGAATGAACAAATTTGTATAGAGAACAAACAGTATAAAACTTTCAAAAATTTGGCGTGAAAAGGGGCGTGAAAGGGGCGTGGCTTAAGAAATCTTTATTTTTACTTCGCCTGGAGTATATAATGTGTATACAATTTGAAGTAAATCTGTTAAAAACTATATGGGAGCAATTACATAATTTTTAAAAAGTGGGCGTAAAAATGGGCGTGGCCAAAAAAAAATACCCTATTAATCATACCAAAGTCCCAAAAATATCGGTCCAGAGGTTTGGTCTCCAATTACAATATTTTAAAAAAGTGGGCGTAAAAGTGGGCGTGGTAAAAAAAAAGTACCCTATTATTCCTTCCAGAGTCACAGTAACATGCTGTGAAAATTTCATCAAAATCGGCTCAGCCGTTTTGGAGTCTATACGTTACATACATACATACATACATACATACATTGAATTTTATATATATAGATGTAATGTAGTATATTATCAAAATGTAGTAGAATTGGTTTTAACGTCAAACCGTTTAAAACAAATCTAGTACAAACCTTTGGTTACTCGTTATAAAGAGTAAAGGCTGGAACAGAATAGACGCTGTAGTACAACGTAACGAGTAGCGCTGCAAGCTGTCAAAAGTTAATAACAGCAGTTTCAAAGTAGTCTCAACAGAATGTTGAAGCGCAGTTTTTAAATTTTTAAACTTTGTTGCGCGACAGTGCTTTGACAGCTGATTGTCAAATGTACAAATGTACATATGTACATAACTATGACAACTAGGGTTACCATGCTTTTAATAAAGGATTACATCAAATATATGAAATGTCGAATTTAATGTTGATGTAGAGCAATATGTAGTTGAATATGCATTTATTATACAACTTGATACATATTTTGATAAAAAATTTACATATTATTCATGCATAATTCGTTTTTTAAAATAAGTGTTTTAAAACAGGTTATTTGGCAACCATATAGAAAGCTTCAATATTCTGTTCGCATTTTTTCAAGCTACACTACTCATTACGTCGTCAGCTGCATCTACTACTACTACAGCGTCTATTCTGTTCCAGCCTTAAGTGTCAAATTTTCACTCAAATCAGATTTGCACGAATCCTAAGTTTCGTGCAAACCGAATTAAGTAGAAATGGACACTTACTATCTAGCACTTGTACCCATAAGGCGCTAATTCTTACTCTAAAATTATTAACCAGCACTTGAACTCACAAGTCGCTAATTAATACTTATCTCAACATTGTGAACTCCAAGGAAAAGGAAAAGAAATAAATCCATAAGTCTTAATTATAAATTATAGCCACCAAGACTTATTTTTTCTAAGGGCAATTAAGGTAAGCACATCCAACCCTTCATTTATATAAGGAAGGAACAGCCACATTAACCCCTTTTTTCTTTTCCTTCTTTTCCTCTCTTACACCCACAATTATATCGAGCCATAACCGCCGAAAAAATGTATCCCACAAACTCAAAATTTTACAGGGGAAGGTTTTTTTTAAATAAAATCAGTTTGAATAAAGCCATTATTTTAAAATTTATAATGTAAATATTGTTTTGTGTAATACATTTAATTTTAATAATTTTAAATGATGTTGAACTATCGATTTCGATAAAAAAAACAACAATCGATTATGGTGTGGGATACATTATTTTGGCGGTAATGGCTCGATATGTACTTATCCACAAGTACATATAGTTAAATCTCTTGCATAATTAAATTGTTCTTCTCAGACAATTTATATTATACAAGATTTAAAATAACTCTATACGTTATTTCAATGATAAAAAACTTTACATTTAAGATACCTACATTTAATGCACATTTGTGAGTTTTTTTCAAACGCTGATAAAAAATAACGGTACATTCAAACAAATTGCTCGAAGCGCTTGATCGGACTCTACGTGATTTTCAAATGAATATACAAGCCGTTGTCGACAAGGTTTTCCCAAGTCTAACAATCTTCTACAAAAAATCGGATTGGCTGTGGGAACGTGCAATTTTGGCACCAACAAATTACGATGCCAACAAGCTCAATGAGCAAATTCAATTGAAACTGCCCGTCAAATTAATCAAATACAAATCGATCGATACAGTAATGGATGAAGAACAAGCCGTCAATTATCCCACTGAATTTTTAAATTCATTGGAACCACCCGGAATGCCACCGCATGTGCTAACATTAAACGTGGGATCACCGGTAATTCTTATTCGAAACTTAAACGCACCAAAGTTATGCAACGGAACCACTTTAACTTAAAAAACTGCTCACCAAATTTAATCGAGGCAACAATCATCGGTGGCAGATTCAAAGGCGAAGATGTACTTATTCCACGAATTCGGATGATTTCCAACCATTTACCATTCTAATTCAAGCAGCTCCAATTCCCTTTGCGTCTTACCTGTACTATTGCCATCAATAAAGCAAGAGTCACATCATTAACTATTGCTGGCTTAATTTTGGAAAATTTATGTTTTCCACACGGCAAGCCAAAAAACAAAAAACATTGTATATTCGCTGGCCGCAAGATGAAGTAATAAATAAATATAATTTCCAATTTGCCTTAAATAAATGCGTTTCTTTTTTGATTGAGTCCATACCTAAGTTATTCTGTAACAAATCTTTATGATAGATATTCCATAAATTTATTTAAAGGCCGTACATTTATTTAAAAGCTTAATTTAAATCGTGTGGTAATACAACACTAATGTTTGCTTAGGGCCAGCAACGCGGACCGGGTCAGCTAGTTATAATATAAATTTTTGTTTTACTTTTTTAGATCTTACAAATCTATGATTATGATACCTACATATCATGCTTGAAATTAAGGCTTAATGTGTTGGTTATTAATATTAATAAACTAAAATTACACTTCCATATATAGACTTTGTTTAAGATTTTTTAGATATTAAACAAAATTCGGGTCAAAAAAAAATGTCTTTGATCTAACCCCTGTTTTATAATCATGATATATATCGTTGGAGAGGTATTTTTAATATATTTAATTTGTACTATAAATTATCAGACATCTAGTAGTTTCCGAGATATAAGCTCATATATTTTGAACTTTGAAGACTAGAAAAAAGGTGTGGCCGACAAAATATTTTAATATTGCTTTTATCACCTCTAAAAGCTCAATTTGATAAAAAAAAATTGAGCAATGTCACTAAATCTTGTTCCATATCGATGTAGCCATTTGGGCTTACCGGTTTTCCCCTTTTTCACCCGACCTGGTCCAAGTTTTGAAAAATGTATATGTAGTTTCAAATTTAAATAAAACCGGCTTAGCCATTTGGGCTGCACTGTTTTTTCCTTTTTATACCCTTCACCATCGTGAGAAGGGTATATATAAGTTTGTCATTCCGTGTGTAATTTCCACAAAAAAATTTTCCGCCCCTATAAAGTATATATATTCTGGATCCTTATATATATCGGAGTCGATTAAGCCATGTCCGTCTGTCTGTCTGTTGAAATCAGTTTATTGAAGTCCCCAGATATACTCGGGATCCAAATAATTCTGTCAGAAGTGCTTTCGAGAAGTTTGCTATTTAAAATCAGCAAAATCGGTTTAGGTCAACCAGAGTTATAAACCAATATGTGAGACCACCTCCATAAACATTTGATATTATTCGTCCATTTTATTGCAATATTTTGAAATATATTGCAGATAATACCATGAAATTTTGTATACGTTGTTTGTATGATAAAAGAAGAAAGTATGCGGAAAATAGTAAGAATCGGTCCATGATTTCTCATAGCCCCCCTACAAATATATATATTCCCGAAATATGGCTTAATGAAAAATAAATGCCTATAAAATTGGAATATCAAGACTAAATTCAGCAAAAATAAGTTTTATACAAAAAAAATCGCAAAACGAAATTTTTTTTTAGTTCGGTCCATGTTCAAAAAAGTGTCATTTATCGCCTTTTTTATAAATTTTCCACAATAACTCCAGACTTCTGGCCATAAACTACTAAAAAAAATTAAGTAAACATTTTTATAATTTTCTATTTTTATTTTATTTATTTATTTTTATTTATTTTAATAAATATGAATTTACACATTGACATTATGTGTGGTTCAGAAACTGATGATAGCGATGAATGCGATGCCACTAGTCCCAAACAACGACCATCGAAAAAGTCTAGGCAATAAGATTATATAATAAATTTTTTAATAAATAAATAAATAAATAAATTCTTAATTTTTCTAAATTTGTTTCATCAAAATCGGACAAGTGGTTCTCGAGTTATGTTAAACTACGTTTTTGCCAAAATGTTACAACTAAGCGAAAAACATCAAGATAAGGAAAAAATTTAAAAGGTCATAAAAAAAACTGACACATACGAACGCCAAACCCTTTGAGGGTTTTACTATACTGACCTAGTACCATCACCCTAACTTGGAATTTCTCACCCCCAGACAATAATCCCAAAAATGTTCCACAGTGTTATCAGACACCTAGTAGTTCCCGAGATATAGGCCTATATATTTTCAACTTTAAGGACCCGCCCCCTCGAAAATAGGCGTGACCGCCAACAATTTTTTTTGCTGGTATCTCCTCTAAAAACCCTATTTGATTTTTTTTTTTTTTTTGAGCAAAATCACTAAAACCGAATTGTACCCCTTTTTTATACTCTGTTTGTTAAGTTACACTCAAGATTATTATGAGCATCAGACAAACTCTATAAATTATGGTAAGAATTGGTAATTAAATCGATTAAAAATAGTGAAAATTAGACAAAATTTCAAAATATTTAACATAAATTATGTTGGTCGTAAAATTGTCTTTCAAACAATATATTAAATACTAATAAAATTTGCACTAAGACTGAATAGAAAACACAGAATTAGGATATGCTACTCCTATAACCAGTGTAGTTTTTGTATTTCTTAGTACGGTTAGGTGGAGGGTATTTAAGATTCGGCACAGTCGAATATAGCACTCTTACTTGTTTATACTCTGTTTGTTAAGTTACACTCAAGATTATTATGAACAGCAGACAAACTCTGTAAATTATGGTAAGAATTGGTAATTAAATCAATTAAAAATGGTGAAAATTAGACAAAATTTCAAAATGTTTAACATAAATTATGTTGGTCGTAAAATTGTGTTTTAAACAATATATCAAATACCAATAAAATTTACACTAATGGGTCGATTACGAATGGCAACCGATCCTCAGTTCGGTTGACAGTTGCCAAAAACATATTACAGTTGGCAACTTTTCTACCCGAAAATTCGACAAAAATGTTAATAATGAAAGTTGCCTTACATAATAACAACTTGCACGTCAGTTGCGTTGCCTATTGGCAACCTAACTCCAGTTTGGTTGCTATACATAATCGACCCATAAGACTGAATAGAAAACACAGAATAAGGATATGCTAGTCCTATAACCAGTGTAGTTTTTGTATTTCTTATTACGTTTAGGTGGAGGGTATTTAAGATTCGGCACAGCCGAATATAGCACTCTTACTTGTTTATTTTCATATGGTCCCTGTTTTGAAAAAATATATAGCCTATTAATGCCTCACAGCATGGAACTATCTACGTTCCAAATTTTAATAAAATCAGTTCAGCTGTTTCGGCGTGATTGCGGAACAAATGAATAAACTTACAGTTACATTAATAATACAGTGGTGACCATATAATTAGCAACGATGAGTAAACAACCAACATTGTTGTTGATGCACAACAAGTTGAATTCTAAGTTAAATTCAAAAAATATAAAAATATTATTTTCACAATTGTTTTTTTGTTGGCCACGTAATTAGAAACGCGCATTTTTTTCTTCAACTTCTAAACTTTTTTAAATATTAGTGACAAAGTGAGTATAATTTGTTAAACAATAGATTAACTTGTAATAATTTTGATACGGTTTAGTTTCGAAAGTGGGTCATGTACTCCGAAAATGAGACGGTTGCAAACATGGTGAAATTAAATACCAGGTGACCGCATTGCTACAACAATTACAACAAGGCAAGAACAACAGGCATTTTTCTATATGAAAAACTTTCGTCACTGTCAAAAAGTTTTTTTTTTATATAACTTTTTGGCATTTTCAAATTCACCATGAATAATCAGCTGGCGCTACGCTATCACCTAGTATTTAAATTCACCTTGGTTGCAAACTCCTTTGTATATTTGTACAAGTGAATTGCACCAAACATCATTTTTTTTGAGCAAGAAAACTATTGCACAGTGTTACCAAAATGAAAAACCTTCAATGTCGGCTATTGCACAAAAGTTTTCTTGCTCAAAAAAAATGGTATTTGGCGCAATTCACTTGTACAAAAATACAAAGGAGTTTGCAACCCCAGCTAGAAAACCTAGGACACGAAAGACCACTTTAGCAGAAGATAAAGGTATTTGTAGAGCCAGTAAAAACAATCCATTCTTATCTTAGCGCGAAATAAAGGCTGGAATTGGACAGCAAATAAGTGCAGAAATTTCCACACGGACAATAAGTAGACTCTTAAATGAGAACACGGTGTCGGGTCTACTATGGTCTGGGAGTACCTTTTCTTGGCGTGGTGTGTTTACAATTGCACGAGTTCAGGGAATAATGAATCAGCGTCAACATAAAAACATTTTGGAGAATGGAATGGAACCGTATTGCTTCGAGAATACACCCGTCCAATACATTTTCCAGCATGATAATGACCCAAAGCAAAATAATAATGGTCTTGACTGGCCACCCCGAAGTCCTGATCTTAACCCAATTGAAAACTTATGTACAATTGTAAAAATAGCCCTAAAGGACAAAAATCCACAAAATAATGATGAATTGTTTCAGTTGCTGCAACAAAGCTGGAAAGGCATATGTATCTCAAGGAAACATGCCAGCGTTTAATTAAAAATAGTGACTAATTTTATATTGCGTTTTTGGAGTTTAAATTAATTTTCCTTAAAATAGTATTGGTGCTGTGATTTTTTTATTTTAAACTTAAGAATAATTTGTTACTTTACTATTTGTAGTTATTATTTTTAATATGTTGATCTAAATTTTTAAATTATATGAACAAATATATATGATGAAAAGTCGTTTCTATTTATATGGCCCCCACGGTATATGCCATAACATAATGTTTTAACGCAGCCTATTAAATTAGCTTTATTCTTCTGAAACTCTATAAAATTCTGTTAAGATGGATTTACCCATTCGCTTCGAACAAAATATTTGTTCGGACAAATTTTTTTCATATTTTCTCTCTCTTAAAAAGAGAGGCGCCAAAGTTTATATGAAAAAAACTTTGTCAGAACAAATAGAAAAGATTAATTATTTAAAAACTAAATGGAAGTTGTTATAAAAATAATAATTTGCATAAGATGTAAACGTCAAAAAATTTGTGTCCCAGCAACTGTCTAATCATGTTTTCATGCTTTCAATTTGGCAAATTCAATTGTTTCAATTTATTTTATATTTCTTTGACATCTTTTTTTTTTCAAAAACAAAACAGAGCACTGGCCATATGTGTTTATTAAATTGCTGTTTATAATATAAAGACATTTTTCTAAGTGTACATATATAGAGACTACATATGCTGTTTTCCGTGCAATCTGGTAATACCTTACTGCCTTTGTTCGTAAAAATTTACTAATTTATAATCATTAGTTGCGGTATAATTTATATCTTATTATTTAAAGATTTAAAATTAGAATTGAAAGAATATGCAAAAGCATTTGATTGCAGTATTTTATTGTAATGTTCGGTAAATAATACATGTGTTTCATAGCATTTAGATTTCTACAAACTCATACAAGTCTGCTGAAAATATGTATACACTATTTTTTGTTGTGAATATCCACTACTCTAAATAACTATCGCTTCAAGTTTTTAGCAATAAGGAGAATAATTGAAATATTTGCAATTTAATATATTTTAATATTTGAATTTTAAAAAATAATAATTTTTGCAAAAAAAAAAATTAAGTAAAAAAGAAGTCATAATGTTCAGCATAAGTGAGCTTTGTTGCATGTTTTGTTGCCCACCTTGTCCTGGACCAATAGCTGCAAAGTTAGCTTTTCAACCTCCAGAACCGACATACAAACTTACTCCTACTGATGATGATAATATAAAGTACAATCTTCACCTATTCGATCGCGCAGAATGGCAATTCACCGAAAGAGATAAATCAAAGGTTGAAGCATTTTTTACTAGGACTTCACGAGGAAACCTCATCACTTGCATTTACGTTCGCTGTAGTAAAAATGCTAAATATACATTGTTATTTTCCCATGGAAATGCTGTTGACTTAGGCCAGATGAGTAGTTTTTATATATCCTTAGGTTCACAACTAAACTGTAACATATTTGGCTACGACTATTCGGGATATGGAATGAGTGGTGGAAAACCTTCTGAAAAGAATCTCTATGCCGATATTGAGGCTGCCTGGCAGGCAATGCGTACAAGGTAAATAAATAGGCTGTTTTCATAAACGCAGTATGCGATGCAACATTTCATTGCATAGAGTGCATAATAGCATTTAGAATATAATTTAAAAACTTTTATCACATAAAATATAAAGATATTGGACTATTAAAGAGAATCTTAACACAAAAATTTTTAAATTATATTTCTAAATGCTATTATGAACTCTATGCAATGAAATGTTGCATTGCATACTGCGTTTATGAAAACAGCCATAATTTTCAGTGAAAGTATAATGTGATCTATAAAATGTTTTTCGTACAGATTTAATATAAGTCCAGAAACAATAGTTCTTTATGGCCAAAGTATTGGCACTGTACCAACTGTGGACCTTGCTACCAGACACGAAGTGGGAGCAGTCATACTTCATTCGCCTTTGATGTCGGGTCTAAGAGTAGTCTTTAGAAATACAAAAAGAACGTGGTTTTTTGATGCTTTTCCAAGGTAAATCCTAAGTAATAACTAAACCAATTCAATATATCGTAGTTGCGCATACAAATTTACATAAGAATATATCGGATATTTCTGTTCGCACATCTTGAAGCACATATTGTAAAAATGTGCTTACTCTGCATATATCTCCCTACAATATGTCATACATATCCAATAATATTTTTATAATTATAATTTTAAACATTAAGGTGATTTTACACAAGTATCTAGCAGTGTACTTGTCAAATTTTCCTTTGCAAAATGCATACACGTCGTGTAAAACCAAAAAAAATCTTTCTGCAAATCTCAGCCTGCATTTACAGTGTAAAATTTTCAATTTGAGCATATTATATTTTCATCTGACAAGTAGTGCCGGTAAATTGTACTACTTTCCATTACTCAATAATATTCAATACTTTTCATTTGGATACTCGATACTTTTAACGGATTTTTTGAAATTGTAACGCAGTTTTTATCTGCAAATTGAAGTTGTTTCTTCAAAAAATAAAAATAGATCTTAACTCTTATTGGTTTTGTATGTATTTTATTATTAAATCAAAAATAAATGTAAAGCTAACTTTTAATTCAACGTTAACAACAACTTAAGAAATAATTAAAATAAATTCTTTGGAAAATTAATGAATTTTGTAGCTTAGTCCTGTTTCACACTCATCAATTCTGACTCGTCAAGTCAAGTATTTATCAATGGAAGGAAAGAGAATATTATTTTTTATCTTTTTCCTTCTCATTGAAAAATAATTGACTTGGCGATCAGAACTGATGAGTGTGAAACAGGACTTACACGCAGGGCTGCCAGATGAATTTCGGAAAAAATCGTCAAAATCCCGATAAAAAAGAAAAAATCGTCATTTCGAATTTTAAAAATCGTCAAAAAAATCGGAAAAATAAAAAGTCACTATTTCTAATAATATTTTGAAATTTTTATTTAAACGAAAACATAAAAATTCAATTTTATATAGTCTCTTGTACAATACATATCAAAATACATAAATTTTAACTTTTTACATAACAAATCACAAAACATATAATGTTAAACACAACTTGTGTAATATTTTTATAATATCTTAGTCCGTTTTCACTTCTGACTCGTCAAGGCAAGTATTTTTGGATGAGAAGGGAAATAAGAACAAAAGGGGTACAAAGTTGACGGTACTGTCAATTTTCTTATTTCCTTTTGTTTTTTTTTCATGCATGTTGATTTACATTAAAAAGTACGAAAATTGATTTAACGTATGTCAGGACAATTTATTTTAAAATAAATATCATCGTTTTAAATATCATTTTGCGTAAAGAATTCAATTCATCCATCATATACGAGAACAGGTACTTATTTTCAAAGAATTCCGTATTTTTGTTATTTAAATTTATTTGGCTGAATATGCTTTCGACGTTTTGTTAAAATAGGAGAAGTTTTTGTAGAAGAATTTCCTCGTGGAAATTCAGGAATTGTTTCCTCTTAAAATATTAGTTCGTGGAATTCAGTATTTAAAATTGATTTTTATGTTTACAGATAAATAAGTAATTTCGACTATCCTGTCTCAATATTATTTGGAATTATTTTACTTGAACTTAACAACAATAATTAAGAAAACACTACTATCACTTAGTTTTGTTTTTGAAATATGTCATGTTCTTCTTAATGTTTATGAGATTAAATGAAAACAATAGTTGTTGTCTCAAAAAAAGAGAGAATTTGGTAACAAAAACATTAATAAAACTAACAAATGATAAAAATTTTTAATAATTCAGAAAATCGTCATTTTCGATGAAAAAATCGTCAAATCGTCATTTTGCTATTTTTGAAACCAAAAATCGTCAAAATGACGATAAATCGTCAAATCTGGCAGCTATGCTTACACGTTGTTGTCTTTTTATACAGTGATGGATTTTTATGCACTATTTTACCCACTCAACTTGCTTAAAAATAAAACTCAGAAAGTATCGAGTAACTACTTTTGAGTATTGAGTATCCAAAAAAAAGGGCAAATACTCGATACTCGATACCCATTACTCAATACTTTTCCAGCACTACTGACAAGCAACCAGCTGTTTTGCAAGTCAATTCTTTATGGCGCCAAGAACATAGTCTGTGATCAGAGACCTGCGCCGAGCAAATTAATCGGCGGCCAGCCGGCTGAAAATACGAAACATGACTACATAGATTCATTTACGACAAATTTTAACTAAAATGTTAATTTTGTCATACATGTAAATAATAGTTGCAAATCTATTAAAATGTCTATTATATAAGTTTTCCAAATTAACAATTTAGACAAAAGTTATAAATAATAATAAAATAAGACATTTAATTTTAAAAAAAATCATATTTTATAAACCCTGCTACTACGTTTAGGGTCTTTTGATGACCCAAATCGTATTTAACATTGCATAATACCCTAGACAGACATAGGATTTACATACCATATTAGTATACTATACTACATGTGTGTCAACTCGTACTACAATTAAACCATAAAACAAGCTGGTTTATATCTGGTATCAATACTACGAAAATAATCGTGGTATAAATGTAGTATGTTGTCTGTAGCTGTGTTCAATAAACATTGGGGAAACCCTTTCACAAAATCGATTGTCAGTTCTTTTAATGACATTTATATTTAATTTAATTTCTTTTAATTTTTTTTTTGATCAACACCCAGCCAACATTTACATATATAAATAAGCTTTCAAATGTAAGCAAGGAAAATTTATCTATATTTTCCAGTACAGAACTTGCAGCCGCACCGTTTCATATATGCTCAAAAATTTCGGTGCTTCTGCGCATAACACTTTTCTGCGTTTTTGCTAAATGCATTAAATAAGTAAATAATTACCTTTTTTAATAGCAAATGATAATTAAAAGTATCAAACACACTTAATTTAACAACTTTAACAACAATTTAACATTATTTATTAACACAACTTATTAGCACAATTTTCAACAGCGAGAATGACACGTTTTGCTTAAATTAATGAAACACTTGCATTAGCAAGCAAATTGTCAACGACATTCGCAAAACTCTTATTTATGCAAGCTTGCTGCAATCTTAATTTACAAAACGCTTGCCAATATGTTTATTGGGAAAGTAAAAACAAAAATACTAGTATATGTACTACATGTCTGTCAAGGCAATGTAGTATCAAAAACCATAGTATTTGTATTATGGTATAGAAATCCTATGTCTGTCAGGGGTATAACTTGCAAAAAACGTGTTTGTCCGTCACACCGACACACATGCCTTAAAAATATTTTTGAAATGTACAAATTTGAATTTTCTCAATAAAAAATGTGGGGTCAAAATATAAGCCGAACATAATATGCATGGTGAAATTAAATACCAGGTGACCGCATTGCTACAACAATTACAACAAGGCAAGAACAACAGGCATTTTTCTATATGAAAAACTTTCGTCACTGTCAAAAAGTTTTTTTTTTATATAACTTTTTGACATTTTCAAATTCACCATGAATAATCAGCTGGCGCTACGCTATCACCTAGTATTTAAATTCACCTTGATAATATGTGTATTTTTTTTCCAACATAGTAGCAGGGTTAAAAATGTTTTTTTATTATTGTGTTTAACAACAAGATAGAGTATATATTATACAAAACTATATAAAATGAATTTCAGTTTAAATGAAACAAATTATATGAATTTTCAAATAAAATAAATTAATTAAAATGTTTATGTTGTTAAAGGAATTTATAGACGGCAATACTGAGTATTAACACTTTTCAAATTTAAAATATTATTGAAATCATTCGGTATTAAAAAAATCGTTTCGAAAAAACATTTATTGTTTACACGATAGTATTACAAATATTTTATTTCTTTGTTGATTGATATTTTTGTGCAAACTTTATTTTTAATTTATATTTTCTTGACATTTTTGTTTGCTTTATTTGTATTTATAAATACATACCCGATACATATGAAAATAAAAAGTTTTTGAATTGTTTTAAACAAATTTTGAATACCGACCGTAAATAAAAAAAAAAACATTTGTATTTTTTGAAAATCTAATACAAATTTTGTTTAGACGATGAAATGTATTATGATACTTGAGTTTTTGACAAATATTAATACTCAGTATTGACGTCTATAAATACCTTAATTGAGATCAATAGGTTAGGTTAGGTTAGCAGGCGGCCATGTGAAACGGCCCACTTAGGTCCATATCATTGGTCCCATTGTGATACCTGTTTGGATAGAGGCTTATAGAGAAAAGAGAAAGAGTGAAAGAGTGAGCAGGGTAGTAGTAGGAGAGTGAAAGATATGAAAGATTTGAAAGGAAGAACGTGCAGACCAAAACCTAAAAAGAGCGCAGAATACCTAGATGGATAGATAAGGCTACTGCAGCCAATTACTGCTTCTGATAAAAGCGTCAATATCCTCCAACTTCAAAGCTGAAAATTCAGATAAGTCGTCGAAGAATGGTTGCCCCAGAAGAATGGTGCGAGATCCACTCATTGCTGGGCATTGACATAGAAGATGAGAAACCGTTTCTTCCTCCTCTTCATTATTGCAACTCCTACAAAAATCGTTATAGGGTAGACCCAGTCGTCTTGCATGATTGCCAAATTTGCAGTGTCCTGTGATTACTGACACCAAATTGCTAAGTTGTGGTCGCTGTAATTTCAGTAAATACAGCGTGCGTTTCCTATTTAGTGTAGGCCAAATCAGTCGTGTGACTGTACTGGTTTGTTCATTTTCCCACCTGGTTTGAGCTAGCTCACAATGGAAATTGCTGACTATTTGCTTACATTTCGATAGCGGAATGCCGCAAAGATGGTCAATGTTGTCGTCAGGTAACATGGCACCTTTCTTTGCCAAGTCATCTGCGATACAATTACCTATTATGTCCCCATGTCCGCGCACCCATATGAGTGTAACTGTCGAATGTCTCGCCATCCTGTTTAAGGATGTCCGGCATTCATGGACTAAGATTGATGTAGTATGTACACCTGTTAGAGACTTTATTGCAGCTTGACTGTCAGTGTATATACGTATATCTCTTCCCGATATACTGTAATAACTGATCCAATTAGCCGCTCGTTTTATTGCTGATATTTCAGACTGAAGGATGCTACATCCGTTTGGAATTCTGAAAGACATCCTAATTCCGAATTCCTGAATGTAGACCCCACCGCCGACTCTCTCCCCTTTTTTGGAGCCATCCGTGTATATAGACAGGCTCGTAGTATTTAGGAGTAGGCCCTCCAACAATTCCATGTCGTCATGAATTATGAAGCCGAAGCTTCGTAAGAAGGAGGGTCTAGGAGTGCGATAGTCGATTAATTCAGGAAGACATTGTATATTTTCCATGATACTAGCATGTCCATAATGACTATGCTTCCAGACGCCCGTTACACTTAGTCTAACGGCAGTATTCATGGCCATATTCTTGGCCATTAGATCAACTGGAATCCAGTTTAGTATCGCAAAAAGCGACTTAGTAGAAGTAGTGCTTAATGCTCCAGTTATCAGGATCGCAGTCCTTCTTAGTATCTTATTCAAGATGACACAATTTGAAGTCTTGTCAAGTGCCTTCCACCAGACCGAGACTCCATAAAATAAAATTGGTTTAATAACTGTCTCAAAGAGCCAGTTCATGCATCTAGGGTTAATACCCCATTTCTTGCCTATGGTCTTCTTGCAGATATACAGGGTTGACATAGCCTTAGATGCTCTTGCTAGTGTGTTGGGTTTCCATGATAGCTTATTATCAAGAACAACACCTAAGAATTTTGCCTTTTCCGAGATTGCCAGTTCTGTACCATTCAATCTAGGAAGCGTAAAGGTTGGAATCTTGTACTTTCTAGTGAATAATACGAGTTCCGTCTTGCTAGGATTGACACTTAACCCACTTTCATAGCTCCACCTACTAAGTGTTTTAAGTGCATCCTCGATTCTCTGCGATATTGTGCCCAAGTGGAAACCCGAGACAGCCACTGCCACGTCATCCGCGTAAGCTACAGTTTTATGTCCCGTATTATCCATTTTCTTGAGCATATCGTTCATGGCCAAGTTCCACAATAGTGGAGATAGGACGCCTCCTTGGGGAGTGCCCCTAGTGGCCAATCTTGTGATGCATGTCGTGCCAAATTTTGAACGTATGGTTCTTTTACTCAATAGATTCGTTACGAACCTAGTGATTGATTCGTCGAGACCTAAGTCCCGTAGGGCTGTTATTATGACTTCAGGTTTTACGTTATTGAAAGCTCCTTCTATGTCCAGAAAGGCTATCATCGTAAAATTGTCAAATTCTAGCGATTTCTCAATATAGCTAACTATCGAGTGAAGTGCCGTCTCCACAGATTTGCCTTTCATGTAGGCATGTTGAGATGGCGATATAAGTCTTTGATCAATAGAATTCCTGATGTGGATATCTATGATTCTTTCCAAGGTTTTCAAAAGGAATGATGATAGACTAATTGGCCTAAAGTCCTTTGCCTTGGTGTGAGAGATTTTTCCTCCCTTTGGAATGAATGTTATATTGTATTCGGTCCAACGCATGGGTAGGTATGACCATGACAAACAGGCTTTATAAATGTTAATAAGCCAGGGAATGACTGAATCAATGTTATATTGCAGATCAGCCGGTATGATACCATCCGGACCCGGAGATTTAAATGGACTGAAGCTTCCTATCGCCCATTTTAACCTCTCCTCGTTAATGTCAATTGAGGCTGTTGTCCGAAGGTATTGTTGTGGTGTAATATCCGCAGAGTGCGACATATTACCCGGAAAGTGAGTGTCCATGAGCACTTCAAGTGTCTCTAGACCATCACTAGTCCAACTGCCATCTGGTTTTTGGATATAACCGTGGGTCGTTGGTGTTTTCGATAGAATCTTTCTTAAGCGATTGGTCTCAGAAGAGCTCTCCACGCCACTACAAAAACTTCTCCAAGACGAGCGCTTTGCACTCCTAATCTGGTTTTTGAATTTGTTCAACGATGACTTATATAAAGACCAGTTACCTGTTCTTTTAGCTTCGTTGAAAAGTTTGCGACAAATCTGTCTAGATTTCGCTATCTCTGTTGACCACCATGGTGGTCTTTCCTTTCCTCTATATACTGAGGGTAAGCATGTTCGAGCCGTTGCCTCGTTTATGGAGCCTGTGAGCATGTCCACAGCTTCCTCAATATCAATTATGTTCCCTATTGTAGGGGGTTGTGGCAGAATTTCCTTTATGATCTTATTATGTTCAGACCAATTGGTTTTCCTCCTGTTTAGGTAGGGTATTTTCCTTTCCGATTTCGTCTTTATCGTAAATGTCAGATATCTATGATCTGAGAAAGAGCAGTCATCAGAGACTTTCCAGTCCCCTATGAACTGTTCATGACTCGCACTAGCGAGCGTTATATCAAGAACCTCCTGTCTATTTTCAACTACAAAGGTAGGTTCTGAACCTCTGTTGACTATCATTAGATCCGAATCTAAAATAAAGTCTAAAATGCACTCACCTCTTTCATTTATATCTGTACTTCCCCAGATAGTGTGGTGAGCATTGACATCCGCTCCTATAATAACGGGAGTCATCTTTGCGTTGGCAGTTTGCACCGCAGTTCTCATCAGGTTTCCTGGTGGTGGCTCCACTTGATCATGTGCCATGTAGCATGAGATCATCCACATCTTTGATGTCTTTGATTCCCACGCAGCTGTTACTATGTCTCCATCGCTATACTTAGATAGAATGAAGATATTAATATGGTCTTTGGCCAGAATGCATGATCTTATTTTACCTGCGTCTTTTTTGTACAATAATTTGTACCCTTTTGCATTGAGTCCACGTATATCGCCATTGTTGATCCATGGCTCCTGGACTAACGCTATGTCCTCCCCATGATCTGCCATGTGGAGGAGCAGTGCAGCAGATGCTGCCTTAGAGTGGTGAAGGTTCACCTGTATCACCTTCATCATTGTTCGGATCATGGATAACGGTAACGTCTACGTCTTCTGAATCGGAGTTCAGAAGTGCGTCCTCGTTCTCCACTACATCCAGATAATGAAATAGGTCACCTACCATACCGGAGTTTGATTGGGTATCCATTTCATTTTCTGAATTAGTGGGGTCATCTTGGATCTGTTTGCAGTCCATTTCCTGCGGAGCTTCCAGATTTGCGCCGGAAGTTTCGGGGTCGATCTTGTCGTCACCACGATAAATGCGCAACTTTATACTACAGAATCCGTAGTATAGGTTGTTTTGCCTTTTACGTAGTGGCTCCAAGGATTCCTTATTCAGGAGTACGACCGCCTTCCTAGTCGTTCCTTCAGGAGCGGAGACCTTTATTACTTTCCAGTTATGGGAAGGTAGATCTGGGTTTCCGCTCTGAATGAGCGCCAGTATCTCCTCAGGGTTATGTGGTTCTACCGGAATAATTGCAACTGATCTCGGTCGGCGAGGAATCTCACTGACCGGTATCACCTCCAACTTCGCGCCAGGCCACACTTCCCCTAGGGACGCAATTGCTAATTTTAGCAAGTTTGCTGAGCGTTCTGTTGAGCACGCAACCAATTTGACATGGCCTTGGTACCAGCCAGCATCTACGTTTTGAGGAGATGGTCCTGGATTGTCCTTAAGGATTTTCCAGTACACCTCCAACATTTTACGATAAACTATCATCCAGTTATCCTGAGAGATAGCTCCGTCGCTGTTACTTTTGTCAACAATCGCCCTCATCAGATGGTTCTTGGCAGCCTCACTATAAGGCATGTTGACTGTGTGGGTCTGCTTCGGACGTTTAGTCCTTGGCTGCTGACCCTGTTGTGAAATTGGCTCCTCCTCTGACCTTTGCCTTTTGGGCGCAGCAGAGTCAGCTTGGTCCGCTGATCCTGTGCTGGTTGAGGGATTGGAGCCATCTGGTTGGGCCAAAAGGTTCCTGGCCCATTTTAAGTGCGATTTTTCGTCGCTGGTAAGGGTGCTGACCGATTTCGTTCCGAGTCGGTCAACGATTCTTAAGGCGGCACGCCTTTGTACAAAAGCCCTTCTGGATGGATCTTTGCGATTTGGGGGATTTTTATTTGCCGTATGGGCGGGGAGTGGAGCAGTTGATGGACCCGACGTCAAGGTCGACGATCCTTCTTGCTCCAAAATCGCAGGAACAGCTGCAGGGTCCGCAGCGTTCAGTACAGGGGGTTGTGCTGACTTATCAGCGAGGGCTTGTGCAGCTTTAGAAGTACTTGGTTTGATATCCAGAGTGACTTCGCTGCAGGGATGCAAACCATCAGAAGCTTTGATGGTTTGTGTGTGTTTTTTACGATCGGCTAGCTTGGATATCCCTGGCTGACCTTTCGTTATTGTTGTTTTTTGTTTTGTTTTTGTGTTATTCGTATTCATTTTTGGTCCCACGAGTATGCCAGTAAGGGGATAGATTGAGATCAATGAATCCAGTTAATTTTATTTCTTCTGAATCTCTGCCACTCAAAACGTAATAGTGCCAAAAATGACACAATTGTGCCACAAATCCCATCACTGATTTACATTTTATTGTTTAAGTACTAAATGTTACAATAAACGAAATGTTTCCAATAGGTTATATTCACGATGAATAATTTTGTGGATATAATAATAATCTTGTTTCATAAAAAATAATAAAAATTTAAATTAGAAGCAATATTTTTTTGGAATAAAACAAAAAATTATGGACGGCGGCTGTTTTTAAGCCGATTGCACGCCGAAAATTGTTCGGCAGCGGCGGCTGTTGAATATCATCGGTGGCTCAGCTCAGCCGGCTTGCAGCCGACATGGCGCAGGTCTCTTTCTGTGATTCAGCAAATTTATATTTAAAAACATTGTATTAAGGAACTTAAAACCATTCGCTATAAGTAAGCAATTTTTTTTAACGGAGTCTTAAAAACATGTTCATTTCAAAAAGCTATTATGTCCAAGAAGCTTTCGTTTTTGCCATTATCGAGCTTTAAAGATCAGATTTATACAGTGGTGGACATATAATTAGAAACCATGCTTTGATATAATAGGATGCCCGCTCTTATGGTTTACAAGTTAAACGGAAGAAAAAGTACGAAGAAACTAAAATGTAGCCATATCGAGCAAAAAGTAATAACGGGCTAAAAGATAATTGTAAAACGTGCTAGATTTACGCGTTTTTTAGTTTAGGGCCAATTTTTTTCGCGTTTTGAGCAGAGTATGAAAACAAACAAAACCTTTCGCAAACGTTTGCAAAATGTACAAAACAAATCAAAATTTTTAAATTGTATTGTACATGAGCAAAAACAAAACAAAAACTTTTCAAATGACAAAGATAGAAAACGAAACAATTGGCTTTTCCCTCATCTGCATTATTTAATTTATCGTTACAGTCGTACATTTGAGTACAAAACAAATAGAGAAACGTATTTTTTTGAGTAATTGATTTAGTTATTGTTTGGTTGTTTTAGTGTAACATCAAAAGCAAAATCCACAATGACTCGTCCAAAAAATGATTTGTTACGGACATTTTTTGAAAATGTAGATGATAAACATGTTACATATTTGCAAAAATGAAATTTTGTAATAATAAATTATTAAGTAAACATGCTGGAAACTTGGAGCGACATTTAAAAACTTCTCACAGTAGTGTTTATGACAGTTATCTTCAAAAAAAGGTAGTTTTATTTTGAATAGAATAAAAAGTGAAAAAGGTTAAATTGTCTTGTACAGTTAAAAAAAACATTTACAAATGGCTTTAATAGAGTTATATACTAAATGTCGTAGACCTCTTCATTTGGCTATTCCAAATCATTGTTAATCCGATACTTAGCGGACTTAATATACATAAAATTAAATGAGCACAATATTATAAAAAATATTGCTGAATTTTCATTAAATTTAAAAAGTGAAATGTATGTGCATATCAGAACGGTTTGAATGCAGATTTTTATGCTTTCGAATGCAATCACAAAATGTGAGCAGTTGTTGTCAATTCACATCATTTGAGAAAAGCAATACATGACACCATTCAAAAAAATGAAGTATGACGAATACCATGCATTGCATTGCATGTCTTCTGTTAATGCCACCGAATACTCACAAAAGCAACGAATACACAACGAATGGTACGAATGTTTGTAATGCTTATTGAATGAAAAGTTCAATTTCAAATTCATCTTTTTGAGCTTTTTTTAATGGTATGAAAACACAGTTATTTTTCTAAAAGTTCTGCGTGCTGCATTATTTGTAGTACTAAAAAACATATTAGTAGACCAAAACTATACACAAATATGTACATTAATTACTCCAATAAGTCAACGAATACTGAACGAATGATGCGAATGTTTTTAGTTTTTTAATGTATCATCATTTCATTTCGTTGCTTGATGTACAAAGGCATTATAAAAGCGAACACGAAAAACGCAATCAATAAAAACAATGGCAACATCAATAGTGACTGCATGGCAAAATCAACGAATGGTGTGAATATGCAATGAAAGTGAATGCTTTCATTCTGTTATCTGGTGCATATGTACTAGAGTCTAGTAGCTAGAGTATATGTAGTACATTCTCTATAATGAGTAAATAAATTACCAAACGTTTCCGAAACGTTTTTTCACAGAATGTTTCAATATTGTTCTTACTCTTTTCTTTTCTAGCTGCGTACGTTTATATTAATGTACTTTTTGCGCTCATGAGCAAAAACAATACAAAACAAAATGGCACAATCATTCTCATTGATAATGATTGGTTTTTGTTTTACTCACTGCAAAGAACAAAACGAAAGCAAACGTTTCATATTGTTTGTTTCCGTACTCTGGTTTTGAGTAACTAAAATCGGGCTAAATCTAGCCCGAAAAGGGCTAAGTTGACATCGCTGTCTACAACTGAATTTATGTTTTTTCATATAGTTTTTTACAAAAGTGATGACATCTCGAAAATGAACTCATTTAATGATAACACTGTGCTAGAATTTAACACTCTTTTTTTGTGACAAACGGGGCACCTGGCGGGTTTACCTAATTCGGGTACGCTGAATCCAGTGGTGCTAACCGTTTTTTTAGGTTAGCTCGTTTTTTCGAAATATACCGTTATTTCGAAAATGGAGGAGGTTGTACAACATATATTCGCGTAACTCAAAAACGGTTTAGTTTATTGAAGAAACTAAAAAAACCGAAATTATATAAGGTTAAACTTTTTTCCAATATGCGTAGTCGTTGTAGAAACATAATTTTGTTTGACCAAAAAAAATAGTTTTTTTTAGCAAAATTTCAAAAATTTTGTTTTTTAAAACGGCATAAAAAATTGGAAAACGCAGCTGTGCTTTTAATTTTTTCTGCAGGTATAGCAAACAAAGTTCCAAACAAAACAAGATATAAATAATTAAAATCTGTCTACAACTTTTGATTTTATTCACAAAAGATGAAATATATAATAACCAGACGAAACTTCAAAAATTAAAACATTTATTTTTGTTGTTAATTAAAGTTTAAGTTTTTATTTACAAATTTATTCTTCTTCCTCCTGCAGTTTCCAACAAATATCCCCTAATAGCGAATCAAGTTGTTTGCCACTATACCAGTGTTCGAGTCTGGCTGTTACTTGGTGAAATCTCTCGCCATGTTCATCAGACTCGGCTGGTGATTGTTCATTAAATTTTTCTGCATGACAATGCAAAAAATGTATTTTCAATGACATTTTGACGTTTAAGTTTTTAAATGCGGTTAGCATATCTCCAATTAAAATTCGCCAATTTTCGGACCGATGATTTCCTAATACATTTTCTATTACTGATTTTACAGAATTCCAGCCCAATAGCTCCATATCATGCAATGCAAGTTCAAATTGTTGGTCCTTCATTAGACGACGAATGTCCGGTTCATTAAGAATTCCTGCAAAATAAAAACATTATGATATGAAATATAAATCTAATTTAATAAAGTAGCTGGAGTTCATACCTTCTTTCACTTTCATGCCGCTTAATCGTGGAAAAATTCGGCGCAATTCGGTAAAAGCAATTCCATCTGGGTTCAATGCTTTTATAAAATTTTTTACAATACCCAGTTTGATTTGGAGTGGAGGAAGCAAAATCTTTTCCATATGACATTCAAGGGGTTGAGGAACTCTTATTTACACTGTAATTTTTTTTTCAAAGTACCTGTCAAGACCTTCATGAACATAATTTGTAAAAAAAACCAAAGCCGGGACGATTTCTGTTTCTACCTGTTCCAGGTATAAAAAATTACAGTATAAATAAGAGTTCCTCAACCCCTTCAATGTCATATGGCGAGTGCTTGCGAAAGTGAATAGTGAAGTTTAAAGTCTTTGACAGCCTTTTTAATTGGAGATATGCTAACCGCATTTAAAAACGTAAACGTCAAAATGCCATTGAAAATACATTTTTTGCATTGTCATGCAGAAAAATTTAATGAACAATCGCCGAGTCTGATGAACATGGCGAGAGATTTCACCAAGTAACAGCCAGACTCGAACACTGGTATAGTGGCAAACAACTTGATTCGCTATTAGGGGATATTTGTTGGAAACTGCAGGAGGAAGAAGAATAAATTTGTAAATAAAAACTTAAACTTTAATTAACAACAAAAATAAATGTTTTAATTTTTGAAGTTTCGTCTGATTATTATATATTTCATCTTTTGTGAATAAAATCAAAAGTTGTAGACAGATTTTAATTATTTATATCTTGTTTTGTTTGGAACTTTGTTTGCTATACCTGCAGAAAAAATTAGAAACACAGCTGCGTTTTCCAATTTTTTATGCCGTTTTAAAAAACAAAATTTTTGAAATTTTGCTAAAAAAAAACTATTTTTTTTTGTAAAAAAAAATTATGTTTCTACAACGACTGCGCATATTGGAAAAAAGTTTAACCTTACTTAACCCTAGACGCACTTTCTTATTTTTATATCTATATGCACTTTCTTCGTCGAATCGACGAAGTGTATTTTTTATCTGGCCGCAAACGCTCCCAATTAAAAAAATTTATAAAATTTTGGTTTTATTGGAAAAACGATTTAGTTTTCATTCGTACTAAACATAAAGTTTGCATATTTCAGTGCAACTTAAAGCTAATAAACAAAAAAAAATAACTTCAAGTTTTTTTTACTTTTTTTTTTAAATAGTAAACAAAAATCACAAAAAGCAGTATTTAAAATAAAAAATTATTTCAGGTATTTGTTAAAATCCGAAAACTGACACTTAAAACTAACAAATAAACTTAGTTTGATTGGATTTTTCAGTCATTTAGTGCAAGAGGCACAGAGATCAATTTTGTGTTCACCACAGATGTGTTTCTTGCATTTTGCACATATAGATTTTGTCTTTCGTCGTTTTTCATATGGGCAAAATGCACAAAATTTCATTTTAGCAGTTTTTTTTAGTTCTATATCATTTACTTCTTCACTTTCATCCGTATTTTTCGGACAAATGATTATCTTTGGTAGCTGCAGTCAAAGTCAATATGCCAAACAGACCAAGAATTTCACCCGATGTTGTTCTTTTTTGATAGATTCTTTACGGTTAGCTATTTCCACTGAACTATTTTATATATAATTCCATCTATTATAAAGAGTTTAAATACCTCAAATGGATCGATAACACCTTTGCTTGAACGGGTTGGACCACGACGTTGATGAACGATATTAAAACCATAACGGTGCCATGTTACTTTTACTGCTGACCACTTATGTTTGCTTTTTCCACATAGTATTTGCTTTCAATGTGGAATAATTTAGGATCTCTGTCGTATAACACTAAGCGGAATATCATCTTCATCTGAGAAATTCACTTCTACAGGTTCTAGTATATCACTTTCTTCATCAAACGCCTCTTTTTATTCTACTTCTTGGTGCTAATGTCACTTTCACACTCCTCATTTAAATCACTGAGATCACCATTTTCGTCCCACAAATGAAGAAACTTTTCGATTTGTGCATCATTTAGTTTATCATTGTTACTCATTTTATCAAAACGACCAAAAAACAAGGTGCAAAAATCTAAAGTCAAAAACGCTAAAGTTACATAAAATACTTTCTTCGTCGATTTGACGAACACAAACTTGAAAAAAACATACTTACACAAATCTAACGAGGCTGCACATGTGCACACTTCAGCATCTGGGCAATTACCAGAGCTATAAGAAAAATGAGCACACAGCGATGAATAACAAAGAAAATAAATGAGAAAGAGTATACGATGTTCGTCGATTCGACGAAGAAAGTGCGTCTAGGGTTAAAGAAAATTTCATTGCGGAATTTCGGTTTTTTTAGTTTCTTCAATAAACTAAACCGTTTTTGAGTTACGCGAATATATGTTGTGCAACCTCCTCCATTTTCGAAATAACGGTATATTTCGAAAAAACGAGCTAACCTAAAAAAACGGTTAGCACCACTGGATTCAGCGTACCCGAATTAGGTTAACCCGCCAGGTGCCCCGTTTGTCACATTTTTCAACTAGCACAGTGTAATTTATGTTATACACAATTCTTTCTTACGCCCGGCCTTAGGGCGGGTATACAGAACACCGGTTTCGCATAGTAAAGATTTTCTGTATTGCCTTCCTACGGACGGGCGGATTTTCTCATCTATGGTATACAGAACACCGGCTTCGCATAGTAAAGATTTTCTGCATTACCGGCCTATGGCCGGGCGGAAGGATTTTCTCTTCTATGGTATACAGAACACTGTTTCGCATAGTAAATATTAGGTTCAAATAGATATAAAATAATAAAAATATTTATAATAATATGTGGGTTGCTACAATTTTTAAATATATTCACTTCATATATAAGTAATTACCATATTTTATCACTTGATTCCATTTTTTTCAATTTATTTTTTCTTTGAACAATTTTTATTTAATTTTTTTAGGCTTAAATTTATGTTGGGTATAAGTCACCGATCGTTAATATTTTTTACCATTTATACGACTTTGAAATCTAAGATTAGTGATGTATGCATTTTGGGCAAGAAGCTTTCAGTTAGGGAGTTATTTAGCTTTAAAACTCAGATATATGCCTTACTATATCTCTGCGATTTCTGAACAGATCCGGGCAAGTATTTAAAATTGCTTTGAAATACCTTTCAAACGATGTATACCATAACCCATTTTATTATCCTATTAAATCACAATTGCAAAAAATGTACTTTTTCTTAGGCTGATTTTTTACAAAAGTACCGTTATTTCGAAAATTCATCGATATTTAGAAAGATATAATAATATATACAGTGCTGTGCAAAATAATAGACTATTATATATTAAATAATTTCTCTTTGATTTAACACTCTTAAAAAAACTTTCTCTTAGGAATTTTTGGTACCGTTATTTTTGATATTGTCCATACTAAATATAATGGGTATTTTCTTTCCTTAATGTGCTGTCGTAAACATTTTAAGAAAAGTCAAAAATAAAAAAGTGCAATATAATAGACTTATTTTAAAAGAAAATATTTTTTGTTTTAATTTTCCTGATAATTTGGATAAATTTTCTGAAAATAATTAAATGTAAGGTAAAAATATTATTGTTATTATTGTAATGTGCATTGCACTTCTGAAGAAAGGTGAATAGTGAAAAAAATACATGACCAAGGAAAAACACTTGATTTTATTGCGCAATTGCTTGGAAGGTCTCAACATTTCGTCAAAAACGCCAAGTGGAAGCCTTCAAAAGAAACCCGTGGTAGACCTCGCAAAACAACCACGGATAGCTCTTCTGGTTAAGAAACAGCCATTTCTATCTTCACAAGCCGTTTCTGAAGAAATAGGCAACATAATTAGTGCTTCAACAGTCCGACGAAGACTTTTAGAGAAAGGTTTGCCAAGTAGAATTGCCAGGAAGGTACCACTGTTAAGCTCAAAAAACAAAGCAGCTCGAAAGACATTTGCCACAAAATTTAAAGACAGTGTAGTTGATGAGTTTAAGAACATTTTATGGAGCGACGAGACAAAAATCAATTTGTAAGGTTCAGATAGTCGCAGAAATGTTAGAAGACTAAAAGGAAAGGAATTAGATGATCGCTACACAAAAAAGACTGTAAACACGGCGGAGGAAGTATAATGGTGTGGGGTGCATTTTCTTGGCATGGTGTTGGCCCTCTTTATCAGATCACAGATATAATGAACAAAGAGATGTACCGTGAAATTTTGAAAGATATTATGCTACCCTATGCGGAGAACAATATGCCACCAGAATGGACTTTTCAACAGGACAATGATCCTAAGCACTCCTCAAAATTAGTTAAATCTTGGCTGAGTGCTAACAATGCATCTGTTTTAGAATGGCCTTCACAGTCACCGGATCTCAATCCTATTGAGAACCTTTGGGTTGAACTGAAGAGAGGCCTAGTGGGAGGCAATTTCTATAAAAAAATGCCAAAAATGAATAGAATCAATGTCCAGAAGAATTCAGTGCGTTTTAAACAACAATGGTGGCCATTCAGGTTATTGAATTATTATTATTATTATTTATTTATTTAGTAGTATTTTGAATACTTTATCTTATAACTATATTACAATTTAATTCATTTTATTTTAAATTTTAATCTTTTAATGGTTCTAATCTTGAATAAGTCTATTATTTTGAATCATAGGAAAATGAATTTTTTTTAATTTTTGTGTTAAATAAAGTAATAAAAAAACATAAACATTTGTGGTTAATGTGTCATTTAGTACAATTCTTAAATAAATAAAAAATAAATTTTAATATCATTCATAATGGGAAATATTTAGGAAATAAAAATAAGTCTATTATTTTGCACATCACTGTACATATATTTGAGCTTTAAAGCTCTATAGCATCAGAACCGAAAACTTCTTGCCCATAAAAGCTTTTTGAAATGATCATGTTTTTGACGCTCATTTAAAAATCGTTTAATTTTTCAATCGTTTAAATTTTACATTAATGACATTTGGATTTGTAATAGAGAGCTCACAAAAATACAACTATTACGTTTTTTACTCAATAAAATTTGACAGCTGTTTTATGGAATCCAAAAGCAAAATAAAATACTCATTTGAACGATTTTTTTGAGTTACTCGTGCTATGGAACGATGCCATTAAATAAACATTTTAATTCACAATACTTAATACATTAATATGATTAATAATTCTGCTATTATGCATCAATAGTATTTAATTCACCAAGAACTCTGCAATTCTGAGTCCCACGAGTGACTATTATCGCTGAAATTTTGATTGTAGGTAGGTAGATAGGTAAAAAGGCTGGGACCAGAGTTGTGCCCGGTCGTTCATTTCAGTGAACGGCCATTTTCGTTCATTTGTCCAAAACTGATTCATTCATTCAATTCGTTTAATCGTTCACTTTGAATTAATACAACTCTTATTGAATGTGATTTTCTTATTGTCCCATAATCATAGTCATAGAAAAACCATACTTTAAGTAAAAGTATACTTTTAAACAACAAAAACATATAAATTTTGTTCTGAATTTAAAACAAAAGCATGCTTTTGCTTAAAGTATGCTTTTTCTTATTGCCGTTCTCAACTCAACTAAGTTTGGTCGTCTGTTAGTCAACCCGACTTTAACTCAACCAAATTATTTTTTGGTATTGTGTAAAGGTGTGTTCACATTGTGTGTATTTGTCATATGTGTGGCATGTCCCTGTAGTAAATAAAATAGTCAGTTGATAAAAAACATTAATTATAAACTAATTATTTTGCAAATGACTACAAATTGGTTTAAATCTCATGCAGATATCAACCAAACATATTGCGCAAGTCTCTTGCGCTGTTGTTTTCTTTGAAAAGTGAGTTTGAAAGGGGGGAAGCACAACATGTAAGAAATAAATAAAAGCAAAATGTAAAAAAAGAAAACAAAAGAAGCTGAAGTCAAATGTCACATGTCAATCAAAGCAAACAAGGTCTTTGAGGTAAACGGTGCTCAATTTTAATATCTTTATATTTTATGTGATAAAAGTTTTTAAATTATATTTCTAAATGCTATTATGAACTCTATGCAATGAAATGTTGCATTGCATACTGCGTTTATGAAAACAGCCTTTCTATGAGCAGTACAAACTTTGCATTTTACTTGTTTTCATTACAACTTTTATTTTAAGTCATTTATTTTTTTATTTTTTTTTAGTTTAATAATTATTTCTATTTATAAATATATATTGTATATACGTATATATATATGTATGTATATATTTTGACAAAAAAGAATTAAAATTAAATTGTTTAAAATTTAATTTAAAAGAAAGTGGTTTTTAAATAATTTAGTATAAAGCGATTATTAATAACCAATTTTTTAATTAACTATAAATTGGCTGGGAAATAAGTAATTAGTAGTCAATTTAAAAGTCATGCAGAGGTGACCAATTGACTACAGCCTATGACATGCCTATGTTAAAATAGTGAGTCGACGACAAGAAAAAAAGTCACTTAAGCAACTAGTTGTGTTTATTAAAAAACCAGTTTGAAGTTACTTAAAAATGTGTTTGACTTCCTACAGGGGTGTTATTTCTATGTGTGCAATACACATGACATTTTTTATTTAGAACGAGTTCTATTTTCTTGTGACAAACCATCTGACAATTTTGTGGCGGCAAAAATTAATTGATATTTTAATAAATATAATTTATATTTTTTTTTTTTTTTTTTTTTTTTTTTTTGCATTTAATTATTTATTGAATCTTCATATTTGAAATAATTTATAGTAAAACAAAAATCTCTCATTCCATTTTAAAATACAGTTTTATTTAATTATAAATTTAATTTTTATTATACACATACACAGTGGTGATATTCGAAACAATTAACAACCGGTTCGCTTAAAAAAATTATTTTATTTATTTATTTATTTATTTATTTAAGATTTAGGTCATACATAAATGTATATACTAAATATAATTATTTTATCTATAGCAACTAGGCCTTAAGCTGTACAATAGATTTTAAAAAGATATTTATGCTATAATATATATTATGGATTCAGTCTCGTCTCATCGAACTGTTCGGACGTGTTTTTTTAGTGCGGCTGAATTTTCGGTGAACAAATCGTAATAGGTGAAAAAGTGTAAAAAGTTGAAATTAAACAAAAAAGTGAAAAAATCGTAATAGGTAAAAATATAAAAAAAAAAAAAAAAAAAAAAAAAAAAACATTAAACATCACATAAAAACTGTATGAGTGTTCCTCTCAGATGTAATTCTGAGAAAGAGCTTAGCTCAACTAGAAAAACTAAATGGGTCTCTGAGGAAGAATCCATAAAAAAATCTGTGGAGTATCTTCTCACTGCAAGAGCCGTGGAACGGCGTCGTTCCTGTTCGCCCAATATAGTAATTTCAATAGATGAAGGAACATCAACACCTTCTACATCAACTAGTGCAATCAAACCTAGAAAACAAGTAGGTATGGATAAATACGTCACAGTTCTTAAGCGACAGAGGAGCCCAACATCTGCTCAAGTATCATCAAATTCAAAAGCTCCTAAGACCGTGAGTAATGATCAAAATACGTTTGCTCTCCTCCAGACGGATGAGCCAGAACTTCCTAAGAAGACGTTTAAGCCCCCACCAATTTATCTGAGAGAGCCCACTTCCAGTAAATTGGTACAAAGAATTGTTTCGGTAATAGGTGAAAATATGTTTAGCGTAACATCAATTAAACATGGAAATATCAGCGAAACCAAAATTCAAGTGAAAAAGGAAGATGATTTTTGAAAATTGTCCAACCAGTTGGAGAGGGAGGCTAGGGATTTCTACACCTATCAGCTCAAAAGCGCAAAAGGTCTCCAAGTCGTGCTAAAGGGTATAGACCCATGTGTTGACCCTGCGGAGATAAAGACCGGCTTAATGGACAAAGGGTTCAAAATTAAGAGTGTTGTGAATATTAGAAACCGTGAAAAGATTCCACAGCCTATGTTTAGGGTGGAATTGGAACCTGGAGATGTCGTATTAAAGAAAAACGAGTCCCATCCCATCTACAATCTGATTTACCTTCTGCATCGTAGAATCACCGTGGAAGAACCGCATAAGCGTCAGGGACCCGTCCAGTGTGTTAACTGTCAAGAATTTGGTCACACCAAGGCGTATTGTAAATTGCCGTCAGTTTGTGTTGCGTGTGGGGAGCTACATGCAACTGCTCAATGCGATAAGTCGAAAACTGACTCAAAAATCAAAAAATGCAGTAACTGCGGAGGTAATCATACCGCAAATTATAGAGGTTGTCCAATTTACACTCATTTGAAAGGCATAAGAACCAACAAGACGTCAGTATTACCTGATCGTCCTCAACAGCCTAATTTTGCTTCGAGTAACAATTTCCCTCAATTGTTACGGTCCACTAGTCATGTAAACGTGCCTAGTTCTAGACAAGTTTCTTACGCAAACGTGGTTAAATCTAATATGCCAGGTTTGGAGCAGGAACCTAAATCACAATATTTCGAGCCTAATATTAACTCTCTAGAGACTACATTGCAGACTCTTGTCCAAACTATGAACACTTTTACGACCACTATGACATCCATGATGCAGGAAATGCTGAAAATGCAATCCACTATCTTACAAGCCATTTTAAAGAAATGATTTGTTTAAAAATTTGTTTTTGGAACGCGAACGGCCTCCGCCAACATAAAAACGAACTGGAACTCTTCCTGATGGATAAGCAGATTGATGTCATGATGATTTCTGAAACTCACTTGACGGCGACAGCGTACTTCAAAATTAATGGCTACGTGTTATATGATACTAAAGATCCACGCGGAAGAGCATGTGGAGGTTCGGCAATTCTTATAAAGAACAGAATAAAACATTATTTAATGAACAACATATGTGAGGATTACCTACAAGCAACAAACATTTGCATTGAATTCAGTCAATACAATTTTGTTTTATCATCAATTTATTCGCCACCTCGATTTTCAATAAAAGAACACCAATAATACAGCTTCTTTAATTCCCTTGGAGCTAGATTTTTAGTTGCTGGTGCCTTTAACGCCAAACACACTTTTTGGGGTTCACGTCTGGTGACCCCGAAGGGTCGTGAACTCTTCAACACCATTGCAAAAATGGGATTAGATGTACTCTCAAGCGGTCATCCCACCTACTGGCCGACGGACCGACGGAAGCCTGTAGAATCGATACAAGTGGAGCCTTCACTAGACTTGTCTTCAGATCACTCTCCTATTATTTCAATGCGTTTTCTTCAAGGGAATGGCTCTCCATTTCGGGACATATCTAAAACCAGAGTAAGTTGGATAAAGTATAAAAAGTATTTAAGTTCCCACTGCACGGAAAATGTAGTGTTGAGAACTACCGAGGATATTGATGGGTCGATTGGCAAGTTTACTGAGGACATACGAAGAGCTGTACATCACGCCTCCACATACGACGTTGAGTGCAGAAGTGGGACAAATAGAACTTATTTCGCTGAACTCGATCATCTCCTGTCAGAAAAAAGAAGAGTTAGAAGAGAGTGGCAAGTTCACAGGTCTCCTGAACTGAAAGCTAGGCTACGGGTATGCAGAGATATACTAAGAAATTTCTTAGAAACCCAAAGAATGGCTTCACTTAAATCTTACTTGGAGGGTCTTGATAGTACCCCACAATCTGACTATTCGCTATGGAAGGCGGCACGAGGTTTAAAAAGACCAGTTAGAGGAAAGCCTCCTCTGCGAAATCCGACTGGTGACTGGGCTAGAAATGATTCCGAGAAGGGGATTTTATTTGTTAACCATTTGAGAAATGTGTTTACTATAAACAACTCAAATAATGCCTCTGATTTGCCTCCACTCGTTATTAGACCTCCTGTACCTCTAAGACTTAGCTTTAATGATGTTCAAAGCGCTATTGGTACTCTGAATCTTAAAAAAGCTCCAGGTATGGATAAAATCAGCAACAAAATGCTTGTGGAGTTACCTCGTGTAGCTAAAAGAATTATCCTATTTATTTTCAATGCTATTTTACGCCTAGAATACTATCCTGCAGATTGGAAGGTATCTATGATTACCATGATTCCTAAGCCAGGGAAGGACCCCACTAAAGTAGAGTCATATAGGCCAATTAGTCTACTGCCGACAATTTCAAAACTGTTTGAAAAATTGTTATTGGCTAAGTTAATTCCAATTCTGAACGACACTCAATGTATTCCAAATCACCAATTCGGGTTCAGAGCTAAACACAGTACCATCGAACAAACACACAGATTGGTAAATGTGATAAGACAGTCGTTTGAAGAGAAAAAATACTGCTCCGCCCTTTTCATTGATGTGTCGCAAGCGTTCGACAAAGTCTGGCATGAAGGTTTAATGCATAAAATTAAATTAACTCTGCCTGCTAACACCCACAAACTTATGAAAAGTTATTTATATGGTCGCAAATTTACAATCAAAGAAGGCGATTTTTTAAGCCCCGCTCAGCCAATTGAAGCAGGAGTACCCCAGGGCAGCATACTGGGTCCAACTTTATATTTGATTTATGCATCCGATATGCCGTTAGACCCCATAATACATACTTCAACTTTTGCAGACGATACAGCCTTTATTAGCGTTCATAAGGACCATCAAATAGCATCACAGAACTTGCAGAAATATGTTTATAAACTAGAGAATTGGCTTGAGCTTTGGAAAATCAGGGTTAACGAACAGAAATGTATTCATATAACTTTCACATTGCGAAAAGATACATGCTCGTTCATCAGAATAAATAATCAAATTATCCCGCAACACAATGAAGTCAAATACCTCGGAATCCACCTCGATCGTCGTTTAACTTGGAAGTCTCATATCGACGCAAAAATTACCCAGATGAGATTAAAAGCAGTGCAAATTAATTGGCTAATCGGCAGAAATTCTACATTAAAGTTGGATTGCAAACTTTTGTTGTACAATGCAATTCTAAAGCCAATCTGGTGTTATGGAATTCAATTATGGGGTACTGCCTCAGCATCCAACATTGAAAAAATTCAAAGGGGTCAAAATAAGATTCTACGTACAATTACTGCAGCTCCATGGTATGTTAAAAATTCTCGAATCCACAAAGATCTAGGCATTCCTTTGGTGAAAGTCGAATTTACAAAACACGCCTCAAAATATGCCAGCAAACTTGAACACCATCCAAACCCACTTGCACGAGACATCCTTAACTTTACTGGCCATGTTCGGTTGAGAAGGAGGGATACCCTTGCTTTAACTCAAGCGCAAAACAGATGACTGGATCAGTGGATATAAATTTTTTGTAGTATCATAATATTTTGTCTAGCACTGGCTGGACTTATTATTTTCTTTTAGTATTAAGATTCGAAAACTTATTGTCATTTCATTTCTGAAGATCCAATAAATAAATTAAATGTATTACAAAAAAAAAAAAAAAAAAAAAAATGCTATAATAGAAAAGAATTTTTACAAAGGTGGTGTTATATTTTAGAAATAATTTAAATCTTATTATATAAGTTAATAACCTTTAAATAATTTATTATTTTGTTAATGGAATGCTCAGAGGGAAGAGATAAAGATAGAAGTGGATTTATATCAGAAAATATTTGGTTTCTAACTTGATCAAATTTGGTGCAGTCACATAAGATGTGTGTTATGTTTAATGGGCTGACGTTATCACAATCACAAATAGGAGGGTCTTTGCCTGCTATGATGTGGTTGTGAGTAATCTTAGTGTGACCCAGTCTAAGTCTAAGGAAAATTATTAAATCTCTCCGTTTGATACTATTATTATTAGGTATCCACTTGTAAATATTATTTTTATTCGTGTTAATAGATTTATACCAGTTGTTCGAATCAAACCATATATTGGAGTTTTGATTATTAGATTGCTCTTTTATGAATTTTTTAATGTCTGAAAAATTCCTATTCGTTTCCATGATAAGTGGGGATTTGTGAGCCAGTTTGGAAGCATTGTCGGCGAATTCATTACCTGGGATCATAGCGTGTCCAGGCACCCAAATAATGATTACTTTTGGAAAATATTGTATAAGGAAGTTTCTGATGTAGACTGCGTAAAAATTGTTGTTGTTTATATTAGTTATGGCGTGGATTGCTGATAGTGAATCGGTGCATATAGCGAAATTGCCAGACTTTTGACAGTATTCGATTGCTTTATATATTGCTATTATTTCAGCCGTAAAAACAGAACTGAAGCTAGGTAGTAACGAAGTGAGAATTATTTTTTCCTCTGATGTGACTGCAAAAGAAACAGATTCTTCAGATTTGGAACCATCTGTGAAAATAAATGTTCTGTCGTGATTATGGTTCAGGATTTCCTGAAAAAATAAGCGGTATTGGACTTGACTAGTATCTGCTTTTCTATAAGATGACAGAGACGAGTCAGTAGATTCCGATTTTAAATTCCATTGAGGATGAGATAACGTTTTAGGTTTAGGGATTTTTGTTGGAAAGTCAAATTCTGAGGAGGAAAGTTCTATTATTTTATATAAAGCAGATTTAATTTCATGTTTTCTTTTAAGTCTTTTGTATTTTTCAATAATATTTCGTAATGGTGTGTCGTGATATGTAATGATTGATTTGATGCCTTTTCTTAATTCTTGTTGGTATAGAGCAGGGATGGCGAACCTATGGCACGCGTGCCCAAGGTGGCACGCAAGTAAATTTTCATTGGCACATATAATATGTTTCATTTTTGATACATATGTACTAAACTAAATGCATTTTTGATTTTGCAAAAAATTATTATATTTTAAGGGTTATATTCATAAACATTTTAAGCAGGATTTCAAATCATTGTTAAGCTAAATTCGATAAAATTGTATTCATAAACGAATATTATCTTAAAATGCCTATTTTAAACCTTGTGTAAATAAACACATTTTAAAATTGGTTAGAACCTATTTTAAGGTGTTATGACACTTGCTATTTTTTGTATTGGATTTTTTTTAGGATTGATTGAATGAAACAACAAATGCGAGAAAGAACAAGATATACAATAAAATAAAATGTAAACAAAACAAACAATATTGCTCACGTTTTGTTCCCACAAAAACCCGTCAAAAAAAGCTAAAAATCGCAAAAAAAATTTAAAACCGCTACTTTCGATCAAAAACTAAAAAAATGGGCAACAGTGTTAACATTTAATTTTTTTTGTTAAGAGATTTCAAGATTTCAAAATATTTGAACCGTTAATTAACTTTATCAAATATCCAGAAAAGTTCGATTTGGAAACTACTATAATTGATAAGTTAGAATGGTTAAAGTTGGAGGAGTTAGAAATGCAGTTGGCGGAGTTTCAATCAAGCTCTATTTGGAAGCAGAAATTTATTGAGTTAAGGCATGAAATAGAAAATAATGAAAAAAAAAGATTAAATAAAGAAGAATACGAAAACATGGACAATATGTTGTTGAAGACATGGTGTTCGCTTCCAGAGACATTTAGTGCGATGAAGAAACTGTCTTTAGCTATTCTTACAATATTTTCATCAACGTATAGTTGTGAAAGCTTATTTTCGATAATGAATAACATAAAATCTGATGTACGAAACAGACTTACTGATGAATCTGGCGAGGCTTGTATTTCATTAAAATTGTCAAACTATCACCCGGATATTGATGCATTATCAAAAACTATTCAACAACAAAAATCTCATTAAAAATTATGTCAGCTAATTATAAAAATAAATGTATATATAATTTTTCGATAAGGCATGGCACGCATGTATTTTCATTTTATAAAAATATTTTTTTTGGCACTCAGTCTAAAAAAGGTTCGCCATCCCTGGTATAGAGTATTGAGGTTTAACGTATTAGTTTCAAAATGTATATTCTTAATTGGAGTAGTTTGAAGTACACCAAGTGCACATCGAGTTACTGTGTTAATAACCGTGTTAATTTTTTTTAAAGAGGTTGTAGGAGAGTTACCATACAATACTAATCCATATCTGATTTTAGATATTATTAAAGCTTTTATTACTTTTAAGAGCGAAATTGTGTTGGGATTATATTTTGAATACGATAAACATTTAATAATGTTAATTCGGCTTTCTAAGGCTTTAATTAACTCCTGAATGTGATTATTCCATCTGAGCGTTCTATTAAAAGTAACACCTAATATTTTCAAAGTATTGGTTTCTGTAAGTTGAATATTACTTGTAATCATATTGCAGTTACAATTATGTTTTTTGCATATATGCATAAACTTACACTTTGTTCTTGACAAAACAGCACCCGATTCATCACATCATTTTATGATATCGTCAATTATATTACTAATATTGATATTTGGATTTTTCACGTTTTTTTTTTTGAATTTATAATTATGTTGATATCATCAGCATAAGCACAAAAGTTAATATCTTTGTATATAGAGATAGTATTGCAAAGTTTGTTGTATGCTACAAGGAAGAGAATGACCGACAGCGGGGATCCTTGTGGGATTCCGTTATCTAGATTGAAAGGTCGTGAATATGTTTTTCCTAAGCGAACTATAAATTTTCTGTTAGTCATGAAGTTAACTATATAATTTATTATTTTAGGTCCAATTCTCCATGAAATAAGCTGATCAATTACGGTATGGATTCCTATTTTATCATATGCTTTTTCAAAATCCAGTGATACTATGGTTAAGTGCTTCTTAGAAGCTAGGCTACTGGCGGCCAAATGTTGGATAAAAAGTAGAGTGTCTGTTGTGGATTTACCTTTTTTGAAGCCCATTTGATAATTATTAAGAAGATTATTGGATGTTATATACCACCAAATTCGATTCGCAATAATTCTGTCCAATATTTTCCTATACATGAATTAAGTGATATTGGTCTATAAGATTTAGTCTTGGTTTGTTCACTATTTGGTTTTAGGATTGGTATTACTAAACTTGTCTTGTACTGTTGAGGGATTTGTGTATTTAGAATGTTATTAAAAAAAGATAAAATTCTGTTCTTTACTATATATGGAGAATTAGTTACCATATTGTACGATATTCTGTCTAACCCCGGAGATTTGCCTTTGAGTTTGTTTATGGTGGAAATGAACTCAATATTGGTGATATTTTCTTCTAGAAGTTTAGCCTTTTTACTTGGAATTGTATTTAATAAGCATTCCAGTAACAGACCACAAGCCTCTTGAAGGAAATGATATAAACTTTTGTTTAATAAAAAAATAGTTTTGATTTTGCAAAATAAAAGTCAAAAAAATTGCTTTATTTTTTTCGAAAAAAAAAGTTTGAAGAAAACGCTATCGAAAACATCATCATCCAAGAATCCAATGTATGACCAAAATAAAATCATTTGTTTGTAGTGCAACTTAATTGGTTAATCGGCAGAAACTCTACATTGAAATTGGATTGCAAACTTTTGTTGTACAATGCAATACTAAAGCCAATCTGGTGCTATGGAATTCAATTATGGGGTACTGCCTCAGCATCCAACATTGAAAAAATTCAAAGGGGTCAAAATAAAATTCTACGTATAATTACTGCAGCACCATGGTATGTTAAAAATTCTCGAATCCACAAAGATCTAGGTGTGCCATTAGTAAAAGTCGAATTTACAAAATATGCGTCAAAGTATGTCAGCAAACTTGAACACCATCCAAACCCCCTTGCACGAGACATCCTTAACTTTAGTGGCCACAATCGGTTGAGAAGGAGGGATACCCTTGCTTTAACTCAAGCGCAAAATAGATGACTGGATCAGTTGATGTGAAAATTTTTTAGTATCATAAAAATTTTTGTCTAGCACTGGCTGGGCTTATTATTTTCTTTTTAGTATTCAGATTTGAATACTTATTGTCATTTCAAATATGAAGATTCAATAAATAATTAAATGCAAAAAAAAAAAATTCTGTGATGCAACTTGGTGGTCCTTATGGACGCTGATAAAGGCTGTATCGTCTGCAAAAGTTGACGTATGGATTTTGGGGTCTGACGGCATGTCGGACGCATATATCAAATATAAAGTAGGACCCAGTATGCTACCCTGTGGCACACCTGATTCAATTGGCTGAGCGGTACTTAAAAAATCACCTTCTTTGATTTTAAATTTGCGACCGTATAAATAACTTTCCATGAGTTTATGGGTGTTAGCAGGCAGAGTTAATTTTATTTTGTGCATTAAACCGTCATGCCAAACTTTGTCGAACGCTTGCGACACATCAATGAAAAGGGCGGAGCAGTATTTTTTGTCTTCAAACGACCCTCTTATCACATTTACCAATCTTTTTTTTTTTTTTTTTTTTTTTTTTTTAATACATTTCTTTTATTTATTGAATCTTCAGAAATGAAATGACAATAAGTTTTCGAATCTTAATACTAAAAGAAAATAATAAGTCCAGCCAGTGCTAGACAAAATATTATGATAATACTACAAAAAATTTATATCCACTGATCCAGTCATCTGTTTTGCGCTTGAGTTAAAGCAAGGGTATCCCTCCTTCTCAACCGAACATGGCCACTAAAGTTAAGGATGTCTCGTGCAAGTGGGTTTGGATGGTGTTCAAGTTTGCTGACATATTTTGAGGCGTATTTTGTAAGTTCGACTTTCACCAAAGGAATGCCTAGATCTTTGTGAATTCTAGAATTTTTAATGTACCATGGAGCTGCAGTAATTGTACGTAGAATCTTGTTTTGACCCCTTTGAATTTTTTCAATGTTGGATGCTGAGGCAGTACCCCATAATTGAATTCCATAACACCAGATTGGCTTTAGAATTGCATTATACAACAAAAGTTTGCAATCCAACTTTAATGTAGAATTTCTGCCGATTAGCCAATTAATTTGCACTGCTTTTAATCTCATCTGGGTAAGTTTTGCGTCGATATGAGACTTCCAAGTTAAACGACGATCGAGGTGGATTCCGAGGTATTTGACTTCATTGTGTTGCGGGATAATTTGATTATTTATTCTGATGAACGAGCAGGTATCTTTTCGCAATGTGAAAGTTATATGAATACATTTCTGTTCATTAACCCTGATTTTCCAAAGCTCTAGCCAATTCTCTAGTTTATAAACATATTTCTGCAAGTTCTGTGATGCTATTTGATGGTCCTTATGAACGCTAATAAAGGCTGTATCGTCTGCAAAAGTTGAAGTATGTATTATGGGGTCTAACGGCATATCGGATGCATAAATCAAATATAAAGTTGGACCCAGTATGCTACCCTGGGGTACTCCTGCTTCAATTGGCTGAGCGGGGCTTCAAAAATCGCCTTCTTTGATTGTAAATTTGCGACCATATAAATAACTTTCCATAAGTTTGTGGGTGTTAGCAGGCAGAGTTAATTTAATTTTATGCATTAAACCTTCATGCCAGACTTTGTCAAACGCTTGGGAAACATCAATGAAAAGCGCGGAACAGTATTTTTTCTCTTCAAACGACCGTCTTATCACATTTACCAATCTGTGTGTTTGTTCGATGGTACTGTGTTTAGCTCTGAACCCGAATTGATGATTTGGGATACATTGAGTGTCGTTCAGAATTGGAATCAACTTAGCCAATAACAATTTTTCAAACAGTTTTGAAATTGTCGGCAGTAGACTAATTGGCCTATATGACTCTACTTTAGTGGGGTCCTTCCCTGGCTTAGGAATCATGGTAATCATAGATACCTTCCAATCTGCAGGATAGTATTCTAGGCGTAAAATAGCATTGAAAATAAATAGGATAATTTTTCTAGCTACACGAGGTAACTCCACAAGCATTTTGTTGCTGATTTTATCCATACCTGGAGCTTTTTTAAGATTCAGAGTACCAATAGCGCTTTGAACATCATTAAAGCTAAGTCTTAGAGGTACAGGAGGTCTAATAACGAGTGGAGGCAAATCAGATGCATTATTTGAGTTGTTTATAGTAAACACTTTTCTCAAATGATTAACAAATAAAGTCCCCTTCTCGGAATCATTTCTAGCCCAGTCACCAGACGGATTTCGCAGAGGAGGCTTTCCTCTAACTGGTCTTTTTAAACCTCGTGCCGCCTTCCATAACGAATAGTCAGATTGTGGGGTACTATCAAGACCCTCCAAGTAAGATTTAAGTGAAGCCATTCTTTAGGTTTCTAAGAAATTTCTTAGTATATCTCTGCATACCCGTAGCCTAGCTTTCAGTTCAGGAGACCTGTGAATTTGCCACTCTCTTCTAACTCTTCTTTTTTCTGACAGGAGATGATCGAGTTCAGCGAAATAAGTTCTATTTGTCCCACTTCTGCACTCAACGTCGTATGTGGAGGCGTGATGTACAGCTCTTCGTATGTCCTCAGTAAACTTGCCAATCGACCCATCAATATCCTCGGTAGTTCTCAACACTACATTTTCCGTGCAGTGGGAACTTAAATACTTTTTATACTTTATCCAACTTACTCTGGTTTTAGATATGTCCCGAAATGGAGAGCCATTCCCTTGAAGGAAACGCATTGAAATAATAGTAGGAGAGTGATCTGAAGACAAGTCTAATGGAGGCTCCACTTGTATCGATTCTACAGGGATATTTTTCACTACTCCGAAGTCAATAACATCGGGAATCTTCCGTCGGTCCGTCGGCCAGTAGGTGGGATGCCCGCTTGAGAGTACATCTAATCCCATTTTGGCAATGGTGTTGAAGAGTTCACGACCCTTCGGGGTCACCAGACGTGAACCCCAAAAAGTGTGTTTGGCGTTAAAGTCACCAGCAACTAAAAATCTAGCTCCAAGGGAATTGAAGAAGCTGTAGTATTGGTGTTCTTTTATTGAAAATCGAGGCGGCGAATAAATTGATGATAAAACAAAATTGTATTGACAGAATTCAGTACAAATGTTTGTTGCTTGTAGGTAATCCTCACATATGTTGTTCATTAAATAATGTTTTATTCTGTTCTTTATAAGAATTGCCGATCCTCCACATGCTCTTCCGCGGGGATCTTTAGTATCATACAACACGTAGCCATTAATTTTGAAGTACGCTGTCGCCGTCAAGTGAGTTTCAGCAATCATCATGACATTAATCTGCTTATCCATCAGGAAGTGTTCCAGTTCGTTTTTATGTTGGCGGAGGCCGTTCGCATTCCAAAAAGAAATTTTTAAACAAATCATTTCTTTAAAATGGCTTGTAAGATAGTGGATTGCATTTTCAGCATTTCCTGCATCATGGATGTCATAGTGGTCGTAAAAGTGTTCATGGTTTCTACAAGTGTCTGCAATGTAGTCTCTAGAGTGTTAATATTAGGCTCGTAATATTGTGATTTAGGTGCCTGCTCCAAACCTGGCATATTAGATTTAACCACGTTAGCGTAAGAAACTTGTCTAGAACTAGGCGCGTTTACATGACTAGTGGACCGTAACAATTGCGGGAAATTGTTACTCGATGCCAAAATAGGCTGTTGACGATGATCAGGTAATACTGACGTCTTGTTGGTTCTTATGCCTTTCAAATGAGTGTAAATTGGACAACCTATATAATTTGCGGTATGATTACCTCCGCAGTTACTGCATTTTTTAATTTTTGAGTCAGTTCTCGACTTATCGCATTGAGCAGTTGCATGTAGCTCCCCACATGCAACACAAACTGTCGGCAATTTACAATACGCCTTGGTGTGACCAAATTCTTGACAGTTGAGACACTGGACGGGTCCCTGACGCTTATGTGGTTCTTCCACGGTGATTCTACGATGCAGAAGGTACATCAGATTGTAGATGGGATGGGACTCGTTTTTCTTTAAGACAACATCTCCAGGTTCCAATTCTACACTGAACATGGGCACGGTTTCTAATATTCACTACGCTCTTAATTTTGAACCCTTTGCCCATTAAACCGGTTTTTATCTCCGCGGGATCAACACATGGGTCTATACCCTTTAGAACGACTTGGAGTCCTTTTGCGCTTTTGAGCTGGTAGGTATAGAAATCCCTAGTCTCCCTTTCCAGCTGGTTGGACAATTTTCGAAAATCATCTTCCCTATTCACTTGTATGTTTGTCTCGCAGATATTTCCATGTTTCATTGAGGTTACGCTAAACATGTTTTCACCTATTACAGCAACAATTCCTGGTACCAATTTACTGGAAGTCGGCTCTCTCAGATAAATTGGTGGGGGCTTAAACGTCTTCTTCGGAAGTTCTGGCTCATCCGTCTGGAGGAGAGCAAACCTATTTTGATCATTTCTCACGGTCTTAGGAGCTTTTGCTTTTGATGACACTTGAGCAGACTTTGGGCTCCTCTGTCGCTTGAGAACGGTGATGTACTTATCCATACCTACTTGTTTTTTTGGTTTGACTGCACTGTCTGATGAAGATGATGTTTTTTCATCTGTTGAAATCACTATATTGGGCGAACAGGAACGACGCCGTTCTGCGGCTCTTGTAGTGAGAAGATTCTCCACAGATTTTTTTATGGATTCTTCCTCAGAGACCCATTTAGTTTTTCTAGACGAGCTAAGCTCTTTCTCAGAATTACATCTGAGAGGAACACTCATACAGTTTTTATACGATTTTTTTGATGTTTTTTTTTTTTATATATATTTTAACCTATTACGATTTTTTGTTCACTTTTTTGTTTAATTTCAACTTTTTACTCTTTTTCACCTATTACGATTTTTCACCGAAAATTCAGCAGCACTAAAAGTAACACGTCCGAACAGTTCGATGAGACGAGACTGAATAAACCGTATGTGAAACTCAAATTTTGACATACACATGAAAACACATGTGGATAGAAAAGTGACATTCCATATGACAAATACACACAATGTGAACACACCTTAATACAACGATTTTTAGTTGTAATTGTTATTTGTTTTGTAAAGTGAAGAAAAAAACGCAAAAAAATCAAGTTTTTATAAAATAAAAAGAATGGGTTTAAGCGTGGATTTATTTTTTGAAGACGAAAATCATGACGCTAATACAAATGTTCTACGTATACGTAGAAAAATACGCGATGATTCCAATCCTCTTGAACTACCCAGTGCGAATTAAGAAATTTCCAAAATAAGTAACAAATATGTTAGTATAATAAGTATTATTTTTCATAGAGGCAATTTTCTTTTGCTTAATTTGTTTATTTCATAATTTTTATAACTGTTTTTCTCCAAATCCTTAATACTTTTTTAAAGTTTAGCTTGTGTCTCGCATTGTTTTCTCAGAAGTTCCAGACGCTCTTGTTCTGGTGATTTTTTTCTTTTCTTGGCTGGTGTGTTTATTATCTCAGGTTCATTTGTAACGATTTGTTCCATGTCGAGATTTTGAGGAGTTTCTAAAGCCTGACTTGTTGACGGACCAACGTTTTCAACGCCGAAAGTGTGTCCAGATGGTGCTACTTGGTCATTTAGTGATAACAGCTGGGACACGCAATCCTCAAGTACATTAAGCGGAATTTCTTGTGAAGGACCACCACCTGCTGCTTGTTGGTTTTGTTTATTATTAGCAAGTTTTTTTTTAATCTTGCTTTGTAATGAATCCAAACCTATATGAAGTAAAAATTCTAATAAAATGTCTGTTTACAATAATTAAGATGTCATATACTTACACGTTGCCATTCGAAGGATGTTTTTGTAGGTGGGCCCAAGCTATTCAATTCTATTGTAAATCCTTCCCACGCTTCCTTACACTGAGTTTTAGTCATCTCACATTTTTGCTTTCCTTTAGCAAGCTCTGGATTTTTTTCCATCAGCTGCACAAGTCGCTCAAATTGGGCTTTGGTTGTTATTTTGACTGTCCTGCGTATGTGTATTAATCATTTAATTAATTATATTAAGATCAAAAAACACCTATACTTACGATTTTTCCATTTTTTATCTTTTTTGTATTATTTTTTAAAAGGAAATGTATTAAAAATTTTATTTAACCCATTTCGCTCTGCTGTTCGATTTTTCGAACAGTAAAAGTCAAATTTTTTCAAAAAAAATTTATATTTGAAAAAGGTAGAATTTCAAATAAATTTTGGTATGAATGTTAAGTCTCGTATTATAAAAAATAAAAAACTATATCTCTCCGTGACCACCCCCCTCCCCCTCAGTGCTAGGGGTAAAATTCTGCAACCCATATTTTTAGACACTTTTTAAATAAACTTTTAAGAATAATAAAATAAATGTAATTAAAAGAATAATCATGAGGAATTATTGCCAATATTTGTAATTATGCCACAGAACATATAAACCATGGTTTGCATGAACATGCATGACTTCATATATGTGTAAACTTGACTGTTCGAAATTTCGAACGTTGGCACTTATCCTATAGTTACTAACTGACAATGACACTTGAAAGACATTTTCAATTCTTTGTGTTATAAGAAAACAGATTTAAAGAACGAGATTACATTTGTCTTTATTGAGTGTGTATTTTTAAACTTAATCAGATTAGCATGCCTAGTGCGGTAATTCCCCGATTTATTTTTATGTATGTAATTTGATGAGATGTTCATAGACAAAATTTAAATTGTGATTCCCCTTTTTTATTTTGGTTTATATAATAACTGATGGATGGTCATTAAATATGATGTCATAGTTAAAATTTAGTATGTTTCAAAATCGCAAGGTGATTAGGTGTGATTAAAAGTTAACAGTGAATTTCGAGTTTTTTGTTATTGATTTTGTCTATGAAGGAGTTGGGTGAAATAATAGCCAATTGGGTTGAATTGGAAATGACGGAGACATCAATTGTGTAAATATACTTCCTCCTGATCGAGTCGATGAATGTTCAGACGAAGAGACAATCAATGAAGATGAAATAGCCTTAAACGTAGATCCAAATTCGTTGAACAAGGTTGCCGGTTTTGTTGAAATTGAAACTGACAGGAATATACGTGGAAAGAAATGGTATTGGCCTTTGTGGTGCACTACTTTGAATTCGGCAGTTGTGAATGCTTGGAAATTGCATTGCTTAAATGCAAAATACAAAGTTGAGAAACCTATGAGTCAAAAAGAATTCAAAATCTTTGTGACAGAAGCTCTTTTTTGGCTGAAAGAAGAGAAACTACCGATTATGTTATCAGCGATAAGGAATATCGACCACCTAATCTTCCAAAAATTGAGGGAAATCACGTAATAATCAGAAATCCCAAGAGAAAACATCGTCGTTGTCAATTGAAGGGTTGTGGTAAGCCCACAATTAATATGTGCGACAAATGCAATGTTCATCTGTACACAAAATGTTTCAAGCAAAAACATGAATAATAACATTTTTTTCGCAATTTTTAATTCAATATTTTTTAAACAAAATTTAATAACTTTTGTATCATTTGATTTCAAAATATCAAAATAAATCAATAAAACAGCAAATAAATCCAAATGTTTTACTTACATACAAAGTTGACATATAGGATATACGCCAGTGTTCGAAATTTCGAACAGGCTTTTCCGGGAAAACGAAAAATCTGAAATTTTTGCCCCTATTGCGGTTCACAACTTTTTTAACAATTTGGTCGTCTTTCATAAATCGGTATTGCCATTCACAACTTAAATGTAGTTGACTTTTTGGTTGTGCTGCTGATTTTTTGGTTGTGTTTAATAGTATTGCGGTTCACCATTTTGGATGAGTTTGGTTGACACAAACGATAAATATACACAACTGCTTATTAGCAGTTGAGTCTTTGTCGGTTATAGATTTAAATAAAATTTTTAATACATTTCCTTTAAAAAAATAATACAAAAAGATAAAAAAATGGAAAAATCGTAAGTATAGGTGTTTTTTGATCTTAATATAATTAATTAAATGATTAATACACATACGCAGGACAGTCAAAATAACAACCAAAGCCCAATTTGAGCGACTTGTGCAGCTGATGGAAAAAAATCCAGAGCTTGCTAAAGGAAAGCAAAAATGTGAGATGACTAAAACTCAGTGTAAGGAAGCGTGGGAAGGATTTACAATAGAATTGAATAGCTTGGGCCCACCTACAAAAACATCCTTCGAATGGCAACGTGTAAGTATATGACATCTTAATTATTGTAAACAGACATTTTATTAGAATTTTTACTTCATATAGGTTTGGATTCATTACAAAGCAAGATTAAAAAAAACTTGCTAATAATAAACAAAACCAACAAGCAGCAGGTGGTGGTCCTTCACAAGAAATTCCGCTTAATGTACTTGAGGATTGCGTGTCCCAGCTGTTATCACTAAATGACCAAGTAGCACCATCTGGACACACTTTCGGCGTTGAAAACGTTGGTCCGTCAACAAGTCAGGCTTTAGAAACTCCTCAAAATCTCGACATGGAACAAATCGTTACAAATGAACCTGAGATAATAAACACACCAGCCAAGAAAAGAAAAAAATCACCAGAACAAGAGCGTCTGGAACTTCTGAGAAAACAATGCGAGACACAAGCTAAACTTTAAAAAAGTATTAAGGATTTGGAGAAAAACAGTTATAAAAATTATGAAATAAACAAATTAAGCAAAAGAAAATTGCCTCTATGAAAAATAATACTTATTATACTAACATATTTGTTACTTATTTTGGAAATTTCTTAATTCGCACTGGGTAGTTCAAGAGGATTGGAATCATCGCGTATTTTTCTACGTATACGTAGAACATTTGTATTAGCGTCATGATTTTCGTCTTCAAAAAATAAATCCACGCTTAAGGCCCAACTATAATATGCATATGCTAGCTTAAGCAAACGTGCGAACACATATAAATTGTATGTGGCAAACTATAGTGTACTTAACGAAACTTTTCGTTAAGTTTTTCAACATTTTTAACATTCAGTCTCGTCTCATCGAACTGTTCGGACGTGTTACTTTTAGTGCGGCTGAATTTTCGGTGAAAAAATCGTAATAGGTGAAAAAGTGTAAAAAGTTGAAATTAAACAAAAAGTGAAAAAATAACTCGTAATAGGTTAAAATATAAAAAAAAAAAAAACTTTAAAAATCGCATAAAAATTGTATGAGTGTTCCTCTCAGATGTAATTCTGAGAAAGAGCTTAGCTCGTCTAGAAAAAATAAATGGGTCTCTGAGGAAGAATCCATAAAAAAATCTCTGGAGAATTTTCTCACTACAAGAGCCGTAGAACGGCGTCGTTCCTGTTCGCCCAATATAGTGATTTCAACAGATGAAAAAACATCATCTTCATCAAATAGTGCTGTCAAACCAAAAAAACAAGTAGGTATGGATAAGTACATAACCGTTCTCAAGCGACAGAGAAGCCCGACATCTGCTCAAATGTCTTCCAACTCAAAAGTTCCTAAGACCGTCAATAGTGGTAAACCAAATGACCAAAACAGATTTTCTCTACTTCAGACGGATGATCCAGAAATACCAAAAAAGACATTTAAGCCCCCACCAATTTACCTGAGAGAGCCCACTTCCAACAAACTGATACAAGGAATTGTTGCTGTAATAGGTGAAAACATGTTTAACGTAACCTCAATTAAACATGGAAATATCCGCGAGACAAAGATCCAAGTGAATAGGGAAGATGATTTTCGAAAATTGTCCAACCAGTTGGAGAGGGAGACTAGGGATTTCTATACCTACCAGCTCAAAAGCGCAAAAGGACTCCAAGTCGTTCTAAAGGGTATAGACCCATGTGTTGATCCTGCGGAGATAAAGACCGGTTTAATGGACAAAGGGTTCAAAATCAAGAGCGTAGTGAATATCAGAAACCGTGAAAAGATCCCTCAGCCCATGTTCAGGGTAGAATTGCAACCTGGAGATGTTGTCTTAAAGAAAAACGAGTCCCACCCCATCTACAATCTGATGTACCTTCTGCATCGTAGAATCACCGTGGAAGAACCACATAAGCGTCAGGGACCCGTTCAGTGTCTCAATTGTCAAGAATTTGGTCATACCAAAGCGTACTGTAAATTGCCGACAGTTTGTGTTGCGTGTGGGGAGCTACATGCAACTGCTCAATGCGATAAGTTGAAAACTGACGTAAAAATAAAAAAATGCAGTAACTGCGGAGGTAATCATACCGCAAATTATAGAGGTTGTCCAATTTACACTCATTTGAAAGCCATAAGTACCAACAAGACGTCAGTATTACCTGATCATCGTCAACAGCCTATTTTGGCATCGAGTGTCAATTTCCCGCAATTGTTACGGTCCACTAGTCATGTAAACGCGCCTAGTTCTAGACAAGTTTCTTACGCTAACGTGGTTAAATCTAATATGCCAGGTTTGGAGCAGGTACCTAAATCACAATATTACGAGCCTAATAGTAACACTCTAGAGACTACATTGCAGACACTTGTCCAAACCATGAACACTTTTACGACCACTATGACATCCATGATGCAGGAAATGCTGAAAATGCAATCCACTATCTTACAAGCCATTTTAAAGAAATGATTTGTTTAAAAATTTGTTTTTGGAATGCGAACGGCCTCCGCCAACATAAAAACGAACTGGAACACTTCCTGATGGATAAGCAGATTGATGTCATGATGATTGCTGAAACTCACTTGACGGCGACAGCGTACTACAAAATTAATGGCTACGTGTTATATGATACTAAAGATCCACGCGGAAGAGCATGTGGAGGTTCGGCAATTCTTATAAAGAACAGAATAAAACATTATTTAATGAACAACATATGTGAGGATTACCTACAAGCAACAAACATTTGTATTGAATTCTGTCAATACAATTTTGTTTTATCATCAATTTATTCGCCGCCTCGATTTTCAATAAAAGAACACCAATACTACAGCTTCTTCAATTCCCTTGGAGCTAGATTTTTAGTTGCTGGTGACTTTAACGCCAAACACACTTTTTGGGGTTCACGTCTGGTGACCCCGAAGGGTCGTGAACTCTTCAACACCATTGCCAAAATGGGATTAGATGTACTCTCAAGCGGGCATCCCACCTACTGGCCGACGGACCGACGGAAGATTCCCGATGTTATTGACTTCGGAGTAGTGAAAAATATCCCTGTAGAATCGATACAAGTGGAGCCTTCATTAGACTTGTCTTCAGATCACTCTCCTACTATTATTTCAATGCGTTTCCTTCAAGGGAATGGCTCTCCATTTCGGGACATATCTAAAACCAGAGTAAGTTGGATAAAGTATAAAAAGTATTTAAGTTCCCACTGCACGGAAAATGTTGTGTTGAGAACTACCGCGGATATTGATGGGTCGATTGGCAAGTTTACTGAGGACATACGAAGAGAGCTGTACATCACGCCTCCACATATGACGTTGAATGCAGACGTGGGACAAACAGAACTTATTTCGCTGAACTCGATCATCTCCTGGCAGAAAAAAGAAGAGTTAGAAGAGAGTGGCAAATTCATAGGTCTCCTCAACTGAAAGCTAGGCTACGAGAATGCAGAGATATACTAAGAAATTTCTTAGAAATCCAAAGAACGGCCTCATTTAGATCTTACTTGGAGGGTCTTGATAGTACCCCACAATCTGACTATTCGCTATGGAAGGCGGCACGAGGTTTAAAAAGACCAGTTAGAGGAAAGCCTCCTCTGCGAAATCCGACTGGAGACTGGGCTAGAAATGATTCCGAGAAAGGGACTTTATTTGTTAACCATTTGAGAAATGTGTTTACTATAAACAACTCAATTAATGCATCTGATTTGGCTCCACTCGTTATTAGACCTCCTGTACCTCTAAGACTTAGCTTTAATGATGTTCAAAGCGCTATTGGTACTCTGAATCTTAAAAAAGCTCCAGGTATGGATAAAATCAGCAACAAAATGCTTGTGGAGTTACCTCGTGTAGCTAGAAGAATCATCCTCTTTATTTTCAATGCTATTTTACGCCTAGAATACTATCCTGCAGATTGGAAGGTATCTATGATTACCATGATTCCTAAGCCAGGGAAGGACCCCACTAAAGTAGAGTCATATAGGCCAATTAGCCTACTGCCGACAATTTCTAAACTGTTCGAAAAATTGTTAATGACTAAGTTGACTCCAATTCTGAATGACACTGAATGTATTCCAAATCATCAATTCGGATTCAGAGCTAAACACAGTACCATCGAACAAACTCACAGATTGGTAAATGTGATAAGAGGGTCGTTTGAAGATAAAAAATACTGCTCCGCCCTTTTCATTGATGTGTCGCAAGCGTTCGACAAAGTCTGGCATGAAGGTTTAATGCATAAAATTAAACTAACTCTGCCTGCTAACACCCATAAACTCATGGAAAGTTATTTATACGGTCGCAAATTTAAAATCAAAGAAGGCAATTTTTTAAGTACCGCTCAGCCAATTGAATCAGGTGTGCCACAGGGTAGCATACTGGGCCCTACTTTATATTTGATTTATGCCTCCGACATGCCGTCAGACCCCAAAATCCACACGTCAACTTTTGCAGACGATACAGCCTTTGTCAGCGTCCATAAGGACCACCAAGTTGCATCACAGAATTTGCAGAATTATGTTTATAAACTAGAGAATTGGCTAGAGCTTTGGAAGATCAGGGTAAATGAACAAAAATGTATTCATATCACTTTCACATTGCGAAAAGATACCTGCTCGCCCATCAGAATAAATAATCAAATTATTCCTCAACATAATGAAGTCAAATACCTCGGCATTCACCTCGACCGCCGTTTAACTTGGAAGTCTCATATTGAAGCGAAACTTACTCAGATGAGATTAAAAGCAGTGCAACTTAATTGGCTAATTGGCAGAAATTCTTCACTAAAGTTGGATTGCAAACTATTGTTGTACAATGCAATACTAAAGCCAATCTGGTGTTATGGAATTCAATTATGGGGTACTGCCTCAGCATCAAACATTGAAAAAATTCAAAGGGGTCAAAATAAAATTCTACGTATTATTACTGCAGCTCCATGGTATGTTAAAAATTCTCGAATCCACAAAGATCTAGGCGTGCCATTAGTAAACGTCGAATTTACAAAATATGCGTCAAAGTACGTCAGCAAACTTGAACAACATCCAAACCCACTTGCACGAGACATCCTTAACTTTAGTGGCCACAGTCGGTTGAGAAGGAGGGATACCCTTGCTTTAACTCAAGCGCAAAACAGATGACTTGATCAGTTGATATGAAATTTTTGTAGTATCATAAAAATTTTTTGTCTAGCACTGGCTGGGCTTATTATTTTATTTTTAGTATTAAGATTTGAAAACTTATTGTTAGTTCAAAATATGAAGATTCAATAAATAACTAAAAGCTAAAAAAAAAAAAAAAAAAAAAAAAAAAAAAAAGTTTTTCAACTGTCATTTGCTTAAGCAAAAAGCGAAACTGATCGCACATTCTGTACGGAATCAGCTGTTTGTTGTTGTTTGCTTTTGTTTTGAACAAAATGGAAGAAAATATATTTATTTTAAATTTAATAGAAAATGCGGAAAAAAATAAGTGCCTTTACAATAAAAGGGACCCTTTTTATTTTAACAAAAATGTCTTTCTGTCGCGGTTATTTCTCTGACAGAACAAGAGCGTCTTCTTCTTTTACAGTGTTGTTCACTTATTTCTTTTAATGTGCACAACCCTAAAAGCGTTAACTTTAATATTTTTTATATTATTTAAATTTTTAAGTTTTTTCTCCATTTTTGCAAACACAATACGAAAATTAACAAAACATATGTAAACGTTTATTATTATTTACAATGTAGTGCTGCCACAGCTGTACATTTTAGTACTTTTGCTGAAAAATTAAAAAAAGGAAAAATTATGCGTTTCGGGTACGAAGTTTTCTTTTAATTATAAAATAATATAATAATATTTATAAAATATAGTCATTTAATGGCTTTTTGTTAAAATAAAAACATTTTTTTTAAACATAAATGAGCAACTGTGGACAAAAAGTTTCAAAGTCAATGTAGCCACCTGAAAGTTAACTCTGAACTAGTTATGCATTTGACAGCCTTTTCGTTAACTTTTGCAATTTGCTTAAGCTTGCTTATGCATATTATAGTTGGGCCTTTAAACCCATTCTTTTTATTTTATAAAAACTTGATTTTTTTGCGTTTTTTTCTTCACTTTACAAATAAAATGCATGGTGTTGCCAACATGAAATCGATATTTCATGTCGGCAACGCCATAACAATTACAACTAAAAATCGTTGTGTTACACAATACCAAAAAATAATTTGGTTGAGTTAAAGTCGGGTTGACTGACAGACGACCAAACTTAGTTGAGTTGAGAACGGCAATTTTTTTGACCAAATTTTTACAATCAGTGGGTCCAAATTACCATAAAAAAGTATTTTTTTCAAAAAAGAAAAATAAAAATTTAGTCTCGGAGCGAAATGGGTTAAATCTATAACCGACAAAGACTCAACTGCTAATAAGCAGTTGTGTATATTTATCGTTTTTGTCAACCAAACTCATCCAAAATGGTGAACCGCAATACTATTAAACACAACCAAATAATCAGCCGCACAACCAAAAAGTCAACTACATTTAAGTTGTGAATGGCAATACCGATTAATGAAAGACGAAAAAATTATTAAAAAAGTTGTGAACCGCAATAGGGGCAGTTATTTGTTGAATAACGTATGCAAGCTTTTCAGTATATGGCAAATTCATATGCGATCAGAGTTGTATTTTCTAATAAATATGATAAGAAAACAACAATGTCGGCTTCATTGATTTACATAAATCACAAATTATAATCTAAAGGACAGACGTTTAACATTTTTTAATTGTTTGTATAGTTTATACAATTTATTATATTTACATATAACAACAAAATAATTGAACACAAATATTAATTTAAATGGCGGAAAACTGCGTTTGTTTACATTATCAAAAACATATGTTTTTTGCATCTTTTTTGTGTAATAGTGTGGCACCTATGACAGACTTTGTTGCGATTTTTTTTTTGAGTGTGATAGAAATCGGTCAGATTTTCCAGTGAATGAATCGTACGATTGTGTAGGATAGTGTATCACGGCCTTTAAGCCCAGCTGCCGATAGTTTTTTTTTTATGTAAATACACTTCTTGTTGCATATGTACCTACAAAAATACACACACAAGAACACAAAACGCAATATAATGGCCGGCGGCATTGTTCAAATTAATCGACACAAGTCTCTGGAAATAAACAATATCCCCCTTATTCTATAACTTATTTTATTCAAGCAATTAGGTCACTTAGTATTTATATAAAAATGTTCTTTTTATTTATATATTTATATATCCAATATTTCGTTATCACAATGGATAACTTCTTCAGGGATTTACAATTTTTAAATGAAGAAGTTATCCATTGTGATAACGAAATATTGGATATATAAATATATAAATAAAAAGAACATTTTTATATAAATACTAAGTGACCTAATTGCTTGAATAAAAGAAATTACAGAATATTAAAAAAAAAGGTCGAATAAAAGAACTAAATAACCCCCTTATTCAAAAACGATTATTAAATTTAACAAACGTTTATTAAGACAGATTTGCATATAAAAATTTGCTTAATAATCGTTTGTTAAATTTAATACTCATTTATGAATAAGGGGATAAATTATTATAAATGTTTTGCATGTTTTCGTGCATTATTTGCATATTTAGTGTATAATTTACCTCGATTTTATTGGTAAGTTCTGCAATATTTTATTATTTATTATTATTGCTGTTTTTTACAATAACATATGCTCTATTTCATTATACCAATTCCTTGTATAATTTTACACAATAACCTTATTCCTCTCGTCGTTCTACCCATTTCTTTTGCCAAACTCTTTAATTTTATTTTAAAAATTACACATAAAATACAGAAGTTGAATAATAATTGAAAAATGTTGTAAAACTGACTAATTTCACAAACAAATGTTTATACGAATCAACATATCGTCATTCGTAAATTTTTGTGTTCTATGTGCCAAAAATCTGTTTTGAGAAAATCGGTGTTAAAGTTTAGATATCAAAAAACTGAACCCGAAAAAATACAATGATTTTCTTACTGGGAAAAGGTAAAAACTTTGTATTTCATTTCCATTGTATTTGTTTGTTTTTGGAAGAGTGGCTAGAAGCAACTAGCGTTTTAAAAGAAAGTGCTTTGTTCTATATGCACGTATTTACAACTTTATTCCCATTTCTTAGCATATAGAACAAAATGTTAGAAAATATTGCAAGGAATAAAAATGCATTAACATATATGTATATGTATATATGTGCATATCTACATAAGAGTCATTCCATGTCAGACCGAACGATTTTTGCTAAAAATTGACTTTGATGTCGCCGAAGTCTTGCAAAATTTTAGCACGTATTCCTTATTAAGAAATATTTTACACGTATTTCCAGAAAAAAAAATAAATTTTTTTTCAACAAGTTATGTGCATTTGAAAATCGTCAAAATCATAAAAAATCTTCCGACATGACAACTTTTGAACTAATATTTCGCAAAAACTTGTTCATCACCCTTGTTTGCTATATATACATTATAATTACAAATGAATTCTAATAAAGACTCACCTCGTTTGTTGATATTACTGCTTCCCCAGACCGTATGATGAGCATTGGCATCACAGCAAATAATCCATCCCAGATTTTTCTTTTGGCAATACTCTACCAGTTTAAAAACCTCCGATGAAGGCGTCATCGTATTATCCCCTGGCATATAGGCAGAGGCAATTACCACTTCACGTTCGGCTCTTATCGATGGAATGTTTGCCCATATCGCCACAAGATCATCATAAAGGAATTCTGAGATAGTCAAAAATGTTAGATTATTTCTGACAAGCAGTGCCGTTCTGGGCCTTATCGCATTTGAATCATAAATAAGCTTACCATGATCACAATGGAGTCCCTTGATTACCGCTGAGTTTATCCATGGTTCCTGGATAAAACAGATATCCAGGAGGTCATTGGTGAACTTACGGCATAGCAAATCAGACGCTGCCTTGGCGTGGTGTAAGTTCACCTGCAGGCACTTCAAGTGCCTCTTGGCTATACTGTTGCAGATTTTTCTCATAAAAAAAACACAATTTTAAATTTAACGGAAAACATCGTTATAAAATATTTAAAAATATTCAAAATTTCATTTTTTTTGCATGCATAATTTATACACAAAATTAAACTAACTTTTCAAAAAAATATTTTATTTAATTAAATTTATGCAATTTACATGAAAAACTTCAAAATGTTTTTAAACAAATGAAAAATTTTAATATTAATTATATAAACAAAAGTTGTTTTGTTTATCTATTTTATTTGGGATACATCTAGGCGTTGCGAAAATAATTCCCAAATATGGAAAATACAACAACTACTTTTCGTTTCCATATTTCCAGAAAAAAAATTTTTTTTTATTTGACCAAAATTTCATTCATAAAGAAAATTATTATATTTCCAGTTTTCCCAAACATTTATGTTCGAATTAGAAATATGTAATTGTATAAATGAGCATTTAATTATTGTCAAAAAATCATATTTAAATATAATGTCAGCAATCATTGACATAAATGTTATGACAAAACAGACACAATTTATTGCTACGACTGTGTGATAGTCACAGCATTACACAGTTATTTTATTTAATTACGTTTTATGAATGTTTCATTCAATTACGTCTCTTTACTGCCTTATAGCTTATAACTAATAAAAATATGTTAAATTTTAATGACGTGTAATTTTTGAGTTTCTTTTTGATCTGACTCGCACATCGATAAGATCGCCTATTAATATATAAATTTGAAAATAACCTAACTTTTAATTAATCAATAATCTCTTATTAAATGAAATTGGTAAATTAGTTGATAAATTGAGTACAAGCTAATTTATCATTAATTCCTTTATTTATCATATTTGTGGAAAAAAGAGAAAAAAACCCAGAATCTGGTAAGCATTGATATTTACACATTTTTTGTACAAGATAGAGAAAACTATTTTAAGTTATACACTTTTTATAGGGTTTTAATAATTGTTATACAATTACTCGGACAACATTTCTTTTAAAAACCGCAAAATCGGGTAAAATCTTTAAATCAGCCCCAAAATGTGGTCCGAAACTAATGATCATTAAGACAAATGTGCATTTCAACTTTATGTGAATTATAACCTCAACATCAGCAACTTTATGTACAAAAATCTCTGACATATATGTATAAGAAGAAAAACTCCTTGATATGGTGGAATTATTTACAAACTATAAACTATTTCAATAATAGATTAAAAATTTTTTTTACTAGAAGATCAAAAAAAAATGGTTGCTGTTATAATTTATTTTCATTTGTATATTTGCTAATGTGTCACACTGTGGTTGATAAACAACTTTAAATACGTTTAACATTTTTTAATTGTTTGTATAGTTTATACAATTTATTATATTTACATATAACAACAAAATAATTGAACACAAATATTAATTTAAATGGCGGAAAACTGCGTTTGTTTACATTAACAAAAACATATGTTTTTTGCATCTTTTTTGTGTAATAGTGTGGCACCTATGACAGACTTTGTTGCGATTTTTTTTTTTGAGTGTGATAGAAATCGGTCAGATTTTCCAGTGAATGAATCGTACGATTGTGTAGGATAGTGTATCACGGCCTTTAAGCCCAGCTGCCGATAGTTTTTTTTTTTATGTAAATACACTTCTTGTTGCATATGTACCTACAAAAATACACACACAAGAACACAAAACGCAATATAATGGCCGGCGGCATTGTTCAAATTAATCGACACAAGTCTCTGGAAATAAACAATATCCCCCTTATTCTATAATTTATTTTATTCAAGCAATTAGGTCACTTAGTATTTATATAAAAATGTTCTTTTTATTTATATATTTATATATCCAATATTTCGTTATCACAATGGATAACTTCTTCAGGGATTTACAATTTTTAAATGAAGAAGTTATCCATTGTGATAACGAAATATTGGATATATAAATATATAAATAAAAAGAACATTTTTATATAAATACTAAGTGACCTAATTGCTTGAATAAAAGAAATTATAGAATATTAAAAAAAAGGTCGAATAAAAGAACTAAATAACCCCCTTATTCAAAAACGATTATTAAATTTAACAAACGTTTATTAAGACAGATTTGCATATAAAAATTTGCTTAATAATCGTTTGTTAAATTTAATACTCATTTATGAATAAGGGGGTAAATTATTATAAATGTTTTGCATGTTTTCGTGCATTATTTGCATATTTACTGCCGTATTTATAAAAAATAAAGTAGGTTTGAAGTGTGCTGTTAGACAAAATTTTCATACAAAATTTTCTTAAAGTACACATGAAGTCTACTTTAACTTTTTATAAATATGGCAGTTAGTGTATAATTTACCTCGATTTTATTGGTAAGTTCTGCAATATTTTATTATTTATTATTATTGCTGTTTTTTACAATAACATATGCTCTATTTCATTATACCAATTCCTTGTATAATTTTACACAATAACCTTATTCCTCTCGTCGTTCTACCCATTTCTTTTGCCAAACTCTTTAATTTTATTTTAAAAATTACACATAAAATACAGAAGTTGAATAATAATTGAAAAATGTTGTAAAACTGACTAATTTCACAAACAAATGTTTATACGAATCAACATATCGTCATTCGTAAATTATTGTGTTCTATGTGCCAAAAATCTGTTTTGAGAAAATCGGTGTTAAAGTTTAGATATCAAAAAACTGAACCCGAAAAAATACAATGATTTTCTTACTGGGAAAAGGTAAAAACTTTGTATTTCATTTCCATTGTATTTGTTTGTTTTTGGAAGAGTGGCTAGAAGCAACTAGCGTTTTAAAAGAAAGTGCTTTGTTCTATATGCACGTATTTACAACTTTATTCCCATTTCTTAGCATATAGAACAAAATGTTAGAAAATATTGCAAGGAATAAAAATGCATTAACATATATGTATATGTATATATGTGCATATCTACATAAGAGTCATTCCATGTCAGACCGAACGATTTTTGCTAAAAATTGACTTTGATGTCGCCGAAGTCTTGCAAAATTTTAGCACGTATTCCTTATTAAGAAATATTTTACACGTATTTCCAGAAAAAAAAATAAATTTTTTTTCAACAAGTTATGTGCATTTGAAAATCGTCAAAATCATAAAAAATCTTCCGACATGACAACTTTTGAACTAATATTTCGCAAAAACTTGTTCATCACCCTTGTTTGCTATATATACATTATAATTACAAATGAATTCTAATAAAGACTCACCTCGTTTGTTGATATTACTGCTTCCCCAGACCGTATGATGAGCATTGGCATCACAGCAAATAATCCATCCCAGATTTTTCTTTTGGCAATACTCTACCAGTTTAAAAACCTCCGATGAAGGCGTCATCGTATTATCCCCTGGCATATAGGCAGAGGCAATTACCACTTCACGTTCGGCTCTTATCGATGGAATGTTTGCCCATATCGCCACAAGATCATCATAAAGGAATTCTGAGATAGTCAAAAATGTTAGATTATTTCTGACAAGCAGTGCCGTTCTGGGCCTTATCGCATTTGAATCATAAATAAGCTTACCATGATCACAATGGAGTCCCTTGATTACCGCTGAGTTTATCCATGGTTCCTGGATAAAACAGATATCCAGGAGGTCATTGGTGAACTTACGGCATAGCAAATCAGACGCTGCCTTGGCGTGGTGTAAGTTCACCTGCAGGCACTTCAAGTGCCTCTTGGCTATACTGTTGCAGATTTTTCTCATAAAAAAAACACAATTTTAAATTTAACGGAAAACATCGTTATAAAATATTTAAAAATATTCAAAATTTCATTTTTTTTGCATGCATAATTTATACACAAAATTAAACTAACTTTTCAAAAAAATATTTTATTTAATTAAATTTATGCAATTTACATGAAAAACTTCAAAATGTTTTTAAACAAATGAAAAATTTTAATATTAATTATATAAACAAAAGTTGTTTTGTTTATCTATTTTATTTGGGATACATCTAGGCGTTGCGAAAATAATTCCCAAATATGGAAAATACAACAACTACTTTTCGTTTCCATATTTCCAGAAAAAAAATTTTTTTTTATTTGACCAAAATTTCATTCATAAAGAAAATTATTATATTTCCAGTTTTCCCAAACATTTATGTTGGAATTAGAAATATGTAATTGCATAAATGAGCATTTAATTATTGTCAAAAAATCATATTTAAATATAATGTCAGCAATCATTGACATAAATGTTATGACAAAACAGACACAATTTATTGCTACGACTGTGTGATAGTCACAGCATTACACAGTTATTTTATTTAATTACGTTTTATGAATGTTTCATTCAATTACGTCTCTTTACTGCCTTATAGCTTATAACTAATAAAAATATGTTAAATTTTAATGACGTGTAATTTTTGAGTTTCTTTTTGATCTGACTCGCACATCGATAAGATCGCCTATTAGTATATAAATTTGAAAATAACCTAACTTTTAATTAATCAATAATCTCTTATTAAATGAAATTGGTAAATTAGTTGATAAATTGAGTACAAGCTAATTTATCATTAATTCCTTTATTTATCATATTTGTGGAAAAAAGAGAAAAAAACCCAGAATCTGGTAAGCATTGATATTTACACATTTTTTGTACAAGATAGAGAAAACTATTTTAAGTTATACACTTTTTATAGGGTTTTAATAATTGTTATACAATTACTCGGACAACATTTCTTTTAAAAACCGCAAAATCGGGTAAAATCTTTAAATCAGCCCCAAAATGTGGTCCGAAACTAATGATCATTAAGACAAATGTGCATTTCAACTTTATGTGAATTATAACCTCAACATCAGCAACTTTATGTACAAAAATCTCTGACATATATGTATAAGAAGAAAAACTCCTTGATATGGTGGAATTATTTACAAACTATAAACTATTTCAATAATAGATTAAAATTTTTTTTTACTAGAAGATCAAAAAAAAATGGTTGCTGTTATAATTTATTTTCATTTGTATATTTGCTAATGTGTCACACTGTGGTTGATAAACAACTTTAAATATATTAAGCTGTGACGTCATCAACTAATAATGATATTGGAAACTCAACGTTAAGTACTCTCTTTTATTACTAACATGATAATAAATAAGATTTGACAGTAGAAATTAACATTAAATTAAGTAACATTAATTCATCACTGCTAAATAATAATGTTTAAGCTTTAAAGTTATCTCTTTTATTGTTACAAGTAATTTACAGATATAAAGAATTAATCAATAGTTACCTTAATTCCATGTAATTTTTTTTTGAAAAATATCTGTAAAATATTTGAACAATATTAAATGTGTAAACTTTATTTGATATAAAAATTTATAAATTTTAAACATTTATTTAAATTATATATGTAATTTAAATTATTGTATATTATTTTCATTTTTATTGAACAATATTAATCGCAATTCTGAATTACAGATTATTCTATATGAAGTGGATGCATTTGAGCTCAAATCGTCGCTATAGATTAAGTAACCAAATAAAAATTATGGGTAAACAATTGTAAACAAAACCGTAAGTCAGTAATATACAATATATTTTTAAACATGTAATCGATTTATTTATATAAAAAAGGGTTAATTTAGTACTTTTGTTTTAAGAAAGATCATTTGAAATTTTTTAATGAAAGTTAAGTTTTTTTATGCACTCTCAATTTCAATTAATTATAAATATTTTATTAATATTAAATCCTATTAAAATTTTGATTATTCCTAGATTTAGATATTATTATAGAAAATTGTTGAGAATAAACAAGGATTGTGAAAATGAATAAGTTTGAGTAAAGGAATTATTGGGAAATGTTGACGACAGTATTTATAAACCGGATAGTGGGTTAAATAACTAAATTTTTTTAGGGAAGATACAAAACAATCCTTTTTATTAACACTGATGTATCTGAGCGATAGATGGGTTGGATTTGTATTATCTATAGTGTTCATAGTGGTTCTAACATCGATCACTTAATTGGCCATAGTATAAATTTTAATCAACAGCTTGTCTTTTATTAACACACAGAGCGAGGCAAATCTTGGAATGAATTATTTTAGTTTCTGTTGTGTTGCAAAGTGGTGTTTGGGATGATCAAGAACCCTCCCGTTCCGACGAGCTAAGTCTATTCAAGCATTCCAAGTTCGATCATACCCTTACAATTACAAATAATTTGTTTACAAAAGTAATCTGCAACAAAATAGAATGGCGCCCAACGTGGGGCAAATTGTCATTATCGCAAGTTTTATTTTCGTAAATTAGTCCTTAACAGATTTATAAAGGCGGCAGTACATGGCATGTAAAAAGCCACATTCACATGTGGCTCTGACGTAATTTTGACGTCACCATGAAGCTACATTGGCAACATGTCGTGTACTACCAATTTTTGTGACAATCACATGCAGTACACATTCACATGTGTGCACATGCTGCTTTCTAGAAACATACACACATGTGTTATTTTTCGCATGCTGTGTACTTCCTTGTTACATTTGAATTCTGACATTTGAGAAATTTTTACATACGCATGCAGCCGTCACAAATATGTAGCAGCAAAAATTTTTGACACAACATTTTTATTCGCATGTATGCATTGGCGGCGTTGCCAATATATATCAATAATAGATATTATATGGCGGGAAATACTTTAGACGGGATAGTATGTTCAATAATTTATTATAGTACTAGCTAATACCAGTGACTTCGTTCACGTGAAAATTACAGCAAGATTTAAAGATAAGGGTTTATCCAATAACAAAATTATACACAAACTTTTAGCGTTTGACCCTGGGATTTATTGATTGTAATTGCAAGACAAAAGTAAAAGATTAGAAAAAGCACCAGCTTTTGCTATCTGCATACTAAATTTATCGAAGAGAGTAAAAGATTCCCGAAAGTACCAATTTTTGCTTATCCCTTAAATGCATGAGGTCAGAACACTGAATCGTGCGTACACTACCCTTATATAAACTCACTCACTAAATATAAATTCTGCACCGTTTTTCCGGAAAATTCAAAAAAGTAAATTTTTTTATGTACCATGCATTTAAGGGTTATTGTATCGCCCCAAAATGTACACTGTATGTTAATGTAGGCTATAAAGTGTATGTATACAACATTAAGCAAAAAGAGAAAAACTACCAAAGGCACCAATTTTTACTTGTTTTTACGCCTTAAAAAGTACCGTATACTTTAATCTGGGCCATGTGCTAAAAATATAAAAAGTAGCAAAAGTACCAACTTGTCAAAAAAAATTTTATTTCATATAACAATCAAATAATCGCCTTAGCGCCTCTTGGGGATTATTGAGGCTAGCTGGAAAAAAACACATATGTATGTATTTATAATAATAAATAAAAATGTTTTTTATTATGCATAATGCCGTTCTACACTTTATTTTAAATCTTCTTTAGGGAATTTATTCCCTGATGCTACGGACTTCGGTAATTTTCTGATAAAAATTTGGTAAAAAAATTTTTTGAACAGTGGCATCACTGATATTCAAAACAGCTGTATGCAATTTGTTTTGTATTATAATAAAAATTGTTTAAAATGTGTGAAGTCGTGGTCGTGGATGACTCCTGTGTTTTTGAGGAAATAAAACCACAAAGGCAAAGAAAGTCTACAGCAGGAGGCAGAAAAATTCAACACATTTGGACCGACGATGAAATTATTATTTTAATTTCATCCGTGGAGAAACACCGTGGGCTTTGGGACTACGCTTCACCAGAGTATAAACTCACAAGACTCAATGGATGGCAAAGTGTTGCAGATGAGCTAGGAATTGAAGGAGTGGATGCTAACGAGGCTAAAGTTAAATGGTCATCTCTGCGCACTACTTACATGGTTAATTTGGCAAAGCTGAGGAAAAAAAAGTCCGGCCAAGGAGCAAACGAATCCCATACTGTTGTATGGAAATTTTTCAAGGCGTTGATGTTTCTTGAAAGTAATAATATACAACATTCAACTTCTTCAACATCAACGCTGAATCTGGTAGGTACAAACATATGCAAATACTTACATATATATACTTATGTGTATTATTTTCCAATTCATGATTTTTTAAAATCAAAATATGTAAATATAAATATTACATACATATAACACTGGTTGCAGGAATCTGATGACAGTAATCGGTCGCTACTGGCTGAGTTCATGCCCTCATCATCACCATCACAATCTGAATCAACATTCTGCAGTCAACGTAAGCGTTCACGACCGGTAACATCATCCTCACCATCCAAAGAGTCTTCCAAATCAAGTGCAATTTCAATTCTTAACACTGCCGTGGCTGCGTTGCATTCATCTGATACGAATTCTGCTTTCTGTGATCATCTTTTGGCTGAATTGAAAACACTTTCAGATGCAAGATCACGAGAGTTGCGCTATAAAATTTCGCGCTTGATGATGGACTTCATGGAAACAATTCACCAACAAACTCCAATCTCATCAGTCCCAAATTTAATTCAAAATGGGCAAGACCCTGATGAACTGCTCAGCAGCGACATGCTAATAGAAACTGAAGAATAGAAATGTGTGTATGTGCGTATGTATTTACGTACAGCTGCTGTGTTTGTTTATTTTTTTAAGATTGTTTTTATGTGCTATGTAGACCTTTTATATTGTTAAAATCTTTCTATTTTATTAGTTCGGCTTGAGGTCCCTTTTATTAAAAATATAAAAACTCTTGTTCGTTTTTAATTTTTATTATATTTTATTTATTTCCAATATTTCGACCAACTTTGTTGATCATCTTCAGGGAAGAAATATAATCTAAAAAACATAATTATTATAATTGTAACAATTTTTTTAAAATTATATTAACAAACAATTTACTTAATGTTTAATACAGTGTTAACATCGGACAACACTTTAAGTAAATTGTTTGTTAATATAATTTTAAAAAAATTGTTACAATTATAATAATTATGTTTTTTAGATTATATTTCTTCCCTGAAGATGATCAACAAAGTTGGTCGAAATATTGGAAATAAATAAAATATAATAAAAACTAAAAACGAACAAGAGTTTTTATATTTTTAATAAAAGGGACCTCAAGCCGAACTAATAAAATAGAAAGTTTTTTTTTTATCGTATTTGTTTGTATGAATACATTAAACAAGACTGAAACTCTTATATTTGTAAATATAAACGTAAACTGAAGTGATCTAATTTAATATTTACTTTTAATGAAAAATATGCATTTGTTTACTTTATTTTTTTTTTCAACTCATTCAATAATAAAAAAATAAAAGAATATTAAACTTGACTGTTAATTATATTCAGTGTAATACGTTTTATTATGCCTTATTAAACAAAAAATTTTTTAAATTCATAATGAATAAAAATTCCGCGTTTGATTATATCATATGCGATCATATTGCCATGCTACGTCGCCTTCATCAACGAAATAGGTGGCAAATTCAGTTTGAATTTCTTTTGCATCATTTGTGCAATATCTTTGGCTATGAAAAGGGAACCATGTTTGTTGAGCCTGATCCTCTGAGCGCCATTCGCCAGCACTTATTAAATGCCCCTCGTCATCGTATTGGTCGAACGAATTATTTGGTGCGTACTTTGCTTTATTGGTAGTTATTAAGTAGTTGTGTAGTGCACAAACGGCAAGCACCACTTTTTTAGTTTTCTCAGCGTCCAAATAAATTGGTTTTCGTAGCACACGAAAACGTGCCGACATAATGCCAAACACATTTTCAATTATGCGGCGAACATGACTCAACCTGAAGTTAAAAATGCGCTGCATTGTTGATAAACCACGCTGAGCATATGGTTTCATTATGTTTTTTCTGAGGGCGAATGCATCGTCCGCTACCAGCACATACGGGACGGGCACTATTCTTCCAGGCAATGCTCTAGGTTGAGGCAAGTGCAACTGGTCTGTGTCCAGTGCTTGAGCAAAAGAGCAACGATTGAAGATGCCACCATCTGATTGTCGCCCATTACAACCGACATCGAAATATAATAATTTATATTCGGCATCTGCTATTGCCATCAGCACAATACTGTGTGACCCTATGTACATAAAAAAATTAGTCCATACAAAGACTTGAACACGTATTTTACAAACCTTTATAATTATAAAATACACTTCCGGAGTTGGCCGGAGCGATCATTACTATATGTTTGCCGTCAACTGCACCAATACAATTTGGGAAATTCCACCTTGCATTAAATTCTTGGGATACTTTTTCCCATTCGTCTTCACTTTTTGGTAACTGTAAATAAGATAAAAATAACAAAAGTGTCGTGCATTTGCAAATCCAAAGCTCACTTTAACGTAGTCCTGGACAAGTACATTGTATATTGCATCAAGAGCCTCTGGTATAATCCGAGAGATGGTTGTCTGCGGAATGCGAAATATATATTGCAAAGACGTAAAATTTTCGCCTGTTGCCAAGTAGCGCAGCGCCAACGTCAAACGAGTTGCTGGTGAAATACTCAATCGCATATTAGTATCCTTTTTCTGGATGTAGGGTGTAACCAATTGCAACAAATGCTCAAATTGATCTGCAGTCATACGCACGAATCCTCGATATAAATCAGGCTCTTCTGCACGTAATTCGTGCATCAGTTTTGCGCAATACCCTTCCTTCTCCCGTTTCTTCAGCCATTCACGCATCCACACACTACGCACCCTCTTTTTTTCTTTTTGTTTTATTTCCTCATCATCATTTAAAATAACATATGTCGCCAAAATGGAAACAGCAGCCCACTTTCTCTTTGACATTTACAAAAATTTACAAAAATATTTTATAAAAACATATGATTGGCGCAAATGTTGACATATGAAATGTACACACATGTTACATGTCGTGTACTGATAACAAATATGTAGCCATACAAAAATGTACACATGTTCTGCCATTGCATATGTGTACGCTTCGGCTACATTTGTCACATTTAAATTTTGTGACAAAACTACATTTCGTGTAATATCAAAATTTTAAAACATGTAGCCACTGTTACATATTTAACAAATGTAAACAAAATGCTGAGAGTTGTCATGACGTCAGAGCCACATGTGAATGTGGCTTTTTACATGCCATGTACTGCCGGCTTAATAGTATTTCAGTTAAGCTTGCAATTTAAATTTTAATTTTCCTTTAAACTTTATACCAAATACGAGTCTACTATAATTGAAGTAGCCAAATTTGTAGTGATAAAGTTAGTGTTTGAGAAGGAAGAAAAGGATACTATATACCATTATTAAAATAAGTCATTTAACTATGTGTTTGAAATATGAGTTAAATTTGTTATTTTGACTTGGTATATTTGTTTGTTGTTAGTATGTGTGAGTCATAAGATTTTACAGATATACATAAAATATCGTATCTAATTTGCAATACAAAACTAATTCCAAATGTATTCAAAATATAATTTTATACTATGGACTAAGAATATTTATATTTACTATTCGTGTTTAAATACTCAAGTCAACATTTCCTAATTTGTGAGATAAAAATCCCTTAAAGTATAATAGTTAAATAGAAAAAAAATTTTTTGATAGGATATGTCCAAAAATCTAAAAAAGCAGAAGAATTAGATGATCCAGCAAATAGTGATTCTCAGATCAATTACACGTGTAAGGGCGAATCAGAAAATCCCAACCCTCGTATAGAGAAAAGCCCAATTGTAACTAGATCGCGTGCTGTAGCACATAATAAAAATTTTAGTAAATCCGTTGAAAAGATGGCAGAGGATAATCACAATATACCTCTACAAGTAGACACAAATGTTTCATGTCCTGCTGAGGGAGTTCGATTAGAAGATCTGACTTTACACTTAGAACGTGTTTTGACCTTGAATCACAACGTATTTATGAACGAATTGTCAAGTTTACAACAGACTCTAGTTGAGAATTTTAGAAGTGGTAATCAAACACAAAGTACTTCAAACAATGCTCACCATTCTCCAATTAATAACAATCAAAGGCCAGCTAATGAATCTTTTCAAAATCGTTCTTTAAATTCTGACCATGACAGAAATTCTTCTTCTAATATTTCAATTCGTATTGACGAGTGGAACATATCATACGATGGATCCAGGATATTAATGATTTTCTTTTTAAAGTCGATATCCTTAGGGAGCAGTATAACGTTACAGAAGAACAAGTTGTAACTGGTTTTCACACTTTTTTAAAGGGAAAAGCTGAAACCTGGTTTTGGGGGTTTTTAAAGTTGAATAAAAATGCAACTTACAGTCAATTAAAAATAGCTCTCATTAGACAATTTGGTAAAGTAGAGAACGATTGTGACAGAATTGTAAGGATGATTGAGAGAAGACAGATGCCTAAAGAAACTTTCGATGACTACTTCACTGAAATGTTAAATATGAACTCGAGGCTTTCACAACCTATGAGTGACAGTAAAATGATCGATCTCATTAAAAATACTGTGAAAGAATCTTTAGCATATTTGTTATTCTCATACGATCTATTCAGCTTGGAACACTTGAGAGATGTGGCTAGAAAAGCTGAACAATTTTTAGCTAAACAACAGCAAATTAGAAGTCAGAGAAGATTCGTGTCAGAAATTGATAGTAGAGAAGAGTGTGAGGAAATAGATAATGAAATGAGTGAGGTAGCAGCTCTACAATTTGGACAATTCAAAAATAGATTTAGAAAGGAAATAGATACAAGTAAATTCAAATGCTGGAATTGTGACCAAATTGGCCACTCCTTTTATGATTGCCCTTCCGATAAAAGGAACCTTTTTTGTTTTAGATGTGGTGAAAAAAACGTCTCAACACCACAATGTGGCAAACACTCGAAAAACCAAGACAGGAGCGAGTAAGTGGGGGTGACTCGTTCTCCAAGGTAAACCCCTCGTTAGAAACAGGAATTAACGAAGAACAAATTATATCAGATAAAACCAAAACTAAAGATTGGCATGCTAATTTAGATAAAATGTATAATAATAGTGGATTTGATATTAGAAATAACGATTATTTTTCGTTACATAGGAAAGTTTTAGAAAATGATAGAGATAGGTTGAAAAATTTTAACAAAATTATTATAACTAAAAGTATAACAAAATGTAGAGAGAGGTTTCATAAAAGAAAAAGTTTTTGTAAAATGATTGAATCAACTGTTGTTGATGAATTGAATGACAACAGACCATATGCTAGAATATACTTAGGAAATATAGAAATTTTTGGATTGCTAGATTCTGGAGCATCCATAAGCGTTTTGGGCAGTGATTGTTTAGAGACTCTTAGTAAACTTCAAATAACATACACACCAATTAAAAGTTCTTTGAAAACAGCAGATGGTGGCTGTCAGGAAGTAGTAGGTTTTGCCGAATTAACTGTAACCTACAAAAATATTAGAAAGAATATTCTATTTTATCTATCCCCTAAACTAAGACAACCTGTTTACCTCGGAATTAATTTTTGGAAAGAGTTTGAAATTGCTCCACATTTGTTTGTTTCAGAATTGACCTATGATAGTGAAACATTTCATACTGATACATATAGTAACATGCACAGTCTTTCAGATCTTCAGTTGGGCGAACTAAGAAATGTAATTGCACAGTTTCCATCTTTTAGCAAACTAGGACTTGGTCGAACTACAGTAGTAACTCACACCATAGATACTGGAGACTCGTTACCATTTAAAATTAAACATTATCCCTTATCTCCACCCAGACAACAAGAAGCTTATAGTGAGCTAGATAGAATGCTTAAGTTAGGAGTCATTGAAGAGAGTGATAGCCCATATTGTAGCCCAATAGTTTTGGTACGTAAACCAGGGAAAATTCGATTATGTTTAGATTCACGTAAGTTGAATACCCTGACGAAAAAGGACGCCTATCCCTTACCCCATATAAATGGACTATTAAGCAGACTACAGGATACTCATTTTATCACAGGTATTGATCTTAAGGATGCCTTTTGGCAAATACCTCTAGATGAGTCCCCAAAAGAAAAGACGGCATTTGCGGTACCTGGTCGGCCACTGTATCACTTTACAGTCATGCCTTTTGGGCTCTGCAACGCTGCACAGCGAATGAGTCGTTTAATGGACAAGGTAATACCAAGCCGACTCCGTGAAAACGTATTCATTTATTTGGACGACTTACTGATATGTACATCGGACTTTAGGGCCCATATGGATATATTAAGGGAAGTTTCAGGGTGTTTGAGGTCGGCAAATCTAACAATTAACGTTGAAAAAAGTCGTTTTTGTCAAAAAGAAATTAAATACTTAGGTTATATTGTTGGACAAGGTTGCCTTAAAACAGATATGTCAAAAGTGAAAGCTATAGAAAATTTTCCTTTACCGAAGAGTCCTAGGCAAATCAGACGATACATAGGAATGACCGGCTGGTATCGCCAATTTATTCCAAATTTTGCCAATTTAGCAGCTCCTTTAACTGACTGTCTGAAGAAAGATAAAGTATTTAAACTAACTCCAGAAGCAGAAACATCATTTCAAAAGCTCAAAGAAGCTTTGACAACAGCTCCTGTCTTGGTTCAACCTAACTTTAATATACCATTTACTATACAGTGTGATGCGTCAAGAGGTGTTTTAACACAGACAGACAAAGAAGGAAAGGAACATCCGATAGCTTACGTTTCCCAAAAACTGAACCAAAAAAACTATACTGTAACTGAGCTTGAGTGTCTGGCGGCAATAGTTTGTTTAAAAAGTTTCCGTCCATTTGTCGAAGGTTTACCATTTAAAATCATAACAGCCAATTCCAGTTTGCGGTGGCTAATGACTCAGAAAGACATTACAGGACGTTTAGGACGATGGAGTTTAAAACTACAAGCATTTGACTTTGACATCGAATATAGAAAAGGTTCTGCCAATATTGTGCCAGATGCCCTTTCAAGGCTTGATGTTGATGAACTTTCTGTCCCAGTTTCCCCTATTGCTGTAGAAATCGACCTGAATTCGGAACATTTTCAAGGTGAGGAATATCTCAATCTAAAGTCTGAAATATCTAAGGAAACAGATGAGTTTCCAGATACAATTGTATCTGACGGGTATGTGTACCAAAGAGTCAAGTTCAGAAAAGGCGAATACCAGGAAGAAGATTCCTTGTGGAGACTATGGGTACCTAATGGTTTGAGAGAACATATTATTACCAACAATCATTCTCTAAGGTCATGTCATGGTGGGTTTGCAAAAACTCTCAATCGTATAAGCGAAAAATATTTTTGGCCAAAGATGTCACAAAATATCAAGGATTTTATCAAATGTTGCGAAATATGTAAAGCTGTTAAACCTACCAATCAAATTCTTCGCCCTCCCATGGGAAAAGCAATGATTACAGAACGCCCATTTCAGAGAATATATATGGATCTGTTAGGACCATATCCTCGCTCTAAATTAGGCAATTCAATGGTATTCGTGGCAATTGATCACTTTACTAAGTACATTTTTCTAAAACCTCTTAAAAAGGCAAATAGCTCAGAAGGTCAGAAGGTCAGTTTAATGTTGTGCCGCATGACGCAAGAATGTCTAATATCCATGCCAAAGTTAAGGAAAACTTGGCGATTGCTCATGAAAGAGCCACAAAAACGTACAATACAATATGTAAGGACGTACAGTATAGAGTTGGACAGGAAATTTTCAGAAAAAACTTTCAGCAATCCGATTTTAAGAAAGGAATAAACGCTAAATTATTACCACGTTATATAAAATGTAGAATTAGAAAAAGAGTTGGTTCATCATGTTATGAGTTAGAAACCCTCAATGGAAAATATTTAGGATTATACCACGCTAAAGATCTTAAACCGTTTTGATAATATTTTATTGCCGGCTAATTTTATTCTCAGGGTGTGATCGAGCTCCACAAAAGCGTAAATAATCTGTTTTCCTTATTTTCGACTAAATTAATTAGTCTACAAAGAAGACCAGATTTTTCTCATAAAAAAAACACAATTTTAAATTTAACGGAAAACATCGTTATAAAATATTTAAAAATATTCAAAATTTAATTTTTTTTTGCATGCATAATTTATACACAAAATTAAACTAACTTTCCAAAAAAATATTTTATTTAATTAAATTTATGCAATTTACATGAAAAACTTCAAAATGTTTTTAAACAAATGAAAAATTTTAATATTAATTATATAAACAAAAGTTGTTTTGTTTATCTATTTTATTTGGGATACATCTAGGCGTTGCGAAAATAATTCCCAAATATGGAAAACTACAACTACTTTTCGTTTCCATATTTCCAAAAAAAAAAAAATTTTTTTTTTTATTTGACCAAAATTTCATTCATAAAGAAAATTATTATATTTCCAGTTTTCCCAAACATTTATGTTGGAATTAGAAATATGTAATTGCATAAATGAGCATTTAATTATTGTCAAAAAATCATATTTAAATATAATGTCAGCAATCATTGACATAAATGTTATGACAAAACAGACACAATTTATTGCTACGACTGTGTGATAGTCACAGCATTACACAGTTATTTTATTTAATTACGTTTTATGAATGTTTCATTCAATTACGTCTCTTTACTGCCTTATAGCTTATAACTAATAAAAATATGTTAAATTTTAATGACGTGTAATTTTTGAGTTTCTTTTTGATCTGACTCGCACATCGATAAGATCGCCTATGAATATATAAATTTGAAAATAACCTAACTTTTAATTAATCAATAATCTCTTATTAAATGAAATTGGTAAATTAGTTGATAAATTGAGTACAAGCTAATTTATCATTAATTCCTTTATTTATCATATTTGTGGAAAAAAAGAGAAAAAAACCCAGAATCTGGTAAGCATTGATATTTACACATTTTTTGTACAAGATAGAGAAAACTATTTTAAGTTATACACTTTTTATAGGGTTTTAATAATTGTTATACAATTACTCGGACAACATTTCTTTTAAAAACCGCAAAATCGGGTAAAATCTTTAAATCAGCCCCAAAATGTGGTCCGAAACTAATGATCATTAAGACAAATGTGCATTTCAACTTTATGTGAATTATAACCTCAACATCAGCAACTTTATGTACAAAAATCTCTGACATATATAAGAAGAAAAACTCCTTGATATGGTGGAATTATTTACAAACTATAAACTATTTCAATAATAGATTAAAAATTTTTTTTACTAGAAGATCAAAAAAAAATGGTTGCTGTTATAATTTATTTTCATTTGTATATTTGCTAATGTGTCACACTGTGGTTGATAAACAACTTTAAATATATTAAGCTGTGACGTCATCAACTAATAATGATATTGGAAACTCAACGTTAAGTACTCTCTTTTATTACTAACATGATAATAAATAAGATTTGACAGTAGAAATTAACATTAAATTAAGTAACATTAATTCATCACTGCTAAATAATAATGTTTAAGCTTTAAAGTTATCTCTTTTATTGTTACAAGTAATTTACAGATATAAAGAATTAATCAATAGTTACCTTAATTCCATGTAATTTTTTTTTGAAAAATATCTGTAAAATATTTGAACAATATTAAATGTGTAAACTTTATTTGATATAAAAATTTATAAATTTTAAACATTTATTTAAATTATATATGTAATTTAAATTATTGTATATTATTTTCATTTTTATTGAACAATATTAATCGCAATTCTGAATTACAGATTATTCTATATGAAGTGGATGCATTTGAGCTCAAATCGTCGCTATAGATTAAGTAACCAAATAAAAATTATGGGTAAACAATTGTAAACAAAACCGTAAGTCAGTAATATACAATATATTTTTAAACATGTAATCGATTTATTTATATAAAAAAGGGTTAATTTAGTACTTTTGTTTTAAGAAAGATCATTTGAAATTTTTTAATGAAAGTTAAGTTTTTTTATGCACTCTCAATTTCAATTAATTATAAATATTTTATTAATATTAAATCCTATTAAAATTTTGATTATTCCTAGATTTAGATATTATTATAGAAAATTGTTGAGAATAAACAAGGATTGTGAAAATGAATAAGTTTGAGTAAAGGAATTATTGGGAAATGTTGACGACAGTATTTATAAACCGGATAGTGGGTTAAATAACTAAATTTTTTTAGGGAAGATACAAAACAATCCTTTTTATGAACACTGATGTATCTGAGTGATAGATGGGTTGGATTTGTATTATCTATAGTGTTCATAGTGGTTCTAACATCGATCACTTAATTGGCCATAGTATAAATTTTAATCAACAGCTTGTCCTTTATTAACACACAGAGCGAGGCAAATCTTGGAATGAATTATTTTAGTTTCTGTTGTGTTGCAAAGTGGTGTTTGGGATGATCAAGAACCCTCCCGTTCCGACGAGCTAAGTCTATTCAAGCATTCCAAGTGCGATCATACCCTTACAATTACAAATAATTTTTTTACAAAAGTAATCTGCAACAATACGTTTGCTAACGGTGGGAAACATGGACCGCGCAGCCATTTTTTTTTTTTACCGCGGTTGGTGCTTTTTAGAGCCGATTCTTCTGCTGAGGCACTGTCGCCTTTCCGCGTTCTGTTTCCAGAATTCGTCTTCATTTTTTTAGAGATTGGCTTCGTTGAAAAAGCTGTACCTTTTCTCGAACTGGTTGGTTCATCAGTGCAATTTTTGTGGGCAATATTGTCCTTTCGGTCTTGACGAACCATTCCGGTTGAGTAGGGTACATCCTTCTTTAGCGTCTCGGGCTTGGTGATTGGTACCAGAACAAGAAGGTAGGTCTAATTGCATTTTAGGACATTTAGTGTCCTTTTTGCTAGAAGCTATTTGACTTGTTCTGTCACTCACTTTCGCCCTCATGGGTAGGTCGCTCGCTCTATACTGGCGATTTGTAGGCCTCATTTGCACTGTGCCATACCCATAGCCAATGTGGTAATTCCTTTCTTTTAATTTGGAAGCTGATTTAGGGTCAATTGCAAAGGTGATTTCAGCAATACTACCCTTACTGACCCGATTCAATATCTTCCAGAATTCTACCATTAGGTCACCATTCTGGCCTTCTATGAGTGATAGAATTCTGCTGTTGGGTATATCAGGTGCTTCGGGAAAATATGCAACGAATTTCTCCGTTCCTCTGATACAACCTTTATTGCCGCATCACTCCAAGGTTTTCGTGTGGGAACATGATTCCTGATCCATTGAGCTGAATCGTTTCCCTTGCAGTTAAAAACAAGACAGCCTGGTTTGAACGTGCAGCCTGCAAATTGTGGTTTTATTGAGCTCCACTATTTTGTCCAGGACCGCCGACTGTATAAGCTTTAGCTTGTCATCAGACCATATCGTTATTGGGAAATCTGATGGAATTACCCCTAGTCGCACAATTTGAACCATATACCAGTACGAGGGTAGAGTAGGATTTGGTGTGTATGCTTTTGGTATTAGACATTCCACATGCAGTTGCACAGCTACTCTTTTTGGGGGGTTAGATTTTTCAGGAGATGATCCGTCTGACCTACCTATTTTTCTGGGAATATTAAGGTCTTTCAACTCACTACGAACTTCTTTCATAGGTTTTAGGCACAATCTTCTTGCCTCTTCGATGTTCATACCTTGCTCCATAGAGAGCTTTAGACGTTTGCGTGCAGCCCCACATAGTTTTGGTCTATCGTTGGCAACGGTATTGGCGGATGTAGAGGGTACCATGTTAGGCGTTAACCCCAATAACGCATCTTCTTCATCCGTTGTGATGGCTACCTCAGTAGATTCGGGACAGGAGTCCCCCAATGTTGAGGTATTAGCCGATATTACGGTTGACGTGTTAGTCACGTTTGAGCCTTCAACAGGTTCAGTACGGTCCATAGCGACCTGTTCTGATTCATTTGTATTATTGTTTTCTAAAGGATTTTCCATCTGTAAAAAAAGATTATCAATTAATGGGGAGAAAACAGAACATCATGCAACAGAGCCCCATGTCGCAGATGGGCATATTACAACTGGGCAATGCCCTTGTCCAGAGGCCACCGTTTAAAGACACATTAACGTAGTGTTATTCATTCCATGGACACGGTACGGATAACATCCGGAATTACGGGTCTTTATCGAGTGTCCGCTCTAGATCCGCCATGTTCTGCTATTACAACAGAGACACCTCGTGTAGGGTGCGGCTCTGCACCGCGCCTAGACGGCCATTGAAGAAGAAGAAGAGGCTTATGCATTATCAATAGATTAGATATATTGCGCATTCTGAGCCCTGCAGTCATTGCTGCTGATTGTATCCAAAATATTTGTTCATAGCACCCATATAAATCTGAATAACGGTAATCACTTAAATAGCACAAATCTCATACAAAATCCCATATGCATAAATATCGAACCAATGGGTTTTGTGAATATATTATTTCTAAAAATCACTTAGATAAGCATAAAAATCGTATAAATATTAGTTCTACACCAAAATTTTACACAAATAAGTTGAATGCATGTAAAAACAAGTAAGAAAGTGTAAGATTTCTTATAATGTTACTTGTTGGCAAACTACTTTGATAATATGCTTGAGAAAAATCCCGTCTCAGTAGGCTATGACATAGAATACTACACTAAGTAGCTTGTCGACATGGTTATCATTTATTGTTGTGTCAACTCGTTCAATAGATTTCATCGGGCGTGTCGGCAAGTTACAATAGTATAAAATATCAGAAGTGGGATCATTCTTTTTTTTAATTAGACATTGAAATTGGAAAAAGAAAATTGTTTTACGAAATATAAAAGAAGAAAATTATAATTTTAATAAAATGTCGCAGAAAAACAATGAAATTGTTCGTGATAATACTTCTGAATCAACGATTTTGGAAGATGTTCCGATTATTCCAACTTCGTCTGGTGTACTACTGTGTGGCATTGAGGAATGTAAACGATTAATTCCAGCGTTCAATCCTTCACATACTAATTCGAAATCTGCTAGTGATTGGATTGCAAATGTGGAAAGAGTGAGACATATTTTTAATTGGGATAATAAAACTACAATTTTCTATGCTGCACTGCGATTGGAAGAAGCTGCTTCATCTTGGTTTTCTTCTATCAAGGAAGAAGATTTATCCTGGTACGATTTTAAGAAGTTGTTAAAGGATGCTTTTCCGTGTGTAAGTGACGAATCAGATATTTATTTGAGGCTAATGTGTCGTGTGAAGGAACCAAATGAAAGTATTGAAAAATATTTTTATGATGTGTTAGCTCTCGCCAGAAATGCCGGCTTTAGCGACGAATGTGCCAAAAATTATATTGTTTCGGGTTTAAAGGATAGCCAGTTAATAAATGCAGTTACTGGTTACATACCACAATGCAAAACATTACAGGATCTATTATGCCAAATTAAGGCCCATTTGTGTATTATGGAGCAACAGCGTAATCGTGAATTGTTTTTAAATAAGAATTATACTGCATCTACTAAATTTGATCGAAATTTGTCTCGTTATGCACAGCAAAATTCTAAAACTAACATTACCTGCTATAACTGTCAAGAAATTGGACATTTTTCAAGAGATTGCAAGAAATCACGTAAGAGATACGAGAGATCACCACAAAATTATACGACTATAAAAGTAGCTCGTGTAGCTTTCAATAGAAGCTGTGGTTTAATTCAAAATGCATCGATTGATGAACATTGCATTAAGGTTTTTTGTGATCTTGGCAGTGAATGTTCTACTATAAGAATTGACATAGTGGAAAAGTTGGGCTGGAAATTTGAGAAATGCAATACTAAACTTATTGGTTTTGGTGGTAAAGAAGTTTATGCAGTTGGAAAAATTATCAAGACTGTAAAAATTCAAAGTGTGATCCTTTCAATAGAAATATTGGTGGTTAATATTAGTGACCAAGAGTATGAAATGATTATTGGACAAAATTTTTTGGATCATAAAGGTGTTAAAATTATTCGGGAAAACGGAGAATTGACAATTTTAAATTCAAATGAAAATCAAATCTGACTAGAAAGTCGTATCAGTAAATGCAGTTTTAATAATAGTTTGTTAAATTGTTCGTCTTTAAAAATTGGAAATGAATAAAATGAGGAGAATAAATTAAAAGTTTTAAATTTAATTAAAAAAATATAAAAAATTGTTTCGCCAAAGATTTATCACAGTTAGGAAAAACGAATGCAATCGAGATGAATATTGTACTAAAAGATTGTAATAAAGTCATGACTAATTGCAATTCATTGAAAGAGACCGCAAATAAGCAGAATATAATTCCACGAATTGCTAGATGGTGGTTTCGAATACAGGAATTTGATTTTGAATGTGTTCATAGACCAGGTATTTGGATGTCGCATGCTGACGCTCTAAGTCGCAACCCTCATGAGTAAGCTTTTGAACCTGATGTAGCTGGATGTGATATAATGATGAGCGGTATAACGAAACGGATTGGAAAGCTACTTTGCAGCGTCAGGACAATACCATAAGAGATATTATTGACAAACTCGAACAAGGCGAAGATGATAACGTACGTAAAGGTTTTGAGAATGAAATCGACATATCGAGCATGGGTTTGTGTATAATGAAGTACTGATTTTGATGGTAAGTGTGAAATTGTATAATGAATGATTTGTTCTTTAGTTTGGTAATCTTTCATGATAACATGGTGAGTGTAATTCCCATGTTGAGTGAGTTGTTGTTGGTTCCGTGGTGAGTGTAATTTCCCACGTTGAGCGAGTATTGTTGGTTCCGTGGTGAGTGTGATTTCCCACGTTGAGCGAGTTATTGTTGGTTCCGTGGTGAGTGTGATTTCCCACGTTGAGCGAGTTATTGTTGGTTCCGTGGTGAGTGTGATTTCCCACGTTGAGCGAGTATTGTTGGTTACGTGGTGAGTGTGATTTCCCACGTTGAGCGAGTTGTTGTTGGTTCCGTGGTGAGTGTGATTTCCCACGTTGAGCGAGTATTGTTGGTTCCGTGGTGAGTGTGATGTCCCACGTTGAGCGAGTTATTGTTGGTTCCGTGGTGAGTGTGATTTCCCACGTTGAGCGAGTTATTGTTGGTTTCGTGGTGAGTGTGATTTCCCACGTTGAGCGAGTTATTGTTGGTTCCGTGGTGAGTGTGATTTCCCACGTTGAGCGAGTTATTGTTGGTTCCGTGGTGAGTGTGATTTCCCACGTTGAGCGAGTTGTTGTAATTTTTTTTTGGTATGTTATCACTGAGGACAGTGATAGGACAGGATGGCCGAGTTGTAAGATTTCTTATAATGTTACTTGTTGGCAAACTACTTTGATAATATGCTTGAGAAAAATCCCGTCTCAGTAGGCTATGACATAGAATACTACACTAAGTAGCTTGTCGACATGGTTATCATTGATTGTTGTGTCAACTCGTTCAATAGATTTCATCGGGCGTGTCGGCAAGTTACAATAGTATAAAAAAAGTATAGTCGGTCAAACCCGACCATATAATACCCTACACCCAGTATATGTATAAAACAGTTTTTCAAAAATGGGCGTTATATGGGAGATATAACCTACTGTGGACCGATCATCCAAAAATTTATTGTCATGATGTCTATGAATATAAATATTATGTATGTTAAACTTTATCTCGATATAAATACTTTTAAAAGATTTATGGAGCTTAACTTAAATTACAGAGAGATCGTTAAAGTGAATTTCGAAAGTGAGCCTTATATGAGAGCTACGACTAATTATGGGCCGATCATAATAAAATTGTACCGTATTATTTGCATATATATGGAATATATTTGCGTTAAATATTATTTGGATACCATAATTTTTGAGTGAGTTATACGCTCTAAAGTGATTTTCGGAAGTGCGCCTTATATGGGAGCTACGATTAATTATGGACCGATCTTCACAAAATTTTTAGATGTGATTTAGCTACATTTACTACTCATTTGTGGTGAAATTTGTTTGGATGCTTGCATAATTCAAACATTTATGATCGGCAAACCCCAATTTCGGGAGGACATTTGTATGGGAACCAGGTGAAATAATGGATCGATTTCTACCAGTTTCAATCCCATCCATCCTTGGGCCGAAAAAATATCACTTACCAAATTTTATCGAAATATCGTCAAAATTGCGACCTGTACTCTGCGCACAAGCTTTACATGGACAGCCAGCCAGCCAGACGAACGGACATCGCTAAATCGACTCAGAAAGTGATTCGATCGGTATACTTTAAGGTGGGTGTTGGACCAATATTTCTGGGCGTTACAAACATCAGCACAAATCCAATATACCCTCCCCACTATGGTGGTGTGGGGTATAAAACACTCCGTATTTGATCATAGCTCCCTTATAAAGTCCACTTCCGAAAACCACTTAAATAAACATAAATTTGTTATAAATATCGTTATCCGATAAAGATTTGAGACAAATAATCCACATACTCGTATACATATATAAAAACCACCGTACGAAATTTTATGACGATCGGCTCATAATTGGCCACAGGTCCCATATAAGTCTAATAAGTCGAATCCACGACGATCTTTTATCTATGTTCGTCTGTCTGCCAATAAAAAACCAAACATTCTTTGTTGATTATAAATACGCGATATTAAAATGGACAAAATAACTAAAAAATTTTAGAATAAAATGTTCGTCCGTCTGTCATGTAAAATAATTGAAAAAATAGGGCTTAAACGAGAAGAACTAGAAAAAATAGCTATTGCAATTAGTAATTTTCAAAGGTTTACAGGTGGAGTCGAATTCATTTCGAATATAACACTCTTACTTATTATTAAATGAAATTTAAATGTTGACTATTATTTTTATACCTTACCATAGTGCTGAGGGCATATTGCATTTGTGCTGGTGTTTGTAATGCCCAAAACTTTCACCACCTTAAAGTATTCCGATCGACTCAGAATCACATTCATCTTAAACTTGTACAACTCACAATTTTGTACGTGAATTCTGTTTGGCATAAGGACGACTGAGATTGTAATTAGTTAAATTAGTTCCATATTTCTCATATACCCCATACAACTATCCTCTCGAAATCGGACTTTATTGGTCATAAATGTAATATCGAGATAACATTTACTGCAAATAATTTGTATGTGCACAGAAGTCAAATTATGTCTTCATATACATTTTAGATCAAAACTTTTCTTAAAAATTTATTTAAATTTTTTAATAATTTTGTTTTTTTTATTGACAGCATTGATAAGGTTTCTAAAGTGAAATCTCCTGTTTTGGTAATTCACGGCACAGATGACGAAGTAATAGACTTTTCTCACGGTATAGGAATTTATGAAAGATGTCCAAAGGCAGTAGAACCGCTTTGGGTAGAGGTAAGTAACCAATATGTTTTATAATTACATTTATTGAAATCCTGGAAATGGAATCTCTATGACTTGGATATTAAAGGTGGATTCACACATTCGTTCTGAACAAAATATTTGTCCGTACAGAGAGTTTTTCATGTGAATATTTTCTCTCTCTCTCTTAAAAAGAGAGGCGTCAAACTTCATATGAAAACAAGTTAGAGTGCAATATTCGGTTGTGCCGAATCTTAAATACCCTCCACCTAAATATAATAAGAAATACAACAACTACATTGGTTATAGAACTAGAATATCCTTATTCAGTGTTTTTTTTTCAACAAATAGCTTAGCATTTTATACATTGTTTAAATGGCAATTTGAGTGTAATATAACAATTTATAAAATTAAAAAAAAAATCCATATTCATCACAAGTTAAGAAGCAGGGTATAAAAAAGAGTAATATAATCTTATTTAGGTAATGTTTATTTTGGTTGAATTTGATCTCAATAACTATATTCACAACAGATATGTATATGAATGGCATATCAGAAACGGACCAATTATGGACTAATAGATTCTAACTCCAGTACCCAGTAATATGATTTGGCTAAAATTAATCTTTATAACGTTTTTTTTCCTCTTTCGCAACCACATATTTAGTTATGTAGCTGCTTATTTTATTTGAACAAAATTTATTTTACAAAATTCAATTTGGCCTCAGCGCCAAGTAGGCATAATTGAGGCAAGTTGGCAAATTAGTTAATAACTGTACAAATAAAATAAAAGTTTTTTTTTAGAAAAAAAGAAAAATTAGTTTATAATACATATAATAATTTTTTAAAAAACTTAAGACATTAAATCAAAAGCGTTTCAATTGTATTAAATAAGTGTTCTTTACAAGCGGATTTAAAAATGGAAATTCGATCAATTAGTTTTAAAGCTGGTGGCAAGTTATTAAATTTGATTCAACCAATATAATCAATTTGCTGCTTGGATGTTTCTAACCTGCATCTAAGAACTCTAAAGTTATTTACAAGAGTTGTATGATTGGTTGTTATACTCGGAAGCGGACTTAATTCAGGAGCTATTGCCAAATATGGACTGATAGCTACACAATTCAGTAGCATAATTGCCGTATAACCGATATTAGTATGATTTATGAATTATGATTTATGAATTAAATAACGGTGTCAAATCGCAGCTCCGAGGTAGCCAAACGACATCAGCTCTGCGGCTGATAATGCGATCTTCAAAAACAGGGCGCAAAACATCGAGTGTAGCTTCGGCTGTGTGGCACGTACCGCCGTCCCGTTGAAACCAAATATTGCCAATATCATCCTCTTAAATTTTTAAGAACAAAAATTCGTTCAACATGGCCCGATAACGATCGTCATTGACTGTAACGGCCACTCCTTGCTCATTTTCGAAGAAAAATGGCCCAATTATGCCTCTGCACCAAAATCCGCACCAAACAGTGACTCGTTTTGGGTGCATCGGCTTTTCAATGTATGCGTGAGGGTTTTCTGTGCCCCAAATGCGACAACTTTGCTTGTTTAAATACCCACCAAGATCAAAATGAGCTTCTTCTGAAAAGATGATTTTTTGGCATCTTCTGTAAGTCGATCGCAGGCCCACTTAGCGCAGCAAAAACGCATTGGATGGTCATTTGGCTTCAACTCCTGAACCAATTGGACTTTGTATGGTGTCATACCAATGTCTTTAAGCTAAATTCGTCTCAATGATGTCTCAGAAATGTTCAATTGTTGAGAGCGACGGTGAATTGATGTTGATGGCGCTTCACGCATACTATCTGCCACAGCAGCAATATTTTCGAGTGTACGCACTGACTTTGGCTTTTCACGCTTTGGTTTATATATGAGGATGCTAGTTTCTTTCACTTTTTTCACAAGATAACGAACATACGAAGCTGACGGTGCTTCTCTTCCTCCAAAATCCGTACGCAATTTTCGCACACATTATGCAACATTACCATGATTTTCAAAGTAATGTCGCAATTTTTCCCAGCGTTGTTCAAACGTATACATAACCATATTCGTTCAACGGAAGGATAAAACTAATTATCTGTCAAATCAGACATGAACTAAGTGTTACCATTTACAAAATAAGCACTAGTTGAAAAAAAACATTTGATGGCGGGCCCGTTACTACAGCTACATAAAAGCAAAAGAAAGAACAAACAATAAAATGTGAACATTAGGGTGGCATTGAAAAAAAATTCGATTATCGCTTAGCCCTGGACGGATTATTGTGATACTTGGTCTAAAACTATTATGGAGAAAATTTGAGCTAAATCGGATAACTCTAATACCCTAGACAGACATAGGATTTGCATACCATATTAGTATACTATACTACATGTGTGTTAACTTGTACTACAATTAAACCATAAAACAAGCTGGTTTATATATGGTATCAATACTACGAAAATAATAGTGGTATAAATGTAGTATGTTGTCTTTAGCTGTGTTCAATAAACATTGGGGAAACCCTCTCACAAAATCCATTGTCAGTTCTTTTAATGACAGTTATATTTTATTTAATTTCTTTAAATTTTTTTTTTTTTGATCAAAACCCAGCCAACATTTACATATATAAATAAGCTTTCAAATGTAAGCAAGGAAAATTTATCTATATTTTCCAGTACAGAACTTGCAGCCGCACCGTTTCATATATGCTCAAAAATTTCGGTGCTTCTGCGCATAACACTTTTCTGCCTTTTTGCTAATAGCAAATGATAATTAAAAGTATCAAACACACTTAACTTAACAACTTTAACAACAATTTAACACTATTTATTAACACAACTTATTAGCACAATTTTTAACAGCGAGAATGACACGTTTTGCTTAAATTTATGAAACACTTGCATTTGCAAGCAAATTGTCAACGACATTCGCAGCAAACTTGCTGCAATCTTAATTTACAAAACGCTTGCCAATATGTTTATTGGGAAAGTAAAAACAAAAATACTAGTATATGTACTACATGTCTGTCAAGGCAATGTAGTATCAAAAACCATAGTATTTGTATTATGGTATAGAAATCCTATGTCTGTCAGGGGTATAAGCCGTGCCCCCTAGAGGTCAAAGTTTAAATTTAAGAAAATACTGTATTTTTACTATAATTCCTTGAAAAAATTCGTTATTTTTCTCAGGATTCTAGTAAAAATTGGTAAAATTGTTGTAGTGAATATTTTAAATTATAATCTGAAATATTTTTGAAAAAATTAACCCTTTTTTGTCATGGGGGTCAAAATGACACATTTTTTAGAACACGATTTAAAACCATTATCGTCCAAACTATTTTAAATATAATCTGAAAATTTGTTTGGAAAAAATTAAATATTTTAAATATAATCTGAAAATTTGTTTGGAAAAAATTAACCCTGTAATGAGAACACATTTATTTATTTGGGGACAGCCGTTTGTGTAGTTCTTTATTAATTAATTGTTTATTCTTAAGTCTATCTTAATGCTAGTATAAAACAATGTTCTTACTCACTATGGGAGTATGCTGAGCAAGCATAATACATGCTTGTCAGCTATGTGCAGCGTGAACAGAAATACACACAACAAAGAGTGAGTGTATACAGAAGGTATGTAACTAGTATGCGACTCTTCAAACACAACCCTTTCAATTTTGGGGGTCGAAATTACCCATTTTTTAATCTTATATAACAAGATTAGTTTTTATGATGCACATTACCGAAATTATCACATAAAAGAGCAAAAGAAAATACTTTGTAGTGAAAATAACAACAAAAAAGCGTTCAGAAGCGTTTTGTACATACATATATGTACATAGTTCGGTTTTTCCCCTCATTACAAAAAATATTTTGTAGAGAAAATAAAAACAAGCAAACAAAAAACTAGTCAAACTATCTATTTTAAATCACTTGAAAGTGATTAGCATTCGGCTAAGGTGTGTGTAAAATTTAAATGTGTATTTAGATTATTTTTTTATTTCAACTTTATAGTGATTTTTATAAAATATTTATGCGCATTTAAGTGATTTTCGGAAGTGGTCTTTGTATGGGACTATGGTCAAAATATGTACCGATGTAAACAAAATATTGTTTTGAGATTTCACTTTACATAGAACTTATTACTGCAGAATTTTAAATGGACACACCTTTTCTATAGACATTTATACACCATAGTCATATTCCGAGAAGACATCTGTATGGGAACTATGATAAATCGTGGACCGATTGCTACCATTTTCAACAGGCATTGTCCTTCTGTAATAAAAATAAAGTGTGCAAAATTTCATGGTATTATCTGCAATATATTTGAAGAAAATAGCAAAAAAAAATATCTAAACAATATCGAGGTAGTCTGAAACTTTGATCTATAACTCGAATTCTACCGGACCGATTTTACCCATTTTTAATACCAAACATTTCGGTGGATCAGAGAATGTTTCGTTAAAATAAAAGTTCAGTTCCGGAAATCACTTAAATGCGCATAAATCTCTTATTACCATCAGCAGCAAGTTTAAATTTGGCACACATAACCCATACATACATAGAAATATTTATACTCAATTTTTTTGACGATCGGTCCATATTTGAACGTAGCCCCCATATAAAGTCCACTTCCGAAAATTACTTAAAGGCTGATAAATCTTTTATAAAAACCACTAACAAGTTAGAATTCAACATATACAGTTCAACCCTGGTATAACGAATCTTAAGGGGATTAGAAAAAAACGTTATATCGAATAATTCGTTACAATGAGGTTCGTTATATCGAGGTGAAGTTGCATTTCTAATCGTTATAACGAGGTAATAAAAAATTTTGTATGTATATTAATGATTTCAGCTAATAAATCAAAACACGTTAGAAGGAAAACACTGTATTTTGCAATTTTAAAATTCAAAAATAGTACATATTGTATTTAATTCAAAAATAGTTTACATTTATAAAATAACAAGTCTGAGCCAGTGATTAACTAGCTAGATTGCAACAAGCGTACAAGTTCTTGGCAACAATAAATTTTTCTTCGAATATTTCAGCCGTTAGTCTAATGCAGGTGTGCTCAAGCCGTATACTCTTGGTGCTCTTTTGTATTTGTAAAAACTCTTAGCTATAGGCTGTGTCACTGATGGCAAACACGGTACAATTGTACTTTTTTTGATACATTTGAAACACAGTTGGTACCGTGGTACTATTACGAGTCATATGGTGCAATTTTAAAATACTGTTGCATAAAAATTTGGTATTTCAGATGAAACAGATAAATATCAGCCATGTCACAGAATTTAATTCCGTTCGGAAGTGGAATTATTTCCGTATTTTGCTTCTAAAGAAAAAGTAAAACGAACAATTGATTTCATTCCGAACAAATTTTTCGTTTTGCTTTTTCTATATTAAATTTCATGAACATTTTGGAACTGATATCAATTTGATCTTTATATGCATCTATAAGATGATTATTACCATAAATTTTTGGTTGAATTATCGAACAATATGAGTCTTTGACATATTCATTTACATTAAATGATTTTGAGGCTAAATTCAAAAACTAAAGCTTAAATCAGGATTTCAAAATCGTTAGAAGTTAACTCTTCTATTTGTTTTATTCTTACAATAATAATTCTAGTTATTTTGGAAATATATATATTTACCAAGGTTAACTTTTCGCAAATGACTCGATACTTCATAAATAAGAATATTTTTAGATAATGGCGACAATTAACGCAATAATGTTGCTATAAGATATATCGAATTTTCGATAAAGTAAATTTGTGGTAAAGTGTTATGATTATTTAACAAATATTAAAAATGGTACCATGGAGGTCTAAAAAGTACATTTTATTTATATAGTTGGTACGAAAAACAGAAACCCATTTTCCATCACTGGGCTGTGTGTTTTGTATACTCATTACAGCACTCAGCACTAGCAATACGAAATACACAAACAACTTTGCCTTATTTGTTTTTTTTTGTCGTACTTCACTCTATACACGCAAGCGCAAAGCAACAATTCCCACTTGACCACGGCTGTCGATAATGAAATCACCATCGAAGTTTTCTCAATAATTTCTCGTGTAAAACATTCGAAAACGGCTATCAAAAGCGACAAGAGAATGTACTCCTAGAGCTCACCTGTCGCTCAGTTTGTGGCAGCAAATCTTTCGATCTCGAAGTTTCGCTTACGATATCAATAGCGAGTATTTAGCAATATTAATTATGAATTAAAAAACATCTTTTAAGTTTCTATCTCGATATTGAGAAAAGTTTATAAAATGTTTTTTATTGATATTACAATCGTGTTCGTAAATGATACATTTAACGATATCGAGATACATTCGCCAGATATATCGTTAACAGTTTACATTCGATATTGCTAAAGATTCGTTGGTAATGCGATAGCAATACTTCGAGATTGAATATTTTGTTTAAATTCCATTTTATTCACATAAAAAGGCTATTTCTAGTATTACTTTAAAAAAACTTAACAATTTATTTCATATTTATTCATTACATTTCATATAACTAAAAATATCTAATAATAAAATATAAATTAATAATTGCAAACATAAATTTATTAATAAATAGTGTTACTTTAATAATAATTATTTATAAATATTAAACTATTAAGGTGGTAGCTGCTCGTTGTCATGTTTTGTGTTTTTGGAAGCGTATTTGAAACATTTTGTCAGCCTGTCATGGGCGTACTGGAAAAGCTTTTGAGTTATTTTGTCAAAATCCTCGTCTTCCTGAGCAAATTTGTTCTTAAAAGCATCTAATTAAATTACTTGAAAAACATTTGAAAACTTTTTGAAACTTTTTGTCCACAGTTGCTCATTTATGTTTAAAAAAAATGTTTTTATTTTAACAAAAAGCCATTAAATGACTATATTGTATAAATATTATTATATTATTTTATAATTAAAAGAAAACTTTGTACCCGAAACGCATAATTTTTCCTTTTTTTTAATTTTTCGGCAAAAGTACTAAAATGTACAGCTGTGGCAGCACTAAATTGTAAATAATAATAAACGTTTACTTATGTTTTGTTAATTTTCGTATTGTGTTTGTAAAAATGGAGAAAAAACTTAAAAATTTAAATAATATAAAAATATTAAAGTTAGCGCTTGAAGGCCTGTGCACATTAAAAGAAATAAGTGAACTACACTGTCAAAGAAGAAGACGCTCTTGTTCTGTCAGAGAAATAAACCACGACAGAGACATTTTTATTAAAATAAAAAGGTCCCTTTTATTATAAAGGCACTTATTTTTTCCACATTTTCTATTAAATTTAAAATAAATGTATTTTCTTCTTTCTCCATTTTGTTAAAAACACAAACAAACAACAAACATCTGATTCCGTACGGAATATGCGATCAGTTTCGCGTTTTGCTTAAGCAAATGACAGTTGAAAAACTTAACAAAAAGTTTCGTTAAGTACATTATAGTTTGCCACATACAATTTATATGTGTTCGCACGTTTGCTTAAGCTAGCATATGCATATTATAGTTGGGCTTTTAAGCTTGCTTATGCATATAATAGTTGGGCCTTTAGTTGTGGTGTGCGCTTCGTAATAGGTAAGTGGTAGTAAATTGGTAGTATTGTGGGCAAATTGTGGTTGCATTGTAGGTTCTACACTGCCAACAGCGCTAGAGAAGTGTTTCCGGAGTTTTACTACGGATTCACCCTCAAGGGCGAGTAGTCACTGGAACTTATTTGCGACCGCATTTGTGAACATGGAGTTTTATTACGGTTCCACCACTGCGGGCTACACTGGAATAGTGTTTCCGGAGTTTTACTACGGATTCACCCTCAAGAGCTAGCTTCACTGGGCATGATTTGAGCGTAGTGGTGTTCATGGAGTTTTACTACGGTTCCACCACTGCGGGCTACACTACGGAAGTGTTTCCGGAATTTTACTATGGATTCACCCTCAAGTGTAGTTTCACCGGACCTTAGGTACGACCACATTGTGAACCAGTCACTAGCCGAGCGTAGTGGTGTTCCCGGGGTTTTACTACGGTTTCACCACTGCGAGCTGCATGAGAGAAGTGTTTCCGGGGTTTTACTACGGCTTCACTCTCAAGTGCTAGCTTCACTGGGCGTGATTTGAGCGGATTAGTGTTTCCGGGGTTTTACTACGGATTTATCCTCCAGTGTTAGTTCCATGCGACATTATTTGAGGCCATATTACCACCAACTACCACTACTTTCTTAACAGTACCCGACCTTTGTAGTCGATAGGGTGCAATAGAGATATTTTATTGTATTTTATTTATAGTAATAAATTTCGAAAAGCAAGCCGTGTTTTATTTTAAGAGGTCACTAATAAATCAAAAATTTTATTGTGACAGAACGTTGCACAACCGCGAGTTATACCCCAGCAAGAAAGGTTCGTTACATACCTTTGAATTTATTTTCACTTTATAGGTATTTGTTTATATTCATTCACTCTTTTAATTTATTTGTTTACACTTTCGATTTTATTTCAATCCGTTTACACTGAACTTCGATTTAAAACTAATGCTTGGTTTTCACTATGTCAGTTTTGTTGTCAAATTGTCTAAATTGTTATGAAATTACCAACAATTTGGACAATTTGACAACAAAACTGACATAGTGAAAACCAAGCATAATATTGTTTTCTGTTTTGTGCTTTTGGTTGCACCAAAAAAGTACCGTTACTTTATTGTTTTTTCATAAAAAAATGCATTTATTTTCTTTCGTTAAACATACAGTCGCAATATCACTTTCGAGCCTTTGCAAGGACAAAACATATTTTTTTTTTGTTTCTAAGCATCAGAAAAAAATACTTTGCTAAAAACAAGATCACAGTATCATTAATAAATCATTAGCGTCAATTTAGCGAAGATTTTTTTTTTGTAAAACGAACCTTCGAGAAATTTTGAAGTATAGATAATTTCTCGAACATTTTTGTTTCGAAATTTTAACAAAAAAAAAAAACTTATTATCGAGGATTAAAATTTTTTTAAATTTTCGATGTTTTCTCGAACATTTTTATTTCGAAATTTTTTCATTTTAGTTAATAATCTTTATTTTCGAAACTCAGGTCGGGTGGGAAAATATACTGAATTAAAATTAGTTTTTATTTAAATGTATTGGTGTTTGCTTTTCATAAGCAACTTTTGGGCACTCCTGGTCTAATGCATGCTGCTGTCGACTACGAATGCAGGTTTGCTGGAGACGTTGTCGTTGTAAACACAATAAATTTGTGTGTATCTGTTTCATATAATTTGGATTAATTGGTGGAAATCGTTATGAAAATTCGTTAAATAAAGGTAAAAATAATTATTTTTATTTCGTTAGTCTGCAGTGAATGATAATTCGTTATAACGAGGCTATTGACAAATGTATTCGTAATAGAGAGGTTTATTTTTTATTAAATCTTATGGAGCGTTGTAGGGGATTTCAAAATATTCGTTATAGTGAGGGTCATTATATCGAGGTTTGACTGCATATATAAATCGTCACTCTCAATATGATGAGGATCGGCCCATATATGACCGTAGTCCCCTTATAAAGTTTTCTTCGACAAAACACTGAAATACGCATAAATCTCTTCCTTATTACTTTGGCACAAATAATTTACGTACACATATAAATCATCAAACAGAATTTCAGGATTATTGGCCCGTAATAGATCATAGTTCCCTTATGAGGACTATTCACAAAAACTCATTAACCTACGTTAACATCCATATCGAACCGAAATTTTACACAGATAAGTTATAAGTATGTAAACATTTTTGGGAAAATTGGTCCATAATTGGGCATAGCTTCCGTACAAGCTCCACTTCCGAGAATAACCACAGGGTATAAATAAAAAAAAATTTTAAGAAACGCTTTTCTTTGTGAACACAAAATAAATATGAATACTAAAAAAATCGACTAAAAGTCAAAAAATAAGAACATTTCAGACAACATAAAATTTTAAATCAAAATGGAAAAAATCTCACACATCCCTTAAAGAAAAGCGTGGGGCGCCCATACCAACCTGAACTTAAAAAAACATGACTGCCATGAGTACATTTTAAAATTTCACACCGAAAGAAATACAACCAATCATGTTTAAAGCTACAATAATTGAGCATATTGTTTCATAACAACGCGCCCCACGCTTAGACCCTGTTAATTTTTCGCATTGTAGTGCTTCGATTCGTAAGCCATCCAATGATCGTACACGGCTCAATGTAACTATGGAAATATAAAAAGTAAGAGTGCTATATTCGGCTATGCCGAATCTTATATACCCTTCACCTTTGTTGTGGATGAATAATTATATTATATACATACATACATATATATATTATATTGTTACGTTTTTACCTTTAAAAAACTGTGGTTTATTTCCTTTAAATAAACCGGATTCTTTTTTAAATGTACACAAACACAATTAAAAAAAGGGTACAATGAACAAACTGTCTTTTTACGCACTTATATTACGGTTTAAGAACACGCTTAAAGTACTTTGTTTGATCAACGCCATCTGTTGATGAACAATATTAATACACCAAGTTTTTTTGATGAAATTTTTAGAGGTTGTCTCGGATTTATGGACGGATTTTGCTGATTTTAAATAGCAAACTTCTCGAAAGCATGTCTAACAGAATTATTGAAGATTTGGATCCCGAAGATATCTGTAGCTAAAAAAAATCCAGCAGTTTGATTTAGGCATGCATGTAAATGATCCGTGTAAAATTTTGGATTGGTACCCTTATTTATAAGAGATTTATGAGTATTAAAGTGATTTTCGGAAGAGGGCTTTATATGGGGCATACGGTTAAAAATAGACAGATTTTTTTTTTTTTTTTTCTTTTAATTATTTATTGAATCTTCATATATGAAATGACAATAAGTATTCAAATCTTAATACTAAAAAGAAAATAAGCCCAGCCAGTGCTAGACAAACATTTGTATGATAATAAAAAATTTCACATCAACTGATCCAGTCATCTGTTTTGCGCCTGATTTAAAGCAAGAGTATCCCTCCTTCTCAACCGTTTGTGGCCATTAAAGTTAAGGACGTCTCGTGCAAGTGGGTTTGGATGGTGTTCAAGTTTGCTGACATACTTTGACGCATATTTTGTAAATTCGACTTTTACTAATGGCACGCCTAGATCTTTGTGGATTCGAGAATTTTTAACATACCATGGAGCTGCAGTAATTATCCGTAGAATTTTATTTTGACCCCTTTGAATTCTTTCAATGTTTGATGCTGAGGCCGTACCCCATAATTGAATTCCATAGCACCAGATTGGCTTTAGTATTGCATTGTACAACAAAAGTTTGCAAACCAATTTCAATGTAGAGTTTCTGCCGATTAACCAATTAAGTTGCACTGCTTTTAATCTCATTTGTGTAAGTTTCGCTTCAATATGAGACTTCCAAGTTAAACGGCGGTCGAGGTGAATGCCGAGGTATTTGACTTCATTATGTTGAGGAATAATTTGATTATTTATTCTAATGAACGAGCAGGTATCTTTTCGCAATGTGAAAGTTATATGAATACATTTTTGTTCGTTAACCCTGATTTTCCAAAGCTCTAGCCAATTCTCTAGCTTATAAACATAATTCTGCAAATTCTGTGATGCAACTTGGTGGTCCTTATGGACGCTGATAAAGGCTGTATCGTCTGCAAAAGTTGACGTATGGATTTTGGGGTCTGACGGCATGTCGGAGGCATAAATCAAATATAAAGTAGGACCCAGTATGCTACCTTGTGGCACACCTGATTGAATTGGCTGAGCGGTACTTAAAAAATCACCTTCTTTGATTTTAAATTTGCGACCGAGTTAATTTTATTTTGTGCATTCAACCGTCATGCCAAACTTTGTCGAACGCTTGCGACACATCAATGAAAAGGGCGGAGCAGTATTTTTTGTCTTCAAACGACCCTCTTATCACATTTAACCAATCTGTGAGTTTGTTCGATGGTGCTGTGTTTAGCTCTGAAGCCGAATTGATGATTAGGAATACATTCAGTGTTATTCAGAATTGGAGTCAACTTAGTCATTAACAATTTTTCAAACAGTTTTGAAATTGTCGGCAGTAGACTAATTGGCCTATATGACTCCACTTTGGTGTGGTCCTTCCCTGACTTAGGAATCATAGTGATCATAGACACCTTCCAATCTGCAGGATAGTATTCTAGACGTAAAATAGCGTTGAAGATAAAGAGGATAATTCTTCTTGCTACACGAGGTAACTCCACAAGCATTTTATTGCTGATTTTATCCATACCTGGAGTTTTTCTAAGGTTCAGAGTACCAATAGCGTTTTGGACATCACGAAAGTTTAGTCTTAGAGGTACAGGAGGCCTTATAACAAGTGGTGGCAAATCAGATTCGTTATTATTTGAGTTGTTTATAGTAAACACATTTCTCAAATGGTTAACAAATAATGTCCCTTTCTCGGAATCATTTCTAGCCCAGTCACCAGTCGGATTTCGCAAAGGAGGTTTTCCTCTCACTGGTCTTTTTAAACCTCTTGCCGGCTTCCATAACGAGTAGGCAGATTGTGGGGTACTATCAAGACCTTCCAAGTAAGATCTAAGTGAGGCCGTTCTTTGGGTTTCTAAGAAATGTCTTAGTATATCTCTGCATTCCCGTAGCCTAGCTTTCAGTTCAGGAGACCTGTGATTTTGCCACTCTCTTCTCAGTCTTCTTTTTTCTGATAGGAGATGTTCGAGTTTAGAGAAATAAGTTCTGTTTGTCCTATTTCTACATTCAACGTGATAAGTGGAAGCGTGATGCACACCTCGTCGAAGGTCCTCGGTAAAGTTGCCAATCGACTCATCAATATCGTCGGTTGTTCTCAACACAACATTTTCCGTGCAATGAGAACTTAAATACTTTTTGTATTTTATCCAACTTACTCGGGTCTTAGTCATGTTCATAAATGGAGAACCACACACTTGAGGGAAATGCATTGAAATGATAGTAGGAGAGTGATCTGAGGACAAGTCCAGTGAAGGATCCACTTGCATCCATTCTACAGGGATATTTTTCACTACCCCAGAGTCAATAACATCGGGAATCTTCCGTCGGTCCGTCGGCCAATAGGTGGGATGTCCACTTGAGAGTACATCTAAGCCCATTTTAGCGATGGTGTTGAAGAGTACGCGACCCTTTGGGGTTACCAGACGTGAACCCCAAAATGTGTGTTTGGCGTTAAAGTCACCAGCAACTAAAAATCTAGCTCTAAGGGATTTAAAGAAGTTATGGTATTGGTGTTCTTTTATTGAAAATCGAGGCGGAGAATAAATCGATGATAAAACAAATTTGTATTGACAGAATTCAATGCAAATGTTTGTTGCTTGGAGGTAATCCTCACTTATGTTATTCATTAGATAATATAGACAGAAATTCAGAAAATTTTGTGGGATGGTTTTTGTATATATGTAAATGATCTGTGCAAAGTTTTAAGTCGGTACCGATATTTATACAATATATATAGGGATAAATGGCTTTTTCAGATGTGGTCCTTGTATGGGAGCTATGACCAGTTCTGGGCCGACCACCATAAAATTTAGTACAACAATTTATTTGCCTATAAAGATTATTTATGTCAAATTTTAGCCGTTTACCATTATTTATATCTGTTTTATACGTATTTAAGTGAATTTTGTAAGCGGACTTTATATGGGGTCTATGGTCAAATATGGACCGAACTAAAAAAAATTTCGGTTTGTGATTTCTTTTTGTATAAAACTTATTTTTGCTGAATTTTGTCTTGATATTCCAATTTTATAGGCATTTATTTATCATTAAGCCATATTTCGGGAATATATATATTTGTATGGGGGCTATGAGAAATCATGGACCGATTTTTACTATTTTCCGCACACTTTCTTCTTTTATAGTACAAACAACGTATACAAAATTTCATGGTATTATCTGCAATATATTTCAAAATATTGCAATAAAATGGACGAAAAATATCAAATTTTTATGGAGGTTTTCACACATATTGGTCCATAACTGTGGTTGGCCTAAACCGATTTTGCTGATTTTAAATAGCAAACTTCTCGAAAGTATGTCTGACAGAATTATTGAAGATTTGGATCCCGAAGATATCTGGGGACTTCAGAAAATTGATTTCAAGAGACAGACAGACGGACATGGCTTAATCGACTCCGCTATCTATAAGGATCCAGAATATATATACTTTATAGGGTCGAAAAATTATATTGTAAATATATTACAAACGGAATGACAAACTTATATATATCCTTCTCATGAAGGTGAAGGGTATAAATACACTTACCTTTATGCATGAATTCTCGACTACACGATGTAACTCAATAATCAATCAACAAATTTGGATCAAAATTTAAGTTTCACTTAAAATGTTTGCACCAATTATAAATTTGATTTTTATATTGTAAAACGGTGAACACTTAACAAACGTCACAGCACAATTCAAATTGCATTTTATTTGTTAACGTTACAGTTCGTAGTTGTTCGAAGACTACTCGAAAATATTAAAATTTGATAAATTCTATTCCAGATCTATTGTTTTCCTTAGTAAAGTAGGAAGGAAATATGATTAAGCGTATATATCGGAATGGAAGGATGTTTATTAAACCGGGTCGACCGCATATGTCCAAAAAATGTCCCAAAGTCTAACGCAAATATTAAAGATCGCCTTCAGACATTTAAGATTTTTTTTTTTTGCTATCGGAACCCGTTAAAACAGCCAAATCGTTGTTTTAAAATGCTTTTATTTATCTTCACTTCGGAAAATCAAATCTTGTAACGGATTTTATCCTGGTGAATGCCTGCAAAGTTTTAATCATTTGCATTGAGTAGAAGGCAGTCATTTTACCAAAAAAAAAATAACTTTCATGTTTTTTTTAAGTTTTTAATTAAAATTATTTTTCATTTTTTTTTTATAGGGAGCTGGTCATAATGATGTAGAACTGCATTCACAGTATTTTGAGCGCCTAAAAAGGTTTCTGACAGTTGAATTGGTTAAATGACAATTAAAGGCTTCGGCAGAAGTAACAAATAAAACAATAATAGGGCCCGAAGCAACGATATCTTCAGAAAATCAAGCTGCTTCAACTTCTGCCATTCCAAGTTTGCAAGCAACACACGGTGCTTCAACTTCGTTAATAGTATCATCATCTTCACCAAGAACAAAATCAAAATCTGATAAAAAAGAACTAGATGGTAAGATATATATCCTTTAATTAAATTAACTTAATTATTATTTCTTATTAAAAGTGTTTTGCTCATATCAGATACTTATATAGAGATTAAATAAAGAACGAAACAACTTTAAATTTTAATGGTTGGTTGGTTTACGTGGTTGATTGCTGCGTGCAAGAATTTAAATAGAATCATTTGATTCTGTTTTGAAAGGGACTACACCACTCTGTCAGCTAAGACTAGATCAGGTCAAGATGCTAGTAAGTACGGTGTACTATATTCAACCTGTCGCGTTTAAGTATGTGATAGATTGTCAAGATGCTAATAAGTAGATAGATTGTTTAGAAATTTTTTGTGTAAAACTTACAGAGAAGATGAAATACTTTTTTCCTATTCGCAATCCTAGCAAATGCTGCAGTGACTGTTGAAAGAAAGTCCGAGTCTGCTTGCATGTTCACTAATCGTCCAGTGATCAGTGAGCACTGATACTATCCTTGAAATATACTTTCGTTTCCTAGTAAGAACCTGCTTACTGCGTTTTTCATTATATGCCGGCCACATTATTCTATGAAGTATGTGTCCAGATTGTCATCTATTGTCAGCCTTTCGAAAGTAGTGTCTGAAGATTTCACTTTGAATAGGCTATTGAGGATTTTAAAATGGGTCTTCTCTGGCCAGTTCGTCTGGCTTTTCATTATCGTAGTAGTCCCTATGCGCAAGGATCCTAACTAAAGTGATGTCAGTTAGACGAACTAACCGAGACAGTTCTATCTTACACTGTCTAACTATAATATATGCTATAGTATAGGATTTAAGTGGCATGAGTGCCGCCTGGCTATCGACAAAAATAGCAGTGCTGCCGCGAATATTTCATTCGCATAAAATTCTTAATGCTTCCCTAATCGCTAGTATCTCAGCCTGAAATTTATGAAACCGTGTTCATCCCAGAAACACCCGATCCCAACTCCATCTTTGAAGCATCAGTCATACATATGTCTAATACAACAATATTAATATTGTATTGGGGTTAAGTGCATAATAGTGTTTACAGCCTCTTAAGGGCTAATACGTAGTGCACCTTTGATACCGATGTAGGCAGATCTCTGAATTATATATACATAGTTGTGTAATGTATGTTTAAGGTCCCTATAGCCCAATGTATATTTATACAGCTGTAGGGTACCAGCTTAATCGTTAGGCGTTCAAAAAAACTGCCAAAAGAAAGCGAAACTTAGATAAATAAAACAAGGCAGTGATGCCGATTTATGTGTGATTCAACTAAGTCTGATTTTATTATAATTTAAGTCTGCCTTATATACTAATTACAATGTATTCCTTACTTTCTCTAACTTACACTATCTTGTTCTAGTTATACTTTTGTTTCAATACATTTTAGTTTCAACCAATTACAATGCGTTGTAATTGATTTCCACTCAATAAGTATTCTGATACTCACAAGTGTGTCACTCAATGTTTGTTTAGTCAGCATATATCAGTGCAGTGCAGCGAGTTATTTATACATTCGTCATGCATGCATTGTATATATGCTGGCAATTGTATAACAGGGTGTACACATATGTGAGGTACACTACAGTTGGTCCACGACATATTTCCTTGTTGTTGCAGTCCACCAAATTAAAGAACCATAAGTCAGTATTGAACGTATTATAGCTGAATTAAGCGCTAGACATTTTACTACATACATATGTATGTAGTAAGCAACCATTGCCCTCTTCCCCTATGTTCTACTGGAACATTCAGTTTCCATTATAGCTTTAAGTCTGGTATAATACCCAGATATTTCGCCTTTTCTGATATAGGTAATGCACAGACAAGTAGTCTGAAACTTGGTATCTTGTGGCAAATAGAATCAACTCCGTTGTACTATCATTAAATTTTTCACCCAATTGCAATTTTTTTGTAAATAAACATCCCTACAAGAACATTGACAGTCATTTGATGCATCATCTGATGGGTATTGCTTATGGGTTTATACATCAGTAGTTTTTATTATTTTATTAAGGGCAATGTGAAAAACCTGATGTAAACATTCGTGTACGTGTGATTCTTTTTCTCTCTCCAACTTGCCATTGCGTAACATTTTTTATTAACAAGGTCTTATTTCAAAAATCCCCACAATTCCATAATATATAAAATCAAAATATTAGCATGAAATTTATTTAAAAAAAGTACAAAAAAACTAAAACTTTTGAAAAGAGTATCTCTATGATCAAAAACGTATATAAAAATGATGCCGACGCAAAATTAGGTATAAGAGAAAATTTAACAAATATTTATTAAAATTTGGTAAGAGAACCCCCACTGTGGCAACGCCAACAGCAACAATTTAATATAAAATTGCTGCAAGTGTGTTAGTTTATAAGTTTTGTATGTGTTAGTTTCCATCAGCAATTTCTTGTAGGGTCAATATTATAACAATTTCGTAATTATTGCGCAATAATTAATTGAGATTTTATATGGAATATTGAGCTCAATAATGGCGTTAATTGCGATTAACGCAATTAAGGGTCATATCTGAACACGCTATTACATTGGTGCAGTAATGTCTGTCAAAAAATTGGTGTTGAATACTATCGTTTTATTCACAAAGCACAAAAAATACATTTTTAAACATTCAAAATAAACTTTCATCATTATCTAACGTAACATCTGCTTATGGAAATATTTTTGAGAAATTTAAACAACTAAACTGTGTTAATTTTGCGCCACAATTATCTCCTAAACGCCGTAAATTATTCACAAATAAAAATAAAGCGAATGCCTCTCAAAGTTATGGTGCTTATAGTTCCAATGTTGCTGATTCTGTTAGCAAATAACCATGTTCTTTCTGTTACAGCCTGTTTATAGAACGCGACTCGCTGATAAAAAACCGCTGAAATGTTAGCGGTTTTGTTATTTTGGGTCATAGAACACGACTGTTGACAAGTTTGTTAATAAACATAACTGCTGTCAATTTATTTGGTATATACAAGACGGTTAGAGTCGCCGAAGTGTCAAAATTGGACGAATATAGAATTGTGTTCGCGCGTAAAATTTAATTACAATTTCATTCAAAAAGGCAAACACAAAATGGATATTTCAACAAAAAAAAAAGGTAAGTACATTTTTTTTAGTTTATTTCGACTTGTTAAATTTTCAGCATTAAAATAACTACACTCAAACCTCGTTTTATGCGAATTCAAATTTGTGCGATTTTGAATTTTTGTGCTATTTTGAATTTTTTTGCATGCTTATAATGAAATGATTTATAGCAACGAAGTTGAAGTGAGACAGAGTAAAAACAAAAAAATACACACAAAACATAAACAACTGAAAAATAAATACACTAAAGAGCAGCGTTGTCAACTTTGTGCGTGTCGCACCATTTTTGGTCCTTTTTTAAATTTGGTGCGAAAAAAAGCAAATTCAACACAACTTTTTGTTTCAGTGTGAGAAAAAATATTTCTATAATAAAATACACTTGTTTGAGTACCATTTCATTTAACACATGTTAGGGATTTAGAAAATATTTCCACCCTCATTTAACAAATTGAACCATTTTAACGGTTTTATTAAATTGCGCATCGTTATATACATAACATGTATGTATGTATGTAAATTTTTTTTCTTGCATGGCATATTTGAAATTCCATTCTGTTTTTTTTGTTGTCAGGAATTTTATTTCACAACAGAAAAACAAAAGAACATTCTAGAAAACAAATCAATGTAGCGTTGTTGTTGTGAGCATACATATATTTTCCGTTAATGTTCTCTTCTCTCAAAATACATATATACTTACAAGCTGCGTAGAACATTTAACATGTAGGAAATAACTAGCATCAGCAGTGTAGAGTTTTGTTTATTATATGTATGTAGTATGTATCTCTCACAACAACAACAACATAAATGGAATAACAAGTATGCCAAGAATGTGTAAACCGTTACATTTTTTTGTTATGTTAAATGGAATACACATTCTTTTAATATAACAAGTGGCGAAAAACAGAAAGAAGTCAGTTGGGCACAAACAATCAGTGAGATCGGTCTTTAACACTTAAAATAAAAGAAAATGTGTACTAAAATAATTATTTAAGTTATTAAACATACATATGAATGTATTCCCGCTATGTGTAAAAAAAAAAAAAATTTTGAACATGTGAAGTTATAACTAAACTATTAAGAACCATAAATATTTAATAAAAACGTAAAATTAAATAATATTATTATTGAAATTAAAAAAAAACAAAAGGTGAAACACCACACCAAAACAAGTGTAAAAGAAACAAAAAAAAAAAAAGTCATTAATTCCACGTTGAAGGAAACATTATAATGTTCATTTATATAAATAAAATTACTTTGTGCCTACTGCTCGTTTTCACTTTTCTTTTAACTGCTAATGGTGCCAACAGGATTTTGGTAACTCCAAAATATAAGTTAATAACGAGAACAAATGTAAATTGTGGTCGCTTTTCATGTAACTAAATAAACATTTTTAAATAAAGTAATTTAATTAAACAATGTTAAAAGAAGTGTTGTAGTCGCTTTAAATATCAGAAATAATACCTAATTTTAAGGGTGAAAATAGAGGGTGTTTCTTTATTGTGAAAATAGTGATTTTGTAAGGAAAATTTAAAAAAAGAAAAAACCAACATTAAACTTAAAATGTACATAAATAAATTAAACATAAACTAAAATTAAGAAACATGAATTGAAAAAAAGTTAAAGTTAAACTTATAAGGTACATAAATAATTTAAACATAAAATATACTTCAAAGCTTAATGAGTTGAAAAAAAAAAAAGTTAAAAGAAAAACTTAAAATGAACATAAATAAATAAACATTAAGGAATTGTGAAAAAAATTAAAAAAAAAGACAAAACAAACATATAAAAAAAAAAAACAAAACAAGAAAACAACAAATTTGAAACAAAGAGAAATATAAAAAAAATGAAAACTTTATGAAAACATAAAAAAGAAAATTTTATAAAACTAAAAGTAAAAACATACATAAACTTTAAAATACAAACAACCAGTTCCAATTGTTTACTTAAAACAAAGATGAACAATTAACTACAAAATGTGAAACAAATTATAATTAATCAACAACAACAACTACTCAACAACAACAACTACTCAACAACCACAACTACTCAACAACAACAACTACTCAACAACAACAACAAAGATGCCAACCTCTTGTGAAACTTTAAGTACACCATTTAGCATTTAAGTATTGAAATTTTTTTATTGATCTAAGCTTAGTATTATTAATATTTTATTATTACTTGTATTATTATTAGTATTAGGAATTATTATTATTAGGTATTATCATTATTATAAAATATACTTTTAGCTATTATTTTTTTTATAAAATTATACATTTGAATTTAAAAATGAATTTTGAAATTAACTAAATTTTTATTTAAAAAAAGAACGAAGGTTATACAGGTTGGTAGGTATGGATGAACAGTGATAGGAAAAAAAAGGGGTAACAGAAAAAATATGAGTGTTTAAGTTACCACAGGCGTAGTCATAATTGACTAGTTGGGTGGGAAAAGTGCACTCCAAGTGACCAACACCATGTCACTTTAATGGTATTTTCCTCGTTTGAACCCTCTTGTCTTTTACAATTTTACAAATTTTACGTTTTTTTTGAAGTAACAGCAATTTTAAGCATTTCTCTTTTAAATATATTTGTTTGTGTGGCAATTTAATAATGGCATGAATTTTGCTATGATTACGCGTCAAAACACTCGGGTCAAGAACCACGCCACTGATGGCAGAGCTAGCCAAAACATTCTTTTACATGCCATTGACTTCATTTGTTTTTTTTTTTTTTAGACCTACTATTTTAAAGTAATAATCGATTTGACAAAGCGCGCGTAACATAGATGGCGCCCAACGAAAGCTTAAAGAAAAGGCAGACGTAATAGTCCAACGTAAAACGTAAAATTTTAAAAGACAATGTAAGTAACTTCATATAATGAATTTTGTCATTATTTTTATTAGACAACGAATTTTAAATATATTTGGATATAAAAGTAAATGTGGTTGAGCTTAAATGCTATTTTTGAAAACCCAACTGTATGAAAAATCCAAATATATTTGAAGTAAGTTAGGAAAAAATTATATGAAGTTGCTTGTTCAATGAGGAAATATATACCATTAAAAAATTAAATAGTTAACGTCAATTTTTTCCAGCAATCTCTTTTAAAAGGTTTCAAGAGCATAAAAGTCAAATGTTAAGGGATGGAACTGAACTCTCTTACATTTTTTGCGTTATGTTTTTTGGAATTTTTTCATGGAGTGGAGGCTTTCTGAAAATTTAAGAGACTTTAAATTTCATTTTTTAAATTGAAATTTATTAATTGCATTAAATTTAAAGAAAACCTTGAATATATGTATGCTGATGCATTCATGATTTTTTTTTCAACTTTTTTTATATCAGTTTGATAAACAAATTTCAATATGAAATAAACTTTATTACGATTAAAAAAATAATTGATAAATACTATGGATGTAGAAGTTTCTACATATACATATACTCAAACTTAACTATTTTTTTTAATTCTTTTATATATTTTTTTTTTAAAACATTAGACTTTGTTTTATATTTTATGAAACATATGATCAATGTTGTGTTAAATAAAATCATTAGCGGTAAAATTCTGATATAAAGAATCGAATATTACAAGACATGTTTTTGACACAAATGAAAAATATCACTGTTCATTCATCCACCAATTTGTTAACTGGAGTTTCTTTGTAATCAATAATATTTTTTTTGTAAACAATATTATTTTTTTTTGAAAAGCAATTGTTTTCTCAATTGGCACATAATAACTGATTTTTTTTTTGTAAGCTCAACTGATTTTTTTTGATTTTTGTCCGTTTTGTTTTCATTGCTATGAACACTCGTAGTTCTGGCAAGGTTTCAAAAAGTAATTTGAATTTAAGTAGAGGTAGAGGAAAAAACGTTTTAGATACTACCCAATCATTAGAAGACTTACCAAGTACATCTACGTCAAGACCCCGTGTTGTTCATTCTCCACCACTTGAAAAAAACGTTCAGAGTAGTCTTAATCTGATAGACCCAAAAATTTCTTTAGACACTTGTAAGTCCGGTCAAGATTCCCTAGAGGTTATTTCACGTCATATAGAATTTCAGAAAACAATTGACTTAACTATGACTTCCAAAGAAATAGACAATACTAGTGAGTTCAATGTTCCACAGTCTGCAGTTAATAACAATAATGATTTGTTATCAGCTGTACAACAGGCCATTAGTTTATCTCATGAAGAATTTAGAAGAGAAGTCAATTCTTTAAAAGCCACTATAACCAACATGACTAACTTGACTCGTGACCCTAGTTCTGCTACCAATAATCCAACCGTATTTCAAGAAGCTAGCTTTAGTCCCGGATTATTTGATAAAGTCAAACTGGAGAAATGGAACATTTCTTTTGATGGCACAGGTAATGTATCAAATTTCCTTTTTAAAATTGAAACCCTTGTTAAAAGAACTCGTTGCTCGGAAGAAAATTTACTCTCAAACTTTCATATATTTTTACGCGGTCGTGCAGATGAATGGTATTGGGATTTCATGAAACGGAATGAAGATCCTTCCTACGCAAATTTAAAATACGCAATTTCTCGTGAATTCAGTACTCTGGAAACAGATGACGAAATTTTGATAAATATTCACAAACGTAAACAGCAAACAAAAGAATCCTATGACAGCTTTCACGCAGTCATAGTTAGTATGAATTCTCGTATGGAAGACCCTTTACCGGACTCAAAATTAATTAAAATCATAATGAAAAATGTCCAGTCTAATTTGAGAATAATGCTATTTAACACCAGTCCAACTAGTCTGTTTAGTCTTCGAGACCTAGCTCGCAATGCCGAAAAGGTAATATATGAAAACAAAACATCTTTTCTTGATAACAAACCTCATCGTCACATTAGCGAAATTGAAGCTGATGCAGTGGAAGAGAAAGAAATTGATGATGATTTTGATCCCCAAATAGAAGCACTTCATTTCTCTCGACGTACCTCAAAACCGGATTATTCAAAAATAAAGTGTTGGAATTGTTTAGCTCTCGGTCATTCCTACATTTATTGTCCAGAAGAAACTAGGAGCCTTTTTTGTTTTAAATGTGGTGAGCGTGGAGTAGCTACTCCAAACTGCAAAAATACGCACCTGGGAAACAGGAAGCGGAGCGAGATGGCCACCGGGGACTCTCGTTCCAAAGCTTTCTCCCCGAGTCACAATTAGGTCCATCGATTAAGAATCTTCCACAGGAAGATAAATCGAGATCTACAGTCTCGGGAGAGATTTCTCCAAAATTTTCGGACAATCAAAATAAATTTTATAATGACAAACCAACATTTTTCAAACCCACAGCTAAAACCTTAAAGAGTAGACTTCGTTTTAAGAAAAGAAAATCGTTTCGTAAACTAATAGAATCTTCGATATTATGTCATGAGAAAGACGAGAGACCTTTTGCAAAAATTCAAGTTTTTAATGATCACATTTACGGACTACTAGATTCCGGCGCTAGTGTTTCAGTATTGGGCAAGAATAGCTTAAATTTCATTGAAAGAAATAATCTCACCTTAAGACCTTTTCGATCTTGCATATCAACGGCAGATGGATCTAAAAATTCAGTTTTGGGTCACTGCAAAATACCTGTTGTTTATAAAGGCGTTACACGAGTTATTGATTTTTACGTTGTACCCACTTTAACCCAAGAAGCCTACCTCGGTTTAGACTTTTGGCGTAGTTTTGCCATCGCACCTGATATCATTCCAATTGTTGAGTCCTGTGATCTTGAGCCAGTAGACAAAATTAACCCATGTTTTCATGATTTAAATTCAGAACAAAAATTTCAACTTGATCGTGTAGTGTCAGAGTTCCCCTCTTTTGAAAAGTTAGGTCTTGGTTGCACAAATCTTTTAGAACACCACATTGACACCGGTGATGCAGCGCCAATTAAGTGCAAACATTACCCGCTTTCTCCTCCTAGACAGGCTGAAGTGTACCAAGAACTAGACCGTTTATTGCAAATGGGTGTAATAGAAGAGTCAAACTCACCGTGGTGCTTTCCCATAGTAAACGTAAGAAAACCGGGGAAAGTACGTTTGTGCCTTGACTCAAGGAAGTTGAACACTATTACAAAAAAGGACTCATACCCACTCCCCCACATTAACGGTTTGCTCAGCAGACTCAAAGATACTCACTATATAAGCGGAATTGATCTGAAAGATGCATTTTTTCAAATACGGCTCACAGACTCCTCCAAGGAGAAGACAGCATTTGCGGTTCCTGGTAGACCCCTCTACCAATATCGGGTAATGCCTTTTGGGCTTTGTAATGGTCCGCAAGCGATGTCCCGCCTAATGGACAAAACTATCCCATCTCGTCTTAGGGAAAATGTATTCGTGTACCTGGACGATCTTTTGATCTGCACAGCTACTTTTGAGGAACACGTAGAATTACTCTCTCAGGTCGCAAAATGTCTTAACGATGCTAAACTTACCATCAATGTCTCAAAAAGCAAATTTTGCCAAAATGAAATCAAATATTTGGGTTATCGTATTGGTAGTGGATGCTTGAAAGTCGATCCAGAGAAGGTTTCGGCAATCGTAGACTTTCCGATCCCAAAAACGCCTCGCCAAGTCCGCCGATTCATTGGTATGGCGAACTGGTATAGAGCATTCATAAATAATTTTGCTAGTCTGTCAGGTCCCCTTACTGATTGTTTACGTAAACGTGAAGGAAAATTTTCATTGACCCCTGAAGCTATTGATAGTTTCGAAAAACTTAAACTCGCTTTATCCAGTGCTCCCGTTCTTGCTCAGCCCGACTTTAACAAGGAATTTATTATTCAATGCGATGCTTCGCGTGTCGGAGTAGGTGGTGTTTTATACCAAGTAGACGACGAAAATAGGGAAAGACCCATTTCTTTTGTATCGCAGAAACTAAACGGTGCTCAGCGGAATTACACAGTCACAGAACTGGAGTGTTTAGCTGCAGTAATATGCGTAAAACGTTTTAGGCCCTATGTCGAAGGATCACCTTTTCGAATTATCACCGATCATTCGAGCCTAAAATGGCTCATGGGTCAGAAAGACCTAAGTGGGAGACTCGCAAGGTGGAGTTTAATGTTACAAGGCTTTGACTTTAAGATCGAGCATAGGAAGGGTTCGTTAAATGTGGTTCCGGACACATTATCTCGTTTTGATGTAGACTCTTTAGAAATTAACCGAAGTTTTCCTGAAATAGATTTGAGTTCAAAGGACTTTGATTCCCCTGAATATAAACAATTAATTAAAACCATTTCCGATAACAAAGATGAGTTACCTGACTTATGCATAATAGATGAGCGTGTGTACAAGAGAGTGAATTTTCGGCAGGGTATAGATAATGAAGAAGAGAATTTGTGGAGATTATGGCTCCCTGAGTTATTGACGCATAAAGCTGTTAAATTAGGACACGAATCTAGCTGTCATGGTGGCTACTTCAAAACACTTTCAAGGGTTCGACAGAAATATTACTGGCCTTCAATGAGTTCAGACATAAAATTATTTGTAAGTAACTGCGATGACTGTAAAGTCATAAAAGCGCCAAACCAAACCCTTCGACCTCCCATGGGAGATGCATTTGAAACTAAACGTCCATTTCAGCGATTGTATTGTGATTTTTTGGGACCATATCCATCCTCCAAATCTAAAAACACATATTTATTCATTATCATTGATCACTTTACGAAATTTCTTTTCCTTCACCCTCTAAGGTCTGCTACATCCATAAATGTAATTGATTTTCTTCAAAACTACTTGTTTAATACCTTCGGTGTTCCTCAGTACATTCACAGTGATAATGCGAAACAGTTCATTTCCCAAGAAATTCAGGATTTTTTCTCTCTTTTCGAAATAACCCATATTAAAACTGGATTGTACTCTCCCCAGGCGAATGCCTCTGAAAGAGCAAATAGAGAAATTATCTCTAAGATTAGATATTATCTTTTAAAGGAAACTAACCATTTAAACTGGGACGCTTGTATACCTAACATTTTGACGATATTACGGAGCGATTACCACTCCTCAATAAATTGTTCTCCATATTATGCACTGTTTGGCCAAAATATGTGCACGCATGGTTCCTCATACGTTTTATTGGAAAAATTAAATATGATGGAAGATGACACAATTATAAAACATATAGATAAGCAAAATCAAATTAGACAGAAAATTTCCCAAAACATTGAGAGGGCACATGAAAAAGCCACAAAAATTTATAACACACGCACCAAACATGTTAGTTATCGTGTTGGCCAGGAAGTTTTTCGGAAAAATCATAGTCTTAGTAATTTTCAGAATGGTATTAATGCCAAGTTTTTACCTAAATACATTAAATGCCGTATTCGAGACAAAATTGGTAATGTATTATATGACGTGGAAGATCTTCAGGGAAATCTGATTGGGAGATATCATGCTTCGGATCTAAGACCTTAGAATGTATTTGTTGTTTTAGCCCGGCTTATCGTGGGTCGTGCCACACGTTTCTGTATTTCTGCGCGCTCTAAATCCTTTTCCTGTTCTATATTCAATTTACAATTTCATAACGAAGCAGTTTTGTTAGGGATTTAGAAAATATTTCCACCCTCATTTAACAAATTGAACCATTTTAACGGTTTTATTAAATTGCGCATCGTTATATACATAACATGTATGTATGTATGTAAATTTTTTTTCTTGCATGGCATATTTGAAATTCCATTCTGTTTTTTTTGTTGTCAGGAATTTTATTTCACAACAGAAAAACAAAAGAACATTCTAGAAAACAAATCAATGTAGCGTTGTTGTTGTGAGCATACATATATTTTCCGTTAATGTTCTCTTCTCTCAAAATACATATATACTTACAAGCTGCGTAGAACATTTAACATGTAGGAAATAACTAGCATCAGCAGTGTAGAGTTTTGTTTATTATATGTATGTAGTATGTATCTCTCACAACAACAACAACATAAATGGAATAACAAGTATGCCAAGAATGTGTAAACCGTTACATTTTTTTGTTATGTTAAATGGAATACACATTCTTTTAATATAACAAGTGGCGAAAAACAGAAAGAAGTCAGTTGGGCACAAACAATCAGTGAGATCGGTCTTTAACACTTAAAATAAAAGAAAATGTGTACTAAAATAATTATTTAAGTTATTAAACATACATATGAATGTATTCCCGCTATGTGTAAAAAAAAAAAAAATTTTGAACATGTGAAGTTATAACTAAACTATTAAGAACCATAAATATTTAATAAAAACGTAAAATTAAATAATATTATTATTGAAATTAAAAAAAAACAAAAGGTGAAACACCACACCAAAACAAGTGTAAAAGAAACAAAAAAAAAAAAAGTCATTAATTCCACGTTGAAGGAAACATTATAATGTTCATTTATATAAATAAAATTACTTTGTGCCTACTGCTCGTTTTCACTTTTCTTTTAACTGCTAATGGTGCCAACAGGATTTTGGTAACTCCAAAATATAAGTTAATAACGAGAACAAATGTAAATTGTGGTCGCTTTTCATGTAACTAAATAAACATTTTTAAATAAAGTAATTTAATTAAACAATGTTAAAAGAAGTGTTGTAGTCGCTTTAAATATCAGAAATAATACCTAATTTTAAGGGTGAAAATAGAGGGTGTTTCTTTATTGTGAAAATAGTGATTTTGTAAGGAAAATTTAAAAAAAGAAAAAACCAACATTAAACTTAAAATGTACATAAATAAATTAAACATAAACTAAAATTAAGAAACATGAATTGAAAAAAAGTTAAAGTTAAACTTATAAGGTACATAAATAATTTAAACATAAAATATACTTCAAAGCTTAATGAGTTGAAAAAAAAAAAAGTTAAAAGAAAAACTTAAAATGAACATAAATAAATAAACATTAAGGAATTGTGAAAAAAATTAAAAAAAAAGACAAAACAAACATATAAAAAAAAAAAACAAAACAAGAAAACAACAAATTTGAAACAAAGAGAAATATAAAAAAAATGAAAACTTTATGAAAACATAAAAAAGAAAATTTTATAAAACTAAAAGTAAAAACATACATAAACTTTAAAATACAAACAACCAGTTCCAATTGTTTACTTAAAACAAAGATGAACAATTAACTACAAAATGTGAAACAAATTATAATTAATCAACAACAACAACTACTCAACAACAACAACTACTCAACAACCACAACTACTCAACAACAACAACTACTCAACAACAACAACAAAGATGCCAACCTCTTGTGAAACTTTAAGTACACCATTTAGCATTTAAGTATTGAAATTTTTTTATTGATCTAAGCTTAGTATTATTAATATTTTATTATTACTTGTATTATTATTAGTATTAGGAATTATTATTATTAGGTATTATCATTATTATAAAATATACTTTTAGCTATTATTTTTTTTATAAAATTATACATTTGAATTTAAAAATGAATTTTGAAATTAACTAAATTTTTATTTAAAAAAAGAACGAAGGTTATACAGGTTGGTAGGTATGGATGAACAGTGATAGGAAAAAAAAGGGGTAACAGAAAAAATATGAGTGTTTAAGTTACCACAGGCGTAGTCATAATTGACTAGTTGGGTGGGAAAAGTGCACTCCAAGTGACCAACACCATGTCACTTTAATGGTATTTTCCTCGTTTGAACCCTCTTGTCTTTTACAATTTTACAAATTTTACGTTTTTTTTGAAGTAACAGCAATTTTAAGCATTTCTCTTTTAAATATATTTGTTTGTGTGGCAATTTAATAATGGCATGAATTTTGCTATGATTACGCGTCAAAACACTCGGGTCAAGAACCACGCCACTGATGGCAGAGCTAGCCAAAACATTCTTTTACATGCCATTGACTTCATTTGTTTTTTTTTTTTTTAGACCTACTATTTTAAAGTAATAATCGATTTGACAAAGCGCGCGTAACACACAGCAACATTTTTTTGTGTATTTCGGTGCGTTTTTTAATTTTTTTCGAAAATGTGATGAAATCTTTATTTTTACAAAATTTTAATTGCAGTTTTTAAATGGTGCGAAGCGCACCAAGTTGACAACGCTGCACACAATACCTACATTAATTAGCGCTTACTCTGACACGTCAAAGATTGTTAAGCAAAAGTGCTTCACGCTTCTAGCATAGCAAAGCTTCTAGCGTTCATTCTGTCGTCAACCTTAGTGTGAATATCATTCTAGTTTTCAACTTAGGGCAAATCCCTTTTAATCAACATAGATGTGTTTGTTTCCTCTAGTGATGAAAGCGATATAGAGCCAATTCAGAAACTCGGCACACGCCATATTAGTGATTCTGATTATGAGATACATACATATAATTTATTTCTTTAATGTAAATATTTTTTTCTTTGTTAAGTACGTAGTGAATTGATGTTTGTTTTTTATACCCTTCACCATCGTGAGAAGGGTATATACAAGGTGGCGCAAAAGTAAACTTCCGATGTTTTTTGGCTGTAATTAAAAAAAATGAAAAACTTTGATTCTTCTTGTGGATTATTTTTATTTGGTCTTTTAATTTTTTTACATCAAGTCGAGAATATGATGTCATGTAAGTGGCCGCCGTCACAGTTGATTGTCATTTGAGCCCTTTTTATCGCATTTTCCATCACTTTGGCCAAAACTTCCGGCGATAGGTCCTCACATTCTTGACGGATATTGTCTTTAAGAGCTGCAAGATTCTGTATTGTACGATTTTTTTCAATACTTCAAGAAAATAATTTGCTTAAAGTTTAATCGTTAACATTGCAATAAAACAACTTACTTAAAAACTCTGCTGTTAAAACTATTTGAAAATCTGCATATTCTATACAAATTAAAAATATCTACATTTTTCGTCCGAACTTCTAAAATAAAATAAAATTTGCGTAAAAGTAAAAATAAAAACAGAAAGTTTAATTCATTTTGCAAAATCTTATTATTCTTTTGTGATATTATTATCTATTTTTTATTTATTTCTAAATAAATATTTTTTTATTAAACTATTAATTAAACTTAAACGAGGGTGCTGTAGCTTAATTGGTTAGCGCATTTGATCATTAAGCATGAGTTGGTATTTGTAGCCCGGGTTCGATTCCCAGCCGCTGCCACTCAAACAAAATCAGTTTCTGAGAATTATTAGTTTTCTTTCTATCCATTATAACTAATATTTATCACAGCGCCCTCCTTCGGTGGTATAGCATTCAAACGCCACCGAAGTAAAATAAATAAATAAAGGCTACAAAATCAAGCTTTAACATTAATGCGCCTACACACCACCAGAGGCGCTGCAATTCTGCACTAAAAACAAACATAATGCGCAATTACAGAGTTGTGATATAAAAAAGCTTTCTTCTTTCACCACCTTTACTTCTTCAACTATCCCCTTTCCAAAGAAAGTAACGCAATTATATATAGGCATATTAATTGCCTGAGTGTTACTTCTCTTTAAAAAAAAAAAAAAAAAAAATAATTACAACATGTATAAGTATTATTTACATATTTACATTGTGTAAACTTCATTTAATGACTGCAGTCAAATACAGTGGTAACACTACGACAGATTTACTCGATAATTGGTTAATAGATTTTAGTAATCGAGTTTAATGCAGTTATCTATACTAGCACAAGTTTGTTTTTTCTTTGCAATCAGGCATTTGATTTTTTTTTTTTTTTGCTTGAGATCGGTCTTTTGAAGAAGTAAGATCCTAGTTAACGGGAAGTAAAATAACTTTGGCTGACATAAATTATAAAGTGATAAGGCCCAACTATAATGTGCATATGCTAGCTTAAGCAAGTGTGCGAAGACATATAAATTGTATGTGGCAAACTATAATGTACTTAACGAAACTTTTCGTTAAGTTTTTCAACTGTCATTTGCTTAAGCAAAAAGCGAAACTGATCGCATATTCCGTACGGAAGCAGCTGTTTGTTGTTTGTTTGTGTTTTTAACAAAATGGAGAAAGAAGAAAATACATTTATTTTAAATTTAATAGAAAATGTGGAAAAAAATAAGTGCCTTTACAATAAAAGAGGCCCTTTTTATTTTAACAAAAATGTCTTTCTGTCGCGGTTTATTTCTCTGACAGAACAAGAGTGTCTTCTTCTTTTACAGTGTAGTTCACTTATTTATTTTAATGTGCACAGGCCTTCAAGCGCTAACTTTAATATTTTTATATTATTTAAATTTTTAAGTTTTTTCTCCATTTTTGCAAACACAATACGAAAATTAACAAAACATATGTAAACGTTTATTATTATTTACAATGTAGTGCTGCCACAGCTGTACATTTTAGTACTTTTGCCGATAAATTAAAAAAAAGAAAAAATTATGCGTTTCTGGTACGAAGTTTTCTTTCAATTATAAAATAATATAATAATATTTATAAAATATAGTCATTTAATGGGTTTTTGTTAAAATAAAAACATTTTTTTTAAACATAAATGAGCAACTGTGGACAAAAAGTTTCAAAGTCATTGTAGCCACCTAAAAGTTAACTCTGAACTGGTTATGCATTTGACAGCCTTTTCGTTAACTTTTGCAATTTGCTTAATCTTGCTTATGCATATTATAGTTGGGCCTATAGACTATATAAAAGTTAAGGTACAAGCGTAATAAATCTATAACTGTAAATCTGCACAACGAGAATTATAAAGAGACATCACTGAAAAAAAGTCAATTTTGGCCACACGTGGTCTATTCTGGCCCAGACTTCCAAATACTCTTACATTTTCCATCATTTGGACTTTGGAAAATAACGCATTCCGCATGGTGTTACATAACCCGAAAGATTTCAACAAAAAAAAATTTGTGGTTAGTAAGCGTACATAATACTTTACAACGTGGCCTCGTGTTATGTCCAGCACTGCTACAAAAGAAGTTGCACAACAATAAGTTAATAATCTCCGGAATTCCAGTTCTATTTATAATTTATTTATAAGCTGTTGATGACGTCACTGGCGGAGAAATTGCACGTTTAAAAAAAACAAAGAAACAGAATTCGGAAAACCATCAGCGAAATAATTCAACTTTAGATGAGAGTACAAACAACAGTTAAAATCAACCTAAATAGCGATGCAGTAAAATAATATAAGTATGGTCAAAATTTAAAAAACAAAAATATAAAATATATAACAAAGTCTATACATCATGCAATTAAACCTCTAAGTATAAATCACAAACTACTTATGTATATTTACACCTAACTAAACTAATACCTATTTAAATTATTATTATTTTAGTAGTATAATTTAAATCTAATCAAATATTAACAATATTGTATAACTAAATGCGTCCGTAAAGTTCAATATAAAGAAAAAAAAAAGCATTACTGTGGTCACATCAAATTTGCTGACTGTAGGGCACCCAAGATGTTTTTTGGGGCAACGCCTCAAAACCCTCCCTGCCTAATGTTCCAGCGGCGATAATTTTGCTGGAACCCATAAAAATTTTTATCCTACTTCATTTTACATCCGTAAGAATTAATAAGATTTTACATTTCCATCATTTCATAATGATTGTTGTTGCTTCTATTATAGATAAAAAAATATGCAAATAAAATATAGAATAAAGCAAAAAATGTGTTGGATCACTCACCAAACTTTCTGGATTATCATAAAGAAATATGTTGCGTATGATGTCTCGGAGGCCTCTTCGAACATTCTGCATACACTAAACGATGATATTAGGGAGTTAAATTTGTTGTTGCATATTTTTCTAAATAATATAAAGATATCGATTAATAAGACTAATATATATGAAAATACTTAAAAGTACGATACCATTCTAATATAAATTCATTTGATTCTTATTAATTTTAAGTTTTTCAATGTTGGTTATAGTAGTACTTAGAAAAAAGAGATTTAAAAAAAATTATTGAGTAATTATATAAAACCTAAATTAGGCATTATTGTAACTAATTAAGGAATTTGGGTGGAACAAAATTTGATAATGAAATGACAATAAAGATAAATAATTTAGGACCTTTTCAACTTTAGAAAACTTTACGGACGCATTTAGTTATACAATATTGTTAATATTTGATTAGATTTAAATTATACTACTAAAATAATAATAATTTAAATAGGTATTAGTTTAGTTAGGTGTAAATATACATAAGTAGTTTGTGATTTATACTTAGAGGTTTAATTGCATGATGTATAGACTTTGTTATATATTTTATATTTTTGTTTTATAAATTTTGACCACACTTACAGTGGCCGACAAAAGTCTACATACGACCCATATTTTTGCAATTTGGGCATTTTGAAACCATAATGAAGAAAAGTAATAATACAGTTTTGTTTAAGATGTATTTATAATAATAATAACACAAAAAAATCTTATTTTATTATAAACTTAAACTTTTATTCACAAAAAACTAATAAAATTGAATGACAAAAGTCTACATACGAGCTGTAAATTAACATAAAAAACTTTGGGTATTAAAACTTATTATGTACTTTTTATTAAAATTAATATTTCGTTGGGCCACCATGGGCATCTATAACTGCCTGTAAGCGTCTGGGCATCGAAACAACTAAATTGTCGAGTTATATTTAGCCATTCTTCTTGAAGCTTCTCTTTAAGCATTGGGTCACTAGTAATAGGAGTTTTGCGAATTTTTCGTTGTAGAATCTCCCACACGTGCTCAATAACATTTAAGTCCGGCCTTTGAGGTGGGGTGTACAACTGTCGTGGGGCATTGTAGAGCAGCCATTCTTTGACAATCTGAGCCGTGTGCCTCGGATCGTTATCTTGCTGGAAAATCTAACTCTGACTAAGATTTAAAATATCAGCCGAGGGTTTAAAATTTTGTTCCAAAATGAATTTGTACAGATACCGATCCATATTACCCTCAATAAACACTAACTTTCCTACTCCAGAAGCAGCAACAGCACCCCAAACCATCACGCTGCCTCCACCATGCTTAACAGTAGCAACTAGTTCTTCGGCTCCATCGCTGTATTTTTTTTCGCCAAGCTTTATCTCTCCCATCACTTCCAAATATGTTATATTTAGATTCATCAGTGAACAAAACTCTCTTCCAGAAATCCATGTCCTTCTGAATATGCTTGTGCGCAAATTCCAAACAAAGTTTGCGATTTTTTTTCGCTTATGAGAGGTTTATGCGAGGAGATCTGCTATTATTATTATTATTATTATTTAAAGTTCTTTGTATAGTTCTTGGATGTACAATTAATTCAGATCATGCAGCGATATCTTCGGCTAATTTTGCGGCATTTACTTTTGGATTTTTGCCCACTTCTTTTAAGATGAAGCTAACGTCTCTACGACTAAGTTTCTTTGGGCGACCTCCACGTGGTGTGTTTTCAACTGTACAAGTCTTTTTAAAGTTATTGACTATTGTCTGAACTGTAGACTTACTTAAATTAAAAAGCTTTGATATTTCACCAAAAGATTTTCCCTCATTTCTGCACTTTACAACAAATTTACGGACATCAATTGATATTTCTTTTCGAGAAGCCATTATTTCTATTAAAGATTTATTTAATCCGCCTAAACTTGAACTGAATACTATTTTAAGAAACCTTAACACAACAAGAAAAGTAGAAAATAAATAACGGTATTTTACTGTTTGAATTCAACAACAAAATCCCATATATGCTGGTCGTATGTAGACTTTTGTCAATGCTTTTTATTTGTTTATTATGAATAATTTTTAAAGTTTACATTACAATAATAATTTTTTTGGGCATTTCAATAAAAATAGATTACACACAAAACTGCATCATTATTTTTTTTATTCCGCGCTAATGTTCTCATAAAATGTCCAATATTGTGGTCGTATGTAGACTTTTGTCGGCCACTGTATATTATTTTACTGCATCGCTATTTAGGTTGATTTTAACTGTTGTTTGTACTCTCATCTAAAGTTGAATTATTTCGCTGATGGTTTTCCGAATTCTGTTTCTCTCCGCCAGTGACGTCATCAACAGCTTATAAATAAATTATAAATAGAACTGGAATTCCGGAGATTATTAACTTATTGTTGTGCAACTTTTTTGTAGCAGTGCTGGACATAACACGAGGCCACGTTGTAAAGTATTATGTACGCTTACTAACCACAAATTTTTTTTTTTGTTGAAATTTTTCGGGTTATGTAACACCATGCGGAATGCGTTATTTTCCAAAGTCCAAATGATGGAAAATGTAAGAGTATTTGGAAGTCTGGGCCAGAATAGACCACGTGTGTCCAAAATTTATTTTTTTTCAGTGATGTCTCTTTATAATTCTCGTTGTGCAGATTTACAGTTATCGCTTTATTACGCTTCTACCTTAACTTTTATATAGTCTATCACTTTATAATTTATGTCAGCCAAAGTTATTTTACTTCCCGTTAACTAGGGTCTTACTTCTTCAAAAGATCGATCTCAAGCAAAAAAAAAAAAAAAAATCAAATGCCTGATTTCAAAGAAAAAACAAACTTGTGCTAGTATAGATAACTGCATTAAACTCGATTACTAAAATCTATTAACCAATTATCGAGTAAATCTGTCGTAGTGTTACCACTGTATTTGACTGCAGTCATTAAATGAAGTTTACACAATGTAAATATGTAAATAATACTTATACATGTTGTAATTATTTAAGTTTAATTAATAGTTTAATAAAAAAATATTTCTTTAGAAATAAATAAAAAATAGATAATAATATCACAAAAGAATAATAAGATTTTGCAAAATGAATTAAACTTTCTGTTTTTATTTTTACTTTTACGCAAATTTTATTTTATTTTAGAAGTTCGGACGAAAAATGTAGATATTTTTAGTTTGTATAGAATATGCAGATTTTCAAATAGTTTTAACAGCAGAGTTTTTAAGTAAGTTGTTTTATTGCAATGTTAACGATTAAACTTTAAGTAAATTATTTTCTTGAAGTATTGAAAAAAATCGTACAATACAAGTCTGAGGCTTGTTGACATAAACCCGCGACTTCAAAAAGCCCCACAAAAATAAGTATGAAGCGGTCAAATCAGGCGATCTTTCTGGCCAGTGCAAATCGCCAAAACGGGAGGTTAGGCGCCCGGGAAATGCATCCTTAAGCATATCGGTTGTGGCACGTGCAGTTTGTGCCGTTGCACCGTCCTGTTGGAACCACATGTTTTCCAATCCCAATGCATCAAGTTGCGGCAAAAATAACTCGTTGATCATTGCTCTGTAGCGCTCACCATTCACAGTAACCGTTTGGCCCGCGACGTCTTCGAATAAAAAAGGTCCGATGACTCCTCCAGCGAAAACAGCACACCATACAGTGACTTTGAGCGGGTGTAATGGCTCTTCGTGGGTTACACGCGGATTTTCAGTGCCCCAGAAGCGTAAATTTTGCTTATTTACGTACCCGCTATGATGGAAATGGGCCTCATCACTCGTGATTATTTTTGATAAAAAACCCGACCGATTATTGGTCAAATAAATAGTCAGCAATATTCCGCGTTCTGGAGCAGTGTAGCGTGACATTGTTTATTAACGTGTATTTCGCATGTGTTTACTACACAAATGTCAAAACAGAACTGACATTAGGGGCCAATTGCAAAAGTTATAGCATTTTCTGATAGGAAGATTACTTTTGCGCCACCTTGTATAAGTTTGTCATTCCGTGTGTAATTTCCAGAAAAATTTTTTCCGAAAATCACTGTTGAAATATACTCGGGATCCAAACCTTAAATAATTCTGTCCAAAAAGCTTTCGAGAAGTTTGCTATTTAAAATCAGCAAAATCGGTTTAGGTCAACCAGAGTTATGGACCAATATGTGAGACAAGCTCCATAAAAATTTGATATTTTTTTATATTTTATTGCAATATTTAGATATATATTGCAGATAATACCATGAAATTTTGAAAACGTTGTTTTTATGACAAAAGAAGAAAGTGTGCGGAAAATACTAAGAATCGGTCCATGATTTCTTATAGCCCCCATACAAATATATATATTCCCGAAATATGGCTTAATGATAAATAAATGCCTATAAAATTGGAATATCTAGACAAAATTCAGCAAAAATAAGTTTTATGCAAAAATAAATCGCAAAACGATTTTTTTTTTTTAGTGCGGTCCATGTTTGACCATAGACCCCATATGAAGTCCACTTCCCAAAATTCATTTAAATACGCATAAAACAGATATAAATAATGTTAAACGGCTAAAATTTTACATAAATACTCTTTATAGGCAAATAAATTGTTGTACTAAATTTTATGGTAGTCGGCCCAGAACTGGTCATACGAGCCCTAACCACTATTAATTCATACACTAAGCCATTTTCGTATATGCGATTTATATATTTATTTTTGGATATATCCTTTAACAATAACTAAATACTAATTCACATTTTTTTAAAGGTACTTCGTTGCCTTATTGATATTTAGTAAAAAAAAAAAACAAAAATTGATTCAGTGTAGTTAGAGAAATTCTTAACTTAGTGTAGATATTATTTCTTCAGTGAAGGTAAATAAGACCACTATTAATTCATACAATTTAAATAAAATCATTTTTGTACACTTTAATACTGTGTTACATCTCCTTTGTTCTCTATTACAGCAGTTAAACGCTTGTTCATGGCACTCTTCTGGTGTTATTGAGGACCAAATATCACGTATTTTATCTTTTAAACCCTGTAAAGTTCGTTGGGGTTCATTACGCAACCGTCTCTTCATAAGTGCCCAAAGATTTTCTATTGGATTGAGGTCGGGACTTGAAGAAGGCCAGTCAAAACATCAATCTCTTTATCTTGAAGCCATTTTTTTTGTTATTTTTGCAGTATGGCACGATGCTCCGTCCTGCTGAAAAATGAATTCATCAAAAGTGGTTAACATGGGTACCGATATTAGCAGGTGAATTTGAATGTATTTTGGTGCATTTACAGTACCCTCTATAAAATGCAGCTGCCCTATACCCTTTGCCGAAAAACATCCCCACACCATAACACTTGCTGGAAACTTTACTGTCCGCTTAAGGCAGTCCTTGTGATATGCTTCATCTTTCTTACGCATAACCCGTTTCTTGGTATCACCAACACAAAAGTCAAATTTCGATTCATCGCTAAAAATAACTGAATCCCATTGTCGTTGAGTCCAAGAGCTCCTAGCCTTCGCCCAGGCCAGTCGTTTTTTCTTCTGCACCGCAGTTAACAGAGGCTTTTCCTTGGCCTAGTAGTTAAATAATGCTCCAGTAAATAAGCTGTAATAAAATGTATATAATAATTCGTACCTTGTAGAAACCATATCCTATTTTTTTAAGTGCTGCCTGGTCCATTCTCGTGGTCTTCCCAACAGCTTGAGACCATTCCGTTGCTACATTCCTGACCGTAGCCCGACGATCCCGTTTGATTATTGATGCTAATGCTTTTGTTTCGCGCGTGGTAATTTTGGAAACACGGCCACGATTGTTTACTCGAGTAGCGACATTACCATTTTTTTTTATAATTTGCCACTAGATTGAATAGTTGCTCTTGATAAACCTAAATCTTTAGCAATTTTTGCATAGCTTTCCTCTAAAGTGGATTTTTTAATGATCAACTCTCGAATTTCTGCGACTACCGGTTTGCCACGTGTCATTTTGAAAACTAAATCTTAATAGGACAAATTTATTGATTACATGTTCTCTCCTTATTCGTAGATAACGGTTTAAACCGGTTTTTGATTATTTACTTTGCTACTCTTAAGAAATCTGCACTTTTTCTCATAGTGTAAATAATGTATGAATTAATAGTTGTCATTTTTATATACACTAAAAAAATAATGTTTAAACAAAATCGCAAAAACAAAATAGAAAATATGTAAATTGATTTTTTTTCATTATTAAAACAAAATCAGAACAAAATTTGCTTCGCAAATATAGGGTGTTTTTTTTACAGGTTTGTTTTTCGAAAAGAGATAAAACTGGCATTTTGTGGTCAAATCTGGCAACTCTAATGTCATTTATGTTCAGTTTAGTTTGCCATTTCATCATGAACAGGTTGACAAAAGAACAACGCTTGCAAATCGTGCAAATTTATTTCGAAAATAACGGTTCAGTTCGCGAAGTTTACCGCAAGCTCCGTCCATTTTATGGTCGATATAATCGTCCATCAGCGCAATTAATTCGGTTAACCATGGATCGTTTTCGCACTACGTTTACTCTATGTGATAATACGCATCCGCAGAGACGTCGAACAGTGCGCACCGAAGAAACAATTGCCGCTGTAGAGCAAAGTGTTGAAGAGGACCCGAATTAATGGAGACCGGTATTTTGTTCCGGAATTGGATGGCATGAATGTGGATGAGTTGTCGTTCCAACAAGACGGCGCTATATGCCACACAGCGCACGCCACAATCGATTTATTGAAGGAAACATTCGATGAGCGCATAATTTCGCGGAATGGACCTGTCAATTGGCCACCAAGATCGTGTGATTTGACACCATTGGATTATTTTCTTTGGGGATATGTGAAGTCGCTCGTCTACGCCAACAAACCAGAAACGTTAGGGGAATTGGAAGCCAACATTCGTGGCGTTATTGCCGACATACGGCCCCATATGCTCGAAAAAGTGGTTGAAAATTGGACCTGTAGAATTGGCTTTATTCGAGCCAGCCGCGGCGGCCACATGCCTGAAATCATATTTAAACATTAATGGCATAAAATTATCCTTCCAGTAAAGCCAAATTGATGGTCATTAAAACGATTTTCTTGTGTTTTATTTCAATTCGAAGTTCTATACCTCTCAAAAAAACACCCTATATATGAATTAATAGATAAATATTCGCAAAACAAGGGACTTAAAATAATCAATTACATTTCATTTGTTTAAATAGATGCACTGTAGGAGTTAATAGTGGTTTGGGCTCGTAGCTCCCATACAAGGATCACATCTGAAAAAGACATTTTTCCCTATATATATTGTATAAATATCGGTACCGACTCAAAACTTTGTACAGATCATTTACATATATACAAAAATCATTCCACAAAATTTTGTTAATTTCGGTCTATTTTTAACCGTATGCCCCATATAAATCCCTCTTCCGCAAATCACTTTAATACTCATAAATCTCTTATAAATAAGGGTACCAATCCAAAATTTTACGCGGATCATTTACATACATGCCTAAATCAAACTGCTGGATTTTGAGAATATCGGTCCATAATTGACTATATCCCCCACATAAGGTCCACTCTCGAAATCCACGTTAATACTAATATATATCGTATATATAGCGTTATTATGTTGAAATTCGACGTGAAATATCCTCATATGCATGAAAATAACTGTTCCAAAATTTAAGAAGATCGGCCCATAATTTTTCATAGCTGCCATATAGAACCATTTCTAAAAACAAATTAATTCGGGACAAAAATATTTTCCGATTTAACCCATATTCGGTCCATATTTTATAATCATGATGTATATCGTTGGAAAGGTATTTTTAATACCTTTTATTTAATGTATTACAAATTATCAGACACCCAGTATTTGCCGAGATATATGACTATATATTTTCAACTTTAAGGGACCGCCCCCTCGAAAATAGGCGTGACCGCCAAGAAATTTTTTTTCTGGTATCTCCACTAAAAGTCCTATTTGATTTTGTTTTTTTTTTGAGCAAAATCACTAAAACCGAATTGTACCCCTTTTTTATACTCTGTTTGTTAAGTTACACTCAAGATTATTATGAACATCAGACAAACCCTGTAAATTATGGTAAGAATTGGTAATTAAATCAATTAAAAATGGTGAAAATTAGACAAAATTTCAAAATATTTAACATAAATTATGTTGGTCGTAAAATTGTCTTTCAAACAATATATCAAATACTAATAAAATTTGCACTAAGACTGAATAGAAAACACAGAATTAGGATTTTCTAGTCTAGTGTAGTTTTTGTATTTCTTATTACAGATTCGGCACAGCCGAATATAGCACTCTTATACTATGTTTCCACGACGACTTAATCACCTGCTTCGCTCTCTGAATCATGTTTATGAATAATGCTGTTTACATGACCAAAAACTTGATTCGATTTGACAGTTGTTTTTAATAAACAAACAGAATAAAAAAAAAACAGAATTTACAATTTGTGGAAAATATTTTTTTTTAATGGACAAAAAACTGAGTGGAAATTATTTGAAAAAAAAAACATACATTCGTACGTATTTACTTTCTTTACTTCCAGCAACAAGAAAATAATTTGCTTTGTTTACAATAATATTAAATTTTTACAGCTAGTGCAGATAAACTTGCGATAAAAATTAGAGAAGAGTGCAATTATTCGTACTTCGCAAGTAGATTGAATATGAATCTACTTGATTCGCTCTTAAAATTTTGTATGGTGAAGCAAGTTGTTTCGCTCATGATTGGGGTGTGAAGCATGAATAGAGAGCGAAGCATGTACCGTGGAAACATAGTATTACTTGTTTAATAAATGAATTACTTTTTTGGTGACTTTTTTTATGCGATTTTATTTGAGTTTTAATGCTTTACTTTGAATTTATATGTTTTTTCAAAATTCAGGGACGAATCATTAAGTATGGAGCTAGTGTATCGTTTTATGCGATTTTCTCTGGAACGGATCAATCGCATAAAACGAGGTTTGAGTGTACAGCAATGCAGTTTAGGCAATTGGTGGATTGCATGGAGGAGTTTCCACACTTGGCCACAGGAGCTCCTCAGTTTGGTAGCAGCAAATGGAATGTACTTGGGAGACTGTGTCAATTAAAATAAATTCTTGTTTATTTAAAAAAATATGTATGTATATCTGAAAATAAAGACAAAACTTTAATACATTCATACATACATTCATGAATATATTCATACTTCAATCAATAAGTGTATTTGTTTAAAAAGTTACGGAAGACTCTTTGTTTTCTAATAGAAACCGTTTTATAATTCTTTTTTTTTATCAAAAAATTTTAAAAATTCGTTAAATTTTGTTTTACTTATTTGTTTGTTTATGTTTATTTGATATTTTTCATGAAAGTAGGGTTGCCATCTTAATATTTAATATTAAATTTTGTATGAAGAAATATAAACAAAAAATATTTTTTAACACGTTGGCAATAATAGGGTTTCAAACAACTTTGACATATGCGCGAATTAACGTAAATGGCACGACAAAATCGAACGCTTTTTATTTCTCACTCGTCCACCGGTCGTCGAGTCGCGAGTTGGGCAAGTCGCGTTTTATAAACAGGCTGTTACTTTTTATTCTGATGCCAATCAAATTCCACACAATGGTTTAAAAGTCATTCAGGTTAATAAATAAATTTTTAAATCTCGTTTCGCCGCTGTACTACTGGTAAACAAATTAACTTTTATATAAAATCAAAATTGAATTTTGAGGCTGATTTACTGCGTATAAATTTCCTTACTCACAATATATAAGGATTGCATCTTTCAAACTCAATGTTCCCTTCGATTTTTATGAACAAATAATCAACCCTGATTTCTGGCGTAAAAATACTTTAGTTTGTGAATATGAATTTAAAGAAAATCAAAGGAAAAATAATATTGCTGTATTTCCATCAGGTCGCCAATAAAGTGAAACAATTACGATTTAAATTATGCTGATATTATCTTCACTGAAAATTGGCTAAAAGATAACGTATACAATTCCGAAATTCTGTACAATAAATATCAGATTTACGCATATAATATAAATAATCAAAATAGCGGTAATGTGTTAATTGCAGTTTCATGCCGTTTGGCCTGCTCTTCATATAATATTGAGTTCATACATTCCTCTTAATTCCGATGAAATAGTTTATCAACAACATGTTAATGCTATTAATACTATTTCTGAACCTGAGAATTTGTTCTTTGCTTTCGGTGATTTTAATTTGCCATCAATTTCATGGAGAAAACTACCTGATGCTTTATATTTCTGTGGCAATATGTAATAACATCTTAAGTGGACTTAAGTCAAAATTTTGTTAAGATCATATTCTGGTACCTCTTTGTACAATCTATAATTTGATCTAATCCGTTTTTTAAAATTCCGTTTTTCTAGAAAGTTATCGCGGTTTACTTTTCAACTTTAATTTTTTTAAAGCTTTTTTTGTTTTCATTATAAAATCTTAAGTAAACTTAAATTGTTTTAAAACATCTAATCGCGTATAAAAAATTAGTTCATACCAGCTTATGTCAATGTAAGCTCAACATATTTTTCAGAATTTGAATTTTGTTTCTTAAATAGACATAAGATGTTATGCTGTACGAAAATTTTTCATAATTTCTAAAAATGTCGTTTCGCACATCATCTTAAGTCTACTTATAATGTTCTACTAAATTTTCGTTACAAAATAACGGGATCTTATTTCAACATAAAGGCCCAACTACAATATGCATTAACAAGCTTAAGCAAATTACAAAAGTTAACGAAAAGGCTGTCAAATGCATAACTAGTTCAGAGTTAACTTTTAGGTGGCTACAATGACTTTGAAACTTTTTGTCCACAGTTGCTCATTTATGTTTAAAAAAAATGTTTTTATTTTAACAAAAAGCCATTAAATGACTATATTTTATAAATATTATTATATTATTTTATAATTAAAAGAAAATTTCGTACCCGAAACGCATAATATTTCCTTTTTTTTAAATTGATCGGCAAAAGTACTAAAACGTACAGCTGTGGCAGCACTACATTGTAAATAATAATAAACGTTTACATATATTTTGTTAATTTTCGTAATGTGTTTGCAAAAATGGAGAAAAAACTTAAAAATTTAAATAATATAAAAATATTAAAGTTAGCGCTTGAAGGCCTGTGCACATTAAAAGAAATAAGTGAACTACATTGTATAAGAAGAAGACGCTCTTGTTCTGTCAGAGAAATAAACCGCGACAGAAAGACATTTTTGTTAAAATAAAAAGGGCCCTTTTATTAGGCACTTATTTTTTCCACATTTTCTATTAAATTTAAAATAAATGTTTTTCTTCTTTCTCCATTTTGTTAAAAACACAAACAAACAACAAACAGCTGATTCCGTACAGAATGTGCGATAAGTTTCGCTTTTTGCTTAAGCAAATGACAGTTGAAAAACTTAACGAAAAGTTTCGTTAAGTACATTATAGTTTGCCACATACAATTTATATGTGTTCGCACGTTTGCTTAAGCTAGCATATGCATATTATAGTTGGGCCTTAAGTTTGTTTTTGTGTGTGTTCATTTCTTCTTTTTTTCTATATAAGCTGTTCAGTTGCTGAAATACTGTTGAGTTGGTAAAAGTATTTGCTTATAAAATGGAAAGTGATAATATTTGTGGCATATTTGAGAATAACAATATGAGCAATGCTGATTTTTCTAGTGACGACTCGGTTATTGATCCTAATTTTAATATGTATAAGTAATACTACTTCACCCAGTTCAGATTCTGAAAACGAAGATGTAAGTGTTCTCTAAATTCATTTATTTATTGGTAATAATACAAATTAAAATTTAGGAAAATTCTAGAAGTGCTGCAAATAAAGTGATGTTTAAGAGAACCTCCAAAAAGCCACGTAAAGAGTTACGAAACCTCGGAAAAAGTTATACTACAGTATCTGGAAAATTTATTCCTGCTCGTGTTGTACGGCCGCTAGAATCTTGCAGGAAAAGATGCGCTGATAGAATAACGTGCGAAGAACAGCAATTAATACACAGCCAGTATTGGGGACAAGGCTCTTACAACTTACGTAAGGCATATGTTACTGGATTAATTGAAATTCAAGAAACGAGCAGTGTAAAAAGATTTAAACACGAAAGAAATCCTCGAAATAGAGCGCATTCATACTGTTATTTTTTAGAAGTTAGTGGTAAAAGAATTTCAGTTTGCCAAAAATGTTTCAGATTAACGTTATCTGAGACTGAGCAATTCATAAAAACGGTTACGAAGTCAAAACTTGAAGGATGTAGCACTAATGGAGATTTGCGAGGAAAACATACGTGCTCTAGAAAACTTTCTATGACAAAAGAAAAGGAAATTTTAGATTTCATTAAAAGCTTTCCGTCATATCGAGCCATTACCGCCAAAATAATGTATCCCACACCATAATCGATTGTTGTTTTTTTTTATCGAAATCGATAGTTCAACATCATTTAAAATTATTAAAATTAAATGTATTACACAAAACAATATTTACATTATAAATTTTAAAACAATGGCTTTATTCAAACTGATTTTATTTAAAAAAAACCTTCCCCTGTAAAATTTTGAGTTTGTGGGATACATTTTTTCGGCGGTTATGGCTCGATATGAGTCGCACTATACTCGTCGCGATACTTCTAAGCGTTATCTACCGAGTGATTTGTCTGTGGCTGAAATGCATCGTCTCTATATTGGTAAATTCGGCCACTCAGTATCGCTTTCAAAATTTTCTCAATTATTTGGCACACTTAATTTAAAATTTAAAAAACCGAAAGCTGACACTTGCCACAAATGCGATTTGCTTCAAGCTAAAATAGAAGTTGCTACGTCTGAAGATCTGGAATCTCTAAAATCAGAGCAAACTGAACATCTCAATCTTACACAACAAGCTTTCCAAAACCTTTGATAAAGAAAAAGCTATTATTAACACTAAACTTAAAGTGTTCTGTTTTGATCTTCAGCAGTGCCTTCCAACACCTCTGTTGAGAACTTCACTGTCATTCTACAAAAGACCCTTGTGGACCTTCAATCTTACCATACATGATTGTGCAACAAACCAACCAATATGTTACATGTGGCATGAAGCAATTGCAAAAAGAGGAGGAAACGAAATAGCTTCATGCGTGTTCACTCACTTGTTGCAATTAAATGCCAATGTAGAACATATTGTTTTCTACAGTGATTGTTGTCCTGGTCAAAACAAAAATTCTTTCATTGCAACTATGTTTGCAATTTTCATGCAATTAGAAAACAATGTAAGCATTATAGATCATAAATTCCTGGTCCCTGGTCACACACACATGGAGTGCGATAGTGACCATGCACTAATTGAGAAAAAGAAAAACAAGTCTTCAATAAAAATCCATCATCCCCGTGATTGGTACCAGCTCGTAAGAGCAGTCGGCGTAAAGAAAAAATTTTTAGTTAATGAAATGGATCAATCCAATATATTTGATTTTGCACACGCATCGAAAAATTTATTTACTTGGCGCAAAGTAAATGACAACGGGAAAAAAATTCAGTTGGCATCACATTAAATGGTTCAGATTTACCAAAGAATATGGTAATATATATTTTAAAACATCTTTAAGCGAAGAAGATGCTTTCCAATGCATAAATATAACAAAGCGAGGATCAATTGTGTTAAAATAAGAGATTTAAAAATTTGTTACGACTCGCCAATAAAAATTAATAACAAAAAGAAAAATGATCTCATAGATATGTTGCCGCTAGTGGATGAAATTTATAGAGACTTCTATAAGAATTTAACATCAGAAGATATGCTCGATTGTCATCCAGATTTAACCGAAATCGAGAAAAATAACGAATAATTATTTATTTACTTTGGAACCAACTGTTGGCAAACTTAACAGAAAAACTTAAAAACTAATTTTTTATTATGTCATTGTTATTGTCTTGAACACAGAAAAAATAAGTGAAAACTGTATATTTTTAATTTTTTTATGTTTTTTTTAATGACTCAATAAAATGTAAATAAATACAAATAACCTATCTCCGTTTACTTACTTGATTAAATTTTAACAGAAGCTCTTATTTCCACTTAAACGTTATACAAATATGGTTTTCATTTTGTCAGAACATCTTAAGTCTACTTAAGCTTTGGGATAATTTCAAATGTTGTTTTTTAAAACATCTTAAAAACAAAACAACCTAAAAAACATATATTAAATAAAAACTTTTATAAAATTCAACTTCTATTGACTTAGAAAGTGGAAACCCTTTCTACATAGTGAATAATATTTTATAAAAATGCAACGGAAGAAATTTTACACAAAATCGTGATTATCTCGAAACACGATTTTTACACTTAAGATGTTATGATAAAACGACACAGATTTAATTCCAACAAAAGCTACAAATTTTGACGATGATTTTTTAAACAATTTATTCAATGTTTGTCTTTATCAACTAAATAATCACCTTATTCTCATTGTAAATATTGCCATTTATCGATGGCTATCAACATATGTTTGGTATTCTGTAACATGAATTGGCGTTGATGTTGCCTTTCATTTTGTCGATGGTCTTTTTGGTAGAATCTAATGTAGATGCAAAGAAGCAAGATCAAGTAGTTGAAAAGAAAAAAGTCGAAAGATATTGTATCCAATCTGGCAACTACGTTGCTGCTTGATTATTCTTACGCCTTTTTTTCCTTAAAGGCCCAACCATAATGTGCATAAGCATAATGTGAAAATGCAAAACTTCCTCAGATGACTTATGCTGGCCTACAAAGGTATGCAGCTTTCCCTTCGGGATTTAATTATGAAATCATCCATCAAAAAGGTATCGATAATGTCAACGCTGACTGTTTGTCTCGAGATCCGATCAACATGGAATCAGACATTCGTACACATCAAGCAATTAACGAAGAAGTAAATCAACTATGCGAAATGTCAATTCAACAGATTTCAACCATCAATTTAAATTACGAGACTCTGAAAAAAGCAACAAAAGAAGATATCGAATTATATAATATTATTTCAAACCTCCAAAACAATGGTAATGACGATTCCATGTTCACAATCAATAGAAACATACTGTTCAGAAATAACCGGGTCGTCATTCCAAATTCTCTCCAAGAAGCCGTGTTAGAAGAATTACACCAGACGCACATAGGAATATGCAAAATGAAACAACTAGCTAGAAGATACGTTTATTGGAAATCCATCGATAAGGATATTGAAAGAAAAGTTCGAGAATGCACATCATGTGTAAAAACAAATTCAAATCCAACAAAAGCACCAACTACAAAGTTAACAATAGAAATTCTTCTCGACTTGTTTGCAAGGCATGGATACCCTGATGTTCTTGTATCAGACAACGCAACGATTTTTACAAGTTTCGAGTTTCAACAATTCTGTAAGCAAGTGGGTATATTTCAAAAATTTATAGGCCCAGGACATCCGGAAACAAACGGACTTGCTGAGCGGAACGTCCAGACATTAAAGCGAAGATTAAAAGCGCTGGAGTCTGTAACATCAATAGTTGATGTTATTAAAGAAAAATGTGTTTTCTTTATTATTTATAAGTTTTATTATTTATAAGTTTTATTATTTATAAGTTTTATTATTATACTTGTCTTTAAATCTAGATGTATTTTATATTTTTTAAACTTCTAGACGCTTCGACTTCACTATTAACAATGGCGTTTTCCTCATGGCATCGCCATCTTCTATCAGTTACAATATTGCTACTCTTTTATTAATTGTAGTTAATAATTACAATGTTGTCAACTATATCTAACCTTAATCGCTACTTATTATACTTAATTGTTAATTACAATGTTGTCAACTATAACTAATCTTAATAGCTACTTATTACATGCTTTTTTTTTTTTTTTTTTTTAATTTGATTCAATTATACACCGTAATCTCGACCGTAACGAGCTGGGGGCTTTATGACACGTCCACTCCTAGTTATTCGAGACCGTCCAACATCTGTCTGTAGGGTTACGGGTTCTGGGGCATTTGATTCAATCGCTTCGGGAATTATTTTGGTACTGATTCTCTCCATAGGAGGTTCTACGTTCACCGAAGGGATTGATTCATTTGCGTTACTACTATTTCGTTCATAAGTTGCAATGTCCAAGTCATGTTGGTCATATGCTTGGTTCTGTGTTCCCTTGTGATTTGTATTACTATTACTTCTCTCGCCTATACACTCTTCCTCAAATACAAGATCACTAGCATTGAAGTCAGTGTTCCTCGTTTTAACAATAAAACGTCTGTTACGCCTAAAATAATTGTTAAAACTGTCCCTGATTATGTATGATCGTCCATTAAAGGATGATACGATTTGACCATAATCCCATTTTTTCTTGTTTTTTAAACATGACTAGGTCACCCTCCTCTAATGCCGGTAATGATCTTGCACTTCTATTATAATAATATTTTTGCCTTTCCTTTTTTTTATACAACTTATCTGAAATTTCCTGTTCATCTATTTTATTCCTGATTAACAAGGAATCGCTTACTGGTAATTTTGTTTTTAACAATCTCCCAAAAAATAATTCGGTCGGAGCAACCCGCATATCCGCCAAGGGAGTAGTATTATAGTCTAGTATATGATATTGAAAACGGTCAGCTTCATTCATTTCAAAACAGCGTTTAATAATGTTTTTTGCTATTGCTACACCCTTTTCAGCCAATCCATTGCTTTGAGGGTACCCTGGACTTGAAAACTTGAACTGTATGTTATACTCATCCGCGAATCGTTTGAACTCCCCTGAACTAAACGCACTGTTGTCACATTTAATTATCGTTGGGTAGCCTATAATATTAAACATTTCGATAATTTTATTAATGACATGACCAGAAGTCTTATTCTGTAGATTTACTGACAAGAGGAAATTTGAATATGCGTCAAACAGCGCTATATAATTTCGTCCTGCGCATTCAAAAATATCCATTCCCACAACGTGAAATGGATATTTTGGAGGTTCCTCCTGTACTAAAGGCTCCTTTTGCTGGTTCCTTTTAAATTTCTCACAAATCTTACATGAGGATACTACATCCCTTATGTCCTTATTCATTCCTGGCCAATAATATAACTTTCTTGCCCGGGCGAGAGTTTTTTCACTGCCAAGGTGCGAGGAATGTACCCAATTGAGTAATCTACGTTGCATGCCCGACGGAATTACTAATCTATGATTTACAAATACTAATCCATTCTCGACATGTAATTCAGACTTTAATTTAAAAAATTGTCGGCTTAATGGGTCTAATCGACTGAACCACGTCGGCCAACCATTTTCAATGTACTCACGAACACGAATATACCGAATCATTTTCTAGTGTGTTCCTATAGAAATTATAATTCTCTTCAGTAAGATAAACCGATTTCGTCACTGAATGAATAACACCCGTTAACCCTTCTATTTCCGAAACTTCCGACAGTTGTGCCCTAGACAAACAGTCTGCTACCAACATGTCTTTCCCCGGTTTGTAAACTACTTTCATAAGGGGATACTTTAGAAGAAACATGAACATACGTTGCAAACGCATGGTCACATTATCGATATCCCGTTTAACAAGGGATTCCAGGGGTTTGTGATCACTCTCTACAATGAAGTCTCGTCCGTACAAAAAAAAAAATGAAATCTTTGACAGGAAAACACAATCGCTAATAATTCCTTCTCAATTTGTGCCCATTTTTGCTCACTCTTGCTGAGGGTTCAAGAACCAAATACAAATGGATGCCCATTTTGAATTAGAACACAACCTAACCCATCCTTAGAAGCGTCAGTTTGTATAACCACTGGCAAATTTGGATCAAAAATAGCTAAAACAGGTATTGTTGTCACTATTCCCTGTAAATTTTCAAATTCCTTGTCATGTGTCTCCGTCCATTCAAAATCCACGTCATTTCGAGTCAGATTACGTAACCCAGCCAGATAAGTTAGGAATAAATCTTGACAAATATTTTAAAAGTCCCAGAAACCTTAAAACATCCGATTTATTAGTAGGTTTTTTTATTCCTATAATCCCTTCAACATATTTAAAGTCCGCTTTGATTTTCCCTTCCGATAAAATATTTCCCATAAATTTAACTTCTCTTTGACGATATTGAATTTTTTCCGGATTAAACTTAATATTGTTCGCTTTAGCCCGATTCATAAATAACTCCATGATTCGATCATGTTCTTCTTCATTTTCTGCGCAGATCACCAAATCATCAAAATAAACTAGTACCCCTTTTAAGTCCCCAAAGATCCTAATCATTTCCTGCTGAAACATTTCAGGGGCACAATTTAGGCCAAAAGGCACGCGTAAAAATTTTACTCTACCAAAAGGTGTTAAAAATGTTGTCAAGTCTGAACTCTTTTTGTCCAGCTCCATATGCCAAAACCCACTTTTCAAATCTAAAACCGAAAAAATTCGTTTGCCCGCTAGATTGGAGGTGAAATCATCAATTGTCGGAATCAAAAAATATTCCCGCTTTTACACTCATTTTTTGGGTCCAGACATATTCGGATTGTACCATTTGTCTTTTCTACCAATTGTAAATTATTTACCCAATCTGTGGGATAATCAACTTGTGATATAATTCCGTCTTCCACCATTTTCTCAAGTTCCAGTTTTAATTTTCCTAATAGCGAATTAGGAATTCGCTTTCTATAGTGAAGCACTGGCTTCGAATTCTCCTTTAATGATATTGAAAATGATCTTGGAAACTTTCCAAGTCCTCGGAAAACACTACCATACTTATCCATGAATGAAGCTTTAGAATGTATACCAGTAACGCTATCCACGTCTAATCGTTTTATTAATTTCAGTCTCTCACATTCTTCTAATCCGAGTATTGGTTCACATTTATCACTAACTACAACAAACTCTGCCTATTTAAATAATTTTTCCTCTAAGTTCATTAATTCACAAGTGCCAAAAACTTGTATGTATTTTATTATTATTTTAATCAAAAACTGGTAATTCACAATTTTTGTTATTGAGCTTAACACCTAATTTTTTGATTATTCTCAGTGGAATACAGTTCACGTCAGCCCCAGTGTCCAATTTAAATGTTACATTTTCTTTTCCTATCATATACTTCTTTTTCCAACGTTTGCTTTCCGATAATAATGAATTTACCCTAGGAATATAATTAGAACTTAATAAACTACTTAAATTGCTAAAATAACCACTAATTTTACCTTCCGTTTCACTCCAATTTATTCCTGCTACTCTGGACTTGTTGTCAGATGCCTTCTCCCGGGGTTTGCGGCACATTTTCCTGAAATGTCCTTTTTCCGAACGAATGACAAGTAATGTCTTTGGCCTTGCACTCAGATTGATGACCAAATTTCCATGGACCTCCGCAGTTGATACAGAATCTGTTGGATGTTCCTGGTATGGGTTCGGACTTCTCCATAGCTTTAACAGCATTTAATGTTTTAATTTTGCATCCAATATGTCTTTATTGGCATTTGCCGTTTCGTAGGTTTTGCACATCTCAACAACACGTGGTAATTCTTCGTCACGACCGTCTAGCAATTTCAGCTGCAATTTTTTGTCATGCACGCCAACAATAATCCGGTCACGAAGCATGCGGTTTTCATGAACTTCTCCGCATTTACACTTAAATTCGCAATACCGCATTTGCGTTCTGAGCTCGGTTTCAAATTCGGCAAATGTTTGACGTTCTTTCTGGTATATCATGTTGAACTTGTACGACTCCATTGCCACGTTACGTTGGGGCAAGCAATGTTCATCAAACCTTTCCAGCACCTCATCTAATTTGCGTTGGTTTGTTTTTTATCCTGCAGTCGTAGTGCCCAGCAAAGACTTCTCCGTTCCGTCGTTAGGAAATAGCGAATTGTAGATGTTCGCACCGCCTGTGCCAATCAGCCAGATAAAATTGGCTATTTTTGTCATTTCTGGCTCCTTCGACTTGCCACTAGCTATCATGTAAACCATGAAACTACGTTTCCAATTTGGCCACTCATTGGCTAGATTAGAACAATCTAACTCCGGTGGTAAGCGATCAGCCATTCCGAGAAAATTTAAAAAAAAAACTTTTGTACTATGTATTGGTATCCCACTTCTGACACCATGTAACATCAATGGTTGATGTTATTAAAGAAAAATGCGTTTTCTTTATTATTTATAAGTTTTATTATTTATAAGTTTTATTATTATAATTGTCTTTAAATCTAGATGTATTTTATATTTTTTTAACTTCTAGACGCTTCGACTTCACTATTAACAATGGCGTTTTCCTCATGGCATCGCCATCTTCTATCAGTTACAATATTGCCACTCTTTTATTAATTGTAGTTAATAATTACAATGTTGTCAACTATATCTAATCTTAATCGCTACTTATTATACTTAATTGTTAATTACAATGTTGTCAACTATAACTAATCTTAATAGCTACTTATTACAGAGTCTGATTCTCGACCAGTTAGAGTGAAGGTAAGAGAAATCCTTTTTAGGTATCGTGCAACGCAATATTTAAATCGGCAAATCCTCATACAATTAGATGCTATTAAGCACATAGAACATAATCCAAGTTCGGGCGATAAATGCAAAGCGAGACAATTTAGCGTGGGAGACAACTTGGGACAATTTGTAAAAAAATTTGGTCATCTTCACTATTGGGTAGGATTAGACAATGGATTCGAGTTCAAGCGTCACATCAATCAGTTAAAAGCCACAATTAATGGAAAATCATTGGATAAGTCCATTGAACAGTCTACAGAAAAGCCGAAGCAAGCGGGACAGTCAACACCTCGAAGATCGGGTCGTATCCGCAAAGAACCTGCTTATTTGCATAATTATGATCTTAAACGTCGGTATTAAGCCTGGGAGAACTATTGTATCCAATCTGGCAACTACGTTGCTGCTTGATTATTCTTACTCCTTTTTTTCTTACTGTTATACTTTTTCCTCTTATTCTTATGTAGATAATTTTTCTGATCTTTTTTTTTTTATTCTTGATATTGTATTAGTAGAATAAAGTTTATTAAAACATTATTTACGCGTTTTTCTTATTTAAAATACAATAAAAGAGTTCAACACTGTTACAATTGCGGTGGAAAAGGTCATGTGGTCAAGGACTGTACCGAAAAACAACCGAGGTGTTTTAAGTGCAATCAGATGGGCCACAAATCCTTCAGCTGTAATCGTGAGAAAAAAGCTTGTTCAATAACATTTATGTCTGGGGACTGCGGTGGCGTTTCGAGAGCATGGGGACAATTAAACAACAGCCACATTCGTACGGCATGCGCCTTATGTTTCGGATCGTTGTCCTGATAATACTGGAATGTGTCTTTTATACCTAATTTCTCAACGCTTGGAACCAAATATTGTTACAAAATGGACAAATACTTTGTTTGGTCTATTATGCCATCTATTATGCAAAGTTCCCCAACTTCAAAAGCCGACATGCAACCCCAAACTAGGACTGAACCACCCCCATGCTTGACAGTAGCTTTTAAGTTTTTTTCTTTGAGTTTTTCAGTGAGCCTTATCCATACGTACTACTGTCCATCCGATCTAAATAAATTAAATTTGCTTCCATCGGTAAATCTGTGGTCACAATCGATAACCGCCTAAGTCGAAAATCATGCTTTCGAGAAAAAACACTTTTTAAATACAGAAGCCTTTCTGAAAGAATTAAGAAAGTGGATTGGAAAAATTGTTTTGTAAAATCAAAGATTCTTACACACGCAATCTTAAGAGCAATGAAATTCTTATTTCTTTAGTAGATATTATTTAAAAAGAAACATAAATGGTTTTTGCAAATGGAAAATACGTAATTCGAAAAATTATGTCCACTAAAGCTTTTATTGGAAAGTAATGTTTCATTTGTTATCTGACATATATTAAATTAAGCGATTATTGCATAATGAAATTTACCATGTGATGCAATTAGGTCATTTTGAATAACTAAAAGTTAATTAACAAATTAAATAAATTATTTAAATATAAATAAATTACTTTTATTCAGAAATCTTAAGGTTATAGTACTTTTATTTGTAATTAAAAATTTATAAGAGGAGACTTTAAGTCATGTTTCTGACTCGTCTTCGACTAAGTCTGGATGTATTTCTAAAAAGTCCTCTGTTAATAAACTTTTATAAAATGGATGAAAATGTTAAAAATAAAATTATAAATGGAAGTAAATCAAGGAGATCCTTTTTCTTTTTTGAGCTGATTTTTACATCTCCGTTGAGCATAGATAGGTCGTCTTTGTTTATTGAGTTAATACTGCGTTTTAACAAATTTAATTTTTGAAAAGGAGTATCTATGTCTAATGTTGTTTTATATTCAATTTTACCAAAATTAGTCTTTGTGTATTTTAGCCATCTAATATCTTTCCAAACGAATCTTTCCCCATCTTGATTTGAGGATCTCCACATTAACTTTGTTTTCAATAGAAAAGAAAAATTATAAAAATCTTCTGCATTCATTTCGACGACGTTAAATGTATGTTTAGAACCTACACATCTAACAAAATTGTACCAGTCGTGTGGATGGTGTATTTGAATGTCAGTTCTTTTCTTTTTTTCTTTCTATCACAGAGTGATCTACATCGCATTCCATATGCGTGTGTCCAGGTTCTAAAAATTTATGTTCGATTGTTTCTAAATCTATATTGATATGAAGAGCCAATATGAACATTGCGCATATGAATGAGTTCTTATTTTGTCCACCACAGGAATCGCTGTAAAAAATTGCGTGATTAATTTGTTTAAGATTAGTTATATGCTTAAACAAGCACGATGCAATTTGGTTGCCACCACGAGCAGATAATGCTTCATGCCACATGAAACAATGTGGGGTACCAGAGGTGCAGTCGTGGACTGTTAAATTATATGTCCAAAGTTGTCTTTTTTAGAAACTAATTGAGTTCCTCAAGAAAGGCGTAGGCAAACACTGTTGCAAATCAAAAGTATAGACTTTGACTGTGGAATCAGTGGCAGCTGAAGCTTTATCATTCCTTTTCGACTCATATGCTAAATCTGCTTTATTTTGATAAGATGAGAGTTCAATCTCTAAGTCACGTACTAAATTATTATCGCCTTCCTGTTTGGCAATGTCCATTTTAGCTCTGAGTTGATCACATTTAGAACAAGTGTCCAGGCTAGGTTTCTTAAATTTTATATTCATGTCTGTAAAACATTCTTAGCTGATGAGGAAATAATTTCAAGAGACGACAAAGAAGATGCTTACCTTTGAAAACACTAGCGTATGATGAGATGATTATGGCTTCGGATTTATATTTATCACAATATAACTTGTACATTTGAGCTAGGGATAAATCGGCATGAAAATATTTGCAACTTGTATCTCTCCTAGAATAGTGACTTTCGTAATTTGGGAAGCTGTTTATGTGGTCCTTTACAAGTTGAGGTATATCATCAGTTTATTTTTTCCTCCGGCTGATCCACGCTGGTCACACAAATTATTTTGAGGAAAATTAAATTTCTTCTTCAAAACAGTTTTGACAAAGCTTGCACTCTCATCAAAGCATTGCAGAAAACATTTTTGTCATACCTGCACTTTTTGACCTTCATATTCCACATGATAAGCAGCTTGAAATTTTCGTTCACGTGGCTTTTCAGGGTGCTTTTGCATCTTTTGAGTTTTTTTATTGTTTATGTCAATCAATGACTCAATAAACAAAATTCGTTGATTGTACGTGCCCAAAGACCAATATTTCCCAAATATAATTTCCTGTAATGTTCGCGGTACCTTTCCTTTGCATTTCATACGACAGTCATGTACCAAAGGTCTTAATTTTCTCTCCGACACAACATTTCCCTTTACATTAACGTATGCTTTTCCCTGGTTTCGTCTTTCGTATGAAATTTTTCGCGAATAAGCTCTTTGAGATGTGGTTGGAGCTTCGTTGAGAACTACATCTTCTTCTGAATCAATAATATTCCCAGCCTCATCAGAAAGTGATGGTTCGAAGTCGGGATCTTGAACAGAGTTATCACTGTCAAAAGCAAAAGTAGACATTCCTTCGTCTTCCACACTACGTAGTTGAGTATTGAATTTTTTGTCGGTAAATCAGCCTCACAGCTTTCTAAAAAATACATGTGACTTTCGTCGTTGACCTTTACTGACAACTCATAAAATTCTTAAGTGAATTCATTTTAAAAAATTGTTTTTATTATAAAATCCTAACTGTAGTTTGTGCAAAACCTAAGACTGTGTCTCATTTGCAATTGTCTCTTATGTTAATATTGTTCTCTTTAAAACATACTAACAAAAATGCATTAACACTTTATGTAGAGATAGAACAAGTGTTTAAACAATATCAATTTAAAATACTCATTTATCTCTACTTTGGCTCTTATATAATCTCCCTTAATTACGACAATTAATTTAAAAAAAAATGTGCAAAAACAGCTTAAGTCATTATAGACTATTTAAATAACTTAAAATTTTATGGAAACATTTTCGTAAGTAGATTTAGGCCCTTATTATAAATGTAATGAGGCATTATTACGACTTAGGTCAATATGTTTTTATAAATATCTTTTTAAAATATATTGTTAGAGAAATGGGGATTTCACGTAAATATAAAGTTTTGTCAGTAGAATATGATAGCATCTTAACGCAAATCTTTCTTAAGTCGACTTAGGCGGTTATCGATTGTGACCACAGAAATAACACTTTGTTTCAAAATGACATATCCATGTTTTTGTACTTTTTTGAAAAATCTAGCCGTTTAATTCTATTCATTTTGCTAATATATGGTTTCTTACGAGCTACTCTTCCATTATAGCATTTCTTATGAAGGACTGTTCTTACTGTTTCCGCGCTGCAGTCTTTATTGATGTGTTTAGAGATTTAATTTGTCAATTTTGGAGCACTTAATTTAGGGGCTTTCTTAATGTGTTTCTCAATCCATCGTTCATCGGTATTTGTAAGCAATTTTGGGCTTTCAGATTTTGTTATCTTATACCTTTTTATTATATCATGAACTGTTGATTTGGGTCTTCCTAGTATATTTCCTATCTCTCGAACCGTTTTTCCTTTTTCATAGTTTTTTATAACGATTTTTCTTACTTTAGTCGTATACAACTTAGGTTTTGACATGTTCATAAATTTGAAATGAAAAGTATTAAAATCAACCTTTTCGTTACTTTTTCGAACAACACATTTAATAATGTCGAAATACATTTGACAACCTAAAATAACGGGAATTACCCAAGCATTTTTAAAAAAAACAGAAGTGTTGCCGTATGTCCAACTACTTTTTTGGTGCGTTTTTTGCACTTAAAAAAAACTTTATTAAAATTAAAAATAAGATAAACAGATAAAATCTTTTTGCTTTTTTAAGAACAAGAATATCGTATAAAATAAAAAAGTCAACGCACTTAAGGTTAAACTAGTTTTAAAATTGAAAAAATTTATTTTTGCATTTTATTTATAAAAATTAATCGGAATATATAATTTTCAAACATTAATGAATAATATAAATTTTAAGGGAAAAAATAGTTTTTTCACCAAAAATTTTTGGAAAATATGAAATTTTCAAGTGAATTTTTCGGCCATTTAGAAAAGATATGAATCGGGGCACAGCCAGAGTGGGAGTAGCCTAGGACTAGTAGATTCCAAAACTATATCGTATATGTCTGGAATCAGCCCTGGATTGGATTGTTTTAAATGGCTTTTCAACCAAAAAATTGCATTCCACAACTATTTTGAATATGTCTAGTTTAATTTAAAATAAAATGCCAATAGTGAATCTTTTGCAATTTAAAATAATATGTATGTATATAAATATGTAGTTTCATAAGAATTCTTTCCTAATTAATAAGTAGTAATTATAATCACAGAACGGTAACCAGTGTGACCAGATTTTGAAATACTACAAAGCTAAATCACGTTTGAAAAAAAGCTAAAAAGGAAATTAAAAGCCAACAAATAAAACTTTTCATGATTTCGATATTTTTAATTTTTAAATAGTGTACAGTGATGCCAACTTAGCTATTTTGGGGCTAGATTTAGCTCTTTTTAACGTAATATTTTCCGTTAGGGGAACAGGGGCTATATTCAAACATGATATTGGCACGTTTTCCACTTTTTGCATCTATCAGTAAATACTGCCGTTTTTACCCTCTTGTTTCGTCTTTGATTCGTTATAAAGATAATATTTGTTCATATTTTTTGCAACAATGTTTTTTGCAAATATATGTATGTATATACTTTTGAGAAGGCTTGTGATGATTCTCTTATAAGTGAATCAGATAAATATATAATAAAACAACAAATTTTAAGTTGTTAGAAAAAATTTCGGCATTTAGCGTAAAAAATATTGTTTTTTGTTTGCAAGCCAGAAAATACTTTAAATGTAATAAAATAATTTGAATATGATGTTAAAGAAATTGAAGAACTGAAAAATTTTTTAAAAAATTTAAGATTATACCGGTGGAAAAATTTAGATAGAACCAATAAATTTTGGATCGAGGTGCATCAATTCAAGAATCCTTTTCAAAAATTGTCTTTGTTTGTCTTAATACTATTAACATATCCAAAGCTGAAGTAGAAAGAGTATTCAGTGCTATGAATTTTTTCAAAAATAAAATTAGAAACCGTATGGCTTTGAATACTGTTAACAGTTTAATTCATATAAAATATGGCATACAAAGGTCGTAGCATGCGCTACATTTGCCAGCAAGTGTGTTTGAAAAAATAAATTCAATTGAAACTTAGAAAAGGTCAAAATATTCACCCCTATCGTGAATAAGAATTCATCATGAAATTTGTTCCCTTTTATTTTTTTAACATTGAATTTATATAGGAAAAATGTGAAAAGGGAACAAATTTCATGTGGAATTTTTATTCACGATAGGGGTGATTATATAAAAACAAACATATGGTCAGAAGATGAAGAAAATTCAACACTTTTTAAAAAGGACGGCATATTTTTAATTCTACTTATTGAAATGATACATATTGCAATGTAAATATTTGTATACAAGTTTTAAGTAATAATTTTAATTAACATTAATATGTAAATTTAATTTGTTTGATATAAATGAGTTTGTAGTACAAAAATTAATAATAATAAATGGATTTAAAACAGAATAATCATTGATTTTTAAATTTAACACGTTTTAGCCTTTTAGACCGCTTGGTCGGCACGTTTTGCCATTGAATAGTTGGCATCTCTGATAGTGTTTATGTAGGTATATATCGATGGCTTAATATGAAAAACTCGTATCTCAAATTTTACCTACTTTACAGGAAACTGGATAAAATCGGAAAGATTTGTCAATATATATGTTTATATATGTTTTTGAACGCAGTTTCTTAGTAAAAATGCAATGACCACTTTTATTTTCAATTTTTTCTTAATATTAATGAAGATATGTAAGGTAGGGCTTTTAGTTATTCATATTTTTGAAAGAAAATTCAAGTTAGGGCTTTTTTAGACTACGGTGAAAATGAGATACATATTTTAATAAAACAAAATAAATAAATAATTGATGAAATGAAAAAACTCAAGAAAAAAATTCAGGTAAGAAACATATAATAGGTCACTTTTAATTAAAATTAGTGTCTAAACGGTAATTTTTCATAAAAATAATGGCAATCCGATGGAAGGAATCTCTTTAAATCCTGCAAGTTTTCCCACTTTTACTTCGTTAGTGGAATTTTTTCTTTGTGAAGACTTTCGGCGGGAATTTCTGCATTAATTCTTCTAACTTATCTCTGTGGAAGTAAGTCATAGTCGTCGGTTATTCTAGTTTTAAAATAAATTACTCCGGATGGTTCATATGCAAGAGCTCGTATCATGCTTACTGTCGGTTCACCAATGACTCTGCCTAAAATTTAACACAATATGTGAGTATACATAAAATGTACCTATAGAGTTAGAGCGCAATATTATTTACCTGGACGTATAGATGAGTACTCTTGTGAACTTTTTTCATAATTCAAAAAATACTCATAATGCAAATGATGTACTTGTAGATGTGTAGGAACTTTGCGCGCTTCCTTTATAAGTTGAACGAATTGTGATGGCAAATTTATTTGCTTTTTAGACATTTTTCTTTCAATAAGCGAATGAGTTGCATCGCATTCCATTTGGGTATGGCCACTTATTAAATACTAGCTGACCCGGTCCGAGTTGCTGGCCCTAAGGAAACATTAATGTTGTATTACCACACGATTTAAATTAAGCTTTTAAAGAAATGTACGGCCTTTAAATAAATTTATGGAATATCTATCATAAAGATTTGTTACAGAATAACTTAGGTATGGACTCAATCAAAAAAGAAACGCATTTATTTAAGGCAAATTGGAAATTATATTTATTTATTACTTCATCTTGGGGCCAGCGGATATACAATGTTTTTTGTTTTTTGGCGTGCCGTGTGGAAAACATAAATTTTCCAAAATTAAGCCAGCAATAGTTAATGATGTGACTCTTGCTTTATTGATGGCAATAGTACAGGTAAGACGCAAAGGGAATTGGAGCCGCTTGAATTGGAATGGTAAATCGTTGGAAATCATCCGAATTCGTGGAATAAGTACATCTTCGCCTTTGAATCTGCCACCGATGATTGTTGCCTCGATTAAATTTGGTGAGCAGTTTTTGATGGTCAATGTGGTTCCGTTGCATAACTTTGGTGCGTTTAAGTTGCGAATAAAAATTACCGGTGATCCGACGTTTAATGTTAGCACATGCGGTGGCATTCCGGGTGGTTCCAATGAATTTAAAAATTCAGTGGGATAATTGACGGCTTGTTCTTCATCCACTACTGTATCGATCGTTTTGTATTTGATTAATTTGCCGGGCAGTTTAAATTGAATTTGCTCATTGAGCTTGTTGGCATCGTAATTTGTTGGTGTCAAATTGCACGTTCCCACAGCCAATCCGATTTTTTGTAGAAGATTGTTAGACTTGGGAAAACCTTGTCGACAACGGCTTGAATATTCATTTGCATTCGACAGAAGTTAGGCGGGAACGAAATCTCGTTCGTGGCGCGATTAATTGGAATTTTTCCATTTCCGAAATCAAAAAGTTGTTCTGAGAATGTTTGGGCAGACGGGTCTTGCAACAAATGCACACGCATGTTCGTCGATAGCGTGCTTTTCTCGACTCGGTTCCAAAGATATGAAGCTTTCAAGCATGCGTTCAGCCCATCTGCGGTCATTGATAACGGGCAAAGTTTGACGAAAATCACCAACAAAAAGAATAAGAGCGCCTCCCATCGGTTTGTAGTATCCTCGAAAATCACGTAGAGTCCGATCAAGCGCTTCGAGCAATTTGTTTGAATGTACCGTTATTTTTTAGCAGCGTTTGAAAAAAACTCACAAATGTGCACAAAATGTAGGTATCTTAAATGCAAGGGTACATATAGTTTTTTATCATCGATTGATGATATAATATTATTTTTAACTTATTGTATAATGTTGCACCTTAGTAAGCGCGGAATATCTTCTGTTATCGAATGATGTAAATATTTTGTAAACTCGGATTTTTGAATGCAACATTTCGAAAGTTTTAAAATTTTGATATTGGATCGTTAATAAGCTTTTTGCAAATATCTTCGGAACTACATAACCGATTTAAGATTTTGATATCTCGTTTTGAAAAACATGACAACGGCTTTGAAAAAAAAATTAAATAAAATAAAAAAAGCAAAATATATGTATGTATGCTCGTATGTCATTGGTGATGCAATATGAAAATTGGATTTTGCCACGCCCCTGCGCCCGCAGACTGAAAAACCATGCAAACATAATTTTTGTTATTTTTACCTCGCCTTCAGTAAGCTGTGGATACAATCTGTATGAAGTAAATCTGTAAAAACCCACGAAGAAGCAATTAATCAATTAAAAAAAGTGGGCGTTAGAGTAGGTGTGGTCGTACCAATGGTGGTAATTTGACCTTACCACTGAGACAGCACAACCCAGGCGATTCTCCGGTGAACTTTAATGCACCGCAATGGTTGCACACAATCTCCATTTGGCCAATTTAAACGGAAGGATGCGAGCTGTAGTCAAAAGTGCAATCGTAATGAAACGCTACTCGATTCAAATCAACACTTGAAGCTATTCTTCTTACGCGTTGATTTAGATTTTCACGTTGTTGAATTGCTTGATTTAATCCATGATTTCTCATTGCTAATCGAGCCGTGTTTGCGTTACGCGATGTCGGGCCATACTAACACGGCGCTGATCTCGTGCGATTTCTTGTTCATCCGTATTCAATCGATTGGTAATATTCCTATTTGTGATTGCATTACGGGTTCGGTGCGAAAGGTCTTCTGGGTCGCGGCATTATGAATAACACTGAGAAATTAATGTCACAAAAGCAGGTAATGTCACAAAATCATTTAGGAAACTTACCATTTGAAATCACTTTTAAAAAAGGTTGAACATTTTTAAATACTACAAAAATAAATCAGGTGTCAAAAGTTTATGCACACAACGCCATCTACTGGCAATAGCAGAACCAGAATTTGTTTTTGTAAAAAAAAATGAACAAAAAAGTTTTCAATCAAATTAGGTGGAAAAACAATTGTCGTAAAAATTGTGATATACAAAAGAACGACATTTGATTTTTGGATTTTAGAAGATAATAATTAAAAGTAATGGGTGATACAATTTGAAGTAAGTCTTTTAAAACCCTTGTACAATCGATTACACAATTTTAAAGCAGGCGTGGTCTAATTCGGCTGTACACTGCGGGCGTTGCTACGGCATCAATTTAAAAAAAAGTAGGCGGTAAAAAAAGATCGCTAGAGATGGGAAGTGAAAGGAGGCGTGGAGTATTAATCTTAATTTTTGATCTCGCCTAGAGTAATGTGAATATGTTAAAATCAGAGTAGAATCAATTACACAATTTAAAAAAGAAGGCGTTAAAGTAGGCGTGGTCGCAAAAAAGAAGTATTCTATAAATAATTAGTGGTGTGATGTGAAAATTTCAGGCAGATCGCTCCAGCGGTCTGGCTTACCCGGCAAGCGTCTTGCATGTGATGGGGCGTGAAAGTGGGCGTGGCACATACAATTTTTATTTCTACCTCGCATACATACAATTTGAAGTAAATCTGTAAAAGCCCATTTAGAATTAAATAAAAAAAGTAGGTGTTAGAGTGGGCGTGGTCGTACCAACTTACAAACCTTCCCGGGCTCATGCACAACAACTTTGCCGAAGATCATCACATGATCATTTACGATTCTATAAAGTACATACACACACACACATAAAACATTAATTTAAAAAAAAGTAGGCGTGGTCAATTTCTGAATTTTTTTCCGGGTATTCTTCTTCTCTGGCGTGAGACCAGCCTGAATTCGTGCGAATTGTTGTAATCGGTCCTGGCCTTCTTTAGTTATAAATTTAGTAACTAACGTCACTCTCTTTTATATATATATATTTTTTTTCAACTGTTATATTCATTTCCTTACAAAATGCAAGCAAAGCATTAGACAAAACAACATTACGATTTTGGTAAAAACATCCGTCCAAGTAAATTATTATGTGCTGTATATTTGGAGAACGAGCAGTGAAATTTCGTAAATGCATAATAAGGCATGTCGCAAAAACGGAGGAGACTATATTGCCATCTGTTTCATCCCAAACATAATTGTCTGAATCGTGTGTGACAATATCGTAGGTGGTACAGTTGCAATTTCATTTCATAATAAGCAGCACTAGCATTGATTTGAGCAAAGACTATAAATCAGAGGTCGGCATTCTATAGCACAATAGTGCAGAGAGCACTTCACACATACGCTTAATCTCTTTCATTCAGTCGTCGTTGAGACAGCAATGTATGCACATGCGGCGGATGCTTTTATATTTTTTTCAGAAATACTTCCCAACAAACATTTCAAATTAATAATGAACTACGAAAAATATTTTATAATTGATAATGCATTTGGTAACATGCAATGCCTTTTATGTTATCAAATGTTTATGGAAAAAAGGGGATATGTCATTAAAAGACATTATGATGTCTTTCATAGTGATATGGATAAATTTCAAGGTAAGGAAAGAGAAACGCTTTTTAACAGAAATAAAAACATGTATCTGCAAAAAATAAAAGAATGGTTGCTAGCTGTGGATCAAAACGAGCAAAAGTCAGAAAATAAAAAAGTGCAATTGGAGATATCAAGGTTAATAAGCTTAGATATTGTTAGGCATGGAAGGCCATTTTCTGATGGGATATTTGTTAAAAAACTTTTAGAGAAAATTTTGCAAAAGCTTAATTATAAAACAAAATGTATAGAATCTCTTCCCTTGTCTCCCCGAAGTTTAGTACGGCATATTGTTAAAGTAGGAAATTCTGTAGAATCTGGCATTAAGGAAAAATTAATAAATTGTGAATTTATGTCTTTTTGTCTAGACGAAAGCACGGACATAAATGATCTTTGCCAACTGGTAATATGTATTCGGTGTGTAGATCGGGACTACAATGTTTTTGAAACAATGTTTTCTCTCGAAACATTTTACGGAAACGTAACGGGCAAGCTTTTATTTGATGTAGTTAGTGATAAGCTTTTTTCTATTATAGACACAAAAAAAATTGTTGGAGTCTGTACAGATGGAGCAAATCTAATGACCGGAAAATACGAAGGTTTCATAGGACAACTAAACAAGAGTGAAATTTCAGTTCACAGCTTTCACTGCATCATTCATCAGGCCGCTCTTGCCTCCAAATTTATAACTAATGACCCTGCCATGAAAACTGCAGAGTGTATAATTAATAAAATACGAGGAGGGCATCACGCCCTCACTCACAGCAAGTTAGTTCGTTTTTTGAAAAGCAAAAACGCTTCAAACAATGATCTAAAAATGATTACTGAAGTTCGTTGGTTAAGCCGTGGTAAATGCCTAAAAATATTATTTAATTTGAGAGAAGAAGTGCTGCAGTTCTTAGAAGCGGAAAATATAGAAGAGTGGGCAATACAGGCCTTAAAAGATGATCAATTTATTTTAGATCTAGCTTTTTTGACAGATACAACCTCCTTTTTAAATGAATTTAATTTAGAACTGCAAGGAAAGGGTAAGAATTTATGTGATTTGTTTAGAATTCTTTTTAACTTTAAGACTAAAATATTTTTACTACTTTCCGAAATTCAGTCAGGTGATTTTTCTAGTTTTCCTAAAACTTCTCTTATATATGACAAACAGAAGAATGTCATGAAAGTTGAATATATAACAATATTTGAGACACTTTTGTATAATTTCCAAGACAGGTTTAAAGATTTTGAAAATATACAACCTTTGATTGATCTTTTCGAAAACCCTTTCAATTGTGATGTAACTAAGTACGAGTTTGATATACAAACGGCACTGATTATACTTCGAAGTGAATTAAATGCTCCAGACAAAGTGAATATCATTGAGTTCTGGAAAAATTTGGATAAATTATCATTTCCCGAATTGAGAAAAAATTCGTTAAAATGTTTGTCGTTTTTTCCTTCTACTTACCTCTGTGAGCAAATTTTTTCAGACTTAAAATTCATTTGTACCAAGCAACGCAATAAGTTAAGTTCGTCCAATTTAAAACACATTTTATTAATAAGAAATTGTCATACCAGTATAAATACATAGAATTTGTTTGTGTAAATAAATCAGCTTTTGAAGTATTAGAAGTTCCGTTTGTATATCAATCTTCATATATTCAACTTTCATGACATTCTTCTGTTTGTCATATATAAGAGAAGTTTTAGGAAAAATAGAAAAATCTCCTGACTGAATTTCGGAAAGTAGTAAAAATATTTTAGTTGTTATTTTTTTTTATGTTACCGAAAATATATTGTGAGTGTATATTGTGAGTTTATGTTTGCTGGGTAATTCGCTCACACATACAACCTCATTTTACGCTTCGCCGACCTCTGCTATAAATCAGACATCGGCATCCTATAGCACAATAGTGCAGAGAGCACTTCACACGTACGCTTAATCTCTTTCATTCAGTCGTCGTTGAGACAGCAACGACGCACATGCGTTGTGAGTCACTCAAAACGCGAAAAAAGAAAATTGGCCCGAAACTAAAAAACGCGTAAATCTAGCACTTTTTACAATTATCTTTTAGCCCGTTATTACTTTTTGCTGGACATTTTAGTTTTTTCGTACTTTTTCTTCCTTTAATCTAATAATATCGAAATAACGTTAGTTTGCTTTACAATTTATAAAAAGAAGAGGAATCTAAAATAATCTACATACATATATTTCTTTCAAATTGATGTGCTTTGAAAATTGTTCTACAAATTTAACCGTCATAATTGAAATTAGAGCAAAACTTCCATCCAACATACAAATATTTAAAAAAATATCGTTACTAAGTACTGAAAATATTTTTTTCGAATAATATGAAAAGCCTTCTACCAAGCTTTAAAAAAGAGTTTATTGTTGATGATAAAGAAATTGATTGTTTAGAGAATTGTCTTCTTAGTTTAAAAACATGTGAATGGAATAATACTGAAAGAACTGACAAGTTTTGGATCGGTGTTCATAATTACAAAAATGCTATTGGTAATTAAATTATCCAGTTTTGCCTTACACATATTGACATATCCGTACTCAAACGCAGAAGTTGAGAGGAGTTTTAGTATCATGAATTTATTCAAAAATAAAATAAATACGTGTAACAGTTTAATACACATTAAATATAGCCTAACAAGAGATAATGTATGTTGTTCAAACTACAAAATACCTGCCGAAGTGTGCATTAAAATTAATTCGAACGAAACATGTAAAAAATCTAAATTTTTTATTGATAGTGTCTTATGGACTGAAAATGATGATGAACAAGAAATCGAAATTTTGTTCAGTAACGACCAATTTTAAATGTATACTATTTAATCTAGGTATGTTCCTTAGTTATTAAAATGTAATATGAAATGTAGATAATTTAGATATGTATCTCATTATAGTAATTTTTTTCTATTGTTTTTTATGTGTTATGTAGACCTTTAATATTGCTAAAAATCTTTTTATTAAGTAAAAATATTTTTTTTTAATAAATTATTTTATAAAAAAGTCTTTGTTGTTTTGATTTTTAAAAGAAACATTTATAATTTAGCCCCTTTTCGCACGTTATCGAAAATTTTGACAGGATGTGGCTTTAAATGATTTTTTTTCAATTTAGCCCTTTTTAGCCCTTTTTTCAAAAATTTTTACGCGTTTTGAGTCTCAAAAGTTGGCATCCCTGACTACTGCCACTTATTGTACTCAGAAAACATATTATACTCAGAGAACGTATTATTTTCCATTCAGTCGTCGTTGAACAAGCGATGTGAACACATGCGGATGGTTATTGTCATTTTTTTTTTCAGAAATTTATTAAGCATTGTTGTTGCTTCTTGTTGGACGAAGCATAGCAAACACACGCGATTCAATTACAATTGAACACGAAAAATAAAAAACTGCTTTAAATGAACTTATTTTTGTTTTTTCTCAAAATAACTGTTCTAAAAATATATTATAATATTGATAATTGTTATTTATGGTCCCTGATATTTTTTCTTAATGTGTTTATATCTGGCAAAACTCTTTTTTTTTTTTTCTTATTTTTAGCGTTTGACAATATGTTTGCTGGGAAAATTCTCTCACCAATACATCTTCATTTTTGAGTACCACTGATATACACACATATGTATGTACATCAGAGGTGGACAAAATCGTTTTACACTTGTATTAGTGAGATAATGTGAGAGTTATTTAAAGTACTGTGACAAGCAAAAGTTGACACAAAGATTTTCGTATGAGGAATTAAATTAAACGAAATCGTCTACATTAATGCTGTCATGAGAGTTTCGTAAGAGCAGTATATGTTTCAAAGACATAGAACTAATTTTATTACGTTGTTTACTACAAATTAATTTTAGGTCCGAAAATTTTTTTTTATATTTTTTAAATATTTGATGACATAAAAGACATTGTACGTTTCCAAACGCATTGTTTATCATAAAATAATCTTTTAATTGCATTGCCATTTATATCAACCACTGAAATTGTAAAAAAATCTTTAAGCATCAAGCTAACATGTGCATTCGCCAAAGTCTGTTGAGCGACTAAAGTTTATATTTTCATTTATATTACCGACTGTAATTGGGAAAAAATCTCTCTTTTGAGCGACTAAACTGAAGAGCATAAGAAAAAGGGGGCGTTGATTATAAACAATTGTTTGGTGAAATGTCCATCAATGATGTACATACATATATTGCCGAATCAAAATACATGCAAACTAAAAGAAGTCTTGTTTTCACAAAATGTATATGCAAATAACCTGTAGAAAATTAAATGTTACCGTTTGTGTTATTGTAGGGTAAGAATACGTGTTTTATTGTTGTAGAAATGAAACTATATCGATTCGCACCGACATAAAAAACCTTTATTATATAAATATTTAGAATTACATATTTAGAGAGAAATAAAACTAGCAAATTATGAAAATAATCACTTAATTATTACATACATTAATTAAATTCAAATTTACTTTGCATTTTAACGAGCCATTTTAACCAAGATCATTTAAAAAAGTTGTTTTCATATATACGTGCCAAAGATGGACACTGCAAAAATCCATCGGATCATGAATTTAACTTGGCAGTAGCTAAGTTATTATCTTTAAAAATGACTCAGTTTACCACCTCTTCAAATTGTGCAAACGATGATGCAATGTTTTTACCTATTGAGTTTCAAACAATTTTAGAAAATACTATAAGGACTGGAAGTATATCATATAAGTATAGTATATAAAATAAAGAATATTTTAATGAAGACGCCGATTATTTTACATCCAACAATGTGCCAATAGAATTAATATCAAGTCGATATTTTGTTGGTTACATACATATATAGCTCAACGAATATCTTGCGTTAAATGCCGTTTAGATTTAATAAACCAGCGCAAATTTTGTCATATCCTTCAGAAATGTTTGTTCATGCAAAAAATTATACAAATGATTACGAGCAATGCGTCAGTTGCACAAAAAATACAATTTATTCCTTACGGTTTGATGAGAATAACGAATGTTATAAATACAGAATGAAGATTCTTAATTACTAGTTCTTATTTTACTACGGAAGCATTCCACATGGGAAACATACAAATACAAATTATCAAGTACATATAGAAAAAGTTAAAATTTTGAAACACTGATAAATAAATTTAATAAATACTAAACAAAAAAAACATTCGAGTTATTACAACTTCATTCTATACAAAAATAGAGACAGAAGTTCATAATTGAACTGTCTATAAAATTATATATGGTAAGTACATACATACATAATAGAATAGTCTAAAAAATAGCATTATAATTCGGTGCGAATCGATATAGTTTTGTCTGTACAACAATAAAACACATACTCTTACCCTACAATTACACAATCGGTCACATTATTGACGAAAGTTATTTGCACAAAAATTGTAAGAAACATAAATTCTTTGTTAGGTTTTTATTTTATTTTTACATATTTAATGCAATGTACAACAGACACATGCATACACATGCACACAAACAATGATATGTGAGAATTAAAAGATCTTATACTCAACAAGAGAACGACAGATTGTTACGCTCTTTCTTTGTGGTTCTTTCCCTTTTGTCTTCCCTCCCGCATCGTGAGGAAGCACAAAATTTTGTCAATTTTAAATACACTGCGTGCAACATCTTTATATATTTATAGTTTTTGATTTGAGGCAGCAACTTCACTGCTTGCACATCCATACAAATATTGCACATAATCCGGCTTCGGCAGTTTTAATATCTTGGTATTTTTCTTCACGCATTTTTTCAACGTCATGTCTGTTTTTGATAATCTTCGTCCGAGACATTATTTGCTTTGTGAGATACACAAAAGTCGCACGGTCCTTTTTAGGCTTAAAAATGCAATAGTTCGATTTCTTCATTATTTCATCAAAAATAGGGTATGATAATTTCATGCTCTCATTTTCCTTTTTGGATTTACACTCGTAGACATAGATCCGGTAAATGTCTTGATATGAAGAAAAATCCATCAGAAAATATAGGGTCGAATTATTCATTCCGTTCCGCGATTGCGGAAAGAATTTTTTGTGCGAAAGCATAATTTGAAACTATTCATTCCGTTGCTGCGGTATTATTTCTACACATACAGTATTGCGGCATGCCGCAGAAATGAATAATTACATTTTACGTATCGATCAACATTTCTTTCCGCTAAGTTTTCCTTTCCGTGCGGAATCAATAATACCACCCATAATTTCTTGGAATTTTTCCGACAATAATGAGACTCTATTTTTGGTAACTCATCCAGCCACGTTTGTAGGAAAGAACGTCGTTTTTGACGCAGACTTGCGCATACTTAATGATTTGTCTATCCAATTTCGAACCATCTTTTTCTTTAGTCCTAGTGTTGAATGAAACATATGGTGGCACACTTGTAATCTATTGGAATCCTGTTTGAGGAAGTATGTTATGGTATAAGCTCGTCTCGAAGTTTCAAAGCTATTACTTTTTTTATCCGAAATTTGAATAAGTAACCAGTAACATACATCCGCTTTTGTTCCCAGGACATTTCCTTTCGAGTGGCCTCGGAAAACACTGAACAGTTTCTTAATGCGCTTTTCACACAACGCTATTCCTCTTGCGAATATCATCTGAATTTCAACGCCGGAGTCAATATTTTTTGTTGAGCAATTAATATTATTCAAACTTTAATTTATTTTTCACGATTCAATTATTTAAAGTCTCAGTTCTCCACACTTTTATATTACAATGATGCAAATTTCATACAATTTCACAACAATTTCGGGGAAACCCCATTCTTTTTTATATCACCCAGTGGCAGAGTAACTATGCTACTGATTGCGACTCTATACTATACTATTGATTGCTATCCTGTTATTCTTGTTACAATAAAACCGACGCTGCTTTAAAAACATCAACCACATCAATAAAGTGCATTGATATTAAAATGAGTTCGGGCTTTTTTCTTTTTTTTTCTCAAGTTAGATGGGCTTTTTTCAAATGTTTATAAATTTTTTATTTGTTAACATAACATAAAAGCCTTTCGTCAGAATATGCAAAACACGCGATTTTGTAAAAAAACGAGATACGATCTTTTTATATTAAGCCAGCGATATGTACTTACGTCCTTATTCATGAAAAATTATTCAGGGGGGTTACTCTCAATTAGTCTCGTCTCATCGAACTGTTCGGACGTGTTATTTTTAGTGCGGCTGAATTTTCGATGAAAAAAATCGTAATACACTCCGAAAACTCTGGATAGCCTCACTATCTTTTCTTAACATAAAACACAAAATTTATGTATTTACTACTGCCTTATCGAAACCAATCGTACTGTACTTGAGAGAGTGCACTGTCTGCTTGTAGTAGCAAAAATTTCAATAAATGGAGTAAAATTTAACGGTACTTTAAAATGTTTTTTGTAGATCAATATGTAAAATCATACGATTTTTGGTGTCAACTCTGTATAGCCTCACTTTATAAAAATGAAAAATATGATGGAATTATTAGGCTTTAGCAGCGATTATAATATTTATTGGTTTTAATACAATGTTAACTTAAATTTTGTATTTATATTTTTTAAATTTAATATTTCGTGTGTCCACCATTTTTCGAAATCACATCGAATATGCGATTTTCTAAGGATTGGTATAGGGAATTCAAATAATGGTATGAAATTTCATTCCAAGCTCTTTTTATTCCACGTTTAAGTTCCTCTGTTGATGTATACTGCTTTCCTTCTTCATAAACTTTTCGAGTTAACCAACCCCACACGTTTTCTATGATGTTTAGATCAGGGGAATAAGGTGGCCAAGTTAATAACTCGATGTTTTGGGCATGAATCCATTCCTTAACAACGCGAGAATTATGAATGGGTGCGTTGTCTTGTTGAAAAATGAATGGAAGTGGACCAAAGAGCTCTCTTAATTCAGGAAATGCCGACACCAGTATGTTTTTGTAGCCCACTCCAGTCATTTTTTGATCTACAAAAAACAAGTTTAGCTACTCCATAGTACGTTATTGCGCCCCATACCATAACTCCTCCTTCTCTGCTGTGATGACGTGACAAAAATGTTTCCTCCTTTCTCATATCGTGAAAATAAAAGTTGTAACCATCCGGGCCGTCCAGATTAAATCGCTTTTCGTCGGAAAATACGACTTTCTTCCAATCGTTCGGATGTAGTCCATTTTGCACTTTCCACGTCATGTGTTTTTTTGCGAACTGCAGTCGTTGTTCTTTTCGAGAAGCATTTAGAGGTGGTTTTTTCGAAAGTTTTTTTCGTTTTATAAACTCAGTGCTTCGTAAAATATTACTAATCGTAGTTTTGCTTACGTTTACCCCTGCAGCAGCTCCAATTTGGCGTAATGTCATGGCTGAATTTGAAGCAACTCTTATTATTTTGCGTCTTTCTCTTTCTGGAACTTTCTTCGAGGGATTTCCTGTATATCTTTTTCCATATTCCTCCGGGTTATTTAAATAATTATTTACAACTTTTGGACTTCTGCTTATTTTTGCAGCGGTTGCACGGTTTGAAACACCTTGTTCGTGATACGCTTGGATTTTAGCTATTTCAACAGCACTTAACGCTTTGCATCGTCCCATAATGGTTTGTTTTTAAGGTAAACCACAAAATTTATAATACTTATTAAAAATTTAAGTCTAAGCACTATTAAAGTCAAAAGTAAACTGAAAAAACTGCATTGATTCTATTCTGAGTTTACACCATGAAGTACGTGGAGACATACCGATCACTTAAATTTACCGTTAATTTTTGCTCAATTGAATAATGTTTTTGTTTTTATTGAAAAAAAGTTCACTCTCTTTAAGACACTGTAAAAAAAATTGGACGGGCTTGGTCAATTTAAAAACATTTCATATTATATTGTCAAAAAGATAATGAGGCTATCCTGAGTGTTCGGAGTGTAGGTGAAAAAGTGTAAAAAGTTGAAATTAAACAAAAAAGTGAAAAAATAACTGGTAATAGGTAAAAATAAAAAAAAACATTAAAAATCACATAAAAACTGTATGAGTGTTCCTCTCAGATGTAAATCTGAGAAAGAGCTTAGCTCAATTAGAAAAACTATATGGGTCTCTGAGGAAGAATCCTTAAAAAAATCTGTGGAGAATCTTCTCACTGCAAGAGCCGTGGAACGGCGTCGTTCCTGTTCGCCCAATATAGTGATTTCAACAGATGAAGGAACATCAACGCCTTCTACATCAAATAGTGCAGTCAAACCTAGAAAACAAGTAGGTATGGATAAATACGTCAGAGTTCTTAAGCGACAGAGGAGCCCGACATCTGCTCAAGTGTCATCAAATTCAAAAGCTCCTAAGACCGTGAGTATTAATAATCCAAATGATCAAAATAGGTTTGCTCTCCTCCAGACGGATGAGCCAGAACTTCCTAAGAAGACGTTTAAGCCCCCACCAATTTATCTGAGAGAGCCCACTTCCAGTAAATTGGTACTAGGAATTGTTTCAGTAATAGGTGAAAATATGTTTAGCGTAACATCAATTAAACATGGAAATATCAGCGAAACCAAATTTTTTTTTTTTGCATATAATGAGCAACTTGTATTTATTCATCTGAGAGCGGTGGTGTCCCTCCTTCTCAAACGGCTATGACCGGGATGTTGTAAGATGTCTCGAGCGAGGGGATTTGGATGAGTTTCCAGCTTACCCAAATAAAGGACCACGTGTTTAGTTATTTCCCATTTGACAAGTGGAACATCAAGATCGTTGTGTATGTTGTTGTTTTTAATATACCAAGGAGCGGTAGTTATCATTCGTAGAATTTTGTTTTGACGGCGTTGAATTTTCTCAATATTGGAGTTGGAGGCAGTGCCCCATAACTGGATACCATAGCACCAAATTGGCTTTAAGATTGAGTTGTAGAGTAGAAGCTTACAATCGAGCCGAAGGACGGAGTTTCTGCCGATGAGCCAATGAATTTGGGCTGCTTTCAGTTTCATTTGAGTCAGCTTAGCATCTATATGTGGTTTCCATGTGAGGCGACGGTCCAGATGAATACCAAGATATTTCACGTGTGAGTTTTGAGGCACTATATGGTCATTAATACATATAGGGGGACATGATCCCCTACGTAGGGTAAATGTTACGTGGGTGCATTTCTGTTTATTTATTTTTATTCCCCATTGTCTTGCCCATTTCTCCACTTGCGTTACGTGGTGCTGTAATTGAATCGAGGCATCTTTTGGATCTTTGTGAGTACTGAAAAATGCCGTATCATCAGCAAATGTTGACGTGTGAATTTCATTGTTGGCATGTCTGCTGTGTACAGCAAGTATAGAATTGGTCCTAAGATACTACCTTGAGGGACGCCAGCACCTATAGGTTGAGGACGGCTTAAATAATCACCTTCTTTAATCATAAACTGACGGTCGATTAAGTATTTCCATAGTAGGTGTTGAAGATTCACCGGCAAGTTCTGCTTTAATTTAGATATCAGGCCTTCATGCCATACTTTGTCGAAAGCTTGAGAGACGTCAATAAAGAGTGCCGAACAGTATCTCTTTTCCTCAAAGGTTTTTCTTATGACTTGTACCAATCTATGTGTTTGTTCTATTGTACTGTGTTGACGTCTGAAGCCAAACTGGTGATTGGGAATGCAGTTGTATCATTCAAAATCGGAGTCAGCTTGGTTATAAGCAATTTCTCGAATAATTTGGACATAGTTGGTAATAGACTTATTGGCCTATACGACTCAACTTTGCAAGGATCTTTTCCCGGCTTAGGAATCATCTTTACTAATGCAATTTTCCAAACCGGAGGGTAGTACTCAAGCCGTAAGATGGCATTAAAAAGAAAGAGGATTAATCTTTTTGCAATGCGAGGCAGCTCAAAAATCATTTTATTGCTGATTTTATCAAACCCAGGTGCTTTTTTAACATTTAAATTATCAATAGCCTCAACAACCTCCAGATATTGAAATCTTATTTGTACAGGTGGTCTGGCAACAACAGGCGGTAGTTGGCTAATGTCAGTATCCATATTGGGAGTGAATACATTTTTTAAATGACTTACGAAAAGGTTGCCTTTTTCTTCGTTATTTCGTGCCCAAGATCCGTTCAAAGTACGCAGTGGAGGTTTTGCGATTACGGGTTTTCTTAGATTTCGGACTGCACGCCATAATGAATAATTTGACTGGAAAGTTGCGTCTAGACCTTCCAGATGTTGGTTGAGAGAATCTGCTTTTTGCGCTTCTAGCAAGATCCTAAGATTTTTGGTACATTCTCTCAACCTAGTTTTAAGTTGGGGCGATCTGTGTTGTTGCCACTCTCTTCGGACTCTCCTTTTTTCAGACAATAGTTGCTCAACATCTGCAGAAAAAACTCTGTTGTACCTATTCGGGCGGTAAGTGGAAGAAGCATGTTCTGCGGCTTTCTCGACATGTTCATTAAGACTTTTTATACAGGCATCGATGTCTTCAGCAGTTTTTAACGGGAGTTTCTCTGTGCAGTGTGTGCTAATGTATTTTTTGTATTTTAACCAATTCAGACGTTTGACAAGTAGTAAGGCATCAGTTACGATTTGCTGAGGACTTCTGATGGTGATTACAGTGGGTGAGTGATCTGAAGAAAGATCCAGTGAAGCCTCGACTTCAATGAGTTCCGGGGATACCCCTTTCGCCACGCCGAAATCGATAACGTCAGGAATTTTTTGCTGGTCAGTTGGCCAATAAGTTGGTTGACCAGTTGAAATCACATTCAGTCCCATTTCAGACAGGGAGTCGTACAAGATACGACCTTTAGGGCTAACGAGTCGTGAGCCCCAGAATGTATGCTTAGCATTGTAGTCGCCAGCCGCTATGAAACGGCTACCTAGTGATTTGTAAAAATCTCTATACTGATCTTTTGTTATTGAAAATCTGGGCGGACAGTAAACTGACGAAATCACGAGGTTTTGACAAAAGTTCTCAATACAGATGTTTGTTGCTTGAAGATAACACTCTGAAAGACCACCCAATGAATGGTGTTTGATTCGCGATTTGACCAATATTGCCGAGCCACCACATGATCTATCTCTGGGGTCCTTGGTGTCGTAGAATGTATAACCACTTATTTTAAAAATGCTTCTCGACGTCATATGAGTCTCGGAAATCAGCATTACATCAATTTTCTTATTAAAAAGAAAATATTCAAGTTCATTTTTGTGTTGGCGTATGCCGTTTGCGTTCCAGAAACATATTTTGAGACAGTTCATGGTCTATTAAGTATGGCCTGCAGTAGCGTGGACTGCATTTTTTGCATCTCCTGCATCATACTTGTCATGCTTGTCATGAAATGGTTCATGGATTGCACCAGATTCTCCATTATACCTTCAAGACGGCTAAAATTGTGGCTGTTTGTATCATTTATTGGTGATTCATTTTGCAGTGTTGGTTGGTTAGATCTTAGCACGTTGGCATATGAAAATTGGCTAGTGGATGCTTGTGCTACGGGGGGAATAATTGTAATAGGTACTTTTGTCGTCTGAGTAGGGGTAGAAGCGGGTTTGTTGATCAAGGAAGCCAAAATTCAAGTGAAAAAGAAAGATGATTTTCGAAAATTTTCCAACTAGTTGGAGAGGGAGACTAGGGATTTCTATACCTATCAGCTCAAAAGCGCAAAAGGACTCCAAGTCGTTCTAAAGACCCATGTGTTGATCCTGCGGAGATAAAGACCGGCTTAATGGACAAAGGGTTAAAAATTAAGAGTGTTGTGAATATTAGAAACCGTGAAAAGATTCCACAGCCTATGTTTAGGGTGGAATTGGAACCTGGAGATGTCGTATTAAAGAAAAACGAGTCCCATCCCATCTACAATCTGATTTACCTTCTGCATCGTAGAATCACCGTGGAAGAACCACATAAGCGTCAGGGACCCGTCCAGTGTCTCAACTGTCAAGAATTTGGTCACACCAAGGCGTATTGTAAATTGCCGTTAGTTTGTGTTGCGTGTGGGGAGCTACATGCAACTGCTTAATGTGATAAGTCGAAAACTGATTCAAAAATCAAAAAATGCAGTAACTGCGGAGGTAATCATACCGCAAATTATAGAGGTTGTCCAATTTACACTCATTTGAAAGGCATAAGAACCAACAAGACGTCAGTATTACCTGATCATCCTCAACAGCCTATTTTTTGCATCGAGTGACAATTTCCCTCAATTGTTACGGTCCACTAGTCATGCAAACGCGCTTAGTTCTAGACAAGTTTCTTACGCAAACGTGGTTAAATCTAATATGCCAGGTTTGGAGCAGGAACCTAAATCACAATATTACGAGCCTAATATTAACACTCTAGAGACTACATTGCAGACACTTTTCCAAACTATGAACACCTTTACGACCACTATGACATCCATGATGCAGGAAATGCTGAAAATGCAATCCACTATCTTACAAGCCATGTTAAAGAAATGATTTGTTTAAAAATTTGTTTTTGGAACGCGAACGGCCTCCGCCAACATAAAAACGAACTGGAACACTTCCTGATGGATAAGCAGATTGATGTCATGATGATTGCTGAAACTCACGTGACGACGACAGGGTATTTCAAAATTAATGGCTACGTGTTGTATGATACTAAAGATCCCCGGGGAAGAGCATGTGGAGGTTCGGCAATTCTTATAAAGAACAGAATAAAACATTATTTAATGAACAACATATGTGAGGATTACCTACAATCAACAAACATTTGTATTGAATTCTGTCAATACAATTTTGTTTTATCATCAATTTATTCGCCGCCTCGATTTTCAATAAAAGAACATCAATACTACAGCTTCTTCAATTCCCTTGGAGCTAGATTTTTAGTTGCTTGTGACTTTAACGCCAAACACACTTTTTGGGGTTCACGTCTGGTGACCCCGAAGGGTCGTGAACTCTTCAACACCATTGCCAAAATGGGCTTAGATGTACTCTCAAGCGGGCATCCCACTTACTGGCCGACGGACCGACGGAAGATTCCCGATGTTATTGACTTTGGAGTAGTGAAAAATATCCCTGTAGAATCGATACAAGTGGAGCCTTCATTAGACTTGTCTTCAGATCACTCCCCTTCTATTATGTCAATGCGTTTCCTTCAAGGGAATGGCTCTCAATTTCGGGATATATCTAAAATCAGAGTAAGTTGGATAAAGTATAAAAAGTATTTAAGTTCCCACTGCACGGCAAATGTAGTGTTGAGAACTACCGAGGATATTGATGGGTCGATTGGCAAGTTTACTGAGGACATACGAAGAGCTGTACATCACGCCTCCACATATGACGTTGAGTGCAGAAGTTGGACAAACAGAACTTATTTCGCTGAACTCGATCATCTCCTGACAGAAAAAAGAAGAGTTAGAAGAGAGTGGCAAATTCACAGGTCTCCTCAACTGAAAGCTAGGCTACGAGAATGCAGAGATATACTAGGAAATTTCTTAGAAATCGAAAGAACGGCCTCACTTAGATCTTACTTGGAGGGTCTTGATAGTACCCCGCAATCTGACTATTCGTTATGGAAGGCGGCGAGGTTTAAAAAGACCAGTCAGAGGAAAACCTCCTCTGCGAAATCCGACTGGAGACTGGGCTAGAAATGATTCCGAGAAGGGGACTTTATTTGTTAACCATTTGAAAAATGTGTTTACTATAAACAACTCAAATAATAACGAATCTGATTTGCCACCACTTGTTATAAGGCCTCCTATACCTCTAATACTAAACTTTCGTGATGTCCAAAACGCTATTGGTACTCTGAACCTTAGAAAGGCTACAGGTATGGATAAAATCAGCAATAAAATGCTTGTGGAGTTACCTCGTGTAGCAAGAAGAATTATCCTCTTTATCTTCAACGCTATTTTACGCCTAGAATGCTATCCTGCAGATTGGAAGGTGTCTATGATCACTATGATTCCTAAGTCAGGAAAGGACCACACCAAAGTGTCTACTGCCGACAATTTCAAAACTGTTTGAAAAATTGTTAATGACTAAGTTGACTCCTAATCATCAATTCGGCTTCAGAGCTAAACACAGCACCATCGAACAAACTCACAGATTGGTAAATGTGATAAGAGGGTCGGTTGAAGACAAAAAATACTGCTCCACCCTTTTCATTGATGATTCGCAAGCGTTCGACAAAGTTTGGCATGACGGTTTAATGCACAAAATAAAATTAACTCTGCCTGCTAACACCCATAAACTCATGAAAAGTTATTTATACGGTCGCAAATTTAAAATCAAAGAAGGTGATTTTTTAAGTACCGCTCAGCCAATTGAATCAGGTGTGCCACAGGGTAGCATAATGGGTCCTACTTTATATTTGATTTATGTCTTCGAATGCCGTCAGACCCCAAAATCCATACGTCAGCTTTTGCAGACGATACAGCCTTTATCAGCGTCCATAAAGACCACCAAGTTGCATCACAGAATTTGCAGAATTATGTTTATAAGCTAGAGAATTGGCTAGAGCTTTGGAAAATCAGGGTTAACGAACAAAAATGTATTCATATAACTTTCACATTGCGAAAAGATACCTTCTCGTTCATCAGAATAAATAATCAAATTATCCCGCAGCACAATGAAGTCAAATACCTCGGCATTCACCTCGACCGCCGTTTAACTTGGAAGTCTCATATTGAAGCGAAACTTACACAAATGAGATTAAAAGCAGTGCAACTTAATTGGCTAATCGGCAGAAACTCTACATTGAAATTGGATTGCAAACTTTTGTTGTACAATGCAATACTAAAGCCAATCTGGTGTTATGGAATTCAATTATGGGGTACTGCCTCAGCATCCAACATTGAAAAAATTCAAAGGGGTCAAAATAAAATTCTACGTATAATTACTGCAGCACCATGGTATGTTAAAAATTCTCGAATCCACAAAGATCTAGGCGTGCCATTAGTAAAAGTCGAATTTACAAAATATGCGTCAAAGTACGTCAGCAAACTTGAACACCATCCAAACCCACTTGCACGAGACATCCTTAACTTTAGTGGTCACAATCGGTTGAGAAGGAGGGATACCCTTGCTTTAACTCAAGCGCAAAACAGATGACTGGATCAGTTGATGTGAAATTTTTTTAGTATCATAAAAATTTTTGTCTAGCACTGGCTGGGCTTATTATTTTCTTTTTAGTATTAAGATTTGAAAACTTATTGTCATTTCAAGATATGAAGATTCAATAAATAAATAAAAGCTACAAAAAAACAAAAAAAAAAACATTTATCAAATGATTTTCAATTTCCCAAAATTTTTTTTTTTTTTTGCTTTTAATTATTTATTGAATATTCATATATGAAATGACAATAAGTATTCAAATCTTAATACTAAAAAGAATAATAATTGAGGGAAATTGTCACTCGATGCTAAATTTGGCTGTTGAGGATGATTAGGCAATACTGACGTCTTGTTGGTTCTTATGCCTTTCAAATGAGTGTAAATTGGACAACCTCTATAATTTGCGGTATGATTGCCTCCGCAGTTACTGCATTTTTTGATTTTTGAGTCAGTTCTCGACTTATCGCATTGAGCAGTTGCATGTAGCTCCCCACACGTAACACAAACTGACGGCAATTTACAATACGCCTTGGTGTGACCAAATTCTTGACAGTTAACACACTGGACGGGTCCCTGACGCTTATGTGGTTCTTCCACGGTGATTCTACGATGCAGAAGGTACATCAGATTGTAGATGGGATGGGACTCGTTTTTCTTTAAGACAACATCTCCAGGTTCCAATTCTACCCTGAACATGGGCTGAGGGATCTTTTCACGGTTTCTAATATTCACTACGCTCTTGATTTTAAACCCTTCGTCCATTAAACCGGTCTTTATCTCCGCAGGATCAACACATGGGTCTATACCCTTTAGAACGACTTGGAGTCCTTTTAAGCTGGTAGGTATAGAAATCCCTAGTTTCCCTCTCCAACTGGCTGGAAAATTTTCGAAAATCATCTTCCTTTTTCACTTGAATTTTGGTTTCGCTGATATTTCCATGTTTCATTGAGGTTACGCTAAACATGTTTTCACCTATTACAGCAACAATTCCTTGTACCAATTAACTGGAAGTCGGCTCTCTCAGATAAATTGGTGGGGGCTTAAGACGTCTTCATCCGTCTGGAGGAGAGCAAACCTATTTTGATCGTTACTCACGGTCTTAGGAGCTTTTGCATTTGATGACACTTGAGCAGACTTCGGGCTCCTCTGTCGCTTGAGAACGGTTATGTACTTATCCATACCTACTTGTTTTTTGGGTTTCACTGCACTATTTGATGAAGATGATGTTTTCTCATCTGTTGAAATCACTATATTGGGCGAACAGGAACGACGCCGTTCTACGGCTCTTGTAGTGAGAAAATTCTCCAGAGATTTTTTTATGGATTCTTCCTCAGAGACCCATTTAGTTTTTCTAGACGAGCTAAGCTCATCTGAGAGGAACACTCATACAGTTTTTATACGATTTTTAATGTTTTTTTTTATATATATATTTTAACCTATTACGAGTTATTTTTTTCACTTTTTTGTTTAATTTCAACTTTTTACACTTTTTCACCTATTACGATTTTTTCACCGAAAATTCAGCCGCACTAAAAGTAACACGTCCGAACAGTTCGATGAGAGGAGACTGAATTCCCAAAATTGACGAATTAAAAAATCTAAATTCTCACTTTCTGTTTCATTACGGTTGGCTCGCGATAATAAAAGACAGTGATTCGATTTTTGCACAACATTTCCACCACCAGCAACGATCCATCCTAATGAAGTATTTTGTAAAAGAGGCAACCCAGGACCAATTTTAATTTTTTCAGCTTTTAAAAATTCAAAAAATAAGTCACTTCCGATAAGCATGTCAATAGGCTGTGGCTTAAAAATAAAGGATCTGCTAATTGAGCCTCATTTGGAATATTCCAATTGGAAATGTTTATTCTCTGGGAAGGCTGATAGTCAATTACAGATGATACGACAACAGCAGATTCAGCAGTTGCTGAATCAGTGTTTAACCGAGATTTAATAAAAACGTTAACGACCTTTTCTGCGCGCAAATTTGACTGGCCTATACCCGATACGAGGGTTGTTGTTTTATGTTGTTTAATTTGTAATTTACTGGCTAAATCCGAAGTGATAAAGTTTATTTCAGAGGCTGAATTAAGTATGGCTCTACATGGAATCAACGAATTTTCTTTGTTTTTAACAAATATTACTGCTGTTGCCAAAACAGCATTTCTAGATGCTTGAAATCTATTTTCAGAAAAACTATTTGAAACAACAAGAGACGATTGTGGTGAGTGTTTTGAGGTAGACGGGGCTTGTGGCGAATTTTGAGCGGTATTTAAATTTGAATTTTTATGACTTGCAGAGTTATTAATTTCCTTAACACTCTGATCTAAATTAGGCGACTGTTTTATCTGAGATGCATTATTTTCCATATGAAGAAATATATGGTGCTTGGCTGAACAATTTCGACAGCCATTTGACATACAAGATTTGGCAACGTGCCCTTTCCTCAAACAATTAATACATAAACGTTTTGCCTCTTTAAATCAATTAAATGGCGTTTGTGATATAAAATGAGGACAAGTATATGTATGGGCTTGACTATTACACATTAGACAATTTTTTGTTGTGTTATTTTTTTTTTAGGATTGTTAGTACAAGCATTTGTTTTATAGCCCACCTGTTTTGTAGAATTTTTAGAAATTAGCGGCACAGCATACTCTACATTTTCCATCATCTGGCACCGACGTTGTAAAAATTTATCCATTGCGTCCCAAGTTGGAAGTTCATTAACGGGAGTTAGTTCTTCCCATTTTCTCTGAGTTTAAACATCTAACTTTCGTCCAACAATTTGAATGAGTAAGCAATCTGCTATTTGTTTTTTTGTTCCCATTGAAAATAGAGCACGAAGATGTGAATTCACGGTATCACTTAAGTTTCTGAGTTTTGCCACTGATCCTACCTCAACACTGTCCAATGAAACAATGTCTTTAATGTGAGCCTGAAAATTTAAACGCTTGTTGTCAAACCTTAATTTCAAAATACTTTTAGCCTTTTCATAATTTAAATCACTTATCTCCAAAAAACGTATTGAGTCCAAGGCCGGGCCAGTCAAGCTTGATCGTATCATATAAATGCCTACACAAAAGTTGCATGATAAGGGAAATCATAAAATGCATCGGTCCATAAACATATGAAGTCCACTTCATAGTCCGATAATAACACAGTGCAACAACCAAAATCCGAATGGGATGAGACCAAATACAAATGATAGCTGACATTGTCCATAACAAAACCTCCAAGGGATTTTTTTGGTTCAGTGCTAGAATTTTTTTTACAAGCATTTGAAATTTGTGATTTTGAAACCCTGGCTAACGAGAAAAACTCATTACAATTTTGATAAAATAATGGCTATATATTTTTACTATCCGGGAGAAATGTAATATATTTATGTTTATGGGGTCGGGGAATCCATTTTTGATATTATGTTTTACCTAAAACTAACGCTAGGTGGCGCTGTCATACAATTTGCGTTATTATTTGTAGACTTTCATAGAAAAAACGGTGCATATGCTTTCTTGAGGCTGAATAATCAATTTTTGTTGTTGGATTTATTTTAAAATATAATTATAATGATTTTACAAAGTACATTTTATTACTGCCAGTACGTTTCTTTAAAAAAAAATGCTTTTTTCATGGAAAAAATTAGTTTTTATTGGAATTACCTATTTTCTATTACAAAAAAAAACGTTTTATTTCAAACTATTATATTTTTATAAAAATGTACATATGTTACTTTATTTATCTTTGAAAAATTGCAAAGAAAAAAAAATATAAAACCGGTTCATTAATTTATTTCGTTTGAAAATACAAGTTTCTATATTCATCTGAGATCAGACAGCATTAACATTTTGTCCGTAAAGTTTGCTATTTCACCTTCTGAGATCATATCAGTTGTCAAACTCAAATGAGAAATCAGATAGTGTACAGATAGCTTAAGATGACATTGAGGAACTAGGAGTAAACACGTCCTTAAAAATTAATTTTCTCCATCAACATATGGATTGGTTTGAAAACCAACTTTCAACCGAATCAGATGAGCAAGGTGAACGTTTTCATCAAGTGACTTTAACAATTGAAAACAAGGAATAGAGGAAAAAACTAGACGCTATGTTAGGTGATTTATGCTGGTGGTTAAAGAGAACCACAGATGAAGGCAATAGTGACGAAGAGCAAGAACTAGATATATACACAGATCCACAACCCTCTACTTCTTCAAACAATACAAACTGACAGTGATAGTAATGCAGATCCAAAATGATATAATAGATATAATAAGTTATAATTCATTTTAATAAAACATTTTTTTTTTTTTAGAGAGAAGTAACACTCAGGCAATTAATATGCCTATATATAATTGCGTTAATTTCTTTGGAAAGGGGATAGTTGAAGAAGTAAATGTGGTGAAAGAAGAAAGCTTTTTTATATCACAACTCTGCAATTGCGCATTATGTAATACAAAATAGGTAATTCCAATAAAAACTAATTTTTTCAATGAAAACAGCATTTTTTTAAAGAAACTTACTGGCAATAATAAAATGTACTTTGTAAAATCATTATAATTATATTCTAAAATAAATCCAACAACAAAAACTGATTATTCAGCCTCAAGAAAGCATATGCACCGTTTTTTCTATGAAAGTCTACAAATAATAACGCAAATTGTATGACAGCGCCACCTAGCGTTAGTTTTAGGTAAAACATAATATCAAAAATGGATTCCCCGACCCCATAAACATAAATATATCACATTTCTCCCGGATAGTAAAAATATATAGCCATTATTTTATCAAAATTGTAATGAGTTTTTCTCGTTAGCCAGGGTTCCAAAATCACAAATTTCAAATGCTTGTAAAAAAAATTCTAGCACTGAACCAAAAAAATCCCTTGGAGATTTTGTTATGGACAATGTCAGCTATCATTTGTATTTGGTCTCATCCCATTCGGATTCCAAAAGTTTCATTTTGTGTCACAGTGTAACATAGTAAATGCATATAAATCTCTTATAACAACTGCCACAATATTGCAAATCGACTGAAATAATCCATGAATTAATGTTCTCTTTTTTTTAAATAGTAATTCAGTTTATTAATTCATATGATAACTTAAAATAAGATCACAAAAGCTTTTTTTTTTATTTAAATGTTTCTTAAGAACTCATGTGCACTTTGGTTTTTATGTACAATGTTTTCTCGACACAACTTTTCAACTCAATGTCTCAACTGTAACTCTCAATCTGTCTGTCTGTCATTTTCATTCCTCGTCATTTACATGGTGGCGCAAAAGTAATCCTCCTATCAGAAAATGCTATAAATTTTGCGAGGCCCCTAATGTCACTGTAAAATCAGAATGTATGTATCTAAAATTGAACAGTGTGTCTTAACTCTAAATACCGAGTTAAAACATATTTATAAATGGGCTACTGCTAATGGTCTTAGTATCAATCCAAAAAAGTCTAAATATCTTCTAATCCAAAAACGGACTACTATAAGTGATCATATACCGGATATTTTTCTTAATGACACACGTATAGAAAGGGTAAACTCAGCAAAAAATCTTGGAATTATTTTTAATAAGAACCTGACATGGAGCAATCATATTAATTATGCATGTGGCCGTACGTATTCCATGCTTAGAACTCTCTGGCAAACGCAGTATTGCACACCTGTCAAAATAAGAGTACTTCTTGCAAAAACCTGCGAATTATTTGCCAAATGCGATACCGCAAGTACAGGAAAACTAAACTCAGTTTACAAAAGTATTGTGCGCTATGTATATGGCGTGAAAAGGTTTGATTCTGTTTCGCCTTTTACGGCAAAACTATATGGTATTTAGTTTGATGACATACTCAAAACAAGAGTACTCCTGTTCATGCACAAAATCGTGTATACCCAACAACCACAACATCTATATAACCGCTTAACCCTATTGAGTTCTAATAGAGGAAAGCGAATCTTATTGTTTAGACATCATAGTTTAACTTCTGATTGGCAATTTTTTCTTAATGCAATCCGGCTTTGGAATCTACTCCCGCACAACATACAAATAATAAGTAACGCACTGAGATTTAAAAAATGCATTATTAATTTTTTTACATGTTAATTTGTTAACTAAACTCTTTTCTTTTTCTTTTTTGTTTTCTTTTATAAATTTATAAATTAATTAATTAGTTTAATCACTTTATCTTTAAGAATTATAATTTTTCTTTTTTTTTCTTTTTAATGTTTCTGCTAAAACAATGTTCTATACTGCAATAAGAGACTTTAAGTCTTGTGTATAGAATTGGAAATAAATAAATAAATAAATAAATAAATAAAATAAATAAATAAATAATCATAGAGCAAGAGTATTAAAAGTGAAAATTTAGCAAAAACTAACAATATACATAGAAACATACAGTTAGTGTCATTAATATTCGGTTTTATACTACATTTACAAGTACGCAAAATCTAGTACTTAGATTTCCCATACAAAACAAAATCTAGTTCGTCACGAGATTTTGGAAAAATCTCACAAAATCTTGCACTACAACTCTGAATTTCATACTAAAGTACTAAAAAATACAGCACTGAACAAGAAAATTTTGACAGTTGCACAAAAATAAATTTAAAAAAATAATAAAGAGCGGGATATAAAATAAATTTGCTGCAAACTACACCGTATACTAAATAAATAAATAAACATTTGTGGAAATGGATAAACCAGTAATAATTAAGGGGTATGTAAATTATTATATTAATATAAACTGTAATGCTACAAGCGAGCTTAATTTACAGAAAACGTACCTACAAAAAGAAAAAGCAGTGGAATACAAACGAAGAGGCTCTTTTAATAACACTTTGGGGAGACCTTCAATGATGTAGAAGGAATAGCCATATATTTCCCATACTTACGTGTGTCCATTCCAACCTCCTATATAATAATTGCGTGTAGTACATTTGCAGAAGTTTGTGAAACCTTATGTTTAACAAATGCTGCTGTTTTTTACGCAAAAATGTTAATTCCGATTGTTTTTTTTTCAGATCTGGATATAAAATATAATAAAATTTGTTTTTGTCTCTCCATTTTTGTTATTAAAAGTTTACAATATAATTTATTTTCAATCAGCTGTTTTTATTATGAAAATAAAATCCAACAATATGTCAAAAAGTAATAGTGTAAACCCCAAACATTTTCTTTAAGATTTTAATTAAAATCTACTAGATTTTGCGTAGGTGTAAATGTAGTATTACTAAAGATATACAATATAGCATAGTGAAAAACATGCTAAATCGTCTCAGTGAAGTTATTAAACAAAGGGTTTATCCAACAAAGTACTAATTTTAGTATTAAAGTATTTTTATGCGTTATTTGTTATGTTCTCTAAAGTGAAAACCGAATATTAATGACGCGCAATATATTGGCTACCTGAATTAATTTTGTTTTTTATTATATTGCTATTGTTTTTTTATAAATACAAAAGTAAGTGAATTCCCAAATGTCTTTATATGTTCTTAATATATCGAAAAAAATATTATAAAAATATGCAAATGTGCCCTAAAATGAATCAGTTAAACATATATCTTTAGTAATACCGAATATTAATGGCACTAACTGTATGTTTCTATATTGTTAGTTTTTGCTAAATTTTCACTTTTAACACTCTTGCTCTCTCGTTACACATTTTTAAAACAAACAAAGGGAATTCCGAAATACAGTACTTATTTGAATTAAAATCGATCCTAATTTAGGAAATTATTTGAAAATCAGTTAAAAATGTTACCTGTTCGTCTTTGAAGTATTTTTAAAGTATACATCATCCTTAATAAATTTCGTTTTTTAAAGTTACTACTGTGATGCAGTTTATTTTCCTCAGCCGGGGTATTCCCAGTCTGTCCAGGTCCTTCAGAGGTCTGCTTCCTCTGAAATATTTCCACTGCGCTGTCTTGTACCTTCAGTATACGATCGGATCGTTACCGGGATCAATTAATTCTTATGGACCGTTCGCCACAACTCTGATATGGTTACACTAATTCAATACTACTATCCGACGAGATAAATGCTTCAGATCTCGGTCGGCTAACGACTTAATATAACTATGGTTGCAACCCAATGAGCTCGGTCGGATAACTATGACTAAAATCCGACGAGATAAATGCTTCGGATCTCGGTCGGCTAACTATAGCACCATCCGTCGAGATAAATACTTCGGATCTCGGTCGGCTAACTACAATATTACGAAGTTAAAACCAAGGCCTCGTCTGGTTATACTTTGTTTCTTAGGAACAGAGTATAACTGGATTCATAGGTATAATCTTATACATACATCTTATATTAAAATTCACATTTGAGAATTAAAACATAGAATAGGGAATTTTATTATTATGTGAATTTTAATATAAGAAGTGTTTGTTTTTGTAACTACACGTTACACGCCCAACTTAAAAATACGGAATTTATTCCAGATAGTGTACCTTTTGAATGTGGTTTTTGTTTTTAATTTTTTTTTTTTGAAGGGTTCCCATCTTTCATTTATTCTCACTTAGTTATTGAACAACGAAGTTTTTTTGTTTCGATAATCTTGAATTTTGTGGCAATAATGTGTCATAAGCGGGAAGTTTTGCCTTACTTTTTTTAATTTGAAAAAAGTGCCGTTGAAGCACACCGATTGCTCACCGAATCTTATAGTGAATGTGTTCCATCGGTTTCAACGTGCTAGAGATGGTTTGTGCGGTTCAGAAGTGATAATTTTGACACGGAATACAACTCTCTCGGCCACATGTTGCAATACCTGGTAAAAACAGTTTAGAAACAAGTAGCTGGAAAGTTTTGCTGCACCTGCCTTATAGTCCAGACCTTGCACCGCCCGACAACTATTTGCTTCAATATATGCAGAACGCTCTCTCTGTGATCGCTTCACTTCAAAATAGGGTATATGGCTTGATTCGTTCTTGGCCTTAAAAGATGAGCAGTTCTTATGGCGCAAAATCCATATGTTGCCATGAAGATAGGAAATTGTAATAGCAATGCTTTATTTTAAAATAAAAGATAAAAATAAAAATAAAACGCTTGAATGAAGTACGAGTGTTTTAAAAATAATTGCATTAAGTTTGAAATTTAAATATGTTTTGCTTTTTAATGTTATGCTTTTTATTTTTACTTTCAGCTATATCGTCTACAAGTTCAGTATCCACCAAGGCTTTGGCTGAAAAATTTCTCTAGCAAAAACTACCTGGCTCACTTGCCAAATTTAATAAAAAAGAAATGTGTGAAATTGACAAGAACAAATTTGAAGTCCAATTGAATGTAAACATTGTATCATCTTCACAAACAAATAATTTAAACCAATATATAAAGAAAAACACTTCTTTCCCTGGAACAAATAAATCAACAACAGAAAATCAATCTGCAGTAATTGTTAGGACAGCAAATGTAGACGCAGACGATCATTCTCAACAGCATTCCATAGCACCAACATTACCCATACATTCTCCGCACTCACCTCTCTTAACTAATGAGACTACTCACCATCATTTAAAAAATACTAAATTATCTGCCAGATACATTAATAATACAAGTTTCTTATGTAATGCCGTAACTGATCATTCGAAGCTTGGTACAGAAAATATTCCGATAACCCAGAAATCAACAGGTACCATATCATCATCTAAATTAATATGTTATTGTGAGAAAAGAGAAAAAGAGGAATCTTTGGAAGGTTCAAGCAATAAGATATCAATAGATTCAGGTGTAGCAAAACGTATGGTGCCTACACGCAATGCAGCCACAAGTCCTCATTTGGATATACGAAAACTGGGTAGTATGACTACGCTCACTCCCTCGCCATCACTAACGAATGAACTTTGTCTAAAGTCTGCAGATACGGCAGAATATAAAAGTAATAAATTAAAAATCCAAAATAGAAATATTTTAAAAATTGATGACGAGGGAAATCTTAAGAAAATTTCAGAAAAAACCAACCTTACCGGTGAATCCAAACCTTTAAAACTACTTCAAACCACACGGTCACTATCACCTAGACCACCTCCTATACGGCATCAACATGCAATGTTAGTTTCAGATTCCAATAATGTTGATATAAAATTTTCTCGTTTACCGAAAACTAATGCGCGGTCCAATAAACAACAAATCAACAAACTTTGCCGTTCTGAACAGTCTTCTCCCAATGTAATTGATGGAACTGAGATACAATTTTCTTACAATGAATCAACAAATCGAAGTACTGGCTGTTTGGGTAACGTATTTTCTGACCCTTGGTTAAAAATAACGGGTGACGACAATATTTCATCTTCTCTTCTATCAACTGCTAAAAAAGAGATGCGATTTCACAAAGCTTACACGGTCGTAGAAAGCCATAGAGATCCTTGGGTTAAAAGGGCAGACATTGAATCTAGCTCTAAAGCTTCGCGGCATGAGGTATTTCGTCAAAGTAAGTCATTTTCTACTTCTAAATTCGATGTGGAGACCATAAAAAATCCATCTTTAACAAATAGCAGCAAATTTCCTGGTTACTTAAATGAAGATACGAAGTCAAATTCTATAATTGGTGTTAAAAAAGAGTTGCGATCAGCCCCATCATCTCCTCAATTTTTAACAGCATCTGAGAATATATTTTCTTCCTCTACCTATCTTAGTAACCAACATAGTAGTGGTTGTTTTAGCGAAAAATCTCCCACACGATCTTCTAGTTTCTCACCTGCAAGAATAAAGGATAACCATAATTCCTTTACGGATTATAATTTGCATCAATCAAATTCACCCCAGCCCTCAATATCTGTTGCTACCGAAATTATTGATGAACACAGCAAACGTAAATCAAAATTAAATATTGGATCAACTAATTACGAGTTTTTGAACGTGTGCAATCCAGTTATTTTTAATGCCAGACACAGCTTTTCTTCAGTTTCCGATCAGCAACAAGGTGATGAACTGCAACTTAACATAAGACGTCTCTCCGATCAAATGCGTCGAAAAGAATCGATTTTTACAAATTCCATTAAAACATTTTCAAGTGATCGCAATGTTAGGGAAAATCGAATATATGAAAACAAAGTACTCACGTCTGCAAATGACACAAACGTGCAAAACGTCCGTGAAGGGGTTTCAACAAACAGAGCTGATTTTTCGGAGTATTTGGAACAATTTAGATGCAGCGAAGCAAAAAAAGCTGCTATTAATAAGGAAAAAACATACCAATGGAGGGAGAACAATTCGCTGACAAAAACTCAAAATAACCAACTCATAAACAAGACTCAGCAATCATCCGATTGTCTTCTGGAGACTACGTGTTAAACACAGTTGATTCCTCAATAAATTATTGTATTTACTACTTATTATTTATCTTATGATATCAATGTTATACGCAAGCATAAAGCGCATAATATCAAATTCATATAAGTATATGTATATGATTTGTTCACTCAATTTCATAAAACTTGGTAAAAATATTCAGTAATCATTTCATAAAATAAATACTCTATTGAAATATACCTACATACATATAGTACATACATTGTATCGCATATTTTGTGAGGGTTTTATACCGTTCTTTTCATGAGATTACCGAACAAATTGATCATAGGTAAATATTAAAAATCTTCGACTTCGACGCGCAACGATTAGATATCTACCAGTGCATATATACCAACCGTGTTAATAAAAATTGGTAACTTTAACACGCCGGTATCCTAATGTGTAATAGTGTGACACCTATGACATACTTTGTTGCGATTTTTTCTTGAGTGTGATAGAAATCGGTCAGATTTTCCAGTGAATGAATCGTACGATTGTGTAGGATAGTGTATCACGACATTTGAGCCCAGCCGCCGATAGTTTTTTTTATGTAAATACACTTCTTGTGTTGAAGTTTATTATCAGAGTTTTATTTTAAGACTAAATTACAAAGTTGAAAGTAATACTAATGTTACTACATTATAAGAATGAACAAGTAAAAAGAAAATAGAGAAGGTACATGTTGCAATATAAAGGGTTGCCATATTTTAACACTCCTCCTCAACATGTATATCCTTTATACAAATTATACAAAATATCAGGTCTATTCGGTAAGTCACTTTCACCACAAATACGCGTTTCATTCACTTTTTGTTATTCTAAAATACATTAGCGATGTGCGTACCAGAAAACATATGTTTAAAAGATGTGCAAACAGAAAACATATGTTTTTGTTCACTTTGTATGCATTCTAAAATACTTTTTCACCACACATCTACATAATTTTCGTTCGACGCTTGATCTAGCGCGTAAAAATAAAATACCTACATAACTGAAAAATAAATAACAAGCGTATGCTTCAAATGTAAGTAAATATATGTACATATGTATATAGAGGGTGTTTTTTTGAGAGGTATAGAACTTCGAATTGAAATAAAACACAAGAAAATCGTTTTAATGACCATCAATTTGGCTTTACTGGAAGGATAATTTTATGCCATTAATAAATATATAATTTCAGGCATGTGGCCGCCGCGGCTGGCTCGAATAAAGCCAATTCTACAGGTCCAATTTTCAACCACTTTTTCGAGCATATGGGGCCGTATGTCGGCAATAACGCCACGAATGTTGGCTTCCAATTCCCCTAACGTTTCTGGTTTGTTGGCGTAGACGAGCGACTTCACATATCCCCAAAGAAAATAATCCAATGGTGTCAAATCACACGATCTTGGTGGCCAATTGACAGGTCCATTCCGCGAAATTATGCGCTCATCGAATGTTTCCTTCAATAAATCGATTGTGGCGTGCGCTGTGTGGCATATAGTGCCGTCTTGTTGGAACCACAACTCATCCACGTTCATGCCATCCAATTCGGGAACAAAATAGTCGGTTATCATGGCTCTATACCGGTCACGGTGGCGAATCGATTCATTCGGGTCCTCTTCAACACTTTGCTCTACAGCGGCAATTGTTTCTTCGGTGCGCACTGTTCGACGTCTCTGCGGATGCGTATTATCACATAGAGTAAACGTAGTGCGAAAACGATCAATGGTTAACCGAATTAATTGCTCTGATGGACGATTATGTCGACCATAAAATGGACGGAGCTTGCAGTAAACTTCGCGAACTGAACCGTTATTTTCGAAATAAATTTGCACGATTTGCAAGCGTTGTTCTTTTGTCAACCTGTTCATGATGAAATGGCAAACCAAACTGAACATAAATGACATTAGAGTTGCCAGATTTGACCACAAAATGCCAGTTTTATCTCTTTTCGAAAAACAAACCTGTAAAAAAAAACATCCTATATTACTAAAATAGCTCATATAACAAACACAGTATGTGAAGCAAATACTTTAAGAACAAAAAGTAACCGAAGATGGTGGGTTCGCCCGGTGAATCTTACTCGAGATGAGGAAGGTTTTTACAGAACATGTGTTCAACAATTAAAAAACAAGGACGAAGAACATTTTTTTAAGGCAACACGAATGACAGTGACTAATTTCAATTTGTTATTAACATTGCTAAAAGAAAAACAAGAGCATTTTTCAAACAGGAGAGCTATAGATGCCGAGACGCGCTTGGCGGTCACAATAATGTAAGAAAATTTAAGTATTCTTAGTATTTTACTATAAAAAGAATAATATCAGGTTTTTAGCACAAGGATGTAATATCCAAGCTCTTGCTTGGGCATACAAACTGGGTATTTCAACAGTTCGCAAAATTGTGTATGAAACGTGTGATGCAATTTGGGATGAGCTGCATACAATTTATTTGTCATCTCCTAACGTGTGCGAATTGAAAATAGCGGATAAATTTTATATAAAAACAGGAATGCCAAATTGCTTGGGAGCCATTGATGGCAAACATATACGGATAGTCTGCCCAAAGAAAAGTGGTTCGTTATATTACAACTATAAAAAAACGTTTAGCATCGTTTTATTGGCAGCTTGTGATGCTAACTACGTGTTCACATACGTTGATGTCGGAGCTTTAGGAAGCCAGAGTGATGGTGGTGTACTGGCTCGAAGTGAATTTGGAAGGAAATTGTTAACAAACACTTTGGAAGTTCCTCGCAATGCCAACTTGCCTGGAACTTCTATCAATTTTCCGTACTATTTTGTCGGTGATAACGCATTTCCATTAAAAGAGAATTTAATGCGTCCATTTCCTGGACATAGCTTATCACAAGATAAAGATAAATTCAACACAATGTTATCTAAGGCCAGAGTGCATATTGAAAATGCTTTTGGCATTTTGGCCAATAGATGGAGGGTTCTTCATACAACAGTTCACATGTCCCCAGATAATGCAGACAAAGTTGTCTTGGCCACGGTTGTGCTTCACAACTTTTTAATGCTTAAAAACGACCGAAACTACTTCACTGCTGAGCTTGTTGACCGCTCAAGTGAAAATAGAGGCGAGAAGAAGTTCATTTCCTACCCTCATACCAACCAAGATCAGCTAACCGCTCCTCTACAACTGCATTTCAATTAAGAGAAATTTTAAAAGATTTCATTGAAAATAATGATGTTTAATATAAAAAAAATTTTATAAACACAAAAATATTGTTCTGCAATAATAAATTAATAAATATAAATAAAATAAATAAAAACGTAAAAATATTGTTCTACAATAATGAATAATGCGAGATCAGTTACATATAATACATATCGAGCCATTACCGCCAAAATAATGTATCCCACACCATAATCGATTGTTGTTTTTTTATCGACATCGATAGTTCAACATCATTTAGAATTATTAAAATTAAATGTATTACACAAAACAATATTTACATTATAAATTTTAAAATAATGGCTTTATTCAAACTGATTTTATTTAAAAAAAACCTTCCCCTGTAAAATTTTGAGTTTGTGGGATACATTTTTTCGGCGGTTATGGCTCGATATAATAAAAAAAGTAAATATTAGTGATAATAGTAAATTATGTATTAGTAATAGAAATAAGTATGTAATAAGTAATAGTAAATCAATAATATCAAAGTAATTATTAAAAGTAAGTATTAGTAATAAGAAAACATAAAATATTGCTCTACTAAAATTATAAAAAATAAGGCACTTTTGTGTACTTCGAAATCACTCTTTATTCTGTTGTGGAATAAAATGCTGCGATTTCTGCAAAAACTACACCTGACACTTTAGTTTCTATTTCGTTTATTAATTTAGGTGGCATGTTAGCTTTTTTTATTTTAAGAGCTAAACTTCCGAAAAGGAAGTGATGTAGAGTCCTGTTCTGCCTTTGCATTGTAGCTGCTCCACAAGTTTCAGAAATGCTTGACGCAGCCAAATCCAAAAATTCTTGAAATTTTTCGCTGTCATTTTTCTGAAAACACACAGTTTCAAACAATTACGACAATTGACAAAGAAACATATACATATGATACATCCATACCTTTTTCCCTCGTAAATTAATGTTGGGCATACAGAAGCTGGAGATAAGATGCTGTCGGCAGAGTCCAAATCGATGACGTCGGGATAATCTGTTTCCTCAAACACGTCATTGCAAACATTTTCGATAGTGCTAAAAAGTACAATAGAATATAAGTTTTATATTTCCGTCGCACTGGATGATATTTCTTACGGTCTGGAACATGTGACATGTTGCAAAAATGACATTGCCTCTAAATATTTCCACGTTTTTTGGGGGGTTTCAGCACTACTGCCAGAAGCGACTTGCTCCATCCTCTTGCAACGCTTATAAGAGTCACGGAGCCCTTTCCAGCGCTTCTTGCATTCGCTTTCTATTAAAGAAGGTACAATTTAAATTAAAAGGGTTTATCTCACAGTCTATGTGTCTTACCATTTATGTATATTTACTTTTGCTGCAACTTCTCTCCAGGCATACTCCTTCTTCTTCAAATTTTTGTAATCTGAGTGGCCCAGATCATATAAAATTTTGCGGCTGCGTACTTCTTCTATTAGGACTTCATCCATATCGATATTTTTGTCTACAATATACATTAACAATAAATAATCATTTAAATTAACAATAAAATACTTACCAACTACAAAACAATAATGAACAATTGAAAACATTTGAATTGAATTGTTCATTGTAGATGTCTAGATTTCAGTGGTGCCACTTACAAATATTTCACTTCTATAAAATTAAAATCGCTTATTCGAAATATATACCGTGGCCGACAAAAGTCTACATACGACCCATATTTTTGCAATTTGGGCATTTTGAAACCATAATGAAGAAAAGTAATAATACAGTTTTGTTTAAGATGTATTTATAATAATAATAACACAAAATAAAATATTATTTTATTATAAACTTAAACTTTTATTCACAAAAAACTAATAAAATTGAATGACAAAAGTCTACATACGAGCTGTAAATTAACATAAAAAACTTTGGGTATTAAAACTTATTATGTACTTTTTATTAAAATTAATATTTCGTTGGGCCACCATGGGCATCTATAACTGCCTGTAAGCGTCTGGGCATCGAAACAACTAAATTGTTGAGTTATATTTAGCCATTCTTCTTGAAGCTTCTCTTTAAGCATTGGGTCACTAGTAATAGGAGTTTTGCGAATTTTTCGTTGTAGAATCTCCCACACGTGCTCAATAACATTTAAGTCCGGCCTTTGAGGTGGGGTGTACAACTGTCGTGGGGCATTGTAGAGCAGCCATTCTTTGACAATCTGAGCCGTGTGCCTCGGATCGTTATCTTGCTGGAAAATCTAACTCTGACTAAGATTTAAAATATCAGCCGAGGGTTTAAAATTTTGTTCCAAAATGAATTTGTACAGATACCGATCCATATTACCCTCAATAAACACTAACTTTCCTACTCCAGAAGCAGCAACAGCACCCCAAACCATCACGCTGCCTCCACCATGCTTAACAGTAGCAACTAGTTCTTCGGCTCCATCGCTGTATTTTTTTTTCGCCAAGCTTTATCTCTCCCATCACTTCCAAATATGTTATATTTAGATTCATCAGTGAACAAAACTCTCTTCCAGAAATCCATGTCCTTCTGAATATGCTTGTGCGCAAATTCCAAACAAAGTTTGCGATTTTTTTTCGCTTATGAGAGGTTTATGCGAGGAGATCTGCTATGGTAACCATTATTATTTAAAGTTCTTTGTATAGTTCTTGGATGTACAATTAATTCAGATCATGCAGCGATATCTTCGGCTAATTTTGCGGCATTTACTTTTGGATTTTTGCCCACTTCTTTTAAGATGAAGCTAACGTCTCTACGACTAAGTTTCTTTGGGCGACCTCCACGTGGTGTGTTTTCAACTGTACAAGTCTTTTTAAAGTTATTGACTATTGTCTGAACTGTAGACTTACTTAAATTAAAAAGCTTTGATATTTCACCAAAAGATTTTCCCTCATTTCTGCACTTTACAACAAATTTACGGACATCAATTGATATTTCTTTTCGAGAAGCCATTATTTCTATTAAAGATTTATTTAATCCGCCTAAACTTGAACTGAATACTATTTTAAGAAACCTTAACACAACAAGAAAAGTAGAAAATAAATAACGGCATTTTACTGTTTGAATTCAACAACAAAATCCCATATATGCTGGTCGTATGTAGACTTTTGTCAATGCTTTTTATTTGTTTATTATGAATAATTTTTAAAGTTTACATTACAATAATAATTTTTTTTGGGCATATCAATAAAAATAGATTACACACAAAACTGCATCATTATTTTTTTGATTCCGCGCTAATGTTCTCATAAAATGTCCAATATTGTGGTCGTATGTAGATTTTTGTCGGCCACTGTATACTTATATCTTGAATCCATTTCAAAACAAATCAATTTATTTATTTATAGCTCTTTATTGATATTGCATTTTTAATACATACTTGTTTTTGATGTTCTTTTCTTTTGAATAAAATAAAATATTTTTACACGCTAATTGGCTTAACATGCTTTGTAATATTGTCAACACTGTTTTTGTTTTGTCGTCAACAAAAATAGAAATTAGTTTAATTCGACTGCAACGACAAAAGTAGCATAGTTGTGAAAATAATCGTTTTCATATAAACGTGTGTATTTTATTCTTGACACATTGTAGTCGGTAGCCTGCTGTGGTGAATGTGTTCAATGCATTAATCTCTTTCATTCAGTCGTCATTGAGACCAAGAATGATAAAATAAAGATTACGCCTTGCGCATGTTTTCCCGTTATGTGACGTAGAAGGTCCATTCTAAGGGTTACCAAGAATGTTTCATGTGTTAGAATTAAAATGTCTTGCGAAAAATGTATGTTTTATGTGATAGTTGGCAACCTTGCAATTGAAATCTCTGAGAGTTCTAAAATAAAATCTGTTTAAAAAAGAAAAACGAACAAAAAAAAACAACAAAAAATATAAACATGAAGAGTGCAGTGAGCCAATGCAAGCAAAACATGAGTAAAAAAAACAAATGAGAAAAAATTAGCCAATAGAAACACAGAATGTGTGACGTCACAGACTGTTACAGTCTTATGCAAAAAAACTTAAAACAGGCTGATAAACCTCTGTTAAGAAAAATTCCTTAAAGTATCATGCAAAAACAACTTTTAGCTTAACATACGTCTGTTAAAGCAATGATAACATCAAATAATTTAAAGCAGCTACATGCCTACTTTAAACTGACGTTAAATATTTCATTGATTTGAAAAATTAAGTTTTGTGAATTTTTACATAAAAAATTGCTCTAAAAAATAAAGTTTTGTGAATTTTTACATAAAAAAATGGATTCTTTAAATTTAATGACCAGAATCGGTAAAATTATATAGTTTTTAATGTAAAAATTAAATTTAATGTGCAATTTTTGTATTTAGAACATATAAGTCAAGTGGCGAGCTATTATCGGGCCAGAATTTATAAAGAAAGGATTGATGGCTTCTCTCTTCCAGACGACCACTTCAAATCTAAATACCGTTTTAGCAAGAAAACTGTGAAGAAAATTGTAGCATTGATAAAACATGATATTGAAGTAGATCGCAGGGGTTGTGGAACATCAGCAGATCTACAAGTTTTGGTAGCTTTACGTTGCTGGGGACGAAGGGAAGTAAGTAGAAGATTCCAGTTGCAGTAATCTAAAATCAAATTTATTTATTTTTAGTGTTAAGATGATGCTGGTGACCTTCACGGCTTAACACAAAGCACAGTCAGCAGAATATGTGCCAAAGTGTCTCGCGCTTTGGCGAAACACGCTAAAAAATATATAAAAATGCCATCTTCTGTTGAGGAAGAAGCGGAATCGGCAAAAAGATTTAAAGCCATTCGTAACTTTCCTGGAGTCATTGGCGCAATTGATGGCTGCCATATAAAAATTAAGAAAACTGGAGGTGAAGCAGCGCAATATTATATCAATCGAAAAGGATTTTATTCACTCAATGTTCAGGTAATTCGAGGTGTAAACATTTGTACCAAGCACTTATAATATTTTGTTGAAGGTCTTTTGCGATTCGCAACTAAAAATATTGGATATTGTTGCAAGATGGAGAGGCAGCACTCACGACTGTCGGATATTTAATGAATCGGCAATAAAAGCAAGATTTGAAAACCGGGAATTTCGAGGCCTTTTGCTTGGTGATTCTGGCTATAAATTAACGCCATACTTATTTACACCTCTACTTCGCCCTCAAAATGAGAAAGAGTTAAAATACAATAATGCGCATATTGCAACCCGAAATACCGTTGAGCGATGTTTTGGTGTTTGGAAGCAGAGATTTCGATGCTTGCTCGATGGTATGACCGTAAGCTTTCCAAATGCTAAAATATTAGTTGTGGCGTTAGCTGTTCTTCATAATATTGCAATAGAAGAAAACGAAGATTTTGCCGCGATAGTAAGTAAATATATACATATTTACCAAAAAATTGTTTTGTTTGTTAAGTATGTCATTGGTTCATTGGTACTTACACCAAATCATTAGTAAAGGTCAACCTAATTTAAAAATCATAAAACCTCTTAGCTTTTGCACGAAGTTCCAAAGAACAATTGAGAATTATAAAAGGAAAAGTATAACAGACCTTGAAATTTTTAAAAACTGCAACAAACTATTCTTGGATTTGGTCTAATAACAAGGAAAGTGCATGCATATAGACATACCTAACCTGTAATAAACAAAGCAATATTTATTAACAAATTATTGGAGACATTCTAGATAAATAGTATTAAAATTAATTTATTTTTTTTTAATTAATTTTTCTTTAGCTGACTGAATCAAACGAGCCGATTCAAATAGAAACAATTGAAAGCCAGGATGAAAATTTAGGAAGAATACACAGTGCTATACTTAGATCATTTATTGATAAACATTTTTAAAACCTATTTAAATAAAAAATACAAATTATACATTTTATTTAAAAATATTTATTTACTTCAATATATATCTAGTACATCCATTTCAGTTATTGTATATATCCAATTATTATTGGGTATGTGATGAAAATCGATTTCGATCCAAAAACGGTGTAAAATCGAAAGAAGTTGTGATGGCATCACTTATTTCTGTTTTATATTGTTCTTCTTCTTGTTTGTTTGTCAAATCGAATACGATTTCATTTTCCATTTTGTCCTATGAAAATGTCAAAAAAAAGAGTGTGATGGAAAACGAAAATTTACTGTTTTAACCGTTTTTAAATCGAACACTCTTTTGTACACGATTAATTAATTTTAATACATAAAATTTATATTTTTAAAATATTTAAGCGAAAATGTAAGTATTTGTGTAGATACATATGTACACAAAGCTTGTAGTTCGAAATTAATAAATATTGGAATGGAATTTTTAGGGGAAAACACACAAATAGTGCCCAAGAGGAATGCATGGTTAGTTTTATGGAAAAACACCCACAACTGGCGAAGAACTTTTTTAAAGGTGATAGAGTCGAAGCGGAAAAGCTTTGGCAAACGTTTGCGCAGGAGCTAAATAAGATTGGTCCACCACTAAAAGATTGTAACGGATGGAAGAAGGTAGATATGCTCAGTTTCTGTAAAAATTCAAATAAAATTACATTTTCTTGTATAAGTAGATATGGAGTGATAAAAAGTCTGCAATTAAAAAGAAAATTTCACAAAATAAAAAAGAGGCTCGTGCTACCGGTGGAGGACCACATAACCAATTATACATTGATTCTCATTTCATATGACGAATGTATATTGTATTGGATTAACTTGTAATTTAAAAGCGTCTTTGAAATACATTAACCTTGTTTATTTATTAAAACAGGATTTTATTTGATTTTAAAAATAAAATTAATATGTACATAGTAGGTACTACATACATACATACATATGTATTTATGTTTTGTTTACTATAGGAAAGCATTTAGAAATAAACTTTCCGCAATTGCATCCCGGTTTCTGCTTGCATCAATATTTGTTACGTTACTGGAATATATTTCGACGTCACTAGGCTCAGTTTCTTCAAGAGGAGTACTCGTAATATTAAAATTATGGTCTATTTTGTAAAAGTTACACATATTGTGTAGTGCGCAGCATATACTTATTATTTTTACAATTTTTTGTGGTTTGTACCATAAAGCGCTAGACAAACATCGAAATCTGCTTTTAAGAACTCCGATTGTTCTTTCAATTATGTTTCTAGCTGATGCGTGAGCTTTATTAAATTTGTGTTGAGCTGATTCTGCATTAGGAACTCTATATGGAACTAGTACAAAAGACTCTAACGCATATCCAGAATCGGCTAAAAGCCATGAACCACGATCTCCATTTTCAAAATTACTTAGGTAAAAGTCTCGTGCGAAACTTAAATTCCATATGAAAGAATCGTGACTGGATCCGGGTCGAGTTGCGTCAATCGCCATAATATTCATTTTGTAATCACATATCTAAAAAAATTAAATAAAAATAAATGCATTCTTTCTAAATTTGTTAACTTACTATCATGGCATTAATACTATAATAACCTTTTCTATTATAGTATAAATAGTCCTGGTTCCCTGGTTTTATTATTCTAATGTGGGTACCGTCAATACACCCAACAACGCCAGGAATTTTGAATTTTTCAAAAAAATTTTGTTTTGACTTTTCAACATCTTGTGCATCAGCTGAAATTTTTATCCAATATTCGCATAACACTTTTTCTAAAACAACTACCAACTTGAAAATGATTTAGAAAATGTAGTTCTGTGCATTGCTACAACAGAGTCGTTCCCAACCGACCTTTGAAAGCTGCCTTCAGCTAGGAATCTTAATGTGGCTGCTAACTCTATTACCAGTGGAAATGATTTAGATTCCACATGTGGTTCAATTTTTTTTAATATCCAAGCAAAACCTTCCTTATTTAAACGAAAATACTCTTTAAAGCTAAAAATATTTGTAAAAAACAGGTCAAATTATTCAAGCTGTTATGCTGTATTCCTACCTCTTTTCCGGCATATTTAATGGATTTGATGCATCCCTCAACATTTTTCGTTGAATATTTTGAACTTTTTTTGAATTATTAGTTATTAAAATTGCTGCTGATAAAACAAATGCCATTTTTAGTGGTATTAAGATTCAAATAAATGTTTATTTTTTAAACCAAACTTGCAGTTTGACATGAAACGATCTAAAATGAAACAAAAAATGGGAAGTAAAACCGTTCGTTTTTCATCACATCTTAAAGCAAAGCGTTCGTTTTCAGCATTCGATTTCATTTGAAAACGAATCGATTTTCATCACATACCTGTATATATATAAAAAAATAACAATTAAAACTAATGAAACGTATTAAATATTAAAATATTGCAAAATGTTAACTACATATAGGTATACATAGGTTACTAAAACAAACAATATCTTCGATTAATTTTGACTCGTATTATTTATTATCTGCAGGAAAAATATTATTATATTGATTATTAAAAGTAAATTTTGTCGTCCTTTAAATGATTAACATACACATATGTATGTACAAACACACATATATGTATATGTACAAACATACACATATGGCCAAAAATACATACACATACATATGTATCTACAAATTGCTGAAAAGCCATTTAGGTGACGATATGTATGTACATACATACATATGTAATACAAATTGGTTAGTTTTTCGTTTTTTTTAAATACATGCATACGTACCAACAGAATATTTGCTATACAAACAACTTTTGCCGTACTCCCCATTTAAATTTCTTATTTTAGCTTTTTCCACTTCCAAGCGTGCCTTCTCCACCTCCAATTTTGCTTTCTCGACATCTAATTTAACACTTTCTATTTCTAACTGCCTTTTATGCAGCTCTTCCCTGCACTTCATATCCAACTCTACCATATTATAAATATTGTGCTCAGCGTTTGATTTCTTAGGGATTTTCTAATGATATACATATGTATGTACATACATATTTATTAAAAATTTAAATATTCACCGCAAATACAAACCTTCTTTAGGAGAGGTGTGGAATTGGGTACAGTTTCTTGAACTGTTTGTATAAATTCATTTTCCGTTGCATCTGAACTCTGAACTGTGTCATTGTTTTCTACAGATATCGCACTATCTTGAACAATCTTTAAAATAGAAGAATCATTAATTTCAAAACTTTTATTAATAGCATTGTCATCTTTACTTACTTCTATTAATGCAGCATCTGAATCAAATTCGTTGGAATCTACGTAAAATTCATTCGGCAGCCATACCGTTATGTCGTCACTGCTTATAGGTTCTTTTGCTGCTAGTGAACCACCACCAGTTTTCAAAATTTCTTTGCGTCGCTCCGGTACTTCCTTCTTAGCTGCAATTTTGACATCCACTGATTTTTTAGCTGAGTTATTGTGCGTTGACTTCCGATACATATGCTATTGTAGCTAAAAATTTTAAGAAAATTGATATCTCAAATTAAAATATGTGCTAATGTACATACATACGTATATATTGTACTTACTTTTCTGTCAACTCCTTCCATGCTTTTTGTTTTGATTGGTTGGTGTTGCTATCCGTATTTTTATTTTCTATCACCTTTACCTTCTTTCTTATAAGTACATACATGTAAATAACATCCAATACAAATATTTTACCAAACTAGAACCACTACTTACTCTGTCCTCTTCGTTCCAATTTTCGGATCTTTTTCTTTTTATGTTCCCAGGCTTATCCATTTTTATTAATTTACAAAATTTATGCTTTTATTATTACCTTACACGCCAAAATTACTTGAAGAAATATGCCCCTATTGCGGTTCACAACTTTTTTAATAATTTGGTCGTCTTTCATAAATCGGTATTGCCATTCACAACTTAAATGTAGTTGACTTTTTGGTTGTGCTGCTGATTTTTTGGTTGTGTTTAATAGTATTGCGGTTCACCATTTTGGATGAGTTTGGTTGACACAAACGATAAATATACACAATAAACACGTGCACAGTTCTATCTGTTAGTACCAGTTTCTCTTAGTTTGCTACTTCTGGTATGTATTGGTAAATATTTTCTTGTTTCTGGTATTGGTAAGTATTGTTATTGTACAAAATACTTACTGTGTGAGTAGATAAAGAGAGAATGAGAGTAACATATTTATTTTTATTTGTTTTCATAAAACAGATATGAACAAATACTGATGTTAATAACATGGTTATTTGTGATACTCGGGCAAATTGCTGAAAAAGCTGAAAAAAGAACAAACATGCGGCATAGACCTACTTTGTTGAATGTTGACTAACAACTGAATGTAATATTAGTATTTTTACGCTCTTGTTGTGAGCAGCGTTGCCGTTTTTGGTTATTTCTAACCAAAATTGGTTATTTTTTTTCTCAATGTGTACATGTGTAGATTTTTTCTGTTTTGGTTATTTTTTTTTTACTGAAAATATTTAGATTTTAAGACAATTAGTAATATATTTCAAGCAAAAGAATTGTGCAAAAATCAACAAAATGCCCATTTTGTTTGGTCTGCCAAAGACAAATTTCAAAACTCAAGCTGTGACATTTTAAGTAAAAGTGATCTCCATATTTATTGTAATATAATTACATGTTTTTTAGTATTTAAGAGAGTAACTTTCTAGTTCCTTATTTTATTGCCAATGAAAAATTTTTTGTTTTTATTATATACTTTTTATTTTTGTTTAAGACATTAAAAATTAATAATTAAACTTGCAAAACTTAATGTAAAGTATTGGAATTTTAAATTTTACAAATTGTAGCATTAGCTTATGTTTCTTTGCATTACTTTTTGCAAAATATGACGCTTAGTTTTTTAAAAAAATTATTTTTTAGTATAAGGAGTTGTGTTGTAAAATACGTTGTTTTATGTTTTTTTTTGTTACCTTAAAGTACAAATTATAGTTAAAATTACAAAAAATAAATAAATAGTACATGCATTTAAATTTGGTTATTTTTTTTTAAATTTGGTTATTTTTTTCATAAATGTTGGTTACAAAAAATTTTTTTTCGTGGCAACACTGGTTGTGAGTATTGATTGCGATCGTGTTCAGTGTTGCCACGAAAAAAAATTTTTTGTAACCAACATTTATGAAAAAAATAACCAAATTTAAAAAAAAAATAACCAAATTTAAAAAAAAACAAGTAAGAGTGCTATATTCGGCTGTGCCGAATCTTAAATACCCTTCACCTAAGCGTAAAAAGAAATACAGAAACTACACTAGACTAGAATATCCTAATTTTGTGTTTTCTATTCAGTCTTAGTGTAAATTTTATTAGTATTTGATATATTGTTTGAAAGACAATTTTACGACCAACATAATTTATGTTAAATATTTTGAAATGTTGTCTAATTATTACCATTTTAATTGATTTAATTACCAATTCTTACCATAATTTACAGAGTTTGTCTGATGTTCATAATAATCTTCAGTGTAATTTAACAAACAGAGTATAAAAAAGGGGTACAATTCGGTTTTAGGGATTTTGCTCAAAAAAAAAAAAAAACAAAATGAAATAGGGCTTTTAGAGGAGATACCAGGAAAAAAAATTTGTTGACGGCCACGCCTATTTTCGAGGGGGCGGGCCCGTAAAGTTGAAAATATATAGGCCTATATCTTGGGAACTACTGGGTGCTTGATAATTTGTAATACACTAAATAAAAGGTATTAAAAATACCTTTCCAACGATATATATCATGATTATAAAATGTGGACCGAATATGGGTTAAATCCGAAAAGAATATTTTTTGACCCGAATTTATTTGTTTTTTGGAAATGGTTCTTATATGGCAGCTATGACAAAGTATGGGCCGATCTTCTTAAATTTTGGAACAGTTATTTTCATGCATATCAGGATATTTCACGTCGAATTTCAACATAATAACGCTATATATACATATATATTAGTATTAACGTGGATTTCGAGAGTGGACCTTATGTGGGGGATATAGTCAAATATGGACCGATATTCTCAAAATCCAGCAGTTAGATTTAGGCATGTATGTAAATGATCCGTGTAAAATTTTGGATTGGTAGCCTTATTTATAAGAGATTTATGAGTATTAAAGTGATTTTCGGAAGAGGGCTTTATATGGGGCATACGGTTAAAACTAGACCGAAATTCACAAAATTTTGTGGGATGATTTTTGTATATATTAAAAAGATCTGTGCAAAGTTTTGAGTCGGTACCGATATTTATACAATATATATAGGGAAAAATCTCTTTTTCAGATGTGGTCCTTGTATGGGAGCTATGACCAGTTCTGGGCCGACCACCATAAAATTTAGTACAGCAATTTATTTGCCTATAAAGAGTATTTATGTTAAACGTTAGCCGTTTAACATTATTTATATCTGTTTTATGCGTATTTAAGTGAATTTCGGAAGTGGATTTTATATGGGGTCTATGGTCAAACATGGACCGAAGTAAAAAAAATTTCGTTTTGAGATTTCTTTTTGTATAAAACTTATTTTTGCTGAATTTTGTCTTGATATTCCAATTTTATAGGCATTTATTTATCATTAAGCCATATTTCGGGAAGATTTTTGTATGGGGGCTATGACCAATTCTTGGCCGACCACCATAAAATTTAGTACAACAATTTATTTGTCTATAAAGAGTCTTTATGCCAAATTTTAGCCGTTTAACATTATTTATATCTGTTTTATATGTATTTAAGTGAATTTTGGAAGTGGACTTTATATGGGGTCTATGGTCAAACATGGACCGAATTAAAAAAAATTTCGTTTTGAGATTTGTTTTTGTATAAAACTTATTTTTGCTGAATTTTGTCTTGATATTCCAATTTTATAGGCATTTATTTATCATTAAGCCATATTTCGGGAATATATATATTTGTATGGGGACTATCAGAAATCATGGACCGATTCTTACTATTTTCCGCACACTTTCTTCTTTTATAGTACAAACAACGTATACAAAATTTCATGGTATTATCTGCAATAGTTTTCAAACTATTGCAATAAAATGGATGAAAAATATAAAATTTTTATGGAGGTGGTCTCACATATTGGTTCATAACTCTGGTTAACCTAAACCGATTTTGCTGATTTTAAATAGCAAACTTCTCGAAAGCACTTCTGACAGAATTATGGAAGGTTTGGATCCCGAGTATATCTGGGGACTTCAAAAAACTGATTTCAACAGACAGACAGACAGACAGACAGACGGACATGGCTTAATCGACTTCGCTATCTATAAGGATCCAGAATATATATACTTTATAGGGTCGGAAAATTTTTTTGTGGAAATTACACACGGAATGACAAACTTATATATACCCTTCTCACGATGGTGAAGGGTATAATAACCAAATTTAAATGCATGTACTATTTATTTATTTTTTGTAATTTTAACTATAATTTGTACTTTAAGGTAACAAAAAAAAACATAAAACAACGTATTTTACAACACAACTCCTAATACTAAAAAATATTTTTTTTAAAAAACTAAGCGTCATATTTTGCAAAAAGTAATGCAAAGAAACATAAGCTAATGCTACAATTTGTAAAATTTAAAATTCCAATACTTTACATTAAGTTTTGCAAGTTTAGTTATTAATTTTTAATGTCTTAAACAAAAATAAAAAGTATATAATAAAAACAAAAAATTTTTCATTGGCAATAAAATAAGGAACTAGAAAGTTACTCTCTTAAATACTAAAAAACATGTAATTATATTACAATAAATATGGAGATCACTTTTACTTAAAATGTCACAGCTTGAGTTTTGAAATTTGTCTTTGGCAGACCAAACAAAATGGGCATTTTGTTGATTTTGGCACAATTCTTTTGCTTGCAATATATTACTAATTGTCTTAAAATCTAAATATTTTCAGTAAAAAAAAAATAACCAAAACAGAAAAAATCTACACATGTACACATTGAGAAAAAAAATAACCAATTTTGGTTAGAAATAACCAAAAACGGCAACGCTGATCGTGTTGTGTATATGTAAATAGCCGAAAATCTTCGTATTCTGAACAGCGTTACCGTTGATGCGACTAAAGTGGCAATTTGACCCTTTTACAGATGCCTTGCCACTTTTTGTGTACCTTTTTTTGTTTTACTTGATACTTATTAGTTTTTTTTTATTAATTTTTTTATTATATGCATATGTAAACATACATCATATACAACATTTAAATGAAAAAAATACGATTTTTATTTTTGTTTTGTTTATTTTCCATCTTTTTAAAAGTGGTGCCCCTTTTTTTTAATAAATCCCCTTTTTGTGCGACTTTCTGAAATTTGCCAACGGTAACGCTGATTCTGAACAATACTAGTGAGGACCAGGGCTGCCAGATGAATTTCGGAAAAAATCGTCAAAATCCCGATAAAAAAGAAAAAAATCGTCATTTCGAATTTTAAAAATCGTCAAAAAAATCGGAAAAATAAAAAATCACTATTTCTAATATTATTTTGAAATCTTTATTAAAACGAAAACATAAAAATTCAATTTTATATAGTCTCTTGTACAATACATATCAAAATACGTAAATTTTAACTTTTTACATAACAAATCACAAAAAATTTTATGTTAAACACAATTTGTGTAATATTTAATATCTTAGTCCGTTTTCACTTCTATAATTTTCACTCGTCAAGGCAAGTATTTTTGGAAGAGAAGGGAAATAAGAACAAAAAGGGTACAAACTTGACGGTACTGTCAATTTTCTTATTTCCTTTTGTTTTTTTTCATGCATGTTGATTTACATTAAAAAGTACGAAAATTGAATTGACATGTTTGATGAAATGGCAAGTTCCAAAGAGAATTGAACAAAAACTGGTCTGCTAAAACTGAATAGTGTGAAACAGTATTTGATAAATAAATTGTTGAATTCAGCATATTTTATTAATTCAGGTTAAATTACAATGTCAAAACAATTTATTTTATTAAATAACATTTAATAAAATAAATTTTAAATAACATTTTGAGTATAAATTCAACATATTTTCAAAGAATTCCGTATTTTTGTTATTTAAATTTATTCGGCTAAATATGCTTTCGACGTTTTGTTAAAATAGGAGAAGTTTTTGTAAAAGAATTTTCCCGTGGAAATTCAGAAATTGTTTCCTCTTAAAATTTTAGTGCATGGAATTCAGTATTTTAAATTTTTATGTTTACACATAAATAAGTAATTTCGACTATCCTGTCTCAATATTATTTGCAATTATTTTACTTGAACTTAACAACAATAATTAAGAAAACACTACTATCACTTAGTTTTGTTTTTGAAATAGTTGTTGTCTCAAAAAAAGAGAGAATTTGGTAACAAAAACATTAATAAAACTAACAATTTATAGAAAATTTTAATAATTCAGGAAATCGTCATTTTCAATGAAAAAATCGTCAAATCGTCATTTTGCTATTTTTGAAACCAAAAATCGTCAAAATGACGATAAATCGTCAAATCTGGCAGCTATGGTGAGGACCACTGTTTTACATTATTTCTTTTAAATATTTTCAACGATACACAATTAATATTTCTTACATTATGTTATTTTTCCTCAAAAATATCTCTCGTACAACAAATATTTTGCAAATAATTGTGGTATAACAGTTATTTTAGAATAAAAAACAAATACAAATATATACTGGTACAAAATCAAAATTCAACTGTTATTGTTGGTATAAGTAATGTGTGTTACAAAAAAAAAACAAATACAATATTGTGTATTCTTTTTTGCTTTTTCATATCCATTTCAACAGATATGTATATGGTATATTTGTTTTGCAAATACTTTTGGGTATACTGTTGCACGTCTTTAATACACAACTGCTTATTAGCAGTTGAGTCTTTAAAAAATAATAATAAAAAAGATAAAAAAATGAAAAAATCGTAAGTATAGATGTTTTTTCATCTTAATATAATTAATTAAATGGTTAATACACATACGCAGGACAGTCAAAATAACAACCAAAGCCCAATTTGAGCGACTTGTGCAGCTGATGGGAAAAAATCCAGAACTTGCTAAAGGAAAGCAAAAATTTGAGTGTAAGGAAGCGTGGGAAGGATTTACAATAGAATTGAATAGCTTGGGCCCACCTACAAGAACATCCTTCGAATGGCAACGTGTAAGTATATGCCATCTTAATTATTGTAAACAGACATTTTATTAGAATTTTTACTTCATATAGGTTTGGATTCATTACAAAGCAAGTATTAAAAAAAACTTGCTAATAATAAATAAAACCAACAAGCAGCAGGTGGTGGTCCTTCACAAGAAATTCCGCTTAATGTACTTGAGGATTGCGTGTCCCAGCTGTTATCACTAAATTACCAAGTAGCACCATCTGGACACACTTTCGGCGTTGAAGACGTTGGTCCGTCAACAAGTCAGGCTTTAGAAACTCCTCAAAATCTCGACATGGAACAAATCGTTACAAATAAACCTGAGAAATAAACACACCAGCCAAGAAAAGAAAAAAATCACCAGAACAAGAGCGTCTGGAACTTCTGAGAAAACAATGCGAGACACAAGCTAAACTTTAAAAAAGTATTAAGGATTTGGAGAATAACAGTTATAAAAATTATGAAATAAACAAGCAGCTTTTACAAATTAAGCAAAAGAAAATTGCCTCTATGAAAAATAATACTTATTATACTAACATATTTGTTACTTATTTTGGAAATTTCTTACTTCGCACTGGGTACTTCAAGAGGATTGGAATCATCGCGTATTTTTCTACGTATACGTAGAACATTTGTATTAGCGTCATGATTTTCGTCTTTAAAAAATAAATCCACACTTAAATCCATTCTTTTTATTTTATAAAAACTTGATTTTTTGCGTTTTTTTTTTTCACTTTACAAATAAAATGCATGGTGTTGCCAACATGAAATCGATATTTCATGTCGGCAACGCCATAACAATTACAACTAAAAATCGTTGTGTTACACAATACCAAAAAATAATTTGGTTGAGTTAAAGTCGGGTTGACTAACAGACGACCAAACTTAGTTGAGTTGAGAACGACAATAGGGGCAATAATGTAAATAAACAAAACTTTATAGTGTTGTACATACAATCAACCAAAGCAAATAAAGCTCGTTTTTAAAATAATCGGTTTAAACTTAGCAACAAGTAAGCGTATTTATTATTTTAAATTATTATAAATGTGGTTAGTTTATGTTTTTATGCAACATAAATATCATTTTACATATTAAAATAAGAATAAAATTTAATTTTATATAAAAAATATACAAAATATTATAAGATATCTGACTATCCGAATGAACTAATAATCGTTGTTCTACATCGTTAACTATAAAGAGTCAAAACAGAGTGATGGTGTTGCCAGTATTAACATATAAAATTAATTGATGTATACAATAGTTAACGTACTGTTTTTGCATATGAATTTTTAACATAAGTGTGTTAGCCTTAAAGTGTCTGTTAACTAACGTGAACTACAATCCTCAAATAAGAATTTTTTTTGCATAAGACTGTAGAGTGCAGTGAGCAAATGCAAGCAAAACATGAGTAAAAAAAACAAGTGAGAAAAAATTAGCCAATAGAAACACAGAATGTGTGACGTCACAGGGCCAAAATGCGCAGAACCATGGTGAAATCACTACAAGGTGATAGCAATATTACAACAATACAAAAGCAACAGAAACAACATGGTATTTTTGTTTTTATTTTCATGTTTGTAATGTCCAAAACAGCTGACTATTGTTTACAAACATTCCTATAGAAAAAAATGAATACATACAATTTTTAATTTCAAGATGACACATGTTTTTTTTATACAGTGGCGAGCACACATGGAAGATGTTTTGTAACTATGACTTAATAACCGAATAAACTCTAAAATTTTATAAATAATAAGACAATAATATAAATAATAATATAAATATAAGACAATGAATAGGTAAACTATTTACTAAAATGAAAGATAAAATAAAGAGAATGGATATGTCAAATATTGTTTATAAAATACCATGTAAGGGGAGTGATAGTGGACAGTGTAATAAAGTATATATAGGTACAACGAAGAATAAACTAAAGACTAGGATAGCAGGACATAAATCAGATCAAAGATATAGAAATATATCACAAAAAACAGCTTTATCAACTCATTGTGCTAATCTAAACCATTACCCAGATTTTGAAAAAACAACGGTTTTAAACACAGAAAATAATTATAAACGTAGATTAATGTTAGAAATGTTACAAATTATAAAGGTTCCGACAATTTCGAGAATTAATTTTAAGTCAGACACTGAAAATGTAGCACAAAATTATAGACACTTAATTTATAAAAATAGAAACGGAAGTTAAAAAAAAAAAATAATAATTTATTTACATATAGATTAAGTTTCATTTGAAAAATATTGCTTTGTTTTTTGAATTTAAAAATTTTTTAATTTGTCAATTATTATTAAATGTGTTATAATTTGTTAAAAATTTGTAAAATTAGGAAGAAAAAAACCCTGGCGAAGGCACTCAAGGAAGTGCCGAAATATTGGATTTAAATAAATGTTAAAAAGTTTTTATATATAAACAAGTAAGAGTGCTATATTCGGCTGTGCCGAATCTTAAATACCCTTCACCTAAGCGTAATAAGAAATACAGAAACTACACTAGACTAGAATATCCTAATTCTGTGTTTTCTATTCAGTCTTAGTACAAATTTTATTAGTATTTGATATATTGTTTGAAAGACAATTTTACGACCAACATAATTTATGTTAAATATTTTGAAATTTTGTATAATTTTTACCTTTTTAATTGATTTAATTACCAATTCTTACCATAACTTACAGAGTCTGTCTGATGTTCATAATAATCTTGAGTTTAATTTAACAAACAGAGTATAAAACAAGTAAGAGTGCTATATTCGGCTGTGCCGAATCTTAAATACCCTTCACCTAAGCGTAATAAGAAATACAGAAACTACACTAGACTAGAATATCCTAATTCTGTGTTTTCTATTCAGTCTTAGTGCAAATTTTATTAGTATTTGATATATTGTTTGAAAGACAATTTTACGACCAACATAATTTATGTTAAATATTTTAAAATGTTGTCTAATTTTTACCATTTTAATTGATTTAATTACCAATTCTTACCATAATTTACAGAGTCTGTCTGATGTTCATAATAATCTTGAGTGTAACTTAACAAACAGAGTATAAACAAGTAAGAGTGCTATATTCGGCTGTGCCGAATCTTAAATACCCTTCACCTAAGCGTAATAAGAAATACAGAAACTACACTAGACTAGAATATCCTAATTCTGTGTTTTCTATTCAGTCTTAGTGCAAATTTTATTAGTATTTGATATATTGTTTGAAAGACAATTTTACGACCAACATAATTTATGTTAAATATTTTGAAATGTTGTCTAATTTTTACCATTTTTAATTGATTTAATTACCAATTCTTACCATAATTTATAGAGTTTGTCTGATGTTCATAATAATCTTCAGTGTAATTTAACAAACAGAGTATAAACAAGTAAGAGTGCTATATTCGGCTGTGCCGAATCTTAAATACCCTTCACCTAAGCGTAATAAGAAATACAGAAACTACACTAGACTAGAATATCTTAATTCTGTGTTTTCTATTCAGTCTTAGTGCAAATTTTATTAGTATTTGATATATTGTTTGAAAGACAATTTTACGACCAACATAATTTATGTTAAATATTTTGAAATGTTGTCTAATTTTTACCATTTTTAATTGATTTAATTACCAATTCTTACCATAATTTACAGAGTCTGTCTGATGTTCATAATAATCTTGAGTTTAATTTAACAAACAGAGTATAAACAAGTAAGAGTGCTATATTCGGCTGTGCCGAATCTTAAATACCCTTCACCTAAGCGTAATAAGAAATACAGAAACTACACTAGACTAGAATATCCTAATTCTGTGTTTTCTATTCAGTCTTAGTGCAAATTTTATTAGTATTTGATATATTCTTTGAAAGACAATTTTACGACCAACATAATTTATGTTAAATATTTTAAAATTTTATCTAATTTTCACCATTTTTAATTGATTTAATTACCAATTCTTACCATAATTTACAGAGTTTGTCAGATGTTCATAATAATCTTGACTGTAACTTAACAGAGTATAAAAAAGGGGTACAATTCGGTTTTAGTGATTTTGCTCAAAAAAAAAAAAAAAAAACAAAATCAAATAGGGCTTTTAGAGGAGATACCAGCAAAAAAAAAATTTGTTGCCGGTCACGCCTATTTTCGAGGGGGCGGGCCCTTAAAGTTGAAAATACATAGGCCTATATCTCGGGAACTACTGGGTGTCTGATAATTTATAATACATTAACTAAAAGGTATTAAAAATACCTTTCCAACGATATATATCATGATTATAAAATATGGACCGAATATGGGTTAAATCCGAAAAGAATATTTTTTGACCCGAATTTATTTGTTTTTTGGAAATGGTTCTATATGGCAGGTATGACAAATTATGGGCCGATCTTCTTAAATTTTGGAACAGTTATTTTCATGCATATGAGGATATTTCACGTCGAATTTCAACATAATAACGGTATATATACGATATATATTAGTATTAACGTGGATTTCGAGAGTGGACCTTATGTGGGGGATATAGTCAAATATGGACCGATATTCTCAAAATCCAGCAGTTAGATTTAGGCATGTATATAAATGATCCGTGTAAAATTTTGGATTGGTACCCTTATTTATAAGCGATTTATGAGTATTAAAGTGATTTTCGGAAGAGGGCTTTATATGGGGCATACGGTTAAAAATAGACCAAAATTCACAAAATTTTGTGGGATGATTTTTGTATATATTTAAATGATCTGTGCAAAGTTTTGAGTCGGTACCGATATTTATACAATATATATAGGGAAAAATGTATTTTTCAAATGTGGTCCTTGTATGGGAGCTATGACCAATTTTGGGCCGACCACCATAAAATTTAGTACAACAATTTATTTGCCCATAAGGAGTATTTATGTCAAATTTTAGCCGTTTAACATTATTTATATCTGTTTTATACGTATTTAAGTGAATTTTGGAAGTGGACTTTATATGGGGTCTATGGTCAAACATGGACCGAACTAAAAAAAATTTTGTTTTGCGATTTCTTTTTGCATAAAACTTATTTTTGCTGAATTTTGTCTTGATATTCCAATTTTATAGGCATTTATGTATAATTGAGCAATATTTCGGGAAGATTTTTGTATGGGGGCTATGAACAATTCTGGGCCGACCACCATAAAATTTAGTACAACAATTTATTTGCCTATAGAGATTATTTATGGCCAATTTTAGCCGTTTACTATTGTTTATATCTGTTTTATACGTATTGAAGTGAATTTTGGAAGTGGACTTTATATGGGGTCTATGGTCAAACATGGACCGAACTAAAAAAAAATTTCGTTTTGAGATTTCTTTTTGTATAAAACTTATTTTTGCTGAATTTTGTCTTGATATTCCAATTTTATAGGCATTTATTTATCATTAAGCCATATTTCGGGAATATATATATTTGTATGGGGGCTATGAGAAATCATGGACCGATTCTTACTATTTTCCGCACACTTTCTTCTTTTATCATACAAACAACGTATACAAAATTTCATAGTATTATCTCCAATATATTTCAAAATATTGCAATAAAATGGACGAAAAATATCAAATTTTTATAGAGGTGGTCTCACATATTGGTTCATAACTCTGGTTAACCTAAACCGATTTTGCTGATTTTAAATAGCAAACTTCTCGAAAGCACTTCTGACAGAATTATTGAAGGTTTGGATCCCGAACATATCTTGGGACTTCACAAAACTGATTTCAACATCCAGACAGACAGACAGACAGACAGACAGACGGACATGGCTTAATCAACTTCGCTATCTATAAGGATCCAGAATATATATACTTTATAGGGTCGGAAAATTATATTGTGGAAATTTCACACGGAATGACAAACTTATATATACCCTTCTCACGATGGTGAAGGGTATAAAAAGGAGTACAATTCGGTTTTAGTGATTTTGCTCAAAAAAAAAAAAAAAACAAAATCAAATAGGGCTTTTAGAGGAGATACCAGCAAAAAAAAATTTGTTGCCGGTCACGCCTATTTTCGAGGGGGCGGGCCCTTAAAGTTGAAAATACATAGGCCTATATCTCGGGAATTACTGGGTTTCTGATAATTTATAATACATTAAATAAAAGGTATTAAAAATACCTTTCCAACGATATATATCATGATTATAAAATATGGACCGAATATGGATTAAATCCGAAAAGAATATTTTTTGACCCGAATTTATTTGTTTTTTGGAAATGGTTCTATATGGCAGGTATGACAAATTATGGGCCGATCTTCTTAAATTTTGGAACAGTTATTTTCATGCATATGAGGATATTTCACGTCGAATTTCAACATAATAACGGTATATATACGATATATATTAGTATTAACGTGGATTTCGAGAGTGGACCTTATGTGGGGGATATAGTCAAATATGGACCGATATTCTCAAAATCCAGCAGTTAGATTTAGGCATGTATATAAATGATCCGTGTAAAATTTTGGATTGGTACCCTTATTTATAAGCGATTTATGAGTATTAAAGTGATTTTCGGAAGAGGGCTTTATATGGGGCATACGGTTAAAAATAGACCGAAATTCACAAAATTTTGTGGGATGATTTTTGTATAAATTAAAATGATCTGTGCAAAGTTTTGAGTCGGTACCGATATTTATACAATATATATATGGAAAAATCTCTTTTTCAGATGTGGTCCTTGTATGGGAGCTATGACCAGTTCTGGGCCGACCACCATAAAATTTAGTACAGCAATTTATTTGCCTATAAAGAATATTTATGTCAAATTTTAGCCGTTTAACATTATTTATATCTGTTTTATGCGTATTTAAGTGAATTTTGGAAGTGGACTTTATATGGGGTCTATGGTCAAACATGGACCGAATTAAAAAAAAATTCGTTTTGCGATTTCTTTTTGTATAAAACTTATTTTTGCTGAATTTTGTCTTGATATTCCAATTTTATAGGCATTTATTTATCATTAAGCCATATTTCGGGAAGATTTTTGTATGGGGGCTATGACCAATTCTGGGCCGACTACCATAAAATTTAGTACAACAATTTATTTGCCTATAAAGAGTATTTATGTCAAATTTTAGCCGTTTAACATTATTTATATCTCTTTTATACGTATTTAAGTGAATTTTGGAAGTGGACTTTATATGGGGTCTATGGTCAAACATGGATTGAATTAAAAAAAATTTCGTTTTGCGATTTCTTTTTGTATAAAACTTATTTTTGCTGAATTTTGTCTTGATATTCCAATTTTATAGGCATTTATTTATCATTAAGCCATATTTCGGGAATATATGTATTTGTATGGGGGCTATAAGAAATCATGGACCGATTCTTACTATTTTCCGCACACTTTCTTCTTTTATAGTACAAACAACGTATACAAAATTTCATGGTATTATCTGCAATAGTTTTCAAAATATTGCAATAAAATGGATGAAAAATATCAAATTTTTATGGAGGTGGTCTCACATATAGGTTCATAACTCTGGTTAACCTAAACCGATTTTGCTGATTTTAAATAGCAAACTTCTCGAAAGCACTTCTGACAGAATTATTGAAGGTTTGGATCCCGAGTATATCTGGGGACTTCAAAAAACTGATTTCAACAGACAGACAGACAGACAGACAGACAGACGGACATGGCTTAATCGACTTCGCTATCTATAAGGATCCAGAATATATATACTTTATAGGGTCGGAAAATTTTTTTGTGGAAATTACACACGGAATGACAAACTTATATATACCCTTCTCACGATGGTGAAGGGTATAAAAAAGACCTTAAGCTTGAAAAATTAGTAATAATTATAAATAATAATGGGTTTTATTTAAAATATTAAATAAATAAAACAAAAATGAAAATAAATTGAAATTCATTAATTATTAAAGCTAACGTAAAGTTTAGGGTAAATTTATGTGAAATGGAAATGTATCCACTTTTGCACGTTAAAGTTCATTTAATCTGGCAGCAAGAATAAATGGAAATTTGCAGAGAATTTATGTAGATAAGCACCGTTATTTGATATTTATAAAATATCAAAGCAACAGTAAATGGGCATTTCCTGCAAATCGTCAACCAGGATCCAAAAATAAAATGTTGATAATCATCGTGTTTTATTGTTTATGATTATAAAAAAAGTCTATATTTTTATAATAGAATGGGTTCATATCATATTTCAGCTGTTTTACATGAGGAAATTGGGCTGGAAAATGGAAAATTTTATATTTTGCTTTATGCTATTTATAAACCAATTTTTATATTTAATTATTTTACATGCAAAAATATGTTATTTATGCACTCTTTCTTCAAAATCTCTCCATTACAATCAATTCGTAAGATAAAAGTGTATCGAGGACAAAAAAGTTCGATTAACGGTAAATTTTTACTTTGTTTCTTATCTATGTTTTAATAGTACGTTCGCGACCGAACAACAGGTGTCAGATATTACAAATTTTAATCAAGTTCGGTGTCACTAATTTGTAATTAAAAAAAAATTCTGGGCAACAATTAATTAAAACCTTTTTTATTTGCAAAATTTCGTACGTTCGCGACCGTAAGTAAATTTTTTTCATAGGCAATGCATTTATTTTCTTAACACGCAAATTTACTTTCGTAGATGGTTAAAATATGTGATAAATCGCAAAACGAAAAACAAAAGCGTTATATCAATAAAATTAAAAGCGATCCACAAAAGCTACAAATTTTACGCGAAAAAGCTGCTGAGAGGATGCGAAAACGACGCTTAGCATTAACAAAAAATAAAAAGGTTTTAAAACAAATACAAGAAAAAGAACGTGCAAGGTTGAGAGAATACCGACAAAAGAAGAAAAAGGAAGCTCAACAAGAAGACGATCATGAAGCGTATTCGTGTAGACAAACTCTGGGCTGAAAGGGCATTACCAAGTGATTTGAAAAAAAAAATGAAGTTATTAAAGGACTATTTCAGAAGTATGTCGAACCGGAAAACGAGCAGAATAAAACATCTACGCAAGTTGAATGGGGTAGGAAGTTAGAAGTAGTGAAAGATATTTACTTGCGTGAAGATGTTAGCGTTCAGTCGGCAGCCAAAAAGGACACCCTCATTGTTGATGGACAAATTGTTGCTAAACGATATATGCTGCTAACTGTATCGGAAGCTTACGAAGTTTATAAAAAGGAATCAATTGGAGAATGCGTAAGCAAGAAAAAATTTTTTCAGTGTCGACCCAAACATGTTCAACTCTCGACCAAAATGCCGCATAACATGTGCGTATGTATTCATCACGCCAATTTCAGTTTTTTATTAAATGGGTGCGCAACAGTTATACAGTCTTTCCCCAAAACCTTCGAAAGTTTTTTACAATTAGCCTGTTGCAATATTAAAAATGAAAGCTGTATGACCAACGATTGCGAAAACTGTACAAAAGATGTGAAATCTATTGTTCCAGTATTATACTTAACAAAAATGGATGAAATTGTAAAATGGCAACACTGGCGGAAAGTAGACGATAGAATAACTTTGACTGACTCTATTCCATAAAAACAAAATTATAAATACTGTTAATATTTTATATGAAATAAAATATTTTGAATTAAATTAAGTTTTGATTTCTTCGACCTTTTTTTTTCAATAAAATAAAAAAAGTTGTTTCGAGTTCGAGGCCACGTATTTACGTATTTTGTTAAAGAAATTTGAGAATATTTATGGGAAAATGCATGGTGATAATAATAAAAATAACATATGGAAAAATCGTACGTTAGCGACCCGTACGTTCGCGACCGTTACTTAAGACAATTGAACAAAAACCAATCGAGATCTTTTATTGTGTAAATACTGGATAGAGACCTACATTAATACACTTTTAAAATAAATTAATCACTTTAGAATATTCCGTTCCATTTCGCAGATTTTTAAATTTCACTACTGTCAACCAAAGTTGACTTCTATTTTATGTACGTTCGTGACCACATGTTTATAACTATCATTATGAAAACTTACACTGTATAAAATCTATCTTTTGTATTAAACATAGAGCTACTAAAATGCTATCCAATTGCAAAAAAAAAAATTAGGAAAAGTTTTGTTTTCTATATCTTTTGTACATTAAAAGCGTACGAACATACGTTCGTGACCCGAGGAAATGCCCAAATGTAATTTTTCAAATTGTTCATCATTTTTTTTTTTTTCAAATTTTTAGCTTATGTCGTGCTTTTAATAAAAATGAGAAGAATTTCAGACTTTTTAGAAAACCAAGTGTTGGGTATTGCAAATTCTGCGACTTTTTGCGATCGCTGAACAAACTTATAAATTTTGTGATAAAACTCACGTATTTTTATGAATATTTACAATAAATTGCAATGCATATTTACAATAAAAGGTTTTGTATACTTTTAGGCTTTTACTTTTACTTTTTAATAATTGATTGAAAGCAATATCGAAAAAGTGCATAATAAAAAAAGAAAAACAAAACCATATGATTAATTAAACCGTTATTTAAAATAATAATATTTGCAAAAAAAAGTCTAAGAAAATTATTAAACGTAACTAATTTTTAAAATGAAATCATTTTGTGTTTCACATAGTGAATTGTGCACGGAACTTATAAATTACAATAGTAATGTGGATTTATTAACTGATTTCATAAAAACTAAAAACATTTACATTTACTATTAATGAAATTCAAATTGTGAAAAAATCAGTACAGAAGCGATTTCTTAGTTACTTTTTAAAACGTTGGGCCGAATGTCACAGAAACAAATCATATTTTTTTATTGGCCGACGGACCGACGGAAGATTCCCGATGTTATTGACTTTGGAGTAGTGAAAAATATCCCTGTAGAATGGATGCAAGTGGATCCTTCACTGGACTTGTCCTCAGATCACTCTCCTACTATCATTTCAATGCATTTCCCTCAAGTGTGTGGTTCTCCATTTATGAACATGACTAAGACCCGAGTAAGTCGGATAAAATACAAAAAGTATTTAAGTTCTCATTGCACGGAAAATGTTGTGTTGAGAACTACCGACGATATTGATGAGTCGATTGGCAACTTTACCGAGGACCTTCGACGAGCTGTGCATCACGCTTCCACTTATCACGTTGAATGTAGAAATAGGACAAACAGAACTTATTTCTCTGAACTCGAACATCTCCTATCAGAAAAAAGAAGAATGAGAAGAGAGTGAAGTCAAATACCTCGGCATTCACCTCGACAGCCGTTTAACTTGGAAGTCTCATATCGACGCAAAACTTACTCAGATGAGATTAAAAGCAGTGTAACTTAATTGGTTAATCGGCAGAAATTCTACATTAAAGTTGGATTGCAAACTTTTGTTGTACAATGCAATTCTAAAGCCAATCTGGTGTTATGGAATTCAATTATGGGGTACTGCCTCAGCATCAAACATTGAAAAAATTCAAAGGGGTCAAAATAAAATTCTACGTATAATTACTGCAGCTTCATGGTATGTTAAAAATTCTCGAATCCACAAAGATCTAGGCGTGTCATTAGTAAAAGTCGAATTTACAAAATATGCGTCAAAGTATGTCAGCAAACTTGACAACCATCCAAACCCACTTGCACGAGACATCCTTAACTTTAGTGGCCACAATCGGTTGAGAAGGAGGGATTCCCTTGCTTTAACTCAAGCGCAAAATAGATGACTGGATCAGTTGATGTGAATTTTTTTTAGTATCATAAAAATTTTTGTCTAGCACTGGCTGGGCTTATTATTTTCTTTTTAGTATTAAGATTTGAATACTTATTGTCATTTCAAATATGAAGATTCAATAAATAATTAAATGCAAAAAAAAATATTTTTTTAAGAAAAATTATGCTTGGCTAAGAAGTAGGTTTCAAAACAAAATAATTAATGTGTACTTTGAATATAATTATATATCTTATAATATGCCTTTTCAAAAGTCGTCTGCAATTGATTCAAAAAATAAGATATTAAAACAAGAAAACAAACAGCGCATTCAACAAGCATTTAAGGAACGCATGAACTTGCGAGTGGATACTGTACAACAAGGAACTGGGTCGTCGAATGACGGAAATACTTCAAGGCGTTTCTTTTCTAATCCTGCTCTCGTAGCAGATATAACAGGTATTAGTGAAGAACTAATAGATCGCTTCCGAATTATTCTCCAAATAATTACATGTGGGCACAAAATTGATACAGGGAAGTTTAAGAAATTTTCGTGGGATACTGCTGAGCTAGTCGTTAGTAAATACAATTGGTACTTCATGCCAGCTACTGTCCATAAAGTATTGATACATGGAAATTACATAATTGAAGCAGAAGTGCTCCCTATAGGCATGCTCTCCTGATGTTTTGCATCGTTTGCTTGCATCATCAAAAGTCAATATTTAAATGCATGTATTGAAATTTATTTATAAAATAATTAGTTTTGGTAAAGAAACAAAAAGTTGTGGGAAAAAATATAGTATGGGTTATATGGGCAGTAAGTGGGTGCGTTAATTGAGCTAACCAAAAGCTCTGTGCCAAATTTCAAAAACTTTGGACCAAAAATAAATTTTCGGTTCTATGGGCGGTGGGTAGAGGGCGTGGCCAATTTTGATGAAACTTTATAGTTTTCTTAATTAAGCCAACCAAAGGCTCTGTGCCAAATTTCAACATTCTACGAGCACTCCTTATATTTTTGGCCGAACATTGTATGAACAAATACCACTGTGCGTCGTGTACGGCGACTACATGAGTAAATAGAACACTTTTTATCTAGCTCATCAACTCCACCTTTTGTGTTGTTATAGTCAGCTATCATTTCTGGCTTATTAGTTAACAGATCATTTTCTTTTGCATGATGCATAGTAGATATTAAAATTACAGAACGATTTTTCTTGGGTACGTAAGATAAAAGCGTAACATCTTTTGTAAATCCATAAATACAACTTCCAACTGCCCTTCTTCTGTTTGGTAAAAATTCTAAAGGTATCTCTTTTTTATTTTTTTTTAGAGTACCCAAATAAGTTAGTTGGCGTTCTTTTAATTTTTCAGCTAATTGAATTGATGAGAACCAATTATCTGCAGTGATGTTTCTGTTACTCCCTTCAATTATTCTGGATAATCGTAATACAGATTGAGTTGGAACTGCAAGCTTTTTTTCATCACTTGTAAAGTTAATACCGTCTGAGTTTTTTCCGTGGTAAATATATGCATTTGCAAGATAGTTTGTACGTGCATCCGTTAAAGCCATTATTTTTATACCATACTTTGCTGGTTTCTGAGGCATATAAACCTTAAATTTGCATCTACCACGAAATGGTACTAACATTTCGTCAATACACGCATGAGTACCTATAGAATAATTTGTTTTACAATTTTCGATTATTTTATCAAAAATTTCTGAAATTACAGCTAAAGGGTCGTTTGATAACCTATCTTTTCGGTCAGAAGAATTATCGAACCGTAAACACGAAAGTATGGTTAAAAATCGCAGCCTAGACATTGTTGCTCTAAAAATATCTCTGCCGGTTCCATCAGTTGCAAATATAATATCTATAGATTCTCGATTAGATTTAAAAATAGACGTATAAATCAACAAGCCCAAAAATGCTCTAAATTGTATTTGGTCCAAAGGCTTTGCTTCTAATTTATTCGTTGATTGAAATTTTATAGCTAACTTTTTATTGGTGTGTTCTATAATTATATTTTCAATAGAGTTATCAAAAAATTTTTACCAATACCGGCACATTATATTTTCTGATTCGTGTTCATTATTTTGGATAGTTGCAGTTGGTAGTCTTACAATATTGTGTAGTGGAGTTCTACTAAAACGCTGTGGTTGTTCTGCCGACCATTTAAAACGATTTTTGTTCATAATAATAACGAGATTCTGGGTTATTATTTAATTCAACTTCGCTTTCTAAGGATTCAGTAACTTCTTCTTCGTTGTCTACTCTTGTATCTATTTCTTCTTCGCTATCCGTTTCCAATATTTCTGAGCTAGATTCACTAAAAATTTCAGTAACGAAACTTGGATCGACGACTTCATCATCAACTTCACTTCCATCATCAGAAATCTCGCCACCGCTAAAATCTTTATCTTCCTCTAATATTCGACTGATTTCCTGAGAGCTTATATTTTTTGAATGTGGCAGTTTTCACTATTTAAATGTGTACCTAGTATCAAAACAATATTCGTTTTTTTTAACTCAAAACCAAACCATAAATATTTGTTTAAAAGAAAACCCAGCATACCATTTTAGGAGCGTTTCGAAAAAGGAGTCAGAAAAGAGTCCGACAAAAGAGCATTTTCGGAGCGCTCCGAAAAAAGGAGTCAGAAAAGAGTCCAACTAAAGAGCATTTTCGGAGCGAAAGAAAAATGTGCTTGTTACTGTCCTGAGTCGGCACGCAGTATGACTCAGAAATTCCACTTAATTATGTGTGTACCAAAGCGTTGGTCTCCTGCTATTTGTGCTTTGAACAAAAAAAAACATAGCTGTACCACACAAGAATGATAAAAAAAAGATTACACAGAGCCCAAGAAAAACCTCATAAAAGACTCTTTACTGGCATTATTTAAGAGCTCTTAAAGAGCCCAAAAAAACCTTTTCTGACATTATCTAAGAGCTCTTTCTGACGGACCATTTTCGAATGTAATGACCCTCTTTTCTGAAGGTTTTCGGAGCAATTATGATTGTTTTTTGGGCTCATAAAGAGCGTTAACGCTCCGAAAAAGGTGTCAGAAAAGACTCTTTTCGGACTCATATGGCTTGCTGGGAAACTTACGCCAACGTTGATGTGGTAGTAAAAAATTGTCTATAAAAAATCACACAAACGACTATGTGGTCAGTGCTGTTAGGCCTTTTTTTTAAAAATCGTCAAAATTAAGAAAAAAAATCGTCAAAATCGTCAAAATCGTCGCAAAAATTTAAAAAAATCGTATTCATAATTAAAACCAATTTTAATTTATAAAAATATTGTTTAATTAAAAGAAAACAATTCATAAACATTTATTTAAACAACAAAACACTAAAAGCATAGAATATAATACATATAATTTAAATTAACAGTATTTTTTAAGTACATTAATATTATTCATACAAATTACGTGTACAATGTTTTTTTTAATAATTTTTTAGTAACGTTCACATTAAAACAATCTGGTAGAATTATTTTTTAAATAGTCTTTTGCAAATAAAATCCCTTCAAGGGTTTTTGTCTCCAAGGAATTTCTGATCTTAGTTTTATTAATATTTATTTGGCTAAAAATACGTTCAACGTTAGCTGATGAGTTTGGTAAAACTATTAATTCATTTACAAAATCACATAAATTCGGAAACGCTGGTCTATTGTTTGATAGATTAATTAATTGCACCTTTTTCCAAAAAATATTGATATCCAAAGAACTTTTATCAAAATGCACAAATCTTAATTCTTTTATTTCATTTTCCATAATTCGATATTTGTCTTTTGGAACCAAATTAGGAAAAATTTTTAACAAAGGCAGTATAGAAGTATTTTGATTTAAAACTAGCTAAACCCGGTGTGCTTTGCTACCCCCCCCCCCACGTCATAAAATAAAATAAAACGTATTTATATATTTACAAACATTTATTTATTTAATTTTAATGTATTTATTGCAATGCTTTAGGCGATACCATGCCCCTTTGTCCACTTACATAGTCAAGAATTTATTATTTCGTAAGAATATCCTATTGTGAAAATTTAATGACGATCGCTCCAGTAGTTAAGACTAATTAAGACTAATTAATTTTCCTAAAAAGGGGCGTGGTCCGCCCACTTTTCTCCTGGTACGTATTCCCAATTATGCCAATACCATATGCACCACATATCATTGTCGTAGGTCAAAAAATTTCCAAACTATGGCGATTTAAATTTTTGGGTTATATGGGCGGTGCCACCCCCGTTTATACAATCAAAACTTCATATAGCCTATTATTCCTTCTATAGTCACAGTAAAATGCTGTGAAAATTTTATCAAAATCGGCTCAGCCGTTTTGGAGTCCATACGTTACATACATTCAATCTATATATATAAAATTGAATGTATGTATGTATGTAACGTATGGACTCCAAAATGGCTGAGCCGATTTTCATGAAATTTTCACAGCATTTTACTGTGACTCTGGAAGGCATAATATGCTATATGAAGTTTTGATTGTACAAACGGGGGTGGCACCGCCCATATAACCCAAAAAATTAAATCGCCATATTTTGGGCATTTTTTTACCTACGTCAATGATATATGGTACATATGGTATTGGCTAATTAGGAATACGTACCAGGAGAAAAGTGGGTGGGACCATGCTCCTTTTTAGGAAAATTAAAAATCGTAATATAGTTTTAACTACTGGACCGATCGTCATTAAATTTTCACAATAGGATATTCTTAAGAAATAATAAATTCTTTACTACGTAAGTGGACAAAGGGGCATGGCCACGCCCACTAAACTAAAGCATTGCAATAAATACATTAAAATTAAATAAATAAATGTTTGTAAATATGTATAAACCTAAATACCGGGGTAGGGAAGCACACCGGGTTTAGCTAGTTTTATATATATAGATAGATTAAAAGCAATATAATTTAAGGTGAAATAGGGCGAAAAATGGGGATTTGGTAATAAAAAAAATGTATGTAGTTAAAAAGTATATAAAACTTTAGGTAAATACATATTACAAAAAAAGTATTTTGTATAGCAAACATTGTTAGTGGTATAAGTATCTGAATTAAAAAAAGGGGGCGATGAAGTAGGCCTGGTTCATAGTTATATGGCGACGTTAACAGTATTAAGAGCAATATACTACCAAATAAAAAAAATACGTTGGAATGAACAAATTTGTATAGAGAAAAAAAAGTGTAAAACTTTCAAAAATTTGGCGTGAAAAGGGGCGTGAAAGGGGTGTGGCTTAAGAAATCTTTATTTTTACCTCGCCTGGAGTATATAATGTGTATACAATTTGAAGTAAATCTGTTAAAAACTATATGGGAGCAATTACATAATTTTTAAAAAGTGGGCGTAAAAATGGGCGTGGTCAAAAAAAAGTACCCTATTAATCATACCAGAGTCCCAGTTAAATGCTGTGAAAATTTCAAAAATATCGGTCCAGAGGTTTGGTCTCCAATTACAATATTTTAAAAAAGTGGGCGTAAAAGTGGGCGTTGTAAAAAAAAGGTAACCTATTATTCCTTCCAGAGTCACAGTAACATGCTGTGAAAATTTCATCAAAATCGGCTCAGCCGTTTTGGAGTCTATACGTTACATACATACATACATACATACATTGAATTTAATATATATAGATTACAGTGGGAGTTATTAAATTTAAACTATTTATAATTGTATTTCCAAAATCGAATATTTTTTTATCTGAGAGCATAATTCAACATAAAATAATAAACAATTATCAACAAATTGATTGTAAATTTCAATATTAATTGTACATTGAGAAATCTTATATTTTACATAAATAAACTCCAAGATAAACTTCTTCTCTTTTTAAAAAATATTTTCGCTCATCAAAATTAATTTCATTTAATGGAATATTTTCTATTAAATCATCTTTTAAATAATTTGATAAAATAATTTTAAAAAGTTTTGACATGTTAGTGTACATATTGTGGATTTGTATACCTTCACTTTGAAAGGTTTTGCTTAAATCATTTATCAAATTAAGTATATATTTTAAAAAACACAAATATAGCTCGTTTATGTCATTCAAATTTGTTAATATATCTTTAGCTGTGTCGATGTCATCGATATTAGCAGCAAAAGTAAAATATATTTTTAGGGCTTCGTATAATTGTAAAACTCGGACAACTACTGCTTCTAATGAAAGCCATCTGGTTTGGGATGGGTGAAGCATTTTTTTTTTTTTGGTTTAATTTCTAGTAAAATTTGTATTTCAAAAAATTCTTTATTACGCTTTGGGCTATTGCCAATATAATTGTAAATGTTTCTGACAAGAGTTTCTACACACGAAGGTATTGTTAAGCATGCATATGATGAACATAATGCAAGGTAATGACAAATACATTTCAAAACAAGTAAGAGTGCTATATTCGGCTGTGCCGAATCAATACCCTCCACCTAACCGTACTAAGAAATACCAAAACTACACTGGTTATAGGACTAGCATATCCTAATTCTGTGTTTTCTATTTAGTCTTAGTGCAAATTTTATTAGTATTTGATATATTGTTTGGAAGACAATTTTACGACCAACATAATTTATGTTAAATATTTTGAAATTTTGTCTAATTTTTACCATTTTAATTGATTTAATTATCAATTCTTACCATAATTTACAGAGTCTGTCTGATGTTCCTAATAATCTTCAGTGTAATTTAACAAACAGAGTATAAAACAAGTAAGAGTGTTATATTCGGCTGTGCCGAATCTTAAATACCCTTCACCTAAGCGTAATAAGAAATACAGAAATAATAAGAAATACAGAAACTACACTAGACTAGAATATCCTAATTCTGTGTTTTCTATTCAGTCTTAGTGCAAATTTTATCTATTAGTATTTGATATATTGTTTGAAAGACAATTTTACGACCAACATAATTTATGTTAAATATTTTGAAATGTTGTCTAATTTTTACCATTTTAATTGATTTAATTATCAATTCTTACCATAATTTACAGAGTCTGTCTGATGTTCCTAATAATCTTCAGTGTAATTTAACAAACAGAGTATAAAAAAGGGGTACAATTCGGTTTTAGTGATTTTGCTCAAAAAAAAAAAAAAAAAAAAAAAAAAATGAAATAGGGCTTTTGGAGGAGATACCAGCAAAAAAAAATTTGTTGGCGGTCACGCCTATTTTCGAGGGGGCGGGCCCGTAAAGTTGAAAATATATAGACCTATATCTCGGGAACTACTGGGTGCTTGATAATTTGTAATACACTAAATAAAAGGTATTAAAAATACCTTTCCAACGATATATATCATGATTATAAAATGTGGACCGAATATGTGTTAAATCCGAAAAGAATATTTTTTGACCCGAATTTATTTGTTTTTTGGAAATGGTTCTATATGGCAGCTATGGAAAATTATGGGCCGATCTTCTTAAATTTTGGAACAGTTATTTTTATGCATATGAGGATATTTCACGTAGAATTTCAACATAATAACGCTATATTTACGATATATATTAGTATTAACATGGATTTCGAGAGTGGACCTTATGTGGGGGATATAGTCAAATATGGACCGATATTCTCAAAATCCAGCAGTTTGATTTAGGCATGTATGTAAATGATCCGTGTAAAATTTTGGATTGGTACCCTTATTTATAAGAGATTTATGAGTATTAAAGTGATTTTCGGAAGAGGGCTTTATATGGGGCATACGGGTAAAAATAGACCAAAATTCACAAAATTTTGTGGGATGATTTTTGTATATATTTAAATGATCTGTGCAAAGTTTTGAGTCGGTACCGATATTTATACAATATATATAGGGAAAAATGTCTATTTCAAATGTGGTCCTTGTATGGGAGCTATGACCAATTTTGGGCCGACCACCATAAAATTTAGTACAACAATTTATTTGCCCATAAGGAGTATTTATGTCACATTTTAGCCGTTTAACATTATTTATATCTGTTTTATACGTATTTAAGTGAATTTTGGAAGTGGACTTTATATGGGGTCTATGGTCAAACATGGACCGAACTAAGAAAAATTTCGTTTTGCGATTTCTTTTTGCATAAAACTTATTTTTGCTGAATTTTGTCTTGATGTTCCAATTTTATAGGCATTTATGTATAATTGAGCAATATTTCGGGAAGATTTTTGTATGGGGGCTATGACCAATTCTGGGCCGACCACCATAAAATTTAGTACAACAATTTATTTGCCTATAGAGATTATTTATGTCCAATTTTAGCCGTTTACTATTGTTTATATCTGTTTTATACGTATTTAAGTGAATTTTGGAAGTGGACTTTATATGGGGTCTATGGTCAAACATGGACCGAACTAAAAAAAAATTTCGTTTTGAGATTTCTTTTTGTATAAAACTTATTTTTGCTGAATTTTGTCTTGATATTCCAATTTTATAGGCATTTATTTATCATTAAGCCATATTTCGGGAATATATATATTTGTATGGGGGCTATGAGAAATCATGGACCGATTCTTACTATTTTCCGCACACTTTCTTCTTTTATAGCACAAACAACGTATACAAAATTTCATGGTATTATATGCAATATATTTCAAAATATTGCAATAAAATGGACGAAAAATATCAAATTTTTATGGAGGTGGTCTCACATATTGGTTCATAACTCAACCCTAAACCGATTTTGCTGATTTTAAATAGCAAACTTCTCGAAAGCACTTCTGACAGAATTATTGAAGGTTTGGATCCCGTGTATATCTGGGGACTTCAAAAAACTGATTTCAACAGACAGACAGACAGACATGGCTTAATCGACTTCGCTATCTATAAGGATCCAGAACATATATATACTTTATAGGGTCGGAAAATTTTTTTGTGGAAATTACACACGGAATGACAAACTTATACATACCCTTCTCACGATGGTGAAGGGTATAAAAAGGGGTACAATTCGGTTTTAGTGATTTTGCTCAAAAAAAAAAAACAAAAACAAAATGAAATAGGGCTTTTAGAGGAGATACCAGAAAAAAAAAATTGTTGGCGGTCACGCCTATTTTCGAGGGAGCAGGCCCGTAAAGTTGAAAATATATAGGCCTATATGTCGGGAACTACTGGGTGCTTGATAATTTGTAATACAAATTTTTGTAAATCAAAATCCAGCAGTTAGATTTAGGCATGTATGTAAATAAAAATAATAAAAATACCCTTCCAACGATATATATCATGATTATAAAATATGGACCGAATATGGGTTAAATCCGAAAAAATATTTTTTGACCCGAATTTATTTGTTCTTAAATTTTGGAACAGTTATTTTCATGCATATGAGGATATTTCACGTAGAATTTCAACATAATAACGCTATATTTACGATATATATTAGTATTAACATGGATTTCGAGAGTGGACCTTATGTGGGGGATATAGTCAAATATGGACCGATATTCTCAAAATCCAGCAGTTTGATTTAGGCATGTATGTAAATGATCCGTGTAAAATTTTGGATTGGTACCCTTATTTATAAGCGATTTATGAGTATTAAAGTGATTTTCGGAAGAGGGCTTTATATGGGGCATACGGTTAAAAATAGACCGAAATTAACAAAATTGTGTGGAATGTTTTTTGTATATATGTAAATGATCTGTACAAAGTTTTGAGTCGGTAACGATATTTATACAATATATATAGGGAAAAATGTCTTTTTCAGATGTGGTCCTTGTATGGGGGCTATGACCAGTTCTGGGCCGACCACCATAAAATTTGGTACAATAATTTATTTGCCTATAAAGAGTATTTATGTCAAAGTTTAGCCGTTTAACATTATTTATATCTGTTTTATATGTATTTAAGTGAATTTTGTAAGTAGACTTTATATGGGGTCTATGGTCAAATATGGACCGAACTAAAAAAAAATTCGGTTTGTGATTTCTTTTTGTATGAAACTTATTTTTGCTGAATTTTGTCTTGATATTTCAATTTTATAGGCATTTATTTATCATTAAGCCATATTTCGGGAATATATATATTTGTATGGGGGCTATGAGAAATCATAAACCGATTCTTACTATTTTCCGCACACTTTCTTCTTTTACCATACAAACAATGTATACAAAATTTCATGGTATTATCTGCAATATGTTTCAAAATATTGCAATTAAATGGACGAAAAATATCAAATTTTTATGGAGGTGGTCTTACATATTGGTTCATAACTCTGGTTGACCTAAACCGATTTTGCTGATTTTAAATAGCAAACTTCTCGAAAGCACTTCTGACAGAATTATTGAAGATTTGGATCCCGAACATATCTTGGGACTTCAAAAAACTGATTTCAACATCCAGACAGACAGACGGACATGGCTTAATCGACTGCGCTATCTATAAGGATCCAGAATATATATACTTTATAGGGTCGGAAAATTATATTGTGGAAATTTCACACTTATTGACAAACTTATATATACCCTTCTCATGAAGGTGAAGGGTATAATATTAAATTCGGAATGTCATCTTTAAATAATTTAGCTACAGACAGATTCTTACCTGTCATATTATTTGCTCCATCGGCAGCAAATCCTATCATGTTGTTCATATAATTAATGTTGTGTTTTTAAATTAATTAGTTATAGTGCGGCCATTTAAATAACAGATCTTTATAATTTTGTTAATACAGGCTACTTTATTTTTTAGTTTTCCTATCGGAAGTAGTCGATTCTTTTTTCAGGAGAAATCAAATCCTAATACTCGAAATTAATTCTTCCCGCTACGCGTACAACATGTCTCTCAAAGAGGTCAACTTTAATGTGGTTAAAGGCTCAGTTAGCCGACTGTAATGGAATGTAACTGCAACAGTAAGAAACAGCTGATGGATATTGTTATGTGTAAAGTAATGCAAATGGTTATGGAGATGTAAAGTAACGCAACAGCGTAATGTATGAATCTGTAAGAAATAGAATTTTCTTACATTTTTACGTCATTACACTACAATCCGTTACAGTCGGCTAACTGAAGCTTAAGGCTAATTACAGTTTGCCCACCATTCAGGCACCCTCTAATAATAATGTTTTAATTGAAATTAATGCAGTCTTATTCTTCCAAAAAAGTTTTTATTTTTATTCGAATTTTAAAATAAAGGATTGGAAACATGCATAATTAAAAAAAAATTTATATTCTGTGGTCTTTTATGACGAAAAAATGCTCTAGTTCTCAAACTATTGCGAGATACATTTAGACCTTGTGCAATAAACAATGGCTTTATTGGATAATTTTGTGTGGCGTTTTCTCATATCATTGGTTAGAGTAGCAGCAGGGCTATTAATATTAATGCAGTTTTACATTATGAATATTTTTTTGAAAAAATTATCAACCCTATCGTGAATAAAAATTCCACATGAAATTTGTTTCCTTTTATTTTTTTAACATTGAATTTTAATAGGAACACATTTCATGTGAAATTTTTATTCACGATAGGAGTGAATAACACTGGTTTACAGCCAAAAAATACCAAGCACGCCACATGCCTAGATAAGTTAATTGGGACCTTCTGAACACGAAAAACGCTGTAATTTTTTTTTCTAAGTACCGTTTTTTAGATAACGGTACTTTTGTGTTTTTCGGTGTATGGTCCCATTCAAACCCTTGTGGAGCCCAATCGAGATGTATGGCATATCGTTTGAAAGGCAATCGAATGCCTTTTCCGCCAATATGCTGCAAATTTCTATCTGATAAGAAATAGCTGAGTTATGGCACCTCAAAGTTCGAAATTTGTCTATTTTTTACGTTTTTTCAAAATTTTTCTTTTTTATTTCGTTTTTTTTCTACGTTACAGTTAATATCTGGAATGTTTTATTTTTTATCCAAATAGTTTATTTAATTACCAACGACAATATTTTCATCTTCATTGCTTACACACTAGCAAGAGTTCAAGTCGCTCGTCATTTTAATTTAAAGTTTTTGAATTTACGCTGAATATAGTGTGTAAGCAATGAAGATGAAAATATTGTCGTTCCACAAAATCCTTAATAAAAACTTTATTTTTTATCCGATTTTTTTCAAATTACGCTTAAACTGTTGGTAATTAAATAAACTATTTGGATAAAAAATAAAACATTCCAGATGGGCTCCACGAGGGTTTGAATGGGACCATACACCGAAAAACACAAAAGTACCGTTATCTAAAAAACGGTACTTAGAAAAAAAACTACAGCGTTTTTCGTGTTCAGGAGGTCCCAATTAACTTATCTAGGCAAGTGGCGTTCTTGGTATTTTTCCAAATTAAAAATTTGTAAAGCAGTGTAATAAATAATGGAGTAAGATTCTTTTGACATAACTTACTCCACTGTTCTCATTTTTATTGTGTATTGAAGATGCAACAACGCATTTTTCTACAGCAAAAAAAGTTCACTTTTAAAGAGGAATCTTAATATTTATCTTACAAAAAAAACCAACATTTTTAGCAAAACAACTCAAAAAACAAACACAATATTTAAAATACAAAATAATTTTGTAACGTTTTTATATAAACTTTGACTATTTGTAAACAACTTTTTAACATTTTCAATTTCACCATGAACAGAGCAAAAAATAATCAGATGGCGCTATGCTGTCACCTGGTATAGTTTCACCATGCATATATGCATACATATGTATATGTAAGCATGGTGAAATTAAATACCAGGTGACCGCATTGCTACAACAATTACAACAAGGCAAGAACAACAGGCATTTTTCTATATGAAAAACTTTCGTCACTGTCAAAAAGTTTTTTTTATATAACTTTTTGGCATTTTCAAATTCACCATGAATAATCAGCTGGCGCTACGCTATCACCTAGTATTTAAATTCACCTTGTATGTAAGTACATACATATGTAGTAAATATGACATTTACAAATTTGAAATTAAAGGCATGAAATAATATTTTAATAAAACATATACTTACATATTTGACTAAAATTTTACACAAATTTTTATATATTTACATAGTATGTATATTCATAAAATAGTTCAACTTAAATAAAATTTATGGTTAATATATCACAATGCATTATCCGATTTGGACTGCTTATACATACATATGTACATATACATATGTAAATTAAAATACTGATAATGGTCCCAAAAATGTATTGAGTAAATTTTGTTGAGTAAGATGATGCTGATGTTCAACAATTAGGGCGGCAGTAGCTGATTGTTGAATTTGGAAATGAGCCGCAGCTTGTTGCTGATGTATAAGAGCTAATTGTTGATGTAAACCGAAAGAATTTGGAATCAGATGTTGAGAAAACGGCGGTGCGAATGTTGTGTTAAGTATTCCACGCGACTTATCAAATGGATGGTTTTTATTAGTTTGGTCAAGAAGCAATCTGTTGTCTGATGGTTGTATTTTTTCTGGGCCAATTAGACTTTCAATAGTAAACGATCTTTTGGGTCGATGTGGATATGTACGTTGTTCAGTTGATTCATATTCATTATCATGTGCTGTATTGAAACATGTGTTAATGGATGGTGTTACGCTAAAATATGGATGGTGTTCATTTTCCAAAGGTAGATCAAGGTTATTCTCCCACATTCTAGGACTTGTTTTTGCTTGCTGATTCAATATTAGTTGAAATCCTGACAATGTGGCCATTTCAGCAGACATCAAATCAGTTTCAATTTTTTTTACACGAAAACGTTTCCGTCGGCGTAACAAACTTCCGTTTTCAAACATATCAAACGCTTTAGGATGCAAAGTCCAAAAGCATCCTTTACCAGCTTTATTAGAATGTCGGGGCACTTTTATAAAACAATCATTAAAGCTAAGATTATGCCGCAAAGAATTTTGCCACTTTTGTGTATTTTTCCTATAATATGGGAATTTTTCCATTATATATTTATAAATATCACTTAAGGGCAACATTTTCTGTGGGGAACTCCATATTGCCATAGCAGTCAAAGATATATATGAAAATGGTGGCTTTAGGTCTCCATAACTTTCTTTTAATGGCCGAGGCATAATTATTCGCACACAATTAATGTTAAATCAACAAATAACCGACTATATTTTTATTACAATTTATAAAAGTGGTTACGAACACCACATTCAATGTTTATTCGATGAGCACAAAATATAAACTGACCAAATATTCTCTCTATCCACGGTATATGTATCAATTCCACTCTTTTCTATTCTCATTTAAATTTTCTGTTCATATGTTCTGTTTGTGCATTCCACCCTAAATAAGTATGCATGTGTAGAAACGAGAGAAATGATAAAACACATTTTTGTATTAACTCTACTCTAATACGAGTATTTTCTACCAATGGCAGCAGTCCGAATGGGAGGAGTTTGCAGGTAGTAAGAGAAAAATGTATAGGTACAAACAAGCATCCTATTCAATGATGTATCAGTTTAATATGATATATTTAAATCCTCGCGTTAAGGATAATCCTCGCCAATCCACCACCTAGTTTTTAAGGGCAATTATAAGATGAATTTTGAGTATCATTCCTATGTAAAGGGTGTTTTATTAGAAATATGGAAGTGATTTACAGTTGGTCACAGTCAAATTGGTTCAATTAAAGTCATGTACTTTAACTTGTAACAACTGCAACAAATAAGTGCAAATGCAAAGAAATAAGGTTGTATTAGTTGGTTTAATTTATTGAAATAATACATATGTAGGTACATTAAAAATTAGTTTGTTCATTTATATTTGACATAAGAACAAATATTAAGACAAAAAAGGAGAAAATTTCATGTAACATGTACATATGCATGGTGTAATTATACAAGGTGAATGCAAAACGGCAACAAAGACAACACAATACCGAAACAACAGGCATTTTTTGTGTAAAATAACGTACTACTGTCAAAAATACTTGAAAAAGTATTAATTTTGACATAAATAAATTTTAAATAAAGTCAGTCAGCTGTGCTACTGCACCTTGTTAATTACACTAAGTACCTACATATGTTTAGTTTGGTTTGGCATCTCAACATGAATAGCCTGACGCCTAAACAATGCTTCCTAATTGCACGAATTTATTTTGAAAATTCGGTGAATGGGCAAAACGATCCCGATTTTTATAAGCGTATTTTGTTTAGCGATGAAGCTCACTTTTGGTCATCACTCCAAATACGGCAGTATTGCAATCCTCATGAGACAACGTTACATCCTGGAAAACTTACTGGTTGGTGTACTTTATGGGCTGGTGGGATAATTCGTACTTCTTTAAAAACGAAGCTGGCCAGAACGTTACAGTCAATGGTGACCTCTATAGAGCCATGATTACTGACTTTTTCGTTCATCAATTGAACAATCATAATGTGCAGGAATTGTGGTTGTTTCAACAAGACGGAGCAACATGTTACACAGCTTGTGCCACAATTGATTTATTGAAGGAAATGATTGGCAACCGCATAGTTTCACGTTTCGGACTCGTGAATTGGTTCTACTATACCGATTTTGCTGCTTTCAATACCAAACTGCTTAGGAGAATTATAAACGGTTTTGAAAACTTTGTCGATTTGGGTTGTGTCTTTTGGACGTGAGAATGTTTTACACAGACAGGCGGGCGGACAGACGGACATAGCTCAATCGACTTAGAATTCCATAAGGATCAATAATATATATATTTGGTAGGGTCTCAGATGAATATTTCTCAGTGTTACACACGGAATGACTAACTTAACTATGTATACACTCATTAACCACTTGTGGTGGTGGAGAATAATGTGTCCATTTTGTATTTACCCAGCAGTCGGGGTAAGTTGTGAATGATTTGTGATTGACTACTTACCAATAATCACCAGTACTTACCGGCCATACCACTTGCAATGTTAATAAGTGACAAGTTTAACATGGGGATGTCATAGGATGTAGTCACTTGTTACATCGGTATCGGTATAAGGACATACCGATTTAGCAACTAGAATTTATGTGGGATAACGGCACATTTTTTCATTCTCTCTCTTTCTCCTATATCGTATTGGCATCACCAGTGTTGCCATTTTGACGCTTTTCGGGTATTTTATGAAGCTTTTTTGGTCTCGTTGCCCTTTTATTTTTTTCTCAAATACCCTTTCTTTAAAAAGGGTATTTTTTGACGATTTTTCTATTTTTTTGGTGCAGTTTTGGAAGAAGTCCAAAAAGCAAATCTAGCTTTTGAGTCAGCCAATGCGGACCATGTCAAGCTTTACAGCGATTTGTATTACCTGATTAAAAGTATTACAAACTTTGATTATCTAGAATGTAATTTAGATGAAAGCGTTAACGAATTTTGTTATCTTGGCTAAAGTCGCAATTTGACCCTTTTACAGATGCCTTGCCACTTTTTGTGTATTTTTCCTAAAATGAACTAAATCTGCCACTTTTTCAGATTTTTGACCCTTTTTTCCCTTTTTTAACAAAAATTTACTATTTGCTTTTATTTAACAAGATGCTTCTATATATGAAAATGGTTAACATAGATCAAAAGTACCTTCTTTTACAATGGTAAAATGGAAACAATTTTAAATACTGGTAATACTCTTCTTATTCTTGTTATACCGTAATGTAGGTAATTTGAAATGTATGTAAAAGGTGTCCCAACAAGAACGCCATTTTTAAATCTATATATAAAAAGAGTGACGTTAGTTACTAGCTTTATAACTAAAGAACGCCAGGACCGATTGCAACGATTCGCACGAATTCAGGCTGGTCTCACGCCAGAGAAGAAGAATACCCGGAAAAAGTTCAGAAATTGACCACGCCTACTTTTTTTTTAAATTAATGTTTTTATGTCTGAGTGTGTGTATGTACTTTATAGAATCGTAAATGATCATGTGATGATCTTCGGCAAAGTTGTTGTGCATGAGCCCGGGAAGGTTTGTTAGTTGGTACTACCACGCCCACTTTTTTTATTTAATTCTAAATGGATTTTTACAGATTTACTTCAAATTGTATATACATCTTACTGTAGGCGAGGTAGAAATAAAAATTGTATGTGCCACGCCCACTTTCACGCCCCATCACATGCAAGACGCTTGCCAGGTAAGCCAGACCTCTAGAGCGATCTGCCTGAAATTTTCACATCACACCACTAATTATTTATAGAATACTTCTTTTTTGCGACCACGCCTACTTTAACACCTTCTTTTTGAAATTGTGTAATTGATTCTACTCTGATTTTAACATAGTCACTTTACTCTAGGCGAGATCAAAAATTAAGATTCATACTCCACGCCTCCTTTCACGTCCCATCTCTAGCGATCTTTTTTGACCGCCTACTTTTTTTTAAATTGATGCCGTAGCAACGCCCGCAGTGTACAGCCGAATTCGACCACGCCTGCTTTAAAATTGTGTAATCGATTGTACAACGGTTTTAAAAGACTTACTTCAAATTGTATCACCCATTACTTTTAATTATTATCTTCTAAAATCCAAAAATCAAATGTCGTTCTCTTGTATATCACAATTTTTACGACAATTGGTTTTCCACCTAATTTGATTGAAAACATTTTTTGTTCATTTTTTTTACAAAAACAAATTCTGGTTCTACTATTGACAGTAGATGGCGTTCTGTGCATAAACTTTTGGCACCTGATTTATTTTTGTAGTATTTAACCTTTTTTAAAAATGATTTCAAAAGGTAAGTTCCCTAAATGATTTTGTGACATTGTTTTTGTGACTTTAATTTCTCAGTGTTATTCATAATGCCGCGACCCAGAAGATCTGATCTTTCGCACCGAACCCGTAATGCAATTACAAATCGCAATATTACCAATCGATTGAATACGGATGAACAAGAAATCGCACGAGATCAGTGCCGTGTTAGTATGGCCCGACTTCGCGTAACGCAAACACAAGAAGAAAGACAGGCGACAAATGAAACGGCTCAATTAGCAATGAGAAATCATGGATTAAATCAAGCAACGTGAAAATCTAAATCAGTGGTCCTCACCAGCGATGCCAACTTAGCCCTTTTCGGGCTAGATTTAGCCCGTTTTGAGTCACTCAAAACGCGAAAAAAGAAAATTGGCCCGAAACTAAAAAACGCGTAAATCTAGCACTTTTTACAATTATCTTTTAGCCCGTTATTACTTTTTGCTCGACATTTTAGTTTTTTCGTACTTTTTCTTCCTTTAATCTAATAATATCGAAATAACGATAGTTTGCTTTACAATTTATAAAAAGAAGAGGAATCTAAAATAATCTACATACATATATTTCTTTCAAATTGATGTGCTTTGAAAATTGTTCTACAAATTTAACCGTCATAATTGAAATTAGAGCAAAACTTCCATCCAACATACAAATATTTAAAAAAATATCGTTACTAAGTACTGAAAATATTTTTTTCGAATAATATGAAAAGCCTTCTACCAAGCTTTAAAAAAGAGTTTATTGTTGATGATAAAGAAATTGATTGTTTAGAGAATTGTCTTCTTAGTTTAAAAACATGTGAATGGAATAATACTGAAAGAACTGACAAGTTTTGGATCGGTGTTCATAATTACAAAAATGCTATTGGTAATTAAATTATCCAGTTTTGCCTTACACATATTGACATATCCGTACTCAAACGCAGAAGTTGAGAGGAGTTTTAGTATCATGAATTTATTCAAAAATAAAATAAATACGTGTAACAGTTTAATACACATTAAATATAGCCTAACAAGAGATAATGTATGTTGTTCAAACTACAAAATACCTGCCGAAGTGTGCATTAAAATTAATTCGAACGAAACATGTAAAAAATCTAAATTTTTTATTGATAGTGTCTTATGGACTGAAAATGATGATGAACAAGAAATCGAAATTTTGTTCAGTAACGACCAATTTTAAATGTATACTATTTAATCTAGGTATGTTCCTTAGTTATTAAAATGTAATATGAAATGTAGATAATTTAGATATGTATCTCATTATAGTAATTTTTTTTCTATTGTTTTTTATGTGTTATGTAGACCTTTAATATTGCTAAAAATCTTTTTATTAAGTAAAAATATTTTTTTTTTAATAAATTATTTTATAAAAAAGTCTTTGCTGTTTTGATTTTTAAAAGAAACATTTATAATTTAGCCCCTTTTCGCACGTTATCGAAAATTTTGACAGGATGTGGCTTTAAATGATTTTTTTTCAATTTAGCCCTTTTTAGCCCTTTTTTCAAAAATTTTTACGCGTTTTGAGTCTCAAAAGTTGGCATCCCTGGTCCTCACTAGTATTGTTCAGAATACGAAGATTTTCGGCTATTTACATGTACACAACACGATCGCAAACAATACTCACAACAAGAGCGTAAAAATACTAATATTTCATTCAGTTGTTAGCACAGAGTATAACAGAGGGGACAACTTTGACAGTTCAAAATCGCTACAATCAGCTGACACAGTAGGTATATTAAAAAGAGAAAGAAAATATTTTCTGTTAGTAAATTTGTAATGTGAAAAAGCAAAGCACTATATAAAAGACGAAATTTGTGAACAAAGCAAAATAAACAAAACAATTTTGTGTCAAAGCAAAATCTGTGGCAAAATAAATCAAACAATTAATTTGTGTTGTGTTAAATTATTTAATTTTCAGTGATTCCTTTAAATATAATTAATTATAATCTGTGCTTTGTATATTTTACGGTTAAGTACGTTGTGTTTTGTATAATCTGCAAAAATAATAATAATAGAAATACATGCACTTACCTTTTCCACCAAAATTTAATTTTATTTGCGTCAGAAATAAAGAAAAATAGTAACATAAAGAAACCGACAAGGCAGTTCTCAAAGAAAGAGACAAGAAAAAACCTACACTATCTTTGCTCTTCTGTCACCTCTGTTATACTCTGTGGTTGTTAGTCAACATTCAACAAAGTGGGTCTATGCCGCATGTTTGTTCTTTATTCAGCTAATTTTTGTTGTTGTTTTCAGTACACTGAGAAGCAGCGATCACATAAATGTATACATTTTTGTAATTGAGGTTTATTTAAACATTACATGTTATTTCTTTCTGTGTAGTGTCACCCATACATATGTAATTACCAAATCCTCTCTTTTTGTGGACCACTGATCTAAATCAACGCGTAAGAAGAAGAGCTTCAAGTGTTGATTTGAATCGAGTAGCGTTTCATTACGATTGCACTTTTGACTACAGCTCGCATCCTTCCGTTCAAATTGGCCCAATGGAGATTGTGTGCAAGAATTGCGGTGCATTAAAGTTCACCGGAGAATCGCCTGGGTTGTGCTGTCTCAGTGGTAAGGTCAAATTTCCACCATTGCCTTCACCATTGGTACGACCAAACCTTAGAGTACCCACTTTTTTTAATTGATTAATTGCTTCTGGATGGGTTTTTACAGATTTACTTCATACAGATCGTATCCACAGCTTACTGAAGGCGAGGTAAAAATAAAAAAAATTATGTTTGCATGGTTTTTCAGTCTGCGGGCGCAGGGGCGTGGCAAAATCCAATTTTCATATTGCATCACCAATGGCATACGAGCATACATACATATATTTTGCTTGTTTTATTTTATTTAATTTTTTTTTCAAAGCCGTTGTCATGTTTTTCAAAACGAGATATCAAAATCTTAAATCGGTTATGTAGTTCCGAAGATATTTGCAAAAAGCTTATTAACGATCCAATATCAAAATTTTAAAACTTTCGAAATGTTGCATTCAAAAATCCGAGTTTTCGGTTTATTTACAAAATATTTACGTCATTCGATAACAGAAGATATTCCGCGCTTACTAAGGTGCAACATTATACAAAAAGGTAAAAATAATATTATATCATCAATCGATGATAAAAAACTTTATGTACCCTTGCATTTATGATACCTACATTTTGTGCACATTTGTGAGTTTTTTCAAACGCTGATAAAAAATAACGGTACATTCAAACAAAATGCTCGAAGCGCTTGATCGGACTCTAAGTGATTTTTGAGGATACTACAAACCGATGCGAGGCGCTCTTATTCTTTTTGTAGGTGATTTTCGTCAAACTTCGCCCGTTATCAATGACCGAAGATAAGCTGAACGCTTGCTTGAAAGCTTCATATCTTTGGAACCGAGTCGAGAAAAGCACGCTATCGACGAACATGCGTGTGCATTTGTTGCAAGACCCGTCTGCCCAAACATTCTCAGAACAACTTTTTGACTTCGGAAATGGAAAAATTCCAATTAATCGCGCCACGAACGAGATTTTGTTCCCGCCTAACTTCTGTCGAATGGAAATGAATATTCAAGCCGTTGTCGACAAGGTTTTCCCAAGTCTAACAATCTTCTACAAAAAATCGGATTGGCTGTGGGAACGTGCAATTTTGGCACCAACAAATTACGATGCCAACAAGCTCAATGTGCAAATTCAATTGAAACTGCCCGGCAAATTAATCAAATACAAATCGATCGATACAGTAATGGATGAAGAACAAGCCGTCAATTATCCCACTGAATTTTTAAATTCATTGGAACCACCCGGAGTGCCACCGCATGTGCTAACATTAAACGTTGGATCACCGGTAATTCTTATTCGCAACTTAAACGCACCAAAGTAATGCAACGGAACCACATTGACCATCAAAAACTGCTCACCAAATTTAATCGAGGCAACAATCATCGGTGGCAGATTCAAAGGCGAAGAAGTACTTATTCCACGAATTCGGATGATTTCCAACCATTTACCATTCTAATTCAAGCAGCTCCAATTCCCTTTGCGTCTTACCTGTACTATTGCCATCAATAAAGCAAGAGTCACATCATTAACTATTGCTGGCTTAATTTTGGAAAATTTATGTTTTCCACACGGCAAGCCAAAAAACAAAAAACATTGTATATTCGCTGGCCGCAAGATGAAGTAATAAATAAATATAATTTCCAATTTGCCTTAAATAAATGCGTTTCTTTTTTGATTGAGCTCATACCTAGACCATATGTAAGTTATTCTGAAACAAATCTTTATGACAGATATTCCATAAATTTATTTAAAGGCCGTACATTTCTTTAAAAGCCAGCAACGCGGACCGGGTCAGCTAGTTTTAAATAAAACACAGATATTTAAAAAAAAATCGTGAAACTTTATTATATCGTAAAGTAGACAGAATGAGGTTATGTATGGAACAAGAGATCGTACATATGGCCGCCGCGGCTTTGCTGGTACACACGCGATCTTTTAACCCACTTGGCGCAACCCTCCTTTTAAAAGCACATAAAAAATACGGGGGAATACCGGGTTTGTACGTGCATTTAAGTGCACATTTTTTTATATTGTCATTGTTTATTCTTGGTTGTGTGTCTTCTGAATCTAATAGCGTCAGTTGATAAAAGAAGTTTGTCGTGTTTGAATTGTATATTGAGTGTTTTCTGAAAGTGTTTTTTTTTAAATTGTGCACAATGGGAACAAACTGGTAATTAAATCATTTACATATATTTAGTTCTTGTTTTTGATTAAAAAGTAATTAGAGAAACATCTTAGTTTTTCAAAAATTTTAATCGAAGTTACCTTCAAGTCAAATATACAATTTATTTGAAAACAAATTGTTACACTACATTTATTTTTGAATATTTCTGTTATATATTCTACATAGCCATCCGTTGGAAAGCATAAATGTAAAAACATACAAAAAAATTCAAAGAGACACTAGCAAAATGTAATGCATTTTCTGGCCTGCTAAAGCCGTCATCAGCATTCTTTGTGTCTAATAGTGTTTTATTTTCAAACTTTGTATATTTAACTTTTTTTTAATTATAAATTAAATGAGAATTATTCCTCTTGCGAGTATTCAACAACAGAAAATGCATTACATTTTGCTAGTGTCTCTTTGAATTTTTTGTATGTTTTTACATTTATGCTTTCCAACGGAAGGCTATGTAGAATATATAACAGAAATATTCAAAAATAAATGTAGTGTAACAATTTGTTTTCAAATAAATTGTATATTTGACTTGAAGGTAACTTCGATTAAAATTTTTGAAAAATTTGTTGAATACTCGCAAGAGGAATAATTCTCATTAAATTAAGAAACATCTTAGGTAAACAACAAATAAATGGAAACCGAGCTCAATGCTGTATTGTGGCGCCACGGTCCATTTTCCCACTGCGTCCTTTTAAAAGGACAGTGGCAAAATATACTACCTATCTAATTTGCATTACTTAATATTTTATGTGTTATTATGTAGTAAATGAAACCGGAAGGCATTGAAACTTAACGAAATTTTGGAAGATCTTGAGCAATGGAGTGATGATGACGTTTGTGAGGCCATTTACATGCACCGCCTGATAACGCTAATGCACTTATAACAGATGAAGACAGTGGCGATGAAGATAATATCTGCCTCAACAATTTCCAGGCTGTCAGCTACGTGCAGAGGCAGAAATGAGGTACAAATATGTTCATGAATGCGAGAGCGATGGTGATAGCGATGACAATATTGCATTATGGGATCTAATCAAGCGCAAAAGGATTGCAGAGCCAAGGCCTAATAATAAAAACAATTCAAGAACGTGGCAGCAAGTGGATATTGTTCCAAGCCTGCCACAATGGGAGGTATTTTCAGAATGCTATCAAAATCTAAATCCAATGCAAATATTTTTAAAGTTATTTGATGATGGCATACATCCAAAGGAGCGCTTCTTGGCGTATCACACCCTAACTTAGAACATAAAGTTTATTATTTCTTTTTTTTATTTTATTAATTTTAATAAAATAACTTCTATTATTTTTTAATATTGAATTGTTAATTAAGTTTTTTTTTTTAATAAAAACAAAGTAGTATATTTAGCTACCGTCCTTTTAAAAGAACACCCGATTCCGGGAAAACTATAGCTTTTTAGAAAAAATTTTATAAAATAAAAAATGTTTAAATACCTATGATGATTTAAGTTTAGAAATAAAAATTTAAGTTTTCAAAAAAAACAAAATTCCGGCGCTATCTGGGTTAATGAAATTTTCAATGACCTTTTTCAATAAATGCTGCGGTATTTGATTAATACAGCGTCCAATTTCCTCTTTTAAGGCTTGAGTCGTCGGCGGCTTATTCGCGTAAACCATCGACTTCAAAAAACCCCAAAGAAAAAATCTAAAGGTGATAAATCGCACGATCTAGGCGCCCAATTCTGGTCTTGAAAACGCGAAATAACACGACCGGGAAATGACTGATGCATTTTCTCTGGCTTTATGATATGTGGCGCCGTCTTGTTGAAACCACATGCCCTCCACATTCATTTCTTCAACTCTAGGTAAGAAAAAACTGGTTATCATTTCACAATACCGAACACCATTTCGTTCTAGTTGGGGCACCCTTTACCTTATTCAGCCCAACCATGGATAAAAAATACGCTGGAGTTTTTTCCCTTTTCCCATTTTTATACCCTTCACCTTCATGAGAAGGGTATATATAAGTTTGTCATTCCGTGTGTAATTTCCACAATATAATTTTCCGACCCTATAAAGTACATATATATATTCTGGATCCTTATAGATAGCGGAGTCGATTAAATCATGTCCGTCTGTCTGTCTGAGTGTTGAAATCAGTTTTTTGAATTCCCCAGATATATTCCGGATCCAAATCTTCAATAATTCTGTCATAAATGCTTTCGAGAAGTTTGCTATTTAAAATCAGCAAAATCGGGTAAAGTCAACCAGAGTTATGGACCAATATGTGAGACAACCTCCATAAAAATTTGATATTTTTTGTACATTTTGTTGCAATATTTTGAAATATATTGCAGATAATACCATGAAATTTTGTATACGTTGTTTGTACTATAAAAGAAGAAAGTGTGCGGAAAATAGTAAGAATGGGTCCATGATTTCTCATAGCCCCCATACAAATATATATATTCCCGAAATATGGCTTAATGATAAATAAATGCCTATAAAATTGGAATATCAAGACAAAATTCAGCAAAAATAAGTTTTATACAAAAAGAAATCGTAAAACGAAAATTTTTTTTAGTTCGGTCCATATTTGACCATAGACCCCATATAAAGTCCACTTCCAAAATTCATTTAAATACGTATAAAACAGATATAAATAATGTTAAACGGCTAAACTTTGACATAAATACTCTTTATAGGCAAATAAATTGCTTTACTAAATTGTATGGTGGTCGGCCCAGAATTGGTCATAGCTCCCATACAAGGACCACATCTAAAAAAGACATTTCCTATATATATTGTATTAATATCGGTACCGACCAAAAACGTTTTACAGATCATTTTCATATATACAAAAATCATAACACAAAATTTTGTGAATTTTGGTCTATTTTTAACCGTATGCCCCATATAAAGCCCTCTTCCGAAAATCGCTTTAATACTCATAAATCGCTTATAAATAAGGGTACCAATCCAAAATTTTACACGGATCATTTACATACATGCCTAAATAAAACTGCTGGATTTTGAGAATATCGGTCCATATTTGACAATATCCCCCACATAAGGTCCACTCCCGAAATCCACGTTAATAGTAATATATATCTTGAATATACCGTTATTGTGTTAAAATATCCTCATATGCATGAAAATAACTGTTTCAAAAGTTATGAAGATCGGCCCATAATTTGTCATAGCTGCCATATAAGAACCATTTCAAAAAAAAAACCACAAAAATGTCTAATAAATAACGATATCGAACCAACTTTTATATGGATCAGAAATTTTAATCCAGAAATCATATTAGTATCGGTTATACGGCAATTAAGCTACTGGGTTTTGTAGCTGTCAGTCAATAATAGCTCCTGAATTAAGTCCACTTCCGAGCATAACAACCAACCATACAACTCTTGTAAATAACGCTATTGAGCTGAAATTCAACCATATAATCCTAAGATACATAGAAATCACATTAGTGGATACTGGATTTAGAAGTCATCGGTCCATTTCTTCTATGCCACCCATAAATCTTTTGTAAATAAGGTTATTGAGATCAAATTCAAACAAAAAAGCCTCATCTTATATCTTATCCTTTTTTTATACTCTGTTTCTTAACTTGTTTTTATTACCTTTAACTTTAACAGTATATTTAAAGGTGGAGGGTATTAAGGATTCGGCAAAACCGAATATACTTTTCTAACTTGTTTTTTATTCTGTTTGTTTATTAAAAACAACTGTCAAATCGAATCAAGTTTTTTGGTCATGTAAACAGCATGATTCATAAACATGATTCAGAGAGTGAAGCAGGTGATTCAAGTCGTAGTGGAAACATTGTATTAGTGCAAACATCAAAATGTGTGGTTAATGGTAAAACCTGTTAAAGGTTTTAAAAGTTACTGAATCGCACTACAGGAGCGACTTGAAAAAGGGGGAAAAAACTATACTCAGAATCCATGATATCTCTAGATGTGACTTCTTGAAGTTCAGACGCAGAAGATGATCCACTTGAGTGTTCTGATTCTCTTCAAATTAAATCAAAGGAGCTGTATAAGCCATCAACATCCCTAAAAAAAAGGAAATTCCACACACACATTCAAACTGAAACAACTACAAAGAAATTATTCTCCAAACACATTAGATCGCAATAAGTTTTCTGATAGGGAAGCCCTAAGAATAATAGTCCCTATTGCCAGTGGTGATATTCGAAACAATTAACAACCGGTTCGCTTAAAAAAATTATATTTTTACCAAATTTTGATAAAAATAGCGAAAATTTTAAAGTCCCATCCCAGTAACAGACCACAAGCCTCTTGAAGGAAATGATATAAACTTTCGTTTAATAAAAAAAGTTACGTTTTTAACAAAAAATAGTTTTGATTTTGCAAAATAAAGGTCAAAAAAATTGTTTTATTTTTTTTCTCAAAAGATTGAAGAAAACGCTATCGAAAACATCATCATCCAAGAATCCAATGTATGACCAAAATAAAATCATTTGTTTGGACGTTTGGACAATGAACAACTGAACAATATTGTGTTTGTTGCCGAGACTATATCACCTTGATAAATACACATTATATAAAACCGTTTCAGCAAAAAACATAATCATAGGGGTGAATAAAAATTTCACATGAAATTTGTTCCCTTTTCACATTTTTCCTATTAAAATTCAATGTTAAAAAATAAAAGGGAACAAATTTCATGTGGAATTTTTTTTTCACAATAAGGGTGAATATGCAACAACCGGTACGGAAAATTTTTAAAATTTTAACAACCGGTTCGAGGGAACCGGTCCGAACCGGCTGAATATCAGCACTGTCTATTGCAGCACATTTTAGAAATTGTTCTGAGTAAAGTTTTTGTTCTTTGCTTCGGACCATCCAGTTCTCTTGATATTTTCTTATTCAAAAGATTCAAAGCATTATGGGCATCTTTATGTAAAAAAAACTAAAAACCATTAGAAGAAGCTGCAGGTAGAGAATTTTTAAAACTTGATGCGGTAAAAGTTTTATTAGTTGCCTTAAAAAGCAAAAAGCAGCCCAGGCACGATTACATGGAGCTAATAGAATTGCCACTACATGCTTTGGGTCATACTCCTGATAAAATTCATTGGAAAGATCCTGTACATTATGCTCGTTGGATGTCAAAGCTGATATATACCATAAAAATTCACTTATTTCGTGACGAAGGCGGTTTCAAAACTACACAAAAAAAAGTCTAAGGTAGAAAAATATTGGTTTGAAGCTCCTATGGCTACAAATGCGGCTTGGTCAGACTAATCTCTGTGGAAAGACATTCAAATTATGAACTGAATGAACGTCAAGTTGGTGAAGTGGTCAAAAATATAATAAAATCTCACATGTGGTACCTCTCAGATGAATTAGTTGGATTAAGCTTATTCTCAGAAAAAATATCAAATGAGGAGGAGGCAATTGTTAAGAAAACAGAGTGTGAGCCACTTGGCTGAAAAATAAGATGAGATTCGTTACTTTTAACAGACAAAGCAGTTTTGGCTAACTTTGCCAATAAAAGATCTCTGCAGCTGTTTGAAAAATTAAAAATAAATTCAGATTTCTTGACCATAAACATAAATGAATAGCACATTAATGAACATTACATTAATGGTACACTGAAAGAATTTTCTGCATGAATCCAATGAATTCCGACATTAATGTAATGAAAATTTACATTAAAATTCAACCAACGTAGCTCTTCATTGGATAAATGAAACATGTTTCATTAAACCTATATCAATGAAACGTTTCATGAAATCAATGAAAGTTTTACATTGTCTAAATGAAATATAATTCATTGGTATTATGAATAATTGTCATTAATTTAATGAAAAGTGTCATTAAAATAATGAAGAAATTTCATATTTTTAATGAAATTATTTAATTAGTTTAATGAAACAATTCATAATTTCAATGAATAAATTTCATTGTAAATATGATTTAAATTCGTAAGTCTAATGAAGGATTTCATAGGTCCAATGATGCAAAATCATAAATTCTATGAAATAATTTAAACATTTAATAGAATTTATAAAATAATTTCATTACTTTAATAGGATCCCTCAACCATTATTTAGAGTGGAGTTAGAACCTGGTGATGTTAAGCTGAAGAAAAATGAAACACATCCTATATATGACTTGAAATTCATAATGCACCGAAGAGTTCAAGTGGAAGAACCTCATAAGCGATCTGGCCCAGTACAGTGTTCGAACTGCCAAGAATATAGTCACACTAAATCTTATTGTAAGTTGCCTACTGTTTGTGTTGTTTGTGGGGATCTTCATGACACCTCAAAGTGCGATAAACCTAAGGATGATTCCAGGGTAAAAAGATGCAGCAATTGCGGTGGAAACCACACTGCCAACTACAGAGGTTGCCCTGTTTTCGAGGTCGTTAAACGCTCCTTGATCAACAAATCCGCTTCTACCCCTACTCAGACGACAAAAGTACCTATTACAATTATTCCCCCGTAGCACAAGCATCCACTAGCCAATTTTCATATGCCAACGTGCTAAGATCTAACCAACCAACAGTGCAAAATGAATCACCAATAAATGATACAAACAGCCACAATTTTAGCCGTCTTGAAGGTATAATGGAGAATCTGGTGCAATCCATGAACCATTTCATGACAAGCATGACAAGTATGATGCAGGAGATGCAAAAAATGCAGTCCACGCTACTGCAGGCCATACTTAATAGACCATGAACTGTCTCAAAATATGTTTCTGGAACGCAAACGGCATACGCCAACACAAAAATGAACTTGAATATTTTCTTTTTAATAAGAAAATTGATGTAATGCTGATTTCCGAGACTCATATGACGTCGAGAAGCATTTTTAAAATAAGTGGTTATACATTCTACGACACCAAGGACCCCAGAGATAGATCATGTGGTGGCTCGGCAATATTGGTCAAATCGCGAATCAAACACCATTCATTGGGTGGTCTTTCAGAGTGTTATCTTCAAGCAACAAACATCTGTATTGAGAACTTTTGTCAAAACCTCGTGATTTCGTCAGTTTACTGTCCGCCCAGATTTTCAATAACAAAAGATCAGTATAGAGATTTTTACAAATCACTAGGTAGCCGTTTCATAGCGGCTGGCGACTACAATGCTAAGCATACATTCTGGGGCTCACGACTCGTTAGCCCTAAAGGTCGTATCTTGTACGACTCCCTGTCTGAAATGGGACTGAATGTGATTTCAACTGGTCAACCAACTTATTGGCCAACTGACCAGCAAAAAATTCCTGACGTTATCGATTTCGGCGTGGCGAAAAGGGTATCTCATTGAAGTCGAGGCTTCACTGGATCTTTCTTCAGATCACTCACCCACTGTAATCACCATCAGAAGTCCTCAGCAAATCGTAACTGATGCCTTACTACTTGTCAAACGTCTGAATTGGTTAAAATACAAAAAATATATCAGCACTCACTGCACAGAGAAACTCCCGTTAAAAACTGCTGAAGACATCGATGCCTGTATAAAAAGTCTTAATGAACATGTCGAGAAAGCCGCAGAACATGCTTCTTCCACTTACCGCCTGAATAGGTACAACAGAGTTTTTTCTGCAGATGTTGAGCAACTATTGTCTGAAAAAAGGAGAGTCCGAAGAGAGTGGCAACAACACAGATCGCCCCAACTTAAAACTAGATTGAGAGAATGTACCAAAAATCTTAGGATCTTGCTAGAAGCGCAAAAAGCAGAGTCTCTCAAACAACATCTGGAAGGTCTAGACGCAACTTCCCAGTCAAATTATTCATTATGGCGTGCAGTCCGAAATCTAAGAAAACCCGTAATCGCAAAACCTCCACTGCTTGCTTTGAACGGATCTTGGGCACGAAATAACGAAGAAAAAGGCAACCTTTTCGTAAGTCATTTAAAAAATGTATTCACTCCCAATATATATACTGACATTAGCCAACTACCGCCTGCTGTTGCCAGACCACCTGTACAAATAAGATTTCAATATCTGGAGGTTGTTGAGGCTATTGATAATTTAAATGTTAAAAAAGCACCTGGGTTTGATAAAATCAGCAATAAAATGATTTTTGAGCTGCCTCGCATTGCAAAAAGATTAATCCTCTTTCTTTTTAATGCCATCTTACGGCTTGAGTACTACCCTCCGGTTTGGAAAATTGCACTAGTAAAGATGATTCCTAAGCCGGGAAAAGATCCTTGCAAAGTTGAGTCGTATAGGCCAATAAGTCTATTACCAAATATGTCCAAATTATTCGAGAAATTGCTTATAACCAAGCTGACTCCGATTTTGAATGAAAACAACTGCATTCCCAATCACCAGTTTGGCTTCAGACGTCAACACAGTACAAGTCATAAGAAAAACCTTTGAGGAAAAGAGATACTGTTCGGCACTCTTTATTGACGTCTCTCAAGCTTTCGACAAAGTATGGCATGAAGGCCTGATATCTAAATTAAAGCAGAACTTGCCGGTGAATCTTCAACACCTACTATGGAAATACTTAATCGACCGTCAGTTTATGATTAAAGAAGGTGATTATTTAAGCCGTCCTCAACCTATAGGTGCTGGCGTCCCTCAAGGTAGTATCTTAGGACCAATTCTATGCTTGCTGTACACAGCAGACATGCCAACAATGAAATTCACACGTCAACATTTGCTGATGATACGGCATTTTTCAGTACTCACAAAGATCCAAAAGATGCCTCGATTCAATTACAACACCACGTAACGCAAGTGGAGAAATGGGCAAGACAATGGGGAATAAAAATAAATGAACAGAAATGCACCCACGTAACATTTACTCTACGTAGGGAATCATGTCCCCCTATTCGTATTAATGACCATATAGTGCCTCAAAACTCACACGTGAAATATCTTGGTATTCATCTGGACCGTCGCCTCACATGGAAACCACATATAGATGCTAAGCTGACTCAAATGAAACTGAAAGCAGCCCAAATTCATTGGCTCATCGGCAGAAACTCCGTCCTTCGGCTCGATTGTAAACTTCTACTCTACAACTCAATCTTAAAGCCAATTTGGTGCTATGGTATCCAGTTATGGGGCACTGCCTCCAACTCCAATATTGAGAAAATTCAACGCCGTCAAAACAAAATTCTACGAATGATAACTACCGCTCCTTGGTATATTAAAAACAACAACATACACAACGATCTTGATGTTCCACTTGTCAAATGGGAAATAACTAAACACGTGGCCCTTTATTTGGGTAAGCTGGAAACTCATCCAAATCCCCTCGCTCGAGACATCTTACAACACCCCGGTCATAGCCGTTTGAGAAGGAGGGACACCACCACTCTCAGATGAATAAATACAAGTTGCTCATTATATCCTATCGAATTTGAAAACTAGATTTTGTCTAGCATTGGCTGGACTTATCCTAATTAACTTTAGTTTTAGGATTTGAATACCTATTGTTAGTTCATTTAAAATGAAGATACAATAAAAAAGAATATGCAAAAAAAAAAAAAAAACTTTAATGAAATATATTCATTTATTTAATGATTCAATTCCATTATTTTGGTGAAAAATATTCACTATTTTAATGAATTTAATTTATTCTTATACTAAAATAATAACAATCGATTTCTGTTTATTACTTCACAAAATAAATATATTTTTTTTTATTTTAAACTTATTCAATTATATTATATAAAAATTATATTTTACAAATTTAAATACATATACACATACATAAGTAATATAATATAGAACTGTGAAGGGTATAGAAGTGCAATTGTACCATGTTTGCCATCAGTGGTATGTACAGAGTGGGAGCTTGTTGCCGAGCTGAGCTGGTTTACGCTTATTGCGAGAAACAAGTTTGAGTATTCATAGTGGATGCGAGAATCAGCGCTGATATTTTATCTATTATTTGTGTTTTATGTACATTTATTTTAATTTTTATTTTCTCTTTGATTTTTATTACTTTTTCAATTTTTTGATTGCATGGTTTTATTTACTTTTTCTTAAATTTTTCTTTTTAATTTTTTTATATTTTCCAAACAAGTTGAAATCATTACAACATAACATAAACAATGTTATCGGCGCTGAAAAACGCTTTGAAACTTTTTTCTCGCATTCAATCAGCTTTGCGCTCTGACCAGCTCGGCGCCCACTATTACCGCTTTGCGCAAAGAAATCGGCGTGTCGCCAAATGGAATATTATGGAAGCACTAAAAAATCGCCACGTTTGGCGGCTAATCGCCATATCTGACAGCCATGACCGCAGCAGCTAATCGAATGCATTACTGTTATAAAACTAAAATTGCATATTTCCATTACCGTAATAGATCCGCCATTTTGCCAAAATGCGATTAACCCTAAGATGTTCAACTGGGCTTATCGAGGCCCATTTTGTTTTTGAGTAGTCGCCAAGTTTTTACCTGTGCTCTAACTTTTTAATTAAGATTATGCTTGTTTTAGATTGTTTTTGAGATCTTTGTTTTTAAACAAACATTTTTTCAAAACAAATGGTTTTGAAAAAATTATGAAATTAGTGAATTTAATTTCCAACATTTTTCAAATTATCTAGAAGGATGCTAACCTTAGAATTTTTTTTTTTTGAATTTGTGTTTAAAGCATAAAAATAAATTTCGATAAAGTACCAAACTGATTCACAGGTTTTTGAATATTCTAAATTAAATAAATGAACAATTTTGAAACACATATGTTCCATCAATATATACCAGAGCTCCGAAATCTTCGCTCGAATTCGAGTAGAGAGTGAAACTCGCTCGAATTCGAGCGCGAGTACTCCTGCGAGTGAAAAAAAAATCGAGTATACTCTATTTTTCTATGCCACTCGAATAAGAGTGCATATGCTTCGCTCGATTTCGAGTGCGAGTAAAATACACTCGAAATCGAGCAGATTATACTCTTGCCGAGTACTCTTTCAGTCTTTCTCATACAGTGGAAAATAGAAACTGTTCGTTTTTGCCAATTTGTGTGTGCGTGTGTAGTAGCAAGTATAGACTATGGTGGGGAAAGGTGACTGACGAGGGAGGACTGGGAGGTCGAGAAGAGAAAAGCAGCAGAATGTATTGTTACTAACCACACGCACACACAAGTCAGCAAAGACAAACAGTTTCTATTTTTCCACTCGATTTCACTCTTAAGAGTAAACTCTCACTCTATTTCGAAGATTTTTACTCCCACTCTTAATTTGTAAAAAGGAGTACTCGCGAGTACTCCCACCTAAAACAAACGAGTGGAGAGTAAACTTTTTGTAACACTCGTACTCTTCGAGTACTCTTCTTCGCGAGTGTTTTTCACTCGCGAGTAAAATCGAGTAAATCTGAGCTCTGATATATACAAACAACTTTAAATTTTTTCACAATCTCCAATTGCCAATATAAAAGGTTGAATACTGTCGCCCATTTTTTTGTATAAAATCAATTTGGTCTTGTAATTCCTGCATGGTACTTCCAATAAAAACAAAAAGACTGCTGTGAGTCTTTAGTAGTGAAGCGTGACATTTCTTATTTACCTAACACAGTTCTTCGCACGTATTTACCAGTTGGGCCCAGAAAATAATGTAATAACATTATAAACATGTCAGGATCTAAAAAGATATGGAAAATATTATATTAATTATATGTATTAAAAATAAAAAATACAAAGTTGCTTTATTTTATTATTTAACTTTTTTGCATTTTCAATGCTGATGTTGTCTAAAATCCTATTTATGTCATTGCTTTTTGCATTTTTCATCTTTTTAAAGCCATTATATACTTTTATCATTTTCTCACCTCTCCAACTTAAAATGGAATCATGGAATCGATGAAGAAATGCGAAATCTTTGTCAATCTATAAAATTTCCGTATTTATCTACAAAGAACAATATTCATTACTGATATACCTTTAGTGGACAACTCACCAATTTAAAGACGTTTGGGTTCTTATACTGGGGCCAAAGTAGTTGGTACATGGACACCACGTGGACACGAATTCTTCAACAGAAAGATTGTCATAAAAAAGGCTTTGGGCAATGATCTTTCCACCTTCTTCTGGAACTAAGAAATTAAATATTTTTATATGTTAATAAATTGTTTTGGAACATAGAAAAATTAAAAATTCTTACTAAATTTGAATTTTGGTGTTGATTTTGAAGTTGTCCCAAGGATGGATGGGATTGAAACTGGTGAAAATCGGTCCATTATTTCACCTAGCCCCCATACAAATGTCCTCCCGAAATTGGGGTTTACCGGTCATAAATCCTTGAATTAGGCAAGTATGCAAACAAATTTCACCAAAAATAAGTAATTAAAGATGCTAAATCATATCTTCGTGAAGATCGGTCCATAATTAGTCGTAGCTCCCATATAAGGCCCAATTCCGAAAATCACTTTAAAGAGCATAACTCACTCAAAAATATATCTCATACAAACAATACGGTATAATTTTATTGTGATCGGTCCATAATTAGTCGTAGCTCCCATATAAGGCCCACTTCCGAAAATCACTGTAACGATCATAAATTTCTTAAAAATGTTGGTAATCAAATAAAATTCGACACAAATAATATACAGAAATGATGACACCTAATTTTATAATGGTCGGTCCGTAATTAGTCGAAACTCCCATATAAGACCCTCCTCTTAATCAACTTTAACCTCCATAAATCTTTTAAAAGTATTTATTTATTTTAGGCCTACTTAATCTAGATATCTTATGACGAAAGAAAAAAAATTCCAAAATATACATCTAAAAAGATAAGAGATATTCATATAAAAACAGTTTATGTACTTAAAAAACCCCCCACTTCTGCACAAACATTAAAGTTAAATATATTCCTGTATTACGTTACATATCTTAGAACTTTTTTACGTAACAGAACATTTTTATTTTTAGAAATACTTCTTAGAAATGCTGTTAAAATTTGCAACTGATCTCCTAAAATTGCGTTCTTCATAAGGAATATAGTGGTTCCAAATTCGGGATACCCTCACCACAAATGATCTAGTCATGTACAATGAAGAGTGCCTAGGGCAAACAATAGTATTAGTTCTGGTAGACCTGCCAAAAACAAATTTCTCCATCAGATATGGAGGTTTTCCAAACTTCATAATCTTAAAAAATTGTAGTAATAAACGTTGATTAACAAAAGTATAAAAATCAGAACTTAAAATGCTAATAACATGGGCAGAAATATGTTCATTATACCGAAGATTACAAATAAAACGAACTACACGGTTAAAACACAATCGTAATTTAATCATATTTTGTTGGGACGTTCCGGAAAATATTTCAATCCCATACAGAAAAGAAGGTAGGCACAAAGACAGCGCAACTCTCTTCTTGACTTCGAATGGCAAAAAATATCCAAGGCAATAAAGCTTTTTTAAGATAAAAGAAACTTTTGATATTATATGACTTATATGAAAATTAAAATCAAGTTTAGAATCTAAGTATATACCCAACGACTTATAATGGGATACGTACTCAATTTTTTCATTCATTACTGATATATTAGGCAAAATTAGGTTGTTTGAAAAATACATGGCTTTTGTCTTTGATGAGTTTAAAGTCATGTAATTTGACTGACACCATTCCTCAATAGATTTTAAATTGTTGTTGATAGTATTTTCCAGATGTGTTACCCCTAATCCAGAATCATCCACTAAAAGTTGAATATCATCTGCATACATATAGCAACTGCATGAAGTAATTTCACGATACAGATCATTCATGTACATTATGAACAAGAGTGGTCCTAAAATAGATCCCTGTGGAACACCTCTGAACATTTCTAGAGTCAATGATCTTTTTCCTCCATATTCAACATACTGAAATCTGTTCGTAATGAAACTCCAAACTAATTTACTAGAAGAGGTACCAAAATCAAAATCTCTCTGAAGTTTATGACATAAAATTTCATGACTTAAAGAGTCAAACGCTTTACTCAGATCAAGTATCACAAGTAATGAATTATAAGAGCTGTCGATATTCCTCCTTATATTTTCAGTAATATCCAATACCAATCCAGTAGTATTATAATTTTTTCGATAAGCAGATTGAAATGGACTAATCATGCCCCTTGTACTAAGATGATATTCTATTTGCTTTCTAAGTAACACTTCCAGAACCTTGGAACTAGCATTTAACACACTTATAGGTCTAAAGTCTGAAGAAGAACGTGGCGACTTTATTTTTGGTATGGGTATAACTCTACCAATTTTCCAAGATTTAGGAAAAGTTGAAGAGGTAATAATGGAGTTCAATAAAAAAGTGAATTGAGCTGAAATAAAAGGGTATATGATTTTTAAAAATTTAATTGGTAAACCATCAGGCCCGCTCGAATTACTTTTAATACTTGTCATAGCATCAAATACCTCTGATTCATCAACATTTCTAAATGTAAATCCTCCATTGTTGTAAAATGAAAATATACCGGTACTAGCTTGATTTATGGGAGGAAGTACTGATTGTCGATTAAATTCGTCAACATCAATCATACCTTCATAACAATTGTCCCCCAACAGGCCTTCCGATCTCAATCTTTTCCAAAATTGTGACTGGGAGCAATTTTCAAAATAACTCATGGCATATACTTTCCTTAATCGTCTAATAGTTGATTTTACTCTATTTCTATTTCTATTTATATCGAGATTATATTCATAGAAATCTTGACACTAAAGTTTTGAATGATCGGTCCATATAGGTCATATCTCATATAGCGCTCATTTCTGAAAAACTGTTTTATACATATACTGGGTGTAGGGTATTATATGGTCGGGCTTGACCGACTATACTTTTTTACTTCTTAATACATATTTCTATTTTCTTTTTCCACTTAAACCTTTTTAAATTTATGTTGTTTGTATTTTATTTGGTAAAATTGTCCACTTTTATTTTTTCACTATTTCACTATTATTTTTGGTACAGTTACACAAATAATTTATTTAAAAATTCTTCACTGAACTGACTTTAAAAAATGAATAAGAAAGTTTATTTTGTGATCAGTGTTGCCACCAACGAAATGTTAAATTACGCATGCATCATGCCAAAGTTACACATGAAATTAGGAATTACACATGCTTTTTTTTTTGAAAATAACGTTTTTTGTTTTGAATTTAGTAAAACATACAGTATCTCCCGCTTAATTGAGCCACTAAAAAATTACAGTTTTTGACTCAATTGAACGGGTAAATCAATTACCCAAACCTCGGATAATTAAGCCATTGACGCAATTATAAAAATCTCGGATAATTAAGCCATTGACGCAATTATAAAAGCCTCGTATAATTGCACAACTGACGCAATTAGAAAATATTTTTTAAAAATCAGATATAAAATTTTTATTAATGTTATTAAGCTTGATACATCGAACTGTTCGGACGTGTTACTTTTAGTGCGGCTGAATTTTCGGTGAAAAAATCGTAATAGGTGAAAAAGTATAAAAAGTTAAATTAAATAAAAAAGTGAACAAAAAACTCGTAATAGGTGAAAAACTTTACAAAGTCAAATAATTGCACTAGGTGCAATAAAAAAATTAATAAATTGTAATAATTTATTTTTAATTATTTGAAAACTAGAAAATTAAATACAGTGAGACAGTGAATGAGTAACAATTCTAACAGTGCGAGTGGGCCTCAGAGCCGAAATGCATATTTCGTGTTGAGCTCGGCAAGTGTAAGTAATGAGAACATTAAAAATCCCGAATTTAATAAAAACTACTTAACTGTGAAACCAAAAATAAGCACAAATCTGAATTTAAGTGCAAGTGCACCCAACTGGAATAAATGTGTTGAACAGGGCACAAACTTAGCCCAAAGCATATTTAATTTAAATAGAAAAATCACTGAAGGACCGTCTTCTTCACGGTCCTCGTTATCAAATATTGGAGAGACGTCAACAGCTGCAAAAGGCACATTAAGTCCTACAAATAAGGCCGCTCCTATAGTTGCTGTTAAAGAAAAACAAAAAACACAGGTAGGAATGGACCGTTATATAACAGTATCGAAGAGAGGCAGAAGCCCAAAATCTGCCGAAATTACACCAGCTACAAAATTATCAAAGAATGCTGAAGAGCCACTCTCGCAAAATCGTTTTGCCATCCTCCAAGACAAAAATGATGTCCCTAACGCTGTGAATAAGCCAGTAAAACCACCTCCAATATATTTAAGAGAAAAAAACTCAAACGAACTTATAAAAATATTAGTTTCATTAATTGGTGAAAATTCTTTTTATGTGACTCCAATTAAGCGTGGCAATATTAATGAAACAAAGATTCAGGTTAATAACGAAAACGACTATCGGAGAATAGTTTCGGAATTTGAAAAACGCAAAAAGAATTTTTACACGTATCAACTTAAAAGCGCAAAAGGTCTACAAGTCGTAATTAAGGGAATAGATTCTTTTGTTGCTCCTGAGGAGATCAAGAGCAGTTTGGCCGACAAAGGCTTTAAAATCAAGGCCGTATCAAATATAAGAAACAGAGATAGGATCCCTCAACCATTATTTAGAGTGGAGTTAGAACCTGGTGATGTTAAGCTGAAGAAAAATGTAACACATCCTATATATGACTTGAAATTCATAATGCACCGAAGAGTTACAGTGGAAGAACCTCATAAGCGATCTGGCCCAGTACAGTGTTCGAACTGCCAAGAATATAGTCACACTAAATCTTATTGTAAGTTGCCTACTGTTTGTGTTGTTTGTGGGGATCTTCATGACACCTCAAAGTGCGATAAACCTAAGGATGATTCCAGGGTAAAAAGATGCAGCAATTGCGGTGGAAACCACACTGCCAACTACAGGGGTTGCCCTGTTTTCGAGGTCGTTAAACGCTCCTTGATCAACAAACCCGCTCAGACGACAAAAGTACCTATTACAATTATTCCCCCCGTAGCACAAGCATCCACTAGCCAATTTTCATATGCCAACGTGCTAAGATCTAACCAACCAACAGTGCAAAATGAATCACCAATAAATGATACAAACAGCCACAATTTTAGCCGTCTTGAAGGTATAATGGAGAATCTGGTGCAATCCATGAACCATTTCATGACAAGCATGACAAGTATGATGCAGGAGATGCAAAAAATGCAGTCCACGCTACTGCAGGCCATACTTAATAGACCATGAACTGTCTCAAAATATGTTTCTGGAACGCAAACGGCATACGCCAACACAAAAATGAACTTGAATATTTTCTTTTTAATAAGAAAATTTATGTAATGCTGATTTCCGAGACTCATATGACGTCGAGAAGCATTTTTAAAATAAGTGGTTATACATTCTACGACACCAAGGACCCCAGAGATAGATCATGTGGTGGCTCAGCAATATTGGTCAAATCGCGAATCAAACACCATTCATTGGGTGGTCTTTCAGAGTGTTATCTTCAAGCAACAAACATCTGTATTGAGAACTTTTGTCAAAACCTCGTGATTTCGTCAGTTTACTGTCCGCCCAGATTTTCAATAACAAAAGATCAGTATAGAGATTTTTACAAATCACTAGGTAGCCGTTTCATAGCGGCTGGCGACTACAATGCTAAGCATACATTCTGGGGCTCACGACTCGTTAGCCCTAAAGGTCGTATCTTGTACGACTCCATGTCTGAAATGGGACTGAATGTGATTTCAACTGGTCAACCAACTTATTGGCCAACTGACCAGCAAAAAATTCCTGACGTTATCGATTTCGGCGTGGCGAAAGGGGTATCCCCGGAACTCATTGAAGTCGAGGCTTCACTGGATCTTTCTTCAGATCACTCACCCACTGTAATCACCATCAGAAGTCCTCAGCAAATCGTAACTGATGCCTTACTTCTTGTCAAACGTCTGAATTGGCTAAAATACAAAAAATATATCAGCACTCACTGCACAGAGAAACTCCCGTTAAAAACTGCTGAAGACATCGATGCCTGTATAAAAAGTCTTAATGAACATGTCGAGAAAGCCGCAGAACATGCTTCTTCCACTTACCGCCTGAATAGGTACAACAGAGTTTTTTCTGCAGATGTTGAGCAACTATTGTCTGAAAAAAGGAGAGTCCGAAGAGAGTGGCAACAACACAGATCGCCCCAACTTAAAACTAGATTGAGAGAATGTACCAAAAATCTTAGGATCTTGCTAGAAGCGCAAAAAGCAGAGTCTCTCAAACAACATCTGGAAGGTCTAGACGCAACTTCCCAGTCAAATTATTCATTATGGCGTGCAGTCCGAAATCTAAGAAAACCCGTAATCGCAAAACCTCCACTGCTTGCTTTGAACGGATCTTGGGCACGAAATAACGAAGAAAAAGGCAACCTTTTCGTAAGTCATTTAAAAAATGTATTCACTCCCAATATATATACTGACATTAGCCAACTACCGCCTGCTGTTGCCAGACCACCTGTACAAATAAGATTTCAATATCTGGAGGTTGTTGAGGCTATTGATAATTTAAATGTTAAAAAAGCACCTGGGTTTGATAAAATCAGCAATAAAATGATTTTTGAGCTGCCTCGCATTGCAAAAAGATTAATCCTCTTTCTTTTTAATGCCATCTTACGGCTTGAGTACTACCCTCCGGTTTGGAAAATTGCACTAGTAAAGATGATTCCTAAGCCGGGAAAAGATCCTTGCAAAGTTGAGTCGTATAGGCCAATAAGTCTATTACCAAATATGTCCAAATTATTCGAGAAATTGCTTATAACCAAGCTGACTCCGATTTTGAATGAAAACAACTGCATTCCCAATCACCAGTTTGGCTTCAGACGTCAACACAGTACAAGTCATAAGAAAAACCTTTGAGGAAAAGAGATACTGTTCGGCACTCTTTATTGACGTCTCTCAAGCTTTCGACAAAGTATGGCATGAAGGCCTGATATCTAAATTAAAGCAGAACTTGCCGGTGAATCTTCAACACCTACTATGGAAATACTTAATCGACCGTCAGTTTATGATTAAAGAAGGTGATTATTTAAGCCGTCCTCAACCTATAGGTGCTGGCGTCCCTCAAGGTAGTATCTTAGGACCAATTCTATACTTGCTGTACACAGCAGACATGCCAACAATGAAATTCACACGTCAACATTTGCTGATGATACGGCATTTTTCAGTACTCACAAAGATCCAAAAGATGCCTCGATTCAATTACAACACCACGTAACGCAAGTGGAGAAATGGGCAAGACAATGGGGAATAAAAATAAATGAACAGAAATGCACCCACGTAACATTTACTCTACGTAGGGAATCATGTCCCCCTATTCGTATTAATGACCATATAGTGCCTCAAAACTCACACGTGAAATATCTTGGTATTCATCTGGACCGTCGCCTCACATGGAAACCACATATAGATGCTAAGCTGACTCAAATGAAACTGAAAGCAGCCCAAATTCATTGGCTCATCGGCAGAAACTCCGTCCTTCGGCTCGATTGTAAACTTCTACTCTACAACTCAATCTTAAAGCCAATTTGGTGCTATGGTATCCAGTTATGGGGCACTGCCTCCAACTCCAATATTGAGAAAATTCAACGCCGTCAAAACAAAATTCTACGAATGATAACTACCGCTCCTTGGTATATTAAAAACAACAACATACACAACGATCTTGATGTTCCACTTGTCAAATGGGAAATAACTAAACCGTGGCCCTTTATTTGGGTAAGCTGGAAACTCATCCAAATCCCCTCGCTCGAGACATCTTACAACATCCCGGTCATAGCCGTTTGAGAAGGAGGGACACCACCGCTCTCAGATGAATAAATACAAGTTGCTCATTATATCCTATCGAATTTGAAAACTAGATTTTGTCTAGCATTGGCTGGACTTATCTTAATTAACTTTAGTTTTAGGATTTGAATACCTATTGTTAGTTCATTTAAAATGAAGATACAATAAAAAAGAATATGCAAAAAAAAAAAAAAAATTAAGAAATTTTATTGCAAAGAAAACTTAAATGTATTTAATTCATGTTATACAAAAATAAATAAAATTTATAAAATTCTTGTATTATGTGCTTAAAAAGTAAGTATTCATTTTAAAAGAATGATTAAAAAAGTAGTAACAGTATTAAAAAAGTTAGTTTTGATTGAAAAAGTCAGTTATTTTTGATTGCAGTGTATGTTTTTCAATAGTATTTACTGCATCTTTTTCCATATTTTCTAGCTCATTGCTGCATTTGCTATCGTTTACAAAAAATCTACGAAGAACTGAAATGCAATTTAGCACTTCAGAACAAGTTGGGGATTCCAATAAGTCTTCTTCATCCGAGGAATCTGATGGTAGTTGAGTCAAGTGTTCTTCTATGATCTCCTGATCTGTCAGTTGACCATGACAGGCCTCATTTTCGTCGCAGCGTACGTATTCGTCAAAATCCACCTGTAAATTGATCATTGTTTCTTCTGTTGTACAATCCTCTTCGTAGTCCTCTTCTTCTAAACAACCAGGAAAAGATATATTAAACTAAAATACAAAAATCACCAAAGTAAAAAATTTATTACATGCGCATAATATTTAAAAACATACCTTTTTAAAGCAATTGCTTATAGTCAAAGACTTTACCAGCCACCAAGAATGTTTTATCATATGCATAGCCTTTAATAAGCTGATTGATTTTGAAAAATCACGCATAGGTTTTCCACTCTCAATGTGTGCAATCTGTTTGCTATGAATAATTCCCTGATCAAGAGGCTGTATCAGTGAAGTTGTATTTGTTGCTAAAATCAAATCAACTTTGTGGCATGAAGCATTATCCACGAAAAAAATGATATGACGACTTTGGTTTAACATTTCTTGGTTGATGAAATTTTTTCCCAAATATCACTATTCATCCAAGCATTATTTTGTGAATAATATTTTAACGGCAAAACTTTATTTTTGAAACAGCGTGGGTTTTTTTGTTTTCCAATCACAATAACTTTTTTATAATCTCCAGTTGCATTGCAAATAAAGAGCAAAGTCAAACGATCTTTTGATGTTTTAAATCCTTTTATTTGACACCCTTCTTTATTTAAAGTTGTTTTAGGAAGAGCTCGAATAAATAAACCACTTTCATCAGCATTGAAAATGTCAGCTGCCTTATTCGACGAAATAAGGCTTGGAAGGACATCATTTGTATAATCATTTGCACCTTCTTCATTGGCTGAAGATGCTTCTCCGTGAATTTTGCGCAGTTTAATTCCCTCCCGTCTTTGCCAACGATAAAGCCATCCTGCACTGGGATTAAATTCGGAGTTCATTTTAACAGCAAACTGTTTTGCCTTTTCCATAATCATTTGCGAGGAAATAATAGTACCACTGTGTCTCATTTGGTTAAACCACTTAGAAAGTACACTCTCTACTTCTTCGAAAGCTCCAGTTCTTTGTCTTTTTACGGTTAATTTGCAACTTTTCGATGTTTCCAATATCTTTTCCTTATTTTTGAGAATTCGGTTAATTGTTGCTTTTGAAACACCATACTTTTCACATAATTCACTTTTATTTTTTTCTTTATATTCGTTTATTAATTGTAATTTTTCCTTTAAATTTAATGTTTTATATTTTTTTGCGCTCATTGTGTCGACTGCATATACCAAAAACTATTTCCAACTAACATTCTTTTGTTTCGTTCACATATTGTTTTTCTTGAGAATTTTATTTACTATTTTTTTTTTGTATTTCCCCGGAATTTTACAGAACAAAATTTTTAGAATTTTCATTTGAATTTTTGATTTTTATTTCTTAGCAGCGAACTTTTTAAACATTTTTTAAACGCAATTAAGCGAGTAAAATCATTTGAGTGTGCAATCTTAAATCTAAACAAGTAAGAGTGCTATATTCGGCTGTGCCGAATCTTAAATACCCTTCACCTAAGCGTAATAAGAAATACAGAAACTACACTAGACTAGAATATCCTAATTCTGTGTTTTCTATTCAGTCTTATACTATGTTTCCACGACGACTTGAATCACCTACTTCGCCTTCTGAATCATGTTTATGAATCATGCTGTTTACATGACTAATAAACTTGATTCGATTTGACAGTTGTCTTTAATAAACAAACAATAAAAAAACAGAATTTGCAATTTGTGGAAAATAAATTTTTTTTAATGGACAAAAAAAAGTGAGTGGAAATTAGTTAGCTTATTTGAAAAAAAAACATACATTCGTACGTAGTTACTTTCTTTACTTCCAGCAACAAGAAAATAATTTGCTTTGTTTACAATAATATTAAATTTTTACAGCTAGTGCAGATAAACTTGCGATTAAAATTAGAGAAGAGTGCAATTTTTCGTGCTTCGCAAGTAGATTCAATATGAATCTACTTGGTTCGCTCTCAAAATTTTGTATGGTGAAGCAAGTTGTTTCGCACATGATTGGGGTGTGAAGCATGAATAGAGAGCGAAGCATGTACCGTGGAAACATAGCATTAGTGCAAATTTTATTAGTATTTGATATATTGTTTGAAAGACAATTTTATGACCAACATAATTTATGTTAAATATTTTGAAATTTTGTCTAATTTTCACCATTTTTAATTGATTTAATTACCAATTATTACCATAATTCACAGAGTTTGTCTGATGTTCATAATAATCTTCAGTGTAATTTAACAAACAGAGTATACAAAAAGGGGTACAATTCGGTTTTAGTGATTTTGTTAAAAAAAAAAAAACAAATACGGATTTTAGAAGAGATACCAGCAAAAACAATTTTTTTTGGCGGCCACGCCTATTTTCGAGGGGGCGGGCCCTTAAAGTTGAAAATATATAGGCCTATATCTCGGGAACTACTGGGTGTCTGATAATTTGTAATAAATTTAATAAAAGGTATTAAAAATACCTTTCAACGATATATATCATGATTATAAAATATGGACCGAATATGGGTTAAATCCGAAAAGAATATTTTTTGACCCGAATTTATTTGTTTTTTGGAAATGCTTCTATATGGCAGGTATGACAAATTATGAGCCGATCTTCTTAAATTTTGGAACAGTTATTTTCATGCATATGGGGATATTTCACGTAGAATTTCAACGTAATAACGGTATATTTAAGATATATATTAGTATTAACGTGAATTTCGGAAGTGGACTTTATATGGAGTCTATCGTCAAACATGGACCGAACTAAAAAAAATTTCGTTTTGCGATTTCTTTTTGCACAAAACTTAGTTTTGCTGAATTTTGTCTTGATATTTCAATTTTATAGGCATTTATGTATAATTGAGCAATATTTCGGGAAGATTTTTGTATGGGGGCTATGACCATTTCTGGGCCGACCACCATAAAATTTGGTACAATAATTTATTTGCCTATAAAGAGTATTTATGTCAAAGTTTAGCCGTTTAACATTATTTATATCTGTTTTATATGTATTTAAGTGAATTTTGTAAGTGGACTTTATATGGGGTCTATGGTCAAATATGGACCAAACTAAAAAAAAATTCGGTTTGTGATTTCTTTTTGTATGAAACTTATGTTTGCTGAATTTTGTCTTGATATTTCAATTTTATAGGCATTTATTTATCATTAAGCCATATTTCGGGAATATATATATTTGTATGGGGGCTATGAGAAATCATGGACCGATTCTTACTATTTTCCGCACACTTTCTTCTTTTACCATACAAACAATGTATACAAAATTTCATGGTATTATCTGCAATATGTTTCAAAATATTGCAATTAAATGGACGAAAAATACCAAATTTTTATGAAGGTGGTCTCACATATTGGTTCATAACTCTGGTTAACCTAAACCGATTTTGCTGATTTTAAATAGCAAACTTCTCGAAAGCACTTTTGACAGAATTATTGAAGGTTTGCATCCCGAACATATCTTGGGACTTCAAAAAACTGATTTCAACATCCAGACAGACAGACGGACATGGCTTAATCGACTTCGCTATCTATAAGGATCCAGAATATATATACTTGATAGGGTCGGAAAATTATATTGTGGAAATTTCACACGGAATGACAAACTTATATATACCCTTCTCACGATGGTGAAGGGTATAAAAAAATTTAATCAATAATGCGGGGAACTCAATTAAGCGGGAATCATTTAAAAGGGGATTTTTGTACAGAAAGCTTTTTGTGGCAGCAAATTTGGCTCATTATAGCGGGGAACACAATTAAGCGGGGCGCATTTAAGCGGGAGATACTGTATAAGCTTTTTTTTGTTAAAAAAAACAATTTACACATCTACAATATCAACAATTGTATAAATATCGTCACTAAAATCAAATCTTGTTTTAATTTGACGTATTGTCTCGATATAAAACTCCCGACAATTTTGAAGAACATTTTTTTTTTTCAGAATTGGAGATTGTCTTCAAAGATTCATGAGCAGCAACACAAATATATATGTCTATCATGTTCGTTAATATATATATTTTCATCTGAATGTCTTGGAGGGATCTTCAAAAACTTATATCCTCAAAAAACTTCTTTAAGCTTCATATTGCTCCAAAACACGATTAACACATGAATGCAATGAAAGCCATCTTGTAATGGCAGGTGACAATATTTTATGAACCCCAGTTTGAAAATATTCCTTAAATTCCTTAAGTTTTTTCTGGCCATAGCTCCTGTTAAAATAAGATCCAAGATTACGAAGTAAATCTTCCAAATATCTTGTATTAGATGGCATGAGCATTTTATCAAAACAATATATGGCTTTTCGTCTTTTAACAACTTAAGGTGGCTATACACTACGTGTTTTTGCTTATGTATTTTTAAGTTTACAACCCACATGCTTTTTTTTATGTCTGCAAAATTGATTATTTTACATAAGGGTTTTAATTTGTGGTCACCAACTTGTATGTACAATTACACGTGACATCGCCATGATTATTTACATATAAATTTCCATGTCGTTTCTGTGAAAAATGCGTTAAAGCCGCTGCAAAAATTTTTGTGGAGCTTGTATCAAAATTGTTTTAATAATTTATATCATTGTTAAGGTGTTATGACACTTGCTATTTTTTGTATTGGATTTTTTTAGGATTGATTGAATGAAACAACAAATGCGAGAAAGAATAATATGCATAAGCAAGCTTAAGCAAATTGCAAAAGTTAACGAAAAGGCTGTCAAATGCATAACCAGTTCAGAGTTAACTTTCAGGTGGCTACAATGACTTTGGAACTTTTTGTCTACAGTTGCTCATTTATGTTTAAAAAAAATGTTTTTATTTTAACAAAAAGCCATTAAATGACTATATTTTATAAATATTATTATATTATTTTATAATTAAAAGAAAACTTCGTACCAGAAACGCATAATTTTTCCTTTTTTTTAATTTATCGGCAAAAGTACTAAAATGTACAGCTGTGGCAGCACTACATTGTAAATAATAATAAACGTTTACATATGTTTTCTTAATTTTCGTATTGTGTTTCTAAAAATGGAGAAAAAACTTAAAAATTTAAATAATATAAAAATATTAAAGTTAGCGCTTGAAGGCCTGTGCACATTAAAAGAAATAAGTGAACTACACTGTAAAAGAAGAAGACGCTCTTGTTAAAATAAAAAGGGTCTCTTTTATTGTAAAGGCACTTATTTTTTTCCACATTTTCTATTAAATTTAAAATAAATATATTTTCTTCCATTTTGTTCAAAACACAAACAACCAACAACAAACAGCTGATTCCGTACAGAATGTGCGATCAGTTTCGCTTTTTGCTTAAACAAATGACAGTTGAAAAACTTAACGAAAAGTTTCGTTAAGTACATTATAGTTGGCTACATACAATTTATATGTGTTCGCACGTTTGCTTAAGCTAGCATTTTCTGATAGGAAGATTACTTTTGCGCCACCTTGTATATGTACTAGTTATTTAAGAATCTATATATATACATATATACAAAACTAAACTCGCTTTTAATTGAACTTTTAAGTTTTGCCAAGAATATTAGCACATTTTTATTTGTTGTGACAAATACCGGGAAAAAACAAAATAATTTTATACACTTGTGATTCTTCTTCGTTATGCATGGCACAACTATACATACTTGTACCATATGTATTTGTAATTTAAGTTTGCAAAGTTTTTTTTTTTTTGAAGTCGCAATGAATATTCTTATTTGAATGAAAAGGACGTACATTCATTTAATTTTTTAAATGCAAAATTTTAAATTACACATGAATTACACATGCGGCTAATTACACTGTTTGTGGCAACACTGTTTGTGATAAACGTTTGCTCCGTAATGCAACTATACAAGGTGAGTGCAAATCGACGACAAATACAACACAAAACAGAAACAACAGGCATTTTGTTTGTGTAAAATAATGTACTACTGTCAAAAATACTTGAAAAAGTGTTACTTTTGACATAAGTAAATTGTAAACAAAGTCAGTCAGCTGGGCTACTGCACTCACCTTGTATAGTTGCACCATGGCTTGTCCGTTTTTTATTAAAGTTTTGAAAATAAGGGTGGTTATGTATGTATTTCATTTGACTAATGAAAGTTTACATTAAAATGATGTCTCCCTGTTTCATTAAAACAATGAAATTTACATTGAAATTATCAAATATTTAAATTTTAAATTTGTAACCAATATTTTTTTCATTTCAATATATAAACCTAAAGTTCTTTAAGTAATATTAATAATTATTTCAAAAATGTTACCGTAATCAAAATTTTTTCTCTTTTAAAATAATTTTTTTCTTCATAGATACAATGACATTTTTCATTGGAACTATGAAATAACTTAATTTTTAAGTTTTTTCAGTGATCGTTTATTATTTTTAAATTAAAATCAGTAGTTTATAAATATTTTATTATAATTTATTGAAATAATGTATAACAATTTAAAAAATTTTCTTTAAATAGAAAAAAAAAAAATGATTTTCATTGATCTGTGAAAATTTCATTCACGTTGTGAAATATTACATTGGATTAATGAAAAAATTCTAATGAAATCGATTCATTGGATTTATGAAGCATAATTCTTTCAGCTGTCCACCTTTTACTTTCATGAGATATATAAAAAAGTACCAAATATGTACTGAAATTAGTTTTTTTACTTTAGTTCCGAATATCATATTGTGAGTTAAATTTTGAGTAGTTAAATGCTTATTTTATCTTCATTTATTAAAAAAAGACATTTACTAATAATCGTTGATAAAAAGTTTTTTGTAGAATTTATGATATTAAAAAATTTCAAATTAATTCAATAAATATTTGAAACAAAAACGAAGTTCTTAACTTGGTGCGTTTTTTTTTTTTTGTAAATGGTGCGCTTTTTTCTCCATTTTGGTGCGTTTTGAAATTTCAAAGTTGACAACGCTGTATACTACATATAGGTATTCAGTATTGCCAAAAAAAATTTATAGAATAATATTACAAATTTTAAGTGCAGTTTAATTATGGTGCTATTTTATTTACCGGCACTCAAACTTGTTATAATCATCTACGGTTTTGATTTGCATTTTTAAAATGACACATATGTATGTATGTACATACATATGTATGTAGGCACATACTCGTAAATATTAAGCTAAGTATAGACGATATGTTGAATCAGCATATTTATGCTGAAAAATTTGTGACAAGTGCTTACATATCGTGTAAACGCAAAATTTTTTCAGCATTTGCTAACACTTTGTTAACAATGCCAACAAACGTATGTTGGTAATTTTAGCATATCGTGTAAACAGCATATTATTAGTGTTTGACAAATTTCCTGCGTATGTTGACAGATATGTTATTTGTTGAAAAGCGTATGCAAGCTTTTCAGCATATGGCAAATTCATATGCGATCAGAGTTGTATTTTCTAATAAAGCTGATAAGAAAACAACAATGTCGGCTTCATTGATTTAAATCGCAAATTATAATCTAAAGGACAGACGACGTTTAATATTTTTTAATTGTTTGTATAGTTTATACAATTTATTATATTCACATATAACAACAAAATAATTGAACACAAATATTAATTTAAATGGCGGAAAACTGCGTTTGTTGACATTAGCAAAAACATATGTTTTTGCATCTTTTTTGTGTAATAGTGTGGCACCTATGACATACTTTATTGCGATTTTTTTTTTTTTGAGTGTGATAGAAATCGGTCAGATTTTCCACTGAATGAATCGTACGATTGTGTACGATAGTGTATCACGACCTTTAAGCCCACCCGCCGATAGTTTTTTTTATGTAAATACAATTCTTGTTGCATATGCACCTACACACATACACACACAAGAACACAAAACGCAATATAATGGCCGGCGGCATTGTTCAAATTAATGGACAAATTACCGCATTCGTGATCGAAAAATGATTTCGATATCGAAATTATGATAAAATGTACTACATTTCTTGCTCGATATCGTATGCCATAATCTCAAATAAGAAAATTTCGATAAATTTTACTCGATATCGAATGCGATAATTTGGCCCCAGGTCTCTAGAAATAAACAATAACCCCCTTATTCAAAAACGATTATTAAATTTAAGAAACGTTTATTAAGACAGATTTGCATATAAAAATTTGCTTAAAAACGCAATAGCTAGACCAATTTCCTCCCACGTCATCATTTATGTTTTTTTATTGATATTTTTATTATTTAATTTTATTTCAAAAATTTCACATAAAATACAGAAGTTGAATAATAATTGAAAAATGTTGCCAAACTGACTAATTTCACAAACAAATGTTTATACGACTCAGCATATGTAGCACCACATAAAATTCAACATATCGTATAAACACAAAAATCGTATGCTAACTCTTATGTTGACATTTCATTTGCTGACATATGCTGACATCAAAAAATTTGCTACTTTCAACATATCGTGTAAACGTCTAACATATGACATAGGAATTTGCTGCTAATTGTAATCATATGGCTGTCAGCATATATATGCTAATTCAACATATCGTCTAAACTTACCTTAAAGTGGTTTCATTCCGAAAAAAAAATTCGTTTTTCGTTTTCTAAAGACTCAATTTACGAAATCAAAACCACTTTCGATCGGAATTGTGTTCTGTGACATGGCTGATAATTCATAAATTTTTTTAACATAAACCCACTAACTAACACTCCGCTTATATTGTAATCGTGATATTTGTTAGATTACACATACATACATATATAACATTCTAAGCAGTGCTGATATTCAGCCGGTTCGGACCGGTTCCTTCGAACCGGTTGTTAAAATTTTAAAAATTTTCCGTACCGGTTGTTGCATATTCACCCTTATCGTGAAAAAAAATTCCACATGAAATTTGTTCCCTTTTATTTTTTAACATTGAATTTTAATAGGAAAAATGTGAAAAGGGAACAAATTTCATGTGAAATTTTTATTCACCCCTATGATTATGTTTTTTGCTGAAACGGTTTTATATAATGTGTATTTATCAAGGTGATATAGTCTCGGCAACAAACACAATATTGTTCAGTTGTTCATTGTCCAAACGTCCAAACAAATGATTTTATTTTGGTCATACATTGAATTCTTGGATGATGATGTTTTCGATAGCGTTTTCTTCAATCTTTTGAGAAAAAAATAAAACAATTTTTTTTTTACTTTTATTTTGCAAAATCAAAATTATTTTTTGTTAAAAACGTAACTTTTTTTATATAACGAAAGTTTATATCATTTCCTTCAAGAGGCTTGTGGTCTGTTACTGGGATGCGACTTTAAAATTTTCGCTATTTTTATCAAAATTTGGCAAAAATATAATTTTTTTAAACGAACCGGTTGTTAATTGTTTCGAATATCACCACTGATTCTAAGTCTTAAATCGCTCTCTTGGAATGTTATACTGATGTCATCGATTATAATCTAGGTACTTAGTTCCATTTACCGCTGGGTCAGTAATAGTGTACTCAATATTAGTTATTATTACATACATATTTGTATATGTTCATATACGAGTATTTATTTGTGGCAAATTCTTTCAAGGTCTCCGCGTTTATGTCCTTCCGTCATTTAATTGTTTTTTAATGACGGATTAGCGAACATTTTGTACTAAATTTTTTGGTTGAACCGATTTAGCAAATAATATTTTAGGTTTATGTGTTTTTTGAAATGATGCCTTAGATGAGAGTTATGGCCTATAATTGTATAAAATTCGGTACAGTAATGGTAAGATTTCCACTTTATAACGATATTTATGCGCATTTTCGGTATGACCATTTTTTATTTACCTTGATAACTATTCCTATAATAAATTTATACGTATTTGTGTGATTGTCGGAAATCGACGGTTTCGTAATTTCTCTTTACATGAAAGTTATTTTTGCTGAATTTTGTATTGATACTGTTTTTAGAATATTATGTGGAACTATCCTTACCATTTTGTTTTACATATATATTTTATAAAGCGTCTGCAGTAGAAACGTGAAAATAACCATAGTTCCAACTAAATTGTAAATATAACATCTTTTTCTTGGGAATATCCTCTACCTTCATAAAAATTATTTCTAAAACCATACTAAAATACATACATACATATTTATAACCAAAAAGGTATTTTTTTATAGCAACAATGTACGCGGTTGTAAAAAATCAATGCAGCCTGTGATTGTGAAAGCAATTATTCGAAAGGACAAAAAAAGTATGATGTAGGTTAATTCTATTATTGCGTCACAGGTAGGTAAAAGACATAAAACTTACACATGACGTATGTATGTATGCACATATTTTGGGCAAATTTGCATTTTAACTTTTATGGTTTTTAGTCATTGTAAAATGCATACATACATACTCGTACATACGTCTTTATTACTTACATACCTGTTGTTTTTTCTTTTAATGTGATATTTTTGTTGTTCTGTTTAAAAGATTATTTAAATAAAAATTGTTGTCGCAACTGGTAAACATATTTAATAATTTTTTAACTTACCTAGGCAGATATTTACACTCGTACAAAAATAGAGAACTTATAAAAACATAACTGAATGTAAATCTCACCTTTGCCTATTGCGTCAATAAATATTAAAATAGTTCCGTATAATAAGGTCATCTTATATTATTTCCATACCCACTTCATATTATAATTAAGGTATCTATTTGAATGATCTAACAATTTCATACGAATTATTTGTTCAATTTACAAGTGATGTTGCATGTTGTATATTGGTGATACATCTATCTGATTGCGAGTCGTCTGTTTATGTTGTCAAACCTTCAAAATGACAAAAGAAAAATATTTTAAAAACAAATATACAAAACATAAATATGGATATACCGTAGAATTTTCAACAGTATCCATTATTAACATTTTTTGTTTATTAATTATATGTACCCTCCAACACGATAATTGGTGCATGAGGGTATATACATAAATACATATGTATACTTTGTTATTCCGTGTGTAACACTGAGAAATATTCATCTGAGACCCAACAAAGTATATGTATGTATATATCGTTGGTCTCATGTAGAAAGGCCCAAACTTGCTATTTTTTCAAAGTTAGTTTTTTTGCGATTCCAATGCATTTAACCCAAATACACCTCCTCACAAAAATTTATTGCAATAGTGTAAAATATAACGCTTTTATAAGCAGTTGTACAAAAAAAGTTACATGTTGAATATTACAGTTTTTACCTTCTCCTATAAAGTTTTAAATATGCGAGTTTGGGCCTTTCTACATGAGACCATCGATATAGTCTTGACCTTATGGAATCCTAAATCGATTGAGCTATGTCCGTTTGTCTCTGTAAAACAATTTCTAAAGTGGAATTGTTATTTTTTATGATTTTATACTGAAAAAACTCATACTACTAATTTGTAATGACAATTAAATAATTAATTTTATTATTTCATTGTTTTTTTTTAATTATCTCATTGATATTAAAATGAAATGTTAAAAATTTCAAATTTGGTGTCAGCAATAAGAAAACTTTTATCACTTTCAGATGTATCATTCAAATTTCTTTTTCGTAGCTTTTCAACTGCGTTTTGATGTCTTTGTTCATTTAAAACAGCAATAATTGAAATTTCAGGCATTTTTTAAAAATTTTGTTCACTTTTATTTAAAATTTCTTTGTTAGCTCTCTTTGTGTTTGCTTTTGTACACAGAGTATAACAGAGGTGACAGAAGAGCAAAGATAGTGTAGGTTTTTTCTTGTCTCTTTCTTTGAGAACTGCCTTGTCGGTTTCTTTATGTTACTATTTTTCTTTATTTCTGACTCAAATAAAATTCAATTTTGGTGGAAAAGGTAAGTGCATGTATTTCTATTAAAATTTTAAATTTTATTTAGTAGATTATACAAAACACAACGTACTTAACCGTAAAATATACAAAGCACAGATTATAATTAATTATATTTAAAGGAATCACTGAAAATTAAATAATTTAACACAACACAAATTAATTGTTTGATTTATTTTGCCACAGATTTTGCTTTGACACAAAATTGTTTTGTTTATTTTGCTTTGTTCACAAATTTCGTCTTTTATATAGTGCTTTGCTTTTTCACATTACAAATTTACTAACAGAAAATATTTTCTTTCTCTTTTTAATATACCTACTGTGTCAGCTGATTGTAGCGATTTTGAACTGTCAAAGTTGTCCCCTCTGTTATACTCTGTGCTTTTGTAATAGTTTTTATTACAAAAATCATATGGTTTTTAGTTTTGGTGACACAACGTTACCATATTTAAGTTAAAAACCGAGATTTAAAATTTTTTTTGAGAATAAACAAAATCGATCGGAATCTAGAGAATGCAAAGTAAAAACGATCGATTTGCAAATACGGAATCGAAACCATTCCGATCGAATTATGTGACATGCCTGTATATTTCTACTAATTAAAACTCCGATTACAATGTAAGTGACGAGTTAAGGCCCAACTATAATGTGCATATGCTAGCTTAAGCAAACGTGCGAACACATATAAATTGTATGTGGCAAACTATAATGTACTTAACGAAACTTTTCGTTAAGTTTTTCAACTGATCGCACATTCTGTACGGAATCAGCTGTTTGTTGTTGTTTGTTTGTGTTTTGAACAAAATGGAAGAAAATATATTTATTTTAAATTTAATAGAAAATGCGGAAAAAAATAAGTGCCTTTACAATAAAAGGTACCCTTTTTATTTTAACAAAAATGTCTTTCTGTCGCGGTTTATTTCTCTGACAGAACAAGAGCGTCTTCTTCTTTTACAGTGTAGTTTACTTATTTCTTTTAATGTGCACAGGCCTTTAAGCGCTAACTTTAATATTTTTATATTATTTAAATTTTTTCTCCATTTTTGCAAACACAATACGAAAATTAACAAAACATATGTAAACGTTTATTATTATTTACAATGTAGTGCTGCCACAGCTGTACATTTTAGTACTTTTGCCGATAAATTAAAAAAAAAGAAAAAATTATGCGTTTCTGGTACGAAGTTTTCTTTCAATTATAAAATAATATAATAATATTTATAAAATATAGTCATTTAATGGGTTTTTGTTAAAATAAAAACATTTTTTTGAACATAAATGAGCAACTGTGAACAAAAAGTTTCAAAGTCATTGTAGCCACCTGAAAGTTAACTCTGAACTAGTTATGCATTTGACAGCCTTTTCGTTAACTTTTGCAATTTGCTTAAGGCCCAACTATAATATGCATAAGCAAGCTTAAGCAAATTGCAAAAGTTAACGAAAAGGCTGTCAAATGCATAACTAGTTCAGAGTTAACTTTCAGGTGGCTACAATGACTTTGAAACTTTTTGTCCACAGTTGCTCATTTATGTTCAAAAAAATGTTTTTATTTTAACAAAAACCCATTAAATGACTATATTTTATAAATATTATTATATTTTATAATTAAAAGAAAACTTCGTACCAGAAACGCATAATTTTTCCTTTTTTTTTAATTTATCGGCAAAAGTACTAAAATGTACAGCTGTGGCAGCACTACATTGTAAATAATAATAAACGTTTACATATGTTTTGTTAATTTTCGTATTGTGTTTGTAAAAATGGAGAAAAAACTTAAAAATTTAAATAATATAAAAATATTAAAGTTAGCGCTTGAAGGGTTGTGCACATTAAAAGAAATAAGTGAACTACACTGTAAAAGAAGAAGACACTCTTGTTCTGTCAGAGAAATAAACCACGACAGAGACATTTTTGTTAAAATAAAAAGGGTCGCTTTTATTGTAAAGGCACTTATTTTTTTCCACATTTTCTATTAAATTTAAAATAAATATATTTTCTTCCATTTTGTTCAAAACACAAACAAACAACAACAAACAGCTGATTCCGTACTGAATGTGCGATCAGTTTCGCTTTTTGCTTAAGCAAATGACAGTTGAAAAAATTAACGAAAAGTTTCGTTAAGTACATTATAGTTTGCCACATACAATTTATATGTGTTCGCACGTTTGCTTAAGCTAGCATATGCATATTATAGTTGGGCCTTTAAGCTTGCTTATGCATATTATAGTTGGGCCTTTAGTGTGTTTATGCACATAAATGCAAAGACAAAAAAAAATATCGTTATAGCGGCTTTAGAAAAATATAAAAAAAATAAGAAATGCGTATCAGTGTTACTTAAAGTTTGTAAAGAAATAAATAATAATAAATTTAATTTTCATAATAAATAAATAAATAATAGTTTTAAATATATGACAACTTCTGAATAGAAACATCCATATAGGAAAGATTTCCGATTTTCTAATTCCTGGAGGAAATGAAACGGATAAATATTCTTGTTTGCCATGATCCAGATTCATATGTAAGCTTGGAAAAAATTAATTTATTAATCTGTAAACTTAATAATATACCTAGGGGCAATTTCACGTCAAGTGACCAATTTTTAAAATCGATGTTTTCCGAGAACTTCCGGAGTTAGAGGGGGTCAAAGTTGGACATCTTGGTCATACAGGGTTTTCTTAAAATGAGTGTAACTTTTCACCTATTGGTTCTAGCAAAAATTGTCCAAAAGACTTTAAATAGCTATTTCTTCAATCATCCCAAAAATATTTTTTTTAATTTAAAAATTTTTTTTTTAATTATTTTTTACAATTTCCTTTAAGGCCTTTGTAATCGCTTAATGGGATGCGAGTGGGATATCTATCAAAAAATTATTTTTTAACTTAAGAATAAGATTTTTCAATATTTGGCACATGTATCATTTTCATTTTCCCCCATTTTTTTATTTTTTTTTTTTTGAAAATGAAGTTTTTTTTTATTTTTTCTCAAAAGAAACTTTAGACCATTTCCTTTAAGAGCTTTATGATCACTTATGGCCGAATTCACAGTCTTTAGTTAGCTAATGACAAAGGCTTAACTAATGATTCTTTATTCGCAATGCTTAGTTTGCCATAAGAATAACAAGTATTAGTTAAAGAACAGTTAGTATATTAGTTTACCAATGGTTAACTAATGACTGAGAATTCGGCCATTAGTAGCACTATTAAAAAATATTTTAACTCAAAAAACAAAGTTTTTGAATTTTACCATATACACTAAATTTTTTTTTTTTCTTTTTTTAATGGATGTTTTTTGTTTTTTGCTTGATGCCCGTCCAACGACTGACTTTATTTACAATCTCAGTTATTCTCATTACATTTGTTTCACACATATTTCTTTATTATTATCTTATAGTATATCTATCTCTTTTATGGCGTTTTCTTTTCTGAAAAAAATGTTACACTTTCTACCCATATCCCATATAAAAAAGGAAAAAAGTGTAACATTTTTGCCAGAAAAGAAAACGCTATTAGTTATGTAATTATAAAATAATGTTTATTACACCTAGAGAAATAATAAGAAGTTAACAATTAGTGTATTAATCTACTACAGTCGAACTTCCATAAATCGAACTTCTCTAACTCGAATTTTCTCTCACTCGAACAAAATTGGTTGGTAATAGCGTCAAGAGAGTAAATAGCATGCATTTCTTCTTCCGTAAAACGAACTTCCATAACTCGAAGTTCTCCATAACTCGAACTAAAATGTATACATATAAATTCTATAAGTCGAAGTTTTTTGCTTTAAACTTCGAATTGTTATTTTTTATTCGGGGAAATCCCGTTTTGTTAATTATTTTCTTTTTTTGTTTGCGTAAATGTCAGTTTAGTGCGTAAAGTCGGTCGTGTTTAATGTTAAAGGTAAACAAAATAAAATTTGTTCATCACCATGGGTACTAAACGCGTTTTAAAGTGCTTGTCGATCGAAGAAAAATTTAAGTTAATCAATGAAATTGAAGATGGATTAAAGAAAAAAGAAGCAGCAGAAAAATACGATATTCCGGTAGAGAAGTCTTTCCAAACATTAAATTTGTATTTGCAAACTAATGATTCTACAACTGATGAGCACTATGAAGCCTTAAAAAAATTGGAATTATTTTTTTTTTCTGAAAATAACAAAAAGAAAATAAATTTTCAGACCTTGATTTCAGAATTTTTTACTGAAATATAACTTATCGTTATATTATGTATTATCTTATTGCTACGTATGTATGTATGTACCTACTAACTACATAAATAATAGTTTTCAATAAAAAATAAGTATTCATTACTGAAAATACAATCCTTGCATTGAATTTTCTTTGGTTTAACAAAAATTTCTATATCTCGAAGTCTCTATAACTCGAATTTTTTCTTGGGATAATGGTGATTCGAGTTACACAGAAAAAACTTAAAGTCGATTTCAATAACGAAATTCGCACAAACAAACAAATTTTTGCTTAAAAAGGGACATATAACGAAATTCGTAAATTTGTTAAAGTATTTTGCAATTTAAAATGAAAAATAAATTCTATTAAAAATGTTATTCAATACTATCAGACCTGGGGGGTCTCAATTACATTTTGTATTTAATTACACCTATAATTACACAATTACATGTAATTGTAATTGAATTTTTTCAATTACAATTACATTTTTTTTTGTAATTGAAAAAGAAGTAAAAATCAATTACAATTACATGTAATTGTAATTGGAAAAAAATCCAATTACAATTACATTTAACTGGAAGAAAAAAATTTTCATTAAGTAATTTAAAAAAACAAGTAATCATTACTTTTTTAAGTATTTATTGTCAAAAAAGTATTTAATTACAAAAATTATCAATTACATATTATAAAAAAATTTCATTCTACCGAACTTTGTACAATACAATTTAATAATTTCATAATTATTCTATAGTTTTTTTTATATATCAAACAATTTTTTTTCATATAATTTAGAAAATCGTTTTAAGAATTTTAAGTTTTATTTTATGGATTTAAAAATGTAATTGAATTTGGTTCAATTACAAGTAATTATTTGTTGATTACTTACAATTACAATTACTTGTAATTAGTAATTGACATTTTTCTATTACAATTACATATTATTGTAATTGAGTTAAGTCCTTACTTTCAATTACAATTACTTGTAATTGTAATTTAGACTACCTCAATTACAAATTACATGTAATTGTAATTGAAATGTAATTGAGATCCCCCAGGTCTGAATACTATACAACTGTTGTCCAAACTTCAAGCAAATATATTGGTTGGTTGGTTTACGTGGTAGTTCACTACGTGCGAACACTTAAGTAGAGTCGAAGGGACCCCGTTTTAAAAGACCACACCACTCGTCAGATTTAATGTCTTGTACACCATACTGTACCTAATATGTGTGTGCAAAAAAAGTCGTGTCCTGCTAGACCCAACCTGTAGCTGTGAGATATCTCAGCAGGTCATTAAGTTTTGACCCGGCTACCTCACCCAGGTCGTTCAGTGTGTAGTTCCCCATGAATTTATGTCTCCTGACACACAATTTCACCGTTGCTTCGCTGAGGGTCCTTGAGCCAAATTTCTTGGTGGGAGTCGCCAATATGCCCTTCTGTCGAACTAATTCTTTGCTTCTTCTCGCGATGTAAAAAGATGTTTGAAACTGTTCAGAAATCTTGCGTATAGACCATGATTGAGGCAGCACAGATAAAATGAGATATTTCTCCGGAAAAGTGGTCGCTAAATTGAATTTTCTTTTCAACTGCTCAATCATTTGTTTGCCGTCGTCAACGTCAGCCTTCATCAAATATTGTCGCGATTGCACTCATAACCTTGCCTTTTTTCTCTTTCCTGTATGTTTCACTTCGCTACTTTCTTTTTCTTATAGGCGTTTCACCTAAAGTGGTAATAGCCTCATTCAAAGGACTCAAAGACATATTGACCATCGGAATGTCTGCCTCACTATCAGATGAAACATTTTGTTCACTTGTCATTTCACTCTCGGATTGTGGCTGCATTTGTTTCAATGCATTTGCTTGTTGAGACAAATCGATTTTACACTTGGGGCAAATGAATTCTGCTTCTTCACCGCATTGTATATTTAATTTATTCATGTATCGCTTCGAAACACCAGTTCATTTTAATACTTTTATCTTTTTCGAACGATTTTTATGACCTGTAGCCTCAGTCGGGTTTGGTGTGCCATTACATGCCACTGCTGCTATTATCCATGGATTTATGGCCGATCTTGTGAAGGCAGGCAGACCGTATTCACTACACACTCAACTTGGGGCTCTTAAAAAAAATTGATTTTTTCTTCATAAATGTATTTTTAACTGTAAAATAATTTTTAAAACGTATTTTTAACAAGGTGGTCTCTTAAATGCTCTTCTCCTGTCCAAACAAGGAGTCGGGGCCGATTTTTTTATTGCTGAATCCAAAAAAAAAAAAATTAGCCGGAAAATTTAGGAGCTTCTGTGGAAAATCGGAAAATTTAATTTTCATGGGAAAATTTAAAGGTAAATTTCTAAGAAAAATTAGGAAAATTTTATTTTTCAATTAAAGCCTGATTCAATACCTTTCCAACGAGCTATCACTCGTTGCGATCGCTTTAGTAGTTTTTTTTAAAACAACTTTCAATGAGGTCCCTTATGAAGAATTCTTCAATTTTGTCACAGACAGTGGTGTACACCACCACTAAACCAGTCACTATAAAAAAAAAAAAAAAATATGTAGGTACATTATTTTTTGCTGGGCCATCGATTGAGACTATTTATTTTAAAATCGGAAAGGGGTCGTCCAAAAGGTGATCGCTTTCATATGGAATTGCTCTATATATTATTGTAACGTTTATTTTTGTTAAATAAATTTTTCTATCTAACGCCTATTAAAATACGGCGTTAAATTTTTTCGAGACAAAGTAACCAAAACTGGGGATTCTAACTGCAATTTTTCTGGCAACACTGCTCATGAGTACTGTTCTCAAAACTTCTCTCTATTTTTCTTAAGATTAATCTTTAAGTTTACAGATCTTTAAGTTTGCAGCAGCCCTTTACTCTTGGTCTACAGTATGAAATAGACTTAAGGCCCAACTATAATGTGCATATGCTAGCTTAAGCAAACGTGCGAATACATATAAATTGTATGTGGCAAACTATAATGTACTTAATAAAACTTTTCGTTAAGTTTTTCAACTGTCATTTGCTTAAGCAAAAAGCGAAACTGATCGCATATTCCGTACGGAATCAGCTGTTTGTTGTTTGTTTGTGTTTTTAACAAAATGGAGAAAGAAGAAAATACATTTATTTTAAATTTAATAGAAAATGTGGAAAAAATAAAAGAGGCCCTTTTTATTTTAACAAAAATGTCTTTCTGTCGCGGTTTATTTCTCTGACAGAACAAGAGCGTCTTCTTCTTTTACAGTGTAGTTCACTTATTTATTTTAATGTGCACAGGCCTTCAAGCGCTAACTTTAATATTTTTATATTATTTAAATTTTTAAGTTTTTTCTCCATTTTTGCAAACACAATACGAAAATTAACAAAACATATGTAAACGTTTATTATTATTTACAATTTAGTGCTGCCACAGCTGTACATTTTAGTACTTTTGCCGAAAAATTAAAAAAAAGGAAAAATTATGCGTTTCTGGTACGAAGTTTTCTTTTAATTATAAAATAATATAATAATATTTATAAAATATAGTCATTTAATGGCTTTTTGTTAAAATAAAAACATTTTTTTGAACATAAATGAGCAACTGTGGACAAAAAGTTTCAAAGTCATTGTAGCCACCTGAAAGTTAACTCTGAACTAGTTATGCATTTGACAGCCTTTTCGTTAACTTTTGCAATTTGCTTAAGCTTGCTTATGCATATTATAGTTGGGCCTTTATTCCTGCAAATAATGTTGGCAAATTTATATATGAAATTAATAGAGTCTTTTATAATTGAGTGAATTGTAAGAATCAATGTTTTGTATACTGTATTGTTTTATTCCTAAACGAAAGAATGTTGCATACAACTTAAAATACAACATATATAAAACGCTAATTTAAGAACGTTTTTAAATTTTCATACAAAAATATATATATAATATAATTAGCTGTTTTATTTTATATTTAAGGTTTACAACAATGCTATGTTAAAAACGTGAAAACCAAACAAAAAATTTAATATGTAGAATCAAATATAAAAAGTAAAAATAAATTCAATAATCAATTTGTCGAAATATTTTTTGGCCATAATTTTTTTTTTGTTATAGAAATTCGACTGTACCTTAAATCTACCTTAGGTCTACAGCTCAAAGAAAGCTTAGTTCTTTTCCCTTAAGAGCTTTGTGATAACTTAATGGGATGCAAGTGGGGTATCTATAAAAAATTTGCAACTCAAAGAAGTGTTTCAATTTTTACCATATGCACTATTTTAGTTTTTTTTATTTGTGTGTAAGTTTTATTAAAATGATAATAATAAAAATTCCAACAACAGCCTAGAAACGCCCGTGAAATGGCTCTGTGTGAGAGCAAAATTAGTAAATAATTTAATTGTCTGAATAATTTTTTTAATTAAAATCGATTTTCTATTTTTTCTGTGTAAGATCGCATCTTAGATGCGAACGCTTTATTCCGACGGGCAAAGAACCATTGTAAAGAAACTAAAGTAGTTTTTAGTAGCAAAGATGATCATGAGGAAACATTAAAAATATGCTCTTATACCACTTATCGATGGAAGACTCCAGTTGAACAAGTTTTCTGCATCTACTCAATGCGATTTATTTCCAAAGCCAAAAAAGACAGCAGCAGCGAAATCAGCAGCTGCACCTAGTAACTCCAAGAAAGGATTAGCAAAAAAAAAAAAAGCTAAAAATAACGGCAATAAATAAGAAGGTAGAAAGATTGGCAATTTCAAAATTTATATATTAATTTTATTAAATTATTTATTCAGGTATGTGATGGAAAATGATAATGATAACGAGTGAGTTTTAGAAGTTAATTTTTTCGTAATATTTCTGTATTAAACCAGTTTTATCCCACAAAATATAAAGATAATTTGCTATTAAAGAGAATCTTAAAACAAAAATTTTAAAAATTTAATTAGAAATACTTTAAAATGGACTTCAAAAACACTCGTTATCGTTATCGTTTTCTTCTTTGAGTTGGAAATTTTTTATAGATACCCCACTTGTATCCCATTAAATAGCCACAAAGCTCTTAACGGAAAAGAACTAAGCTTTCTTTAAGAAAAAAAAAAAAACAAAAAACATCCATTAAAAAAAGAAAAAAAATTTAGTGCATATGGTAAAATTCAAAAACATTGTTTTTTGAGTTAAAATATTTTTTTTATAGATATGTCTCTTGAAAAAAATAAAAAAAATGGGTGAAAATGAAAATGATACATGTGACAAATATTGAAAAATCATATTCTTGAGTTAAAAAATAATTTTTTGATAGATAATTTTGGATTGGTACCCTAGTGATTTTCGGAAGAGGGCTTTATATGGGGCATACAGTTAAAAATAGATCGAAATTCACAACATTTTGTGGGATGATTTTTGTTTATATCTAAATGCTAAAAACTAAAAAGTTTTGAGTCGGTACCGATATTTATACAATATATATAGGGAAAAATGTCTTTTTCAGATGTGGTCCTTGTATGGGAGCTATGAGGAATTCTGGGCCGACCACCATAAAATTTAGCACAACAATTTATTTGTCTATAAAGATTATTTATGTCAAATTTTAGCCGTTTAACATAATTTATATCTGTTTTATGCGTATTTAAGTGAATTTTGGAAGTATACTTTATATGAGGTCTATGGTCAAACATGGACCGAACTAAAAAAAATTTCGTTTTGCGATTTTTTTTGTACAAAACTTATTTTTGCTGAATTTTGTCTTGATATTCCAATTTTATAGGCATTTCGGGAATATATATATTTGTATGGGGGCTATGAGAAATCATGGACCGATTCTGACTATTTTCCGCACACTTTCTTCTTTTATCATACAAACAACGTATACAAAATTTCATGGTATTATCTGCAATATATTACAAAATATTGCAATAAAATGAAAAAAAAATATCAAATTTTTATGGAGGTTGTCTCACATATTGGTCCATAACTCTAGTTGGCCTAAACCGATTTTGCCGATTTTCACTACCAAAGTTACCTGCAAAATAATAAATATTTTTTTGAAAATTTCGTTTAGTTAAGTTTGGACGCGTTTGGAGAGTGTTTTACAGAGACGAACAGACATGGCTAAATGGACTAGAAATTTCATAGGGATCAAGAAAATATATACTTTGTTGGGTCTCAGATGAATATTGAAAAAGTTTCCCACGGAATAACAAATTTAATATACCCTCATTCACCATTTTTGGTGGTGGAGGGTATAATAAACACACTGTCTTTTTACACACTTATATTACAGTTTAAGAACACATTTAAAGTTTTCGAACACGTTGATGTTTACACAACAATGACTCACAATAAACTGATTCATTTGGTTGGCCTGATTCGAAACTAATGGCGTTTTCTTTTCTGGCAAAAATGTTACAGGTTTTTCCCATTTCGCATCTTTTTTAATTTTTTTGTGTTCTTTTCTGAAGAAATGTCAACACTGCTAAAGTGTAGTGTGTTCTTTTCTATAAATGTCACACTATAAATTTAAAAAATGGTGCACCTTTCACACTCTGTATTTTTAGAGGGGGAGAATCGCACGATAAAACAGCTGACCAGTGATGCCAACTTTTGGGACTCAAAACGCGTAAACATTTTTGAAAAAAGGGCTAAATGAAAAAAAAAACACATCCAATTTTCTTTTTTTTCGCGTTTTGAGTGACTAAAATCCGGCTAAATCTAGCCCGAAAAGGGCTAAGTTGAAATCGCTGCAGCTGACATTTGATTTATTTATGAATGTGTATTTGTGTTAAGAAACAAAGAAGATATATACAAAATGGAAAATATTACTACTTTTTTATGTGCTGAAAAAATTTTGGATGACTTGTTGGATTCATCTTCAGCATCTGATGATGATAAAATATTTTATATGATTATGGAAAGAAATCCACAACCGCGAGTGAAAGGCTTTGTAAAGACCATAATTAATGAATACTCTGAAGTTGATGTATGTCAAATTTCATAGGACAATATCTCCTACTTCTTATATATGTAATGTATGTATATATATATAATTTTTATAGTTTAAGAAGAATTTGCGTATTAGTCGGAAAGGTGCCATTGGTCTTTTTTATAAATATTCATTATCTTATTTCAAGCGATCTTACCAGGGAGCTATCTGCTTCTTCTTTTTTAACAAAAAAAAAAAAACAGCTGTACATGAAAAAAAGTGTTACACTGTTGTAATTTTATGTTCTATTCTGACCATTAAAAATGCGACATCTTTAAAATGTGGGGTAAACATTATAAAAATGTACATAATAAAAGTGTAACATTTTATTTCAGAAAAGAAAACACCATAAGATAATAGAATGTTTGTGACTGCAAGTCTAGAATGTTCGTCTCTAGAATATTCAGCCAAAGTCTTTAAAACTCAATGTTGCCATATTGCTATTTTTATAACAGTTTATAACAATAATGTTTATAAATCGAAACTACATACTACAAATGCTAAACAAATTGAATGTCGATAAACACGCCATCTGTTGATAAAGTTGTTTGTAACAATATTAATACACTTTGATTGATAGTTTTTTTGATGAAATTTGCAGAGCTTATCTCGGATTTTTGCTCATATCTCCGTTATTTATGGACGGATTTTGCTGATTTCAAATAGCAAACTTCTCTGACAGAATTATTGAAGATTGGATCCCGAAGATGTCTGGGGACTTCAGGAAATTGATTTCAATGGACAGACAGACGGACATGGCTTAATAGACTCCGCTATCTATAAGGATCCCGAATATATGTATACACTTTATAGAGTCGGAAAATTATATTGTGGAAATTATAAATGGAATGACAAACTTACATATACCCTAATGAAGATGAAGGGTATAAAAAGAAACTTATAACTATTATCAGCTTATAAGTTAAAATTTTAAATTTTTATGAATTAGACAGAAAATGTTAATGAATTTGTGCCGACAATTATATATAAACTGTTGGAAAGCGCAATTACTCACCCTTCTTAAATATATGTACATAATTAGAAATGCATAAAAAAATAATTGAGTTGCACCTATATTTATAAGTATAAATAGCTTTTACATAATAATTTAAAAAAATTAACTGTTCAGAAATTGTTATTACTAATTTCTGATGTATTTCCAAAAGTCTATAAACTGTAACTCAATTTTATTGTTGAATAAATAAGTGGTAGTTTTAAACTTTTTTAAATTACTTCTGTTCCCTTTGTTGAAAATCTATATTTTATGTTTGAGAAGTTCGACTATTTTATGAGTGTCATAATTTCATATGGTCTTATTAAATTTATAAAGTTTTATAATAAATCTTAGCCACGTGACCCACTTCTGCATATATTTGAAAGTACATTTCCAGAAATATGTATTACATGAGTAACAAGTTATTATAGTTGGCTCATTAACCTTTCATGGTTATTATTTGTAAGAAGTGCAAAATTACAAATCATTCTGAACAAATGTAACACATAATCATTTATTGTAAGTGCCCACATTTCTCGTGTTTACTACAATGGTATATTTATTTGGAAGAAATCACACCCTTAAAATCTAAAAGTCAGTCAGCATCCCTTTCATTTATAAATTATAATGTAATCAATTTGTTAACATACCGCAAATAAATATTTATGTTTCCTTATGGATGAGGGAAAGGAAGAGTCAATGTTTATATGTATAGAAATTAATGTTTTAATATGTATGTATGTAAGTATATGTATATACGAGTATGTGTGTACAATATAACACATTATGAACACAATAGCTTTTGGTACCCGGCATTGCTCGGGATTTGATGTTTATACCTGGCCGCTGATACTTTTACATTTTGGGAATCTGTTTTAGGAAAAGAATGCAAATGATGCATAACAAAAATTAGAAAAAAATTCTAAAAATATCAAATGTTGCAAATTTTTTTTCTAAACTATTTATAAATTATATTGATATCGAGATTTTCAATCACTGTTAGGAGGCTGATTACCTATTATATTTTTTTGGAATCTTCTTGTATTCAAAATTCCTCAAAAATATTGTTTTACTGTACACTTTCACGTGATCATTAATTTACACACATTGTTATACTTACATACATATTGTTTAAGCTTTAATTAAATTCATGGGAAATGAAATTTCGCTTACGAGATTAACAATAGTCTGAGCAAATCCAAACCGTAAGTACCACATCCTTTAGTAGTAATATTTAATATATTCAAGAGCTATCGTCGATGTGGTCCACAGTGTGTAAGAGCGCTATCTTCGGCTGTGCCGAATCTTAAATACCCTCCCCCTAAATATAATGAAAATTACAAAAACTAGAGTACTATTATTCAGTATTTCTTATTCAGTTTTAACTCTAATTTTATTAGTATTTTATATCTATACTAGCATGCAACCCGCTACTTCGTTAGCGAAAAAAATGTGGAAATGTGAAATGCAGAATTGCCATAAATATTGGTGCAACGCCAACCTTAAAGTATACCAATCGACTCAGAATCACTTTCTGAGTCGATTTAACGATGCCCGTCTGTCTGTCCGTCCGTCTGGCTGGCTGGCTGGCTGGCAATTTTGATGAGATCTCGATAAAATTTGGTACGTGATATTTTTTCGGCCCAAGGACAGATGCGATCAAAACTGGTGGAAATCGGTCTATTATTTCACCTAGCCCCCATACAAATGTCCTCCCGAAATTGGGGTTTTACGATCATAAATTTTTGAATTATGTAAGTCAGATTTCGTCAAAAATTAGTGGTAAATAAAGCCAAAACACATCTACAAATTTTGTGCAGATTGGTCCATAATTACTCGTAGCACCCACATAAAGCCCACTTCCGAAAATCACTTTAAAGAGCATAACTCTCTCAAAAATGTTGGTATCCAATTAATATTGAACGCAAATATATTTTATATGTATACAAATAATACGGTACAATTTTATTATGATTGGTCCATAATTAGTCGTAGCTCCCAATTAAGGCCTACTTCCGAAAATCTCTTTAACGGTCATAAATTTCTTAAAAATGTTGGTAATCAAATAAAATTCGACACAAATAACCTAATTTTATAATGGTCGGTCCATAATTAGTCGAAACTCCCATATAACACCCTCTCCGTAATTCACATTAACCTTCATAAATATTTTAAAAGTATTGATATCGAGATAAAGCTTAATACATATAATATTTATATTCACAGACATCATGCCATTAAGATTTTGGATGATCGGTCCATAATAGGTTATATATCCCATATAACGCCCATTTCTGAAACACTGTTTTATATATATACTGGGTGTAGGGTGTTATATGGTCGGGCTTGACCGACTATACTTTCTTACTTGTTATCAATATTTTTCTTGATTGACTTTTATTGAGTTACATTATTTGTTGCACAAATAACCACCGAAGAAGAATTTAGCTCAGGTTTATTGGATTAAATTTTTTTGAAGGTAAGGCCTTCTGTTCTCTTGACTGGAATATCATTTCAACCTCCCGCAGTCGTTTATAACCTTATCACACACATCATCAGATTAATCCAGCGTTTAATTAATATGATACTATATAAATAAAACTAATGTTAACTTCACTAATATAACACCATTTTTTAAATGCCTTCAATGAGATCGTCAAGCGCAGGTCCCAAATGATCCGTGTAATCAAATGTATTCCCCAAACATCTCTTAGCGGCAAAGCACTCATAAACTTAATAATTTGCAGGATCATTTGAAGAATTTTATTTTGTTAAATTTTTTTAATACACAGAAGATTCATCTAGTTAAAGATGTCTATTTTGAAAGAATAAATAATTTAATAGAATGGGATCTGACTTGTCAGACATATGCGGGTTATGCGAGGACCCAGAGGAGCTGGAGACGATCGAGCACATTCTGTGCCATTGCCCAGATTACAAGTTGGCAGGTTGAGGTGGCTAGGCAGTAGATTCATAAGCGAATTAGGGGATGTCTCGAGTTGTAGGCTCGGGGATCTCAAAGGATTCGTAATGAATATGGCCTGGCTGCGCAACAGGGGAAGGGGCTCTGTGAGGGCTTAGGCGTTTCGCTCTTGGAACGTACTAAGTGTCTCAATTCATTTCCGAAAGGCATCACAATGGACCGTATTGGTCTCTGGGTGATGGTGTGGGGACAACCTCACACCGGCCTTCTACCCTAACCTAATAGAATAGTAAATCATGTATTTAATTTTGTATTAAATTTAAGTTTTTACCTATGAATTGATTATTTGTTTGAAAATATTTTTGTACACAGCGCGCGTTGCTACGCCACCAATTAAAATTAATTAAAAAAAAGCATTACACAAATATTCAATTAATTTTGAGTAATTTAATTGATTTTGTTAATCAATTAAATACACAATAACTTTGCCAAAGATAATCACATTCAAATACATAGTGTACGATTCTATAAACATTTATTTTTTTAGATGGGGCATGAAAGTGGGCGTGGCACATAACATTTTTATTTTTACCTCGCCTTCAGTAAGATGTGTATACAACTTGTTTGAAGTAAATCTGTAAAAAGCCATGCAGAAGCAATTAATCAATTTAAAAATAGTGGGCGTTAAAGTAGGCGTGGTCCTACCAACTCAGAAACCATCCCGAGCTCATGCGCAACAACTTTGCCGTAAATAATAACATGATCAGATGCATAGTTTGCGAAAATAGAATAGGAGAAATGAATTTCAAAAAAGTACCAATATAAGTGTACTGAAATTCGGCCCTTTTTACACCTTTATATTTGAGTCATGAGTAGCATGTTCTTGGTTCGTTTTTGTGTGGATGGAGGAATATTTTCTCGTTTTTTTAAATTGAATAAATAATATCAACTGTCCGTTTTTACCTCGTTTTTGTCCCTTTTTTGTCACCCGTGAAAAAATAATTTTCAAAAAAGTACCTATTAATTATCCGTAATACGTACTATTTGAAAGTAATAGTTTATAGAATTTTTAGTGAGAAAATACATTTTGATAAAAAAAGTACCAAAAAAGAATACAAATTTTAGGCCATAGGAATTCGAATTTCAAAAAAGTACCAAAAATTGTAGTATTTACTGATCTGAGCCAGACAATGATACATGTGCCAAATATTGAAAAATCCTATTCTTGAGTTAAAAAATAATTTTTTTGATAGATATCCCACTCGCATCCCATTAAGCGATTATAAAGGACTTAAAGCAAATTGTATAAGCTTTCTTTTGAAAAAAGGACACAAATTGAAAGACAAATTAAAAAAAAAATATTTTTTAAAAATTAAAAAAAAAATAAATTTATAATTTATGTAAAACATCTAACAGAAATATTCAAAAATACAATTTATTTTCAAATAAATTGTATATTTAACTTGAAGTGAACTTCGATTAAAAATTTTACAATTTATACTCGCAAGAGGAATAATTCTCATTTAATTAATGAATAAAAAAAGTTAAATATACAAGGTTTGAAAATGAAACACTATGGCCCAATAAAACAGTGCGTATTTAAGTGCCATTTATTTTTAAATTGCATTTAAGTACAAAATTTTGTTTTTCACTGAAAACTTAAATGCTACTTAAATGGCCAACGATGTTCATTTAAGTGCAACTTAAGTTTTAAACATTGAACATATGGTTTTGACATTTGTTTTTTTTTTTTTCTTTTCAATCATGCTGCTGTATTTTTTAACAGCGTCCAACAAGAAGTCAAAAGTTGGGACTTTTTTTATCCATATTTATGCCACCAAATTTATTATATAAAACACACAAAACAATAAAACACACAAAACAATACCACAAGTAAACACAAAAACCGAAACACAAAATTGTTGGCAAATTTTATTAAAAAAATCAGCTGTTTTCTGAAATACATATATCGATAATTTTTTTGACATTTCAAAGTGCTACCATATTTTTACCACAAAATCATAACAGCAATTAAGTATGACTGAAAAAATGAATCTGTATTTAAATGCAACTTAAGTTTTTATGAAAATTAACTAAAACTACACTTAAATACGCACTGTTTTATTGGGCCTAAGTGTTTAGTAGACTGGCCCTTATTTATAGAAAATTCCCTCGATTTCCGATTGCTGGGCGGAAAAAGTTTTAGTTGTTGATTTTTAATATTTAGTCGAATTGCCAATTAAATTACCATTAATTGGCAACAATTAATATAATAATTAAATTGTCAGTACCCAAGATTGCATTTTTGATCTGCAGCTTGATAATATAAAGTCGGACGCACCATCAACCTCTGCCGAAATGGAACCAACCACATCAAAAGTGATTACTCGTGCGTCTGATAAAGTATCACGTGAAATATATTTGATTGGCAATGTGACACATCAAATAAGTGGAGCTAAATTACCCTCCAATCGACAAGTATTGCAAGTCTATTTTTATAATATTCGATTCGCTTTTCACGGCTGAATAAATGCATATCGACTCTGATCATGCATCCGGGGAGCCCTTTTTGTCTTTCCTTCAATAAAAATTCCCGATCATCTTCAATGCGAATCATCTGCAACGCGTTGTTGTGAGCAATATCGAAGAGATTGTCGAAATTTTCGATCAATTCTGCCTGATCTTTGTTCGCTTTCCCTTTCGACGACTTTTTAGAAACAAGTCGCCATTCATTGTACAGTTTTAACAATTTATCAGCACATTTGTACAAATCACGGATCGGTAAGCGGGCTTGTAGCCAAAAAAGGGATACAGCGTTCACTGCCAATCTTGCACTTTCTTTCTGCGATAATTTGGCGAATCGAATATTATAAAAATAGACTTGCAATACTTGTCGATTGGATTGGTTATTTAGCTCCACTTATTTGATGTGTCACATTGCCAATCAAATATATTTCACCTGATACTTTATCAGACGCACGAGTAATCACTTTTGATGTGGTTGGTTCCATTTCGGCAGAGGTTGATGGTGCGTCCGACTTTATATTATTAAGCTGCAGATCAAAAATGCAATCTTGGGTACTGACAATTTAATTATTATATTAATTATTGCCAATTAATGGTAATTTAATTGGCAATTCGACTAAATATTAAAAATCAACAACTGAAACTTTTTCCGCCCAGCAATCGGAAATCGAAGGAATTTTCTATAAATAAGGGCCAGTCTACTAAACACTTACTGCCGTATTTATAAAAAATTAAAGTAGAATTCAAATGTACTTTAAGAAAATTTTGTATGACAATTTTCTCTAAAAGCATATTTCAAGTCTACTTTATTTTTTATAAATACGGCAGTTAAAATAATATTGTCAATTAACCGAATATTGACTCAATTAAGTTTCATATCTGAACACAGTATAATACACACGGCTATACACGGTATACCACGGCTAAATACCCGACGCTTAATTACCTTTTTCACTTATTTACCTCACACTGTAAATCCCCATAAATTTTTAATACTTTTTCAAACAAAACTATGCGGTTTAATACCTTTCGCTTAAATACCCAATTCGGGTAACTACCTCAAAAAAAAATTCCCAATACTGATATATTCCTTGATGCATGCATCTTCGTTTATTTGCTTCAATATATCTTTTTTACATAACTTTTTAAATTTCTTATAAATACCCAGAGTGGGTAATTAAATAAAAAAATCCCACCACTGTTATATTCCTGGATTTTTCCCAAAGTGCCTTTTTTAGATAACTTTGCCAGAACTTTTTATACACACCTGTTAGCTTCATACATACCTAATTGTTTTCATTCAGTGTTGGTGGTAAAAATATTAAATTAAAAAATAAGTGAACAAGTGTAGTGAATTGAATAAAATTTATAAAAGGATTTAACGAAATGGCTCCCAAGAAAACGTACCTATCTATGAAGTAAAAACTTTTATTTACTTTTTCTGATATGAATTCCTATTCAATAAAATGTTTTGTTTAATTTTTAATTGTGTTTTCTTTATTTACTTTAATGCCAAGAAATGAATAATATTCGCATAATTATCCCTTAAATAAAATTAAGCGTATTCGTATAAGTGCCTCTGAGAGGTAAATAAACGTGGACGTTTAAATACCTTCCCCGGATAAATACCCAACAAATTTGGACATTTTTGGTGAGGTAATTATCCGTGGAATACTGTACTATGTTTTCACGACGACTTGAATTACCTGCTTCGCTTTCTGAATCATGTTTATGAATCATGCTGTTTACATGACTAATAAGCTTGATTCGGTTTGACAGTTGTTTTTAATAAACAAACAGAATAAAAACAAGTAAGAGTGCTATATTCGGCTGTGCCGAATCTTAAATACCCTTCACCTAAGCGTAATAAGAAATACAGAAACTACACTAGACTAGAATATCCTAATTCTGTGTTTTCTATTCAGTCTTAGTGCAAATTTTATTAGTATTTGATATATTGTTTGAAAGACAATTTTACGACCAACATAATTTATGTAAAATATTTTCAAATGTTGTCTAATTTTTACCATTTTTAATTGATTTAATTACCAATTCTTACCATAATTTACAGAGTCTGTCTGATGTTCATAATAATCTTCAGTGTAATTTAACAAACAGAGTATAAAAAAAACAAACAGAGTATAAAAAAGGGGTACAATTCGGTTTTAGTGATTTTGCTCAACAAAAACAAAATCCAATAGGGCTTTTAGAGGAGATACCAGCAAAAAAAAAATTTGTTGGCGGTCACACCTATTTTCGAGGGGGCGGGCCCTTAAAGTTGAAAATATATAGGCCTATATCTCGGGAACTACTGGGTGTCTGATAATTTGTAATACATTAAATAAAAGGAATTAAAAATACCTTTCCAACGATATATATCATGAGTATAAAATATGGACCGAATATGGGTTAAATCCGAAAAGAATATTTTTTGACCCGAATTTATTTGTTTTTTGGAAAAGGTATGACAAATTATGGGCCGATCTTCTTAAACTTTGGAACAGTTATTTTCATGCATATGGGGATATTTCACGTAGAATTTCAACATAATAACGGTATATTTAAGATATATATTAGTATTAACGTGGATTTCGGTAGTGGACCTTATGTGGGGGATATAGTCAAATATGGACCGATATTCTCAAAATCCAGCAGTTTGATTTAGGCATGTATGTAAATGATCCGTGTAAAATTTTGGATTGGTACCCTTATTTATAAGAGATTTATGAGTATTAAAGTGATTTTCGGAAGAGGGCTTTATATGGGGCATACGGTTAAAAATAGACCGAAATTAGCAAAATTGTGTGGAATGTTTTTTGTATATATGCAAATGATCTGTACAAAGTTTTGAGTCGGTAACGATATTTATACAATATATATAGGGAAAAATGTCTTTTTCAGATGTGGTCCTTGTATGGGAGCTATGGCCAGTTGTGGGCCGACCACCATAAAATTCAGAACAACAATTTATTTTCCTATAAAGAGTATTTATGTCAAATTTTAGCCGTTTAACATTTTTTATATCTGTTTTATGCGTATTTAATTGAATTTTGGAAGTGGACTTTATATGGGGTCTATGGTCAAATATGGACCGAACTAAAAAAAATTTCGGTTTATGATTTCTTTTTGTATAAAACTTATTTTTGCTGAATTTTGTCTTGATATTCCAATTTTATAGGCATTTATTTATCATTAAGCCATATTTCGGGAATATATATATTTGTATGGGGGCTATGAGAAATCATGGACCGATTCTTACTATTTTCCGCACACTTTCTTCTTTTATAGTACAAACAACGTATACAAAATTTCATGGTATTATCTGCAATATATTTGAAAATATTGCAATAAAATGGACGAAAAATATCAAATTTTTATAGAGGTGGTCTCACATATTGGTTCATAACTCTGGTTGACCTAAACCGATTTTGCTGATTTTAAATAGCAAACTTCTCGAAAGCACTTCTGACAGAATTATTGAAGGTTTGGATCCCGAACATATCTTGGGACTTCAAAAAACTGATTTCAACATCCAGACAGACAGACGGACATGGCTTAATCGACTTCGCTATCTATAAGGATTCAGAATATATATACTTTATAGGGTCGGAAAATTATATTGTGGAAATTTCACACGGAATGACAAACTTATATATACCCTTCTCACGATGGTGAAGGGTATAAAAACAGAATTTACAATTTGTGAAAAATATTTTTTTTAATGGACAAAAAAATGAGTGTAAATTAGTTAGCTTATTTGAAAAAAACATACTTTCATACGTATTTACTTTCTTTACTTCCAGCAACAAGAAAATAATTTGCTTTGTTTACAATAATATTAAATTTTTACAGCAGATAAACTTGCGATACAAATTAGAGAATAGTGCAATTTTCGTGCTTCGCAAGTAGATTCCATATGAATCTACTTGATTCGCTCTTATAATTTTGTATGGGCAAGCAAGTTGTTTCGCTCATGATTGGGGTGTGAACAGGGCTGCCAGAAATTTTCAGCAAAAAATCTTAATTTCGCCAAAAAAAAGTCTTATTTTTGAGGAAAAAATCTTATTTTTGGAAGTAAGTATTTTTATTATAAATAAAAAAACAATTCATATTTTAATTCATTTTCTTATACTGAATTGCACATTTTTTGAGATCGATTAGTTTAAAATTTTTCAAATGGGAACAAAGAAGATTTTTTTAATTGAACCTAACCTTCGTCTAGACAATACAAAAAATCTTAAAATCTATTTTCGGTTAAAAAATCTTAAAAAATAAGGTAAAATCTTACTTCTGGCAGCGCTGGGTGTGAAGCATGAATAGAGAGCGAAGCATGTACCGTGGAAACATAGTTTTGCCAAGTGAAAATACGAAAAAAAATTTTCCATATAACTTGTGGTCACAATAATATATATATATATAAGTTAACATCCGGTGAATACCACCGGTAACAACAACAATAACACACTAATTACAATATTCAATTATTAAACAAATAAATAAAACTATATTCTTGCAAATGAAGCTATTATTGAAATAAAATTATATAAGAAGCAAATTTTGAAATTAGGTTAAAATAAGCATTTGTTAAGCCAATAAATAAAATTGTATTATTGTAAATTAAGCTTTTACTAAAATTGTATAAAAAGCAAATATTGAAATTAGGTTAAAATTAAGTTTTGTCAATTATATATATTATGTCCTGTGGTTCCTAGTAGGAACAAAGGGCCGCAACGAACTCTTTCCATTCGATCCGGTTTGATGCTAGATGTTTAATTTGTCAATTATAAAATAAGCAAAATAAGTTTATAAAACGAAAATAATAAAATAAACAAGCAGTTGTTATGGAGCACACCAAGAGTTTTTTCTTTCGCGCAGTTTTTCGCTTCCCGGGAAAGCGGGAAATTTCTTCTAATATCCCGGGTTCCCGGGATCCCGCTCCATAGAAGAAATAAAACGTAAATTTGTCTTTATTTATGAAAAATCTTTTATTAAAAACCTTGAGGGGAAAAACAAGGTAAAAAAATACTTAAATACTACAATTATTAGTTTTAATTGAAAGAGGAACTTGAATTATTACATTAATTATTAACTCATAAAAAATAGTAAAAAAAAACAAATTCAGGTACTCAAGATATGAGATCAAAAAATTTAAAATTTAATTCATAAAATATATAATAATATTTTAAATAACTATAATTTCTTTTTTTCAATCAATTAGGTCACTTTTAGTATTTATTTAAAAATGTTCTATATATATTTATTTTTATATCCAACTAGCTAACACCCGGTGTGCTTCGCTACCCGTATCGTAGTGAAATAAAAAGTTTAAGAGTTATTAAAATCTACAGTTTTCCTTTTAAATTAATTCTTATTATGATTTACAATATACAAAGAAACACACATTCACTTTTATATATAGATACGGGTTTCAAACGTATGTTTACAAATTTTAACATTTACTTAATATTGTTGCTAGTCAGCGCATTGGTGTCCTAAATATTAATATTGATAGCTGATATAGCTTTCATAATATATAATTTGTCATCATATCTATGGGAGGTGTCACGCCCACTGTTGATAGTCCGCCCATTCATATCCTAAATATTAATATTGATGGTAGAATAACCGTACGATATATCTTATTGTATACCATATATTTGATTTTTTTTTAATTATCATCATATGGGAGGTGCCACGCCCCCTGTCGCTACTACTTCCATTTTTTCCGCAAATATTTAAACAAACAATGGAATTGCTCATGCAAAATTTGAGTACTATAGCTATTATAGTTTCCAAAGTATTTGATTTTTAAAATTAACTTTGAGGTACCACGCCCACTTAACATTTCGAAAAAAGTAGCCTATAGCTCCTTCCAGACATACAGAAATATACTGTGAACATTTCAAGCAAATCGGTTCAGCCGTCTATAGATCCCAAACTAATAATAATAAACATACATACAAACACACAATCACTTTTATATATATAGATATTTCGCTATCACAATGGATAGCTTCTTCAGGGATAATAAAGAATTTTATTATATATTTTATATTATTTTATTATTATTATTTTATTAAATAATAATAAAAAATAAAAAAAAAATATTATAGAATATTGAAAAAAGGTCGAATAAAAGTATTAAATATTTTAAATAACTATACTAAAATTTTAACGGCTTAGGAAATAACCTTTTAACAAACTCAAAGCGTTTATTGAGTCGTCAGAAAGTCTATTTCTGATTTTATTTACAAATTGCCCGCTTTACTGAAAAAACTCGTTTACTTTCTACAGAAGTTGGACGAATAGTTAAAAGTGCATTAAACAAGTTTTCAATATTTTGAGTTCTTTGGCCGCTTCCTTCAACAAATTTCAAATCCTTTTTTAAGTATAAGGAGCGAGTTGCCAGTTTTTGTATTTCCCGGGATCCCGCAAAAATCGCGGGAAACGGGAAATCATAACAATTGAAATTCCCGGGAATTCCCGGGACACACCGCATAATCACATCTTTCATTTTAAACTTAATAACTTATATGTATATAAATTCCATACGCTAATTTACTTATATACCTAAATACCCACATGTTAATTATTTGTGTCGAATTTCAACTTGAAGTGATTTTTATAAGAGATTTATAAGAATTTGTGTTATTTTATGAGCGTTAAGTTATGGATTGATGCAAACAAAATATCGTTTTATGATTTCCTTTGCCTTTATAGGCATTTATGTAACAGAACCAGCCGGGAAGGTCTATGAGGAATCTTGAACCGATTATTACTATTTTCAACAGCACTTATCCTTCTATAACAAAAATACAGTGCGAAATATTTAATGACATTGAGCCATAATTAAAGTGACCAAATTTTTTTTATCTGAAAACGGGACATCGAATAATTCTGATGGGTTCGGTTATATGAAATAAAAATGCATAGATAATAATAATATTTTAATTGTCCGTAGTGAATGGCATTATTTATTTGTTATATTTTTTCAGAGGTACAAATTTGTTTAAAAATTTTAGGTGACGATTTCAAATATGTGTGGAACTCTTGGCAGGATTTTTTAATATTAACTTTAACAATTAACATAGCCTTAAGCACTGATACCCTTAATTGAGTTTTATCTGCGGTCCACAACTATGTGCGTGAAGTTAGCTCCGTCAGTTAGCTCCGTTTTTAACATTACCTATGTTAATGTATAAATTAACATACTTACTACTCATCGACTGTTAAGTTAACAGAGCTGCATTTTTTCCTCTCAGTTTTTATTTTATTATTAAAAACTAACAAAAAACTTCAGTATCAATTATTCAGATAATATATAGAAATTAATACACTTTGTAGATATTAAATAAAAATTAAATTTTTTTATGAAGAGTATCTGCTTGTACAGCAGAATTGTAAAAAATTGGTACATGAAAATGTTCAAAAAACTAACAAAACTAGAAATTGTGCGCGATCTGTGCTATATAGGGTGGATAGCCATCACTTCAGAGATATCAGAACTATATATGTAGTTTATAGTCAGAATGTATATCAGATCGGAGATATATAATTTTGCCGAAGACACCAAAAAACTGCAAATCAACTCAAAACATCTCAGTTGCAGCAATTTTTCCACGATAGTAGTAATAACGAAATAACGACATATTTTCAAAATAAAATGTTTTTAAACCACTGTGCATCATATGAGTTACTCCGCGAAAATATTGAAAAAAATTAACAGTAAATTTATTTAAACCACATATGTTAATGTAAGCATACTTATTGAAATTTACCCAGCAGTATGATCATTGGGTGATTTTTCTTGATAAGTGTTGCCAGTTGCTCTTTTTAAAAACGAAGGTTTATTTTTTAAAAAATTTGGTATTGAAAGGTTAAGCTTTGTACAGACGGTTGTCAGATGTTACAACGTGTCCGAAAAATATTCAGAAAATGTCTAACAACCGTGTGAACTTAAAATTTTTGTCTTCCAACGTTGCAAGAAAACGCTTTTAAGATTGTTTTTTAGGGTCTCTGAGGAAGAATCCATAAAAAAATCTCTGGAGAATTTTCTCACTACAAGAGCCGTAGAACGGCGTCGTTCCTGTTCGCCCAATATAGTGATTTCAACAGATGGGAAAACATCATCTTCACCAAATAGTGCAGTCAAACCCAAAAAACAAGTAGGTATGGATAAGTACATCACCGTTCTCAAGCGACAGAGGAGCCCGAAGTCTGCTCAAATGTCATCAAATGCAAAAGCTCCTAAGACTGTGAGTAATGATCAAAATAGGTTTGCTCTCCTCCAGACGGATGAGCCAGAACTTCCGAAGAAGACGTTTAAGCCCCCACCAATTTATCTGAGAGAGCCGACTTCCAGTAAATTGGTACAAGGAATTGTTGCTGTAATAGGTGAAAACATGTTTAGCGTAACCTCAATGAAACATGGAAATATCTGCGAGACAAAGATACAAGTGAATAGGGAAGATGATTTTCGAAAATTGTCCAACCAGCTGGAAAGAGAGACTAGGGATTTCTATGCCTACCAGCTCAAAAGCGCAAAAGGACTCCAAGTCGTTCTAAAGGGTATAGACCCATGTGTTGATCCCGCGGAGATAAAAACCGGTTTAATGGACAAAGGGTTCAAAATCAAGAGCGTAGTGAATATTAGAAACCGTGAAAAGATCCCTCAGCCCATGTTCAGGGTAGAATTGGAACCTGGAGATGTTGTCTTAAAGAAAAACGAGTCCCATCCCATCTACAATCTGATGTACCTTCTGCATCGTAGAATCACCGTGGAAGAACCACATAAGCGTCAGGGACCCGTCCAGTGTCTCAACTGCCAAGAATTTGGTCACACCAAGGCGTATTGTAAATTGCCGACAGTTTGTGTTGCGTGTGGGGAGCTACATGCAACTGCTCAATGCCATAAGTCGAGAACTGACTCAAAAATCAAAAAATGCAGTAACTGCGGAGGTAATCTTACCGCAAATTATAAAGGTTGTCCAATTTACACTCATTTGAAAGGCATAAGAACCAACAAGACGTCAGTATTGCCTAATCACCCTCAACAACCAAATTTAGCATCGAGTGACAATTTCCCTCAATTATTACGGTCCACTAGTCATGTAAACGCGCCTAGTTCTAGACAAGTTTCTTACGCAAACGTCGTTAAATCTAATATGCCAGGTCTGGAGCAGGAACCTAAACCCCAATATTCTGAGCCGCATATCAACAATCTAGAGACAACATTGCAGACACTTGTCCAAATTATGAACACTTTCACGACCACCATGACATCCATGATGAAATGCTGAAAATGCAATCCACTATCTTGCAAGCCATTTTAAAGAAATTATTTATTTAAAAATTTGTTTCTGGAACGCGAACGGCCTCCGCCAACATAAAAATGAACTGGAATACTTCCTGATGGATAAGCAGATTGATGTTATGATGATTGCTGAAACTCACTTGACGTCGACATGGTACTTCAAAATTAATGGCTACGAGTTCTACGATACTAAAGACCCCCGCGGAAGAGCTTGTGGAGGTTCGGCAATTCTTATAAAGAACAGAATAAAGTATTATCTAATGAATAACATATGTAAGTGAGGATTACCTCCAAGCAACAAACATTTGCATTGAATTCTGTCAATACAAATTTGTTTTATTATCGATTTATTCTCCGCCTCGATTTTCAATAAAAGAACACCAATACCATAACTTCTTTAAATCCCTTGGAGCTAGATTTTTAGTTGCTGGCGACTTTAACGCCAAACACACATTTTGGGGTTCACGTCTGGTAACCCCAAAGGGTCGCGTACTCTTCAACACCATTGCTAAAATGGGCTTAGATGTACTCTCAAGTGGACATCCCACCTATTGGCAGACGGACCGACGGAAGATTCCCGATGTTATTGACTCTGGGGTAGTGAAAAATATCCCTGTAGAATGGATGCAAGTGGATCCTTCACTGGACTTGTCCTCAGATCACTCTCCTACTATCATTTCAATGCATTTCCCTCAAGTGTGTGGTTCTCCATTTATGAACATGACTAAGACCCGAGTAAGTTGGATAAAATACAAAAAGTTCTCATTGCACGGAAAATGTTGTGTTGAGAACAACCGACGATATTGATGAGTCGATTGGCAACTTTACCGAGGACCTTCGACGAGCTGTGCATCACGCTTCCACTTATCACGTTGAATGTAGAAATAGGACAAACAGAACTTATTTCTCTGAACTCGAACATCTCCTATCAGAAAAAAGAAGAATGAGAAGAGAGTGGCAAAATCACAGGTCTCCTGAACTGAAAGCTAGGCTACGGGAATGCAGAGATATACTAAGACATTTCTTAGAAACCCAAAGAACGGCCTCACTTAGATCTTACTTGGAAGGTCTTGATAGTACCCCACAATCTGACTACTCGTTATGGAGGGCGGCAAGAGGTTTAAAAAGACCAGTAAGAGGAAAACCTCCTTTGCGAAATCCGACTGGTGACTGGGCTAGAAATGATTCCGAGAAAGGGACATTATTTGTTAACCATTTGAGAAATGTGTTTACTATAAACAACTCAAATAATAACGAATCTGATTTGCCACCACTTGTTATAAGGCCTCCTGTACCTCTAAGACTAAACTTTCGTGATGTCCAAAACGCTTTTGGTACTCTGATCCTTAGAAAGGCTCCAGGTATGGATAAAATCAGCAATAAAATGCTTGTTGAGTTACCTCGTGTAGCAAAAAGAATTATCCTCTTTATCTTCAACGCTATTTTACGCCTAGAATACTATCCTGCAGATTGGAAGGTGTCTATGATCACTATGATTCCTAAGTCAGGGAAGGACCACACCAAAGTGGAGTCATATAGGCCAATTAGCCTAGTGCCGACAATTTCTAAACTGTTCGAAAAATTGTTAATGACTAAGTTGACTCCAATTCTGAATGACACTGAATGTATTCCTAATCATCAATTCGGATTCAGAGCTAAACACAGCACCATCGAACAAACACACAGATTGGTAAATGTGTTAAGAGGGTCGTTTGAAGACAAAAAACACTGCTCCACCCTTTTCATTGATGTGTCGCAAGCGTTCGACAAAGTTTGGCATGACGGTTTAATGCACAAAATAAAATTAACTCTGCCTGCTAACACCCATAAACTCATGGAAAGTTATTTATACGGTCGCAAATTTAAAATCAAATAAGGCAATTTTTTAAGTACCGCTCAGCCAATTGAATCAGGTGTGCCACAGGGTAGCATACTGGGCCCTACTTTATATTTGATTAATGCCTCCGACATGCCGTCAGACCCCAAAATCCACACGTCAACTTTTGCAGACGATACAGCCTTTATCAGCGTCCATAAGGACCACCAAGTTGCATCACAGAATTTGCAGAATTATGTTTATAAGCTAGAGAATTCGCTTGAGCTTTGGAAAATCAGGGTTAACGAACAAAAATGTATTCATATCACTTTCACATTACGAAAAGATACCTGCTCGTCCATCAGAATAAATAATCAAATTATCCCGCAACACAATGAAGTCAAATACCTCGGCATTCACCTCAACCGCCGTTTAACTTGGAAGTCTCATATTGAAACGAAACTTACACAAATGAGACTAAAAGCAGTGCAACTTAATTGGCTAATCGGCAGAAACTCTACATTGAAATTGGATTGCAAACTTTTGTTGTACAATGCAATACTAAAGCCAATCTGGTGCTATGGAATTCAATTATGGGGTACGGCCTCAGCATCAAACATTGAAAAAATTCAAAGGGGTCAAAATAAAATTCTACGGATAATTACTGCAGCTCCATGGTATGTTAAAAATTCTCGAATCCACAAAGATCTAGGCGTGCCATTAGTAAAAGTCGAATTTACAAAATATGCGTCAAAGTATGTCAGCAAACTTGAACACCATCTAAACCCACTTGCAAGAGACATCCTTAACTTTAGTGGCCACAATCGGTTGAGAAGGAGGGATACCCTTGCTTTAACTCAAGCGCAAAACAGATGACTGGATCAGTTGATGTGAAATTTTTTAGTATCATAAAAATTTTTATCTAGCACTGGCTGGGCTTATTATTTTCTGTTTTGTATTAAGATTTGAATACTTATTGTCATTTCATATATGAAGATTCAATAAATAATTAAAAGCAAAAAAAAAAAAAAAAAAAAAAAAAAGCAGATACTCTTCATAAAAAAATTTAATTTTTATTTAATATCTATAAAGTGTATTAATTTCTATATATTATCTGAATAATTGATACTGACGTTTTTTGTTAGTTTTTAATAATGAAATAAAAACTGAGAGGAAAAAATGCAGCTCTGTTAACTTAACAGTCGATGAGTAGTAAGTATGTTAATTTATACATTAACATAGGTAATGTTAACAAGTAAGTGTGCTATATTCGGCTGTGCCGAATCTTAAATACCCTCTTATATGGGGTCTATGGTCAAACATGGACCGAACTAAAAAAAAAATCGTTTTGCGATTTCTTTTTGTATAAGACTTATTTTTGCTGAATTTTGTCTTGATATTCCAATTTTATAGGCATTTATTTATCATTAAGCCATATTTCGGGAATATATATATTTGTATGGGGGCTATAAGAAATCATGTACCGATTTTTACTATTTTCCGCACACTTTCATGGAATTATCTGCAATATATTTCAAAATATTGCAATAAAATGGACGAAAAATATCAAATTTTTATGGAGGTGGTCTCACATATTGGTTCATAAATCTGGTTGACATAAACCGATTTTGCTGATTTTAAATAGCAAACTTCTCGAAAGCACTTTTGATAGAATTATTGGATTCCGAGTATATCTGGGGACTTCAAAGAACTGATTTTAACATCCAGACAGACAGACAGACGGACATGGCTTAATCGACTTCGCTATCTATAAGGATCCAGAATATATATACTTTATAGGGTCGGAAAATTATATTGTGGAAATTCCACACGGAATGACAAACTTTTATTTACCCTTCTCATGAAGGTGATGGGTATAAAAACGGAGCTAACTGACGGAGCTAACTTCACACACATTACACAACTTGTTTATCAAAGAAAATACACGTTCAACTGACGCATGTGTTCCAGGCAAACATAAAATATATTCACGATAATGTGAAAATTTGCATGGTTTTGGTAGTTGCTTTTAAAATGTTTAAATACTTTCACCCAACGATTTTCCGTAGAACTATTTTGTTGATTTCATTCATCAATTTTCTGCGATGTTACATATTTAGATACGAGTGAATATTCATTGAATACTTTCGTATCTTTATTGCAATCGATATGTTCTTTTTCGATCAATATATCTAAAACCTTTTGAACATCTTCCCACTGTGGTACTTCTGTTAAATTTGCCCAATTAAGTTTTTCTAGATCTTTGTACATACATACATACATATGTATATTAAAAAAGTACTATCTTTGACAAATTTTAAGATTTGGTCTGACATTTTGAACAAATCAACTATTTCTTTTTTCGAATTTCTAAAAACGGGACATTTTTGCGTCCCCGAGTTGTTGACGGGGACAACGGGACAAAGTATGGTCACGTTAGCCATAACCATAGACAAACACTTAAGTAGGTTCTTTTTAAAAACAACTTTAAACTTAAAACCTACTTTTAATTATTTTGTAACTACATACAGTCAAAATTTAAGTTCGTTTTAAGTTAAACCGGCTTTAACTTGGTGCCACCTCATATGTAGAAAATTATTTCATACAAACTATAAAGAAAGAAAAAATAAGCAAGTGGCAACTTTAAACAGCTGTCATTGAAAATTGAAAAAAAAACAAAAATCGGCAAAATAATAAAATTAAGCGGGAAACGTGTCTATAGTTAAAGTAAAGTGTACGTTTAACAAAAGTCAACTTTTTAACTATTAAAGTACACTTTTTTGTGACTATGGTTATGGCCCATTATCTGCAATATATTTGATAATAGCAAACAATATCCAAAAACATTGCGAGGTTGTCTAAAACTTTGGTTTATAACTCGGATCATACTGCACCGATATTGCTTATTTTCAACACTAAACATTTCGGTGAAACTTTTCTTTTTGGTGGGGAGTATAAACAATTAAGTAATGTTTTATAGAAATAAAAAATTACTTAATTACTTAACGATGGAAGATTTTTTTAAATGGGATTTTAAAATAATTAAGTATACCCGATTTGTACTTGCTTCAATTAAAGCTTTTGGTTTTATAAAACAATTAACATTTATATTTAATTTTGAAGTATTAATTAAATTCCTTTGATTCCTGGGAGATTTCCCATTTCCGTTTCCCAGGAAAAAATTCCGAGAAATTCTCAAACATTCCGGGAAACCATTACTTAAACAGATTCAAGTAAAAACTTTCTAAAAAATTATATTTTACAAAAGAAACACTAAATTCTCCTGACAAGTATGTACTAATATTTCTGTTACAGCTACCACATTCAATAAAACTTTAAATCAACATTGATTGACATTAAATTCTGTTGTAACCACGAAATTAGTTGCATACGAAATTAGAAAATCTGTTTACACAAAATAACGTTTGTTAAAACTTATGTATACAAACGAAATGAACAATATTCATAATATTTTTCGTTTCTTCAACATACATATAAGAATATTGTTTAAAATTCTTCGAATAATTATTTGTAATGGCATATAATGGCACATTATGAATTTAGCGTTTACAGTTTAAGGCAAGTTTTATGACATAAGCGCAAATGTGCTTAAACTGCATAAAGTTTAAAATTCGCTACTGAAGAAGCTAAACATGTGTTTGCTAAAGCAATTCCTGTAATATGTTCAAGGCTTGTAATTAATTTTACTCACTTAATGCAGGATCGAAAAATAAAAAACCAAACCAAACAAAACAAAAAACAATTTTGTCTAAAATAATATTAAATGCAAATTCTTGTTTTTTAAGTATTTCCAATACAAAAAGCCTACTGGAAAGTTTAAATATATAACTTCTGAAATAACGACGTATTCACAATAACATGTAATCATATTCCTATAATACTATGTTTTCACGACTACTTGAATCACCTGCTTCGCCTTCTGAATCATGTTTATGAATCATGCTGTTTACATGAGAAATAAACTTGATTCGATTTGATTTGTCTTTAATAAACAAACAGAATAAAAAACAAGTAAGAGTGCTATATTCGGCTGTGCGGAATCTTAAATACCCTCCACCTAACCGTACTAAGAAATACAAAAACTACACTGGTTATAGGACTAGCATATCCTAATTCTGTGTTTTCTATTCGTCTTAGTGCAAATTTTATTAGTATTTGATATATTGTTTGAAAGACAATTTTACGACCAACATAATTTATGTTAAATATTTTGAAATTTTGTCTAATTTTCACCATTTTTAATTGATTTAATTACCAATTCTTACCATAATTTACAGAGTTTGTCTGATGTTCATAATAATCTTGAATGTAACTTAACAAACAGAGTATAAAAAAGCGGTACAATTCGGTTTTAGTGATTTTGCTCAAAAAAAAAAAAAAAAAAACAAAATCAAATAGGGCTTTTAGAGGAGATACCAGGAAAAAAAATTTGTTGGCGGTCACGCCTATTTTCGAGGGGGCGGGCCCTTAAAGTTTAAAATATATAGGCCTATATCTCGGGAACTACTGGGTGTCTGATAATTTGTAATACATTAAATAAAAGGTATTAAAAACGATATATATCATGATTATAAAATATGGAGCGAATATGGGTTAAATCCGAAAAGAATATTTTTTTTAGGGACAAATGTCTTTTTCAGATGTGGCCCTTGTATGGGAGCCAGTTCTGGGCCGACCACCATAAAATTTAGTACAACAATTTATTTGCCTATAAAGAGTATTTATGTCAAATTTTAGCCGTTTAGCATATCTGTATTTAAGTGAATTTTGGAAGTGGACTTTATATGGGGTCTATGGTCAAACATGGACCGAACTGAAAAAAAAATTTCGTTTTGCTATTTCTTTTTGCATAGAACTTATTTTTGCATAATTTTGTCTTGATATTCCAATTTTATAGGCATTTATTTATCATTAAGCCATATTTCGGGAATATATATATTTGTATGGGGGCTATGAGAAATCATGGACCGATTCTTACTATTTTCCGCACACTTTCTTCCTTTATAATACAAACAACGTACACAAGATTTCATGGTATTATCTGCAATATATTTCAAAATATAGCAATAAAATGGACAACAAATATCAAATTTTTATGGAGGTTGTCTCACATATTGGTCTATAACTCTGGTTGGCCTAAACCGATTTTGCTGAAGTTACCTGTAAAATAAGAAATATGTTTCTGGAAATTTTGTTTAGTTAAGTTGTATAGCTTGGACGTCAGAGTGTTTTACACAGACGGACAGACAGACGGACATGGCTAAATCGACTTACCGTCTTATTCATAAACACTTTATTATAGCTTAATAAGCAGAAATCGCCAAAAGAGTATTCATAAACACTTAATAGCGTTATGAATAGGGCTTCCAGTTTTCAAAAGTTGTTCGTCGGGACAAAATAAAGGAAAATATTACGTACCCACACATAAATGAAAAATCGTCGGAAAAGAGCCATTTCATTAAAATTTTACTTTTTTTAATAATTATAATTGTAATTATCCCATAAAAGCATGGTTAAGCGATATGAAGATTAAATTTAATGCGTTTTTTGGCATGAAAATACAATTAAAAATAATATGAAGGCATACTTAATACATAATAGAAGTAAAATATTATTTAATCAACTTATTTATTATATAAATTCACATTTATTTCCAAATTCAATTACGTTGTAAATATTCAATTATATATTGCAAAACAACTAAAACAAAAAAATAATAAAACAACATAAGTACCCATTATTATTACAAATAATTAAAAATACAATAAACAAATATTCGTGAAGGTTAAATTCATTAAACATTTAAGTTATCCTTCTATTTAAATAAAATACATATAAATTAAATAACGTTTTATATACTACAGGTATTTTTCATTGCACTTAGCTTTTTGTAAAGTAGAGTTTCCTGCTTCTGTTTAACGGAATTTTCGAAATTCGAGACACGTCATTTTAAAATTTTCTTTAATCATTAGTTCGACTTCGAGATTTTCGATTAACAAGCTATTCCGTTCTTTTCGCCAAGCAATTTTCATTAAACTAAAAATTCTGTCGGCTGTTGAATTTCCATGTGGTATAGAAAAAATGTAACAAACAATTTTAAGCAAATTGTTACATTCCGAAAATTCTTGAAAAAATTTGACCCAAATCTTATCACTACTCGAACTATTTTCTCGTATAATTATATTTTCTTCGGCAAAATTTTGAAGTTTAATACTTTCTTCAAACAACTTGTCTTCATCAATACTATTTATATTAAATGTCTGTATAATATTATACAAATCATTAAAGCAAGGAATTCTTAATTTTAAATTCATTGGTTTCAAAAATTTAAAAACACTGTCCTCAAAATTGAACCATTTTTCTAAATATTTAATAGCAGTAGTTAAAGCATTTTTCGCTTCAATTTTAAAACGACATATTTCTTTCTCATTGACACATTTCAGTATCGTAGTCTTTGCTATTGATCCAAAATATTCTTTGTCAAGCCTATCTTGTAAAGATTTGTTTACTTTAACCATCAACTCATAAGCTTCTACTGCAATCCCATCAGTTCTTTCTAATATTTTTATAGCTGGCTGAATAATTGAACAAAAATGCATTGCAAATCCGAGGTACGCCATTGACATTTCGTATTCAAAAAACATTTTAATTGTATTTGACAGATTTTTTTTTGGTCAGAAAGTAACTTCTTAAAGGCTCAAAATTTTTAATTAGTCTTTCTATAGCAGGACATAGACTAAGCCATCTTGTTGACACATGGCGAAGCATTTCTGACCATTCGGCACCGATCTATTCAAACATTTCTTTAAGTTGTGTGGTGCATTTAGTGCAAGAACTGAATTCATTAAAAATTTTGATAACAATTACATCAATTTCAAATTTTTTAAAGCTGAAATACCCTTTTTTACTGCATTAGAAAGTATGTGGCAGTTACAGCCAATTGGAATACATAATACTTTTATTAGCTTTTTTTTAAATCTGTCATTACACTTTGGTTTTTACCAAAATTAACATTAGCATTGTCTGCGCATTGTCTGATGTTACGTTATCCATAGAAAGATTGTTAAAATTTATTTTTGAAATAAGCGAGTTAGCTATATTAACTGATTTTTCGTTGTCCAAACTATAAAATGCCAACAATCCGCTTGTTGTACCAACGTTTTTATCAAAATACGTAAAATATAACTGTCACGATTCGCCAATACTAATGGCTACTGCCACTCGCACGATTCGTGTGCTCATCCATTAGTCACACTGGTAACTAACAATTTCTCAGCCGGGCTATGACTCGTCGGGCATGGGCGGGTGTTCGTTGCTAATGGATGGGCATGGAACATTATTTTAATGTACCAGTGCATTGCCTAAATACAAATATAAAATGGGGCGTAAAAAAACCGAAACCAAAGCCGAAACCGGAACATGAATGAACCACATGAGAAATACTGTACCTTTATACTGGGATTAAGATGGAATTCAATCCCTGGCTGGCCCTCCTTCGGCATCCATCCTGATGCTCGACCATGGTAGCATGTTAGCATTAATTGATAGCTACCCCTAATTAGTATTCTCACCACTCAAATACCCACCTTACCTTTCTTGTTTTTATGTTCCCTTTATTAGACACGTCAGTGCTTATCGAAAAATATAAAGATTTGTTAATATTATCTAATAGAAGTTTTTTAGACTCTGGACTAGGGTTCCTATTCGGGAAAAAATTCCCATGAAATCCCGGGAAATTTTTTATTACAAAAGTCGGGAAATTTTCTTCGAGAACTTTCGAGAAATTTTATGTCAAATTTTACATTTTTTTACAACTCTGCTAATTGTTTTTGTACGAAAAAAATCAACGCTGTTTCATAGCAAATAATTTTTTCAACTCTTGTTGCATTTATTTAAATGTATTAACGAACTTTTCCGTGTAAAAATTTTACTTTTATACTATTTTATTTTAAAAATTTATAAATTTTGATAATACGGACCGTCTTCAATCCCCAGCTTGGAAGTATTTTTTTAAAACACCATTCTGCGCAATGGTCTCTGTGCCCAAAAATTCTAAGTTATAAAGGTGGAAGCACAAGTGAATTAACAAGATATTTGGAAAATGTCCAAAAAATCAAAATACAACCTGATACCCCGACATCTTCTCAAAAAGCTAAAACAGATGGAAGCGTTTCCAAATTTCTGCAACCAACTCGAAAGTTTTTTAAAATTAAAGCATGCTATTGAGAAGTGTCTAATAGACTTCGACTTGGCTCAGATGTGGAACGAAGATAATGTGCCAATATTAAAAATGTTGGTTGATGTTCTACATTTAATAAAAATAGCTGTAGAGGCACTTAGTTGCAGAGATTGTGATTTAGTCATTGCCGAAAATATCCTTTCCAAACTATTTGAATAGCTCCAAAGTAAAAAAAAACACAGTATTAGTTAAAAATTTGACATCCTTAAAAGCAAGAGTACATGAAAAACGAGACATAGACACTTATTCTTTACTTAAATTTTTGAAGAATCCCGAAGACTACCAATCTAATTTTTTCTCATACCATTAATGGACAATGAATCATCAGCTGGCGAAGAAACTGTATTGGTTTCATTTGAAGATGAGCTTAAAAAGGCAATTTCTAATTCTAAAATCGGAATAAATAAAAAAAGAGCTGAAAGTATTTGAAGTTACTGGCAATAGACCTGCCACTTTAGAAAATTTATATATGTAAGTCCCTAATAACTATAAAACCGACATCTGTTGAAAGTGAGCGGTTCTTTTCTGTAGCTGGAAATATAGCTACAAAAATAAGAAATAGAATGTCTGATGATCTATTAAATGCATTAATAGTATTAAAATTAATTTTTTTCCATTTAACAATGCACAAATTTTTTACTACTAAACGATCTCATTTACTTTTATTTACGTTATATGTTATTTTATACCAATGAATTGTTACTTTTCTTAAATAAATATAACATTTAATTTTTTGATGTAAAAAATAAACAAAACTAAAATTGATGTGAGTTTATTTAAAATTCCCGGGAATTCCCGGGAATAAACTAATTTATTTTCCTTCTCCCGGGAATGGAAAAAGTCCGGGAAATTAGGAACCCTACTCTGGACCTAAAACTTTAGAAATAATTTTTCTTAATTTTTCCTTACCGCAGCTGTATTGGCTAGCAATGGTTGAATCTTTAAATAATGATGAAAATAATTTTCCTGCACAATCGGTAGCCACATAAGACTGGCGCCAAATTACCACATTCATGATCGAATGAGCTAACGTATCGAAAAATGATTTCGATATCGAAATTATGATAAAATGTACTAAACTTCTTGCTCGATATCGGATGCCATAATCTCAAATAAGAAAATTACGATCAATTTTACTCGATATCGAATGCTAGAATTAGCCGCCTGGGAGTGCATCACAGCAGGATATGCAAATCCCGTCTCAGCTGCAATGACATTTATTCGGCCAATGGAACTATTTGCTGGTATAAATGATGTTATTTTTTTAGATAAACTTGCTTTCAAATTTCTAATATGCTGTTGAGACTTAGCATGTTTACGTAGTACATATATCATTTTCTCCGCCATGACCAATTTTAAAATTTACTGCACAAATAATACATTTAGCATCATTTTCAGTTAGGCCAGTTATTAGCCAATCACAGTTTTTGCACCAATTTTTATTAAATTTTACAAGCCGCTTTGATAGTTTTTGCTTCTTAGCTTCTTTTGCTTAGAAGCTGCAGCACTTTCTTTATCTATATTGGATTCGGATACATCAACAGCATCACCTTCACCAACTACATTATCTTCTTGACAATTTTCATTATCATCATTCTCTGCCACTACATCTTCTTCAATTTCCAAATCCTCCAACTGTTGATTTCTTGCTCGGTTTCGATTAGTACTCTTAGTAGTAAAAAAATTTCTGATGTCCATTTTCTAACCCATAGATTAATACAAAAAAAACTCATTACATGCTCGTAATTTAGTAAAATTTAAGGCTTACCTAGTTTTTTTAATTTCCAGTTAAATTCAATTAAAATTAATTAATAATAAGACTAGACTAAACACTAAATAATACGATCAAAATAACTTTGAATTTTGTACAAGCGTTTTAAAATATGAACAAGATATGAACAGATAGAGTTTTCATATAAAAATGTAGTTTGTATTTTATCTTTTAGTCTAAAAAACACAACCATCAGAAAATAATACACTGCAGGATTTTTTTTATAAATTTTGGTAGATTGGTGTTGGGCGGGATTTTTTGTGCTAAAGCGGGAAGTCGGGACAAAAATTGTATGGCGGGACAATCCCGCCGAAATCAGTACGGCTGGAAGCCCTAGTTATGAAGCTGTTATTAAACATTAATAAATTTCAAAAATTTATTGTAGCTATTACCCTACTTTAACAGTTTAATAAAATGACATTTTCATTTTTTGTAAGGAAAATAATTTTGTTGTTTACAGCAAAAAGCGTGAAAAATAAAATATATTAGTACATAAATAAAAAAGAAATGAATAAAATATACATATGTACATTAGGTATGACATAGTGAACGATTTTTCGATTTCGAATCGCTACCGCCTTTTATTTTGTTAGGCTTGGAAAAAAAATAGACGGGACTAAAAATGGGGGACTTTGGTTGAGGATAAATGGCGCCTCATCGAGGTCAAAGTTCAAGGTAAAAGTGAAAAAATTAATAAAATGTTCAATAACTGCCGCGGAGTCGCCCCTAGAGTAGTAAAATGTTAAACTGACCCCCATTAATTTTTCCTCCCCAACATTTTTGTAGAACATACTTACACCCTATCTTCACTCGTTAAGGGATTTGCCCTACAAAAGTTAGAGTTTTATAAATTTTACCCCCATCGACCTAACAAGTTTCAGGGCGCCTCTGGAGAATTCAAATGTATGACCAACTCCCATTAATTTTTCCTCCCCAAAATTTTTGTAGAACATACTTATACCATTTCTCCGCTCCTTAGGGTACTTTCCCTTTAAATACAGATTTATAATTTTTCCCTTTCGACCTAACTATTTTAATTGCGCCTCTGGAGGATTCAAATGTATGACCAACCCCCATTGATTTTTCCTCTCCAACATTTTTGTAGAACATACTTATACCCTATCTCTGCTCCTTAGGGTAATTTCCCTTCAAATACTGATTTATAATTTTGCCCTCTCGACCTAACTATTTTAATTGCACCTTTGGAGGAGTCAATTGATTTTTCTCACACAACATTTTTGTGAAAGACACCCACCTTCTATATCTGGTTCTTAGAATACTTCCCTTCAAATAAGGTTTTATAAATTTGCCTCCTCGTCCTAACTACTTTCAGGGTGCCTCTGAAGGAGTCAAATGTATATTCCAAACCTCTTTCTCTGCTCTTTAAGGTACCTCAAATATACAAATTGTTTTTATATAAATTTTGTCGCTATTGTTCTAAGTGGTTCCAATACAAAAAACAAGTTTTATGTATCTTTGATATTTGTATTAAATTGAGTTCAATTAAAAGTTTGAGTGCGATATGTATGTATGTAAGTATTTTATTTAAAAAAAAGTTTAAAAAGACGACAGTACGGAAAATAGTGAAACCGGAGATAGAATTGGCGTTACAAGTTTTGGTTGCTTCTTTGCGTTGTTGGGGACAAAGAGAGGTAAGAAAGACAGGCAATTACAATATAATAAGCTCATTACATTTACAACAGCCACAAATCACCACAAATTTACAAAATGTTCCAAATAAATAATAATTACAACATAGTGACGCAAAAAAAAAAAAACAACGAACTCGGTATTTGAATACTTTTGTTGTCTTTAATCAAAAGATATTGTTTAGCAAAATCTTACAACATATTTAAATAAGTTTTAACTTTTTTTGTATAATAAAAGCAATATTCATTTTTCTTAATTCTACAAATTTAGTGTGATATGTTTTTCTTTTTTCTAACTATCAAAAATTACTTACCTAATAGGGTATTTGATTGTACACAACACTAAATTTATTTTGACATTAAAATAATGCAGTGTTGTTAACACGCAACTACGAAATTTAAAAAATCGCTTAATACTACGTTTCCACGGTACATTCTTCGCTCTCTATTCATACTTCACACCCCAATCATGTGCGAAACAACTTGCTTCACCATACAAAATTTTAAGACGAATCAAGTAGATTCATATTGAATCTACTTGCGAAGCACGAAAAATTGCACTCTTCTCTAATTTTTATCGCAAATTTATCTCCACTAGCTGTAAAAATTTAATATTATTGTAAACAAAGCAAATTATTTTCTTGTTGCTGGAAGTAAAGAAAGTAAATACGTACGAATGTATGTTTTTTTCCAAATAAGCTAACTAATATCCACTCACTTTTGTTTGTCCATTAAAAAAAATTATTTTCCACAAATTGTAAATTCTGTTTTTTTTATTCTGTTTGTTTATTAAAGACAACTGTCAAATCGAATCAAGTTTTTTCGTCATGTAAACAGCATGATTCATAAACAAGATTCAGAGAGCGAAGCAGGTGATTCAAGTCGTCGTGGAAACCTAGTATAATAGTAAATTTTGCTTTATTAACCGTTTATGAATAGGGTATCTTATTAGAGGTTTATAAGATAATAACTAATGTAGACTAAGGGCATCGTTCCACAACACGAGTAACTCAAAAAAATCGTTCAAATGAGTATTTTATTATGTTTTTGGGTTCTATAAAACAGTTGTCAAATTTTATTGAGTGAAAAACGTAATGGTTGTATTTTTGTGTTCTTTTGTGTGTTCTGTATTATAAATCCAAATGTCGTTAATGTCAAATTCAAACAATTGAAAAAAAGTAATCGGCAAAACAAAATAAAAACTTTTAAACGAAAAAATAAATTGAAAAAATGGAATCAAACGTTAAAAAATTGTAAATACTTATGTATGTATGTATGAATTGAATATATTTAAAAATTTCTAATCACAGCATAAAGAATCCCGGATATTTCGACGGCTTAAACGGACGTCTTCACTATCACTCTCACTACTCTCAGTATCAAAATAAATATCTATTGATGTAAACATTTCTCTTTTTTATTACAATTTTATAATTTTTACACAAAATATATTTTATTTCACTATTATTATGTGAGTCAGCTGTTGTTTTGGTTTAGTTTTACAGAGTTGCCATTTAAGTATTATACATAATACCAAAATGGAATTTTACTGTGAAAAAAGTAAACAAAATATGAAATTTTATACTATGACAACAATGTACCTTGAAAATACTCAAATTATTACGTAACCAAACGTAAGTCAGACGAGTATATTATAGAAACTCATTTGTTTACGTAATCGCCCGTGTACCAGTCGTTCGCCTGAGAATACACTCGTTATACAGAACTATGCTATAAATACCTAAAATAAGAATTTTTTATGAATAAGACGGTTAGAATTTTATAAGGATCAAGAAAATATATACTCAGATGAATATTAAAAAAGTTTCACATGGAATGACAAACGTAATATACCCTCATCCACCACTCTTGGTGGTGGAGGGTATAAAAATTATGTTCCATTTAATTAAATACATGGGCCAATTTAAAAAAAAAAACGCTATTTTTGTGTCTGCACTTTACACTACTATTTTAGGTAAAAAAAAACAAAAATTTGAGTGATCAGCGAGGAATATGTAACAAAAAAAAAAACGTTATTCTCAAATTTGTATGTTTGTTTTTTTGTTTATTCAGAATGGTGTTTTGTTTCTCCCTCTGACTGCTTCCATTCAAAAGCATGTGTCCCCCGTTAGAATTTATAGTAAACAAAATAAAATAAAATCAAGAAAAAAGTAAATATATAAATATGGAAATGTCAACCACGTGTGAAAAAATAAAAGCTGAAAACCCGTTTCTTTTTTAATGATTTATTAAAGAAAAACACTTAAAACTTATTAAACTAAAGAGTCCAAAACGTATTTTTGTTTCCGTGGCCAATTATTGGACTTCAAAGTTGTGCAAGGTTTTTGGTCACCTTTTTAGAGTTTTTAATGGTACTTTCTCTTAGATATTTACTTCATTAAGAATGGTGATGGGAGAATACTATTTTTAATAAACAGTTCTTACAACAATAATAAATTAACAAAACATAAAAATATCTGAATATAAAGATCAGTTAACGGTAAATTTTTAATTTGTTTTCATTAATATTTTAATGTCACACTCGTGACCACAAAACATCATACATTGTCATTTCTTCTGAGTCAGTGGTCGCAAGTGGTTCGAACTTGCTACGTTAATCCAGTTTAATGATCTTAATTTATTGAAACATTAAGTTAGACCATATCATACGCTTTTATATATTTATAGTACTTTAAACTTCGTCACGTCCGTCACCAGAATTTTACATTGTGTTTTTTTTTTAATTATATATTTTACGTAGATGGATTTATTACGGGAGAAAAAAGCTCGGAAGTATAGAGAACGGTTGCATTAACGTGTACAACATCTCTGTTATGTGATTTCTTACACGAATTAAATTCAATGTTGCCATCATTCAAGCGCCATTTTTTTGTAAAATGTCACCAACAAAAATATTCTGAAACTAAGAATGATATTAGGGCCGGAAACATGATTATACAAATAGATTTTGCAGAGAATTACCGCCTAATATGCCAAAATGAAATTCAGAGCGCTTACTTTTCCTACCGTCAAGTTACGATTTTTACGTGTGTTGCCTGGTTTAGTGGCGGCACAAAATCTTTTGCAATAATAAGTGATGACAATAATGGCGTTTTCTTTTCTGGCAAAAATGTTACACGTTTTTCGCATTTCGCATCTTTTTTAATTTGTTTGTGTTCTTTTCTGAAAAAATGCCAACACTGTTATAGTGTAGTGTGTTCTTTTCTATTAATGTCACACTATAAATTAAAAAAAATGGTGCACCTTTCACACTCTGTATTTTTAGAGGGGGAGAATCGCACGATAAAACAGCTAACCAGTGATGCCAACTTTTGAGACTCAAAACGCGTAAACATTTTTGAAAAAGGGCTAAATGAAAAAAAATTCATATAAAACCACATCCAATTTTCTTTTTTTTCGCGTTTTGAGTTACTAAAATCCGGCTAAAGCTAGCCTGAAAAGGGCTAAGTTGACATCGCTGCAGCTGACATTTGTTTTGTTTGTGTTAAGAACCAAAAAAAAAATTTTTCAAAATGGAAAATATTACTACTTTTTTATGTGCTGAAAAAATTTTGGATGACTTGTTGGATTCATCTTCATCATCTGATGATGAAAAAATATTTTATATGATTATGGAAAGAAATCCACAACCGCGAGTGAAAGGCTTTGTAGAGAACGTAATTAATGAATACTCTGAAGTTGATGTATGTCAAATTACATAGGACAATATCTCCTACTTCTTATATATGTAATGTATGTTTATATACATATATAATTTTTATAGTTTAAGAAGAATTTGCGTATTAGTCGGGAAGGTCTTTTTAATACATATTCATTGTCTTATTTCAAGCGATCTTGCCAGGGAGTTATCTGCTTCTTCTTTTTTAACAAAAAAAAAACAAAAACAGCTCTACATGAAAAAAGTGTTACACTGTTGGAATTTTATGTTCTATTCTGACCATTAAAAATGCGACATATTTAAAATGTAGGGTAAACATTATAAAAATGTACATAATAAAGGTGTAACATTTTATTTCAGAAAAGAAAACACCATAAGTTTCATGTTTGTTGCTTCTTATCAACACTTGTGCAGCAGATGAAAAGTGAAAAGAAAAGTTTGGCAGCTGACAAAAATCAAAAATTTTGTATTGCAAAATGCTTTTTCGTTTTTCGAATGTCATATATCTGGTATTCACTTAATTTATATTTCCTCAGAGCACATAGAAAATTTTTCTGTACCTTTAGTCGAAAACTGAAATGATGACGTGCCAAATCAGGAGAATACAAAAAAAACATTGTTTTTCGTGTAATGAAGAATTTGAAACAAAAAAAGCTTCAACTAATATTCCCCGAAAAGTAATATTTAAATCAAAAAATCATCTACCCCCTAATCACAAAGAAGACAGCAGGATACTTTTAAAAAAATTTGTATAAAAAGGATCTCAATTTGAGTATTTTTTTCATACAAAATTTTCTCAATTGCCTTGTTGTCTTCTTTGTGAATTGGACCCTATTTTTTATAATTCATAAATTTAAAAATAATTGAATTCATTTAATTTACAAAATAAAACCATCAAATAAAATTTATAACCTGTTTTCTTTCATGAATTAAAAAAACAAACAAGTATTAAAAACAAAATTTAGTACAAGTATCACATTGTAAACTATGTCACGTTACATCACGTAACGTCACGAACCAAACAACGGGCTGTAGAGGATAGTCAAGAAAAGTTTCGTCAATTCAAAAAATTAAAAAAAATCACTTATAATGTTGGGAATCATGACAAAAAATAGATTTTCATGCTCCACGCAAAAACAAAAAGAAATAAAAAAAATTGTTAACGCTTTTGTTGGTTTTTATCTCATTAAAGTGTACGACTGTCACGTATGTGACTATGGAATTACCCATTTGCAGCATTTTATAACAGTTTTCGAATTATTGTGTTTCTTTCTTGTGTTTTGATTTGTTATAGTTGTCAAAATTTAATTAGTGCGAATTTGGCGTTGCGAAGAAAGGTTGTTCCCCACAATTTGCTTTGAGCGTCACTTTTTTATAAATCAAGTAATATTACTAGTTTTCAATTTGCATTTAAATAAAGTAAATAACGTAAGGAAACTACAAACTTTAATTATTACAAAAGTGAAAAAGCGAAAAAAAATCTATCAAAAAAAGTGTGAATTTGCGTAGTTTTTGTGAACACCATGATAAAGCCGCGATAAAATTTCATGAGCGTCACGCTAATTTTTTTAAAAGTGAATATATTAAATGTAAAAAAATTTAAGTTTACAATCATTCTTTACATGGTCTCACCTCATTTTTTTATAATTTGTGAATTTAAGAAATAAATTGCCTACGAAAAAAACCAAAATAGGCAAATATTTCATGAGCATCACTTTTGACGTATATTGCTTCATAGCTCAAAATGCTTAATTTTGATTTTATTTTTTAATTTTTAAAAGTAAAATACGGAGAGCACGGAGATATCAACAGAAAATATAGCGCGTAATGACGAATATAAAATAAAGAAGAAAGAAAGGTATAATCGCGGTATATTTTAGTTTAATTTTTATTGTTACTGACTGATTGTGTTTTTGCAATAACTTAATTCGAAAATGGCAGAAATTAATGAGAAAGAAGAAAAGAAAGCCGCTTGTCATTTCATGAAGTTTATACAGATTCAGAATAAGAATTCGAATCAAAATTTAAGAAGTTAAGTTATTGTTTTGCGTCAAATACTTGCATATGTGTATACGTTTTTTCAAGAATTATTTCCTTTTTTCCAGTTTTGTTAAAGACATTAAAGAATATGTACATATTTAGTTTTGTATGGAAATTTTTTTTTTTTGAAGAATTTTTGTTTTTTTTATTTACTTTTTGTAAAAGAATAAACTTTTTTTCGTTAAACTTTAGATTTGGCATTATTACTTGTTTACGTGCAACAAAATCTCTTGATCGTCACAAAATATCTTGAGCGTCACACTTAGTTTTTTTTCTTAAAACGCTTATAACTGCAGTTTTTTAAATACATTGTTACATTCCTATTACTTTGCAAGTAACGGGTAAGTTCAAGTCTTTAAAAAAAAATTACATATTTTCATCTTAAAATAACTAGTCACTTAAAAAAATTGATAATCAAGTTGAATCTAGTGCTGGCAAAGTATTGAGTAATGGGTACCGAGTATCGAGTATTTGCCCTTTTTTTTTTGGATACTCAATACTCAAAAGTAGTTACTCGATACTTTCTGAGTTGTATTTTTAATCAAGTTTAGTGGGTAAAATAGCGCATAAAAATACATCACTGTATAAAAACACAACAATTTGTAAGCTACAAAATTAAACCAACCGCCGAAATAAAGCTGTCTATTATTTCTTAAGTTGTTGTTAACGTTGAATTAAAAGTTAGCTTTACTTTATCTTTGATTTAATAATGAAAGACATACAAAACCAATAATAGTTGAAGATCTATTTTTATTTTTTGAAGAAACTACTTCAATTTGCAGATAAAAACTATGCGCTACAATTTCAAAAAATCCGTTAAAAGTATCGACTAGTATTGAGTACCCAAATGAAAAGTATTGAATATTATTGAGTAACGGAAAGTAGTAGAATTTGCCAGCACTAGTTGAATCGTGATTTTTTGTTTATAATCGAAAAGGTGATTTTCGCAAAAGTCAATCTTGAGAAACAAAAGAACATCGTAGTAAGCTTGAAATATTTTTGCATTTTTAGCGATTTTTTTATACATATTTGGTGTGTGACGCTCAAGATAGAAATCATAGAAAACCTAAAAAAATCCAAACATATTGATTCTTTTGAGAGCCTAAAAGTACCACCGGATTCTTCATCAATTTCTACATCAATTGGCCACTGTTACAGGCGAATTGAAAAATCTTTAAAAATAAGCAAAACAAAACTCGTTGTGCACGTTTTTTTTAAATTGACACATACATATATACATTAGGGCGGGTCGATTTAATAATCGCCCATGGCTCAGTGAAAGTCGTATTCTAGGGATCAAAATAAGAAACTTTGCCGAAGGAACCATACCTCTCAAACGAATTCTACTACCCCCCAACTGTTGACTTTTGTCCCGTACAAACATTTAAAAAAATCACCATTTTGGCACTTTATTTTATTATTTTTTATTATATTTCTGCCGAGTAACGCTTGACTTTAATTTTTTTTATCTACAGTTATAGTACGCAAATCTTTAAAACGAATGTGAAGGAACCATGCTTTTCTTCGTGGTATTTTAGAGTTAAAAACTCGAAATTACAGTTCAAAAGATTTTGCAGGCACCATTCATATAATTGTTTTGGAGTAGTTATTTGACCTCGTAATGGACGCTGTAAACTAGCTCGACGTGCCTCTCTCTTTACGGTACCTCCAAGACCGTCACTTGGGCCTTTTCCATAACTTGTTGCAAAAAATGCCACTCAGCTTTACATCTAAAATAAATATGCTGTAATACTTGTACTTTTTATTAAAGGTTTAGCAATGGAGAAGAAGAGTTTAAGCATAGAAAAGTCGAAAAAGTTCCGTTGCATTTGATTTGTCCTTCTTTTTGTAATTTGTCACCTTTTTGTATTTTGGTACATTTCATGAAATACATAATCCTTCGCCTGCTTTTTTCTTAATAACTCATGTTGTAATAAAGACTCCACATTGAAATTTGGCAGACTTGTACAAAACATAATAAGAATTAACATATATTTTTTTTAAATTTTTAAAAATATTGATTTTCGAGATATATCCTTTGGAAATTTTAGTCCTTTTTTTATTACATTATCCTTGATCGAAAATAAAAAAAATTTTTTTGGAATGGCGCATGTTTTTGTCTGTAAAATGAGCCCTTTATTATTAACGCACAACGAATACTTTTCGAGATATTAAAAATTGTGTTAAGGCATCTGAGTGCATTTTTATTGATTTTTGCCAACTTGGAATGGCCATAATTCTGAAAGTTGGCAAATATTATTGTGCCGATCCATAGATCATGTGTACAAAATCTTATCAAATTTGGAGGTGTTGAGGTCAGAAATGTTAATATTTTCGGTTGATTTTATATTGTTCTGTCAGAGAAATAAACCGTGACAGAAAGACATTTTTGTTAAAATAAAAAGGGTCCCTTTTATTGTAAAGGCACTTATTTTTTTCCGCATTTTCTATTAAATTTAAAATAAATATATTTTCTTCCATTTTGTTCAAAACACAAACAAACAACAACAAACAGCTGATTCCGTACAGAATGTGCGATCAGTTTCGCTTTTTGCTTAAGCAAATGACAGTTGAAAATCTTAACGAAAAGTTTCGTTAAGTACATTATAGTTTGCCACATACAATTTATATGTGTTCGCACGTTTGCTTAAGCTAGCAAACTATAATATGCATAAGCAAGATTAAGCAAATTGCAAAAGTTAACGAAAAGGCTGTCAAATGCATAACCAGTTCAGAGTTAACTTTTAGGTGGCTACAATGACTTTGAAACTTTTTGTCCACAGTTGCTCATTTATGTTTAAAAAAAATGTTTTTATTTTAACAGAAAGCCATTAAATGACTATATTTTATAAATATTATTATATTATTTTATAATTAAAAGAAAACTTCGTACCAGAAACGCATAATTTTTCCTTTTTTTTAATTTATCGGCAAAAGTACTAAAATGTACAGCTGTGGCAGCACTACATTGTAAATAATAATAAACGTTTACATATGTTTTGTTAATTTTCGTATTGTGTTTGCAAAACTGGAGACAAAACCATGAAAAAACTTAAAAATTTAAATAATATAAAAATATTAAAGTTAGCGCTTGAAGGCCTGTGCACATTAAAAGAAATAAGTGAACTACACTGTAAAAGAAGAAGACGCTCTTGTTCTGTCAGAGAAATAAACCGCGACAGAAAGACATTTTTTTTAAAATAAAAAGGGTCCCTTTTATTGTAAAGGCACTTATTTTTTCCGCATTTTCTATTAAATTTAAAATAAATATAGGTATTTTCTTCTTTCTCTATTTTCTTCAAAACACAAACAAACAACAACAACCAGCTGATTCCGTACAGAATGTGCGATCAGTTTCGCTTTTTGCTTAAGCAAATGACAGTTGAAAAACTTAACGAAAAGTTTCATTAAGTACATTATAGTTTGCCACATACAATTTATATGTGTTCGCACGTTTGCTTAAGCTAGCATATGCATATTATAGTTGGGCCTTAACTTTACTGGAGAAGAAAAAATCTTTTTTCAACGCGGTTTTTTGTTTTTATTTTGTTATATTTGATCAAAGCGTTCTAATTTTTTTTACCATTGTTGTATTATATATCAAACTATGCAAAAAACCGATTTAGGATTTTCTATATTAGATATGTATAAATAATAACAAAATAATTATTTATGTATATCGACACAAAAAAAAATATTTTGAGGCAACGAACGGCGATTACTTTTTACTATGTATTTGGTTACATATTGGGAATAGTCAACAGTAATTCTAGTTTACGATCATACATATGTACATACATAGGCACATATGTATATACAGTAGAATCGCGGTAACAAAAACACCGCCTTACGTGAACACCGGCTAACATGAACAAAATTTTTTTTACACTGACTACTCTGTAGCGTGAACAAGGTAAGAAAGCCCTATAACGTGAACAAATTTAAAGTGTATTCAACATAGAAAATGTTTTCTTTTCTGCATTTTTCGGCTATCGGAATCGTTTTCTTTAAACGGGGCATCCCCGTAAATAATTGCTTATGTAAACATACCTGCATTTTTTATGTGCGCGCTGCTGATTTGACATAATTTAATGGAAAGTGTTTCGTAAAAGATGTCGCAAAAACTACCAAAATTCTTGTCTTTAAAGGAAAAAGTGGATGTAATAGAAAAACTTAAAGGAGGATCAAGCGTAACTAGCTTAGCAAAGCAGTACAATGTTGTAAAGTCAACAATTTGTGCTATAAACAAGAAACAATAGAAAATTTTAAAATGTCAGTAAAGCTTTGGAATGGGCGGAAGATGAAAACATCAGTCAAGCAGATGTGAGCGTACTTAAACGTCTCCGAGAAAAGGCCGGATTCAGCACTTTGCAAAAAAAGAAAATCTATTTTCAATAATTTTTATGTAAATTTTTTCTTAACAAAACACACAAATTAATAAAGAAATATATGAATTTGATTTAAACACTTGTCTAATTTATTTGGAAAATTTAAAGAATTACACGTTCGCAAACATGAACAACTTCGAAAACGTGAACACGCTCTGTATAAGCGTTATTAAATTAATTTTTTGTATGTTTTTGCATCCTTTCTTTTCGTTACATTAATTTTTTTTTATTTATTCTATAATTTAAAAACTTTATCTAATAAAAATTATACTTAATATGCAAAATACATATCGCACCTGTTCAACAAAAGAGTATTAACTCAAAATTTTGAAATTTTCACTTTTTATTAAAAAAACGATACATAATGATCTACTGTACCCACTGTAAAAATTTCCCATTATTTTGTCTACTCTTTTGTCAAAAAATACCGTTATAGTTTTTTTGTATAACATACCTTTAACAATAACATAAACTGTTTTTTGCCTCTACTGAAAAATAGAAAATTATGAGTTACTACCCTTTTGTTGAGCAGGTGCGATATATGTTTTTCAATATTAAAATACTTGGTCTTTTCGGAAGAATTTTGGTAGGTTTTAGAGCCAAGTTTGGTCGGATAGAAAATTTTTGAGTGGCAACTCTGGTCGGTAAGTACTCATTTTAAGTAATAAATTTTAAATGTACATTGTAGATTTAATAAAAATATATCTGGTAGTCAAACGAAGGTTAAGTTCAATTAAAAAAATCTTCTTTGTTCCCATTTTCAAAAAATGTACAGTTTAGTATAAGAAAATGAATTTTTGTTTTTATTTTGTTATTTATAATAAAAAAACTACTTATTTCCAAAAATAAGATTTTGTCCTCAAAAATAATTTCTTGGCCCACGATGTCGAACGATAACGTTCGCTTAGATAAGACTTAAGGCCCAACTATAATATGCATAAGCAAGCTTAAGCAAATTGCAAAAGTTAACGAAAAGGCTGTCAAATGCATAACCAGTTCAGAGTTAACTTTCAGGTGGCTACAATGACTTTGAAACTTTTTGTCCACAGTTGCTCATTTATGTTTAAAAAAATGTTTTTATTTTAACAAAAAGCCATTAAATGACTATATTTTATAAATATTATTATATTATTTTATAATTAAAAGAAAACTTCGTACCCGAAACGCATAATTTTTCCTTTTTTTAATTTATCGGCAAAAGTACTAAAATGTACAGCTGTGGCAGCACTACATTGTAAATAATAATAAACGTTTACATATGTTTTGTTAATTTTCGTATTGTGTTTGCAAAAATGGAGAAAAAACTTAAAAATTTTAATAATATAAAAATATTAAAGTTAGCGCTTGAAGGGTTGTGCACATTAAAAGAAATAAGTGAACTACACTATAAAAGAAGAAGACGCTCTTGTTCTGTCAGAGAAATAACCGCGACAGAAAAACATTTTTGTTAAAATAAAAAGGGTCCCTTTTATTGTAAAGGCACTTATTTTTTTCCACATTTTCTATTAAATTTAAAATAAATATATTTTCTTCCATTTTGTTCAAAACAAAAACAAACAACAACAAACAGCTGATTCCGTACAGAATGTGCGATCAGTTTCGCTTTTTGCTTAAGCAAATGACAGTTGAAAAACTTAACGAAAAGTTTCGTTAAGTACATTATAGTTTGCCACATACAATTTATATGTGTTCGCACGTTTGCTTAAGCTAGCATATGCATATTATAGTTGGGCCTTTAAGACACAAACTTGATTGTGGAATAAACAAACTTTATTGAGTAAAAAATAGATACGATAAAAAGTTTGTGTCTTAAGTCTTATCGAAGCGAACGTTATCGTTCGATATCGTGGGCCAGGGGGTAAGACTTTTTTTTGGCGAAATTAAGATTTTTTGCTGACAATTTCTGGCAGCCCTGCTGGTAGTAGCTAATGAAATAAACTATGAAACGTGATTTCATTTAATAAGAAAATAAATTTCATTGTATTATTTTTTTTATATTTTTGGCAAGACGTTACCATATGGTAATCGTGGATACTCGTTTAATTTTTAACGTTTTATATGAATTTCTGTACTGTTTTTAAAATTTCTTGTGTGTAGTTATTATATTTTGTTGTATTTTTATAAATTTTGCGATCTTTAGTGGTTTGTCATTACAACAAATGCTCGATTATATTCAAGAGCTTGATGAAGATGAGAATGAGCTTACCGATTTACCAACTGCCATTTACATCGAACCTCCTATAGATGGAAACATATCTGGTGAAGATGATGCTGAAGAAGAATGTGAGGGAATTCTTGATCATGTTTGCCCGTCTCAGTTAAAAGGTGGCTGTGAACTTGTAATGGCTAGTGGACGACGTTTACAAAACTTTGATGAAGAGGATGAACTTGGAGGCATATTTGAAAAAATTAAAGTTGATAAAGTGTTTGATTTTTTAATCCTTCTTTAGCTCCATATGTGGAAAATTTACCCATTAGTATAGTAGAAGACATATTTCAAGAAATGGGGGATAAACCAACAACATCTAAGTGTACAACATCGCCGGATAGAAAGCACTTACGTAAAGTGCAACCAAAACTTTCTAATGTTGCATTACCGCCAGGAAATAAGGAAACAACATTCCAGTGGATAAAGAATCTCTTGTTCCCATATTTCCAGCTGCAAATTGTGAGCATTGTCGTGATTTGCTACCACATCAACAATTTGAAAAGTTTTTTGATGATGCAATATTGATGCACATTTGTGAACAAAGTGCAATAAATGCTACAGAACAAAATAGACCGAATCCAAATATAACAGTCAGTGAACTGCGCGTTTATCGGCATACTAATTGTAACGGGCTTCGATTATCACTCCAACTTTAGGAATATAACAAATATATGTGCGGAGTAGATCGATTGGACCAAAATGCGGCTCAATATCGCATCGCATATAGAGGAAAGAAATGGTGGTCTAGTATTTTTACCTGGCTCATAGTTGCTTGTATTCAAAATGCTTGGCAGCTTCATCGAAAAGGACAACCGACAATGACGCAGCCAGATCGAGTTCAACACATTCTCCGTTATGATCAAATTTGTCATTTTGTAGTACCATCAAATCGCAGACACTGTGCTGGTGATCGATGCAAAGTTAACGGAAGAACATCATATGTTAAATTAAATGTTGGGCTTTGCGTAAAGTTTTTGCAAGTTACCATACCAAACCATGATTTATATAAGCTCAAAACTAATATTTATTTTTCCTTTTTTTCACAAAAATTATTTTCTTTATTCTTTATTTCAATAAACATGTTTAAAACAGCGTTTTTTATGTATTTTATTTCTAAAAAAAAAACCTGTACCGTAGACGACCCACGATTACCGTATTGCAATGCAAGTTTTTAATATTTTCCGGAAAAACGAAAAAATTTATTGAAAAACTTAACTTATTTTCATGTTCCGAAGGGCAAAATACATAAGTATACTTCTTTTGAACCTAATATGAAACAAAAAAGTTCTGGGCAATACCGGGTTATTAAGTGTGTTGCTTGTGCACGATAAACAGTTTTTTGTCTCTCCTGAAAATTTTAGTATTTTCAGTTGTGAACCTTTTGTATTTAGGGTGCGATATATCGAATTTTCAATAAAATAAGTTTGTAGTTAAGTGTTATTATTATTTAACAAATATTGAAAATGGTACCTGGAGGTCTTAAAAGTGCATTTTATTTATTTGGTGGTACAAAATCCAAAAACACATTTTCCATCACTGCTATAAATCAAGCTTTAAAGAAACAATGCGCCTACTCACCACCAGAGGAGTTGCAACGCTTCACTAAAACAAACATAACACGCAATTGCAGAGTTGTGATATAAAGCTTTCTTCTTTTTTCGCCAATTTTAAATATAGGTATATTAATTGCATGAGAGCTATTTCTCTTAAAAAAAATATTGACCTTATTGCATTGCCAGAAAATCACTTTAAAGACCATAACTATCTTAAAAGTGTTGGTATTTAAATCACATTCAACATAATCCTGTTTCACTCATTTGGCCCAATTTTATGATGATCGGTCCATAATTAGTTAAAGCAAGATTTTCGAAGAAATCACTTTAACATCTATAAATCTTTTATGAGTGTTTAAAGATAAAATTTAACATAAAGAATATTTACATATATGCACAGAAGTCACGACACTACATTTTTGGATGATAGGTCCATGTCATAGATCCTATATAGAGCCAATTCCTGAAAATCTGTATTTAGGGTATTATATGGTCGGGCTTGACCGTGTATAGTTTCTGTTTTTGATTATTTTTGAATTATTGTGATAATCATGGATTTATATTATGTATTAAATCAGCTTTAATATGTATCTAATATCAGACTGAGTTGGAATTATTTCAAAAGAAAAATTATCAATATCTATTACTCATTCAAAATTGTCAACTAATAAAGCTTGAGACATTGCCCAACCATACAAGTTATTTGCATACATATAATACATATGTCAAGTATTTAGAGGGAAGTTTATCATCATAATCAGATATACATATATATATTTTGTTGTCTTTGGGAACATGTCTAATTCCTTTTTGTAGAAATAAAACCATTTCTATATCAGTAAGTAAATATAGTTTAAAATTTTTATTTTTAGGATAACATTCCAATATAGATCTGGTGCTGGTAAATATGACATGGATCCATATTATAAACTAACCTAAAATTTTCAAATACATACGTTTGCTAACAATAGAACGTCACTTTGGAAGCATGTCATTAAATAATTTTCTATTGTCTTACACTCAGATTTACTTAAAATTTCTTGTGCTTGTGCAAAATTAATCATATAACATACCGAATCAGTTGATTTATTAAAGAAATCATCTACGTTTCTTTGAATTGAATTCTGAAAGACGCCCTTTCTTATTTAATAAATTTAATTTAATTTCATCATGCGAATAAAACTCTTTATCAATTTTTAGTTCATCGTTTGTCAAATTTTTTTTACCATAGATGTACATTAGGGTGGTTTTATTGAATATGGGAAACATTTTTCTTCAAATTTGTAAGTGCTCACGCCTACAAATGGTCTATTTAGTGTTAAAATACAATTGTAAAAGTTTTAGCTCAATCGGACTATGCCTTCCCGTGCCGAAAAAGCGATAAAAATAAAGACCAAATATATATCTGAAGATTCAATTACCTTAAATGTTCTTTTATTACTTTTATTACAATAATTTGGCTGGCAACTCTAGAATTGTATAACATATGTTTTTGCAAAATAAACCTTAAACAATTTTTAAACGCGACAAAATTAAACAGAAGCAAAAATAAAGTTGTAAGCAATTTTTGATTGGAATCATCCCGTAATTGTCTTCTTTGTATGTTTTATTGGCGTATTTTACGTTTTTTTTATGGAATTGTAGCTTAACACAAACGCTCCGGGCATTTTTATATCTTTCATTTTATTTACAAATTAAGAATTTTTTTAATCAACAGCTGACTTTGACGTTTAACTAAAAATTTTAATCTAATTTCAAATCATATCAATACGAGTAATTTGCAGAATACCAAAAAGCGATTTATTCGGTTTTAGAAATGTCTCCTTTTTAAAAATGATTCGATTTACAGAACAGGGCCGAATATATTTTTAATTCTTTGGTAATACATTAAGTTGAAAAATTCGGCGGTAAATCTATTTTTACAGTCTTTAAAACGGACTTTTGCTATTTAAAAGAACCTTTTGAAAATTAACCCTTAAATGCGCCTCATGAACCCTGAATCGTGAGTACACTACTCTTATTTTAAATAACTCACTAAATATAAATTCGGCATTATTTTTCCCTGAATCGTGAGTACAATACCCATATATAAAATCACTCACTAAATATAAATTCGGCACCGTTTTTCCGGAAAATTCAAAAAAGTAAATTTTTTTATGTACCATATATGGTACAGTATGCATTTAAGGGTTAATTGTGGTGAGAGTGAGAGTGTAATTCTATGTCGAATAATAGCATAAAAACTTGTCATGTCCATACAAAATTTAGCAAAAATCAAAAATATTTATTTCCTATAAATGGATTATGTGGATGTCTGAATATATGGGCAAATCCTGCGTGACGAACGTTACATTTGTACGCGTTTTCGAACTAAAATATACACATTTTTTGTCTTTAAAAACCTATACCTTAAAATTTTCGATAGTGTTTAGTGGGATTTAAGTGTACTTTCAAATGGCAAAAAACATAATTTTTTAACATGCATTTGTTGCAAAATAATTGATTACAAAGTTTCGTGACGCACGTTACAAAAAGTGGAAGTAACTTTGAAAGTTGAAGTGTGTTTTCGTAATTTTTAGCGAATTTTACATAATAAAGCACACAAAATATAAGAGAATTCTAAAAAAATTTTCTCGTTTTTTTATCAAAAGCCGTGAACCCATCGTTACGCACGTTACGTGACGCTCGTTATATTTTTTCCAGTGGCATATAAAAAAACACAATTCTATTTTAATTGTATTTTAATTAAGATTTTTTCTATAAATTTTCATTCTATTTGCATTTTTCAAACCTTCTATTTGTGTTAAACTTTCACTAGATTGTATTTTTTCCGATAAATTCAAGCACGCTCAGCAGACATCTTCATTTTTTTAACAAATATATATGGACCAACAAAGTTAACGAAATTGCTATTGATTTGCGCTTTTTCATCTGTAACAAAGATCAATGCAACAACACTTTCGCCTATAGGGCCTATAGTATAGGCTAAGAATATACATAAGAAGCAAAGAGATAAAATATTAACAGTTCAACTAAAAATACTAATCATTCGATAACAAAACAATATTACAATTGCAAAAATAATTCAGACAGCGCTAAAAAGCGCCAAAACTATTACTTAAAAAGCGCTAGATCAACGGTTCCAAAATGGTGGTCCGCGGGTCCAGGGGTCTGTACGGGTATTCCAGGGGGTCCGCGAAGAGTTAAAAAAAAATTAAAGCAAATGTTTTTACTGTAATTTTTGGGATAACTCAAACCGTCACGCACGTTACAGAAATTAATACGCTACATTTTTTTTTAATTTTAAAATTTTAATTTTTTATTTAATTAAAGGCAGCACATGAACTTGATTTAAAATTATGGACGACTAGCAAAAAAAATTTCATTCTAGTCACAATATAAAAACCCCTTATTTTCCGTGACGCATGTTACAACGTATGGACTTGTCATTTCATAACTTATTTCAATATTTTCAAAATAGTAAATAAATGTTTTTTTTACTAAAACGCAAGAGAATAGAATGAAAAAAATATGGCTTTAAATTGGGTCATCTATATTAAAACTCAAGTAATGATATGAACACCTAAAAATTAAAAATTTTTTGTATAACATTAAGAGATCTGAGGTAGGGTAGGAATTGGCAAGCGTTTTTGTATTAATGGTCATGATAATATTTTTTTTGTGTATATTTACAAAATTAGATATCTCGTCTAATGTTCCATTAAAAAAAAATACAGTTGGATCAATTTCAAAAATGTTTGGTTGGTGGACTGTTTCTGGGATTTGCCCATATGATAATCGAAGATAAATATCAGGAAAAAAAGTTCTGCTGCAATCTACAAAATTTCTTATAAGAATGTATACATATGTATGTATATAAATTCATATTTAAAAGAGGAAATAGGGAAGGTTTAATTTTAATTTTTTGATTTAATTTTGTTACGTTCTTAATAATAGTTTTTTTCATTCAAGTAATTCATTGAAAATAAATTTATTTGTCTCCAATTTAAAATAAATATGTATATAAAAAAATATTTTTATACATTTACTAGATTTTTTTCTATTTAAATATTTTTTATTTAAATAATATTATTAAGAACTAATTAATAATCAAATAACCTTGTTTGAATAAATATACCAAAAAAACTTATTCAAATTTGAATTCATAAAATTGTACTATTTTTTGGTTTAAAAATATACAAAATCAGCCTTATTATGAGTGTCGTTTTCTTTTTACGACAACGACTCTTTCGTAATAGATTAAAGATAAAATTAAATTTGTTTCTTTGATCTATTACGAAACAGTCGTTGCCGTAAAAAGAAAACGACACTAATAATAAGGCTGATTAATTAACAAATAATATTATTAATTAGAAAATATTTTATTTAACTATTAAATAATTTGGGAAATTAATATTTATAATTGGAAACAAAAACTAAAATAATTTAAAAAATTCACAGCATCAATACCTACTCTTTTAAGGAAAATTAACTTAAACACCAAAAACCCCAATATCAAATTGGTCACATAATAAGAAACTAAAAAAAAATATATGCCAGACACCTTAGTGAGGTTTAACAAAACGGACTTATCCTTTAATATTTTATTGGATTACCCTTGTTTTTGACAACATTCGCCAGTCGTTTTGGTAAACTCTTAATTAAATGCTGGCATGTTTGCTTGAGATATGTTTTTGTTTCTAGCTTTGTTGCACCAACTGAAACAATTTATCATTATTTCGATGATTTTTGTCCTTTAGGTATATTTTTACAATTGCCCATAAGTTTTCAATTGGGTTAAGATCAAGACTTTGCGGTGGCCAGAAGAACATTAATATTTTGATCCAAAAGCCAACACTTCACTAGCCGTGAAGTGTGCTTTGGGTCATTATTATGCTGGAAAATGTATTAGACGGGCATATTCTCAAAGCAATACGGTTCCATTATATTTTCCAAAACGTTTTTATATCTATTATTCCCTGAACTCGTGCAATAGGACCAACACTATGCCAATAAAAGGCACCCCAGACCAAAATAGACCCGCCATCATGTTTCACTGTTTTAATAGTGTACCTGTGGTCTAAGGCTTTATTTGGAGAACGTCTAACATACGATTTTCCATCAAATTGCAACAAGTTAAACTTAGATTCATCGCTCCATATAACTCTATTCCAGTCACGTGGATCTTTTCTTAGTATTTCTCTTGCAAGCCGCAACCGCTTCATGAACCACAAAGTCCTGACTCATTTAAGCGTATTCTTATTGTCCGTGTTTATTTGCTGTCCAATTTAATTTTCTTTATTTCGGGCGAAGATAAAAATGGATTTTTTACTGGCTCTACAAATACCTCTATCTTCTGCTAAAGTGGTCTTTTGTGTGCTAGGCTTTCTAGCTGGAGTTGCAAACTTCTTTGTATTTTTGTACAAGTGAATTGCACCAAATACCATTTTTTGGAGCAAGAAAACTGTTGTACAATGGCCGACATTGAAGGTTTTTCATTTTGGTAACACTGCACAATTAACCGTCTCATTTCTGGAGTACATGACCCATTTTCGAAGCTAAACCGTATCAAAATTATTACAAGTTAATCTATTGTTTAACAAATTATACTCACTTTGTCACTATTATTTAGAAAAGTTTAAAAGTTGAAGAAAAAAAATACGCGTTTCTAATTACGTGACCAGCAAAAAAAAAAAAAAAACAATTGTGCAAATAATATTTTTATATATATTTTTTTAATTTAACTTGGAACTCAACGTGTTGTGCATTCATAAAAAATAAAGTAGGTTTGAAGTGTGCTTTCATAAAAAATTTTCTTAAAGTACCTTTGAAGTCTACTTAAATTTTTTATGAATAAGGGCATAGGTCTTTAAAGAAATTACACAGCGATCTTATTATATCAAAACATCGTTTCTAATTATATGCCCGCCACTGTATAGATGTGTGTACCTACATGCAACGCATTTATAATTTGGATCCATGTCATCATTACACAGCACCCATATTAGAGGATGATTTAATACACATACATAATATAAATTCAAAATAAAATTCTACGTATAATTACTGCAGCACTATGGTATGTTAAAAATTCTCGAATCCACAAAGATCTAGGCGTGCCATTAGTTAAAGTCGAATTTACAAAATATGCGTCAAAGTACGTCAGCAAACTTGAACACCATCCAAACCCACTTGCAAGAGACATCCTTAACAATCGGTTGAGAAGGAGGGGTACCCTTGCTTTAACTCAAGCGCAAAATAGATGACTGGATCAGTTGATGTGAAATTTTTTTAGTATCAAAAAAATTTTTCTCTAGCACTGGCTGGGCTTATTATTTTCTTTTTAGTATTAAGATTTGAAAACTTATTGTCATTTCATATATGAAGATTAACCCCCTGGCCCACGATGTCGAACGATAACGTTCGCTTAGATAAGACTTAAGACACAAACTTGATTGCGGAATAAACAAACTTGATTAAGTAAAAAACAGATACGATAAAAAATATAATAGGAAATCGAAATATTGAGTAAATTATATATAAGAAATAAAAATCTTTTATAAAAAACAAAAAAGTGACCTCAAGCTTAAAAATTATTTAATAAAAATCATTAAAAAGGTCGAAGAATATAGAATAAAATTAAGAGTAATGTTACATTATACCATAAATTAAATAAGGATCTTAGTAACAAATTACAGAAAATGAATAATGGTATTGTTGATTTTTTTTTTCAAATTATAAATAATTACAGATTTTGAAAGAAACAAGCTTAGAACAAATTTTGAAAACAGCTTTTAGATTATGTGGATAACCAAAAATTCATAAAGAAGTATTCCTTTAAGAACAATTTGTTCATTTATTAACTTCACATCTCACGTTCCCTAGTAAACATGTAGACTAAGCTATAAGTATTATAGATGAAAAATGAAATATAATAGAGGAACATACAAATAATGGAACATATATATTTTGCAATTTTGTATAATTGATAAAAGAAAATAGGTCTTCCATTTTGTTCGGCAAAGCTAAAGATAGGATACATAAGCTTTTTTAAGTGTTTTTCTGGATTTTTTTTTTGATCTCAGTTTTTACCAAAGGCACGTTTAGGTCTTTATGGATATTCGAATTTTTTTATATACCAGAGGGCAATTGTAATCTTTCGTAGCAATTTGTTTTTGCGTCTTTGAATTCTGTCTACATTTGAAGCTGAAGCTGTTCCCCATAGCTGCATTCCATAACACCATTTAGGTTTAATGATTGAATTGTAAAGTAAGAGATTGCAATCTAAGCTTAGCTTAAAGTTTCTGCTAATGAGCCAATTGATTTGGATCAATTTCAATTTCATTTAAGTCAATTTTGCATCTATATGGGATTTCCATGTAAGGCGACGATCGAGATGTATACCAAGGTATTCAACTTCGGATTGTTGTGTTATTGTTTGATTATTGATATAAATGGAAGAACATAATTCTCTACGCAATGTAAAGGTTATGTGTGTGCATTTCTGCTCATTAACTCATGAATTCTCATGAATGATTAGAATAGCAGTATCATCAGCATCATGTAGATATGTAAGTACGATTGCTTGTTGGCATATCAGATGTATATATCAAATATAAGAAGGGGGATCCTGGGATACTTCCTTGAGGAAGTTCGTCTTTAAGCTTAAATATTCGACCAGTTAAGTAGCTTTCTAATAGTTTATGCGTGTTTACGGGAAAATTTAGTTTCAACTTGTATATAAGACCATAATGCCACATTTTATCAAACGCTTGAGAAATGTCAATAAACAGAGCGGAACAATATTTTTTTCTACAAGTGTTGTTCGATAGTACTGTGTTTTCTTCTGAATCCAAATTGATGATTCACTTAATTATTCTGAATTTGAAAACAAATTGGGTTTGAACACACAAAAAAAAATTTATAAACGTCATTATATACACACATATTAAAAATTTTGAAAATTACAAATGTACCAACAAATCATAGTGTAATTTTAAAGCAGATACAGATAATGTTGTTCAAAACTATATACACTTACCCCCTTATTCATAAAAACTTACAACAGGTTTATAAAGCAAATTTCCATACAAAATTTGCTTTATAAACATCTTATAAACCTTTTGTAAGTTTTATAAATAAGGCCATTAATTTATAAAAACGGAACTTTGAACTTTGTAAATATAGGAATGTTTCCCTGAAGATGCTGCACAATATTGTAGCGAAATATTGGAAAACACAATATATACAATTTTGACCGCAAACTTAATAAAGTTAAAATTAAAATATTTCTGAAATTAAAAAGAAATTCAATAATATAAATATATCTATAAAGAGAGTGACGTTAGATACTAGCTTTATAACTAAAGAACGCCAGGACCGATTACAATGATTCGCACGAATTCAGGCTGGTCTCAGGCCAGAGAAGAAGAATACCCGGAAAAAATTCAGAAATTGACCACGCCTACTTTTTTTTAAATTAATGTTTTTATGTGTGAGTGTGTGTATGTACTTTATAGAATCGTAAATGATCATGCGATGATCTTCAGCAAAGTTGTTGTGCATGAGCTCGGGAAGGTTTGTTAGTTGGTACTACCACGCCCACTCTAACACCTACTTTTTTTATTTAATTCAAAATGAGTTTTTACAGATTTACTTCAAATTGTATATACATCTTACTGTAGGCGAGGTAGAAATAAAAATTGTATGTGCCACGCCCACTTTCACGCCCCATCACATGCAAGACGCTTGCCAGGTAAGCCAGACCGCTGGAGCGATCTGCCTGAAATTTTCACATCACACCACTAATTATTTATAGAATACTTCTTTTTTGCGACCACTCCTACTTTAACGCCTTCTTTTTTAAATTGTGTAATTGATTCTACTCTGATTTTAACATATTCACATTACTCTAGGCGAGATCAAAAATTAAGATTCATACTCCACGCCTCCTTTCACGTCCCATCTCTAGCGATCTTTTTTGACCGCCTACTTGTTTTTAAATTGATGCCGTAGCAACGCCCGCAGTGTACAGCCGAATTAGACCACGCCTGCTTTAAAATTGTGTAATCGATTCTACAAGGGTTTTAAAAGACTTACTTCAAATCGTATCACCCATTACTTTTAATTATTATCTTCTAAAATCCAAAAATCAAATGTCGTTCTTTTGTATATCACAATTTTTACGACAATTGGTTTTCCACCTAATTTGATTGAAAACTTTTTTTGTTCATTTTTTTTTACAAAAACAAATTCTGGTTCTACTATTGACAGTAGATGGCGTTGTGTGCATAAACTTTTGGCACCTGATTTATTTTTGTAGTATTTAAAAATTTTCAACCTTTTTAAAAAGTGATTTCAAAAGGTAAGTTCCCTAAATGATTTTGTGACATTGTTTTTGTGACATTAACTGCTTTTGTGACATTAATTTCTCAGTGTTATTCATAATGCCGCGACCCAGAAGATCTGATCTTTCGCACCGAACCCGTAATGCAATTACAAATCGGAATATTACCAATCGATTGAATACGGATGAACAAGAAATCGCACGAGATCAGCGCCGTGTTAGTACCTAATTTTATAATGGTCGGTCCGTAATTAATCGAAACTCCCATATAAGACTCTACCCATAATCAACTTTAACCTCCATAAATCTTTTAAAAGTATATATATCGAGATAAAGTTTAACATACGCAATATTTATATTCACAGAAGTCATGACACTAAATTTTTGGATGCTCGGTCCATAATAGGTAATATCTCCCATATAGCGTACATTTCTAAAAAAACAGTTTTATAAATATACTGGGTGTAGGGTATTATATGGTCGGGCTTGACCGACTATACTTTCTTACTTGTTTTGTATTAGTGTTGTTTTGAATTGTTTCTAGATTTTACCCATGACCATAGATAGCAAAATTAAATAAAATATTTTTGTTAAAAGTTAAGGTTAAGCAACTTTAATTAAGAACAAAATATGCCTACAAGTACGTTGACAATATTCTCAGGTTAATTTACTTTTGTAATGCAAAATGTTAGTCAAACATAAAAACTTTAATATCACCATAATTGACGCATGCCACATAAAGGGTATACATACATAAGTATATGTGTGTATGTACATAATGCTAAAAACCAAAATTATATAAGGAAAATAAATATATGTACTCGTATGTATGTATCTTACAACACAATTATTTATTGGAAATGTCAAAATTATAAAATGAAAAAAATATAATTATAATAAAAAACTAATACACCAAAAATCAACTAAAACAAATAAAATATATTACAGCCATACCTAAATACCGACGGAAAGAATTTTTTAAATGTCAAAATTTCTCATGTTCATACATTTTGTATGGAGCATACCGAAACAAAGCGGCGGCAACGGTTTGCTATTGGAATCCAACAATGTCCAGCAGTTACAATAAACAGGTTCGTTTTATTTATTTGTCTGATAACACTGTTTTTATTGTTTTGACATAACGTTGCCGCTTTTAAGAACAATTACATATTATTTTTATTTGAACTGTTAATTTTAAATCATTGGTATTTCCTTTATTTCGGCTCGAGTTCATTAAATTTAATTTTTCATTAAATTATTTTTACTGAAGGTAGGAGTTGTTACATGAAAATTATTATTAAAATTTATTGATAATTTTTCTTGGCTTAGGATTCGAACCTGGGTTGTTGGTTGAATTTATATATGTTTCGAGAAACACCACTTTCTCTCATCAGAATTCTTTACGTTCTCACCTTCTGCACCACTGCTTTTGTTTAGGGATGGGGTATCACCGCTAATATACGTTCCGCTTTCCGTCGGTATTTAGGGATGGCTGTTACATATTAATTTAAATAAAGTAAGTTACTCTACTAAATTTCAGAGATTACACAATACCACACCAAATCAATCATGAAAACTAAAATTATCATCTGCATTATTTAAATTGTTAAGAAAATTCATCTTCACTATTACAAATTAGTTGAAATAAAATGAGTTTCTCTACTAATATTCAAAATTTACAAAAAATTGTATTCCTATAATGCGGACTAAATAAAATAAAATTAACAGCCTTATTATAGCTGCATTAGAAAAGCAGTTCTGCCTCCCCAGTTCCATACTACTTCTGAGAAATGTAAAATGGACTACAGGAGTCAGTTAATTTTGTTTTGTGAAAATAATATACATATGTACATCTTCGGTGGTTGGCTAACGTTGTAGTTCACTACACGTAAACTGTATTGTGGAATTTAAAGCACTTCGTTTTTCCAAGATCACGCCACTCGTCAGATTCTTGTTAACTAGATAACAAACTAGTAGTATTAGAGTTCCTTCTATATACATACATATATGCTTTTATCTTAAAATTGCAATATAAATAATTCCTGGAAAGGTAAACGGTCTGCAATTCTATTAATCCGTATCTCATGACATAACTAGGTAACTGGTTCCTTATCATCAAAAGTGCGGTTGCATTATGGATGTATGTATTTCTCATTTACATATGCATTTTTGAAATTGTTTAGAAGAGCATTTTTAAGTATTTTTTAAAGTAATATAATCCAACATCTCAACAGTGGTTTGAATTTAAAGTTGTTTAATGATGTCTAAAGTTTATGTTTTGTTTTTTGTTATCGTTTTTATTATAGAGAAAAGAGTGTGTAAAAAGTCAAAACTGATTGAAATACTTATTTCCTAAATATCGGGCAGGTATTAGTCATTAAATTATCATCTTGATCCATTACTTGATATTGCAGGGTTAATAATGTAAAACTATTAAAAAACTATAAAATTATTTGCAAAATTAAAAATAAACAAATTTTTTTTTATTGTCAAAAGATTTTCCTGAGAAACTGTCTAACTTATTTTTGTGCTTGTTATTTTGTTGTGTTTTATTATTCTTCATTTGTTATTGTTATTAAAAACAATCTAAAATTGTTAAACGTTTTTTTAATGGATTTCGATTCGATTTCAACAGCATAAAAAGGAGCCGCAAAAAGAGGCAACCTGCGGCGGTAATTTGTAGCTGCGAGCAAAGTCATCACACCTTTATTCCAATTTGTTTTTAGTTGCCTGATCATTTCAAGTCTCGTAAAATACATACACAGATGCAAACATGTGTTTATGTATAAATGTGTGCTTATAATTTAATCTGTTGTATATATATTAGACAGGCCCCTAAATTTTAGGCCAATCGGATAATCTAAAGCCGTGCCAAAAATCGGTTTTTACATAAAAAAATTAATGATTGCATTTGGGATCCGAGAAAATGCGTACAGTATTTTTACAAGAACACAAGCAGTTTTTATCTTTACTGAATGCAACTTTGTTTTAATCGTTTTAAAAATATCAATGCCGTATATTTGAATTGGGTAAAATTAAATTAAATTAAATTAAATAAATGTTAAATTGTGATTCAACAAAATACCAATATTCAAAGAGATTCCACATTGGTTAAAAAAGTATATTTTACCCAATTTTTTGTCGTCAAATTTCAGGCATTGGTTCGTTCTCACTGAGTATGATGCATCACTTGGCTTGGATACTTAGGAACACATTTGGAACAATAATGAAACAAGTCATTTCGATAATTTCAACATACAATTAGGGCAGGATTATTGTACATAAATATGTATGTATGGATTTATGTATGTATGTATGTATGATGATGTGATGATGTTGAATAAAGATTTTTTTAAAACGGAAAACATTTTATGCAAGACAATGTGCGGTTATACATATGTATGTATGTACATGCTTAAGAGTATTTGTAGGTATACATCCATGTATGTATGTATATTAAAAAGTCAGTTAGTCAGTCAGTCATTCAGTCACTCACTCACTAATAAAAAAGTAACCCCTATTTAGAAAACTTCAATTCTTTTTGTTCTTATTAGGTTTGTGGTTGGAAACGTGAAGCATCATCCATCCATGCACTACTTATTATAGTTATAGTAAGTATGTATATTTAGGTCTGTTTGTATATCCACAGGAGTACAATAAAAATTCAAATGTGTACAAAAAAAAAAAAAAAAAAAAAACAATACTTTTTAACAACTCACACAAACTCAAACACTGACGTTTTTGTGCATACATCTTGAAAGTATTAATCGTGTGTGTTAATAGGTGTATATAAACAGGTATTTAAGCCAACAAAGGCTAATAATAACAAAAATACAAATAAATTGTGTTATATGAAAACGTATGTTTACTCAGCGTGCTACATGCCGCCAACTTCAATAGATAGAAAAACCTTTTATTTTCAAAATAACACAATGAGTAGTCGGCAGAGGAACAGACGATCAATCGATTGAATGACCAAACTGCAAATCGAACGCAGCAGAAAGTAGCAACCCAACAATGTTTGGATGAGACAATCCAATAACAACATGCCAACCCATATATTGTAAATACATTTTGTTCAGTGTTGCCACTCCATTAGCTCTCTTTAGTCCGACTAAAGCCTCCAATTTGTAATTCCAAATTCATTATGCTCTTCATCGTGAGTTTACATATGCATGTACATAAGTACGAGTATGTACATATGTATGTACATACATATGTACTTATATATTTTTGTCATTTCCATTGTAATTTCTACAATTTTATTTGTGACCTTATAAAAATACATACCTACTCATTTTTGTTTTTCATTCATACAAACATAAAATTGTAAAAATCAAGTAAAAAATTTTGTTTGTAAAAATATATTTCGGGTCTTTATTATGGTAAAAATAACAATATTTCTTTGCATATCCATTTTTATTATATTTACATATGTATTTCCATATCATTATAGAACCGCTATCATAATTAACCGTGGATTTTATATTACTTATACTCAAGGCTTTATTTGATTTCCCTTATATCCTACGTCCACCATCTGAACCAAAAATGTTGCATTTGCTTTCGTCATAGAATATAATACATATATTGCCGACACGCAAAATTTTTATTCATATTTTATCGATCTCAACGAATGATAACCTTTTGAATTCGTTAATTTCTCAAAGAAATAATTTTTACCTGGCCAGTGGCTCTCAGCACGCTATGGATTTTTTCGATGTTTACTTTGGTGTATAGTGTTCTTCTTAGTTGGTCGTTAATCTCTGGTCCGGATGAATGTAGGTTTAAGCGATTTTCCATGGTTTAGTCTTTCCTACCTTCTATTCAACGATTTGGGACGGCCATTTCGTGGTAAATTTTCAATATTTCCGAGACTATTCATTAAACATATCGCAATTTTATTTCTCTCAGCTTTAATAAGCACAATAAGGGCAAAATTATTGTTAAATAACATTTGTTAGTACATTTAAAAAAATAATAACACGTAAAATATTTCAAGAAGAATTAAGAAAAAACAAATAAATAACTGGAATTTCCAAAAAAAAAACCGGCAATTCGTGATGCAAATTCTTAAAATGCAACACTAACTAAACAATAAAGGACATTGTTACAATCTTTAGGATTTTCCCATTTTACGCATATTATCAATTAAAAACAAAAAAAAAAACCTATTTTTACCAGTTTATTAAAATTTTATGTATGAATAAAAAAAATTCTCTTGAAAATGAATAGGCAATATTTTCTTACGATATACTATTCCAATAGTTAGCGTTCGAATAATCGAACAATTTCTTTCGAGTAATTCGATTGATTTTATGAAGGTTAATCGAATTAATATACATACGTGTAGGAGTGTCCTATGACACCAAAGCATTTTTTGGTCGGTTTTAAAACCAATTCTTACAATATTGGTTTCTATGACACCCCTGATTATCTTCTAATTAATCATGTTATACAAATAATTGATCGCAATAGAGTAGGAAGGTCACTCTAAAGAAGGTTTTATAAGTTATATTTTGGCCAATTGTCTCAATTGTATGTGCATATAAACACCTCGATTTGTTTACATACATCGATTACTAAGTCATAGACAATATGGATAAAAGGCATTTGGAAAACGTTTTTAACAGCCAACCAACAATTTATGTATACAATCAATATAGACAATATGCATATCTAGCGAAAGACCTATTCAGCTTTAAATTTCAATTACAGTATCAGAAAACTTTTGGAAAAAAATCACAAAATATATGTATTCATTTTTATTTCTGAAAGTATAATTTTCTGAAGAATATTATTAATATGCAAAGTCTTTTATAATATAGCACTCTAGTTTCTGAAAGACTTATTTAAAAGACTTATTAAATAAAACGATCTTTCGCTTAAATTAATTGTCAAAGATGTGGGTGGTAGTTTTAATAATTAGATTTTAAAAATTTAAATTTTGGCGTACTTAATTTCGATTAAATTAGGTCACAACTAAAATTGTATTTTAAACGTATTTAATAAAACCTATTTATAATAAGATATATGTATAAACTTCATTAAGGCAAGAACTTTCAAATTATTACTCAATAAGATTTTTATATTCTTTACAACCAACAAGTTATTGTGTCACTGTTCTCTAAATTATTTGTTAAAAGAATTATATCCAATATTAGAACATAAAATATTGTTCAAGATCAAAAATTCTGATTTAGACTCAAACACGGCACCCCTTGCTGTCTTCTGCAATATTTTTTGATTTGAATTTGAGTGCTTATTACTTAATTTTATTAAATTTTTTTAATGTCACCAAAAATAATAAACAAATGTTGATAAAATAAAACGCTCGACAAAAACAAACAAATAATAATCAGCCATGGAAAATCGCTTAAACCTACATTCATCCGGACCAGAGATTAACGACCAACTAAGAAGAACACTATACACCAAAGTAAACATCGAAAAAATCCATAGCGTGCTGAGAGCCACTGGCCAGGTAAAAACCAAAACTTCGCCTTATTAATATCGGTAATATCAGTTTCATATTTCTTTTCATACCTTTTTTAGAATTTCAAATAGATTTTGAAATTACTCTTTGTGTGTGGGTGTAAAAATACATTTTGACTAAATCATAAACTCCACAAATATGGGGGCATTTTCATTTCCCCTAAAAGGGCTTAAATTTATTAATTCATTATCATTAAGATCCATATTTTGGATTTTTTTTAGTGTTTGTAGTGCTGCGTAATTTTGCCAATATCTGAAAAAGCAAAACTTTTGAGTATCGAAAATATCATAAGTTAAAGCTAATACTTAATCAGAATTCAATTAGATTATTTAAAAAAATAGTATCCTGCACAAAAAATTAAGGTGATATGTGTAAAGATTATTCTCAAAATATTTAGGCTCAATGTATCCGTTTTCAACAGTAGCACATCCGATATGTTACTTGAGATCAAAGTATTTGTGGCAGTTATACATTGTAGATCCAGCTTACTTTGGATAACATTAATGTTTGTAGTCACAAGATGTTACGGGATTATAGTATCCAAAAACCGTATTTTTAGAAAGCTGATTTTCGGGTTATTTTAATCAGTTAGAATTAGTCTTGGAAACGAAACATTTTTCATGTTTTTACAAACTGGCAAACAGTTTTTAAAGGGTGTCCCAACTAGAACGCAATTTTTAAAAAAAGCACAGATCTTTAAAAAAAAATCGTGAAACTTTATTATATCGTAAAGTATACAGAATGAGGTTATGTATGGAACACGATATCGATACCGCCGCGGCTTTGCTGGCACACACGCGATCTTTTAATGAAATTTTCAATAACCTTTTTGCATAAATGCTGCGGTATTTCATTAATGCAGCGTCCAATTTCCTCTTTTAAAGCTTGAGTCGTCGTCGGCTTATTCGCGTAAACCATCAACTTCAAAAAATCCCAAAGAAAAAAATCTAAAGGTGTTATATCGTACGATCTAGGCGGCCAATTCTGGTCTCCAAAACGCGAAATAACACGACCGGGAAATGACTGATGCAGCAATTGACACGACACCGAACACCATTGCGTTCTAGTTGGGACACCCTTTACAACATACATACATATTTTAATCAAAAAGAAATTTTCGATATTAAATTAAGAAAATATTGTCAAAATGTGTAAAAAAAAGGCAAAATAAGTACAAAAAGTTAGAAAATCTTACCCCCTGGCCCACGATGTCGAACGATAACGTTCGCTTAGATAAGACTTAAGACACAAACTTGATTGTGGAATAAACAAACTTGATTGTGTAAAAGAATAGATACGATAAAAAGTTTGTGTCTTAAGTCTTATCTAAGCGAACGTTATCGTTCGACATCGTGGGCCAGGGGGTTTATGTAGAAACACAACTGGTACGAACAACGAATTTAGCCCAACACGAAGAGTTAGTTGGTGACAATTCGCTGTGTAAATTCGTCGTACCGACGAAACATTATATGTAATTGACAGCTATTCTTACCGGATAAATTCACCATCCGCATAATATACCCCATATAATTATATAAGCATTCTTTTCTTTAACTATTTCAATTATAATTTCACTTATTATATCTATTTTATCGCAGTGCTCAAATATTTTTTTATAATTTAATGTCTTTGTTTTCGTATAACAGCTGATAGATAGTGTGACCATATTTAAAAAAGTATATGAAAAAATGAACACTAAAAAAACACAGGTAAAAACAATTTTAATAGTTAACTAACTTGTATATTTATTTTAAATTCAATAAAATAAAAAATAAAACAATAATCAAAGCAAAAATGGAACAAGTCGCTTTTAGTGACTTTGCTCAAAAAAAAAAAAAAATTTCATCAAATAGGGAGATGACAGCAAAAAAGAATTTGTTGGCGGTCACGCCTATTTTCGAGGGGCGGGCCCTTAAAGTTGAAAATATATAGGCCTATATCTATATACAGGATGGGGCAAAAGTCGCGAAGGGATTTTAAACAGTCATAACTTTTCTAATTTAATTTTTTTTTTATTTTTCTTTTTAGGACTTGTAAAATAAATCTGGGAGATTAATTATGGAAGGTTACAACGTTATCCAGCGAACCAAAATTATAGAACTTTATTTTGAACATCATCGATCAATAATTCAAACTCAACGAGCCTATCGTCGTCATTTTAATGTGCGGAATTCACCATCCGAATCAATGATTCGACGCTTAGTGACACGTTTTCAGGAACAAGGCTCAGTGAGAGATCTTCCACGAAGCGGAAGACCACATTCTGGAATTAGTGAAGCAAATATTCAACGCGTTCTGGAGAGTATTGAGGAGAATCCTGAAACATCAACTCGAAGGCGCTCTGCTGAGCTGCAAATGTCTCGGCGGTCTTTACGCAGAATATTAAAGGGAAATTTACATCTTTTCCCATATAAGGTGCAGTTAGTGCAAGAACTAAAGCCAGGAGATTCCCAAGAACGAATAATTTTTAAACCCCTTCGTGACTTTTGCCCCACCCTGTATATATAGGCCTATACTTACGGTGACCATTTTTGGGAAAGGAAAATACAGGACAAATACAAAATTATGTTAAAAATGAAAAGAAAAACAGAAAAAATAATCATATAATATATGTATTATTATTATTATTATAAAAACAAGTCTTCTTGACTAGAATAAAAAGTTTTTATATATTATAATTTAAAAAAATAAATTTGGTTTTATAAACAGTCTCCTTGACTAAGGCTAATAAAAAAAAATTGAAAATAACTACATAAATGATAAATTTAGTTATGAAGTTTGATATTTTTCCACAGAATGGATTTTTTTAAAAACATTTGGATTGTTAATTAAAAATCCTTTAAATTCTGAGCAATTCATTTTAAAATTTCATTTTGTAATTAATAGTGATCTTAAAGTATTTACTTTTAATTGCGATTTTTCGGTGGTCCAAATATTATTCATTATTGAAAACACTCTCTCGATAGCAGCATTTGAAGCTGGTAGACATAGACAAAATTCAACAAGTATCAATATATTTGTATATGCAATCACATTTGTTTTAAAGTGATTAAAAATTTCAATCCATCTTTCATCTACTGATATATTTTTTACCCTCCAGTCTTCTATTTTTTCATTATTTGCAAAATTTTTCACGCAGCTCACTTCATCAAATAAATCTTCATTATTTATTTTTAAATCATTTCTTAATTCATTTAGATAGGATAAAGTTTTTTCAATCTTGTCCCAAGATAACATATTTCGTAACAATATCCATTCTAAAATTTCTACATCTCTAAAACCTTTATCCCACTGATTTAGGTAATCAATGCATGTTTGCTAAAAATTTGTTATATGTTCTTTAGTTATTGTTTCATCAAAATCATTACTTTTCTGTAATTGGAGAATAATATTTTTGACGGTAAGGGGTAAAAACAGTTCCGTTTTCCGTTCGACCAATTTAAATTTTAAATCTTTTAAAATAGTTGAAGCCTCAGGCATTGAAATATTTTGTGATTCTACATTAAGAATAGCTTTATGAAATGTTAAAGCTTGGCTATATGCAAAAGATAACATTTTGGTTGAGACATAAAATATAATTTTAAAGCTTCAAATAGTTTTATGATTCTTTCCAAAGCAGGCATTAAAGTTAACCATCGAGTTTTGCTATGTCCTAGTAACTTTTTATATTCTATTTCAATATCTTCACATATTTCTTTGAAATTTTCAATTCTAACTGCCAGATTATAGGAAATTTCCCATATCCCAGTAAACAAATTTTTCACTTTTGGAAATGTAGGGAAAGTATACAGTTGGATTTTTATGATAATTTTGTATTAATGTTCGTGCAATGTATGTGCTAAAAAGAGGACATTTGCATATCAAATTAAGAAATAAGGGACAATGTACTGTCCTGTATTTACAAAAAAATCTCAAGGGACAGCATGTTAAAAAACAGGACTGTCCTGTTAAATACAGGACGGATGGTCACCGTACCTATACTATAATCATAGAATTTTGTATGCAGGATAGGATTTTCTCCTCCATAGTATACAGAACACCGGCTTCGCATAGTACAGATTGTATTTTTTTTTTTTTTTTTTGGTAAAATTTCATAATCTTTCTTTAATATCTTCGGAATTATATTACCTACATGGTCATTTATCTACTTACTCATATAGACCTTTTTCCCGGATTTTTTAGATTTTTTAAAAAAATTTCTGATCAAAAAATAATTTTGCGAAATTTATCAATAGATGGTCCATAAAAATAGGTCATGTTATATATCGTTGGAAAGGTCTTTCAAATACCTATCATATGCTATATATATCGTCTAATAAAAAAATTGTAGTTTTCAATATATAGCTCAATATATTACAAACTTTGCAGAGCCGCCCACTCGAAAATAGGCGTAACCGCCCCAATTTTATTTTTTTATTTTAATCAGAGTTTAAAATTCTATTAGTGAGAAAATTTTGATAGTGATTTGAAAAAAGTCACTAAAACCGACTTAAGCCGCAAAAAATAACATTATTTACTAAAACATTAAAAACTAAAACGAAACCATCACACCCCGTATTATTTGTTCGTCGTTCGCCGGCGTAAGAAACTATTTCTAGTATGTATTACAAACAAAAATAAAACAATAAGACAGCAGGACTACGATAATATTTTGAAAGCACGCTACGACAAGAAAATGTAAATTCGGCAATTGCTTGGTAACATTAAATTTTAACCTGTATGTCTTAAAGTTATCGACAAAAACCGCCTATCGACAAAAAACACTATCTCGTAAAAATATAAAAAACTTAATTTTAAAACGATTTAAAATTGTTATACCCTAGACCACCATAGCATATATTGAGTTAGTGCTGATGTTTGTAGCACAACCAATCGACTCGGAATCACTTTCTTATTATGGACGATGTCTGTCGATTTATTTAAATCTGTTTCAGATGGTTTAAATTAAGCTATGTTAAAAAAGTAATTGTTACTTCGGGAAGCCACTATATTAACAATGCATGCGCGGAATATTTACAAAATAAATAGTTTAGAATATCATTTGAATTTGTTATCAAAAAACGTACGCACTTGTTTTACCACAAATTTGTTCGACGTTGTTTACTTTTAAAGGAGTTTTGCAAGATCACACATCATCAAATAAAATAAGACTAAATATTTGTTGTGTCTTGTCCTAAATAAACGCCGTGTTTTTTTTTTAAATAAATAAATGAGTTGAAAAATATTTTATTTAGTGGTTACGTGTTTTTCGGCAAATATTTGTTAAGTACTTTTAGTGAATAATTACTATGTATAAGGAATGTTCAACTTTGTAGATTTTTCATTTGTTGCTTACAAAACGTAACATTAAATGTAAATATAATATGTATCATAATTGCATTTAACATGTAAAATAATTATGTAAATTAATACTTAATCTGTACGGGTTATATCACTAGACTTTAATTAAATGTAACTTCCTAACTTAAAGCATTTTCAATAATAATGACTACTACCGTCTGCATTACTTAGAAGTTATTGTATAATAACTTATGTACTTTCTGTTAAATAACTGCTTACTTTCTAATCATTTGCATGAGAACATTCTTGTTTATGATAACGGCTTCTGTGAGACCAATTATAAATGTGGTCTGTATGTCATAACTTGTAACTAGTTTTAGTGATATTAAAGTAATAACCTATTTATAAGTACACTTAGGTCTTTTTTTATGCGGTAGATGCGTTCCAAAGAAAACCGCATAAAGAAAATCCGCATAAAAAAAGGCTGATTTTCACACAAAATGGATGATTCGTTCCAAAAAGTTGAAAAACCGCATAACTTCAAATTTAGGTGTAAAAATTAGACCAAAATCGCATAAAAAAGTCACAAGATAAAAAAAATAACCAAAAACAATTCATTTATTTATTATGAAAATTACATAAAGTCAATTTTATTACATTTATCTGCTTAAACAGGGTTATAAAAGTTAAAAAATAAATAAGTACGAACTAAAAACAAAAAAAAAAAAAAATCATTTATAGAATTTAAAATTTGATACTTAAATGTAAGACATTACATATTATCGAAATCAGTATTTGATAATGCATACAATCTTTATTTAGAATATTTTGATCTGTTTTTTAAAAATAATTTGTCATTAATTTTTGAGTTGTATTTTTGTTTAACTGATTGTGCTGTTCGCGATATCCTGACATAAGGTTACAAATTTATCTATTGAGTTTTAAGGCTTTTTCAGTATCTGGTTCATTCAGAAGGATTTGATTTTGTAACTCAATAGCTGTCTGAAGAATTTGTGCAACGGTTTGAACATTGAGTGGTGCTATAATGTCTTCGTCACAATCACTTTTGGATTTGCATCATTTTCTTTAAATTTTTGAAAATTGCTATGCAGTAGTGATGCCAACAAAATAATTATGAAAACTCAATGAAAACAAAAATACATACAAAAAAAGTCGATTTTAAAACCGCATAACTTCAAATCCGCATAAAAATAAACCGCATAAAAACAGACCTAAGTGTAGTTGTGTAAGTGCATTCCTCCCATGAGATCACTGTAAAAAATAATAATGAGTAAATATGCTATTCTATAAGTAGGGGAATGCCAGAATTTAGCATTTTAACACATTACTTGCAATGAATGTTTTTGCTGGATTTGTTGCCAGTTTTAGTAGTAAAACGTCAAATAAGCGAATTATTAAGTTTTTCTAAATATGTATGTACATAGTTTTGAAATTATACAATTTACTGAATACTCAGATATTGCTCTAAACATTGTGATTAAAATTCTACAGATTATTTATATTATATTTTCCTTCACCGCAATCAGAATCAGTAGCATATCCAAAGTTATGTTCTGAAAAACGTTGAAATATACATACATACGAGTTAATGTATCTGTAATATAATGTTTGCCTTTTCATTCATGTTTGCGTTCCTTTAATGCTAATGTGGACTTAATGTTAGCGATATTCTTCTTCGTCTGACAAAAGGAATTTTGAAAAACACAGTATAATGATAATGCATATACATACTATTACTTATCCATGTGAAAAATAAATTTCAGTTATTATTACATGATCATCATGTAACAGTTAGTAAAATACATACCTGATGATGATGTTAGTACAAGAAAATATACAGCAATACTTTAACCATATGACATGACACATGTGCATTTTTTGGATGATAAAGAATTTATGATTCATGTATAATTCAAATATTGGTGGCAATACTGGTTTATTTACATATATACGAATGTGTATACTATTCAGGGCATACGATGTACAGTAGTGGACATGTGATTAGCACATTTCGTAGATATCTGTTAGCAATTAAAGCAAATATTTTCTGTTTTTTGTTTTTTTTTAAAGCTTTTATTTTTCAAACGTGTCACCCGTAGATCACGCCACTCCATGTTTTGTTTTATAAATTTGTTACTTTTCGGTGATTTTCATTCCAGATATAACTACCCCAGAAAAACTCTGGGCGCTAATTTTGCACTAAATAAACATTTTATAAAAAAAAAAAAATAGTAGGATATCCTTTGTTTTTAATAAAAGCTGCACATCTTTTGGGCATACTCTCCAACAGAGCCAGACAGCGCTCTTTTTGAATTGTGTACCAAGCTTTTTGGATTTCCTTCCGCATCGGTCAGAAGTTATGTGTCGCTCCACATCATTCCATAGATTCTCAATTGGTTTGAGATCAGGAGATTGCGCTAGCCATTTCGACACATCTAAGCAACTTCTCACAGTGCGTGAGGTGTGTTGTTGGTCATTGTATGAAACCATTGTATTTAATAGTATTTTTTGATAAGCAAATTGATCCATTTGCACATCGATCATTCCTACCACCATGCTTTATGGTCTTAGAAGTATACTTTGGGTTCTGCTGCATGTTCGGAGGACGCTATTTTTCCAGAAAATTATTGGTTTTTCTAAATGCTCATGGGCAAGAGAAATCCGTTGCTATAAGTTCTTTTTTGAAACATGTGGCCTGTGTAACATTATAATAAGTTCCAAAACTTCGAATATGGCCTAATACGTTATAGACCATCTTCCTAAAGAAAATCAAAATGCTTGTAATTTCTTCAAAGTATCTACGTCTAGAGTCCGTCTGGTGAATAACCTGAGACTGCTCTCATCTGTGTACTACTTTTGTATCATAAAATATTTTCAGAATTCCTACAAACTAACAAAATATGTAAATTTACTTTCACCTTCTAAATTATTTTTCAATTTGCCTTTTAACAAATAGAAGAAGGTTTTAAGAAAGAATACAATAAAAAATAATAATAGGACATACTGGTCACACCATAGTTTACACCACTACACAAAAACTGCATTTAATCATTATATATAATCATATAAAAGAAAAATACGTTTGAAAAGAGCATAAATGATATGTGCTTACCTCATGTCCGCCACTGTATGTCTGTCTGTATGTTTGTGTTTCAGCATTTACACCATTAATCTTCTTTACCGTTTGTTATAAAATAATGAATCGCTCGAAAAAAATTAAATCAACTTTTTAACGCTTTATTAATTATTTGTGTTTTATTTGTATTGTATTTGTTTAAAACAGCTAATCCGAACATATTTCAATCATTTACGGATAGTTGTTTAACATACTCTCATTCACAGATACATACATATCTAGACACATACATATGTACATACATACGATTATGTATGTATGTATGTACAAAGCGGCAAGAACAAAGTTAATTTGTACACACGTAATAAACATATACAAATTATGTACATATGTATGCATTTAAATAGGTATGCGTGTATGTTTGCATTTATGCATATGTACAAACATACATATGTATGTATTTATGTATAAATATTACCATTTGACCTGAGATTCGAAAGCATATGTACATATGTATGTACGTTCTTCAATGCGAGGTTTTCTCGAAACAAAAATTTTCGTTTCGTAATAAAAATATTTGATTTTTTTAAATATTACCATTCACAATATCGAAGTACTTAGTTTCACAAAAAATTCACAATACCAAAATATTCCAGAAATTATGGACAACATAGAACAAACAAATTCCTTTGTCAGTTTTTATACCTAATATTCAAAGTGTATTAATCTCCGAGCTGTTAATTAATGATTAATAATCTTAATGATTAGTAATCGAAATAAAATTTTTTTGTTTCTGTTTTAATTGATTAACTAAGATTAGTTATCGAAATTAAGGATTAATTTAAAGAGGATTAAAGAGGATTTATTTAGATTAATCAATTTTTTAAAATAATCCTACTATTAATACATTTAATCTAAAATATTAATCGATTAATAATATGGATTAAACAGGATTAATCTATAATCAAAAAAAAAAAAATTGGTACATGTAGTTCAGGTACATTTAACAAAAAAAAATTAACAATTCATAAATATGTATAAACAAACAAAAATAATATGTACTAATTTTGACAAAACCATTGGACTTTAATAAAACTAACTTTTCAAATGACAGGTCCGATAAGGCAATTAATTTATTAAATCTATTAATCGTAGGATTATTTTTATAAAATAAATTAATCCAAATAAATCCTCGTTAATCCTGACCTAAATTTAACCCTAATCGATTATTAATCTATAAAAATTAAGTCAATTTTAATTAATCGATTAAATTAAAAAAAAAACATATTAATTAATTGATTATTAATTTTAATCCAAATTTAACAGCTCTGATTAATCTCTTCAACAAGTACAATATTTGTTTGTTGTTAAATGTACATATGTATGACATATATATGTATATTTAATGTCAAAACAGGTGAAAGTGGGCTTTGTATGGGAGTTATGACTTATAATCGTCATAAAATTGGGCCGAATGATTTGTATATATGTATGTATATGAAGCATATTTGTGTTGAATATTATTTGGATACCTACATTTTTAAGAGAATGATTTTCGGCAGTGAGCTTTATATGGGTGTTATAGTCAATTATGGACCGATCTACACGACATATGTAGATATGATTAGCTATCATGTGCAACGTATTTGTAACGAAATTTTTTTGGTTATGTACATAAATCATACATTTATGACCGATAAACTCCTATACAAATGTGTTCAAGTTTAAAGTGAAGCACCTGCCAAAATGGCTTATCTTCACTGCGCACTTAAACGCAGGACGGACTCGGCCCGTCAACCGCATTGTGTGTCCTACCAAAACACAGGAATAGCCTCATAGGAGGACTACTTTGTGTGCCTTACCAGGGTCACACAATTAGCAATTTCTCAATACTTGACTGCAAGATCACAGTAAAGATCACCTTGCTTAAGAGATTGGGCTATCTAATCCCTGCCGTCCGTAACGCAGTACAATTAACATAGCCCAGGAAAGAAACGAAAAGCAAGAACCAACGCAGCATTGCAATGACCATAGCTGGGTCAAGGACTATGATCTGCTATGCATCGAACCAAGTCCAAAGACCCAGTCAACACAAATGCTACGAAGGCCCCGCCCTCTATTACTTCCTGAGCACAGAGCTAAGAGTCTACGCTACTTTCAACGGCTCTGTTGAGTTCGGCAACAGCACCTAGAGCAAATTGATAGCCTGAAGTATGCTTACTTGCGCAAGCATACATCGGACTTTTAATCAAATACCATTCTCCCCGTTTTGGGTATTAAACCACAGCCACTGCGTGGACACCGAAGTTCAACCAATTATCAGTTAGAGGACGGTCACCCTAATAATAAAACTAGGGTTATGTCCCCGGGCAATAACTGATCCCGCAGCACCAGATAAAGACTCCGGTCGGCTTCGACCTTCCTCTAGTAAACCAGATTTCACTCTATCTAGATTCGAACACTTGCAATTCATGGAACTAGTAACCATTTTCTAGGCCGGTAATGGGGGTGTGGTCCAGCTAAAATCACACCTACACCTCGCCCCCGGCCATATTTAACCCTGTCAGTTTGTTAGTCATACAATCCAATGTATGACATTATCCCCAGTTTGTACCACGAGGAGGTTGACATTAGGTACTTAAATTGGACTACAATCTATCCGAAGGAAAGGCCGACGGTATGAAAGAAGCCCAATTTTTGCAAACCAAACTCCTATACAGGGGCTAGGTTAAATAATGGGTGCACCGATAGACTAGGCGATAATGTGCCGGACTATCAGTCAGAGGGTTGTGGGTTTGATTCCCGTAAAAGACTCTGGGGGTTTTCTGCAGACAAGCCAAAACGCTTCGCAATTTGTGTTTGTTAATTATATAAAAAACAAGTAAGAGTGCTATATTCGGCTGTGCCGAATCTTAAATACCCTCCACCTAAACGTAATAAGAAATACAAAAACTACACTCACTGGTTATAGGACTAGAATATCCTGTGCTTTGTATTCAGTCTTAGTGCAAATTTTATTAGTATTTGATATATTGTTTGAAAGACAATTTTACGACCAATATAATTTATGTTAAATATTTTGAAATTTTGTCTAATTTTCACCATTTTTAATTGATTTAATTACCAATTCTTACCATAATTTACAGAGTTTGTCTGATGTTCATAATAATCTTGAGTGTAAATTAACAAACAGAGTATAAAACAAGTAAGAGTGCTATATTCGGCTGTGCCGAATCTTAAATACCCTTCACCTAAGCGTAATAAGAAATACAGAAACTACACTAGACTAGAATATCCTAATTCTGTGTTTTCTATTCAGTCTCAGTGCAAATTTTATTAGTATTCGATATATTGTTTGAAAGACAATTTTACGACCAACATAATTTATGTTAAATATTTTCAAATGTCTAATTTTTACCATTTTTAATTGATTTAATTACCAATTCTTACCATAATTTACAGAGTCAGTCTGATGTTCATAATAATCTTCAGTGTAATTTAACAAACAGAGTATAAAAAAAGGGGTACATTCGGTTTTAGTGATTTTGTTAAAAAAAAAAAAAACAAATAGGGATTTTAGAGGAGTTACCAGCAAAAAAAAATTTTTTTGGCGGCCACGCCTATTTTCGAGGGGGCGGGCCCTTAAAGTTGAAAATATATAGGCCTATATCTCGGGAACTACTGGGTGTCTGATAATTTGTAATACATTAAAGGAAAGGTATTAAAAATACCTTTCTAACGATATATATCATGATTATAAAATATGAACCGAATATGGGTTAAATCCGAAAAGAATATTTTTTGACCCGAATTTATTTGTTTTTTGGAAATGCTTCTATATGGCAGGTATGACAAATTATGGGCCGATCTTCTTAAATTTTGGAACAGTTATTTTCATGCATGTGGGGATATTTCACGTAGAATTTCAACGTAATAACGGTATATTTAAGATATATATTAGTATTAACGTAGATTTCGGTAGTGGACCTTATGTGGGGGATATAGTCAAATATGGACTGATGTTCTCAAAATCCAGCAGTTAGATTTAGGCATGTATGTAAATGATCCGTGTAAAATTTTGGATTGGTACCCTTATTTATAAGCGATTTATGAGTATTAAAGGGATTTTCCGAAGAGGGCTTTATATGGGGCATACGGTTAAAAATAGACCGAAATTAATAAAATTGTGTGGAATGATTTTTGTCTATATGTACATGATCTGCACAAAGTTTTGATTCGGTAACGATATTTATACAATATATATAGGGAAAAATGTCTTTTTCAGATGTGGTCCTTGTATGGGAGCTATGACCAGTTGTGGGCCGACCACCATAAAATTTAGTACAACAATTTATTTGCCTATAAAGAGTATTTATGTCAAATTTTAGCCGTTTAACATTATTTATATCTGTTTTATGCGTATTTAAGTGAATTTCGGAAGTGGACTTTATATGGGGTCTATGGTCAAATATATATATATTGATTCCTATGGTTCCAAGTTGGAACAAAGGGCCGTAACAAAATTCTTCCATTGGGATCTGTCCTGTGCGATTAGCCTGATCTCAGACCATGTTCTTCCTGTTTCGCTAATCTCGGATTCTAGTTGCCTTCTCCAGGTGTTAGCTGGTCTACCTCTTCTTCTGCTGCCATGAGGGTTCCAGTCAATTGCCATCTTTGGTATATCATCATGGGGTCTTCTCAGAATATGGCCAACCCAGCTCCATTTCCTCTTTGCAATTTCTATGCGAATCGGTATTTCACCTGTTCTTTGCCAGAGGTCTCTGTTGGAGACTACGTTCGGCCAAAATATTCGCAAAATTTTTCGCAAGCAACGATTAACAAATACTTGCAGGGATTGGATATCACTTGCAGTAGCGTTCCAGGACTCGCATCCATATAGCAGGATAGAGCGAACATTAGAGGAGAAAAGGCGAAGCTTGGTTTTTGTATGTATTTGTGGTGACTTCCATACTCTTTGTAATGCACCAAAACTCTGTTTTGCTTTCCTTATGCGAGATGCAATATCATCACGTGAGCCGCCTGTTGTTGATATGACACTTCCTAGATAGCAAAACGATTGGACATCTTTGAGTTCTATGTTGTTTACTCGAAACTTGGAGAGATTAGTCGAATTGATACGTAGAGCCTTAGTTTTGTCAAAATTAATGTGAAGACCAACACCCGATGCTAGCTGATGTATCTGGTCCAATTTGGCTGACATGTCGGTAAAGTTGTGTGCGAGCAGGCAAATATCATCAGCATAATCAAGGTCTTCCAATCGACCATTCATGCCCCATGTAATGCCTCTTCTTATTCGGGTTGCTTGCTGCATAATTGAGTCCAATACAATATTGAATAACAGAGGAGATAGGATACATCCCTGTCGTACCCCAGTGCTTATACCAATCGGATTGCTTAACATGCGTTCATGCAGTACTCGACATGTTGAGTTGCCATACAGAGCTTTGATTAAGTCGATTAGCACAGGTGGAACTCCCTTGCATCGAAGTGCGTGCCAAATTGCCTGATGGTGGATCGTATCAAATGCTTTGGCGAAATCGATAAATATCAGGTATAGTGGAGATCTCCATTCCACCGACTGTTCCACTATGATCCGTAGACTATTTATATGGTCGGTGCAAGATCGGTGTGGTCTGAAACCAGCTTGCTCATTTCGAAGATCTGCTGAAATTGATGATGCCAGTCTAGCATGGAGTATAATCGCTAAAACCTTATTAATCATGGTTAAAAGAGTTATACCCCGCCAATTTCTACACTCTGTTAAATCTCCTTTCTTGTGTAATTTTATTATCACTCCTTCACTTAGTTCAGCAGGAAGAGAGTGTGATGTCCAGAAGTCTCTGATAATAGGGTAGATTATTTTAGCGCTAAGAGTCGGATCAGCCTTAAGCAGTTCGGGGTTAATGTTGTCTACGCCTGGTGCCTTGCCATTCTTCAGTGCACGGATTGCAATGACGATCTCAGTTTCGTCTGGACAAATTGTATTTATGTCGAGTCTGATTTGGTGTGAAGTACAGTGACATTGCCAGACAGTTGTAGGTTGCGGAATTGACAGTATGCCGGCATAATAGTCGGACCATATTGCCAGTTGCCGCTCCGTGGACGAGGCAGTTCCTCCCATCGGATCCTTAAGCGGATGTGTGGTTGAACGGGAGTACCCTGATATCTGTTTTGCAATTTTGTACAAATCCCTGCTTCGATGTGTATCGGCAGCTGACTGTGCTTCTATGGCCATATTTTCCACCCAAACCCGCTTGTCTCGCCGCGCACTTCGTTTTACCTGGCGATCAAGGCTGGTATACTGTGCCTGTAGGTTAGATTTAGCAGATCTTGTTCGGGCAACGTTAATGGAACCTTTAAGTTGTCTTCTATCTTCAATAAGTTGCCAGGTAGCGTCTGAGATCCATGTTCTACGCTTAGGTGGAGGATGACCAAGATGTTGCTTCGCACTGTCTGTGAAAATGCTTTTTATAGCATTCCATTGGCCTCTATTGCTGTTCGGGATATCTTCATAGCAAGTCGTTAGGGAGCCAACGTAACTTCTGAGAATATTTGAGAATTTTAATTTGGATACATCGTATCGTCTAGGCAAAGACCGTGTTGTTAGTCGTCGGATTGCAGATGTCCTTAATCGTAACTCTCCTACAAGTAAATGGTGATCTGACGCTCCATCTGCCCCACGTCTATTGCGCACATCTAGTAATGAACCCCGCCACTTCTTGCTTATCGCAATGTGGTCGATTTGGGTTTCTGTTCTGTGGTCAGGGGAAACCCAAGTAATTTTATGCACATCCCTGTGAGGAAAAATAGTACCACCGATTGTAAGATTACTGGTTGCACATATTCCGGTAAATAATTTGCCGTTCTCGTTCATTTGCCCCAGTCCATGAGTTCCCATAACGGACTCAATATTCGTGTTAACTGAACCTACTTGAGCGTTGAAATCACCGGTAAGAAGTAAAATATCACCAGTAGGTGTGTCTTTCATTACCTTTTCCAGGAGGCTGTAGAAGTTTTCCTTGTCATTGGGATCTGAGATTTCAGTAGGGGCATAGCATTGAATGCATGTGATGTTGCGAGCCCGGGTATGCAGACGGATGGATATAATCCTATCAGAATGAGGTTTCCATGCCATTAGGGCGCTCTTGGCCTCTCTAGAAAGAAGGAATCCTACGCCGTTCGATCGAGGGAGACCACTTGGCTTGCCAGAATATAAAAAGGTCAAGTCACCGTCGGTTGTTATTGTGCCGTTATCGGGCCACCTTGTTTCACATAAACCAAGGAAGAGAAGGTTAAAGTTCCTGAATTCCTTGCAAATTTGGGCCAATCTTGATGGTTCCAGAAGCGTTCTAATATTCCATGTTCCGAATCGTGTCCTTGATTTAAAGCTAAAAGTCGTCAACAGTTGGGGATCATTTTGGTTTCTATTCGTTGCGGTTTCTGTAATCAGTAGAATTTAAGATGAACCGGTGATTAGCCGATCGCATCCGATTCTGGTACCGGGGCTGCCGGTTGTAGCATCCAGAAATGCTAGAAAAAGATATAAGTTGTTGAGATTGGCTATTGAGTGGCGCCAATTACTCGCCACGTCGTTCCAAGGATCATTGGCAACTCGGGTATTTACAGGTGCTCTAAGCGAGACCCCCCGAGACTCTCCCCTTGAGACCGCTGAATTGTCCGCGACTGCTTATTTTATTCGCAGCTTCCCAGCATATCTGCTGGGGTTTCCACTATCCGCAACCCGTGGACGCGTCTGATAGCATTCAGCTATGCTTCCCGAGGCAGTAAGTACCATGTAGTATGTAATTTTACACATTATATGCTACTTAGCCACCACTTGGCAGAAATATGGTCAAATATGGACCGAACTAAAAAAAATTTCGGTTTGTGATTTCTTTTTGTATAAAACTTATTTTTGCTGAATTTTGTCTTGATATTCCAATTTTATAGGCATTTATTTATCATTAAGCCATATTTCGGGAATATATATATTTGTATGGGGGCTATGAGAAATCATGGACCGATTGTTACTATTTTCCGCACACTTTCTTCTTTTATAGTACAAACAACGTATACAAAATTTCATGGTATTATCTGCAATATATTTCAAAATATTGCAATAAAATGCACGAAAAATATCAAATTTTTATGGAGGTGGTCTCACATATTGGTTCATAACTCTGGTTAACCTAAACCGATTTTGCTGATTTTAAATAGCAAACTTCTCGAAAGCACTTCTGACAGAATTATTGAAGGTTTGGATCCCGAACATATCTTGGGACTTCACAAAACTGATTTCAACATCCAGACATCCAGACAGACAGACGGACATGGCTTAATCGACTTCGCTATCTATAAGGATCCAGAATATATATACTTTATAGGGTCGGAAAATTATATTGTGGAAATTTCACACGGAATGACAAACTTATATATACCCTTCTCACGATGGTGAAGGGTATAAAAAGGGGTACAATTCGGTTTAAGTGATTTTGTTCAAAAAAAAAAAAACAAAATCAAATAGGGCTTTTAGAGGAGATGCCAGCAAAAAAATGTATTGGCGGTCACGCCTATTTTCGAGGGGGCGGGCCCGTAAAATTTAAAATATATAGGCCTATGTCTCGGGAACTACTGGGTGTCTGATAATTTGTAATACATTAAATAAAATTGATTTTTCTACTAATTTTAACTTTGATAACCCATAAGTAGGCCCCTACAAAGTGTAGCACCCTTTCCAAACGCTCATTTCATAGGCTGAAGACTGTTTTAACTGTTCAATTATCTTATTCGGTTCAAAAGATATGATTTTTGCAACGAAAAAAACGCATATGGCGCCAATGTGCGCCATACAATTTCTGCAACCATGTCTTTTTAATCTTTTTTACTTCTAGAATCCAAACGGGCAAATACGGGCAAATAAAACCTTTTAAATTATGTAACGAAATAATCAAAGAACAGGTTTTGCAAATATGGCAAATATACAAAAATATACATTTTTTTGTTTTCCGTCAAAGTTGAAAAATAGTGAAAAAACGGATAGTTTTTAAATAGTGATTTACCAGGAGAAACACAAAGCAAACAGGTAATTTTTTTTTTATCATTATACATCTAATAAATACATCAATCAATACAAAGAAAAAATATGGTGATTCGTTACCTATTTTTTGTGATATTACACCTGAAATCGCAACAAATTGACTAAAAATTGTGTGTTTTTTGAAAACCGAAAGTCGGTCAACTTTGAACGGTTATATCTTCTAAACTGTAAATGTGATATTATTAAGATGGGTTTATTCAGAACTTCGTCCGCGCTCATGAAAATTTTGATTTTTGCAACCTCGTTTGCTCTACGGGCGCCACTGTGCGCTGGTTACCAATATATGACTCTGGCGAAAAACATCGTTCACAATCTACGCAAATGGGCAATATATTTAACAAATTATTGTATGCTAGTTGCATTTCTCAACCTCCGAAACAAACAATTATACATATGGGCAAATTCGTGACCCAACTTTTAAAATCGATGTCTTCCGATTTGGATCAAATTTGCACCAAGGTTAGTACTATTGGAAAGTAGGGCAGACACATATCACCTATATCAGTCAAGAACTGCCGGAGTTAAAGGGGGTCAAAGTTGGACATTTGTGTCATACAGGGGTTTTTTTTAAATTAGTGTATCTTTTCACCTATTGGTCCTAGCAAAAATTGTTCAAATTTGCTATTTCTTCAATCATTCCTAAAATATTTTTTTTTTAATTTAAAAAAATTTTTTTTTAATTTTTTTCAAAATGGGCCTTTATTTTCCTCAAAAGAAAGCTTATATAATTTCCTTTAAGGCCTTTATAATCGCTTAATGGGATGCGAGGGGATATCTATCAAAAAAATTATTTTTTAACTCAAGAATAGGATTTTTCAATATTTGGCACATATATCATTTTCAGTTTCCCCCATTTTTTATTTTTTTTTTTCAAAATGGAGTTTTTTTTTATTTTTCCTCAAAAGAAACTTTAGACCATTTTCTTTAAGAGCTTTGTGGTCACTTAATGGGATGCTAGTGGGATATGTATAAAAAAAATTTCCAACCCAAAAAAGAAAGTGTTTAAATTTTTATCATATGCACTATTTTAATTTTTTCCTATTTGTGTAAGTTTTATTAAAATGATAAAAATAAAAACTCCAACAACAGCCTAGAAACGCCCGTGAAATAGTTCTGTGTGAGACCAATCGCTATTAATTTCTACCTACGATTTTCTAAGTCACACATCTTTTCATTGAGGCTTTTTTGTTAATTCTATAGGTAGTTTAGAGCCCGCGTAATATTGAATGAAATTTTTGTTATCAAAGTAACAGGTATCCCTGAGACCCTTTTTGAATCAAGTGGAAAGCCATTGTCTGAAATTTTATTATACTTGACTTTAAAATAGTCTCGGGCGCTTGCTATACACGCGTGTATAGGAACAGAATTCTGTGTGCGCGACGTTGACACATGTATACTATAACCTGTTTCGCTATCTGCTCTCGCTGCACATTTTTTTGAATACACTCAAACCAAAATGTTTAATGAAGAATGGGAAAATGATTTTTTTATATTTATATTTTTTAATATTATTTGTATATATTTGTATATATAAAAATACTAAAATGCAAAAAATGTCGTTAATTTCGGCAACTGAAAAAAATATTAGAGTGTACAATTATTTGCGGTCGTTTGTTTTTTGCTGCTTCCAACACTAGCACATATGAGTGAGTATGTGTGTGCCCGAGACTGCTTTAAAATGTGGGTGGAGAGGTAGAAGTTAACAGGTACTTTATTATAATGCTACGTTTAAGGTTAACGAACCTTATTGGTACTTTGTTATTTTGCCATTATAGGCCATAATAAAGGATTGTAGACTCCTTCATAAAAACGTACCACCTAAAAGAAATTAGGAAATTAGTTTTTTACAAACAGTATTGAAGTTTGGACGTGCGTTATTTACTAATTACATAATTAATGCTCACAATGGCATCCGCTTCCAAAAAGCAAATGTTTACTTCTTTTTGTTGTAATCCCTTAAACAAAAAGAAGCACAGATCATCAGGTATGCGAAATATTTCCGACAACTTATTGAAAAAATTCCCAACTCTTTCAAAACGTTTGCTAATTTGTGGATCATGGAGGAAAATGATGGGAAAGTTGGACACATTACCGGTTATTCCAGATGAGAACAAAATCAATTCTAAAATGATGGCAGGACATTGTTGTTCTAACTTTTCAGTAAAGCCTATAAGACCTAAAAATAAGTGCCAAATTCAACATCACAAGGATGCAGTAGAAGTTTTTGAAGAAATAAAAAAGAAGTATAAATCGTCACAGAGTAGATCTGAAAGAATACAACTTCTTACTCTTGTCCCATTCTCATGGAACGTCTCAACGAAAAGCAAGAATTACTAAAAACTTGGTTGCTGAGCATGGGATTCACACACTTCCAAACGAGAAGAAGAGAAAAACTTTAGAGTGCGAAACTGAAGCTCTAGTAACTCAATTTTATCAGCGAGATGATATGAGTCGGGTGTCTATTCGAATCGATGGCCAGAAAGTCTAAATGCAGAAGAGGATGGTTCTCTGTAACCTGAACGAGTTGTATGCAACATTTCAATCTGAACACGATTACGTCAAAATTGGATGTACAAAATTTACCCAACTGAGGCCAAAGCATTGCATTTTGGTAGGAAGCAGCGCAACACACACAGTATGCGTTTGCAGTTTATTTATTTATTTATTTATTTCCAATTCTATACACAAGACTTAAAGTCTCTTATTGCAGTATAGAACATTGTTTTAGCAGAAACATTAAAAAAAATTTAAATTATAATTCTTAAAGATAAAGTGTTTAAACTAACTAATTTATAAATTTATAAAAGAAAACAAAAAAGAAAAAGAAAAGTGTTTAGTTAACAAATTAACATGTAAAAAAAATAATAATGCATTTTTTAAATATCAGTGCGTTACTTATTATTTGTATGTTGTGCGGGAGTAGATTCCAAAGCCGGATTGCATTAAGAAAAAATTGCCAATCAGAAGATAAACTATGATGTCTAAACAATAAGATTCGCTTTCCTCTATTAGAACTCAATAGGGTTAAGCGGTTATAGAGATGTTGTGTTGTTGGGTATACACGATTCTGTGCATGAACAGGAGTACTCTTGTTTTGAGTATGGCATCAAACTGAATACCATATAGTTTTGCCGTAAAAGGCGAAACAGAATCAAACCTTTTCACGCCATATACATAGCGCACAATACTTTTGTAAACTGAGTTTAGTTTTCCTGTACTTGCGGTATCGCATTTGGCAAATAATTCGCATCCATACATCAGAACTGGCAATAAATAGGTTTTTGCAAGAAGTACTCTTATTTTGACAGGTGTGCAATACTGCGTTTGCCAGAGAGTTCTAAGCATGGAAGACGTACGGCCACATGCATAATTAATATGATTGCTCCATGTCAGGTTCTTATTAAAAATAATTCCAAGATTTTTTGCTGAGTTTACCCTTTCTATACGTGTGTCATTAAGAAAAATATCCAGTATATGATCACTTATAGTAGTCCGTTTTTGGATTAGAAGATATTTAGACTTTTTTGGATTGATACTAAGACCATTAGCAGTAGCCAATTTATAAATATGTTTTAACTCGGTATTTAGAGTTAAGACACACTGTTCAACTTTAGATAAATCACAACTGATGTAAATTTGTATATCGCCAGCATACATTCTGATTTTACAGTGCGTAAGTTGACACGACAGGTCATTAGCATAAAGCGAGAATAGTAGAGGCCCAACAATTGACCCCTGCGGTACACCTCTCATAACTGGTAGTAAATTTGATTTATCGTTACCACTTTGAACATACTGATACCTGTTGGTAAGATATGTAAATACTAGTTGTGTAGCGGCTGTAGAAAACATAAACATGTGCTGTAGTTTATAACATAGGACGTTATGATCGACTGTATCAAAAGCTTTCGAATGGTCTAAAAGTACTAAAATATTGGTTTTTCGTTTATCTATCTTACTTCTTATATCTTCCGCAACATCTACAAGAGCAGTTATGCAACTGTGTTTTTGCCGAAACCCAGATTGCTTATTATTAAGCAAATTATGATCATTTACGAAATTAGATATCTGACTATGTATTATTTTAAAGAATCTTGGGTGAATTTCGTCGACGCCAACTGCATTTGATTTTATTGACATACAGTTCCTTATAACATCGAACTGATCTACGCAATCGAAAGAGAAGTTATAATGAGGTTCACGCTTGTTATGGCTATGATTGTAAAAACTAATATCAGCTTCTACAAAAGGAATATTCAAAAATTGTTCATTAAGAACATCTGAAACAATAAAAACAGGGCCATAATTTCTAGATTTACCAACACCGATTTCTTTTACAATATCCCAGGTTTTTTTTGATCCCAGAGCCGTGGAGAATTTTTCAGTGTAAAATTTAGATTTTTCCTGCTTAATTATTTTGTGTACTGTCTTTCTTGCTGAACAATATTCAACGTGTACATCGTTTGTTTTAAACCGTTTCCAACGAGAAAAAGCTAAGTCTCTTTGCTTAATAGCTTGCTTAATATATGGTAAAAACCATGGTCTATTGTTTTACCCACTATTTTAGTTTTTATTGGAACAGATTTATCAAACAAACATAATATATTACGCTCAAGAAAGGCTAGTTGATCCTCCGCTGAAGCCATAAAATGATTGCATTCCAATTAATTCTGAGTAATTCTAGTTCCAGTGTGGTGTAATTAATATTTTCGAAATCACGAAAAGTTATTGAATAGGGTGGTACTTGCAATTGAAAATTATAGGTCATGAACAATAAATCGTGTTTCGAAAAACACGAGGCAGACAGTTGGTCGTAAAATAGAACATTCCTGTTATTACCAACAAATAGAAGATCTATTAGAGTGCTATTGGACGAGGTAAAGTGAGTAGGTGTGGTTACGTTAGTTGGAACAAGTCCTAATGGTGCTAAGATGTCGATAATGCTACTGTCAGTCAAAAGGTTTGAGTTGAAATCACCCACAAGGACAACGTCATTATATAAAGCTGTGAAGTTCTCCAAAATTGAAAAAAAACGGTTCCATTGGTATATTATTATTAGGCCTGTACAAACTTCCAACCAGTAATTTTCTTCTATCGGATATGACTTCTATTAAGACGTATTCCACCAAGCAATTATTACTATCACCATCATCATTACTATAAGATGTGCTTTTAATGTTGTAAGCTATGCCTTTTCTAATATAAATAGCCACTCCACCACCGCGCCTAACTCTATAAACCCTTATTAAATTGTAGCCACTTAGAGAAATTGAAAGATCAGTGATACTTGTATGAAACCATGTTTCTGAAACGCATACAATATCCATGTTGGAGTTCTCAAATATGTACCGGAATTCTTCAATTTTAGACGCCAAACTCTGAGCATTTATATGACAGATTTTTAAACCGTGTGCTTGTTTAGAAAGAATTGTGATCATATTTGCAGTACCGTATATGGAACCATCCCTTAAATTATTTTGAAAGTTCATTTATATATACACAAAAATAAAATAAAAGAAGTAACGCAAGAGTTAACATAGGATTTTTTAAATTAAAATAATTTATAAATAGAAGCATTGTAAAATTAAATACATAATAAAAAAGACAAAATATCGCAAATAATATAAAAAAAAAGTAGATGGCAAGAAAAAATAAAGTTATTCACAAATAAAAATATATTATTGTAGCTGCATTGTGTTATTGCTTTGGTCACCAGCGCCAAAACTAAACCATTAAAATGTTAAACTCATGTTGAAGGAAATCAACTTAAAGTATTTGACAGATGATTCCTCAGAAGATTTGCACGATTACCGTTATTATCTTAAATTGACTATGTGTCCTTACGTAACAACTTCTTGCCAATTAGGCGATTGTTCAAATTGCCCGGAGTCCACATTAATTAAGGAGAATTTAATGAACTCTTTTGATCGAGAATGTATTGATGAGATAAAATTTTAATCTTGGCTTCAGCCTGAAAGATGTACCTTAATTTTAAATGTGGATGATTTTATGGAAGAAATATGCAAAGGTTTGCTAAATTTGAAAATCCATGAATTTTAAGTCAAACATTCTTGAATGATTTGAAGACACATTTCAATTCTGGTAAATTCGTGATTTCATATGATTTCGCAGAGAACTATAAATATGTTATTCAGGATGCCATACAAGGATTCCACTTCAATAATGACCAAGCAACTACAGTGGGTGGCCAAATTATTAGTTACACTTATTAATTAAGATTCAACCGTTTTTAATACGTATATAAATTTATTTCTTGTACCAAATGTTTTCGTATTTTAATTTTGGTAATACTGTTAAATATTTTGTGCAGTGTCAACAATGATTGGTGACATTAGAGTGCAGTTGTAGATCATTATCTGTCATTCTGCTCTGAAGTGTGAAATATGCAATTTTGATTAAATTGATTAAAGTCTGGCATCACGATGAAGAACTAAAAGAAAATGTTCAAAAATGCATTCAGAGCATGCCAAAAGGGTGCAAGATTTTTTTCAAAAAATTTTGTAATATTTCTTTTCCTCAAATATATATTTTTAAAACAAAAGAATTTATTTTTAATTGAATTAGAAACACTTAATTTACCTAAAAGAACAAATAAAATGATAAATTTCCACTATTTTAAAATGTTATACGGCTTCAAACTAAACAATTTTGCATGTGTAACTAATAATTTGGCCTCACACTGTATATTCACAGTTGTTATTTACTTCATAGAAGATGAAAAACTGGAACAAGAAAGTATGACAATCATATCCCATGATTTAACCCTTTCGACCCGGATGGTACATATGTGTACCACCTAAACTTTGAACGTCTCTAAAAGTTGTAAATGAAATGATTCATGGTTGTGAAACGTACCACATCATCTTCAAACTTTGTTGAATACATTCTAAGAAGTCCCGTTATTTTAATTTGTTTTTTAAATGTGCTGTGTCATTTTTTGTCAGTCGCGACGCAGCTAGAGTGAAGTGTGTATCTAGTTATTGTTAAGTTTTTGTGTGAAATTTACAGTGAAAGTTGCAAAATTATTCAAAATATAAAAGAAGTTAAGTTTTTGCAAGTATTTATAACTGCAGCATGTAAGTATTTATAAAAAATATATGTGTTTTATTGTTATTTTAGATTATGGTACATATGTGTACCATTCGTCCGGTATGGTGGTACATATTTGTACCATCAGTCCGATGAGCAGTAAATAATGTAATTCCCCTTTTCGGAAAAAAATTTTTGTTTGCTTAGAAATGGATCCAGAAGATATAAGAAAAATTTTGGAAGATGAAGCTGATAGCGTTAGCGACTTGGAGGACTTTTCTGGAGGAAGCTCTGAGGAATTTTTGCCAAGTGGTGTGTCTAGCTCCAGCGAAAGCGATGATGAGGAAGATAGAGCAGACGACATAGTAGATAAAGTGAATGAGGCTGCCGATGAAGTCTTAGGCAGTAATGAGCCAGCTAGTATTGGCTTCGTTCACAACCTGGCGCATTCGATACCAATTTTATATGTAGTACTCCTGATGAGCACTTTGTACCCAACAAAACTATTTTTAATTCTCGTGGCTGCAAAATAGCAGATCACATACCTCAGCGTTCGTCTATAATTGATGTTTTCAATAAGTTATTACCTAGATCAGCCTACATATACATAGCCCAATGTACAAATGAACGTATCAAAATTTTTGAAAGCAACCAACCCAGTACCAAAAAAGTAAAAATAACGGAAACTAATGCTGGTGAAATAAAATCAATTGTTGGATGCATGTTTGTAATGTGCTACAATCGACTTCCATCCCTCAAAGATTATTGGTCATGCCATAGATCACTGGGAAATCAGTCATTGCCTCATATCATATATGATTTTTATGTAAAAACACATTTCTTATAATTTTTAATACGTACTTCTCTTTTTCAGTAAAAATTCAATAAAATTTTATATATCATTTGCTTTACTTCTTTCTGATGTAGTTTATTTTATCGGACGGTTGGTACTCATTTGTACCACTTAACATCCCGACTGGTACAATGGTTTACCACCACTCCCCCAGCCCCCCAATTATTATTTCTCATATTTTCATTCGCCAATACCTTAGTTGTTACTTAAATAACATGCTGCAACCAAAAATATTATTGCACTATTGCCATTCTAAAGTCGGGTCGAAAGGGTTAAAACATGATACCGCTACAGTTTATGAATACCAGAAGATAATTCTAAATTATCTAAAATCTAAATTTATAGTGGAGAAGGTATACTAAGTTTCGAATGGAGCTCGTCAACATTTTAAAAACAAAAATAGCTACGCAAATCTTTCAGCTCACGAAAAAGATTTTGGAATTCCAGCTGAATGGCATTTTCATCCAACTGAACATGGCAAAGGAGCATGTGATGGCTTTTATACCACTTATCAATGGAAGACTCCAGTTGAAAAAGTTTTATGCATCTACTCAATGCGATTTCTTTCCAAAGCCAAAAAAGACAGCAGCAGGGAAATCAGCAGCTGAACCTAGTAACTCCAAGAAAGGATTGGCAAAAAAAGCTAAAAATAAAGGCAATAAATAAGAAGGAAGAAAGATTTAGTATCATAAGTAATAAATAGGGAAACAAATTAAAATAGTGCATATGGTAAAAATTGAAACACTTTCTTCTTTGAGTTGCAAATTATTTTTATAGATACCCCACTCGCATCCCATTAAGTTACCACAAAGCTCTTAAAGGCAATGGTCTAAAGTTGTTTTTAAAAATTACAATTAATTACAAAAGATTAATTATTTAATAAACTCATTATTTTATGTTTAATTACATTTGTTGAAAGAGAAAAATCAATTATTTCATATAGATTGTTAAATTCACAAAAGAATCTTCTTAATGGGTCAGCTTGAGCATAATTAGTGCTAACATGTTTGACATACAGTGGTTTAAAATGACGGGAAAATCGTTGAGGAACATTAAAAGTAACATTGTTTACAAGGAACTCGGAGCAGACTTCACAATTAATTATATTGATCATAAATGTTACATTAAGATAATGTTGGTAATTTAATCAATTTAAGTCTATCGGTGTATGATAGAAGGTTAATATCAGGATTCCAAGGCAACCCACGTAGACAAAAGAGTAAGAATTGTTTCTGTACAGATTCTATACGCTGAATATGAATATTATAATAAGTATCCCAGATAATAGAGCCATATTCTAATATAGGTCTTACTAAGGAAATGTAAAGTTGTTTTGTGACATAGGGATCATCAAATTCCTTAGCCCATCGCTTTATAAATGCAAGTACACCTCTAGCTTTAATTATCATCATGGTAATGTGCGAAACAAAGTTTAATTTGTTGTCCAGTAAAATTCCTAGATCAAAAAAATTTTCAACAATTTCAAGCCGGTAATCACCCACAGTATAATTAGCAGGAATAGAATTACTTCTTGAAAAACGCATAAGTTTACATTTTTTTAAATAGTCAGCATACATTAGAATGTTACACAAATTTAAAACATTTGGAAGGTCGTTGATGAAGAAGGAGAAAAGAATTGGACCAAGGTGGTTCCCTTGAGGAACACCAGAGGTAACCAAAATATTTTTAGAGTATTTATTATTAAATTTTACGCATTGAGTTCTATCCAAAAGATAAGATTTTATCCAATTTAGACTGCGAGACGTAAAACCAAGAAGATCCAGTTTAATAAGAAAAAGTCTGTGATTTACTTTATCAAAAGCTTTTTTAAAGTCAGCATCAGTTTGTTTTCCTTGTACAAAGCCTTGGTTAACGTGGGTAGTAAGTTAAATGACATTTGATATGGTAGAGCAACCTTTACGAAATCCATGTTGAGAAGATGACAGAATTGATGATAATTGATGACACATGTAATCAGTGATAAAGTGTTAAAAAATCTTAGGTATTACACTAAGCTTAGCAATACCTCTATAATTTGACACCTCAGTCCTATTACCAGATTTAAATAATGGGATTATAAATGAAGACCTCCAAAATCTCGGAAAACAACCATACTTAATGGATGTGTTGAATAAAATAATTAATGGATATACCAAGGAATGAGCACAATTGTGTATAATGCTGCTAGGAACACCATTATGACCATAATTATACGAAATTTTAAGTTTTTTTAAACTTTCCAATAAATTCTCAGCATCAATATTTGGAAACGATATAGCACGGTTAGTATAAAGTGTGTTGGGATAACTATCGGAGCAATATTGCTTATCCGAATATGTACTGGATAAAAATCATCAAACATATTACTAATATTAATATCGTCGAAAGATTCATAATTGTTGAGTTTCATTACTGAAAGATATCCATTTGTTTTTCTTTCAGATTTGACAAAGTTGTAAAATGCTTTAGTATTATATTTAAAATAATTTTTTATTTTTTGTAAATATGACTGATGTAGGGAATTGTTGAGATTATTATATTCCGCACGAGCAACTGAGTATTTACTATAATCCACAAGCAAGCCAGATATTTTGAAGTTTTTATAAAGTTGTTTATTCTTTAAATTCTTAAGTTTAGATAACAGTTTTGAATTCCAAGGAGGGCCACTGTGATTATAAGAACAGTGTTTTGGTGTGCATTTATCCATGAAATAATATATTTTATTATAAAAATTACTAGTCATCTCATCCAAAGTATAATTGTTTATGTAAGGGATACACAGTAGATCGTTCCAATCAGTATTTAATATTAAATTATTTAATTTAACGTAGTTCGTTTGCTTAAAATTATAAACTTTCTCATTATTAATTTCAGTAGAGGATTTATGTATAGCAGGTAGAGAGAAAATAAATTCAAATTTTGGATGAAATTTTTCTTCGGGCAAATTAACAGGATCACAACGAGAAATTACACAATTGCATGGATCATTTACGAATACCAAATCTAATAATTTACCAAATTCATTATAAATGTTGTTTAGTTGATAAAGGCAAACATCGAATACATTGTTTGAAAATTATAATTTAAAGAAAAATAATTATTTTTTTTAATTTTTCAGATCTTATAAATCTGTAATTATAATACCCACAGACACATATTTTACCTTAAATTAAAGCTAAATGTATTGGCTATTTAAATTAATTATCTAAAATAACACTTATATAGACTTTTTTAAGATTTTTTAGATATTAAAAAAAATTTGGGTAATAAAATATTTATCTCGAATTAAACCTATAGTGGGTCCATATTTTATAATCATGGTATATTTCGTTGGAAAGATATTTTTCATACCATTAATTTGACGTATCATAAATTATCAGACACCGAATAGTTTTCGAGATATAGGCTCATATATTTGCAACTTTGAAGACCCGCCCACTCGAAAATAAGCGTGACCGACAAAGAATTTTTATACTACTTTTATCTTCTCTAAAAGCCCTATTTGATGCAATTTTTTATTTTGAGCAATGTCACTGAAACCAACTTGTTCCAATTTGTATTTATAATTTTATATAACGAAAACATACAAAACATTATAGTGATGTACATACAATCAACCAAAGTAAATAAAGCTCGTTTTTAAAATAATCGCTTTTAAGTTAGGAACAAATACGAGTATTTATTATTTTAAATTATTATAAATGTGGTTAGTTTATGTTTTTATGCAGTATAAATATTATTTGACATATTAAAATAAGAATAAAATTTCATTTTATATTGAAAATATACAAAACATTTTAAGATATCCGACTATCCGAATGAACTAATAATCCAGTGATGGTCAGCCCATACAACAATTGTTTGAAAAATTTACACACATTTGTTATGCTCTTTTAAAAACATTCATTCAGTAGTCGTTGAGCAAGCGATGAGAACACATGCGACGGATTATCGTCATTTCCCTGCAAATAACGCGACTAGTCCATACATGCATGTAAAGACTAGTCCAAAGAGGAGTAGGAGTACTCCAAAACTACTCCAAATATATGAAAAAAAGGTGGTCCATTTAACATTGCGATGTCCTAGGACTGGACCATATAACCCATCGGAGTAGTCCCAAAACTACTCCATGGAGTACTCACGAGGGTTAGCTTTAAACAACAACAACAACTCAATATGCAATCGTGTTAACACGAAACCATGTCGTTTAACTACAAACTCTTGTTTAACTATGACATGGTCCATGACTGCATTACATTGGACCATGTTGTGAGTAGTCCATATAATCTAAAATGGATCACGTAGTCCAATATTATTTGCAGGGTTTTTTCAGAAATTTGTTAAGCATTGTTGTTGCTTCTTGTTGATCGAAGCATAGCAAACACACGCGATTCAATTACACTGTCAAACACCATTTTTGGAACAGAATAGCGACCCTATAATTCTGAAAGGGTATGTTGAGTAGATCATTTTTGTAGAACAAACTTATGGTCCAGCACGTCTGAGTTTTTTTTTACAGTGGGTCAAAGTTTTCATTTTTTGGTCGAAGGGAGCATTATACTATATGAATAAAATGTTGTAAGTTAATGTCTGAGAGAATTCTTATGGTCAGAGTTGTATTGTGGAATTGTATGAGGATTATTTTTGTGGAAGATCTTAACCCTCTAACTGATCTCTTTATGGGTCAATTTGACCCTTTTTTCGATAAAATCAAAAAATATCCTTTAAAAAAGGACATTTAAGGATTAAAATATTCTACGAAAATGTTTGGCGGAAAATTTCAGTGGGGGTCGCCAAAGACACCATTGTTGTAAATAAAGCTGTTTTTTATATAGTTAAGATTGGGTTTCTTTCGTAAAAAATGGATAAGTATGTACTTCGAATTAAAAAATAATAATATTGGTTTTAAGCACAATTTTTATTAAATTTTTATTTAAAAAGGCTGCTCACAGTAAAACTAATACTGTCGAGTTATCTTCTGGAAGTGATGATGAGAATAGGTATATTTGCATTCAATTTCAATAACTTTTTTTTAAATAATATTTTGTTGTTTAGTGATATTGAAAACAACCCGAAAAGAAAATTCCGTGTATTGTGGGTGGATGAGTTTCCGTGGTAAGAAACAAAGATGGATGTTGTTTCTGCGCTGCCTGTGAAAAAAATTGCAAATCACGTAAGTTATTTACGAAAGCACACTAAAAAAGTGTTCATAAGCAAAATGTGGAAAATAAAAATAACATTTGCAAGTTCTCAAAAAGAAACTCTCAATAAGCAAGTGCACCAAACAAAGCTAACATTAGTAATGTTTCTTATTTCCCACAATTTGCCTTTTTTATTAATGGACTATCTACCAGGCTTATTAGAGGAGCGCTGTCCCGACTCTCAAATTGCGAAACACATTAAATGTGGCAGGTAAAGCAACTCAATTAACAGAAATGTTAGGAAGTAAATCTAAAGCAAATTTAATTTCCAAACTAAAAACGACAATGTGAAAGTGATATGAATACATTTTTGTTCATTTACCCTGATTTTCCAAAGTTCTAGCCAATTCTCTAGCTTATAAACATAATTCTGCAAAATCTGTGATGCAACTTGTTGGTCCTTATGGACGCTGATAAAGGCTGTATCGTCTGCAAAAGTTGACATGTGGATTTTGGGGTATGACGGCATGTCGGAGGCATAAATCAAATATAAAGTAGGACCCAGTATGCTACCCTGTGGCACACCTGATTCAATTGGCTGAGCGGTACTTAAAAAATCACCTTCTTTGATTTCAAATTTGCGACTGTATAAATAACTTTCCATGAGTTTATGGGTGTTAGCAGGCAGAGTTGATTTTATTTTGTGCATTAAACCGCTATGCCAAACTTTGTCGAACGCTTGCGACACATCAATGAAAAGGGCGGAGCAGTATTTTTTGTCTTCAAACGATCCTCTTATCACATTTACCAATCTGTGTGTTTGTTCGATGCTGCTGTGTTTCGCTCTGAAGCCGAATTGATGATTACGAATACATTTAGCGTCATTCAGAATTGGAGTCAACTTAGTCATTAACAGTTTTTCGAACAGTTTAGAAATTGTCGGCAGTAGACTAATTGGCCTATATGACTCCACTTTGGTGTGGTCCTTTCCTGACTTAGGAATCATAGTGATCATATACACCTTTCAATCTGCAGGATAGTATTCTAGGCGTAAAATAGCGTTCAAGATAAAGAGGATAATTCTTCTAGCTACACGAGGTAACTCCTCAAGCATTTTGTTGCTGATTTTATCCATACCTGGAGCTTTTTTAAGATTCAGAGTACCAATAGCGCTTTGAACATCATTAAAGCTAAGTCTTAGAGGTACAGGAGGTCTAATAACGAGTGGAGGTAAATCAGATGCATTATTTGAGTTGTTTATAGTAAACACATTTCTCAAATGGTTAACAAATAATGTCCCTTTCTCGGAATCATTTCTAGCCCAGTCACCAGTCGGATTTCGCAAAGGAGGTTTTACTCTCACTGGTCTTTTTAAACCTTTTGCCGCCCTCCATAACGAGTAGTCAGATTGTGGGGTACTATCAAGACCCTCCAAGTAAGATCTAAGTGAGGCCGTTCTTTGGATTTCCAAGAAATGTCTTAGTATATCTCTGCATACCCGTAGCCTAGCTTTCAGTTCAGGAGACCTGTGAATTTGCCACTCTCTTCTCATTCTTCTTTTTTCTGATAGGAGATGTTCGAGTTCAGAGAAATAAGTTCTGTTTGTCCTATTTCTACATTCAACGTGATAAGTGGAAGCGTGATGCACAGCTCGTCGAAGGTCCTCGGTAAAGTTGCCAATCGACTCATCAATATCGTCGGTAGTTCTCAACACAACATTTTCCGTGCAATGAGAACTTACATACTTTTTGTATTTTATCCAACTTACTCGGGTCTTAGTCATGTTCATAAATGGAGAGCAACACACTTGAGGGAAATGCATTGAAATGATAGTAGGAGAGATATCCCATTCTACAGGGATATTTTTCACTACTCCAAAGTCAATAACATCGGGAATCTTCCGTCGGCCAATAGGTAGGATGTCCACTTGAGAGTACATCTAAGCCCATTTTAGCAATGGTGTTGAATAGTACGCGACCCTTCGGGGTCACCAGACGTGAACCCCAAAATGTGTGTTTGGCGTTAAAGTCGCCAGCATCTAAAAATCTAGCTCCAAAGGATTTAAAGAAGTTATGGTATTGGTATTCTTTTATTGAAAATCGAGGCGGCGAATAAATTGATGATAAAAAAAAATTGTATTGACAGAATTCAATACAAATGTTTGTACAAATGTAGGTAATCCTCACATATGTTGTTCATTAAATAATGTTTTATTCTGTTCTTTATAAGAATTGCCGAACCTCCACAAGCTCTTCCGCGGGATCTATAGTATCGTACAACACGTAGCCATTAATTTTGAAGTACCCTGTCGCCGTCAAGTGAGTTTCAGTAATCATCAATCTGCTTATCCATCAGGAAGTGTTCCAGTTCGTTTTTATGTTGGCGGAGGCCGTTCGCGTTCCAAAAACAAATTTTTACACAAATCATTTCTTTAAAATGGCTTGTAAGATAGTGGATTGCATTTTCAGCATCTCCTGCATCATGTATGTCATGGTGGTCGTAAAAGTGTTCATAGTTTGGACAAGTGTCTGCAATGTTGTCTCTAGATTGTTGATATGCGGCTGAGAATATTAGGGTTTAGTTGATTGGCAACTCTGCTTTTAAGCTGTCAAAACGTGAAATACTTAAGCTGTGCTATTATTTCGTTTATTCTCCAAGTTAAATTAATGGTTACACGTTGTAAACCACTGAAATATAAACTAACAGTGAATTCTGCATACGAGTTTGTTGGAGTACAGTACAAATACAGCCATTATTCAACATTTTTGATGGAATTTTTCAACTGGATTTGGTATAAGTATTTGGTGATATTGCTGTAACTTGTCCTTTTTATTGTATATATCAGCTGTTCTTGTTATTACTTAAAGATGACTCGTATTAAATTTATATCACTGTATGCCTAAAAGTATGCTCTCAATTTGTTTTTATATACAATATTAACCAGTGTTTGAAAAGGCTAAAATAATAACCAGGGTTTAAAAAAGCTACTTCCATAGTAAATCAAAATTACGAAAAGACTGTAGACTAAAAAACAAAAAAACTAATGAGTTTTAAGCGCCACAGAAATTTGTCATCACCAGAACAATTAATCAATAATAATAACAAGAAGCAATTAACGACTAATATTATGGATAATCAAACTACTCCTGATGTATTTTCTTGGGATAAGCTCTGCAACCTTTTAGATGCGAAATTGAAAGATGTCACCAGAAAGGAAGACCTTGTATCAATCAAAACAGAAATTGAGGAACTTAGAGAAGAAAACGTTAAACTAAGAAATGACATCAACAAACTTACAACTCGCCTTGAATATATTGACCGAAGGACTCGTTCAGCAAATATTGTTGTTAGTGGCTTAAATAGCAATAATAACAACGAAGCTAAAAATGAATTTACTAAATTATGCACCAACGTACTTAAGGTTAACATACATGTTATAAATGCGCGTAAATTGCCATCGAAAAATACATTTTTATTTACACTGGATACAAATACGCAAGCTACCAATGTAATAGCTGCCAAGGGTAACTTGAAGGATGGTTCGATTTTCATTCAGAAGGATTATACCAATGAAGAACAAAATGTGAGATATAATTTAAGGCAAATAAATAAAGCTGTCACAAATCCTCAAAATAATTTGAAGGTCAGGATGGGCGAATTCTGTATTTTTATTAATAACAAAAGATACACTTGGTCCATGCGAAAAGCAGTTGCTAATTGTAATGTTGATGCTGAGTTTTTAAGAAATTTATTGGCTGAAGCCAACTCCTCTATAGATGTCACAGTTCGAAATATGAACAATAATGTTGAAGTTGTTGCTGCAACCTCAACAAATGCTCAATAGCAATACAACACATGCCGTTTAGTCTCCTATAATGTAGCAAACCTTGCCAGTTTTCTTAGTTTAGGAAATTTTGTAACTTTTATAAATAAATTTGATATTTTCTTCCTTTTTGAAACTCATGTCATAGCTGAAAAACGACAACTTTTTACTTCATACTTTCAAAAATATAATATATGATGCAAAGAAAACCCATAATACTGGTCGTGCTAGCGGTGGATGCCTGTATGGCTTCAGAAAGGAAATACAAAAAGCTTTTAAATTAAAATTTTCGATTCATGCAAATAATAACGTTTTACTAACAGCTATTCTTGATGGTAATTTGTTTTATTTTATACCCCGCTATTTAAACTGCACTAATTGGAACGTAGATTTTGAATCGTTTGAAAATTTTTTAATAGCACTTTCTCCTACAAATTTTTGCATAGTTGGTGATTTGAATGCACGTATAGGTGAGGAGCAAATTTTGGATCCTAACCTTCTACACAACCTCCCACATATTAATAAGATCAGATAATCGAAAGATACAACGTGTAATACAAAAGGAAGCAGGCTTACAGATCTAGTTGAAAACTTGGGAGGCATAGTACTTAATGGTAGGACAGTTGGTGACAAACAAGGTGAATATAGTTTTTGTGGCGGAATTGGTAGCTCTGTTATAGACTACTGTATTGGTTCTCAGAGTTTTTTGAACTTCGTTGATGATTTTAGTATTGCTTGTAAATCTTACTCTGACCATATGCCGCTTGTACTTAAACTAATTGTTCCAATGTCTTACAATAGAGCTGCAGCTGATTCAGTACCTCAGAGAATACGATGGAACGATAAATTTGCGCTAGAGTACGCAGAAAATTTAACGATTATTACTAGAAATACAAATTTTGCACCCAATATCTCTGTTGATGAAATGGTACTATCTGTTAAAAACAAAATCTTAAAAGCTAATGTTACTTCCAACAATAAGTTTTGCTTTGAACCAAAACAAAAATGGTTCAATTGGAAATGTGCACGTTCTCGTAAAAATATGATGAAACTTCTTAACAAGTATAGAAAAAAGCATACAAATGCAAATAAGGCACAGTATCTTTCTGCCAAAGCCAAATATCTAAGAATATGCAAAATTAGGAAACTTGAATTGTATGAAAAAAATTTAGAACAACTTAACTTTGTTAACTGCAGTAAAGCCTGGTGGAAACTGTCAAATGATATGAAAACTCGAACGTGCATTACGAGAGGTGACTTAACATCAGAAGACTTTCATACACATTTTAGTACTATGCTCGCGAACACAGAACAAGCAAATTTATTACATTGGTGTAGGCCTTGTTTTACTGATGCTTTTCTTGATTCACCAATTGAACTCTGTGAGCTCTCTACAGTGCTACGTTCATTAAAACTTAACAAAGCTCCAGGTTCTGATGGTATCAGTTATGAATTTTATAGATATTCTCCTGTTTGTTTCGTAAACGAAATTCTTTGTCTGCTTAACCAAATTTTTTTAAAGGAAACTGTACCAAGCAGCTTTAAAAAGTCAATTCTGATTCCGCTTCTGAAGAAAGGAGATCCAAATAATCCAACAAATTATCGAGGATTATCGTTAATTGACACATTATGTAAAATTTTTAATAATATTCTCTTAAACCGTATAACTAATTGGGTTGATGTCAACAACATAGTAAACGAGTATCAGGCAGGCTTTAGAAAAAATTACTCTACAACTGATAACGTGTTTAATCTCGTTAATATTGTTCATTTAAATAAGCTAATCGGCAAAAGCACATATGCTTTCTTTGTGGATTTCTCCTGCGCAATTGATATGATACCAAGGAATTCTCTTTTTTACAAATTATCCTCTATCGTCAAAGATAATTCGCATCATACAACTTTACTATGAAAATAACACAAGTCAAGTTCTTTATGGTAACACATTTTCTGATCCGTTCAGTGTAGACAACGGTGTGAAGCAGGGATGTATACTTAGTCCTTTTTTGTTTGCTTTATACCTTAACGACCTGGCTGAAGCATTACCTGGTGGTGTAAATGTAGTAGATGAACCTATAAAAATCCTTCTTTACGCTGATGACATTGTCATCTTATCTGATTCGCCAAATATTTTACAGAATATGATTGATAAACTTTATACGTACTGCAACATTTGGTCCCTAAAGTTAAATCTTGCTAAGTCTAAAATATTAATATTCCGCAGTGGAACAAGAATATCGAATAATCTGAAATGGAATTATGGTGAAGATATCATTGAAATCGTTAATAACTATAGATATTTGGGCATGGACCTTAATTTCAACTTGTCTTTCAATAAACATATAAAAAATAAATTAACTACTTCTAAAATGGCGATTTCTTCAACATGGGCAAGATACATAAACCACCCCAAAATTTCAAACAGCAACAAACTAAAAATATTTAATGCAGCATCAAAATCTATTATGTTTTACGGAGCCCAAATATGGGGTTTTAAAAAATATGATGAAGTGGAAAAATTGTTCAGGTTTTTTATAAAAAAGATGCTTCGTTTACCAAGCAACACACCAAATTACATGCTTTATATTGAAACTGGCTTAAACTCTTTATATGTTCATACTTTAAAGCTCCACTTTGATTACATTAATAAAGCACTGTGCATGCCTAGTTGCAGATTGCCACGTATCTTGGCTGAAAAGGTAATAGCAAAAAAGACGTATTGGGTAGAGGAATGGATCGCTTTATGTGGAAATATTAAATTTGTACCCGACTATGCTGAAAATCCTATATGCTTATACTCAAAACAAATTCTAGACCTTTTATCAACTAAGGAAAGAGAAGATTTATTGGCGAACGCAAGAAACTCTCAATTCCACGATTTATATCCGCTGGTTGATTATTGCATGAAACCCCTTTATGCTTTTGGTTTGTCTTCTCGAGCTGCAAGTTTAATAATAAGAGCAAGAGGTGGATTATTAGATATTAATGCCAGGGCCTTCAAAAGTACATCAGTTGGCCTGTGCTCACTTTGTAACCTAGACGCTACAGAAAACACTCTACACCTAATTGGAATTTGTCCAATATACTACGAGTTCAGATTAAAATATTTTGGAAAAACTACTTTAGATTTGAATGAAGTTCTGAATATATTAAATGGTTTTGAATTTGATTACTTTACATTGTATAAATATTTGGAAATTTGTCTGAAATACAGGGAACTAATATTAAATGAATTTGAATAAACTCTGTATATTTTGTATGTATATTTAGAAACTACAACGTAAATAAATGAAATTACTCATAGCTTTATATATGCCAATCTGGCTCACAATTATCTTGTTATGCCAAATATAGATAATATAGTATTATTTAATCTCTAAGATTGTAAACATGTAATATAAATATCTATTAAATAAATATAAAAAAAAAAAAAGGTTCCTGCTCCAGACCTGGCATATTAGATTTAATCACGTTTGCGTAAGAAACTTGTCTAGAATTAGGAGCGTTTTCGTGAGTAGTTGGTCGTACAATTTGAGGAAAATTCATACTCGACATGAAATTAGGTAGTTGATGATGATCAGATAATACTGCCGACTTATTGGTCCGTATGCCCTTCAAGTAAGTATAAACTGGACAACCTCTATAATTTGCGGTATGATTTCCTCCGCAGTTACTACATTTTTTTATTTTTACGTCAGATTTGGACTTATTACATTGAGCAGTTGGATGTAGTTCCCCACACGCAACACAAACAGACGGCAATTTATAGTACGCTTTGGTGTGGCCAAATTCTTGACAATTAACACACTGGACGGGTCCAATGCGCTTATGCGGTTCCTCCACGGTAATTCTACGATGCAGAAGATAAATGAGATTGTAGATTGGATGGGACTCGTTTTTCTTTAAGACAATATCTCCAGGTTCCAATTTTACCCTGAACATGGGCTGAGGGATCTTTTCACGATTTCTAATATTCACTACGCTCTTGATTTTGAACCCTTTGTCCATTAAACCGGTCTTTATCTCCGCAGGATCAACACATGGGTCTATACCCTTTAGAACGACTTGGAGTCCTTTTGCGCTTTTCATCTGGTAGGTATAGAAATCCCTACTCTCTACAATATATGCAATTGATCACAATGTTTTGTTCAAAGGTCAGCGAGTAATTATTCCAAGTATACTACAAGAAGCAGTTCTACAGGAACTTCATCATACGCATACAGGTACAACAAATAGGAAACAATTAGCCAGACGTTACGTATACTGGAAATCCATCGATAAAGATATCGAAAAAATTGTACGCACTTGTCCAGCTTGCACTTCTACTAAAAATAGTCCAACAAAAGCACCACTTCATCCCTGGGAGGAGCCAGACAACAAGTGGCAACGAATTCACATTGACTACGCGCGGCCCTACGCAGTTTAAGTTATAAATTGCATTTTTATTATAAACTAAAATGACATTAAGTTTTTCAATTAATATAAGTATGTATGTAGATGAGTCACTCTGTTAGCTTCTTATACAAATATATAAATGTTATTACAATAAGTTATAATTCTTAAGTTTAAAATGTAATTCGAAACAGATTGTATGCTAGAGTTTACATTTGGCGAAATATTATATTAACTACGCTACATACGTATAAGCTGAGAGACTTGCTTTGCGCTTGCGTGTATAGAGTGAAGTACGACAAAAAAACAAAAAAGGCAAAGTTGTTTGTGTATTTCGTATTGCTAGTGCTGCATGCTGTAATGAGTATACAAAACACACAGCCTATAGCTAAGAATTTTTACAAATACAAAATAACACCAAGAGTATAGGGCTTGGACACTCCTGCTTTAAAGTGTTCTTTTATTTGATTTTGTTTTCGTAAATAAATAAACAATAACAACAACAATATTAAACCTTTACATTGCTTTTTCATTTGATTTTGTTTTCGTATATAAATAGATTAAAATACAGTAACAATAATCAATGCAAATTTAAAAACTGTAACCATAAATAATAACAACAACAATATGTGATGTTATTAGTGAAGTTAGTTGCAAAAGAAAACAAAACAAAAAAAAAAAAGAGAAATAAAACAACAATGTCCAGCTGTTACAATAAACAGGGTCGTTTTATATATTTGTTTGATAACCCTGTTTTTCCACAGGCAAATTTTTATTTGGCAAATTTTTTGTTTTCTCTTTTGAAATTTGCGCTTGCTTTTCCACTAGCAAATTTTTCTTTGCCAAATTTGCGAATCAAAATACAAAAGAAAGAAAGAAACGTCAAAAGTGTTTACATTTAAAGAATTTTTCGAAGAAGTGTATATATTTTATTATATAAATTGCAAAAATTAATAATTTAATTTCACTTGCACAAATTAAAGCAAAAGGTTTGTAAACAAAAGCCGGCTGTGTCAGTAAAACGAATAGGTTAAAAAGGAAATGTCAACAAAATTGTTTTCAACGAACAGAGCAAAGCAGAATTTGCGTGTACCGCAAATTCTGAACAGGCAAAGTTTTGTTTCTCTTCCTCGCACCCCTCTCGCCGACAAACTCAGAATTTGCCAAATAAAAATTTGCCTGTGGAAAAGGGGACTTAGGGATGGGGTATCAGAGTTAATGCTCAGCTAAAAATACGTTCCGCTTTCCGTCGGTATTTACGGATAGCTGTCATTTGTTTTTGTTCTGATATAAAACTGTTAAGGCTCAGTTAGCCGACTGTAATGGAATGTAACTGCAACAGTAAGAAACAGCTGATGGATATTGTTATGTGTAAACTAATGCAAATGGTTATGCAGATGTAAAGTAATGCAACATTTTTTACGTCATTACACTACATTCCGTTACAGTCGGCTAAATGAGGCTTTATACATTTTACTCCTGAACCTGAAAATCATAAAATCAATTATTTACAATATATTAAAGTCGGTTATATAAGCTCAGTTTAATAACTGTTATCATGCCTAAATGCCGTAATAAATTCGATGATATGATGGTTTCCTGCTGGCTTTGTGATTCTGTTTATCATGCTAAATGTGTTGATTTGGCTGTTCGAACTGTTGACAATTGTTGACATTTTTAAATTGCAATTAGCGTGAAAATAATGGTCTGCGCTGGTGCTGCAAAAAGTGTATTGCTCTTGATATCGAATTTTCTTCATTTTTTAAAAACACATGTAATCAATTTAAAGAAATCCATAATGACTTAGACAACCTTTTTTTAAAAATTAATGCAATATAAATAACTTCTTGAAAAAACACCAAACTCACCGAAAAGAAAGAAACAAGATACAACTCTAACTAATGCTAATGCTGTTGAAAAAGCTTCTGAAAATCTACTAATAGCATCTTCATCTACCTGTTCTTTCTTGTCGTTGGTTCACCCATTAACAACTGAAAAAAGTCTTGTAACAATGTACCATCAGTGTCACCATTATCTTTAAATCTTAATTCAACAAGTTCTAAATCAACTCGGTCATGTTTTTAAACCGCCAAAACGCAAAACTATTCAACAAGTTCATCTGTTTCAACAAATTTAAATCCGCATATTCCTGTTTTATACCGTCAAACAATACTCCAATTCATCAAGTTATTTCTCCAAAAAAAGATATTTGCTGTTCTGATGACATCAAACATTATATAACTGACAAAATTGGCTCCAATATTGATATGATTGTTTTCAAATTTAAATATTCAGAACGAATAAATAAAGTATATTTTAAAATAATCGTTCCTCAAGACTACTTTGATACAATTGTGAATCAAGATTTTTGGCCGCCAAATGCTCTTATTCGTGAATACGAGTAAAAAATACTTCAACATCTGACATTGTTCATCTGCCACAATCATCATCTTCAAAAAACTAACTCAACTGTCGATAGATAATCTCATTAATATTATTTACCAAAATGTACGGGGTCTCAATACTAAATTAACTAATCTTTTTGCAAACAGTTTTGATTTATTCATACCACATTATTGTATTTACCAAAACCTGGCTGAATTCATAACAATAAAATTCTATGTTCCAAATATCAAATATTTAGATATGATCGAATGCGAAAACTTGGTGGGTGGTGGAGTAGTTTTTGCTGTCCTTAATGTTTTGCAATGTGAGATTATAGAAAATGTTTTAATTGATGACAATGATGAAATTGAGTTTATTGCGGTTAAAATTCGTGTTGGTCATAGACAATTATTTGTCACGTGTTCTTATTATCACCTAACTCATCTCTTTTGATATATAATAAACATTTTTCCGCTATTAACTTCGTTCTGAATTCCAAATGTAAAATGGGTTCAATCCTTTGATTGTAATTATATGGCATCCGCCATGGAATAATCAATACTTACGAAATGCTACAAATAAGAAAACTAAATGTTTTGCACTGGTTGATTTTCGTAAATATGCTATAGCAAGATCTGAATACAACACTACTAATAAACTTGCATACAATGACTATATTTATCGTATCCCAGTAGAAAATGTGCTCCAAAAGGTTTTATGTATGAATTCATACCTTAACCTGCTGATGGGATACATGATTTTTGTATGAAGTGTTCCCGGTTTGGAGGACTACTTTCTGCTGACAATAAACGCTTCTTTTAACCTAATCAAACATGCAAATAAAGCGCTTTACTAAAGTGTTTTTTTATTTCTATCTGAATGTTTTTGCTTAAGAAAAATTCATACTAACTGAGAAGTGCGATATTCGTTTTGTAATTGACTTGCGTTGTCATACGTAAATCTCCAGGCTATAATTTCATTTTTGTTTTTTCGCTTTAAAACCTTCTTCGTTGTCAGCACTAAAAAAGCATCTTTTTGTATATTTTATTCGTAAGCATTTACTGCTTCAAAATAGCGCTTTTATTGAAGCGCTCGATTATGCGCTTTTTCTCTTAAATGCTTCAAAAAACACGAATTTTTTTACTGGGATTAAACACAATATAAGAATAAACCCCAAATCTTTCTATAAATTCGTAAACTCCAAGCGTCGCTCTTCAGGTTTTTTTTTCAGGCATTTGAAGTATGGTTCCTTGGCTGCTGATGACGATGTTTCAATAAGCAATATATTTGCTGACTTCTTTTAAAAACTTATTCTACCAATTATTATTCTAACACAACAAAATATCCTTATACTACAACTCATTCATGTGGATTTTACATTCCATTTATAAATATTGTTACTGTGCTTTCGAACTTAAAGTCGCTGAGGAACTCGTTTAGTCCAGATCCGGATGGTATTCCAAGCAGTATCCTTAAAAACTGTGCAGCATCACTGTCCGCGCCTCTTGCTGCATTATTTAACCATCAGTGTGGAAAACATCATATATAATATAACGGTATGATGATGTATCTAACTACAGAGGTATCGCCAAAATGAATGCAATTCCAAATCTCCTTGAAACAATTCTTACAGATTAGGCAATTGTCATCAAATTTCTTGCCTTCTATCACCATGTCAACATGGGTTTCGTAAGTCCTGTTCAACTACAACTAATGTTTTGGAACTCACCACTATCGTCAATTAAGGTTTTACAAATAAAATGCAAACCGATGTGATATACACGAATTTTAGTACGGCGTTTGATAAAGTTAACTACAATATTCTAATACACAAATTATCACTTATGGACTTTAGTTTCTCAGCTTTAAAACGGTTAAACTCTTATATCAAATTATATATTTTATATCAAAAATCATTCAAGTACATTCTGGTGTTCCTTAAGGTAGCCACCTGGGTCCAATTTTGTTCACCCTATTCATCAATGATCTTCCTACTGTTATTTTTCATTCTAAAGTACTGATGTATGCCGATGATGTAAAACTTTTAAACTCTTTTAATGATACAAATGGACATAGTTCACTAAGTTTGATTTTTGTTTTTTTTGTGGAAGAAATATTCTTAGTATATATATATGATGATATTTATATCAAAGTATATTTGAGGGTGCTGTAGCTTAATTGGTTAGCGCATTTGATCATTAAGCATGAGTTGGTATTTGTAGCCCGGGTTCGATTCCCAGCCGCTGCCACTCAAACAAAATCAGTTTCTGAGAATTATTAGTTTTCTTTCTATCCATTATAACTAATATTTATCACAGCGCCCTCCTTCGGTGGTATAGCATTCAAACGCCACCGAAGTAAAATAAATAAATAAAGGCTACAAAATCAAGCTTTAACATTAATGCGCCTACACACCACCAGAGGCGCTGCAATTCTGCACTAAAAACAAACATAATGCGCAATTACAGAGTTGTGATATAAAAAGCTTTCTTCTTTCACCACCTTTACTTCTTCAACTATCCCCTTTCCAAAGAAAGTAACGCAATTATATATAGGCATATTAATTGCCTGAGTGTTACTTCTCTTTTTAACAAAAAAAAAAAAAAAAAAAAAGTGCCGACTTTTGCAATTTTTCTGAATGGTGCAGATTTAATTTATGGGAGTTAAATATTAAAAAATGCAGACACATGTCATTTTTTAAACACAATCCGATTGAGACTTCTTATTATATTGATACTGTTCAGAGATCAGTACTGAAAAAGTGAGTATACTTGAATCATGACTTATAATTTGTTATACTTATACGAACTCATATTTCTCTCAATATCATCAAACCAATATTCATCTTTAAAGTTTGAAGTACGCATTATATTCAGACTTAATCTCATGTATGATGTTGTTTATTTTGACTCTCCTTAACTCAATGTACGTAGACGATAAAAAAAATAAGTATGACTCGCATACACTCATGCGAGAGTCGTTCATTTTTACAGTCCGCTTATAAAAATTATATAAAATAATAAATTTTATATTTTCCCCAATATGTTTTCCTATAAACTTACTTGTATGTTTTTATATTTCTTTTTTACTTATTTTGTATAAATACCTAACGGAATATGCTGAAATTTTTTTTCAATGACTTAACTGAGTTGAATACTTTATGAGTATGTGAGTATTTTTCTTAAGATGTAAATCTAAATACCGTTGTTTATGATGCCGATCTCTGATGCTGTTATTTTAAATAAAGTTCAAACCATATGGGATATTGGCATACTGTTGGATCATAGGCTTGATTTTTGCGATCACATCTCTATAATGATAAATAAAGCCTATGGGGTACTTGGATTCATGAAGCGCTGGTCTAAGGAATTTTTAGATCCTTATATTACAAAACTTTTATATGCTCTTGTTCGACCAATTCTTGAGTATGGATCAATTCATATCAATAGTATTTAATCGGTACAAAAACAATTTTTAATTTTCTGCCTCTGTGGTCTTGGTTGGAATTCTTATGTCTTGCCAGCGTATCAAAGTAGACTTGCTTTGATAAAAAAATTTAATATTTGGCACATGTATCATTTTCATTTTCCTCCATTTCTTTCAAAATGGAGTTTTTTTATTTTTCCTCAAAAGAAACTTTAGACCATTTCCTTTAAGTGCTTTGTGGTCACTTAATGGGATGCAAGTGGGGTATCTATAAAAAAAATTGACAACTCAAAGAAGAAAGTGTTTAAATTTTTACCATATGCACTATTTTCATCTCTTTTCCTATTTATTACTTATGATGCTAAATATGAATAATAATAATAAATAATTTTTGATATTTCTTTAGTTAGGCTTTGAGTTCATTAAATTTAATTTTCATTAAATTATTTTTACTGAAGAAGGAATTGTTTTACAACTTGAAAAAAATTTATTTTTGATAATTTTTCTTGGCTGGGATTCGAACCTGGGTTGTTGGTTGAATTTACATATGTTTCGAGAAACACCACTTTATCTCATCAGAATTCTTTTTTGCGTTCTGACCCCTTTGCACCACTACGGTGCCTGCTAATCAACAGACAACATCAAGCCTTTAACCAGTGACTGGTGGTTCGAAGTTTTCTGTAATCATTTTTATTAATTTCTATTTATAGTTTTTTTTTTCCTTTTCTTCAGTTTTTTCTTTCGTATTCATGTCAAGATTTCGTCTCGAAACCCTGAATACATTTGTTTATTATGTTTGTTGTCCACTTTCGTACACATGTAAACATTATGGCTTGTGCCTTAGCTATGAACTCAAAGCCTAACTAAAGAAATATCAAAAATTTTAATATTAACAGTTCAACTAAAAATAATAATTATTCTAATAATAAATAATTTAATAAAAAAAATATATAAATGAAAATGATACATGTGCCAAATGTTCTTGAGCTAAAAAAATGATTTTTTTGATAGATATCCCACTCGCATCTTATAAGGCAGCTATGACAAATTATGGGTCAAACTTCTTAAATTTTGGAGCAGTTATTTTCATGCATATGAGGATATTTCACGTCGAATTTCAACGTAATACCGGTATATTTAAGATAGATATATATTAGTATTAACGTGGATTTCGAGAGTGGACCTTATGTGGGGGATATAGTCAAATAGGGACCGATATTCTCAAAACTCAGCAGTTTGATTTAAGCATGCATGTAAATGATCCGTGTAAAATTTTGGATTGGTACCCTTATTTATAAGAGATTTATGAGTATTAAACTGATTTTCGGAAGAGGGCTTTATATGGGGCAACCGGTTAAAAATAAACCGAAATTCACAAAATTTTGTGCAAAGTTTTGAGTCGGTACCGATATTTATACAATATATACATATAAGGAAAAATGTCTTTTTCAGATGTGGTCCTTGTATGGGAGCTATGACCAGTTCTGGGCCGACCACCATACAATTTAGTACAACAATTTATTTGTCTATAAGGAGTATTTATGTTAAATTTTAGCCGTTTAACATAATTTATATCTGTTTTATACGTATTTAAGTGAATTTTGGAAGTGGACTTTATATGGGGTCTATGGTAAAACATGGACCGAACTAAAAAAAATTTCGTTTTGCGATTTCTTTTTGCATAATTTTGTCTTGATATTCCAATTTTATAGGAATTTATGTATAATTGAGAAATATTTCGGAAAGATTTTCGTATGGGGGCTATGAGAAATAATGGACCGATTCTTACTATTTTCCGCACGCTTTCTTCTTTTATCATAAATTATCTGCAATATATTTCAAAATATTGCAATAAATGGACAAAAAATATCAAATTTTTATGGAGATTGTCTCATATATTGGTCCATAACTCTGGTTAGCCTAAACCGATTTTTCTGATTTTCACTACCAAAGTTACCCGGAAAATAAGAAATATTTTTCTGGAAATTTCGTTTAGTTAAGTTATATAGTTTGCACGTGAGAGTGTTTTACACAGACAGACATACTGTACATATATGAACATATGCGATTAGTCATCGTTTGATATGAAGCTTTTAGTTTTACCATTTACTAATTCAGATAATATAAAAAATAAAATAAGAAACAGAATGATTTTAAATACTATAAAAAGATTAAATAAATGCTTTCAAATTTCAGAAGACTTTGGGCCTGATTCATTAAAACGTATAGAACATTTGTTAACACAATCACTCAAAATATATTTAAACTCTGAGTGATTTTCTAGGCAAATTTTATAAAAATATAATGATATTTAATATGTACATATGTATATATATACATATATGTATATAAAAAAGGTTTTTTTGGTATAACAGGAATTATAAATAGGTACATACTATTGAATATCAATGTATTATTGTTTTTTGGTTTAACATGTCCATAAATAAATATGCTTTATGTATTCATATACAAATATTTATTATGAAAACTGAAATGTTTGAATTAGTTTTATATTTTTAAAGTTAGACCCTTGAATATGACCTTTATTACATAATTAGTTTTGTTCTCGAGTTCGAAGTTGTTGTATTTATGTAAAAAGTTTATTATTTAAACATGTGCACCTTAAATTGTTAAAAAATATTTCAAGTATTTTAAAAAATTGAACATGTTTGTTTTGCAAACTGATTTAGTTCGGCGGAACTTGTTGATCTGATCTGGTCACACTGGTTCCAGGCACTTGTTTCCCTTTTTTGATTAAAAGAGGATACATTTGAGTTTTTATTTCTAAGTTTATTTATTTTCGTAATACGAAAGACAGCGTTATCTGCCAATGTATTCCCACCATTTACAATGCAAAAATACCGGTTTATTCGATATTCGAAAAATCAACATTTATTGTAGAAGAAAAACCCGACAGCAGTAAAAACGAAAACAGCGATATGATCACCCTAGTATACATGTTTATATGTACATATGGATTTATACTGGTTATGTGTTTATGTGTATGTACACCCTCATTAATATTTTTAGTTTACAGTGATTATAAATCGTTAAAGGGCTACCACAAATACAAAATACACACTATTGTGATCTTTATGATTTTCTGTTAACTAGCCGCAAAAACATAAAAATATAAATAAGTCGGACTGTATGGCTGTATGTAGGTATCACGTTTGTATGTATTAATACGTGAGTATTTACGAAATGTTCAGGTTAGTATGGAAGGCAGACACTTTGCCTTCCTCTGCAATAACTGACTGATCGTTCATCATCATATAGAAAATATTATGAATTACGTGTATACATTCATACATACTATCGTGTTTACTCCTTTAGAATGTTTTACGAGATGATATTGTAGCAACAATCCAAAGACAACAAACCATGTCATTAAATTCACACCAAGTACCTACCATAAGAACAAGACCAACAACCAACAACGAACATCAACATCAACAATAATCATCATGCATCGGCAACACCATCAAGAGGTGCAATAATACAACAAACAAGAGTCTTATAAATAAGTATGTATTTATATACGAACGAGTGCTATGAAGGAACACATAATTTTTCTTGCCGCATCATCATAAGGCAACAACAACGCAAAACGATCAGAACATAATTGGCTATTTTAGTCGGCAACCAACACCTTAGCGTTTCATTGATGTTCCTTTTTGGAATCCGAGCAGCCGACAGCGATATTCAGTAACTTTGGCGATTACCATCGTTATTCAGAAAATTGTTAAAGTCAAAAGACGTTTCGTCGCCATTCAAAAACGCTTCCGCAGTGAAACTCATATGGTTTGCTTTTATCTCCTCACCGTTGGTCTTTAAACAATTCGTATGTTTAAATAAAGATATCCCAGTAAACATTTCGTACCGCAATCATAGATTTAGTCTTAGAGAATTGGTTCCAGCTTTTTCATTTAATTTCCCCCTTTAAACATTTACATTCATTAAATTAATTATATTCCTCACACATAACTGTTTGAATTCAAATAATAAAAACTAAATTGTTTTTAATTTACGAGAATATTAATAAAATATGAATATACTTAGTTCAAATGTCCATCAGTGTTAAGAGAAATTTTATGTGGCCTTATACTAAATTCCAAAAAAAATATGCCAAAATCCAAATTCTAAAAAATAATAAGTCAAAATATTATATTTGGTTCTGCCGAATACCAACCACCGTGTTACAAACGAAATGAAAATTCAATATATTTCCAATCATTTTGGTGATGTGTAACTAAGAATGTAGTGGAAACATTTCGGCATGATTTGCTCAAACAAACTAAATTTTTTCATTAACAAAATGTAATAATATTAAGTTCAATGACTGTATGGTTTCAAAGTGAACTTTTTCTTAAAACACCATTAATGTTAATTTTTGTGGTATAAATTAAATGTGAGTTTCATGTTAAACATTTTTGGAAAACTATTGTGTTAATATCTATTCATACATTTAAAGAAAATATTGTTCATTTATTTTCATATATAGTTTCCAATAAAATATGTCCCAAAAATACATACATATGTATGTAATTGTGCATGTCTTTCAAAATTGACAACTTACTGGCAGTTTATAATTTTTGCTTTCACACGTCGGCTTTTAATTTCAGTAGAAAAACAACAGCTATTTATGTTATGATTATTTTCGCGGGAGTTTCGAGTTCTTGCAAATATACACTAGAGCCCCGACTTGCGTCGTCCCGATTTGTGTCGCTTTTTAAAAACTGGAAAAATTCGATTTGCGTCGTTGCAATTTCAACTTGCGTCGGTCCGAGTTGCGTCGTTTTGACCCCAATTTGCGTCGGTAAAAACGGTTACATTTTTTTACTGCAGCATTCATCGGCGTAGATAGCCCGGTCTGGGGGAGGCTAAGCCCCCCCCCAGAAAAAATTTAGCCACCCCCAGAATTTTTATTCTTTTATTGCATTTTTTTATTTGAACAATTTTCCATAGCTTTTACTAAAAAGTGTTCCAAAAAGATCCCCCCAGGAAAAAGGCCTAGCTACGCCGATGGCAGCATTGTGGATTACCATTTTTAGCATTTGTAGTGCCTGATTTAGCATCTTTCCTGTCTTTTAGCATTTTTACAAGTTCTGGCAACACTAATCGTCACCTGTACTTTAAGAAGTTTTCAAATTGTGTGAAATAAGGGGAATTCCCTTTTCTTTGTTACATAAGTTGTGCTAAGAACCCCTGGCTGGTTGTGCTAAGAATTTAGTGTGTGATTCGCCAGAGTACATTCAGGACGTACAAAATGAGTCAAAGTAAAAGAAAAGTAATAACTTTGGAATTAAAATTGGACGTAATAAAACGTTTTAAATCGGGAGAAAAAACTGTTAATATAGGAAGAGCTCTTGGCCTAGCACCTACAACAGTAAGAACAATTTGCAACAGAGACAGTGACAAAATAAATCAATTGGCTGAAATTGTCACACCACACCAATCTAAACAAGATACTATAGCAAGAAATTCCTTATTAGTTAAGATGGAGTCCCTTCTTTCAATTTGGATACATGATCAAAATAAGCGAAGAATGCCACTGAGCAAGGACGTAATAAGAAATAAAGCTCTTTCTATTTTCTCCGACCTTAAGAAGTAGTAACGGAAATTCTGATGATTTCGTAGCCAGCAATGGTTGGTTTAATCGATTTAAAACACGGGCAAATTTACATAATGTGGCATTAAAAGGAGAGTCAGCCAGTGCAGATTCAGTAGCTTCAGAGACGTTTAAGCTTGAGCTGAAAGCCATAATTGAAAAAGGAGGCTATTCTGCTAAGCAGATTTTGAATGCCGACGAAACAGGTCTTTTTTGGAAACGGTTACCATCAAGAACTTACTTGTCAAAAAATGAGAAAGCATGCCCTGGATATAAAGCAGCGAAGGATCGGCTAACACTTCTTTTGGGAGGAAACGCAGAAGAAGATTTTAAATTTAAACCTTTTTTGATATACCAATCAGAAAATCCAAGGGCAATGAAAAGTATAAACAAAAGAGACCTTCCGGTTCACTGGCGCTCTAATAAAAAGGCATGGATGACCGCAACCCTGTTTAAAGATTGGTTAGAAAATTGCGCAGTTCCTGAGTTTAAACGCTATTGTTCCTCTCAACAAATTGAGTTAAAAATGCTTTTGTTAGTCGATAACGCACCAGGACATCCAATTTTTTCAGATGACTTATCGGAGCATGTAAAAGTTGTTTTTATGCCGCCTAACACAACATCACTTATTCAACCTATGGACCAGGGCGTAATTTCGAACTTTAAAATGTACTACTTACGCCGATTTTTTCGGCAACTTCTTGATGCAACAGACAAAAATGATAAACTCTCTATGAAAGACTTCTGGAAAAACTACAACATAGTGAAAGCTATTGGAAATATACATTTATCTTGGGAAGAAGTTAAGGCATCCTCCATGAAAGGGAGTTGGCGGCAATTATGGCCAGAACTTATTAATGGAGCCGAAGATAGTGTCGATGATGTTCCAAACGTTAGTAACGAGTTGGCTAATTTAGCTAGAGAAGCAGAATTTGACGGAATGGAGGAAGGTGATATTAATGAATTTTTGCTGGTTCACGATGAGGAGCTTGATAATGAAAATTTATTAGCCATTGATATTCAGCATGTTTCAGAAGAAGATGTCATAATAAATGATGATACATTAGAAGAAAAAAAAATTAACAATCGCCAATATTTCAAAAGCTATGCAATTAATTTCCCATGCAATGGATATATTTTCTGAAAACGATCCTGAGGAAACCCGTAGCACAGGCGTAGCAGCATCCGTTGATCAAGCCATTAGTTGTTACAAAGAAATTTATCAACAAAAAAAATCTTTAAAAATTCAACAAACTTTAGACATTTTTGTTAAAAAAACAGTAAGACCATCCAATCAAATGGACATAAGTGTTGTTGATTTAGATTTATCATCTGAAGAAAGCGCAATGTTAACTAAATGAATTACAATTGTTTAATGCATCTACATACTTTTTATGAATACATATGTAAATGAATTTAATTTTTGTTATGTTTTTTCTTAATTTATTGTTTTGTTTTTTTTTATAATATGTAATTATAAACATTTGTTGAAGTAAATAAAATGAATAAAAATGTATTTATACTTGTTTTTTTATCAAAAATACAAAATTTTCTGCTTTGTTTTGAATATTTTCCCCAATAAATCAAATTTCAGTGCATTTATATAGACAAAGGTGATTCAATTTGCGTCGTTTCGATTTGCGTCGCATTTCTCCCGCCCCATTAACGACGCAAGTCAGGGCTCTAGTGTAGTTTGAAAAATGGATTAAAAATTGAAATAATTGTAAGAGTGGGTTCACACGCTGCGAATTTTTCCTGCGAATCGAGTTTATAGATAAAACACGTAGTGGAGAGTACGGGGTAGCTACTGTCGAAGGTATTGCGAAACAAAGCGAAAAATTTGAAATTTCTCTTTTGCATCTTCTTTTCTCTTGTATTATTTTCATTTCATTTACCACTGTTGTTTATTTACGAATGTATATAAAATGCATACATATGTACCATACATAGGGAAAGTACCCTAAGGAGCAGAGATATGGTATAAGTATGTTCACCAAAAATGTTGGGAAGGAAAACTAATGGGAGTTGGTGATATATTTGAATCCTCCAGAGGCGCAATTAAAATAGTTATGTCGAAAGGGAAAAATTATAAATCTGTATTTAAAGGGAAAATACCCTAAGGAGCGGAGAAATGGTATAAGTATGTTCTACACAAATTTTGGGGAGGAAAAATTAATGGGGGTCAGTTTAACATTTTACTACTCTAGGGGCAACTCCGCGGCAGTTATTGAACATTTTATTAATTTTTTTACTTTTACCTTGAACTTTGACCTCGATGAGGGGCCATTTATCCTCAACCAAAGTCCCCCATTTTTTGTCCCGTCTATTTTTTTCCAAGCCTAACAAAATAGAAGGCGGTAGCACTTTAAAATCTTGTTGTAAAAATTTTCATATATCACTATGTCATAGCTAATGTACATATGTATAACAAACCTTTAAATATTCGCCTTTTAAAGTCTCTAGACCGCAAAATAAAAACTGCTGTATGCAAAAATATATTATTACATGTATGTATATTTCATAAATTTCCAAAACTAAAAACTAGGCTCTACATGCCAACACATCTGCGAAAGAGCGAAATAGCAGAAATGAACAATTTAATGCCAAAATATCGCAAGAATGGTGCAATAAATGTTTCATCATGTGAACAGCCGATGAATTTAAAAGGTATACCAAAAGAGAACGTAAGCAGAGTCGCGGCGACAAATCGTAGCGTGTAAACCCACTCTAACGTGCAGCATTATTACAATAATAGATTCTATAAAAAATAAAAAAAATTAAGCGAGATTTAAGGAGAAAATGTACCAAATGGTGCCAAAAATTTTTGTATTTAAGTTAAATGAAAATAAGTAAGAAAATATAGTCGGTCAAGCCCGACCATATAATACCCTACACCCAGTATAAGTATAAAACAGTTTTTCACAAATGGGCGTTATATGGGAGATATGACATATTATGGACCGATCATCCAAAAATTTAGCGTCATGATGTCTGTGAATATAAATATTATGTATCAGGGATGTTCTGAAAACCGCGTGATTTGAAATCACGCATCGTTTTTAAATCACGCCGACGATTTGATGATATTCTGCAAATCACGTGATTCTACGGTTTTCGGCGTGGTTTTAATTGTTCGAAAACACGAGAAAACAGCTGACTTTTTAAATATGTGCTTTGTTTGTTTATATTGGTATATTATTAATGAAAATAAAAAGTGAACATTTAGTAAATAAAAATGCCGGGAGCGACTTTATTGGCAGTAATTAATTTAAGAAAACAGCATTAAAAAAATTAACGTGTTAAAAAACGTCATTTACGGGACTTATTAAATCCTATGGATACAAGTGAAACCTTGTATAAACAAAAATAAATGTTAGCAAAACAAAAAATAATATAAAAATAACAAAGTTGCCACTCTTTTTATCGATGAAACTTGTTTACATTTTGCACTTACTTATTTCTAAAAATGCACAAAAACTACTAAATTATTAAATATTTTAAAATTGTTTATCAAGAGTAATTAAATTTTGTCCTAAGTAAGGAACAGGATGGAATTAATTCAATAAATCTTATATGACTTTTTACATTTGGCAACCTTAAAAGTATCTTCGAAAAAACAAACCAGCTGACTCCTAATGAGAAAAAGTAAATCATGAACATTGGTAAACAAAGCAAAACAATTTCTTACAAAACAAGCAGTGTCTTTAAAAGTTTGTAAATATTTATGTTTTTGTGTATATAAACCCTAATTTTATTACAAAAACCAATAAAAAACACATCGTACTTAATACAAAATAACATTTAAAGTGAATTCTCTACAAATAACATAGACAAAATAGGCAAGTAATTTCAAATCGTCAGCCATTTAGCTGACCGGTTTTAAATTACGTGATTTCAATATTTTTTGTACGCAGAACACCTTTTGCGTGATTTGAAATCACTTTGACAAAAAGTGATTTTCAGAACACCCCCGTATGTTAAACTTTATCTTGATATAAATACTTTTAAAAGATTTATGGAGCTTTAATTGAATTACTGAGAAGATCTTAAATGGGTGTTTCGTCTTATTATAGACCGATCATAATAAAATTGTACCGTATTATTTGTATACATTTATTATTTGTATACATTATATGGGAGCTACGACTAATTATGGGACCGATCTACACAAAATTTATAGAGGTATTTGGCTTCATTTACCACGTATTTATGGTGAAATTTGTTTAGTTCCTTGCATAATTCAAACATTTATGATCAGTAAACCCCAATTTCGGGAGGACTTTTGTATGGGGGCCAGGTGAAGAAATGAACCGATTTCCACCAGTTTCAATCCCAGCCGTCCTTGGGCCGAAAAAATATCACGTACCAAATTTTATTGCAATATCTTCAAAATTGCTACCTGTACTCTGCGCACAAGCTTTACATGGACAGCCAGCCGGCTAGACGGACGGACGGACATCGTTATACATATACTGGGTGTAGAGTATTATATGGGCTTGACCGACTATACTTTCTTACTTGTTAATAATTCCTGTTCATTAAATCTATACGAAGAAAAAGGACGTCATTGACTGTATTTTAAATATGAATGTGTGATAAATGCATACATACTATCAAATAAGGGTTTTGTCCGTACTATTGCTAATGGTAAATTAGGTGAAAAACTTTGAAAATAAAATTAATATTTTAACTTTGGGTAACAAAGATTGTAGTGCAGCCCATTTACATATTATTATACAGGGTGGGGCAAAAGTCGCGAAGGGATTTGAAACAGTCATAACTTTCCTAATTTCATTTTTTTTTATTTTTCTTTTTAGGACTTGTAAAATAAATCTGGGAGATTAATTATGGAAGGTTACAACGTTATCCAACGAACCAAAATCATAGAACTTTATTTTGAACATCATCGATCAATAATTCAAACTCAACGAGCCTATCGTCGTCATTTTAATGTGCGGAATTCACCATCCGAATCAATGATTCGACGCTTAGTGACACGTTTTCAGGAACAAGGCTCAGTGAGGGATCTTCCACAAAGCGGAAGATCACATTCTGTAATTAGTGAAGCAAATATTCAACGCGTTCTGGAGAGTGTTAAGGAGAATCCTGAAACATCAACTCGAAGGCGCTCTGCTGAGCTGCAAATGTCTCGGCGGTCTTTACGCAGAATATTAAAGGGAAATTTACATCTTTTCCCATATAAGGTGCAGTTAGTGCAAGAACTAAAGCAGGAGATTCCCAAGAACGAATAATTTTTAAACCCCTTCGTGACTTTTGCCCCACCCTGTATTTATTAGCTCGTTAATTTTAATAAATAAAAAGTTCGTATTAATTCTTAGTAATACATACTATAGTATAGCTATTAGAAAATAACAATTCATGGAATTTTTATTGAGAAAATAAGTTTATAGGTATACGACTATAAAGGATTAACATTTAAAAACAGTACCGAAAATTAAATTTTTATATTCATCCAAAGAAGAAGGGTGGTATGTCTATTGCGCTTGTCATTCCGTTTGTAACACATCGAAATAATGATCGAAGAACCAAAAACTCTATATATTATGGGTCCTTATAAGATTCTAAGAAGATTTAGCCATGTCCGTCTGTTGTTGGCACGATAGAGATTCGAAAAAAGACATAGAACAATGAAATTTTTAGCAAACATTCTCTGATCCACCGAAATGTTTGGTATTGTAAATGGGCAAAATCGGTCCAGTAAGATCTGAGTTATAGATCAAAGTTTCAGACAACCTCGATATTTTAGCAGATATTTTTTTCTATTTTCAGCAAATATAATGCAGACAATATCATGAAATTTTGCACACTTTATTTTTATTATAAAATGACAAGTCCTGTGAAAAGTAAAAATCCCGAAAATCGTAGGAATCTGTTCACGATCTCTCATATCCCCCATACAAATGTCTATAGAATAGCCGCACCCATACAAAAATCTGCAATAAAAAGTTTCATGCAAAGTGAAATCTCAAAACGATATTCTGTTTGCTCCGGTCCCTATTTTGACCTTGGCTCCACACAAATACCACTTCCGGAAATCACTTGAATGAACATAAATCTTTTGAAAATGTGACTATCAAGTTATACATTTAACTAGTCGTAACGTACTTCATGATTATCGGTCCATATTTGACCATAGTCCCCATAAAAAGTCTAGTTCCAAAAATTACTTAAATTAGCATAAAACCCTAACTCACTATTAAGTTGAAATTCAAAACAATTACTCCATACATATATAAAAAGCGTACATCTTAATATGATGATTATCGGGCCATATTTGACTGTAGCCCTCATATAAAGCCTACTTCCGAAAATCAATAAAATTCGCATAAATCTCTTATAAAAACCACTAAGAAGTCAAAATTCTACACAAGTAGTCCGTATATAAATTTAAATCGTCTTACTGGATTTCTTTATAATCGGTCCGTATTTGACCGTAGCCTCAATATAAAGTCCATTATCGAAAATTACTAAAATTCGCATAAATCTCTTATCAAAATGACTTTCAAGTTGAAATTTGACAAACATAATCAGAGCATTTAAATTATCGTACCAAAGTTTATGATGATAAGTCGAGTTCCCCAAATCACTTAAATATGCATAAGTCCCTTATAAAACTAGTATCAAGTTGAAATTCAAGACAAGTAGTCCATACACATATAAAAATTGTCGATCTCAGATTTATAATGCTCGCTTCATATTAAAACGTAGACCCCATATAAAGTCTGCGTAATAAGTTATTTGATGGTGGGTATATAAGATTTGGCACAGCCGAATATGAACTCTTACTTATTATTTCTATGTTTATTTATTTAAAAGATACAAATGGTAATAGAGGGTTCTCGGGTACCATTTTTTTTAACGTATTTGATCATCTAGAATTTGGAATATCCAAGACGAACCACACACCTGTCCTCTCCGTTTTTTTTTTATTAAAGATAGATTTAATAGATAAAATAGATACATAGATTTAAATTTTAAAATTTAAATTCAAGCTTTTTTAGTTTTTTAACTTTTGAATTTCCAAAAACACCTTCTTAGTGGGTTTATACTCCACAAAAGGAATCAAGTAACCGAATTTTAGGTTTCTAGCCTTAACGGTTTGGGCTGTGCGATGATGAATGAATTAGTCAAGATTCAATAAAAACTAAAAAATTACAATTGTAAAAGATTAATGCACGTTAAAGTGATTTTCAGAAGAGGGTCTTATATAAGAACTCTGACTAATTATGAAACGATATATCGACAGTTCAATTCCAAACCATGCTATGTCGACTTGGCATGTTTTTAATTTTGGTTGTGATTGGCTACTCCAATCAAAAGTTATAAACAACAAAGTTCTACCTCATATGGTTTTTTAGATATCACCTGTAAACTTTAGGAGCTTTTCCTGCAAAACTCACTTTTTCGACTTAGCATGTTTTGGAATTGAGCTGTCGATATATAAATAGGAGTCATAAATTTGTCTTCGATATAGTGTTTGGAACTGAAACGATATTTATAAATTTGTTATATTAATTATAAGTTTGGTATTTTTTTTATTCTAAAATCTCATATTTTTATACCCACAACCAAAAAGATGGGGGTATATTACGTTGTCATTCCGTTTGTAACACATCGAGATAATGGTCTTAGAGATAAAAAGTCAATATATTCTGTGTCCTTATAAAATACTAAGTCGATCTAGCCATGTCCGTCCGTCTGTCCGTCTATTGAAATGACGATAGAGCTTAGAAAAAAGACAGAAAATTGAATTCTTGCCAAACATTCTTTGATCTACCGATAATATCATGAAACTTCGCAAACTTTATATTTATTACAGAAGGACAAGTCCTGTTGCAAATGGTAGGACTCGGTCCACGATTTCTCATAGCCTTCACGGAATATGGCTTTATGATACATAAATGTCTATAGAAAAGCTGCAATAATAAGTTTAATGTAACGTGAAATCTTAAAACGATATTTTGTTTGAATCGGTTCATAATTGACCGTAGCCCTCATATTAAGTCCAGTTCCAAAAATCACTTAATTTCACGTAAATATCTTATAAAAATCACTATTAAGTCAAAATTCAACACAAGTAATCCGTATACACATTTCAATTGTTGTACTAAATTTCATGATGATCGGTCCATATTTGACCATAGCCGCCATAATCATGATGATGATTGGACCATATTTCACCGTAGCCCCCATATCATAACCACTTCTGAAAATTACTTAAATTCACATAGATCTCTTATAAGCAACAGCAACAAGTTTAAATTCGACACAAATAATTCGCATATAATGGGTGCCCCAACTAGGACGCAATTTTTAAATGAATGATGCAGCAATTGAATTGTTTCTCTGGCTGTATGACATGTGGCGCCGTCTTGTTGAAACCACATGCCCTCCACCTTAATTTCTTCAATTCTAGGTAAGAAAAAACTGGTTATCATTTCACGATACCGAACACCATTGACTGTTTGCGCTTGACCTGCCTCATTTTCATAAAAAAAGGTCCAATGATTCCTCCAGATCAAAAACCACACCACACAGTGACACGTTGCCTATTGACGAATGGAAATGGGCCTCATCACTGAAGATGATTTTATCGGCAAAATCAGCATTTTCATGTTGTCTTCCTTAGTCAATTGAACTTTGTATGCATGAAGATGCAAATCTTTCGTCAAAATTCGCTGCTAGTGGATTTGGAGACACCAATTTGCTGAGCTCGGTGTCGAATTGAGGTGGATGGAGTTTGAGCGACATCATCACGTACAGCTGAGACATTTTCGGTCGATCGACCTGGTCGAAGGCGCGTTGTTATCTTTACATCACTAACAGACCCAGTTTCGGCAAATTTATCCATTAATCTTTTTACAGTTGACTCTTTTGAAGCATTATTGTGACCCCAAATTGATCACAAAACTTTCACCATTTTGGTAAAACAATTTCACAATGAGAATGCGTTGTCCATTCGTGTAGCGCTCCATTTTTACTAACCTCGTACCTTCTACTAGCAAACAATAACAATTGTTCAAATGTCAAACAATGACACTTCGAATGACGCCAAATTTAAATATTGCGTTCTAGTTGGGACACCCTTACATATAAAGCGTCGTACAGAATTTTATGATGATTGGCCCATAATAGGTCATACATCGGCGTAGATAGCCCGGTCTGGGGGAGGCTAAGCCCCCCCCAGAAAAAATTTAGCCACCCCCAGAATTTTTATTCTTTTATTGCATTTTTTTATTTGAACAATTTTCCATAGCTTTTACTAAAAAGTGTTCAAAAAAGATCCCCCCAGGAAAAAGGCCTAGCTACGCCGATGAGGTCATAGCTCCCCTATGAGGACTAAACCCGAAAACTCATTAACCTACATAAACATTCATATCGAATCGACATTTTACACAGATCTGTTATAAGTTGGGCTGCGATTTCCATGCAAATGCATGTTTTTTGTCGATAGTCTATATATATATTTATAGTCTTTGCTATGAGCGTTGCTGACCAATTATCTTTCAGAATCAAAAAATTTGCGTTAAAATGGCATCGATTTGTTTTTGCATATTTTGGTTTAAAATGCATATTTTATATTTATTAATACATATTTTTGCATATTTTGGAATTTTTGAGTGATTTTTCAAAAAATGTATTAATTTTTTTTTGTGCTCTGCTTAAAATACAACTTTATATTAGAAGGAGACGCATATACATTAGAGTGCCAGTTATTTTTCAAAGTTGGAATTTGTTTCACGGCACCCCCAGATTGGTTCGAATTGCTAAAAAAATACTCCCTTGAAAATTTGAGCTCAATCGGATAAGGGGAAAGGGTGCCCCTGAGCCGCCCAAAATTTGCAAAATACCTGATTTTTTACTTTAATTGTCAATAACTTCTTTAATATCTATTTTACAAAAAAAAAAATTGTTAGTAAAAGTTATAGACAAAACTCAGAGAACAACCTTTGCTCACAAATTTTTTTCGTATCTCCAATATCTACTGAATTAAGAAAAAAAAATAAACGAAAAACCATGGATTTATACATATGTTTATATGGGTGATTTTATTTACATACTTAAATGTAGGCATTACATGAAAAAAACTTGAAGCATTGATATTTTAATTTTATTTGTAGCAAGTATTTTGTTGTTTTTTTTTATATTTTTTATTGTTTAAAAAGATATCTACTTTGATTTAAAGTAAATTTTTTCAATAAGAATATGATGAATTAAGATTTTCTGGTAAGGATTTTGGGACTATATTTAAAGAAATTACGGGAGTTGCCGAATTTAAGCCGCACAGGTTAACTCTTTCGACTTTTATGCGGGAATTCGTGTTATTCACTTGTCTTTAATTAAACTAATGACGTGAATTCCCGCTAATATTCAAACAAGTTTTTTTAGCTGCTACAGCTAATTTGTGTTATTCTTTGTTCAACGTTAGAGTTGCTATTATAACCACACTTGCGTTGTACGTAATGATAATGATTCTCGTCATCTCGGGAATTCCCATCAATTGATCCACAGTTAAAAATCATGATTTAACGATAAGAAAAAAGGGGAATATCCGCTCTTCATTTCTGTGTGAAAAAAATATGTGTTTCTCTTGGTAGTCACAGATCAACTCATTTCCAATAAGTATTTCAAACTAGACGTACGCAAGTGAATTAAAAAAGTAATAAGATGTCTGTCAAATTACGCGATCACATTTATATGATTGGTTGTTATTCTAATAACTTAAGTGGCAATAAATTACCATCTAATAGGGAAGTGATGAAAGTTCTTTTTTTTCATATTCGCAATAAATAGCTAAATTTACACGAGAGTTCCAAAATAACTGTAAAAGATGTTATAACGTTCTGGGAAAAAGCTAGAATTCCAATAAGAGAATTAAGGCTCTATATCGCAAAATTAGAAGAACTATACACAAAATGGAGATCATTGCAAAAACATTGCAACCAAAAAAGTGAAAATCAAAAAAAGAAAGAAGCAGAATTTTTAAAAACTTTAGATGCTTTATTTGATATAGCACACAATAATGCATTAGAAATGATAAACATTGAAGAAGATAAAATATTTTTAATAAATCAGCGAAAGGAAGGAAGACCCGGCTTCATGTGTGGTATAGATTATGAGTTAGCACGAAAAGAACGTAGAGTTGAACAACGAAAGGAAATAGAATTTCATAGAAAGGAGCGCAGCAAGCTTGAAGCAAAAAAAAAGAGTAAGCAATTGGAACAACAATTACATATATATTTTTTCGAAATTAATTAACGTTTTTGCATTATTTTTTCTAGGAAATATGTTATTATGTTCTTCGTCAGAGAGTGAAAAATCTGTCACTGCAGATCAGGAGAATAATTATGAACATTTTCCAGTAGTTACCTCTCCTGCTCCTCAAAAGAAAACTAGAGGAAAAGTGGTAGTAATAACAGAAAAACTTGCAGCTGCCTTGGATGCTTGCAAAATAAGTGATCGAAATGCAGTTCATATCATTGTCGCAACAGCTGAATCGTTGGGTCATGATATTGCAAATATTATTTTGAACAATGAATCGGTTCGTGCTTCTAGACAAAAACTACGTTCAAATAGAGTATCTGAATTGAAAAATAAATTTAATGGCAACAATTTTGATGCAGTTTGTCTCCATTGGGACGGAAAATTACTACCTGCCTTAGAAGGAAAGGAAAAAGTAGACCGTCTTCCAATTCTTATATCAAACGGAAACATTGAGCAGCTGCTGAAAGTACCTGCTTTGAAAAGTGGTACTGGAAGAGCACATGCTATTTGCAAATCGCTTTTTGAATGGGGTCCACAAGATTATGTAAAAGCTTTAGTTTTCGATACAACAGCAGTTAATACTGGACGATTCAATGGAACTTGTTCCATAATTGAAAATACACTAGATAGGGATCTGCTATATTTGGCTTGTAGGCATCACATCTTTGAACTTATTCTTAAAAGCGTTTTTGATATTAAATTTTGCAAGACAGGTCCTAATGTTCAAATATTTCAACGATTTCAGAAGTGCTGGCCATCAATAAACATTGATAATTTCAGGATCGGTATCGAAAATGAGAAAGTTAAAAACGCTATTAGTTTATGTGATGTAGAGCGAATTACAAATTTTCTTAATAATGTTCTGCAGGAAAAACAACCGCGAGATGGCTATAGGAAATTTATAGAACTTGCTCTAATATTTCTCGGAAAAACACCAGCCCGATCATGTATAAAAATCCGAGCCCGAGGCGCTATGCATCACGCAAGATGGATGTCAAAGGCAATATATACCTTAAAAATATTTTTGATTAGAGACGAGTTCGATTTAACAGAGGTTGAACTAAATGCTCTTTGCGATGTTTCCATTTTTATTGTCAAAGTGTACGTTGAGGCTTGGTTTTGCGCTCCATCCCCTATAAAAGCTCCGTATCACGATTTTATGCTTCTTACAGTATTAAGTCAATATCAAAGTGTTGAAAGTGAAATTGCTACCGTCGCTTTTGCAAAATTTTGCAGTCACCTGTGGTATCTAGGGACACAAAGCGTTGCTTTGGCATTTTTTGATGAAAATGTACCAGTCGAAACCAAAAAAAAAAATGGTAAAAGCTTTAAAGAATGAATCTGATGTAAATAGCAAAAAGGCCCTAATAAACACTTTGAACGTAGATGATGTTATCAAAAAAGGTATTGCACAGTTTGTGAATATAAACACTATAGCCCTTTTTAAGCGTTTTGAATTATCTGAAGAGTTTTTAAAAATAACTCCCACAAAATGGCCGAGTAACAAAAATTTTATTGAAGCTAAAAAAAACTCTTTCAGGTTTAAAAGTAGTGAACGATACCGCTGAAAGGGGAGTCAAATTAATGCAGGATTATAATGATATTTTATCAAGAAGCGAAGAACAAATTGTTAAGGATTACCGTTTACGTTTTCCAAATTGCAATAAGGAAACATTTTGTAACTATATAAATTAAAACAAAAAACAAAGCCACAAAAAATACTTGCTACAAATGAAATTAAAATATCAATGCTTCCAGTTTTTCTCATGTAATGCCTACATTTAAGTATGTAAATAAAATCACCCATATAAACATATGTATAAATCCATGGTTTTTCGTTTATTTTTTTTTTTAGATATTGGAGATACGAAAAAAATTTGTGAGCAAAGGTTGTTTTCTGAGTTTTGTCTATAACTTTTATTAACAATTTTTTTTTTGTAAAATAGATATTAAAGAAGTTATTGACAATTAAAGTAAAAAATCAGGTATTTTGCAAATTTTGGGCGGCTCAGGGGCACCCTTTCCCCTTATCCGATTGAGCTCAAATTTTCAAGGGAGTATTTTTTTAGCAATTCGAACCAATCTGAGGGGGTGCCGTGAAACAAATTCCTTCAAAAAAATTTTCCCATATAGTTAATTGGCACTCTAATATACATACTACATAACTTGATGTCGCATACTAACACATTAATTTACACTCAATTTTCAAATAAAAACATAAATGTAATTTTTAATTTTTTTGCAACGTATTTTTGAAGTGAAGCGCGTATTCCCGAATAGATCTGAATATGTTGTCCTATAAAAGTTTTTTTTGTACACACATATACAACATATATATTTATTGTATTTTCATTAAAAACGAACTAACAAAAAGTACGAGTATTTTATATTTTGTACTTTGTATGTATCTAATTTTAAATATTTAGTCCAGCCAGTGCCGGACGAAAATTGTTTGACCATTAAGTTGGCATTCTTCTTTCTTGTCTTCGGATATAGCCATTATTATTTAATATGTTGCAGGCAAAAGGGTTTGGGTGTACTTCAAGCTTTTTTAGATATTTCCTGGATCGCAAAAAAAGGCACGTTCAGGTCTTTATGAATATGCAAATTTTTAATGTAGCAGGGAGCAATTGTTATCATTGGTAGTAATTTGTTTTGACGTCTTTGAATTCTGTCTACATTTGAAAGTGAGGCCGTTCCCTATAAGATGTATTCCATAACACCAAATAGGTTTTATCTTTGAGTTGTAAAGTAGGAGTTTACAATCTAAACTAAGCTAATTAGCCGATGTATGAACGTTTGGATTGTTGCCTTATTGATTGATTGTTGATATATATAAATAGGAGAGCATGGTTCTCTATGCAATGTAAAGGTTATGTGTTAACATTTCTTCGCATTAACTTTTATCCTTTATTGCTTTAATCATTTTTTAATTCGAATTTATATATGATTTCGTAGGTAGCGAGATGCTTCTTTTAGGGGTTTCATGAATGCTTAGAATAGCAGTATCATCAGCAAATTTAGATGTGTGAGTACGATTGTTTTTTGACACATCAGGTGTAAGAAGAGTCCCACGCAGGGCTGCCAGATGAATTTCGGAAAAAATCGTCAAAATCCCGATAAAAAAATCGTCATTTCGAATTTTAAAAATTGTCAAAAAATCGGAAAAATAAAAAGTCACTATTTCTAATAGTATTTTGAAATTTTTATTTAAACGAAAACACAAAAATCATGTTTACAAGTACATATATAGTATTGTACAATATATAGCAAAATACATAAATTTTAACTTTTTAAATAAGAAATCACAAAAAATATAATGTTAAACACAATCTGTCTAATATTTTTCTAATATCTTAGTCCGCTTTCACACTTTCCAATTCTGACTCGTCAAGACAAGTCCTTTTGAATGAGAAAGGAAAAGAGAACAAAAGGGCTACAAACTTGACGGTACTCGTCTATTTTCTTATTTCCTTTTGTTTTTTCATGCATGTTGATTTGCATTAAAAAGCACGAAAATTGAATTGACGTGTGTAAATGAAATGGCCAGTTCAAAAGAGAATTGAATAAAAACAAAAAAAAAAGAGTGTGAAACAAGACTTACAGTATTTTATAAATAAATATCTGAATTTAGAATATTTTATTAATTCAGGTTAAATTACAATGTCAAAACAATTCAGTTTATTAAGTTTTAAATAACATTTTGTGTATAGAATCCAATTCATCCATCATATACAGGTATGTACTTATTTTCAAAGAATTCCGTATATTTGTTATTTAAATTTATTTGACTGAATATTCTTTTGACGTTGTGTTAAAATAGGAGAAGTTTTTGTAGAATTTCCCCGTTGAAATTCAGAAATTGTTTCATCTAAAAATTTTAGTTCATGGAATTCAGTATTTAAAAATGCTTTTTATGTTTACAGGTAAATTAGTAATTTCTACTATCCTGACTCAATATTATTTGGAATTATTATACTTAAACTTAACAATTGTCAATAATTAAGAAATCACTACTATTACTTATGGTGTTTTCTTTTCTGAAATAAAATGTTACACCTTTGTTATGTACATTTTTATAATGTTTACCCCACATTTTAAAGATGTCGCATTTTTAATGGTCAGAATAGAACATAAAATTACAACAGTGTAACACTTTTTTCATGTACAGCTGTTTTTGTTTTTTGTTAAAAAAGAAACAGATCGCTTGAAATAAGACAATGAATATTTTTAAAAAAGACCAATGGCACTAATACGACTAATAGCAAATTCTTCTTAAACTATAAAAATTAGATATATATAAACATACATTACATATATAAGAAGTAGGAGATATTGTCCTATGAAATTTGACATACATCAACTTCAGAGTATTCATTAATTACGTTCTGTACAAAGCCTTTCACTCGCGGTTGTGGATTTCTTTTCATAATCATATAAAATATTTTATCATCATCAGATGATGAAGATGAATCCAACAAGTCATCCAAAATTTTTTCAGCACATAAAAAAGTAGTAATATTTTCCATTTTGTATATTTTTTTTTTTCTTAACACAAATACACATTCATAAACAAAACAAATGTCAGCTGCAGCGATGCCAACTTAGCCCTTTTCGGGCTAGATTTAGCCGGATTTTAGTCACTCAAAACGCGAAAAAAAAAGAAATTTTTTTTTCATTTAGCCCTTTTTTCAAAAATGTTTACACGTTTTGAGTCTCAAAAGTTGGCATCACTGGGCAGCTGTTTTATCGTGCGATAAAACTGAGTGTGAAAGGTGCACCATTTTTCAAATTTATAGTGTGACATTTATAGAAAAGAACACACTGCACTTTAGCAGTGTTGACATTTTTTCAGAAAAGAACACAAACAAATTAAAAAAGATGCGAAATGGGAAAAACGTGTAACATTTTTGCCAGAAAAGAAAACGCCATTAGTTTTGCAGTCAGCCTGGGACCAAGTGTCTCTATGTCAACACTCGACTCTCCAGCGACAACTGCACTAGTTAAAATGTCGCCAGCTTTCCTTTGAAACGTGAGTAGAGATACGTTAGAGACAACTGTACTATTGTGTTTCTGGTGACATTGTCAACAACAGCGCTGTTATAGTTGATTTTAAAGTTATGATTTAACTATAAAAAAGCGGGAATACCCGCTTTTAATTTTTGTATTAATAAAATATGTATGTATGTGTGCTCTTGGTACGCTGTGCACTCAATATTGAGATTTTTGTTTTACAAACTGTTGTTTTTCATTGTATCATTTTTTTTCGTAAGGGAAATACGTGTTTTGTCTTTTGTGTTAAATTAAATTGTTTTGTGTTAATTTACTAATATTTGTGGTAATTAAAAAATAAACTTGATTAAAATTATTTTATATAAAAAATGAGTAAAAGAACTTATAAAAGATTAATTAAAAAACAAACAATATTATACAAAAATAGAAGTTTACAATGCGAGCAGGACAACAGTCATAGTGCAAAATAGGGTAGCCAGATTTGAAATACGGAAAAACAGTACATCTTATACAAAAAAACAGTACAATTCAAAAAAAAAAAAAACAGTACATTTTATTTTTTAACGAATACATAACTCTTTAATTATGTAATAACATTTTTGTAATATTAATTTAAAAGGCAACAAAAAAATTTTTAAAAATACTTAAAAATATGAGATCATAACATATATTATGAACGTTTTTGAAGAAGGTACATAGAAAATACAATTTAAATGACATATTGTATCTTTTATACATATCATCAAAATCCTTTTAGATTACAATATTTTTGCTTTGCTTGTAATACAAAATTTTAAATTTATTAGTTTTTGTAAATCAATCTGTATATGTATTAATTTACATTACAAAAGTGAACTTTAAATTTAATGTCAACTCAATTTTACTCATTTTTCAATATTTTTTATTAAGAATAATGTTGTTCCAATTTACATGGTGTCGAAATTTATTATTTAAAAATCAAGAAGTATCATTTATTGAAAAAAAAATCCAAGTAACATTTTATCTTAACCCCCTATAACATGACTACTTTAAAATTAAATGTGCCATCAGCTTTTCGAAAAATGTATTTAAATACGTTGTGTAAACAACGATATATTTATGAAATCCAATTTGTTTTTTTAATATTCTTCATGTTAATCTACATTGTTTAATAGTTAGAAATGTCTTTAGATTAATGATGTCCATTTCATGAAACAATTGTTGTTGTATTCATTTCATATGTTTAGTTGTGTTTAACAAAAGTGAGAGTGTATTGGTAAATATACGCATGGACCCTGCCAGCAATTGGAAGTTTCTTTCATCGTCCATCATCAAAGGCGTTACGTCTTACTCACTTCCAGACGTTAATTGGAAGATAACAATAACAATTTACATTGCAGTCGTCTTTTAATCATCCAGACGACGTTTGGAAGATTGTTTGTTGCTTACAACACCAGCCGAAAATGACATGTCCCGTTATAAAAGAAATGAAAAAAATGCCAAAAAGAAGTTTTCGACATCATCGAAATTAGTTTTATTTTGTAATTTGCTGTGGTCGGTCAGTGGTAAAGTGTGGTTTCGATTTGTTATTGTTATTGTTGTAGTTTTTACATATTTGTTATCCCATAGTCAATATGAGTGTATTATCTGTAAAGGCAAACAAAAATCAAAAGCAAAAGAGAGGCGAATAAAATAACTTCTGGAAGTTACGCTGAAGTGACTTCTTGAAGTTACTTCTGGGGGGTACAACTTCTCAATACGGAAGGCGCTTCTACGATCAGAAAATGGTATCGCAGAAGATGAGTTTCAACTTCTTAGCGTCACTTCTGAGTCACTTCCGCAATAGAAAATGTTGGCAGGGGAGAAATGCATTTGTTTTCTTTTGTTTGCGTTGTTGGATTGTTTTACTATTTTTGCTTATATATGTTAAATGTTAACTTATTATGTTTTTTTTCTTTAACCCTGGATGGTTACTGTTCGTCGAATCGACGAAGCTCATTTACTCTCTATCATATAACTCATAAAAAAGAGTCAAATTCGTATCGAATTTTAAGATAGAAAAAAAAAATTTTGTGTTACATTATATTTTTTGTTATTTGTTATATATCATACTTAAATAAAAATATTTTTGTTTATTTTTAACTTTAAAAACTGTTCCGCTAAAATTAGTTTAAGAAATTGTTCGTCGATTCAACGAAGAGTAACCTTAATGTACAAAAATAAGGAGTAACCATTTAGGGTTAAGAAAACAGGTACGTAAGTTCTTTTCACATAAGCGGTATTCACACCGAGCTTGTTAGTTTGTTAGTCGGTAGTTTGTTAATTTGTTAAAGTTACCAACTGTACCTTTTAAAAACCTTTTTAAAACTTTGTTAGTGTGGTAACTTTCGTAGTAAAACAGCTGATTTATTGTTTTGACACAATTTATTATTCTGGAAAAAATAAAACATGCCACGAGAAAGTGTAAAAAAAACAATTGTAAACCATTTAATTACTCATTTTTTCTTTTGGTTATCCACTACGAGAACAGTTTATGATTTATTAAAATAAAATAAAAAATCATTTATTTACCATACTTACTCTCAATGTACACAAATATTTTTTTAGAAATGTATCACAAATGATTTTTTAAATATATTTATTTAGAAACTGCAACAGCTGATTGTGAGTTACCAACTAACAACTATTTTATCAGGGGTGCCGTGTCGTTAATTTGTTAAATGTTTATCCGTTAGCGCGTTAAATATACAAAAACAAAATGCGTGTAAAAAAGTAACGATTAACGACTAACAAACTAACAAGCTCGGTGTGAATACCGCTATATTATGTTATCTTAAAAATAAGTTAAAAATATTATAATTAATTGGTTTTCAGAGGTTACAACAAGGCATTCTGCTTCATTAAAAATATTTAATGAAAATAAAAATGAATTTTCCCAACCAATATCCCACATACTGAATGAAAATAAAAAAATGTATTTATTAAAAATCAAAAATTTAATATATTAAATTTATATAATTTTTAAAAAATTTTATTTAATTAAAAATTTTAAATTAATAAAATAAATATTATTAAATAAAATCTATTTAATTTTAAATCAATTTTTTAAAATATAATATACATATGTATATATATAAGTTGTATTTTAATGTGCTGTTTAAATATTTTACCAGTGTACCTATTTCATAAAATTTAATCATAATTTTTTAAACAAATCGACGACAACCTGCCTTTGTTGATGCTGGTATACAACTGAGTGAATTTTTTTGTTTTTTCCTCTCTATTTTTTTGTTTCGTAAACGTTCGTGCTGTGTGTGTGTGAAACCCGACCAAACTTCGTCGTTTCAACAAGAGTTGGCCACCAATGCTTTAGAGCAGAGGTCGGCAAAGCGTAAAATGAGGTTGTGTGTGTGAGCAAACTACCCAGCAAACATAAACATAATTATATAAATTATACAAAACAACTTAGATAGGAAACATACACTCACAATATATTTTCCGTAACATATAAGAAATTAACAACGAGATTGCTATATAAATGGAACTTCTAATACTTCAAAAGCTGATTACATGCATGTTACCAAATGCATTATCAATCAATCAATTTTTCGTAATTCATCATTAATTTAAAATGTTTGTTGGGAAGTATTTCTGAAAAAAATATAAAAGCATCCGCCGCATGTGCGTCGTTGCTGTCTCAACGACGACTGAATGAAAGAGATTAAAGGCCCAACTATAATATGCATATGGTAGCTTAAGCAACGTGCGAACACATATAAATTGTATGTGGCAAACTATAATGTACTTAACGAAACTTTTCGTTAAGTTTTTCAACTGTCATTTGCTTAAGCAAAAAGCGAAACTGATCGCATATTCCGTACGGAATCAGCTGTTTGTTGTTGTTTGTTTGTGTTTTTAACAAAATGGAGAAAGAAGAAAATACATTTATTTTAAATTTAAATTTACATTTATTTTTATTATAAGTGCCTTTATAATAAAAGGGCCCTTTTTATTTTAACAAAAATGTCTTTCTGTCGCAGTTTATTTCTCTGGCAGAACAAGAGCGTCTTCTTCTTTTACAGTGTAGTTCACTTTTCTTTTGATGTGCACAGGCCTTCAAGCGCTAACTTTAATATTTTTATATTATTTAAATTTTTAAGTTTTTTCTCCATTTTTGCAAACACAATACGAAAATTAACAAAACATATGTAAACGTTTATTATTATTTACAATGTAGTGCTGCCACAGCTGTACATTTTAGTACTTTTGCCGATAAATTAAAAAAAAGGAAAAATTATGCGTTTCTGGTACGAAGTTTTCTTTTAATTATAAAATAATATACTAATATTTATAAAATATAGTCATTTAATGGGTTTTTCTTAAAATAAAAACATTTTTTTAAACATAAATGAGCAACTGTGGACAAAAAGTTTCAAAATCATTGTAGCCACCTGAAAGTTAACTCTGAACTGGTTATGCATTTGACAGTCTTTTCGTTAACTTTTGCAATTTGCTTAAGCTTGCTTATGAATATTATAGTTGGGCCTTAAGCGTATGTGTGAAGTGCTCTCTGCACTATTGTGCTATAGGATGCCGACGTCTGCTTTAGAGCCATTACCACTGATCTCCTAATCAACTTTAAAGTAGATTAAACCCTGATGAATAAATCCTTTTTTTAATAAAGCAATACACTGAACAAACATTTTTTTTATCAATATGTTTTTCAATTTTAATATAAATAAACTTTTAACGAAAAAACAGTACAAAAAACAGTACAACGAGTAAAAAACAGTACATTTGCGTACTGTTTTGAGTCTTGTGCATAAAACAGTACATTTGAAAAAAAAACAGTACGTGTACTGCTAAAAACATTACGTCTGGCACCCCTAGTGCAAAATGTGAACGTAAGTGAAGATATTGTGGAGCATTTGGAAGTTTTTCTGTTCCAAAATTGACGTTGCGAGATAAATTAAAAAAGTGGTGCATCGAAACAGCTGCTTCCAGAAAATGCTTGGAGAAGCTGTTATTGATTTTAAAAGAAGAAGGTCTAGATGTTCCACTCTCCAGAGAAACGTTGTTGGGTAAATGAACACAGATCTTAGTAAGAAGTGTCTCCCCTGGAAGCTACTGCCAAATTGGTATTGAAACGCAGTTAAAAAAAGTTGAAAACGTTTTGGTAAACTATGACGAGTTAATATTGGACATGAACTTTGACGGAATTCCATTGTATAAAAGCTCGAGAATTCAATTGTGGCCAATTCTTGTTGTGGAAGATATGATGTCCATTTTTCCAATAAACTCTGAAGAAAAGCTCAAAGAGTTTGACAATATTTTATCAACTCAATCAGATCCATATGTAAGTATCTTTGTTTTCAGAAATACACATTTCTAATTAACTAATATTACCTTTAATTATCTTTGCAGATTCGACAAATGAAAAATCTAATCGCTGGCAACATCGAACGTAATTTGCACCAAGTATTTGGTAGAAATATTATAATGAACTTTAATATTGATGGAAATTTTGGAAAAAAGGACTACGAGAATATGGAAATGTGCTTGCAGCAATAGCAGGTACCAAGCTTCGTTATTTAAAAAAAATCTTTTCCTAAAAAGTCTTAATGAACTAAACTTTTTTCCTAATAATTAGACGTTATATTAACATTTAATGATACACCAGATAAAACGTTAAGAGCAGCTTTCCAACGCAAAAAAAGAAGTATTTTAAACAAAAGAGTCGTAACAATAGTAAAGGAGGCAATGTGCAAAATGATGAGAATGGCGAAGCCAGCCAATTAATTTACTTACTTTTTTTTACTTACTTTACTTTTATTTACTTGTTTGTTTTTGAATTGAAAGATATGAGCAAAGACTATAAAGGTGGATTCACCGATTCGTTCTTAACAAAAAATTTGTTCGAACAATATTTTTTTTATATGAAGTTTGACGTCTCTCTTTTTGAGAGAGAGAAAATATTTTTTACGAACTTGAATTGGTTTAATTTTATATTTTTTCCGGACAAAAGTGAATTGAGTTGCCAATAGGTTTAATTTTTTCATACAAATAACAATGCCTTATGTATTTCCATGACCATCAGCAAAATCAAGGTTCTTTTTTCATTCATTTCGAATTTATATCTGTGATTTTGAATACACAATACTTTAAAATAATCTAATATTTGTATTGTGACACTTAAAACCCAAAGCAAAATAAATCAATGGCCGCACTTGTAAAACTAATAGATTTTGTTTACATATGGCAGCTTTGATTTTTCAGAAAAATCGTTCGAAATGGGTGAATCGTGCTGAAAAAAACTCTCAGTAAAAAAATTGTTCTCTGGAAAAAAATTTTGTTAAGAACAAATGGGTGAATCCACCTTAAATATATAAAGATGTTGCACGCAGTGATTTAAAATTGACAAAATTTTGTGCTTCTTATGGATGCGGGAGGGAAGACAAAAGGGAAAGAAGCACAAAGAGCGTAACAATCTCTCGTTCTCTTTTTTAATTCTCATTTATCATTGTTTGTGTGCATGTGTGTGTGTTGTACATTGCATTAAAAATGTAAAAATAAAATAAAAACCTAACAAAAGAATTTTTCTTTCTTGCAATTTTTGTGCAAAGAACTTTTGTCAATAATGTGGCCGATTGTGTAATTGTAGGGTAAGAGTATGTGTTTTATTGTTGTACATACAAAACTATATCGATTCGCACCGAATTATAATGCTATTTTTTAGACTATTCTATTATGTATGTATGTACTTACCATATATAATTTTATAGACAGTACAATTATGAACTTCTGTCTCTATTTTTGTATAGAATGAAGTTGCAATAACATAAATGTTTTTTTGTTTAGTATTTATTAAATTTATTTATCAGTGTTTTAAAATTTTAACTTTTTCTATATGTACTTGATAATTTGTATTTGTATGTTTCCCATGTGGAATGCTTCCGTAGTAAAATAAGAACTAGTAATTAAGAATCTTCATTCTGTGTTTATAACATTCGTTATTCTCATCAAACCGTAAGGAATAAATTGTATTTTTGGTGCAACTTACGTATTGCTCGGAATCACTTGTATAATTTTTTGCATGAACAAACATTTCTGAAGGATATGACAAAATTTGCGCTGGTTTATTAAATCTAAACGACAATTAACGCAAGATATTCGTTGAGCTACATATGTATGTAACCAACAAAATATCGACTTGATATTAATTCTATTGGCACATTGTTGGATGTAAAACAATCGGCGTCTTCATTAAAATATTCTATATTTTATATACTATACTTATATGATATTCTTCCAGTCCTTATAGTATCTTCTAAAATTGTTTGAAACTCTATAGGTAAAAACATTGCATCATCGTTTGCACAATTTGAAGAGGTGCTAAACTGAGTCATTTTTAAAGATAATAATTTAGCTACTGCCAAATTAAATTCATGAACCGATGGATTTTTTCAGTGTCCACCTTTGGTACGTATATATGAAAACAACTTTTTTAAAGGATCTTGGTTAAAATGGGTCGTTAAAATGCAAAGTAAATTTGAATTTAATTAATGTATGTAATAATTAAGTGATTATTTTTATTATTTGCTAGTTTTATTTCTCTCTAAATATGTAATTCTAAAAATTTATATAATAAAGGTTTTTATTTCGATGCGAATCAATATAGTTTCATTTCTACAACAATAAAACACGTATTCTTACCCTACAATAACACAAACGGTAACATTGATTTTTCCACAGGTTATTTGCACATACATTTTGTGAAAAAAAGACTTCTTTTAGTTTGTGTTTTTTGATTCGGCAATATATGTATGTATATCAGTGGTACTCAAAAATGAAGATGTTTTGGTGAGAGAATTTTCCCAGCAAACATATTGTCAAACGCTTAAAATACGAAAAAAAGAAAGAGTTTTAGCCAGATATAAACACCTTAAGAAAAAATATCAGGGACCATAAATAACAATTATCAATATCAAAAAACAATTTTAAAACAGTTATTTTCAGAAAAAACAAAAATAAGTCCATCGAAAACAGTTTTTTATTTTTGTGTTCAATTGTAATTGAATCGCGTGTGTTTGCTATGCTTCGTCCAACAAGAAGCAACAACAATGCTTAATAAATTTCTGGAAAAAATGATTTTCGCAAAATCCCATCAATAATTTAGCAGTGGCAGAACAATGTATGGCACATCTTTATATATATATAGTCTTTGATATGAGCCCTTAAAGACTGATGAGTACAATTTTATAAGTTTTATTTATACGTATTTTTTTCTAATTAAAAATAATTAAAGGTTTAGCCAACCTTAAAAAAATTACCCCTCAATTTATCAAAATATAGTTTTTAATTTATATACATACATATATTATTTTTGTTAATTAATGAAAGGTTTCGCAACCTTAAAAATATGAATATTTCAATACTAATAAAAAAAAAACACTTTTTTAATTCACTAGCATTTTATATTATTAATTTTTTTTTCATAAATTCTAAGAACTATCTAGTCAATATTGAATTTCTGGTTTCACTGCCTACATATTGTCCCATGAGAACTATCTAGTCAATATTGAATATCTGGTTCCATTGTCTACATATGGTCCCATGAGAACTATCTAGTCAATATTGAATTTCTGGTTGCAATGTCTACATATGGTCTCAAAAGTACTAACGTCTACTGGTAGATTTTCAATTACACGCACATGTTAAATGTCTATAGAAAATTACATTGCTTGGGGTATAGTTGGTCAGTAGTACTGGTGACAGTCAATAGTGATTCAGTACTGTTTCACTATTGCTATTTCCTGCAGGGGTATGATACCGTTTAAAAGTGTGTGTTGTTTCTTTGTTTGTATTGGCTTTTAAAACAAAAAATACTGAATAAAAATTAGTTTTTATTTAAATGTATTGGTGTTTGCTTTTACATAAGCAACTTTTGGGCACTCCTGCTCTAGATTATTATAAAAATCTGACAAAAATAGTTAAAAACTATATTTTTTTTTGTTATTATTATCCACACACACATTATACAAAAGATGTCAGGTTTAGATATGCTATATAAAATTTTATTATATTTTTTATGATATACGAAGCGGTAGTGGTAACGGTCTATTTTCCCAAACTCAACCATTTATGATTCAGATATGGATGTTGATATTCTAATATTTAAATTAACCAAAATATATATTCAAACTAAACCATTTATGGTTCAGATATATGTAGTTGTTAATAATATAGTTACTCACACGAACTGCTTCAAATATAAATTTTTATCATACTCATGCGAAATTAAAAGATTTTTCTTATTGTATTCTCAAAGATATTAATATTTAAGCATTTATTTGTGATGTTCTGAGATTTTTATTGCAGCGATTTTTTGTGGATGTATAAATGTTTTCATATTTTTTGACAATTCCTTTTCAAAATAAACAAAATAATAATAAATTTGTGGTGAAATTAAAATTTTGTGAAAAATTATAAAAACCATTAAAAATAAAAGCTGGTCGAACGAAACATAATAACAAATGTCGAAATGAACTACGAATGAGGGAACAAAGCGTGCCTCACGACTACATGCATATGTGTACCCCTTTTAATACGACTCACCGCTCTCGCCTACAAAGCAAGAATCGCAGCGACAAAAATTTCATAACCGGGATCTACATACTTATTTATTTATTTATTTATTGAATTTTTTCATTTCCTGTACAACAAGACTAAGTCTTATATTTATAGTACAGGAACGCATTACGTTATAAACAATTTTATTATGAGCATAAACAAATTAGTTACGGAAAAACCTATATTGATAACATCTTACGTGAAAAAGTTATATAAAAAATTTCTGAAACTATTAGCATTACTATTTATTTGTTGATTTCGTGGAAGATTGTTCCAAAGACGAGCGGCATGTACATAAAAGTGCCATTCAGACACTAGGTATTGATGTCGAGGTATTATAATATTTCGATTTCGAGACGATTGGAAGAAACGTATTTTTTCAAATATATATTTGGGGGTTTGAGTATTTATTATTTTGTGTAAGAATACAAGAATACGAATTTTTAATAGGCTATCAAGTGAAACTCCGTAAAGTTTATTGGAAACAGCAGAAACATGATCAAACCTTCTCAATGCATACACATATCTTATTATGTTGTTAAACAATATATTAAGCTTACTTTTACTACTTGAATCACAGCTTCCAAACAACTCGCACCCATAAATTAGAGAAGAAATCAGATACGTCTTGGCTAGTAAGGTTCTTATTCTTATTGGTGTAAAATATTGTGTAGACCAGAGAGCTCGTAACTTTATGTATGTTTGACCAACCAGTGAGTTTATATGATCAGTATCATGTCAGATTGCTATTGAAGATTATACCGAGATTTTTCGCTGAATTAACAATTTCGATTTTTTCACCATTTAAAACAATATCTTCAGAAATGTAACGATTTAAGCTCCTTTTACATATCACAATGCATTTAGATTTGTGTGGATTCAAACAGAGTCCATTTGCACAAGCCCAGAGGTAAATTTTGTTTAAATCCTCATTTAGAGATGATATTCCTGAAGCTATATTTTGAACAGAGCTACTTAGAGTAAGTTGCACGTCATCTGCGTATAAATGGATGTTGCATTTAGAGAGTTGGTTTGGCAAATCATTTATATATAATGAAAATAAGAGTGGTCCTAAAATAGAGCCTTGAGGTACTCCTCTATTAAGGGATACGCTATCTGACCATGTATTGTTCACAAACACCGATTGTGTGCGGTTCGTAAGATACGAATATATAAGTTTAGTAGAAGTGTCGCTAAACCGAAAAAAGTGGTACAGTTTTTTAATGAGTATGTCATGGTCTACCGTATCGAACGCCTTAGAATGGTCTAGAAGTACTAAAAAATTCATACTACCTTCATCTAATCCTTGACGTATATTTTCGCTAACCTCCACAAGAGCCGTAACGCAGCTGTGATTCTGACGAAACCCCGATTGCGTGCTGGAAAGTAAACTATGAGTATCAATATATTCCATCATTTGTTTATACAAGAGCTTCTCTAAAACCTTCGCTAGAAAACACAAGATAGCTATCGGTCTATATTCTCCATTCGATTTAGGTAATGGTATAATTTTTCCGTGTTTCCAGTTTAACGGATACGTACTTGACATTATAATAGTATTAAATAGATAAGTAACATACGGTAGAATCATAGGTAAAAGTAATCTTATAAACTTCGGGTGTATGTCGTCAATTCCTACTGCATTTGATTTAATCAAAGAGCTTGTTGAAATAACGTCATATTGAGTAACGCACGAAAATTGGAAATGTTCACTAATTATTCCAGTATTTGTATTTGGCGAGCTTGAGGAAAAATTAAAAAAAGTGGGATTTGCCTGTACTACAGGTATGTCAGTGAAAGTTCTGTTAAGCATGTTTGCATCCACATTACAATCTGTACGATTATTAGTATTGCCAATTCCTATTTCGCGAATGATATTCCAAGTTTGTTGAGAATTGATTGCTGAGTCAAAGCGGTTGGAATAATATTCGGTTTTTGCCTGTTTAATATGTTTATTTACATTTTTCCTGGCATTGGAATATTGTAATTTTAGTTCAGGAGTTTTAAATCTTTTCCACCTGGCATATGCTAAGTCCCTCAATTGTATTGCATTCTTAACAGAATTTGAAAACCATGGTTTTTGAGTATGTACTGTTTTTTTATATTTTAGTGGTACTGTTTGATCGAAAAGATATTGAATATTGTGTTCCAGAAATGAAGATTGTTCATCAACGGTGTACATAAAATAGATATCATTCCAGGCAATATGGGAACAATATTCATATAAAATATTAAAATCTAGATTCTTAAAGTCACGATAACTGAAACACTGTTCAATTTGTTGGATTTGAAAGTTATAAGTTAGGAATATTAGGTCATGTTTAGAAAAACACGGAGCAGATATTTGATCATACAGAACTATATTCGTAGTATTGGACACAAAGAAAAGATCAATCAGCGTGCTTGCTGTGGATGTATGGTGCGTTGGATTAATCATGTTGACTGGAAAAAGACCAAGCGATAACATATTATCATGGAGCGTCGTCTCCACTAATACGTTTGAATTAAAATCACCAGTAATGACTATATCATTATACACTGTGGCGAGAGTTTCTAGTGTTGAATACAAAACAGTTAATGGTATTCTCTTATTTGGCCTATAAACACAACCTACCAGCATCTTTTTGCCAAATGAAGAAATTTCGATAAATATAAACTCAACCGCTTGCTCAGTTGTACTGTATGTCAAAGATGACTTGTTGCATATTTTGCAAGAAATGCTATTCTTAGTAAAAATGGCCACACCGCCACCATGACTTCCTCTATCATCTCTAAATACCTTGTACCCATTGGGACATATATTATTATCTGGGGTTGATGTTAACAGCCATGTTTCCGAAACACAAATAACATCAATACCAGAGTTCTCAAAAACAATTTTAAATTCATCCAATTTATTATTTAAACTTTGTGCATTTATATGTACAATTTTAAAACCTCTTTTATAGTTAGCCAAAATTCTAACCATATTCATTGTTAAGTCTTTGGACCTTCCACGATCATCACTGATAGAAGTCATAAAAGTGCATAATAATGTGTGTAATGCTAATAAAATCAGAAATTATATAATATAAAGATAATATTAAATTAAGAAATTGAATCATTGTAATTGAAGCAAAAATAACAAAGTATTGAAAAATACCTACTTTAAAGTGACGTTAAAATATTTTATTGTTTTAAAAAATAAAAAGGCTTAGTCGGTTTTAGTGAGTTTTAAATTCTAAATAAAAACAAGTAAGAGTGCTATATTCGGCTGTGCCGAATCTTAAATACCCTCCACCTAAACGCAATAAGAAATAAAAAAAACTACACTGGCTATAGGACTAGAATATTCTTATTCTGTGTTTTCTATTCAGTCTTAGTGCAAATTTTATTAGTATTTGATATATTGTTTGAAAGACAATTTTACGACCAACATAATTTATGTTAAATATTTTGAAATTTTGTCTAATTTTCACCATTTTTAATTGATTTAATTACCAATTCTTACCATAATTTACACAGTTTGTCTGATGTTCATAATAATCTTGAGTGTAACTTAACAAACAGAGTATAAAAAAGGAGTACAATTCGGTTTTAGTGATTTTGCTCAAAAAAAAAAAAAAAAAAAAACAAAATGAAATAGGGCTTTTAGAGGAGATTCGGTCCCGTAAAGTTGAAAGTATCTATTCCTGTATATCGGGAACTACTGGGTGATTGATTTTTAATACATTAAAAATACCTTTCCAACGATATATATCATGATTATAAAATATGGACCGAATATGGGTTAAATCCGAAAAGAATATTTTTTGACCCGAATTTTTGTTTTCTTATATGGCAGCTATGACAAATTTTGGGCCGATCTTCTTAAATTTTGGAACAATTATTTTCATGCATATGAGGATACTTCACGTCGAATTTCAACGTGGATTTCGGTAGTGGACCTTATGAGGGGGATATTGTCAAATATGGACCGATATTCTCAAAATCCAGCAGTTTTATTTAGGCATGCATGTAAATGATCCGTGTAAAATTTTAGGTTGGTAGCCTTATTTCTAAGAGATTTATGAGTATAAAGTGCTTTTCGGAAGAGGGCTTTATATGGGGCATACGGTTAAAAATAGACCGAAATTCACAAAATTTTGTGGGATGATTTTTGTATATATGTAAATGATCTGTGCAAAGTTTTGAGTCGGCACCGATATTTATACAATATATATAGGGAAAAATGTCTTTTTCAGATGTGGTCCTTGTATGGGAGCTACGACCACTTCTGGGCCGACTACCATAAAATTTGGTACAACAATTTATTTGCCTATAAAGAGTATTTATGTCAAATTTTAGCCGTTTAACATTATTTATATATTATTTATATACGTATTTAAGTGAATTTTGGAAGTGTACTTTATATTGGGTCTATGGTCAAACATGAACCGACCTACAAAATAATTTCGTTTTGCGATTTCTTTCTGTATAAAACGTATTTTTGCTGAATTTTGTCTAGATATTCCAATTTCATAGGCATTTATTTATCATTAAGCCATATTTCGGGAATATATATATTTGTATGGGGGCTATAAGAAATCATGGACCGATTCTTACTATTTTCCTCACACTTTTCTCTTTTATCATAAAAACAACGTATACAAAATTTCATCGTATTATCTGCAATATACATATATCTAAATATTGCAATAAAATATAAAAAAAATATCAAATTTTTATGGAGCTTGTCTCACATATTGGTCCATAACTCTGGTTGACCTAAACCGATTTTGCTGATTTTAAAAAGCAAACTTCTCGAAAGCATTTCTGACAGAATTATTGAAGATTTGGAGCCCGAATATATCTGGGGACTTCAAAAAACTGATTTCAACAGACAGACAAACGGACATGGCTTAATCGACTCCGCTATCTATAAGGATCCAGAATATATATACTTTATAGGGTCGGAAAATTTTTTTGTGCAAATTACACACGGAATGACAAACTTATATATACCATTCTCATGAAGGTGAATACTGGCTCTACGATTAGTGATGGCAAAAAAAAAGAATAACACTGGTTTACAGCCAAAAAATACCAAGAACGCCACTTATCTAGATAAGTTAATTGGGACCTCCTGAACACGAAAAACGCTGTAATTTTTTTTTTCTAAGTACCGTTTTTTAGATAACGGTACTTTTGTGTTTTTCGGTGTATGGTCCCATTCAAACCCTTGTGGAGCCCAACCGAAGAGCCCGATATGCTGCAAATTTCTATCTGATAAGAAATAGCTGAGTTATGGCACCTCAAAGTTCGAAATTTGCCTATTTTTTACGTTTTTTCAAAATTTTTTTACGTTACAGTTAATATCTGGAATGTTTTATTTCTTATCCAAATAGTTTATTTAATTACCAACATTTTAAGCGTAATTTGAAAAAAATCGGATGAAAAATATAGTTTTTATTAAGGATTTTGTGGAAAGACAATATTTTCATCTTCATTGCTTACACACTATATTCGGCGTAAATTCAAAAAATTTAAATTAAAATGACGAGCGACTTGAACTCTTATGTTTTTTTCGGATGGATCTTCGCGAATGAGGAACCAACAATAGTCCGCCATCATTTGTTCGTCCCACCAGCCTTTGTAACGTCTCTCGATTTCTTCCATTTCTTGGTGAAATCTTTCACCTTGTTCATCACTTTCGGAGCCCAAGTTGGTGGGGAAAATATCCAAATGACTGAATAAGAAGTGTAATTTAGGTGTCATATTTGAACCTAAAGGTTAAAAAGAATAAATTTTAAATCATAACGGCCTTTTTGATATACATGTTTTCACTCAACGCTTACCAATGACATTGAATTTTTGCAGTAATGTATCGATCTTCTCTGCGTAATCAGGACTTCTGTAGTTTCCCAAAAAGCTGTGAACGATGTCCTGGAATGCTTCCCATGCCTCCAAATGAGCTGGACCTTAACACTCATTAAATGCTTGCAAATATACCAGCTTCAATTTTGCTCGCTGTGGCTCTCGGAAATTTTTGTTTAGGGTAAATCATGGCAAGACTGTCTTTTGGCAACGTTTTCACAATATTTGTAAATAACCCAAGCTTAATATGTAATGGAGGAAGTATTATCTTCTCCAGAGGAATGAGTGGGTCATTTTTGATATTGTACACTCCTTGCGTACGTTCACAGATAGTATGGCAACTAATTTAAAATCAGAGCAAACTTTCCATTGATGTTGGTCATAATGTATGAGATTGAGAAGTTCTTTCATTGTTTCATATCTTTCCTTTATGTATTTTCCATATCCGATTGGAATTGATGGTTTCGTATTGCCTTTATGAAGCAAGACTGCCTTCAAACTGTCCTTTCCTCCATCCATAAAAAGGCGCCATTCCTCTGGGTCATAATTTTGTTGGAGAGCATTGAAAAGACCGCATATGTTGGCACAAAAACAAAAGTTTGCCGTTTTTGCGAAGAAAAGTGCAAGTTGTTTGCTGCGATCACGGTAATATGTAACACGTGTCTCAAGAGCACAATATCCATACTCTTGTAATTGTGATGCAAGTAATTCAGATTTCGATTTCGCCAAATACAAATCTCGCCACAAATCATTGAGCTCGGCCTGAGTAAGTAAATGTAGTTTCTTATTTGATTGCATTTCTAATTCACTGCCCTCATCTGATGAATCATTTTGTATTGTTATTTTTCGTATTTCTGTGTGGCCCGCTACAATCAGCTGCGGTTTGGGGCACGATACTGAGTGCGGCACTGGTAGCTTCACCGAGCTAACAACTGGATAAACTGGTTCAATTCTACGTCCGATAGCCTTTTCCGTTAAACTGAAATAACAATCTGTTGTATGGTTGATCTGGTTTGTCCATATCATTGGTTTTCCAAATGTGAAGAAACACTCTTGACCCTTACCAATTTTATTTAATATTGTCCGGCAGTTGTTACATGCACTATTCGGTGTCCACGGTTTGTCGAGAGATGCAGGTCGAAACCCGAAATAATTCTTATACGCTTCAGATAAATTGTTCGTATTAATTTTTCGCATCAAATGTTGTGATTTCTTTTCCACAAGAACACCACAAACATAACAAAATTCGTTGGGATCGATTGAACACATTTTAAAATTAAAATGTAATTCCGGGAACTTGTATTGAAAACCAAAACAAATTTTATTTTTTTATTGTCGTTTCAATGTAAATTCCCAAACGTAAATTGCCAAATTGCAAAACTGATGGACGCCGAATATAGTGTGTAAGCAATGAAGATGAAAATATTGTCGTTCCACAAAATCCTTAATAAAAACTATATTTTTCATCCGATTTTTTTCAAATTACGCTTAAAATGTTGGTAATTAAATAAACTATTTGGATAAAAAATAAAACATTCCAGATATTAACTGTAACGTAGAAAAAAATTAAATAAAAAAGAAAAATTTTGAAAAAAACGTAAAAAATAGGCAAATTTCGAACTTTGAGGTGCCATAACTCAGCTATTTCTTATCAGATAGAAATTTGCAGCATATCGGCGCAAAAGGCATTTGATTACCTTTCCAACGATATGCCATTCATCTCGATAAGGCTCTTCGGTTGGGCTCCACAAGGGTTTGAATGGGACCATACACCGAAAAACACAAAAGTATCGTTATCTAAAAACGGTACTTAGAAAAAAAAAAAAATTACAGCGTTTTTCGTGTTCAGGAGGTCCCAATTAACTTATCTAGATAATTGGCGTTCTTGGTATTTTTTGGCTGTAAACCAGTGTTATTCTTTTTTTTTTGCCATCACTAATCGTAGAGCCAGTATTCACCTTCATGAGAATGGTATATATAAGTTTGTCATTCCGTGTGTAATTTGCACAAAAAAATTTTCCGACCCTATAAAGTATATATATTCTGGATCCTTATAGATAGCGGAGTCGATTAAGCCATGTCCGTCTGTCTGTCTGTCTGTTGAAATCAGTTTTTTGAAGTCCCCAGATATATTCGGGCTCCAAATCTTCAATAATTCTGTCAGAAATGCTTTCGAGAAGTTTGCTTTTTAAAATCAGCAAAATCGGTTTAGGTCAACCAGAGTTATGGACCAATATGTGAGACAAGCTCCATAAAAATTTGATATTTTTTTTATATTTTATTGCAATATTTAGATATATGTATATTGCAGATAATACGATGAAATTTTGTATACGTTGTTTTTATGATAAAAGAGAAAAGTGTGAGGAAAATAGTAAGAATCGGTCCATGATTTCTTATAGCCCCCATACAAATATATATATTCCCGAAATATGGCTTAATGATAAATAAATGCCTATGAAATTGGAATATCTAGACAAAATTCAGCAAAAATACGTTTTCTACAGAAAGAAATCGCAAAACGAAATTATTTTGTAGGTCGGTTCATGTTTGACCATAGACCCAATATAAAGTACACTTCCAAAATTCACTTAAATACGTATATAAATAATATATAAATAATGTTAAACGGCTAAAATTTGACATAAATACTCTTTATAGGCAAATAAATTGTTGTACCAAATTTTATGGTAGTCGGCCCAGAAGTGGTCATAGCTCCCATACAAGGACCACATCTGAAAAAGACATTTTTCCCTATATATATTGTATAAATATCGGTGCCGACTCAAAACTTTGCACAGATCATTTACATATATACAAAAATCATCCCACAAAATTTTGTGAATTTCGGTCTATTTTTAACCGTATGCCCCATATAAAGCCCTCTTCCGAAAAGCACTTTAATACTCATAAATCTCTTAGAAATAAGGCTACCAACCTAAAATTTTACACGGATCATTTACATGCATGCCTAAATAAAACTGCTGGATTTTGAGAATATCGGTCCATATTTGACAATATCCCCCTCATAAGGTCCACTACCGAAATCCACGTTGAAATTCGACGTGAAGTATCCTCATATGCATGAAAATAATTGTTCCAAAATTTAAGAAGATCGGCCCAAAATTTGTCATAGCTGCCATATAAGAAAACAAAAATTCGGGTCAAAAAATATTCTTTTCGGATTTAACCCATATTCGGTCCATATTTTATAATCATGATATATATCGTTGGAAAGGTATTTTTAATGTATTAAAAATCAATCACCCAGTAGTTCCCGATATACAGGAATAGATACTTCCAACTTTACGGGACCGAATCTCCTCTAAAAGCCCTATTTCATTTTGTTTTTTTTTTTTTTTTTTTTGAGCAAAATCACTAAAACCGAATTGTACCCCTTTTTTATACTCTGTTTGTTAAGTTACACTCAAGATTATTATGAACATCAGACAAACTGTGTAAATTATGGTAAGAATTGGTAATTAAATCGATTAAAAATAGTGAAAATTAGACAAAATTTCAAAATATTTAACATAAATTATGTTAATCGTAAAATTGTCTTTCAAACAATATATCAAATACAAATAAAAATTGCACTAAGACTGAATACAAAGCACAGAATAACGATATTCTAGTCCTATAACCAGTGTAGTTTTTGTATTTCTTATTACGTTTAGGTGGAGGGTATTTAAGATTCGGCACAGCCGAATTAGCACTCTTACTTGTTTAACATAGATGTGTTTTAGGCTTAAAGTGTCTGTTAAAGGTGCTATCAGACGGGATGTATTTTACATATGTACTGTCACTTTTCTTACCCATATGTAATTCCGTATGTATGTCAAAATTTCCATTTTACATACGATTCATAATTTTTGCTGTCACACCTGCTTATGTTTTTCCTTATGACATAACCTATAAATGTAAACAAAAGCTGACTTTTTAACGTTTATAAATTTCAAGAATTGCTTCTTTTGGCTAATCTAACTGCAATAAATATAATAAACATAATTAAATTTATTAAAAATCGAAAAATCCATTTTCTTTAATTTTTTTTCCAATATATTCTTTCAAACAATTTTGTTTCAAAACAAACCATATGCTCAATTATGGATCAACTTTCACAAAAGTCAATAGTATAAGTTTGACATACTTATAACTGATCTTTATAAAGTTGCGAATTATTTGTATTAAATACGTTAAAATGTTTGCTAGGAACATGAATTATAATTATCCGGTAGCTACTTCACATCATACAATTGAAAAGCCATAAAATAGAACGATTAAAACCAACATTTGTTTTAGCATCGAAATATCTTTCCTGTATATGTGCAGAAACTTTGTTTTACATAATTTTATTTAGAATCTAAGTTTTTTTAGATATACATATATAAGGTGAATTTCACGTCAAGTGACCCAATTTTAAAAATCGATGTCTTCCGATTTGCACCAAGATTAGTACTATTTGATAGTAGGCCAGAGACAAATTTTTAGCTCTATCAGTCAAGAACTGCGCGAGATAGAGGGGGTCAAAGTTGGACATTTTGGTAAATTTTGGTCATACAGGGTTTTTTTAAAATGAGTGTAACTTTTCACCTATTGGTCCTAGCAAAAATTGCCCAAAGGACTTTAGATAGCTATTTCTTCAATCATTCCAAAAACATTTTTTTTTAATTTTTTTTAAATTTTTTTTAAATTTTTTTTAAAAAATTATTTTTTTTTTCAATTTGGACCCTTTTTTTCTCAAAAAAATCTTATACAATTTACTTTAAGGCCTTTATAATCGCTTAATGGGATGTGAATGGGATATCTATCAAAAAAAATCATTTTTTAACTCAAGAATATGATTTTTCAATATTTGGGGCACATGTATCATTGAAAATTGAAACACTTTCTTCTTTGAGTTGCCAATTTTTTTATAGATACCCCACTTGCATCCCATTAAGTGACCACAAAGCTCTTAAAGGAAATGGTCTAAAATTTCTTTTGAGGAAAAATAAACTCCAATTTGGAAAAAAACATGGGGGAAAATTAAAATGATACATGTCTCTGGCCTACTATCCAATAGTACTAACCTTGGTGCAAATTTCATCGAAATCGGAAGACATCGATTTTTAAAATTGGGTGAAAAAAAATTATTATTATTTGATTTAAAAAAATAAAACAATACCGTCATTAGTTATAACTACACTTACCAATAAGACTCTCATTTATAAATTGTTTTTTTACTTAGGAGAGTTTGTCGAGGTTTGTTCTTTAAAATCCAGTTTCCAAAAATGAATTTTTCTAAATTTACAACTAGTTATAAAACATATATAATACTCCAACATGTTTGGAATGGTCCTGAAGAATTTTTTTATTCAAAAATTGCAGTTGCAGTTGCATTTTTTTTAACTCAAAATTATCATATTTGAAGCAAATTGAGAAGCTGTTAAAGAAATTTAGTTAATTCTTTGATTCTATTATAAAATAAGCGATGTTTATTAACGAAAAATACTTCCTTATCGCATCTTAAATTCATTAAAGATTAATTTCCTTAGATTTGTATAATCACGAAATCCTGTTGGAATATATCGAACAAATTCAAAGTGATTATAATAATTAATTACAAACCCATCATACTATGAGTACATTAGCTTTACAATATTAATCCACATGATGTAAACTAGAAATCGTTGCGCCATCTCTGGTTTCTAATTATTTGAAATGGTATGGTTCAAATGAGATAGTTTAATGAATCGAATAATCGGTTCTGATTTCTTGAAACTGACTTATACTATCAACGCATGTAAAACATTGTAAGAAAATTGCAAATATGTAATATTATTGTAGATAACATTGGATTTAATGCTTCACTCAATTGAGTGATAGTAATACGCTAGTTTTATGCAATATTTAATTCATGACTTTTATTTTTGCCTTCAAATATTAAAAGTTGAAAAATAATAAAAGTCAAAATTAAAATTTATTTTTTGACTTTTATCAAAAAAGGCACAAATTTAAAAGTTTTACAAAAATTTGTATGCACATTATATATCACCTATGCACTATAGGAAATTTTCCCTTTTTTTTGGCCAAAACTAATTTTTAGCCAAACGAGTTGGCCAAACTAAATGATTTTTTAGATTCGCTTTTTGGAAGTGTTCCTCCTTAAGCTTATACATTTTTAGTCACGCACCGTCACGGGGAAAAAAGTTTGTCACGCGCGCTCACGGACTTTAACAGATTTTTTTTCGCTCACGTTGTCACATTCTAGCAAATAAAATTTTGTAAACCCCTTACATTTTTTATTCACACATAAAAGAAACTTTTATTTTAAACAAAATTTTTATTACAAAATTTCGTTTTGTAATTCTAAATTATCAATTAAATCTAAAAACCATGAATTCAAAACAACATCATTTCTCGTTTCTTCGCTCTCTGAATTTTGTTCTTCTTCCTGTTGGTAGTTTTCAGCAAAATCGGTTTCCTCTGATCTGAGTAGGTCGATTACTTCTAGTGGCGAATGCGTTTCCCCAATGTAAGGCTGGATATAAATGGATCTGATGTATCTTATGCTCTATTAAAAATGTCTGCTAAATTATTTATGCGACTACATTTTCGTGCATGAAACAATCTGTCGGGTTTATATAATTTATATATAATAACGAGCAGCCATAGCTGCAGCAAGTACTAGTGGTTCAGCTTCGTTATTTTGTTTTTTAGAAAGTTCCATTATATGCCGTCGTTTTGATCTGTTTGACTTTTGGGAAAATGTTAACTGTGGCCGTCCAGTTTTTAATTTACAGGAAGTGACGAGTTTTTCATGAGGCCTTACAGAAGTTTTGCTTTTAAGCCAAACAGCATTTTGCGTCTCAAAAACATGCAAGCACCTACATATGACTCTTACGCCATTTTCTACCGAGATTTGCACAAAATATTCGCGACTGCTCTTTCAAATGTTGTTTACAATCTTCGGAAGGCTGGCCTTTAGCAATACAGGATACAAAATGTTCATAAACAACGGCCCGTTTGTCAGCTTCCTTAGGTTTTATGCGCCATAAATTAAATAAGTCTGCATTTGGTACGCTGAAGTTACCTGGAAAAATACGCTTTTTTTAAGAGATATGCAAGTATATGCAGCTGAAATAAATTGCGAATGGATGACAACTTATGGCTCTATCGAAATGCGTAAGTGTTATATCTATCACTTTTAATCATTTTTTTTCGGAGCTTAGTGAAGTTGCAATTTATTATTACGGTATATAACATCAAGGTATTTTTCTTTCCTTCGATTTAACGAAATTAAAAAAAAGTATAGAATATCTTTTTAACTACTATAAAAGTACTCACTTTCAGCATTATTGTTCATTTTTCACTTTTTTTACATGCATTTTTTGAATAAAAACTTTAAACTTAAATACACGTCTAATTTAATATAGTAAACTAGTAACTGTTTTTGCATGTATGTATGTATAAAATAACGGTAAAGCATCATTGATGCTTTATTCTTCGGGGATGCTTTTTTTTAGTATGTTTTTAAGTACATAGTGAAAAAAAAATCAAAAACTCCAAGAAAAAAATTAAGTACTTTTGGCCAAAAAAAAGGAGAAATTTCCTATAGTGCTATGTATCATAATGATAAGAGCCAAAATTTTCTACGATCATTTTTTATGTGTGATTTTTTGGTGTAAATTTTTAAAAATAACAGTTTTTTTTGTCCCTGGTTTTACCTAAGGGCGCGTTTTCACTATGTCATTTTTGTTGTAAAATTGTCCAAATTGTTGGCAATTGTATGAAAACGGGTTGTCATCAATAAATTTAATTTTTTGCAATCATCATTGCAAACATAGATGACGCCATATGACAACCCGTTTTCATAAAATTGCCAACAATTTGGACAATTTGACAACAAAAATGACATAGTGAAAACGCGCCCTAATCAAATTACTCATAAATATCAAAAAAAAAAAAAAACAAACAGCATATAAAACTTCTTGTACAACATATTGGGTATAAAAGTGCATTATATGTATAGGCGTTAACATTTATTTATTTTTTATAGTTGTCATCAAAATGGGCAACTTCTGTTCTTTTTTTTCCTAAAAGGCATTTAAAAAAAATAAAAAATCAATTAACACTTTTTTTTTAAATTTTTTAAAACTTAAGAAATTTTTGTAATTTCAACAAAAAATTTATGTAATTCTCGACTTGTAAACAAAAAAGTGTTTTTAGCTAAAGTTTTTTTTAATTTTTGAAGAATGCTTATCTATTTTCAGGTATTTCTGCAAAAAATAACAAATTAATGAAAAAACACAAAAGTTAGGGCCTTTTCCGCAAACCATTTAATTTAAAATTACCAAACCATGATTTTAGACATTTCTAAAAAAAATAAAAAAAATTGTTGTAGGTAAAACGGGCAAGTTCTGGTTAAAGATTCTAAATGCATTTTACTTGAAAACTTATAACTTGTTTAAAATCCAAGATTCAACTAAATTACGAAATTTAATGTAAGTATGTACGAGAATTTATAATTTTTCAATAATTTCATAAAACTACATTCAATAAAATAAAAACATTATTACTGGTCAAGCCCATCCAAGTCTAAATAAAGAAGTTGGTAATAAAATCTACATATTATATTTTTTAAGATAATGTTCACATGTTACTATTGTTTGTTAACATTACATATTTACCTAAACCAAGTTATTTATGATTCAGAATTTTTTCATACACCATTTGTATTATTCAAGATATACGGATTTTAGTGCTTTCTTTGTATAACCGGTGCTAAGCACATTTATACAATAGATGTCAGGTTAAATAACTAGATGTACAATTGAAAATTTAAAGATTCTTACACTTCAATTTTCCAAGATATACATACGAATTTTAGTTAGAACTTACTTTGTGTGGCTGGTGTTTCGCTCATTTTTCTGAACTGAACCATTTATGGTTCAGATATACGGCCCAATCAGGAATAAGAATTCCGCGGGAGTTTTTTCCCTTTTTATTTTTTAACATTGAATTTGAATAGGAAAAATGGGAAAAGGGAGAAAACTCCCACGGAATTTTTATTCATGATTGGGCTGATAGTTGTTAATAATATTATATTTTAAGATATACGAATTTAGTACTTACTTTGTATGGACGGATTCGCAACCATTTTTACAAACCTTACAACTTATGCTTGATATATAGATTTTTATCATATTGTTACTCATACGAAATTAGAAAAGTTTTCCTATTTTATTCTTCAAGATATACCTACCTACTAATTTTAGTATTTACTCTGTAGTTATTCATGCTAATCCGCCCATACATTCATATGAACATGAAAGTTGCCCTTACAAAATTTAATAAGTGTAGCTGTTATAGATTCCCAAATAATCGAATTTAATTTATATTGCTGGTCCGATTATTTTCGCCGTCGCTCACTTGCAATTTCAAAAGAAAATGTAGTCTATATTTATTTAAACTTTAAATTTTAAAGCCATGCAGGAAGACACATTCGCTTAGCCGTCTACAGACTTGAAACAAACGTTTAAACACATTCATTTTTATAAATATACATACATACATATGTATGCACACGTATATGCAGATAGATTAGTAGTATGTATTTATTTGTTGCATTTAATATATCGATGGTCTCATGTAGAAAGGCCCTAATTCGCATATTTGAAACTTTACAGGAGAAGGTAAAACATAATTGAATCTGTAATATTCAACATGTAACTTTTTTTGTACAACTGCTTGTAAAAGCGTTATTTTTTACACTATTGCAATAAATTTTTGTGAGGAGGTGTATTTGCGTTAAATGCATTGGAATCGCAAAAAAACTAATTTCGAAAAAATAGCGAGTTAGGGCCTTTTTACATGAGACCAACGATATGTACATACATATATGTTAAATTTAATGTTAAGTATGTATTTTTCATATTTCTATGTACATTAGAGTGTCTCGCCTTACATGCAAAAAAAATGTTCGCGGTACATCACCGAATATGAAGTATTGTTGCAAGAAAATTTCGAAAAAAAATTATTTTTTTTGCCGAAAGTAGGGTCGCCAAAATACATTTTTTGTTATATCTTCGGCATTTATAGTCCGATCTCAAAGTGTAATATATCGATGTTTTTGTCTTGAGGAGATCTATCGATGTTATTATCTTGCATTTACCTCAAATATCCCGCAAGATCTCAGTTCCTACCACCCTAATGTACCACCCTAATATCAGAAAATAAAAGCTCACAAAAAATCATTAAACTTTTGTAAAGGAAGTTTTTTGATAATTCCAACAGAACTATTGAAAAAATTATTTTTTGTTTTTTTGCCGAACGTAGGGGTTACCTTTTTAAATTTTTTTTCATATCATCGGCATTTACAAACAAAAAAGGCATGCTTTAAAGTAATTAGAAAAATCATGTAAAAAGTCACTGTTTAAATCCCCTAAGAAATGGAATAATACCATTACTACTCTACTTTGTTTTGCTATTCGTTATACCCGTGAAATAATTGCTGGAATTTCGTCTGTATTTACTAATATTTAATCGTGTTGTGTTTATTTCAATTATCAAACGTTAATTAATTAAAATAAAGTAAACAAATATCTTATTATTCCCTTAAATAACTATTTTAATAAAAGTTTTCAGAATTTCGATTTCAAAAAATGTTTAAATCTACATATGGAGAAAATATGTATGTTACTAAAGTTATGATCAATAATGAGCCAAACTTGCATTCAATTCGTAGGACTATTCTTATAAGGGTTCACCAAATAACTTTTTTTTTTTTGAAAATGCTATAAAAAAACTACTGAATATTTTCTCAAATTTATTTTTTTAAATCATTGATACTTCTTTTATTTCGGCTCGAGTTCATTAAATTTAATTTTTCATTAAATTAATTTTACTGAAGGTAGGAATTGTTACATGAAAATTATTATTCAAATTTATTGATAATTTTTCTTGGCTTAGGTAACACTGGTTAAAAGATTGATGTTTGTCTGTTTGGCTAGCAGGCATCGTAGTGGTGCAGAGGGTTAGAACGCAAAGATTTTTGATGAGAGAAAGTGGTGTTTCTTGAAACATGTAAATTCAACCAACAACCCAGGTTCAAATCCTAAGCCAAGAAAAATGATCAATAAATTTTAATAATAATTTTCATGTAACAATTCCTACCTTCAGTAAAATTAATTTAATGAAAAATTAAATGTAATGAACTCGAGCCGAAATAAAAGAAATATCAATGATTTAAAATTAACAGTTCAAATAAAAATAATAATTTACTTTTTTATTTAAAAGTACAATCCTTTCGGTTTATAATGGAAAATAATTTCATTCAAATGGCTGCCTCGGCTGTCTATGCAGTAGCCTACTCGATCGGTTCAATTTTTAAGCACATTATCGATTGTGTGCAGCTGTATTTCACCAATGACTTCGCGAATATTGTCCTTTAAAGCGTCAATTGTATCTGGCTTGTCGGCGTAACACTTATCTTTGACGTCACCGCATAAATAATAGTCCAACGGTGTCAAATCGCAGCTCCGAGGTGGCGACATCAGCTCTGCGGCTGATAATGCGATTTTCAAAAACATTGAATGTAGCTTCGGCTGTGTGGCACGTAGCGCCGTCCTGTTAATACCAAATGTTGTCAATATCCTCCTCTTCAATTTTTGTGAACAAAAATTCGTTCAACATGGCCCGATAACGATCGCCATTGACTGTAACGGCCACTCCTTGCTCATTTTCGAAGAAATATTGCCCAATTATGCATCTGGACCAAAATCCGCACCAAACAGTTTTGGGTGCATCGGCTTTTCAATGTATGCGTGCGGGTTTTCTGTGCCCCAAATGCGACAATTTTGCTTGTTTACATACCCGCCAAGATCAAAATGAGCTTCATCTGAAAAGATGATTTTTTTTTTGGCAAAATCGGCATCTTCTGTAAGTCGATCGCAGGCCCACTTAGCGAAGCGAAAACGCATTGGATGGTCAATTGGCTTCAACTCCTGAACCAATTGGACTTTGTATGACGTAATACCAAGGTCTTAATGCAAAATTCGTCTCAATTATGTCTCCGAAATGTTCAATTGTTGAATTGATGTTGATGGCGCTTCACGCACTGTTTTTGGCTTTTCACGCTTTGGTTTATCGGTGAGAATGCCAGTTTCTTTCACTTTTTTCACAAGATAACGAACATACGGCGCTGACGGTGCTTCTCTTCCAAAATCCGTACGTAATTTTCGCACACATTCTGCAACATTACCATGATTTTCAAAGTAATGTCGCAATATTTCCCAGCGTTGTTCAAGCGTATACACAACCATATTCGTTCAGCGGAAGGACAAAACTAATTATCTGAAAAATCAGACATGAGCTAATTGTTACCATTCACGAAATAAGCACTACTTGAAAAAAAAACGTTAGATGGCGGACCCGTTATATAGGTTATAAGAATTAATGGTGTTGAATTTATCAATATTCCATTGATTTTCGAGATCTGATTTCATTTTACATGGAACTTATTTTTGCTGAATTTTGTAAGGATACTTAAAGTCAATAGACATTTATGTACCATAGAGCCATGTCCCGTGAAGATATTTGCATGAGAGCTACGAAAAACACACATGGACCTATTCTTACTATTTTTAACAGAGCTTGTGCTTTTAATATACAAACAACGTATGCAAAACTTCATGGTGCTAGCTGCAATATATTTAAAGAAAATATGGAAACGTTTTTGAAAAATATCAACTTTTGGAGGTTGTCTTACATTTTGGTCCAACTCTGGTTCTACTTGACAGATTTTACCCATGTTCAATACCAAACAGTCTTGATAAACAAAGAATATATGAATATAAATTTTCAAAATTTCATCCTCATATATCGTGTCTACAACAGACGAATATAGCTAGAAATTTATAAGGATCCAGAACATATATTTATGTTCTACGAGCGATATTTGAATTTGTTACAAAGGGAATGACAGACCTTATATTGACCCTCCACTCTTTTGGGAGGAGAGTATAAGAAATCGTTTTTGTCATGCTGTTATTTAAATTTTTACGTTCACCAAATATACATCTGTGACTATCCAGCTTTCCGGCGGCATCTGTTGGTGTAGTATTGTTGCACCAACTTTACTTTCGTTGTGGGCCAACTTCTCAAATATAAACATAATAGTAATAATGTGATCCAAAAAATTGGACTTAATTGTTCGTGAAAGAAAAGATATTAAAGATATTTGCAAATATTTGAGGGAGGGTTTAACAAAAAAAATTTGCCGGCATGTACATAAGTATGTACAAGGTATCATGATATATGCTTCAAGGAGAGTTTCTAGTTCAGTTTTAACAGAAACAGCTAAAACCATGGCTTGAAACCTAAAACCGTTCATTTTTCTATTAAAACTAATTTCAATTTAGAACTAAAAACTAGTTACATATATAATTTATTATAATTTTATTTATTTAATTAATTAGCACCAACAATTACTGTTTTCTTGAAAACATTAAATCTTTTGTAACTTTTAAAAATTAAATTTAAAGGAGTTAAAGAAAAAATATTCATAATACTGTGTGAGCAAGTACCATATCGCCGCCAAGTATCATATGAGTTATGATTGTAGCTATGTAAATCCGTCGTTTACGAGTTTTCAGCATATCAGCAACGTTTCATGTTTTTTTTTTAATTCTTGTTCTATTCTATTAATCTATGTATGTATTCTGTTCTCAAAACCATAAAGAAAAGCAATTCGATATTAAATAAATCCATTAATTTTTTTAAAAAATCTTTTAATAATTTATTATTTTACTAATAATGGGTCCGCGAAGCGCCCCGGGTTAAGCTAGTTAAATATCTTAGTTACATATATTTACATGATTCTCTTATTATGTATGTATGTATGTATGTATAGTTATACGAGTATGTATGTATATAAAAGCCTAATTTATTATAACAGTATGTTTGCGATTAGGATATTTAGGTTATTTCGCTAACTGTATTTTAAGTATAGTTTTAGTTACTATCAAAATAAACACTTTCAAAAAAGTGAACAAAGGTAGTTTGTACATTAATTCGTTAAAATACATTTGATCTCTTATTATTTTATTTTCTCTCACGACAATATATAATATGTAAGGGGTATCAAGCGGTGTATACGTGCTTAAGGCCCGTTTTCTCAATGTGTCGACAAACTGCCTGTTACTAAATGTCGACATAAATTTATTAGACATAAAATATGCCCGTTAACAATTTTGGTTTTCTCAATATACCTCAAGAAACATTAATTTCATTTGGCAATACCTTTCAAAATTTATGTGAAAATTGGAAACTCTGTCTTCAAGTGACAAGTTGTTGACATAAACCAGCTGTTTTCCAAATTTGAAAAAATAACAAAAAATAAAATCAAAAAACAAATAATTTAAAAACTAAATAATATACATGTCTGCCAGGTAGTTAGGTCTGGCATGATAAACTCTTTCAACATTCACTTGGAAATCATGTTCTTCGAGTTCATCTTCCATCAAATTAATGTTTATTCCTCTATTAAACATTTTTTCTAAAATCTATTTAATTTTTTTACAAAAACTCAAGGTATTGCCACATAAAAAATATGAACAGCAGTCAGCTGATTGAATTTATCTGTACAACAAATAGATAATCGGCAGATGAGGGCCGGTTAGTTTTGCGACAGAATGGAAGCAAATGAGACATTGAGAAAACCAAATTTCTTTAATCTGCAGTGTTTCGTTGGGAAAAAAGATAATCGCTTAATGAGAAAACTGCCCTAATTCTTATTATTTTGATAATATTTTTCAAAGAATTCTCAATGAATCAATATTTTTAGGCATTCAAAAGTTATGCTGAAAATTTTATGGTTTTCGACCACTACTAGCTAAGGGTATTTTATTTCCAAAATTATCAGAACTTTCAATGTATTTTTAAATAAATGTTTGCTTTTTAGCGAAAAAAAAGTTCTAAGTTAAAAATGCAAAAACGTAATGTTTTGCAGTCGAATAAATCAAGAGATTCATGTATGCAGTATATTAATGTTTCTATTTATTTGTAGAATTGATCTTTCAAATCGGTTTATAGGTATGTATTTGTTAAAGGTACCCCTGCAAATAATATTGGACTACGTGATCCATTTTAGATGAAATGGACTACTCACAACATGGTACAATGTAATGCAGTCATGGACCATGTCATACTTAAACATGTATGTCCCTGCAAATAACGCGACTAGTCCATACATGCATGTAAAGACTAGTCCAAAGAGGAGTAGGAGTACTCCAAAACTAATCCAAATATATGAAAAAAGGTGGTCCATTTAACATTGCGATGTCCTAGGACTGGACCATATAACCCATCGGAGTAGTCCCAAAACTACTCCATGGAGTACTCACGAGGGTTAGCTTTAAACAACAACAACAACTCAATATGCAATCGTGTTAACACGAAACCATGTCGTTTAACTACAAACTCTTGTTTAACTATGACAGGGTCCATGACTGCATTACATTGGACCATGTTGTGAGTAGTCCATATCATCTAAAATGGATCAAGTAGTCCAATATTATTTGCAGGGTTAATACGCAGTGTACAAATTTTTAAAAATGTTATTTGGACATTTTTTTTAGGCCATTTGGTCATTTATGGTTTTTAAAATGATATAACTAGGAAAAAGTCTAAACATTTAAAATTAGGAACTAGAATTGCTATATACCATTTATAATACTATTGTAGAGTTGATCTGCTACACGGTACGCAGAGTTGAATTTGAGCGATGTTGATGAATTTCGGCAGTTGTATGATGAACACTAGACACTGTCATTGGTATGCTTATATTTGAATAATAGGTTTGATGGAGGTTGCTCATTGGATTTGTCATCATTAGCAGCGGATGAGAGGCGGGAATGTCGTAACTTTGAGGCATATTCGATTGGCTAGTAGTGACATTGACACCAGTTGTATACTGCAAGAAGGGAAGATTTGCTGTTGCAGTTATTGTATGTAGTGGAGGCAATGGCCTGTATATTTCTTCATTTAGGGGTTCTCTTTTGCTTGCTGAATCGATTGCGGAATTTTTTAACGAGTCAGGAGAGGCCAGAGATGTTATGGGGTTCATTTCATCAGCTAGAATACTAGTGTTGTCAACGACATCTATATCGTCGTTTCGATCATCATCTCCATTAAAACTGCCTTCAGTAGACGAATCATTAAGTTTATCCGGAGTAATAAGGCTTTCAATGGTAAATGCTCGTTTTGGACGGTAGCTGTTTAACTGTATTAGCGCCCCAGTAGAGTCAATAGCTGCAGAGGGAGACGGATGCTGCGGATGAATTGTTGTTGATGCTATAGTGGATGTTGGCATTGAGGAAATTAAATGCTTATTATGGTGTGATAATACCGTTGGCGAAATATCATCATGGATTTGTTGAATGGTGGAATTTGGAGAGGAATGAAGCGCAATATTTGCCGATTGCATTCTTGTCACATAAAAGTTAGGATCTGTCATTAAAGATGCTTGTGTTACGTCCAAAATTGGCATTGTCGAACCTATTGCTCCACTGGGACCAGCAGTGGTTGACGTAAAGAAAAACCTATTTAGATTTGCAAGCGCTGCCAGTTCTTCATTTAATATATCTTTATCGTTCTTATGTAGCTTAAACCTTTTTCTCCGCCTCAATAGACTTCCGTTTTCGAACATATCAAATGCTTGCGGATGTAATGCCCAATACGCTCCTTTTCCCGGCCTATCAGGTCTTCGCGGGACTTTTATAAAGCAATCGTTGAAACTGAGATTATGCCTCAATGAATTCTGCCATCGTTGTGTATTTTTGCGATAGTAGGGAAAACGGTCCGTTATAAATTTATAAATATCACTTAAAGGGAGCATTTTTTCGGGCGAACTCCAAATAGCCATTGCTGTCAATGAGATATATGAATATGGGGGCTTCTGATCGCCATATGATTCACGCGACGGTCTTGGCATTTCTTGGGCTCCACGATAAAAGCGCACGCTGTCACTTGCACCTTTATGTCGTTAGTGCTGGCAACCATGCGGTCTTTGTTCTTAATAGGTACATTCAATATTATTTTTTTAGCAAAGATTTTATTATAGGTATTAGGCTTGAGTTATTTGATTTAAAACACACACTAACTAATATAACTAATGTTATATTTTTTTCATTTCAATATTTTTACATCGTAGTCGTAGTAGAGCTAATGTTTATATATGTATTTAACACATACATATGTAAAAATTTAATTAAATTAATTTAATTTAATTCTATTTTAATTATGAACTATAAACTTTTTGTTGTTTTATGCTTTATTTATTTAATGTATTTTAACAAATCACAATTTCCGTCGGGTATTTTCTGTCAGCATAAAGGTATATATTTATATATGTACATGTGTAGCTTTATTGTACTTTAACACTCGGAAACTGAATTGTATAACGTGCGATGAGGCGATTACATTTATCCGTTTGCTACATAATTGTATAAACGCTCACACAAATCTAAATTCATAAAAACAGCACCAATCGCCAAACAGTCAGCAATCCAATCACACATTACAACAACAAAAGAGTTGTTAAACAAAATCACAGACCTTTAGACGACACCAATACGAATAAAATTAACAAGAACAATAACAACAACAAAAGCTGCTACAACAATAACAAAAATTTGTTAAACAAGCACTATAACCAACCACATTAACTCACACGAATGCTCTCTTCTTCATACGCTTTGTAAAACAACAATGCTCCCTTAAGCTAAATGACTGGAATTCATAAACATAAACAAAGCAACAAAAACAACTACCCAGACAGCACGCAGCCATATAATACCTGATTCTCTCAGACACAATGGCTACTTTATACCCATTGCACCCCTCATACACCCCTCTACCAGAGCGTTTATTTGCTTTACTCAATCAAGATTTGAGCACTGAATAAATATTTCAGGTTTTAAGATACACGATATAAGAGTTGCCAACCCATTTCATTCAATGGATGAAAAGATGTACGATTTGGAAGTTAAGAAAACAGAACTGATGGCAAAATTTGTAGCAAGCACTGATGAGTATAAAAATGCCTTCATTAATTTTTTAAATAAGATGTAAAGGTACAAAAATATCTGTGCCAATATGGAAAAGTAGCAAATTTGACTCATGTCGACTAAGAAACTATTCCATATGACGAGATATAATCATTTATTATTTTTGTTAATCAATAAGTTCTTTTTGTTTTCCTTTTTTTTTAATTACGAGTATTATGTATTATGCGCAATGAAATTGAAATAAAAATGTACCTAAATACGATGCTATTGCTTGTCTTATTTCTTTTCCATTTTCAAAATTATCCAAAAAAAAGAGTATTGTCGAATACCAGCCTTTGTAATTAAAATAATCAACTGCATCAGAATTATTCGGGTGTACTTCAATGTGGCATCCATCTACTTACATGCATATAAAGAGTTTATTTAAGTAATAAAAAGTTGCGCGTTAATGTGCTTTTTAATACATCTTTATTGTAAACAGTTCGGTTTAGAATCATTGTATTAATTGCATTCAAAGTCCATACACCAATTTTTAAGGGTAATTAAAAGCACACTTTTGTTAATAGCTTTTATTTCTATGTACTTACCAATCGCTCCCAAGCATTGTGGAAACCCCATCTTTTCAAAACCCCTTACACTTTCTACAATTGCATCTTTAGTTAACGGGAAGTGGTGTAGATATTCACGGTTTAATACCGTCCAAGCCAATTTGCAAAATTCTAACAGGATGATACAGACCGTAGACTTTCCTACACCGAATAAGTTTCCAATGCTTCTGTATTCTGCTGAAGACCCTAAAGCATATAAGGCAATTGCTACTCTTTTTTGTAGGGCTATGGGATTTCTTAATTTTGTTTTCTTCTTTTCCACACATCTTAATTTGTTGCTAAGAAAATTAAATGTTTGGCGATTCATTCTAAAATTGTTTTTGAATGTTTCATTACTAAACACTTGGCAGTCGGCTTCCCAAAACGATTTACTGCGTTCCTGTAAAAAAAGATACATATGTATTTATAATTACATAAGAATTACATTAGAAATCAACTCAGGCTTACCAATTGCCACCATCTTTTTTCCATATTTATTTTTAAGGAACTAGCCTTCACCAGCAATAGAAATATTTGTTTTTTTAAATTAATAATATTTTTTGCTATGGCCCGACGCTTTCTTCTGTATGTTTTTATTTCGTCCTTAAACAAGCCATCAATGTTCACAATTCTCAATTACAATTCACAATTACTTTAAAATAATCTGATGAAAACTTTATTAAAGAATTGTTTTCCATTTTTAATATTTAAAACAAAATTTGTGTGTTGTTTATTTATAACCTGTCTAGAACTGTCAACTTAATTATCTCAAATGTAATGTGAACGGCTTTGATTAACTTAATCAACATTTTGCTTAAACGCGTTTAAAAACTCAAGTGTGAACATGATATTACTTAATATGTATGCTTTTTCTATAACTATGATTATGGGTCATTTAAAATATTTTAACGAAGTTAATGTATCTTTAAGACTGGCCCTTTGCATTATCAGAAGTCAATTAATGATTGTACTTAATCGGCCATTTTTATTATTTATTATAATTTTTGGTATTTTACGTTTTGCTTTGTAATTTTACCAACAAGGCCGCTTAAGAATAATAGCAAGTTATGTATCTCACTCTACCATTGGTATTTATGCAACTATAGCATACCGCGTGTACATACTTTGAAAACAATAAGTGCAGGTTAATGAGACCACGTAGTAACTATAATCGCTCTGCACTAAGTAGAAAAAAACTGAGATATATTTTGCGATTTAGATATTATATAGTAATTGAATTCTCTATAAATAGCCCGTATATGATTTCGATATTAAATTTGAATATTTGGCAACTCTTCAAATATATTTTATATGCTCTTTACAATACATACTACATATGTATGTATGTACATATGTATATACAAATGAACAAGCGAAATAGCTAATAATAAGGACCGATGGATAAACAAGGTGTTGAAAAAGAAAATTACAATCGTATTTTAGCGATTTTAATTTGTATAATCTTCTTAATTCACTTTAACCAGCCTTCACGTATTTTATTTGCGTTTGCATATATGTACATACATACATACCTACACACACGCATACTTATTTATATATGGATGCACATCATAATGCCGATCTTTATACAAAAATGTGGCAAGTTTTGAATGAAGATTGTTGATATTTTGACTGAATACTCTCGTTATTTGTAAACTTGATCGTTCTTAAATCATCTCTAAAATTTCTGATTATTTCAAAAGCATAATACATATACGAGTATACCATATTTCCGATAAAAATTAAAATAGAAACATATCGAACAACTACGCAGGAAAAGCATACACAGTGTATCTCAAAACTATTTTGCCTACTCATTTCTGGGATAAATTTCTTTTTCATTCATATATAAAATTGTAAATTTTTTTTTTTAATTGATAATAGATATTATGTAGAATAGGAAACCCAAAAAAAATTTAAAAAATATTTATTATACTATAAGTGGTGAATAAGAGTACACTGGAGCCCCGATTTGCTTCTATCCTATTTGTGTCGCCTTTCTAAATGTGGTTTTTTAATCCGCTTTACGTCGTTTTGATTCCGATTTGCGTCGGCTTTGAAATTTTGTATCAGTCTGCTTTGCGTCGGTTTGCTTCCGAATTGTGTCGTAATTCCCATTTTATTCATACTTAGCATATGAAGTTTCATGCTATTAAATTAATTTTGTTTATGCTTTTAGGTATGTATGTATTTACATATGTATGTAAATAAATTTTTTCTCCTTAAATATTCTTTTAATCCTTGTTTAAAAATACATACATATGTACGTACATACATATGTACATATATTTTCAATTATTTCTTTATAATAATAACAAAGAACTGCTGAAGTAAACATAATCAAACGTACCAAAAAACGCTTTTTAATAAAAATATGATTTTTTGAAATTTTGGACCTATTCAACAAAAAGTCAGTACAGTTGTATAGAAAAAATGATTCTATTTGCGTCGTTTCGGTTTGCGTCGCATTTCCCCGGTCCCTATTAACGACGCAAATCGGGGTTCTAGTGTATATACAGGGTGGGCCAAGTTTGACTGAATGATTTGAACTCTATTGGCATATTGTAGCCGTTGTGGTGCATCCCTCGGCAATAATTCTTGGGCCAATTGAATTTTATATGGAAACATCTTCAGATCAACTTTTAGAATACGTCGTAGCGATGTTCTGGAGACGTTCAATTGGGTATTAAATTAAAAATGCAAAAGTTATAAGCATTTCAAATCAGTCAGTCCAAGTTGGCCCACCCTGTATGTATAAGTCTGTCATCCCGTGTGTAACACTGAGAAATATTCATCTGAGACCCTACAAAGTACATTTACAAAAAAACATTTATAATTCTCCAAAATGTGAGATAACCTCACATTAAACATTTTTCTTGCAATTTTTTTAAGTACATATATTGCAGATAATGCAATGAAATATAGCTCAATTATACATAAATGTCTATAAAATAAAAATATTAATACAAAATTCGGCAAAAAAGAAGTGTCATGTCAAAATAAATTGCAAAACGACATTTTGTTTTGTTCGGTTCATGTTTGACCATAGACCCCATATAAAGTTCACATCTAAAATACACTTAAATAATTATAAATCTGTTATAAATATTGTACCAGGTCAAAATTCGACACAAATAATTTTTACAGATACATATATAAATTGTTGTACTAAATTTTGTGATGATCGGTTCATAATTGGTCACATATCCGAAAAAGTCATTTATCTTTATAAATATCGGCATTGACTCAACATTTTACATTTATCATTTACATATACACAATAACCAGGCTACAGAAATTTGTGAATTTCAATCCATATTTGACCAAATCCACCATATCAAACACTCCTCCGAAAACTACAGTAATATTCATAAATCTCTTATCAATAACGATACCGACCAAAAATTTTATGGGTACCACTTACCGAAAAACAAGTTTACCCTAATAAATATCGATATCGAACAATTTATACAGATCAGAAATTCAAAAATCATAGTCAATAGCTCCTAAATTAAGTCCGCTTTCGAGTGTAACAACTAACCAAACAACTCTTGTAAATAACGATATTGAGAAAAATCACAATACTAGATAATTCGTCTGTGTCTGCTATGCCACCCATATATCCCTTGTAAATAAGGTTATTGAGTTCAAATTCAACCAAAAGAAGCCTCACCTTATAATCTTATACTATGTTTCCACGGTACATGCTTCGCTCTCTATTCATGCTTCACACCCCAATCATGAGCGAAACAACTTGCTTCACCATACAAACTTTTAAGAGCAAATCAAGTAGATTCATATTGAATCTACTTGCGAAGCACGAAAAATTGCACTCTTCTCTAATTTTTATCGCAAGTTTATCTGCACTAGCTGTAAAAATTTAATATTATTGTAAACAAAACAAATTATTTTCTTGTTGCTGGAAATAAAGAAAGTAAATGCGTACGAATGTATGTTTTTTTTCCAAATAAGCTAACTAATATCCACTCACTTTTGTTTGTCCATTAAAAAAAATTATTTTCCACAAATTGTAAATTCTGTTTTTTTATTCTGTTTGTTTATTAAAGACAACTGTCAAATCGAATCAAGTTTATTAGTCATGTAAACAGCATGATTCATAAACATGATTCAGAACGCGAAGCAGCTGATTCAAGTCGTCGTGGAAACATAGTATTACACTTTTTATAGCTTGTTTCTTAATATGTGGTGAATATGGAAAACTGTTTTTTTTTAATTTATAAATTGTTCAATTACACTCAAGATTGTTATGAATATTATACCAGGGTTTTGTATAATATTCATTATGGTGAGAATTAGTACATCAATTTAAAATAGGTAAAATTTCTAAACATTTGAAATAAATTGTTGTTCGTAAAATTGTAGCTCAAGCATTATATTATATAAAATAAAAAAGTAAGTTAGTTGTAAAAAAAAACACTGAATAAGGCGATTCTAGTCCTATAGCTAGTCTAGTTTTGTATTTCTCTTTATAGTTAGGTGTAGGATATTTAAGATTCTGCACAGCTGAATATTGGACTCTAACTTGTTTTTATTTAGTTATTGTCACATTTTAGTAATTTGCATCATAATTTGTTAATTTCCAAAACAAATGTTTTTACTTTATAGCGTTGATAGACGACACAGTTAATTTGCGTTAACAGTCTTAACCCTTTCACGGACACCATTTACAAAGAACGTTTTCCCGTGGGACACTTGTTGTATCTTCGTTATTTTTTAAGATAGGAAAGTTTTGAAAACACCAAATTGTTGGAAATTGAAAATAAAAACTATATGCTGACAAAAAATAGGGTTTTGATTTTGACGGTTATGAACGTCATGCGTTCTTTAGGGTCTTAGATATCATATAAAACAGCATGACGTCGATAAACGTCAGACGGATATACACGTCTAGGTAAATGTTAGCCGCCAAAAATAATATAACGGCGCACCTGACGTTTATAAACGTCATAATACATATTTTGGTATTTGAAAAATAAAATACAATATTTAAGTAAAAAATAGTTTATTTCATAAAATTTGGATAAAAAAATTAAAAGTAACATAAAATAAAAGCAAATTATTATTTTTGTACTTCAAATTGATTTATATTTTATTTGTATGCCATTCCTCAAAGCATAAACCAGGACAAAGTGGTGGTTTATCAACACAAGTTTTGCAGCGGAACGCAGTTTCCCGTCTTATATTTTTTTATAACACCATCTGCATCTTAAAAAATTGTATTTTTTGTTGCTTTCTTTGTTGGATGGAATCTTTTCTTGAAAATGGTGATCTTCAGATAGCCGAGTCGGTTGCTCTTTGCCTTTTGCTGTCTTTGATCTATTTATGCCTAGTAGAGAATAAATCACTTCTTCTCTAAATTCCAAATATGTCAACGTACTTTTAGTATGTCTTTTATATATATAAAACGAATTATATAAACACATATCTAGAAGGTGAAATATAACTTTTTTATACCAACGTATTGTTTTGCGAGGACAGGAATAATAACTTATCATTTGGCCACTTTTATCAATACCTGCCATATTTGAATTATATGCTTCCACTTCTACAGGTTTCATTTTCTTCTTTCCAAATCGATTCGTACATTCTTTTAGTTCAGGTTTGTAAGCTGTTGTTATGCTTAAAACATCTCTAGTATCTTTCCATTTACTTACATAAATTTTTTCCATTTCTTTTCCATGTATAGCCTCCTTTTTTAAGTTTTTGTTTAACAACTGATGAAGGATTTCTTCTTCGAGAGCTTCTTGTCTTTGCTCCAAGGCTTTGAAACAAACTCTTGCCATATTTGTTGATGCACTCAACAAAATTTTGAATAATTTCGGGTGTCCAAAGTTTTATAAAGACATCATAAGGACTAGGACTTACGGGTAAAGTCAATTTTATGCCAGACTGACATTTATCAAACGAAAAATCGGGAATACTTTCAGAGTCTGAAGTTCAAATATCATCTTCTGTATCTCTGGCATTTAAGATATTTTCTTCGTTGTCATGAACAGGTACTTGTATATAAGATTCAAAATTTGCATCACTTGAGCTGGAAGTTTCAGAGTTTAATTTTTCCGGGTAGTAATTTGGATCTCTACCTGAGAATTCCCCATCATCAGCAAATGGTTCCGACGAATCGGAATTCATTTCGGAGTAGCTTTCATCAGAATCTGCTTCAGCAAACAACTTCTCTAATTCGTATTTTTGTTTTTCGTAGGCCATTATTTTAAGCTTTGAATATAATAAAATACAATTTAAGTTAAGTTATATTTCGCAAATCATATTTTCTATATGAGAAATAGAAAATAATTTAACTGTTTCCAATATTTAACAATTTTTAACCATACCTTCAAATTAATAATTTTAAAATTTATAAAATGTTTTCACTAAATTTTTATGAGACTTCCCACAGACACACACTTTTACCTAATGAAGGAATTCTCATATAAACGTGACGGCTATATACGTCATGCGTTTATGTGAAACCCCGAATTGAAAATATTGCAGTTTTTTAACGACTTTTATCAGTTGTATATTTTTGTAGTGTATTTTGTCTAAAACAATGTTTACACGCATATGATAGTATGCTCCATAGATGTACATATGATCTAAATAAGGTTTTTATTGAAAATGTTCACTAATAAAACTTCTATGAGCCAAACATTTTATGACGTGAGTGCACGTCATGTCCCACGAGAAAACTTTGTTTTGACGTCTATATACGTCAGTGTCCGAGAAAGGGTTAATTCAAATTAACTTGTGAATTATCCATTTTTAATGCGCATTAAGTTAGACGTAAATACACAAAATCAAACTGAATTTATACTGCATTTAGCTATTTCAATATGGCAACATCGTCGAAAATCAATAATATGTTATCAATTTGTTTACTATTCTAAAATAAGAAGAAGACAATTGTAAAATTAAAATAATAAAAATAACTTTCCACAATTGACTTTCTCTTATTTCAGATTGTCCCACTGCGGTCCCCACATGTAGTAACACGTTCAGGTTGATGGTTGCTAGTGCATGAACAAGTTTTGCATTATGAAACAGTTTCAGCAAAAGTAATTTCAGCTTTTTTCAAATAAATGCTGATTTTTTAACAAATGCCAAACAAATTTTTTCATAATTAAACAGTTGTTTACAAACAAACAGCTGTTACCTAAATGCAGTTTAAATGCAGAATCTGTCGTCTGTCACGGTAAAATTTTAATTCAAATTAGTGAGATTTTAATGCGCATTAACTCTGTCGTCTGGCTACGGTATTACTAGGCGACCGTATATATTTATGGCTCTAGCACCCTGTTGATTTTTCGTTGTTTGGATTGGTTCTTCTTAGTTGGTCGTTAAAATCTGGTCGGAGTAAATGTATGTTTATGCGGTTTTTTATAGGTTTTTGGAAAACAATTATTTGGTAAATAGACCAATTTATTAAATTGTTGACTACTTGACAACATCTATTAAACCTATCAAATATGTTTTTAATTTATTTGCCCTAGTTTTGATCGGTAAAATAATAAAATAAAAAAAGAAAATTGTTAAATTATTTTCCCTCCGGCCTTTTTAACGCAAAGATCTTTATACCTGCGTACAATAAGGACAAAATTATTAGGTACTAATGACAATTGAAAAATACATGACACGCATCAGAAACCACAAAACCCCATCAAAATCAACTGGGAATTCAAATGCAAATTACTTTTATGTCCTGCAATTTGTGATCCAAATTAATAAAATCCAAAAACATATCACCTAAAAAGAACATTGTTATTTTTTTGGGATTTTCCCAATTTACACAATGTCTACTATCAACTGCAAAATATATATGTACATACTGTATGTAAGTAAACAAACGGGTAATGTGCACTAAAACTAAAATTACGTTTACTATAAAGTTGTAACTGTGAACGACTCTAAATAATGGAGTTTTATTAAGTTATATTCGCTTTTAGGAGTCGATGTGTAAAAAGTGTAGTGTAAGTTCCAATTTACAGGAAGCAATTCTTTAAGCTTAGCTGATTACCTCTTAGACATCCGGGTGAGGTGAAGATAAGACTACTACACACTTGATTGTACTAGCAACTCGTGTTACTCTCTTATTTGTAGTTATTACATATGTATTTGCAGTGTGAATAGATCTCAAAAAGTTCAGGGGTTAACAGTTTAAAACAAGTTAGAGTGCAATATTCGGCTGTGCCGAATCTTAAATACCCTCCACCGAAATATAATGAGAAATACAAAACTATACTGGTTATAGGACTAGAATATCATTATTCAGTGTTCATTCTGAACGGACAAATTATGCACTAATAGCTTCTATATCCAGTATGCAGTAATGTGATTTACTTGAAACTTATCTCAATAACGTTATTTACAAGAGCGTTATGGTTGGTTGCTATGCTCGGATGTGGGCTTAATTCGGGAGCCATTGCCAATTTTTGACTGAGAGCTAGAAAATCCAGTAGCATAATTTTCTGATCTGTATAAAAGTCGGTTCGATATCGATATTTATTAGACATTATTTGTGGGTTAAATTGTTTTTCAGAAATGGTCGTGTATACCCAACAACCACAACATCTCTATAACCGCTTAACCCTATTGAGTTCTAATAGAGGAAAGCGAATCTTATTGTTTAGACATCATAGTTTAACTTCTGATTGGCAATTTTTTCTTAATGCAATCCGGCTTTGGAATCTACTCCCGCACAACATACAAATAATAAGTAACGCACTGAGATTTAAAAAATGCATTATTAATTTTTTTACATGCTAATTTGTTAACTAAACACTTTTCTTTTTCTTTTTTATTTTCTTTTATAAATTTATAAATTAATTAATTAATTAGTTTAATCACTTTATCTTTAAGAATTATAATTTTTAATTTTTTTTTCTTTTTAATGTTTCTGCTAAAACAATGTTCTATACTGCAATAAGAGACTTTAAGTCTTGTGTATAGAATTGGAAATAAATAAATAAATAAATATGGCAGCTATGACAAATCATGGGCCGTTTTTCTTAAATTTTGGAACAGTGAATTTTGTGCATATGAGGATATCTCACGTCGAATTTCAACATAATAACGGTATATTTAAGATATATATTAGTATTAAAATGAATTTCGGAAGTGGACCTTATATGGTCGATGTAGTCAAAAGTCGGCTGATATATTCAAAATCCAGCAGGTTGATTTTGGCATGTATGCAAATTATCCGTGTAAAATTTTGGATCGATACCGTTATTTATAAGAGATTTATGAGTATTGAAGTGATTTTCAGAAGAGGTCTTAATCAGGGGTGTTCTGAAAATCAGTTTTTGTCAAAGTGATTTCAAATCACGCAAAAGGTGTTCTGCGCACAAAATATATTGAAATCACGTGATTTAAAACCGGTCAGCTAAATGGCTGACGATTTGAAATTACTTGCCTATTTTGTCTATGTTATTTGTAGAGAATTCACTTTAAATGTTATTTTGTATTAAGTACGATGTGTTTTTATTGGTTTTTGTAATAAAATTAGGGTTTATATACACAAAAACATAAATATTTACAAACTTTAAAAGACACTGCTTGTTTTGTAAAAAATTGTTTTGCTTTGTTTACCAATGTTCGTGATTTACTTTTTCTCATTAGGAGTCAGCTGTTTTTTTTTTCGAAGATACTTTTAAGGTTGCCAAATTAACACAGTCGTAAAATATCAGGTAAGATTTATTGAATTTATACCATCCTGTTCCTTACTTAGGACAAGATTTAATTACTGTTGATAAAAAATTTAAAAATATTTAATAATTTAGTAGTTTTTGTGCATTTTTAGAAATAAGTAAGTGCAAAATTTAAGCAAGTTTCATCGATAAAAACAGTGGCAACTTTGTTATTTTTATATTATTTTAAATTGTGCTTACTTACAAGGTTTCACTTGTATCCGTAAGATTTTATAAGTCCCGTAAATGACGTTTTTTAACACGTTCATTTTTTTAATGCTGTTTTCTTAAATTAATTACTGCCAATAAAGTAGCTCCCGGCATTTTTATTTACTAAATGTTCACTTTTTATTTTCATTAATAATATACCAATATAAACAAACAAAGCACATATTTAAAAAGTCAGCTGTTTTCTCGTGTTTTCGAACAATTAAAACCACGCCGAAAACCGTAAAATCACGTGAATTGCAGAACAGCATCAAATCGTCGGCGTCTTTAATCCTGACCTAAATTTAATCCTAATCGATTATTAATCCTTAATTCGATAACTAATCTTAGTTAATCAATTAAAACAGAAACAAAAAAATTTTAATTCGATTACTAATCATTAAGATTATAATAATTATTAATCATTAATTAACAGCTATGCTTTTTAGTTAGATTTGATATTTTAAATGGGCAACGATAGAAATGATATCACCAAAGTATAATAAAAAGGCAAAAACAAAAGAAAACGAAAAATAAAACCAATATAAAATAAAACAAAAGTGTGGTTTTAAAATATAAATTATTTGTTTGGGATGTACATGCAAGTGTTATAAGTACATATGTATACATGTATTTACATTGGAAAAAAATTTAAGAAATTATTTATGTTTGTACGAATGTAAATACAAATTTTGCAAATAGATCTGCAGTTTTACTACAAACATGTATGCACTAATTTGTTTTATATATTTGTTGTACTTACCAGTTGCGATGTTCGATGACGTGAAGGCCTCCAAGAGATCGATGGGTGATTGGTGTTGTTGCTGTAATTTTTTAATATTATTAATGCTGATCAGGGGGCTAATTATCGCATTCGTGTGCGAATAAATTTTCATTTGAACGTTCGAATTTTTTAACATTTGGGATTCCCTCATTCGATAGCGAATAAAATGTATCGAAATTTCTAATGATGGCATTCGATAACGAATGTTCATTCGAACGCAACCTTGCGAGTTTTTACTCGTAAGCAAAGAAAAGCATTCGAAATAATGTTTTTCTTTAGCAAACAGAAGAAAAACAAAAGAAAATGTTAGTAAAAAATTTGTTACTTACTTTAAAAATATCATAATATTAATAATTTTATTACTTTTAGGTCATAAATATCAAAAATAAATTTTACCTATGCTTGCATTTTTTTTCTTGCACCAGCACTCAGGGGATGACCCCTACTTATGCAATGCATTGTGTTGGAACTAGGAAAATAGGTTATGGGAGGGAGGATAGCGGGAGTAGTGTTTGTGAACATTTGACTTGAATTTTCCTATATTGAAAGTGGCAGGGAATGCTTCTGCTGGGAGTTTGTTCCACATACGGACAGTACGGCTAAAGAACGAATTTTCCCTTTAGTGTGTTGTGCGATCCACTGTCCAGTCGACCACAAAAGGATTAGCCCTGACTGAAGAACGTGTATTACGTAAAAAACTGCGTGTTTCAGGAACAAGTTCCCTAATTTCAGCAGAACACATTCCATTATAGTATCGATAGAACAGTGAAACACAACCCACATTGCGACGATGCTCCAATGAATCAATAGAGTTGGATACCCTACTGTCACCGATAAGCATCTTCGCCCTCTACTGTACGCGATCGAGTAACTCCAAAATAGACTTCGAAGCACCGGCCCATACATGAGAGTTGTATTCCATTTTCGGACGAATATAGGTGGTGTAAATAGTAAGAAGATCAGATGGAGTGAAGTATTTTCTACACCGTTTTAAAAAGCCAAGGCACTTGAGCGCTTTTTTCGACACTTGAAAAATGTGTTTGGTCCAGCGAACATCACACTTTATTCTCATGCCTAGAACGTCAAGAGCGTCTGATTCCTTAATATTTACACCGCCCATAAAAACAGATGAAGCAACATGATCTATTTGTGCGTTAATAGACAACACTGAGTCTTACGTGCGTTAAAATCGACTCTATTCGCACAACGCCATTCCGAGATTGTTTCAAGATCTCGGTTCAGCGTATCATTCATATTTTGTCTCATTTTCTGAATCTCCAAAGGGTTTGGTCTATGGTTAAATGAGTATGAATGCCAAATGTTGCTATCATCTGCAAAAGAGTAGATAGGGTTTGAAGTTTGACAAAGAAGGTCATTTATAAAAATGAGAAATAAAGTGGGAGAAAGAACGGAATGTTGCGGTACCCCTGAATTAATCTTGAACTCGTCTGATGAGATCCCATCTATAACAACTCGTATAGTGCGATTTCTGAGGAAACTCGATATAAATCGAGAGAAGTTATCACCGACACCAAAAGCAATGAGTTTCGATAAGAGAGCACCATGCCAGACTCTGTCGAACGCCTTAGAAATATCTAGAGCCACCACTTTACTTTCGCCAAAACGGTTTATAGAATGACACCATTTTTCCGATAGGAAGGCCAGTAAGTCTCCCGTAGAGCGTCCTCTACGGAAGCCGTACTGGCGGTCGCTAAGTAAATTGTTGGACTCTAGATACTTCACAAGATGGTAATTTACCATACTTTCCATGACCTTCGAAAGTGCAGAACAGATTGCAATTGGGCGATAATTTTCAGAGAGGCTACAAACTCTCCCTTTTTAGGAATTGGCGTTACATTAGCAACCTTCCAACATATGGGAAATTCACCGGCACGGTATAAGGTGCTGAAAAGGTTAGCTAATGGACGAGCTAGCGTCGAAGAACACTGCTTCAAGACCAGTGCTGGTATGCCATCTGGCCCAGGAGATTGCTAAAACCCTTTTAAGTGCACGCGTACGAAATAATATATTTGGCATAGTTACTGATACTCTTTCGAGCACGGTTAGTGGTTGATTTCTTTCCGGTAAGTTTGAATTATTTGCAAATAATTCAGCCAAAAGGTTAGTTTTGTCAACCGGGTTTGTGAATGGTTGGTCATTTTTTAAAAGAGTAGGAATTGAAGAACTAGCATTATTCTTTATTCTTTTAACGAATGACCAAAAGCTTTTACTGCCCCGAGGAGCAGTAAGAACTTTTGCACGAAGGCGTTGCTCGTATAGATATTTTTCACGCCTCAGCACTTTGGCACACGAAGACCTCGCTCGTTTGCGTAGCGAATCAGTTTCGGCGTTTTTATTATTTCGCCAAATCCTGAAAGCTTCCTCTCTGGATCTGATTGCAATTTTGCAATTCTGATTAAACCAAGATGTTTCTTTAGATTTAATCGAAACTTTTTTTTTGATGGTATGAATTTTTTCATCCCCATCATAATTATATTTTCGACCATATTCGCCATGGCATTGACATTATTGTCTAAGAAACAAAGTTTCCAATTGAAATGCCGGAAGAATTCGTTGAGCTCAGCCCAACGAGCCTTTTCGTATACAAAAGTTGAACGTTTCGTAGCTGGTCTTGAAACGTTACGAAGTTCGGAGAGCGAAAAGGAGGCGGAAATGGTAAATGATCCGAATTACCAAGAGGTGCAAGAACATCTACCTCATACTTATTAGGGTGTGAGGTTAGAAAAAGGTCGAGGGTGTTGTTTTGGTGCCCATCAACGCATGGAATATGCGTTGGTTCTTTCACAAGTTGCGCAAGGTGATTGTGCGCTGCGAATAACTCAACATATTGCCCTTCAGTAGTTGTATGGCTTGAATGGCGAAGTCAGGAGGAGTTGTGAACATTGAAATCACCAGCAACAACAATTTCACTGCTAGGACAACTCTCGAGAATCTTCATTATGGAATCGGAAAGGGTATCGAAGCCAGATATGGTAGTATCCCTTGCCCCATTTGGACTTCTATAAAGAAACCCGAAATGCAAATAGTGTGCCCTGATTTTGAACTTAACCCATAGACAGTTAAATTCTGCATCATATATGAAAATCCTGTGGATCAGCATTCTCAGATACCTGGGTTTCACATAAGGCGAAAACATCCGGCCGACGAAGACAAACGTGAGCATACACAGAGAAAAAAATGCGCTCTTAACCCTCGTATGTTACAAAAGTCGATTCGGAAACAACCTGTCATTACAATTACTACAAAAACTCAAGTAAAATGTCTATTATTTTGTGATACAAATAACAATGAAATTAATTGTAGTTAATGAGGCTGCCTAGTAACCAGTGTTATGCCTTCTTCACCAAGCAGCCAACAACAATTAACACAATGCCATCGATATCACAAAAAAATTAATGTATATGAGGATATGAGGATGGGGAAAAAATAAAATGACACTGCTTATTAGGGCCATAAAAGCCCTGATCTGGTCATTGTAGATGGAACGGCCCGTAGTGCCAACACTATTGTTTTGTTATTTATGTATTCTTGTGTTTTGTTTTCTTTAAATAAATTTTTGTTGTTGATGTTTGCTTTTTAAGAGAAGTTTGTGTTGTATTTTTTGGCCAACGACAGAACACTACGTCTTGTGCGTCTTTTGAGTCTAGAGCAGAGGTCGGCAAAGCGTAAAATGAGGTTGTGTGTGTGAGCAAACTACCCAGCAACCATAAACATAATTATATAAATTATACAAAACAACTTAGATAGGAAACATACACTCACAATGTATTTTCTGTAACATATAAGAAATTCACAACGAGATTGATATACAAACGGAACTTCTAATACTTCAAAAGCTGATTACATGCATGTTACCAAATGCATTATCAATTATAAATTATTTTTCGTAATTCATTATTAATTTGAAATGTTTGTTGGGAAGTATTTCTGAAAAAATATAAAATCATCCGCCGCATGTGCACACATTGCTGTCTTAATGACGATTGAATGAAAGAGAATAAAGGCCCAACTATAATATGCATATGCTAGCTTAAGCAAACGTGCGAACACATATAAATTGTATGTGGCAAACTATAATGTACTTAACGAAACTTTTCGTTAAGTTTTTCAACTGTCATTTGCTTAAGCAAAAAGCGAAACTGATCGCACATTCTGTACGGAATCAGCTGTTTGTTGTTGTTTGTTTTTGTTTTGAACAAAATGGAAGAAAATATATTTATTTTAAATTTAATAGAAAATGCGGAAAAAAATAAGTGCCTTTACAATAAAAGGGACCCTTTTTATTTTAACAAAAATGTCTTTCTGTCGCGGTTATTTCTCTGACAGAACAAGAGCGTCTTCTTCTTTTACAGTGTAGTTCACTTATTTCTTTTAATGTGCACAACCCTTCAAGCGCTAACTTTAATATTTTTATATTATTAAAATTTTTAAGTTTTTTCTCCATTTTTGCAAACACAATACAAAAATTAACAAAACATATGTAAACGTTTATTATTATTTACATTGTAGTGCTGCCACAGCTGTACATTTCAGTACTTTTGCCGATAAATTAAAAAAAAAAGGAAAAATTATGCGTTTCGGGTACGAAGTTTTCTTTTAATTATAAAATAATATAATAATATTTATATAATATAGTCATTTAATGGCTTTTTGTTAAAATAAAAACATTTTTTTAAACATAAATGAGCAACTGTGGACAAAAAGTTTCAAAGTCATTGTAGCCACCTGAAAGTTAACTATGAGCTGGTTATGCATTTGACAGCCTTTTCGTTAACTTTTGCAATTTGCTTAAGCTTGCTTATGCATATTATAGTTGGGCCTTAAGTGTATGTGTGAAGTGCTCTCTGCACTATTGTGCTATAGGATGCCGACCTCTGGTCTAGAGAAACACATACATGCATTAATACATATCGTTGGTCTCATGTAGAAAGGCCCTAACTCGTTATTTTTTCGAAATTTGTTTTTTTTAGCGATTCCAATGCATTTAACGCAAATACACCTCCTCACAAAAATTTATTGCAATAGTGTAAAAAATAACGCTTTTATAAGCAGTTGTACAAAAAAAGTTACATGTTGAATAGTACAGTTTCTATTATGTTTTTACCTTCTCCTGTAAAGTTTCAAATATGCGAGTTAGGGCCTTTCTACATGAGACCATCGATATGTATGTATGTATGTATGTACATACATATGTACTTATTTATACTTACTCATTGTTTGTCAATCTTAAGGGGTCGGAGGTGTTTCTTATTTGTTTCCTTATGTTAATAATGTTTTCAATCTCGTCAGAATCAAAAGACGATGAGTAAAAAAACATAACTGGATCCATTTTTAATTTAAAATAATTTCTTTAAAAAATTTTGGTTTTACTTGAAGTTTTTTTTGCAGAACCATATGTATGTTTTTTGTTTACATTTTCTTCTATTTTATTCAGTGTTGTAATACGTACTTATTTAAGTTTTTTACACTACAGAAGCAATGAATCGATTCGATTCGTATCGAGTACCATCATTAGAACATTTTGCGCTGTCGAAATAAATTTCGATTCGAAAACAATTTCGATCACGACTGCCAGAATTAGCCCCCAGGTTTTTTTTTCGAACTTTGAACCCCAAAATCTTGAGTTTATGAAATTATTGAAATAACGTCAACTGTTATCATGCTCTCACTTTGTACACAAAAATTTGTTGAAATATACAAGGAATTAAAATATTTAGGCTATATTGTTGGCGGCGGGAAGTTAAAGCCCGATGAGAGTAAAGTGAAGGCAATTGTGGACATTAAACCACCAAGGAATCAAAAGGAGGTTCGAAGATTTTTAGGGACACAATTAAAAAAAAAAAATTAATTACCGAAACAGGCAAGAATGGTGTCATGGACGACTCAACAAAGTCGATGTGGGAGGGCAGCCTGCACAGGAACATACCACCTATTCCTGGAGACTCGAGTCCACTAATGTCTGTAATGTAATGTTCCTTTTTTTGTTCAATGCTTATATCAGATAGGATAACCAAAAATAAATGATACTACCTCCGAACTTGTTCTGCTTTTCTCTTATTTTTTTCTAACTAACTACATATGGCACGAAATTTTTAATTGTGAAACCTAACGGAAAAACAACCCCCCCCCCCCCCCTCCTTTTCCGGCGAGCTACAGCCGCAGCGACTACCAGCGTGCCATTTCCGTGCCCAAGACAAAGGTTTATCACAATTAAAGAAAAAATCCAAATAGAAGAAGTTACCTAAATGTAACCTAGTTGTTTATTATTGATAATCTTTTTAATTAACTTTAGAAAAATTTAATAAATTTATTATTATTAGACTATTTGAATAACATGTTACTTTGTATCTTTGAACATTCTAGTACTTATTAAAGCAAAAATGGGCTTTTAATTGTGCAATATTGAAATTTAGAAAATGAAAGTTAGAAAATAAATTGTAAAAAAATAGTGAAAATTAAATTATGTATTTAAAATCTAAGATGGTTGTACGAAAATATACATGAGTTTTGATAGCAAAAAAAAAAATAGTTTGTTGAAAAAGAGCATGTTCTTTAATAAGATATAATTAACCAAGATTTTGAGTTATTCGGATCAGGTATACTTATTAGTTTTGGTATTAAAAATGGACGTGTGTTGAGTAATTGTGTGAGAGAACAATTATGAGTAGATCCAACGGTGGTGTGCAACAGCTCGTTTGTTCGTTCTTCATCTAATTGTTCAAAGCAAAATCGGTGGTGATGTCTCATAAAAACCAGTTGAATTATTAATCCACGGGGTTGATTATTCCAAATTGTTCACAATCTGGTGACGAATAAACCTTGGTACTACCAAAAGTGAAGGTGTGTCTTCGATTCCAAGAATTTATCAAAATCCGTCGTAATTTCCAATACCACGGTTTGTGTTAAAAAAAGTGCTCGAGATTTTTTTTAAATAATTAGGTGATGTTTAAATTTTTTTTAGATTTTATAAATTATTTAATTTTAATGGAACTTTTCAGATCCACGATCTTCAACAAAATGGACGATACCCGGATATTCGTCTTTTCTAGAAAAATGTGATTCAGTGCCTTGTGAAATGCTTGAATGATGGAATGCTTAAATGCTTAAAAGGTTTCGTTAAAATTTCATGTGACATCTTTAACTAACTTGTGAAGACATCTGTACAGATGTTGCTCAAAAAAATTATGAATTACAGTGACAGGAAAAACTGTATATAAGAAAAATTTTGAAACCATCTATTGTAATTTTTGTTAAGTGTAATTAAATACAATATATAAATATAAATAATTTGTGAAAAGTAACATTTTAGCTAAACCGTACATTACAAATATTACATTGGATTAATGAAAAAATTCTAATGAAATCGATTCATTGGATTTATGAAGCATAATTCTTTCAGTGTAGTGGGGAGGGTATATTGGATTTGTGCATATGTTTGTAACGCCCAGAAATATTGGTCCCACACCCACCTGAAAGTATACCGATCGACTCAGAATCACTTTCTGAGTCGATTTAAAGATGTCCGTCCGTCCGTCTGGCTAGCTGCCCATGTAAAGTTTGTGCGCAGCGTACAGGTCGCAATTTTGAAGATATTTCGATAAAATTTGGTACGTGATATTCTTTTGGTCCAAGGATGGATGGGATTGAAACTGGTGCAAATTGGTTCATTATTTGACCTTTCTCCCATACAAATGTCCTCCCGAAATTGGGGCTTGCCGGTCATAAATCTTTGAATTATGCAAGTATGCAAACAAATTTCAACCAGAAATGAGTACTAAATGAAGCTAAATCACATCTATAAATTTCGTAAACATCGGTCCATAATTAGTCGTAGCTCCCATATAAGGCCCACTTCCGAAAATCACTTTAAAGACCACAAATCTCTTAAAAATGTAGTTATCCGAATAAAAGTTAACAAAAACGAGTTTCTAATGTACAAATAGGATTACACCAGATTTTATAATAGTCAGTTCATAAATAGTCAAAACTCCCATATAAGACCCTCTTCGAAATATCGAGATAAAGTATAACATACACAATATTTATATTCACGGAAGTCATGGCATTAAATTTTTGGATGATCGGTCCATAATAGGTAATATCTCCCATATAGCGCCCATATCTGAAAAACTGTTTTATTGATATACTGGGTGTAGGGTATTATATGGTCGGGCTTGACCGACTATACTTTCTTACTTGTTTTACCTAAAATAGTAGTGTAAAGTGCGGGGACACAAAAATTTAGTTTTTTTGAAATTGGCCCATAAGCATGGTATTCTGTTCGTCATTTCGTGCGAAATACTATCAAAAGTCCATATAAAAAAAATTGATGCGAAATAAATGCGAAATAATGCTGCTGAAGTTGTACTCTGTTCTTGTTGTGAAAAGTTACGAAATGTTTCTGGCAGCATGTTTTTTCAACTGCGAAATAATGCAAGCGGCACTTATTTCGCACGAAATTGAAAACAACAGCTGTTTAGATTTTATTTGTTGTGTTTTTAATTTAATAATTTCGCACAAAAATTATTCAAATTGAAAATAGTACTAATAAAACATAAAATAATAAAGACAAATATAAATTTAGTAAAACTGAGAAGCAGTATCGGCAGTACGAAAAAGACAAACTATAAGGAATAAAATTACAATAAATTACATTGCAACCACAACGCCATTAATGCATCATGGATAATAATATAATTTTTGTTTCTTTAACACATAAAATAAAAACATATGGTTGTTGTTTATATAAAAGAAACAATGTTGCATACCTAAGGGCAATAAAAACGACAATTTTCTTCTAAATCGCGGCATTGTCACCACTTGCTAATTGTCAAAATTTTCAAACGAAATAATTGATGTTGCTCAACAAATTTCGCAAATTTGAACAGAGTACCATGCTATAAGGATTCCGAAAGGGAAGAAGAAATTGTATGTTTTTACAAACATATGTTTTGTGTATGAGCTGCATACCGACGTTCCTAAATGCCATTAATTTGAAAAAGATTTCTCTGCAAAGCAAGGTTGCATTTAAAATATTATTTTTATTGCATACGCATTTTTTCAAATTAAGCATGGTATTCTGTTCGTCATTTCGTGCGAAATACTATCAAAAGCCCATATAAAAAAAATTGATGCGAAATAATGCTGATGAAGCTGTACTCTGTTCTCGTTGTGAAAAGTTACGAAATATTTCTAGCAGCATCTTTTTTCAACCAAAAAATGTATATGGCAACATTTTTTTTCATCTGCGAAATAATGTAAGGGCACTTATTTCGCACGAAATTGAAAACAACAGCTGTTTAGATTTCATTTGTTGTGTTTTTAATTTAATAATTTCGCACAAAAATTATTCAAATTGAAAATAGTACTAATAAAACATAAAATAATAAAGACAAAAATAAATTTAGTAAAACTGAGAAGCAGTATCGGCAGTACAAAAAAGTATAAGGAATAAAATTACAATAAATTTCTTTTGCAACCACAACGCCATAAAAGCAGCATGGATTTTATTATAATTTTTGTTTCTTTAACACATAAAATAAAAACGTATGGTTTTTGTTTATATTTTTTTTTTCTTTTTTTATTAGATTTTATATATTTATTGAATCTTCATATATGAAATAACAATAAGTATTCAAATCTTAATACTAAAAAGAAAATAATATGCCCAGCCAGTGCTAGACAAAAATTTTTATGATACTAAAAAATTTCACATCAACTGATCCAGTCATCTGTTTTGCGCTTGAGTTAAAGCAAGGGTATCCCTCCTTCTCAACCGATTGTGGCCACTAAAGTTAAGGATGTCTCGTGCAAGTGGGTTTGGATGGTGTTCAAGTTTGCTGACATACTTTGACGCATCTTTTGTAAATTCGACTTTTACTAATGGCACGCCTAGATCTTTGTGGATTCGAGAATTTTTAACATACCATGGTGCTGCAGTAATTATACGTAGAATTTTATTTTGACCCCTTTGAATTTTTTCAATGTTGGATGCTGAGGCAGTACCCCATAATTGAATTCCATAGCACCAGATTGGCTTTAGTATTGCATTGTACAACAAAAGTTTGCAATCCAATTTCAATGTAGAGTTTCTGCCGATTAGCCAATTAAGTTGCACTGCTTTTAATCTCATTTGTGTAAGTTTCGCTTCAATATGAGACTTCCAAGTTAAACGGCGGTGAAGGTAAATGCCGAGGTATTTGACTTCATTGTGTTGCGGGATAATTCGATTATTTATTCTGATGGACGAGCAGGTATCTTTTCGCAATGTGAAAGTGATATGAATACATTTTTGTTCTTTTTTTTGATTTTCCAAAGCTCAAGCCAATTCTCTAGCTTATAAACATAATTCTGCAAATTCTGTGATACAACTTGGTGGTCCTTATGGACGCTGATAAAGGCTGTATCGTCTGCAAAAGTTGACGTGTTGATTTTGGGGTCTGACGGCATGTCGGAGGCATAAATCAAATATAAAGTAGGGCCCAGTATGCTACCCTGTGGCACACCTGATTCAATTGGCTGAGCGGTACTTAAGAAATTGCCTTCTTTGATTTTAAATTTGCGACCGTATAAATAACTTTCCATGAGTTTATGGGTGTTAGCAGGCAGAGTTAATTTTATTTTGTGCATTAAACCGTCATGCCAAACTTTGTCGAACGCTTGCGACACATCAATGAAAAGGGCGGAGCAGTATTTTTTGTCTTCAAACGACCCTCTTAACACATTTACCAATCTGTGTGTTTGTTCGATGGTGCTGTGTTTAGCTCTGAATCCGAATTGATGATTAGGAATACATTCAGTGTCATTCAGAATTGGAGTCAACTTAGTCATTAACAATTTTTCGAACAGTTTATAAATTGTCGGCAGTAGGCTAATTGGCCTATATGACTCCACTTTGGTGTGGTCCTTCCCTGACTTAGGAATCATAGTGATCATAGACACCTTCCAATCTGCAGGATAGTATTCTAGGCGTAAAATAGCGTTGAAGATAAAAAGGATAATTCTTTTTGCTACACGAGGTAACTCCACAAGCATTTTATTGCTGATTTTATCCATACCTGGAGCCTTTCTAAGGTTCAGAGTACCAAAAGCGTTTTGGACATCACGAAAGTTTAGTCTTAGAGGTACAGGAGGCCTTATAACAAGTGGTGGCAAATCAGATTCGTTATTATTTGAGTTGTTTATAGTAAACACATTTCTCAAATGGTTAACAAATAATGTCCCTTTCTCGGAATCATTTCTAGCCCAGTCACCAGTCGGATTTCGCAAAGGAGGTTTTCCTCTCACTGGTCTTTTTAAACCTCTTGCCGCCTTCCATAATGAATAGCTAATATGTGTGTACAAAAAAGTCGTGTCTTGCTAGACCCAACCTGTAGCTGTGAGATATCTCAGTAGGTCATTGAGTTTTGACCCGGATACCTCACCAAGGTTTTTCAATGTATAGTTTCCCATGAATTTATGTCTCTTGACACTCAGGGCTAGGCATTCGCAGAGAAGGTGGAAAATCGTTTCCTCTTTTTCCCTATCCTTACAACTACGACAATGGTCGTTAAAAGGGCGTCCAAGGCGATTTGCGTGCTTGCCAGTGTCCCGTTAATACTGCCAGAAATCTTGATATATCCATCCTATTTCGGGTTATCAGTTGCATAGTACGTTTCTCGTTAAAAGATGGCCACATCAACTTGGCTATCCTACATGTGTCTAAATTACGCCATCTATACTCAGCCTTTGTAAGAAAATGTCTGGGGATGATACTTTTGGAATTGCTACTGAGACCACATTGGAGATATCTAAAGCAGATCCCGTTCTGGCGAGTTCGTCTGCCCGTTCCTTGCCGTAGTGGTTTCTATGCGCATTCACCCATACCAAGGTAATGTCAGATAGACGACCTAGCCTTGACAGAGAATTCCTACATTGCCTAACTAGTGAAGATTAAATTGTGTAGGCATTAAGTGAGAGGAGTACCGCCTGACTGTCGACAAAAATATGTAAGGGTTTTTTATAATTTTCTTACAAAAAGTGTTTTTATTTAATTCTTTTTATAAAAGTTTTTCTATTTAATTATTTTCTTAAAAGTCTATTTTATTTAATTTCACAAAAGTCTGTACAAAAAGAATAAATAAAATAATAACTGTACAAAAAGAGTAGTATGTGTCAAGAATGATAAAATAAAGATTACGCCAACACGCGTAACATTTTAAAATGTTCTGCGCATTTTGGTCCTGTGACGTCACACATTCTGTGTTTCTATTGGCTAATTTTTTCTCATTTGTTTTTTTTACTCATGTTTTGCTTGCATTTGCTCACTGCACTCTTCATGTTTATATTTTTTGTTGTTTTTTTTTTGTTCGTTTTTCTTTTTTAAACAGATTTTATTTTAGAACTCTCAGAGATTTCAATTGCAAGGTTGCCAACTATGACATAAAACATACATTTTTGGCAAGAAATTTTAATTCTAACACATGAAACATTCTTGGTAACCCTTAGAATGGCCCTTCTACGTCACATAACGGGAAATTATGCGCATGGCGTAATCTTTATTTTATCATTCTTGGTATGTGTCCTCGAATAATTCTTAAGGCCCAACTATAATGTGCATATGCTAGCTTAAGCAAACGTGCGAACACATATAAATTGTATGTGGCAAACTGTCATTTGCTTAAGCAAAAAGCGAAACTGATCGCACATTCTGTACGGAATCAGCTGGTTGTTGTTGTTTGTTTGTGTTTTTAACAAAATGGAGAAAGAAGAAAATACATTTATTTTAAATTTAATAGAAAATGTTGAAAAAATAAGTGCCTTTATAATAAAAGAGCCATTTTTATTTTAACAAATGTCTTTCTGTCGCGGTTATTTCTCTGACAGAACAAGAGCGTCTTCTTCTTTTACAGTGTAGTTCACATATTTCTTTTAATGTGCGCAGGCCTTCAAGCGCTAACTTTAATATTTTTATATTATTTAAATTTTTAAGTTTTTTTCTTCATTTTTACAAACACAATACAAAAATTAACAAAACATATGTAAACGTTTATTATTATTTACATTGTAGTGCTGCCACAGCTGTACATTTCAGTACTTTTGCCGATAAATTAAAAAAAAGGAAAAATTATGCGTTTCGGGTACGAAGTTTTCTTTTAATTATAAAATAATATAATAATATTTATAAAATATAGTCATTAAATGGCTTTTTGTTAAAATAAAAACATTTTTTTTAAACATAAATGAGCAACTGTGGACAAAAAGTTTCAAAGTCATTGTAGCCACCTGAAAGTTAACTATGAGCTGGTTATGCATTTGACAGCCTTTTCGTTAACTTTTGCAATTTGCTTAATCCTGCTTATGCATATTATAGTTGGGCCTTTAGTAGTTGCAGCCACCATCGCGACCAACAACAACATCAGAATATTCAACTGTCATGCCAACACACACAAACAACGACAGCCAACGCCATCACGATGTTTGTGTAGTTGTCATGACTAGTAGTCCGACCGCACAAACCAACCTGTACAAAAAGAATGAGCTGCTGTCGTTGAGGGTGCTGCTTTTATACCCACAAACTAGAGCTTTCAACAAAACGAAAGATCGTTAACAAACTCAACGAAAGCTCTCTCTCTGTTCATACAGAGTTGATTAAAGTGCACTTAACAATACAATATGTGAAGTGTTGTATTAAAACAGTAGTGTGTAGGGTTGTAATAATAAAAATACAGTAATTAATAATATCATAAAATAATAGTAAAATATACATAAAATAAAAGGTGTTCCGCTACAAATACCTATATTGCCGCTAATGTTATGAACGTGCAATATATTACAAGCTGCCATGATTGCAAAACTGTCCGCCTGGAAATCACTACACTCATTCGGAAGACGATACGAGATATCTAGCCCAGGGTCGTCCAGAAGACCCCAGAAAAAACACCGCAGCTCATCTTAGAACCGTCTGTGTATATCCTAATGTCGTATTTGTGCACGAGATTACCCCTATTCCACTCACTCCTGGAGGGAATTAAGACCTTGAATATCCTATCAGAATCCGTATATGGAGTAATATAGTCAGATGGTTGGAGAACGTTTGAAGGTAACTGACCAATAATCCCCGCGTGGCCATATATTCTCGATCTCCAACAACCAGACGCTTGAAGCCTCGTTGCGCTGCAGGCATAAGTGGCCATTCTGTGAAAGTCAATTGGCATAAAGTGCAATATAGTGTTCAGTGCTTCTGAAGGACTTATCCTTAGTGCGCCAGTTAGGCCAATGCAGGCTGATCTCTGGACTTTGTATAGTAGATCTACGACATACTTCCTTCTTGTTGCAGTCCACCATACAAGAGATCCGTAAGTAAGAATTGGACGTACTATAGCCGTCTACATCCCATTTCCTACCAAACATCTTACGACAGGTGTAATAGGCCACCGTTGCCTGCTTTACATTATTAAAAAGCTGCTATTGTATATTGTTTAAATTTGAGAGATCTCTCTATATCTCTTACAACCTCATGCAGAGCTGTCTCTGTAGAGCGACCCTTAAGGTAGGCATGCTGACTGCTTGAGAGCCATGTTGAACCCTCAAGGCGCTGCCTAATGTGAGCATCAATGAGTCTTTCCAACGAAAAGATAAAAGACTAATTGGACGGAAATCCTTCGCCTTCTCATGACTTCTTTTGCCAATTTTGGGAATAAAAACGACCTTGACTCTCCTCCAGTTAACCGGAACATGGTTGAGGGAGAGACAGAACGTATAAATTCTATGAAGCCAGGGAATGATATGCCTTTTAGTACTTTGTAGCATCTTTGGCAAAATACCATCCGGCCCAGGTGACTTGATTGGTGCGAAACTGTCAATCGCCCATGATATCCTGTCATAGGAGATGATAATACTATCGATATTGGGTAGAGTCATACCTACATTCTCAATATCCGTATCCATAGCAACATCCCTACAGCCTGGAAAATGCGTATGCAATATGATGTCAAGTGACTCTCCTGAGGATTCGGACCAGGCGTCAGCCTTCCTCTTGATATAGGTAGGATTAAATTGCCCCTTGGCTAGAATTCTGCTAAGTCTTGTAGAATGTTTTGTGTTATCTATAGATTCGCAGAAGCGTCTCCATGAGTTTCTTTTTGCGACTACTATAGCTTTCTTGTAAGCTTTCAATAGATCACGATTTACCATGATTTGCCATGATTTACTATTATATCTAACGTTAAAGGCCCTACGAGTTTCCCTACGTAGTTTAGATAACCGCAAATTCCACCATGGAGGGAAGCTTTTCTTAGCCTTATTGACTGGACAGGAAACTTCAAAAGCTTTGACTACAGTTTTACTAAAGTTTTTCTGCACTCTTTCAAGACCAATTGGCATATTCTTAAGTTTATGTTTGAGGATCCCATTAAATTTAAACCAATCAGGCCTTCTTGGGTTCCTAAATTGTATTTTCTCTGTCGAGTTCTGAAGTCTAATTTCGAAGAGGATCCAGTTATGGTCAGAGAACGATCTTTCACTGGATACTCTCCACCTATCTACTGATACCTTAGACCCATCCATTATAGTTGTCCGAACTTGGAAAAATGAATGTAGGCGTGTTACCAGAATTACATATACTTAGTTTTCTGGAATTAATTAAATTAAGTAAAGACTCACCTCTTTCATTTGTTTCCTTGCTGCCCCAGATTGAATACCTTGCATTAGTATCGCAGCCCAGGATAATGTCAGATGCTCCAGCAGAGAACATTAGAGTACTCACCTCGACTGGAGGCGCTGTCTTCTCATGTGCCAAATAGCTGAAGGCAATCAAGAGGCTTCTGTTGCGCGGCAGCTCGACCCTTGCTACTGTAAGGTCGTCTGAACTAAGCTGCGTGCAAAGAAAGATGTTAATAGATTTTTTGGCAATAATACATGATCTTGGCCTACCATTGTTTCTTGCATAGAGGATACTATATGCTGCGGTTTGAAACCCAGGGCTCTTGTACCAGCCCAATGTCCAGGTCCGCTTCAACTAAGAGTACCCGAAGGTTACCTGTAGCACATTTCGAGTGCTGTAGATATATTTGCACTACTTTAAGCGCCATTGTTGGTTTTTGGGGGGCGGGGGGTTCCGTGAGCAGAGAGTTTGGAACTTCAACCTCATCCGATTTACCGGTACCTGTTCCTTTGAACCGAAACACCTTTACCTTTGCGTCCCTCACTCCAAAGAACAGGTTAAAGCCCACCTTCTCAAGCTCGACTGAGCCAGATTCGGTGATGGCGAGGATAAGGCATGTGTGGCCTTCGCCTTGCTTAATGCGGATGATGGACCATTCATCCATATGGATGTTGGGATTATGCAGCTTCAAACAAGGCAACATCTTATGTGCATCGATTGCCATCTTTGGTAACCAAATACGTGCATGCGGTCTCATTGGAATTTCTTGAGCAGGGATCACTTTATGGTTTAAAACTTCCGTTGCGCCGCTGATCTTACCGATGCATTTGCCAAGAAAGTCCTTTGAGAACTCGTCCAAGCATTTGATCACCCTCTATCCCCGGTGAATTTCACCTCAGTCAAAGCGAGGTGCCGTACCAGTCCTATTAGCGACCAAGTATTCCATAACAAGCTCGGTTAATTTGTACTCGATAGGATTTATGGTAGGATTTATGGTACCGTCTTTCTAGGTCGCCAGAGCAGTTAGAAGATGGTCTTTAACCACCTCATTAAAGGGTCGTCTGGCGGATGTAGTCGTGGTAGGTGTAGGTCCCGGAGCGGCTTTTTTTTTTTATCGGCAACCTTTCTCCGTTTACGCAATTTTTCTCCCTCTGTCTGAGAGCGATTACTCTTGGACCGCTCTGTAGCTTCGGCTGCTGCCTTTGATGTGCTGGGTACTGAATTCAAGAACTTTTGGTATTCATCTACCACAGTCTGGTATTTGGCGCGATCTACCTCATCACGCTCATGAAGAGCACCGCAGCATTCTTGTCAAGGATGTCTTTCTGACTCTTCCTCTTCTTTCTTTTCTTCTTTAATTGATAGCCAGCCTTGGCATCCAATTCTCCTATCTTCCTAATTACAACCTAGCTATGTAAAAATGTCCAGACCATTTGTTAGAAAATGTATCATGAACATATTTACATCGCTTGAGCTTTCATCGTCACTAGTGACCATTTGTGTTAAAACTGTATCACAGTCGCGATGAAAGCTCCCCCAATCCGCCACCTGGGACGTGTCCGATGGGAGACTGACTAAACTCCACACGGAAGCGTCGAATCTACTCTTCAATGTTTTTAATGTTTCCTCATGATCATCTTTGCTACTAAAAACTATTTCAGTTTCTTTACAGTAGTTCTTGGCCCATCGGAATATAGCGTTCGCATCTAAGATGCGATCTTGATGAGAGCACTGCGAGCTATACCTCGCTGCATTTCTTTTGAGATTTTCTTCAATGCCATGTGCACTTGGACGAGAATGCCATTTAGCTTGAATTCCAAAATCTGTTTCGTGAGCTATATGATTTGCAAAGCTATTTTTGTTTTTAAAATGTTGACGAGCTCCATCCGAAACGTAGTATACCTTCTCCACTATAAATTTAGATTTTAGATAATTTAGAATTATCGGAACAAGTCGGTTTTAGTGACTTTGCTAAAAAAAAATCATCAAATAGGGCGTTTAAAGGAGATGCAAGCAAAACAAAATTTTTGTGGCGGTCACGCCTATTTTCGAGGGGGCTGGCCCGTAAAGTTAAAAATATATAGGCCTATATCTCGGGAACTACTGGGTGTCCTTGTAACTTTGTTTTTGATTTTTTCGCAATCACGCCTAAACGGCTGAACTGATTTTAATAAAACTCGAAACGTAAATAGACCTATGCTGGAAAGCGTCAACAGGCTATATTATTTTTCAAGACTTGGACCAGGAAGGGATAAAAAGGGTAAAAAGCGGTAAAATTGGTACCTTTTTTTCTTTAACAATAAATCCCAAACCGCTAAACCGATTTTTTTGGAAATTTGGTATGCTTTATATTTTTTCCAGACTTGGACCGGGAAGGCATAAAAAGGGGAAAATGGATGAAATTTTAATATTTTGTTCTTGTTTAATTTTTTTTTTCTTTTTTTATTAGATTTTATATATTTATTGAATCTTCATATATGAAATAACAATAAGTATTCAAATCTTAATACTAAAAAGAAAATAATATGCCAAGCCAGTGCTAGACAAAAATTTTTATGATACTAAAAAATTTCACATCAACTGATCCAGTCATCTGTTTTGCGCTTGAGTTAAAGCAAGGGTATCCCTCCTTCTCAACCGATTGTGGCCACTAAAGTTAAGGATGTCTCGTGCAAGTGGGTTTGGATGGTGTTCAAGTTTGCTGACATACTTTGACGCATCTTTTGTAAATTCGACTTTTACTAATGGCACGCCTAGATCTTTGTGGATTCGAGAATTTTTAACATACCATGGTGCTGCAGTAATTATACGTAGAATTTTATTTTGACCCCTTTGAATTTTTTCAATGTTGGATGCTGAGGCAGTACCCCATAATTGAATTCCATAGCACCAGATTGGCTTTAGTATTGCATTGTACAACAAAAGTTTGCAATCCAATTTCAATGTAGAGTTTCTGCCGATTAGCCAATTAAGTTGCACTGCTTTTAATCTCATTTGTGTAAGTTTCGCTTCAATATGAGACTTCCAAGTTAAACGGCGGTGAAGGTAAATGCCGAGGTATTTGACTTCATTGTGTTGCGGGATAATTCGATTATTTATTCTGATGGACGAGCAGGTATCTTTTCGCAATGTTAAAGTGATATGAATACATTTTTGTTCGTTTTTTTTGATTTTCCAAAGCTCAAGCCAATTCTCTAGCTTATAAACATAATTCTGCAAATTCTGTGATACAACTTGGTGGTCCTTATGGACGCTGATAAAGGCTGTATCGTCTGCAAAAGTTGACGTGTTGATTTTGGGGTCTGACGGCATGTCGGAGGCATAAATCAAATATAAAGTAGGGCCCAGTATGCTACCCTGTGGCACACCTGATTCAATTGGCTGAGCGGTACTTAAGAAATTGCCTTCTTTGATTTTAAATTTGCGACCGTATAAATAACTTTCCATGAGTTTATGGGTGTTAGCAGGCAGAGTTAATTTTATTTTGTGCATTAAACCGTCATGCCAAACTTTGTCGAACGCTTGCGACACATCAATGAAAAGGGCGGAGCAGTATTTTTTGTCTTCAAACGACCCTCTTAACACATTTACCAATCTGTGTGTTTGTTCGATGGTGCTGTGTTTAGCTCTGAATCCGAATTGATGATTAGGAATACATTCAGTGTCATTCAGAATTGGAGTCAACTTAGTCATTAACAATTTTTCGAACAGTTTATAAATTGTCGGCAGTAGGCTAATTGGCCTATATGACTCCACTTTGGTGTGGTCCTTCCCTGACTTAGGAATCATAGTGATCATAGACACCTTCCAATCTGCAGGATAGTATTCTAGGCGTAAAATAGCGTTGAAGATAAAAAGGATAATTCTTTTTGCTACACGAGGTAACTCCACAAGCATTTTATTGCTGATTTTATCCATACCTGGAGCCTTTCTAAGGTTCAGAGTACCAAAAGCGTTTTGGACATCACGAAAGTTTAGTCTTAGAGGTACAGGAGGCCTTATAACAAGTGGTGGCAAATCAGATTCGTTATTATTTGAGTTGTTTATAGTAAACACATTTCTCAAATGGTTAACAAATAATGTCCCTTTCTCGGAATCATTTCTAGCCCAGTCACCAGTCGGATTTCGCAAAGGAGGTTTTCCTCTCACTGGTCTTTTTAAACCTCTTGCCGCCCTCCATAACGATTAGTCAGATTGTGGGGTACTATCAAGACCTTTCAAGTAAGATCTAAGTGAGGCCGTTCTTTGGGTTTCTAAGAAATGTCTTAGTATATCTCTGCATTCCCATAGCCTAGCTTTCAGTTCAGGAGACCTGTGAATTTGCCACTCTCTTCTCATTCTTCTTTTTTCTGATAGGAGATGTTCGAGTTCAGAGAAATAAGTTCTGTTTGTCACATTTCTACATTCAACGTGATAAGTGGAAGCGTGATGCACAGCTCGTCGAAGGTCCTCGGTAAAGTTGACAATCGACTCATCAATATCGGCGGTAGTTCTCAACACAACATTTTCCGTGCAATGAGAACTTAAATACTTTTTGTATTTTATCCAACTTACTCGGGTCTTAGTCATGTTCATAAATGGAGAACCACACAGTTGAGGGAAATGCATTGAAATGATAGTAATTTGCTTAATACATCGAACTGTTCGGACGTGTTACTTTTAGTGCGGCTGAATTTTCGGTGAAAAAATCGTAATAGGTGAAAAAGTATAAAAAGTTAAATTAAATAAAAAAGTGAAAAAAAAAACTCGTAATAGGTGAAAAACTTTACAAAGTCAAATAATTGCACTAGGTGCAATAAAAAATTAATAAATTGTAATAATTTATTTTTAATTATTTGAAAACTAGAAAATTAAATACAGTGAGACAGTGAATGAGTAACAATTCTAACAGTGCGAGTGGGCCTCAGAGCCGAAATGCTTATTTCGTGTTGAGCTCGGCAAGTGTTAGTAATGAGAACATTAAAAATCCCGAATTTAATAAAAACTACTTAACTGTGAAACCAAAAATAAGCACAAATCTGAATTTAAGTGCAAGTGCACCAAACTTGAATAAATGTGTTGAACAGGGCACAAACTTAGCCCAAAGCATATTTAATTTAAATAGAAAAATCACTGAAGGACCGTCTTCTTCACGGTCCTTGTTATCAAATATTGGAGAGACGTCAACAGCTGCAAAAGGCACATTAAGTCCTACAAATAAGACCGCTCCTATAGTTGCTGTTGAAGAAAAACAAAAAACACAGGTAGGAATGGACCGTTATATAACAGTATCGAAGAGAGGCAGAAGCCCAAAATCTGCCGAAATTACACCAGCCGCAAAATTATCAAAGAATGCTGAAGAGCCACGCTCGCAAAATCGTTTTGCCATCCTCCAAGACAAAAATGATGTCCCTAACGCTGTGAATAAGCCAGTAAAACCACCTCCAATATATTTAAGAGAAAAAAACTCAAACGAACTTATAAAAATATTAGTTTCATTAATTGGTGAAAATTCTTTTTATATGACTCCAATTAAGCGTGGCAATATTAATGAAACAAAGATTCAGGTTAATAATGAAAACGACTATCGGAGAATAGTTTCGGAATTTGAAAAACGCAAAAAGAATTTTTACACGTATCAACTTAAAAGCGCAAAAGGTCTACAAGTCGTAATTAAGGGAATAGATTCTTTTGTTGATCCTGAGGAGATCAAGAGCAGTTTGGCCGACAAAGGCTTTAAAATCAAGGCAGTCTCAAATATAAGAAACAGAGATAGGATCCCTCAACCATTATTTAGAGTAGAGTTAGAACCTGGTGATGTTAAGCTGAAGAAAAATGAAACACATCCTATATATGACTTGAAATTCATAATGCACCGAAGAGTTACAGTGGAAGAACCTCATAAGCGATCTGGCCCAGTACAGTGTTCGAACTGCCAAGAATATAGTCACACTAAATCTTATTGTAAGTTGCCTACTGTTTGTGTTGTTTGTGGGGATCTTCATGACACCTCAAAGTGCGATAAACCTAAGGATGATTCCAGGGTAAAAAGATGCAGCAATTGCGGTGGAAACCACACTGCCAACTACAGGGGTTGCCCTGTTTTCGAGGTCGTTAAACGCTCCTTGATCAACAAACCCGCTTCTACCCCTACTCAGACGACAAAAGTACCTATTACAAGTATTCCCCCCGTAGCACAAGCATCCACTAGCCCATTTTCATATGCCAACGTGCTAAGATCTAACCAACCAACACTGCAAAATGAATCACCAATAAATGATACAAACAGCCACAATTTTAGCCGTCTTGAAGGTATAATGGAGAATCTGGTGCAATCCATGAACCATTTCATGACAAGCATGACAAGTATGATGCAGGAGATGCAAAAAATGCAGTCCACGCTACTGCAGGCCATACCTAATAGACCATGAACTGTCTCAAAATATGTTTCTGGAACGCAAACGGCATACGCCAACACAAAAACGAACTTGAATATTTTCTTTTTAATAAGAAAATTGATGTAATGCTGATTTCCGAGACTCATATGACGTCGAGAAGCATTTTTAAAATAAGTGGTTATACATTCTACGACACCAAGGACCCCAGAGATAGATCATGTGGTGGCTCGGCAAAATTGGTCAAATCGCGAATCAAACACCATTCATTGGGTGGTCTTTCAGAGTGTTATCTTCAAGTAACAAACATCTGTATTGAGAACTTTTGTCAAAACCTCGTGATTTCGTCAGTTTACTGTCCGCCCAGATTTTCAATAACAAAAGATCAGTATAGAGATTTTTACAAATCACTAGGTAGCCGTTTCATAGCGGCTGGCGACTACAATGCTAAGCATACATTCTGGGGCTCACGACTCGTTAGCCCTAAAGGTCGTATCTTGTACGACTCCCTGTCTGAAATGGGACTGAATGTGATTTCAACTGGTCAACCAACTTATTGGCCAATTGACCAGCAAAAAATTCCTGACATCGATTTCGGCGTGGCGAAAGGGGTATCCCCGGAACTCATTGAAGTCGAGGCTTCACTGGATCTTTCTTCAGATCACTCACCCACTGTAATCACCATCAGAAGTCCTCAGCAAATCGTAACTGATGCCTTACTTCTTGTCAAACGTCTGAATTGGTTAAAATACAAAAAATACATCAGCACTCACTGCACAGAGAAACTCCCGTTAAAAACTGCTGAAGACATCGATGCCTGTATAAAAAGTCTTAATGAACATGTCGAGAAAGCCGCAGAACATGCTTCTTCCACTTACCGCCCGAATAGGTACAACAGAGTTTTTTCTGCAGATGTTGAGCAACTATTGTCTGAAAAAAGGAGAGTCCGAAGAGAGTGGCAACAACACAGATCGCCCCAACTTAAAACTAGGTTGAGAGAATGTACCAAAAATCTTAGGATCTAGCTAGAAGCACAAAAAGCAGAGTCTCTCAAACAACATCTGGAAGGTCTAGACGCAACTTCCCAGTCAAATTATTCATTATGGCGTGCAGTCCGAAATCTAAGAAAACCCGTAATCGCAAAACCTCTACTGCGTGCTTTGAACGGATCTTGGGCACGAAATAACGAAGAAAAAGGCAACCTTTTCGTAAGTCATTTCAAAAATGTATTCACTCCCAATATGGATACTGACATTAGCCAACTACCGCCTGTTGTTGCCAGACCACCTGTACAAATAAGATTTCAATATCTGGAGGTTGTTGAGGCTATTGATAATTTAAATGTTAAAAAAGCACCTGGGTTTGATAAAATCAGCAATAAAATGATTTTTGAGCTGCCTCGCATTGCAAAAAGATTAATCCTCTTTCTTTTTAAAGCCATCTTACGGCTTGAGTACGGTTTGGAAAATTGCACTAGTAAAGATGATTCCTAAGCCGGAAAAAGATCCTTGCAAAGTTGAGTCGTATAGGCCAATAAGTCTATTACCAACTATGTCCAAATTATTCGAGAAATTGCTTATAACCAAGCTGACTCCGATTTTGAATGAAAACAACTGCATTCCCAATCACCAGTTTGGCTTCAGACGTCAACACAGTACAATAGAACAAACACATAGATTGGTACAAGTCATAAGAAAAACCTTTGAGGAAAAGAGATACTGTTCGGCACTCTTTATTGACGTCTCTCAAGCTTTCGACAAAGTATGGCATGAAGGCCTGATATCTAAATTAAAGCAGAACTTGCCGGTGAATCTTCAACACCTACTATGGAAATACTTAATCGACCGTCAGTTTATGATTAAAGAAGGTGATTATTTAAGCCGTCCTCAACCTATAGGTGCTGGCGTCCCTCAAGGTAGTATCTTAGGATCAATTCTGTACTTGCTGTACACAGCAGACATGGCAACAAACAATGAAATTCACACGTCAACATTTGCTGATGATACGGCATTTTTCAGTACTCACAAAGATCCAAAAGATGCCTCGATTAAATTACAGCACCACGTAACGCAAGTGGAGAAATGGGCAAGACAATGGGGAATAAAAATAAATGAACAGAAATGCACCCACGTAACATTTACTCTACGTAGAGAATCATGTCCCCCTATTCGCATTAATGACCATATAGTGCCTCAAAACTCACACGTGAAATATCTTGGTATTCATCTGGACCGTCGCCTCATATGGAAACCACATATAGATGCTAAGCTGACTCAAATGAAACTGAAAGCAGCCCAAATTCATTGGCTCATCGGCAGAAACTCCGTCCTTCGGCTCGATTGTAAGCTTCTACTCTACAACTCAATCTTAAAGCCAATTTGGTGCTATGGTATCCAGTTATAGGGCACTGCCTCCAACTCCAATATTGAGAAAATTCAACGCCGTCAAAACAAAATTCTACGAATGATAACTACCGCTCCTTGGTATATTAAAAACAACAACATACACAACGATCTTGATGTTCCACTTGTCAAATGGGAAATAACTAAACACGTGGCCCTTTATTTGGGTAAGCTGGAAACTCATCCAAATCCCCTCGCTCGAGACATCTTACAATATCCCGGTCATAGCCGTTTGAGAAGGAGGGACACCACCGCTCTCAGATGAATAAATTCAAGTTGCTCATTATATCCTATCGAATTTGAAAACTAGATTTTGTCTAGCATTGGCTGGACTTATCTTAATAAACTTTAGTTTTAGGATTTGAATACCTATTGTTAGTTCATTTAAAATGAAGGTACAATAAAAAAGAATATGCAAAAAAAAAAATGATAGTAGGAGAGTGATCTGAGGACAAGTCCAGTGAAGGATCCACTTGCATCCATTCTACAGGGATATTTTTTACTACCCCAAAGTCAATAACATCGGGAATCTTCCGTCGGTCCGTCGGCCAATAGGTGGGAGTACATCTAAGCCCATTTTAGCAATGGTGTTGAAGAGTACGTGACCCTTTGGGGTTACCAGACGTGAACCCCAAAATGTGTGTTTGGCGTTAAAGTCACCAGCAACTAAAAATCTAGCTCCAAGGGATTTAAAGAAGTTATGGTATTGGTGTTCTTTTATTGAAAATCGAGGCGGAGTATAAATCGATGATACAACAAATTTGTATTGACAGAATTCAAGGCAAATGTTTGTTGCTTGGAGGTAATAATCACTTATGTTATTCATTAGATAATGCTTTATTCTGTTCTGTATAAGACTTGCCGAACCTCCACAAGTTCTTCCGCGGGGGTCTTTAGTATCGTAGAACTCGTAGCCATTAATTTTAAAGTACCCTGTCGACGTCAAGTGAGTTTCAGCAATCATCATAACATCAATCTGCTTATCCATCAGGAAGTATTCCAGTTCATTTTTATGTTGGCGGAGGCCGTTCGCGTTCCAGAAACAAATTTTTAAATAAATCATTTCTTTAAAATGGCTTGCAAGATAGTGGATTGCATTTTCAGCATTTCCTGCATCATGGATGTTATGGTGGTCGTAAAAGTGTTCATAGTTTGGACAAGTGTCTGCAATGTTGTCTCTAGATTGTTGATATGCGGCTCAGAATATTGGGGTTTAGGTTCCTGCTCCAGACCTGGCATATTAGATTTAACGACGTTTGCGTAAGAAACTTGTCTAGAACTAGGCGCGTTTACATGACTAGTGGACCGTAATAATTGAGGGAAATTGTCACTCGATGCTAAATTTGGCTGTTGAGGAGATTAGGCAATACTGACGTCTTGTTGGTTCTTATGCCTTTCAAATGAGTGTAAATTGGACAACCTCTATAATTTGCGGTATGATTGCCTCCGCAGTTACTGCATTTTTTGATTTTTGAGTCAGTTCTCGACTTATCGCATTGAGCAGTTGCATGTAGCTCCCCACACGCAACACAAACTGTCGGCAATTTACAATACGTCTTGGTGTGACCAAATTCTTGACAGTTGCGACACTGGACGGGTCCCTGACGATTATGTGGTTCTTCCACGGTGATTCTACGATGCAGAAGGTACATCAGATTGTCGATGGGATGGGACTCGTTTTTCTTTAAGACAACATCTCCAGGTTCCAATTCTACCCTGAACATGGGCTGAGGGATCTTTTCACGGTTTCTAATATTCACTACGCTCTTGATTTTGAACCCTTTGTCCATTAAACCGGTTTTTATCTCCGCGGGATCAACACATGGGTCTATACCCCTTAGAACGACTTGGAGTCCTTTTGCGCTTTTGAGCTGGTAGGTATAGAAATCCCTAGTCTCCCTTTCCAGCTGGTTGGACAATTTTCGAAAATCATCTTCCCTATTCACTTGTATCTTTGTCTCGCAGATATTTCCATGTTTCATTGAGGTTACGTTAAACATGTTTTCACCTATTACAGCAACAATTCCTTGCACCAATTTACTGGAAGTCGGCTCTCTCAGATAAATTGGTGGGGGCTTAAACGTCTTCTTCGGAAGTTCTGGCTCATCCGTATGGAGGAGAGCAAACCTATTTTGATCATTACTCACGGTCTTAGGAGCTTTTGCATTTGATGACACTTGAGCAGACTTCGGGCTCCTCTGTCGCTTGAGAACGGTTATGTACTTATCCATACCTACTTGTTTTTTGGGTTTGACTGCACTATTTGATGAAGATGATGTTTTTTCATCTGTTGAAATCACTATATTGGGCGAACAGGAACGACGCCGTTCTACGGCTCTTGTAGTGAGAAAATTTTCCAGAGATTTTTTTATGGATTCTTCCTCAGAGAGCCATTTAGGTTTTCTAGACGAGCTAAGCTCTTTCTCAGAATTACATCTGAGAGGAACACTCATACAGTTTTTATACGATTTTTAATGTTTTTTTTTTATATATTTTAACCTATTACGATTTTTTTCACTTTTTTGTTTAATTTGAACTTTTTACACTTTTTAACCTATTACGATTTTTTCACCGAAAATTCAGCCGCACTAAAAGTAACACGTCCGAACAGTTCGATGAGACGAGACTGAATGAATAAAAATGGCTGCGGCTAGCAACAATAATACTAATTTCAAAACTCTAGTAGAAAACCTAGTGTCTCTAAAAGAAAATATTAATTTCGTGAGCGATGTAGACTGAAATTTAATTCTTAATATTCCAGTGGTGGAAAATACGAGTCAAAGTTCCCAATTAGACGAGCTGTTGAAAACTTTGCCTTATATGAAGTAAAGCCATATTTGACAAGTAAGTATCTATTAATTTATTTTTGTTTATTTCTCTAATAAAAACTTAATAAATACTTAGGAGCTGAAATTATATTTGAAAGCCTAAAATACCTTTCAAAAGAAGACACTAAAGAAGCTATACCACCTATTGGCCTTCGTGTTTGCTTCCGAGAAAAATTATTTATTTTGAGAAAAACTGAGTTAAAAACAAAACATTTTAAATTATGTTTTTGTTTGGCTAACTTTTCCATAATTTTGCTACAGTATGGTATTAATGACGATACCTTGTCTGAAACGATTGCCAATAAAGTTGTCTCTTGCCTACAAAACCAATCCAATGTTAGCACAACACACACTCCGACTTCATCCCTTTGCACTTCAGATGGGAGTCCCAAGTTATCTAAGGTAAACTAAGAAATCACCACCGTTTTGCTTTTTTGTAACCATTAATTGTTATTATTTTTTAGAGCCTTATACTATGTTCAGATATGAAACTTAATTGAGTCAATATTCGGTTAATTGACAATATTATTTTAAGTGTTCAGGCAGGCATACGCAATTTTTAGCTTACTCAATAATCATTTGACAGTTGGAAAACAATACAAAAAATACTCTATATGGTTGTTGTGTTTCTATGTAAACAAACTTACCTTCACATTGATTTTTTAATGATTTCTCTTGTTTTCTTTTGTTGACATTTGCCATTTTATACAATATTGTTCACTAAACACAGTTGTGAACAGTGTTCCATTCGAAATCCATTACAAGTTTTTATGAGAAAAATTGTCAATTAACCGACTCGTTTCGTGGGGATTTAAAAAATATTTCATTGGAAGACATTTTTTATCGCGATGTTAAATTATCGCCAAATTATATTATACTTATGTATGTATAAACAAATAAATGAATAAAATATACATATGTAAATTGTTTTTACTGAACCAATATTGCTTTGAAGTTATTTTAATATTGAAATCATTAAAATTAACTAGAAATTTCATGGTATTTTAACAGGTTTTCATGTTATTTCAATATGACCATAATTTTAATTCTAAATGATTCAATAGTAAATTTAAAATTTAATTCGTGTTAATTTACCATGAAATTCATCTTATTTTTATATTTTACATTGTTGATTTTAAAGGACCTAAATATAATTTTTACATCATAAGTTGTTTTTAATTGAAAAAAAAAAAATAATATTTGTTTTATTGTAAAATCATGTTAAATTAACAGGAAACGCTAATGAAGCAAAATCATTAATACAAAATGTGAATTTAATCTTGTTTTAGTTGATTTTACAGTGATTTTTTTCTGTGTGTATGTACATACATATGTATGTTAACTGTTATATACAAAAAATTTACATACATACATTCATATGTAAATACATCCATATGTGTGTAAGTAGCAATTATTTTTGTTGCTAAACCTTAAAGATACTTAATCTTACTGAACTGGTGGACAAATTCAATAAAGAAACATTCAGTTATTCCAAATACCTATAAGTATACGGTCAGAGATACATATGATTTAGATTGGATTGATTTAAATGAATGCAAGAAAAATAAAAAATGATGATAGGCAAATGATTCTGCGAAGAACTCGCAGCAACATTGTCATATAAGACCAGCGATGCCAACTTAGCCCTTTTCGGGCTAGATTTAGCCCGATTTTAGTCTCTCAAAACGCGAAAAAAGAAAATTGGCCCTAAACTAAAAAACGCGTAAATCTAGCACGTTTTACAATTATTTTTTAGCCCTTTTAGCCCGTTATTACTTTTTGCTTGATATGACTACATTTTAGTTTTATTGTACTTTTTCTTTCTTTAATCTAATAATATCGAAATAATGCTGTTGGTAATAACCCATTCCTTAAACTGTCCAGTTTTGCCAAACACATATTGACATATCCGTCCTCAAACGCAGAAGTTGAGAGGAGTTTTAGTGTCATGAATTTATTCAAAAATAAAATTAGACACAAAATGTCATTAAAAATATGTGTAACAGTCTAAAAAGAGATAATGTATGTTGTTCAAACTACAAAATACCTGACGAAGTGTGCTTAAAAATTAATTCGAGTGAAACATATAAAAAATCTAAATATTTTATTGATAGTGTCTTATGGACTGAAAATGATGATGAACAAGAAATCAAAATTTTGTTCAGTAACGACCAATTTTAAATGTATATGTACTGTTTAATACTATGTACCTAGGTATTTAATCTACGTACATATGTATTTTATTTATAAAAATGCAATAATATGAAATGTAATTGAAAAACACAGTGATACAAAATTGAATGAAATAGAAAAACCTGGTACAAAAACCGGGTTTTTAAACGTAAATCCGGATTTTGGAGGTGTCCGGCATATTTCAATATTGGAATCTTGTTTTACTCGACAATCCTTACAAAAAAATATTATCCGGTTCCAGGTTTTTTGGACTGTCGCACCGTGATATTTATGTATCTCATGGTAGTAATTTTTTTCTAATAAATTATTTTATAAAAATGTGTTTGTTGTTTTGATTTTTGAAAGAAACATTTTATAATTTAGCCCCTTTTCGCAGTTTATCGAAAATTTTGACAGGATATGGCTTTAAACGGATTTTTTTCAATTTAGCCCTTTTTAGCCCTTTTTTCAAAAATTTTTACGCGTTTTGAGTCTCAAAAGTTGGCATCTCTATATAAGACACACGTTTAACATGGATTTCTGCCTTGCGGACATTTTTTCATGTATCAATTCATTGTTAATCGGTTACAAATATTCATTTTTATTATAGGAAAACATTTAGTTAATTTGTTATTATTTTATTTTCATGCATTTGCTGTTTCAACACTAGGCTTGTTTGTGTATAGTAGGTATACACTGTATACATACATATGTATGTACATACATATGTATTTGCTGACTCTATAATGTAATGGAAAACTTTGTGTAATTGAAAATAAAACGTTAATAAAACTCATGATGCGCCACTTAGAACATACTTTTAAAAACTTAAAATCGATAGCTTAAAATATTTATAGATTTTTTATATATTTTCAGCTTAAATACGTTATTTTTATTATACATATTAATAAGGTTAATGATAAGTAACAAAATTCTTTTAGTTTAAATCTAAACGTTCTTTTATTACATGATGCCAAGTTAATAAATATTATGTACATATTTCTATACATATGTACGTGGAAGAAGCGCAAATAAAGAATCAATGAACAAATACTAATGCAAACATGAATAACAAATAATATACCTACCGCCTTTTGTTAATAAGGTAGTCAGCCAGTCAGTCAAATAGTCTCTCAGTCAGCAGTTAACAATAAAGAGAACTTAACGAGGATATAATGGTTTCTCCAACTATTATGTTGATTGTCATCGAGAGAATACTGCCCAAAAAAGGCAGATATATCTAGTTAATGTTGTGTGAGAAGAACAAAAAATATCTGTGGGTGTGTAGAAAAGAGAGAAATAGCCGTTCACACTCACATCCCATTCATCCATACATATATATATGAAAGTATGTATGTACGTATAAATGTCATTAACCCTATTAACTGCCATCTGTGATTGGCTGAACCAAATATGGGCTGGGTTTCAATACAACATGTTATTCAATTGCCAAATGGCAATGGTATAAAAAGAAGCTCTTTAAATGTTTGTTTACATTCTTTTCAATTACCCAATTGGTGATGCGCAGCCAATAGTCACTAAAATGATATAAAATACAGATAGGTATGTACCTAGGTACAATACAAAAATATATATTTGTTTTTTTTTGTTGTATTTCAGCATACCTACATACTTTCATACATTTTATTTTTGGGTAGGTAGCAGCGTTGCCGTTTTGGTTAATTTTAACCAAATTTAGTTAATTTTTTTTTTCAGTGTGTAAATGTGTAATTTTTTTTCATTTTGGTTATTTTTATTGATAATAAATAATGTAAGAATATTTTATTTAGTAAATATCAAATTAGCATGACAAGTTTTAAAATTAAATTTTAAAGAAATTTTTAACGTATTTGTATATATAAATGAACTTTTTTGTAACAAATTTCAAAAATATTTGTAATGCTTGGTTTTCACTATGTCATTTTTGTTGTCAAATTGTCCAAATTGTTGGTAATTTCATCATAGTGAAAACCAAGCATAACAATTTTTACAAATTTGTAAAAGTTTTTAGTCACTAAACAAACCTATTGTTTTAAGCAATTTTTATATGTTTCTTTTTGATTAAAACTTGAATTTGTTACAAATAAATGAATAAAAAAAATTTGGTTAATTTTTCTCTAATTTGGTTATTTTTTATTTCAGTGTTGGTTACAAATTTTTTTTGGTTGTGGCAACGCTGGTAGGTACTTACCTACATAATATAAATACATTTAACAAATAGACCGTAATTGTTTATGTTTACTACATAACTATGTTTTTACGTGTGTTATACCTAAGCATATACCCATAGTAAATTTTGACCAAATACTCTTCCGAGACGAAGAATTTGCAAAAAAACACTAATTTTTGTTGGATATTTATATATATGTATATATATATGTATTTATACCTACCTATTTAGTTAAAATTTGTTTTTCATTTATAGATACTTAAATTGTAAGAACCCTAAACAAATTTTAACAGTATACCTATCTATTTGATCAGTTGTTATTGAATTTTGTTAATTTGATTAACATTTCACAATTTGCTGGTTGCAAAAGTATTTTGCTTTTTAATTTCTAGTTAAGCGGTTGAGCGGGTCTTTAGCTTTTCCGAGAGAAAAATTAGTTTGCAACTTTCAACAATGTCAAAATCAATTTAATATTTGTGTGATCCTATCTTTCGTAGATGTCGTCAAGCAACAACAATTTTTATAACTAAGTAGGTACCTACATATTTTAGTATTTTCAAATGTCCGTTAAAAAAAATCAAAAATTGTTTACAGTACTAGATTATAGGAAACTTATAGGTATACCTAGGTATGTACATGTAAATACCTACGTTTTATTCGAATATTTTAGAAAATTTTATAATATTTTACTTACACTTTTTATTCAAGTGGTCTGAAACACATTAATGGCATGAGAAATACTTAATAACTTTAAATATTTTTAACCGATTTGTAACTTTTATATCTTATTAAAACGCTTATTTCGTACACATTTCGATTTTTTTACCTAAAATGCAAAAATAATTATTGTAAATACACCTCAAAACTTCAGATCCGATGCCTAGCGCCGCATCGTTATATGTACTACCATCCTAATATCTTTTAGAACGTGTTTGAACAATCCTTACAACAATTGTTGGGGTAGGGACAGACTGTAGATACATACTTTGAATTTTTTTTCGTCCATATAGGCTTGAAGCACCCTAATGTACATACATGTACTCGTACATGCACCTATGCACATAATAATAATTTTTTTAATGTTTCGCTTTTGAGTACATATCATTTATATTGTTTTTGATTTTATGAAATAGGTATTCATAGTTTTCGAAATGTTTTCAATTTAAGGTTTTGACTATAAACACTTTTTTGCAGTTTAGATGACAGTTTTCAAAGGCTTTTATGGATTTTAATTTTAAGTCAAATAAATATTTAAGTTGTTTTTTTCCTAAATACTATTAATATTACGTATGTAGATATTAAAGTTGGTAAAATACTAATTATTTTTTTATAATATTACACAAAAAAAAACAACATTTTAAAATTTCAACCGATTTTTAGCAAATGCGTAAAAATAAAACTGTCTGTAAAGCTAATTTTGTGTGTAAGATTTGTTTTTAAATCTTTTAACTATACATTTTAATTTCATAGGTATGAATATGGGGGTATAAAAAACTAAAATTAGATAATTATATTAAAAATTAATATGTTAAGTCTTAGTATAGAACCATTCAATGCACAAAAGGTAATATTTAATATTTTTGCATCTTTAATGCAAATTGTTTAGTTTTAAATTTTTTTTTATTTTAATAAATCTAAATATATTTGCTGTGAAAATAATCCTGTAAGCACCATTTAAATTTAAAATAACAATTGCAACGCAATTTAGAGTATGTATGTAGATGTAAAATTCATAAAAAGTTTTCAAAACTTCCAGTAAAATTGTAACGCTTTAAATTAGTGCTACGTGCAACTAATTAAGGACACGATACTAGCATGTGAGCTTAAAGCAAATAACATGAAAGGTTTTTTGATATTCTCAAAATTTGTTGTAGTTTAATCAATTTAATTCTTACTCCTAGAAAATAACTGCATATTGTGTCAAATTAAGGCCCAATAAAACAGTGCGTATTTAAGTGTAGTTTTAGTTAATTTTCATAAAAACTTAAGTTGCATTTAAATACAGATTCATTTTTTCAGTCATACTTAATTGCTGTTATGATTTTGTGGTAAAAATATGGTAGCACTTTGAAATGTCAACAAAATTATCGATATATTTCAGAAAACAGCTGATTTTTTTAATAAAATTTGCCAACAATTTTGTGTTTCGGTTTTTGTGTTTACTTGTTGTATTGTTTTGTGTGTTTTATTGTTTTGTGTGTTTTATATATTAAATTTGGTGGCATAAATATGGATAAAAGAAGTCCCAACTTTTGACTTCTTGTTGGACGCTGTTAAAAAATACAGCAGCATGAGTGAAAAGAAAAAAAAAAACAAAAACAAATGTCAAAACCATATGTTCAATGTTTAAAACTTAAGTTGCACTTAAATGAACATCGTTGGCCATTTAAGTAGCATTTAAGTTTTCAGTGAAAAACAAAATTTTGTACTTAAATGCAATTTAAAAATAAATGGCACTTAAATACGCACTGTTTTATTGGGCCTAAGTATTATTTATGAATCTGTGAGTCATATTTAAAATAAGATTGATATCAGTCGTGCATAAAATTAGGGATATACCACAAATTTAAAATAAAAAGTATTTAAATTAAATTTTGATTTCTTCGATCTTTTTTCTTTCAATAAAATAAAAAAGTATTTATTTAAAAATAAATCAATATTTTATAGCAAATTCTTTCTTATCGATAACAGCTTGACATCTGCGAGGCATTTCAGAATGGCATCCCAAACTCCGTTTGTTTTGGCAAAGAGATCGTTAAAATTACTTATTTTTACACAGCTTACTTCGGATTTTACACCTTGTCATAACTTCTCCATTTGATTAAGATCGGGACTGCATGGGGGCCAGTCAACAACACTAACCGAATTGTTAAAAACCACTGCACCATGACCTGTGTGCTTCAGATCGTTATCTTGTTGAAATATGTATATCATTGTATCGGTTAGAATTCTTGCATACTAAAACTTATCCATATTTCTCTCATATTTGTGCAGCGGCCTAAAACCATGTGACGACATAAGACCCCAAAGCATTATAGAACCTCTTCCATGCTTCAAGGTGGCTCGGGTGTACTTTGGATCAATTTCTTTCAAATTTTGCTGGCGATCATATTTTTTTCGGTGCATACATCTGATGGAGGTACTTCTTTGCGAATTCGAGTTTCTTCTTTCGGTTACGTTCAGACAATAATGGCCTCTTTCGTGACATTTTTCCAAACACTCCAACTTCTCGCAATCAACGTTTTACTGTATCTACAGATGGTTTTGCCTCATTTTTGCCAAAGACTGCAATCCGAATCTCATTTGAAAACATTCAAACATTTTGAAACATTCCAGGCTGTTGCGATTTCTCAATAAGTGTTTCATCCTGATGCATTTATTTAGAACTTTTCATATAGTAAAAAACACTGTGTAATCATAGTTAGTTCTTAATTTAATTCATTTCACAAATTATAAAAAACACACAAAGAAATTAATAAAATTGCTAAATTTTAGATTTAGACAAAACAAAAGCTGTTTTTGAGCAAATAAAATTATTTGTTTTCATACAAATATTTGTCCAATGTGAACAAAGTGTGAACACAAAAGAAAAAATATTTTACTTATTTTTGAGCAAACATTTATTTTTTCTTCCAAAAAAATTGTAAGAAGAAACAACGACAAATAACAGATGAGTTCTTTACAAATGATTGTAGGTATATGCAAATTGATAAAAAAAAAGCTGTAAATTAGTATATAAATTGTGTAAATGTTTAAAAATCCAATATGGTTAACAAGAATATGCATATCGCGAAAAATGTGCAAAAAAAAAAGAAAAACCCGGAATATATTACAAACAAAAATATTTTTGTTTTTTCCACATTTTAGGCGGATTTCGCGATATGCGTATTTTTGATTATCCTATTGTTTTTTAACTTCATGTAACTTATTTACATATATATATATATACATTAGAGTGACCGCAACTTATATGGGGCAAAAAAAATGTCGGAATCTTGTTCGTCTTAACCCGACAAAACGAATCCCCTTTCCAGATATTGGGATAGCCAAAATTTGAGCCCGATTAAACGACGGTAACACGTGCCGCTCGTCGCTTAAAATTTAAAAAAAAAGAATTTTTTGGCCAAAAAGTTGACGTATTGAGCCATAACTCGAGAACGGTAAATAATAAAAACACGCACGATATCACAAAAGATAGCTTATTTTGTTCTTCAAAATTTATGTTATGAACAAAATTGTTGTAACTCTGAGTCAAACCGAGTTACGGCAGCCTTTAGCTTCGAAAACGTGACCTGGTGCCACCAGGAGCATACTTCATATATTATGTTATGTGATAAATTTTTAATTTTTTTGGTATATTTTTAAGTTTAAAGTAGAAATGTAATAAAAAACACAAGTAATACAGTTAAATTCAAGAAGATTTTTATTTTAATATATAAAAATCAGGGATATATTCGATAATAATACATAGTTATCCACTTTATTATAAAGCTTTTGTTAAAGTACTTTTTGAAACGTCGGGATACAATGCTCGGCATTTGCTTACAACTTGCAGGACATATTGCTTTTGTTCTTCATCTTTTGTCGGTGTAAGGTATCCGACAGAAATGCCACGAGAATTTTAATAGCTACACTAGAGGCACTTAACCTTGACCCTCTTAAGTACAAAGTCTCCAAAACTTTCTTACATACTAGAAGGAAAATGTTCAGAGAACAGTATACTAAAAATATTTCAGATAAACATTCCAGAAAAAGAGGCCTTGGTTGTCCATTGGGACGGTAAACTTTTACCGGGCGTTTTAAAAAATGAGGAAGGTGAGCGAATAACTATTGCTATTTCATACGGCGATAAGGAACAACTGCTGGGAGTTCCTGTAACAGAAAACAGCTCAGGAGAGGAGCAAGCAATTACCGTATATGAATGCCTACAGCAATGGGGTCTTCCCAACACCGTCAAGGCGATGTGCTTTGATACTACAGCATCCAACACTGAAAGATTTAAAGGAGCATGCGTCATATTGCAGCAAATGTTAGGAAGCGGATTACTGCACCTAGCTTGCCGTCACCATATCTTGGAAATTATGTTAAGAGGCGTATTCGACAGAAAAATGGGTTCAACCACGGGACCTCATCCAGACATTTTTAAAAGATTTCTTCTTGCGTGGCCCAAGATAGACAAACAAAAATATGACACAGGTATTAGTGACAATATAATACAAAAGCAGCTATCTCCAGAACTAATTGCACATGTTACTGCTGAATTCAAAAATAAATTAACTGAAAACCATCCAAGAGATGAATACAAGGAGCTGTTGCAGTTGGTTCTCGTATTTGTAGGATCACTAGACGGCAATGTTGTGGGTTTTAGAACTCCTGTTTTTCTAGTTAAAATTTACTGTAAAGCTTGGTTCAATGCTCCAAAAGCTTATCTAGCGCCAAAGCAAGATTTGGACATTTTGCGTAGTCTATTAGACTATAAAGAATGTGACAACGACATCGCAGAAATAGCACTCACTAAATTTTCGAATCATTTGTGGTATTTGAATACAGAGTTGGTTGGATTGTCGTTCTTTGATCCCACCATTACAGACGATGAAAAGTTATTAATGGCTAATAAATTGTTCAGTAGCACAGATGAACAATCAGAGCAAGCTAGGGTTGTAAATCCAAAAGTTAGGAAAGAAAAGTTAGAAGAGTTTGTTGATGGAGGATTAATTAATTTACTTTCCAAAGAAACGTTTAATTTTTTTGACCGATTTAATATAAAAATAGATTTTCTTAGACAAAATCTAAAAACCTGGCCTCAAAATAATAACTTCCAAGAAGGATTGAAAATTGTCAAAACATTAAAAGTAGTAAATGAAATGGCTGAGCGTGGTATTATATTAATAACTGACTTCAACGACCTTCTGACAAAAGATGAAGAACAAAAGCAATATGCCCTGCAAGTTGTAAGCAAATGCCGAGCATTGTATCCCGACGTTTCAAAAAGTACTTTAACAAAAGCTTTATAATAAAGTGGATAACTATGTATTATTATCGAATATATCCCTGATTTTTATATATTAAAATAAAAATCTTCTTGAATTTAACTGTATTACTTGTGTTTTTTATTACATTTCTACTTTAAACTTAAAAATATACCAAAAAAATTAAAAATTTATCACATAACATAATATATGAAGTATGCTCCTGGTGGCACCAGGTCACGTTTTCGAAGCTAAAGGCTGCCGTAACTCGGTTTGACTCAGAGTTACAACAATTTTGTTCATAACATAAATTTTGAAGAACAAAATAAGCTATCTTTTGTGATATCGTGCGTGTTTTTATTATTTACCGTTCTCGAGTTATGGCTCAATACGTCAACTTTTTGGCCAAAAAATTCTTTTTTTTTAAATTTTAAGCGACGAGCGGCACGTGTTACCGTCGTTTAATCGGGCTCAAATTTTGGCTATCCCAATATCTGGAAAGGGGATTCGTTTTGTCGGGTTAAGACGAACAAGATTCCGACATTGATTTTTTGCGGTCACCCTAATATACATACATATATTTTTTATGTAGAAAGCACTTTTATTGTAACACCCCACCTTCGGCCATTTGTTCCTACGACGATGTAGAAAAATTTGTACGCCGCATCAGAAATAGCTATGAGCACAATACTATGTGAACCTACAAAAACATTCAATATAAATAAAAATAAATTGAATTTAGGAACTATTGCAACTCGTATCTTTATAGTTATAGTATATGCTACCAGAATGTGGTGGTGCTTTCATCACGACATATTTCTCATCTATCGACCCGATACAGTTCGGAAAGTTCCATATGTCTGAAAACTTTTCAGACACTGCTTTCCATTCCTCTTCAGTGGATGGCACCTAAGTTTAAACAATTAAAACCCAAGAAATATTTCTTATTAATTTTACCTTTAAGTACTCCGGCTGCAACACCTTATAAATTGCATCGCCAACTTCTGGAACAATAACTGAAATAGTATTAAATGGAATACGAAAAACGTATTGAAGTGATCTGAAGCTTTCGCCTGTTGCCAAGTAACGAAGAATAACAGCTAAACGTTCTGAGGCAGAAATTGGTTCACGAAACACTGTTTTTCTTTTTGTTATAATAGGTGATACTAATTTGAGCTACAGATAAATGACAAAAATAGAAAAATAAAATAATAAATAAAAAGTTGTACTTATCAAAAAATTTAAATCCTTTCAATTCATGCGCAAAAAGTTTTTATAGAGTGCAGGTGTCTCTTACTCCAGTTCTTTTAACACTTTTGCACTACAACCGTCTTCTTTGCGTCTACGTACCCAATTGTCTTCCCGTTTTTTTCTTTTCTTTTATAGTCTCCTCCTCCAATACCACCAGAGATGCGGTTCCACAACACAAAACAAATAAATCCTCGTGATTTGTTTGCATTTCTTTTATTTATATAATTTAATATTTTGTGGTAAACAAAATTATATTTTTTGACACTTTTATCAAATAAATAATAAATAATGCAAATATTTATTTCAGTCTGAACACACAAAAAACAATTTTTCTTTAATTTTATTTCACACTATTTTTAGGCTGTTTCAACAAACAAAAATTATGAAATATTTGTGCTTAGTTTGAACATAAAACAAAATAGTTTTTTATTTAACATAATTTGAAGCAAATATAATAACAAATATTTTCTTCAAATATTTCATCAATCTGAACATACCTTTAGATACATAGGGAGATCGATTATTCGACTTTTTTCAAAAACCGATTTTCGAATAATTCGAAAAGCAGCATTTTGAGAAAAACCGGTTTTTGGTAAAAATTGTTTGGAAAACCCGGTTAACCGGGTTTTTTCATTAAAATAAACATAAATATAAAAACAAATTCCAATACAAAGTATTCCACAAAAGTAACAAAACAAAAAGGGCTTAACACTATTTAATAATCAGATTGTTTATTAATAAATTAAAGTATGTATTAAAAAATGTACACAGAGTTCGGTTCCAATGTTGATTGCTCATGACTATAATACATATATGTACATAAATATATATTTTTATGAAGGAATGTATGTATGTACATATGCATATCTATATACTTATGTACATTCATAAGTATTCTAAAAAATATATTATTTTACTTAGGTAACAAAATATATTCAAAATCAAGTAATTTAAAAAGTATTATTGATTGCATCTGTTAAAATAATCTTTTAAAAACAAGATGCAATTCAAATGTTTTGAAGTGTATCTATTTTTCTCTTTTGTTTTTATTAAACTGGACATTGAAAATGACCGTTCACAAAATGTGCTTGTTGGACTTATAGAAAATAAAGCATTAAGCAATTTTTGTAGTCTCTCAGATCTCTTGTCTAAATAAAAAAATCTTCTATAATGTTTTCTCTACGATTATCATGAATAGAGTTTTTTTTTGGCGTTTGCATACATTTAATGGTATTGCTAAGTTCATTTTCTAAATTTTGCTCACTATCATCGCTATTAAGATCTTCATCCACATCTGTTGAAATGTCGTCTTTATCAGTAAACAAACGGTTATATAATTGTGAAGCAAATTCCTTTGTATCACTCTTGTTAGAATATTTAAGAAAAGAATTGTTTATGGGAAAATTTCCTGTGCTAAGATATAAAATTAAAGTATTTAGCAGTTTATTATGTCGTTGTGTAATACGCGATTTTAAGGATTCCAATATATCACATGAAAGCGGATTGTCATTTTTGGAAAACTTAGAAAACAAAAATTTAATAATACCTTCAGCTTGAACTAACGTAGTGCAGTTTTTTGACAATTCATTTATGGCTACTTCCAATGGCTTCCAAGTATTTTGAAGAACTCTTAACATTTCAGTGTCGTTTTCACCCAATGGCTTCAAAGTATTTTGAAGAACTCTTAACATTTCAGTGTCGTTTTCACCAAATGGTGTGAAAAAACCAGTGCGTGGTTTACACATTTGTAAATTCTTAAAAATTGCGAGATCATTTTTAACAGAGAATTCCATCTATGTCTTACATCGTGAATTAATTTAATTTCTTTTTTCTCTTGCTCTTTAACATATATTTGAAGCTTGTTTTGTTTCTCGCTTGATTTGTTGAACATTTTAACACATTTTCTAACGCGGAATATTATGTCAGCCATATTTTCATGCAGAAAAGTGTTTTCATCAATTAAATTACACATTTCATCTCCGGAATCTTGCTCATCGAACTCTGACTCATCGGAACTCAAATTCTCATTTAAGGTACAATCTTTTTTTCTGTATATTGTGTCCACAACAGAAAGATGGATTGTGTGATTTATATGTACAGAGCTGAGATTCTGCATCTATACTGCGACCGTATTTTTACATCACCGCTGCACCATCATGGGTAGATGCTACAATGTCAATTTCAATATTTAACGAAAATTCATTTCATAATTTCTTTTTTATAACTTCTTCAACGTTGTTCGCTGTAGCTCTAACACTAAGTGCTTCCAGCCCAAGATTGTATATTTTGCAAATCTTTTTCTCATCGTTATAGCAACGAATAGTTACATTAACATATTTTTTATACGAAATATCGGTCCATTCGTCGACCACAATGGAAAACCTACCATGGTTTTGTTTAATTTCTTCAATTTTACTCTTTAGTTCTTCTTGCTTTATTAAATAAAATTGATCAATTTTCTCCCATATAGTTGATTCCGCCGGCATATTAATATTTCTAGCACGTAAATATGATAGAACAACTTTGGACTTCTTCAGAGCCTTTACGGACATTCCATCCTCGGCAACGCAACGTGCGAATATTTCAGCAAGTGATTCCTTTCTGGTTTCAATAAAACCAAAAAAACCGAGAAAACCGGGTCGAATAATAACCGTTCGATCTCCCTATAGATACATAATGAAACTATTTGTGGTGGAGCTTATCACGCCACTGCAGCAATTCCTTTAATTTAAATAATCAATCATATTGTATGTAAAAATACAATGTGTAAATTTATGTATTAATACAATAATTGTTGAGAAACATCGTATGTACATGGCGCCGGAAGATTTGATACGGCAAATTGGAACCTACGCATCTGGAAGTTTTAAAAGGTGCGCACAGTTTAAGAACTTCAAGAATTGCGAGAATTTAAAAAAACGGAAAATAATATTTGAATCTTGTGCCGATCCAGGACAAATTAAAATATGCTGACAATATTCATCATAAATATGCTCTTTACTATTTAAATACATTAAATGTAAATTTTTAATTTCTAATCTCCATTCGGAATTGCAAAAAAATTGTTTAACACTTGGTGAACATTTTTTTAAAAAAAAATAGTTGAACACATATTGTAATTTAAACTCATCAGATATATTTTTGCCAACTAAAGACAATTTTATTAAAAACTTTCACAATTTTCCATCCGTCAAATAAAATCAGCTTGTAGCCTAATATTAAAAGACAACTGAATTTTTAAATAAATGGAGTTTCGAAACCCCGAACAGCCAATTGGAAGTGCTAATAACAAAATTTTTAAATTCAAGTTCATTTCTTAAAAATGCAATATTAATATTAACTATCTTACTCAAGAATGGTTAACAGTGGAAGATAATTTTTGGAGATTCAAAAACAAAATTTGCGTACTTGGCTTGGTCTAATATTTGTAAATCTACATATTTTAATAATAAATGATTTTCAATCAAATTATTCGAAACTAATCATTATTATTTAAGTCTGCCACATGAAAATGCAGAACGAATTTTCTCACTAATCACAGACATATGAACCAAGAAGCAGATTTAATTAAGCCACGCAATTTTAAATCCAATGTGTATCTTAAGAACGCATTTACAATGCAAAAAATAAAACTGCAGAAGTTTCAACTGCACAACTATTGATTGTAATAATATGAAATCAGAAAATTATACCTGATGGAAAAAAATTATAAATAAAATTTAATTTATAAAACAATACTCCAAAAAATAATATTTACTGATAATTCCATTATGTTTTGGTGTAGGGAAAAACGTAGAAACAATGGCAGAACTGCACAGTCAGCACAACGAGGAAACCCAAATCAAGGGAATACAAAGGAGATTCCAAACCATAATAGACCAATAATTGACTAACTTCAATATATTAACTGAATAAACAGATCAAAGGTTTGGCTCGTATAGGCATAACCAACGACACGATTTGTAGAGTTGAATTTTGTTGAATTAGAGACAAATAGTTTCATATGGACACTAACCAAACTTGTTATATTTACCTTAGACCTGGCGTTAAAAACTTTTTTTGGAAACTAGAATGTGGGTAGCAGTGTGCCCAGATTTGGAAATAGTACAAAGCTAAATCACGTTTGAAAAAAAGCTAAAAAGGAAATTAAAAGTCAAAAACTAAAGCTAAATTATTTTATAGCTTTTTATAGTCACTTATCATGATTTCGATATTTTTAATTTTTAAATAATGTTTATGTAGGTATATATCTGTGGCTTGGAGCTAAAAGGGCCAATGTAAAAATATTCACATTTAAGAAAATTGGAATTGAAGGTTTTCAAAAAATTCGTTTTAGTTACAGCTGACACAAATTCCAAACTGAACTTATCAAGTTTGGCTCAGACATATAAAATGTTTGATAGAATACGATGGTAAAATTTTTTTTTAAAAATTCAAAAATAAAAAAAAGAAAAGATGACGTTGGCCCTTTTAGCACAAATCTATGATTTTATTTCATGTTTTTTTTTACATTGCTCGTCATAACAAGAATAATATCAAACAGAAAAGCATTATTTTTCAGTTATGTTGTTATAAAGAATATTGCTATCAAAGTACACCAATAGACCGGTTAGCGTCGATAATTGGGACTGGACATTTGTATGGATCATTATTTAATTGGTTTCATGAGCCATTGTTTAGGTGAAAAAATTTATCTTTCAATTAAAAATTTCATTTTTGTAATTCTTTTTTTCTTTTTTTGGAAAACAAGTTTTTATTAAAATAAATTGACGCTCCTCAGGGGTAAATTTTTCAAAACACTTGTTTTTGCATGAGCACGCTTCTTTCATTTGCTTAGCAGGTATCGTTTTATTTTCCAATACAGAAGTATATTCACTACCTTGAGTTTTCAACGACTTTCTTTTATTTCGGATCCAATTGGAAGGATTTCGTTTTCTTGTAGCCTCATCCGTGTTTTCTTTTTTTCTGCCTCTTCGTGATTTGTTTGATTGTTTTTCAACATGACAATTTTTATCAAATTCTTCAATAATCTCTTCCGAATTACTGTCTGTAGGTACATATTCATCAGCACTTTCTTCAAACGGTTCTCAATCAAATAACTATGTACATATATTTAAATTAAATTTAAGCTTGGCATTTTAATGTATCACTTACCATTTTTGCCAGTGTCACACATTTCTAAAATTCTCAGTGTCTCTGACAGTACAAGAGACAGGACAGAAGGCCGATAACAGATTAATTTGTATTCGCGATAACCAACAAAAATAAAATATACAACCTTCCTGCGTGGGATAAAAATAGCGACTACGTATAGGCACTTTCGTCTAAAAAGGGGATTTCCAAAACTAAAAAGTATTCAATCTAAACACTATAACTCATTTCTGACTCAAACACATTGATTAACACTGTTCACCTTATAGGGTGATTAACACAGTTCTTCATAGTAACAAATAATAATGGTCGCCAGAGTTGCCAGCCTTTGAATTAAAAAAGCAAAAAATTAATAAAAATACAAAAGATACAAGTTGATTTTGAAAGGGCCAATATCAACATTGATCCAATATTTATTTAAAAATATAGGGCCAAAGTAGACATTGGCCTTTTCAGCTTTAACTTTTATAGATGCTTTCATACTGATATCGGCCAGAATTTTATTTATGAAGGTGTTCTGGGTTAAGTATGACTTTAGCTGTTTTATCATAATGAAAGATAGCAAGAAAACAAATCTAATGCAATGATTAACTCAAAAGAGCAAAAAAATGACATTGGCCCTTTTAGCTCCAAGCCACAGATATGTACTTACGTCCTTATTCATAAAAAAATATTCAGGTCTCTTTAAATCTTATTTGACAAATATTGCATAAAAAGAAAAATAAGGTAGTTATTATATACATAATATATTTAAATAAAAAATATTGAATCAGTAACCATGAATCAGTTACAATTATATATTCGACCGAAAATCGAATACAACTCTCATGTATGGGCCGGTGCTTCGAAGTCTATTTTGGAGTTACTCGATCGCGTACAGGAGAGGGCGAAGATGCTTATCGGTGACAGTAGAGTATCCAAATCTATTGATTCATTGGAGCATCGTCGCAATGTGGGTTGTGTTTCACTGTTCTATCGATACTATAATGGAATGTGTTCTACTGAAATTAGGGAACTTGTTCCTGAAACACGCAGTTTTTCACGTAATACACGTTCTTCAGTCAGGGCTAATCCTTTTCTGGTCGACTGGACAGTGGATCACACAACACACTAAAGGGAAAATTCGTTCTTTAGCCGTACTGTCCGTATGTGGAAAAAACTCCCAGCAGAAGCATTCCCTGCCACTTTCAATATAGGAAAATTCAAGTCAAATGTTCACAAACACTACTCCCGCTATCCTCCCTCCCAACCTATTTTTCTAGTTTAAACACAATGCATTGCATAAGTAGGAGTCATCCCCTGAGTGCTGGTCCAAGAAAAAAAATATAAAACTATTTTTTAATCAAAAATTCTGTTAAAAGACATAACAAAAACAAACGAAAATTTATTGAACTAAAACTAAACAAAATTCAATTTACCACGGAATTGGAAGCAAATAAACAGATTGCCTATATAGATACTAAGATACACAGGGACAATAACAGGATCACATTTGATTGGTATGCTAAGGAAACATCATCAGGAAGACTAATGAACTTCAATTATTCACAACCTAAACACCAAATTATTAATACGGCAAAAAATTTTATTTTTAGAGTTTTAAATATTAGTGACCAACAATTTCATGTCAAAAATATTAAAAATATAAAACATTTATTAATTAACAATAGTTTTCCAATTAAACTCATTTATTCATTAATTGAACAAACACAGCTAAAATTAAAAAATAATATCACTACACAAAATCCTACTGATAAAAAAGAAAAAAATTTTTTCAGTGTACGATTTATTCCTGGTTTAACAGACAACAAAAATATAAAAACAACAATAGAATCACAAAACATATGTTTTGCTTATACTTCTAACTCCACACTCAGTACAATTTTTTCAAATGTAAAAGCACCGATAGAAAAACAACAACAATGTAATGTTGTGTACGAACTTGAATGTATGGGAAATGAAGAACAGAGATGCAATCAGATATATATAGGTACGACAAAACGATCATTGCAAACAAGAATGATTGAACATAAAAACGACTTAATACTATGTTTCCACGACGACTTGAATCACCTGCTTCGCTCTCTGAATCATGTTTATGAATCATGCTGTTTACATGACCAAAAAACTTGATTCGATTTGACAGTTGTTTTTAATAAACAGAAACAGAATAAAAAAAACAGAATTTACAATTTGTGGAAAATATTTTTTTTTAATGGACAAAAAAACTGAGTGAAAATTATTTAGCTTATTTGGAAAAAAAACATACATTCGTACGTATTTACTTTCTTTACTTCCAGCAACAAGAAAATAATTTGCTTTGTTTACAATAATATTAAATTTTTACAGCTAGTGCAGATAAACTTGCGATAAAAATTAGAGAAGAGTGCAATTTTTCGTGCTTCGCAAGTAGATTCAATAGGGTGTAGTAAGGAAAAGGTACACAATAGAAAGCTTACGTATACAACAAAAAATAGAAAGGACAATGAACAAAGAGGAGGATACTGACAATATAAATACAAGCTATAGAGTTGCAATATCATATTTATCCATATTAAATTTAATGTGAAAATTACTGTTCAATTTATTTATGTTTTATTAATGTATTATAATTTTTAATTAAATAGACGTAACACTGATGAAGTCAACAAATAATTGACGAAAATTCGGAAAACATGAAAAGAAAAGTTTTTTATTTACATTAAATAATATAGGCCCAATTAGACTTGATAAAATTCAAACATAAAATATCTATTGGATTTGTCCAAATACAGTATTCCACGGATAAATACCTCACCAAAAATGTCCAAATTTGTTGGGTATTTATCCGGGGAAGGTATTTAAACGTCCACGTTTATTTGCCTCTCAGAGGCACTTATACGAATACGCTTAATTTTATTTAAGGGATAATTATGCGAATATTACTTCATTTCTTGGCATTAAAGTAAATAAAGAAAACACAATTGAAAATTAAACAAAACATTTTATTGAATAGGAATTCATATCAGAAAAAGTAAATAAAAGTTTTTACTTCATAGATAGGGACGTTTTCTTGGGAGCCATTTCGTTAAATCCTTTTTTAAATTTTATTCAATTCACTACACTTGTTCACTTATTTTTAAATTTAATATTTTTACCATCAACACTGAATGAAAACAATTAGGTATGTATGAAGCTAACAGGTGCGTATAAAAAGTTCTGGCAAAGTTGTCTAAAAAAGGCACTTTGAGAAAAATCCAGGAATATATCAGTTCTGGGATTTTTTTTATTTAATTACCCACATTGGGTATTTATAAGAAATTTAAAAAGTTATGTAAAAAAGATATATTGAAGTAAATAAACGAAGATGCATCAAGGAATATATCAGTGTTGGGAATTTTTTTTGAGGTAATTACCCGAATTGGGTATTTAAGCGAAAGGTATTAAACCGCATAGTTTTGTTTGAAAAAGTATGAAAAATCAAGACTATAAATAGTATAACAGCTTTTCAAAAGCATCCTAGGAAAATTAAAAGCTATGTATAACACTGTACAACATTTTTCAGGTGATTGATTGGGAACTCAATTCTGATAATTGTTTATGAAAGTAGCCCCAAAAAGAAGAACTTCTGCATCATTCGTTTGGTCATGGTACATCAAATAATATACAAAAGAAGAGGAAATCCTAAATATTTTACTATCTCTCAACACCAAAAAAAGTGCGGGTTACGATGGAATCAGACCAATTGATTTAAAAAACAATGCCGGTTAATGACACCAATTATAACCAAATTGATAAATATGATATTGTACAATGCAATAATGCCTGAGATACTTAAAATATCTGTTGTTCGTCCTATTTATAAAAACGGTATAAAATCAGATGTTAATAATTACTTAATATTAAAGAAAAACGAGTTCCATCCCATCTACAATATGATTTACCTTCTGCATCGTAGAATCAATGTGGAAGAACCGCATAAGCGTCAGGGACCCGTTCAGTGTCTTAACTGTCAATAATTTGGTCATACCAAAGCGTATTGTAAATTGCCGACAGTTTGTGTTGCGTGTGGGGAGCTACATGCAACTGCTCAATGCTATAAGTCGAAAACTGACTCAAAAATCAAAAAATGCAGTAAATGCGGAGGTAATCATACCGCAAATTATAGAGGTTGTCCAATTTACACTCATTTGAAAGGCATAAGAACGAACAAGACGTCAGTATTGCCTAATCGCCCTCAACAGCCAAATTTAGCATCGAGTGACAATTTCCCTCAATTATTACGGTCCACTAGTCATTCATCGCGCCTAGTTCTAGACAAGTTTCTTACGCAAACGTGGTTAAATCTAATATGGCAGGTTTGGAGCAGGAACCTAAATCACAATATTACCAGCCTAATATTAACACTCTAGAGACTACATTGCAGACACTTGTCCAAACTATGAACACTTTTACGACCACTATGACATCCATGATGCAGGGAATGCAGAAAATGCAATCCACTATCTTACAAACCATTTTAAAAAAATGATTTGTTTAAAAATTTGTTTTTGGAATGCGAACGGCCTCCGCCAACATAAAAACGAACTGGAACACTTCCTGATGGATAAGCAGATTGATGTCATGATGATTGCTGAAACTCACTTGACTGTGACAGGGTACTTCAAAATTAATGGCTACGTGTTGTATGATACTAAAGATCCCCGCGGAAGAGCATGTGGAGGTTCGGCAATTCTTATAAAGAACAGAATAAAACATTATTTAATGAACAACATATGTGAGGATTACCTACAAGCAACAAACATTTGTATTGAATTCTGTCAATACAATTTTGTTTTATCATCAATTTATTCGCCGCCTCGATTTTCAATAAAAGAACACCAATACTACAGCTTCTTCAATTCCCTTGGAGCTAGATTTTTAGTTGCTGGTGACTTTAACGCCAAACACACATTTTGGGGTTCACGTCTGGTGACCCCGAAGGGTCGTGAACTCTTCAACACCATTGCAAAAATGGGATTAGATGTACTCTCAAGCGGTCATCCCACCTACTGGCCGACGGACCGACGGAAGATTCCCGATGTTATTGACTTTGGAGTAGTGAAAAATATCCCTGTAGAATCGATACAAGTGGAGCCTTCATTAGACTTGTCTTCAGATCACTCTCCTTCTATTATTTCAATGCGTTTCCTTCAAGGGAATGGCTCTCCATTTCGGGACATATCTAAAACCAGAGTAAGTTGGATAAAGTATAAAAAGTATTTAAGTTCCCACTGCATGGAAAATGTAGTGTTGAGAACTACCGAGGATATTGATGGGTCGATTGGCAAGTTTACTGAGGACATACGAAGAGCTGTACATCACGTCTCCACATACGACGTTGAGTGCAGAAGTGGGACAAATAGAACTTATTTCGCTGAACTCGATCATCTCCTGTCAGAAAAAAGAAGAGTTAGAAGAGAGTGCCAAATTCACAGGTCTCCTCAACTGAAAGCTAGGCTACGAGAATGCAGACATATACTAAGAAATTTCTTAGAAATCCAAAGAACGGCCTCACTTAGATCTTACTTGGAAGGTCTTGATAGTACCCCACTCTGACTATTCGTTATGGAAGGCGGCACGAGGTTTAAAAAGACCAGTTAGAGGAAAGCCTCCTCTGCGAAATCCGACTGGTGACTGGGCTAGAAATGATTCCGAGAAGGGAAATTTATTTGTTAACCATTTGAGAAATGTGTTTACTATAAACAACTCAAATAATGCATCTGATTTGCCTCCACTCGTTATTAGACCTCCTGTACCTCTAAGACTTATCTTTAATTATGTTCAAAGCGCTATTGGTACTCTGAATCTTAAAAAAACTCCAGGTATTATTATTATTATTAAGTGAGGCCTCATGCACTACGACCTGTTACATCTTTTGTGCAGCCTTGAAGTTTCATCATGTTAGATTTAGGCTATGTATAAAGCCAATTATTTTGTTAGATGAGAGATCAATTACATCCCCTGGGGCCATAAAGGCCCTTCCGAGCCATCTTGTTCTGCGTATTGCCAGCATTGGACAGTCGCAAAGAATATGTTCACCGGTTTCGGCTTCAAGTTCACAAAACCTACACTGATCATTCGCAACATTACCTAAAGTAAATTGGTGATATCTAAAGCTACCGTGTCCTGTGAATAATCCAGTAAGTAAACTCAATTCGCCCTTTCCGAGCGATAGCAACAATTGAGATCTTCGTTTAGACAGAGTAAAAAACCTTTTTAATGGCATACTGGGTCCACCTTTATATTTGATTTATGCATCCGATATGCCGTCAGACCCTTAATACATACTTCAACTTTTGCAGACGATACAGCCTTTATTAGCGTTCATAAGGACCATCAAATAGCAGCACAGAATTTGCAGAAATATGTTTATAAACTAGAGAATTGGCTTGAGCTTTGGAAAATCAGGGTTAACGAACAGAAATGTATTCATATAACTTTCACATTGCGAATAAAGTGAAATACCTCGGAATCCACCTCGATCGTCGTTTAACTTGGAAGTCTCATATCGACGCAAAACTTACTCAGATGAGATTAAAAGCAGTGTAACTTAATTGGCTAATCGGCAGAAATTCTACATTAAAGTTGGATTGCAAACTTTTGTTGTAAAGCCAATCTGGTGTTATGGAATTCAATTATGGGTACTGCCTCAGCATCAAACATTGAAAAAGTTCAAAGGGGTCAAAATAAAATTCTACGTATAATTACTGCAGCTCCATGGTATGTTAAAAATTCTCGAATTCACAAAGATCTAGGCGTGCCATTAGTAAAAGTCGAATTTACAAAATATGCGTCAAAGTACGTCAGCAAACTTGAACACCATCCAAACCCACTTGCACGAGACATTCTTATATTTAGTGGACACAATCGGTTGAGAAGGAGGGATACCCTGCTTTAACTCAATCGCAAAACAGATGACTGGATCAGTTGATGTGAAATTTTTTTAGTATCATAAAAATTTTTGTCTAGTACTGGCTGGGCTTATTATTTTCTTTTTAGTATTAAGATTTGAAAACTTATTGTCATTTCATGATATGAAGATTCAATAAATAAATAAAAGCTAAAAAAAAATGGAAGAAGTCGTGTACAGTAGATTGACAGACTACATAAACAAATACCAAATAATTTCATCAAAGCAATATGGGTTCCAAAAAGGAAAAAATATAAACAAACTCCTTGGTAACTTTGCAAATTATATAAATGTACAACTAAGTAAACAAAATCACATAGCAAGCTTATATTAATGTTAGAAAGGATTGGAATACGAGATAGATGTTTAGAGTGGTTTAAAAATTATCTGACACTCAGAACATATTATGTAAAAGTGAAAAACAACTTAAGTGCACAAACAAATTCGGATTTTGGTGTACCACAAGGCTCAAAATTAGATCTTAATATATTCCAACGAACTTATTAATACATTAAAAACAAGCAAAACATTTGCATATGTAGACGACACTGCTATAGTAGTTGCCCATAAAAATATAGATACCGCAAGAATAATAATGCAGCATCAGCTTGATACTGCTGTACGATGGTGTCACGATCCTGGTTTAATAATCAATGCATCAAAAACCAAACTGATGCATATTAAGCCGACAAACATACTCTATAATGCAATCAATATAAGGTTCCACTCAACAGAATGTCTGCATAATAGGAAAATGGCAGATTTCGACTACAGGGATGACCAATGTTCTACCACAATCGAGATTGTCACTACATATAAATACCTAGGCATTTACGTAGCTCATAATTTTAAATGGATGATACATGTAGATGAACTCCGAAAAAATTGAGAAAAGCATCATTTATGCAACATCATTTAAGCTACAGCTCCAGCAATATAGTGCTAAGACAAGCATATGTTTCATTAGCGGAATCGCACCTACGCCATGGTATTACAGCCTGGGGAAGCTCAACCAATACAAATAGAACAACACTTACTGTCCAGCAAGCCATATGAGTCCGAAAAGAGTCTTTTCTGACACCTTTTTCGGAGCGTTTACGCTCTTTATGAGCCCAAAAAACAATCATAATTACTCCGAAAACACAAACACCAGACTCGTATGAACGTTGAAGGTAGATACCGGGTACATAGACACAAAAACAACTATGGGAAAAGTACTTTATCCGTAATGCTGCCAACAATATTAAACACAAATACTTAATACAGCCAACAAATATAATAGAAATAAACTATTTAAAATTTTTTTATTAATCAACAATGAATGTCGTAACACTTTACAGTTAACTTTAAATAGTAAACTTCAATATAATAAAAAATTTTGAAATTCATACTTTTACTTAATTGTGAATAAAAGCTAAACGCGTTCATCGATTTTCATGATTTATGTCTCATTTTATTCATAGGTTATGCGACTTTACGTGAAAGTAATAAGCCTTGACACTTTTTTACCGTTTTGGATTTTTTATGAATTAAAAATAGAAAAATATAATTCTATGTAATGTAATGCTTAATTTTTTTAAATCTGTTTCAGCTTATTCGGACTAGTGGTTCTCGAGTTATGACATACAAAAGAGCCTAAAGGTGCGTTCAGATTGGTGAAATATTTTATAAAAAACATGAAATATTTCTCTAACGTAGTCTGAACACAAAATAATTTTGAGGGTTTAACAAAACAAAAGCTGTTTTTGAGCAAATAAAATTATTTATTTTCATACAAATATTTGTCCAATGTGAACAAAGTGTGAACACAAAAGGAAAAATATTTTGCTTATTTTTGAGCAAACATTTATTTTTGCTTCCAAAAAAATTGTAAGAAGAAACAACGACAAATAACAGATGAGTTCTTTACAAATGATTGTAGGTATATGCAAATTGATAAAAAAAAAGCTGTAAATTAGTATATAAATTGTGTAAATGTTTAAAAATCCAATATGGTTAACAAGATTATGCATATCGCGATAAATGTGCAAAAAAAAGAAAAACTCGGAATATATCACAATCACAAAATATTGGCAAACAAAAAAATTGTTGCTTGAGCTTTTTTCAACATTTTAGGCGGATTTCGCGATATGCGTATTTTTGATTATCCTATTGTTTTTTAACTTCATGTAACTTATTTAAACATATATATACATATATTTTTTATGTAGAAAGCAAACAAAAGTTATGAAATATTTGTGCTTAGTTTGAACATAAAACAATATAGTTTTTTATTTAACATAATTTGAAGCAAATATAATAACAAATATTTTCTTCAAATATTTCATCAATCTGAACGTACCTTAAGCATCGCGGGTTATACAAGCATGCCTTCTCTTGTCACATTTCGATCAACTATAGAACCGCTTCTTTGCACCAGTCAAACTGGAACAACATAAAAATAACTACAAAAATTGCAATACAAATATACATATATATGTACTTACTTTTGTAAACTCCTTTTCAATTTTTCCCTACATTTTCAATAATAAATTTGTGTAGTTTTTTTTTTGTATTTTTGTTTTGTATAAATTATATTTATTAAAATTTTAATTAATTTTTGCCGCCACAAAATTTTGGTTATAAAAACAGCTGATGTCAGATGGTTTGTCACTTGAAAATAGAACTCGTTCTAAATAAAAAATGTCATGTGTATTGCACACATAGAAATAACACATGATATTGTTTGAAGGTGTTCAGACTATATGTACAAATTTTACATGCGAAAAAGTGACAGTCCACATGACAAATACACACAATGTGAACACAGCTTAAGTTGGAATATTTGCGACATACGAGTACATATATAGCCAAAACGACCACAGAGCCATAATTATGGTTATAGAAGACTCCACTAATACATTTGTAATAGTACCCAGAAGAGAATTACCTGGATGGAAAACCAACGCATTTGATAAAAAATTGTTCTCCATATCTGTATATGGTATGTAATTTGATCCTAAGAGACTAATGTGTATTGGTGGAATGAGGAAATAGCCGAGTTTCGAAAGAACTGTATCCGAGCCAGAAGACGCTACGACACTGAAGAGAATGAAAATACGTCAAAATAAAAGACTACGTTTCTTAGACATATGTAATAATCTAAATAGGAACCCATTTGGTTTGGCATATAAGCTTGTGAGGAAGAAACTTAAATGTTTAAACACACCCTCGCCTATGGAGGCTATAGTTTTTAATAAGATACTGACTCATCTCTTCATAGAACAGACTTTTCAACTTTAACGAAATTACATTATCAGGAATTAAACTGACTGTATCTAAATTTGAAGACAAGAAAGCTGCTGAACTTGACGGCATTCCAAACCTTGTTTTAAAGAATGTGGTGAAGTGTTGTGCTGACCAAACCTTACAGTTATTAAATTCTTGCTTAAGACATGAATCCTTTCCGTCAATATGGAAGAAGCCGTTAGATGATCCGCTGTGCATGATAGATAGTACTGGAAAAAATTATCTGTAATAGAATAGATGGTCTGTGGTTTAGGAAACAAAGGTTGACTGTACACTCTATTGAAATGGTTTATATTTTTATTATTGAAAATACAAACTTAAGGAATTCAGAATTAAATAAAAAAAAGTTAAAACTCAAAAAATATTTTAAGTCGCAAATATAAGCGGACTAAATTAAAGCACCTTCAATTTAAGGTAAAAAAAACAATTGAAATCAATATTTCGTTGCGTCTCCTTTATTATGGATGACAAACGCACATATTTTAGGCATAGAGGATATTAAATTATTAATTATATCAGGTGATATTGCTTTCCAGGCTATTTTTGCGGCTTCAAATAAATCTTCTTTGGTTTTGCAATTTTCTCGGTTGATTTTTAAGTTAACGATCTGCCACAAGTTCACGATTGGGTTAAGATTGGAGGATTGGGCAGGCCAACGGAGAACATCTATCAAATTATTCTGGAACCACTCCTTAGCCGGATTATAAAAACATCAATTGAGTGCAAAATAGTCGATCAGCAGATCAATTATCAATTTCTATGCTAATTAAAACGTTTCTGCAGACTGGTCGCACATCTCTTACTCATTCTGGATTTCCAAATAAAAATTGTTTAAGCTGTATATTTGGCATTCCACGAATATTATGTTTGGTTTAAATATGTATGGTTAATGTTTCATTAAATAAAACATTTCCGGTAGTATTCCACATAATAGTTTCCAAATAGCTCCTAATTTACAATTTATACAAATTATCAATTTCTTTAAAATCTGTATCCTTGATATACAGTTCCATTTAGATTTATTACAGATCTAAGGATTTTTCAAAATTTAATTATTATAAATTCTATAAGAAAATTCAGAAATAATAGCGGGCCAGAATCAATATGTATTGGAAATAAATCTGCCATTTCTAAATGGCTGGTCCAATTGGAATACTTTATGACATGGGCGTAGCCAAATTCGAAAATTCGAGCTTAAGTTTTGAATAAAAACCAGAAAGCCTTTTTTATCGATCAATTATTTTACCAGCCCCAAAAGAAATGTGAACCTGTAAAAAATCGAAATAATTAGAATTTTGGAGTTACTTTAAAAGTGGCGGAGTTCACAAATTATAGAAGTATGTATATACAGGGTGGGCCAACTTGGACTGACTGATTTGAAATGCTTATAACTTTTGCATTTTTAATTTAATACTCAATTGAACATCTCCAGAACATCGCTACGACGTATTCTAAAAGTTGATCTGAAGATGTTTCCATATAAAATTCAATTGGCCCAAGAATTATTGCCGAGGGATGCACCACAACGGCTACAATATGCCAATAGAGTTCAAATCATTCAGTCAAACTTGGCCCACCCTCTACTATATGTATGTACATATGTAAATATTGCAAGTATTTTTGGCTTCATGCAAAGATTCTGTAATGTACAATAGAACTAAGAATAAAAATAGTATTGACATTCCCCAAATGTCAATTAAAATGTTGCAATCTAATAAGTATTCTTTAAATTTGTTTGTTCTCATGGATTTTAAATTACAGGAATTTAGAATATTAAAAACATATTAGCAAAACCAGAATACGAAGCAGGCAGACCATGTCAAATTTTCTAACGTTTTTATTGCCAGCGAATAATAGAGTGTTTATTTTCAATTTTGTGGTTTACTTCCAGCCTATTGTTATGTGCATTGCATCTATTTATCTCATTCAATGTAAATAATAGTGTTGCCAAACGTCTAACTTTTTTGCTGGATTGTTTCGCGTTAAGTCATAAAATCCGGTGTTCTTACGTACTTAACTAATGGTTACGTAATTAACTTCTAACTGAGTTTGGACGATATTAAACAAAACATTTAAAATTTATTAAAAATTTATTTTGACTCAAGGAATTTTAAAAACATCCCGACATTTTGCTGAACTGGCAACTCTAGTACACGCATAGAAACGTTTAATAGGTATGTGTACTCGTATATGTTTGTACGCATGAACATATGTACATATGTATGTATGTCTCTATGTATGAATGTAGGCATTTCGTTTAGAAATGTTGTCATTGTGAAGTAAACAAAGGATAATGTGTTGTTATAATAAAATGATCCCAATGTAAGCTGAATTCGTTACCGTTGCAAATTAAATTTAAGCGTGTCACAGCAGATTTGTGTTTTACTGATATACTATTTCTTGCCCTATTATCATTTTCATAAATGTCAAAACTTCAGGGAGTGGTTTGCATATATACGTACATACATACTAGGGTATTCGGACAATGTACGATAAAATATTCAAGCAATTTCTAACAAACAAGTTAAAAATATAAATATCTATACAAAATATATAAATGTATTTTGATCAAGATTTTAAAAAATAGTAGATACCTATTTAAAATAAAATCTTTTTTAAGTTGAAACCATTATTTAATACAACAGTACCCATGTTCTGTAACTTTAGTGAAAACTGCTCGCGTCGAAAAGATGTGAAACAAAATATTCCATCCATGGTGTAACCATACAAGGTGAGTGCAGTATTACAGCTGACTGACTTTGTTTACAATTTACTTATGTCAAAAGTAATACCATTTCAAGTGTTTTTGACAGTAGTACATTATTTTACACAACCAAAATGCCTGTTGTTTCTGTATTGTGTTGTATTTGTTGTCGATTTGCACTCACCTTTTTTTTTTTTTTTTTTTAAAGAGAAGTAAAGGCCCAACTATAATATGCATAAGCAAGATTAAGCAAATTGCAAAAGTTAACGAAAAGGCTGTCAAATGCATAACCAGTTCAGAGTTAACTTTTAGGTGGCTACAATGACTTTGAAACTTTTTGTCCACAGTTGCTCATTTATGTTTAAAAAAAATGTTTTTATTTTAACAAAAACCCAGTAACTGACTATATTTTATAAATATTATTATATTATTTTATAATTAAAAGAAAATTTCGTACCCGAAACGCATAATATTTCCTTTTTTTTAAATTGATCGGCAAAAGTACTAAAATGTACAGCTGTGGCAGCACTACATTGTAAATAATAATAAACGTTTACATATGTTTTGTTAATTTTCGTAATGTGTTTGCAAAAATGGAGAAAAAACTTAAAAATTTAAATAATATAAAAATATTAAAGTTAGCGCTTGAAGGCCTGTGCACATTAAAAGAAATAAGTGAACTACATTGTATAAGAAGAAGACGCTCTTGTTCTGTCAGAGAAATAAACCGCGACAGAAAGACATTTTTGTTAAAATAAAAAGGGCCCTTTTATTAGGCACTTATTTTTTCCACATTTTCTATTAAATTTAAAATAAATGTATTTTCTTCTTTCTCCATTTTGTTAAAAACACAAACAAACAACAAACAGCTGATTCCGTACGGAATATGCGATCAGTTTCGCTTTTTGCTTAAGCAAATGACAGTTGAAAAACTTAACGAAAAGTTTCGTTAAGTACATTATAGTTTGCCACATACAATTTATATGTGTTCGCACGTTTGCTTAAGCTAGCATATGCATATTATAGTTGGGCCTTAACACTCAGGCAATTAATATGCCTATATATAATTGCGTTACTTTCTTTGGAAAGGGGATAGTTGAAGAAGTAAAGGTGGTGAAAGAAGAAAGCTTTTTATATCACAACTCTGTAATTGCGCATTATGTTTGTTTTTAGTGCAGAATTGCAGCGCCTCTGGTGGTGTGTAGGCGCATTAATGTTAAAGCTTGATTTTGTAGCCTTTATTTATTTATTTTACTTCGGTGGCGTTTGAATGCTATACCACCGAAGGAGGGCGCTGTGATAAATATTAGTTATAATGGATAGATAGAAAACTAATAATTCTCAGAAACTGATTTTGTTTAAGTGGCAGCGGCTGGGAATCGAACCCGGGCTACAAATACCAACTCATGCTTAATGATCAAATGCGCTAACCAATTAAGCTACAGCACCCTCACCTTGTATAGTTACATCGTTTCCCGAAAAGTGAGAAAAAAATGTGTCTGTAACTCATGTCGAAAACTATGAAAAGAAATGTCATATATACAACTCAAAGCCGATGACAAAGAAAACTTTGTTTTGCTAAAAGAAAATTGTTAAATTGGTACATAAAATATAATTATTAAATATATAGTAATGCGTTGATATTCATTGCGATTTGAATATATTTTATTTTATAAATTATATCTCACCGCGTTTTTATTTCTGAGTATATTTGACAGTTCAAAGCGGGAACCTTTTTCATAAACATTTTACAGACACACTTTTTCTGTAAATTAACGAGTAATTTTCTACATTTTTGTGAGAAAAACAGCTGTTTGTTTCTGTTTAATTCGATACAGCCGAATATATTTGGAGAATTGAGAAAATTCGAGGTTTTGGGGTGTTCTTTATTTAACTACATACTCGTATTAACATTAACAGGGTCAATTCCAAACGAAAAACTGAAACTTATAAAATAAAATGTTTATTTCTGAGCGATTTACATTAATTAGGAGTGAATGTTTGTAAAATTTATTATTAATGAGAAATTTATGTTCTTGATTTAGTATACAATATGTCTATCGAAATTCATTCCGACAACAGTAAAACAAAAACCATATAACGACACACATTTGGGAATGAAAACTTATACCCCCTTACTCATAAAAACTTACAACAGGTTTATAAAGTAAATTTCCATACAAAATTTACTTTATAAACCTGTTGTAAGTATTACAGAAATTTTTAGTTGTGCCAATAAGAATTAACAATTCAACTGAACGAATTTGGTTGCACCAAAGCACATTAAAAATAAGTCAGAAAGTATAGCCATATAATACCCTACACCCAGTATATGTATAAAACAGTTTTTTAGAAATGGGCGTTATATGGGAGATATAACCTATTGTGGCCCGAACATTCAAGAATTTAGTGTCATGATTTCTGTGAATATAAATATTGTGTATGATAAACTTTATGTCGATATAAATACTTTTAAAAGACTTATGGAGCTTAAATTGAATTACGGAGGGGAGTGATGAAATTTGTTTGGATACTTGTATAATTCAAACATTTATGATCGGTAAACCCCTATTTGTATGGGGGCCAGGTGAAATAATGGTTCGATTTCCACCAGTTTCAATCCCATCCATCCCTGGGCGGAAAAAATATCACGTATCAAATTTCAACGAAATATCTTAAAAATTGCGACCTGTACTCTGCGCACAAGCTTTACATGGACAGCCAGCCAGCCAGGCGGACGGACGGACATCGTTAAATCGACTCAGAAAGTAATTCTGAGTCGATCGGTATACTTTAAGGTGGGTGTTGGACCAATATTTCTGGGCGTTACAAACATCAGCACAAATCCAATATACCCTCCCCACTATGGTGGTGTAGGGTATAAAAAGAAACGGTTTTAGAATTTTTTCTAAAATCATTAATTCTAGAACTGCAAACTCTTTAATAAAATCCTTAGAACTAGCAATGTCGTCTGTAGAACTTGTTACTTGGAACAATGTTGCGATTCTTGTATTTAAAGAATTTATGAAATAAACTCTTGTATTTAAACAATTTTAATTGTGACTAATGCAAATTACTGATGTGCAATATACAATTTCTGTAACACTGCTCTAGTAATTATACAGGACTTAGAATCGTTTACAAGATATAAAAGCATTTGCTCTCCTACAGTTGGGAGATTTGCGCTTGGTATATTCATCCTTGACTTCACATTGGGGAATAGGAACTCAGTCTGAAAAATAAATACCTCCCACTAAGATTTACCCAAAAACAAGGTTGAAATTTCCAATATAAGTCATATTCCCTCATCTGGCAACAATAAATGTAATAAACTGTACAATAAACACTAAAAATTAAAATTATATATTTTAACAACAGAAAAAACAATAATAAATTAATAATTTGGTTACCCTAATATATACATACATATGTATATATGTATATACATACATACACACAAGTTTACGTTGCATTGATATCATATCTGCAAAAAAAACAAAACCAAAATCAAAAATATTACAATAGGGGTTAAATCGTTTTATAGTATTGTACCAAACACAATGTTTACTCACATTGCATGTCGCGTGAAATGTTGAGATTGTATCCTCCCAGTTATGGCTTCCTTATTTGATTGTCATTGTCATACATAATAAATGAATTGTACGCTGAAAGACAGACGGACACGCAGTCAGTGTGATGGGTAAGGTAAATTAATTATATTTCTTTGATGGAATTACAACCATACATAAATAGAAATCGTGTTTTACAATAAAGGACATCGAAACGAATCAAAACGCCTTGTAAAAGGAAAATTGTGTTTCTGTTATTTTCACGGTTTCTTCATTTTACGGATTTTTAATTTTACAACAATTTCAAAAATAATTACATTTATGAATAAAATTCAAAGAACATAAATTCATAATATTTATGTATAAAAATATGTGTTTCTTTCACGGCTATATACATAAATCTACTAAATAATTTAAACATACAAGCCAAAAAATACATACATACATACATACTTGTGTACAAAAATATATCGCACCCTAAATACAAAAGGGGCACAACTCAAAATTTTCCAAAACTGACTTTTTTCCATAAATTAATTCAGAGTGCACATATCTAACTACTGCATAAATTTTCTTTAACATCACTATCTTCTTTAACTGGAAAAATACAGTTACGTCTATTTTTATATTATGTATGTATGTCGCTTGTACACGAAGAACTTTTTTTGTCTCTCCTGAAAATTTTAGTATTTTGAGTTGTGACCCTTTTGTGTTTAGGGTGCGATATGTATCTAAACACTATCAGACGTATTCATAAACATTTACAAGAAGTTTACGAACCATTATTAAGCGTAATTCTTTAAAGTTGTATTCATAACAACTTATTAGCTAAACAAACCTTTCGTAAAGCTTTCTTAAATCCTACAAATTTAAAGTTGGTTCGACTCTAGTAAAGTGACATTTCTCATCATTTCTTTATGTTTGTTTACATTTTGCACATTTTTCATTAACATATTGTATGTGAAAATTTTTAAATTTTAAGAAATATGTATGTGAATAAGTTTATTCTCAAATAAATAATGGAAACCTTATATTTAATAAGAGGAATAGGTGTTAACTAAAATATAAAGCGTGATGCATTGCGAGGTTCTGTACTTTTTTAAAGAACAAAAAAAAACACAGACAATTTAATGGGGAATATTTATTATCATTTGAAAGAACATTCTTTGGCATAAATATTTTGAAGATTAATCTATCAAATGTTGGCCGTTGCTACGTCGCAGATGGTTTATCCGTTGAGTCCAATTTTCGATGACTCGTTCGAGCATTTCGACTGGTAACTGGCGAATGACACGCGTGATGTTTTGCTCCAAGGCCTGAATCGAAGCGGGTTTGTCCGCATAAACATATCCCCACAGGAGAAAGTCTAACGATCATGGTGGCCAATCGACCGGCCCAAAATGTGCTCATCGAAGTGTTCTCTCAATAAATCCATTGATTGATGCGATGTGTGGAAAGTGGCGCCGCACAGCAGTGTTGCCAATTTAGCACTTTTAGTGCTAGATCTAGCACTTTTTAAACTCATTTAGCACCAAAAAAAGTAATCTAGCACCTAGCACTTTTTTTTAGCATTTTTAAATATTTTTCTAGCATTTTTAGCATTTTTTTAAATTTTTGGTATTTTAATCATTTTTTAATTATTTTCCCGCAAAAATATCTTTAACAATCAAGTTAATTTGTGTTTTAAATTAAACTATGTATATAAATATGCATTAAAATATACATAAACTAAACCCTTCTTTATTTAAAATTACCAGACAATATAAAAGTTTTACAAAATACAGATTTTTTTTCGGTCCAAAACATTTTAAGTTCCCAAAAAGGCGAAATTTTACCAATTTTAAAATTATTTTGTATTAGCGAGGAACAAATTGGAAAAATAATTGACCAATATTCCAGCATTCAATATATAAAATGGATTAATAAAAACAACACAGTATCTTTCTGGGCAGAGATAAAAGCATATAGAGATGCCGGAGGTAACAAGAGATTCGAGGAAATTGCCAATTTTGTTTTAAAACTTCTCAGTCTTCCGTGGTCTAATGCGGACGTTGAACGTGTGTTCAGTCATATGAACATCGTAAAGACAAATATAAGAAACCGATTACATTACATTCTGTTTTAGCAATTAGGTAAGACTTTATTGTTAAATTTTAATTTCTTAATTTTATGATATTTAATAACATTTTAGATACGGATTAAAAGGAAGTGGAAAGTGTTGTTGCCAATATGATGTCCCAACGAATTTTCTGAAATTAATTGGATCTAGTGAAAGTTATGATAATAATAATAATAATGATGATATTGACTGGAATTTTTAAATTCATCAAATTATTTTCGTGATCTTAAAACTTATGTGATAAAATATGAATTTAAAAAGTTAATTTTTAAATAGTAATGTAAAGACTTTTTGTTTTTTAAGAATTTACTTTCGATTTTTGTTATTTTTGTTTTTAAAAATGAATAGAACATTTTATTTTAGATTTTTTTTTTAAGAAAAGATGTATTTTCAATTTCTTTATTCATATTTAAGTATGAAAATGAATTTTAAAGAAATACAGATCTCATAGTTTACTATAAAGCCAATTTTTTTTTATTTATTTTTGTTAGCACTTATTTTTAGCACTTTTTTTAAATTTTTAGCACTTTTTAGCATTTTTTTGAGAAAAATCTAGCATTTTTCCCCAATAATGTTTTGGCAACACTGGTCGTGAATAACTGTCGATTCAATAATTTTCCTATAATTCTTACGTTTTCTATAACGTTCTCTACATTTTAAAATTTTTTTGGAAGCATTAATGCCAATTATTTTCTCCCTTGCCTTTTCATTTTTAATTTTTCTCTCATGTAATGATGAACCGCAATCAAATCGTTTTGTCATAAGAATATCTAAATCACTTATAGAATCAGTCGTATAAGATTTTACCATTTTCATGCAATTGTCGTCAACATTTTGAATAGATGAGGGTTTCTCCGGCAACAACGAGTCACCCTCTTTATCTCGGTTGCATTCTAGTTTTTTTGGTGCTTTCTGCATTGTGGAGTAGTAATGTTCTTATCTCCACAACGAAAGCAAAATAAGTTTCGTTTGCTCGAAGGACAATCGTAAAAAGAATGCCCTATTTGATCGCAATTCCAACACTTGAATTTACTAGTATCAATGTTTGCACCCTCTTTTCCATGTAAGCTTTGAAATTTAAAAGCAGCTATTTCAGCACCATTAGTCAATGTATCATCATTATCTACTTCAATTTCAACTTCAGCTACTACTCTTTTCTGGAATTTAGTTTGTTGTTGACGCAATAAATATTTCTCTGCCTTTCTCGCCGCATCACGCAAATGGTCAAGACTAAATAATTCATAAGAGAATAGTAAACTTCCCAATGATTCTTCTTTTACATTGTTTTTAATTAAATCTATCATCTTTGATTCGGACATAGGTTGAGCAAGCAATGAATTTAATCTTAACATTTCGGTAAAATAGTCATCAAATGATTCTTTGGGAAATTGTCTTCGCTCTATTATCCTAACTATCTTATCGCAATCATTTTCGATTCTGCCGAACTGCTTTATCATTGCCAATTTTAATTGGTCATAATTGGTGTTTGGGTTTTGTCTCAAATATGACCAGTACCACGTTTCGGCTTTACCCTTTAAAAATGTATGGAAACTGCCTACAATCTGATCGGCTGGAGTGCACCAACGATCCCTTAAGGTGTCAACTTTGAACAAAAATTCATTTATGTCCTGAGAACCATCATAACTTATATTCCATTTGTCTAATCTAAACGAGTTAACGGAAACAGGACTCCTACCAGGATCAGAATTTAAACTCTGATTGTGAAACGAGACATTAGAATGTCGTTGTTGAGTATCGGACCTATCTTCATTGTTATTGTTATTACTCAGAACGTTATCATTATTCCTAGATATTTGGTAATTTGTGTTTTGTGATCTACCTATATTCTCAACGAGTACATTCTTTAAACTAACTATCTAATTCATAAAAATATTGTGATTTAAAGTCAAAATCTTCTCTAATTGGGTAGTTAACTCTCCTAAATTATTTAATCCTACAGTTGGAGAATTTGATACGGCCTGTTGAGATCCAGTTAAATTCGTATCTTTTGTTTTATCCTCCATATCTTTACGGCTTTTAGCAGATCTTTTGGCTATTGTTTGATTTCTTGTAACTATGGGGCTTTTATCAATTCTTGGCCTCGCAATAAACGGGTTATCGTCTATATCCTCGTCAAAGGTATAATTTACTTGAGAATCACTATCGTACGTATCTTCAGAATCTTTTACAATCTTTCGTCTTCGATTAGACATGCCTTACTTGACTTAATCTAATTTAAAGTTACTTATAAAATGTATATATACTATATATTCAATACTAATAAAGGAATGTTGGAATAAACTCAAATGGAACAATAACAAATAATGTGTAAAATCAATATCAATCTCCCTAATTTTATTGACAAAATTTCATGCGCAACTAAGTAATATATTTATATAAATCAAGTATTAACTTACGACTTTCATAAAACTTACTGTCAATACTATTGAACTTTACTAAAAAAATAAATTTATTAGTTAATTTTTGCATATTAAAATCAGATTTTAACCATAATTTTAATGACTAATTTATAATCTAATAAAAATTATGAAAATATTTTATTACTTAATTCATCTCCGCATAACGTCATCATAGACATCGTAGGCTTAAGATAAAAAGGGGAATTGTAAATTGCATAATATCTGACTCTGGTTATAGATCAGCTAAAGACTTATTTACTAAACTGTTATCAGTCGAAAATTTTACGAAAAAAACTGCAATTGTATTATTTAAAATAAAATTAAATCTACAATTAATGTTTAAAAAAATATAAATTTAAAATTTGTTCCAGCTTTAATATAGCATTGCTGGGAATTTAAATTGAAGGCTGAGCTCGCCGGAATGGGAGGGTTCTTACTATATTAAAACTGTCCTAGCAACTAAACAGAAAGTGATAAATTATAAATTCCAAGACTAAAAAAAAATTAAAATATTGATATAAATTTGATATCATTGATTTTACAAAAATGAAAGATGTTATTTTCACACTGAACACTATAATAAACATCCCACACACCATGTCACGAGATACATCAGTGTTCAAAGAAATATTCTTGGTTGTATCTCCCCTTTTGTCTTGACTTGTTAAATTATTCCATCCTACGTTTATTTACCAACATTCCTTTAAAATAAGTTTACTCTAATTTAAACATTTCAAAAACAATTTATTAAATAATCAAAAAAATAATAAGTAATCAAACTGATAAAAAAATCGTTTAGCAATTCGGACGATCGGTAAATTGGCATTTATATAAATTCAAATTGGGCAATAACTTATTCGATAATTATTAATTTAATGTAAAATTATGAGTATAAATAATATAATATTATAAAAAGGATTAAATCGAAAGCATATTAAATTGAATTTTGTGTATTAAACTTACGATTATAAATTTTTTTTTTTGATGGACGCTGAATGTTGTTGAATATCAATGAATACAGTAGTTTTCTTTCTGCTTACGATGTTTGAGCTCAATCATCCCAGCTGTTAAAAAAAATTGTTTAATCTATATATATAAAATTCAATGTATGTATGTATGTATGTATGTATGTATGTAACGTATAGACTCCAAAACGGCTGAGCCGATTTTGATGAAATTTTCACAGCATGTTACTGTGACTCTGGAAGGAATAATAGGGTACTTTTTTTACCACGCCCACTTTTTTAAAATATTGTAATTGAAGACCAAACCTTTGGACCGATATTTTTGAAATTTTCACAGCATTTAACTGGGACTCTGGTATGATTAATAGGGTACTTTTTTTTGGCCACGCCCATTTTTACGCCCACTTTTTAAAAATTATGTAATTGCTCCCATATAGTTTTTAACAGATTTACTTCAAATTGTATACACATTATATACTCCAGGCGAGGTAAAAATAAAGATTTCTTAAGCCACGCCCCTTTTCACGCAAAATTTTTGAAAGTTTTATACTTTTTGTTCTCTATACAAATTTGTTCATTCCAACGTATTTTTTTTTATTTGGTAGTATATTGCTCTTAATACTGTTAACGTCGCCATATAACTATGAACCACGCCTACTTCATCGCCCCCTTTTTTAATTCAGATACTTTCGTATACCACTAACAATGTTTGCTATACAAAATACTTTTTTTGTAATATGTATTTACCTAAAGTTTTATATACTTTTTAACTACATACATTTTTTTATTACCAAATCCCCATTTTTCGCCCCATTTTACCTTAAATTATATTGCTTTTAATCTATATATATAAAATTCAATGTATGTATGTATGTATGTATGTATGTAACGTATAGACTCCAAAACGGCTGAGTCGATTTTGATGAAATTTTCACAGCATGTTACTGTGACTCTGGAAGGAATAATAGGGTACTTTTTTTTACCACGCCCAATTTTACGCCCACTTTTTTAAAATATTGTAATTGGAGACCAAACCTCTGGACCGATATTTTTGAAATTTTCACAGCATTTAACTGGGGCTTTGGTATGATTAATAGGGTACTTTTTTGACCACGCCCATTTTTACGCCCACTTTTTTTAAAATTATGTAATTGCTCCCATATAGTTTTTAACAGATTTACTTCAAATTGTATACACATTATATACTCCAGGCGAGGTAAAAATAAAGATTTCTTAAGCCACGCCCCTTTCACGCCCCTTTTCACGCCAAATTTTTTAAAGTTTTAATACTCTATACAAATTTGTTCATTCCAACGTATTTTTTTTATTTGGTAGTATATTGCTCTTAATACTGTTAACGTCGTCATATAACTATGAACTACGCCTACTTCATAGCCCCCTTTTTTTAATTCAGATACTTTCGTATACCACTAACAATGTGTGCTATACAAAATATTTTTTTTGTAATATGTTTTTTATTACCAAATCCCCATTTTTCGCCCCATTTCACCTTAAATTATATTGCTTTTAATCTATATATATATAAATGAATGTGTGTCTGTATGTTTGTGCTTAATAGGAGGCCAAACCCTTGGACCAATCTGCCTGAAATTTTTACAGCATGTTACTGTGACACTGGAAGGAATAATAGGCTATATGAAGTTTTGATTGTACAAACGGGGGTGGCACCGCCCATATAACCCACAAATTTAACCCGCCATATTTTGGGCATTTTTTGACGTACGTCGGTGATATTTGGTACATATGGTATTGGCATAATTAGGAATACATACCAGGAGAAAAGTGAGTGGGACCACGCCCCTTTTTAGGAAAATTAAACATCGTAATATAGTCTTAACTACTGGACCGATCGTCATTAAATTTTCACAACAGGATTTTCTTACGAAATAATAAATTCTTGACTATGTAAGTGGACAAAGGGGCATGGTCTCGCCTAAAGCATTGCAATAAATACATTAAAATTAAATAAATAAATGTTTGTAAATATATAAATACGTTTTATTTTATTTTATGACGAGGGGGGGGGGGGGGGGTAGCAAAGCACACCGGGTTTAGCTAGTCTATATATATAAAATTGAATGTATGTATGTATGTATGTATGTATGTATGTAACGTATAGACTCCAAAACGGCTTAGCCGATTTTGATGAAATTTTCACAGCATGTTACTGTGACTCTGGAAGGAATAATAGGCTATATGAAGTTTTGATTGTACAAACGGGGGTGGCACCGCCCATATAACCCACAAATTTAACCCGCCATATTTTGGGCATTTTTTTGACGTACGTCGGTGATATTTGGTACATATGGTATTGGCATAATTAGGAATACATACCAGGAGAAAAGTGAGTGGGACCACGCCCCTTTTTAGGAGAATTAAACATCGTAATATAGTCTTAACTACTGGACCGATCGTCATTAAATTTTCACAACAGGATTTTCTTACGAAATAATAAATTCTTGACTATGTAAGTGGACAAAGGGGCATGGTCAAGCCTAAAGCATTGCAATAAATACATTAAAATTAAATAAATAAATGTTTGTAAATATATAAATACGTTTTATTTTATTTTATGACGAGGGGGGGGGTAGCAAAGCACACCGGGTTTAGCTAGTTATTAATAAAAGTCATAATTCACTTCATTAATATGTACATATATATATACTATTCTAGTACATGAACCAACCTTCTCTTTTTTTTTTAATACACAAACATTTAATATGCATAATTTATTCATTTTAAATAAACTATGTATTATATATAAATTTTAAAGAAATGTAAACTAGTTAATCATGCACATTACATTTAATTTAAAAAAATAATTCATACAAATTCAAAGTCATTAAGACGTAATGTAAGGTGCATGATAACAAAAGTATTTTTGTATTACAATACAATAAATGTAAATAAAAATGTTTAATGTTAACAACAGGTTTAACAAAATGATTTACAGTCTATGTAAGCAATTAAAATTATTAAGGTTTGTAAGTATGTAAGCTACAATTAATGCTAATGTTATTTATACTTATTCTTAATCTCTTTTAAATTTTTGATGACGTCATAGCTATCTCTCATAACATCACAGGCTCTGTACACTAAATTGGTATAAAAAAAAAATGGCACCAGACTTCTAATTGCATTAACTCCATAAGAGAATTATTGGAGATGGATTTATTGCCAATTCTATTATTTATTAGCTATTTGTGTTTATGTAGTTTTGGGTGTTGAAGAATTTGCAGTACCGTTATATTTTATATATGTATATATTTTTGCATTTAGCTTATTTCAACTCGAAGATCAAAATTATGTTAGGGTATCACTTTTAAGTTGAATGAAGAATGATCCAACATTAAAACCCTATAATAAATATTATATTTATAACAAATAAAAAAAATTTTTTTTTTTGATATTGTATTATTTTATCTTACCAAAACACATTTGGGTTTCCTTTTGAGCAGTTTTATTAAAACTTAATTTAGTTCTGCACAATGTGGTGTTTTTTGGTTTTTTAAATAAATTGGCAATCGACCGAAATATTTTCACAATTTTCTTTACAACTAGCGATATATTTTAAAAATAACTTTTATTTAAAATTGCATATAATTAATTAGTTGATGTTCACTGATTACTAGTTAATAATAATTATATTTTCTTTTATATACGTCTTATCTGATTGCTTCACAGAAATAAAAAGACCCGAAGTATAAGCTAATTCTCACAAGATCGGTCCGTTAGGTATGAGAAAATTATTCGTTAAGTTAAGAACATGTTATTGATCTTGCCTTACGTGTGTGTCATTTTTACACTATGCGCCTTAAAAAAAAATGTCGCAGCATATCATAAGAATGATAATGTAACAATTACAATATTTAAAAACAAACTTAATATGGTTATGTTAAAAAAATTAGGGTTAACTTTTGACTGATAAGTAAATAAAAAAAATGTATCGGTTCTAAATATATATGTTACTCTGTCAACATTATTGAGCATGGCTATTAAGAGAACAAATTAGGATTAGAATTAATCAAGATTAGTAAAAAGGGAAATTATGTCTCTTTTGTTATAAAGGCAAATTTTTTTTTTTTTGAAATGAAATAAGAAAATTTGTGTAACGATAAGTTTTGTTTTTGTTGTAAACTAAAATTTTAAATAATTAAAACAGAACTAAAAAAATTAATTTTCTATTTGTGACAAATTGTCATTATTGTCTTATTTATTAGATTTATTAGTCAATTTTCCCACATAAATTCTAATTATTAGTACAATTAAAATAATTTATAAGAACCATGTTACTGAAATTATTTTCAACAAAAAAATGTTAAACAATTATTTACGAAATACAAAATCTGCTACAAACCTTCTTTGTAGACCGAATTTTACAAGGTCGAAAATAAGGAAAACCAGATTTTGTATGGAAATTTGTTTGTGGGGTACGACCACGCCCTGAGATAAATTTGTAACTTATGTTTGAATTTTAATGTGTAAAAAAATTGTTTACAAATGGAAAATGTTGCTAATCATTACAAAAATAAAATGTTTGCATAAAAGTTACTTTAAAAAAAATGTTGTACATACATATATGTATGTATTGAAAGAACAAAAGTTCTGTGTTTTAATATATTTAAAATATAGTTAAATTATCTCCTTTTTTTTTTTTTTTTTTTTTTTTTTTTACGTAGCTACAAATTAAAAAGCCTTTATATCTTTTGCGTGGTATACGCCAATGAATTTTCCGTTCAGAGTCTCAAGCTCATAATTTGATGAACCAATTTTTTTTCGTATTCTGCATTTGATATATGGCGGTAGCAATTTAGAGTTAATATTCTTTTTAAAATCCGATTGTTGGAAACTTTTTCTATAAACCTCTTGACCAACTTTAAAATTAACGTCCCTACATCTGGTATTATAGTTTTTTGTAGCCTTTTGATGAGCAAGGAGAAGATTTTCTCTAATTTTTTCATGCAAATTAGCAATTCTCACGTCATTGCTTGTTATATTTATCTGGCCGTCTGTTAAACAACCTAACCTTTGCAAAATAGGGTATACTGACCCATGCTATACCATATTATAGCCAAAGGTGCAGAAATATGGAGAGCACTTAATTTCTTCATGGTAGTCGCTTCGAAGAATACAAGCTATTTTAGACACATGTGCATCCCAAGTATTTTGTTTATCCTTCAAAAGTATCCTAAGTTTAATAAGGAACTCTCTATTAGTTCTTTCCGAAGCATTTGCTTGGGGAGAATATAATGCTGTTTTTATATGTTTTATGCCATATGACTTCAGAAATTCTTCCATTTGATGAGAGACAAATTGTTTTCCATTATCTGAATGGATAAACTGAGGAGTACCAAATTGGTGAAAAATTGATTCTTCCAAATAAGTTATTATTGAAATGCTATTCGCCTTTTTCAGTGGTTTCAAAAATATATATTTTGTAAAATGGTCAATCGCTACAAAGACCATGCAATTGCCAGATTTCGTCCTTGGATATGGACCAAGCAAGTCCATGTATATTCGTTGAAAAGGACGTTCTGTTATCATTTGTCGACCCATTGGTGGTCTCAGAATTTGGTTAGTGGGCTTCATAATTTTACAAATGTCACAACTTGCTACAAACTGTTTTACGTCACGAGCCATATTTGGCCAAAAATATTTTTCTTTAATATGATTAAGCGTTTTAGAATAACCACCATGACAAGAAGTTACATTATGGTTATTAATCATTACATTAACACGTAATGGACTTGGTAACCACAATCGCCAAAGTAAATCTTCTTCTACAAATTCTCCTCTTCGAAATTTAACGCGTTGATAAACGTATCCATCAGATACAATTGTATCTGGAAATTTGTCTGCGCTACTAGAAATTTCTGAAATTAATGTTCTATATTCCTCAGCTTTAAAAAACTCCGAATTAAGGTCAATTTCCGTACTTATTAATGGACATTCAATTGAAATCTCGTCTACATCTTGCCTAGAAAGTGCATCAGGGACTATGTTTGCAGAACCTTTTCGATATTCAATATCGAAGTCAAAGGCTTGCAATTTCAAGCTCCACCTGCCTAACCGACCAGATAAATCCTTTTGGGACATCAACCAACGTAAGCTGGAGTGATCAGTTATGATTTTAAAAGGAAGACCTTCAACGAACGGACGGAATTTTTTTAGACATACAATAGCAGCTAAGCACTCTAACTCCGTGACTGTATAATTCCTCTGGTTCTTATTTAATTTTTGAGAAACGTAAGCTACGGGGTGTTCTTTACCTTCGTCGTCTAGTTGTGTCAAAACTCCCCCCACTCCTACGCGTGAAGCATCGCACTGAATTGTAAACGGCTTGCTAAAATTTGGCTGTACTAAAACCGGTGCCGTAGTCAGAGATTCTTTAAGTTTTTGAAATGCTTGCTTAGCCTCAGGAGTAATTTCGAATTTCTTGGCTTTTTTGAGGCATTCTGTTAGTGGTCTGCAAAATTTGGTATGAATTGCCTATACCACCCAGTCATACCAATGTACCTTCTAATCTGTTTTTGGCTTCTTGGTAATGGAAAGTTCTCTATGGCCTCGATTTTATTTTTATCTGTTTTTAAGCAGCCTTGTCCTACTATGTAGCCTAAATATTTTATTTCTTTCTGGCAGAATTTGCTTTTCTCAACATTAATAGTCAAGTTTGCTGCTCGTAAACACTTTGCGACTTCTCGTAATATCTTAATGTGCCATTTAAAATCTGAAGTACATATTAGCAAATCGTCTAAGTAAATGAACACGTTTTCGCGAATTCGACTAGGGATAGCCTTATCCATCAAACGGCTCATACGCTGTGCTGCGTTGCAGAGCCCGAAAGGCATGACTGTAAATTGGTACAGTGGCCTCCCAGGTACTGCAAAGGCAGTTTTTTCTCTAGAACATTCATCAAGTGGTATTTGCCAAAATGCATCTTTAAGGTCAATACCGGTAATGAAGTGAGTGTCCTGTAATCTACTTAAGAGGCCGTTAATGTGGGGTAGAGGATAAGCATCTTTCTTCGTCAATGAGTTAAGCTTTCTAGAATCTAGACATAACCTAATTTTGCCAGGTTTTCTAACTAATACTATAGGGCTACAATAAGGGCTATTGCTTTCTTCTATTACACCCAAGGACAACATTCGATCTAACTCATTAAAAGCTTCCTGCTGACGTGGTGGTGACAACGGGTAATGTCTTATTTTAAACGGCAACGAATCTCCGGTGTCAATAATATGTTTCTCAACTGATGTACGACCTAAACCTAGCTTACTAGAAGACGGAAATTCACTAATCACTTTTCTTAATTCATATAATTCATTCTCACCAAGTTCGTGAACGTTATCACAATTAATTTCCTGTTGAAATGTTTCACTATCTAGGTTCAAAACAAAAATCTGTGGGGCTATACCGAACTCCTTCCAAAAGTTAATACCTAAATATATGGGTTGTTTTAATTCTGGTGATAAATAAAAAAAGATAGGTTTTGAGTTATTCCCATAAGTTACAGGAATTTCAACAAAACCAATAACTTGCTGATTACTACCATCGGCCGTTTTTAGAGAACTTTTAATAGCAGTTAAATTCAATTTAATTTTTCTAATTAGGTCCAAACAATTTTTTCCCAAGACACTTATAGAAGCGCCAGAATCAAGCAGAGCATAACATTCAATAGACCCCAAAAGTATTTTAGCATAAGGTCTATTATCAGAACCGTCGTGAACAGTGTTGCCAATTTAGCACTTTTAGTGCTAGATCTAGCACTTTTTAAACTCATTTAGCACCAAAAAAAGTAATCTAGCACCTAGCACTTTTTTTTAGCATTTTTAAATATTTTTCTAGCATTTTTAGCATTTTTTTAAATTTTTGGTATTTTAATCATTTTTTAATTATTTTCCCGCAAAAATATCTTTAACAATCAAGTTAATTTGTGTTTTAAATTAAACTATGTATATAAATATGCATTAAAATATACATAAACTAAACCCTTCTTTATTTAAAATTACCAGACAATATAAAAGTTTTACAAAATACAGATTTTTTTTCGGTCCAAAACATTTTAAGTTCCCAAAAAGGCGAAATTTTACCAATTTTAAAATTATTTTGTATTAGCGAGGAACAAATTGGAAAAATAATTGACCAATATTCCAGCATTCAATATATAAAATGGATTAATAAAAACAACACAGTATCTTTCTGGGCAGAGATAAAAGCATATAGAGATGCCGGAGGTAACAAGAGATTCGAGGAAATTGCCAATTTTGTTTTAAAACTTCTCAGTCTTCCGTGGTCTAATGCGGACGTTGAACGTGTGTTCAGTCAAATGAACATCGTAAAGACAAATATAAGAAACCGATTACATTACATTCTGTTTTAGCAATTAGGTAAGACTTTATTGTTAAATTTTAATTTCTTAATTTTATGATATTTAATAACATTTTAGATACGGATTAAAAGGAAGTGGAAAGTGTTGTTGCCAATATGATGTCCCAACGAATTTTCTGAAATTAATTGGATCTAGTGAAAGTTATGATAATAATAATAATAATGATGATATTGACTGGAATTTTTAAATTCATCAAATTATTTTCGTGATCTTAAAACTTATGTGATAAAATATGAATTTAAAAAGTTAATTTTTAAATAGTAATGTAAAGACTTTTTGTTTTTTAAGAATTTACTTTCGATTTTTGTTATTTTTGTTTTTAAAAATGAATAGAACATTTTATTTTAGATTTTTTTTTTAAGAAAAGATGTATTTTCAATTTCTTTATTCATATTTAAGTATGAAAATGAATTTTAAAGAAATACAGATCTCATAGTTTACTATAAAGCCAATTTTTTTTTATTTATTTTTGTTAGCACTTATTTTTAGCACTTTTTTTAAATTTTTAGCACTTTTTAGCATTTTTTTGAGAAAAATCTAGCATTTTTCCCCAATAATGTTTTGGCAACACTGCCGCACAGTGACACCATCCCATACATTTCTTGGAAAAAAATAGAAGGAGTGGTCGTACAGCAATGAAATTTTGCAAAAACACTTATTTGGGCTAAATTAAGAAATTTTGAAAAAATCTTGGAAAACCGCCCACTGCCACACCCACCTCCCATATAACTGCACTTGTCAAAATTTTTATTTTTGGACCTAGGGACTTGAAATTCGGGACACTTCTTAATTGAGTTCTCCTTATGAAAAAAATTAAACATATTGGGGATGACACGCCTACTTTAGATTTTACGCCCACTGAAAATTGTAGATTTTAGGTGTTTTTCTTCCCTGTCTAGAATCATATGAAAATTTAATATAAGTTAAAAATATTAATTTTTATTCAAACGTTAAACATCTGTTGTCTCCATACAAAAGAAGAGAATATCCCCAACAACCCTCCTCGAAAGATATTAGCCTTCAAATACACCGAAAATATCGCACAAATGCATGCCGCTTTTCTAGTCAAGTATATGCCAAGTTAAAGTGTGTAAAACCTAAGTTATTGAAACAAATTGATATAATAAATTCAGTTATGAACCCTTTTTAATGCTTTTTAATGAAAAAAAATGGTGTTGCCAATATTGAGACGCCAAATGAGGTTATTTATACCTTTCAGCTTGATAAAAATCCAATATAATATACAATGTTTTAATTGAATATGTAACAGGCGAAAAATTGTGTTACTTTTTATTTGTAATATTATTTAAGCACCATATCTTTAACAATGGGATCTAGTTCGAAGGAAATTTTGTTCGAATGACGCCTTATGCTACTTATGTAAGGATTCGAAGTTATAAGAAGTCTGTTGAATACATCAGTATTTGTGGAAATTCGATCACACTTTCTTGAAAACATAAATCGATACTTCCTGTAATCTTTGTTTCTGGCTTCCTCTGAAAGCATTCCTATTGGTAATAGGGCAACATCAATTATATCTTTACCATGCATTAGTACTTTGTGGTCCGTAACAGGCATATAAAACCAACTATATTTTTGTACGAACAGTTTCGCAATGTCCGACGCATATAATTTAAATTTGTCATATTAATATGAACTACATATATAAGTTTATGAATGAAATTTAATATATTTTAAGCCATGAAAACTATATTATGTTTTTATTTCGATTGAAATGTCATTCAATTTCATTACGCTTACATATTCGTAAACAAAAATAATGTTTTACTTATAAATCGTTTCAAGCTTTAATTTCCGACAGCCTGAAAGTATGCCCAATTTTTTGTCTTATTGAGCATTTTTATGAAATATTGGAAGTGACTTTTGAAATTAAAATCGATGTTACTAAAAGGGACGGTAATTGGCGGTAGTTTTTTTTTTTATTAATTGAAAATACAGACTGGGACCTTTCATTTTTTTATAGTTAGAGGGCTAAGCAAGGCAAAGCACATAAAGTTTTTTTCCATCAAAAAGTGAAAAGTTGATATTTTTTAGTACAATTTTTGATAAATTATAATAATTAGTTTACTTTTCCAATTTTAATAATTCTTTTTTTTTATAAAAAAGTAAGTGCTATATTTTCACTAAAAAATAAAACAAAAGCCATAGCTATAAACTTACACACAAAAAAAATTCTTTATTTGGGCAGTAATTTTAATATAATTTCATTGAATAAATTTCCGTTGACTTCTATTAGTTTTTTTAACTACAAAATTTCACTTTTCATAAAAAACCTTGTTGATTTTTTCTTATCCAAATACTTCTTTACAAAACCAAATCATTAAAATTTTAAAATTGAAAAGTTGAAAACCCCTATTTTTTCCGCAAAAGTGCCACTGTGCGCCGTCTTGCTGAAACCAAATGTCGCCGAGATTACGAGTTTCAATTTCAGGCATCAAATAGTCGGTTATCATGGCATGATAATGGTCGCTATTGACGGTTACGTTCGCACCGGCATCATTTTTAAAGAAATATTGACCGATGATTCCACGTATTCACAGTGTGCTGGAGGTGGTCTATTCGGTCGAATATTATTCAATAATGAATGCTGGGTCTCAAAATAGGTGATGGTGTTGCGAATAGTACGCTCAGTTGGCCGATTATGTTGACCATAAGTTGAGCGAAGTGCACGAAACACATTCCTCCCAGAACGTGAATTTTCGTAATAAAGTTGAACGATTTGTAAACGTTGTTTAGGCGTAAGTCTTTCTATTATGAAATGCCAAACAATACTAGACAAACATATGAAATGATTTTATATTAATTTCAATATAAATTTATGTTGTAGCTGAACACCTTAAATGCACCGAAATTTTTAAAATCCAGCAGTTTGATTTTGACATATAAATATGTACATACGTGTATGTAAATGTTCCGTGTAAAATTTTGGATCGGTATCGTTATTTATAAAATATCTATGTGTATTAAAGTGATTTTTGGAAGAGCTCTTCATAAAGTCAATATGGCCAAATATCGACCGAAATTCATCAAGGTTAGTACTATTGAATAGTATGCCAGACATAAATTTTCAGCTCTATCAGTCAAGAACTGCCAGAGTTAGAGAGGGTCAAAATTGGACATTTTGGTCATACAGGGCTTTTTTTTTAAATGAGTGTAACTTTTTACCTATTGGTCCTAGCAAACATTGTCCAAACGACTTTAGATAGCTATTTCTTCAATAATTCCAAAAATATTTTTTTTAATTTTTAAATTTTTTTTTTGCTTATTGGGATGCGAGTGGGATATCTATCAAAAAATTATTTTTTAACTCAAGAATAAGATTTTTCTATATTTGGCACATGTATCATTTTCATTTTCCCCCTTTTTTCAAAATTAATTTTTTTTTATTTTTCCTCAAAAGAAACTTTAGATCATTTCCTTTAAGAGCTTTGTGGTCACTTAGTAGCAAGAGGCATATCTATAAAAAAAAATATTTTAACTCAAACAAGTAAGAGTGCTATATTCGGCTATGCCGAATCTTATATACCCTTCACCTTTGTAGTGGATGCATAAATATATTATTATATACATACATACATATGTATATTATATTGTTACGTTTTTACCTTTTACAAACGGACGTTTATTTCCTTTAAATAAACTGGATTCTTTTTAATTGAAAAATAAAAGCGTCAAGTAGTTTGAAGAAAATATGTATAACGAATCTTTATTTATTTAAATGTACACAAACACAAATAAAAATGAAAAGAGGTTGTCTTTGTTTTGTGGACTGCCTGGTCTGACAATCCGAAATTTGTCCAATATGTAATTGAGACAAATTTATAGCCCAACGGTTCGAATTGAGCCTTCTGTATTTGATTAAAATAATTGCCACTGTACTTTATTAAAAATCAAATTCTTCCATAAAAAACAAAACCAACTTTATCGTTTGCCGCTTTAACAACTTCTGTTTATTTTCTTTACAAAATATGTTATTTAAAAAATATATATCTACATATGTAACAACTATGTACGACAATGTAAATAGGATTGGCGGTTCTTTTCCAAAAATATAAAGGTTAAAACAAAAACATCAAATTACCTAAAGAAGCTTGCATATGCATTTTTATATTGTTTCTATAATCGCAATACTGACCGTTTGTTTGTGCATTTGTTAATTATCATACATATGTATGTACGTACGTATGTACATGCATGTGCATGGATTTGTACGCTGTAACTTAAAACGGTAGCAGCGGCAATAACAGAAACAAAATTAAAAAACATTAGGGTGTTCATAAATTACAAACAAGTAATAAATAATTGAAAATAAAAATACTTCAAATTAAGAAACAAAAAACTAAAATATTAGGGACAAATATTTAAAGTGACTTAACAGTCTTTTTACACACTTATATTACGGTTTAAGAACACACTTAAAGTTTTCGAATACTGTGTTTGATCAACACCAACTGTTGATGAACAATATTAAACACTAAGTTTTTTTGATGAAATTTTCAGAGGTTGTTTCGGATTTTTGCTCATAGCTCCGTTATTTATGAACGGATTTTGCTGATTTTAAATAACAAACTTCTCGAAAGCATGTCTAACAGAATTATTGAAGACTTAGATACCGAAGATATCTGTAGCTCAATTGCCGTATAACCGATGACGCCATATGACAACCCGTTTTCATACAATTGCCAACAATTTGGAAAATTTGACAACAAAAATGACATAGTGAAAACGCGGCCTAATTGTGAGCTTAATAATGTAATTGAGAGAGTGTCAAAAATTGAATCAGCTGTGCAAGATATTAACAATACAGCAAAGAATAAAATTGTTGAACTAACAAATGAAACAGATAAATTAAAAAAGGAAATAATGTTGTTAAAAATCACGTCAAGAAACTAGAAATTCAATGTTGGCAAGTGATATTCGTATAAATGGTATACCGTTTGATAAAAAAGAAACCCTATTTAATTTGTACAACTATCTATGTCAAGCTGTTACCATTGACCATCCAAATATTAAAGCTGCTTTTCGGTTAAACTTAAATAACTCCTTCCCTAAGAACAAAAATAAAATAACACCTAATAAAGATTCTAATGATCCGGCAATAATTATAAAATTTGAATGTCCCTTTGAAAGAAACTTTGTTTTAAAATCTATTACGTCTTACATAAAATCTATTAAGGATGTTTTGCGTTTAAATCTTATTGGATATGATAGCACTATGCCCTTTTATGTCAACGAAAATCTCACTCCAGAAAATCATCGAATATTTCTACAAGCTTACCATTTAAAAAAAGGCAAAACAATACTAACAGAGGCATCGTTTATATAAAAAAAAATCTCAACAAGATGACCCAGTACGTATTAATGACTTAACCGAATTGCATCAGATGTTTCGTCCACCAGATGGAAACATGCATACCTTTCAGAATTACAACTTTCATGAATCTACTTAAAATAATTCAACATAACTTTTTTATGGCTTTTATTATTAATTTATTGAGACTTTTAATTTATTATCGTGCCATAAATCATAATTTATCCTTTGAAACTATGTATCGTCTTTTTTCAACAATATTTACAATATAACTTATATAACTGCTCTTTGTGCTTGCATTGCTGATATTATTTTTATATTTGAACTAGCTAAAACCCGGTGCGCTTCGCTACCCGTATTTTTTAAAATTAACTTTGTATGGGAGGTACCTCGCCCACTTAAAATTTCCAAAAAAAAAGTAGCCTATAGCTCCTTCCAGACATACAGAAATATACTGTGAAAATTTCAAGCAAATCGGTGATTTTTAAAATTAACTTTGTATGGGAGGTACCACGCCCACTTAAAATTTCCAAAAAAAAAGTAGCCTATAGCTCCTTCCAGACATACAGAAATATACTGTGAAAATTTCAAGCAAATCGGTTCAGCCGTTTAGCCGTCTATAGACTTCAAACTAATAATAATAAACATAACGACACACATTCACTTATATATATATAGATATACATAATTCCATTATATGATAGAAGTGATAATTCCAGAGAAAATCTCTACACAATGGTTACTGTGCAAAAGAAATTCCGGACTGAATATATACCATATAAACGCCCAGATTTGACCACGCCAAAAATCTTGGACCATATAAATGGTCTATGTGGTAAAATATATGCTATGCATCGTAATCTATGGATGACACAGTCATATACACCAATAAATATATGCATGCTACTTGCTAAGTCATATATTCTGCCAATTTTAACATATGGTTGTGAGCTATTTTCTAGTTGTAATTCAACAAGTAAACTCAGAGTGGCCTACAACAATATTGGCAGATATATTTATGGAATCTCAATAAGAAATCTGTCTTATACAATTTTTAATATTTCTTTCGACAACCTGTTAAAATGCCGTAAGCTGTTGCATTTAGATAAAATTATATATAAAAGAATAATATTTTCAAGATCTAACAGAGGATATAAAATCAACTCCATTCGGTACCAAAGACGCATTGAAACGCATTTTTTTTTGTAAATGCCATTCGTCTCTGGAATGAACTTCCGAACAACATCCAAATTGTAAGCAATGCAAAGCACTTCAAACGAGCAATATTTACACATTTTAGATAGTAATGATAATTTTCCAAACTCTTTGTATTTATTTGTCAAACTATGTACATTTCATTGTTTAATTAATGATTTGTTGTTATTTATTTAGTTTTTTATTAATAAGCTTGAGAATTTTTTTGTATTAATATATTGCCTCCACCTACGCAGTACTATTAAATAATATTAAATCTTGTTGTACTGTTTTTCCGGAAATAAGTAAAAGCATTAAAACTTTCCGTGCTCAGATCTGTTGCAAGTTCGAGGTGGATGGCAGTTGTAACAAGGCAGACAAATAGGTAGATGTATCCTTTAGATTTTTGAGCGTTCCTTCCAGCATATTGTTTTAAAAGTATGGGCCAGCATAGTCACAGCCAGTATTTTCAAATGGAAATGCTTGGCGTACACGAATGCTGGGCAAGTCGGCCATGAGCTGATTGGTCGCAAATTGACGCTGACGAAAACATCGTATACATTTATGAGTCAATGTTCGAATGACAGTTCGAGCATCCAAAATCCAAAATGTTTGACGTGCAATAACATATAGGACTGAGATACCTGGGTGCAGATTTCTTTCATGTAAATCTTCTAGGATAAGTTGGGTGATTCGACTGGTTTTTGGCAGAAAGATAGGGTTTTGTGTAGCAACATCAATAATCCATTCATATCCATAAATGGGTGAAGTTTCAAAAAATGAGACCGATTTTTAATGGGTCGATTATTTTGTAACTGAACTCTGTCATCATTAAATTCGTTCTGTGCATGTTTCAGCAGGACGTTTGGCATGTTGAATATTAGCAAAGGTGAGACCAGAACGTCGAGCAATGTGATGATATTTTGTGGCATTGAAAAACTTAAACATATACGCCACAATTCTAACCAATTTTGTCAATTTTGATTAAGAATATATTCCAGTAGGTTCTATTCCTTACAAGTAGTGACCATAGTAACGATGTTTGATTTAACTGCGGCCAGTGCTTAGAGTCTGTAATAATATCAAAATTATTAGACCGGTTTAAAATAAAATTATATTTTAATTTATCGCTTAGCCATTTCACCAGAGGTTAAAACCAAGCAATGTTGAGGCTGACATTCCCCGGGAGGCGCAGTCGGCAGGATTTTCCTTAGAAGCGCCATGGTCCCAAAATCTTCTAGGCAAATTTTCCAGAATTTCTGAAGTTTTATTGGTCTTAAATGTTTTCAATTTTAGTGGTTGCTTAATGGGAGCAACACGAGTTTTTGAGGCAATAAGAGTCACATGTCACCACAAATCTTTAGTAAACTACAGCCGAGTAGGCTTGTATGGACGCATCCGAGAATCCATGTACTTCCAGTTTTAAATTACCATTATGAACGAATGTGAGCAATTCAAAGTTTTCCAAGGCAAGGCCTCTAAATCATCGCGATATTGTGTCCAAGTGACAGCTAGGTTTTCTGGCAGTGTTTCATCCCATGTAAGATCTTTCATCCAGAGTTCTCTCAGTAAGATTTTGAATCGAACAACAATCGGTGCCAAGAGTCTCATTGGGTCAAATATTCTGGATACATCAGAAAGTACTAGTCTTTTTGAAAACCCAGAATTTGTTGTAAGGCTGATTTTATAACCAAGCATATCATTGGCAGGCTTCCAGTGGACCCCCAGAACTTTTTTGATATCATCATCGGGAGATTTTAGCAACGCACGACAAGTGATCACCTTACCGGAACTGTGTTTTACATATACTAAGGCAGTAGGCATAATAAATTCTTGTTGTTTTGTTTCCATTTATTCACACATGATTCTAGTGGAAATGATGGCAGTGAGACTGGACATGCAATATTAGCGATGGTTGACCAACAACCAGCAGCCGAGACAGTTTGACAATCTTTACATTTGTATTTGGATGGACAGTTCAAAATAGCATGACCAGGTCTGAGGCAATTATAGCATAAGGACGATTCCTTCACAAGGTTACGGCGCTCATTGGGACTAATTTGGATAAATTGCGGATTTTACATTAGTACTCACCAGACATTTTGAATAGCTACCATGAGATTTATTTGAATAACCTGGCTTAGACTGGGAGGTCGTCTTAGGTTGGCAAAGCTCCAATTCTTCACACCTGTTGTCCAAAAAATCAAGAAAGTCCGCAATATTAGGACATGGATTATTACGGCTACTATGAATCCAACGGCTTTTAGATTCAGGGTCAATTTTAGCGAGCAGCAAATAAATGAGCCAGCAATCTCGATCTATTTTCCTAATAGCATTCAGGCCCCGAATTATTTCATTGGCTTCGTCTGATATTTTCCTCAGTGTCACACCATTTCCCGTTGATGTACAAGGCAATGCCATAAAAGCTTCAATAAAAGAATTACCGATGTATTTGGGGCGATCGTATCTGTCGTTGAGTCGAACTCATGTAGTTTAATATGCAGCATCTGTAACTGGTATGTGTTAAATAAGTCGGGCAGCATCATTCTTTAACAATGACTTTAAGTAATGAAACTTTAGGGTATTCGACAACGTTGCTTTTAAGTCTACTGTACTTTCAAACAAATCTTTGAAACTAAGCCAATCTTTATATGATCCACAAAATGGAGGAATATTAATTCGTGGCAGCTCGTTTTCTTTTGGTGTGCTATTGTGTCATTAATATCAACTAAAACAATGAATTCAGATGAAGAGGATATGAATAATGCAGCTTTTGTCCATTTAGTTTACAACAATTTGTAAACTAAATAGTAAACCAGCTGTTGAATGAAGAAGTTGTTTATATTTGTTTGACATTTAATAGTGCTACCAAACTTTTATCATAATTAAATACTAAACGCAATTTGAGACTGAAAAAATGAAACCGTATTTAAATAAAACTTAAATTTAAGGAAAAATTAACTAATTTCGTATTTAAATACATATCAAGTTAAAAAAATTTTGAATCGTGTTAAATGGAGTTAAATCGTGTAAAAAATTTAAAATTTGTTTATTTTCCAACCGTGTTAAATCAAAACCTTCTAAAAACAGAATTAGGTGTAATGATCTTAAACTGGCTGTATAACTAGCTGCCCAAACTCTTCGACTAACTAGATATAACAGAATTTATTCTGTAGACGTTGAACGGCTCTTAAATACAAAAAGAACTCGAAGAGAGTGGCAATTGCACAGATCATAAAGAGCTGTTGGAACATCAGAAAGATTTATAAGAGCTTTATGCGCATTTAAGTGATTTCTAGAAATAGACTTTATATGATCAAATATAGACCAATTATCATAAAATTTGCTACGACAATTTAAATGTATATTATTTTGATTATTCTTGTTAAATTTCAACTTGATAGTCATTTTTATCTGATATTTATGTTTATTTAACCCTTATGTGTGCACCAAGGTACCCGGGTACCTTTGGTGTTTTCAGTCAAAGTTTTTTCATTGAAATTGATAACTTGTATATCTGAAACTTTTTGAGAACTACTAACTTTCAAATAATTTAGTTCTTTTGCAGCCGTACGCCTTGACTTTTTTTTTGTAATTTGCCTGAGAGACTAAGTTACTTTTAACACCCTTTAATGCGCACCAAGGTACCCGGGTACCGGAAAAACACTTAAAACAGCTTGAAGTACACTTAAACCCATTAGCTCGCAAAATATTAAATAATAGTGGCTATATTCGGCTAAGAAGAAGAGATACAGTGGATCTGAGCCGAAGAAAGAAAGAAGAAATAATGTCTACTTAGCGTACATTATCAACAAATGTCAAATAATTTTCAAAAACAAAATTTAATAATTAAAATTTATTAGATACTAGCTAAACCCGGTGTGCTTTGCTACCCCCCCCCCCCCCCTCTCGTCATAAAATAAAACGTATTTATATATTTACAAACATTAATTTATTTAATTTTAATGTATTTATTGCAATGCTTTAGGCGAGACCATGCCCCTTTGTCCACTTACATAGCCAAGAATTTATTATTTCGTAAGAATATTCTGTTGTGAAAATTTAATGACGATCGGTCCAGTAGTTAAGACTATATTACGATGTTTAATTTTTCTAAAAAGGGGCGTGGTCCCACTCACTTTTCTCCTGGTACGAATTCCTAATTATGCCCCAATACCATATGTACCAAATATCACCGACGTACGTCAAAAAATGCCCAAAATATGGCGGGTTAAATTTGTGGGTTATATGGGCGGTGCCACCCCCGTTTGTACATTCAAAACTTCATATAGCCTATTATTCCTTCCAGAGTCACAGTAACATGCTGTACAAATTTCAGGCAGATTGGTCCAAGGGTTTGGCCTCCTATTAAGCACAAACATACAGACACACATTCATTTATATATATATAGATTAAAAGCAATATAATTTAAGGTGAAATGGGGCGAAAAATGGGGATTTGGTAATAAAAAAATGTATGTAGTTAAAAAGTATATAAAACTTTAGGTAAATACATATTACAAAAAAAGTATTTTGTATAGCAAACATTGTTAGTGGTATAAGTAAGTATCTGAATTAATAAAAGGGGGCGATGAAGTAGGCGTGGTTCATAGTTATATGGCGACGCTAACAGTATTAAGAGCAATATACTACCAAATAAAAAAAATACGTTGGAATGAACAAATTTGTATAGAGAACAAAAAGTATAAAACTTTCAAAAATTTGGCGTGAAAAGGGGCGTGAAAGGGGCGTGGCTTAAGAAATCTTTATTTTTATCTCGCCTGGAGTATATAATGTGTATACAATTTGAAGTAAATCTGTTAAAAACTATATGGGAGCAATTACATAATTTTTAAAAAGTGGGCGTAAAAATGGGCGTGGTCAAAAAAAGTACCCTATTAATCATACCAGAGTCCCAGTTAAATGCAGTGAAAATTTCAAAAATATCGGTCCAGAGGTTTGGTCTCCAATTACAATATTTTAAAAAAGTGGGCGTAAAAGTGGGCGTGGTAAAAAAAAAGTACCCTATTATTCCTTCCAGAGTCACAGTAACATGCTGTGAAAATTTCATCAAAATCGGCTCTGCCGTTTTGGAATCTATACGTTACATACATACATACATACATACATACATACATACATTGAATTTTATATATATAGATAGATAGGATTTGAAATACTTATTGTTAGTTCGTTTTTTAATAATAAATAAACAAAAGTACAAAAAAAAAACTTTCCTATGCACTAAAATGAGAACATACGTGTCAAATAACCAAAAATTTATTAAATGAGAGTTATCAGACATTAGAGAAAATTACTGCATATAAGGGGTACATTGACTGCTGGGTATTTCTTTGCTGACAACACACAAACGAAACCATTAACTAAACTACAATACATATTTATTTTGAAATGTGCGTGGGTTTAGCATTTGCTCTTTATTTATGTCTCACCACCTTTTCTTAAATTCATTTTCTCTGAATAAAATTATGTATCCTTTGTTTGATAAGTGTGAATTTTTTATCTTTTAATTATGTCCCTTGTACTACATGCATTATTAATAAACATATGTTTGTCGATGCGGCGAACACTTTCAAGTGGCATATTATTGTCATAATTTAACACTAATTTATCCAATTATGATGTTAAACGTATAATTACCTTTGAGTCACTTAAAACTTATTTAATTTGTTTTTAGATCCACTGCATATGCTCGACTGTACAGTGGGGCAGTATCTACATATTTTTGAAATCAACCATTTAGTAAAACTGGTAATAATACAAATAAACTTACTTTTGAAATTGTTTAAATAATCTAATTTAGATGAAACTTAAGGTACGGTCATACTTGGCAAATATTTTCTCAAACAAGCGTAACCACTTTTTTTACCACAAATTTGTTTGACGTTGTTTACTCTTACAAGAGTTTTGCAAGATCAAACAGCATCAAATAAAACTAAATCTTTGTTGTGTCTTGTCCTAAATAAACGAAGGGTTTTTAAATAAATAAACGAGTTCAAATATATTTTATTTAGTGGTTACGTCTTTTTCTTATAAGCCAAGTGTGACTGTACCTTTAGTTACATTAGGTTAATTTCATGAATATACAGTGTATAACAGAACTATTTTGCCTACATATTTTTAGAAGAAATTTATTTTTCATTCATGCATGAAATTGTAAATTTTTTGTTTGTAATTGATATACATACATACATAGATAGATATTATGTAGAATAAGAAATCCCAAAAAATAACAAATATTAATTTTTATTTAGAAATAATTAAACATTTCCGAAAAAAAAATAATATTATACCAATACGATTTCTATGGACCTTAGGTTTATGAAGTGTTGGAAAATGTTTGGTACTGTACAATAGCTAAATTTTACCAACGAAAATTGTGTGTTTCGGGTTATTATTATGTTAAAATTAATTAATATTTCTTTGTAGACCCATTTTATGGCTGTGGTATTACGATTTTCTTTTGAAATAGGCCAATATCCATGGTGGTCCATAATATCATCAGTTTATACAAGATTACTATAAAATCATAGAACCGCCATATGCTTTAAGTCATAGAATATAACATATTGCCGACACGAAAAAGTTTAATTTTTATGAGTCTCGGCAAATAATAACACCTACTTTCTCTTAATTTGCTAACTAAATAATAAATTTTGCCTTGCAGACGACCGTATATATTTAAGCTCCGATCACCCTGTGGATTTTATCGTTGTTCACATTGGTAGTGTTCTTTCTAGTTGGTAGTTAATCCTTGTCCTGATAAATGTAGGATTAAGCGGTTTTGAATTGGTCTTTCCTACCCTGCATTCAACGATTTCGAACGACCATTCCGTGGTAAATTTTTTAATACCTTACACCCAGAATAATAAATAAAACAGTTTTCAAAAATGGGTGTATTATGAGAGATATTACATTTTAATGACATTTAATTTGAAGTTTATTTGGATACCGATATTTTTAAAAAAGTTATGCTCTTTAAAGTGATTTTTGGAAGCGGGCCTTATGTGGGAGTTTTGACTAATTATGGACCATTAATCATAAAATTCTACCATATTCTTTGGATGTATACAGAATATAATTGTGTTCAATATTATTTGGATACCAACATTTTTAAGAGAGTTATGCTGAGGTGGGAGCTACTACTAAATATGGACCGACCATCATAAAATTGTACCATATTGTATATAACGAAACATATTTGTGTTTAATATTATTTGGATACCAACATTTTTTAGAGAGTTGTGCACTTTAAAGTGATTTTCGAAAGCTATGATCAATTATGAACCGATTCTCATAGAATTTATAGATGTGATTTAGCTTCGTTTACTACTAATTTGTGGTAAAATTTTGGATACTTGCATAATTCAAACATTTATGATCGTTAAATTCCTATTCCGGGAGGACATTTGTATGGTGGCCAGGTGAAATAATGGACCGATTTCCACCAGTTTCAATTCCATCCGTCCTTGGGCCGAAACAATATTAAGTACCAAATTTTATTGAAATATCTTCAAAATTGCGACCTGTACTCTGCGCACAAAATTTACATGGACAGCCAGCCAGACGGACATCGTTAAATCGACTCACGATTATGGGCGTTACAAACATCAGCACAAATCCAATATACCCTTCCCACAATTGTGGTGTAGGGTATAATGATACACTGCATATTGTTAGACCAAGAACGTCATTGAAATTACATACATAATTTAAATGACTCAAGGAAAAAAGAACAAAACACTAAAATTTCATTCAATACTTAAATATGTACTGGATTTCGCCCTTATTGTTGTTAACACTTTTTCCATTCTAAAGAAATCATAGGATAAAAGAATTTTTACAACAAAATTAAACTTTTATATATGTAAATTGAAACGTTTTCTTCTTTTTTAAATTTAATTAAAAATTACGACTAGTGAAGCAACAATATGAAATACGATTTTTATTTTGAGCGAAAAAGAGAGACTGGAAAATAACGTAGTGGCTGTTAAAATTTCTAATTTAAATTATTAACTTTAATCCAACAATAGAAAAATCACATTATTAGGACACCCATTGAAAACTACATATTTTAAAATATCTTTAATACGTACATACAGGTTATACCGTAAAACCTGTATTATAAATCAATGTGACGTTCCCTTATAAAATTGCAGTATATCAGAAAGTTTTTAGTGAAGCTCTATCGGTATACCCAAAATAGAAGTTCCTACAAAAAGTAGCTAGCCAGCTATGTATGTATGTATATCCTGGGGCCAAATTACCGCATTCGATATCGAGTAAAATTGATCGTAATTTTCTTATTTGAGATTATGGCATTAGATATCGAGCAAGAAATTTAGTACATTTTATCATAATTTCGATATCGAAATAATTTTTTAACAAATTTGGATGATTCAGTGGGTTTAGTTTAATTCGTTATATAAATTATTCCCATATTGTCTCAGGATGTTTTATTGATATTCAATACCAAACTTGTCATGACCATATCTGATATACTGAAAAGCTTTTTTTCAACTGTACTGAGAGACAGACTTTTCCAAATCAAATACACTGCGTGTCACAGCTATGTATAAACGAACCATTGGTATAGCTGATATTTAAATTTAAGAAAATATATTTCCAATAAAAACATACACAGAAATACATTTAACTATACTGAAAACATTTGGGGTATTCACAAGGTGTGCTATCATGTTATATTGTCATAATGTTCTAACATTTTACAATGGTTTAAAAATATTGTTGTTGCTTTGTAAACAAAAAGTGTCTTAAATTAATAGAACTTTGCTTGCTATGTTTATTGTGCTGTCGTAATTAATCAGAAGAGAAAATTTTTTGTTTATTTACTTGAGTTTGCCATCACAACATCTAAAATGTATTTTTCGCACAAACTGGCTATTATTTTAGTTTTTTCACTTATTTTTGGCATTGTGGAAAACAATATTAATTTTTATATTTGTTTTAAATCAGCTGATTTAAATTCAAAATAGCACACTGAATTATGAGGGGTTGTTCACAGCAGTCGTATTTTTTCATGTTATTATTTTAAGACATATGACTTTATGACACCTTGTGAATCCCCCAATTATATTTATTTATGTTCTATTGTTCTATTTGTATTAGGAATATTGCAATAGCTAGTGTCTCATAGTTATAAACTCATTTAAGAAAAAAAATTAACATACGAGTAATTTGTATAAAAACGAAAGATTAAATAAATATGTACATATATTTTAGAGAGAATCTTAAGGTTACGTCACACATAGCAAATATTGATGAAAATATTGATAAAAGTTGTTTTAATTCTAATTTTTAGTTAGAAAACTAATTTTACTAAAGACAAATCCCAATATAGGTTTTTTATTTTCTGCTGTTTGTTTTTAGAAAACAAACAAATTTGTACAACAAATAATGCTTACGCTTTTTGAGTAAATATTTACCATGTGTGACCGTACCATTAAACATCCCTGTTCTACAAGAGTTAGTTTGTGGCTCTCCAAAACAAAAAAAGCGAAAAACGGGACTTATTGACAGCGTTGTCAACTTTGAAATTTCAAAAGCACCAAAATGGAGAAAAACGCGCCATTTGAAAAAAATCGCACCAAATTTAGATTTTCTTTTTTATTTTAATGTCTATTGCATTAATTTCACATAAAAATTATAATATTTTTGTATTATTAATATGTATAATAATAAAAGAGTCTTCAACAGTTCAGTGATTTTAGACAAAAATAAAACTTAACAAAATTAAAAAATAAACTAAACAAATTTGTTTGTATTCCTTTTACTAGATATGTAATTAATTTCTTCTTTTTTTAACGTTTTAAAAAGAGATTAACGAGTTAATAAAGATAAAAAAGCATTTAACCATTCAAAATTTAACTCACAATATGTTATTCGGAACTAAAGTACTAATTGATAAAAAAAAGGTATAATTTTAGTACACATTTTTTAAATATTTTTGTTTTCTATTTAAAGTATTTCTAGTACTTCGTTGACCCTGTTCAATAAAATTTGTTAGGGCTTCACTGGGACTCTAACCCTGGTTGTTCGTTTACAGTTCAGTAGACCAATCAGGCCAGACAAGAATTTTTATTTGCATGTTTAAAATGTTAATTTTATTTTCAAACAAAGATTTTCATCCTATTCAGCTTTAGCAATAACCTTCATGTGACGAATGTTTGATTATCATACATTCGTATATATAATGCATTCAATGGTTCCTTTTCCATCGTATAGATTTCATGATAATGAATTATTAAAAAATTAGTAAAAATAAATATTTCATCACATTTACGGAAAAATTAAAAAACGCACCGAAATTTAAAAAAAGCACACCGCGCACCAACTAAGAAATTTTTCGAAACAAAAATTTAAAAAAGCACCAAAAATGGTGCGAAACGCTCCAAGTTGACAACGCTGCTTATTGACCTTAAATTACAATTACTTGCGAGTTCTTATACGCCCATATCTACTTTAGGAAAACGTTTGACTTTGTCTTTGTTGGAATTAGAAATCGACAACAGCTGCTAAATATATTGTATCAGCTAATTATAGGTTAAAAGGTGTCAGATGTTTTGCACCTTGTTAGAAATATTTAACACTTGTTTGAAATTCAATCATTAAAAACATTAATAAACATACACACTTCCTTATATATTTATGCATGTGTATTACTTCTACATATGATGTGTGCAATATATCTAAACATAGAAATACATACTCGTACATATGTACATACATATGTATTTACACAACAACTCAGATATATGCACATTCAGGTACATTCTGTATATCTCCTTCATACTATACATTAATGTAGATTCTCATGTTGGAATAGTAACATTAACTCAACATTTTACGTTTAATTTCCTATAATTTACTGTGTGTTCATAATTCAACATTGACATCTTGGGGAAACTGAAGCTATCAAATTGTCAAATGTAAGACAATGTTTGTCATTAAAATAACATTAAATATGTTGATCATCAAAACCTCAAAATGACATGTATGCACATATGTATTTACATTAATATAATATGTGTAGGTTAGGAATACATTTTTTGGCCAATCCATACACATGTAAAGTGTAGCCAAATTTGCCGATTTTTGACGATTTGAAGTCAATGTCACTTTGTTATTTATCTTTTTCTGTTTGTCAACATGTGAGAAAAATTATCAGTTTTTATTCAAAAAGTAGCGAGCCTACCAAAGAAACAATTGTCATTCAGTTTCTTTTCCCAGCCGAGGTATTCCCAGACTGTCCAGGTTCCTCAGAGGTCTGGTTCCTCTGAAATATTTCCACTGCGCTGTCTTGTACCTTCGGTATACGTTCGGATCGTTACCAGGATCAATTAATTCGTATGCCACCACTCTGATATGGTTACACTAACTCAATATTACTATCCGACGAGATAAATACTTCGGATCTCGGTCGGCTAACGACTTAATAGAACTATGGATGCAATCCAATGAATTCGGTCGGCTAATACTTGATATAATTATGGAAGCAATAAGACGAGATAAATGCTTCGGATCTCGGTCGGCTAGCTATGACTACAATCCGACGAGATAAATTCTTCGGATATCGGTCGGCTAACTACTTGATATAATTATGGATGCAATCCGATGAGATAAATGCTTTGGATCTCGGTGGGCTAGCTATGACTACAATCCGACGAGATAAATGCTTCGGATATCGGTCGGCTAACTACTTATTATAATTATTGATGCAATCCGACGAGATAAATGCTTCGGATCTCGGTCGGCTAGCGATGACTACAATCCGACGAGATAAATGCTTTGGACCTCGGTCGGCTAACTACGGCTACAATATTGCGAAGTAAGAACCAAGGCCTCGTCTGCTTATACTTTGTTCATTAGGAACAGAATATAACTGGATCGGTACTCTTATTCTTTCTTGCCTTATTGTTATATTCTTAAATATCTTATGTTAAAATTCACATAGACTGTTTGAGAATTATAACATAGAATAGTGAATTTTAACATAAAAAATGTGTGTTTTGCAACTACACGTTATATTATCATGAGAGAAAAAACCTTTTTGCCTAATGCAAGTTTCGATCTTTCAATCTGCACTACCCAAAGGTGTCTCTCAAGTATTTTTTTTTATATGGCCGGGAGCTATAGGTCTTGTCTGCTATCTTTCCATCTTGACACTGATGTCAGTTTGTTTCGTGTGAGCCTATTTATAGGATGTCAACATGGTGGGGCGAAAGATTTTGTTTTTTAATTATTTCGTTCATGAAAGGGTTTGATATCTTGTATATGAACCCTCCTTTGTTTATTTCCTGTTTGTAGGATTAGGATATTTGGGGATGTTTTGCTAATTATATTATAAGGGCCGGTAAACTTCGGTGCCAATTTCGCGGCGAAATGATCCACGGCAGATGAAAGACAATGATTTTGGCAATATTCTTTATCTCCAATTTTTGGAGTCCATTCGCGGCGACGTAAATCGTAATATTTTTTTGTTTACTAGAAGCTTCGGCCTCAATTTAGATATCTTAAGCCACTCCTTTTCTCCAATAAGTTTCTGTGGGATTTTTCTGAGTGGCGTAGGGAGCTGTAAACTGATGCTTGATTCCTATCTCTTTAAGAAAGTCGGTTACTATTTTTCCGGTGAATTGAGTACCATTATCCGAGATTAATTACCGAAGACATCCGAATCTATAAACGATGCGTTCCTTCAAAGCTGTGATTACCGCATTGGCAGTTGCGCATCTCAAGGGTATTAGCTCCACCCACTTGCTAAACTTATCTGTTATAACTAGTAACCAGGAATTCCCTTTTAATGATCTTGGTAGCGGACCAATAAAGTCGGTGCATATAACCTCCCATGGCTTTGATGCGTTCAACGTATTCATTAACCCCGCCTTTCTTGATTGTTCTACCTTATACATTCCGCATGTTGTACATGATCGTACATACTCCATTATATCGCGTCCCATGCCTGGCCAATAGTAATCATGTTGGGCACGCCTTATGTACCCCTAGATGACCAGCTTTGACGTCGTCATGTATTTCCTTTAGAATGTGTTGTTTTTTTTTCATAGGGGATGCATAGCTTCCACTGGGGACAGTTTACTACCATAGTTTTCCTGGGTATGTTTTTAAACAATCTTCCCTCTATTATTTGAAAATCTGGATACTTATCACTTTGTTGCTGTACATCCTTGAGTTTCCGTTCATAGCACGAAATTTTGTGGAATGATTTTTGTATATATGTAAATGATCTGTGCAAAGTTTTGACTTATTACCGATATTTCTGTATAAGATATATACAAATTAAAGAAATCTTATTTCTAAGATTATAATTCATAAGGTGCCGTAAGAAAAAAACACTGAACACTTTCTATATTTTTAACTACTTTTACTTAAATGTTTTCAATTTGTTTGCATCCCGTCCGGTATATTAAAAAACTAGACAAAGATGTTTACTCATTGAAGGCAGAAAGCAAAGTGATTTTATTCATGCAACTGACGCTGCTTTTATACTGTTTCCAATACATTGTTGTAAATAAATACTACATACAGCGTTACCGTTGGCAAATTTGAGAAAGTCGCACAAAAAGGGGATTTATTAAAAAAAAGGGGCACCACTTTTAAAAAGATGGAAAATAATCAAAACAAAAATAAAAATTGTATTTTTTTCATTTAAATGTTTACATATGCATATAATAAAAAAATTAATAAAAAAAACTAATATGTATCAAGAAAACAAAAAAAAATGGTACACAAAAAGTGGCAAGGCATCTGTAAAAGGGTCAAACTGCCACTTTAGTCGCATCAACGGTAAAGCTGACTACATAACAAGGTTGTATAAAAATGCAATATCATAGAGTTGCATCTGATAAAATCAGTTAATTTCAAGAAGTATACGTTAAAATTAAAAATTAGTGCTCATATGTACAGAGTCGTATTAAAATTATCAAATAAACAAATTACAGAGTTGCATCAGTTAAATTCAAAAATAAACGTTGAAAGATAAATTTAAATAATAATTTGAAAGAAATGAAGTTAATAGGTAGACCCCAAATTCAAAGATAAAAATAAAATCTATATATATAAAAAAGAGTGACGTTAGTTACTAGCTTTATAACTAAAGAACGCCAGGACCGATTGCAACGATTCGCACGAATTCAGGCTGGTCTCAGGCCAGAGAAGAAGAATACCCGGTGAAAAAAGTTGGAATTTCTGTTTATATAAGAAATTCGTTTCCTTTTGTAAATAATCTTTAGCTTGGTGTGGGTACCAGACTAAAGATTATGATTGCAATTACTCAGTGGAATAATTGCAATGGGTGGTTATGTGGAAAAGAAAGAGTTAAATTTGTAGAGTTATTTTCAATATTACAAGTTAATGTTTTATTTATAAATTTAGTGTGTGTACATGAGTAAATAATTGTGTGTGTGTGTGTGTTACCTGATTGTTGTTAATGGGTTCTAAATTGTTCGCTGATTGAACTTGTTAGGTTGAGTGCTAAGGATGAAGTGAAGTTTAATTTAATTTGTTTTTACTTTGACACTTTTTCTTTTTCAATTTATCCTTTACATGTTGCCACCGTTATCAACATGTTTTTACTTTAATTAGTTACAATCTGTTACTTTTATTATTACAATTTTAATTAAGTTAGGGTAACACACAATTTCATTATTTTCAATATTAATAATAATTTCAACAAATACAATAATTTCCAAATTTTTTTCTAATTCAATATTTTACTTAATTTAATAATTAATACAACAATTCAATAACTTCAATTAACTTAATATTTAATAAATTCAATTTAATAAATTTAAATATTTTAATACTTAATACATACAATTCAATAAATTTGATATTTCATATTGTTCAATAGTAGATTGAACACCCGGAAAAAGTTCAGAAATTCACCACGCCTACTTTTTTTTAAATTAATGTTTTTATGTGTGAGTGTGTGTATGTACTTTATACTATCGTAAATGATCATGAGATGATCTTCGGCAAAGTTGTTGTGCATGAGCCCGGGAAGGTTTGTAAGTTGGTACGACCACGCCCACTCTGACGCCTACTTTTTTTTATTTAATTCTAAATGGGTTTTTACAGATTTACTTCAAATTGTATATACATCTTACTGTAGGCGAGGTAGAAATAAAAATTGTATGTGCCACGCCCACTTTCACGCCCCATCACATGCAAGACGCTTGCCAGGTAAGCCAGACCGCTAGAGCGATCTGCCTGAAATTTTCACATCACACTATTAAGTATTTATAGAATACTTCTTTTTTGCGACCACGCCTACTTTAACGCCTTCTTTTTTAAATTGTGTAATTGATTGTACTCTAATTTTAACATATTCACTTTACTCTAAGCGAGATCAAAAATTAAGATTCATACTCCACGCCTCCTTTCACGTCCCATCTCTAGCGATCTTTTTTGACCGACTATTTTTTTTAAATTGATGCCGTAGCAATGCCCGCAGTGTACAGCCGAATTCGAACACGCCTGCTTTAAAATTGTGTAATCGATTCTACAAGGGTTTTAAAAGACTTACTTCAAATTGTATCACCCATTACTTTTAATTATTATCTTCTAAAATCCAAAAAAAATCAAATGTCGTTCTTTTCTATACCACAATTTTTACGACAATTGTTTTTCCACCTTTTTGGGTCTGCTATTGCCAGTAGATGGCGTTGTGTGCATAAACTTTTGGCACCTGATTTTTTTTGTAGTATTTAAAAATTTTCAACCTTTTTTAAAAGTGATTTCAAAAGGTAAGTTCCCTAAATGATTTTGTGACATTAATTTCTCAGTATTATATATAATGCCGCGACCCAGAAGATCTGATCTTTCGCACCGAACCCGTAATGCAATTACAAATCGGAATATTACCAATCGATTGAATACGGATTGTGTGCAACCATTGCGGTGCATTAAAGTTCACCGGAGAATCGCCTGGGTTGTGCTGTCTCAGTGGTAAGGTCAAATTACCACCATTGCCTTCACCATTGGTACGACCACACCTACTCTAACGCCCACTTTTTTTAATTGATTAATTGCTTCTGCATGGGTTTTTACAGATTTACTTCATACAGATTGTATCCACACCTTACTGAAGGCGAGGTAAAAATAAAAAAATTAATGTTTGCTTGGTTTTTCAGTCTGCGGGCGCAGGGGCGTGGCAAAATCCAATTTTCATATTGCATCACCAATGACATACGAGCATACATACATATATTTTGCTTTTTTTATTTTATTTCATTTTTTTCAAAGCCGTTGTCATGTTTTTCAAAACAAGATATCAAACTCTTAAATCGGTTATGTAGTTCCGAAGATATTTGCAAAAAACTTATGTTATTAACGATCCAATATCAAAATTTTAAAACTTTCGAAATGTGGCATTCAAAAATCCGAGTTTTCGGTTTATTTACAAAATATTTACATCATTCGATAACAGAAGATATTCCGGGCTTACTAAGGTGCAACATTATACAATAAGTTAAAAATAATATTATATCATCAATCGATGATAAAAAACTTTATGTATCCTTGCATTTAAGATACCTACATTTTGTGCACATTTGTATGTTTTTTTCAAACGCTGATAAAAAATAACGGTACATTCAAACAAATTGCTCGAAGCGCTTGATCGGACTCTACGTGATTTTCGAGGATACTACAAACCGATGGGAGGCGCTCTTATTCTTTTTGTAGGTGATTTTCGTCAAACTTTGCCCGTTATCAATGACCGCAGATGAGCTGAACGCATGCTTGAAAGCTTCATATCTTTGGAACCGAGTCGAGAAAATCACGCTATCCAAGCCGTTGTCGACAAGGTTTTCCCAAGTCTAACAATCTTCTACAAAAAATCGGATTGGCTGTGGGAACGTACAATTTTGGCACCAACAAATTACGATGCCAACAAGCTCAATGAGCAAATTCAATTGAAACTGCCCGGCAAATTAATCAAATACAAATCGATCGATACAGTAATGGATGAAGAACAAGCCGTCAATTATCCCACTGAATTTTTAAATTCATTGGAACCACCCGGAATGCCACCACATGTGCTAACATTAAACGTTGGATCACCGGTAATTCTTATTCGCAACTTAAACGCACCAAAGTTATGCAACGGAACCACATTGACCATCAAAAACTGCTTACCAAATTTAATCGAGGCAACAATCATCGGTGGCAGATTCAAAGGCGAAGATGTACTTATTCCACGAATTCGGATGATTTCCAATGATTTACCATTCCAATTAAAGCGGCTCCAATTCCCTTTGCGTCTTATCTGTGCTATTGCCATCAATAAAGCAAGAGTCACATCATTAACTATTGCTGGCTTAATTTTGGAAAATTTATGTTTTCCACACGGCACGCCAAAAAACAAAAAACATTGAATATCCGCTGGCCCCAAGATGAAGTAATAAATAAATATAATTTTCCATACCTAGACCATATGTAAGTTATTCTGTAACAAATTTTTATGATAGATATTCCATAAATTTATTTAAAGGCCGTACATTTCTTTAAAAGCTTAATTTAAATCGTGTGGTAATACAACACTAATGTTTGCTTAGGGCCAGCAACGCGGACCGGGTCAGCTAGTAAATAATAAATAATGAACTGCTTCAGTCTCCCCCTTTGATACTGAAAGCGTCCCGATGAAGCATCAAAACTTACTTTCTAAGTCGACCTCTGGTTCTCATTCTTCCAATCGGTTGAACAGGGCAAGTGTTTGATAAGAATCTGCTGGCATACTTCTTAGGGTGTTCATTAGGGCCCTCCCCCTGGAGTAAAACTGCCCCTAGAGCGTATGGCGTAGCACTGGATGGCTCTTCAAATATTGCTCCAGTAAGGTGAATCCCATCAGAGTCCTTATTTATTTATTTATTTTATTTAATTCCACACATTTTACTAAATTTCTACCATTGTCTGTCGTAATTGAATATATTTGCTTAATGTTGATCTGGAAGTTTTTAAGTATATTCTCAATTTCTACCTGCAGGTTTTGAGCAATATGTTTTTTCTTTAGTTCAACCATTGCAAAAGTGTAAATTACGATCTTCTTATTTTCAATTAATTGAACATTCACTCCCAATATAGACCGATCATTCCAACTTCAAACTAACAATTTTTCCTTTTAAGTTATTAATTATGCACTGTTTCATTTCATCACATTTCTCGGTAATAAATTCCATAGCATTTCTTGAAGTTATTGGTTCCATTTTTAAACCATTAAAAATTGGATTTGTTAAAGTCTTGAAAGTCTTAGAATCAAAAAATTTCAGAGGCCGTGCTTCGGTGGTAATCATATCAATGCAAGCATCTACGACCTCCTTTCTGGACATTTCCACTGTAATTTTAATGCGATTATCATCATTACTTACATCCTTGTTTAAAAGTTTGCTCAATTTTTCGTAGTCCGTAACATGTCTGCATGGCGTTTTGCAAACGTCTTTTTAAATTGGTTAAGCTTCCAGTATTGATGACTTTCTTACATATTTTACACAAAGTTTCTCCACCACTCTCAATGTAATATTTGCGGATTAAAATATTCCGTTTACGACCCATGTTTCACTGATTTATCAATAAAAATTAATTAATGAGTTAAAAAATCACGTTGTCAAATATTTGTCAACTGCATTAATATTAAATATTTACTGATATGCAAAGCAAAGGCAAAGAAGAGTTGATAATAATGATATAACAATTCTATTGATACTTCTTAAATTAGTAAAGTATAAATAACGGTAAAATAATATTCTCATCAGTGTTGCCGCGGCCTATAAATTTTAGTATAAAAGGAAGTACCTACTGCAAAAAGGGTATCATTTTGTGCCTAATCAATGAACAATGCTTTTACTTCTTCATTCATCTATTAAAAATGTTGTTGAAAAGCTTTTAGATCTATTATTAGAATTCCAATGAAAGAAATATCTTTTTTTTTTTTTTGGAGAAAAATGTAACCAATATGAAACCATATAACCAATTTTGGTTAGAAATAACCAAAACAAAAACACTGATTGTCATCGATCTTATTTTTCTTATACATATTTCCATTACATTGTTATTATGGCATAGTCAATTTTTTTCTGACTTAAAAAATAAAAGTCAAATTTTAACTTTTATTTTTGACCGAAAAAATAGAAGTCAAATTTTAACTTATATTTTTTACTTAAAAAATAAAAGTCAAATTTTAACTTTTATTTTTCACTTGAAAAATAAAAGTCAAATTTTAACTTTTATTTTTGACCAAAAAAATAAAAGTCAACTTTTAACTTTTATTTCTGACCGAAAGAATAAAAGTCAAAAAATAACTATTATATTTTGACTTTTTTTAAAAAAGTCATAACTGTTACGGTCCCTGGTTACATTTAAACCCAATTGGTGCTTTATCTCTCCAGAACTCATGTTTTTTAAAGCAGCTAAGCGCCGAATTTCTCTTTTTCCCCTATCGTCAACAGTTGGCTTGCGACCATTTCGTTTTGTACAACCATAATTATTCGGATTTTTCAAAAAGTTTGTTATTGTATTCCTTTGTCTTATAATCAGTGATGCCAACTTTTACATCATTAAAAGCACTGTGAGCACATAAAAATAGGGTAATACTTTTTAAAAACGGGTATTTAATAAAATTTCGGGTATTTGGAAAGCAAAAAAGCACTAAAAATACGCGAAAATCGTCAAAATGGCAACGCTGCTTATAATCCTCTTCGATATTGTTTTAATATTTGAACCAGTTTAAAAAAAAAAAAAATTAATTTGAGTCTGTTCATATTCACTTTATGTACACCCACGAGACATATTATCCTGTATCAAATGGTAAAATAATAAACACTCGTTATAATTAACACTAAATCATTGTATTTTACCTTTTTTGTTAATTCCAGTAATTAGACACTCAAAATAATAATAAAATTAATTTATAAACTTTGCACTTGCACGTTCAAATATCAATGCACATATAAATATTTATATTTACAAGAAAGTGATAACAAAGAATATACAGAGAATCTGTCTAAATTTGTGCGTACTTAAATTTTACCGTTAATTGTACGAGTACAATATTAAGAGTTAAACATCTAAAAACAGCCTATACACATATAGGTATTTCGCTAACTGTATAATGAAATCCCTACTTTATAATTCAAAATTTTGTTGGAATTTTAATTGTAATTGTATGTACTTTATTATTATTAACATCAATATTTATATAGTACAGAATTTTATACAATTTAATAGTGCTATTCAAGATATTGATCTTTACAGTAGATATCTATCTATATATGGCATCAAGTGACAACGGCTGGAGCGATTTGGCTGATTTTTTTAATTCGATTCGAAATTCTCAGGAGATGGTTTGTAAAGAAAAAAAATTCAAAAATTCCGGGGTAAAACTCGGAAATTTTTTTTGTGAGTACAGCCAACTTTAATAAAAAAAATCCCCCTAAAGTATGCTGTACAAATTTAGATATTTTATTTGCAAATAAATACAACAGGCATGTCGTGAATACATCTTTTTCTATATATGTATGTACATTAGGGTGGCCCTAAAATAAAGTTGCGGATGTTCCCGACTAATATGAAAATTTGATTAATTTTAAGCCTACGTTTCTAAATTTTTTTGTCCTGGGGTCAATATTTGGTGAGCTGGATCCTTTTTAGAGGTTTTTTGACTTTTTTCACATTTCTTCCAAAGGAACTATATGTAAATTTGGTATCATATGAAAGGTATTTGAGAGGCGCATTCAATGGGTTATCAAAAATTAAAAAAAAAAAATTTTAAATGCAAAAATTTTTAAAATTTCAGAGAAAATTTTAGATAGAGCTTCTGGTAAAACTTCTTGTCGATTATTAACGGCAAAATCTAAAGTTGCTCCTCCTGCGCATAGTTCAAGTCTCTACCCAGACTTGAAGTCTCTACCCAGACTTGAACTATGCGCAGCGAATCTATTAACTAAGTTATGGTCAAAAATAAAAAATACACTGTTATTTAAGGTGGACATCGTAACATTTTGGACTGATTCAGAAATTACGTTACACTGGATTCAAACTCACCCATCTTCTCTGGCAACCTTTGTCTCAAATCGAGTTTCAGAAATCCAAGAACTATCAGCTGAAGTCACGTGGCGTCATGTGCCAACTAAGGAAAATCGGGCTGATATAGTTTCTACAGGATGTAATGTTGAAGAATTAGTTGACTCTATTTGGTTAAACGGCCCAAGTTTTTTACTCGAGAAAAATAACCTGTGGCCAGTAAATGAGCATTTAAATTTAACTCCCAAAGAAGAGTCACTTGAAAAACCAAAAGCTAATGTGTTTTTGGCTGTAGAAGAAAATGAAGTTAATCATATTGCGAAGGCAATTGAAAGTTACTCATCATAAAATAATTCGAGTATTTACATATGTTTTTCGATTCCTTGATATTGCTCGGAAACAACAATGCAAAAGAGATTAATTGGCCTTTTCTCCAGCTAATTGAATTCATTCAAAAAAGAGAATATGCCAATGATCTGAAAAAATTAAGCAAATCACAAGTTTTATCTTCAAATTTGCAACGTTTGAATCCATTTGTTCATCAATATAAAGATGAATATCGCAATTTTTCACTACTTAGAGTAGGCGGGCGATTGTTAAACACACTGATTGCACACGATGCAAAATTTTCCCTTTTATTGCCAAAAAATTCTCATTTTATGGCCATATATTTACGACGGCGTTAGATCAAAACGCCCAAGGTCGTAACGCCCAAAACCAAAATTGTCATAAAGCCCAAATATTGTTGTATAGCCGAAAACACAAAAAAAAATAATGACAAAAATGCCCAAATGTTATGTTATATCGTCCAAAAGTCAAAGTTTTGGTGCTGTAGGTACTATAATCATAGAATTATAAGATCTGAAAAATTAAAGAAACACATTACAGGGAATCTGTACTATGCGAAGCCGGTTTTCTGTATATCATAGAGGAGAAAATACTTCGGAACAAATCTAGTTTACCGAAGCAGCTCCAAATAAAAAAAAAAAAAAAGGACGCAGGGTGATAGAAAATTTAAAAATAAGAAGAAAAAATTAAATGAAAATATTGGCGCAAACGCTTAGTTTTCGAGTAATGGACGTTTTTAGTTTTCATAGAAATATGTAAATTTCCACAACTAAAGCTTCACTGCATAGCCGGCCTTTGGCCGGTGTTCTGTATACCATAGAGGAGAAAATACTACATAACACCGACTTTGCATAGTACAAATTTCCTGTAATGACAGTTTTTCTTTTGGGCGTTGTGACCTAGACTATAATTTGAAAAATATATTTCGCCCAAATTCAATGTCGTTTAGCCCAAATGGCAAAACGGTAAAATGTTTGGGCCTTATGACAATTTTGGTTTTGGACGTAACGACCTTGATAACAACCGTTTCACTGTATGGCCCATGAGATCCTGCAGATTGGCTTTCGCAGAGACTTCCGTAAACTCTGTATGCAGTGGTCGTGAATTTATTTTGGCTTGCGTAATATGCTTGTATCCGGGTAAAATGTCAGCGCCGTGTCGCGTTAAAGATGCCCGTAGTTTCTCATATTTCTCTTTGGAAAGTTCTAAGTCCATAAACAAGGCCAAGGCTTCTTCGGAACCATACTTTTTAATGTGTGCGTTTGTGGGCGTGGGAATGCTTTCCTTAATCCTTTTTAGTCGCAGTGGGCTTGCATCAGCAACAGATTTGGTTATCTGCGACCTAACTTTTTCACTATCCTTTGTATATTTAATAGACAGCGCGTCCGATAAATGCTTCGTGGTCAAGCCATTGGTGGCATTGGCAAGTTTCCTCTTTCTTGTGAAAATTGAACACTCCTCAATACTTTTTTTGGCCTTCCTTTTGATCCTCTGGTTGATGTGTTGGGTTTATCTACTGCCAATATATTCAGGATGGTGTCTTCATTAAGCCAGTCCTCGTATTTGGAGTTGAAGTTCTGAATAGTTCGATTAGATTTCACCCATTTTGCCTTAATATTTGCATATATCAGATAAAAATTATTTTTTATAATTTCGCTTCTCTCTATGTTTCCGTATAAGCTATCAAGTTCTTCTAAAGCAGCTTCCGTGAAAAACTTTGGTGTGGTTGACTTTCTAAACAGTTCAAATAATTTTAAATTATTCAATTTTATGTTTTCAGTACTTGAATTGTTTAATGGTTTCAGTAATTGTTGCGCCAACTTTCAGTCGTAGACTAATCCAGGTATTATGCCTTTTTTGCAATATATAGGCTTATGCTACCATGCCTAAAAATTTACTACTAAAACAAAACTACTGTCAGTAAAAACATATGAGGGATGGACGCCATACAATTTCTGCAACCATGTCTTTTTAAACTTTTTTACCTCTAGAAGCCAAACGGGCACGTGCGGGCAGATAAAACCTTTTGAATTATGTAAAGAAATAATCAAAGAACAGGTTTTGCAAATATGGCAAATATGGAAAAATATAAATTCTTTTTATTTTCCGTCAAAGTTGAAAATTAGTGAAAAAACGGATAGTTTTTAAATAGTGATTTACCAGGAGAAACACAAAGCAAACAGTTAATTTTTTTATCATTATACATTTAATAAATACATCAATCAATACAAACAAAAAATGTAGCGATTCGTTACCTATTTTTCGTGATATTAAACCTGAAATCGCAAAAAATTGACTAAAAATTGTGTGTTTTTTTAAAAACCGAAAGTCGGTCAACTTTGAACGGTTATATCTTCTAAACTAATGTGATATTATTAAGAGTGGCATATTTGAAATCGTTGAAAAGTTTCCTATAACATGGGTTTATTCAAAACTTCGTCGGCGCTCATGAAAATTTTGATTTTTGCAACCTCGTTTGCTCTACGGGCGCCACTGTGCGCTGGCTACAACTAAAAAACGGTTAACAGGTAAACAATATTATTTAAACTGAAAAATACTTAGCTAATTATTTTACCTTTGTGATAACATAGTGCTAACGATTGCTTCTATCTAATTCTCTTACCTTTATTATAACAGAGTACAATATATTTGGAATTCGAGGACTGTTTTATCTCACTGTATTAAGTTAAGGATAATAACGTATTCTCTATATGGAAAATATACCGCCCTGTATTTATAAATATTCATTAGAAATTTAAGTAGGCATCAAACAAAATAAAACACATCTAAAGTGAAATAAAGTAAAATTTCATATTATGTTATTTATATTTTATTTTACCTTTAAAAACGGTCGTTTATTTCTTTAAATAAACCGGATTCCTTTTAGTTGCAAAATAAAAGCGTCAAGTAGTTTAAAGAAAATATAACGAGTCGTTATTTATTCAAATGTACACAAAAACAATTTTAAATGAACACTGTCTTTTATACACTCATTTTTACAAATTGTTGTAAACTAAATGGACAAAAGCTGCATCATTCATATTCTCTTCATTTAAATTCATTGTTTTAATGGGGTTAACACAATAGCACAATGTTTTTATCAAATAATAAAAAAAAACTTCAATGCGCAATTTTCATAATTTGCAGAACCGTCAAAATCATATAGTAATATGAACAACTTAATGATGTAACGTGGGCCAAGATAGCCTCGAAAAATAGTAACGGCGGAAATGAAAAAGAGGAAATTTTCTAATATCGTTTAGGGGAATCGAGTGGCAACAAATGATTTTAGGAATTCAGGGGCAACGAAAACTGGAACCAATTTTAGCAATTTCGAGAGCACAAAACCTCGAAAACGATGTTAGAATTAAGCGGTAATGTAATTATTCAGCATAAAAAATCCAGAGAAATTCGAGCTCCTCCAAAATGGTCAGAAAATTTGGGATTCTAAATAAAGTAGAATCTGGGTAGTGTCAGGGCACAGACTCAATGTAAATTGAAAGTATACATCCCACTGAATATAAAAAGCTTTCCGTGCAAAAAATTGTCAGAGATATACATATGTACATATATAAAAAAGAGTGTACATTTTATTATTCCGAAAAATTTACCTGTTAATTGACTACTATTGTTGATGGTCATCGGTGGCACTGTGTAAGATAATTAGCAGATGTTGTTTTTGGACGTCGGTGACGCTGTGGATGATTGTCTTTCGTTGCTATTGTTTTTTGTACTCGGTGCAACTTGCTGATAGAAAAGTTCCGTATAAGACTCATAACTGTCTTCAATATTCATAATACTGCAATTATTCGAAAATTCCGTGTTGTACGCTATATTGCTCTATAAATGAATTAATAGAATAAATATGTGGTTTGTATCAATATTGAAATAACATATTTTCCCGCTAATTTCTTCTAATTTGTGCTGGTTAACAAGATCGGTGTTAAATGCTAATCTACTCGAACAAAATATTCCTATTAACGTTAAGCTTATCGGATATATTAAAAAAGGATGCAGATCGATTACTAATTTGCTTTGTAATGTGTAGCTCTGATTACATCTTTCTATTTTAAGAATTTTATATATTTTATATTGATCCCCTTTCACAAAGTAAAAGGAGTTGGGGGTTTTAAATCAAAGAAAAAATTTTTATAGCGTAAGTTATTTTCTGTTTTGTTAAAAGAGAAAAACGAATCATTTTTCATAACGTTCAATATTCTTTGTTCTACAATACGATTAAATGCGTTCGGCAATAAAAATTAAATGTCACCATTGAAAATAAATATAATGATGGAACTTATGATACAAAATCATTTAATAATCTGGCAGCAAGGTCATTTTTTGTTTTGCAATAGTCATAAGAAGTAAGAAATGATAATATCTTGCAGCAGATAAAATGCCTTTTAATACAATTGGGCCAGTATATAATAAAAATGTCCGAAATTCTGTTACTTTAAACCTTTCCAGATCATCTAGCACCCTAGGTTTTCTACTAAACTCTTTAGGCACATATTTTCTTAAAGACAACAATTTCGATTTATTTCAGAACGATTTAAAGAAAATGGATGACTTTTCTTTCTTGTCAATGCCACTAATAATGTTTTCATAACCCCAAGGCAGACAACATGCATATAATCAAATGGAAACTGTTCTACCATATCTATAGGCAACTTTTCTAAAACTAGTTGATTTTGTATATTATGATGTCTGTTCAGACAGGATTTCAGATTTTTTAAAAATTATTCGCCTTTGAAAACTTTCTCCTTTTTGAGTGCATTTGGTACAACTATAAAACCCCGCATGATTTTTATGCCTAAAATAAATGCACGGGCAGGGGCATCGCAAATAAATGCCCTTATATTAATTGTAATTTTCACAAAAAATCATCCCATTTGCAATCAAAGATTGCATTTCTTCTACAAATTCAGAAAGATACGAATTTGTATCATGAGGTTTGGAACAACCAACATAAATGCCATCAATAAAGACAGGTGCAGTACTATTTACGTTTATCAGAATAGGCCACACTTGTTTTCGGGAACTTTTAAAAAGAGGGGCTTCCTCTTTCAACATTTAAATTTAGTGATATTTCTGAATGATAATATTCAAAATTATTTAAAAAATCGGTAAATGCATGCTCTATCCCATAATGTACATATTCCCCGGGTTCCACTATTCGCTTAACAATTTCACGGGGAGTATATTTCAATGTACGTACATCTTTTGGCAAACTGGCGATTTTTTCACTTAATAAACTAATCACATCATTAGAAGCCTGTCTGCTAATATTATTTACCGATAACCATTGAGATAAACGTTTATTAAAATCATCTTGGTCTTTTTTTCCTCTTCTTTAAGGACTTCTATATTTAGTTGAGACTCCACACTATTATTGCTAACAAAATTGTTCGTACTGTCATTAAAACATATTAAATTATTAACAACATAATTTGCAACCATATTACTTGTATTTATGACATGTTTTGCTTCAGAAATATATTTTCTATTCTTTCTGCCCATTTTATTACCTTTGAATTTATTTTCACTTTATATCCGTTTACACTGAACTCCGATTTAAAACTAATATTGTTTTCTGTTTTGTGCTTTTGGTTGCACAAAAAAAGTACCGAAAAAAGTAACGTTACTTTATTGTTTTTTCCAAGAATGATAAAATAAAGATTACGCCAACGCGCGTAAAATTTTAAAATGTTCTGCGCATTTTGGCCCTGTGATGTTACACATTCTGGGTTTCTATTGGCTAATTTTTTCTCACTTGTTTTTTTTACTCATGTTTTTCTCACTGCACTCTTCATGTTTATATTTTTTGTTGTTTTTTTTTTGTTTGTTTTTCTTTTTTAAACAGATTTTATTTTAGAACTCTCAATTTCAATTGCAAGGTTGCCAACTATCACATAAACATAAATTTTTCGCAAGAAATTTTAATTCTAACACATTTTTTTTTTTATTACTTTTAATTTAATTATTGGATCTTTCTTTACAAAAGAAATTTACAATAAGTATTAAAATCTTAAAATTAATTAATCATTTCTGGGTCTATTGCCATTGCAATAGAAACTCCATTTCTGGTTGCGGAAACTGTTCATCTATCTTGCAGTGCAGCGAGAGCCAATGTGTCTACCCTCTTTAGGCGAGTATGTCCATTATAATACAGTAGATCCTGTGCAAGAGGATTTGGATGCGTTGCCAGTTTTCGTACATATTTGGAGCAGAAGGTTTTTATTTCGTCGCGAACAAATGCAATATTAAGGTCCTTATGAATATTCGCGTTACTAATATACCACGGGTCACCGGTAATTTGTCGCAATATTTTATTTTGTCGTCTTTGTAATTTCTCTATATTAGAAGCAGAAGCTGTTCCCCATAATTGGATACCATAGGTCCATATTGGCTTAATAATAGATTTATAGATTAGAACTTTGCAGTTTAAATTTAGAGCAGAATGGGAACAAAGGAGCCATTGCAGCAGTAGTGTTTTAATTTTGAGTTGCGTGGATTTGAAATCAATATGTTGAGACCAGGTAAGGCGGCGATCGAGGTGTATACCAAGATATTTTATGTGATTTTGCTCGGGGATATCGATGTTATTTATCTTCAGTTTGGGACAATTTCCGCTTCTCAAGGTGAAAGTAACATGTGCACTCTTTGCTGTATTTACTTTTATTTCCCATTTGTCAAGCCATTTTTCGAGTTCTTTGATATGAGCCTGTAGACAACTAGAAGCAATAACTGGATTTTAATGTATGCTTATAAACGCTGTATCGTCTGCAAATGTTGACGTGTGTATTAGGTTATTTGTGGGCATATCTGAAGTATAAAGTATATACATTAGAGGACCAAGTATACTACCTTGTGGAACTCCTGCTGCGATTTTTCTTGAGTCTGAATTGTGGTCTTTATACTTTACTACAAACGAACGATCTAATAGATAGTTTCGCATCAGCTTGTGGGTGTTTTGGGGTAACAAAGAGCATATTTTATATAAAAGCCCATCATGCCAGACTTAGTCAAAGGCTTGGGAAATGTCTATGAAGACAGATGAGCAATAGTGTTTATCCTCAAAAGCCTTTATAATAAGAGTTACTATGCGATGAACCTGTTCTATAGTGCCATGATTCTTTCGGAATCCAAACTGATGAACGGGAATGATATGGTGGTCGTTTCAAAAATACTTTCTCGAAGAGCTTTGAAAATATTGAAAGTAAGCTTATCGGGCGATAAGATGACACTTGAGAAGCGTCCTTACCTGGCGTAGGTATCATAATTATTTCTGATATTTTCCATGATTTAGGAAAGAAACCAGTTCGCAGAATGGAATTGAAAATTAATAAAATTAGCTTAAGGGCCGCTGTTGGTAGTTCACGAATCATTTTTCCTGAAATTTTGTCCATACCAGGGGATTTATTTGTTTTAATTTTTTTGATTTCTGTGGTTAAGGAAGCGAAACGAATTTTCATTGGGGAAACAACACAGTCTTCAATAGCTGGTAGGGTTATGTCGGAGCTAGAATTATTAGGCGTAAACACTTTTTCGAGGTACTCGGCAAAAACTTCAGCTTTGTCTTTGTGGGACCTAGCCCAATTACCATCGCTACAACGAATAGCAGACTCACATTTAATCGGGTTTTTAAGTTTTTTGGTGGCTTTCCAAAGACTGTAATCCGTGGTTTTTGTTGGGTCTAGACCTTCTAAATATGCACTTAGAGCTGATCGTTTGTCCTCTAAGAGAGCGCTATGAAGGGCTCTTTGACATTGGTTTAGTTGACTTTTCAAGGTAGGTGAGCGATGTATTTGCCATTGTCTTCTAATGTTTCTCTTTTCCTTTATAAGGTTTAGAATAGTTGTTGAGCATTTATTTTTAGTGCTGTTGTAGCGTGTATGAGGTGTAGCTACTTTTGCTGCGGTTGATAATATGTCAGTAAATACGTATATAGCATCTTGTATTTCATTATCGGATCTAAGTGAAGTATTTTGCGGTACGTGGGAGCTTACATACTTTCTATATTTGAGCCAGTTAGTATGTCTATTAGGGAAACAAAAAGGTGTTTCGATGTTTTGCCAATTTAACAATGATATAATAGTGGGGGAGTGGTCTGAGGACAGGTCGTACAAAGAGACTGTAGAAAGCTGATCACGTTTGATGTTCTTAATGACTGCAAAATCTATTAAATCAGGAGCTTTATGCAGATCTGTGGGCCAATAAGTGGGTTGTCCATCAGATATAACATCAAGTTTAAGAGATGAAATAGCTTTTAATAGCTGTCTGCCCTTCGGAGTAATGAGCCGTGAGCCCCAGAACATGTGCTTTGCATTGTAATCACCTGCCGCTATAAATTTATTGTCTAGCGTTTTGTAAAAAGTAGTGAATTGTTCTTCAGTTATTTTGTGTCTTGGGGGACAATATATAGAAGATATGGTGATGTTTGTGGCCGAGAGGCATATTGATTAGGCTTGAATGTGATCAGTTTTATATTCCGGCATTGGAAAGTGACTAATTTGATTCGTAATTATTAAAGCTGCACCACCACATGCTTTGCCATTGGGATGTTTTGTGTCGTATGTGGAGTACCCTTTTATTCGAAAACAATTTTTTAATGTAAAATGCGTTTCAGAAACCAGCAATATATCAATAGACTGAGACTTTAAAAAACTTTCTACTTCTACCTTGTGTTGGCTTAAGCCGTTTGCATTCCAGTAACATATTCATATCTGGTTCATTGTTTACAGGCAAATGTTTGAAGAAGCATACCCTGGTTTCTTAACAGTTCCTGCATCATGACTTGCATATTTGATATAAAGCTGTTCATGGTTTGTATCAGAAGCTCTATTGAGTTTTCTAAAGGTGATTTCTGTAATGATTCTTTAGGTGTTCTAGATTCTGGAGTTTTCTGAGCGACTGGTTGTACCAAAGGAATACTACTGAATTTGGCAGCTTGAGCATACGATAATTTTTTAGTGGGGATAGGGAGTGGATTGGCAGAGTAATTGACAAAGTTGTTATTGGTTTGATCAGAGGGCCTATGTTGAGTGGAGATATTATTATTTATGGATAAATATGGGAAGTCATTTGACTGGAAACGGCGATAAGCAGGTTTATTTTTAGAGTTTTTTTATCTGTAGAAATACTGGACATCCCCTGTAGTTTGCGGTGTGGTTGCCACCACAGTTGCTGCATTTTTTGTTTCTGGGGTCGCTTTTAGTTTTTGTAGATTCAGAAGTTTTATGAACATCACCACAGATCACACATACTGCTGGAAGCTTGCAATAGCTTCTGGTATGCTCAAATTCCTGGCAGTTTACGCATTGTGGAGGTTCTTTTCTTTTACGTGGTTCTTCTACAGTAATTCTTCGGTGAAGAAGATATCGAAGGTTATAAATTGGGTGGGGCTCGTTTCCCTTTAATTTGCTAGATTCAAAGGCAATTTCGACTTTAAAAAGTGGTTGCGGTATTTTATCCTTATTATTTATATTGTGTACTGACTTTACCTTGTAGCCTTCATTTTCTATAGCATTTGCTATTTCGCTAGTTGGTACGTTGCTTTCAATGCCTTTTATGACGATTGATAAACCTTTTGCGCTTTTGAGCTGATGAGTGTAGTAATTTTTATTTTTCGAATCGAGATATGAAACAATTTTACGGAAATTTTTTTCTGTAAATGTTTGAATTTTCGTTTCAAGAACGTTTCCTCTACGCAGAGATTCTACAACAAAGTTATCTTTTCCAACTGTTGTTTTTAAGGAATTCACCAGAATGTTGGAGTTTTTTTCACGTAAGAAAATTGCTGGGGGTTTGTGCTGTTTAGCAATTTCAAGTGCATCTTCTTCGGAATCGTTAGTAGCTAACAAAGAACAACGATTTTGGCTCATTGTTTGAGTAGTACCAGTTTTTTTGGTTTGCTTAAGAGTGGGGTTATTTTTGGAGGAATTTGGGCTACGCTTTCGCTTTAATATTGTAAAATATCGATCGATCCCTTTCAATGGTTTGTCGTTGCCTTTTGCTGAATCTATTTTAGTTGTTTTAGGTATAGCACCCTTTGAGACGACCATTACCGACTCAGTTGAAGTAGCATCATTGGCTTGCGTGTTCGATGTAAGAGAATTTTTAAGAGCCTCACTTTTTTGCTCTTTATAATTATAAGTTTGTATAGTTGTATTTTGTGTAGTAGTGGGAGTATTATTAAAAAGAGAATTACATACTGACATTTTTTAAGATGTTGAGATTGTAGTTGTTGTAAATGCTTGTGATGTAAATGACGAACAAGTATTTGTACTTGTTGTTGTTGGTGTTTTACACTGAACAGTCCATGCTGCTTCGTTATATAGAGGGGAACTTGCAATTTGCGGAGGTGAACGCAATATTTTTATTTTTTCACTGTATATTGGCGGTGAATGCCCGATAGGTACGGTGACCATTTTTGGGAAAGGAAAATACAGGACAAATACAAAATTATGTTAAAAATGAAAAGAAAAACAGAAAAAATAATCATATAATATATGTATTATTATTATTATAAAATTAAGTAACAACAAATACAAGTCTTCTTGAGTAGAATAAAAAGTTAAATAAAAAGTTTTTATAATATTATAATTTAAAAAAATAAATTTGGTTTTATAAACAGTCTTCTTGACCATAAATGATAAATTTAGTTATGAAGTTTGATATTTTTCAACAGAATGGATTTTTTTAAAACATCTGGATTGTTAATTAAAAATCTTTTAAATTCTGAGCAATTATTTTTAAAATTGCATTTTGTAATTAATAATGATCTTAAAGTATTTACTTTCAATTGCGATTTTTCGGTGGTCAAAATATTATTCATTATTGAAAACACTCTCTCGGTAGCAGCATTTCAAGCTGGTAGACATAGACAAAATTCAACAAGTATCAATATATTTTTATATGCAATCACATTTGTCTTCAAGTGATTAAAAATTTCAATCCATTTTTCATCTACTGATATATTTTTTACCCTCCAGTCTTTTATTTTTTCATTATTTGCAAAATTTTTCACGCAGCTTAATTTATCAAATAAATCTTCATTATTTATTTTTAAATCATTTCTAAATTCATTTAGATAGGATAAAGTTTTTTCAATCTTGTCCCAAGATAACATATTTCGTAACAATATCCAGTCTAAAATTTCTATATCTCTAAAAGCTTTATCCCACTGATTTAGGTAATGAATGCATGTTTGGTTAAAATTTGTTATATGTTCTTTAGTTATTGTTTCATCAAAATCATTACTTTTCTGTAATTCGAGAATAATATTTTTGACGGTAAGGGGTAAAAACAGTTCCTTTTTCCGTTCGACCAATTTAAATTTTAAATCTTTCAAAATAGTTGAAGCCTCAGGCATTGAAATATTTCGTGATTCTACATTAAGAATAGCTTTATGAAATGTTAAAGCTTGGCTATATGCAAAAGATAGCCATAATTCAGCACAAGGATTCATAAAAAATTTCGTAATATTGTCGGACATTTTGGTTGAGACATAAAATATAATTTTAAAGCTTCAAATAGTTTTATGAATCTTTCCAAAGCAGGCATTAAAGTTAACTATCGCGTTTTGCTATGTCCTAGTAACTTTTTCTATTCTATTTCAATATCTTCATATATTTCTTTGAAATTTTCAATTCTAACTGTATAAATATAAAAAAAGAATAAATTTTAATAATAATAACTTCAATATCAATAGGTAAGCATTCTGCTGCAGTTTGTATGCAGTTGTTCAAAATATGTGCAGCGCAATTTACACCTATCAGTTTTTGGCCAATGAAGTTTTGCATTTTGTGAAAGATATTATTCTGACCTTTTCTGGCTGTGCCACTAAAACTACAATTTGTGCATTCTCCACAAAACGCTATCATTTTACTAATTATTTCATTTTTTCAAGAGTCTCTTGCACATATTTCGAAATAATATCTGAAGTTTCTCCAATAAGGTCTTTAACATCCAAAATCTTAATCTGAATTCCTTTATTCGGCAGAAAGTATCGAATAATTATTGGACAAATTTTAACATTTTTGTGATTCGAACAATCTAAATATATTGTGATACATTGAACGTTGGACAAATCTGCTTTGATTGTATTTAATGACATTGGTGTAAAAATATTGTTAACAATGGATTCACATTTTGTTCTAGCACAAGAATATTTTTCATTGAAACACGATTTTATCAGTTTTGATGTGCAATCGTAAGACCTAAATGAAAAATTGTGCTGAACACTGTGAAATGTCCAAGTACCTTCTACAATAGCCAGGCCCTTTTCTTTATCATTGAATGTATTACTTTTAAAAAAATTCGTTAAAACTTTACTTGATGATTTGGCTAAATCTGCTCTTTTATGCTTTTGTGTTTGCAAATGCTGTTTACTATCAGTACGTCCACTATTTGCTATAGAAAAATGTGCCAAACATTCACATCTCACCTCATTGGAGCTACTTGTTGTTTTAATAAATGGAAACTCGCTTTTTAAGTCATCATTGAAATTACAATTTCTTTTTGTTGGAGTCATATCTCTAATAAAATGAATGCTATTTTAAATGTGATTTTAAAAAAACATTGTTATTTTAACAAGTTGACATTGACAATTCAATTTCTAGCTGACAATTCACAATGTTGCCAAATTATAGGAAATTTCCCATATCCCAGTAAACAAATTTTTCACTTTTGCAAATGTAGGGAAAGTATACAGTTGGATTTTTATGATAATTTTGTATTAATGTTCGTGCAATGTATATGCTAAAAAGAGGACATTTGCATATCAAATTAGGAAATAAGGGACATTGTACTGTCCTGTATTTACAAAAAAATCTCAAGGGACAGCATGTTAAAAAACAGGACTGTCCTGTAAAATACAGGACGGATGGTCACCGTACCGATAGGCATTGTTTTTTTTATTGTTTCTGTTGTTTTTTAAGTTTCTTTTTCTTTGCCTTTTTTATAAGAAAAAAAAAAACTGAATATATGTGTATATGTGTTAATAACACATTATTTTTATTTAACTCTTTTAATTATAAATTGGTTTTGTTTTAATAAGTTCTTTTATTGTTTAGTTATTTTGTTGCGCATTTAAAATATACACGTCTTTATACGGCGACTGTTGATAATGTGTACACAAGATTTTCTTTAAAAACTACAGTTAAGTCATTGAAAAAAAATTTCAGCATATTCCGTTAGGTATTTATACAAAATAAGTAAAAAAGAAATATAAAAACATACAAGTAAGTTTATAGGAAAACATATTGGGGAAAATATAACATTTATTATTTTATATAATTTTTATAAGCAGACTGTAAAAATGAACGACTCTCGCATGAGTGTATGCGAGTCATACTTATTTTTTTATCGTCTACGTACATTGAGTTAAGGAGAGTCAAAATAAACAACATCATACATGAGATTAATGGCGTTTTCTTTTCTGGCAAAAATGTTACACGTTTTTCCCATTTCGCATCTTTTTTAATTTTTTTGTGTTCTTTTCTATAAATGTCACACTATAAATTAAAAAAATGGTGCACCTTTCACACTCTGTATTTTTAGAGGGGGAGAATCGCACGATAAAACAGCTGACCAGTGATGCCAACTTTTGAGACTCAAAACGCGTAAACATTTTTGAAAAAAGGGCTAAATGGAAAATAATCCATATAAAACCACATCCAATTTTTCTTTTTTTTCGCGTTTTGAGTGACTAAAATCCTGATAAATCTAGCCCGAAAAGGGCTAAGTTGGCATCGCTGCAGCTGACACTTGTTTTGTTTATGAATATGTATTTGTGTTAAGAAACAAAAAAAAATATACAAAGTGGAAAATATTACTACTTTTTTATGTGCTGAAAAAATTTTGGATGACTTGTTGAATTCATCTTCATCATCTGATGATGATAAAATATTTTATATGATTATGGAAAAGTGAAAGGCTTTGTAGAGAACGTAATTATGAATACTCTGAAGTTGACGTATGTCAAATTTCATAGGACAATATCTCCTACTTCTTATGTATGTATATATGTAATGTATATATAATATATATAATTTTTATAGTTTAAGAAGAATTTGCGTGTTAGTCGGGAAGGTGCCATTGGTCTTTTTGATAAATATTCATTGTGTTATTTCAAGCGATCTTACCAGGGAGCTATCTGCTTCTTCTTTTTTAACAAAAAAAAAAACAAAAGCAGCTGTACATGCAAAAAAAAATGTTACACTGTTGTAATTTTATGTTCTATTCTGACCATTAAAAATGCAACATCTTTAAAATGTGGGGTAAACATTATAAAAATGTACATAATAAAGGTGTAACATTTTATTTCAGAAAAGAAAACACCGTAAGTCTGAATATAATGAGTACTTCAAACTTTAAAGATGAATATTGGTTTGATGGTATTGAGACAAGTATGAGTACGTATAAGTATAACAAATTATAAAGCTAGATTTACACGATTGAAGGTATTTTGAAGTCTTATCAAAATTTTGAAAATTTATTTTGATGTTCTATTTACACGTTTCAAAAATTTTATCAAAATATTCTTTCAATATATTTCAAAATCTTTTGATAAAATTTTGATCAAAATTTGTTGAAGCTAATTTACACTATTGGTAAACTTTTTATATTGAAAATATTGACTTTGATCATCTTTTTTGCTTCTTTTGTGAAATAATATATTATTATAAAAAAAAAATAATTAATAAGTATGGACGACGACACAATCATCATAGCATCAACATTTTTACTATTGGAGGAAGAAGTAGCTGATAATAATGCAAAAAAAAGGAGAAAACAAAAGGAACTTAGGGTTCGACTTTTTCTTTTGGAAGGTATGTCTCTTTTATGGAGCGATTTATAAGGAATGATCCTGAGTTATACAAAAACTTTGTGCGAATGTCACCAGACGATTTTGATTATTTGCTTAATCTCGTCACGCCATCAATAGAAAATGCTAATACTAATATGCGGGAATCTTTATGCCCCGGAAAACGCCTGGCAATTACTTTAAAATTTTTACCGACTGGAGACAGTTACCCAAGTCTGATGTTCTTGTTTAAAAGATCAAGATCATCGATATGCAATATTGTGCCTAAAGTCTGCGCTGCATTATATAAAATATTAAAAGATAAATTTTTAAAGGTAAAACCTAATTTATTAAATAAAAAAAAAATATATCAAAAATAATATCGGTACAGATGCCAGCAACAGAAGAGGAATGGGAGAGTATTTCCCAAAGTATAAATTTTTTTTTTTTTTTTTTTTTAACTTCCCTTTATTATTACACCTGTCAACAAGATGACAATAAGTAATTTAATTTACAGAGGTGGGATGATAATTATCTTAAATCAGTACCTAAGATAACTTAAATCGAATTATTGAATGATAAGTAATATATAAATTTTTTAGTATCGCTCAGCTAGATCTGAAGGTGTAAACCGTTTAAGTCTTCTAGGTGCCAGGATTTCGTTTGCCGGCAACTGTCTGAGTTCCATGTTGGAATGTTGTGTTAAACGAGTTGTATGTTTAATGCTGCTGATACGGATAATTTCTTTTATTGTTTTGACGTTTAGATCTCGATGTATGTCCTCATCTCTAATATACCATTCTGCGTTGACAATAGTTCGCAATATTTTAGATTGAACTCGTTGAATAATTTTTAAGTTTGTTGTGCTAGCTGTACCCCATATTTCTACCCCGTACTTCCAAATTGGCGCTATAATTGTGTTGTATATAAGTAGTTTGCTTTGAGTTGTTAGTTTAGATTCTCTCCCTAACAGCCAAAATAATTGTCTAAACCTGTTGTTTATTTCTTTTTTCTTTTGAGTGATGTGATCTTTCCAGTTAAGTTTTGAGTCAATTATAATGCCAAGATACTTCGCCTTTGTATCCATAAGAATTGGTAGAGTATTTATTTGGATAGGTTGAAAGTTTGTTATCTTTCTATTAGTGTAGATTACTTGAATTGTTTTATCACTGTTTACTTGAATTCCCCAACTACGGAACCAATTCATTGTATTATTGAGCAGTTGTTGTAAGTTTTGCATAGCCCATTTGATGTTTGCGTGTGATGATAGTAGAACAGTGTCGTCAGCAAATGTTGCTATCATATTGTTATTTGTTGTAGGAGTTGGAATATCTGATGTAAACAGGAGGTAAAGCATTGGTCCGAGGACACTACCTTGAGGTACTCCAGCTTTTATAGAAAGTATTTTTGAATACTCGTCTTTATATTTAACATAGAATCTTCGGTTTTGTAGGTAGTTTTGTAGTATTAAGAAGAATTCTTTTGGCAATTGATTTTTTAGTTTATGAAGAAGACCTTTGTGCCATACGCTATCAAACGCCTTTGCAACGTCGAGGTATGTTGCAACGCAAAAGTTTTTTTTTGTCAATATCAGACGATATTTTATTTGTTACTCTATGAATTTGTTGTATAGTAGAGAACTTTCGCCTAAATCCAAATTGGTGTTTGGGGATGAGTTGTCTTTCTAGAAGAATTGGTTCAATACGTTCATAGAAGAGTTTTTCGAAGATCTTTGACAGCAGTGGCAGAAGGCTAATTGGCCTGTAAGATGTTGTTTTTGAGGCATCTTTGTTTGGTTTAGGAATAGCGATTATCTCAGCGACTTTCCATACTTTTGGGAAATATTTAATATCTATAACTGAATTAAATAAATTTCTTAAATAGACTAGGGCCTTATTCGGCAATTCTTTTAGTAGTTTTCCGGTGATCTGATCATAACCAGGAGATTTATTATCTTTTGTTGTTTTTATAATTTTTTTAATTTCATTAATTGAAATTCTTCTGATATGAGAGTTGGAAGAGCTGTTTGGAAAACTTTGAAGAGTTATATCCTTTTCGTCCATTGGATTTGTAAAGGTTTTAGAAAAATGATCTGCAAGAACATTAGCTTTTTCTTCATTTGTGCGGGCCCATGTGAGATCAGGTTTTTGGATCGGCGGCTGATGTAAAATTCCATTATTTATTTTTTTGGTTGCTTTCCAGAGCGAGTAATTTGTTGTAGCTGATGAGTCAAGGTTAGTAAGATATCTTTGTAGTTTATCTTCTTTGTCCTTCTTTAGCAAGTTTTTGAGATCTTTTGTGAGCCTATTAAGGTGGGTTTTGTCCTGAATTGACCTTGTAGTTTGCCATCTTTTTCTTAATCTTCGTTTGGCTTTTATTTTCTCTTGGATGTGAGGTGGGATACTGAATTTATCTACTGTGTGTGTTCTGGATGGAGTAGAATCACTAACCGCGTTTATAAGCGTATCATTGAAAAAAGTTATAGAATTATCCAATTCTTCTTCGGTTTTTAGCGATATATTTGTCTCGAGTTTTGTCTCTAAGATTTCTCTGAAACAATCCCAGTCGGTTTTCTTGTTGTATATAAATTTATTTTGATTGGATAGAAGTACATCGGTTTGGTATATAAGTACCACTGGAGAGTGGTCAGAAGATAATTCAAAGCATGATTTTATATTTAGATAATCATGTCTTATATTCTTGGTAATAAAAAAGTCTAAGAGATCTGGTTTTTTGTGAATGTTTGTAGGCCAGTAAGTAGGCTCTCCAGTACTTATAAATTTGCATTTGAATTCATTTATTGCCTCTAGCAAATTTTTTCCTTTCGATAGTGTTAATCGAGATCCCCAAACTGTATTTTTGGAGTTAAAATCACCACCCACTATAAACCGATTCCCAAGAGATTTAAGGAGTTCAAGATATTCAATTTTTGTGTTATTATGTTTCGGCGGGCAGTAGACTGCAGATAATACAAATGGACCGTGTATATCTTCTATTAAAATGGAAGTAGCTTGAATATAATCTTTTCTAAAATTTTGTAATTCAGTACATTTAATGGATTTTCGTATTATTATTGCTGTACCCCCATGCGCTGTGTTGTCAGGATGATTTGTATAAAAGATTGAGTAGTTTGGTATGGCTATAAAGCTTTTTTGCGTGAAGTGGGTTTCAGAGACAAGTAGCACGTCTACTGAAGAGCGATTTAAAAATAATTTTAGTTCGAGTGTGTGTTGGATAAGCCCGTTCGCGTTCCATTGTACTATATTAAGTTTACTTAGTCTGTCCATCGAGCTTAGTTAGAAGTACTGTGATAATGTTCATCATGTTAGATACTTGAGAAATCAGTTGCTTCATCATATCTTTAAGGTCTTGCATATCATTACTTTTTTGCGGTGTAGTGGAACTGAGTAAAGAATTACTAATAATGGACATTTCCTCAGTATTAGGGTTTTGACTCTGTGCTGTTGCTTGAGCGTAAGTCACTGTTGGATTTATTCTACTGTTTGTTGTAGGTACGTTTCGAGAATTATCAGCTTGTTGTGTTTGGTGTTCTTGGACGGTTATTTTTTCTTTGTTTCTTAGTGGTGGAAATTGCTTAATTTTGAGGGATTTGTATACCATACATCCTTTATAATTTGCGGTATGGTTTTCACCGCATAACGCGCATTTAATATGTTCGCTTTTCTGTTTGATTGGGCAAAGCATAGTTTTGTGATCTCCAGCACATTTAACGCAAACGGGGATTTTGTTGCAAAAGTTTTTGGTGTGGCCATATTTTTGGCAGTTTGTACATTGAGGTAAAGTTCTTTTTGAACGTGGAGGTTCAAAACTAATTTTACAGTGTAAAAGGTGGGTTAAAGAATATATTTCCTTATTATTTTGACTTGATTTAAGTTCAATAGAAAACAGAGATAGTGGTTTTTTTGTACCAGTTTGTAGGATATTTTGGATATGTGTTACTTCGTGTCCTAGTTCACATAGTTCTTTTTTTATAAATAAAATGTGGAATTTTCCCAATTCAATCGGGGCATTAGATGAAGAATTAATAATGTTTTTTAGATCTCAAACAACAATACTAACTACATATCGTTGGTCTCATGTAGAAAGGCCCCAACTCGCTATTTTTTCGAAATTTCTTTTTTTTTGCGATTGCAATAGTGTAAAAATAACGCTTTTATAAGCAGTTGTACAAAAAAAGTTACATGTTGAATATTACAGATTCAATTATGTTTTACCTTCTCCTGTAAAGATTCAAATATGCGAGTTAGGGCCTTTCTACATGAGACCATCGGTATATAAATTTATATTTATTCACAAATTTGAATCTTATATTTTTAATAGATACAGGTGCAGATATATCTTTGTGTAAACTAAATAATTTGAATGAACATTTAATGAATATTGATAAAGAACAATCGATCAGTTTTACAGGGATTACTAAAGAGAAGATTAAATCTATAGGAACATCAGAATTGAAATTTAGTGTATTACAGATTTCACATCTCAGCAAACAATTAAAAAACAAATTAAAAAAAATGAAGAAAGTGATGCTTGTGAACAAGGAAGTGGAAGGGCGACACTTTTGAAAAAGATTTCATGCATATTGAGCATAACTAGGGCTTCCAGTTTTCAAAAGTTGTTCGTCGGGACAAAATAAAGAAAAATATTACGTACCCACACATAAATGAAAAATCGTCGGAAAAGAGCCATTTCATTAAAATTTTACTTTTTTTAATAATTATAATTGTAATTATCCCATAAAAGCATGGTTAAGCGATAAATACAATTAAAAATAATATGAAGGCATACTTAATACATAATAGAAGTAAAATATTATTTAATCAACTTATTTATTATATAAATTCACATTTATTTCCAAATTCAATTACGTTGTAAATATTCAATTATATATTGCAAAACAACTAAAACAAAAAAATAATAAAACAACATAAGTACCCATTATTATTAAAAATAATTAAAAATACAATAAACAAATATTCGTGAAGGTTAAATTCATTAAACATTTAAGTTATCCTTCTATTTAAATAAAATACATATAAATTAAATAACGTTTTATATACTACAGGTATTTTTCGTTGCACTTAGCTTTTTGTAAAATAGAGTTTCCTGCTTCTGTTTAACGGAATTTTCGAAATTCGAGACACGTCATTTTAAAATTTTCTTTAATCATTAGTTCGGCTTCGAGATTTTCGATTAACAAGCTACTCCGTTCTTTTCGCCAAGCAATTTTCATTAAACTAAAAATTCTGTCGGCTGTTGAATTTCCATGTGGAATAGAAAAAATGTAACAAACATTTTTAAGCAAATTGTTACATTCCGAAAATTCTTGAAAAAATTTGACCCAAATCTTATCACTACTCGAACTATTTTCTCGTATAATTATATTTTCTTCGGCAAAATTTTGAAGTTTAATACTTTCTTCAAACAACTTGTCTTCATCAATACTATTTATATTAAATGTCTGTATAATATTATACAAATCATTAAAGCAAGGAATTCTTAATTTTAAATTCATTGGTTTCAAAAATTTAAAAACACTGTCCTCAAAATTGAACCATTTTTCTAAATATTTAATAGCAGTAGTTAAAGCATTTTTCGCTTCAATTTTAAAACGACATATTTCATTCTCATTGACACATTTCAGTATCGTAGTCTTTAACCATCAACTCATAAGTTTCTGCAATCCCATCAGTTCTTTCTTATATTTTTATAGCTGGCTGAATAATTGAACAAAAATGCATTGCAAATCCGAGGTACGCCATTGACATTTCGTATTCAAAAAACATTTTAATTGTATTTGACAGATTTTTTTTTTGGTCAGAAAGTAACTTCTTAAAGGCTCAAAATTTTTAATTAGTCTTTCTATAGCAGGACATAGACTAAGCCATCTTGTTGACACATGGCGAAGCATTTCTGACCATTCGGCACCGATCTATTCAAACATTTCTTTAAGTTGTGTGGTGCATTTAGTGCAAGAACTGAATTCATTAAAAATTTTGATAACAATTACATCAATTTCAAATTTTTTAAAGCTGAAATACTGTTGTGATGGTGTAATTAAAACACGATGAAATTAATTAAATAAGTAAAAAGGTTTTATTAAACGTGTTTAATACTATGGCGTACAAAAAGGAAGTAAGTAAGTAAGTATAAAAAGGAGGAGATATAATGTAGTAAACACAGTAGTTATAAATAGCAGTAAGGCAGTGTAGCCAGATTTTTATTTCAACACCTCCACTAAAAGCTGGCTATACAAATATAAGCCCCAATACTGCCGCACATCTCAGATGTTTTTCCTTTGGTAGGGGTTTTGTTAAGAAATCGGCGGCCATATTTTCTGATGTTTCATATTCTAGATGTATATGACCATCATTTACTTTTTCCCGCACAAAATGATGACGCACATCAATATGCTTGGAACGACTATGGTATGCGTCAGTTGTTGCCAGATTTAATGCACTTTTGTTATCACAATAGAGCAATATGTTATTTTCCAAAACGTCGCCAAACAAGTCATGTTGAAATTGTCGAAGCCATTCTGCTTCCTGTACTGCAGCAGCCATAGCCATATATTCGGCTTCTGTCGTTGAGAGGGCCACAGTTGTCTGGCGCTTGCTACTCCAACTAATGGCACCTTGATGCATGAAGGCATAACCGGTACAGGATCTTCTGTCAGCAACGTCGCCGGCGTAGTCTGCATCACAAAATCCATGTAATTTAAAAACATCATTTTTCTTGTACATAATTTTTGCATTTATTGTACCCTTTAGGTACCTAAATACTCTTTTCACTGCTGCCCAGTGGGAGTAGTTAAAATCATTGTTAAACTTGCTCAGGTAGTTCACCGCATAAGCAATATCTGGGCGTGTTCCCTGCACCAGGTAGAGTAAGCAACCAATTGCCCCTTGATATGGAATTTTGTCCACTGGTTTAGAATTAGAAGATGGTTTTGACAATTTTACATTACAGTCAAATGGTGTAGAAATAGATTTGCAGTCACTCATGCCAAAACGTTTTAAGAACTCCTTCGTATGCACCGACTGGTCGATATAGATTTCGCCTTTCTCACGATCTCTTGTTATATGTAAACCAACACAGCTTTTCGCCTCTCCTAAATCTTTCATCGCAAATAATTTTTCCAGTTGCGATTTCACTTTAGATTTAAGTGTTGTATTGTTGGAAAAAATTAACAGGTCGTCTACGTAAACTGAAATAATCAATATTTTATCACCAGTTATATCAAAATAAATGCATGGGTCTAGCTTTGACTGTTGTAGTTTTAAACTCTTTAATGCGCCATCTAATTTCTTATTCCATTGGCGACTTGCCTGTTTCAACCCATAGATTGCCTTATTGAGTTTACATACTTTTCCATCAGCTTTGCCTACAACACCCTCTGGTGGTTCCATAAATATTTCCTCTTCTAGATCGCCCTGCAAAAAAGCTGTCACTGCATCCATATGATCTATGTCTAGATTAAATTGAGCTGCCACTGATAAGAGATATCGCATAGACGAATATCGGACGACAGGTGAGTATGTTTCCTGAAAATCTATACCTGGTTTCTGCGAGCATCCCTTGATTACTAATCGGGCCTTGTGACGTTGGACATTGCCATTTTCATCTCTTTTTCTCTTAAAAACCCATTTGCTCTTTATGGGCTTTACACCAGGGGGCAAGTCAACTAGTGTCCAAGTATTATTTTTCACCAAAGACATATACTCACTATTTATCGCCTGCCTAAACTGCTCACCATCAACACCATTGAGAGCCTCATCAACTGTAAGTGGATCACCAGCACTTTCTGCCTCCACTAAATATAGATGATAGTCGTCCATGTTAACGGGTTTTGGTATACGGTTTGTGCGTCTGATATTTCCATCTTGATTGATTGACAAACCTGGAAATATTACACTTTCATCACTTGTCACTGTTTCATCAGCCTCATAAAATTCCTGAGAGTTATCGCTTTCATCATTAGTAGTCAACTCATCTCCATCATTTATACCATCACTATTGTTTGTGTCTTCTCTATTATTATTGTTATCTTTATCAAAAAATAAATAACATTCTTCGATTGGAGCGATATTTGTGTGTTGAAAGTCGTTCTCAAAAAATTTAACGTCTCGGCTTTTTATTAATCTCAGGCTGCCTGGTTCAAGTAGACGATAACCTTTTGTGTTCTCACAATAGCCAACAAATATATATTCCTTTGCTTTCGAGTCCCATTTCTTCCTTTTCTTCTTTGGAACATAAGAAACGGCTCGACAGCCAAACACACGAAGATGCGACAAATCAACTTTATTGCCGGTCCATTTTTCTTGTGGAATATTTTTTGCAATTGCGGCAGAAACGGAGCAATTTAGGACATATACGGCATTTGCAACAGCCTCAGCCCAAAATTTCTTTGGTAATCTTGCATGAAGAAGCATACAGCGGGCTTTTTCAACAATTCAACGATTCATGCGTTCCGCAACACCATTTTGTTGGGGGCTGTATGGTACAGTGGTCTCATGACGTATGCCACTCTTGTCCAGTATCGTCAATAGATCTTTGTTGCAAAATTCTGTGCCATTGTCCGTACGCAAGCATTTTATTTTAAATCCGGTCTCATTCTCAACCCTGGACTTAAATTGAGCAAACAATGCTGGTACCTCCGTTTTTGCCTGCAAAAAATAAACAAATACTTTGTGTGTGAAGTCATCAATAAATGATAAAAAATACTTAGCTCCACTTATAGATGGTTCTTCCATTGGGCCACATAGGTCGGAGTGCACAAGCTCAAGTATACCATTGGAACGAGAATCAGAAGATTTAAAGGGTTTTCTAGACATTTTACCCCGAAGACATGACAAACAATTTTCTACCGGAGAGTTCTGAAACTTTATACCATTAACTAGCTGCTGGGTCTTGGACAAGTCAGAATAGTTTAAATGGCCCATACGGGCATGCCACGTATCAATGTCTGAATTTGACGCCACCATACACATATGAGCTGTGCTGTCATTAAGTTTAAACATATTTTCCACCAGACTGGCTGTTGCTATTGTTTCATCATCCCTCTCAATTACACATTCATTACCAAAAAATTTTACACTGTAGCCGTTGTGTGTAATTCTGCTCACAGACAGGAGATTCACTGTTAAGTCTGGTACATAAAGCACATCATAAATTTTCAGGTCAATCACTTTACCGTGCGTCTTAAGCTGGATGTCAATGTTGCCCATACCTTCAACTTTCAATTTTTCTCTGTTGGCTACATATATTTCTTTTATCTGTGAAGGCTTTATGTCAACAAACCAGTCTTTTCGCATAGTCATGTGTAGACTTGCACCTGAGTCCACAAACCAATCACTGGAATTAGTTGTACCTGCCACATACAATGTACAAAAACCATGCTCTTTATTTTCAGATTTCTTGTTACGACAATCTGTTGCGATGTGACCGAAACGGTTGCAATTGTAGCAACGGGGACCTTTTTTATTGTTGCTGTTCTTCTTCTTATTTTTCCCAGCAAAGTAAGCTGCATTGTCACTAACCTTGACTTTTTTAACGTCTTGTAGAAGTTTCGTCTTGATCGTGTCGCATGATATTTTCACCCCTGAACTTTCTATACCCATAATCATAGGGGAATACTCATCTGGTAAACCTGCGAGAAGCAGCGTGCCTATCCATTCGTCATTCACGGGCATGTTGACTTCCTTCAGTTTATGAGCCGTCGAAACGATTTTACTCACATACTCTTCGATACTTTCACATGATGAAAAATTTGTGGTTATGAGTTGGCGAAGCAATCCGACACGACGCGTTAGACCCGAGTCTTGAAATGCAGCTTTTAGACTGTCCCATACTTCCTTCGATGTTTCAGCGTTCTCAATGTGGACATAATTAATTTTGTCAACCAGCAAAATTATTTTTGTTTTTGCTCTGATGTCTAACTTCACATTCATTCCGGTTGTAGGATATTCTCCCTGAACTGTATCCCACAATTCTTCATGCTGAAGCAGGTTTTTCACGGCAAAAGCCCACGATGCATAATTTTCCCTGCCCAGCAATTTTTCCACATTGAAGTTTACAGCATTAGCCATTTTCAAAAATTAACTATACTTCCACGAAATTTTTACAACGGTTCAATTAATTTCATTGAGCACACTCTGGGCCCATAACCTGTTGTGATGGTGTAATTAAAACACGATGAAATTAATTAAATAAGTAAAAAGGTTTTATTAAACGTGTTTAATACTATGGCGTACAAAAAGGAAGTAAGTAAGTAAGTATAAAAAGGAGGAGATATAATGTAGTAAACACAGTAGTTATAAATAGCAGTAAGGCAGTGTAGCCAGATTTTTATTTCAACAAATACCCTTTTTTACTGCATTAGAAAGTATGTGGCAGTTACAGCCAATTGGAATACATAATACTTTTATTAGCTTTTTTTTAAATCTGTCATTACACTTTGGTTTTTACCAAAATTAACATTAGCATTGTCTGCGCATTGTCTGATGTTACGTTATCCATAGAAAGATTGTTAAAATTTATTTTTGAAATAAGCGAGTTAGCTATATTAACTGATTTTTCGTTGTCCAAACTATAAAATGCCAACAAACCGCTTGTTGTACCAACGTTTTTATCAAAATACGTAAAATATAACTGTCACGATTCGCCAATACTAATGGCTACTGCCACTCGCACGATTCGTGTGCTCATCCATTAGTCACACTGGTAACTAACAATTTCTCAGCCGGGCTATGACTCGTCGGGCATGGGCGGGTGTTTGTTGCTAATGGATGGGCATGGAACATTATTTTAATGTACCAGTGCATTGCCTAAATACAAATATAAAATGGGGCGTAAAAAAAACCGAAACCAAAGCCGAAACCGGAACATGAATGAACCACATGAGAAATACTGTACCTTTATACTGGGATTAAGATGGAATTCAATCCCTGGCTGGCCCTCCCTCAGCATCCATCCTGATGCTCGACCATGGTAGCATGTTAGCATTAATTGATAGCTACCCCTAATTAGTATTCTCACCACTCACATACCCACCTTACCCTTCTTGTTTTTACGTTCCCTTTATTAGACACGTCAGTGCTTATCGAAAAATATAAAGATTTGTTAATATTATCTAATAGAAGTTTTTTAGACTCTGGACTAGGGTTCCTATTCGGGAAAAAATTCCCATGAAATACCGGGAAATTTTTTATTACAAAAGTCGGGAAATTTTCTTCGAGAACTTTCGGGAAATTTTATGTCAAATTTTACATTTTTTTACAACTCTGCTAATTGTTTTTGTACGAAAAAAATCAACGCTGTTTCATAGCAAATAATTTTTTCAACTCTTGTTGCATTTATTTAAATGTATTAACGAACTTTTCCGTGTAAAAATTTTACTTTTATTCTATTTTATTTTAAAAATTTATAAATTTTGATAATACGGACCGTCTTCAATCCCCAGCTTGGAAGTATTTTTTTAAAACACCATTCTGCGCAATGGTCTCTGTGCCCAAAAATTCTAAGTTATAAAGGTGGAAGCACAAGTGAATTAACAAGATATTTGGAAAATGTCCAAAAAATCAAAATACAACCTGATACCCCGACATCTTCTCAAAAAGCTAAAACAGATGGAAGCGTTTCCAAATTTCTGCAACCAACTCGAAAGTTTTTTAAAATTAAAGCATGCTATTGAGAAGTGTCTAATAGACTTCGACTTGGCTCAGATGTGGAAGTAGCTGTAGAGGCACTTAGTTGCAGAGATTGTGATTTAGTCATTGCCGAAAATATCCTTTCCAAACTATTTGAATAGCTCCAAAGTAAAAAAAACACATTATTAGTTAAAAATTTGACATCCTTAAAAGCAAGAGTACATGAAAAACGAGACATAGACACTTATTCTTTACTTAAATTTTTAAAGAATCCCGAAGACTACCAATCTAATTTTTTCTCATACCATTAATGGACAATGAATCATCAGGTGGCGAAGAAACTGTATTGGTTTCATTTGAAGATGAGCTTAAAAAGGCAATTTCTAATTCTAAAATCGGAATAAATAAAAAAAGAGCTGAAAGTATTTGAAGTTACTGGCAATAGACCTGCCACTTTAGAAAATTTATATATGTAAGTCCCTAATAACTATAAAACCGATATCTGTTGAAAGTGAGCGGTTCTTTTCTGTAGCTGGAAATATAGCTACAAAAATAAGAAATAGAATGTCTGATGATCTATTAAATGCATTAATAGTATTAAAATTAATTTTTTTCCATTTAACAATGCACAAATTTTTTACTACTAAACGATCTCATTTACTTTTATTTACGTTATATGTTATTTTATACCAATGAATTGTTACTTTTCTTAAATAAATATAACATTTAATTTTTTTATGTAAAAAATAAACAAAACTAAAATTGATGTGAGTTTATTTAAAATTCCCGGGAATTCCCAGGAATAAACTAATTTATTTTCCTTCTCCCGGGAATGGAAAAAGTCCGGGAAATTAGGAACCCTACTCTGGACCTAAAACTTTAGAAATAATTTTTCTTAATTTTTCCTTACCGCAGCTGTATTGGCTAGCAATGGTTGAATCTTTAAATAATGATGAAAATAATTTTCCTGCACAATCGGTAGCCACATAAGACTGGCGCCAAATTACCACATTCATGATCGAATGAGCTAACGTATCGAAAAATGATTTCGATATCGAAATTATGATAAAATGTACTAAACTTCTTGCTCGATATCGGATGCCATAATCTCAAATAAGAAAATTACGATCAATTTTACTCGATATCGAATGCTAGAATTAGCCGCCTGGGAGTGCATCACAGCAGGATATGCAAATCCCGTCTCAGCTGCAATGACATTTATTCGGCCAATGGAACTATTTGCTGGTATAAATGATGTTATTTTTTTTAGATAAACTTGCTTTCAAATTTCTAATATGCTGTTGAGACTTAGCATGTTTACGTAGTACACTAATACCCCGATTTGCGTCGACCCGATTTGCGTTGATTCGATTTGCGTCATCAAAAAAAAGTTGCGTGGCTTCGAATTGCGTCGTTGATGCTTCGTTTTGCGTCGAAAAAATACATAATTGTGGCTTCGAATTGCGTCGTTAATGTTTCGTTTTGCGTCGTTTTCAATTACATTTTGTGCATAGAAAGAGGATTTCCCTTTTTACTTGTTTTGGTCAAACACAAATATATGTTTATGTTGATTTTTTACATGTCTGAATTGGCTTTAATTTATTTTTTTACTTTACGTTATCTTTTTGTTGCAATCAATTTTAAAAAATATAGCTATGTATACATTTATTTATAGTAAAAATTTTCAACTTTTCTAAAAATTTTCTTCTGGAACGAATTAACGAAAAATCCATACAAATATATGGAGAAAAGTTATTCGATTTGCGTTGTTTCGCATTGCGTCGCGTTTGGTCGGTCCCAATTAACGACGCAAGTCGGGGTATTAGTGTATATCATTTTCTCCGCCATGACCAATTTTAAAATTTACTGCACAAATAATACATTTAGCATCATTTTCAGTTAGGCCAGTTATTAGCCAATCACAGTTTTTGCACCAATTTTTATTAAATTTTACAAGCCGCTTTGATAGTTTTTGCTTCTTAGCTGTTGAAGGTGCAGCACTTTCTTTATCTATATCGGATTCGGATACATCAACAGCATCACCTTCACCAACTACATTATCTTCTTGACAATTTTCATTATCATCATTCTCTGCCACTACATCTTCTTCAATTTCCAAATCCTCCAACTGTTGATTTCTTGCTCGGTTTCGATTAGTACTCTTAGTAGTAAAAAAATTTCTGATGTCCATTTTCTAACCCATAGATTAATACAAAAAAAAACTCATTACATGCTCGTAATTTAGTAAAATTTAAGGCTTACCTCGTTTTTTTTAATTTCCAGTTAAATTCAATTAAAATTAATTAATAATAAGACTAGACTAAACACTAAATAATACGATCAAAATAACTTTGAATTTTGTACAAGCGTTTTAAAATATGAACAAGATCTTTTAAAAAATGTCGAAAAATTACAACCGCATAGTATGTATTGTAATTTGGGAAATACCCGAGTTATTTGCATTTATTGCACATTAAAAATGTCGCCAACTGTCAATCAAAAATGCAGCTTTGAACTTGAAACAATGTAATGAGGATGCTATTGAATGTAATGATGATGAAATAGATCAGGGGCCAAATTACCGCATTTGATATCGAGTAAAATTTATCGTAATTTTCTTATTTGAGATTATGGCATTCGATATCGAGCAAGAAATTTAGTACATTTTATCATAATTTCCATATTGAAATCATTTTTCGATACGAAAGCTCATTCGATCACGAATGCGGTAATTTGGCCCCAGATAGATTTTTCATATAAAAATGTAGTTTGTATTTTATCTTTTAGTCTAAAAAACACAACCATCAGAAAATAATACACTGCAGGATTTTTTTTATAAATTTTGGTAGATTGGTGTTGGGCGGGATTTTTTGTGCTAAAGCGGGAAGTCGGGACAAAAATTGTATGGCGGGACAATCCCGCCGAAATCGGGACGGCTGGAAGCCCTAAGCATAACGATGATGCAGCAAAATTTTCTTGGAGAGGAGCACACAGTAAGGTCGATGACTTCCGCTTTTCGAAGTAAGGGTAGAATAAAATCGAGTTGTTTCTTTCAATAAATATGTATATTTAAAATTTTCACTATTTCAGGTGCATTTATTCGAAAATTCTCTTCCGGGGAAAAGATATCCCGTAAATGGTTCCAGACTGCCAATGATCGTATTAAATACATAAACAAAAAGAAGTAACCTAGTCCATTTATACCTAATAAGTACGAGTATATGAGCTGAACAAATGCTTATTATTCATTTATTTTATTTATTTTTTAACTTTTCACTAATTTCCTAATTTTTAATTAATTTTATTATTTTTGTGTACTTCATTGTCCTTGTAAATCTTTTCATTAGACAAAACTATCCGTTTGAAGCCTAAAAGAAAATTATGCTATGAATTTCAAGTTTATATTTTTTCGTTTCGCATTTAAACCTAAATAAATGTACAAATTTGGAAAAAATAAATTATTTCCATGCACAAAACATACATACATTAATTTAACTTTTCCATTAAAAGCTAAAAAGTACAAATTTACAAATAAAATGAATACCCTAATTTCAAGAAAAATAAACACTCCTATATCACTCTTTTTGTTGACGAGAATTTTCCAATACAGTAAAGTACGGATAAATGCACATCGGTTTTTGCCCGACTTTTTGTGCACTTTGTTGAGGTAGACGTTCTTCATGGACAGATGTAGATTCCTTATATTTTTTTTTGTTCTGTTTTAATTTTTTTTTAGTCTTGTATTAAATGTTTGTATTGTTAATATGTCAAAATGTGGGACATAATCAATGACAGGGAGAGTCGTATATCATAATGAGCATTACGAAAGTAGGATTGCCAAGTAACAAGTAAAATATGTAAGAGAAATATAAACTCAAAACTTATCTCTTGAGGAAAAAACGACTTCTCAAGGCCAAGGCTTTAAGTACATTCACCCAAACTGTGTTGATGTCCACTATATTGTAAAATCACGTTATGTTATTTTTTTTATTATGATGTTGTTTGTATGTTTTTCTGTTACTGTGCTTGTTTAAATTTTAAAGAAAAGCATAGGTAATGGACGTCCTGAGTTTATGTGAATAGACATTCTATAAGCTGAAGTCGTTAAGAAAACTTCTCAAGGAGAATATAAAGAAGTGTGAACAGGAAAAGTTAGTGAACTGTGGTAATTTGCAAAAAGAAATAAAGTATCCATGCAGAACAGTAATAATTTGTTTATTTTAAATTTTAATAAACTTATTTTGTGCCAGAGGATTAGGAAGCCACACCATTAAATTGGACTGAGGCGGTAATTCCAGATTCATCCTGTGGGAACATAAACGGTGGAAAAAGACTTACATTTAAAATTTAAAATAAACCGAAGGTAATAGTGTTCACATAAAACTTGCATAAATACGACATCTATAGCAAAAAAATTGTGTTGAAATTAATTCCACAAAAAGGGACGTAAATAACCCAGGACTAGAACCATCAAATTATAGGATCCACACTAGTAGAAATATACCAAAATATATATATATATAGAAACAAAGGCATTAGGGTAGTAGTAGTTAAGGTAGGTTAAGTACAAAAATAATTGTGTTAGAATAAGTGTAGTCAGTTAGTTTTTAAATTGAGTGATGTTACATATTGTAAAGGGATGACTAAAAGAATAAGGTATTAAATAACTTGACAATAAAAATAATTTGATTAACCCTAACGTCTTAGGTGTCTTTCAGGGAGCTCCTTTAGGGACATAAAGCAGAAGAAAAGGGCATATAAAAAAATAAAAATATCATATTATATTTGAAGGGATTATAACTCTTCAGTACTTTTCTTTTAGTAATCCTTGTGTGTAGGCAAATCGTTTTTTTTTTTTGTTGTGTATTATTGATATAGGAAGAAATTATTTGTGAAAGGTCAGAATATTATTACAGTTTCTATAAAAAAAGAGAAAACTAAATATTTATTATGATTAATTTCACTGCCAGAAAGGGCAAGTGAGGTGTAATTAAATAAATAAAAGATAAAAAAGAGCTATATAAGTATATACAGACGATCTGTCTTAAATTCAAACAACAGGTCAAAAGACCGTTCGTTTTAAACATAAAGGTTTTAAAAATTCTGAAAAAAAAGAAAAAATTGGACATAGATAAGAAGTAGTAAAAAAATAGAAATAGATAATTCAACCAATAACGAACATTTTAAAAAATAATAGTTTAGGTACAAGTTTTTTTTTATTTTTTTTTAAGTTATAGTGAGAGACTTTATTTAAATTCGTTATTTAGATATAAGTTTTATTAATGTTAAGATTAAGTGTTTTAAATAATAAATGTAATGTATAATAGAATTTGCGTAAATATGTGTTGCTAATTGTGTAAGATTTCAGGTACAGTGGGCCGAAGAAAACGAGAGTGTGATGAATTGGTAAGTTGTTGGATAGAAAATAATAGGGGTCCTAAGGAGAATAAAGGACCATGGTAGGGAGGGCAAAACACACATGGACCTAACATCTAATCCATGGTTAAATTGTCTGATGTTCTGTGTTGATTAAACCATTGTTATAGGTTTGATATATATTTGGAAGTGTTTTAGGTATTTTTATTTATTTTTTTTATTGATACAGCCTCTTGGTGTTGTTGATGCGGGTTGAGTTCCCACGCCGAAAGTAGAGCTAGTCGAGGTGACATCGAAGCACACCAGATCAGAAAAGAGACTCGTAACAATAAATGGCGCCCAATGTTTTAAAAAAAGAGACACACTGGAGTTCATTTTCAAATGCACTGATATGTATTCTAAGGTGGAAAAGTAGGTCGCGTACAACAGCTAAACGCAAGTCAATAGAATTGAGAATAGGATTTAAATGCTAGTTTGAAATCGTCCTAACGGAAAGATATGTTAGTTTGCGTATTTTGAAATAGTATTGACTCTCAGTAGGGGAAGTTAGGAGAAAATATATTCAGAATCGTCCTTGACATTAATAGTCAAGTTCGCGAATACTGGAACTATGGGTTCCGAATCGTATTATCTTACATAAATGTCCTGAATTCTGAAGAATCAGTTTGCTTTTGTGATAGAGATAGTGAGAAGTAAGATGAAGTAATATTTGTCCTAGGGTATAGTACAGTAAACCTAGCTGCAGATATTGATTTCATTAAGCCGGAAACCAGAAACATGAATCGCAGATTGTCCTGAAATATATGAGTGTTCAGTTTGCATGTTTGGGATTTATGTATATAGAAATTATTTTAGGGTTATTTAACAGACATCATTTAATGTAAGGAAAGTGTTAACATACCAACAACTATCATCAATACTCTCTTTTTTCTACCGGAATACCAATGTACCTGTAAATTTTTATGAGAATTGTTTTTTTTATTATTGTGTCATATAGGTTAGATGTAGTGGTTTTATAAAATCTTCTTTTATGTTTGTAAGTCACGGAATGTAAAATAGTGTAACGTTTATTTGTGTTTAAATTTTGTACTTGTGTTTTGGTAAATGTAGGTAAGAATTAATGTAATAGTAGTATTTGTTTATTTTATGCTTAATTTAAATTTTGTGTATAAGATCAATTTTTGAAAATGCCAGTCGGGAGAACACCATTAAATACCGATGAAGAACTTAGGGAGACAGGAACATTTATAGACATGTCAGAAACGATTGTAACACCACGAATTCACCAGTCATACGAGCCACAATCGCAAACGCGAACAGTAGTTCCTGGACAACAAACCGGAACAATACCGAGAACTTTTGTTCCTCCGAAAACATATGATTTTCCACCACCAAATATTCCACAGACACAAAAAGGATCTTCAGTGGGCCATAGTCCGAGAGCTTGGGATGTGCGTATCCGAGAGTTGATAGCGGAGAATATGAAGAATTATAGATCAGAACTCGAGGACAAACTAGAGATGAAAGTAAAGGGAAGTTTAGATGAAGGGTTTTCCAGAATGATTAAGGAATTTCAAAAAATTAATATAGCAGGAAAAACAAGTGATGGTGTAGGATCTTTGATTAGTGAGGAGAGTGATAAAAGGTCAGGCCCGATAGACAGACCACTGTCAAAGGGGACGCCGGAAACTAATCCATGTCCACAAAGGAGGTTAGATTTTAGGGATAACACTTCAGATAGAAATACGCCTAGAAATAACTCACCACAAAACCTTTTTACAACTCATAAACCAATGAGGAATCTAATAGGTGTAGATAAATGGGACATCAGTTTCGATGGCAACATAGATAAGCTATATATAGAAGACTTCATATTTAGAATCCAATATATGCTCAAATATCATAATTACTCATGGCAGGATTTACAAGGCGAATTCCACAAATTGCTAAAGGGAGATGCCAAAGACTGGTATTGGCTCCTCGTGCAACAAAGTCCAATTGAATCGTGGGATGAACTGAAAAGGGCTCTTAGGGTACAATATGGTTCAATTCGAAGTGAATATGAAAGATTAAGGGATTTTGAAGAGCGACGACAACAACCCGGAGAGTCAATTGATGATTTCTTTCAGGCTATGAGAAAATTAAGAGCAAGACTTAGAAATCCCTTGCCAGAATATGAAGTGATAAGGATATTGAAGAGAAATTTACGCCAGGGTATTTCACAAATAGTGTATTCTGTGCAAGTGTTTTCTGTAGAGCATTTGAGAGATACATGTAAGGAAGTTGAAAGGAATTATTTCCGTAGGCAGACTTCCAACATTTCACATACCCATTCCATACCACATAGGCGACAAGTCGAGGAAGTTGAAATAGATCTGGAAAGGGAAAAGAAAACAGAAGTAGTGGAGGAAATAAAATATAAAATGGACAATACTTACCGGAAATCGAACACTATGAGTACAGACAGAATGCTTTGCTGGAATTGTAGATTACTAGGTCATCTATTTAAAGATTGTCCCAGTGTTCAGAGAACCTTATTCTGCTACAAATGCGGGTTAATGGGAGTTGTTACTCCTAACTGTCCCAAATGTGCGGGAAACAGGATAGGGAGTGTGATGAAGGCGGCAGAATTACGCTCCACACAGACAACAGCCGAACAACAAGAGAAATAGGTATTCAGTGTGTTTATATTGAACCGGAAAAATACAAAATAAGCGATAAAAAAGTAATTTTGACAGATAAATCAAATAGAAATGAAATAGAAAAAAAAGGCAGCATTAAAAATAAAACAATTGTAAGGTCTTATGATGAGCGCTTGAAACGATATATAGATGTTAGGAACAGAATTTTCAATACAGGTGGTGATCATGCGAAACTAAGGAAAATTAAAAGTACTAGGAATAGATTTAAGAGAAAGAAGACATTATGCAGGGAGATAAATAAATTTGTCCAAAAATGTGATCAGATCACTAACAACGATATAGATCCCAGAGCATTTATCGAAGTAAAACTAGATAATATTAAAGTAAAATGTCTTTTAGATAGTGGGGCCTCGATAAGTTTGCTAGGGAGAGATTGCGAACAAATAGTAGAGAAGTTAAACAGTCGAATTAAACCAGTTTTCTCTGAAATCCGAACGGCAGGCGGGAAACTTTACCAGATTTTAGGAAAAATTGAAGCTAGAGTAGAGTATAAAGGACAAAAGCATAACATAGAATTCTATTTGTGTCCTAATTTGATTCAAAAAGCCTACTTAGGAATCGATTTTTGGAAAAAATTCGATATTGCACCGGGTCTGTTTGAAATATCAGAATTGAAACCAGAAAATGTAATGGAAACTTTTTCACTTGAGTTGGAGGATGTGGAACAACACGATCTGTCTAGTCAACAGAGGGATAGATTGAGAAAAGTAGTTGACAATTTTCGAACTTTTGAAAAAGATGGTTTGGGCAGAACCAATTTAGAGCTTCATACCATAGAACTAGCGGATAATACAACACCAGTTAAGAATAGATATTACCCAGTGTCGCCAGCGGTGCAGGACTTAATATATGCAGAGATTGATAACATGTTAAAATTAGGAATTATAGAGGAAAGTCAGAGTCCTTGGAGCAACAGATGCACACTTGTACGAAAGCCAGGGAAGAACCGTTTATGCCTGGATGCGAGGAAATTAAATGACAGGACAATCAAGGACGCATACCCCATACAGAACATTGAAGGAATTCTGAGTAGACTGGACGAGACGTATTACATCAGCAGTGTCGATTTAAAATATGCCTTTTGGCAAATCGAGCTGGAAAAAAAGTCAAGGACGTATACGGCGTTCACTGTTCCAGGCCGGCCTTTATATCAGTATGTCGTTATGCCTTTTGGTTTATGTAACGCGGCGCAAAGACTATGTAGGTTGATGGACAAAGTAATTCCTCAGGAATTGAAACAAAGTGTTTTCACTTATCTGGACGATCTATTAATAATATCTGCGGATTTTGACCAGCATTTAAATTTACTAGAGCAAGTGGCTAACTGTCTAAACACGGCAAACTTAACGATAGGTTTAGGAAAATCAAGGTTTTGTGTGAAGGAACTTAATTATTTAGGTTTTATTGTGGGAGGAGGTATTATGAAAACAGATCCTAAGAAGATAGAAGCAATTAGAAATATACCATTGCCTAAATCAGTTCGAGAAGTTCGCAGTTTTTTAGGTACCGCTGGTTGGTACCGCCGTTTTATACGCGATTTCTCTACCTTGACTGCTCCCCTATCTGATCTAATAAAGAAAGGAACAAAGTTCAAACTTAATGAGAAAGCCATCGAGAGTTTTCATAAGTTGAAAAAGGCCTTGACATCGGCTCCGGTACTTGCACACCCGAATTTCGGGAAACGATTTTTTGTACAATGCGATGCTTCGGATTATGCGGTCGGAGCAGTGTTGTTTCAAAAAGATGATTTAGGCAATGAAAAACCGATATCATTCTTTTCCCAAAAACTAATCGAAGCGCAAAAACATTACAGTGTAACGGAAAAGGAGTGTTTGGCTGCTGTTTTGGCTATCAAGAGATTTAGGCCGTATATAGAACTAATGCCATTTACAGTGATTACCGATCACGCAAGTTTGAAATGGCTGATGTCACTTAGGGATTTGAGTGGTAGGTTGGCCAGATGGGCTCTACAATTACAGAGTTACAATTTTGAAATCGAACATTGTAAAGGATCAGAAAACATAGTAGCAGACACGTTGTCCAGATTAGTAGAGGAAATAGAAGTGGATAAAGGAAACATATTAGGTATTGATACATTGGAATTTGAATCGGAAGAGTATAAGGATTTAATAGACACTGTAACGGAAAATGGCGATAAATTACCTGATATAAAAGTTAGTAACGGCTTAGTTTTTAAAAGGTGTATAACCGAAACAGATTCGCAGGAGGAATTTAAATGGAAATTGTGGATTCCTAGTTCGTTAACCCATGAACTAATAAGGGAAGCTCATGAACCAGAGAACAAGGCTCACGGAGGTATTGCCAAAACGCTACAAAGAGTGAGAACCAAATACTACTGGCCTAATATGGTATCTCAAATTAAACATTTTGTAAGGAATTGTACTATTTGCAAGGAAACTAAACCAACTAACATGGTGTTAAGACCGGAAATAGGTAAACAGGTTATTACAGATAGGCCTTTTCAAAAACTCTACATAGATTTTCTTGGTAAATATCCAAGATCAAAAACGGGTAATGCGTATATATTTATTGTAGTAGATCATATGACCAAGTTTGTCTTTCTAAAAGCTATGAAAGAAGCTACGACTGTAAATGTAGTGAAGTTTTTAAAAGAGCAGGTATTTCATGTTTTCGGTGTACCGGAAGTTATCCATTCAGACAATGGACAACAGTTCAGATCAAAAGAGTTTACAAGACTAATAGAAACCTATCAAATTACACATATGAGAACAGCTGTTCACTCTCCGCAGTCCAATGCATCTGAGAGAGTGAATCAAAGTGTCCTTTCGGCCATCAGAGCATATCTGGAGGACGATCATAGGGAATGGGACATTAATTTACCAAATATTGAGTTGTCTTTACGAACGTTGAGGCATTCCGCGACAGGATGTAGTCCTTTTTTCGCGTTGTTTGGTCAAAATATGTTCACCTGCGGATCAGACTATAAGCTAGCCAGACAATTAAAAGCTTTGGACGATAATGAGGTCGTGATCGAGAATGCGGATAGAATAAAACTGATTAGGGATAAGATGAAAGAGAATCTGAAGAACGCATATGAAAAGAGTGCTTTAAGATATAACCACGGTGCACACTGTGGCCACTGCGGCAATAAATCAATTTGGACCTTCTGTCCGATTTTGATGATTTTTGCACAGATGGTTAAAAACTATCTGAAGGTCACGTGTGGAAAATTTCATGCAAATACCTCCATTGGTTTTCTGTCCCGAGCAGCGCAAAGTTGAAGTATGTGAACAAGTCTCAAATGTGATAGTTTTCTATGTTATATTCAAAAGCTTGTTACTTATAAACTATACACCGAATGTACCTTATAAGTATTTTTTCACTTAAAATAGACATTAAGCATTATGTAAATTAAAAAAAAAAAATTTGAAAAATTTAAAAAAAAAATTTCCTTTGACAATATATTTTGAGCCAAAAAAATAAACATTTATGATTTTCTTTTAGACTTTTAGTTGTGTGCGAAGCAGTGCGACACATGGAGTCATATACCAAATTAAAGCTGAGAGTCTCAGCTAACAGACTAAAAAAAAAAAACCTGCCCCAATTTGCCCGCCGCCGAAAAAACAATGAAAAACCAAAAAATTACAGTAAAAAATATGCGTTATTTTACGCGTGCAAAAACAAATGCGCATTCTTTCTTTCTTTGCTACTCGTACACGTAGCCAATTTGGGATCAAGAAATACGAAAATTTCATTGCATGTATGCTATATAGAAAAAACTTAAATTTGAGTCGCGAATTCATAAACAAATGTACACAAAAGTGTTTATCAATATCGGTACATTGTTTACGTAGACTAAACAACAAAAAATCTAAATGTGAGCTTACTCCACATTAAATGAAGAGTTCTACATAGTATCTATATTATCAATAACTTAACATTGATCGCATTTTTCTAGGCCATTCTACCTATAGGTAGGTTAAATATACAATTTGTTTCACACATTTTAAATTAACATATGGTTTATTTTTCAAAGGAATGTTATCAGAAGAGGCGCAGGAACCTAGGAACAATGATTATAGACGTTATAGGCTATATCACTCGCGCAATACTGGTCGCTGTTCTACTAACGAAGACGTAATGCATCATTTGTTGATATCCTCCGACCCATACATCAATTCATTTAGAACGAAATTTAAGCTTAAAAATTAGATTATCACGAAGATGTAAAAAAGTTGTTAATAAATGAAATAGAGTGAAACTGACAAAATTTTTGTATTGGAGTTGTATGGGGGGTGGGTGTTACAGTGGGCGGATTTTCTTCATATTTTCAAAGCAGCATTTAATAGATGTTATATGCATTTTTGCGAAAAATAAACATTCTAGTTACAAATTTACAGAAGATATGGCATTTTTGAAATATCATTTGTATGGGAGGTGGGCGTAAAAGTGGGCGGATTAAGTTCATATTTTCAGGAGCTCATTCTACAATTATAATATTAATGTTTTATGAAAATTGAGTTGATATATTTAAAATCATGGAAGTTATGCCACATTTTCTATTTAAGTTGTATGGAAAGTGGGCGTAAAAGTGGGCGTATTTAAAAAAAAAAAAAATTAAAATTTTTAAAAAATTTAACATAAATGTGTGCAAAATTTCATGAAGCTCCGAAATCTCCTTGATTTAAGGCCATTAAATGCACTACACGGCCACAGTGTGCGGTGCAAGGATAGTGAAATTCGTTCCTGGACAGGAAGTGTATAAAAGAAATTTTATCCTTAGCGATTTTAAGAGAAACATAAACGGAAAACTATGTAAAAAATTTACTAAATGTAGAATTTTAAAGGTTATAGGGAACAACATGTATGAATTGGAAAGCTTATCGGGTTCACCATTAGGAATTTACCACGCAAAAGATATTAAGCAGTAAAGGGAATAATATGCGATATAGTTTTCAAGAATTGAAAGTGCAATATATTAAAGACAGTTAATACTATTTTAACTTATTAGTGCAATATTAGGTTAAGGTTCGTGTTGTTGTCATTGATATGTTGATTATTTTCTCCGTGTGGAAACTAATATTGTTTCTCGTACAGTGTTTAGTATCCTAAGCAACTCACATGATACCTGAAAATAGTAAGGAATATGAACAAAGTACCATTTATACAAATAACCATAAATTATTATACTTCCCTAATTTTAACGTTAATAGTGTAGATTGCCCGGCTAACTCGTTGGAGGTAGTGTCGTGGGTGTAGCCTACGTTGGGCGCTCAACTTAAAAAAAAAAGAACAATACTACCTCACACTGTCTTATCTGCGAGTGCTGTCTTGATACGCCAGAGTGTTGTTGAGGTAGACGTTCTTCATGGACAGATGTAGATTCCTTATATTTTTTTTTGTTCTGTTTTAATTTTTTTTTAGTCTTGTATTAAATGTTTGTATTGTTAATATGTCAAAATGTGGGACATAATCAATGACAGGGAGAGTCGTATATCATAATGAGCATTACGAAAGTAGGATTGCCAAGTAACAAGTAAAATATGTAAGAGAAATATAAACTCAAAACTTATCTCTTGAGGAAAAAACGACTTCTCAAGGCCAAGGCTTTAAGTACATTCACCCAAACTGTGTTGATGTCCACTATATTGTAAAATCACGTTATGTTATTTTTTTTATTATGATGTTGTTTGTATGTTTTTCTGTTACTGTGCTTGTTTAAATTTTAAAGAAAAGCATAGGTAATGGACGTCCTGAGTTTATGTGAATAGACATTCTATAAGCTGAAGTCGTTAAGAAAACTTCTCAAGGAGAATATAAAGAAGTGTGAACAGGAAAAGTTAGTGAACTGTGGTAATTTGCAAAAAGAAATAAAGTATCCATGCAGAACAGTAATAATTTGTTTATTTTAAATTTTAATAAACTTATTTTGTGCCAGAGGATTAGGAAGCCACACCATTAAATTGGACTGAGGCGGTAATTCCAGATTCATCCTGTGGGAACATAAACGGTGGAAAAAGACTTACATTTAAAATTTAAAATAAACCGAAGGTAATAGTGTTCACATAAAACTTGCATAAATACGACATCTATAGCAAAAAAATTGTGTTGAAATTAATTCCACAAAAAGGGACGTAAATAACCCAGGACTAGAACCATCAAATTATAGGATCCACACTAGTAGAAATATACCAAAATATATATATATATAGAAACAAAGGCATTAGGGTAGTAGTAGTTAAGGTAGGTTAAGTACAAAAATAATTGTGTTAGAATAAGTGTAGTCAGTTAGTTTTTAAATTGAGTGATGTTACATATTGTAAAGGGATGACTAAAAGAATAAGGTATTAAATAACTTGACAATAAAAATAATTTGATTAACCCTAACGTCTTAGGTGTCTTTCAGGGAGCTCCTTTAGGGACATAAAGCAGAAGAAAAGGGCATATAAAAAAATAAAAATATCATATTATATTTGAAGGGATTATAACTCTTCAGTACTTTTCTTTTAGTAATCCTTGTGTGTAGGCAAATCGTTTTTTTTTTTTTGTTGTGTATTATTGATATAGGAAGAAATTATTTGTGAAAGGTCAGAATATTATTACAGTTTCTATAAAAAAAGAGAAAACTAAATATTTATTATGATTAATTTCACTGCCAGAAAGGGCAAGTGAGGTGTAATTAAATAAATAAAAGATAAAAAAGAGCTATATAAGTATATACAGACGATCTGTCTTAAATTCAAACAACAGGTCAAAAGACCGTTCGTTTTAAACATAAAGGTTTTAAAAATTCTGAAAAAAAAGAAAAAATTGGGCATAGATAAGAAGTAGTAAAAAAATAGAAATAGATAATTCAACCAATAACGAACATTTTAAAAAATAATAGTTTAGGTACAAGTTTTTTTTTATTTTTTTTTAAGTTATAGTGAGAGACTTTATTTAAATTCGTTATTTAGATATAAGTTTTATTAATGTTAAGATTAAGTGTTTTAAATAATAAATGTAATGTATAATAGAATTTGCGTAAATATGTGTTGCTAATTGTGTAAGATTTCAGGTACAGTGGGCCGAAGAAAACGAGAGTGTGATGAATTGGTAAGTTGTTGGATAGAAAATAATAGGGGTCCTAAGGAGAATAAAGGACCATGGTAGGGAGGGCAAAACACACATGGACCTAACATCTAATCCATGGTTAAATTGTCTGATGTTCTGTGTTGATTAAACCATTGTTATAGGTTTGATATATATTTGGAAGTGTTTTAGGTATTTTTATTTATTTTTTTTATTGATACAGCCTCTTGGTGTTGTTGATGCGGGTTGAGTTCCCACGCCGAAAGTAGAGCTAGTCGAGGTGACATCGAAGCACACCAGATCAGAAAAGAGACTCGTAACAACTTATCCATTCTTTGCATTTATGCTAACCTCGGATAAGTGCACAAATATTGCAATTATGCAATTATTGGGTAAATGTAAATTTTTTGCATTTACTTATAGTTACAGAAAAATAAATCAAAGAATTTTTAAAAGAGTTTATATTTGTCCATTTGACCATTGATTTTATTAGGCGCTAATATGGACACCATTCAAAATTTGACAATTGATGAATAAACACAAAGAAGGAGTTAAAATATATATTTTTATATATTATTTTTTATATTTTTTTAAAAAGAAAATAATAGAATAATTCCATACAATTCAGAAAATTAAAAAAAATAAAATTATAATACAGCTGAATACAAATAACAAAATTAATTTCTATCCCATGTTGTATTTGGAGAAGTTTATATTAAAGTTTATGTAACTTGCTGATCGATATGTTCCAGGGAGTTCTTCTGGTTGGGGCATCTTTGCCACTATTTCGTTTCGTTGAACTTGGCTAATATCCGGTAAATTGGTAAATTAGTAAATTTAACCAAAACCATGTCGTTCTCTTTCAAAATATATTGGTCAATTAAAAGAGGTGGTCATCATCGATTTCATCAAGTCCAGGCTCTTCCTCTGATTCCAATATCATGCTATTGGGAACATTGCTATCTGAATCCGACGATGAAATTAAATTTTTTTTTAACTTTTTTTTTTTTTTGTTTTCTTCATCTGTCTTCTCAGGCGTGTCGGTAAGAATAGATGACTTTCCTCGTTTTCGTCTATTTTGAGACTTCCTTGGACCGGATTTTAAAAAAGGTCTGACGATTTCTGGAGTAATTTTAGTTGTCGCGGAAAGTATTTGTGCTGGTGGAACATATGCTTGTGATGTATTAGGTATTGTCTCAGGTTGATCGGTAACAAATGCAGCACCAAAAACTTCATCGGTAAAAATGATGCTGTTTGCAGGCCATATTCCAGACTTTTTAAAGGAGTTGGTGATATCAAGAATGATAAAATAAAGATTACGCCATGCGCATGATTTTCCGTTATGTGATGTAGAAGGGCCATTCTAAGGGTTACCAAAATTGTTTCATGTGTAAGAATTAAAATTTCTTGCGAAAAATGTGTGTTTTATGTGATAGTTGGCAACCTTGCATTTGAAATCTCTGAGAGTTCTAAAATAAAATCTGTTTAAAAGAGAAAAACACAAAAAAAACAACAAAAAATATAAACATGAAGAGTGCAGTGAGCAAATGCAAGCAAAACACGAGTAAAAAAAACAAGTGAGAAAAAATTAGCCAATAGAAACAAAGAATGTGTGACGTCACAGGGCCTAAATGCGCAGAACATTTTTAAATGTTACGCCCGTTGGCGTAATCTTTATTTTATCATTCTTGGGTGATATTGTCAAAAGTGCAACTTTTATTAAATGTTTTATTAGCAAGTTCGGCCATATTGTGAATAGTAATGGCCTTGCCAGGATTCGTCCTCATCCAGTCAATAAATGCAATCTTTACTGCTGATTTGAATGGTACATACACGCCGACGTCAATCGGCTGAAGGCGATGGGAACAATGAGGCGGAAATGTTAGCATAACAATTAATTGCTTCGATCGAAACGTGGCTTACATGATTATCCATGATCAACAGAATTTTCTTCATTATTGAACAGCCCGAAGTATTTACTATGTGTTCCAAAACTCTTACAAATAATTCAGCTGTCATTCATCCATTTCTCGAAGATAATCCCAGACTTCCAGCAGAAGGACTATATAAAAAACTGTCTTTAAACTTAATTCGTGGGAAAATTAATACAGGTGGAAGGGTGGTACCCGGTTTCATCAATGTTAAAGATGCAATTCGGTAAAAAGCGGAAGCGATCTATAACCTTACCATAATTTTCGAAAAAAGCGTTCGCGTGTAAACCTTGGTATGCAACGGTAAACTTTTAACACATACATTTTTTTCTGTGATCAAGAGTGCAAATACCAAAACCTAAAAAATCAGTTCTATTTGACTTGTGCATTCATGCATAAAAAATTGTACTAAAAATGTCTCTTGAGGTTTAAAATTATTATGCACTTAAGCGTTTTTTGCATTTATGCGTGTTGCACTTATCCGGTTTTTACTGTACCAACAAACGGCATTTTAGGAAGAGATTTCTTTACGAAATTTTTAGGTAAGATCGATTATGAAACATTTACAATACATCTGCAGAATAAATTCTGTTATACCTAGTTAGACGGGGAGTTTGGGCAGCCACACAGTGGTTTGATCCCATATAAGGAAGGCACATAAATAGAAGGCGTTATCGTATATGAATAAAAATTGGCATGCTGGTTTTATTTGTCAAAGCTAAAAAAAAAACAAATTTTTGAAAAAATTGGTGCAAGGACACTCATACCTCCCATACATCCTGACCATAAAATTTTGAATAAAATCTACAATTCGGCTTTTAACGACTTAGAAACTTGTTATAATTCTAAATATAACGTAATAACAATTTCCGTTAAATTATGTTTAAATTGCTGCAAGGACTCGTTTTGCTGTCATATATCCTTTTTCTTAAAAACGCAAAATACGCGCTGAAAATCATCCAATTGTCAAAATTTTTATTTTTCTTCAGTCCAAACTAAAAAAATACTCCATATCGGCATAAGGACATTCACACCTGTCATACATCCTGAATCTTAAATTTTGAAAAAAGTTTCTATTCTGATTACAATGTTGTAAAAAGAATTTCGATGTAATAATGAAGGTATTAATATTTGTAGCAAATTTTATTTGAATTACAGGAATGATTCGATAAGCTGCCATATATCCTTTTTATTAAAAACAGTGTATACGTTCTGAAAATCATGAAATTGCAACAATTTTTTTCTTTGTCAAAATAATAAAAAATGTATACAATTTTTACAGAAACAGCGCAAGGACACACATATATCCTGAATTTTAAATTAACTAGTAGCAAAAAAATAAAAGCATGATGGAAAAAGTTTGTATAAAAAAATACTTTTTGTAATATAAAATAAATATTTATTAATATGCTTACGGAACAGCTTTATAACAAAAAGAAAAAAACATTTTAGTGATCGTCACTGGATTCTTCCGAAGAATACGATTCACTAGAAGAAGAACTAGCATATATTTCAACATTTACACTTTCCGTTACAAGATATTTTTCTAATTCTTCGTCATTAGTTTTATTTGTTTTTTTATTTAGCTTTCTGTTTGACGACAACACAGGATCTGAAGCTAACAACAAATGGGTCATTAAATCCTTGTTTGTATTCTCTCTGGTTGATTTTCGTATATGTGATAATCGGACCTTTCTAACGTTTTTGTGGTTAGCTTCAATAGCTTCCTCAGACAAACATCTTTAAAATAAAAATTATAAAAGAATACTGTTTTATATAAAAAAGTTAAGTGCTAACAAACCTATTGGAATATCAAAAAACTTAAGAACGTCACATCCGTGTATAAGAACTTTGTGTACACTACTGAGCATATAAAATCAACTATAGTGGGATAAATATATGTTTCTTGTGGTTATTAAAAGTTCTTGGAATTTTTCATTATTTATTGGTATCCCACAAGACAAGACAAGTTATTTGGAGGTGCTGATAACCAGCATTCAACCCAATCAGAATTTTTTAATAAAGAACCCATTATAAAATAAATTTACACGGTTTTCGTTGAATTTAAATTAAATATTGTGCACTTAAACAAATTTATGAATGACGATGAAACTAATAGAAATTTAAAGAAATAAATAATAAAAAGTTATTGTTGTAAATCAAGATTTTTGTTTTGTAATTTATTTCTTTTTTTAGCCTGTTGCCAATTTATCACTTTTCTGTTAGTAATATAATTAAAAAACATTAATTAATCATTAATTACTACTTCAAGAGTTTGTTTCAAATTCTTTTAAATTTTTTTATTTTGTTTTTAATTTAATTTTGTCTATTCAAATCATTCAAGAAAATTAAATCCCAAATTTTCAATAAACCATCATACATGTAATTACCAGAACGAGGATTTAGACATTAAAAAAAATTGTACATATATATTAACAAATACGTGTTTATTTATATTTAAAATATAAAAAAATTTAGTTTTTACTAATCAAATTACTCATAAATATCAAAAAAACATAAAAAATCAAACAGCACATAAAACTTCTTGTACAACGTATAGGGTATAAAAGTGCATTATATAGGCGTTACATTTATTTATTTTTTTATAGTTGTCATCAAAATGAGCAACTTCTGTTTATTTTTCCTCTTAAGAACTGGCAACACTTGTAACAAGCCTAATACATAAAACTGTTATACTTGTATTTTTACTTATTTTTGCATTTCAAATTATAACACTGCTATACAGTCATTTTGCGGCAGGCATACTTGAAGTCGATTTTGTATAAGACGAGTGTGCTGATAACGGGAAAAATACCAGAATTGTCAATTTGACTCCAGTTTTTGAGATAAACTCTTCTAACATTTTCCATAAAATGCTTCAATAAATGGACCAAAAGATGTATTTAAAATTTATTTTTATTGTTTATCTTTACAAAAATACACAAAAATAATAGTTTGGGGTACCTTTAACTAGAATAAGTAAATGAAGATCATAAAAAACTTTTTCTTTGGGATTTTCTCTTATTTACTTTGTCAGGACAATCTCTTTTCAAGGTCCAGCAATAGTCAGCCATCATATGGCTGTCCCATCGACCTTGATATCTTTCTTCCATTATCCTGATATCCTGATGGAACCTTTCTCCTTGTTCCTCACTGTAATCACCCAGGTTCTGCGGGAATCGGTCCAAATGGCTGTGTAAGAAATGCAATTTTATGCTCATGTTGACTCCTACTCTGTTAAAATTTTGTAGCAGTTTTGCAACTAGTTCTTGATATTCCGGCGCTTTGTGATTCCCCAAAAAGTTTTTTACTACCAACACAAAGCTTAACCATGCTTCAGATTCAATCTGTGTCATATGGGCTACAAACTCAGTGTCTTTTATCAGTGTACGTATTTGCGGTCCATCTAAGATGCCTGCTTTTAATTTTTCCATGCTAAGGGCTAGAAATTTTTGGTACACATATTTGAAACAGACACCATCAAGGGCTTTAATAAACTGCTTCATTAGCCCAAGCTTAATGTGAAGGGGTGGAAGAAGGATGTTATCTCGGCTTATCAACGGTTCATTTATCACATTTGCTTTTCCAACCTCCATATTTTCTCTCAAAGGCCAGATCTTTGTAATCCAGTGTTGGTTTCTTGCACGGCTATCCCATAAACATATGAAACAAGGGTACTTAGTATACCCTCCTTGCTGGCCTAGTTAAAAATTTACCATTTTCAAGTCCACGCAAACTGGCCACTGATGTTGTGCGTACGAAATCTTTTCTAAAACCATTTTAATATTTTGGTATTCTTCTTTTAGTTTTGTAGTATGACCAATCGGAACGCAAGCATACTTATTTCCATTGTGCAGCAATACACATTTTAGACTTCTTTTTGAGCTATCTATAAAAAGCCTCCAATCTTTAGCCTCATATTTAGGAAGACCCATAGATCTTAGCCCAGGAATGTCATTACAAAAAACAAAGTTATCTTCTTCTGAAAAGTAAGGAAGAAGTTCACTCTCTCTGGTTCTAAAGGATGATTTTTTTATAGCTTTACACACAAAAAAAGTGTAAAAATTAATTGACAGATCCTGAAGTTGCAGTCGGCGTTTCAATTATGGGCCTGTTTTTGAATGTTTGTTCGGATTATTAAATAAAAAGCAAAGTGTATTTCTGAAAGGTTTATAACAGATAGCTATAAAGTTAAGTTGTTGAAAATAAATCCGTGAAAAGATAACAAACGTAAGTGAAAACAAATCAATGAACCACAATGTTTATAGGGTAGTTTGAAATTTTCAATTATTTCTTAGTTCCGTTTATCTCAATAAACAGAGTGAATCAAAAATAAATAAGCATGCAGCGTGAAGGTCTAATATGAGTATGTATTAACAAAAACCATTAACCATTAACTTGTATCATTAAGTAAGGTCAAAAATTCTGAATTAAAAACAATAAAATATAACTGAATTTTACTGCTATACTTGAATACCGAAACTCTAGTCTTTTTATTGTTGATATTCCACTAATACTTTTACTAAAGTACTAACATTTCCTAAAAGGCATTTAAGAAAAAATAAAAAATCAATTAGCACTTTTTTTAAAATTTTTTAAAACTTAAGAAATTTTTGTAATTTCAACAAAAAATTTATGTAATTCTCGACCTGTAAACAAAAAAGTGTTTTTAGCTGAAGTTTTTTTTTTAATTTTTGAAGAATGCGTATCTATATTCAAAATACAAAAGTTAGGGCCTTTTCCGCAAAGCATTTAATTTAAAATGACCAAACCATTTCTAAAAAAAAAATAAAAAAAATTGTTGTAGGTTAAATGGGTAAGTTCTGGTTAAAGATTCTAAAAGCAAAAGGTATGATCTTCAAAATAAAAAAAAATATTACGAAAATCCGTTAATACTATTTTTTTTTTAGAACTCCACCAAACTTTTTGATTTTTTAGCTAACAACACAAATAAAACTACTATTTCAAAGTTTTACAAAGTAGATATAATCGATATAATTAACCTGAATAATATTTTTTGCTTATTGGAAATGTTTTGAGTAATTAAACAAGATAAATAATTTATTGATATCTCAAGAAATGAATTTTTGACAACTATTTTTGTAAACCTAAAACATTTTGTTTTAGTTGTATTTATACATATTGAAAAATACTTGACTTTAGCGACCCCTAGTGACGAGAAAAGATGTTATATCAGCATGGTCGTTCTTATACGAATGAGTTAACTAATGGCGTTTTCTTTTCTGGCAAAAATGTTACACGTTTTTCCCATTTCGCATCTTTTTTATTTTTTTTGTGTTCTTTTCTATAAATGTCACACTATAAATTAAAAAAATGGTGCACCTTTCACACTCTGTATTTTTAGAGGGGGAGAATCGCACGATAAAACAGCTGACCAGTGATGCCAACTTTTGAGACTCAAAACGCGTAAACATTTTTGAAAAAAGGGCTAAATGGAAAATAATCCATATAAAACCACATCCAATTTTCTTTTTTTTTCGCGTTTTGAGTGACTAAAATCCTGATAAATCTAGCCCGAAAAGGGCTAAGTTGGCATCGCTGCAGCTGACACTTGTTTTGTTTATGAATATGTATTTGTGTTAAGAAACAAAAAAAAATATACAAAGTGGAAAATATTACTACTTTTTTATGTGCTGAAAAAATTTTGGATGACTTGTTGAATTCATCTTCATCATCTGATGATGATAAAATATTTTATATGATTATGGAAAAGTGAAAGGCTTTGTAGAGAACGTAATTATGAATACTATGAAGTTGATGTATGTCAAATTTCATAGGACAATATCTCCTACTTCTTATGTATGTATATATGTAATGTATATACATATAATATATATAATTTTTATAGTTTAAGAAGAATTTGCGTGTTAGTCGGGAAGGTGCCATTGGTCTTTTTGATAAATATTCATTGTGTTATTTAAAGCGATCTTACCAGGGAGCTATCTGCTTCTTCTTTTTTAACAAAAAAAAAACAAAAGCAGCTGTACATGAAAAAAAAGTGTTACACTGTTGTAATTTTATGTTCTATTCTGACCATTAAAAATGCGACATCTTTAAAATGTGGGGTAAACATTATAAAAATGTACATAATAAAGGTGTAACATTTTATTTCAGAAAAGAAAACACCATAAGTACCTTTAAAAAATACTAATTTCATTTACAATGGTGATAACTTTTTTTTTGTGTATTGGACAAAGTACTGCCAGTTTAAGATCATTATCCAAATTGATAAGAGAGTAATCGATATTTTCTGGTGTTCTTAGCGGTATGTTTTCAGAACAATGTGTAGATCGGATGGACAGTTAAATGTCCATCCGATAAGATTAATACTGGTATTTGCCATAATTGAATTTCCTATGTCCAAATTCGTCTTGGAATACTTTTATACAGGACGATTTTAGAGTCATGGCTTAATTTTGATTGGTCACTGCTTAGGAAGTGATGGGTAGAGGATCACAGTAAATATCAAGGTATGTACATATTTAACATAGCGAGCTGATAATGGCGGTATCATCAGTCAGAGGTATAAATAGGTCCAAGAATACTTCCTTGAGGAACGTCAGCTCTAATCCTATATTCTATTGTCACGTACCTATTTGTTGTAATTAACCCCTTGGTCCACGATGTCGAACGATAACGTTCGCTTAGGTAAGACTTAAGACGCAAACTTGATTGTGGAATAAACAAACTTGATTGAGTAAAAAAATAGATACGATAAAAAGTTTGTGTCTTAAGTCTTATCTAAGCGAACGTTATCGTTCGACATCGTGGGCCAGGGGGTAACTGTAACTTAAGGCCCAACCTGGTGTGCTTCGCTACCCGTATTTTTTAAAATTAACTTTGTATGGGAGGTACCACGCCCACTTAAAATTTCCAAAAAAAAAAGTAGCCTATAGCTCCTTCCAGACATACAGAAATATACTGTGAAAATTTCAAGCAAATCGGTGATTTTTAAAATTAACTTTGTATGGGAGGTACCACGCCCACTTAAAATTTCCAAAAAAAAAGTAGCCTATAGCTCCTTCCAGACATTCAGAAATATACTGTGAAAATTTCAAGCAAATCGGTGATTTTTAAAATTAACTTTGTATGGGAGGTACCACGCCCACTTAAAATTTCAAAAAAAAAAAAGTAGCCTATAGCTCCTTCCAGACATACAGAAATATACTGTGAAAATTTCAAGCAAATCGGTGATTTTTAAAATTAACTTTGTATGGGAGGTACCACGCCCACTTAAGATTTCCAAAAAAAAGTAGCCTATAGCTCCTTCCAGACATACAGAAATATACTGTGAAAATTTCAAGCAAATCGGTTCAGCCGTTTAGCCGTCTATAGACTTCAAACTAATAATAATAAACATAACGACACACATTCACTTTTATATATATAGATTACTCATATCTTATCACTTTCTTTATTATTTATTCACCAATTGGAAGTTTTTACTGTTTAAAAATTATCAATAAAATAAAATATAAAATAAACAAATACAGGGCTGTAATTTTTGGTACTTTTTAATTTAAAGTACTCGCAAAAACATAAAATACTGCACAAATATGCAACAAGGGTTACATGCATCATGTAAGTACATTATGGCCACCTAAAAGTCTTCTTAAGTCTACTTATGCATTTGACAGACTTTTCGTTAATTTTTGACAGTTGCTTAAGCTAGCTTATGCATATTATGGTTGGGCCTTTACTGTTACTTTATAAAAAACTACTAGTGGAAAGAAGACTTCTCAGGTACATAGAAGCCATGAATTTTTCAATTACCTGATGAAAAGTAAGTATTAAATTCAAAGACAGCCTTTTTCAAATGATTAGTATTGGTACTCTTTTTAAAATTTTAAATATATTTTCGGTTAAACAAAAAAATCTTTTAAGGATGTATTGCATACAATAGAGCCTGATTTAAAAAAAGGAATCAGGGGCCAAATTACCGCATTCGTGATCGAATGAGCTATCGTATCGAAAAATGATTTAGATATTGAAATTATTATAAAATGTACTAAATTTCTTGCTCGATATCGAATGCGGTAATTTGGCTTCAGGTCAACTTTAATTTCAAACACCATAAAATTCGCAACGACATTACGGTTTTTGGCTCTTTTCGTAGAAGCACTTCTTCTTGTTAAGGCCTTATGACACTACATTTTTAATGCATTGTTCAAGTTTTGGTGAACAGTACAAATATAATGTAATAGAAAAATTTACCAAGTACAAAGAGTTCAGCAGTATTAAGACAAATGGCAAACTGTCAAACATTTTACTAAAGTTATCGATAAAAAATGAAGTTATGTCAAAAAAAAATTGTTCAACTTAAAATTGACATTTCAAGCTTGAAATATTAGAAGGGTTGCTGAATCAGCGGTTTATGGCCAAATTTGGCGATTAACCGTTTTTTGTTCGTTTTGTTTTTATGTTTCTCATAAACAAAAAGTTGACAACATTTATTAAAAAAAACTAAAAGGCTTTTTTGTTTACATTTTTTATAGTTTGCTTTTTCTAACATTTTCTGTTTCTTTCTATCAATTCTATATCAATTCAATGAACAAAAAATGTAGTGTCATAAGGGCTTTAATGTTGCTGCTGTTGTTGATGTCTTATACCCTAGGCAGACATAGGATTTACATACCATATTAGTATACTATACTACATGTGTGTCAACTTGTACTACAATTAAACCATAAAACAAGCTGGTTTATATCTGGTATCAATACTACGAAAATAATCGTGGTATAAATGTAGTATGTTGTCTGCAGCTGTGTTCAATAAACATTGGGGAAACCCTCTCACAAAATCGATTGTCAGTTCTTTTAATGACAGTTATATTTTATTTAATTTCTTTTAATTTTTTTTTATCAAAACCCAGCCAACATTTACATATAAAAATAAGTGTTCAAATATAAGCACAGAAAATTTATCTATATTTTCCAGTACAGAACTTGCAGCCGCACCGTTTCATATATGCTCAACAATTTCGGTGCTTCTGCGCATAATATGGTGTTCAGATATGAAACGTAATTGAGTCAATATTCGGTTAATTGACAATATTATTTTAAGTGTTCAGGCATACGCAATTTTCAGCTTGCTCAATAATCATTTGACAGTTGGAAAACAATTCAAAAAATACTCTAAATGGTTGTTGTGTTTCTATGTAAACAAACTTACCTTCACATTGACTTTTCAATGATTTCTTTTGTTGACATTTGCCATTTTATACAATTTTGTTCACTAAACACAGTTGTGAACAGTGTTGCATTCGAAATCTTACTCAATATTATAACAATTTTGTACTTATTGCGCAATAATTAATTGAGATTTTATATAGAATATTGAGCTCAATAATGGTGTTAATTGCGATTATCGCAACTAAGGTGCATATGTAAACATGCTATAACACTTTTCTGCCTTTTTGCTAAAGACATTAAATAAGTAAATAATTACCTTTTTTAATAGCAAATGATAATTAAAAGTATCAAACACAATTAATTTAACAACTTTAACAACAATTTAACATTATTTATTAACACAACTTATTAGCACAATTTTTAACAGCAAGAATGACACGTTTTGCTTAAATTTATGAAACACTTGCATTAGCAAGCAAATTGTCAACGACATTCGCAAAACTCTTATTTATGCAAGCTTGCTGAAATCTTAATTTACAAAACGCTTGCCAATATGTTTATTGGGAAAGTAAAAACAAAAATATTAGTAACGGGTTTTCTAATAGCTACTTGACAACTCTGAATTTAAATTGTGAACGCACTATTTCACTGATCATCTAATTGTTGCTTTCTTTTTTTTCAGTAAACTTAACATTTTCGTTATGGTAAAGTACACGAAGGAACAACGTTTGGAAATTATAAAAATGTACTACCGAAATTCGGAGTCGGTGACCGCAACTTTAAGAGCGTTAACTCCAATTTTCGGTCGTAATTCTCGCCCTAGTAGACAAGCAATAACAAGTTTAGTGCAAAAATTTGAGTCTACATATTCATTGTGTGATGCTGTCGTGCCAGTGAGACAACGGCCTGGTCGAAGTTCCGAAAATATCGCTGCCGTTCAGGCGTCCGTAGCAAACGATTCAAATCAGTCGATTCCGCGGCGTTCCCAAGACCTGGGCATCCCCAAGACCACTTTATGGCGAATTTTGCGTAAGGATCTGGGTTTACACCCATACAAGATTAAGCTGACTCAAGAATTGAAGCCGATGGACCATTTGAGTCGACGTACGTTCTCCGATTGGGCTCTGGAGAAGATGCACCAAGATGATGAATTTCATCGCAAAATCATCTTCAGTGACGAAGCTCATTTTTGGCTCAATGGGTTCGTCAATAAGCAAAATATGCGTTATTGGTCTGCTGAAAATCCACATGTGTTTCACGAATCACCACTTCATTCACAAAAAATTACTGTTTGGTGCGCTTTGCATGCCGGCGGCGTCATTGGGCCATATTTTTTCGTCGACAATAACGATCGTCACGTTACTGTGAATGGCGATCGTTATCGCGCAATGATTAGCGATTATTTTTGGCCCGAATTGGAACACATGGACTTGGATGACATGTGGTTTCAACAAGACGGTGCCACAAGCCACACAGCACACGTTACAATCGATTTAAAAAAAGTTGTCAAGTCCTTATTGGAAAACCCGATATATGTACTATATGTCTGTCAAGGCAATGTAGTATCAAAAACCATAGTATTTGTATTATGGTATAGAAATCCTATGTCTGTCAGGGGTATTAAGTGCTCTACTACTGCTGGCGGGGGAAATTTCCTGTAAATAATAAAATATCAATAGAGTGCATGTAACTGGATATTTTAATTCATTTTCCATTTCAATTGAATTTATTTATTAAATTATCATCAAAACTTTTGAAACTGCAACAGACTTACCAGTTTCCTCCAAGGGGCTCAGTACTAACTACTTATAAATTCCATCCCAGTAGCTTTGCACTCTGCTTTATTTTTAACCAATTTGTTTCTTACTTTACACTTCAGGTAACACCAAATCTGTAAAAACAATTCTGTAATACTTTTGTAACGCACTATTTGCCATACCTTTTGCCATCTGGAGAAGTTCTAATTGGTGGACCTAGGGTTGTCATACGTCCTCTTTTCCCCGGACACCGTCCTCTTTTTTAGGGCGTCCGGGGTAGTCCTACTTCTTTTTTTGCAAGTGTCCTGGGTTTGTCCTACTTTTAAAACTTTAATCTATAATTTCGTTTTATTGCATCGAAAGTATTGTTGGCATTGATGTATACATTTTTTTAAATACACACGATGTCATGACATGCTTTTTTGTGTAAACAAATTGTGTTTGATGCTTTTTGTCCGCCATATGCGCCTTCACAATTTTAAACGGCTTTGGCTTTTGGCCTTTGTCTACGTGTCTTATGCCCGTAATTTTAACAAATAGATAACTACTAGAGTTTATACCAATTAGTTTTCCTTACCTAACCGGTAAAAAGAATTTGGTAATTTTAACGTTTTTTTACCTACTGCATTCCGTGAAAAATGTGGTAACATTGGTATTTGACGTTTAGAGTTACATCAATTAATTGCCAAATTTAATTGTTTGCAACGACTTTTTAGTTTTGTCCAGAAATGTCTGGAAAAGGTACCAAAAGAAGTGCTAGTTTATTGGAGGGGGAAAAACAGCTGATGCACTTTTCTTTGAAAGACGAAATCTTCTTATAAATTCCAAAACATTCCAAATTATAAAATGGTCAATTCTTTCCCTGAATGTGTGTGTTAACCTTTGGGAATTTTGTTTTATGATATTTCTCAAAGTTCTTAGTTCTAGAAGTTCTGAATTCAGTGGACACCAGAAAGAAACAAATTAAACACAGAAACTATTTCTGATATTATTATTATTAATATTAATTTTGATATGAATTGTCAAGAGTTTTATGAATATTTAAAAAAATGCGATAATAATATATTGGTTCCAATTGAAAGCGCTGAAAAATATACATGAAACTTTACAACTTCTACTAAAAATTTGTATATAATACATGTAAAGTTTTAAAATGAATTTGTTAATTTTTATGTTTTTATGTTGTAGTAGTTATGAGATCAGACTTATAAAATATCATTTTTTTAATATTTCGTTTAAGTTTTGTTTTGTTGTTATATGTAAATAGAATTTTAAATTTGTTTTGTGTATTTTAAGTCGTTGTTTTTTTTAATATTTTGCTACATAGTATTGTCCTCTTTTTAAGGGTAAATGTCCGGCTTTTTTATGGTCGACATCCTCTTTTTCTCAAAATGAATATGATAACGCTAGGTGGACCTATGGCATGAAGCGAAGTCGCAACACTTTCCAACTGATATTTGTCAGTGTCAGATCATATAATGTTGTCATATTGTCAGCAAAAGGTAAATTGACAGTTCAGACGACTGTAAGAAAACCTTACAATTTCATTGGCACAAAATTGTCACACAATGAATTTACCTGTCAACCGCAATTGTCAGTTCACACGGTTATCAGATTGTTGTGTGGAAACGATTTATGTATATACAGAGTTGCATTTAGAAATAATTTCTCTGACAATGCTGCCATTGACAGATGCATAAACTTTGCACAAATGCAATTAAAAGTATTTTGCAATTGTTTTAAAACAATCTTACAAAGACAAAAAAATGTGTTCACACGATTGTTAGATGTCTGGCAGTATTTTTGTCTTTCAATGTACTGAAAATGCATTTTCTTAGACAAAAAAATTAAGTTCACACGGTTGTTAGACATTTTCTAAAAATTTTTTGGACAACGTTGTAAGATCTGACAACCGTCTGTACAAAGCTTTAGTTTTTACTTTTTACTGTTATATTTGCAGTTTAAAAAATTTTTTAAATTTTACTTTGTACACAAAAGGGAGCAAGTCGGTTTTAGTGACATTGCTCAAATAATTCATCAAATAGAGCTTTTATAGGTGATAAATGTAATAATTTCTTTTTTGTCGACCACGCCTATTTTCGAGTGGGCGGGACCTCAAAGTTGAAAATATATAAGCCTATATATCGGGAACTACTGTGTGTCTGATAACTTGTAATACATCCAATTAAAGATATTAAAAATACTTTTCCAACGATATATATCATGATAAAATATGGACCGACTATGGGTTAAATCCGAGAAATATATTTTTGGACCCGAATTTTTTTAATATTTTTTTTTAATACATTTAATTTATTTATTGAATCTTAAGAAATGAAATGACAATAAGTTTTCGAATCTTAATACTAAAAGAAAATAATAAGTCCAGCCAGTGCTAGACAAAATATTATGATACTACAACAAATTTACATTCACTGAACCAGTCATCTGTTTAGCGCTTGAGTTAAAGCAAGGGTATCCCTCCTTCTCAACCGATTGTGGCCACTAAAGTTAAGGATGTCTCGTGCAAGTGGGTTTGGATGGTGTTCAAGTTTGCTGACATATTTTGAGGCGTATTTTGTAAGTTCGACTTTCACCAAAGGAATGCCTAGATCTTTGTGAATTCTAGAATTTTTAACATACCATGGAGCTGCAGTAATTGTACGTAGAATTTTATTTTTACCCCTTTGAATTTTTTCAATGTTGGATGCTGAGGCAGTACCCATAATTGAATTCCATAACACCAGATTGGCTTTAGAATTGCATTGTACAACAAAAGTTTGCAATCCAACTTTAATGTAGAGTTTCTGCCGATTAGCCAATTAAGTTGCACTGCTTTTAATCTCATCTGAGTAAGTTTTGCGTCGATATGAGACTTCCAAGTTAAACGGCGGTCGAGGTGAATGCCGAGGTATTTGACTTCATTGTGTTGCGGGATAATTTGATTATTTATTCTGATGAACGAGCAGGTATCTTTTCGCAATGTGAAAGTTATATGAATACATTTCTGTTCGTTAACCCTGATTTTTCAAAGCTCAAGCCAATTCTCTAGTTTATAAACATATTTCTGCAAATTCTCTGATGCAACTTGGTGGTCCTTATGGACGCTAATAAAGGCTGTATTGTCTGCAAAGGTTAAAGTATGTATTATGGGACCTAACGGCATATCGGATGCATAAATCAAATATAAAGTAGGACCCAGTATGCTACCCTGGGGTACTCCTGCTTCAATTGGCTGAGCGGGGCTTAAAAAATCGCCTTCTTTGATTGTAAATTTGCGACCATATAAATAACTTTTCATAAGTTTGTGGGTGTTAGCAGGCAGAGTTAATTTAATTTTATGCATTAAACCTTCATGCCAGACTTTGTCGAACGCTTGCGACACATCAATGAAAAGGGCGGAGCAGTATTTTTTCTCTTCAAACGACTGTCTTATCACATTTACCAATCTGTGTGTTTGTTCGATGGTACTGTGTTTAGCTCTGAACCCGAATTGGTGATTTGGGATACATTGAGTGTCGTTCAGAATTGGAATCAACTTAGACAATAACAATTTTTCAAACAGTTTTGAAATTATCGGCAGTAGACTAATTGGCCTATATGACTCTACTTTAGTGGGGTCCTTCCCTGGCTTAGGAATCATGGTAATCATAGATACCTTCCAATCTGCAGGATAGTATTCTAGGCGTAAAATAGCATTGAAAATAAATAGGATAATTCTTTTAGCTACACGAGGTAACTCCACAAGCATTTTGTTGCTGATTTTATCCATACCTGGAGCTTTTTTAAGATTCAGAGTACCAATAGCACTTTGAACATCATTAAAGCTAAGTCTTAGAGGTACAGGAGGTCTAATAACGAGTGGAGGCAAATCAGATGCATTATTTGAGTTGTTTATAGTAAACACATTTCTCAAATGGTTAACAAATAAAATCCCCTTCTCGGAATCATTTCTAGCCCAGTCACCAGTCGGATTTCGCAGAGGAGGCTTTCCTCTAACTGGTCTTTTTAAACCTCGTGCCGCCTTCCATAACGAATAGTCAGATTGTGGGGTACTATCAAGATCCTTCAAGTAAGATTTAAGTGAAGCCATTCTTTGGGTTTCTAAGAAATTTCTTAGTATATCTCTGCATACCCGTAGCCTAGCTTTCAGTTCAGGAGACCTGTGAATTTGCCACTCTCTTCTAACTCTTCTTTTTTCTGACAGGAGATGATCAAATTCAGCGAAATAAGTTCTATTTGTCCCACTTCTGCACTCAACGTCGTATGTGGAGGCGTGATGTACAGCTCTTCGTATGTCCTCAGTAAACTTGCCAATCGACCCATCAATATCCTCGGTAGTTCTCAACACTACATTTTCCGTGCAGTGGGAACTTAAATACTTTTTATACTTTATCCAACTTACTCTGGTTTTAGATATGTCCCGAAATGGAGAGCCATTCCCTTGAAGGAAACGCATTGAAATAATAGAAGGAGAGTGATCTGAAGACAAGTCTAATGAAGGCTCCACTTGTATCGATTCTACAGGGATATTTTTCACTACTCCGAAGTCAATAACATCGGGAATCTTCCGTCGGTCAGTAGGTGGGATGCCCGCTTGAGAGTACATCTAATCCCAATTTGGCAATCGTGTTGAAGAGTTCACGACCCTTGTTTAATATGAAAAAATTCTTTAAACCAAGTCGATATAAGTGTTATTTTTGGTTTATTGATATAAGTAACCAAGACATATGATATGATATGTGTCTGTAGGTTCTATAATCACAGTATTATAAGATCTGAAAAAAAAATTAAAAAAAAATAGTTTTCCTTAAATTTTAAAGATTTACCCCCTTATTCATAAACGATTATTAAATTTAACAAACGTTTATTAAGCAAATTTTTATATGCAAATCTGTCTTAATACCAGCTTCGCATAGTAAAGATTTCTTGTATTTTTATGTTAAAATGTTATAATCTTTCTTTAAAATCTTCGGATCTATATTACCTACACGGTTATATTATACCTCAAATTAAACCTTAATTACTTGACTTTTACATTTTTTACTTTACATACTTATTCACTCATATAGTTTTTTCCCGAATTTTTTAGATTTTTTAAAAAAATATCGGATCAATAAATTATTTTCTAAAATTGACCTAAAAATATAAGTAGATCATATTATATATCGTAGGCAAGGTCTTTAATTTGATATATATATCGTGTAACAAAGAAAAATATAGCTAAATATATTACAAACTTTGGAGCCCATCCCACTCAAAAAAAGGCGTGGCCGAAAAAAAAACTCTATTAGTGATGAAAGTTTGGAAGTTATTTGAAAAATGTCACTAAAACCGATTTAAGCCTTCATGTTATAGAATACCAAACATGTATGTATATATATTGACAGTCATCGATAAATCGACAATCTTGACAACGATGTTGTGTTGTGCCGACGACGCCAAACAGAATTAGGATGATTGTAAAAATATATGTACTACATATAACATACAATCAAAGCTAATTTTTTTACCTTTTCTTACTCTGTCATTTTTGAAACAATCCACAATTTTTGTGCAATTGTACATATAATGCAGATTAAGCCATTCCTAGATTGAAGTTGTTGTCGTGAGACTTTTGGAAATTTCCCTCAGCAAAAAATTTTAAAGCTGCACAGATTTTTAACAGCTGTGGTATTGCGTTTGCTCGATGACTTTGTTTGAAGCTTCCCAGAAGTAATGTACTGCATCTTTGGGAAGTCGAAAATATGCATTGAAACTAAAATAAGGAACTGTTTATTAAAATAAAAAATGTTTTAATACATAAAATTTACTAACAGTACAGATGGTAACGCTAAAGGATTTCATTTGTCTCTTAAGTGCCATCTAATGGATGTCGCTTTTACAACATTTTCTTCGTCATCAACAAATATGTATGTAATTCGACTTAATTCAACATATTTTAATAAAAACACTTTCAAAAACAAAATATTTTTATTTCCATTCTTTATTTACTTGTTAATTGTTGATTTTATTGTGCGTTTATATATACTATATTCAGTTGCTCATCTGTCAAAATAATATTATCGATAACTTTATGGCAAGTTACTAAAGTTGCTTTACCAAATATCAATTTTCATGGCAGTTGCGTTGTCAGCTGGCAACTGAACTCAAGTTGGGGTGCTATACATAATCGACCCATAAGTCCATATCTAATAACTTACCAGTAAGTATGCATTCTTACTTTAATATACATACATACATATACATACATATGTATGTATATGTGTATGTAAACATATAAATATCTTATTTTATAAGTAATCTAAACGGAATTTTTTTAATAGGTTAATTTTATTTTACATAAATTTATCTTATGATTTATCACTCAATGTGAGCGAATTCACTTCGGTTTAACTGTTTTTTCTTTTGAATTTTTTGTATGATACTAGAAGCATAAGTCATTTTAAAATACATACATATACATTTATATAATACATACAGATAAGATATAACAAACAAACTATAGGATTTGCAAATAATTTTACATCTAACACATGTTTATACAATAAGGAAGAATATTACATATTTATAAAAATTAAAGCAACAAATTTTAAAAGTAGGACAATTCAAGATTATTCTATGTGTAAAAGTAGCTGTATACTGATTGCAATTATAGATTTTTAAAATTCTGAGAAAACCAGATGTAGAATGTTGAAAATGCCGTTAAGTTGCTTGTCTTGACTGCAAACATAATAAAACCGCGTTAATAGACATAAATTGTTTTCAATTGAGGTTTTAGTTCGGGAGGAATTGGGGATGTTGAATCTTTTTTAGTGGATACTAATCGTTTAAATCGCCCGCTGAATTGTTTTTTGAAACCTTTGAAACCGTTTCGTTCGCCAGTAGTGATCATTGCATCCTAGAATTAAAAGAAATAATACGATAAATTAATATATTTATTAATAAAATACATTTTAAAGGTATTCAACGTATGAGCCAATATTCAAGTTTCACTTGTTATACCACTACTTTGTAAATTTTGCTAGTACTACCTACAAAACCTATTTAATTTAAATAAAGACTAAACATTGCTATTTCCTTATAAGGAATAATTATTCACTTAGAAAACAATAAAAGAAACATAAAATTTACTTTTAGAAGATACTCCTTTGCAAAGTTTTTTTTATCTATTTATTACCTACATGTGTATAAAGTTTGTTTTTTAATTTGGTAAACGTTGAAACATCTAAAAGTATTATCAAAATATTAAATAATGCTGACATCACAGAACCATAACTTATGTTTATGTATTAAGTTTGACTTATTATTAACTGTTTGTATTGTATTTAATTTATTAATTATTTATTATTTATTTAATTCGGTGTCGTGTAGTCCAGTTTTTTTAAAATTAAATAAATGGAAAGTGCAATATAAATGTAAACCTAAATTCATTATTACAAAATAAAAAAAAAAATACCCCTGATGAAGTTCGAAAAAAGCGAACGAAACGTTGGGTAAAACAAATATATAAAAACTAGTAATGTTTTTTATTTACATTTGTTAAAGAAAAGGAGGATAGAAATTGTTGATAAAAAAATAGCCCGTGAGGAAAAACAAAAAACCTCATTAATAATAAAAAAACCATTTCATTCAACACTGCAAAATTGTTTTGTGTATTTCGGTACGTTTTTTAATTTTTGCGAAAATGTGATGAAATCGTTATTTTTACTAATTTTTTAATAATTCAGAACTCATGGAATCTATACGATGAAAAAATGTATTTTAAATACGAATGCATGATAAATGAAATCAAATTCTTCAAAAATCTTTGTTTGAAAATCAAATTAACATTTTAAACATGTAAATAAAAATTCTTGTATAACCTGTTGGTTTGGTCTACTGAACTGTATACGAACAACCAGGGTTAGAGTACCAGTGGAATCCTAACAAATTTTATTGGAAAAAATCAAAAATATATAAAAACAAGTAAGAGTGCTATATTCGGCTGTGCCGAATCTGAAATACCCTCCACCTAAACGTAATAAGAAATACAAAAACTAGGACTAGAATATCCTAATTCTGTGTTTTCTATTCAGTCTTAGTGCAAATTTTATTAGTATTTGATATATTGTTTGAAAGACAATTTTACGACCAACATAATTTATGTTAAATATTTTGATACATCGAACTGTTCGGACGTGTTACTTTTAGTGCGGCTGAATTTTCGGTGAAAAAATCGTAATAGGTGAAAAAGTATAAAAAGTTAAATTAAATAAAAAAGTGAAAAAAAACTCGTAATAGGTGAAAAAACTTTACAAAGTCAAATAATTGCACTAGGTGCAATAAAAAATTAATAAATTGTAATAATTTATTTTTAATTATTTGAAAACTAGAAAATTAAATACAGTGAGACAGTGAATGAGTAACAATTCTAACAGTGCGAGTGGGCCTCAGAGCCAAAATGCTTATTTCGTGTTGAGCTCGGCAAGTATTAGTAATGAGAACATTAAAAATCCCGAATTTAATAAAAACTACTCAACTGTGAAACCAAAAATAAGCACAAATCTGAATTTAAGTGCAAGTGCACCAAACTTGAATAAATGTGTTGAACAGGGCACAAACTTAGCCCAAAGCATATTTAATTTAAATAGAAAAATCACTGAAGGACCGTCTTCTTCACGGTCCTCGTTATCAAATATTGGAGAGACGTCAACAGCTGCAAAAGGCACATTAAGTCCTACAAATAAGACCGCTCCTATAGTTGCTGTTGAAGAAAAACATAAAACACAGGTAGGAATGAACCGTTATATAATAGTATCGAAGAGAGGCAGAAGCCCAAAATCTGCCGAAATTACACCAGCCGCAAAATTATCAAAGAATGCTGAAGAGCCACGCTCGCAAAATCGTTTTGCCATCCTCCAAGACAAAAATGATGTCCCTAACGCTGTGAATAAGCCAGTAAAACCACCTCCAATATATTTAAGAGAAAAAAACTCAAACGAACTTATAAAAATATTAGTTTCATTAATTGGTGAAAATTCTTTTTATGTGACTCCAATTAAGCGTGGCAATATTAATGAAACAAAGATTCAGGTTAATAATGAAAACGACTATCGGAGAATAGTTTCGGAATTTGAAAAACGAAAAAGAATTTTTACACGTATCAACTTAAAAGCGCAAAAGGTCTACAAGTCGTAATTAAGGGAATAGATTCTTTTGTTGATCCTGAGGAGATCAAGAGCAGTTTGGCCGACAAAGGCTTTAAAATCAAGGCAGTATCAAATATAAGAAACAGAGATAGGATCCCTCAACCATTATTTAGAGTGGAGTTAGAACCTGGTGATGTTAAGCTGAAGAAAAATGAAACACATCCTATATATGACTTGAAATTCATAATGCACCGAAGAGTTACAGTGGAAGAACCTCATAAGCGATCTGGCCCAGTACAGTGTTCGAACTGTCAAGAATATAGTCACACTAAATCTTATTGTAAGTTGCCTACTGTTTGTGTTGTTTGTGGGGATCTTTATGACACCTCAAAGTGCGATAAACCTAAGGATGATTCCAGGGTAAAAAGATGCAGCAATTGCGGTGGAAACCACACTGCCAACTACAGGGGTTGCCCTGTTTTCGAGGTCGTTAAACGCTCCTTGATCAACAAACCCGCTTCTACCCCTACTCAGACGACAAAAGTACCTATTACAAGTATTCCCCCCGTAGCACAAGCATCCACTAGCCAATTTTCATATGCCAACGTGCTAAGATCTAACCAACCAACACTGCAAAATGAATCACCAATAAATGATACAAACAGCCACAATTTTAGCCGTCTTGAAGGTATAATGGAGAATCTGGTGCAATCCATGAACCATTTCATGACAAGTATGATGCAGGAGATGCAAAAAATGCAGTCCACGCTACTGCAGGCCATACTTAATAGACCATGAACTGTCTCAAAATATGTTTCTGGAACGCAAACGGCATACGCCAACACAAAAATGAACTTGAATATTTTCTTTTTAATAAGAAAATTGATGTAATGCTGATTTCCGAGACTCATATGACGTCGAGAAGCATTTTTAAAATAAGTGGTTATACATTCTACGACACCAAGGACCCCAGAGATAGATCATGTGGTGGCTCGGCAATATTGGTCAAATCGCGAATCAAACCCCATTCATTGGGTGGTCTTTCAGAGTGTTATCTTCAAGCAACAAACATCTGTAGTGAGAACTTTTTTCAAAACCTCGTGATTTCGTCAGTTTACTGTCCGCCCAGATTTTCAATAACAAAAGATCAGTATAGAGATTTTTACAAATCACTAGGTAGCCGTTTCATAGCGGCTGGCGACTACAATGCCAAGCATACATTCTGGGGCTCACGACTCGTTAGCCCTAAAGGTCGTATCTTGTACGACTCCCTGTCTGAAATGGGACTGAATGTGATTTCAACTGGTCAACCAACTTATTGGCCAACTGACCAGCAAAAAATTCCTGACGTTATCGATTTCGGCGTGGCGAAAGGGGTATCCCAGGAACTCATTGAAGTCGAGGCTTCACTGGATCTTTCTTCAGATCACTCACCCACTGTAATCACCATCAGAAGTCCTCAGCAAATCGTAACTGATGCCTTACTTCTTGTCAAACGTCTGAATTGGTTAAAATACAAAAAATACATCAGCACTCACTGCACAGAGAAACTCCCGTTAAAAATTGCTGAAGACATCGATGCCTGTATAAAAAGTCTTAATGAACATGTCGAGAAAGCCGCAGAACATGCTTCTTCCACTTACCGCCCGAATAGGTACAACAGAGTTTTTTCTGCAGATGTTGAGCAACTATTGTCTAAAAAAAGGAGAGTCCGAAGAGAGTGGCAACAACACAGATCGCCCCAACTTAAAACTAGGTTGAGAGAATGTACCAAAAACCTTAGGATCTTGCTAGAAGCGCAAAAAGCAGCGTCTCTCAAACAACATCTGGAAGGTCTAGACGCAACTTCCCAGTCAAATTATTCATTATGGCGTGCAGTCCGAAATCTAAGAAAACCCGTAATCGCAAAACCTCTACTGCGTGCTTTGAACGGATCTTGGGCACGAAATAACGAAGAAAAAGGCAACCTTTTCGTAAGTCATTTCAAAAATGTATTCACTCCCAATATGGATACTGACATTAGCCAACTACCGCCTGTTGTTGCCAGACCACCTGTACAAATAAGATTTCAATATCTGGAGGTTGTTGAGGCTATTGATAATTTAAATGTTAAAAAAGCACCTGGGTTTGATAAAATCAACAATAAAATGATTTTTGAGCTGCCTCGCATTGCAAAAAGATTAATCCTCTTTCTTTTTAATGCCATCTTACGGCTTGAGTACTACCCTCCGGTTTGGAAAATTGCACTAGTAAAGATGATTCCTAAGCCGGAAAAAGATCCTTGCAAAGTTGAGTCGTATAGGCCAATAAGTCTATTACCAACTATGTCCAAATTATTCGAGAAATTGCTTATAACCAAGCTGACTCCGATTTTGAATGAAAACAACTGCATTCCCAATCACCAGTTTGGGTTCAGACGTCAACACAGTACAATAGAACAAACACATAGATTGGTACAAGTCATAAGAAAAACCTTTGAGGAAAAGAGATACTGTTCGGCACTCTTTATTGACGTCTCTCAAGCTTTCGACAAAGTATGGCATGAAGGCCTGATATCTAAATTAAAGCAGAACTTGCCGGTGAATCTTCAACACCTACTATGGAAATACTTAATCGACCATCAGTTTATGATTAAAGAAGGTGATTATTTAAGCCGTCCTCAACCTATAGGTGCTGGCGTCCCTCAAGGTAGTATCTTAGGACCAATTCTATACTTGCTGTACACAGCAGACATGGCAACAAACAATGAAATTCACACGTCAACATTTGCTGATGATACGGCATTTTTCAGTACTCACAAAGATCCAAAAGATGCCTCGATTAAATTACAGCACCACGTAACGCAAGTGGAGAAATGGGCAAGACAATGGGGAATAAAAATAAATGAACAGAAATGCACCCACGTAACATTTACTCTACGTAGAGAATCATGTCCCCCTATTCGCATTAATGACCATATAGTGCCTCAAAACTCACACGTGAAATATCTTGGTATTCATCTGGACCGTCGCCTCATATGGAAACCACATATAGATGCTAAGCTGACTCAAATGAAACTGAAAGCAGCCCAAATTCATTGGCTCATCGGCAGAAACTCCGTCCTTCGGCTCGATTGTAAGCTTCTACTCTACAACTCAATCTTAAAGCCAATTTGGTGCTATGGTATCCAGTTATAGGGCACTGCCTCCAACTCCAATATTGAGAAAATTCAACGCCGTCAAAACAAAATTCTACGAATGATAACTACCGCTCCTTGGTATATTAAAAACAACAACATACACAACGATCTTGATGTTCCACTTGTCAAATGGGAAATAACTAAACACGTGGCCCTTTATTTGGGTAAGCTGGAAACTCATCCAAATCCCCTCGCTCGAGACATCTTACAATATCCCGGTCATAGCCGTTTGAGAAGGAGGGACACCACCGCTCTCAGATGAATAAATTCAAGTTGCTCATTATATCCTATCGAATTTGAAAACTAGATTTTGTCTAGCATTGGCTGGACTTATCTTAATTAACTTTAGTTTTAGGATTTGAATACCTATTGTTAGTTCATTTAAAATGAAGATACAATAAAAAAGAATATGCAAAAAAAAAATAATATTTTGAAATTTTGTCTAATTTTTACCATATTTAATTGATTTAATTACCAATTCTTACCATAATTTACAGAGTCTGTCTGATGTTCTTAATAATCTTGAGTGTAATTTAACAAACAGAGTATAAAAAAGGAAAACAATTCGGTTTTAGTGACTTAGCTCAAAAAAAAAAAAAAAAATGAAATAGGGCTTTTAGAGGAGATACCAGCAAAAAAAATTTGTTGGCGGTCACGCCTATTTTCGAGGGGGCGGGCCCGTAAAGTTGAAAATATATAGGCCTATATCTCGGGAACTACTGGGTGCTTGATAATTTGTAATACACTAAATAAAAGGTATTAAAAATACCTTTCCACCGATATATATCATGATTATAAAATATAGACCGAATATGGGTTAAATCCGAAAAGAATATTTTTTGACCCGAATTTATTTGTTTTTTGGAAATGGTTCTTATATGGCAGCTATGACAAATTATGGGACGATCTTCTTAAATTTTGGAACAGTTATTTTCATGCATATGAGGATATTTCACGTCGAATTTCAACATAATAACGCTATATATACGATATATATTAGTATTAACGTGGATTTCGAGAGTGGACCTTATGTGGATATAGTCAAATATGGGCCGATATTCTCAAAATCCAGCAGTTAGATTTAGGCATGTATGTAAATGATCCGTGTAAAATTTTGGATTGGTACCCTTATTTATAAGCGATTTATGAGTATTAAAGTGATTTTCCGAAGAGGGCTTTATATGGGGCATACGGTTAAAAATAGACCGAAATTAACAAAATTTAGTGGAATGATTTTTGTATATATTAAAATGATCTGTGCAAAGTTTTGAGGCGGTACTGATATTTATACAATATATATAGGGAAAAATGTCTTTTTCAGATGTAGTCCTTGTATGGGAGCTATGACCAGTTCTGGGCCGACTACCATAAAATTTAGTACAACAATATATTTGCCTATAAAGAATATTTATGTCAAATTTTAGCCGTGTATTAAATATTCCTTTTTTAAGCTAATCAGGCCTAAACTTTTCCAATGTAATTAAAAACTTTTATTTGCATTTTTTCAAGACGTTTCGTAGATGTTTTGTATACTTTTTTAAGGGATCGTCTATTTAAAAAATAAAAACTTAATTTAGTTACAATCAAAAACATAACTTCAACAACTTACATAAAATAGTATTTTAATCACATTTATAATTAATCAACGTACAACAAAAAACATTTAAGTTTACAGTAAAAACACATATAACCACGTCTTAAAATTAATATCACAGTAGAGTTTTAATTTAGCAATGCTCTGTAGCTCGAGTTGATGTTTGCTGTATCTTCTTTTAAATTAATTGTTGTTTATGTGTTATGTATACCGTTGAACATTATTTATATCTGTTTTATACGTATTTAAGTGAATTTTGGAAGTGGACTTTATATGGGGTCTAAGGTCAAACATGGACCGAACTAAAAAAAAGTTTCGTTTTGCGATTTCTTTTTGCATAAAACTTATTTTTGCTGAATTTTGTCTTGATATTCCAATTTTATTGGCATTTATTTATCATTGAGCCATATTTCGGGAATATATATATTTTTATGGGGGCTATAAGAAATCATGGACCGATTATTACTATTTTCCGCACACTTTCTTCTTTTATCATACAAACAACGTATACAAAATTTCATGGTTATCTGCAATATTTTTTAAAATATTGCAATAAAATGTACAAAAAATATCAAATTTTTATGGAGGTTGTCTCACATATTGGTCCATAACTCTGGTTGGCCTAAACCGATTTTGCTGATTTTAAATAGTAAGCTTCTCGAAAGAATTTCTGACAGAATTATTGAAGATTTGGATCCTGAATATATCTGGGAACTTCAAAAAACTGATTTCAACAGACAGGCAGACAGACGGACATGGCTTAATCGACTCCGCTATCTATAAGGATCCAGAATATATATACTTTATAGGGTCGGAAAATTTTATTGTGGAAATTACACACGGAATGACAAACTTATATGTACCCTTCCCATGAAGGTGAAGGTACCAAATATGTACTGAAATTAGCTTTTTTTTACCAATTATTACTTTAGTTCCGAATATCATATTGTGAGTTAAATTTTGAGTGGTTAAATGCTTATTTTATCTTCATTTATTAAAAAAAGGTTTTTTATAGAATATTAAAAAATTTCAAATTAATTCTTTTTTTTTAATTATAAATTAGGTTGGCGGAGAATTAATCCCTCAAATTGCCAGGTTATCCCACGATCGATTCAAGTGAGTCCCAAGTCGACCTGTACCTTCATATAGGAAGCTGGAACGCTTAAATCTTTTATTAAAACAAAAAATTTTGCATGTGACTAATGCACAACTTCGAAAAACCGTAATGCGGTACAGTTAGACGACGCCAAGCATTAACCAATGCAAAAGTGCGACGCAACTCTCTCGAAGGCAGCGAAAAAAGGACGGCCTGATTGCCCTTAAGCGATAATGACAATTACGCGCGAGTTCTTTCTCCACCCAGAGCTGAATTACGACTGACAAATTAATTCAATAAATATTTGAAACAAAAACGAAATTCTTAACTTGGTGCGTTTTTTGTAAATGGTGCGCTTTTTCTCCATTTTGGTGCGTTTTGAAATGTCAAAGTTGACAACGCTGTATGTAATACCAAATTTGATTGTAAAATGTGAAAAATTTAATGAAAATAAAAATATGATAAAAGCGGGAATTTGAAATCCCGAGCGGAGCGCGGGATTCTATGACAAAAAGCGGGATAATCCCGTGAAAAGCGGGACATTTGGCAACCCTAAACGTAACGCCAAAATGGAAATGCCCGTATACCCTCATTCACCACTTGTGGTGAATTCTCACTTTTTCTCAGTTTTTTTTAATTCCCACTAACTACGGGTTATATTCCGGAAGTATTAATAATGCGATAATATTAATAATTTAGGTATGTATGTATATTAAAATGGCCTAATTCGTTAGAATTGCTTATGGGAGGGAAATCACACTAAAAAATATACATACGAGTATGTAGGTATGTACATACATACAACAAGCACTTACTATATTTTCATTGAAATAATTTGATAACATTTTAATAATCGAATGAGTAAATGTGTTATTGTTTTATTTTTAGAATTACACGTACATTTGTATTTGTGTATAGATGTATGATCACCTACCTATACGATTTAATTTACTCAACATTGAAGCGAATATATGTACACACAGGTATACATACATGTACATACAATATACGTACATATGTATATATATAAATGTAAAACATATAAATTTTGTATTGTATTATTCAACCGTTTCATGCAAAATTTTCTCAAAACAGGTTTCTTTGTTGATTTTGTTTAGTAAAACAGCCGTCCCATGATCACTTTAAACTTTAAACAGTTTGCGTTGTTATTGTTTTTTTTTTTTTTTTTTTTTTTTTGCCATTTCACGAATTTAATAAAGTTTATAACCGCTTTTTGTTTCATGCGAATGGCGAATGATCGTCAATAGAAGCCAATTGTAAAAATATGAAAAATTACATTTACAGTCAAATTATAAAAAAATATATTTTTTATACACCAGTGTTGCCAGAACGCTTTTGAGGTTATACAAGGTGGCGCAAAAGTAAACTTCCGATGTTTTTTGGCTGTAATTAAAAAAAAATGAAAAACTTTGATTCTTCTTGTGGATTATTTTTATTTGGTCTTTTAATTTTTTTTACATACAGTCGAGAATATGATGTCATGTAAATGGCCGCCGCCACAGTTGATTGTCATTTGAGCCCTTTTTATGGCATTTTCCATCACTTTGGCCAAAACTTCCGGCGATAGGTCCGCACATTCTTGACGGATATTGTCTTTAAGAGCTGCAAGAGTCTGAGGCTTGTTGACATAAACCCGCGACTTCAAAAAAGCCCCACAGAAAGAAGTCTGGAGCGGTCAAATCAGGCGATCTTGCTGGCCAGTGCAAATCGCCAAAACGGGAGATTAGGCCCCCGGGAAATGCATCCTTCAGCATATCGGTTGTGGCACGTGCAGTTTGTGCCGTTGCACCGTCCTGTTCGAACCACATGTTTTCCAATCCCAATTCATCAAGTTGCGGCAAAAAGAACTGGTTGATCATTGCTCTGTAGCGCTCACCATTCACAGTAACCGTTTGGCCCGCGACGTCTTCGAAGAAAAAAGGTCCGATGACTCCTCCAGCGAAAACTTTGAGCGGGTGTAATGGTTCTTCGTGGGTTACACGCGGATTTTCAGTGCCCCAGAAGCGTAAATTTTGCTTATTTACGTACCCGCTATGATGGAAATGGGCCTCATCACTCATGATTACTTTTGATGAAAAAAACCGACCGATTATTGGCCAAATAAATAGTCAGCAATATTCCGCGTTCTGGAGCAGTGTTTCGTAACATTGTTTATTAACGTGTATTTCGCATGTGTTTATTACACAAATGTCAAAACAGAACTGACATTAGGGGTCAATCGTAAAATTATAGCATTTTCTGAAAGGAAGATTACTTTTGCGCCACCTTGTATATATAAATACATATGTATGTAGGTATATTAGGGTGGGGTGAAATTTTGTTTTGTCTTAGAACGTCTTCTAACAGCAAAATTTTGTTGTTACTAGTTCAAATAGAAGTCTTTTAAATTTTATTGAAATATATTAAATGTAAGAGCCCGCGCAATGACTACAAAGTAGGGTGGATCGCTTGTGTATGGGAAAAATAAAAGTTAATTAATAAAGTTCTAATAGTAATATTTTGAAAAAAAAAATATTCAATTAAGTGATATCTTTAGCCCGCCCATGCGTCTTAAAATTTTTGGAATTTTCATAAAAACATTTTTCATTTAAACTTCAGCTTAAATAAATGCTTCTTGTAAATTTGGACTAAGGAATTCCTTTGAAAAGCTTGAAAAATAAAACAAATTAATAGTTATTTACATATATAACATTGTTTTATGTTATAAAAGTTTCTTTATCCTAATGTTTCACTAACTTAATGTTTTATACATTTTGTTATTATGATATGAATAAAAGGAACAGGCCGAGAAAAATATTCAGATTATTTATGTGGCAATATTTTGGCTAAGAGTTATATACATATATAACTCGTAAAAACCCGGTGTGCTTCGCTACCCGTATCGTAATGAAATAAAAAGTTTAGAGTTAAATAAATATAATTATTAAGTTATTAAAATCTACAGTTTTCCTGTTACATTAATTCTTATTATATTATCTTATTATGATTTACAATATACAAACAAACAAACACATTCACTTTTATATATATAGATAAGGGTTTCAAATGTATACAAATTTTAACATTTACTTAATATTGTTGCTAGTTAGCGCATTGGTGTCCTAAATATTAATATTGATAGCTGATATACATAGCTTTCCCTATATATAATTTGTCATCATATCCATGGAAGGTGCCACGCCCACTATTGATAGTCCGCCCATTCTTGTCCTAAATATTAATATTGATGGTAGAATAACCGTACCATATCTTATTGTATACCATATATTTGATTTTTTTTTAATTATCATATTGGAGGTGCCACGCCCCCTGTCGCTACTACTCCCATTTTTTTTGCAAATATTTAAACAAACAATGGAATTGCTCATGCAAAATTTGAGTACTATAGCTATTATAGTTTCCTAAGTATTTGATTTTTAAAATTAACTTTGTATGGGAGGTACCACGCCCACTTAAAATTTCAGGAAAAAGTAGCCTATAGCTCCTTCCAGACATACAGAAATATACTGTGAAAATTTCAGGCAAATGAGTTCAGCCGTTTAGCCGTCTATAGATCCCAAACTAATAATAATAAACATATATACAAACACACAATCACTTTTATATATATAGATGTACATAATCATAATCTTCTGAACGACACATTCGATTTTAAATATTATAATGCGAACCAAAATAGTGTTGTTTTCGGCTGAATGTACTAAATTATTTATATGCTTTTCAGACACCGGTGTGAGGGGAAGATAAGACGAGTACACAGTTGATTGTACTTAATACATATGTAAGTATGTGTTTACAAATAAATATAAAAGCAATTTAAGCAATAAGAATTGTACTGTGTGAATACCGAAGAAATTTCAAAGAAAAAATTGTATCAATCTTTTCAATAAAAATTGCTTGGTATAAATTGGGACTTATGATAATTTATGTATGACTTTTTTGATTTATCAAATAGTTTCGTTTACAACAAAAAAGTCTCTGCCAACATTTTGATGATAGAACATTATTGTGCTAATACGAAATATAATATTCTTTTGTATTTATCATTCTTTCGTATCATTAATCAAGAGATGGAAATTTTAAACAAAAGAAAGAAAATGTGAAATAGTTCGTAAACATTTTTAATAGAAATTTATGTAGAAATGATGCAGGATTTTAAAAAGTTACAAAAGAAGATAGAAAGATTTTATATTTTTTTTTTTGTGAAATAGAGCAATAATGACATTAAACTATTTTACAAAACATTAACGAATAGTTTGTCAATAAGAACTAATTTCCATGAACATTTTAAATAGAGGCTACTGAAAATAATCTTTTTATATATGTACATATTTTATTTTGGTTAATATGTACATATTTTGAAATATTTAAATTTATATATTAGTATAAAAAACTGTTTAAAATATAAGGAAAATAAAAGAAATCATCGCGATGCATCGGTTAAAATATATGTTTTACAATATATATTTTTCTTGGCCCTATGCTCCTTGTAGGAGTTTAAAGGAACAGATATATAATATATTTTTTTGCAATGTGAAGAATTTGAAAATGGTACTAAAATTACAAAATATAATGCTAATGATCAAGATTGAGCTGTGAATCAGCAATGCTATATATATTTAAAAGAAAACTTTTTTTTTTTTATAAATAACTTAAATTTGCTAAAGAAAATTATCAATGTTATTTACTAATCTTTGATTTTATTAATTAACCGAATCGAAATATCTCACGGTATTTCCTGTCAGTTTTGTATGTTTTTTGAATTCAATGTGGTAGCACTTGTTTTAAAAGTTGTTTTCAAATATTTTGAGTCTGTGGCAACACTGATTATCTCTTATATTATGTTTTTTGAGTACCTACCCTACAAGAAATTGCTGATGGAAACTAACCCATACAAAACTTATAAACTAACACACTAGCAGCAATTTTATATTAAATTGTTGCTGTTGGCGTTGCCACAGTGGGGGTTTTCTTACCAAATTTTAATAAATATTTGTTAAATTTTCTCTTATACCTAATTTTGCGTCGGCATCATTTTTATATACGTATTTGATCATAGAGATACTCTTTTCAAAAGTTTTAGTTTTTTTGGACCTTTTTTAAATAAATTTCATGCTAATATTTTGATTTTATATATTATGGAATTGTGGGGATTTTTGAAACAAGACCTTGTTAATAAAAAATGTTACGCAATGGCAAGTTGGAAAGAGAAAAAGAATCACACGTACACGAATGTTTACATCAGGTTTTTCACATTGCCCTTAATTAAATGATAGAAACTACTGATGTATATACCCATCAGCAATACCCATCAGATGATGCATCAAATGACTGTCATTGTTCTTGTAGGGTATGTATATAAATCAGTGATGGAAAATGGGGTTTTTTATTTTGTACCAACTATATAAATAAAATGTACTTTTTAGACCTACACAGTACTATTTTTAATATTTGCGAAATAATAATAAAGCTTAAGCACAAACTAACTCCATCAAAAATTCGATATATCTTATGTCAACATTGTTAACATTATTTTATATAACGAATGTTTAATCAAATTTATACTCGACATCAACACATCTAAATTTTCTGATGATACTGCAATTCTAAGCATTCATGGAAACCCTCAAATACGTCTTGATACATACAAAATCATAAACAAATTCGAATTAGAAAAATGATTAAAGCAATAAAAGATTAAAATTAATGCTATCCTATTTATTTCAACAATCAAGCAATAACGCAACAATCCGAAGTTAAATACCTTGGATATTCCTCGGTCGTCGTGGAAATCCAATAAAGATGCCAAATTGAGTCAAATGAAATTGAAATGAATCCAAATTAATTGGCTCATTGGATGAAACTCTAATACTATGTTTCCACGACGACTTGAATCACCTGCTTCGCCTTCTGAATCATGTTTATGAATCATGCTGTTTACATGACTAATAAACTTCATTCGATTTGACAGTTCTTTTCAATAAACAAACAGAATAAAAAAACAGAATTTACAATTTGTGGAAAATATTTTTTTTTAATGGACAAAAATAAGTGAGTGGAAATTAGTTAGCTTATTTGAAAAAAACATACATTCGTACGTACATATTTACTTTCTTTACTTCCAGCAACAAGAAATAATTTGCTTTGTTTACAATAATATTAAATTTTTACAGCTAGTGCAGATAAACTTGCGATAAAAATTAGAGAAGAGTGCAATTTTTCGTGCTTCGCAAGTAGATTCAATATGAATCTACTTGATTCGCTCTTAAAATTTTGTATGGTGAAGCAAGTTGTTTTGCACATGATTGGGGTGTGAAGCATGAATAGAGAGCGAAGCATGTACCGTGGAAACATAGTACATATAAGCTTAGTTTAGATTGTAAACTCCTACTTTATAACTCAATGATTAAACCTATTTGGTGTTATGGAATACATCTTATAGGGAACGGCCTCACTTTCAAATGTAGACAGAATTCAAAGACGTCAAAACAAATTACTACCAATGATCACAATTGCTTCCTGCTACATTAAAAATTTGCATATTCATAAAGACCTAAACGTGCCTTTTTTGCGATCCAGTAAATATCAAAAAAAGCTTGAAGTACACCCAAGCTCTTTTGCCTGCAACATATTAAATAATAATGGCTATATCCGAAGACAAGAAAGAAGAATGCCAACTTAATGGTCAAACAATTTTCGTCCGGCACTGGCTGGACTAAATATTTAAAATTAGATACATACATAAGTACAAAATATAAAATACTCGTACTTTTTGTTAGTTCGTTTTTAATGAAAATACAATAAATAAATAAATAGAATATTAAATATATGTATGTACAAAAAAATCTTTTATAGGACAACATATTTTCTTTAACCATTACAAAAAACTAATTTTTGGATAAAAAAATTCAACATTGAATGTTATTTCTTAAAATGTTTGTCTTTATCTCTCATTTGATCATTAATTGGGTGCCCCGGTAGACTAGGCGATAATGTGCCGGACTATCGGTTAGACATGGGGCAAACTTCATAAAATATTGTTCCGCAATTTCTATTTATTTTAGTACAATTTCATCTCAGTACAACAAATCGATAATTTATAAGAATTTTATGCATATTCGAGTTATAATCAAGAATTTACACATTGTTTATATTACCAACAAGCCCTAGAAAACTGATTTTGGCAACGTAAAAATTTTGTGATTGTTCTCGGAACTGGTAGATTTAACCAATTATGGACCAACATTTACAAAAGTCAATAGTATAATTTTACATACTTATAATAGCTCTGTGTAAAATTTCGATTCGATATGGATGTTTATGTAGGTTAATAGTTTTCGGGAGTAGTCCTCATAAGGGAGCTATGACCTATTATGGGCCAATCATCATGAAATTCTGTACGACGCTTTATATGTATATCCGAATTATTTGTGTCGAATCTTCTAAGAGATTTATGCGAATTTTAGTAATTTTCGATAGTGGACTTTATATTGAGGCTACGGTCAAATATGGACCGATTATTAAGAAATCCAGTAAGACGATTTAAATGTATATACGGACTACTTGTGTAGAATTTTGACTTCTAAGTGGTTTCTATAAGAGATTTATGCGAATTTTATTGATTTTTGGAAGTCGACTTTAGATGAGGGCTACAGTCAAATATGGACCGATCATCATCATGTACGATTTTCTATTCAGTCTTAGTGCAATTTTTATTAGTATTTTATATATTGTTTGAAAGAAAATTTCGCAACCAACATACATATATAATATATTTGAAATGTTTTGAATTTTTTCTAATTTTGACCATTTATAACTGATGTAATTACCGATCCTTACTGTAATTTACAGAGTTTGTCTGATTTTCATAATAATCTGGAGTGTAATTTAACAATTTATAAAATTAAAAGAACATTTTTCCATATTCGCAACAAGTTCAAAAACAGAGTATAAAAAAGGACAAGATATAAGGTGAGGATTTTCTGTTTGAATTTGATCTCAATAATATTATTTACAAAAGATTTATGGGTGGCATAAAAGAAATGGACCGATTATGGACCGATGACTTTTAAATCCAGTATCCACTAATGTGATTTCTATGTATTTTAGGCTTATTTTGGTTGAATTTTATCTTAATAACGTTATTTACAAGAGTTGTATGATTGTTTAGTATGCTCGGTAGTGGACTTAATTCGGGAGCTATTGCCAATTATTGACTCACAGCTACATAATCCAGTAGCATAATTGTAGTATAACCGATTGTATTAAAGTTGGTTCGATAATAATATTTATTAGACAAATTCTATAATTGTTTTTCGGAAATGGTTCTTATATGGCAGCTATGACAAATTATGGGCCGATCTTCTTAAATTTTGGAACAGTGATTTTTATACATATGAGGATATTTCAAGGCGAGTAATAACAACATAATAATATATTAATATTAACGTTGATTTTGGATTCTCAAAATTCAGCAGTTTGATTTTGGTATGTATGTTAATGATTCGTGTAAAATTTTGTATCGGTTTCGTTATTTATAAGAGATTTGTGAGTATTAAAGTGATTTTCGGAAGAGGGCTTTATATGGGGATATGGTCAAATATGGACCGAAATGCACAAAATTTTGTGGGATGATTTTTGTATATGTAAATAATCTGTGCAAGGTTTTGAGTAGGAACCGATATTTATACGAAATATATAAAGATAAATGGCTTTTTCGGATGTGGTCCTTATATGAGAGCTATTACCAATTATGGGCCGACCACCATAAAATTTGGTATAACCGTTTAACATTATTTATACGTGTATTTTGGAAGTGGACTTTATATGCGATCAAACATTGACCGAATTAAAAAAATTTAGTTTTGCGATTTCTTTTTGCATGAAACTTATTCCTGCTGAATTTTGTATTGATATTTAAATTTTATAGGCATTTATGTATAATTGACCAATATTTCGTATGGGGCTATGACAAATCATGGAGTTGTTCTTACTAATTTCCTCAGACTTTTTTCTTTTATCATAAAAAAAATTTCATGGTTATATCTACAATATATTTATGTTTCTACTCTACCGTTTTGCTGGTTTTCAATACCAAACTGCTTAGGAGAACTATAAACGATTTCTTGTAAACCTTGTTGATTTTGCTTGTGCCTTTTGGACGTGAGAGAGTTTTACACCGACAGACAGACGGACATGGCTAAATCGACTTAGAATTTCGTCTCAGATGATTATTTCGCAGTGTTACACACGGAATCACAAAATTATATATACCCTCATTCTCCACTTATGGTGGTGGAGGGTTTAAAAAATGCAAAGAAACAGAGTTAAGGTACGGTCACATTTGGCAAATATTTACTCAAAAAAGCGTAACCACTTGTTGTAGCACAAATTTGTTTGACGTTGTTTACCCTTAAAAGAGTTTTGCAAGGTGAAACAGCATCAAATAAATTAAACTAAATATCTGTTGTGCTGTAGCCTAAATAAGAAAATTTTTATAAATAAATAAACGAGTTCAAATATATGTTATATAGTAGTGACATCTTTTTCGGCAAATATTTGCCAAATGTGACCGTACCTTTAGTTTCGCAATAAAATGTTTCCTGTAAATTATTCTTATTTGAGATTTGTCTGTATTTGTTTAAATATATAGTTAGACGGTCACTTCTGATTCTTTAAGAATATATTTGCGTTTATTATCGCGATTATCTAAAATATTCTTATTTAAAGTTAAATATATGTATATACTTACTAAGTATAGTAATACACATATATATTTGTGCATCCTTCGATTGTATTTCCAAAATTACTAGATTTATTATTTCAAGAATAGAAGGGTTAAATTCTAACTCATTTTGAAATCCTTACTAAATACATTTAAAGCTTTAGTTTTTCAGCCTAAATCATTTAATGTGAATTAATATGTCAGAAGCTCCCATTGCTCGATAATTCAACCAACCAATTCTTGTCGTAATAATCATCTTATAAATGCATATTTAAAGATTAAATTGATATCAGCTCCAAATTTATTAAAAAGCAAAAATCTATTCAAAATATTCATTCAGTAAATAAGCGTTGCCATGTTATATCAATTAAAAAGTATGTTTGGGTTTGAAAAATTTGGAAATAGTACCAAAAGAGCCACAGGGGTACCATCGTACTTTTTAGTTTTGAATTGTTTCAAAAAAAGTACAATTGTACCAACTTTATCAACCGTGTGTACAACAAATAAATAAAAAGCAATGAGGGCTTTATTAAAAAAACTCAATCTGTTTATGTGAAAACAGCAAACATTTCTAAAGGTTTCTATAGGAAACCCGGATCAATAAAATTTCGCCGTTTTTAGTTTAATTAAAAATTCATTAACTAGGTATTTATACTTAATTTCTAAGATTCTTTAATCCAGTTTTGTTTTGCAAATAAATTTTGTAGCACTTAATTATTTTAAAAAAGGCTTCTTCTTACTGATCGCGATTATTATTGGTATTGGTAAGGTCAGTATTAAAATTTGACAACATTTTATGAAAATATGTATTTCTACATTCAAATATATATTTATCCAAAATATTTTTTATTGAAAACAATTATTTAAAAATTTTATTTATTCATTTCATTTTTCTCATTTGAAAATCATGTTACATACTTGTACTCATGGTGAAATTAAATACTAGGTGACAGCATTACTACAACAATTACAACAAGGCAAGAACAACAGGCATTTTTGTTTGTATAAAAACTTTCGTCACTGTCAAAAAGTTTTTTTTTTATATAAACTTTGACTATTTGTAAACAACTTTTTGACATTTTCAATTTCACCATGAATAATTAGCTGGCGCTATGCTGTCACCTAGTATAAATTCACCTTGCTTGTACTTTTGTTCTGCACGGTTCGATATGATGACAATATTTTCATATACAGGAAAATAATAGTATTTATACAGTTTAAGTTTTTGAAAAGTTCATTATTTCGCAAAACAATTTTTTTTTAAATTAATATTCTGAAAACTAAATTAAATTTTAATAATGCTCTAATTTTATCGTTTATGTTCTGCACCGTACTGTATCTACATACATACATACCTGCTTCTGTATTTTTTTAATAGTATAGAAATTTGGGTATTGAAGAGTATGCATACCCATGGGTACTGTTTGTTCATATACATCTGTATGCAGTACGAACACAGCTGTTCGTTCGGAGCAGATTTATTATGCTAGAACAGAAAACCTAATAATAGTTTAAATAGTATACTCGATTGTGAAAACAGTTTGATTTCTTTTTGTGTGACTTTGTTATTGTTTCATTGGTTTCTAATTCTATTTTCTAAATAATCAGTTGATATTAAAAAAAAAATAAATACTAAACATGTCTGCATATGTACATACATACATACATATATACGAGTATATACCCAACAAACCATTTGTTAAGCAAAATGTAACTATATTGTATAATAAGCTTATCATAAGAGATTTTCTACAACTATTTATAAGTCTGCTTATAAAAAGCACAAAAAAGTAACAGTTTTTATTTAAATAGTGTTCTAAAAATGCTTTACATGACAATACGTTTTACAATAATACTTGCTATACAATTGTGTAGATAACAATTTAACAAGTAGGTATGATTGCAAATGACTTATTCTCGCAATAGTTTTGTAAGTGTTTCTTAGAATGAAGTACCATTATTCGGCATGTGGCTCAATTTTGATTCATTTGTTAAAGTTTTCAGTCTTTGTGTTTTTTCCAGTGAAAAGTGATGATGAAAGATTTATTGAAAATATGGCATTAAAATTTAAACATTTGTAAGTTAAAAAAAATACTTTTTCATAAGGAAAAACTGCTTACGGTGGTTAAAAGTCCCAATTTTATAAAAAAAAAACTGTTGATGCAAATGATTGCAAGACGAGCTTGCAGACAATAACTTTGGAAAGGAACGGCATATAAAAAGAGTGTGCGGAGCATAAGTGCAACTAAAGCCATAAGAAGTAAAATGTTTCACTTATTTTTTTAATTAACATATTAATATACTTTTTTACAGATGATGCAATTACGAAGATTTTTTCAACAGTTCCGAAAAAACTAGTGGTCAAACAAAAGCAAAATAATAGTATATAAATTTTAAATGTTTTATGAAATACAGAGAAAATTCTTAATTAGGCTTGAGTTCGTTTTTAATTAATAACTCGAAGAATACCATTGTGAAAACTATATTTTTCTAGACAAATGGCACACTGAAATGCACTTTCTGCCTGCCAAGGGCTTCATCACCAATGTTTATTGTCCAAGATCTACTCGTAAACATCATCTATTTAACTCACCATTTTTGAGAATTAGAATTTGGGAATTAACATATTTCTTATTACATGTTATGAGTTAGAACGAAATTTACATATGTTTTACAAATGTTTGTGTATTATTCTTTGTTATTGTTATTATTAGACATTTTTGTATTACTACAAATATTCTCTAAAAATGTTTTAATAATATTTTATTAAATTAAAACCAAATAAAATTCTTATGAAAAAATTTACTACCGTAGTACCTACAGTGTAAAATTATTAATAGGTCGTATTTTTAAGTTTACAAAAATATTACCAATGTAAGCTTATTACAAACATGATTAGAAAACTATTCTTCTGTAAGCGTATTTTATAATTAGACTTCAAAGCTTACTGTATATTATATACAAGTAACATTATCGTAAGGGTTCAGTTTTCATTATTAAACTATTTTTAACAAGCCTTTTATAATAGTAATCACAACACTTTTCTAAGCTTAACGCTTATGTTAGTAAGCTTGCTATAAGTTATTTCTAAATTGTTTTGGTTTGTTGGGTACTATAGTTATACATACATATATAAATGTGCATACAGAATATAAATTTTACGAAAACAGTAGCATTAAATGAGTGAATATGTATGTACAAGTCACATTATCATTGATAATATGTACATACTATATTTACATATGTTTGTTTGTAAATTTCTTTTGTCGTTTTCAAAAGCAAGAAAGTCCGCAAGTTTTTGCTGACATTGTAAGTGGCAGTTATACAGTCTGTTGTCTGTACTTGTATATATTTGAATTAACAGCGAAACTGTACTTGGCCACATATTTATTTAAGTTTTACTTAATTATGATCGTGAATAATAACAATAATAAAAAAATTAAGCATTCTGTTATTTTAGATGGAATAATTGGTGCATTGGTTTTTGTACTTACATGATTTACGCAGTTGGAAATATTTGGTGATGGAGCCTTTGGTGGGAATACCCATCCATTTGATCTGTTACATCCACTCGTCCGGGCGATTGTTATGGTCTCAAGTTCCATAGAACTGTTGGTGGATTTGTTATCACTACCGTCAGACATAGCAGTGGTAGTAGTAAAGATCTGCTGATCGTGAGTTTCATGATAATGGTTATTATCAGAACTATTGCTTCTACTTTGATGTCCGTGTTGCTGCTGCTGGGCCTCAATTGTGACAGCTGTGGCTGCAGTTGCAGATGATTCATCCCGTTTCCGCAGTTTACTACGAACAATACGCATAGTCATTAGTGTTCCAGTATTACCAACCATACTTTTGTTTAATATTATTTATACTATATGTATGTATGTATATATAGTAATTGAAATAGTATGTAAATGTGTTTATTTATAAATAGATTTAAAACGTATGTACTTTAAAAGTATGCGATAAGATATGTATTTCAAACTAATTAATTGTTTTGAACGAATAAGTACATATGTATGTTGTTATATCCCTTTTCGCAGTTAATTCTTGACGTATAAATATATGAACGTTGGAGTATATTTAATGAAAGTATATCACAGTAAAACTAAATAAATATTATAGGTAGATTAAGTTGTTTTTTCCTTGTCTATGCTTTTCAGTGTTGTTTGTGGTACTGGATAATGACTGCTTGTATCTAGCAACGATTGAAGTATGTATACAACAAAAGATTGTGCTGCTTTAAAAAAATATAGAATTTGACTAGAATATTTATCGATTTTCTAAACAAAAATAGTCTTTGTTGTTTGCCGTTGTTCACACTAGAATTACTATGGTTGGTAACCGAGTGTGGTGTCGTTCGGTTAGTTTTTCTGGATGACGGATACGGCCAAAGAGGGTTGAATAAATAAAGTCTTTAATGTTGTTGTTGAATTATTAAATTCGTATCCAAAACTAAATTAAATTTAGCATTTTTATTGCAGTAATTGCTAGCTGTATGCCACAAGATAGTACATTTGACTGATTAAAAGCGTGCGACCAATTTTGAAATCCAGACCAATATTAAATTTCTATGAATATGTCGTCTTTTGCAGTATTTTCACTTTGAAGTTAGATTAGACATGTGTACATTATCTAATTTTGCTTTTATTTTTAACCAGACTGTGTGATTCAGAATTTGTTACGTTCGCGTCTTTATTTGTTTTGACGTGTATTTGGTTTGCCTCGCTTCGCACTTAATATCTTCAACCGCACCGTCCGCTTCCATCAGAGTATCTGAGAGTCGGTCGCATTATCAAAGTCCCTTTTATACCACAATTGTTACATAGTATTGGTTTTATCTCTTATACTCACACTAGCAGGCGGTCAACTATTCTTGTACGCTCAGTGTTTTTGTGTTAGTAAGCAAAATGCTGGTAGACACTACGCAGAGTGAAAATACTCCGACGTAACACACAACAAAGAATAATTGAAGAAGAGGAACATAAAAAACACAATGAAGCAGCTGCATAGCAACGATTTTGCACTTCTCTTGACTGTACAAATAAATAATAAAATAATACTCTCTGGACTATACTACAATCAGAGATGGAAAATAGCTATTTGGTTTTGTATCAACTTTATAAAGAAAAACAAGTTAGAGTGCAATATTCGGTTGTGCTGAATCTTTAATACTCTCCACCTAAACTTAATAAGAAATACAAAATTACACTGGTTATAGGACTAGAATATTCTTATTCTGTGTTTTCTATTCAGTCTTAGTGCAAATTTTATTAGTATTTTATATATTGTTTGAAAGAAAATTTTACAACCAACATACATAAGTACGTAATTTATTTGAAAGGTTTTGAAATTTTATCTAATTTTGACCATTTATAACTGATGTAATTACCGATTCTTACCATAATTTGTAGAGTTTATCTAATTTTTTTTACAATTTTGAGTGAATTTAACAATTTATAAAATTAAAAAACACTTTCCCATATTCACAACAGAGTATAAAAAAGGGTGAGAAAAGTTGGAATTTCTTTAGAATAAGAAATTCGTTTCCTTTTTTTAAATAATCTTTAGATTGGTGTGGATACCATACTAAAGATTATGATTGCAATTAAGGTGTGTTCACATTGTGTGTATTTGTCATATGGAAACTTTTCTATCCACATGTGTTTTCATGTGTATGTCAAAATTTGAGTTTCACATACGGTTTATAATTTACATGTTCAAATGTTGGTATGTTAAGTACATTTGACATAACCTACCAAAAAAAAAAAAAAATCTTAAAACAGCTGATTGCTGTATGTGTATAATAAAAATTAAATTTATAATTAAATAAAACTGTATTTTAAAATGGAATGAGAGATTTTTGTTTTACTATAAATTATATTTATTAAAATTTCAATTAATTTTTGCCGCCACAAAATTTTTGTTATAAAAAACAGCTGATGTCAGATGGTTTGTCACAAGAAAATAGAACTCGTTCTAACTAAAAAATGTCATGTGTATTGCACACATAGAAATAACACATGCTATTGTTTGAAGGTGTTCAGACTATATGTACAAATTTGACAGGCGAAAAAGTGACATTCCATATGACAAATACACACAATGTGAACACACCTTTACTCAGTTGAATAATCGCAATGGGTGTTTATTTGGGAGAGAAAATGAGGTAAATTTGTAGTGGTTAATTTAAATAATGTAAGAGTTTTATTTATAAATTTCAATGTATGTACATATGTGTAAATAGTTGGGTGTGAGTGTGTTACCTGATTTTATGTAGGGTTTAATAATTTTTTCGATTATTGAACTTGCCTATTCGAGTGCTAAGGAAGAATTGAATTTAAAATCTTTTGTTTTCAATTTTACAATTTTTCTTTTTCAAATTATCGTTAACATGTTGCAACCGTGCCGTTATCAACATGTTAGTAATTTACTTAATTGTAATCTATTATGTTCATTATTACGTTTTTAATTAAATTAAGGTAACACACAAAAATTCAATAATTTCAATAAATTTACTAATTAATACAGAACAATTCATTGAATTCAAATAATTTAATAATAATTAATATAAAACAATTCAATAATTCAAATAATTTAATAATTAATACCTGCAAACAATTCAATAAATTCAAATATTTTAATAATTAATACAAACAATTCAATAAATTCAAATATTTTAATATTGTTCAATAGTGGATTGAACAAAGGGTAATATTATAAGTGAGGCTTCTTTTGGTTGAATTTGATCTCAATAAGGACAATTTTTCGGTTGTTTGTCCATATAAAGACCATTTTTTCGGAAATACAATTTATACAATTTCATGGCAATATCTGCAATATGTATATTAAAAAAACATGCAAGAAAATTTTTAAAAAATATTAATTTTTATGGAGGTTATCTTACATTTTGATCCATAACTCTTGGTCGACTATACCGATTTTGCTGATTTTCAATACCAAACGGGCATAGCTCAATCGTCTTAATATTTCACAAGAATCAAGAATATATATACTTTGTTGGGTCGCAGATGAATATTTCGCAGTGTTACACACGGAATGACAAACTTATATATACCCTCATTCACCACTTTTGGTGGTGAAGGGTATAAAAAGTACTTTTTAAAACTCCTCGGTACCATTTTTAAACTCACCACCAAAAGTATGGGAGTATATTGGTCGCAGAACCAAAAAGTATATACATATATTACGGGTCCGTTTTTCTTTTGAAAAAAAGTCTTCGAAATGAAATTTTTCCGAAACATTCTTTGTTTCACCAAAATGTTTGATATTTAAAAATCAGTTTAGTAGGGTATTAGTTCTGGACCAACATTGAAAATTTTGAGATAGTTTTTGATATTTTCTTCAAGTATAATGCAGATAATATCATGAAATTTTGCACAATATATTTTTATTATAGAAGGACATGCACTATTGAAAATGGTAAGAATCCGTTCACGATTTCTTATAGCCCCCATACAAACGTCTTCCTGAAATATGACTCTTTGGTATATACATATGTATGTATGTAAATGACTAAGAAAAAAAGTATTCATGTAAAATTCAGCAAAAATAGTTTTCATGCTAGGGGAAATATTATAACGATATCTTATTTGCATCAGTCTATATTTGATCGTAGCCCTCAAATAAAGTCTACTTCTAAAAATAACTTAAATGCTTGGAATAACCCAAGAAACACTAAAGTACATATATATGTATGTACATGTTATTATTGATATGAAATTCATCATAACAGCCATTCCTAAATACCGACGGAAAACGGTACGTATTTGTACGCTGATACCCCATCCCTAAACAAAAGCGGCAAAGTTATGTCAAAATAATAAAAACAGGGTTGTCAAACAAATAAATAAAACGACCCTGTTTATTGTAACTGCTGCACACTGTTGTTTCATTTCTCTTTTTTTTTGTTTTCTTTTGCAACTAACTTCACTGTGAAACGCATTGTCAAAATCGGATTTTCCAATAGCAAAGCGTTGCCGCTGCGTTGTTTCGGTATGCTCCATACAAAATGTATGATCATGAGAAATTTCGACATTTATACTATGTTTCCACGGTACAAGCTTTGCTTTCTATTCATGCTTCACACCCCAATCATGTGCGAAACAACTTGCTTCACCATACAAAATTTTAAGAGCGAATCAAGTAGATTCATATTGAATCTACTTGCGAAGCACGAAAAATTGCACTCTTCTCTAATTTTTATCGCAAGTTTATCTGCACTAGCTGTAAAAATTTAATATTAGTATTCACACCGAGCTTGTTAGTTTGTTAGTCGGTAGTTTGTTAATTTGTTAAAGTTACCAACTGTGAACGACCCCCTTTTTAAAACTTTGTTAGTCTGGTAACTTTCGTAGTAAAACAGCTGATTTATTGTTTTGACACAATTTATTATTCTGGAAAAAATAAAACATGTAACGAAAAAGTTTAAAAAAAACAATTGTAAACCATTTAATTACTCATTTTTTCTTTTGGTTATCCACTACGAGAACAGTTTATGATTTATTAAAATAAAATAAAAAATCATTTATTTAACATACTTACTCTCAATGTACACAAATATTTTTTTACAAATGTATCACAAATGATTTTTTTAAATATATTTATTTAGAAACTGCAACAGCTGATTGTGAGTTACCAACTAACAACTATTTTATCACGGGTGCCGTGTCGTTAATTTGTTAAATGTTTATCCGTTAGCGCGTTAAATATACAAAAACAAAATGCGTGTAAAAAAGTAACGATTAACGACTAACAAACTAACAAGCTCGGTGTGAATACCGCTATTGTAAACAAAGCAAATTATTTTCTTATTGCTGGAAGTAAAGAAAGTAAATACATACGAATGTATGTATGTTTTTTTTCAAATAAGCTAACTAATTTCCACTCACTTTTGTTTGTCCATTAAAAAAAATTATTTCCCACAAATTGTAAATTCTGTTTTTTTTATTCTGTTTGTTTATTAAAGACAACTGTCAAATCGAATCAAGTTTATTAGTCATGTAAATAGCATGATTCATAAACATGATTCAGAAGGCGAAGCAGGTGATTCAAGTCGTCGTGGAAACATAGTATTAAGAAACGTTTTCTGTCGGTATTTAGGTATGGCTGTAAGATCAGTGTCCCGCAGAAAGAGAGGATTTGCTAATTACATATGTATAGGTGACACTACACAGAAATAAATAACATGTAATGTTTAAATAAACCTCAATTAAACATTCGTTTGTTATTTTGTATACATTTGTATGTAATGTATACATTTATATGATCGCTGCTTCTCAGTGTACTGAAAACAACAACAAAAATGAGCCGAAAAAGAAAAAACATTAATGAAATATTTATATTTTTACGCTCTTGTTGTGAGTATTGTTTGCAGCGTTGTCAACTTCGAAATTTCAAAACGCACCAAAATGGAGAAAAAAGCGCACCATTTACCAAAAACGCACCAAGTTAAGAATTTCGTTTTTGTTTCAAATATTTATTGAATTAATTTTGAATTTTTTAATATCATAAATTCTATAAAAAACTTTTTATCAAAAATTATTAGTAAAAGTAATAATAGTAAAAGCCTTTTTTTAATAAATAAGCTAATAAAGATAAAATAACCATTTAACCACTCAAAATTTAACTCACAATATAATATTCGGAACTAAAGTACTAATTGGTAAAAAAGCTAATTTCAGTACATATTTGGTACTTTTTTTATATATTTTTGTTTTCTAGTTAAAGTACTTCTATTTGATTTTTTCCAATAAAATTTGTTAGGATTCCACTGGTACTCTAACCCTGGTTGTTCATATACAGTTCAGTAGACCAAACCATCAGGTTATACAAGAATTTTTATTTACATGTTTAAAATGTTAATTTGATTTTCAAACAAAGATTTTTGAAGAATTTGATTTCATTTATCATACATTCGTATTTAAAATACATTTTTTTATCGTATAGATATCATGATAATGAATTATTAAAAAACTGCAATTAAAAATTAGTAAAAATAAAGATTTCATTACATTTTCAAGAAATAAAATTGTTCGAGCTCGAGGTCAAGTGTATGTAAAAATTCTTTATTGCTAATATTTCGCTACACTTCGTATAGCATTTTCAAAGCTTATGTGCGAAAAAGTTTACATTAAAAACAAAAACAAAAAATACATTTAATTTTCTGCGCGTAAACAGTGAGTGTCTTCTTCATCGTCTAATGTTACACTTTCGAACATAAGCTTTGAAAATGCTATACGAAGTGTAGCGAAATATTAGCAATAAAGAATTTTTACATACACTTGACCTCGAGCTCGAACAATTTTATTTCTTGAAAATTATAACTGAAAGGTCGGATAAAAACAACACTAATTTGATTTCATCACATGTTCGAAAAAATTAAAATACGCACCGAAATACACAAAAAAAATTTTGCAGTGTTGAATGAAATGGTACTCAAACAGGTGTATTTTATTGTAGAAAGATTTTTTCTCACACTGAAACAAAAAGTTGTGTTGAATTTGTTTTGGTGCCACCAAAAATTAAAAAGCGCACCGCGCACCAACCAAAGAATTTTTCGCACCAAAAATTTAAAAAAGCACCAAAAATAGTGCGAAACGCACCAAGTTGACAACGTTGATTGTTTGCGATCGTGTTGTGTACAAGCAGTGCTGCCAGAAGATTTTGGTGAAAAATCATTACTTCACGAAAAAAAAAATTATATTTTGGAAAAAAATCATAATTTTTAAAATTTTTAGTTTTTATTTGTAAAACATTAAAAAAAATAACAATGCAAAATTTAAGTTCATTAAGTTGATTGGTTATCGGGTTTTGTTATCATATTTTTACTCAATATACTATTTTTGTTCATAAGGATATGATATAACCAGTGCTGATATTCACCCGGTTCGGACCGGTTCCCTCGAACCGGTTGTTAAAATTTTAAAAATTTTCCGTACCTTATCGTGAATAAAAATTCCACGTGAAATTTATTCCCTTTTATTTTTTAACATTGAATTTTAATTGTGAAAAAATGTGAAAAGGGAACAAATTTCATGTGAAATTTTTATTCACGATAGGGGTGATTATGTTTTTTTTACGGTTTTATATAATGCGTATTTATAAAGGTGAAATAGTCTCGGCAACAAACACAATATTGTTAAGTTGTTCATTGTCCAAACGTACAAACAAATGATTTTATTTTGGTCATACATTATATTCTTGGATGGGATGCGACTTTAAAATGTTCGCTATTTTTATCAAAATTTGGCTAAAATATATTTTTTTAAGCGAACCGGTTGTTAATTGTTTCGAATATCACCACTGGATATAACCCGATAATCAACTAACACATATACATATCCATAAGATGCTGTAAAATACATGTTTAAATAACTCAATCTACTATACATTCAAATATACTAGAAGCAACACAATTATGAACCTCTATTAAAGCAAAAAAAAAAAATTCTTTCACAAAACTCTTAATGGTGACTCTGATCACCAACCAAAAAAAATTTTTTATTCGCTATAACGGTAGCTTCAGCAATGCGATGTACATTGCAAATAAATTAAAATTGAGTTCGACCTAAAACATTTTTTTGGTTCTGTCACATGATACTTTAGGAGTTACCTTTGAATCAGGAATAGATGTTTTCAGAAAAAGGGATAAGTGGTCCATACAGGAAACTGGCATATTATGTTCAACTATGAAAGCGCAAAGCTGCACTGCTAAAGTATTGTAGCTTCGCCAAATTTTTCTTTAATGGTAACATAAGATTTTTGTAAACAACCTGGTCGTTCTTGGGTTTTTGTTCTCTGATGTTTTATAAGGTCTGCCTTTCAAGCACTGTCTTTTAAAATGGAGTTGCAATTGTTACAGAATAGCTCATCTTCAAATGCTGATTTATATTGACATTTGAAAAGAATAAGTCTCGCATTTTTGTATACTCTATATGGGTCACTCAATATAATACATTAAACGTATACGCAACTACCATTAATATTAATGTAATGTATGTATGTATATATATATGTATGCTTTATTAGTATTCAAAATACTTTAAAAATTTCACATTGTGGCCTTGAACCACACTTAATTGGGAGGTAAGGGCACATCGAATTTTTTTTTTTTGCTGGAGATCACATATTTGTGCTTAAGAAACAAAATCCCGCAAAAATTTAAAAAAATCCGCTTAGCCGTTTTTGTAAAAAATGTATTTTTGTACTTATAATATAACTATTTTTGACAAATTTCTAATTTAGCAAAAAAATCTGATTGACATTAAAAAAAATATATAATAATAATATTTCTCAATAACTGTAAAATAAAAACATATTTTACGAGAAGACAACTGAAAAATGTAAATATATTTGTTTAAAAACGGAATAAATAATGTAAAGAAGAGAAGTAAATAAACGAATTTTTACATATAATTATCAGTTCACCGCGAACTTTTGTTGCGTTAACTTCGTACATAAAAGGTGTCTATTAAATTCGATATAATAACATGATGTCCAAAAATCATGCTTTAACCAAAGACTATAAATATAAAAAGATGTTGCACTGCCATACATTGTACTGTCAGTGCCAAATTTGTCGATGGCAAAACTACTACTGCCACAAGGCATATTGATTATAAGGTAGTGGTAACATTACAACAATACAAAAACAACATGGTAATTTGTTTTTGCTTGAGGTTTTTCATTGTCAAAAACAGCTGACTGAAAATTACAAACATTCGTTGTTTTTATTTGTATTTATTCAGGTCACTGATGACAAACATTGTACAATTGTACTTTTTTGATACATTTTAAATACAGTTGGTACCGTGGTACCAAGGTGAATTTAAATACTAGGTGATAGCGTAGCGCCAGCTGATTATTCATGGTGAATTTGAAAATGCCAAAAAGTTATATAAAAAAAAAACTTTTTGACAGTGACGAAAGTTTTTCATATAGAAAAATGCCTGTTGTTCTTGCCTTGTTGTAATTGTTGTAGCAATGCGGTCACCTGGTATTTAATTTCACCATGCGTGGTACTACCACGAGTCATATGGTACAATTTCAAAATACTGTTGAATAAAAATATGGTATTTCAGATGAAACAGATAAATATCAGCCATGTCACAGAATTTAATTCCGTTCTGAAGTGCAATTATTTCCGTATTTTGCTTCTAAAGAAAAAGTAAAATGAACAATTGGTTTCATTCCGAAAAAATTTTTCGTTTTGCTTTTCCTATATTAAATTTCATAAACATTTTGGAACTGATATCACTTTGATCTTTAAATATGCATCTATAAGATGATTATTACAATAAATTTTTGGTTGAGTTATCGAACAATATGAGTCTTTGACATATTCATTTACATTAAATGATTTTGAGGCTAAATTCAAAAACTAAAGCTTAAAATGTAATTAATCAGGATTTCAAAATCGTTAGAAGTTAACTCTTCTATTTCTTTTATTCTTACAATAATAATTCTAGTTAGTTGGAAATATATATATTTACCAAGGTTAACTTTTCGCAAATGACTCGATACTTCATAAATAAGAATCTTTTTAAATAATCGCGACAATTAACGCAATAATGCTGCAATAAGATATATCGAATTTTCGATAAAGTAAATTTGTGGTAAAGTTTTATGATTGTTTAACAAATATTAAAAATGGTACCATGGAGGTCTAAAAAGTACATTTTATTTATATAGTTGGTACGAAAAACAAAAACCCATTTTCCATCACTGATTCAGTTATGTGATGGAAATAAAAAACGAAAACAATAATAATAAACAATTTTTGACACTTATAAACATTTTGACAATTATAAATTGGTACACTCACAATATTATTACAGTAACGGAATGTAGTTTATTCAGGAAGTATTCCGTGCAGTTGTTTTTAAATAAATAAACATTTAAAATTCTAAGAAAATTTATTTTTAATTGAGTCTAACATTCATTAAACTAAGTGCACATTAATACGGATTTTCAGTTGCATTTGATATTGACAGTTGTTTACGTTAAAGTATTTTGTATGTAAATTTAAATGAAACTGTAATTTAAAATAGTTGAAAATTTACTTAAAACCAATATACTTATTTTTCATTTCATTTTTACAAAAAGTTCATTTAATTTTAAATGTCAAAATAGCTGACTTAACTATCAAAAGAACAAGTCACGACTTCCGTGAAAATAAAAGATTTTTTCTTTGTTTATGATATTTTCACTATCAAAAATTCTACTGTGAATTCCGTAAAAGCAAAAGAATGTTCAGTTATTTTATATATGTAATTTAACTACCAAAAATTGTTGCGTGTAGTTACAAAAACAAAGAGTTCCTATATGAAAATTCACATAATAATAATAATTCCCTATTCTAGGTTATAATTTTAAACAGTCAATTTGAATTTTAATATAAGATATGTAAGATTATAACAATGAGATTTTTCTAAAATTGTGTATTATTTTTAACAATTGAAGAAAATTGCAGTTTGGAAGTTAAAATACATAAAATAACTGAAAATTCTTTTGATTTTGCGGAATTCGGAGTTGAATTTTTGACATTTATGGCCTATTTCACGATGTCGAAAGATAACGTTCGCTTAGATAAGACTTAAGACACAAACTTTTTATCGTATCTATTTTTTAACTCAATCAAGTTTGTTTATTCCACAATCAAGTTTGTGTCTTAAGTCTTATCTAAGCGAACGTTATCTTTCGACATCGTGAAACAGGGGGTTAAAATTAAATAAACTTTTCGTTAAAATTAAATGAATAATAAGTAGACCGGTTTTTAACTGAATATCAATTTATTTTTTATTACAATTTCAGTTAATTTTACATAGAGAATTTTTTGAGTGTAAATATAAACAACGTTTGACATAACAAAAGTACAAAAAAAAATCAGCTGTGTCTTCAACGCTACCTTATAATCAATATGCCTTGTACTCAGGGCTGCCAGATGAATTTCGGAAAAAATCGTCAAAATCCCGATAAAAAAGAAAAAAATCGTCATTTCGAATTTTAAAAATCGTCAAAAAAATCGGAAAAATAAAAAGTCACTATTTCTAATAGCATTTTGAAATCTTTATTAAAACGAAAACATAAAAATTCAATTTTATATAGTCTCTTGTACAATACATATCAAAATACGTAAATTTTAACTTTTTACATAACAAATCACAAAAAAATTTATGTTAAACACAACTTGTGTAATATTTAATATTTAATATCTTAGTCCGTTTTCACTTCTATAATTCTCACTCGTCAAGACAAGTATTTTTGGAAGAGAAGGGAAATAAGAACAAAAGGGGTACAAACTTGACGGTACTGTCAATTTTCTTATTTCCTTTTGTTTTTGTTCATGCATGTTGATTTACATTAAAAAGTACGAAAATTGAATTGACATGTTTGATGAAATGGCAAGTTCAAAAGAGAATTGAACAAAAACTGTTCTGCTAAAACTGAATAGTGTGAAACAGTATTTTATAAATAAATTGTTGAATTCAGCATATTTTATTAATTCAGGTTAAATTACAATGTCAAAACATTTTATTTTATTAAGTTTTAAATAACATTTTGAGTATAGAATTCAACATATTTTCAAAGAATTCCGTATTTTTGTTATTTAAATTTATTCGGCTGAATATGCTTTCGACGTTTTGTTAAAATAGGAGAAGTTTTTGTAGAAGAATTTCCCCGTGGAAATTTAGAAATTATTTCCTCTTAAAATTTTAGTTCATGGAATTCAGTATTTAAAATTGATTTTTATGTTTACACATAAATAAGTAATTTCGACTATTCTGTCTCAATATTATTTGCAATTATTTTACTTGAACTTAACAACAATAATTAAGAAAACACTACTATCACTTAGTTTTGTTTTTGAAATAGTTGTTGTCTCAAAAAAAGAGAGAATTTGGTAACAAAAACATTTATAAAACTAACAATTTATAGAAAATTTTAATAATTCAGGAAATCGTCATTTTCAATGAAAAAATCGTCAAATCGTCATTTTGCTATTTTTGAAACCAAAAATCGTCAAAATGACGATAAATCGTCAAATCTGGCAGCTATGCTTGTACTGCCACATATTGTACTCAGAAACACTGTTGCCATTTTAGCGGTTTTCCCGCTAAACCTAGCTTTTTTTAAGTCCCAACTGCGGGAAAATTTTTGACGTAGCGGTTAGCGGGAAATCTAGCTTTTTTCAAAATCATTTAGCGGGTCGGATTTTTTGAATTCGTTGTGTACGCAACATTGTATTAATAGTTGTTTTCTTTCGTATATTGTGTTATTTGGTAAAAAAAAGAAAGTACATAAAAATACAACCATATAATTGTGATCGAGAGTCGAATAGCGGTTAATGGAAAATAATTTATTTTAAATAAAAAACCAAACAAAATTAGTTCCAACCCATTTTATATCGGCAACAAATTACAGAGTAAGTACAATATAAAGCAATATTAAAATTATTAAATTAACATTGTTTTTCTAATGAAAAGGTTATGTCACCAAGGTACACCCAAAAGTTTCGTCGTGAATGGCTGGACCATCCAAAACTAAAGGTATGGTTGGGCATTAATGAAAACGATCCCACTAAAGCACTTTGTAAGTACTGCAGGTGCTCCTTAATAGGTAAATTAAGTGATTTGATAAATCACGGGGAAACCCAAAAACATAAAAATGCTGCTTCTGTAAGAGGTTTGTGTTGGCGTAAATTAGACTTCGCACCTGAAGTTGCTAATAAAGCCAAAGAGCAGGAAGTTGCATTGGCTCTTTTCACTTGTCAACATACTTCCAATAATTCAGTGGATCATTTGTCAGATATGTGCAAATCTCATTTTGATGATGCCAGCAATTCAAAATTCCAATTCAAAATTCAGCATTTTAATCGACGAATCACCTAATATAGGAGTTTCGACTATAAAGTTCCAACCCACGTTCTTAAAGAAGTAGGAACCAAGGCAATGTATACCGAAAATTTAAACGACTCCCGCTAAATATAAAAGTTTAGCGGTTTCTAGCGGTTTTTGGAGTAAGATTTGACGGGAATCGTAAAAAAAAGTTGGCAACAGTGCTCAGAAAACATATAAAGGCCCAACTATAATATGCATATGCTAGCTTAAGCAAACGTGCGAACACATATAAATTGTATGTGGCAAACTATAATGTACTTAATGAAACTTTTCGTTAAGTTTTTCAACTGTCATTTGCTTAAGCAAAAAGCGAAACTGATCGCACATTCTGTACGGAATCAGCTGGTTGTTGTTGTTTGTTTGTGTTTTGAAGAAAATAGAGAAAGAAGAAAATACCTATATTTATTTTAAATTTAATAGAAAATGCGGAAAAAATAAGTGCCTTTACAATAAATGGGACCCTTTTTATTTTAACAAAAATGTCTTTCTGTCGCAGTTTATTTCTCTGGCAGAACAAGAGCGTCTTCTTCTTTTACAGTGTAGTTCACTTATTTCTTTTAATGTGCACAGGCCTTCAAGCGCTAACTTTAATATTTTTATATTATTTAAATTTTTAAGTTTTTTCTCCATGTTTTTCCCTTTTTTTTAAATTTATCGGCAAAAGTACTAAAATGTACAGCTGTGGCAGCACTAAATTGTAAATAATAATAAACGTTTACATATGTTTTGTTAATTTTCGTATTGTGTTTGCAAAAATGGAGAAAAAACTTAAAAATTTAAATAATATAAAAATATTAAAGTAAGCGCTTGAAGGCCTGTGCACATTAAAAGCAATAAGTGAACTACACTAGGAGAAAAGTTGGCATCACTGACGAGGAAAAGATCACATTTTTTTGCGCTGAAGATAATTTGATAAAAAATATAAATATTAACTAAAATATTGAACAATTTGTGTTCTTTTGGTATCAAAAATATTAGAATTTACTTTTTAAGAAGTATTTACGACTATTCCCCTTTATGGATGGTACAACACCGGGTTTGGTGGACCCGATACTTAACACCGAAAAATGGCCTCCGGATAAAATGGGTGTAGATGATTACGACTTCATTGGTAATTTAATGACCCAGAGTGGAATTCCTACTCAAAATCAGTCAGTTGCTGAATTGGATATTGCTGCCGACATTGAATTCCAAGAAGTTAGGTCGAAAAGATCAAAGAGAAGCATTGATGGCATGGCTGTCACGCACAGTCAGTACAAAAATACAAATACAACAACCGTAGATGTCACTAAACTTGGTTCAACTACAATTTCACAGAATCGTTTTGATATATTGGGTCGTCTGGATATAGAAGTAAATGAGAGTGCCTCTACAAGCAAGGGAGCTACTATTAATAAGAATGTAACTAATAAAAATGGTGAGAAGGACTCCGGTAGGTCATTAAGAAGAAATTTTTGTCCTCCAATTGTTTTACATAACGTAAATGTAAAAAGGCTGGTTGACCAACTAAATGAAAGATCTCCAAAGGTGATCTATAAGATTATAAACTCTTCTAGACATAAGAGTAAAATTTATTTTGAAGACCTATCAGCTCACTTGGAGATGATGGAATTGTTAAGGGCTCAGAATGTGAAGTCATACTCTTTTACACCGATCGAGATGAAAAGAGTATCGGTTATTTTAAGAGGTTTATATCACTTGACCGAAGTGTCTGAGATTAAAGCGGCCCTTGATTTGGCGATTCCCAACACTATTGAGAAAGTTAGCAAATTAAGTACACAGTATTCTGCGAAAAATGATTACGACACTGGCTTGTTTACTGTCACTCTAGCTCAAGGTAAAACTATTAATGATGTTAATAAATTACATTATGTTTTAAATCAATCTATTAAATGGGAGACGCCAAAATTGAAGAGGGGGGAGATTCAGTGTTATAGGTGCCAATTATGGGGGCATTCGGCCCGCAATTGCAATTCTAAGTTTAAATGCGTTAAGTGCAATTTGGACCACAATCCAGGTTCTTGCGGTATAGTAAAGGGTGAATCATCGCCGGTATGTGTTAATTGCAATGAAATTGGGCATGCGGCAAATTATAAGGGGTGCCCAGCGTACAAGACTTATATGAAAAGAAAAAAGGAAATGTTAGAGAAAGCCAGACTTAGAAAACAGGTAATTAATAATAATGTTAGAAGTGCCATAAACAATACTCAGACTATTAACGAGAAAACGACTTTTGCGGGCCTCTTCAATTCTGAACACAATTACGCTAAAGCAAATGTACGTAAACTGCCTCCTCTTGTGGAGGAGTTCATAAAAATCGGTGAATATTTTCAGCAATCGTATGCTCAAACGTTAGAATCGAAAATTTCAAATTTTCTGAATTCATATAAGTCATTGCCAATCGATGTGGCAAAAAAAGAGTACGGAGTTTTGTTAAAAGAAGTTTTATCTAATTATGGCCCTTAAAAAATTAAATTTTATCACGTTTAATGTGAGATCGTTAGTCGAGCTGAGTCGACGAATCGAACTGACAAAAATACTTAATTTTCACAAAATAGATTTTTGTTTCCTACAGGAAACTCGTTTTCGTATTAATTCTAAATTTTACTTTGAGAATTATAGGGTAGTTAGAGACTTCTCTAGTCAAGGTACTGCCATTCTAATCAATAAGAATATCAAGTTTGCGAATGTGAACATTCCAAATTTGAAATTTCCAAATAGTTTTATTGAAATAAATTTATCTTTTGCCGATCGGATTAGAAAGTTTTTATTAGGTAGTGTTTACATACCCACGAATTTACCCCGAAATGATATGAGTTTTAGTTTAGACTCAATCGGAAATTTTTCTGCGTCATATGATGGTGTTTTTATCGGAGGAGACCTTAACTCCAGGAACGTACTCTGGGGGGATGTATTTAGTAACTCAAATGGACAGGGACTTAATGATTGGTTGAACCTATCGGGTACAAACTTTAGTAGGATATGTGATACGACGCCATCGTTTCCAGGATCCTCATCGTATCTAGACCACTTTCTTATCAGCTCGAGTTTAATTAATTCGGTAAATAGTAATTATGATATAACAAGCCTTCCAACATTTTCTGATCACTATCCATTAAAATTAACTTTTAATTTTTCGGATTTCGATTTAATTCTTTCCACCCCGAAAACTTTTGTCTCTTTTGAGAATACGAACTGGGAGGAGTTTCGGAAAGATGTTCACTTTGATATGTTAAGTTTGAGTCCCCCTAGTAATAGGAACATGAATAATGATGAAATTGAAGGTAGCATCAATCGTTTCACTGATTGCATTAATGAGGAATTAAACCGACATTCAAGGAAAATCGAGATAAAAGGCAGGAAATTTGTTGTTCCAGATCACATTAAGAAACTCTTTAAAGTCAAACACATTTGGCAGAAGGACCTAAAGAAAATTTTTCACAGGGACGGAAACAGATGTTCTGATGAGTATAAACTATTAAGTGGCCAAATTCAACTCCTTAGGACTATTATCAAAGAACGAGTAGAGATACATCAGGCGGAGGAGTTCAGTAAACGTCTAGAGGGCATAAGACCCGGCCCTAGAGCCTTTAAGGAAATATTTAAATTTACCAGTAAGGGGAGATCTAAGGGTTTTGATAAACTCACTGTTGATGGGAACCTATACCATGAGGACTCTGATATGGTGGAGCAGTTTAGGTTACATTTTTCTAACATCTACAGATTTAGTGCTCCGGACAGATCTAATATCTCAGAGGTTCCCGACACAGTTAATTTATTTTTGGATGATTGCTCTGATTCTGTCTGTGCTTTTTCTGAGACATCGGGTGCTTTGAATCCTGATAATCAGATTTACTTCACTTGTGTTTCCGAAATTAACGACATCATAAAGTCTCTAAACCCTAAGAGGTCGTCAGGCCTAGATAATTTATCTAATTTTTTAATAAAGAAGCTACCTCAGTCTGCTATAGAGTTTTTGGTCATAATATTCAATAATTGTCTTAACAACGGGCTTTTCCCTGGATCATGGAAATTGGCTAGGATTTTTCCTCTTATGAAAAAGCCTAATAATTTTCAAATAGACAATTCCCGCCCTATTTCAATGTTATCGAACATTGGGAAATTACTAGAGAGAATTATTAAATCTAAACTAGAGGACTCCGTCGTCTACAATTCAATACCTATTTATCAATTCGGCTTTAAACGAGGTCACTCATCAGTGGATGCCTTAACTTATTTTCACAATGAGGTTATTTGTAATTTGAGGGAAAGAAATTGTACTGTAGCTGTGTCATTAGACATCGAAAAGGCATTCGACCGTGCCTATCAATATGGAATTATTTTTAAACTCATTCGGTTGGGGTGTGACCCTGCAATTGTGAAACTTCTTAGCAGTTACTTCAATAACAGACAATTTTTAGTTGAAATTAATGGCACCAGGTCGGATACAGGGGACATTTATTGTGGTGTTCCCCAGGGGGCAATTTTAGCCCCTTTGCTGTATAGCGTACTCGTTCATGATTTTCCTCATATTTATAATGACTCAAAGAGCATATTATATGCGGACGACTCTTTGATCTATGCATATGATAGTGACCCGCGGATTGCTCTGGGAAAACTGCGGAGACACCTTTTATTGATTAGTGATTTCTATAGGGATTGGGGCATTAGGATTAACACCACGAAATCGGAGGCAATATGCTTTCGAAATGCTTCAGGCAAGGGTCCCCGCAATGTCGTGAGTTTAAGTAAGAAGTTGAATCTGTCTTTGCATGGCTCAATTATTCCCTTTAGAGAGGAGATTAGGTACCTTGGGGTGACACTAAATACGCTGTTTAAGTTTAATCAGCATGGAAGATTTGCTAAGAATAGGGGACTGCGCATCAAGGGCATGTTTTCGAAATTGCTCGTTAACAGACACTTGGGTCAAAGGGCCAAGCTTCTTATTTACAAGGTCTGTATCCGCTCAGCCGTTCTATATGGATTCCCCATTTGGTTTGCTATTTCTCCGACTGTCATGTCGGAGTTGGAAATTTTAGAGCGTGGATGTCTCAGACTTTGTGTGAGCGCTAATTATGAGAACTTTACTAAGAGATATTCTAACACCGTAATCTATAGAAAAGCCCAGGTTCAACCTCTTTCTTCATATGCTCTAGTTTTGTTAAATAAGCTTGTAGATCGCTTAAAAAATCACGAGAACAATTTGGTAAGGGAGATTTATAATTCCCAGAACAATATTGGTTGGTCAAATAGCCTTTATCTATCCCCCATTGGGGTATTACGAGATAATACGAATGTGTTTGATAATGTTGGCGAGTACACTGTACCGGAGTTCTACTCTCACGCTCTTATTGGTTCTAACAGGGGTTAGATTTATCATTCCCCGTGCCTGCGAGGGGTGCTTTTGGTCATGCCTCCAAATCACGAATCAATTTTGTTGTTCGTGATGGGGAGGCGTGAGGAATCGCCCTCTCGCTTCCGCGGGTTGTTACATATGTATTGTGTTTCTTTGTATATATGTTGTCCTAGTTTTAGTTTAGTTTTAAGTATTGTTTTTGATCTCATTTTAACTAATCAACAGTTAATGTAAACTTTTATTATATTTTGAGCAATATAATTTTATGTTTATCGTCCGATGTTAAAAATTTATACCCTTTGTAATTATTGAGCATGTAGCGTTATTAATCAAATAATGTGTTTAATGTTTATTAGAACAATACGATATAGTTTTAAGTTATATATATATAAATGTTAACTTTATAAACAGCTTATGTAATCTAAATTTTAAGTCTCAATAAAACTCAATTGAATTGAATTGAAAGTGAACTACACTATAAAAGAAGAAGACGCTCTTGTTCTGTCAGAGAAATAAACCGCGACAGAAAGACATTTTTGTTAAAATAAAAAGGGCCCTTTTATTATAAAGGCACTTATTTTTTCCACATTTTCTATTAAATTTAAAATAAATGTATTTTCTTCTTTCTCCATTTTGTTAAAAACACAAACAAACAACAACAAACAGCTGATTCCGTACAGAATGTGCGATCAGTTTCGCTTTTTGCTTAAGCAAATGACAGTTGAAAAACTTAACGAAAAGTTTCGTTAAGTACATTATAGTTTACCACATACAATTTATATGTATTCGCAGGGTTGCTTAAGCTAGCATATGCACATTATAGTTGGGCCTTTAATCTTGCTTATGCATATTATAGTTGGGCCTTTATACTCAGAGAACGTATTATTTTCCATTCATTCGTCGTTGAACAAGCGATGTGAACACATGCGGGTGGTTATTGTCATTTTTTTTTTCAGAAATTTATTAAGCATTGTTGTTGCTTCTTGTTGGACGAAGCATAGCAAACACACGCGATTCAATTACAATTGAACACGAAAAATAAAAAACTGCTTTAAATGAAATTATTTTTGTTTTTTCTCAAAATAACTGTTCTAAAAATATATTATAATATTGATAATTGTTATTTATGGTCCCTGATATTTTTTCTTAAGGTGTTTATATCTGGCAAAACTCTTTCTTTTTTTTTCTTATTTTTAGCGTTTGACAATATGTTTGCTGGGAAAATTCTCTCACCAATACATCTTCATTTTTGAGTACCACTGATATACACACATATGTATGTACATCCCCTGAAGGAAACCTGGGGACAAGTGTCTCCAAGTCACCACTTTTGTCTACTATTTTGGTGACGGTTTGGCGACATTGTCAGCAGCATTGTCACAATGGTTATTATTATACAATTATCTTTTTTCAATTGTGAGCCCCGATAGACTAGGCGACAGTGTGCCGGACTATCATTCAGAGGGTTGCGGGTTCGATTCCCGCCAAAGACTCTGGGTGTATTCGAATTTATTTTTTAGTATTTTATTTTTTTTTTAATAAAACTCCAAAAATTAGCAAAAAAAAAAAAATGCATTTTTATTTTCTATTTCAGAAAAGTACCAAAAGTGTAGACAATGTGGTCCGAAAAGAACTACCTTGTCAATAGTAACTATGTCAGTAGTGGATTTTCAATGACACGCACATGTTAAATGTCTATAGTAATTAGCATTGTCTGGGGTATACTAAGTCACTAGTACTGGTGACTGTGTCAATAGCAATTCAGTACTGTTTCACTATTGACATTTCCTGCAGGGTCAGTGGTGTCAATTATGATTGTGTTGGTGCGATTACTCTTGACTTTTACATTCCCAGCGGGAGAAAACTGCGGTTGTGAGGCCTATTAGGAGGCCGCATCACAGTTATTCTTGATACTACAACAAGTACACCTCGTACAAAAACCACAAGCAATTTGTTTTTTTTAATCATTGTACAATGTTAAAAACAAAAATAAAACAAAATGGCCCATAATCATAGTCATAGAAAAAGCATACTTTAAGCAAAAGCATGATTTTGTTTTAAATTCAGAATAAAATTTAAATGTTTTTGTTGTTTAAAAGTCTACCTTTAGCTAAAGTATGCTTTTTCTATGACTATGATTATGAGCCAATAGAAACAAAGATAATAAATAATAAATATATTATTTCTGTTTAGAGGCCTCAAAACAAGACCTGCGATACTTCCCGCTGATGAATGAGAGTGTTTTGCAGTAAACAATTATATTTTACGCTCGCAAAATAAAAGAGCGTAAGCGTACATGTGAGTTTTGCTTACACAATTGTGTATGACGCTGACATCCCTGATGTACATACATATATTGCCGAATCAAAATACATGCAAACTAAAAGAAGTCTTGTTTTCACAAAATGTATGTGCAAATAACCTGTAGAAAATTTAATGTTACCGTTTGTGTTATTGTAGGGTAAGAATACGTGTTTTATTGTTGTAGAAATGAAACTATATCGATTCGCACCGACATAAAAAACCTATATTATATAAATATTTAGAATTACATATTTAGAGAGAAATAAAACTAGCAAATTATGAAAATAATCACTTAATTATTACATACATTAATTAAATTCAAATTTACTTTGCATTTTAACGAGCCATTTTAACCAAGATCCTTTAAAAAAGTTGTTTTCATATATACGTGCCAAAGATGGACACTGCAAAAATCCATCGGATCATGAATTTAATTTGGCAGTAGCTATGACTCAGTTTACCACCAGTGTTGCCACGAAAAAAAATTTTTTGTAACCAACATTTATGAAAAAAATAACCAAATTAACAAAAAAATAACCAAATTTAAATGCATGTACTATTTATTTATTTTTTGTAATTTTAACTATAATTTGTACTTTAAGGTAACAAAAAAAACATAAAACAACGTATTTTACAACACAACTCCTAATACTAAAAAATAATTTTTTTAAAAAACTAAGCGTCATATTTTGCAAAAAGTAATGCAAAGAAAAATAAGCTAATGCTACAATTTGTAAAATTTAAAATTCCAATACTTTACATTAAGTTTTGCAAGTTTAATTATTAATTTTTAATGTCTTAAACAAATATAAAAAGTATATAATAAAAACAAAAAATTTTTCATTGCCAATAAAATAGGGAACTAGAAAGTTACTCTCTTAAATACTAAAAAACATGTAATTATATTACAATAAATATGGAGATCACTTTTACTTAAAATGTCACAGCTTGAGTTTTAAAATTTGTCTTTGGCAGACCAAACAAAATGGGCATTTTGTTGATTTTTGCACAATTCTTTTGCTTGCAATATAATACTAATTGTCTTTATTTGTTTTGTCCTAAATTTTGTTTTTATCAAACTAAGCTGAGAAACTGTTCTTTCAGCTGCAGCGGAACTGTGGGGTAATGTCAATAAATTTTGTACGAAATTTACAAGTTCTTTAAAACAATTTTCGTTTAGGCCATTTTTGTATGTTGAAATTTTATCCCAAAATTTAAATCATAGATGTGCAGCTAGTACTCTTTTGAGTCATCGTGTTTTCACACCGATAGTAGCTTGATCGTTTTTTGACACCAACATGTCCGAAAGCTTGCTGCTTGTTTACCGATTCAAAGTCAGTTGCTATTCTGCATTTGACAAAGAAACACCGTATCGCTCTGCAAGCAAAATTATTTGTAATAAAAAACACTACACTAAAAAAAAAATTTTAATTGCCATGGACGAATATAAAGAAATTTTTATGTTTGTAAATGGCAAATAATCATTGGGGGAAATAATCATTGGAGATGTTGATATTTGATTTTTTTTTAAGATTTAGTTTTAATTTTTAATTTTTTTAATTTTAATTTTTTACTCAGTGTACTACTTTTGTTTTCTCTGCTTTTGTTCTGCTTGCTCCGTTCAACTTAACACAGTCGCAAAATTCGTAAAACTGATTTGAAATGCGTTTGTGTCAGTTTGCACATGTCTGATTTAAATTCACATAGTAAATATTTTCTGTAAAAAAAATAACCAAAACAGAAAAAATCTACACATGTACACATTGCGAAAAAAAATAACCAATTTTGGTTAGAAATAACCAAAAACGGCAACGCTGTTTACCACCTCTTCAAATTGTGCAAACGATGATGCAATGTTTTTACCTATTGAGTTTCAAACAATTTTAGAAAATACTATAAGGACTGGAAGTATATCATATAAGTATAGTATATAAGATAAAGAATATTTTAATGAAGACGCCGATTATTTTACATCCAACAATGTGCCAATAGAATTAATATCAAGTCGATATTTTGTTGGTTACATACATATATAGCTCAACGAATATCTTGCGTTAAATGTCGTTTAGATTTAATAAACCAGCGCAAATTTTGTCATATCCTTCAGAAATGTTTGTTCATGCAAAAAATTATACAAATGATTACGAGCAATGCGTCAGTTGCACCAAAAATACAATTTATTCCTTACGGTTTGATGAGAATAACGAATGTTATAAATACAGAATGAAGATTCTTAATACTAGTTCTTATTTTACTACGGAAGCATTCCACATGGGAAACATACAAATACAAATTATCAAGTACATATAGAAAAAGTTAAAATTTTGAAACACTGATAAATAAATTTAATAAATACTAAACAAAAAAACATTCGAGTTATTACAACTTCATTCTATACAAAAACTAGCTAAACCCGGTGTGCTTCGCTACCCCCTCGCAAAACGCGCAGAGATATACACATTAAATTTCTTATGTGCACCCTCCACACAGACCCCAATCACCCCTGAAGATTTCATTGAAATCGGGCAAACCGTCTAGGAGGAGTATGCGAACAGGAAGTTTTGCCACTTAATTTTATATATATAGATAGAGACAGAAGTTTATAATTGAACTGTCTATAAAATTATATATGGTAAGTACAAACATACATAATTGAATAGTCTAAAAAATAGCATTATACCTAATTCGGTGCGAATCGATATAGTTAGTCTGTACAACAATAAAACACATACTCTTACCCTACAATTACACAATCGGTCACATTATTGACGAAAGTTATTTGCACAAAAATTGTAAGAAACAAAAATTCTTTTGTTAGGTTTTTATTTTATTTTTACATTTTTAATGCAATGTACCAAGAATGATTATTTTATCATTCTTGCAATGTCCCTGCAAATAATATTGGACTACGTGATCCATTTTAGATGATATGGACTACTCCCAACATGGTCCAATGTTATGCAGTCACGGACCATGTCATAGTTAAACAAGAGTTTGTAGTTAAACGACATGGTTTCGTGTTAACACGATTGCATATTGAGTTGTTGTTGTTGTTTAAAACTAACCCTCGTGAGTACTCCATGGAGTAGTTTTGGGACTACTCCGATGGGTTATATGGTCCAGTCCTAGGACATCGCAATGTTAAATGGACCACCTTTTTTTCATATATTTGGAGTAGTTTTGGAGTACTCCTACTCCTCTTTGGACTAGTCTTTATATGCATGTATGGACTAGTCGCGTTATTTGCAGGGGTACAACACACGCATGCATACACATGCACACAAACAATGATAAGTGAGAATTAAAAGATCTTATACTCAACAAGAGAACGACAGATTGTTACGCTCTTTCTTTGTGCTTCTTTCCCTTTTGTCTTCCCTCCCGCATGGAAGGAAGCACAAAATTTTGTCAATTTTAAATACACTGCGTGCAACATCTTTATATATTTATAGTCTTTGCTTTAACTCATACAGAGAACAGAAAGACAGTGTGTCTATTTTGTTTGAAAAAAAAACAATAGTCATTTATTTGAAGTAAACGGTAAATTGCAAGAACGAATAACTGTTTTAGTCAGTTATGATTTCAATGATGAACGTTTGCCAAGTGTTATTTGCACTTCATGCCGAATGATTGTATATCGACAAACTGATATTAATAAAAAGTGTGCAAAGGGATCATTAAACATTCCTGAATTGGACATATGCAAAACAATTGTCAACGCAAGCAAATGACCACACAGTGCAATGTTTCTCGAGAAATATTTAATAAAAGTCCATCATTTGCAGGAAATGCGTGTAAAACTTTATTAAAAAAAGTGGATATTTTACGATCCTATCAAAATTTTGGCTGCCTAAAGTATGTTCAGTGCTTTCAAGACTTTCGCGAAGTTGTTCATTCTTGTTTCGGGAGTATTCTGGACCCAAAATTCACCGATCATATTAAAAATTTTCGTAAAAGCTTTCTTGACTAAAATATCAGCGTTACGCCTAAAATTCATGCGGTCTTAAATTTTGATAGGATCGTAAAATATCCACTTTTTTCCAGCAAAAATATTCGATGTGTAAGTTCCCCCCCTCTCTTTTTAAGTTAGGTTCGAGGCCACCGTGTATTATAAATAAAATAAAATTTAATATTCATATTATTATTTTTAACAAAATTTACACATTCTAAAAATATTAAGATTTGTTTCAATTTTATTTCATTTGCTAGTGAATTAAACAATTCAAATCCTTTGTAGAAAAGTGATTTTTGCCCTCTCTAAAGTTATCGGCATTTCTCAGTCCAAACTTTACTCATTTTTATTACTATAAAATATAATATAATATTATTGATACATTTAACAACTCTTGATGCATAAATGATCATAAAATTTTAATTTTGTATTTTTCTTTTTATTTTTTTTTTTTGCTTTACACTTTTTGCTATATGCTCAACACTGTTTTTGTATTGTCGCTAACAAAAATAGAACTAAGTTTAATTTGACAGCGACGAAAATATCAGCATGGACAACAACCTACAGTCGTGTTGCATGCTGTCGTCAATATTGTAGCTTTCATATAAACGTGTGTATTTTATTTTTGATAACATATTGTAGTGGTTGCCTTTTCTGTTGTCACCTCATTTTACCGTTATAATTGGTAATCTACCCATCAGAAGTTGACGCATTTTTAAACAGAGTTTTAGACAGTGTTGCATTATTATGCATCAACAGAGATGCATTTTTCGGTCTATCGAAATTTACATACACCGGAACAAACTTGAGTATAGTGCAAACTGCAAATGTGAAATTTTCTAAATCCCTCACACACCTGAGCTAGCATCATTGCAGAACTTTTCGAGCCAAACCTCATATCCATTGCTGCCAGATTTGACGATTTATCGTCATTTTGACGATTTTTTTTTATCAAAAATAGCAAAGTGACGATTTGACGATTTTTTCATTGAAAGTGACGATTTCCTGAATTATTAAAAATTTCTGTTATTTAATATTTTTGTTCTCTCTTTTTTTTGAGACAACAACTATTTTTCTCATTTAATAATATAAATATTAAGAATAACATGACATACCTATTTCAAAAACAAAACTAAGTAGTGTTTTCTTAATAAGGCAAAATTTCAGTTTATGGGGGACACCCCTGGGGAAAAAAAAAAAATGCCACGCCCCCTTAAATGACCCCAGGAGTGCGAAAATCATAATGAATAAGGGGGCTCACGCCCCCTATGGGCGTGGCAGTCGAAAAACGACCCGGCGCACCTACGTAGACAATATGGGTATCAAATGAAAGCTAATGTCTTCACGATTCCAAAAATAGCCATAGTTGCCAGATCGGGCGGTTTTTGTAGCCGATATGGCCATTTTGGCAAAATTTGGGGTGCGTGACCGGCCTACGGCCGGGCTTAGGGGTTTTTAACTCCAGTATGTCTTAATGCTAGACGGCGGGGATCTCGAGTGCTCGGCCTCTGGCCGAGCTAAAAAGAAATAAACAAAAAAAGTCCTTCCCCCATTTTATAAAAATTAACATATCTTCCTCAAATTCTGGACGATCTGGCAACTACGGGTATTTTTGGAATCGTGAAGACATTTCCTTTCATTTGATACCAATATTGCCTAAGTAGGTGGCATGGGTCGTTTTTCACCCCCGCCCCTATTTAACAAAAATGGCCGTATCGGCTGCAAAAACCGCCCGATCTGGCAACTATGGCTATTTTTGGAATCGTGAAGACATTAGCTTTCATTTGATACCCATATTGTCTACGTAGGTGGGCCGGGTCGTTTTTCGACTGCCACGCCCATAGGGGGCGTGAGCCCCCTTTTTCATTATGATTTTCGTACTCCTGGGAACATTCTGAAGGGGATGGCATATTTAGATTTTTTCTCTAGGGGTGTCCCCCATAAACTGAAATTCAGCCCTTAATAATTGACAATTTTTAAGTTTAAGTATAAAATTCCAAATAATGGTAGAAATAACTTATTTATCTGTAAATATAAAAAGCAATTTTAAATGCTGAATTCTATGAACTAAAATTTTTAGAGGAAACAATTTCTGAATTTCAACAAAAACTTCTCCTATTTTAACAAAACGTCGAAAGAATATTAAGCCAAATAAATTGAAAATAAGTACCTGTATATGATGGATGAATTGGATTCTGTACTCAAAATGTGATTTAAAACTTAATAAACTAAATTGTTTGGACATTGTAATTTAAAATATGCTAAATTCAGATATTTATTATAAAATATTGTAAAGGTACGGTCACATTTGGCAAATATTTGCCGAAAATGACGTAACCACTAAATAACATTTATTGGAACTCATTTGTTTACTTAAAAAAACTTTTCTTATTTAGGCCAAAGCACAACAAATATTTAGTTTTAATTTATTTGATGCTGTTTGATCTTGCAAAACTCTTGTAAGAGCAAACAACGTCAAACAAGTTTGTGCTAAAACAAGTGGTTACGCTTTTTTGAGGAAATATTTGTCAAATGTGACCGTACCTTAAGTGTTATTTTACACCCTTCAGTTTTAGCTGACCAGTTTTTGTTCAAATCTCCTTTGAAGTTGCCATTTCATTCACACATGTCAATTCAATTTTCGTACTTTTAAATGCAAATCAACATGCATGAAGAAAAACAAAAGAAAATATCTAAGACAATTGACTAGTACCGTCAATTTTTGTTCTCTTTTCTCTTCTCATCCAAAAATACTTGCCTTAACGAGTCAGAACTGAAAAGTGTGAAAGCGGACAAGTTGTGTTTAACATTATATTTTTTTTGTGATTTCTTATTTAAAAAGTTAAAATTTACTATGTATTTTGAAATGTATTGTACAAAAGTCTATATAACCTCCTCAGTCCCGAGATGAAAATAAAAAGTAAATTTTCGAAAAACCCGTTTTATTAGACTAACATCATCAAATTAAGTGAACAAAAAAATTTATTTGAATTTAAGGATGAGAAAGTCCTGAGTTATTGAAGGTGCAGCGGGCTGGACATTTGGAATAAGATTAAGTGCAAGTTATTATGTAATTAATTTTTTATTCATATTTATTTAAAAATAAATCGTGTATCTCTTATTCAAATTATTAAAAAAAAATTTATAAATTTTGTGTGGAACTCCATAAAACATTGACGCTCATTAGTAATGCACAGAAAAACTCCATAAGCAATACATTTTAATCTGTTTTTTTGGCTGCACCCTTCCTTACGGCAGCGCATAAATTTATTTTTATTACTTACAGCGCAAACAGGTAAATGTTTGTTAGTAGTTAGTAGTACCGAGGTCCTTCGGTATTCTATTTAATTGAATTGTTTATGTAGCAAATATGCCGTTTTCCAAAAGATGTTGTACCAAGTTAATAGAAGTAAAATATCGATCAATGAAAAGTTCGCTACCCTTGCTTAAGTCAGTTGCAAGTTTACCAACAACAGAGCCTCCAATTCCCAATTGTTTATTTATTTTTCTATCAGGCCACGTTTTGGCGGCTTAGTATATAAAAAAATCTAATACCAATCCATCAGGAGACGCAAGAACAAAATTTTTTAATCCGACTAGATTAAGTTTTCCTTTAACATATTGCTTGAGGCTGGTTGTTCCCGAAAAAGGTATTATTTGCTCGTCTATGCTGCATTTTTTGGGCTTTGGAATTAATTTACATCTGTTTAGAACAATGTCAATAATAGGTTGAACTTTCCAAAGTTTGTTTTTTTTTTCTTTTTTTCAGTAACTGCCATTATCAACGAAGTGTATATTATTTCGTAATTTGAATAACACATCTCTCGGAATTTGTGTTATAGCCGGAACTCTTATTTGTGGTCGACAATACATTCTTATTTGAGGTAGTTTCATACAACCCGCAATGACGTGTGCACCAACAAGTCTTTTGTATTCGCTCAATGTTGAGTTCAAGGATATACCTTTTTGAAGAGCATACCTGTTACTCTGCTCTGAGACCAAAGCCTTTATCCTCAAAGTATTTAGAGAAGTAAGTGAATGGTGTACACAATTGCCGATTGTCTACTCTCCAATTTGGCTCTTCAGAAAGTTGAGCAGAAATACCTTTAGGTTTACAGAACCACTTCAAAGGTGTTAGTTAGTGTGAGTTACGCAGGTGATTCGGAATCTTCAGATTGTAGAAGTTCATCTTCCGATTCCTCACTATCGCTTTCTGCAGATATTTTGTCCTCTGCATCGTTACCTTCATCTGACAATTCATCAATATAACTTCCTAAAAGCAATTCCAACATCTGTTCTTCTGTGAGTCTACGAGGCATTTTTCTTTAAATAAATTCCAAGTGTGCAGCGGGCTTGACAACGGACAAAAAAGCTATAATAACACTATTAAATCAAATTTATGAATCATATTTGATCATTACCTTATATTTGACAAAGTTTTCAATGATATAAAATATCAACCGATATTTTTTACTACTTGAAATAACAATAGCACAAATTCAAAATCAACCACCTTACAGAACCAGTTTTTCAACTAAGCTGATCAACAAAAGTATGATATTTTTGCCAAATTAAAAACATGGTCGTATTTTTTTCATATAAAAGATTTGTCAAGCTAGCTATACAAAAGGTCATACAATGAAAATTTATTTTTGAAACACATATGCTAAATTTTTAAAAAATGTCCAGCGGGCTGCACGTGAGTACTGGGGAGGATAAACTTGAATTTTTATGTTTTCGTTTAAATAAAAATTTCAAAATACTATTAGAAATAGTGGCTTTTTATTTTTTCGATTTTTTTGACGATTTTTAAATTTCGAAATGACGATTTTTTTCTTTTTTATTGGGATTTTGACGATTTTTTCTAAAATTCATCTGGCAGCCCTGCTCATATCTAATACTCGAGTTCTAATTAATTATATGTATTATATAAAACTATATTAAGTTAATTTTTGCTACCAATTTGCTTTTTTTTTAATAATTAATACAAAAATTGTCAAATAATAATGTAATTGTAAATTATGTATCGTATGGTTGGTTGTAATGTAAATTTTGTTTTGCATTTATTAGATTCAAATATAATTCCAATATTTTATATTATCTTAAGGTGTGTTCACATTATGTGTATTTGTCATGTGGACTGTCACTTTATCGCATGTAAAATTTGTACATATAGTCTGAACACCTTCAAACAATATCATGTGTTATTTCTATGTGTGCAATACACATGACATTTTTTATTTAGAACGAGTTCTATTTTCAAGTGACAAACCATCTGACATCAGCTGTTTTTATAACCAAAATTTTGTGGCGGCAAAAATTAATTAAAATTTTAATAAATATAATTTATACAAAACAAAAATACAAAAAAAAACTACACAAATTTATTATTGAAAATGTAGGGAAAAATTACCGCCGATATAACATCATCGATTTCATTGGGTCTTATCTTCTCAATCAACCAAATGAGAATATGTGCGTGTGGCAATCCGCGTTTTTGCCACTCCACAGAATACATCCAACAACGCGTCTCGCCGAAAACGCGATGCTTCACGATGAAATCCATCAGTGATTTCAGTTTTTGTTTGAAGACTCTTGCGGTGATGTCATGGCGATCGATGGGTGATTGACCAAAGAATAAAGGCCCAACTATAATATGCATAAGCAAGCTTAAGCAAATTGCAAAAGTTAACGAAAAGGCTGTCAAATGCATAACCAGTTCAGAGTTAACTTTCAGGTGGCTACAATTACTTTGAAACTTTTTGTCCACAGTTGCTCATTTATGTTTAAAAAAATGTTTTTATTTTAAGAAAAACCCATTAAATGACTATATTTTATAAATATTATTATATTATTTTATAATTAAAAGAAAACTTCGTACCCGAAACGCATAATTTTTCCTTTTTTTAATATATCGGCAAAAGTACTAAAATGTACAGCTGTGGCAGCACTACATTGTAAATAATAATAAACGTTTACATATGTTTTGTTAATTTTCGTATTGTGGTTGCAAAAATGGAAAAAAAAACTTAAAAATTTAAATAATATAAAAATATTAAAGTTAGCGCTTGAAGGCCTGCGCACATTAAAAGAAATATGTGAACTACACTGTAAAAGAAGAAGACGCTCTTGTTCTGCCAGAGAAATAAACCGCGACAGAAAGACATTTTTGTTAAAATAAAAAGGGCCTCTTTTATTGTAAAGGCACTTATTTTTTCCGCATTTTCTATTAAATTTAAAATAAATATAGGTATTTTCTTCTTTCTCCATTTTCTTCAAAACACAAACAACAACAACCAGCTGATTCCGTACAGAATGTGCGATCAGTTTCACTTTTTGCTTAAGCAAATGACAGTTGAAAAACTTAACGAAAAGTTTCATTAAGTACATTATAGTTTGCCACATACAATTTATATGTGTTCGCACGTTTGCTTAAGCTAGCATATGCATATTATAGTTGGGCCTAAACTCTTGTCGTACTTCTATCCACTGCGGATTGCACGTAAAAGTAATGAACAAATCTAGTGTGCCGTAATGGCGAACGTACGACATGGCATTCCTGCATATGTCGCGGACTTCCGACGTACGTTGCTGGGAGGATCGTCATTCGACCTACATTTTGTGCGTTTCCGTCAGCATTTATAGCATCTCGAAGGTGAATATACTCTTCGGAACGGAGTTTTTTTTGGTTCAATCTGATGAATGTCAATCGTTCTGTTTCAACTTTTACGTACATATCCACAGCATATTGGTGAAATAGACGGCGACATTTCAAGATGTGATTGTCCCCATTTTCACGAACCATCAGTCGATATGAATAATAATTCATTGAACTAACTTTTTTGTTCGTTTCACCGCCTGTAAATTAATTTTTGTGTCAATGAAATGAATAAGTCCTATTCATGAGAGAAAGATTTTATATTCACCTGTAAGCGGATTTATCATCTTGATCGAGAAATCATAGCCGTCTTCACCTTGCCAAAATAAAGGGTGGTTAAATTGTGAACCACACCTAAACGCCAAGCTTTTTTCCGAATTTTATTTGACATTTCTCTATTCAGACTTACTCAATTTGAACCATGGAGAGATACACAATCCAACAATGTGTTAAAGTTATCCAGACTTATTATGAAAATGGGCGTTCAAATCAAAATGCATATCGTGCACTTCGTGATTTTTTGGTCAATTTGATCGTCCAAATGTGCGTACAATCGCAAAAATCGTGGACAAATTCGAGCAAACCGGGTCTGTAGAAGATGTGAGAACACCAGTGCATGCTCGTACTGCAGAAAATATTGCTGCTGTTCGCGATAGTGTGGCTGAAGAGCCGTCCACCTCAACTCGTCGTCGTGCCCAACAATTGCACCTCTCACGCTCGTCGTTGATGAACATTATGCATAAAGACTTGCATTTACACGCTTACAAGGTGCAATTGGCTCAAGAACTAAAGCCTCTTGACCATTCCAAACGTCGTGAATGGGCAGAATGGTGGCAAGAAATGGCAACAGTGGATGATCAATTTTCGAAGAAAATCATCTTCAGTGATGAGGCACATTTTCACCTCAGTGGATTCGTCAATAAACAGAATTGCCGCATTTGGGCGAATGAGAATCCAAGAGTGATTGTCGAAAAACCAATGCACCCAGAGTGACTGTTTGGTGCGGTTTATGGGCTGGCGGCATCATCGGGCCGTATTTTTTCCAAAATGAGGCCGGTCAGGCAGTTACTGTGAATGGTGTTCGCTATCGTGAGATGATAACGAACTTTTTATGGCCCGAATTGGAAGATATGGATGTGGACGATATGTGGTTTCAGCAGGACGGTGCCACTTGCCACACAGCTAACGAAACAATGGCTCTTTTGCGCAACAAATTCAATGGCCGTGTTATCTCACGTAATGGCGATGTCAATTGGTCGCCAAGATCATGTGATTTGACACCGTTGGACTTTTTTCTTTGGGGTTATTTGAAAGAAATGGTGTACGTCGATAAGCCAGCAACAATTCAAGAGCTAAAGGATGAGATAATTCGGCACATTAACGGCATAGAACCTCCATTATGCCTCAGGGTCATCGAAAATTTGGACCATCGGATGGAGGTGTGCCGCCGTGGTCGCGGCGCCCATTTGGCCGATATTTTGTTCCATACATAATTGAGTAATACCAATATATCATAATAAAATAAAATTACAATAATTTCCTAAATAGTTTGTGTTTTATTCAAAATCAATATCGGCCCTTGAAATTTAACCACATATTTTACATATTTCTGCCATATTTACCTTTAATTTGTTTTGAAATTCAATTTATAAATTATGATTTTAAAAATTTCAAATACCTATCTTACAAAGATGTATACTTCCTTTAGTATTTAATGTTTTCATCTTGAAGTACAAATTAGAAAAGAACGCAAAAAATTGGGTTACCAAAAACCATGCTTTTAATTCGTGTTGACATTCGTTAACAATGCCTGCGTCGGTATGCGTTTCAATGCGTTTCTATGCGTTAAACTCAAAGTTGCACTTTACATTGTTGTTAACTATATTGTACCAATTAATACAACAGTGTGCGGTGAAATACTAACTACATAAATCTGATGCGTTAAAATTCAAAAAACTTTCAGTAAAATTTTAAGAAAATTGTAATGCAGTTAATTTATATCTATAAAAGCAAGAAATCAGACATAATCTTTCAAATAAATATTTGTATATAATACACGATAATACGTTTAACATAAGATTTTAAATACTTATTGTTAGTTCGTTTTTAATAAAGATACAATAAATAAAGAAAAACAAAAAAATGTTTTGAAATTCTTTTCATCATTTATAATTCTTTCCATAATTTACAGATTTTGTCTGGTTTTCATAACAATCTTGAGTGTAATTCAACAATTTATAAAATTTTAAAAAATAATTGTCCGTGATCAAGTTAAAGAAACATAGTTGCATATGATCTCAATACTTTATTTACCTATAGCTTCAAAATTTATTATTCACTAACGCGATTTTGGTCGAATTTCATCTCAATAACAAAATTGACAAGAGTTGTAGGTTGATGGTTATACTCGAAAGTAGATTTAATTCGGGAGCTGTGGCCAATTATTGACTGTCAGCTATAAAATCCATTACGATAATTTCCGTATAACCGATATTAGTACGAACTCTGGATTAAAATATCTGATCAGTATAAAAGTTGGTTCGATATCGATATTTATTAGACATTTTTGTAATTACATATCTCTCGAATTTCAACATAACAATGGTATATTTAAGATATATACATATTAGTGTTAAAGTGAATTTCAAAAGTGGACCTTATATGGGGATGTAATGAAATATAGACCGATATTCTCAAAATATAGCAGTTTTATTTCGACATATACATAAGTAAAAGTTTTGTGTAGAATTTTGGATTGGTACCATTATTTATGATTTTTGGACGAGGGCTTTATGGGGGATATGATCAAATTTCGTTTTGCGATTTCTTTTTACATGAAACTTATTTTTGCTGAATTTTGTATTGATATTCCAATATAATAGGCATTTATGTGGACCAATCCTTAGTATTTTCATCACAGTTTTTCCTTTTATCATATAAATAATGTGTACCGAATTTTAATAGTGTTATTAGCAATATATTGAAAAAAAAATTTTAAATAATCGGTTAAAAATCCCAAATTCTTATGAAGGTCGTCTCACATGTTGGTCCATAACTTTGGTTCTACTATACCGCTTTTGCTGATTTTCAATACCAATCTTTTCTACAAAATAAAAAAATAGTTTTCTGGAAATTTAACTTATGTATTTGGAATCTCAGAGTGATATACACAGACGAACAGACAAACGGACATAGCTCAATCTGCTAAGAATTTAATAAGGATCAAGTATATATACTTTGTTGAGTCTCAGATGAATATTATCAAAGTTTCACACGGAATGGCAAACGTATATATGCATATGTACCCTCATTCGCCACATGTGGTTGCGGAGGGTATAAAAATCAAATTGGGTTTGATTTCTTAATCATTCTATTAAACCATTAACAATAAATTAATTCAGAGGTTTTTATTAAGTTTTTTGAGATAGTTTTATGGAATGAATAGTTAATTGCTGAATTAAGCTGAAATTGAATAAGGTAATTGCGTCGAAGTTCTGTTAAAGCATTTGTAAAATCAATAATATATTTCACTCGATTAAAAGGTCTAAAATTACTTTTTACAAAGTTTTACTAGAAAATATATACGAGTTTTTCTAAATTATATATTGCCCAATAAGCCACAATGAAAGCTTGGGTTTGAATTGGCTTCGATATTGAGACCAGCTTAAGTTCGGTAATTGTATTAACCCTATGTTCAAAGAAAGACTTACTTACTTACATTCCTTAAGATTCGGAAAAGCATTCCTTGAACACAATTTTAAATTCCTGATATACTACATACATATATACTCACTTTATTGTAACAGCTACTAATATTATTATAAGTCCCACAAGTAGCATAGCAATCACAACTCCACATATCATGTATATGGTATCGTTCGGTGCGTCTGAAAATAATTAAGAATCTTCAAGTTAAATACATTCATACAAATGTAGCTATTTGAAAGGGGAAAAAATGCAAGTTAGGTTTTTAAAATATGCTTGTATTATAAATAAATTATACTGGTCTGTATGTATTTAATAAATATAACAAGTTCTAAGTAATGTAAAATAAATAATTGTCCTTTATGATAAACTACTCGTAATAAACAAAAACGTAAACGATTATTTATTTTTGAACTCGGGACATTCAACCCACACCCACAAATGACTTCACGGTCTTAGTCATATAACGCTGGCTTGTATATTGTAAAGTACGAGGTGTACAGTCACGACACTATGTTCAAATTTCTCCAACTCATGAAGGTAATGTAATAGGCTGAATTTTGGTAAGTAAAGTAATTCATATTTTTATATCTAAATACGAAGACTACGATTAACGATGGTTACCTAAAATATGGCGGTAACTGTATCTTCAAAACTACCGGTCCGATTGCAAAATTATGTACTAGCCGCAAGCGCAGAGTAGTGCAAGAGCTCAGGATCCCATCATAGAATGTGAATGTTCATTATATTCTGTGGCAGAGCTCTGACTTTAATAATAGCGCAGATACTTTACTACAATAATGTTTACTGGAGCGCATTGGTGTTTATAACCAACATATCTGATTGACATAAAACTTCACTTAGACGTATTCAAATTTAATGTTTCGAATTTAACCTTTTTTCTATATTCATTTTGGATTGGTGTTCTAAAATATCAATGCTGGGTTTCCACAACTGTCAACAGTATTTGATCTTAAGAAATCCGTTTTTTTTTTTTTTTTTTTTAACAAACACAAACTGCGAAGCTTTTTGGCTTGTCTGCAGAAAACACCCAGAGTCTTTGGCGGGAATCGAACCCGCAACCCTCTGACTGATAGTCCGCCTCACTATCGCGTAGTCTATCGGGGCTGTGCCGAATCTTAAATACCCTCCACCTAAGCGTAATAAGAAATACAGAAACTACGCTAGACTAGAATATCCTAATTCTGTGTTTTCTATTCAGTCTTAGTGCAAATTTTATTAGTATTTGATATATTGTTTGAAAGACAATTTTACGACCAACATAATTTATGTTAAATATTTTGAAATGTTATCTAATTTTTACCATTTTTAATTGATTTAATTACCAATTCTTACCATAATTTACAGAGTCTGTCTGATGTTCATAATAATCTTCAATGTAATTTAACAGAGTATAAAAAAGAGGTACAATTCGATTTTAGTGATTTTGCTCAAAAAAAAAAAAAAAAAAAACAAAATCAAATAGGGCTTTTAGAGGAGATACCAGCAAAAAAAAAATTTGTTGGCGGTCACGCCTATTTTCGAGTGGGCGGGCTCTTAAAGTTGAAAATATATAGGCCTATATCTCGGGAACTACTGGGTGTCTGATAATTTGTAATACATTAAATAAAAGTTATTAAAAATACCTTTCCAACGATATATATCATGATTATAAAATGTGGACCGAATATGGGTTAAATCCGAAAAGAATATTTTTTGACCCGAATTTATTTGTTTTTTGGAAATGGTTCTATATGGCAGGTATGACAAATTATGGGCCGATCTTCTTAAATTTTGGAACAGTTATTTTCATGCATATGAGAATATTTCACGTAGAATTTCAACATAATAATGTTATATATACGATATATATTAGTATTAACGTGGATTTCGGTAGTGGACCTTATGTGGGGGATATAGTCAAATATGGACCGATATTCTCAAAATCCAGCAGTTTGATTTAGACATGTATGTAAATGATCCGTGTAAAATTTTGGATTGGTACCCTTATTTATAAGCGATTTATGAGTATTAAAGTGATTTTTGGAAGAGGGCTTATATGGGGCATACGGTTAAAAATAGACCGAAATTAACAAAATGGTGTGGAATGTTTTTTGTATATATGTAAATGATCTGTGCAAAGTTTTGAGTCGGCACCGATATTTATACAATATATATAGGGATAAATGTATTTTTCAGATGTGGTCCTTGTATGGGAGCTATTACCAGTTGTGGGCCGACCACCATAAAATTCAGAACAACAATTTATTTGCCTATAAATAATATTTATGTCAAATTTTAGCCGTTTAACATTATTTATATCTGTTTTATGCGTATTTAAGTGAATTTTGGAAGTGGACTTTATATGGGGTCTATGGTCAAACATGGACCGAATTAAAAAAAATTTCGGTTTGTGATTTCTTTTTGTATAAAACTTATTTTTGCTGAATTTTGTCTTGATATTGCAATTTTATAGGCATTTATTTATCATTAAGCCATATTTCGGGAAGATTTTTGTATGGGGGCTATAAGAAATCATGGACCGATTATTACTATTTTCCGCACACTTTCTTCTTTTATCATACAAACAACGTATACAAAATTTCATGGTATTATCTGCAATAGTTTTCAAAATATTGCAATAAAATGGATGAAAAATATCAAATTTTTATGGAGGTGGTCTCACATATAGGTTCATAACTCTGGTTAACCTAAACCGATTTTGCTGATTTTAAATAGCAAACTTCTTGAAAGCACTTCTGACAGAATTATTGAAGGTTTGGATCCCGAGTATATCTGGGGAGTTCAAAAAACTGATTTCAACAGACAGACAGACGGACATGGCTTAATCGACTTCGCTATCTATAAGGATCCAGAATATATATACTTTATAGGGTCGGAAAATTTTTTTGTGGAAATTACACACGGAATGACAAACTTATATATACCCTTCTCACGATGGTGAAGGGTAGAAAAAGGGATACAATTCGGTTTTAGTGATTTTGCTCAAAAAAAAAAAAAAAAAAAAAACAAAATGAAATAGGGCTTTTAGAGGAGATACCAGCAAAAAAAAAATTTGTTGGCGGTCACGCCTATTTTCGCGGGGGTGGGCCCGTAAAGTTGAAAATATATAGGCCTATATCTCGGGAACTACTGGGTGCTTGATAATTTGTAATACACTAAATAAAAGGTATTAAAAATACCTTTCCACCGATATATATCATGATTATAAAATATAGACCGAATATGGGTTAAATCCGAAAAGAATATTTTTTGACCCGAATTTATTTGTTTTTTGGAAATGACAGCTATGACAAATTATGGGCCGATCTTCTTAAATTTTGGAACAGTTATTTTAATGCATATGAGGATACTTCACGTCGAATTTCAACATAATAACGCTATATATACGATATATATTAGTATTAACGTGGATTTCGAGAGTGGACCTTATGTGGCGGATATAGTCAAATATGAATCGATATTCTCAAAATCCAGCAGTTAGAGTTAGGCATGTATGTAAATGATCCGTGTAAAATTTTGGATTGGTACCCTTATTTATAAGCGATTTATGAGTATTAAAGTGATTTTTGGAAGAGGGCTTATATGGGGCATACGGTTAAAAATAGACCAAAGTTCACAAAATTTTGTGGGATGATTTTTGTATATATTAAAATGATCTGTGCAAAGTTTTGAGTCGGTACCGATATTTATACAATATATATAGGGAAAAATGTCTTTTTCAGATGTGGTCCTTGTATGGGAGCTATGACCAGTTCTGGGCCGACCACCATAAAATTTAGTACAACAATTTATTTGCCTATAAAGAGTATTTGTGTCAAATTTTAGCCGTTTAACATTATTTATATCTGTTTTATACGTATTTAAATAAATTTTGGAAGTGGACTTTATATGGGGTCTATGGTCAAATCTGGACCGAACTAAAAAATATTTCGGTTTGTGATTTATTTTTGTATAAAACTTATTTTTGCTGAATTTTGTCGTGATATTCCAATTTTATAGGCATTTATGTATAATTGAGCTATATTTCGGGAAGATATATATTTGTATGGGGGCTATGAGAAATCATGGACCGATTCTTACTATTTTCAGCACACTTTCTTCTTTTATCATACAAACAATGTATACAAAATTTCATCGTATTATCTGCAATATATTTCAAAATATTGCAATAAAATGGACGAAAAATATCAAGCTTTTACGGAGGTTGTCTCACATATTGGTTCATAACTCTGGTTGACCTAAACCGATTTTGCTGATTTTAAATAGCAAACTTCTCGAAAGCACTTCTGACAGATTTATTGAAGGTTTGGATCCCGAGTATATCTGGGGACTTCAAAAAACTGATTTCAACATCCAGACAGACAGACAGACAGACGGACTTGGCTTAATCGACTCCGCTATATATAAGGATCCAGAATATATATACTTTGTAGGGTCGGAAAATTATATTGTGGAAATTACACACGGAATGACAAACTTATATTTACCCTTCTCATGAAGGTGAAGGGTATACAAACGGGTATATAACGGTTTAAGAACACACTTAAAGTTTTCAAACACTTTGTTTGATCAACGTCATCTGTTGATGAACAATATTAATACACTAAGTTTTTTTGATGAAATTTTCAGAGGTTGTCTCGGATTAGAATTATTGAAATTCTCCATCCTGTAGCAATGAGATTTCTGAAGATTTTTCTACAAGCAACGGTTGGTTTAACCGCTTTAGAAAACGGACGAAAGCAGAGTCAGCCAGTGCAGATATACTAGCTTCAGAAAAGTTCAAAGTAGAGCTTAATAATAATAGAAAAAGGAGGGTATTCTGCTAAACATGTTCTGAATGCTGATGAAACAGGTATTTCTTGGAAAAGGTTACCATCAAGAACATATCTGTCAAAAGCTGAGAAATCGTGCCCTGGATATAAGGCTGCCAAGGATCGACTTACACTTCTTTTAGGGGGAAATGCAGAAGGAGATTTCAAATTTAAGCCTTTCCTTATTTATCAATCTGAAAATCCAAGAGCCACGAAAGCTATCAAAAAAAGTGATCTGCCTGTACACTGGCGGGCAAATAAAAAGGCTTGGATGACTACAACCATCTTTCAAGATTGGTTTGAAAACTATGCAGTTCCTGAATTTAAATGCTATTGCTTATCCCAAAACATTGAGTTTAAAATGCTTTTGTTAGTCGATAACGCACCCGGTCATCCACTTTTTTAGATGATTTGTCAGATCACGTAAAAGTTATTTTCATGCCGCCTATAATTATCTTATAATTTATAATAATTTTTTTTTTACATCCGTTATACAACCTATGGATCAAGGCGTAATATCCAATTTTAAAATGTATTATTTACGACGAACTTTCGTCAACTTCTTGAAGCAACCGACAAAAATGATAAACTCTCCATGAAAGACTTTGGGAAAAATTATAACATACTGATGGCTATTGAAAACATAAATTTGTCTTGGTTAAGTTAAATTTTCCTGTGCGAAAGGAAGTTGGCGGCAAATTTGGCCAGATTGCATTGTTAGAGAGGTAGATGCTGATAATGAAGTGGAAAATATTTGCAGACGAAAATCGATGCTTAGGCGTAGCATCATCTGTTGAGCACGCCACACTGTGTCACAAGGGTGGCCAAAAATGGTTAAAGTCAATGTTAGAATTTGAAGGTTTTTTTATTTTTTAGTACACTCTGGTTAGATGATATCTAAAATATCTTTTTAAAGTTTTTACAAATTTTAAAGTTATAGTGGATCAAAGTTAAGGTTTGTGTACAGCATACGAAATTTATGGAAAATTACAAATTGTATGTTCATTTACAATACTAGGAATTTAATGGCGTGTTCTTTTCTGAAAAAATGTCAACACTGCTAAAGTGTAGTAGTGTGTTCTTTTCTGTAAATGTCACACTATAAATTTAAAAAATGGTGCACCTTTCACACTTTGTATTTATAGAGGGGGACAATCGCACGATAAAACAGCTGACATATGTTTTGTTTATGAATGTGTATTTGTGTTAAGAATAAAAAAAATATACAAAATATAAAATATTACTACTTTTTTATGTGCTGATAAAATTTGGGATGACTTGTTGGATTCATCTTCATCATCTGATGATGATGAAATATTTTATATGATTATGGAAAGAAATCCACAACCGCGACTGAAAGGCTTTTAGAGAACGTAATTACTGAATACCCTGAAGTTGATGTACAAGGTGGCGCAAAAGTAATCCTCCTATCAGAAAATGCTATAAATTTTGCGATTGGCCCCTAATGTCAGTTCTGTTTTGACATTTGTGTAGTAAACACATGCGAAATACACGTTAATAAACAATGTTACGCTACACTGCTCCAGAACGCGGAATATTGCTGACTATTTATTTGACGAATAATCGGTCGGTGACTTTGGCACAACGTGAATTTCGTCGCAGATTTCCTGGCCGTCCAACGCCTACTGGTGAAACACTGCGACGTTTAGCCGCTCGCTTCGAAGAGACTGGCGAAACACGAGATGCTGCCAGGCGTTGCAGACCCCGGAGTAGCCGTTCTGCACAGAATATTGCTGCTGTAGCCGAGGATGTCATGGAAGCGCCGTCGACAAATGGGTATCAGTCGACGGCTGTTAGCTGCTGACCGCTAATCGTGTCTAACATAAGCTCAAGCAATCCTTAATCACCACCAAGAGAAAGATGATTTTTCATCAAAAATAATCATGAGTGATGAGGCCCATTTCTATCTTAGCGGGTACGTAAATAAGCACAATTTACGCTTCTGGATCACTGACAATCTGCGTGTAACCCACGAAGAGCCATTACACCCGCTAAAAGTCACTGTATGGTGTGCTGTCTTCGCTGGAGGAGTCATCGGACCTTTTTTCTTCGAAGACGTCGTGGTTTCAACAGGACGGTGCAACGGCACAAACTGCACGTGCCACAACCGATATGCTGAAAGATGCATTTCCCGGGCGCCTAATCTCCCGTTTTGGTGATTTGCACTGGCCAGCAATATCGCCTGATTTGACCGCTCCAGACTTGTTTTTGTGGGGCTTTTTGAAGTCGCGGGTTTATGTCGACAAGCCTCAGACTCTTGCAGCTCTTAAAGACAATATCCGTCAAGAATCTATCTATCGCCGGAAGTTTTGGCCAAAGTGATGGAAAATGCCATAAAAAGGGCTCAAATGACAACCAACTGTGGCGGCGGCCATTTACATGACATCATATTCTCGACTTGATGTAAAAAAAATTAAACGACCAAATAAAAATAATCCACAAGAAGAATCAAAGTTTTTCATTTTTTTTTAATTACAGCCAAAAAACATCGGAAGTTTACTTTTGCGCCACCTTGTACATATGTCAAATTTCATAGGACAATATCTCCTACTTCTTATATATGTAATGTATGTTTATATATATAATTTTTATAGCTTAAGAAGAATTTGCTTATTAGTCGGGAAGGTGCCATCGGTCTTTTTGAGAGATATTCATTGTCTTATTTCAAGCGATCTTTCCAGGGAGCTATCTGCTTCTTCTTTTTTAACAAAAAAAAAATAAAAACAGCTGGACATGAAAAAAAGTGTTACACTGTTGTAATTTTATGTTCTATTCTGACCATTAAAAATGCGACATCTTTAAAATGTGGGGTAAACATTATAAAAATGTACATAATAAAGATGTAACATTTAATTTCAGAAAAGAAAACACCATAAAACATACGAGAAAAATAAGTAGGATTGCGTCCATGAGAGACCTCATAAATTATCTTATTCTGCAGTCAGAGCCATCAATTTCAATGCATAGTCAGAAAATACTTTTAAGGAAAAGTGATCTAAATGACCTGAAAGAGTATTTAGTTGAAAAAAAAAATTAACGACATAAAAACAGCGAATGAATCATTAGAATCTGAAAGTGATTACAGTGATAATTGTTAATATACTTCGATTGCCTGTAATACTTATACATATATATTTTATGTAATTATGTTGAATATGTTATATAAAATAAAAAAAAGACAATGGAATACAATTTTTGTGTACGGAGTTAATTTAAGAAATGTTTAGTTTTTTACTTTTTTGAATTTTTTGAAACAGGACATTTTCAGCTAGGCGTGTCCTTGTTCCGATTTGGATAAAATTCTGTCAACTCCTTGAGTGTATAAAATCCAATGACTAGTATACGAAATTTCATGAAGTTTGAACTTTTTGTCTATCTTTTATGCCATTTTTAAGTTTCAGGATATATAGGAAGGTCTCGAATCCTTGCTCCGAAAATTTTGAAATTTAAAATTTTGTTATCTTTTATCAAGTAAAGCATTTGTGCCAAATTTCAACTCTTTACAATAACGTCTTCTATTTATGGCCGTTCGTTATATGAAAACACGACACTGTGCGCCATCAGCTGCTACAAGGAAATCTATGCGCAAAATAAATCTTTAAGAATTCATTTTTGTTAACAAAACAGTGAGACCATCTAACCAAATGGAAACAGCTGTTCTGAATAACATTTATACAACTACTTTTTCCTTAATGTTTATGTGAATATATATTACATAAGTATGTACAGATGTATGTACAGATGTATATATATAGATGAAAATTAATTTTTTTTTTTTTTTTTTATTTCTAACTTTAAAAACGTTTATTTAATAAAATTAAACAATTAAAAACGTATTCATATGACTTGTTTTTATTTAAATATATATTTTTTTTGAAATGTTTTAGTTTTTCGCCCAATCGATTCAAAATCAGAGCATTTGTATTGAAAAAAAAATTCGATTTGCGTATATCAAGACCTCTTAAACATTAAACACATTCGCCACAGCCCCATAATAGGTGATTCGGTTGTAGGTATATAAGATTATAAACTTTTACTTAGTCATTATACCTACATATTATTTAAAAAAATTGCAAAATAATTCATAATTTTACAGGAAAGCTATTAAAATATTTTAAGAAAATAATATTTGACTTTTTACATGCTAAATATACAATCTATTAACCAATAAAATATTCGTATATGCACAAGCTTCATGAAATAGAAATATTTTTTGCAGTTATTCAAAAAATATTTTGCCATACAAAAATTTTCCAGCAGCAAACAAAACACAAAATAACAATTTTTCATTAGCAATATAAAGGCTGTCCCAACTAGAACGCAATTTTAAAATTTTATAAAACACAGATATTAAAAAAAAAAAAATATCGTGAAACTTTATTACATCGTAAAGTAGACAGAATGAGGTTATGTATGGAACAATATATCGTGTAGATGGCCGCCGCGGCTTTGCTGACACACACGCGATCTTTTAATGAAATTTTCAGTGACCTTTTTGCATAAATGCTGCAGTATTTCATTAATGCAGCGTCCAATTTCCTCTTTTACGGCTTGAGTCGTCGTCGGCTTATTCGCGTAAACCATCGACTTCAAAAACCCCAAAGAAAAAAATCTAAAGGTGTTAAATCGCACGACCGGGAAATGACTGATGCATCAATTGACATGTGGCGCCGTCTTGTTGAAACCACATGCCCTCCACATTCATTTCTTCAATTCTAGACAAGAAAAAACTGGTTATCATTTCACGATACCGAACACCATTGACACCATTGCGTTCTAGTTGGGACACCCTTTACAATACATACGAGTATTTACTAGGATAACACACACATGCATACTAGGGATGCCAAACGAGACTGGTTTTCGGTTTCCCAAGAATCGGGATTTTAAAAACGTAAATTCCGGGATTTTTGGGAATTAACATGTGGGTGATCTGCATATACATTGATAAATTAAATTCGTATTTATGTGGGCATATGTATGTAAGTAGTTTATATCTTTTAATTATAATTTATATAATTAGAAAAAGCCTCATCTGAATACAAGAGATCATTGTTAGGAAAAAATTTAATTGTATTATACTTCCTGATTATTCCATAGAATCCATTATTGTAACCATTTTCAAAGAATTTTTATGATATGTATGATACTGACAGCTGTAATATGTAAAATACCTCTAATTTGAATGAATGGTATTTATTAATTGCATTTGTCAAAAGTAAAAAAAATTCACATAATAATATAAAAATTCAAAATATAATTTGTATTAGATTTTCCTAAAGGCACCTATCTAACATTATGTGTTTTTTACATTGTATATGTCAAATTTTACATAACGTATTAAAAACATGTAGTTAATGACCTCAAAAACTTTGCTTGTGAAAAATACACAAGCAAAACCATAAGACAAAATTTCAATTAGAAATGTTCTATTTTCTTATGTTCAAACACATGTTTTCAAATGTATATGCCAGGCGAAAAGATTTGTCGAAGGTTAAATATCTGAGATATCATTTGGCGACCGTATGACGAATTTGCATAAGTGATAAATTAAATATATTTTTTATCCTATTTTGATAATATAATAATAATAATATAAATTATTTAAACATTTTGAATGTGTGTTTGTAGGAGACCAAACCTCTGGACCGATATTTTTGAAATTTTCACAGCATTTAACTGGGACTCTGGTGTGATTAATAGGGTACTTTTTTTTGAGCACGCCCACTTTTTTAAAATATTGTAATTGGAGACGAAACCTCTGGACCGATATTTTTGAATTTTTCACAGCATTTAACTGTGACTCTGAAAGGAATAATAGGCTATATGAAGTTTTGATTGTACAAACGGGGGTGGCACCGCCCATATAACCCAAAAATTTAAATCGCCATATTTTGGGCATTTTTTGACCTACATACGTCAATGATATGTGGTACATATGGTATTGGCATAATTAGGAATCCGTACCAAGATAAAAGTGGGTGGTCGTAATATAGTCTTAAATACTGGACCGATCGTTATTTAATTTTCACAATAGGATATTCTTACGAAATAATAAATTCTTGACTATGTAAGTGGACAAAGGGGCATGACCTCGCCTACTGAAATGCATCGCTTATATGACGCGCTTCAGTATCCTATTATTTTTCAAATCAATCAAGCAATCCGTTAATTATCCTGTTGATTTCTTAAATTCACTCGATGTGCCTGGCTTTCCACCACATGTGCTACAACTTAAAATTGGAGTGCCAATTATTTTACTGCGTAATATCGATCATCACGGCTTTCCATGGCTCTCGACTTGCAGTAAAAAAACTGAGAAATAATTTAATAGAAGCGACCATTATAACAGGAAAATATAAAGGTACAGATGTACTTTTGCTACACATTCCAATGCTACCAACAGATTTACCATTTGATTTAAACAATTTTTTTCCTGTTCGATTAGCTTTTAAGATGACTGTTAACAAAGCTCCCGCGTATACGTGTATGCTCCTGACGGGCAAACAGACCTAAAACATTGCAATAAATACATTAAAATTAAATAAATAAATGTTTGTAAATATATAAATACGTTTTATTTTATAACGAGCGAAGCACACCGGGTTTAGCTAGTCTTGTATATTAAAAAACGAAAAACCTTAAATCAATATTTTTGACGCCGGCAGCTGCTTTATCGCATTTTATAAAGTAGCGACATTTATGTGTGAAAAAAGAATAATACTCAATATTTAAGCGTATCAGCTGTTGTAAATAATGTCACGTGTAATTGTATATACAAGTTGGTGACCAAAAATAAAAACCCTTATGTAAAATAACCAATTTTGACAGACATAAAGAAAAACATATGAGTTGTAAACATAAAAATACATAAGCAAAAACACGTAACGTATAGGCAACTTAACTTACCAACATGAGAAAAAGATGAAAGTTCTGATCCTGAAATTAAAAAGGAAAAAAACGCAATTAAATTATATATTCTTTTTTAACTAGCGTCACAATATCAAAAATAATTAAATTCATCTTTTTATTACCATTTCGATGAAATATGATGCACAAAATTTATACAAAAACTAAGTAAGAGTTTATATTCGCCTGTGCCGAATCATATATTGTAAAATAAAAAAGAAAAATACAAAATTAAAATGTTATGATCATTTATGCATCAAGAATTGTTAAATGTGTTAATACTATTATATTTTATATTAATAAAAATGAGTGAAGTTTATTAGCGTGTCTGGAATCATGTATTTAGGGGCCTCGCAAAATTTATAGCATTTTCTGATAGGAGGATTACTTTTGAGCCACCTTGTACATATGTTTTTCATGTTTCATAAATAAAACGCTATTTTGAAAAAATAAAAACCTTAAGTAGGATTACTGAAATATAAACGGATTACTGTAACAGCTGTTTATATTTTCATTGTTTTGTTTGATTAAATCTTGTATTTTCTTGTTCAAGATTTATTATTTTTAGGGCCATTATTAAAACTTGCCTCTAATGTTTTTAATAGTAAAAGGTAACTTTAATTAAAGTGAGGAATAACGTGACCGTTAAAATTTTTCGTTATTACAACTTCTTTGTAAAATAAAAGATTTTTTTCTAAAATATGGCAATACAATAAATATTTGTTTGTGAAAAAAAAAAAATTCAAATTCAACAGTCTACTTTAAGGCTGAGTTTTATTAACCCTTTCATGCCCGAATTAATTGGGGTACAGCAGCATATTATTTGACGACATATACCAGATAGTCTAGTCCTAAATATAAATCTATATCAGTTTCAGGGCCGTACGGGTTTTAGTTTACCCGTGGTGAAATGTTGCCTATAGGCTACATTGGACAAAAGTGGTAAATTCTTAATACAAGAAACATTTTATTATGAGAGAGTTTTTTATTATTATTGATATTAATTTATGTATGGTATAAAATGAAATAATTCTTTTGTGGATTTGAACACAAATATATATGACATTTGGAGCATTTAGAACGAGAAACCCCTGTCTTACATACTCTGCAGCGTCCTTTTACACCCCATTCAATCCAGTGACCAATTTGGTCGAATCTTATAGCCTTTGAGGGTTCGGAAACATATACTCTTTTAGAAGAACTTGATGGGAATTCTGATGATACAGCTGGCGAAGGCGACAAGTTAGCTTCTTCCGTTAAAGGAAGCGATACAGGGCGACCTCACTTGCGAGAAAAGACTGTTTCCTTTTTCAAGACTTCAAACTTTTGTTCAGTTCTATCCTTTTGTAATGTATATAAGCTCGACTAATCACAAATCATTGGAACTATATCGTCGTCAAATAATGACGTAAAATATTTGATCGGCTTTTTGGGTTCATTATATCTAATTTTACTTTTCCAGCTATTGTCTACAACATCATTCTGCTGCTGTCTCCATCTCAAGCTTTGTAAATTTACTTTGTCAAAAATCTCCTGTATCTTTTTTTCACATTGACTGTGTTTTTGATCATTTTTTTTTTTTTTTTTTTTTATTTATTTATTTATTTATTTATTAAATTCAGATTACAAGCCCAAAGGCCTACTTAATCTAGATATCTTATGACGAAAGAAAAAAAATTCCAAAATATACATCTAAAAAGATAAGAGATATTCATATAAAAACAGTTTATGTACTTAAAAAACCCCCCACTTCTGCACAAACATTAAAGTTAAATATATTCCTGTATTACGTTACATATCTTAGAACTTTTTTACGTAACAGAACATTTTTATTTTTAGAAATACTTCTTAGAAATGCTGTTAAAATTTGCAACTGATCTCCTAAAATTGCGTTCTTCATAAGGAATATAGTGGTTCCAAATTCGGGATACCCTCACCACTAATTTTTTTTTTTTGCATATTCTTTTTATTGTATCTTCATTTTAAATGAACTAACAATAGGTATTCAAATCCTAAAACTAAAGTTAATTAAGATAAGTCCAGCCAATGCTAGACAAAATCTAGTTTTCAAATTCGATAGGATATAATGAGCAACTTGTATTTATTCATCTGAGAGCGGTGGTGTCCCTCCTTCTCAAACGGCTATGACCGGGATGTTGTAAGATGTCTCGAGCGAGGGGATTTGGATGAGTTTCCAGCTTACCCAAATAAAGGGCCACGTGTTTAGTTATTTCCCATTTGACAAGTGGAACATCAAGATCGTTGTGTATGTTGTTGTTTTTAATATACCAAGGAGCGGTAGTTATCATTCGTAGAATTTTGTTTTGACGGCGTTGAATTTTCTCAAAATTGGAGTTGGAGGCAGTGCCCCATAACTGGATACCATAGCACCAAATTGGCTTTAAGATTGAGTTGTAGAGTAGAAGCTTACAATCGAGCCGAAGGACGGAGTTTCTGCCGATGAGCCAATGAATTTGGGCTGCTTTCAGTTTCATTTGAGTCAGCTTAGCATCTATATGTGGTTTCCATGTGAGGCGACGGTCCAGATGAATACCAAGATATTTCACGTGTGAGTATTGAGGTACTATATGGTCATTAATACGAATAGGGGGACATGATTCCCTACGTAGAGTAAATGTTACGTGGGTGCATTTCTGTTCATTTATTTTTATTCCCCATTGTCTTGCCCATTTCTCCACTTGCGTTACGTGGTGCTGTAATTGAATCGAGGCATCTTTTGGATCTTTGTGAGTACTGAAAAATGCCGTATCATCAGCAAATGTTGACGTGTGAATTTCATTGTTTGTTGGCATGTCTGCTGTGTATAGCAAGTATAGAATTGGTCCTAAGATACTACCTTGAGGGACGCCAGCACCTATAGGTTGAGGACGGCTTAAATAATAACCTTCTTTAATCATAAACTGACGGTCGATTAAGTATTTCCATAGTAGGTGTTGAAGATTCACCGGCAAGTTCTGCTTTAATTTAGATATCAGGCCTTCATGCCATACTTTGTCGAAAGCTTGAGAGACGTCAATAAAGAGTGCCGAACAGTATCTCTTTTCCTCAAAGGTTTTTCTTATGACTTGTACCAATCTATGTGTTTGTTATATTGTACTGTGTTGACGTCTGAAGCCAAACTGGTGATTGGGAATGCAGTTGTTTTCATTCAAAATCGGAGTCAGCTTGGTTATATTCAGTTAGTCTCGTCTCATCGAACTGTTCGGACGTGTTAATTTTAGTGCGGCTGAATTTTCGGTGAAAAAATCGTAATAGGTGAAAAATTGTAATAGGTTGAAATTAAACAAAAAAGTGAAAAAAATAACTCGTAATAGGTTAAAATATATAAAAAAAAAAACATTAAAAATCGTATAAAAACTGTATGAGTGTTCCTCTCAGATGTAATTCTGAGAAAGAGCTTAGCTCGTCGAGAAAAACTAAATGGCTCTCTGAGGAAGAATCCATAAAAAAATCTCTGGAGAATTTTCTCACTACAAGAGCCGTAGAACGGCGTCGTTCCTGTTCGCCCAATATAGTGATTTCAACAGATGAGAAAACATCATCTTCACCAAATAGTGCAGTCAAACCCAAAAAACAAGTAGGTATGGATAAGTACATCACCGTTTTCAAGCGACAGAGGAGCCCGAAGTCTGCTCAAGTGTCATCAAATGCAAAAGCTTCTAAGACTGTGAGTAATGATCAAAATAGGTTTGCTCTCCTCCAGACGGATGAGCCAGAACTTCCTAAGAAGACGTTTAAGCCCCCACCAATTTATCTGAGAGAGCCCACTTCCAGTAAATTGGTACAAGGAATTGTTTCAGTAATAGGTGCAGATATGTTTAGCGTAACATCAATTAAACATGGAAATATCAGCGAAACCAAAATACAAGTGAAAAAGGAGGATGATTTTCGTAAATTGTCCAACCAGTTGGAGAGGGAAAGTAGGGATTTCTATACCTACCAGCTGAAAAGCGCAAAAGGACTCCAAGTCGTTCTAAAGGGTATAGACCCAGATGTTGATCCTGCCGAGATAAAGACTAGCTTAATGGAAAAAGGCTTCAAAATTAAGAGCATAACGAATATTACAAACCGTGAAAAGACTCCACAGCCTATGTTCAGGGTGGAATTGGAACCTGGAGATGTCGTATTAAAGAAAAACGAGTCCCATCCCATCTACAATCTGATGTAGCTTCTGCATCGTAGAATCACCGTGGAAGAACCACATAAGCGTCAGGGACCCGTCCAGTGTCTCAACTGTCAAGAATTTGGTCACACCAAGGCGTACTGTAAATTGCCGTCAGTTTGTGTTGCGTGTGGGGAGCTACATGCAACTGCTCAATGTGATAAGTCGAAAACTGATTCAAAAATCAAAAAATGCAGTAACTGCGGAGGTAATCATACCGCAAATTATCGAGGTTGTCCAATTTACACTCATTTGAAAGGCATAAGCACCAACAAGACGTCAGTATTACCTGATCATCGTCAACAGCCTATTTTGGCATCGAGTGACAATTTCCCGCAATTGTTACGGTCCACTAGTCATGTGAACGCGCCTAGTTCCAGACAAGTTTCTTACGCTAACGTGGTTAAATCTAATATGCCAGGTTTGGAGCAGGCACCTAAATCACAATATTACGAGCCTAATATTAACACTCTAGAGACTACATTGCAGACACTTGTCCAAACCATGAACACTTTTACGACCACTATGACATCCATGATGCAGGAAATGCTGAAAATGCAATCCACTATCTTACAAGCCATTTTAAAGAAATGATTTGTTTAAAAATTTGTTTTTGGAATGCGAACGGCCTCCGCCAACATAAAAACGAACTGGAACACTTCCTGATGGATAAGCAGATTGATGTCATGATGATTGCTGAAAATCACTTGACGGCGACAGCGTACTTCAAAATTAATGGCTACGTGTTATATGATACTAAAGATCCCCGCGGCAGAGCATGTGGAGGTTCGGCAATTCTTATAAAGAACAGAATAAAACATTATTTAATGAACAACATATGTTAGGATTACCTACAAGCAACAAACATTTGTATTGAATTCTGTCAATACAATTTTGTTTTATCATCAATTTATTCGCCGCCTCGATTTTCAATAAAAGAACACCAATACTACAGCTTCTTCAATTCCCTTGGAGCTAGATTTTTAGTTGCTGGTGACTTTAACGACAAACACACTTTTTGGGGTTCACGTCTGGTGACCCCGAAGGGTCGTGAACTCTTCAACACCATTGCCAAAATGGGATTAGATGTACTCTCAAGCGGGCATCCCACCTACTGGCCGACGGACCGACGGAAGATTCCCGATGTTATTGACTTCGGAGTAGTAAAAAATATCCCTGTAGAATCGATACAAGTGGAGCCTTCATTAGACTTGTCTTCAGATCACTCTCCTTCTATTATTTCAATGCGTTTCCTTCAAGGGAATGGCTCTCCATTTCGGGACATATCTAAAACCAGAGTAAGTTGGATAAAGTATAAAAAGTATTTAAGTTCCCACTGCACGGAAAATGTAGTGTTGAGAACTACCGAGGATATTGATGGGTCGATTGGCAAGTTTACTGAGGACATACGAAGAGCTGTACATCACGCCTCCACATACGACGTTGAGTGCAGAAGTGGGACAAATAGAACTTATTTCGCTGAACTCGATCATCTCCTGTCAGAAAAAAGAAGAGTTAGAAGAGAGTGGCAAATCCACAGGTCTCCTGAACTGAAAGCTAGGCTACGGGTATGCAGAGATATAGTAAGAAATTTCTTAGAAACCCAAAGAATGGCTTCACTTAAATCTTACTTGGAGGGTCTTGATAGTACCCCACAATCTGACTATTCGTTATGGAAGGCGGCACGAGGTTTAAAAAGACCAGTTAGAGGAAAACCTCCTCTGCGAAATCCGACTGGTGACTGGGCTAGAAATGATTCCGAGCAGGGGACTTTATTTGTTAATCATTTGAGAAAAGTGTTTACTATACACAACTCAAATAATGCATCTGATTTGCCTCCACTCGTTATTAGACCTCCTGTACCTCTAAGACTTAGCTTTAATGATGTTCAAAGCGCTATTGGTACTCTGAATCTTAAAAAAGCTCTAGGTATGGATAAAATCAGCAACAAAATGCTTGTGGAGTTACCTCGTGTAGCTAATTATCCTATTTATTTTTAATGGTATTTTACGCCTAGAATACTATCCTGCAGATTGGAAGGTATCTATGATTACCATGATTCCTAAGCCAGGGAAGGACCCCACTAAAGTAGAGTCATATAGGCCAATTAGTCTACTGCCGAAAATTTCAAAACTGTTTGAAAAATTGTTATTGGCTAAGTTGATTCCAATTCTGAACGACACTCAATGTATCCCAAATCACCAATTCGGGTTCAGAGCTACACACAGTACCATCTAACAAACACACAGATTGGTAAATGTGATAAGACAGTCGTTTGAAGAGAAAAAATACTGCTCCGCCCTTTTCATTGATGTGTCGCAAGCGTTCGACAAAGTCTGGCATGAAGGTTTAATGCATAAAATTAATTAACTCTGCCTGCTAACACCCACAAACTTCTGAAAAGTTATTTATATGGTCGCAAATTTACAATCAAAGAAGGCGATTTTTTAAGCCCCGCTCAGCCAATTGAAGCAGGAGTACCCCAGGGTAGCATACTGGGTCCAACTTTATATTTGATTTATGCATCCGATATGCCGTTAGACCCCAAAATCCATACGTCAACTTTTGCAGACGATACAGCCTTTATTAGCGTCCATAAGGACCACCAAGTTGCATCACAGAACTTGCAGAAATATATTTATAAACTAGAGAATTGGCTTGAGCTTTGGAAAATCAGGGTTAACGAACAAAAATGTATTCATATAACTTTCACATTGCGAAAAGATACCTGCTCGTTCATCAGAATAAATAATCAAATTATCCCGCAACACAATGAAGTCAAATACCTCGGAATCCACCTCGATCGTCGTTTAACTTGGAAGTCTCATATCGACGCAAAACTTACCCAGATGAGATTAAAAGCAGTGCAAATTAATTGGCTAATCGGCAGAAATTCTACATTAAAGTTGGATTGCAAACTTTTGTTGTACAATGCAATTCTAAGGCCAATCTGGTGTTATGGAATTCAATTATGGGGTTCTGCCTCAACATCCAACATTGAAAAAATTCAAAGGGGTCAAAATAAGATTCTACGTACAATTACTGCAGCTCCATGGTATGTTAAAAATTCTCGAATCCACAAAGATCTAGGCATTCCTTTGGTGAAAGTCGAATTTACAAAACACGCCTCAAAATATGTCAACAAACTTGAACACCATCCAAACCCACTTGCACGAGACATCCTTAACTTTAGTGGCCATGTTCGGTTGAGAAGGAGGGATACCCTTGCTTTAACTCAAGCGCAAAACAGATGACTGGATCAGTGGATGTAATTTTGTTGTAGTATCATAATATTTTGTCTAGCACTGGTTGGACTTATTATTTTCTTTTAGTATTAAGATTCGAAAACTTATTGTCATTTCATTTCTAAAGATTCAATAAATAAATTTAAAAAAAAAAAAAAAAAAAAAAATGTATGTAAATGATCCGTGTAAAATTTTGGATTGGTACCCTTATTTATAAGCGATTTATGAGTATTAAAGTGATTTTCGGAAGAGGGTTTTATATGGGGCATACGGTTAAAAATAGACCGAAATTCACAAAATTTTGTCGGATGATTTTTGTATATATTAAAATGATCTGTGCAAAGTTTTGAGTCGGCACCGATATTTATACAATATATATGGGGGAAAATGTGTTTTTCAGATGTGGTCCTTGTATGGGAGCTATGACCAGTTCTGGGCCGACTACCATAAAATTTAGTACAACAATTTATTTGCCTATAAAGAGTATTTATGTCAAATTTTAGCCGTTGAACATTATTTATATCTCTTTTATACGTATTTAAGTGAATTTTGGAAGTGGACTTTATATGGGGTCTATGGTCAAACATGGACCGAACTAAAAAAAAAATTCGTTTTGCGATTTCTTTTTGTATAAGACTTATTTTTGCTGAATTTTGTCTAGATATTCCAATTTTATAGGCATTTATTTATCATTAAGCCATATTTCGGGAATATATATATTTGTATGGGGGCTATAAGATTCTTACTATTTTCCGCACACTTTCCTCTTTTATCATAAAAACAACGTATACAAAATTTCATCGTATTATCTGCAATATATTTCAAAATATTGCAATAAAATGGACGAAAAATATCAAATTTTTATGGAGGTGGTCTCACATATTGGTTCATAACTCTGGTTGACCTAAACCGATTTTGCTGATTTTAAATAGCAAACTTCTCGAAAGCACTTCTGACAGAATTATTGAAGGTTTGGATCCCGAAAATATCTTGGGACTTCAAAAAACTGATTTCAATATCCAGACAGACAGACAGACGGACTTGGCTTAATCGACTCCGCTATATATAAGGATCTAGAATATATATACTTTATAGGGACGGAAAATTATATTGTGGAAATTTCACACGGAATGACAAACTTATATATACCCTTCTCATGAAGGTGAAGGGTATAAAAACGGCATAACGGCCTACTATACAAATTAAAACATTTGCTGGAAGCTCCATTTTATCTACTGCTCAAGTCCTATCTCAGTGATGGAAGTTTTTATGCCAACATCAACGACGAAAATTCTGAAATCGGAGTCATAAAAGCTGGTGTACCACAAGGAAGCGTATTGGGTTCAACTCTTTACACATTATTCACCTCTGATATGCCAACTGATGATGATGTAGTATATAGTAGCAACGTACGCCGATGATACCGCTATACTAGCAGCTAACGAATCCGCAGTCATGGCATCAAATGCCATTCATACCCAGCTTAATCTACCCACGTTACATTTACACTTAGAAATGGTGACTGTCCTATCGTAAATCAAAATGGAGATGAAATACCGCAATCAAACGACGTCAAATATTTAGGTCTTAAGGCCTTATGACACTACATTTTTAATGCATTGTAATGTAATAGAAAAATTTACCAAGTACAAAGAGTTCAGCAGTATTAAGACAAATGGCAAACTGTCAAACATTTTACTAAAGTTATCGATAAAAAATGAAGTTACATATGTCAAAAAAAAATGTAAAATTGTTCAACTTAAAATTGACATTTCAAGCTTGAAATATTAAAAGTGTTGCTGAATCAGCGGTTTATGGGCAAATTTGGCGATTAACCGTTTTTTTGTTCGTTTTGTTTTCATGTTTCTCATAAACAAAAAGTTGACAACATTTAATAAAAAAAACTAAAAGGCTTTTTTGTTTACATTTTTGATAGTTTGCTTTTTCCAACATTTTCTGTTTCTTTCTATCAATTCTATATCAATTCAATGAACAAAAAATGTAGTGTCATAAGGGCTTTAACATCGTCGCTTAACTTGAAAAACACATATAAAACTGAAAAGAAAACAATTGAAAATTAAAACAAATAAAATATACTGCCTTCTTGGCCCAAGGTCAGAATTAAGTATAAACAACAAATTACTTTTATATAAAGCTGTGTTAAAACCTGTATGGACCTATGGTATACAATTATTTTTTTTTTTAGCTTTTGTTTATTTATTGAATCTTCATATCTTGAAATGACAATAAGTTTTCAAATCTTAATACTAAAAAGAGAATAATAAGCCCAGCCAGTGCTAGACAAAAATTTTTATGATACTAAAAAAATTTCATATCAACTGATCAAGTCCTCTGTTTTACGCTTGAGTTATTATTATTATTATTATTAAGTGAGGCCTCATGCACTACGACCTATGAGATATTTTGTGCAGCCTTGAAGTTTCATCATGTTAGATTTAGGCTATGTATAAAGCCAATTATTTTGTTAGATGAGAGATCAATTACATCCCCTGGGGCCATAAAGGCCCTTCCGAGCCATCTTGTTCTGCGTATTGCCAGCATTGGACAGTCGCAAAGAATATGTTCAGAGGTTTCGGCTTCAAGTTCACAAAACCTACACTAATCATTCGCAACATTACCTAAAGTAAATTGGTGATATCTAAAGCTACCGTGTCCTGTGAATAATCCAGTAAGTAATCTCAATTCGCCCTTTCCGAGCGATAGCAATAATTGAGATCTTCGTTTAGACAGAGTAATAAACCTTTTGGACTGTCTAAGTCCTGGCAGGTTGTTCCAAAATCGGGAAAATTCTGATTCTACCCAAGAACTAATTCGTTCCATAGTGTATCCACGTGGAATGCCAAAGAATGGTTCCGGGCCTATAAATGGGCGACGAGCACCTCTATTGGCCAAGCAATCAGCACGTTCATTACCAGCATGGCCTTCATGACCTGGTACCCAGCACAAGGTAAGTTCATTATGCGTGCCGAGTTCATTCAATGATGTCAAGCAGTCCATAACTACCCTAGACCTTATTTCATATGGCTATCAGACATAATAAAAATCCTATTGTGCCTAACTATGCGTCTCAGACATTCGTTAGAGCATATAAGGATGGCATAAATTTCCGCCTGAAATATAGATGGGAATGTACCCATTGGGATTCCCCTTTGAAAGTTGGGCCCATATATGCCAGCCCCAGTGTCACCATTAGCCTGTTTGGAACCATCGGTAAACCACACTTGATCGGCATTAGTCTGCCACCATGTCTGATTTAACCATTCATCCCTTTTAGGTATAAGGACGTTAAACCTTCTATTTAACACCAGAGTCTTTGACATATAATCTGATACTGCAATACTAGGATCATTCGCAAAGATACCTAGTATGCTAATGTGCCCAACCAGATCTCCCGGCAATAGACGGGATATCTCCGGTAGTCTGGATGCACTCCTATAGGCCTCCTCCATTATCAATAAATGTAGGGGTGGGATATGTAGGATTGCACCCAGAGCATGAGTGGGGCAGGTCTTCATGGACCCAGTAATAGAGATACAGATGAGCCGATAGATCTTGTCAAGTTGCGATCTAGCAGTCAGCTGTTCAACTTTTTTCCACCATGCTAAAGCAGCGTATGTTATTATTGGCCTAATAATTGTAATAAACGACCAGTAAATCATCTTCGGTCTTAACCCCCACGTTTTACCAAAAAGTCGCTGGCAGGCATATAATGCTCTAGTAGCTCTTTTGATAGTGTTCGATAAGTGAGAATTCCAAGTGAGAGTACTATCAAGTGTAACCCCAAGATATTTTACTTCCTTAGAAAACACAATAGATGAGCCATTCAATGTAGGCTCTATAAGTCTAATAGCTCTACGTTTTGTGAATGGCACAATAATTGTCTTTGCTGGGTTGATGGTTAAACCCTTATCCAAGCACCACTTGTTGGTTATATTTAGAGCAGTCTGCATCCTTTCCGATATCGTTACGTCATCCCACCCAGTAACAGAAATTACTAAGTCATCGGCGTAGCCATATGTACGGAATCCTAGGTTGTTAAGTTTTTCCAGTAGTTCATCGATAACCAGAGTCCACAATAAAGGCGATAATACGCTACCTTGTGGGCATCCTCTGGTTGCCCGTATGGTTTTCGATGACCCTCCTCAGTCCAACTTAATAACCCTGGATGACAGCATTTCCAAAATCCATTTCCTTATAATATTCGGAACTCCTTTTCTATACAGTGATAAATCAATAGCACTATATGACGTGTTGTCGAAGGCCCCCTGATTGTCAAAAAACGCACAAAGTGATATGTTATTGGCACCAATGGCCTTTTCGATTTGCGTCATTAATTGATGATGGCAGTCACCGTAGATTTACCAGGTTGGTAGGCAAACTGGAAACGATGTATTGGATTCATCAAGAGATAGTTATCCCTAATATAACTATCGAGTAGTTTCTCCATCGTTTTCAGGAAAAACGAGCTGAGACTAATTGGTCTGTGCTTGAGTTAAAGCAAGGGTATCCCTCCTTCTCAACCGACTGTGGCCACTAAAGTTAAGGATGTCTCGTGCAAGTGGGTTGGGATGGTGTTCAAGTTTGCTGACGTACTTCGACGCATATTTTGTAAATTCGACTTTTACTAATGGCACGCCTAGATCTTTGTGGATTCGAGAATTTTTAACATACCATGGAGCTGCAGTAATTATACGTAGAATTTTATTTTGACCCCTTTGAATTTTTTCAATGTTTGATGCTGAGGCAGTATCCCATAATTGAATACCATAACACCAGATTGGCTTTAGAATTGTATTGTACAACAAAAGTTTGCAATCCAACTTTAATGTAGAATTTCTGCCGATTAGCCAATTAAGTTGCACTGCTTTTAGGCCCATTATTACAACTTGGCAATAGTTAAAGGTATGATGTTATCGGACAGATAAGAAGTATTTGGTTATTATAAGTTTACTTTAATCTAAAACCAACCGATAAGCTAAAGGGAAGATCATCTTGCCTTTAAATTTTATAGTGAGGTTTATGTATTTGAAGTTGTCATATGTTCTGGAAAAACTGTCAACTTCATGAAAAATAAATTAATTTTAATTTTATTTTGCAAATAAATAATTTGATAAACAAAAATGGAAAGCAGATGTTTGATTTACCGCCACTGTACTCAATTGAGTACACCCAAAAATAAAGCGAAAACTTTAAAATTTTGAACGTTTTGTGATTTTTTTATGTTTTTAGCTTAAAAGAAACTTGTACCCTTTAAACTAATTAAGAAAAATCTGACTTTATAAATATCAACTGCCACAAAATGGAGGTTTAAACTAATAAAAATTTAAGTGTCGATGAAGATGTCTAGACAAAGATATCGAGATATAAAAAAGAATCTTCATCTTGTGAAAATTGGTGAAGCTGCCACTACCAGGGACAAAATGTTTAAAATTCGGCCATTAGCAGATGTTGTAATGAAAAAAATTCAACTTTTATTCCGACGTTCCATTGCAAGGTACTACTTACGCCAAAACATGCAAAATAAAGCTCGACTTTCATCGTCATTGATCCCAGGATTACCTCAAGATGGTATAGGTCACTATCCCGAAAAGTTAGAAAAACAATTATGTCATGCAAGAGTTCGATGGCAACGCAAGAACCACCCACCCTACTTATAATTTTTCTTAAATTTTTTATACTTTTATGTTAATTTTACGTACAATGAATAAAAAAAATTAACTTTTTGTTAATTTTCACTTCTGGTTTTATTTTGCTTATTAATGGGTTAATAACCTGTCAGCCTAAAAGTAGACTGTTGAATTTAAATTTTTCTTTCATAAATAAATATTTGTTGTATTGCCATATTTTAGAAAAAAATTATTTTATTTTACAAGGAAGTTGTAATAACGAAAAATTTTAAAGGTCACTTTATTCCTCACTTTAATTAAAATTACCTTTTACTATTAAGAACATTAGAGGCAAGTTGTAATAATGGCCCTTAATCTCAATATACAATTATGGGGAACCGCTTCCTACTCCAATATAGATAAAATTCAAAAATATCAGTCAAAAACACTTAGGGCCATTATTACAACTAAAGTCCACTTCCAAAATTCATTTAAATACGTATAAAACAGATATAAATAATGTTAAACGGCTAAAATTTGACATAAATACTCTTTATAGGCAAATAAATTGTTGTACTAAATTTTATGGTAGTCGGTCCAGAACTGGTCATAGCTCCCATACAAGGACCACATCTGAAAAAGAAATTTTTCCCCTATTAAATTTGCTTATTATTTTAATTTTAAATAGATTGCAAATAAAAAAAAAAAACAAAAAAAAATGTTTCTATCTTTTTGAACCCTTTTATGCCTCATTAGTTGTTGATGCATCATCCTCTTTCTTTCTATACCATTCTTATTTTGTTATTATTATTATTACATTCATGTCGCATTATTATATACAGTTGCGAGCAAAATTGAGGGCATGTTCACGAAACTGTGTTTCGTTATCCATAAAAACAAAACCTTGAAGCAAATAAAAAAAAAATATTTTACTTTTATTATTTTATTCCTAACAAACAAAAGTAAAGAAACAATAATTAAATAGATGAATTGAATGAGTAAAAAAGTAAAAAACGAAAATAACCCACATAAACTCAATTTTGCACGTTTTATGAATTACACATATATTCGCTCTCACCTTCTCTTATCAGCAGAATTAGTACCATTTTTGATTTGCTTGTATGATTTAGTTTTTATGGATGGCGAAAGTCAGTATAATGAACATGCACTCACTTCTGCTCGCCACTGTACGTACACCAACATCTTTTTAATTTATTACTTACACATTTATTTTAAAATGTTCTAGATTCTTATTACCATTAAATAAATAATAAAATCATTAAATAATCAGAATCGTTATTAAAAAATCATATACATATGTACATAATTTATAAAAAACAAATCATTAACTTGAAAAGGCAGCTTTTATTTGCATGTGCTTCAATTCCTTATTTTAATAAGGCAATTCTATACAAATATACAAATACATAATTATTATATTATACACTCAAATCAACGTGTACTTAACCCATTCCCAGCCATTGTACCTGCTGGAGTACAGAAAAAAGGCAATAATCAAATGCGCATAAATTTTAAACGAAAAGAAATTAGGCAAAGTTTATTTTGGTTTTGAATTAAGCATACTGTGTTAAAAAAACACTTGTAAGTAAAGTGTAAAAAAATAGTACCGTTACTTTATTTTTGTTAAGATTTCGTACTACTGCACCAGTTGTGTGCAAATTTGCAAAGTCAGTATTAGTTTAGCTGCGTAGTATAAAATATATATTATTCAAGAAGCTAATTTTTTATAGTTTTGTAAAGCTTACAATTGTGTGTGTATATTTTAGAAACTTTAAATAAAAAACATTTATATTGGACAACGTTAGGTGAGTTGCAAACTCGGTGTACCCAATTGAGTACAATGGCTTATAAGGTATGCATTTTCTTTAGATTTTTACCTACGATCGAATGGAACATCAAACAAGCAAAATGTCTGCTTTTTACGGCAAATGTTTTAAAAACTTAAATAGTGCAATAAATTTCTTGGAAAATGATGAAGATCACCATCAATTTGATATTGCGATTATTCCCCCAGATCCCGATTGTAACACGGATGAAGAGGAAGGTGCGGCAGAAGACATTATTGGTGATCGTATGCCAAATGATCTTCCAGGGAATGTGGAAGTATTTTGTGGCAGCGATAGCGAAGATGATATACTACTTGAGCAGCTGCGACATTCCATAATACGTTCTAAATCTGACCAAAAAAATCCCAAATGGACAAAACGTCAATGCGATATTGAAATGTGCAAAACCAATTATTATTTGGTCAATGAACGAAATATGATCTTGGATCTAAATGGAAAATCACCAGTAGAGAGTTTTGAAATACTGTTTGATGAGGAAGTGGTTAATTTAATCGTTGACCAAACCTGCATTTATGCATCGTAAGCTAACGAGCACAATTTTTCGTTTAACGCGGAAGATCTTAAAATATTCTTGGCGATTTTACTCTACAGTGGATATCACTCTATGCCAAGAGAAGATATGTATTAGCAGCTTTGCGAGGACACTCGATCTCCGATTGTTGCCGAAAATATGTCGCGAAATAGATTCAATGAAATTAAAAGGTTTATTCATTTAGCTGATAATAGCCATTTGGACGTAACCGACAAAATGGCTAAAGTAAGACCTCTGTCACAACTACTTTCATCCAATTTTTGTAAGTATGGGTATATGCAGGAAAAACTATCGGTTGATGAATCAATGATATTTTGGTAGCCACTCATCCAAACAATTTATAAGAGGCAAGCCAGTAAGATTTGGTTTTAAAAATTGGATGCTAACAAGTAGCTGTGGTTATTTATATCAATTTGATACCTACTGCGGAGCTAAAGGTGTTACTTCAGAAAAATCAAAAATCCCACTTGGATCAAGGATTGTACTTGATTTTTTAGAAAATGTTCCAAACTCCTCAGATCATATTGTATTTAGCGACAATTTTTTTACTTCATTTGATCTACTCGTTAAGTTAAAAGGAAAAGGATTTCGAGCTATTGGAACTGTACGTGATACTAGAACAAAAAAATGTTCACTAGAGTCTAATGCCCTATTTAAAAAGAAACAAAGATAAAAAATCCTTTACGTTGCCGAAAATGTCATAGTCGAATCAGATGGATGTGTGAGCAATGCGATGTTGCACTTTGTGTTGAAAAATAATGCTTTAAAAAATTTCACACATTACAAAATTAAGCACCCTTATTACGCCATTGTACCCGTTTGGGTACAGGTCCAAAAACAAAGTTCCTGAATTTTTTTTATATTTTTCATGTTATTTGAGTATACTATAGTTTAAATAAATAAATGAATTAAAAAATTTTTACTTGCTAATGGTCTTGGTTTTTAATGGGTTAATAAATGATTTTTTTCTTGTTCATAGTTTTTTTTTTCAGTTTTATTCTCATTCCATATACATACTCGTATGCAGCGTTGCCGTTTTGGTTAATTTGAACCAAATTTGGTTAATGTGTAATTTTTTTTCATATTGGTTATTTGTATTAATAATAAAAAATGTAAGAATATTTTATTTAGTAAATATCAAATTAGCATGACAAGTTTTAAAATTAAATTTTGAAGAAATTTTTAACGTATTTGTATATATAAATGAACTTTTTTGTAACAAATTTCAAAAATATTTGTAACAATTTTTACAAATTTGTAAAAGTTTTTACTCACTAAACAAACCTATTGTTTTTAGCAATTTTTATATGTTTCTTTTTTATTAAAACTTGAATTTGTTACAAATAAATGAATAAAAAAAATTTGGTTAATTTTTCTCCAATTTGGTTATTTTTTATTTCAATGTTGGTTACAAATTTTTTTTGGTTGTGGCAACGCTGCTCGTATGTGGCGTAAATATTCCACGAAATTTTATATATCGATGGTCACAAGTAGAAACGCCCTAACTCAAATAATTGTAACTTTACAGGAGAAGGTAAAAACATAATAGAAACTGTAATATTCAAAATGTAACTTTTTTTAAATGCAGTTTTTATGTGCAGACCTTTTTATTATTTTATATATTTGATAAAGTAAAGCCCTTATGACACTACATTTTTTGTTCATTGAATTGATATAGAATTGATAGAAATAAACAGAAAATGTTAAAAAAAGTAAACTATAAAAAATGTAATCAAAAAAGCCTTTTAGTTTTTTTTTCTTAAATGTTGTCAACTTTTTGTTTATGAGAAACATTAAAACAAAACGAACAAAAAAACGGTAAATCGCCAAATTTGCCCATAAACCGTTGATTCAGCAACACTTTTAATATTTCAAGCTTGAAATGTCAATTTTAAGTTGAACAATTTTACATTTTTTTGACATAACTTAATTTTTTATCGATAACTTTAGTAAAATGTTTGACAGTTTGCCTTTTATGTTAATACTGCTGAACTCTTTGCACTTAGTAAATTTTTCTATTACATTATATTTGTACTGTTCACCAAAACTTGAACAATGCATTAAAAATGTAGTGTCATAAGGCCTTAAAGCGAGATAGGGCTTTTTGCATTCGACTTTCTGACTATATTAAATAAGGTAAAAAACAAATCATTTTTCAAGAAAATAATAAACGCATAAATATAAAGCGTGTTCACATATTGTATGGCAAAGTATTATAAAAATGATGGCAATCTATGGGAAGCAACTTCTTCAAATCTTGCAAATCTTCCAACTTCTTTTTTGAAATCGGTAATTTTTCGTTATAAAGACGTCCCGGAATGATACGTTCAGCGCAAGCCTTAACTCTATGTAGAAGAAGCTCATTTTCGGTTTTCATATTTGTTTTAAAATATAAGAGTCCTGAAGGATCGTATGCCAAAACTCGCAGCATGATTACAGTATCATCACCAGATTTTCTTCCTGAAATTCAAATTGTAATTGGAATTAAAATTTATTAAAACATGTATACGAATTTTTATAATTACCTGGTCGAATCGACAAATATCGCTTCGAAACGTTTTCGAAATCTAGGAAAAAGGTGTAATCCAATTGGTGAGCTTCTAGACTTGATGGATACATTCTTGCTTCTGTAATGAACTGCACAAATTGCGAAGGCAAATTTATTTGCTTATTTTTCGTTTTTCTCTCAATAAGAGAATGGCACTCCATTGTGTATGTCCAACCACTAAGTACTTTTGCTCAATAGTTACATTTCGTTCCTCACACAAATTAAGTATGGCATTGGATAATGTGACATTGCGTCGTGAAATGCACGTCGTGAAAACTAAAGCAGTCAGATTTTCTGCTGTTTCATCCAATACATATTTGTCCGATTGATGTGTGAGGATATTGTAAATTGTGAAATTGTGAATTTTTAACTACATTTTGTAGTACGCGGAATTTGCGTTTAGTTGGGGCATCAATTTTAATGCTTGTATGCCCATACAGAACACCGCACATAACCCTATTTCTCCATTTTTTATGTCGTTACGTTTTTCTTCTCTCATCTGTTCTATTTCTTCTTTTTGTTTTTCGTCGCAAATAGGAAAAATCCATTTTTTATACTGCACTGCGTACCTTATAGGAGACCAAACCTCTGGACCGATATTTTTGATATTTTCAGAGCATTTAACTGGGACTCTGGTATGATTTTTTGACCACGCCCACTTTTTTAAAATTATGTAATTGCTCCCATATAGTTTTTAACAGATTTACTCATTATACTCATTATATACTCCAGGCGAGTTAAAAATAAACATTTCTTACGCCACGCCCCTATCACGCCTCTTTTCACACCAAATTTTTTTTGAAAGTTTTAAACTTTTTGTTCTCTATACAAATTTGTTCATTTCAACGTATTTTTTTTATTTGCTCTTAATACTGTTAACGTCGCCATATAACTATGAACCACGCCTATTTGATCGCCCCCTTTTTTTAATTCAGATACATACTTATACCACTAACAATGTTTGCTATACAAAATACTTTTTTTGTAATATGTATTTACCTAAAGTTTTATATACTTTTTATCTACAGATAAGGTAGTCATACATTTTTTTATTACCAAGTCCCCCATTTTACCTTAAATTATAATTAATCTGCTTTTAATCTATATATATACAAAAATTAATGTGTGTGTATGTTTGTGCTTAATAGGAGGCCAAACCCTTCCACCGATCTGCCTGAAATTTTCACAGCATGTTGCTGTGACTCTGGAATAGGGTTGCCAGATATAAAATCGACAAAAAAGTACAGATATCAAATCGAAGTAAAAACAGCAGTACAAATAAGAAAAAAAAGTACACTTTTTATTTTAAAAAAATCATAAAATTTAGTACATAAAAGAAATAATTGATGTAACTAATGAAGAAAATAATAAATAATAAAAACAGAACAAAATAAGAGATCATATATATTTTTGTGTAAAAAATTTGTTTTCTATTCTATATTAAATGTTTTAATACAACTTGTTAAAAATATACATATTTATCGCTTTTGTTGGACTTGGTTAACGATTCCATTTTTACCAACTTCCGTTTATAAAAACTTGCAAAATTCATTACAATTTTACTCAAAATTTGTTTCTAATTCGCTTTCTACATTTTCAATTAGAAGCTTGTTTCGTCCCTTTCTCCAAAAATTTAACATCAAACTAGAAATTCTCTCGGTTGCCGCATTACAATGAGGAATTGAAAATATAAACATACAAATACAAAAAAAGATTACAAAAAGAAGTACAGAGGCTGAAAAAAAGTACATTGGCGTACTTCTTTAGGTCTTATGCAGACACAAGTACAAGTAGTAAAAAAAAGTACGCGTACTTCTAAATGCAGTACGTCTGGCAAGCCTACTCTGGAAGGAATAATAGGCTATATGAAGTTTTGATTGTAAAACGGGGGTGGCACTTCCCATATAACATACAAATTTAAATCGCCATATTTTGGGCATTTTTTGATGTACGTTAATGATATGTGGTACATATGGTATTGTCATAATTAGGAATACGAACCAGGAGAAAAGTTGGTGGGACCACGCCCCTTTTTAGGAAAATTAAAAATCGTAATATAGTCTTAACTACTGGACCGATCGTGATTAAATTTTCACAATAGCATATTCTTACGAAATAATAAATTCTTAACTATGTAAGTGGACAAAGGGGCATGGCCTCGCCCACTGAAATGCATCGCTCATATCTTATTATTTTTTCATATGGAGAAGATGAATATCACTTTAAAATGCGTCAAATCAATCAAGCAACCCGTAAGGCCGTTAATTATCCTGTTGATTTCTTAAATTCACTCGATGTGCCAGGCTTTCCACCACATGTGCTACAACTTAAAATTGGAGTGCCAATTATTTTACTGCGTAATATCGATCATCACGGCTTTCAATGGCTGTCGACTTGCAGTAAAAAAAAAAACTGAGAAATAATTTAATAGAAGCGACCATTATAACAGGAAAATATAAAGGTACAGATGTACTTTTGCTACGCATTACAATGCTACCAACGGATTTACCATTCGATTTAAACAATTTTTTTCCTGTTCGATTAGCTTTTAAGATGACTGTTAACAAAGCTCAAGGTTGATATCCCGATATTGCTCCTGACGGGCAAACAAACCTAAAGCACTGCAATAAATACATTAAAATTAAATAAATAAATGTTTGTCTATATATATAAAATTCAATGTATGTATGTATGTATGTATGTAACGTATAGACTCCAAAACGGCTGAGCCGATTTTGATGAAATTTTCACAGCATGTTACTGTGACTCTGGAAGGAATAATAGGGTACTTTTTTTTTTTTCACGCCCACTTTTACGCCCACTTTTTTTAAATATTGTAATTGGAGACCAAACCTCTGGACCGCTATTTTTGAAATTTTCACAGCATTTAACTGGGACTCTGGTATGATTAATAGGGTACTTTTTTTTACCACGCCCATTTTTACGCCCACTTTTTAAAAATTATGTAATTGCTCCCATATAGTTTTTAACAGATTTACTTCAAATTGTATACACATTATATACTCCAGGCGAGGTAAAAATAAAGATTTCTTAAGCCACGCCCCTTTCACGCCTCTTTTCACGCCAAATTTTTGAAAGTTTTATTCTCTATACAAATTTGTTCATTCCAACGTATTTTTTTTATTTGGTAGTATATTGCTCTTAATACTGTTAACGTCGCCATATAACTATGAACCACGCCTACTTCATCGCCCCCTTTTTTAATTCAGATACTTTCGTATACCACTAACAATGTTTGCTATACAAAATACTTTTTTTGTAATATGTATTTACCTAAAGTTTTATATACTTTTTAACTACATACATTTTTTTATTACCAAATCCCCATTTTTCGCCCCATTTTACCTTAAATTATATTGCTTTTAATCTATATATATATATAAATGAATGTGTGTCTGTATGTTTGTGCTTAATAGGAGGCCAAACCCTTGGACCAATCTGCCTGAAATTTGTACAGCATGTTACTGTGACTCTGGAAGGAATAATAGGCTATATGAAGTTTTGATTGTACAAACGGGGGTGGCACCGCCCATATAACCCACAAATTTAACCCGCCATATTTTGGGCATTTTTTGACGTTCGTCGGTGATATTTGGTACATATGGTATTGGCATAATTAGGAATACGTACCAGGAGAAAAGTGAGTGGGACCACGCCCCTTTTTAGGAAAATTAAACATCGTAATATAGTGTTAACTACTGGACCGATCGTCATTAAATTTTCACAACAGGATATTCTTACGAAATATTAAATTCTTGACTATGTAAGTGGACAAAGGGGCATGGTCTCGCCTGAAGCATTGCAATAAATACAATAAAATTAAATAAATAAATGTTTGTAAATATATAAATACGTTTTATTTTATTTTAGGACGAGGGGGGGGGGGGGGGGTAGCAAAGCACACCGGGTTTAGCTAGTAAATATATAAATACGTTTTATTTTATTTATAATGAGGGGAGGTAGCGAAGCAAACCGGGTTTAGCTAGCTCTAATTAAATCAAAATAAAACGGTTTAGTTCGTATAGAATTTTTTGAGCTGTAACATACTAAGTGTGGCTGTACTTACAAGTTTAGTACACTGGGCGTTCAAGGTAATATAAAGTAGTACGGTGAAGACATTTTTATTTTGGCACTGTGTTTTAGAGTTGAAGTTTTTGCTGTTTTTATATTGTCTTTTTTATTACCGCCTTGTTATTAACATTATTAAAATAATTTATAATGGGTCCTTGTTTTTTAATTGTTGAACACATATTCTGTAAAAACCTTCCTCATCTCGAGTAAGATTCACCGGGCGAACACACCATATTCTGTTACTTTTTGTTCTTAAAGTAATTGCTTCACATACTGTGTTTGTTATATGAGTTATTTTAGTAATAGCTGTTGAGACATTTTAGAAATACACGCACAAAATTAATGATTTTAATATTTAATAAAAGTTTTATTATAAAACGTTCTGTGTTATTGAACCTTGACCGCATTTTTCATGACATTAATATATGGCGTGAATCCTCTGGAGCTATTCTCTCGAGGACAAAATGTAAATATATACACATCTGCAGACTTAGACTCTGCACTAGTGTTATCCAATCTTCCAACATAAATCTTTCGAAAGTTGATAAATTAAAAATGTTGGGACTTATTATAAATAAACGTTACCGATGGAACGATCATGTAGAATATTTGGCATCATCTTTAGCTCAGAGACTTAATATTATTAAGTGTCTATCAAGCACCAAGTTTAATTGCAACACCAACTCCCTTGTATCGATCTCAATGGCTATTATTTTATCTAAAATCAACTATGGTCTGCCACTGTATGGCAATGCTCCCAAATCTCTTCTTAAAAAAATTGATGTTATAATTAACTCTGCCATAAGAACTTCTCTAGGAGCTTTACGTTCAACTCCTGTTAACAACATGCTATTTGAAACTAATATCAAACCGGTAAACTTACAAAGAGAAATATTAACCACTAAACTTTTCAAAATTCTACTGTACGGTTCTAATGTACCAATATTAAACATTCTCAAAAAAGTAAAATCAGCCAAGAAAATACCCAGAGTTCCTTCAGTTATCCTTAGAATAGTAGAAAATTGTAGAAAACTAGATATACCTCTACATATACCTCCCTTTATAAATAATGCTAAACAACCTCCACCGTGGTCTCTCCGGAGCCACTCCATAGCTACTACACTCCACGAATTTGTAAAATCTAACACAAATCCATCTGAATTCAGAATCATGTTTGCAGCTAAAAAGGAATCTTTGAAGGACTACAACTTTATCTACACCGATGGTTCTAAAACTGATAATACAACAACATTTAGTATTACTACGGAAAATCGTATATTAAGAATGTCGATTCTACCCTCATTTAGCTCCGTATATTCTGCAGAATTAATAGCTATATATGAAGCCCTATCATATGTCAAAGACAAATATGGAAAATTTGCAATATGCTCTGATTCTCTTTCTTCCTTACAATCAGTTCTCAACATTTTTAATAATAGCTTTTACGTCTCGGAAATCAGAAACGTACTAGTCAATAAATTCCCAAAAATTATTTTGATATGGATACCAGGCCACTACGGTATTATGGGAAATGAATTTGCAGACTCTGCAGCTAAAAGTGCATTAAATCTTCCTCTAATCTTAAAACCTAACTACAACCACAGAGACATAAACAAAATGATAGATAACTCCTACCTTATACTACATAAAAACCACATTTACAACCTATGTTCTACATGGTATAGGACAATCAACAATACACAAAATCCAATTAACATTCCCATAACAAACGACCAGCAAAAGATTCATAGATTGGATAGAGTTAAGTTCGAACGACTACGTTTGGGACATACAAGGCTTACCCATGGAACATTAATCAACCCAAATTTGCCACATTTTTGCAACTGTGACATAGTTTACCCAACAAATCCCTCCCATTTTCTATGTGAATGTCCAAAAACACAAATATCTAGAATAGCAACACTGCAGAACATTGATCCTTTACATCTTCTATCTAACCCCTCAATGGAAAACGTAACTTTATTGATTAAGTTCCTTAAAATCTCTAAACTCTAGAACGAAATTTGAAAATACTCTCATCTGTAAACATCTAAATTATCTATTAAATTATATATGTAATTAAAAAAATAAATAAATTTTTAACCTAATTTAACTATAATATACTGACTTCTGAGCTGAAGGCCTACGTCGCCATTGGCCTTAAGTAACATTAGCTTGTAATTTTTAATTATATGCTTAATAAATAAATAATAATAATAATATTATAAAACGTCAATCTTGGGATCAATTGCAGCTAGCAGCATTTGCAGTTGAGTGTTCGTGAAGCCTCCTGTGGTGAATGTGTTTAATGCATTATATCTTTTTTTTTTCTTTAATATCGCAGCTACCCCTTAAATATTTTTATTCATTTCTTTTAATTGGTATAGAAAACTTGTTTGGTTTTTATCCACTTCCTTCAAAAGTTGTATTGAATTTTGTTTTATAACTAACTACCTAAACCCGGTGTGCTTTGCTACCCCCACCCCCCCCTCGTCATAAAATAAAATAAAACGTATTTATATATTTACAAACATTTATTTATTTAATTTTAATGTATTTATTGCAATGCTTTAGGCGAGACCATGCCCCTTTGTCCACTTACATAGTCAAGAATTTATTATTTCGTATCCTATCCTATTGTGAAAATTTAATGACGATCGGTCCAGTAGTTAAGACTATATTACGATTATTAATTTTCCTAAAAAGGGGCGTGATCCCACCCACTTTTCTCCTGGTACGTAGTCCTAATTATGCCAATACCATATGTACCACATATCATTGACGTATGTAGGTCAAAAAATGCCCAAAATATGGCGATTTAAATTTGTGGGTTATATGGACGGTGCCACCCCCGTTTGTACAATCAAAACTTCATATAGCCTATTATTCCTTCCAGAGTCGGTTCAGCCGTTTTGGAGTCCATACGTTACATTACATACATACATACATACATTGAATTTTATATATGTATATAGATAGAGATAGATATATATATATATATATAGATTAAAAGCAATATAATTTAAGGTGAAATGTGGCGAAAGATGGGGATTTGGTAATAAAAAAATGTATGTAGTTAAAAAGTATATAAAACTTTAGGTAAATACATATTACAAAAAAAGTATTTTGTATAGCAAACATTGTTAGTGGTATAAGTAAGTATCTGAATTAAAAAAAGGGGGCGATGAAGTAGGCGTGGTTCATAGTTATATGGCGACGTTAACAGTATTAAGAGCAATATACTACCAAATCAAAAAAATACGTTGGAATGAACAAATTTGTATAGAGAACAAAAAGTATAAAACTTTCAAAAATTTGGCGTGAAAAGGGGCGTGGCTTAAGAAATCTTTATTTTTACCTCGCCTGGAGTATATAATGTGTATACAATTTGAAGTAAATGTGTTAAAAACTATATGGGAGCAATTACATATTTTTAAAAAGTGGGCGTAAAAATGGGCGTGGTAAAAAAAATTACCCTATTATTCCTTCCAGAGTCACAGTAACATGCTGTGAAAATTTCATCAAAATCGACTCAGCCGTTTTGGAATCTATACGTTACATTCATACATACATAATGGGTGTTTTTTTACAGGTTTGTTTTTCGAAAAGAGATAAAACTGGCATTTTGTGGTCAAATCTGGCAACTCTAATGTCATTTATGTTCAGTTTGGTTTGCCATTTCATCATGAACAGGTTGACAAAAGAACAACGCTTGCAAATCGTGCAAATTTATTTCGAAAATAACGGTTCAGTTCGCGAAGTTTACCGCAAGCTCCGTCCATTTTATGGTCGACATAATCGTCCATAAGAGCAATTAATTCGGTTAACCATGGATCGTTTTCGCACTACGTTTACTCTATGTGATAATACGCATCCGCAGAGACGTCGAACAGTGCGCACCGAAGAAACAATTGCCGCTGTAGAGCAAAGTGTTGAAGAGGACCCGAATTAATGGAGACCGGTATAGAGCCATGATAACCGACTATTTTGTTCCCGAATTGGATGGCATGAATGTGGATGAGTTGTGGTTCCAACAAGACGGCGCTACATGCCACACAGCGCACGCCACAATCGATTTATTTAAGGAAACATTCGATGAGCGCATAATTTCGCGAAATGGACCTGTCAATTGGCCACCAAGATCGTGTGATTTGACACCATTGGATTATTTTCTTTGGGGATATGTGAAGTCGCTCGTCTACGCCAACAAACCAGAAACGTTAGGGGAATTGGAAGCCAACATTCGTGGCGTTATTGCCGACATACGGCGCCATATGCTCGAAAAAGTGGTTGAAAATTGGACCTGTAGAATTGGCTTTATTCGAGCCAGCCACAGCGGCCACATGCCTGAAATCATATTTAAACATTAATGGCATAAAATTATCCTTCCAGTAAAGCCAAATTGATGGTCATTAAAACGATTTTCTTGTGTTTTATTTCAATTCGAAGTTCTATACCTCTCAAAAAACACCCTTTACATACATACATTAAATTTTATATATATAGATAGATTTGGTGTTCAACTTGGTTTTTGTAACAAGTTTTCTTATTAGACATGTTTCAATAACGTCTGGAACGCGTAGTAGGAATATCACATGACACTTCCACCGGTGTTCAAGAACAGAAACGCTATTTTTGTTTCGACGTGACTTGACCTTAAATATGTTGTTTATAGTCTGGCCACACCTAATAACATTCAAATGTATATACATACATATGTATGTGTATAAGTTGGTGCATTTACTTCTACTAAACTTCAAAAAACATACCTTTTTCCATTTTTCTACGTCATGTGATGGAGGGCCAGCAGCATTTAGATCTTGGGGTAGCCTTTTTCAGAACACTTTTTATTTACTTTTTGCATTGGAAACGCTTAGGTGCTCTTTTGCCAAATCGGAATGCTCAACTATAAAATCCAACATTATTTCATATTGTCTTGGCTTCGTATATAATTCTTTATTTGGTGTTTCCCTTTAAAAAATAAATTGAAATTGATTAAAAAATTCAACATTTTTTTAAATATGTTCATACTTACATTTTAAAAATTTTTTCTTCGCTTTCGCAAGCAAAATATCATTTGAACAATTCGTAAATAAACTTCCGAAAATTTTTACGATTTCGTAAATTTTCCGATTCGAATCAAAATACAACCTGTTTGTGGTTTTCAAGTTGCATTTTTTTTTTGCATTTTTTAATATTGTACACACGCAATATTAAAAATTTTTTAAGACCAAAAGTATGCATGCGTTCTCGTTGTAAATGTATGTTTTTGTATTTTGTATAGTTTTGGTACATTTAGCATTTCTGCATATAAATATGGAAGGGTTGCAATGTATGACACAGTCAATAGTTGTTTTTAAATTTTTTTATTTATTGTATCTTCATTAAAAATGAACTAACAATAAGTATATCAAATCTTATATCTAAAAAATTTTAATTATTACTCCAGCTAATGCCGAAAGAAAATTGTGTGGCTATTGTTTATTTTATTTATTAAGTTGAGATTTTTCCTTCTTGTCTTCGGTTCAGATCCGCTGTATTTCTTCTTCTGCTTCGTCGAATATAGCCTCTATTATATAATATGTTGCGGGCTAATGGGTTTGGGTGTACTTCAAGCTTTTTGAAGCGTTTTTCTGCATTTTTTTTGGATCTCAGTTTTTACCAAAGGCACGTTTAGGTCTTTATGGATATTCGAATTTTTTATATACTAGGGGGCAATTGTGATCATTCGTAGCAATTTGTTTTGGCGTCTTTGAATTCTATCTACATTTGAAGCTGAGGCTGTTCCCCATAGCTTCTGTATTCCATTGCAAGAGTTTGCAATCTAAACTTAGCTTAGAGCCAATGAGCCAATTAATTTATATCAATTTCATTTGAATCAATTTTGCATCTATATGGGATTTCCATGTAAGGCGACGATCGAGATATATACGAAGGTATTCAATTTCGGATTGTTATGTTATTGCTTGATTATTGATATAAATAGGAAATCATGATTCTCTACGCAATGTAAAAGTTATGTGTGTGCATTTCTGTTCATTAACTTTTATACTCCATTGCTCTAACCAGCTTTCTAATTCAGATACATATATGATATTGTAAGTAGCAAGATGTTTCTTGAGGGTTTTCATGAATTCTTAGAATAGTAGTATCATCAGCAAATGTAGATGTGTAAGTACGATTGTTTGTTGGCATATCAGATGTGTACATATATCAAGTATAAGAAGGGTACCAGGATGCTTCCTTGAGGTACTCCTGCTTCAATAGGTTGTGCGGAGCTTAAGAAATCTACTTCTTTAAGCTTAAATGTTTGATCAGTTAAGTAGCTTTCCAATAGCTTATGTGTCTAAATGGGTAAATTTAGTTTCAACTTGTATATTAGACAACCATGCCACACTTTATAAAAAGCTTAAGAAATGTCAATAAAAAGAGCAGAACAATATTCTTTTTTCAAATGTTTTTTTGATGATATTGACAAGTCTATGGGTTTGTTCTATAGTACTGCGTTTTCTTCTAAATCCAAATTGATGATTTGGAATACAATTATTTTCAATTAATATCGGGTATAACTTGTTCATGAATATATTCTGTAATATGTTTGTTTTTGATAATATTAACAGCCATTAATTTTATTATACAGACATCTACTTTTACTAACCTAAAGCAGAAATCTTATGCAAGAGCTTAATATTAGAAAGACGGCGGGAGCCATTTTGAGCTAGCTTCAATCGGTTTAGGGGGGTTCGTGTCTCTCTACATTAAGTCCAGTTTTACATAAAAGAATTTTATTAAAGACTCCCTATGTTTACAAGAAAAATGTACTAGGACCGAAATAACCATATAAAAACAAGCCCCATTATGGTTATAAATGAGAAGAAAGTTACACCAAACTGTATTTATCATATCGTCTATAAGATTCCAGGTGTGAAATGGAATCTGTGCCTCTTTACCCACCCATTCCATTATCTTGCTGGCACGAAAATAATATTAACAAGATCCCACAAAGGTGCGCAACTTAAACTATCATACCATGAAAGAAAACGTCTTCAAATTTAACAATTCACAATGATTATGTTCAATATTTATTCACCCCATAAATATATATGTATATAAGAGATAAAATTTTTAAGATTAGCTATAATTGGTTAGGTTAAGTTTTAAATAAACATAGTAATTTAAAAAAATTTTTATAGAAAAGTTATATTGTTTTAGGTTTTAAATTATAGGTTAAGGAAAACTAATTGGTAAATAATGAATTATATGCATAGTGTAGATAATAAATAAGTAGGTTTATAAATAATTAGACAAAGGTATTAAGAAGTTGCCAAATAAATTCAATAACGAAAACAAAGTTACAGAACCAAAGAAAACAAAAAAAACTAAACTAGGTTCTCTCAAAGTTATGTTTCCAATGTTCCCTTTACTTAGTACTCAGTAATTGATATATGCAGTGTGACCAGATTTTAAAAAAATATAGAGCTAAATCAGGTTAAAAATAGAGCTAAAAAAGGCTAAAAATAAATAAATAAAAGCCAAAAAATAAAGCTAAATTTTTATATTGCTTTTTAATAATATTAATTCATTATTCGTATTATAAATAACACATACTATGTAAAAACCTTTTTTTTAGTCAAAATTTAAGTAAAATATGTTTTTAATCAGTAACCAAATCAAACTATGTAAAGTTATGGAACAAAAATATCTTGATGAGCAATAAATTCAAACACATATTCATGTATGTATGCTCGTATAATAATAATGATTATAAAATAATTTTTTGTAATTCTTATGCCAGCATAAGTTAACCACAAAGAAAATAAAGTTAAGAAAAGTCTTAAGACTAAAATAAAATTGATAGCAATTCAAAACTACTTTGGTTGATATATATAAAAATAAAGTAAAAACAAAAAATATAAAATTAACATATAAAAAGTGATATCACATGCACGTATGTATGTATCTTTGTACAATGGTGAACATATATAAAAAAGCTCTTAAAGCTAATATACAAAAAGGAATAAATTCAAAGGCATCGGTTAATATAAAGTTTAGTATAGAACAAATTTGGAATCCTATAAGATTTGGATTCTTCGTTTGCACAAATTATGAGTATATTTACTAGATTTAAAAATTTTTAATTCCAAAAAATACTTTTTAACAAGCAAACGAATAAACTTGATAAATATTTGACTACATGTTAAATATTTCCTCAAATGAATATTCGTCTTCCTCTAAAGAGTTCGACAAAAAATCACTATTATTTGTATAAATAGATTTATCGAAATTTTTTATGAGATCATTTGTTATTTCAAAATTATGACAACATTTATTTATTCTTTTTAAGCCACATCTTATATAGAGAAGTGAATTTACTGTATTTAAAGTAAATCTGTTTCTAATTTTCGTTTTTATGAGATTCATTCCGCTGAATACGCGCTCAACTTCAGCGTTACTGAAAGGCAAAACTAAAAATTTCATCACAAAAATAGATAATTCCCTAAAGGGGTTTTCATTTAATGCATTCTTATACTCAAAAACATTGATCCAAAATTCTATTGTTGAATTTTGATTAGGCCACTCGTAACAATTTAATTTTTGCCACTGTAATTCTAAATCAGAAATTTCATCTAGTTTTAAAATTGTCATTTCTTCTTTAAAATTCTCATACAAAGTACATTTTATTTTCTTGAGACTATTTTCTAAAGAAAAGAAGTTTGTTTATTGCAGTGATGGAATATTGTTTGGCAAACGTTGGCGTAATTGATATATTAATTGTTTAATAAAATTTTGGCAAGTACATCTTATATCTTTTTCTGTTTCAGAATCTATTATTTGTCTTTTCGAAATCAGATATTGTTCAAAACTATAATTAAAATAAGGTATTGGAGTTAAAAAATCTTCCAAATCAGATTTTAACGGATCAAAATGTTCAGTTTTCAAAATAATTTGATTTGCAAGATCTTTCAATAATAAATAAACTTCTGAAAGCAATAATGTGGGATCTGCGTCGTTGCTTTCAAACATTTTGTTTACTTTTTGAACATCTGATAGTAACGGTTTCAAAAACTTTAAATAAAGTAAATTCTTTTCATTATACAATTTTTTCAAAATTTTAGCTTGATGACACGACTCAGAAACAGATTATAGCAGATATTGAAACATCGCATTGTTTTCATATATGTGTGTAGATCATCAAGCTGTCAAAAACAATAGTGAAAAAATAACTGCAAATCTCCTACTACCACCTTGTTTAACTTTAAAGAATTACTTGCTGACTTATTGTTTCTGTGATGCCAGATTTTAGCTGTTTGAGACTAGTTTATAAGGTTACCAATATATCTTTATTTTATTGAACTTTTTTTTTTTATTATGTACATATCATAAAATCATTGGAATACAAATAGAAAAAAAGGCTAGAAAAAGCCAAATTCATTTTTTAAAAAAGCTTAAAAAAAAGCTTAAAGCTAAATGAAATATATCAAGCTAAATCCAAAAAAATAAAGCTAAATTTAGCTCGAAAAAAGCTAATATGGTCACACTGGATATATGCAAGAAATAAGAGTATAGCATTAAATTTGTTTGTCTTTTTTTTCACTCACCAAATTACGAGTACATCGCTGTCGCAGAGGCCTCTGGATCTGATTTAAATATGATGTTCGACTAAATGATAGTAGTTAGAGATATAAATCAAAATTCTTGCATATACGTAAAATAACAAATAAATTAGTAAATAAGATGTAGAGTATTTTAAAAAAAGAAAAAAAATTATTTAGGGTTTCCCTTTAGAATTTACAATCATAGTTCGATAGTGGTTATAATTATTTTAGGTTTGTAAATTGAACATTAGGAAATTAAATAGGTTTGAATAAAGATTTTACAATGATTTCTTTTGATATTTTATAAAAGTTATTTCAAGTATAATTAATAAAATTATTATTTTACAACTTTTATAAAATTAAATTTTAATTAGGATATAAATTTGAAATTTTATTAATTATAAACTGAACTGTAGGTTCGAAATCTATCGGCATAGATTAGGTATATTAAATTAAATTTGGTTAAATAAGCAGTATTATATAGGAAATTTAAATTTTGTAGGAAATAGTGGACCCTTATTGAGCTTTATGTAGAATAAGGAAACTAACTACTCGATTTTAGCCAATTTCCACTGCAAAAGGCAATTCGGATTCCAATTGGAAAGATTTATGAAGCTTTTTAGGAACGGCGTTTGAAAAATGTCTTAAAATAGATTGTGGTAGTTTTCCGTATGAGAAACGTATGGGAATGTGACAATAATTAGGGTAATATATGCAAGAATATGTTTAATTGACTGGCTATCATTTATCAGAAAGTCGACGATGATAACCTAATAAGGAAAATTTCGACTTTAACTAAGATTCCTAAATGAATATATGAACATTTGCTTGCTTACCAGTCAATGTTTCATATAGATGTTTGCCAATTTAATTTGAGGTTATGTATTTGCAAGCCCAAGCTAGGTATTGTAGGTGTAGCTCTTTTTAAGTTTGTATACCTCGTGTGATACTATCTTATAGCTGTTGGTATTTTTGAACTTCACTACTTGTATTTGATAAAATTATGTCTTGATAGTTTCACAATCCAAAAAGAAAAGAACGATCTCATGTGCTTTTACACAAATGAAACCTCATTCGGGTTTAGTGTTGTTGAACTTCTCCCGCGAAGTATACCGATTACTTATTAATGATTATTGTAATCATTAATTAAAAGTATATACTAAACACAGCGATTTACATAACTTGCAAAAAAAAAATATATATGTATATAAAGAAAATTATCCCATTCATAAATTAAAAGTATATAAATATTACTCTTAAATGTTTAAGTTTTTTTTTCATTCGTAAATAAATCCATAAATATATAAATTATTAATTTTACATGAGACTTAAGAGAACCTACTGCAATGTATATAATCAATATGTTTACAGACGTAATGTTTATAAACATAATATTTTTTCTCTTATGCATTTATATACTAATATTTATATACAAATGTTTATACACTAGCAAGAAGAAATAAATTACAACCAAGTATTTTTGTTTATTAAAAATTATTACAGAGTTACTAATTATTCAAATTAAAAAAAAGTTCTCGGAAAGGTAGTTTCTGATAGAAAAAGGAAAAAATGTTGTGTAGAATAATTTAAATCTTGTTTAATATAAATATGTTGATAATTTAGTTGTAAAAATATTGAAATTTTAATAAGAGAATGAAGAGATGAGATTATTTGATAAACGTCTATTACAATTCTGGAATAATTTTGATATATTCGAAAATAGACTGATGGGTCTATATGATTCTACTTTTGTGTGATCTTTTCCCGGCTTTGGTATCATGGTGTCACTGGTCACCTTCCATTCTGGTGGATAATATTCAAGTCGTAATATACCGTTGAAAATAAAAAGTATTATTTTTATAGCTATCCGGGATAGGTCATGTTTATGGAGCTGATTGTTATTGATTTTGTCAATGGCAGGTGCTTTCTTAGAGTTTAAATGAATAACAGTCTTTTCGATCTCTCGACTCTTAAAACGTAGAGGTACATCTACTCCTAAATAGTGTGTGACTGGTGTCAAGTCTATTGATTCATTTGATGGGTTTGGGGTAAATACTTTTTTTTTTAATGATTAGCAAATATATTGCTTTTTCAGTGTCAATTCTTGCTCAACCACCATTTAAGTTTCCCAAGGGGGGCTTACATAACTCAAGTATTTTAAGATTTTTAGTGATTTATTCAATTTAGTGATGATTCAATTTTCCGATATTCCAGGAACTCTTTAAGTCTTTTTATGCAATTTTTTAGGTGCATATTATAAGCAAAATTTGATTTTCGACTGTGGTTGAAAATGCTTATCGAACAAATTTTCAATTGGTATTATGGTGCACAGTCGATGAAAAAACGCTATTGTGAAAATCACTCTTTTTGGGTTATTCACAATAGTACACTTCAATCAGCTGGCGCTATATTTGTTTACAAATTCTTAGAGAAAAATAAATAAAATTTGAAATAACCACCACGGAATTATGGTTTAATGATTCGTCTGTGTAATCCCCTCCCATTTTTTGGCTGCCTGAACTTTAGAGCAAATACCTTTTGCCAACAGTGGATCTTCTTTCGTGAGAGACACGAGCTTCTCCAATTGCTGTTTTCTATTGACGACCTTAGACCTGCAGGATATTAACAAAAGTAACTTACAAGTAGTATTTGGTTGACCAAAAACAAAAAAAAAACAAATACATACTTACATTTTAAATAAATTTTGCACAGTTTTATACAGCGTCAACAGCAAAATTGTTTTCGTTAAAAAATTCGTTGAACAACGAAATTTTCGACAGCGATGCTAACTCATAATACAAATTGAAAGTCGTTTTTCGACAGCCAGTGAATATCGATTGTCGAATGCAGCTCATAATAGGGGTCTTAGCTTAGATTTGAGTTGGGGCGATCTGTGCAATTACCACTCTCTTCGAGTTCTTCTTTTTTCAAACCTCGAAGAGCGTAATCGATATTTTCTGGTGTTCTCAGCGGTATGTTTTCAGAACAATGTGTAGAGAGGTATTTTTTATATTTAATACAATTTATACTCGCGGCTGTCATCGCTAAATTACATGTCGCTAAATTACAGTTTCTCGTGGTTCGATATAGAAACAATTGTGAGTAAGTTATCTAACGATAATTCTAGCGAAGATTCGACTTGAATTACTTCTCTCGGAATATTTTTCATCACTCCAAAATCTATAACATCTGGTATCTTCTGTGGATCAGTCTGACAGTAAGTAGGTTTTCCGCTCGAAATCACATTCAATCCCATTTTAGAAATTGTATTAAATAAAACACGACCTTTCGTAGTAATCAGTCTTAATCCCCAGAATGTGTGCCAGAAAACAAGGGTCTAGTGATTTGAAAAAATTGTTGTATTGACTTTCCGTTATTTGAAATCGATGATAATATTCGATACAGATCGTTATGGCTTTAAGATAATCTTCACAAAGATCACTTATTAAGTAGTGTTTATTTCGAGTTTTTATTAAAATTGCTGTGCCTACACATGCTCTGCCTCTGGGGTCCATAGTAGCATACATGAAATACCCAATTATCCGAAATAAACTACTAGAAGTCAAATGTGTTTCCTAAATCAGCATCACATCGACTTGGCGAATTTTAAGGAAATATTCAAGTTCGTTTTTATGTTGGCGAATGCCGTTTGCGTTCCAGAAACATATTTTCAAACAGTTCATGGCCTATTAAGTACAGCCTGTATCATGTTACGCATAGAATTCTTAAAATTATTAACCGATTGAACAAGGGTTTCCACTGTAGCCTCTAGCCGGCTAAAGTTAAAAGATGGATTTGATCGTTTGGCTCCGTGTTGACATTAATTATGGATAACGGGTTCTGAACATTTTGGTTGCGTTTTAAAACATTAGCGAAGGATATATTTTTGGTTGTTGGCTCTTCATATTGTGGGCAAGTTACGTTTCGAAGGTTCGGTACTTGTACCGTGGGTACTTTATTTCTAAGTGTTAGCGAGCCCCTTACAATAGAATATGCTGGGCAACCCCTATAGTTAGCAATATGATTTCCTCCACAATTACTACATTTTTTTTACGTTCGAATCATTTCTGGGTTTATCACAATGATATGAACAATGTAGTTCACCACATGCAAGGCAAACTGATGGAAACTTACAATATATGGACGGGGCCAGATCGTTTGTATGGTTCTTCTACCTTTATTCTTCGGTGCAATACAGAACTCAGATCGTAAATTGGGTGTGTTTCACCTTTCCTTAGTTTAGCATCACCAGGTTCCAATTCTACTCGAAAAAGTGGTTAGGGGAATTTTTTCACGATTTTTAATATATGTATGTATATCACGTTCTTTATCTTAAACCCGTTCTACACAGGAGTCAATCCCTTAATAACAATTTGAAGGCCTCTGCTATTCTTTAGTTGATGGTTATAGAAGCTTTTTTTAAAGGGTTTCAAACTCAGCCACAATGTTACGATAATCACATTCATGGTTAACCTGAATTTTGGTTTAATTTCCATTGCCTCTCTTGAATGGGATGACAAAAATTAATTTCCGCCAATTAACGAAATTAAATCCTTCCTTCACTTGGGCTATCAGTTGTTGCATTATCTAAAATAGCAAAACGATTTACAAAGTTTACATTTCCATTACCCTTTGATACTTTTGAGTTAGAAGCCACTTTGGAGGAGTTCGGAGTTCGTTTCAAGACAGTAATATACCGATCAATGCCCATTTGTACTGGGGATTTTTGGGTATTTTCATTACATTGACCAGTTTTGGGTATTGCTCCCGTTTTAGTGTTAGTATTTGTACTCACTTTGTTAAATTCATTGGGCATATTTTTAAGCATATATTGAATATTGCAGAGTCGTTTATTAAATTACTATCTTTTACAGCTGTTGGTGACAGATTGGTTTTTGTTGTAATGCAATTATTTACAAACAAAGCAGGCGAACAAGAACGTGCGCGGTTAATAGGTTTAGCAGTTAAAATGTTATTAATTCTTTTAATATTTTCATTTTCATCACTCTCTTCTGCATTTACTGCAAGGTATGCATTTCTGGCATTTACACTCTATGCTCTATGCTTAAGACACTCATGAAAAGTCTTATTTAATAAATTTGCCACTGTTTTTCTTTTCTGTGTTTTATTTATTTATTTTGTTAGTTTTCCACAGTTTATTTTTGTATAACTTTATATAATTAAAGAATTAGCGTCCATTCGCTTATTTAAAAGATTAAACAAATTTTAACTTTTTATTATTTTTTTTTTAAATTTTTAGTAATTGCGGAGTAAAATTTAACACGTCCGTACACGTGAAAGTGGACACTTTTATAAAAATATCTAATTTTAAAACACATTTTCTCCGTTTTAGGATTTTTGTTATTTTGAAATAAAAATGGCTACTTTAAGCTTTTTATTTATTATTATAAATAAGCCGAGTTTTGATAGGGCTGGCGAAGGCTATGTCCGCCGAAATGAGTTAAATTTTATTTCACATGCATATGCATCTTTCCGGATCATGTAAAGAACATTTTTTTCTATTATTTCTATTCAGAAAACTTAAAAAGAAGAACCTTTGTACATGTTCAAACTTTGGATGCGTTTAACTTTTTATAGGGAAGATAGATATAACTGCTTGTAAGTTTTTAAATTTTACTTAGAATTTTAACGCAAATATATGTAGCTAATATTTTCGAAAAAATTTTGCTATTTTCCTTCTATAATAAAAATAAAGTGTGCAAAATTTCATGATTTTATCTGCATTATATATGAAGAAAATAGCAAAAAATATCTGGAAAATGTCGAGGTAGCCTGAAACTTTGATCTATAACTCAGATTCTACTGGACCGATTTTGCCCATTTTCAATATCAGACATTTCGGTGGATCAGAGAATGTTTGTTATGAATTTCATCGTCATATGTATTTTTTCGACGCATTATCGCGGCAAAAACAGACGGACGGGCATGGCTTATAACAACCCAGAATATAGTATAGACTTTTTGGTTCTACCACCATTATTTCGATGTGTTACAAGCGGGATGACAAACGTAATATACAGCCCCCATCTGATTGGTGGTGGGTATAAAAATAAACCTATACATATCTTGAACTGAAAGAGATGAAATACACATGTAAACTTTTTTTGAACTTTTCGGATCATAAATGGATTTTTGGGTATGTGAGACCCAAGGTGACGAAATTTGATAAGCCACTTACTGTCCCCTCTTTCGCCTACGATGTCAACAAGCATGCGAAATTTCATTACGATATCTGTAATAGCTCACGAAATACCAAATTATCTCTGAAATAAAACGTTTCCTAAACAAATGATAGCTGTATGAAAAATTATATTTATATGGTTTAAATATTATAGTGGTTCTATAATAAAAGCAGATATCATACCATTTTCGTTGCTGTCAAACTGGGTTATATAATTGTTATTTACGCCGTTTCCATCGAGAGTGAGGTCTAGAATAAAAGAATTAAATTATAAAAATAAGTGTCTCATGTATATCATATGCGTATAATATATTAATTGGGAACCTCAGAAATACTGATTTTTTATAACCTTTTTCAGCGCATCACAATTGGTTCAAATGCGTCCAAAGTGGAGCAAACCGAAATTTTAAAAACTGGATATCGACTAGAAGAAGATACAATATTACATCATCTAAATTGTCAAGGTTCACTAAGTAATGATGTGAGTGAGTTAAAATTTACATAAGGGAATATCATCAATTCGCTAGTCATCAACTGTTTTAGGTAAACAGACAACACATACCGCGAATATAAAACAAACAAGTAAGAGTGCTATATTCGGCTGTGCCGAATCTTAAATACCCTTCACCTAAGCGTAATAAGAAATACAGAAACTACACTAGACTAGAATATCCTATTTCTGGGTTTTCTATTCAGTCTTAGTACAAATTTTATTAGTATTTGGTATATTGTTTGAAAGACAATTTTACGACCAACATAATTTATGTAAAATATTTTCAAATGTTGTCTAATTTTACCATTTTTAATTGATTTAATTACCAATTCTTACCATAATTTACAGAGTCTGTCTGATGTTCATAATAATCTTCAGTGTAATTTAACAAACAGAGTATAAAAAAGGGGTACAATTCGGTTTTAGTGATTTTGTTAAAAAAAAAAAAAAACAAATAGGGATTTTAGAAGAGATACCAGCAAAAAAAAAATTTTTGGCGGCCACGCCTATTTTCGAGGGGGCGGGCCCTTAAAGTTGAAAATATATAGGCCTATATCTCGGGAACTACTGGGTGTCTGATAATTTGTAATACATTAAATAAAAGGTATTAAAAATAGCTTTCCAACGATATATATCATGATTATAAAATATGGACCGAATATGGGTTAAATCCGAAAAGAATATTTTTTGACCCGAATTTATTTGTTTTTGGAAATGCTTCTATATGGCAGGTATGACAAATTATGGGCCGATCTTCTTAAATTTTGGAACAGTTATTTTCATGCATATGGGGATATTTCACGTAGAATTTCAACGTAATAACGGTATATTTAAGATATATATTAGTATTAACGTGGATTTCGGTAGTGGACCTTATGTGGGGGATATAGTCAAATATGGACCGATATTCTCAAAATCCAGCAGTTAGATTTAGGCATGTATGTAAATGATCCGTGTAAAATTTTGGATTGGTACCCTTATTTATAAGCGATTTATAAGTATTAAAGGGATTTTCCGAAGAGGGCTTTATATGGGGCATACGGTTAAAAATAGACCGAAATTAACAAAATTGTGTGGAATGATTTTTGTATATATGTACATGATCTGTACAAAGTTTTGAGTCGGTAACGATATGTATACAATATATATAGGGAAAAATGTCTTTTTCAGATGTGGTCCTTGTATGGGAGCTATGACAAGTTGTGAGCCGACCACCATAAAATTTAGTACAACAATTTATTTGCCTATAAAAAGTATTTATGTAAAATTTTAGCCGTTTAACATTATTTATGTCTGTTTTATGCGTATTTAAGTGAATTTCGGAAGTGGACTTTATATGGGGTATATGGTCAAATATGGACCGAACTAAAAAAAATTTCGTTTTGCGATTTCTTTTTGCACAAAACTTAGTTTTGCTGAATTTTGTCTTGATATTCCAATTTTATAGGCATTTATGTATAATTGAGCAATATTTCGGGAAGATTTTTGTATGGGGGCTATGACCATTTCTGGGCCGATCACCATAAAATTTTGTACAATAATTTATTTGCCTATAAAGAGTATTTATGTCAAATTTTAGCCGTTTAACATTATTTATATCTGTTTTATGCGTATTTAAGTGAATTTTGTAAGTGGACTTTATATGGGGTATATGGTCAAATATGGACCGAACTAAAAAAAAATTTCGGTTTGTGATTTCTTTTTGTATAAAACTTATTTTTGCTGAATTTTGTCTTGATATTCCAATTTTATAGGCATTTATTTATCATTAAGCCATATTTCGGGAATATATATATTTGTATGGGGGCTATGAGAAATCATGGACCGATTTTTACTTTTTTCCGCACACTTTCTTCTTTTATAGTACAAACAACGTATACAAAATTTCATGGTATTATCTGCAATATATTTCAAAATATTGCAATAAAATGGACGAAAAATATCAAATTTTTATGGAGGTGGTCTCACATATTGGTTCATAACTCTGGTTAACCTAAACCGATTTTGCTGATTTTAAATAGCAAACTTCTCGAAAGCACTTCTGACAGAATTATTGAAGGTTTGGATCCCGAACATATCTTGGGACTTCACAAAACTGATTTCAACATCCAGACAGACAGACAGACAGACAGACCGACAGACAGACAGACAGACAGACGGACATGGCTTAATCGACTTCGCTATCTATAAGGATCCAGAATATATATACTTTATAGGGTCGGAAAATTATATTGTGGAAATTTCACACGGAATGACAAACTTATATATACCCTTCTCACGATGGTGAAGGGTATAAAAAGGGGTACAATTCGGTTTTAGTGATTTTGTTAAAAAAAAAAAAACAAATAGGGATTTTAGAAGAGATACCAGGAAAAAAAAATTTTTTGGCGGCCACGCCTATTTTCGAGGGGGCGGGCCCTTAAATTTGAAAATATATAGGCCTATATCTCGGGAACTACTGGGTGTCTGATAATTTGTAATACATTAAATAAAAGGTATTAAAAATAGCTTTCCAACGATATATATCATGATTATAAAATATGGACCGAATATGGGTTAAATCCGAAAATAATATTTTTTGACCCGAATTTATTTGTTTTTGGAAATGCTTCTATATGGCAGGTATGACAAATTATGGGCCGATCTTCTTAAATTTTGGAACAGTTATTTTCATGCATATGGGGATATTTCACGTAGAATTTCAACGTAATAACGCTATATATACGATATATATTAGTATTAACGTGGATTTCGAGAGTGGACCTTATGTGGATATAGTCAAATATGGACCGATATTCTCAAAATCCAGCAGTTAGATTTAGGCATGTATGTAAATGATCCGTGTAAAATTTTGGATTGGTACCCTTATTTATAAGCGATTTATGAGTATTAAAGGGATTTTCCGAAGAGGGCTTTATATGGGGCATACGGTTAAAAATAGACCGAAATTAACAAAATTGTGTGGAATGATTTTTGTATATATGTACATGATCTGTACAAAGTTTTGAGTCGGTAACGATATGTATACAATATATATAGGGAAAAATGTCTTTTTCAGATGTGGTCCTTGTATGGGAGCTATGACAAGTTGTGGGCCGACCACCATAAAATTTAGTACAACAATTTATTTGCCTATAAAGAGTATTTATGTAAAATTTTAGCCGTTTAACATTATTTATGTCTGTTTTATGCGTATTTAAGTGAATTTCGGAAGTGGACTTTATATGGGGTATATGGTCAAATATGGACCGAACTAAAAAAAATTTCGTTTTGCGATTTCTTTTTGCACAAAACTTAGTTTTGCTGAATTTTGTCTTGATATTCCAATTTTATAGGCATTTATGTATAATTGAGCAATATTTCGGGAAGATTTTTGTATGGGGGCTATGACCATTTCTGGGCCGATCACCATAAAATTTTGTACAATAATTTATTTGCCTATAAAGAGTATTTATGTAAAATTTTAGCCGTTTAACATTATTTATATCTGTTTTATGCGTATTTAAGTGAATTTTGTAAGTGGACTTTATATGGGGTATATGGTCAAATATGGACCGAACTAAAAAAAAATTTCGGTTTGTGATTTCTTTTTGTATAAAACTTATTTTTGCTGAATTTTGTCTTGATATTCCAATTTTATAGGCATTTATTTATCATTAAGCCATATTTCGGGAATATATATATTTGTATGGGGGCTATGAGAAATCATGGACCGATTTTTACTTTTTTCCGCACACTTTCTTCTTTTATAGTACAAACAACGTATACAAAATTTCATGGTATTATCTGCAATATATTTCAAAATATTGCAATAAAATGGACGAAAAATATCAAATTTTTATGGAGGTGGTCTCACATATTGGTTCATAACTCTGGTTAACCTAAACCGATTTTGCTGATTTTAAATAGCAAACTTCTCGAAAGCACTTCTGACAGAATTATTGAAGGTTTACATCCCGAACATATCTTGGGACTTCACAAAACTGATTTCAACATCCAGACAGACAGACAGACGGACATGGCTTAATCGACTTCGCTATCTATAAGGATCCAGAATATATATACTTTATAGGGTCGGAAAATTATATTGTGGAAATTTCACACGGAATGACAAACTTATATATACCCTTCTCACGATGGTGAAGGGTATTAAAATACAAATCAAAGGTTTTTTATTGTACAATATGTCATTACTTTCGACTAAAGCAAGGTGAATTTAAATACTAGGTGATAGCGTAGCGCCAGCTGATTATTCATGGTGAATTTGAAAATGCCAAAAAGTTATATAAAAAAAAAACTTTTTGACAGTGACGAAAGATTTTCATATAGAAAAATGCCTGTTGTTCTTGCCTTGTTGTAATTGTTGTAGCAATGCGGTCACCTGGTATTTAATTTCACCATGGACTAAAGTATTGAGTTTTTCGTCATCCATTGTTTATTTTTTATATTTTTATACATATGTATTTATTAATTAAATTCAAAAATCAAATCAAAGAAATTTAAAATGTAATAAACCAAAATTTTTTTGATGTGCGGATGTCAGCTGTTTTGTGCTGTCACTTACAATTACTTAGCAAATTTTTGTTTTCAACAGGTTTGTCCGCAACGGCACGGAAAGTAGCAAAACAACTAACGACTTCCGCACATTTTCTATTTAACAGAATCAAGTCAACTGATTCGGAACGGAACAGAAAGTAAAGATTAATTCTGCCTTAAGTCGATTGAGCTACATATGTATGTATTTTTTTTCCTATTTATTACTTATAATACTAAATAAGAATGAATATCATCTTCCTCATCAAAGTGATAATTTTCCTTTAAAAGCTTGTTCCAACACATTGCCAATGATGATTCGGAAATAGATACGCTAAATCTAACGTTTTAACAGCTGCATACAAATTACAATGCTTTAGAAAGATGGCTACATTTTGATCCGGTGTTGAAAGAAGTCTTAATAATTATTCAGGTCTCTTTAGAGCTTATTTGACAAATATTGCATAGAAAGGAAGCCTTTAAAAAATCTAAAACATTTTATATGAATAAGGTAGTTATTATATAATATATATTTTTGCTTCATTTAGATTAAAAATATTGTATCAGTAACAATATAAAACAAGTAAGAAAGTATAGTCGGTCAAGCCTGACCATATTATTGGAAGATATAAACTATTGTAGACCGATCATCCAAAAATTTAGTGTCACGATGTCTGTGAATATAAGTATTATGAATATTAGGGTGGCCCCAAAATAAAATTGCGGATGTTCCCGACTAATATGAAAATTTGATTCATTTTAAGACTACGTTTTTGTCCTGGAGTCAATATTTGGTGAGCTGGATCAAAGGAGGTTTTTTGATTTTTTTCACATTTCCCCCAAGGGAATTTTAGTATCATATGAAAGGGGTTTGAGAGGCGCCTTCAATGGGTTATCAAAAATTAAAAAACTATTTTTTTTTAATTCAAAAATTTTGAAAATTTCAGACAAAATTTTAGTGTTTTTTTATTTTTTCATAGAATTTACTTAAATAAATTGTTAAAATTTCGTGATTATAAACACCATGCAATTTAACCGAAAATGTTTTTTCTTAAATGTTTTTAATTTTAATAAAACCCTGTATGACCAAAATTGACCAAAATGTCCAACTTTCAACCCCTCTAACTCCGGCACATCTGCACTGATAGTGCTGAAAATTTCTCTCTGGCCTACTATCCAATAGTACTAACCTTACTGCAAATTTCATCGAAATCGGAAGACATAGATTTTTAAATTGGGTCACTTGACGTGAAATTCACCATATACGTATTTATTGTATACAAATGTGTTTTGTCAGCCTATAGTGAACAACGACAACATTTGTAATAATTATACACAACAAAATGCGGGAAAAAAAGTCACAAACATAGCTGCCAAATTTTACGATTTATCGTAATTTTTACGATTTTTTTTTCTTTTTTATCGGTATTTTAACGATTTTTCCGAAATTCATCTGGCAGTCACGAAAAACGCTCAACTATGCGTTTGTTCCTCTTCTCTTTTTCCATATATTTTTGTTCCTGGATGTCTATCGATTATTTTTTTGGAATAATCGATTAACTCAATTAATCGAAAGAGAATTCACGATACAATTAAATCGTTAATTAAAGAAAAATAATCGATTATTACTAGTTTTTCGATTAATCGTGCCATCACTAAGCGAGACTGAAAGAATTTCTGGTCAAAGCTTTAGATTTCAAAATACATTCTACTACTCTGTGGACAGATTCGTCCATAACGTTGAGTTGGATAAACGGTCAAGGCAAACAATGTAAACCATATGTTAAAGCCAGGGTGAGTGAAATAAATAATTTAACAAATATTTACGATTGGAGACATTGTTTTTTTTTTTTTTTTTTTTTTTGCATATTCTTTTTTATTGTATCTTCATTTTAAATGAACTAACAATAGGTATTCAAATCTTAAAACTAAAGTTAATTAAGATAAGTCCAGCCAATGCTAGGCAAAATCTAGTTTTCAAATTCGATAGGATATAATGAGCAACTTGTATTTATTCATCTGAGAGCGGTGGTGTCCCTCCTTCTCAAACGGCTATGACCGGGATGTTGTAAGATGTCTCGAGCGAGGGGATTTGGATGAGTTTCCAGCTTACCCAAATAAAGGGCCACGTGTTTAGTTATTTCCCATTTGACAAGTGGAACATCAAGATCGTTGTGTATGTTGTTGTTTTTAATATACCAAGGAGCGGTAGTTATCATTCGTAGAATTTTGTTTTGACGGCGTTGAATTTTCTCAATATTGGAGTTGGAGGCAGTACCCCATAACTGGATACCATAGCACCAAATTGGCTTTAAGATTGAGTTGTAGAGTAGAAGCTTACAATCGAGCCGAAGGACGGAGTTTCTGCCGATGAGCCAATGAATTTGGGCTGCTTTCAGTTTCAATTGAGTCAGCTTAGCATCTATATGTGGTTTCCATGTGAGGCGACGGTCCAGATGAATACCAAGATATTTCACGTGTGAGTTTTGAGGCACTATATGGTCATTAATACGAATAGGGGGACATGATTCCCTACGTAGAGTAAATGTTACGTGGGTGCATTTCTGTTCATTTATTTTTATTCCCCATTGTCTTGCCCATTTCTCCACTTGCGTTACGTGGTGCTGTAATTGAATCGAGGCATCTTTTGGATCTTTGTGAGTACTGAGAAATGCCGTATCATCAGCAAATGTTGACGTGTGAATTTCATTGTTTGTTGGCATGTCTGCTGTGTACAGCAAGTATAGAATTGGTCCTAAGATACTACCTTGAGGGACGCCAGCACCTATAGGTTGAGGACGGCTTAAATAATCACCTTCTTTAATCATAAACTGACGGTCGATTAAGTATTTCCATAGTAGGTGTTGAAGATTCACCGGCAAGTTCTGCTTTAATTTAGATATCAGGCCTTCATGCCATACTTTGTCGAAAGCTTGAGAGACGTCAATAAAGAGTGCCGAACAGTATCTCTTTTCCTCAAAGGTTTTTCTTATGACTTGTACCAATCTATGTGTTTGTTCTATTGTACTGTGTTGACGTCTGAAGCCAAACTGGTGATTGGGAATGCAGTTGTTTTCATTCAAAATCGGAGTCAGCTTGGTTATAAGCAATTTCTCGAATAATTTGGACATAGTTGGTAATAGACTTATTGGCCTATACGACTCAACTTTGCAAGGATCTTTTCCCGGCTTAGGAATCATCTTTACTAGTGCAATTTTCCAAACCGGAGGGTAGTACTCAAGCCGTAAGATGGCATTAAAAAGAAAGAGGATTAATCTTTTTGCAATGCGAGGCAGCTCAAAAATCATTTTATTGCTGATTTTATCAAACCCAGGTGCTTTTTTAACATTTAAATTATCAATAGCCTCAACAACCTCCAGATATTGAAATCTTATTTGTACAGGTGGTCTGGCAACAACAGGCGGTAGTTCGCTAATGTCAGTATCCGTATTAGGAGTAAATACATTTTTTAAATGACTTACGAAAAGGTTGCCTTTTTCTTCGTTATTTCGTGCCCAAGATCCGTTCAAAGTACGCAGTGGAGGTTTTGCGATTACGGGTTTTCTCAGATTTCGGACTGCACGCCATAATGAATAATTTGACTGGGAAGTTGCGTCTAGACCTTCCAGATGTTGTTTGAGAGACGCTGCTTTTTGCGCTTCTAGCAAGATCCTAAGGTTTTTGGTACATTCTCTCAACCTAGTTTTAAGTTGGGGCGATCTGTGTTGTTGCCACTCTCTTCGGACTCTCCTTTTTTCAGACAATAGTTGCTCAACATCTGCAGAAAAAACTCTGTTGTACCTATTCGGGCGGTAAGTGGAAGAAGCATGTTCTGCGGCTTTCTCGACATGTTCATTAAGACTTTTTATACAGGCACCGATGTCTTCAGCAGTTTTTAACGGGAGTTTCTCTGTGCAGTGAGTGCTGATGTATTTTTTGTATTTTAACCAATTCAGACGTTTGACAAGAAGTAAGGCATCAGTTACGCTTTGCTGAGGACTTCTGATGGTGATTACAGTGGGTGAGTGATCTGAAGAAAGATCCAGTGAAGCCTCGACTTCAATGAGTTCCGGGGATACCCCTTTCGCCACGCCGAAATCGATAACGTCAGGAATTTTTTGCTGGTCAGTTGGCCAATAAGTTGGTTGACCAGTTGAAATCACATTCAGTCCCATTTCAGACAGGGAGTCGTACAAGATACGACCTTTAGGGCTAACGAGTCGTGAGCCCCAGAATGTATGCTTAGCATTGTAGTCGCCAGCCGCTATGAAACGGCTACCTAGTGATTTGTAAAAATCTCTATACTGATCTTTTGTTATTGAAAATCTGGGCGGACAGTAAACTGACGAAATCACGAGGTTTTGACAAAAGTTCTCAATACAGATGTTTGTTGCTTGAAGGTAGCACTCTGAAAGACCACCCAATGAATGGTGTTTGATTCGCGATTTGACCAATATTGCCGAGCCACCACATGATCTATCTCTGGGGTCCTTGGTGTCGTAGAATGTATAACCACTTATTTTAAAAATGCTTCTCGACGTCATATGAGTCTCGGAAATCAGCATTACATCAATTTTCTTATTAAAAAGAAAATATTCAAGTTCATTTTTGTGTTGGCGTATGCCGTTTGCGTTCCAGAAACATATTTTGAGACAGTTCATGGTCTATTAAGTATGGCCTGCAGTAGCGTGGACTGCATTTTTTGCATCTCCTGCATCATACTTGTCATGCTTGTCATGAAATGATTCATGGATTGCGCCAGATTCTCCATTATACCTTCAAGACGGCTAAAATTATGGCTGTTTGTATCATTTATTGGTGATTCATTTTGCACTGTTGGTTGGTTAGATCTTAGCACGTTGGCATATGAAAATTGGCTAGTGGATGCTTGTGCTACGGGGGGAATAATTGTAATAGGTACTTTTGTCGTCTGAGTAGGGGTAGAAGCGGGTTTGTTGATCAAGGAGCGTTTAACGACCCCGAAAACAGGGCAACCCCTGTAGTTGGCAGTGTGGTTTCCACCGCAATTGCTGCATCTTTTTACCCTGGAATCATCCTTAGGTTTATCGCACTTTGAGGCGTCATGAAGATCCCCACAAACAACACAAACAGTAGGCAACTTACAATAAGATTTAGTGTGACTATATTCTTGGCAGTTCGAACACTGTACTGGGCCAGATCGCTTATGAGGTTCTTCCACTGTAACTCTTCGGTGCATTATGAATTTCAAGTCATATATAGGATGTGTTTCATTTTTCTTCAGCTTAACATCACCAGGTTCTAACTCCACTCTAAATAATGGTTGAGGGATCCTATCTCTGTTTCTTATATTTGATACGGCCTTGATTTTAAAGCCTTTGTCGGCCAAACTGCTCTTAATCTCCTCAGGATCAACAAAAGAATCAATTCCCTTAATTACGACTTGTAGACCTTTTGCGCTTTTAAGTTGATACGTGTAAAAATTCTTTTTGCGTTTTTCAAATTCCGAAACTATTCTCCGATAGTCGTTTTCATTATTAACCTGAATCTTTGTTTCATTAATATTTCCACGCTTAATTGGAGTCACATAAAAAGAATTTTCACCAATTAATGAAACTAATAATTTTATAAGTTCGTTTGAATTTTTTTCTCTTAAATATATTGGAGGTGGTTTTACTGGCTTATTCACAGCGTTAGGGACATCATTTTTCTCTTGGAGGATGGCAAAACGATTTTGCGAGCGTGGCTCTTCAGCATTCTTTGATAATTTTGCGGCTGGTGTAATTTCGGCAGATTTTGGGCTTCTGCCTCTCTTCGATACTGTTATATAACGGTCCATTCCTACCTGTGTTTTTTGTTTTTCTTCAACAGCAACTATAGGAGCGGTCTTATTTGTAGGACTTAATGTGCCTTTTGCAGCTGTTGACGTCTCTCCAATATTTGATAACGAGGACCGTGAAGAAGACGGTCCTTCAGTGATTTTTCTATTTAAATTAAATATGCTTTGGGCTAAGTTTGTGCCCTGTTCAACACATTTATTCAAGTTTGGTGCACTTGCACTTAAATTCAGATTTGTGCTTATTTTTGGTTTCACAGTTAAGTAGTTTTTATTAAATTCGGGATTTTTAATGTTCTCATTACTAACACTTGCCGAGCTCAACACGAAATAAGCATTTCGGCTCTGGGGCCCACTCGCACTGTTAGAATTGCTACTCATTCACTGTCTCACTGTATTTAATTTTGTAGTTTTCAAATAATTAAAAATAAATTATTACAAATTATTAATTTTTTATTGCACCTAGTGCAATTATTTGACTTTGTAAAGTTTTTCACCTATTACGAGTTTTTTTTCCACTTTTTTATTTAATTTAACTTTTTATACTTTTTCACCTATTACGATTTTTTCACCGAAAATTCAGCCGCACTAAAAGTAACACGTCCGAACTGTTCGATGTATCAAGCATATTGGAGACATTGTGACGGTAAAAGTAACCCTGCAGATTTACTCACAAGAGGAATTAAAGCTAAAGAATAAAATAAATTGCATTTGTGGAAGTTTGGACCCCCATGGTTGTTAGAGAGTGAATCCTATTGGCCCGAAAAAATCATTATTGAAAATTCAACAAATTTATTAGCCACAGTTCTAGAGACAAACGTTGAAACATTTACTCCCGTTGTTGAAATTGAACGATTTAGTAAATTAACTAGACTTTTAATTATTTTATACAGCGTACATATTTCAATTTATACAATGAATTAAAATCGCATCAAAAACTAATAAAATTTTAAACGGACAAAACTATATTGAAGAAATTACAGCCGCCGAATTGCAAGAAGCTATAAAATATTTAATAAAAGCTGAACAAAACAGGCACTACAGCAAAGAAATTAAAGCGTTGGAGAACAATCAAAATTTAGCACCTGACTCTAAGTTGTCATCTTTAAATCCCAGCATTTTGGAATGTGTACTCAGAGCAAATTGCAGACTTCCCAAGGGAGAATTTTGAGCGACATACGAAATCCCATAATTCTGCCAAAGAACTCTCATTTAAGTCAACTTATAAATAGTATTAGCGCATATCCGTAAAAAGTATTGGATAATACAGGCACGACAACTAATCAAGCGAATTATTCAACGCTGTGTTGTGTGTTTACGCTTTAATGGAAAAAGCGCCATGGAACCTTGGACAGTATTGCCGGCAAAAAGAGTAGTAAGAGTACCAGCCGACCATTCGAAACCACAGGTGTTGACTTTGCTGGGCCACTCTATGTGACGCATGAAGATAGTGAAAGGAAAGTTTATATTATGCTATTCACATGCGCAGCTATTAGAGCAGTCCATTTAATTGGTCGGTGATATGACTACAAACAGTTGTATAAACGCTTTACGTAAATTTGTGGCGAGAAGAGGCGTACCGGCAACAGTTATCTCAGATAATGCAAAAACATTTAAGAGAGCTAATTTGGAGCTTAGAAAACTTGAACACCCAAAAAAAAGTAAACCCTGCCATGAGTAAAATGTCTTAACCGTGAGTAAAATTGATCTCCATATGGCTCTAAAGACATTTTTACTCACAAGGAGTACACATTTATCATTCCGTATAGTAAATGGTTTGTACTCACCAATAGTAAAATATTTGTAATGGTCAGTAAAAACTTACTTGTGGCAAATACTGTCATACTTCGTGAGCCAACAGATTTCTTCTTAGTGAAGATAACTTTATTTGCTAAAACAACCCACAAGAAGTATATTTTTTACTAACCGTGAGTAAAGTTTATCTCCATATATCCCCAAAGACATTTTTACTAATAAGAAGTAACTCTTATCGTCCCGTATAGTACAAGATTTGTATTCACCATTAGTAAAATATTTACACTGGTGAGTAAAAATGTACTTGTGGGAAATACTGTGATACTCCATATGGCATAAAATGAGTTACTGGTGAATATATTTTAATTGTTAAGACAACCCACCAGAAGTATATTTTTAATAACTGTTAGTAAAATTTAACTACATATAACCACACTTTTATACGCAAGAAGTACCAGTTTCTGTTACGGGTACTAATTTTTTTACTCACCGGTATGTCAGTTCTTATATTATTTAGTAAAACTTTTCTAATACGTATGGAATCTTAGCTTTATGGCAAATACTAACATACTACAGGTGAATAAATATTTGTAGGAAAGTGTACTTGCCAGAGGTATTTTTTATTGCCTGCAGTATTTTTTTCTTTATCGTGAAAGAAAATATACCTTTTGTGAATATATTTGTTACCGGAGCAAGTACTCATTTGAAAAAGTCGTACTGCTGATGAATATTAATATACTTACTAGTAGTTCACTAGTAGTCATGGTGAATATTTTACTATTTGCATACAATTGCACCGAGAGAAACATTTGTTTTATTAAAATGACACAAGAAAGAAATGATGATTTTTATATTATCATGTTCCAGTAAAGAAAAGGTAGAAAAAATTAAAATACAAATTTGTGTTTGTAAACTTTTTAATGTATCTTATATTTTTATTTTTTATATTATATAATATTAATTTGTTATAATTTTTATGATTATATTTAAAGCATTTAAAGCAGTATGAACTGCAATTGACTTTTATTAAACTTATTTATAAATCTTATAAAACTATTTTTTTAATTATATTATTAATTATATAATTTTTTTGAAAATGAGTGAAAATGAATGAAAATACTTTAAATGGCACAAAAGTTTCTTTAAAATATCGAAGGATTGTTTGCAGACAAAACATGTAATATTCATTTTTGATTATGGATTTTATTTAACTTTAAGAAAAAAAAATCTTATCAGTAGTAAATTTTCCACCAATTCAGTAAAAATTTACTTCCACTAAATAAAATTGTTGGAATAAAGGTTAGTATAAATATTACCCACAATAGTAAAATTAGTATTCATAGTGAGGAAAAACTGCATAACGCCAAGTAAAGAGTAATTAAAATAAGCAGATACCCCATCAGGCAGAATAAAAAAATTTTATCAAGTCAAGTATTTTCGAAAAAATTGAGTAAAAGCGTACTAATATTGATTTTTTTCGAATGTATTTCTCACAATTACCACATTTTCTTGTTATTAATAAAATGTTTTTCCTTGTGAATAAATTAAATTCATAGGAAGTAATTTTGTACTCAATTTGAAAATTTTATTTTTAGTAAATATATGTACTTGCAGTAAGTATTGAACTATTTGCGATGGCATTACGGGGAGTAAATTTTATTTATGCCCTGTAAAATTTCCTACTAGTGAGTAAATTTTATTCCTCGTGAATAAAATTGTTGAACTAACTGTGAGTATGGATTTACTTACCGATGGGAAGTCACTTTTTTTTGAGTGAAGAGTTAATGAAATCTAGCGATGTTCAAAGTATGGCAGCCCATCAAAATATTTCATGGAAATTTACACCCGAACGAGCGGCTTGGTGGGGCGGATTTTGGGAACGTCATGTCAGAAGCGTTAAGAATTGTTGAAAAGCGTCTATTGGAAAAGCAAAGTTATCTACAGATGACCAGACAACTCTTTAGCGGACGTTGAAAGCGTCGTGAATGCAAGACCAATAACTTATGTTACCAGCGATCATAACGATTTGGAGCCCTTGTCTCCATCAAATTTCTTAACTAATTGTAAATGTATCTTATCTTTAACAGATATTAAACACGATGGGTCAGCAATAGCAAAATCATGGTACTTACGACAGTCGCTGATAAAAAATTATATGAAGCGTTGGCGTACCGAATATTTGTGTCAGCTTAGATCCATACACCACAACAAAACCGACTTATCCAAGAGTATAAAGGTGGGGGACGTCGTCCTGCTGCATGAGGATATTATGGCGATTAGCTTTGGTTCAACAAACGCAGCAAGGTAGAGATGACCGAGTTCGAGCGTGTGATGTGCGACTTCAGAACCAACAACGAGTGAAAATACCCCTTAGAGATATCAGCTGCCGTGGCGAAGGATGTAAAAAATTATTCCTATATATTGAATATCCATACTAAATTTCTAACTGTTTAAAAATTGTACTCATTTACTATTCCCTTTTTTATCATATTCTTTCTGGAATATTATTACTCTGCTGAATTACTATACTTTTGTACATAAGTATAACGGTAGTAACATTATTAGGTTACGTTCAAATATGTTTTTGAAATCAAAGTAGTAATAAATGAATTGTTAAAGCCGACGTACTGGTGATTGTAGCGAAAAATCCAGTTTTAATTTAAAGATTTTTACATCTTTATTTATTTAAATGTACACAAACACAATTAAAAATGAACACACTGTCTTTTTACACACTCATATTACGGTTTAAGAACACACTTAAAGTTTTCGAACACTTTGATGTTAAACACGTCATCTGTTGATGAATTTGTTAGTAACAATATTAATACACTTTGTGTGATCAACGCCATCTGTTGATGAGTTTATTCGTTTTTTTTTTTATGAAATTTTCAGAGGTTGTCTTGGATTTTTGCTCATATCTCCGTTATTTATGAACGGCATGGCTGTCAGAATTATTGAAGATTTGGAGCCCGAAGGGGACTTTAATAAATTGATATCAACAGACAGACGGACGGACATGGCTTAATCGATTCCGCTATCTATAAGGATCCAGAATATATATACTTTATAGGGTCACCAATTATATTGTGGAAATTCTCATAAAGGTGAATTTTTATATATGAATTATATATGAACACAAAAACCGTCCGAGAATTCAAAATAATCAGCATCTATAAAAAATGTCTCAGAAAATTTTAATATGTAAGTAAAAATATTACACTAAAAATATATTTGATAACGATTTTTCGAAAAAAATCACTTTTGAAATATGTTAACGGACTTTGGGTCCTGTTCTCACAAGTATTTGAAAGTGAGCGGAAAAAAGTATTGGGAGCGAAAAATCGTTATCATTTCCAAAAAAAAAATACAAGACATTTATCTATACAATATGTACTCGATTCCAATATTTTTTTTCTGAAAAATTTTCCTGAAGATGCTACACAAGGAAGTAGCGAAATATCGAGAATAAATATTTTATTTTTAAAAGACCATAAGGTTAGGTTAGGTAGGAAGGCTGGTGTGAGTCACCTCACACCCTCACCCAGAGACCAGTATGCGATGCCTTAGATTCTCTATCAAATGTCTGACTCGTCTACATATGTCTGACTGGTCTATATATTTCTGACTGGTTTACAAATGTGTGACTTATCTCCATATGTCTGACTGGTTTACCCAGAGTCTTTGGCGAGAATCGAACCCGCAACCCTTTGACTGATAGTCTGGCACTCTGTCGCCTAGTCTATCGGGCACCTTAAACAATAATTGTAATATAAATATTTTTCATGGCAAACTAATATAATTGAACAATATTTGGCTTAGGAATCTTTAATAACAATTGAATTTTCAATAGCAAGAAGATGAAATTGTTGTATACAATAGCGTGAAGTAGGAAAAAGATATGTTTTTAATTATATCGGCAGTTTTACATATAATATACATTAAATTGGTTACGTGTTATCGTACAAATCACCGCACAGTAATTCCGTATGTACCCAACGTAATTAGAAATCGTTTATACCTATAGATAACTCGTGTGTTGTTCACTTTCTGATTAGATAGTCATTGTCACAGTAATGTATGTATTTACCGACTTATTTATTTTTAATTAGCTACACTTATAAAAAAATAATTCCTTTAAATAATCATTCACGTGTTACTGATTATTCATTTAGACACTGTTGTCAACTATTTTCCAACCTTTTCCGTCCCAAATCACAATTTTATTGAGCCTATCTTTTGTATGACCGCATAATCATCTTAGCCCTGCGTTCTACAGAAATTGTATAACTTAACCTTAAGAACAATACGGAACAAGTTACATATATTGAAATTCTAAATTCACAGCGGTCGTTGAAAGTCACAAAACACCACATACTGATTTAAAATGAACTGTATATACTTGGCCTAACCTAATAGGTTCATAGCATTTTGTAATTTCTAAGCAGAGTTTTCAGAACATTTTCCACTTTATCGCCAAATGTAGAAAATTTAAATTTGTTTTTTCAAATTGTTACAAAAAAAAAAAAAAATGATTTTCCTATTTTTTTAATGGGTTATTTATACCCAGCAAGCGATATGAGTCCGAAAAGAGTCTTTTCTGTCACCTTTTTCGGAGCGTAAGTATTTTTTGGAAAGCTTGGAGAGAGGCTGTTTTATAATGTGGATTTTCATCGGTTCACTGGTTTTTACAATTTCGCACTCAAATCAATAGAGTCCGACCGATTATTCAGTTTCGGATAAGTCTAAAAATTGGCTGAATACCAAAATTCGCTTTTCAGCTGAATTTTGACCTAATAATGAAGCCGAAACTTTTATAAAGGAAAAACATTCATATATAGATGATGGAATTTTTAAGCCATACACGTTTTTAATATAATAATTAATAATACAAAAGTTTGTATTTTATGTTAATACAAGAATACGGTAAAAGCTGTTCATTTAAAAAATTCGGCAGTTCAAGATTTAGCTAGATTTATGAAGTAGTGTCGGTACTTTGGAGCACCTTAAAAGTATCTAAACATGTTATAAAATTGAAATATTTTTTTTTTTAATTAATGGTATATTTTGAAAGTTTCGGTTTGTTTCGGATTAGTTTCGCTTCGGTTCCGGTCTAAAAAATGGTTTCGGTCGGACTCTACAAATCAATATTTAAAAAACATAAATGTTCATGTTTTGTTGAACTTCTTTACATTGATTGTTATTAATATTTTTTGGAAATATGCAGGGGTTCTCGTGTAGCTATTGTGTTTCATTGAAGTCAGAAGAATACGGAAATACTAACAGTTGGGTTCGATCACATCGTTGAGAATTTTTTAATAGCAAATTTACTGAAATAACTTTATTTTTTTTAATTTACAGCTTCAAAATAATAATGAAAATCTTCTAGAAAACATAATTAGCCAATTCACAATGTGTGCTATTCTGTCCTATTTGTCCTATTGACTAAAAATTTATGACTGTCATAAATATGTTGTTGGTATTTCATATTTAAAAATATAATATGACAATACAATATTGAAACTCGTGTTTTTTTGCTATGCTTTTTAATTCAGTGATGACAGACTCACATTTGAACTTTGTTTGTTGATTCTGACATAATTGTATCCATTGCATATTTTTCACACAATTCCTCCATAATTTTTCTTTTTCTGTTTTGCTGGCCGTTTTTTATTTTAATAATTGCGCCCTTAAAATATTTTTATTTATATTTGACGTTTGATGTGTATTGAATGTGTTTATTCAGTAATGACGTTTATGAAAATAAATAATATACGACAGGCCGTTCACAACAGTGCTATTTGGCCTTAAATAGTATTTTATGACTTATGCTTGGTTTTCACTATGTTATGAAATTACCAACAATTTGGACAATTTGACAACAAAACTGACATAGTGAAAACCAAGCATTAGGACTTTAGAACACATTGTGAATTGGCTAAATAAGATTGAAACGTATACGCGTCGTATACGACATTTACATATCTACGTATGTAATTACATTACAATCATTTCAAATTTCTAAAAATAAGGAGATTTTATTTAATTGTTCAATTATCATCATTCAAATTGGAGACACACGCAGTATAATTATATTTGATTTAAACATTTTTAGAACGTGTACTTTAAATTTAAATTACTTAAATTTAAATTGATTTATTTACTTTTAAAATTAGACTGCTCTGTATATTTGCCATCAAATATTATTAACTTAAAAAATGATTCAAATATAATACAATTGAAGTGCTATCTGCAATAATACTATAAGATACAAAATTAAAATGAATCGAGTTCAAAGCATTAAGGAATTGGAAAAATATGTTTTTGTTAATGAGGTGAAGGCCCCTGCGTCCGATTCTAACATTATCTAGCTTTATTGTAAATTAATTTACCTTAAATAAATAGCAAATTAATTAATAATAAACATTTTCGCATACATACATATATGTATGTATATAAATATTTACGATATCAGTTGAATGACTGATCCATCCCCATAACAGTTAATGTTTGGTCCAATTTTCTTGAAATTTCTGATTATTTCTGATTAAATATTGGGTGTGTAAATAAATATATGTATATATTATCGTATACATATGTATATATTAAACTATAACAGAGAAAGTCTTTCAACTTTCTATGAGTAAATTTTTTGTAAAAAATAAGCGGAATACTACGTGTAGTACTGCTCGACAGTTCGAATCTGTTATTCAAACTTATTCATAATAAAGTGAAATATTAAGTTTTTCTTTTCGTCAAGACATATCGTCTAATGCCTAAAACTTAGTGACACCACTCATACAATCATCCCCAATGTCACATTTTTTTTTAATGAGAAGTAACACTCGGCAATTAATATGCCTATATATAATTGTGTTACTTTCTTTGGAAAAGGAATATATTGAAGAAGTAAAGGTGGTGAAAGTAGAAGAAAGCTTTATATCACAACTCTGCAATTGCGCATTATGTTTGTTTTAGTGCAGCATTGCTGTGCGTCTGGTGGTAAAGTAGGCGCATTATTTTTAAAGCTTGATTTTATAGCCTTTATTTAATTAATTATTTTACTTCGGCGGCGTTTGAATGCTATACCATAAATTAGGTTAGATTCCGTGAGCAGAAGTTCTTATAACAGCTCAATTGGGTCCATTAAGTTGATTACATTGTGTTACCCTTTAGGTAAACAACTGGTCCATCAGTCAACAGCGATTGCTTCCATTTTAACCCACCCTGATTCCTTGGTTAAAGTATAAACGTGTCTTAAGTTCATCCGCTTCCTCGTTATTGATAGGGCTAGATATTGGCTAAGTATTAATTGTATCTTCCAACTCCTCGTTTTGAAAGCTTTGCCAATCTAGCCGGACATTAAGCAAAAAATTAAATTTAAGAAATGTAAAAATCTAAATACGCAGCTCGACAGACAACAAAGTTCTGCATCGTATACTGAATTTTCAAGTCGCTCGCTTGAGATTTGTGGTTTTGGGATTTACAATATATTTTTTTTGTGAGGAAACGAATACATTTTATTAGAAATTTTTATGATAAAAAAATTGGTTCGAAATTAAAAAAAAATAAAAGGTTTTTAAAAGTGAGTTTTGTTGTATCAAGTAAAATCTTTAACATCACGAAAAAATTTGAAATCTCTACTTTTAAATTAAAAAAAACGTTGCGCGTTGTAGCGCCATTTTTTATGATTTTTTGTAGTTTTTTTGTTTTTGCTCATCTTGCATAGGTACATATCATAGAAACTAGGGATGCCAAACGGGACTGGTTTTTCATTCATTTATAAAATCCCGAATCCCGGGATCCCGAAATCGGGATTTCCGAGATGTTTGTTTCATATTAAAAAAATTACAATATTAATGAAAAAACTATTTATTTAATTCATTAATTTAAATAAAAATATAACAAAAAAATTAGTTCATTACATTAAAGTAATAAAGAAACAAAAAAGTAACATACCTATATTTAATATTAATTTGTTTTAAAACAAACAAATGTCTCAAAGCTATAGTTTTTTCATTTATTAAAAGTTTATAAATCTTTAATAATTTTAAAAACAAAATTACATTACATAGTTTTTTACACTGTACACTGTATGTATGTATATGTATAAATTATTACCCAGTAACAAAAATTCGTGTTTTTTGAAGCACTTAAGAGAAAAAGCGCATAATCGCGCGCTTCAATAAAAGCGCTCTTTTGAAGCAGTAAATGCTTACGAATAAAATATACAAAAATATGCTTTTTTAGTGCTGACAACGAAGAAGGTTTTAAAGCGAAAAAACAAAAATGAAATTATAGTCTGGAGATTTACGTATGAAAACGAAAGTCAATTACAAAACGAATATCGCGCTTCTCAGTTACTATGAATTTTTCTTAAGCAAAAACATGCAGATAGAATTAAAAAAAAACATTTTAGTAACGCGCTTTATTTGCATGTTTGATTAGGTTAAAAGCAGCGCTTATTGTCAGCAGAAAGTAGTCCTCCAAACCGGGAACACCTCATACAAAAATCATGCATCCCATCAGCAGGTTTGAAGCGATTTGAGGTATGAATTCATACAAAAAACCTGCTCCTTTTGCAGCACATTTTTTACTGGGTAGGTAGACAAAAATTATATGTCATTTGGCTTTTAATTTCTATATTTATAAATTTAAAAATAATAGAATATTAATGATCGTTCTTTAAAAAGCTTCTTAAAAATAGTAAGGCATCTAAAGTAGGGATGGACAAAAAACATCGATGTTTTAAAAACACTCGATATAATCCGATGTTTTTTTTGCTCCTAAACAATCAAAAAACATCGATACATCGAAATGACAAATTGTATACAGAACGTGTATATTGGTATATAAACGTGTATACATATCTAACATTTTACACCCTCGATTCAAAGAAATGCACTTTAATGATGCAATAGCAGTTGCCAATGCTGTATCACAGATCAAGGAATTAATGAAAAATACTCTTTTGCAAAATGAAGATATTGAATCTGACTCAGAACAATTCGATAAAAGTGGTTCATAAAAATTGGAAAAGCAACAAGACTGAAGATATATTGTCTAATGAACTTTAAGAGTAGTTGAGGACTCCTGTTGGAAGACTAATATTTGGAAAGAATTTAAATCACAGTTTCCCAAGCTTTACAAGATCGCTTTTAAATACCTTACAATGGTGGGAACATCGGTTCCGGTGGGAACATCGGACTCAATAAAGAAACAGATTGAGTGGTGAAGGACTTGGTAAAGTTCTATTTCTAAACAGTATTAAAAAAAGTATTGGGAGATGTAAAATAAATTTAAAATTTTTCGAAAATATAATAATAAATAATTAAAAAAAAACACAATCAATGTATAAAAAACATTGATGTATTTTATGAAATATCGATGCAACATCGATATATGTTTGTGATGCATCGCATCGAAAAAAACATCAGATAACCTTGATCTAATTTTGTTACCAATATATCATGCTGACGAAAAACATCGTTCACGATCAAAGCTTGTGGGCAAAATTGTTAGCAAATTGTTGTATGCTGATTGCAAAAACAGTCCTCTCTCGCTCCCGGAAATAAATAATTCAATTTCTTTTTCAATGTCTGATTCCATACCATTACGGACGTTATTAAGTGTTTTGTTTGGACTTCAGCACATTTCAATTGCCTTATTTAATTTTTTTATGATTGAAATATTAAAATCATCATTTGTTTCCTCAATCATTAATAAATCCGAAACAGTATCAGAATCCTTTGAAGGTGAGCTCTGTGATCTCATTTCCTTTAAAATGAGCAATCAACGTTTTTAACTCATTTCTAATAACAAATATTTCTACGTTATTATCAAATTCTGATTTCAATTTTGGGTTTTTCAAAAAATTTAAGAGTGTTGAGTAAATCGTTGTTCTTTCTTGGATTCTTTTAAGGAGAGCTTTCACCAGTTCATCACTTAATTTGCAATCACTTTTTGATACCTCTTTTAGCATAAATGAAAGTGCAGCATCGGCTTTACAGAGATTCATATCACTGCGACAAAGGGCTTCAACTGTTACTTTAATCGGATTTAAAATTACAACTATTTGTTTAAGTAAAGCAAATTCAAAATCATTTGTCATCTGCTGAGTTTTTATTGGAATTTCCAGTGTTCCAGCGGGTTTGGCAATCCAAAATTAATTTTAATCGCAAAAATATTTATTTATTGAATAGCAACCATTCTGTTCACATTGATATATGTTAAGTGTAGATGTTTTGTATTTGTGTATGCCAAAAAAAGCAAGTAAAAACAATTGTCTGGATTTTTACACAAATAAAAATTTATTAATTCCGAAAAATTCCGGGATTTATTACAGATTTATTAATCCCGAAAAATCCCGGGATTTTTTAAAACAAATTTCGGGATCAGGATTGGCATTTCTAATAGACCCCTTCGTCAGTCATGTTTTGTACGAAACTGAAACTGATCGTAAAAAAACAAGTAAGAGTGCTATATTCGGCTGTGCCGAATCTTAAATACCCTCCACCTAAACGTAATAAGAAATAAAAAAACTACACTGGTTATAGGACTAGAATATCGTTATTCTGTGTTTTCTATTCAGTCTTAGTGCAAATTTTATTAGTATTTGATATATTGTTTGAAAGACAATTTTACAGCTGACATAATTTGTCTTAAATATTTTGAAATTTTGTATAATTTTCACCATTTATAATTGATTTAATTACCAATTCTTACTATAATTTACAGAATTTGTCTGATGTTCATAATAATCTTGAGTGTAATTTAACAAACAGCGTATAAATTAACAAAGAGAGTATAAAAAAGGGGTACAATTCGGTTTTAGTGACAAATAGGGATTTTAGGAGATACCAGCAAAAAAAATTTGTTGGCGGTCACGCCTATTTTCGAGGGGGCGGGCCCGTAAAGTTGAAAATATATAGGCCTATATCTCGGGAACTACTGGGTGTCTGATAATTTGTAATACATTAAATAAAAGGTATTAAAAATACCTTTCCAACGATATATATAATATAAAATATGGACCGACTATGGGTTAAATCCGAAAAGAATATTTTTTGACCCGAATTTATTTGTTTTTTGGAAATGGTTCTTATATGGCAGCTAAGACAAATTATGGGCCGATCTTCTTAAATTTTGGAACAGTTATTTTCATGCATACGAGGATATTTCACGCCGAATTTCAACATAATAACGGTATATTTAAGATATATATTAGTATTAACGTAGATTTCTGTAGTGGACCTTATGTGGGGGATATTGTCAAATATGGACCGATATTCTCAAAATCCAGCAGTTTGATTTAGGCATGTATGTAAATGATCCGTGTAAAATTTTGGATTGGTATCCTTATTTGTAAGAGATTTATGAGTATTAATGTGATTTTCGGAAGAGGGTTTTATATGGAGCATACGGTTAAAAAAAAACCGAAATTAACAAAATTTTGTGAGATGATTTGTGTATATATGTAAATGATCTGTGCAAAGTTTTGAGTCGATACCGATATTTATACAATATATATAGGGATAAATGTCTTTTTCAGATGTGGTCCTTGTATGGGAGCTATGACCAGTTCTGGGCCGACCACCATAAAATTTAGTACAACAATTTATTTGCTTATAAAGAGTATTCATGTCAAATTTTATCCGCTTAACATTATTTATATCTGTTTTATACGTATTTAAGTGAATTTTGGAAGTGGACTTTATATGGGGTCTATGGTCAAACATGGACCGAACTAAAAAAAATTTCGTTTTCCGATATCTTTTTGTATAAGACTTATTTTTGCTGAATTTTTTCTTGATATTCCAAATTTATAGGCATTTATTTATCATTAAGCCATATTTCGGGAATATATATATTTGTATGGGGGCTATGAGAAATCATTGACCGATTCTTACTATTTTCCGCACACTTTCTTCTTTTATCATAAAAACAACGTATACAAAATTTCATTGTATTATCTGCAATATATTTCAAAATATTGCATAAAATGGACAAAAAATATTAAATTTTTATGGGGGTTGTCTCACATATTGGTCCATAACTCTGGTTAATCTAAACCGATTTTGTTGATTTAAAATAGCGAACTTCTTGAAAACATTTCTGACAGAAGTATTGAAGATTTAGATCCCGAATATATCTGGGGACTTCAAAAAACTGATTTCAACATCCAGACAGACAGACAGACGGGCATGGCTTAATCGACTCCGCTATATATAAGGATCCAGAATATATATACTTTATAGGGTCGGAAAATTATATTGTAGAAATTTCACACGGAATGACAAACTTATATTTACCCTTCTCATGATGGTGAAGGGTATAATAAGGCAGGGCACAGTGGCATTTTGGCGGAAGAAATATGGTTTTTCAACTTTCCAATTTTAAAATTTTAATGATTTGGTTTTGTTAAGAAGTATTTGGATAAGAAAAATTCAACAAGGTTTTTTATGAAAAGTGAATTTTTGTAGTTAAAAAAACTAACAGAAGTCAACGGAAATTTATTCAATGAAATTAGATTAAAATTATTGTCCATATAAAGAACTTTTTTTGTGTGTACGTTTATAGCTATGGCTTTTGTTTTATTTTTTAGTGCAAATATAGCACTTACTTTTTTATAAAAAAAAAAATTATTGAAATTGGAAAAGTAAACTAATTATTATAATTTAACAAAAATTATACTAAAAAATATCAACTTTTCACTTTTTGATGCCTTGCTTAGCCCTCTAACTATAAAAAAAATGAAAAGTCCGAGTCTGTACTTTCAATAAAAAAAAAAAACAACCGCCAAATACCGTCCCTTTTAGAAACATCGATTTTAATTTCAAAAGTCATTTCCAATATTTCATACAAATGGTCAATAAGACAAAAAATTGGGTATACTTTCAGGTTTTCGGGAATTAAAGCTGGAAACGATTTATGAGTGAAACATTATTTTTGTTAACGAATATGTAGACGTAACGAAATTGAATGACATTTCAATCGAAATAAAAACATAAATATGTTAAATTTCATTCATATGTATCAGAGAACAGAAAGAGACCATTCACATTTGCTAACCATTCGCAAATTCATTGCTTTTGCATTGCTTTTACTCGACAATAATAAAAATGTGCATTGCTGTTTGTTTACTCATTCCTTATTACTGTTTGCTATTTTACATTCCCTTTTTGTTATGCGGTTATACATCAAGCAACGAAATAATTCAATGCCACATGAAAAAACTAAAAACATTCACACCATTCGTCCAGTATTCATTGCTTTCAGTGAATGAAAACATAAACAAAGAGCAAAAACAATACAAAACCTAATGAGAAAATAAATATTTTTTGGTTGTTGCTTTATGTGCGATTTGTTGACTGTAAACTAGTAAAGTTTGATATTTTTGTTAGTATGTACAACTTATACAATCAACATTGAAACCATTCATACCAATCGTCAACCATTCGTACCAATCGTTAAGTATTCGTTGCTTTTGGGAGTATACGTTTACATTTGTACAAGACATGCAATGCAAGCATCATTTTTCGTTACACTCCGTTTTGTGAATAATGACATGTATTGCTTTACGGAATTGATTTATGTTGTCAACATGAGGGTCGTTTTTTGTGATTGTATTCAAAATCTAAAATTAACCAATCAATCCGTTCTCTGATATGTATACTTATATAGTTCATATTAATATGACAAATTTAAATTATATGCGTCGGACACTGCGAAACCGTTTGTACAAAAATATAGTTGCTTTTATATGCCTGTTACTGTGCACGAAGTACTAATGCATGGTAAGAATATAATGGATGCTGCCGTATTACCAATAGGAATGCTTTCAGAGGAAGCCGAGGAAGCCAGAAACGAAGATTACAAGAAGTATCGATTGATGTTTTCGAGAAAGTGTGATTTTTATTAAATAATTTTTAAGCTTGAGGTCACTTTTTTGTTTTTTATAAACAATTTTTTATTTTTATATATGTATAATTAACTCAATATTTCGATTTCCTTTGGAAATCTTCAGGAGTTATTTTAATATTATAACAAATTTTCTATGAGTAAAAAATTTTTTGATATAAGTTTGAAAGGGGTTGACAAAATTGAAAATATGTTTTACAGAAAAATAATTTTAAATTTTCGATAATAACATTGAACAGTAAATAATTTTAACAGAAATATAGTTACATTTTGAATAATAATAATAAAAATCATTAAAAAGGTCGAAGAAAATAGAATAAAATTATTGAGAAAGTATGATCGAATTTTCACAAATACTGATGTATTCAACAGACTTCTTATAACCTCGGATTACTTCATAAGTAGCATAAGGCGTCATTCGAACAAAATTTCCTTAGAACTAGATCCCATTGTTAAAGATATGGTGCTTGAATAATATTAAAAATAAAAACTAACACAATTTTTCGCCTGTTACATAGTCAAATTAAACATTCCATATTATACAAGGTGGCGCAAAAGTAAACTTCCGATGTTTTTTTGGCTGTCACCGACCGATTATTGTTCAAATAAATAGTCAGCAATATTCCGCGTTCTGGAGCAGTGTAGCGTAACATTGTTTATTAACGTGTATTTCGCATGTGTTTACTACACAAATGTCAAAACAGAACTGACATTAGGGGCCAATCGCAAAATTTATAGCATTTTCTGATAGGAGGATTACTTTTGCGCCACCATGTGTTAGATTTTTATCAAGCTGAAAGGTATAAATAACCCCTTTTGGCGTCTCAATATTGGCAATAATGTTTTTTTTTTCATTAAAAAGGGTTCATTTGTGCGATATTTTCGGTGTATTTGAAGGCTAATATCTTTCGCGGAGGGTTGTTGGGGATATTCTCTTATTTTGTATGTAGACAACACATGTTTAACTTTTGAACAAAAATTAACATTTTTTAACTTTTATGAAATTTTCATATGATTCTAGACAGGGAAGAAAAACACCTAAAATCTACAACTTTTAATGGGCGTAAAATCTAAAGTAGGCGTGTCATCCCCAATATGTTTAATTTTTTTTTCATAGGGAGAACTCAATTAAGAAGTGTTCCGAATTTCAAGTCCCTAGATTCAAAAATAAAAATTTTGGAAAGTGCAGTTATATGGGAGGTGGGTGTGGCATAAGGCGGTTTTCCAAGATTTTTTCAAAATTTCTTAATTTAGTCCAGAGAAGTGATTCTGCAAAATTTCATTGCTGTACGACCACTTCTTCTATTTTTTTCCAAGATATGTATGGGGCGGTGCCACTGTGCAGCGCCCTATTGACACTTATTGCTACTGATATACAACATTATAGTTTAGTGAAGGATGAAGGTTTTTGCAACTTTGTAAACACAAGGACCACATTGCAAAATGTTATGATGCCAAATTTATATGATAATATATAAAGAAAATTAAAAACAATGATGAAATACACATCTGGCTGCTATTTTATAACAAAAGATTTTGTTTTGCGCACCGCAGTATTGGCAACGAAGTAGCTTTTGACGACCACAAATCAAAATGCGGAAAATATAGCAATGTCATTGCGTGCTGTATTAGATGAATGGAGTATAATGGGAAAACTTGCATCAATTGTTACTGATAATGACAGTATACTGATAAAAGCATGCGATTTGTTGCAAAAAAAAACATTTGCCATGTTTTGATCATACCCTGAATATTGTAGTGCAAGACTGTTTTAGTCAAGATGGAATAGCGCATTCAGAATGATAGAACGAATTTTAATCACAAACACTTTCATATCCAAAAATCTTTTGGCTACTCCAAAAGCACCGGCACCTTTAACGACGGACGATATAGAAGTATTAAAAGACCTGAAGGAACTACTTTCACAATTTGATTCAGCAATTATTCAAACATCATCCAGCACAAATGTTACTATCAGGGGCGTCATAGAAATCGATTGGAATTGGATTTTAAAACGACAAAAAAATATTGTTGGTGCCATGAAATCCAATGTTATTGGTTTTGTGTTCCAAATTAAATTTTTATCGGTTTTAGGTGTCACAGAAACCAATGTTATCGGTTTTTATTGCAAATAATCCAAGCAGCAAACAGCTGACGGTTCATGTTATTGTATCCAAATTAAAAAAGCTAAACAGCCGTTTTTATTTAATCCTGTTGATATTTTAGAACAGGAGTGCCCAAAAGTTGCTTACGTAAGAGCAAACACCAATACATTTAAATAAAAACTAATTTTTATTCAGTGTTTTTTGTTGTAAAAGCCAATACATACAAAGAAACAACACACTTTTTTAAACGGTATCATACCCCTGCAAATAATATTGGCCTACGTGATCCATGGACCATATCATAGTTAAACAAGAGTTTGTAGTTAAACGACATGGTTTCGTGTTAACACGATTGCCTATTGAGTTGTTGTTGTTTAAAACTAACCCTCTTGAGTACTCCATGGAGTAGTTTTGGGACTACTCCTATGGGTTATATGGTCCAATCCAATTTTTTTCATATATTTGGAGTAGTTTTACAGTAGGTCTAGTTTATTTGCAGGGACGTTAAACAAAAACAAAATCTACATTGACGATCGCAGTCACCAATGTAGAGCATTCTAAAGTGCTGTTGCTTTGCGCTTGCGTGTATAAAGTGAAGTACGACAAAAAAACAACAAATAAGGCAAAGTTGTTTGTGTATTTCGTATTGCTAGTGCTGAGTGCTGTAATGAGTATAGAAAACACACAGCCTATAGCTAAGAGTTTTTACGAATACAAAAGAGCACCAAGAGTTTAGGGCTTGGGCACTCCTGTTTTAGAAAAATGTAAGTATGTATGTAAATTGAAATGATTTATTTAAAATAATCATTTCTTCATAAATTTTTAATCCTTACCAGGGGAAAGCATAAGAAAACACCCACAACTCCTTAATTATGGAATTTATTGAAAAATATCCAGATATTGCGCGGGTACATACAGACCTTGATATTGGTTTGTATGAGAGCATCGGCGCTGAGAATGAGGCAGAAATGCCGTCAACGTCATCTAAACGGTCACTGTCTCCACTTTTGAGAAGACTAGTGAGCGAATAAAAGGAGATTGCTCTTATCACGTAAAATTATTCTTTTTAGCTTTTCTGGACGCTCTTCCTCTAATAATAAATTTCTTATAAATTTCTTTATTTCGTCAGTTTAATTAACAAAACACCAACTTTTAATATTTTATATTAATAAAAACATAAATTTTAAATATTTTCAATATTGTATTTCATAAAAAAAAAATAAATTCAAATGTAAATATTTTTACAAACAGAAACAAAAGCTGATTCGAACATCGGTTTTATTTGCATTCGAAAATAACAAAAACCGACTTGGTTTCGGTTTGCAAAACCGACAATCAGTAAAACCGATTTGGATTCTATGACACCCCTGTATATCATTAATTATTCCACTTGTTTCTGGTCTTTTTCAAACGCTTAAGAAGACTAAAAATAATTTATATAGTTCGGAAGGTCAGCAAATATGTATTTTACTTATTGATAGAGTAAAAAACGACTGCTTCCCTACGAGGAAGGAACAACAACAAGAATTGCAACCTTAATAGACCCCCGTTTTAAGAAAGAAGGTTTATCTTTATCTTATGCAGATAAAGGAGTAAAGTTATTGAAAAATAAGTTGAGCAGCATAAAGAAAACTATCACTTTGCATGTTGAAGGTTCTGAATCAACATCGAAAAATATTCGGCAAAAACCACCAGCGCTCTTACAATTTGTTAAGACCAAAATTGACAGCAAAGTAAAAACACATCAATTATATCCCTAAGGCAATATTTGGAAAACGCAAACACTGCAATAGAAAGCAATCCGTTGGCATACTGGAAATTAAATATGTATTTATTGTATTTAATTGAACAATTTCTCAAGTCATACATTTTCATTGTAAAGAAAATAAAATGTCACTTATAAAATCTTGTGTGTGATAGTTTTATGACAAACTATCGAATGTGCCCACTATTGAAACTATCGAGTGTGGCGACTATCGATAGTTTTCCAGCTCTATATTTTAGTCGGTAACCTGCTGTGTCGAATGTGTTTAATGCTCAATATTTTACATTTTTTTGGATCTTTCATTTTTATTATTATTTTAACTAAACTAAACCACTTACAGATCATCAGCTTCTCTTTTTAATAACTTATTGCGTGTTAAATTCTCAAACGTGTTTTTGCGAATAATTAAAAAATCGTACAAAGTATAAGTCGATCATCTTCACGTTTATTTGTGTTAATTGTATTGAATCAGAAGGTAAAACATATCTGGTTCTGATTATTAAACATACCATTTGTTTGTTGATTTCAATAAATCGATAAAATTTTAACACTACAACCAAGCAGCATACATACATACATATGTATGTATATGTATCTAGAAATATGTGTATATGTACCAAGATTGCCAATTTTTCAGAAATGGCAAGAAATTGCTAAAAACCTAAATAACAGATCAAATGAATACTAATCGATATATACTACCATATATATTACCATTTAATTTAGTATTTTCGAATTCTTTGGACCTTGCTTTTAACAATAAATATTTGTGTAGCTCTGTTGTTTCACTTTCTGGTCCATGAGTGAACCAAAGTCATAGACAAAAATTTATTTACTATATACATATATACATATATACATATATACTATATACTATATACATACATATATAATATCTATTCATTTCAACCCATTTTTAATATCAAACATTTGTAATCAACAAATAATTTTTAAGGAAGAAGTACTTACTACTTCTCTCGAGGTCGACCGACATAGCTAGATCTTCTTGGGTCTACAATCAATATTTCAATGTGTTACAAACGGAATGGCAAAGTCAATATGTGCGCCATTTATGGAAGTGAGTATTAAGGCTATATAAAATATAACAATGTTTGTATGGCTAAATAAATAGACCTAGCTGGTAAATGGCTACATTCTTAACCTTGGTGTATACTAAGATCGCTGGTAGGTATAATATGTATGTATTTTGTTTGTTTATGAGTCTCGTATTTATAAACATAGTAATACTTGTATTCCATCTAAATTTATTATAGTTTTAACTGTATCTACAAAGAGATAAAAGCTCAATGTTTGTTCGTTTTACTATTGTTTGTTTGTTGTATATCAGGGAAGGAAAATTACGTTTTATTAGCATTTTTTGTAATTTAAAAATACCGCGAGTTCATTCCAACAGTGTTGAGAAATGTTCAATGGAATTCATTATGAAAACTTAACAGTCAGAATTAATTTTTCAACATAATAAAAGCAAAAGACAAATCTAAAATAAAACCAAAGTTTTCTAAAGGAAGATTCTATTTTAGTAGAGATCATCCATTAACTTCAGTTTAAATCACGAATCATAAACATTTAAAATACTTAGAAATATGGACAAATTAGCGGTTAGATGTTATAACTAAACATTAATGGTGTTAAATTTGCTTGTATGTATACACTTAAGAAAAAACTAATTTATATAATTAAAATAAATTTTGAATAAGTGCTAAAAGCATTTAGCATATTTTAATGATTTTCAGCAATTGATTGTCAGCAGCTGATTCCGAAACAAAATTTACGTAATATAATTATAATATATTATACTATTTTACAGCATCCAATTTTATAAGACGAGTACTTCAAATAAGTGACACGGTATTCCATAAAAATAATAAGGCTAAAATAATGGATATTTTCAAAATGAATGACTTCCCGATAAAGACAATTAAGGATCTAATAAAACGTGCAAAATCAAAACGACAGGAGGAAAGAGAACCAAAACGATATAAAATCATAACTTATATTTCTGGACTTTCTGAAAGATGGAAGAACACCGATATTTATAACGCCGAAGAGTTTGAATTAGCATTTAGGTCAGACAATACTGTGAATCGGCTGTTTAGAAAAACAAAATCTAAACTTAAAAAAGAAGAAAAATCAAATGTTGTTTATCAAATTCCGTGCAATGGTGACGGAACCAATATATGTGAGAAAGTATATGTTGGGACGACAAAAACAAAACTAAAAACTAGACTATCATCTCACAAAGCTGACCAGAGGACAACTGAAAAACCAATTGACCAAACAACTGCATTAGCAGCCCATTGTGCAATAACAAATCACAAACCAAAATCTGAAGAGGTAAAAATATTACAAGAAGAGAGAAATTACTCAAGGAGATATACATTAGAGATGCTACATATAATAAATGTAGGACCGGAGCTTCGTCTCAACTACAGACAAGACACAGAAAATTGTGCACACATATATAGACAATTAATTAAAAAACACAGACGATCGACAAATTAGTTTAGTAACAAAAATCCAAGCAGAGGGACAATAGTGTAAAAAGAAAATTGTTTGTGTTATTTATTATTTTTAAATGTAATTATCATCAATATATTATGTTCGTTTTTTGTTTAATAATAATAAAAAAATTGTTCTATGTATTTATTTAGACCCCCGAAGATGATTAGCGACGCTAATTGAAATATTGGGAACAATAATAAAAATATTTAAAATAAAAATCAAAAGTTCTTATTTATTCAACGACCTGTAGCCGAACAAAAACAACAAATAATTAACTATTTTACAATTAAATGTCTGAATGTAAAAAATGTCATTAATCCAGGTTTAATTACAATGTAAAAACAATTTAGTTTATTAAGTTATAAATAACATTTTGAGTAAAAAATTAATTCAATATATTAATTTTCATAGAATTCCGGAATTCTGTTTTATTTAATATTCTTCCGAAGTTATGTTAAAATAGCAAAAGTTTTTGTAAAAATTTCGCGTTCAATTTCAAAAGTTGTTTTATCTAAAAAATTTAGTTAACGGAATTCAGCATCTAAAATTGCTTTTCATGTTTACCAATAAAATTAGTAATTTCTACTATCCTGACTGATAATGTTATTTGGGATTATTATATTGTCAACAATTGTCAATAATTCAGAAAACATCACTATTATTTAGTTTTGTTCTTGAAATATGTCATTTTCTTCCTTTTATTTATGATATTAAACGAGAAAAATAGTTGTTGTCTCAAAAAAGAGAGAATTTGGTACCAAAAACATTAATAAAAAACTAATGATGGAAAATTTAAATAATTCAGAAAATCTTCACTTTCAAAGAAAAAATAGTCACTTCTATTTTTGAAACATAAAATCGTCATAATGCCGATAAAACATCAAATCTGACAGCTATGATATCACCAAATACAGCGACATGTTTTTGTCGAAATTGAAAAAGGATGGATGGAAGAGAAAATAGCAAATCAGATCCTTTGAGTAGCATACAGTTTAGTGAGACACCGTTTACTTTAGCGGCCGCTTCTCATACTATTCTGGTCTTTTTTGGCTTTATTTCTGTTGAATACGGAAACATTGCTAAATACCATACGTTATGGTTATTCATCTGATTAGCGTCTACTTTGTCTATAAATTTTTTCTTCAAATAATCGTAAATAATTCTTTCGAAAATATCAAACAAATCTTTATTTTTCTTAAAGTTTTCTCGAGACAAAGTAATATTTTCAAATCTCCATAACAATGCTACCTCATAGTGACCGCCACTTCTCTACCCAGTAAATTTGTTCAGTATATCTAACATTACCAGTCATTTCTACTAACTAAAACTGTTTAAGTACAGTATGTACTAAGCTTTTTATCATCTTCACGTTCACATTCACAAGAATGAAAATTATATTGGTTTTGATACTTTCGTCCGATACTCGTATATGCCGCACAAAAGATATCGTTATATTATCGTTACTCAAACTTTGATTAGGTAGTGACAATTGTTTTACCGTAGATTGAAAATTTAGTTTTATTACTACCAGAAATTGGCAGTCAGACTACTTTGAAACATTCTTCATTTCGAGACATATTGCCCGTCCATTTAAGATTTGGGTTGTGGGTCGCCTGTCAAATTTAACTTGTTTATAATACGCTCATTTACAAAACTTATTGACAAACCCTTGTCTATAAAATCAAAGACTTTAACGATTTGGTTATTTTTGCCATAAATAACATACGAGTATGGTATAATTTTAAACAAAATTTCCCTGCATGCGATACCACTGTGCGCTGCCTGCAAATTAGTTGCATTGTTTTTATTTTCATTTGTTTTGTTCTTCTCTCATCTGCTTTATTTGTTACTTTTTCTTCATCGGCAGATCTGTGTAATATAGTCTGTTGTGTTTTATGATCCATCCCTATATTGTGCACATAATTTTGCTATTGCTTATTCCACTGTGTCTTTTCAAACACTGTTTGCACAAATAGTTTTTATACCCTTCACCTTCATGAGAAGGGTATATATAAGTTTTTCATTCAGTTTGTAATTTCTACAATAAAATTTTCCGACCCTATAAAGTATATATATTCTGGATCCTTATAGATAGCGGAGACTATTAAGCCATGCCCGTCTGTCTATCTGGATGTTGAAATCAATTTCCTGAAGTCCCCAGATATCTTTGAGAATATCGGTCCATATTTGACAATATCCCCTACATAAGGTCCACTACCGAAATCCAAGTTTATATATCTTAAATATACAGTTATTATGTTGAAACTCGACGTGCAATATTCTCATATGAAAATAACTGTTCCAAAATTTAAGAAGATCGGACCATAATTTGTCATAGCTGCCATATAAAATAGGCGTGACCGCCAACAAATTTTTTTTGCTGACATCTCCTCTAAAATCCCTATTTAATTTTTTTTTATAACCCAAGTCACTAAAACCGAATTGTTCCCCTTTTTATACCCTTCACCATCGTGAGAAGGGTATATATAAGTTTGTCATTCCGTGTGTAATTTCCACAAAAAAATTTTCCGACCCTATAAAGCATATTCTGGAGTCGATTAAGCCATGTCCGTCTGTCTGAGTGTTGAAATCAGTTTTTTGAAGTCCCCAGATTGAATTTTAAAAAAGTTTTTTTCTTCAGATTTTCACAATATAATGGATGATGAAAGACTCATTATTTTAGTGGAGGAAAATGATATCTTATACAACAAATTCAACAAATTTTACAGGTTGCCAGAAAAAAAGCGAGCTGTATGGTCACAAATTTCGATGGAAATGTGTTTACCAGGGGCCAAATTACCGCATTCGATATCGAGTAAAATAATAAAGAAATTTAGTACATTTTATAATAATTTCGATATCGAAATCATTTTTCGATACGATAGCTCATTCGATCACGAATGCGGTAATTTGGCCCCAGGTATGTAAATATCAGATATTCATTTTTTTTTTAATTTTTACAAATGTTTAAATTTTTAGAGGAAATTTTCATGAAGAGATGGACTGCAATTAGGGACAGGTTTGCCAAGGAAAAGAAAAACGAAAGACTTTCATCTGGTAGTGGCGCAGATTTTAAACACCGATGGCATTTAGAGTTTTTGACGCCTCATATAAGTCCTCGTCCGTAAGTTTTTATTAAAAACTAATTGAATTGTGCTCAGTCAAAAACTTACAAACACACCATTTGTATGTGTGTCTTTCTTTTAGAGTGCGTGGAACGACAAATATTTGTGATACAAAAGCCTTCAATGACAAAACTTTAAAAATTGCTCAACCAATAACACCGGAATCGTTAGAACAAAAGTTAAGTTTTTTGGAAATGCAGGAAGAATCCCAATCCCTGCTGTCCTGCACATCAACACCAACAAATATGTAGCTCAAAAATAGTTCCTGAAGCACCAAAACTGCGGAAAAACAAGAAAGAATCAGATGATACTGACAAATTGTTTGTGGAGGCAGTAGGCACTTCAAACGATTTTGCAAATCAAGGGAAGAAAAGCTTGAAACTAATGAGGCCTTTAGTCTTTACTTTTTGTTCCGTTCCGAATCAGCTGACTTGATTCTGTTAAATAGAAAAGGTGTAGAAGTCGTTAGTTGTGTTGTTACTTTCCGTTCCGTTGCGGACGAACCTGTTAAAAACAAAAAATTTGCTAAGTAATTGTAAGTGACAGCACAAAACAGCTGACATCCGCACAACAAAAAATGTTTGGTTTATTACAAATTTAATTAAGTTTTTGTATAAAAGTTATAAAAATATAAAAAATAAACGATGGATGACGAAAAACTCATTACTTTAGTTCAGGAGCAGTGTTGCCATTTTGACGCTTTTCGGGTATTTTATGACGCTTTTTTGGTCTCGTAATACTACGTTTCCACGGTACATGCTTCGCTCTCTATTCATGCTTCACACCCCAATCATGAGTGAAATAACTTGCTTCACCATACAAAATTTTAAGAGCGAATCAAGTAGATTCATATTGAATCAACTTGCGAAGCACGAAAAATTGCACTCTTCTCTAATTTTTATCGCAAGTTTATCTGCACTAGCTGTAAAAATTTAATATTATTGTAAACAAAGCAAATTATTTTCTTGTTGCTGGAAGTAAAGAAAGTAAATACGTACGAATATATGTTTTTTTTTCAAATAAGCTAACTAATATCCACTCACTTTTGTTTGTCCATTAAAAAAAATTATTTTCCACAAATTGTAAATTCTGTTTTTTTTATTCTGTTTGTTTATTAAAAACAACTGTCAAATCGAATCAAGGTTATTAGTCATGTAAACAGTATGATTCATAAACATGATTCAGAAGGCGAAGCAGGTAATTCAAGTCGTCGTGGAAACATAGTATTACCCAAGAATGATAAAATAAAGATTACGCCAACGCGCGTAAAATTTTAAAATGTTCTGCGCATTTAGGCCCTGTGACGTCACACATTCTGTGTTTCTATTGGCTAATTTTTTCTCACTTGTTTTTTTTACTCATGTTTTGCTTGCATTTGCTCACTGTACTCTTCATGTTTATATTTTTTGTTGTTTTGTTTTTGTTTGTTTTTCTTTTTTACACAGATTTTATTTTAGAACTCTCAGAGACTTCAATTGCAAGGTTGCCAACTATCACATAAAACACACATTTTTCGCAAGAAATTTTAATTCTAACACATGAAACATTATTGGTAACCCTTAGAATGGCCCTTCTACGTCACATAACGGGAAATCATGCGCATGGTGTAATCTTTATTTTATCATTCTTGGTATTACCCTTTTATTTTTTTTTTCAAATACCCTTTTTAAAAAAGGGTATTTTTTGCCGCTTTTCTATTTTTTTGGTGCAGTTTTAGAAGAAGTCCAAAAAGTAAATCTAGCTTTCGAGCCAGCCAATGCGGACCATGTCATGATTTACAGCGATTTGTATTACCTGATTAAAAGTATTACAAACTTTGATTATCTAGAAGGTAATTTAGATGAAAGCGTTAACGAATTTTGTTGTCTTGGCTATCATTTCGAAAAGTTTTGCAGAGCTTATAAAATAATTGAACAATTTAATAGAATTTACAAAATATCACGTACTCGAACTAAGACGTAGACTTCCTTCAAATTTTATATTGCTTCAAAAATATCGTTATTTAGTGTTGACAATATTTTTAAAAATAGCGAAGCGGATATTATTGATTTCAAAAAAAACTTTATTGATGATCCGTCTCTAATAAATAAAATGGTAACTGAATTGATAATAAAATTAATTATTTATTTAAAAATGTTAACATGCTTTTTTATATTCTAAGTTTCTTGATTTTGTTCCCTTTGTTTTATTGCCAATTTTAATCTTTTTTAGGTGTTATTTGCAAAGCAACACAACACGATATCAAAATTGTTGTTAAATTTTTTTTGGCGCTTTTTGCCCTTTTTTTTTGTAATTTTTTACCCTTTTTACCCGTTTTCACTATACACTTGACGCTTTTCTTTATTTCTAAAATGGCAACACTGTTCAGGAGTGCCCAAGCCCTATACTCTTGGTGCTCTTTTGTATTTGTAATACCCTGTGTGTTTTGTATACCCATTACAGCACTCAGCACTAGAAATACGAAAAACACAAACAACTTTGCCTTATTTGTTTTTTTGTCGTACTTCACTCTATCCACGCAAGCGCAAAGCAACAACACTTTCGTATGCTATAATGGTAAACATTGGTTACTGCGACCGTCAATGTAGATTTTGTTTTTGTTTAACGTCCCTGCAAATAAACTAGACCTACTGTAAAACTACTCCAAATATATGAAAAAAAGGTGGTCGATTTAACATTGCGATGTCCTAGGATTGGACCATATAACTAGGGTCGCCATACGTCCTCTTTTCCCCGGACACCGTCCTCTTTTTTAGGGCGTCCGGGGTAGTCCTACTTCTTTTTTTGCAAGTGTCCTGGGTTTGTCCTACTTTTAAAACTTTAATCTAATAATTTCGTTTTATTGCATCGAAAGTATTGTTGGCATTGATGTATACATTTTTTTAAATACACACGATGTCATGACATGCTTTTTTGTGTAAACAAATTGTGTTTGATGCTTTTTGGCCGCCATATGCGTCTTCACAATTTTAAACGGCTTTGGCTTTTGGCCTTTGTCTACGTGTCTTATGCCCGTAATTTTAACAAATAGATAACTACTAGTTAGTTAGTTTTCCTTACCTAACAGGTAAAAATAATTTGGTAATTTTAACGTTTTTTTTACCTGCGTGTAATTATCGACTGCATTCGGTGAAAAATGTGGTAACATTGGTGTTTGACGTTTAGAGTTACATCAATTAATTGCCAAATTTAATTGTTTGCAACTCTTTTTTAGTTTTGTCCAGAAATGTCTGGAAAAGGTGCCAAAAGAAGTTGGAGGGGGAAAAACAGCTGATGCACTTTTCTTTGAAAGACGAAATCTTCTTATAAATTCAAAATCATTCCAAATTCACTGAATGTGTGTGTTAACCTTTGGGAATTTTGTTTTATGATATTTCTCAAAGTTCTTAGTTCTAGAAGTTCTGAATTCAGTGGACACCACAAAGAAACAAATTAAACACAGAAACTATTTCTGATATTATTAAAGTCAAATATAGTTTTGATATGAATTGTCAAGTGTTTTATGAATATTAAAAAAAATGCGATAATAATATATTGGTTCAAATTGAAAGCGCTGAAAAATATACACGAAACTTGACAACTTCTACTAAAAATTTATATATAATACATGTGAAGTTTTAAAATTAATTTGTTAGTTTTTATGTTTTTATGTTGTAGTAGTTATGAGATCAGACTGATAAAATATGATTTTTTTAATATTTCGTTTAAGTTTTGTTTTGTTGTTATATGTAAATAAAATTTTAAATTTGTTTTGTGTATTTTAAGGCGTTGTTTTTTTTTTAATATTTTGCTACAGAGTATTGTCCTGTTTTTAAGGGTAAATGTCCGGCTTTTTTTTTGTCGACATCCTCTTTTTCTCAAAATGAATATGGTAACGCTACATATAACCCATAGGAGTAGTTCCAAAACTACTCCATGCTTCTACTCGATGGAGTACTCAAGAGGGTTAGTTTTAAACAACAATAACTCAATATGCAATCGTGTTAACACTAAACCATGTCGTTTAACTACAAACTCTTGTTTAACTATGACATGGTCCATGACTGTATTACATTGGACCATGTTGTAAGTAGTCTATTTCATCTAAAATCGATCACGTAAGCCAATATTATTTGCAGGGGTATGATACCGTTTAAAAAAGTGTGTTGTTTCTTTGTATGTATTGGCTTTTACAACAAAAAATACTGAATAAAAATTTGTTTTTATTTAAATGTATTGGTGTTTGCTCTTACATAAGCAACTTTTGGGCACTCCTGCTTTAGTTGCAAGTTATGACATATTGTACAATAAAAAAAACTTTGATTAGTATTTTTTGATTTATTTTCGCGGTATGTGTTGATTGTTTACCTAAAACTAGCGACGCTAACTTAGCCCTTTTCGGGCTAGATTTAGCCCGATTTTAGTCACTCAAAATGCGAAAAAGCCCGAAAAAAAAATTTCATGTGGCTTTATATGGAATTTTTTTCCATTTAGCCCTTTTTTCAAAAATTTTTACGCGTTTTGAGTCTCAAAAGTTGGCATCACTGCCTAAAACAGCTGATACATTTATATGGAAAAACTAACTACAAAAATTTAACAACAGAAAGTAAAGACTAATGAAGCCTTTATTATTATTTTTTCAACAAAAGAGTTAATTCTTACATCGTAACAATGTACTAAAATTAGGGTTGCCATAATTGTAATAATATTCATGTTAATTTTTTAGATTCTAATTTTAGTTTCAATTATAATTCATTATATAAAGTAGGATTTAAATGATAAAAAAATGGAAAAAAATAATTTAAATGTATTAAAAAACCCAATTGTGGAGAAAACCAACAATGGTCAAAAAACTCCACGCTCCAACAGTTGGTCTCAGCGTCACTTGGACATAGTTGAGACAAGTTGGCAAAATAAATATTACAATGAATTTTTCTTAAGATTATTACAATTTAAAAATATATATAAACAAACTGAATAGATTATACATATGTATGTATTAGGGATGCCAATCCCGATCCCGAAATTTTTCGGGATTAATAAATTTGTAGTAAATCCCGAAAATCCCGGAATTTTTCGGGATTAATAAATTTTTATTTGTGTAAAAGATCCAGACAATTGTTTTTACTTGCTTTTTTTGGCATACACAAATACAAAACATCTACACTTAACATATATCAATGTGAACAGAATGGTTGCTATTCAATAAATAAATATTTTTGCGATTAAAATTAATTTTGGATTGCCAAACCCGCTGGAACACTGGAAATTCCAATAAAAACTCAACAGATGACAAATGATTTTGAATTTGCTTTACTTAAACAAATAGTTGTAATTTTAAATCCGATTAAAGTAACAGTTGAAGCCCTTTGTCGCAGTGATATGAATCTCTGTAAAGCCGATGCTGCACTTTCATTTATGCTAAAAGAGGTATCAAAAAGTGATTGCAAATTAAGTGATGAACTGGTGAAAGCTCTCCTTAAAAGAATCCAAGAAAGAACAACGATTTACTCAACACTCTTAAATTTTTTGAAAACCCCAAAATTGAAATCAGAATTTGATAATAACGTAGAAATGTTTGTTATTAGAAATGAGTTAAAAACGTTGATTGCTCATTTTAAAGGAAATGAGATCACTTTCAGGTTTTAAATATGAATATCCCAAGAAAGATTATTTTGTAAGTGCATTCCAAGAAAATTTGTTTCAATGATTTGCCCATTTACTAAGTAAGGTCTAAATCTTATAAGTTTAGTTTTTTGAGCATTGATGATCAATTTGTTAATTCTCATGAACTCCACAATTATACCGGGTGTTTTTTTTACAGGTTTGTTTTTCGAAAAGAGATAAAACTGGCATTTTGTGGTCAAATCTGGCAACTCTAATGTCATTTATGTTCAGCTTGGTTTGCCATTTCATCATGAACAGGTTGGCAAAAGAACAACGCTTGCAAATCGTGCAAATTTATTTCGAAAATAACGGTTCAGTTCGCGAAGTTTACCGCAAGCTCCGTCCATTTTATGGTCGACATAATCGTCCATCAGAGCAATTAATTCGGTTAACCATGGATCGTTTTCGCACTACGTTTACTCTATGTGATAATACGCATCCGCAGAGACGTCGAACAGTGCGCACCGAAGAAACAATTGCCGCTGTAGAGCAAAGTGTTGAAGAGGACCCGAATTAATGGAGACCGGTATAGAGCCATGATAACCGACTATTTTGTTCCCGAATTGGATGGCATGAATGTGGATGAGTTGTGGTTCCAACAAGACGGCGCTACATGCCACACAGCGCACGCCACAATCGATTTATTGAAGGAAACATTCGATGAGCGCATAATTTCGCGGAATGGACCTGTCAATTGGCCACCAAGATCGTGTGATTTGACAGCATTGGATTATTTTCTTTGGGGATATGTGAAGTCGCTCGTCTACGCCGACAAACCAGAAACGTTAGGGGAATTGAAAGCCAACATTCTTGGCGTTATTGCCGACATACGGCCCCATATGCTCGAAAAAGTGGTTGAAAATTGGACCTGTAGAATTGGCTTTATTCGAGCCAGCCGCGGCGGCCACATGCCTGAAATCATATTTAAACATTAATGGCATAAAATTATCCTTTCAATAAAGCCAAATTGATGGTCATTAAAACGATTTTCTTGTGTTTTATTTCAATTCGAAGTTCTGTACCTCTCAAAAAAACACCCTATAGCTGCATCATATTCCATTTGAGTTTTTAAGACAGTTTCATGCATATACGGATACAGAGAGATTTATATCATCGGCAAATATTGTTAGCTTTCCAAACATAGGCAAGTTTTGCATATCATTTAAATAGATTAAAAACAAACTTTGTTCAAAAATCTAATTAGAGAAAGCTGTCAAACTTTTCGTTGCTTACTTTTTTGTAGTTTAATTTTTAGTTCACCCCAGTTCAGCTGAAAATAAGTCATTTAGTAAAGAATTATTTTGTTAGTCCAGACAACGTTACCGTTGTGTCCCAAAAGTGGCAATTTGACCCTTTTTGAGGCTTTTGCCACTTTTTTTCAGTACCCTTTTGTATCATTTTAAATCTATTCATGCTACTTTTTGACCCTTTTTAAATAGTTTACTTACTTACCGCTAATACAATATCAAGCAATTATAATTGCAATAATAAGGTTTGAGTGGTAGGCTAGCTGATTGCACTGTTTTGGTAGAAACAAATTTCAAATTTTTGTTACATTAAACTTATCAACCATTTCTAGAAACAAAATATATGTTGTTTTTTGTATTGTTGTAGTTTGGAATTGGAAAATTAAAAAATAGGTAAATCCATGGTGAAATTAAATACTAGGTGACAGCATTGATACAACAATTACAACAAGGCAAGAACAACAGGCATTTTTCTATATGTACACCCAGAGAAAAGTCGCATTTTAAAATCGAAGAGAATCGTTGTTGAAATAAAAATTTAGCAACTTTATGGTTTACCACGTTAATTCAACATTGAGCAGCTTTGATAGTATGAAAAACCACATTAAATGAACAATAAACACTTTTGATATTTGTATTTGTCTCTAAAATAAAAATATTTTTGTTAAATTGAAAACGTTCAACATTGCATTAAGAACAAACTTTTTTGGTTTCATAATCAATTAACGAATTAACAATGACAGCTGTAAATCAAAAATTTTTCAACTTCAATTTAAAAAGGCTAAAACATGTATTTAAAGGAAAATGTTTTTAAGTTCACAAAGTATATTTTTGATTCAATGTGGATACACTTTTGAACTTATAATGTGCGTTGTTAAACATATCTTCTTGGTGAAGCAACATTAAATTAACGTTGATACCTGCTTATATCAATAACGCAATGTTGATTTGAGATTGTTAATCTTCCATTCAAATTAGTGACACTTTAATTTAAAGTTGTATCACCTTATAATAATGTTGCACTTTTTAGAAGCAAGATGGTAACACTGTTAAAAAGTATAAACAAAATAAATAAAATTTGTAAGCTGCAGTCATAATTAAAATTTGTATATTTTTGTGAAAAAAGTGAACAAAAAAATAATTGAATGGACAACTTAGAGATTCTAGATGATATAGTAGTTGGTGGTGATGAAATCTTAATAAATGCAGAAGAATTTGCAGATACAATTGGCCAAATAATTTATAATGAAGAAAATGAGGCCACTTGCTCAGTTGATGAAGACTTGGAAAAATTAAAATCTTTGCTAAATGATTTTAATCTAATGCAACTATTTCCGATATTACAGGGTAAGTAATTACGTTTAGATATATTTTTAACCCCTCTATGACTATTATGTTTTTATTTCATATAGCTGCTAATGTGACATATAGGAGTTTGCAATATATTCAAAAAGACGATCTTAAAGATGCAATTCCACATTTGGGACTTAGAATAGAATTCAGGGAGAAATTATTTTTGTGGCGTAAAAAGGAAGTAAGAGTTTTATAATTTCCATATGGCTTAAAGAGTATATTTTTAATTATTCCTTTTATTGTAGTTTGGAATTAACGATGAAACCATTTCAAATTCCAATAAAGTCCAAGACTGGCTAAAGAGAGACCACCAAACTGTCCCTTCTTCGTTTTCTTCAAATTCATCCATAAAACGTGTTCTAAATAAGGTAATTATTTCCGTTTTATTTGTTACCTAATATATGTATATTATTTATATGACTTTTAGGGATTTGACAAATATACTAAACCGTACATCTAAAGGACAATCATCCTTAGAAATATATAGACAGTCACAAAAGCTTTTAGATAATAACCGTGATGACATAATAACTATTATTATAGAAGAAATTGTTTGTAACAAAATATCACTTAAGCCCAGTGACTTTATCAATATTGTCAACGATATATGCCAGATTTTCCCCAGTGAAACAGTAGCAAAGGTAAGTAATTAATTTTAAATCAAAACAAATATGTATAACAATTTCTTTATTTTTAAAAGGGAATATTATTTTATTGGACGCCAAGGGAAAAAAATCCTAGTGACAAGTTATATTCTAAATATGTTAATGCTCGATGTAAACGTTTAAAAAAGGCAGAGGAACCTGTTACGAAACTGAATAATGACGAAAGAAATTATCAAGGTGTAGAAATGGACGAATGCATTGCTTTAGCTTTAAAAACGTCTCTCAATAGAGATAGCTCCAATTGGCAAGAAGTATGCGACGAATGGAATAAAACTTTTTACATAAGGCAAAGGGATTTAAAACGTCTGAGCAATATAGAGTTTTTAAAGGATTGGGCTAAATATTCAGACTCTAGAGCTCCAGATCTTGTAAGTGTAATTGGAAATAATTGATAACATTTTTTAACAGTTTGTTTTTATTAGATTAAAATAGATTTCAATTTATTATACCCGGACAAAGAATTCATGTTATATACAAAGTGGGAAAGGTTTAAAAAAAACCAAAATATATTTTAGTGAGAACATTCACAATCACTACTGCAAACAGCTGCTTTCTGTTGCTCAATCTACTGAAAGTAAAGGTAATTATGTATTCTATAAAAATCATAAAAAATCGTTCATAAATTTAGAAATATGCGAATTGTATAAACTTGTCCATATTAATAGAATTAAAATTAACTTTTGTTTTCAGACACCGAAGACTACATAATAGCAATAATAATCGCTAGTATTTTACAGTCATCAACACGTTTTAAAAACGAAGAAGGAAAGCTGAAAAAGAAAATAACCATTAAAGATGCACAGGAAAGTTTTGTTCTTCGGCTTATATCAATCAATAACTACGAAGCTGAAATTGCAGAACGTATAAGCAAGTATTATTCTATTGGTATAACAATTCAACCATTTATAATTGTTGAGGGGCCTTCTGATAGCACAATTAAGTCATTTTACGTCTATTTTGACAAAACGTTGTATAGATTTTCTTCATTTATTGAAAGTTTGGACATATGCTTCAAAATTTTTCACGTATTTTCACCCTCAGTACCCTCAAGCATGTGAAGCATCTTGGGTGTTTATACAAAAATATTTTTTTGAAATATCAACAGTTCATGATATTAAATCTTCAAAAATTACATCCATTTTAACATTTCTAAATAGTATTTTAGATCAACAATAAAAATGCATACATGCTTAATCCTATTGCTACAAATAATTGACTTTGTACTAAAATCAAAATATAGTATTGCAGATTTGACAGAATTTCAAAGTTTAGTAGAAAAACACCACAAAAACTATATCGAACTCTATGGCTCATTGAAACCCAAGCATCACTTTCTCACACATTACATAACGTCAATAAAAAAATGTGGCCCATTAAAATACCTCTGGGTAATGCGTTTCGAAGCAAAACACAAAGAAGCCAAAAAATATTTAGCAAACATTACATCTCGAATAAATCCACCCTACTCTTTAGCTATTAAATCGGGTATAAAATTTGCCCATTTTTTATTAGAAAATGAAATTCCCTTTGATTTAAAAAACAAGTTTCAAAAACATGAAATTTCAGATATAACTAAAGAATCTTATTATCCAAAAATTATATTTAATAACAACAATATTGATTTTACAAAAGTAGTTACAGTAAAAGAAGTTACTTACAAAGGTACAAAATATAAAAATGATTACTTTGTAACAACTCAGAAACCGAATTTTAAGGCATTTAAAATTTTTCTTTTTTTATACCAATATAATAATTTATATATTTTGTGTTTTCCAATAGTTTTAAAAGAGTTTTGTCAACATTTTCAATCATATGAAATAATTAAAGAAATTGATGAAATTAACGTATTTAATATAGATTATTTTAATAGCTTTCCAACACATTCCTATACTTTAAATAACGGAAAGACTTATATTCGTCCAAAAATGTAATTATAAAATGAATTTAATAATTTATTTTCAATAAAATGTTTAAAAAATAAAATTAATTGGCATTTTTAATTAAAAACATCAAAGTTAGTATAAGCAAATATAAGCAAAATGAACCACTGTACCACAGCAGTACCATTATTAATTCAACGTTGAACGTGTGTGGTTTAAATACGTCCACCATTAAAATATAAATGTGCTTTGTTGATTCGTACATTTTTAACTTTGGTTTTAAAATTTTTATATTTGGAAATAATGTAGAATATTTTTTGATTAAAGGTTGCTGACTTTTAAGGTAAAAATGCTAACCTTTAATTTGAGAATGGCCAATATTAAAATAAGTACGAGCCATTTTAAGTTAGAGTTGCTGCAACTTTGATATGGGATCTAAGTTGTTTTTACAATGGACGTTGTTACATTTATAATTTTCCACCTTGGCGAGTTTTCGTTGCGTTTTTTTATTGATTTGAAGTGGTTTTTGTTGATTTCATGTTGTTTTTTCTCTGGGTGTAAAAACCTTCGTCACTGCCAAAAAGTTTTTTTTTATATAACTTTTTGACATTTTCAATTTCACCATGAATAATCAGCTGGCGCTACGCTGTCACCTTGTATTTAAATTCACCTTGGGTAAATCTATTTTTTGATGAAAATATTTATTCAAATATATAACCAGAGTTGCCGTTTTGGTAAATTTTAACCAAATTTGGTTAATGTGTAATTTTTTTTTTCATATTGGTTATTTATATTGATAATAAAAAATGTAAGAATATTTTATTTAGTAAATATCAAATTAGCATGACAAGTTTTAAAATTAAATTTTGAAGAAATTTTTAACGTATTTGTATATATAAATGAACTTTTTTGTAACAAATTTCAAAAATATTTGTAACAATTTTTACAAATTTGTAAAAGTTTTTAGTTACTAAACAAACCTATTGTTTTTAGCAATTTTTATATGTTTCTTTTTTATTAAAACTTGAATTTGTTACAAATAAATTAAAAAAAAATTGGTTAATTTTTCTCCAATTTGGTTATTTTTTATTTCAGTGTTGGTTACAAATTTTTTTTGGTTGTGGCAACGCTGTATATAACTAGAAATTTGTTGCACACTATTTACTTTGCCTCATAGTAGTGCTGTAACTGACAGAGTTTTTTCGAAGTTATTACTGATGAAAAGTAAACTTTTTAACAGACTTAAGGTAAAACCTGGCGATGCCATGCTTTCGTCTCTTATGGTGTTTTCTTTTCTGAAATAAAATGTTACACCTTTATTATGTACATTTTTATAATGTTTACCCCACATTTTAAAGATGTCGCATTTTTAATGGTCAGAATAGAACATAAAATCACAACAGTGTAACACTTTTTTTTCATGTACAGCTGGTTTTGTTTATTTTTTGTTAAAAAAGAAGAAGCAGATAGCTCCCTGGTAAGATCACTTGAAATACGACAATGAATATCTCTCAAAAAGACCAATGGCACCTTCCCGACTAATACGCAAATTTTTCTTAAACTATAAAAATTATATATATAAACATACATTACATATATGTATAAAAAGTAGGAGATATTGTCCTATGAAATTTTACATATGTACATCAACTTCAGAGTATTCATTAATTACGTTCTCTACAAAGCCTTTCACTCGCGGTTGTGGATTTCGTTCCATAATCATATAAAATATTTCATCATCATCAGATGATGAAGATGAATCCAACCAGCCATCCAAAATTTTTGCAGCAAATAAAAAAGTAGTAATATTTTCCATTTTGTATTTTTTTTTTGTTTCTTAAAACAAATACACATTCATAAACAAAACAAATATCAGCTGTTTTATCGTGCGATTCTCCCCCTCTAAAAATACAGAGTGTGAAAGGTGCGCCATTTTTTAAATTTATAGTGTGGCATTTATAGAAAAGAACACACTACGCTTTAGCAGTGTTGACATTTTTTGAGAAAAGAACACAAAAAAATGAAAAAGGTGCGAAATGGGAAAAACGTGTAACATTTTTGCCAGAAAAGAAAACGCCATTAATTTGTTTGAATAGAAGCTAGAAGAATGAACTTCTAGTGAAGATTTAATAACCAAATATAGAATATATGTATATTTCAAAAATTTAGTTTTTCTTTCGAAATCCTAATTTACAAAGTACAAATTTTAAAATTTAATAACACTACTTCAAAATTTGTTATTTTTGTATACATGTATTTTTTATACATACATATGTACAAGGTGGCGCAAAAATAAACTTCCGATGTTTTTTTGCTTTAGTTAAAAAAAATGAAAAACTTTGATTATTTTTATTTGATCGTTTAATTTTTTTTACATCAAGTCGAGAATATGATGTCATGTAAATGGCCGCCGCCACAGTTGATTGTCATTTGAGCCCTTTTTATGGCATTTTCCATCACTTTGGCCAACACTTCCGGCGATAGGTCCTCACATTCTTGACGGATATTGTCTTTAAGAGCTGCAAGAGTTTGAGGCTCACCATTCACAGTAACCGTTTGGCCCGCGACGTCTTCGAAGAAAAAAGGTCCAATGACTCCTCCAGCGAAAACAGCACACCATACAGTGACTTTGAGCGGGTGTAATGGCTCTTCGTGGGTTACATGCGGATTTTCAGTGCCCTAGAAGCGTAAATTTTGTTTATTTACGTACCCGCTAAGATGGAAATGGGCCTCATCACTCATGATTATTTTTGATGAAAACTCATCTTCCTCTTGGTGGTGATTAAGGATGGCTTGAGCGTATGTTAGACGCGATTGGCGGTCAGCAGCTAACAGCTTGCACCGTCTGCACTTTGTACGGAAACATCTTCAAATCTTGTACCAAAATTAGCTGTTAAGACCGTCGACTGATACCCATTTGGGGTCTGCCACGCCTGGCAGCATCTCGTGTTGTGCCAGTGTCTTCGAGGGGAGCGGCTAAACGTCACAGTGTTTCACCAGTAGGCGTTGGACGGCCAGGAAATCTGCGACGAAATTTACGTTGTGCCAAAGTCACCGACCGATTAGTGGTCAAATAAATAGTCAGCAATATTCTGCATTGTGGAGCAGTGTAGCGTAACATTGTTTTTTAACGTGTATTTCGCATGTGTTTACTACACAAATGTCAAAACAGAACTGACATTAGGGGCCAATCGCAAAATTTATAGGATTTTCTGATAGGAGGATTACTTTTGCGCCACATTGTACATATATTGAATAATTTTATATCCCTGCGTTAATTGTCTTTAAGCTACTGGTACGATTACTAGTACAGCAAACACTAGTTCAAAAGGTGATAGCACATATGTATATAGAAAAGTAGTTTATTTGTAGATTGATTTGACTTGTAGAATTTCATATTACTTTTTGATGATGTTTGAACGCGAATTGCTAATTCGCGTTTTCATTTATTTTCTTTTAAATGGTTACAACAATTTTTAAACAAATTCAAATTTGAAACAAAGAACAGTATACTGTGTACTTTTTCGCTGCACCGCCGCACAGTGGTATTTGTTTATACAATGTTTGGCAAAAAATATAAGGAGTGCTCGTAGAATGTTGAAATTTGGCACAGAGCCATTGGTTGACTTAATTAAGAAAAATATAAAGTTTCATCAAAATTGGCCACGCTCACTACCCACCGCCCATAGAACCGAAAATTTATTTTTGGTCCAAAGTTTTTGAAATTTGGCACAGAGCCTTTGGTTAGCTCAAATAAGAAAAATATAGTTTCATCAAAATTGGACACGCCCACTACCCACCGCCCATAGAACCGAAAATTTATTTTTGGTCCAAAGTTTTTGAAATTTGGCACAGAGCTTTTGGTTAGCTCCATTAACGCCCCCACTTACTGCCCATATAACCCATACTATATTTTTTCCCACAACTTTTTGTTTCTTTACCAAAACTAATTATTTTATAAATAAATTTCAATACATGCATTTAAATATATACTTTTATTCATCATCTATCATTTCTTTTACTACATCATCTAGTTCCAAAATATGTTTACGTGGTTGACGTCTTATACTACTTATATAGGGATCAGATGATGCAAGCAAACGATGCAAAACATCAGTATTTGTTACAGTTCTACTACATTTTCTGGAAAACATTAATCTATAATTTCTGCAATCCTTATTACGTGCTTCTTCTGCTTCCTCGGAGAGCATGCCTATAGGGAGCACTGCTGCTTCAATTATGTCATTTCCATGTATCAATACTTTATGGACAGTAGCTAGCATGAAGTACCAATTGTATTTACGAACAAATAGCTCAGCAGTATCCCACGAAAATTTCTTAAACTTCCCCGTATCAATTTTGTGCCCACATGTAATTATTTGGAGAATAATTCGGAAGCGATCTATTAGTTCTTCACTAATACCTGTTATATCTGCTACGAGAGCAGGATTAGAAAAGAAACGCCTTGAAGTATTTCCGTCATTCGACGACCCAGTTCCTTGTTGTACAGTATCCACTCGCAAGTTCATGCGTTCTTTAAATGCTTGTTGAATGCGCTGTTTGTTTTCTTGTTTTAATATCTTATTTTTTGAATCAATTGCAGACCACTTTTGAAAGGGCATATTATAAGATATATGGAGTATGGACTCCATAAATTTTATTCGAGCGTGTAATGATGAAATACCTAATTTAAAAGCTTCACTATCAATGGTTTTTGTTGATATTATATCCAAATGTTCATTTCAGAGGGCTTCGCTTTACAAATATAGCATACGGCTGCTGAAGCGGTATTTGTAACTGTCTGAGCCGTTTTGCCATCTAGCATCGTGAACACTAAATTGTGTATTACATTGAATTGTTTGCCGCATACTATAACAGTCGTATTTCCTAAAGCGCTAATTTCGGACTTTATTTTCTCAACAACTGTTAAGACTTTTTCTTTAGTCTCCTTAGCGAATTCGAAAGAAATTGGACGACAATATCTTGTTGATGATGGATTACTGTTACGCCAGTATTACTCTTCAGAGGTTGCTCGTAAACTTAAAGGCTCCATCGATACTAATAGCAGGTTCTTGTCAGTAACATCAGGTGCTAAACTTTGATTGTACTCTGAATGTCCAGAAGAGCCATCGCAACCCCACTTCGACATACGAGTGCAATTCAAATTTATCATATTATTATTTTCGTGTGAAAAACTTTCAAATAAACGCTTAGTGGTGTGATCCATTAAACTTTGCAAATTTACTGAGGCTTCTTTTTCTTGATATTTGAACTTCACTGGGATAACACTTTTTCTTCTCATCTAGTACCGTAGCATACGGAGGTAAAATATTGTATCCCTTTTTATGCAAAACATATTTTATAGTTTCGTACTGATACTTTGTTAACTCTGCATCCAGTAACAACGCCAGCGCAGTTGAGGGAGGAATATATGATTGCGATTTTAAATTTGAGCCTGCTAATGCACTTGCCATTTCTAAATGTTGTTTGCTATACTGGGACGCTAAATCAGCAGCTTTGTACCTTTTACTACGATCAGCGCAATCGCCGAATTCCTTAGCTGGCCTTCCCATTTTTGTTGAAAAACTAGGTTGCTCATCAGCAAGTGATATTTCAAATATATCTAAAAATTTTCAATTATATTCAAAGTACACATTAATTATTTTGTTTTGAAACCTACTTCTTAGCCAAGCATAATTTTTCTTAAAAAAATATGATTTGTTTCTGTGACATTCGGCCCAACGTTTTAAAAAGTGACTAAGAAATCGCTTCTGAACTGATTTTTTCACAATTTGAATTTCATTAATAGTAAGCACCATGTTTTTAGTTTTTATGAAATCAGTTAATAAATCCACATTACTATTGTAATTTATAAGTTCCTTGCACAATTCACTATATGAAACACAAAATGAATTCATTTTAAAAATTAGTTACGTTTAATAATTTTCTTATACTTTTTTTGCAAATATTATTATTTTAAATAACGGTTTAATTAATCATATGGTTTTGTTTTTCTTTTTTTGTTATGCACTTTTTCGATATTGCTGTCAATGAATTATTAAAAAGTAAAAGTAAAAGCCTAAAAGTATATAAAACCTCTTATTGTAAATATGCATTGCAATTTATTGTAAACATTCATAAAAAATAAAAATGAGTTTTATCACAAAATTTATAAGTTTGTGCAGCGATCGCAAAAAGTCGCAGAATTTTTTTTTACATAAAATGAAAGAAAATATTCCAAACTTTCATTTAGAAGTAGTACTAACACGGAGGTAGACCGAGCTAACTTATTTCTTTTCTAATGAAAACTGAAAATGCTAAATTTTTTGGAGTCATTTTGATTTGCTCAGATCTCTTAAACTATATATGTATGTAATTTAAATATTTTTTCTTTCCTATTAAATTTAAAATACTGTATTTTAATAAAAATGCTCTAAAACTATTGGTAGTTGAACCATATTTATTGTATAAACAAATGAAATGTAGTAAAATTTTCATCAGTTTTCGATGTATAATATTTAGATAACTTCACTACACTTTTTTTATACAAAATTTAATTTTTTTTCGAAAGCAAATCATGGTTTTCTACTAATGAAACATTTCTCTACAGAATTGCAATAACTGTAAAAAAATAGACTTTTTGGCAAAAAAAAAAAAAAAATACCACTGTGCTCCGCTGAAAATTATTAGAATACTTTGCCACCCGCATGTCAGTTTATTTATTTGTACATTTATGAAAGTAAGCCGCGTTTTTCTTGTTTGTTAATAAAGTGACATTTAAAAAAATAAAATTAAATTAAAAAAAAACAAATTACTGTTAATACAAATAGAGTACTACTGTGTAATGAAAATCCTCCAACAAAATTATATTTTGTGAAGAAATTGTAAATCGACCTGAACTATACTTAGAAGAAGAAATAAGTGATGAAAATAACCGACCGACGAAAGATTGCGAATTATCAAATCAATCTTTGAATGAAAAGTTGAAGAAATTGTTTATACAGAACAAACCCACAAGAAGTTGCGCCGAAAACTTGTTGTGAATTTTGTCTGAGGAAGGCTTGGATGTTCCGCTATCTTTAGAAGGGCTAATTGAAAAAACGAACAAAATTAAAATCCGAAGTGTTTCACCAGGCAGTTTCCACTATTTAGGAATAGAGAAGCAGCTTAAAAAAGTCGAAAATGTTTTAAAGAATTATTCCTCTGTCGAACTTCAAATCAATGTTGATGGTATTCCATTATTTAAAAGTTCTAAAACGCAACTCTGGCCAATCCTTATATGCAGTTTTAATTTAATAACAAAAAATACATACATATTTATATAATTAAGCTTTGATAATTAAAAATCAAACAAAAAATTAATATTTTTATTAGTCCTAATCTAGACAGGCAACTTTTACTTTAGCTATTCTCTTTAATTCTATTTTACGCATCGCATTTTTTATCACACACGTTTTAAAATTTGTATTTCTTATTATAATTCTTTCATTTTTTCAAACTTCAGATTGAAATGCATGAAAAACAAAACGAAAAAGAATTGTCCATTTCCTTTTATAAACTAAGAATTGATGAACCAAAAATTGATTGTGAAGACAAAGACTTAACAAATTTCATTGGCGCATATTCAGAAATCGTAACTAATGTCGAAACTTATTAAACAGAAACTAAAAAGTAGTTCACAAATAGTTAAAGATCTTATGCACAAATCATAACTAACTTAACTACGTTTCCACGGCACATGCTTTTTTCAAATAAGCTAACTAATTTCCACTCAGTTTTTTTGTCCATTAAAAAAAAATATTTTCCACAAATTGTAAATTCTGTTTTTTTTATTCTGTTTGTTTATTAAAAACAACTGTCAAATCGAATCAAGTTTTTTGGTCATGTAAACAGCATGATTCATAAACATGATTCAGAGAGCGAAGCAGGTGATTCAAGTAGTCGTGGAAACATAGTATTAGCAACTGCTTTCAGCTGTTAAAAAAAATGCAACACTGCATTTAGTAGATTTTTGTTGACGAAAAACACATCTCTAGTTTGTTTTCTTTTTTTTTGTGATTTTTTTTTTGGTCAAAATGGAAAATAAGGTAAGTTTATTATTATTTTTAGAAAAAAAATATGTATGTATTTATTGCTTTGTGTATTTTAGAGACTCAAATTGGTCGCCAGATGAAAAAACTACATTTAAAGAATTGGTGGCCAAATATGTTAACATCATCGACGACAAGAAATAAAATCAGTCAGCTGTTCTTTAAATGTATTTGTTAGTTAACATTTATGCTTGGTTTTCACTATGTCAGTTTTGTTGTCAAATTGTCCAAATTGTTGGTAATTTCATAACAATTTGGACAATTTGACAACAAAACTGAGATAGTGAAAACCAAGCATTAGTTACATCTTTACCCATAATTAAGTTGTAACTTTTCGTGCTGAAAGTAATCAACTAAGAATAACTTAAGTTGGTACTTAAAAAAGTTTAAACTTAGTTATCATTTCTGAATATGCGCCATTGGGTTTAATAAAACCAACAATTTTAGGGATTTTTTTATATGTAAACCAGTTCTTAATGCAGAACTAATTGTACTAGTATCAGACTAGAAGAAATGGCACTAGCATCAAGCTAGAATCAATTGTACTAGTTCTCATCTAGTACCAATAGTACTAGTTCTTAATGTAGTACTAATAGTACTAGTGTCCATCTAGTACCAATGGTACTAGTAATTTTCCTAACACACTCAATATTAATTTGAGCATTAAGATAGTATGGGAAAGGTTACAGTTGGGGACTAGTACTGGTGATGTACTAGTACAATACTAGTTTGTTACTAGTTCGATCTCCTGTAGGGATTGAAAAAATAATATATGTATTAGGGTGACTATTGTATTTGTATGTAAGAAAATTTTTGTTGGAATTATAAATTTTTCTCAACGGAATATTGCCAATAGGTCTAAAAGTTTTGTGCCGAAAATTTGAGCCAAATCGAACAACGTTTTCTGGACGCGCATCGAGGTCAAAGGTCAAGTATTTTTATATTTCGCAGTTAATATGAAATAATGTTGGGAAACTCATTAATTTTCTACATTAGTTTACAAAAACATTTGGATTCTGTAGACTTTTAATAAAAAGGACAGTCAAACTGTTTTTTTGGGAACTAACCCTCAAATCTCATTTGGGTCAAAGTGACCGACAAACTATTTTATTGCAAGCATGTTTTGTATATGTATGTTATTATTGTCAATGCACACAAATGTACAAATTCTGTAGACTTTTGATAAAAAAACTTAAAAATATTCCAAGAAAAAAGTTATGATACAAATTTTTAATTAATATAAAGTTTTAAGATTTTTTTTTTTCTTTTAAAATTTACAAATCAAAATCTCTTTGAAGAGAATGTAGATTAGCATTTTTCGGATACAACTGCCTATATTTTTGTACCACCTGTAAAATATTAAACCATGTTAAAAAAAAAAAAAATTTTAAAATTTATAATAAATGTATATATAGTTACTTTCATTAAATGTTGTTTCTGTTCCTCATCTTTTGTTATCTTGTCATGGTATTCTTGAATTAACTGAATGCCTCTTTCAGCACAATCATTAACAACACTCAAGTTTTGGATAATTTGTTTTGCTCTTAGGTACTCTCCTATCACACTCCAAGAATGTGGATCTTTGCTAAAAAACTCCATTGAAATTCCAAATCTTTTGAAAACTTTTTTGGTATTTTTTGAAAACAAATCTTGTAAAATATCAGAGTTGTCTCTGGAAATGAAACTTTTTAAGTTTTCCTTCTTTATGATTAGCTTCTTTGGTATTTCTTCATCTTCATTTCCAGATGTATCTACAGACATCTTTGCCACTAACTTTCTTTTTGTCATGTTGTCTATCCTTTCGTCAAACAAACAAAAGCCCACACATTCTTCGTTTAAGTAATACAGATGATTTAATACCTTTGAAATGGCTTTGTCCGCAATATTTTGATTAACGGTTTTGTAGTTTTCCAATTTTCTCAAAAAGATAATGTCATTTAAAGCAGCTTTATCCGCTTTATTTGAATCAAACCAGAAATTTGAGTAACAACTTACAATAAAACCAGTTACTTCTATCAAAGCACTGATTTCGAAATCTGTTACTTGAGGAAACTGATTGCGAAAAATTACAATTTTTAAGGGGTATATAGCCTTGGCCATCCATCCAGCGTAGTGTAATGCACCGGGTTTTCTGAATTTTATTCCTAAAGGAGGGTTGCCACCAAGAAATATAATAACTAACTCCAAAAATTCTTTATAATCATCTCTCGGAAATGAGTCGTTAATTTTTCCAAAAGCAAAATCTAAAAGTTCAGCAACATTATCGCCTATAATTTCCATAACTCGTGGATGAGCTATTCCTGGCACATAACTATCTGAACTATTTGAAATTTTTAAAAATCGTTATGTCCGGTCCAGAAGATACTCCAACATTGGCCTCTGTAAAAACTGCTGCTAAAACAATTTCAAAAATATGGTGTCTGCAGCCTAGAAATAAAATATCTCTTCCAATTGATCTCTGCAAAAGCACACATGCACCTTTCAGTCTACCAGTGTTGGATGATGTTGTATCAAACACAAACGCTTCCGTTCTTTCCAAAATATTCTTATCTTCTAAAGCATCATAAACTGCAGAAGAAATTTCCGCTCCAGTCCCAGAGGGAATATCAGGCATGTCTATAATTTGCTCTATGCCTGAAGCCGTAGCAATTATAGCCAAACGGTCTTCTAATTTTCCTGTTATTGTCGATAACAGTTTAGTGTCCCAATGAATGGTCAAAGGTTGATCACTTGCAGTAAACTTTTGCATAATTTTTTCACTTTGACTTAATCTTAATTGAGCTCTTTGCTGACTTATGGAGGTTCGATTCAAAATATAATCAGATGTATTAAGTCCGACGGCGTTAAGAACTGCCACCAATAAATGTACAGCATCTATTTGGCTAATTTTCAACTTGTCGAAAACTGCAGCTAGCCTCGCGTTAAAGCATTTTGCTTTTTCATACAAGAAGTACTGCAACTACGTTTTGCCTCTACAGAACATACAGAATATTCTTCATCTGATGTTGCAGCATCCTCAGACGTAGAAAATTCAATCATATTGCAAGCTAAAATAAATGTTGTCACAGTTCAGTACATACTTATAACAAAAACTGAAAACAACGTTTTATGATATTTAATTTAATTTTTACCTGTTGAAGTTGATGGTAATTCGTCACTTAATTTTTTACGCAACTCTTGTTGTTTTTTGCGATTTCTTTTTTTTTCTCTTTTTTCTTTAGAGTACCATCGACTCCCAACATACACCCTTCGCGACCTTTCATTCTTTGTTTAACTAAAAATTGTTTGTCTTCTTCTATATCTATTAGTTCCAGTGCATCGCTACGAGCAATATCGAAGAGATCGTCTAAATTATCCCTCGACAGTTGCCTTCTGTTTTTATGAATGTCGGACACTCTAGATATATATTTTTTTTAAATCTTTCCATTCCTCATAAAGCCGCAACATTTTTTTGTACACCAATGCAAATCGTGAACAGGAATACGGCCCTTTTCCCAAAAAATTATACACTCTCTTACCACAAGATTAGCACTATCCTTTGCAGTTAGCTTCGTTGTCCTCATATTATAAAAAAAAAACTTTAAGGCAGTCCCTCTTCGAGGGAAGCTTTGAACCAACTATTTGATGTTTTGAATAGCCTATTAAAAATATTTCTTCTCTCAACGAGGGCATTGCTATATATTTTCACCAAATTCACAAAAAAATATCTCACAGAAAGCACTTTACAACAGTAATTCACACGACTGAATGCAATTTATATAATTTGTGGGAAAATACATAATTCAAACGTATTTTAAAACTTTAGTAGGCCTTGAAATTTATAGTAAGAATCCGTTAAAAATAATGGTTGTTGTCTAGGAAAGTGATTTACTACAAAGATGTGTTTTTGTAATTATACATTACATGTCTTCGGCAGCCGGAAATTAATGATGCTTTTATTCAAAAACGTTAATGTTTGTGGCCCGCTTTGAAATATGAGGGTTAATTACCGAAATAGTTGTTGTTTACTATTTTTTTTTAAAAATCAATAAATCCACATTTTTTCGTTAAATATTGAAGAAAATACACGAGTTCAACAAATTTATTTCGTATAGATTGTAAAATATAAAAATACTTGACCTTTGACCTCGATGCGCGTCCAGAAAACGTTGTTCGATTTGGCTCAAATTTTCGGCACAAAACTTTTAGACCTATTGGCATAATATTCCGTTGAGAAAACTTTAAAATTCATAAAAAAATTTTTGCTGTCACCCTAATGTACATACATATCGAGCCATAACCGCCGAAAAATGTATCCCACAAACTCAAAATTTTACAGGGGAAGGTTTTTTTTAAATAAAATCAGTTTGAATAAATATTGTTTTGTGTAATACATTTAATTTTAATAATTTTAAATGATGTTGAACTCAAGAATGATAAAATAAAGATTACGCCATGCGCATGATTTCCCGTTATGTGACGTAGTATGGCCATTTTAAGGGTTACCAATAATGTTTCAGGTGTTAGAATTAAAATTTCTTGCGAAAAATTTATCTTTTATGTGATAGTTGGCAACCTTGCAATTGAAGTCTCTGAGAGTTCTAAAATAAAATCTGTGTAAAAAAGAAAAACAAACAAAAACAAAACAACAAAAAATATAAACATGAAGAGTGCAGTGAGCAAATGCAAGCAAAACATGAGTAAAAAAAACAAGTGAGAAAAAATTAGCCAATAGAAACACAGAATGTGTGACGTCACAGGGCCTAAATGCGCAGAACATTTTAAAATTTTACGCGCGTTGGCGTAATCTTTATTTTATCATTCTTGGTTGAACTATCGATTTCGATAAAAAAACAACAATCGATTATGGTGTGGGATACATTATTTTGGCGGTAATGGCTCGATATGTAAAACTAATTTTTTTTTACCAATTTTCCTCTCTTTATTTTTAGTTAATAAACTGTGAACTCTTAATTAGTTGTAATAGTTATACTGTTATTTAAATTAAACTTTATTTAATAATTGTTAAAACATTTTGTTTTTTTTTACTGAAACTGAAATAAAGGTAATTCTGTTTGTTTATAAAAAAACTTGACCATTTTTTCTTTAAAATACCCTTTTTGTGAACCTTTTTGAAAATTCTCAACGGTAACCCTGCGTCCAGACCTTTTGACCAGCGTTGTCAACTTGGTGCGAAAAATTCTTTAGTTGGTGCGCGATGCGCTTTTTTTTAAATTTTGGTGCCTAACCTGATGGTTAGGTCTACTGAACTGTTGACGAACAACCAAGGTTAGACTACTAGTGGAATCCTAACAAAATTTATTGGAAAAAATCAACTAGAAAGCTTTTTTACCAATTAGTACTTTAGTTCGGAATATCATATTGTGAGTTAAATTTTGAGTGGTTAAATGCTTATTTTATCTTTATTAGCTCATTTATTAAAAGAGGCTTTTACTATTAATTCTTTTACTAATAATCGTTGATAAAATTTTTTTATAGAATTTATGATATTAAAAATTTTCAAATTCAATAAATATTTGAAACAAAAACGAAATTCTTAACTTGATGCGTTTTCTTGTAAATGGTGCGCTTTTTTCTCCATTTTGGTGCGTTTTGAAATTTCAAAGTTGACAACGCTGCTTTTGACTCAAAGGCAAATGCCGTAATAGTATTTAATTTATTTATATTGAGAGTAGGTAATAATTTAATTTTATTTTTTAGGGAGTTTTAGGGTGAATTAACATAATATTGCAATATTTCTCCACGTAGTGACCTTTGAAGACGCAATAAGTTTTCTGCATCAATTAAACCACAAACAAATGTAGAACTGAATGAAGTCCACTCTTCGGCCATTCGTCTAAATATTGTCAATTCTTTAGGTACTGATTGGCTAGTATTTATTTGTTGCTGTGTAAGCCCTCGATCGGAAAACAATCGATGGAAGCATGGAGTATACTGGATGGTTGTTTGATAAATTATGTAGTTGCATTGTTGTTTCTGTTGTAGACGATGGACGTGAGAAAGACGTTGGATTTATATTTGTAAAATCAAAGGGGCAGATGCCTGGGTCGTAAACGTTGAACATCTGCGAAATGTGGGATTGATATTACTAAACTTTAGTAACTAAAGTGACGTGGTGGCGTTGTAATTGGAAAGTTTTCAACACTTGTGTTATTATATAAAGTGTTATGTTAATTGGCAGTCACAGAATGTAAATAGTTACTTGGTATTTTATTAATAAACAATGTTAGGTCTTTGTTGAATGGCGTGGTTGTAGTGACAGGTTAAGTTGTTTGTTTTCGTTCTATAATAAAAATGAATTGATAATCCCGAAAAATCCCGGGCTTTTTGGAATCGGGAATTAGGGATTACCATCCCTAGTTGTTATAGTATTCGACTAGTTTGGAAAATTTGTATACACAGTTGGGTGAGGAATTGTAGAACAATTTGTCTCTTGAGATTGAGGTTCTTTATGGATAGTAACTACATTTATTGATTCTTGTATGGAAGGAGGCTGTTGGACTGGATTAGATTGAATGTCCAACCATGCATACACAGATTTGTTAATCGTTGGTGTGTCATAACAGCCATTTTGTGACCGCTCGAGAATTTGATATTTCTTTTTAATAAACTCGCTTTCGAGTTGTGACTCTTCTTGTAAGTGTTGTAGTTGTAAAGCGTGCCTGCGGGAATGCTATGACACTGACGAACCGGTACAAACAGAGGCAGCTGAACCTACTGATCTTTGTGTTTGTTTTGAACAGTTTCTACAAATCCATGGGATATTTTGCTGGTTATTATCGATATTGGCACAAACCTAATGAAATATGGAATTGCATTTGAAGCAATTGCTGAAGAATTCGGTGTTAATTCACTTACGTGGTGGTGGTTTGGTTGTTGACCCCGTAGGGAAGATCCATATTTTAGGACTTATAGCGTGTTCAGATATGACCCTTAATTGCGTTAATCGCAATTAACGCCATTATTGAGCTCAATATTCCATATAAAATCTCAATTAATTATTGCGCAATAAGTACGAAATTGTTATAATATTGAGTAAGATTTCGAATGCAACACTGTTCATAACTGTATTTAGTGAACAAAATAGTATAAAATACAAATGTCAACAAAAGAAATCATTAAAAAATCAATGTGAAGGTAAGTTTGTTTACGTAGAAACACAACAACCATATAGAGTATTTTTTGTATTGTTTTCCAACTGTCAAATGATTATTGAGTAATCTGAATATTGCGTATGCCTGAACACTTAAAATAATATTGTCAATTAACCGAATATTGACTCAATTAAGTTTCATATCTGAACACAGTATTACCGTGATTTCGGTCAAATGATTTCCTTCGTGTTGGTCCAATTAGGGTATTTTTAATTTTTTTTTATAATTACAAACACAAACTGCACTTATTATATGCAGTGGTGATATTCAAAATAATTAACAACCGGTTCGCTTAAAAAAATTATATTTTTGCCAAATTTTGATAAAAATAGCGAAAATTTTAAAGTCGCATCCCAGTAACAGACCACAAGACTCTTGAAGAAAATGATTAATAAAAAAAGTTACGTTTTTAACAAAAAATAGTTTTGATTTTGCAAAATAAAAGTCAAAAAAAATTGTTTTAGTTTTTTCTCAAAAGATTGAAGAAACAGCAATCGAAAACATCATCATCCAAGAACCCAATGTATGACCAAAATAAAATCATTTGTTTGTACGTTTGGATAATGAACAACTGAACAATATTGTGTTTGTTGCCGAGACTATTTCACCTTTATAAATACGCATTATATAAAACCGTTAAAAAAAAAAAACATAATCACCCCTATCGTGAATAAAAATTTCACATGAAATTTGTTCCCTTTTCACATTTTTCCTATTAAAATTCAATGTTAAAAAATAAAAGGGAATAAATTTCATGTGGAATTTTTTTTCACGATAAGAGTGAATATGCAACAACCGGTACGGAAAATTTTTAAAATTTTAACAACCGGTTCGAGGGAACCGGTCCGAACCGGCTGAATATCAGCACTGATTATATGTGCCAGAAAAAGAATTTTACAAATTATTGGGTGAAGAACCGATGCTCTTAGTATCCAAATGTAGATTATAAAACGAAAAGCACAAGTTTTTTAATGACAAATTCTCTGAAGATAATATTACGAATTCAAATATGTATATCGTATTTTTTTCTAAAAAAAATGGCTTTTTATACAGACAAAAATGAATTTATTAGAATACCGCGTGGAAATATAGATTAAAAATCCAAATATAATCTAAATATGAAGCTTGGGCGATAAGTAATAACAAAAATTATACAAACGATTATCGATAACTAGCAACGTATTAAAGCAGCGCTAACATTGCTTTTATTCAAAATATTTCTCATCAAACCACTTTGAGAATTTTCCGAGCAAATAAATAAAAAAAGTGATTTTAATAGTTTTTAAAGTTAAACAATGCATAAATATGAACAATTATTACTAAATTATTCTCAAATCTGAGCATGTTTGAAATAAAACTTTGTTTTATTATTTATTTTATTTGGTTTTAGTAATATTTCAATTGCTTTTTAATTGTGTTCTTAACAATGCTAATAACAACTCTTTTTAATGACCAAGAAACAATTTTTATGATGAATTTTTACAACTGTAAAATAAAAAAATTGTAAGTGCAATATATTTTGAAAAATATTTAGAAACACTATTTTATGGGGCTAGTTTGCAATCATTTAATTTTTGGTCTGCATGGAGCATGTTTAAAGTTCGGTAAGTATGAACTTTAAATTCTTGTAAATAATATTTTAAAGTTGTCCATCTCATCTTTGGAAGTGTTCTAAATAAATGGTAAATACGATTAAGATAAATACAGACAATCACCTGATGATTAATGAGTATAACAATGATAACGTAACAGCATTTTCTAAAGAAAAATAAGTAAAAAAGTATAGTCAGTCAAGCCGGACCATATAATACCCTACACCCAGTATATGTGTAAAAACAGTATTTCAAAAATGTATGGGAGCTAATATATTGTGTCTTCTGAGAATATAAATATTTGTTGTGTTTAATTTTATCTCGATATAAACACTTTTGAAAGATTTATACGTGTTAAAATGATTTTCGAAGAGGATCTTATATGAGAGTTTTGACTAATTATGGTCCGACGGTTATACAATTTAGTGTCACGATACCTGTATATGTGAAACTTATTTGTTTTTAATTTTATTTGGCTACAAACATATTAAAGAAATTTATGGTCGTTAAAGTGATTTTGGGAAGTGGGCTTTATATGGGAGCTGTGACTAATAATGCATCGATAATCATAAAATTGGGCACAATGATTTGTATATGTATATACGAAACATATTTGTGTTGAATACTATTAGGATATCAGAACTTTTAAAAGAGCTATGCTCTTTAAAGTGATTTTCGGTAGTGGACCTTATATGGAAGCTATAGTCAATTGTGCACCGATCTACACAAAATTTGTAGGTATGATTAGGCATCATGTATGACTTATTAGTGGTGAAATTTGTTTAAATTTGTGCATAAATCATACATTCATGACCGATAAACTATTATTTCGGGAGGACATTTGTGTGGGGGCTAGGTGAAATAATGAACCGAATTCAACCAATATCAATCCCAACTTTCCTTTGCCCAAAAAATATAACGCACCAAATTTTATGAAAATAGCTTCAAAATTGTGACCTGTACTCTGCGCACAAGTTTTACGTCAGCCAGACGGACATCGTCAAATCGACTTTAAGGTGTGTATGGACTAATATTACAAACATCTGCACAAATCCAATATACTCTGCTCAATAGAGTAGGGTATAATTAAAGCTTTTTGTTTATAGAATATAGATTTTTTTAATTGCGCAAGATATCAGTAGCAATTAAAGCAAGTAAGAGTGTATAATTGGCTGTGCCGAATCTTATATACCAATTGAATTTCCTCTCAATAACGACATTTACAAGAATTTTATGCATATTCTAGTTATAATCAATAATTTGCACTTTGTTTATACATATTTTTGCAGCCTATAAGAGATTTACTTTAAGAAACTATAAATTAAGTACCAAAAAGACCTAGAAAACTGATTTTGAATTTTTGAAACGTCAAAATTATCAACTCTGTATACTCTGTGGTTATTCGCGGAAGTGGAGTTTGTACGGAAGCTATTCTCAATTATGGGCCAACTTTCACAAAAGTCAATAGTATAATTTTTACATACTTATAACTGATCTGTGTAAAATTTCAGTTCGATATGGATGTTTATGTAGCTTAATGAGTTTTCGGTAGTCCTCATAAGGAAACAATGACCTATTGCGGGCCAATCGTCATGAAATTCTGTACGACAATTTATTATTTTTGTTGAATTTCAACGTAATTATGATTTTTTAAATATGGCCCGATCCTCATTAAATTGGATGTGAATATGTCTATATATGTATGGCCTATTTGTGCCGAATTTAAACTTGCTGCTGATGCTTATAAGATATTTATGCGCATTTAAGTGATTTCCGAAAAAGAACTTTATATGGGGGCTATGGTCAAATATGGACCGATTATTATGAAATTTAGTACGAACATTTATATGTGTTTACGGTTTACGTGTGTTAAATTTTGATTTGTTAGTGATTTTTATAAAAGATTTATGTGATTTTCGGAAGTGGGCTTTGTATGGGGCTATGGGCACAATATGGACCGATGCAAACAAAATATCGTTTTGAGGTTTCACTTTGCATGAAACTTATTATTGCAGAATTTTTTATAGATTCGGCTTTTCTATAGACATTTATGTATAATAAAGCCATATTCCGGGAAGATATTTGTATGGGGGCTATGAGAAATCGTGGACAGATTCCTACCATGGTATTATCAGCATTATATTTAATATTTTCTTACTGGACCGATTTTGCCCATTTTCAATACCAAACATTTCGGTAGATCAAAGATTGCTTGGACGGACAGAGGGCCGGACATGGCTAAAATCACTAAGAATCTTATAAGGACCCAAAATATATACAGGTATGTGATGGAAATCGAAAACGAAAACGATTAACCCATTTTAAAGTATTTCTAATCAAATTTTTAAAATTTTTGTTTTAAAATTCTCTTTAATAGCAAATTATCTTTATATTGTGGGATAAAACTGTTTCAATACAGAAATATTACGAACAAATTAAATTCTAAAACTCACTCGTTTTTGTTTTCGATTTCCACAACATACCTGATAGACTTTTTGATTCTACGACCATTATTTCGATGTGTTACAAACGGAATGGCAAACGTAATATGCCCCCCATCTTTTTGGTGGTGGGTATAACAAGTAAGAAAATATAGTCGGTCAAGCGCGATATTATAATAGCCTACAACGAGTATATATGAGCAAAAACTATAAATGAATAAATAAAGGAAAATATGCTAAAAACAAAATTATGTATTTAACAAAATAACTATTTCGAATGGTAGTATCCAAATTATATTCAACACAAATAACCCAGCAAAAACTTACTTACAAATTAATTTAAAAAGTATACTTTTCCTAATTCTATAGTAATAGGAAATTCTAAACAGATTACCTACACATCTATTTACTAGATAAAGTACTTATTTTTGTTTGCAGTGGCCCTTTATAATTTTGCTACTTTCAACCAAAAAATTAATAACTTATTTTTATACCTTAAAATTTTATGAAAACATGTAGTTGTATGCTGATTACAATAAATAAACAAACATTACAAATTCTAAGAAAACTTATTGCAAAATGATACTACATACATAATATGATTTTATAATAATAAAGTGGCATTCTGGAAGTTATTAAAATTAAGAAAAAAAAAGACAAACGTCATGTCAATTAATTTTATAACTATCGGTCCATAATTAGTCATGGGAGCTATGAGAAACTCTTCTGAAAATCACTTTAACATGCGTAAATCTTTTGCAAGTGTTGCTGTCGAGACAAAATTTATGCAAATACTTTGTATACGAGTACACACAGAAGTCGTGTTCTAACAACATCCCATACTCTCGTACATACTTGTATATGCATTTCAATCATTAGTAGAGTGGATTTAAAAACGGTCCAATAACGGAACGAAAAATTGTATTATCCATCCCTGCCTCACATGCTTTTTTATACAATAGTATAATAGTAAGCAAACAAAATAAAACAGTTTTCTTAAGCATCTAATCGAATAGATTTCTATCAATCAGTTTGAAAAAGTACTCCTGCATCATGAGTGTAATGAGAAAGTTACATTTTTGTTCGGATTGCTTATCTTAGATTTTAGGTAGATTAACGTAACGCTAAGGGGAACTGATGTATTAAGTACAATTAAAATCTAAAATCTTTAAACATAATTTATATTATATTATTATGTATGTACGTATGTATATATAGTACATACCAGGTTGTGTCACCGGCAATTCTGTTTTGTTCTCAGATCCATAATATAACAAGTTATCCAGTTTTGAGTATCTTGTTTGTATAAAAAACTCGAAATTGTTTTGTTTTTTTCTCAACAATGAATTTTCAAGCCACATGAATGTAATCGCAAACAAGTATAGTATGTAATCGGATTTGAGTGTATAACTGACACTAGAAACATTCTAATCAATAATAACTTGGCACATAAGTAATTAACGATAATTTAAACTTAACGTTCACATCAAAAGTTAGGTATAAAAAGTTCACTTTACTTTGCTTCACTTTACTTAACAAACGTTTCTAACAATCGCGTCGCGCACTTGTTCATAAACTGAAAACTGAATGTCATTGTATTCAGTCAAAATGTATTCATTTTAATAAATATGTTTTAAATAATAAAATGTATACAGATACAATATACTACATACATACATATTTTTATATTATATTTTGTTGGTTTATAATATATGTGTATACATAGTAGGTATCATATGTATAATATGTATTAACAATTATATTTTTCACTTGAATTTGTTTGTTTATTTAAATGCGATATTTTACTCGTACTTGAATTGTGTGAACGCGGTTTAACATTATGAAAGACTGTAGAGAAATAAACAAGTGCTGAAGTAGGAGCCACAAGTTAAGTAAATATTCGGCCGTTGTCAATAACAACACATTCATACATGTACTTACATATATTCAAAACGAGAGAACGTTCGTTAATTCACCGAGAGCAATAACCGAAGAGACAGGTGGTAAAAAGCGTTGTCAACTTGGTGCGTTTTGCACCATTTTTGGTGCTTTTTTAAATTTTTGGTGCGAAAAATTCTTTAGTTGGTGCGCGGTGCGCTTTTTAATTTTTGGTGGCACCAAAGCAAATTCAACACAACTCTTTGTTTCAGTGTGAGAAAAAATCTTTCTACAATGAGTACCATTTCATTCAACACTGCAACATTTTTTTGTGTATTTCGGTGCGTTTTTTAATTTTTTCGAAAATCTGATGAAATCTTTATTTTTACTAATTTTTAATTGCAGTTTTTTAATAATTCATAATTCATAACTATACGATGAAAAAATGTATTTTAAATACGAATGTATGATAAATGAAATCAAATTCTTCAAAAATCTTTGTTTGAAAATCAAATTAACATTTTAAACATGTAAATATAAATTCTTGTATAACCTGATGGTTAGGTCTACTGAACTGTTGACGAACAACCAGGGTTAGACTACTAGTGGAATCCTAACAAATTTTATTGGAAAAAATTAACTAGAAAACAAAAATATATAAAAAAAGTACCAAATATGGACTGAAATTAGCTTTTTTACCAATTAGTACTTTAGTTCGGAATATCATATTGTGAGTTAAATTTTGAGTGGTTAAATCCTTATTTTATCTTTTTTTAGCTCATTTATTAAAAGAGGCTTTTACTATTAATTACTTTTACTAATAATCGTTGATAAAAAGTGTTTTATAAAATTTATGATACTAAAAAAATTTCAAATTAATTCAATAGATATTTGAAACAAATACGAAATTCTTATAGCCTGTTCGCCGATCTCGAACGTTAACGTTCGCTTAGATAAGACTTAAGACACAAACTTTTTATCGTATCTATTTTTTTACACAATCAAGTTTGTTTATTCCACAATCAAGTTTATGTCTTAAGTCTTATCTAAGCGAACGTTAACGTTCGAGATCGGCGAACAGGCTATTAACTTGGTGCGTTTTTTTGTAAATGGTGCGCTTTTTTCTCCATTTTGGTGCGTTTTGAAATTTCAAAGTTGACAACACTGGTGGTAAACAATAATCTTGAAGTGAAAATATGAGTATGACAGATAAAAATACTAAAAGTAAAATATCAAGATGCCAGATCTGTTTGAATCTTATTTTACACACAACAGGAAGGTGGGGGTGCTTGTGTATATTAATTCAGTCATTCATTGTAACGCATTGAACATTTGTTCGTAGACTCAAACAAGCCCCTTTACGATTGTCCATATTTCTGTTGAAAGTACGATAGGTAGTAGGGTCATGTAGATATGAAATGTTTGATATTATTATTAACAAGATAGAGTGATATATTCGGCTGTGCCGAATCTTAAATACCCTCTACCTAAACGTAAAAGGAAATACAAAAACTACACTGGTTATAGGACTAGAATATCCTTATTCAGTGTTTTCTATTCAGTTTTAGAGCAAATTTTATTATTATTTGATATATTGTTTGAAAGACAATTTTGCGACCAACATAATTTATGTTAAATATTTTGAAATTTTGTCTAATTTTCACCATTTTTAATTGATTCAATTACCAATTCTTACCATAATTTACAGACTTTGTCTGACGTTCATAATAATCTTGAGTGTAATTTCACAGAGTATAAAAAAGGAGAACAATTCGGTTTTAGTGACTTTGCTCAAAAAAAAAAAAAAAAAACAAAAGGAAATAGGGCTTTTAGAGGAGATGCCAGCAAACAAAATTTGTTGGCGGTCACGCCTATTTTCGAGGGGACGGGCCCGTAAAGTTGATAATATATAGGCCTATATCTCGGGAACTACTGGGTGTTTGATAATTTATAGTACATTAAATAAAAGGTATTAACAATACCTTTCCAACGATATATATCATGATTATAAAATATGGACCTAATATGGGTTAAATCCGAGAAAAATATTTATTGACCCGAATTTATTTGTTTTTGGGAAATGGTTCTTATATGGCAGCTATGACAAATTATGGGCCGATCTTCTTAAATTTTTGAACAGTTATTTTCATGCATATGAGGATATTCAACATAATAATGGTATATATAAGATATATAGAGCAATTCCATATGAAAGCGATCACCTTTTGGACGACCCCTCTCCGATTTTAAAATAAATAGTATCAATCGATTGCCCAGCAAAAAATAATGTACCTACATATTTTTTTTTTATAGTGACTGGTTTAGTGGTGGTGTACACCACTGTCTGTGACAAAATTGAAGAATTCTTCATAAGGGGCCTCATTGAAAATTGTTTAAAAAAAAAACTACTAAAGCGATCGCAACGAGTGATAGCTCGTTGGAAAGGTATTGAATCAGGCTTTAATTGAAAAATAAAATTTTTCTAATTTTTGTTAGAAATTTACCCTTAAATTTTTCCATGAAAATTAAATTTTCCGATTTTCCACAGAAGCTCCTAAATTTTCCGGCTAATTTTTTTTTTGGATTCCTCATAATTTTTGCTTTAAGAATCAGCAATAAAAAATGGGCCCCGACTCCTTGTTTGGACAGAAGAAGAGCATTTAAGAGACCACCTTGTTAAAAATACATTTTAAAAATTATTTTACAGTTAAAAATACATTTGTGATGAAAAAATCTTTCTTATTTGGCTGCTTATACTTAATTACAATATTTATTAAAAATTTCAATTGTCTTGGCATCATTATAAAATTAAACTAACTTTAAATTTAGCACGTCGGCAGACGAAGAGTACCGCTTTACATTAATTGACATATCAGAAATATTTGGTATGAAGCAATGAAACTTTTGCGTTCCAGTTATAGATTTGACATTATTATATCTGTTTTGAATTCGTCGCTCCATGGCATCGTGTTCTTTTTGAGTGCATACAACTGTGTTAATGGCAATTTCCTTGCTTTGAACACACGAAAACAAATGTTGTACATTTAAGATCTGGTCAGTATATGGCCTTTGCAAACTTGCCTTAGTCGCCATGCGTTTTAGGGTTCCCCCTAACGCATCGCATGGGACGTCGCGAAAAAGTGCCACTCGACCTTGCAGTTTTGTTCTTCTTTAATTATGCAAAGATTGTAAAAATTTTTTTTATTCTTGTACTGAGAAGCCGCACCGTCTGAGAAAAAACGTTACTTTGTCGATTGCATCGAATTTTGATCTTAAGAATTCAAACAGTTTCATTTAAAATAAATAAACGGACACATAATTATGAGCTAAACTCTCCGCGACAACAACAAGGCTTACGGTCTGTAGTTCGTTATGTTCGTTTTTGAAATAAATGCAAATGTCGTTTGCCCAGTGATAAGCCTGAATTTCATCCTGAACGAGAAAAGTGTAAATCTCGGCAAAGTCGCTTATCACAATGAATTCATTTTGGGCTAATTTCTCCTTACTTTCCTTTAGAAATTTCGATTGCATCTCGGATATGAAATGGTGCGCCTTCAGTTCATTCAACTTGAATCCGAATTCCTCGATGAATTCCGGAATCTGCTTTACCACCGTCTCAAGGGAACATTTGCCGCTGCTAATTATCCACTGTTTGAAATGCACCTCCTGAATTAACAGCTGTTCAAACTTTTCCGCCAAATATTGCTCTAGCTCGTCAATCTTCGGACAATTGTCGCATTTGGACAGATGACAATTTTCCGTGGGGTATGCGCACAACGACTTCGACAAGAGGGGCCTATATGTTTCAATTTCACCGTGAAATACTTTCAATTTCTTGCATGGAGAGAAAATTAATTTGATGTTTTGATGAAACATGCAAACGCAGACTGAATGCGTTCCGTGCCTGTCTAATGCCAGCACGCATTCTTTTGGTCGTAGGATGGCAAACTTAGAAAATCCCACTTTTTCTGCTGGGTATTTCTCATTGAACTGATGGTATGCTTCGGATAGATTACATAATAATAATCTGCGCTGCTTGTGTACTTTTTCTCCATCTTCACGTGTGATAACATAGTCACGTGTACCTGGGCAGGCGCGGCTGTTGTCATCATTGCAGTAAAAATCTTGAATCAATTTCACCGTTGCTTCGCTGAGGGTCCTTGAGCCAAATTTCTTGGTGGGAGTCGCCAATATGCCCTTCTGTCGAACTAATTCTTTGCTTCTTCTCGCGATGTAAAAAGATGTTTGAAACTGTTCAGAAATCTTGCGTATAGACCATGATTGAGGCAGCACAGATAAAATGAGGCTACAGGTCATAAAATGTTTTGCAAATTTTTTAAATTACCAGGTAATAAATATTTCGCCTAAAATGATACGTGCAGAAACAAGTCATAAAACACGGATTTTCCATAAATATTTTTTTTTGTTTTTTTAATACATTTCATTTATTTATTGAATCTTCAGAAATGAAATGACAATAAGTTTTCGAATCTTAATACTAGAAGAAAATAATAAGTCCAGCCAGTGCTAGACAAAATATTATGATACTACAACAAAATTACATCCACTGATCCAGTCATCTGTTTTGCGCTTGAGTTAAAGCAAGGGTATCCCTCCTTCTTAACCGAATATGGCCACTAAAGTTAAGGATGTCTCGTGCAAGTGGGTTTGGATGTAATTGACAGTAATTGTACGTAGAATCTTATTTTGACCCCTTTGAATTTTTTCAATGTTGGATGCTGAGGCAGAACCCCATAATTGAATTCCATAACACCAGATTGGCTTTAGAATTGCATTGTACAACAAGAGTTTGCAATCCAACTTTAATGTAGAATTTCTGCCGATTAGCCAATTAATTTGCACTGCTTTTAATCTGATCTGGGTAAGTTTTGCGTCGATATGAGACTTCCAAGTTAAACGACGATCGAGGTGGATTCCGAGGTATTTCACTTCATTGTGTTGCGGGATAATTTGATTATTTATTCTGATGAACGAGCAGGTATCTTTTCGCAATGTGAAAGTTATATGAATACATTTCCGTTCGTTAACCCTGATTTTCCAAATCTCAAGCCAACTCTCTAGCTTATAAACATATTACTGCAAGTTCTGTGATGCTATTTGATGGTCCTTATGAACGCTAATAAAGGCTGTATCGTCTGCAAAAGTTGAAGTATGTATTATGGGGTCTAACGGCATATCGGATGCATAAATCAAATATAAAGTTGGACCCAGTATGCTACCCTGGGGTACTCCTGCTTCAATTGGCTGAGCGGGGCTTAAAAAATCGCCTTCTTTGATTGTAAATTTGCGACCATAGAAATAACTTTTCATAAGTTTGTGGGTGTTAGCAGGCAGAGTTAATTTAATTTTATGCATTAAACCTTCATGCCAGACTTTGTCGAACGCTTGGGAAACATCAATGAAAAGCGGGGAACAGTATTTTTTCTCTTCAAACGACCGTCTTATCACATTTACCAATCTGTGTGTTTGTTCGATGGTACTGTGTTTAGCTCTGAACCCGAATTGGTGATTTGGGATACATTGAGTGTCGTTCAGAATTGGAATCAACTTAGCCAATAACAATTTTTCAAACAGTTTTGAAATTGTCGGCAGTAGACTAATTGGCCTATATGACTCTACTTTAGTGGGGTCCTTCCCTGGCTTAGGAATCATGGTAATCATAGATACCTTCCAATCTGCAGGATAGTATTCTAGGCGTAAAATAGCATTGAAAATAAATAGGATAATTTTTCTAGCTACACGAGGTAACTCCACAAGCATTTTGTTGCTGATTTTATCCATACCTGGAGCTTTTTTAAGGTTCAGAGTAGCAATAGCGCTTTGAACATCATTAAAGCTAAGTCTTAGAGGTACAGGAGGTCTAATAACGAGTGGAGGCAAATCAGATGCATTATTTGAGTTGTTTATAGTAAACACTTTTCTCAAATGATTAACAAATAAAGTCCCCTTCTCGGAATCATTTCTAGCCCAGTCACCAGTCGGATTTCGCAGAGGAGGCTCTCCTCTAACTGGTCTTTTTAAACCTCGTGCCGCCTTCCATAACGAATAGTCAGATTGTGGGGTACTATCAAGACCCTCCAAGTAAGATTTAAGTGAAGCCATTCTTTGGGTTTCTAAGAAATTTCTTAGTATATCTCTGCATACCCGTAGCCTAGCTTTCAGTTCAGGAGACCTGTGAATTTGCCAATCTCTTCTAACTCTTCTTTTTTCTGACAGGAGATGATCGACTTCAGCGAAATAAGTTCTATTTGTCCCACTTCTGCACTCAACGTCGTATGTGGAGGCGTGATGTACAGCTCTTCGTATGTCCTCAGTAAACTTGCCAATCGACCCATCAATATCCTCGGTAGTTCTCAACACTACATTTTCTGTGCAGTGGGAACTTAAATACTTTTTATACTTTATCCAACTTACTCTGGTTTTAGATATGTCCCGAAATGTAGAGCCATTCCCTTGAAGGAAACGCATTGAAATAATAGAAGGAGAGTGATCTGAAGACAAGTCTAATGAAGGCTCCACTTGTATCGATTCTACAGGGATATTTTTCACTACTCCGAAGTCAATAACATCGGGAATCTTCCGTCGGTCCGTCGGCCAGTAGGTGGGATGCCCGCTTGAGAGTACATCTAATTCCATTTTGGCAATGGTGTTGAAGAGTTCACGACCCTTCGGGGTCACCAGACGTGAACCCCAAAATGTGTGTTTGGCGTTAAAGTCACCAGCAACTAAAAATCTAGCTCCAAGGGAATTGAAGAAGCTATAGTATTGGTGTTCTTTTATTGAAAATCGAGGTGGCGAATAAATTGATGATAAAACAAAATTGTATTGACTGAATTCAATGCAAATGTTTGTTGCTTGGAGGTAATCCTCACATATGTTGTTCATTAAATAATGTTTTATTCTGTTCTTTATAAGAATTGCCGATCCTCCACATGCTCTTCCGCGTGGATCTTTAGTATCATATAACACGTAGCCATTAATTTTGAAGTACGCTGTCGCCGTCAAGTGAGTTTCAGCAATCATCATGACATCAATCTGCTTATCCATCAGGAAGTGTTCCAGTTCGTTTTTATGTTGGCGGAGGCCGTTCGCATTCCAAAAACAAATTTTTAAACAAATCATTTCTTTAAAATGGCTTGTAAGATAGTGGATTGCATTTTCAGCATTTCCTGCATCATGGATGTCATAGTGGTCGTAAAAGTGTTCATGGTTTGGACAAGTGTCTGCAATGTAGTCTCTATAGTGTTAATATTAGGATCGTAATATTGTGATTTAGGTGCCTGCTCCAAACCTGGCATATTAGATTTAACCACGTTAGCGTAAGAAACTTGTCTGGAACTAGGCGCGTTTACATGACTAGTGGACCGTAACAATTGCGGGAAATTGTCACTCGATGCCAAAATAGGCTGTTGACGATGATCAGGTACTACTGACGTCTTGTTGGTACTTATGCCTTTCAAATGAGTGTAAATTGGACAACCTCTATAATTTGCGGTATGATTACCTCCGCAGTTACTGTGTTTTTTGATTTTTGAGTCAGTTTTCGACTTATCGCATTGAGCAGTTGCATGTAGCTCCCCACACGCAACACAAACTGACGGCAATTTACAGTACGCCTTGGTGTGACCAAATTCTTGACAGTTGAGACACTGGACGGGTCCCTGACGCTTATGTGGTTCTTCCACGGTGATTCTACGATGCAGAAGGTACATCAGATTGTAGATGGGATGGGACTCGTTTTTCTTTAAGACAACATCTCCAGGTTCCAATTCTACTCTGAGCATGGGCTGAGGGATCTTTTCACGGTTTCTAATATTCACTACGCCTTTATCTCCGTAGGATCAACACATGGGTCTATACCCTTTAGAACGACTTGGAGTCCTTTTGCGCTTTTCAGCTGGTAGGTATAGAAATCCCTAGTCTACCTCTCCAACTGGTTGGATAATTTTCGAATAACATCTACCCTACTCACTTGAATTTTGGTTTCGCTGATATTTCCATGTTTAATTGATGTTACGCTAAACATATTTTCACCTATTACCGAAACAATTCTTTGTACCAATTTACTGGAAGTGAGCTCTCTCAGATAAATTGGTGGGGGCTTAAACGTCTTCTTATGAAGTTCTGGCTCATCCGTCTGGAGGACAGCAAACCTATTTTGATCATTACTCACGGTCTTAGGAGCTTTTGAATTTGATGACACTTGAGCAGACGTCGGGCTCCTCTGTCGCTTGAGAACGGTGATGTACTTATCCATACCTACTTGTTTTTTTAGTTTCACTGCACTATTTGATGAAGATGATGTTTTCTCATCTGTTGAAATCACTATATTGGGCGAACAGGAGCGACGCCGTTCTACGGCTCTTGTAGTGAGAAAATTCTCCAAAGATTTTTTTATGAATTCTTCCTCAGAGATCCATCTAGTTTTTCTAGTCGAGCTAAGCTCTTTCTCAGAATTACATCTGAGAGGAACACTCATACAGTTTTTATGTGATGTTTAATGTTTATTTTTTTTATATTTTTACCTATTACGATTTTTTTTTTTGTTACTTTTTGTTTAATTTCAACTTTTTACACTTTTTCACCTATTACGATTTTTTCACCGAAAATTCAGCCGCACTAAAAAAACACGTCCGAACAGTATTTCCATAAATATGGGGAAATATTTATTACCTGGTAATTTAAAAAATTTGCAAAACATTTTATGACCTGTAGCCTCATTTTATCTGTGCTGCCTCAATCATGGTCTATACGCAAGATTTCTGAACAGTTTCAAACATCTTTTTACATCGCGAGAAGAAGCAAAGAATTAGTTCGACAGAAGGGCATATTGGCGACTCCCACCAAGAAATTTGGCTCAAGGACCCTCAGCGAAGCAACGGTGAAATTGATTCAAGATTTTTACTGCAATGATGACAACAGCCGCGCCTGCCCACTTACACGTGACTATGTTATCACACGTGAAGATGGAGAAAAAGTACACAAGCAGCGCAGATTATTATTATGTAATCTATCCGAAGCATACCATCAGTTCAATGAGAAATACCCAGCAGAAAAAGTGGGATTTTCTAAGTTTGCCATCCTACGACCAAAAGAATGCGTGCTGGCATTAGACAGGCACGGAACGCATTCAGTCTGCGTTTGCATGTTTCATCAAAACATCAAATTAATTTTCTCTCCATGCAAGAAATTGAAAGTATTTCACGGTGAAATTGAAACATATAGGCCCCTCTTGTCGAAGTCGTTGTGCGCATACCCCACGGAAAATTGTCATCTGTCCAAATGCGACAATTGTCCGAAGATTGACGAGCTAGAGCAATATTTGGCGGAAAAGTTTGAACAGCTGTTAATTCAGGAGGTGCATTTCAAACAGTGGATAATTAGCAGCGGCAAATGTTCCCTTGAGACGGTGGTAAAGCAGATTCCGGAATTCATCGAGGAATTCGGATTCAAGTTGAATGAACTGAAGGCGCACCATTTCATATCCGAGATGCAATCGAAATTTCTAAAGGAAAGTAAGGAGAAATTAGCCCAAAATGAATTCATTGTGATAAGCGACTTTGCCGAGATTTACACTTTTCTCGTTCAGGATGAAATTCAGGCTTATCACTGGGCAAACGACATTTGCATTTATTTCAAAAACGAACATAACGAACTACAGACCGTAAGCCTTGTTGTTGTCGCGGAGAGTTTAGCTCATAATTATGTGTCCGTTTATTTATTTTAAATGAAACTGTTTGAATTCTTAAGATCAAAATTCGATGCAATCGACAAAGTAACGTTTTTTCTCAGACGGTGCGGCTTCTCAGTACAAGAATAAAAAAAATTTTTACAATCTTTGCATAATTAAAGAAGAACAAAACTGCAAGGTCGAGTGGCACTTTTTCGCGACGTCCCATGCGATGCGTTAGGGGGAACCCTAAAACGCATGGCGACTAAGGCAAGTTTGCAAAGGCCATATACTGACCAGATCTTAAATGTACAACATTTGTTTTCGTGGATTCAAAGCAAGGAAATTGCCATTAACACAGTTTTATGCACTCAAAAAGAACACGATGCCATGGAGCGACGAATTCAAAACAGATATAATAATGTCAAATCTATAACTGGAACGCAAAAGTTTCATTGCTTCATACCAAATATTTCTGATATGTCAATTAATGTAAAGCGGTACTCTTCGTCTGCCGACGTGCTAAATTTAAAGTTAGTTTAATTTTATAATGATGCCAAGACAATTGAAATTTTTAATAAATATTGTAATTAAGTATAAGCAGCCAAATAAGAAAGATTTTTTCATCACAAATGTATTTTTAACTGTAAAATAATTTTTAAAATGTATTTTTAACAAGGTGGTCTCTTAAATGCTCTTCTCCTGTCCAAACAAGGAGTCGGGGCCCATTTTTTTATTGCTGATTCTTAAAGCAAAAATTATGAGGAATCCAAAAAAAAAAATTAGCCGGAAAATTTAGGAGCTTCTGTGGAAAATCGGAAAATTTAATTTTCATGGGAAAATTTAAGGGTAAATTTCTAACGAAAATTAGAAAAATTTTATTTTTCAATTAAAGCCTGATTCAATACCTTTCCAACGAGCTATCACTCGTTGCGATCGCTTTAGTAGTTTTTTTTTTAAACAATTTTCAATGAGGTCCCTTATGAATAATTCTTCAATTTTGTCACAGACAGTGGTGTACACCACCACTAAACCAGTCACTATAAAAAAAAAAAATATGTAGGTACATTATTTTTTGCTGGGCAATCGATTGATACTATTTATTTTAAAATCGGAGAGGGGTCGTCCAAAATTTTGCAAATTTTGATCGTTTTCATATGGAATTGCTCTATATTAGTATTAACGTGGATTTCGAGAGGGGACCTTATGTGGGGGTATTGTCGAATATGGACCGATATTCTTAAAATCCAGCAGTTTGATTTAGGCAAGTATGTAAATGATCCGTGTAAAATTTTGGATTGGTACCGTTATTTATAAGAGATTTATGAGTATTAAAGTGATTTTCGGAAGAGGCCTTTATATGGGCATACGGTTAAAAATAGACCGAAATTCAAAAAATTTTGTGGGATGATTTTTGTATACATGTAAATGATCTGTGCAACGTTTTGAAGCGGTACCGACATTTGTACAATATATATAGGAAAAAATTTATTTTTCAGATGTGGTCCTTGTATGGGAGCTATGACCAGTTCTGGGCAGACCACCATACAATTTAGTACAACAATTAATTTGTTTTATACGCATTTAAGTGAATTTTGGAAGTGGACTTAATATGGGGTCTATGGTCAAAGATGGACAAAACTGAAAAAAAATTTCGTTTTGCGATTTCTTTTTGTATAAAACGTATTTTTGCTGAATTTTGTCTTGATATTCCAATTTTATAGGCATTTATTTATCATTAAGCCATATTTCGGGAATATATATATTTGTATGGGGGCTATGAGAAATCATGGACCGATTCTTACTATTTTCCGCAGACTTTCTTCTTTTATCATACAAACAACGTATACAAAATTTCATGGTATTATCTGCAATATATTTCAAAATATTGCAATAAAATGGACAAAAAATATCAAATTTTTATGGAGGTTGTCTCACATATTGGTCCATAACTCTGGTTGACCTAAACCAATTTTGCTGATTTTAAATAGTAAACTTCTCGAAAGCATTTCTGACTGAATTATTGAAGATTTGGATCCCAAGTATATCTGTATACTTCAAAAAACTGATTTCAGCAGACAGACAGACAGACATGGCTTAATCGACTCCGCTGTCTATAAGGATCCAGAATATATGTAGTTTATAGGGTCGGAAAATTATATTGTGGAAATTACACACGGAATGACAAACTTATATATACCCTTCTCATGAAGGTGAAGGGTATAAAAAGGATTACCGATTGTAAAATATATCCTCTAGTACATAATGCGTACTTATTTTTAAAAAGCGCATAGTGGTTCAAAAACAGTTTATTGTGGAAATAATTCGTTATCACAGGAGCTATTACAGATTTCGCAACGAAATTTCATGTTTTCGAATTGATTTACAGTTTCTTTTGGCGTCGTAGGCGGAACATTTTTTTTAAATCGCCAAAATTCCATTTATTATCTAAATGAGCTGAAATTTAAATTATAAACAGTCCTTGAGAAGGTCTAAATAATCTTACATATACATACATATATGTTATCTTTTTTTTTTAATTTTGCTCATTTTTTTCGGTTCTTTAGATATGGCGGGTGTAAAAAAGGGTGTAATAGAATTGTTACTTATCTATATATATAAAATTCAATGTATGTATGTATGTATGTATGTATGTATGTAACGTATAGACTCCAAAACGGCTGAGCCGATTTTGATGAAATTTTCACAGCATGTTACTGTGACTCTGGAAGGAATAATAGGGTAGTTTTTTTTTACCACGCCCACTTTTACGCCCACTTTTTTAAAATATTGTAATTGAAGACCAAACCTTTGGACCGATATTTTTGAAATTTCACAGCATTTAACTGGGACTCTGGTATGATTAATAGGGTACTTTTTTTTGGCCACGCCCATTTTTACGCCCACTTTTTAAAAATTATGTAATTGCTCCCATATAGTTTTTAACAGATTTACTTCAAATTGTATACACATTATATACTCCAGGCGAGGTAAAAATAAAGATTTCTTAAGCCACGCCCCTTTCACGCCCCTTTTCACGCCAAATTTTTGAAAGTTTTATACTTTTTGTTCTCTATACAAATTTGTTCATTCCAACGTATTTTTTTATTTGGTAGTATATTGCTCTTAATACTGTTAACGTCGCCATATAACTATGAACCACGCCTACTTCATCGCCCCCTTTTTTAATTCAGATACTTACGTATACCACTAACAATGTTTGTTATACAAAATACTTTTTTTGTAATATGTATTTACCTAAAGTTTTATATACTTTTTAACTACATACATTTTTTTATTACCAAATCCCCATTTTTCGCCCCATTTCACCTTAAATTATATTGCTTTTAATCTATATATCTATATATATAAAATTCAATGTATGTATGTATGTATGTATGTATGTAACGTATAGACTCCAAAACGGCTGAACCGATTTTGATGAAATTTTCACAGCATGTTACTGTGACTCTGGAAGAAATAATAGGGTACTTTTTTTTTACCACGCCCACTTTTACGCCCACTTTTTTAAAATATTGTAATTGAAGACCAAACCTCTGGACCGATATTTTTGAAATTTTCACAGCATTTAACTGGGACTCTGGTATGATTAATAGGGTACTTTTTTTACCACGCCCATTTTTACGCCCACTTTTTAAAAATTATGTAATTGCTCCCATTAAGTTTTTAACAGATTTACTTCAAATTGTATACACATTATATACTCCAGGCGAGGTAAAAATAAAGATTTCTTAAGCCACGCCCCTTTTCACGCCAAATTTTTGAAAGTTTTATACTCTTTGTTCTCTATACAAATTTGTTCATTCCAACGTATTTTTTTTATTTGGTAGTATATTGCTCTTAATACTGTTAGCGTCGCCATATAACTATGAACCACGCCTACTTCATCGCCCCCTTTTTTTAATTCAGATACTTACTTATACCACTAACAATGTTTGCTATACAAAATACTTTTTTTGTAATATGTATTTACCTAAAGTTTTATATACTTTTTAACTACATACATTTTTTTATTACCAAATCCCCATTTTTCGCCCCATTTCACCTTAAATTATATTGCTTTTAATCTATATATATATAAATGAATGTGTGTCTGTATGTTTGTGCTTAATAGGAGGCCAAACCCTTGGACCAATCTGCCTGAAATTTTTACAGCATGTTACTGTGACTCTGGAAGGAATAATAGGCTATATGAAGTTTTGATTGTACAAACGGGGGTGGCACCGCCCATATAACCCACAAATTTAACCCGCCATATTTTGGGCATTTTTTGACGTACGTCGGTGATATTTGGTACATATGGTATTGGGGCATAATTAGGAATACGTACCAGGAGAAAAGTGAGTGGGACCACGCCCCTTTTTTGAAAAATTAAACATCGTAATATAGTCTTAACTACTGGACCGATCGTCATTAAATTTTCACAACAGAATATTCTTACGAAATAATAAATTCTTGGCTATGTAAGTGGACAAAGGGGCATGGTCTCGCCTAAAGCATTGCAATAAATACATTAAAATTAAATAAATTAATGTTTGTAAATATATAAATACGTTTTATTTTATGACGAGGGGGGGGGGGTAGCAAAGCACACCGGGTTTAGCTAGTATATCTATATATATAAAATTCAATGTATGTATGTATGTATGTATGTATGTAACGTATAGACTCCAAAACGGCTGAACCGATTTTGATGAAATTTTCACAGCATGTTACTGTGACTCTGGAAGAAATAATAGGGTACTTTTTTTTACCACGCCCACTTTTACGCCCACTTTTTTAAAATATTGTAATTGAAGACCAAACCTCTGGACCGATATTTTTGAAATTTTCACAGCATTTAACTGGGACTCTGGTATGATTAATAGGGTACTTTTTTTTACCACGCCCATTTTTACGCCCACTTTTTAAAAATTATGTAATTGCTCCCATTAAGTTTTTAACAGATTTACTTCAAATTGTATACACATTATATACTCCAGGCGAGGTAAAAATAAAGATTTCTTAAGCCACGCCCCTTTTCACGCCAAATTTTTGAAAGTTTTATACTCTTTGTTCTCTATACAAATTTGTTCATTCCAACGTATTTTTTTTATTTGGTAGTATATTGCTCTTAATACTGTTAGCGTCGCCATATAACTATGAACCACGCCTACTTCATCGCCCCCTTTTTTTAATTCAGATACTTACTTATACCACTAACAATGTTTGCTATACAAAATACTTTTTTTGTAATATGTATTTACCTAAAGTTTTATATACTTTTTAACTACATACATTTTTTTATTACCAAATCCCCATTTTTCGCCCCATTTCACCTTAAATTATATTGCTTTTAATCTATATATATATAAATGAATGTGTGTCTGTATGTTTGTGCTTAATAGGAGGCCAAACCCTTGGACCAATCTGCCTGAAATTTTTACAGCATGTTACTGTGACACTGGAAGGAATAATAGGCTATATGAAGTTTTGATTGTACAAACGGGGGTGGCACCGCCCATATAACCCACAAATTTAACCCGCCATATTTTGGGCATTTTTTGACGTACGTCGGTGATATTTGGTACATATGGTATTGGGGCATAATTAGGAATACGTACCAGGAGAAAAGTGAGTGGGACCACGCCCCTTTTTTGAAAAATTAAACATCGTAATATAGTCTTAACTACTGGACCGATCGTCATTAAATTTTCACAACAGAATATTCTTACGAAATAATAAATTCTTGGCTATGTAAGTGGACAAAGGGGCATGGTCTCGCCTAAAGCATTGCAATAAATACATTAAAATTAAATAAATTAATGTTTGTAAATATATAAATACGTTTTATTTTATGACGAGGGGGGGGGGGGGGTAGCAAAGCACACCGGGTTTAGCTAGTATATAATATGTTTGGAGTTGATGTAGGTGTAAAACAAGGCTGTATTCTCAGTCCAATTTTATTTTCATTATACACAAATGATTTAGCCGACGAATTGCCATACGGTGTTAACATTTATGGCATTAATGTTGAGATTCTACTTTATACGGATGATATTGTCATTTTAGCCGATACAGCAACAGTATTACAGCGTATGATCGACAAGCTTTTTAACCACTGCTCTATGTGGAGTCTTAAAATTAATCTTGAAAAATCAAAAATAATTGTTTTTCGAACCGGTACTAGGCTTTCTTCGATCTGGAACTGGAAGTTTGGTCAGAACAACATAGAGGTGGTCAACAGTTACAAATATCTTGGAGTAGAAATCACATATAATCTATCCTTCAAAAAACACTTTCAAAATTGGCTATCAATTCGACGTGGTCTAAATATATAAATAATTCACGTATATCGAATGCCAATAAACTCAGAATATTTTTTGCGGCATCGAGATCAATTATATTTTACGCTGCTGAAGTTTGGGGATTATAAAAGTATGATGATGTAGAAAAATTGTTCAGATTCTTTATTAAAAAAATGCTTTATTTGCCTTCTACAACACCCAACTATATGCTCTATCTGGAGACTGGTTTTGATTCCTTATATCTCAGCACTCTAAAATTACATTTTTCTTATATAAACAAACTCTTGAGTATGTCCCCAAATAGACTACCACGTATTCTAGCCAGTCACATTATCTCCAATAAGCTTTATTGGGCAAAAGAATGGGATAATTTATTACAAAGGCTGCAAATCTCAACTGACAGAACAAACATTCCAGTAAGTCATAATTGGGAAATGATATTAAATCATTTGAGAAGGAAGGAAAAGGATGAATATTTATCCGCTGCTTCTTGTTCTCCCATTCTGAAAAATAATCTCTCATCAAGGGACACTGGTTTGATAATAAAAGTCAGAGGGGATTGCTGGATATTAACGCTAGAGCTTTTCGAAATAATACTACTGGTATATGTACGTTATGTAATTTAGACAAATCAGAAAACACTGTTCATTTCATTGGCGAATGTCCTATGTATAGGGTGTTTTTTTGAGAGGTATAGAACTTCGAATTGAAATAAAACACAAGAAAATCGTTTTAATGACCATCAATTTGGCTTTACTGGAAGGATAATTTTATGCCATTAATGTTTAAATATGATTTCAGGCATGTGGCCGCTGTGGCTGGCTCGAATAAAGCCAATTCTACAGGTCCAATTTTCAACCACTTTTTCGAGCATATGGCGCCGTATGTCGGCAATAACGCCACGAATGTTGGCTTCCAATTCCCCTAACGTTTCTGGTTTGTTGGCGTAGACGAGCGACTTCACATATCCCCAAAGAAAATAATCCAATGGTGTCAAATCACACGATCTTAGTGGCCAATTGACAGGTCCATTCCGCGAAATTATGCGCTCATCGAATGTTTCCTTCAATAAATCGATTGTGGCGTGCGCTGTGTGGCATGTAGCGCCGTCTTGTTGGAACCACAACTCATCCACATTCATGCCATCCAATTCGGGAACAAAATAGTCGGTTATCATGGCTCTATACCGGTCTCCATTAATTCGGGTCCTCTTCAACACTTTGCTCTACAGCGGCAATTGTTTCTTCGGTGCGCACTGTTCGACGTCTCTGCGGATGCGTATTATCACATAGAGTAAACGTAGTGCGAAAACGATCCATGGTTAACCGAATTAATTGCTCTGATGGACGATTATGTGGACCATAAAATGGACGGAGCTCGAAATAAATTTGCACGATTTGCAAGCGTTGTTCTTTTGCCAACCTGTTCATGATGAAATGGCAAACCAAACTGAACATAAATGACATTAGAGTTGCCAGATTTGACCACAAAATGCCAGTTTTATCTCTTTTCGAAAAACAAACCTGTAAAAAAAACACCCTTTATAACCCATATAGACTTAAATATTTTCGAAAAAATCGACTTGAAAAAAACGAAGTTATATGTAGAATTTGTATCATATCTATTAATAAATAATAATATAATAAATAATAATATAATATGTTACTTACATACACAGAAAGTTTTTGGATTGCTTTTATTTAACGTTTGATAGCAAAAAACTCTCTTTGTATTTATGTAACATATAGGGCTATACAAATATGGAGCTTAAACCTTCAGCTCATTCGGATCATCAATGGATTTTTGGCGACTTTTAAAAACTGTGTGAACCTAGAAGACTTTGAGTTACGTTTCTAAACCACTTGTGAGGCGCTAGAAGAATTAAATAGAAAAACAAAAAAGAGCTATTTTGGCGTTTTTTAGGTGGTCAAAAGCGATGAAACTAGCGCGAAAAGAGCTGAATTGGTATCACTAACATAGCTGTACCACACAAGAATGATAAAAACAAGATTACACAGAGCCCAAAAGAACCCTCTCTTTTCTGACATTATCTAAGAGATCTTTAAGAGCCCAAAAACCCTCATAAAAGACTCCTTTCTGACATTATCTAAGAGCTCTTTCTGACGGACCATTTTCGAATGTAATGACCCTCTTTTCTGAAGGTTTTCGGAGCAATTACGATTGTTTTTTGGTCTCATAAAGAGCGTTAACGCTCCGAAAAAGGTGTCAGAAAAGACTCTTTTCGGACTCATATGGCTTGCTGGGTATGCATTTTCAAAATGGTTTATTATGTTTTTACTCTAAACTAACAAAATATACTGAAACAATTATACTTGCTACTGTTAATAAAATTTAGATTATTTTACTAATTGTTCGACCTTTATACATATCTTTATTAAAAATTATTTTGTTTTGAGTTTAAGGTCAATTTCTTTTCTATTTATTCCAATATTTCGCTACAACAATGTATAGCATCTTCAGGAAAAATAGAAGTTTATTAATAAATTCACAAAATAAACTTAAAAATATTTTTCAATATAAGAGAATTGTCAGAATGAAAAAATTTTAAATATTACAAAAACAAAAATATGAAAAAATAATTTAGTAGTTTCCATGGTGAAATGAAATTAAATGTTAATTATTATTAAAAAAAAAAAAAAAAAAAAAATACTAGGTGACAGCATTGCTACAACAATTACAACAAGGCAAGAACAACAGGCATTTTTCTATATGTAAAAACCTTCGTCACTGTCAAAAAGTTTTTTTTAAATAACTTTTTGACATTTTCAATTTCACCATGAATAATCAGCTGGCGCTACGCTGTCACCTAGTATTTAAATTCACCTTGGTAGTTTCCTTTTCCGTTTTTATATTTCTGTAGTCGACAATTTGTAGTGAAACAAAACAACAAAAATTTGAATATTTCTTTCTTTCTGTATTTAGTGTATGATGTTGTCGCTTTGACTTCTACTTCACAACTAACTCTTTTCCTATTTTCTTTTGTCCCTATACCGGCAGTTTACATAGATTGTTGCTAAAAATTCTGCGTTTTCTTTATTTTGTTTCAAGATTGTTGCAACAATTCGGCCATCCTGAACCAAAATCGCCCCGATTTTACCTTTTACTTGAAATAAATTGGGTAAACATGGTTTAATGTTAGCAGCTTCCCAAATTCCTTCATACGGAATTTGACTAACTTGAAACCCGTCCACATCTCTCAACACATATCTGTCGTTAGCAAGAATTTTAATTATTTTATAGGGCCCTTTATATTTGGAATGATCTTCTTACAAGCTCCAGAGTCACTAACAACATTTTTTACAGACACATAGTCGCCTACACTGTAAACTGTATTAACCCGACTACGATTACAATCCTTTAAATTCTTATTATACGCCTGACATGTTTCTATTCTCTTGGAAGCAGACTCTCGGATGGATCGTAAATCCCTCCGAAACTCCTGTTCATTAGCTTAGGAAACCAGTATGACCGTAATATCATTTCAGCTACCTTACCAAAGCGCTTTTTAAGTCAAGTAGGGAGAAATAGGATTTATTAGATAATCTATCCAGGAGATCATCATTTAACGGTAGAGGATAGTTATCCTTCAACGTTACTCTATTCAGATTTCGATAATCTTAACTCTCATGTTTTCTTCTTAACTAATACTATCGGAGACGCATACTCTGATTCGCTTGGTATAATAATTCCCTTTGATAGAAGATCATCCAATATTCCTGTAATTTCTCCTTTTCAAAATACGATAAGCTGCGCGGAGAAAAGTGGAAGGGTTTCTCGCAAGTCAACCTCAATTTCATTTCACATTTAATTTCCGGCTCATCAGGACGTTTAAAATTGTCAAAAATGTTCGTTTGTTATTATAATTAACATTTTTATTCAATATTTGTACAGATTCATTATTATTGATATCAATTGCCATTAATTCATTACAAAAATCATTGTTATTATCACCAATATCTTTCACAACATATTAAAGAATATTGCATAGTTTCATTATAGCGTGTTCAGATATGTACCTTAATTGCGATAATCGAAATTAACGCCATTATTGAGCTCAATATTCCATATAAAATCTCAATTGATTATTGCGCAATAAGTACAAAATTGTTATAATATTGAGTAAGATTTCGAATGCAACACTGTTCACACTGTGTTTAGTGAACAAAATTGTATAAAATGGCAAATGCCAACAAAAGAAATCATTAAAAAATCAATGTGAAGGTAAGTTTATGTTGTTTCTTAAGGCCCAACTATAATGTGCATATGCTAGCTTAAGCAAATTGCAAAAGTTAACGAAAAGGCTGTCAAATGCATAACCAGTTCAGAGTTAACTTTCAGGTGACTACAATGACTTTGCAACTTTTTGTCCACAGTTGCTCATTTATGTTTAAAAAAAATGTTTTTATTTTAACAAAAAGCCATTAAATGACTATATTTTATAAATATTATTATATTATTTTATAATTAAAAGAAAACTTCGTACCAGAAACGCATAATTTTTCCTTTTTTTTAATTTATCGGCAAAAGTACTAAAATGTACAGCTGTGGCAGCACTACATTGTAAATAATAGTAAACATTTACATATGTTTTGTTAATTTTCATATTGTGTTTGCAAAAATGGAGAAAAAACTTAAAAATTTAAATAATATAAAAATATTAAAGTTAGAACTTGAAGGCCTGTGCACATTAAAAGAAATAAGTAAACTACACTGTAAAAGAAGAAGACGCTCTTGTTCTGTCAGAGAAATAACCGCGACAGAAAGACATTTTTGTTAAAATAAAAAGGGCCTCTTTTATTGTAAAGGCACTTATTTTTTCCACATTTTCTATTAAATTTAAAATAAATATATTTTCTTCCATTTTGTTCAAAACACAAACAAACAACAACAAACAGCTGATTCCGTACAGAATGTGCGATCAGTTTCGCTTTTTGCTTAAGCAAATGACAGTTGAAAAACTTAACGAAAAGTTTCGTTAAGTACATTATAGCTTGCCACATACAATTTATATGTGTTCGCACGTTTGCTTAAGCTAGCATATGCATATTATAGTTGGGCCTTTATTTGGCCAATTTTCCTTAGTCTGTTTGTATTTCCTTATTGAGCTAATACGGCCTATAATCTTTTATGTAATTAAAAACACAATTTTAATACATTTTTTTCCCGACGTTTCGTCAATTTTTTGTCGACTTCTTCTGGGGATCGTCTATTTAATAAAAACATGACATTAATTAGCAGTTTTTTACCAAATAACGTTTAGAACTTACATTTTTTAAATATTATAAATATTATTACATTAAAGAGCAATTTTAAAAACAAGAATTTCCATTTAACATATATAATACAAAAAACAAAAAAAACAAAAAACATAGAATTATTATTAAACACATAATACTTAAATATTTTAACTTAGTTTATTTGATGGCTACCCTATAACTAGCACATATGTTATTGGTATCTTCTTTCAAATTCATTGTATTATTTATCCTTCTCAGTCCCGAGACAAAAATAAAAAGTAAATTTTCGGAAAACCCGTTTTATTAGACTAATATCATCAAATTAAGTGAAAAAAAATTTATTTGAATTTAAGGACGAGAAAGTCCCGAGTTATTTAAGATGCAGCGGCCTGGACATTTGGAACAAGATTAAGTGCAAGTTATTATGGAATTAATTTTTTATTCATATTAATTTAAAAATAAATCGTGTATCTCTTATTCAAATTATTAAAAAAAAAATTATAAATTATGTGTGGAACTCCATAAAACATTGATGCTCATTAGTAATGCACAGAAAAACTCCACAAGCACTACATTTTAATCGAGTTTATTGGCTGCACCCTTCCTTACGGCAGCGCATAAATTTAGTTTTATTACTTACAGCGCAAAAAGGTAAATGTTTGTTAGTAGTTTTTCGAACTTCCTTCGGTGGAAAGCTTTGCAACGAGGTCCTTCGGCATTCTATTTAATTGAATTGTTCATGTAGCCAATATGCCTTTTTCCAAAAGAGTTAAAAGAAGTAAAATATCGATCAATAAAAATTTCGCTACTCTTGCTCAAGGCGGTTGCAAGTTTATCAACAACAGAGCCTCCAATTCCCAATTGTTTATGTATTTTTCCATTAGGCCATGTTTTGGCGCCTTGGTATATAAAAAAAACCAATATTAATCCATCAGGAGACGCAAGAACAAAATTTTTCAATCCAACTGGATTAGGCTTTCCTTTAACATATTGCTTGAGGCTGGTTGTTTCCGAAAAAGGTATCATTTGCTCGTCTATGTTGCATTTTTGGGCTTTGGAATTAATTTACATCCGTTTAGAACAACGTCAATAATAGGTTGAACTTTCTAAGGCTTGTATTTTTCTCTTTTTCAGTAACTGCTATATTATCAACGAAGTGTATAATTTCGCAATTTGAATAACCGATCTCTAGGAATTTGTGTTATCGCTGGAACTTTTATTTGTGGTCGATAATACATTCTTATTTGAGGTAGTTTCATACAACCCGCAATTATGTGTATTTGCTCAATGTTGAGTTCAAGGATATACCTTTTTGAAGAGCATACCTGTTATCTACTCTGCTCTGAGACCAAAGCCCAAACTTTAGCGTCAAAATATTCAGAGAAGTAAGTGAATGGTGACCACAATTGTCTATTATCTACTTCCCAAGTTGGCTCTTCAGAAAGTTGAGCAGAAATACCTTCAAGTTTACAGAACCACTTCAAAGGTCTGGTGTTAGTTAGTGAGAGTAACGCAGGCGATTCGGATTCTTCAGCTTGTGTAAGTTCATCTTCCGATTGCTCACTATCGCTTTCTGCAGATATTTCTTCCTCTGCATCGTTACCTTCATCTGGCAATTCATCAATATCACTTCCAAAAAACAATTCCAACATCTGTTCTTCTGTGAGTCTCCGAGGCATTTTTCTTTAAATAAATTCCTAATGTGCAGCGGGCTTGACAACGGACAAAAAAGCTTTAATAACACTATGAAATCAAATTTATGAATCATATTTGACCATTACCTTCTATTTTACAAAGTTTTCAATGATATAAAATATCATCCGATATTTTTTACTACTTGAAATAACAGTAGCACAAATTTAAAATCAACTACCTTACAGAACCAGTTTTTAAACTCAGCTGATCAACAAAAGTATGATATTTTTGATAATTTTGCCAAATTAAAAATATAGTTGTATTTTTTTCATATAAAAGAGTTGTCAAGCTAGATATACATACAAAAGGTCATACAATGAAAATTTATTTTTTAAACACATGTGCTAAATTTTTGAAAAATGTCCAGCGGGCTGCACGTGAGTACTGGGGAGGTTATGTTTTGCTGAATTCTCAAGCTCTCCTTCGTAAATCTCTTTCCCATATTTTCATCCTTGTCTAATATCCTAATATGTTGAAAATCTGGGGTATGATGTGACCTGATCATATGCATGGCTAATGCTGTTGTTTCTTTCTGTCGCGTAATATCCATTTTGTGTTCTCCTATTCTTGTTGATAAAGCTCTCTTTGTTGTTCCTATATACACCTGATTACAGAGTTCTTCGTTATTCCCTTTACATCTTATTTCATAAACAACGTTATTTTGTTGTTGTTTTTCTATTGGCGCTTTTATTTTAGTGAATATTGCATTTGTTGTTTTGTTAGGCTTATACGCAAAACATATGTTATTTCGTTTCAGTGTTGTCATCATGTTTCTTTTGTCAGTAAGGCTAGGGATGTATGGTACACTATAGAATCTTTTGTTTTCCATTCCATCAGTGTTGTCAATTTTCTTATTTTTGTTCAGTGGATTAAATGCGTCGTCTATTAAAGAATTTATTAATTTTTTAGGAAAACTATTTTGTGTCAATATTTCTTTTATTATGTTTATATTTTTGTTGTAGAATATTTCGTCACTAATCTTCAGTACCCTTTCTATGAAATTTCTCGCTGTATTTATAATCTGGCCTCTGGGTTGTGTGGTGTTGAAATTCATAAGTCTGCCTGACGCTGTTTCCTTAGAGTACCAATTAAAAATAATATTGTCCTTATTTCTCCGTAGTTTTGTGTCGAGGTATGCTATTTCATTGTTTTCTTCTATTTCGATGGTGAATTTAATTTTTTGATGGTGAGAATTTAAAGTTTCAAGAATTACGTCCTTATCGTCCTTGTTGATGATATCGAAAATGTCGTCCACATATTTTGCTATGTATTTAATATTGATATTTTTATTTTTTAATTTCATTATTGCATCGTCCAGTAAATTATCAAGAACAATATCCGCTATTGTAGGAGAGAGCGGGTTACCCATTGGCATACCAAATATCTGTTTAATTATTTTTTTTACCATAAACAAAGTAATTATTATCCGTTAGACAGAACTTCAAAATTTCTAAAAATGTCGGCTTAGGAGTTTGTAAATTTCTTTATTGTTAGCCATTTTTCCATAATATTCTTAATAGCTGTGTGTACCGGAATATTTGTGAACAGTGAGATGACATCAAAAGATACTAATATATCATGAGGCTCAAGTTCTAAATTACATAGATGATTTTTTAATTCAAAAGAATTTTTGATGTTATATTCCTCAGATATAATATGTTTAAGGATATTTCCTAAATATTTGGACAAATTATAACATGGTACTTGTATTGATGACACAATTGGCCTAAGAGGGGTTTCCGGTTTATGGATTTTTGGTAATCCGTATATTCTTGGGGCAACAGCTGTTTGTTTATATAGAAACACAACAACCATTTAGAGTATATTTTGTATTGTTTTCCAGCTGTTAAATGATTATTGAGTAAGCTGAAAATTGCGTATGCCTGAACACTTAAAATAATATTGTTAATTAAGCGAATATTGACTCAATAAAATTTCATATCTGAGCACAGTATTAGGTACAACATATAATTTCAATTCAATATTTTTATTTTCATAAACTATTTTACACTTAACTTCACCTAAAATTTTAGAATAACTCTTATTTATTCCATAGTATTCAGAACTTAAATTTGCATTGTAAAAAAAATTAAAAGGTACGAACTTCTGACGCACAAAACTTATAGGACTGCCGGTATCAATCAGTGTTCCTAACAAGATTTTATAATTAACATTATGTTTATAAAAAATACAATAAAAATTTCTTACATACTCGTCCTCATCTTCCCCTTTTAGTACGGCATGAATCTGATAAGGCTTCTTCTTAGGACACACAGCATCTAAATGGCGCTTTTCAGCGCAAACATTACATACACCAACTTCTCTTTTCGGTTTACGACATTCGTTAGCCACATGACCGACTGAGTTGCAATTATAACAACGTATTTCCTTGGCTTTTCCATCCGCAGCACCACTTTGACGATCCTTTTTTGGCAAAGATACATCGTGTAGGACTTCTAACATTTGTCTCTTATCTTTAAAGCACTGCATTGTAGCATATGAACGCAGCGTATAATCAGGTATACTCTCTATGAGATATTCTACCATTTCTGACCCATCGATCATTGCTTTACTTGCCAATAGGTTTTTATCATAGAAATACTCTTCAAAAGACTCAAATTCACGCTTAAGTGTTAAACGGCTTGATCTGTCTTCAAATAACGATTTCATATCAGCCAACAAATGTTCAATAGAAACCACCATCAGATTTGGGCGGGAGTGCAACCATTTTAGTGCTTTGTCTTTTAATTTATTTGAAATAAGTGCCCGCACATTGTTGTTGTCTAAGTTATAAGTAATTTTTATATTTCTGAGCTGAATCGACCATAATTCAAATTTATCTCCATTTCCATTGAAATTAGAAAGAAGATCCTTAACCATACCAAAACTTTTTGATACACTTTTGTGTGCTGTCCCACTGTTTTTTAGTTTTTTAGTCGACATCACTTCGTATCGACATCGACACTAATTTGGTATTCTATAAACATCTTGCGACGATGACGACTGTTTATCGATTTTTGTAAACACATCTCTAATACTTGTCAGTTGATTTATTTTGTCTTGGTATTTGATGCAAAAAAAATATTTTCAGTTTGATTAAAATTTTAATTTTTGTGGTATATTTCATTTGTTTTATGTTTTTGTGCAAAAATGTTTTTTATTTGCGAATCTAATTGTGAATCAAATTCGGATTCGAGTGATGAACTAAATAAAAGAAACCTAATACTACAAAGAAAGCAAATCAGACAGGAGTCCGACATCTTCAATTTGCCAGATAAAAAGTGGGTGTTAACATTTAATTATTTCCTAATGTTTATTTTGCTATTTCTTCAAAAGGTTTAAAAATTACTTTAGACTCAATAAAGCAGCCTTTAAGTATGTGTTAGAAGAAATAGATCCTTATTTAAAAAGTGGAATTAGATCAACATTTGTTTCAAAAACAATAAAATTAGCAGCCACATTAAGATTTTTAGCCCAGGGGTCGTACCAACTGCGTGTTTGGAACGACTTTAACTTGGGACTGTCGCAGCCAGTCGTCTCCAAAATTCTGTCTGAAACATTAGATGTCTTAGAAAGCAGAATTTGTCCCCAATGAATCAATTTTGAAATGACCAATGCGGAGGAAAATGAAGCTAAACTACATTTTTTTGAAAAAAAAAAAAAAATAGATTTTCCCGGTGTTATTGGTTGTGTGGATGGGACCCACATTAAAATACTGGCTCCAAACAAAAACGACCAGCATATATACTTCAACCGAAAAGAGTTTTTGTTGGCGATCAACTTCTTTTTGACTTTAAATTTTAAGTCTCGCCAAACCTGTAAATATAATTTTTTTATATTTTAATACTACACTCCTTAATTTATGCAAACCATCTCCATCTCTCCTTGGCGGGCCAAGGGAATTTAATGCTTTGGTAATTTCGTTCCACTTTCCTTTAAAATTACTATTAACTGTACCTCTCTGAAATCCTTTTGCAAGAGAAGGATTTTTTTGCATTTCTTTTATAAGTTCATCAAATTGTTGCAGATTTGTTACTTTCTTTTTTTGTTGTTCTTCCATTTTTTTTATTTCTTAAAAAATTTCTTTAAAACACTTTAGTCGTTAACAAAAATTATGACGATAAGAACAGAGTCGCATCAACACAATATCGTCATCATATTTTCTTACAGAATATCAAATATCTGTCAATAGTAATCGATAATCTTCAATAACGACAACTAGAATACCAATTTGAAACAAACGATAAAAAACGACGTCGTTAAATGTCAATGACGACAACTGGAATAAGGGTGAATATTTCGTTCTCAATTTTTAACAATTCTGTTTCCCTCTTTTGTATTTGCAGCTCTCGCTCCATTATTTGCAATTCCTTTTTCATTAGTTCAAATTCTATACTTTTCAATTCGTTTTCTTTGGAAACATTCATTTCTTTAGTTGCACTCATTTTATTAAATTTCTCACTCATTTTTGTTTCTTCATTTCCACCTTTGTTCTTAACTATTTCATTCATTTATAATATAAATCACGGTTGGGAAATGTGGCACAATAGTGCCATTTTTGGCACTATTGAATGGTCAATGGCCCCACAAAAAACCGTTGTGGCCCTTTTTCATTCATTTCATTTCGAAATATTGTCAAAATTTGTTAAAAATAAATTAAAAAAAAATTTTCTAAATTGGTTTCCAAAATTTTCTGCTAAACATGTTTTTTTAAGTGGAGAAACAAATAGTATTGTGCCATTTGTATTAAAATTATTTCCAAATGAAATTGGTAACATTGAAAAAATTAACAGTGAGTACAGAGCGATATCGGAAATGCCTGAGTTAAAAAAATATATGGATTTTAATATATGTGAATTTTGGAAAGAGATTTCGACCATCAAAAATTGTTAAAATGAACCTTTATTTACAAATGTTTATAGAGTAGTACAAGAAATTCTTTCAGCAAGCGTAGAAAGAGCCTTTTCTGTCCAAAACTTAATTAAAACCAAGCTAAGAAATAGATTACAAGTAAAAACACTATCATCTCTTATTCAAGCAAAAGATTTAATGAAGTCTAACTCCAAAGTTTGTTATGAAAAAAATGTTGTTCAATTAGTATCCCAGAAAAATATTACAAACTCCGAAATAGAAAATGAGGCTTTATTAGACTAAAGTATGTAAAAAAAAATTACATATCAAATATGTATATTATTTAATTTACTAATCGTAACTGAATGAAAAAGGCTGTTCATTTTATAAAACTTAATTTTTATTATTACTTTTGGACTGAATTATATCTTTACTAAAAAAAAAAAAATTTTATTTACTCTATAATTTTTTTTTGTATTTAATTTATAAAAAAAATTGGCCCTTTTCAATCCGTTTTGGCCCGTTTTAGTCTTCAACTTGGCACTAATTGAAAATTCTCAAATACCAACACTGTTATAAATCCAGCTGCACCACACTCTCCATTTGCTTCTTCTACACACAATTTGTTTTCGGTCGTTTTTTACTCACTCATTTTATACATCTCATCAACAGCGACACTCATTCTTTCCGTTAAATTAACAGGATCTTTTTCACTGCACTGCTTTTTTATTTCAGCCACTCTGCTACCGCCACCATTTGCGTCTGCGTCAATAATTTTGTAATCAATATGGTCAGCCACGATGCTGCCGCCTTCTGATTTTTAAATATTATTCCACTCTTCCATCAACCGTTGGCTTTCCTCTGGAAATTCCAACAGGCGCAACACCCATTCATTTTTATTACCTGTTGTTTTCTCTCCCAGTTCCTCCAGCATATTCTTTAATTCCTTTACCGTTAAAGAATTTAACAATTTTTACACCATTTTGGGTATCCCACTTCTGATTTTGTAGTCGACAATTTGTAGTGATATAAAACAACAAAAATTTGAATAAACTAATAAACTAGCTTAAGCCAACTTAAGCAACTGTGCGAATACATGTAAAACGTATGTGACAAACCATAATGTGCATAATGAAACTATTCGTCAAGTTTCGTCAAATGTCATTTGCTTAAGCAAAGTGCCAAACTGAACGCACTTTCCGTACGGAATGATCTGTTTTTTGATTTCATTAAAAAAAAAATAAAAAAATTAGTATGCAAAATCAAGAAATAGATTATATTACTCATATCTTATCACTTTTTTATTATTTATTCAACAATTAGCAGTTTTTACTGTTTGCTAATTTTCATTAAAATAAAACATAAAATATACAGGGCTGTAATTTTTGGTACTTTTTAATTTAAAGTACTCGCTAAAACATAAAATACTGCACAAATATGCAACAAGGGTTACATGCATCATGTAAGTACATTATGGCCACCTAAAAGTCTTCTTGAGTTTACTTATGCATTTGATAGACTTTTCGTAAATTTTTGACATTTGCTTCAGCTAGCTTATGCACATTAAAGGCCCAACTATAATATGCATAAGCAAGCTTAAGCAAATTGCAAAAGTTAACGAAAAGGCTGTCAAATGCATAAGCAATTCAGCGTTAACTTTTTAACTTTTTTTATTTTACGTGACTATGAAACTTTTTGTTCACAGTTGCACATTTATGTTTAAAAAAAAATTTTTTATTTTAACAAAAATCCATTAAATGACAAAATTTTATAAATATTCTTATATTATTTTATAATTAAGAGAAAACTTCGTACTCGAAACGCATAATTTTTCCTTTTTTTAAATTTATCGGCAAAAGTACTAAAACGTACAGCTGTGGGAGCACTAAATTGTAAATAATAGTAAACATTTACATATGTTTTGTTAATTTTCGTATTGTGTTTGCAAAAATGGAGAAAAAACTTAAAAATTTAAATAATATAAAAATATTAAAGTTAGAACTTGAAGGCCTGTGCACATTAAAAGAAATAAGTAAACTACACTGTAAAAAAAGAAGACGCTCTTGTTCTGTCAGAGAAGTAAACCGCGACAGAAAGACATTTTTGTTAAAATAAAAAGGGTCGCTTTCCTTTCCTATTTCCTTCTTTTTCCATTTTGTTAAAAACACAAACAAACAGCTGATTCCGTACGGTATATGCGATCAGTTTCGCTTTTTGCTTAAGCAAATGACAGTTGAAAAACTTAGCGAAAAGTTTCGTTAAGTACATTATAGTTTGCCACATACAATTTATATGTGTTCGCACGTTTGCTTAAGCTAGCATATGCACATTATAGTTGGGCCTTAACTCTTTTCCTATTTTCTTTTGTCCCTATACCGGCAGTTTACATAGATCATTTGTTAAAATTCTGCTTTTTCTTTCAACAGTGTTGCCACATTTCATTTCATTCGTTTAGCAATCAATTTTTATACCCTTTACCTTCATGAGAAGGAATATATAAGCTTGTCATTCCGTGTGTAATTTCCACCATATAATTTTCCGACCCTAAAAAGTACATATATTCTGGATCCTTATAGATAGAGGAGTCGATTAAGCCATGTCCGTCTGTCTCTTGAAATCAGGTTTTTGAAGTCCCTAGATATATTTGGGAAGATTGCTATTAAAATCAGCAAAATCGGTTTAGGTCAACCAGAGTTATGGACCAATATGTGAGACAACCTCCATTTTATTGCAATATTTTGAAAAATATTGCAGATTTTGGAATACCAGCGAAATGGCATTTTTTTGCGGAGTCTCATGGAAAAGCGCCCTGCCATGTTCTGGGAGGAACAGTCAAAAGATTAGCAGCACGTGCAAGCTTGTCCAGCCTCATAAATCCCGTTAACAGTGCCGTCAAATTTTATGATTGGGTGAATAAAAACGTCAAGAATATTCGTACAGAGTTCTTTAATAACTGTTAATATGAAGGAGCGCTTTGACAAAGCGAAAATAATTTCTGGAACTCTTGGCTACCACGCATTCATTCCACAACCCGATAAAAAAAATTAAAGTTCAGACAACATCATCTTCTGAGCAGTACTGTATTAAGACGGTATACAACGCATAACATTTATTTCTTTACTCTATTTTTTGTTTTCTTTTTGACTGTAAATATTACACATTACTGAACTACGTTTTCTTTGTTTTTTGTTGTTGTTTGTATCTTGTGTTAATAAACTATCGAAAAATATATTTTTTTCTATATTCACAGAAATTTTTGTTGCTCGTGCAAAAGGTATAAGGTAAAAAAAATCATTAAAAATAGAACGCATTATTTCACCACTTCAAAACTCACGCAGTCTGTAAAAAAGACCTATAAGAACACACCCTCAAAATTTAAAAAAAAAGAAGATGTAATCAGTTTGAAAATCGAAATAAAAGGATGATAATGATACAAACTTAAAAAAATGCTAAGGGGATATGTCATACCGCTTTGGTATTTTAGAAGAAGTTGAAATTATCTTCAAAACAAGGTATAGCACATTAAAATCGGTCCAGTATTTCAGGAGTTACATGCGATTGAATGAACACACCTCTTTGAAAAAATCGCCATTTCACCAAAGTTCAATTGGTCATAACTTTTGAAAAACAATTTTCATATTTTTTTTTTTCTCATCGGGGATGAAAAAGAATTTGTAGAGGACTAAATCTGCAAATTTCCACAAAAATCGGAATCATTGCGTTAAATTTTTCCCCAAATTTGTACCGTTTGACATGGAATGACTCATATGTAGTTCGAACTGTTTTTTTTTTGGTTCCAAACGAAATCACCCTCCCATTTACAAAATATCACAATAATATTTCCGATAAGAGGACATAGTTTTTTACCAGCTGGTAGAGTATTTGGTCGTATTGAAAAAGGCCTAAAAAAACATGCTGTTATAACGACAGTGGAAGAGTATTCTGATAATTATTCTAATCATGGCCAAGTTTTAATGTTGGGAAATGACTGGAGTATTCTCAATATAAAAGAACTTGAATTAATTTATAAAAAGATTGAAAATATTCAAAGTATAAAACGGATAAAATTTTTTAAAAATATTTCGACAAATTATTTAATTAAAACTTTCGAGTCCTTTAAATTTGAATCCGGAGAAGAACGAAATACCAATTTTAATTTGCTAAAACGAGGAAAAACACCTTTTTCAATTTCTCGTCTGAATGAAATTAAAACAGGCCGTTGGATTAACGTCGACAAAAAAATACGTGGAAAATCTCTTAATAAAACAGTTTGGTGAAGTTTGGAGTGAAAACCAGGCTTTACTTTGGTACAAGGATTTTTTTGTATAACCAAAATAAAAATATAGAAGATTTAATAGAAGAAGATATTGAATGCACTTGCCTAAAAGATGATGTTGGAACAAAAGTTTATTTATTTAAAAGTATTATATTTAGTTATTTTAAGATCTATATTAAATTATCAGAAACACATACCTGTTTAAGTTGCAAGTAAATTTGAAATAAAATATTTAAGTTTTTTTTAAATTTTTTTGTTTATTTTGAGTTAAAATTGCCAAAATTGACAATATCAAAAACAGACATTGTAACCTTTTATAGAATTCAATTTTACTTGGATTATTTTTTTTATATAATTTTGAGAAAATTTTTGTATTTTTTAGATGATATAAACAAAAAAATAACATTGTCGTAAATATCAATAGAACTATATATTTAATTTCAATGTGGAATTTTTTTTACTACAAAGATAAGGGTTAAAAACATTCTGTCAAAATATTATCGTCTAAAAAAAGCTCACACCAAAACGTCCTTTTTTCTATTTTTTAAACAAAACGTACTTTTGTACTTTGTTTTTTTAACAAAACGTAATTTTTCCAAAATAAAAGTGGTTGGTTTTAAACATCCTTAACACTTAATGTAGTGACTTATGGCTGTTTGATGAATCTTTTGATAAGCAAAAAACTTTTTACCATTTCCAGGTTCATGCAAGTTTTTAAGGGGGCGAAATAAATAAACCTCAATTTCCCAAAAATTTGAAATGTGCGAAAAAGTACGTTTTGTTCTGCGGCTCCTCATATCATTTGAGAATAAAAATAATTAGTACAGAATGATACGTTACGTTTACAAAACAAACTTTATTGTTGCACTGTTTCAAACTACTTCTAGATACTTTTATTCCATTCCACATTGTCGGTTTATATATAACTAGCTAAACTCGGTGTGCTTCTTTGTCCACTTACATAGTCAAGAATTTATTATTTCGTAAGAATATGCTATTGTGAAAATTTAATGACGATCGGTCCAGTAGTTAAGACTATATTACGATTTTTAATTTTCCTAAAAACGGGCGTGGTGCCACCCACTTTTCTCCTGGTACGTATTCCTAATTATGCCAATACCATATGTACCACATATCATTGACGTATGTAGGTCAAAAAATGCCCAAAATATGGCGGTACCACCCGCGTTTGTACAATCAAAACTCCATATAGCCTATTATTCCTTTGAGAGTCACAGTAACATGCTGTGAAAATTTCATCAAAATCGGCTCAGCCGTTTTGGAGTCCATACGTTACATACATGCATACATACATTCATTTTTATATGTATGTATATTAGGGTGACAATGAAAAATCAACTTTGGATTTTTGATGATAAATGTGAAGATTCTTTTGCCACTTGGTCTAAAACTTACTTGCTGAAAATTTGAGCCAAATCGGATAACTCTATCCCGTGCACCTTTGAGGTCAAAGTTAAAATTTTGGGAAATATAGTGTAGTCGCCTATATTGGAGCTAAAAAAATAGCTTTTCGATATGAATTATACCGAAATCCAATGGGATTAATGTGCCACATAGTGTTGAACTTGTATGCTGAAAATATTAGCCGAATCAGGTAACTCTATGCCGTGCACCTTTGAGGTCAAAGTTCAAATTTTGGGAAATTCTGTATATTTAACTATAATTGATCTAAAAATATCGATTTTTAAGTATATTCATTTAAATTGTTCAGAAACTGGATGTTTTGAGTAAATTTAACCCTTTTTTGCAACGGGGTTCAAAACTACACATTTGCTTAAATTACCTATAAATCCAATATTTAAAAAAATGTAAAATATTATTTCTAAAAACGAAAAACTGAAATTTTAAAACCAATATTTAAAAATATATATTTATGTGAATGTTTTTCGTATAGAAGCAAAAGCAGTATATTTAAATTGAAATAAAAATATATTTTTAATATAAAAAGTAAGGCAACTTGAAAAGTCTTTTTCGGTAAGTTTGATTAAATGTAATCATTTCTTAAATTATTTAAATTCGCATGCTTCTTATATTGTTGCCGATAGTTTTGAACAACCTAAAAAGAAACACAATTATTATTTAAATCTAAATTAGTTAAATTTAAATATAACTTTGAATACATATTGTCGCTGCTGTTCATCTTTTGTGATCTTCTCATGATAATCTTCAACAAGCTTAATACCTCGTTCGGCGCAGTCATTAACAACCTTTAGTTTTTGAATAATAAATTTTCCTTTTCTATAATCTTCACAATCTTTCCAGCTACTTGGCTCTTTTTGTAAAAAATACATTGAAATTTGGAATGTCTTCAAAATACGAAAATATTTTTGGATACAAGTTCAATCAAAATTTTTGAATTATCTTTAGCGAAGAAAGTATTAAGATTTTCTTTTTTAATTAAATACTTTTTCAAAATTTCTTCTTCCTCAAGGTTTTTTTCTTCCATAAGTCAAATTTTTTTTAGCCATTTTGTTTTTTTTTTTCAAAGTCTATTCTATCATCGAATAAACTGAATGCTACGCATTCTTCATTAAGGTAATATAGATGATTAATAAACTTTGTTATGGCTCTATCAGCAATTTGTGCATTTATATTTTTATAATCTTCTAAATTTCTCAAAAATAATATGTCGTTTAAGGGAGCTTGCTCCGCTTTATCTGAATTGAACCAGAAAAATGCATAGCACTTTATAACAAAACCTGCAACTTCAACTAGACCATTTATTTCCAATTCTGTGATTTCGGGGAATTGATTGCGAAACATCAATATCTTAAGGCAATATATTCCCTTAGCCATCCATCTAGCTAAATGAAGAGCACCGGGTTTAAAAAATGTTATGCCACTAGGAGGACTTCCACCCAGAAATATGATAATCAATTCCAGGAATTCGTTGTAGTCATTTCGTGGAAAGTCCTCTTTAACTTTTATATTTGCAAAATCTAAAATTTTAGCGTAATCATCACCTACTATTTCTTTTATTCGAGGTATTGCTAATCTCGTCATATACTCATCCTTTTTTACATTCGACCATTGTTTTTTGATTTTTTTTAATTAAGCTGGCTTCTGGGCCAGCCGAAGAACAAAAAAAACAGCTGCTAAAATTATTTCAAACACATGGTGTCTGCATCCTAGAAACAAAATGTCTCTACGTATTTTTTTCTAATATATTGCAGGCCCCTTTAAATTTGCCAGTGTTTGAAGCGGTTGTGTCAAATGCCTCGATTCTATCCAAAACTTGATACTCTTCTAATGAATCATATACTGCAGATGCTATTTCAACGCCAGTTCCAGCCGGTATTTCAGGAATATTAACTATTTGTTGAAAATCGGGAGCGGTTGCAATTATTGACAGTCGGTCTTCGTTTTTTTCCTGATATGCCAGATAACAGTTTTGTATCCCAGTATATCGTTAGTGCCTGAGTATTGGATTAAAGTTTTAACCCGATTCGAGTACTATTTGCTTTTCTGAATGCATCCCTTTGCTGATGAATAGACGTGCGGTTAATAACATACTCTGATGAGTTTAATCCAACTGCATCCAAAACTGCAATAAGCATGTGAACAGTATATCTAGAGCTTAATTTTAATTTATCTAAAACTGCAGCAAGTCTGGGCGTTAAAATTTCTTTAGATGGCCTTTTTGTGTTTAAAGTATTTTGTTTTTGTGAACTATTCAAAGTATCAGGAAAACTCGTGGTTATTGGGTCTTTTATGAAAACAAAATATTTCAAATGGGTAGTTTTGACCCTAGTAGCTAAAAAGGGTTAATATTTCTATTAAAAATATTTTTCGTTTTTCAGGATTAGTTATCACCTTTTTTTAAATGTTGTATTTAAAGCTAAGAAATTTGGTCGTTTTGACCCCCGTTGCAAAAAAGGGTTAAATTTACTCATAATATTTGAGAATACTTTTAAAAATATCTAAAACATCCAGTTTCTGAACAATTTAAATGAATATACTTAAAAAACGATATTTTTAGATCAATTATAGTTAAATATACAGAATTTCCCAAAATTTGAACTTTGACCTCAAAGGTGCACGGCATAGAGTTACCCGATTCGCCTAATATTTTCAGCATACAAGTTCAACACTATGTGACACATTAATCCCATTGGATTTCGGTATAATTCATATCGAAAAGCTATTTTTTTAGCTCCAATATAGGCGACTACACTATATTTCCCAAAATTTTAACTTTGACCTCAAAGGTGCACGGGATAGAGTTATCCGATTTGGCTCAAATTTTCAGCAAGTAAGTTTTAGACCAAGTGGCAAAAGAATCTTCACATTTTTGTTTAAAATTCTGGAAAAAAATGTTTCCCATATATTTCATTGTCGCCCTAATGTATATAGATTACGTTTCTGTAGTTTGCCGAAATATGTATCGAAAATCATTTGAGAAAACTTTTTCGTTTTATTTAATTTGCCCAGCCAATATCAGCCTTAAAAGAACTATTTAGCGTACAATTTTAAAATTAAATGACAGATCTAATTACATAACTAATTACAGATCTAATGACATAATTACAAACGGCTTACCTGAATGGTCATTATCATCCTGTAGGTGACTTTTCAGATGATGTAGATGAGCATAAAAGTGATGATGGTGAAGTACGCAAGCCAAATCGGTGCAATTTAACATATTGCAGCAGACAAATTTCTGAAAAACATATGTATATGTAAATTGATTACCATAAATTGAATGAATAAATAATACTTATTGACTACTTAAACTATATACATATGTACATATGCAAAATTCAAAATTGGAAGAATGTATCGATATCAAATTCAGCCTACTTCGTTGAAAGTTAGATTCATAGGGTAGAACTAAACGGTTAGCAGTTACTTTTTTCTAAATCCTACTTTTAACCCTTTCAGACCAGACGCAAAACTACCAGGATTTGTTTTTATAATTTTTGGAATATGTGATCTATACAGAATATGAAAATATAATAAATGATTAAGTTTTATCATTTTATACCCTTCAAGGATTTTCAGGACACACACACTTGATGCATCTCGGTCGATTTTCATAAATATTTTTAACTAAAACACATTTTTATTGCATGAAACGATTTTAATTAGTTTGAAATATTAAAATTTATCATTTTTTTAGTTAATATGTGTGCAATTAATACTTTTGTAATTAAAGACATATACTTACTTCCACGGCTCATTTTGCTAAAATTGAAATGTGACTGAAGAATTTCGCAAGAATTCAATTAACGGTATATCAAATAGAAGAGAAATGTAAGAAGCAAATATAAAAAACACAATCGATGCATGCCAGTCTATTTCAAATTTGGTTAACAGAAGCAAAAATTAAAACTAAAACCGAATCGATGCATCGCCGTCTGAAAGGGTTAAGATTTATTTATTTTTTACCTTTTTATACCCTTCACCATCGTGAGAAGGGTATATATAAGTTTGTCATTCCGTGTGAAATTTCCACAATATAATTTTCCGACCCTATAAAGTATATATATTCTGGATCCTTATAGATAGCGAAGTCGATTAAGCCATGTCCGTCTGTCTGTCTGTCTGTTGAAATCAGTTTTTTGAAGTCCCCAGATATACTCGGGATCCAAACCTTCAATAATTCTGTCAGAAGTGCTTTCGAGAAGTTTGCTATTTAAAATCAGCAAAATCGGTTTAGGTTAACCAGAGTTATGAACCTATATGTGAGACCACCTCCATAAAAATTTGATATTTTTCATCCATTTTATTGCAATATTTTGAAAACTATTGCAGATAATACCATGAAATTTTGTATACGTATTTGTATTGTACTATAAAAGAAGAAAGTGTGCGGAAAATAGTAAGAATCGGTCCATGATTTCTTATAGCCCCCATACAAATATATATATTCCCGAAATATGGCTTAATGATAAATAAATGCCTATAAAATTGGAATATCAAGACAAAATTCAGCAAAAATAAATTTTATACAAAAAGAAATCGCAAAACGAAATTTTTTTTAATTCGGTCCATGTTTGACCATAGACCCCATATAAAGTCCACTTCCAAAATTCACTTAAATACGTATAAAAGAGATATAAATAATGTTAAACGGCTAAAATTTGACATAAATATTCTTTATAGGCAAATAAATTGCTGTACTAAATTTTATGGTGGTCGGCCCAGAACTGGTCATAGCTCCCATACAAGGACCACATCTGAAAAAGAGATTTTTCCCTATATATATTGTATAAATATCGGTACCGACTCAAAACTTTGCACAGATCATTTTAATATATACAAAAATCATCCCACAAAATTTTGTGAATTTCGGTCTATTTTTAACCGTATGCCCCATATAAGGCCCTCTTCCGAAAATCACTTTAATACTCATAAATCGCTTATAAATAAGGGTACCAATCCAAAATTTTACACCGATCATTTACATACATGCCTAAATCTAACTGCTGGATTTTGAGAATATCGGTCCATATTTGACTATATCCCCCACATAAGGTCCACTCTCGAAATCCACGTTAATACTAATATATATCGTATATATACCGTTATTATGTTGAAATTCGACGTGAAATATCCTCATATGCATGAAAATAACTGTTCCAAAATTTAAGAAGATCGGCCCATAATTTGTCATACCTGCCATATAGAACCATTTCCAAAAAACAAATAAATTCGGGTCAAAAAATATTCTTTTCGGATTTAACCCATATTCGGTCCATATTTTATAATCATGATATATATCGTTGGAAAGGTATTTTTAATACCTTTTATTTAATGTATTACAAATTATCAGACACCCAGTAGTTCCCGAGATATAGGCCTATGTATTTTCAACTTTAAGGGCCCGCCCCCTCGAAAATAGGCGTGACCGGCAACAAATTTTTTTTTGCTGGTATCTCCTCTAAAAGCCCTATTTGATTTTGTTTTTTTTTTTTTTTTTTTTGAGCAAAATCACTAAAACCGAATTGTACCCCTTTTTTATACTCTGTTTGTTAAATTACACTCAAGATTATTATGAACATCAGACAGACTCTGTAAATTATGGTAAGAATTGGTAATTAAATCAATTAAAAATGGTAAAAATTAGACAACATTTCAAAATATTTAACATAAATTATGTTGGTCGTAAAATTGTCTTTCAAACAATATATCAAATACTAATAAAATTTGCACTAAGACTGAATAGAAAACACAGAATTAGGATATTCTAGTCTAGTGTAGTTTCTGTATTTCTTATTACGCTTAGGTGAAGGGTATTTAAGATTCGGCACAGCCGAATATAGCACTCTTACTTGTTTAATTTAATTTTGTTAGGAGCTTCAGCCACGTATCGTATCAATTAGAAAAGCATACCAAAAAGAACAGAGAAGAATTGAACATATATTTTATTCAAAGTATTTAATACTACATTTACACTTACGCAAAATCTAGTCGATTTTAATTAAAATCTTAAAGAAAATTTTTGGCGTTTACACTTAAGAACTTATATGACTCAATAAAAGGTAATTGCAAAATCTATTAAAAATCTATTAAATTTATTAAATTTAATAACATGTAGGATATGAAGTTATCAGTTTGCATTTTTATATTAATTAATTTATTAATTTATTATTTATTTTTTTATTATTTATTAATAGATTATATAATATTTTAATATACAAATTCAGTTTTTATTTACAAAATTCAGTCTTAAATATTATTTTTAATCTATATATGGCCTATATATGTGATTTTTTTCTATTTATAATTTATTATATATAAAACTAGCTAAACCCGGTGTGCTTTGCTACCCCCCCTCGTAATAAAAGAAAATAAAACGTATTTATATACTTACAAACATTTATTTATTTAATTTTAATGTATTTATTGCAATGCTTTAGGCGAGACCATGTCCCTTTGTCCACTTACATAGTCAAGAATTTATTATTTCGTAAGAATATCCTGTTGTGAAAATTTAATGACGATCGGTCCAGTAGTTAAGACTATATTACGATGTTTAATTTTCCTAAAAAGGGGCGTGGTTCCACTCACTTTTCTCCTGGTATGTATTCCTAATTATGCCAATACCATATGTACCAAATATCACCGACGTACGTCAAAAAATGCCCAAAATATGGTGGGTTAAATTTGTGGGTTATATGGGCGGTGCCACCCCCGTTTGTACAATCAAAACTTCATATAGCCTATTATTCCTTCCAGAGTCACAGTAACATGCTGTAAAAATTTCAAGCAGATTGGTAAAAGGGTTTGGCCTCCTATTAAGCACAAACATACAGACACACATTCATTTATATATATATAGATTAAAAGCAATATAATTTTAGGTAAAATGGGGCGAAAAATGGGGATTTGGTAATAAAAAAATGTATGTAGTTAAAAAGTATATAAAACTTTAGGTAAATACACATTACAAAAAAAGTATTTTGTATAGCAAACATTGTTAGTGGTATAAGTAAGTATCTGAATTAAAAAAAGGGGGCGATGAAGTAGGCGTGGTTCATAGTTATATGGCGACGTTAACAGTATTAAGAGCAATATACTACCAAATAAAAAAATACGTTGGAATGAAGAAATTTGTATAGAGAACAAAAAGTATAAAACTTTCAAACATTTGGCGTGAAAAGGGGCGTGAAGGAGGCGTGGCTTAAGAAATCTTTATTTTTACCTCGCCTGGAGTATATAATGTGTATACAATTTGAAGTAAATCTGTTAAAAACTATATGGGAGCAATTACATAATTTTTAAAAAGTGGGCGTAAAAATGGGCGTGGTCAAAAAAAGTACCATATTAATCATAACAGAGTCCCAGTTAAATGCTGTGAAAATTTCAAAAATATCGGTCCAGAGGTTTGGTCTCCAATTACAATATTTTAAAAAAGTGGGCGTAAAAGTGGGCGTGGTAAAAAAAAAGTACCCTATTATTCCTTCCAGAGTCACAGTAACATGCTGTGAAAATTTCATCAAAATCGGCTCAGCCGTTTTGGAGTCTATACGTTACATACATACATACATTGAATTTTATATATATAGAATATGCGACTAGGAAAACTCATTTAATATTAGCTTACGGTATTTTAAACATAGTTCAATATATTTATGTATATAAAGTAGAAAAATTATAACCATTTAGAATACCGATAACATCATTTACAGAAAGATTTATTTTATTAAAACAGGTTCTACGTATTTCATTATAAATTGGACAGACTCCCAAAAAGTGAAATGTATTTTCTACTTCATTAGTATTACATATTGTACAATAAGTTGATGTAGTATTAATAAAAGATCTGCCATTCAGTTCTAATAATCCACCTCTAGTTTTAATAAGAAGACAGGTGACACGTGACGAGTAATTTAATAATGGTACAGGCATAAAGTTATGATTAAGTTGTGGGTACATATCATGATTTCGAGAATTAATAAATAAATTATAAAAATTTGCTCTTAACATGTTTTTTCGAGTTCTTTACTTTTTAATAAGGATATTATTTGTTTCCACTGTGTGCAAATTGGACTAGTAATTGTTGGTACATATTCTAGTTTTTGGCAAAGAGTATTCCATTCATAAGCCCAGGAAATATTTTTGGTTATAATGGCTTCAGCTAGTATTCGTGGTAATCTTCTAGAGTTCATATTCAGTACTTTGTTTATATAGCAAAAGTGAAGTTTAATAGGAGTCAAGCCATGTTTCAATATATAGCATATAGTTTGGAGTTGTTGATGGTAGGTACAACATCTTTTTAACAAAGAATCTAAAGAGCTTTTCGACCACATCATATTTCACGTAGCCCCAAACTTGTGCAGCATAAGACATTATAGAACGAGAGGCAGCGACGAAGATCTTGAGCTTGTTCATATTGGAAATTTTTGGATTATTTATATATTTTAGCCAAGTTGTGTTGATTGCCAGTTTAGCCGTAGCCAATTTGTTTTTTAGGTGGGTGTTACAGGACAAATTATACGTAATGTCAAAGCCCAAATACTTGTATTTATTAACTATTTCAATATTATCTCCACCGTAACTCCATTTTAAACGACTTGAGATTCTTGTGCAAGAACGCATTACCATCATTTTAGATTTATTGAGATTGACCTTTAGTTTCCACGTTTCGCAATATTGATGCAAAGCATCAATCATCATTTGCAGGTCTGTTGGAGAATTCGATAACAATACTATACCATCAGCATATAATAAAATTTTGATTGATGTGTTGCCAATATTAACGCCCCCAGGAAGTATATTCACCAAGTCGTTCACATATAATGAAAATAGAAGAGGACTTAAAATACAGCCTTGTTTCACACCTACATTAATGTTAAATGAATCAGACATAGTGTTCCCGTCCCAAATACAGCTAGTAGTATTTTTATAAGAATTTTGTAGTATTCTAATTATTTTTGACGATAACCCGATACAGGAAAGTTTGTAAAAGAGACTATTCCTTGGTATCGTGTCAAAGGCACATGAATAAAAGTCCACGAAAAAAGCGTAAGTATTATTACTATTCTGTTTATTAAGATTGGCAATGTTTACAAAATTGAATATGTTATCAACAGTTAAATAGTTCTTTCTAAATCCAGCTTGGAATTCGTTTAATATATTATTTTGATCTATCCACTCAGTTATTCTGTTAAGTACTATGGTATTAAAAATTTTACAAATTGTGTTGATCAACGACAGTCCGCGATAGCTCGCTGCATTGTTTGGATCTCCTTTTTTGAACAGAGGAATTAGTAAAGATGTGCAAAAGCTTGTCGAAATATTCTCGTGTAAAAATTTTTTATTAAATAACGATAAAAGTTTATTTATTAAGCAGCGAGGAGCGTATTTGTAGAACTCATACGGAATACCGTCTTCACCAGGCGATTTATTATTTTTTAAGGAATCGACGACATTTAAAATTTCTATCAGCTCAATTGGAGAATCCAAGACAGGATCAATGACGTAAGGCATAGACCACATCAGAGGCTGACTGTCTTCATTTTGTAACAGTAAACTGAAATGGTTATGAAAATCATATATGTTTAAGTTCCCTTTAATATTATGCCTATACGTTTTCATTGCATTTGATAATTTTCACCAGTCACTACTGCTTTTTACTTCATTTTTTACTTCGTTGATGTATCCTTCTGTTATAGAAATCTAATTTTTTCTTACTACAGAGTTGAGTATATTTTGCCTTAGAGACTAAGTATCGTGCTTTAGTAATAGTAGTTTGATTTTTACGGAATAATGACAAATTTTTTGATACATTTCTCCGGTGACGCTCACATGTCCAGTCACACCAAGGTTGTTTTGGTTCAAAAACTATGTTGTTAGGTGTACATATTTCAGATTGTTTTATTTTAGCTACATTTTCCTCAACGATGTCATCAATGTTTGTATTTGATTGTAAATTAACCTGAGACGATAGAAAAGTGATATTTCCACATATTTTTGTTTATATCTCTCATTCCAATGCAATTTTTCTAAATGTATTTCCTGATTCGTAATATCTGGAGTTTTAATTATAATTAAATAATTATAATAATAATTATTAAACATAGAGGCATGTGGTCGGAATATGGCGTAGATGAGATATGAAAGTCATCCACATATCTGAGAAAACTGTGGGAACATACAGCATAGTCAATAACAGAGCATCCAATTGCACTACAAAAGCTGAGTTCACCTTGACTGTCTTTATCAGTTCTACCATTTAAAATAATTCCTCCAATATTTTCAAAAAGTTCTAGGAGCTTTTTGCCTTGCATATGTATTAATAATTTTATCTTTGGATCATCTAAAATCACGGATATGTGGCAGGAAAGGTAAAAAATTCGGATCTAAAATTTGTTCGTCCGCATTCTCGCATTTAAATCTCCGACTATACAAAAATTACTAGGTCTGAGGTCTTGCAGAAATTGATCAAATGATTCTAAGTCCGAGTTCCAGCAAGTACAATTTAAATACCTTGGTATAAAGAAAAACTGGCAATCATTAAATTTTGCAGAAAGAAATATATTTTCATTCAAATTTTGAAATTTAAAAAAATACTTCTTTTGTAGCTCTTTTTTAAATCCAAAAAGACATTTACCACTTGCACGACCAGCTCTGTGTATTTTCTTTGCAGGAATCTTATTAATTTTTTTTTTTTTTATACCATTTATTTATTTATTGAATCTTCAGATGCTGAAATGACAATAAGTTTTCGAATCTTAATACTAAAAGAAAATAATAAGTCCAGCCAGTGCTAGACAAAATATTATGATACTACAAAAAATTTATATCCACTGATCCAGTCATCTGTTTTGCGCTTGAGTTAAAGCAAGGGTATCCCTCCTTCTCAACCGATTGTGGCCACTAAAGTTAAGGATGTCTCGTGCAAGTGGGTTTGGATGGTGTTCAAGTTTGCTGACGTACTTTGACATATATTTTGTAAATTCGACTTTTACTAATGGCACGCCTAGATGTTTGTGGATTCGAGAATTTTTAACATACCATAGAGCTGCAGTAATTATACGTAGAATTTTATTTTGACCCCTTTGAATTTTTTCAATGTTGGATGCTGAGGCAGTACCCCATAATTGAATTCCATAACACCAGATTGGCTTTAGAATTGCATTGTACAACAAAAGTTTGCAATCCAACTTTAATGTAGAGTTTCTGCCGATTAGCCAATTAAGTTGCACTGCTTTTAATCTCATCTGTGTAAGTTTCGCTTCAATATGAGACTTCCAAGTTAAACGGCGGTCGAGGTGAATGCCGAGGTATTTGACTTCATTATGTTGAGATATAATTTGATTATTTATTCTGATGGACGAGCAGGTATCTTTTCGCAATGTGAAAGTGATATGAATACATTTTGTTCATTTACCCTGACTTTCCAAAGCTCTAGCCAATTCTCTAGCTTATAAACATAATTCTGCAAATTCTGTGATGCAACTTGGTGGTCCTTATGGACGCTGATAACGGCTGTATCGTCTGCAAAAGTTGACGTATGGATTTTGGGGTCTGACGGCATATCGGATGCATAAATCAAATATAAAGTTGGACCCTGGGGTACTCCTGCTTCAATTGGCTGAGCGGGGCTCAAAAAATCGCCTTCTTTGATTGTAAATTTGCGACCATATAAATAACTTTTCATAAGTTCGTGGCTGTTAGCAGGCAGAGTTAATTTAATTTTATGCATTAAACCTTCATGCCAGACTTTGTCGAACGCTTGGGAAACATCAATGAAAAGCGCGGAACACGGATTTTTTCTCTTCAAACGACCGTCTTATCACATTTACCAATCTGTGTGTTTGTTCGATGGTACTGTGTTTAGCTCTGAACCCGAATTGGTGATTTGGGATACATTGAGTGTCGTTCAGAATTGGAATCAACTTAGCCAATAACAATTTTTCAAACAGTTTTGAAATTGTCGGCAGTAGACTAATTGGCCTATATGACTCTACTTTAGTGGGGTCCTTCCCTGGCTTAGGAATCATGGTAATCATAGATACTTTCCAATCTGCAGGATAGTATTCTAGGCGTAAAATAGCATTGAAGATAAAGAGGATAATTCTTCTAGCTACACGAGGTAACTCCACAAGCATTTTGTTGCTGATTTTATCCATACCTGGAGCTTTTTTAAGATTCATGTCCCTATTGCGGTTCACAACTTTTTTAATAATTTGGTCGTCTTTCAGAAATCGGTATTGCCATTCACAACTTAAATGTAGTTGACTTTTTGGTTGTGCTGCTGATTTTTTGGTTGTGTTTAATAGTATTGCGGTTCACCATTTTGGATGAGTTTGGTTGACAAAAACGATAAATATACACAACTGCTTATTAGCAGTTGAGTCTTTGTCGGTTATAGATTTAAATAAAATTTTAAATACATTTCCTTTAAAAAAATAATACAAAAAAGATAAAAAAAATGGAAAAATCGTAAGTATAGGTGTTTTTTGATCTTAATATAATTAATTAAATGATTAATACACATACGCAGGACAGTCAAAATAACAACCAAAGCCCAATTTGAGCGACTTGTGCAGCTGATGGAAAAAAATCCAGAACTTGCTAAAGGAAAGCAAAAATTTGAGATGACTAAAACTCAGTGTAAGGAAGCGTGGAAAAGATTTACAATAGAATTGAATAGCTTGGGCCCACCTACAAGAACATCCTTCGAAACACAACGTGTAAGTATATGACATCTTAATTATTGTAAACAGACATTTTATTAGAATTTTTACTTCATATAGGTTTGGATTCATTACAAAGCAAGTATTAAAAAAAACTTGCTAATAATAAATAAAACCAACAAACAGCAGGTGGTGTTCCTTCACAAGAAATTCCGCTTAATGTACTTGAGGATTGCGTGTCCCAGCTGTTATCACTAAATGACCAAGTAGCACCATCTGGACACACTTTCGGCGTTGAAAACGTTGGTCCGTCAACAAATCCGGCTTTAGAAACTCCTCAAAATCTCGACATGGAACAAATCTTTACAAATGAAACTGAGATAATAAACACATCAGCCAAGAAAAGAAAAAAATCACCAGAACAAGAGCGTCTGGAACTTCTGAGAAAACAATGCGAGACACAAGCTAAACTTTAAAAAAGTATTAAGGATTTGGAGGAAAACAGTTATAAAAATTATGAAATAAACAAACAGCTTTTACAAATTAAGCAAAAGAAAATTGCCTCTATGAAAAATAATACTTATTATACAAACATATTTGTTACTTATTTTGGAAATTTCTTACTTCGCATCATTTTGTATTTTTCTACGTATACGTAGAACATTTGTATTAGCGTCATGATTTTCGTCTTCAAAAAATAAATCCACACTTAAATCCATTCTTTTTATTTTATAAAAACTTGATTTTTTGCGTTTTTTTCTTCACTTTACAAATAAAATGCATGATGTTGCCAACATGAAATCGATATTTCATGTCGGCAACGCCATAACAATTACAACTAAAAATCGTTGTGCTACACAATACCAAAAAATAATTTGGTTGAGTTAAAGTCGGGTTGACTGACAGACGACCAAACTTAGTTGAGTTGAGAACGGCAATAGGGGCATCAGAGTACCAATAGCGTTTTGAACATCATTAAAGCTAAGTCTTAGAGGTGCAGGAGGTCTTATAACAAGTGGCGGCAAATCAGATGCATTATTTGAGTTGTTTATAGTAAACACATTTCTCAAATGGTTAACAAATAAAGTCCCCTTCTCGGAATCATTTCTAGCCCAGTCACCAGTCGGATTTCGCAGAGGAGACTTTCCTCTAACTGGTCTTTTTAAACCTCGTGCCGCCTTCCATAACGAATAGTCAGATTGTGGGGAACTATCAATACCCTCCAAGTATGATTTAAGTGAAGCCATTCTTTGGATTTTTAAGAAATTTCTTAGTATATGTCTGCATTCCCGTAGCCTAGCTTTCAGTTGAGGAGACCTGTGAATTTGCCACTCTCTTCTAATTCTTCTTTTTTCTGACAGGAGATGATCGAGTTCAGCGAAATAAGTTCTGTTTGTCCCACTTCTGCACTCAACGTCGTATGTGGAGGCGTGATGTACAGCTCTTCGTATGTCCTCAGTAAACTTGCCAATCGACCCATCAATATCCTCGGTAGTTCTCAGCACTACATTTTCCGTGCAGTGGGAACTTAAATACTTTTTATACTTTATCCAACTTACTCTGGTTTTAGATATGTCCCGAAATAGAGAGCCATTCCCTTGAAGGAAACGCATTGAAATAATAGAAGGAGAGTAATCTGAAGACAAGTCTAATGAAGGCTCCACTTGTATCGATTCTACAGGGATATTTTTCACTACTCCGAAGTCAATAACATCGGGAATCTTCCGTCGGTCCGTCGGCCAGTAGGTGGGATGCCCGCTTGAGAGTACATCTAAGCCCATTTTGGCAATGGTGTTGAAGAGTTCACGACCCTTCGGGGTCACCAGACGTGAACCCCAAAATGTGTGTTTGGCGTTAAAGTCACCAGCAACTAAAAATCTAGCCCCAAGGAATCTTATTAATTTAAATTAAATAAATAATTTCTGAAATAATTCATTTAATTTACGTTAAAGTTCATTAACTTATATATATCTATTTATTATTAGTTACTTATTTATTTTATTTTTTATTTCAGAAGCAGTAAAAGCTAAACCAGAAATAGATGGAATAGAAGGAAACATTAGAAAGGCAATTACTCTAATTAAAAAACGTCATTTGAAAAAAAAATTTAAAAGAGAAGAGCATAATAAAAAACAAGTAAGAGTGCCGAATCTTAATTACCCTCCACCAAAACGTAATAAGAAATACAGAAACTACACTAGACTAGAATATCCTAATTTTGTGTTTTCTATTCAGTCTTATACCCCTGACTAGGGTTGCCATACGTCCGCTTTTCGCCGGACACCGTCCTCTTTTTTAGAGCGTCCGGGGTAGTCCTACTTCTTTTTTTGCAAGTGTCCTGGGTTTGTCCTGCTTTTAAAACTTTAATCTATAATTTCGTTTTATTGCATCGAAAGTATTGTTGGCATTGATTTATACATTTTTTTGAATACACACGATGTCATGACATTTTTTTTGTGTAAACAAATTGTGTTTGATGCTTTTTGGCCGCCATATGCGCCTTCACAATTTTAAACGGCTTTGGCTTTTGGCCTTTGCCTACGTGTCTTATGCCCGTAATTTTAACAAATAGATAACTACTAGTTAGTTAGTTTTCCTTACCTAACCGGTAAAAATAATTTGGTAATTTTAACGTTTTTTTACCTGCGTGTAATTATCGACTGCATTCGGTGAAAAATGTGGTAACATTGGTGTTTGACGTTTAGAGTTACATCAATTAATTACCAAATTTAATTGTTTGCAACGACTGTTTTAATTTTGTCCAGAAAAGGTGCCAAAAGAAGTGCTAGTTTATTGGGGGGGGAAAAAACAGCTGATGCACTTTTCTTTGAAAGACGAAATCTTCTTATAAATTCCAAATCATTCCAGATTCCCTAAATGTGTGTGTTAACCTTTGGGAATTTTGTTTTATGATATTTCTCAAAGTTCTTAGTTCTAGAAGTTCTGAATTCAGTGGACACCACAAAGAAACAAATTAAACACAGAAACTATTTCTGATATTATTAAAGTCAAATATAGTTTTGATATGAATTGTCAAGTGTTTTATGAATATTAAAAAAAATGCGATAATAATATATTGGTTCAAATTGAAAGCGCTGAAAAATATACATGAAACTTGACAACTTCTACTAAAAATTTCTATATAATACATGTGAAGTTTTAAAATTAATTTGTTAGTTTTTATGTTTTTATGTTGTTGTAGTTATGAGATCAGACTGATAAAATATAATTTTTTTAATATTTTGTTTTGTTGTTATATGTAAATAGAATTTTAAATTTGTTTTGTGTATTTTAAGTCGTTGTTTTTTTTAATATTTTGCTACAGAGTATTGTCCTCTTTTTAAGGGTAAATGTCCGGGTTTTTTTTTGGTCGCCATCCTCTTTTTCTCAAAATGAATATGGTAACCCTACCCCTGACAGACATAGGATTTCTATACCATAATACAAATACTATAGTTTTTAATACTAAATTGCCTTGACAGACATACATATGTACTACTATACTAGTATTTTTGTTTTTACTTTCCCAATAAACATATTGGCAAGCGTTTTGTAAATTAAGATTGCAGCAAGCTTGCATAAATAAGAGTTTTGCGAACGTCATTGATAATTTTCTTGCAAATGCAAGTGTTTCATAAATTTAAGCAAAACGTGCCATTCTCGCTGTTAAAGATTGTGCTAATAAGTTCTGTTAATAAATAGTTTAAATTAAGTGTGTTTGATACTTTTAATTATCATTTTCTATTAAAAAAGGTAATTATCTACTTATTTAATGTCTGTAGCAAAAAGGAAGAAAAGTGTTATGCGCAGAAGCACCGAAATTTTTGAGCACATATGAAACGGTGCGGCTGCAAGTTCTGTACTGGAAAATATAGATAAATTTTCCTTGCTTACATTTGAAAAGCAATGAAAAGAAATTAAATAAAATATAACTGTCATTAAAAGAACTGGCAATCGATTTTGTGAGAGGGTTTCCCCAAATTTTTATTGAACACAGCTACAGACAACATACTACATTTATACTACGATTATTTTCGTAGTATTGATACTAGATATAAATCAGCTTGTTTTAATTGTAGTACAAGTTAACATACATGTAGTATAGTATACTAATATGGTATGCAAATCCTATTTTATTAGTATTTGTATATTGTTTGAAAGACAATTTTACGACCAACATAATTTATGTTAAATATTTTGAAATTTTGTCTAATTTTCACCATTTTGAATTGATTTAATTACCAATTCTTACCATAATTTACAGAGTCTGTCTGATGTTCATAATAATCTTCAGTGTAATTTAACAGAGTATAAAAAAGGGGTACAATTCGGTTGTAGTGATTTTGCTCCAAAAAAAAAAAAAACAAAACCAAATAGGGCTTTTAGAGGAGATACCAGCAAAAAAATTTGTTGGCGGTCACGCCTATTTTCGAGGGGACGGGCCCATAAATTTGAAAATATATAGGCCTATATCTCGGGAACTACTGGGTGCTTGATAATTTGTAATACACTAAATAAAAGGTATTAAAAATACCTTTCCAACGATATATATCATGATTATAAAATATGGACCCAATATGGGTTAAATGCGAAAAGCATATTTTTTGACCCGAATTTATTTGTTTTTTGGAAATGGTTCTTATATGGCAACTATGACAAATTATGGGCCGATCTTCTTAAACTTTGGAACAGTTATTTTCATGCATATGAGGATATTTCACGTCGAATTTCAACATAATAACGCTATATATTAGTATTAACGTAGATTTCGAAAGTGGACCTTATGTGGGGGATATAGTCAAATATGGACCGATATTCTCAAAATCCAGCAGTTAGATTTAGGCATGTATGTAAATGATCCGTGTAAAATTTTGGATTGGTACCCTTATTTATAAGCGATTTATGAGTATTAAAGTGATTTTCGGAAGAGGGCTTTATATGGGGCATACGGTTAAAAATAGACCAAAATTCACAAAATTTTGTGGGATGATTTTTGTATATATGTAAATGATCTGTGCAAAGTTTTGAATCGGTACCGATATTTATACAATGTCTTTTTCAGATGTGGTCCTTGTATGAGAGCTATGACCAGTTCTGGGCCGACCACCATAAAATTTAGTACAACAATTTATTTGCCTATAAAGAGTATTTATGTCAAATTTTAGCCGTTTAACATTATTTATATCTGTTTTATGCGTATTTAAATGAATTTTATATGGGGTCTGTGGTCAAACATGGACCGAACTAAAAAAAAATTTCGTTTTGCGATTTATTTTTGTATAAAACTTATTTTTGCTGAATTTTGTCTAGATATTCCAATTTTATAGGCATTTGTTTATCATTACAATTACTACAAACAATAAGGCGCAATACAAGGAAATAGAGAAGTTTAAATATAAAAAGAATGTGTTCAGTAGAGAATTATATTCAAGATTAGATGCATATAAGAATGACAACCAAAATGTAAAATTATTTGACCTAAGTATTGAAAGTGCTATACAAAAGTTCACAAAGAAAATTAAAGTGAAAGAACATAATAACATTCTATGGTTTACTCGCGATTTAATGTTTCTTAAGCAACAGAAAATTTCCTCATATCGTATTGCTAAGTTAGAGAATACGAATGAAGCATGGAATAAATATAAAAAAATAAAAAATATGTATAAAAACAAAATTGTCTCTAATAAGAATTTATATGTGAAAAATAAAATAGAAAATGCCAAAGACCAAAAAGAAATGTGGAGAAAAATTAAGGACCTAGTGCTAAGAAAGAATAAGCCTGTGATACAATCTGTCATATTTGGTCAGATTGAATATAGAGATAGTTACCAAATTGCTTCTCAATTTAATAAGTATTTTGTGGATAGTGTAAGCGAAATTAGAGATAGTATACAAAATGTGCAATATATAAGTCATGTACCTGCAACAAATTCTAAATTTAGTTTTAAGGAAATAAATATAAACGAACTTAAAGAGGTGTGCAAAGTTATGAAAAATAAGCCGGACTTTAATAAAGTGACGATCAAGATTATACTAGACAATTGGAATCTTGTGGGAGGTGCAATATTACGTATAGTAAATGACTCTTTAAAAACGGGAATATTTCCTGACTCGTGGAAGGAGACAATGGTGACTCCCGTTGAAAAAATAAAGAGTACGCGAAAATGCGAAGAATATCGGCCGATAAATACACTAAAAACATGCGAGAAAATAATTGAAGAAGTTGTGAAAATGCAATTAGAAAATTATATGGAAAGAAACTGACTTTTCTCGAAATATCAATCAGGTTTCCGTAAAAACTTTTCGTGCGAAACGGCGGTGAATTATATAATAAACAGGTGGGAAAAAAAATTGAGAGAAACAACAAAATTTTGGCAATTTTTTTAGACTTTAAAAGAGCCTTTGAAACGATAGACAGAGGAATACTGGTACAAAAATTATATTTATATGGCATTCGTGATAAGGAACTTAAATGGTTTGAATCGTATTTAACGAACAGAAAACAAGTAACAAAAGTGAATGGAGTTAAATCAAATGCAATTAACAATGACTTTGGTGTTCATCAAGGATCAATATTAGGTGCACTGTTATTTATAATTTACATTAATGATATGCCAAACATTATAGAGAAAAGTGAAATAATGCTGACGATACTCTGATTTTTAGTGAGGCAGAAAATAATGCACAATGTCACGAAAATGTAGTGCATGACTTATCGAAAATAGACCAATGGTTAAAAATGAATAAACTGAAATTAAATGAAAATAAAACTAAGGCAATGGAAATAAATATGAACAGTGAAATTGTGATGAAAATAAACAATACAGAAATAGAAAAAGTAGAAAAAATTAAATATCTCGGCTTTGTAATTGACAAAAATTTCAAATTTAAGGAACATATTGAATTTATTTGCAAGAAAATTGGAAAAAAGATAGGTTTTTTTTAACGATTAAGACCGAAAGTGTCAACATTAACGGCAATAAACATTTATAATGTAATAATAAAACCACATTTTGAATATGGATCCACAATATTATTTTCGTGCTGTACAAATCTACAAATTGAACGACTACAAAAACTGCAAAACAGAGCAATGCGAGCTATTTTAAGATGCAACAGGTATACGTCAGTTCAACTCATGCTTGACACACTAAAATGGCTGAATATTCAACAGAGGCTGAAATTAAATACAATTTACTTCATAAAGAAAATGAAAATGGGTAATGCACCTCAATATTTGTGTGAACAATTGGAGTATGTTGGTGAAATACAACCGTATTATCTACGCAATTCTACCAACTTCAGAATGCAATGGGTATCAACAGCAGCTGGACAGCGCACTTTATTTTACAAGGGCCTTAAACTATATAACATGCTACCAAATGATGTGAAGAATGAGAGAGATATATGCGTTTTCAACAGGAAAATTGTGAATTTTATAAAAAATGATTTAATAGCAATATAATTGTAATTTATTTTTGTGAGGAAAAAAGTATTGAAAATACTACTAAATAAATAAATAAATTAAGCCATATTTCGGGAATATATTTGTATGGGGGCTATAAGAAATCATGAACCGATTCTTACTATTTTCCGTACACTTTCCTCTTTTATCATAAAAACAACGTATACAAAATGTAATAGTATTATCTGCAATATATTTCAAAATATTGCAATAAAATGGACGAAAAATATAAAATTTTTATGGAGGTGTTCTCACATATTGGTTCATAACTCTGGTTGACCTAAACCGATTTTGCTGATTTTAAATAGCAAACTTCTCGAAAGCACTTCTGACAGAATAATTGAAGGTTTGGATCCCGAGTATATCTGGGGACTTCAAAAAACTGATTTCAACAGCCAGACAGACAGACGGACTTGGCTTAATCGACTCCGCTATATATAAGGATCCAGAATATATATACTTTATAGGGTCGGAAAATTTTTTTGTGGAAATTACACACGGAATGACAAACTTATATATACCCTTCTCACGATGGTGAAGGGTATAATAGGTAAAATCTTGAACTTCTGTATCTACTAATTATTTCAGATACAATTTTAATATTATTTTATTTTAAGGTATTTTTTGATCAATATGAAATAGTTTCTTAAGATTATTATTTATGAATATTCTAAAAACTCAAATATCTTTTTGAATTAAAATATTAATGTTCCTATAATTTTAACATGAATTTAATTAATTGTTATTACAAAACTTATACTGTGTTCAGATATGAAACTTAATTGAGTCAATATTCGGTTAATTGACAATATTATTTTAAGTGTTTAGGCACACGCAATTTTCAGCTTACTCAATATCATTTGACAGTTGGAAAACAATACAAAAAAAACTCTATATGGTTGTTGTGTTTCTACGTAAGCAAACTTACCTTCACATTGATTTTTTAATGATTTCTTTTGTTGACATTTGCATTTTATACAATTTTGTTCACAAAACACAGTTGTGAACAGTGTTGCATTCGAAATCTTACTCAATATTATAACAATTTCGTACTTATTGCGCAATAATTAATTGAGATTTTATATGGAATATTGAGCTCAATAATGGCGTTAATTGCGATTAACGCAATTAAGGGTCATATTTGAACACGCTATTATAGTCAGAAATATAATTCTAATGTAAACTGAATATGTACATATATTTTCAAATCAAATATTTCTTCTTTTGTAATTCTTTTAATAAAATGACAATAAAATTTTATTTTTTAAGATAAAAAATCTAGTTTACATAGTTTTTAAATTAGTGCTGTCATAAGTTCGTTTGGGACTATTTCCATGACCGGTCTTTATGGCACCGCTATAATATAAGTTATTTTAGGTTCTTCTTTTGCCAGTTCATTTTTTACTATTCATGAATAGGTCTTTAAGATCAGATGTGAGACAGTACACTTGGGATAACACCATAGACAGGTATTATATTAACCGACATTGAATAAGTTCGCTAAGGTTAGTTCAGCGACTACTTCACTTGGGACAATATATGAGACAGGTTTTGTATTAACCGAATTTTAATACGTCCAGTTAGGTAAGTTCAGATACCTGTCACAAAGTGTCAATAAGGTGTCAATTAACCCACTCCTAGGACATCCCCATGTTAAACTGACAGGTGCCCTTCATATAAAGTGTTAGAACTGGAACCGATCCCTACCACTTTGGAACTGTCGTGTGATAAGTTTGGTGTTAGTTCCCTTTCCCCTAGGGCTACTACTTTTTGACATATTGTTGGATTTAATTTTCATAATAAAAACAGCTGATTGAAAAAGGAAATAAATTGTATTGTAAACTTTTAGTAACAAAAATGGAGAGACAAAAACAAATTTTATTATATTTTACATCTAGATCTGAAAAAATAAAAATCGGAATTAACATTTTTGCGTAAAAAGATACAGCATTTGTTAAACATAAGGTTTCACAAACTTTTGCAAATGGACTACACGCAATTATTATATAGGAGTTTGGAATGGACACACGTAAGTATGGGAAATAAGTTGGCGTAATTTAACTATATACGTTTATATATAGACTCGCCACGGCTCATTTTATGAGGAAGATGTGCCTATTATGATAGAAGAAACGTTCGTAGTAAATTTTCGAATGAGCCGGCAAACATTTCAATTGCTGTGTTCGAAGTTGACGTCAATGCCAAAAACAGATACAAGATTTAGAAAATGCATTCCGTTTAAAAAGCGTATAGCTATTGGACTAAAGTCGTCCTCCGAATATGCGTCCATAGCCCATATGTTTGGTGCTTCAAAAGCGAGTGTATGTCTTATTTTAAAAGCATTTTGTGTCGAAGTTTGGAAAACCCTTTTTAATGAATACTTACCTTCAAATTTCATAAATGAAGCCAAGATAATTGAATGTGTTGAAGGATTTAAGATACTGGGCTTCCCGCAATGTTTTAGAGCAATAGGTTGGTATTTGTTTATCTATATGTACATATCGTCACCTAATATGTACAAGGGCGTAACAACAAAAAAAATTCATAATCGAGTTTTTCATTGATTATAATGCACTAAACTAAATTACATGTCTCTCCAGAACTTTGAACTTATACGTCAAGAAAAAACGATTTTACAAGCGAAATTCAAAAGGCCGTAACAACAGGTGTATAAATTTCAAAAACAAAAAGGCGTAACAACACACTTGAATGAAAACACTGACTCTTTTTATTTTTGAATAACTAACAGCCTGAATAACGCATATATCAAAGTGGTTTGAAAATCTACTATTGCCAACGTGTTAAAAAATATTTTTTGTTTATATTTCTTCATACAAAATTTTATATTAAATATTAGGATGGCAACCATACTTTTATGCAAAATATCAAATAAACATAAACAAACAAAAAAGTAAAACAAAATTTAACGAATTTTTTAAATTTGTTTGATAAAAAAAAGGATTATAAAACGTTTTCTATTAGAAAACAAGGAGTCTTCCGTAACTTTTTAAACAAATAAGTGTAAATTTATTGAAGTATGAATATATTCATGAATGTATGTATGAATGTATTAAAATTTTGTCTTTATTTCCAGATATACATACATACATATTTTTTAAATAAACAAGAATTTATTTTAATTGCCACAGTCTCCCAAGTACATTCCATAGTAGATTTTCTGCTACCTGAGGAGCTCCTGTGGCCAAGTGTGGAAACTCCTCCATGCAATCCACCAATTGCCTACACTGCATTGCTGTAGTTATTTTAATGCTGAAAATTTAACAAGTCGAAATAAACTAAAAAAAACATTTATGATATCAATGTGTACTTACTTTTTTTTTGTTGAAATATCCATTTTGTGTTTGTCTTTTTCAATGAAATTGTAATTAAATTTTACGCGCGGACACAATTTATATTCGTCCAATTTTGACACTTCGGCGACTCTAACCGTCTTGTATATACCAAATAAATTGACGACTGTTACGTTTTTTAACAAACTTGTCAACAGTCGTGTTCTATGACCCAAAATAACAAAACCGCTAACATTTCAGCGGTTTTTATAAACGAGTCGCGTTCTATAAACAGGTTGTAAGTTGCCTACGATTTTTTTGTCAATTTGTGTTTATAATTTTAATGTTAACGGCATGGTGTAACTACTATACAAGGTGACTGCAAATCGGCAACAAATACAACACAATACAGAAATCAATATGCCGTAGAGTTGTAGAAAACGCATTTGGGAATTTGAAAGCTAGAATCGGTCGCCTTGGAAAAGGCCTAGATAGTAAAATATTATTAAATGTTGTTGCGTCCTACACAACTTCCTGAATGAAAATAATGAAAAAATTAATGATACCTGGGAAAAGACGAATGAAACAGAAAACGAGCAGCCAAATGGTGAGCTGTTTACTTACGACTATCACCCAAAAGGTGATCAAATAAGGGACAAAATTGCAAATTTTTTAATGTAACAATTTAATTCATTTTTTAAAAATAAACTACATAATAACAAACTAAATAAAAATAAACTACAATAATAACTATAAATACTTTTTGGAAACTAATTCACTTTATATTTACTACTTATTCAAAAGTTGTTTTAGAATTTCATTTCGTTCCCTCTCAATTTTTACCATGACCTCCTGCACTTTAATCATTCTGTTGTTCACCTTCCTGTTTTTAATAATTTCTTTTTCAATCATCTCGGTTGACTCTTGAATTTTCTTCAAAACCTCATTATTAAATGTAGTGTTTTTCTTTTTTGGAGGAGGGGTACATAAAACTTCATCACTTTCATCGAGCAATGCTTCCACTGTTTCATCAATATTTGTGGAACAGGAAGTTCTATTAAAGAGATAAATAGCATATATTAGGTACATATATATGTATGTAGGTAATTTGTAGAGTAAAAACTATAAATGTATGTATTTTACCTGTGATTTCGTCCATTACCATTTCTATCGAATTAGACTTACAGGTTCCTAAGATGGTATGGACTCTTTCATAGAATGACCAACTCGAAGGAGACCCACCAGACGCTACGCTTTTAATCTCTAAAATTAGACAGGAAGACAACCAGAGTTATTGATTATATTTAAATATTTAAAAGCATTTGTGCTCATATCAGAGCTACTTACCTGTACTTGTTTGTAAAATTGTGGATTTTCACCCTTATTTCTTCCGGAGTAAAATAGAAGCCACTGTTTTTCATGCCCTCCGCGATCTCCTCGAATATATGGCTATTCCTTCTACATCCTCGAAGCTCTCCACTGTGGTCTCCCCAAAGTGTTCTTAAAAGAGCCTCTTCGTTTGTATTCTACTGCTTCTTCTTTTTGTAGGTACGTTTTCTGTAAATTAAGCTGGCTTGTAGCATTACAGTTTATATTATTTTATTATATTATATTATTATTTTATTTACATACCCCTTATTTATTATTGGTTAAATTTTTCTTGTTCAGTGCTGTATTTTTTAGTACTTTAGTATGAAATTCAGAGTTGTATTGCAAGATTTTGTGAGATTTTGCCAAAATCTCGCGACGAACTAGATTTTGTTTTGTATGGGAAATCTAGCAGAACTGAAGAAGACTTCGCTCAAAATCTCTTTAGTACTAGATTTTGCGTAGGTGTAAATGTAGTATAAGCCAATTTCGATATAGTTTAAAGAATTTTACATCATAAGAAATATAAATTTTCTTCAAAAACTCGCGAGTTATAGTGTTTTAAAATTATGGTGCCTACCTACCATGTTATTGCTCAAAAAATACTTAGGCCCTAATTTTGTAAAACGCAACGCCACAATTTTCTAAGCGCTGCGTTAAATTACATTTTGCCAAACACGGCATTTAAGCAAGTGATTATCTGTGAATAACTAAACAAACGTCAAAAATAATTCACGTTTTTCCTATTTTGGGCTATGTAACACGAAAGAAAGATTTTATTCAATTAATTTTTTATTATATAGGAACTTTATTAATACGATGTAAGTAAATATATATAGGGTGTTTTTTTAAGAGGTATAGAACTTCGAATTGAAATAAAACACAAGAAAATCGTTTTAATGACCATCAATTTGGCTTTATTGGAAGGATAATTTTATGCCATTAATGTTTAAATATGATTTCAGGCATGTGGCCGCCGCGGCTAGCTCGAATAAAGCCAATTCTACAGGTCCAATTTTCAACCACTTTTTCGAGCATATGGGGCCGTATGTCGGCAATAACGCCACGAATGTTGGCTTCCAATTCCCCTAACGTTTCTGGTTTGTTGGCGTAGACGAGCGACTTCACATATCCCCAAAGAAAATAATCCAATGGTGTCAAATCACACGATCTTGGTGGCCAATTGACAGGTCCATTCCGCGAACTTATGCGCTCATCGAATGTTTCCTTCAATAAATCGATTGTGGCGTGCGTTGTGTGGCATGTAGCGCCGTCTTGTTGGAACCACAACTCATCCACATTCATGCCATCCAATTCGGGAACAAAATAGTCGGTTATCATGGCTCTATACCGGTCTCCATTAATTCGGGTCCTCTTCAACACTTTGCTCTACAGCGGCAATTGTTTCTTCGGTGCGCACTGTTCGACATCTCTGCGGATGCGTATTATCACATAGAGTAAACGTAGTGTGAAAACGATCCATGGTTAACTGATATAATTGCTCTGATGGACGATTATGTCGACCATAAAATGGACGGAGCTTGCGGTAAACTTCGCGAACTGAACCGTTATTTTCGAAATAAATTTGCACGATTTGCAACCTGTTCATGATGAAATGGCAAACCAAACTGAACATAAATGACATTAGAGTTGCCAGATTTGACCACAAAATGCCAGTTTTATCTCTTTTCGAAAAACAAACCTGTAAAAAAACACCCTTTACAAACATATTCATTTAGTATAAAATACTACTAAAATTTTTCTTAGGGCGAAAAAAGGAGCCACAACGGCACACTGCGGCATTTTGGCGGAAAAAATAGGGGTTTTCAACTTTCCTATTTTAAAATTGTAATGATTTGGTTTTGTAAAGAAATATTTGGATAAGAAAAATTCAACAAGGTTTTTTATGAAAAGTGAATTTTTGTAGTTAAAAAAACTAACAGAAGTCAACGGAAATTTATTCAATGAAATTAGATTAAAATTATTGTCCATATAAAGAACTTTTTTTGTGTGTACGTTTATAGCTATGGCTTTTGTTTTATTTTTTAGTGCAAATATAGCACTTACTTTTTTATAAAAAAAAATTATTGAAATTGGAAAAGTAAACTAATTATTATAATTTAACAAAAATTATACTAAAAAATATCAACTTTTCACTTTGTGATGCCTTGCTTAGCCCTCTAACTATAAAAAAAATGAAAGGTCCGAGTCTGTACTTTCAATAAAAAAAACAACCGCCAAATACCGTCCCTTTTAGAAACATCGATTTTAATTTCAAAAGTCATTTCCAATATTTCATACAAATGGTCAATAAGACAAAAAATTGGGTATACTTTCAGGCTTTCGGGAATTAAAGCTTGAAACGATTTATAAGTGACACATTATTTTTGTTTACGAATATGTAGGCGTAACGAAATTGAATGACATTTCAATCGAAATAAAAACTTAAATATATTAAATTTCATTCATATGTATCATAGAACAGAAAGATACCATTCACATTTGCTAACCATTCGCAAATTCATTGCTTTTGCATTGCTTTTACTCGACAATAATAAAAATGTGCATTGCTGTTTGTTTACTCATTCCTTATTACTGTTTGCTATTTTACATTCCCTTTTTGTTATGCGGTTATACATCAAGCAACGAAATAATTCAATGCCACATGAAAAAACTAAAAAAATTCACACCATTCGTCCAGTATTCGTTGCTTTCAGTGAATGAAAACATAAACAAAGAGCAAAAACAATACAAAACCTAATGAGAAAATAAATATTTTTTGGTTGTTGCTTTATGTGCGATTTGTTGACTGTAAACTAGTAAAGTTTGATATTTTTGTTAGTATGTACAACTTATACAATCAACATTGAAACCATTCATACCAATCGTTAACCATTCGTACCAATCGTTAAGTATTCGTTGCTTTTGGGAGTATACGTTTACATTTGTACAAGACATGCAATGCAAGCATTATTTTTCGTTACAATCCGTTTTGTGAATAATGACATGTATTGCTTTACGGAATTGATTTATGTTGTCAACATGAGGGTCGTTTTTTGTGATTGTATTCAAAATCTAAAATTAACCAATCAATCCGTTCTCTGATATGTATACTTATATAGTTCATATTAATATGACAAATTTAAATTATATGCGTCGGACACTGCGAAACCGTTTGTACAAAAATATAGTTGCTTTTATATGCCTGTTACTGTGCACTAAGTACTAATGCATGGTAAGAATATAATGGATGCTGCCGTATTACCAATAGGAATGCTTTCAGAGGAAGCCGAGGAAGCCAGAAACGAAGATTACAAGAAGTATCGATTGATGTTTTCGAGAAAGTGTGATTTTTATTAAATAATTTTTAAGCTTGAGGTCACTTTTTTGTTTTTTATAAACAATTTTTTATTTTTATATATGTATAATTAACTCAATATTTCGATTTCCTTTGGAAATCTTCAGGAGTTATTTTAATATTATAACAAATTTTCTACGAGTAAAAAATTTTTTGATATAAGTTTGAAAGGGGTTGACAAAATTGAAAATATGTTTTACAGAAAAATAATTTTAAATTTTCGATAATAACATTGAACAGTAAATAATTTTAGCAGAAATATAGTAACATTTTGAATAATAATAATAAAAATCATTAAAAAGGTCGAAGAAAATAGAATAAAATTATTGAGAAAGTATGATCGGATTTTCACAAATACTGGTGTATTCAACAGACTTCTTATAACCTCGGATCCCTTCATAAGTAGCATAAGGCGTCATTCGAACAAAATTTCCTTAGAACTAGATCCCATTGTTAAAGATATGGTGCTTGAATAATATTAAAAATAAAAACTAACACAATTTTTCGCCTGTTACATAGTCAATTAAAACATTCCATATTATACAAGGTGGCGCAAAAGTAAACTTCCGATGTTTTTTGGCTGTCACCGACCGATTATTGTTCAAATAAATAGTCAGCAATATTCCGCGTTCTGGAGCAGTGTAGCGTAACATTGTTTATTAACGTGTATTTCGCATGTGTTTACTACACAAATGTCAAAACAGAACTGACATTAGGGGCCAATCGCAAAATTTATAGCATTTTCTGATAGGAGGATTACTTTTGCGCCACCATGTGTTAGATTTTTATCAAGCTGAAAGGTATAAATAACCCCTTTTGGCGTCTCAATATTGGCAATAATGTTTTTTTTTTCATTAAAAACGGTTCATTTGTGCGATATTTTCGGTGTATTTGAAGGCTAATATCTTTCGCGGAGGGTTGTTGGGGATATTCTCTTATTTTGTATGTAGACAACACATGTTTAACTTTTGAACAAAAATTAACATTTTTTAACTTATATGAAATTTTCATATGATTCTAGACAGGGAAGAAAAACACCTAAAATCTACAACTTTCAATGGGTGTAAAATCTACAGTAGGCGTGGCATCTCCAATATGTTTAATTTTTTTCATAAGGAGAACTCAATTAAGTGTCCCGAATTTCAAGTCCCTAGGTCTAAAAATTAATTTTGGCAAGTGCAGTTATATGGGAGGTGGGTGTGGCAGTGGGCGGTTTTCCAAGATTTTTTCAAAATTTCTTAATTTAGCCCAGAGAAATTTTTCTGCAAAATTTCATTGCTGTACGACCACTCCTTTTTTTCCAAGAAATGTATGGGGCGCACAGTGGCCGAAATACCGAATCTAGCGTCGCTTCAGCGATTTTTTCAAGTTAAGAATTCGGCTAGCTTTTTTATACCCTTCACCTTCATGAGAAGGATTTATATAAGTTTGTAATTCCGTGTGTAATTTCCACAATATAATTTTCCGACCCTATAAAGTATATACTTACATATATTCTGGATCCTTATAGATAGCGGAGCGATTAAGCCATGTCCGTCCGTCTGAGTGTTATAATCAGTTTTTTGAAGTCCCCAGATATATTCGGGATCCAAATCTTCAATAATTCTGTCAGAAATGCTTTCAAGTAGTTTGCTATTAAAAATCAGCAAAATCGGTTTAGTTCAACCAGAGTTAGGGACCAATATGTGAGACAACCCCCATAAAAATTTAATATTTTTTGTCCATTTTATGCAATATTTTGAAATATATTGCAGATAATACCATGAAATTTTGTATACATTGTTTGTATGATAAAAGAAGAAAGTAAGAATCGGTCCATGATTTCTCATAGCCCCCATACAAAATATGGCTTAATGATAAATAAATGCCTATAAAATTGGAATATCAAGACAAATTTCAGCAAAAATAAGTTTTATACAAAAAGAAATCACAAAACGAAATTTTTTTTAGTTCGGTCCATGTTTGACCATAGACCCCATATAAGGTCCACTTCCAAAATTTATTTAAATACGTATAAAACAGATATAAATAATGTTAAACGGCTTAACAGAAATACTCTTTATAGGCAAATAAATTGTTGTACTAAATTTTATGGTGGTCGGCCCAGAATTGGTCATAGCTCCCATACAAGGACCACATCTGAAAAAGACATTTCTCCCTATATATGTATATTGTATAAATATAGGTACCGACTCAAAACTTTATAAAGATCATTTACATATATACACAAATCATCCCACAAAATTTTGTGAATTTCGGTCTATTTTTAACCGTATGCCCCATATAAAGCCCTCTACCGAAAATCACTTTAATACTCATAAATCTCTTATAAATAAGAGTACCAATCCAAAATTTTACACGGATCATTTATATACATGCCAAAATCAAACTGCTGGATTTTAAGAATATCGGTCCATATTTGACTATATCCCCCACATAAGGTCCACTACCGAAATCTACGTTAATACTAATATATATCTTAAATATACCGTTATTATGTTGAAATTCGGGGGAAATATCCTCATATTCATGAAAATAAGTGTTCCAAAATTTAAGAAGATCGGCCCATAATTTGTCATAGCTGCCATATAAGAACCATTTCCAAAAAACAAAATTCGGGTCAAAAAATATTCTTTTCGGATTTAACCCATATTCGGTCCATATTTTGTAATCATGATATATATCGTTGGAAAGGCATTTTAGTGTATTACAAATTATCAAGCACCCAGTAGTTCCCGAGACATAGGCCTATATATTTTCAACTTTACGGGCCCGCCCCCTCGAAAATAGGCGTTACCGCCAACACCACCAAAGTGGGGAGGTGGCGATCGACTCAGAATCGCTTTCTGAGTCGATTTAACGATGTCCGTCCGTCCGGCTGGCTGTCCATGTAAAGCTTGTGGGCAGAGTACAGGTTCGATAAAATTTGGTACGTGATATTTTTTCGGTCCAAGGATGGATGGGGTTAAAACTGGTGGAAATCGGTCCATTATTTCACCTGGCCCCCATACAAATGTCCTCCCGAAATTGGGGTTTACCGATCATAAGTCTTTAAATTATGCAAGTATGCAAACAAATTTCAACAGAAATGAGTAGTAAATGAAGCCAAATCATATCTACAAATTTCGTGAAGATCGGTTCATAATTAGTCGTAGCTCCCATAATTGGTCCACTTCCGAAAATCACTTTAATGATCATAAATTTCTTAAGAATGTTGGTAATCAAATTAAATTCGACACAAATAATATACAGAAATGATGACACCTAATTTTATAATGGTCGATCCGTAATTAGTCGAAACTCCCATATAAGACCCTCCCCGTAATCAACTTTAACCTCCATAAAATTATTAAAAGTATTTATATCGAGATAAAGTTTAACACACATAATATTTATATTCACGGAAGTCATGGCTCTAATTATTTGGATGATCGGCTATATATAATATGTAGGGTATTATATGGTCGGGCGTGACCGACTATACTTTCTTACTTGTTTATACTCTGTTTGTTAAATTACACTCAAGATTATTATGAACATCAGACAAACTCTGTAAATTATGGTAAGAATTTTAAAACAATTAAAAATTGTGAAAATTACACTGAGGCCAAATTACCGCATTCGATATCGAGTAAAATTGATCGTAATTTTCTTATTTGAGATAATGGCATATCGAGCAAGAAATTTAGTACATTTTATCATAATTTCGATATCGAAATCATTTTTCGATACGATTTTACGATTCGATCACGAATGAGGTAATTTGGCCCCTAATTTTTTTGAATTTTTTCGGACTATTTTCTGTGCAAATATAATACGTTATATATCGAATTTTGAAGCTTTAACATAAATGGTTTGTATCTAGAAATTTAAGTTTCAAATTTTATCTTCACGTAAATAGTGGCCCAACAACACCACGCGGTTAAATTCACTAAACTACGACAAATGTTGAAAAAAAACCTTTCGTATTATTTGCTTCAAGCTCACATGTTAGTATGGTGTCCTTAATTAATTGCACGTATGTATACAATAAACATTAGTATTTTGCCATTTTAGCACTTTCAGTGCTAGATTTAGCATTTTGTTTCTCGAAAATGCATTGAAATTTTTAGAAATTATGCCAAATGCTTTTAGCATAATTTGCTTGATAAAAAAATTTTTTTTTCTCGAAAAAATTTTTCTATTTTACTCCAAAAAATACTTTTGGAGAAATAAAAAATAACTTTTTTTTAATATTTCAACTAAATTTCTTTCGGTGTGAAAAGTTAATGAACACGGAAATTGTTGAATTAGTATATAAAATGTAATCTATTAAAACAAGTCAACAATTGTTATGAACAAATTAGAAAAAACTATAATTTATATTTGTAACATTTGAAATAAAAATTGTATTGTTAAGATAGATTTACACATTTGAAATTTTCTTCAAAAATGCTCTTCAGAATGCTTCAAACTCGTGTAAACAGCAAAATTTCTTAAAAATTTATTTATTTAATAACTATTAAATTCCAAGAAAATTTCAATCCTGTAAATCTAGCTTTACATTGAAAAAATTTAGCACTTATTTTTTCTTCTGTAGAACATTTTACCACTTAGTTTTTCAGGTTTTAGCATATTTTGAAATTCAATTTCTGGCAACACTGGTACTTTGTGTAATTATTTAACATGTATTCGTTTACAATAATATGTAAAATTATTTTCGCTCAATCCCGGAAAGAGCGGGATGCTTGGCAATACTAAAGTACGTACATAATTTGTATATGTACGTGGATAAGTTAACATATATTTACCTATACATAAATACATACATGTATGAATGAATGTGAAAAGTGCATACTTGTCAATGAGTAAGTAATAACTTGAATATTAACAATTTTCGGTTTAAACTGATTACAAAACATTTGCTTTGAATACAACAGGTTATTTATGTGTCCATAGATGATCGGTATGTATGAATGAGTAAATGTTTATACATGTGTATGTATGTATATATGCAGTGCTGATATTCAGCCGGTTCGGACCGGTTCGCTCGAACCGGTTGTTAAAATTTTAAGAATTTTGCGAACCGGTTGTTGCATATTCACCCTTCTCGTGAATAAAAATTCCATATGCAATTTGTTGGGGTGATTATGTTTTTTGTTTTAACGGTTTTATATAATGTGTATTTATCAAGGTGATTAGTCTCGGCAACAAACACAATATTGTTCAGTTGTTCATTATCCAAACGTACAAACAAATGAATTTTATTTTGGTCATACATTGGATTCTTGGATGATGATGTTTTCGATAGCGTTTTCTTTAATCTTTTGAGAAAAAAATAAAGCAATTTTTTTTTACTTTTATTTTGCAAAATCAAAACTATTTTTTTATTAAACAAAAGTTTATATCATTTCCTTCAAGAGGTCTGTTACTGGGATGCGACTTTAAAATTTTCGCTTTTTTTATCAAAATTTGGCAAAAATATAATTTTTTTAAGCGAACCGGTTGTTAATTGTTTCGAATATCACCACTGTATATATGTATGTATGTGTGGCTACAGAGAAAGCATATAGCACAGTGATGGAAAATTCAATACTATTGTACTATTTTCAGTACTTTTTCACAACAAAAATACCATAGTACACCCACATCATATTTAGTTCTCTTTGTTTATTTTGCTTTGTTCCCTAAGATAATCTACAAAAGTAAACAGATGCATAAAGAGTTAAAGTTGTTTGTGGTACCATTTTGATAAATTTTTTAAATTTCTTATGTTTCGTACATTTTTGTAATTCTCATTTCTTGTTTGAGATTTTTTGTGAATCATATAAGTTTGAAAACTCCAAGCATATTGGCGAAAGATCTATTATGTATATGCTTATATGTTTATTATCTTAACCCACAACAAATAAAAATGTTTTAAACATATATTTTTACATAAAAATAAATTAATTTTTAGTTTGTTGTTATAATAGTATTTTTATTAAACTGAATTAATTTTATTTTTGAATTGTTTTTAAATGGGGTTTTAATTTTATTTTTCAATAAAAATATCTTTCCTAAAAAGTACCGAAATGTACTCTTTTTGCTGACGGTCAGTACCATTTCAATTTTTCATTTTTCCGTCACTGATATAGCATTACACACATTCGTTATTTTGTAAATTTGACTACAATATGTGAAAAATAAAATCCACGCGTTTTTATGACAATAATTATTTTGACGACAGCAGGCAACACGGCTGCAGGTTTTATGTCCATACCAGAGATCGGCAATGAATCGTTTTTTACGATTCACAACTCCTCATAACATTTTAAGTACAGGGTGGGTCAAAAGAAACCAATGGGTGTAAAAGTTTAATAACTTTTTCGTTTATTAATTTTTTTTTATTTTTTCTTTCAGATTATATAATATACAAAAGGAAAATTTTTTTACACTAAGTATGAATTTTGTTTTCACGACGACTTGAATCACCTGCTTCGCCTTCTGAATCATGTTTATGAGTCATGCTGTTTACATGACTAATAAACTAGATTCGATTTGACAGTTGTCTTTAATAAATAAACAGAATAAAAAAACAGAATTTACAATTTGTGAAAAATATTTTTTTTTAATGGACAAACAAAAGTGAGTGGAAATTAGTTAGCTTATTTGAAAAAAACATACATTCGTACGCCTTTACTTCCAGCAAAAAGAAAATAATTTGCTTTGTTTACAATAATATTAAATTTGTACAGCTAGTGCAGATAAACTTGCGATAAAAATTAGAGAAGAGAGCAATTGTTCGTGCTTCGCAAGTTGATTCAATATGAATCTACTTGATTCGCTCTTGAAATTTTGTATGGTGAAGCAAGTTGTTTCGCTCATGATTGGGGTGTGAAGCATGAATAGAGAGCGAAGCATGTACCGTGGAAACATAGTATTAATTGTATCGTGAATTCTCTTTCGATTATTCCAAAAAATAATTGATAGACATCCTGGAACAAAAACAAAACAGACCCTTTTTCCCCACTTTTTGTTGTGTATAATTATTACAAACGTCGTTGTTCACTATAGGCTGACAAAATACATTTGTATACAATAAATACATATGTATATGTACATAAATAGCTCCAATAAAAAGTGGAGTTTGCAAGCATTTCTCAAAAGAAAATTCAATGAATGTGAAGTGCCGGTTGTGTCTTAAATTCTTAAAAAGCTCTAACAACACATCCAACATGACATCCGAAGAAAGCTGAAGCCCTTAAAGTAAGTTGAAGCTTATTATAAAGTGTGCAAGTTTAATTAATGTGTATTGTGATCCACCAATAAAAAGTTACAAAACAGGTGTGATGAAGAAAATGACGAAATAGCTAGTACCAGCCAACCTTCAAGATCAAAATGCAGTCAGTCCGATATTCAGAGCAGTTTTTCAAATGCACAAAGTTATGCACCTGGTGGCTCTAAATACCAAAAATTTACACAGTCAATAGTGGAAATGATTGTAACTGTAAGAAAAAAGAACAATGACTCAACACTTGCTCAAGATGAACTCAGCTTCTTTCTCAATGCTCCAGTACTAGAATTAAAGCGAAACGTAATAAACGCATGGGAAGAAAGGAAATCGGTCTACCCTAAGCTGTACTCTCTTCCACAAAAATATTGCTTTTTGATTGGTACGTCAGTATCATCAGAGCGGCTTTTTTCCAATGCAGGTGCAATAGTAACGCAAAAACGGTACAGATTAACCACGAAATGGCTATTTTTAAATTCTGCGCTAAGTAAATGATTTTTTTGTAATAAGTAATAATTTTTTTATTTATGATAATTTTCAATTTTACCTAAAAATATCGATTAATCGATTAAATCTTTCCAATTAATTGCAATCAATTATTTTTTCTTTTCGATTAATCATATAATCCATTAATCGATTATTCTTTTTTTTTGCCATCACTACTTAAATATATAAATGTACATATGTTAAGGGGTTACTGCAACAGCTGTCTATATTTTCATTGTAACTAAAGTCGAAACTTATTACACAGAAACTAAAAAATAGTTCATAAATAGTTAAAGATCTTATTCACAAATCATAACTAACTTAGCAACGGCTTTCAGCTGTTAAAAGAAATGCAACACTGCATTTAGTAGATTTTTGTTGACGAAAAACACATCTCTAGTTTGTTTTCTTTTTTTTGTGTTTTTTTTTCAAAATGGACACAATTACCAAAGAAAATAAGGTAAGTTTATTATTATTGTTAGAAAAAAATATGTATTTATTGCTTTATGTATTTTAGAGAGACTCAAATTGGTCGCCAGATGAAAAAACTACATTTAAAGAATTGGTGGCCAAATATGTTAACATCATCGACAACAAGAAATAAAATCAATCAGCTGTTCTTTAAATGTAATTGTTAGTTGACATTTAGTTACAGCTTTACCCATAATTAAGTTGTAACTTTTCGTGCTGAAAGTAATCAACTAATAATAACTTAAGTTGGTACTTAAAAAAATTTAAACTTAGATATCATTTCTAAATATGCGCCATTATTTTTAATGGGCCATAACCATAGACAAACACTAAAGTCGGTTGTTTTTAAAAACAACTTTAAACTTAAAACCTACTATTATTTTTTTATATTTCAACTGTTAATTTTAAATATTTGATATTTTTTTATTTAGGCTCGAGTTCATTAAATTTAATACGAAAAAACTGAAGGAAAAAAGGAGGCAACATGTAAAATAAAAATGATAATTACAGCAAATTTCGAACCACCAGTAATACTGGTTAAAGGATTGATGTTTGACTGTGGGCTAGCGGGCGCCGCAGTGGTGCAGAGGGTCAGAACGTAAAGAATTCTGATGAGAGAAAGTGGTGTTTCTCGAAACAGATGTAAATTCAACCAACAACCCAGGTTCGAATCCTAAGCCAAGACAAATTATCAATAAAAATTTTAATACTAATTTTCATGTAACAATTCCTACCTTCAGTAAAAATAATTTAATGTAAATTAAATTTAATGAACTCGAGCCTAAATAAAGAAATATTAAAGACTTAAAACCTACTTTTAATTATTTTGTAACTATAGTAAAAATTCAAGGTCGTTTTAAGTTAAGCCGACTGTAAAGAAAACAAGTAAGAGTGCTACATTCGGCTATGCCGAATCTTATATACCCTTCACCTTTGTTGTGGAAGCATAATTTATATTATGGTTTAAGAACACACTTAAAGTTTTCGAACACTGTGTGATCAACGCATCTGTTGACACACTGTCTTTTTACCAGTGATGGAAAAATGAAAATTTAAATGGTACTGACCGTCAGCAAAAAGAGTACTTTTTTCAACATTTCAGTACTTTTTAGGAAAGATATTTTTCTTCAAAAATAAAATTAAAACCCCATTTAAAAACAATTCAAAAATAAAATTAATTCAGTTTAATAAAAATACTATTATAACAACAAACTAAAAATTAATTAATTTTTATGTAAAAATATATGTTTAAAAAATTTTTATTTGTTGTGGGTTAAGATAATAAACATATAAGCATGCCTGCATTTTGTTAGTGTTAATGCCATATCATTAATAGATCTTTCGCCAATATGTTTGGAGTTTTCAAACTTATATGATTCACAAAAAATCTCAAACAAGAAATGAGAATTACAAAAATGTACGAAACATAAGAAATTTAAAAAATTTATCAAAATGGTACTACAAACAACTTTAACTCTTTATGCATCTGTTTACTTTTGTAGATTATCTTAGGGAACAAAGCAAAATAAACAAAGAGAACTAAATATGATATGGGTGTACTATGGTATTTTTGTTGTGAAAAAGTACTGAAATAGTACAATAGTATTGAATTTTCCATCACTGCTTTTTACACACTTATATTACGGTTTAAGAACACACTTATGCTTGGTTTTTTGTTGGTAATTCCATAACAATTTGGACAATTTGACAACAAAACTGACATAGTGAAAACCAAGCATTAAAGTTTTCGAACAAAATTATTGTCTGACAAAATTATTGAAGATTTGGATTCCAAAGATATTTGGGGACTTCAGAAAATTGATTTCAACATCCAGACAGGCGGACATGGCTTAAAAGACTCCGCTATCTATAAGGATCCAGAATATATATACTTTATGGGGTCGGAAAATTATATTGTGGAAATTACAAAGTTATACAGTGCCGCTCACCTGAATAGGTTCAATATTTTAATACATTTTTTACCAGCTCTCTCATAAACTATTGCTCAAAAAAGTAATATTCCTACTTTTGTTGAGAGATGATTTTATTAGTTTACACTATTACTTAACTGCGAATGGTTAGTTGTTATCAAAGTTTTTAAATTTCTAAGCCGTAAAAATAATTTCTAATTAAAATGGGTAGAGGAAAAACCTTATCTGAGGCTGAAGGGGTCAAAATTAAGTGTTATGCTGGAGGAGGTCTTACTCACGATGAAATCGCCAAAAAGAAATTAATAGAAGCCAAAATTGTGTGAGTAATTTTTTACGAAAAGAGACCAACTATGGAAAAAACATGAAAGGGGGCACTTATAGAGCCACTTCGGCAAGTGAAAGACGAACAATCGTTAGATCTGCTTTCAATTCGAAGGACTCAGCAGCAAAAATAAAAGAAAAAGTTGGTTCAAACGCTAGCTTGGCGACTGTAAAACACGTCATACGTAATGCACAGCATTTAAAAAGATTAAAATTTAAAAAAAACCCATTGCGTAAAGAAAATCGTCTCAAGTTTGCTGAGGGTTGCATGACCTGGAAGGAAGAATGGAAACATGTGGTCTTTTTAGATGAAAAGAAGTTTAATTTAGATGGTCCTGATGGATATAACTATTATTTCCATGATATACAGGGTGGGCCAAGTTTGACTGAATGATTTGAACTCTATTGGCATATTGTAGCCGTTGTGGTGCATCCCTCGGCAATAATTCTTGGGCCAATTGAATTTTATATGGAAACATCTTCAGATCAACTTTTAGAATACGTCGTAGCGATGTTCTGGAGATGTTCAATTGAGTATTAAATTAAAAATGCAAAAGTTATAAGCATTTCAAATCAGTCAGTCCAAGTTGGCCCACCCTGTACAAAAGGAATAACTTCATTTAAATCGGAATCATAGCTGTGCAGGTGGTGTAATGGCGTGGGGCGCTATATCGTATTACGGTACAGTTGAATTTCAGTTTCTTACTACCAAAATGAATGCCGTTAATTACAAATGAGTACTAGAAAAAGCTTTTCCACTCTTCCACAACATCTTTGGAACCATTACGTGGAGTTTCCAGTATGATAATGCGCCAATTCATACTGCAAGGCTGGTGAAGACGTGGATTGGTGAACAAAATGTGCCTATACTGCAATGGCCTCCCTATTCTCCCGACCTTAATATTATTGAAAATGTGTGGGGCTTTCTTTCACGTAAGGTCTATGAGGCAGGCCGTCAATTTGAAACAAAAGATGACTTGATTGCTTCCATTAAAGAAGCCTGGAGCAAAACCAACTTGAAGTACTTGGCTAAATTGTATGCCTCAATGCCAAAAAGGATTTACGAAGTAATTTTGAATAAAGTATCTTGTACGCACTACTAATTACTTATAGGTATATTAAGGGAATTAAATAAAAAAAAGTTAGATTTTATACAAAAACACTTAAAAAATATGTTTTTATTTCTCAAATGTTATTAAACCTATTCTGATGAGCCAAAAAAAGTGCTTTGTTTTTGGACAAAATTTGTTAAACAGAGTTTATTTAAATAACGGTTCAATATTGCCGTTATTTTTTTTTTTTTGCACAGATTTCAAGTAAATCATATCATCTCTCAACAAAACTAGTAATATTACTATTTATTACTTTTTTGAGCAATAGTATATGAGAGAGCTGGTAAAAAAATGTATTAAAATATTCAAGCCAGCGATGCCAACTTAGCCCTTTTCGGGCTAGATTTAGCCCGTTTTGAGTCACTCAAAACGCGAAAAAAGAAAATTGGCCCGAAACTAAAAAACGCGTAAATCTAGCACTTTTTACAATTATCTTTTAGCCCTTTTAGCCCGTTATTACTTTTTGCTCGATATGGCTACATTTCAGTTTTTTCGTACTTTTTAGTTTGCTTTACAATTTATAAAAAGAAGAGGAATCTAAAATAATCTACATACATACATTTCTTTCAAATTGATGTGCTTTGAAAATTGTTCTACAAATTTAACCGTCATAATTGAAATTAGAGCAAAACTTCCATCCAACATACAAATATTTAAAAAAAAAATCGTTACTAAGTACTGAAAATATTTTTCCGAATAATATGAAAAGCCTTCTACCAAGCTTTAAAGAGTTTATTGTTGATGATAAAGAAATTGATTGTTTAGAGAATTGTCTTCTAAGTTTAAAAACATGTGAATGGAATAATAGTGAAAGAACTGACAAGTTTCCCAAATACGAATGCTATTGGTAATAATCCATTCCTTAAATTATCCAGTTTTGCCTTACACATATTGACATATCCGTACTCAAACGCAGAAGTTGAGAGAAGTTTTAGTGTCATGAATTTATTCAAAAATAAAATTAGAAACAAAATGTCATTAAATACGTGTAACAGTTTAATACACATTAAATATAGCCTAAAAAGAGATAATGTATGTTGTTCAAACTACAAAATAAATGCCGAAGTGTGCATTAAAATTAATTCGAACGAAACATATAAAAAATCTAAATTTTTTATTGATAGTGTCTTATGGACTGAAAATGATGATGAACAAGAAATCGAAATTTTGTTCAGTAACGACCAATTTTAAATGTATACTATTTAATCTACGTATGTACCTTATTTATTAAAATGTAATATGAAATGTAGATAATTTAAATATGTATGTATCTCATTTTAGTAATTTTTTTTCTATTGTTTTTTTTATGTGTTATGTAGACCTTTTATATTGCTAAAAATCTTTTTATTAAGTAAAAATATTTTTTTTTTCTAATAAATTATTTTATAAAAAGTCTTTGTTGTTTTGATTTTTAAAATAAACATTTATAATTTAGCCCCTTTTCGCACGTTATCGAAAATTTTGACAGGATGTGGCTTTAAATGAATTTTTTTCAATTTAGCCCTTTTTAGCCCTTTTTTCAAAAATTTTTACGCGTTTTGAGTCTCAAAAGTTGGCATCCCTGATTCAACCTATTCAGATGAGCGGCAGTGTATATACCCTTCTCATGATGGTGAAGGGTATAATAAGCAAGTGGCAGCTTTAAACAGCTGTCATTAAGAATTAAAAAAAAATTGGAAAAATTAAGCGGGAAAATTTAAGAAAAGCGTTTGCGGTGGAAACATGGAGAAGGTAAGATTAATATCATAATTAGGCTATTGTGGCGTTGATTTTTTGATAACTCTTTACAGGAACAAAACAAACAAAGAGAAAGAGAGACGAATTGAGTGTATAAGATTTTGTATAAGATTTTTTTTACTAAACAGCTGGTTAATTTTAAAGTGATGTTAAATTATTTAAAAGCAACTTCAGCTGGTTTTAAATTAAAAGTATGTTTTAGCTGTTAAAGTTTACTTTTACGTGTAAAGTAAAGTGTATGTACTTTTAACAAAAGTCAAGTTTTTAACTATTAAAGTTTTTTTTTTTTTTTGACTATCGTTATGGCCCAATGTTTTTATTTACTTTTTTGTTGTATTTTAGTAATAGCTTCGATGAAATCAACAAAATTCTCTTCAGTCATTATGTTATTTAAAAAGTTCAACCAACAAATTTATTTTTTATTAAAATGTCAGATTTGGGTATCAGCTGCAGAGAACCAAGCCGATCGGCTTGAAATCGGCGGCTAGCCGCCGAGCAATTTTTATAAAATCAAGCCGCCGCAGATTATAATCGCCTTAAAAGCTGAGCCGGCTTACTCCACGCCGCCAATTTTGGCAGCTCAGCCGACAAAGTTTTGAAGTTGGCCGGCTGCAACATTTCCACAGGTTTGTATTTTACATTAGCTTTTTTAATACACAAAAAGCCCTATTTGATGAAATTTTTCTTTTTTTTTTTGAGCAGTCACTAAAACCGACTTGTTCCAAAAATTTTATAAAAGGGTACCTCACAACGGCAGATATTTTTTCGCCAACTTATCTGACAATCAGAGATCAGTTATGAGTACTGAAAAAGTGAGTATTCTTGAATCATGACTCATAATTTGTTATACTTATACGTACTCATACTTCTCTCAATATCATCAAACCAATATTCATCTTTAAAGTTTGAAGTACTCATTATATTCAGACTTAATCTCATGTATAATGTTCTTTATTTTGACTCTCCTTAACTCAATGTACGTAGACGATAAAAAAAATAAGTATGACTCGCATACACTCATGCGAGAGTCGGTCATTTTTACAGTCCGCTTATAAAAATTATATAAAATAACAAATGTTATATTTTCCCCAATATGTTTTCCTATAAACTTACTTGTATGTTTTTATATTTCTTTTTTTACTTATTTTGTATAAATACCTAACGGAATATGCTGAAATTTTTTTTCAATGACTTAACTGAGTTGAATACTTTATGAGTATGTGAGTATTTTTCTTAAGATGTAAATCTAAATACCGTTGTTTATGAATCAAACATATTGGGAACAGTGTTGCCACGAAAAAAATTTTTTGTAACCAACATTTATGAAAAAAATAACCAAATTAACAAAATAATAACCAAATTTAAATGCATGTACTATTTATTTATTTTTTGTAATTTTAACTATAATTTGTACTTTAAGGTAACAAAAAAAAAAACATAAAACAACGTATTTTACAACACAACTCCTAATACTAAAAAATAATTTTTTTAAAAAACTAAGCGTCATATTTTGCAAAAAGTAATGCAAAGAAACATAAGCTAATGCTACAATTTGTAAAATTTAAAATTCCAATACTTTACATTAAGTTTTGCAAGTTTAATTATTAATTTTTAATGTCTTAAACAAATATAAAAAGTATATAGTAATAAAAACAAAAAATTTTTCATTGCCAATAAAATAGGGAACTAGAAAGTTACTCTCTTAAATACTAAAAAAACATGTAATTATATTACAATAAATATGGAGATCACTTTTACTTAAAATGTCACAGCTTGAGTTTTAAAATTTGTCTTTGGCAGACCACACAAAATGGGCATTTCGTTGATTTTTGCACAATTCTTTTGCTTGCAATATATTACTAATTGTCTTTATTTGTTTTGTCCTAAATTTTGTTTTTATCAAACTAAGCTGAGAAACTGTTCTTTCAGCTGCAGCGGAACTGTGGGGTAATGTCAATAAATTTTGTACGAAATTTACAAGTTCTTTAAAACAATTTTCGTTTAGGCCATTTTTGTATGTTGAAATTTTATCCCAAAATTTAAATTCACATAGTAAATATTTTCAGTAAAAAAAATAACCAAAACAGAAAAAATCTACACATGTACACATTGCGAAAAAAAATAACCAATTTTGGTTAGAAATAACCAAAAACGGCAACGCTGATTGGGAATCGTATGAGCTCGATGTCGGCGTTGTAGTCATACTTATATCCACCCGCATTTATAAGTCAACGTTGTTGTGAGTTTGAGTAACTCAGAGTAGTTAAATTTCAATGATTTAAAACCACTTATACTTAAAATGTTATGAGTAGTTGTGAATCGTAAAAAAACGATTCATTGCCGATCTCTGCTGACAATGTAAGGTTTCATTTTTCTGTTGGAACGAATATTACAAAACTTAAATAATTTTTTATTGAATGTAATTTCGAAACGTGAGGTAGAATCATGAAGTTTTCACAGAATATGTGTTTGTTTGTTTGTTAAAAAACAAATACATAATTTTTAAATTTAAAATTTTTAACCTAAATGTGTTTATATACTTTGTAATTCTCATAATTCATTATGAGAGTTTTGTATAAACATAAGAAATTACAATTAGCAATAAAGTATGTGATGGAAACCGAAAGCGAAAACGAATGAGCTTTAGAAGTCAATTTTTTCGTAATATTTCTGTATTGAAAAACCTTTTTCATATAAAATATAAATGATATTGTATTAAAATGTACTTCCAAAACTGTATTAAAAAAGCTAACTATAGATATGTTGTTTTGAGCCGAATTTCAGCCGCCGCCGATAATTATTTTTTCAAGCCGCCGCCGCCGACCATTTTTGCTCAAGCCGCCGCCGCCGATCATATCGCATCGGCTTGTTTCTCTGATCAGCTGCTTACTATGTGGCCGTCGTTTTCAAAATGATTAAGTACACTGTCCAACAAATTAAGAGTTTTTGAATGGAACAGAATAGCGACCCCATAATTCTGAAAGGGTATGTTGAGTAGATCATTTTTGTAGAACAAACTTATGGTCCAGCACGTCTGAGTTTTTTTTTACAGTGGGTCAAAGTTTTCATTTTTTGGTCGAAGGGAGCATTATACTATATGAATAAAATGTTGTAAGTTAATGTCTGAGAGAATTCTTATGTTCAGAGTTGTATTGTGGAATTGTATGAGGATTATTTTTGTGGAAGATCTTAACCCTCTAACTGGTCTCTTTATGGGTCAATTTGACCCTTTTTTCAATAAAATCAAAAAATATCCTTTAAAAAAGGACATTTAAGGATTAAAATATTCTACGAAAATGTTTGGCGGAAAATTTCAGTGGGGGTCGCCAAATACACCATTGTTGTAAATAAAGCTCTTTACGATTTGTAAGCTGATTTGTAAGTCACAGTTGACTAGACGCGAGAACTCAGTGTTTGGCCTAGCCGAACTTGTCGATGTTTTCACCTGCTTTGTATGTGTTGGCGTGTAATTTTGCCAATTAATCGTAAAGAGCTTTATTTACAACAATGGTGTCTTTGGCGACCCCCACTGAAATTTTCCGCCAAACATTTTCGTAGAATATTTTAATCCTTAAATGTCCTTTTTTAAAGGATATTTTTTGATTTTATTGAAAAAAGGGTCAAATTGACCCATAAAGAGACCAGTTAGAGGGTTAAGATCTTCCACAAAAATAATCCTCATACAATTCCACAATACAACTCTGAACATAAGAATTCTCTCAGACATTAACTTACAACATTTTATTCATATAGTATAATGCTCCCTTCGACCAAAAAATGAAAACTTTGACCCACTGTAAAAAAAAACTCAGACGTGCTGGACCATAAGTTTGTTCTACAAAAATGATCTACTCAACATACCCTTTCAGAATTATGGGGTCGCTATTCTGTTCCAAAAATGGTGTTGGACAGTGGTATCTGGCTACAGGGCGGCATTTATAGCCAGTGACATTTGCTGTCGTGTAGCCTGCTGTGGCGAATGTGTTTAAAGCTTATAAGTGAAATATGCTGTCAAAAAATTGAGTGTATGGTGTAATTATACATGGTGAATGCAGGAGCGCAGTGACAATGCTCAAAAAAATGCATCAAATAGAGTAGATAAAAGCAATAAAAAAATGCTGTGTTGAAAATATATAAGCATATATCTCGGGAAATACTAGGTGTCTGATAATGAATTAATTTAAGGTACGATATGTGTCTTTAGGTAATATATTAACTATAACAAAAATTATTTTCAAAATTTTGTATAAACTAAATTTCTAATCTCCCGTCTTTGAATCGTCGGAGTGTCCTGCAGATGAAAATAATTCACAAACTACAGATTTCTGTACTGCCGGGCGGAAGGATTTTCTCCTCTTTGGTATACAGAACACCGGCTTCGCAGAGTACAGATTTCCTTCCTGAGCGAAAGGATTTTCTCCTCTATGGTATACAGAGCACCGGCTTCGCAAAGTAAAATTTTCCTGCATTGCAGAAGGATTTTCTCCACAATGGTATACAGAGCACCGGCTGTGCATAGTACAGATTTCCTGTATAGCCTGGGCGGAAGAAATTTCTCCGCTATTGTTCACGGAACACCGTCTTCGCATAGTGAATATTTTTATGTGTATGAATGACCACATCCCTCAAAGAACTTATATATTAGAATATTGAGTTTGTTATATTCTCAATATGAATATAGATTTTCACAAATACAATTCGAAAAAACGCCTTTTGCTGGTCAACAGCACTATGTATTATTTTTATTCCCCACTAGGTTTTATTCCCCGAGATGGTAAGATTTGCTCAGATTAATGTTTCTAAATTAAAATAATTTAATGACAACATTTATTTCATATTTAATTACGCTTAAAATTTAAAAATGAATACAAATAATGTATTTTGTTGTAAAATTGTATTATTTCTGCGGAAATGTGCTTAATTTATGTGTTCAATACTTTTTTATCGCATGCTATATTTATCTTCACACACATAAGATTTGTTGTATTTTTTATGGTGCAATGTCATAATCTTTTTTTAATATCTTCGGTTCTATATTACCTACACGGTCATATTATGCCTCAAATTAAAGCTTAATTTCTTGACTATTAAATTTTAAAAAATAATTTTCCGAAATTGACCTATAGATGGTCCATATAAGTAGGTCATGTTACATATCCACTTTACGCCGCGGCGTCCAGTTATGTGCAAACCGGTAGAAGCTTTTTGTTGTTACCAATAGCTGTGCCAATCAGCGTTGCCAAATGTGCAGATTTATCTGTTTTTTGCAGTTTTTTGAAGTGCACAACACATCAATGCAGATTTTTCAATTTTATTCGAATAAAACAAAGAAGCAATCAATATTATTATTCCCACTCTATGTGGAATTTTGTGGACCAATGATTTAAAAAAAAAATTCAATTGCAAAAATTGTGTACAAACAAGAGAAATGGAAACTAAATTTAATAAGAATATGTACAACTAATATATAGAATAGTATGTCTAATTAATTTTCTATGATCTCCTTACATATGTATGTGATAATTTAAATGAAATATTATATGTTATGTTTTTACTGTTAATTTTTTATATATATATATACAAATATCATTTTATTACATATCGCACACATTCTTCAAAAGTGACTCAATTCAAAATTTTAATTTTTCGGGTTTGTATGCTTAAACAACACACAACACACTTGTTTATCTATAATAAAAAGATCAAAGCATTTTGTTACAGTTAACAAGTTACTAAAAAACAGATCTTTCTTCATATTTCATATGCTATAAAGTTGCAATTTAATAGTGATTTATTTTTAGTTGTGTCATAAAATAAAAATTTTGAATTGAGTCACTTTTGAAGAATGTGTGCGATATTATTTAATTTTGTTTTGAAGGTGGAGATTTTTTTCGAAAAAAACAGATTTTTTTTTTTGTGAATTGTCAGATTTTGTAAAAAAAATATGGCAACACTGGTGCCAATGCAAGTACATACATATGTATTTCATTTCATAAAGTGTGGTTTTATGTAAAATATGTTAATATGTAACACAGTACAACAGCCAATCTGGGGGGTGAGAAATTCCAAGTCAGGGTGATGGTACTAGGTCAGTATAGTAAAACCCTCAAAGGGTTTAGCGTTCGTATGTGTCAGTTTTTTTTTATGACGTTTTAAATTTTTTCCTAATCTTGATGTTTTTTCGCTTAGTTGTAACATTTTGGCAAAAACGTAGTTTAACATAACTCGAGAACCACTTGTCCGATTTTGATGAAACAAATTTAGAAAAATTAAGAATTACAATTTCTCTAATCTGTTTCTATACCGTTTTCCTATATGTGCAACACTTTCGAAGTTAAAAATGAATGTATGAAGGGAAAAAAGTATTTTTTGCCTAAAAATTTAAATATTTTTTTTTTTATTTTTTATAAATAAAAATAAATAAATAAAATAAAAATAGAAAATTATAAAAATGTTTACTTAATTTTTTTTAGTAGTTTATGGCCAGAAGTCTGGAGTTATTGGGGAAAATTTATAAAAAAGGCGATAAATGACACTTTTTTGAATAAAAACAAAAATGGGATACCTTCACTTACTTGTAAATAAATAAATAAATAAATTCTTAATTTTTCTAAATTTGTTTCATCAAAATCGGACAAGTGGTTCTCGAGTTATGTTAAACTACGTTTTTGCCAAAATGTTACAACTAAGCGAAAAAACATCAAGATAAGGAACAAATTTAAAAGGTCATAAAAAAAAACTGCCACATACGAACGCCAAACCCTTTGAGGGTTTTACTATACTGACCTAGTACCATCACCCTGACTTGGAATTTCTCACCCCCCAGACAATAATCCCAAAAATGTTCCACAGTGTAATATTTAAAATATTAATATACAACATACGTATGCCTACCAGAATGCCAGTTGCAAATACTGAGCCGTATAAAGTTCAAACTTGATTTGAAAGAAGCCACGCAGCTTTAAAATCAAATTACAGTTGCTTACAAGCAGTATGTGACGACATCCCAGTGGCCAACTAAAGCCCAGACGAGTTGTACATTCTCGAGCAAATGCTGTTCAACACTAAAGCTGTGTTCACATTGTGTGTATTTGTCATGTGGAATGTCACTTTTCTATCCACATGTGTTTTCATGTGTATGTCAAAAATTGAGTTTCACATACGGTTTATAATTTACATGTTCAAATGTTGGTATGTCAATTACATTTGACATAACCTATCAAAAAAAATCTTAAAACAGCTAATATGGTAAAACTTATTCCGCGGGTTATACAAGTATTCCTTCTCTTGCCACATTTCGATCAACTGTAGAACCGCTATTCTGCACCAGTCATACTTTAACAACATAAAAATAACTATAAAAATTGCAATAAAAAATACATATGTACTTACTTTTGTTAACTACTTTTCAATTTTTCCCTCCATTTTCAATAATAAATTTGTATAAAAATTTTTTTTTGTGTTTTTGTTTTACTATTTATAAATTATATTATAAAAATTCAATTAATTTTTGCCGCCACAAAATTTTTATTATAAAAAACAGCTGATGTCAGATGGTTTGTCACTTGAAAATAGAACTCGTCCTAAATAAAAAATGTCATGTGTATTGCACACAGAGAAATAACACATGATATTGTTTGAAGGTGTTCAGACTATATGTACAAATTTGACATGCGAAAAAGTGACAGTCCACATGACAAATACACATAATGTGAACACACCTTAAGCAAATTCAATGTTTTGTAAAGGAATCACAAACCCAGTAAGGTTTTTGTATACTTACATAGTACTTACACAATTTGTTTGAAACAAAATATTATAGCATCTACCACCATAAGTTTGTCATTCCGTGTGTAATACTGAGAAATATTCATCTGAGACACCTAACAAATTATATATGTATATTCTTAATCCTTATGAAATTTTAAGTCGATTGAGCTTTGTCCGTCTGTCTGTCTCTGTAAAACACTTTTACGTCCATAAGACACAACCAAAATCAACAGATTTCACAAAAACCCGTTTATAATTCTCCTAAGCAGTTTGGTATTGAAAATCAGCAAACTCGGTATAGTAGAACCAGAGTTATGTACCAAATTTTAATCCAGAAATCATATTAATATCGGTTATACGGCAATTATGCTACTGGATTTTGTAGCTGTCAGTCAATAAAAGCTCCTGAGTTAAGTCCACTTCCGAGAATAACAACCAACCATACAACTCTTGTAAATAACGTTATTGAGATTAAATTCAATCAAAATAAGCCTAAAATACGTTGAAATCACATTATTGGATACTGGCTTTAAAAATACTAATAAAATTTGGGCTAAAACTGAATAGAAAACACAGGATAAGATATTCTAGTCCTAAAACAAGTGTAGTTTTTATATTTCTTATTACGTTTAGGTGGAGGGTATTTAAGATTCGGCACAGCCGAATATTGCACTCTGACTTGTTTAAATATATGTATGTATATTTCCAAAAATGCATTTTCAACCCCATTAAGGTGAATACTTTCTTACTTTATTATATTTCTATTCAAACTTTGTAATTTAAAATATAATTTTTAATTTAACCTAGCTATATAAAAAAAAAATACTTCAAAGTTTTCAAAATTTTCTTAATATCTATTTTTTGTCGTAATGTTAATACATAAAGTTGAATGTACGAGTTATAGACTGATTTATAACTTTTTTATATTAAATTATATTTAATTGAACCTAAAACATAAATTTGTACCTTTTTATGTATGATTTTCACATATTTCTAAATAAATAAAATCTTGTTTTTGTTAAATAAATTTATGTACATATACATATGTATTTTATTCAGAATTAAAGGTAAATAACGTCCTATATCCCACCAAAAAAATGCGAATTGAAAATCACCACTTTTTCAATAAATACTAAACTGTTTTATGTTGTGACTTCTAAATAACATTCAAATACGAGGGTGGTTCGGAAACTTCTTAGCCTAGTTCAGAAAGCGCGGTATAAACAGAAAAAAGTTAAGTGTTTAGAAAACTCGCATCTGCGACTTTTTTACAATAAAAAAATTAGAAATTCGTGTTGTCATTAAATATTTAAATCAAAACGGTTTATCGAGACAAGAAATGAATAATGATATGATAATTTAAAATTTTTAAAAAACAACAGACGTTATCAAGAAATATTATAAATATCCATTCATAGAATTTTTTTATTAGCGTTTTCACTGACCTACAATATTTGATAACGGGTCCGCCATCTAACATTTTTTTTCAACTTGATCTTATTTCGTGAATGGTAACACTTAGCTCATGTCTGATTTGACAGATAATTAGTTTTATCCTTCCGCTGAACGAATATGGTTGTGTGTACGCTTGAACAACGCTGGGTTGTTGAAAATCATGGTAATGTTGCAGAATGTGTGCGAAAATTGCGTACGGATTTTGGAAGAAGAGAAGCACCGTCAGCTCTGTATGTTCGTTATCTTGTGAAAAAAGTGAAAGAAACTGGCATCCTCATCGATATACCAAAGCGTGAAAAGCCAAAATCAGTGCGTACACCCGAGAATATTGCGGCTGTGGCAGAAAGTGTGCGTGAAGCGCCATCAACATCAATTCACCGTCATTGTCAGTAATTGAACATTTCGGAGACCTGTTGAACGAATTTTTGTTCACAAAAATTGAAAAGGAAGATATTGGCAACATATGGTTTCAACAGGCCGGTGCTACGTGCCACACAGCCGAAGCTACACTCGAAGTTTTGCGCTCTGTTTGGACCGATCGTGTAGGCTACTGCATGGCCAGCCGAGACAGCCATTTGAATGAAATTATTTTCCATTATAAAAAAGCAATTTGAAAAAATATTCAGTAGTTTTTAATAGCATTTTCAAAAAACAAAAAAAGTTATTTGGCGGATCCTTTACTTTATTACTAGGGCATCAAAAAGTATGCATTAGCATGTTTTTTTCTGGATATTATTGATAAAACAAACAAGATATTAATTAATTTTAAAAAAAAGTACGCCGTTTAACCCCTATTTGTTATGGCATATTTTTGCATATTTTTTTTGCAATTTATATGGCATATTTTACAAATTTTTACATATTTTAGAAAATTTACCAAATTTTTTTTTAATAATAGTCTTAATACACACTGACACATTACTTTAGTATAATCTATTATATAATAAGGCGCAAGAATATTATTGGGTGCGCTTTTATTGTTGCAGATATATCATTGCATAAAATGTGGAATAAAAAAATTCCGTCTTTTCTGGAAAAATACACGGAGTTCCATCGAAGAGCATTCTTCGCACAAATCACGAAAAATCCCATTACAAATTCAGCATTCGCAACATTGAACCGTTTTTATGGTTGTAAATTGATGAGATCACTGATGTAGCTCAGAGATGTGTGGCAAATGTCATCATTGGAATTTTAGATCCCGATGAGTTGATCGCAAAACAAAATTTTTTATTGAATACTGCACAGCTGGACAAAGCAAATCACACTACATACTATTGTTCGGCTTTTTGAGAAGTCAATTAAGCTTTTAGGTGAAAACTTTGATAAAGATTCGATTCTGCTTTTTATATCAGATGCTACACCGTACATGGTAAAAGCGGCCCGGGCAATACAGATATTTTACTAAAAAATAACTCACTTGACTTGTCTTGCTCACGGACTGGTTTTTGGTTAATTTTATTTGTAACATTTGTTCATGTTTTTAAATTAAAAAAAATATAATTTTATATGAACACATGTACATATTTTGCTCTTTATAGAGCATATTTTAGGCGCTTAAAATAATTTTTTTAGATCATATATCTGGTTGCCCTATTTTTTACACAGTAAAAATATAGAATTTTTCATACTGAAGTGCTACAAACATTGTCATTATCAGTGTTTTCAGTGCAGTGTCTTCCAAAGTTCTTCTTTTTTCCAAACAAGCCAAAGGATTGGATGATAAAACAGCAGACATTTTTTGAACTTGATCTGCACTTATACAGGGTGGGGCAAAAGTCGCGAAGGGATTTGAAACAGTCATAACTTTTCTAATTTAATTTTTTTTTTATTTTTCTTTTTAGGACTTGTAAAATAAATCTGGGAGATTAATTATGGAAGGTTACAACGTTATCCAGCGAACCAAAATCATAGAACTTTATTTTGAACATCATCGATCAATAATTCAAACTCAACGAGCCTATCGTCGTCATTTTAATGTGCGGAATTCACCATCCGAATCAATGATTCGACGCTTAGTGACACGTTTTCAGGAACAAGGCTCAGTGAGGGATCTTCCACGAAGCGGAAGACCACATTCTGTAATTAGTGAAGCAAATATTCAACGCGTTCTGGAGAGTGTTAGGAGAACCCTGAAACATCAACTCGAAGGCGCTCTGCTGAGCTGCAAATGTCTCGGCGGTCTTTACGCAGAATATTAAAGGGAAATTTACATCTTTTTCCATATAAGGTGCAGCTAGTGCAAGAACTAAAGCCAGGAGATTCCCAAGAACGAATAATTTTTAAACCCCTTCGTGACTTTTGCCCCACCCTGTACTTCCCTTAATTGGTGTTACTAGTTCAAGGGTTGTTTTACTACAGGGCGTCTGATAATTTGTAATAAATCAAATTAAAGATATTAAAAATACCTTTCCAACGATACATATATAATTATGAAATATGGAACGACTATAGGTTAAGTCCGAGAAATATATTTTTTGTTTATTTTATTGTTGGCTTCATGGTGTAATTAATAAGGTGAGTGCAAAGCACAGCTGACTGACTTTGTTTACAATTTACTTATGTCAAAAATATTGTTTTGTCAAGTGTTTTTGACAGTAGTACCTACACTATTTTACACAAACAAAATGCCTGTTGTTTCTGCATTGTGTTGGCGATTTGCACTCAATTTGTTAATTACACCATGGTTGACTTATTGTAACTTTGTTACACCATGGCGAAAAAGTGATGGAAACTTTATAACAATGCAAAAACAACAGAAACAACGGGCTATTCTTGTTTTTGCTTTCATGCTTGTAATGTCAAAACAACTGGCTATTGTTTACAAACATTTCTGCTTAAAAAAATAAATTTTTAATATTATTCTGCCATTTGTTTTGAGTTTTTTTTTTCAATTTTCCGCTCTCTATCCCACATACACATGCATACATCCATATACATATTCATTTTTTATCAACTGAGTATAAATATTTTTCTCAATTTTTATGAAGACTTGTTGCGTGTGCTTAACCAGTAGACTAACTGCCATCCCTAAATACCGACGGAAGGCGTTTTTTAAATGTCAAAATTTCTCATGCTCATACATTTTGTATGGAGCATACCGAAACAACGCGGCGGCAACGCTTTGCTCATGGTGCAACTATACAAGGTAAGTGCAAATCGACAACAAATACAACACAAAATAGAAACAACAAGCATTTTTTTGTGTAAAATAATGTACTACTGTCAAAAATACTTGAAAAAGTTTTACTTTTGACATAAGTAAATTGTAAACAAAGTCAGTCAGCTGGGCTCATGGTGAAATCACTCTACAAGGTGGTGTTGAAACGCCAGCTGTTTTTTTTTTAGTCATGTTCGTTATGTCAATTTTTGTTTTGTTTGTATATATACAGTGGCGAGCACACATGGAAGATGTTTTGTAATATGACTTAAAACCGAATAAACTCTTAAGTTTTTAAAAATAATAATGGTTTTTATTTAAAGTGTTAAATAAATAGAACAAAAATTAAAATAAATTGAAATTCAATAATTATTAAAGCGAATGTGGAGTTTAGGGTAAATTTATGTGAAATGACAATGAAATTAAAAATTGTATGTATTCATTTTTTTTCTATAGGAATGTTTGTAAACAATAGTCAGCTGTTTTTGGCATTACAAACATGAAAACAAAAGTAACATGTTGTTTCTGTTGCTTTTGTATTGTTGTAATATTGCTATCACCTTGTAGTGATTTCACCATGGCTCAGCATTAAGCCTCAGTTAGCCGACTGTAACGGAATGTAGTGTAATGGCGTAAAATACATTACGGTTACATTCCATTATACTATGTTTCCACGGTACATGATTCGCTCTCTATTCATGCTTCACACCCCAATCATGTGCGAAACAACTTGCTTCACCATACAAAATTTTAAGAGCGAATCAAGTAGATTCATATTGAATCTACTTGCGAAGCACGAAAAATTGCACTCTTCTCTAATTTTTATCGCAAGTTTATCTGCACTAGCTTTAAAAATTAATATTATTGCAAACAAAGCAAATTATTTTCTTGTTGCTGGAAGTAACGAATGTATGTTTTTTTTTTTCAAATAAACTAACTAATTTCCACTCAGTTTTGTTTGTCCATTAAAACAAATTATTTTCCACAAATTGTAAATTCTGTTTTTTTATTCTGTTTGTTTATTAAAGACAACTGTCAAATCGAATCAAGTTTATTAGTCATGTAAACAGCATGATTCATAAACATGATTCAGAAGGCGAAGCAGGTGATTCAAGTCGTCGTGGAAACATAGTATTACAGTCGGCTAAAGCCTCAGTTAGTCATTACACTACATTCCGTTACAGTCGGCTAACTGAGGCTTAAAAATTCGTTCCGTCTTCCGTCGGTATTTAGGTATGGCTGTAAACGATTTGATATTGTCATCCGACGACTTGTTTGTTTCACAAAGGTTGAATTTTAATTAAAAACTAAAAAGTAATCGATTAGAATCGAAATATTTGTGATTATAAAATGTTGTACTAGCCAAAAATTAAGGTCATTTGCGCCCTTCCATATTTCCAAGGGTTTGAAATACATCGTATCTGGTAAAAATTAAATTATTTTAATGCTTACATGATGAGGCGTATTAGTTTGTGCACTAAAGCATAATTCAGTATAGGCGAATACAGAAGTTTGATAGTAACAACTCCTCTTCTTCTTCGTCTTTATTAGAGTAACTGTTGTTATTTTTTTTTTTTTATTTTTGTGAATATTTACATGCTCTTATACATATGTATGTATGTATGCATGTACGTACGTACTATATACACTTTTATTTAATTCAAATTAGTATTATTTATATATTACTTAAAATGGTAGATAGACACAAACACAACAAATAAAATAACACTAAGTAGGTGAACATGATCGGAAAGTTTTCTTTGCCACGGACTTTTTAACGATGAATATGAATTGTTAAATCATAGTTTGTTGTACGTACTGCGCACGCGTACGCACTTATTCATTTAACATCCGTCAACACGAAATGAAGGCTTAACGAAGACTAATTGATTGAAAACTTGAAAATACACAAAAAAGCAACATGCGAGTGTTGGTTTTTGTTTTCATATAGATACATACATACATAAAATTATATACATACATATATACATCCATAAACATATATGTATGTATTTGATAATGCATTCTCACTGCTTAAGGTGTGTTCACATTATGTGTATTTGTCATGTGGACTGTCACTTTTTCGCATGTCAAATTTGTACATATAGTCTGAACACCTTCAAACAATATCATGTGTTATTTCTCTGTGTGCAATACACATGACATTTTTTATTTAGGACGAGTTCTATTTTCAAGTGACAAACCATCTGACATCAGCTGTTTTTTATAATAAAAATTTTGTGGCGGCAAAAATTAATTGAAATTTTATAATATAATTTATAAATAGTAAAACAAAAACACAAAAAAAAATTTTTATACAAATTTATTATTGAAAATGGAGGGAAAAATTGAAAAGTAGTTAACAAAAGTATGTACATATGTATTTTTTTATTGCAATTTTTATAGTTATTTTTATGTTGTTAAAGTATGACTGGTGTAAAGAAGCGGTTCTACAGTTGATCGAAATGTGGCAAGAGAAGGAATACTTGTATAACCCGCGAAATAAGTTTTACCATATCAGCTGTTTTAAGATTTTTTTTTTTTTTGATAGGTTATGTCAAATGTAATTGACATACCAACATGTGAACATGTAAATTATAAACCGTATGTGAAACTCAATTTTTGACATACACATGAAAACACATGTGGATAGAAAAGTGACATTCCACATGACAAATACACACAATGTGAACACAGCTTTAGTCCCGTGTCACACACTGCCACTTTTACTGCTGAACTTTTGAGTTTGTGTTTGAGAGGGGAAAGAAGAGTGGTATTTGGTACTACTTTTCTTTCCCCAAAAAAATACACACGTTTATATGTGAATGATTATTTTGTTGATAGCAGGGCAAAATAATCATTCACATATAAACGTGTGTATTTGATTTTTTAAATATTGTATGTAGTTGGTAGCCTGCTGTGGCGAATGAGTTTAATGTTACATATAGTTTATTGCTCTTTTCACTCAACTGTGAATACTTTAAATTACGGCTTAAACCGATGTTGTTTACAAGCTTGCCATACTTGATTTTTTTTTTCAAATTTGAGTATTTCGTATTTAAATTCAGAAAAAAGGGAAAAAAGTATTTCGATAACACTGTGCTAGTTGGAAAATGTGACAAACGGGGCACCTGGCGGGTTAACCTAATTCGGGTACGTTGAATCCAGTGGTGCTAACCGTTTTTTTAGGTTAGCTCTTTTTTTCGAAATATACCGTTATTTCGAAAATGGAGGCGGTTGCACAACATATGTTCGCGTAACTCAAAAACGGTTTAGTTTATTGAATAATCTAAAAAAACCGAAATTCCGCAATGAAATTTTCTTTAAGTAAGGTTAAACTTTTTCCAATATGCGCAGTCGTTGTAGAAACATAATTTTTTTTACCAAAAAAAATTGTTTTTTTTTAGCAAAATTTCAAAAATTTTGTTTTTTAAAATGGCATAAAAAATTGGAAAACGCAACTGTGCTTCTAATTTTTTCTGCAGGTATAGCAAACAAAGTTCCGAATAAAACAAGACATAAATAATTAAAATCTGTCTACTATATTATTAAATTAGATTTATATTTCATATCATAATGTTTTTATTTTACAGGAATTCTTAATGGACCGGACATTCGTCGTCTAATGAAGGACCAACAGATTTTAATTATTTATGTCTTGTTTTGTTCGGAACTTTGTTTGCTATACCTGCATAAAAAATTAGATGCACAGCTGCGTTTTCCAATTTTTTATGCCATTTTAAAAAACAAAATATTTGAAATTTTGCTAAAAAAAAATATTTTTTTTGGTAAAAAAAAATTGTTTCTACAACGACTGCGCATATTGGAAAAAGTTTAACCTTACTTAAAGAAAATTTCATTGCGGAATTTCGGTTTTTTTTAGATTATTCAATAAACTAAACCGTTTTTGAGTTACGCGAATATATGTTGTGCAACCTCCTCCATTTTCGAAATAACGGTATATTTCGAAAAAACGAGCTAACCTAAAAAAACGGTTAGCACCACTGGATTCAGCGTACCCGAATTAGGTTAACCCGCCAGGTGCCCCGTTTGTCACAAAAAAAAGTGTCAAATTCTAGCACAGTGTAATTAAACATATTTATGGCTAGTTTTTAACTTAAAAATAAAAGGGTTTTTACACTTAAGTTCTGTTTAAATACCAAATTTATTTTTATAGATCATATTTAAATATAACTTAAATCACAGGCAAGTATTTTTCAATGAGTAGGAAAGAGAAAATTATCTTTTATATTTTTCCTTCTCATTGAAAAATACTTGACTTGACAGTCAGAACTGATGAGTGTGAAACAGCACTTAGGCAATTTTATTTGCGCAAGTCTTGTGTTTGTAAGTATGAGAGGAAATGTCGGTTTGAAGGGGAAATAATTGCCGAGGCTTGAGTACACACTTTGTCAAATTATGTGTTAAAAAAAAATTTATATTTATTTGTGAAAAATTTTTTATTAAATTAAAAAAATCATGAGAAAATGGAAGCAAAATGAAGCGGAACAACTAATCAATTTAGTTGAACATAATGAATGCATTTTTAATGTTCGTTCATTTTCATATTTAGACCGCAATAAAAAGGCGGAAACATTTAATGAAATTTTAAATGAAATGCAAAAGACAGACAACACCCTAGAATAACCTTAGAAGAAATTAAACGCAAATGGAAGAATTTACGGACGCAATATATGAAAGAAGTGCGCGTCGTAAAACAATTCAAAAAAATGAATACAGAAATGAAAGAAAACGTCAAAAAATTAAGAAAATTCGAGCATAAGAAAATTATACTTGCGCCACCAAGTTACTTGAATGTGTACACAAAAGCAAGTTCTAAAGAAAATAAATAAAATTGAAAATTATACTTGCGCAAATAAAATTGCTTAATCTGAAAGGGGCCATACAACTTAAGTTGTTGATACTACCATATGATTTGACAGTTCTGCAAATTGTGAAAATTTCGCATTGATTTTTTTTTTATTATTTGAAAAAAATATTTAATAAACTTGCGAATAAAAACATTGTGCTTATTATTATCAATATCAACTAAATATCAAATAAAACAATGAATTTAGATGAAGAGGACATGAATGATACAGCTTTTGTCCATTTAGTTTACAACAATTTGAAATCAGCTGTTAAATGAAGAAATTGTTTATATTTTTTGACATTTAATAGTGCCACCATACTTTTATCATAATTAAATACCAAACTTAATTTGAGACTGAAAAAAAAACCGTATTTCAATACAACTTAAGTTTAAGTAAAAACTAACTAATTTCGTATTTAAATTCAAGTTAAAAACTGGCCATTAAAGTTTTCGAACACTTTTTACACACTTATATTACGGTTTAAGAACACATTTAAAATTTTCGAACATTTTGTTTGATCAACGCCATCTGTTGATGTACAATATTAATACACTAAGTTTTTTGATGAAATTTTCAGAGGTTGTCTCGGATTTTTGCTCATATCTCCGTTATTTATGGACGGATTTTGCTGGTTTTAAATAGCAAACTTCTCGAAAGCACTTCTGACAGAATAATTGAAGATTTGGATCCCGAAGATATCTTGGGACTTCAGAAAATTGATTTCAACATCCAGACAGATGGACATGGCTTAATAGACTCCGCTATCTATAAGGATCCAGAATATATATACTTTATAGTGACGGAAAATTACAAACGGAATGACAAACTTATATATACCCTTCTCATGAAGGTAAAGGGTATAATAGCTAATTTCGTATTTAAATATCAAGTTAAAAACTGGTACAGGCTGGGTATAAACGTCGCGACGTATGACTCAAAAAAGAAATTGCGAGACACAGCTGTTATTTCTGGATTTTCAATAAAATTCTGTTTTTCTTTCATTTGTGCTCTTCTTTCTCTACATTTTTAGTACACTTCTAAGCAAGTTAGGACTTTATAGTTTTCACCACGTGAAAGAGCGTCTCAAAAACTATCGAAACCAAAAAAAAGTGGAAAAATTTTTTTGAGTCATAAGCCACCATTTCATAAAGTTTTTTTTTTGTAGTTTGTTCATTATTATACCCTCCATCACCAAGAGTGATGTATTACGTTTGTCATTCCTTGTGAAACTTTATTAATATTCATATGAGACCCAACAAAGTATATATTTTCTTGATCCTTATGAAATTATAAGTCGATTGAGCCACACAACTTAACTAAACGAAATTTCCAGAAAAATATTTTTTTTATTTTGCAGGTAACTTTGTGTCATCATAATCGGTATAGTAAAAACAGAGTTATGGACAAAAATTTAAGGCAACCTCCATAAAAATTTTATATTTTATATGAATTTTATTTTTATTATTTATTTTTAAATATATTGCAGCTAATATGTACCATGAAATTTTGTACACGTTATTTTTATGATAAAAAAAGAGAGTACAAATATATATATATAGAGTATTTATATTTATACGCCACCCTAATACTACAAATTTAAAGAATAACTTCATATAATAAACTAATGCTACAAAAGTAATTACATTTAAACTCTCATTGTAACTCTTTAACTGTAATTATCATACAATCACTTTTCAATAAAGATAAATGAATTTGTAAGTTAGTATGCATCCGCAGCTGCTCGTGTTTGATTTATTCTCACGACATTACAATATATATTCCCGAAATATGGCTTAATGATAAATAAATGCCTATAAAATTGGAATATCAAGACAAATTTCAGCAAAAATAAGTTTTATGCAAAAAGAAATCGCAAAACGAAATTTTTTTTAGTTCGGTCCATCTTTGACCATAGACCCCATATAAAGTCCACTTCCAAAATTCACTTAAATACGTATAAAACAGATATAAATAATGTTAAACGGCCAAAATTTGACGCAAATAATCTCTATGGGCAAATAAATTGTTGTACTAAATTTTATGGTGGTCGGCCCAGAACTGGTCATAGCTCCCATACAAGGACCACATCTGAAAAAGACATTTTTCCCCATATATATTGTCTAAATATCGGTGCCGACTCAAAACTTTGCACAGATCATTTACATATATACACAAATCATCCCACAAAATTTTGTTAATTTCGGTCTATTTTTAACCGTATGCCCCATATAAAGCCCTCTTTCGAAAATCACTTTAATACTCATAAATCGCTTATTAATAAGGGTACCAATCCAAAATTTTACACGGATCATTTACATACATGCCTAAATCTAACTGCTGGATTTTGAGAATATTGGTCCATATTTGACTATTTCCCCCACATAAGGTCCACTCTCGAAATACACGTTAATACTAATATATATCGTATATATAGCGTTATTATGTTGAAATTCGACGTGAAATATCCTCATATGCATGAAAATAACTGTTCCAAAATTTAAGAAGATCGGCCCATAATTTGTCATAGCTGCCATATAAGAACCATTTCCAAAAAACAAATAAATTCGGGTCAAAAAATATTCTTATCGGATTTAACCCATATTCGGTCCACATTTTATAATCATGATATATATCGTTTTAATACCTTTTATTTAGTGTATTACAAATTATCAAGCACCCAGTAGTTCCCGAGATATAGGCCTATATATTTTCAACTTTACGGGCCCGCCCCCTCGAAGATAGGCGTGACCGCCAACTAATTTTTTTTCTGGCATCTCCTCTAAAAGCCCTTTTTGATGAAGTTTTTTTTTGAGCAAAATCACTAAAACCGAATTGTACCCCTTTTTTATACTCTGTTAAATTACACTGAAGATTATTATGAACATCAGACAGACTCTGTAAATTATGGTAAGAATTGGTAATTAAATCAATTAAATATGGTAAAAATTAGACAAAATTTCAAAATATTTAACATAAATTATGTTGGTCGTAAAATTGTCTTTCAAACAATATATCAAATACTAATAAAATTTGTACTTAGACTGAATAGAAAACACAGAATAAGGATATTCTAGTCCTATAACCAGTGAGGTTTTTGTATTTCTTATTACTAGGGCTAAGATTTGCATACATTCGTATTTAAAATACATTTTATCATCGTCATGAAGAGTTATGAATTATTAAAAAAGACTGCAATTAAAAATTAGTAAAAATAAAGATTTCATCACATTTTCGAAAAAATTAAAATACGCACCGAAATACACCAAAAATATTTTGCAGTGTTGAATGAAATGGTACTCAAACAGGTGTATTTTATTGTAGAAAGATTTTTTTCTCACACGGAAACAAAAACTAAAGAATTTTTCGTTTGCCAGGAAGGAAGTTACCAAAGGATACTCTAACAATTTGACTTTAATGCAAAGAAACAGAGCTCGTTTCGTAATAAAATGTTTCATGTAAATTATCTTACTAGAGAAGTATATAAACATTTAGTAATGTGGGGATCATTACAAAATCAGTACAAAATTTAACTTTGTATCTAACAAAATCCCAAGATCCATAATTGAGTTTATACACTCTAGAGTATGATCACTTAACATGTAAAAATTGACAGCATCATAATTTCTTGAAAAGTGCATATGTTTGCATTCCTTCAGGTTTAATTCCATTAAATTAAGATCACACCAGTTATTAATATGATCCAAATCATACTGCAGATAAATATGATCTGCTGAATTTTTAAAACTAGAAAATATTTTCACATCATCCGCAAACATCAATATATTTGAGTATTTGATTGCTTCAGGCATGTCGTTTACAAACAGCAAAAACAAAATAGGACCGAGATGACTTCCTTGCGGGACGCCGGACTTTACCAATATCTTTTTGGAAATTGCACCATTAAATTTTACGGACTGTGTTCTATTTATAAGATATAACCAGTTTGTAGGCGATAGGAAGAGTGTGCGGTAGACCTCTACTGTACTGGACCAAGGCATATTTATTATAATCAATTTATTATAATAAATATATGTAGAGGTCTACCGCACACTCTTCCTCTTCAATACATCGCCTACAAACTTCGTCTGTCTGTCTTTCAATTTCTCAACTGTAAAAGGGGACTAATTTAAATTAAATAAATTTTATTTTCAAAATATTTCTATAATTTTTATTCAATTTGAGGATTTAAAAATTTAATTTGAAAAATATCTTATAAAAAGATTGTTTTTCTTTAGGAGGAACTGAGATTTTAATTTCTTATTAAAATGGCTTCGTTGGAATTAGTTTGGTAATCCTCGTCATTATAAATAACTTCCTCGGAAACAGAAATTTCTTTTTCGAAATTCCAATTGTTCTCTCTATTATATTTCTACCTTTAGCATGGGCTATATTAAATTTTGATTCTCTACTTTCAACAACTGGTGACCTAAATGGCGTTAAAAGCCATGGCTCCAGTGGGTAACCACCATCTCCCAAAATGCGCAAAATGTCACCATGATGGTATTGGCTTTGAAAATACCTTTTAATATTTGAAAGTTTCCAAATATGAGAATCATGGCAGCTCCCGGGATAAGTCGCATTTACGAAGCGTATTCGGTTTAAATGGTCGCATCCCTTAAAAGGAAAAACTTCGGTTTTAGCATATAATTGTCTACCCAACGGTATACCTATACTTACTAGCATCACGTTCAGACTGTGATATCCTTTTCTATTATAAAACAAATGCCGATCTTCTGATGGTGTAAAAATCTTTACATGTGTTCCATCCACAGCCATTGTAACACCTGGTATTGATGATTTTTGAAAAAAGTACATTTTGGCATCTTCTTTTGTTTGTTCATCCATTTTTGTAGAAATCCATTTGGGACATAGAACCTCTTGAAATACGAATAATACTTCAGAAAGAATTTTTGAAAATGTTGACTGTGAAATGTTAAGCTGCCAGTCCTTACCAACTCCATGTTGATAATTACCCTCAGCAAAAACCCTCAAACATGCTGCAAGCTTGTCAATAGGACGTAAGCATCCGAGCCGCGTATGGGGATCAATTTTATCTTCTAATTCGGTCAAGATATATTTGAATGCCTCTTTGTTAATCCTAAAAAAATTTTTAAAACTTTTCTCCGGATTAAAAGGGTGATTCTATTAGCTTTTTATTAATAAATACATGATATTATCCATTAAAAATATATCCATTACATTATTTCTTAAATCTTTGAGAATGCGTCGAAGATTTTCATTGTTTTCATCAATATAAAACGCAATGGAATCCATTTTAGCTACTCTTTTTAAAATTTTGTTAAATTAATAATTGATTTCAACTTTTATGGCGCAAAATCTTATATAAATAAAAATGAAATCTTGTGTGTTGCTAAGCGCATAACTCGAGAACGGCTTGACTGATTTCGCTAATTTTTTTTTTTTTGAATTGTGTGTAATAGTATGAGAAAGGTTTGTATGGAAAGAAAAATTGGAAAAGTTGCTTGGAAAATTTAAAAATTCTGAAAAAGCTAAAATTGTGTTTTCAATGTGATTTTACATTTTTTATGTTATTTTTTTATATATTCCGCTTACACTTAGTACGAATAACGATTAAGTTTGGAAAATATGCATGTTCAAGGTTAATGGACCACCCCCATTGTACGTCCACTTTATCGGTATACGTAATATACGTATTATTTGTTGTTTGTTGGTCGTGAAGAAGTTTTGAATTAAGGAAGTTTACAATTTTTTAATGCACTATGTTATATGTTAGAAATATTAGAAAGCAGATACAGATAATGTTTTTCAAACCTATACATAGATACATAATTTATAAAAACAAAAACCCTAAAAATTCAATTATTATTTTTCAATATTTTTTGTTTGTGTAATATTTAAAATTTTTTATTCTGATAACAATTATTGTTATTTTGAAAAATATTCTAGTTATTAATAATTGTTGTAGCGAAATATTATAATTAATAAAAAAATACGAAATTTTGACCGTATTCTCAATTAAAATATATTAATAACTTATTTGTTTTTACTTTTGTTTTGCTTGCGATCTGTCTAACAGATACCGTTATTTTATTAATCTTAAAAATTATTTTGCCACGTGTGCAAATGTCGTTTGACTTTTTAATGTCAATTTGTAAATAGAGATCGGTTACATAGTGAAAATTCAATTAAGTTGTGATTCTATTGTGAAATATCAGAAAAATATTAAAGTGTTTCCGCAAAAGTGAATTCTTGCAACGGTGGTTACATAGTTACGACAAATCTGGTTAAATTGTGATTCTGTCGTAAAAAACATCAGAAAAATATTAAAGTGCTCCCGAATAAGTGAATATTTATAACAGTGGTTAGTTTTGCTGAATTTTCAACCCGTTGTAAGTTCATCGCAATCGGTTCAGGAAATTAAATAAATTTCATCGTTTCATCTCCAACAAATTTACAGGTTATACAGTGAGAACAAAGTGTATAGCAGCATTACAATGCCGCCAATAAGACGTTTCAATATAGGTCGCAGAACACGCAATGCTACAAACCAAATGAATTTTCAAAATAATAGAACTGCAGAACAGCGCGAAGAGCGAAATGAAACGGAAAGGAATCGGTTATCACAAGCACGTTCAGCACATACACAAGAAGAAAGAGAAAATGCAAATGAAGCTAATATGCATCGACAGATAAATCATCGTTCAATAGAAGCCAATCGCGTGGCAATAAATTTAAATGAACGTACAAGAAGACAAACAAATGTTGCGTTGAGTACTTATCGATGTGCATTCCGTTACGACATGACAATTGATTACAGTGCCGACCAAGCCGTTGCTATTGGATCGATGAGTGTTGTGTGCCCATATTGTAATGCACTGAAATACAAAAATGAAACTCCTGGATTGTGTTGCGCAAGTGGCAAGGTCAAACTGGCGCAAATTGGTTCCGCCACCAGAGCCATTACGCTCATTGGTTTCTGGTATGGGAACAGATTCCAAACATTTCTTGACACAAATTCAGAAATACAACAGTTGCTTCCAAATGACTTCATTTGGTGCAACAAATGTAGTTCGGCACCAGTTTTTACCCACTTTCAAGGTAAATGATTGTGTTCATCTACAGTATTTATTTTTTTACATAGATAAAGTATTACAGATTCAAGGTCAAATATATCATCGAGCTGGCTCGCTATTACCACACCTAAATGCAGACTATAAATTTCTGCAGATTTATTTCATTGGAAATACAACAGAAGAAATAGATCACCGCTGCGCACACAACAGTTCGCTTAAAAGACAAATTGTAGAACAACTGCAAACTTTTTTTCATCAACGCAATGAATTGGTTACATTGTTCAAAACCGCGCTGGACCGAATGCCATCAGATAACCATAAAATTGTTATCAGAGCTGATAAGACGCCTGCAGGAGAACACGCAAGACGTTTTAATGCGCCAACAATTGATGATGTCGCCATTGTCGTCGTTGGTGAAAATTGTGAATCGCGTGATATCGTTCTACATCGGCGGATCAATCAGCTGCAACGCGTTTACGAAACGCACCGGTCGTATGATGCATTGCAATATCCCATTATATTTTGGCAAGGTGAAGACGGCTATGATTTCTCGATCAAGATGATAAATCCGCTTACAGGTGAATATAAAATCTTTCTCTCTTGAATAGGACTTATTCATTTCATTGACAAAAAAATAATTTACAGGTGCTGAAACGAACAAAAAAGTTAGTTTAATGAATTATTATTCATATCGACTGATGGTTCGTGAAAATGGGGACAATCACATCTTGAAATGTCGCCATCTATTTCACCAATATGCTGTGGATATGTACGTAAAAGTTGAAACAGAACGATTGACATTCATCAGATTGAACCAAAAAAAACTCCGTTCCGAAGAGTATATTCACCTTCGAGATGCTATAAATGCTGACGGAAACGCAAAAAATGTAGGTCGAATGACGATCCTCCCAGCAACGTACGTCGGAAGTCCGCGACATATGCAGGAATATGATCAAGATGCCATGTCGTACGTTCGCCATTACGGCACACCAGATTTGTTCATTACTTTTACGTGCCATCCGCAGTGGATAGAAGTACGAAAAGAGTTATTCCCTGGTCAATCACCCATCGATCGCCATGACATCACCGCAAGAGTCTTCAAACAAAAACGGAAATCACTGATGGATTTCATCGTGAAGCATCGCGTTTTCGGCGAGACGCGTTGTTGGATGTATTCTGTGGAGTGGCAAAAACGCGGATTGCCACACGCACATATTCTCATTTGGTTGATTGAGAAGATAAGACCCAATGAAATCGATGATGTTATATCGGCGGAAATTCCTAATGAAGAAGAAGATCCAGGCTTGCATAAGGTGGTTACTACTAACATGATTCATGTCCCCTGTGGATCATTAAATAGCAATTTTCCGTGCATGGTCGACGGCAAATGTTCGAAGCGTTATCCAAGGGCATTAGTTGCAGAAACAATTACCGGAAATGATGGTTATCCACTGTATCGTCGCCGATCTACTGCCGATAACGGAAGATCAACAATTGTGAAAGTGCATCAGCAGGATATTGAAGTTGATAATCGTTGGATTGTTCCGTATTCGCCATTACTCTCAAAGACTTTCAAAGCGCATATCAACGTCGAATCTTGCCATTCCGTGAAATCCATCAAATACATCTGCAAGTATGTGACCAAAGGAAGTGACATGGCTGTGATTGGAGTTGGTGCGGAAAATTCTAATGATGAGGTCACTCAATATCAAATGGGGACGCTATGTTAGCAGTAACGAAGCAATTTGGCGCATTTTTTCATTCGCCATTCATGAAAGATATCCCACTGTTGTTCATTTGGCCGTACATCTTGAAAATGGTCAAAGGGTATATTTCACTGCGGACAACGCATTACAACGAGCCGACCGGCCACCATCTACAACATTGACCAGTTTTTTTCAAATGTGCCAGTATGATGACTTCGCCCGAACGCTACTATACTCTGAAATACCGAGTTATTATACTTGGAATCAATCGTCAAAGAATTTTCAACGCCGTAAACAAGGAAATCTGGTTCCAGGTTACCATAATGTATTTTCCACCAGCGCGTTAGGTCGAATTTACACAGTCCATCCAAGCAACGATGAGTGCTTTTATTTGCGTTTGCTGTTAGTCAACGTTCGTGGTCCAACATCATTCCAACATCTGCGAACTGTTAATGGTGAATTATGTGGCACATACAGAGAAGCCTGTCAACGTTTGCGATTGTTAGAAAATGACACTCATTGGGATTATACCCTTGGAGATGCTGCAATTTTGTCAAATGCTCATCAAATACGAACATTATTTTCGATAATTATCTCAACATGCTTTCCATCCAAACCAACGGATTTGTGGACCAAATGCAAAGCTTCCATGTCGGATGATATTTTGCATCAGATGCGTACTAGAACGTCAAATCCAGATTTGCAACTGAGCGAAGAAATTCACAACGAAGCATTAATATTAATTGAGGGCATGTGCATGATGATGTCGAACAATGTCTTATCTCAATTAGGCCTGACAGCGCCTAATCGTCCGATGCATGAGGCATTTAATCATGAGTTGATACGCGAAAAACAATATGATTGTGATGCACTGAGAGAATCTGTTCAAACGAATATTCCACTGTTGAATCGACAACAAAAATATGCGTACGACACCCTCATGGAAGTTGTGAAGAATGGAACTGGAGGCATCTTCTTCTTGGACGCTCCCGGTGGAACTGAAAAAACATTTTTGATCGCATTGATTTTGGCAACGATTCGCTCTCAGAATGGAATTGCACTTGCAATTGCTTCATCGGGAATTGCAGCAACGTTGTTGGAAGGCGGTCGAACTGCACATTCAGCACTCAAGTTGCCGTTAAATATGCAACTAAATGAAACTCCAACGTGCAACATTTCCAAGAACTCTGCAATGGGCAAAGTTTTGCAGCAGAGCAAATTGATCGTTTGGGATGAATGTACGATGGCGCATAAGAAGTCTTTGGAGGTATTACACCGAACGATGCAAGATCTGGGAAACAATCAAACCCGTTTTGGTGGCGCGATGATTTTGTTGGCAGGTGATTTTCGCCAAACGTTGCCAGTGATTCCGCGGTCAACGCCAGCCGATGAAATGAATGCTTTTTATGGAAACACGTCAAAAAACTCAAATTAAGTACCAACATGCGTGTCGAGTTGCAGAACGACCAATCTGGAGATATATTTTCAAAACAATTACTAGACATTGGTAATGGCAAAATTCCCGTTGATATTGCGACTGGCTACATTAAATTCCCTGTTAACTTTTGCCAGTTCACTGAATCGAAGAGCGAACTCATCCTAAAGGTGTTCCCAAACATTGTACAAAATTACACAAACCATGTTTGGTTGAGCGAACGTGCTATATTGGCGGCAAAAAACATTGATGTAGACGAATTGAATTTCAAGATTCAAAGTGAAATTGCTAGCGAATTGATGACGTACAAATCGGTGGATTGCATTATTAATCAAAATGATGTCATCAACTATACAACCGAGTTTTTGAACTCACTGGAATTACCCGGTTTGCCACCACACAATCTCCAACTGAAAGTCGGTTCAGTTATCATAATGTTAAGAAATATCAACCAACCACGTCTTTGTAATGCCACCCGGCTGGCCGTGAAAAAACTCATGAACAACGTCATCGAAGCAACAATTCTAAAGGGAAGGAGAAAACGTTTTAATACCACGCATTCCAATGATTCCGACCGACATTCCGTTTGAATTTAAACGCATGCAGTTTCCCATGAGGCTTGCATTCGCAATGACAATAAACAAATCACAAGGACAGTCATTAAGTGTTTGCGGCATTAACTTGGAAAATCCATGCTTTTCGCATGGTCAATTGTATGTCGCCTGTTCCCGTGTTGGAAAACCATCAGCATTGTTTGTTTACGCGCCAGACAACAAAACAAAAAATGTCGTGTATCATAAAGCATTGGAATGAACGAAATGGTGAAAGTGAACCAACCGAAACAAAACATTTTTTTGTTTTGGTACTCGAACGTCGTTATTGCAGTCGAAGTGTAAATAAAACACCTTTCGAGTCTATGTGATCTCAGTTTAAAATAAAACATGTTCAAAATCTTATAAACATTTTTAAAACAATCCTCAATCAGAAATGTCTTTTTTTTCTTAATTTTTACTTTGTTTACACATTTCCAATAGCTTTTTACCAATTTATAAAATTTTCACAAAAAAATTTATTTAAATTTATACAGGACAACGCCTGTCGGGTCAGCTAGAAGGCCTCGCTTTCGAAAGAATTTAATCCACTAAACCTGAGCTAAATTCCTCTTCGGTGGTTCCCTGACATTATGGGGAATGGCCTCGCCCACTGAAATGCATTGCTCATATGACGCGCTTCAGTATCCTATTATTTTTCCATATGAAGAAAATGGATATCACTTTATGAAATGCGTCAAATCAATCAAGCAACCCATAAGGCCGTTAATTATCCTGTTGAGTTCTTAAATTCACTCGATGTGCCAGGCTTTCCACCACATATAAAATTGCTAAATTATTGCAGTTTCCTGTTCGGTTAGCGTTTGCGATGACTGTTAACATCCCGTGTAGGAAAACCCACCGATTTATATGTGTATGCTCCTGATGGGCAAACTAAAAATATTGTATACCCTAAGCATTGCAATAAACAAATTAAAATCAAATAAATAACTTTTTGTAAATATATAAATACGTTTTATTTCTTTATAACGAGGGGGGTAGCGAAGCACACCGGGTTTAGCTAGTTTAAGAATAATTTCACAATCAGCTGCTTTAGTGATGACATAATTTTGACAACTTTTACCGATAAGTCATCACGCGTATTTTAGAATGCGTCGAAAGTGACTCATCACCATCGTCGAAGTGAAGCGCGTGTTGCCGAATAGACATGATTGTTTGATTATGGCAAATTTTGTATGGATAGACAATATTAACATCATATTGGACCACAGAGTAAATAGAAGAGAAGAAGTCGGCGAATAAATCACTGATTACCGCCTCATCACAATATTGAGTATTTAGATATTTCATGTATTTTGATGTACCATTAGTCTTCCTTTTTGAGTTTACAAACTTAAAAACTAACCTTGGATCGTGTTTGAGATTATGTTTCATTCTCACTAAGTAATCGCTATACATTTTATTGTTGAGCAAGTTATATTTTGCACGCAGTACAGAATATTTCATGTAGTGTTGACGACAGCCAGATTTTTTATATTTTCTGTAGTATTTATTTTTCAAATTCTTTAACGAAGAAGGTTGTTTTGAGTTCCAGGGTGCACCAGACTGTAAAATTGTTGGAATACATTCATCCATATATTGATACAATGTTGTATAAAAAGTTGCAATTATTTTGTCAATAGATTTTGGCATATCATTAGGGATGGATAACAATTGAAGCCAATTGGTGTCATACAAAAGATTATTAAGATCGTTGTAGTTTGCACGTTTGAAAAAATACACTTTATCCTTTCTAGGACAGATTTTATCACGACAAGAACTTTGAATATTGCAACTTATCTCAATTGTAGGATGATAACGATCTTCCAGTAAGGTAACTAGATCAACACGTTTTACTGTGCATTCATTTAGTACATTAACAAATACCAGATCAAGCAATTTTCCTAAATTGTTGTATATTCCATTAATTTGGTACAGACACAGATTTGAAATTTTATTGAATATATCGTCACTATTTTCTTTTGAACTTATAGGCATATAGCTACACCTTTCAAATCACCAAGAACAAAGATTAAATCATCAGGATTAGTTTTTAAATAAACCATTTTAATTGCTGAAATATGCTGATAATAAATTGATAAATCCGATTGAGAGGGAATGTAGGAACAGGTAAGAAATATTTTAATATGATTTACTCTTATGACCACTGCAATGAATTCAATAGTAAGCGGCAAATCAAAAATAATTTCTTCAGTTGCAAAGAGATTTGACACAGCTATTAGAACACCACCACAAGTCGTAACTGTATCACGACGATAAACATTGAAGTTGCTGCAACAAATCTCAGTATTTCAAAAAGTATTATTACGCCAGGTCTCAGTGAGGCAAATAACATGATGATTAAAATCAAAACCTTCTTGATATAATTTGGAGCATGTAGTTTTCATTCCTCGAACATTTTGGTACGTAATGTGAAACTGTTTATCATGGGTAATAATTAGTTTTTTTGGATCGATATTTCACGGGATGGAAGATAGGCAATATTACCGGGTCGTTGGTTGACATTATATTCATATTCGCGAACTAAAACGTGGTTTGGCCAAAATGACGGGTTGGCGATGCTGCTAAATACCTCAAGAGGAACCGTAATTTTAAATGACGTTATAGTCCGACAATATCAGCATTAATATTCAGTTTCGATTTAATTTAAAGATCAATGTCCTCTGCAGAAGTGTCAAATGCTAAACGGGATATAAAAATTTGTTTTTTGGGAGGGACTACTTTTAACTCTCCAGGAGCAACAGCATTACCTCCATTATTCATTAAGGCTTAAGCATAATTCATGTTATGTTGTTTTTGAGCAGGACTAGAATTTTGTAGCAGTGTTAGACCAGAAATTGTAGCAGCAGAAGTAGTAGCAACATCAGGATTATGTTGTATCGATGGTCCGTTAGGATTCACAGAAGGTTCAACTTGTTTTTCCTTATTGATTTTTCTTGAAGATTTGCGTCTCTTAGGAGAAGAATGAGCAGATGATTAAATCTAATGATTTAAAATTTGTAAACAGTTTAACATAGTTAGAAACTCGTTGAGATAGTTTGTTTAATTCGTCTTGAATTTCTAAAAAATGGTTCTTCGTTCCTTGGAAGAAACGATAGAAGGTAACACTAATTTTTCTACAAGTATTGCAGCACCAATGAAGTCCATTATTCTTCGACAAAGATTCGGCGACAAGCAGCGATACCAACTTAGCCCTTTTCGGGCTAGATTTAGCCCGATTTTAGTCACTCAAAACGCGAAAAAAGAAAATTGGCCATAAACTAAACAACGCGTAAATCTAGCACGTTTTACAATTATCTTTTAGCCCGTTATTACTTTTTGCTTGATATGGCTACATTTTAGTTTTTTTGTACTTTTTCTTCCTTTAATATAATAATACCGAAATAATGTTATTGGTAATAACCCATTCCTTAAACTGTCCAGTTTTTCCTTAAGCTAAGTATAGACGATATGTTGAATCAGCATATTTATGCTGAAAAATTTGTGACAAGTGCTTACATATCGTGTAAACGCAAAATTTTTTCAGCATACGTATGTTTAACAACATTTGCTAACACTTTGTTAACAATGCCAACAAACGTATGTTGGTAATTTTAGCATATCGTGTAAACAGCATATTATAAGTGTTTGACAAATTTCCTGCGTATGTTGACAGATATGTTATTTGTTGAAAAGCGTATGCAAGCTTTTCAGCATATGGCAAATTCATATGCGATCAGAGTTGTATTTTCTAATAAAGCTGATAAGAAAACAACAATGTCGGCTTCATTGATTTAAATCACAAATTATGATCTAAAGGACGTTTAACATTTTTTTATTGTTTGTATAGTTTATACAATTTATTATATTCACATATAACAACAAAATAATTGAACACAAATATTAATTTAAATGGCGGAAAACTGTGTTTGTTGACATTAGCAAAAACATATGTTTTTGCATCTTTTTTGTGTAATAGTGTGGCACCTATGACATACTTTGTTGCGATTTTTTTTGAGTGTGATTGAAATCGGTCAGATTTTCCACTGAATGAATCGTACGATTGTGTAGGATAGTGTATTACGGCCCAGCCACCGATAGTTTTTTTTATGTAAATACAATTCTTGTTGCATATGTACGTACACACATACACACACAAGAACACAAAACGCAATATAATGGCCGGCGGCATTGTTCAAATTAATCGACACAGGGGCCAAATTACCGCATTAGTGATCGAATGAGCGAACGTATGATTTCGATATCGAAATTATGATAAAATACACTAAATTTCTTGCTCGATATCGTATGCCATAATCTCAAATAAGAAAATTACGATCAATTTTACTCGATATCGAATGCGATAATTTGGCCCCAGACAAATTATTTAGATTTGCATATAAAAATTTGCTTAAAAACGCAATAGCTCCCACGTGATCATTTATGTTTTTTTTTATTGATATTTTTATTATTTAATTTTATTTCAAAAATTTCACATAAAATACAGAAGTTGAATAATAATTGAAAAATGTTGTCAAACTGACTAATTTCACAAACAAATGTTTATACGACTCAGCATATGTAGACCACATAAAATTCAACATATCGTATAAACACAAAAATCGTATGCTAACTCTTATGTTGACATTTCATTTGCTGACATATGCTGACATCAAAAAATTTGCTACTTTCAACATATCGTATAAACGTCTAACATATGACATAGGAATTTGCTGCTAATTTTAATCATATGCCTGTCAGCATATATATGCTGATTCAACATATCGTCTAAACTTACCTTTACACATATTGACATATCCGTATGTTGTTCAAAATACCTGACGAAGTGTGCTCAAAAATTAATTCGAATGAAACATATAAAAAATCTAAATATTTTATTGATTGTGTCTTATGGACTGAAAATGATGATGAACAAGAAATCGAAATATTGTTCAGTAACGAACAATTTTAAATGTATACTATTTAATAATATGTATTTAATCTACGTATGTACCTTATTTATTAAAATGTAATATGAAATGTAATTGAAATATGTATCTCATGGTAGTAATTTTTTTTCTAATAAATTATTTTATAAAAATGTGTTTGTTGTTTTGATTTTTAAAAGAAACATTTTATAATTTAGCCCATTTTCGCATTTTATCAAAAATTTTGACAGTATATGGCCTTAAAAAGATTTTTTTTCAATTTAACCCTTTCTAGCCCTTTTTTCAAAAATGTTTACGCGTTTTGAGTCTCAAAAGTTGACAACACTGGCGACAAGTGTTAAAAGACCGCTACATATAAAGTGACAAAGGCAGTGGCATAGCCAACAAGTGATCATTCTTTCCTCATCACTGATAATAGTGCAGTTTTTAATAATGGAGGACATGATTTTACTAGGTTGAGTCTAGGGATGCCAATCGGGAATGGTTTTAAAAAATCCCGGAATTCGGATTCTACCTTAACGCATAGTTTTTATCTGCAAATTGAAGTAATTCTTTAAAAAAATAAAAATATATCTACAACTATTATTGGTTTGTATATCTTTTATTATTAAATCAAAAATAAATTTAAAGCTAATTTTTAATTCAACGTTAACAACAACTTAAGAAATAATAGACATCTTTATTTCGGCGGTTGGTTTAATTTTGTAGCTTACAGATTGTTGTCTTTTTATACAGTGATGTATTTTTATGCACTATTTTACCCACTCAACTTGAATAAAAATACAACTAAGAAATTATCGAATAAAGGTAGAATTATGCGAACGTAATGTAATGTAACGTACGTACGTTTTTGAGTATACCAAAACAATGTAAAAGCTTACTGAAATTAACTCTCACGTTGCCGGAACGTATCAACCTGTATAAATTAGATTTTTACGACGCCGTTAAGTGACAGTCGTAAGCCAGTGCTGGCACTCATTTTCGGTACATTAGAAATGAATGATATTGGTTTATAAAAGTAAGAATTGTAATAAATTAAATAATAATAATTGATAAATAATAATGATTTTAATAACAAAAATAATAATAATAACAACAATGATAATAATTTTAGTAACAGAAAAAATAGTAACAATAAGAATGACAAAAACAAATAATAAAAATAAAAATAACAATGATAATAATAATGGTTTTAATAATAAAAATAAAATAAAATTATTAATTTTTAATTTTTTTAAATAAATATAATTATTATAATAACAATAATAATGATAAAAATTATAATAATAATTATAATGATAACAAAAATAATAATAATAATAAAAACAACAACAACAATAATAATATTAATAATAGAAAGAAATAATAACAACAACAACCACAAAAACAAAAAAACAACGATAATAATAATTTTAATAATAACGAAAATAATTACAATAATTTTAAAACTACCCTGCAGGCAGTTTGGTAGTCGACTACAAAAAAAATTAACTTATGATGCACTTTTGATTGGGTGACTATTAGCTAACTACAAAGTAATGCAGAGTTGACCCAAAATCAAAATTTTTACTCTTTCTGTAGTTATGTTTTTGTTGTTGACTAATTTTGTTTGATTTTATTGCAGTATTTTTTTGTTTTGGTTTTATTTTTTGGTTACTTTTTGTAATTTTGTTTCTTTACTTTTTTCTTGTTTTCGCGTGTTACTTAATAAGACGATTTGAAGTCTTCGACAAATTTTTATTCGACGGCTGAAGTTATTCTTGATATATTAAAGTAAATATTAGTATTATTTGTATATTAACATTTATAATACTTTTATTTAGATTTATTACACTTGGACAAATTAATTTAGTTTTTCTTCAAGTAAATTTATATCTAACTCTAATTTTTTAATAACAATTGCAAAAATGTAATTGCAATTAAAATTTTTTTAATTACAATTACAAAATTGAATTGTAAATGAAAAAGTTTTTGAATTACAACTACAAAATGTTATTCTACAAAAAACTTCAACTTAACTGTTGCAGCACAAATATTATATTAGTTACATATTAGCTAGTATTATATTAGCAAACTAGTTAAAAAAAATTAACTTAAGTATCAGTTGACGTTCATAAATTGTTTGCGAAGTTGTAAAAACAAGTAGAAAATTAAAAGTGATTAATTAAAAATTGAATTAAAGTGATAAATTAAAAGATAAATTAAATAAGAAAAAGTAATAGTGTTAAGTGTTTGTTGATTATTTAAAATTTGTTTTCCTACAGTGGGGAGCAGAGGTGAGTACATGTTCTTATTTTCTGCATTTGCAGGTGCATAAAAATGGTAATAACAAAGCGATTTAAATTATTACTTTTTTATTTTATTTATTAATTAGTGGATTACAATAATGATCTTAAAACAAAACAAAAAAACTACGTATTCAGGGAACAAACTAAATTAAATAAAATTAAATCTTATGTACTCAGTTTTGCACTTTCAGGAAACAAACAAAGACTTTTAAATTTTTAGTACTTAGTCCACAGCCCTTTATTTTTTAATACACTATTTATGCGATTGGGCATACTTTCAACCAACTTTTGGATAATTTCATGTGGAATTCTCTGCCACTCCTGCTCCACACGTTGCCACAACTCAGCGAAGTTCGACGGAGCTGTTCGATACTGTCCCAACCGTCTTTTCACAATTTACCACAAATTTTCAATTGGATTGAAGTCGGGACTTTGCGGAGGCCACTGCATCAATAGAAATGTTTGCCCATTCAACCATTCCTTAACGATTTTCGAGGTGTGTTTTGGGTCTCCATCCTGTTGAAACACAACTTCTTACTCAGGGTATGCGCTCAGATCTACCAACATGCCACAATGTAAAGTAACCCCAAACCATGATGATGCTTTACAATCTGTTTAACATGGTGTCGTTGTATACTCTCCCGCTGTCGACGCCAATAATACTTTTTACCGTCAGATTGATATCGGTTAAACTTGGATTTTTCTGACCATATTACGCGTTTCCAGTCATCAACAGTTCAGTCTTTGTGTAGTCTGTCGAATTTTAAACGTGCTGAAACATTTTTATCTGACAGTGCTGGTTTAGGTTTTTTTACAGCTGAGATGTATCCAATATTGTGTAGCGCTCTTCTTGCTGTACATCGGCTAACATTTTTATTTATTGCTAAGGAAGCTTCTTTTAGGAGTAAAGACGTGTCTGCTCTCATTTTTCTCATTATAGGGCGTGCGTCTCCATCAGATAATAATCGTTGGCGACTGAAATACCTGTCTTTAGGAGCTACATTTCGCCGTTTTAACACTCTACAAACTACTGATTGGCTTATATTAAGCTCTTTTGCTATCATACGTGACGAGGAGTCATCCTTTGTTTTATTTATTATCAAATTTTCCACGGCTATCGATAGTTTCTTCATTTTTTCAAAAACTATTAACTTTTACTTTTTTAAATTAAAAAAACGACGTTTTTGGAACACGGAGTTATTCAATTATTATTTAAAACTAAAATTCATACTGACAAAATTAAAGATTGTAGCAAAAAATTTAAAAACTTAATTTCAAATAACGGTAAATTAATAAATGTTTCAATTATTTGGTTGATAACAAGTGTGAGCAAAACTGAGTACATACAAGTTGTTTTGTTGTTATTTAAATTACAATCTTGTTTTATTGGGCTTTTATTTTTCTTATTAAGAATTATGTAAAGAACTAAATAAGAATTAAAATAGAAAAATAAATTTAAAGATCGCTCCATTATTACCATTTTTATGATGTTTACAATGCAGAATATACAAACATATACTCACCTCTGCTCCCCACTGTATATATTGTGAATTTGGTTTTGAGCTTGAGATCTCTTTTTATATTTTAAGTTTGTTAATTTCGATACTCCGTTGTGTATCTTCTTCTTGATTTAACTTTTTTTAAAATCAACAGAATCAATAGACTTAAAATAAATGAAGAGAAATCAAGCTCAAAATTAAATACACCTAATTCTGTTTTTACGCGATAGATACGTTCCTCGAAAACTCGCGTAAAAAAAACTGCGTAAAAAAAAGATAGAGTATCCATACAACAAATTCATGTTGCTTTATACACAAACATATTTTATTTAAACAAAACCAATAGAAAAAAAGTTTATTTAGAAAAGTAATCACAAAAAACCATAAAACTTAAAAATAAATATTTTTGTTATTATATATTACATGATTCTAATATGATAATGATGATAAGTGACTCATTACTTTATATAATGAAAATTTAACTAAATAAAAACTAACTAGGCGCTAACATAAAACCAGCTCCTTTATAGCTAGCTATGAACAAGGTAACTTATAGTCAACTGAAAACAAGTTAATTTATAGTTACCTTAATAAAGACAGCTTAAGCTACTTGAAAAGTAATTAATTTATAGTTACCTATACAATAGTAAACTTTAAGCTAATTTCAAAAACACTGACTTGAAGTTAGCTGAATTTTAGATGATTTCTAGTTGACTTTAAAGTAACTAACTTTAAGTTAGTTGAAAAGTAATGCAGAGTCGGTCAAATGACTACTTCGTAGGACATCGCCATGTTAAAATAGTCAGTTAAATACATTAAAAGTAATTCAGACATCAACCACAACTAATTGCGAAAAAGTTAGTTTAAAATACATTTAAAGCTAACTGAGTTGCCGACAGGGTATGTACACAATAATAACTACAACAACAATAATAGTATTGATATTGTATAAATTGCAATGTAAAGACTTTATATCCCTCGAAGCCAATTTAGTACTTTTTTCAATTTCATAGGTACGAAAATAATTTAACATTGCCCATCACTATGCCAAACAGCTGATATCAATATTGTGTTAGTTTTTGTGTTGAAAAATTTTTTTTTTTCAATTTGAATTAAAGTTTTTTATAAAATAAATAAATGATATGGATGATGAAAAACTTATTTTACTTGTACAGGAAATGAGTGCCTATACAACAAAAGCTGTATAGGCTTCAAGATGGTAGAAATTTGTTTATTTTATTGACGTCTGTTACGTTTGTAACTTTTCTATAACTACATATACGTACGTACGTTACATTACGTTGCGTTTTTCTTAAAACAACGTTCGCATAACGAGGCCTTAACTATTTTTGAGTATCCAAAAAAGGGCAAATACTCGGTGCCCATTACTCAATACTTTGCCAGCACTACTACACACATTAGAAAATTTTCGACGTTTATTATATTTTTGAGAGTATTATTGTCCCCACATTCAATAATGAACTATAGAAAGATAAAATAAAAAACAGTTGCCTCATAACATAGTTAATCATTAAACAAGAACAAAATATTAAAATTTCATCGGTTTTCCTCTTTTTATACCTTCCCGGTCCAAGTCTTGAAAAAATATAAAGCATACCAAATTTATTGTTGAAGAAAAGAAAAAAAGGTACCAATTTTACCGGTTTTTACCCTTTTTATCCCTTTCTGGTCCAAGTCTTGAAAAATAATATAGCCTATTGACGCTTTCCAGCATAGGTCTATTTAGGTTTCGAGTTTTATTAAAATCAGTTCAGCCGTTTAGGCATGATTGCGAAAAAATCAAAAACAAAGTTACAAAGACACCCAGTAGTTCCCGAGATATAGGCCTATATATTTTCAACTTTACGGGCCCACCCCCTCGAAAATAGGCGTGACCGCCATCAAATTTTGTTTTGCTTGCATCTCCTTTAAACGCCTTATTTCATGATTTTTTTTTAGCAAAGTCACTAAAACCGACTTGTTCCGATAATTCTAAATTATCTAAAATCTAAATTTATAGTGGAGAAGGTATACTACGTTTCGGATGGAGCTCGTCAAAATTTTAAAAACAAAAATAGCTTTGCAAATCGTATAGCTCACGAGAAAGATTTTGGAATTCAAGCTGAATGGCATTCTCGTCAAAGTGTACATGGCAAAGGAGCATGTGATGGCATTGGAGAAAATCTCAAAAGAAATGCAGCGAGGTATAGCCTGCAGCGCTCTCATCAAGATCGCATCTTAGATGCGAACGCTATATTCCGATGGGCAAAGAACTACTGTAAAGAAACTGAAATAGTTTTTAGTAGCAAAGATGATCATAAGGAAACATTAAAAACATTGAAGAGTAGATTCGACGCTTCCGTGTGAAGTTTAGTCAGTCTCCCATCGGACACGTCCCAGGTGGCGGATTGGGGGAGCTTTCATCGCGACTGTGATACATTTTTAACACAAATGGTCACTAGTGACGATGAAAGCTCAAGCGATGTAAATATGTTCATGATACATTTTCTAACAAATGGTCTGGACATTTTTACATAGCTAGGTTGTAATTAGGAAGATAGGAGAATTGAATTAATCCTGGGGTCGTATCGAGTCCAAATTAACCCAGCTCGTTATGGAATACATGGTCGCTAATAGGACTGGTACGGCACCTCGCTTTGACTGTGGTGAAATTCACCGGGGATACAGGGTGATCAAATGCTTGGACGAGTTCTCAAAGGACTTTCTTGGCAAATGCATCGCTAAGATCAGCGGCGCATGGGAAGTTTTAAACCATAAACTGATCCCTGCTCAAGAAATTCCAATGAGACCGCGTGCACGTATTTGGTTACCAAAGATGGCAATCGATGCACATAAGATTTTGGATTGTTTGAAGCTGCAGAATCCCAACATCCACATGGATGAATGCATTGAGCAAGGCGAATGCCACACATGCCTTATCCTCGCCATCACCGAATCTGGCTCAGTCGAACTTGAGAAAGTGAGCTTTAAGCTGTTCTTTGGAGCTAGGGACGAAAAGGTAAAGGTGTTTCGGTTCAAAGGAACAGATAGCGGTAAAGCGGATGAGGTTGAAGTTCCAAACTCTCTGCTCACGGAACTGTAGTCACAGCTTTTGAAGTTTCCTGTCTAGTCAATAAGGCTAAGAAAAGCTTCCCTCCATGGTGGAATTCGCGGTTATCTAAACTACGTAGGGAAACTCGTAGGGCCTTTAACATTAGTAAATCATGGCAACCTTATCGTGATCTATTGAAAGCTTACAAGAAAGCTATAGTAGTCGCAAAAAGGAACTCATGGAGACGCTTCTGCGAATCTATAGATAACACAAAACATTCTGCAAGGCAGAATTCTAGCCAAGGGGCAATCCAATCCTACCTATATCAAGAGGAAGGCTGATGCCTGGTCCGAATCCTCAGGAGTGTCACTCGACATCCTATTGGATACGCATTTTCCATACTTTTGAGTATCCAAAAAAAAGGGCAAATACTTGGTATCCATTACTCAATACTTTGCCAGCACTAATATACATAAATATATAAAAGAGTAACGTTACTGACTGACTTATTCATTCATCATCGCACAGCCCAAAGCGCTAAATAAAAGCTTGAACAGAATAGAAACTGTAGTAGTAGTAGATGCAGCTGACGACGTAATTAGAGATGGAGAAACATCGATGTTTGCTACCACCGATGGCCTAAAAATTGTATTCTTTTTTGGTACTTTTTTATCAAAATGTATTTTCTCATTAAAAATTCCATGAACTATTAAGGTGGATTTACCCATTCGTTCTTAACAAAAATTTTGTTCGAACAATTTTTTTTTATATGAAGTTTGACGTCTCTCTTTTTGAGAGAAAATATTTTTTCCGAACTTGAATTGGTTTAATTTTATATTTTTTCTGGACAAAAATGAATTGAGTTGCCAATAGGTTGCATTTTTTTCATACAAATAACAATGCCTTATGTTTATCCATGGCCATCAGCAAAAGCAACTTTATTTTTTCATTCATTTTGAATTTATATCTGTGATTTTGAATACGCAATACTTTAAAATAATTTAATATTTGTATTTTAACACTTAAAACCCAAAGTAAAATAAATCAATGGCCGCACTTGTAAAACTAATAGATTTTGTTTACATATGGCAGCTTTGATTTTTCAGAAAAATCGTTCGAAATGGGTGAATCATGCTGCAAAAAACTCTCAGTAAAATAATTTTTCTCCGGAAAAAATGTTTGCTAAGAACAAATGGGTGAATCCACCTGTATTTTTAAATAGTACGTATTACGAATAATGAATAGGTACTTTTTTTTAATTATTTTTTCACGGGTGACAAAAATTTAAAAGCGTACATTTTGTATGGTTATCGCATCGCATTTGCTTTCGCATCGCAATAGAGAGTAACCCCCAGAGCCATGGTGGTCATCAATAGCCATGGTTACGCCTGGTATCGACGATTTTCGAAAGAAGTACATTCCAGAGACCTGCAACGAGTACTAAATTTTCGGGTATACTTAATCATGCACATTGATTTTTATGATTTAATCGTTTTTGTTCAAATGCACAAAACGCTCGTTTACGCAACCGTTCGTTTCAAACACTCAGTTTTATTCACCGGTTGTTTTTTGCGAACATGAATATTCTGACTGTGTCGTTAAATGTATGAAGCTCGTTTTACATCAAAGCCAACGTGTTGTTAGCCGAACATGTGTTTTATTCATTTGTTGTTTTGTGCGAACATGAATGTTCGACTGTGTCGTTAAATGTATGAAGCAGCTCATTTTACATTTTTTCTTTAATTTTTTTTGCTGTGCAAAGATATATTTGACAAACTGTACATATTACAAATTTTATCATTGCTTTGTCAAATAAGTTTTCTTTTCGACGAAATAATGTTAAATAGGTAGTAAATGCACATTTTTTATGTTTTCATATTTTTCTGCCAGCCGCTTTTTACTTATAAGTGGCTCGTGTGTTTTTAGTTCAATTCCAATCAGATCATGCACAACAAAGCCGACATGCAAAAAACAAACTGTGTATAAACAAGAATTTTTGTTTTCAAACATTGCAGTTCGAATCAAGTGTTGGAAATGATTTATACTCGTTGCTGAATTTTCTGTGTGTGCATAAAAAGTGAATAAGCATAAAATTGAATCATACTTTTTTGTATTGTTCTTAAAATTCAACGTTAGTGAATAAGTCGGCTCGTTCATACTTGTTGCAGGTCTCTGGTACATTCGGGCTTCTTCTTTAGTCTGCTCATCCATTTTGATACTTATCCATTTATGGCATAATTTCTCTTCGATTGCAACTAATACTTCAGACAGAAGTTTTGAAAAAGTTGACTGGGAAATATTAAGATGCCAATCCTTGCCAACTCCATGTTAGTAATTTCCTTCAGCGAAGAAACGAAGGGCTGCTGCTTGCAGGCCTTAAGCATCCAAGCCGTAATTGCTGTTTGATATTGTCTTCAAATTCAGATAAAATATATTTAAATACCTCTTTGTTGATTCTAAAATTTGTCCTAAAACTTCTTTTGGTATTAGAAGAGGTGATTTTAAAATTGTACTAAAAATACATAACTGACATCATTCATTTTAAATATATCCGGCGTGTTATTTCTTAAGTTTTTAATTACTGCTCTAAGATTTTCAGGTAGTGCATTAATTAAAAATGCAATCGAATACATCTCAATTTTTGTTTTTAAATTTTTCTGTGTATTTTTATGTTTATATTCAATGTTTCTGTATTGAATGTTTATGTTTTTCATAAGAGATTACAAAAAATCGATTACTGCAAACGATAATCTTCACTCGTATTTTAGAAGACGAAGACGAAATGTCGAAAGTGAACGTTCTACGTCGAAGAAGTGAAGCGCGTATTCCCGAATAGATCTGAATCAGGGCAATTTGAGCCTTTTTTGGCGGCTTGCGACTTTTTAAAATTACCTAATTTTGAGACTTTTTTAATTTTGTTGCGACTTTTTCCCTTTTTTTGTATAGTTACCTACAAAAAAGTTTATTTTTTAATGCATTGCAAATTTGCTGTTTTTGCTTGTTATTTTTTAAATAAAAAATTGCCAAATAATGAACAGTGAAATAGTATGGCATCGACGCCATAGTATGAAAAGAAATCAACAAATTGTTCTTCGTTTGGCAACATTGTTTTATACATATATTTTTTTGACACTTTGATATGGAACAGCTTTTTTTAGCAACTTATTATTTAATTTGTCGGTTTAATATACATATTGTATACTTGTTTTTCATAATATTTCCAAACATGGACAGGTATATATACTTTTTTTATTAATATGTTATTCTTAAAAATCAGATTTATTGTGAAAACAAAAAAACCCATAGCCGCGTGCTCATAGTCCCAGTCTGAATCAGAATCAGAGGTTGAGCCACAAAATGTCAACAACGCCACAGTTTCCTCTAAGAAAACTAATGTGTCGCGATATTATTCCAAAGAATGTGAACTTAAATATAAATGGCTTAAGCAAGATGAAGAGACGAAGCGTCCTTTTTGCATTTCTTGTAAACAGCTCCTGATCAATCAAAACATCATCTACAGTGACAGGAAAGCACAAAAAAACATATACAGGGTTTAATGTAGAATATAAAGTGTGTTTTTTTGAGAGGTATAGAACTTCGAATTGAAATAAAACACAAGAAAATCGTTTTAATGACCATCAATTTGGCTTTATTGGAAGGATAATTTTATGCCATTAATGTTTAAATATGATTTCAGGCATGTGGCCGCCGCGGCTGGCTCAAATAAAGCCAATTCTACAGGTCCAATTTTCAACCACTTTTTCGAGCATATGGGGCCGTATGTCGGCAATAACGCCAAGAATGTTGGCTTTCAATTCCCCTAACGTTTCTGGTTTGTCGGCGTAGACGAGCGACTTCACATATCCCCAAAGAAAATAATCCAATGCTGTCAAATCACACGATCTTGGTGGCCAATTGACAGGTCCATTCCGCGAAATTATGCGCTCATCGAATGTTTCCTTCAATAAATCGATTGTGGCGTGCGCTGTGTGGCATGTAGCGCCGTCTTGTTGGAACCACAACTCATCCACATTCATGCCATCCAATTCGGGAACAAAATAGTCGGTTATCATGGCTCTATACCGGTCTCCATTAATTCGGGTCCTCTTCAACACTTTGCTCTACAGCGGCAATTGTTTCTTCGGTGCGCACTGTTCGACGTCTCTGCGAATGCGTATTATCACATAGAGTAAACATAGTGCGAAAACGATCCATGGTTAACCGAATTAATTGCTCTGATGGACGATTATGTCGACCATAAAATGGACGGAGCTTGCGGTAAACTTCGCGAACTGAACCGTTATTTTCGAAATAAATTTGCACGATTTGCAAGCGTTGTTCTTTTGTCAACCTGTTCATGTTGAAATGGCAAACCAAACTGAACATAATGACATTAGAGTTGCCAGATTTGACCACAAAATGCCAGTTTTATCTCTTTTCGAAAAACAAACCTGTAAAAATATAGAAGAGGAGGATTTGCGTAAATTTTTTATAGCTGAATATGCAAGTATTTTATTTATAAGAATATTCAGGGGGGTTACTCTCTATTGCGATGCGAAAGCAAATGCGATGCGATAAGCGTACATTTTGTATGTAATAAAATCGTTTTTTTTACACAAAAATATACATGATCTCTTATTTTGTTTTTATTATTTGTTATTTTCTTCATTGAATTGTTATACTGAATTTCCTAGTTCTTACATAGTTACATCAATTATTTCTTTTATGTACAGAATTTTATGATTTTTTAAAATAAAAAGTGGCCCTTTTATCTACCCAATAACTAGGATATCAAATCGAAGTAAAAACTGCAGTACAAATAAGAAGCCCTTTAGACGATGCAATTAATTGCATGCAATTTTTTTCATTTTCTTTTAAAATTGCTACTTAAAATGTGCACTTATACGATGCAATTTTACGTGCAGCAAATCATGCAATTTTTTGACGTTTAATTACACATTCCTCTTTAGTTTTTCATTCGCAACAAAGAAAACAAAATTTTAAAATATATGTAAATATAATATACAAAAAATATATGTACATATGTATGTAGGGTGCCGACCTTAGTCTACCTAACTAACTATTGTAAAACTAAAGGCCCAACTATAATGTGCATATGCTAGCTTAAGCAAACGTGCGAACACATATAAATTGTATGTGGCAAACTATAATGTACTTAACGAAACTTTTCGTTAAGTTTTTCAACTTAAGCAAAGAGCGAAACTGATCGCATATTCCGTACGGAATCAGCTGTTTGTTGTTTGTTTGTGTTTTTAACAAAATGGAAAAAGAAGAAAATACATTTATTTTAAATTTAATAGAAAATGTGGGAAAAATAAGTGCCTTTATAATAAAAGGGCCCTTTTATTTTAACAAAAATGTCTTTCTGTCGTGGTTTATTTCTCTGACAGAACAAGATCGTCTTCTTCTTTTACAGTGTAGTTCACTTATTTATTTTAATGTGCACAGGCCTTGAAGCGCTAACTTTAATATTTTTATATTATTTAAATTTTTAAGTTTTTTCTCCATTTTTGCAAACACAATACGAAAATTAACAAAACATATGTAAACGTTTATTATTAATTACAATGTAGTGCTGCCACAGCTGTACATTTTAGTACTTTTGCCGATAAATTAAAAAAAAAAGGAAAAATTATGCGTTTCTGGTACGAAGTTTTCTTTTAATTATAAAATAATATAATAATATTTATAAAATAGTCATTTAATGGCGTTTTGTTAAAATAAAAACATTTTTTTTAACATAAATGAGCAACTGTGGACAAAAAGTTTCAAAGTCATTGTAGCCACCTAAAAGTTAACTCTGAACTGGTTATGCATTTGACAGCCTTTTCGTTAACTTTTGCAATTTGCTTAATCTTGCTTATGCATATTATAGTTGGGCCTTAACGGACATTCAGACAGTAGGTATAGAGACAAAGAAGAATTGACGAACAGAGAGTTGTGTTTTAGACGTCAGAGAGAACAGTCGAGTTTTAGTGAAGTGAGCCAGTGAGGTTGCTGTTATTTTAAAATTAAACCTTTTGTATTAATTAATAACTAAATTAAATAAATTAACTAAAATAAGAAATATAAACTAAAAAATGTAAATGAATTATAAATAAATAATAATAATAAAAGTTTGTCAATAAACAAACTGTGTATTATTTAAAAAACACAAAAAGAAAACACCTACATATATTTTTGGGGGCTCAACCAAAATTTTCTCAACTAAGGATTTTTTTTTAAATAAACTAAGTGGACTAAAATAGAGTGAAACAAAAAACAATAAAACAAAACAATTTAAAAACTGTGGTCGACAACAAATAAAGGCCCAACTATAATATGCTAGCTTAAGCAAATTGCAAAAGTTAACGAAAAGGCTATCAAATGCATAAGCAATTCAGAGCTAACTTTCAGGTGGCTACAATGACATTGCAACTTTTTGTCCACAGTTGCTCATTTATGTTTAAAAAAAATGTTTTTATTTTAACAAAAAGCCATTAAATGACTATATTTTATAAATATTATTATATTATTTTATAATTAAAAGAAAACTTCGTACCCGAAACGCATAATTTTTCCTTTTTTTTAATATATCGGCAAAAGTACTAAAATGTACAGCTGTGGCAGCACTACATTGTAAATAATAATAAACGTTTACATATGTTTTGTTAATTTTCGTATTGTGGTTGCAAAAATGGAAAAAAAAACTTAAAAATTTAAATAATATAAAAATATTAAAGTTAGCGCTTGAAGGCCTGCGCACATTAAAAGAAATATGTGAACTACACTGTAAAAGAAGAAGACGCTCTTGTTCTGTCAGAGAAATAAACCGCGACAGAAAGATATTTTAGTTAAAATAAAAAGGGTCCCTTTTATTGTAAAGGCACTTATTTTTTTCCGCATTTTCTATTAAATTTAAAATAAATATATTTTCTTCCATTTTGTTCAAAACACAAACAAACAACAACAAACAGCTGATTCCGTACAGAATGTGCGATCAGTTTCGCTTTTTGCTTAAGCAGATGACAGTTGAAAAACTTAACGAAAAGTTTCGTTAAGTACATTATAGTTTGCCACATACAATTTATATGTGTTCGCACGTTTGCTTAAGCTAGCATATGCACATTATAGTTGGGCCTTAAATCTCACATAGTGAGTTATGTATCAAAAACAACAAATAAACACAACGAAAATATAAAACCTTGAAACCAAAAGAATTTAAAGAATTCAATATAAAAAAAAGAACCGTTATAATTCATCGCATTCAGTGAGAAGAAGTCTATACACTTCTTGTATAAATAATAATTGTGTATGAGAGTCTTTCATGGAGAGACAATAAAAACCACCACTAAACTAAAATCCAAATGTGAGAGAGTGAGTTATACAACAACAACACAACTTTGTGTAACTATAACGCAGTAGATGGAGTAAAGGCCCAACTATAATGTGCATATGCTAGCTTAAGCAACCCTGCGAATACATATAAATTGTATGTGGCAAACTATAATGTACTTAACGAAACTTTTCGTTAAGTTTTTCAACTGTCATTTGCTTAAGCAAAAAGCGAAACTGATCGCATATTCCGTAAGAAATCAGCTGTCTGTTGTTGGTTTGTGTTTTTAACAAAATGGAGAAAGAAGAAAATACATTTATTTTAAATTTAATAGAAAATGTGGAAAAAATAAGTGCCTGTATAATAAGAGGGACAGACCCTTTTTATTTTAACAAAAATTTCTTTCTGTCGCGGTTTATTTCTCTGACAGAACAAGAGCGTATTCTTCTTTTACAGTGCAGTTGACTTATTTCTTTTAATGTGCACAGGCCTTCAAGTTCTAACTTTAATATTTTTATATTATTGAAATTTTTAAGTTTTTTCTCCATTTTTGCAAACACAATACGAAAATTAACAAAACATATGTAAACGTTTATTATTATTTACAATGTAGTGCTGCCACAGCTGTACATTTTAGTACTTTTGCCGATAAATTAAAAAAAAAGGAAAAATTATGCGTTTCTGGTACGAAGTTTTCTTTTAATTATAAAATAATATAATAATATTTATAAAATAGTCATTTAATGGCGTTTTGTTAAAATAAAAACATTTTTTTTTTAACATAAATGAGCAACTGTGGACAAAAAGTTTCAAAGTCATTGTAGCCACCTAAAAGTTAACTCTGAACTGGTTATGCATTTGACAGTCTTTTCGTTAACTTTTGCAATTTGCTTAAGCTTGCTTATGCATATTATAGTTGGGCCTTAAGTGTGCTGCGACAGTTGATCGCGTCGTTATACGCAAGCAGAGATTGCAGCAGAGCAAGCCAATAAGCAGTGCCCTCATCAAGCTTAAAATTATTTACGTTAATTCTACGAAGTGGTTGCTGACTGAATAAATCTGGGAGAGGTATCTAATGAGTGAAGTTTATGCGGTAAAGCTGAAAAGAAACTGAAGGCCCAACTATATTATGCATAAGAAAGCTTAAGCAAATTGCAAAAGTTAACGAAAAGGCTGTCAAATGCATAACCAGTTCAGAGTAAAATTTTAGGTGGCTACAATGACTTTGAAACTTTTTGTCCACAGTTGCTCATTTATGTTTAAAAAATGTTTTTATTTTAACAAAAAGCCATTAAATGACTATATTTTATAAATATTATATTATTTTATAATTAAAAGAAAACTTCGTACCCGAAACGCATAATTTTTCATTTTTTTTTTTAATTTTTCGGCAAAAGTACTAAAATGTACAGCTGTGGCAGCACTAAATTGTAAATAATAATAAACGTTTACATATGTTTTGTTAATTTTCGTATTGTGTTTGTAAAAATGGAGAAAAAACTTAAAAATTTAAATAATATGAAAATATTAAAGTTAGCGCTTGAAGACCTGTGCACATTAAAAGAAATAAGTGAACTACACTGTAACAGAAGAAGGCACTCTTGTTCTGTCAGAGAAATAAACCACGACAGACACATTTTTGTTAAAATAAAAATGGCCCTTTTATTATAAAGGCACTTATTTTTTCCACATTTTCTATTAAATTTAAAATAAATGTATTTTCTTCTTTCACCATTTTGTTAAAAACACAAACAAACAACAAACAGCTGATTCCGTACGGAATATGCGATCAGTTTCGCTTTTTGCTTAAGCAAATGACAGTTGAAAAACTTAACGAAAAGTTTCGTTAAGTACATTATAGTTTACCATATACAATTTATATGTATTCGCAGGGTTGCTTAAGCTAGCATATGCACATTATAGTTGGGCCTTGAGTGGTACAGAGGGCAGTGACGGTGAAGTTGCAGAATAAATCTGAAGCAAAGAAACTGAGTGGTACAGAGGGCAGTGACGGTGAAGTTGCAGAATAAATCTGAAGCGAAGAAACTGAGTGGTACAGAGGGCAGTGACGGTGAAGTTGCAGAAGTGTGGAAACAGAGAGGTACAGTGGGCAGTGAAGGTGAAATTGCAGATTAATTATTCTGGTAAAGTTGAATGTCAAATTTATAAAATACAATATTTTTAAATGAGAATATAATTAAAATTTGATTTGATTAAATTTGATTGAAGTAAATTCTGAATTAATTTAATACTTCATAGATTTACTTTGAAGTAAATACACTATTAATTTTTAAATTTCATAATAATTTTCCTATTATAACTTTTTATTTAGTAGTACATATTAAATTAAAATTTTTGAATTTATGTGGTTAAACTTGTATATTATCATTGTGGTATATTAATTACAATATTGTACATAGTAGCAACTTAAAATTTTGACATTATTGAGATGGACCGTAGAGAGATTTTGTGTTTGAACGTAAACGCCTTAAGGGCAAAATTGACTGAGTTGGAGTTAGATACTCAAGGGTTGAAGGACGATTTAAGAAGAAGACTTTTGGGACATTATGGGTTGGACCTTAATAATCTGAACGAAGAGGACGGTGCCTGTGCAGGCGGTTCTCCCGATGTGTATGAGGACAAAGACGGTAGAGATTTTCCCATGCATAAAAGCATGTACACCCTCAGAGATGTGGAGGGTAGTTTGTCACAGTTTTCGGGCACAAGCTCACCTGACGTTATTCAGTGGCTAACCGAGTTTGAGGAAATGGGCGCTATATTAAAATGGTCATCGCTTCAAATGTATGTCTACGGAAAGCAATTGTTGGAAGGTGCGGCAAAGACATTTATCAAAAGTCAACGGGGTATCTGGGATTGCCACTCATTGAAGGCGATTCTAAAAGAAGAATTTGGTGAACGTTTCTCAGCAGCTGAAGTAATTCGACAAATTCGCCACAGACGTCTTAACAAAAATGAATCACTGATCGAATACCTATATAGCATTATGGAGCTTGGAGCACAAATCGATCTGGATGAAAAAAGCGTGACAGAGTTCTTCATAGAGGGAATCCCGGATTCCAAATTTAATAAGACAGTGTTGTATCAAGCAGAAAATATAGGCGAGTTGAAAAAACAGATAAAAGTGTATGAGAAAACACGATCGTTCCCTAAGTCGTCATACAAAGGGAAAGATGCAGTGGCTAGTGAGAAGAAAGTTAACAACTCTAAAGTCGATATAGATGGAAAGGAAAGAAGATGTTTCAAATGTGGAGGAAAATCCCATCTCGCAAGGGACTGTCCGGAGAAACAACCGAAATGTTTCAATTGTAGAGGTTTTGGTCATCGGTCTTTCGAATGTCCTGTTAAGAGAACTGACAACAAAACTAAAAGCGAAGGTGATCAAGCAAACATGGTACGTAAGGGCCCAGGGTTGCTATTCAAAGATATCACGATTAAAGGTAAGACCTTGTCTGCGTTAGTCGATACGGGTTGTGATCTGTGTCTGGTGCGTGTTGATATGTTGTATGTTATGGGCGAAGTTAATTTTATGCCGGAAAGAGTTACGTTGTACGGCGTTGGTGATAGCGAAATTGTCACAATGGGTCGGTTTGATGAGGTAGTTCGAATTGACGATTTGGATTTCGAGGTTAGATTCTATGTCGTTAGTGAACGCGATATATTACACTCGATTATGTTGGGCAATAGTTTTATACGCAAGGCAGAAATAACGATTACAGATGGTGAGGTTATTTTCAAGAAAGCAGCAGAAAGAAATTTGCTACTCCAAGAATTTTCGGGCATATGTTTAAATTTGGACGAGTATAAGCCGAGTATTGAAGTTAACATTGATCACTTGAATGGATCAGTTAAGAGTAAATTGATGCAAGCCATAACTGAATACAAACCTCAGAAAAATGTACAAAGCCCAGTGAAAATGAATATCGTTTTAAAAGACGACCTACCAGTGTATCAACGTCCCAGACGTTTACCATTCGCCGATCAGAAGGTGGTAGACCAACAGGTTTCAGATTGGTTGACGGACGGTATAGTGCGGGTTAGTACGTCGGAATACGCATCGCAAATTGTCCTAGTTTCTATGAAAGACGGGTCAAAGCGATTGTGCTGTGACTATAGGTTGAATCAAAAAATAGTTCGTGATAATTTCCCCATGCCATTAATGGACGACGTCCTAGATAAACTACAAGGTGCGAATTTCTATACAACGTTGGATCTCCGAAATGGATTTTTCCATGTGCCTTTGGAGGAATCATCAAGAAAAGACTGCATTCGTGACCCATAATGGACAATATGAGTTTTTGTTCGTTCCTTTTGGAATAAGCAATTCCCCAGCGGTGTTTACTAGATTTATATCGGCAGTTTTTAAGGATCTCATACGAAATGGCACGGCGATAGTGTATATGGACGACATCATCATTCCCTCCAAGGATATAATTAAGGGCCTGGAAAAGTTGTTGGTAGTGCTGGAGCGGGCGGCATCAAATGGATTACAGATAAAGTGGGAGAAGTGCCAAATTTTGCAGCCATCTGTCATATTATAAAGAATGGTTCAATAAAACCTGCGGCGGAGAAGATAAGAGCAGTGAAAGACTTTCCGATACCTATTGATCGGAAGATGATGCAGCGATTCCTAGGGCTAACGTCATACTTTAGAAGGTTTATAGCAGATTACGCCACAATAGCAAAGCCGCTAACAGATTTACTAAGGAAGAGTATTACCTTTGAGATTACGGACGAAGTTCTACTAGCTTGTAAACAATTGAAGGAAGCACTTGTGTGTGCACCGGTTCTGAAGCTGTACGACCCAGACGCAATAACTGAAGTGCATGCAGACGCCAGTAAGTTCGGATATGGAGCAGTGCTTTTGCAGAAAAGCCTAGATGACTTACAATTGCATCCGGTCCAATACATGAGTCGTCGAACGAAGCCTTACGAGGAGAAATATCACTCATATGAGTTGGAAGTCCTCGCCATTGTGGAAGCACTTAAGAAGTGGAGAATCTATTTACTGGGTTTACCGTTCAAAATTGTAACAGATTGTAATGCATTCAAATTCACCATGAGTAAAGACGAAGTGCCAGCAAGAATATCCAGGTGGGCAATGTTTTTGCAGGAATTCACGTATGAGATAGAGCATAGACCTGGAACTCGCATGAAACATGTAGACGCACTTAGTAGAATGGCCTGTTTGGTTTTGGAAAGTAGCCTGACGCATCGAATGAGAGGTGCCCAGGAAGACGACGAATGCACGAGAGCTATCCGAGCAGTGTTAGAATTTGGCGAATATGATGATTTCTTCATGCAAAACGGTATATTATATAAGGATCCCGTGAAGGAGCTTATTGTAGTACCGGCCCAGTTGGAAGATGAAATTATTCGTATGGCGCACAACCAGGGTCACTTTGGAGCTGTGAAAACGCGTGATCTAGTTGAAAAACAATACTACATACACAGACTTGTGGCGAAGGTATCGAAAGTGGTAAAAAGTTGCGTCGAGTGCATCATCACCGAAATAAAAACTGGCAAGAAGGAAGGTTATCTTAACCCGATAGATAAGGAAGATCGACCGCTCATATCGACATATCATATCGATCATGTTGGTCCGATGGAAACAACAAAGAAGGCCTATAATCACTTATTGGTAGTTGTAGACGGATTTACAAAGTTCGTTTGGCTCTATCCAACGAAGTCGACGGATGCCAGGGCAGTGATAGACTGTTTGGAAAAACAATCTTCTATTTTCGGAAATCCGAGGCGAATAATTACTGATCGTGGAGCAGCGTTCATCTTATTGCTGTGAGACTTCGTGAGAATAAGACGTGTTTTATTGTGCTTTCTTAAAACTGTTAAAACTGTTTCAATCAAAAAAAATATAATTAAAAAAAAATTGGTTCGATTTTATGAATTTAATTAATTGTTTGCATTTTTATAAAAAAGAAAAAAAAAAAACAATCACTAGTTCTGTGTTACAACAGGCTGTGATTTAACAATCAAACAAACAAACAATAACATCAGAAATAATAAACTTTAAAGTGTTTTTTCTTTGATTTTGTTTTCGTAAATAAATCAATAAACAATAACAACAATAACCTTTACATTGTTCTTTCATTTGATCTTGTTTTTCTATATAAATATATTAAAAGACAATAACAATAATCAAAGCAAATTTAAAAACTGTAACCATAAACAATAACAACAACAATAACTGCTGCTCACTTTAAATAATTTCGTGAGAACAATAAAAACAATAACACTCATTTGTATTTGTTCTGATATAAAACTCTTATACATTTTACACCTGAACCTCTTTATTCGTGTGTTTAACATAAAATCATAAAATCAATTATTTATAATATATTAAAGTCGGTTATATAATCTCAACTCTATAACTGTTATCATGTCTTGCTCTAAGCCTAAATGCCGTAATAAATCCGATGAATTGATGGTTTCCTGCTGGCTTTGTGATTCCGTTTATCATGCTAAATGTGTTGATTTGGCTGCTCGAACTGTTGACAATTTGCGTGAAAATAATGGTCTGCGCTGGTGCTGCAAAAAATGTATGGCTCTTGACATTGAATTTTACTCATTCTTTAAAAACACATGTAATCAATTTAATGAAATTCATAATGACTTAAATAACCTTTTTAAGAAATTTACGCAATATAAAGAACTTCTTGAAAAAACACCAAGCTCACCGAAAAGAAAGAAACAAGCTACAACTATAACTAATGCTAATGCTGTTGAAAAAGTTTCTGATAATCCACTAATTGCATCTTCATCTTCATCTACCAGTTCTTCCTTGTCGTTGGTTCACCCACTAACAACTGAAAAAAGTCCTGCAACTATTTCTATACCCTCATCTGACTTAATAAACAATGTACCATTATCTTTAAATCTTAATTCAACAAGTTCACCTGTTCCCATGAATCTAAATCAACTCGCTCCTGTTTTTAAACCACCAAACCACAAAACTATTCAACAAGTTCTTAATCCGCCAAACAATTCAACAAGTTCATCTGTTTCAACTAACTTAAATCCGCCCACTCCTGTTGCTATACCGTCTAACAATACTCCAATTCTTCAAGTTATTTCTCCAAAAAAAACTATATTTGCTGCTCGATTTGCTTCCTTTACAACTACTGATGACATCAAACATTACATAACTGATAAAATTGGCTCCAATATTGATATGATTGTTTTCAAATTTAAATATTCTGAACCAAGAAATAAAGCATCTTTTAAAATAATCGTCCCTCAAGAGTACTTTGATACAATTGTGAATCTAGATTTTTGGCCGCCAAATGCTCTTATTCGTGAATACGAGTATAAAAATACTTCAACATCTGGCATTGTTCATCTACCGCAATCATCTTCAAAAAACTAACTCAACTATCGATAGATAATCTCATTAATATTATTTACCAAAATGTACGGGGTCTCAATACTAAATTAACTAATCTTTTTGCAAACAGTTTTGATTTTTCATACCACATTATTGTATTTACCGAAACCTGGCTGAATGATAAAAAATGTATTCATAACAATGAAATTCTATGTTCCAAATATCAAATATTTAGATATGATCGTATGCGAAAACTTGGTGGTGGAGTACTTATTGCTGTCCTTGATGTTTTGCTATGTGAGATTATAGAAAATGTTTTAATTGATGACATTGATGATGAAATTGAGTTTATTGCGGTTAAAATTCGTGTTGGTCATAGACAATTATTTGTCACGTGTTCTTATATACCACCTAACTCATCTCTTTTAATATATAATAAACATTTTTCCGCTATTAAATTCGTTCTGAATCAATCAAACACATCCGATATAGTACTTCTACTTGGCGATTTTAATATTCCAAATGTAAAATGGGTTCAATCCTTTGATTGTAATTATTTGCTACCAACAATTATGTCCGATTTTTTAAACTCCCTGCATGGATGCGGATTTTTCCAATTAAACCATATAACAAATGAATCCGGAAATATTCTTGATCTTGCTTTCGTTAATTATCCTCTGGAATTTTGTCTTCGTGATACATTGCCTGTGTCGTATCCCGTTGACCTTCACCATCCTCCTTTTGAAATTGGTTTATCATTGCCGGATAATGAACAATCTATGGCTAGAATACAAAATGTTATACCATTGCAATCTTACTGTTTTACTCGCACTAACTATACTGTACTTAACAGCTTGCTATCTAATGTCAATTGGGATTATGTACTTGCTGATGATAACTTAGATAATAATGTATCAAGCTTTTATAACATTTTGCATAATTTCATTAGTATCACAGTTCCAAAAAGTAAATTCTACAATAATAATGGGCCGCCATGGAATAATCAACACTTACGAAATGCTAAAAATAAGAAAAATAAATGTTTTGCTAAATATTTGAGAACTGGTGCACTGGTTGATTTTCGTAAATATGCTATAGCAAGATCTGAATACAACACTACTAATAAACTTGCATACAATAACTATATTTATCGTATTAAAAACAATATAAGAGTAAACCCCAAATCTTTCTATAAATTCGTAAACTCCAAGCGTCGCTCTTCATGTTATCCAAAGCAATTGAAGTATGGCTCCTTAACTGCTGATGACGATGTTTCAATAAGCAATATATTTGCTGACTTCTTTTCAACAACTTATTCTACCAAGTCATATTCTAACACAACAAAATATCCTTATACTACGACTCATTCATGTGGGATTTACTTTCCATTTATAAATATTGATACTGTGCTTTCGAACTTAAAGTCGCTGAAGAACTCGTTTAGTCCAGGTCCTGATGGTATTCCAAGCAGTATCCTTAAAAACTGTGCAGCATCACTGTCCGCGCCTCTTACTGCATTATTTAACAAATCTGTTGTAGCGTGTTATTTGCCATCAGTGTGGAAAACATCATATATAATTCCTTTATTCAAGAATGGCAGTAAAAATGATGTATCTAACTACAGAGGTATCGCTAAAATTAATGCAATTCCAAAACTCCTTGAAAAAATTCTTACAGATTGCTTATATCATCAAATTTCTTCCCTTCTATCACCATGTCAACATGGGTTTCGTAAGTCCCGTTCAACTACAACTAATGTTTTGGAACTCACTACTATCGTCAATGAAGGTTTTACAAATAAAATGCAAACTGATGTGATATACACGGATTTTAGTAAGGCGTTTGATAAAGTTAACCACAATCTTCTATTACACAAATTATCACTTATGGGCTTTAGTTTCTCAGCTATAAAATGGTTAAACTCTTATCTATCACAAAGAACTCAACAAGTCAAATTTGGGAATGTTATATCAAAAATTATTCAAGTACATTCTGGTGTTCCTCAAGGTAGCCACCTGGGTCCAATTTTGTTCACGCTATTCATCAATGATCTTCCTACTGTTATTTTGCATTCTAATGTACTGATGTATGCCGATGATGTTAAACTTTTTAACTCTTTTAATGATACAAATGGACATAGTTTACTAAGTGCCGACTTTTACAATTTTTCTCAATGGTGCAGATTTAATTTATTGGAGTTAAATATTAAGAAATGCAAACACATGTCATTTTTTAGACACAATCCGATTGAGACTTCTTATTATATTGATACTGTTATTTTAAATAAAGTTCAAACCATATGGGATCTTGGCTTACTGTTGGATCATAGACTTGATTTTCGCGATCACATCTCTATAATGGTAAATAAAGCCTATGGGGTACTTGGATTCATGAAGCGCTGGTCTATGGAATTTTTAGATCCTTATATTACAAAACTTTTATATACTTCTCTTGTTCGACCAATTCTTGAGTATGGATCAATTGTTTGGGATCCTTGTTATTCAATTCATATCAATAGTATTGAATCGGTACAAAAGCAATTTTTAATTTTCTGTCTCCGTGATCTTGGTTGGAATTCTTATGTCTTGCCACCGTATGAAAGTAGACTTGCTTTGATAAAATTGCCAACTCTAAACAGTCGACGATTGATGCTGAGTGCTTTATTTGTTCTGGGCATAATTCGTGGTGATGTTGATTCGGAGTTCCTGCTTAGTCAACTAAACTTCAATGTTCCTGTTAGACCAACCCGCAATTTTGAACTCTTAGCATTAAAATACTACCGTTCTGTATATGCTAATAACGATTCTTTTCGTCGTGCATGTGTTAACTTCAATAAATGCTATCACCTTATGAACATATCTGAGAGTAACGACGTACTGAAGAAAAAAATTACTTTATATCTAAATTGTTGAACTAATTATTTATATATATATATATTACTGTTTTGTCATTTATATGTAGTCAGTAAGGATGTAAAATCTATTGACCTAAATAAATAAATAAAATAAATAAATCTCCCAAGCTTTTAAGGACTATTGTACTGCGGAGAACATTCAACATCTACTGATAGCCACAGGTGTACCGCGTGGAAATGGCCAAGTAGAGCGAATCCACAAAATAGTCGTTCCTATGTTGGCGAAATTGTGTAGTGAAACCCCTATGAATTGGTATAGACATGTGCATCGAGTCCAGATGCTGATAAATTCTACTGCCCCAAGAAGTACTCAAGTATCCCCTTTTAAACTACTAACCGGTGTAGAAATGAGATTGCCCGATTACCCAGATCTTCGCCAATTATTGCGCGAAGAGACTATTCGTGAGTTCGAAGATGATAGAGATGTCATGCGATCAGAAGCTAAAGAAAACATAGCAAAATTGCAAGAGGAAAACTGTAAGACATATAATCGCAAGCGAAAACCTGACACTCAGTATAAGATAGATGAGTTAGTCGCCATCAAGCGCACTCAATTTGGTGCTGGATTAAAGCTGGTCTTGGTCCGTATAAAGTAGTGCGTAAGCTACCCCATGGAAGGTATGATGTCGAGAAAGTCGGCCAACATGAAGGTCCCAACAAGAGCACAACAGTGGCAGAATTCATGAAAAAATGGCAATCCGAGCCGAATTGCCGTCAGGAGGGCCGTATGTAGGGTGCCGACCTTAGTCTACCTAACTAACTATTGTAAAACTAACGGACATTCAGACAGTAGGTATAGTGACAAAGAAGAATTGACGAACAGAGAGTTGTGTTTTAGACGTCAGAGAGAACAGTCGAGTTTTAGTGAAGTGAGCCAGTGAGGTTGCTGTTATTTTAAAATTAAACCTATTGTATTAATTAATAACTAAATTAAATAAATTAACTAAAATAAGAAATATAAACTCAAAAATGTAAATGAATTATAAATAAATAATAATAATAAAAGTTTGTCAATAAACAAACTGTGTATTATTTAAAAAACACAAAAAGAAAACACCTACATGTATGTATATAAAATAATATACATACATTTACATAAATACAATATACAAAAATTTTAAAAAATATGAAAAAATGGAAGATTTTAATACAGAAGAAGTAATTGAAAATGTTCTTGCGCATTAATTTTTATAACGCACACTTCAAAGTCAGAATAAGAATAAAACAAAATAAGTAAAACACAAACGATGGTAAGAGGAAATGTCAAAAAATTGCATAACAAAAGAAGTCGTGCAACTTTTTCTATTAATTGACTATTATTTGAATGCGAATTGCATGCAAAATTGCATCGTCTAAAGGGCTTCTTATTTGTACTGCAGTTTTTACCTCGATTTGATATCCTAGTTATTGGGTAGATAAAAACTGATTTGTGTATATTTATGTAGCTGAGACTTCAAATTCAAAAAATATTATACTAAAAAATGTAAAAGAAAATAATTTTTCAATTCTTTATTTATAAAAGCTTTTCGGTTTTAAGAATTGTGTAAAAGCGTTTAATATAAAAAAATGATATACATATATTTGTGACTAGATGCTGTGCGTTATGCAGTTTGCTTTCCTTAGCACAAGCATTTCAAAATTTTAATCAGCAGAATCACTGGGGGTAAAAGGTGTCAATGATCCACTTTGTATTCAATGGACTGCCAGTGTATCTCGCTATGAAGAAAGCTCTAAAAGAATAAATTTTAACATTTCTTCAAATAAGCCAAATTCTAAAATTTTTCCTATTAACGATGTTGACACAGTAAAAAAGTTAGATTTGTCACCTGAATCTATGGTCGTAGAAGATGTTAAAAAAAAATTCGCATACCTTAAAGATATTCCCCTTAATAGCTATAAAAACGTTACACCTACAATGATTATTGGGAACAACAACCCAAATTTGATTTTGTCGCTCAAAATAATCGAGGGAGGCTGGCAGCAACCGGTGGGATCAAAAACTAGGGAAAGCGGAAGATAAAATTATCATAGATGTGGCTGTAATGAACTTAATGCTCTTGTTAAAGAATACTTTTCGATGAAAGTGCAGGCATCTCACCGCCAATAACAGTACCCATGTCAAAAGATGATCAAAGAGCGATGGACATTTTAGAAAATACTTGTGAGTTCGTTGATGGTCGATACGAAGATGGCCTTCTATGGAAGTTGGATATACCAGAATTGCCAAGTAGTTTGCCAACAGCTGTGAAACGTTTAAGGTGTATTCAACAGAGGGCAGCCCATGACCTTACTTTATCCCAAATTTTGCAAACACAAATACTAAATTTAGAAGAAAAGGGTTACGCTGAGCGGCTGCCTATAGGAGTTTTGAAAGAAAAGGGAGACAAAATTTGGTATTTGCTCACATTTATTGTCAAAAATCCCCAAAAACCGAACAAAATTCGTCTCATGTGGGACGCCGCAGCTAATACCGGTGGTTTTTCCTTAAATGATTTTCTGTTGAGAGACCCTGATCTGCTTGTGCCACTTATGCATATATTATTCAAATTTCGTATGGGGGCCATTGCTATTTGTGGAGATATAGCAGAAATGTTTCAGAGAATAAAAGTACGCAAAGAAGATGCAGGTGCACAGCGTTTCTTGTGGTGGGACAAAAATAATAATGTAGTAGTTTATCAACTAAACGTGCTTACATTTGGTGCTTCATGTTCGCCTTGTATTTCTCATTTTGTAGGAAATAAAAATGCAAAAAAATTTGGGACTGATTCAAAAGTAATCGAAGCCATTAAAAAGCAGCATTATGTAGATAATTATATAGGCTCTACAAGAACCGTCGATGAAGCAATTAAGCTGGCCCTTGAGGCGGATTTCATATGCGCAACTGGTCCTCAAACTCTTCCGATGTCGTAAAAGCTCTAGGTGAAACAAAAAGAAAATAAAACATTTGAAAACAATGAAAAATCTATCCAATATGAAAAGATTTTGGGTCTTTACTGGGACCCTAAGAATGACACATTTAAAATTTGTTCGGCTTCGTAGACCCATTCTCACAATGAAGACATAGTTCCTACAAAGAGAAAAGTTCTTCAAGTGTTAATGTCCGTTTTCGACTCTTTGGGATTTGTTGCATGCTTTATGACATATCTGAAATGTGTTCTTCAGGAAATATGGCGATGTGGCCTAGATTGGGATCAGCCCCTAAAAGAAGATTTGTACCCTAAGTGGAAAAAATGGTTAACGTTTTTGCCTATGATATCAGCTGTTTTTATACCACGATGTTACTCAATGGCGATACAAAAACAAAATTAATCTGCTGAGTTGCACACATTTGTCGATGCAAGTGAAGATGCATATGCAGTTTCATACTTTCAAAATTGAACTTGATGGTAATGTTGAAGTGTGACTTGTGGCAGCTAAAGCAAAAGTGGCCCCACTTCGATCACTTTCAGTGCCTAGACTTGAGTTGCAAGCAGCAGTTATCGCCGCACGGCTTATGAAAACGGTAAGTTGCCACAACATTGAATTACAACGGAATGTTATGTGGAGCGATTCTAAAACCTTTTTACGCTGGTTGGCTGGTGACCCAAGAAAATTTAAACAGTTTGTAATGTTTCGTGTCGCTGAAATTTTAAAGTTTACTAATGCATCTGATTGGAGATGGGTGCCGAATGCTCTGAATGCTGCTGACTTTGAATGTTTCAATGGCCCATCGTGGCTTAAAAGCCCTGAAAATGAATGGCCAAAAGCTCAAAGCCAAAATGAGCCAAATATTTTGGAGGAGGATACCACTGAAGTTCGACCTCGGCTTTTAAATATATGGGTGTAGTAAACTTTACTGTATTTTTGATTTTTATAATTTTTATTAAAACGTCGGATAGGCTTTGATATTGTTTTATTGAATGAAATAAAAAAAAAAGATTTTGGAGAAAAATAGAAAAAGTTGATTGAAGAAAAAAAAAGTTATCAGAGTAATACTATGTTTCCACGGAACATGCTTCGATCTCTATTCATGCTTCACAGCCCAATTTCACCATACAAAATTTTAAGAGCGAATCAAGTAGATTCATATTCAATCTACTTACGAAGCCCGAAAAATTGCACTCTTCTCTAATTTTTATCGTAAGTTTATCTGCACTAGCTGTAAAAATTTTATATTATTGTAAACAAAGCCAATTATTTTCTTGTTGCTGGAAGTAAAGAAAGTACAGTAAAAACCGGATAAGTGTAACACGCATAAATGCAAAAAACTCTTAAGTGCAACGTGTTTCGAAGCCATTCGCCTCTTTTATACTTTATCATGTAAAAATACACGGATAAGTACAACACGGATTAATGCAAAAAATGCATAAGTGCATAATAATTTTAAGCCTCAAGAGACATTTTTAGTACAACTTTGTATGCATAAAAGCACAACTAAAATAGAACTGATTTTTTAAGTTTTTTGTTGAACCCTATAAGACAAACAAAAATATACATGAATCTATATATATAAAATTCCATGTATGTATGTATGTATGTATGTAACGTATAGACTCCAAAACGGCTGAGCCGATTTTGATGAAATTTTCACAGCATGTTACTGTGACTCTGGAAGGAATAATAGGGTACTTTTTTTTACCACACCCACTTTTACGCCCACTTTTTTAAAATATTGTAATTGGAGACCAAACCTCTGGACCGATATTTTTGAAATTTTCACAGCATTTAACTGGGACTTTGGTATGATTAATAGGATACTTTTTTTGACCACGCCCATTTTTGCGCCCACTTTTTTAAAATTATGTAATTGCTTCCATAAAGTTTTTAACAGATTTACTTCAAATTGTATACTCCAGGCGAGGTAAAAATAAAGATTTCTTAAGCCACGCCCCTTTCACGCCCCTTTTCACGCCAAATTTTTGAAAGTTTTATACTTTTTGTTCTCTATACAAATTTGTTCATTCCAACGTATTTTTTGTATTTGGTAGTATATTGCTCTTAATACTGTTAACGTCGCCATATAACTATGAACCACGCCTACTTCATCACCCCTTTTTATACCCTTCACCATCGTGAGAAGGGTATATATAAGTTTGTCATTCCGTGTGTAATTTCCACAAAAAAATTTTCCGACCCTATAAAGTATATATATTCTGGATCCTTATAGATAGCGAAGTCGATTAAGCCATGTCCGTCTGTCTGTCTGTCTGTCTGTCTGTTGAAATCAGTTTTTTGAAGTCCCCAGATATACTCGGGATCCAAACCTTCAATAATTCTGTCAGAAGTGCTTTCGAGAAGTTTGCTATTTAAAATCAGCAAAATCAGTTTAGGTTAACCAGAGTTATGAACCAATATGTGAGACCACCTCCATAAAAATTTGATATTTTTCATCGATTTTATTGCAATATTTTGAAAACTATTGCAGATAATACCATGAAATTTTGTATACGTTGTTTGTACTATAAAAGAAGAAAGTGTGCGGAAAATAGTAAGAATCGGTCCATGATTTCTCATAGCCCCCATACAAATATATATATTCCCGAAATATGGCTTAATGATAAATAAATGCCTATAAAATTGGAATATCAAGACAAAATTCAGCAAAAATAAGGTTTATGCAAAAAGAAATCGCAAAACGAAATTTTTTTTAGTTCGGTCCATGTTTGACTATAGACCCCATATAAAGTCCACTTCCAAAATTCACTTAAATACATATAAAACAGATATAAATAATGTTAAACGGCTAAAATTTTACATAAACACTCTTTATAGGCAAATAAATTGTTGTACTAAATTTTATGGTGATCGGCGCACAACTGGTCATAGCTCCCATACAAGGACCACATCTGAAAAAGACATTTTTCCCTATATATATTGTATAAATATCGTTACCGACTCAAAACTTTGTACAGATCATTTACATATATACAAAAATCATTCCACACAATTTTGTTAATTTCGGTCTATTTTTAACCGTATGCCCTATATAAAGCCCTTTTCCGAAAATCACTTTAACACTCATAAATCGCTTATAAATAAGGGTACCAATCCAAAATTTTACACGGATCATTTACATACATGCCTAAATCTAACTGCTGGATTTTGAGAATATCGGTCCATATTTGACTATTTCCCCCACATAAGGTCCACTCTCGAAATCCACGTTAATACTAATATATATCGTATATATAGCGTTATTATGTTGAAATTCGACGTGAAATATCCTCATATGCATGAAAATAACTGTTCCAACAATTTTTTTTTTTGCTGGTATCTCCTTTAAAAGCCCTATTTGATTTTGTTTTTTTTTTTAGCAAAATCACTAAAACCGAATTGTACCCCTTTTTATACCCTTCACCATCTTGAGAAGGGTATATATAAGTTTGTCATTCCGTGTGAAATTTCCACAATATAATTTTCCGACCCTATAAAGTATATATATTCTGGATCCTTATATATAGCGAAGTCGATTAAGCCATGTCCGTCTGTCTGTCTGTCTGTCTGGATGTTGAAATCAGTTTCTTGAAGTCCCAAGATACGTTCGGGATCCAAACCTTCAATAATTCTGTCAGAAGTGCTTTCGAGAAGTTTGCTATTTAAAATCAGCAAAATCGGTTTAGGTCAACCAGAGTTATGAACCAATATGTGAGACCACTTCCATAAAAATTTGATATTTTTCGTCCATTTTATTGCAATATTTTGAAATATATTGCAGATAATACCATGAAATTTTGTATACGTTGTTTGTACTATAATAGAAGAAAGTGTGCGGAAAATAGTAAGAATCGGCCCATGATTTCTCATAGCCCCCATACAAATATATATATTCCCGAAATACGGCTTAATGATAAATAAATGCCTATAAAATTGGAATATCAAGACAAAATTCAGCAAAACTAAGTTTTGTGCAAAAATAAATCGCAAAACGAAATTTTTTTTAGTTCGGTCCATGTTTGACTATAGACCCCATATAAAGTCCACTTCCAAAATTCACTTAAATACATATAAAACAGATATAAATAATGTTAAACGGCTAAAATTTTACATAAATACTCTTTATAGGCAAATAAATTGTTGTACTAAATTTTATGGTGATCGGCGCACAACTGGTCATAGCTCCCATACAAGGACCACATCTGAAAAAGACATTTTTCCCTATATATATTGTATAAATATCGTTACCGACTCAAAACTTTGTACAGATCATTTACATATATACAAAAATCATTCCACACAATTTTGTTAATTTCGGTCTATTTTTAACCGTATGCCCTATATAAAGCCCTTTTCCGAAAATCACTTTAACACTCATAAATCGCTTATAAATAAGGGTACCAATCCAAAATTTTACACGGATCATTTACATACATGCCTAAATCAAACTGCTGGATTTTGAGAATATCGGTCCATATTTGACTATATCCCCCACATAAGGTCCACTACCGAAATCCACGTTCATACTAATATATATCTTAAATATACCGTTATTATGTTGAAATTCGACGTGAAATATCCTCATATGCATGAAAATAACTGTTCCAAAATTTAAGAAGATCGGCCCATAATTTGTCATACCTGCCATATAGAACCATTTCCAAAAAACAAATAAATTCGGGTCAAAAAATATTCTTTTCGGATTTAACCCATATTCGGTCCATATTTTATAATCATGATATATATCGTTGGAAAGGTATTTTTAATACCTTTTATTTAATGTATTACAAATTATCAGACACCCAGTAGATCCCGAGATATAGGCCTATATATTTTCAACTTTAAGGGACCGCCCCCTCGAAAATAGGCTTGATCGCCAACAAATTTTTTTCCCTGGTATCTCCTCTAAAAGCCCTATTTCATTTTTTTTTTTTTTTTTTTTAGCAAAATCACTAAAACCGAATTGTACCCCTTTTTATACCCTTCACCATCGTGAGAAGGGTATATATAAGTTTGTCATTCCGTGTGTAATTTCCACAAAAAAATTTTCCGACCCTATAAAGTATATATATTCTGGATCCTTATAGATAGCGAAGTCGATTAAGCCATGTCCGTCTGTCTGTCTGTCTGTCTGTCTGTTGAAATCAGTTTTTTGAAGTCCCCAGATATACTCGGGATCCAAACCTTCAATAATTCTGTCAGAAGTGCTTTCGAGAAGTTTGCTATTTAAAATCAGCAAAATCGGTTTAGGTTAACCAGAGTTATGAACCAATATGTGAGACCACCTCCATAAAAATTTGATATTTTTCATCGATTTTATTGCAATATTTTGAAAACTATTGCAGATAATACCATGAAATTTTATATACATTGTTTGTACTATAAAAGAAGAAAGTGTGCGGAAAATAGTAAGAATCGGTCCATGATTTCTCATAGCCCCCATACAAATATATATATTCCCGAAATATGGCTTAATGATAAATAAATGCCTATAAAATTGGAATATCAAGACAAAATTCAGCAAAAATAAGGTTTATGCAAAAAGAAATCTCAAAACGAAATTTTTTTTAATTCGGTCCATGTTTGATCATAGACCCCATATAAAGTCCACTTCCAAAATTCACTTAAATACGTATAAAACAGATATAAATAATGTTAAACGGCTAAAATTTGACATAAATACTCTTTATAGGCAAATAAATTGCTGTACTAAATTTTATGGTGGTCGGCCCAGAATTGGTCATATCCCCCATACAAAAATCTTCCCGAAATATGGCTTAATGATAAATAAATGCCTATAAAATTGGAATATCAAGACAAAACTCAGCAAAAATAAGTTTTATACAAAAAGAAATCTCAAAACGAAATTTTTTTTAATTCGGTCCATGTTTGACCATAGACCCCATATAAAGTCCACTTCCAAAATTCACTTAAATACGTATAAAACAGATATAAATAATGTTAAACGGCTAAAATTTGACATAAATACTCTTTATAGGCAAATAAATTGCTGTACTAAATTTTATGGTGGTCGGCCCAGAACTGGTCATAGCTCCCATACAAGGACCACATCTGAAAAAGAGATTTTTTCCCTATATATATTGTATAAATATCGGCACCGACTCAAAACTTTGCACAGATCTTTTTAATATATACAAAAATCATCCCACAAAATTTTGTGAATTTCGGTCTAGTTTTAACCGTATGTCCCATATAAAGCCCTCTTCCGAAAATCACTTTAATACTCATAAATCTCTTATAAATAAGGCTACCAATCCAAAATTTTACACGGATCATTTACATACATGCCTAAATCTAACTGCTGGATTTTGAGAATATCGGTCCATATTTGACTATATCCCCCACATAAGGTCCACTCTCGAAATTCACGTTAATACTAATATATATGTATATATAGCGTTATTATGTTAAAATTCGACGTGAAATATCCTGATATGCATGAAAATATCTGTTCCAAAATTTAAGAAGATCGGCCCATAATTTGTCATAGCTGCCATATAAGAACCATTTCCAAAAAACAAATAAATTCGGGTCAAAAAATATTCTTTTCGGATTTAACCCATATTCGGTCCACATTTTATAATCGTGATATATATCGTTGGAAAGGTATTTTTAATACCTTTTATTTAGTGTATTACAAATTATCAAGCACCCAGTAGTTCCCGAGATATAGGCATATATATTTTCAACTTTACAAGCCCGCCCCCTCGAAAATAGGCGTGACCGCCAACAAATTTTTTTTTCCTGGTATCTCCTCATTTTGTTTTTCTTTTTTTTTTTTGAGCAAAATCACTAAAACCGAATTGTACCCCTCTTTTATACTCTGTTTGTTAAATTACACTGAAGATTATTATGAACATCAGACAAACTCTGTAAATTATGGTAAGAATTGGTAATTAAATCAATTAAAATGGTAAAAATTAGACAAAATTTCAAAATATTTAACATATATTATGTTGGTCGTAAAATTGTCTTTCAAACAATATATCAAATACTAATAAAATTTACACTAAGACTGAATAGAAAACACAGAATTAGGATATTCTAGTCTAGTGTAGTTTCTGTATTTCTTATTACGCTTAGGTGAAGGGTATTTAAGATTCGGCACAGCCGAATATAGCACTCTTACTTGTTTTAATTCAGATACATACTTATACCACTAACTTTTTAACTACATACATTTTTTTATTACCAAATCCCCATTTTTCGCCCCATTTCACCTTAAATTATATTGCTTTTAATCTATATATATATATAAATGAATGTGTGTCTGTATGTTTGTGTACTAGGAGGCCAAACCCTTGGACCAATCTGCCTGAAATTTTTACAGCATGTTACTGTGACTTTGGAAAGAATAATAGGCTATATGAAGTTTTGATTGTACAAACGGGGGTGGCCACCCACAAATTTAACCCGCCATATTTTGGGCATTTTTTGACGTACGTCGGTGATATTTGGTACATATGGTATTGGCATAATTAGGAATACGTACCAGGAGAAAAGTGAGTGGGACCACGCCCCTTTTTAGAAAAATTAAACATCGTAATATAGTCTTAACTACTGGACCGATCGTCATTAAATTTTCACAACAGGATATTCTTACGAAATAATAAATTCTTGACTATGTAAGTGGACAAAGGGGCATGGTCTCGCCTAAAGCATTGCAATAAATACATTAAAATTAAATAAATAAATGTTTGTAAATATATAAATACGTTTTATTTTATTTTATGAAGAGGGGGGGGGGGGGGTAGCAAAGCACACCGGGCTTAGCTAGTTACAAATAAAATTAAACTTTGTTTATAAAAATCATCAACAGTCTATTTTATCTTATATTTTAAGAAACATATGTATGTGCATAGTCTGATTTATTTTTCTGTAACTATATGTAAATGCAAAAAAATTTCATTTACCCAATAATTGTATAATTGCAATATTTGTGCACTTATGTAATATTTGCATAATTGCAATATTTGTGCACTTATCCGAGGTTAGGATAAATGCAAAGAATGGATAAGCGCACAAAAAGTCGGGCGAAAACCGATGTGCATTTATCCGTACTTTACTGTAATACTATGTTTCCACGACGACTTGAATCACCTGCTTCGCCTTCTGAATCATGTTTATGAATCATGCTGTTTACATGACTAATAAACTTGATTCGATATGACAGTTGTCTTTAATAAACAAACAGAATAAAAAACAAGTAAGAGTGCTATATTCGGCTGTGCCGAATCTTAAATACCCTTCACCTCAACGTAATAAGAAATACAGAAACTACACTAGACTAGAATATCCTAATTCTGTGTTTTCTATTCAGTCTTAGTGCAAATTTTATTAGTATTTGATATATTGTTTGAAAGACAATTTTACGACCAACATAATTTATGTTAAATATTTTGAAATTTTGTCTTATTTTCACCATTTTTAATTGATTTAATTACCAATTCTTACCATAATTTATAGAGTCTGTCTGATGTTCATAATAATCTCGAGTGTAATTTAACAAACAGAGTATAAACAAGTAAGAGTGCTATATTCGGCTGTGCCGAATCTTAAATACCCTTCACCTAAGCGTAATAAGAAATACAGAAACTACACTAGACTAGAATATCCTAATTCTGTGTTTTCTATTCAGTCTTAGTGCAAATTTTATTAGTATTTGATATATTGTTTGAAAGACAATTTTACGACCAACATAATTTATGTTAAATATTTTGAAATTTTGTCTAATTTTTACCATTTTAATTGATTTAATTACCAATTCTTACCATAATTTACAGAGTTTGTCTGATGTTCATAATAATCTTCAGTGTAATTTAACAAACAGAGTATAAACAAGTAAGAGTGCTATATTCGGCTTTGCCGAATCTTAAATACCCTTCACCTAAGCGTAATAAGAAATACAGAAACTACACTAGACTAGAATATCCTAATTCTGTGTTTTATATTCAGTCTTAATGCAAATTTGATTAGTATTTGATATATTGTTTGAAAGACAATTTTACGACCAACATAATTTATGTTAAATATTTTGAAATTTTGTCTAATTTTAAATTTTTAATTGATTTAATTACCAATTCTTACCATAATTTGCAGAGTCTGTCTGATGTTCATAATAATCTTGAGTGTAACTTAACAAACAGAGTATAAAAAAGTAAGAGTGCTATATTCGGCTTTGCCGAATCTTAAATACCCTTCACCTAAGCGTAATAAGAAATACAGAAACTACACTAGACTAGAATATCCTAATTCTGTGTTTTATATTCAGTCTTAATGCAAATTTGATTAGTATTTGATATATTGTTTGAAAGACAATTTTACGACCAACATAATTTATGTTAAATATTTTGAAATTTTGTCTAATTTTAAATTTTTAATTGATTTAATTACCAATTCTTACCATAATTTGCAGAGTCTGTCTGATGTTCATAATAATCTTGAGTGTAACTTAACAAACAGAGTATAAAAAAGGGGTACAATTCGGTTTTAGTGATTTTGCTTAAAAAAAAAAAAAAAAAACAAAATCAAATAGGGCTTTTAGAGGAGATACCAGCAAAAAAAAAATTTGTTGGCGGTCACGCCTATTTTCGAGGGGGCGGGCCCTTTAAGTTGAAAATATATAGGCCTATATCTCGGGAACTACTGGGTGTCTGATAATTTGTAATACATTAAATAAAAGGTATTAAAAATACCTTTCCAACGATATATATCATGATTATAAAATGTGGACCGAATATGGGTTAAATCCGAAAAGAATATTTTTTGACCCGAATTTATTTGTTTTTTGGAAATGATTCTATATGGCAGGTATGACAAATTATGGGCCGATCTTCTTATATTTTGAAACAGTTATTTTCATGCATATGAGGATATTTCACGTCGAATTTCATCATAATAACGGTATATTTAAGATATATATTAGTATTAACGTGGATTTCGGTAGTGGGCCTTATGTGGGGGATATAGTCAAATATGGACCGATATTCTCAAAATCCAGCTGTTTGATTTAGGCATGTATGTAAATGATCCGTGTAAAATTTTGGATTGGTACCCTTATTTATAAGCGATTTATGAGTATTAAAGTGATTTTCGGAAGAGGGCTTTATATGGGGCATACGGTTAAAAATAGACCGAAATTCACAAAATTTTGTGGGATGATTTGTGTATATATTAAAATGATCTGTGCAAAGTTTTGAGTCGGTACCGATATTTATACAATATATATAGGGAAAAATCTCTTTTTCAGATGTGGTCTTTGTATGGGAGCTATGACCAGTTGTGGGCCGAACACCATAAAATTTAGTACAACAATTTATTTGCCTATAAGGAGTATTTATGTCAAATTTTAGCCGTTTAACATTATTTATATCTGTTATATGCGTATTTAAGTGAATTTTGTAAGTGGACTTTATATGGGGTCTATGGTCAAATATGGACCGAACTAAAAAAAATTTCGGTTTGTGATTTCTTTTTGCACAGAACTTAGTTTTGCTGAATTTTGTTTTGATATTCCAATTTTATAGGCATTTATGTATAATTGAGCAATATTTCGGGAAGATTTTTGTATGGGGGCTATGACCATTTCTGGGCCGACCACCATAAAATTTGGTACAATAATTTATTTGCCTATAAAAAGTGTTTATGTCAAATTTTAGCCGTTTAACATTATTTATATCTGTTTTATATGTATTTAAGTGAATTTTGTAAGTGGACTTTATATGGGGTCTATGGTCAAATATGGACCGAATTAAAAAAAATTTCGGTTTGTGATTTCTTTTTGTATAAAACTTATTTTTTCTGAATTTTGTCCTGATATTCCAATTTTATAGGCATTTATTTATCATTAAGCCATATTTCGGGAATATATATATTTGTATGGGGGCTATGAGAAATCATGGACCGATTCTTACTATTTTCCGCACACTTTCTTCTTTTATAGTACAAACAACGTATACAAAATTTCATGGTATTATCTGCAATATATTTCAAAATATTGCAATAAAATGGACGAAAAATATCAAATTTTTATAGAGGTGGTCTCAAATATTGGTTCATAACTCTGGTTGACCTAAACCGATTTTGCTGATTTTAAATAGCAAACTTCTCGAAAGCACTTCTGACAGAATTATTGAAGGTTTGGATCCCGAACATATCTTGGGACTTCAAAAAACTGATTTCAACATCCAGACAGACGGACATGGCTTAATCGACTTCGCTATCTATAAGGATCCAGAATATATATACTTTATAGGTTCGGAAAATTATATTGTGGAAATTTCACACGGAATGACAAACTTATATATACCCTTCTCACGATGGTGAAGGGTATAAAAAGGGGTACAATTCGGTTTTAGTGATTTTGCTCAAAAAAAAAAGAAAAACAAAATGAGGAGATACGAGGAAAAAAAAATTTGTTGGCGGTCACGCCCATTTTCGAGGGGGCGGGCTTGTAAAGTTGAAAATATATATGCCTATATCTCGGGAACTACTGGGTGCTTGATAATTTGTAATACACTAAATAAAAGGTATTAAAAATACCTTTCCAACGATATATATCACGATTATAAAATGTGGACCGAATATGGGTTAAATCCGAAAAGAATATTTTTTGGCCCGAATTTATTTGTTTTTTGGAAATGGTTCTTATATGGCAGCTATGACAAATTATGGGCCGATCTTCTTAAATTTTGGAACAGTTATTTTCATGCATATCAGGATATTTCACGTCGAATTTTAACATAATAACGCTATATATACATATATATTAGTATTAACGTGGATTTCGAGAGTGGACCTTATGTGGGGGATATAGTCAAATATGGACCGATATTCTCAAAATCCAGCAGTTAGATTTAGGCATGTATGTAAATGATCCGTGTAAAATTTTGGATTGGTAGCCTTATTTATAAGAGATTTATGAGTATTAAAGTGATTTTCGGAAGAGGGCTTTATATGGGGCATACGGTTAAAACTAGACCGAAATTCACAAAATTTTGTGGGATGATTTTTGTATATATTAAAAAGATCTGTGCAAAGTTTTGAGTCGGTGCCGATATTTATACAATATATATAGGGAAAAAATCTCTTTTTCAGATGTGGTCCTTGTATGGGAGCTATGACCAGTTCTGGGCCGACCACCATAAAATTTAGTACAGCAATTTATTTGCCTATAAAGAGTATTTATGTCAAATTTTAGCCGTTTAACATTATTTATATCTGTTTTATACGTATTTAAGTGAATTTTGGAAGTGGACTTTATATGGGGTCTATGATCAAACATGGACCGAATTAAAAAAAATTTCGTTTTGAGATTTCTTTTTGCATAAACCTTATTTTTGCTGAATTTTGTCTTGATATTCCAATTTTATAGGCATTTATTTATCATTAAGCCATATTTCGGGAATATATATATTTGTATGGGGGCTATGAGAAATCATGGACCGATTCTTACTATTTTCCGCACACTTTCTTCTTTTATAGTACAAACAATGTATATAAAATTTCATGGTATTATCTGCAATAGTTTTCAAAATATTGCAATAAAATCGATGAAAAATATCAAATTTTTATGGAGGTGGTCTCACATATTGGTTCATAACTCTGGTTAACCTAAACCGATTTTGCTGATTTTAAATAGCAAACTTCTCGAAAGCACTTCTGACAGAATTATTGAAGGTTTGGATCCCGAGTATATCTGGGGACTTCAAAAAACTGATTTCAACAGACAGACAGACAGACAGACAGACGGACATGGCTTAATCGACTTCGCTATCTATAAGGATCCAGAATATATATACTTTATAGGGTCGGAAAATTTTTTTGTGGAAATTACACACGGAATGACAAACTTATATATACCCTTCTCACGATGGTGAAGGGTATAAAAAGGGGTACAATTCGGTTTTAGTGATTTTGCTAAAAAAAAAAAAAAAAAAAAATGAAATAGGGCTTTTAGAGGAGATACCAGGGAAAAAAATTTGTTGGCGATCAAGGCTATTTTCGAGGGGGCGGTCCCTTAAAGTTGAAAATATATAGGCCTATATCTCGGGATCTACTGGGTGTCTGATAATTTGTAATACATTAAATAAAAGGTATTAAAAATACCTTTCCAACGATATATATCATGATTATAAAATATGGACCGAATATGGGTTAAATCCGAAAAGAATATTTTTTGACCCGAATTTATTTGTTTTTTGGAAATGGTTCTATATGGCAGGTATGACAAATTATGGGCCGATCTTCTTAAATTTTGGAACAGTTATTTTCATGCATATGAGGATATTTCACGTCGAATTTCAACATAATAACGGTATATTTAAGATATATATTAGTATGAACGTGGATTTCGGTAGTGGACCTTATGTGGGGGATATAGTCAAATATGGACCGATATTCTCAAAATCCAGCAGTTTGATTTAGGCATGTATGTAAATGATCCGTGTAAAATTTTGGATTGGTACCCTTATTTATAAGCGATTTATGAGTGTTAAAGTGATTTTCGGAAAAGGGCTTTATATAGGGCATACGGTTAAAAATAGACCGAAATTAACAAAATTGTGTGGAATGATTTTTGTATATATGTAAATGATCTGTACAAAGTTTTGAGTCGGTAACGATATTTATACAATATATATAGGGAAAAATGTCTTTTTCAGATGTGGTCCTTGTATGGGAGCTATGACCAGTTGTGCGCCGATCACCATAAAATTTAGTACAACAATTTATTTGCCTATAAAGAGTATTTATGTAAAATTTTAGCCGTTTAACATTATTTATATCTGTTTTATATGTATTTAAGTGAATTTTGGAAGTGGACTTTATATGGGGTCTATAGTCAAACATGGACCGAACTAAAAAAAATTTCGTTTTGCGATTTATTTTTGCACAAAACTTAGTTTTGCTGAATTTTGTCTTGATATTCCAATTTTATAGGCATTTATTTATCATTAAGCCGTATTTCGGGAATATATATATTTGTATGGGGGCTATGAGAAATCATGGGCCGATTCTTACTATTTTCCGCACACTTTCTTCTATTATAGTACAAACAACGTATACAAAATTTCATGGTATTATCTGCAATATATTTCAAAATATTGCAATAAAATGGACGAAAAATATCAAATTTTTATGGAAGTGGTCTCACATATTGGTTCATAACTCTGGTTGACCTAAACCGATTTTGCTGATTTTAAATAGCAAACTTCTCGAAAGCACTTCTGACAGAATTATTGAAGGTTTGGATCCCGAACGTATCTTGGGACTTCAAGAAACTGATTTCAACATCCAGACAGACAGACAGACAGACGGACATGGCTTAATCGACTTCGCTATATATAAGGATCCAGAATATATATACTTTATAGGGTCGGAAAATTATATTGTGGAAATTTCACACGGAATGACAAACTTATATATACCCTTCTCAAGATGGTGAAGGGTATAAAAAGGGGTACAATTCGGTTTTAGTGATTTTGCTAAAAAAAAAAACAAAATCAAATAGGGCTTTTAAAGGAGATACCAGCAAAAAAAAAATTGTTGGAACAGTTATTTTCATGCATATGAGGATATTTCACGTCGAATTTCAACATAATAACGCTATATATACGATATATATTAGTATTAACGTGGATTTCGAGAGTGGACCTTATGTGGGGGAAATAGTCAAATATGGACCGATATTCTCAAAATCCAGCAGTTAGATTTAGGCATGTATGTAAATGATCCGTGTAAAATTTTGGATTGGTAGCCTTATTTATAAGAGATTTATGAGTATTAAAGTGATTTTCGGAAGAGGGCTTTATATGGGGCATACGGTTAAAAATAGACCGAAATTAACAAAATTTTGTGGGATGATTTGTGTATATATGTAAATGATCTGTGCAAAGTTTTGAGTCGGCACCGATATTTATACAATATATATGGGGAAAATGTATTTTTCAGATGTGGTCCTTGTATGGGAGCTATGACCAGTTCTGGGCCGACTACCATAAAATTTAGTACTACAATTTATTTGCCTATAAAGAGTATTTATGTCAAATTTTAGCCGTTTAACATTATTTATATCTGTTTTATACGTATTTAAGTGAATTTTGAAAGTGGACTTTATATGGGGTCTATGGTCAAACATGGACCGAACTAAAAAAAATTTCTAACTCACTTTTCTTTTTGTATAAGACTTATTTTTGCTGAATTTTGTCTTGATATTCCAATTCTATAGGCATTTATTTATCATTAAGCCATATTTCGGGAATATATATATTTGTATGGGGGCTATAAGAAATCATGTACCGATTCTTACTATTTTCCGCACACTTTCCTCTTTTATCATAAAAACAACGTATACAAAATTTCATGGTATTATCTGCAATATATTTCAAAATATTGCAATAAAATGGACGAAAAATATCAAATTTTTATGGAGGTGGTCTCACATATTAGTTCATAACTCTGGTTGACCTAAACCGATTTTGCTGATTTTAAATAGCAAACTTCTCGAAAGCACTTCTGACAGAATTATTGAAGGTTTGGAGCCCGAGTATATCTGGGGACTTCAAAAAACTGATTTCAACAGACAGACAGACAGACGGACATGGCTTAATCGACTTCGCTATCTATAAGGATCCAGAATATATATACTTTATAGGGTCGGAAAATTATATTGTGGAAATTTCACACGGAATGACAAACTTATATATACCCTTCTCACGATGGTGAAGGGTATAAAAACAGAATTTACAATTTGTGGAAAATAATTTTTTTTAATGGACAAACAAAAGTGAGTGGATATTAGTTAGCTTATTTGGAAAAAAAAAACATACATTCGTACGCATTTACTTTCTTTATTTCCAGCAACAAGAAAATAATTTGCTTTGTTTACAATAATATTAAATTTTTACAGCTAGTGCAGATAAACTTGCGATAAAAATTAGAGAAGAGTGCAATTTTTCGTGCTTCGCAAGTAGATTCAATATGAATCTACTTGATTCGCTCTTGAAATTTTGTATGGTGAAGCAAGTTGTTTCGCTCATGATTGGGGTGTGAAGCATGAATAGAGAGCGAAGCATGTACCGTGGAAACATAGTATAAATACGTACGAATGTATGTTTTTTTTCAAATAAGCTAACTAATTTCCACTCACTTTTGTTTGTCCATTAAAAAAAATTATTTTCCACAAATTGTAAATTCTGTTTTTTTTTATTTTGTTTGGTTATTAAAGACAACTGTCAAATCGAATCAAGTTTATTACTCATGTAAACAGCATGATTCATAAACATGATTCAGAAGGCGAAGCTGGTGATTCAAGTCGTCGTGGAAACATAGTATTATTCAGTAAAAAATAGATACGTTAAAAAGTTTGTGTCTTAAGTCTTATCTAAGCAAACGTTATCGTTCGACATCTTTGGTCAGGGGGTAATATTATACTACGTTTCCACGGTACATGCTTCGCTCTTTATTCATGCTTCACACCCCAATCATGTGCGAAACAACTTGCTTCACCATACAAAATTTTAAGAGCGAATCAAGTAGACTCATATTGAATCTACTTGCGAAGCACGAAAAATTGCACTCTTCTCTAATTTTTATCGCAAGTTTATCTGCACTGGCTGTAAAAATTTAATATTATTGTAAACAAAGCAAATTGTTTTCTTGTTGCTGGAAGTAAAGAAAGTAAATACGTACGAATGTGTTCTTTTTTTCAAATAAGCTAACTAATTTCCACTCACTTTTGTTTGTCCATTAAAAAAAATTATTTTCCACAAATTGTAAATTCAGTTTTTTTTTTTATTCTGTTTGTTTATTAAAGACAACTGTCAAATCGAATCAAGTTTATTAGTCATGTAAACAGCATGATTCATAAACATGATTCAGAGGGTGAAGCAGGTGATTCAAGTCGTCGTGGAAACATAGTATCAACAGGTTCGTCCGCAACGGCACGAAAAGTAACAAAACAACTAACGACTTCTACACATTTTCTATTTAACAGAATCAAGTCAGCTGATTCGGAACAGAACAGAAAGTACAGACTAATTCTGCCTTAAATGTTTTGAAAAGAGCATACCAAATGTGTGTAAAATTCTCTCATTAGTCATACACAAGGGGATTTTCGCAAAATCCCATCAATAATTTAGCAGTGGCAAAACAATGTATGGCAGTGCAACATCTTTATATATTTCTAGTCTTTGGTACTAAATTTCTTGCTCGATATCGAATGCCATAATCTCAAATAGGAAAATTACGATCAATTTTACTAGATATCGAATGCGGAAATTTGGCCCCTGTTTTTATTTATTCTGCTTGTTTATTAAAAACTTTAGTCTGTGTTAAAAACAACTGTCAAATCGAATCAAATTTATTAGTCATGTAACCAGCATGATTCATAAACATGATTCAGAAAGCGAAGCAGGTGATTCAAGTCGTCGTGAAAACATAGTATTAGGTTTTGTCTTCTAGAGCGAATACTGATACTAGACTGATTTCTCTTTTCAGTAATCAGTACGTTTTACTGAATACTGATTCTCTGTTCCAGTAATCAGTAAAAAGTACTGAAACACGTACGGAAACACGTAATGCAGTAAAAAAGTAATTCAGTATGCCCATGTATTCTTTTGATACCTTTTATCAAAAAAGTACAAAAACAAAAAATTTTTACAATTTTTTACTCTTTTAGTTTGAATTTCTCAAATGTATGTACATACATGGTGAAATTAAATACTAGGTGACAGCATTGCTACAACAATTACAACAAGGCAAGAACAACAGGCATTTTTGTTTGTGTAAAAACTTTCGTCACTGTCAAAAAGTTTTTTTTTTTATATAAACTTTGACTATTTGTAAACAACTTTTTGACATTTTCAATTTCACCATGAATAATCAGCTGGCGCCATGCTGTCACCTAATATAAATTCACCTTGTGTACATACATATCATGGTGAAATTAAATAATTGGTGACGGCATTGCTACAACAATTACAACAAGGCAAGAACAACAGGCATTTTTGTTTGTGTAAAAACTTTCGTTACTGTCAAAAACATCTGGCATAAAATAACGAAAACAAATAATACAAACAATAAACTTTGACTATTTGTAAACAACTTTTTGACATTTTCAATTTCACCATGAATAATCAGCTGGCGCTATGCTGTCACCTAGTATAAATTCACCTTGATACATATGTTCTTTTTGTGTTTCAATTTCACCATGGATAGAGCAAAAAATAATCAGCTGGCGCTATGTCCCCTTTTACAGTTGTATTGAAGAGGAAGAGTGTGCGGTAGAACTCTACTGTAGTGGACATTTTAAGACATTTTTCGTTTACAGTTTCCACCCTTCGCATTTTTCATGTTGTTGCTTCACATCATTTTTCTCACTTTAACGCGCATATTGCAAAAATAATTAAATTTATTAACCAAATAGATTTATTGATAACAAAAATTTTATAATTAACAGTTGTTTGAATATGTTTTTTAATTTCTTTTATTTTCAATGCGTTTTTATAATAAAAATTTCCACAACAATCAAGAAGAAGAAGAACGAAAAAATAAACAAAAAATTTCTGTCTGTCTATTAATTTCGCAACTCTAAAGGTGCTATCAGACGGGATGTATTTTACATATGTACTGTCAAATTTTCCATCTGTAAAAGTTGTACACATCGTGTGATACATATGAAACTTTGCATGTGTAAAATACATGTGGAAATACATATGTAATTTTTTCGATTAGAACACGCTCTATTTTCCTGTGACAAACATAAACAAAACAGCTGATTTGTTTTGAAACAAAATTGTTTGAAAGAATATATTGGAAAGAAAAATTAAAGAAAATGAATTTTTTGATTTTTAATAAATTAAATTATGTTTATTATATTTATTGCAGTTAGATTGGCCAAAAGAAGCAATTCTTGAAATTTATAAACGTTAAAAAGGCAGTTTTTGTTTACATTTATAGGTTATGTCATACGGAAAAACATAAGCAGGTGTGATAGCAAAAATTATGAATCGTATGTAAAATGGAAATTTTGACATACATACGGAATTACATATGGGTAAGAAAAGTGACAGTACATATGTAAAATACATCCCGTCTGATGGCACCTTAAAAGGTTTAGGCAAGTTCAAAGCGGAATGAGAAAAATTTCTACCTTTCAATTTCTCAACTGTAAAAGGGGACTATGCTGTCACCTAGTATTTAATTTCACCATGGTTGTTATACTTTGTGGTATGCATTGTGGAGTGCATTCGTTAGATAATATAAATGTTTTTTTTATGATTGTATAACACAATACAAATATACTCTGTGACCAAAATTGAATTTTATTGCGCCAGAAAAATAGTAACATAAAGAACAGAAAAAGGCAATTCTCAAAGAAAAAGAAAGGTATAAAACTACATTTTCTTTCCCCTTCTGTCACCTCTGAATACTTTGAGTTTAGGGCACTGGTAGTATCGCGATATTTATTGAACGTGTAGCCAGCGTTACCGTTGATGCCACTAAAGTCGCAATTTGACCCTTTTACAGATGCCTTCCCACTTTTTGTGTACCTTTTTTTTGTTTTACTTGATACATATTAGTTTTTTTATTAATTTTTTTATTATATGCATATGTAAACATACATCATATACAACATTTAAATGAAAAAAATACGATTTTTATTTTTGTTTATTTTCCATCTTTTAAAAAGTGGCGCCCCTTTTTTTAAGAAATACCCTTTTTGTGCGACTTTCTCAAATTTACCAACGTTAACGCTGCGTGTAGCATGCAATATTGATCACAAACTTTGTGTTTAGGGCACTGCTTTGTGATATTGATGGATCGCGATTCATATCTCAGAATGGCCTAAAATATGAAATCCAGATCGCGGATCTCGTGATAAATATTGAACGTGTAGCATTTTCAGTCAGTAAAAAGTGACAAATAATAATAATTGTGTCCATTAAACTTGAGTGCAGGGATGCCAACGACTCAAAACGCGTAAAAATTTTTGAAAAAAGGGCTAAATTGAAAAAAAATCATTTAAAGCCACATCCTGCCAAAATTTTTGATAACGTGCGAAAAGGGGCTAAATTATAAATGTTTCTTTTAAAAATCACAACAACAAAGACTTTTTTATAAAATAATTTATTAGAAAAAAAATATTTTTACTTAATAAAAAGACTTTTAGCAATATAAAAGGTTACATACGTAGATTATATATAGGGTGTTTTTTTACAGGTTTGTTTTTCGAAAAGAGATAAAACTGGCATTTTGTGGTCAAATCTGGCAACTCTAATGTCATTTATGTTCAGTTTGGTTTGCCATTTCATCATGAACAGCATAGATTATGAAATGAACAGATTGACAAAAGATCAACGCTTGCAAATCGTGCAAATTTATTTCGAAAATAACGGTTCAGTTCGCGAAGTTTACCGCAAGCTCCGTCCATTTTATGGTCGACATAATCGTCCATCAGAGCAATTATATCGGTTAACCATGGATCGTTTTCACACTACGTTTACTCTATGTGATAATACGCATCCGCAGAGATGTCGAACAGTGCGCACCGAAAAAACAATTGCCGCTGTAGAGCAAAGTGTTGAAGAGGACCCGAATTAATGGAGACCGGTATAGAGCCATGATAACCGACTATTTTGTTCCCGAATTGGATGGCATGAATGTGGATGAGTTGTGGTTCCAACAAGACGGCGCTACATGCCACACAGCGCACGCCACAATCGATTTATTGAAGGAAACATTCGATGAGCGCATAATTTCGCGGAATGGACCTGTCAATTGGCCACCAAGATCGTGTGATTTGACACCATTGGATTATTTTCTTTGGGGATATATGAAGTCGCTCGTCTACGCCAACAAACCAGAAACGTTAGGGGAATTGGAAGCCAACATTCGTGGAGTTATTGCCGACATACGGCCCCATATGCTCGAAAAAGTGGTTGAAAATTAGACCTGTAGAATTGGCTTTATTTGAGCCAGCCGCGGCGGCCACATGCCTGAAATCATATTTAAACATTAATGGCATAAAATTATCCTTCCAATAAAGCCAAATTGATGGTCATTAAAACGATTTTCTTGTGTTTTATTTCAATTCGAAGTTCTATACTTCTCAAAAAAAACAACCTCTAGTATACATTTAAAATTGGTCGTTACTGAACAAAATTTCGATTTATTGTTCATGATCATTTTCAGTCCATAAGACACTATCAATAAAAAAATTTAGATTTTTTATATGTTTCGTTCGAATTAATTTTAATCCACACTTCGGCAGGTATTTTGTAGTTTGAACAACATACATTATCTCTTTTTAGGCTATATTTAATGTGTATTAAACTGTTACACGTATTTAATGACATTTTGTTTCTAAAACTTGTCAGTATTATTCCATTCACATGTTTTTAAACTTAGAATACAATTCTCTAAACAATCAATTTCTTTATCATCAACAATAAACTCTTTAAAGCTTTTCATATTATTCGAAAAAATATTTTCAGTACTTAGTAACGATATTTTTTTAAATATTTGTATGTTGGATGGAAGTTTTGCTCTAATTTCAATTATGACGGTTAAATTTGTAGAACAATTTTCAAAGCACATCAATTTGAAAGAAATATATGTACATATGTAGATTATTTTAGATTCCTCTTCTTTTTATAAATTGTAAAGCAAACTAACGTTATTTCGATATTATTAGATTAAAGGAAGAAAAAGTACGAAAAAACTAAAATGTAGCCATATCGAGCAAAAAGTAATAACGGGCTAAAATATAATTGCAAAAAGTGCTAGATTTACGCGTTTTTTAGTTTCGGGCTAATTTTCTTTTTTCGCGTTTTGAGTGATTCAAAACGGGCTAAATCTAGCCCGAAAAGGGCTAAGTTGGCATCGCTGCTTGAGTGCGTATATTTTTTCCGATCCTGCAACCACTTTTTGCTCCAAATTTTTCTTCAATGAAAAAGCAAACAAAATAGCTAAACAGGCTTTCTTCTGGTTTGATAAACGACCCGCACAGCACATAAATACTGACGCGATAAATATTGAACATGTAGCATACGCTCGTGATCCATAAATACTTTAAAATGGATCGCGATCCAAATATCACGATATTTATTGAACGTGTAGCAGTGACCTTAAAATATCGATATTTAAATTTTCAAGTTTGTAGATCACTTATTAAATGTAAACTCAAAAATTCTATTTCTTAACCATTTTGATCCCCTTGAAAATAGACTTACAAAGAACTACTTTTCTAATACACATTTTTGTGGCTATAGAAAGTTAAAATAAAAATGCAGTTGCTTCCTTTGTAAAGCTAGATTTACACGATTGAAAGTTTCTTCAAAATGCTTCACTCGTGTAAACAGCAAAATTTCTTCAAAATTTGTTTATTTAATAACTATTAAATAAACAAAAAAATTTTGAATAGCAATTTTAAAGAAAATTTCAATCGTTTAAATCTAGCTTTACAAAGTTAATCATTATTTATGGGCAAACTATTAAAATTTTACCAGTTTTCCCCCTTTTTATCCCTTCCTGGTCCGTGGTATAAAAAATATAAAGCCTAATGGAAATTCAAAGTATGGATCTATCTATATACCAAAAATCGGTTTAGCCGTTTGAGATTGGTTGTTTAAAGTTACAAATTTTACCGGTTTTTATTAATTTTAGGCTTTCCTGGTACGTTTTGAATTTCATTGAAATCGGTTCAGCCGTTTAGACGTGATTGCGGAACAAACAAACAAACTTACAAATACATTTATATATATATTACTCAATATTCAAAATTTTAAATACATATAGAAATCCATTGAACATTTATCAAATCGTTTGACTTTTGATTTCAAATCATTTTCAATTCTATATCAAGCCTGAACGTTTGCTAAGTATATCTGGAATGTGTATAGGTTCATACATATGTAAAACTATTTAGCTTTTTTGGCTTTACTATTATTTTCGACTGTAGTCCGTTTCCATGACATACATTTTAAAATGCATCCAATAGTAGTTGTCAGTAAAACAGCAAAGAATGATATCACCAGAATCTGTGGATGATTCGTTACGGAATGAATATAGGCACCAAGGAAAAAATCCCTATATAATAACGGAAAGTAATTAATTTATTTACATATTTTATTGCTGACACAACTTACAGATTATTGCCCTCAGGTGGAACACTTTCAGCGTTAGTTTGTTTCATGTAGTCTTTTTCAACAAATTCGATTAACTTATTTGCGATATATTCTTTATTTTTGTAGCGATACACTTTACCTTGACGTAAACTTTAAAGAAATGGATTATTATTTTTTAAACAAATTACATTATTCAAATGGGCTTATATTAAGATTACCGGCACAACTTATCTTTTAGTAAAAAACATTTAGGCCCCTATTACCGTTCACAACACTAATGGCTAGTTGCAATGCTTAGTTTGCCATAAGAATACCAAGTAATAGTTAAACAATAGTTAGTATTTTAGTTTACCAATGGTATGAATCGTATGAAAAATGCATATTGTGGTGTAGTCGAGACAACACAACATTTTAGTGTTGTGAACGATAATCGGCCCTTTAGTTTGCGAAACAGGTTTTACTAAGGTGTGCTAGTGCTCTTGATTAAAACCTTAAATAGGCCTTACAATATGAATTCTGGGGATTCAACTATACCAAAGCGTTTCGCAGTAGCAACACCGGATCCCAGTCTGTCGATTCTTGCCACGTTCAAGCGATGCTTTAGATTTGCTCCAACCGCTTCCCAAGTAGCATGAAGACGTAAACAAAAAACACAATCTGCTGAATAGCTTCATATTAAAAATGTAAAACAATTAGGTGCTACGTGTTCAAATGTATTAGTAAAGTTTATACTTACAAAAATACAAACCAATCACCAGTGGTAGCACCTGTCGCCGATTGAGTTAAATGTTCAAAATTTATATCAGACAACTCCTTAACGACAGGTTCTCTATTTTCACTAAACCTTTGCATAATTTCTTCTGCATTGGGTTCTCCATGATAAAGTAGTGGCATTCCTCGTCGGAAGTATATCAAAGCTGGTTCTTTTGATGGGGCGTAAAGGTTTACCATATGACTATTATGAGCTTTGACTACAACAGCCCCAATATCGTCTTTCAATTCATTATGTATATTTTCTAATACAAGCTCCAGTTCGTCACAAGTTTCGCAATTATTCTTTGCTGTATGATTGCATAAATATTAGACAAAATATACAACCGTTAGAAAACAAGAATACACAATACAACAAAACTAGTTTTAGTTTGATTAAATCACTTACTAAACAACACGACAACATTATCTTCACCGGTAAGCAAATGCACTAGATCTGAATCATCCACACTTTCAATAACTGATCGTGCATACAATAATGCAATGGATATTACCAGAACAAGTTTAAATAATATATGGTTCATTTTATTTAAGATTATTTCAGGTAGATACTTTCTGGTAAATCGTAAATCTGACACGCATTCGCAGTAGTGACCACAGAGTAAACTCTCTGTTAGTGATGCAATAGAGCTGCAAAACAATCGATAGTACTATCGATAGTATTATTTTTTACCGACTATCGATAGTTTTCTTTCACTATCGAAGTAAAACCACAAAGTATACAGAGGAGACAACTTTGACGCATCAAAATCGCTATAATCAGCTACAAAAAGGCAGTTCTCTTAAAAAGAGAAAGAAAATATTTTGTGGTAGTATTTGGTAATGTGAAAAAGCAAAGCACTATATACAATAAGAATTTTGTGGACAAATCAAAACAAACAACATCGACATGAAGAAAACAACTATTATTTACCTCAACTAAAAATTTTTTTTCTTTTACGTACGTGTTTACGCGTATGTGAAGAAATAAACAGTGCAAAAACAACCGCAGCAGAAATTTTTTTTTCATATGCCACGTGCATGTATACATGGTGAAATTAAATACCAGGTGACCGCATTGCTACAACAATTACAACAAGGCAAGAACAACAGGCATTTTTCTATATGAAAAACTTTCGTCACTGTCAAAAAGTTTTTTTTTATATAACTTTTTGGCATTTTCAAATTCACCATGAATAATCAGCTGGCGCTACGCTATCACCTAGTATTTAAATTCACCTTGCATGTATATATGTTGTTGTTGGAATTATATAAAAAATACACGTGCGTGTAAAACCACAACAAAAAATGTAAACAAAACAAAGACAAAAATATAGCAAAGTTTCGCTTATTACCAACAAGTCAATTTTTAACGAATTTTAAAATTTTAAAGAACCACGGACAGAGAATCCACTCAGGAACCTTAGTTTGTGGTGCCCACGTTATAAAGTTAAGTATTAAAAAAAAATAAGGTTTCAAATCAAACCTAAAATATCAAGTTTCATTTGAATATTTCCAGTCATTTTAGCGGTTTTGGAATTTTGAAAACGGATTTCAATAGCCTGTAACTAGGGCTATTGTAATTCACTTTCGAAAAATTAGGCGTTTATAGGGTATTCCATTTTAGAGTAAAAAAAATTTTTTTTTTTTTTTTTTAATTAAATTGTTTTATTCAAATCTTAAATGATAAAATACATATTTACAAGTTATGAGAATTTACCAAAAGGTACTACAGCAATTAAGATCTAAACAATTAAATATAAGCGCATAACAATAATATCACAGAGTTAAGGAAAAGATTTATTAAAAACCTTGCACATACATACAATAATGATATAAAAAATTTTTAATCACAAACACTAACTAAATTCTTTCATAGAAAGAATCTGAGTGATTGCCCAGCAAATTTCTTATAGATTCATATTCAGACCACCTGCATTTTTTGTTGAATGACAGAGTCAGTTCCCTCGCAATTGTGTTAAACAATTTATGTTTAAAGTTTTTGTGAAGAAGTTCAGTTGAGTATCTAGGAGAAAGTTTGTGAATTATTTTTAAATGTTTGTTTTGTATTATTTGCAATTTTTTTTTATGAGTTCTAGCGGTTTTGAAATACCAAACCTGGCAGGCGTAGGTCATAATAGGCCGAATACACATTTTATAGAGCAGTAATTTGTTTTTTAAGTTCAGCTTTGATCTCCTACACAGTAAGGGATATAGGGCTCGACCGCAATTAATCGCTTTGGTGCACGTGCTGTTTATGTGTTGCTTAAACGTAAGCTTTTTATCGAGGATTACTCCTAGATATTTAATTTCGGTTTTTAAAGGAATATCTAGTCCTTGAGAAGTTAAACGCAAGGTTGGCAAACGTTTGGGCGATTTATTAAACGGAAAAAATGATAGCCTGCGTTTTACTATCGTTCACTTTAATTTTCCACTTATTAAAATATTTAAGTGCTGATTGAAGGTGGACTTGCATTCTTTTAATTATTGCATTTGATACTTTACCACAGCAGATCAAGGCGCTGTCGTCGGCATAGAATGCTGCTTCATAATCTTTATGTATTACTATATCAGACGTGTAAACTGAGTATAGTGTTGGCGATAACACCGAACCCTGTGGCAAACCAGCAGGTATTAGCCTATCACTCGAAAAAGTATTATTGACGTCAACAGTAAACGTACGATTTTCTAAAAAGCTTTTAATAATCTTTTGAAGATAAATCGGAAATTCGAAAGTGTTAAGTTTAAACACTAATCCATCATGCCAAATGGTGTCAAAAGCTTTTTCAATGTCGAGAAATAAAACACCAGTGCTCCTACGATAAATCTTATTGCTTTCGATAAAATTTACAACTCTTTTTAACTGATGCGAGGTTGAGTGTTCCTTGCGGAATCCAAATTGCCTGGTACTTATAATGTTATTGTCATCACAAAAGTTTAAAATTCTCTTGTGTATGATTTTTTCAAAGATTTTATCTAATAAACTCAGGATGCTAATTGGCCTGTAGCTGGTAGGTAGATTTGAATTTTTTCAAGCTTTATGTATTGGAATTACTTTAGCCTTTTTAAAAATGCGGGGAAAGTATCCATTTTCTAAGCAAAAATTAAAAAGTTTACTTAATGTTTCAAAGAATAGATCGGGCATATTTTTAATGATAATAGCATTAAGACCGTCAAGACCAGGAGCTTTATTGTTTTTTAGCGCTAGGACTAGTGATTTAACTTCATTGAAATTAGTAAGTTCGACATTTGCTCCAACATCTGATAAACTATCAAGGCGGTGGATGTAATTTGAGACTCTAGAGTCTAAAGCGGACGAATTATTAATGGTTATGGTATGGGAGGTCGCAAAGACGTCAGCAAATGTATTTGCGTTCTCAGCATCAGTTTTTAGTATATCGTTATTAACGTATAAATCTGCACAAAGTGACTTATTTCCTTTAAGAGCTTTAGAGAGTTTCCAAAATTTTTTAGACCCTGTAGGCAGTTTTGAGATAAAATTTGACCAGCGGTCATTTCTGTCTCTATTAAGATGGAAACTAATTAGACTGTTTAATTGTTTTAATATGCAAATGATTTGAGTTCGTTGATTTTAGTCCCTACACCTTTGAAACTTTCTGTTGTATTTGTTTCTCTGCCTGATTAAAAATTTACTAGTTTCAGAGATTTCTCTCTGCCAAGAATTTTTCCTACCAGTAGGAATTAGATTAAAAGCGTCATTAGCGATTGATGTTAGCTTATTTAAAGACAGCTCTAGGCTGTCAGGATTAATAACGGCCTGATCAATATATTGGTTTCTGATTTCCATATTGACCCAGTTTCTGATTGCTGGCCAGTCTGCACAATAGTACAAGGGAACTGTCTCTAAAATATTGATAAAGTTGCCGAAAATTGAGCAAGTCACTGGGACGTGATCGGAATGCAGTATGTTAGGCAGGGTTTCTAAGGTGGATAAATTTACACTTGAGTTAGTTAAAAGAATATCAACTGTAGAGGGTTGTACTTGACTTATATTCTGACCAAAACGAGTGAAGTCACATGGATAGTGAATATAGTAGTTAGATCGCAAACAATGGTTGTAGAGTTCATTGCCAGTAGTATTATTCGACCCACAGTTCCAATGAGTATGATGTGCATTAAGATCCCCAAAAATAAAAAACTCGCTTGCAGAATTGGTTAATAGATCCAGATCAGTTATAAAGTCGACTGAAGTGACCGGCGGCATATAAGATGCAGTAAAAGTTACAGGCCTTCTGTTAATCATTATTTGTATAGAGATATTCTCAATTATACGTGTTTTTTTCTTAGGCAATAATATGTGTTGTATATTATTCTTGATGGCGATCAGCATACCTCCGCCATGAGATGACAGGTCTTCTCTGTAAATTTTATAACCACCGATTTTAAACTTATGGTGCGGTTTTAAGAAGGTTTCATTAAGAAGTAGAATGTCTACTCCTTTGTTACGTAAAACTTGCTCCAGCTGTGAAGCTGATGACTCAGTAGTTATGCCTTGTGCGTTCCAGTGCATACCATTCACATCTTATAAGACAGTTGAATTATAAGGCATGTTTAAGCATATTACCTAAAACTCGTAACTTGTCATACTTATTTTGATATTTTTGGAGTGCATCTACAGCTTCAAAAAATATTTGTAGGAGATCCTCGTTGGAGATAACATCATTATTATTACACAAATTATCGTTATTCAAAACATGTGACTGTTGATTTCTACCTTGAAGGTGGGTATTACGAGAATCATTGGTTCGTGCTCGATTTGGTAACTGAGGAAAGTTCTCATCGTCTATGTTGATGAATGACGTATTGGTACGTTTACTTCCTAGTCTGGATTTCGAGGTAATGCGTTGTCGGATTTCAAGGTACTCCTGACGGCATGGGCATTTAGGGTCGTCCGCTTTATGATTTATATATTTAAAGCCTTTTTTTACACAGTTGTGACATTTGTACACTACACTACTTTCCTGAGAACTTTTATTCAACTTACATTCAATGAAGTCATGATTACCGGCGCAGGCTGAACACACTGCAACTCTATGACAGTTTCTGGCTCCGTGACCATACATAGAGCATTTGGCACATTGAGTGGGACCTCTGTTGCCTTTGAGTGGCCTTCTCCAATACACTGCGATATTACAAAAGAATTTAATTTTTAAAACTTCACTTTTCGACACTTGTTGACGGTTGAATTCAATCATGTATAAAGCATCATCAGCAGAGGATTTTTTTGTTTTTATTTCCGAAATGCTTACAGGAGTAATATTGAATTCATTAACTAATTCATTTTTGATGATTTCAGTAGTAAATTGAGGTAACCCAAAAAGAACCAATTTAAAAGTCACTTCATGTGTATAAAAGTGCAAACCTCTGTTTTTAAGAGTATTCAGAGCAGTTTCGTGTATTAATAACGTGCTGGACATTATTTTAGTACCAACGGTCATTTTCTTAAAGGTGTATTTTTCACCTAATAATCCGATTACATCCGAAAACTTATACGCAGAGTCCACAATTATTGGAGGAACTTTTTCTTTTGCAGAAGTTACTTCTTTATCATCTGAGTCGGCTAATACTTGAAATTTATTAGCACTGGTTACAGGTCCGTCACACATCTTCGGTAGCTTGAACTTGGGGTTGTTACCCCAATATTCCTTTCTTTTTGTACCAAACATGCTAAAAAAGCAATTTATAAACTTTTAATAGTTTTTTAATCAATTAAATTAATTAAATCACGCACGATGAAAAATTACACGTTGTCTACGTTTTGAGGCAGAGATGCCAGATGTAAAAAAAAAAATTTAAAAAAGGTTGTTGCTCTGTAAATATTTTAAATTGAGCGGTTTACGCATTTTGAAAGCGGATTTCAATAGCCCCCATCTAGGGCTATTAAAATCCAGGAATGTAACTTTCGAGAAATTAGCCGATTATAGGGCATTCCATGACAGTTGTGAATTACAATAGCCCTAGTTACAGGCTATTGAAATCCGTTTTCAAAATTCAAAAACCGCTAAAATAACTTTAAATATTCAAATGAAACTTGATATTTTAGGTTTGATTTGAAACCTTATTTTTTAAAAAATACTAAAATTTATAACGTGGGCACCACAAAATAAGGTTCCTGAGTGGATTCTCTGTCCGTGGTTCTTTAAAATTTTTAAATTCGTTAAAAATTGACTTGTTGGTAATAAGAGAAACTTTGCTATATTGTTACGGATTTAGAGGGACAATTGTCTTTCGCTCTAAACCCTGTCCCTTCACCCGCACCCAACATAGCATACATATAACGGTACCACTTGAATATGCGCCTCATGCTCATATTTTGTTAAATGCCACGTACCCATTACATTTGCGCTATGACATGTTTAAAATCCCATCTTTTATTTCAGTTGACAACAACTTCTTTTTTTTTATCGTTGTTAAAAAAAAATCTGGAAGTATTTACAACAGAAAAGAATGTTCTAGAAAAGAGGGGAAAGGAAAATGTAACGTGATTAACATGCGCATTCATGACCCATTTTTTCTCTCTTTCTCTCTTCATAAAATAAACATTCACTCTCACATTTGCGTCTCGTGTTTAACACACACACAACAGACAAATAATTGTGTAGAGATTTTTTTTACCAGTACCTCTGCCCATACACAAACACATTCTTGCTGTGGAATGCCATGAATTGAAAGAATGTGATAACAGTTATTTTTTTTCTTTCTGATTGGAATGTGCATTTTCAATGTATAAAAACGCAAGCGAAAACCAAGTTAGTCAGTTAGTTAAAAATACTTGCGCAGAGCAGTTCGCCAAAAAAAATAATAAAATAAAGAAAATCAAGTTAGCTAAAAAAATATTTGCGCCGAGCGGTTCGCCAGTGGAAAAAAAAAAAACTCATAAAACAAATAAAGTGGTGGTGCAAGTGCACAAAAAGAGACAGTCGTCAGACGGCAATAAAAAATTAAAAAGTGAAAGGTTTTTCTATTTGTGCGCCAAAAAAATTACCAATTTTTTGTCAAGTAGATTTTTATAAATACAATTAATACAAAGTTGTTCAAAGAAAAAGAAAAACATTCAGAAGTTCAACTAATTGTATAACGCGTATACAGAAACAATTTTGTAATATAGCTGTATAAAGTTTTTTTCCATTCACTTGTGCGAATTTAAAATTAAAATTTTAATATTGTTTTTTTTTTAACATGGACAGTCATGAAAGAAATAGAAATGTAAATAAATTTATATGTGTGTTAAATAAATCATTACCTCCGTGTCTCCGCAGATTCAGTGTTATTTTCGTTAGATGCAAGTTCTTTTAAAAAAAAAAAAAATCAAACAAATTTTTTTGTATGCATGTACATACATGTTTAGTGAACTAACAAACTATGTGTAAATTAAAATAACAAAATGTGTTCTATAAACTCTGTAGGAAAAGGATAAACTTACAACATAGCACATACAATAAGAAAAAATTTTGAAAAAAGGAAAAGGAAGGCTTAATAACTAAAAGTGGAAAGAAAAGAGAAATGAGAAAGGAAAACCAAGTCAAAAAAAGAAAGAAAAAACAGAAAGATAGTGCAAAATAAGTTTTAATATATTATAACAAAAAAAAAAAAGAGCAAAGAAATGTAAAAGTGAGGCAAACTTGAAAAAATAAAAATAATGTATTAAAAGAAAAAGGAAAAATTGAAACTTTGTTTTAAAAATTTTTTGCTTTAACAAAATAATAATATACAAACATATTACATGAATTGAGACAAATTACAATTAAAACAACAATTATAACAACAAAAACCACAACAAAATTACTACTGCAACGAGAAATATAACTACGTACAAGTTTCAACATGAGCTACAACACCATTTGCAACAACAACATTAGCAACAACGGGGAGATACAACAGCACCAGCAACAACAACACGTAATTTGAGAGTAATCATAAGGTAAAGTTAAGATAATTTTAAGATTTTTTTTATTAATATAATTGTAAGGAATTTTTTTTAATGTAGAATTTTTTTTATTAATACTTCAAATTGTTGTAAATGAATTAAAAATGATAAAAATTTATAAATAAATAAATTCAAAGAAATTTAAATTCAATATAAAAAAAAAAAACTTAAAATTTAAAAAAAAAGAAAAATGAATTTATAAATATAAAAGAAAATATACAAAGAAATAGGAAATAAGAAAACTAAAATTGTAAATGTTAGGCTAAGAAAAATAGAAAAAAAAAATTAAATTTAAATAAAGTTTTTGCATTAAATTAAAATTTTGAAATGAATTACTAGTTTTTTTTTAAAGGAGGAATGCTAGGGACATGTTATCATGAAAAGTAAGTAAAGATCACCACACTTTTAGGGACAGAAATAGAAATTCAGGGTATACATTCTGTCAAGGCGTCTGACAATCCAGTAGTCAGTAGGGTGGGAAAAATGTACCCAAATCGGCACAACATCTTGCCAACGGCACATTTAAAAAAAATTTGAGCATTTGTTTTTTTTTCTTTTTATTAAAATTAAATACACTACGGTATTTTAACGCAAATAGTGTATTATATGTAAGCGTCTGTGAAACCGGGTTAAGAACCATTTTATACCACTGAGCTAGTCGAACATCATTTGTTTTGCCCTTAACCAAGCTTCCAAGAAATAGCAAATCCGTAAGGCGATTCTTTAACATTTTTTTTATTGTTATATTTTTCGTAGACGACGCATTACAATATTTTTGTCTTTGTTTTGTTTACTTATTTTTTTTTTTGCTGTGCACATGGTAAATACGTGCGTAAAAGAAAAAAAGTTGTAGGTGTGCGGTTGATAATACTTGTTTTCTTCATTTCGATTAATTTTTTTTCTTTTACGTACGTGTTTACGCCAATGTGAAGAAATAAACAGTGCAAAAACAACCCCAGAAGAAATTTTTTTTCATACGCCACGTGTAAATGGACTTTATATGGGGTCTATGGTCAAACATGGACCGAACTAAAAAAAATTTCGGTTTGTGATTTCTTTTTGTATAAAACTTATTTTTGCTGAATATTGTCTTGATATTCCAATTTTATAGGCATTATCATTAAGCCATATTTCGGGAATATATATATTTGTATGGGGGCTATGAGAAATCATGGACCGATTCTTACTATTTTCCGCACACTTGCTTCTTTTATAGTACAAACAACGTATACAAAATTTCATGGTATTATCGGCAATATATTTCAAAATATTGCAATAAAAGGGACGAAAAATATCAAATTTTTATGGAGGTGGTCTCACATATTGGTTCATAACTCTGGTTGACCTAAACCGATTTTGCTGATTTTAAATAGCAAACTTCTCGAAAGCACTTCTGACAGAATTATTGAAGGTTTGGATCCTGAATATATCTTGGGACTTCAAAAAACTGATTTCAACATCCAGACAGACAGACAGACAGACGGACATGGCTTAATCGACTCCGCTATCTATAAGGATCCAGAATATATATACTTTATAGGGTCGGAAAATTATATTGTGGAAATTTCACACGGAATGACAAACTTATATATACCCTTTTCATGATGGTGAAGGGTATAAATTAGAGTGGCCATAGTGGAACTTTTTTTGAAAAGTTAAATTTTTCGCACTGAAAAATATGAGGTTGGGGATAAAAATAATTATGCATATTTAAAATTTTTTTTTTTTTAGTTCCGAGTACCTCCGGGTTGAGCCCAAAGTTTTATTGGAACAAGTCGGTTTTAGTACTGCTAAAAAAAAAAAAAAAATTTCATCAAAGAGGGATTTTAAAGGAGATGCCAGCAAAAAAAAAATTGTTGGCGGTCACGCTTATTTTCGAGGGGGCGGGCCCGTAAAGTTGAAAATATGTAGGCCTATATCTCGGGAACTACTGGGTGTCTGATAATTTGTAATACATTAAATAAAAGGTATTAAAAATACCTTTCCAACGATATATATCATGATTATAAAATATGGACCGAATATGGGTTAAATCCGAAAAGAATATTTTTTGACCCGAATTTTTTTTAATATCTAAAAAAATTAAAAAAATGTCTATATAAGTGTTGATTTAGTTTATTAATATAAATAGCCAAGACATTAAGCTTTAATTTAAGGTATCATATGTGTCTGTAGGTAGAATTATAAGCAAGTTTATCCGTAGTTTATCTGTAGACTATTACGGCTCGTTTTAAAGGTAATTATTATATTGATTGAATGAAAATTATTCCTCTTGCGAGTATTAAAAATTTTTTTATAAAAACTTTTTAGTCGAAGCTTACTTCTGTTAAATATAAAAAATTTATTTGAAATTTATTTTTGTATATTTCTGTTATATGTTCCACATTAGAAGAAATATACAAAAATAAATTTCAAATAAATTTTTTATATTTAACAGAAGTAAGCTTCGACTAAAAAGTTTTTATAAAAAGGTAATTATTATATGTATCGAAGAAATTAAGTTGGGAACATAGAGTCAGATTTTGTTGTTATTCAAATATAAACAGGAACAAAAATAGTGATGAATGGGTAATATAATAAAACGAGTACCTCCGGGTTGAGCCCATTGGCCATTGGTCACTCTAATGGAGGTATCCTATCCTGCATACAAAATTTTTAAAAAATGTGTTTTTTTAATTTTCAGATCTTATAATTCTATGATTATAGTACCTACAGACACATATGATACCTTAAATTAAAGCTTAATGTCTTGGCTATTTATATTAATAAACTAAATCAACACTTATATAGACATTTTTTTTAATTTTTTTAGATATTAAAAAAAATTCGGGTCAAAAAATATTCTTTTCGGATTTAACCCATATTCGGTCCATATTTTATAATCATGATATATATCGTTGGAAAGGTATTTTTAATACCTTTTATTTAATGTATTACAAATTATCAGACACCCAGTAGTTCCCGAGATATAGGCCTACATATTTTCAACTTTACGGGCCCGCCCCCTCGAAAATAAGCGTGACCGCCAACAATTTTTTTTTTGCTGGCATCTCCTTTAAAATCCCTCTTTGATGAAATTTTTTTTTTTTTTTTTTTTTTAGCAGTACTAAAACCGACTTGTTCCAATAAAACTTTGGGCTCAACCCGGAGGTACTCGGAACTAAAAAAAAAAAAATTTTAAATATGCATAATTATTTTTATCCCCAACCTCATATTTTTCAGTGCGAAAACTTTTGGATTTAACATTTTTTAATTTTTCTGTATAACGCTATGGCCAGTCTAGTATAAATATAGCAAAGTTTCGCTTATTACCAACAAGTCAATTTTTAACGAATTTTACAGAACCACGGACAGAAAATCCACTCAGGAACCTAATTTTGTAGTGCCCACGTTACAAATTTCAGTATTTTTTAAACAAATAAGGTTTCAAATCAAACCTAAAATATCATGTTTCATTTGAATATTTCCAGTTATTTTAGCGGTTTTTAAATTTTGAAAGCGGATTTCAATAGCCCCCATCTAGGGATATTAAAATGCAGGAATGTCACTTTCGAGAAATTAGCCGATTATAGGGCATTCCATATCAAAGTAAAAAATTTCAAAAAGGTTGTTGTTGAATAACTCTTTCAAATTAATCGGTTTACGGATTATGAAAGCGGTTTTCAATAGCTCCCAACTAGAGCTATCAAAATCCAGGAATGCCACTTTCGAGAAATTAGCCGATTATGGGGCATTCCATATCAAAGTAAATAATTTCAAAAAGGTTGTTGTTGAATAACTCTTTCAAATTGAGCGGTTTACGCATTTTGAAAGCGGATTTAAATAGCCCCTAACTAGGGTCATTAAAATGCAGGAATGTCACTTTCGAGAAATTAGCCGATTATGGGGCATTCCATATCATTGCAAAAAGGTTGTTGCTCTGTAGAACTTTGAAATTGAGCGGTTTACGCATTTTGAAAGCGGATTTCAATAGTCCCCGTCTAGGGCTATGAAAATACAGGAATGCCACTTTCGAGAAATTAGCCGATTAAAAATAGCCCTAATTGGGGGCTATTGAAATCCGCTTTCAAAATTCGTAAACCGCTCAATTTGAAAGTTTTACAGAGCAACAACCTTTTTACAAAATTTTAAATAAATTTTACTTTGATATGGAATGCCCTATAATCGGCTAATTTCTCGAAAGTGGCATTCCTCGATTTTGATAGCCCTGGTTGGGGGCTATTGAAATCCGCTTTCAAAATGCGTAAACCGCTCAATTTGAAAGTTTTACAGAGCAACAACCTTTTTGCAAAATTAAAAAAAAATTTATTTTGATATGGAATGTTCTATAATCGGCTAATTTCACGAAAGTGGCATTCCTGGATTTTGATAGCCCTGGTTGCGCGCTATTGAAAACCGCTTTCAAAATGCGTAAACCGCGCAATTTGAAAGAGTTATTCAACAACAACTTTTTTGAAATTTTTTACTTTGATATGGAATGCCCCATAATTGGCTAATTTTTGGAAGGTGGCAGTATTGGATTTTAATAGCCCTAGATATGGGCTACTGAAATCCGCTTTGAAAATACGTAAACCGCTCAATTTGAAATATTTACAGAGCAACAACCTTTTTTAAATTTTTTTTACTCTAAAATGGATTGCCGTATAAACGCCTAATTTTTCGAAAGTGACAGATGTGAATTACAATAGCCTTAGTTACAGGCTATTGAAATCCGTTTTCAAAATGCAAAAACCGCTAAAATAACTGGAAATATTCAAATGAAACTTGATATTTAAGGTTTGATTTGAAACCTTATTTTTTTAAAAAATACTAAAATTTATAACGTGGGCACCACAAAATTAGATTCCTGAGTGGATTCTCTGTCCGTGGTTCTTTAAAATTTTTAAATTCGTTAAAAATTGACCTGTTGGTAATAAGAGAAACTTTGCTATATTTTTGTCTTTGTTTTGTTTACTTATTTTGTTTGTCTTTATTGTGCACATGGTAAACACGTGCGTAAAAGAAAAAAAGTTGTAGGTGTGCGGTTGATAATAGTTGTACTCTTCGTATCGATTCGATATTTTACGCGACGTTGAAACTTTTTGTTCACAGTTGCACATTTAAGGCCCAACTATAATATGCATATGCTAGCTTACATGGTGAAATTAAATACTAGGTGACCGCATTGCTACAACAATTACAACAAGGCAAAAACAACAGGCATTTTTGTTTGTGTAAAAACTTTCGTCACTGTCAAAAACATCTGGCATAAAATAAAGAAAACAAACAAAAACAGAAAATTTTTTTTAAGAAAATCATGTATAAATTATTGTGTCTGCCACTCAAGAAGCCATCAGAAGTTGATGTGTAAAAGATTTTAACAATCTTATAAAAAGTGCATATAGCTAGTGGAGCTTCTGCGGAGGCTAAATAAAGAAACTGCAGTTCAAAAATTTGCACGACAACGATAAAATTGTACGTGAGAAATTTTGTCCATCGAACAACTACAACAATCTATGCCCGCAGCTGGCGGCTCAGTAGATCCCAACTGTGCTAGTGTACAAAAGTTGAAAAATCTAATGGAAGCTGTTGAAACTATAAAGGCGGAACGTGATGCCATAGAATCTGAATTGAAATCTGCTACCTTCAATATGAAAGAGGAATTCTTGGAAGCTTCTCGACTTCTGGTAGTGGAAGTGGTAAGTTGGAAACATTAAGCTTACTATGTTGATAATATTATCTGATACATCAAATTATGTGTATACAACTTGTGGAAAATGTTTTTAAAATATGTTTAATTTTCACTTAGATATATCATCGGCAACAGCATCGTCACCTGCTGCACCAACTGCCGCTGCAACTGGTAGTATTCCCTATCCACAAGCTGTTCAAGGAATGCCTATGCCATATGGTGCCGGACCTAATGCCCCTTATCCATCATATGCACCACCACATTTATTACAAAGCAAATAATTAATAAACCCATAATATTTTAATTTAAATATTTTTTTTTAAGTTGCTTATTACAAAATTTTTTTGTTTTGGTCCAATTCAATTAATGAATTTTACTTTAGCACAAAATGATATTCAAAATTAAATACACAAGATTTTTCGTAATTATTAACACAGTTAAGTTTTTGGTGTTTTTATTTATTACAATTACTTTTTTATTATTGCATAAAAGTATGTATGAAGTTGTTTTTAAAACAAGTAAACACACATTTTAAACATAAAAATTATATATACCAATAAATAATGCAAATATTGTTAAACAAGAACGTGTATTTTTAGTTTAAAAGTATTTTCTATAATATTTGAAACGAAATTTAGCTATATTGTATGGCTTTATAAATCTTTCTGTTTATAGCGTTTAAAAAATTCCTTCTTAATCGAAAAACTTTGAGATTTTTATCGCTCAGGCGGAGCTTTTTAATGTTAATATCCATAAGAAATGATAAAACACTATCCAAGGTATCGGTGGAAATGGAAATCTGTATAATAATAATAATAAAAATATAAAATAAAAATCTTCTTGAAACACACAAACAAAACTTACCATTTTATTATCAATTATGGCTTGATGGCAATTTAAAAGATTTACTATTAAATCATAATCATTACAATTCTGCTGCTCATCTCTGCCCAAACGTAATGTAATATTAAAAGTAATTTGTTTATATTGCTCATTGAAAATCTATGTTAGAAAATTTGTTAAAAAAAAATATATAGGTTTTAAATTAATTTTAAGAAAAACTTACAGCTCCTTTAATTGTACTAAATGGACACTTGGCTATTAAAGTCAACAGTCTTAAGATGTTAGAGAAATTGGGTTCCTCCAATTATCATCTTAACCGCCGATTCTAAGGGTTTGTTGCAAAGTTGTTGTTTTTTAGCTTTGCTAAATCTTTTAAATCCTCATTAATTTTTGCATTGAACGTATAGCTTAAAAAATATTTAACTTACCGAATGTCCTATATAAATTTTGTTAATACGTCTAAAATCTTCATTCCACGTTTTATAGTTGTACTTTGGGCAGTTTCTTACGTTCTAATATGCGATGAGTTTTTTTCTGCTCTTTTAAGCGCTTATTTAAGTTTTTAACTCGAAAGTATATTCTGCATTTAAAGAAAAACTGTTTCACATTTTCGGGTAAGTCAATAGACGCACTTGCCTCGACCAGGTGTCTGCGAATGTTCCGACAATGAGAAATGTTACACCCGTTGACTTTGTAGAATATCGATTCCATCTGCTTCAGCTTTATGACGAATTCATTTGTTGGCTTTTTTAAATACCCTTTAGACACCTGGTCAACCCACGTGAAAGAATTTTGATGGCATTCATAATCCACTAGCTTGAGCTTTCGAATAATATAGCCTGCTATATATTCCAAGGCATCCTCTTGCAGAATGCCAATGCCATCAATGCCTGTCTCATTAGACTCATAGCATATTTCCTCTTCAAAGCCACTTTCACGCAAGAAATCTTCACATAAGGCATTTTCTTCTTCTAGTAAGAGATCATCGTCTTCCTGTAACACTTCAGAACAAATTTGGGTATGTTCTGCAAAGGACACGTTGCCGTCACTAGTATTAAGCCAATTAGTATCGTCATTTGCAACATTTCCTTTACCATTTAAATGTTCAGTATTTTTTGCTGAATTAAGAATAATAAACATACATATGTGAGTTATTAAAACAAAGTATAATAATGCTGTCCAATAAAAAACAAACCTAGAGTAAACCTTGGAGTAAGATTCTTTTGGCATAACTTACTCCACTGTTCTCTTCTTCTTGGGTCTTGAGGAACCTTAAAGAAGGGACCACTTCCAGCTACTCCTTTTTTACGGCATAAGATGCAGCAACGCATTTTTCTACAGCAAAAAAATATTCACTTTTAAAGTGGAATCTTTATATTTATCTTACAAAAAATACTTACATTTTTAGCAAAACAACTCAAAAACAAACACACTATTTATTATAATAAAGTTTTAAACTATTTAACGCAGATAAAACGGCGACAAAAACTCACTTTTTCAAATACAAAATAATTGTTTAAAGTTTTTTTTTTATATAAACTTTGACTATTTATTTGTAAACAACTTTTTGACATTCTCAATTTCACCATAAATAATCAGCTGGCGCTACGCTACCACCTAGTATAAATTCACCTTGCTAGCTTAAGTAAATTGCAAAAGTTAACGAAAAGGCTGTCAAATGCATAACCAGTTCAGAGTTAACGTTCAGGTGGCTACAATGTGCTTACTATGTATTATTATATTTTATAATGAAAAGAAAACTTTGTACCCGAAACGCATACCTTTTTCTTTTTTTTAAATTTATCGGCAAAAGTGCTAAAATGTACAGCTGTGGCACCACTAAATTGTAAATAATAATAAACGTTTACATATATTTTGGTAATAATGGAGCTTCCATTCGCTTTACCTCCTTACAAAATCGTTCGCGGAGTAGTTTCCATCTGTGTTTACAGTCAGCTTCTATTAATTCATGGCAATGTAAAAAATGAATACAACAAAAACAAAAAAAATTTATGTATTGCATATTACCAGTTTTGTTACACTTTTCTCCAACTTCTTTCCATACCCTTTCCTTTACATTTTGTTTAAATAAAAAGGGTCCCTTTTATTGTAAAGGCACTTATTTTTTCCACATTTTCTATTAAATTTAAAATAAATATATTTTCTTCTTTCTCCATTTTGTTCAAAACACAAACAAACAACAACAAACAGCTGATTCCGTACAGAATGTGCAATCAGTTTCGCTTTTTGCTTAAGTAAATGACAGTTGGAAAACTTAACGAAAAGTTTCGTTAAGTACATTATAGTTTGCCACATACAATTTATATGTGTTCGCAAGTTTGCTTAAGCTAGCATATTTTATTTTTTTTTTATTTGCTCTATATTTTTGTGTTCTTTCACGACCATCGCGACGTCGATCAACCTATATTTGTTTACGTTGCTCAAGCGATAATTTCTCGTCCCGTATTTTTCCCTCTGACGTCGTTCTCGCAGTTTACCAGATTTAAGGCCCAACTATAATATGCATATGCTAGCTTAAGCAAACGTGCGAACACATATAAATTGTATGTGGCAAACTATAATGTACTTAACGAAACTTTTCGTTAAGTTTTTCAACTGTCATTTGCTTAAGCAAAAAGCGAAACTGATCGCACATTCTGTACGGAATCAGCTGTTTGTTGTTGTTTGTTTGTGTTTTGAACAAAATGGAGAAAGAAGAAAATATATTTATTTTAAAATTAATAGAAAATGTGGAAAAAATAAGTGCCTTTACAATAAAAGGGACCCTTTTTATTTTAACAAAAATGTCTTTCTGTCGCGGTTTATTTCTCTGACAGAACAAGAGCGTCTTCTTCTTTTACAGTGTAGTTCACTTATTTCTTTTAATGTGCACAGGTCTTCAAGCGCTAACTTTAATATTTTCATATTATTTAAATTTTTAAGTTTTTCTCCATTTTTGCAAACACAATACGAAAATTAACAAAACATATGTAAACGTTTAATATTATTTACAATTTAGTGCTGCCACAGCTGTACATTTTAGTACTTTTGCCGAAAAATTAAAAAAAAGGAAAAATTATGCGTTTCGGGTACAAAGTTTTCTTTTAATTATAAAATAATATAATAATATTTATAAAATATATTCATTTAATGGGTATTTGTTAAAATAAAAACATTTCTTTTAAACATAAATGAGCAACTGTGGACAAAAAGTTTCAAAGTCATTGTAGCCACCTGAAAGTTAACTCTGAACTGGTTATGCATTTGACAGCCTTTTCGTTAACTTTTGCAATTTGCTTAAGCTTGCTTATGCATATTATAGTTGGGCCTTTACGCTTTTTGTATTCTTCGTATTTACCAGTGGTTTTTAATTTTTCTACTTAATTATGATTTTTCTGAGCTTTGCTCAGGTTTGCCCTGAGCATTGCTACAACAATTACAACAAGACAAGAACAACAGGCATTTTTGTTTGTGTAAAAACTTTCGTCACTGTCAAAAACATATTTTTTTTATATAAACTTTGACTATTTGTAAACAACTTTTTGACATTTTCAATTTCACCATGAATATTCAGCTGGCGCTGTCACCTTGTATTTAAATTCACCTTGGGTTTGCCTGTAAGAATGTTGATGGATTTAATAATTAAGGCCCAATAAAACAGTGCGTATTTAAGTGCCATTTATTTTTAAAGTGCATTTAAGTACAAAATTTTGTTTTTCACTGAAAACTTAAATGCTACTTAAATGGCCAACGATGTTCATTTAAGTGCAACTTAAGTTTTAAACATTGAACATATGGTTTTCACATTTGTTTTTGTTTTTTTTTTCTTTTCAATCATGCTGCTGTATTTTTTAACAGCGTCCAACAAGAAGTCAAAAGTTGGGACTTCTTTTATCCATATTTATGCCACCAAATTTAATATATAAAACACACAAAACAATAAAACACACAAAACAATACAACAAGTAAACACAAAAACCGAAACACAAAATTGTTGGCAAATTTTATTAAACAAATCAGCTGTTTTCTGAAATATATCGATAATTTTGTTGACATTTCAAAGTGCTACCATATTTTTACCACAAAATCATAACAGCAAATAAGTATGACTGAAAAAATGAATCTGTATTTAAATGCAACTTAAGTTTTTATGAAAATTAACTAAAACTACACTTAAATACGCACTGTTTTATTGGGCCTAAGTAACACATGTTTTTTTCTAAAGAAGACTGAAACATCACCATATTTTGGTGGATAATTACAATAATTTTGCCAATACTTTCCCGATTTTTATATTTATTTTATATAATTTAATTTTTACAACGTTTATATGAGACTTTGCTTAAAAAAACTTTTTCATAAAAAAAAAACTGGAAAGTCACAAGAAAATTTGGGATTCAAATCAAAGCCAATGAAAATGGTTCCAAATAATATTTTCACGTAAATATTAAATTAAATCAGTTAAGTACAATATTATTATTTTATAAAACGATTGAAAATTTCATAAAGAAATTTTGATTTAATCAATTATTATTACTTTTTTAACCGGCGCGATATTACCACTCATTTCTAATGCTCAAAATTTTTGATATTTTAATACTTCACAAATGTACTCTGTGTTTTGTAAGGCTTTGGACTATAAACAAACAAATGAGAATCACAAAAGCACTAGATAATAAAACAAAATTTTTCATTGAATTCTCCCTTTCCGCGGCCTTGGCCATATACATAAATATATAAATTTTTTACATTATAAACACATTTTGTTTTTTTATTTCGCTTACAAGTCATTCAAAACAAATGCCTTAAAATTATAAACAATAAGCCCTGGTGGTACCCAACCTATCTTATCCATGAAGAAACAGGCTACGAAAAAATTAAGTATTTTGAGAAAAACGAAAGTTCTTCTTATTTGTTAATAAGAGAATGTAATGTTTTAAACCAAAATTAACTATAAATTATCAAACTGTAAAGGCTGTGCTTATATAAGACTATTGTAATTTAATAGTCATACTATAATCACATGAACCTTTTCGAATAATGTATGGATTATTTAAATATTCATATAAAGGTTTTTTTTTACCGAGTTTTACCTTTAAAATTCTCAACTATGTATGTAAATAAACTCTTTAAATTCGCTCGAGCAACTCAATCATTTGTTGTAATATCTCTAAAGATAAGATCCCATTTGTAAATATTTAGTTTTGTAAAATAATGTAAATAAAGGACGATTTTTTAAATAAAAAAAAATGTTTTTTTTATTTAAACAATATTTTTATAAAAATGTTATCTCTTTTTGGTACTTTTTTTAAAACAGATTTTCTCAACAAAAATATCTATATATGTTATATTTTTGGTGCTTTTTTGAAATTTGAATTTTTAAGGTCTAAAAACCGGATTTTTATTTAAAAGTTTTCATAGTGCCCAATTTTCAGATTTAAATTATAAATTAAATAATTTAATATTTCTTAAAAACATTGGAAATACATTTTGACATCCGAGCAGGGACTTGTTAGAACTAAATAAAATAAAAAAATTGTGATTGATAAGATTTGATAATTTAATTCAAATTGTGCTTAAGTTACTGATTCAATTAGAATCAACAAACAATCAATTAAAAACAAAGTGATGTGTTGTTTAAAAGTTTTATTAAAAAATTATAAAACAAAGCACACTAAACAAACAAACTAATAAATAAACAAACAAACTAAATTTATCCAAATTTGTCTTGATGCCTCGTCGTTGGCTCTGTATCATCTGTAATGTCGAGAGAAACCAGAGGAGTAATTCCGAAACTGAACCATATACATAACAAGTTCACGGTTAGTGAATGACCGTTGCTTCCTCCACTCCACATCAAACTGGGTATTGTAAAAAATTTTATAAAAGCATTGAACCCAGATGGAATTGCTTTTACCGAATTGCGCCGAATTTTTCCACGATTAAGCGGCATGAAAGTAAAAGAAGGTATGAACTCTAGCTACTTTATTAAATTAGATTTATATTTCATATCATAATGTTTTTATTTTACAGGAATTCTTAATGGACCGGACATTCGTCGTGTAATGAAGGACCAACAATTTGAACTTGCATTGAATGATATGGAGCTATTGGGCTGGAATTCTGTGAAATCAGTAATAGAAAATGTATTAGGAAATCATCGGTCTGAAAATTGGCGAATTTTAATTGGAGATATGCTAACCGCATTTAAAAACTTAAACGTCAAAATGTCATTGAAAATACATTTTCTGCATTGTCATGCAGAAAAATTTAATGAACAATCACCAGCCGAGTCTGATGAACATGGCGAGAGATTTCACCAAGTAACAGCCAGACTCGAACACTGGTATAGTGGCAAACAACTTGATTCGCTATTAGGGGATATTTGTTGGAATCTGCAGGAGGAAGAAGAATAAATTTGTAAGAATGAATGATATTCTTAGTGATCAATCAACATATAAAATATTAATGATCCGACAATTAAATTACAACAGACAAATAACAATATAGTAGAAAAACTTAGCAAATTAGAAATTATTACAATGATAGAAAAGTTAAATTTAAAAATAACTACAGCTATAGCTCCGAAATTATATGGAGTTCCTAAAATCCATAAGGAAACATTTCCATTAAGACCTATTTGTTCATGTATAAATTCTCCATCACATGAGCTTAGTAAATATTTAACAAAAATTCTTAAAAACATAACTAAAAATTCTATATATAATATAAAGGAATCATTACAATTTAAAGATAGAAATAAACAAATAAAAATAGAAAATGATGAAAAAATCATTTCTTTAGATATAATTTCATTATTTCCTAGTATACCTATAGATTTAGAAAACAAATGGAATATAATTAGAGAATATACATCTATTTTTTTTTACCATTGATTTATTTATTGAATCTTCTGATGCTGAAATGACAATAAGTTTTCGAATCTTAATACTAAAAGAAAATAATAAGCCCAGCCAGTGCTAGACAAAAATTTTTATGTTACTAAAAAATTTCACATCAACTGATCCAGTCATCTGTTTTGCGCTTGAGTTAAAGCAAGGGTATCCCTCCTTCTCAACCCATTGTGGCCACTAAAGTTAAGGATGTCTCGTGCAAGTGGGTTTGGATGGTGTTCAAGTTTGCTGACGTACTTTGACGTATATTTTGTAAATTCGACTTTTACTAATGGCACGCCTAGATCTTTGTGGATTCGAGAATTTTTAACATACCGTGGAGCTGCAGTAATTATACGTAGAATTTTATTTTGACCCCTTTGAATTTTTTCAATGTTGGATGCTGAGGCAGTACCCCATAATTGAATTCCATAACACCAGATTGGCTTTAGAATTGCATTGTACAATAAAAGTTTGCAATCCAACTTTAATGTAGAGTTTCTGCCGATTAACCAATTAAGTTGCTCTGCTTTTAATCTTATCTGTGTAAGTTTTGCGTCGATATGAGACTTTCAAGTTAAACGACGATCGAGATGAATTCCGAGGTATTTGACTTCATTGTGTTGCGGGATAATTTGGTTATTTATTCTGATGAACGAGCAGGTATCTTTTCGCATTGTGAAAGTTATATGAATACATTTCTGTTCGTTTACCCTGATTTTCCAAAGCTCAAGCCAATTCTCTAGTTTATAAACATATTTCTGCAAATTCTGTGATGCTATTTGATGGTCCTTATGAACGCTTATAAAGGCTGTATCGTCTGCAAAAGTTGAAGTATGTATTATGGGGTCTGACGGCATATCGGATGCATAAATCAAATATAAAGTAGGACCCAGTATGCTACCCTGGAGTACCCCTGCTTCAATTGGCTGAGCGGGGCTTAAAAATTCGCCTTCTTTGATTGTAAATTTGCGACCATATAAATAACTTTTCATAAGTTTGTGGGTGTTAGCAGGCAGAACTAATTTTATTTTATGCATTAAACCTTCATGCCAGACTTTGTCGAACGCTTGGGAGACATCAATGAAAAGCGCGGAACAGTATTTTTTCTCTTCCAACGGCCGTCTTATCACATTTACCAATCTGTGTGTTTGTTCGATGGTACTGTGTTTAGCTCTGAACCCGAAGTGTCGTTCAGAATTGGAATCAACTTAGCCAATAACAATTTTTCAAACAGTTTTGAAATTGTCGGCAGTAGACTAATTGGCCTATATGACTCTACTTTAGTGGGGTCCTTCCCTGGCTTAGGAATCATGGTAATCATAGATACCTTCCAATCTGCAGGATAGTATTCTAGGCGTAAAATAGCATTGAAAATAAATAGGATAATTCTTCTAGCTACACGAGATAACTCCACAAGCATTTTGTTGCTGATTTTATCCATACCTGGAGCTTTTTTAAGATTCAGAGTACCAATAGCGCTTTGAACATCATTAAAGGTAAGTCTTAGAGGTACAGTAGGTCTAATAACGAGTGGAGGCAAATCAGATGCATTATTTTAGTTGTTTATAGTAAACACATTTCTCAAATGGTTAACAAATAAAGTCCCCTTCTCGGAATCATTTCTAGCCCAGTCTGCAGTCGGATTTCGCAGAGGAGGCTTTCCTCTAACTGGTCTTTTTAAACCTCGTGCCGCCTTCCATAAGGAATAGTCAGATTGTGGGGTACTATCAAGACCCTCCAAGTAAGATCTAAGTGAGGCCGTTCTTTAGATTTCTAAGAAATTTCTTAGTATATCTCTGCATTCTCGTAACCTAGCTTTCAGTTGAGGATACCTGTGAATTTGCCACTCTCTTCTAACTCTTCTTTTTTCTGACAGGAGATGATCGAGTTCAGCGAAATAAGTTCTATTTGACCCACCTCTGCACTCAATGTCGTATGTGGAGGCGTGATGTACAGCTCTTCGTATGTCCTCAGTAAACTTGCCAATCGACCCATCAATATCCTCGGTAGTTCTCAACACTACATTTTCCGTTCAGTGGGAACTTAAACACTTTTTATACTTTATCCAACTTACTCTGGTTTTAGATATGTCCCGAAATGGAGAGCCATTTCCTTGAAGGAAACGCATTGAAATAATAGAAGGATAGTGATCTGAAGACAAGTCTAATGAAGACTCCACTTGTATCGATTCTACAGGGATATTTTTCACTACTCCGAAGTCAATAACATCGGGAATCTTCCGTCGGTCCGTCGGCCAGTAAGTGGGATGCCCGCTTGAGAGTACATCTAAGCCCATTTTGGCAATGGTGTTGAAGAGTTCACGACCCTTCGGGGTCACTAGAACCCCAAAATGTGTGTTTGGCGTTAAAGTCACCAGCAACTAAAAATCTAGCTCCAAGGGAATTGAAGAAGCTGTAGTATTGGTGTTCTTTTATTGAAAATCGAGGCGGCGAATAAATTGATGATAAAACAAAATTGTATTGACAGAATTCAATTCAAATGTTTGTTGCTTGTAGGTAATCCTCACATATGTTGTTCATTAAATAATGTTTTATTCTGTTCTTTATAAGAATTACCGAACCTCCACATGCTCTTCCGCGGGGATCTTTAGTATCATACAACACGTAGCCATTAATATTGAAGTACCCTGTCGCCGTCAAGTGAGTTTCAGCAATCATCATGACATCAATCTGCTTATCCATCAGGAAGTGTTCCAGTTCGTTTTTATGTTGGCGGAGGCCGTTCGCATTCCAAAAACAAATGTTTAAACAAATCATTTCTTTAAAATGGCTTGTAAGATAGTGGATTGCATTTTCAGCATTTCCTGCATCATGGATGTCATAGTGGTTTAAAGGTGTTCATAGTTTGGACAAGTGTCTGCAAAGTAGTCTCTAGAGTGTTAATATTAGGCTCGTAATATTGTGATTTAGGTTCCTGCTCTAAACCTGGCATATTAGATTTTACGTTTGCGTAAGAAACTTATCTAGAACTAGGCGCGTTTACATGACTAGTGGACCGTAACAATTGAGGGAAATTGTCACTCGGTGCAAAATTTGGCTGTTGAGGATGATCAGGCAATACTGACGTCTTGTTGGTTCTTATGCATTTCAAATGAGTGTAAATTGGACAACCTCTATAATTTGCGGTATGATTACCTCCGCAGTTACTGCATTTTTTGATTTTTAAGTCAGTTTTCGACTTATCGCATTGAGCAGTTGCATGTAGCTCCACACACGCAACACCAAATGTCGGCAATTTACAGTACGCTTTGGTATGACCAAATTCTTGACAGTTAAGAAACTGAACGGGTCCCTGACGCTTATGCGGTTCTTCCACGGTGATTCTACGATGCAGAAGGTAAATCAGATTGTAGATGGGATGGGACTCGTTTTTCTTTAATACGACATCTCCAGGTTCCAATTCCACCCTGAACATAGGCTGTGGAGTCTTTTCACGGTTTCTAATATTCGTTATGCTCTTAATTTTGAAGCCTTTTTCCATTAAGCTAGTCTTTATCTCGGCAGGATCAACATCTGGGTCTATACCCTTTAGAACGACTTGGAGTCCTTTTGCGCCTTTCAGCTGGTAGGTATAGAAATCCCTACTCTCCCTCTCCAACTGGTTGGACAATTTTCGAAAATAATCCTCCTTTTTCACTTGTATTTTGGTTTCGCTGATATTTCCATGTTTAATTGATGTTACGCTAAACTTATTTTCACCTATTACCGAAACAATTCCTTGTACCAATTTACTGGAAGTGGGCTCTCTCAGATAAATTGGTGGGGGCTTAAACGTCTTCTTAGAAAGTTCTGGCTCATCCGTCTGGAGGAGAGCAAACCTATTTTGATCATTACTCACGGTCTTAGGAGCTTTTGAATTTGATGACACTTGATCAGATGTCGGGCTCCTCTGTCGCTTAAGAACTGTGACGTATTTATCCATACCTACTTGTTTTCTATGTTTGACTGCACTATTTGATGAAGAAGATGTTGATGGTTTTTCATCGGATGAGATAACTATATTGGGCGAACAGGAACGACGCCGTTCCACGGCTCTTGCAGTGAGAAGATTCTCCACAGATTTTTTTTAAGGATTCTTCCTTAGAGACCCATATAGTTTTTCTAGTCGAGCTAAGCTCTTTCTCAGAATTACATCTGAGAGGAACACTCATACAATTTTTATGCGATTTTTAGTGTTTTTTTTTAATTACCGATATTACCGTAGATTTTTTTAACCTATTACGAGTTATTTTTTCACTTTTTTGTTTTATTTCAAGCTATTACACTTTTTCACCTATTACGATTTTTTCACCGAAAATTCAGCCGCACTAAAAATAACACGTCCGAATAGTTCGATGAGACGAGACATCTATGGAGAAAGAATTGTTTTTAGAAATTGTAAAATTTTGCATACAGGATAACAGGTACTTTCAATATAACAACAAAATATATTCTCAGCATAAAGCACCTATGGGTTCTCCAGCTTCTCCAATTATAGCAGATATAATTATGGAAGAACTACTTAATACATGTATTAATAAATTGTCTATTAAACCAAAAATTATAACAAAATATGTGGATGATTTATTTTGTATTATTTCAGATTATGAAATAATAAATATATTAAACATATTTAATTCTTTTCACCAAAATATTAATTTTACAATTGAAAAAGAATCTAATAATAAACTTCCATATTTAGATACAATAGTAATTAGAAAGGGAGATAAATTTCTAATAGATTGGTATCAAAAACCAATTTTATCAGGAAGAATTATTAATTATTATTCTAAACATCCAAAGAGAGTTATTATAAATACAGCTAAAAACTTAATAGATAAAGTTCTAAATATTAGTGACAAAATATTTCATAAAAATAATAAAATAAAAATCAAACAAATTTTAAAAGATAATAGTTTTCCAAATGAACTAATTTATAAATTAATAAGACAATATAAAAGACCAAAAAATAATAATACAAATATAAATTCTAAACCTAAAATTTATAAATCTCTAACTTATATTCCATTAATTTCTGAACGACTAGAAAATTCAAAATTTTATGACAGCTTATATAACACATTAAATAGATTATATAGTAAAATTAAGGATAAAACATTAAAATTACATAAATCTAATATTGTTTATAAAATACCGTGTATGGGTAAAAATAATGAAGAATGTAATAAAATATATGTAGGTACAACTAAAAATAAATTGAAAACTAGATTAGCTGGACATAAATCTGACCAAAAACACAAACATACTTCTTCTCAAAAAACTGCATTAACATCACACTGTTACAATTTAGATCATTATCCAGATTTTGAAAATACTACTATATTAAATACAGAAACAAATTATAAAAGACGATTTATGTTAGAAATTTTACAGATTATTAATGTACCGATAGAAAAGAGAATTAATTTTAAAACAGATATAGACAATGTAGCTCAAAATTACAGACATTTAATTTATAAGAATAAGTTTAGAAACTAAAAATATTACATATAGAATTTTTCATTTATTATTCCAAACAAGTTTTTTATATACATATATATCATAATTGTATATCATAATTGTAAACTTTTCATTTTCTGTTAAAAATTTTTTTCAATTTCATACTTCAATTATTATTTTATTATAATTCAAAACTTGTATTATTCCTGAAGAAGCTATCCATTGTGATAGCGAAATATTGGAAATAAATACATATATATAAATAAATTAAATATTTTTATATAAAATTCAAGTGACCTTATCTATATATATAAAATTCAATGTATGTATGTATGTATGTATGTATGTATGTATGTATGTATGTAACGTATAGACTCCAAAACGGCTGAGCCGATTTTGATGAAATTTTCACAGCATGTAACTGTGACTCTGGAAGGAATAATAGGGTACTTTTTTTACCACGCCCACTTTTTTAAAATATTGTAATTAGAGACAAACCTCTGGACCGATATTTTTGAAATTTTCACAGCATGTTACTGTGACTCTGGAAGGAAAAATAGGGTACTTTTTTTACCACGCCCACTTTTTTTAAATATTGTAATTGGAGACCAAACCTCTGGACCGATATTCTTGAAATTTTCACAGCATTTAACTGGGACTCTGGTAAGATTAATAATTTACTTTTTTTGACCCCGCCCATTTTTACGCCCACTTTTTAAAAATTATGTAATTGCTCCCATATAGTTTTTAACAGATTTACTTCAAATTGTGTACACATTATATACTCCAGGCGAGGTAAAAATAAAGATTTCTTAAGCCACGCCCTTTTTCACGCCAAATTTTTGAAAGTTTTATACTTTATTAAATTTTCACAGTAGGATATTCTTACGAAATAATAAATTCTTGACTATGTAAGTGGACAAAAGGGCATGGTGTCGCCTAAAGCATTGCAATAAATACATTGAAATTAAATAAATAAATGTTTGTAAATATATAAATACGTTTTATTTTAAGACGAGGGGGGGGGGGGGGGTAGCAAAGCACACCGGGTTTAGCTAGTTGCTTATAAAAAGAAACTATTAAATATTGAAAAAGGTCAAATAAACGAACTAAATAATAAAAACTTAAACTTTAATTAACAACAAAAATAAATGTTTTAATTTTTGAAGTTTCGTCTGGTTATTATATATTTCATCTTTTGTGAATAAAATCAAAATTGTAGACAGATTTTAATTATTTATGTCTTGTTTTGTTTGGAACTTTGTTTGCTATACCTGCAGAAAAAATTAGAAGCACAGCTGCGTTTTCCAATTTTGTATGCCGTTTTAAAAAACAAAATTTCAAAAAACTATTTTTTTTTTTGGTAAAAAAAAAAAATCATGTTTCTACAACGACTGTGCATATTGGGAAAGTTTAACCTTACTTAAAGAAAATTTTATTGCGGAATTTCGGTTTTTTTTAGTTTATTCAATAAACTAAAACGTTTTTGAGTTACGCGAATATATGTTGTGCAACGTCCTCCATTTTCGAAATAACGGTATATTTCGAAAAAAAACGAGCTAACCTAAAAAAACGGTTAGCACCACTGGATTCAGCGTACCCGAATTAGGTTAACCCGCCAGGTGCCCCGTTTGTCACAAAAAAAAGTGTCAAATTCTAGCACAGTGTTATCAAAGAAAGAAGTGTTTTCTCTAATTTGAGGTGTTATTTAATAAAATAAAAAAAATATGGAGTGCAAAAATAAGCAAATTTCAATAGAAACCAAAAAAATTATAATTGACCTTAAGAATAGTGGAAAAAGCCTATCGGAAATAAGTGAAATTGTTAAAAGACCACGTTCATCAATCCAATACGTCATTTAACAATTTAAAATACCGGAACAATGGCAAACAAACCTAGAGCTGGTCGTATAAGGAAAATAGACCAACACTTGGAGAGAAGATTTATACGCACCGTAAACAAAGATTCCAAATTAAGTGCGTGGTCATTGCAGGAAACTAAGAAACTAGTGATGGAATTACTGTACACCCCCAAACGGTAATAAACGCTCTTAAAAGACTGGATATAATGGCCGGGTTAGTTGTAAGAAGCCATATGTTCGAAAGCCCAATATGAAAAGGAAATTGGATTACGCCTTTGAACATGTTAATAAAGATTTTTTGTTTTGGGATAGAGTAATGTTTAGTGATCAACGCAAATTTAATATTTTTGGGTCAAATGGAAGAAGAATGGTATGGAGAAAACCAAATACCGAAATGGATCCAAAGCATTTGACCTCAACTGTAAAGCATGGTGGAGGTATCGTAATTGTATGGGGTTGTATGGCCTCATCTGTTGTTGGTAACTTCTTTTTTATTGAAAATACGATGGATAAAATTGCGTATTTAAACATATTAAAAGAAAACCTTAAACAATGCGTAGAAAAACTAGGTTTGGGACATTTGCATTACTTCCAGCAGGACAACGATACTAAACACACCTCTGGAATAGTGAAGGAATGGCTAATTTATAATGTCCCAAAGGAGTTACATCACCCACCGCAGTCACCCGATCTCAACCCGATTGAGCATTTATGGGACCACTTGGAAAAAAAGCTCCAGCAGCACAATATATCGAATAAAGAACAACTTAAAGCTGTCATTAAGGATGAATGGTAAAAAATAGATGCTACGACTACAACAAAACTTGTACATTCAATGAAAAGCCGGTTAAATGCTGTAATTTCCAATAAAGGAGAACCAACCACATATTGAAAGTTACTATAAGACCTTTTAATCTAAAAATGATGCACTGTACGGACACTTTTTTGGGGTTGTTTTTAATTGGGTTGACTTAATTGGCTTTATTTTTTTATGTTCTTAATGAATACTTTTATTTTTATTTTATGTTATCTTATTATATATAAGACTTGTTATGAAAAAAGTTAAAAGAATTTATCAATTCCTTTTTTTACATATACAAAATAAACAATATATAAAATCATATAATCTGTACGGAGACTTATTTGATTCAGTGTAACTTAATGTAAACTATACTAGACTAACAGCTCCACATAAAACATCAGCCGAAGCATTTTACTTAGACGTTAGAGGAAAACTACCTACAGTATCCTCAAGGAAGGGCGTAAAACTAGAAATCCCAAATAGCCTCCCTGAGGAAATAATAAAAAACCAAAAGGGTATTGAGAAAATACGGACAAATACTAAAATTAGTAACAATACAACAACACAGAAAAAAAGCAATATGCCTCAGACATCAATAGAGTCTGCTAAATTAATACCGGAATATGATGGTAAAGCAGATAACCTGCAAAGCTTCATTTATGCGTTGTGCTTAGTGGATTCCATTAAGGAAACACATGAAGCAATCGCAATTAGTTTGGTGAAAACCAAACTGAAAGGTACGGTAAGAAATACTATTTCTAGTGAAACCACCTTACAGGAAGTCATATTTAAACTAAAATAATCTATTAAGGGAGAAACAGTGGATGTGGTCACAGCAAAATTAATGAATATCAGGCAACAGAATAAAAATGCTAATTCATACGCGAGTGAGATAGAAGACCTCGGCAAAAGATTGGAAAGTGCATACATTTCCGATTGCCTACCAATCGAAGTTGCTAGTACATACATACGCTATAAAAACAGCGGTTAAAGCTATAATACAAAATTCTTACAAAAGTAAGATTAATAATGGAGTCAGGAAACTTTTCAACTATGAACCATGTAATGGCAAAGTTCATAAATAGTTGTACGGAAGTATTCGGCCAACCTAATTCAATACTTTTTATGGTTCCAATAACAGAGGAAATGGTTCAAATCGTTGACAGTTTTTTGGTAATGGATATAGGAATAATAATAGGCGTAATAATAATAACAACAATAGGTATCGCGGTGAGAACAACAATTACCGTGGAAGAGGTCGAAACAGCTATAGTACGAATAATAACAACAGAAATACAAGAAAATTTCTTAAAGAAATATACGGCTTTTAACCGAAGAAAATTCGGAAAACTTGCAGGCCCCCCTAAATGTATAATTGCAAAAATTTATAACAATAGCTATATTAGCTGTAGATAATCGTTAAATGCCGGTAAAACGACATTTCTCATCGACACGGGAGCGGACATTTCTGTTATTAAACAAACAAACAAAGGTTCTTAACGAACATATAAATTATGGTATCACTACTAGTCTCAGTGGAGTAGGCCATGGTTTAACTACTACCATGGTAAAAGTAACCACTGATTTGATGATATAAGATATTCTTATTCCACATGAATTTTACGTTGTCAAGGACAACTTTCCTATTCCAGTGGACGAAATAATTGGAATGGATTTTGTCCGAAACTACAATTGCATTCTAGATTATTCACGAGATCGAGATTTAATAATACTACGGCCAGATGATTTTGTTTCAGACATAGCGATTCCGTTATTAAATGCACCAGAGGAAAACTCGATATCGATTCCAGCGCGATCAGAAGTTATAAGATTAATTAACGTTCAAACCACTGAAGAAGAGTATTTAATTCCACATCAAATGATTGATGATGGTGTTTTTATTGCAAATACCATTACATCAAAATCTAAATCACTGGTTCGACTTATAAATACAACGGACAACAACCTTATTATCAAAAATGTTCATCTTAGAACGGAAAGTCTTAACGACTACAACATAGTCCAGCTAAAAAATAATCGTAAAGATAACGATAAAAAAGAAATATTAAGAAAACCTTCTAAAAATTTTCCAGAATTTGTGGATGAAGAGTTAAAACCCTTTGCTCCAAATTTATTGACATTTTTGCATTAGAAACGAAAAAAACAAGCGTTCATAACTTTTATAAACAAAAACTGAAATTAAGTGATAACCAACACGTCTACATAAAAAATTACAGAATCCTTATTCCCACAAAGATGAAGTTAATTTACAAGTGCGTAAATTAATAGACGAATAGTGGAACCATTCGTTTCCGACTACAATATAATTAGTCCCAAAGAAACCTTTACCAGGTTCAGACCAAAAGAGATGGAGATTAGTCGTTGACTATAGGGCAATTAATAAAAAGTTAATTGCCGATAAATATTCTCTACCACGCATGGACGACATCTTAAATCAGTTGTGCAGATCAAAATTTGTTTCATGTTTAGATTTGATATCAGGATTTCATCAAGTTGAACTCGAGGAAGACTCAAGAGACATTACATCCTTCTCTACTGAAAAAGGTTCTTTTCGGTTCAAAAGATTACCATACGGAATCAAAATAGCACCAAACTTATTTCAGAGAATGATAGCCTTCTCAGGTTTAAAACCGAGCCAAGCTTTCCTATATATGGACGATTTGATCATAATCGGTTACTCAACTGACCACATGTTACGAAATGTTAGAGACGTCTTTGACATATGTCGAAAATATAATTTAAAACTTCACCCTGACAAGTGATCATTCTTCTGCCGAGAGGTAACATTCTTGGGACACAAATGCACTGACAAAGGAATTTTACCAGATGACAGCAAATTTTCCATAATAAAAAATTACCCAACACCAAAAAATGGTGATGAGGCAAAACGCTTTACAGCATTTTGTAATTATTATAGGAGATTTATTCCAAATTTTGCAAAATACTCAAGACACCTGAGTAAATTATCCAGGAAAAACATCCCTTTCGAATGGTCTCAAGAGTGCAAAAAATATTTCAACGACCTTAAAAATGGTATAGTCAACCGTTCACACCACCGAAAATAAGAATGATGATAGCTAGGACATACCTAATACCAAAACTTACTTATTCCTCTGAAGTTTTCGCCGGGTGCAATGCTAATGAAACGAAAACTTTTTTTTTTTTTTTTTTTTTTTTTTTTATACATTTAATTTATTTATTGAATCTTCAGAAATGAAATGACAATAAGTTTTCGAATCTTAATACTAAAAGAAAATAATAACTCCAGCCAGTGCTAGACAAAATATTATGATACTACAAAAAATTTATATCCACTAATCCAGTCATCTGTTTTGCGCTTGAGTTAAAGCAAGGGTATCCCTCCTTCTCAACCGAGCATGGCCAGTAAAGTTAAGGATGTCTCGTGCAAGTGGGTTTGGATGGTGTTCAAGTTTGCTGACATATTTTGAGGCGTGTTTTGTAAATTCGACTTTCACCAAAGGAATGCCTAGATCTTTGTGGATTCGAGAATTTTTAACATACCATGGAGCTGCAGTAATTGTACGTAGAATCTTATTTTGACCCCTTTGAATTTTTTCAATGTTGGATGCTGAGGCAGTACCCCATAATTGAATTCCATAACACCAGATTGGCTTTAGAATTGCATTGTACAACAAAAGTTTGCAATCCAACTTTAATGTAGAATTTCTGCCGATTAGCCAATTAATTTGCACTGCTTTTAATCTCATCTGGGTAAGTTTTGCGTCGATATGAGACTTCCAAGTTAAACGACGATTGAGGTGGATTCCGAGGTAGTTAACTTCATTGTGTTGCGGGATAATTTGATTATTTATTCTGATGAACGAGCAGGTATCTTTTCGCAATGTGAAAGTTATATGAATACATTTCTGTTCGTTAACCCTGATTTTCCAAAGCTCAAGCCAATTCTCTAGTTTATAAACATATTTCTGCAAGTTCTGTGATGCTATTTGATGGTCCTTATGAAAGCTAATAAAGGCTGTATCGTCTGCAAAAGTTGAAGTATGTATTATGGGGTCTAACGGCATATCGGATGCATAAATCAAATATAAAGTTGGACCCAGTATGCTACCCTGGGGTACTCCTGCTTCAATTGGCTGAGCGGGGCTTAAAAAATCGCCTTCTTTGATTGTAAATTTGCGACCATATAAATAACTTTTCATAAGTTTGTGGGTGTTAGCAGGCAGAGTTAATTTAATTTTATGCATTAAACCTTCATGCCAGACTTTGTCGAACGCTTGCGACACATCAATGAAAAGGGCGGAGCAGTATTTTTTCTCTTCAAACGACTGTCTTATCACATTTACCAATCTGTGTGTTTGTTCGATGGTACTGTGTTTAGCTCTGAACCCGAATTGGTGATTTGGGATACATTCAGTGTCATTCAGAATTGGAGTCAACTTAGTCATTAACAATTTTTCAAACAGTTTTGAAATTGTCAGCAGTAGACTAATTGGCCCATATGACTCTACTTTGGTAGGGTCCTTCCCTGGCTTAGGAATCATGGTAATCATAGATACCTTCCAATCTGCAGGATAGTATTCTAGGCGTAAAATAGCATTGAAAATAAATAGGATAATTCTTCTAGCTACACGAGGTAACTCCACAAGCATTTTGTTGCTGATTTTATCCATACCTGGAGCTTTTTTAAGATTCAGAGTACCAATAGCGCTTTGAACATCATTAAAGCTAAGTCTTAGAGGTACAGGAGGTCTAATAACGAGTGGAGGCAAATCAGATGCATTATTTGAGTTGTTTATAGTAAACACATTTCTCAAATGGTTAACAAATAAAGTCCCCTTCTCGGAATCATTTCTAGCCCAGTCACCAGTCGGATTTCGCAGAGAAGGTTTTCCTCTAACTGGTCTTTTTAAACCTCGTGCCGCCTTCCATAACGAATAGTCAGATTGTGGGGCACTATCAAGACCCACCAAGTAAGATTTAAGTGAAGCCATTCTTTGGGTTTCTAAGAAATTTCTTAGTATATCTCTGCATACCCGTAGCCTAGCTTTCAGTTCAGGAGACCTGTGGATTTGCCACTCTCTTCTAACTCTTCTTTTTTCTGACAGGAGATAATCGAGTTCAGCGAAATAAGTTCTATTTGTCCCACTTCTGCACTCAACGTCGTATGTGGAGGCGTGATGTACAGCTTTTCGTATGTCCTCAGTAAACTTGCCAATCGACCCATCAATATCCTCGGTAGTTCTCAACACTACATTTTCCGTGCAGTGGGAACTTAAATACTTTTTATACTTTATCCAACTTACTCTGGTTTTAGATATGTCCCGAAATGGAGAGCCATTCCCTTGAAGGAAACGCATTGAAATAATAGAAGGAGAGTGATCTGAAGACAAGTCTACTGAAGGCTCCACTTGTATCGATTCTACAGGGATATTTTTTACTACTCCGAAGTCAATAACATCGGGAATCTTCCGTCGGTCCGTCGGCCAATAGGTGGGATGCCCGCTTGAGAGTACATCTAATCCCATTTTGGCAATGGTGTTGAAGAGTTCACGACCCTTCGGGGTCACCAGACGTGAACCCCAAAAAGTGTGTTTGGCGTTAAAGTCACCAGCAACTAAAAATCTAGCTCCAAGGGAATTGAAGAAGCTGTAGTATTGGTGTTCTTTTATTGAAAATCGAGGCGGCGAATAAATTGATGATAAAACAAAATTGTATTGACAGAATTCAATACAAATGTTTGTTGCTTGTAGGTAATCCTCACATATGTTGTTCATTAAATAATGTTTTATTCTGTTCTTTACAAGAATTGCCGAACCTCCACATGCTCTTCCGCGGGGATCTATAGTATCATACAACACGTAGCCATTAATTTTGAAGTACGCTGTCGCCGTCCAGTGAATTTCAGCAATCATCATGACATCAATCTGCTTATCCATCAGGAAGTGTTCCAGTTCGTTTTTATGTTGGCGGAGGCCGTTCGCATTCCAAAAACAAATTTTTAAACAAATCATTTCTTTAAAATGGCTTGTAAGATAGTGGATTGCATTTTCAGCATTTCCTGCATCATGGATGTCATAGTGGTCGTAAAAGTGTTCATGGTTTGGACAAGTGTCTGCAATGTAGTCTCTAGAGTGTTGATATTAGGCTCGTAATATTGTGATTTAGGTGCCTGCTCCAAACCTGGCATATTAGATTTAACCACGTTAGCATAAGAAACTTGTCTAGAACTAGGCGCGTTTACATGACTAGTGGACCGTAACAATTGCGGGCAATTGTCACTCGATGCCAAAATAGGCTGTTGACGATGATCAGGTAATACTGACGTCTTGTTGGTGCTTATGCCTTTCAAATGAGTGTAAATTGGACAACCTCTATAATTTGCGGTATGATTACCTCCGCAGTTACTGCATTTTTTGATTTTTGAATCAGTTTTCGACTTATCACATTGAGCAGTTGCATGTAGCTCCCCACACGCAACACAAACTGTCGGCAATTTACAATACGCCTTGGTGTGACCAAATTCTTGACAGTTGAGACACTGGACGGGTCCCTGACGCTTATGTGGTTCTTCCACGGTGATTCTACGATGCAGAAGGTACATCAGATTGTAGATGGGATGGGACTCGTTTTTCTTTAATACGACATCTCCAGGTTCCAATTCCACCCTGAACATAGGCTGTGGAGTCTTTTCACGGTTTCTAATATTCGTTATGCTCTTAATTTTGAAGCCTTTTTCCATTAAGCTAGTCTTTATCTCGGCAGGATCAACATCTGGGTCTATACCCTTAAGAACGACTTGGAGTCCTTTTGCGCTTTTCAGCTGGTAGGTATAGAAATCCCTACTTTCCCTCTCCAACTGGTTGGACAATTTACGAAAAGCATCCTCCTTTTTCACTTGTATTTTGGTTTCGCTGATATTTCCATGTTTAATTGATGTTACGCTAAACATATTTGCACCTATTACCGAAACAATTCCTTGTACCAATTTACTGGAAGTGGGCTCTCTCAGATAAATTGGTGGGGGCTTAAACGTCTTCTTAGGAAGTTCTGGCTCATCCGTCTGGAGGAGAGCAAACCTATTTTGATCATTACTCACAGTCTTAGAAGCTTTTGCATTTGATGACACTTGAGCAGACTTCGGGCTCCTCTGTCGCTTGAGAACGGTGATGTACTTATCCATACCTACTTGTTTTTTGGGTTTGACTGCACTATTTGGTGAAGATGATGTTTTCTCATCTGTTGAAATCACTATATTGGGCGAACAGGAACGACGCCGTTCTACGGCTCTTGTAGTGAGAAAATTCTCCAGAGATTTTTTTATGGATTCTTCCTCAGAGAGCCATTTAGTTTTTCTCGACGAGATAAGCTCTTTCTCAGAATTACATCTGAGAGGAACACTCATACAGTTTTTATACAATTTTTAATGTTTTTTTTTTTTTATATATATTTTAACCTATTACGAGTTATTTTTTCACTTTTTTGTTTAATTTCAACCTATTACACTTTTTCACCTATTACGATTTTTTCAACGAAAATTCAGCCGCACTAAAATTAAAACGTCCGAACAGTTCGATGAGACGAGACTGAATGAAAACTAAACACTACATTTAATAACATTATTCGTTACATTTTTGGTATACCCAGGTTTGCGAGTGTAGCAACATACTCCAGAAGAATCCTTGGAATGACTTTTGATAACTATCTGAAGTTCAAGAATTTAATTTTTTTACACAAAATTATTATACCCTTCACCATCGTGAGAAGGGTATATATAAGTTTGTCATTCCGTGTGAAATTTCTACAATATAATTTTCCGACCCTATAAAGTATATATATTCTGGATCCTTATAGATAGCGAAGTCGATTAAGCCATGTCCGTCTGTCTGTCTGTCTGTCTGGATGTTGAAATCAGTTTTTTGAAGTCCCAAGATATGTTCGGGATCCAAACCTTCAATAATTCTGTCAGAAGTGCTTTCGAGAAGTTTGCTATTTAAAATCAGCAAAATCGGTTTAGGTCAACCAGAGTTATGAACCAATATTTGAGACCACCTCTATAAAAATTTGATATTTTTTGTCCATTTTATTGCAATATTTTGAAATATATTGCAGATAATACCATGAAATTTTGTATACGTTGTTTGTACTATAAAAGAAGAAAGTGTGCGGAAAATAGTAAGAATCGGTCCATGATTTCTCATAGCCCCCATACAAATATATATATTCCCGAAATATGGCTTAATGATAAATAAATGCCTATAAAATTGGAATATCAAGACAAAATTCAGCAAAAATAAGTTTTATACAAAAAGAAATCACAAACCGAAATTTTTTTTAATTCGGTCCATATTTGACCATAGACCCCATATAAAGTCCACTTACAAAATTCACTTAAATACATATAAAACAGATATAAATAATGTTAAACGGCTAAAATTTGACATAAATACTCTTTATAGGCAAATAAATTGTTGTACTAAATTTTATGGTAGTCGGCCCAGAACTGGTCATAGCTCCCATACAAGGACCACATCTGAAAAAGAGATTTTTCCCTATATATATTGTATAAATATCGGTACCGACTCAAAACTTTGCACAGATCATTTTAATATATACAAAAATCATCCCACAAAATTTTGTGAATTTCGGTCTATTTTTAACCGTATGCCCCATATAAAGCCCTCTTCCGAAAATCACTTTAATACTCATAAATCGCTTATAAATAAGGGTACCAATCCAAAATTTTACACGGATCATTTACATACATGCCTAAATCAAACTGCTGGATTTTGAGAATATCGGTCCATATTTGACTATATCCCCCACATAAGACCCACTACCGAAATCCACGTGAATACTAATATATATCTTAAATATATCGTTATTATGATGAAATTCGACGTGAAATATCCTCATATGCATGAAAATAACTGTTCCAAAATATAAGAAGATCGGCCCATAATTTGTCATACCTGCCATATAGAACCATTTCCAAAAAACAAATAAATTCGGGTCAAAAAATATTCTTTTCGGATTTAACCCATATACGGTCCACATTTTATAATCATGAAAGGTATTTTTAATACCTTTTATTTAATGTATTACAAATTATCAGACATGAAATGCTTATTTCGTGTTGAGCTCGGCAAGTGCTAGTAATGAGAACATTAAAAATCCCGAATTTAATAAAAACTACTTAACTGTGAAACCAAAAATAAGCACAAATCTGAATTTAAGTGCAAGTGCACCAAACTTGAATAAATGTGTTGAACAGGGCACAAACTTAGCCCAAAGCATATTTAATTTAAATAGAAAAATCACTGAAGGACCGTCTTCTTCACGGTCCTCGTTATTAAATATTGGAGAGACGTCAACAGCTGCAAAAGGCACATTAAGTCCTACAAATAAGGCCGCTCCTATAGTTGCTGTTGAAGAAAAACAAAAAACACAGGTAGGAATGGACCGTTATATAACAGTATCGAAGAGAGGCAGAAGCCCAAAATCTGCCGAAATTACACCAGCCGCAAATCCTCCAAGAGAAAAATGATGTCCCTAACGCTGTGATTAAGCCAGTAAAACCACCTCCAATATATTTAAGAGAAAAAAATTCAAACGAACTTATAAAAATATTAGTTTCATTAATTGGTGAAAATTCTTTTTATGTGACTCCAATTAAGCGTGGCAATATTAATGAAACAAAGATTCAGGTTAATAATGAAAACGACTATCGGAGAATAGTTTCGGAATTTGAAAAACGCAAAAAGAATTTTTACACGTATCAACTTAAAAGCGCAAAAGGTCTACAAGTCGTAATTAAGGGAATTGATTCTTTTGTTGATCCTGAGGAGATCAAGAGCAGTTTGGCCGACAAAGGCTTTAAAATCAAGGCAGTATCAAATATAAGAAACAGAGATAGGATCCCTCAACCATTATTTAGAGTGGAGTTAGAACCTGGTGATGTTAAGCTGAAGAAAAATGAAACACATCCTATATATGACTTGAAATTCATAATGCACCGAAGAGTTACAGTGGAAGAACCTCATAAGCGATCTGGCCCAGTACAGTGTTCGAACTGCCAAGAATATAGTCACACTAAATCTTATTGTAAGTTGCCTACTGTTTGTGTAGTTTGTGGGGATCTTCATGACACCTCAAAGTGCGATAAACCTAAGGATGATTCCAGGGTAAAAAGATGCAGCAATTGCGGTGGAAACCACACTGCCAACTACAGGGGTTGCCCTGTTTTCGAGGTCGTTAAACGCTCCTTGATCAACAAACCAGCTTCTACCCCTACCCAGACGACAAAAGTACCTATTACAATTATTCCCCCCGTAGCACAAGCATCCACTAGCCAATTTTCATATGCCAACGTGCTAAGATCTAACCAACCAACAGTGCAAAATGAATCACCAATAAATGATACAAACAGCCACAATTTTAGCCGTCTTGAAGGTATAATGGAGAATCTGGTGCAATCCATGAACCATTTCATGACAAGCATGACAAGTATGATGCAGGAGATGCAAAAAATGCAGTCCACGCTACTGCAGGCCATACTTAATAGACCATGAACTGTCTCAAAATATGTTTCTGGAACGCAAACGGCATACGCCAACACAAAAATGAACTTGAATATTTTCTTTTTAATAAGAAAATTGATGTAATGCTGATTTCCGAGACTCATATGACGTCGAGAAGCATTTTTAAAATAAGTGGTTATACATTCTACGACACCAAGGACCCCAGAGATAGATCATGTGGTGGCTCGGCAATATTGGTCAAATCGCGAATCAAACACCATTCATTGGGTAGTCTTTCAGAGTGTTATCTTCAAGCAACAAACATCTGTATTGAGAACTTTTGTCAAAACCTCGTGATTTCGTCAGTTTACTGTCCGCCCAGATTTTCAATAACAAAAGATCAGTATAGAGATTTGTACAAATCACTAGGTAGCCGTTTCATAGCGGCTGGCGACTACAATGCTAAGCATACATTCTGGGGCTCACGACTCGTTAGCCCTAAAGGTCGTATCTTGTACGACTCCCTGTCTGAAATGGGACTGAATGTGATTTCAACTGGTCAACCAACTTATTGGCCAACTGTTCAGCAAAAAATTCCTGACGTTATCGATTTCGGCGTGGCGAAAGGGGTAACCCCGGAACTCATTGAAGTCGAGGCTTCACTGGATCTTTCTTCAGATCACTCACCCACTGTAATCACCATCAGAAGTCCTCAGCATCGATGCCTGTATAAAAAGTCTTAATGAACATGTCGAGAAAGCCGCAGAACATGCTTCTTCCACTTACCGCCCGAATAGGTACAACAGAGTTTTTTCTGCAGATGTTGAGCAACTATTGTCTGAAAAAAGGAGAGTCCGAAGAGAGTGGCAACAACACAGATCGCCCCAACTTAAAACTAGGTTGAGAGAATGTACCAAAAATCTTAGGATCTTGCTAGAAGCGCAAAAAGCAGAGTCTCTCAAACAACATCTGGAAGGTCTAGACGCAACTTCCCAGTCAAATTATTCATTATGGCGTGCAGTCCGAAATCTAAGAAACCCGTAATTGCAAAACCTCCACTGCGTACTTTGAACGGATCTTGGGCACGAAATAACGAAGAAAAAGGCAACCTTTTCGTAAGTCATTTCAAAAATGTATTCACTCCCAATATGGATACTGACATTAGCGAACTACCGCCTGTTGTTGCCAGACCACCTGTACAAATAAGATTTCAATATCTGGAGGTTGTTGAGGCTATTGATAATTTAAATGTTAAAAAAGCACCTGGGTTTGATAAAATCAGCAATAAAATGATTTTTGAGCTGTCTCGCATTGCAAAAAGATTAATCCTCTTTCTTTTTAATGCCATCTTACGGCTTGAGTACTACCCTCCGGTTTGGAAAATTGCACTAGTAAAGATGATTCCTAAGCCGGGAAAAGATCCTTGCAAACTTGAGTCGTATAGGCCAATAAGTCTATTACCAACTATGTCCAAATTATTCGAGAAATTGCTTATAACCAAGCTGACTCCGATTTTGAATGAAAACAACTGCATTCCCAATCACCAGTTTGGCTTCAGACGTCAACACAGTACAATAGAACAAACACATAGATTGGTACAAGTCATAAGAAAAACCTTTGAGGAAAAGAGATACTGTTCGGCACTCTTTATTGACGTCTCTTAAGCTTTCGACAAAGTATGGCATGAAGGCCTGATATCTAAATTAAAGCAGAACTTGCCGGTGAATCTTCAACACCTACTATGGAAATACTTAATCGACCGTCAGTTTATGATTAAAGAAGGTGATTATTTAAGCCGTCCTCAACCTATAGGTGCTGGCGTCCCTCAAGGTAGTATCTTAGGACCAATTCTATACTTGCTGTACACAGCAGACATGCCAACAAACAATGAAATTCACACGTCAACATTTGCTGATGATACGGCATTTCTCAGTACTCACAAAGATCCAAAAGATGCCTCGATTCAATTACAGCACCACGTAACGCAAGTGGAGAAATGGGCAAGACAATGGAGAATAAAAATAAATGAACAGAAATGCACCCACGTAACATTTACTCTACGTAGGGAATCATGTCCCCCTATTCGTATTAATGACCATATAGTGCCTCAAAACTCACACGTGAAATATCTTGGTATTCATCTGGACCGTCGCCTCACATGGAAACCACATATAGATGCTAAGCTGACTCAAATGAAACTGAAAGCAGCCCAAATTCATTGGCTCATCGGCAGAAACTCCGTCCTTCGGCTCGATTGTAAGCTTCTACTCTACAACTCAATCTTAAAGCCAATTTGGTGCTATGGTATCCAGTTATGGGGCACTGCCTCCAACTCCAATATTGAGAAAATTCAACGCCGTCAAAACAAAATTCTACGAATGATAACTACCGCTCCTTGGTATATTAAAAACAACAACATACACAACGATCTTGATGTTCCACTTGTCAAATGGGAAATAACTAAACACGTGGCCCTTTATTTGGGTAAGCTGGAAACTCATCCAAATCCCCTCGCTCGAGACATCTTACAACATCCCGGTCATAGCCGTTTGAGAAGGAGGGACACCACCGCTCTCAGATGAATAAATATAAGTTGCTCATTATATCCTATCGAATTTGAAAACTAGATTTTGCCTAGCATTGGCTGGACTTATCTTAATTCACTTTAGTTTTAAGATTTGAATACCTATTGTTAGTTCATTTAAAATGAAGATACAATAAAAAAGAATATGCAAAAAAAAAAAAAAAAAAAAAAATTATCAGACACCTAGTAGTTCCCGAGATATAGGCCTATATATTTTCAACTTTAAGGGCCCGTCCCCTCGAAAATAGGCGTGACCGCCAACAAATTTTTTTTTGCTGGTATCTCCTCTAAAAGCCCTATTTGATTTTGTTTTTTTTTTTTTTTTTAAGCAAAATCACTAAAACCGAATTGTACCCCTTTTTATACCCTTCACCATCGTGAGAAGGGTATATATAAGTTTGTCATTCCGTGTGAAATTTCCACAATATAATTTTCCGACCCTATAAAGTATATATATTCTGGATCCTTATAGATAGCGAAGTCGATTAAGCCATGTCCGTCTGTCTGTCTGTCCGTCTGTCTGTCTGTCTGTCTGTCTGTCTGTCTGTCTGTCTGGATGTTGAAATCAGTTTTGTGAAGTCCCAAGATATGTTCGGGATCCAAACCTTCAATAATTCTGTCAGAAGTGCTTTCGAGAAGTTTGCTATTTAAAATCAGCAAAATCGGTTTAGGTTAACCAGAGTTATGAACCAATATGTGAGACCACCTCCATAAAAATTTGATATTTTTCGTCCATTTTACTGCAATATTTTGAAATATATTGCAGATAATACCATGAAATTTTGTATACGTTGTTTGTACTATAAAAGAAGAAAGTGTGCGGAAAATAGTAAAAATCGGTCCATGATTTCTCATAGCCCCCATACAAATATATATATTCCCGAAATATGGCTTAATGATAAATAAATGCCTATAAAATTGGAATATCAAGACAAAATTCAGCAAAAATAAGTTTTATACAAAAAGAAATCACAAACCGAATTTTTTTTTTAGTTCGGTCCATATTTGACCATAGACCCCATATAAAGTCCACTTACAAAATTCACTTAAATACGCATAAAACAGATATAAATAATGTTAAACGGCTAAAATTTGACATAAATACTCTTTATAGACAAATAAATTATTGTACCAAATTTTATGGTGATCGTCCCAGAAATGGTCATAGCCCCCATACAAAAATCTTCCCGAAATATTGCTCAATTATACATAAATGCCTATAAAATTGGAATATCAAGACAAAATTCAGCAAAACTAAGTTTTGTGCAAAAAGAAATCGCAAAACGAAATTTTTTTTAGTTCGGTCCATATTTGACCATAGACCCCATATAAAGTCCACTTCCGAAATTCACTTAAATACGCATAAAACAGATATAAATAATGTTAAACGGCTAAAATTTGACATAAATACTCTTTATAGGCAAATAAATTGTTGTACTAAATTTTATGGTGGTCGGCCCGCAACTGGTCATAGCTCCCATACAAGGACCACATCTGAAAAAGACATTTTTCCCTATATATATTGTATAAATATCGTTACCGACTCAAAACTTTGTACAGATCATGTACATATATACAAAAATCATTCCACACAATTTTGTTAATTTCGGTCTATTTTTAACCGTATGCCCCATATAAAGCCCTCTTCGGAAAATCCCTTTAATACTCATAAATCGCTTATAAATAAGGGTACCAATCCAAAATTTTACACGGATCATTTACATACATGCCTAAATCTAACTGCTGGATTTTGAGAATATCGGTCCATATTTGACTATATCCCCCACATAAGGTCCACTTTCGAAATCTACGTTAATACTAATATATATCTTAAATATATCGTTATTACGTTGAAATTCTACGTGAAATATCCCCATATGCATGAAAATAACTGTTCCAAAATTTAAGAAGATCGGCCCATAATTTGTCATACCTGCCATATAGAAGTATTTCCAAAAACAAATAAATTCGGATCAAAAAATATTCTTTTCGGATTTAGCCCATATTCGGTCCATATTTTTAATCATGATATATATCGTTGGAAAGCTATTTTTAATACCTTTTATTTAATGTATTACAAATTATCAGACACCCAGTAGTTCACGAGATATACGCCTATATATTTTCAACTTTAAGGGCCCGCCCCCTCGAAAATAGGCGTGGCCGCCAAAAAAATTTTTTTTTTGCTTATATCTCTTCTAAAATCCCTATTTGTTTTTTTTTTTTTTTTAACAAAATCACTAAAACCGAATTGTACCCCTTTTTTATACTCTGTTTGTTAAATTACACTGAAGATTATTATGAACATCAGACAGACTCTGTAAATTATGGTAAGAATTGGTAATTAAATTAATTAAAAATGGTAAAAATTAGACAACATTTGAAAATATTTTACATAAATTATGTTGGTCGTAAAACTGGCTTTTAAACAATATATCAAATACTAATAAAATTTGCACTAAGACTGAATAGAAAACACAGAATTAGGATATTCTAGTCTAGTGTAGTTTCTGTATTTCTTATTACGCTTAGGTGAAGGGTATTTAAGATTCGGCACAGCCGAATATAGCACTCTTACTTGTTTATACTCTGTTTGTTAAATTACACTCAAGATTGTTATGAACATCAGACAGATTCTGTAAATTATGGTAAGAATTGGTAATTAAATCAATTAAAATGGTAAAAATTAGACAAAATTTCAAAATATTTAACATAAATTAAGTTGGTCGTAAAATTGTCTTTCAAACAATATATCAAATACTAATAAAATTTGCACTAAGACTGAATAGAAAACACAGAATTAGGATATTCTAGTCTAGTGTAGTTTCTGTATTTCTTATTACGCTTAGGTGAAGGGTATTTAAGATTCGGCAAAGCCGAATATAGCACTCTTACTTGTTATTACTAAGGAACCCAGCTACCTATACAATAAGCTAACATTTACAGCATCTGCAAGAAATAATAGCATTATTACCTTTACGTATAGAAACAGAGCATCTTTTAACCAGTTTTTCGTTTACACAATATATCTCTGGAACCATCTTCCTACAATTGTTTAACTCACCAGCAACGCAATGAAATTCAAAAAATTGCTAATGACGTACTCTGCATAAAGTTTTACATTAAAAAGTTTTACATTAAAATGTTTAATCTTCCTGTTATATTATTTTATTTTATCTAATTTTTATTTTATTTTATTATTTTTATTTTATTTGTTATCTTATTATTTTATTACTGCTTTTTTTTTTTGTTAAATATTAAATTTCATTAGATTAGTATATTTAGTTTCAACAAATGGTATTTTTACACTTTTACCATTATTATATGTGATAACTAATCTGATTCTAGAGCTGTTATTCATAAGATTTTATGTCTTGTTGCTTTAGAAAGTCAATTATTTATAATAAATACAAATACAAATAAAATTAAACTACTAAGTCCCAAAATACTACAATATCCTGATTTTGAAAAAGAATTTTGCATTTCTACTGATGCAAGTAAATACGCATGTGGCGCCGTTTTAAGTCAAGAATACCAAGGTATTCAATTACCCGTAGCGTACGCATCCAGAGCATTTACAAAGGGCGAAATCAATAAGTCGACAATAGAGCAAGAACTAATTGGGCAATCCTATATTTTCAACCATATGTCTATAGCAGAAAATTTTTAGTCAGAACTGATCACAGACCACTCATGTATCTATTATCAATGAAAAATCCCACATAAAAATTAACTCGCATTAGACTGGACCTAGAAGAATACAAAAACAACTTTGTAATTGAATACATCAGGGGAAGAGAGAACTACGCGACTGATGCTTTGTCACGAATAGAGTTCTCTGATATTTGCAAAACTAATATAAATGGCATTTTTAAAGTAACTACTAGACTACAAACCCGAAATAAGCAGGTGATATAAGTAATATAAGAAATGAAGATAAAAAGAAACTATCAGAAATGCTAAATGTATTTGAAGCCATCAATACACAAGAGTACAGTAAAAAGCCTCGTTTATATTTTAAAAACAACAATTTCATTATCCAACGTGGAAAAATAAACTTTATGAATCGCAGAACCATATTATTAATGGAAATATTGATTTAGAACAATTATTGCCAAAGCTTGAAAAAGTAGCTAATAATAATGGCATCGCGTATTTACACATTGAAACATTAAAGAATACAGGTAATAGAATATTGAAAAATTTGAAAATAGTACTCGTACCAGCACTAACAAAGGTAGAAGCAAAATCTGATAAGACTAAAATAATCAAAAGATATCACGATGATCCAGTACGGGATGGACATCCTGGAGCAACCCGTTTGCTCAAGAAGATTAGGAGAAGATACTACTGGAAGAATATGACAAGAGATATTTCTCGTTATGTCAAAGCTTGCAGTGAATGCCAAAGTTCTAAGTCTGGCGTTAGACCTAAAGAACCTCTTATCATAACGCCAACACCAGCAAAGGCATTCGATATCGTTATAGTCGATACCATAGGTCCCCTGCCAAAATCTGACTTGGGTAATGAATATGCGGTTACAATAATGTGTTATCTGACAAAATACCTAGTTACGATTCCAATTAAGAATAAATCTGCTAATGAAGTTGCAAAGGCAATATTCGAAGGATTTGTTTTAATTTATGCTTACTGACATGGGAACGAAGTATATGAACAAAGTCTTGCATGAATTATGCATCCTAATGAAAGTTGAAAAACTAAACTCTACTCCGTACCATCACGAGATTCTCGGAACGACTGAAACATCTCATAGGATATTAAACGAATATTTGAGGATGTACATTTCATCCGACAAGACGGATTGGGACATATGGGTAAAAATTTTTACTTATTGTTATAACACCACACCATCCACGGCACACGATTATTGTCCATTCGAACTCGTATAACATAGAATCATACCAAAAAGAGTTAAAATTTAGATTACAGGTTGCTCAAAGAAGAGCTGCAGATCTTCTTGAAAAATCCAAATTAGTTAGAAAGAAACAATCAGAAATAAAATCAGATATTTCAAATATTAAAGTTAATGATTTTGTTTTAGTCCGAAATGATGCAGGACACAAATTGGATAAAATTTATAATGGTCCATTTAAAGTAATAAAATTAGATAATAAAAATAATAATAGATTATTTTTTTTGTGAAAAAGGAGGTGTGACGTACACTCACGACTAAGTGTCATAACACCAACGGTTAGTCAGTAGGGTGTATTATTGTCTGGTTCACATGATGAAACCCGACTAAAACCTTTAGCGCTGACTAATCGTTTCCCACAGTCTGTGAGTCTACGTCGCAACTAAATACCTATTTGTATATAGATGTAAGTTAGTTTATTAAGTAAATAATAATAAAGAGGCATATAATAAAACAATAAGGTTGTTTTAATCACAAAAGTACCTGCAAATAAATCCACCAAAATTCAGCAAAAAAATTATGTGTACCATTTGAGCGAATTGTACAGGTCCTTTCCCCATTAGTGATGACGGAAACCGTTCATGGCCTCTATGCAGAACATGTTTCAGGAAATGTTGCGAAACCAGAACATGCTTCTGCAAGTTCTACTCAACAACAAATGAACCAGTTAAAAATATGTTTCTGGAATGCCAACGGGTTATCCCAACATAAACACGAAGTTGCAAACTTTCTTAATAGGCATGAAATCGACATACTTCTTGTCTCTGAAACACACTTTACTCATAAAAACTGCTTTAGGGTAAATGGATACCTTAGGTATGACACAAAACATCCCAGCGGACGGGCTAGTGGTGGTACAGCCATAATTGTGCACAAACACATCAGACACTTACCATTGCCAGAGTTCGAAGAAGATTGTATACAGGCCGCATCTACAAATCTTACTGATTTCAAACTTACTTTGTCAGCCGTTTATTGTCCCCCAAGGCACTAAATTGTACACGAAAAATTTCTAAACTTCTTATGCACATTGGGCCAGAAATTCATTGCTGCCGGCGATTACAACGCTAAACATACATATTGGGGCTCCAGACTTATTAATCCTAGAGGTAATCAGCTATACAATACCGTAACTGCAAATAATTTTGATGTTGTATCGAGTGGTGAACCCACCTATTGGCCAACCGACTTCAACAAGCTACCAGTCCTTATTGACTTTGCTGTAATTAAAAACATCAAGCGCGATCACGTACTAGTTGGTTCCTCTTATGATCTATCGTCTGATCATTCACCTTAAATCCTCATTTTAAAAGGCAACTCTGACGCCGCAGCTTCAGACTTTATTTCCTATCCAAACAGAAACACAAATTGGTTAAAGTATAAAATGTATGTGAGCTCTCAACTATCACAATGCATTCCCCAAAAAAATTCATCTGACATCCAAATAGCTGTCGACCGATTTACAGATTCTTGGATTCTGCAGCAAGAAATGCAACCCCAGTCACGCGGACAATTAAACGTGCTCCTTACAATACATCGACGGATATAGAGAACCTTATCAGATAAAAAAGGAAGTTAAGAAGACAATGACAAAACAGTCGTTCCCCAACCACTAAGACCCAACTACAATTATGCCTGACAACTCTTCGCAACAAATTAAGACAGAACAACGAGTCTGCAATAAAGGGCTATCTAAACAGCCCAGATACCATAAAAAACTCCAATTACAGCTTATGGAAGGCCCTATAACCCAATACTGGAAAACCGCACTTGGGCCAAAAACATAAATGAAAAATTAAACGCTTTCGCGGGCCACCTTGAGAAAGTTTTCACGCCACATGATGCACATACAAGTTCCTGTCGTCCTATCATTCCTGATAAGGTAAACCATCCAATTAAATTTAACATAACTCAAGTAAAATCTTTAATAGAAAAAGTGAATATTAAAAAATCTCCGGGATCTGATGGCATCACAGGGTCAATGATAAGAAACTTACCATCGTCTGCTTCTAGAACCTTGCTGCTCATTTTTAACGCGATATTAAGAGTAGGATACTTCCCATCCTCATGGAAGTGGTCTATAATTATTATGAATCCTAAGCCAGGAAAAGATGCTAGCCAGGTTGCGTCGTACAGACCGATAAGCTTATTATCAATCCTATGGAAGATTTTCGAAAAAAATATTGGTTTTAAGTATAACTCCTCATCTAAATGAACACGACATCATCCCGGATCACCAGTTTGGATTCAGAGCGAAACATGGTACAACAGAACAAGTGCATAGAATTGTCACCCTAGTTAGATCGGCGTTTGAGAAAAGGCAATACTGCTCAGCCCTGTTTATACACATTTCCCAAGCATTTGACAAGGTTTGGCATGATGGGCTACTCATTAAAATAACACGAATGCTTCCTCAAAACACTCACAAGCTTCTGGATAGCTATCTAACAGGCAGAACATTCATGGTAAGGTCGCAAGATAAATATTCCCTCCTCAAGAAAATTACTGCTGGTGTCCCCCAAGGCAGCATATTAGGACCGCTTCTATATATAATATACACAGCGGATATGCCAACAAACCTGAACATGCAAAGTCGCATCGCAAAAGCTGCAGTCTCACATTTGGCCGGTTCACGCTCGGTCGAAACTCAAACTTGTTTTTAGACAACAAAATTCTCCTATACAAGTCCATCATAAAACCAATATGGACATATGGCATCCAATTATGGGGTACTGCATGCGCATCTAACATCCAAAAGCTTCAAAGAAGACAATCTAGAATATTACGACAAATTGTCTGCGCTCCATGGTATATACGTAATGATATTATCCACAGAGATCTCAACGTCCCCACTATTCAGGAGGAAATTAAAAAATATTCAATTAGCTACATCGATAAACTAATGGCCCACCCTAACTACCTCGCTCGGAGTCTGCTTCAGTTCGAAGGTCACCAGAGGCTAAAAAGAGCCGATACTTTGAGCCTAACAAGAAGACATTTTTAAAATTTGAATACAACAGTTAGTTATTCAGTCTCGTCTCATCGAACTGTTCGGACGTATTATTTTTAGTGCGGCTGAATTTTCATTGAAAAAATCGTAATAGGTGAAAAAGTGTAATAGGTTGAAATAAAACAAAAAAGTGAAAAAATAACTCGTAGTAGGTTAAAAAAATCTACGGTAATATCGGTAATTAAAAAAAAAACACTAATAATCGCATAAAAATTGCATGAGTGTTCCTCTCAGATGTAATTCTGAGAAAGAGCTTAGCTCGACTAGAAAAACTAGATGCGTCTCTGAGGAAGAATCCTTAAAAAAATCTCTGGAGAATTTTCTCACTACAAGAGCCGTAGAACGGCGTCGTTCCTGTTCGCCCAATATAGTGATTTCAACAGATGAGAATACATCTTCTTCATCAAATAGTGCATTCAAACATAGAAAACAAGTAGGTATGGATAAATACGTCACAGTTCTTAAGCGACAGAGGTGCCCGACGTCTGCTCAAGTGTCATCAAATTCAAAAGCTCCTAAGACCGTGAGTAATGATCAAAATAGGTTTGCTCTCCTCCAGACGGATGAGCCAGAACTTCCTAAGAAGACGTTTAAGCCCCCACCAATTTATCTGAGAGAGCCGACTTCCAGTAAATTGGTACAAGGAATTGTTTCGGTAATAGGTGAAAACATGTTTAGCGTAACCTCAATTAAACATGGAAATATCTGTGAGACAAAGATCCAAGTGAATAGGGAAGATGATTTTCGAAAATTGTCCAACCAGTTGGAGAGGGAGACTAGGGATTTCTATACCTACCAGCTCAAAAGCGGAAAAGGACTCCAAGCCGTTCTAAAGGGTATAGACCCATGTGTTGATCCTGCGGAGATAAAGACCGGTTTAATGGACAAAGGGTTCAAAATCAAGAGCGTAGTGTATATCAGAAACCGTGAAAAGATCCCTCAGCCCATGTTCAGGGTAGAATTGGAACCTGGAGATGTTGTCTTAAAGAAAAACGAGTCCCATCCAATCTACAATCTCATTTATCTTCTGCATCGTAGAATTACCGTGGAGGAACCGCATAAGCGTATTGGACCCGTCCAGTGTGTTAATTGTTAAGAATTTGGCCACACCAAAGCGTACTGTAAATTGCCGTCTGTTTGTGTTGCGTGTGGGGAACTACATGCAACTGCTCAATGTAATAAGTTCAAAACTGACGTAAAAATAAAAAAATGTAGTAACTGCGGAGGAAATCATACCGAAAATTATAGAGGTTGTCCAGTTTATACTTACTTGAAAGGCATACAGACCAATAAGTCGGCAGTATTACCTGATCATCATTAACTACCTAATTTCACGTCGAGTATGAATTTTCCTCAAATTGTACGACCAACTACTCACGAAAACGCTCCTAATTCTAGACAAGTTTCTTACGCAAACGTGGTTAAATCTAATATGCCAGGTCTGGAGCAGGAACCTAAACCCCAATATTCTGAGCCACATATCAACAATCTAGAGACAACATTGCAGACACTATTTTGCAAGCCATGTTAAAGGAATGATTTATTTAAAAATTTGTTTCTGGAACGCAAACGACCTCCGCCAACATAAAAATGAACTGGAATACTTCCTGATGGATAAGCAGATTGATGTTATGATGATTGCTGAAACTCACTTGACGTCGACAGGGTACTTCAAAATTAATGGCTACGTGTTCTACGGCAATTCTTATAAAGAACAGAATAAAGCATTATCTAATGAATAACATAAGTGAGAATTACCTCCAAGCAACAAACATTTGCATTGAATTCTGTCAATACAAATTTGTTTTATCATCGATTTATTCTCCGCCTCGATTTTCAATAAAAGAACACCAATACCATAACTTCTTTAAATCCCTTGGAGCTAGATTTTTAGATGCTGGTGACTTTAAAGCCAAACACACATTTTGGGGTTCACGTCTGGTAACCCCAAAGGGTCGCCTACTCTTCAACACCATTGCTAAAATGGGCTTAGCTGTACTCTCAAGTGGACATCCCACCTATTGGCCGACGGAAGATTCCCGATGTTATTGACTTTGGAGTAGTGAAAAATATCCCTGTAGAATGGATGCAAATGGATCCTTCACTGGACTTGTCCTCAGATCTCTCTCCTACTATCATTTCAATGCATTTCCCTCAAGTGTGTGGTTATCCATTATACAAAAAGTATTTAAGTTCTCATTGCATGGAAAATGTTGTGTTGAGAACTGCCGACGATATTGATGAGTCGATTGGCAACTTTACCGAGGACCTTCGACGAGCTGTGCATCACGCTTCCACTTATCACGTTGAATGTAGAAATAGGACAAACAGAACTTATTTCTCTGAACTCGAACATCTCCTATCAGAAAAAAGAAGAATGAGAAGAGAGTGGCAAATTCACAGGTCTTCTGAACTTAAAGCTAGGCTACGGGAATGCAGAGATATACTAGGACATTTCTTAGAAACCCAAAGAACGGCCTCACTTAGATCTTACTTGGAGGGTCTTGATAGTACCCCACAATCTGACTATTCCTTATGGAAGGCGGCACGAGGTTTAAAAAGACCAGTTAGAGGAAAGCCTCCTCTGCGAAATCCGACTGCAGACTGGGCTAGAAATGATTCCGAGAAGGGGACTTTATTTGTTAACCATTTGAGAAATGTGTTTACTATAAACAACTCAAATAATGCATCTGATTTGCCTCCACTCGTTATTAGACCTCCTGTACCTCTAAGACTTACCTTTAATGATGTTCAAAGCGCTATTGGTACTCTGAATCTTAAAAAAGCTCCAGGTATGGATAAAATCAGCAACAAAATGCTTGTGGAGTTATCTCGTGTAGCTAGAAGAATTATCCTATTTATTTTCAATGCTATTTTACGCCTAGAATACTATCCTGCAGATTGGAAGGTATCTATGATTACCATGATTCCTAAGCCAGGGAAGGACCCCACTAAAGTAGAGTCATATAGGCCAATTAGTCTACTGCCGACAATTTCAAAACTGTTTGAAAAATTGTTATTGGCTAAGTTGATTCCAATTCTGAACGACACTTCGGGTTCAGAGCTAAACACAGTACCATCGAACAAACACACAGATTGGTAAATGTGATAAGAGGGTCGTTTGAAGACAAAAAATACTGCTCCGCCCTTTTCATTGATGTGTCCCAAGCGTTCGACAAAGTTTGGCATGACGGTTTAATGCACAAAATTAAATTAACTCTGCCTGCTAACACCCATAAACTCATGGAAAGTTATTTATACGGTCGCAAATTTAAAATCAAAGAAGGAAATTTTTTAAGTACCGCTCAGCCAATTGAATCAGGTGTGCCACAGGGTAGCATACTGGGCCCTACTTTATATTTGATTTATGCCTCCGACATGCCGTCAGACCCCAAAATCCACACGTCAACTTTTGCAGACGATACAGCCTTTATCAGCGTCCATAAGGACCACCAAGTTGCATCACAGAATTTGCAGAATTACGTTTATAAACTAGAGAATTGGCTAGAGCTTTGGAAAGTCAGGGTAAATGAACAAAAATGTATTCATATCACTTTCACATTGCGAAAAGATACCTGCTCGTCCATCAGAATAAATAATCAAATTATATCTCAACATAATGAAGTCAAATACCTCGGCATTCACCTGGACCGCCGTTTAACTTGGAAGTCTCATATTGAAGCGAAACTTACACAAATGAGATTAAAAGCAGTGCACCTTAATTGGTTAATCGGCAGAAACTCTACATTGAAATTGGATTGCAAACTTTTGTTGTACAATGCAATTCTAAAGCCAATCTGGTGTTATGGAATTCAATTATGGGGTACGGCCTCAGCATCAAACATTGAAAAAATTCAAAGGGGTCAAAATAAAATTCTACGGATAATTACTGCAGCTCCATGGTATGTTAAAAATTCTCGAATCCACAAAGATCTATGCGTGCCATTAGTAAAAGTCGAATTTACAAAATATGCGTCAAAGTACGTCAGCAAACTTGAACACCATCCAAACCCACTTGCACGAGACATCCTTAACTTTAGTGGCCACAATCGGTTGAGAAGGAGGGATACCCTTGCTTTAACTCAAGCGCAAAACAGATGACTGGATCAGTTGATGTGAAATTTTTTTAGTATCATAAAAATTTTTGTCTAGCACTGGCTGGACTTATTATTTTCTTTTTAGTATTAAGATTTGAATACTTATTGTCATTTCATAGATGAAGATTCAATAAATAATTAAATGCACAAAAAAAAAAAAAAAACAGTTTGTGGTTACATTGGTAACAACTAATAAACAACAAGTAGAATTAAGATTTGAATACAAAGAAAGATTCAATAATAAAAAATAAATTAAAAAAAAACCCGTTACGTTCTAGTGGTTATGGATTAATTGAGCAAGTAACCAGAGGTATATGATATTCCTATGCAAGAATGTAAATCAGTTGTATATGAATTTGTGACCAACTGGGTGTGCCGTTATGGCGTTCCATTGGATTTACACTTTTAACAAGGAAACATTTTTGAAATCGCTGTATTCAAGGAAATCACACATTGTTCTAGCTAACAACTGCAGCAATATTCCCATATATATATTTTTTTTTTACATTTTTTTTATTTATTGAATCTTCAGATGTTGAAATGACAATAAGTTTTCGAATCTTAATACTAAAAGAAAATAATAAGTCCAGCCAGTGCTAGACAAAATATTATGATACTACAAAAAATTTATATCCACTGATCCAGTCATCTGTTTTGCGCTTGAGTTAAAGCAAGGGTATCCCTCCTTCTCAACCGATTGTGGCCACTAAAGTTAAGGATGTCTCGTGCAAGTGGGTTTGGATGGTGTTCAAGTTTGCTGACATATTTTTTATTTATTTATTTATTTATTTATTTAATGTGTTTATCCTGAACAACAAGATTAAGTCTTATAATTAAAGTACAGGAATTTTAGATTTTAAAGTTAAATTTAAAGTTAATTGAATTAAAGTTTAGAATACAAATAAAGAAGACAAAGTACGAAGATAAGTAAAAAATAATTGTACGATAAGTATAATTTACGATTAAAACAATTAGAACATAATAAAAAATGTGAAAGGTTAAAAAAATGAAGAAAGAAGAAAAAAAAAATATCAATAAAAAGATGAAAACAGTAGCAAAATGGAAATAAAATTAAATTAAAATGTTATGAAGTTGTATGTACAAGTACCCATATAAAAATCAAAGTTAGTAAGTTTTTTAAACAAAATAATTTAAAAATCACTTAGGCCCAATAAAACAGTGCGTATTTAAGTGTAGTTTTAGTTAATTTTCATAAAAACTTAAGTTGCATTTAAATACAGATTCATTTTTTCAGTAATACTTAATTGCTGTTATGATTTTGTGGTAAAAATATGGTAGCACTTTGAAATGTCAACAAAATTATCGATATATTTCAGAAAACAGCTGATTTTTTAAATAAAATTTGCCAACAATTTTGTGTTTCGGTTTTTGTGTTTACTTGTTGTATTGTTTTGTGTGTTTTATATATTAAATTTGGTGGCATAAATATGGATAAAAGAAGTCCTAACTTTTGACTTCTTGTTGGACGCTGTTAAAAAATACAGCAGCATGATTGAAAAGAAAAAAAAAACAAAAACAAATGTCAAAACCATATGTTCAATGTTTAAAACTTAAGTTGCACTTAAATGAACATCGTTGGCCATTTAAGTAGCTTTGAAGTTTTCAGTGAAAAACAAAATTTTGTACTTAAATGCAATTTAAAAATAAATGGCACTTAAATACGCACTTAAAGTGTTCAAAAAGATTTTTCTTCAATGCGTTTGCATTACTAAGGTGCTGAATGTTATGAGGGAGTAAATTCCAAAGACGAACAGCATGTATAAAGAATTGCCACTCGGAAACAAGACTGCAGCGCCTTAATGGTACAATTTTCTTTCCCCTGTTGCTTCTATTAAAGTGAATTTTCTGATAAAGATAGAAAGGCTTACCAGTATAAATAATTTTATGAAATTTTATGAAACGCCATAAAGTGAGCGGGAAAAATTCGACACATGATCAAAACGTTTAACTTTTGCTTACTTACGGAATCACAGCTGCCGAAAACCTCACAGCCATAAAGTAAACCGGGCATAATGTACGTTTTTGCTAATACTATGTTTCCACGACGACTTGAATCACCTGCTTCGCCTTCTGAATCATGTTTGTGAATCATGCTGTTTACATGACTAATAAACTTGATTCGATTTGACAGTTGTTTTTAATAAACAAACAGAATAAAAAAAAGCAGAATTTACAATTTGTGGAAAATATATTTTTTAATGGACAAAAAAACTGAGTGGAAATTAGTTAGCTTATTTGAAAAAAACATACATTCCTACGTATTTACTTTCTATACTTCCAGCAACAAGAAAATAATTTGCTTTGTTTACAATAATAATAAATTTTTACAGCTAGTGCAGATAAACTTGCAATAAAAATTAGAGAAGAGTGCAATTATTCGTGCTTCGCAAATTGATTCAATATGAATTTACTTGATTCGCTCTTAAAATTTTGTATGGTGAAGCAAGTTGTTTCACTCATGATTGGGGTGTGAAGCCTGAATAGAGAGCGAAGCATGTACCGTGGAAATGTAGTATAAGGTAAAATGTAAGGTAAAAGTATTCTCACGAAGCGAGGGTCCATATTGCCAACTCCTACTGCATTGGACTTAACATGAGTAATAGCTGCGAAAACATCAGACTCAGTTACACAACAGAATTCAAAAGTACTGCGACCACTACCAAATGCTGAGATATTCTCGAAATCGTAGAAATCAGTGTCGATGTCAACTCTTGGTACATCTAAGAAATTTCTGTTAAGTTCGTTCACGTCAATGTCACAGTTAACAAGAACAGAGCCATTTCCCACCCCAATGTCACGGATCACTTTCCACTTTTGTTGTGACCCCAGGGCAGAACTGAAACGCCTCGTGAAATATTCTAATTTTGCAACTCTTATTTTCATATTAACATCCCTTCGTGCTGAACGAAAAGTGTCATAAAGAGAAGGAGTTTTAAAGCGTTTCCATCTGTAATATGATTTAATTACCTCCGTAAACCAAGGTCTGGATTGGGCAGAAATTGTTCTCGTCTTCAGAGGAACAGTTGCGCTATAAAGAGCGGCTATATTGTTTTGCAAAACCATTAACTGATCATCCACGGAAGTAAGATTAAATATTAAGTTCCAGTCCACTACGGAGAGACTGGACTCAAGAAGGTTGTAGTTTAAATTCTTAATATCTCTGTATGTTATTTTCTGATCAATATACGTCCCATATGACTTGAAATTCATAATGCACCGAAGAGTTACAGTGGAAGAACCTCATAAGCGATCTGGCCCAGTACAGTGTTCGAACTGCCAAGAATATAGTCACACTAAATCTTATTGTAAGTTGCCTACTGTTTGTGTAGTTTGTGGGGATCTTCATGACACCTCAAAGTGCGATAAACCTAAGGATGATTCCAGGGTAAAAAGATGCAGCAATTGCGGTAGAAACCACACTGCCAACTACAGGGGTTGCCCTGTTTTCGAGGTCGTTAAACGCTCCTTGATCAACAAACCCGCTACTACCCCTACTCAGACGACAAAAGTACCTATTACAATTATTCCCCCCGTAGCACAAGCATCCACTAGCCAATTTTCATATGCCAACGTGCTAAGATCTAACCAACCAACAGTGCAAAATGAATCACCAATAAATGATACAAACAGCCACAATTTTAGCCGTCTTGAAGGTATAATGGAGAATCTGGTGCAATCCATGAACCATTTCATGACAAGCATGACAAGTATGATGCAGGAGATGCAAAAAATGCAGTCCACGCTACTGCAGGCCATACTTAATAGACCATGAACTGTCTCAAAATATGTTTCTGGAACGCAAACGGCATACGCCAACACAAAAATGAACTTGAATATTTTCTTTTTAATAAGAAAATTGATGTAATGCTGATTTCCGAGACTCATATGACGTCGAGAAGCATTTTTAAAATAAGTGGTTATACATTCTACGACACCAAGGACCCCAGAGATAGATCATGTGGTGGCTCGGCAATATTGGTCAAATCGCGAATCAAACACCATTCATTGGGTAGTCTTTCAGAGTGTTATCTTCAAGCAACAAACATCTGTATTGAGAACTTTTGTCAAAACCTCGTGATTTCGTCAGTTTACTGTCCGCCCAGATTTTCAATAACAAAAGATCAGTATAGAGATTTGTACAAATCACTAGGTAGCCGTTTCATAGCGGCTGGCGACTACAATGCTAAGCATACATTCTGGGGCTCACGACTCGTTAGCCCTAAAGGTCGTATCTTGTACGACTCCCTGTCTGAAATGGGACTGAATGTGATTTCAACTGGTCAACCAACTTATTGGCCAACTGTTCAGCAAAAAATTCCTGACGTTATCGATTTCGGCGTGGCGAAAGGGGTAACCCCGGAACTCATTGAAGTCGAGGCTTCACTGGATCTTTCTTCAGATCACTCACCCACTGTAATCACCATCAGAAGTCCTCAGCAAAGCGTAACTGATGCCTTACTTCTTGTCAAACGTCTGAATTGGTTAAAATACAAAAAATACATCAGCACTCACTGCACAGAGAAACTCCCGTTAAAAATTGCTGAAGACATCGATGCCTGTATAAAAAGTCTTAATGAACATGTCGAGAAAGCCGCAGAACATGCTTCTTCCACTTACCGCCCGAATAGGTACAACAGAGTTTTTTCTGCAGATGTTGAGCAACTATTGTCTGAAAAAAGGAGAGTCCGAAGAGAGTGGCAACAACACAGATCGCCCCAACTTAAAACTAGGTTGAGAGAATGTACCAAAAATCTTAGGATCTTGCTAGAAGCGCAAAAAGCAGAGTCTCTCAAACAACATCTGGAAGGTCTAGACGCAACTTCCCAGTCAAATTATTCATTATGGCGTGCAGTCCGAAATCTAAGAAACCCGTAATTGCAAAACCTCCACTGCGTACTTTGAACGGATCTTGGGCACGAAATAACGAAGAAAAAGGCAACCTTTTCGTAAGTCATTTCAAAAATGTATTCACTCCCAATATGGATACTGACATTAGCGAACTACCGCCTGTTGTTGCCAGACCACCTGTACAAATAAGATTTCAATATCTGGAGGTTGTTGAGGCTATTGATAATTTAAATGTTAAAAAAGCACCTGGGTTTGATAAAATCAGCAATAAAATGATTTTTGAGCTGTCTCGCATTGCAAAAAGATTAATCCTCTTTCTTTTTAATGCCATCTTACGGCTTGAGTACTACCCTCCGGTTTGGAAAATTGCACTAGTAAATATGATTCCTAAGCCGGGAAAAGATCCTTGCAAACTTGAGTCGTATAGGCCAATAAGTCTATTACCAACTATGTCCAAATTATTCGAGAAATTGCTTATAACCAAGCTGACTCCGATTTTGAATGAAAACAACTGCATTCCCAATCACCAGTTTGGCTTCAGACGTCAACACAGTACAATAGAACAAACACATAGATTGGTACAAGTCATAAGAAAAACCTTTGAGGAAAAGAGATACTGTTCGGCACTCTTTATTGACGTCTCTCAAGCTTTCGACAAAGTATGGCATGAAGGCCTGATATCTAAATTAAAGCAGAACTTGCCGGTGAATCTTCAACACCTACTATGGAAATACTTAATCGACCGTCAGTTTATGATTAAAGAAGGTGATTATTTAAGCCGTCCTCAACCTATAGGTGCTGGCGTCCCTCAAGGTAGTATCTTAGGACCAATTCTATACTTGCTGTACACAGCAGACATGCCAACAAACAATGAAATTCACACGTCAACATTTGCTGATGATACGGCATTTCTCAGTACTCACAAAGATCCAAAAGATGCCTCGATTCAATTACAGCACCACGTAACGCAAGTGGAGAAATGGGCAAGACAATGGAGAATAAAAATAAATGAACAGAAATGCACCCACGTAACATTTACTCTACGTAGGGAATCATGTCCCCCTATTCGTATTAATGACCATATAGTGCCTCAAAACTCACACGTGAAATATCTTGGTATTCATCTGGACCGTCGCCTCACATGGAAACCACATATAGATGCTAAGCTGACTCAAATGAAACTGAAAGCAGCCCAAATTCATTGGCTCATCGGCAGAAACTCCGTCCTTCGGCTCGATTGTAAGCTTCTACTCTACAACTCAATCTTAAAGCCAATTTGGTGCTATGGTATCCAGTTATGGGGCACTGCCTCCAACTCCAATATTGAGAAAATTCAACGCCGTCAAAACAAAATTCTACGAATGATAACTACCGCTCCTTGGTATATTAAAAACAACAACATACACAACGATCTTGATGTTCCACTTGTCAAATGGGAAATAACTAAACACGTGGCCCTTTATTTGGGTAAGCTGGAAACTCATCCAAATCCCCTCGCTCGAGACATCTTACAACATCCCGGTCATAGCCGTTTGAGAAGGAGGGACACCACCGCTCTCAGATGAATAAATACAAGTTGCTCATTATATCCTATCGAATTTGAAAACTAGATTTTGTCTAGCATTGGCTGGACTTATCTTAATTAACTTTAGTTTTAGGATTTGAATACCTATTGTTAGTTCATTTAAAATGAAGATACAATAAAAAGAATATGCAAAAAAAAAAAAATATACGTCCCAAGATAGTCATACACCATGAAGATCAAATCATGTTTAGAGAAGCAAGGAGCAAAAATTTGGTCATAAAGAAGAACTTTGGTAGCGTCATTAACGAAGAAGATGCCAAGTAATGAATTGGAAGAATGGGTAAAATATGTAGGTGTTGAGGTATTTGTGGGTGTTAGACCTAACGATGACATAAAATCAGTTAACGATGATTCTGATAGGATGTCCGAATTAAAATCACCTGAAATTATGATGTCAGAGAATGAAACTGTTAAGGTTTCCAGCAAATTAAAAAAACTACTAAAGTTGATATGACGATTCGGTCTATACACGGATCCAATTAGCATCCTACCATTGGAAGATGAAGCTTCCACAAATAAGTATTCTACTTGGTCGTCAACGCCAGACTTCAAAGATAATTTTGATTTAATATTTGATCTCACAAAAATAGCTACACCTTCACCGTTACGTAACCTATCAGCCCTATACGTAGTGTAACCTTTAAGACATATCAAGGCGTCATTTGTAGTCTCGCAAAGCCAAGTCTCCGAAACACAGATGACATCAACTCCACTGTTTTCAAATGTGAGTCTAAACTCGTCGATTTTGTTATTGAGACTCTGAGCATTAATAGTTCTTTCCGTTGTTTTGACAAAACTCTTAACATGCTGAATGTTGCATCTATGGAAGATGAATACGGATTAAGTGAAAAGGTCATAGCGGAAAAAAGTATAAAAAGATTACAATAAAAACATGCTCCGTAATGCAAATAGAATGGCACGCATGGAAAGTGATTTTTGAACTAACTACGAACTTGTACATACGAAAAGATAACATAAAGTAGACATTATGAAAACTAACAAAAATGAACGATTGGAGAGGAATGGAACTAACTACAAAGTTTTTATGGTTAAATGACCTATAGTCCAGATTAAGTTCATAATTAACGAAACCCATCCAAGGAGTTTAAGTGGACAATACAAATTGGTTCATCCGTGGGAACACGCTTTTGAGGCATATTTTGCAAATTCGACTTTCACCAAAGGAATGCCTAGATCCAGCGCTGATATTCAGCCGGTTCGGACCGGTTCGCTCGAACCGGTTGTTAAAATTTTAAAAATTTTGCGAACCGGTTGTTGCATATTCACCCTTCTCGTGAATAAAAATTCCATATGAAATTTGTTGGGGTGATTATGTTTTTTGTTTTAACGGTTTTATATAATGTGTATTTATCAAGGTGATTAGTCTCGGCAACAAACATAATATTGTTCAGTTGTTCATTGTCCAAACGTAGAAACAAATGATTTTATTTTGGTCATACATTGAATTCTTGGATGATGATGTTTTCGATAGCGTTTTCTTCAATCTTTTGAGAAAAAAATAAAGCAATTTTTTTTGACTTTTATTTTGCAAAATCAAAACTATTTTTTTATTAAACATAAGTTTATATCATTTCCTTCAAGAGGCTTGTGGTCTGTTACTGGAATGCGCAGGGCCGGATTAAGCATGTCGGGGCCCTTAGGCAGTGAATGTCTTGGGCCCCTTCAGCCTTTTCATACTTCCTAAAACATATTTTTTCTACCACAATGTAATTTTTTCATAATTACGCTGTTTTTTTTGACACATTACGAAGGTATAACATCACCCTATTCAATAAAAAAATTTAAACAAATGAAAGGAATATATGCGTATTTTTTATAAAATTGTTTTATAAAGTACAATGTGTTTAAATATGAACTCTTCTAACTTTTTTAGATACAAAATCGTTTAAAACATCTTCAAAGTTAACCTTTTCCAATATATCATTTTCAATCGCCATTATCGCCATTGAATTTAAACGGTTCTGAGACAGTGATGAACGAAGACAGTTTTTGATTAATTTTAATTTTGAAAAGTTACGTTCGCCCGTGGCATTTGTAATCATCAGACTTCTATATATTTGCAATGCAGTCATTACATTAGGAAAAGTTGATTATGCCATATTATCAAAAATCAATTTATATGATTATATGATTATTCTATAAAAATTTTAAATGTTTTCCTAAATGTACTGAAATATGACGAAGTAATATAAAAAAAAACAAGGCAATAAATTTTTTCTTTAACTTTTTTTCTTAAATTTTTTTTTTGTTTAACTTGTTTAACTTTTCTATTAAATGAATGTTTTGATTAAAATATGCATATCAACTTTTACTTTAAACCCAATTTTATGTATGCATTTTGGTATTGGTATGTTTTAATATTATAACTCGGTGAACTATCCTGTATCAATATTAAATTCCTGTACTATAAATATAAGATTTACTCTTGTTGTACATAAAATGCAAAATAAAATAAATAAATAAATAAAAATAGCCCGCTTAAGGGACTACGTACTCTAAATTATTTTCTTTATTATTAAATTTATTTTATACTGTTTGTTTATTTATAGTAAATAATATAAATTTTTGATGAAATAATTGATTATAAAAAAAAAATATATTCAAATATAATTTTCACTCGAAGAAATAAATATAAAAAAATCAGAGTGTGGGCCCCTAGGCAGTTGCCTAAATTGCCTTATGGATAATCCGGGCCTGGGAATGCGACTTTAAAATTTTCGCTATTTTTATCAAAGTTTGGCAAAAATATAATTTTTTTAAGCGAACCGGTTGTTAATTGTTTCGAATATCACCACTGCCTAGATCTTTGTGAATTCTAGAATTTTTAACGTACCATGGAGGTGCAGTAATTATTCGTAGAATTTTATTTTACCCCTTTGAATTTTTTCAATGTTGGATGCTGAGGCAGTACCCCATAATTGAATTCCATAACACCATATTGGCTTTAGAATTGCATTGTACAACAAAAGTTTGCAATCCAACTTTAATGTAGAATTTCTGCCGATTAGCCAATTAAGTTGCACTGCTTTTAATCTCATTTGTGTAGGTTTTGCGTCGATATGAGACTTCCAAGTTAAACGACAATCGAGGTAAATTCCGAGGTATTTGACTTCATCGTGTTTCGGGATAATTTGATTATTTATTCTGAAGAACGAGCAGGTATCTTTTCGCAATGTGAAAGTTATATGAATAAATTTCTGTTCGCTAACCCTGATTTTCCAAAGCTCAAGCCAATTTTCTAGGTTATAAACATATTTCTGCAAGTTCTGTGATGCTATTTGATGGTCCTTATGAAAGCTAATAAAGGCTGTATCGTCTGCAAAAGTTGAAGTATGTATTATGGGGTCTGACGGCATATCGGATGCATAAATCAAATATAAAGTAGGACCCAGTATGCTACCCTGGGGTACTCCTGCTTCAATTGGCTGAACGGAGCTTAAAAAATCGCCTTATTTGATTATAAATTTGCGACCATATAAATAACTTTTCATAAGTTTGTGGGTGTTAGCAGGCAGAGCTGATTTTATTTTATGCATTAAACCTTCATGCCAGACTTTGTCGAACGCTTGGGAAACATCAATGAAAAGCGCGGAACAGTATTTTTTCTCTTCAAACGACCGTCTTATCACATTTACTAATCTGTGTGTTTGTTCGATGGTACTGTGTATAGCTCTGAACCTGAATTGGTGATTTGGAATACATTGAGTATCGTTCAGAATTGGAATCAACTTAGCCAATAACAATTTTTCAAACAGTTTTGAAATTGTCGGCAGTAGACTAATTGGCCTATATGACTCTACTTTGATAGGGTCCTTCCCTGGCTTAGGAATCATGGTAATCATAGATACCTTCCAATCTGGAAATCGAAAGATTTAATCGCACTCTGGAGGAATATTTGAGAAAAGTGGTCAGTGCACATCAAAAGGACTGGGATAAACACATATCAAAATTTTGCTGGCCTACAGATCAGCTGTTCAAATCGTCTCTAGAACTAAGCTCAAATTGCCTGGAGATTTGGAATAGGGTGTTAAGCCCTCATCAGTAAATAAATAACGAACTCCATGAATTCATGCGGAGATGAATTAAAATGACAAGCGACAAAGTTAAAGCCAGATATGACCGAGCGGCAAATTCTGAAGGATTTAACGAAGGCCAACTAGTACTACTATAACGAAAGAAAGCTTTGTCTTCCAAACTACAAACTTACTGGGTTGGACTATATTTGGTAATTAAGAAATTAAACGACGTGGCCTATAGAATATAGAAATATAAGAGCCCGAGGTCCAGAATGAAAGTTGTACATCTAGAACAATTAGCTACAATTAGCTAATTATCAAAGTTTGTCATAACAATTTTGAGTATAATTTAACAATTTATAAAATTAAAAAAACATTTTTCCATATTCACCACAAGTTAAGAAACAGAGTATAAACAAGTTAGAGTGCTATATTCGGCTGTGCCGAATTTTAGATTCCCTCCACCTAAATGCTTTTTGTTTAATTTTGACCGGAGAATTTTATGCGTACGAGGATAGCTCAAGCCGAATTTCAACATAATAACGATCCAAATAAAAGAAGGGTTTTTTTTGATTAAACGTTAATAATATTTATTCAATTAAAAGAACGAAATGTTTAAAATTATATTACAAATATATATAAAAAAATAGCTTACATTTGTTTAACCTTCCTTTCAATTCAACAATAAAAATTTAGTAATAACAAGTTATAGTGCTATATTCGGATCTTAAATACCCTCCACCTAAATATATTATTATTATTATTTAATAGATATAAGTAAAAATTGTTATGTACATTTATATAATTTACAATATTTCATTTAGATAAGTTACATTATTTACTAAGTTTGGCTTAACATTAATGTTGTGAGCCAGATTGGCACTTTACTATTATTACCAATTACCACCTAAATATAATGAGAATTAAAAAAACTACACTGTTGTTAGGACCAGAATTTATTTTTTAAATTTATCTAATTTTAATTATATAAGTATAATTTATGTAATTATCAATTCTTACCATTTTTTTACAGAGCTAAAAATAAGAGTTAAAAATAAGTTCAAAGTTTTCACCAGGTTAAATTCAGAGTATATAAAAGAGTAAGGTTAGAAGGTGAGGCTTGTATCATCTCAATAACGGTATTTTGAAGGTGTTAAAATGTAATTGGACCAATTATGGACTGATATCTTTAGAATCCAGTATCCAGTAACATCATTGGTATGTATTTGAGACTTATTTAGATAGAATTTCATCTCAATGACGTACTTTACAAACATTTAATGGTTGCTATAATAATATGTACTCGGAGAGTTACTTTATTTGGAAGCTATTGCCAAATATGGACTGACAACTACAAAATTCTGGATTAAAATTACAGATCAGTATAAAATGATGGTTTGATATCGATATTTATTGAACATTTTTGTGGGTTTACTTGTTTTTATTATTCTATGGTTAAATTATTCGACTACGAGCTTTAAATATACTTCAGACAGAACATGAAAAAGTATTTCAACCTGAAATACCTGAAGTAAAAATTTATTTTAATCCGTCATGGAACTGAATTTGATTTTACAAACAGGCTCTGTTCAATTATTTGTCAGTCTTTACAACATATTTTAATCAGCGTGAAAAGAGGGAAATTAAGTTAGAAACCTTTCATATTTTCAATAACGAATTAAAATAAATAAAAAAAAAAAATTAAAATACTTAAATACTCTATAGGACACCATGCGGTTTAAAAAATCCTGTTGATCATGTGTTAATTAAAATAAACTCATAATTTTACATCACATGATTATTGAACCCTTTCAATTTTCGGCTATTTAAATTTATCTCTGTCTAGACGACCCGAGTAGATAATTTATACAACCACGAATTGCTTTCGAAGATACAGTAAGAGTGTAGGCGCTGACTATTTTGAGTCTAATATGTGGTTTTTGGAAGGGATTCCATTGCAAAACAGATCTTTAAAATTATTAGCGCTCCGAAATCATAAAATGGACATTTTCGATAATTGTTTTCAAGTTATAGAATTGAATAATAGAATTGCGTTTATGTAAAACATACATACTTATGTAGGTAAATGAATAAATTCAAGTAGCTTTACTTTATGCATATGGTCGCGCCTAAATAAAACGAAACCTCATCAAAGATTTTTTTTAATTTTTTTTTTCATATTTAGAAAGTTAAATATCTATACAATCTAGCAACATTCTTACAGCCATGCCAATTGGTTTCTGATTTGACATTTTGCAGTAATTTCTAAAGTTTCATGTAAAAGGCGAATATGGCAAAAACAGGCAAGCAGTCAAAAAAGGTAAAATTTTTCATTTAGTGTATCTTATTTTGATGAGATTTCATTTATTTCCTATAAATTATATATGAAATTAAGAAATTGCATAAACAGTTGTGTATAAAACAATATTTGTGCAAGTTTGGTCGCGAAGAAATGTACCGCAAAATAAAAGTGATGTTACTGACGATTTTTTGCAAAATGATTTTTTACGCTTTAACTAGCAAATAAAATAATTAAATAACTTCTGTTTTTTCGACAAATTTACGTCTATTAATACCTACAATCAATACTAAAATCAGGCAAATATTGAATACATCTTAGTATATTTAGTTATCAAAGGCGTGACGTTATAGCGTGTTCAGATATGTACTTTAATTAATATTCCATATAAAATCTCAATTAATTATTGCGCAATAAGTACAAAATTGTTATAATATTGAGTAAGATTTTGAATGCAACACTGTTCACAACTGTGTTTAGTGAACAAAATTGTGTAAAATGGCAAATGTCAACAAAAGAAAACAAAAGAAATCATTAAAAAATTAATGTGAAGGTAAGTTTGTTTACATAGAAACACAATAACCATTTAGAGTATTTTTTGTATTATTTTCCAGCTGTCAAATGATTATTGAGTAAGCTGAAAATTGCGTATGCCTGAACACTTAAAATAACATTGTCAATTAACCGAATAATGACTCAATAAAGTTTCATATCTGAACACGCTATTACTGACTTTTTCTGACAAAAATTTACGTATTAAATTTTTCAAATAATAAATCAACAGAAATAGTTAAACGGTGCAGAAAGAGACAAGAGATACGTGGAGAAGTTAATGGAAAATAATAAATATGACGATTACAAGAAAAAGAAAGTCAATGCTATGAAGAAAGAGGATGTCGACCAAAAAAAAAAGCCGCACATTTACCATTAAAAAGAGGACAACACTCTGTAGCAAAATATTAAAAAAACAACGCCTTAAAATACACAAAACAAATTTAAAATTCTATTTACATATAACAACAAAACAAAATATTAAAAAAATTATATTTTATCAGTCTGATCTCATAACGACAACAACATAAAAACATAAAAATTAACAAATTCATTTTAAAACTTCACATGTATTATATAGAAATTTTTAGTAGAAGTTGTCAAGTTTCATGTATATTTTTCAGCGCTTTCAATTTGAACCAATATATTATTATCGCATTTTTTTTAAATATTCATAAAACTCTTGACAATTCATATCAAAATTATATTTGACTCTAATAATATCAGAAATAGTTTATGTGTTTAATTTGTTTCTTTCTGGTGTCCATTGAATTCAGAACTTCTAGAACTAAGAACTTTGAGAAATATTATAAAACAAAATTCCCAAAGGTTAACACACACATTCAGGGAAAATTTGGAATGATTTGGAGTTTATAAGAAGATTTCGTCTTTCAAAGAAAAGTGCATCAGCTGTTTTCCCCCCTCCAATAAATTAGCACTTCTTTTGACACCTTTTCCAAACATTTCTGGACAAAGCTATAGACGTCGTTGCAAACAATTAAATTTTGCAATTAATTGGTGCAAGTTTAAACGTCAAACACCAATGTTACCACATTTTTCACCGAATGCAGTCGGTTGCTACACGTAGGTAAAAAAATGTTAAAATTACCTAATTCTTTTTACCGGTTAGATAAGGAAAACTAATAGGTATAAACTCTAGCAGTTATCTATTTATTAAAATTACGAGCATAAGACAGGTAGACAAAGACCAAAAGCCAAAGCCGTTTAAAATTGTGACGGCGCATACTTATATGGCGGCCAAAAAGCATCAAACACAATCTGTTTACACAAGAAAGCATGTCATGACATCGTGTGTATTTAAAAATAATAATACATCAATGCCAACAATACTTTCGATGCAATAAAACGAAATTATAGATTAAAGTTTTAAAAGTAGGACAAACCCAGGACACTTGCAAAAAAAGAAGTAGGACTACCCCGGACGCCCTAAAAAAGAGGGCGGTGTCCGGGGAAAAGAGGACGTATGGCAACCCTACCTTGGGTACAAGCGAAATATTCGCAAATGCACCAAATATACGCGATATTTCGTCTTCTCACCAAATCCGCATCGCAGGGGCAAAAATAGTCACTCACGTATATTTTAATTTCTTTTATTTTTATTTTTTCTTTATAAAAAATTAGTGAACTAATTTGAACTAATTGTCCTGCGCAATATTTGAATATACCGCCATTCTAAATAACACAAAGATCTACACATACCTACATAAATAATAAATAAGAATAAATAGATATATAATAGAATATACTATTCGATCAGATAAGGTCTTGGTCAAATAATATATATATATAATACACATATATATTATATATGTATATATAACATATACATTTGCAAAATTCTATTGCAATGGCACTCCGTAAAGTTCGTGCTTTGGTTCGATGGTATGTGCCCCATTTGCTGATGAACTATATGAAATAGACGTACTTGCTGAGTTATTTTTTCCTCCAGACCTAATATCAATGAATCCATTATCACTTTCAGTGGAATACTCGTCTGTTGGTTGTGTGTCAATTATTTCATTTGGATATTGTGAATTAATTGAATACTGCTGGGAATCTTTTTCATCATTCCGAGTTTTGTATTTGATGAAGTATACTTCAGGCTTGGTAGACTTGTAAGAAGATTGTTGAATTTGTTGGATTTGTTCTAATGAAGGAACGTCCGGCTTTTTCACTAACACATAAACCAATGTTTTTTCTTCTACTTGAGGTGCAACGGCAGCTGCTAATTGGCTGTAGTTAGGTGTTGGATGCGATGGAGCCTTAATGAAAATTATTTTGTAATGCTTTTTAGGCGGGGTTAATAGCTGCTGCTGATTAACGACTTTCTCACTTTTTTTCTCTTCAAGATCTTCTGGAGGAATATGTACATAAATATGCTTTTCAATTGAGGGATCTAATGGGGCATTGGCAAATGTCTCACGTATTACATGACCTAGTTGACCATTTAGGGATCCAAGATTAAATTCTAGGTTGTTATTCGTTGCGTACCTGACACCGTTAAGAGCTAATGGCTGATTAGATGCAGCATTTACCAAGGATCCTGTATGCGCTTCACTACCACCAGGTGACAATACCAAGTTTGCAAATTTTGAACCTGCATTATTTACTTGATGTATATTATGGTGTGTGAAAGCTGATGACCCTGAATAGTCGGGTTTAATTAAATTATGACCAGTTTGAGCAAATTGTGGAGCTGGGTAATGAGATACTGCATTTGCCGAGGAACCAGTATACGCTTCACTATCCCCAGATGACAGTACCGAGTTAGCAAAATTAAAGCCGGCATTAGTTACATGTTGTATATTATGATGTGTTGGTGCTTGGGGAATTTGTGGTGAATAATTATGATTTTGAACATTCGCTGCTACAGTTGCTTGATTGTAGGAATATCCATTACTTTGAATATTCGACGTTTGCTGTCTGTTTCCAGCATTTGAAAAATACTGTGGAGGTGCGTTGATGGGGGGAAGAAATTGTGTTGATATGGCTTCACCATTATGTAAAGTGTTGGACTGCAATTGGGGACTGTATGCGCTGGCTGCGGCAACAAGAACTTGATTACCTTTATGGTCTGTTTTGTGGTTGACAATTCGGCCTTCTGATTGTGACTGAATCAAGGCCAAGGGCACTCCTTCAATATTTTGCGTTGCATGTTTACACGGTAATTTAAAGCTATCTATTACGTGCGCCGGTCTTTTGTATTCATATCCTTGCGGTGCTGCAAACACTGGCATTGCCAGAGCACCAAGCAAAATAAAGGAAATCATTGCTTTACTTGTTTATTTTTATTTATTTGTTTCTATGACGAGAAATGATCATCGAATGGTTCGCACCTTAAACTGTTAAAAATATTTACTGACTATTTATTTATATATGTACATTCCTGCATCATACATATGTACTTATATACATATATATGTATGTATGTATGTATATGAACCGCTCTCGCAGAGAAAACATAATGATGACAATGTTCAGTTAATGTATTATGAAATCATCAAAAACATTCAAAAGCTTACTCTCTAGTATTTATTGAATTTTTACATTTATTGAATATATACATATGTATGCATACATATGTATGTATGAATAAACGCACATATTACATTGGGCGTGCGTCAAATTTTGGTAAATCGCCGTAATCATATTTAAGCTGCAAATAAACACAATGTATTCGTATAGTAAAAACATGCACACACACATACTCCACATACCGGTAATAATACAGTAATGTACAAAATATTAGCATGATTATAATTAAAGCGAATAAATGGGGTGACTGCGTTACGGCAATATGTATGTACATACATATGTGAAATATTAACAAAATACTAAGTAAATGCATTAATTTCAATTTAATAAGTTTTTGTTAATATCCCTTCTACAAATAAGTTACATTTTCATACAATTTCTGGATTTCATTTGTTATAATGAAAATATATAAATATAGTATATTTTTTTAAATAAATTCAGATAAATCACTTGACAGCTGACAAAATGTCCGGAAGTGGGCCTTATATGGGAGCTACGAAATTTGTAGATGTGATTTAGCTTCATTTAGTACTCATTTGTGGTGAAATTTGTTTGCATACTTGCATAATTCAAAGATTTATGACCGGTAAATCCCAATTTTGGGAGGAATTTTGTATGGGAGCCAGGTGAAATAATGGACCGATGTCCACCAGTTTCAATCCCATCCATCCTTGGGCCGAAAAAATATCACGTACCAAATTTTATCGAAATATCTTGAAAATTGCGACCTGTATTCTGCGCACAAGCTTTACATGGACAGCCACCCAGCCAGACCGACGGACGGACTTAATTCGACTCAGAAAGTGATTCTGAGCCGATCGGTATACTATTAGGTGGGTGTTGGACCAATATTTCTTGGCGTTACAAACATACGCACAAATCCAATATACCCTCTCCACTATTGTGGTGTAGGGCAAGAATGATAAAATAAAGATTACGCCAACGCGCGTAAAATTTTAAAATGTTCTGCGCATTTAGGCCATGTGACGTCACACATTCTGTGTTTCTATTGGCTAATTTTTTCTCACTTGTTTTTTTTACTCATTTTTTGCTTGCATTTGCTCACTGTTTATATTTTTGTTGTTTTTTGTTTTGTTTGTTTTTCTTTTTTAAGCAGATTTTATTTTAGAACTCTCAGAGATTTCAATTGCAAGGTTGCCAACTATCACATAAAACACACACAAGAAATTTTAATTCTAACACATGAAACATTATTGGTAACCCTTAGAATGGCCCATCTACGTCACATAACGGGAAATCATGCGCATGGCGTAATCTTTATTTTATCATTATTGGTGTAGGGTATAATTAAATGTATGTATGTATTTTGATGGGCAATTTAGATGCTGTGTTGATAAAAATTAAATTTTTGCTTCCACCATGGACGCATAAACTACTGGACCGTTTAATTAATTACAGTTAATGTCAACAACTACGTAACAAAATAATACAAGATTACAGTAAGAAGTAAAGTTTTGTTGGTAGCTAAACGATTATCAACAACTGTTGTGTTGTTTACTAAAGGTGTGTTCACATTGTGTGTATTTGTCATATGGAATGTCACTTTTCTATCCACATGTGTTTCTTAAAACAGCTGATTTCTGTATGTGTATAATAAAAATTTAAATTTATAATTAAATAAAACTGTATTTTAAAATGGAATGAGAGATTTTTGTTTTACTATAAATTATATTTATTAAAATTTCAATTAATTTTTGCCGCCACAAAATTTTTGTTATAAAAAACAGCTGATGTCAGATGTCAAGAAAATAGAACTCGTTCTAAATAAAAAATGTCATGTGTATTGCACACATAGAAATAACACAAGCTATTGTTTGAAGGTGTTCATACTATATGTACAAATTTGACATGCGAAAAAGTGACAGTCCACATGACAAATACACATAATGTGAACACACCTTAAATTGACCAGTGTCAGCTTTTCAGTTAAGATACCATCTTCCAGAAGGGATGTATACTCACATTCCACGGAGAAGGTATTCTTGTTGAAGGCTGAATTCTGTTATATACCAAATTGATCCCTATCTGGACACTACCGACAGCTTTCTTAAGCAATTTTAATTTCAAACTTCATCTTGGCTGTTATTGGACATATTCGCTGGTAGTCTAGAAATGGCATCCGAATTATCCTTTGATTTTTATACCCTACACCACCATAGTGGGGAGGGTATATTGGATTTGTGCATATGTTTGTAACGCCCAGAAATATTGGTCCAACACACACCTTAAAGCAGTGGTGGCCAAAAAGAGAAATGAGAATGTTTAGTTGTGTTTAACAAAAGTGAGAGTGTATTGGTAAATATATATGTTTTCTTTTGTTTGCGTTATTGGATTGTTTTACTATTTTTGCTTATATATGTTAAATGTTAACTTATTATGTTTTTTTCTTTAAGAAAACAGGTACGTAAGTTCTTTTCACATAGTATGTTATCTTAAAAATAAGTTTAAAAATATTATAATTAATTGGTTTTCAGAGGTTATGTGCGTTAAAATTAAGTAATGAAAGATTTAATAAAAATAATACATATACGTAAATTCAATTCGTATTTAATGATGATTTAATTTAAAATTAAATAAAATCTATTTAATTTTAAATCAATTATTTAAAATAGAAATATAATATATATATATATAAGTTGTATTTTAATGTGCTGTTTGAATATTTTACCAGTGTACCTATTTCATAAAATTTAATTATAATTTATCAAACAAAGCGACGACAACCTGCCTTTGTTGATGCTGGTATGCAACTGAGTGAATTTTTTTGTTTTTTCCTCTCTATTTTTCTTTTGGTTCGTAAACGTTCGTGCTGTGTGTGTGTGAAACCCGACCAAACTTCGTCGTTTCAACAAGAGTTGGCCGTCCCTGCCTTAAAGTATACCGATCTGCTCAGAATCACTTTCTGAGTCGATTTAACGATGTCCGTCCGTCCGGCTGTCCATGTAAAGCTTGTGCGCAGAGTACAGGTTCGATAAAATTTGGTACGTGATATTTTTTCGCCCAAGGATGGATGGGATTGAAACTGGTGGCAATCGGTCCATTATTTCACCTGGCCCCCATACAAATGTCCTCTCAAAATTGGGGTGTTATGCAAGTATGCACACAAAATTCACCAAAAATGAGTAATAAATGAAGCTAAATCACATATACAAATTTCGTGAAGAGCGGTTCATAATTAGTCGTAGCTCCCATATAAGGGCCACTTCCGAAAATCACTTTAAAGAGCATAACTCACTCAAAAATGTTGGTATCCAAATAATATTTATCACAAATATATATTATATGTATACAAACTATACGGTACAATTTTATTGTAATCGGTCCATAATTAGTTGTAGCTCCCATATAAGGCCCACTTCCTATAATCACTTTAAAGAGCATAACTCACTCAAAAATGAAGGTATCCCAATAATATTTAACACAAATATATATTATATGTATACGAACAATACCGTACAATTTTATTGTGATCGGTCCATAATTAGTCGTAGCTCCCATATAAGGCTCACTTCCGAAAATCACCTTAAAGAGCACAACTCTCTCAAAAATGTCGGTATCCAAATAATATTGAACCCTAATATATTTCATATGCATGAATATAATACGGTACAATTTTATTATGATAGGTCAGTAATTAGTCGTAGCTCCCATATAAGGTCCACTTCCGAAAATCACTTAAAAGAGCATAATTCTTTTAAAAATGTAGGTATCCAAATAATATTCAGCACAAATATGTTTCGTAGATATGCACATAATATGGTAGAATTTTATGACGATCGGTCCATAATTAGTCGTAGCTCCCATATAAGGGCCACCTTCGAAAATCACTTTAATATTTAATATTTATTTATTGAATTTTTTCATTTCCTGTACAACAAGACTAAGTCTTATATTTATAGTACAGGAACGCATTACGTTATAAACAATTTTATTATGAGCATAAACAAATTAGTTAAAAAAAACCTATATTGATAACATCTTACGTGAAAAAGTTATATAAAAAATTTCTGAAACTATTAGCATTACTATTTATTTGTTGATTTCGTGGAAGATTGTTCCAAAGACGAGCGGCATGTACATAAAAGTGCCATTCAGACACTAGGTATTGATGTCGAGGTATTATAATATTTCGATTTCGAGACGATTGGAAGAAACGTATTTTTTCAAATATATATTTGGGGGTTTGAGTATTTATTATTTTGTGCAAGAATACAAGAATACGAATTTTTAATAGACTATCAAGTGAAACTCCGTAAAGTTTATTGGAAACAGCAGAAACATGATCGAACCTTCTCAGTCCATACACATATCTTATTATGTTGTTAAACAATATATTAAGCTTACTTTTACTACTTGAATCACAGCTTCCAAACAACTCGCACCCATAAATTAGAGAAGGAATCAGATACGTCTTGGCTAGTAAGGTTCTTATTCTTATTGGTGTAAAATATTGTGTAGACCAGAGAGCTCGTAACTTTATGTATGTTTGACCAACCAGTGAGTTTATATGATCAGTCCATGTCAGATTGCTATTGAATATTATACCGAGATTTTTCGCTGAATTAACAATTTAAATTTTTTCGCCATTTAAAACAATATCTTCAGAAATGTAACGATTTAAGCTCCTTTTACATATCACAATGCATTTAGATTTGTGTGGATTCAAACAGAGTCCATTTGCACAAGCCCAGAGGTAAATTTTGTTTAAATCCTCATTTAGAGATGATATTCCTGAAGCTATATTTTGAACAGAGCTACTTAGAGTAAGTTGCACGTCATCTGCGTATAAATGGATGTTGCATTTAGAGAGTTGGTTTGGCAAATCATTTATATATAATGAAAATAAGAGTGGTCCTAAAATAGAGCCTTGAGGTACTCCTCTATTAAGGGATACGCTATCTGACCATGTATTGTTCACAAACACCGATTGTGTGCGGTTCGTAAGATACGAATATATAAGTTTAGTAGAAGTGTCGCTAAACCGAAAAAAGTGGTACAGTTTTTTAATGAGTATGTCATGGTCTACCGTATCGAACGCCTTAGAATGGTCTAGAAGTACTAAAAAATTCATACTACCTTCATCTAATCCTTGACGTATATTTTCGCTAACCTCCACAAGAGCCGTAACGCAGCTGTGATTCTGACGAAACCCCGATTGCGTGCTGGAAAGTAAACTATGAGTATCAATATATTCCATCATTTGTTTATACAAGAGCTTCTCTAAAACCTTCGATAGAAAACACAAGATAGCTATCGGTCTATATTCTCCATTCGATTTAGGTAATGGTATAATTTTTGCGTGTTTCCAGTTTAACGGATACGTACTTGACATTATAATAGTATTAAATAGATAAGTAACATACGGTAGAATCATAGGTAAAAGTAATCTTATAAACTTCGGGTGTATGTCGTCAATTCCTACTGCATTTGATTTAATCAAAGAGCTTGTTGAAATAACGTCATATTGAGTAACGCACGAAAATTGGAAATGTTCACTAATTATTCCAGTATTTGTATTTGGCGAGCATGAGGAAAAATTAAAAAAAGTGGGATTTGCCTGTACTACAGGTATGTCAGTGAAAGTTCTGTTAAGCATGTTTGCATCCACATTACAATCTGTACGATTATTAGTATTGCCAATTCCTATTTCGCGAATGATATTCCAAGTTTGTTGAGAATTGATTGCTGAGTCAAAGCGGTTGGAATAATATTCGGTTTTTGCCTGTTTAATATGTTTATTTACATTTTTCCTGGCATTGGAATATTGTAATTTTAGTTCAGGAGTTTTAAATCTTTTCCACCTGGCATATGCTAAGTCCCTCAATTGTATTGCATTCTTAACAGAATTTGAAAACCATGGTTTTTGAGTATGTACTGTTTTTTTATATTTTAGTGGTACTGTTTGATCGAAAAGATATTGAATATTGTGTTCCAGAAATGAAGATTGTTCATCAACGGTGTACATAAAATAGATATCATTCCAGGCAATATGGGAACAATATTCCTATAAAATATTAAAATCTAGATTCTTAAAGTCACGATAACTGAAACACTGTTCAATTTGTTGGATTTGAAAGTTATAAGTTAGGAATATTAGGTCATGTTTAGAAAAACACGGAGCAGATATTTGATCATACAGAACTATATTCGTAGTATTGGACACAAAGAAAAGATCAATCAGCGTGCTTGCTGTGGATGTATGGTGCGTTGGATTAATCATGTTGACTGGAAAAAGACCAAGCGATAACATATTATCATGGAGCGTCGTCTCCACTAATACGTTTGAATTAAAATCACCAGTAATGACCATATCATTATACACTGTGGCGAGAGTTTCTAGTGTTGAATACAAAACAGTTAATGGTATTCTCTTATTTGGCCTATAAACACAACCTACCAGCATCTTTTTGCCAAATGAAGAAATTTCGATAAATATAAACTCAACCGCTTGCTCAGTTGTACTGTATGTCAAAGATGACTTGTTGCATATTTTGCAAGAAATGCTATTCTTAGTAAAAATGGCCACACCGCCTCCATGACTTCCTCTATCATCTCTAAATACCTTGTACCCATTGGGACATATATTATTATCTGGGGTTGATGTTAACAGCCATGTTTCCGAAACACAAATAACATCAATACCAGAGTTCTCAAAAACAATTTTAAATTCATCCAATTTATTATTTAAACTTTGTGCATTTATGTGTACAATTTTAAAACCTCTTTTATAGTTAGCCAAAATTCTAACCATATTCATTGTTAAGTCTTTGGACCTTCCACGATCATCACTGATAAAAGTCATAAAAGTGCATAATAATGTGTGTAATGCTAATAAAATCAGAAATTATATAATCTAAAGATAATATTAAATTAAGAAATTGAATCATTGTAATTGAAGCAAAAATAACAAAGTATTGAAAATGTAAAACTAAATTAAATGTTGAAGTCAGATAAAATAATAAAGTCATGTAATTATTAAAGAAATTCAAAACAATTTTCAAAACAATTAGTAAAGCAACAAACAAACGATCAGAAATTTCTTAAGAATGTTGGTAATCAAATAAAATTCAACACAAATAATATACAGAAATGATGACACCTAATTTTATAATGGTCGGTCCGTAATTAGTCGAAACTCCCATATAAGACCCTTCCCGTAATCAACTTTAACCTCCATAAATCTTTTAAAAGTATTTATATCGAGATAAAGTTTAACATACACAATATTTATATTCACAGAAATCATGACACTAAATTTTTGGATGATCGGTCCATAATAGGTCATATCTCCCATATAGCCCATATATCTGATTAATTGTTTTATACATATAGTGGGTGTAGGGTATTATATGGTCGGGCTTGACCGACTATACTTTCTTACTTGTTTTACTTCAATTTCGTAGTCGAATGATTGTAAATATATTGCGTAATGTTGCATTCTTGTAGTTGATATAGTTGGCAATCCTTTTGTTAGGAAAAATATTTGTGATACAGGTTTGATATCTGTTATTAATACGAACTTATGGCCAAAAATTGTCGAGCAAATATTGTCGCATATGCTTCCTTATCAATTTGGGTTTCTATGATTTAAAACGGCACCTACCCCACAGGAACTGGCATCGACTCGACGCACAGTGGCGCCATTTGAGTTTTTTCGTTGCAAAAATCATATCTTTTGAACCGAATAAGATAATTGAACAGTTTAAACAGCATATGATAGATAACTGTTCAGACTATGAAATGAGCGTTTGGAAAGGGTGCTACGCTTTGTAGGCCTACTTGTGGGATATCAAAGTTAAAATTAGTAGAAAAATCAATTTTATGGTAATTAAAAAAAATTATTCTTACATTTTTAGATTGTTTTTGTTTAGGGTTCTATATTTTAAATTATTACCCAACAAATTAAAAAAAAAATATTTTTTTTTTAAATTAATTTTTTAAATTTTCTGTAAAATATTCATCCATTACCTACAAACGCTCGAACTTCATCCGTATTTGTGGGCCTTTTCATGATTTGTATTGCCGACATTTTTTCCTGATCTTTCTAATTCCTTGCTTATTAATACCCGCAGTATTCAATTTTATATTTCAACCACTCAGACTTTTCTAAATTAATACGCATATTTCCTTCTGCTAATTTTTTTAGAGCAATTTGTCATAAAATAAGTTGTAGGTGTTAATCCCCATAAAATGAAGCAGGTAATTTTTCTTTTTCGTTGCCTCGCAATTAAATACAGTCGAACTTCTATAATTTGAACTTCTATTACTTGAAGTTTCTATAAGTTGAAGCAAATTTCGTGGCAACAGTATCTTGGAGAGAAATTCTATCAGGTTTTGCTTCTTTTACTTGAACTTTCATAACATGAATTCCTCCATAACTTGAAGAAACAGTAGTACAACGTTTCCATAATTTGAAATTTTTCGAACAAATTTTCTTTTTTGCTGGCAAAAATTACCAAATTAGCCGCTAATAGTAAATATACATACATATGTACGTACATATGTACGTTCTTTACGTAATTTACCCGTTGAAGAAAGGTTTAAATTAATAAAAGAAATAGACAGTGCGTCAAAGAAAAAAGACGTGGCAGAAAAATATGACATTTTAGCGAGTACGGTTTCCATGATTTTAAAAAACAATGTAAAAATATAAAATTTTCTTGAATCTGGAACATCAAATGGAACAATCAAGACAAAGCTGTTTATAAGTGGTTTACGGCAACAAGAGACCGGAATATGCCGATATCTGGAGACATATTAAAGGGCAAAGCTAAGGAGTATGCAAAGGAACTCAGAGTGAATTACTTTAAGGCAAACAATGGTTGGCTGGATAAATGGAAGATAAGGTAATATGAGGAGAAAAAATAAATATTAGGTACATACATATGTACATAGTTACGCTATTTATTGTTTTTAGACATGGTGTTTGTTACAAAAAAACTTGTGATGAAAGCAACCACTACAAATCATTACACAAATTAGAATCACTTTTCACTCAACGCAAATGTGAACAGATTCAGTTCAAAATTACTCAGTATTTTAGTAAATAAATATATAAGCAAGTAAAGTGCACAATTGAAAATAGAAGTACATAATTTGTTGATAAATAAAAACGAATTGGTATTAAAAGGATGTATGTATGTAGGGTGACTATGGTTTGTATGTAAGAAAATTTTTGTTGGAATTATAAAGTTTTCTCAACGGAATATTGTGTCAATAGGTCTAAAAGTTTTGTGCCGAAAATTTGAGCCAAATCGGACAACGTTTTCTGGACGCGCATCGAGGTCAAAGGTCAAGTATTTTTATATTTTACAATCTATACGAATTTCGGTAATTAACCCTCATATTTCAAAGCGGGCCACAAACATTAACGTTTTTGAATAAAAGCATCATTAATTTCCGGCTGCCGAAGACATGTAATGTATAATTACAAAAACACATCTTTGTAGTATATCACGTCATCTACAACTCAAATATTTTAAAATAGCTAATTTTCCTAGACAACAACCATTATATTTAACGGGTTCTTACTATAAATTTCAAGGCCTACTAAAGTTTTAAAATACGTTTGAATTATGTGTTTTCCCAAAAATTATATAAATTGCATTCAGTCGTGTGAATTACTGTTGTAAAGTGCTTTCTGTGAGATATTTTTTTGTGAATTTGGTGAAAATATATAGCAATGCCCTCGTTGAAAAAAAAATATTTTTAATGGTCTATTCAAAACATCAAATAGTTGGTTCAAAGCTTCCGTCGAATTTAATTAATTATAATAAATTTTCTTACGAAATTAAATTTAAGCAATTAATAAATAGTTTTTTTTTTTTGCAAACTTCCTCTTAGTTATTGTTTCTTTTTCGTCTCCAGTTGTTAACGGTTAATAAAACGCGTGGTGTTTCCTCTAATTAATGTTTTACAACTTTATTTAAGTCAATAGATACCTATTGTCGTGTGGCTTTGTAAAACACTCTTACGTCTAAAACACACAACTAAAATTTACAAAGTTTAAAAAGCGTTTAAATTCTCATAAGCAGTTTGATATTAAAACCAATTAAACCGGTTCAGTAGGAACAGAGTTATGAATCAAAATGTGAGACATGTTTTCCATGATTTCTCATAGCCCCATACAAATTTCATACCAAAATATTTGCTCAAATACAAAATTCGGGAAAAATAAGTTTCATGTGAAAACAAATTACAAAACGATATTTATGGCGTTTTCTTTTCTGGCAAAAATGTTACACGTTTTTCCCATTTCGCATCTCTTTTAATTTTTTTGTGTTCTTTTCTGAAAAAATGTCAAGACTGCTAAAGTGAAGTGTGTTCTTTTCTATAAATGCCACACTATAAATTTAAAAAATGGTGCACCTTTCACACTCTGTATTTTTAGACGGGCAGAATCGCACGATAAAACAACTGACCAGTGATGCCAACTTTTGAGACTCAAAAAAAGGGCTAAATGGAAAAAATCTATATAAAACCACATTCAATTTTCTTTTTTTATTCGCGTTTTGAGTGACTAAAATCCGGCTAAATCTAGCCCGAAAGGGGCTAAGTTGGCATTGCTGCAGCTGACAATTGTTTTGTTTATGAATGTGTATTTGTGTTAAGAAACAAAAAAAATATACAAAATGGAAAATATTTTTTATGTGCTGAAAAAATTTTGGATGACTTGTTGGATTCATCTTCATCATCAGATGATGATAAAATATTTTATATGATTATGGAAAGAAATCCACAACCGTGAGTGAAAGACTTGGTAAAGAACGTAATTAATGAATACTCTGAAGTTGATGTATGTCAAATTTCATAGGACAATATCTCCTACTTCTTATATATGTAATGTATGTTTATATACATATATAATTTTTATATTTGAGAAGAATGTTCGTATTTTGATAAATATTCATTGTGTTATTTCAAGCGATCTTACCAGGGAGCTATCTGCTTCTTCTTTTTTAACAAAAAAACAAAAACAGCTGTACATGAAAAAAAATGTTACACTGTTGTAATTTTATGTTCTATTCTGACCATTAAAAATGCGACATCTTTAAAATGTGGGGTAAACATTATAAAAATGTACATAATAAAGGTAATAAATAAATAAATAAATGTTCAATAATTTCAAAATTGGGATGACAAAATGGAAAGCAGTTTTGAAAGCCTCCCTATATATTTCTTAATTATTTTTAAAAAAATTTACCAGCCCTTATAGAAATGTGGACCATATTAGCAAAAATTGGAAAAACTAACTTTTTGAGATTTTCATCTCATTTAATTTTTTTGTACTTTTGTCAAAAATTTTTAAAGGTTATTATTTAGAATAACAAATTAATGATGAAACAGAACTGGGACTGAACGTTTTTTTCCATACATTTTCATATAAAATTATGCCAGAGAATGCGGTCGTGAAAATAGAATCTATTTTATTTTGACTTCGTTTTTTCTTCTGCTCTCATTTTAAGAGACAAATGGAAAGTGATTTTTTAAAAAAATGAGAAGCAAACGAAAGCGTAAATTGTCTGCTTTCTAAAAAAATAAATATATATTTTGCATAAACGTTTAATTTAAAATCTGAATTTGGGTTTTGAAGGATTTCGAGAATTTTTAAACTTTTTTAAAAAAGTAACGAAATAAAGTTTTATAATTTTTTTTGTTTATCAATAATTGTCATACACTTAAAGAGAAACCATAAATATATAATTAAAAAACATTTTTTTTTGTCTGTTTGGGTACGTTTTTTCAATTTTGTGGAAAATGGGCTTAATTTACAAATTTTATTGTAAATTTAAAATAGAAAGCTACAAATGATTAAATAAAATTTACAATTAAAATATATTGAATATATTATTAAAAAGATAAATAAAAAATAATATATACATATATAAATATTTTAACATAATTGATTTAAACTCCTATTTGTCCTTACGACAAAATTTCATGAATTCTAAAATTTGTATAAAATGTTAATACAAAAAAATATTTTAATTTTTTTTATGCATTTTGTTTGTATTTAAGAAAAAAATTGTTTTAATAATCTGCATCAGAATCTTCCTCATCTGTATTATTATGTTCATCCTCACCTTCAGCATCATAATCTTCACTATCATTACTCTCACTATCATGCATTTCTTGGGAAATAATAGGCGATAGAAAAAGCTGTAGTTCGGAATTTGATAATTGTTGCTTTTCTTTCCGCTCATTTTGTTTATTTATACTAGATATGAATGGGTCTGACTTTTCTCGGCTGCATTTGCGAGCAAAGTGTTCCCTATAATTTTTAAAATCCTTATTTCTGGCTTCCTGAGCTTCTTCTGAAAGTTCTTAAATCGGTAAAAGGGCATATTTTATGATTTCGGGACCATGAATTAAAAATGTATGTATTGTAGGAGTCATACAAAATCATGGATATTTTTCAACAAAGTACTTTGCAGTGTCATGAGCAAAATTGCGAAAATTCTCTTGGGGGATTTCGTGATCACAGGAAATAACAACTAATATTGTGCGCATTTTTTTATTAAGGCCAAATCAACTTTCGTTATTTCTGCTGATATTTCTGCATTTAAAAAAAAACGTCTTGCTGTATTCCCGTCATTAAAATTTTCGAAACCTGGCTTTGGCTGATCCACAATTAATCCAGTTCTTTCCCGAAATTGTTTTTCAATTCGTGATTTTATTTCTTATCCTCATCCGACCTTGCTTGCCACTTTTTTATTGGTATTTTATAGGATAAGTGGAGGAGACACTCAAAAAATCGTATCCACCCGTGAATTATTGGAAGCCCAAACTCCAAAGTATCACTGTTTACTTCCCTAATACTACATTTACACCTACGCAAAATCTAGTAGATTTTAATTGAAATCTTAAAGAAAATTTTTGGCTACTACTTTTTGACATATTGTTGGCTTTCATTTTCATAAAAAAAACTTTTAGTAACAAAAATGAAGAGACAAAAACTAATTTTATTATATTTTACATCCAGATCTTAAAAAAACAATCGGAATTAACATTTTTGCGTAAAAAAAACAGCAGCATTTGTTAAACATAAGGTTTCACAAACTTTTGCAAATGTACTACACGCAACTATTATATAGGACGTTGGAATGGACACTCGTAAGTATGGGAAATATATGGCTATTCCTTCTACATCCTCGAAGCTCTCCACTGTGGTCTCCCCAAAGTGTTCTTAAAAGAGCCTCTTCGTTTGTATTCTACTGCTTCTTCTTTTTGTAGGTACGTTTTCTGTAAATTAAGTTTGCTTGAAGCATTACAGTTTATATTAATAATAATTAATAATTTATTTATTATAGGTTTATCCATTTCCACAAATGTTTATTTTTTTATTTAGTATACGGTGTAGTTTGCCGCAAATTTATTTTATATCCCGCTCTTTTTTTTATTTTTTTAAATTTATTTTTGTGCAACGGTCAAAATTTTCTTGTTCAGTGCTGTATTTTTTGCCTAAATCAAACTGCTGGATTTTGAGAATATCGGTCCATAGTTGATTATATCCCCCATATAAGGTCCACTTCCGAAATCTACGTTAATACTAATATATATCTTACATATACCGTTATTATGTTGAAATTCGACATGAAATATCCTCATATGCATGAAAATCACTGTTCCAAAATTTAAGAAGATCGGGCCATAATTTGACATAGCTGCCATATAAGAACCATTTCCAAAAAACAAATAAACCCACAAAAACGTCTAATAAATATCGATATCGAACCTACTTTTATATGGATCAGAAATTTTAATCCAGAAATCATATTAGTATCGGTTATACGGCAATTAAGCTACTGGATTTTTTACCTGTCAGTCAATAATAGCTCCTGAATTAAGTCAACTTCCGAGCATAACAACCAACCATACAACTCTTGTAAATAACGCTATTGAGATGAAATTCAACCAATATAATCCTAAAATACATAGAAATCACATTAGTGGATACTGGATTTAGAAACTTTCAGCGTCCAAATTACATAAAACTTAATTATTTGTTATCTAATGTTAACTGGAGTGCCATAATTTCTGATAATAATCTCGAAGAAATTGTTTTCAACTTTTATTCCGTACTACATGAATTCATCTTGGAGGCTGTCTCAAAAATAACAAGTCATACTAATAAAGGTCCACCTTGGAATTATTATTAGTATTAGTATTAGCAGAGGCCAAAAATAAGTAAAACAAACTTTACAAAAAATTTAAAAGGTCTGGCTCTATAGTGGATTTTAAAAATTACTCCTTTGCACGTTTTGAATATAATATTACGAATAAACTTGCATATGATAATTATATTTCTCGCATGAGATCAAAGCTGAAATCTAATCCGAAATCGTTTTATAATATTTATCGAACTTGTGATTATCCAAAGTATCTGAAGTTTGGTTCCTGTAGTGCTGATGATGACATATCAATTAGTAACATGTTTGCTGATTTTTTTTGCAACAACGTATTCAAAAACTTCTTACAACAACACTGCCCCGAATTCATTTAATCTTAAGCATTCATTCATTTCACGCTGGTCCGGATGGAATTATCAGTTGTCTTCTCAAAAACTGTGCCGAAACATTGTGTGGTCCCCTAACTGCAATTTTTAACAAATCTATTGAACTATGTTATTTGCCACAATTATGGAAAAAATCGTATATTATTCCTTTGTTTAAAAGTGGAAGCAAAATTTTTACAGAAATAACAAAATTAATTCGAACTATAATATAAATAGTACAACTCTGGAAGAAGTTAACACTATTGTTGATCTTGGAATTTTGCTAGATCACATTAAATCTTCATAATTTAAAAATGAACTAACAATAATTTATCAAATCTTATTCTAATATATTATTTTATGTCCTAACCAATGCCGGACGAAAATTGTTGTTCACGGAAAGAATTATTTTCTAAATCACCAGAAAATGTGGCTTGAATCAAGAAAATATTGCATGATTCTCGTCCAAGAAAAACATTTCTTATTTTAAACGTATTGTGGCTTGATTCAAGCAAAAAGTTATTACTTAAATCGAACTATAATTTACTTGAATCAAGCTTTCGTTGCTTATTATTTTACAAAATAATAAGAAAAGATTGCTCAATTCAAACCATCGTTTCTCGAATTAAAACATTTTATTTCTACGTTCAGAAATCTTTTCTTTAATACTAATGCCGTGATATTTTCAATCAAAAGTTTCTTATAACAAACAAAAGTTTTTTGTTTTAAGGAAATGTTTCTTGAAAAACTTAAGAATTTATTACTCGATTCAAGTAAATGAATTTTAAGTTATATAGAAAATAAGCAATATTTACTCAATTCAAATATTGTAATTTTCTTATCCTAAACAACAGAATCTTGTAACATGTTTTTTTTACAAAAACTGACAATTTACAAAAAAACATGTTTTTATGAAAAAAAAAATAAAAAGATAAAACCATGGTTGTGTATTTTTAATTAATTTTTATTGAAACAAAAAAAAACTATTTTCTATTATATTATTATTATGAAGTAATACATATGTATATAGAATTAAATGTGAAAACAAAACGTAAATAATACAGAATAAATTTAAAATTATAATAACACAAATTGTTTATTTAAAAATAATTAAGAGAAAGTTTATAAAAATAATAATTTATGTTATTCTCATTAAAGAATAAAATTTATCAATTTAAAAAATTATTTTATACATAGCCATAATAAATTTAAAATTATAGTACCATAAATTGTTTATTTAAAAATAATTTATAGAAAGTTTATAAAAATAATAATTTATGCTATTCTTATTAAAGAATAACTGCCGTATTCACAAAAAATTAAAGTAGACTTCAAATGTATTTTAAGAAAATTTTGTATGAAAATTTTGTCTAAAAGCACACTTTAAACCTACTTTATTTTTTGTGAATACGGCAGTAAAATTTATAAATTCAAAAATTTATTTTACACACAGCCAAATGTGTTGTTTTTGAAAACGGTTCTACCGTCTGGAATATGACTTAAGATAAAAGGTTTTACATATATACTGTTAACATCGACAATTTTATACAAGTTTGCGCTTTTACCAACAATGTAACAATATTTTTTCAATATCTTTTTCGATAATATATGGGAGAGTCTCGAAATCAACTTTGTTTCCTATTAAATAAGAATTAAAATAGATTAGAACATTTCGAGATAAGTTTTTTTTTGCATTTACTTCTAAATTCTTCGTACGTATCTCCTAAATTCCATTCAATTAAAATAGCTTGCAACTTAGCGTCATAAATTGGATAATTCGTGGTATTTGAGACAGGCGATTTCAAGTAAATCGCTTGAACTGGAGGTACTACCTAAATTGTTAAAATCTGCATCCATCCCGTCAGTGCTGAGGTGAGGGTTTTGACCTGATTTGCGTTTACTTGAGTTCGTAGCTGGAATGGTGGTTTGTGCGCGGCCCCCCAAAATAGCTCCACTCGGGCCTAAAAAATAAAAAAAAAACAAAAATTTAGTTCTACTCCGAATACAAAAAATTTTATATTTAGATAGAACTTCAAAATATCTAGAAAAAGTCCACTTACATGTGTGCGTTATCTTTTTTAGTTCAAGAGAACTCATGTAAATACAAATCAACTCAAAAACACCGACATAAGTACTGATGATGTAAAATTTCATTAATATATGTATGTACATACATACATATGTATGTATGTATGTATATCTAATATCGTTCACGAGCTACCGAATTATTTCCAAAACCACTGTGGAGCTTTCAGTGCAAAATCAAAAGTGCCCACTTAATTAATATATTAATTTAAACACTTACTTATGGTAATTTTTTAATTATACGAATTTATTATAATTTTATATAATTCACAAAATTTTACGTATTCAAAGCCACCCGCACTGCTTTGAACTTAAATTGAAATAATGATATAAAATCACTTGTTCAGCTTGAAACCAAGTAGAAGAAAACTAACGGTCAATATGCAAAAAAAAAACATTTGTATGTACGTACAACGTATGCACATTCAGTTTCAGCGTGTGTGTTTTTTGTATGTATTTATGTATGTATGTTTGTATATTGAATTAGTTTTTTTAAGAAAACTTAATTTAAATCAAGAAACTTTTGATTGATGTGCTTGATATGTCGATTCTAGTAAAAATTACTTGAATCAAACCAAGTTTTCTTGAGTATTTTCTAATAAATTTAAGAAAATCCCTATCATATGTTTCTTGATGCAAGAAATTCATTTCTAATTCAAAATCAAGAAAAACTTACTTGTATTAAATAAATGAAGCTTGATCTTAGAAATATCTTCTTCTTTTTTAATAAAAACTACCTACTTTTGTATTTCTTATTTTAAGAAATTTTTGATCACATACCTAAAACATGAATTTTTTGATAATTTGAAAATGTTTCTGTATTTAAGAAAATTTTACTGAATACAAACGAAATAAGTTTAAATCTAGCAATTATTTCTGGATTGTGGATTTTCTTGATTTAAGAAACGAAATTGATTACTTTAGAAAATAAAATTCTTTCCGTGTTCTTCAAAGTTGCTGTTCACATTCTAGGTTAAAATGGTCCGAGCTAGTAGATTCGGGTGCAATTAGAGTCTTTTTAAGTATTTTACTGCATATTTCGTAATCATAGTTTTAAATAATGGTACATCAAGATCTTTATGAATATTTGCGTTTTTTACATACCAGGGAGCTGCTGTAATTATTCGAAGAAGTTTATTTTGGCGCCTTTGAATTTTTTCTATGTTAGAGGCCGAAGCGGTGCCCCATAACTGGATACCGTAGCACCAGATAGGCTTAAAAATAGAGTTGTAAAGTAGAAGTTTACAATCTAGACTGAGAACAGAATTTCTTCCAATAAGCCAGTGAATTTGCATTTCTTTCATTTGAGTTGATTTTGTCTCTATGTGGTATTTCCAAGTTAACCGCCTATCTAGATGAATACCGAGATATTTTACATGTGTGTGTTGAAGTATTATTTGATTATTAATTATAATAGGGGAGCATGAGTCACGACGCAAGGTGAATGTGACGTGTACACAAATTCAGTATTGGAGTGTCAAACCTTCCCGCCAGAGATGGGATGACCCACATATGTGAACAATAACTAAATTAACCTTTAATGGACAATCTTGAAATTGATTGGCTTTTAGTGTTTGTGTTAAGTTTTGGGCTTTGGTGTGTTCTGACATATATAGTAAAATTTTATGGCCAACATTTTTGTAGAACATTTCATCCCCGCCCTTCTCCTTTTTCGGGGTGTTTTTTTACAATTTCTTAGAATAAAGCCAAAAATGCCGTTATGAGGGGGGAGTTAGAGGGTTAATATGTTCTAAAAAAATATTTGCCATACCATTATATACAAAAATGCTGAACATACCCTACACCTCAGACGTAAAGAAAACATAGTTTTATATACCGATATGCTGCAAGAACAGGCCAGAGCTGGGAATTTTTAACCGCTTCTTAAATGAAATTCTGATGTGATCTATCAAAACGCCGACACACGTATATTTTTTTTGGTCTCCTTAACAACAATCAATCGTCGGAACCCCGTAATTTTTTTTGTGTTGTACTGTGTTATGTACCGATCATACTAAAATTGTACCGTATTATTTGTATACATATAAAATATATTTGCGTTAAATATTATTTGGATACTGATATTTTTGAGTGAGTTATGGTCTTTAAGGTGATTTTCGGAGGTGGCTACGACAAATTATGCGCCGATCACAATAAAATTGTACCGTATTATTTGTATCTATATGAAATATATTTGTGTTAAATATTATTTGGAAACCAAAATTTTTGAGTGAGTTATGGTCTTTAAAGAGATTTTCAGAAGTGAACCTTATATGGGACCTACGACTAATTATGGAGCGATCACAAGAAAATTGTACCGTATTATTTCTATATATGAAATATTATTTGGATACCAACATTTTTGAGTGAGTTATGCGCTTTAAAGTGATTTTCGGAAGTGGGCCTTATATAGGAGCTACGACTAATTATAGACCGATCTTCACAAAATTTTTAGATGTGATTTAGCTCCATTTAGTACTCATTGGTGGTGAAATTTGTTTGGATACTTGCATAATTTAAACATTTATGATCGGTAAACCCCAATTTCGGGAGGACATTTGTAAGGGGGCCAGAAGAAATAATAGACCGATTTCCACCAGTTTCAATTCCATCCGTCCTTGGGCTGCAAAATATCACGTACCAAATTTTATCGAAATATCTTCAAAATTGCGACCTGTACTCTGCGCACATGGACAGCCAGCCAGACAGACGGACGGACGGACATTAAATCAATTAGAAAGTTAAGCTAGATTTACACGATTGAAATTTTCTTCAAAATTTCTCTTCAAAATTCTTTAAACTCGTGTAAACAGCAAAATTTCTTCAAAATTTATTGATCAAAATTTATTGAACAAAACTTTTGAAGATTTTATTGATGCCGTGTAAATGAGCATCAAAATCGCATCTGGCAATATTGATAACAATAAATAATTTGACAGCATGTTCATTCTTTTGATTCAAAACCATATCAATACATATACATGTGCTGGTGCTATAATATTGATGTGTTTTCCATCTAATGCCCCGATTGAATTGGGAAAATTCCACATTTTATTTATACTTTGGGAAATACTCTCCCATTCCTCTTCTGTTGCTGGCATCTGTACCAATAGATATTATTTTTGATATGTTTTTTTTTATTTAATAAATTAGGTTTTACCTTTAAAAGTTCATCTTTTAATATTTTATATAATGCAGGCTTCAGGCACAATATTGCATATCTATGATCTTGATATTTTAAACAATAACATCAGACTTGGGTAACTGTCCCCAGTCGCTAACAATCTCAAAGTAATTGCCAGGCGTTTTCCAGGGCATCAAGATTCCCGCATATTAGTATTAGCCTTCTCTATTGATGGGGTGACGAGGTTAAGCAAATAATCAACATGACATTCGCTCCCTAAAAGAGACATACCTTCCAAAAGAAAAGGTCGAACGAACCCTATGTTCCTTTTGTTTTCTTCTTTTTTTTTTGCATTATTATCAGCTACTCCTTCCTCCAATAGTAAAAATGTTGATGCTATGATGATTGTGTGTCGTCCATACTTATTAATTGTTTTTTTTTTATAATAATAAATTATTTCACAAAAGAAGCAAAACAGCTGATCAAAGTCAATATTTTCAATATAAAAAGTTTACCAATAGTGTAAATTAGCTTCAAAAAATGTTGATCAAATTTTTATCAAAAGATTTTGACATATATTGAAAGAATATTTTGATCAAATTTTTGAAACGTGTAAATAGAACATCAAAATAAATTTTCAAAATTTTGATAAGACTTCAAAATACCTTCAATCGTGTAAATCTAGCTTTAGTCTGAGTCGATCGGTATACTTTAAGGTAGGTGTTGGACCAATATTTGTGGGCGTTACAAACATCAGCACAAATCCAATATACCCTCTCCACTATTGTGGTGTAGGGTATAAATAGTAAGAATCGGTCATGATTTCTCTTAGACCCCATACAAATTTCTTCCCGAAATATGGCTCAATGTTACATAAATTCAGCAAAACTAAGTTTCGTATGAAAATAAATCACAAAACGAAAATTTGATTAGTTTGGTCCAAGTTTGGTCAGTAATCCAATACAAAATCCACTTTCGAAAATCACTTAAATACGTATAAAGCTGCTATAAATAACGATTCCGATCCAAATTTTTTCACAGATCATGTATTTATTATGTATATATATGCCAAAATCCAACTGTTGAGATTTGTGAATTCAGGTCCATATTTGGCCATATCCTCCATATAAAGTCCACTACCGAAAATTACTTAATTGTTAAAATTCGGCATGAAATATTCCCATATATATATAAAATTCTCTGTACCGAACTTTATGAAAATCGGTCCATAATTGGTCATAGCTCCCATATAAATATCGATATTAAACCAGCATTTTATACCGATCTTTAATTTTAATCCAGAAATCACACTAATATCGGTCATATAGAAATTACCTATACATTTTGTAGTTGTCAGTCCATATTTGGCAATAGCTTTTGAAGATATAATTGGTCCACTTCGACCAATTATAAATGCTCTTACATTTTTGGACTCTTTTCTTTAACCTGATGGATATGGAAAAATGTTAAACCGAGTTTTATTAATTGTTGCATTACATATAAGATTGTTATGATAAATATACAAACTTTGTAAATATTACATACTCGTATGTGTAAATTATGTATTTATAAAATGCTAATTATATAAAATACTAATAAAATTTGCGCTAAAACTGAATAAGAAATACTAAATAATGATATTCTGGTCCTAACAACAGCGTCGTTTTTGTAAATCTTATTATATTTATGTATGTGGAGGAAATTAAAGATTCGCCAAAGCCGAATATAGCACTCTAACTTGTTTGTGTTAAATTGTATCTCGATATTAACACTTTTAAAAGATTTATGCATGTTAGAGATTTTCAGAAGTGGGTATTATATGGAAGCTATGACTAATTATGGACCGACCGTTATAAAAATGGTGAAAAATATTTATGTTAAATATTATTTGGGATCTGCACAAAATTTGAAGATGTGATAAGCCCTCACGTAGAACATATTTGTGGCGAGTTTGTTTGGACACGTTCATAAATAAATTCATTATGGTCGATAAAACCCTATTTACGGTGGACATTTATATGGGGCTAGGTAAAATAATGGACCGATTTTAACCAATTTCATTGGGTCGAAAGAATATTATATACCAAATTTAAACCAAATATCTTCAAATCTGCGAACGAACGGGCGGACATTGTAAAATCGACTCAGGAAGTGATTCTGAGTTGATCGGTATACTTCAAGGTAGGTACCCAGCAAGCCATATGAGTCCGAAAAGAGTCTTTTCTGACACCTTTTTCGGAGCGTTAAGGCTCTTTATAAGCCCAAAAAACAATCATAATTGCTCCGAAAACCTTCAGAAAAGAGGGTCATTACATTCGAAAATGGTCCGTCAGAAAGAGCTCTTAGATAATGTCAGAAAAGAGTCTTTTATGAGTGATTTTTTGGGCTCTTAAATAGCTCTTAGATAATGCCAGAAAAGAGTCTTTTATGAGGTTTTTCTTGGGTTCTGTGTAATCTTGTTTTTATCATTCTTGTGTGGTACAGCTATGTTTTCTTTTTTGTTCAAAGCACACATTCTTAAGTGGAATTTCTGAGTCATACTGCGTGCCGACTCAGGACAGTAACAAGCAAATTTTTCTTTCGCTCCGAAAATGCTCTTTAGTTGGACTCTTTTCTGACTCCTTTTTCGGAGCGCTCCTAGAATGGTATGCTGGGTATTGTACAAATATTTATGGGCGTTACAAACATCAGAACAAATCCAATATACCTTCCACTATGTTGGTGTAGGATATATGATTCGTGGCCGTAAATAGATTCATAACATTATGTTAACATTATGCAAAACGATTAAATTTTGTTTCTATTCCTTTTGTATCATGTATGTATGTATGTAAGTAAGCGAAAACTTTTTTTGTAAATTTAATTTAGCCAACTACTGTGTAATTATCCAAAAATGGGACAAAATAAAAAATTTTCGGATAATTTTTGTGTAAAGATTTTTTTGTGTAATTTCCGTGTAATTTCTGTTAAAAGTTTCACTTAGCATTTTAATCAAAATTTTTTAGCCAATCATTTTTTTCACTGATAAAAAATTTTACTATATTTTATTTTAACTCTGACGATAATAAAACTTTTTCCAAGCTCGAATGTTAACATGTTTGTCTCTTTTATGGTTATTTGATTTATCTACCAACGCCTTTTTTGAATTTTGCATTGAACATAAAACAAAATATTTCAGAAAAACTAAAAATTTTATTAAGTATATTTGCCTTTTAAAAATTCATAAAAAATACAAAAACAACAGGGGCCAAATTACCGCATTCGTGATCGAATGAGCTATCGTATCGAAAAATGATTTCGATATCGAAATTATGATAAAATGTACTAAATTTCTTGCTCGATATCGTATGCCATAATCTCAAATAAGAAAATTACGATAAATTTTACTCGATATCGTATGCGGTAATTTGGCCCCTGGGACCATCAAATAGTTAATAAAAATAGTCCCTATCTTTTGATTTCGTTAAAAATTTAGTAAAACAGCTCAATTGATAAAATCGTTTTTTCTATACAACCGAAAATGTTTGAAATTTAAAAATTTTTCAATTAATTTTTATCTGTTTAAAGTTACAAAATTACATGCAACATTTGTAGGCACAAAAAAAATTAAAAACTTCAAATATTTTACTGTTCTTTCAATACATTTTGTACTTTTACGAATTTTTAAGACCGACACATTAACATTTTTAATAAAATTTTTAATTTTTCATGATTTAAAGATAATTTTGGTATAGGATTTTTTTGTTTCATTCAAAAATTTTGCCCATAGTATATGTATATATGTAGGTATGTACATCGTACAAGTGGCCTTATTTTTAATATAACGATATATGTATCTCAAAAACAACAGCTACTGAAAAAGCAAAGATCAGATTCAATTATATGACTTCGAATTCGGAAGATCAGTCACAAAACTTTATGCAACACAAAAAATACTTAAATTTGTTTGTTTATTGACCCTCTAATGTTAATCAGTCAAAGTTTATTTTTTGAAAGTTTATAAATTTTTTAGAAGTTTTGTTAAGTTTATCTTTAATCTTTATATTAATAATAACAAGTAAGAGTGCTATATTCGGCTGTGCCGAATCTTAAATACCCTCCACCTAAACGTAATAAGAAATACAAAAACTACACTGGTTATAGAACTAGAATATCGTTATTCTGTGTTTTCTATTTAGTCTTAGTGAAAATTTTATTATTATTTGATATATTGTTTGAAAGACAATTTTACGACCAACATAATTTATGTTAAATATTTTCAAATGTTATCTAATTTTTACCATTTTAATTGATTTAATTACCAATTCTTACCATAACTTACAGAGTCTGTCTGATGTTCATAATAATCTTGAGTGTAATTTAACAAACAGAGTATAAAAAAGGGGTACAATTCGGTTTTAGTGATTTTGCTAAAAAAAAAAAACAAAATGAAATAGGCCTTTTAGAGGAGATACCAGCAAAAAAAAATTTGTTGGCGGTCACGCCTATTTTCGAGGGGGCGGGCCCGTAAAGTTGAAAATATATAGGCCTATATCTCGGGAACTACTGGGTGCTTGATAATTTGTAATACACTAACTAAAAGGTATTAAAAATACCTTTCCAACGATATATATCATGATTATAAAATATGGACCGAATATGGGTTAAATCCGAAAAAAATATATTTTGACCCGAATTTATTTGTTTTTTGGAAATGGTTCTTATTGGCAGCTATGACAAATTATGGGCCGATCTTCTCTAATTTTGGAACAGTTATTTTCATGCATATGAGGATATTTCACGTCGAATTTCAACATAATAACGCTATATATACGATATATATTAGTATTAACGTGGACCTTATGTGGGGGATATAGTCAAATATGGACCGATATTCTCAAAATCCATCAGTTAGATTTAGGCATGTATGTAAATGATCCGTGAACAATTTTGGATTGGTACCCTTATTTATAAGCGATATATGAGTATTAAAGTGATTTTCGGAAGAGGGCTTTATATGGGGCATACGGTTAAAAATAGACCAAAATTCACAAAATTTTGTGGGATGATTTTTGTATATATTGAAATGATCTGTGCAAAGTTTTGAGTCGGCACCGATATTTATACAATATTTATGGGGAAAATGTCTTTTTCAGATGTGGTCCTTGTATGGGAGCTATGACCAGTTCTGGGCCGACTACCATAAAATTTAGTACTACAATTTATTTGCCTATAAAGAGTATTTATGTCAAATTTTAGCCGTTTAACATTATTTATATCTCTTTTATACGTATTTAAGTGAATTTTGGAAGTGGACTTTATATGGGGTCTATGGTCAAACATGGACCGAACTAAAAAAAATTTCGTTTTGCGATTTCTTTTTGCATAAAACTTATTTTTGCTGAATTTTGTCTTGATATTCCAGTTTTATAAGCATTTATTTATGATTAAGCCATATTTCGGGAATATATATATTTGTATGGGGGCTATGAGAAATCATGGACCGATTCTTACTATTTTCCGCACACTTTCTTCTTTTATCATAAAAACAAAGTATACAAAATTTCATGTTATTATCTGCAATATATTTGAAAATATTGCAATAAAATATACAAAAAATATCTAATTTTTATAGAGGTGGTCTCACATATTGGTTCATAACTCTGGTTGACCTAAACCGATTTTGCTGATTTTAAATAGTAAACTTCTCGAAAGCATTTCTGGCAGAATTATTGAAGATTTGGATCCCGAGTATATCTGGGAACTTCAAAAACTGATTTCAACAGACAGACAGACGGACATGGCTTAATCGACTCGGCCATCTATAAGGATCCAGAATATATATACTTTATAGGGTCGGAAAATTTTATTGTGGAAATTACACACGGAATGACAAACTTATATATACCCTTCTCATGAAGGTGAAGGGTATAAAAATCAACGCAATGTTAAACAAAAATAAAAAACTGAGTTTTGTGTAATTTTGAGTTCTTCACCGTGTAAAATTCATTTGCGCTTCCGGCAACACTGCTGGTGACACATAAAACCCGGTAACTGTACATACATATGTATGTAGATAAATCGCTCGCACACAATAATTGACGTATCAAAACAAATCTTAAATCATGTTGTATAACGTAACCAAATTAATTTATGGCAATGAATTGTTAAAATTTTGTATTGTTTATTTAAATATGCAAAATTGCCAAAAGCATTCATTCGTTCATGGGAATTTAACAAGATTTCCCTTTTACTCACTACATGTTACCTAATGATGGTGGAGCATTTTATCTACATATATATGTACATATATAAAAGTGATTGTGGGTTTGTATGTATGTACATATGTTTATTATTATTAGTTTGGGATCTATAGACGGCTAAACGGCTGAACCGATTTGCTTGAAATTTTCACAGTATAATTCTGTATGTCTGGAAGGAGCTATAGGCTACTTTTTTTTCTGAAATTTTAAGTGGGCGTGGTACCTCCCATACAAAATTAATTTTAAAAATCAAATACATACTTAGGAAACTGTAATAGCTATAGTACTAAAATTTTGCATGAGCAATTCCAATGTTTGTTTAAATATTTGCTTAAAAAAATGGGAGTAGTAGCGACAGGGGGCGTAACATCTCCCATATGATGATAATTAAAAAAATCAAATATATGGTATACAATAAGATATATGTATGTATGGTACGGTTATTCTACCATCAATATTAATATTTAGGACAAGAATGGGCGGACTATCAATAGTGGGCGTGGCACCTCCCATAGATATGATGACAAATTATATATAAGGAAAGCTATATCAGCTATCAATATTAATATTTAGGATACCAATGCGCTGACTAGCAACAATATTAAGTAAATGTTAAAATTTGTATACATTTGAAACCCTTATCTATATATAAAAGTGAATGTGTGTTTGTTTGTTTGTATATTGTAAATCATAACAAGATAATGTAATAAGATTTAATTTAAAAGGAAAACTGTAGGTTTTAATAACTTAATAAATACCGTATTTGCCGGACGATAAGACGCACCTTTTTAATTTGAAAATTTTACCTAAAATCAGGGTGCGTCTTATCGTCCGGCAAATGCGGTATATTTGTTTAACTTTAAACTTTTTGTCATTACGATACGGGTAGCGAAGCACACCGGGTTTTAGCTAGTAAGTTTATAAATATGTATGCACATACATACATATCGTTGTCTCATGTAGAAAGGCCTTCACTCGCTGTTTTTTCGAAATTTGTTTTTTTGCGATTCCATTGCATTTAACGCAAATACACCTCCTCACAAAAATTTATTGCAATAGTGTAAAAAATAACGCTTTTATAAGCAGTTGTACAACAAAATTTACATGTTGAATATTACAGTTTCTCTTATGTTTTTACCTTTCTACATGAGACCATCGATATGTATATTGATATTATATGTTTCGATAACAGTGTTGCTAGTAAATTGTTTGAAAAAGTTAATGAAATTTAGCTTTTAGATGAAAATGTTGCTATTAATTAAGGAAGCCAGTCCCGGGATTCGAGATTTGACAAATCCCAAAAATTGTTCCAAAAAATCGTAGGATTAATAAATTCCGTAAATTAATATTTGTGTAAAAGATCAAGTGAAGTGTAATTGTTTTTATCTGCTTTTTTGCCATACACAAATACAAAACAGCTTCACTTAACTTAAATGAATGGTTTTTTTTAGCATTTTTATAAGAGAAAATAAACATTAAATCACAAATTGAAAAGTTCAGAAACGTTTCAAAATTATTTACAAAGTCACCAACAAAAAATTAAATTTTACAAAAATATGGTGCCGAAATGAAGGTGAAAGAATAAAAATTAATTTTGGATTACCAAACTCGAATGCACTATTTGTTTGACTTAAAAAAATTGTTGTAATTTTAAATCCGGTTCAAGTAACAGTGAAGGTGTTTGTTGCAGTGATGGGAGTCTCTGCTGATGTTACACTTTTACCCGGGGTTTACACATGCAAGTGCAAGTTCGAAAAAGTCAATACATTCACACATTTTTTTTTAGCTGGCCATGGCAACTCTTGGTAAACAAATACAAACTTTGTGCGCCATTTGTTAATTTTAAGAATTATTTTATAAGAAATCTGACTTTTTAGAAAAAAAAGTAGTAAAAAAATTTATAGAAAATATTTTTACATACAATTGATAGTTTTTGCTGGAAAAATAATGTGAGTAGAAATGGTAAAAATTTTGGTTATGGAATTTATGATTTTTTTCTTTTTTTTATAGTTTTACTACAACGTTCAAAATGGATCCAAAATTAAATCTGCAAAATACAATTAAACCTTTTTCATAAATTTTTCTTTTTCATTTAATAACTCTTTTAATTTTAACAAAAAACTAATTTTTGGAAGTTTACGCTTTGAAAACATTTTGAAAATGAACTTTCACTGTCCTGTGTAAACAGTAATGGTTTTATAACAAAAATAGCTCGTGGCTCTCAATATGAGTTTTTGATTATATTAATTTTTTTTGATCATAGGCATTTTGGTTAAAATATAGAAATTTAATATTTAAATTATCACTAGAATTAACAAACATTTTTGGGTGTAGAATTCCTTCAAAACAGGAAACATTATGGAGTCGTCCCCTTTCTTTATATTGACGGCGATTTTGTAAAACTGAAGAATGTCACATTTATCAACATCTTCTATTTGCCTTATTAGCCTAAATTCTTTATCAATTTCGTTAAAATTCATCCCTTTTAATAGCTTCTGGGCAATGCAAAACTAAAGGAATTATGGATTTAGTGGTATCGAACAGTTCGGGATTTATTATATCCATTTTTTTAAAGATTGCATTTGATTTGATTCAAAAGGATTTTTTTTTTAATTTCTTGAGCACTTCGTATATAAAATTTTTTGCAATCAAAAAGACTTGCGATTACTTTACCGCCGAGGTATATTTTGTATCATTGTATCATTTTGTATATTGTATATCATGTGTAGACACATTAAAACTAAGGCCCCTTTCAGATAAGGCAACTTTATTTGCGCAAATCTTGTGTTTGGGGGTGTGAGAGGAAAGGTCGGCTGGAAGGGGTAATAATTGCCGAATTGCTGAGTACAGGCTTGTTTGTACTTGGCAATTCTGTAGCTGCTGTCATTTTTGTCTTGGGATATTTATTTGTTTTTGACGTTGAAAAGAAAATAAATAAAAATGAAAATTAAACTTGCGCAATTAAAGTTGCCTAATGTGAAAGAGGCCTAACGCTTAAAAATTTAAGATTTTTAAAATTACTGTACAAAAGTAGAAATTACCTGCCTACCGTACGGAGGTATAAATTACCGTACAATACGGTAATTACCATACGGTTAACATCACTGCTATAATCTCTCTTAAGAGAGAGAATGCAAAAATGTGCCGTTATCCCACATAAATTCTATTTGCGGCTATGCCACAATCGAAATGACTGCTGAGAGGTAATGACTTAGGTAACAAGTGACTACATCCTATGACATCACCATGTGAAACTCGTCACTCATTAAAATTGCCAGTGGTATGGCCGGTAAGTACTGGTGATTATTGGTAAGTAGTCAAATCACAAATCATTCACTACTTACCCCGACTGCTGGGTATTGACTTTTTCGAACTTGCACTTGCATGTGTAAACCCCGGGTTAAGCTCAAAGAGATATCAAAAAGTTATTGCATATTAAGCGATGAACTGGTGAAGCCTGAAATCAAGGATGATTTACTCAAAGCTTTTAAATTAAAAAAAAAAATCCAAAATTGAAGAATGAATTTCATAAAGAAATAGAAATATTTGTTATTAGAAATGAGTTAAAAACGCTGATTACAAAACGAAAGATATAACGAATGTAACTGAAATATGTAAATATGTATATGGGTCTTATATGGGAGCTACGACTAATTATGGACCTATCATAATAAAATTGTACCGTATATATATAATATATATTTGAGATAAATATTATTTGGATACCTACATTTTTGAGTGAGTTATGCTCTTTAAAGTGATTTTCAGAAGTGGTCCTTATATGGGAGCTACGACTAATTATGGACCGATCTTCACGAAATTTGTATATGTGATTTAGCTTCATTTATTACTCATTTTTGGTGAATTGTATGTGCATACTTGCATAATTCATAGATTTATGACCGGTAAACCCCAATTTCGAGAGGACATTTGTATGGGGGCCAGGTCAAATAATGGACCGATTTCCACCAGTTTCAATCCAATCCATCCTTGGGCCAAAAAAATATCACGTACCAAATTTTATCGAAATATCTTCAAAATTGCGACCTGTACTCTGCGCACAAGCTTTACATGGACAGCCAGCCAGCCAGCCGGACGGACGGACCGACGGACATCGTTAAATCGACTCAGAAAGTGATTCTGAGCAGATCGGTATACTTTAAGGTGGGTGTTGGACCAATATTTTTGGGCGTTACAAACATATGCACAAATCCAATATCCCTCCCCACTATGGTGGTGTAGGTTATAATTAAATCAAGATTCTCTTTACTTTAGAATCCTTAATATTTTCAAACTAATGTAGAAATTAAAGGCGAAATGATATATTTTTGAATGTAATGTTATTATGATTTTAAATTATTAGTGGTTTATAAAATTTTGTTTATAAAATACAAAATTAGCTTTATAAACTTTAAGTAAATTTCACTGCAGGAAATGTCAATAGTGAAAATGTACTGACTTGCTATTGACACAGTCACCAGTAATAGTGACTTATAATACCCCATACAATTCTAAGTACATGTGCGTGTCATTGAAAATCCACTACTGACATACATACATAGGTACTATTGACAAGGTAGTTCTTTTCTACGCTTTTGGTACTTCTCTGAAATAGAAGATGAAAGTCATTTTTTGCTAACTTTTGTATGTAGACTCTTCTTGGCAATATTGCCAAGCTGTCACCAAAATAGTATACAAATGTGGTGACTTGGAGACACTTGTCCCCAGGTTTTCTGCAGGGTTAAAAATGAATTAATTATAGTACAGAAAATATTTGTTTTCAAACATATTTATAGTTAATATAAGTTACTTTTTTTAAAGAAATAGTTTTTATTATTAATAAACCAATTTTAATAAAAAACAAAAATTCCGAAATCTTGGAAATCATGGAAATTCCGAAAAATCCGGGGATCCCGAAAAATCCATTACGTTTTTAAAATACCGTATCCCGGGATTTAAAAATCCAGTATCGTTTGGCATCCCTACTCTTAATACAGAAACAATACATCACAAAAATACTGGTATTGAATTCTGATTAATCTGTTATGAACAAATTTTTGTAATACAACAAATTGATGGAATCAATGCTGAGCAATTACTTTTGTACAGGTATCAATTTTGACGAAGAGGAATATCAATATTACAACAAACTCTCTGAAACAGGTACATACATACATACATATGTACATATAAACTTCGCCGTCTGTTATTATCAGCGTTACCGTTGGCAAATTTGAGAAAGTCGCACAAAAAGGGGATTTCTTAAAAATAAGTCGCTCAAAAAGGGGTTAAAAACGGGCACCACTTTTAAAAAGATGGAAAATACACAAAACAAAAATAAAAATCGTTTTTTTTTTCATTTAAATGTTGTATGCGATGTATGTTTACATATGTATTCAACAATTTATTAATTTTTTAGCATAAGTTTCATAATATATATTATAATAAAAAAAACTAATATGTATCAAGTAAAACAAAAAAATGTACACAAAAAGTGGCAAGGCATCTGTAAAAGGGTCAAAATGCGACTTTAGTCGCAACAACGGTAACCCTGGTTATTACAATATGTACATATGTATATAAAAGCTCACTTTTAAAACAGGTATTTTATTATTAAAAAAATATCACGCCACCGGCGCACAGTGGGTTCGATGACACCAAAAGTGGCGATTAATTCATGGGAGCCGTAATTTAAATTTTTTTGAATTTTTTTTTTTCAAATCGTTAAACATACGATTTTATAGACATTTTTATTTTTCGGAAAATTATAGTTTGTTTCAGAATTTTCGCCGTAATTTTAAAATGGAAAATAATTTTTTTTAAAAATGAGAAGCAAACGAAAGCTTATATTGTCTTCTTGCTAAAAAATAAAAAAATAAATATATATTTTGCATAAATATGAACATAAGTTTAATTTAAAGTCTGAATTTGGGTATTGAAGGATTTCGAGAATTTTACAAATTTTTTAAAAAAGTAACGAAATAAATTATAATTTTTTTTTGTTTATCAATAATTGTCATACACTTAAAAGGAAACCATATTAAACAAAAAAAAAATTAAAAAAAATAAATTTTTGTCTGTTTGGGAACGTTTTTTCAATTTTGTGGAAAATGGGCTTAATGTACAAATTTTATTGTAAATTTAAAATAGAAAGCTATAAATGATTAAATAAAATTTAAACTTAAAATATATTGAATATATTATTAAAAAGATAAATAAAAAATAATATATACATATATAAATATTTTAACATAATTGATTTAAACTCCTATTTGTCCTTACGACAAAATTTCATGAATTCTAAAATTTGTATAATATGTTAATAAAAAACAATATTTTAATTTTTTTATGCATTTTGTTTGTATTTAAGAAAAAAATTATATATTACTATCATGTGTTTCTTCAGAAATAATAGGCGATAGCAAAAGCTGTAGTTCGGAATTTGATAATTGTTGCTTTTCTTTCCGCTCATTTTGTTTATTTATACTAGATATTAATGGGTCTGAACTGAGAAAAAATCTATTTAGAATATCTCCATTCGACTTTTCTCGGCTGCATTTGCGAGCAAAGTGTACATTATTTAGTGAAAAAATAAGGTTTTTGAAAAAAAACTGATAGAAAATATTTTTTTATTTAAAAAAGAAGATAAAAATTATATGTACATATATATGCATTTAAATCCATTTTGGGTATTATTGTGGTAATAGCTTTAGATATCTTCAACATCATCACCATAATCATCATTATCATTATAATGATCACTATCATCATGATCATAATCATCATTATCATGATCAGAATCCTCATCATCATTGTCGCCTTGTTCGGGAAGAATTAATAATTCCAAAGCCACCTGCGGTATTTTGTGTGTATTTTTTTTTATATTAATTTTACTCATGCTGGAAATATATGGATCTGAAGTAAGCAGAAATCTATTAAATAAATATGTCTTCATTAGTTTTTTCCCGGCTGCATTTACGCGCAAAGTATTCCCTATAGTTTTTGAAGTCTTTGCTTCTAGCCTCTTGCACTTCCTCTGATAGCTCACCAATTGGCAAAAGGGCATTGGATATTATTTCCGGTCCGTGTATAAAAAATTTATGAAGGGTAGGTGACATTTTGTACCATGGATATATTTTAACAAAATGTTTTGCAGTATTGTGTGCAAAGTCCCTAAACTTTTCACTATTGACCTCGTGGCCACATGACACGACAATGAGTATTATATGCATTCTGTTTATTAAATCTAGATCAATTTTTGTTATTTCTGAGGAAACTTCTGCATTCTTAAAAAACCTTCTCGCGGTATTGCCATCATTTGTGTTGCCAAAGCCTGGTTTTGGTTGGTCAATGATCAATCCAGTTTTTTCTTTGAACTCTTTTTGAATTCTTGTTTTTAACTCACGCAACCATCTCTGATAGAAACCAAACTTATTTATAACAATAACTTTAATACCGAAAATAAAGACAAAAGAGAGTTAAAAACAAACAAGTTGATTTGTTGTTTGTTTTTTTAGATTAAGTATTTAACAACTGGAGTTCTTTCACAAAAATTTTAATAAGTACAAAAACGCGGTGCCTCTGCAAAAGTTTGGTGTGGAATATATAAGCTAAAATACTATATTTAAATATCACTTAATAAAATTTGCTGGATCGCAACAAGAAATTTGTTGAAACTCTGTGTATATATCGAAAATACCCCAAATATGGAGCAATTTTTAAAAAAATATTAAAAATATTTGCAAAACATTTATCTAAAAAACATTAATGCAATTATGTAGCCAAACACCTGAAGTTGATGGTTCCATTTTAATAAAATTACTTTTAGAACGCTTAATAAGAATTATCAGCACCCAAAATATCTCAATTTTTAGTTTTAGGCACGGCACGAAAAATTTTGAAAAATTATTTGACTTTGACAGCTCACAGTCGATAAAGTAATTTACTCAAAACAAAAGTTTTTGGCAAATAGTGATGTAGAATTTAATTACCTTTCACCCAGTACCACACACGAATGTGTAGGATAAAGTTCAGCTTTTGAATTAATCCTCACTTTTGGTACATTTCAACCCTCTGTGCGGCGTTTGCTAAAAAGAATAAAAAATGATGTTTTTTAACAATATCTTAATTTCATAAAAAGCTTTATTGTTGGCGTTTTCTCAAAGCTTTGATATGTAGCTATGTACAATATGTATGTATATTTACAAATGAATATTGATTGTTGTTAATTCTCATTCGCTGTACATATGTAGGTACATATGTACATATGTATTTATTATCAGCCCAATCATGAATAAAAATTCCGCGGTTGTTTTTTCCCTTTTTATTTTTTTAGCATTGAATTTGAATAGAAAAAATAAGAAAAGGGGAAAAACTCCCGCGGAATTTTTATTCATGATTGGGCTGTATAGGTACCTTTCTTTAAATTTCCTTAAGCAGTTGATTACAAATTTTTAAATATGATTAAATTTTTTTGAAACTAGCCTAGGACTAATCAAATAAACGAAAAGTTGACATAACACAGAATTTTTAAATGTATTATGCAAAGGTCTCAAAAGTTACAGAAAAAAATGCAATAAACAAATGTAACGAAATGGCAACACTGATCAGTATCCATACATAAATACATAGGTATGTTTATACATAAATATCTACATACATATGTACATACATATTTATATGATTTTTTTATACATTTTGTTTTTAAAATTTACTTTCATCTCTGATAGAGTTTAGAGAGCAAAACAATAATTCAAAGAAACTAACAAAAAACAAGTAAGAGTGCTATATTCGGCTATGCCGAATCTTATATACCCTTCACCTTTGTTGTGGATGCATAATTATATTATTATATACATATATATGTATGTATATTGTATTGTTACGTTTGTACCTTTTAAAAACGGTGGTTTATTTCCTTTGCGATAAATGGAAACATTTTTCATTCATTTTATTACAAAATTAAAAAATTCATAGCAATTTCAATTCACATAAATTATTTTTGTATTGTAAATAAAACACAGCTGTTTTTATTTTGGTTTATAGAGTTGCCCCTAAAATATTAAAATATTGAATAATAACATGGAAAAGAGTAAACAAAATATCTAATTAAATAATTTGGCAATAATGCAATTTAACAACTCAATATCACCAAGGTAACTAACGTAAGTCAGACGAGTGTATTATAGAAACTCATTTGTTTACGTACTCGCCCGTGTACCACTCGTTCGCTTGAGAATACACTACAAGGTGGCGCAAAAGTAATCCTCCTATCATAAAATGCTATAAATTTTGCGAGGCCCCTAATTTCAGTTCTGACAGCAATATTCCGCGTTCTGAAGCAGTGTAGCGTAACATTGTTTATTAACGTGCATTTCTGACAGAATTATTGAAGATTTGGATCCCGAAGATATCTGGGGACTTCAGAAAATTAATTTCAACAGACAGACATGGCTTAATAGACTCCGCTATCTATAAGGATCCAGAATATATATACTTTATAGGGTCGGAAAATTATATTGTGGAAATTACAAAGGGAATGACAAACTTTTTTTGAGAGGTATAGAACTTCGAATTGAAATAAAACACAAGAAAATCGTTTTAATGACCATCAATTTGGCTTTATTGGAAGGATAATTTTATGCCATTAATGTTTAAATATGATTTCAGGCATGTGGCCGCCGCGGCTGGCTCGAATAAAGCCAATTCTACAGGTCCAATTTTCAACCACTTTTTCGAGCATATGGGGCCGTATGTCGGCAATAACGCCACGAGTGTTGGCTTCCAATTCCCCTAACGTTTCTGGTTTGTTGGCGTAGACGAGCAACTTCACATATCCCCAAAGAAAATAATCCAATGTTGTCAAATCACACGATCTTGGTGGCCAATTGACAGATCCATTCCGCGAAATTATGCGCTCATCGAATGTTTCCTTCAATAAATCGATTGTGGCGTGCGCTGTGTGGCATGTAGCACCGTTTTGTTGGAACCACAACTCATCCACATTCATGCCATCCAATTCGGGAACAAAATTGTCGGTTATCATGGCTCTATACCGGTCTCCATTAATTCGGGTCCTCTTCAACACTTTGCTCTACAGCGGCAATTGTTTCTTCGGTGCGCACTGTTCGACGTCTCTGCGGATGCGTATTATCACATAGAGTAAACGTAGTGCGAAAACGATCCATGGTTAACCGAATTAATTGCTCTGATGGACGATTATGTCGACCATAAAATGGACGGAGCTTGCGGTAAACTTCGCGAACTGAACCGTTATTTTCGAAATAAATTTGCACGATTTGCAAGCGTTGTTCTTTTGTCAACCTGTTCATGATGAAATGGCAAACCAAACTGAACATAAATGACATTAGAGTTGCCAGATTTGACCACAAAATGCCAGTTTTATCTCTTTTCGAAAAACAAACCTGTAAAAAAAACACCCTTTATATACCCTTCTCATGAAGGTGAAGGGTATAATAAAATTAAACAAGTAAGAAAGTAATATAGGTCAAGCCCGACCCTATAATAATCTACATCCAGTATATGTATAAAACAGTTTTTCAGAAATAGGCGTTATATGGGAGATTTAGCGTCATGATGTCTATTAATATAAGTATTATATGTGTTAAACTTTATCTCGATATAAATACTTTTAAAAGATTTATGGAGCTTAAATTGAATTACGGAGAGGGTCTTATATGGGAGTTTCGACTAATAATGGACCGACCATTATAAAATTCGGTGTCATTATTTCTGTATATAAGAAACTTATTTGTGTCAAATTTTATTTGGATACCAACATTTTTAAGAAATTTATGATCGATAAAGTGAATTTCGAAAGTGAGCCTTATATCGGAGCTACGACTAATTATGGACCGATCGTCATAAAATTCTACCATATTATGTGTATATCTACGAAACATATTTGTGCTGAATATTATTTGGATACCTAGATTTTTAAAAGAGTTATGCTCTTTTAACTGATTTTCGGAAGTGGGCCTTATATGAGAGCTACGACTAATTAAGGACCGATTTGCACAACATTTGTAGATGTGATTTGGCTTCATTTACGACTCATTTGTGATGAAATTTGTTTGGTTCCTTGCATAATTCAAACATTTAGGTGAAATAATCCCATTAACATTTTTTAACTTATATGAAATTTTCATATGATTCTAGACAGGGAAGAAAAACACCTAAAATCTACAACTTTCAATGGGCGTAAAATCTAAAGTAGGCGTGGCATCCCCAATATGTTTAATTTTTTTCATAAGGAAAACTCAATTAATAAGTGTCACGAATTTCAAGTCCCTAGGTCCAAAAATAAAAATTTTGCCAAGTGCAGTTATATGGGAGGTGGGTGTGGCAGTGGGCAGTTTTCAAGATTTTTTCAAAATTTCTTAATTTAGCCCAGAGAAGAGTTTCTGCAAAATTGCATTGCTGTACGACCACTCCTTCTATTTTTTTTACAAGAAATGTATAGGACGGTGCACAGTGGCTGAAAATCGTTTTTCATTGGCCAAAAGTCGAATTTTTTTTTGTCACCGATTTTTAGAATTTTTACACCTTTTTGGAGCTCATATATCCATATTAAGGTAGCCAAAAAAATAGGTTAAACTATTAATAATTGTGGGCGTGGCATGCTGTCAAGCTCAACTGTTTTTTTAATTTCAGAAAAAGGTGTTTTTTATTTGTTTTTTGTCAAAAATAAATGGTTACTACTCGCAAGCTATCATCGATAATGGCCTGCAGTCTTTTTTATAATGTTGGTAGGATTATAGTCTTTAGTTGTTGTAAGTGGTTACCGCTCTAGCGTTTAATATTAGGGACGTTATGAAATATTTATGAAACTACTATATTTTTCTGAAATTTAAACTTTAGTGGAATAGAACTTCTAGGGAACAAAAGGGAACAAGAAACGTATACCACCCGAAGAAAGGTGAAAGTGTCTTCTTTAACCCTACTTTTGCACCCGCCACGACCCGCGGGTAGAACACTTTTTTAATTTTAATGAAATTACTCCTAAAAAAATTCAAATTACGATTATTTAAACAGCCCTACTTGTATACAATGGTGTATTAAATTTTCACTTTTTCGCCTAAAGGTTTATGTTTTGTTTCTTTAGACTACGTAAAACTAAAATGTTTCAAATGAATAATAACACTAGAATTTGACACTTTTTTTGTGACAAACGGGGCACCTGGCGGGTTAACCTAATTCGGGTACGCTGAATCCAGTGGTGCTAACCGTTTTTTTTATGTTAGCTCGTTTTTTCGAAATATACCGTTATTTCGAAAATGGAGGAGGTTGCACAACATATATTCGCGTAACTCAAAAACGGTTTATTTTATTGAATAAACTAAAATGAAATTTTCTTTAAGCAAGGTTAAACTTTTTTCCAATATGCGCAGTCGTTGTAGAAACATAATTTTTTTTTTTACCAAAAAAAAATGGTTTTTTTAGCAAAATTTCAAAAATTTTGTTTTTTAAAACGGCATAAAAAATTGGAAACCGCAGCTGTGCTTCTAATTTTTTCTGCAGGTATAGCAAACAAAGTTCCAAACAAAACAAGACATAAATAATTAAAATCTGTCTACAACTTTTGATTTTATTCACAAAAGATGAAATATATAATAACCAGACGAAACTTCAAAAATTAAAACATTTATTTTTGTTGTTAATTAAAGTTTAAGTTTTTATTTACAAATTTATTCTTCTTCCTCCTGCAGATTCCAACAAATATCCCCTAATAGCGAATCAAGTTGTTTGCCACTATACCAGTGTTCGAGTCTGGCTGTTACTTGGTGAAATCTCTCGCCATGTTCATCAGACTCGGCTGGTGATTGTTCATTAAATTTTTCTGCATGACAATGAAAAAAATGTATTTTCAATGACATTTTGACGTTTACGTTTTTAAATGCGGTTAGCATATCTCCAATTAAAATTCGCCAATTTTCAGACCGATGATTTCCTAATACATTTTTTATTACTGATTTCACAGAATTCCAGCCCAATAGCTCCATATCATTCAATGCAAGTTCAAATTATTGGTCCTTCATTAGACGACGAATGTACGGTCCATTACGAATTCCTGTAAAATAAAAACATTATGATATGAAATATAAATCTAATTTAATAAAGTAGCTAGAGTTCATACCTTATTTTACTTTCATGCCGCTTAATCGTGGAAAAATTCGGCGCAATTCGGTAAAAGCAATTCCATCTGGGTTCAATGCTTTTATAAAATTTTTTACAATACCCAGTTTGATGTGGAGTGGAGGAAGCAAAATCTTTTCCATCGGCACAAGTGGTAATTCAATAATATTATTTCTATGCAATCTGCTTTCCTCACGTATAGCCCAATCCCGTGTATTGTACTGGTCGCCATGGAAACGCGTATTCCATAAGCACATATTTTTAGTATAGCCCAATTGCATGCCTCTTTAAATGTGCGCATATTTTCCACTTGTAGTCTTCATATTTAATTAACTCTATTATTTTTTTCATTGATGCGTATGTCTCTTTAGTATTTGTGCTTAGTGCTATCGGAATAGGACTTTTTAAATTAGTGACATGTAGCAAAACTGCTTTTAAGCTACTTTTGAACGAATCGATGAATAAGCGCCAATCTTCAGGATTATATTCATGTTGCATTGTTAAAACTAAGCCGCGAATGTCAGTACAATACGCGAGAGAATTATTCTCAATAGATTTAAAAAAAGTCGTAAATCGACGATGGCGATTGATAGCCCCGTATATTTGTACGTCTGGTGTTAAAATATTAGCTTGTTTTAACTCTTTTGTAAGAGAATGCTCGTCTTTGAGACAATTTTAGGCGTCGTACCATTATATCCAGACGATTTTGCTTGATTTCGTTATGGTTACATGGAATCGTGATGTATGACGGTTGATACATCGATGCAGCTGCTCCACAGGTTTCAACAGATTGAATTATTGAGGGAATATCTTCTGTTGGTATTTGGCTATCCGGAACAGGAATTTCGTCTGAATGTGGCAGCGGAAATTGAGTATATATTGTTGCAGTGTAAGATATAGAACCACTTTTTCTTCTGTTCATGCCGGCTGTATGATTTATGCACGCATAACACTCATCTTCAACATGGAGTATGGGATCTCTCCAAATCATTGGAACACCAAATGGCATGGCATCTCCATATTTTTTCCACTTATTTAAATGGTAAATGCACTTTGTACACACTATTGATGGTGACCAACTCTTGCCACATATGACACTTAAAGAAAAATATGTTTTATACAAGTTAATTGTTTCAGTAGTCATTTTACGGCAACTTGGCATATTTGTATATTTCCCACACACATAACAAAAGTTATGATACACGCTTCCATCTTAGATATTTCAATATAAATGATTAGACTCAAGACTGTCAAAGACTTTAAACTTCACTATTCACTTTCGCAAGCACTCGCCATATGACATTGAAGGGATTGAGGAACTCTTATTTATACTGTAATTTTTTTTATCAAAGTACCTGGCAAGACCTTCATGAACATAATATGACTTTATTTTTTAATTCTAATGCTAGGTACACACTACGCAAATCGTTTCAGCAATACCATGCCATAAAACACGACTACACACTATGCACCCAATATCAATGCAACCAGAAAATATCAAAATATTTAGATAGTTTTGCCTGGTATTCTGGAACAGATAGAAACAGAAATCGTCCCGGCTTTGGTGTTTTTTACAAATTATGTTCATGAAGGTCTTGAGAGGTACTTTAATAAAAAAATTACAGTATAAATAAGAGTTCCTCAACCCCTTCAATGTCATATGGAAAAGATTTTGCTTCCTCCACTCCACATCAAACTGGGTATTGTAAAGAATTTTATAAAAGCATTGAACCCAGATGGAATTGCTTTTACCGAATTGCGCCGAATTTTTCCACGATTAAGCGGCATGAAAGTAAAAGAAGGTATGAATTCTAGCTACTTTATTTTTTGACCCGAATTTATTTGTTTTTTGGAAATGTTTGTCCAACCAGTTGGTAGGGATTTCTATACCTACCAGCTGAAAAGTGCAAAAGGACTCCAAGTCGTTCTAAAGGGTATAGACCCAGATGTTGATCCTGCCGAGATAAAGACTTGCTTAATGGAAAAAGGCTTCAAAATTAAGAGCATAACGAATATTAGAAACCGTGAAAAGACTCCACAGCCTATGTTCAGGGTGGAATTGGAACCTGGAGATGTCGTATTAAAGAAAAACGAGTCCCATCCCATCTACAATATGATTTACCTTCTGCATCGTAGAATCACCGTGGAAGAACCGCATAAGCGTCAGGGACCCGTTCAGTGTCTTAACTGTCAAGAATTTGGTCATACCAAAGCGTATTGTAAATTGCCGACAGTTTGTGTTGCGTGTGGGGAGCTACATGCAACTGCTCAATGCGATAAGTCGAAAACTGATTTAAATATCAAAAAATGCAGTAACTGCGGAGGTAATCATACCGCAAATTATAGAGGTTGTCCAATTTACACTCATTTGAAAGGCATAAGAACCAACAAGACGTCAGTATTACCTGATCATCCTCAACAGCCAAATTTTGCATCGAGTGACAATTTCCCTCAATTGTTACGGTCCACTAGTCATGTAAACGCGCCTAGTTCTAGACAAGTTTCTTACGCAAACGTGGTTAAATCTAATATGCCAGGTTTGGAGCAGGAACCTAAATCACAATATTACGAGCGTAATATTAACACTCTAGAGACTACATTGCAGACACTTGTCCAAACTATGAACACCTTTACGACCACTATGACATCCATGATGCAGGAAATGCTGAAAATGCAATCCACTATCTTACAAGCCATTTTAAAGAAATGATTTGTTTAAACATTTGTTTTTGGAATGCGAACGGCCTCCGCCAACATAAAAACGAACTGGAACACTTCCTGATGGATAAGCAGATTGATGTCATGATGATTGCTGAAACTCACTTGACGGTGACAGGGTACTTCAATATTAATGGCTACGTGTTGTATGATACTAAAGATCCCCGCGGAAGAGTATGTGGAGGTTCGGTAATTCTTATAAAGAACAGAATAAAACATTATTTAATGAACAACATATGTGAGGATTACCTACAAGCAACAGACATTTGTATTGAATTCTGTCAATACAATTTTGTTTTATCATCAATTTATTCGCCGCCTCGATTTTCAATAAAAGAACACCAATACTACAGCTTCTTCAATTCCCTTGGAGCTAGATTTTTAGTTGCTGGTGACTTTAACGCCAAACACACATTTTGGGGTTCACGTCTAGTGACCCCGAAGGGTCGTGAACTCTTCAACACCATTGCCAAAATGGGCTTAGATGTACTCTCAAGCGGGCATCCCACTTACTGGCCGACGGACCGACGGAAGATTCCCGATGTTATTGACTTCGGAGTAGTGAAAAATATCCCTGTAAAATCGATACAAGTGGAGCCTTCATTAGACTTGTCTTCAGATCACTCTCCTTCTATTATTTCAATGCGTTTCCTTCAAGGGAATGGCTGTCCATTTCAGGACATATTTAAAACCAGAGTAAGTTGGATAGAGTATAAAAAGTATTTAAGTTCCCACTGCACGGAAAATGTTGTGTTGAGAACTACCGAGGATATTGATGGGTCGATTGGCAAGTTTAGTGAGGACATACGAAGAGCTGTACATCACGCCTCCACATATGACGTTGAGTGCGGAAGTGGGACAAACAGAACTTATTTCGCTGAACTCGATCATCTCCTGACAGAAAAAAGAAGAGTTAGAAGAGAGTGGCAAATTCACAGGTCTCCTTAACTGAAAGCTAGGCTGCGAGAATGGAGAGATATACTAAGAAATTTCTTAGAAATCCAAAGAACGGCCTCACTTAGATCTTACTAGGAGGGTCTTGATAGTACCCCACAATCTGACTATTCGTTATGGAAGGCGGCACGAGGTTTAAAAAGACCAGTTAGAGGAAAGCCTCCTCTGCGAAATCCGACTGGTGACTGGGCTAGAAATGATTCTGAGAAAAGGACTTTATTTGTTCATCATTTGAGAAATGTGTTTACTATAAACAACTCAAATAATGCATCTGATTTGCCTCCACTCGTTATTAGACCTCCTGTACCTCATCAATTCGGCTTCAGAGCTAAACACAGCACCATCGAACAAACACACAGATTGGTAAATGTGATAAGAGGGTTGTTTGAAGACCAAAAATGCTGCTCCGCCCTTTTCATTGATGTGTCCCAAGCGTTCGACAAAGTTTGGCATGACTGTTTAATGCACAAAATAAAATTAACTCTGCCTGCTAACACCCATAAACTTATGGAAAGTTATTTATACGGTCGTAAATTTAAAATCAAAGAAGGCAATTTTTTAAGTACCGCTCAGCCAATTGAATCAGGTGTGCCACAGGGTAGCATACTGGGCCCTACTTTATATTTGATATATCCCTCCGACATGCCGTCAGACCCCAAAATCCATACGTCAACTTTTGCAGACGATACAGCCTTTATCAGCGTCCATAAGGACCACCAAGTTGCATCACAGAATTTGCAGAATTATGTTTATAAACTAGAGAATTGGCTAGAGCTTTGGAAAATCAGGGTAAATGAACAAAAATGTATTCATATCACTTTCACATTGCGAAAAGATACCTGCTCGTCCATCAGAATAAATAATCAAATTATCCCGCAACACAATGGAGTCAAATACCTCGGCATTCACCTCGACCGCCGCACAGTGGCACCATCCCATACATTTCTTGGAAAAAAATAGAAGGAGTGGTCGTATAGCAATGAAATTTTGCAAAAACACTTCTTTGGGCTAAATTAAGAAATTTTGAAAAAATCTTGGAAAACCGCCCACTGCCACACCCACCTCCCATATAACTGCACTTGTCAAAATTTTTATTTTTGGACCTAGGGACTTGAAATTCGGGACACTTCTTAATTGAGTTATCCTTATTAAAAAAAAATAAACATATTGGGGATGCCACGCCTACTTTAGATTTTACGCCCACTTAAAGTTGTAGATTTTAGGTGTTTTTCTTCCCTGTCTAGAATCATATGAAAATTTATTATAAGTTAAAAAATATTAATTTTTATTCAAAAGTTAAACATGTGTTGTCTACATACAAAAGAAGAGAATATCCCCAACAACCCTCCTCGAAAGATATTAGCCTCCAAATACACCGAAAATATCGAACAAATGCATGCCGCTTTTCTAGTCAAGTATATGCCAAGTTAAAGTGTGTAAAACCTAAGTCATTGAAACAAATTGATACAGTTATGAACCCTTTTTAATGCTTTTTAATGAAAAAAAATTGTGTTGCCAATATTGAGACGCCAAATGAGGTTATTTATACCTTTTAGCTTGATAAAAATCCAATATAATATACAATGTTTTAATTGAATATGTAACAGGCGAAAAATTGTGTTAGTTTTTATTTGTAATATTATTTAAGCACCATATCTTTAACAATGGGATCTAGTTCGAAGGAAATTTTGTTCGAATGACGCCTTATGCTACTTATGTAAGGATCAGAAGTTATAAGAAGTCTGTTGAATACATCAGTATTTGTGGAAATTCGATCACACTTTCTCGAAAACATAAATCGATACTTCCTGTAATCTTTGTTTCTGGCTTCCTCTCAAAGCATTTCTATTGGTAATAGGGCAACATCAATTATATCCTTACCATGCATTAGTACTTTGTGCTCAGTAACAGGCATATAAAACCAACTATATTTTTGTACGAACAGTTTCGCAGTGTCCGACGCAAATAATTTAAATTTGTCATATTAATATGAACTACATATATAAGTTTATGAATGAAATTTAATATATTTTAAGCCGTGAAAACTATATTATGTTGTTATTTCAATTGAAATGTCATTCAATTTCATTACGCTTACATATTCGTAAACAAAAATAATGTTTCACTTATAAATCGTTTCAAGCTTTAATTCCCGAAAGCCTGAAAGTATGCACATTTTTTGTCTTATTGACCATTTTTATGAAATATTGGAAGTGACTTTTGAAATTAAAATCCATGTTACTAAAAGGGACGGTAATTGGCGGTAGATTTTTTTTCTTAATTGAAAGTACAGACTCGGACCTTTAATTTTTTTATAGTTAGAGGGCTAAGCAAGGCAAAGCACATAAAGTTTTTTTCCATCAAAAAGTGAAAAGTTGATATTTTTTAGTATAATTATTGATAAATTATAATAATTAGTTTACTTTTCCAATTTCAATAATTATTTTTTTTTATAAAAAAGTAAGTGCTATATTTTCACTAAAAAATAAAACAAAAGCCATAGCTATAAACTTACACACAAAAAAAGTTCTTTGTTTGGGCAGTAATTATACCCTTCACCATCGTGAGAAGGGTATATATAAGTTTGTCATTCCGTGTGAAATTTCTACAATATAATTTTCCGACCCTATAAAGTATATATATTCTGGATCCTTATAGATAGCGAAGTCGATTAAGCCATGTCCGTCTGTCTGTCTGTCTGTCTGTCTGTCTGTCTGGATGTTGAAATCAGTTTTGTGAAGTCCCAAGATATGTTCGGGATCCAAACCTTCAATAATTCTGTCAGAAGTGCTTTCGAGATGTTTGCTATTTAAAATCAGCAAAATCGGTTTAGGTCAACCAGAGTTATGAACCAATATTTGAGACCACCTCTATAAAAATTTGATATTTTTTGTCCATTTTATTGCAATATTTTGAAATATATTGCAGATAATACCATGAAATTTTGTATACGTTGTTTGTACTATAAAAGAAGAAAGTGTGCGGAAAATAGTAAGAATCGGTCCATGATTTCTCATAGCCCCCATACAAATATATATATTCCCGAAATATGGCTTAATGATAAATAAATGCCTATAAAATTGGAATATCAAGACAAAATTCAGCAAAAATAAGTTTTATACAAAAAGAAATCACAAACCGAAATTTTTTTTAATTCGGTCCATATTTGACCATAGACCCCATATAAAGTCCACTTCCAAAATTCACTTAAATACATATAAAACAGATATAAATAATGTTAAACGGCTAAAATTTGACATAAATACTCTTTATAGGCAAATAAATTGTTGTACTAAATTTTATGGTAGTCGGCCTAGAACTGGTCATAGCTCCCATACAAGGACCACACGATATTGTATAAATATCGGTATTGACTCAAAACTTTGCACAGATCATTTACATATATACACAAATCATCCCACAAAATTTTGTTAATTTCGGTATATTTTTAACCGTATGCCCCATATAAAGCCCTCTTCCGAAAATCACTTTAATATTCATAAATCGCTTATAAATAAGGGTACCAATCCAAAATTTTACATGGATCATTTACATACATGCCTAAATCTAACTGCTGGATTTTGAGAATATCGGTCCATATTTGAGTTGTAATGCATGTTCAAATATGTGTCACAACCACTGTGCAACCGTTCTTATTATATTTCATTAAATTACTTAAATACATTGCTCCACAGTTCATATTTCGGCTGAATTTCAGTTTATGGGGGACACCACTAGAGAAAAAATCTAAATATGCCATCCCCTTCAGAATGTTCCCAGGAGTACGAAAATCATAATGAAAAAGGGGGCTCACGCCCCCTATGGGCGTGGCAGTCGAAAAACGACCCGGCCCACCTACGTACACAATATGGGTATCAAATGAAAGCTAATGTCTTCACGATTCCAAAAATAGCCATAGTTGCCAGATCGGGCGGTTTTTGCAGCCGATACGGCCATTTTTGTTAAATAGGGGCGGGGGTGAAAAACGACCCATGCCACCTACTTAGGCAATATTGGTATCAAATGAAAGGAAATGTCTTCACGATTCCAAAAATACCCGTAGTTGCCAGATCGTTCAGAATTTGAGGAAGATATGTTAATTTTTATAAAATGGGGGAAGGACTTTTTTTGTTTATTTCTTTTTAGCTCGGCCAGAGGCCGAGCACTCGAGATCCCCGCCGTCTAGAATTAAGACATACTGGAGTTAAAAACCCCTAAGCCCGGCCGTAGGCCGGTCACGCAGAAAAACTTTACTAAGCGAAGCCAGTATAACAAATTTTCATTAATCAATCAGAAGCTTTCAAGAGTTTTCCTCGTTTCTTAATTTTGTACTTATCCTCATTTATGATTTGACTCTTGACACGAGAACATCACTAAATATGGATTGCGTTACTGCCTTTGACATTCACGACTGGGGTCGTGAATTGGACGATACGGCTATTTTTGGAATCGTGAAGACATTAGCTTTCATTTGATACCCATATTGTCTACGTAGGTGCGCCGGGTCGTTTTTCGACTGCCACGCCCATAGGGGGCGTGAGCCCCCTTATTCATTATGATTTTCGCACTCCTGGGGTCATTTAAGGGGGCGTGGCATTTTTTTTTTTTTCCCAGGGGTGTCCCCCATAAACTGAAATTTTGCCCATATTTCATTAAATTCCTTAAGTACATTGCTCCACATTGCATACTTTGCTTTTGTAACAAAATATCTCAGTTTTATGCAACACATGCATACATGCATTTCACATTCCATTAGAATAAGCTAGTATTTAAATTATACTTAAAATTATTATTAAGGCATTAATAAAGAAAACACAAAGGTGAGCAGAAGCTCCGCCAGTAAAAGACAATGTTTTTAATTATTGAAACCTTTAATTATTAAATAGCGACCATGACAGGACAAATTAAGAACATAAATAAATGCAAAATTAAAACTATTTTTCCAAAAAGAATACAAAAAAAAAAAAAATAATATGTTAAAAAAAAACAACATATTAAATATCTACAAACAATAAAAACAGCCGAGATTTAAGAAAACACAAAGAAACAATGGTTTGGTGGAAGAAAGTGCTTCAAACCATTCCGATACTAGTAGCCGGCTATGAAGTAGGAAAAGCCACTGAAGACAACAATAACAACGACAACATCAACAACAACAAGGAGCTAACAATCGCATTAAGCGATATTGAGAAAATAACAACACAAAACGGAAATCAAAAAAGCTACATCGAATTGTGCGCAGTATTAGGAATACTACTAATGTTTATAATAATATACCAGTTGCTGAAAAGGAGGATTACAGCTGTCGCCCATCACATGAGAGAGCAACAAATATAAAATATAACGGGGAGAGGAGAAGAAAAATCGGTGTATTGTAAGTTTAATGTATAAGTATATTAGTTAAAAAAAAAATATTAATTTTAATTGAAAATTTTAATTATTTAAACTTTTAATTATTAAATGGCTTTAATTAATTGAATAATTGAAAAATTTTAATTGTATAACATGTTTACTGCGATTCCCAAGGGACCCTCCAGTAATAATTCCTAGTTTTAAAATCACTTTGATATTTCTTGTAGAATATTATGAAATGGGAAGGGATAATTGATAGCGTAGCCACTTTTCAGATTAAATTTGAGCAGTCATATAAATGTCTGAATAAAAATCGGACAATAAAACAAGAGACGGTAGAGAAACATGTACAAAATTTGATAGAGACCTACAACGCAATTAGGGCAATTTTACATGGAAACTATGACAGGTTCACTTCCCAACACAAAGTAGAAGTAAATGAGATATTTTTGAAATTAAGAGATAAATTGTTAAGAATTTTCCATAGGCATAGGATAAATATTAAAGTACCGCTAGCACTTGACTGTGAGGTAATTAAGGAAATTACGGATACAGAAGAAGAAATTAGTGAAACGGATGAAGGCGAGGATACAAAAACAGTACCAAGAGAGCCCAGCGAAATTTTTGATACGGAGACCAAAAGGAACAAAGAAACAATAATGCCACGAATAGAGGACGATATAATTGACAAAACGACAAAAATTGTCCCGGTGTTTGACGGTGGTATAAACGATTTACAGAGTTTCCTTGACGCCCTTACTCTCATTGACAGAATCAAAGATGCACATGAAGTGGTTGCTGTAGAAGTAATTAAAACAAAACTTAAAGGTCAGGCAAGGAACTTGATCACTGATGAAAACACCATTCAGGGTATCAAGATACGACTACAAGCTGATGAACATAAGGCAAAGCTCAAAATCGGCAACCGCATATGCGGATGAAATTCAGGAGATTGCGAACAAATTGGGTGGAGCCTACATAACAGAAGGTTATCCACATGAAATTGCCGATAAGTTGGTAAGACTTAATGCGGCTAAGGCAATCTCACGGAACGCTTCAGTTGATGAGGTTAAACTCATCATCAAAACTGGAAATTTTTCGTCATTGAATGAAGTGATTTCCAAATTCGTAGAAGCGAGTACAGAAGCTTCAACCTCTAATTCTTCGGTCTTTTATTTTGAAAGACGTGGAGGTAACAACTCAGGTGCCAGACTCAGTAACTATCGTGGACGCGGCCAACGCTGGCGTCCGAATAATAATTTCAATAATAATAGGTACAGCAATAGTGGTTCTAAAGGTAATAGTTGGCGACTTGGAAGCCAAAACAATAGCTTTAGAAACCGCACTAACAATTCTCAGAATAGAGGACGAGTAAGATTAACAAAAATGGCCGTATCGGCTGCAAAAACCGCCCGATCTGGCAACTATGGCTATTTTTGGAATCGTGAAGACATTAGCTTTCATTTGATACCCATATTGTCTACGTAGGTGCGCCGGGTCGTTTTTCGACTGCCACGCCCATAGGGGGCGTGAGCCCCCTTATTCATTATGATTTTCGCACTCCTGGGGTCATTTAAGGGGGCGTGGCATTTTTTTTTTTTTCCCAGGGGTGTCCCCCATAAACTGAAATTTTGCCCATATTTCATTAAATTCCTTAAGTACATTGCTCCACATTGCATACTTTGCTTTTGTAACAAAATATCTCAGTTTTATGCAACACATGCATACATGCATTTCACATTCCATTAGAATAAGCTAGTATTTAAATTATACTTAAAATTATTATTAAGGCATTAATAAAGAAAACACAAAGGTGAGCAGAAGCTCCGCCAGTAAAAGACAATGTTTTTAATTATTGAAACCTTTAATTATTAAATAGCGACCATGACAGGACAAATTAAGAACATAAATAAATGCAAAATTAAAACTATTTTTCCAAAAAGAATACAAAAAAAAAAAAAATAATATGTTAAAAAAAAACAACATATTAAATATCTACAAACAATAAAAACAGCCGAGATTTAAGAAAACACAAAGAAACAATGGTTTGGTGGAAGAAAGTGCTTCAAACCATTCCGATACTAGTAGCCGGCTATGAAGTAGGAAAAGCCACTGAAGACAACAATAACAACGACAACATCAACAACAACAAGGAGCTAACAATCGCATTAAGCGATATTGAGAAAATAACAACACAAAACGGAAATCAAAAAAGCTACATCGAATTGTGCGCAGTATTAGGAATACTACTAATGTTTATAATAATATACCAGTTGCTGAAAAGGAGGATTACAGCTGTCGCCCATCACATGAGAGAGCAACAAATATAAAATATAACGGGGAGAGGAGAAGAAAAATCGGTGTATTGTAAGTTTAATGTATAAGTATATTAGTTAAAAAAAAAATATTAATTTTAATTGAAAATTTTAATTATTTAAACTTTTAATTATTAAATGGCTTTAATTAATTGAATAATTGAAAAATTTTAATTGTATAACATGTTTACTGCGATTCCCAAGGGACCCTCCAGTAATAATTCCTAGTTTTAAAATCACTTTGATATTTCTTGTAGAATATTATGAAATGGGAAGGGATAATTGATAGCGTAGCCACTTTTCAGATTAAATTTGAGCAGTCATATAAATGTCTGAATAAAAATCGGACAATAAAACAAGAGACGGTAGAGAAACATGTACAAAATTTGATAGAGACCTACAACGCAATTAGGGCAATTTTACATGGAAACTATGACAGGTTCACTTCCCAACACAAAGTAGAAGTAAATGAGATATTTTTGAAATTAAGAGATAAATTGTTAAGAATTTTCCATAGGCATAGGATAAATATTAAAGTACCGCTAGCACTTGACTGTGAGGTAATTAAGGAAATTACGGATACAGAAGAAGAAATTAGTGAAACGGATGAAGGCGAGGATACAAAAACAGTACCAAGAGAGCCCAGCGAAATTTTTGATACGGAGACCAAAAGGAACAAAGAAACAATAATGCCACGAATAGAGGACGATATAATTGACAAAACGACAAAAATTGTCCCGGTGTTTGACGGTGGTATAAACGATTTACAGAGTTTCCTTGACGCCCTTACTCTCATTGACAGAATCAAAGATACACATGAAGTGGTTGCTGTAGAAGTAATTAAAACAAAACTTAAAGGTCAGGCAAGGAACTTGATCACTGATGAAAACACCATTCAGGGTATCAAGATACGAATACAAGCTGATGAACATAAGGCAAAGCTCAAAATCGGCAACCGCATATGCGGATGAAATTCAGGAGATTGCGAACAAATTGGGTGGAGCCTACATAACAGAAGGTTATCCACATGAAATTGCCGATAAGTTGGTAAGACTTAATGCGGCTAAGGCAATCTCACGGAACGCTTCAGTTGATGAGGTTAAACTCATCATCAAAACTGGAAATTTTTCGTCATTGAATGAAGTGATTTCCAAATTCGTAGAAGCGAGTACAGAAGCTTCAACCTCTAATTCTTCGGTCTTTTATTTTGAAAGACGTGGAGGTAACAACTCAGGTGCCAGACTCAGTAACTATCGTGGACGCGGCCAACGCTGGCGTCCGAATAATAATTTCAATAATAATAGGTACAGCAATAGTGGTTCTAAAGGTAATAGTTGGCGACTTGGAAGCCAAAACAATAGCTTTAGAAACCGCACTAACAATTCTCAGAATAGAGGACGAGTAAGATTGACACATGAAATCTCGGAAAACGAGATTTCTCCTCAAGACATGGGGGCAATCGTCAAAATTGGGATTAAAAACTGGATCAATATTCCACTTGAATCTCAATTTAAGTAGTTTTATCGAGATTCACTTATCAACCAATAATAATTTAAATACATTACTTGTAGACACCGGAGCGGATGTCTCATTAATCAAAGTAAATACGCTCGGTTCATTGAGATTTAACGTGAAAGACATTATTCAAATATCTGGGATAGGAAAAGGGAATATAGAGACCTTGGGAACGGTTCAAATTGATTTGGTAGTAAGGAAGTTTTTGATTCCTCATAAATTTCATGTAGTTTCGGATGCATTCCCGATGCCATTCCAAGGTATATTGGGTTTAGATTTCTTGAAAACGTATAATGCTGTTATTCAGTACGGACACGACACGAACTCTAATTTACTGTCATTAAGACCATATAATTTGAATTATCCTATAGATATTCGGTTACTTGAAAGCCTGAATGATAGTGTTATGAGACTACCAGCTCGCGCCGAAGTTTTCAGAGCCATAACAATTGACAACGACTTTTCTGATTTGGTGGTTCCAAGTCAATCGATACAAGATGGAGTCTATGTAGCTGGATGTATAGTATCCAAAAGATTTCCATATGTAAGGATAGTGAACACAAATTCAGACAATTAATATTTAAGTGACGTATCAATTAAATGTGAGAAACTATCTGATTATGAAATTCTGGATACGACTAAGGTAGACAAAACAAGAATACAGACTATTCTAGGCAGATTAGAGAACAATTTTCCAGATATAGCAAGATTCAAATTGCTTGAATTATGTTCAAAATATATTGATATTTTTGCTTTAGAAAGTGACAGAATAGGTACGAACAATTTCTACACACAGAAATTACGAGTGCCAGACCACAATCCAGTCTACATTAAAAATTATCGTACGCCACACTCCCAAAAAGACGAAATAGTGAGACAAGTTAAGAAGCTTCAGCGGGATGAAATCGTCGAGCCATCTGCTTCCAATTATAATAGTCCTATTATGCTCGTGCCGAAAAAGGCATTACCAAATAACCCTGACAAGTGATGGCGTTTGGTGGTCGATTACCGACAAATAAATAAAAAGCTAATAGCGGATAAGTTCCCACTGCCCAGAATTGAAGATATTTTGGATCAGTTGGGCAGAGCCAAATTTTTCTGTTGTTTGGATTTAAGGTCTGGCTTTCATCAGGTGGGATTGAATGAAAAATCAAGAGACATTACTTCATTTTCGACAGAGAATGGTTCTTTTCGTTTCAAGCGTTTACCATATTGCTTGAAGGTGGCCCCAAATTATTTTCAAAGAATGATGAATTTAGCTTTTACAGGTTTGACGCCTTCTAAAACCTTCGTATGCTTAAGAATTTGGAAACAGTTTTCCAAAGATGCAGAGAATGCAACTTAAAATTACATCCGGATAAATGTACTTTTTTCAGATCTGAGGTTACATAATTGGGTCATAGATGTACTGACAAGGGAATTTTACCAGACAGTAGCAAATATGATTCAATTAGACCGACAAATCGTAATGAAGTTCGTCGATTTGTAGCTTTCTGTAACTATTACAGACGTTTTATATCTAATTTTGCATCTTATTCTGTGCATTTAACTAGGCTAACTAGAAAGAAGGAACCTTTTATATGGACTGAAAATTGTGAGCAGGCTTTTCAAAAGCTCAAAAAGACACTATTATCACCACAAATTCTTCAATATCCTGTTTTCGACGAAACTTTTTATATAACCACCGATGCACAGAGGGTTGAAATGTACCAAAAGTGAGGATTAATTCAAAAGCTGAACTTTATCCTACACATTCGTGTGTGGTACTGGGTGAAAGGTAATTAAATTCTACATCACTATTTGCCAAAAACTTTTGTTTTGAGTAAATTACTTTATCGACTGTGAGCTGTCAAAGTCAAATAATTTTTCAAAATTTTTCGTGCCGTGCCTAAAACTAAAAATTGAGATATTTTGGGTGCTGATAATTCTTATTAAGCGTTCTAAAAGTAATTTTATTAAAATGGAACCATCAACTTCAGGTGTTTGGCTACATAATTGCATTAATGTTTTTTAGATAAATGTTTTGCAAATATTTTTAATATTTTTTTAAAAATTGCTCCATATTTGGGGTATTTTCGATATATACACAGAGTTTCAACAAATTTCTTGTTGCGATCCAGCAAATTTTATTAAGTGATATTTAAATATAGTATTTTAGCTTATATATTCCACACCAAACTTTTGCAGAGGCACCGCGTTTTTGTACTTATTAAAATTTTTGTGAAAGAACTCCAGTTGTTAAATACTTAATCTAAAAAAACAAACAACAAATCAACTTGTTTGTTTTTAACTCTCTTTTGTCTTTATTTTCGGTATTAAAGTTATTGTTATAAATAAGTTTGGTTTCTATCAGAGATGGTTGCGTGAGTTAATTTTGACTCACGCTCACTTACAAAAAATAATTTCTGTTTTATTTACACCGAATTCTAATTTTTGCATACGTTCGTGCTTTTATTAAATTTAAAATTAACTCACGAGCTCGAAATGATCACGAAAACACTTAATGTTCGAACAAATAAAATTATATGTAACTCACGAACACTGCATTTAAAAAATATCGTGTCACGCTTCCATCTCTTTTAATTGTTATAGTTCATTTTACCCTACATAAAAAAATTGGGCACAAGCATGTGAAGATACATAGAAGTATGGTTTTCATTTGCACTTTAATAGAACAAGTAAAGATTCCTACTATAAATTGGGAAATTTCAACATATTCTAAATAATTTCTAACATAAGCTAAGTAAATTTTAAGAAATTTCATGTAAAATTACAGAATTTGTTGAAATTTACCTAATTTATAGTGGGTAATTTTTTTTAATTTTAATTACGAGTAGAGTGTGTTTAATTTTTATATTTTATATTTTTTATATTTTTTATTGATAATTAATGTATTATGGTATATTAATATTTTGAAGTAAAAAATAAATTTAAATATTTAATTAAACTTCCTCCGTATAGGAGGGTATTTAAAATTTGGCACTGCCATATTGATTTGTATTTTGTATTGATTGTGTCTTTAAATTTTATTTAATCATTTATAGCTTTCTATTTTAAATTTACAATAAAATTTGTACATTAAGCCCATTTTCCACAAAATTGAAAAAACGTTCCCAAACAGATATTATTACAATAATATGTGACCTAACCAAATACCTTGTAGCTGTGCCAGTAACTAATAAATGCAAAGGCATTAATATGGTTTCATGTCAGCAAGGAGGGTGGGCCTGGATCAGTGTAGCAAATAAGACCTCAAACTACACGTCACTAATTTACATATTTATTCGTTGTCTTCTTTTTCTGTTTTAGATTACTTTTGGTATTTGCTCCCACCGACGAGCACGGCCGATCTAATAGGTAGCCAAGTTCCCATTATATTTGGACATTAGTCTAACAATCGTTACAAGTCGTAAACAAGTTCTATTATTTGTCGCGTTCTTGACTGAAAAATAACAAATATTGTTATGGTATATTGTTAGTCAAATTCTTAACAACCTAAAACTATTAAGTATACTTTAAAATGTAACACATTTCAACTATAAATAATATACCTATATAAATAGTGAATTTTTTCAATCATTTCTTAAATTCATTGTATTCAAGTATGACAATTTATCTTTTTATTGCGTTTTAAAACAAATATTCCTACAAAAATAATAAGTTTTTGCAAGTACACAATAAAAATTATGATGAATAAAAAATAAAACTAAATTCACCTGAACAATTTCATGCATCTTGTGTGCTTGTGTTTATATTTTCCATTTTATATTAATTTATGGACCTATGCATAAAATACTTAGCGACATGGGCACTGAATACAACAATCAGGTACTTTCTGAACTTCTGAAGGTCCACTCTCGAAATCCACGTTAATACTAATATATATCGTATATATAGCGTTATTATGTTGAAATTCGACGTCAAGTATCCTCATATGCAAAAAATATTCTTTTCGGATTTAACCCATATTCGGTCCACATTTTATAATCATGATATATATCGTTGGAAAGGTATTTTTAATACCTTTTATTTAGTGTATTACAAATTATCAAGCACCCAGTAGTTCCCGAGATATAGGCCTATATATTTTCAACTTTACGGGCCCGCCCCCTCAAAAATAGGCGTGACCGCCAACAAATTTTTTTTGCTGGTATCTCCTCTAAAAGCCCTATTTCATTTTGTTTTTTTTTTTAGCAAAATCACTAAAACCGAATTGTACCCCTTTTTTATACTCTGTTTGTTAAATTACACTCAAGATTATTATGAACATCAGACAGACTCTGTAAATTATGGTAAGAATTGGTAATTAAGTCATTTATAAATGGTCGAAATTAGATAAAATTTCAAAATATTTAACATAAATTATGTTGGTCGTAATATTGTCTTTCAAACAATATATCAAATACTAATAAAATTTACACTAAGACTGAATAGAAAACACAGAATTAGGATATTCTAGTCTAGTGTAGTTTCTGTATTTCTTATTACGCTTAGGTGAAGGGTATTTAAGATTCGGCACAGCCGAATACAGCACTCTTACTTGTTTATACTCTGTTTGTTAAATTACACTCAAGATTATTATGAACATCAGACAGACTCTGTAAATTATGGTAAGAATTGGTAATTAACTCAATTAAAATGGTAAAAATTAGACAACATTTCAAAATATTTAACATAAATTATGTTGGTCGTAAAATTGTCTTTCAAACAATATATCAAATACTAATAAAATTTACACTAAGACTGAATAGAAAACACAGAATTAGGATATTCTAGTCTAGTGTAGTTTCTGTATTTCTTATTACGCTTAGGTGAAGGGTATTTAAGATTCGGCACAGCCGAATATAGCACTCTTACTTGTTTATACTCTGTTTGTTAAATTACACTCAAGATTATTATGAACATCAGACAAACTCTGTAAATTATGGTAAGAATTGGTAATTAAGTCATTTATAAATGGTCGAAATTAGATAAAATTTCAAAATATTTAACATAAATTATGTTGGTCGTAAAATTGTCTTTCAAACAATATATCAAATACTAATAAAATTTTCACTAAGACTGAATAGAAAACACAGAATAACGATATTCTAGTCCTATAACCAGTGAGTGTAGTTTTTGTATTTCTTATTACGTTTAGGTGGAGGGTATTTAAAATTCGGCACAGCCGCATATAGCACTGTTACTTGTTTTTTTTTAGATTTGTAAGTTACTTTAGAATAAATAAGGAGGGTTTTAAATATGTTCTGGACAAAATCCGTTAGCAATGCTCTCCACGAGTGAGTAGATGCTATGTATAATGTACTTTGCCCAGTATGGATTTCCTTTCCAACAGAAGAAAATGAAAAGAACAAAATTAAAAAAAAAAATTATAATAAAACTAGGTTTCCAGGTGTAATAGGATGCATTGATGGCTCCCATATAAATATAATATCACCAGAAAAGAAACACAATTTAAATAGAGCAATAGAAAAGGATTCTACAGTCTTAATGCAACAGTGGTAAGTGTTTAATTTTAAAGTTGAAAAATTTAAAACTTATTTATTTTTTGCTTTACATGTATGTAGGTATGTGATCATAAACTGAGAATACGGTACATATCGTCTCATCATCAGGGATCTTAAAACAATTTTTAAAACAACAATATGATAATGGCGAAAGAAATACTTGGTTATTAGGTAAGGTAAAAATTATGCAACATAAATTCATGTTGCACATGCACAGTGTTATCATTTTTTGAATTTTATTAGCTTTGTAAATTTTAATTTATTTTTTGGGATATCAATTACTTCTATGCTATTTGTAGGAGAACCCTGCGTCCCTTTGGAGCAGTTTTTGATAACGCCATTCAGATGTGCTGCAGAAGGTTCTTCAGAAAGTCGTTTTAACTCTTAAATACCTGAAATTAAAATACGTTTAAATTGCAGAAATAAATTTTTGTTCTAGCATGTATTTCTGTTGGAAATTACGAATTTCAGTTCCAATTCAGAAAAAAATACTCCTGGAGATCTCCAGGACAAAAATAAGGAAGACCGTCTGTAGACGGTCTTAGTAGCTAAACGGAAAAAAAATTATTTTCAAAAATAAATCAAATATGAGGATTTAATGAAAGAATATAAGTTTTATTTTAAATTTTTTGAATTACATAATATACATTTTCAAATAAAATTCTCGTACATTAAGTATCCATATGGTATCCTCTAAAACAGTTTTTTGTCTGGTATTATTTGGTTGTATTTGGTACAAAATGTGTGTGTATCTATCTGATTTTTTGCAAAGCTTACAAGATTTTTTTGAACCCCATTGAGGATAATGATTGCTTTTGTCGAATCTTACACTATCTACCGGATGAATGACTTTTCTCCCAACAAAAGAGCTACAAGATGGATTTTCAACCAATGATGAACGACCAACCGATCGTCTCTTGATGGAAGCGCAGAGCTCTCAAGCGAAATTCATACATTGGCATGGTGTTTTTATATTTATTGTTCAGTCTCGTCTCATCGAACTGTTCGGACGTGTTACTTTTAGTGCGGCTGAATTTTCGGTGAAAAAATCGTAATAGGTGAAAAAGTGCAATAGGTTGAAATAAAACAAAAAAGTGAAAAAATAACTCGTAATAGGTTAAAAAAAAATCTACGGTAATATCGGTAATTAAAAAAAACACTAAAAATCGCATAAAAATTGTATGAGTGTTCCTCTCAGATGTAATTCTGAGAAAGAGCTTAGCTCGTCAAGAAAAACTAAATGGCTCTCTGAGGAAGAATCCATAAAAAAATCTCTGGAGAATTTTCTCACTACAAGAGCCGTAGAACGGCGTCGTTCCTGTTCGCCCAATATAGTGATTTCAACAGATGAGAAAACATCATCTTCACCAAATAGTGCAGGCAAACCCAAAAAACAAGTAGGTATGGATAAGTACATCACCGTTCTCAAGCGACAGAGGAGCCCGACGTCTGCTCAAGTGTCATCAAATTCAAAAGCTCCTAAGACCGTGAGTAATGATCAAAATAGGTTTGCTCTCCTCCAGACGGATGAGCCAGAACTTCATAAGAAGACGTTTAAGCCCCCACCAATTTATCTGAGAGAGCCGACTTTCAGTAAATTGGTACAAGGAATTGTTTCGGTAATAGGTGAAAACATGTTAAGCGTAACCTCAATTAAACATGGAAATATCTGCGAGACAAAGATCCAAGTGAATAGGGAAGATGATTTTCGAAAATTGTCCAACCAGTTGGAGAGGGAGACTAGGGACTTCTATACCTACCAGCTCAAAAGCGCAAAAGGACTCCAAGTCATTCTAAAGGGTATAGACCCATGTGTTGATCCTGCGGAGATAAAGACCGGTTTAATGGACAAAGGGTTCAAAATCAAGAGCGTAGTGAATATCAGAAACCGTGAAAAGATCCCTCAGCCCATGTTCAGGGTAGAATTGGAACCTGGAGATGTTGTCTTAAAGAAAAACGAGTCCCATCCAATCTACAATCTCATTTATATTCTGCATCGTAGAATTACCGTGGAGGAACCGCATAAGCGCATTGGACCCGTCCAGTGTGTTAATTGTCAAGAATTTGGCCACACCAAAGCGTACTGTAAATTGCCGTCTGTTTGTGTTGCGTGTGGGGAACTACATCCAACTGCTCATTGTAATAAGTCCAAAACTGACGTAAAAATAAAAAAATGCAGTAACTGCGGAGGTAATCATACCGCAAATTATAAAGGTTGTCCAATTTACACTCATTTGAAAGCCATAAGTACCAACAAGACGTCAGTATTACCTGATCATCGTCAACAGTCTATTTTGGCATCGAGTGACAATTTCCCGCAATTGTTACGATCCACTAGTCATGTAAACGCGCCTAGTTCTAGAGAAGTTTCTTACGCTAACGTGGTTAAATCTAATATGCCAGGTTTGCAGCAGGCACCTAAATCACAATATTACGAGCCTAATATTAACACTCTAGAGACTACATTGCAGACACTTGTCCAAACCATGAACACTTTTACGACCACTATGACATCCATGATGCAGGAAATGCTGAAAACGCAATCCACTATCTTACAAGCCATTTTAAAGAAATGATTTGTTTAAAAATTTGTTTTTGGAATGCGAACGGCCTCCGCCAACATAAAAACGAACTGGAACACTTCCTGATGGATAAGCAGATTGATGTCATGATGATTGCTGAAACTCACTTGACGGCGACAGCGTACTTCAAAATTAATGGCTACGTGTTATATGATACTAAAGATCCCCGCGGAAGAGCATGTGGAGGTTCGGCAATTCTTATAAAGAACAGAATAAAACATTATTTAATGAACAACATATGTGAGGATTACTTACAAGCAACAAACATTTGTATTGAATTCTGTCAATACAATTTTGTTTTATCATCAATTTATTCGCCGCCTCGATTTTTAATAAAAGAACACCAATACTGCAGCTTCTTCAATTCCCTTGGAGCTAGATTTTTAGTTGCTGGTGACTTTAACGCCAAACACACATTTTGGGGTTCACGTCTAGTGACCCCGAAGGGTCGTGAACTCTTCAATACCATTGCCAAAATGGGATTAGATGTACTCTCAAGCGGGCATCCCACCTACTGGCCGACGGACCGACGGAAGATTCCCGATGTTATTGACTTCGGAGTAGTGAAAAATATCCCTGTATAATCGATACAAGTGGAGCCTTCATTAGACTTGTCTTCAGATCACTCTCCTTCTATTATTTCAATGCGTTTCCTTCAAGGGAATGGCTCTCCATTTCGGGACATATCTAAAACCAGAGTAAGTTGGATAAAGTATAAAAAGTATTTAAGTTCCCACTGCACGGAAAATGTAGTGTTGAGAACTACCGAGGATATTGATGGGTCGATTGGCAAGTTTACTGAGGACATACGAAGAGCTGTACATCACGCCTCCACATACGACGTTGAGTGCAGAAGTGGGACAAATAGAACTTATTTCGCTGAACTCGATCATCTCCTGTCAGAAAAAAGAAGAGTTAGAAGAGAGTGGCAAATTCACAGGTCTCCTGAACTGAAAGCTAGGCTACGGGTATGCAGAGATATACTAAGACAATTCTTAGAAACCCAAAGAACGGCCTCACTTAGATCTTACTTGGAAGGTCTTGATAGTACCCCACAATCTGACTATTCGTTATGGAAGGCGGCACGAGGTTTAAAAAGACCAGTTAGAGGAAAGCCTCCTCTGCGAAATCCGACTGGTGACTGGGCTAGAAATGATTCCGAGAAGGGGATTTTATTTGTTAACCATTTGAGAAATGTGTTTACTATAAACAACTCAAATAATGCATCTGATTTGCCTCCACTCGTTATTAGACCTCCTGTACCTCTAAGACTTAGCTTTAATGATGTTCAAAGCGCTATTGGTACTCTGAATCTTAAAAAAGCTCCAGGTATGGATAAAATCAGCAACAAAATGCTTGTGGAGTTACCTCGTGTAGCTAAAAGAATTATCCTATTTATTTTCAATGCTATTTTACGCCTAGAATACTATCCTGCAGATTGGAAGGTATCTATGATTACCATGATTCCTAAGCCAGGGAAGGACCCCACTAAAGTAGAGTCATATAGGCCAATTAGTCTACTGCCGACAATTTCAAAACTGTTTGAAAAATTGTTATTGGCTAAGTTGATTCCAATTCTGAACGACACTCAATGTATCCCAAATCACCAATTCGGGTTCAGAGCTAAACACAGTACCATCGAACAAACACACAGATTGGTAAATGTGATAAGACAGTCGTTTGAAGAGAAAAAATACTGCTCCGCCCTTTTCATTGATGTGTCGCAAGCGTTCGACAAAGTCTGGCATGAAGGTTTAATGCATAAAATTAAATTAACTCTGCCTGCTAACACCCATAAACTCATGGAAAGTTATTTATACGGTCGCAAATTTACAATCAAAGAAGGCGATTTTTTAAGTCCCGCTCAGCCAATTAAAGCAGGAGTACCCCAGGGTAGCATACTGGGTCCAACTTTATATTTGATTTATGCATCCGATATGCCGTTAGACCCCATAATACATACTTCAACTTTTGCAGACGATACAGCCTTTATTAGCGTTCATAAGGACCATCAAATAGCATCACAGAACTTGCAGAAATATGTTTATAAACTAGAGAATTGGCTTGAGCTTTGGAAAATCAGGGTTAACGAACAGAAATGTATTCATATAACTTTCACATTGCGAAAAGATACATGCTCGTTCATCAGAATAAACAATCAAATTATCCCGCAACACAATGAAGTCAAATACCTCGGAATCCACCTCGATCGTCGTTTAACTTGGAAGTCTCATATCGACGCAAAACTTACCCAGATGAGATTAAAAGCAGTGCAAATTAATTGGCTAATCGGCAGAAATTCTACATTAAAGTTGGATTGCAAACTTTTGTTGTACAATGCAATTCTAAAGCCAATCTGGTGTTATGGAATTCAATTATGGGGTACTGCCTCAGCATCCAACATTGAAAAAATTCAAAGGGGTCAAAATAAGATTCTACGTACAATTACTGCAGCTCCATGGTATGTTAAAAATTCTCGAATCCACAAAGATCTAGGCATTCCTTTGGTGAAAGTCGAATTTACAAAACACGCCTCAAAATATGTCAGCAAACTTGAACACCATCCAAACCCACTTGCACGAGACATCCTTAACTTTACTGGCCATGTTCGGTTGAGAAGGAGGGATACCCTTGCTTTAACTCAAGCGCAAAACAGATGACTGGATCAGTGGATATAAATTTTTTGTAGTATCATAATATTTTGTCTAGCACTGGCTGGACTTATTATTTTCTTTTAGTATTAAGATTCGAAAACTTATTGTCATTTCATTTCTGAAGATCCAATAAATAAATTAAATGTATTAAAAAAAAGGGTAAATGAACAAAAATGTATTCATATCACTTTTACATTGCGAAAAGATACCTGCTCGTCCATCAGAATAAATAATCAAATTATTCCTCAACATAATGAAGTCAAATACCTCGGCATTCACCTCGACCGCCGTTTAACTTGGAAGTCTCATATTGAAGCGAAACTTACACAAATGAGATTAAAAGCAGTGCAACTTAATTGGTTAATCGGCAGAAACTCTACATTGAAATTGGATTGCAAACTTTTGTTGTACAATGCAATTCTAAAGCCAATCTGGTGTTATGGAATTCAATTATGGGGTACTGCCTCAGCATCAAACACTGAAAAAATTCAAAGGGGTCAAAATAAAATTCTACGTATAATTACTGCAGCTCCATGGTATGTTAAAAATTCTCGAATCCACAAAGATCTAGGCGTGCCATTAGTAAAAGTCGAATTTACAAAATATGCGTCAAAGTATGTCAGCAAACTTGAACACCATCCAAACCCACTTGCACGAGACATCCTTAACTTTAGTGGCCACAATCGGTTGAGAAGGAGGGATACCCTTGCTTTAACTCAAGCGCAAAATAGATGACTGGATCAGTTGATGTGAAATTTTTTTAGTATCATAAAAATGTTTGTCTAGCACTGGCTGGGCTTATTATTTTCTTTTTAGTATTAAGATTTGAATATTGTCATTTCAAATATGAAGATTCAATAAATAATTAAATGCAAAAAAAAAAAAAAAATATTTATTGTTATAGTCATGTCATGTTAATTTTGAGACCATTGCGACCCATATATGATACTATTAAGTCTACAACTCCCATTTGCGCATTATACTCACGGATGATCTGTGGACAGTCGATATGGTTATAGCGTCCAATTTGGAAAGGCATTATGCCAACATAGGTGCAACATAGTTTTACATTTTTTGTGTCCTTCCACAGAACTGTTGACATATCCACCCCATAAGCACTTCCAATAAATTCCGTAGAAAACCACGTGGCTCTTTTCTGAGTTCATCATCCTTGTCCATTGGAAGTTTGCAATTAGGAACCCGATTTGGTCTTACTGTGCCAAGGCTGTCAATACCGCGCGCTCTTAGGTACAGCATAACGTATAAAAATTGTCAAAATACATATTGTGGCTTTTATTAAATCCATAAAATTAGCTATTTCTTGGTCACTTAACAAAGAAAGTTTTATTCTTTTAGCTTTATGGGAATGCCGGTTTTCTCCATCTTGAGCTGACATCTTGTCTGTTGATGATCTCTTAAGGTGGATTTACCCATTCGTTCTTAACAAAAATTTTGTTCGAACAATTTTTTTATATGAAGTTTGACGTCTCTCTTTTTGAGAGAGAGAAAATATTTTTTCCGAACTTCATTTGGTTTAATTTTATATTTTTTCTGGACAAAAATGAATTGAGTTGCCAATAGGTTGCATTTTTTCATACAAATAACAATGCCTTATGTATATCCATGGCCATCAGCAAAAGCAAATTTTTCCATTATTTTGAATTTATATCTGTGATTTTGAATACACAATACTTTAAAATAATTTAATATTTGTATTTTAACATTTAAAACCCAAAGCAAAATAAATCAATGGCCGCACTTGTAAAACTAGTAGATTTTGTTTACATATGGCAGCTTTGATTTTTCAGAAAAATCTTTCGAAATGGGTGAATCGTGCTGCAAAAAACTCTCAGTAAAAAAATTTTTCTCCGGGAAAAATTTTTGTTAAGAACAAATGGGTGAGTCCACCTTAAGTTTATAGTCCAAAAAACAAGTAGTCAATTATTTCTTACTCTAGTAAAAACGCCAGAATAATTTTCAACTAAGTGCCTAAGACCGTCTACAGACAGTGTTTACAAAACTTAGTATTGAATTAATATTCTTGCTTTTTTTATTCTAGATATGTATGCAATATGACAGTCAATATTTAAATGACTTACCAAAAAAATACAGATTCAATTCAATAACCAGAATGTATTATTTTTTTAAATTTAATTTTCACTAAATTTACAAGCAATTTTTACGACTTTTTTCACTAAAGTTCTGATAAGAATGATTTTTTCTGTCACACGTTTTCATTTATTGCAATTTAATTTGTACCATTATATTGAGAATTTTTGGCTTATTTAACATATTTACGTACCAACAGCGTGGAGTAAACCGGTTTTTTATAATACTCATCTTACTGATGACCGTCTATAGACGGTCTTAGGCGTTAAAGGGTTAACTATATATGTACATACATGCAAGAACTAGAAATATAGTGGAACGACCTATTGGTGTTTTAAAAAACCGATTCCGGTGCATACTAGGCGCAAGACAGTTGCATTATACACCAGATATGGCTGCTAAAATAACATCTGTTTGTGCAGCGTTACATAACATATGCATTTATTATAAAATGAAAATTCCAGATATTGATGTAATTGATGAATTACCACCAATAAATTCAGTTGTAGATAACGATTTGAACGCAATTAATCTAAGATCGTTTATATTAAAAAGTATTTTTTATATAAAAAAAAAAATAACAAAAATTGCATGGTGTTTGTGATTTTATTTCTAAAATTCATAAAATCATAATTAAAGAAGGTAATTTTATTATTTTTAATATTAAATATACGAAATAACGAAGAAAAAGGCAACCTTTTCGTAAGTCATTTAAAAAATGTATTCACTCCCAATATGGATACTGACATTAGCCAACTACCGCCTGTTGTTGCCAGACCACCTGTACAAATAAGATTTCAATATCTGGAGGTTGTTGAGGCTATTGCTAATTTAAATGTTAAAAAAGCACCTGGGTTTGATAAAATCAGCAATAAAATGATTTTTGAGCTGCCTCGCATTGCAAAAAAATTAATCCTCTTTCTTTTTAATGCCATCTTATACTATGTTTCCACGACGACTTGAATCACCTGCTTCGCCTTCTGAATCATGTTTATGAATCATGCTGTTTACATGACTAATAAACTTGATTCGATTTGACAGTTGTCTTTAATAAACAAACAGAATAAAAAAACAGAATTTACAATTTGTGGAAAATAATTTTTTTTAATGGACAAACAAAAGTGAGTGGAAATTAGTTAGCTTATTTGAAAAAAAAACATACGTTCGTACGTATTTACTTTCCTTACTTCCAGCAACAAGAAAATAATTTGCTTTGTTTACAATAATATTAAATTTTTACATCTAGTGCAGATAAACTTGCGATAAAAATTAGAGAAGAGTGCAATTTTTCGTGCTTCGCAAGTAGATTCAATATGAATCTACTTGATTCGCTCTTAAAATTTTGTATGGTGAAGCAAGTTGTTTCGCAGATGATTGGGGTGTGAAGCATGAATAGAGAGCGAAGCATGTACCGTGGAAACATAGTATTACGGCTTGAGTACTACCCTCCGGTTTGGAAAATTGCACTACTAAAGATGATTTCTAAGCCGGGAAAAGATCCTTGCAAAGTTGAGACGTATAGGCCAATAAGTCTATTACCAACTATGTCCAAATTATTCGAGAAATTGCTTATAACCAAGCTGACTCCGATTTTGAATGAAAACAACTGCATTCCCAATCACCAGTTTGGCTTCAGACGTCAACACAGTACAATAGAACAAACACATAGATTGGTACAAGTCATAAGAAAAACCTTTGAGGAAAAGAGATACTGTTCGGCACTCTTTATTGACGTCTCTCAAGCTTTCGATAAAGTATGGCATGAAGGCCTGATATATAAATTAAAGCAGAACTTGCCGGTGAATCTTCAACACCTACTATGGAAATACTTAATCGACCGTCAGTTTATGATTAAAGAAGGTGATTATTTAAGCGGTCCTCAACCTATAGGTGCTGGCGTCCCTCAAGGTAGTATCTTAGGACCAATTCTATACTTGCTGTACACAGCAGACATGCCAACAAACAATGAAATTCACACGTCAACATTTGCTGATGATACGGCATTTTTCAGTACTCACAAAGATCCAAAAGATGCCTCGATTCAATTACAGCACCACGTAACGCAAGTGGAGAAATGGGCAAGACAATGGGGAATAAAAATAAATGAACAGAAATGCACCCACGTAGGGAATCATGTCCCCCTATTCGTATTAATGACCATATAGTGCCTCAAAACTCACACGTGAAATATCTTGGTATTCATCTGGACCGTCGCCTCACATGGAAACCACATATAGACGCTAAGCTGACTCAAATGAAACTGAAAGCAGCCCAAATTCATTGGCTCATCGGCAGAAACTCCGTCCTTCGGCTCGATTGTAAGCTTCTACTCTACAACTCAATCTTAAAGCCAATTTGGTGCTATGGTATCCAGTTATGGGGCACTGCCTCCAACTCCAATATTGAGAAAATTCAACGCCGTCAAAACAAAATTCTACGAATGATAACTACCGCTCCTTGGTATATTAAAAACAACAACATACACAACGATCTTGATGTTCCACTTGTCAAATGGGAAATAACTAAACACGTGGCCCATTATTTGGGTAAGCTGGAAACTCATCCAAATCCCCTCGCTCGAGACATCTTACAACATCCCGGTCATAGCCGTTTGAGAAGGAGGGACACCACCGCTCTCAGATGAATAAAGACAAGTTGCTCATTATATCCTATCGAATTTGAAAACTAGATTTTGTCTAGCATTGGCTGGACTTATCTTAATTAACTTTAGTTTTAGGATTTGAATACCTATTGTTAGTTCATTTAAAATGAAGATACAATAAAAAAGTATATGCAAAAAAAAAAAAAAAATATTTTTTTTAGTTACTTTTTATCGATTTTGCTTATTTTTCTAACTGTCGTCAACAAAAACTTTAACGACAATTGTTGCTATTTTTGACATGTAAATACGACACTCATGGTACCGATAATTGTTTACGACATTCATTATACCGATTTTAAAAAACGCCTCTTTTACGACACTACAACGACACTCATAATAAGGCCGAATAATTGTTAAAAATTGAATAAATTTAAATGTTTAAAATAAAAATTATATTGATTTTGTGAATTAATAAACAGAAATCGATTGTTATTATTTTAGTATAAGAATAAAATAAATTCATTAAAATAGTGAATATTTTTCACCAAAATAATGGAATTTAATCATTAAATAATGAATATATTTCATTAAAGTATGAATTATTTCATAGAATTTATGAAATTATTTCATAGAATTTATGAAATTATTTCATAGAATTTATGAAATTATTTCATAGAATTTATGATTTTTCATCATTGGACCTATGAAATCCTTCATCAGACTAACGATTTAAATCATATACATAATGAAATTTATTCATTGAACTTATGAATTGTTTCATTAAACTATGAATTATATTTCATTTAGACAATGTAAAACTTTCATTGATTTCATGAAACGTTTCATTGATATAGGTTTAATGAAACATGTTTCATTAATCCAATGAAGCGCTACGTTGGTTGAATTTTAATGTAAATTTTCATTACATTAATGTCAGAGTTCATTGGATTCATGCAGAAAATTCTTTCAGTGTATGTGCGGACCCAGATGATGGCAGTATGGTGACATGTTCAAAATGCCTCAAAAGCTACCACAGCACCTGCTGCAATGTTGAAGGCGATGCCGATATTTTCATGTGTCTTTGCCAAAGATGTTATGAAAACCCAAACCAGCAAATTCCCACGATAGATTTAGGTGGTGACGAAACACCCACCAATCCAGCCTTATTACCTCAGCCCCATCAGCCGCCGAATGAACATAAGTGCTAAAAAGCAACTTCAACTACAGCAAATAGAAAAAGAAATGCGATTAAGAGAGGAGTTTATTAAGCGTAAATATGAATTACTGCGATCTGATGTTGAATATGATAATTTTGTTGACAATGTACGGCCAGTGAATATAAGCAATGATATTTATTAAACATGGCAATACTCGCAATAATGAAATATTATCGCAGACACAAACCTGTCATACAAACACACCACAATATCACAGTACAAACATTCACGATAGAAATGATCGTATAGTGAGCATATCCAACGTTAACCAAAACAAAAATATGACAGATCGTCAACAAAATAAAAACAAACAAAATAACACAAATTTTACAAATATTTGTGAAAGTCATTTAAATAATATGACTGCAACACAACTTGTGGCCCGGCAGTGTATAACATAAGATTAACCGCCTTTTGACGGAGATGCAAGGGAGTGGGCAATATTTATTAGTTCTTTTGAACAAAGCACTCGGGTTGCCGCTGACAGTAATGATGAAAACCTAATCCGGCTGCAAAAGTGTTTGCAAGGAAAGGCTCGTGAGGTTGTCCGCAATTGTTTAATGTTACCTGATATGGTTCCGGACATAATACGAACGCTAAAAATGTATTTTGGTAGGCCCGAATGCGTGATTAAAAACTTAATAGATGAATTGCGAATAATAACTAACCTTCGCTGTTAAAAACATTTATGCATCCTAGTTAGATGAATATTTAATTAATCCAACCCTCTTGCAGGAACTGGCGAATAAATTATCTTCTGATACAGTACTTCAGTGGGCTATATATTCAAAGGATATACCCCGCCCTAACTTAAAGGACTTTTCCGATTGGTTGTACACTCTAGCGGAATCCACGTGGAAGGTAAACGTTCCTATATTCGACTCCAGCTATGACAACACCAATACATCTTCAACAGAAACTGCAAAGCAACAGTGCGTACTGTGCAACGAGGCCCACAAATTGGCTCAATGTATGAAGTTTAAAAATTTGTGTACAGCAGAAAAATGGAATATTATGAAAGCAAATGGTTTATGTCGCATTTGCTTAGGTGCTCATAGACGTAAGTGCTGGTTTCAAAAACAGTGTGGAGTAAATAGATGTACTGCCTTACACAACTCACTCCTACAAAGTGAGGAACAGACTTCTACAGTTATTACGCTCAACACCCACAAGGGAGAAGGTGAGTCGTTTTTTCGTATAGTCCCAATCACGCTTTATAGCGACACAAAATCTGTTTCGAAATACGCTCTAATGGATGATGGGTCATCTCTTACGCTCTTAGAGGAAAAAGTAGCAGAATCACTGGGGGTAAAAGGTGTCAATGATCCACTTTGTATTCAATGGACTGCCAGTGTATCTCGCTATGAAGAAAGCTCTAAAAGAATAAATTTTAACATTTCTTCAAATAAGCCAAATTCTAAAATTTTTCCTATTAACGATGTTGACACAGTAAAAAAGTTAGATTTGTCACCTGAATCTATGGTCGGAGAAGATGTTAAAAAAAAATTCGCATACCTTAAAGATATTCCCCGTAATAGCTATAAAAACGTTACACCTATAATGATTATTGGGAACAACAACCCAAATTTGATTTTGTCGCTCAAAATAATCGAGGGAGGCTGGCAGCAACCGGTGGGATCAAAAACTAGGGAAAGCGGAAGATAAAATTATCATAGATGTGGATGTAATGAACTTAATGCTCTTGTTAAAGAATACTTTTCGATGAAAGTGCAGGCATCTCACCGCCAATAACAGTACCCATGTCAAAAGATGATCAAAGAGCGATGGACATTTTAGAAAATACTTGTGAGTTCGTTGATGGTCGATACGAAGTTGGCCTTCTATGGAAGTTGGATATACCAGAATTTGCCAACAGCTGTGAAACGTTTAAGGTGTATTCAACAGAGGGCAGCCCATGACCTTACTTTATCCCAAATTTTGCAAACACAAATACTAAATTTAGAAGAAAAGGGTTACGCTGAGCGGCTGCCTATAGGAGTTTTGAAAGAAAAGGGAGACAAAATTTGGTATTTGCTCACATTTATTGTCAAAAATCCCCAAAAACCGAACAAAATTCGTCTCATGTGGGACGCCGCAGCTAATACCGGTGGTTTTTCCTTAAATGATTTTCTGTTGAGAGACCCTGATCTGCTTGTGCCACTTATGCATATATTATTCAAATTTCGTATGGGGGCCATTGCTATTTGTGGAGATATAGCAGAAATGTTTCAGAGAATAAAAGTACGCAAAGAAGATGCAGGTGCACAGCGTTTCTTGTGGTGGGACAAAAATAATAATGTAGTAGTTTATCAACTAAACGTGCTTACATTTGGTGCTTCATGTTCGCCTTGTATTTCTCATTTTGTAGGAAATAAAAATGCAAAAAAATTTGGGACTGATTCAAAAGTAATCGAAGCCATTAAAAAGCAGCATTATGTAGATATGTAATTATATAGGCTCTACAAGAACAAAGTCAGTCTCGTCTCATCGAACTGTTCGGACGTGTTACTTTTAGTGCGGCTGAATTTTCGGTGAAAAAATCGTAATAGGTGAAAAAGTGTAAAAAGTTGAAATTAAACAAAAAAGTGAAAAAAAAATCGTAATAGGTTAAAATATATAAAAAAAAAAAACAAAACATTAAAAATCGTATAAAAACTGTATGAGTGTTCCTCTCAGATGTAATTCTGAGAAAGAGCTTAGCTCGACTAGAAAAACTAGATGCATCTCTGAGGAAGAATCCATAAAAAAATCTTTGGAGAATTTTCTCACTGCAAGAGCCGTGGAACGGCGTCGTTCCTGTTCGCCCAATATTGTGATTTCAACAGATGAAAAAACATCATCTTCATCAAACAGTGCAGTCAAACCCAAAAAACAAGTAGGTATGGATAAGTACATAACCGTTCTCAAGCGACAAAGGAGCCCGAAGTCTGCTCAAGTGTCATCAAATGCAAAAGCTCCTAAGACCGTGAGTAATGATCAAAATAGGTTTGCTCTCCTCCAGACGGATGAGCCAGAACTTCCGAAGAAGACGTTTAAGCCCCCACCAATTTATCTGAGAGAGCCGACTTCCAGTAAATTGGTACAAGGAATTGTTTCGGTAATAGGTGAAAACATGTTAAGCGTAACCTCAATTAAACATGGAAATATCTGCGAGACAAAGATCCAAGTGAATAGGGAAGATGATTTTCGAAAATTGTCCAACCAGTTGGAGAGGGAGACTAGGGACTTCTATACCTACCAGCTCAAAAGCGCAAAAGGACTCCAAGTCGTTCTAAAGGGTATAGACCCATGTGTTGATCCCGCGGAGATAAAAACCGGTTTAATGGACAAAGGGTTCAAAATCAAGAGCGTAGTGAATATTAGAAACCGTGAAAAGATCCCTCAGCCCATGTTCAGGGTAGAATTGGAACCTGGAGATGTTGTCTTAAAGAAAAATGAGTCCCATCCCATCTACAATCTGATGTACCTTCTGCATCGTAGAATCACCGTGCAAGAACCACATAAGCGTCAGGGACCCGTACAGTGTCTCAACTGTCAAGAATTTGGTCACACCAAGGCGTATTGTAAATTGCCGACAGTTTGTGTTGCGTGTGGGGAGCTACATGCAACTGCTCAATGCGATAAGTCGAGAACTGACTCAAAAATCAAAAAATGCAGTAACTGTGGAGGTAATCATACCGCAAATTATAGAGGTTGTCCAATTTACACTCATTTCAAAGGCATAAGAACCAACAAGACGTCAGTATTGCCTAATCGCCCTCAACAGCCAAATTTAGCATCGAGTGACAATTTCCCTCAATTATTACGGTCCACTAGTCATGTAAACGCGCCTAGTTCTAGACAAGTTTCTTACGCAAACGTCGTTAAATCTAATATGCCAGGTCTGGAGCAGGAACCTAAACCCCAATATTCTGAGTCGCATATCAACAATCTAGAGGCAACATTGCAGACACTTGTCCAAACTATGAACACTTTCACGACCACCATGACATCCATGATGCAGGAAATGCTGAAAATGCAATCCACTATCTTGCAAGCCATTTTAAAGAAATGATTTATTTAAAAATTTGTTTTTGGAATGCGAACGGCCTCCGCCAACATAAAAACGAACTGGAACACTTCCTGATGGATAAGCAGATTGATGTCATGATGATTGCTGAAACTCACTTGACGTCGACAGGGTACTTCAAAATTAATGGCTACGAGTTCTACGATACTAAAGACCCCCGCGGAAGAGCTTGTGGAGGTTCGGCAATTCTTATAAAGAACAGAATAAAGCATTATCTAATGAATAACATAAGTGAGGATTACCTCCAAGCAACAAACATTTGCATTGAATTCTGTCAATACAAATTTGTTTTATCATCGATTTATTCTCCGCCTCGATTTTCAATAAAAGAACACCAATACCATAACTTCTTTAAATCCCTTGGAGCTAGATTTTTAGTTGCTGGTGACTTTAATGCCAAACACACATTTTGGGGTTCACGTCTGGTAACCCCAAAGGGTCGCGTACTCTTCAACACCATTGCTAAAATGGGCTTAGATGTACTCTTAAGTGGACATCCCACCTATTGGCCGACGGACCGACGGAAGATTCCCGATGTTATTGACTTTGGGGTAATGAAAAATATCCCTGTAGAATGGATGCAAGTGGATCCTTCACTGGACTTGTCCTCAGATCACTCTCCTACTATCATTTCAATGCATTTCCCTCAAGTGTGTGGTTCTCCATTTATGAACATGACTAAGACCCGAGTAAGTTGGATAAAATACAAAAAGTATTTAAGTTCTCATTGCACGGAAAATGTTGTGTTGAGAACTACCGACGATATTGATGAGTCGATTGGCAACTTTACCGAGGACCTTCGACGAGCTGTGCATCACGCTTCCACTTATCACGTTGAATGTAGAAATAGGACAAACAGAACTTATTTCTCTGAACTCGAACATCTCCTATCAGAAAAAAGAAGAATGAGAAGAGAGTGGCAAATTCATAGGTCTCCTGAACTGAAAGCTAGGCTACGGTAATGCAGAGATATACTAAGACATTTCTTAGAAACCCAAAGAACGGCCTCACTTAGATCTTACTTGGAAAGACCAGTAAGAGGAAAACCTCCTTTGCGAAATCCGACTGGTGACTGGGCTAGAAATGATTCCGAGAAAGGGACATTATTTGTTAACCATTTGAGAAATGTGTTTACTATAAACATCTCAAATAATAACGAATCTGATTTGCCACCACTTGTTATAAGGCCTCCTGTACCTCTAAGACTAAACTTTCGTGATGTCCAAAACGCTATTGGTACTCTGAACCTTAGAAAGGCTCCAGGTATGGATAAAATCAGCAATAAAATGCTTGTGGAGTTACCTCGTGTAGCAAGAAGAATTATCCTCTTTATCTTCAACGCTATTTTACGCCTAGAATACTATCCTGCAGATTGGAAGGTGTCTATGATCACTATGATTCCTAAGCCAGGGAACCACCATACCAAAGTGGAGTCATATAGGCCAATTAGTCTACTGCCGACAATTTCAAAACTGTTTGAAAAATTGTTAATGACTAAATTGACTCCAATTCTGAATGACACTGAATGTATTCCTAATCATCAATTCGGCTTCAGGGCTAAACACAGCACCATCGAGCAAACACACATATTGGTAAATGTGATAAGAGGGTCGTTTGAAGACAAAAAATACTGCTGCGCCCTTTTCATTGATGTGTCGCAAGCGTTCGACAAAGTTTGGCATGACGGTTTAATGCACAAAATAAAATTAACTCTGCCTGCTAACACCCATAAACTCATGGAAAGTTATTTATACGGTCGCAAATTTAAAATCAAAGAAGGTGATTTTTTAAGTACCGCTCAGCCAATTGAATCAGGTGTGCCACAGGGTAGCATACTGGGTCCTACTTTATATTTGATTTATGCATCCGATATGCCGTTAGACCCCATAATACATACTTCAACTTTTGCAGACGATACAGCCTTTATTAGCGTTCATAAGGACCATCAAATAGCATCACAGAACTTGCAGAAATATGTTTATAAACTAGAGAATTGGTTTGAGCTTTGGAAAATCAGGGTTAACGAACAGAAATGTATTCATATAACTTTCACATTGCGAAAAGATACCTGCTCGTTCATCAGAATAAATAATCAAATTATCCCGCAACACAATGAAGTCAAATACCTCGGCATTCACCTCGACCGCCGTTTAACTTGGAAGTCTCATATTGAAGCGAAACTTACACAAATGAGATTAAAAGCAGTGCAACTTAATTGGCTAATCGGCAGAAACTCTACATTGAAATTGGATTGCAAACTTTTGTTGTACAATGCAATACTAAAGCCAATCTGGTGCTATGGAATTCAATTATGGGGTACTGCCTCAGCATCCAACATTGAAAAAATTCAAAGGGGTCAAAATAAAATTCTACGTATAATTACTGCAGCACCATGGTATGTTAAAAATTCTCGAATCCACAAAGATCTAGGCGTGCCATTAGTAAAAGTCGAATTTACAAAATATGCGTCAAAATATGTCAGCAAACTTGAACACCATCCAAACCCCCTTGCACGAGACATCCTTAACTTTAGTGGCCACAATCGGTTGAGAAGGAGGGATACCCTTGCTTTAACTCAAGCGCAAAATAGATGACTGGATCAGTTGATGTGAAATTTTTTTAGTATCATAAAAATTTTTGTCTAGCACTGGCTGGGCTTATTATTTTTTTTTTTTTTTTTTTTTTTTTAACTTCCCTTTATTATTACACCTGTCAACAAGATGACAATAAGTAATTTAATTTACAGAGGTGGGATGATAATTATCTTAAATCAGTACCTAAGATAACTTAAATCGAATTATTGAATGATAAGTAATATATAAATTTTTTAGTATCGCTCAGCTAGATCTGAAGGTGTAAACCGTTTAAGTCTTCTAGGTGCCAGGATTTCGTTTGCCGGCAACTGTCTGAGTTCCATGTTGGAATGTTGTGTTAAACGAGTTGTATGTTTAATGCTGCTGATACGGATAATTTCTTTTATTGTTTTGACGTTTAGATCTCGATGTATGTCCTCATCTCTAATATACCATTCTGCGTTGACAATAGTTCGCAATATTTTAGATTGAACTCGTTGAATAATTTTTAAGTTTGTTGTGCTAGCTGTACCCCATATTTCTACCCCGTACTTCCAAATTGGCGCTATAATTGTGTTGTATATAAGTAGTTTGCTTTGAGTTGTTAGTTTAGATTCTCTCCCTAACAGCCAAAATAATTGTCTAAACCTGTTGTTTATTTCTTTTTTCTTTTGAGTGATGTGATCTTTCCAGTTAAGTTTTGAGTCAATTATAATGCCAAGATACTTCGCCTTTGTATCCATAAGAATTGGTAGAGTATTTATTTGGATAGGTTGAAAGTTTGTTATCTTTCTATTAGTGTAGATTACTTGAATTGTTTTATCACTGTTTACTTGAATTCCCCAACTACGGAACCAATTCATTGTATTATTGAGCAGTTGTTGTAAGTTTTGCATAGCCCATTTGATGTTTGCGTGTGATGATAGTAGAACAGTGTCGTCAGCAAATGTTGCTATCATATTGTTATTTGTTGTAGGAGTTGGAATATCTGATGTAAACAGGAGGTAAAGCATTGGTCCGAGGACACTACCTTGAGGTACTCCAGCTTTTATAGAAAGTATTTTTGAATACTCGTCTTTATATTTAACATAGAATCTTCGGTTTTGTAGGTAGTTTTGTAGTATTAAGAAGAATTCTTTTGGCAATTGATTTTTTAGTTTATGAAGAAGACCTTTGTGCCATACGCTATCAAACGCCTTTGCAACGTCGAGGTATGTTGCAACGCAAAAGTTTTTTTTGTCAATATCAGACGATATTTTATTTGTTACTCTATGAATTTGTTGTATAGTAGAGAACTTTCGCCTAAATCCAAATTGGTGTTTGGGGATGAGTTGTCTTTCTAGAAGAATTGGTTCAATACGTTCATAGAAGAGTTTTTCGAAGATCTTTGACAGCAGTGGCAGAAGGCTAATTGGCCTGTAAGATGTTGTTTTTGAGGCATCTTTGTTTGGTTTAGGAATAGCGATTATCTCAGCGACTGTCCATACTTTTGGGAAATATTTAATATCTATAACTGAATTAAATAAATTTCTTAAATAGACTAGGGCCTTATTCGGCAATTCTTTTAGTAGTTTTCCGGTGATCTGATCATAACCAGGAGATTTATTATCTTTTGTTGTTTTTATAATTTTTTTAATTTCATTAATTGAAATTCTTCTGATATGAGAGTTGGAAGAGCTGTTTGGAAAACTTTGAAGAGTTATATCCTTTTCGTCCATTGGATTTGTAAAGGTTTTAGAAAAATGATCTGCAAGAACATTAGCTTTTTCTTCATTTGTGCGGGCCCATGTGAGATCAGGTTTTTGGATCGGCGGCTGATGTAAAATTCCATTATTTATTTTTTTGGTTGCTTTCCAGAGCGAGTAATTTGTTGTAGCTGATGAGTCAAGGTTAGTAAGATATCTTTGTAGTTTATCTTCTTTGTCCTTCTTTAGCAAGTTTTTGAGATCTTTTGTGAGCCTATTAAGGTGGGTTTTGTCCTGAATTGACCTTGTAGTTTGCCATCTTTTTCTTAATCTTCTTTTGGCTTTTATTTTCTCTTGGATGTGAGGTGGGATACTGAATTTATCTACTGTGTGTGTTCTGGATGGAGTAGAATCACTAACCGCGTTTATAAGCGTATCATTGAAAAAAGTTATAGAATTATCCAATTCTTCTTCGGTTTTTAGCGATATATTTGTCTCGAGTTTTGTCTCTAAGATTTCTCTGAAACAATCCCAGTCGGTTTTCTTGTTGTATATAAATTTATTTTGATTGGATAGAAGTACATCGGTTTGGTATATAAGTACCACTGGAGAGTGGTCAGAAGATAATTCAAAGCATGATTTTATATTTAGATAATCATGTCTTATATTCTTGGTAATAAAAAAGTCTAAGAGATCTGGTTTTTTGTGAATGTTTGTAGGCCAGTAAGTAGGCTCTCCAGTACTTATAAATTTGCATTTGAATTCATTTATTGCCTCTAGCAAATTTTTTCCTTTCGATAGTGTTAATCGAGATCCCCAAACTGTATTTTTGGAGTTAAAATCACCACCCACTATAAACCGATTCCCAAGAGATTTAAGGAGTTCAAGATATTCAATTTTTGTGTTATTATGTTTCGGCGGGCAGTAGACTGCAGATAATACAAATGGACCGTGTATATCTTCTATTAAAATGGAAGTAGCTTGAATATAATCTTTTCTAAAATTCTGTAATTCAGTACATTTAATGGATTTTCGTATTATTATTGCTGTACCCCCATGCGCTGTGTTGTCAGGATGATTTGTATAAAAGATTGAGTAGTTTGGTATGGCTATAAAGCTTTTTTGCGTGAAGTGGGTTTCAGAGACAAGTAGCACGTCTACTGAAGAGCGATTTAAAAATAATTTTAGTTCGAGTGTGTGTTGGATAAGCCCGTTCGCGTTCCATTGTACTATATTAAGTTTACTTAGTATTTTTTAGTATTAAGATTTGAATACTTATTGTCATTTCAAATATGAAGATTCAATAAATAATTAAATGCACAAAAAAAAAAAAAAAAAAAAAAAAAAAAAAAAAACGTTTTTGCCTATGATATCAGCTGTTTTTATACCACGATTTTACTCAATGGCGATACAAAAACAAAATTAATCTGCTGAGTTGCACACATTTGTCAATGCAAGTGAAGATGCATATGCAGTTTCATACTTTCAAAATTGAACTTGATGGTAATGTTGAAGTGTGACTTGTGGCAGCTAAAGCAAAAGTGGACCCACTTCGATCACTTTCAGTGCCTAGACTTGAGTTGCAAGCAGCAGTTATCGCCGCACGGCTTATGAAAACGGTAAGTTGCCACAACATTGAATTACAACGGAATGTTATGTGGAGCGATTCTAAAACCTTTTTACGCTGGTTGGCTGGTGACCCAAGCAAATTTAAACAGTTTGTAATGTTTCGTGTCGCTGAAATTTTAAAGTTTACTAATGCATCTGATTGGAGATGGGTGCCGAATGCTCTGAATGCTGCTGACTTTGAATGTTTCAATGGCCCATCGTGGCTTAAAAGCCCTGAAAATGAATGGCCAAAAGCTCAAAGCCAAAATGAGCCAAATATTTTGGAGGAGGATACCACTGAAGTTCGACCTCGGCTTTTAAATATACACACCCGTACTCCATTATGATTTCAGTAAATTTTGAATATTTTTCTAGTTGGTTTCGACTATACCGTGTGTGATGGTGATCAATTAAGAATTTAAATTTTACTAATTTTTTTATTTGGGTGTAGTAAAATTTACTGTATTTTTGATTTTTATAATTTTTATTAAAACGTCGGATAGGCTTTGATATTGTTTTATTGAATGAAATAAAAAAAAAGATTTTGGAGAAAAATAGAAAAAGTTGATTGAAGAAAAAAAAAGTTATCAGAGTAATACTATGTTTCCACGGTACATGCTTCGCTCTCTATTCATGCTTCACACCCCAATCATGTGCGAAACAACTTGCTTCACCATACAAAATTTTAAGAGCGAATCAAGTAGATTCACATTGAATCTACTTGCGAAGAACGAAAAATTGCACTCTTCTCTAATTTTTATCGCAAGTTTATCTGCACTAGCTGTAAAAATTTAATATTATTGTAAACAAAGCAAATTATTTTCTTGATGTTGGAAGTAAAGAAAGTAAATACGTACGAATGTATGTTTTTTTCAAATAAGCTAACTAATTTCCACTCACTTTTTTTGTCCATTAAGAAAAATTATTTTCCACAAATTGTAAATTCTGTTTCTTTTTTATTCTGTTTGTTTATTAAAGACAACTGTGAAACCGAATCAAGTTTATTAGTCATGTAAACAGCATGATTCATAAACATGATTCAGAAGGCGAAGCAGGTGATTCAAGTCGTCGTGGAAACATTGTATAAAGCCCTTATGACACTACATTTTTTGTTCATTGAATTGATATATAATTGATAGAAAGAAACAGAAAATGTTAGAAAAAGCAAACTATAAAAAATGTAAACAAAAAAGCCTTTTAGTTTTTTTCTTTTGTTATGGTTTTGTATATTTTATTAAATGTTGTCAAATTTTTGTTTATGAGAAACATAAAAACAAAACAAACAAAAAACGGTTAATCGCCAAATTTGCCCATAAACCACTGATTCAGCAACACTTCTAATATTTCAAGCTTGAAATGTCAATTTTAAGTTGAACAATTTTACATTTTTTTTTAACATTTTGACATTTATTATTGATAACTTTAGTAAAATGTTTGACAGTTTGCCATTTATCTTAATACTGCTGAACTCTTTGCACTTGGTAAATTTTTCTATTACATTATATTTGTACTGTTCACCAAAACTTGAACAATGCATTAAAAATGTAAGGCCTTAAACAGTCGCAAACCAAAATTTTTATTTAAATTTGGAATTTTGGCTAATAACTGCAAATGGGAAAAAGGATAACATGAAAAAATATTAATAATGAAAATATAGGATAATTATCTATTATACAGGGTGAGCCAAGTTTGACTGAATGATTTGAACTCTATTGGCATATTGTAGCCGTTGTGGTGCATCCCTCGGCAATAATTCTTGGGCCAATTGAATTTTATATGGAAACATCTTCAGATCAACTTTTAGAATACGTCGTAGCGATGTTCTGGAGATGTTCAATTGAGTATTAAATTAAAAATGCAAAAGTTATAAGCATTTCAAATCAGTCAGTCCAAGTTGGCCCACCCTGTACTAAAGAACAATTTTTTGAAAGCAGATAATAAAAGACAGAATAGTTTTAATTAAATAAGCAATTTGGGTAATATTGCGCTTCGATAATACATATATAATTTAAAGATTGATAATGTTGTTCATTTGAAATCACATTTTATTAAGGAGGCTTATGTATATAATTCATTTACATATCAGTGATGTTTTATAAATACTAAAGGTTACTTAAGATTAGTAGCGATACCTTAAGGGTTACCATAAGGTAGTTATTAGTATTGCCATCCCATTAAATATTGTGATTACAATACCATAACAGATAATAAAATTTTTGAATTTATATTATTAAAATACGTGAAAATATGAAATATTCTTGCTGAATTAAATAAATGAAAATTTGTGAACTAAAATTCTGAAAAAAATAGACTAAACTAATAAAATTTGGAAATAAACGCTGAGAAAAATTTAATAAACTAATTGGATATGTAATAAAAATGGCAAAATTATAAATGAAAGCAAACTGAAAAACAATACAATCAATAAAATTTTAACAACAATTTGCTTTTGATGTCAGTGATCAAGAAATATGAAGAATAATTCAAATAGATTAAATAAATATACATACTTAAATATACACCGTACACCGAAACATAAACTTATTACTCAACATATTTGTTATTGGATAAAAATATTTTAAAATTCAAAAAAAAATTTAAAAAATTTTTAATCGAAGTTGCCTTCAAGTTAAACATACAAATTATTTGAAAATAAATTGTATATACTACATTTATTTTTGAATATTTCTGTTAGATGTTCTACATAGCTTTCCTTTGGAAAGCATAAATGCAAAATCATACAAAAATATTCAAAGACACTAGCAAAATGTAATGCATTTTCTGGCCTGCTAAAGCCGTCATCAGCATTCTTTGTGTCATAGTGTTTCATTTTCAAACCCTGCATATTTAACTTTTTTTATTCATTAATTAAATGAGAATTATTCCTCTTGCGAGTATAAATTGTAAAATTCAAAAAAAAATTTAAAAAATTTTTAATCGAAGTTGCCTTCAAGTTAAACATACAAATTATTTGAAAATAAATTGTATATACTACATTTATTTTTGAATATTTCTGTTAGATGTTCTACATAGCTTTCCTTTGGAAAGCATAAATGCAAAATCATACAAAAATATTCAAAGACACTAGCAAAATGTAATGCATTTTCTGGCCTGCTAAAGCCGTCATCAGCATTCTTTGTGTCATAGTGTTTCATTTTCAAACCCTGCATATTTAACTTTTTTTATTCATTAATTAAATGAGAATTATTCCTCTTGCGAGTATAAATTGTAAAATTCAAAAAAAAATTTAAAAAATTTTTAATCGAAGTTGCCTTCAAGTTAAACATACAAATTATTTGAAAATAAATTGTATATACTACATTTATTTTTGAATATTTCTGTTAGATGTTCTACATAGCTTTCCTTTGGAAAGCATAAATGCAAAATCATACAAAAATATTCAAAGACACTAGCAAAATGTAATGCATTTTCTGGCCTGCTAAAGCCGTCATCAGCATTCTTTGTGTCATAGTGTTTCATTTTCAAACCCTGCATATTTAACTTTTTTTATTCATTAATTAAATGAGAATTATTCCTCTTGCGAGTATAAATTGTAAAATTCAAAAAAAAAATTTAAAAAATTTTTAATCGAAGTTGCCTTCAAGTTAAACATACAAATTATTTGAAAATAAATTGTATATACTACATTTATTTTTGAATATTTCTGTTAGATGTTCTACATAGCTTTCCTTTGGAAAGCATAAATGCAAAATCATACAAAAATATTCAAAGACACTAGCAAAATGTAATGCATTTTCTGGCCTGCTAAAGCCGTCATCAGCATTCTTTGTGTCATAGTGTTTCATTTTCAAACCCTGCATATTTAACTTTTTTTATTCATTAATTAAATGAGAATTATTCCTCTTGCGAGTATAAATTGTAAAATTCAAAAAAAAAAAAATTTAAAAAATTTTTAATCGAAGTTGCCTTCAAGTTAAACATACAAATTATTTGAAAATAAATTGTATATACTACATTTATTTTTGAATATTTCTGTTAGATGTTCTACATAGCTTTCCTTTGGAAAGCATAAATGCAAAATCATACAAAAATATTCAAAGACACTAGCAAAATGTAATGCATTTTCTGGCCTGCTAAAGCCGTCATCAGCATTCTTTGTGTCATAGTGTTTCATTTTCAAACCCTGCATATTTAACTTTTTTTATTCATTAATTAAATGAGAATTATTCCTCTTGCGAGTATAAATTGTAAAATTCAAAAAAAAAATTAAAAAATTTTTAATCGAAGTTGCCTTCAAGTTAAACATACAAATTATTTGAAAATAAATTGTATATACTACATTTATTTTTGAATATTTCTGTTAGATGTTCTACATAGCTTTCCTTTGGAAAGCATAAATGCAAAATCATACAAAAATATTCAAAGACACTAGCAAAATGTAATGCATTTTCTGGCCTGCTAAAGCCGTCATCAGCATTCTTTGTGTCATAGTGTTTCATTTTCAAACCCTGCATATTTAACTTTTTTTATTCATTAATTAAATGAGAATTATTCCTCTTGCGAGTATAAATTGTAAAATTCAAAAAAAATTTAAAAAATTTTTAATCGAAGTTGCCTTCAAGTTAAACATACAAATTATTTGAAAATAAATTGTATATACTACATTTATTTTTGAATATTTCTGTTAGATGTTCTACATAGCTTTCCTTTGGAAAGCATAAATGCAAAATCATACAAAAATATTCAAAGACACTAGAAAAATGTAATGCATTTTCTGGCCTGCTAAAGCCGTCATCAGCATTCTTTGTGTCATAGTGTTTCATTTTCAAACCCTGCATATTTAACTTTTTTTATTCATTAATTAAATGAGAATTATTCCTCTTGCGAGTATAAATTGTAAAATTCAAAAAAAAAAAAATTTAAAAAATTTTTAATCGAAGTTGCCTTCAAGTTAAACATACAAATTATTTGAAAATAAATTGTATATACTACATTTATTTTTGAATATTTCTGTTAGATGTTCTACATAGCTTTCCTTTGGAAAGCATAAATGCAAAATCATACAAAAATATTCAAAGACACTAGCAAAATGTAATGCATTTTCTGGCCTGCTAAAGCCGTCATCAGCATTCTTTGTGTCATAGTGTTTCATTTTCAAACCCTGCATATTTAACTTTTTTTATTCATTAATTAAATGAGAATTATTCCTCTTGCGAGTATAAATTGTAAAATTCAAAAAAAAATTTAAAAAATTTTTAATCGAAGTTGCCTTCAAGTTAAACATACAAATTATTTGAAAATAAATTGTATATACTACATTTATTTTTGAATATTTCTGTTAGATGTTCTACATAGCTTTCCTTTGGAAAGCATAAATGCAAAATCATACAAAAATATTCAAAGACACTAGCAAAATGTAATGCATTTTCTGGCCTGCTAAAGCCGTCATCAGCATTCTTTGTGTCATAGTGTTTCATTTTCAAACCCTGCATATTTAACTTTTTTTATTCATTAATTAAATGAGAATTATTCCTCTTGCGAGTATAAATTGTAAAATTCAAAAAAAAAAATTTAAAAAATTTTTAATCGAAGTTGCCTTCAAGTTAAACATACAAATTATTTGAAAATAAATTGTATATACTACATTTATTTTTGAATATTTCTGTTAGATGTTCTACATAGCTTTCCTTTGGAAAGCATAAATGCAAAATCATACAAAAATATTCAAAGACACTAGCAAAATGTAATGCATTTTCTGGCCTGCTAAAGCCGTCATCAGCATTCTTTGTGTCATAGTGTTTCATTTTCAAACCCTGCATATTTAACTTTTTTTATTCATTAATTAAATGAGAATTATTCCTCTTGCGAGTATAAATTGTAAAATTCAAAAAAAATTTAAAAAATTTTTAATCGAAGTTGCCTTCAAGTTAAACATACAAATTATTTGAAAATAAATTGTATATACTACATTTATTTTTGAATATTTCTGTTAGATGTTCTACATAGCTTTCCTTTGGAAAGCATAAATGCAAAATCATACAAAAATATTCAAAGACACTAGCAAAATGTAATGCATTTTCTGGCCTGCTAAAGCCGTCATCAGCATTCTTTGTGTCATAGTGTTTCATTTTCAAACCCTGCATATTTAACTTTTTTTATTCATTAATTAAATGAGAATTATTCCTCTTGCGAGTATAAATTGTAAAATTCAAAAAAAAAAATTTAAAAAATTTTTAATCGAAGTTGCCTTCAAGTTAAACATACAAATTATTTGAAAATAAATTGTATATACTACATTTATTTTTGAATATTTCTGTTAGATGTTCTACATAGCTTTCCTTTGGAAAGCATAAATGCAAAATCATACAAAAATATTCAAAGACACTAGCAAAATGTAATGCATTTTCTGGCCTGCTAAAGCCGTCATCAGCATTCTTTGTGTCATAGTGTTTCATTTTCAAACCCTGCATATTTAACTTTTTTTATTCATTAATTAAATGAGAATTATTCCTCTTGCGAGTATAAATTGTAAAATTCAAAAAAAAAATTTAAAAAATTTTTAATCGAAGTTGCCTTCAAGTTAAACATACAAATTATTTGAAAATAAATTGTATATACTACATTTATTTTTGAATATTTCTGTTAGATGTTCTACATAGCTTTCCTTTGGAAAGCATAAATGCAAAATCATACAAAAATATTCAAAGACACTAGCAAAATGTAATGCATTTTCTGGCCTGCTAAAGCCGTCATCAGCATTCTTTGTGTCATAGTGTTTCATTTTCAAACCCTGCATATTTAACTTTTTTTATTCATTAATTAAATGAGAATTATTCCTCTTGCGAGTATAAATTGTAAAATTCAAAAAAAATTTAAAAAATTTTTAATCGAAGTTGCCTTCAAGTTAAACATACAAATTATTTGAAAATAAATTGTATATACTACATTTATTTTTGAATATTTCTGTTAGATGTTCTACATAGCTTTCCTTTGGAAAGCATAAATGCAAAATCATACAAAAATATTCAAAGACACTAGCAAAATGTAATGCATTTTCTGGCCTGCTAAAGCCGTCATCAGCATTCTTTGTGTCATAGTGTTTCATTTTCAAACCCTGCATATTTAACTTTTTTTATTCATTAATTAAATGAGAATTATTCCTCTTGCGAGTATAAATTGTAAAATTCAAAAAAAATTTAAAAAATTTTTAATCGAAGTTGCCTTCAAGTTAAACATACAAATTATTTGAAAATAAATTGTATATACTACATTTATTTTTGAATATTTCTGTTAGATGTTCTACATAGCTTTCCTTTGGAAAGCATAAATGCAAAATCATACAAAAATATTCAAAGACACTAGCAAAATGTAATGCATTTTCTGGCCTGCTAAAGCCGTCATCAGCATTCTTTGTGTCATAGTGTTTCATTTTCAAACCCTGCATATTTAACTTTTTTTATTCATTAATTAAATGAGAATTATTCCTCTTGCGAGTATAAATTGTAAAATTCAAAAAAAAATTTAAAAAATTTTTAATCGAAGTTGCCTTCAAGTTAAACATACAAATTATTTGAAAATAAATTGTATATACTACATTTATTTTTGAATATTTCTGTTAGATGTTCTACATAGCTTTCCTTTGGAAAGCATAAATGCAAAATCATACAAAAATATTCAAAGACACTAGCAAAATGTAATGCATTTTCTGGCCTGCTAAAGCCGTCATCAGCATTCTTTGTGTCATAGTGTTTCATTTTCAAACCCTGCATATTTAACTTTTTTTATTCATTAATTAAATGAGAATTATTCCTCTTGCGAGTATAAATTGTAAAATTCAAAAAAAATTTAAAAAATTTTTAATCGAAGTTGCCTTCAAGTTAAACATACAAATTATTTGAAAATAAATTGTATATACTACATTTATTTTTGAATATTTCTGTTAGATGTTCTACATAGCTTTCCTTTGGAAAGCATAAATGCAAAATCATACAAAAATATTCAAAGACACTAGCAAAATGTAATGCATTTTCTGGCCTGCTAAAGCCGTCATCAGCATTCTTTGTGTCATAGTGTTTCATTTTCAAACCCTGCATATTTAACTTTTTTTATTCATTAATTAAATGAGAATTATTCCTCTTGCGAGTATAAATTGTAAAATTCAAAAAAAAATTTTAAAAATTTTTAATCGAAGTTGCCTTCAAGTTAAACATACAAATTATTTGAAAATAAATTGTATATACTACATTTATTTTTGAATATTTCTGTTAGATGTTCTACATAGCTTTCCTTTGGAAAGCATAAATGCAAAATCATACAAAAATATTCAAAGACACTAGCAAAATGTAATGCATTTTCTGGCCTGCTAAAGCCGTCATCAGCATTCTTTGTGTCATAGTGTTTCATTTTCAAACCCTGCATATTTAACTTTTTTTATTCATTAATTAAATGAGAATTATTCCTCTTGCGAGTATAAATTGTAAAATTCAAAAAAAAAAAAAATTTAAAAAATTTTTAATCGAAGTTGCCTTCAAGTTAAACATACAAATTATTTGAAAATAAATTGTATATACTACATTTATTTTTGAATATTTCTGTTAGATGTTCTACATAGCTTTCCTTTGGAAAGCATAAATGCAAAATCATACAAAAATATTCAAAGACACTAGCAAAATGTAATGCATTTTCTGGCCTGCTAAAGCCGTCATCAGCATTCTTTGTGTCATAGTGTTTCATTTTCAAACCCTACATATTTAACTTTTTTTATTCATTAATTAAATGAGAATTATTCCTCTTGCGAGTATAAATTGTAAAATTCAAAAAAAAAATTTAAAAAATTTTTAATCGAAGTTGCCTTCAAGTTAAACATACAAATTATTTGAAAATAAATTGTATATACTACATTTATTTTTGAATATTTCTGTTAGATGTTCTACATAGCTTTCCTTTGGAAAGCATAAATGCAAAATCATACAAAAATATTCAAAGACACTAGCAAAATGTAATGCATTTTCTGGCCTGCTAAAGCCGTCATCAGCATTCTTTGTGTCATAGTGTTTCATTTTCAAACCCTGCATATTTAACTTTTTTTATTCATTAATTAAATGAGAATTATTCCTCTTGCGAGTATAAATTGTAAAATTCAAAAAAAAAATTTAAAAAATTTTTAATCGAAGTTGCCTTCAAGTTAAACATACAAATTATTTGAAAATAAATTGTATATACTACATTTATTTTTGAATATTTCTGTTAGATGTTCTACATAGCTTTCCTTTGGAAAGCATAAATGCAAAATCATACAAAAATATTCAAAGACACTAGCAAAATGTAATGCATTTTCTGGCCTGCTAAAGCCGTCATCAGCATTCTTTGTGTCATAGTGTTTCATTTTCAAACCCTGCATATTTAACTTTTTTTATTCATTAATTAAATGAGAATTATTCCTCTTGCGAGTATAAATTGTAAAATTCAAAAAAAAAATTTAAAAAATTTTTAATCGAAGTTGCCTTCAAGTTAAACATACAAATTATTTGAAAATAAATTGTATATACTACATTTATTTTTGAATATTTCTGTTAGATGTTCTACATAGCTTTCCTTTGGAAAGCATAAATGCAAAATCATACAAAAATATTCAAAGACACTAGCAAAATGTAATGCATTTTCTGGCCTGCTAAAGCCGTCATCAGCATTCTTTGTGTCATAGTGTTTCATTTTCAAACCCTGCATATTTAACTTTTTTTATTCATTAATTAAATGAGAATTATTCCTCTTGCGAGTATAAATTGTAAAATTCAAAAAAAAAAAAAAATTTAAAAAATTTTTAATCGAAGTTGCCTTCAAGTTAAACATACAAATTATTTGAAAATAAATTGTATATACTACATTTATTTTTGAATATTTCTGTTAGATGTTCTACATAGCTTTCCTTTGGAAAGCATAAATGCAAAATCATACAAAAATATTCAAAGACACTAGCAAAATTTAATGCATTTTCTGGCCTGCTAAAGCCGTCATCAGCATTCTTTGTGTCATAGTGTTTCATTTTCAAACCCTGCATATTTAACTTTTTTTATTCATTAATTAAATGAGAATTATTCCTCTTGCGAGTATAAATTGTAAAATTCAAAAAAAAAAAAATTTAAAAAATTTTTAATCGAAGTTGCCTTCAAGTTAAACATACAAATTATTTGAAAATAAATTGTATATACTACATTTATTTTTGAATATTTCTGTTAGATGTTCTACATAGCTTTCCTTTGGAAAGCATAAATGCAAAATCATACAAAAATATTCAAAGACACTAGCAAAATGTAATGCATTTTCTGGCCTGCTAAAGCCGTCATCAGCATTCTTTGTGTCATAGTGTTTCATTTTCAAACCCTGCATATTTAACTTTTTTTATTCATTAATTAAATGAGAATTATTCCTCTTGCGAGTATAAATTGTAAAATTCAAAAAAAATTTAAAAAATTTTTAATCGAAGTTGCCTTCAAGTTAAACATACAAATTATTTGAAAATAAATTGTATATACTACATTTATTTTTGAATATTTCTGTTAGATGTTCTACATAGCTTTCCTTTGGAAAGCATAAATGCAAAATCATACAAAAATATTCAAAGACACTAGCAAAATGTAATGCATTTTCTGGCCTGCTAAAGCCGTCATCAGCATTCTTTGTGTCATAGTGTTTCATTTTCAAACCCTGCATATTTAACTTTTTTTATTCATTAATTAAATGAGAATTATTCCTCTTGCGAGTATAAATTGTAAAATTCAAAAAAAAAAATTTAAAAAATTTTTAATCGAAGTTGCCTTCAAGTTAAACATACAAATTATTTGAAAATAAATTGTATATACTACATTTATTTTTGAATATTTCTGTTAGATGTTCTACATAGCTTTCCTTTGGAAAGCATAAATGCAAAATCATACAAAAATATTCAAAGACACTAGCAAAATGTAATGCATTTTCTGGCCTGCTAAAGCCGTCATCAGCATTCTTTGTGTCATAGTGTTTCATTTTCAAACCCTGCATATTTAACTTTTTTTATTCATTAATTAAATGAGAATTATTCCTCTTGCGAGTATAAATTGTAAAATTCAAAAAAAAAAAAATTTAAAAAATTTTTAATCGAAGTTGCCTTCAAGTTAAACATACAAATTATTTGAAAATAAATTGTATATACTACATTTATTTTTGAATATTTCTGTTAGATGTTCTACATAGCTTTCCTTTGGAAAGCATAAATGCAAAATCATACAAAAATATTCAAAGACACTAGCAAAATGTAATGCATTTTCTGGCCTGCTAAAGCCGTCATCAGCATTCTTTGTGTCATAGTGTTTCATTTTCAAACCCTGCATATTTAACTTTTTTTATTCATTAATTAAATGAGAATTATTCCTCTTGCGAGTATAAATTGTAAAATTCAAAAAAAAAAAAATTTAAAAAATTTTTAATCGAAGTTGCCTTCAAGTTAAACATACAAATTATTTGAAAATAAATTGTATATACTACATTTATTTTTGAATATTTCTGTTAGATGTTCTACATAGCTTTCCTTTGGAAAGCATAAATGCAAAATCATACAAAAATATTCAAAGACACTAGCAAAATGTAATGCATTTTCTGGCCTGCTAAAGCCGTCATCAGCATTCTTTGTGTCATAGTGTTTCATTTTCAAACCCTGCATATTTAACTTTTTTTATTCATTAATTAAATGAGAATTATTCCTCTTGCGAGTATAAATTGTAAAATTCAAAAAAAAAAAATTTAAAAAATTTTTAATCGAAGTTGCCTTCAAGTTAAACATACAAATTATTTGAAAATAAATTGTATATACTACATTTATTTTTGAATATTTCTGTTAGATGTTCTACATAGCTTTCCTTTGGAAAGCATAAATGCAAAATCATACAAAAATATTCAAAGACACTAGCAAAATGTAATGCATTTTCTGGCCTGCTAAAGCCGTCATCAGCATTCTTTGTGTCATAGTGTTTCATTTTCAAACCCTGCATATTTAACTTTTTTTATTCATTAATTAAATGAGAATTATTCCTCTTGCGAGTATAAATTGTAAAATTCAAAAAAAAATTTAAAAAATTTTTAATCGAAGTTGCCTTCAAGTTAAACATACAAATTATTTGAAAATAAATTGTATATACTACATTTATTTTTGAATATTTCTGTTAGATGTTCTACATAGCTTTCCTTTGGAAAGCATAAATGCAAAATCATACAAAAATATTCAAAGACACTAGCAAAATGTAATGCATTTTCTGGCCTGCTAAAGCCGTCATCAGCATTCTTTGTGTCATAGTGTTTCATTTTCAAACCCTGCATATTTAACTTTTTTTATTCATTAATTAAATGAGAATTATTCCTCTTGCGAGTATAAATTGTAAAATTCAAAAAAAAAATTTAAAAAATTTTTAATCGAAGTTGCCTTCAAGTTAAACATACAAATTATTTGAAAATAAATTGTATATACTACATTTATTTTTGAATATTTCTGTTAGATGTTCTACATAGCTTTCCTTTGGAAAGCATAAATGCAAAATCATACAAAAATATTCAAAGACACTAGCAAAATGTAATGCATTTTCTGGCCTGCTAAAGCCGTCATCAGCATTCTTTGTGTCATAGTGTTTCATTTTCAAACCCTGCATATTTAACTTTTTTTATTCATTAATTAAATGAGAATTATTCCTCTTGCGAGTATAAATTGTAAAATTCAAAAAAAATTTAAAAAATTTTTAATCGAAGTTGCCTTCAAGTTAAACATACAAATTATTTGAAAATAAATTGTATATACTACATTTATTTTTGAATATTTCTGTTAGATGTTCTACATAGCTTTCCTTTGGAAAGCATAAATGCAAAATCATACAAAAATATTCAAAGACACTAGCAAAATGTAATGCATTTTCTGGCCTGCTAAAGCCGTCATCAGCATTCTTTGTGTCATAGTGTTTCATTTTCAAACCCTGCATATTTAACTTTTTTTATTCATTAATTAAATGAGAATTATTCCTCTTGCGAGTATAAATTGTAAAATTCAAAAAAAAAATTTAAAAAATTTTTAATCGAAGTTGCCTTCAAGTTAAACATACAAATTATTTGAAAATAAATTGTATATACTACATTTATTTTTGAATATTTCTGTTAGATGTTCTACATAGCTTTCCTTTGGAAAGCATAAATGCAAAATCATACAAAAATATTCAAAGACACTAGCAAAATGTAATGCATTTTCTGGCCTGCTAAAGCCGTCATCAGCATTCTTTGTGTCATAGTGTTTCATTTTCAAACCCTGCATATTTAACTTTTTTTATTCATTAATTAAATGAGAATTATTCCTCTTGCGAGTATAAATTGTAAAATTCAAAAAAAAAAAATTTAAAAAATTTTTAATCGAAGTTGCCTTCAAGTTAAACATACAAATTATTTGAAAATAAATTGTATATACTACATTTATTTTTGAATATTTCTGTTAGATGTTCTACATAGCTTTCCTTTGGAAAGCATAAATGCAAAATCATACAAAAATATTCAAAGACACTAGCAAAATGTAATGCATTTTCTGGCCTGCTAAAGCCGTCATCAGCATTCTTTGTGTCATAGTGTTTCATTTTCAAACCCTGCATATTTAACTTTTTTTATTCATTAATTAAATGAGAATTATTCCTCTTGCGAGTATAAATTGTAAAATTCAAAAAAAAAAAAATTTAAAAAATTTTTAATCGAAGTTGCCTTCAAGTTAAACATACAAATTATTTGAAAATAAATTGTATATACTACATTTATTTTTGAATATTTCTGTTAGATGTTCTACATAGCTTTCCTTTGGAAAGCATAAATGCAAAATCATACAAAAATATTCAAAGACACTAGCAAAATGTAATGCATTTTCTGGCCTGCTAAAGCCGTCATCAGCATTCTTTGTGTCATAGTGTTTCATTTTCAAACCCTGCATATTTAACTTTTTTTATTCATTAATTAAATGAGAATTATTCCTCTTGCGAGTATAAATTGTAAAATTCAAAAAAAAATTTAAAAAATTTTTAATCGAAGTTGCCTTCAAGTTAAACATACAAATTATTTGAAAATAAATTGTATATACTACATTTATTTTTGAATATTTCTGTTAGATGTTCTACATAGCTTTCCTTTGGAAAGCATAAATGCAAAATCATACAAAAATATTCAAAGACACTAGCAAAATGTAATGCATTTTCTGGCCTGCTAAAGCCGTCATCAGCATTCTTTGTGTCATAGTGTTTCATTTTCAAACCCTGCATATTTAACTTTTTTTATTCATTAATTAAATGAGAATTATTCCTCTTGCGAGTATAAATTGTAAAATTCAAAAAAAAAAAATTTAAAAAATTTTTAATCGAAGTTGCCCTCAAGTTAAACATACAAATTATTTGAAAATAAATTGTATATACTACATTTATTTTTGAATATTTCTGTTAGATGTTCTACATAGCTTTCCTTTGGAAAGCATAAATGCAAAATCATACAAAAATATTCAAAGACACTAGCAAAATGTAATGCATTTTCTGGCCTGCTAAAGCCGTCATCAGCATTCTTTGTGTCATAGTGTTTCATTTTCAAACCCTGCATATTTAACTTTTTTTATTCATTAATTAAATGAGAATTATTCCTCTTGCGAGTATAAATTGTAAAATTCAAAAAAAAAAAAATTTAAAAAATTTTTAATCGAAGTTGCCTTCAAGTTAAACATACAAATTATTTGAAAATAAATTGTATATACTACATTTATTTTTGAATATTTCTGTTAGATGTTCTACATAGCTTTCCTTTGGAAAGCATAAATGCAAAATCATACAAAAATATTCAAAGACACTAGCAAAATGTAATGCATTTTCTGGCCTGCTAAAGCCGTCATCAGCATTCTTTGTGTCATAGTGTTTCATTTTCAAACCCTGCATATTTAACTTTTTTTATTCATTAATTAAATGAGAATTATTCCTCTTGCGAGTATAAATTGTAAAATTCAAAAAAAAATTTAAAAAATTTTTAATCGAAGTTGCCTTCAAGTTAAACATACAAATTATTTGAAAATAAATTGTATATACTACATTTATTTTTGAATATTTCTGTTAGATGTTCTACATAGCTTTCCTTTGGAAAGCATAAATGCAAAATCATACAAAAATATTCAAAGACACTAGCAAAATGTAATGCATTTTCTGGCCTGCTAAAGCCGTCATCAGCATTCTTTGTGTCATAGTGTTTCATTTTCAAACCCTGCATATTTAACTTTTTTTATTCATTAATTAAATGAGAATTATTCCTCTTGCGAGTATAAATTGTAAAATTCAAAAAAAATTTAAAAAATTTTTAATCGAAGTTGCCTTCAAGTTAAACATACAAATTATTTGAAAATAAATTGTATATACTACATTTATTTTTGAATATTTCTGTTAGATGTTCTACATAGCTTTCCTTTGGAAAGCATAAATGCAAAATCATACAAAAATATTCAAAGACACTAGCAAAATGTAATGCATTTTCTGGCCTGCTAAAGCCGTCATCAGCATTCTTTGTGTCATAGTGTTTCATTTTCAAACCCTGCATATTTAACTTTTTTTATTCATTAATTAAATGAGAATTATTCCTCTTGCGAGTATAAATTGTAAAATTCAAAAAAAAAATTTAAAAAATTTTTAATTTATACTCGCAAGAGGAATAATTCTCATTTAATTAATGAATAAAAAAAGTTAAATATGCAGGGTTTGAAAATGAAACACTATGACACAAAGAATGCTGATGACGGCTTTAGCAGGCCAGAAAATGCATTACATTTTGCTAGTGTCTTTGAATATTTTTGTATGATTTTGCATTTATGCTTTCCAAAGGAAAGCTATGTAGAACATCTAACAGAAATATTCAAAAATAAATGTAGTATATACAATTTATTTTCAAATAATTTGTATGTTTAACTTGAAGGCAACTTCGATTAAAAATTTTTTAAATTTTTTTTTTTGAATTTTACAATTTATACTCGCAAGAGGAATAATTCTCATTTAATTAATGAATAAAAAAAGTTAAATATGCAGGGTTTGAAAATGAAACACTATGACACAAAGAATGCTGATGACGGCTTTAGCAGGCCAGAAAATGCATTACATTTTGCTAGTGTCTTTGAATATTTTTGTATGATTTTGCATTTATGCTTTCCAAAGGAAAGCTATGTAGAACATCTAACAGAAATATTCAAAAATAAATGTAGTATATACAATTTATTTTCAAATAATTTGTATGTTTAACTTGAAGGCAACTTCGATTAAAAATTTTTTAAATTTTTTTTTTGAATTTTACAATTTATACTCGCAAGAGGAATAATTCTCATTTAATTAATGAATAAAAAAAGTTAAATATGCAGGGTTTGAAAATGAAACACTATGACACAAAGAATGCTGATGACGGCTTTAGCAGGCCAGAAAATGCATTACATTTTGCTAGTGTCTTTGAATATTTTTGTATGATTTTGCATTTATGCTTTCCAAAGGAAAGCTATGTAGAACATCTAACAGAAATATTCAAAAATAAATGTAGTATATACAATTTATTTTCAAATAATTTGTATGTTTAACTTGAAGGCAACTTCGATTAAAAATTTTTTAAATTTTTTTTTTGAATTTTACAATTTATACTCGCAAGAGGAATAATTCTCATTTAATTAATGAATAAAAAAAGTTAAATATGCAGGGTTTGAAAATGAAACACTATGACACAAAGAATGCTGATGACGGCTTTAGCAGGCCAGAAAATGCATTACATTTTGCTAGTGTCTTTGAATATTTTTGTATGATTTTGCATTTATGCTTTCCAAAGGAAAGCTATGTAGAACATCTAACAGAAATATTCAAAAATAAATGTAGTATATACAATTTATTTTCAAATAATTTGTATGTTTAACTTGAAGGCAACTTCGATTAAAAATTTTTTAAATTTTTTTTTTGAATTTTACAATTTATACTCGCAAGAGGAATAATTCTCATTTAATTAATGAATAAAAAAAGTTAAATATGCAGGGTTTGAAAATGAAACACTATGACACAAAGAATGCTGATGACGGCTTTAGCAGGCCAGAAAATGCATTACATTTTGCTAGTGTCTTTGAATATTTTTGTATGATTTTGCATTTATGCTTTCCAAAGGAAAGCTATGTAGAACATCTAACAGAAATATTCAAAAATAAATGTAGTATATACAATTTATTTTCAAATAATTTGTATGTTTAACTTGAAGGCAACTTCGATTAAAAATTTTTTAAATTTTTTTTTTGAATTTTACAATTTATACTCGCAAGAGGAATAATTCTCATTTAATTAATGAATAAAAAAAGTTAAATATGCAGGGTTTGAAAATGAAACACTATGACACAAAGAATGCTGATGACGGCTTTAGCAGGCCAGAAAATGCATTACATTTTGCTAGTGTCTTTGAATATTTTTGTATGATTTTGCATTTATGCTTTCCAAAGGAAAGCTATGTAGAACATCTAACAGAAATATTCATAAATAAATGTAGTATATACAATTTATTTTCAAATAATTTGTATGTTTAACTTGAAGGCAACTTCGATTAAAAATTTTTTAAATTTTTTTTTTTGAATTTTACAATTTATACTCGCAAGAGGAATAATTCTCATTTAATTAATGAATAAAAAAAGTTAAATATGCAGGGTTTGAAAATGAAACACTATGACACAAAGAATGCTGATGACGGCTTTAGCAGGCCAGAAAATGCATTACATTTTGCTAGTGTCTTTGAATATTTTTGTATGATTTTGCATTTATGCTTTCCAAAGGAAAGCTATGTAGAACATCTAACAGAAATATTCAAAAATAAATGTAGTATATACAATTTATTTTCAAATAATTTGTATGTTTAAATTGAAGGCAACTTCGATTAAAAATTTTTTAAATTTTTTTTTTTTTGAATTTTACAATTTATACTCGCAAGAGGAATAATTCTCATTTAATTAATGAATAAAAAAAGTTAAATATGCAGGGTTTGAAAATGAAACACTATGACACAAAGAATGCTGATGACGGCTTTAGCAGGCCAGAAAATGCATTACATTTTGCTAGTGTCTTTGAATATTTTTGTATGATTTTGCATTTATGCTTTCCAAAGGAAAGCTATGTAGAACATCTAACAGAAATATTCAAAAATAAATGTAGTATATACAATTTATTTTCAAATAATTTGTATGTTTAACTTGAAGGCAACTTCGATTAAAAATTTTTTAAATTTTTTTTTTTTTTGAATTTTACAATTTATACTCGCAAGAGGAATAATTCTCATTTAATTAATGAATAAAAAAAGTTAAATATGCAGGGTTTGAAAATGAAACACTATGACACAAAGAATGCTGATGACGGCTTTAGCAGGCCAGAAAATGCATTACATTTTGCTAGTGTCTTTGAATATTTTTGTATGATTTTGCATTTATGCTTTCCAAAGGAAAGCTATGTAGAACATCTAACAGAAATATTCAAAAATAAATGTAGTATATACAATTTATTTTCAAATAATTTGTATGTTTAACTTGAAGGCAACTTCGATTAAAAATTTTTTAAATTTTTTTTTGAATTTTACAATTTATACTCGCAAGAGGAATAATTCTCATTTAATTAATGAATAAAAAAAGTTAAATATGCAGGGTTTGAAAATGAAACACTATGACACAAAGAATGCTGATGACGGCTTTAGCAGGCCAGAAAATGCATTACATTTTGCTAGTGTCTTTGAATATTTTTGTATGATTTTGCATTTATGCTTTCCAAAGGAAAGCTATGTAGAACATCTAACAGAAATATTCAAAAATAAATGTAGTATATACAATTTATTTTCAAATAATTTGTATGTTTAACTTGAAGGCAACTTCGATTAAAAATTTTTTAAATTTTTTTTGAATTTTACAATTTATACTCGCAAGAGGAATAATTCTCATTTAATTAATGAATAAAAAAAGTTAAATATGCAGGGTTTGAAAATGAAACACTATGACACAAAGAATGCTGATGACGGCTTTAGCAGGCCAGAAAATGCATTACATTTTGCTAGTGTCTTTGAATATTTTTGTATGATTTTGCATTTATGCTTTCCAAAGGAAAGCTATGTAGAACATCTAACAGAAATATTCAAAAATAAATGTAGTATATACAATTTATTTTCAAATAATTTGTATGTTTAACTTGAAGGCAACTTCGATTAAAAATTTTTTAAATTTTTTTTGAATTTTACAATTTATACTCGCAAGAGGAATAATTCTCATTTAATTAATGAATAAAAAAAGTTAAATATGCAGGGTTTGAAAATGAAACACTATGACACAAAGAATGCTGATGACGGCTTTAGCAGGCCAGAAAATGCATTACATTTTGCTAGTGTCTTTGAATATTTTTGTATGATTTTGCATTTATGCTTTCCAAAGGAAAGCTATGTAGAACATCTAACAGAAATATTCAAAAATAAATGTAGTATATACAATTTATTTTCAAATAATTTGTATGTTTAACTTGAAGGCAACTTCGATTAAAAATTTTTTAAATTTTTTTTTTTTGAATTTTACAATTTATACTCGCAAGAGGAATAATTCTCATTTAATTAATGAATAAAAAAAGTTAAATATGCAGGGTTTGAAAATGAAACACTATGACACAAAGAATGCTGATGACGGCTTTAGCAGGCCAGAAAATGCATTACATTTTGCTAGTGTCTTTGAATATTTTTGTATGATTTTGCATTTATGCTTTCCAAAGGAAAGCTATGTAGAACATCTAACAGAAATATTCAAAAATAAATGTAGTATATACAATTTATTTTCAAATAATTTGTATGTTTAACTTGAAGGCAACTTCGATTAAAAATTTTTTAAATTTTTTTTTTTGAATTTTACAATTTATACTCGCAAGAGGAATAATTCTCATTTAATTAATGAATAAAAAAAGTTAAATATGCAGGGTTTGAAAATGAAACACTATGACACAAAGAATGCTGATGACGGCTTTAGCAGGCCAGAAAATGCATTACATTTTGCTAGTGTCTTTGAATATTTTTGTATGATTTTGCATTTATGCTTTCCAAAGGAAAGCTATGTAGAACATCTAACAGAAATATTCAAAAATAAATGTAGTATATACAATTTATTTTCAAATAATTTGTATGTTTAACTTGAAGGCAACTTCGATTAAAAATTTTTTAAATTTTTTTTTTTTTTTGAATTTTACAATTTATACTCGCAAGAGGAATAATTCTCATTTAATTAATAAAAATATTTTAAATTGTAATCTCAAATCGTCACAATCAAGTCGTCTGGCGCCGGTTGACATCGATGGTCAAAGAACTGTGAGTAAACTTCTTTTTATCCAACGTCACACATTTAACATATTAATTTAAACAAAATATAAATATTATTGCCCTTATTCATAAAAACTTACAACAGGTTTATAACAGGCTTATAAAGCAAATTACCATACAAAATTTGTTTTATAAACTTCGTATAAACATGTTGTAAGTTTTATGAATAAGGGCATATATATACATTTTGTTTCTTTTTTTATTTTATATGAATTATTATCATCGGGCATACCACCACCTTAACCACGAAACGGTTTTAAACGAAATCCGACAACTTTATTTTATCGTCAAATTAGGAGTGGTATACAAAACTGTTCGTAGACAATGACAACAATGTAAAAATGAAGTGCCTAAACCTGTTCCGTAATTTTTACATGTCTCACAATAAGAGCAGTACACTTTGAGATTGCGCATACGCTATCAACAGACTCATTTTTAATGACCCTAAGAAACTTTATATCAAGGCGTGGTGTTCCTGCTGAAATTTATAGCGACAATAGCACAAATTTTCGCGGTGTGGATAGTTTTTTGAAGAAACAATTTGAGGGCATAAATTTTGAGCAAGTACACACAGAATTAGCTTATAAGGGAATTACATGGAAGTTCAATCCATCACCGCTCCCCACATGGGTGGAGCATGGCAGAGATTAGTGCGATCTATAAAAACAATTTTGTATAAACTATCTCCCTCACAAAAATTTACTAATGAAAGTTTAAGCACATCTTTAATGGATGTTGAAATGATAGTCAATTTACGACCCTTGACATATGTCTCCCTGGAAACTGAGGATCAGGAAGATATCACTCCAAATCACTTTTTATTGGGTAGTTCTAATGGAGCAAAGCCGTTTTGTATATCCCAACATATTGATCATAAAATGTATATCCAACAAAGCGAAATATTTGCAAATTTGTTTTGGCGCCGATTTGTAAAAGAGATGTTGCCAACATTGACACGTCGTAGCAAATGGTTTCAACAGGCAATACCAATTGAAGAGGGTGATACGTGCTTATAGTTGATGGGAACTGTGAGAGGAATTTGTGGCTTAAAGGAAGAGTAATCGAGGTTACAAAGGCTAAGGATGGTCAGGAGCTAAAGTTAAAACTAAAAATGGTTTGATGGAATGACCTGCTGTAAAACTGGATGTACTTGATGTTGACAATGAATTGAAATAAGAGCCAAGTCCCTGCATCTTACTGGGGGGAGAATTGTTACCGACAGCTAAAGGGTTAATATAGAATTTAGCCCTTATTACTTTTTTGATTTTGTTCTTCATATGTACAACTATGTAAATACATATTATTAACCGGCAACATTTGTACTAAAATGTGTTTCATTTAATTTTATACCATTCTCCATTTTGCATTTAAAGTTTAGTTAAAGAAGCAGTGTGCTTTACAAAAATTGTTACGCAAAAGTTAAGAAACTAAGGCCCAATAAAACAGTGCGTATTTAAGTGCCATTTATTTTTAAAGTGCATTTAAGTACAAAATTTTGTTTTTCACTGACAACTTAAATGCTACTTAAATGGCCAACGATGTTCATTTAAGTGCAACTTAAGTTTTAAACATTGAACATATGGTTTTGACATTTGTTTTTGTTTTTTTTTTCTTTTCAATCATGCTGCTGTATTTTTTAACAGCGTCCAACAAGAAGTCAAAAGTTGGGACTTCTTTTATCCATATTTATGCCACCAAATTTAATATATAAAACACACAAAACAATAAAACACACAAAACAATACAACAAGTAAACACAAAAACCGAAACACAAAATTGTTGGCAAATTTTGTTAAAAAAATCAGCTGTTTTCTGAAATATATCGATAATTTTGTTGACATTTCAAAGTGCTACCATATTTTTACCACAAAATCATAACAGCAATTAAGTATGACTGAAAAAATGAATCTGTATTTAAATGCAACTTAAGTTTTTATGAAAATTAACTAAAACTACACTTAAATACGCACTGTTTTATTGGGCCTAAGGTATTTAATTTGTGAATTATTAATTTAAATTAAATAATAATAAAAAAAAAAACGTTCGGTTGCAGAACTTTAAAGCAACGAAAAGTTAGCTATTAAAGCTTGGTTTTTTTATTCAACATATATGTAGTAATGGACTATTTGTGTTGAATTGAAACTTAATAGTGATTTATGCCCATTAAAGTGATTTTCGGAAGTGGTCTTTGTATGGGACTATGGTAAAAATATGGACCAGTGCAAACAAAATATCGTTCTGAGATTTCACTTTGCATGAAACTTATTATTTCAGAAGTTTTTTATAGATACGGCTTTTAATAGATATTTATGTACTATAAAGCTATATTCCGGGAAGACATTTGTATGGGGGCTATGATAAATTCCTACAATTTTCAACAGGTCTTGTCCTTCTATAAGAAAAGTAGAGTTTGCAAAGTTTCATGGTATTATCTGCATTATATATAAAGGAAATAGCAAAAATATCGAGGTAGTCTGAAATTTTCATCTATAACTCGGATCCTACTGAACCGATTTTCCCCATTTTCGAAACTCTATCGTACCAACAACGGACGGACGGGCATGGCTAGATCGTCTTAGCATCTTATAAGGACCCAAAATATATAGACTTTTTGGTTCAACGACCATTATTTCGATGTGTTACAAACGGAATGACAAACGTAATATACCCCCATATTTTTGGTGGTGGATATTTATTTATTTTATTCGGTCTATAGATTTACAAAATCCTTACAGACTAAAGATTTACATATTTAAAAAATAGAATGATATTTCTCTTTGAAACATTAATAGGATGTGATATATCAATAACATTATAGCAATCATTAAAATTTTTGCAAATGCGACGGAACAATTCATTATTAGCGTAGACAGATCTGTTATGCGACAGTCTTAGAAGTTGAAAATTGCGAGTTGTTCTAGCTGGAATATTAAAATTTATTTGTCCAAGCAGGAACTTCACCACGTATTAATCCAAGCAGAAATGTAATACCCAGCATTATACAGCGACTTTTTAAAGTTGGAAGCTTTATAAGGTTGAGTCTGTTCTCGTATGGTGGCAGCACAAAATAGTTCCATCCGAGGTGACGTAAACAAAATATCAAAAACTGTTTTTGAACAGATTCAATGCTGTTAATATGAATACTCTAGCAAGGATCCCCAATGATACAACCATATTCTAGGATGGGGCGAACCAAGGCAGTATATAGCTGTTTGGTAATATATGAATCAGAAAACTCCTTAGACCAGCGTTTCATGAATTCAAGCACACCGAAAGCTTTATTAACTGTTACCGCAATATGATCACAGAAGTTTAGCCTGTGATCTAGCAAAATTCCAAGATCAACAATAGTGTTAACTTCTTCCAGAGTTGTACTATTTATATTATAATTCGCATTAATTTTGTTATTTCTGTAAAAAGACATGCATTTTTTAATATTAAGTTCCATTAAATGGATTCTGCACCATTAAGAAAACATGTCTAGATCTTCCTGTAGAAGACGTATATCATTAGAATTTTCCAAGCTCTTAAAAATCTTGACGTCGTCGGCATACATTAATACTTTAAAATGGACGATGACATTGGGAAGATCATTTATAAAAAGTGTAAATAAAACAGAACGAAGGTGACTGCTCTGAGGTACTCCTGAAGTAACTTTAATAACGTTTGAAACAGCTTCTCTAAACTTTACTTGTTGAGTTCTATTGGATAAGTAAGAACTCAACCATTTTAAAGCCGGAATGCTAAAACCCATCAGCGATAATTTTTGAAGTAAAATAACGTGGTTTACTTATTTATTAAAATAGTAAATTCAAGTAAGTTTGTTGTTGTAGAACGCTATTTGCAGAAACCATATTGACGAGTAGACAATAAAGAGGATGTTTAATGCGATAGGATTGTAATGTCTAAAAGTCTTGTATTAGTATAGTGTAGTGGTTGTGTTTTCTTCAAAGCTCACCAGCCGATATAACCGAGCAGCAAAACGCCCTTTTTTGAGAAATAAAACAAGACAAGTAGTTATTTTTGAACTTGGATTAAATCTGAATTTTATTTACAATTTTACCTGACTTATATACTAAATTAATGAATGATCAGCAAATATCACTTTCTTCATTTACCCTTGGTTTAACTTAAGTGTGAATGTACTGAGTGATATTTGCTGAGTATACAATAAAATATAAATTAATTTAACAATATTATTATTATTATTCTAACTATGCAAAGTTGCAATGATAGCATTATTTCATTTGAACATTGGTTCTTTTATTTTGTTTGCTTTGTTTATTTTGTTTTTTTGGTTATTTTAATACTATCATATTTCCTTTGCGCGTGTATAATGATATGCACAATTTTAGCACATGCAATGATGTGTACAATTATAGCACGCACACTACACACTCACCCTTTTTAGTTTGGGTATTATTAAAAATAAAACATTTGATTCTTATAGTTAATAAATTTAGATTATGTGTTACAAATTTATTGCTTTACAAAAAGTACTTATGAAATAATTTGATTTTTAGTGTTAAATAAAATCTTAAATAATGTCTAGAAATGTATACATGTAAATATTAAGATACGAACTTTTTTAGATTGTTCTTGTGCAAACATTTTACTTTAGATTTATCTATTTCTATTTTTACGTTTAAGTCATCTATATCTAAAATTTTGTATGGGCCTTTGTAAGGAGGTTCATATTTTCTTCTATTTTCTACTCTTACTAAGACTAAATCACCTACTTTAAGATCTATACTATTTTTCTTATTTTCTGATACTAATTTTCTTTTTCTTTTTACATCTAGAATTATCTCTCTAGCTCTATTTAATGAATGACTAAGTCTAGCTCTTAGTTCGTTGGAATAATTGTCGTAATTGTAAATTTTTGTAGAATTTGATAATTCTTCACCTGGTAAACGTGGAAGTTTACCAAATATTAACTCATATTGTGAATAATCTGTGTCGACATTGGGAGCTGTATTGAATGCAAATGTAAAATATGGTATCCATTCATGCCAATTATCATCTTTCACGAAATTCAAAAAATATTCATTTAGGACACGATGATTTCTTTCTATTGTTCCTACTGTTTCGTGATGGTAAGGGGTAGAAAAGTTTTGTTTTATTTTCAATAATTCACAAACTTCTCTCAATATCTCATTTGTAAATTCAGTACCCCTATCCGTTTTGATAACATTGAATATACCGTGCTTAAGAATTAGATATTCTACTAAAACCTTAGCTATTGCTTTTGCATCCTTAGATTCTATAGGAGTAGCAATTACATATTTTGTTAGTTCGCACATCATCGTCAATATATACCTATAGTTGTTTGAAGGTCTTAAAGGACCGACTGTGTCTACTACGACAATGACAAAACTAGTTGTTGGAGTGTCTGTTATAGCAAGGGGTTCTTTTGTATATTTAGGGCCATTATTACAACTTGCCTCTAATGTTCTTAATAGTAAAAGGTAACTTTAATTAAAGTGAGGAATAAAGTGACCTTTAAAATTTTTCGTTATTACAACTTCCTTGTAAAATAAAATTATTTTTTTTTTCTAAAATATGGCAATACCAGTGAGAAACCGATTACTTTTGATAAACTACTGACAAGAAACAGTAAATTGTTTGTGTTTGTGAAAACATTTGTGTGTGAAAAAATATAAATCAAACGTCTGCTTTCCATATTTGTTTATTAAAGTATTTATTGGCAAAACAAAATTAAAATTATTTTATTTTTCATGAAGTTGACATTTTTTCCAGAACATATGGCAACTTCAAATACATACCTCACTATAAAATTTAAAGGCAAGATGATCTTCCCTTTAGCTTATCGGTCGGTTTTAGATTGAAGTAAACTTATAATAACCAAATACTTCTTATCTGTCCGATAACATCATACCTTTAACTATTGTTAAGTTGTAATAATGGGCCTTAATCTGTTTGTTCTTTTGGCATGATTTACATGTCCTCACATAATCTTTCACCATTTTATTCATGTTTTTCCATATGAATCTTTGTTTTAATTTTGATAGTGTCTTTCTTATTCCGAAATGTCCACTATATGGTGAATCATGATATTCCTGTATCAATCTATATTGTTCTATATTATTATTTACTCTTTTTGGCATTTTGTATATAATTATATTAATATCATTCTTATCTATATTATTGTATATCTCTTTTAATTTTTCGGCCTTGATGTATTCGAATATCTCATCATTATCATATAGTACGTACGTTTTATGTTCTAATTTACGCAATTTAAATAAAAGTTTTTCCATAAATGTTTCTGAGAACATGGGATTTTCGCTTTTACCACAGTATATGCGCGTAATTTTATCATCTAATCATCCGTTCGGTTGGTTTTCCAATAAAAGTTTCTCCGTTGATGTTTCTGAAAACATCGGATTTTCACTCCTATTACCAAATGTGCACCTAATTCCATTATTAAATTCATCTTCTTGCTGCAGCTCTTTATCAAAAATAAATCTTATTCTTTGAAGCTTCTTGATATCGTTTATTGACGTGCATTCCCACATATGGAGGTGATCAGTCCCCTTATGAGATATACCGTCTTCATTCTTATTTTCTTCATTTCTAGCGTTTTTTTTTATTATCACTGTCTTGGTTGACCATGCTACGTGTTATTGCCAGAGTTTTCTTTTCTTTTTCATCAATATAGTAAGGAATCATGTCTTTCAATACTTTCGAATCTATTTCAATGCGTGATAATGCATCCGCTTTTGTGTTATTTGTCCCTTTTTTGTATATTATATCGAAATCATATTCCGATAATTCAAGTCTTATTCTAGTTAATTTTGAGGATGGGTTCTTATGTGTAAACAATGCTATAAGTGGTCTATGATCTGTGATAACAGTAAATTTTCTTCCATAAAGATATTTTTTTTTTTTTTTTTTTTTTTTTTTTAATACATTTAATTTATTTATTGGATCTTCAGAAATGAAATGACAATAAGTTTTCGAATCTTAATACTAAAAGAAAATAATAAGTCCAGCCAGTGCTAGACAAAATATTATGATACTACAAAAAATTTATATCCACTGATCCAATCATCTGTTTTGCGCTTGAGTTAAAGCAAGGGTATCCCTCCTTCTCAACCGAACATGGCCAGTAAAGTTAAGGATGTCTCGTGCAAGTGGGTTTGGATCGTGTTCAAGTTTGCCGACATATTTTGAGGCGTGTTTTGTAAATTCGACTTTCACCAAAGGTATGCCTAGATCTTTGTGGATTCGAGAATTTTTAACATACCATGGAGCTGCAGTAATTGTACGTAGAATCTTATTGTGACCCCTTTGAATTTTTTCAATGTTGGATGCTGAGGCAGTACCCCATAATTGAATTCCATAACACCAGATTGGCTTTAGAATTGCATTGTACAACAAAAGTTTGCAATCCAACTTTAATGTAGAATTTCTGCCGATTAGCCAATTAATTTGCACTGCTTTTAATCTCATCTGGGTAAGTTTTGCGTCGATATGAGACTTCCAAGTTAAACGACGATCGAGGTGGATTCCGAGGTATTTGACTTCATTGTGTTGCGGGATAATTTGATTATATATTCTGATGAACGAGCATGTATCTTTTCGCAATGTGAAAGTTATATGAATACATTTCTGTTCGTTAACCCTGATTTTCCAAAGCTCAAGCCAATTCTCTAGTTTATAAACATAATTCTGCAAATTCTGTGATGCAACTTGGTGGTCCTTATGGACGCTGATAAACGCTGTATCGTCTGCAAAAGTTGACGTATGGATTTTGGGGTCTGACGGCATGTCGGAGGGATATATCAAATATAAAGTAGGGCCCAGTATGCTACCCTGTGGCACACCTGATTCAATTGGCTGAGCGGTACTTAAAAAATCACCTTCTTTGATTTTAAATTTGCGACCGTATAAATAACTTTCCATGAGTTTATGGGTGTTAGCAGGCAGAGTTAATTTTATTTTGTGCATTAAACCGTCATGCCAAACTTTGTCGAACGCTTGCGACACATCAATGAAAAGGGCGGAGCAGTATTTTTTGTCTTCAAACGACCCTCTTATCACATTTACCAATCTGTGTGTTTGTTCGATGGTGCTGTGTTTAGCCCTGAAGCCGAATTGATGATTAGGAATACATTCAGTGCCATTCAGAATTGGAGTCAACTTAGTCATTAACAATTTTTCAAACAGTTTTGAAATTGTCGGCAGTAGACTAATTGGCCTATATGACTCCACTTTGGTGTGGTCCTTCCCTGGCTTAGGAATCATACTGATCATAGACACCTTCCAATCTGCAGGATAGTATTCTAGGCGTAAAGTAGCGTTGAAGATAAAGAGGATAATTCTTCTTGCTACACGAGGTAACTCCACAAGCATTTTATTGCTGATTTTATCTATACCTGGAGCCTTTCTAAGGTTCAGAGTACCAATAGCGTTTTGGACATCACGAAAGTTTAGTCTTAGAGGTACAGGAGGCCTTATAACAAGTGGTGGCAAATCAGATTCGTTATTATTTGAGTTGTTTATAGTAAACACATTTCTCAAATGGTTAACAAATAATGTCCCTTTCTCGGAATCATTTCTAGCCCAGTCACCAGTCGGATATCGCAAAGGAGGATTTCCTCTTACTGGTCTTTTTAAACCTCTTGCCGCCCTCCATAACGAGTAGTCAGATTGTGGGGTACTATCAAGACCTTCCAAGTAAGATCTAAGTGAGGCCGTTCTTTGGGTTTCTAAGAAATGTCTTAGTATATCTCTGCATTCCCGTAGCCTAGCTTTCAGTTCAGGAGACCTGTGAATTTGCCACTCTCTTCTCATTCTTCTTTTTTCTGATAGGAGATGTTCCAGTTCAGAGAAATAAGTTCTGTTTGCCCTATTTCTACATTCAACGTGATAAGTGGAAGCGTGATGCACAGCTCGTCGAAGGTCCTCGGTAAAGTTGCCAATCGACTCATCAATATCGTCGGTTGTTCTCAACACAACATTTTCCGTGCAATGAGAACTTAAATACTTTTTGTATTTTATCCAACTTACTCGGGTCTTAGTCATGTTCATAAATGGAGAACCACACACTTGAGGGAAATGCATTGAAATGATAGTAGGAGAGTGATCTGAGGACAAGTCCAGTGAAGGATCCACTTGCATCCATTCTACAGGGATATTTTTCACTACCCCAAAGTCAATAACATCGGGAATCTTCCGTCGGTCCGTCGGCCAATAGGTGGGATGTCCACTTGAGAGTACATCTAAGCCCATTTTAGCAATGGTGTTGAAGAGTACGCGACCCTTTGGGGTTACCAGACGTGAACCCCAAAATGTGTGTTTGGCGTTAAAGTCGCCAGCAACTAAAAATCTAGCTCCAAGGGATTTAAAGAAGTTATGGTATTGGTGTTCTTTTATTGAAAATCGAGGCGGAGAATAAATCGATGATAAAACAAATTTGTATTGCCAGAATTCAATGCAAATGTTTGTTGCTTGGAGGTAATCCTCACTTATGTTATTCATTAGATAATGCTTTATTCTGTTCTTTATAAGAACTGCCGAACCTCCACAAGCTCTTCCGCGGGGGTCTTTAGTATCGTAGAACTCGTAGCCATTAATTTTGAAGTACCCTGTCGACGTCAAGTGAGTTTCAGCAATCATCATAACATCAATCTGCTTATCCATCAGGAAGTATTCCAGGTCATTTTTATGTTGGCGGAGGCCGTTCGCGTTCCAGAAACAAAATTTTTAAATAAATCATTTCTTTAAAATGGCTTGCAAGATAGTGGATTGCATTTTCAGCATTTCCTGCATCATGGATGTCATGGTGGTCGTGAAAGTGTTCATAGTTTGGACAAGTGTCTGCAATGTTGTCTCTAGATTGTTGATATGCGGCTCAGAATATTGGGTTTTAGGTTCCTGCTCCAGACCTGGCATATTGGATTTAAAGATATGGTCTAAAAAATTGTATTCCCCAGTGTATACCCAACAATTCTTTCTCAATAACGGATTTATTCTTTTCGTGTCTATTTAATGCTCTACTCGCGTATGATATAGGTAAGTCTTTACCTATCTCACCTTGTGATAGTATTGCTCCTAACGCAGTGTTTGATGCGTCTGTAGTAAGAATGAAAGGTTTCTCGAAGTCTGGATATTGCAATATCGGTGGGTTGATTAATTTTTTCTTTAGTGTTTCGAATGCTTTTTCGCATTCTTCTGTCCAATCAAAAACAACCTTTTTTCTTAATAAATTTTTTAGACAAGCGGCCGTTTTGGCGAAATCTGGTATAAACCTTCTGTAGTAGTTACAGAAAGCTACGAATCTCCTAACGTCATCTGCATTTTGTGGTATTGGGTACTTCTTTATTACAATGTGCTTTGATGGATCAGTTTTGATTCCATTTTTAGTAATTAGATGTCCTTCCGGTCTTAAAAAGCAACATTTTTCTGCGTTCAGCTTCAAATTGTATTGTTTTAGCCTCTTAAATACTTTAACAAGGTTTTCATTGTGGTGGTTTAGGGTACATCCAAAAACAATTATATCGTCAAAGTACAAAAATACTTTGGAATCCAAACCAGATAAGGCTATGGTTAACATTCTCTGAAAACTGTTTGATGATATTTTTAATCCAAACGGTAACCTAGTGTATTGGAAGTGACCTTTGGGTGTTGAAAAAGTTGTAAGAGGTCTTGACGATGGCTCTAGTTCTATTTGATGGAAAGAACTGGTCATGTCTAATGTTGAGAAATATCTGGCTCTTCCAAGCTTATCTAACACATCCTCTAATTTAGTTAAAGGGAATTTATCATCGATTATTTTTTTATTTAAACATCTGAAATCTACTACCAATCGCCACTTTTTTATATCTTCTTGTCCCTTCTTTGGTACTATTAGTAAAGGTGAATTATATGGACTAATTGAAGGTTCTATGATATATTCCTTTAACAGTCCTTGAACTTGTCTATTAATTTCATCTAATTGTGTCTGTGGTAGGCGGTAATTTTTTATGTATGTCGGAGAGTTGTCATTTAAATCTATATTCTGTTTGTAAAAATTGTTTGTTGTTAATTGCTCTCCTTCAAGATGAAATATTTCCTGATATTGTCTTAAAATGTTGTATATAACATCTTTGTTCTCTTCTTCGAAATTTTGGAAATTTATTGTATTAAGTAATTTTTGAAATCTTTGTTCTGAATATATGTTATTTTGAGGTGTAGCTTTATACACATTGTAGTGTTTTAAAGGGATTGTTGAAATTTTTAGTAGTGATAGACGTGCTGGGACCTCTAATGTATTTAGTATTTTTATATGACGATGTTCGTCTTTAGGTATAACTGTGTTTGGAACAAAAACTCCGTACTTTATTTCCTTATTACATGCAACACTATCTTCACTAATATTAATATTTACTAGTACTATTTTTTCACTTCTGGGTGGAATAATTATGTTACTTATCTTTTTTGTACAAATTTCTATGGGGAGTGTTATGATTTCATCATCTGTGCAAATATCTAGGGTGTGTGTGTCATAATTTATTTTACAATTGTATATGTGGAAAAAATCTTTTCCTAGTATTCCGTCTGTTTCAATCGGGAAATCATTATCTACTAAATAAACTTTATGTTTTAAAATTTGTTCTTCAATTTCTATGTCTAAGTCCGTAGAGCCTACTGTTTGTGTATCACCACTTGTTATACCGTTAAGTTTACAAATATCCTCAAAATTTCTATCATAACTATGAATTATATCTTCTTTGCATAATGATATTTCTGATCCTGTGTCTATCAGAAATGTTATTTTATACTTTATGTTTTTAACTTTTAGGTAAATAAAATTTGATGTTTTATTATTTGTTGATATGTATATTTAATTTTCCCTTCTTGTAGAGTCGTTCTGAATCGCCAGGGCTTGAATGTTTCCCTGTTCTTGTATGCTATATACGTTGTGATTATCGCTTCTCCTACGGTTATTGTTATTATAATTGTTGTTACTAATATTATTATTATTGTTCCTATTAAAATTGCCATTACTAATGCTTCTGTTCATTGAGTTGCTATTGTTATTTCTGTTATATCTATTGTTATACCTAACATTTCTGTTACTTCTGTTATTGTTATTATAGTTATTTCTGTTAAATTGTGTATTGAAGTTTGGTCTCTGTGTATTAGTGAAACCCATATTATTGCTAATATTGTTATATCTTTTATTATTTTTACTGTAATTCTTATTTATATGCAAAACATTTAAATTGTCGGTTATTTTTAGTAGTCTCTCCTGTGTGCTGGCGATTTCATATGCCTGTGTTAGCGTCTTAGGTTGTGCGGCTACTACTGCAGTTCTTATATTCTCATACAATCCTTCTTGGAAAATTTCTAAAGCTAATTTGTCGTTTATCGTCCTGACGATGGATTTTGCTACTTCGTTTGAGTTGTTCCCTAAATCTGTTATTTGAGTCATTGTGAGTTCCGCAATTAATGTGCTTAGTTTTTCCTTGTAATTTTCTACATTTCCTTTTTGTCTCATACTCCTAATTTCAGAATGCAAAATACTTGCCGTTTTAGTTGGTTTAAAATTTCTTGTTAATGAATTCCTTAATTCAGTCAAAGTCGTTGGTAAATTCTCTATTATCAAAACGTTTCTAACTTTTTCACTCAATTTCATTGCAGTTACGTATTTTATCAGGTTTATTTGTCCTGATTCATTTAGTTCGTTGGATACCAATTCTACCATCGAAAGGAATACTTCTAGATTCTTTGATTTTCCATCAAAGATCGGAATGATGTCCGAGGCTTGTTTGCCATTGAAGTTTGACATAGTTGCAGTTTCTGTCATACTATGTTCTTCTAAAACTACTAATGCTGTATCTCTTAATTCTTTGAACTCTTTTATCTTATTCTCTCTCAAAGGGTTTGTTAAATTTGCAACAAGTTTGCCAAATTTATTACTTAATTCTTCTATTGTTTCTATTTTCTGTCTTATTGTTTCTTTAGAATATTTTCTATTTCTTGATTTCTTAGCATTTATAATTATTTGTGTTAATTCTGATATTAAGCTTTCCATTTATTTATTATGCTACTATATCACTATTTAATGATTATTGTAAAAATATCTTAACAATACATGGTTTGTATAAAAAAGAACTTTTGTTTTACGTATATAAATCTATAAACAATATTGGTCATCGATCAGTGAGACTTATTATTAATCAAAGTCGATTTGACACTAGAAATGCTGGCAATCTTAGAATGACTCGATGCAGATTGGAGACAACCAAGCAAAGAATAGAATATTCCGATAGTTTAATGTACAATAATCTTCCTGAACATTTAAAAATGTGTAATCGATTATCAACCTTTAAGAAAAACGTGAAAGAATATCTGTTGGATCGAATAGAAGTGCTTCTTGAATAATTTGGCTTATTTTTTTATTTTTTTATTTTCATAAATGACGTAAAATGTATAGAAAATGTATATAAAATTTATAAGACTTATCGTTACAGAATTTTGAGTTAAAATTATTTTGTCAACTCGTCTCACCTAGCCATTTTTGGCGCGAGACAATTGTTATATTGAATTATATTGTTAATAAATAATCTTACAAAAAAAAAAAAATATCTGTGGAGTTTTGACAAAAGAACCTAACTCGAGATCGGACAATTTTCCACTTTTTAAACCATATGTATAAATTTTAAAAGCGCATCTTTCTGTCTTTTTAGCGTGTTTCTAGATAGTGCAGATCGGAAGATATATAAGTCCCCAAATCAACCTATCTCGCAATTTTTACAATCTGCTTTTGAAAAAAGAACACATATCGAAATATGCTGCAGGGAACAAAGAGAAATATCATAACGTAGTTTTTACAAAAGAACCTATTTGAATATGGGTTTCCAATAATTTACTAAAATTATTTTGACAAAACAACCTATTTGCACTCATGTTCTTTTATCAAATGCATAAACGAAAATAACACGTTCCCTTCTAAAGTTAAGTTCTTTTAATAGCCATTTGATCATTAGCATTCATTGTGACAAAACAACTTATGTTAACATGAGTGCTTTAGTGTAGTGGGAATTAATGAAATAAGAGGAACCTATATCAAATCAAGTGCTTTTGTCGTGTGCATGTGTAACAAATTCAGACGTTTTTAATGAAAATATGTTGTTTCCTAATATAGAAAAACATAAACAATGCACAGAGGAAGACAAAAAACACAGGTTCCAAAGTTTTGGAGAAGCATTGAATCTCTCGCAAGTGAATACATTGACTACAAGAATTATAGATATATAAGATTACGACAATTATCAGCTGTTTTGAAGGTACCTACGTCAAGGCTCCAAAGAGTTTGTCAATTTGCATGTAATTTGCAATGATTTTAGAATTTTCGACTTTTCTAGAGAGTGCCGTGTTTATCGAAAGAATTGCAGCTTTGTTCAACTGCCGATACATAACGAATCTAAGTAAGCCATTTATGAAAGGCACACTATCAATGACAGATATTTCAGGTACGACAAAATGAATAGTACTATCTTTGTGTTTATATTAAATTAAATAATATGTACCACACAAGTGCCCAAGATATTGATGAAGATCCTTTTAATGAACCTGATGTTGATGACTTGTCCCGGAGACGGATTCCGATCTTAACACAACTACGCAAGAAATGGCTCCAGATACTAAGTCCAATGTAAGTAATTGAGATTTCACCGATATTGATGAAACCCAACTATTCGAACTTCCAACCACATCAGCAGTTAAAAACAAAAACAGGCGTAACAAAAACTTAAGAAAAGAATATTTGACCAATAAAAAGAAAATCGTCTCTGCTAAAAATATTAAAACACTTTCAAAATGCAGAATGTTTTGTAAAACTCACATAAATTTTGAGGAGCAAAAGACGATTTTTAAACTGTACTGCAACTAGGGTGATTACAACAAACAACGGCAATATCTGTCAGGATTAATTGATGTTGAATTTAAGAAAACGCATACAATTAATAACGTTAGAAATCGACAATATAACTATGTATTTGTATAATTGTGACGTTGGATGCGATATGATAAATCGAAGTCTGGAATTTTACAGTACAAGCTATCTTTGCAGCCGGACGAGGACTTCAAGGAACTAGACATAACACAGCGACGACGGAAAATAACAAATTTCGAATTTAATAAATTTTATTCTGATCTTTTGCCAATATCTTCTAATAAAAAACGTGATTTACAGTCCGTTCTGCCATTTATAAATGCAGAGTTTCATAGTTTTTACAATAACTTGCACGTTGAAGGTGAAGTACAATTGGAAGATGATTAGGATATTGACGAATATGATTAGCTGTAGACTGAATTATTCTTTATTTTTTCTGAATTATAAAAATTAAAGCAATCTATATATATAAAAGTGAATGTGTGTCGTTATGTTTATTATTATTAGTTTGAAGTCTATAGACGGCAAAACGGCTGAACCGATTTGCTTGAAATTTTCACAGTATATTTCTGTATGTCTGGAAGGAGCTATAGGCTACTTTTTTTTTGGAAATTTTAAGTGGGCGTGGTACCTCCCATACAAAGTTAATTTTAAAAATCACCGATTTGCTTGAAATTTTCACAGTATATTTCTGTATGTCTGGAAGGATCTATAGGCTACTTTTTTTTTGGAAATTTTAAGTGGGCGTGGTACCTCCCATACAAAGTTAATTTTAAAAAATACGGGTAGCGAAGCACACCGGGTTTTAGCTAGTTTAATATAAATGTGAACTAAAATATATTATAGTATATTAACTATTTCTTATTTGTGTTTTTAATTCAATTAATTTCAACTTTTCTTTGTCATACCTAAAAATACATGTAATTGCTCTAATAGAAAGCATAACTTTTTATAATATTCGTTTAAAGTAAACTGAATTCTATTTAAGAAAATACCATAAGTCACTTAATTTTTCTTATTTCATTTTAATAAAAGCACTAGTCCCGACAAAGGTTGCGAAATATTTGTTACTTTTCAGTATGAAAAAGGCCTTATCTAGAGAAGAGTTGATTTTTCGATCAAAAATTATTTTGACAAAACAACACATCTTGGTTTTTTGACATTTCCTCGGCAACAGTTGTATCTGGAACAAAGGTGCAAATTGGTAAATAAAGGTATTTAAATTCTCCACCATAGAAATAGGTTGTATTTGTTTAGATGTGTTCTGGGATGATTCTGTGACCTTATAAGTGTTTTTTGGTCCTCCTGTAAAATTCAGTTTTTCGACATTGGTTGTTTTGTCAAAATTCCACAGATATATGTTCATAATTATGTTTATTAGGCTTGGGCTTAATCGTTCATTTGAGTGATTGTTCATTTTAGTTCAGTTGAAAAAAGTGAACTAGGTCGTTCTTTTCGTTCAGTTGTTCACTGAACAGCTGATTGTATCATGGTGCTGATTTACACATTTGTTATGCTCTTTTTTAAAATTCATTTAGTCGTCGTTGAGCAAGCGATGAGAATGCATACGGATGGTCATCGCATTTTTTTCAGAAATTTAGTAAGCATTTTTGCTGCTTCTTGTTGGACGAAGCATAGCAAACACACGCGGTTCAATTACAATTGAACACGAAAAATAAAAAACTGCTTTAGATGGACTTATTATTGTTTTTTTTTAATAACTGTTCTAGAATTATTTTTTAATATTGATAATTGTTATATACGGTCCCTGATGTTTTTTCTTTAGGTGTTTATATCTGGCATAAACTTTCTTTTTTTTTATATATGAAGTGTTAGACAATATGTTTGCTGGGCAAAATCTCTCACCAATCCATCTTCATTATTATTTTTGAACACAACTGGTGTAAATACACAAGGTGACACAGGCATTTTTGTTTGTGTATAATAAAGTACTACTGTCAAAAACACTTGAAAAAGTATTAAGGCCCAACTATAATATGCATATGCTAGCTTAAGCAAACGTGCGAACACATATAAATTGTATGTGGCAAACTATAATGTACTTAACGAAACTTTTCGTTAAGTTTTTCAACTGTCATTTGCTTAAGCAAAAAGCGAAACTGATCGCACATTCTGTACGGAATCAGCTGTTTGTTGTTGTTTGTTTGTGTTTTGAACAAAATGGAAGAAAATATATTTATTTTAAATTTAATAGAAAATGTGGAAAAAAATAAGTGCATTTACAATAAAAGAGACCCTTTTTATTTTAACAAAAATGTCTTTCTGTCGCAGTTTATTTCTCTGGCAGAACAAGAGCGTCTTCTTCTTTTGGAGTGCAGTTCACTTATTTCTTTTGATGTGCACAGGCCTTCAAGCGCTAACTTTAATATTTTTATATTAATTAAATTTTTAAGTTTTTTCTCCATTTTTGCAAACACAATACGAAAATTAACAAAATATATGTAAACGTGTATTATTACATATTTACAATGTAGTGCTGCCACAGCTGTACATTTTAGTACTTTTGCCGATAAATTAAAAAAAAGGAAAAATTATGCGTTTCTGGTACGAAGTTTTCTTTTAATTATAAAATAATATAATAATATTTATAAAATATAGTCATTTAATGACTTTTTGTTAAAATAAAAACATTTTTTTTAAACATAAATGAGCAACTGTGGACAAAAAGTTGCAAAGTCATTGTAGCCACCTGAAAGTTAACTCTGAACTAGTTATGCATTTGACAGCCTTTTCGTTAACTTTTGCAATTTGCTTATGCATATTATAGTTGGGCCTTTACTTTTGACATAAGTAACTTGTAAAGAAACTCTGTCAGCTGGGCTCTTGCACTCACTTTATTAATTACTACACATTAGAAAATTTTCGAGTGGCAATACTGAACAAAATGAATAAAAGTCAATTGAATAAAAGACCAAGTGAACGAAAAGAACAAACATACAGAAAAACTGATAGAAAAGAAACAACTATAGTATAGTGAGTTCATTTAGTTGCATCATGCAGTTTTTAAAAAAATATATATGGTAACGCTGGTTGCATACTATATAAACCTGAACTAAATGAACTGAACTATATCGTTCAGTTCATTTAGTTCAGTTCATTTATACTATATCGTTCAGTTCATTTAGTTCAGGTTTATATAGTATGCAACCAGCGTTACCATATATATTTTTAAAAACTTCTTATATCTGAAAAAAAGAACAACGTTTCCAAAAAATTTTTTTTGCTACAAAAGTACCAAAATTTTAAAAGAAAACACAAACATTTAAAATTAAAATGGCTATTGATATATATATCGTCTAATAAAAAATGTAGTTTTTAAGATATAGCTAAATATATTACAAGCCCCAATTTTTTTTTAATCAGAATTTAAAATTCTATTAGTGATAAAATTTTTATAGTGATTTGGAAAAAGTTATTAAAACCGACTTAAGCCAAAAACATGAGATCTTTAAAAAATATCACATACATTTATAAATTTATTTCTTATTTACATTTAAAGCCTTTTCTTTTATATGTTTATATTTTTTTAAAAACTTATTTTTTACCCGATAAATTTAAAACTTTTTGGCATCTCAAAAAACTTGCAAAAAAAAGTGAAAACTTGACAAATGGTAACGCTGCATGCAACTAAATGAACTCACTATACTATAGTTGTTTCTTTTCTATCAGTTTTTCTGTATGAACAACTATAGTATTAACCGGCATAATCGTTCATTTCAGTGATTGTTCATTTTAGTTCAGTTGAAAAAAATTAACTAGGTCGTTTATTATTATCAGTGAATAACTGATGTATGTATTATGAAATGGTGAAAAGCAATATGTTAAAAGAAACAAGAATACTTGTTTATTGGTGCCGGTGCATTTAGAATCTAAATTTTAGATGGTAATATTTCATAATATATGGGTAAGATTGTACATATATGTATATAAAAAGAACAACTGAATTAAATAAAAACTTTTAAAGTATTTTAGAAAAATAATAAATCAAAAAATATGGTGTATATCTCTTCAAGAAGTTGGTGAAGCTTATTTGGTTGGCCTTTTTGAAGATACAAACTTGTGTGCCATCCACGCTAAACGTGTCACCATTATGCCCAAAGATATCCAATTGGCCAGACGTATTCGTGGTAAACGTACTTAAGCAACAAAATATGACAATCGGACATGTGATGGAAATCGAAAAAGAATGAGTTTTAGAAGTCAATTTTTTCGTAATATTTCTGTATTGAAATACATGAAATATACTAAACAGAGGCTGTTTTCATAAATGCAGTATGCAATTCAACATTTCATTGCATAGAGTTCATACTAGCATTTAGAATATAATTTCAAAACTTTTATCACATAAAATATAAAGATATTGGACTATTAAAGATAATCTTAAAACAAAAATTTTTAAATTATAGTTCTAAATGCTATTATGAACTCTATTCAATGAAATGTTGCATTGCCTACTGCGTTTATGAAAACAGCCACAATCTTAAAATAAAAGTTAGATTATAAATAAATGCATTAAAATGTTTCTCCAAAAATGATTCGTTTTCGATTTCCATCACATGCGTGAATGATAACAATTAAAAAACAAACCAAATCGGTCCTTTTCAGGGCCACAAAACATTTTTTAAAAGGAGGTTTTACATTTTTGGTTATATATTTTTTTTAATAAACATTTTATAATTAGTCTACTCCAAGAATGATAAAATAAAGATTACGCCAACACGCGTACAATTTTAAAATGTTCTGCGCATTTTGGCCCTGTGACGTCACACATTCTGTGTTTCTATTGGCTAATAATTTTCAGCTCTCAAACTGTAATGTTTATGAGTAAACATAACAGTGGGACAATTTATAATTTTTCTCTTCAAATTATTTTGTAGTTAAAAATTTATTTTATGTCATTATACAGTTTTATGAATACGGGCATTAGTTTTTTATTTATATTTATTTCATTTAATAAAAATGATCTAACAATATTTTCAAAAAGAATTAAAGGCCATTTTTCTTTATGTTATTATTTTATTCATTTTCCTTTTTCTTTTGTTAATATTTTGGACAATTTCGGCATTAAGTAATCTCATTCTAAAAAACATTCTGCATCTAAAAAAAAGTTTTTTCACCTCATCATTGGCTTCAATGTCCTTTGCTTCCGATAAATGTCTTTGCAAATATCCGGCTGCAAGCAACAATTTTTCACCATTTAGTTTCAAAAATATTGCATCACATGATTTTAGTGTTTTCATTAAAGATGTTGATGGCTTACTTAGCCCACCTTCACTTAGGTGGTTAACCCAGGAGTAGGTTGATTCCTCTAGAGGATTAACCGCAAGATTAGGGGTTTAATTTTTTAATCTGTTGCAAATATATCCGGCTAAATTCTCTAATCCGTCATACTGCAGGTTTTCTATTTCGGGAAATCATGCGCATGGCGTAATCTTTATTTTATCATTCTTGGTCTACTCCGGTATTTGTTGCTTGAAAACAATTCTTAGTTCATTTTTAATATGGAACTTTTGATTGTTTTAAAATTTGTTTTAATTATTTTATTTATAATAAAATTATTTTATTATAATTCAAAAATTGTTATTATCCCTGAAGAAGCTATCCATTGTGATAGCGAAATATTGTATATAAAAAAAATATATAGAACATTTTTATATAAATACTAAAAGTGACCTAATTGCTTGAAAAAAAGAAATTATAGAATATTGAAAAAAGGTCGAATAAAAGAACTAAATAATTTGTTTTAATTTTGTATTTTTTTGTTTATCTACTTTTAGTTAATTTCAAAAATAAAAATATACATTTGAATATATGAAATGAATGATAATAAGAATTTTGCAAATAAATTAAAAGATATTAATAAAGCAATTTATAATATATATAACTATGTAAATGATAATATGTAGAATTATTACTTAAAATCGGCAGTATTTTCGTCATTGGTTAAAATTTGTGAAAGAAATCGTTCATAGATTATCATGACAATATAAGACAACTGACGCTGTAATAGAGTAAATTTTAAAATAATTTTCAAAAATCTAAAAAGTAAAAAAACTGATTTTTTTTTAATTTTTGTACACGTTTCCACGCCACCTTTGAGGTAGTGTACTTGGTGCGTTTTTTTTTTTTTAGCTTGGTTTCCCCTGTAGGCCTACTCCACGATGGCTGAAAGAAAAAAATTATAGTTTTTAATTATAATTTAATATAGAAAAGTCAATAATAAAAGGCACTTTAAAAATTTGATAAAATATAATATAATTTTTATTCTTTCATATACCTGTATATTTTTCTTAAAGGATATTTAATATATTATTTAATATTCACTTTACATATTGTTATGTAAAAAGACCAGGCTGGAAACTTTGTCCGCTTTTAAAAGGGTGCGTCGTTCATTAATTATTTGGCCGGTAGCAGAAAATATTCTCTCGCATGGTACTGAAGTTGTGTAATGTGCGATAGTATATTTTATTATGAAATAGTTCTTGTTCTGTTATAAGTTTCATCATGAACATAATTTCTTTTAAAATTTTTTAAACTAAGATTTTTCATATAATGAACCTCATTACCAATTTCATATATATAATGAACACTATTACCGAAATCTTTTACAAAAATATTCGCGTTACCAATTTGTAATTACAATTTGATTATTGGAAATAAAACTAACGAGTAGCTAGTTTTTTTGTAAAAAGAAGAAAGAAAAAATGTTCAAGGTTATGAAAATCGGCATTTTGAATTTCACAAAAGTAAGGAGGAGCCTTTAAAGATCCACCATCATTCTTTTTTATAAAACCTTTGAAGTGTCGACATTAAAAATTTATTTTTGGAGTTAAATAAATTTTCAACTCCATTATATAAAAGCAAAACTCCCCCATTTTTAACATGTAAGTTGAAGTGCAATTTTGTAAATTAAACCAAAACCTTTTGCCTAATGAATAAATTTTATAAAATTCTACAGAATTAATTTTCTATTTGCTCAGCTCTAGTGGTTTATTTTGGATCTCGGCTCATTTAAGGTTTAAGATAAGGTAAAAGAAAAGAATTTAAAATACCATTTTAAAAAGGCATAATAAGAAAACAAAATTAAGAAATAAAACTTTTTATTAATTATTATTCTTAGATGTCCCAATTGTTTATTGAGAGTTGCGCTCCGAAATTTATGTAGAAGAAGGTCGTATACAAGGGACTGGAAAATCATAAGAAAGAAACCAGAAACCTAACTGTTCACTTGATTTAAAGTAATTTGTCTCATCATTACAATTTTAAACATACAACGCCTAGTACCGAAAATATAAACCAAAACCAGCATTGCATATTAAATTAAAAATTATTTTTGATTTTAAGTGTTTGAGTAATATCATAATAATTATATGCAAAAGTAGATTAAAAGCTACTAGACTGGCATAAATGTCAATTAAATGAGTTGTGTTACTTTTGGTATGTTTTTTATTAAATTTCTATAAATTATGTGAGAAAAAAAATTTTATAAAAAATTTATTTAAAAAAAAAAAAATTTATCTGTACATAAAAACAGACAAAACAAATTTTAGTATTGCATATTAACCTTTTTATTACAACACAGTGTTACAAAAAAAAAAAAATCGTGTTAAAAAAAAACTAACAAAAAACTTACATGTTCAGTGATAACTTTTCGTTTGCTCAAGTCCTTAAAAATAGTTGATATAAAAACTAATAACAATAAATAAAATCGTAAAATCTTAGCTATTCCTATATTAAATCAAGTAATTAAAATTATAGTAAAAGAAGTTCAATTTATTTTTAATTGCGTTCCACTGTGAGAAAAAAATTCTGTAAAAAATGGTGTACAAGCTAGAGAAAAGAGATTTAAAATCAAGAGACAAACAGTGATAAAAAAATAAGAAATTTAATAAAACAAAATATACAGATCACCACACAAAAGGAATACCAAAATTATACCTGTTTAATACATCATCATTGGAATTACTGCAAGCAGAACATTGGAAGGCCTTTCGACGTCACTGCATGTAAGTTGTTTTCATTTCTTTTTAATATTATTCTTTTGTTTTGTTATAATTTAGGTATCAGTTCAACCAATAAACAAATTACATATTAAATCTTGGTTAATTATTAATTCTTAAATTAATAATAAAAACATAAATAACCAGCCATTGCTTCTCAAATAATAACAAAATCAAAGTTGAACTATTACCAAATTGTTTTATCATTGTTTGATCTCCATTAATATAAACTTACTCTGAATATATATTACGGCCTAAATTGGCTAATTAAAAGTTAAATTAGTTTTCTTTTCTAAACCATTATCCATTTTGGAATGGAACAAACACTAATTTAATTTAAATTTTTTTCCACCAAAAAAAAATAATACGATATTTACTTCCATGTTTGTACCCATTTGTTTTTAAATAATAAAAAGAGTTGTTACCGTGCAATACTAAAGTTTAAAAAAAAAAATTTAAATACATACTAAAAGTTTTAAAAGAGTGAAAAAAAATTTTAAAATGAATTTATAAGAATTAAAATTTTGAAAGATTAAAAAAATGTGAAAAAAATTGTTAAAATTTAGAAATATTAAAAACTTTGAAATTTTTTTATTGTTATAATTCTTCTATTGATAATATTGTCATATTATAATTCCTAAAAATTGTTTATGTAAGAAATAGAGTTTAGGGAATTTGTTGTTCCTAATTAATTTTTTTAAGAAAATTAATAATGTTTTATATTTGAATTTTGTTATTAATAAATCTAATTATGATTGAGTAAATTTTCTAAAGACTTTTCCTTGAGGTCGTGAAGTTTAACCTATTGAATTTGGGTTCTCCAGAAATTAGTTACTAGGATGAACAAGGTTGGGAGGGTTAAGACGTGGGGACCTACTATCTATCTCCCACCAGTATACACAAACTAAATACCAATTAGAGTACATCAGCAGCATATTTTCATTCAATTCAAATACAATAGTTATTAGTAACAGGTTCTTTCATTCTTGTTAGTATTTTTTCTAGGGACTCTGAAATCATAGAGGGTAATGGTATGGTTTGGTTGACGAGGTCAATTATATCCCCCCCCCCAACCACTGAGCCGAGCTGGCAGAGACGGGTCCCGCCGACCAGTCGTCAACTAGACATTAGTTTCCATCTGTAGATACTTTTGTAGGCTACATTATTTTACAGTTTGTACTAACTCAAAAAAGAAAAGATCCATTACAGAAAAATGGCGCCCAACGTGGGGCCTGATTAATTTGATCGATTATGTCTCAAAAGAGGGATAATTCTGTCTAAGTGTCAGGTCTTCAGACGAGGAGTGGTGACTCCCGTGTAGCAGATTATCTGTGTGCACAAATCTTCACTTACATATTATATTCATATCAGATTTTCAAGGTTGGCATTTTGTCTAATTTGCAATTCGGAATAACTATTAAAAATCCTTTTGGAATTTGACTGCCTGTCGTTTTGGAAGGAACGGGTAGATTTCGACCGAAGGAATTTTTTTAAAAGTCCTTTCCATTTTCTTCTTGTACACTAGGCTAAATTTGAATTTCTGTAGATTTGTAGTTTAAAACTTTTCTTATATTTTTTATTTCAATTGGGTTTTTATGGATTATCAAAATGATGCTGCTTATAGTATATTTTGACCTAATTTACTTATTTTATTTAGGAAATATGTGTAAAAGTTTGAAACACAGAATCGATAAGCCATAGTCCAGTTTTGTGTTTTTTTTGTGTATACAATATTTTTGTATATTTTAACCATTGGTTAAGATATTAGTAATAAGTTAACTTCACACCTGTAAAGGAAAGTCAATAAATAAATATTTTTTTAAGAAACATATTTTGATATTTTTCTAATTTTACCAAAAAAAAAAAAAAGTAAAAATTTTTTTATCAATTTGATCTTTTGTTTCCAATTGATTTATTTAGTTTACATTTAATACATTGAAAATTTAGAGTTTTTCTTGAGATTGAAAAAGTCATGGTGTTAGCACATAGTAATGAAAATTTAGCGGCGGGGGATAACAGTTTGCCAAACCTCTGTTCACTATGTGAAAAGGCTATATCAAATACCTCAGACTGTTTTTCGACACCCTGTAAGCATATATTTCATAAATTGTGTATTGAGAAATGGCTTACAGATTCCCATGACTGCCCTAATTGTAAAGCATTGTGTCATATACGTGATTTAATTATACCGGATACTGAACCACATAATGAATCTGCATCTCATATAGTTAGAAAAGAGACAAACAATATAGGTAGGGGTCGTGGGTCCGCAATTAAACGGTATAATACCAGAAATGCGAAATTACAAGACGGTTTGAATCCATCTCTGGCTACTCAAGCAAATATTACGTCCAGTGGACCAGCTAAGGTATCATCATTGGATTTTAATACCAATGCTAGTATACCACAAAACAATGCAAGACAAGTGGATATTTCTCATAATTCTTCAAAATCTAATAATTCAAGGAGGTCCAATCGAAGCCGACGATCAAACACTGATTATAATGAAATAACTGATTTAATTGAATCCACAGTACAAAGATTACTACGTAACCTGAGTATTAGTTCACCTCAACTTGTACCAAATGGGAATATAGGTTTGAATTTTCCACCAAATGATAGCTCAGATATACATCCAAATCGTAATCAACTCCCATCTCATTCATATTTAATAAATAACAACCCAACCAAAATCACATCAATTATTCAAAGTTGGAATGTCCATTTTGATGGATCCTCCAAGGGATTAAGATGCGAAGAGTTTCTTTATAGAATTAGGTGTTTAACGGAGGAAAATTTTAATGGAAATTTTGAGTACATTTGTACAAACCTTCATGTATTGTTGACAGGAAAGGCAAAGGATTGGTACTGGAAGTACCATAAATCGGTCAGTCGAATTGAGTGGGAATCCTTTTGCTCTGCTCTGAAAAAACAATATAAAGATTACAGTACTTCTTATGACATCCGAGAGGAATTACACAATAGAAAGCAAAAACCCTTGGAATCCTTTGAATCTTTTTATGATGCCATTACAAACATTAGTGATAGATTGGAAATTCCTTTAGAGGATGAAGACTTAATCGAAATCATCACAAGAAATTTAAGACCAGAAATCCGGCATGAGTTATTGTATATCCAAATCAGATCCATATCTCACTTAAAAAAGCTTTGCCTTATGAGGGAAAAATTGCTTAATGAGGAATGCTTCAAACGAAGTAATTTCCATCGCACACAGGGAAATGTATCGAATAGAAGAGTTTCGGCAGTAGATGCTCCCCCAAAATTTGAGGAAGAATATCTTAATGAGGAATCACTACCGGAACAGAAATCAAACTTTGAAATTAGTGCTATTTCTAGGCCACAGCAACCCATAAAATGTTGGAACTGCAATACAGATGGACACTATTGGGACATGTGCTTAGATGAACGAAAAATATTTTGCTATGGTTGTGGACTTAAAAATGTCTACAAACCCCAATGCGTTAATTGTTCGAAAAATTCAAAAAACTGGAAGAGCAATGTTCCACATCAGCGTCAAACACCAATGTAGAAATAGTGAAAAAAAAAATTAGCGATGATAAGGAACTATTAATGTCGAATAAGGCAACCAAAAATTTATTTGAAATAAAACCATTACATATACGGTTGATAAATTATATTAAAATAAGGGATACGATTTTTAGTGATAAGAATTTAGATAAGGATATAAGAAGAAAATACAAAAGATCAACAGTAAGAATGAGACATTTTTATAAAAAAATTAAGAACAAACATCGGCAATGTATTTCATCTATAATAAATTCGGAAAAAGACGGACGATTGTATGCTGAGGTTAAATTTTTAGATAGAACAGAACTAGGTTTATTGGACACGGGTGCTAATATTAGCTGCATTGGCCAGGATTTAGCCAAATTAGATTTTTCTGGAAATGCTGGCTTTCACAAATTAAAATCGACTGTAAAAACAGCTGACGGTCAGCCACAGAAGGTTACTGGGCTGATTGAAGTTGAAATGTCGTACAAAAATGAGATAAAAAATATTAGTTTGTACATAGTGCCTAGCCTAGATCAACGCTTAATTTTGGGGTTAGATTTTTGGAAATCTTTTGGGCTAATTACGGGTCATATTGCAGGATTGAAATTGGATACTAATGTTTTATCGAATTCTGAAAATGACGATGCAATTCCGCTGTCAGAGTCTCAGCAACGACAACTTGAGACAGTCAAATCAATGTTTCCTAATTTTGATCTGCAGGGACTAGGAAAAACATCTTTAATAAAGCATAGTATAGACGTAGGAGGGGCTAAGCCTATAAAACAGAGGTTTTATCCGGTATCACCTGCCGTAGAAAGACTTATGTATCAGGAAGTCGATAGAATGCTTAGTTTGGGAGTTATTGAAACAAGTACAAGTGCATGGAGTTCTCCTATGAGGATGGTAATAAAACCTGGGAAAGTGAGGCTCTGTCTCGACGCACGAAAAATAAATGAGGTAACAACTAAAGATGCATACCCGTTACCCAATATTGAGGGTATTTTTGCGAGATTGCCCAAAGCTAACATCATTTCTAAAATTGACCTTAAAGATGCCTACTGGCAGATAGAATTGGACAAAGAATCTAAACCTATAACTACTTTCACTATACCCGGACGTCCATTATACCAATTCAAAGTTATGCCCTTTGGCCTCTGCACAGCGCCACAGACTATGTGTAGGTTGATGGACGATATAATTCCACCGGACTTAAGACATTCTGTCTTTGGATATTTGGATGATGTGTGTGTAGTATCTGAGACGTTTGAGGAACAGCTTTCTATCCTAATCATATTGGCAAATCAATTTAAGAAAGCAAATTTAACTCTGAATATTAATAAAAGCAAATTTTGTGTGAAGAAGGTCCCATATTTGGGATACATTATTGGGGAAGGAGGAATTTCTACCGATCCCACTAAAATAGATTCTATACTGAACTGGCCAACTCCGAAAACGTTAAAACAAGTGCGTGGATTCCTAGGATTAGCTGGTTGGTATAGGAGGTTTATATGTAATTTTGCAGAGGTAACACATCCTATTACAGAAATCTTGTCAAAGAAAAGAAAATTCGAATGGACGGAAGAAGCGGAGAAAGCATTTCAAAATATTAAAAATCTATTAACGACAGCACGTGTGCTTAAAAATCCGAATTTTACAAAAAAATTTTATGTACACTGCGATGCAAGTGATTTTGGGATTGGCGCGGTCTTGGTTCAAATGGACAGTGAAGGTCAGGAATCACCTATTGCCTTCATGTCTAGAAAATTAAATTCCTCTCAACGGAATTATTCCGTTACAGAGAAAGAATGCTTAGCCGTTATCGCAGCGATAGAAAAATTTAGATGCTACATCGAGTTACAAGATTTTGAAGTAGTAACCGATCACAATAGCTTAGTGTGGCTCATGAAACAGCCAAATTTGAAAGGACGTCTGGCCAGATGGGTATTAAAACTCCAGCCGTATAAATTTTCTATTACACACAGAAAAGGTAAAGATAACGTTGTACCCGACGCTTTAAGTCGAATGCATGAAGGTGAAATACTATCCGTAGAATTAATTGGACCGGAAATTGACTTAGACTCAAAACATTTCTTGGACAAAGACTATTTAGACCTAAAACTAAAATTTATGGAAAAGGAATCGAATTTCCCAGACATTAGAGTAATAGACCGATATATCTATATAAGAACAAAGTTTGCTACAGGTAATGAACTAGAAGACGAGAATTCATGGAAGTTATGGATACCGGAAGCTCTCAGGAAAGACATTCTCCGCAGAACTCATGATAGCGTAATTGCTGCTCATGGAGGTATCGCAAAAACGCTTTCGCTTATTCGTCGTCATTGTTATTGGCCAAAATTAGTTTCTGATGTCAGAGCTTATATTGGAAAGTGCGAAGTTTGTAAAACTACCAAGGCTAGTAACAAAATTCTTACCCCTACAATGGGTAATATGGCTGTTTCAAACCGTCCTTTTCAACGATTATATATAGATCTTCTTGGACCGTATCCAAGGAGTAAAAAAGGTTACATTGGATTATTTATTGTCTTGGACCACTTTTCGAAATACCACTGGTTATTCCCCTTAAAAAAATTCACTTCAGCTTTAATAATAAACTGTTTAGAACCTCAAATTTTCCATCACTATGGTGTGCCTGAGTCTATAATAAGTGACAATGGTAGTCAGTTCAAATCTAACGAATTTAATGCTTTTTTGACAAGGTATGGTATTAACCATATTTACACGGCATTATACTCTCCTCAGAGCAATGCCTCGGAGAGAGTAAACCGATCGATAATTGCTGCCATTCGCAGTTACCTGAAGAAAGATCATAGGGAGTGGGATGCCAACATATCATTTATAAGTTGCGCGCTTCGGAACTCAATCCACAACTCTATAGGTATTTCTCCTTATCACGCACTATATGGTTTCAATATGATAACCCATGGTTCTTCTTTCAAACTGTTACAATCGATACAATCTTTAGATGAATCGGCTGTCAATATCGAAAGGGATGACAAATTAACGCTGCTTCGCAAACAAATGTCAGAAAGTATGAGAAAGGCATATGAAACCAATGTCAGACAATATAATCTCAGGGCAAGGTATGTAAATTACAGCATTGACCAAGAGGTGTATAGGAGAAATTTTACACAAAGTAAGGCTGAACAAAATTTCAACTCCAAACTTAGTCCATTGTTTATTAAAGCCAAGGTCAAGAAAAAATTAGGTAATTGTTATTATATTTTGGAGGATATTGATAGTGAAAATATCGGCACCTATCATGCCAAAGATATTAAAATATGATCGCTTTTTTTTCGCCTAATATATACGAAAAATCTACATATTATACGATTTTGTAATGTGCGATAGTATATTTTATTATGAAATAGTTCTTGTTCTGTTATAAGTTTCATCATGAACATAATTTCTTTTAAAATTTTTTAAACTAAGATTTTTCATATAATGAACCTCATTACCAATTTCATATATATAATGAACACTATTACCGAAATCTTTTACAAAAATATTCGCGTTACCAATTTGTAATTACAATTTGATTATTGGAAATAAAACTAACGAGTAGCTAGTTTTTTTGTAAAAAGAAGAAAGAAAAAATGTTCAAGGTTATGAAAATCGGCATTTTGAATTTCACAAAAGTAAGGAGGAGCCTTTAAAGATCCACCATCATTCTTTTTTATAAAACCTTTGAAGTGTCGACATTAAAAATTTATTTTTGGAGTTAAATAAATTTTCAACTCCATTATATAAAAGCAAAACTCCCCCATTTTTAACATGTAAGTTGAAGTGCAATTTTGTAAATTAAACCAAAACCTTTTGCCTAATGAATAAATTTTATAAAATTCTACAGAATTAATTTTCTATTTGCTCAGCTCTAGTGGTTTATTTTGGATCTCGGCTCATTTAAGGTTTAAGATAAGGTAAAAGAAAAGAATTTAAAATACCATTTTAAAAAGGCATAATAAGAAAACAAAATTAAGAAATAAAACTTTTTATTAATTATTATTCTTAGATGTCCCAATTGTTTATTGAGAGTTGCGCTCCGAAATTTATGTAGAAGAAGGTCGTATACAAGGGACTGGAAAATCATAAGAAAGAAACCAGAAACCTAACTGTTCACTTGATTTAAAGTAATTTGTCTCATCATTACAATTTTAAACATACAACGCCTAGTACCGAAAATATAAACCAAAACCAGCATTGCATATTAAATTAAAAATTATTTTTGATTTTAAGTGTTTGAGTAATATCATAATAATTATATGCAAAAGTAGATTAAAAGCTACTAGACTGGCATAAATGTCAATTAAATGAGTTGTGTTACTTTTGGTATGTTTTTTATTAAATTTCTATAAATTATGTGAGAAAAAAAATTTTATAAAAAATTTATTTAAAAAAAAAAAAATTTATCTGTACATAAAAACAGACAAAACAAATTTTAGTATTGCATATTAACCTTTTTATTACAACACAGTGTTACAAAAAAAAAAAAATCGTGTTAAAAAAAACTAACAAAAAACTTACATGTTCAGTGATAACTTTTCGTTTGCTCAAGTCCTTAAAAATAGTTGATATAAAAACTAATAACAATAAATAAAATCGTAAAATCTTAGCTATTCCTATATTAAATCAAGTAATTAAAATTATAGTAAAAGAAGTTCAATTTATTTTTAATTGCGTTCCACTGTGAGAAAAAAATTCTGTAAAAAATGGTGTACAAGCTAGAGAAAAGAGATTTAAAATCAAGAGACAAACAGTGATAAAAAAATAAGAAATTTAATAAAACAAAATATACAGATCACCACACAAAAGGAATACCAAAATTATACCTGTTTAATACATCATCATTGGAATTACTGCAAGCAGAACATTGGAAGGCCTTTCGACGTCACTGCATGTAAGTTGTTTTCATTTCTTTTTAATATTATTCTTTTGTTTTGTTATAATTTAGGTATCAGTTCAACCAATAAACAAATTACATATTAAATCTTGGTTAATTATTAATTCTTAAATTAATAATAAAAACATAAATAACCAGCCATTGCTTCTCAAATAATAACAAAATCAAAGTTGAACTATTACCAAATTGTTTTATCATTGTTTGATCTCCAATAATATAAACTTACTCTGAATATATATTACGGCCTAAATTGGCTAATTAAAAGTTAAATTAGTTTTCTTTTCTAAACCATTATCCATTTTGGAATGGAACAAACACTAATTTAATTTAAATTTTTTTCCACCAAAAAAAAATAATACGATATTTACTTCCATGTTTGTACCCATTTGTTTTTAAATAATAAAAAGAGTTGTTACCGTGCAATACTAAAGTTTAAAAAAAAAAATTTAAATACATACTAAAAGTTTTAAAAGAGTGAAAAAAAATTTTAAAATGAATTTATAAGAATTAAAATTTTGAAAGATTAAAAAAATGTGAAAAAAATTGTTAAAATTTAGAAATATTAAAAACTTTGAAATTTTTTTATTGTTATAATTCTTCTATTGATAATATTGTCATATTATAATTCCTAAAAATTGTTTATGTAAGAAATAGAGTTTAGGGAATTTGTTGTTCCTAATTAATTTTTTTAAGAAAATTAATAATGTTTTATATTTGAATTTTGTTATTAATAAATCTAATTATGATTGAGTAAATTTTCTAAAGACTTTTCCTTGAGGTCGTGAAGTTTAACCTATTGAATTTGGGTTCTCCAGAAATTAGTTACTAGGATGAACAAGGTTGGGAGGGTTAAGACGTGGGGACCTACTATCTATCTCCCACCAGTATACACAAACTAAATACCAATTAGAGTACATCAGCAGCATATTTTCATTCAATTCAAATACAATAGTTATTAGTAACAGGTTCTTTCATTCTTGTTAGTATTTTTTCTAGGGACTCTGAAATCATAGAGGGTAATGGTATGGTTTGGTTGACGAGGTCAATTATATCCCCCCCCCAACCACTGAGCCGAGCTGGCAGAGACGGGTCCCGCCGACCAGTCGTCAACTAGACATTAGTTTCCATCTGTAGATACTTTTGTAGGCTACATTATTTTACAGTTTGTACTAACTCAAAAAAGAAAAGATCCATTACAGTTGCCATAATGCAAAGACGTTTCATTGCATACATATAAACGTGTGGATACAGAGATTTTCGTTCCTTCCACCACTTTAGTGGATCTTCTGTTCTCTCCACATATTCCTCATTTAGGTACTTATCCAATTCCCTAATGGTTGCAGCTTTAACGTTATCTGGCCTTACAATTTTTTTGAAGTTGACATCATATTCATTCCATATACTGGAACTTTCTTGAACTGTGTGACTCAACACATTTGGCATTTCTGTGTTGACTTCAGTATCATTTGGCAGCCTAACATTACATATTCATTCTCTTAAGATTTTTATGCTATCTTCGTATGTGGTGGTAGTCTTAAAAGCATTTTTTTTAAAACGAGGATCAAGAATGGCGCTTTCCGCATACAAATTGTTGCGCTCCATTTTGCCAAAACGCGTTGCCATCTCTTTTTGAAGCGTTTGTATCATTTCCGATATTTGTGGCTTAGAGGAGTAGCTTTTTGAAATAACCCGTTCCAAAAGGTTGCACAATATTGTAACTTTGGAAAGAGTTACATTCTTCTCCGAAGACATTTCTTTGGTAATTTCATAGAACGGCTTTAAAATTGGTATTATGTCTTTTATATGTTCCCATTCGTCTAACGACAATGCCAAGTCGGGTTTGTTGAGGGAAAGGGTTAAAATTACAGCATCTTTTATTTTATATAGTCTCTCCAGCATATCAAAAGTCGAATTCCAGCGTGTGACGACATCCTGTTTAAGTTTTAATTCTGGAAGCTTCATTTGCTTTTGACTTTCCTGTAGCTTTTTTAAACCCTGTGTGCTTTTGTGGAAATATTCCACAATTCTTTTGGCTTTAATTATGATTCCATCAACATTCTTTAATGAATTTTGGACCACTAAATTTAAGGAGTGGGCAAAACATCCAATTGCTCTCCATCCTCCTAGATTTATAGCTGCAGTAATGTTTGCTGCGTTGTCACTTACAATGGCCGCAACTTTGTTGGTTAGTTCAAAATCCGATATCACTTTTTTTAGAAAATTACACAAATTTTCACTAGTATGCCTTTCATCATACTGTTCGCAGGATAACAAATGCGATTTCAAATTAGTATTTGAATCAATAAAATGGGCTGTAACTGCCATGTAACTTGCGTTTGTTTTAGATGTCCTGTAATGTACCACTTGTAAATTTTGTTTCTTTTAAGTTAATTTTAAAAATATTTTAAAGTGCATCCCGAAATCTTAAACAAATTGCTGATCAGAATAATGCACGAATATCTCATCATAAACTTAACATTAGTGGAAGTGCCGGAGTAGAGTCGGTCGATGGGAGCCTATGATTGCTAGCAATCAGCCGGTTGTGGGGGGGGGGGGGGTTCGTGACCTATCTATTCAGGACTCATTTTCTTACACGTTTTTATAAGACTCCCTAAGAAAGATAAATTGCTGTATTATGAACGTTACAGGTCCGATATATGCATAGTGTCAAATCAAAGCCCCTACTATGCTATATTATGAGGAGATATAAAAAGGACTGATCAAAATAGTTATGTTGAGTTAGGTTTTTCTGTTGTTATTGAAAAACCCCTGCATCAAAACCCTCCCAAAACCATGATTCTATTTAGCAGTTTGTAAGTCATTATAGAATCCCCAAAGGCTATTTACCCTACACTTCAGTTCACATTAAAACCAGTTTGTATAGTTTAGCAATTCATGTCGCTACTCTTACAATATATTCTTCAAAATGAAATAAAAATGTATACAAGAAAATTCTGACTTACAATAGAAAGATTTTTTTTGTATATTGTACATAAAGCAATATTTAACTTTTGCACTAAATAATTGAAAATAAATTTTTAACAATGCCAAAATAAAAGATTTGTTATATAATTGAATTATAAAAAATAGCTATATAAGCTCCAAATAAGAAATTAACAAAAAGGTACATGTTTTAACCAATATAATAATAATTATGAGTATGAATTTAAAACTATTATAACTTGCAAATTTATTATAAATTTGTCAATGATTAAAATTTTAGTCTATAAATTCAAATTTTTTATTATCGAACGTTATAAATTGTATTTATGTATATGCAAATTAAATACGTTTACGTTTATCGTTTAAATCTCACGTATACGTTTGCTACGTTTTTAAGCAAATCTGTTGCAATAAAAGTAATAGAAACCAAAAGAAATGATAATAAATGTATGCTAATGCTTCTTTTGCTTTCAAGTTTATAGTTTTTGTTTTGATTCTGTTTCTCTTTTTTTTTCTTTTTTTAAGTTAAATGTGCAAGTGATAAAAATAATTAAAAAAAAACGAATAATAAAAATGAAAATAAAAACAAAAGAAAGAAAGGTTAAAATAAAATCAAATAGGTAAATAAATTTAAATAACAAAAGTGAATAACATGCTAAATTGTTCAATTGCTTCGGAAGCTAGTTATACTATGTTCAACTTGATCGAGCAATAATCCAATAATTAGAATTTATCCAGCTAATTGAATACTGAAAAATATGTACAAAATTTCAAAAAAAAAAAGACACAATTTTTTCTACTGTCGTACCGAAATAAAATTGAACGTCATATTTAACTTTCAGATACAAAATTAACTATTGACGAAACTTTCATTTCTGGACGCGGAGCGTGATGAAAAAATATTGTATTTTATACTTTTATGAAATCCTGTATTAATTTTTGGGAATTGCTTCTAATTTTACTCAATACTGTTAAACTGTTGATACACTTTTGTCATCTAAATTAAGATTTGACCCTTTGAATTTTATTATTTACGGGGAATTAAAAAAATTTAATAGGTTTAGTGTATAACTTCTTGGGTAAAAATCTAAATAAAATTAGTTTTAAGAAACAAACTGTGTTAATCTAACGCCAGATTAGCCCAACTTCATCAATGGATTTCCCGACTAAATCAAACACATATGTAGGTTAAACCCCATGTGGATTGCAAGATAATTCAAATAAATATGGGTTGTATTCATTGATGAATTGGGGATATTGATTGATATGCAAGATTATCTTATTAATAGGGATATAGTAAATAATAGTATTTTTGTTTTTGTTTGACTCACCAAAATAGACAGCGATAAACGTGGAGGCCTCTGCGTTCTCGATGTGCTGGTGTATTATTATTTTTTTGTTAGGGAAAGAAAGTTATATCCTAAAAATAAGTTATTCTTGCAAATCTAAATATTGCGTTGCTCATAAAAATTTTAATACTCTGCTTATTGTTTAGCTGATTGCTTAATTGATACTTATGCGGATATGATTTAGGAATAAAGATGGCAATATTATAGCTATTGGTATCGTCCCGTTTTCAGTCGGATGATCCCAAAAATGATTGAAAAGTTAGAGAAATTTTTTTTCGATATTGATGTCCAAAGGAAATGACCAAAATGGATTCAAAGGGATTTAGTGCTGCAGGTTTGATGGATACATTAGGGCAGCAATTGTATGTTCAAAATGCTTTGTTGAAAGATTGGTGATCTATCACGTGTCGAGCTCTGTAGGTAATTTAGGTTATTTCGACCTTATTGGTAGCAATGATTCGTTTAAAACTTTTTGTTTGAGAGCACCAATTCAAGGCTGGTTGCTTAGTTAGCTACTTTTCTCTCTCTGACTTTGCGGAATTTTAGTGGTGTTGTCAATAGTGAGGTTAGATCTATGGTCAAGGAAATACAATTTATGAATTTTCACTTCACAATTATCGAAATATACCTTTAACTCACCAGAATCGTCTTAAAATATTGTGTTATTTTCAAACATCGTAAAGTAAAAAATGTGAGACTGAAATGTCTCATCATTTAAAGAGGTAGAACACGTTTCGATAGTCCTCTGACGATGTTACTAATCTGAAGATGGAAGAAAATACTTGGTTCCAGACTTTTTCCAATAGTGTTAACTTGTGGGAATTCTTAACAATTAAATAAAAGATTGAAGTTTGATCTAAATCACAAATTTTACTCCACTAAAAAAAAATAGTAGTAATTTGCCACTTCTGATCACCACAAGGTTTTAAGGAAAAAGGAAATGGTCTTCGAACTAAATCTACTACGTCACTTTTGTGATAATACTTTTTATCTTATGTTTTGTCATTTGACGTTTAAGACATCACTTTTGTCGATAGTAACGTTATGATATTGTAAAATTGGCAGTACTTGACCTACCGAATTATCGCCTGTTAAATAATTATGTGTAGCATAATAAAGATTTATGAAAAATAATTGTTTATAAAATGTTATTTATTATTTTTTTTTTTTTTTTTTTTTTTTTTCTTTAAATAATAGAGTTTTATTATATAGAATAATATTATACTAAAAAAATTTTTCCAATAAATATAATAATAAGTTTCTGAATTATTAAATTCCAGCATAAAATTTTAATTTTATGTAGATAGATAAAACGTTCACCACAAACTGCATAACATTTACTCTTGGGTGAAAATGTTAGGAAGAAACCGAACGTGAATACAATATTTTAGATGAATAAATTATTTAGAAGTTGTATTTGATCGCATATTTTTAAGTTCTAATATCCTTGGCGTGATATGTGCCTACTATTTTTCCATTGGAGTCAGCCAACACATAATAGTGGTTACCTAGCTTTTCCTTGACTGTCGCCTTAATGAAAAGTGGAGCAAATTTTGCGCTGAAACGCTTCTCCATACTACTTTGTACAAAGTTCCTGCGAAGAACTTCTTGACCTATTGTAAACTTTTCTGGTCTAATCCTAAGGTTATATGTTTTCTGATTTTGCTTGTAAGCTTGATTTAAGTATTGTTGTATATCTTTCCGGATTAAATGTAGGTTATCATCTCTATGCAAAGAACTTGTTGGTTCATCTAACAGTTTCAGGTTTTTGAGCAAAGAGTATGAGGAACCATGGGTTATCATATTGAACCCAAATAAAGCGTGATACGGCGACATTTTTATGGATTGATGATACCCGTTTCTTAGGGCACAGTTAATGGTACTCAGATTTTCATCCCATTTGGTGTGGTCTTTCTTCAAAAATGTTCTGATCGCTGCAATTACTGACCGGTTTACTCGTTCCGAAGCATTTGCTTGGGGAGAGTATACTGCTGTATATACGTGTTGTACTCCAATAGAGGTAAAATAGGCATTCAGATCGTTCGCCTTGAATTGGGATCCATTGTCACTAACGATAGTTTCTGGCACACCATAAATATGAAAAATGTGTTTTTCTAAAAATTCTTTAATAACCGATGCAGTAAACTTTTTGAGCGGATGCAACCATTGAAATTTAGACAAATGATCGAGTACAATTAGAATTCCAATATTTCCATTTTTGCTGCGCGGATAAGGACCTAGCAGATCTATATACAAACGCTGAAAGGGTCTTAACGTTATGGTTTGTTGTCCCATCGTAGGCTTCAAAACAAAATTTGGGTGTTTAGTTGTTTTACAGAGCTCACAACTGGACACATAGTTACGAACATCCTTAACCATACCTGGCCAGTAAAAGTTTCGTCTTAGAAGTTCCAATGTTTTGCATATTCCTCCATGGGATGCTGTAGACGAATCGTGAAATCGTTTAACTAACGTATTTCGAAGGCCATATGGAATCCATAATTTCCAAGTGTGGTCCTCATTATTCTCAATACCATCGTGATGTTCAGTTCTTTTATAAACGTATTTATCTAGGATTTTAGTATCTGGTAACTGAGCTTGGTTTTCTCGAATCTTTTCCTTTAATTCAATATAATCTGTATCGGCAAAGCATGGTGAATGTAAGTCTATCTCTGGTTCCGTGAATTCGATGGTGTTAATCTCTTCAAATGTTATTCGTGACAGCGCATCAGGTACTAGATTTTGCTTGCCTTTGCGATGACTTATTGTGAAGTTATAAGCTTGCAGCTTTAGAGCCCACCTGGCTAATCTTCCGCTGAGATTTGGCTGTTTCATTAGCCAAACGAGGCTAGAGTGAACCGTTATCACTTCAAATTCTTGAAGCTCTAAGTAGCATCTAAATCGTTGAATCGCTTCAATAGCGGCTAAACATTCACGTTCCGTCACGCTATAATTTCTTTGAGCGGAATTAAGCTTTTGCTCATAAAAGCAATAGGTTTTTCTTCATTATTGTCGTCCAGCTGGACCAGCACAGCGCCAATACCGTAGTCGCTGGCATCGCAGTGTACGAAAAACTTTTTGTCAAAATTGGGATTGCTCAAAACTGGTGCAGATGCTAGCAAATCTTTGATTTGTTCAAAGGCCTGTTGAGCTTCTTTTGTCCAGGAAAACTTTTTCTTTGTGGATAAGGTCTCAGAGATTGGAAAAACTACACTGGAGAAGTTGGCAATAAATCTTCTGTACCAGCCCGCAAGACCTAAAAATCCTCGAACTTGCTTGATATTCTTTGGAGTTGGCCAGTTTTTTATTGCACTCACTTTCTCAGGATCGGTTATAATTCCACCATTTCCAATAATATATCCTAGATACTTTACCTTAGTTACACAAAATTTACTTTTTGAAACGTTTAAAGTTAAATTCGCTTTACGAAACTGTCCTGCTATCCTCATCAAGATACTAACATGCTCTTCAAAATTCTCAGTTATAATTATAAGGTCATCGAGATAACCAAATACACAATTTTTTAGATCATGTGGAATCAAATCATCCATTAATCTACTCATTGTTTGGGGTGCATTACACAATCCGAAGGGCATTACGGTAAACTGGTAAAGGGGTCTACCAGGTACAGTAAAAGCTGTAATAGCCTTAGATTCTTCTGACAAGGCAATTTGCCAATATGCGTCTTTCAAATCTAATTTAGATATTATATTAGCTTTTGGAAGACGGGCGAATATCCCTTCAATGGACGGCAGCGGATATGCATCCTTTTTCGTCACAGCATTCACCTTCCTGGCATCTAAACAGAGCCGAACTTTATTTGGTTTAACTACGAGGCGCATCGGCGAACTCCAGGGTGAGTTTGATAGTTCAATAACTCCGAGACTTAACATCCTGTCAATTTCCCCAAACATTAATTTTTCTACGGCAGGGGAAACTGGGTAGAATCTTTGTTTGATGGGCCTTGCCTCGCCGACGTCTATAAAGTGCTCTATTAATCCGGTTCTTCCTAGTCCTTGACGTTCGAAGTTGGGAAATAGTGAAACTACAGCGTTTAGTTGCTGTTCTTGAATAGCATTAATAGGAAAATTATCCTCGTTTTTCTCGACATCAGATTCATCTCTACAAACCTCGGCAACATTGTCAGGATTGTTGGAGTCATGCGAAAATTTATTTAAAAATGATTTATCAATCAAATCTGTTGACTCGATTATATTCGGAACTAAATCAAATTTTTTCCAAAAGTCTATTCCAAGGATAACTCGTTGAGTAATAGTGGGTATAATAAAAAAGTACATTGGTTTAATTTTATTCTTAAATGAGACGTCTACATTGAGCCAACCCATGACTCGCTGTTGAGTACCATCGGCTGTTTTAACAGAATGCTTACAGCTGGAAAAATTTGGTAATTTCGAAAAATCTTCTTCAGCCAAACTAGATCCAATACAGCTAATACTGGCTCCCGTGTCTAGTAATCCATACTCGACGTAATTTAAGAAGGAAACCTTTGCATAAAATCTATTATCCTTGGGATCACTAAGGACAGCTGAAACTAATAGTTTTGAACAAAATTTTCGTTTTTTATAATATTTTTTTAATCGGATAGATGACCGTTTAGGTTTACGTATAGAAATATTATTTACTTCATAATCTTTGAATATTTCGTTACGTTTTGAAATGTACCGTTCCCATCTTTCATGGTACGTTAATTTTGGAAAAAGTGTATCACGTTTATCCGACTGTTTATCATGGGAAGGGCATGATTCAGGTCGTGTTAAAAGTTTAATTGAACTATCAGTAAATTTACTTTGTTTATTAGGAATTAGAGTAGAAATATTTTTATTATGATTAGTAGAATTATGAGTAATATCAGGGGGTATATTTGTGGAAATATTTGAGGATTCTAGGCCGGGTGTCGGGGTTGTAAGTGAGGGTTGAAGTTTTTTAAGTATTTGCGCTCTTTACATTTTTGGCATTGGGGCTTGTAAGTATTTTTAGCCCCGCATCCATAACACAACACTGTCCGTTCCTGAATACAGTCTTCCCAAACATGTCCGGGCTCATTACAATTCCAGCAACGTGGTATAGACGGAGTGTCGTGAATCGCATCAATTCCATCAGAAGACTCTGGAATAACAACTTCATTATCAATATCTACTTCGGCTATATGCCTTCGTGAAACATGTGTGCTTAAATTACGAGTGGTCAAATTACGTCTAACATGCTCATCTTCCAGAAACGTTTCACGCATCTGTACCAGCTTGCGGAGATGTGCTATTGAGTTAACTGGAATATATAATAAATCTTGTCTAGTTTCTGGCCTCAAGTTTCGCATTATGATTTCTGTTAGCTCCATTTCCGAAATAGCAGAGGGCAATCTATCTATAATTGCACAGATGGCGTCATAAAAGGCATCGAAGGACTCCGAAGGTTTCTGTTTCCTGTTCCTAATTTCTTCTCGTATATCAAAGCTGGATTTAAAATCCTTATACTGGGAACGGATGGCATTACAAAATTCGGTCCACACAATCACACCTCCTTCCTGTTTGTGGTAGCGCCAGAACCAGTCTTTTGCTTTACCCGACAGCAAAATATGTAAATTTTTACATATGATATCATAGTCTCCTTGAAAATTATCATTTGTCAAAGAAATAATTCTATAAAGGAATTCTTCCACGTTTAAACCGTTGTTAGAGCCGTCAAATTTAAGGCACCAATTTTGAATAATTGACGTTACTTTGTCGGTATTCATTGTCGAAATTTGAGAACTTGTGGCTGAGGGTCTCATACCTGATCGACGATTATTGAAAGCAGGTGATGAATTGAAAATATTTTGAGAGTTATTTTGATGACCAGATGGAGGGATATTCCTGGTGTGATTTGCATTTACATTATGTGTCGAGAATTGTTGGGTATTAGCAAAATGCAATGGATTATTTAGGGTTAAATTTCTAAATGCTCGTTGAACGTTGGTCTCAATTATTTGATTGATTGAATTAGTATCAACATAAGCAGAAGCATTTGACTGTTGTGCAGGTTGATTTGGATTGGTCAAATTGAGATTTCTTAAGGCTTGCGTAATATTGTCTTTAATCATTTGACTTATTCGCGTATAGTCAATATCAAGTGGAGAAGACATAGCTTCTGTATTGACTACTCTATTATCTGGAGAAGGAATTGTATTAACAGACTTTGTGGGAATATGTGCATCCGCACTGGCTAAATCACCAAGAGGAGTTAATGGATCCTGAAAAAGATTTTTACTCACACTTCGGGTATGATATGTTTTTGCTATCGCACCACGTCCTTTACCTCTTGGTTTATGAATATTCTGTCTTACGGGAAATATCATTTTGCGAAGGTCTTCTAACTCACAAGTGAGCGAGCATACCGGACATTCTCTAGTAGTCGAAAGAGAATTCTCAATACATGTTCGGTGGAACACATGACTGCAACTATTAATGACCATGCATGGAATATTTTCGTCCATTTTGTTGTTACAAATTGGACATCTAGATTCCGCGTTCATTATAGGAGGAGCATTCATTATCGGTAGATTTAGCTGCTCTGTAGGTGATGTAGTAGGAGCAGCTTTAGTTTCTGAAGGACGGGGAAGAGTTCTTGGCAAGGACATGTCGTAAAAACAATACTAAATACGCAAGAAAAATTCAACGGAATTTGAAAAGCCTTGCAATAATTGTAGGTTTTGAGTTAAAAACAAAAAGCAAAAATAAAAATATTTCAAAATAATGGTTTTTTAATGTCGTGTACTTTTATGCGAAAAGAACAAAATAAATAATGTAGCTGCAGTATTTTAAAAATTCAATTTAAAAAGTAAATATTAATAATTTTTCAAAAAAAAATTCTCATATAATGGTTTTCATGTGAATTGTAGGTAATAGAGTAAAAGCAAAACAAATTATGATCAGTTAGGAAAAAAAATAGGTTATGGATTTTCATAGTAAATTTATATAATTGCTATATCAAAATAACTAAAATTATCTGTTATTAGAAAAAAACAGATGTCATTTCACAAACAGCAAAATTAACATAATCCAATCTTAATTCCAAATATCGACATTTAATTATAGCGATAAGAAATGTATATTACTTTACTATCAAAATTAGTTAAGCAATATTTAATAAATGTAAAAAAGAACTACAAGGTCGTAAAAACCACATCAAGGGGTTATCGGTTAGGTAACTTGAAACCATCAAGTTCCTAAAAATCCAGAAAACATTGATATATATTTACGACAAAGTAATTAAAATTATATCTTTCAGATATACTTAACAATAAAATGAAATCTACTAAATTACGATTATGTGTTGGGAACCGAAAATACCTTAGATGTTAATGTATTCCGGCCCCACGTTGGGCGCCATTTCTTATGTAATGTACCACTTGTAAATTTTGTTTCTTTTAAGTTAATTTTAAAAATATTTTAAAGTGCATCCCGAAATCTTAAACAAATTGCTGATCAGAATAATGCACGAATATCTCATCATAAACTTAACATTAGTGGAAGTGCCGGAGTAGAGTCGGTCGATGGGAGCCTATGATTGCTAGCAATCAGCCGGTTGGGGGGGGGGGGGGGGGGGTTCGTGACCTATCTATTCAGGACTCATTTTCTTACACGTTTTTATAAGACTCCCTAAGAAAGATAAATTGCTGTATTATGAACGTTACAGGTCCGATATATGCATAGTGTCAAATCAAAGCCCCTACTATGCTATATTATGAGGAGATATAAAAAGGACTGATCAAAATAGTTATGTTGAGTTAGGTTTTTCTGTTGTTATTGAAAAACCCCTGCATCAAAACCCTCCCAAAACCATGATTCTATTTAGCAGTTTGTAAGTCATTATAGAATCCCCAAAGGCTATTTACCCTACACTTCAGTTCACATTAAAACCAGTTTGTATAGTTTAGCAATTCATGTCGCTACTCTTACAATATATTCTTCAAAATGAAATAAAAATGTATACAAGAAAATTCTGACTTACAATAGAAAGATTTTTTTTGTATATTGTACATAAAGCAATATTTAACTTTTGCACTAAATAATTGAAAATAAATTTTTAACAATGCCAAAATAAAAGATTTGTTATATAATTGAATTATAAAAAATAGCTATATAAGCTCCAAATAAGAAATTAACAAAAAGGTACATGTTTTAACCAATATAATAATAATTATGAGTATGAATTTAAAACTATTATAACTTGCAAATTTATTATAAATTTGTCAATGATTAAAATTTTAGTCTATAAATTCAAATTTTTTATTATCGAACGTTATAAATTGTATTTATGTATATGCAAATTAAATACGTTTACGTTTATCGTTTAAATCTCACGTATACGTTTGCTACGTTTTTAAGCAAATCTGTTGCAATAAAAGTAATAGAAACCAAAAGAAATGATAATAAATGTATGCTAATGCTTCTTTTGCTTTCAAGTTTATAGTTTTTGTTTTGATTCTGTTTCTCTTTTTTTTTCTTTTTTTAAGTTAAATGTGCAAGTGATAAAAATAATTAAAAAAAAACGAATAATAAAAATGAAAATAAAAACAAAAGAAAGAAAGGTTAAAATAAAATCAAATAGGTAAATAAATTTAAATAACAAAAGTGAATAACATGCTAAATTGTTCAATTGCTTCGGAAGCTAGTTATACTATGTTCAACTTGATCGAGCAATAATCCAATAATTAGAATTTATCCAGCTAATTGAATACTGAAAAATATGTACAAAATTTCAAAAAAAAAAAGACACAATTTTTTCTACTGTCGTACCGAAATAAAATTGAACGTCATATTTAACTTTCAGATACAAAATTAACTATTGACGAAACTTTCATTTCTGGACGCGGAGCGTGATGAAAAAATATTGTATTTTATACTTTTATGAAATCCTGTATTAATTTTTGGGAATTGCTTCTAATTTTACTCAATACTGTTAAACTGTTGATACACTTTTGTCATCTAAATTAAGATTTGACCCTTTGAATTTTATTATTTACGGGGAATTAAAAAAATTTAATAGGTTTAGTGTATAACTTCTTGGGTAAAAATCTAAATAAAATTAGTTTTAAGAAACAAACTGTGTTAATCTAACGCCAGATTAGCCCAACTTCATCAATGGATTTCCCGACTAAATCAAACACATATGTAGGTTAAACCCCATGTGGATTGCAAGATAATTCAAATAAATATGGGTTGTATTCATTGATGAATTGGGGATATTGATTGATATGCAAGATTATCTTATTAATAGGGATATAGTAAATAATAGTATTTTTGTTTTTGTTTGACTCACCAAAATAGACAGCGATAAACGTGGAGGCCTCTGCGTTCTCGATGTGCTGGTGTATTATTATTTTTTTGTTAGGGAAAGAAAGTTATATCCTAAGAATAAGTTATTCTTGCAAATCTAAATATTGCGTTGCTCATAAAAATTTTAATACTCTGCTTATTGTTTAGCTGATTGCTTAATTGATACTTATGCGGATATGATTTAGGAATAAAGATGGCAATATTATAGCTATTGGTATCGTCCCGTTTTCAGTCGGATGATCCCAAAAATGATTGAAAAGTTAGAGAAATTTTTTTTCGATATTGATGTCCAAAGGAAATGACCAAAATGGATTCAAAGGGATTTAGTGCTGCAGGTTTGATGGATACATTAGGGCAGCAATTGTATGTTCAAAATGCTTTGTTGAAAGATTGGTGATCTATCACGTGTCGAGCTCTGTAGGTAATTTAGGTTATTTCGACCTTATTGGTAGCAATGATTCGTTTAAAACTTTTTGTTTGAGAGCACCAATTCAAGGCTGGTTGCTTAGTTAGCTACTTTTCTCTCTCTGACTTTGCGGAATTTTAGTGGTGTTGTCAATAGTGAGGTTAGATCTATGGTCAAGGAAATACAATTTATGAATTTTCACTTCACAATTATCGAAATATACCTTTAACTCACCAGAATCGTCTTAAAATATTGTGTTATTTTCAAACATCGTAAAGTAAAAAATGTGAGACTGAAATGTCTCATCATTTAAAGAGGTAGAACACGTTTCGATAGTCCTCTGACGATGTTACTAATCTGAAGATGGAAGAAAATACTTGGTTCCAGACTTTTTCCAATAGTGTTAACTTGTGGGAATTCTTAACAATTAAATAAAAGATTGAAGTTTGATCTAAATCACAAATTTTACTCCACTAAAAAAAAATAGTAGTAATTTGCCACTTCTGATCACCACAAGGTTTTAAGGAAAAAGGAAATGGTCTTCGAACTAAATCTACTACGTCACTTTTGTGATAATACTTTTTATCTTATGTTTTGTCATTTGACGTTTAAGACATCACTTTTGTCGATAGTAACGTTATGATATTGTAAAATTGGCAGTACTTGACCTACCGAATTATCGCCTGTTAAATAATTATGTGTAGCATAATAAAGATTTATGAAAAATAATTGTTTATAAAATGTTATTTATTATTTTTTTTTTTTTTTTTCTTTAAATAATAGAGTTTTATTATATAGAATAATATTATACTAAAAAAATTTTTCCAATAAATATAATAATAAGTTTCTGAATTATTAAATTCCAGCATAAAATTTTAATTTTATGTAGATAGATAAAACGTTCACCACAGTCCATCCATCAGTTGTTAAACAAACTGCAAAAGCGGATCTCACTTCCGATTTAATTATATCTAAAATTTCCATATGTGTAGATGGCAGCAAATTATACGAAATTGTTTTTCGTGTTGGTAAGGTGTAGCCTGGACAATTTGAGACTTGCTCTATGAGCTTTTTGAACTCTGGTTCTTCCACTATTCTTAAGGCATGGTGTCCTTTGGCTATCATCTTAAGCACCTGCTTATCAATTTGCTCAACTTTTTTTTATTGGAGTGGTCTGCGCAAAAACTGAGTCATTGTCTGTTGCTGTTGTGTTACATGTGCGCTAGTGCTAGGGACATCACTTTCCACGCCTATTAAAGCCACTGGCGTTGACTCTTGCCTTTCAATGGTGATTGAAGTTAGCGGATGTTTACTCTTTAAATGTCGAGTTAAATTGCTTTGGGAGCCACCAGTTGTACTCAAGGAAGCCTTGCAATATTTGCACTTTGCCCGTTGTTCGCCATCTTCAGTGAAGTGAATCCATAAAGGACTATGTTTCCTCTTTCCAAACATATTTTTTATTTTTATTTTTGAACTTGTTTTTTCGTTTTTTTTTCACTTTTTTTTCACTTTTTTTTAATTTCTTTTTTTAATAATAAAATCAAAATCATAAAAAAATTGGCTGAATTTCAGTTTATGGGGGACACCCCTAGAGAAAAAATCTAAATATGCCATCCCCTTCAGAATGTTCCCAGGAGTACGAAAATCATAATGAAAAAGGGGGCTCACGCCCCCTATGGGCGTGGCAGTCGAAAAACGACCCGGCCCACCTACGTAGACAATATGGGTATCAAATGAAAGCTAATGTCTTCACGATTCCAAAAATAGCCATAGTTGCCAGATCGGGCGGTTTTTGCAGCCGATACGGCCATTTTTGTTAAATAGGGGCGGGGGTGAAAAACGACCCATGCCACCTACTTAGGCAATATTGGTATCAAATGAAAGGAAATGTCTTCACGATTCCAAAAATACCCGTAGTTGCCAGATCGTCCAGAATTTGAGGAAGATATGTTAATTTTTATAAAATGGGGGAAGGACTTTTTTTGTTTATTTCTTTTTAGCTCGGCCAGAGGCCGAGCACTCGAGATCCCCGCCGTCTAGAATTAAGACATACTGGAGTTAAAAACCCCTAAGCCCGGCCGTAGGCCGGTCACGCAGAAAAACTTTACTAAGCGAAGCCAGTATAACAAATTTTCATTAATCAATCAGAAGCTTTCAAGAGTTTTCCTCGTTTCTTAATTTTGTACTTATCCTCATTTATGATTTGACTCTTGACACGAGAACATCACTAAATATGGATTGCGTTACTGCCTTTGACATTCACGACTGGGGTCGTGAATTGGACGATACGGCTATTTTTGGAATCGTGAAGACATTAGCTTTCATTTGATACCCATATTGTCTACGTAGGTGCGCCGGGTCGTTTTTCGACTGCCACGCCCATAGGGGGCGTGAGCCCCCTTATTCATTATGATTTTCGCACTCCTGGGGTCATTTAAGGGGGCGTGGCATTTTTTTCTTTTTCCCAGGGGTGTCCCCCATAAACTGAAATTTTGCCAAAAAATTAAATAATTTTTAATAATTTACTCAAGGATCGCTTTTGAGTAAATTGTGTTAAAAAATAAATTTAACCGGTATAGGTACGCACTTTTAAATTATATATAATTAAATTATATTAAATTCTATAATTTCTTTTTTTTCAGGCAATTAGGTCACTTAGTATTTAAATATAAATAGTCAATTGAATAAAAGACCAAGTGAACGAAAAGAACAAACATACAGAAAAACTGATAGAAAAGAAACAACTATAGTTAGTTAGTTCATTTTGTTGCATGCAGCGTTACCATTTGTCAAGTTTTCACTTTTTTTTGCAAGTTTTTTGAGATGCCAAAAAGTTTTAAATTTATAGGGTAAAAAATAAGTTTTTGAAAAAATATAAATTAAATGTAAATAAGAAATAAATTTATAAATGTATGAGATATTTTTTTAAAGATCTCTTATGTTTTTGGCTTAAATCGGTTTTAGTAACTTTTTTCAAATCACTATCAAAATTTTATCACTAATAGAATTTTAAATTCTGATTAAAATAAAAAAAATTGGGGCGGTCACGCCTATTTTCGAGTGGGTGGGGTTCCAAAGTTTGTAATATATTTAGCTATATCATGAAAACTACTTTTTTATTAGACGATATATATATCAACAGGTATTTTAATTTCTTGACTTGAAAATAATTTTGCGAAATTTATCAATAGGTGGTCCATATAAATAGGTCATGTTACACATCATTAAAAAGGTATTTTTGATACCTTTAATTAAATGTATTACAAATTATCAGACACTCAGTAGTTGGAGATATAGGCCTATATATTTTCAACTTTAAGAGCCCGCCCCCTCGAAAATAGGCGTGACCGCCAACAAATATTTTTTGCTGGCATCTCCACTAAAAGTCCTATTTGATGAAATTTTTGTTTTGAGCAGTCACTAAAACCGACTTGTTCCATGTTTTTTATTATATGTTGTGTTTGATTTTAAATGGTTTTTATATTTTTAACATAGTCATAGAAAAAGCATACTTTAAGCAAAAGCATGTTTTTGTTTTAAATTCAGAACAAAATTTATATGTTTTTGTTGTTTAAAAGTCTACTTTTACTTAAAGTATGTTTTTTCTATGACTACGATTATAGGCCATTAATTCCAAATCCATGTTTGTGTTTTCTTTTAAAATTTTTGGTACCTTTGTAGCAAAAAAATTTTTTTGGAAACGAAGTTGTTTTTTCAGATATAAGAAGTTTTTAAAAAAATATATATGGTAACGCTGGTTGCATACTATATAAACTGAACTGAACTAAATGAACTGAACGATATGAACTGAACTAAATGAACTGAACTAAATGAACTGAACGATATGAACTGAACTAAATGAACTGAACGATATGAACTGAACTAAATGAACTGAACGATATGAACTGAACAGCGTTGCCGTTTTGGTTATTTTTAACCAAAAATGGTAATTTTTTTCTTCATTTTGGTAACTTTATGGGGAATCAAAAATATAAATGTTTTGTTGTCTATTCAATGTGATAAATTTGGTTATTTTTTTTGCTTTTTAATATTATTTAAAAAAAACGTTGTTATAAACACGTTTTTTTACGTAAAAATTTTTATGTAAAAATTTCTTTGAATTGTCATACACGAAAAAAACGCGCACTAAATTATTTTAAACAAATGCGAAATGGATAAGAAGTATTTTTATTTTTTCATATTTGAATCTATTTAAATGCAATAATATTTTTTAACTTCGGTTTAGGTTTTTATTGAACAAGATGAAACCGAAGAATAATCACCTGAAAAATAAAAAGTCAAAAAACAAACTAAATAATTATAAAAAAATGTTGGTTATTGTTTTCCTCATTTGGTAACTTTTTGGTTACAAAATTTTTTTAGTAGTGGCAACACTGCAAAACAAAAAGACAAAATGAACTGAACGATATGAACTGAACTAAATGAACTGAACAACTGAACAAAAAGAACAAGTGAACAAAAAGAACGAACAACTGAACAAAAAGAACAACTGAACAAAAAAGAACGAAAAGACTGAACGACATCACATCGTTCATATAAGTGAATAGTTCAATTGAACTAGGTCGTTCATGAGAACATTGTTTATGAGAAATCCAACAACAGCTCTACAAAATTTATTTATTGTATCTTCATTAAAAATGAACTAACAATAAGTTTTTCAAATCTTATATGTAAATAATTTCAATTATTATTGTTTAACCATTATGTATTTTATTTATTAAGTTGGCACTCTACCTTCTTGTCTTCGGCTCAGATACGCTGTATCCCTTCTTCTTAGTCGAATATAGCTACTATTATGTAATATGTTGCGGGCTAATGGGTTTGGGTGTACTTCAAGCTTTTTTAACTGTTTTCTGCATTTTTTTGGATCTCAGTTTTTACCAAAGGCACGTTTATGTATATTTGAATTTTGTATATACCAGGAGGCAATTGTGATCATTCGTAGCAATTTGTTTTGGCGTTTTTTAGTTCTGTCTACATTTTAAGCTGAGGCTGTTCCCCATAGCTTCTGTATTCTATAACACCATATAGGTTTTATGATTGAGTTGTAAAGCAAGAGTTTGCAATTTAAACTTAGCCTAGAGTTTCTGCCAATGAGCCAATTAATTTCGATCAATTTCAACTTCGTTTGAATTAATTTTGCATCTATGTGTGATTTCCATGTAAGGCGACGATCGAGGTATATACCAAGGTATTTAACTTCGGATTGGTGTGTTATTGCTTGATTTTTTATATAAATAGGAGAGCATGATTCTCTACGCAATGTTAAAGTTATGTGTCTGCATTTCTGCTCATTAACTTTTATCCTCCATTGCTTTAACCAGTTTTCTAATTCAGATATATAATTTGTATATTAGACCATCATGCAACTCTTTATCAAAAGTTTGAGAAATGTCAATAAAAAGAGCGAAACAATATCTTTTTTCTTCAAATGTTTTTTTATTTTATTGACTAGTCTATGGGTTTGTTCGATAGTAATGAGTTTTCTTCTAAATCCAAATTGATGATATGGAATACAATTGTTTTCACTTAAAATCGGGTATAACTTGTTCATAAGCAATTTCTCAAATAACTTTGATATATTTGACAATAGGTTGATGGGTCTATATGATTCTACTTTTGTGTGATCTTTTCCCGGCTTTGGCAACCAGTAAAACCTTCTATTGTGGTGGATGATATTGAAGGCGTAATATAGCGTTGAAAATAAAAAGTATTATTTTTATTGCTATCCGGGGTAGCTCCATAAGCATCTTGTTACTGATTTTGTTTATACCAGGTGCTTTCTTAGCTTTTAAATCAATAATAGCCTTTTCGATCTCTCGAATCTCAAAACGTAGGGGTACAGCTGGTCCTAAATTGTGTGTGACTGGTGGCAAGTATATTAATTCATTTGATGGGTTTGAGGTAAATACTTTTTTCAAATGATTAGCAAATAGATTTTTCAGTGTCATTACTTGCCCAACCACCATTTAAGTTTCGCAAGTGGTGCTTACATAATACAGGTATTTTAAGATTTTTAGTGGCTCGCCATAGTGAGTAATCTGATTGCGGAGTTGCGTCCAGACTTTCTAAGTACTTATTTAGTGATTCAATTTTCCGATATTCCAGGAGCAGAGTTGTAAACGAATCATTAATTTTTGAATTAATTCGCGAATCATTCATGCAATGAATTGGTAAAATTTTGAATTAATTCTTTTCTCCAAAAAACGAATTGAATTAAATTTGAATCAATTCATTTGAATTTAGCGAACAGGAATTGCAATTCATTGATTTTGAATTAATATAAATGAGTTAGAAAAAATGAATTGGATTTTTTTTTTTTTTTTTTTTTTTAAGAAGAATTTTATTGAACATTATTTTAATAAATAAATTACATTTCATTTAATATTCAAGGGACCCACGAAGCCAATAATTGGCTTATCTGTAGGTCAAGAGAGAAATATAAATGTTATTATAATTATTTAAATATGAATTGCTTAAATATTAACAATATTATTTTTTATTCAATTATTTTTTATTTATTGCGAACTTATGTAAAATTTCTTTATTTCATTCTTTTTCTTTATTTTATTTGTAATAGATAATATACTGGTTGGCAAATTATTAAGAATTTTCGGCAGTGTTACATCCAATTTGGCTTTTCCAGAATTGTTTTTGTATTTATCCGGCTTGTATCGTCCTTCTGCGCGAAGTCTGGTGTTCTACTTATGGTTTATTTTATTTAAATATGTATTTTCATGTTGGAAGTTGTTTATTAACGTTGTTTCGTAAATGCTTTTTATATTAAGTATATTAAGTTTTTTGGCGATGTTAGTGTTTTGGTATATGTATTTATATTGTTGTTGGTTTATATTGATGATTTGAGTGGTGTTGTTTATGTTGTTGCTTGTGCTGGTGTTGTTGTTTGTGCTGGTGTTGTTGCTCGTGCTGGTGTTGTTGTTTGTGCTGGTGTTGTTGTTTATGCTGGTGTTGTTGTTTGTGCTGGTGTTGTTGTTTGTACTAGTGTTGTTGTTTGTTATGGTGTTGTTGTTTGTGCTGATGTTGTTGTTTGTGCTGGTGTTGTTGTTTGTGCTGGTGTTGTTGTTTGTGATGGTGTTGTTGTTTGTGCTGGTGTTGTTTATGCTGGTGTTGTTGTTTGTGTTGTTGTTTGTGCTGATGTTGTTGTTTATGCTGGTGTTGTTGTTTGTGATGGTGTTGTTGTTTGTGCTGATGTTGTTGTTTGTGCTGGTGTTGTTGTTTATGCTGGTGTTGTTGTTTGCGTTAGTGTTGTTGTTTGTGCTGGTGTTGTTGTTTGTGTTGGTGTTTGTGCTGGTGTTGTTGCTTTGTTTAGATTTATATAAACTTTTCCAAAGTATTTTGAGTACTCTGTTTTGTAGGTTTTGTAGTGTACTGCAGTACGTAGAGCTTCCCCATGCAGTGATGCCATGTCTGATATAGGACTCCGAGAGTGAAAAATATGTGTGCCTCAAGACACTATAAGTAGACGAGTTGCTTAAATGGTAAAGCATAACTGAAGACTTACGTAGTTGCTTCTGCACTTCATCGATGGTGTTCGCCATTTAAAATTATGATCTATGTGCATAATTTGTATGTGTTGACTAATTCGATTACAGTTGTGCAGTTATCATCATTATTTATTTGTTCATCGTGGATGCAGGCAATACCGTGGAATTTAAGTTTAATACTAGTATATCTGAAGTGCCGTGGTTTTATGTGCATGATCTTGGTTTTGCTAACATTAATGATTAAACCATTATCGTGACACCATTTTGTTGCTATGTTGAGTTCATTTTGCATAGATTTTGTTGCTATATCGAGATTTTTATGGCAGACAATTATGGCAGTATCGTCTGCATACGCAAATGTTTTACTGTTTTTCAGTATTGTTGCGGCACTTTATAAAATGAGCCGGCTTGTAAATGAAAATACAAAATTTTTAACAGCACTCCTTGTGCTTAATTAATATAAAATATTTATTTAATTTTTATATCAAAGGTGAGCGTAGTGAGCGCTTTAAAACAATTTTGTAGCTTACGTGCCTTTTTACCGACTAATTTATTTAATTTTAAATTGTTAGTTGCAAGCTAAAATTGTCTACGTGATACATAAACAAGGGCCGTTATGTCTGTTATGTTTTACATATTTCTTAAAGAGAATTATGATATATAAACAAGGACCGTTATGTCTATTATGTTTGCGAATAAAAGAATTTGCTGGGAAGTATCTCAATATTAATAAATGAATTTAAATGATTTATAAAATAAGTTTCTTTAAAGTAAATTATGAATGTTAAAATAATAAACTGATTGAAAATGAAAATTATTATATGATTTCGGCGGCAACATTCTCCCCCTCGTAAATGAGCCCGTGGGACGATTTTACTCTTCATTATTGCCGACGTCTAGTTTTGCTATCTTGACTGTTGGTCGCTGAAAGATACCATTTTTCGTTTGAACCTTCACCTGACGTACTTGACCATCCTTTGCCATGAGGGCTTCAATTATTTTGCCTTTTGGACAACAATGTCGCGGAAGATTTTCATCAATTATAATGACGATATCACCCACTCGTAGTGGAGTTGTTTTTTCATGCCATTTTCCTCTTCTGATGAGTGTTGGTGCATATTCTTTTACCCAGCGATGCCAAAACTTATCTGCAAACAGCTTAGTTCGGTTCCATCGCTGTCGTAAATCAATTTCTTTGTAGTTTGTGGGTTTGAGGCCGCTTGATGAGCCCAATAACAAATGGTTTGGTGTGAGTGCCTCATCGTCACACGATTCCAGTGACACAAAAGTAAGTGGCCGTGAATTAATAATGAACTCCACTTCAGTTAGGGCACATTTTAGGGTTTCATCATTAAAATTCATGTGGGGGCATATATGATACAGGGTAGTTTTGACCGAACGTACGAGTCTTTCCCAGGCTCCACCCATGTGGGGCGCTGCTGGTGGGTTGAACTTCCATCTGATGCTGTCAAATGTTTTTGAAATCGTTTTATGATCCACCTCAGGACTAAATATTTTAGACGCACCTTTGAAATTCGTGCCGTTATCGGTGATTATTTCTCTTGGAGTTCCCCTTCGTGCTATAAAATTGTTGATACACATAACACAAGAACTGGTGTCGAGGCTGTGAGCGATTTCAAGGTGTACTGCGCGTACGGTGAGGCAAGTAAATAAAGCACCCCATCTTTTCTCCTTTCTTCTGCCCACAGTGACGTAAAGCGGTCCGAAGTAATCTATCCCCACAAATGTAAACGGCCTTTCGAAGCTTGCTAACCTAGCAGGTGGTACTGAAGACATTTGTGGCGTAACTGGTACGGCATTTAAATTTTTGCACATTTGACAGGATTTCCTTACACTTTTGTAGAGTACTCGTAACTTGGGTATGAAGTATTTACTTTTAATGTTGTTGATGACGGTTTCATGTGACATATGATGACATGTTTCATGTACATTGCGAACTAGTAGAAATGTCACATGGTGATTAGTAGGCAGTATTATTACATCCTCATAGTTTAGGAATAATGCACGGCCTTTGGCTCTTAATACGCCCTCGTCATCTAGAAATGTATTTAAAGAGATTAGTTTACTGTGTTTTTCAATACTCTTACCCTTTTTTAAATAACATATTTCTTCATGAAATTCGCTTTGCTGTGTTTTTCGGTACAAAGCTGACCTGGCTTGTTGTAGCATTTCGAATGAAATTTCCTCAGGTGGCTTACTTTTTCCGCATTTTGCTTTAAGTTTACCCAAGTAGAGTATAAATGTAGCTACAGCTCGGTAAAGCTTTCTCCAGTTGGAAAAATCTTTAACGTTAAATGTCACGTTCATTTCATCTTTATTGATGAGCAGTAAATGATGTCTTATTTCTTCTTTATTGCATTCGCCCAGATTATTGCAGGTTGGCCATGTAGACATATCTTCTTGGAGAAATTTAGGACCAGAAAACCATGAGGAGACGTCCCATCGTGTGAGAACCTTTGTTGCTAGATCCGCCGGATTCATTTTAGATGGCACCCATCGCCATTGCGATACCTCTGTTGATTCTAATATTTCGCCAACGCGATGCATAACAAATTGTTGAAACCTTTTCGGATCCATTCGAAGCCATTGTAATACGGTTTTCGAATCAGACCAAAAATACTTGGCGGTAAAATTTATACGTGCAATATTCTCAAATTTTTTAGCCAGTCTTACGCCCACAACAGCAGCTTGTAGCTCCAGCCTTGGTATTGACATAGGATTTAACGGAGCAACTTTTGATTTGCCGGCAGCAATAGTGACGTCATAGTTGCCTTGGTACACAACTCGAACATAAGAAACTGCAGCATAGGCGTCTTCACCTGCATCAGTAAAGGTATGAAGCTCTACATGAGTCGCCTCATTAATGTTGGGAGAATAGCATCGAGGTATTTCAACAGAAGCTATGTGAGCAATAGCCGTCTTCCATTTTTCCCATTTCGGTAAAAGGGAGTCAACAAGTTCCATATCCCAATCGATGCCAGATCGCCAGACTTCTTGCAGAAGAATTTTTAAAGCAGTCGTGTAGCATGATATTAGACCAAGTGGGTCAAAAATTGACATCAGCACCTGAAGTAGCTCTCTTTTTGTGGGAGTAATTTCGGTATTGCATACTTCACGACGAAGTCTGGCAAATCTGAAAATATAGACAAAGGAGTCTTTATTAGGATCCCAATACATACCAAGAACCTTTTCTGTATCTGCTAGATCTATTGGGGTTTGATCTTGGGAATGACTATCCTGTAGATGCATGATGACCTCCTTGGTATTTGAAGACCAATTTCGAATGTGGAAACCTGCAGCAGCATGAATAAATTTAACTTGCGAAGCTAAATCGATGGCTTGTTGATCGTCGTCTACACTGTCGATGAAGTCGTCTACGTAGTGATTATGCTGAATTGATTCTACCGCTCGTGGAAAATTTTCTTTGAATTGTTCAGCATTGAAATCACGGACATAATGTGCTATGCATGGAGCGCATGAGATACCGAACGTCAAAGCCCGCATTACATAAACACTTGGCTTATAAATGTCATCATTTGTATCCCACCATAGAAATCTCTGAGAATGCATATCGCTGTGTCGAACATTTATCTGGTGGAACATCTCGGCGATATCACCGCAGAAGAGTGCAATTTTTCGTGCTTCGCAAGTAGATTCAATATGAATCTACTTGATTCGCTCTTAAAATTTTGTATGGTGAAGCAAGTTGTTTCGCACATGATTGGTGTGTGAAGCATGAATAGAGAGCGAAGCATGTACCTTGGAAACGTAGTATAACTGATGGTAGATGTTGCAAGTGTGAATGCATGTTTCACATTTTCAACATCTTCCAAGCGTTCCTCTTAAATGTATGCAAGTGTGAAAAGGCTATTAGTTATGCTTTGTGAATAACACTTTAACTATTTGTGAACTATTTTTTTGGTTTCTGTTTAATAAGTTTCGACTTAAGTTACGATTTCTGAATATGCGCCTATTAAAACAATGTTTACACATTTTTAAGTAATTATTTCTACTTATTCATTTTATTTGGTTCATTTTATTACTTACGATATATGTAGGCTGTTTCTTTAACAATACGATTCATAAAATAATCATGTTAATTACCGCTACAATTATAAATACGCTAACATTTAAATTTACAATACATTACAGGTTTTTTGAGCATTTATCATAGATCCAGAGGGACATTTAAACACTTCTGTTGCACTTCCGCCTTGCGCTACCAACCATCCCAAACTGCAAAAAAAAAAACAATGAAAATATGTATGTAATAGAGATGCGGAAAATTTGAGCGAAATCGCAAAACATTTATAATTGCATATTTTCTATGAAGTTTCCAATTAGTCTTCGTAATTTTAAATTTTTGGGAAATTTTATATTTGGGGTCAAAACCGATCTACACAGAAAATTAAGACCTCTACACCAAAAATTATTAAAAACATCAAATACTCTATACATACATATGTCCGTATAAGATTTGTTCATTAATATACATTTTTCTACTATATTGAACAATTCCAAATATGTGCATATGTATGTATGTACGAGTATACATATGTATTATACATTAGAGTTGTGTCGTTCATGAATGATCTAGTTCAATTGAACTATTCACTTATATGAACGATGTGATGTCGTTCAGTCGTTCTTTTTGTTCAGTTCATTTAGTTCAGTTCAGTCAGTGTTGCAATTTTAGCACTTTCAGTGCTAGATTTAGCATTTTGTTTCTCAAAAATGCATTTAACCTGAGGGGTTACTGCGTAATTCGATTTGAAAGCAAAAGCTTTCGAAATACAATGTAAAAAGTATACAAATTCGAATGATTTTCTTTTCGAATCGAAATACGCAGTAACCCCCCTGATACAGGTATGTGATGGAAATCGAAAACGAGTGAGTTAATTTTTTCGTAATATTTCTGTATTGAAACAGTTTTATCCCACAAAATATAAAGATACTTTGCTATTAAAGAGAATCTTAAAACAAAAAAATTGATTAGAAATATTTTAAAATGGACTTCAAAAACTCACTCGTTTTCGATTTCCATCACATACCTGTATGCTAAATGCTTTTTAGCATAATTTGCTTGATAAAAAAAAATTTTTTCTGCAACATTCTAATGTATGCTGACGATGATAAAATATTTTTGAGCTTTTCTAAATTTTTGGATCATATATATCTCCAATCCGATCTCAACAATTTCTTTTTGTGGTGCAGTCTCAACTTAATGGAATTAAATTTAAAAAAAATGTAAACTTATGCGTTTTTCAAGAAGTAATTATATTTCTGCTAATTATACTTTGGGTGATTACCGGCTTGAAATTGTTGAAGATTTTCTTGATCTAGGAATTTTACTAAACAACAAATTAAGTTTTGTTTCGCACATTACCATGATGATAAATAAAGTTAGAGGTGTACTTGCATTTATAAAGTGATGGGCTAAGGAATTTGATGATCCCTATGTCACAAAACAACTTTACATTTCCTTAGTAAGACCTATATTGGAATATGGCTCTATTATCTGGGATCCTTATTATAATATTCATATTCAGCGTATAGAGTCTGTACAGAAACAATTCTTACTCTTTTGTCTACGTGGGTTACCTTGGAATCCTGATATTAACCTTCCATCATACATCGATAGACTTAGACAAATTATTACAACTTGCCTCTAATGTTCTTAATAGTAAAAGGTAACTTTAATTAAAGTGAGGAATAAAGTGACCTTTAAAATTTTTCGTTATTACAACTTCCTTGTAAAATAAAATTATTTTTTTTCTAAAATATGGCAATACCAGTGAGAAACCGATTACTTTTGATAAACTACTGACAAGAAACAGTAAATTCTTTGTGTTTGTGAAAACATTTGTGTGTGAAAAAATATAAATCAAACGTCTGCTTTCCATTTTTGTTTATTAAAGTATTTATTGGCAAAACAAAGTTAAAATTATTTTATTTTTCATGAAGTTGACATTTTTTCCAAAACATATGGCAACTTCAAATACATACCTCACTATAAAATTTAAAGGCAAGATGATCTTCCCTTTAGCTTATCGGTCGGTTTTAGATTAAAGTAAACTTATAATAACCAAATACTTCTTATCTGTCCGATAACATCATACCTTTAACTATTACCAAGTTGTAATAATGGGCCTTAGAATTTCGTACGGACAAAGAATAAATACATATACTTTGTTGGATCTTAGATGGGTATTTCTCAGTGTTATACCCGGAATGACAAACTTATATACATACATATGTATACGCTCATTCACCACTTATGGTGGTGGATGGTATAAAAAGCAGAAAACGCTACACGCGTTTTAAAAATATATCAAATTATAATATGTCGCTATTCTGCATTTTACTAATTAATTCAGTAGCAGTCGCTACCTTGCATTATTATCACATACTTACATAAACCAAACCAAATATAATTATAAAAAATAATTGTTATAGAGTATGAACAAATTAAAACTTACATGTGTTCAAATTCAGGTGCATCTGTATCAATACCGGTGTAGTCTGATTCGGCACACAGTTCTTGCGCAGATACTAGAAAGAATATTTGAGTAGGCGTTAAATTTAGTCCCGGCAGTCTAGCCATCCCTTTAATTGGGCCTGTTAATGAAAGCATTGAATGGTATGATATTTGCATTCCACCTGAATGTATTAATATATCCATGCGACTGTAGTTGGAAAATATATTGACAGATTTGGGTACGCATCGCATTGCCTTATCTTCAAATGCTTTAGTAATCGACCGTAGTATCTCTTTAGCTATAGCAACGCCAACTGAAGCGTATTGTAGGTAAGGTGGAAGTCTTCCATCAAAGTAAGGGACAAGAATTACCGATAGCGGCACAACTAATTTTTAAATAAAACAGAAATTAAATTAAATTATTATTCTTTTACTGATATTAAGAACACGAACAGAAATAAGTGTTAAGAAACAAGTTAGAGTGCAATATTCGGCTCTGCCGAATCTTAAATACCCTCCACCTAACTATAATGAGAAATACATAACTACACTGGTTACAGGACTATAATATCCTAATTCAGTGTTTTTTAATACTAATAGTTTAGCATATTATATATTGTTTGAAAGACAATTTTACGAACAATATAATTTATTTCATATGTTTGTAATTTTATCTAATTTTAACTATTTAAAATTGATGTAATTACCATTTCTCACCACAATTTACAGAGCTTGTCTGATATTCACAACAATCTTGATTGTAATTTAACAATTAATAAAATTCAAAAAACAGTTTTTCATATTCACTACAAGTTAAGAAACAGGGTATAAAAAGTGTGAGATTATATCGAGCCAGAACCGCCAAAATAATGTATCCCACACCATAATCGATTGTTGTTTTTTTTATCGAAATCGATAGTTCAACATCATTTAGAATTATTAAAATTAAATGTATTACACAAAACAATATTTACATTATAAATTTTAAAATAATGGCTTTATTCAAACTGATTTTATTTAAAAAAAACCTTCCCCTGTAAAATTTTGAGTTTGTGGGATACATTTTTTCGGCGGTTATGGCTCGATATGGTGAGGCTTCTTTTGGTTGAATTTGATCTCAATAACTTCATTTACAAGAGTTGTTGGTTGGTTGGTTGTTATACTCGGAAGTGGACTTCATTTGGAAGCTATTGCCTAATATGGACTGATAGCTACAAATTTCAGTAGCCATATAACCGATATTAGTATGATTTCTGGATTACAATTTCTGATCTGTATAAAATGTTGATTCGAAATCGATATTTATTAGACATTATTGAGGGTTAACTTGTTTTTCGGAAGTGGTACGTACATACATATATGTGAGCAATAACAAAACATGGGCCGATCGTCTTAAATTTCGGAACAGAGAATTTTATACATATGAGGATATCCCACGTTAAATTTTTATATAATAATAGTACGTTTAAGATACATATTAGTATTAACGTGAATTTCGGTAGTGGACCTTATATGGGGGATATGGTTATTTTCAAAATCCACGAGTTTGATTTTGACATATATTTAAATGCGCCGTGTCGATAAAAATATATATAAAGATAAATGAGTTTTTTGCATGTGGTCCTTATATGGGAGCAATGTCCAATTATGGACTGATCATCATAAAATTTAGTACAACAATTTATATATATGTAAGAATTATTTGTGTCTAATTTTAACCAGGTAACTATATTTGTACTAGATTAATACGTATTTAAGTGAATTTTAGATGTGGACTTTATATGAGCTCCATGGTCAAACATGGACCGAACCGAACAAAATTTCGTTTTGCGATTTCTTTTAACATGACACTTATTTTTGCCGAATTTTTTATTGATATTCCAATTTTATAGGCATTTATGTATAATTGAGCAATATTTCGGGAAGATTTTTGTATGGGGGCTATGAGAAATCATGGACCCATTCTTACTATTTTCTTCACACTTTCTTCTATTATCATAAAAATAACGTGTACAAAATTTCATAGTAATATCTGCAATATAATTCAAAAATTGCAAGAAAAATGTTTAAAAATATCAAATTTTTATGGAGGTTGTCTCACATTTTGGTCCATAACCCTGGTTCTACCATTCGATCGTTAAATATTTTTTTTTTTTTTTTTTGCATTTAATTATTTATTGAATCTTCATATTTGATCATTAAATATGAGTTGGTATTTGTTGGTATTTTAGATTCCCAGCCGATGCCACTCAAACAACATCAGTTTTTCATAATTATTAGTTTTCTTTCTATCCATCATAACTGATATTTATCACAGCGCCCTCCTTTGGTGGTATAGCATTCAAACTCCACCGAAGTAAAACAATTAAATAAAAGCTATAAAATCAAGCTTTCAAAATAATGCGCCTACTCACCACCAGAGGCGCTACAATGCTGCACTAAAACAAACATAATGCGCAATTGCAGAGTTGTGATATAAAGCTTTCTTTTCTTTCACCATCTTTACTTCTTCAACTATCCCCTTTCCAAAGAAGGTAACGCAATTATATATAGGCATATTAATTGTCTGAGTGGTACTTCTCTTTAAAAAAAAAAAAAAAAAAACACTCTATTATAGACCACTTAGACCTGTTTCACACTCATCAGTTCTGACTCGTCAAGTCAAGTATTTTTCATTGAGAATGAAATAGAAAATTATCTTTTTCTTTATCAGGAACAGGACTTACATAGAATAACAACCGTTATCCGAAAACCTTTTAAGAGCTTTTCTAGAGCCACTCCTATAATTATTGTACATGGCAGATATGCCTACAATCGCACTTGCACATCTATGTATATGATGTGCATATTTGTAAATAATAAAACACCTTAGGTAGCATCCAAAACATGGACCCACCATATAGAATCTAAACTAAAACAAATTAAAGTATGTACAAATGCACATTGGTCGTCAGATCTAGACTTGGACTCTTGCCTAAAGTAGTTTTAAAATTCATATGGCTATATGGCATCCCACTATGGGTAACAGTCGCATCTTCTAATATCGAAAAACTACAAAGAAAACAGTCAATACTCTTAATATTAAGAGATAAAATTCTTCATTTTAAACTACATATATGAGAAAATGGAAACTAGATCATTCAAATTCCCTTGCTAAGTAATTGCTATTCTTTTAAGAGTCACGCTTGTAATATAATGGAACCCTTGGACCTGCCAGATAATCTTATTGATATACATATACTTTTAGTTGCATGTGACAGTGGTAATAACAAGTTAATTTGAAATTTAGGCTAAGATGGTAATACTCGTTGAGAATTACTAAAAAACAAAGATTCAATAAAAATTCAAAGTATAAAAAAAAATTGAATTTATTCCCAAGCGTAATGAAAACTATGTTAATCAATTGTAGTAATATTGTCTATTAAAAATTTATCAGATTTTATATTTAAAACTAGCTGTACCCTGCGCGCGTTGCTACGCTACCAATTAAAATAAATTTAAAATAAAGACATTACACAAATATTCAATTCAATATTCAATTAATCAATTAAAAAAAAGTGGGCATTAGCGTAGGCGTGGTCGTACCAACTCAGAAACCTTCCCGGACTTATGCATAACAACTTTGTCGAAGATCATCACATGATCAGATGCATAGTTTTGGAGTCTATTAAGGACATACATACAAACATTAATTTTTATATATATACATAGATATAGAACCCTAGATATTTAATATTATTTTTTTTTTTATATATTACTTTAGTCAGGCTCGAGTTCATTAAATTTAATTTTCATTAAATTATTATATTTACTGAAGGTAGGAATTGTTTTTACAACATGAAATCTTTTTAAAAAATTTTTGATAATTTTTCTTGGCTGAGCTGTTGTTTGAACCTGGGTTGAATTAACATGTTTCGAAAATCACCACATTCTCTCATCAGAATTCTTTGCGTTCTAACCTCTGCACCACTACGGTGCCTGCTAGCCAACAGACAAACATCAAACTTTTAACCAGTGTTACCGGTGGTTCGAAATTTTCTGTAATTATCATTTTTTTTTAATTAATTTAATAAGATTTGACTAAAGTAATATATCAAAAAAAATTAAAATTAACAGTTCGACTAAAAATAATAATTGTATATGAGCTAAATATTCACTTTGTATGGGAGCTGCGTCGCCCACTGGTCCGATCCCGCCCATTTTTTCTCCTGATTATTCAAATTAGCAACATATGGGATACTGCAATGTTTCAAAACTCTTGCTATCACAATAGTCAAGATATATGATGTTTTATAAAACTAATTTTACTTAGTCCCCATACAAATGTCCCCCCGAACGGTCATAAATGTCTTATTTATATAGATAGATTAGAAAATAAAATACTATACTCAAATTCCCGCTTTTTAAAGTACAATGTTAAATCACAAACCTATGGAATGACTTAATGTATCGTAGAATATTTTAGCTACAATAGGGTATGCCCATCTAAAAAGAGAACAAAATAATGTTTATTGTTTGACAGAATTTTTATCTTTATAGAGAACGTACGCATCATGGGAATCCATGTTCATATCGATAACATCAGGCATCGCTTTATTTCGCTGGTAGATCTTCAAAATATTTTCAAACCAATTGTCGGACGTTATTTCCATTGATTCTAATACTTTTATCATCGCGGTTATATTTGAAAACCCACTCCAAGGCTCAGACTGTATTTTCAAAGCAGATAGTTTTACAAGAGCCGCACCTTTAAGAGATGGAGCACGTTTTAAGTGGGCTTTTAGCGATTTAAATATAACTTCAGTCTATACAAGGAATAAAATGAATGCGTTTGATTACCAATTTCTAATTTATTTATTTTAATATACTTACTCGTCTTATAACGTCTCTAATATCATCCGATGAATGTTGAGCTATAAATAATGCCGATGTTATATCAGGTAGAGCCCACATAGTAGCTCGTGTACATACTGTTGGATCAGAAAGGCCATGAGGGAGAATACCTAGTGCAAACAACACCAGTATCGAGTTATGAGCTACACGAGTTGGATATTTCGTTAACAATTCCTCCACTGCCTTTAGATAATCTGAACTTCTTACAACTATTGGACCACTCCAGTTGCTGGGAATAAGTGACGTCCAGTTCAACTGAATAAAAAATTATTTAAAATATAAACTCAAGCAAATTTCCAACAAAATTCTTTCCCTAGTTAGCAGTTACTTACAATTGGATACATTTCTTGCAATGATGATATATTGTATAGAACTGAACTGTCCCAAAATCCTCGACGAGAATGTTCAACTCGAATCTAAATAAACACAAATAAACAAAATAATTATAGGGTAAAGTATTTTTAATTTTTTTTAAGAATTTTCGGAATAGGTTAGAGGTCGCGCAAATGAAGTTTTCATAAAAAACCGAAGTTTTCGGCCTTTTTTTAACTTTACTCATAACTTGGTTAATACCACGGGTTTCTTCACTCCTGAGGAAACAGTTTTAAAGAAAAGTATCCAAGCTATATTCCTGTGTGAAAAACTTATAAGTTTTGGTGATGAAACTCATTTTACTCGTAATTTTTTCAAAAATTTTGTAATAACGCTGTTTAAGTTTAATTGAAAATGAAAAAAAAACTAATGATGCAGTTTGAAAGACAAATTAATTCTAATTAATAAACAATTTTTAAATTTGTTCTTACCGTTCGTGAGTTATACCCGTTTTTATCTTTATACCCAGTATATGTTATTAATTAACAAAAAAAAAAAAACTTTTGTTTTGCTCTGTGAAAAATCATTAATGAGGTTCATGCAATGTAATTCTATACCTTGCAATAAATTCTGGAAATCAGTTGTAACATTAATATATGTAAGTATTAGCCAAAGCCACACTTCGTTCTGCCACATCATTTGCCACTTGTAATTGTTGAACTTTTTTCTTTGCCTCTTGAAATGACTTGTTGGCTGTCCAATTCTTAGGATCTATTTTTAAAAAATCGATTGAAATATTGCAAGCTTCAAAAAAAGTTAGTCTGGCTTTTGAAATGAATTGTTGAATTTCTTTATTTCTGAAATTTTCTTCTGTTAAAGTTACAATTGCTACTTCATAATCGCTCCATGGAGTATCTGGAAGTTTTTTTTTGTCATTAAGCGCAAAGTTTTGGAGTTGCTACGTTCATCAAAAAACGCTAAGGCAGCCAATTTCTGAGTTAAGTAACACTGATGGCCTAGAAAAGTTTTAAGCGAGGTTTCTGCAACTGCTTTATTAGTAATTTTATAACTATCCAATTCCTTTAATAGGTTCAGATCATTGAGAGGAGCGTATCGAGGGCACTGGCAGAGGTGCCAATATTTAAAATATATTTTTAAAATAAATGAACTAAATTCAAACAAGGCATCAACTGTTGATTTGTTTATATACGATTACAAAGAATAGATAATTTTCATCATCCAGCGAGCCCGATTGATAGCTCCTGGAGCTTTTACTGTTGGGTAGGGCATAGATTTATCACCGAAAAAGATTAGACTCAGATGGAGTAGTTCTTTATTATTCTCTCTTGGTTGCGTGTCTTCAAGTTGGCCTTTAATAAAATTGCTTAAGTATTGGTTCCGGGGTAATCTTTTCAACAATTTTTTCATTTATGCAGTCGGAAAAACTAGATTTGTTAATAAACTCCCACAGCGTTGAATTTTCTGACTATGAATTAGCAAAAACACACAAATTTCTGCTTAGCTTACACTAAAAACTTTGTTAGTGAGCAAGCTACAGCGCAGCGCAAGCCAAACAAAACAAAAATAAAACTATTGACTGTAGCTTAATTACATATGTGATTTTATTTGCTGACACAGTCAGCCACAGCAATTCAATTATAAATGGACAAAATTAGATAAACTTTTAAAATATTTAACATAAATTGTGTTGGTCTTAAAATTGTCTATTAAGTTTAGGTGGAGGTTATTAAAGATTCGGCACATCCGAATATAGCACTCTAACTTGTTAATGCTATAATGGCCAGAAACACACAACTTTATAAAGTACCAAATACTTGCCAACACCTCCTCTACGCCAAGGCTAAAGAAAAATTAATATTTTTCTACATAATATTTATTAAAATTCTTTAAAATTCTACTTTACAACTTTATGTATGAATAAAAAAATCCTAAAAATTATTAGGCAAAATAGTTTTGTGATTCACTGCAAATAAATATACATATGTATATTAGGGTGTCCCAAAAAATTATTTTTGTCAGAGGCTCAAGCATAATTTGAAAGCTTATAGGGTCCAGTATTTTTTAGATTTTTAGGAAGAAGTCGCGCAAATCAAGTATGTTTTAAAAATCTGGTTTTTCGCCTTTTTCCAAACTTGACTCATAACTTTGTCGATAACCACGGTCATTTAATTTTTTGACCAAATATTTCTGAAGAAAATTTCCCAAACTTTTATTGTATATTTCCATAAATTTTTATAGTTGGCACTACAAACGATTCTTACTACTTACCAAGAATAAAATAAAAAAAATACCAAAATAAAGTTGCGGATGTTCCCGACTAATATGAAAATTTGATTAATTTTAAGACTACGTTTCTCAATTTTTTTGTTCTGTGGTCAATATTTGGTGAGCTGGATCAAAGGATAAAAATGTCCTTTTTAGAGGTTTTTTAATTTTTTCATAGAATTTACTTAAATAAATAGTTGAAATTTCTTGATTATAAACATCATGCAATTTAACCCACATGGTTTTTCCCGTTTTTTTAGCTTATATATATTTAAAAAACGGGAAAAACAATTTGGGTTACATTGCATGATATTTATAATCAAGAAATTTCAACTATTTAGTGAGATTTAGTGAACAATATAGTGTTAAGTGCCTCTGAAGGATTAGTCCTTAGTGCACCAGTTATGCCAATGCAGGCTGATCTCTGGACTTTGTATAGTTGGTCTACGACATACTTCCTTCTAGTTGCAGTCCACCATACAAGAGATCCGTAAGTAAGAATTGGACATACTATCGCCGTATACATCCATTTAACTATGCTGGGACTAAGTCTCCATTTCCTACCAAACATCTTACGACAGGTGGAATAGGCCACCGTTGCCTTCTTTACCCTGTGTTGAGTATTTAGCTTCCATGACAATTTAGAGTCCAGTATGATGCCTAGATATTTTGCATTGTTTGAAAGGGGGATTTCGCAGTTTTTCAACATTGGAAGTTTGAAGCTTGCAATCTTGGTCATAACAAACATACATAGATGTTGCATCGATATTTCATAAAATACATGGATGTTTTTTATATATCGATTGTTTTTTTTTTATTATTTATTATTATTATATTTTCGAAAAATTTTAAATTTATTTTACATCTCCCAATACTTTTTTCAGTACTGTTTAGAAATAAAACTTTACCAAGTCTTTCACCACTCAATCTGTTTCTTTGTTGAGTCCGATGTTTCCACCGGAACCGATGTTTCCACCATTGTAAGGTATTTACAAGCGATCTTGTAAAGCTTGGGAAATTGTGATTTATAATCTTTCCAAATATCCAACGGGTTTTTGTTCAGTTTTCCAACAGGAGTCCTCAACTAAACTTAAAGTTCATCAGCCAATATATCTTCAGTCTTGTTGCTTTTTCAATTTCTATGAACCAGTTTATAATGGCTAGTCCATAATGAAAAAGTATCCTCACTTTTATCGAATTGTTCTGAGTCAGATTCAATATCTTCATTTTGCAAAAGAGTATTTTTCATTAATTCCTTGATCTTTGATACAGCATTGGCAACTGCTATTGCATCATTAAAGTGCATTTCTTTGAATCAAGGGTCTAAAATGTTAGATATGTAACACGTTTATATACCAATATACACGTTCTGTATACAATTTGTCAATTCGATACATCGAAAGACAACATCGATGTTTTCCGATTGTTTAGGAGCAAAAAAATTATATCGATGTTTCGACACAATACATCGAGTGGTTTTAAAACATCGATGTTTTTTGTCCATCCCTAGTGGAGTGTATAAAAATAGTATTATTATTCTTAGTTAGTCATTGATCTCTTGACGGCATAAATATAGTTTTATGCGGTTTTCATTTGGTGTTAGTGTTTTCTTTCTTGTATTCAAATTTATTAAGTGGTTTGACAACACTTATATAACATATCTCAAATGCATCTAAAACCTTTTACCAATCCAGCCTTTTGACTTTGATATTAGCAATAAATATGGACCGATTCAAACGAAATACCGGGAAGATTCTTGCAATTTTAAACAGAACTTGTCCTATTAAATTTCATGATACTATTTGCAATGTGTTAAAAATATCGGCCTTGATTTTCTGTCGCCTTCAGAGTATGTTTGCGAACATTTATTCAATTGGCTCATAGCTGCACTCTATGGCGCAGGACTCATTTACTGAAATATCGCTATCTATTTATTGTTGTCTTCAATTTAATTCTTATTTTTTTCACTTTTTTTAAATATTATTGATACACAGTTTTATTGTTTATTTATGTCATACAGAGTTGCAAATATATATAATTTCTCTGACAATGTCATTAAAAAATTATGAAATTATCTTACAACAATCTTAAAATGGCAAAAAATTTTGGAAGAAAAAAATTTGAAGTTCACATGGTTGTTAGACATTTTCTGAACATTTTTCTGCCAATGTTATAAGAGCTGACAACCGTCTGTATATAGCTTAAGTAATGTCCGACTAATGCATGTAAAAATGTCAACATATAGCCTAAAATAATATTGGCTATTTAAATAAATAAAGAAGCCGGTAATTCATGCGAACTAAGTTACTTACTTTATTCAATTCCTTAATAAATGTTGAAATTGCCTCATTTTCTGAGATCTTCTGTTCCTGAGTTAGGCCGCTTGGCAAAAAGCTATCAAGTAAATCATTTAACAGCTTAGGAACTCCTTGTTTCACTCGATATGGTGGAGCTTTAGGACCCATCCAGCGTATTTTGCTCTGCAATATAATTAAAAAATAATATATATTAAATGTAACCGACGTTGTTCATATTTGGTATGTTAATAAAAAATATACCTAATTATAAGTATGTCTATGTTCAAAATTTTGATAAAAAATAAAATTATGGTAAGAAGAAAATATCCAACTCTCAGTCACTATTAAGATTATTAGTGGGAAATCATCAAATTGAGTTATCTTCGACTATTCTTTATGACCGCAAATGGGCACGAAAGGGATTTACACTAATTCTTAAAAAGGAATTTGTTAAAAAACAAAAACATTTGCAAAATGAATGATTTCTTAAAATTCGGACATTCACAATTTAATACTAAAGCATTAAACACATTCGCCATAGCAGGCTAATACTATGTTTCCACGGTACATGCTTCGCTCTCTATTCAGGGTTCACACCCCAATCATGTGCGAAACAACTTGCTTCACCATACAAAATTTTAAGAGCGAATCAAGTAGATTCATATTGAAAAATTGCACTCTTCTCTAATATTTATCGCAAGTTTATCGGCACTAGCTGTAAAAATTTAATATTATGCTATTTCTTTTAGTTAGGCTTGAGTTCATTAAATTTAATTTTTCATTAAATTATTTTTACTGAAGAAGGAATTGTTTTACAACTTGAAAAATTTTTATTTGTGATATTTTTTCTTGACTGGGATTCGAACCTGGGTTGTTAGTTGAATTTACATATGTTTCGAGAAACACCACTTTCTCTCATCAGAATTCTTCCACTACGGTGCCTGCTAGTCAACAGTGACTGGTGGTTCGAAGTTTTCTGTAATTATCATTTTTATTAATTTCTATTTAAGTTGTTGTTTTTCCTTTTCTTCAGTTTTTTTCTTTCGTATTCATGTCAAGACTCGAAAACCTGAATACATTTTTTTTATTATGTTTGTTGTCCACTTTCGTACACATGTAAACATTACGGCTTGTGCCTTAGCTACCCTGCAAATAACGCGACTAGTCCATACATGTATGTAAAGACTAGTCCAAAGAGGAGTAGGAGTACTCCAAAACTACTCCAAATATATAGAAAAAAGGTGGTCCATTTAACATTGCGATGTCCTAGGACTGGACCATATAACCCATCGGAGTAGTCCCAAAACTACTCCATGGAGTACTCACGAGGGTTAGTTTTAAACAACAACAACAACTCAATATGCAATCGTGTTAACACGAAACCATGTCGTTTAACTACAAACTCTTGTTTAACTATGACATGGTCCATGACTGCATTACATTGGACCATGTTGTGAGTAGTCCATATCATCTAAAATGGATTACGTAGTCCAATATTATTTGCAGGATATTTATAGAATAATTAGTATTTAGTTGAACTGTTAATATTTTAATTTTGATATTTTTTTTAGTTAGGCTTGAGTTCATTAAATTTAGTTTTTCATTAAATTATTTTTACTGAAGAAGGAATTGTTTTACAACTTGAAAAATGATGAGAGATGAGATGAGAGAAAGTGGTGTTTCTCGAAACATATGTAAATTCAACCAACAACCCAGGTTCGAATCCCAGTCAAGAAAAATTATCAAAAATAAAAATTTTTCAAGTTGTAAAACAATTCCTTCTTCAGTAAAAACAATTTAATGAAAAATTAAATTTAATGAACTCAAGCCTAACTAAAAGAAATATCAAAATTAAAATATTAACAGTTCAACTAAATACTAATTATTCTATTTTAATATTATTGTAAACAAAGCAAATTATTTTCCACAAATTGTAAATTCTGTTTTTTTTTTTTATTCTGTTTGTTTATTAAAGACAACTGTCAAATCGAATCAAGTTTATTATTCATGATTCATAAACATGATTCAGAAGGCGAAGCAGGTGATTCAAGTCGTCGTGGAAACTTAGTATAACAACTACAATAATAGCTGCCAGATTTGACGATTTATCGTCATTTTGACGATTTTTGGTTTCAAAAATAGAACCTACATTCGTACGTATTTACTTTCTTTATTTCCAGCAACAAGAAAATAATTTGCTTTGTTTACAATAATATTAAATTTTTACAGCTAGTGCAGATAAACTTGCGATAAAAATTAGAGAAGAGTGCAATTTTTCATGTTTCGCAAGTTGATTCAATATGAATCTACTTGATTCGCTCTTAAAATTTTGTATGGTGAAGCAAGTTTTTTCACTCATGATTGGGGTGTGAAGCCTGAATAGAGAGCGAAGCATGTACCGTGGAAACGTAGTATATATTAGGCTTGTTAATTCTTGAACAACAAAACAGCTCAAAGAGGATGACAAAATGTAACAACAACTGGGAAATAGAGTATTCCTGGGCAAAGAAGAGAAAAACTATGTTGATGGCAAAATGTACTACACTCATACCCCGGTTAGCGTCGCTAATTGGGACCGGAAAATCGAAATGCAAACTGAAACGACGCAAACCGAATTACAGTTTTCCATACATTAGTATTAATTTTCATTTAATTCGTTCCGAGATTCATAATTTTAGTAAAAAAGAATTGATTTTTCAATAGCAAATACCAATTTTTTATTATTATTTGTGTAATAATAGTTTTTATTAAAGAAAAAAAAAATCAATTCATGAAAAACACATAAAAAACATAAAAATATTTAGATTAAAACTTGTATACTTGTCTATAGACAATTTTCACATACAAATTTGCATTAGAATTCGACGGGAAATCCCTTTTTCAATATTTGCATTGTAGGGGCGCTTGTAGCTCGGTATATTATTTTTTTGTTCTTATTCTTATTTTTAATTTTAACAATAGTTGAATTTTAAATTTACCGATTTTTGGATGAATTTTGTTTTGTTTGGTTGCCACTCTATTGAGACGGGTAATGCAGTTCAACTGTCAAAATATAAAAGGAGACATTTTCGATAAAGGTTTTGTTATTGGTTTATATTTTTTATACGTGTGTTGATATATGCTGAATAAACGTTAATATTCCATAAAAAAAAATATGGTATAAAAAGCGGCCATATTTTTAACTCGTGCCAATTTTCCGTGCTAATAGCTGCCTATACGTGGCCTTTTAAATCTTAACAAAAAAAAAAAAACATACTTTTGACAAAAATTTTCGGCAGAGCAACAAATAAGTCAGATTTAACTAATATAGCAGCATAAATTAATCGATGATCGTTTTGTTTATTAACTAAAGGTAACTAGAAAAAAAAAAAAAACAACAAAAACACACACACATATATTTTAAATAACCAAAACCAAAATCTCTTTACAGCACATATATACAACCCTACATACATTTATCTGTACATCATCACCAAATTTTCTTCGAAAAGAAACATAATTTTCACGGGAACGGGAAACCCTGAGCATAAACCCGCCCAGCTGTAGATTTCTTGCCTAGGAAGACTTCGTCCGTGCTTGGCAAAATGTCCGTCCAGAGAAACCCAAAAAGAACTTCACCAAAAATCATTTTCGGATAAGAGCGATAGGTAGAAAGTACAAGAAAAGTGCCATAAATAAAACAAAAGTGTCTAAAAGTGTCTAAAATGAGTGCTAAAAAGGCTTAAAATTTAGATTTTTTATACGAATGATAAAAATAATATAAAAAAAAATTGTTTAATTGATTTCCATATATAAGTTAATAGCTAAATCGAAAAAAAAATTTATCCAAAAAGAACAAGCACAAATCTAAAGAACAAAAATCCAAATGAAAAGACAACAGAAACATAGTTAATGTAATTTTTTTTTTATTAAAATATAAATGTTTACACCAAATCATGTCTTAAAACTAAATTTCATTGTTTAACTTAAAACTATATTTTCTTTCTTTCTAACTTTAAAAGAAGTTTAATTAATTTTAATTTTTGCTTTTAAATTTTTTTATTATTTTTTTTACTTTAAACTAAATTGTAATGCAAAAATCAATATACAAATTACTAGCGGTGAAATTATAAAATTACAAAAATTTATACAAAACAAGTGGCCAAAAAGATCTAAAACATAAACAATTTAAGTAATTAATTAAAATTTTATAGAAAAAAAACAAAACAAAAATCTGAAAAAAAAAATGAACAAGCTAATAACGTAAAATGTTAAAACAAAATAGAATCATAGGTGATATACCCGACAACCTTTAAAATTTAATTTTTTTGAGTTACCTATATACCTAAGAATACAAATTTCATCTACACCAGGAAGGCAGCCGAAAGATCTTTCGACGTGGGATCCTGTAATCAAATCAAATCAATTTTTTTAATTCTTTTATAACTTTAACAATTTTTATTTACATACAATATCATTTTTACTATGAATATCTTTACGTAAATGATCATGTAAATTTGAGAAAAATGTTAATTTATTTAAATAATAAAAAAAAAAAGAAAACTACATCGAAGTTTAATTAATTTACTTAATATTAATTTTCAAAAGTCACCATGGTCTAGTGGTTAATAGTGTTGTCTAGTAAATCTTAGACCCAAGTTCAAATCCTGTTTGGAACAATTGTTTTGTAATTTTTTTCTTGTTTGACCCTGAGTTCGATTCCTGACGGAATCAAAAATTAATTTTTTTTATCTATGAATTTTTTTTTGTAAATATTGATTTTTGCACATTTTTTTACTTTTAATTATATTTTAAAATGAGTTGAATTCTATTTTTTTATTTAAACATTATGCTTAAGGACTTTTTATTAATAAATATGTATGTATAAATTTAAAATGCATTTCTAATCGTTTTTAACTGGTTCCTGGTGGACTAATCGGTCAGGGTAATTGATTTTTTTGGGATCATACTTTTGTTTTTTTTTGTATGTCATGCCTGTTTTTAGTATGATCATGGTTGGGAGGGGAAAATACTGTTTTACCATCTTACAGTATGTTCAATAATTTAAATGTCTGTTTCCGATTTTGTTTTGTCAAGTCTTCGTCTGTTTCTCAGTTTGTCTTGTTTTTCTTCTATTTTTTTTTAAGCACGCACAAAATAAAATAATATTCTGTGCATGTCAACATAAAGTCTTCTTTAATAGCCCCGAATCCCCCCGATTGCCGATGAGTTATTAGCCGGAAGAAAAAAAGTTGCGTGCTGGCTAGTTTTAGAGACTTATAAAAAACATTTGACCCATATGCAAAATATAAATTTATAACGACGCAAACTGAAGCAAAAACGACGCAACATCGAAGTCACGGAAATTTTAAAAAGACGCAACTTCGAAACAACGCAAACCGGGGTATGAGTGTATATGCAACAAAGAGTATATATTATTATTATTTATAGTCTTTGGTTTAACATTCGACACGGTGGAAAATCAAGTATTATCAAGTATATGTACATTTTGTTCATCATGTATTTACTTTTCGAAAATTCTATCAAAATTGTAGAATCCGATTCATTATGCGTTACAGATATGACATCTGAAATGATTAAGATGCAACAAGGGATTTTAAATAAAAAAATTGACAAGTTTTTTAGACTTAATACCGGATAAATTTTTAAAAACATTGAATGTGAATGAGATTTTTCAGAAAATAATATATTTTTTAAATTAATGTTTATCAATTTAAATAGCACTGTTAAATATGAAAATTACCTCAATGCTAGCCAAATGTTAAATATTAATATCAATAAGATCAGCTGTATGAAGAGGTCAATCTAATTAAGAATTGTATATGTAGATCCGATTAATAAACAATATTGTCAAACTGTAGAAAAGTGGTGTTGAGGACAAAGTGTTTTTGTCCTTTAATGCAATATATATTGTAAAGAATTTAAAAGTACTCAGAAATTAAAAACCATATTTTCAATTTGACTTCAATTTATAAAATTCACTTTTTATTACATTAATTTTTTTACAATATCAATCTTATTATATGACTATTAACTACCAAGTATCTCTGTACTCATCAATTCATGTTCAGACATTTTTTTATATAGTATTTCTATATGTGTAGCAATTATCGGGACAATTGTTTGTTGGTAGGTGCATACTTGCGTTCTATGTTTTGTTGTCATAAATAAGACTTTTAAATTGGAAGCGCTGCTTTCAAAATTATTATGTAGACTTGTATCAATGGGAAGTTTGCATAGTTTTGTTACATCTCTTTTAAGAATACCTTCAGTTGTTTTCACTGACACTACTCGAACTTGGCCATCATCACCTGGATTTGTTTCAATTACTCGACTAATGGACCATTTTAACGGTGGCTTAGAGTCTTTTTTAATTAATACAATGTCGTTTAGTTTTAGATTGGGTTGAATAGTGTTCCACTCACTTAGTTCTTTGTTGTAGAGATTTTATATACTCCAGCGATTCCAAAATTCTTGCTGAAATCATCTTAGCCAGTGATGGCACGATTAATCGAAAAACTAGTAATAGTCGATTATTTTTCTTTAATTAACGATTTAATTGTATCGTGAATTCTCTTTCGATTAATTGAGTTTTAATCGATTATTCCAAAAAATAATCGATAGACATCCAGGAACAAAAAGAAATAGAACAAGAGTGCTATATTCGGCTGTGTCGAATCTTAAATGCCCTCCACCTAAACGTAATAAGAAATACAAAAACTACACTAGACTAGAATACCTTATTCTGTGTTTTCTATTCAGTCTTAGTGCAAATTTTATTAGTATTTGATATACATATTGTTTGAAAGACAATATTACCTGTTGGTCGTAATTGACAAATGTGATTTTATTTTAAATGTTTTGAAATTTTATCTCATTTTGACCATTTATAAATGATTTAATTACCGATTCTTACTGTTATTTACAGAGTTTGTCTGAGTATAAAAAAAGGAGTACAATTCGGTTTTAGTGATTTTGATCAAAAAAAAAAAAAAAAAAAAATTAAATAGGAGATACCAGCATAAAAAATTTGTTTGCGGTCATGCCTATTTTCGAGGGGGCGGGCCCTTAAAGTTGAAAATATATAGACCTATATCTCGGGAACTACTGGGTGTCTGATAATCTGTAATACATTAAATAAAAGGTATTAAAAATACCTTTCCAACGATATATATCATGATTATAAAATATGGACCGAATATGGGTTAAATCCGAAAAGAATATTTTTTGACCCGAATTTATTTGTTTTTTGGAAATGGTTCTTATATGGCAGCTATGACAAATTATGGGCCGATCTTCTTAAATTTTAGAACAGTTATTTTCATGCATATGAGGATATTTCACGTTGAATTTCAACATAATAACGGTATATATAAGATATATATTAGTACTAGCTGTACCCTGCGCGCGTTGCTACGCTACTAATTAAAATAAATTTGAAAGAAAGACATTACACAAATATTCAATTCATTTTAAATAATTTTATTGATTTTGCCCATGTTGATAAATTGTGAAATTGCAATGTTTCATTTTAATTCGTCTTTTATTGAAGTGCTGTTGGATACACAATATTTTTTGTTTTTACTTCCGGTGCGTAAACGAATAAATCAGAAGGTTTTCCGCCACGTGAACAGGCCACAGAAAACTGTCCATGTGAGAAGCATTGATTCTCCAAATTTAATCCACACACTTGCAACGATTTGTGATGGCGACATACCTACTTTAGTTTTATTTTGCAGTATTAAGTTATAATTTAAATGTTTTTATACTTTGGAAATTTCTACTATGTTAAATAAATTTGTTTTGATTTAGTTGGCATTGACTTTGTTTATTTCTAAGCTTTAAAATTTTGGAAAATATTTTTTTTATTGTAAAGATTTTTTTTGTTGGAGTAGGTCGGTGCGGAAAAAGAAAAAAATTTTTATCAATATTCTGTTTGTGTTGGTCATAATTTTATTTGCAAATTTAAATAAATTTTCTTGGTGTGAAAAGAAAACCAAAGGAGAAGTCTTATCTTCAATTTGGATTCGTGGAATCATTTTGTATTATATTCAATTGGTAAGGTTTTATTTGGAAAGATGTTAACATTTTCCCTTACTTGACTTTCTTTTTGTTTGTAATTTATAGATTACCATTAGTTTCTTATTTCATTGCCTAAAATTTGTGTATTGGAGGAAAATTTTATTTGAACAGAATCTTTGGAAGATTGAAAATATCATCGGCTTTTGAAAACTCCCTGGCAATTATTCAATCCAGAGGAAACCCCGTTAATTTAAAATTTTAATCACCTGAAGAGCGGCCGAGTTTCACACAATAGACAAGGGGACATAGTGTTTTTTTTTATATTGACTATTATATAGTGACCATTTAATTAAATCGGATTATAAATACAGAATATTCGTAGAATAATCAAATTTTGTTTTGCAACACCTGGGGTGACCAGGTGTGGTGTTGAAGTAAATTTTAAGGGAAAAGAAAATTTTCCAACATTATTTTTATCTTTTCAATATTTGGAATATTTTGAATATTTTACCGATAATTTTTTTTTAATTTTCTAACTAATTTTTTTTACAATTGGTTTAAATTAAATATTTGTTAAGATTTGAATTTTGCTTATTAATTAATTTTAAATTTTCATAACGCAAATTTATTTTTATGGTCTTATGGTCACTTGAATTTTATTAATTTTTTTTTATTTTTATTTTAAACAATATAAACCAATCATTAATAATTCATACACCCTACATATAGACAATACAACTCACATACATAACATAATACACACATACAGTCGATAAAAAAAAGTTGAACTAAATATACGTCTAACGCAACTAGCCTACGGTCATCTGGCGCCTCCTGACTTCGTTGGACTTTGAATATGTAAGTTGTGAATGAATTTTTATTTTACTCTTAAATTTTTTTTATCGTATACGTAATTTGAATATTAACCTACAGTCATACTCCCAAATTAGTATAAAAAAAATAAAAATATATATCAGAATTATAATATTCATATTGCAGATAAATTAAATACACTCTACACTTGTTACATACACATTTGTTGATTATTGGTAATCAAAGTCACCACAGTGTCAAATATATGGTTCCACATTTATTTTTTTTTTTTGTTAAAATTTTGTCATATCTTGATATATATATTTTTTTCAATTTTAATAATCAAATTTTAAATGGTGACCATTTTTCCATGAAAATTTCTAATTTTAAATTCCTTATTACATATTTAATGAAATACCTTTTAATTAATTATAAATAAATATTATATTATTATTATGTTAAAAAAAAAAAACATGGAATTTTAAGGTTATATTTAGTTTTGCGAAAAGTGTTATAGAGATGGGGTAGGGTGCTTTATTTATTAGTCGGTATTTTTTTTTGGGCTGACAATTATTATGGTTTCATGTCAGCAAGGAGGGTGGGCCTGGATCAATGTAGCAAACAAGACCTCAAGCTACATGTCAATCATTGACATTTTTATTTTTTTTTTCCTGTTATGGATTACTTTTAGTATTTGCTACCTAAAATTTTTATTTCTCCTGTAACGTAATAAAACATATTTTTAAGAGAAAAGTTTTTATTCAGGCTACTAGTTCTAATAATTAAGAATACTATTGTAAAGTACTGGAACAATCGGCAAATTGGAATGCATTTTCTACCCGGCCAAGGGCGTCTTCAGCAATCTTCATTGTCCACTATCACTCTGTAAATATCATCTATTTAACTCACCGTTTTTTGAGAAATAGAGTTCACGAATTATGATATTTCTTTTTAACGTGTTCTGAGTTAGAACGAAATTTACGTACATTTACAATGTGTGTGTATTCTTTATTATTGTTTATGAAATTTGTATTATTACAAATTTGTTTTTGCTTTTCTTGCTGCGTCTACCTTTTTTGTAGATCAATAACAGCAATTGTATGTATGTTTTTGTTGTCATTTCTCCTCCTTTTTTGGTTGATTGAGTTATTTTTTGTAACTACGAAAACCGGAGATGGGATGATGACTACATACTTTGATACACCGCGCCATGGTGTTTATTATGTTAATAATTAGAGATGGAAATTGAACTAATATTTCTTAATTTTTAAAACTTTTCTCTTAAAAATTAAGAAATATTAGTTCAATTTCCATCTCTAATTATTAAAAACATATTTTAGTTGGGAACACTATTAAACCCCTCCCACCGACGAGCACGGCCGATCTAATAGGTAGCCAAGTTCCCATTATATTTGGACATTAGTCTAACAATCGTTACAGAGAAATGAATGGCGCCCAACGTGGGGCCTCAGTAGTCGTATATATTTTTTTTGTGCAATTTTCATCTAGATACTGAGGGCCTTTGAATCTTCTGTGGGTAGTAATTCATATGGATGTTTTCTTTATGCTTATCTATTAAATTTCTAGCTTTTGCAACATAATTTGTCATATTTGGACAAAATTTGCTCATTGTTTATTTGATGATGATCACTTCCTCAGATGACATTTATGGTATTAGTTTTATCAGGGTTTGGGTTCGAGCTTGAGATGTTGAATTGATTTATATTGGCTCAATTGTCGTTCGAACCGAAGTCTTTCTTTCTTTATTTTCTCCTTTCTTCTCTTTAAATAATCTTTTTCTATTTTATTTTGTTTAACTTTCCTGCTGTTTGGACTTAAAATATATTGGTTATAATCGATTATTTTCCTGCAGCAGATAGTTAACATCTCTTGTATTTTCCTTTAACTTATTATGTTTAGGATATTATGTTTTTTGGCTTATGTCAAAAACTTCCAACAGTTGAGTTATTTTATGTCTTTTACTTTTTATGAATTTGTTAATGATTGATGGAATTTCATGCTTTATTTTTTTTTTTTTGGTTTATTACATTTTTGTTTTCACCATTTTTAATTTATTTTATTGTTTCGTAGATTTTATTTTCAAAACTTACCCTATCAATATTTCACCGAGTAGCAAAACATTATTTTATGAATATCGGGTATTATTTGACAATATTTGAAGATATTTTTTTCAACTAGTTATTAGAGATACTATAGTTATTGTTGGTTGTGATTGTTTTCTTTTATCGCGATTTTATATATATATTTTTTTGTAATGCCGTTAATACGTAGCACCGGTGATATTCCATCACAGGTTGAACAGGAGGATAGCAATATTATCCTTCATTTCGAAGAAGGAGCTGGTGGTGGCACTGTTCCTAGGAATCCGGCTAGTAGACCTCAAACTCGACAACAAACTCGTAGAGATGCTGCAGAGCAAAGCAAAGTTAATGATGATAATGTACGTCGGATTGTAGACGAATCCTTAAGAGGATTTAGAGATGAGATCATCCATATGATAGCGGACGGATTTCAAGATTTGTCAATTGCAAATCAAGGACCGAACCTACAGGATAGACCTTTTGCTCACAGGGAACAAAATAACGTTCGGGAAGAACGAAATTCACGGAATAGACGACATGAAGAGGGGAATGGAGATTCCCATGATAATAGTGGTTTTGACCAAAATTCTGACAGAGTTCTCAATGTAATTCGCAATTGGCGAATTCGTTTTACCGGAGATACATCGGAAGTTTCCGTCGATGAATTTATTTATCGAATTAATATCCTTACTGATACTAACCTACGTTGTGATTATGACCTTTTGTGTAAACATGTGCACATTCTTTTTGAAGGAAAGGCGTTGAAATGGTTCTGGCGTTTCCATCGAAACAATGGCGAAATTGTATGGAATAATTTGTGTGAAGCCCTTAAACGTCAATTTAAAGACTATAACACGGATTTTGACATAAAGGACGAAATATTACGGAGAAGACAAAGAGTTAATGAGACGTTTGACGAATATTATGACGCTATAATGGTATTGTGCGATAGGCTACGTATACCTTTATCGGACTATGAGTTATGTGAGACCATACAAAGGAATTTGAGACCCGAGGTAAGGCATGAGTTGCTACATCTTGAAATTACTTGTGTAGCTCAACTTAGACGTGCTGTTCGTAGACATGAGAAGTTTGTGAGGGATATGTCTGGGACTAGCGCAACTAAACGTTCATATCAGAAAGGACATGTGTCGGAAGTTCTTGACAAGGATGTGGTTGTAGACGTAGATGACAAGTTAGAAGACGACAACTCTGAAGTATGCTTGTTAGTACGTAACGGACACTGTTGGAATTGTGACAATATTGGTCACAGTTTTATTGACTGTCTTGAGCCCCGTATTGTGTTCTGTTATGGGTGTGGGGCTAAGAACACATACAAACCTAAATGTCCCAAATGTATTCAGAAACAGGGAAACTTCCTAAAGGATGACCGTGCGAAGAAGGACGGGCATCCCAAACGGAATTAGAAAGTACTGAATTCAGTTTACGTAGTTCAAATAACCAAAATATGACTTCAAATTTACCTGCCTTTACTAATTTACCTGATCTGACAAGTATACCGGAAGTAACAAATTCACAAGATATGACAAATACACCTGAGGTAACAAAAATGCACCCTCTTCAACGACCTTACCACATACGCTTGGAAGAGTATAGACGCGTGAGGGATAGAATTTTTAACGAAATTAATGTAGTCAGTAAACCCAAAAGATCTTCACAGAGGATTCGGACATACTACAATCAGAAGAAACATTTCCGAAAGTGTGTTATATCCTCATTGATTAACAAAGCTAATGACAGCAGACCATACATATTGTTAAGGATACAGGATAGAGACCATTTTGCACTACTGGACAGTGGAGCCAATGTTAATGTTATTGGTGGGAATTTATGCTCCGAAATTGTAAATACCATGGATTATTTACATGGTCGAGGTAATGTTAAAACCGCAGACGGACAAAAACAACAAGTGTTGGGGACAGTAGTTTTGCAAATTTCGTTTAATGGTCAGGACAAACCAATAGAATTCATATTAATCCCTTCAATTACACAGGATATTATTTGTGGAATGAGTTTTTGGAAAAATTTTAGTATACAAATAGTTCCAATGAACACAGTAAGTGAAATTGTTTCGGAGACAGATTCCAACAAGATACCTATGACTTTCCTACAAAAACAAAAACTGCAGAGAATAGTTGACTCTTTTCCAAACTCTGAACTTGATGGACTGGGATGTACATCGCTGATTGAACATAGAATAGACACTGGTGAGGCAACTCCGATCAAACAAAGGTACTATCCGATATCTCCTGCTAGGGAAAAACTTTTATGTGGAGAAATAGATCGGATGTTAAAATTAGGTGTTATTGAGGAGTGTCCGACATCTCCATGGTCATCTCCTGGTGTCTTAATCGTAAAACCAGGAAAGGCGCGATTTTGCTTGGATAGTCGTAAGTTAAACACCGTGACGACAAAAGACGCTTACCCTATTCCGAACATCGAAGGACTTATTTCGAGGCTTCCTCCAATTTATTTTATCTCAAAAGTAGATCTTAAAGATGCATTTTGGCAGATTAAGTTGGACGAATCTTCGAGACCTAAGACAGCATTCACAATTCCTAATCGGCCATTATACCAGTTTACGAGGATGCCATTTGGATTGTGCAATGCACCACAAACAATGTGCAGGCTGATAGATCAAGTCATTCCATACAACTTAAGGACAAATGTTTTTGTATACCTGGACGACCTATTGATTATTTCGAAAGACTTCGATGAACACATCCAACATTTACAGGAGGTAGCTACACAACTTAGGAGAGCCAATTTGACCATAAATGTAAAGAAGAGTAGCTTTGGCATTAAGAATGTTCAATATCTTGGTTATATTGTTGGTGAGGGTTCCTTAAAAGTCGACCCGGGAAAGGTTAAAGCCATTTCGGAATTTCCAACTCCCAAATCGGTGCGGCAACTTCGCCAGTTTCTCGGCATGGCCGGCTGGTATCGCCGGTTCATGGACGATTACGCTACCATTTCCTTTCCTTTGACGGAACTTTTATCCAAACGTAAAACTTTCTTGTGGTCTGATGAAGCCCAAAAGTCGTTTGATACCATCAAAGATAAATTGACGACAGCACCCGTGTTAGTACACGCTGATTTTGGCAAGCCCTTTATCCTCCAATGCGACGCAAGTACCATAGGTATCGGCGCCGTGTTGGCACAACTTGACGATAAGGAAAACGAGAGGCCAATTGCGTTTATGTCGCAAAAATTGAATAAGGCCCAAAGAAATTATTCGATTACCGAATTGGAATGCTTGGCGGTCATTCTTGCAATAAAAAAGTTTAGAGCCTACATAGAAGGACATGAATTTAAGGTCATTACTGACCACGCAAGCCTCAAATGGCTCATGAGGCAGAAAGACTTGTCAGGACGGTTGGCCAGATGGTCTCTTAAATTGCAAGGATTTGACTTTGTGATCGAACACCGGAAGGGAAAAGAAAACGTTGTACCGGACACCTTATCACGAGCTTTCGAAAATGAACAAAATGTAGATGAGTTACATTTAGAGATTCTTCCTGCGATCGACTTAGAATCCAAAGCCTTCGAAAGTGACGAGTATATTCGTTTGAAGAGTGAATTTACTAATTGTCAATTACCTGATTATCGCATTATAGATAAATTTATATACAAACGGAATAACTTTTCTTCGGGTGACACCGATGAGTCTGATTCATGGAAGCTTTTAGTTCCTGAAGAACTTCGAAGTGACGTCATTTATGCCGCACATAACATCCCTAATACATCCCATGGTGGTATAGCCAAGACTGTTAATCGTATACGGCAATATTTTTATTGGCCTCGTTTAGTCACTGATGTCAAAGATTACGTGATGAAATGTGTTTCCTGTAAGACATCAAAACCTCCAACCTCATCTCTTAAACCACCTATGGGTGAAATGGTCAACACCGAAAGGCCGTTTCAACGCCTTTATATGGACCTTATTGGACCCTTTCCACGTAGCAAGAATGGTAATATAGGAATTTTTATAATTTTGGACCATTTTAGCAAATTCACTTTATTAAGGCCTTTGAAAAAGTTCACGACAAAACCTATGGTAGATTTTCTGAAGAATGAGATATTTCCCTGTTTCGGTATTCCGGAAATTATTATCTCTGATAATGGGAGCCAGTTTAGGTCCAAAGAATTGAAAGCATTACTTGACAAATTTGGAATAAGACATCAATTTACCGCAGTACACAGTCCCCAATCTAACGCAAGTGAGCGGGTTAATCGATCCAGCAACGAAGCTCTTAGATCTTTTGTTGGTAATGATCAAAGAAATTGGGACGAATATTTGCCAAGTATCAATTGTGCTATTCGCAGCAGCGTACACCAGACAACAGGACGTACTCCTTATGAACTGGTTTTTGGACAGACGATGATAACACATGGTCAGGATTACGAACTATTACGAAATGTGAAACTTTTGGCTGAAACGGATACGAAGCTTGAACGACAGGACAATTTTTCAATCTTACGGGATTCAATACGGATAAAGATTAAGGAGGCGTATGAGCGTAATGCAAGATCATACAATTTGAGGTCTCGTATACGAGAATTTAATGTTGGTCAGGTTGTGATACGCCGGAATTTCGTACGAAGCTCCATGGCTGATAAGTTTAACGCTAAACTGGCACCTGTAGGAATACAGGCTAAGGTAAAAAGTCGAATAGGTAATGTCAATTATGAGCTTGAGGATATTAATGGGGGCTATACCAGAGTATACCATTTGAAGGATATTTGGACATAATTGATGCCACGATTTTCTTAATTATTTTAGTTGATTTCCGATATCGCTTTTTTTCAGACTAAATTCAGCACCAGGGTTAGAATTTAATCTGATTTGTGATGGCGACATACCTACTTTAGTTTTATTTTGCAGTATTAAGTTATAATTTAAATGTTTTTATACTTTGGAAATTTCTACTATGTTAAATAAATTTGTTTTGATTTAGTTGGCATTGACTTTGTTTATTTCTAAGCTTTCAAATTTTGGAAAATATTTTTTTTATTGTAAAGATTTTTTTTGTTGGAGTAGGTCGGTGCGGAAAAAGAAAAAAATTTTTATCAATATTCTGTTTGTGTTGGTCATAATTTTATTTGCAAATTTAAATAAATTTTCTTGGTGTGAAAAGAAAACCAAAGGAGAAGTCTTATCTTCAATTTGGATTCGTGGAATCATTTTGTATTATATTCAATTGGTAAGGTTTTATTTGGAAAGATGTTAACATTTTCCCTTACTTGACTTTCTTTTTGTTTGTAATTTATAGATTACCATTAGTTTCTTATTTCATTGCCTAAAATTTGTGTATTGGAGGAAAATTTTATTTGAACAGAATCTTTGGAAGATTGAAAATATCATCGGCTTTTGAAAACTCCCTGGCAATTATTCAATCCAGAGGAAACCCCGTTAATTTAAAATTTTAATCACCTGAAGAGCGGCCGAGTTTCACACAATAGACAAGGGGACATAGTGTTTTTTTTTATATTGACTATTATATAGTGACCATTTAATTAAATCGGATTATAAATACAGAATATTCGTAGAATAATCAAATTTTGTTTTGCAACACCTGGGGTGACCAGGTGTGGTGTTGAAGTAAATTTTAAGGGAAAAGAAAATTTTCCAACATTATTTTTATCTTTTCAATATTTGGAATATTTTGAATATTTTACCGATAATTTTTTTTTAATTTTCTAACTAATTTTTTTTACAATTGGTTTAAATTAAATATTTGTTAAGATTTGAATTTTGCTTATTAATTAATTTTAAATTTTCATAACGCAAATTTATTTTTATGGTCTTATGGTCACTTGAATTTTATTAATTTTTTTTTATTTTTATTTTAAACAATATAAACCAATCATTAATAATTCATACACCCTACATATAGACAATACAACTCACATACATAACATAATACACACATACAGTCGATAAAAAAAAGTTGAACTAAATATACGTCTAACGCAACTAGCCTACGGTCATCTGGCGCCTCCTGACTTCGTTGGACTTTGAATATGTAAGTTGTGAATGAATTTTTATTTTACTCTTAAATTTTTTTTATCGTATACGTAATTTGAATATTAACCTACAGTCATACTCCCAAATTAGTATAAAAAAAATAAAAATATATATCAGAATTATAATATTCATATTGCAGATAAATTAAATACACTCTACACTTGTTACATACACATTTGTTGATTATTGGTAATCAAAGTCACCACAGTGTCAAATATATGGTTCCACATTTATTTTTTTTTTTTTGTTAAAATTTTGTCATATCTTGATATATATATTTTTTTCAATTTTAATAATCAAATTTTAAATGGTGACCATTTTTCCATGAAAATTTCTAATTTTAAATTCCTTATTACATATTTAATGAAATACCTTTTAATTAATTATAAATAAATATTATATTATTATTATGTTAAAAAAAAAAAACATGGAATTTTAAGGTTATATTTAGTTTTGCGAAAAGTGTTATAGAGATGGGGTAGGGTGCTTTATTTATTAGTCGGTATTTTTTTTTGGGCTGACAATTATTATGGTTTAATGTCAGCAAGGAGGGTGGGCCTGGATCAATGTAGCAAATAAGACCTCAAGCTACATGTCAATCATTGACATTTTTATTTTTTTTTTCCTGTTATGGATTACTTTTAGTATTTGCTACCTAAAATTTTTATTTCTCCTGTAACGTAATAAAACATATTTTAGTTGGAAACACTATTAAACCCCTCCCACCGACGAGCACGGCCGATCTAATAGGTAGCCAAGTTCCCATTATATTTGGACATTAGTCTAACAATCGTTACAGATTGTCCTTGCGTTTTGTTGATAGTAATTGCGACAGTAAGTCGCACTGGGAACTGCAAACGTTTAAATTTGAATGGCAAGAATTTGCAAAATTAGGTATTAATTTTGGTTTTTAGAAAGTGGTGAGCAAAAAATTTCTTCAATTTTCATAATAATTTTGTATTCAAAATGTATAATATTGCTTGAAAGCTTATGTATGTACCATCCGCGCGTTGCTACGACAATTAAAATAAATTTAAAATAAAGACATTACACAAATATTCAATTCATTTTGAGTAATTTTATTGATTTTTCTCATTTTTAAAAAAAGTAGGCGGTCGAAAGAAGTATTCTTAGTCATGCCGGAGTCTTAGTTATATTGCGTCAAATTTTTAGTAAGTTTGCTGGACCGCAGTCTGGCCTTCCCGGCATGCGTTGTCCTGCAAGAGATGGGGCGTTAAAGGGGGCGTGGAGTATCTTATCTTAATTATTACCTCACCTACAGTAACATGTGTATTCGATTTGAAGTAAATATGTTAAAATCCGAGTAGAATCAATTACACAATTTAAAAAAGTAGGAGTGGTCGAAAGAAATAAGAAGCTTTGGCACATAAAATTTTTATTTTTACCTCGCCTTCAGTAAGATGTGGATACAATTTGTACGAAGTAAATCTGCAAAAACACATGCATGGGGCGTTAGAGTAGGCGTGGTCGTGCCAACTCAGAAACCTTCCCGCTCTCATGCACAACAACTTTGCCGAAAATCATCACATGATCAGATGCATAGTTTAAGAGTCTATAAAGGACATGCATACATACAAACATTTATTTTTATATATATAGATTAATATTAATTTTGTATATGAGCTAAATATGCACTTTGTATGGGAGCTACCACGCCCATTAGTATGATCCCGCCCAATTTTCCCATAACTATTCATAATATAATCAACGTGCACAAATTTCTAAGACTCTGGCTATTATAGAACTTTAGATATATGATATTAAGTATTTACTTTGTACGGGAGCTGGAACGCCCACTGGTCGGATCATGCCCATTTTTCCCATGACTATTCACATTAACTAATAATCAACGTGCACAAATTTCTAAGACTCTGGCTATTATAGAGCTTTAGATATATGATATTAAGTATTTACTTTGTATATGAGCTGCCACTCCCACTAGTCCGATCCCGCCCATTTTTTCCTGATTATTCAAATCTGTAACATATGGGATACTGCGATGTTTCAAAACTCTTTTATCATACAAATAACGTATACAAAATTGCATGGTATTATCTGCAATATATTTCAAAATATTGCAATAAAATGGACAAAAGATATCAAATTTTTATGGTGGTTGTCTCACATATTGGTCCATAACTCTGGTTGGCCTAAACCGATTTTGCTGATTTTAAATACCAAACTTCTCGAAAGCATTTCTGACAGAATTATTGAACATTTGGATCCCGAATATATCTTGGGACTTCAAAAAACTGATATCAACATCCAGACAGACAGACGGACATGGCTTAATCAACTCCGCTATCTATAAGGATCCAGAATATATATACTTTATAGGGTCGGAAAATTATATTGTGGAAATTACACACGGAATGGCAAACTCATATATACCCTTCTCATGAAGGTGAAGGGTATAAAAAGAGAAGAGGAACAAACGCATGGTTGAGTGTTTTTCGGGACTGCCAGAAGAATTTCGGAAAAAATCATGAAAATTTAATGTTTATCTTCATTGGAAAGTAACTTAAAAACAAACATTTTGAACGTCACTTTGGGGAAATGGAACATTCATTTCTACTGGCAGCATCAACATATCTAGACCTAAGATTAAAAGAAAATCATTTTGAAGATCCCTTAGCTTTATCCACAGTCATGAGATATCTAAGAAATTAAATGGCAGAAATTGCTCATATAGATGACAGCATTGGAAGCGGCAGTGAAACGTCTTCTGTTGGTGAAGTGGAATTTCATTTATGGGCTCACCATAAATCTTTAGCCCCCAAACGAAGAAGAAAGAACAATGACTCAACACTTCCTCAAGATGAACTAAGCTTCTTTCTCAATGCTCCAGTACTAGAATTAAAGCGCAACGTAATAGACGCATGGGAAGAAATGAAATCGGTCTACCATAAGCTGTACTCTCTTGCACAAAAATATTGCTTTTTGATTGGTACATCTGTACCGTCAGAGCGGCTTTTTTCCAAAGCAGGTGCAGTAACGCAAAAACGGAACAGGTTAACCACGAAACGGTTATCAAAGCTTCTATTTTTAAATTCTGTGCTAAATAAGTGATTTTTTTCAATAAGTAATAATAATTTTTTTATTTATGATAATTTTCAATTTTACCTAAAAATATCGATTAATCGATTAAATCTTTCCAATTAATTGCAATCGATTATTTTTTCTTTTCGATTAATCATATACTCCATTAATCGATTATTCTTTTTTTTGCCATCACTAATCTTAGCATATGATATCTTTTTAATGAGGCTGGAATAACATCCAATGTTGATGGTTCCAAAATTGTATTTAAGGGTCGACCAATTAAAAAATGTGCAGGTGTGAGGGAACGTAAGTCATTGGGATCATTTGACATGCATGTGAGGGGCCTGCTATTGATAATAGCCTCGGCTTGACAACACACTGTATTAAGTTCATCAAACGTAAGTATGTGGACACCAATGGCTCTACGTATATAATGCTTTATTTAACTGTACTCTCCCATAAGCCTCCAAAATGAGGCGATCTCTATTGGCACATATAAAATTTGTTGCATTATCTGAATAAATTGTTGAGCATCGTCCTCTTCTTGCTATAAATCTTTTTAAAGCTGCGATAAATGCATTTGTTGTTAAGTCCGGTACGAGTTCAAGATGAACGGCCTTAACCGAAAAACATATGAATACTGCAATATATACCTTAATAGGTAACCGGCCACGTATTTGTTGTGTTATGTAAAATGGGCCGCAGTAGTCGACACCTGATACTGCAAATGGATGAAGTTGACTAACTCGGTCTTTCGGTAGTGCGCCCATTATTTGGTGTTCAGTTACAGGTCGAAGTCGATAACAAAAAACACAATTATGTATTACCTGCCTGATTGTTTGTTTTGCTTTAAGTATCCACAGACTTTCACGAAGAATATTATGTAGAGTTTGTAATCCTGCATGAAGATTTTTTTGATAATAGTGTCGAATGATTGTGTGTACAAAATTATGTGTAGATGGTAATACTATTGGATGTTTTACAGAAAACGGTAGACTTGAATTGTTGAGTCAACCACATACTCGTATTAGACCATTGTGTAAGAATGGCGACAACTTTAATAACTTTGATTGACGATTCAATTGACGATTCGAATTAAGACATTTAAGCTCTTCGGGAAACGACTGTCCTTGGATTAAACGACAAATAAATTCCAGTGATTGTTTTAATTCTTCTATTTCGATTAAACCGGTTTTTGGTATTTCTTTACGCACAATAGATAACGCATACCGAGAAACGTAGATAAATATTCTTAATAGCTTTTCATAGCTATTAATATATTTGTGTTGATACAACAAATCATTATTTTTTATGTTCGAATTATTTGATGCGATTAGAACAGATCGTCTCAATTCACAATTCGCATTTTCAGGATATATGAATGTGGGGATGGGCCAAACAGATTAATCTTGTAATAAGAATTCTGAGACATGAAACCATAGCTTATTATTTTTTAAGTTTACGGCTATAGTACCGCGTGATAAAATATCTGCTGGATTAATTTGTGCAGATGGTGTGTTCAATTTAATCTTCTTAACTCGATGTTTTACAAAAGGTTTCCAGCGTTTTGGCTCTCCAACAATCTACCACAACATTATTGTCGAATCAGACCAGCATATTATTTTCTGAGGTGGTAAGGGTAATGTCCTACATTCATTTTTCCAAGTTCGGACAACTATAATGGATGGGAGGAAGTATTAGATATTACACTCATTAATGATAGGTCTAAGGTATCAGTAGAGAGGTGGAGAGTATCCAATGAAAGATCATTTTCTAATCATAACTGGATTCTCTTCGAAATTAGACTTTAGAACTCGACAGAGAAAATACAATTTAGGAACCCAAGAAGGACTGATTGGTTCAAACATAAACTTAGGAATATGCCAGTTGTAGAAGATTTAATCACTGGTCTTGAAAGATTGGAGGAAAACTTTAGTAAAACTGTAGTCAAGTCACTAAAGCTAAGAAAAGCTTCCCTCCATGGTGGAATTCGGAGTTATATAAACTACGTAGGGAAACTCGTAGGACCTTTAACATTAGTTATAATAGTAAATCAGTGCAACCTTATCGTGATCTATACAAGAAATCTATAGTAGTCGCAAAAAGAAACTCATGGAGACGCTTCTGCGAATCTATAGATAACACAAAAGACTCTGCAAGACTTAGCAGAATTCTAGCCAAGGGGCAATCCAATCCCACCTATATCAAGAGGAAGGATTACTCCTGGTCCGAATCCTCAGCAGAGTCACTTGACATCCTATTGCATACGCATTTTCCAGGCTGTAGGGATGTTGCTATGGATACGGATATTGAGAATGTAGGTATGACTCTATCCAATATTGATAGTAACAACATCTCCTATGACAGGATATCATGGGCGATTGACAGTTTTACACCATTCAAGTTACCTGGGCCGGATGTTATTTTGTCAAAGATGCAACAAAGTGCAACCTCTGCGATGGTAGTCATCTTGTCGTGATGCAGAGGCTTAAGTGCAATGATATGTGTTGGCCCTGCTGGAGGGAACAGTTTAACTTGAGTTGGCTATTCCCGGTAGGGTCACCCATTCCAGAAGAGCACACATGGAGCACGATACTAAGAATTACCCTCCCCACTTGGTAGCGTCTGTTCCCTGTGGGGCGGCTATCAGTCGTTCCATCAACTTTATTTCCCCTCAATAGAGGGATGGTTGATGGAACATAGGTCCGATTGACCCTGAATTCAGATCACTTAGTCCGTCCGAAATCCACCAGTGTCTGTTCCCATATTGGGCGGCTGGGGGTCTGCGTCTGTTTTCCCTGAGGGGCGGCAGTTATCAACACCTGGCAGGCAGGTATAAAATGCACACTTCCGAAATGGAAGAAATATGGAAAAGCAAGAGAAGTCATGCCCCTCGTACCCGGTCCGGGGCTTTATAATCTCCGGGGACCCTATTCCCACAGCGATGGTATCAGGCTGTGGTGAATCGAATGCTACTGCTACTCAGGCTAGTCAGGTGACTACACCGGGCCAGGCTAGTCTGCAAGCTACTGGTGTCGCAGGAAGCCAATCTGGCATACCCAGGTTGGTGGAATGTAATAAAAAACCCATTATGACGCGTGGTTGTCATGTCAGCGATGAGATGCCTCTGGATTTCTCTCCAAGCACCTCTAAAGTCGCTCAAGTCCGTGCCGCAAAAGCGGTGAAACCCCCTGCTTCGGGTACTAATGTGAAGGAAGCGACTAAGTCGCCCCGAACAATAGTTTCCCAGATGCCCCTTGTGCAAACGGGGACAGTGATGGAATCCACCTGTCCTGACGCTGCACCACCCTCTGCCAACCCCGGCAACACTAATAATCCCCGGCACAAAAATCCTGCTCGACGGGCTGCAACCACGAGGCGCTCCGCCTTGAGATTCATTGAATCTTTGGGTCATAAAAAACCTGAAGAGCTCACTCCGGAGCAAACCGCTTCCCTTAGATGGGCCAAAGCCCATATAGCTGGTCTGCAAAACGCACCTCCCCCTGCTGAAAATGCAGCAGTGCCTAAGCGGCAACGTTCAGAGGAGGAAGCGGCAGTCAAAAGCCAACAACCTGGAGCTAAACGCTCTAAACACATGCCGAAGTCTCTGACTAAGTCCTTCAGTTGTTAAAGACAATCTCATGCGGGCTGTCATTGACAGAAGCAAAAATGACGGATCCATATCCCAGTCCAACTGGGCTATGGCTAAGCAAAAACTGGTGGAAGTGTTCTAGATGGATTTCAAAGAAAACGCAGGCACCCCTCCTCAATGTGATGATGCTGGATGGCACCAGGGTCACATTAAACTTATGTCTTGTGCAGATGAACGCTCAGCGTCGCTACTCGAGACTGCCATTGCATTGCTAGGGGAGGTATGGCCGGGATCTAAGCTGAAGGTGGTACCTATTAGTGAGATACCCCGAAGGCCTAGATCCATAGCTACAATACCAGCTGAGCCATCCAAACCGGAGGAGATCTTAGAGATCATTCAGTGCTGTAACCCTCAACTGCCTACCAGTGACTGGAAAGTAGTGAAGGTTACGGAGGCTGAAGGATCTTCGAGAAAGGCAATCGTAGTCCTGAATAAGGACTCTTTGGAAGCGCTTAGGAAGACACGAGGGAAGGTGTACTATGGCTTTGGTACCATCATCCTTCGTGTCTATCGAAGCGATAACAAGGACGATGCCACTCCTGTCAGCAATGTCAAACCCATGTCTGATGAGGACATGGAAAATAACACTACCATCATTCCAGACGAAACTGAAGATGCCAACTCTGTCACAGACATAGTGGGTGCCTTCTTTGAACGTCTGGACGAGGTGGTTGACGAGGACGCCCTTCTGAGCTCTGATCAGGAGGACGTCAACGTCACTGTTATTTAAAAGGAAGATGGTGAAGTTGACTCAGATCAATCTTCACCAATCTAAAGCAGCTTCTGCTGCACTACTCCTCCGAATAGCTCAGAAAGGGGAGGAGTTCTTAGTTAGGTGCTGGAGTTAGGGTGCTGTAGCTTAATTGGTTAGCGCATTTGATCATTAAGCATGAGTTGGTATTTGTCGCCCGGGTTCGATTCCCAGCCGCTGCCACTCAAACAAAATCAGTTTCTGAGAATTATTAGTTTTCTTTCTATCCATTATAACTAATATTTATCACAGCGCCCTCCTTCGGTGGTATAGCATTCAAACGCCACCGAAGTAAAATAAATAAATAAAGGCTACAAAATCACTGCTAGAGGCGCTGCAATTCTGCACTAAAAACAAACATTTTTTTTTTTTGCATATTCTTTTTTATTGTATCTTCATTTTAAATGAACTAACAATAGGTATTCAAATCTTAAAACTAAAGTTAATTAAGATAAGTCCAGCCAATGCTAGGCAAAATCTAGTTTTCAAATTCGATAGGATATAATGAGCAACTTATATTTATTCATCTGAGAGCGGTGGTGTCCCTCCTTCTCAAACGGCTATGACCGGGATGTTGTAAGATGTCTCGAGCGAGGGGATTTGGATGAGTTTCCAGCTTACCCAAATAAAGGGCCACGTGTTTAGTTATTTCCCATTTGACAAGTGGAACATCAAGATCGTTGTGTATGTTGTTGTTTTTAATATACCAAGGAGCGGTAGTTATCATTCGTAGAATTTTGTTTTGACGGCGTTGAATTTTCTCAATATTGGAGTTGGAGGCAGTGCCCCATAACTGGATACCATAGCACCAAATTGGCTTTAAGAGTGAGTTGTAGAGTAGAAGCTTACAATCGAGCCGAAGGACGGAGTTTCTGCCGATGAGCCAATGAATTTGGGCTGCTTTCAGTTTCATTTGAGTCAGCTTAGCATCTATATGTGGTTTCCATGTGAGGCGACGGTCCAGATGAATACCAAGATATTTCACGTGTGAGTTTTGAGGCACTATATGGTCATTAATACGAATAGGGGGGCATGATTCCCTACGTAGAGTAAATGTTACGTGGTTGCATATCTGTTCATTTATTTTTATTCCCCATTGTCTTGCCCATTTCTCCACTTGCGTTACGTGGTGCTGTAATTGAATCGAGGCATCTTTTGGATCTTTGTGAGTACTGAAAAATGCCGTATCATCAGCAAATGTTGACGTGTGAATTTCATTGTTTGTTGGCATGTCTGCTGTGTACAGCAAGTATAGAATTGGTCCTAAGATACTACCTTGAGGGACGCCAGCACCTATAGGTTGAGGACGGCTTAAATAATCACCTTCTTTAATCATAAACTGACGGTCGATTAAGTATTTCCATAGTAGGTGTTGAAGATTCACCGGCAAGTTCTGCTTTAATTTAGATATCAGGCCTTCATGCCATACTTTGTCGAAAGCTTGAGAGACGTCAATAAAGAGTGCCGAACAGTATCTCTTTTCCTCAAAGGTTTTTCTTATGACTTGTACCAATCTATGTGTTTGTTCTATTGTACTGTGTTGATATCTGAAGCCAAACTGGTGATTGGGAATGCAGTTGTTTTCATTCAAAATCGGAGTCAGCTTGGTTATAAGCAATTTCTCGAATAATTTGGACATAGTTGGTAATAGACTTATTGGCCTATACGACTCAACTTTGCAAGGATCTTTTCCCGGCTTAGGAATCATCTTTACTAGTGCAATTTTCCAAACCGGAGGGTAGTACTCAAGCCGTAAGATGGCATTAAAAAGAAAGAGGATTAATCTTTTTGCAATGCGAGGCAGCTCAAAAATCATTTTATTGCTGATTTTATCAAACCCAGGTGTTTTTTTAACATTTAAATTATCAATAGCCTCAACAACCTCCAGATATTGAAATCTTATTTGTACAGGTGGTCTGGCAACAACAGGCGGTAGTTGGCTAATGTCAGTATCCATATTGGGAGTGAATACATTTTTGAAATGACTTACGAAAAGGTTGCCTTTTTCTTCGTTATTTCGTGCCCAAGATCCGTTCAAAGTACGCAGTGGAGGTTTTGCGATTACGGGTTTTCTTAGATTTCGGACTGCACGCCATAATGAATAATTTGACTGGGAAGTTGCGTCTAGACCTTCCAGATGTTGTTTGAGAGACTCTGCTTTTTGCGCTTCTAGCAAGATCCTAAGATTTTTGGTACATTCTCTCAACCTAGTTTTAAGTTGGGGCGATCTGTGTTGTTGCCACTCTCTTCGGACTCTCCTTTTTTCAGACAATAGTTGCTCAACATCTGCAGAAAAAACTCTGTTGTACCTATTCGGGCGGTAAGTGGAAGAAGCATGTTCTGCGGCTTTCTCGATATGTTCATTAAGACTTTTTATACAGGCATCGATGTCTTCAGCAGTTTTTAACGGGAGTTTCTCTGTGCAGTGTGTGCTAATGTATTTTTTGTATTTTAACCAATTCAGACGTTTGACAAGAAGTAAGGCATCAGTTACGATTTGCTGAGGACTTCTGATGGTGATTACAGTGGGTGAGTGATCTGAAGAAAGATCCAGTGAAGCCTCGACTTCAATGAGTTCCGGGGATACCCCTTTTGCCACGCCGAAATCGATAACGTCAGGAATTTTTTGCTGGTCAGTTGGCCAATAAGTTGGTTGACCAGTTGAAATCACATTCAGTCCCATTTCAGACAGGGAATCGTACAAGATACGACCTTTAGGGCTAACGAGTCGTGAGCCCCAGAATGTATGCTTAGCATTGTAGTCGCCAGCCGCTATGAAACGGCTACCTAGTGATTTGTACAAATCTCTATACTGATCTTTTGTTATTGAAAATCTGGGCGGACAGTAAACTGACGAAATCACGAGGTTTTGACAAAAGTTCTCAATACAGATGTTTGTTGCTTGAAGATAACACTCTGAAAGACCACCCAATGAATGGTGTTTGATTCGCGATTTGACTAATATTGCCGAGCCACCACATGATCTATCTCTGGGGTCCTTGGTGTCGTAGAATGTATAACCACTTATTTTAAAAATGCTTCTCGACGTCATATGAGTCTCGGAAATCAGCATTACATCAATTTTCTTATTAAAAAGAAAATATTCAAGTTCATTTTTGTGTTGGCGTATGCCGTTTGCGTTCCAGAAACATATTTTGAGACAGTTCATGGTCTATTAAGTATGGCCTGCAGTAGCGTGGACTGCATTTTTTGCATCTCCTGCATCATACTTGTCATGCTTGTCATGAAATGGTTCATGGATTGCGCCAGATTCTCCATTATACCTTCAAGACGGCTAAAATTGTGGCTGTTTGTATCAAACAAACATAATGCGCAATTACAGAGTTGTGATATAAAAAAAAGCTTTCTTCTTTCACCACCTTTACTTCTTCAACTATCCCCTTTCCAAAGAAAGTAACGCAATTATATATAGGCATATTAATTACCTGAGTGTTACTTCTCTTTAAAAAAAAAAAAAATGGTCCAAGAACCATGGATCCACAAGGATCGGGTTTGTGGACGAAATATGAGAGGTTACAAGCTTCTCCATACCAAAGGTTCAGGTAAAATAAGATCCTGTATTTTAGCCAAAAGCTCTATGAATATCTTCATCCTATCTGATTACAGTGACGAAGATACAGTTACAGCCTCCTGGGAAACTAGGGATGGTGGCACTATTTGGCTGATTTCTAGCTACATGGCGCACGACCAGGGGGTTAATCCTCCAAATGAGAAGCTAAGAAGTGCGGTACGGAAGGCGAATGAATCCAGGATACCAGTTATAATCTGCACAGATGCTAACTCGCACCACATAGTATGGGGTAGTAGCGATACCAACTGTAGAGGTGGGAATCTTTTCAACTTTATACTCGAAAGTAGTTTAGAAGTAGTAAATAGAGGTTCAGAACCGACTTTTATTGTAGCAAATAGAAGAGAGGTTCTTGACTTAACACTTGTGAGTGCTTCATAAAGTAGCATTTTTTTTTTTTTTTTTTTTTTTTTTTTTTTTTTGCATTTAATTATTTATTGAATCTTCATATTTGAAATGACAATAAGTATTCAAATCTTAATACTAAAAAGAAAATAATAAGCCCAGCCAGTGCTAGACAAAAATTTTTATGATACTAAAAAAATTTCACATCAACTGATCCAGTCATCTATTTTGCGCTTGAGTTAAAGCAAGGGTATCCCTCCTTCTCAACCGATTGTGGCCACTAAAGTTAAGGATGTCTCGTGCAAGTGGGTTTGGATGGTGTTCGAGTTTGCTGACATACTTTGACGCATATTTTGTAAATTCGACTTTTACTAATGGCACGCCTAGATCTTTGTGGATTCGAGAATTTTTAACATACCATGGAGCTGCAGTAATTATACGTAGAATTTTATTTTGACCCCTTTGAATTTTTTCAATGTTGGATGCTGAGGCAGTACCCCATAATTGAATTCCATAGCACCAGATTGGCTTTAATATTGCATTGTACAACAAAAGTTTGCAATCCAATTTCAATGTAGAGTTTCTGCCGATTAGCCAATTAAGTTGCACTGCTTTTAATCTCATTTGTATAAGTTTCGCTTCAATATGAGACTTCCAAGTTAAACGGCGGTCGAGGTGAATGCCGAGGTATTTGACTTCATTGTGTTGCGAGATAATTTGATTATTTATTTTGATGAACGAGCAGGTATCTTTTCGCAATGTGAAAGTTATATGAATACATTTCTGTTCGTTAACCCTGATTTTCCAAAGCTCTAGCCAATTCTCTAGTTTATAAACATAATTCTGCAAATTCTGTGATGCAACTTGGTGGTCCTGATGGACGCTGATAAAGGCTGTATCGTCTGCAAAAGTTGACGTATGGATTTTAGGGTCTGACGGCATGTCGGAGGCATATATCAAATATAAAGTAGGACCCAGTATGCTACCCTGTGGCACACCTGATTCAATTGGCTGAGCGGTACTTAAAAAATCACCTTCTTTGATTTTAAATTTGCGACCGTATATTTTTTAATAAAGTAGCATGATCTTTAATTGGACTGTCTCTAAAGACTGTTCTTTATCGGATCATCTATACATTGATTTCAATGTTACTGATGTACAGGTCCCAATCGGGAATATAATTCAGAATCGTAGAAGAACTGATTGGGCATTACAACATGATGTTCTTGCACAATCGCTGTCCAATCCTACGACCATTGAAAGCGTCAATGATATCGAGAACGCCGTAAATGTGCTGACTGAGTCATTTAGCTTTGCTACGAATATGGCCTGTAGGCCTACTATATCCAAAGGGAAAAATAAGCCTCCTTGGTGGAATCCTGAGATAGCGTATGCAAGAGGTACATGTCGTAAATTGTTTAATGAGGCGAAACGTATGGGCACTTGGGCAGCCTACAAAACTTCATTAAATCACTTTAAGAACCTAATAAGTAGTGCGAAAAGGAAAGCTTGGAGGGACTTCTGCGATGGAGTGGAAGGCTCATCTGAGACAAACAGACTTCGTAAAATCTTATCAACCTCACCGGTTGTGCCAAGCTACATTTAGAAACCGTGTGGTAACTGGACCCTGAATAGTAAGGAAACTCTTGATGTATTACTTGATACTCATTTTCCAGGCTGTGTTTCGGTCAATGACCTTAATCCGGCAGCTCTCAGTTTTAACAGTGGCCCTCAATGTAACTCCATTCCGATTAATCGCGAAAGGATACGATGGACGATTAGTAGTTTTGGTCCTTTTAAGTCACCAGGACCAGATGGCATTATTCCAGCAGATCTTCAGAAAAATGAGGATATTGTGATCCCTTGGCTCATCAATATATACAATGAATGTATTACCAGAACCTATTTACCGTCAATGTGGACTAGATGTAAGGTTGTGTTTATACCCAGAGGAGGTAAAACGACACACACTAAACCTAAGGACTATAGACCAATTAGTATATCGTCTTTCCTGCTCAAGACTCTGGAAAGGGTCATTGACATCCACCTGAGAATGACTCTTCCTACGGAGCTAATCTCGCCGAATCAGCATGCCTACACCAAAGGTAAGTCTGTGGAAACCGCTCTACACTCACTGGTGGGCTCCATTGAGGAGTCACTAGGACATAAAGAGTACTCTTTAGTTGCCTTTCTTGATATACAAGGGGCCTTCAATAACGTCAGACCATCATCTATTCTTTCTGAATTGGAGAGATTGGGTGCTGAATCTAGTACTTGTCAATTTATACGTAGACTACTTGGTAATAGGGTCATATGTGCCACGCTTGGTAGTTCTACTGTAAACAGAATGGCAAATCGCGGCACGCCTCAAGGAGGAGTCCTATCACCTCTGTTGTGGAACTTGGCTATAAATTCCCTGCTGGTTGAGATGGACGGCATGAGAATAAAGACAGTCGCATATGCGGACGATGTTGCGGTTTTAATATCCGGTAAATATCTTGACACAATATCTAGATGTATGGAGTCAGCACTTAGTGTACTGAACAGATGGAGCATATCATGCGGGCTAAGTGTGAACCCTCTTAAAACGGAACTGGTACTTTTCACAAGAAGATATAAGATTGATAACTTTATTCCACCGAAATTGAATGGTATTAGACTAAAGATTGCGGAAAGTGCCAAATACCTTGGCATCATTCTAGATAGAAAATTATCCTGGACGTTGAATATACAGAACAGGATTAATAAGGCCTATGTGGCTATATACTCATGCAAAAAGGCAATTGGTACCAACTGGGGGATTAACCCTAAAGACATCAATTGGATCGTAAATGCTGTTGTAAGGCCCATTCTTTTCTACGGGGTATTGGTATGGTGGCATGCACTTGGGAATTCCTCACACAGACATGCGGTCGAACGTGTACTAAGGAATTGTGCCATCCTGATAACTGGCGCGGTAAGAACAACGCCAACAAAGGCACTGCTTACTATGCTGAACTGGCTACCAGTGGATTTAATGGCAACTCAACTGGCTCTAAATTCTGCTGTGAGGGTTAAGGATGGTTACTCATAGACTCAAAGAGACCATGGTCACTCTACTATAACGAGACATTGTGAAACCGAAACCATCTTTCGATCTGCTATTCTCCACATGCATCCCAAATAGGACCACATGGGTAGACGGGCTCTATACCCCCAATGAAGCAATAAGGATTTTTACCGACGGTTCGAAAAGGGGTAATAGAGTTGGAGGTGGATTCTACATCGAAGAATTTGGAATCAGATCCTCTTTTAGGCTTCCTGATTTCTGCTCTGTCCTTCAAGCAGAGATTACTGCCATTAAGCGAGCTGCAAACTGGCTGAAGTATTATCAAGTATCTGGAGATATATGCATATTTACCGACAGCAAAGCCGCCGTAAGCAACATAGCAGGTGTCTATTCGACATCGAGGTTAACCGCAGAATGCCGGATATCTCTGAACGAGATAGCGGAACATTCTAGGATAGCGCTGATATGGGTCCCTGGACACAGCTCGATACAGGTTAACTATATTGCTGACGATTTAGCCAAGGAAGGTACAATGCTGGCTGATGAGGAGATTGACTCCTTCACTGGCATTAACATGAAAAGTCTGAAATCACTGATTCAAGATGAGATGTTCAGACTTGCTCAGGTAAGGTGGACGAACGAAATTACCTGCTCTATTTCTAGGTCCACTTGGCCCTTATTTGATATGGGAAGGACGAAATCTTTACTTAGTTCTCGTCGCGACCTAATTAGGCTTATTGTCTCTCTACTTACAGGTCACTGTACTTTTGGGACACACGCCAGAAGACTTGGTCTACAATATAACGACTTTTGTAGAAGCTGTCATAACGAGGAGGAGGAGGAGACAGTCATCCACTTCCTCTGCGAATGCCCGGCCCTAGCGATGAAGAGGGAACGAATACTCGGGCACCCTTTCTTTCATGTTTGGGTGCACTATCCAGGATTAGTCCAAAATGCATCGGCACCTTTGCTAAGAAGTCTGGATGGTTTGACAGGGAAGCAACCGATGCGGTTTGAAATTGAGAGGTTGCCCACCAATGGGTATCACAATGGGACCAATATAATGGACCCAAGTGAGCTGTTTCAGAAAACGGCTACCCATATAACCTAACCTAACCTAACAAAGTGCAAAAAGGCATATCATTCCCTGGCTTCATAGAATTTTTACGCTCTGTCTCTCCTTCAACCATGTTCCGGTTAACTGGAGGAGAGTCAAGGTCGTTTTATTCATGAGAAGACGAAGGACTTTCGTCCAATTAGTCTTTCATCTTTTCAGCTTAAGACGTTGGAAAGACTCATTGACGCTCATATTAGGCAGCGCCTTGAGGGTTAAACATGGCTCTCAAACAGTCAGCATGCCTACCTTAAAGGTCGCTCTACAGAGACAGCTCTGCATGAGGTTGTAAGATTTATAGAGAGATCTTTCGAATTTAAACAATATACAATGGCAGCCTTTCTGGATATAGAGGGTGCTTTCAATAATGTAACTACTCTTGCAATTCAGCAAGCCCTTTCTAATCTAGACGTTGAAAAATATGTCAATAACTGGTTAGTTACCATGTTGAACTCAAGAACAGCCACAGCAAATCTTGGTAATACCGTTAAGTCCAAACAAGTTGAGAGAGGCACTCCACAGGGAGAAGTAATCTGGCCACTACTGTGGCTTATCGTCACTAGCTCGATTCTCATTGATCTAGACAGTAGGGGATAAAAGTTGTTGCTTATGTGGACGATGTGGTGATACTCGTACCAGGTCTATTTCCGGACGTTATCAGTGAGATTATGTCCACTGCTTTGGGGTTGCTCGACAACTGGGTCACGGTTAATGGTCTTGGGGTGCACCCGAGCAAAACGGAATTGTACTTTTCACGACGAAGACCACGATTCCAAGCTTCAATCTTCCAATGTTGAAAAACTGCGAAACCCCCCTTTCAAACAATGCAAAATATCAAGGCATTATACTGGACTCTAAATTTTCATGGAAGCTAAATACTCAACACAGGGTAAAGAAGGCAACGCACATTGGGGTCAAATGAATGAAAAGTGGCGATTAATTCAAAATATGAACTTTAAAATTCATGATCGTGTTTGGTACCGGGTGAAAGTGGATAAAATTCTGCATCACTAATTGCAAAAATTATACTTTTAAGTTGTTTGCTTTAGTTGAAGTGAGCACTTAAAGTTGAATAATTGTTATTTTTTTGTGCATATTGAAAAAAAGTGAAAATTTTGATATTTCAATTGATAATTTTTTCTATTAATACTTCTAAAAGTTAAATTTTTATAATGGAACCGTCAACATGTTTACTATATAGTACATGTTTTTTTGTTTAAATAAATATTTTAAAAATATTAAATGTTAATAAAATAAAATTAGCCCAAAAATGGGCTATTTTTGATTTATATATGGAGTTTCAACAACTTTGTTCGTGAGCTTGCGTAAAATCGTCTATATAGTGTTATAATATCAGATCTCAACTAATAAATCCCAAAATATTTTTTTGCGATTTTTTGCGATTTTTGAGTTATGCTTGTTTTTGTGAAATAACTCAAGATGCTAAAAATCCACAAATATGAAAAAAAAAACAAAACAAAACATCAAGTTGTTTTTACTTTGTTTTGTCATTATTTTCGTTATAGTAGTTGTTATTGTAGCTAAAAAAAATGTGTTGTTAATTAGAGATGGGGGCGTGAGTAACTTTAATTCACACATGCTCACGTGATTGCGCATGTTGGGTTTATTTACTATGAATAAAACTAATTAAATTATTTTACATGTGTTTATGATATTTCAATGAATTTTACTTAAACATTTGTTAATTTTAAATTATTAGAAAATTGTATATGGCACAAGTGCACTATTTTGAAAAATTGAAGGAGGTCACGCTCCCATCCCTATTTATTATTGTCATTTATTTGAGTCCTACATAATAACTGTTGGTCATATACATGCATCATACGAGTAAAGTTTTAATTTTGTTTTAAGCTGGAGATATCAATCTACTAATATAATGATAATACATTTTTATTTATTGTTTTAGCTGTCAATGTTTTGTGATGTGATGTTACATATTTAAAGTGTTGTGAAAGTGTAAATTATTCGGTACAGGGTTAAAGGAATTACTTTTTGCAAATTTTAAACGAATAGAAATCTTATTAATTTTAGGAACATGTCCCAAAACAATTTTCATTCCTCGTCATGAGTTGCATAATTTTATGAGGAGTGCAGAACCTAAATCACTTCAGGATAAATTTAAACTTTTGAGATGGGAAGTAATAAAACGTGTCGACTCTTCGGATATGGTAGATTTTATGACAAGGTTTCATAATTTTTGCTCTAGCTATGAGATTCGGTGGCAAAAATGTCATAGAAAGAATGAAATTTTTGTAAAAAATAATAAGAATTGGCTGGATGCCTCAATCTCATTCAGTCCACCACCAGAACCACAACAAAAAAGAGGTCGCAATGATCTCTCATTTGAAGAGTGCAAAGAAAATACAAAAGTTAAGAAATGTAAAGACATAAGAGATCAAATTTCTTTGCCTGTTTTGGCTTACGCCACACAAATGAGCTTGAGAGCTGCTGGAAAAATAGATGAGTCGAAAATTGTTAAGGAAATAATATCATCTCCAACAAAAGCCAAAAAATACCGAAAAAGTATAGAACAGGTACCACCACAGCAGTTAACTCCGGATGAAGCTCTGTCCGTTTTGGTAGAAGCGAAGCTAAGTCGCCACCAATATAATGTTATTAGAAAGGTTGCACCTGAGAAATTTCCATCATATAAATTGGTCCAAAGAGCTAAGAAAAAATGTTACCCAAAGGGAGAACAAATGAAAATTTCTGAAACATCAGCGCAAGTTAGCCTACAAGGAATATTGGATCATACCACTGAACGCCTTTTGTCGGTTAAAAATGCAGATTTAAATTCGTTAGACAACGAAAAAATCGAAAAAATTACTTTATACACTAAGTGGGGCTTTGACGGAAGTTCAGGGCATAGTTCTTACAAACAAGCCTTTCATGACAGTAATGCATCTGATTCTTCTGTATTTATTACGTCAATTGTACCATTAAAATTAGTTTGTAAAAACAAAATCATTTGGCATAATCCTCGACCGTCTTCAACTATGTTTTGCAGGCCATTAAAAATTGAATTTATGAAAGAAACGGTCAACAGTATTAAAACAGAAAGAGAAAGAGTGGAGACAGAAAAAAATGCTCTTATCGATACAGTAATATCAGTTGGAGAAAGAAAGATAAAAGTGAACCACAAACTAATTCTCGTTATGATTGACGGTAAAGTGTGTAACGCGATTACAGACACAAAGTCCACACAAAAGTGCTACATATGTGGCGCTACCAGCAAGGAGTTCAACAATATTGAACAAATGATTTCTAGAGATTCCAACGTAGACTTCATGGAGTTCGGTTTGTCTGTCCTACATGGCTGGATAAGATTTTTTGAATGTCTTATTCACTTGGCATATAAACTTCCAATTCAAAAATGGCAGGCAAGAAGTGACGAAGAAAAAAAAATTATTGCTGAAACTAAAAGTCGTATTCAACGCGAATTTAAAAAGAGAACGGGATTGATCATTGATCAACCAAAACCTGGTTTTGGTAACTCTAATGACGGGAATACTGCAAGACGTTTTTTTAAGAATGCAGAAGTATCTGCTGAAATTACTAAAATTGATTTAGAGTTGATCAAAAATATGCACACAACATTGAACAATTTACCAACTCAACATTGAACAATTTACCAACTTCGCTAATAACACTGCCAGGCTATTTGTGAAAAAATATCCATGGTACTATATGCCTCCTACTCTTCACAAATATTTTATTCATGGGCCTGAAATTATATCATTATCGCCATTGCCAATTGGTCAGCTAACCGAAGAGTCTCAGGAAGCCAGAAATAAAGATTTTAAAAGTTATAGGGAGAATTTTGCCCGTAAATGCAGTCGAGAAAAAACAATGGAAGATATCTTTAATAGATTTCTCTTAAGTTCAGATCCGTTTATAACAAGCATGAACAATAGTTCTAAAAAGAAAAAAGAGCTAATGCCAAAATCTGCATTGGAGTTGCTTGTACTTCCCAGCAATCAAAATAGCAATGATGAAGATGGAGATGAAGATTAAGATTATTGTAACGAATTAATTTATGATTATGAAATTGAATGTGAAGTAAATACTAACATTGAAGGTAATAATGATTATAATAAAATATTGTTGTTTTCAAAAAGAAAAAGAAATAGAATAACCGAATTTAATTAAATTTTTTTTAAATAGTGTGTTTATGGTTATTTATCAATAAAAAAACAATTACCCCCTATTTCACGATGTCGAAAGATAACGTTCGCTTAGATAAGACTTAAGACACAAACTTGATTTTTTCAAATGTTTCATTTTTGAGCAAAATTTTAAAATTTCGAGAAAAAAGGTATGATTTTAATTTAAAAATTTTCTAATAGAAATACATATAAAATATTTATTCCTTATTATCTTTAAAAATATAACTTATTTTTCTTAAAGTACATTTAGTATGCTTTAATTTGCAATTTAATTGAATAATTTATAGCGCACCGTTCCAAAGTTACAGCAAAAAATGTGAAAAAAGAGGATTTTTTACAGAACACAAAATGGCCCATAAAGGGTTAAAAAATGTGTTTTTCACTCTGTTTTTTTTTAAATGTTGGTTTTTTATGTATTTATAAATATCCATTAATAAAAAATATTTTTTTTTTAATTACGACTTCTATGAATTAATCGCCACTTTTCATGCATTTGGCCCCACTGTGCAACGGTGGTCTATTGGTAGGAAATGGGGACTTAGTCCCAGCATAGTTAAATGGATGTATACGGCTATAGTACGTCTAATTCTTACTTACGGATCTCTTGTATGGTGGACTGCAACTAGAAGGAAGTATGTCGTAGACCAACTATACAAAGTCCAGAGATCAGCCTGCATTGGCATAACTGGCGCACTAAAGACTAGTCCTTCAGAGGCACTGAACACTATATTGCACCTTATGCCAATTGACCTTCACATAATGGCCACTTCTGCCTGCAGCGCAGCGAGGCTTCAAGCGTGCGGTTGTTGGAGATCGAGAATATATGGCCACGCGGGGATTCTTGGCCAGTTGCCTTCAAACGTTCTCCAACCATCAGACTATATTACTCCATACACGGATTTTGATAGGATATTCAAGGTCTTAATTCCCTCCAGGAGTGAGTGGAATAGGGGTAATCTCGTGCACAAATATGACACTAGGATATACACAGACGGTTATAAAATGAGCTGTGGTGTTGGTTCTGGGGTCTTCTGTGACGAACCTGGGGTAGACATCTCGTATCGTCTTCCGAATGAGTGTAGTGTTTTCCAGGCGGAAATTTTTGCAATCATGGCAGCTTGTAATACATTACACGATCATAACATTAGCGGCAATATAGGTATTTTTATCGACAGTCAGGCAGCACTCCTCTCACTTAATGCCTACACAATTTCATATTCACTAGTTAGGCAATGTAGGAATTCTCTATGAAAGCTAGGTCGTCTGTCTGACATTACCTTGGTCTGGGTGCCTGCGCATAGGAACCACTACGGTAATGAACGGGCAGACGAACTAGCCAGAACAGGATCTACCTTAGATATTTCCAATGTGGTCTCAGTAGCAATTGATTTTCTTACAAAGGCTGAGTATAGATGGCGTAATTTAGACACATGACGAGTGGTGTGGCCTTTTAAAACGGGGTCCCTTCGACTCTACTTAAGAGTTCACACGTAGTGAACTACCACGTAAACCAACCAACCAAGGGTAATGTTTTCACCACCGATTATAAAAGTTGAGTTAACAACAAAGTTGCGCATATTTCTAATCTAGGAAGACTTACTGGTTTCAAGGGCGCAACACGTGACTTGGAGCATAAAAGTGAAGAAAATTTTCTATTTGAGCTAATTGTTACGGCATATATACATGCACCGTAAGCCTTGGAGCTGGCATCTGCAAATGCGTGAATATTAGTTTATCTGTTGACATTGACATACCTGAGCAATTGGATTATTGCTATCATGATGAGCTGATTTTGAATATCTAGCCACTCCTTAATGACACTTTGTGGCACTGATTCATCCCAATGCAGTTTTAATGACCAAAGGAACTGCAATAATAGCTTACATCTTACTATTATGGGGTTAACTAAGCCTAGTGGATCAAACAATTTTGCTACATGGGAGAGAATCACTCGTTTGGTGATTCTAGTCACGGAATCTTGCTTTTGATTGTAGGAGTAACTAAAATTGTCTTCTTGTGGCGACCATTTAAGACCCAGTGTCTTAATATATTCTAAATCATCAACCTTTATAATTTCTTCTCTTTCTAATGCTGGAACATCAAATTAGAATTAGAAGCAAACTTCCGGAGTGGAAAACCACCTCCTTTTAATAATTCAACGACTTGACGTTTAATTTCTACTACTTCGTCGACACTATTAGCACCAGTCATCAAGTTATCTTCATAAAAGTCTCGCATTGTCACTTTTGAGCCTATAGGCAAAGCTGATGCACCTTCTTCGGCTAACACTTGTAGACACTTTACAGCCAAATATGGCGCACTACGTGTACCATAAGCTACAGTTTTTAACACGTATGTGGACAATGTATCACTTGGGCTATCTCTCCACACAATACTTTGCCAATGAACATCATTTTCATTTACCAAAACTTGCCGATACATCTTAGCGATATCCGCAACTAGCACAAATTTATGGAGTCGGAGTCTTGATAAAATAGAAAATATATCTACCTGAAGAGTTGGACCCAGACGCAAAATGTGGTTCAATGACAATCCGCTGGACGTACGGCACGAGCCATCGAAAACAACTCGCAATATTGTCATCGAACTATCCGGTTTTAGTACGCAATGATGTGGTATGTAATTAAAGTTTGTACTGACCTCTGATGCAGCCTTAACCATATGATGCAAATCGATGTATTCTTGCATAATCTTTTTTCCAATGAATGAAATCTTTTTGTTGCAATTTGAGTTGTTGATCCCAGCTCTTTTGGATTTGTTTTATATGGAAGATTCACTATGAATTTATTTGTGACCGGGCATCTGGTCGTGGTTTTATAAAAAATCGTTCACACTCGTCTTCCTCTGTGGTATTGTTATTTTTACAATTAGTGTCCTCTATTTTCCAAAAACGTTCTAACATATCTTCTACTAAAGGTTCATCAGATTTTATAAACAACTTGTGTAATGGTTTTGTTGAATTTTGCAGGCAATAAAATGCAAACAATTCATCTGACGTTTTGTTTGGTTTGTAAGTGGTAGAAAATTAGTGGTTTGTTGTTACATCTGTTAATCGTGGTGAGTTAAAATTTAATGACGTAACACATAATGAAGTTTGTGAGTTGTTTGTTTTTGTTTTGTTTAAATCGACGCATGTTTATTTTTGACAGTTGTACCTGTAACAATCCAATATAGTATTGGCTGTTGCAGTATGCAATGCAACATTTCATTGCATAGAGTTCATAATACATAGCATTTAGAAATATAATTAAAAATTGTTAGTTTAAGATTCTCTTTAATAGTCCAATATCTTTATATTTTACTAGCTAAAACCCGGTGTGCTTCGCTACTCGTATCGTAGTGAAATAAAAATTTTAGAGTTAAATAAATATAATTATTAAGTTATTAAAATCTACAGTTTTCCTTTTAAATTAAATCTTATTACATTATCTTGTTATGATTTACAATATACAAACAAACAAACAAACACACATTCAATTTTATATATAGATAAGGGTTTCAAATGTATACAAATTTTAACATTTAATTAATATTGTTGCAAGTCAGCGCATTGGTGTTCTAAATATTAATATTGATAGCTGATATAGCTTTCCTTATATATAATTTGTCATCATATCTATGGGAGGTGCCACGCCCACTATTGATAGTCCGCCCATTCTTATCCTAAATATTAATACTGATGGTAGAATAACCGTACCATACATATCTTATTTGATATATTTGATATTTTTTTAATTATCATCATATGGGAGATGCCACGCCCCCTGTCGCTACTACTCCCATTTTTTTCCACAAATATTTAAACAGACAATGGAATTGCTCATGCAAAATTTGAGTACCATAGCTATTATAGTTTCCCAAGTATTTGATTTTTAAAATTAACTTTGTATGGGAGGTACCACGCCCACTTAAAACTTCAAAAAAAAGTAGCCTATAGCTCCTTCCAGACATACAGAAATATATTGTGAAAATTTCAAGCAAATCGGGTTAGCCGTTTAGCCGTCTATAGATCCCAAACTAATAATAATAAACATTCATACAAACTCACAATCACTTTTATATATGTATATAGATGAAAGTTTTGTAATTTCTATTTAAAAACGAAATGAAAGTTTTAATTGGCGGTTGACCAGCAGAGCAAAAGAATTCAGCTGTTTTATTTTCAGGGAAGTAAAAAGCAACCCAGTGCTGTCCAGGTTTATAAAAAGGATCAGTATTAGCAATATAAAATGATGGCTTGATAACTGCTTTTGTTTGTAATTTATTACATGGAAAATACCTTTAAATTTATTTTGTGTTATAATATTTGAATTTAAAGTGTGTATAATTTTTGTTGAATTCATAGCGTTTGAATAATACTGCGAGTTTTATGAATTTCTATTATACTATCAAATTCGCAATATACTAAACAGGTAATTGCTTCAGAAATTGGTTTTCTAAAATTACACATGTAGGTAGGGTGGCCAGATATAAAATCGACAAAAAAGTACAGATATCAAATCGAAGTAAAAACAGCAGTACAAATAAGAAAAAAAGTACACTTTTTATTTTAAGAAAATCATAAAATTCAGTACATAAAAGAAATAATTGATATAACCAAAGACTATAAATATATAAAGATGTTGCACGCAGTGTATTTAAAATTGACAAAATTTTGTGCTTCCTCTGGATGCGGGAGGGAAGACAAAAGGGAAAGAAGCACAAAGAAAGAGCGTAACAATCTGTCGTCTCTTGTTGAGTATACCCTGCCAACATTTTCTATTGCGGAAGTGACGCTAAGAAGTTGAAACTCATCTTCTGCGATACCATTTTCTGATCGTAGAAGTGTCTTCCGTATTGAGAAGTTGTACCCCCCGGAAGTAACTTCAAGAAGTCACTTCAGCGTAACTTCAAGAAGCCACTTCAGCGTAACTTCAAGAAGTCACTTCTGCTTAACTTCAAGAAGCCGCCTCTCTTTTGCTTTTGATTATTTTTGCCTTTACAGATAATACACTCAAATTGACTATGGGATAACAAATATATAAAAACTACAACAATAACAAAACAACACCACACTTTACCACTGACCGACCACAGCAAATGACAAAATAAAACTAATTTCGATGATGTCGAAAACTTCTTTTTGGCATTCTTTTCATTTCTTTTATAACGGGGCATGTCATTTTCGGCTGGTGTTGTAAACAACAAACAATCTTCGAAACGTCGTCTGGATGATTAAAAGACGACTGCAATATAAATTGTTATTGTTATCTTCCAATTAACGTTTGGAAGTGAGTAAGACGTAACGCCTTTGACGATGCAAGAAACTTCCAATTGCTGGCAGGGTAAGATCTTTTAATTCTCACTTATCATTGTTTGTGTGCATGTGTGTGTTGTACATTGCATTAAAAATGTAAAAATAAAATAAAAACCTAACAAAAGAAATTTTGTTTCTTACAATTTTTGTGCAAATAACTTTCGTCAAAAATTTGACCGATTGTGTAATTGTGGGGAAAGAGTATGTGTTTTATTGTTGTACAGACAAAACTATATCGACTCGCACCGAATTAGGTATAATGCTATTTTTTAGATTTTAGACTATTCAAATATGTATGTTTGTATCTACTTACCATATATAATTTTATAGACAGTTCAATTATGAACTTCTGTATAGAATGAAGTTGTAATAACAGGAATGTTTTTTTTGTTTAGTATTTATTAAATTTATTTATCAGTGTTTCAAAATTTTAACTTTTTCTGTACTGGATAATTTGTATTTGTATGTTTCCCATGTGGCATGCTTCCGTAGTAAAATAAGAACTAGTAAATTAAGCATCTCCATTCTGTGTTTATAACATTCGTTATTCTCATCAAACCAAAAAGAATAAATTGTATCTTTGGTGCAACTTACGCATTGGTCAACAACAAATGTTTTTATGTTTTTTATTGCTTTATTTTTTAAAAATATTTTTTCGAAGACTTTTATATGAATTTTACAAACTTCAAAAAATAAGTCAGATGGAGCGCACAAACTTCCAAAGTGGGAATCTTTTGTATAATTTTTTGCATGAACAAACATTTCTGAAGGATATGACAGAATTTGGGCTGGTTTAATTATATCCACACGACATTTAACGCAAGATATTCGTTGAGCTATGTAACCAACAAAATATCGACTTGACGTTAATTCTATTGGCACATTGTTGGAGGTAAAACAATCGGAGTCTTCATTAAAATATTCTTTATTTTCATCGTATACATCTGCGACATATATTTCAGGGGTATGGGTACTTTCTGATAAACTTCCAGTCCTTATAACTAGTATCTTCTAAAATTGTTTGAAACTCCATAGGTAAAAACATTGCATCGTCGTTTGCACAATTTGATGAGGTGCTAAACTGAGTCATTTTTAAAGATAATAACTTAGCTACTGCCAAATTAAATTCATGAACCGATGGATTTTTGCAGTGTCCACCTTTGGCACGTATATATGAAAACAAGTTTTCTATAGGATCTTGGTTAAAATGGCTCGTTAAAATGCAAAGTAAATTTGAATTTTCTTCAAACAGTTCTTTCGACAAAGATAAAATAGCTCTCGCTGTTTGAACTAGCCCGGTGATTGAAAATATTTTATTACCATCATATTCAACCTGTTTCATGTAGGTAATCAGCTCTTGAAGTACTTGCCAAGTTGTACTATTAAACTTTAAGCCACGTTTTAGGGGGTTGGAGTCTTTGAAGTGCCTGCTGTTTAAACAGTCAAAGTAACTGTCGAGCTTTTTTATAAATGCACATGTTGAAGTGGCTACCGCTGATGAACTTCGTGTAAACTGTCGATTTTAAATATAAATATAATTTGCAGCAAAATTTGTTTTAAAATAATGCTTCAAAATTACTACTAAATTTTAAAATTTAATTATGGTATTTAATTAATGTATGTAATAATTAAGTGATTATTTTCATAATTTGCTAGTTTTATTTCTCTCTAAATATGTAATTCTAAATATTTATATAATAAAGGTTTTTTATTTCGCTGCGAATCGATATAGTTTCATTTCTACAACAATAAAACACGTATTCTTACCCTACAATAACACAAACGGTAACATTTAATTTTCTACAGGTTATTTGCACATACATTTTGTGAAAACAAGACTTCTATTAGTTTGTATGTACAGGGTGGGCCAAGTTTGACTGAATGATTTGAACTCTATTGGCATATTGTAGCCGTTGTGGTGCATCCCTCGGCAATAATTCTTGGGCCAATTGAATTTTATATGGAAACATCTTCAGATCAACTTTTAGAATACGTCGTAGCGATGTTCTGGAGATGTTCAATTGAGTATTAAATTAAAAATGCAAAAGTTATAAGCATTTCAAATCAGTCAGTCCAAGTTGGCCCACCCTGTATTTTGATTCGGCAATATACCCAGCCAGCATTTCGTGAAAATTTTAAACAAAAATGAGTAACATATGACTCTTCTAGATGATTAAAACAATCGAATATGCGCTCATTATTTAGTCGTAAGTTACTCTCCAGTCGTGAGGAAACGGTACCCTGCAATGACTATTCCTACAGAATAGTTTATGATTTATGCTTTAAATCAGTTTTTACGAGTATTTGATATAACTTTTTACTTAATTTGGCAATCGTTTTGTGGTAATATTTGAAATCATTTTATGATCATATTTGAAATCATATACAATCATTTTTTGATTATATTTAAAATCATTTTCGCCCCAATTTTATAGTCAGATATTACTATAATTATAATTCTTTTTATGATTGAATGTGAAATAATTTTAAAATCAATTTTTTTTTTGTAATATTAATTTATTTCTATTCCATTTTAATTACATTTATTAAAGTTAATTAAATTTAAGTAAAAAAAAAGTTAAATAGAATTTAAGTTAAAAAAGCAAAACAGAAAATAAAGACTTAGGGCCATTATTACAACTTGCCTCTAATGTTCTTAATAGTAAAAGGTAACTTTAATTAAAGTGAGGAATAAAGTGACCTTTAAGTTTTTTCGTTATTACAACTTCCTTGTAAAATAAAATAATTTTTTTTCTAAAATATGGCAATACCAGTGAAAAACCGATTACTTTTGACAAATTACTGACAAGAAACAGTAAATTGTGTGTGTTTGTGAAAACATTTGTTTGTGAAAAAAATATAAATCAAACGTCTGCTTTCCATTTTTGTTTATCAAATTATTTATTGGCAAAACAAAATTAAAATTAATTTATTTTTCATGAAGTTGACATTTTTTTCAGAACATATGGCAACTTCAACCACATACCTCACTATAAAATTTAAAGGCAAGATGATCTTCCCTTTAGCTTATCGGTTGGTTTTAGATTAAAGTAAACTTGTAATAACCAAATACTTCTTATCTGTCCGATAACATCATACTTTTAACTATTGCCAAGTTGTAATAATGGGCCTTAATGTATACAAACTATAACTCATTTTTACATTGGCGTTTACGTTTTTGCAGGCGCTCTTTAGCATGCACAAAGTGTTGTTGGAGAATTCCATTAATTTCTTTCGCTTCAGCTTTATACTTCTGGTGGCAAATATCTGTAACAAAACATATTAAATACAAAATCATATTGTTATTTAAATTCATATAAATCTTACTTATGACTATGGTTGTAATAAGCAACTTCTCAGCGCTTGGTTTTTCGTTGGTTCCCTTCCAACTGAATTGAGAAGCCAATTCATCAGAAAATACTTTCCTTATGGAACTTCTAAGGAACTGCGTCTGTCCATCGCCACCAATATTTCCAATAAAATTTTTCTATGACAAAAAACAATCAAAAGAAAAAGTAACATAAAAATATGGGAAGGAATACATCGTTTCAATATACTTACAAAATCATCCAAGAATTCTTCATCTATCACTGTTAAATAATGCCTCAAAACTATTAGTATTTCCTGGAAACGTTTCAATCTGCTCTTCCATATCTTGTTGAACTTCAGGATTGCTTGGCATAATTTTTTTAGCTTCTTTTACAGCTACGCGCCTTATTTTTTTGGCTGACATTTCTTCAATATATTTAAATTGTTTTTTTTTTTTGTTTTGTTATTAATACCTTTTTTAGAAATGTCTCAAATTTTAGACCCCAACTTCTCACTATGAATCACAAAACTAAATGAATATAAATTTTATTTCAACTTCTCAAATTTTCAACTTGATATAAAAGTCCCGGTATAACTGTTTTAATAAAACACAAACATCAGTTTTCAATCATATAATTACCAAAAAATGATAGCACCTGCACGTAGATCATATTTTAAACATATAATGAGTAAAAAATTATTTATATTTATTTATTTTTTTTAACCAAGAATACATTTTTGTTATTATCATTTTTTGGTCATCTAGTGTAATCTATAATGACTCAGAAAATGATTAAAAAAATATCTTCAGTTTTCAATCATAAAGAATAGTCATATTTGACTGTTTCTTTTGTTTAAATACATGAAAACTTAGTTTTCAATCACCGAAAGTAGTCAAAAATGAGCCAGTTAGATGACTGCTGAAAATTCAATCATCCAAATGCTGGCTGGGAATGAATAAAGAATATACATACATACATATGTATGTATGTACAAAATTTCTTATGTTTTAAATTAAAACTTTTAATAAAAATTGGTATGAAACCTACTCAATTCATTTTGAAGTTTTTTTATATTTACTAAATATTATTTAGGTATAGGGTAGCCAGATTTGAAATACGGAAAAACAGTACATCTTATACAAAAAACAGTACAATTCAAAAAAAACAGTACATTTTATTTTTTAACGAAAACATAACTCTTTATTCATGTAATAACATTTTTGTAATATTAATTTAATAAGCAACAAAAAATTTTTAAAAATACTTAAAAATATGAGATCATAACATATATTATGAACGTTTTTGAAGAAGGTACATAGAAAATACAATTTTAATGACATATTGTATCTTTTATATAATCAAAGTCCTTTTAGATTACAATAGTTTTGCTTTGCTTGTAATACAAAGTTTTAAATTTATTAGTTTTTTTAAATCAATCTGTATATGTATTAATTTACATTTCAAAAGTGAACTTTAAATTTAATGTCAACTCAATTTTACTCCTTTTTTAATCTTTTTTAGTAAAAATAATGTTGTTCCAATTTACATGGTGTAGAAATTTATTATTTAAAAATCAAGAAGTATCATTTATTGAAAAAAATCCAAGTAACATTTTATCTTAACCCCCTATAACATGACTACTTTAAAATTAAGTGTGTCATCAGTTTTTCGAAAAATGTATTTAAATACGTTGTATAAACAACGATATTTTTATGAAATCCAATTTGTTTTTTTATTAATCGTCATGTTAATCTACAATGTTTAATGGTTAGAAATGCCTTTAGAGCAATGATGTCTATTTCATGAAACAATTGCTGTTGTATTCATATCATAATGACAAACAAATTTTTTTGGACACAAATGCTTTAGAGCCATTAACACTGATCTCCTAATCAACTTTAAAGTGGATTAAACCCCAATAAATAAATCCTTTTTTTAATAAAGCAATACACTGAATAAAAATTTTTTCTTATCAATATTTTTTCAATTTTAATATAAATAAGCTTTTAACGAAAAAACAGTACAAAAAACAGTACAAGGTGTAAAAACAGTACATTTGCGTACTGTTTTGAGTCTTGTGCATAAAACAGTACATTTAAAAAAAAACAGTACGCGTACTGCTAAAAACAGTACGTCTGGCACCCCTATTTAGGTACCTACACATAATTTAATAAATATACATACATACATATGTAGCAACAAAACGAAATATAACATTACAATTAACTTCCCATAACAACTAAAGTTAAACAACACAAAATAGAAGATCATAAAGTAAACCGTTATAACATAAACACATGCATTGTGAACAATTTTTTTGTTTCATTTTTGTATAGTAGCATTGGACATTTTTTACTTCTCACTATTCACATACATATATGTACTCTAAAGAAAAAAACTAGTGTATTTATTTATGTATGCTGTAATGTCAAAAAATTCTTAGCTAATCATTTTCGAATGTGCGCGTAAAACAAAACATTTGCAAATTTCATTCATGACAATTTATCATGAATGCATAAATTTAAGTGTTCATACATGAATTCTTCTGAACCCTGATCTTTATATATTTATAGTCTTTGATATAACTAAGAACTAGGAAATTCAGTATTAACAATAACAATCCAACGAAGAAAATAACAAATAATAAAAATAAAATAAGAGATCATACATATGGGCTAATAGGATACATATTCAAGCTTCAAAATATATAAGCAATAGGGTTTTACGGTGGTTTGTTTGTTCTTGGCAGAGGGTAACCTAAACGTACCTCTTGCTTTCTTTTATTCTTGTAAAAAAAAAAATTTATTTTGAATGAATTTTAATAATTTTGTTTTCCAAACTAGCTTTATAAACAGAGTTTTTTATGCACTTTAATCCAGGGTTCAGAAGAATTCATGTATGAACACTTAAATTTATGCATTCATGATAAATTGAGTAGGTTTCATACCAATTTTTATTAAAAGTTTTAATTTAAAACATAAGAAATTTTGTACATACATATGTATGTATGTATATTCTTTATTCATTTACAGAAGTAAAAATATTTTCAATATCAAAATTTAAGAGTTCATAATTAAGCTTTGTTATTAGAATATTAGAAAGTTTTTTCTATTCATTGCTACGCAAACGTTTGTTTATTCAATTGTAAATTCAAATCTGTACTGACCTCAATAAATCATACCACAACAATGCAAAACAAAATTACACGCATTCTTATGGCGTTTTCTTTTCTGGCAAAAATGTTACACGTTTTTCCCATTTCGCATCTTTTTTAATTTTTTTGTGTTCTTTTCTGAAGAAATGTCAACACTGCTAAAGTGTAGTGTGTTCTTTTCTATAAATGTCACACTATAAATTTAAAAAATGGTGCACCTTTCACACTCTGTATTTTTAGAGGGGGAGAATCGCACGATAAAACAGCTGACCAGTGATGCCAACTTTTGGGACTCAAAACGCGTAAACATTTTTGAAAAAAGGGCTAAATAAAAAAAAAACACATCCAATTTTCTTTTTTTATTCGCGTTTTGAGTGACTAAAATCCGGCTAAATCTAGCCCGAAAAGGGCTAAGTTGAAATCGCTGCAGCTGACATTTGATTTATTTATGAATGTGTATTTGTGTTAAGAAACAAAAAAGATATATACAAAATGGAAAATATTACTACTTTTTTATGTGCTGAAAAAATTTTGGATGACTTGTTGGATTCATCTTCAGCATCTGATGATGATAAAATATTTTATATAATTATGGAAAGAAATCCACAACCGCGAGTGAAAGGCTTTGTAAAGAACGTAATTAATGAATACTCTGAAGTTGATGTATGTCAAATTTCATAGGACAATATCTCCTACTTCTTATATATGTAATGTATGTTTATATATATAATTTTTATAGTTTAAGAAGAATTTGCGTATTAGTCGGGAAGGTGCCATTGGTCTTTTTTATAAATATTCATTATCTTATTTCAAGCGATCTTACCAGGGAGCTATCTGCTTCTTCTTTTTTAACAAAAAAACAAAAACAGCTGTACATGAAAAAAAAGTGTTACACTGTTGTAATTTTATGTTCTATTCTGACCATTAAAAATGCGACATCTTTAAAATGTGGGGTAAACATTATAAAAATGTACATAATAAAAGTGTAACATTTTATTTCAGAAAAGAAAACACCATTATTTTCTTCATGTATGCAGCTTCAAATAAAAACATTTTTTGCTTTTGATTTTTGAATGCTAGTGCAAAGTAAAACCTGATGTTCTTCTTATGTGAACAAATTACAAAAATGTCCAAATGTATGAAATAAAAAGTTTTTTCTCAATTTAGTAAGAAAAAAAAAAACATTACAAATCCTATCATACATGAATGAATAAAACAAAATATTTCGTGTCTCTTCATACACGAATAGAACATAACACAAAAAAAATCAAAATTTTTTTTTCATGAACATGAGCGACAAATGAATGAATATTTGACACTCTGCTTTAATCTGATGAAAAAAAATAAATACCTTTTTACACTTTTTTTAAAAAAATATAAATGACAGTGTGTAACGTCCGTAACGACATGAAAATACCCAAAAATTTTATTTTTATATATACAAATATATTTAATATAAATGTGTTTATAATGGATTTTCACCTGCTGAATCTGGGCTTAAAATTGCTCTAGGTTGCCGAGAATCCGAATAACTTCCCCTCAAAGTAACAAAAAGTGTGTTTAAATAACATGCGATCCCCCAATCAGCAACTTAAATTGAGATGAATTTACAATTCTTCTGAAACCTAAAATAATTCCTGAAAATCAATAATTAGTAATTAATAACCATGTTGTAAACCGCAACCCCGATGCCCCCCTCAAATATTTGGTGGTACACCCATGCATGCAATGTTTACGTACGTTAGAAATCTTTTATAAATTCATTTCAATTATAAACGCGCGTGGTAACAAATATATAAGTATTAATTAAATTGAGTTCAAATGCAGACAGAGCAAAAAAATTTATTAAGCGAAAAAATATATTAATATATATTATATTATATTAAATATATTATATCTCCTAGCCTCCATACAAATGTCCTCTCGAAATAAAACTTTATCGGTCTTAAAAGTTTAATTAATACACGTATCAAAACTAATATTCACCACAAACAAATTATATATAATACCTAATCACAACCAATATATAATTAAGCATAGCTTCCATATAAGGCTCACTCCCGAAAGTCACTTTAACAATCATAAATCCTTAAAAGTTTTGGTATCCAAATAAAATTCAACACTAATAGGTTTCATAAATACAAAGTTATTTTACTTAATTTTATAAGGATCGGTTTATAGGTATCATAGCTCTCATATACGAATAAGACCCTCTTATGGAAAAGTTTTAACAAGCATAAATCTTTTACAAGTGTTGATGTCAAGATAAATTTAATTCAAATAATTTGTATATGCACAGCTACTAAATGTTATGATGATCGGTTCATAGTTCCCACATACTTTACTTGACTTCTTACTTCTTTCTATTTGTAGTAAGTTAAACCAAAATATGCACATCTGTTGAAATTTATAACTAACACTAATATAATAATAAAAATAACTTTACTTACTTCTAGAATGGGCGATGTTGTACTGGGTCCACTTATGATTAGTAAAACATGTGGTCGTTTTCCATAACTTAAATCGTAATATATGTCGACTAGAGGAGTTGGACCTAATTCATATATTTTTGATATAAGCTGAGATATACTAGATGGACCGAGTGCTCCAATCGGCAAATAGCCTCCCAGTTGCTCCAAAACTAATCGAATCGTTGCTGAATTTGTATTTTGTCTTAGGCAGCTGCCAAATAAACGACCTAATTTTCGAAAAGGTCCAGATGTGGTGTTGTGCTGCAATAGTTCTGCAATAATAATAATTACTTTTATTTGTTTGTCAAAAAATTTACAATTAAAAAAATAAACATTGTACATATATCGGTCGTTAACGTCAACTGAAGTTTTTAAAAACCACCTCTCTGATTTTATTATTTCAGTCAAAACTAGTGTTGCCAATTATGTATTCTACTATAACTATGATAAATTTTAAGTTCATATTTTTATACGCTCAACCACCATAAGTGGTGCGAGTATGTATATATGTATAAGTTTGTCATTCCGGGTGTAACACTGAGAAATACTCATCTGAGACCCAACAAAGTATGTATATTATTGGTCCTTACAAAATTCTAAATCGATTGAGCCATGTCCGTCTGTCTGTCGGTCTGTGTAAAACACGCTCACGCCAAAGGACAAAACTGAAATCAAAAAAAGTTTACAAAAAATCATTTATAGTTCTCCTAAGCAGTTTGGTATTGAAAATCAGCAAAATCGGTATAGTAGAACAAGAGTTTTGGATCAAAATTGTTAGGGATTTAAAAAATTTCATATTTGCAGTTTGCACTATATTCAATTTTGTTTTAGTGTATGTTAATTTCAATAGACCTAAAAATGCAACACTGCACAATGGTTTTTTTCGTTTTTTTTTTTTTGGCATAAAGTCAATTTTTTTTTTGTTAAGTATTTTAAAATTGTGTTGATTTTTAATTTTTAAATACCCTCGTTAGATAAAAACATATTTAACTTTAACATGTGAAGCAACACTATTCTGTTTGCGTGCTGTTAAAGTCAGCTCATTATGTACCAGACGTTTTGTGTGAAATTGGCGGAGAAAATTTTGCAACTTTAATTGTTTGTTCTGGCGAAAGTTTACACAAAAGTGAAAAAGATTAATATGGAAAACGATTGTCCAGGTATGTAAAACTATAGTTTACTAATGTTTGTGTGGTTTTTATGTGTTTTGTCCAATTGTACCGTGTTTTGTGTATGTGTATTTTTAGAATGAGCTTAACAAATGTAGTTGTGTTTCGTGGATCAGAACTTTTGCATGGCAAAGCGTTGCAAAAAGTTGTTAATGAGAAGTTATTAAACAAAGTGTGCAGATTAATAAGAAACTAATCTTTTTTGTCCGAATCCACACGTTTTCGAAAAAATCAAATTTTTCTAGTACAATATGTGTTTAGTCGTGCTGAGCTGGTTGACATTTGGAGCAACAACAATCGCTCAGGAGACGCCGTACAACAGCACATATTAGAAAGCATTGCTCAAAAGCATTTAAATAACGAGAACAATAAGTCAATAAATGAAAAAGTGAAAGTCTTCGTCAATTATATAAATAAACACTTGCCGAAGTGTAATGTAACTCTGGAAAGATTTAAGGGAGGTCATTATGCGTTAGCAAATAAAGTGGTCTTAAGTCTTACCTAAGCGAACGTTATCGCTCGATATCGTGGGCCAGGGGTTTAATTCTGTTTCTTTGTCCAGGTCTAAAAAACAAACATCACCGCACGTACAAAATGTACGCTTATCGCATCGCATTTGCTTTCGCATCGCAATAGAGAGTAACCCCCCAGAGCCATGGTGGTCATCAATAGCAATGGTTACGCGTGGTATCGACGATTTTCGAAAGAAGTACATTCAAGCTTCTTCTTTTGTCTGCTCATCCATTTTAATACTTATCCATTTATGGCATAATTTCTCCTCAATTGCAGCTAATACTTCGGACAGAAGTTTTGAAAAAGTTGACTGGGAAATATTAAGATGCCAATCCTTGCCAACTCCATGTTGGTAATTTCCATCAGCGAAGAAACGAAGGGCTGCTGCCAGCTAGTCAACAGGCCTTAAGCATCCAAGCCGTGATTGCTGTTAGATTTTGTCTTCCAATTCAGATAAAATATATTTAAATGTCTCTTTGTTGATTCTAAAATTTTTTCCTAATCCTTCTTTTGGTATTAGAAGAGGTGATTTTAAATTTTTAATAAACATACCTATCTGGCATCATTCATTTTAAATATATCCGGCGTGTTATTTCTTAAATTTTTATTTACTCCTCTCAGATATTCAGATTGTGCATTAATTAAAAATGCAATCGAATACATCTCAATTTTTATTTTAAAATTATATTTTTGTTTTTAAATTTTTCTGTGTATTATACTACGTTTCCACGGTACATGCTTCGCTCTCTATTCATGCTTCAAACCCCAATCTTGAGTGAAACAACTTGCTTCACCATACAAAATTTTAAGAGCGAATCAAGTAGATTTGAATCAACTTGCGAAGCACGAAAAATTGTACTCTTCTCTAATTTCTATCGCAAGTTTATCTGCACTAGCTGCAAAAATTTAATATTATTGTAAACAAAGCAAATTATTTTCTTGTTGCTGGAAGTAAAGAAAGTAAATACGTACGAATGTATGTTTTTTTTTCAAATAAGCTAACTAATTTCCACTCACTTTTTTTGTCCATTAAAAAAATTATTTTCCACAAATTGTAAATTCTGTTTCTTTTTTATTCTGTTTGTTTATTAAAAACAACTGTCAAATCGAATCAAGTTTATTAGTCATGTAAACAGCATGATTCATAAACAAGATTCGAGACCGAAGCAGGTGATTCAAGTCGTCGTGGAAACATAGTATTAATTAGACAGCTGTTTTCAATATTTATGTTTTTCATAAGAGATTACAAAAACTGGATTACTGCAAGCGATAATTCTTCACTCGTATTGTAGAATATGTCGAAGATGAAATGTCGAAAGTGAACGTTCGACGACGAAGAAGTGAAGCGCGTATTCCCGAATAGACCTGAATATATTTAATGGAAACGTCAAAAACCTAGTTGCATGTAGGCTAGATCGGCTATATATCAGCTATATGAAATAGTGCACCAAAGCATATGAAACTTGGTAGGTCATTTTAGGAGCATAATTAATGTATAAAAACCATATTTCAATTGACTAGCTTCATAAAATAAAACTTGGTAGGCCATTTTGGAAGCATAAAAAATGTACACAAACAAAATTTCAATTCAATAGCTTTAAAATTAGAGTTTATGCAAAAATAAACGAAAAAAAAACCATAGTGCACTTTCTAAAACACTGTGTAAAAACGTGTCAACGGCCCCTTTCAGATTAGATTTTAATTGCGCAAGTATAATTTTCATTTTTATTTATTTTCTTTTGAACGTCAAAAACAAATAAATATCCCAAGGCAAGAATGACAGGAGCTACAGAATTGCCAAGTATAAACAAGCCTGTACTCAGCAATTCGGCAATTATTTCCCCTTCCAACCGACCTTTTCTCTCACACCAGAGATCAGTTATGAGTACTGAAAAAGTGAGTATATTCGAATCATGACTTATAATTTGTTATACTTATACGTACTCATACTTGTCTCAATATCATCAAACCACTACTCATCTTTAAAGTTTGAAGTACGCATTATATTCATACTTAATCTCATTTATGATGTTGTTTATTTAGACTCTCCTTAACTCAATGTACGTAGACGATAAAAAAAATAAGTATGACTCGCATACACTCATGCGAGAGTCGTTCATTTTTACAGTCTGCTTATAAAAATTATATAAAATAATAAATGTTATATTTTCCCCAATGTGTTTTCCTATAAAATTACTTGTATGTTTTTATATTTCTTTTTTACTTATTTTTTATAAATACCTAACGGAATAAGCTGACATTTTTTTTAATGACTTAACTGAGTTGAATACTTTATGAGTATGTGAGTATTTTTCTTAAAATGTAAATCTAAATACCGCGGTTTATAAATCAAACATATTGGGAATGGTATGAGCTCGATGTCGGCGTTGTACTCACACTTATATTCACCCGCATTTATAAGTCAACGTTGTTGTGAGTTTGAGTAACTCAGAGTAGTTAAATTTCAATTATGTAAAACCACTTATACTTAAAATGTTATGAGTAGTTGTGAATCGTAAAAAAACAATTCATTGCCGATCTCTGTCTCACACCCACAAACACAAGACTTGCGCAAATAAAGTTGCCTAATCCGAAAAGGGCCAACTTCTGATTGGTAGATTACCAATTAAAACGGTAAAATGCGGTGACAACAGAAAAGTCAGTAATGTAAAGTTCCAAAATCGCTACAAAATATCTGTGATTTCAATAATGTAGTGTGCGTGCTATAATTGTACACATCATTGTATGTGGTATAATTGTGCACATCATTATACACGCGCAAAGGAAATATGATAGCATTAAAATAAACAAAAAAAGTAAACAAAATAAAAGAACCAATGTTCAAATGAAATAATGCTATCATTGCAACTTTGCATAGTTAGAATAATACTAATAATGTTGTTCAATGAACTTATATTTTATTGTATACTCAGCAAATATCACTCAGTACTTTCACACTTAAGTTAAACCAAGGGTAAATGAAGAAAGTGATATTTGCTGATCATTTATTAACTTGCAGCCTGTTTATAGAACGCGACTCGCCCAACTCGACGACCGGTGGACGAGTGAGAAATAAAAAGCGTTTATAGAACGCGAGTCGATTTTGTCGTGCCACTTACGTTAATTCGCGCATATGTCAAAGTTGTATGAAACCCTACTATTGCCAACGTGTTAAAAAATATTTTTTGTTTATATTTCTTCATACAAAATTTAATATTAAATATTAAAATGGCAACTCTACTTTTATGAAAACTATCAAATAAACATAAACAAACAAAAAAGTACATAAAACAAAATTTAACGAATTTTTAAAATTTTTTGATAGAAACAGAATTATAAAACGTTTTCTATTAGAAAACAAGGAGTCTTCTGTAACTTTTTAAACAAATAAGTGTAAATTGATTGAAGTATGAATATATTCATGAATGTATGTATGAATGTATTAAAATTTTGTCTTTATTTTCAGATATATTTTTTTAAATAAACAAGAATTTATTTTAATTGCCACAGTCTCCCAAGTACATTCCATAGTAGATTTGCTGCTACCACACTGAGGAGCTGATGTGGCCAAGTGTGGAAACTCCTCCATGCAATCCACCAATTGCCTAAACTGCATTGCTGTAGTTATTTTAATGCTGAAAATTTAACAAATAAACTAAAAAAAACATTTATGATATCAATGTGTACTTACTTTTTTTGTTGAAATATCCATTTTGTGTTTGCATTTTTCAATGAAATTGTAATTAAATTTTACGCGCGAACACAATTTTATATTCGTCCAATTTTGACACTTCGGCGACTCTAACCGTCTTGTCGACTGACGACATTGGTCAAAGTCGTATGTTCTATTTACTTTAAATTTTTTTTATATAACTTTGTAACAACAGAAATGAATTAAAAAAAAAATAAAAAAAAAAAAAAAAAAAAAAAAAAAAAAAAAATAAAGAACAATTAACTAACTAACTATACCAAATAAATTGACAGCAGTTACGTTTTTTTAACAAACTTGTCAACAGTCGTGAATTATATTTATTTATTTATTTTTTAGTAGCCGCTCTTAAAGCCCTTATGACACTACATTTTTTGTTCATTGAATTGATATAGAATTGATAGAAAGAAACAGAAAATGTTAGAAAAAGCAAACTATAACAAATGTAAACAAAAAAGCCTTTTAGTTTTTTTTATTAAATGTTGTCAACTTTTTGTTTATGAGAAACATAAAAACAAAACGAACAAAAAAACGGTTAATCGCCAAATTTGCCCATAAACCGCTGATTCAGCAACACTTTTAATATTTCAAACTGGAAATGTCAATTTTAAGTTGAACAATTTTACATTTTTTTTGACATAACTTCATTTTTTATCGATAACTTTAATAAAATGTTTGACAGTTTGCCATTTATGTTAATACTGCTGAACTCTTTGCACTTGGTAAATTTTTCTATTACATTATATTTGTACTGTTCATTAAAACTTGAACAATGCATTAAAAATGTAGTGTCATAAGGCCTTTAGAGTAGCTACTTCATTTATTGAGTTGAATCTTAAGAATAAATTTTTGTTTTTCAGAAATGTAAAAATTGTAATCTTATATTTAACTAAAAGTAAGCAACATAAACATTAATGCGTACGTTGCTGTCTGGCTAAATGTGGAAACGTAATTGGAAGCTAATGCTCCGCTACACTTAGCCAGCCAATAATGGCCGTTTAGGGATGGATATGTAACTCCTCCACCCCTTGACCGAAATACACCTGAATTTCGTATTACAATTATTATTATTGCTTATAAATCTTTATTAATGTGGTTTTTAATTTTTTTTTTTTTTTTTTTTTAATTGTTAATATAAAGTATTGCTTAATATTATTATTACTTATAATTTTGGTATGGTAACTTTAGTTCATGACTTCTAGTTTTTTATTTTTCCATTTCAAAAAGTTTTTATTTTAATTATTTTTTTTTTATTTAATCATTATTACATACTCGGTTGGTATTTATCTATGATATCTTTTATGTCAGGACTCTGAGATATCGTTACGACTTGTGTTTTATTTTCACTAGACTTTCTATTTTTTCTTACAATATACATTAATATGAGTACAATAGTGGTAGTGATTATTAGTGTTATGTTTAATCCATATGAGACCTTACTATGAACTTTCAATTCATTTATTTGTTTAATATTATTTTTATGTTCCAACACAATGTTTTCAAATTCTACGTTAGGTTTTGTTACATTAATAATTTGTGTTGGTGGGAAAAAGAATTTTTCGTTAATAATTTGTTTTTTATTTTTAAAAGTTTGATCATCGATTTTGATGCTACAATTATTTATACTTATTAAGTAGTTTCCCGACAAACTTAGATTTCTATTGTCACAATTTTGTTTTAGATTAATTTTTCTAGCATTTTTTAACAGAATAGTTTCTTCATCTAGTTCTATTGTTTCCGTTTTGTTATTAAATATATATTTACAATTAGCTTTAATTGAACAATGGTTGCTTTTTTGGAGATGCTTAAATATAACATTTTCCTTATAGTGTAAAATAACATTATTTATTTCGATAATATTTTCATTAGGTTCGTCAATTTCCATATTAATTGTATTTGGTACTGCGGTAAGTAATCTTAATTGTGTAATTATGTATTTATCAGGAATTTGTATAGCTATTAAAAAAGAACTGTCCTTGAAAGTCATCACTCCGATTTTAAGTAGTTTTAATTTATAAAAATCAATATTAAAGGTTTCGATTTCTGATTTTGTAAATATACTAGGATGAATAAAATTGTTTTTTGCAGATGCAATATTGTCTTGAATTTGTTCTATTTTGTCTTCTAATAAATTTAATTTAGAAAATTGGTCTAAGTACAAGTATCGTTTCACTATTTCATTATTATTCTTCCTGACTTGTTCAAAAGCGGATTTTATGTTATTCCTATCCTCTTCTATTGAATTTTTTAAATTAATAAGTGATTTATTAAATGAGTCATTTATGAGTATCTGGTTGTTTATTGTCTTTATTATGTTTCTATTATTTTCTTCGATTGTGAAGATATGTTCCATAATTTCTGTTCTGTCGTCATCGTCCATTGTTCCGTAGAGCCACTTTTGTGCTGTGCCAAGAATATTTATTAAACCTCTTTTTCCCCTCTGTTGTTTTGGTTTTATTGTCAGAATTTTTTCATGTATACTCTGTACTTTTTGTAAAAGGATTTGCCGATTACTTATATCTATTGTTTTAATATTTTCCTCTAGAATTTCAAGAATTTCCAATATTTCTATAACATTTACGACATGTATCACTGTGTTAGTAGTATTGACTATTTCTACATCGCCCATCTTTATATCGATGAAACCGTTATTGTCTGGTAGTTGGCTAATTTGCAAAAACCCCTCAGCATTAAAGGCTAATAGGAGTAGTAGTAGAATTGTAACTAGAGCCTGAAAATTAAGATTTTTTTTTTTTATTTATTTATAGATAACACAAAACCAATTAGGTTTACTTGTTTAGAAATCTTCTTTTGAGATCTTCAAAACGTCTCATCAAGTACTCAAAGTCAATGTCCTCGTCATCGCCACTAGAAGTCGTTTTTTCTACAATGTTTTGACTATTACAATCGCTAAGATCTTCAAATTTGAACGGCCTTTTAATATTGGCTTCATGAACATTTTCCAAATTTCGTTTAATGAACTTCGGTTCTTCTTTGTGCCTTACGCTTTTATAGTTTTTAATAAAGCCTTCTTCTCTGTTTTCTATGTAGTTTTCACGGGATTTATTTCTTTTTTGGATTATTTTAGTTTTCGCATCTTTTAATCTTTGTTTTATAATGGTATGGTCAATCAATTTATTTTGTACATCTAAAGGACTACATTTTATTGCGCTATGATAAGTACCATTATAGAATTTTATTGCTTTAAGTATTTGAGTATTTATTGGAAGTTTTTCTTCCAAATTAAGGACTCTGATTTTTTCTGTGACAGTATTGTTAAATCTTTCAATATCCGAATTACCGGTATGGCTATTCGGTTTCGTAAAATGATATTGAATTCCCTCTTGATCAAGGTAGCTCCTTACATTGACATTATTGAATTCATTGTCTAACACAAATTTGGTAACAGTGCCTTTAATGGCTAAAAATGATCTAATTTTTCTAACCAGGGTTTGACTATTTCTGTCGAGCAAATGAAATGAAATTACGTGTTTTGAGAATTTGTCGATAAAAATTATGAATGAGTGTTTACTGTTCATGTAAGTATCGACGTGGATTATTTCATTTGTGGTGGAAGGGGTTTCAGTTATTTTGAACTTATTTTTTATTGGGTTTCTGTCATACTTAGCTGACGAACAAATGTGACAGTTATTTATTATTTTATGTATCGATAATTTCAAATGTGGATTATATATCTTATGCTTGATGCTCTCATAGGTAGCTATAATACCTGAGTGTCCACTTTCGTATTTATGAAACAACGATATCTGTTTATTGAGTTCAATATCATCCTCAATATCTCTAGCAAAATAAGAACATCTGACCAATTTAAAGTTGTTTCTGTCTGGAAATTCCTCTATCAACTTCAGTGATCATTCAATTTGGAAAATATTCCAATTTTTCCTTTAGAAACCTCCCTTCTTAAAATATTAGATATGTTATTATCTGCAATGTCATGTCTGTCTATATAAACTCTTTTATTGCCAAAAACCGTTTCAATGTCTTTCTCTTTAACATCCACTACAATAATTTGAGTTTTAAAACGATTTACTACCGTATCTAATATTGGAATACCATCGTGTAGATCCTCTTCCTGAGAATGTGCAGTCTCAACATCCAAAGAACCTTCAATATTGTTTGTTTCACCGCAGTCCATCAATTCCTCTGATGTGTTTATCTCATTTCCCTCGACATTGATTCTACTTAGGAAATCTGCAATGTAGTTGCACTTCCCTTTTATATATTCTATCTTAAAATTATATTCACCTAAATCAATAAGGTATCTCTGTAGCCTAGGGCTTATATCTTTGCCTGCATATTTACTTATGAGCCACTTCAGTGGTTGATGGTCGCTTTCTAGGTCGAATTCCTTCCCATAAATGTATGGCCCAAAATATTTAACACCCCAAACTAATGCCAACAATTCTTTATCAATTGTTGCATAGTTTGTTTCGTGTTTGTTCAACGTTCGCTAAGCATATGATACTGGGTGACCATCTTGAGTTAAGACAGCTCCAATTGCATTATTGCTTGCATCAGTGATGATTTTAAAACGTTTTGTAAAATTTGGGTATCTAAGTATGGATGAACTCGTTATAAGCTCCTTAAGTTTTTCAAAAGCCACTATGTAGCTAGGGTCATTCATATTAATTTTTGTGTTTTTCTGCAAATACTTGGTCATTGGGTATGCAATTTTGGCATAGTTGTTAATAAATTTCCTATAGAAACCGGTCATTCCTAGAAACGACTTAATCTGTTTTTCGTTACTTGGGAGTTTCAAATTCTATATTATTGAGATTTTGTTAGGATCTGGTTTAATGCCATTGATTGTTAATACGTGACCCAAAAACTGTGTTTCTTTTTTGAGAAAGTCACACTTGTTAATTTGTATCTTTAGCTTAGCTTTCCGTAAGGTTTTAAATATATCTTTTATATTATCGATATGTTCCACCAAGGATGAACTGAATATTAGAATGTCATCCATATACACTACACATGTCTTATTTACAAAATTTCTTAGAACAGAATTCATCAATCTCTGAAAGGTTGATGGTGCGTTACGAAGACCAAATGGCATTCGAATAAATTCGTAATGCCCATAGGGTGTAGAGAATGCCGTCTTTTTTCGATCTTCCTCCTTAAGGAGTATTTGATGGAAACCCTTTGCCAGGTCGACAGTCGAAAAATATTGGGCTCTGCCCAATTTGTCCAAAATACTGTTAAGGTTGGGTATAGGGTACCTATCTTCTATTGTAAATTCATTTAGTTTGCGATAGTCTATTACTAATCGCCATTTTTTCTCTCCAGATTTATCGACATTTTTAGGCACAATCCATAAAGGACTAATGTAAGCAGAATTGCTCTCACGAATAATGTTTTGCTTTAACATATCTTTTTTTTGTTTATTTATTTCGCTTTCATGAACCTGGGGATACCTGTATATTTTTGAATAGAGGGGTTTGTCAATTGTAGTAACGATTTGATGTTCTATTTGGGTTGTGGCTGAAAGATTATCGCCTTCTACATAAAATAAATCTCCAAACTCAGTAAGAAGATTTCTGACTGCTCTACTTTCCTCCTCATTCAAGTGACAAAAATCAAGTTTATACACGATATCTCTTCTTGCAACTGGTTTCAATACACTTATATTCTCATCAAAACAACAAGAGTACATTTCCTCGAAAAATAATTTGCTGCCAAAAACTTCTATATAACCATGTTCGTTATCTATCTTTGTCTTAAGGGGTATCAAAAAGTTTTGTCCGATTATTCCATCATATTTATTATTGCAGAAATCAATAATTTTCCAACTCAAAGTTCCCTGAGCAGAAAATTCTTTTGGGAAAGGAGTTACAACTTTAAATTTAATTATGTTTGTGCCGTTAATTGTTCTGTATTGAATGGGTTTCATTAATTCTTCTATTTGAAAATTTTCTTTCAAAACGTGAGGTTTTATAATACTAGTTGAAGAACCAGTATCAATCAAAAATCGTATTTTTTGTTTCCCAATAGTGAGAATCACTTTTGGTAATTGGATTGGTGAGGCTGTATTAAAAAATTTACCTCTTTTTCCTCTCCATTTCCTATGTCCATATGTGTAGTTTGCTTATCTACCCTCATATGAGAGTTCCTTGTCCTATTCGAACTCCTTTCGTTTATTTGGTTGTTTTGAACGTTATCTCTTTCATTATACCTATTAATCTTATTTTGCCAATTCCCTACATTAGTATTCTGACGGTATCGCTCCTGCTGATTTCTTATAAAGTTTCCACTGTTTTGTTCTTGAAAATAATTTCTTTTAGAACCACTACTTGGCTCATATTGAGAGCTGTTTGTCACAGAATTTTTCCATTTGTTATTAGGGTTTAACTCGGACTTTTGCCGGTTGTAGTTTCGATTAGAGGTTTGATGTCCGTTCTCCCTGTTCCTATGGTAATTATTGCTGAAATTTTTATTTGCTTTATGCCCACTGTCAATAGCTCTACTATCGTCTAATAATTTCAGTTTTGTGTACTTGACAATTATGTCACTTAAAGTTTCGTTTTCACCTATATGTGCTCGTATTGGTCCATCTATCTTTTCCGTCATTAGGTCGACTAAATCCCTATCCACATTTTCAGACATATAAAGTGTGGGTTTATTATCGTCTAATTCGTATATTTGACTAATTTCATTCTTGGCTGTTTCAAAACAGTCAAAAAGTTCTCTTAAATTACTCACTTTAATGTATCGGCATCTGTTAAAAATCTCGGCATACGATGTCTTCGGTCTGGTTTGTGCCCTCAATTTTGCTTTTAATTGATTCCATGAAATGTCTCCAAGTTGCCTTATATGTGTTGCGAAGTCCACATTGATTTTTTCGTTTACTATTATCTGGATTCCAAAATTAATCAATGCGGTGTTACCTGCACAGAGATCTATTAACATCTCTATGGATTTTATGAATCCATTGATACTATGATTGTTATTCAGCGGTCTAATTTGCCGAAACTGCTGAATTATGTCTTTCGGTTTCATTTGGAGGTAATTCTGCTGATGAATCTGCTGCTGTTGTAGCATTTGTTGTTCCTGATTTATTTGCTGCTGTTGTTGTTGCATTTGTTGTTCTTGATTTATTATTTTTTGCTCCTGCATCCGCAAAGTCGACTCCAACTCGGCAATCTTTTTCATTGCTTCGTCGACCTCTTGCAAATTTCTATTTGCATCGAATTTATTCATTTTTTTTATTAATACACACTTTTCAATAAACTTTTTATAGTTATATAATAAAAATATAAACTTCGCTTAGTTTTATTTTGCGAAAACCCGTTGATATTCTTTCAGTTTCTTTATTTTAAAAACTTAAGTTTTTAACTTTGGTCGTTTACCGACTGCGCCAATTATATTTATTTATTTTTTAGTAGCCGCTCTTTAGAGTAGCTACTTCATTTATTGAGTTGAATCTTAAGACTGCTTTTTTTGTTTTTCAGAAATGCAAAAATTGTAATCTTATATTTAACTAAAAGTAAGCAACATAAACATTAATGCTTACTTTGCTGTCTGGCTAAATGTGGAAACGTAATTGGAAGCTAATGCTCCGCTACACTTAGCCAGCCAATAATGGTCGTTTAGGGATGGATATGTAACTCGCGCGCGAATAATAGTAAAATTACTGCTTAACAAATTAAGAATAAAAGTTTTTGTATGGATTAAAAAAATAGCGGATATAAAAAAAGTTATAACCGAACAGCTATCAATTTTATTAGATGGTGCATTTTCGAAAACTTTGGGGCTTTTTCGGCACGGGAAGGCATAGTCCGATTGAGCTAAAACTTTTACAATTGTATTTTAACACTAAATAGAACATTTCTAAGCGTGAGCACTTAGAAATTTCGAAAAAAATTTTTTTGCCATTTTCAATAAAACCACCCTAATGTACATATATAGCTTCATATTTTGTCGAAAATATTCTTGATATTTTAGGCGATATTAAAGGCGTTCCATTCAGTGTGATATTAGACGAAGGGACAGATATTTCTGTTGATAAGCTACTTGGCGTTGTCATTCGTTATATTGGTTTGGAACATATTTTCGAGTTTAAACAGTTAGTTGCCATTGAAACAGATAATTCTGCAGTGATAAGTGAAACCCACAAAGGTTTGTGCCGAAAAATTAAAGAAAAGTTCGATCTTCCAAATATGATATTAGTTACATGTGTTTGCAACTCCATTCAACTGGCCATTGTTAATATTTATATCGTTATTTTTTATGTGCGCTTATGTATTTATATATGTTTTATGTACAGAGAAGACAAATTTTTTTTAGCTTATTTCGTCATTTTGATGCTTGTTTTGCTTTTTCCCCCGTGTTTTTGCATTGTACATTTATTGACCATTTTTGTATACCTACAAGTTTCTACAACTCAGTGTTGAAAGGTACTTTACGTTTACTACTTCTTTTTACAACTCTTTTATTAAAAAAAAGTGTGCAAAAACATTTGAGTTGGAAAAAATCAAGTAGGCCGTTGTAAACGAAAAAGAAATCAAAAAATAAAATGTCGAATGAAAAATCTAATAAAATGTTCATGTTAAAAATGATTCAATCGTACCCTGGAGTTCCTAAAATTTAAAAGGATTGGCTTTTTTGTAATGTAAAATAAACAGCCACAAAAAGTACAATGTGGAGCAACATTTAAATAAAAAAAAAAAAACAAAAATAACAGTTTCTCGTCAAGAAAATAGTCAGCAAAAACTTATCACGGAATTTCCTGTAACTATAACATCCAATACATTTCACGAAGATATATGTAAATTTTTGTTGGAGACAAATATACCAGTCAAAAAAGTGCTTGACTGTAGGCTAGCGGGCGTCGCACAGTGGTATTTGTTCATACAATGTTTGGCAAAAAATATAAGGAGGGCTCGTAGAATGTTGAAATTTGGCACAGAGCCTTTGGTTAGCTCAAATAAGAAAAATATAAAGTTTCATCAAAATTGGCCAGGCCCACTATCCACCGCCCATAGAACCGAAAATTTATTTTTGGTCCAAAGTTTTTGAAATTTGGCACAGAGCTTTTGGTTAGCTCAATTAACGCCCCTACTTACTGCCCATATAACCCATACTATATTTTTTCCCACAACTTTTTGTTTCTTTACCAAAACTAATTATTTTATAAATAAATTTCAATACATGCATTTAAATATATACTTTTATTCATCATCTATCATTTCTTTTACTACATCATCTAGTTCCAAAATATGTTTACGTGGTTGACGTCTTATACTATGTACTTATATAGGGATCAGATGATGCAAGCAAACGATGCAAAACATCAGTATTTGTTGCAGTTCTACTACATTTTCTGGAAAACATTAATCTATAATTTCTGCAATCCTTATTACGTGCTTCTTCCGCTTCCTCGGAGAGCATGCCTATAGGGAGCACTGCTGCTTCAATTATGTCATTTCCATGTATCAATACTTTATGGACAGTAGCTAGCATGAATACCAATTGTATTTACGAACAAATAGCTCAGCAGTATTCCACGAAAATTTCTTAAACTTCCCCGTATCAATTTTGTGCCCACATGTAATTATTTGGAGAATAATTCGGAAGCGATCTATTAGTTCTTCAATAATACCTGTTTTATCTGCTACGAGAGCAGGATTAGAAAAGAAACGCCTTGAAGTATTTCCGTCATTCGACGACCCAGTTCCTTGTTGTACAGTATCCACTCGCAAGTTCATGCGTTCTTTAAATGCTTGTTGAATGCGCTGTTTGTTTTCTTGTTTTAATATTTTATTTTTTGAATCAATTGCAAACCACTTTTGAAAAGGCATATTAAAGGCGTGTAATGATGAAATACCTAATTTAAAAGCTTCACTATCAATGGTTTTTGTTGATATTATATCCAAATGTTCATTTCAGAGGGCTTCGCTTTACAAATATAGCATACGGCTGCTGAAGCGGTATTTGTAACTGTCTGAGCCGTTTTGCCATCTAGCATCGTGAACACTAAATTGTGTATTACATTGAATTGTTTGCCGCATACTATAACAGTCGTATTTCCTAAAGCGCTAATTTCGGACTTTATTTTCTCAACAACTGTTAAGACTTTTTCTTTAGTCTCCTTAGCGAATTCGAAAGAAATTGGACGACAATATCTTGTTGATGATGGACTACTGTTACGCCAGTATTTCTCTTCAGAGGTTGTTGTAAACTTAAAGGCACCATCGATACTAATAGCAGGTTCTTGTCAGCAACATCAGGTGCTAAACTTTGATTGTACTCTGAATGTCCAGAAGAGCCATCGCAACCCCACTTCGACATAAGAGTGCAAATCAAATGTATCATATTATTAATATTTTCGTGTGAAAAACTTTCAAATAAACGCTTAGTGGTGTGATCCATTAAACTTTGCAAATTTACTGAGGCTTCTTTTTCTGATATTTTAACTTCACTGGGATAACACTTTTTCTTCTCATCTAGTACCTTAGCATACGGAGGTAAAATATTGTATAACTCTTTATGCAAAACATATTTTATAGTTTCGTACTGAAACTTTGTTAACTCTGCATCCAGTAACAACGCCAGCGCAGTTGAGGGAGGAATATATGATTGCGATTTTAAATTTGAGCCTGCTAATGCACTTGCCATTTCTAAATGTTGTTTGCTTTACTAGGACGCTAAATCAGCAGCTTTGTACCTTTTACTACGATCAGCGCAATCGCCGAATTCCTTAGCTGGCCTTCCCATTTTTGTTGAACAACTAGGTTGCTCATCAGCAAGTGATATTTCAAATATATCTAAAAATTTTCAATTATATTCAAAGTTTATATTTATTATATTTTGTTTTGAAACCTACTTCTTAGCCAAGCATAATTTTTCTTAAAAAAATATGGTTTGTTTCTGTGACATTCGGCCCAACGTTTTCAAAAGTTACTAAGAAATCGCTTCTGAACTGATTTTTTCACAATTTGAATTTTATTAATAGTAAGCACCATGTTTTTAGTTTTTATGAAATCAGTTAATAAATCCACATTACTATTGCAATTTATAAGTTCCTTGCACAATTCACTATATGAAACACAAAATGAATTCATTTTAAAAATTAGTTACGTTTAATAATTTTCTTAGACTTTTTTTTGCAAATATTATTATTTTAAATAACGGTTTAATTAATCATATGGTTTTGTTTTTCTTTTTTTGTTATGCACTTTTTCGATATTGCTGTCAATGAATTGTTAAAAAGTAAAAGTAAAAGCCTAAAAGTATATAAAACCTCTTATTGTAAATATGCATTGCAATTTATTGTAAACATTCATAAAAAATAAAAATGAGTTTTATCACAAAATTTATAAGTTTGTGCAGCGATCGCAAAAAGTCGCAGAATTTTTTTTACATAAAATGAAAGAAAATATTCCAAACTTTCATTTAGAAGTAGTACTAACACGGATGTAGACCGAGCTAACTTATTTCTTTTCTAATGAAAACTGAAAATGCTAAATTTTTTGGAGTCATTTTGATTTGCTCACTTCTCTTAAACTATATATGTAATTTAAATATTTTTTCTTTCCTATTAAATTTAAAATACTATATTTTAATAAAAATGCTCTAAAACTATTGGTAGTTGAACCATATTTATTGTATAAACAACTGAAATGTAGTAAAATTTTCATCAGCTTTCGTTGTATAATATTTAGATAACTTCACCACACTTTTTTTATACAAAATTTTATTTTTTTCGAAAACAAATCATGGTTTTCTACTAATAAAACATTTCTCTACAGAATTGCATCATTAGATTTCTAAAAAGTAACTGTAAAAAATAGACTTTTTGCCAAAAAAAAATACCACTGTGCGCCGCACTGATGCAGAGGGTGAGAACCAAAGAATTCTGATGAGAGAGAGTGGTGTTTCTCGAAACATATGTAAATTCAACCAACAACCCAGGTTCGAATCCTAAGCCAAGAAAAATTATCAATAAATTTTAATAATAATTTTCATGTAACAATTCTTACCTTCAGTAAAAATAATTTAATGTAAAATTAAATTTAATGAACTCGAGCCGAAATAAAAGAAATATCAATGATTTAAAATTAATAGTTCAAAATAAAAATAATAATTGTTCTAAAACACAGATATGTATTTAAAAAAAATCATGAAACTTTATTATATCGTAAACTAGACAGAATGAGGTTACGTATGTAACAAGATATCGTGCAGATGGCCGCGGCGGCTTTGCTGGCACACATGTGATCTTTTAATGAAATTTTCAATGACCTTTTTGCATAAATGCTGCGGTATTTTATTAATGCAGCGTCCAATTTCCTCTTTTAAAGCTTGAGTTGTCGGCTTATTCGCGTAAACCATCGACTTCAAAAAACCCCAAAAAAAAAATCTAATGGTGTTAAATCGCACGATCTAAGCGGCCAATTCTGGTCTCCAAAACGCGAAATAACACGACCGGGAAATGACTGATGCATTTTCTCTGGCTTGTTGAAACCACATGCCCTCCACATTCACTACTTCAGTTCTAGGCAAGCAAAAACTGGTTATCATTTCACGTTACCGAACACCATTGACACCATTGCGTTCTAGTTGGGACACCCTTTATTTCAATTACATTGAATAAATAAGGTACATACGTAGATTAAATACATAGTATTGAATAGTATACATTTAAAATTGGTCGTTAGTCCCCTTTTACAGTTGAGAAATTGAAAGACAGACAGACAAAGTTTGTAGGCGATGTATTGAAGAGGAAGAGTGTGCGGTAGACCTCTACTGTACTGGACCAAGGCATATTAATTATAATAAATATGCCTTGGTCCAGTACAGTAGAGGTCTACCGCAAACTCTTCCTATCGCCTACAAACTTCGTCTGTCTGTCTTTCAATTTCTCAACTGTAAAAGGGTACTTACTGAACAAATTTTCGATTACTTGTTCATCATCATTTTCAGTCCATAAGACACTATCAATAAAATATTTTTTTATATGTTTCATTCGAATTAATTTTTGAGCACACTTCGTCAGGTATTTTGTACTTTGAACAAAATCCTTATCTCTTTTTAGGCTATAATTAATGTGTATTAAACTGTTACACGTATTTAATGACATTTTGTTTCTATTTTATTTTTATTTTTGAATAAAACTCCTCTCAACTTCTGCGTTTGAGTACGGATATGTCAATATGTGTTTGGCAAAACTGGACAGTTTAGGGAATGGGTTATTACCAATAGCATTATTTCGATATTATTAGATTAAAGGAAGAAAAAGTACGAAAAAACTAAAATGTAGCCATATCGAGCAAAAAGTAATAACGAGCTAAAAGGTCTAATACTATGTTTCCACGACGACATGAATTACCTGCTTCGCTGTCTGAATCATGTTTATGAATCATGCTGTTTACATGACTAATAAACTAGATTCGATTTGACAGTTGTTTTTAATAAACAAACAGAATAAAAAAAACATAATTTACAATTTGTGGAAAATAATTTTTCTTAATGGACAAAAAAAGTGAGTGGAAATTAGTTAGCTTATTTGAAAAAAACATACATTCGTACGTATTTACTTTCTTTACTTCCAGCAAAAAGAAAATAATTTGCTTTGTTTACAATAATATTAAATTTTTACAGCTAGTGCAGATAAACTTGCGATAAAAGTTAGAGAAGAGTGCAATTTTTCTTGCTTCGCAAGTAGATTCAATATGAATCTACTTGATTCGCTCTTGAAATTTTGTATGGTGAAGCAAGTTGTTTCGCTCATGATTGGGGTGTGAAGCATGAATAGAGAGCGAAGCATGTACCGTGGAAACATAGTATAAGATAATTGTAAAACGTGCTAGATTTACGCGTTTTTTAGTTTAGGGCCAATTTTCTTTTTTTCGCGTTTTGAGTGACTAAAATTGGGCTAAATCTAGACCGAAAAGGGCTAAGTTGACATCACTGCCTATACTCAATCTTTGTTTTTGTTTGTGCAAATAATTTATGTATTGTCTTCAGTGTTGCCAGAAAATGAATTTCAAAATATGCTAAAACTTAAAAAACTAAGTGCTAAAATGTTCTACAGAAGAAAAAAATAAGTGCTAAATGTAACAATACAATTTTTATTTCAAATGCTACAAATATAAATTATAGTTTTTTCTAATTTTGTTCATAACAATTCTTGGTTTTAATAGATTACATTTCATATGTTCATTTACTTACCATACCGAAAGAAATTTAGTTTAAATATTAATAAAAGTTATTTTTTATTTGGAGTAAAAAAGTAAAAATTTGTTCGAGAAACAAAATGCTAAATCTGGCACTGAAAGTGCCAAAATGGCAACACTGATTGTCTTGTTTGATTTATGGGCGAATATTAAGCTGGAGGTCCACAACTCGCGTTTTGGCGTCAACGCGTTTTAAGCTTTCTAAACGTTTTAAGCGTCAGGGATTTCAAGTTACAAACGAAGATTTTTCGCGTCAATATTTTTTTTATATGTATGTACTTTTGGAGCTGATGCCGTATGCCCAGCTGATTTTTTTTATACGAAGTTTTTTGTTGGTTTGTTGTCAAACTCATATAAAAAATGTTATTTCAACTGTCATTTTTTCTGGTGACATCATCTTTAAAATAAACTTGCTTTGCATTTGTCAATGTCAGCTGTGACGCGTGCACCGCGTTTAAAAGTAGAAAGTAAACGAACTTTTCGCGTTTCAAGCGTCAGCGCGTCCTACGCTTTTGAGTGTGTAACTTAACTCATACAACTACATTGATTCTACTTTTTTGACAGTTGCTTAGAACGCGTGAAACGCGTAGACACTTGGTGTGGACCTCCAGCTTTATTTATTCGTCGTTTATTATCTCTCTCAGTTTGTTATTCTCAGTTAAGGCCCAACTATAATGTGCATATGCTAGCTTAAGCAAACGTGCGAACACATATAAATTGTATGTGGCAAACTATAATGTACTTAACGAAACTTTTCGTTAAGTTTTTCAACTGTCATTTGCTTAAGCAAACAGCGAAACTGATCGCACATTCTGTACGGAATCAGCTGTTTATTGTTGTTTGTTTGTGTTTTGAACAAAATGGAAGAAAATATATTTATTTTAAATTTAATAGAAAATGCGGAAAAAAATAAGTGCCTTTACAATAAAAGGGACCCTTTTTATTTTAACAAAAATGTCTTTCTGTCGCGGTTATTTCTCTGACAGAACAAGAGCGTCCTCTTCTTTTACAGTGTAGTTCACTTATTTCTTTTAATGTGCACAGGTCTTCAAGCGCTTAACAAAACGTATGTAAACGTTTATTATTATTTACAATTTAGTGCTGCCACAGCTGTACATTTTAGTACTTTTGCCGAAAAATTAAAAAAAGGGAAAAATTATGCGTTTCGGGTACGAAGTTTTCTTTTAATTATAAAATAATATAATAATATTTATAAAATATAGTCATTTAATGGGTTTTTGTTAATATAAAAACATTTTTTTTAAACATAAATGAGCAACTGTGGACAAAAAGTTTCAAAGTCATTGTAGCCACCTAAAAGTTAACTCTGAACTGGTTATGCATTGGACAGCCTTTTCGTTAACTTTTGCAATTTGCTTAATCTTGCTTATGCATATTATAGTTGGGCCTTTAGTCTTGGAATAAATGGTAGACTACAAGAATGATAAAATAAGGATTACGCCATGCACATGATTTCCCGTTATGTGACGTAGAAGTTCCATTCTAAGGGTTACCAAAAATGTTTCATGTGTTAGAATTAAAATTTCTTGCAAAAAACGTATGTTTTATGTGATAGTTGGCAACCTTGCAATTGAAATCTCTGTGAGTTCTAAAATAAAATCTGTTTAAAAAAGAAAAACAAACAAAAAAAACAACAAAAAATACAAACATGAAGAGTGCAGTGAGCAAATGCAAGCAAAAAATGGGTAAAAAAACCAGTGAGAAAAAATTAGCCAATAGAAATACAGATTGTGTGACGTCAAAGTTCCAAAATGCGCAGAACATTTTAAAATTTTACGCGCGTTGGCGTAATCTTTATTTTATCATTCTTGGTAGACTATAGTATTTGGCGTTGCCAGATGTGTCTTTTTGTTTTTTCCCCTGAAGAAATATTATTTTTAACTTTGGTCATTAATAAATTAATCAACCCCTTTGGAAAATTGTACTCTTGTCATATTCTTATATGGAAATTTTACGTCGCTTATTTTTATAACTTTGTCAATTACATTCATTGCCGTATTTATCTTCTGTTTCATGGGTTGTGTTGAGTGGAAATTCATCAAGCGTCCAGAAGCAATTGGTTTCATATACCAATCTGTTATTATTTTGCCATTTTGTCGGAATATCTTCATATTCAGATATGGTATAGCATTGTTTTTCTTCCTCTCTAGAGTAAATTTCAATTTATAATGATATGAGTTAAATGTTTTCAATATCATGTCTTCGTCCTTATATTATATTACAGTAAAAACCGGATAAGTGCAACACGCATAAATGCAAAAAAAAAACGCTTAAGTGCAACGTGTTTCGAAGCCATAAGCCTCTTTTATACTTTATCATGTAAAAATGCACAGATAAGTGCAACACGGATTAATGCAAAAAATGCATAAGTGCATAATAATTTTAAGCCTCAAGAGACATTTTTAGTACAACTTTGTATGCATAAAAGCACAACTAAAATAGAACTGATTTTTTAGGTGTTGGTATTTGCACTCTTGATCACAGAAAAAAATGTATGTGTTAATAGTTTACCGTTGCATACCAAAGTTTACACGTTAACGCTTTTTTCGAAAATTATGGTAAGGTTATTAATCGCTTCCGCTTTTTACCGAATTGCATCTTTAACATTGATGAAACCGGGATAACAACTGTAGCGCTGGCCCCAAAAGTTATAGCAGCGACGGTAAAAAGCAATTTGGCTAGATTGTATTTGGCGAACGTGGTGAATTGGTTTCTTTCTGTGGTATTGTAAGTGCTGCTGGTACCACCCTTACACCTGTATTAATTTTCCCACGAATTAAGTTTAAAGACAGTTTTTTGTATAGTGGTCCTGCTGGAAGTCTGGGATTATCCTCGAGAAATGGATGGATGACAGCTGAATTATTTGTAAGAGTTTTGGAACACATAGTAAATACTTCGGGCTGTCCAATAATAAAGAAAATTCTGATGATCATGGATAATCATGTAAGCCACGTTTCGATCGAAACAATTAATTGTTATGCTAACATTTCCGCCTCATTGCTCCCATCGCCTACAGCCGATTGACGTCGGCGTGTATGGACCATTCAAATCAGCAGTAAAGATTGCATTTATTGACTGGACGAATCCTGGCAAGGCCATTACTATTTACAATGTGGCCGAACTTGCTAATAAAACATTTAATAAAAGTTTTACTTTTGACAATACCACCAACTTTTTTAAAAAGTCTGGGATATGGCCTGCAAACATCATCATTTTTACCGATGAAGATTTTGGTGCTGCATTTGTTACCGATTAACCTGAGACAATACCTAATCTATCACAAGCATATGTTCCACCAGCACAAATACTTTCCGCGACAACTGAAATTACTCCAGAAATCGTCAGACCTTTTTTAAAATCCGGTCCAAGAACTCTCAAAATAGACGAAAACGAGGAAAGTGATCTGTTCTTACCGTCACGCCTGAGAAGACAGATGAAGAAAACAAAAAAAAAAACGAAACAAAAACAAAAGAAACAAGTTAAAAAAAATATTAATTTCATCGTCGGATTCAGATAGCGAGGAAGAGCTTGGACTTGATGAAATCGATGATGACAGCAATGAACCACCTCTTTTAATTGACCAAGATATTTTGAAAGAGAACGACATGGTTTTGGTTAAATATACTACACTCAAGAAGCAAAATGAATTTTATGTTGGCAAAATTGTCACCGTCCACAGTCCTCAAGATTTCGATATTACTTTTCTAAAACGAAAGAATGACAGATAGATTTACTTATCCCGATTTACCGGATATTAGCAAAGTTCAACGAAACGAAATAGTGGCAAAGATGCCCCAACCAGAAGAACTCCCGGGAACATCTCGATCAGCAAGTTACATAAACGTTAATATAAACTTCTCCAAATACAACATGGGATAGAAATTAATTTTGTTATTTGTATTCAACTGTATTATAATTTTATTTTTTTTTTAATTTTCTGAATTGTATGGAATTATTCTATTATTTTCTTTTTAACAAAATATAAAAAATAATATATAAAAATATATATTTTAGCTCCTTCTTTGTGTTTATGCATCAATTGTCAAATTTTGAATGGTGTCCATATTAGCGCCTAGTAAAATCAATGGTCAAATGGACAAATATAAACTCTTTTAAATATTCTTTGATTTATTTTTTTGTAACTATATGTAAATGCAAAAAATTTACATTTTCCCAATAATTGTATAATTGCAATATTTGTGCACTTATCCGAGGTTAGCATAAATGCAAAGAATGGATAAGTGCACAAAAAGTCGGGCGAAAACCCATGTGCATTTATCCGTACTTTACTGTATGGCAAACAAATCATCTACATATTTTGTGATCAGTCTTATTCGTGTGTTGTTCATTTCTAGTTCCTCGATGCATTGTTCCATTAGGTGGTCCAATATAATGTCGGCTACAGTTGGTGACAATGGGTTGCCCATTGGCATCAAGTATGTCTGTTGGTATTATTTGCTATCATGCATAAAATAATTGTTATCATTTAGACAAAATTTTAGTATTTTCAGAAATTGTGATCTCTGTAGCACATTCCATTTTGTCATAATATTACTTATCGCTAGGTGTATAGGTATGTTTGTAAATAACGATACCACATCCAATGATACAAGAATCTCATCTTCGTCCAAAGTAAGTGTATCCATTTTTGTCTTTAATTCTAACGAGTTTTTTATATTAAATTTGTCAAGTATAATGTTTTTCAATATATTTTGATAACCCATAGCAGGGTACTCCTACCGATGATGATATTGGGTTATTAGGTTTATGGATTTTCGGAGGTCCATAAAGTCGGGGCGCCGTTGCAGCATTTGATGTTAATATTTTTCTGTCATATCCACTTATATATTCCTTTTTATATAAGTCCATAATAATATTGTTGTTTGTCCTTTGTAATTTTTGTGTTGGATCAATCAAAATGCGTTTGTATGTGTGTTTATCCTCCAGTAATTTGTTCATTCCATCGTCATAATCCTTTTTGTATATTAAAACTGCTTTATTTTCCTTGTCTGCCTTAGTTATGACTATCTCGTCCTTATATTGTCTTAAAAATTTTCTTGTATCCTCATAAATGCCTACTATGAATTTTTCTCTACCATCATTTTTGTGAATGAAGTTACCTCGTGTAGCTAGAAGAATTATCCTCTTTATCTTCAACGCTATTTTACACCTAGAATACTATCCTGCAGATTGGAAGGTGTCAATGATCACTATGATTCCTAAGTCAGGGAAGGACCACACCAAAGTGGAGTCATAGAGGCCAATTAGCCTACTGCCGACAATTTCTAAACTGTTCGAAAAATTGTTAATGACTAAGTTGACTCCAATTCTGAATGACACTGAATGTATTCCTAATCATCAATTCGGCTTCAGAGCTAAACACAGCACCATCGAACAAACACACAGATTGGTAAATGTGATAAGAGGGTCGTTCGACAAAGCTTGGCATGACGGTTTAATGCACAAAATAAAATTAACTATGCCTGCTAATATGTACCCATAAACTCATGGAAAGTTATTTATACGGTCGCAAATTAAAATCAAAGAAGGCAATTTTTTAAGTACCGCTCAGCTAATTGAATCAGGTGTGCCACAGGGTAGCATACTGGGTCCTACTTTATATTTGATTTATGCCTCTGACATGCCGTCAGACCCCAAAATCCACACGTCAACTTTTGCAGAGGATACAGCCTTTATCAGCGTCCATAAGGACCACCAAGTTGCATCACAGAATTTGCAGAATTATGTTTATAAACTAGAGAATTGGCTAGAGCTTTGGAAAATCAGGGTAAACGAACAGAAATGTCTTCATATCACTTTCACATTGCGAAAAGAAACTTGCTCGTTCATCAAAATAAATAATCAAAAAATCCTCAACATAATGAAGTCAAATACCTCGGCATTCACCTCGACCGCCATTTAACTTAGAAGTCTCATATTGAAGCGAAACTTACCCAGATGAGATTAAAAGCAGTGCAACTTAATTGGCAGAAATTCTTCACTAAAGTTGGATTGCAAAACATTGTTGTACAATGCAATACTAAAGTCAATCTGATGCTATGGAATTCAATTATGGGGTACTGCCCCAGCATCAAACATTGAAAAAATTCAAAGGGGTCAAAATAAAATTCTACGTATACAGTAACGTACGGATAAATGCACATCGGTTTTCGCCCGACTTTTTGTGCACTTATCCATTCTTTGCATTTATGCTAACCTCGGATAAGTGCACAAATATTGCAATTATGCAAATATTACATAAGTGCACAAATATTGCAATTATGCAAATATTACATAAGTGCACAAATATTGCAATTATATAATTATTGGGAAAAATAAATCAAAGAATTTTTAAAAGAGTTTATATTTGTCCATTTGACCATTGATTTTACTAGGCGCTAATATAGACACCATTCAAAATTTGAAACACAAAGAAGGAGTTAAAATATATATTTTTATATATTATTTTTAATATTTTTTTATAAAGAAAATAATAGGTAAAAATAATGCTGTTTGCAGGCCATATCCCAGACTTTTTAAAGGAGTTGGTGATATTGTCAAAAGTGAAACTTTTATTAAATGTTTTATTAGCAGGTTCGGCCACATTGTAAATAGTAATGGCCTTGCCAGGATTCGTCCTCATCCAGTCAATAAATGCAATCTTTACTGCTGATTTGAATGGTACATACACGCCGACGTCAATCGGCTGAAGGCGATGGGAACAATGAGGCGGAAATGTTAGCATAACAATTAATTGCTTTGATCGAAACGTGGCTTTCATGATTATCCATGATCAACAGAATTTTCTTCATTATTGAACAGCCCGAAGTATTTACTATGTGTTCCAAAACTCTTACAAATAATTCAGCTGTCATCCATACATTTCTCGAAGATAATCCCAGACTTCCAGCAGGACCACTATACAAAAAACTGTCTTTAAACTTAATTCGTGGGAAAATTAATACAGGTGGATGGGTTGTACCAGCAGCACTTACAATACCACAGAAAGAAACCAATTCACCACGTTCGCCAGAAACAATCTGGCCAAATTGCTTTTTACCTGTCGCTGCTATAACTTTTGGGGCCTGCGCTACAGTTGTATTCCCGGTTTTATCAATTTTAAAGATGCAATTCGATAAAAAGCGGAAGCGTTAACGTGTAAACTTTGGTATGCAACGCTAAACTATTAACACATACATTTTTTTCTGTGATCAAGAGTGCAAATATAAAATCTTAAAAAATCATTTCTATTTTAGTTGTGCTTTTATGCATACAAAGTTGTACTAAAAATGTCTCTTGAGGCTTAAAATTATTATGCACTTATGCATTTTTTGCATTAATCCGTGTTGCACTTATCCGTGCATTTTTACATGATAAAGTATAAAAGAGGCTTATGGCTTCGCAACACGTTGCACTTAAGCGTTTTTTGCATTTATGCGTGTTGCACTTATCCGGTTTTTACTGTAATTACTGCAGGTCCAGGTTTGTTAAAAATTCTCGAATCCACAAAGATCTAGGCGTGTCATTAGTAAAAGTCGAATTTACAAAATATGCGTCAAAGTACATTAGCAAACTTGAACACCATCCAAACCCACTTGCACGAGACATCCTTAACTTTAGTGGCCACAATCGGTAGAGAAGGTGGGATACCCTTGCTTTAACTCCAGCGCAAAACAGATGACTGGATCAGGTGATGTGAAAGTTTTTTTTAGTATCATAAAAATTTTTGTCTAGCAATGGCTGAGCTTATTATTTTCTTTTTAGTATTAAGATTTGAATACTTATTGTCATTTCAATAAATAAATAAAGGATAATAAAAAAAAAATCATTTTTCATTGTCCTTTTGTGGGTCATAATTCTGTAAGGTTTTGTACCCACTGTTCTAAATCTGCTATCAATCCGATCGTACAGAAGTTTTTATTGTTGATTGGTAAAGCAAACTTCGAACCAAGAGAAAGAAGCCATTTGCTATCATCAATCGGAATTGAATGTTAGGTTATATTTCGCCAATTTCTCTCTCTTTAAGTGTTCAATTTTGAACAAATGTGATTTTTTATTCTCCATTGTGATCTTCATATATCTAGATTTTTGTCTCGTCATAAAGTCTTCAGATTCCCTCTTACTTACGGACTACAAGGTGACATCGAGATTACAACAATACAAAAACAACAGAAACAACATGGTATTTTTGTTTTTGCTTTCATGTTTGTAATGTCAAAAACAACTGACTATTGTTTACAAACATTCCTATAGAAAAAAATGAATACATACAATTTTTAATTTCAAGATGACACATGTGTTTGACACATGTTTGCAACTTGCTGCCAGATTAAACGAACTTTAACGTGCAAAAGTGGATACATTGTCATTTCACATAAATTTACCCTAAACACATTAAAAGAAATAAGTGAACTACACTGTAAAAGAAGACGCCTTCTTCTTGTTCTTCTTCTTGTTCTGTCAGAGAAATAAACCACGACAGAAAGAAATTTTTGTTAAAATAAAAAGGGGCCTTTTATTATAAAGGCACTTATTTTTTCCACATTTTCTATTAAATTTAAAATAAATGTATTTTCTTCTTTTTCCATTTTGTTAAAAACACAAACAAACAACCAACAGATGATTCCGTACGGAATATGCGACCAGTTTCGCTTTTTGCTTAAGCAAATGACAGTTGAAAAACTTAACGAAAAGTTTCGTTAAGTACATTATAGTTTGCCACATACAATTTATATGTGTTCGCACGTTTGCTTAAGCTAGCATATGCATATTATAGTTGGGCCTTAACATCTACCATCAGTTAAGTAGACAAAATAAACAAAAACCACGCCGTTTTTAAAAAGTAAAATTAATTTTGAAAATGATTTAATACTAGGATTGATTATTCGTTTGAAAGAGCAAACCCAGATATTATTACATTGTATAGAGTTATTAATAGAATGTATACTGGAGGAAGATGATGATAATTTTTTAAATTTTAAATTTAATTTTGTTTGTTAATTTTTTTTTTTGTTAACTATAAAAGTTTCTTTTGTTAGTGATGTAACTTAAATTTCATTTTCAATAGCAGTTTTGCTAGTGATGACACTAAAAATATCGGAAGATGTAAATGGGAACAAAATGATTTAGGAACATCTTGCAAATATGTTGAAAGATGTTGATTTTCAGATCTGTACATTTCTTATGGGAAAATTTCAACATCTTCGCAAATTGATGGTATATGTTAGATGTTGACAAGTGTGAAAAGGCTATTAAGTACATTACAGTTTGCCACATACAATTTATATATGTTCGCACGTTTTTTTAAGCTAGCATATGCATATTATAGTTGTGCCTTTAGAGCTGCAAAACTATCGATAGTCGGCACCATCGATAGTATCGATAGTTTTTACTAAAACTATCGAAATACTATCGGATATTCGTAAGACTGCAATACACAAAAATTAAATTGAAATAAATAGATTACTAACATATTGCTCATTTATTTAAACAATGCCATAACTCAAAAAAACTTGTTTTGGAAATAAATAAATGATTTTTGTAACACAAATTTTATTTCAATTCAATAAAAAAAATATATTAAAAAAAATCGTACAAAACATATGTAAGTGCTTACTTCAAAAGGTTTTTTTAGTTTTAAACAAATATTAGAATTAAAATGAGTTAATAATTCAACATTAAATTAATAAATAAATTTTTTAAAAATTAATGCTACATAACAAAAAAAAATAAAAAACTTGGATACATATTCAAAAGGTATGAATGGTATATAACTATATTCAATATTTAGACACCAGAGCTGTAAACGAATGATTCTTTTCTGACTGAGTTCTATTTGTGTATTTTTACTTTTTATATTAATTTACATCTACTCTACACTAGGCAAATACCAAAAAACTTATTGCAAATAAAGCAAATTAAAAAGTTACAATACAAATCATCAGGCGGCTAAAAACCTGCATAAAATATTTTGGCAAGAATTAACGTTGGCTACATTTAATCGACTTCATATTACTACGATAGTATCGATAGTAAAAGAAAATTATCGATAGTCAGTAAAAAATAAAACTATCGATAGTACTATCGATTGTTTTTCAGCTCTAATGTGAATAACTGTCTCGTGATCTTCGTCGTGTTTTCCAAATGTTTTGGTATAAGACTCCTCTTTCTGCAGTTTAAGAGATATTTAAGTCTCTTTAGTAGTGTACATTTGTCCACGTTGTATCTTCGCTGGATATGTATAAACTCATCTTATTGTTCTATTGATCCATACAATTATTATTTTATAATTACAATAAACACAAAAGAAAACAACGACAATACAAATGCAAACAACACCATTGCAATACTTTAGTAAGTGATCAAGGAAAAACGACAAATTTTCTGTGATATATTTTTAACTTTCATTCGTATATTTAAATATTTTAAGTTTTTTGTTGTGTTGCCCACTGTGATATAATTTATAAATGATGTAAAACTGACGAAAAAGATTATTGTAAGTTAATTTGTCAAAAATTAAGATTATAATTATTGTTATTCACCCTTATACTATGTTTCCACGGTACATGCTTCGCTCTCTATTCATGCTTCACACCCCAATCATGTGCGAAACAACTTGCTTCACCATACAAAATTTTGAATCTACTTGCGAAGAACGAAAAATTGCACTCTTCTCTAATTTTTATCGCAAGTTTATCTGCACTAGCTGTAACAATTTAATATTATTGTAAACAAAGCAAATTATTTTCTTGTTGCTGGAAGTAAAGAAAGTAAATGCGTACGAATGTATGTTTTTTTTCAAATAAGCTATCTAATTTCCACTCACTTTTGTTTGTCCATTAAAAAAAATTATTTTCCACAAATTGTAAATTCTGTTTTTTTTTATTCTGTTTGTTTATTAAAGACAACTGTCAAATCGAATCAAGTTTATTAGTCATGTAAACAGCATGATTCTTAAACATGATTCAGAAGGCGAAGCAGGTGATTCAAGTCATCGTGAAAACATAGTATTATTGTGTTTGGCGTTTTTTTGGCGAACACTAGGCGTTTTTTTTATGGTAGCGTGATTGTCGAAAAAACGCCAATGAGTACAACAATTTTCTAATCTTTTACAAAAACCGCCATTAAAACATTATTGTGTTTGGCGTATTCATCTGTCAAAAGTGCAAAAAATTGTCGTTAAAATATTTGTTCTCGACTTTAATTACGATTTGTGAATATGCGCCAAAGCTACTAAAATTTATTAAAAAATAATTGAAATGAAAGGAAATAAAATATAAGTATGCAAAACTATATTGAACTAGGCATGTTCCAGTGAAATAAAACTAAATTAAGTTTAATTTTTTAACTTTTTTACTTTTGTTTTCCTGCAGTAGCTTTCTGTATTTTTTTTTCTTGGACCAGCACTCAGGGGATGACCCCTACTTATGCAATGCATTGTGTTGGAACTAGGAAAATAGGTAATGGAAGGGAGGATAGCGGGAGTAGTGTTTGTGAACATTTGACTTGAATCTTCCTATATTGAAAGTGGCAGGGAATACTTCTGCTGCCAGTTTGTTCCACATACGGACAGTACGGCTAAAGAACGTATTTTCCCTGTAGTGTGTTGTGCGATCCACTGTCCAGTCGACCACAAAAGGATGAGCCCTGACTGAAGAACGTGTATTACGTAAAAAACTGCGTGTTTCAGGAACAAGTTCCCTAATTTCAGCAGAACACATTCCATTATAGTATCGATAGAACAGTGAAACAGAACCCACATTGCGACGATGCTCCAATGAGTCAATAGAGTTGGATACCCTACTGTCACCGATAAGCATCTTCGCCCTCTCCAGCACGCGGTCGAGTAACTCCAAAATAGACTTCGAAGCACCGGCCCATACATGAGAGTTGTATTCCATTTTCGGACGAATATAGGTGGTGTAAATAGTAAGAAGATCAGATGGAGTGAAGTATTTTCTACACCGTTTCAAAAAACCAAGGCACTTGAGCGCTTCTTTCGACACTTGAAAAATGTGTTTGGTGCAGCGGACATCACACTGGATTCTCATGCCTAGAACGTCAAGAGCGTCTGATTCCTTAATATTTACACCGCCCATGGTTGAAGGTGTGGAGCGATTTTAAATCTAAAAAAAAAAACTCATTCGAAATAAAGCAGAAAGTCATGCTACAGGTGGCGGACCTTTCAAAAAATTTAGTTTTTCTGCTGTGGAAGAAGCAGCAATTAATTTATTAGACATGCGTATGGTTGTCCAACATAAAGACGCATTTAGACTTATTTATTTTTTTATTTATTTAATTTTTTTTAAGTTTTTAAATATTCATTAATATTTTTTGTATATTATTATTCACCAAAAAACTATATTTGAATTTTATTTTTGTAATGTAATGTAATTATTACATTATTATTCATTTTCAAAATTTTGCTTGCCAAAAATTTTACACGGTAGCATGAGATTTAAAATTCGATAGCAACTACGACAGCTGTCGTTTTTCAACTACGCCAAACACAATAAGGGTGATTATTGCCTAAATTTTCCTTTGTATTTATACAATGTTACCAGATTTTAATAAAAACTCAACCCCTGAAGAAGTTATATACCAACGAAATGTCGGATTAATGACGGAATAATCTCTTATTTACACTAAATTAATGGCCTTGAAAGCCTACATATAGAAAACTATATAAACTATTAATTAACCAAAAAAGGTCGATCAACACTTATAATTAGAAAATACATTTTATTTGTGTTAAAATATTAAAATATGTGCAAATAAATATGCTAAAAGTTGTATTCAGTAACGTAATTTTTGTTAAATTTATAATTTAAGAACAAATAAGAAAGTATAGTTGGCAAGCCCGACCATACAATACCCTACACCCAGACATATTACCGATTATGGACCGATCATCTGAAAATTAATTTTATGATTTTCGAAAGTAGTCCTTATGTGGCAGTTATGATCATGATTGTAGAAACATGAGGATTATTTGTTTGAAAATTTAACCTGATAACTGTTTTTATAACACTGTTTGGTCCATTTGCAATGCCAAACAGCCCTTAGTAACAATGAATATTAGGGACAATTTGCATCCTACTTACTCCAATTAATTATTTTTTTTTAAAGTTATTTAATGCAATCAAAAATTATACATGCCTAGTGCGGTGCAAATAAGCGATATGTGTTTGATATGTAGACATACCAATCAGGTACTTACGTTGCATTTGCAAGTCAACCGATTCCTGTGCACTGCGAATTGCTCGGAGACTGGCCAATCCATTAATTTTTGAACTAGACGAACAGCTAAAATTTTTAAAATGAACACAAGGATCGAAATCCCAATTGAGTTTTGCGTGTATACTTGATGCAGCAATCCTGCAAACAGGATCCAAGCACTCAGGGGGTGGAGCTGCAGTTGGGATACAATCTTCATCATCAGTGTAACAATCTCGTGGCAGTTGTGATGGTGCAGTGCTTATTAAAAACAATATCGGCGATGCAACAAGCAAAGAAGTGACTAGCAATGTTGCTGTAGTAATTGCTATTTTGTGAACCGTAGCTGAAGTCCGTAGCCATATGCATGGTGCACAACATATCCAACCGAGAGCCGTGTTCTTTAGAAAATTAAAAATGTATGAAATTATTTATGAAATAAATTATTTAGGATTCGGTTTATGCATATAAAATTAAATGAAATTTTAATTATTTCAAAGAGTTTCTAGTAGAATTCTTTATAATTATTATTACTATATGCAAATATTTAGGCACATAGCAAATATCTTCTGTGGAGTAATACAGTATTGAAAAAATGGGAATTTTTTCTTCATGTTAAATGATGCGAAGATTTAAAACTTAACTGCGCAAATGTATTTGAATACTACCAAACACTACTTCATTTCTAAATACATTTCACACATCTCCATTAGCGACAACAACAATAAAAACTAAAGGCCCAACTATAATATGCATATGCTAGCTTAAGCAAACGTGCGAACACATATAAATTGTATGTGGCCAACTATAATGTACTTAACGAAACTTTTAGTTAAGTTTTTCAACTGTCATTTGCTTAAGCAAAAAGCGAAACTGATCGCACATTCTGTACGGAATCAGCTGTTTGTTGTTGTTTGTTTTTAACAAAATGGAGAAAGAAGAAAATATATTTATTTTAAATTTAATAGAAAATGTGGAAAAAATAAGTGCCTTTACAATAAATGGGACCCTTTTTATTTTAACAAAAATGTCTTTCTGTCGCGGTTATTTCTCTGGCAGAACAAGAGCGTCTTCTTCTTTTACAGTGTAGTTCACTTATTTCTTTTAATGTGCACAGGCCTTCAAGCGCTAACTTTAATATTTTTATATTATTTAAATTTTTAAGTTTTTTCTCCATTTTTGCAAACACAATACGAAAATTAACAAAACATATGTAAACGTTTATTATTATTTACAATTTAGTGCTGTCACAGCTGTACATTTTAGTACTTTTGCCAAAAAATTAAAAAAAATGAAAAATTATGCGTTTCTGGTACGAAGTTTTCTTTTAATTATAAAATAATATAATAATATTTATAAAATATAGTCATTTAATGGCTTTTTGTTAAAATAAAAACATTTTTTTAAACATAAATGAGCAACTGTGGACAAAAAGTTTCAAAGTCATTGTAGCCACCTAAAAGTTAACTCTGAACTAGTTATGCATTTGACAGCCTTTTCGTTAACTTTTGCAATTTGCTTAAGCTTGCTTATGCATATTATAGTTGGGCCTTAAGTTGTACTGTTCGTGGCACATTGTCGTTTAAACTCTTTTTCGAACCTTTATAGCAGTAGAAACAATTTCAAATACTCGTTCGTATCGTTCATGCGGGTTTGGTTTATTGCTATCATAGCTGCTAGATTTGACGATTTTTTCTTTGAAAGTGACGATTTCGGAATTATTAAAATTTACCATCATTTGTTTTTTTTTTATTAATGTTTTTGGTACGAAATTTTCTGTTTTTCTGAAACAACTATTTTTATACCCTCCACCACCAAGAGTGGTGAATGAGGGTATATTATGTTTGTCATTCCGTGTGAAACTTTTTTAATAATCATCTGAGACCCAACAAAGTATATATTTCCTTGATCCTTATGAAACTCTAAATCATTTTAGCCATGTCTGTCTGTCCGTCTGTGTAAAACACTCTCACGTATAGCCTATACAACTTACCTAAACAAAATCTAAAGAAAAATATTTCTTATTGTGCAGGTAACTTTGGTATTGAAAATCAGTGAAATCGGTTTAAGCCAACCAGAGTTGTGGACCAATATGTGAGACAACCTCCATAAAAATTGATATTTTTTGTCCATTTTATTGGAATATTTTGAAATATATATATTTTTATGATAAAAGAAGAAAGTGTGCGGAAAATAGTAAGAATCGGTCCATGATTTCTTATAGCCCCCATACAAAACATCTTCCCGAAATATTGCTCAATAATACATAAATGCCTATAAAATTGATATATCAAGACAAAATTCAGCAAAAATAAGTTTTGTGCGAAACGAAATCGCAAAACGAATTTTTTTTTTAGTTTGGTCCATGTTTGGTCCATATAAAGTCCACTTTCAAAATTTACTTAAATACGTATAAAACAGATATAAATAATGTTAAACGGCCAAAATTTGTCATAAATAATCTTTATAGGCAAATAAATTGTTGTACTAAATTTTATGGTGGTCGGCCCAGAATTCGTAATAGCTCCCATATAAGGACCACATCTGAAAAAGACATTTGTCCCTATATATACTGTCTAAATATCGGTACCGACTCAAAACTTTGCACAGATCATTTACATATACCCAAAAATCATTCTGCCGAATTTTGGTCTATTTTTAACCGTATCTCCCATATAAAGTAAATGCCAACTAGCCTTAATAATGTCATTAGACTCTGAGGCATATAAATAGCAACAAAAAAACTTGTAAATAAAAAATTTTTTAATAAATAAAAAACAAAAACCCCTCTTCCGAAAATCACTTTAATAATCATAAATCTCTTATAAATAAGGTACCAATCCAAGATTTTACACGGATGATTATTCACATACATGCCGAAATCCACGTTAATATATTATTATGTTGTTATTATGTTGACATTCGACGTGAAATATCCTCATATACATAAAAACCAATGTTCCAAAATTTAAGAATATCGGACCATAATTTGTCATAGCTGCCATATAAGAATCATTTCCGAAAAATTAATAAAGCCACAAAAATGTCTAATAAATACTGATATCGACCCAACTTTTATTGGATCAGAAATTTTAATCCAAAAATCATATTAGTATCGGTTATACGGCAATTAAGCTACTGAATTTTGTCTTGACATTCCAATTTTATAGCCATTTATTTATCATTAAGCCATATTTCGGGAATATATATATTTGTACGAGGGCTATAAGAAATCATGAACTGATTCTTACTATTTTCCGCACACTTTCTTTTTTAACGTATACAAAATTGCATGGCTTAACTAATACCCCGACTTGCGTCGTTAATTGGGACCGACCAAACGGGACGCAATGCGAAACAATGCAAATCGAATCACTTTTCTCCATATATTTGTATGGATTTTTCGTTAATTCGTTCCAGAAGAAAATTTTTACTATAAATAAATGTATACATAGGTATATTTTTTAAAATTTATTGCAACAAAAAGATAACGTAAAGTAAAAAAATAAATTAAAGCCAATTCATACATGTAAAAAATCAATATAAACATATATTTGTGTTTGACCAAAACAAGTAAAAAGGGAAATCCTCTTTCTATACACAAAATATAATAGAAAACGACGCAAAACGAAACATTAACGACGCAATTCGAAGCCACAATTATGTATTTTTTCGACGCAAAACGAAACATCAACGACGCAATTCGAAGCCACGCAACTTTTTTTTGATGACGCAAATCGAATCAACGCAAATCGGGTCGACGCAAATCGGGGTATGAGTGTATTTCAAAATATTCCAATAAAATGGACAAAAAATATCAAATTTTTATGGAGGTTGTCTCACATATTGGTCCATAACTCTGGTTGACCTAAAACGATTTTGCTGATTTTAAATAACAAACTTCTCGAAAGCATTTCTGACAGAATTATTGAAGATTTGGATCCAGAATATATCTGGGGACTTCAAAAAACTGATTTCAACAGACAGACAGATGGGCATGGCTTAATCAACTCCGCTATCTATAAGGATCCAGAATATATATACTTTATAGGAACGGAAAATTATATTGTGGAAATTACACACGGAATGACAAACTCATATATACCCTTCTCATGAAGGTAAAGGGTGTAAAAATAATATCCGATCCCAAGTTTTTCTATTTCATTCAATTTTGTATCACTGTGTATTTCAATTACATTTTATATTACATTTTAATAAATAAGATATATATGCAGTGCTGATATTCAGCCGGTTCGGACCGGTTCCCTCGAACCGGTTGTTAAAATTTTAAAAATTTTCCGTACCGGTTGTTGCATATTCACCCTTATCGTGAAAAAGAATTCCACATGAAATTTGTTCCCTTTTATTTTTTAACATTGAATTTTAATAGGAAAAATGTGAAAAGGGAACAAATTTCATGTGAAATTTTTATTCACAATAGGGGTGATTATGTTTTTTGCTTTAACGGTTTTATATAATGTGTATTTATCAAGGTGATATAGTCTCGGCAACAAACACAATATTGTTCAGTTGTTCATTGTCCAAACGTACAAACAAATGATTTTATTTTGGTCATATATTGGATTCTTGGATGATGATGTTTTCGATAGCGTTTTCTTCAATCTTTTGAGAAAAAATAAAACAATTTTTTTTTTTTTACTTTTATTTTGCAAAATCAAAACTATTTTTTGTTAAAAACGTAACTTTTTTTACGAAAGTTTATATCATTTCCTTCAAGAGGCTTGTGGTCTGTTACTGGCATTCGACTTTAAAATTTTCGCTATTTTTATCAAAATTTGACAAAAATATAATTTTTTTAAGCGAACCGGTTGTTAATTGTTTCGAATATCCCCACTGTATATATGTATGTTTGTAAATTCCTACATAGTATTAAATAGTACATATGTATATGTACATTTAAAATTGGTCGTTACTCAACAAAATTTCGATTTCTTGTTCATCATCATTTTCAGTCCATAAGACACTATCAATAAAATATTTAGATTTTTTATATGTTTCATTCGAATTAATTTTTGAGCACATTTTGTCAGGTATTTTGTAGTTTGAACAACATACATTATCTCTATTTAGGCTATATTTAATATGTCAATATGTGTTTGGCAAAACTGGACAGTTTAAGGAATGGGTTATTACCAATAGCATTATTTCGATATTACTAGATTAAAGAAAAAGTACAAAAAAACTAAAATGTAGCCATATCAAGCAAAAAGTAATAACGGGCTAAAAGATAATTGTAAAACGTGCTAGATTTACGCGTTGTTTAGTTTATGGCCAATTTTCTTTTTTCGCGTTTTGAGTGACTAAAAGGGCTAAGTTGGCATCGCTGCTGCTAATGCAAATTAACGCTGTCGTCTGTCTACGCTATTAGTTGTAAATAGTGATGGGATGCATTATAATCGATTTTTTTCTTTCCATTATACTATGTTTCCACGACACCTTGAATCACAAGCTTCGCTTTCTAAATCATTTTTATGAATCATGCTGTTTACATGACTAATAAACTTGATTCGATTTGACAGTTGTTTTTAAATAACAAACAGAACAAAAAACAGGTAAGAGTGCTATATTCGGCTGTGCCGAATCTTAAATACCCTTCACCTAAGCGTAATAAGAAATACAGAAACTACACTAGACTAGAATATCCTAATTTTGTGTTTTCTATTCAGTCTTAGTGTAAATTTTATTAGTATTTGATATATTGTTTAAAAGACAATTTTACGACCAACATAATTTATGTTAAATATTTTCAAATGTTGTCTAATTTTTACCATTTTTAATTGATTTAATTACCAATTCTTACCATAATTTACAGAGTCTGTCTGATGTTCATAATAATCTTCAGTGTAATTTAACAAACAGAGTATAAACAAGTAAGAGTGCTATATTCGGCTGTGCCGAATCTTAAATACCCTTCACCTAAGCGTAATAAGAAATACAGAAACTACACTAGACTAGAATATCCTAATTCTGTGTTTTCTATTCAGTCTTAGTAGAAATTTTATTAGTATTTGATATATTGTTTGAAAGACAATTTTACGACCAACATAATTTATGTTAAATATTTTGAAATGTTATCTAACTTTTACCATTTTTAATTGATTTAATTACCAATTCTTACCATAACTTTCAGAGTTTGTCTGATGTTCATAATAATCTTGAGTGTAATTTAACAAACAGAGTATAAACAAGTAAGAGTGCTATATTCGGCTGTGCCGAATCTTAAATACCCTTCACCTAAGCGTAATAAGAAATACAGAAACTACACTAGACTAGAATATCCTAATTCTGTGTTTTCTATTCAGTCTTAGTGTAAATTTTATTAGTATTTGATATATTGTTTGAAAGACAATTTTACGACCAACATAATTTATGTTAAATATTTTGAAATTTTATCTAATTTCGACCATTTATAAATGACTTAATTACCAATTCTTACCATAATTTACAGAGTCTGTCTGATGTTCATAATAATCTTGAGTGTAATTTAACAAACAGAGTATAAACAAGTAAGAGTGCTATATTCGGCTGTGCCGAATCTTAAATACCCTTCACCTAAGCGTAATAAGAAATACAGAAACTACACTAGACTAGAATATCCTAATTCTGTGTTTTCTATTCAGTCTTAGTGTAAATTTTATTAGTATTTGATATATTGTTTGAAAGACAATTTTACGACCAACATAATTTATGTTAAATATTTTGAAATTTTATCTAATTTCGACCATTTATAAATGACTTAATTACCAATTCTTACCATAATTTACAGAGTCTGTCTGATGTTCATAATAATCTTGAGTGTAATTTAACAAACAGAGTATAAACAAGTAAGAGTGCTATATTCGGCTGTGCCGAATCTTAAATACCCTTCACCTAAGCGTAATAAGAAATACAGAAACTACACTAGACTAGAATATCCTAATTCTGTGTTTTCTATTCAGTCTTAGTGTAAATTTTATTAGTATTTGATATATTGTTTAAAAGACAATTTTACGACCAACATAATTTATGTTAAATATTTTCAAATGTTGTCTAATTTTTACCATTTTTAATTGATTTAATTACCAATTCTTACCATAATTTACAGAGTCTGTCTGATGTTCATAATAATCTTCAGTGTAATTTAACAAACAGAGTATAAACAAGTAAGAGTGCTATATTCGGCTGTGCCGAATCTTAAATACCCTTCACCTAAGCGTAATAAGAAATACAGAAACTACACTAGACTAGAATATCCTAATTCTGTGTTTTCTATTCAGTCTTAGTAGAAATTTTATTAGTATTTGATATATTGTTTGAAAGACAATTTTACGACCAACATAATTTATGTTAAATATTTTGAAATGTTATCTAATTTTTACCATTTTTAATTGATTTAATTACCAATTCTTACCATAACTTTCAGAGTCTGTCTGATGTTCATAATAATCTTCAGTGTAATTTAACAAACAGAGTATAAAAAAGGGGTACAATTCGATTTTAGTGATTTTGCTCAAAAAAAAAAAAAAAAAAAAACAAAATGAAATAGGGCTTTTAGAGGAGATACCAGCAAAAAAAAAATTATTGGCGGTCACGCCTATTTTCGAAGGGGCGGGCCCGTAAAGTTGAAAATATATAGGCCTATATCTCGGGAACTACTGGGTGCTTGATAATTTGTAATACACTAAGTGAAAGGTATTAAAAATACCTTTCCAACGATATATATCATGATTATAAAATATAGACCGAATATGGGTTAAATCCGAAAAAAATATTTTTTGACCCGAATTTATTTGTTTTTTGGAAATGGTTCTTATATGGCAGCTATGACAAATTATGGGCCGATCTTCTTAAATTTTGGAACAGTTATTTTCATGCATATGAGGATATTTCACGTCGAATTTCAACATAATAACGCTATATTTAAGATATATATTAGTATTAAAGTGGATTTCGAGAGTGGACCTTATGTGGGGGATATAGTCAAATATGGACCGATATTCTCAAAATCCAGCAGTTAGATTTAGGCATGTATGTTAATGATCCGTGTAAAATTTTGGATTGGTACCCTTATTTATAAGAGATTTATGAGTATTAAAGCGATTTTCGGAAGAGGGCTTTATATGGGGCATACGGTTAAAAATAGACCGAAATTAACAAAATTGTGTGGAATGATTTTTGTATATATTAAAATGATCTGTGCAAAGTTTTGAGTCGGCACCGATATTTATACAATATATATTGGGAAAAATGTATTTTTCAGATGTGGTCCTTGTATGGGAGCTATGACCAGTTCTGGGCCGACTACCATAAAATTTAGTACAACAATTTATTTGCCTATAAAGAGTATTTATGTCAGATTTTAGCCGTTTAACATTATTTATATCTCTTTTATACGTATTTAAGTGAATTTTGGAAGTGGACTTTATATGGGGTCTATGGTCAAACATGGACCGAACTAAAAAAAATTTCGTTTTGCGATTTATTTTTGCATAAAACTTATTTTTGCTGAATTTTGTCTTGATATTCCAATTTTATAGGCATTTATGTATAATTGAGCAATATTTCGGGAAGATTTTTGTATGGGGGCTATGCCCAATTTTGAGCCGACCACCATGAAATTTAGTACAACAATTTATTTGTCTATAAAGAATCTTTATGCCAAATTTTAGCCGTTTAACATTGTTTATATCTGTTTTATACGTATTTAAGTGAATTTTGGAAGTGGGCTTTATATGGGGTCTATGGTCAAACATGGACCGAACTAAAAAAAAATTTCGTTTTGCGAAGAAGTTTTAGCTCAAAAAGAAATAGCCGAAAGACTTCCTAAAGTCACTTAATTTTTTAAGGTGGAAGAAACAAACAGGATGACTGATTCTTCGCCTTCATCATCTCAAGATCCGGTTACTTTCGAATTTCAACGGGAAAAAGAACTTAAATGATAATATTATGGAAGTTCCAGATGTAGAGACAGTAACAGGTACAGTAGATTCTCCAATTCAAGCTTCTGAGACTTATTATTTACAAGCATAGAAATATCTCCTGATCCTGGTTCGTACTGTGATGAAATTGGACTAAAAAAGGGCCAGAATTTTTCAAAATAAAGAGTGTGACTTCTCCAATACTTCTAAAAATTTTCCAGGGGCCAAACTACCGCATTCGTGATCGAATGAGCTACCGTATCGAAAAATGATTTCGATATCGAAATTATGATAAAATGTACTAAATTTCTTGCTCGATATCGAATGCCATAATCTCAAATCAGAAAATTACGATCAATTTTACTCGATATCGAATGCGGTAATTTGGCCCCAGATTCAAGCAGTAAAACAAAAACGAAATGATGAGTCTTTAGAAAGAAAATGGCTCCTATTTTCGCCGTCAAAGAACTCTGTATACTGTTATTGCTGCCGTCTATTTAATACTACTACTAGTACTGGTCATAATTTGAGTTCTCCAAATGGATATAAAGACATATAAGTAATTTATTAATGGAGCAGGGAATCAATGATGAAATATGCCGCAAGAAGCAAAACTACTGGGCGAATTGACAGCAAGTTCTTGTCCCAATATAATACACAAGTCAATTATTGATAGAATGTACTTAAAAGAATTGTTACATTAGTGAAATTTTTGGCTTCCAGAGGACTTGCTTTTCGTGGTGATAATGAAATATTAGGGTCTCAAAATAACGGAAATTATTAGGGACGCTCCCTTATGACACTACATTTTTTGTTCATTGAATTGATATAGAATTGATAGAAAGAAACAGAAAATGCTAGAAAAAGCAAACTATAAAAAATGTAAACAAAAAAGCCTTTTAGTTTTTTCTTTTGTTATTGTTTTGTATAATTTAATGAATGTTGTCAACTTTTTTTTATGAGAAACATAAAAACAAACAAAAAACGGCTAATCGCCAAATTTGCCCACAAACCGCTGATTCAGCAACACTTCTAATATTTCAAGCTTGAAATGTCAATTTTAAGTTGAATAATTTTACATTTTTTTTTGACATAATTTCATTTTTTATCGATAACTTTAGTAAAATGTTTGACAGTTTGCCATTTATCTTAATACTGCTGAACTCTTTGCACTTGGTAAATTTTTTTATTACAGGGTAAAAACATATGAAATCAACCAATGAATTGACCGCACCGATTTCGAATTGGATGAAATTTGGTACGAAGGGAAAGTTAAACATAATAATAGCGTTTGCCAACTTTCAGTGTCTTAGAGCTTCTACTTTCAGAATTATGGCCATTCCAAGTTGGCAAAAATCAATAAAAATGCACTCAGATGCCTTAACACAATTTTTAATATCTCGAAAAGTATTCATTGTACGTTAATAATAAAGGGCTCATTTTACAGACAAAAACATGCGCCATTCAAAAATTTTTTTTTTTTTCGATCAAGGATATATCTCGAAAATCAATATTTTTAAAAATTATAAATTGTTGACCTTTAGTTTTGTTGTTTTTAAAAATTTAAAAAAAATATATGTTAATTCTTATTATGTTTTGTACTAGTCTGCCAAATTTCAATGTGGAGTCTTTATTACAACATGAGTTATTAAGAAAAAAGCAGGCGAAGGTTTGTGTATTTCATGAAATGTACCAAAATACAAAAAGATGGCAAATTACAAAAAGAAGGACAAATCAAATGTAACGGAACTTTTTCGACTTTATAACCTAGGCGAAATATTTATTGCCTATTCACACAAAAAATGTACAAATATTTTATGACCTGTGGTCGGCTTATTGGCAGTAGCAAATTCAGTCCCTATTTATGACCCGTAGTTCACGCAAATTTTCCAATTCAAGAAAAGCAAGGCGTTTATTTTTTTACCTGAAATCTATTTTTTTGTATTTTGGAATTAACACCATTTTTGCTTGATTTAAGTTTGTTAACTTTCAACACAAATTAAGAAAACAATTTTTTATTGTAACGAGTGGCTAATAAATAAGGAAAATTAAATACATAAAATTAAATAAAAAAGGAAAACAAATGATCAAAAAAACAAAAGAGCAAAATATAAAATTCTAATAAGAATAGTGGACAATATAGTACATCCTACATGGAGAAGGTGAGTGGTGGATAATTTAGATTAATAATTGAATTATATTGGTTGGGTACGGAAAATTTTTGAGTATGGTCATACAGTGAACAACAAAAAAAAACAAAGGTTTGTGTGTATGAATAAGAGAAAAGCACACAATTATAAAACAATAAGTGTTAAATGCTGCGAACTTTTAAGCGCGTAAAAACTACTTGTATAAAATTATTGGCGACAAAATTAAGGAGATAAATTTTATTTTGTCAGGGGAGAATAATACAAAATGTCTTTAAGAAGAAAATGTAAATTGGACCTTCATCTCTTGATTAGTTATTGTGAGAACTGTGAATCGATTTCAGATGAAATTGATAATGTTGCTCTGCTAGAGTTAAAAAAGGATGAATTACAGAAAAGGTGGGAAAAATTAACAGAGTTTTATGACAATTATGTTATGGAAGAGGATAAGGGAGCAACTGAGGATTTTAAAGATGATATTTCAATTCGCTATGGGGAGGCTAATATAAAATATGATGAAACGAAAGCGAAAATTATGAAACGTTTAAAGGAGAATTTGAGCTCCGAGATTTAAGTTGCCACCCTGTGACATTCAAAACTTTGATGGTGATGTTTCAAAATGGCCCGCATTTAGAGATATATTCCAGGCAGTCTGTGCAAACAGAACGGACTTAGCCCCTGCTGAAAAGTTGTTTTACTTACGTAGTAAATTAAGAGGAGAAGCATTTCAAACCATTAAACATTTAGATTTATTGGATAAAAATTATTTTTTGGCATGGGAAACTCTTAAATCAAGATATGAAAACGTACGAGTGTTAGTTCATCAAACAATGAAACAATTGTTTGGAATGCCTTCCATACCCCAGGAAAATGCAAAGGCAATGAGATATATGCAAAGCTTAGTTAACGATAGTATATCAATATTACAATCATATAAGGTTGATGTAGCAATTGTCACCCTTTTTTTATTTATTTATGCTATTCTAAGTTACCAGAAGAAACAGTTCGTGCATGGGAAACGTCATTAGCAAATCACAAGATTCTACCTACTTGAGTGATTTTCTAACAAATAGAACAGAAATGCTAGAGGCTCTTCAGAGTTTGCGTAAGCCCGTACCAAAAGAGAATCAAGCTCAAAAAAATCAATCGTTTCATTTACAATCCAATACTGAAACAGTAAAATTCAACTGTAGAAAATGCAAAAAAATCATCCGCTTAAATCTTGCAGTTATTTTAAGTCCCTTACTCCTAACAACAGAAGTAAATTTGTATATAGTTATAAATATTGTGCAAATTGTTTATCGCCAAACCATTTTAAGTCGGACTGCAAGAGTACATATGCATGTCTAAAGTGCAATAGAAAGCATCATACTATGCTGCATTTTGAAAAATCGGATAATCCAGAGAATAGTCCCAATTCTAATACAAATGTGCCAATACAAGAAGCAAATGAGGCACCCTCTAGTTCAAACACTCAAAGCGCAGTAACAAGTGTGCATAATCAAAGGAATGATACAACTGCTAGTGTTTTGGAAGTCAATACGGTTCAGGCTCATTTTTCATAACATGAAGGAAGTACTATTTTACCAACAGCTTATATTCAGATAGAACATTTAGGCGAACTATTTAATGTCAGAGCATTACTAGACTCTGGGTCGGAGAAAAGCTTTATATCAAAGCGTATTCAACAAAAGCTCTCACTTCCACTAAAAGCATATAAAACTAAAATTTCAGGACTTGGTGAAACAGTTGTCGCAAATTCGAATTCAAGATGCATCGCCATTCTGCGTTCAAAAAAATCAGATTTTAGAATTCAAATCAAAGCTATTGTTTTGTCGAAATTATCACATTTTTTGCCCCCTAGGCCAATAAAAGTACGGAATGTAGAAGTGATAAAAGGTTTAGATCTGGCAGACCCTTTTTTCGACAAACCAACACCAATCGATATAGTTATAGGAAGCAATTATCTACCCTTTATAAATTTAGATAGAGTTAAATTTTTTAATGCTAATAGCCTCGAAGCAAGAGAATCTCGATTCGGATGGTATTTAATGGGGACGGAGTTGCCGCAGCAAATAACTTCTTTTTCAACGGTTGTTTCATCTTCTGATGATTTTTTTTTTGAATGAGCAATTAAAAAAATTTTGGGAGATTGAAGAAGCAGAAAGAAATACAGAAGAAAGCGAAGGAGACTCATTTTGTGAAAAGCTGTTCACGGAAACAACAAGTCGAGATGAAGAAGGTCGATATAAAGTCCGATTACCATTTAAAAAGCAGTTTCCAACAGAAATATTTTTGGGCCCATCAAAAAATGTGGCTCTTGCCCAATACCATAGAATGGAAAAGACTTTGAGCAAAACACCAGAACTAAACAAAATGTACAATGAGGTTCTACTAGAATATTTGAATTTAAATCACATGGAAGAGATCATACATCATGAGAACAAAGAAGAAAAAAATTTTCTTTCTTTCTACCACACCATGCGGTGATTAAACCCGAAAGCAAAACCACAAAGGTTCGCGTGGTGTTTAACGCATCAAAGAAGACAAATTCAGGATTCTCTCTTAATGATGTGTTATACCAAGGCCCCACGCTTCAATCAGATTTAATGCAAATTATATTGAGATGGCGTAACTATAAGTATGTATTTACTGGAGACATACAAAAAATGTACAGACAAATTTTAGTATACGAAGATGATCGTCAATATCAGCGCATTATATTTCGTAAAAGGTCGGAAAGTGACGTAAGTACATTTCAATTAAAAACCGCAACCTTCGGTATAAACTGTGCACCGTTTTTGGCAATCAGAACGCTTTCACAATTAAGCCAAGATTGCAAACATATCTATCCAGAAGCATCTACAATATTGAATAATGAAATCCTTTCAGGAGGTCATACACTAAATGAAGCAAAGGATAAACTGCAACAAGTAAAGATGTCAATAGAATCAGCTAGATTTCCTTTGAAAAAGATAACGGCAAATCATCGCTCCCTACTTGAGAATTTGGCGCGGGAGGATCTTCTAAACGAAGAATTTTATGAATTTGTAGACTCTAGTACTACGAAACCCCTGGGCATTTGTTGGAATGCAATTTCTGACTACTTTTATTACATCGTTGAACCGTTTGAGATAGTGAATTCTACGAAAAGAAGAATTTTATCAGTTATAGCAAGATTGTTCGACCCACTAGGATGGCTAGGCCCTGTTATGATAATACCAAAACTTCTTATGCAAGAGTTATGGAAGTCACAGTATGATTGGGATGAAGGGGTCTCACCGCTCACACTCACTAAATGGAATGCCTTTTTAACAAATCTGCCGTATATTTCTACTTTGAAAATTCCAAGATGGGTTAATTTTACACCAAAATGTCAGATACAAATTCACGGGTTTTGTGATGCCTCAGAGGAGGCGTATTGCGGAACAGTTTACATTAGAACAGAGAATACAGAAGGAAACATTAAAACCCATTTACTAGTAGCAAAGACTAAAGTGGCGCCAATTAAGATGACTACCATTCCAAAGCTGGAACTATGTGGTGCTTTATTGCTTACTAAGCTAATAAAAAATCTAGTATTCAAATTTAACTTCCAATACGAACTCTATTTATGGTCCGATTCATCAATTGTACTTAGTTGGTTGCAAAAACCCCCTAATACTCTGAAAACGTTCGTAGCAAACCGGACTACACAAATTTTAAGTGTCACCTGTGCTTCTACATGGAGACATATTAAAACAGATCATAACCCAGCAGATTTAGGAACACGTGGATGCTCGCCTCAAGAACTTTGCAAAAGTCAACTCTGGTGGAATGGACCACCCTGGCTAAATCAGTCTACAACATTATGGCCAACGCCTCGAATCTTTGATTCTACAGATTTGGAAACTAAAAGGTGTTATAATTTCCATTCAACAAATGATAATACATCATTGATTGAGGAAACTAACAAAATAGATGTACTAGAAAACTTCTCATCTTTGGATCGAGCTCTTCGAGTTATATGTTATATGCTCCGCTTTATAAAATACACACGACGGAACTCTGATGTCTCTAAAGGGATGATCACAGCTGAAGAAATAAATTTAGCAAAAATTCATCTTATGATTTTGGCTCAAAGGCAGCATTTTTTCAAAGAGTATGAATGCATTAAAGGGAAAAGGCCTTTAAGTAGGAGAAGTCGACTGCTTTCTTTGAGTCCTTTTCTAGATAAGGACAATCTTCTACGTGTTGGTGGACGGCTTACTAACTCAGGTTTAAGCTATGAAGAACGTCATCCAATCATTATACCGGAAAAATCAAGGTTTTCTACACTTCTAATTGATTTTACACATCGAGTTCTTCTCCATTCAGAGCATCATATTATGCTCCGAGCTATAAGACAAGGGTTCTATATACCAAGGCTAAAGAACTTAATTAGAAAATGCATTAGGAATTGCAAGTCGTGCACCATATACAAGCACAAATTCCAGCAGCAAATCATGGCATCTCTTCCCCCAGAACGAGTTAATTTTTCCCTTTACATACACAGGCGTCGATTTTGCTGGACCGTTTAGCATTAAATCGTCTACTCTGCGTAATGCTAAGCTACTTAAAGGATATGCAGCTGTATTTGTGTGTTTTTCTACTAAAGCAGTCCATCTTAAGGTATGCTCAGATCTCTCAACTGATGCGTTTCTGGCCTGTTTTGACAGATTTATTGGACGCCGAGGACTTCCTAAAACATTATTTTCCGATAATGGACGAAACTTCCTTGGCGCAAGTTATGCTCTCCTTAAAAGCCATAACAGGTTGCGTATTCCACAAAAAAGGAGGAAACATACGCAAATATTTCAAATCTCTTAAATAAAATTGAATACTATAAATATAAATGGGAAGTATGCGCATGTTAAATATTTCGAAGAACGTAAAGAAAATATTATTGGTGACTTAAATGTAATCCATGAATCCCTTGTCCCAAAAGATAAGGTCATACTTCCACCGCTGCATATTAAGTTGGGCGTGGTGAAAAATTTTATTAAAAGCTTAAATACACAAGGAAATGCTTTCAAACGCATTCAAACAATTTCCCCCAGATTATTTGCAGCAAAATTAAAAGAAGGTAAAATACGGTTTTAAGAAATAATTTATTTCATTTAATGTAAATTACCTTTTCTAGGAATGCTCGTTGGACCCGATATAAGAAAATTATTACACGATGAAGAATTTTATGGTCATCTGTCGGATATGCAAAAGACAGCATTTGACTTTATGCAGCTAGTTATATCAGAATTCCTTGGAAACTCAAAAGCACAAAACTATGCAGAAAATATTGAAAGCATGCTAATCGGTTTTAACAATATTGGCGTTAAGATGTCACTAAAGCTGCATTTTCTGCACTCTCATCTCAATTTTTTTAAAGAAAACCTTGGAGCGGTTTCAGATGAACACGGTGAAAGGTTTCATCAGGATATAAAGGTATTGGAAGAAAGATTCAAAGGGAAATCCCAAAGTGTAATGCTTGCTGAATACGTATGGGGCTTGTACAGAAACTTTGACCCATCGGAACATTCACGTCAAGCTAAATACAGGAAAGCATATTAAGTTTAATCTTTAATCCATTGTTATACTAGTGCTATTTCCCATTTCCCTTTTACTCGAAAATTTGAAAAAAATAAATATGTACATACTTATGTACATAAACCACTATTAAAACAAAATTATAATTTTTTTATAGAAGTTGGCGTGTAATTTTGCCAATTAATCGTAAAGAGCTTTATTTACAACAATGGTGTCTTTGGCGACCCCCACTGAAATTTTTCGCCAAACATTTTCGTAGAATATTTTAATCCTTAAATGTCCTTTTTTAAAGGATATTTTTTGATTTTATCGAAAAAAGGGTCAAATTGACCCATAAAGAGACCAGTTAGAGGGTTAAGATCTTCCACAAAAATAGTCCTCATACAATTCCACAATACAACTCTGACCATAAGAATTCTCTCAGACATTAACTTACAACATTTTATTCATATAGTATAATGCTCCCTTCGACCAAAAAAATGAAAACTTTGACCCACTGTAAAAAAAAAACTCAGACGTGCTGGACCATAAGTTTGTTCTACAAAAATGATCTACTCAACATACCCTTTCAGTATTATAGGGTCGCTATTCTGTTCCAAAAATGGTGTTGGACAGTGTAATTGAAAAACAAAAAAACCCCACCCAAATTTATAACTTCAAAAAAAATATATATTAAATTTCATTGCGCATAACATTTATTTACATTGTATATATTTCTTTCCCTTGGTTTTTTCCCTCTTTACTTTCAATAGATGAACAAACCCCGCTGTTACGTTTGTAGAAAAAACCATCCACTTAAATATTGCCCTCAATTTAAAGAATGGAGTGTGGAAAAACGACGCTGGACCCTTCAGAATAAACGCTATTGCCTAGCCTATGATCACGAGCGTTCATGGTGTACGTCGAACCGAAGATGTAATTTTGAGTATCGTGAGAATGTGTTTTGCAACGCCAAACATCATACTCTCCTACACCAAGAAAATTGTGATACTAGTGATGAAGCTGAAAATGAGATTGGTATTCAAAGCGATGAAGAAGAATTCATACCAACATTTCGCCCTTACCTTACAATAGCAGCACCAGTAGAAAGCACCACCACACTCCCATTTTCCAATAATTCTAGCCTTGATGAGGCCATCAATCACTCTACTAGAGAAATTCCCGTGAACACGGCAGAGACGCAAACTGGTCCGGATCTTGTTTTAGTACATAAGAGTACTCAAACTTCTCCAAGAAGAAAATCATTGGTAAGCCAAGCCACACAAACTCCTAATAAGAAGACTTCCCAGTTATTATTTCCGACTTATCAACAAGAAACGAAAGAGTGGGATAAATTTAGTTGTCTCGAGCTTTCTTTAACAATTCCACCTATTGTACGCATTAACCTGAATTATGAAGGCCAAAAAATGTACACTACGTTTTTATTGGACTCAGATGCAGATGAATCTTTCTTCGATTGGAAATAGCTAAATGGTTCCCTAATTTTACAAATGATCCCGACAACTCAGGGGCATTGAATGGTGTGTGTTACTTGGAACCAGCATTCCCACATCAGCCGGAAGATAAAGAACTAATTCGCCTTCGAGTAAAGTCGTGTCCATCCATAAAGCTCCCTAAATCCATAGAAGACCCTAGTTTAATGTCACACTTTAAGAATAATAAACCATTGGCTCATCCATTCTTCAACACTTGGCGAGAGATTGATGGCATCCTTAATCAAGAAATTGTTTCTAAAATCATGAAGCCCACTTATGTGCAACAAAAAAACTTACCGCGAGTTCAACTATCCAAGATGGGATGGATAATATCCGGTGATTGGAAGGGGTGTACCTGCCATCCTGCGGGGGGAATATGTTGAACCCAGTTCAACAAGTTTATTTATTATATTTTTTATTAATTCTCAATTTATTTAATTTTTTTTGTAAGTGTGCTTATTATTGAATTTGCTTTGAGTAACTCTACAAACAATTGAATTAAATTCACTCATTTCTCTTTCTTGTCATTTTCTTTTTCATTTTCTTTATTGGAACATTATTAGTGTTTAAGTTTATTTTAATAAATCATTGTACCTTTGAATTTGAAACCCTTAAGACGTTTTTGGTTATTTGTCATTATACGTACAATCGCAAAATCACAGCATAGACCTGTGAAAGAGTTAGTACGATTCTAAAGCATTAACTCTATTTCCACTGAGGAAACCAGAGCTACAGGAGCTCAATCATCAAACCGAGCTAAAGGAGCTCACCAACTTCCATGATTTTAAATATATCAACTCAATTTTCATAAAACGTTAATATTATAATTGTAGAATGAGCTCCTGAAAATATGAACTTAATCCGCCCACTTTTACGCCCACCTCCCATACAAATGATATTTCAAAAATGCCATATCTTCTGCAAATTTGTAACTAGAATGTTTATTTTTCGCAAAAATGCATATAACATCTATTAAATGCTGTTTTGAAAATATGAAGAAAATCCGCCCACTGTAACACCCACCCCCCATACAACTCCAATACAAAAATTGTGTCAGTTTCACTCTATTTCATTTATTAACAACTTTTTTACATCTTCGTGATAATCTAATTTTTTAAGCTTAAATTTCGTTCTAAATGAATTGATATATGGGTCGGAGGATATCAACAAATGATGCATTACGTCTTCGTTAGTAGAACAGCGCCCAGTCTTGCGCGAGTGATATAGCCTATAACGTCTATAATCTTTGTTCCTCGCTTCCTGTGCTTCTTCTGATAACATTCCTTTGAAAAATAAACCATATGTTAATTCAAAACACTCACTTATCACTATACCACTCTCAAATATAGTATGTATAATGTAAAGAAAGTTTATAACGGATAACGGAGTTAATTTTTAAGAGAAAAAATGCGATCAATGTTAAGTTCTTGATAATATATGTATGTAAAGCTCTTCATTTAATGTGGAGTAAGTTCACATTTAGAGTTTTTGTTGTTTAGTCTACGTAAACAATGTACCGATATTGCTTTGATAAACACTTTTGTGTACATTTGTTTTTGTAATCGGGACTCAAATTTAGGTTTTTTCTATATAGTCCACATGCAATGAAATTTTCGTATTTCTCGATCCCAAATTGGCACCGGCTACGTGTACGAGTAGCAAAGAAAGAAAGAATGCGCATTTGTTTTTGCACGCGTAAAATACCGCATATTTTTTACTGTAATTTTTTAGTTTTTCATTGTTTTCTCGGCGGCGGGCAAATTGGGGCAGGTTTTTTTAGTCTATTAGCTGAGACTCTCAGCTTTAATTTGGTATATGACTCCATATGTCGCACTGCTTCGCACACAACTAAAAGTCTAAAAGAAAATCATAAATGTTTATTTTTTTGGCTCAAAATATATTGTCAAAGGAATTTTTTTTTTTAAATTTTTTTAATTTACATAATGCTTAATGTCTATTTTAAGTGAAAAAATACTTATAAGGTACATTCGGTGTATAGTTTATAAGTAACAAGCTTTTGAATATAACATAGAAAACTATCACATTTGAGACTTGTTCACATACTTCAACTTTGCGCTGCTCGGGACAGAAAACCAATGGAGGTATTTGCATGAAATTTTCCACACATGACCTTCAGATAGTTTTTAACCATCTGTGCAAAAATCATCAAAATCGGACAGAAGGTCCAAATTGATTTATTGCCGCAGTGGCCACAGTGTGCGACATGATGGAATAGAAATAGGTATTTCCAAGTTTTGTCAACTTCGTCAGAGGAATATAATTCTAGTAAATGCGAGTGGATCTCATAGCGTGTGTGTTTGCACAAAGCATCAAAATGTGAAGCTGATGATTGATGCTATAAATTTAAAAAAATTAACTGCTGGTGTTCCGAATTATCAGCTTGAATGTTACAAAGATTGTTTGAAACAAATGACATGCACTCCATCTTCTTCAAAGAGTCACCTACGTAAATGTAACAAGTGCCCAGGAATTGAAATTGAAAGCAAAACTAAATCAATTACTAGAGCAAAATGATATAGATGAAATAACATATAAACAATTTGGAGACCATGATTGGCCAAGCCGACGTTTTTGTGGATTCCCTGTGTGAAAAGCTTCAAATTCTATTACCTCATTCATTTATTACAAAACAGCAGGCAGCATATCTGAGCGAAAGAAAATCAAATTTGGAAGAGTATATAGCAGTTTGCGATTTTTCAGAAAATGCTTCTTTTACTATTCAAGATGCAGTCCAGGGATTTCACTGGAACAACTCTCAGGCCACTTTATACCCAATTGCTATTTATTTTAAATCAGATGGAAAAACACAACATACAAACTTCATAATAATATCTGATTGTCTTGTATACGATTCTGTAGCTGTTCATCTGTTCCATCGCCACCTGACTGTATTTTTGAGAAAAAAGTTTAAAACAACCCCGAAGAAAATCATGTATTTTTCAGACGGTAGTGCTGCCCAGTTTGAAAATAAAAAGCACTTTATCAATTTATGTTATCATATGGAAGATTTTGGATGTAATGTTGAGTGGCTTTTTTGCAACAAGCCATGGAAAAGGCCGAAGTGTCGGTCTTGGATTTACCGTAAAGAGAGAGGCACGTCGAGCTAGTTTACAGCGCACAGTGGCTGAAAATCGTTTTTCATTGGCCAAAAGTCGAATTTTTTTTTGTCACCGATTTTTAAAATTTTTACACCTTTTTGGAGCTAATATATCCATATTAAGGTAGCCAAAAAATTAGGTTAAACTATTAATAATTGTGGGCGTGGCATGCTGTCAAACTCAACTGTTTTTTTAATTTCAGAAAAAGGTGTTTTTTATTTGTTTTTTGTCAAAAATAAATGGTTACTACTCGCAAGCTATCATCGATAATGGACTGCGGTCTTTTTTATAATGTTGGTAGGATTATAGTCTTTAGTTGTTGTAAGTGGTTACCGCTCTAGCGTTTAATATTAGGGGCGTTCTGAAATATTTATTAAACTACTATATTTTTCTGAAATTTAAACTTTAGTGGAATAGAACTTCTAGGGAACAAAAAACGTATACCACCCGAAGAAAGGTGAAAGTGTCTTCTTTAACCCTATATATACTTTTGCTCCCGCCACGACCCGCCGGTAGAACACTTTTTTAATTTTAATGAAATTACTCTAAAAAAATTCAAATTACGATAATTTAAACAGCCCTATAATTACTCGTATACAATGGTGTATTAAATTTTCACTTTTTCGCCTAAAGGTTTATGTTTCTTTACTTTAGACTACGTAAAACTAAAATAATTAAATATAATACCTGCGAAAGGGTTTTATGGCTTTGTTTTGATTAGCAAAAAAATAAGTCATAAAAATATCACAATAGGTTCTACAGTAAACATATGATCTCTTTCTAATATACCTGTTATCAACTGTTAGGGTCAACCAAAGTCATAAACAATTTTATAATAATAATCGCGACATTAAACCACTAAAGAAAAAAAAACAATATTGGCGAGATACTAATTAAATTTACCTGATATTAACCCTTTCGGCCGCACTTGAATTTAGCTGTGACTACCAAGAGCATCACATATTTTTTCATGACTTTTTACTGTGGATCAAATGACGACTTATGGAACATATACTAAAAATCAGTTATGATTTGGATTTCGGGTCTTCAGGATCCATAAGGAACAATGGAACCAACAAAGAGTTAAGAAGTTCAAAAAAGAAACATGTTCAAGATGAATATCGCAAATTTGGATTAATTATAGATCAGCCAAAACAAGGGTCAGGCAATACAAATGATGACAATACCGCACGAAGATTCTTTTTAGATCCAGAAGCAGCATCTGAAATAACAGGAGTGGATTTAAACCTTATTTCAGATTTAAAATAATCCTAGAAGTACTTGCGTGCAATGAAGAAATTGACGCTAGACAATTTGGAGATTATGCTAAGGAAACTGCAAAAATATATACAACCAACTACCCATGGAGAAATATGTCTGCAACAGTTCACAAAATCCTTTATCATGGAGAAGATATCATTAAATATCATTTGGTGCCACTTGGAGATCTATCAGAGGAGGCTTAGGAAAAAAGGAACAAGGATTACAGATTTTATAGAGAGCACAATACTAGAAAAATTTCACGAAATTCCACAAATGAAGATCTATTTAATATATTATTGGCAACATCAGATCCATTCATATCCAATATTCGAAATCAATGGAAAGTGGAACATCGGGATTTAGATGAAGAAGCCAAAAAACTACTAAAGAACAGAAATAGCGCAGAACAAAATATAGAATATTTGCAATCAATATTTGTTTCAAATGAATAATAATTATAATTGCCTTCATTGTTATTTAAGTACGAAAAACATAGTATTAGTAAATAATTCTTTAAAAAAACCCGACTTCAAAATTTCGGCCAAATAAAATGTTGGATTAATTTTCAAAAATGTTTTATATAATTAATGTTGTTGCACTTTTTTGATTGAAAGAAAGAATTTTGAAAATCTTGTTAATCTTCTAAAAGATCGGTTTATGCTAAATCTATAATGTTTTCCCATTAACAGAGCTAAATTTTGACACCCATATTCGATATATTCTTAAAAATCGGTTTATGCTATATATCCCCGATATATCTCAATCAATTTCTGAAATTTTAATTTTTTTTACCTTTAATATATTTTTCTGCAAGCCACATCTTCCAAATAAAAAAATTATTTTTAAAATTGATTCATAAATCACGAAGTTATTCAACAATTTATAAGAGAAGCACAGAAAAAATATAGATAACGGTAAATAAAAAACCGTCTGTCCGTCCGATCTTCATAAAAATTAAATGGGTCCCACCTGCAAGCAAACCCTTTCAAACAAAAAAAAAGAATTTTTAAAATTGGTTCAGAAATGGTTATCGTGGAACAAACATAAAAAAAGCAACATACCATTCGAATTGATAACCTCCTCCTTTTTGAAGTCGGTTAAAAATAATAATAAATAGAACCTACTATTGTTACAAATGCTAATAAAATCTATTGCAGTTTTTATTTTTAAAATGTTTTTTAAAATTATCAAATCTAACAGCAAAAAAGAATAAATTTTTCTGTAGTAACAGCAAAATCTCCAGTGAATTTTACTATTTTTTTTTAGTGTAAACATTTTTTTGAGTGTAACATTAAAAAAATTCCATTATCACAAAAAATAATTATAATTATTATTAAGTTCCAAATATTAAATTTTTTAATATGTAAATAAAAAAATAAACCCATATTTCACTCCAAAAGTTAAAAAAAATCAAAAGTTCAACTTTGACCTAGAAGTCCTTAAAAAGTCATCAATCAATTTTAATGTAATTAAAACTGAGCCAAGCTGAACTAAATATCTATCCATTAAAAAAAAAATTACTTCAATATTTTGATCGGTTCAAAAGTTACAGAATTTTGGCCAACGAAAAACGATTTTCAGCCACTGTGCAGCGTCCATAACAAGGTCAAATAACTACTCCAAAACAATTATATGAATGGTGCCTGCAAAATCTTTTGAACTGTAATTTCGAGTTTGTAACTCTAAAAGACCACGACGAAGAAGCACGGTTCCTTCAAATTCGTTTTAAAGATTTGCGTACTATTCCTGGAACTCAAAAGCTGCATTCTATTGAACCTGTAGATAAAAAAAAATTTAAAGTCAAGCGTTACTCGAGAGATGCAGATTTTTTAATAGGAATCCTTCAGAAAAAAATAAATATGCTGTAATACTTGTACTTTTTATTTAAGGTTTAGCAATGGAGAAAATGAGTTTAAGCAAAGAAAAGTCGAAAAAGTTCCGTTACATTTGATTTATCCTTCTTTTTGTAATTTGTCACCTTTTTGTATTTTGGTACATTTCATGAAATACATAAACCTTCGCCTGCTTTTTTCTTAATAACTAATGTTGTAATAAAGACTCCACATTGAAATTTGGCAGACTTGTACAAAACATAATAATAATTAACATATATTTTTTGAAATTTTTAAAAATATTGATTTTCGAGATATATCCTTTGGAAATTTTAGTCCTTTTTTTATTTACATTATCCTTGATCGAAAATAAAAAAAAAATTTTGGAATGGCGCATGTTTTTGTCTGTAAAATGAGCCCTTTAGTATTAACGTACAATGAATACTTTTCGAGATATTAAAAATTGTGTTAAGGAATCTGAGTGCATTTTTATTGATTTTTGCCAACTTAGAATGGCCATAATTCTGAAAGTTGGAAGGCTATATGTCTGAAAGTTGGCAAATATTATTGTGCCGATCCATAGATCATGTGTACAAAATCTTATCAAATTTGGAGGTGCTGAGGTCAGAAATGTTAATATTTTCGGTTGATTTCATATGTTCTTATCCTACATTATATTTGTAGTGTTCACCAAAACTTGAACAATGCATTAAAAATGTAGTGTCATAAGGCCTTTATTTTTAAATAATTAAATAAACATAAAGAACGTTTTAAAATAAAAAAAAAACAAAAAAATCATTCATTGACTTTTCAGTTCTTGATTTTTCAATCATGTAAACACAAATATAAAAAGGATATTAAAAATAAAACATAAGTCATTCATTGACTTTTATCGCGATTTTCGAATCACAAATAACTAAAAATAATAAAGGAACATTTATAATTAAACTAAAGATATATTAATTTCACTTTTTTCAAAAGTAAAACCCCTTCTTCGGTGTTTAAATATTTTTTGAATTCAGTGCAGCTCATTCTGAAATTTTGTTTTATTATGAGCTCTGCTTCCACCGTTTCTAAATGCATTCGGTTTCTCTCTTTTCTCCAAGAATTTCTCATCAAACTGAAAATTCTTTCGGAAAATGCATTGGCATGTGGAATTGAATAGATAAAACTAAATACTCTTAAAATATTTTTAGATCTGGGCCCACTGGAGAGAACAGTAAACTGAAAAAAATTTTACGAAAATACCCCTGCAAAAAATGTGTGACCGAAACTAACCCATAAACAATTTTGCACTAACTTAGCAGTATGAAAGAACTTATGTTTACTGTATGCAACATGTGTTAGGGAGAGACAAAAAATACGTGGAAGGGAGATAGAAAATCACACGGACACAAAAGTCTCTATCATTTTGTTCATATTGCCCTTAATAACTTGATAGAAACTTTGATGGATATATCTCTCATCAGTGACAGTCATTTTACCTATCAAATGACCGACACTGTTCTTGTAGGGACGTTACCGCGTAGACAGAAACGACGCGACGCGATTTAACGCTAGCATACTCGACGGGACAGCTAAATCATTGTAAATAAATTTACTAACAACTTTTTAGAAATTGTTTCTGTTTGAACGGTGATTAAAAAATATAATTATAAAATTTTGATCCATCTCGTCTAGCTCTAGCATTGTATCTGGCGTGATTTTTGAAAATAGAGCGTGACACGCCAGGAAGATTTCAAAAGTGTGACAATCACGCCAAAAGCGTGACGTCTGAACATACTAATTCTACACCAGATTTTTCACATGTTGACCAACTCACCTTTATCGTTAGATACGTGAAAGACGGAGAGCCAATTGAGAGATTTTTACAATTTTTGCCTATGGATGAACATAATGCTGAATATATAGAAGGTGCCATTTTAAACTTTACTGAAATTTTTGATATTCCTAAAAAAGATTGCCGAGGGCATAGTTACGATAATGCATCAAATATGGCAGGAAAGTATTCTGGTGTTCAGGCAAAAATAAAAAAAAATGTGAATTTACCATTTTTGTTCCATGTGCGGCACACTCATTAAATTTGGTAGGTGTTGAAGCTGTTCAATATGTTTCAGATGCAGTATCTTACTTCCAATTTGTCCAAAAATTATTTAATTTTTTCTCGGCTTCGACCAAACGATGGAAAATTATCACAGCGAATTTGGTATCAAATAAAGTTTTGAAGTCTCTCCCGAATACTAGATGGTCTGAACGTGCTAATGCACTCAGAATATTATTAAAGTAACGGACTGTAGTTTATTTAGGAAGTATTCCGTGCAGTTGTTTTTAACTAAATAAACATTTAAAATTCTAAGAAAATTTATTTTTAACTGAATCTAACATTTATTCAAAAAACTAAGTGCACATTAATACGGATTTTGAGTTGCATTTAATATTGACAGTTGTTTACATCAAAGTATTTTGTATGTAAAATTAAACGAAACTGTAATTTAAAATAACTGAAAATTTACTTAAAACCCGATCTACTTATCAGTTAATTTTTTAACATAGAAAATTAAATGAAGCTTTCATGTAATTTAAATGAAAATTGAGTTGGCCGGTTTTTAAATGAATGTTCATTTATTTTAAATTACATTTTCAGTTAATTTTACCTACAAAATATTTTGAGTGTGCATCAATGCTTTAAAAAATGGCTATTTTCAAGCTTTAAAATCAATTGCAAATGACACCCATCAACAAGAAGAAACAAGAAACAAAGCTCAAGGCCTAGCCAAAAAAGTGGCAAAATTTGAGACTATGGTTCTAGCGGCGATTTGAAATGAAATGGAGTTATAAACAAAACAAGCATAAGTTTACAAAAAAAAAAAAAAACACTTTGACACTGGACGTTGCAACCAAACTTTACGCATCTTTAATCGGTTATGCCAGTAACGCACGCGATAATTTCGATCAGTACGAATCGGCCGCTAAGGAAAAAACCCAACGGTGACTATAAAAATATGTTTGAAAGAAAAAAAGTTAGGCACACGTCTTACTTTTTTTGACGGATCAGCAGAGACTGTTAAATGGCAAATAAAAATTGTTCATTTAAAAAAGCGTTCTGCTGCATACCAAGAAATTAATGAAATTTTTAGTTTTCTCTCTCAATTAATAACAATTGATTCTGACCAGTTGTCAAAAAAATGCAAAGAATTTGCCGATTTCTACCACAAAGATATTAATGCTAAGGAGAACATAAATCAGAACATAAATACCTAGGTAAATTTGTATTAAACATAAAAAATTTTAAATCATATAAAAAATTCTTGTCATTCGTTTTTTTTACTTTCCAGTGGGGCTCCAAATTATTTTGTGTTCAGGGGCCCCGACATGCCTTAAGACGGCCTTGACCATCATTATTTAACAGCAAAATTCCATTTCTAATTTTTCCCCGTTTTATCGTTCTAGCATATATCGGTCTAGATACGTTCCAAATTTCAATTCAATCTGTGAATCCGTTTTGATTACCGTTTTCCCCTTTTTATCCCGTCATGGTCCAAGTTTTTAAAAACGATATAGCATATTGATGCTTCAAAGCACAGATATATTTACGTTCCAAATTTCAATCAAATTGTTATATTCGTTTGTGATTAACGTTTATTCCCGACCTGGTCGAAGTTGAAAAAAGATATAACCAATCACGGATATTTCTTCGTTCAATCCAATCGGTTGAGCCTTTTGGGATTACCGGGGTTTCCCCTTTTTGTCCCGACCCGGCCCAAGTTTTAAAAAAATATATAGGCTGTTGAAGTTTTCAAGCATTGATAAATTTACATTTCAAATCCCGAAAATAGGGGTTTATCTGTCACAAATATATTGTACATGTTGACATAAGAAATATTTATATACACAAAAGTCACGCTACTAAATATAATAGGTCATAACTCCCATTTAGCACGCATTTCTGAAAAACTGTTTATACACATAAACTGGGTGTATTCTTACTTGTCTTTCCTTCGGATATGTTCAATTATTCTCCAATCGGCCTTCTACCAAAAAGATCTTCATACCTGTGCGAAATGAGTGCTAAATTATGCTAATATCCTTTTAATAAAAAATATAAATAATTCCAAGAACAGTTAAAACAAATCAAAAAAATTACTGGAATTTCCAAAAAAGAAATCTACTTTTATGACCTGCAATTTTTGATGCAAATTAATAAAATGCAACAACAACGAATCAAAAAAGGACATTTTTAAAATTTTTTTTCGCATTTTCACATTTTACACAATCTAAATATACATTTTACACAATGTAAATATATCAAATATAATTTTGTGATACACTGTATGTGTCATCAGCATATTCTAAAGCTATGTATAGACGGTCGGTATAGGGGGTTTTTTGCCAATCTAGCAGGACATTAAGCAAAAAATTAAATTTAAGAAATGTAAAAATCTAAGTACGCAGCTCGACAGACAACAAAGTTCTGCATCATATAGTGAATTTTCAAGTCGTTTAAGATTTATGATTTTGGGACACTGTTAAAGTCAGGAAAGTTGATTAAATTGCATGCGTGTTCATTGACTTTTTACGGTTTTGTGAGGTTTACAATGTATTTTTTTGTGAATAAACGAATAAACATTTTACATTGATTTTTTTCTGTGAAAGACTATATTACCAGAAACTAAATTTAATAAGAATATGTACAACTAATACATACAAAAGTATGTCTAATTAATTTTCTATGATCTCTATACACATATGTGATAATTTCAATGAAGTATTATTCGTTGTTTTTACTGTTCCCCTGGCCCACGATGTCGAACGATAACGTTCGCTTAGATAAGACTTAAGACACAAACTTTTTATCGTATCTATTTTTTTATTCAATCAAGTTTGTTTATTCCACAATAAAGTTTGTGTCTTAAGTCTTATCTAAGCCAACGTTATTGTTCGACATCGTGGGCCAGGGGGTTAATTTTATATACATATGTATGTTTTATATCAAATATAAACATTATATTTTGTTTTCTTGTTTTCTTCAATAATTGAAACATATACAAATATCATTTTATTACATACCGCACACATTCTTCAAAAGTGACTCAATTCAAAATTTAAATTTTTCGGGTTTGTATCCTTAAACAACACACAACACACTTGTTTAGCTATAAGAAAAAGTTCAAAGCATTTTGTTACCGTTAACAAGTTCTAAAAAACAGTTAAGTCTTTCTTTATATTTCATTTTGTATAAAGTTGCAATTTAATAGTGATTTATTTTTAGTTGTGTCATATAATGAAAATTTTAAATTGAGTCACTTTTGAAGAATGTGTACGATATTATTTAATTTTGTTTTGAAGGTGCATTTTTTTCGAAAAAAAGCAGATTTTTTTTTGGAATTGTCAGATTTTGTAAAAAAAATATGGCAACACTGCTTCGGTGGCGTTTAAATGCTGTACCACCGAAGGAGGGCGCTGTGATAAATATTAGATATGATGGATAGAAAAGAAAACTAATAACACTGTGCTAGAATTTGACACTTTTTTTTGTGACAAACGGAGCACCTGGCGGGTTAACCTACTTCGGGTACGCTGAATCCAGTGGTGCTAACCTTTTTTTAGGTTAGCTCGTTTTTTCGAAATATACCGTTATTCGAAAATGGAGAAGGTAGCACAACATATATTCGCGTAACTCAAAAACGGTTTAGTCTATTGAATAAACTAAAAAAACCGAAATTCCGCAATGAAATTTTCTTTAAGCAAGAATAAACTTTTTTGCAATATGCGCAGTCGTTGTAGAAACATAATTTTTTTTGACCAAAAAAAATAGTTTTTTTTAGCAAAATTTCAAACATTTTGTTTTTTAAAACGGCATAAAAAATTGGAAAACGTAGCTGTGCTTCTAATTATTTCTGCAGGTATAGCAAACAAAGTTCCAAACAAAACAAGACATAAATAATTAAAATCTGTCTACAACTTTTGATTTTATTCACAAAAGGTGAAATATATAATAACCAGACGAAACTTCAAAAATTAAAACATTTATTTTTGTTGTTAATTAAAGTTTAAGTTTTTATTTACAAATTTATTCTTCTTCCTCCTGCAGATTCCAACAAATATCCTCTAATAGCGAATCAAGTTGTTTGCCACTATACCAGTGTTCGAGTCTGGCTGTTACTTGGTGAAATCTCTCGCCATGTTCATCAGACTCGGCTGGTGATTGTTCATTAAATTTTTCTGCATGACAATGCAAAAAATGTATTTTCAATGACATTTTGACGTTTAAGTTTTTAAATGCGGTTAGCATATCTCCAATTAAAATTCGCCAATTTTCAGACCAATGATTTCCTAATACATTTTCTATTACTGATTTCACAGAATTCCAGCCCAATAGCTCCATATCATTCAATGCAAGTTCAAATTGTTGATCCTTCATTAGACGACGAATGTCCGGTCCATTACGAATTCCTGTAAAATAAAAACATTATGATATCAAATATAAATCTAATTTAATAAAGTAGCTAGAGTTCATACCTTCTTTTACTTTCATGCCGCTTAATCGTGGAAAAATTCGGCGCAATTCGGTAAAAGCAATTCCATCTGGGTTCAATGTTTTTATAACATTTTTTACAATACCCAGTGTGATGTGGAGTGGAGGAAGCAAAATCTTTTCCCTATGACATTGAAGGGGTTGAGGAACTCTTATTTATACTGTAATTTTTTTATCGAAGTACCTGTCAAGACCTTCATGAACATAATTTGTAAAAAAAAACCAAAGCCGGCAAAAATATCTAAATATTTTGATATTTTCTGGTTGCATTGATATTGGGTGCATAGTGTATAGTCGTGTTTTATGTGGCAAGAGTTGGCCACCATCAATAGTGTGTACAAAGTGCATTTAACATTTAAATAAGTGGAAAAAATGGAGATGCCATGCCATTTGGTGTTCCAATGATTTGGAGAGATCCCATACTCCATGTTGAAGATGAGTGTTATGCGTGCATAAATCATACAGCCGGCATGAACAGAAGAAAAAGTGGTTCTATATCTTACACTGCAACAATATATGGTCAATTTCCGCTGCCACATTCTGACGAAATTCCTGTTCCGGATAGCCAAAATACCAACAGAAGATATTCCCTCAATAATTCAATCTGTTGAAACCTGTGGAGCAGCTGCATAGATGTATCAACCGTCATACATCACGATTCCATGTAACCACAACAAAATCACGCAAAATCGTCTGGATATAATGGTACGACGCCTAAAATTGTCTCAAAGACAGAGCATTCTCTTAACAAAAGAGTTAAAACAAGCTAATATTTTAGCACCAGACGTACAAATATACGGGGCTATCAATCGCCATCGTCGACTTTTTTAAATCTATTGAGAATAATTCTCTCATTCGCGGCTTGGTTTTACCAATGCAACATGAATATAATCCTGAAGATTGGCGCTTATTCATCGATTCGTCCAAAAGTAGCTTAAAAGCAGTTTTGCTACATGTCACTAATTTAAAAAGTCCTATTCCGATAGCACTAAACACAAATACTAAAGAGACATACACATCAATGAAAAAAATAATAGAGTTAATTAAATATGAAGTTCACAAGTGGAAAATATGCGCAGATTTAACCATAGTCTCGTCTCATCGAACTGTTCGGACGTGTTAATTTTAGTGCGGCTGAATTTTAGGTGAAAAAATCGTAATAGGTGAAAAATTGTAATAGGTTGAAATTAAACAGAAAAGTGAAAAAAATAACTCGTAATAGGTTAAAATATATAAAAAAAAAAAAACATTAAAAATCGCATAAAAACTGTATGAGTGTTCCTCTCAGATGTAATTCTGAGAAAGAGCTTAGCTCGTCGAGAAAAACTAAATGGCTCTCTGAGGAAGAATCCATAAAAAAATCTCTGGAGAATTTTCTCACTACAAGAGCCGTAGAACGGCGTCGTTCCTGTTCGCCCAATATAGTGATTTCAACAGATGAGAAAACATCATCTTCACCAAATAGTGCAGTCAAACCCAAAAAACATGTAGGTATGGATAAGTACATCACCGTTCTCAAGCGACAGAGGAGCCCGAAGTCTGCTCAAGTGTCATCAAATGCAAAAGCTTCTAAGACTGTGAGTAATGATCAAAATAGGTTTGCCAGAACTTCCTAAGAAGACGTTTAAGCCCCCACCAATTTATCTGAGAGAGCCCACTTCCAGTAAATTGGTACAAGGAATTGTTTCGGTAATAGGTGCAAATATGTTTAGCGTAACATCAATTAAACATGGAAATATCAGCGAAACCAAAATACAAGTGAAAAAGGAGGATGATTTTCGAAAATTGTCCAACCAGTTGGAGAGGGAAAGTAGGGATTTCTACACCTACCAGCTGAAAAGCGCAAAAGGACTCCAAGTCGTTCTAAAGGGTATAGGTATAGTGGGGAGCTACATGCAACTGCTCAATGTGATAAGTCGAAAACTGATTCAAAAATCAAAAAATGCAGTAACTGCGGAGGTAATCGTACCGCAAATTATAGAGGTTGTCCAATTTACACTCATTTGAAAGGCATAAGCACCAACAAGACGTCAGTATTACCTGATCATCGTCAACAGCCTATTTTGGCATCGAGTGACAATTTCCCGCAATTGTTACGGTCCACTAGTCATGTAAACGCGCCTAGTTCTAGACAAGTTTCTTACGCTAACGTGGTTAAATCTAATATGCCAGGTTTGGAGCAGGCACCTAAATCACAATATTACGAGCCTAATATTAACACTCTAGAGACTACATTGCAGACACTTGTCCAAACCATGAACACTTTTACGACCACTATGACATCCATGATGCAGGAAATGCTGAAAATGCAATCCACTATCTTACAAGCCATTTTAAAGAAATGATTTGTTTAAAAATTTGTTTTTGGAATGCGAACGGCCTCCGCCAACATAAAAACGAACTGGAACACTTCCTGATGGATAAGCAGATTGATGTCATGATGATTGCTGAAACTCACTTGACGGCGACAGCGTACTTCAAAATTAATGGCTACGTGTTGCATGATACTAAAGATCCCCGCGGAAGAGCATGTGGGGGTTCGGCAATTCTTATAAAGAACAGAATAAAACATTATTTAATGAACAACATATGTGAGGATTACCTACAAGCAACAAACATTTGTATTGAATTCTGTCAATACAATTTTGTTTTATCATCAATTTATTCGCCGCCTCGATTTTCAATAAAAGAACACCAATACTACAGCTTCTTCAATTCCCTTGGAGCTAGATTTTTAGTTGCTGGTGACATTAACGCCAAACACACTTTTTGGGGTTCACGTCTGGTGACCCCGAAGGGTCGTGAACTCTTCAACACCATTGCCAAAATGGGATTAGATGTACTCTCAAGCGGGCATCCCACCTACTGGCCGACGGACCGACGGAAGATTCCCGATGTTATTGACTTCGGAGTAGTAAAAAATATCCCTGTAGAATCGATACAAGTGGAGCCTTCATTAGACTTGTCTTCAGATCACTCTCCTTCTATTATTTCAATGCGTTTCCTTCAAGGGAATGGCTCTCCATTTCGGGACATATCTAAAACCAGAGTAAGGTGGATAAAGTATTTAAGTTCCCACTGCACGGAAAATGTAGTATTGAGAACTACCGAGGATATTGATGGGTCGATTGGCAAGTTTACTGAGGACATACGAAGAGCTGTACATCACGCCTCCACATACGACGTTGAGTGCAGAAGTGGGACAAATAGAACTTATTTCGCTGAACTCGATCATCTCCTGTCAGAAAAAAGAAGAGTTAGAAGAGAGTGGCAAATCCACAGGTCTCCTGAACTGAAAGCTAGGCTACGGGTATGCAGAGATATACTAAGAAATTTCTTAGAAACCCAAAGAATGGCTTCACTTAAATCTTACTTGGAGGGTCTTGATAGTACCCCACAATCTGACTATTCGTTATGGAAGGCGGCACGAGGTTTAAAAAGACCAGTTAGAGGAAAACCTCCTCTGCGAAATCCGACTGGTGACTGGGCTAGAAATGATTCCGAGAAGGGGACTTTATTTGTTAACCATTTGAGAAATGTGTTTACTATAAACAACTCAAATAATGCATCTGATTTGCCTCCACTCGTTATTAGACCTCCTGTACCTTAGCTTTAATGATGTTCAAAGCGCTCTTGGTACTCTGAATCTTAAAAAAGCTCCAGGTATGGATAAAATCAGCAACAAAATGCTTGTGGAGTTACCTCGTGTAGTTAAAAGAATTATCCTATTTATTTTTAATGCTATTTTACGCCTAGAATACTATCCTGCAGATTGGAAGGTATCTATGATTACCATGATTCCTAAGCCAGGGAAGGACCCCACTAAAGTAGAGTCATATAGGCCAATTAGTCTACTGCCGACAATTTCAAAACTGTTTGAAAAATTGTTATTGGCTAAGTTGATTCCAATTCTGAACGACACTCAATGTATCCCAAATCACCAATTCGGGTTCAGAGCTAAACACAGTACCATCGAACAAACACACAGATTGGTAAATGTGATAAGACAGTCGTTTGAAGGGAAAAAATACTGCTCCGCCCTTTTCATTGATGTGTCGCAAGCGTTCGACAAAGTCTGGCATGAAGGTTTAATGCATAAAATTAAATTAACTCTGCCTGCTAACACCCACAAACTTATGAAAAGTTATTTATATGGTCGCAAATTTACAATCAGAGAAGGCGATTTTTTAAGCCCCGCGCAGCCAATTGAAGCAGGAGTACCCCAGGGTAGCATACTGGGTCCAACTTTATATTTGATTTATGCATCCGATATGCCGTTAGACCCCATAATACATACTTCAACTTTTGCAGACGATACAGCCTTTATTAGCGTTCATAAGGACCATCAAATAGCATCACAGAACTTGCAGAAATATGTTTATAAGCTAGAGAATTGGCTTGAGCTTTGGAAAATCAGGGTTAACGAACAGAAATGTATTCATATAACTTTCACATTGCGAAAAGATACCTGCTCGTTCATCAGAATAAATAATCAAATTATCCCGCAACACAATGAAGTGAAATACCTCGGAATCCACCTCGATCGTCGTTTAACTTGGAAGTCTCATATCGACGCAAAACTTACCCAGATGAGATTAAAAGCAGTGCAAATTAATTGGCTAATCGGCAGAAATTCTACATTAAAGTTGGATTGCAAACTTTTGTTGTACAATGCAATTCTAAAGCCAATCTGGTGTTATGGAATTCAATTATGGGGTACTGCCTCAGCATCCAACATTGAAAAAATTCAAAGGGGTCAAAATAAGATTCTACGTACAATTACTGCAGCTCCATGGTATGTTAAAAATTCTCGAATCCACAAAGATCTAGGCATTCCTTTGGTGAAAGTCGAATTTACAAAACACGCCTCAAAATATGTCAGCAAACTTGAACACCATCCAAACCCACTTGCACGAGACATCCTTAACTTTACTGGCCATGTTCGGTTGAGAAGGAGGGATACCCTTGCTTTAACTCAAGCGCAAAACAGATGACTGGATCAGTGGATATAAATTTTTTGTAGTATCATAATATTTTGTCTAGCACTGGCTGGACTTATTATTTTCTTTTAGTATTAAGATTCGAAAACTTATTGTCATTTCATTTCTGAAGATTCAATAAATAAATTAAATGTATAAAAAAAAAAAAAAAAAAAATTTAAAAGTGGTGGCTCTTTTAAGAAGCATGCAATTGGGCTATACTAAAAATATGTGCTTCATGTGCTTATGGAATACGCGTTTCCATGGCGACCAGTACAATACACGGGATTGGGCTATACGTGAGGAAAGCAGATTGCATAGAAATAATATTATTGAATTACCACTTGTGCCGATGGAAAAGATTTTGCTTCCTCCACTCCACATCAAACTGGGTATTGTAAAAAATGTTATAAAAACATTGAACCCAGATGGAATTGCTTTTACCGAATTGCGCCGAATTTTTCCACGATTAAGCGGCATGAAAGTAAAAGAAGGTATGAACTCTAGCTACTTTATTAAATTAGATTTATATTTCATATCATAATGTTTTTATTTTACAGGAATTCGTAATGGACCGGACAATCGTCGTGTAATGAAGGATCAACAATTTGAACTTGCATTGAATGATGTGGAGCTATTGGGCTGGAATTCTGTGAAATCAGTAATAGAAAATGTATTAGGAAATCATTGGTCTGAAAATTGGCGAATTTTAATTGGATATGCTAACCGCATTTAAAAATTTAAACGTCAAAATGTCATTGAAAATACATTTTTTGCATTGTCATGCAGAAAAATTTAATGAACAATCACCGAGTCTGATGAACATGGCGAGAGATTTCACCAAGTAACAGCCAGACTCGAACACTGGTATAGTGGCAAACAACTTGATTCGCTATTAGGGGATATTTGTTGGAATCTGCAGGAGGAAGAAGAATTAATTTGTAAATAAAAACTTAAACTTTAATTAACAACAAAAATAAATGTTTTAATTTTTGAAGTTTCGTCTGGTTATTATATATTTCACCTTTTGTGAATAAAATCAAAAGTTGTAGACAGATTTTAATTATTTATGTCTTGTTTTGTTTGGAACTTTGTTTGCTATACCTGCAGAAAAAATTAGAAGCACAGCTACGTTTTCCAATTTTTTATGCCGTTTTAAAAAACAAAATGTTTGAAATTTTGCTAAAAAAAACAATTTTTTTTAAAAAAAAAAAAAAATTATGTTTCTACAACGACTACGCATATTGCAAAAAAGTTTATTCTTACTTAAAGAAAATTTCATTGCGGAATTTCGGTTTTTTTAGTTTATTCAATAAACTAAACCGTTTTTGAGTTACGCGAATATATGTTGTGCAACCTCCTCCATTTTCGAAATAACGGTATATTTCGAAAAAACGAGCTAACCTAAAAAAACGGTTAACACCACTGGATTCAGCGTACCCGAATTAGGTTAACCCGCCAGGTGCCCCGTTTGTCACATTTTCCAACTAGCACAGTGTAATTATCAGTAACTGATGTTGTTTAAGTGGCAGCGGCTGGGAATCGAACCCGGGTTACAAATACCAACTCATGCTTAATGATCAAAGCTAACCAATTAAGCTACAGCGCCCTCAGTTATATGCTGTGAGTATAGTAAACTTCTTTCTTGAATTTGAACTTAATCTAAATGAATGCATTATTAAAAACTATATTTTCTTCAAGCTTTAAGGTCACATCTTCTTTTATTTATATCTCCAATCCAATATTTCGCTACAACAATGTGAAGCATCTTCAGGTAAATAAAACAAAAATATTATTCTATATAACAGAAACTGGCAGAATGAAAAAAATTTAAAATATTACAAAAACAAATATATATATAAATATGAAAAAAGTAATTCAGTTTCCTTTTCCGTTTTTATAAATTAAGTGTCTATAGGTTTTAGCGACATTATCGGTATCTGCTTAAAATTAATTCTAAAATTTTTTGGTACATTTATAATTTTTAACATTTCTAACATATGTACTCGTATAACGACGCGTCGTTTATAATTATTTTCTGTGTTCAAAACTGATATGTTCCCAAAGTCGGGCTAGTGATTCAAATTTGCACAATGTGACGATAATGCTGTGTTTTCTGATGATATATCTCTATATTTATACCCTACACCACCATAGTGGGGAGGGTATATTAGTTTTGTGCATATGTTTGTAACGCCCAGAAATATTGGCCCAACACCCAATATACCGATCGAGCATAACTCTTTTAAAAATGTTGGTATTGAAATAATATTGAAATATATTTCATATGCATACAAATAATACGGTACAATTTTATTATGATCGGTCCATTATTAGTCGTAGCTCCCATAAATGGCCAACTTTCGAAAATCAATTTAACGATCATAAATTTCTTCAGAAAGTTGGTAATCAAATAAAATTCGACACAAATAATATACAGAAATGATGACACCTAATTTTATAATGGTCGGTCCATAATTAGTCAAAACTCCCATATAGAGCAATTCCATATGAAAGCGATCACCTTTTGGACGACCCCTCTCCGATTTTAAAATAAATAGTCTCAATCGATTGCCCAGCAAAAAATAATGTACCTACATATTTTTTTTTTTTTTTTTTATAGTGACTGGTTTAGTGTGTACACCATACCACTGTCTGTGACAAAATTGAAGAATTCTTCATAAGGTACCTCATTGAAAGTTGTTAAAAAAAAAAAAAAATACTAAAGCGATCGCAACGAGTGATAGCTCGTTGGAAAGTTATTGAATCAGGCTTTAATTGAAAAATAAAATTTTCCTAATTTTTCTTAGAAATTTACCTTTAAATTTTCCCATGAAAATTAAATTTTCCGATTTTCTACAGAAGCTCCTAAATTTTCCGGCTAATTTTTTTTTTGGATTCCTCATAATTTTTGCTTTAAGAATCAGCAATAAAAAAATGGGCCCCGACTCCTTGTTTGGACAGGAGAAGAGCATTTAAGAGACCACCATACATTTACAAGAGACCAAAAATACATTTTAAAAATTATTTTACAGTTAAAAATACATTTATGAAGAAAAAATCTTTCTTATTTTGCTGCTTATACTTAATTACAATATTTATTAAAAATTTCAATTGCATCATTATAAAATTAAAGTAACTTTAAATTTAGCACGTCGGCAGACGAAGAGTACCGCTTTACATTAATTGACATATCAGAAATATTTGGTATGAAGCAATGAAACTTTTGCGTTCCAGTTATAGTTTTGACATTATTATATCTGTTTTGAATTCGTCGCTCCATGGCATCGTGTTCTTTTTGAGTGCATAAAACTGTGTTAATGGCAATTTCCTTGCTTTGAATCCACGAAAACAAATGTTGTACATTTAAGATCTGGCCAGTATATGGCCTTTGCAAACTTGCCTTAGTTGCCATGCGTTTTAGGGTTCCCCCTAACGCATCGCATGGGCCCTTACCGTGGGACGTCGCGAAAAAGTGCCACTCGACCTTACAGTTTTGTTCTTCTTCAATTATGCAAAGATTGTAAAAATTTTTTTATTCTTGTACTGAGAAGCCGCGCCGTCTGAGAAAAACGTTACTTTGTCGATTGCATCGAATTTTGATCTTAAGAATTCAAACAGTTTCATTTGAAATAAATAAACGTACACATAATTATGAGCTAAACTCTCCGCGACAACAACAAGGCTTACGGTCTGTAGTTCGTAATGTTCGTTTTTGAAATAAATGCAAAAAGGATGCACCGTGCACTGGTCGTTTGCCCAGTGATAAGCCTGAATTTCATCCTGAACGAGAAAAGTGTAATTCTCGGCAAAGTCGCTTATCACAATGAATTCATTTTGGGCTAATTTCTCCTTACTTTCCTTTAGAAATTTCGATTGCATCTCGGATATGAAATGGTGCGCCTTCAGTTCATTCAACTTGAATCCGAATTCCTCGATGAATTCCGGAATCTGCTTTACCACCGTCTCAAGGGAACATTTGCCGCTGCTAATTATCCACTGTTTGAAATGCACCTCCTGAATTAACAGCTGTTCAAACTTTTCCGCCAAATATTGCTCTAGCTCGTCAATCTTCGGACAATTGTCGCATTTGGACAGATGACAATTTTCCGTGGGGTATGCGCACAACGACTTCGACAGGAGGTCCCTATATGTTTCAATTTCACCGTGAAATACTTTCAATTTCTTGCATGGAAAGAAAATTAATTTGATGTTTTGATGAAACATGCAAACGCAGACTGAATGCGTTCCGTGCCTGTCTAATGCCAGCACGCATTCTTTTGGTCGTAGGATGGCAAACTTAGAAAATCCCACTTTTTCTGCTGGGTATTTCTCATTGAACTGATGGTATGCTTCGGATAGATTACATAATAATAATCTGCGCTGCTTGTGTACTTTTTCTCCATCTTCACGTGTGATAACATAGTCACGTGTACCTGGGCAGGCGCGGCTGTTGTCATCATTGCAGTAAAAATCTTGAATCAATTTCACCGTTGATTCGCTGAGGGTCCTTGAGCCAAATTTCTTGGTGGGAGTCGCCAATATGCCCTTCTGTCGAACTAATTCTTTGCTTCTTCTCGCGATGTAAAAAGATGTTTGAAACTGTTCAGAAATCTTGCGTATAGACCATGATTGAGGCAGCACAGATAAAATGAGATATTTCTCCGGAAAAGTGGTCGCTAAATTGAATTTTCTTTTCAACTGCTCAATCATTTGTTTGCCGTCATCAACGTCATCTGCTTGACTGCATTCGTTATCAGAGCCTTCATCAAATATTGTCGCGATTGCACTCATAAGTTACTTTAATTTTATAATGATGCCAAGACAATTGAAATTTTTTAATAAATATTGTAATTAAGTATAAGCAGCAAAAAAAGAAAGATTTTTTCTTCATAAATGTATTTTTAACTGTAAAATAATTTTTAAAACGTATTTTTAACAAGGTGGTCTCTTAAATGCTCTTCTCCTGTCCAAACAAGGAGTCGGGGCCGATTTTTTTATTGCTGATTCTTAAAGCAAAAATTATGAGGAATCCAAAAAAAAAAAATTAGCCGGAAAATTTAGGAGCTTCTGTGGAAAATCGGAAAATTTAATTTTCATGGGAAAATTTAAAGGTAAATTTCTAAGAAAAATTAGGAAAATTTTATTTTTCAATTAAAGCCTGATTCAATACCTTTCCAACGAGCTATCACTCGTTGCGATCGCTTTAGTATTTTTTGTTTTTTAAACAACTTTCAATGAGGTCCCTTATGAAGAATTCTTCAATTTTGTCACAGACAGTGGTGTACACCACCACTAAACCAGTCACTATAAAAAAAAAAAAAAAAATATGTAGGTACATTATTTTTTGCTGGGCAATCGATTGAGACTATTTATTTTAAAATCGGAGAGGGGTCGTCCAAACATTTGCCAATTTTGATCGTTTTCATATGGAATTGCTCTATAAGACCCTCCCCGAAATCCACTTTAACCTCCATTAATCTTTTAAAAGTATTTATATCGAGATAAAGTTTAACATACACAATATTAATATTCACAGAAATTATGACACTAAATTTTTGGAGGATCGGTCCATAATAGGTCATATCTCCCATATAGCGAACATTTCTGAAAAACTGTTTTATATATATACTGGGTGTAGGGTATTATATGGTCGGGCTTGACCGACTATACTTTCTTACTTGTTTTGATTAGATTTGTGTCCAGCTATTCTAGTTTTTAGTTTATTTGTAGTTGACCTACATATGCTACACTACATGTTTCATTACCATTACGTGGTATTTTAGAAATTACCCTGCCAACATTTTCTATTGCGGAAGTGACTCAGAAGTGACGCTAAGAAGTTGAAACTCATCTTCTGCGATACCATTTTCTGATCGTAGAAGTGTCTTCCGTATTGAGAAGTTGTACCCCCCGGAAGTAACTTCAAGAAGTCACTTCAGCGTAACTTCAAGAAGTTATTTTATTCGCCTCTCTTTTGTTTTTTGTTTGCCTTTACAGATAATACACTCATATTGACTATGGGATAACAAATATGTAAAAACTACAACAATAACAATAACAAATCGAAACCACACTTTACCACTGACCGACCACAGCAAATGACGAAATAAAACTAATTTCGATGATGTCGAAAACTTCTTTTTGGCATTCTTTTCATTTCTTTTATAACGGGGCATGTCATTTTCGGCTGGTGTTGTAAACAACAATTGCTGGCAGGGTGTGTTTGATATTTCTAATTTATGTATCCTATCTTTTGTTTTGCTGAATAATCTGCCTGTTGTAACTATTATACATTTTTGGAGCCATTTTATAATTGTTATTATCTAATAGTTCCAGACTCGTATATTCGATTTCTGTAATCTTTCGGATGTTTTAGGTACACAAGTTAATGATTAATATATCTTAGGTTCAGATTATATTTGTGTTATTCCTTTTATCTTTGGATTGTCTTATTAATTTACATATTATATTATTAGGAAAATTATAATCGTTTAATATTTTTTTTAATTGTTTCTATATTTTTCTTGTGAAATTCCTTATCACTTATTGTTAATATTCTTTCTACAAGATTTTTAGCTGTATTAATAATAATTTTTGTATGATGTTTTGAATAGTAATTAATGATCCTTCCTGAGGATGTCGGTTTTTGATACCAGTCTTTAATAATTCATTACCTCTCCTTATTATTAAACTGTCTAAATAAGGAAGTATATAATTACATTTATTTTCTATAGTAAATTTAATGTTAGGATGAAATTATGTTTGTGAAATTATTCAAAACAAATCATTTACATATTTAGTTAGAATTTTTGGTTTTATAGTCAATTTCCTAATACAAGTGTAAAGTAATTTTGTCATGACATTATCAGCAATAATTGAAGAAGCTGGTTATCGCAGTTGAAGACCTATTTTTGGTTCATGTTGTGGTATTACTCACAAACAAAAGAAAAAAAAAATTAAGAAACGCTTTTCTTTACCTTAAATATTGATTGAAAATAGTATCAAAAAAAAAAAATAAATTAATTTTCAAATTATTTCTTAATATATTAAAAAAGAAAAAAATAATTTAATTTAATTCTTATTTTGGGAAATGGATTCCTCCTTGAATATATGGGAAGTTAATTTGCCTCCTGATAAAATACCACCGGATAAATCACAACAATTTCAAAAAAAATTAATTCAAATAATGGAAAAATTATATCTAACATAGCTATGGATGATAGCTCCTTATTGAATACCAATGATATAGGACATAAATCAAAAAAAGAATCTAATTCAAGATCAAACCCCTCCGGACCAAAAATCAATGATAAAGCTGTTGTAACTAAAGATTTAACAATGAATTCTGAAGTCCATACAAATCAAGACAATTTGCGTGAAATTTACCCTTTTCAAAATAATGATCCTCTTGGCAAGTCAATGGAGTGTGATGATTCAATTATTTCTTTATCATCTGAAGATACCGATTTTCAACATATCCCAAAGCGCAAACGTAGTAACAATAATAAGGTAGATTTATCTAATTCTAATTTAAAAAATCAAAACTGTAATAATCAGAAAATATTAACTAGTAATACACAAAATTCTCAAAACAGATTCGCTATCTTAGGTGAGTTAGATATTCAGGAAGAAAAAGATAATTCTAGAAAAATCAATTATATAAAGGAAACTAAAAAAACTCCTAACAAAGAAAAAACATTCTGTCCACCTATATTCCTTTTTAATGTTAATATAGAAGATCTACTTAATCAACTTAATTGGAGAAAAATTGAATTTAAAATTGTTAACAAAAACAGACACAAAAGCAAATTATTTTTAAAAGATGCATTAGTTCATGCTGAAATGATGCAATTACTTAGGGATAAAAATATAGAACCGTACTCATACACACCGATAGAACATAAACGTCTAAGTATAGTTTTAAGAAGTTTATATTATAAAACTGATACACAGATAATTATGAATGAAATCAATATATTGATTCCAAATATTGTAGATTCTGTTTCTAAATTCTCCACTGCATTTTCAAGAAATAACGGTTTTGATACAGGGTTATTTTTGGTTACCCTACTACCAGGAAAATCTTATCAAGAATTGACTAGTATAAAATATATATTAAATCAGAGAATTACATGGGAATCTCCAAAAAGGAATTCTAGGGAAATACAATGCTGGCGCTGCCAGCAATGGGGGCACATGTCAAGGAATTGCAATAGGCCATTTGCTTGTGTTAAATGTGAGGAAAATCATGCTCCGGGGGAATGTAGATTTGTCCAAGACAACGAAAACTTACCATTTTGTAATAATTGCAAACAACATGGTCACCCCTCCAATTGTAAGGGTTGTTCAGCTTATAAAAAATATATTGATATGAAGAAACAAATTTTTCTTAAATCTAAGGAAAGAAATCTCAAGGGGTCTACTAATGTTGCTTCAGCTTTAGAAATCAATAACGTCGTTCGTTCAGATAAATCTTTTGCTAGTCTTTTTCAATCTCAAAATTCAAATTGTCAAGTGGATTCTAACTATATTTCTCCTTTAATTAAAGAATTTTTAAAAATTGACAAAATTCTTTGCGAACCTGACACTTTGTCTTTAGAAGACAAAATAAGTAAATTTATTGGAAACTATACAAATCTTTCAAAGGAGGAGGCAAAACTTCAGTGTCGAAGTCTCCTAGATGAAGTAAAAAAATTATATGATCCATAATGCATTAACTCTACTCACTTTTAATGTTAGATCGCTCATTGATATAAGTCGGAGAATAGATCTATTGAATATTTTAGTTTCGAATAATATAGACATTGCCTTTGTACAAGAAACACATCTGAATGGTAGACATAACGTATCTCTTGCTAATTATACTTTTTTCAAAGAGATCACAGTTCTCAAGGAGTCGCTATTATTTTAAAGAAAAATTATAAATTTACTAAAGTAAATATCCCTGATATAGAGTTTCCAAATATATTTTTATCTATTGAACTTGTATTCAATGGTTCGATAAAAAGAATTTTATTAGGTTCAATTTACATACCATGTAATTTTAATTCGACAAAAATCACAAATGGTCTATCAATTTTAGGTAACATCTCTCAAAATTTTGATGGTACGTTTATAGGGGGAGATTTTAATTCTAAACATATTTCATGGGGTGATGACTTATGTAATGCTAATGGAAATTTATTTTATAATTTTTTACATCAAAACGCCTTATATTTTGAACGAATTTGTCATACAACACCAACATATCCTAATGGCTCCTCATATTTAGATCATTTTTTAATTAGTCCAAATTTGTCGAATATAAATTTAAAAATATCTTCCCTCCCAACATTTTCAGAACATTACCCACTTAAACTACAAATAACAATGTCAAATTTCGAAATAATTTTGAATCCACCAGAAACATTTATATCATATTAAAGAACAAATTGGGAAAACTTTAGAAATGATATTAGGAGTGGAATTTTAAATAATTATCCAGATTCTGATAGAAATCTGACAAACATAGAAATTGATAAATATATTGATGACTTTACAACCACTATACAATCGATTAATAATAATCATTCGGAGAAAATTGAATGCAAGAGTAAAAAATTTATAATTTCTGATAAAATAAAGAACATGTTTAAAATCAAATATAGATGGCAAAAAGAGTTAAAAAGAAAATATCATAGAAATTTTAGTCGTTTTGATGCAGACTATTTACTTTTATCCAATTAAATACAATTATTAAATATAATAATTAAGAGACAGGTAGAACTAGAACAATCTGCAATGTTTAGCAAAAAACTGCAGCAGATTAAACCAGGTCCTACTGCTCATCGACAAATTTACAATATAATAGGATACAAAAAAAAAATAATAATTTGAAGAATCTATCTGTTAATGGAGTGCTGATAGAGGATAAATCTTCAATTCTATGTGAATTAAAGAATTGTGCATGCTTTTAAATATCAATATCGGCAGATTATAGTAAAAAAGCAATTATGCGCTATAGAAAAGGGAAAGACTGTGCCAAATTATCTGAAATCGGTTACAATATTGGATGCATTAAATTTCGTAAAACGGGCATGGTGGTTGGTGAAACCTGAGACAATTGCAAACTGTTTCAAAAAAGTACGTACATGTGTATATCAGTTAAAAGTTTCCATTTATTTTTAAATTTTTAATTTAATATTTTTTAGAGGCTGGTTTCGATACCAATACTGATCTAAATGAAAGTGATGAAGATGAAGATTTTATTGCCGAAGTTGTTTCGTATCCATCTGAATATTTGCATTGTGATGATGATCTTGTTTGTTTTGGAAATTTGAGCAATGAAGAAATTTTACAGGCAGTTTACGAAGAAGACTTTACACAAGAAGATGATGATTGTGAAAATGAATATGAAATGTTTATTGTTGAAAAAGATCCACCCACAACAAAGGATATTTTAAACTTCGCAGATGTTTTAAGAACATATTGTATGGAAAATGAATTGGATTGTAATTTTTTGTTTGACAAAATAGAAGAAAAGGCTCTAAAAGATTCAATGAAATTAAGTCAAACTAAAATAACAGATTTTTTTAATTAAAAACTTTGTTATTTTTGATGAATAATTTTTGAAGTTTCGTTATTTCAATCAGAAAATATTTAAGGAGTTTTTAAGCAATCAATATTTATTTTATCAAAATATTTTGTTTTCTTTTACTTTATTTTATTAAAGTTTTTTTTTTAATTTAACCTTTTAAACGCACAAAGCATTTTTGTATTTGTTTATTTTATTAAAGTTTTTTTTTTAATTTAACCTTTTAAACGCACAAAGTATTTTTGTATTTGTTTATTTTATTAAAGTTTTTTTTTTTAATTTAACCTTTTAAACGCACAAAGTATTTTTGTGTTTGTTTATAACGTATACAATACGTATGCAGACATACATACATACATATATGAAATAAATCTGTTTTCTTTTTTATAATCACATAAATGGTTTATATCCGATTTTTTTATATGCCATATTGTGGCATATAAAAAAATTAGGCTCATAATCACATTAGCGATATAGTCACAACATTGCGTGCAACTAAGCGATGTGACTATAAGCGAAAAGTACTGTATTTGTTGCCGGTGGAGACAGTAAAATATCACCAATAAACTTTAAATATGATGAATCTAAACTAGCAACGACATGGGGACATTTTGTTTCATCTCGAGATATTCTTGAAAGTTGGAATAGTGATTCGATTTGAATAAACCATAATTGTGGTTGTTCAGTTCAAAATGGCGGAAGTTTTTGAATTGTTGCTGTAGATGTAACTACTACTTCCGGAAATCTATTGGAATCATCTTGTTGAAGATTGCGTGTTGCTTGTTCAGTTGTACAGTAGAATCTCACAAATTAGAACTCTCACAAATTAGAAACGTCCACAAATTAGAACCGGCCATTCCAATTTATTGTACGCTGTGGTTCTAATTTCTGGAAGTTTTTTTTATTTTGTTTTGTGTTTTCACTACAAATTATTTTTTTGCTAATTGAAGTAAAAATAAAACGAGGAATCCCCGAGTTATGCATGTGAAATTTGATTTGATATGCTTGTTCAAATTTGGGTTAGTTAATGACTGAAGGTTAAAGTGAAAGTTGTTTATACATGTGACAGTTTAAAAAAATGCAAAATAAACGTAAAAAACACCTTATGATACTAAGGTTAAAATATTGAAAAGACTTAATGAAAGCGCACCTATTACGATGCAAAAAAAATCTCTACACAAAGCAGAATATGAGGAAATGGAAAAGTGTCTTTATAAGTAGTTTTTAATGAGACAAGAAGAATACACTGACAGGACCCGTATTAAAAGCAAAAGCCAAGTCAATTTTTTGTGAAGTGTACCCCGAAAAAGGTAAAAACGCATTTACTGCAAGTGATGGATGGTTTTCCAAATTTTAAACCCGTCATGGAATACGGTTTTTAAAAATTGGTGGCGAGTGATGTTGGTGCGGTCGCTCCATTTCTACACAGATTTCATGTAAAAGTCGCTGAAATGGGTTTATTGGAAACACAAATCTATGATGCTGATGAAAGCGGATTATATTGTCCTTATTACTGATTTTATGTTAAAAAAAAAACAATTAAATACCTACCTAATAATAAAAAAAAATTTAGTTTTTCTTTGAATTTATATTTTCAATTAATTAAATAAAAATTGTTTTGTGTTAAAATAAAGCTTACATAACTAGTTTTATTATAATTTTCTGTAAAAAAAAATATCCAGAAATTAGAACTTTTCAGAAATTAGAACTGCCCGATGTACAATGTGGTTCTAATTTCTGAGATTCTACTGTATTAGGATTATGTAGGACTGCTTGATCTGCAGGAGAGTCGGAGAATGTAATAAGGACATGGGGTCACCAAATTTGTGGTACATATCAAGAATGATAAAATAAAGATTACGCCAACACGCGTACAATTTTAAAATGTTCTGCGCATTTTGGCCCTGTGACGTCACACATTCTGTGTTTCTATTGGCTAATAATTTTCAGCTCTCAAACTGTAATGTTTATGAGTAAACATAACAGTGGGACAATTTATAATTTTTCTCTTCAAATTATTTTGTAGTTAAAAATTTATTTTATGTCATTATACAGTTTTATGAATACGGGCATTAGTTTTTTATTTATATTTATTTCATTTAATAAAAATGATCTAACAATATTTTCAAAAAGAATTAAAGGCCATTTTTCTTTATGTTATTATTTTATTCATTTTCCTTTTTCTTTTGTTAATATTTTGGACAATTTCGGCATTAAGTAATCTCATTCTAAAAAACATTCTGCATCTAAAAAAAAGTTTTTTCACCTCATCATTGGCTTAAATGTCCTTTGCAAATATCCGGCTGCAAGCAACAATTTTTCACCATTTAGTTTCAAAAATATTGCATCACATGATTTTAGTGTTTTCATTAAAGATGTTGATGGCTTACTTAGCCCACCTTCACTTAGGTGGTTAACCCAGGAGTAGGTTGATTCCTCTAGAGGATTAACCGCAAGATTAGGGGTTTCATTTTTTAATCTGTTGCAAATATATCCGGCTAAATTCTCTAATCCGTCATACTGCAGGTTTTCTAAATCGGTTTCATTATTTTCGGTTTCTTCTTGGATACTAGAATTAATATGCTTAAGTATAGTACCTGGAAAAAAACACATGAAAAATTAAACAATGTGTTATTTAAAATTGTATGTTGAGGTTTACTTGTTAAAGAATTAGTTTTATCTAAATCAGGCGTATTGTCGACTTCGACATTTGCTTCAGTACTTAAAATGCCTTCGTTGTAGCCTAGAATATATGACCGAAGTCTATATTTAAATTCTTGACGATCGGGGTGATCGTGAAGTCCGCCTTTCGATCTAATTATTCCAAAAAAAATTTCCAGAACATCCTGATTTAAGCGATACGTTAAGATATAGTCAATATTATATCGATTCTTTAGTTCGATATGTAGCATTTGTAAAGCGTTATTTGATTGAATGATGCCTGTGAAATAAGTGTTTTAGATTTTAGTCAAAGATTTTTAAACATATTATATAACATTATACCTTTTTGAAATGGTAACAGTTTATTTCTGCCAATCACACGGCTTTCTGACATCATTTTCGTCATATTATTTAAGATATCATTTTGTATTTCTGGTGCCAAACCATATGCGTGCAATCTCTCTCTTGTATCTTGTCTCGGCACCCTCGAATTCATGACATCAAACCAGTCATTGGTCTAGTAAAAGAAAATCACAAAAATAATTTTGCTATTATTTAAAAAAAAAGTAATTACTAGTTTAAACAATTGATGCCATTCGCTCCAATTTTGATTTGTCAAATGTCCTAAACTTGCAGCTCGCGTTATAGATTGTGCAATTGTATGTGAGAAAAGTTTGGTAGCCAGTTTAACCTTTTGCCTCTCAGCGCCAACCACACTTAAATTTTGTGCTGATATTTTATGTGTGATCTTTAAATCATTGGATTGGAGAGACAGAAGATTCAAAATTATATCTTTTTTAACTTCTTTGTTATCAATGATGAATCCACTATCGATAAAATGATTTCTCAACAGTTTGATTAGATGTGGAACATCATTGAAAACAAATATTTTTATGTCGTCAAACAAAAACCTGGAAATTTAGAAATACAATAGTAAGAAGCTGATAGATGCGTATTAAACGTACCAAGGCTTATTAAAATCAACTTCAAGTTCATTGTAAAGTTTTCTATTCCCACCACCTAAATCGCATACAATTGCCACAATTGTAAAGCCACTCTGCTGCATTGTCTTCAATATATTAAATAAAAGTGTTTTTGACATTTGGCAGTCATAATCATAATATATTGGTTGCTTCCAATTTCCAATCAAACCTATTATCAAATAGACAAACAATTAACAAAAAAAAAGTTGATGTAAATAACTCACCTCTCAATAAAGCTACCTGGATATAATTGGCTGGTGCAAGCATAGAGTCTGTTGGCTTGTCATAACAGTACTTTTTTTGCCTTCATTTCGTCAAAACTTAATACACATAGTTTTTCAGTTTCAGACATTTGGTTAGCCGCAGACAAAATTTTTACAACAGGTTTCAAAATACCTGTTGACATATCTAATTTTTGTGATCATCTTTGTAATGTTCTCACTGAGGGAAGTGGGAAATGTTTTTTCCTTAAAAACTTATAAGCTTTGGCACTTGTGGAATATAAAATGATTGATTGAGCAATATCTGCTTCAGTAAAGTTTTGTTTTTTATCGCCGTTTTTAAGCTTTTTTATTTGGCCTTTAGTAAAAAAAATTCTCAATGCTTTTTCGTAATTTAAGTTTGCAGAACTTAAGCTCTGAACTTTATGAGACAAATTTTTTATTGTAATCGCAGATTGACTTTGTGCAGTTTTAAGGATACCATTCTCTTGGCGCAATGCATCTCTAGAAAAAGTTTTAAATAAGTATTTGTTCACTTTTTTTAAAACATATGTACATACATTTTCATTTCCAAAGTATTTATGTACTGTTCTCGACTATCTTCCTTAATGTCAGTCGTCTTTGGAGTGTTTGGAATTTCAATTTGATTTGCAATTTCATTTTGAATTTCAGATTGATTTGGAATTTCATTTTCAATAGTGCTGTCTATGGTCGGAACTGCTCCCGGTTTCAACTTTGGTGCACGGCGATTGCTAAATCCTATTCATAATTATGAAGTAATGAACTGCAACAATTAAATATATGCTGACTAACCCATCTCAAATATCAAATTTCTTTCAAAATCCTCCTGTTTGAAATGTAAGGCACAAATTCTATCCTTTTTAACATCTATGGGTTTGCATCGATTGCAAAACATAACCCAAAGCTTCCTTTGTCCTGCATCTTTGGGAAAATTGTAAAACGATATATCTATAGCAAAAAAATATATCAGGTTTTATTAAAAATATCAAAAATTTTATTTTTTCTCACTTGTTTTTTTACTGCTGTTTTGCTTGCATTTGCCCACTGCACACTTCATGTTTATATTTTTTGTTGCTTTTTTTTTGTTTGTTTTTCTTTTTTAACAGCTTTTATATACACTTTTTTACACGACAATGACGTTTTTAATTAAATAAATATAATTTATCACCAAATGCAATGTCAAATTTATTTATTTTATCAAAACCCGATGAAATATTTTTTAGAACTGTCTGAGTAATTTCAATTGCAAGGTTGCCAACTATCACATAAAACACACCTTTTTCGCAAGAAATTTTAATTTTAACACATGAAACATTATTGGTAACCCTTAGTATGGCCCTTCTACGTCACATAACGGGAAATCATGCGCATGGCGTAATCTTTATTTTATCATTCTTGGTACATATTACTCACAAACAAAAATAAAATAAAACACGTCCGACTCAAATAGCTTTTGAAAAATGATAACAATTACAATTTTTTATTAAGAAAATAAAATTAAAATCAAAAGTTACTAGACAAATTTAAAAATTAAAAAAAAGTATAAAATTTAAAATGTGTGTTACTGTAAATGCCACAATATATATTGTTATTGTATTGAAAAGATCAGTTATCAATTATACGAAATTTAAATTACGTAAAAATAGATCTTTTCTAATATTTATATTTTGTTTTATTATATTCCAGCTTTGTATAGACGATTGTCAGATCTTACAACATTGTCCGAAAATGTTTAACCACTGTGTGAACTTAAAACTTTCGTCTTCCAACGTTGTAAGAAAAAGTATTCACAATTTACCTTTTGCTAACAATTTTTCAATGTTAGTACATTGCTAGATCTGACAACATTGAATGATCTGACAACCGTCTATACACAGCTTAATACCTTTACCTAAGTCTACAGGTGTACTAGAAAACAATGATACTACATCAAGAGTAAAGAGTTATCCATTATTTGAATTCTTTACATTGAATTTAGAATCTATAGTTAATTTTTTAAGAACATATGTTAGTAACATATTTACAAAGCTCTTATGATGAAGAGTTAATGCATGAACAAATTGGTCTTAAAAGAAATGTTAGGAGCTGTTGCCACATTTGTTTTAAGACTGTTTTTTTTCAAAAATTGTAATTATTATTGATTTGAAAAGGTCATTAACAATATTATAATTTATCTTTTGCAATTTGTTTGTAGGGTCCTTATTCAATATTTGCTATGATGTAGTATTATCTAAAATATCATTCATCCTTGATTCATAATCAGTTTTATTAAGAGCTACAGTTGTATTTCCTTTGTCTGTTGTATTTCCTTTGTCTAATTATGTTCCTATTACATTTCAAATATTTCTAAGTAAAATTTACCTTATCAAGTATAAATTTATCTCTATTTGATGATATCATTTTATTAATTTGATTGTCAATAATTGTTGTCTGTTTAGACCTAGCAATTTCCTGTTCATCGTTGTTATTTTTAGTTTGTATAAAATCTTCTCCTTCTGCTAATATCCTTTTAATTGTAAACTGTTCTTTTTTAATGCATATTTTGACATTGAGCAAAGATTCATTGTGCATCTTTTGGAATATCTACGTCAGTTTGATTTACGAACCATTTTTTATTAAATTTAATATCTAATTCTCTTTTTTTTTGTAAATTAATAAGACAATCAAAAATTTTCTAATGTACTTGTTTAATTCGCTGCAAATGTGCTTGCTAATCTATCTCGATATTCTAAAAATGTGTACATTTCCTCACTTGTAAAGTGTTTTCTTATTTTAATTCTTAAAAATAACAATTCTTTATCTGCTTCATAGTGGGGAGGGTATATTGGATTTGTGCTGATGTTTGTAACGTTCATGTAAAGCTTGTGCGCAGAGTACAGCTCGCAAATGTTGTGCAGATCGGTCCATAATTACTCGTAGCTCCCATATAAGGCCCACTTCCGAAATTCACTTTAACGATCATAAATTTCGTAAAAATTTTGGTATCCAAATAAATTTGACACAAATAATTTTCTTATACATAAGTATACAGAAATAATGACAAATAATTTTATAATGGGCGGTCCATAGTTAGTCGACACTCCCATATAAAACCCTCTCCGTAATACACTTTAAGCTTCATAAATCTTTTAAAAGTATTTATATCGAGATAATATAACACCACCTTTGATGAATTTCATTTAAAAATCGAGATAAAACTGAAATTTTGAACCCGACCAACTCAGATATCGCTGAAATTTTGTTCATAGCTAAATTTGATCAATACAATTAAACTCTCATTTTTAGAAATGACTGTTTTGCGATTCTTTGGGCGTGACACAGTGGGAACGTTTTTGAAAAAACACAAAAATGGTCGAAAAGAGCTACATTTAAACTACAATAACTCAGAATCGTCTAAACCGATTTCCATGATCTTGGTATCATTAAAAAGATATTTTAACAGGCTTTATGACACGTTCAAAAAAAAATACAATGTAAAAAAAATTATAACAAAAAAACATTTTAACTGACGAAAAAACCAAGATCAAGGGTTTTTTTACAGTTTTAGAAAGATTTTTAGAAAGATTTATCCTTCATCTATACCATATCAAAAAATAAAAATGGGTTCTTTTTTAGTTTTTTTTATATAATTTTTTAAGTAGTGTCACTTCTAGTAATTCCGCAAAATTCTGAATAAAAAAATCAATGTATTCTTCATAATAATTTTCTATTTTGTCATAAACATTTATTACTTTACCCATAATAAAGAGAAATATATATAGAACAAAAAAATCAGGGACCGGAAATAAGAGTTATTATTCAATTTTTGAACAAATAAATCATACATAAATGAACATCGTAGACAACTTTTAATTACACCATCATGATTCTTAGGCGAAATGCATCCAACATATTGCATGATTTTTAAATTTTTGATTTTTATTTTAACAATCAAAAATAAGAGTTATTTTTGATTTTTATATTTTTAAATAAAAAATAAAAGTTATTTTTGATTTTTATATTTTTAAATGAAAAATAAAAGTTATTTTTGATTTTTATATTTTTAAATGAAAAATAAAAGTTATTTTTGATTTTTATATTTTTAAATGAAAAATAAAAGTTATTTTTGATTTTTATATTTTTAAATGAAAAATAAAAGTTATTTTTATTTTTATATTTTTATCTATATATATAAAAGTGAATGTGTGTCGTTATGTTTATTATTATTAGTTTGAAGTCTATAGACGGCTAAACGGCTGAACCGATTTGCTTGAAATTTTCACAGTATATTTCTGTATGTCTGGAAGGAGCTATAGGCTACTTTTTTTTTGGAAATTTTAAGTGGGCGTGGTACCTCCCATACAAAGTTAATTTTAAAAATCACCGATTTGCTTGAAATTTTCACAGTATATTTCTGTATGTCTGGAAGGAGCTATAGGCTACTTTTTTTTTGAAATTTTAAGTGGGCGTGGTACCTCCCATACAAAGTTAATTTTAAAAAATACGGGTAGCGAAGCACACCGGGTTTTAGCTAGTATCAAATAAAAATCAATTCAAACCTCTTATTTATTTGTTGATGCCGTATGTATTATAATATGCTGCTTCATTCAAATTTCTGTACGAATATAATTTATTATGTGAGTTATCCATTATCAGCTATAAAAACATGAATGCATAGAAATAGCTTATAAGTTTTGGCTGCCATTCAAGTCAGTGTTAAGAGGTCGTTTTCAGGTGTTCAATTTTACCATCATAATTGATTTTAAATGTTCATCAGATAAATTATATCTCAAATCTCCCAATATTAATCTGAATGCTGAAAATGACCTTTCTACACTGACTTGAGTAGCAGAACAGCTCAAATTTTTTGGAAAAGCAAACACTTTTATCTCTCTTACCAATCAATATGAGTCACGCAGAAATTAAAGATCGTTTTGGGGATGATATATCTCACGATTGTATCAAAAAAAAGTAAAGATATCCAAAGGAATAAAACGAAGTTTGCAGATATCAATCTTTTTAAAATGAGCAGACGTAGTTTACCAACCGAAACTCTAAGCACAGTCAAGTTATTTTATGAAGATGATGAAATTAGCCGAATGATGTCTGGATCGCAAGATTCAATTACTGTTAAACAAGGAAACTTACGTGAAAAAGTTCAAAAAAGTTAGAATTGTTGAACTATTTTGTGAATGTGAGCTGATATTTTCGCTGTTATTCGAATTATTTCGAAAAATAAAAAAGAACCCATTTTACTTTTTGGATATGTTATAGGTGAAGGAAATACCTTTCTAAAAAAGTAATACACTGTAAAAAATCCTTGATCTTTTTTGGTTTTTCGTTACCTCAAATTGTTTTTTGTTATAAAATATAAGGGCAATTACTAGAAGTGACACTACTTAAAAAATTATATAAAAAAAACTACGAAAGAACCCATTTTAATTTTTTGATATGGTATAGATGAAGGATAAACCTTTCTAAAAAACTAATACACTGTAAAAAAACCCTTGATCTTTTTGGTTTTTTCGTCAGTGAAAATTTTTTTTTGTTATAATTTTTTTTTACAGTGTATTTTTTTTTGAACGTGTCATAAAGCCTGTTAAAATATCTTTTTAATGATACCAAGATCATGGAAATCGGTTAAGCCGATTCTGAGTTATTGTAGTTTAAATGGAGCTCTTTTCGACCATTTTTGCCTTTTTTCAAAAACGTTCCCACTGTGTCACGCCCAAAAAATCGCAAAACAGTCATTTCTAAAAATGAGAGTTTAATTGTATTGATCAAATTTAGCTATGAACAAAATTTCATCGATATCTGAGGGGGTCGGGTTCAATGCATCTCGATTTTTACATGAAATTCATCCTTTGTAAAAAAATTTTTTGCCATAAATATCTTTTTAAAATCTTTGTACAGCTTAAGGCCTAGTTGCTATAGCTAAAATAATAAAATAACTATATATACATTTATGTATTACCTTAATCTTAAATAAATAAATAAATTTATATCGAGATAAAGTTTAACACATATAATATTTATATACACAGACATCACAGTTACGGATTTGATGGCTCCACAGGCCACAGTTTATACAAACAGCGGTTTCAATCCAATCACAATTCTGTTCTTGATAATTCACTTTTCGTAACTACGCTTATCCCACTGAAAGTTATAGATGAACTTCATCGAGTTATTTGGCTGAATAAGACTCCACAGTCTATTAGATTTTGTCGTCCTTTGAAAATCGAATTCGTTAAGGAAAGTACATCCCTCATATTAAACGAAAAAGACAATTTGAATAATCAGATATTACACCTACAAGATTATTTATATACGCACAAAACGAAAAAAATAATTGTGAAGTTTGAAGGATATATGACACTTATAGATGGCAAAGTGCTGAATATTTTAACTGGAACAAACTCCTGTCAATGTTGTCCAATCTGTGGTGCAAAACCGACACAGTTACTAAAACAAATGATTTTATCTCGAAGATTTAAGTATACCCACTTTTTTGACATAGCTAATGAATTTTTTTTTTTTGTTCCCAGAAACAAAATAAATCTCCAACATAAATACAATCTCAATCTACATACGTAATATGAATTAATAATGATATAATTTGTATGTACTTCATATGGTAATAAATATTTTATTCTTATGAAACTTGGTAGGTCATCTTGGGAGCACCGCTTTTTTGCCAAGACGGATGTATTGTTTTAAGGGGGAGGCGGAAAAGGCGTGGTCCAATTAAAAAAAAACCAAAATTCTATTTTAGTGTTACCTAAATACGTGCAAAATTTTAAGTGTCTAGCCCTAAAACTACAATTAACTCCAAAAATATCGCTTTTTTGCCCATAGTGCAATGATTTACAATAAAGGTAGAGTTTTTATGGGGATGTCTAATGCTGATAGTATTATAACTTTACCTTGCTATAGCGTGCTGATGAAGCATCGTTGTGCCTACTTTCAATGACTTCTATTTCATCCGTTTTTGATAATTGATTGGCACCAACGGATGTTTTGAATGACATTTGCTTTTGCAAAAGAGCCGAGTGGCTACCGCCGCTTGGGTTTGCAGTTGTTATTACTCCAGCTGTACCCATATTTCCTCTTCCACAACTATCAACAGTCATTTTGCTAATAAGTATGTACTATGTGTTTGTTTCTATAAAAATGTATCCCTCTGCTATTCAATGGCATTTATTGTTTATATAACCGCAATACTAGAAGATTTCATTTCTATAATGACAAACAACGGAACAAATGTTCATATTAATGTACATACATGCATACATATGTACATGCATACAAATTGTTATCGTATTGTTTAGAATTACCACAAAAGTTTACACATTCATCCAAACTATGTTATTGATTTTCTTTTCTTAAGTATATGTATGTATGTACATGTGCTGTACATAGGAATACGAATTATTTTATTGTAGATATGTACATATGTATGTAATTAAATTCCAGTATTTACAATGAAAATAAATTTACTTAAATTTTTAATATCTTAAATTCAGAGTAATTTATTATCGTGTTTCGTGTTGTTGATTTTTTTTCACTCTCTTATAATATTTATTCATGCCCTGTAATTGACACATGTCAAGTAGAATGGAATTGTAGCGCTGGAATTTCCATATGTGCTTAAAAGCTTTTAAGCTTTGTGGTGGCAATCATAGTGAATGCCTCACTGAGATGAAACGATTTTTATTAAAAAGCTTTTAAAAAAAACTTGTTTTTATATCCAATAGCTAATGTATATATTAAATATTAAATGTATATTATACTATGTTTCCACGACGACTTGAATCACCTGTTTCGCCTTCTGAATCATGTTTATGAATCATGCAGTTTACATGACTAATAAACTTGATTCGATTTGACAGTTGTCTTTAATAAGCAAACAGAATAAAAAAAAACAGAATTTACAATTTGTGGAAAATAATTTTTTTTTTAATGGACAAACAAAAGTGAGTGGAAATTAGTTAGCTTATTTGAAAAAAAAAACATACATTCGTACGTATTTACTTTCTTTACTTTCAACAACAAGAAAATAATTTGCTTTGTTTACAATAATATTAAATTTTTACAGCTAGTGCAGATAAACTTGCGATAAAAATTAGAGAATAGTGCAATTTTTCGTGCTTCGCAAGTAGATTCAAAATTTTGTATGGTGAAGCAAGTTGTTTCGCACATGATTGGGGTGTGAAGCATGAATAGAGAGCGAAGCATGTACCGTGGAAACATAGTATTAATAAGAATGATATATGTATAGATAAGGGTGGTTTCGTATGCACTTTATTTTTTAATATTCACTATGTAGCTTGCCTATACCATATTAATTCAAAATTATTTTTATTTGTTTGCACATACATAATTTAAAAAATTTAATATTTTTAATATATAAAAATTTATTACATATTCTGTAATTCATAACCGTATAGAAGAGGTATATACATACAGGTTTAAGCTTTGCAAGACTTTGGTGCATATTATGAGCAAAATTCGATTTTCGACTGTGGTCAAAAATGCTTACCGAACGAATTTTCATTTGGTATTATGATTACGGTGACCATCCGTCCTGTATTTTACAGGACAGTCCTGTTTTTTAACATGCTGTCCCTTGAGATTTTTTTGTAAATACAGGACAGTACAATGCCCCTTATTTCCTAATTTGATATGCAAATAAATGTCCTCTTTTTAGCATAGACATTGCACGAACATTAATACAAAATTATCATAAAAATCCAACTGTATAATTTCCCTACATTTCCAAAAGTTAAAATAGCATTCATTTTAATAGAGATATGGCTCCAACAAAAATAAAATGTAATTTCAATAATGACTTAAAAAGCAAGTTTCCATTTATTAAAACAACAAGTAGCAGCAACAAGCGGTGAGATGTGAAAAATGTTTGGCAAATTGTGGACGTACTGATATTAAACAGCATTTGCAAACACAAAAGCATAAAAGAGCAGATTTAGCCAAATCATTAAGTAAAGTTTTAAAGAATTTTTTAAGAATTAATACATTCAATGACAAAGAAAAGGACCTGGCTATTGTAGAAGGTACTTGGACATTTCATAGTGTTCAGCACAATTTTTCATTTAGGTCTAACGATTGCACATCAAAACTGATCAAATCGTGTTTCAGTGAAAAATATTTTTGTGCTAGAACAAAATGTGAATTCATTGTTAACAATATTTTTACACCAATGTCATTAAATACAAAGCAGATTTGTCAAACGTTCAATGTATCACAATATATTTAGATTGTTCGAATCACAAAAATGTTAAAAGTTGTCCAATATTAAGTCGATACTTTCTGCCGAATAAAGGAATTCAGATTAAGATTTTGGATGTTTTCTGATATTATTTCAAAATATGTGCAAGAGACTCTTGAAAAAAAAAATGAAATAATTAGTAAAATGATAGCGTTTTGTGGAGAGAGCACAAATTGTAATTTTGGTGGTGCAGCCAGAAAAGATCAGAATAATAGCTTTCACAAAATGCAAAACTTCATTGGCCAAAAACTGATGTGTAAATTGCGCTGCACAGATTTTGAACAACTGCATACAAACTGCAGCAGAATGCTTACCTATTGATATTGAAGTTATTATTGTCAAAATTTATTCTTTTTTATATATTTATACAGTTAGAATTGAAAATTTCAGGGAAATATGTGAAGATATTGAAATAGAATATAAAAAGTTACTAGGACATAGCAAAAATGCCTGCTTTGGAAAGAATCATAAAACTATTTGAAGCTTTAAAATTATATTTTATGTCTCAACCAAAATGTCCGACAATATTACGAAATTTTTTTATGAATCCTTGTGCTGAATTATGGTTATGGTTATAAATAGAACAATTGATTATAACACAGACCTCGAGCCTGATTATTTACCTAATTTATTTATCTTTTGCCAAGCTTCAACATTTCATAAAGCTATTCTTAAAGTAGAATCACAAAATATTTCAATGCCTGAGGCTTCAATTTAAGATTTAAAATTTAAATTGGTCGAACGGAAAAAGGAACTGTTTTTACCCCTTACCGTCAAAAATATTATTCTCGAATTACAGAAAAGTAATGATTTTGATGAAACAATAACTAAAGAACATATAACAAATTTTTACCAAACATGCATTGATTACCTAAATCAGTGGGATAAAGCTTTTAGAGATGCAGAAATTTTAGACTGGATATTGTTACGAAATATGTTATCTTGGGACAAGATTGAAAAAACTTTATCCTATCTAAATGAATTAAGAAATGATTTAAAAATAACTAATGAAGATTTATTTGATGAAGTGAGCTGCGTGAACAATTTTGCAAATAATGAAAAAATAGAAGACTGGAGGGTAAAAAATATATCAGTAGATGAAAGATAGATTGAAATTTTTAATCACTTTAAAACAAATGTGATTGCATATAAAAATATATTGGTACTTGTTGAATTTTATCTATGTCTACCAGCTTCAAATGCTGCTACCGAGAGAGTGTTTTAAAAAATGAATAATATTTGGACCACCGAAAAATCGCAATTAAAAGTAAATACTTTAAGATCATTATTAATTACAAAATGCAATTTTAAAATGAATTGCTCAGCATTTAAAGGATTTTTAATTAACAATCCAGATGTTTTAAAAAAAATCCATTCTGTGGAAAAATATCAAACTTCATAACTAAATTTATCATTTATGTAATTTTTTTTCTATTTTTTTGTTAGCCTTAGTCAAGAAGACTGTTTATAAAACCAAATTTATTTTTTTAAATTATAATATTATAAAAACTTTTTATTTAACTTTTTATTCTAATCAAGAAGACTTGTTTTTGTTGTTACTTAATTTTATAATAATAATAATAAATATATTATATGATTATTTTTTCTGTTTTTCTTTTCATTTTTAACATAATTTTGTATTTGTCCTGTATTTTCCTTTCCCAAAAATAGTCACCGTAATTATGATGCACATTCGATGAAAAAACGCTATTGTGAAAATCACTCTTTTTGAGTTATTCACAATTGTAAATTTCAATCAGCTGGCGCTATATTTATTTACAAATTCTTAAAGAAAAATAAATTAAATTTGAAATGACCACCACGGAATTATGGTTTGATGATTCATCTGATGAAAATAAATCCTTAATAGAGCTGACCAGAAGCAGAAAAAGGCTGAGGGGTGCTTCTAACATTTTGGAAATGGATTCCACCACATTAGGTTTTGACAAGGATATTATAAATTTAATTTACAGATTTATTAAACATTTTCGACTCTGTAAAGAGGCGTTTGTGGACTTGCTGTTCATTACTGATGAACTGCTGCAACAATGCTCAAAGGGCAGAACAATCCCAAGCGTATTAAAATTGGCAATAGATTTTTTGATCTTCCTCCATGAGCGAAACGAGCTTCTCCAATTGCTGTTTTGTACTTAGAACCTTAGACTTGCACGATATTAACAAAAGTAATTTACAAGTAGTATTTGGTTTACCAAAACCAAAAAAAAACAACAAATACATTTTTAATAAATTTGCACGGTTTTAAACACCGTCGACAGCAAATTTGTGTTCGACAACAAATTCGTTGAACAACGAAATTTTCGACAGCGATGCCAACTCATAATACAAATTTTACATTCGATAGCCAGCGAATAATGTTAAACGGCTAAAATTTGATGTAAATACTCCTTACTCATAGCTCCCATACAAGGACCACATCTGATATTGTATAAATATCGATACCGACTTAAAACAGATCATTTAAATATATACAAAAATCATCCCACAAAATTTTGTGAATTTCGGTCTATTTTTAACCGTATGCCCCATATAAAGCCCTCTTCCGAAAATCACTTTAATACTCATAAATTTCTTATAAATAAGGGTACCAATCCAAAATTTTACATGGATCATTTACATACATACCTAAATCAAACTGCTGGATTTTGAGAATATCGGTCCATATTTGACTCTATCCCCCACATAAGGCCCACTACCGAAATCCACGTTAATACTAATATATATCTTAAATATACCGTTATTATGTTGAAATTCGACGTGAAATATCCTCATATGCATGAAAATAACTGTTCCAAAATTTAAGAAGATCGGCCCATAATTTGTCATAGCTGCCAATAAGAAGCATTTCCAAAAAAACAAAAATTCGGGACAAAAAATATTCTTTTCGGATTTAACCCATATTCTATATTTTATAATCATGATATATATCGTTAAAAAGGTAATTTTAATACCTTTTATTTAATGTATTACAAATTATCAAGCACCCAGTAGTTCCCGAGATATAGGCCTATATATTTTGAATTTTACCGTTCCGCCCCCTCGAAAATAGGCGTGACCGCCAACAATTTTTTTTGCTGGCATCTCCTCTAAAGGTCACTTTATTCCTCACTTTAATTAAAGCTACCTTTTACTATTAAGAACATTAGAGAAAAGTTGTAATAATGGCCCTAAGAGTGTAACACTGTACTGCTTTCATGAATATGGTGCAGTTCTTAGATAAGGCTTTTACAGCCACATTAGTAGCATATTTGGTGGCCAATTCGCTGGATAGGCCGTCTGTAATGTAAGCATTTTCTAATGATCTTGTTATTGTCTCTATTTTATTGCAAAAAGTATTAGCTGTCTTAGTATTCTGTTTAATATTCATTATTTTGGCAGTTATAACTTCTACTGATTCACCTTTAACTGGTTTTCGTAGCTTAGTTACAATTTCTGTTATTGTGTTTTCGTTATTTATTAAGTTTCTTGCGTTTCCTTTCAGTTTGGGCTTAATTAATGAAATCGCTATGGCTTCATGAGAACCTTTTATCAGATCTACTAATTTTAATGGCGCATATTCAGAAATGATAACTAAGTTTAAACTTTTTTAAGTACCAACTTAAGTTATTCTTAGTTGATTACTTTCAGCACGACAAATTACAACTTAATTATGGGTAAAGCTGTAACTAAATGTCAACTATCAAATACATTTAAAGAACAGCTGATTGATTTTATTTCTTGTCGTCGATGATGTTAAGATATTTGGCCAACAATTCTTTAAATGTAGTTTTTTCATCTGGCGACCAATTTGAGTCTCTCTAAAATACACAATGCAATAAATACATATTTTTTTCTAACAATAATAATAAACTTACCTTATTTGCTTTGCTAATTGTGTCCATTTTGTCCAAAAAAAAATCATTAAAAAAGAAAACAAACTAGAAATGTGATTTTCGTCAACAAAAATCTACTAAATGCAGTGTTGCATTTCTTTTAACAGCTGAAAGCAGTTGCTAAGTTAGTTATTATTTGTAAATAAGATCTTTAACTATTTGTGAACTATTTTTTAGTTTCTGTTTAATAAGTTTCGACTTTAGTTACGATTTCTGAATATGCGCCAATGAATCCACGAATGAACCAAAATTTTCAGCTTTACCGTCAAATTCAGGTATGTATTAGTTTGGAAGCGGTATTAAGAAATTCTACTATAGTTTGCGTCATTTTCGTGTCTTTTTCTTGTAATGATGGGAATTGTTCAAAATTTATTGTCTCATGGAGTGTAGTTAGTATTTTCGTCGAATCCTTTCTTTTTTATTTTTATTTATTAATCTGTCTCTTAAGTCATGGTAGAAAGCAGCATCTGCTATTTTGTGATTTGTCGTGAGTCTGCTGTAATTAACATTTAAGAGTATTCTAATTTCTTCCAAATTGTTTAGTAATAATAATAAATGTTTATGAAGTGTTTCTTTCTTTATTGGGCTGTCTAAATTAATACATTTATATGATTGATTAAAATTTTCCTTAATGTTTCTAAATACTTTTCCAGTTCATACAGAAAACTTAAACTTTGTCCAAATTATTAGCCTTATTAAGGTACCTCTTTCTAAGTGATCTTTTATGCAAAATGTAGACTTTAAGTAGCAAATTAGTTACCGATACTATTACTAAAATTAATGTTAACATCCGTATGGAGTTTAATACTTCAGTGTGATCGAGAATTTCTATGTTATTTATAACATTTGCGTTTGCATCCTGTTTTTTTTTTAATTTGGTTTTCCCATATTTAGCTTTTAATATATCATTATTTTATTTATTTTATATTCTAATTATTTATAATATTAAAAAAAAATTCTTTGCCTCCAGCGATTTCTTCGCTTATAGGCTCTGAGTGCAGATGAGGCCCGCAAGTCTGTTTTATAATAATTAATTTAAGTTTTTCCTGTTTGCCATTAAGAATTCTAATTTGGAAATCCTTTCCTAAATTTTTGTGTCTCTTTCTCAAGGTAGTGGCGGTTGTTGTTTTAGCTTCCTCAGCAGGATAGCTTTTTCTCTTTTTAATTTTTGTGTATAGCCTCCCCTTCTTCTAGGCTTTTTTGGTATAATTGGTGCTGATGGCTGAAGGGTTGCCTTGCTTCTTCTGGCGTGCCCTGCATTCCTCAAGGGTTATGGGCTGCGGCCCCTCTTTATTCGAATGAAATTCCTTCGTCCGAATTGCCTCTTGGCCAGGCGGTATTTACGTAGTTGACGGAATTTTGGCTGATCCGTCAGGACAAAATTAAAATAGATTTTTTTTTTGTTTACTTTTGGTGCTATACAAGGAAGCACTCTAAAGAGTTGGTTACTTTGAGTGCTCTACAAGGAAGCACTCCAAAGAACTGGCAGGATCGCCATGTAATATTAAAAGAAACGTTTACTTTTTCTTGCGAGCAACTTATCGTGTCGCTCAAACAAGTGTTTTTTTTTTATTCTGTATTGTTTATACAATTATTTGGGCTTATATACTACTTATGAAAATAATAATTAGCCTAATATTAATAAAATTTATTAACTAACGCATGGGAACCGTTAACGCAATATGATCCTTGTATAATAGGTGGTTGCCGATTAAACAATGCACGCTTGCAAAAGTGCTGACGCTGCACATTAGTTAATTTTGAGGAACTGACCAACGACAATAAGTGTCAGTTTCAAGTGTTTATGTGCAGGTCTCTAAAATAATGCAAACATGAGTTTAATCGTACTACATTGTCCTACATATCGTTATACATATGAAGCAGTTGTATTTAAGTAGTAAAGTTGAAAACACTTATAATAAAATAAAGAATACACAACATATTTTGGCGACGAGGAAAAGAACCCGTTAAAAAAATCAACAAAACTATTACGGAAGTAAGAAAAGAATTTGCTTTGTGAAATAAATTTTCAACAAATAATGGTATTAATTGGTACAATTGAACAATTTGTTTTTGGGGACGATTTCGAAGAATATTTGGAAAGGATCGAACAACTATTTAAAATAAATGCTGTTGAAGAAGCAAACAAAGTCCCATTATTTTTGACTCTAGTGGGATCAGAAACATATAAACGAATCAAAATCATTGTTCTTCCAGAAAAATCAACAAATAAATCTTATAAAGAATTAATCGAAGTGATTTTACCACATTTTCAACCTGAAAAAATATAATAGCAGAACGTTTTAAATTTTATAATTGCTCGCAAAAACAAAATGAATCTGTTGGCAAATTTATAATAAACTTAAAACTACTTGCTGCCCATGCAAATTCGGCCCCTTTTTGAAGGAAGCTTTGCGAGACCGCATGGTTTGCGGCGTGAGCTGTAGCTAAGTTGCTGTCAACTCCTAACTTATCTTGGGAAGAGGCGTATAAAATAGCACAGTCATTTGAGCTTGTGAATATTGAAGAAAAAAATATGCAACCACCATCTTATGATATAAATACAGTACAAACAAATCAAAATTACGGCCAAAACAAAAATTTTGAAAAATGTTCTAAGTGTACAACAAAACATGCCGTTGAAAAATGTCCAGCAAAGAATTGGAATTGTTTTAGTTGTGGAAAGTTCTAAGTCAAATCGTAGAAGTCAACAATTTTCATCAAACAACCAAAATATTAATGAGTTGGACTAGCAATTGGCGTCTATTAACTGGGTAAATCGTGAAAACGAACCATTGTTGAGAAATGTATTAATCAACGTCCAACAAATAGTGACGGAGTTGGATACGGGAGCTGTTGTGTCTGTATTATCTAGTGTAGATTATAATTTATATTTTAAAAACGTAAAATTAAATATTGTGAATTATCCACCACTACAGGTATTGACAGGTTCGAAGGTTGAGTTGTTGGCTGAAATTAGGGAACTTGTTCCTGAAACAAGCAATTTTTTACGTAATACACGTTCTTCAGTCAGGGCTCATCCTTTTGTGGTCGACTGGACAGTAGATCGCACAACACACTACAGGGAAAATTCGTTCTTTAGCCGTACTGTCCGTATGTGGAACAAACTCCCAGCAGAAGTATTCCCTGCCACTTTCAGTATAGGAAAATTCAAGTCAAATGTTCACAAACACTACTCCCGCTATCCTTCCTCCCATAACCTATTTTCCTAGTTCTAACACAATGCATTGCATAAGTAGGGGTCATCCCCTGAGTGCTGGTCCAAGAAAAAAAAAATATCGGTGTCGGTTCAAGAAAAAGTGTTGTAATTGTTAGTTGTGGAATCAAGTCATCGGTTTACTCTTTTGATGGGAAGAAATTGGCTGGATGTATTATACCCTACATGGCGCAATTTCTTTACGGGTCATGACTGTGAGGGTGACTTCGTTGAACATTATCTACATATGTATATGTATATTACTATAATTGATTTTGGTTTTTAATATTTTATGTTTTGTTCAGTTAGCCTTGATTTTCATATATTTCTAATTTGTCAAAAATATATAAAATTTTTCATAATTTGAAAAGTTTCTTGAAACTGAGTCGGTCACAAGAGCTCATTAAAAATACATTTACTTTTGATTGTTTTGGATATTGGTGGTTGCTCCCAAAGGTCTTATTTACAAATTTCACCATCGATTTTTTATTCTAATTGAGGTAAGGTCATTATTTCTGTGATTTTTAAGATTTTGTTGTAAAATAGTGATTTCTTTATATATAGTGTATATAAATTTGAGATATTTGGTGTGAAAACAAACCCTATATAAAATCTTGAGCTTTGGAACGATTGTGTATACATATACCAAGAGATTCAACATTCAATTCTGTGAGAATTCAAATCCACTTTTATAACAAAAGATTCAACATCAAACTTTGTGACCAACTACAAAATAGAGTCCGTTAATCAGTTTAATCCAGTTAAGGTTAAATCTTTTCAAACTCAATTACAATTGTCTGTTAAGGTGACCAGGTCTTAATATTTAGACTAACTTGTTTATAATCTATCTTAAAACTTTAATTACAAAATTCTAAATTTTTGCTTTTAAATTCTAAATTGTTAATATCTTTAATTCCTAATATTCCTAAATATCAAATTTTCTGAAATCTTTTAATTTTTTTATTTGTTTTTGGTTAAATTCTATTGTAAAATCTAATTTATGTTTTAAATATAAATATGTAGTTAAAATTGATATGGTCACCTAAGATAACTTTTATTAATATTTGAAAATACCCTAAAACTTAATAATTAAAACTACGATTTGAAACATAAACATACAATAATGTGGATCGGTATTAGATAAAAATTAATTATTTATATAATATATAATCCACAAATCACACTCATATATACATATATACATAAAAACCTAATTCAAACTCTCTTAAATTATTTGTGATTGAGCAAATTTAAATAATATTCGCAAACGTCTACTGTCATCCGGCGCCTGACATCGTTGGATTTAAATAAATGTAAGTGTGTTATTATTTCCTATTGATTATTATTTTATCAGCCATATTCAAAAACACTCTCACAATTAATTACAGACAAATTTAAATATAAATTAATAGAAAATGAGCATATAATTCACTAAAATTTATATTCAATTTCAAATTGCAACAAGGGTTGTAATATTATTTAAATTTTTTTTTTTTTGTTTAATTATAAAATATTATTGTTATTGTTCATATTATATTCATTTAAAATACTCTACATTCAATACAATCGAACTGATTTTAATATAGTTTAACATATAATCACATGTCATGATTATGACATCTTTGATGTTTTAAATATAAAATATTATTTAACTTACCGTGACCTATTATTATTTTTTTTGTATAATTGACATTTAGTATAATAAATATTAAAATTAAAACCTAATATTTTGAATATTAATAAACTTAATATAAATATTATAATGATTTAAACATCAAATTTTGAAATTTTTGATTTACGAAAAGTGAAGTTAATGATATGGAGTATAAAGGGTAGATTAAGTTAGTTTTTTTTATTTTTTTTTTTTGGGCTGACAGCCAATATTGATTTTTGTCAGCATGGAGGGAGGGCTTAGGCACAGTGTAGCAAGTTCCATCTTAAGCTACACTTCATTCATTTACCACTTCTAGTATACACTGTGAATTTCTTTAAATTATATTTGCTACCTAAAGTAAAATCTATGTAAATGATTCCGATATTTTTTTTAATATGTATTTGGGAACAAATCATCCACCCCACCGACGAGCACGGCCGTAATATTAGGTAGCACCGTTCCCAAGATAAAACACCGAATCATAGAATCGTTACATGACGGTAAGACAAATGACAAGTTTTATGAACAAAATATTCATCAATCTAATATTATGGAGGAGTTAAAATATAAATTTCCTTTATTGTTTGTAAAAAACAAAAATCCTATAAAAAATTTTTCTGTTGACGTTTTTGTGCGGCCCAATTCCCAATCAAAATTTTACAAGCCTTATTCTGTACCTATGAGTTTGAGGACAAAGGTAGAGGCTGAGTTGAAAAATATATGCGAAGAAGGTTTTATACAACCGGTTCATAATAGTAACCCGTTATAACGGACGTTACAAAATCTACTTTGAAACTAACTAAAAAAAATCTAATCTAGTTAGCCTTGACTTTTGAAGAATGTCAACAAAACATAAAAAAGTCAATCAGTTGCAATTTTTGTGTGGTGAAGTGATTTGTTTTGCAAAAATATGGAAAATTTTTTAAGAAAAAGCTTGAGATCTAATTGCAGGTGAGTAAAAATGTTTTTTTTTTTTTTTGTTTTACTGATATGACTGTCTAAGTTAAATTATTATTTACTAATACTACATTATTATTATATTATATATTTATTTATCAAAAAAAAGTTTTAAAATTTTGATTGTCTATGAGTAATTGAGAATTTTGAGCAGCGTCCGTTTAAACATACATTGCCCAGTGGGGACATTAAATTTTTCAATATTTGCATTTTATTGTTTTGTTTATTATGTGTTATTTCTGTTAAAAATAAGTTTTAAAATTTTGAAATATATTTAAATATTGTATTAATGTTAAAATTTATATACGTGGAAAACCAATCCGCTTTGGGTTTAAAAATTGGGCCCTGAATTCTAGCAACGGATATATGTACCAATTTGAAATATACATGGGCAAAACCGCAGAAACTTGTGTTCTTGGTTTTGGTGTTGGTGGGGACAAAGTGGTGGACCTATTACAAAAAGCCAATGTGCCTCATAACCAAGGTTTTAAGGTAAGCAAGCTATTTTTTAAAAAAAATTATTTATTCGAAGGTTTACTGCTAGTTAAATATAAAAATTTATTTGAAATATGTTATATGTTCTACATAGCTTTCCGTTGGAAAACATAAATGCAAAAACATACAGAAATATATAAAAATACACTAGCAAAATGTAATGCATTTTCTGGCCTGCTAAAGCCTTCGTCAGCATTCTTTGTATCTATTGGTGTTCATTTTCAAATTTTCTTATATTTAACTTTTCAAATTGACTATATGAGAATTTTTCCTCTTGCGAGTATTATTGTAAAAAATTTTTAAAAAAAAATTTATTTATTCGAAGACGAGTTCAGTCTCGTCTCATCGAACTGTTCGGATGTGTTTTTTTAGTGCGGGTGAATTTTCGGTGAAAAAATCGTAATAGGTGAAAAAGTGTAAAAAGTTTAAATTAAACAAAAAAGTGAAAAAATCGTAATAGGTAAAAATATAAAAACAACATTAAACATCGCAGAAACTTGTGTTCTTGGTTTTGGTGTTGGTGGGGACAAAGTGGTGGACCTATTACAAAAAGCCAATGTGCCTCATAACCAAGGTTTTAAGGTAAGCAAGCTATTTTTTAAAAAAATTTATTTATTCGAAGGTTTACTTCTAGTTAAATATAAAAATTTATTTGAAATATGTTATATGTTCTACATAGCTTTCCGTTGGAAAACATAAATGCAAAAACATACAGAAATATATAAAAATACACTAGCAAAATGTAATGCATTTTCTGGCCTGCTAAAGCCTTCGTCAGCATTCTTTGTATCTATTGGTGTTCATTTTCAAATTTTCTTATATTTAACTTTTCAAATTGACTATATGAGAATTTTTCCTCTTGCGAGTATTATTGTAAAAAATTTTTAAAAAAAAATTTATTTATTCGAAGACGAGTTCAGTCTCGTCTCATCGAACTGTTCGGATGTGTTTTTTTAGTGCGGGTGAATTTTCGGTGAAAAAATCGTAATAGGTGAAAAAGTGTAAAAAGTTTAAATTAAACAAAAAAGTGAAAAAATCGTAATAGGTAAAAATATAAAAACAACATTAAACATCACATAAAAACTGTATGAGAGTTCCTCTCAGATGTAATTCTGAGAAAGAGCTTAGCTCGACTAGAAAAACTATATGGGTCTCTGAGGAAGAATCCTTAAAAAAATCTGTGGAGAATCTTCTCACTGCAAGAGCCGTGGAACGGCGTCGTTCCTGTTCGCCCAATATAGTGATTTCAATAGATGAAGGAACATCAACACCTTCTACATCAAATAGTGCAGTCAAACCTAGAAAACAAGTAGGTATGGATAAATACGTCACAGTTCTTAAGCGACAGAGGAGCCCGACATCTGCTCAAATGTCATCAAATTCAAAAGCTCCTAAGACCGTGAGTAATGATCAAAATAGGTTTGCTCTCCTCCAGACGGATAAGCCAGAACTTTCTAAGAAGACGTTTAAGCCCCCACCAATTTATCTGAGAGAGTCCACTTCCAGTAAATTGGTACAAAGAATTGTTTCGGTAATAGGTGAAAATATGTTTAGCGTAACCTCAATTAAACATGGAAATATCTGCGAGACAAAGATCCAAGTGAATAGGGAAGATGATTTTCGAAAATTGTCCAACAAGTTGGAGAGGGAGACTAGGGATTTATATACCTATCAGCTCAAAAGGACTCCAAGTCGTTCTAAAGGGTATAGCCCCATGTGTTGATCCTACATAGATAAAGACCGGCTTAATGGAAAAAGGGTTCAAAATTAAGACTGTTGTGGATATTAGAAACCGTGAAAAGATTCCACAGCCTATGTTTAGGGTGGAATTGGAACCTGGAGATGTTGTATTAAAGAAAAACGAGTCCCATCCCATCTACAATCTGATTTACCTTCTGCATCGTAGAATCACAGTGGAAGAACCGCATAAGCGTCAGGGATCCGTCCAGTGTCTTAACTGTCAAGAATTTGGTCACACCAAGGCGTATTGTAAATTGCCGTCAGTTTGTGTTGCGTGTGGGGAGCTACATGCAACTGCTCAATGCGATAAGTCGAAAACTGATTCAAAAATCAAAAAAATGCAGTAACTGCGGAGGTAATCATACCGCCAATTATAGAGGTTGTCCAATTTACACTCATTTGAAAGGCATAAGAACCAACAAGACGTCAGTATTACCTGATCATCCTCAACAGCCTAATTTTGCTTCGAGTAACAATTTCCCTCAATTGTTACGGTCCACTAGTCATGTAAACGCGCCTAGTTCTAGACAAGTTTCTTACGCAAACGTGGTTAAATCTAATATGTCAGGTTTGGAGCAGGAACCTAAATCACAATATTTCGAGCCTAATATTAACACTCTAGAGACTACATTGCAGACTCTTATCCAAACTATGAACACTTTTACGACCACTATGACATCCATGATGCAGGGAATGCTGAAAATGCAATCCACTATCTTACAAGCCATTTTAAAGAAATGATTTGTTTAAAAATTGGTTTTTGGAACGCGAACGGCCTCCGCCAACATAAAAACGAACTGGAACACTTCCTGATGGATAAGCAGATTGATGTCATGATGATTTCTGAAACTCACTTGACGGCGACAGCGTACTTCAAAATTAATGGCTACGTGTTATATGATACTAAAGATCCACGCGGAAGAGCATGTGGAGGTTCGGCAATTCTTATAAAGAACAGAATAAAACATTATTTAATGAACAACATATGTGAGGATTACCTACAAGCAACAAACATTTGTATTGAATTCTGTCAATACAATTTTGTTTTATCATCAATTTATTCGCCGCCTCGATTTTCAATAACTTTAACGCCAAGCACACTTTTTGGGGTTCACGTCTGGTGACCCCGAAGGGTCGTGAACTCTTCAACACCATTGCCAAAATGGGATTAGATGTACTCTCAAGCGGGCATCCCACCTACTGGCCGACGGACCGACGGAAGATTCCCGATGTTATTGACTTCGGAGTAGTAAAAAATAACCCTGTAGAATCGATACAAGTGGAGCCTTCATTAGACTTGTCTGCAGATCACTCTCCTTCTATTATTTCAATGCGTTTCCTTCAAGGGAATGACTCTCCATTTCGGGACATATCTAAAACCAGAGTAAGGTGGATAAAGTATTTAAGTTCCCACTGCACGGAAAATGTAGTGTTGAGAACTACCGAGGATATTGATGGGTCGATTGGCAAGTTTACTGAGGACATACAAAGAGCTGTACATCACGCCTCCACATACGACGTTGAGTGCAGAAGTGGGACAAATAGAACTTATTTCGCTGAACTCGATCATCTCTTGTCAGAAAAAAGAAGAGTTAGAAGAGAGTGGCAAATTCACAGGTCTCCTGAACTGAAAGCTAGGCTACGGGTATGCAGAGATATACTAAGAAATTTCTTAGAAACCCAAAGAACTTAAATCTTACTTGGAGGGTCTTGATAGTACCCCACAATCTGACTATTCGTTATGGAAGGCGGCACGAGGTTTAAAAAGACCAGTTAGAGGAAAACCTCCTCTGCGAAATCCGACTGGTGACTGGGCTAGAAATGATTCCGAGAAGGGGACTTTATTTGTTAACCATTTGAGAAATGTGTTTACTATAAACAACTCAAATAATGCATCTGATTTGCCTCCACTCGTTATTAGACCTCCTGTACCTTAGCTTTAATGATGTTCAAAGCGCTCTTGGTACTCTGAATCTTAAAAAAGCTCCAGGTATGGATAAAATCAGCAACAAAATGCTTGTGGAGTTACCTCGTGTAGTTAAAAGAATTATCCTATTTATTTTTAATGCTATTTTACGCCTAGAATACTATCCTGCAGATTGGAAGGTATCTATGATTACCATGATTCCTAAGCCAGGGAAGGACCCCACTAAAGTAGAGTCATATAGGCAAATTAGTCTACTGCCGACAATTTCAAAACTGTTTGAAAAATTGTTATTGGCTAAGTTGATTCCAATTCTGAACGACACTCAATGTATCCCAAATCACCAATTCGGGTTCAGAGCTAAACACAGTACCATCGAACAAACACACAGATTGGTAAATGTGATAAGACGGTCGTTTGAAGAGAAAAAATCCGTGTTCCGCGCTTTTCATTGATGTTTCCCAAGCGTTCGACAAAGTCTGGCATGAAGGTTTAATGCATAAAATTAAATTAACTCTGCCTGCTAACAGCCACGAACTTATGAAAAGTTATTTATATGGTCGCAAATTTACAATCAAAGAAGGCGATTTTTTGAGCCCCGCTCAGCCAATTGAAGCAGGAGTACCCCAGGGTCCAACTTTATATTTGATTTATGCATCCGATATGCCGTCAGACCCCAAAATCCATACGTCAACTTTTGCAGACGATACAGCCTTTATCAGCGTCCATAAGGACCACCAAGTTGCATCACAGAATTTGCAGAATTATGTTTATAAGCTAGAGAATTGGCTTGAGCTTTGGAAAATCAGGGTTAACGAACAGAAATGTATTCATATAACTTTCACATTGCGAAAAGATACCTGCTCGTTCATCAGAATAAATAATCAAATTATCCCGCAACACAATGAAGTGAAATACCTCGGAATCCACTTCGATCGTCGTTTAACTTGGAAGTCTCATATCGACGCAAAACTTACCCAGATGAGATTAAAAGCAGTGCAAATTAATTGGCTAATCGGCAGAAATTCTACATTAAAGTTGGATTGCAAACTTTTGTTGTACAATGCAATTCTAAAGCCAATCTGGTGTTATGGAATTCAATTATGTGGTACTGCCTCAGCATCCAACATTGAAAAAATTCAAAGGGGTCAAAATAAGATTCTACGTACAATTACTGCAGCTCCATGATACGTTAAAAATTCTAGAATTCACAAAGATCTAGGCATTCCTTTGGTGAAAGTCGAACTTACAAAATACTCCTCAAAATATGTCAGCAAACTTGAACCCCATCCAAACCCACTTGCACGAGACATCCTTAACTTTAGTGGCCATGTTCGGTTGAGAAGGAGGGATACCCTTGCTTTAACTCAAGCGCAAAACAGATGATTGGATCAGTGGATGTAAATTTGTTGTAGTATCATAATATTTTGTCTAGCACTGGCTGGACTTATTATTTTCTTTTAGTATTAAGATTCGAAAACTTATTGTCATTTCATTTCTGAAGATTCAATAAATAAATTAAATGTATTAAAAAAAAAAAATATAGTCAATTTGAAAAGTTAAATATAAGAAAATTTGAAAATGAACACCAATAGACACAAAGAATGCTGACGAAGGCTTTAGCAGGCCAGAAAATGCATTACATTTTGCTACTGTCTCTTTGTATATTTCTGTATGTTTTTGCATTTATGTTTTCCAACGGAAAGCTATGTAGAACATATAACAGAGGTATACAAAAATAAATTTCAAATAAATTTTTATATTTAACTAGAAGTAAACCTTCGAATAAATAAATTTTTTTAAAAAATTTTTTACAAAAATACTCGCAAGAGGAAAAATTCTCATATGGTAAGCAAACTAGATTTTAAAGATCAACTCTATATTTTTTAAAGTTTTTTTACTAGGTCTATATTGATAATTATTTTACGTCGGTAAAATTACTTCATCACCTGTCCTCATTGGGAATTTGTGCAACTGGGACAATAAGAGAAGGTCGCACTGAAAAATGTCCGCTGACGTCTGTAGCTGCAATGAAAAAAGAAGCTCGTGGTTCAACAGATTACCAATTTTCAAGTAATGGTAACATTTTCTTAGTACGGTGGAAGGACTACAATGTTGTAACCATAGGCACAAATTTTGACCAGACCAAAATTAAAATGGTAGCTGCAAAAGGTACGTTAGAGGACAGGGAGCCATACAGGTTGTTCAGCCTAAAGCTATTCAACATTATAATCAGGGCATGGGTGGTGTGGATAAAATTCATCAAATGGTGGCTCTTTATCAATCTCGCATACGTCAAAAGAAATTGTGGTGGCCAATTTTTTCATATTTGTTGGATGTATCCGTAGTCAATGCATGGCTATTAATGAAAAATAATCGTCCAAGTGATCCAAATTCTGCAAATTTATTAGTATTCCAACGTTATGTTGCAAGATTTCTACTAGAATCGTATGGGACCCCATCTTTGAGGAAGGCGCGCCGATCAATTGTTGATGATTCTCGATATGATGGTAGAAACCACATTCGAATACACAGAAACTGACAAGAGGTGTGCTTTTTGTGGAAAAAATCAAAATTTATATTCAACAAATGTAGTATAGGGCTTCACCCCAAACTCTGTTTTAAAGCATATCATACACGATCCTAAGTTTTCTGGTGGCAAGGTCCGTTTAAACGGACGGTTCCCAAAACCTATGTTTTAAAAAAAAATTTTATAAATAACATCATAAATCATCTATTTACATTGTATTATTTCTAAAAACGTAAAAAAACATTAAAAATAAACACCAGGAGGCTTTACCGCTTAATGGGGTAAATGGGATGCACCCAGTGTGTGTACTAAAAAAAAGATTCAAGTCTTAGAATCTGCGGCAATTTTAAAATTACTATAAGCCCGGTAATTGAAAGGGATGTATATCCACTTCCTCTAATAGACGACATTCTTACTGGTATAACAGGAAAAACTCATTTTTGTACAGTTGTTAGTAAACACTCCCACAAGGTCATTCTTGACTATTAATACCCATATTGGATTGTTTGAATTTTGCAGATTACCGTTTGAGATGTCGACAGCACCAATGATTTTTCAGCGGGTCATGGACCAAATAATGCATGGCCTTGAGGGTGTGGCAGTTTATTTGGATGATATTTTGATGGCCGGGAAAAATAGGGCAGATTGTGGCGAAAAATTATTTAATGTTTTGAGTAGACTGCAGGAATTTAATGTTCGCATTAATTGGGATAAGTGTAAACTTTTGGAGAATACTCTTGAATATTTAGGACATGTTCTGACTCCTGAAGGAATAAAACCTTTAAAGAAAAATATTGAAGCTATAATGTTAGCCCCCACTCCGGTGAATGTATATCAGCTTCAAAGTTGTCTGGGTTTATTAAATTATTATTCGAAATTCCTACCAAATAGTTTTACTGTTTTGGCACCACTACATAATTTACTTCGTAAGGAAACAAAGTGACACTGGGACGGAGAGTGTACCGTAGCCTTTTCTAAATGTAAAAAATTACTTTACGAAAATGATCTTGTTAATTTTGATCCAACAAAGCCCATTACAATTGCTTGTGATGCATCACCGTACGGCGTTGGCGCTATTCTTAGTATCATTGTAGATGTGCACGAGAGACCATGTTTTATGGCTTCAACTACATTAACTAAATCTGAGAAAAATTATTCCCAAATTAACAGGGAAGCATTGGCGGTAACACAGTAAAAAAAAAAAAAAAAAAAAACACAGACGATGGACAAATTAGTTTAGTAACAAAAATCCAAGCAGAAGGACAATAAGTGTAAAATAAGGAAAATTTTTGTGTTATTTATTATTTTTAAATGTAATTATAATCAATATATTATGTTCGTTTTTTGTTTAATAATAATAAGAAAAATTGTTCTATGTATTTATTTAGACCCCCGAAGATGATTAGCGACGCTAATTGAAATATTGGGAACAACAATAAAAATATTTAAAATAAAAATCAAAAGTTTTTATTTATTCAACGACCTGTAGCCGAACAAAACCAACAAATAATTAACCATCAATAAGGTCTACTAAAAACATACATAAAGTAACACAGTACAACACAAAAAAATTACGGGGTTCCGACGATTGATTGTTGTTAAGGAGACCAAAAAAAAAATATACGTGTGTCGGCGTTTTGATAGATCACATCAGAATTTCATTTAAGAAGCGGTTAAAAATTCCCAACTCTGGCCTGTTCTTGCAGCATATCGGTATATAAAACTGTGTTTTCTTTACGTCTGAGGTATAGGGTATGTTCAGCATTTTTGTAGATAATGGTATGGCAAATAGTTTTTTTAAGAACGGCATTTTTGGCTTTATTCTAAGAAATTATAAAAAACACCCCGAAAAAGGGGAAGGGCGGGGATGAAATGTTCTATAAAAATGTTGGCCATAAAATTTTACTATACATGTCAGAACACACCAAAACCCAAAACTTAACACAAACACTAAAAACCAATCAAATTTGTTCACATATGTGGGTCATCCCATCTCTGGCGGGAAGGTTTGACACTCCAATACCGAATACTTTTGTATCTACGTCACTATGTCTTCATCTTCTTGTTAGCATCGCTTTGCCACTCAAAATTGAAGTAAGGGAATTTGATCTATTTTTTGTTCTCATTGTAGCATGAATAATTTCACAAAATTATTGTAGAGCTAAGAATATCGATCAAAACTTGTATTACCTTTAGACCACAGCATCAAACTGTTATAGCAAATTCGGCAGATATGTTTTGGCACGCATGGCTCATCTGGAAAAACTTCCAGTTCAAAATAAAGTTTATATATATCCTCCACTTTACTATTGAAAAATGAAACCTGGTATTCCTTAAAGGTATGCTTGCCGCAGACATAGCAAAAGCAGTCAAGTTTTTCCAAACAGTCAGCCATTTTTATACTATACAACAAATTTGGTTGATTGATGCAATGCATAACGGATGTACTTCCTAGTCAATTGAATTTATACAGTTCCCAGTACGTATTACAGGAGCCCTTGAAAAACAATCAGCACTGACGTTTTCTGTACAATTTTTGTGAATAATTTCGTAATTATAACCACTTAAAAATGCAGTATATCTTTGCAACCGGGCTGACGTCATTTGTGGTAGCTTATTGTTTTGATGAAATATTCTTACCAAAGGCTGGTTATCCGTAACAAGTTTAAACTGTCGACCAAAGAGATATTCATGAAAACGCTGAGTTGCGTAGAAAATAGTCAAAGCTTCTCTGTCCAACTGCGAATAATTTTGTTCTGCAATTGTTAGGGATCGAGATGTGAAGACAATTGGCCTTTCTTCTCCTTGAACTAGATGGGAAAGTATGCCAGCTATACCAGTTGGGCTCGCATCACAAGCCAGTTGAAGTGGCAGCTCTGGGTGGTACGGCATTAGTACCCTATCACTTGCGATTTCCTTTCTTAGTTTATTGAAAGCATTTTGACATTCGGCGGACCACTTAAATTTAGAATTTTTATGTAATAGTTTACGTAAGGGTGTGGTTATCGTTGAAACGTTTAAAATAAATCGTGAATAATATGTGACCATACCTAGAAATCGCCTGACATCATCAGCCGATTTAGGCTGTGGCATTTGCAAAATTGCTTGATTTTTTGATGGTGATTTTTACACTTTATTGTGTTCTATAGTGTGTCCCAGAAATTCAATTTTGTTTTCGAAAAACAAACACTCGGAAACATTTAGGTGCAAGTCAACTTCTGTAATTGTTGTAAACAGCACTTCAAATTGGATATGCGCTCTTCATAAGATTCCCCATGTGCAATAATATCGTCAAAGTCTTACTTGGTACGTCATGGAGGATTTGATCTATTATCCGATTAAACTCGGCAGGTGCAGTTTTTATACCATAAGATAACCTGTGCATTTGGTAAGCCCCTCTATGTGGTGACATTTTCTCGGCAACAGTTGTATCTGAAAGAAAGATGCAAATTGTAAAATAAAGGTATTTAAATTATCCACCATAAAAATAGGTTACATTTGCTTAGATATATTCTGGAACGATTCCGTGACCCTATAAAAGTGTTTTTTGGTCCTACTGTAAAATTCAGTTTTTCGACATTGGTTGTTTTGTCAAAATTCCACAGATATATATTTATATTATATATAAATAAACAAAAATTTAGCACATTTTTCACGGCAGGCTAACCCTTTTTAATTTTAAAAACTTTTAAATGATATGTTTTGTATAACAAAAATAATAAGGAACTAATTCAGAGTATAAACTATAAAATACTAATTAACAAAAATTAAGCACATTTTTCCGGGCAGGCTAAGCCCCAATTCTAAATTACTTTTTTTTTTTTTTTTTAATACATTTAATTTATTTATTGGATCTTCAGAAATGAAATGACAATAAGTTTTCGAATCTTAATACTAAAAAAAAAATAATAAGTCCAGCCAGTGCTAGACAAAATATTATGATACTACAAAAAATTTATATCCACTGATCCAGTCATCTGTTTTGCGCTTGAGTTAAAGCAAGGGTATCCCTCCTTCTCAACCGAACATGCCCAGTAAAGTTAAGGATGTCTCGTGCAAGTGGGTTTGGATGGTGTTCAAGTTTGCTGACATATTTTGAGGCGTGTTTTGTAAATTCGACTTTCACCAAAGGAATGCCTAGATCTTTGTGGATTCGAGAATTTTTAACATACCATGGAGCTGCAGTAATTGTACGTAGAATCTTATTTTGACCCCTTTGAATTTTTTCAATGTTGGATGCTGAGGCAGTACCCCATAATTGAATTCCATAACACCAGATTCTAAATTACTTAAAACTACTTATGAGATCATTTCACTATTAATTGCAATTAAGAAAAAAATTTCTTCAACAAAAGCCAGACTGATTTCTTCATTTTTATTTTCTTTTGTTGCATTTCCTTTGATTTTTTCCCGACTGCTTTGCTTGAAAAACTTCTTCTTTTGTTTTCGGAATGCAGTTCTTAAAGTTTTTTCTGGTAAATCATTGTTTGCTGATATTATATCTATTTATTTAAAAAAATACATATATTTTAGTAAAAATATTGCTACGCGCCGTCAAATAATTAAAACAATCACCTAACCCACTCAAAACCGGTCAAGGGGGTATAGAAGGTGGCCCGCTAGCTCAGAAGCAAATGTGGTTCTTGACCCGGGTTTTGACGCGTAAGCATATATACATACTCACACCCTAGGAGTATGTAGAAAAGTTTCAGAAAAAATGCATAGTGCCACGGTGACAAAGATTTCTTAAAAGAACCTGAAAGAGGCTAAGGGAAACTTAGGAAATCCAAAAATGAGGCTGCATCACGCTGGTGATGATATGGCAAGGTGTTGCGCCATGTAGGGTACACTGTTCCCTACCCCAACCTATGACAGACGGGTACTCTACATTTATTTAATCTGTCCCATGTGTGTGTGTGTGTGACCTTCTACTTACTTTACATAACCTGTAACTAACATTCCTCCTTTAATAAAAGAATATTTAGCAATACATTTCAAATTTCACATACGTTTATTTAAGAAAAAGAAGAAAAACTCTAATAATAATAATGTTAGTAATAACCCTACTTCTAATAATAATATGTCTTAAATTTCAATAATAATAAAAAAATTTATACAATAAATCTTACAATAGTTATTATAATAATGGTTATAAAAAAATACATGGTTTGGTTACTTAACTTCTATTTATTTAGTTGATACAGATGAAGATGTAGCTGGTGTTGTTGTTTTTGTTGTGGTGAGTGTCGATGTTTTCGCTGTTGTTGTCGTTGGTGTAGTAGACTCGTTCGACAGGATACCGTTGCTGATGCTGCGGCTGTGATGCAGTGTATGAGGTCACTGGTTAATTTGATGTCGTGGTTTTTATGACACTTGAAAGGACAGTAGCTAGTGTTTCTTGTCTGAAGATGAAAACTTTCATTTGCAATTTTTCTAATTTTTAAGCGGCAATTACAATTTATTTATATTTGTTAATTTGTTGTAACTTTTCAGAACGTCCCATTCTGTTAAAATTTGCTGCTTTCTATGAGTTTGTTTGCAATTTTTATGCATAAACTGTGTCTTGTTAAACTGTAAATCCGTGTTTGTGTTTTTATTAATTTTTTGTGTAACTCTAGTTTTGTTTTCTTCTTAGTATTTGTATAATAAAAAGTACATTTTTTTATATTCAATTGCTTTAAACCAATTTAAAATTTTTACTATTCTTTTTTTTGTGTTTATTATTAAATTTGTTGCAATTTGTCGACTACTTGAAATAAATTATGAAGCGTCCGCACAGTAGCTGATTTTTCACGTATTAATGGAAAAAAAACAACGAGAAAATAAAATCGTTCATTTTATTTATTTCCTTAACTATTCATAATTGAATTTCAATATTATTTCATTCGAAATACATCCCGATTTAGATTAATAAATTTATATTTTTTTTATCATTGTTTATAATTATTCCTTAAATTTTTGGCACCTTTTCAATTTTTGTCACTTTTTTTGCCACTTTTAAATTTTTTTTTTTTTGCCACTTCAATTCTTTTTGCCACTTTTAAATTTTTTGCCACTATTCAATTTTTTTTCTATTTTTGCACCCTTTTGATTTTACTTCTCGATCACGACTGACTTCTAACCTGTTGTACATTTTCTTAAGAAGCCAAAAATGCACAAGAATGTAACGGTTTCTGCATTCTCTGAATGTTTGTCATACCATTGGTTTTGATATGTTGTTGTTGTGAAAGAATATCATGTGTGTGTAAGTAAACGAAAAAAACTCTACACTCATGCTGGTATACTAAATATGCTACGTGGCCGTATTCTACTGGATGAGGGAGAACAGCAACAACAAGGACAATCAGTGTGTGTGTATGACAAACAGGTTACATTTTTTTTCCTTCTAGATCATTCTATTTAATTGCGGTTCTATCAGGCCACTTGCATATTCTCTTTTCTTTGTTTTTCGTTGTAAACAACAAAAGAAACGTTAGCGACGAGAAAAAAAAATTGAGGAATTTCAAGTATGCCAAATTTGTAACCAAGCATTGAATAAAAGAAGTGTGTGTGTCATATGCAATAATGGGTTAGGAAAAAGAAAATTAGGCACGCGCAAGAAAAAAAAATCCGTAACAAACCTGCTTCAAAATCAATATCCCTGATAGAAGGTTTGAACAGGCAGGATTTAGGCGCGTTTGAGTAAAAAAAACGTGTGGCTCGACCCACGAAGCCGGGAAATATATAAGTGTAATGTCGTTAGTCCGTATTAGGGACGTATGTCAGAAGCGTGGAATTTTCCAATGTATTTTCCCTGAAGGTCCTCTATTTCATAAAGGGAGGTTCCAATTTTACTCCTAATCCTGCATTTTATGAACCTAGGAGTGAATTTTGAGTTAAGGCCTTTTTTAAAATCGCTCTGCGAATGGTTTTTTCTGAAAACTTCCTGACCGACAGAGAAGCTTATCGACTTGGCTCTCAAATTATACGTTCTGCACGCTTTTTCATGAGCTCTATCAAGATTCATATTAATTTTGTCCCGGGTAAGTTGCATTTTATCAATTCTCTCGACTGGTGTGTCGTCGCGAAGCAAATTTAAACGATCCAGAATTTCGTAACTTGATCCATTTAGAACCATATTTTGACCAAAAACCGCATAGTAGGGCGAACACCCTATTGCTTCATGAAAGTCGCTTCTCAAGGTTTGTAAAATTTTCGGTATGTCCCTATCCCAGTTGGTGTGATCTGACTGATCCTTTAGAAAATGTCGAATTTTTGATATAACTTCGCGATTTGCCCTTTCCGACGCATTTGCCTGGGGTGAATAAAATCCCGTGGTGATGTGGGTTACACCGTACAGGTCGAAAAATTCTTTTATCTCTTTTGATACGAATTGCTTAGCGTTGTCGGTATGTATGAACTGAGGTACGCCGAAAGTACAGAAAACTTCATTTTGAAAAAAGTCGATTACGTTTATAGTAGTTGCCGTTTTCATGGGCTTCAAAAACAAAAATTTGGTCATATGATCTATTGCTATGAACAGCTGGCAGTTTTTTGACTTAGAGCAAGGGTAAGGTCCCAAAAAGTCGCAATAGATTCTCTGAAAAGGGCGGTTTGTTTGTAACTGATTTCCCATGGGTGGACGTAGAGTTTGATTCACTGGCTTTATGGTCTTGCAATCGTCACAGTTTTGAATATAAAATTTAACCTCACGTGCCATCTGCGGCCAAAAATATTTCTGTCTGATTCTAAAAAGCGTTTTATTGAAGCCACTGTGGCAACCTTCCTCGTGTGCTAATCTAATAGTGTCCGTTGTTAGGGCTTTGGGCAACCATAACCTCCACAAGTTTTCATCATCTAGACCGTTTCTAAAATTAACTCGTTTATAAACAAGATTGTCGTTAAGACATAAATCTGGAAATGTGGTGTCATTTTGGCGTATTTGCTCTTTTAATTCGTTATACTCTGGGCTATCAAATTCGGGTGAGGAAAGGTCAATTTCGGGCGGATTACAGTTCAATTCTAATTCATCAATATCAAATCTTGAAAGTGTGTCGGGGACAATATTCAGGGAACCCTTTCGGTGTTCCATTACAAAATCGAAATGTTGTTTTTCAAGTTTCAAGCTCCAGCGGGCAAGTCTACCGTTAAGGTCTTTTTGGCTCATGAGCCAGCGCAGACTGGAGTGATCCGTTATTATTTTGAAGGGTAGTCCCTCAATGTATTGCCTAAACCGTTTGACGCAAATGATGGCCGCTAAACACTCTAGCTCCGTTACGGTATAGTTGCGCTGTGCCCTATTTAATTTCTGTGAGATAAACGCGATTGGTCGTTCGCTCCCTTGGTCATCTGTTTGACACAAAACACCGCCTACGCCGATGCGTGAAGCATCACATTGGATTACAAATTCCTTACTGAAATCCGGTTGAACCAGTACTGGAGCGTTTGAAAGAGCAGATTTCAGGTTTTCGAAGGAGTCAATGGCTTCGGTTGACAAGCGAAAGGGTTTGTTTGTCTTACGTAGACAATCTGTCATTGGACCCGCAAGGTCGGAAAAATTGTTGATGAATGCGCGATACCAATTTGCCATACCAATGAAACGTCTTACCTGACGAGGTGTTTTGGGAATGGGAAATTGAGTAATTGCTTCTACCTTACTTGTGTCAACTTTCAATTTTCCCCCGCCTATTAGATATCCAAGATATCTTATTTCGCGTTGGCAAAATTTGCTTTTGCTGACATTGATGGTTAGTCCAGCAGTTTCTAAACAGGACGCGACTTCCGAAAGCAATTCTAAATGAGTGTCAAAATTTTGGCTACAAACAAGGAGGTCATCTAAATAAATGAAAACATTGTCCCTTAGTTTAGCCGGGATTGCCTTGTCCATCAGACGGCTCATTGTCTGGGGACCATTGCAAACGCCAAATGGCATTACCTTGTATTGATACAAGGATCTACCGGGTACGGCAAAAGCGGTCTTTTCTTTAGATCCTTCAGACAATTTTATCTGGAAAAACGCGTCTTTCAAGTCGATACCACTTATGAAGTGAGTATCTTTCAGACGACTGAGGAGGCCATTTATATACGGGAGCGGATACGAATCCTTCTTGGTTAGCGAATTTAATTTTCTGCAATCCAAGCAAAGTCTGACTTTACCAGGCTTGCGAACGGACACGATGGGGCTACACCAAGGAGAATTGGATTCCTCTATAACTCCAAGTGCCAGTAATCTGTCGAGTTCCTTATAAATTTCTTCCTGCCTAGGGGGAGAGAGGGGGTAATGTTTTTGCTTAACCGGTAGGGCATCGCCTGTGTCTATGTGGTGTTCTAACAACGGCGTGCAGCCTAGGCCTAGTTTCTCATAAGAGGGGAAATTTAAAACGACTCCCTCAAGGCGTAATTTCTGCTCTGGGTTAAGCTCATGACAATTTACGTCGGGATTGGTAGCAATCTCCATGCAGGATAAATTTGAGAAGATTTGAGGGGCGATTGCATATACCTTCCAAAAATCTACGCCAAGATACCCGAGCTGAGACAGATTTGGTACAATGTAAAAAGTTATAACTTTTGTTACCCCTTTGAACATGACAGGTAGACTACAGTATCCCTTTACCTCGTTTTTCGATCCATTGGCAGTTTGGATCCAGGTCTTAAATTTTTCCAAACGAATGTTGTTCCTAGCAATAAAATCTAAGCTACCTTTTCCTAGCACTGAGACGTTAGCTCCCGAATCTAATAAACACAATAAGTCTTCGTCAAAAATTTTTATCATGGCGAAAGGTCTACTGTCCTGAAGATCAGGCAAACATGTGGTTTGAATTGATATTCTGTACCTTTTCCTTTTCCTGTAGCGCTCCCTGCATTTAAGAATTTTCCGAGAAACTACGCAATTTGAAATTCTGGGTAATAAATAGCTGACACGTTTTGAAAGTCTGGGTAATGGATGGAAGTCAGGTTTTGACAGCTTGTGAAGTAAGTCCATCTGTGACGGCTTACTCTCAACGCTGGATAGAGACTCGGGATTTAGTTCTTGGAACGAGCATCCCCGGTCGCCCACTCGCTCCGCCGCTTGTTTTCCGCATGGGGACCCATACATTTAGGAGTAGTTATCCCTCTTTGTCCGCACTTGTAGCAGAAAACATGTCGCGTTTCGTCGGGACAATATATGTAGCTGTGCCCAAATTGTAGGCAATTCCAACATTTGATCTTGGAATAGTCGCCTTTCACCCAAGTTCTACCTATTCTAAGGGCCTCGATTTGTGGATCGGATTCTATTGTGTCATCTTCCGGGTTCTCCTCTACCGAAATTTCGTTAACCTGCCTTTGTCTGCTAAAAGGTATCGATTTATTCTCCGCGAGAACCTTTTCTGCCTTTCTGGCCAAGTTTCGGAGAGCTCCTAAGTCCTTGGGGTCAGATATGAATAGCATGACTTTGAGCTCTGCATGTACATTCTTCTTTATTATTTCGATGAGGGAGGCGTCTGGCAAGGGGGTTGACAATCTTAAGTTTAGTCTGGTTATGAACGAATGGAAATCGTCATAGCTTTCCTTAGGGAGTTGTTTTCGGGAAGAGATCTTGAGTAGTATTTCGTGGTCACTTTCGAGTGTACCGAACTCGCTACACAAAGCATTCTTTAACATTGAGTACGTAGCCCTTTGGTTCTGCTTGATGTAGTCCCAATAAAAGGTCTCAGCTTTGCCTTTCAAAAACAAGTGGAAACTAGACATCAAATGGTCATGTGGGCATTGCGATCGCTCAGCCAACGTGTCGACTTTGAACAGGAAATCTGAAATACTGGTCTCGCCGCTGTATGATACATTCCAATCTTTTAATTTAAAATTTGGAAGTGAGGACGCATATGAGTATGAATTTGCCTGCGTTGGCGGTCTAGCACTAGTCCCTGGTGAGCCGGGTATTTCTCTGTCACTACGACCTACTGACTCTCTCAATGAGGTAAGCTCTCTTCGGAATTCATCTTGCGTATTCCTCAGGGCTTCTTGGAAGTACGTCATCAAACTTTCCATTAAATTTTCATTTGAAGGTTGTGGATTGCCTTCACGGTTTTTGTCTTGGTTGTCTTGCGTCTCCATTGCAGAGGTTTTCTTGTTCGAAGTACTAGGTGTTTCTAATGGGGCAGTATTTACGTCTAGAGAAGATGCGTTAAGGGGTCTGGGATCTGTCTCGGCAGAAGCAAATTCTTCTGAATTGCCGGAAATTAGTGAGCAAGGTACAGAAGAGCCCCTTGATGCCTTTACGCTACTCTGCGAGTCTATGGATGATTTTCTCCCTACTGGAGTCGTACCTCTTCTCCTACCTCTAGACAGTGATGGACTGCGAACTACTGGTAGTGTTTTGCCTCTTGAAGTTAAGCCAACTGATCTTGACCCAGAAAAATTATGCGACAAATTTTCAGATGCACTTTGTCGTGTGTTGGGTCTGTGCATAATGCACCAAAACGCGAGAAAAGCTTTAGACGTCTGCGAACGCAAGTTGTGTCGCCCGTTTAAAAAAAATAAAAACATCAGACAAAAAAAAATTGTGTCTCAAATATCGAAAAATTCGGTGGCCTATTTAAATATGGCTTATGCAAAGACAGCACAAACAAAAGAAATAAAAATAAAAAAAAATAAAAAAAACTAATGATACAAATTTTCTTTTTAACAAAAGAAAATATCAAATTGCTGATTAGTAAAAAAAAATCAAAACTAATGAAAAGGGAAATGAAAAACAAAAATAATAAAATAAAATTAACTAAAAAGCAAAAAAAAAATTAATAATTGGAAAAAGTAATAAATACATATATATTTGAAGTTTTCAAATAGGTTTATTTGAGAAAATTATTTAAAATTAATGAAATGAAAATAAAAATCAAATGAAAAAAAGTAAACAAAACCAAAACTAAATGAAACCAAAAAAAAAATCAAAATAAGGTGCAAAAATGGGAAAAAAATCAAAATAAGTGCAAATCAAAAATATAGGGCAAAATATATGTATAAAGAAAAATCTTTTTTTTTTTTTTTTTTTTTTGCATTTAATTATTTATTGAATCTTCATATTTGAAATGACAATAAGTATTCAAATCTTAATACTAAAAAGAAAATAATAAGCCCAGCCAGTGCTAGACAAAAATTTTTATGATACTAAAAAAATTTCACATCAACTGATCCAGTCATCTATTTTGCGCTTGAGTTAAAGCAAGGGTATCCCTCCTTCTCAACCGATTGTGGCCACTAAAGTTAAGGATGTCTCGTGCAAGGGGGTTTGGATGGTGTTCAAGTTTGCTGACATACTTTGACGCATATTTTGTAAATTCGACTTTTACTAATGGCACGCCTAGATCTTTGTGGATTCGAGAATTTTTAACATACCATGGTGCTGCAGTAATTATACGTAGAATTTTATTTTGACCCCTTTGAATTTTTTCAATGTTGGATGCTGAGGCAGTACCCCATAATTGAATTCCATAGCACCAGATTGGCTTAAGTATTGCATTGTACAACAAAAGTTTGCAATCCAATTTCAATGTAGAGTTTCTGCCGATTAGCCAATTAAGTTGCACTGCTTTTAATCTCATTTGTGTAAGTTTCGCTTCAATATGAGACTTCCAAGTTAAACGGCGGTCGAGGTGAATGCCGAGGTATTTGACTTCATTGTGTTGCGAAATAATTTGATTATTTATTCTGATGAACGAGCAGGTATCTTTTCGCAATGTGAAAGTTATATGAATACATTTCTGTTCGTTAACCCTGATTTTCCAAAGCTCTAGCCAATTCTCTAGTTTATAAACATAATTCTGCAAATTCTGTGATGCAACTTGGTGGTCCTGATGGACGCTGATAAAGGCTGTATCGTCTGCAAAAGTTGACGTATGGATTTTAGGGTCTGACGGCATGTCGGAGGCATATATCAAATATAAAGTAGGACCCAGTATGCTACCCTGTGGCACACCTGATTCAATTGGCTGAGCGGTACTTAAAAAATCACCTTCTTTGATTTTAAATTTGCGACCGTATAAATAACTTTTAATGAGTTTATGGGTGTTAGCAGGCAGAGTTAATTTTATTTTGTGCATTAAACCGTCATGCCAAACTTTGTCGAACGCTTGCGACACATCAATGAAAAGGGCGGAGCAGTATTTTTTGTCTTCAAACGACCCTCTTATTACATTTACCAATCTGTGTGTTTTCTCGATGGTGCTGTGTTTAGCCCTGAAGCCGAATTGATGATTAGGAATACATTCAGTGTCATTCAGAATTGGAGTCAATTTAGTCATTAACAATTTTTCAAACAGTTTTGAAATTGTCGGCAGTAGACTAATTGGCCTATATGACTCCACTTTGGTATGGTGGTTCCCTGGCTTAGGAATCATAGTGATCATAGACACCTTCCAATCTGCAGGATAGTATTCTAGGCGTAAAATAGCGTTGAAGATAAAGAGGATAATTCTTCTTGCTACACGAGGTAACTCCACAAGCATTTTATTGCTGATTTTATCCATACCTGGAGCCTTTCTAAGGTTCAGAGTACCAATAGCGTTTTGGACATCACGAAAGTTTAGTCTTAGAGGTACAGGAGGCCTTATAACAAGTGGTGGCAAATCAGATTCGTTATTATTTGAGTTGTTTATAGTAAACACATTTCTCAAATGGTTAACAAATAATGTCCCTTTCTCGGAATCATTTCTAGCCCAGTCACCAGTCGGATTTCGCAAAGGAGGTTTTCCTCTTACTGGTCTTTTTAAACCTCTTGCCGCCCTCCATAACGAGTAGTCAGATTGTGGGGTACTATCAAGACCTTCCAAGTAAGATCTTAGTGAGGCCGTTCTTTAGGTTTCTAAGAAATGTCTTAGTATATCTCTGCATTCCCGTAGCCTAGCTTTCAGTTCAGGAGACCTGTGAATTTGCCACTCTCTTCTCATTCTTCTTTTTTCTGATAGGAGATGTTCGAGTTCAGAGAAATAAGTTCTGTTTGTCCTATTTCTACATTCAACGTGATAAGTGGAAGCGTGATGCACAGCTCGTCGAAGGTCCTCGGTAAAGTTGCCAATCGACTCATCAATATCGTCGGTAGTTCTCAACACAACATTTTCCGTGCAATGACAACTTAAATACTTTTTGTATTTTATCCAACTTACTCGGGTCTTAGTCATGTTCATAAATGGAGAACCACACACTTGAGGGAAATGCATTGAAATGATAGTAGGAGAGTGATCTGAGGACAAGTCCAGTGAAGGATCCACTTGCATCCATTCTACAGGGATATTTTTTATTACCCCAAAGTCAATAACATCGGGAATCTTCCGTCGGTCCGTCGGCCAATAGGTGGGATGTCCACTTGAGAGTACATCTAAGCCCATTTTAGCAATGGTGTTGAAGAGTACGCGACCCTTTGGGGTTACCAGACGTGAACCCCAAAATGTGTGTTTGGCGTTAAAGTCACCAGCAACTAAAAATCTAGCTCCAAGGGATTTAAAGAAGTTATGGTATTGGTGTTCTTTTATTGAAAATCGAGGCGGAGAATAAATCGATGATAAAACAAATTTGTATTGACAGAATTCAATGCAAATGTTTGTTGCTTGGAGGTAATCCTCACTTATGTTATTCATTAGATAATGCTTTATTCTGTTCTTTATAAGAATTGCCGAACCTCCACAAGCTCTTCCGCGGGGGTCTTTAGTATCGTAGAACTCGTAGCCATTAATTTTGAAGTACCCTGTCGACGTCAAGTGAGTTTCAGCAATCATCATAACATCAATCTGCTTATCCATCAGGAAGTATTCCAGTTCATTTTTATGTTGGCGGAGGCCGTTCGCGTTCCAGAAACAAATTTTTAAATAAATCATTTCTTTAAAATGGCTTGCAAGATAGTGGATTGCATTTTCAGCATTTCCTGCATCATGGATGTCATGGTGGTCGTGAAAGTGTTCATAGTTTGGACAAGTGTCTGCAATGTTGCCTCTAGATTGTTGATATGCGGCTCAGAATATTGGGGTTTAGGTTCCTGCTCCAGACCTGGCATATTAGATTTAACGACGTTTGCGTAAGAAACTTGTCTAGAACTAGGCGCGTTTACATGACTAGTGGACCGGAATAATTGAGGGAAATTGTCACTCGATGCTAAATTTGGCTGTTGAGGGCGATTAGGCAATACTGACGTCTTGTTGGTTCTTATGCCTTTCAAATGAGTGTAAATTGGACAACCTCTATAATTTGCGGTATGATTACCTCCGCAGTTACTGCATTTTTTGATTTTTGAGTCAGTTCTCGACTTATCGCATTGAGCAGTTGCATGTAGCTCCCCACACGCAACACAAACTGTCGGAAATTTACAATACGCCTTGGTGTGACCAAATTCTTGACAGTTGAGACACTGTACGGGTCCCTGACGCTTATGTGGTTCTTCCACGGTGATTCTACGATGCAGAAGGTACATCAGATTGTAAATGGGATGGGACTCATTTTTCTTTAAGACAACATCTCCAGGTTCCAATTCTACCCTGAACATGGGCTGAGGGATCTTTTCACGGTTTCTAATATTCACTACGCTCTTGATTTTGAACCCTTTGTCCATTAAACCGGTTTTTATCTCCGCGGGATCAACACATGGGTCTATACCCTTTAGAACGACTTGGAGTCCTTTTGCGCTTTTGAGCTGGTAGGTATAGAAATCCCTAGTCTCCCTTTCCAGCTGGTTGGACAATTTTCGAAAATCATCTTCCCTATTCACTTGTATCTTTGTCTCGCAGATATTTCCATGTTTCATTGAGGTTACGCTAAACATGTTTTCACCTATTACAGCAACAATTCCTTGTATCAATTTACTGGAAGTCGGCTTTCTCAGATAAATTGGTGGGGGTTTAAACGTCTTCTTCGGAAGTTCTGGCTCATCCGTCTGGAGGAGAGCAAACCTATTTTGATCATTACTCACGGTCTTAGGAGCTTTTGCATTTGATGACACTTGAGCAGACTTCGGGCTCCTCTGTCGCTTGAGAACGGTTATGTACTTATCCATACCTACTTGTTTTTTGGGTTTGACTGCACTATTTGATGAAGATGATGTTTTTTCATCTGTTGAAATCACAATGTTGGGCGAACAGGAACGACGCCGTTCCACGGCTCTTGCAGTGAGAAAATTCTCCAAAGATTTTTTTATGGATTCTTCCTCAGAGATGCATCTAGTTTTTCTAGTCGAGCTAAGCTCTTTCTCAGAATTACATCTGAGAGGAACACTCATACAGTTTTTATACGATTTTTAATGTTTTTTTTTTTTATATATTTTAACCTATTACGATTTTTTCACTTTTTTGTTTAATTTCAACTTTTTACACTTTTTCACCTATTACGATTTTTTCACCGAAAATTCAGCCGCACTAAAAGTAACACGTCCGAACAGTTCGATGAGACGAGACTGACTGAAAGCTCAGTGGCATCCGTCGTCACACTATTGTTTCTCCCAATAAAAGAAAAATCTAAATACAAAATCAAAATTAAATACAAAATGAGAAAAAAAAAATCCAATTGATTTACAAAAATGAAAAGTCAAATTAAAAACAATTAAAAAAAAAAATGAGCCAAAATTACAAAATAAATCAAAAAAAAATAATATAAATCGAATTACAAAATAATAAAAATAATAATGATATTAATGGAGCAAAATATAATTATATTAATAGCAATAACAAAAGTAAATTAAATTAAAAATATAGCTTATGGATTTTTTTCTTTAATCAAAAGAAAAATGAAAATGTTCAAAAAATAATAAAAATTTTTTTACCCTCAGGAGGAATGTTAGGCGTTACGCCTGTTTGGTAAAAGATCACACACAATTTCCTCTAAAAGAGAATTAATAAAAAAAAATCCCATTTTTAAAATTCCCAAGCTTCCCCAGATTTATCGCCAGAATTTGAACCGAACTAAATTGTTATGCAACTTGTATTGCCATTGGTTGGCAATTTTATCCAAGGACTCTAACAACTGAATTCGATTCCGTATTGATTCCCTGGAAATCGATTACTAACGCAACGTAACCGCGCGACTCGATGTCGTCAGTTCGGACTTTTAGTAAACGAGTTTCCAGCGAACAATACATGATGTTATTGAAACTCTACGAGAATACTTTAATATTAGGCCGTCGCAAACGAAATTCCAGGTATCTAATTCCCCAAAACTGTGACTTACGTCCTATTAAAGTTCCCGAAAGTTTTTGAAATTAAAATATAAAATAAAATCTCCTGCGAATAAATTCAATTCTTTGGTATTACAAAAAGAAATCCTTGTCACCCTTTTGGTGGCATATACGTTGGGCGCCATATATGTTACGCGCCGTCAAATAATTAAAACAATCACCTAACCCACTCAAAACCGGTCAAGGGGGTATAGAAGGTGGCCCGCTAGCTCAGAAGCAAATGTGGTTCTTGACCCGGGTTTTGACGCGTAAGCATATATACATACTCACACCCTAGGAGTATGTAGAAAAGTTTCAGAAAAAATGCATAGTGCCACGGTGACAAAGATTTCTTAAAAGAACCTGAAAGAGGCTAAGGGAAACTTAGGAAATCCAAAAATGAGGCTGCATCACGCTGGTGATGATATGGCAAGGTGTTGCGCCATGTAGGGTACACTGTTCCCTACCCCAACCTATGACAGACGGGTACTCTACATTTATTTAATCTGTCCCATGTGTGTGTGTGTGTGACCTTCTACTTACTTTACATAACCTGTAACTAACATTCCTCCTTTAATAAAAGAATATTTAGCAATACATTTCAAATTTCACATACGTTTATTTAAGAAAAAGAAGAAAAACTCTAATAATAATAATGTTAGTAATAACCCTACTTCTAATAATAATATGTCTTAAATTTCAATAATAATAAAAAAATTTATACAATAAATCTTACAATAGTTATTATAATAATGGTTATAAAAAAATACATGGTTTGGTTACTTAACTTCTATTTATTTAGTTGATACAGATGAAGATGTAGCTGGTGTTGTTGTTTTTGTTGTGGTGAGTGTCGATGTTTTCGCTGTTGTTGTCGTTGGTGTAGTAGACTCGTTCGACAGGATACCGTTGCTGATGCTGCGGCTGTGATGCAGTGTATGAGGTCACTGGTTAATTTGATGTCGTGGTTTTTATGACACTTGAAAGGACAGTAGCTAGTGTTTCTTGTCTGAAGATGAAAACTTTCATTTGCAATTTTTCTAATTTTTAAGCGGCAATTACAATTTATTTATATTTGTTAATTTGTTGTAACTTTTCAGAACGTCCCATTCTGTTAAAATTTGCTGCTTTCTATGAGTTTGTTTGCAATTTTTATGCATAAACTGTGTCTTGTTAAACTGTAAATCCGTGTTTGTGTTTTTATTAATTTTTTGTGTAACTCTAGTTTTGTTTTCTTCTTAGTATTTGTATAATAAAAAGTACATTTTTTTATATTCAATTGCTTTAAACCAATTTAAAATTTTTACTATTCTTTTTTTTGTGTTTATTATTAAATTTGTTGCAATTTGTCGACTACTTGAAATAAATTATGAAGCGTCCGCACAGTAGCTGATTTTTCACGTATTAATGGAAAAAAAACAACGAGAAAATAAAATCGTTCATTTTATTTATTTCCTTAACTATTCATAATTGAATTTCAATATTATTTCATTCGAAATACATCCCGATTTAGATTAATAAATTTATATTTTTTTTTATCATTGTTTATAATTATTCCTTAAATTTTTGGCACCTTTTCAATTTTTGTCACTTTTTTTGCCACTTTTAATTTTTTTTTTTTTTTTGCCACTTTTAAATTTTTTGCCACTATTCAATTTTTTTTTCTATTTTTGCACCCTTTTGATTTTACTTCTCGATCACGACTGACTTCTAACCTGTTGTACATTTTCTTAAGAAGCCAAAAATGCACAAGAATGTAACGGTTTCTGCATTCTCTGAATGTTTGTCATACCATTGGTTTTGATATGTTGTTGTTGTGAAAGAATATCATGTGTGTGTAAGTAAACGAAAAAAACTCTACACTCATGCTGGTATACTAAATATGCTACGTGGCCGTATTCTACTGGATGAGGGAGAACAGCAACAACAAGGACAATCAGTGTGTGTGTATGACAAACAGGTTACATTTTTTTTCCTTCTAGATCATTCTATTTAATTGCGGTTCTATCAGGCCACTTGCATATTCTCTTTTCTTTGTTTTTCGTTGTAAACAACAAAAGAAACGTTAGCGACGAGAAAAAAAAATTGAGGAATTTCAAGTATGCCAAATTTGTAACCAAGCATTGAATAAAAGAAGTGTGTGTGTCATATGCAATAATGGGTTAGGAAAAAGAAAATTAGGCATGCGCAAGAAAAAAAAATTCGTAACAATATTTTAAAAAATTCTGTATCGACATTTTTACCTATTAATGTATTGAACACATTGCCGTAATCTCGCAGCCTTTCTTTACCGAAAATTCCGTCGACATTAAAATTCAAAATTATGTCTTGTGCCAATATGTAGTGTATATTTCGCTCTACATTTCCAGCAATCAGAGTTCTAATCTGCCGTTTCTACAAACAAAAAAATAAATAATTTATATTTTGATTTATTTTTAAATTTATTTGCTGGAAAGCTAAATACTTACATATGGATCTGAATGTGAAATCAAGTTCTTTTAATTTTTCCACCGTCTTTACAGGAAATATTTGAATAATATTGTCGACAATTGCATTTTGGGAAACCAATCTATTCAACAAAACTTTATGTTCGGCTAAAATTTCAATTAAGCTATTTTGCTGCTTTTCTATTGCATCAAGCTGTTTTGAGACTTCTTGGCAGCATCCGCATTTTGAATTAGCTAAAAAAATCAGAAATACAAATCAGTAGAAATTATAGTACAGTGCTGTCTGGGTGGAGTGAACTAATTTTTGCAGAGCGATTTCACTATATCAAGGTTGATATTTTCTTAATTAAAATGAACTAATTTATTTATTTAAACACATTTATTGTTCATAAATATAATTTTTTGTAAATATATTTCTTATTATTGTTACACCACCTTGGTGGTGAATCTCTAGAGGTTTTTTTTTTCTTTTAACGAAGACGTTGATAAAGTCAAGTATGCAGACCTGGTTGAAAAAATTGACGGATATTTCACATCAAAAGTAAATATTGCTATGGAACGCCACAAATTTTTCATTTGCAGACAACAACCAAACCAATTAATCGACGAGTATGTCACAAAGTTAAAAATTTAAGCTGAATTGTGAGTTTGGTAACTTGCGTAAAGAGTTGATCAGAGACATATGTATTTACCTGCGGGTTATCTCCAAAAATGGGAAATGTTCGGGTAAGGTTATTGGCGGAAGGTTTAATTCCGTTGGAGAAGGCTATTGGTATAGCAACATCTTTAGTCATGATCAAGGAAAATGTTTTGAAACTCGAATATACGTACGAGACACACGAAGAACCAGCTATCAATATATTGCATAAAAAGTCAAGAGATGTATTCATTAATAAACAACAGATGGCCAGTTGTAGTCGTTGTGGGCAGAAACATAAAACCAGGTTTTCAGCCGAGGGAGCAAAGTGTCACAATTGTGGTAAAATGGGCCATTATTCTAAAATGTGATTTACAAAGAAGCGTTTTGTGAAAAATGTCAACTTAGTAGAGAATGGCGATAATGATGATGGTGATTTGTTTATTGGAGCGCTATTTAAAGAAAAAAACTGCAACTGAATGGAGTATTGAGGTTACAGTCAATAAAATTAAAATGGTATGTCAAATAGACACTGGTGCACAGTTATGTTTGCCTTTCGATAGAATCACTGAAAACAAATTATTTCTTAAAAAAGGCCTTTGTAAATATTTTTACGTTTAGTGGCGAAAATTATTAGTATTAGGGACTGTTAGTTTGAAAATTAAGTATGATGGATATACACACCCGTTGAAATTTTTTGCTGTAGACTAAGATGTAGAAATATCATAGGACTTCAGTCTGCAGTTGAAATAAATTTAATTAAAAATGTAAACTTTATATCGGCAAATAATATGATTGATAAGTATTCTCATGTTTTTTCTGGTCTTGGTCTTTTACATGAAAAATGTTATTTTTTCTCGTTGTTTTACTCTTTAAGCTATTTTAAAACCTCCCTTAAAATTATGTTCACTCTAAAGAGTCTCATGATTGTTCACTCTATAGAGTAGTCTTTGTAAACATTTTGGTGTTCACTCTAACGCGGTGTTCAGGGTTCACTCCACCCAGACAGCACTGTATTTACAAAAAAGCTTTGTAAAACTTACCTTGAGGTGGAAAATATTTTAATTTTCCTTTGGATAAATGGCGATAATCGGTCATTTTTCTGGAATGCAGGTGTGCAAAATTGGGATTATTAAAAAATTGGTATTCAAATCTAGGCAAACAAATTTAAATTCAAAGTCTTTTATAGAAAACTTTTCTATTTCACCAGAAATAAAATTTGTTTTAAATATTCCTAACTTGCAGGAATTGACGGGTTCTTCAAACAAACTTTCCAAGTCTAATAATCTGCGACCTTCAATAAAAATTTCATCATCCTTAAAAATGTTTTCAATTTTTATTGGATCTTTTGAAGAGATAAAACAATCTTTTACCATAACTCCGATAATGCAACCTTTTCCATACTTAATCCCTTCATTTTTTCTTTCAACGCATGTTGAGTGCTTCTCCCGTTTTACAATTTGTTGAAGGATAGAAGTAGGTTTCCGGACGTGCTTTTTTAAAATTTGAAGTTTATTTTCAAATTCATATCCCGATTGCAACTCTGGCAACTCCGTCGTGATCAAACGTCAAAATACTTGCAGAAGATTAAAAAAATATATAAATAATTAATTTTGTTTTAATTAGTTACATACATAAACAAAACTGTAATTAAAGTGAATAGAATTTTATACTCTTTTTGTGGTAACAAAAGAACAATGGTGGGGAAAACTCGCAAAAGTTTAAACAATAAAAATAAAATAGTTTGCTTGCAATGTAAAACAGAAGTATTGGAAAGTGAAGATAAATTCCAGTGTGATGCTTGCAATAAAACCTTACATTCTGTATGCACGAAGATGGATAAAAAGCAAATCGATAAATTGTTAAACGATGATTCTCTCGAATATAAATGTCATTTTTGTTTACCAGCTGACAACAATTTTGTAGCGAGTGAACTAGCACAAATTAAAACACAACTAAATCAGCTGAGTGATATTAGGGAGACAATTCAATTTATGTCCTCCCAATATGATACAATTTTAAAGGGAGTTACAATAAATAAAACGCAAATTGATTCTTTACAAAAAGAAAATAAAATGCTTCGTAATGAGATTAATGAATTAAAATCATCCGTTAAACTTTTAAACGATGTTAGAGTGCAAAAAAATTGCATTGTGAATGGAGTAGAAGTAAAAGATGAAACCACTAAACCTTTAGAGGTCGTTTTGGATTTAGCAAAGCAAACTGGAGCTAGTATCTGTGAGGATGAAATTGAAGAATGTTATTTTTTAAACAACAACAATAATAAAACAAAAAATAATAAAACAAAGAGCAAGGAAAATACAAAGAAGTCTCTTGTTATAAAATTTGTAACTAAGAAAAGTAAAACGGCTTTTATGGATAAAAAAGCTAAATTGAAAGAAATTGAAGATTTGAGCACAGTATTTATTAACGATTTTCTCAGCAAAGAATCGATGGAAATTTTTAATCACGCCAAAACTTTAAAAAACGTTGGTTATAAGTTCGTGTACGCTAAAGGTGGTAATATATTTGTTAAAAAAAATGAAAAAACTAAACAAATTAATATCAAATCAATGGATGAAGTTGATAAATTGTTAATTGGCGCTTCTGGTGGACGTGTTAGAAAAACCCGTGCTAATACTGTTTTGATAGAAGAAACTAGTGATGAAGAAGTTGATGCTGGAGATGATGGTGAGGATGATGAGGCTCCTTGAGTTTTCTTTTTTTTTATATTTAAAAATTTTGTTTTTTATTATTTTCTTTTTAATTCCTTTAATGAATTCTAAATATTTTAAAAATACTAAACTATTTAATTCGTACATTAATAAAAAATGCTCAAAAAACTTAAATATATTATCTGTAAACATTAGAAGTGTTTCTTCAATTGGTAAATTTAATAAATTTAAATATGAAATTAGTCAACTTGCAAAACTTCCTGATATAATTGCAATTCAGGAGACCTGGTTCAGTAATAAATTAATGAATCTGTATTCAATACCCGGATATGAGGTTATCCATTGTTGTAGAAAGTATGGATACGGCGGAACTTCGGTTTTTATTCAGTCATCTTTAAAATTCATTGTTAAAGCAAATTGCAGTGAAGGCTTTTTGGATGCTGTGTCGATAGAGTTACCAGATCTTAAAATTATGAATAAACCTTTAGTAATTATATCCATTTATAGATCGCAAAAATGTATTTTTGCAGATTTTTTAAGGAAACTTGAAGATTTACTAATTTTGTCTAATGGAGCTCCTTACCTTTTTGTAGGAGACTTTAACGTGGATTTGTTATCTAACGACTGTAATAGTATTTCATTGCTTAATCTTTTTTCGGAGTTTGATATATTTTCTTGTCATAATTTGGTAACACGGCCTCAAAGTAAAACGTCTATTGACCTTATTTTTACAAATATAAATCGTGATGTTTTTGTGCACTCTATTGAGAATGGACTGAGTGACCATAATTTAATATATTGTGGGTTTGGAACTGAACTAGTGAGGCAAAATGTTTTAACTGAAAAGAGCTTCAAAGTTGATTATGAACAACTGGGATATTATTTAGATTATAATCTACAGAATGAAAATTTGACTAGCAGTTCATCAAACATTTGTGAGAATTTAATAAATACCTTATCTGAAGCTGCATTACTTCATACAACAACGTCAAATAGGCAAATGTGTGCACGTAAGAAACTGACTCCTTGGATGACAGATAACCTTCTTTCATTAATTTGTTTTAAAGAAACTTTACTTCGAGCTCGAAGGAAAAATACCGAAAATAAGTTAATATCTCAGCGGCTTAAAAGAATAAGTAAAGTCATTAAAATATGTAACAACCAATTAATGAATGATTATTACATAAATAAACTAAAGAGCTTTTGTGGTGATACTAAGAAAACGTGGCAGTTTTTAAACAAGGAGTTAGGCCGTAATAGTCGTGGTATAAAAAATATTGTAACTGAAGATGGAACTGTTTTAAGTCAGGAAAAAGATAAAGCTTTAGAATTTAACGATTTCTTCTTTAGTGCAGTACAAAATATGCAATCTATCAGTGCAAGTAATAATAATGATGACATTAACATATTTCGAACATTAATACCCCAGAGAACAACTTTTATTTTAAAAAAAGTCGATAATGCTAAAGTTGGAAGTATAGTAGACAATCTAAAGTGCAATTCGTCTCCTGGATATGATAGCGTTAATCCAAAAATGTTACTAACAAGGAAACATTTAATTGTTAATATATTAACTGACGTGTTTAATAAAATGATTGAAGAAGGAAAATATCCAGATGTTCTTAAAATACATAAGATAATTCCCATACCTAAAGTTGCTGGATCAAATGAAATACAAAATTTTCGACCAATATCTCTTCTATCGATTGTGGACAAGGTTTTTGAGAAACTTATCTTTGAACAGATCTCAAACTATCTAGATATAAATAAAATTTTATTCGAAAGGCAATTCGGATTCAAAAAAGGTTCTGGAACCGAGGAAGCTGTTGTTACTGTGGTTGACTACATTTGTGGAGAGCTGGATGGTGGCTGCAGCGGAGTAGCAGGAGTGTTCTTTGATTATTCTAAAGCCTTTGATCTGGTTAACCATGATATTTTAATAAAAAAACTTACTATTATAGGAGTTTCGAACAAAACTCTGGACATTTTCCGAAGTTATTTATCAAACAGGAAGCAATTCGTTCAAGTTGGTGAGTCTAAAAGTACAATGCTACCAGTAACCTGTGGAGTTCCGCAAGGAAGTGTCCTTGGTCCTTTACTATTCAAGATTTTTATTAATGATCTGAAAAATATTGGCTTTAACGGCAAGCTATTTATGTATGCTGATGATGTATGCTTGTTTTATCCTTATAAATACTCACAAGTTCTAAAAACACAGATTGAATATGATGCGGCTATTCTAAAGGAATTTTCGCAATGCAACAGACTTGTTATTAATCCCTCCAAGACTAAATTTGTAAGATTTAAACCATACAATCTAAAAAATGATGAGAAGATGTTTGTACATGTTGATGGAATCGCTATTAATGAATCTGAGATGGTAACATACTTAGGAGTTGTCTTAAATCAAAATTTGTTATGGGATGAGCACATACTTTCACTAAAAGCTAAAGTTTCGCCAGGCATTGGAATACTATATAAGTTTAGAAATAAGCTTAACTGCGATACAAAGTTACTTATTTATCAGTCTCTTGTACATTCACATTTTACTTATCTTCCTGCTGTATATGGTTGTAGAATAAATAATTCCTTAAAGTCACTTCAATCTGCCCAAAATAAAGCGTTAAAACTTGTATTCAATCTACCTATGAGATATTCAACGCTAAATTTGTTTAAAAGATATGCAAAAAATATTTTGCCAATACGAGGCTTGTATAAACAAATAGTTTTGATGTACGTGTTTAAGACACTAAGCGACAATGAACATCGATCTGTACAATTTTCTAATAATTTGGCTCGAACGCAAAGAAATACCAGACAAGCTCAAAATTTAAGTTTTGCAAGATGTCGCCTTGATTTGACCAAGCAAAGAATTTCATTTTCTGGGCCTATTGAATATAATAAATTGCCTGTAAATTATCGAAACATTAATGTTATTTCAGCGTTTAAAAATCAGATAAAAGACCACTTACTTAAAAATATAGAAACACTTCTAATGTAATTATGAAATGTACCTAATTATGAAATCTAATGTATCTGAATCTTTTTTTTTCTTTACATATCTTTAAAATAATACTGTATATTTGTTTATATTCTTTTTTTTTTCTCTTTTTTTCTCTTTTAATGTTATATATAAAGTTGCCTTTTGCCCCTATAAAGCCTTTAAGGCGCTGGGGCACCAAATTGTAAATTTGTAAAATATCTATGAATAAATGAAAATACAAAAAAAAAAAAAAAAAAAAAAAAAATGAAAATAGGGGACCATATGTTTTAGCGCAATTAATTTTAGAAGTTCATGAGCTTGTTCAATATTACGTTCTACGTAGCGTGGACTACAAAGTAGCCTATAAGCATAATGCAAAAGTAAAAATTCATAAAAAATATCTTCGTGCACGTAGCTATTGAGTACAACTATGCCTGAATAAGCTAAGAGCTGGTGGAACTCAGTCGCTTTCCAATGATGTAAATCTTCCAGCGATCTTGGTTTTCTCGGAAATTCCTTTGGAAAACATTTTTTAATTTTATCAGACCAGAAGATATTGCTGATATATTTTGTTTCGATGTTTTTTTTTCTGTTTTATTTTAAACTATTCGAATCAATATTTTTCTCATAACTCCCAAGTCGACAAGGTGCATGCTATCCAAGTTTGTGATATCATATTAAAACTCAATTCTTCGAGTGGTGTTTTCTCATTTTTAAAGATATTGGAATGATGATTTGAATATTTCCTCAAAGCAAAATCGACATCGGAAATTAAAGTGCACGTGAAGCTAGTGTACGTGAGTACATTATCCTTTTTTTAGCTACTTGAGTGCACTTTGTACATCCATCCGATGAAGTATGTCCAGGTACGCCACAAACAAATGCTTTTGCTGGTGCATCACATATTAAACAACGAAACTTAATTTTGATATTTTTTCCATTTAAAATAAATCCGTCTTTAAGCAAATGCACTTCATTAACAAAATCTTTTAAATAGTCCTTGACGCATTTTGGTTTTTTATTGCCTATATATAGCCCAACAGCAAAAGGCAAAATTGTTTGCTTTGTGTTTGTGACCCTGCAGTAAATTGGCCACAACTGAACTCGGGAACTTTTAAACAGTGGAATTCCAATGTTTATATCAAGCTCCAAATCATCATAATTTTTCAGAACACTTTAAATTTTTCTTAATTGAGTTTCTATCCCTATGTGACAATAGCTTCCTGGTGATACGTTTCTAATCACAATTTGTTTGTTTTGACCTATTAAAGTTTCTGCAGAAAGTGGAACCTCCAGGCCTTCAGCTTTTAAAATTCATAAAAGTTTTTCTAAGCATTTTCTTGATGGAGCCGTTTCGATGTACCATTTTTTTAATTTTTCGCACAAATTCAATTCATCAATATTATCATTTTCTCCATCCTCTGTAGCTTCACTAAACACGGTTTCACTTTTTTCAGTTAATACTATTTTATTATTTATAATTCTATTTTTATATAAAATTATTTGTTCTTTAATTTGTCTTTTATAATTTTTCTTACTCATATTTTTTACTCACGTTTAACGTTTATATTTTTATATTTATTATTATAATATTTATTATATAAATATATTTGCAAACAAAATAATATATTTTTCAATCGATAAACAAAATTTGTCAAATGTTAATTAATAAAACGACGCACACGCTGTTTTCTGGTTAAACGGCTTTACTGTTGTACTTTTAATACTGAAAAAAAATAAAGGACAGCGCAATAGAAAACATAAATGTCAACAGCAGAGACATTGTATGGTGTACAATTAGTCGTCAATACAGTTGACCAAGTCAAGCGCGAGTCAACACAGTTTAACTATAGGCATTTTCTTAAGGAATATTGACATGTTTGTTGACAATGTCGGTAGATATACACCACATCTTTTGTCTCTGTATTTTTATACCCTTCACCATCGTGAGAAGGGTATATATAAGTTTGTCATTCCGTGTGAAATTTCCACAATAAAATTTTCCGACCCTATTCTGGACCCTTATAGATAGCGAAGTCGATTAAGCCATGTCCGTCTGTCTGTCTGTTGAAATCAGTTTTTTGAAGTCCCCAGATATACTCGGGATCCAAACCTTCAATAATTCTGTCAGAAGTGCTTTCGAGAAGTTTGCTATTTAAAATCAGCAAAATCGGTTTAGGTCAACCAGAATTATGGACCAATATGTGAGACAACCTCCATAAAAATTAGATATTTTTTGTATATTTTATTGCAATATTTTGAAATATATTGCAGATAATACCATGAAATTTTGTATACTTTGTTTTTATGATAAAAGAAGAAAGTGTGCGGAAAATAGTAAGAATCGGTCCATGATTTCTCATAGCCCCCATACAAATATATATATTCCCGAAATATGGCTCAATTATACATAAATGCCTATAAAATTGGAATATCTAGACAAAATTCAGCAAAAATAAGTCTTATACAAAAAGAAATCGCAAAACGAATTTTTTTTAGTTTGGTCCATGTTTGACCATAGACCCCATATAAAGTCCACTTCCAAAATTCACTTAAATACGTATAAAACAGATATAAATAATGTTAAACGGCTAAAATTTGACATAAATACTCTTTATAGGCAAATAAATAGCTCCCATACAAGGACCACATCTGAAAAATACATTTTTCCCCATATATATTGTATAAATATCGGTGCCGACTCAAAACTTTGCACAGATCATTTTAATATATACAAAAATCATTCCACACAATTTTGTTAATTTCGGTCTATTTTTAACCGTATGCCCCATATAAAGCCCTCTTCCGAAAATCACTTTAATACTCATAAATCGCTTATAAATAAGTATACCAATCCAAAATTTTACACGGATCATATTCATACATGCCTAAATCTAACTGCTGGATTTTGAGAATATCGGTCCATATTTGACTATATCCCCCACATAAGGTCCACTCTCGAAATCCACGTTAATACTAATATATATCGTATATATAGCGTTATTATGTTGAAATTCGACGTGAAGTATCCTCATATGCATTAAAATAACTGTTCCAAAATTTCAGAAGATCGGCCCATAATTTGTCATAGCTGCCACATAAGAACCATTTCCAAAAAACAAATAAATTCGGGTCAAAAAATATTCTTTTCGGATTTAACCCATATTCGGTCCATATTTTATAATCATAGTATATATGGAAAGGTATTTTTAATACCTTTTATTTAGTGTATTACAAATTATCAAGCACCCAGTAGTTCCCGAGATATAGGCCTATATATTTTCAACTTTACGGACCCGCCCCCTCAAAAATAGGCGTGACCACCAACAAATTTTTTTTTGCTGGTATCTCCTCTAAAAGCCCTATTAAAAAAAAAATCACTAAAACCGAATTGTACCCCTTTTTTATACTCTGTTAAATTACACTGAAGATTATTATGAACATCAGACAGACTCTGTAAATTATGGTAAGAATTGGTAATTAAATCAATTAAAATGGTAAAAATTAGACAACATTTCAAAATATTTAACATAAATTATGTTGGTCGTAAAATTGTCTTTCAAACAATATATCAAATACTAATAAAATTTGCACTAAGACTGAATAGAAAACACAGAATTAGGATATTCTAGTCTAGTGTAGTTTCTGTATTTCTTATTACGCTTAGGTGAAGGGTATTTAAGATTCGGCACAGCCGAATGCAGCACTCTTACTTGTTTGTATTGACACAGATATGAAAGATTGGAGACATACATATGAACTAGTACTGTTGACAAAAAGACATATGGAGCCAGTCTGACTGCAGGGATGCAACTGCAAGTTCGAAAAAGTCAAACATTCACACTTTTTTACTAATACACTCACATTTTTTCAGATCTAGTCGAGTGTTTCGAATAAGTTTTCGTATTACGTACACGGCACTTGCATGTGTAAAGGCAGGGTTAGAAACCATACACTATAAATAATAACACACATTTTTAGACTTTCCAGACGCACATTTTTTAGCTCCAAAATCATTCTTGTTACCATCACTTTTAAAAAAATAAAGGCCTCGTTATGCGAACGTTGTTTTACGTACGTATATGTAATTATAGAAAAGTTAAAAACGTAACAGACGTCAATAAAATAAACAAAAACAAAACATTGTGCAGCATAATTGTTGCCACACACCTCTTTTTTTCTACCATCTTGAAGCCTATACAGCTTTTGTTGTATAGCCACTCATTTGCCTGTACAAGTAAAATAAGTTTTTCATCATCCATATCGTTTATTTATTTTATAAAAAACTTTAATTCAAATTGAAAGAAAAAAAATTTTCAACACAAAAACTAACACAATATTGATGTCAGCTGTTTGGAATAGTCATGGGCAATTTTAAATTATTTTCGTACATATGAAATTGAAAAAAGTACTAAATTGGCTTCGAGGGATAAAGTCTTTACATTGTAATTTATACAATATCAATATTATTATTGTTGTTTTAGTTATTATTGTGTATTTTGTGGTTGTTGTTGTTATTATTTCTTTCTATTATTAATATTATTATTGTTTTTGTTGTTGTTATTATTATTATTATTGTTGTTATCATTATAATTATTATTATAATTTTTATCATTATTATCGTTATTATAATAATTATATTTATTTAAAAAAATGTATATTGCATTACAAATTAATAATTTTATTTTATTTTTATTATTAAAACCATTATTATTATCATTGTTATTTTTATTATTTGTTTTTGTCATTCTTATTGTTACTATTTTTTCTGTTAATAAAATTATTATCATTGTTGTTATTATTATTATTTTTGTTATTGAAATCGTTATTATTTATCAATTATTATTATTTAATTTATTACAATTCGTACTTTTATGAACCAATATTATTAATATGAGTGCCAGCACTGTCTTACGACTGTCACTTAACGGCGTCGTAAAAATATAATTTATACAGGTTGATACGTTCCGGCAACGTGACAGTTAATTTCAGTAAGCTTTTACATTGTTTTGGTATACTCAAAAACGTACGTTACGTTACATTACGTTCGCATAATTCTACCTTAACCCCAAAAATTCCTTAAAATTGTGTGGTCATCCCCAACAAATCCCCGAATCATCAAGATGAAATTTTTATCCCAAATCACGAAAAAAAATCCTCAATTTGGGGATAAATCCCCTAAACTGACAACGCTGGCTGGGGTAGTGTACATATGTGCACCTTAATTTGTTTTAATTTAACTTCCCTGCAAATAACGCGACTAGTCCATACATGCATGTAAAGACTAGTCCAAAGAGGAGTAGGAGTACTCCAAATATATGAAAAAAGATGGTCCATTTAACATTGCGATGGCCTAGGACTGGACCATATAGGGTTACCATATGCATTTTGAGAAAAAGAGGACGTCGACCAAAAAAAAGCCGGACATTTACCCTTAAAAAGAGGACAACACTCTGTAGCAAAATATTAATAAAACAACGCCTTAAAATACACAAAACAAATTTAAAATTCTATTTACATATAACAACAACACAAAACTTAAACAAAATATTAAAAAAATTATATTTTATCAGTCTGATCTCATAACTACTACAACATAAAAACATAAAAATTAACAAATTCATTTTAAAACTTCACATGTATTATATATACATTTTTAGTAGAACTTGTCAAATTTCATGTATATTTTTCAGCGCTTTCAATTTGAACCAATATATTATTATGGAATTTTTTAAATATTCATAAAACTCTTGACAATTCATATCAAAATTATATTTGACTCTAATAATATCAGAAATAGTTTCTGTGTTTAATTTGTTTCTTTCTGGTGTTCTTTGTATTCAGAACTTCTAGAACTAAGAACTTTGAAGAATATTATAAAACAAAATTCCCAAACGTTAACACACACATTCAGGGAAAGAATTGACCATTTTAAAATTTGGAATGATTTGGAAATTGTAAGAAGATTTCGTCTTTCAAAGAAAAGTGCATCAGCTGTTTTCCCCCCTCCAATAAATTAGCACTTCTTTTGGCACCTTTTCCAAACATTTCGGGACAAAACTAAAAAAGTCGTTGCAAACAATTAAATTTGGCAATTAATTGATGTAACTCTAAACGTCAAACACCAATGTTACAACATTTTTCACCGAATGCAGTCGGTAGTTACACGTAGGTAAAAAAAACGTTAAAATTACGAAATTCTTTTTACCGGTTAGGTAAGGAAAACTAATAGGTATAAACACTAGTAGTCAAGGTGAATTTAAATACAAGGTGACAGCATAGCTCCAGCTGATTATTCATGGTGAAATTGAAAATGTCAAAAAGTTGTTTACAAATAGTCAAAGTTTATATAAAAAAAATATATTTTTGACAGTGACGAAAGTTTTTACACAAACAAAAATGCCTGTTGTTCTTGCCTTGTTGTAATTGTTGTAGCAATGCTTGTAGTTATCTATTTATTAAAATTACGAGCATAAGACAGGTAGACAAAGACCAAAAGCCAAAGCCGTTTAAAATTGTGACGGCGCATACTTATATGGCGGCAAAAAAGCATCAAACACAATGTGTTTACACAAGAAAGCATGTCATGACATCGTGTGTATTTAAAAATAATAATACATCAATGCCAACAATACCTTCGATGCAATAAAACGAAATTGTAGATTAAAGTTTTAAAAGTAGGACAAACCCAGGACACTTGCAAAAATAGAAGTAGGACTACCCCGGACGCCCTAAAAAAGAGGACCATATAACCCATCGGAGTAGTCCCAAAACTACTCCATGGAGTACTCACGAGGGTTAGTTTTAAACAACAACAACAACTCAATATGCAATCGTGTTAACACGAAACCATGTCGTTTAACTACAAACTCTTGTTTAACTATGACATGGTCTATGACTGCATTACATTGGACCATGTTGTGAGTAGTCCATTTCATCTAAATTGGATCACGTAGTCCAATATTATTTGCAGGGTTAGAACTCAACGTGTTGTGCATCAACACCAATGCACATTGGTTTAAAACAGAGGTAGGCAACCCTGCAAATAATATTGGACTATGTGATTATTAATTATATTATTATTATTAATTATAAATATCATATTTTATCAATTCTGTGAAATATAATTAAAAATTGTGTTTTCTTTCTACGAAAATTAATAAAAAAAACTACGTATTACAATTATATATAAATTTTTAAATTTAGTTCTTATTTATTAAAGAAAAGGTAATCAAATTAACTAAAACGAAGAATAGTATTATTAATTTAAAAAAAAATATTATTATAAATTAAATATTAATTAAGTCCATTTCGTTTTCTAAAAATATATTTTCGATTTCGTCATCAAATTTTTCTTCAAAGTATTCTTCATCCGTAGTTTCATCTGTATCAGTATTATCTTCAAATATTGCTTGTTTATACGGCTCTGCACAAGCTAATAGATTAATAACCTCAAGTGGATGTTTCAGACGTTTTCTTTAATGCACGAGTTACGTCACCCTAAACCACGTCACCCTAAACCATTAAGAAACAATTAAAATATAAGCTATTAACCCAACAATAAACAACTAAACATACAAACATACACACACATTAATTGTTAAGCTATTAAATACTACAAGCATATCAAAATGCAACGTTAGCATTAAGATATATTATTTACAAGTGCATTGGCACAATTAATTTCCTATTAAATTTATTTCTTTAGTTATAGTTGTTGAGAGGGAGTCCTTTTTAATTTGTTGTTGGAATTTAAACAATTTGGTTTTTTTCGAATATTCTGCTTTACAAAATTTTTATTTTCTTATTTTTATTTTTCAATTACTTAGATAACAATTTTATAAATTTTTTTATAATCTTAGGGTTTTTACTTTTTTAGAATTTTTCACTTTTTCACTTCACACTTCCAACAATATTTCCACTCTGAGCTCTGTTCTTCAGAGCAGACCATTTATATTATAATCCAATATTGATTGAAACCAATCAATACTGCTGATTATAACAATGTTGTGCAACATACAAGAGAAGCTTGGATGTTGCAACAATGTTGACTCAACGTTTTCATTTCCTTATTCAAATGGAAATCAAAGAAGTCTTTATGGGTTTTCAAGTGGGTCAATATTTAGTTGAAAGTACTCAACTACTCAAGTACTGTGATAAAAATACCAAGAATTATACTTATGGAATAATTAAAAAAAGAAATAAATTTAATAGGAAATTAATTGTGCCAATGCACTTGTAAATAATATATCTTAATGCTAACGTTGCATTTTGATATGCTTGTAGTATTTAATAGCTTAACATTTAATGTGTGTGTATGTTTGTATGTTTAGTTGTTTATTGTTGGGTTAATAGCTTATATTTTAATTGTTTCTTAATGGTTTAGGGTGACGTGGTTTAGGGTGACGTAACTCACGCTGGTGTTTTTTCGTAGAGACGAAATGAGGGGATCTGATGAGTCTAATCAGGGATGGTAAATTATTTTTTTTTCGGTATCAAAATATTTAACTGAGAGTACTTTTTTGAACCCCAGGGTACTAAAACAATTTTTTTTAATATTTATTAACAACAAAAAAAAACAAGAAAAACGTATAACAATTCATTTAAAGCATAGTAATAATAACTTAAAATTTAATTCAGTTCTGTATAATTATAACATTTTTGTTTATAAAATATTCTTTTATAATTCATATAGACATATTTTATAAAAAAAATAAAAATAAATAAATAAATAACATACAACAAATTGAGATCATAAGTAGTTGCAAATGTTAAATACAAATATAAAATTTGTATGTATTTTTAGATAACAATTTGTTGCAAACATTTAAATTGAAACAGCAAGTATTTGAAGATTTAAGTAAATCGTTGGTTTGAATAAGATTAGACAATGTTTTGCAATGAAGTTTGTTCCTTTATTTTGTTTTTATAATGTTTTGAATTGAAAATACTCTTTCGACATTAGCCGATGAATGAGGTATAGATAAAATTCGAGTCGCAATTCTAGAAATGTCAGGAAATATTAATTCATTTAATTCGTTTTTTAGTTGCGATACCTTTAACCAAAAATTACATATATTTTCATTAGCTCTATATTAAGTGTTAATTGACTCAAATGAGTTTTTTTCGTTTGGAAACATTTTCATTAAAAACGGAATAATACTATTAGTTTTTCCACTCAAAACATTTTCTGGGGAAAATTTGTTAAACCAAACCAAAATATCGTCATTAAAATCTAAACGTTCTCTTAAATTTTGACAAAACGTTTTATAAAATTTTTTGCAATTTTCTCTGAAATTATTTACAATGTCGGTATCAATATGATTTGTATTTATAAACACATCTATTTCCGTTCCACAATAAATTTCTTCAATCGGAATATTGTGTTCATCTAAGTTTAGAACAGATAATTTACTTTTATCTAGCACAGTTTTATTTATAAAATTTCTTGCAATTTGTCGAAAAAGAAATTCCAATCGTGGTAAATATATATGCATTCTTGCGTCTTCTGATTGCATTTCCAGATTTATAGAGTTGATTATTTTTAATACATATTGTAAAAATAAAAGTGTAATTTTAAACATTGGGTTTTTTAACTCTCTTGATATAAATTTAATTCTATCACTTTTTCCTTCAAATTCCTATAGGGTAAAATAGTACTGTAGGGGCTCCCATTGCTCCAAAATTCTGTTTACTGCTTGTTCTCTAGATAGCCATCTAGTATATGCATATTTGAGAATTGTATGTAATTCGGTGTCAAAATATTCTTGAAATTTTAAAAAATCGTCTTTCCTGGACGAGCTATTAGAAAAATGAAAGTTTATTTCTTTAATAAAATTATCAAGAGTGTCCGGTTTTCCCACTTTAGAAGCTGAGTTGGATACTAAATTTAATATATGACAAATGCATCCATTGGTGAAAAGGCTTGGGATAATATTTTTAAATTTTCTTTGTACGCCATTTGATGAACCTGTCATCACAGGACAGTTGTCGGTGGTAATGGCAATCATGTTTTTTTTTTGTTTGATTTTTGTTTTTTTGTGGAAGAAATATTCTTAGTATATATATATGATGATATTTATATCAAAGTATATTTTTAAAGGAATATTGTTTTCTTTTAAAACATCCACCGTGGCCGAAAAAATTCCATTAGAAGTGCTGTCTTCTAATTTTAATAAACTCAAAAATCGGTCCTGGCACTGCCCATTAAAAATTCTAATTATTATTGCAAGATTTTTTGAGACACTGTTGTCAGTGCTTTCATCTATCGCCAGCGAATAATAACTATTTTGACAAAAATTTTAAATTTCTTCACTGTTTTTAGGGCCCGTAACAGTGTTTATTATCTGTTGTCCTTTTTTTCTATTGATGTTAATTTTTTTTACAATGTTAGAGTCACTTACTCCCTCTTTTATAAGTAAATTGAGATGGTCCAACACAGTAAAAGGAATTTTATGTTCAGCAACGAATGTACTCAATTTTATTTAAATTTTTTTTGCAACTTCGGTAATTGGACAGTTTTTAACATTTCTAATGCATTATTAAATACATCTGTTAGAGTATTGATACGACTGTTTCAACAAGCGTGAAACAATTTGTCTTATTTGTATATTTTATTTCCGCACTCTGCCGCATCTTCACCAAAGCATCCAACTGGAAGTAGTGTGTTCTGCATAATTTGTTTTGAATGAATACGCATTCTATGGAGGGTTGGTGTCATGGGAATCCAATCGTAGTTGCTTTGAAGATATTGTGACGGTGGAAGTCGGAACCCTCGTTTCCACCCACTCGGTAAATTATTATTGATGATTGTTGATATTTATGATCTGTATTTTTGATTCTTTTTTTATATGGCTATGAATGATATTAGTTTAGTGAATTATAAAATTTATATATTTATTTATTTATTTTATTTATTTATTTCCAATTCTATACACAAGACTTAAAGTCTCTTATTGCAGTATAGAATATTGTTTTAGCAGAAACATTAAAAAGAAAAAAAAAATAAAAATTATAATTCTTAAAGATAAAGTGATTAAACTAATTAATTAATTAATTTATAAATTTATAAAAGAAAACAAAAAAGAAAAAGAAAAGTGTTTAGTTAACAAATTAACATGTAAAAAAATTAATAATGCATTTTTTAAATCTCATTGCGTTACTTATTATTTGTATGCTGTGCGGGAGTAGATTCCAAAGCCGGATTGCATTAAGAAAAAATTGCCAATCAGAAGTTAAACTATGATGTCTAAACAATAAGATTCGCTTTCCTCTATTAGAGCTCAATAGGGTTAAGCGGTTATAGAGATGTTGTGGTTGTTGGGTATACACGATTTTGTGCATGAACAGGAGTACTCTTGTTTTGAGTATGGCATCAAACTGAATACCATATAGTTTTGCCGTAAAAGGCGAAACAGAATCAAACCTTTTCACGCCATATACATAGCGCACAATACTTTTGTAAACTGAGTTTAGTTTTCCTGTACTTGCGGTATCGCATTTGGCAAATAATTCGCATCCATACATCAGAACTGGCAATAAATAGGTTTTTGCAAGAAGTACTCTTATTTTGACAGGTGTGCAATACTGCGTTTGCCAGAGAGTTCTAAGCATGGAATACGTACGGCCACATGCATAATTAATATGATTGCTCCATGTCAGGTTCTTATTAAAAATAATTCCAAGATTTTTTGCTGAGTTTACCCTTTCTATACGTGTGTCATTAAGAAAAATATCCGGTATATGATCACTTATAGTAGTCCGTTTTTGGATTAGAAGATATTTAGACTTTTTTGGATTGATACTAAGACCATTAGCAGTAGCCCATTTATAAATATGTTTTAACTCGGTATTTAGAGTTAAGACACACTGTTCAATTTTAGATAAATCACAACTGATGTAAATTTGTATATCGTCAGCATACATTCTGATTTTACTGTGCGTAAGTTGACACGACAGGTCATTAGCATAAAGCGAGAATAGTAGAGGCCCAACAATTGACCCCTACGGTACACCTCTCATAACAGGTAGTAAATTTGATTTATCGTTACCACTTTGAACATACTGATGCCTGTTGGTAAGATATGTAAATACTAGTTGTGTAGCGGCTGTAGAAAACATAAACATGTGCTGTAGTTTATAACATAGGACGTTATGATCGACTGTATCAAAAGCTTTCGAATGGTCTAAAAGTACTAAAATATTGGTTTTTCGTTCATCTATCTCACTTCTTATATCTTCCGCAACATCTACAAGAGCAGTTATGCAACTGCCTACTTAACAACAACTTTGAAACACATACATACCATCCCAATATTAGTAGGGTGAATGCCATAAGCAAAAGATCAAATAACGACATTAGTTAGTGACTCAATATATTTAAATATGAGCACACAATAGTAAACAATAGTAAAATAGGTCAATCAAAATGTGAGTGAGTGTCAAATGTAAATGAGTGCATTCCTAGCTCTCTCATTTTGATTGGTTGAAACCAAATGCATACTTGATGATTGCATGGCACTGACAAAGAAAATAATAGATTTAAGAATGAATGTAATAAGTTAGAATAAGTAAGCAATACGGTAAAAATTAGTATAAAAGGGGCAGCAACCCACAAATAAACAGGAATTCTATTTTTGAAACTGAAATCGGCACATCGTTGCCTTGTTTTATTAATATCCTCAAATCTGGCAGTTTGTATGAACGCCTAACCATTAAGCTGGTCCCCTACAGCTGCATAAAATTATATTGGGTTTCAAGGAACTTAAACATCCTAAATTATACATTACAACATAAAACACTTTAAAATATACATTAGGGTGAATGCCATAATATATATATGCCGAAACCCAGATTGCTTATTATTAAGCAAATTATGATCATTTACGAAATTAGATATCTGACTATGTATTATCCTCTCAAATATTTTGGACATAAAGGGTAAAATAGCGATTGGCCTATATTCTGATTTAGTTTTAGGTATTGGTATAATTTTAGATTTTTTCCAATTTGAGGGAAAATGACTAGTGGTAATTATATTGTTGAATATATGTGTAACATAGGGCAATATTATTGGAAGAATTATTTTAAAGAATCTTGGGTGAATTTCGTCGACACCAACTGCATTTGATTTTATTGACATACAGTTCCTTATAACATCGAACTGATCTACGCAATCGAAAGAGAAGTTATAATGAGGTTCACGATTGTTATGGCTATGATTGTAAAAACTAATATCAGCTTCTACAAAAGGAATATTCAAAAATTTTTCATTAAGAACATCTGGAACAATAAAAACAGGGTCATAATTTCTAGATTTACCAACACCGATTTCTTTTACAATATCCCAGGTTCTTTTTGATCCCAGAGCCGTGGAGAATTTTTCAGTGTAAAATTTAGATTTTTCCTGCTTAATTATTTTGTGTACTGTCTTTCTTGCTGAACAATATTCAACGTGTAGATCGTTTGTTTTAAACCGTTTCCAACGAGAAAAAGCTAAGTCTCTTTGCTTAATAGCTTGCTTAATATATGGTGAAAACCAAGGTCTATTTTTTTACCCACTATTTTAGTTTTTAATGGAACAGATTTATCAAACAAACATAATATATTACGCTCAAGAAAGGCTAGTTGATCCTCTGGTGAAGCCATAAAATAGATTGCATTCCAATTAATTCTAGTTCCAGTGTGGTGTAATTAATATTTCCGACATCACGAAAAGTTATTGAATAGGGTGGTACTTGCAATTGAAAATTATAGGTCATGAACAATAAATCGTGTTTCGAAAAACACGAGGCAGACAGTTAATCGTAAAATAGAACATTCCTGTTTTTACCAACAAAGAGAAGATCTATTATTGTAGCTGCATTGTGTTATTGCTTTGGTGACCAGCGCCAAAACTTAACTCATCACCTGATACAGGAAATAACCAATCCAAATGCTCGATTTCATCAATCTGAATAATAGGATAATTTGCAGTTTTTTTTACATATACGATCCCTCGCATGGAGAAGGCACTATGTATCCTGCGCTCCCTTTTCATTTTTACTGCAGCACGTAGAATTTCATAATTATCCTTTGTTAAGCTTTCATTCACAAAGAATCTATTTTCAGAAACGAAACCAATCTGATTCAATCGAAAGGAAAAGTCTTTATTGAGTTTCTTAAAATTCGATAATGTTTTTAAGAAAAAATTTTTGTCGTATGGGGACCACATTTTTACAATAATTGCAGCATCAGGCGAGTCATTTTTCTTTTTGTTGTTGTTATGGTTTTGTAACCGATATATGCTTTTGATTGGGGGAATGGTTGTGTTTATCGTTGAACATATGTTTTTGAAAATTTCGTGTAAATTTTCATTCGGACTAAAGGGTATTTCATTAATACGAATGTCTTTCGCGATAGTAAAATTTTCTTGTCGCCGTAATTGTGTTTTTAAAGTTTTTATTTCTTCACCCATCTTTTTTATTTTGGATTCTACTGTTTCTATTTTTTTTATTTCTGTTTCTAGCTTGTGTACTTTTTCTGACACTTCACTAATAACATTTTTCATTGCACAAAATCTCTTATCTAGTTCATTTAAGAGATCATTTTTGTACTCAACAAATTTATTTTGCATCATTTCTTGTATTTGGTTTGCTAGTTTTTCAAAGCGTTTGTCCATAATCGTAATAAATTTGAGCGGAGATTCGGTGTCAGTAATTTTCGGTGTTTTTGAAATATTACTTAGTAAAGAGTTTTGTAGAGCTTCTCTCATTCTCTTTGAGGACGGAGTTTTAACAAATTCAAGATCATTGTTATTATTTTTATTTTCGTTTGTGTTAATATTTTGATTAGCAGTATTTTGCATTTTTGTTGCTTTTTGTTTTTTGGTGGTTGATTTTTTCATAAGTTAATTTTATATTGTTTGTTTGTTTATTTGTACAATGATTTAAACACTGTTATTGTTGTAATATTATTATTATTTTTGTGTTTGCTTTGCAAACAATTTAATTGTGAAATTTATATTATTACATTTATGAATTCATATGATTATATTGAATGTATATTATTATATTTATGAATATTGCACTATAAAATATGGTTAGTTAGTAAGTCCAGTGGGTTATACTCCAGGCTTACCCCGGGTGTAGTTTGACTGGGCCATATTTGAGTGTGGTTGGCGTTCCAGTGGGTTATACTCCAGGACTCCAACTACTACGAGCTACACAAGGGAGTGAGTCCAGTGGGTTATACTCCACTACTTGTGTAGTTTGACTGGGTCATCGCTGAGTGTGGTTGTCGTTCCAGTGGGTTATACCCAAGGATTCCAACTGCTACGAGCTACACAAGGGAGTGAGTCCAGTGGGTTATACTCCAGGCTTACCCTCGTGTGTAGTTTGACTGGGCCTTACACGCGACTTTGTTCCAACCATACCCGGTCGCCTCGAAGGTGATTTGGATTACCAACTACCACTGCCATCATCCCACGATCCCGGTCGTTCGTACTCTCACCACTCGTCAAGAGATAATTGGTTAGATTAAAGTAAAGTGATAGATTGCCGGTAAAACAATCTAAATTGTAATAAAAAAGAATTAAAATTTGTGTAACGAAGCCGTGTTTTAATTTAGAGGTCACAAAATTAAATAAATTTTATTGTGACCAGCGATGCCAACTTAGCGCGTTTCGCGCTAGATTTAGCGCTTTTTGCCCACCCAAAAAGCGCATTTTTTTAATCTAGCGCGTTTTTTTAAAAAGCGCTAAATTGGCGCGTTTTCGTTTTTCATCACTTTGGTAAAAACGTACATTTTACATTTGATATTTTTTTTTAATACATACTCTATTTTTGCAACTAATATTTAAAAGCATAAAAAAAAGAAGTGTTAACGAACTTTCTATTTTTCTTCATAATTGAATGTGTTTTTTTTGCAAAGGTAAATAAATACAAATTTTGCCCAATAACTCCGAAGATGTTTTGAATTTTATACAAGAGTATGAAAAAGATAAAAAAGAAATCGGAGAATTTGAAATTTGTCTCAACAATTTAAAGCTTTGTAAATGGAAAAATAGAGACCGAACTGATTTATTTTGGATTGAAGTACATAGTTTCAAAAACGCAGTCGATGAAAATCCATTCTTTAAGTTGTCAAGTTTTGTCATAGATATTTTAACATATCCATACTCCAATGCTGAAGTGGAAAGAGTATTTAGCGTTATGAACTATTTTAAAAACAAAATTCGGCACAGAATGTGTTTAAATACCGTTAATTCTTTAATTCATATTAAATACGGGTTAAAGATGGTAAACTCATGCTGTGCAAGTTATGTTTCTGCAAAAATTAATTCAATTGAAACTTACAAGAAGTCAAAATTTTATATTAAGACAGTACTGTGGACAGACGATGAAGACGAAAATTCTACATTTTTGTTCGAAAATGAACAGTTTTAACTGAATTCGGTAAAATATTTTTTTTGTGCTGATATACACTTTAAAATTAATATAATATATTATATGATCTCAAAATGTACAAATAAAACAAATTTTTATATAAATATTGAATTTAAAACCCCTTTTATTAAAATTTATCTTAGCGCTTTTTGGCGCTTTTCGCTTAATTAAAATTTAGCGCTTTTTGAGACACTGTTTTGCGCGTTTTGCTTCTGAAAAGTTGGCATCACTGATTGTGACAGAACTTTGGACAGCCGTGAGTTATACCCCAGCCAAAGAAGGTTCGTTACAATATCTAGCAGTTTCAAAACTATATTCCTCAAACGTATTTAGTTGCAGTGGAAATTGGTATGTTAAATATATGAGAATAATATTAGCTCTTCATTAACTCCAGTAATTTCTGCGAATTCCTTGTAATGAGTGAAAGCACGGCGAGAGGTGTTTCCGTCATTTGTAGAACCAAAACCACCGACTTTTAGAATGTCAACTCGAAGTCCAAGCTGTGTCCAGAAGCTATTTTGAATTTTCCTTTTTCTTTGAGAAACTTTTTCACGATCGTTGTCATTCCTAATTTGTCATTTTTTTTATTTCGCACCTATATCCTAAATGTAATAAAAATTCGAAAAACCGTATGCTGCAGTGAAGTGGACTTACGCCATATTTTAGATTACTTTCTTTTGGCATACATTTTTCAGATTTGTAATATTTTATTTCAATGAAATCCTTGGAAGTAACTCCGCAGATAGGAGATGACAAATTCGATTTGGTTCCTGTAAGGACTTTTCCATCTATTACGGTAAGGAACAGTCTACATATTATTTCTGTTGTTTTTGAATCGTCTAACTCTATTTTTACTGTAGCTAAATTTTTAATTTCATTGTTCAAATCGGAATTTTCCTTCAATATTACATATCGTGTTTCCTTTACAAATTCTAATTTTAATGGTCTACAAAAGCGAGTGGATTGTGGTGTAATATTATGCCATAATGATCTTTGCGTCGCATCCAAAAGTCTTAGTGGTCTTAGCAGTTGTTGCAAAAACACTTGCATCACACTTATTGGATGAGCTTGGTTCAATAAACATTTGTTTAAACTGAGCTTGCCCAGTACTTCCATCAAAACCATAGCTAAGATTTAACTCTGCAGAAATTGATGTTTTTTGTCAATATTCATAGCAGCAAAAATTACTTCCTTCTGCACTTGTACAATTCTTGATGCAGTGTGTTGTAGAAGCATTTGTAATTGTACTTTTTCAACTTTTTCATCAACAAATATATGATTAGGTCGACACATGATGTTTTCTTTGAAGACCTTGTAGTAAGGAGGAAATATGTTGCAGTTCCTTTGTTTGTTCTCCATACGAATAGCGCAGTACTGCCTTTTTGTTAAATTGTTTCTTTGCACGAAGACATAATTGCTACTTCCCTTCCCCACCAGCTTTAGAGGAGCTTAGTAGTTCATGTACTACGTCAGATTTTCTAAAAAATACTTCATTATTTAGCCATTTCATGTTTCGATACATAAAAGTATGGACAATTTCGAAGCTTTCTGACCACTTGCAATCTAATTTTATACAGTATATCCTAATTTTTTCTTCTAAATACTTTAAGTAGTCATCAGGAGGATTTGCAGTGCCATTTTTCTCCACTATGAAGTTTAAAAGATTCTCTTTTACCTTCTCTTTGTTATTATTGTTGCCAAATTTTGAACAGATCCTCATTTTTGAAGCGAAGATAGTCTAGTAAAATGCAAATATCTTAAATTATGTACTGAAAGTTACTGCAAGAAAAAATTATATAATGTCGTGCAGCAGACCACGTGCTATTTTCCAGTTATGTTTTTTCACTGGACAAGTGTATGTATAACAAATGTATAAAAAATACTTACACGTCATTTTAATAACATTAAAATTATATAAATAAATAAAATTCACATTAAATAATAAGAGTTTTAAAAAAGATTAATTTATTTAAAAATTTTAAGTAGAAATATTTAATTTAAAAAAATTGGTGCAATAATTAGGATATTCATTACGATAAGAATTTATAAATAATTAAATCTATAATTTGTTTTCTTATTCCCCAAATACTATTTTTTTAAGCCAAATATAGAAATCAGACAGCATTGTACACAGATGCCTAATGAAAAAGCAATTATTCATATTGGATTGTAATCAGTGCTACAATACATATACAATGTATATTATACATACATATTAACTCTAAAAATCCTACAATTTAGATTAAAAAAAAAATATTTTTTTTGTTCAGAATTTGTTTCAAATATGACATTTAACGTAATAATAATTATTATTATATTATTATATTACTTAAGGTATGGTCACACATGGCAAATATTTACTCAAAAAAGCGTAACCCCTTGTTTTAGCACAAATTTGTTTGGCGTTGTTTACTCTTACAAGAGTTTTGCAAGATCAAACAGCATCGCATTAAATAGTACTAAATATTAGTTGTGTCTGTCCTAAATAAACGAAGTTTTTTTTAAATAAATAAACGAGTTCAAAAGTTTTTCATTTAGTGGTTACATCTTTTTCGGCAAATATTTGCCAAGTATGCTCATTCTGCTTATTTCTAGCTATCAATGATTATTCATTATTTACATACATATATAACCAAAATAAAACCATTTGCTGTAGTTGTTGTTTTTGTAACAGTAGTGGTTTCTGGTGCAGCGAAAGAACTCGCAAATGAAATAAGTCCCAATGGAAAAATGAAATAAATCCCAAAAATTTTTCCATACAGATTGGGACTTATTTCATTACGAAATGCATTGGGAATGAAATAAGTCCCAACAGTTTTTTTTGTTGGGAGTTATTTCATTTGGGCGGAATGATTTTCTCCTCTATTGTATACAGAATACCGGCTTCGCATTGCACAAATTTCTTGTATTGCCGTTAATTCATTTTTATTGGGATTTATTTTTACATTTTCCCAATTTTTTGGGACTTATTTCATTTTTGCCTTTGGAAGTTATTAAATTTTTTTCAGTTGGGCGTTATTTCATTTGCGAGTTATTTCACTGTACCAAATTATGAACCGATCTGCACAAAATTTGTAAATCTGATTTGACTTCATTTACCACTCATTTGTGGTGAAATTTGTTTGGATATTTATCGAAATATCTTCAAAATTGTAACCTGGGGCCAAATTACCGCATTCGTGATCGAATGAGCTATCGTATCGAAAAATAATTTCGATATCGAAATTATGATAAAATGTACTAAATTTCTTGCTCGATATCTAATGCCATAATCTCAAATAAGAAAATTACGATCAATTTTACTCGATATCGAATGCGGTAATTTGGCCCCTGTACTCTGCGCACAAGCTTTACATGGACAGCCAGACATCGTTAAATCGACTCAGGAAGTGATTCTGAGTTGATCGGTATACTTTAAATATAATATACAAAAAATATATGTACATAAGTATGTATGTATCAGAGAACGGGTTGAATGCAGTTTTTTATGCTTTCGAATGCAATCACAAAATGTGAGCAGTTGTTGTCAATTCACATCATTTGAGAAAAGCAATACATGACACCATTAAAAAAAAATGAAGTATGACGAATACCATGCATTGCATTGCATGTCTTCTGTTAATGTCATCGAATACTCACAAAAGCAACGAATACACAACGAATGGTACGAATGTTTGTAATGCTTATTGAATGAAAAGTTCAAATTCAAATTTTTCTGCGTGCTGCATAATTTGTAGTACTAAAAAAACATATTAGTAGGCCAAAACTATACACAAGTATGTACATTAATTACTCCAATAAGTCAACGAATCCTGAACGAATGGTGCGAATGTTTTTAGTTTTTTAATGTATCATCATTTCATTTCGTTGCTTTATGTACAAAGGCATTATAAAAACGAATACGAAAAAGGCAATCAACAAAAACAATGTATGCATTACATGGCAACATCAATAGTTGATGTTGTCGAGTGACTGCATGGCAAAAGCAACGAATGGTGTGAATATGCAATGAAAGTGAATGCTTTCATTCTGTTCTCTGGTATGTATATTATTTAATATACATACATAAATACAATATACAGAAATTTATAAAAATGGAAGATTTTAATACAAAAAAAGTAATTGAAAATGTTCTTGCGCGTTAATTTTTATAACACACACTTCAAAGTCAGAAGAAGAATAAAAAAAATAAGTAAAACACAAACGATGGTAAAAGGGAATGTCAAAAAATTGCATGACAAACGAAAGTCGTGCAACTTTTTCTACCCCGTTCACCAACAATTACACTGTGCTAGTTGGAAAATGTGACAAACGGGGCACCTGGCGGGTTAAAAATTAACTAATTTCGTATTTAAATATCAAGTTAAAAACTGGCCATTAGTCATTGAAAACATAGTCGTATGCAAGCTGAAATTTATGTGTTTTTATTAATTTCGAGTCAGCAATTCAATCGCTGGTTTGTAGTAATGACTTCTTTATAGGCGGTTGTGTTAAGTACTTTCATGTTATTGGATAAAGTTGGATGAATAATTAGAATATTTGGTATGTAAATAATTATATTAACATAACATAACCAAAATCCCAGGATTATAAAGACCAGGGGCCAAATTACCGCATTCGTGATCGAATGAGCTATCGTATCGAAAAATGATTTCGATATCGAAATTATGATAAAATGTACTAAATTTCTTGCTCGATATCGAATGGCCCCAGTTCCTGCATTCCTAGTTGCAACAGTTATTTTTTAGCACCTATAGTTAACAGAATATTAAATCTATACATCCTTTTAGCACCTCAAAAATTAATGGTAACACTGATTATGATTAAATCACATTGTGCGCTTAAATAGGAAATATGTATATTCAATAGATTCAAAAATAATAAATATATGTAATACTTATTTTTTCGATGTACATTGGAGTAGCTGTAATTGCATAACTAGTCAAAACTCCCATATAAGACCCTCTTCGTAATTCATCTAAAAGTATTAATATCGAGATAAAGTATAACATACCTTTTTATTTATTAAACAACTAGCTGACCCGGTCCGCGTTGCTGGCCCTAAGCAAACATTAGTGTTGTATTACCACACGATTTAAATTAAGCTTTTAACGAAATGTACGGCCTTTAAATAAATTTATGGAATATCTATCATAAAGTTTTGTTACAGAATAACTTACATATGGTGTAGGTGTGGGCTCAATCAAAAGAGAAACGCATTTATTTAAGGCAAATTGGAAATTATATTTATTTATTACTTCATCTTGGGGCCAGCGGATATACAATGTTTTTTGTTTTTTGGCGTGCCTACTCGGGAGCAAGCCACATACAACTGGCCGTGTGGAAAACATAAAATTTCCAAAATTAAGCTGGCAATAGTCAATGATTTGACTTGTGCTTTATTGATGGCAATAGTAAAGGTAAGACGCAAAGGGAATTGGAGACGTTTGAATTGGAATGGTAAATCGTTGGAAATCATCGGAATTCGTGGAATAAGTACGTCTTCGCCTTTAAATCTGCCACCGATGATTGTTGCCTCGATTAAATTTTTTTTTTTTTTTGCATATTCTTTTTTATTGTATCTTCATTTTAAATGAACTAACAATAGGTATTCAAATCCTAAAACTAAAGTTAATTAAGATAAGTCCAGCCAATGCTAGACAAAATCTAGTTTTAAAATTCGATAGGAGCAACTTGTATTTATTCATCTGAGAGCGGTGGTGTCCCTCCTTCTCAAACGGCTATGATCGGGATGTTGTAAGATGTCTCGAGCGAGGGGATTTGGATGAGTTTCCAGCTTACCCAAATAAAGGGCCACGTGTTTAGTTATTTCCCATTTGACAAGTGGAACATCAAGATCGTTGTGTATGTTGTTGTTTTTAATATACCAAGGAGCGGTAGTTATCATTCGTAGAATTTTGTTTTGACGGCGTTGAATTTTCTCAATATTGGAGTTGGAGGCAGTGCCCCATAACTGGATACCATAGCACCAAATTGGCTTTAAGATTGAGTTGTAGAGTAGAAGCTTACAATCGAGCCGAAGAACGGAGTTTCTGCCGATGAGCCAATGAATTTGGGCTGCTTTCAGTTTCATTTGAGTCAGCTTAGCATCTATATGTGGTTTCCATGTGAGGCGACGGTCCAGATGAATACCAAGATATTTCACGTGTGAGTTTTGAGGCACTATATGGTCATTAATACGAATAGGGGGACATGATTCCCTACGTAGAGTAAATGTTACGTGGGTGCATTTCTGTTCATTTATTTTTATTCCCCATTGTCTTGCCCATTTCTCCACTTGCGTTACGTGGTGCTGTAATTGAATCGAGGCATCTTTTGGATCTTTGTGAGTACTGAAAAATGCCGTATCATCAGCAAATGTTGACGTGTGAATTTCATTGTTTGTTGGCATGTCTGCTGTGTACAGCAAGTATAGAATTGGTCCTAAGATACTACCTTGAGGGACGCCAGCACCTATAGGTTGAGGACGGCTTAAATAATCACCTTCTTTAATCATAAATTGACGGTCGATTAAGTATTTCCATAGTAGGTGTTGAAGATTCACCGGCAAGTTCTGCTTTAATTTAGATATCAGGCCTTCATGCCATACTTTGTCGAAAGCTTGAGAGACGTCAATAAAGAGTGCCGAACAGTATCTCTTTTCCTCAAAGGTTTTTCTTATAACTTGTACCAATCTATGTGTTTGTTCTATTGTACTGTGTTGACGTCTGAAGCCAAACTGGTGATTGGGAATGCAGTTGTTTTCATTCAAAATCGGAGTCAGCTTGGTTATAAGCAATTTCTCGAATAATTTGGACATATTTGGTAATAGACTTATTGGCCTATACGACTCAACTTTGCAAGGATCTTTTCCCGGCTTAGGAATCATCTTTACTAGTGCAATTTTCCAAACCGGAGGGTAGTACTCAAGCCGTAAGATGGCATTAAAAAGAAAGAGGATTAATATCTTTGCAATGCGAGGCAGCTCAAAAATCATTTTATTGCTGATTTTATCAAACCCAGGTGCTTTTTTAACATTTAAATTATCAATAGCCTCAACAACCTCCAGATATTGAAATCTTATTTGTACAGGTGGTCTGGCAACAACAGGCGGTAGTTGGCTAATGTCAGTATCCATATTGGGAGTGAATACATTTTTTAAATGACTTACGAAAAGGTTGCCTTTTTCTTCGTTATTTCGTGCCCAAGATCCGTTCAAAGTACGCAGTGGAGGTTTTGCGATTACGGGTTTTCTTAGATTTCGGACTGCACGCCATAATGAATAATTTGACTGGGAAGTTGCGTCTAGACCTTCCAGATGTTGTTTGAGAGACTCTGCTTTTTGCGCTTCTAGCAAGATCCTAAGATTTTTGGTACATTCTCTCAACCTAGTTTTAAGTTGGGGCGATCTGTGTTGTTGCCACTCTCTTCGGACTCTCCTTTTTTCAGACAATAGTTGCTCAACATCTGCAGAAAAAACTCTGTTGTATCTATTCGGGCGGTAAGTGGAAGAAGCATGTTCTGCGGCTTTTTCGGTGTTTGATTCGCGATTTGACCAATATTGCCGAGCCACCACATGATCTATCTCTGGGGTCCTTGGTGTCGTAGAATGTATAACCACTTATTTTAAAAATGCTTCTCGACGTCATATGAGTCTCGGAAATTAGCATTACATCAATTTTCTTATTAAAAAAAAAAATATTCAAGTTCATTTTTGTGTTGGCGTATGCCGTTTGCGTTCCAGAAACATATTTTGAGACAGTTCATGGTCTATTAAGTATGGCCTGCAGTAGCGTGGACTGCATTTTTTGCATCTCCTGCATCATACTTGTCATGAAATGGTTCATGGATTGCACCAGATTCTCCATTATACCTTCAAGACGGCTAAAATTGTGGCTGTTTATATCATTTATCGGTGATTCATTTTGCAGCGTTGGTTGGTTAGATCTTAGCACGTTGGCATATGAAAATTGGCTAGTGGATGTTTGTGCTACGGGAGGAATAATTGTAATAGGTACTTTTGTCGTCTGAGTAAGGGTAGAAGCGGGTTTGTTGATCAAGGAGCGTTTAACGACCTCGAAAACAGGGTAACCCCTGTAGTTGGCAGTGTGGTTTCCACCGCAATTGCTGCATCTTTTTACCCTGGAATCATCCTTGGGTTTATCGCACTTTGAGGTGTCATGAAGATCCCCATAAACAACACAAACAGTAGGCAACTTACAATAAGATTAAGTGTGACTATATTCTTGGCAGTTCGAACACTGTACTGGGCCAGATCGCTTATGAGGTTCTTCCACTGTAACTCTTCGGTGCATTATGAATTTCAAGTCATATATAGGATGTGTTTCATTTTTCTTCAGCTTAACATCACCAGGTTCTAACTCCACTCTAAATAATGGTTGAAGGATCCTATCTCTGTTTCTTATATTTGATACTGCCTTGATTTTAAAGCCTTTGTCGGCCAAACTGCTCTTGATCTCCTCAGGATCAACAAAAGAATCTATTCCCTTAATTACGACTTGTAGACCTTTTGCGCTTTTAAGTTGATACGTGTTAAAATTATTTTTGCGTTTTTCAAATTCCGAAACTATTCTCCGATAGTCGTTTTCATTATTAACCTGAATCTTTGTTTCATTAATATTGCCACGCTTAATTGGAGTCACATAAAAAGAATTTTCACCAATTAATGAAACTAATATTTTTATAAGTTCGTTTGAGTTTTTTTCTCTTAAATATATTGGAGGTGGTTTTACTGGCTTATTCACAGCGTTAGGGACATCATTTTTGTCTTGGAGGATGGCAAAACGATTTTGCGAGCGTGGCTCTTCAGCATTCTTTGATAATTTTGCGGCTGGTGTAATTTCGGCAGATTTTGGGCTTCTGCCTCTCTTCGATACTGTTATATAACGGTCCATTCCTACCTGTGTTTTTTGTTTTTCTTCAACAGCAACTATAGGAGCGGTCTTATTTGTAGGACTTAATGTGCCTTTTGCAGCTGTTGACGTCTCTCCAATATTTGATAACGAGGACCGTGAAGAAGACGGTCATTCAGTGATTTTTCTATTTAAATTAAATATGCTTTGGGCTAAGTTTGTGCCCTGTTCAACACATTTATTCAAGTTTGGTGCACTTGCACTTAAATTCAGATTTGTGCTTATTTTTGGTTTCACAGTTAAGTAGTTTTTATTAAATTCGGGATTTTTAATGTTCTCATTACTAACACTTGCCGAGCTCAACACGAAATAAGCATTTCGGCTCTGAGGCCCACTCGCACTGTTAGAATTGTTACTCATTCACTGTCTCACTGTATTTAATTTTCTAGTTTTCAAATAATTAAAAATAAATTATTACAATTTATTAATTTTTTATTGCACCTAGTGCAATTATTTGACTTTGTAAAGTTTTTCACCTATTACGAGTTTTTTTTCACTTTTTTATTTAATCTAACTTTTTATACTTTTTCACCTATTACGATTTTTTCACCGAAAATTCAGCCGCACTAAAAGTAACACGTCCGAACAGTTCGATGTATCAAGCACCATTAAATTTGGTGAGCAGTTTTTGATGGTCAATGTGGTTCCGTTGCATAACTTTGGTGCGTTTAAGTTGCGAATAAGAATTACCGGTGATCCAACGTTTAATGTTAGCACATGCGGTGGCATTCCGGGTGGTTCCAATGAATTTAAAATTCAGTGGGATTATTGACGGCTTGTTCTTCATCCATTACTGTATCGATCAATTTTCAATTGAATTTGCTCATTGAGCTTGTTGGCATCGTAATTTGTTGGTGCCAAAATTGCACGTTCCCACAGCCAATCCGAAATTCTGTAGAAGATTGTTAGACTTGGGAATACCTTGTCGACAACGGCTTGAATATTCATTTGCATTCGACAGAAGTTAGGCGGGAACGAAATCTCGTTCGTGGCGCGATTAATTGGAATTTTTACATTTCCGATGTCAAAAAGTTGTTCTGAGAATGTTTGGGCAGACGGGTCTTGCAACAAATGCACACGTATGTTCGTCGATAGCGTGATTTTCTCGACTCAGTTCCAACGATATGAAGCTTTCAAGCATGCGTTCAGCTCATCTGCGGGCATTGATCTTGGAATAACGGGCAAAGTTTGACGAAAATCACCAACAAAAAGAATAAGAGCGTCTCCCATCGATTTGTAGTTTCCTCAAAAATCACGTAGAGCGTTTCGAGCAATTTGTTTGAATGCACCGTTATTTTTTTTATCAGCGTTTGAAAAAAACTCACAAATATGCACAAAATGTAGGTATCTTAAATGCAAGAGTACATAAAGTTTTTTTATCATCGATTGATGATATAATATTATTTTTAACTTATTGTATAATGTTGCACCTTAGTAAGCGCGGAATATCTTCTTTATTTTGTAAATAAACCGAAAACTCGGATTTTTAAATGCAACATTTCGAAAGTTTTAAAATTTTGATATTGGATCGTTAATAACATAAGTTTTTTGCAAATATCTTCGGAAAATTAAATAAAATTAAAAAAGCAAAATATATGTATGTATGCTCGTATGCCATTGGTGGTGTAATATGAAAATTGGATTTTGCCACGCCCCTCCGCCTGCAGACTGAAAATCCATGTAAACATAAATTTTTTGTGATGGGGCGTGAAAGTGGGCGTGGCACATAATTTTTTTATTTTTACATCGCCTGCAGTAAGATGTGGATACAATCTGTATGAAGTAAATCTGTAAAAAACCCATGTAGAAGCAATTAATCAATTAAAAAAGTGGGCGTTAGAATAGGCGTGGTCGTACCAATGGTGAAGGCAATGGTGGTAATTTGACCTTACCACTGAGACAGCACAACCCAGGCGATTCTCCGGTGAACTTTAATGCACCGCAATGATTGCACACAATTTCCATTGGGCCAATTTGAACGGAAGGATGCGAGCTGTAGTCAAAAGTGCAATCGTAATAAAACGCTACTCGATTCAAATCAACACTTGAAGCTCTTCTTCTTACGCGTTGATTTAGATTTTCACGTTGTTGAATTGCTTGATTTAATCGACGATTTCTCATTGCTAATCGAGCCGTTTCATTTGTCGCCTTTGTCTTTCTTCTTATGTTTGCGTTACGCGAAGTCGGGCCATACTAACACGGCGCTGATCTGGTGCGATTTCTTGCTCATCCGTATTCAATCGATTGGTAATATTCCGATTTGTAATTGCATTACGGGTTCAATTAAAAAAAAAGTTTTCAAGCAAATTAGGTGGAAAAACAATTGTCGTAAAAATTGTGATATACAAAGGAACGATATTTGATTTTTGGATTTTAGAAGATAATAATTAAAAGTAATGGGTGTATACAATTTGAAGTAAGTCTTTTAAAACCCTTGTAGAATCGATTACACAATTTTAAAGCAGGCGTGGTCGACTTCGGCTGTACACTGCGGGCGTTGCTACGGCATCAATTTAAAAAAAAGTAGGTGGTCAAAAAAGATCGCTAGAGATGGGACGTGAAAGGAGGCGTGGAGTATGAATCTTAATTTTTGATCTCGCCTAGAGTAAGATATTCAATTTAAAGTGAATATGTTAAAATCAGAGTAGAATCAATTACACAATTTAAAAAAGAAGGCGTTAAAGTAGGCGTGGTCGCAAAAAGAAGTATTCTATAAAACATACCGGAGCTTTAGTGGTGTGATGTGAAAATTTCAGGCATATCGCTCCAGCGGTCTGGCTTACCTGGCAAGGGTCTTGCATGAGATGGGGCGTGAGTGGGCGTGGCACATAAAATTTTTATTTCTACCTCACCTACAGTAAGATGTATATACAATTTGAAGTAAATCTGTAAAAACTCATGTAGAATTAATTTAAAAAAAAGTAGGCGTTAGAAAACTTTCCGGGGTCATGCACAACAACTTTGCCAAAGATCATCACATGATCAAATGCATAGTTTACGATTCTATAAAGTACATACACATACTCACACATAAAAACATTAATCTTAAAAAAAGTAGGCGTGGTCAATTTCTGAATTTTTTTCTGGGGATTCTTCTTCTCTGGCCTGAGACCAGCCTGAATTCGTGCGAATCGTTGTAATCGGTCCAGGCGTTCTTTAGTTATAAAGCTAGTAACTAACGTCACTCTCTTTTATATATATTTATTAAACAATTATATTTTATTTTTCGAAATTTTGGATGATCAGTCCATAATAGGTAATATCTCCCACAGAGCGTCCATTTTTTATTTATATACTGCGTGTAGGGTATTATATGGTATTAACCGATTACACTTTCTTACTTGTTTTGTATTAAAGAAGTCTGCATGGACAAATGTCGCTTACTCCGGGAAGAAGTTAATAAGAGTATATGATATCGCACCCTAATACAAAAGACAAAAAAAGTTCATCGTGCACAAGCTATACGCTTAATACAAAAATATACATAACTGTATTTTTTTCAAATAAAAAAAAAGTGATGTGAAAGATTTCTCATTTTACTCAGAAAAATACTTTGTCTTTAATATATTTGTTGTCTTTAAACTAAATTCGGAACAGTCTCGTAGAAATTTTAAAAGTTTAAAAAAATTATTATTTTTATTTTAACTGTTAATTTTAAATCTTTGATATTTCTTTATTTAGGCTCGAATTCAGTAAAAATAATTTAATGTAAATTAAATTTAATGAACTCGAGCCTAAATAAAGAAATATCAAAGTTTAAAAAAAAAATTAAAAAATTTTCCATAGAATTGAAAAAATCATTCATATTTGTGCTAATCTTGTATGAGAAGTATATATATATTAAAATAACAATTATTTTGCTTTCCAAATTTCAAAAATCTGTTAATAAATAAAAAAGTTATAAATGTTTAAAAGTAGTAGCCTCAAAAAAATTTCTTTGGTCCATATCTCGGGAATCTGGATGTATATTGAAACTTTTAAAACCGGTTTTGTAAAACACTCATTTAGACCTATACACTAGGGGTCTTTGAAACGAAAGGTACAAAAAAATATATATCAAAGAACCGCACGAATTGTTTTTTCGTGCCAATTTGTAGAATTAGGAGATGCACACGTTTGCGGTTATCATGAGACTGCATTTTTATTTAAGAAAATGTTGTATTATTTATGATTAAGTAGTTTAATTAATTAAATAGATACGAAATTATTCAAATATATTATAATTTGTAATGCCCACCACTTGGTTTTCTAAAAAATCTGAAATTTTTTTCATTTTTATTAAAAGCACGTGATAAGCTAAAAATTTGCAAAAAAAAATTATGAACAATTTTAAAAATTACAAATAACGGTGCTAATGTACATAAATTCGCTCCAACCGTCCATTTATTAAACGAACTTTAATGTGCAAAAGTGGATACATTGCCATTTCACATAAATTTACCCTAAACTCCACATTCGCTTTAATAATTAATGAATTTCAATTTATTTTCATTTTTGTTATTTATTTAACATTTTAAATAAAAACCATTATTATTTTTAAAAATTTAAGAGCTTAGTCGGTTTTTAAGTCATAGTTATAAAACATCTTCCATGTGTGCTCGCCACTGTATATATACAAACAAAACAAAAATTGACATAACGAACATGACTAAAAAAAAACAGCTGGCGTTTCAACACCACCTTGTAGAGTGATTTCACCATGGTCAGAACAGACAGAGATTGAGAGAATTCGTTGATTTTGACTACGACGTAGACGACGAGAAGTTTCAGGAAAAAACCAAATGCGTTGAACAGAATTTGAGTACCGCAGATTTGGTCTCAATTTGCAACATTTTGTCTTTGGATTACGACGCCGACGATTTGTTTTTGCACATATTCAAGAACATGCATAAAAGCAATTTGATGAGTTCGAATGGGATGAAATGAGAACGACGATGAAGCTGAGACTGACGACGACGGTGAACATACAATCAGCGTTGCCGTTTTTGGTTATTTCTAACCAAAATTGGTTATTTTTTTTCTCAATGTGTACATGTGTAGATTTTTTCTGTTTTGGTTATTTTTTTTACTGAAAATATTTACTATGTGAATTTAAATTTTGGGATAAAATTTCAACATACAAAAATGGCCTAAACGAAAATTGTTTTAAAGAACTTGTAAATTTCGTACAAAATTTATTGACATTACCCCACAGTTCCGCTGCAGTTGAAAGAACATTTTCTCAGCTTAGTTTGATAAAAACAAAATTTAGGAATAATTTAGATTTTAAGACAATTAGTAATATATTGCAAGCAAAAGAATTGTGCAAAAATCAACAAAATGCCCATTTTGATTGGTCTGCCAAAGACATATTTTAAAACTCAAGCTGTGACATTTTAAGTAAAAGTGATCTCCATATTTATTGTAATATAATTACATGTTTTTTAGTATTTAAGAGAGTAACTTTCTAGTTCCCTATTTTATTGCCAATGAAAATTTTTTTGTTTTTATTATATACTTTTTATTTTTGTTTAAGACATTAAAAATTAATAATTAAACTTGCAAAACTTAATGTAAAGTATTGGAATTTTAAATTTTACAAATTGTAGCATTAACTTATGTTTCTTTGCATTACTTTTTGCAAAATATGACGCTGTTTTTTAAAAAAATTATTTTTTAGTATTAGGAGTTGTGTTGTAAAATACGTTGTTTTATGTCTTTTTTTGTTACCTTAAAGTACAAATTATAGTTAAAATTACAAAAAATAAATAAATAGTACATGCATTTAAATTTGGTTATTTTTTTTTTAATTTGGTTACTTTTTTGATAAATGTTGGTTACAAAAATTTTTTTTTCGTGGCAACACTGCATACAATAGTTAATATTCACAACGAGTTAGAAGATGAAGCTGACAGCGGCAATGCAGTTGCTAAATGTGAAAGAGAAGTAGCATATAAACAAACAAATGCTAACGTGAAACAATCCCATACAAGAAGAAAGAAGTCAATGCAAACGACGGTGACCAGAAAAATCAAAACAAAACATGCACAGTAGAACAGTGTAACGTATCATCGTTTAACATGCCAAGATTTTCTATTAATTTCCGTGATATAGAGGATTCAATTAAACCATTTGATGGAAGTGGCTCTATACCAATTGATATTTGGATTAATGATTTTGAGGAGACATCGGCTGTAATGTATTGGGATGAATTTCAGAAATTTATATTCGCTAAGAAATCTCTTCGAGGCTTGGCTAAATTGTTTATCGCTAGTGAAAGAGGAATAACAACGTGGATTAAATTGAAGCAAGTTTTAATTAATGAATATAAAACTACAGCTAATAGTGCTCAACTTCATAAAATGTTAACGGAACGGAAAATGAACAAGGATGAGAATGTGCATGAATATTTTTTGAAGATGAAGGAAATGGCTTCGCGCGGTAACATAGAAGAAGGTGCTTTGATGCAATACGTTATCGATGGCATAAGAGATTTGACGATTAATAAGACCATATTGTACGGTGCGCGAGTTACATATCCATCCCTAAACGACCATTATTGGCTGGCTAAGTGTAGCGGAGCATTAGTTTCCAATTACGTTTCCACATTTAGCCAGACAGCAACGTAAGCATTAATGTTTATGTTGCTTACTTTTAGTTAAATATAAGATTTCAATTTTTGTATTTCTGAAAAATAAAAAAAGCAGTCTTAAGATTCAATTCAACTAATAAAGAACAAACTCGAAAAAATATTGCGTTGTGTTTTTTATTTAGAAGAAATAGTACGATTTATTCTAAAGAATAATTCACTCATAACATAATTGGCGCAGTCGGTAAACGGCCAAAGTTAAAAACTTAAGTTTTTAAAAATAAAGAAACTAAAAGAATATCAACGGTTTTTCGCAAAATAAAACTAACCGAAGTTTATATTTTTATTATATAACTATAAAAAGTTTATTGAAAAGTGTGTATTAATAAAAAAAAATGAATAAATTCGATGCAAATAGAAATTTGCAAGAGGTCGACGAAGCAATGAAAAAGATTGCCGAGTTGGAGTCGACTTTGCGGATGCAGGAGCAAAAAATAATAAATCAAGAATAACAAATGCTACAACAACAGCAGCAAATAAATCAAGAACAACAAATGCTACAACAACAGCAGCAAATAAATCAAGAACAACAAATGCTACAACAACAGCAGCAAATAAATCAGGAACAACAAATGCTACAGCAGATTCATCAGCAGAATTACCTCCAAATGAAACCGAAAGACATAATTCAGCAGTTTCGGCAAATTAGACCGCTGAATAACAATCATAGTATCAATGGATTCATAAAATCCATAGAGATGTTAATAGATCTCTGTGCAGGTAACACCGCATTGATTAAGTTTGGAATCCAGATAATAGTAAACGAAAAAATCAATGTAGACTTCGCAACACATATAAGGCAACTTGGAGACATTTCATGGAATCAATTAAAAGCAAAGTTGAGCGCCCAAGCCAGACCGAAGACATCGTATGCCGAGATTTTTAACAGATGCCGATACATTAAAGTGAGTAATTTAAGAGAACTTTTTGACTGTTTTGAAACAGCCAAGAATGAAATTAGTCAAATGTACGAATTAGACGATAATAAACCCACACTTTATATGTCTGAAAATGTGGATAGGGATTTAGTCGACCTAATGACGGAAAAGATAGATGGACCAATACGAGCACATATAGGCGAAAACGAAACTTTAAGTGACATAATTGTCAAGTACACAAAACTGAAATTATTAGACGATAGTAGAGCTATTGACAGTGGGCATAAAGCAAATAAAAATTTCAGCAATAATTACCATAGGAACAGGGAGAACGGACATCAAACCTCTAATCGAAACTACAACCGGCAAAAGTCCGAGTTAAACCCTAATAACAAATGGAAAAATTCTGTGACAAACAGCTCTCAATATGAGCCAAGTAGTGGTTCTAAAAGAAATTATTTTCGGGAACAAAACAGTGGAAACTTTATAAGAAATCAGCAGGAGCGATACCGTCAGAATAATAATGTAGGGAATTGGCAAAATAAGATTAATAGGTATAATGAAAGAGATAACGTTCAAAACAACCAAATAAACGAAAGGAGTTCGAATAGGACAAGGAACTCTCATATGAGTGTAGATCAGCAAACTACACATATGGACATAGGAAATGGAGAGGAAAAAGAGGTAAATTTTTTAATACAGCCTTACCAATCCAATTACCGATAGTGATGCTCACTATTGGGAAACAAAAAAATACGATTTTTGATTGATACTGGTTCTTCAACTAGTATTATAAAACCTCACGTTTTGAAAGAAAATTTTCAAATAGAAGAATTAATGAAACCCATTCAATACAGAACAATTAACGGTACAAACATAATTAAATTTAAAGTTGTAACTCCTTTCCCAAAGGAATTTTCTGCTCAGGGAACTTTGAGTTGGAAAATTATTGATTTCTGCAATAATAAATATGATGGAATAATCGGACAAAACTTTTTGATACCCCTTAAGACAAAGATAGATAACGAACATGGTTATATAGAAGTTTTTGGCAGCAAATTATTTTTCGAGGAAATGTACTCTTGTTTTTTTGATGAGAATATAAGTGTATTAGAACCAGTTGCAAGAACAGATATCGTGGATAAACTTGATTTTTGTCACTTGAATGAGGAGGAAAGTAGAGCAGTAAGAAATCTTCTTACTGAGTTTGGAGATTTATTTTATGTAGAAGGCGATAATCTTTCAGCCACAACCCAAATAGAACATCAAATCGTTACTACAATTGACAAACCCCTCTATTCAAAAATATACAGGTATCCCCAGGTTCATGAAAGCGAAATAAATAAACAAATAAAAGATATGTTAAAGCAAAACATTATTCGTGAGAGCAATTCTGCTTACAATAGTCCTTTATGGATTGTGCCTAAAAAAGCCGATAATTCTGGAGAGAAAAAATGGCGATTAGTAATAGACTATCGCAAACTAAATGAATTTACAATAGAAGATAGGTACCCTATACCCAACCTTAACAGTATTTTGGACAAATTGGGCAGAGCCCAATATTTTTCGACTGTCGACCTGGCAAAGGGTTTCCATCAAATACTCCTTAAGGAGGAAGATGGAAAAAAGACGGCATTCTCTACACCCTATGGGCATTACGAATTTATTCGAATGCCATTTGGTCTTCGTAACGCACCATCAACCTTTCAGAGATTGATGAATTCTGTTCTAAGAAATTTCATAAATAAGACATGTGTAGTGTATATGGATGACATTCTAATATTCAGTTCATCCTTGGTGGAACATATCGATAATATAAAAGATATATTTAAAACCTTACGGAAGGCTAAGCTAAAGATACAAATTAACAAGTGTGACTTTCTCAAGAAAGAAACACAGTTTTTGGGTCACGTATTAACAATCAATGGCATAAAACCAGATCCTAACAAAATCTCAATAATATAGAATTTGAAACTCCCAAGTAACGAAAAACAGATTAAGTCGTTTTTAGGAATGACCGGTTTCTATAGGAAATTTATTAACAACTATGCCAAAATTGCATACCCAATGACCAAGTATTTGCAGAAAAACACAAAAATTAATATGAATGACCCTAGCTACATAGTGGCTTTTGAAAAACTTAAGGAGCTTATAACGAGTTCACCCATACTTAGATACCCAAATTTTACAAAACGTTTCAAAATCATCACTGATGCAAGCAATAATGCAATTGGAGCTGTCTTAACTCAAGATGGTCACCCAGTAGCATATGCTTCGCGAACGTTGAATAAACACGAAACAAACTATGCAACAATTGATAAAGAATTGTTGGCAATAGTTTGGGGTGTTAAATATTTTAGGCTATACATTTATGGGAAGGAATTCGACCTAGAAAGCGACCATCAACCACTGAAGTGGCTCATAAGTAAATATGCAGGCAAAGATATAAGCCCTAGGCTACAGAGATACCTTATTGATTTAGGTGAATATAATTTTAAGATAGAATATATAAAAGGGAAGTGCAACTACATTGCAGATTTCCTAAGTAGAATCAATGTCGAGGGAATTGAGATAAACACATCAGAGGAATTGATGGACTGCGGTGAAACAAACAATATTGAAGGTTCTTTGGATGTTGAGACTGCACATTCTCAGGAAGAGGATCTACACGATTGTATTCCAATATTAGATACGGTAGTAAATCGTTTTAAAACTCAAATTATTGTAGTGGATGTTAAAGACAAAGACATTGAAACGGTTTTTGGCAATAAAAGAGTTTATATAGACAGACATGACATTGCAGATAATAACATATCTAATATTTTAAGAAGGGAGGTTTCTAAAGGAAAAATTGGAATATTTTCCAAATTGAATGATCACGAATATTACAAGGTTCAACTGAAGTTGATAGAGGAATTTCCAGACAGAAACAACTTTAAATTGGTCAGATGTTCTTATTTTGCTAGAGATATTGAGGATGATATTGAACTCAATAAACAGATATCGTTGTTTCATAAATACGAAAGTGGACACTCAGGTATTATAGCTACCTATGAGAGCATCAAGCATAAGATATATAATCCACATTTGAAATTATCGATACATAAAATAATAAATAACTGTCACATTTGTTCGTCAGCTAAGTATGACAGAAACCCAATAAAAAATAAGTTCAAAATAACTGAAACCCCTTCCACCACAAATGAAATAATCCACGTCGATACTTACATGAACAGTAAACACTCATTCATAATTTTTATCGACAAATTTTCAAAACACGTAATTTCATTTCATTTGCTCGACAGAAATAGTCAAACCCTGGTTAGAAAAATTAGATCATTTTTAGCCATTAAAGGCACTGTTACCAAATTTGTGTTAGACAATGAATTCAATAATGTCAATGTAAGGAGCTACCTTGATCAAGAGGGAATTCAATATCATTTTACGAAACCGAATAGCCATACCGGTAATTCGGATATTGAAAGATTTAACAATACTGTCACAGAAAAAATCAGAGTCCTTAATTTGGAAGAAAAACTTCCAATAAATACTCAAATACTTAAAGCAATAAAATTCTATAATGGTACTTATCATAGCGCAATAAAATGTAGTCCTTTAGATGTACAAAATAAATTGATTGACCATACCATTATAAAACAAAGATTAAAAGATGCGAAAACTAAAATAATCCAAAAAAGAAATAAATCCCGTGAAAACTACATAGAAAACAGAGAAGAAGGCTTTATTAAAAACTATAAAAGCGTAAGGCACAAAGAAGAACCGAAGTTCATTAAACGAAATTTGGAAAATGTTCATGAAGCCAATATTAAAAGGCCGTTCAAATTTGAAGATCTTAGCGATCGTAATAGTCAAAACATTGTAGAAAAAACGACTTCTAGTGCAGATGACGAGGACATTGACTTTGAGTACTTGATGAGACGTTTTGAAGATCTCAAAAGAAGATTTCTCCATCTCCAAAAAAAGCAACCATTGTTAAATTAAAGCTAATTGTAAATAATTAAAATAAAAACTTTTTGAAATGGAAAAATAAAAAAACTAGAAGTCATGAACTAAAGTTACCATACCAAAATTATAAGTAATAATAATATTAAGCAATACTTTATATTAACAAAAAAAAATTAAAAACCACATTAATAAAGATTTATAAGCAATAATAATAATTGTAATACGAAATTCAGGTGTATTTCGGTCAAGGGGTGGAGGAGTTACATATCCATCCCTAAACGACCATTATTGGCTGGCTAAGTGTAGCGGAGCATTAGTTTCCAATTACGTTTCCACATTTAGCCAGACAGCAACGTAAGCATTAATGTTTATGTTGCTTACTTTTAGTTAAATATAAGATTTCAATTTTTGTATTTCTGAAAAATAAAAAAAGCAGTCTTAAGATTCAATTCAACTAATAAAGAACAAACTCGAAAAAATATTGCGTTGTGTTTTTTATTTAGAAGAAATAGTACGATTTATTTTAAAGAATAATTCACTCATAACATAATTCGCGTGATTTAAAAGATTTTAAGAGAAACTTAAATGTTATGAAATTATGCAGGAAAGATCTTCTAAACAAAAAGTTGATGCTAGAACAACAAACAACAACAAGCCTGATGTTAAAAATGAGAAGACTATAGTTTGTTATAACTGCGGCGATAAAGGTCATACATCCAAGAATTGCAAGGATAAAGAAAAAGGAATCAAATGCTTCAGCTGTAACAGATTTGGTCATATTTCGAAGGAATGCCCAACTAAAGTCGAAAAAGCTAATGTCAGGCAATTGAAAGCTGTTGACAATATTATGAGAGTAAATGTTAAATTCTCGAACCAAAGTTGGATGGCTTTATTTGATACTGGCTGGCGTACGATTCGTTGAATAAACCAGAGCTTCGTAAACCAGGGGGGGTTACTGTCTATTGCGATGCGAAAGCAAATGCGATGCGATAAGCGTACATTTTGTACATCCAATTATGATCATAACCGAGGATAACTTAATCTCAAAAATCAAACGTTTACAGAATCAATACGAGGATCTCAGGACAATAAGAGAAATTTTGAAGGACAAATCGTCATATAATGATTATTTCTTGAAGGGAGATGTCCTATATAAAATCTCAAATGATTACGAATTATTGGTGATTCCAAAAGGTATGTACAGTGAAATAATAAAGTCAGCACACGGAAAAGGTCATTTCTCAACCAAAAAAACGAAGGAACTGATATGCAGAGAATATTTCATACCAAAGTTAGAAGAGAAGATACAGAAGCTCATCTCTAATTGCATCCCATGCATCATAATTAACAGGAAACGAGGTAAACAAGAAGGAGAATTAAATCCGTTGAACAAAGAAGCTACGCCATTGCATACGTATCATATTGACTATCTTGGTCCGCTCGAAACTACAAGCAAGATGTACAATCATATTTTTGCTGTAATTGACTCATTCACCAAATTTTGTTGGTTGTACCCAACAAAGACGACATCGGCAAAAGATGCTATTTCCCGACTACAGACGCAAAATGCTATATTTGGAAACCCACTCCAAATTATCTCAGATCGTGGTTCAGCTTTTACGAGTGAGGATTTCAAGACTTATAGCGCTGACGAAAAGATTAATCACATCCTAATTACAATGGAATCCCTTTCTGAGTCGATTTAACGATGTCCGTCCGTCCGTCTGGCTGGATGGTTGTCCATGTAAAGCTTGTGCGCAGAGTACAGGTCGCAATTTTGTAGATATTTCTATCAAATTTGGTACGTGATATTTTTTCGGCCCAAGGATGGATGGGATTGAAACTGGAGGAAATCGGTCCATTATTTCACCTGGCCCCCGATCATAAATCTTTGAATTATGCAAGTATGCAAACAAATTTCACCACAAATGAGTAATAAATGAAGGTTAATCACATCTACAAATTTCGTGAAGATCAGTCCATAATTAGTAACTCCCATATAAGGCCCACTTCCGAAAATCTTTTTAAAGAGCATAACTCTCTTAAAAATGTTGGTATACAAATAATATTTAACACAAATATGTTTTGTGTATATATATATAATATGGTAAAATTTTATGATGATTGGTCCATAATTAGTCGTAGCTCCCATATAAGACCCACTTCCCGAAATCATGGTCCTTAAATCTCTTGAAGATGTTGTTATTATTTAACAAAAATGAGTTTTTCTTATGTACAAATAGGATGACACCTAATTTTATAATAGTCAGTTCATAAATAGTCAAAACTTCCATATTCACTTTAACCTCCATAAATCTTTTAAACGTATTTATATCGAAATAAAGTTTAGCACATATAATACTTAAATTCACAGACATCGTGACACTAAATTTTTGGATGATTGGTCCACAATAGGCTATATATCCTATATAACGCCCATTTCTGAAAAACTGTTTTATACATAAACTGGGTGTAAGGTATTATATGGTAGGGCTTGACCGACTATACTTTCTTACTTGTTTTATATTGTTACTGATTCAATATTTTTAATTTAAATGAAGCAAAAATATATCTGTGGAATTTTGACAAAACAACCAATGTCGAAAAACTGAATTTTACAAGAGGGCCAAAAAACACTTTTATCGGGTCACAGAATCGTACCAGAACATATCTAAGCAAATGTAACCTATTTTTATGGTGGATAATTTAAATACCTTTATTTTACAATTTGCATTTTTCTTTCAGATACAACTGTTGCCGAGAAAATGTCCAAAAACCGAGATGTGTTGTTTTGTCAAAATAATTTTTGATCGAAAAATCAACCCTTCTCTAGATAAACTCTTTTTTCATACTGAAAAGTAACAAATATTTCGCAACCTTTGTCGGGACTAGTGCTTTTATTAAAATGAAATAAGAAAAATTCAGTGACATATGTTGTTTTCTTAAATAGAATTCAGTTTATTTTAAACGAATATTATAAAAAGTTATGCTTTCTATTAGAGCAATTACATGTACTTTTAGGTATGAAAAAGAATAGTTGAAATTAATTGAATTAAAAATACAAATAAGAAATAGTTCATATATGTATTATAATATATTGTAGTTCACATTTATATTAAATTGCTTTAATTTTTATAATTCAGAAAAAATAAAGAATAATTCAGTCTACAGCTAATCATATTCGTCAATATCCTAATCATCTTCCAATTGTACTTCACATTCAACGTGCAAGTTATAGTAAAAATATGAAACTCTGCATTAATAAATGGCAGAACGGACTGTAAATGACGTTTTTTATTAGAAGATATTGGCAAAAGATCAGAATAACATTTATTAAATTCGAAATTTGTTATTTTCCGTCGTCGCTGTGTTATGTCTAGTTCCTTGAAGTCCTCGTCCGGCTGTAAAGATAGCTTGTACTGTAAAATTACAGCCTTAGATTTCTCATATCGCATCTTGTCACCTTCACAAAACAACAAATAAAAATTATACTAAAAATATACAATCATAAGTAGAGTTATAGCGTGTTCAGATATAACCCTTAATTGCGTTAATCGCAATTAACGCCATTATTGAGCTCAATATTCCATATAAAATCTCAATTAATTATTGCACAATAAGTACGAAATTGTTATAATATTGAGTAAGATTTCGAATGCAACACTGTTCACAACTGTGTTTAGTGAGCAAAATTGTATAAAATGCAAATGTCAACAAAAGAAATCATTAAAAAATCGATGTGAAGGTAAGTTTGTTTACGTAAAAACACAACAACCATATAGAGTATTTTTTGTATTGTTTTCCAACTGTCAAATGATTTTACATAGAAACACAACAACCATATAGAGTATTTTTTGTATTGTTTTCCAACTGTCGAATGATTATTGAGTAAACTGAAAATTGCGTATGCCTGAACACTTATAATAATATTGTCAATTAACCGAATATTGACTTAATTAAGTTTCATATCTGAACACAGTATTACACGCACCTAATGTATTAGAATTTCTCCACGTGTATTTGTTCTTTAATATACTACCAAAAAAAAAAAAAAAAAAAGTATTGATCTTGAACCATCTCGATTGTATTGTATTTGTGATTTGTAGTTGATATTAAAGTAGCCCAGTAATGTGGGTGATGTATGGAATGCACATATTTTTTTCCGTCTTTTTTGGGAATGAACCGTGTCACATTCCATATGTGTGTGTCCAACAACCAGAAACTTGTAATAAATTAATTCTTTAGTATGATGATCTTTTAAATATCGGCAGTTGAACAAAGGTGCAATTCCTTCGATAAACACGGCACCCTCTGGAAAAGTCGAAAATTCTAAAATCATTTAAAATTCCATACAAATTGACAAACTTTTTAGAGCCGCGACGTAGGTACCTTCAAAAATGCTGATAATTGTCGTAATCTTATATATCTATAATTCTTGTAGTCAATGTATTCACTTGCGAGAGATTCAATGCTTCTCCAAAACTTTGGAACCTGTGTTTTTTGTCTTCCTCTGTGCATTGTTTATGTTTTTCTATATTAGGAAACAACATATTTTCATTAAAAACGTCTGAATTTGTTACACATGCACACGACAAAAGCACTTGATTTGATATAGGTTCCTTTTATTTCATTAATTCCCACTACACTAAAGCACTCATGTTAACATAGGTTGTTTTGTCACAATGAATGCTAATGATCAAATGGCTATTAAAAGAACTTAACTTTAGAAGGGAACGTGTTATTTTCGTTTATGCATTTGATAAAAGAACATGAGTGCAAATAGGTTGTTTTGTCAAAATAATTTTAGTAAATTATTGGAAACCCATATTCAAATAGGTTCTTTTGTAAAAACTACGTTATGATATTTCTCTTTGTTCCCTGCAGCATATTTCGATATGTGTTCTTTTGTCAAAAGCAGATTGTAAAAATTGCGAGATAGGTTGATTTGGGGGCTTCTATATCTTCCGATCTACACTATCTAGAAATACGCTGAAAAGACAGAAAGATGCGCTTTTAAAACTTATACATATGGTTTAAAAGGTGGAAAATTGTCCGATCTCGAGTTAGGTTCTTTTGTCAAAACTCCACAGATATATTATATAATAACTACCTTATTCATACAAAATGTTTTAAATTTATAAAAGGCTTTCTTTCTATGCAATATTTGTCAAATAAGCTCTGAAGAAATCTAAATTATTTTTTATGAATAAGAAGGTAAGTATATACCTACATAAACGGTATTTAAAAATTAAAAATATCGAAATCATGAAAAGTGACTATAAAAATCTATAAAATAATTTAGCTTTATTTTTTTGACTTTGAATTTCCCTTTTAGTTTTGTAGTATTTCAAAATCTGGTCACACTGTACATATGTAAAATACTCTAATCAAATTTATTTTTTGAATTTTTGACGATCGAATTTGTATGGCTTATTAAAGGTGAAACTTAGAATACAATTTATTAATACAACATATTTACTCACAAAAGCGTAACAACTTATTTTACCACAAATTTGTTTGACGTTGTTTACTCTTGCAAGAGTTTTGCAAGATCAGACATCATCAAATAAAATAAGACTAAATATGTATTTGTTGGGACTTGTCCTAATTAAAAAAGTTTTTGAAACAAATAAACGAATTCAAATACATTCTATTTAGTGGGTACGTCTTTTTCGTCTAATATTTGCCATGTGTGACCCTACCTTAAGGGTTTTCCCTTTCAGTAACGGTACTATCTATATTAGAGGTCTGGAGGACATTTTTCTTGGTATTTTTTTAAAACTTTAAAACTTGAATTTTATTTCTTAAGTTCTTAATCTTAAGTTTTTGAAAATTATTTCTACACGGAAGGAAAAGAAATCCAAATATTAATTAATCTAAACGGGTTTCTAAGAATAAAATTCTTAATAAATAAGAGCAGCTAATTTGTCCGAATTACACATTTTGCTAAAAAAAATGGCTGTGAGTACTAAACCCTAGATACTAATGGGTCGATAATGTATAGCAACCAAACTGTAGTTGGGTTGCCAATAGGCAACACAACTGACATTCAGGTTGTTATTATGTAAGACAACTTTCGTTTTTAATATTTTTTTTTTTTTTTTTTTGATTTGCGAGTAGAAAACAAACTGTATATGTTAAAAATATAGATAATTTAACAACAAAATTACTAACATTTAAAATTTACCACTTAAAATAAAATCAAAGCAACCACAAATTCTCGGTTGCCATCTGTAAACTCCACTGCAACTGTTAACTCCACTGAGGTTCGGTTGCCATCAGTAATCAACCCATAAAATAAATCTTCTACTTTTATACTATCTATAAACTAGGTCTAAGTAATAGTATAATTTAAAGGGTCCAATCTTCAAATGGCTCATTATTAAGAAATACAACATTTTGTGTTGTCATTGAGCGATCCGCAGTAAATTATTTATTTAAAATAAATAAATGCATATTTTTGAAAATTTTGGGACAATTCTGGTAATAAATGTGCACTATTGTGTGATATGACTATTAATTAAAATACACAAGAACTTATACATATATTGTCAATATAAAATGTCTATTTCTACACTGAGATTTTAATCGATGTTTATGAGTTATAATTGTATATAAAAAATGTGTTTATTTGTAAGACTAGAAGACGGTGTGGAAGACGATCATACACCCGAACACCAATAAAAGTTTAACATATAATTGATTATATCACTATAATTTTTTTTAAATACAATTTTCAGAAATTAGAAAATTCTGAAATATTGATAAAAATGTCGAAAATATATGTATCTACATATATACATATAATAATGTATACTATGTATACTTTAATGTATGCTGAATTTTTACATGAAAATGTTTGTTAAAAATTGATTTAATAACACTGAATAGTTCTGCAATAATTATTTACAGAGGCTAAATTACCGCATTCGTGATCGAATAAGCTATCGTATCGAAAAATTATTTCGATATCTAAATTATGATAAAATGTACTAAATTTCTTGACGATATCGTACGCCATAATCTCAAATAAGAAAATTACGATAAAGACCATTTTAATTTACAGTTTTTTTACTTTGAATGCTGTGAGTCATTCTGTTATTTTTCAAATAACTTTCATCTTTATCTATTTGAAAAATAAGTTGTTTTTTTTTATTATTTTTACAAAACACTTTTATAGTGACAAAACTCTATCACCTTAAAAAAATTATTTAAAATTTCAGATATTACGACCGAGTGAGCGAATGTAGCTTAAACAAATAATAGTTAAATATTAAAATTTTGTTTTATTCGGAAAAGAGTTTGACTGATCTAAATATGCTCTGAACAAAGACAAAATATACTTAAGGTACTGTTTTTTTTTTAATAATTACAAAAAATAACGAAAAAAATTTCTAACGATAACTAAACTTTTTAAGAGCAAAAATTAAGACAACTCAATTTGTTGTGCTCAACAAATAGGTGTGGGCTCTGTGCAGGGGTTTCGATAAGTTTAGGGCAGTTATGAATCAACGAAAGCTTTGCAACTTATGAAGAGTTATCTTGATAAAAAGCAAACTTGTTCTTGATTCCCAATTTCTCTGCACTTTGCTTTACATTTTGCAACAAAATGTCGAGATAGACAAATTTGTCCATTTTACCATCTATTAAATGCAAATTGCCTACTCCAACACTCGACAAACAATTACAGAGCCTCCTCCGTGCTTAACTGTGAGTTTTGTATTTTGATGGTTCAATTCGCAATTTGGTTTACGCCACACAAATTGCTTAATGTCTAAACCATTCAAGTTAAACTTGCTTTCGTCAGTGAACAAAACCTTCAAATAATGTAAACTTTCAATGGAAAAACTTTTTAGATGATTTACCGCCACATTACCTAGTTTCAAAAATCCTCTGTTTTAAATATATACTCTTTGACGAAATTTACTATACGGTTTAATTTCTAGGGTTCAGTGGCTTTTTTCTGGCAGTTCTTCCTTAGTAATCGTATTTATGTAATATATTGCGAATAGTATTCAATAAACCTCTGTTTCTGAGCGAATTTTTAATGATATTTTAAGATCTTTTGCTGTTCTAAAAGGATCTTGCTTAATTTCTTTGACAATCATACGTTCTTCTCTTTTATTTTATATTTTACCTTGACCTTCTCTGCTTTTATTTGCAGTAGATTTACTTTTTCTAACCAAATCGACAATTTCTTTCACAGTTTTACCTTTCAAATTTAATTTGCCTATTAACTTTTATTTCGACTTTTCCCCACTTCTTACAATTTAGAAATAATTATGACAAAAAATCCAGTCTTAATTTTAGTATGTATTTGAAAATAACGGCATGCCTACTCTTCTTTGTCCGATTATTCGTTGAGAGCAAAAATTGGAGTTGTTTTTTACATACATATGTATATAAAAAGTTGTATTAAAAAATTTTTTGTTTTTTTTTTTGCATTGTTGTAAAACTTAAGTATGTGAAGCGTAAATAAAATCTAAAAAAACAATACCTTAAGTAAATTTTGTATTTGTTTAAAGCATATTTAGATCAGTCAAACTTTTGTCCGATTATACGTTGGAGCTACATAGGTTGATCAGATGTACGACCAAGTACATAGTTTAATGATTAAATATTTGGTTTATGCAGTGTTATTGCAGCTTGAGTCTTATAAATAAATAAGTTAAGAGTGTTTAATTAATATAATGTGATTAAATTATCAGCTCGTTGAGATAAATACTTTTTGTATAAGAAAATTTATTTAAAAAAAATATTAAATTATTTACTTATGATTAAAATTGGAAAAAAGCCTATTCTGTTCGAAATGTTTTATTTGATTTTTCTTTTTAAGTAACGTCGATTAATCATCAATCCTAAATTAAACGGCCACCAAGCATTATATATCACAAATTTGTTATACATATGTATTAACTATAAACATTTTGAATAAAGCATTGTCCAATGATGCAAGTTAGCTCACATTATGATTTCTTAAACATTAATGTATATATATATGTATATATCTAGTTTAGGCACTCGTTTACCGGTTTTTGAGTATTATGTTTACTAACTATGTGCCTACATTTTATTTATATGTCAAGGTACTAAATTTTTTCTATTTTTTTACATTCTCTTTTTTGTTTTGAAAGTTTGACGATTCTTTTTCAACGTTTAACTTATAGTAACTGTCACATTTGTTAAAATCCCTAGCACCAGAACCACCAATAACCATTGAGGGCAGGGCTTTAAGAAAGCCATATACACCCGATGGTATTGGGGGGGTGAAAGGCACAGATGAACCACATCTATTGTAAAGATATGGCATATTTCCTGTAAGACTAGTATTTAGTGCCAGCACCGCCTCTAAATCTACCTCTTGGGCTTGTGATAGAAACTCGACAAAAAGATCTGATGGTATCATGCCGATGTGATCAAAAGCATCCACATATGCCTCAGTATCACGGTTATACTGTTCTAAGAAGTCACCCAGCAATTTTGCTACCATCGCTGAACGGGCCTTGCTAACGACTCGAATGTTTTGTGGATTTCGAAAGAACATTGGTGCTTTAACAGATCCCCCTACACGATTGAGAAACTTCAAAATAATTTTTTCATGACAATCCTTGGGATCTTGCGTTAGACGTCGTAAAATCGCCTCTAAATAAAGTCCAAATGCCTGTCGTGCCTGTAGCTGGGTTAGTTCTGATCCGTTATCAATTAACTTCAAAATTTGTTTACGTAGACGTTGACCTTCTTCTTCGCTTTTAGGTTGGATACATTTCGCCTCAAACAATATGGGTGTAAATGTTTCTAATGCTCTTTCGTACTGACGAATACGTTCTTCAAACAAATTCGTTTCCTTGAATTCTTCGTTTTTGGAATGTTTTACATACAAGTGGTGAAACAACATTTGATTGTAGTTATGTTGTAACAGCATGGAGTGAAAACTTTGTCCTTGCAAAATGGGAGTAGACATTGGAATACCTGTAGTTGCATCCAAAAACATACCATAACGTATCATGCTGTCATGAGTTGGAAAAATGCGAACAAAACCTCCCCGTCGAGCGTATTGCAGTCGAGCATTGCGAATTATTCTTTGTTCTTCGATTGTTAGTTGTTTGCCAAAAAAATTTCCTCCAACACACGATCCCGCACGCTTTGAAGAGCCACTACATGGTACTGGATCAGCTGAACTTGTACGCCTAAAACAGGAGACATTACGAAACTTAGACCATTTGCTGTCATAGTGAGTACGCATTGCCGGACTAAATGCAGGAATTCCTACACATGTCAGAAGATCAGTAATGAGGCATGATTTAACTTTAGCATCAAGCGGACTATCTACCCCCATTGACGGCGATAAATTAACTTCAAGAAGCCAGGGTTTTAATGTATCTTCTATTAAAACGTCAAATCCATACAACTCAAAACAGTTATTGCCGTTCGGAACGAACATTCGACATGCTGAGATAACAGACTGAGCACACGAAAAAATGGATTTTATGATAAGATCTTCGATATTCGCCATTAACAAATGTGTGTCGCAACCTTGGGACTTGAGATGGCGAAGCAGTGCTGACAATGTCCATTTGTGGCCGACATCCTCATCATGAGCATCACTCGACTTAATATAGTCCGTATGATATTTATTAATGCTATAATTGCACAAATGCATGCACGGATTCCACAAATTGTCAGCATTAAGATCGTATTTAACTGTGGCAAGGCGCACTAAACCCTCCTCGTAAAGATATATAATCAGAGGATCAAATGAGGTGACCAAGACATAGACCCGCAAATCACACTTATGACCATCAATACATAATGGATCTGCGACATATTTGGACACCAGCACCTGTTCATCTTGAGGTATCTGGTCAGGCTGAAAATAAAACAAACAAAAAAACTTATAAATATTAAAATTCAAATTTTATGTCAAATGTTAAAACGCAACTAGCTATTTTTCCATGTTGTTGTTTGGTACCAATTTCTCATTTTGGAAACAGTTTTAGTTACGAGGAGTAAACCTCATGACCATCAATATATGTATGTATATACAGTGGGGAGCAGAGGTGAGTACATGTTTGTATTTTCTGCATTGTAAAGATCATAAAAATGGTAATAATGGAGCGATTTTTTATGTATAAGTGTTGATTTTTAAATTTCTTTTTCTATTTTAATTCTTATTTAGTTCTTTACATAATTTTTAATAAGAGAAATAAAAGCCCAATAAAACAAGATTGTAATTTAAATATCAACAAAACAACTTGTATGTACTCAGTTTTGCTCACACTTGTTATCAACCAAATAATTGAAACATTTATTAATTTACCGTTATTTGAAATTAAGTTTTGAAATTTGTTGCTGCAATCTTTAGTTTTGTCAATATGAATTTTAGTTTTAAATCATAATTGAATAACTCCGTGTTCCAAAAACGTCGTTTTTTTTAATTTAAAAAAGTAAATTAATGTACAGCAAGAAGAGCGCTACACAATATTGGATACATCTCAGCTGTAAAAAACCTAAACCAGCACTGTCAGATAAAAATGTTTCAGCACGTTTAAAATTCGACAGACTACACAAAGATTGGACTGTTGATGACTGGAAACGCGTAATATGGTCAGATAAATCCAAGTTTAACCGATATCAATCTGACGGTAAAAAGTATTATTGGCGTCGACAGCGGGAGAGTATACAACGACACCATGTTAAACAGATTGTAAAGCAGTGATGTTCAAAAATAAAATGTAGATGTATTTGTGAGAGATTTTGCACAGCAAGCATATTGTCAAACGCTTAAAATCAGAAAAAAGTAAAGAATTTTTTCCAAATATAAACACCTTATGAAACAATATCAGGGACCGTAAATAACAATTATCAATATCGAAAACCAATTTTAGAACAGTTATTTTGATAAAAAACAAAAATAAGTCTATCTAAAACAGTTTTTTATATTTTGTCTTCAATTGTAATTGAATCGCGTGTGTTTGCTGTGCTTCGATCAACAAGAAGCAACAACAATGCTTAACAAATTTCTGAAAAAAATGACGATATTCCGTCGCATGTGTTCTCATCGCTTGCTTAACGACGACTGAATGAATGTTTTTAAAAGAGCATAACAAATGTGTGTAAATTTTTCAAACAATTGTTGTATGGGCTGAACATCACTGTTGTAAAGCATCATCATGGTTTGGGGTTACTTTACATTGTGGCATGTTGGTAGATTACAAAAAATTTATGAAATCATGAGAAAAGAAGACTATTTAAAAATATTGCAGATTCAACTTCCCGATTTTGTAGATCTGAGCGCATACCCTGAGTAAGAAGTTGTGTTTCAACAGGAAATCGTTAAGGAATGGTTGAATGGGCAAACATTTCAATTGATGCAGTGGCCTCCGCAAAGTCCCGACCTCAATCCAATTGAAAATTTGTGGTAAATTGTGAAAAGACGGTTGGGACAGTATCGAACAGCTCCGTCGAACTTCGCTGAGTTGTGGCAACGTGTGGAGCTGGAGTGGCAGAGAATTCCACATGAAATTATCCAAAAGTTGGTTGAAAGTATGCCCAATCGCATAAATAGTGTATTAAAAAATAAAGGGCTGTGGACTAAGTACTAAAAATTTAAAAGTTTTTTTTGTTTCCTGAAAGTGCAAAACTGAGTACTAATTTTTAATTAATTTAATTTTATTTAATTTAGTTTGTTCCCTGAATACGTAGTTTTTTTGTTTTGTTTTAAGATCATTATTGTAATCCACTAATTCTATTCTATATAAATAAAAATGAAATCTTGTGTGTTGCTAAGCGCATAACTCGAGAACGGCTTGACTGATTTCGCTAATTTTTTTTTTTTTTTGAAATGTGTGTAATAGTATGAGAAAGGTTTGTATGGAAAGAAAAATTGGAAAAGTTGCTTGGAAAATTTACAAAATTTTAAAAAACTAAAATTGTGTTTTCAATGTGATTTTACATTTTTTATATTATTTTTTTATATATTCCGCTTACACTTAGTACGAATAACGATTAAGTTTGGAAAATATGCATGTTCAAGGTTAATGGACCACCCCCATTGTACGTCCACTTTATCGGTATACGTAAGATACGTATTATTTGTTGTTTGTTGGTCGTGAAGAAGTTTTGAATTAAGGAAATTTACAATTTTTTAATGCACTATTATAAACGTCGTTATATGTTAGAAATATTAGAAAGCAGATACAGATAATGTTGCTCAAACCTATACATAGATACATAATTTATAAAAACAAAAACCCTAAAAATTAAATTATTATTTTTCAATATTTTTTGTTTGTGTAATATTTAAAATTTTTTATTCTGACAATTATTGTTATTTTGAAAAATATTTTAGTTATTAATAATTGTTGTAGCGAAATATTATAATTAATAAAAAATACGAAATTTTGACCTTATTCTCAATTAAAATATATTAATAAATTATTTGTTTTTACTTTTGTTTTGCTTGCGATCTGTCTAACAGATACCGTTATTTTATTAATCTTAAAAATTATTTTGCCACGTGTGCAAATGTCGTTTGACTTTTTAATGTCAATTTGTAAATAGAGATCGGTTACATAGTGAAAATTCAATTAAGTTGTGATTCTATTGTGAAATATCAGAAAAATATTAAAGTGTTTCCGCAAAAGTGAATTCTTGCAACGGTGGTTACATAGTTACGACAAATCTGGTTAAATTGTGATTCTGTCGTAAAAAACATCAGAAAAATATTAAAGTGCTCCCGAATAAGTGAATATTTGTAACAGTGGTTAGTTTTGCAGAATTTTCAACCCGTTGTAAGTTCATCGCAATCGCTTCAGGAAATTAAATAAATTTCATCGTTTCATCTCCAACAAATTTACAGGTTATACAGTGAGAACAAAGTGTATAGCAGCATTACAATGCCGCCAATAAGACGTTTCAATATAGGTCGCAGAACACGCAATGCTACAAACCAAATGAATTTTCAAAATAATAGAACTGCAGAACAGCGCGAAGAGCGAAATGAAACGGAAAGGAATCGGTTATCACAAGCACGTTCAGCACATACACAAGAAGAAAGAGAAAATGCAAATGAAGCTAATATGCATCGACAGATAAATCATCGTTCAATAGAAGCCAATCGCGTGGCAATAAATTTAAATGAACGTACAAGAAGACAAACAAATGTTGCGTTGAGTACTTATCGATGTGCATTCCGTTACGACATGACAATTGATTACAGTGCCGACCAAGCCGTTGCTATTGGATCGATGAGTGTTGTGTGCCCATATTGTAATGCACTGAAATACAAAAATGAAACTCCTGGATTGTGTTGCGCAAGTGGCAAGGTCAAACTGGCGCAAATTGGTTCCGCCACCAGAGCCATTACGCTCATTGGTTTCTGGTATGGGAACAGATTCCAAACATTTCTTGACACAAATTCAGAAATACAACAGTTGCTTCCAAATGACTTCATTTGGTGCAACAAATGTAGTTCGGCACCAGTTTTTACCCACTTTCAAGGTAAATGATTGTGTTCATCTACAGTATTTATTTTTTTACATAGATAAAGTATTACAGATTCAAGGTCAAATATATCATCGAGCTGGCTCGCTATTACCACACCTAAATGCAGACTATAAATTTCTGCAGATTTATTTCATGGGAAATACAACAGAAGAAATAGATCACCGCTGCGCACACAACAGTTCGCTTAAAAGACAAATTGTAGAACAACTGCAAACTTTTTTTCATCAACGCAATGAATTGGTTACATTGTTCAAAACCGCGCTGGACCGAATGCCATCTGATAACCATAAAATTGTTATCAGAGCTGATAAGACGCCTGCAGGAGAACACGCAAGACGTTTTAATGCGCCAACAATTGATGATGTCGCCATTGTCGTCGTTGGTGAAAATTTTGAATCGCGTGATATCGTTCTACATCGGCGGAACAATCAGCTGCAACGCGTTTACGAAACGCACCGGTATGTATGCAATATCCCATTATAAATATTTTGGCAAGGTGAAGACGGCTATGATTTCTCGATCAAGATGATAAATCCGCTTACAGGTGAATATAAAATCTTTCTCTCTTGAATAGGACTTATTCATTTCATTGACACAAAAATTAATTTACAGGCGCTGAAACGAACAAAAAAGTTAGTTCAATGAATTATTATTCATATCGACTGATGGTTCGTGAATATGGGGACAATCACATCTTGAAATGTCGCCGTCTATTTCACCAATATGCTGTGGATATGTACGTAAAAGTTGAAACAGAACGATTGACATTCATCAGATTGAACCAAAAAAAAACTCCGTTCCGAAGAGTATATTCACCTTCGAGATGCTATAAATGCTGACGGAAACGCACAAAATGTAGGTCGAATGACGGTCCTCCCAGCAACGTACGTCAGAAGTCCGCGACATATGCAGGAATATGCTCAAGATGCCATGTCGTACGTTCGTCATTACGGCACACCAGATTTGTTCATTACTTTTACGTGCAATCCGCAGTGGATAGAAGTTATTCCCTGGTCAATCACCCATCGATCGCCATGACATCACCGCAAGAGTCTTCAAACAAAAACTGAAATCACTAATGGATTTCATCGTGAAGCATCGCGTTTTCGGCGAGACGCGTTGTTGGATGTATTCTGTGGAGTGGCAAAAACGCGGATTGCCACACGCACATATTCTCATTTGGTTGATTGAGAAGATAAGACCCAATGAAATCGATGATGTTATATCGGCGGAAATTCCTAATGAAGAAGAAGATCCAGGCTTGCATAAGGTGGTTACTACTAATATGATTCATGTCCCCTGTGGATCATTAAATAGCAATTCTCCGTGCATGGTCGACGGCAAATGTTCGAAGCGTTATCCAAGGGCATTAGTTGCAGAAACAATTACCGGAAATGATGGTTATCCACTATATCGTCGCCGATCTACTGCCGATAATGGAAGATCAACAATTGTGAATATATAAAAAAGTTTTATTTCTTTATTTTATATATAAAATAAAAAAGTAATAATTTAAATCGCTTTGTTATTACCATTTTTATGCACCTGCAAATGCAGAAAATAAGAACATGGTCTCACCTCTGCTCCCCACTGCATGTATGTGCTTCAAAATTGTATGACCGAAAAAATTTCAAGATACAGGTCATCCCCAAATAAAATGTATGCAATTAGCGTTCTAATGAGATATAAAGGCGCTGTGAAAAATTACCCCAGGAAAGGTGGACCCAAAGAAAAAAAAACAAAAAGGCCCAAATTTTGGGGTCACATTTCATTGAGAATATTAGCCCTAATTTTGTTATGAAAAACACCCCAAGGTTATTTTAACTAAGGTTAAAATGAAAGGTGGCCCCAAATGTTGATGCCATTTTTAATAGCGAAAAAATATGTAAGTACTAAACCAGTACGTGTACAAGTTTGGATCGGTACCGTTATTTATAAGAGATTCATGAGTATTGAAGTGATTTTCGGAAGCGAACTTATATGGGGGTATGGTCAAATATAGTGGAATAGCGCCATCTAGTTGTGATGTGCTATTACTACGTGCACCTACATTTGAATCTATCTATATATATAAAATAGGATGTATGTATGTATGTATGTAACTTATGGACTCCAAAACGGCAGGGCCGATTTTGATGAAATTATCAGGGAATCTTCAGGCGGGGGACACTGTGAACTCTGATTTTCGGTCGGCGGGCGGAGGGGCGTGGAAAAATGCATTTTTCATCACTGTGTACCTTATAGGAGACCAAACCTCTAGACCGATATTTTTGAAATTTTCACAGCAATTAACTGGGACTCTGGTATGATTAATAGGGTACTTTTTTTTGAACACGCCCACTTTTACGCCCACTTTTTTAAATTATGTAATTGCTCTCATATAGTTTTTAACATATTTACTTCAAATTGTATACACAGTATATACTCCAGGCGAGGTAAAAATAAACATTTCTTACGCCACGCCCCCTTTCACGCCTTTTTTCACACCAAATTTTGTTTGAAAGTTTAAACTTTTTTTCTCTATACAAATTTGTTCCTTCCAACGTATTTTTTTATTTAGTAGTATATTGCTCTTAATACGGTTAACGTCGCCATATAACTATGAACCACGCCCACTTCACCGCCCCCTTTTTTAACTCAGATACTTACTGATACCACTAACAATGTTTGCTATACAAAATACTTTTTTTGTAATATGTATTTACCTAAAGTTTTATATACTTTTTATCTACAGATTTGCATACATTTTTTTATTACCAAATCCCCCTTTTTCGCCCCATTTTACCTTAAATTATAATTAATCTGCTTTTAATCTATATATATAAATATTAATGTGTGTGTATGTTTGTGCTTAATAGGAGGCCAAATCCTTGGACCGATCTGCCTGAAATTTTCACGTTACTTTCTTTGGAAAGGGGATAGTTGAAGAAGTAAAGGTGGTGAAAGAAGAAAGCTTTTTTTTATATCACAACTCTGCAATTGCGCATTATGTTTGTTTTTAGTGCAGAATTTCAGCGCCTCTGGTGGTGAGTAGGCGCATTAATGTTAAAGCTTGATTTTATAGCCTTTATTTAACTTCGGTGGCGTTTTTAAATGCTATACCACCGAAGGAGGGCGCTGTGATAAATATTAGTTATGATGTATAAAAAGAAAACTAATAATTATCAGAAACTGATGTTGTTTGAGTGAGTGGCAGCGGCTGGGAATCGAACCCGCGCTACAAATACCAACTCATGCTTAATGATCAAAGCTAACCAATTAAGCTACAGTCACCCTCACTGTGACTCTGGAAGGAATAATAGGCTATATGAAGTTTTGATTGTACAAACGGGGGTGGCACCGCCCATATAACCCAAAAATTTAAATCGCCATATTTTGGGCATTTTTTGACCTACGACAATGATATATGATACATATGGTATTGGTATAATTAGGACTACGTACCAGGAAAAAAGTGGGTGGGACCACGCCCCTTCTTAGGAAAATTAAAAATCGTAATATAGTATTAACTACTGGATCGGTCGTCATTAAATTTTCACACTAGCATATTCTTAAGAAATAATAAATTCTTGACTATGTAAGTGGACAAAGGGGCATGGCCTCGCCCACTGAAATGCATCGCTCATATGACGCGCTTCAGTATCCTATTATTTTTCCATATGGAAAAGATGGATATCACTTTGAAATGCGTCAAATCAATCAAGCAACCCGTAAGGCCGGTAATTATCCTGTTGAGTTCTTAAATTCACTCGATGTGATGTGAGGCTTTCCACCACATGTGCTACAACTTAAAATTGGAGTGCCAATTATTTTACTGCGTAATATCGATCACCACGGCTTTGTAATGGCACTCGACTTGCAGTAAAAAAACTGAGAAATAATTTAGTACAAGCGACCAATATAACAGGAAAAGCATTGCAATAAATACATTAAAATTAAATAAATAATTTTTTTTTATTTTATAACGTGGGAGGGGGGGGGGGGGGGTAGCGAAGCACACCGGGTTTAGCTAGTATTGAATAAAGAAACAAATTTGTTTGAAGTAAAGTGGTGGGTGCTTAATTTTTTTTTAAATAATATACAAAATGCCAGTAGAGGAAAGGAATAATACAATAGCTCACAACGAGAGTATGTTTGCTACGTCCATGTCAACAAGCATAAGGGAGTTTCGTCCAAGTGTCGATAAATGGATAAATTGGCAAGAAGTCTTAGATTCCCATTTTATAGAGGCGGCGATCAAAGAAGACCGAATAAAAGTGTCAGCGTTATTAAAAGCGGTGGGTCTGGATGCGTATGGCTTATTAAGGGAGTTATGTTTTCCAGATTTGCCAATAAAAAAAACGTATAGCGCCTTCTGCGATATGTTGAAACAGCATTATTCACCTCCAGTAATAATTTTCCGTGAAAGGCGAAATTTTTTTGATGCCAAGAAAAAGAAAGCAGAGTCAGTGGCTGCGTGGTATGCAAGGCTAAAAAAGCTTGCAATGGAATGTAAATTTGGACCTCAATTGCAGCAATTTTTGCTAACTAAATTTGTCACTGGTTTTTTTTTTGCAATTAATTATTTATTGAATCTTCATATATGAAATGACAATACGTATTCAAATCTTAATACTAAAAAGAAAATAATAAGCCCAGCCTATGCTAGACAAACATTTTTCTGATACTAAAAAAATTTCACATCAACTGATCCAGTCATCTGTTTTGCGCTTAAGTTAAAGCAAGGGTATCCCTCCTTCTCAACCGATTGTGGCCACTAAAGTTAAGGATGTCTCGTGCAAGTGGGTTTGGATGGTGTTCAAGTTTGCTGACATACTTTGACGCATATTTTGTAAATTCGACTTTTACTAATGGCACGCCTAGGTCTTTGTGGATTCGAGAATTTTTAACATACCATGGAGCTGCAGTAATGATACGTAGAATTTTCTTTTGACCCCTTTGAATTTTTTCAATGTTTGATGCTGAGGCAGTACCCCATAATTGAATTCCATAACACCAGATGGGCTTTAGAATTGCATTGTACAATAAAAGTTTGCAATCCAATTTTAATCTAGAGTTTCCGCCGATTAATCAATTAAGTTGCACTGCATTTAATCTCATTTGTGTAAGTTTCGCTTCAATATGAGACTTCCAAGTTAAACGGCGGTCGCGGTGAATGCCGAGGTATTTGACTTCATTATGTTGAGGAATAATTTGATTATTTATTCTGATGGACGAGCAGATATCTTTCCGCAATGTGAAAGTTTTTTTTTTTTTTTTTGAGCAATTCCATATGAAAACGATCAAAATTGGCAAATTTTTGGACGACCCCGATTTTAAAATAAATAGTCTCAATCGATTGCCCAACAAAAAATAATGTACCTACATATTTTTTTTTTTTTTATAGTGACTGGTTTAGTGGTGGTGTACACCACTGTCTGTGACAAAATTGAAGAATTCTTCATAAGGGACCTCATTGAAAGTTGTTTTAAAAAAAAACTACTAAAGCGATCATTCAGTCTCGTCTCATCGAACTGTTCGGACGTGTTAATTTTAGTGCGGCTGAATTTTCGGTGAAAAAATCGTAATAGGTGAAAAATTGTAATAGGTTGAAATTAAACAAAAAAGTGAAAAAATCGTAATAGGTAAAAATATAAAAAAAAAAAAACAACATTAAACATCACATAAAAACTGTATGAGTGTTCCTCTCAGATGTAATTCTGAGCTTAGCTCAACTAGAAAAACTAAATGGGTCTCTGAGGAAGAATCCATAAAAAAATCTGTGGAGAATCTTCTCACTGCAAGAGCCGTGGAACGGCGTCGTTCCTGTTCGCCCAATATAGTAATTTCAATAGATGAAGGAACATCAACACCTTCTACATCAAATAGTGCAATCAAACCTAGAAAACAAGTAGGTATGGATAAATACGTCACAGTTCTTAAGCGACAGAGGAGCCCAACATCTGCTCAAGTATCATCAAATTCAAAAGCTTCTAAGACCGTGAGTAATGATCAAAATAGGTTTGCTCTCCTCCAGACGGATGAGCCAGAACTTCCTAAGAAGACGTTTAAGCCCCCACCAATTTATCTGAGAGAGCCCACTTCCAGTAAATTGGTACAAAGAATTGTTTCGGTAATAGGTGAAAATATGTTTAGCGTAACATCAATTAAACATGGAAATATCAGCGAAACCAAAATTCAAGTGAAAAAGGAAGATGATTTTCGAAAATTGTCCAACCAGTTGGAGAGGGAGGCTAGGGATTTCTACACCTATCAGCTCAAAAGTGCAAAAGGTCTCCAAGTCGTTCTAAAGGGTATAGACCCATGTGTTGACCCTGCGGAGATAAAGACCGGCTTAATGGACAAAGGGTTCAAAATTAAGAGTGTTGTGAATATTAGAAACCGTGAAAAGATTCCACAGCCTATGTTTAGGGTGGAATTGGAACCTGGAGATGTCGTATTAAAGAAAAACGAGTCCCATCCCATCTACAATCTGATTTACCTTCTGCATCGTAGAATCACCGTGGAAGAACCGCATAAGCGTCAGGGACCCGTCCAGTGTGTTAACTGTCAAGAATTTGGTCACACCAAGGCGTATTGTAAATTGCCGTCAGTTTGTGTTGCGTGTGGGGAGCTACATGCAACTGCTCAATGCGACAAGTCGAAAACTGACTCAAAAATCAAAAAATGCAGTAACTGCGGAGGTAATCATACCGCAAATTATAGAGGTTGTCCAATTTACACTCATTTGAAAGGCATAAGAACCAACAAGACGTCAGTATTACCTGATCGTCCTCAACAGCCTAATTTTGCTTCGAGTAACAATTTCCCTCAATTGTTACGGTCCACTAGTCATGTAAACGTGCCTAGTTCTAGACAAGTTTCTTACGCAAACGTGGTTAAATCTAATATGCCAGGTTTGGAGCAGGAACCTAAATCACAATATTTCGAACCTAATATTAACTCTCTAGAGACTACATTGCAGACTCTTGTCCAAACTATGAACACTTTTACGACCACTATGACATCCATGATGCAGGAAATGCTGAAAATGCAATCCACTATCTTACAAGCCATTTTAAAGAAATGATGTGTTTAAAAATTTGTTTTTGGAACGCGAACGGCCTCCGCCAACATAAAAACGAACTGGAACACTTCCTGATGGATAAGCAGATTGATGTCATGATGATTTCTGAAACTCACTTGACGGCGACAGCGTACTTCAAAATTAATGGCTACGTGTTGCATGATACTAAAGATCCCCGCGGAAGAGCATGTGGAGGTTCGGCAATTCTTATAAAGAACAGAATAAAACATTATTTAATGAACAACATATGTGAGGATTACCTACAAGCAACAAACATTTGTATTGAATTCTGTCAATACAATTTTGTTTTATCATCAATTTATTCGCCGCCTCGATTTTCAATAAAAGAACACCAATACTACAGCTTCTTCAATTCCCTTGGAGCTAGATTTTTAGTTGCTGGTGACTTTAACGCCAAACACACTTTTTGGGGTTCACGTCTGGTGACCCCGAAGGGTCGTGAACTCTTCAACACCATTGCAAAAATGGGATTAGATGTACTCTCAAGCGGTCATCCCACCTACTGGCCGACGGACCGACGGAAGATTCCCGATGTTATTGACTTCGGAGTAGTGAAAAATATCCCTGTAGGATCGATACAAGTGGAGCCTTCATTAGACTTGTCTTCAGATCACTCTCCTTCTATTATTTCAATGCGTTTCCTTTAAGGGAATGGCTCTCCATTTCGGGACATATCTAAAACCAGAGTAAGTTGGATAAAGTATAAAAAGTATTTAAGTTCCCACTGCACGGAAAATGTAGTGTTGAGAACTACCGAGGATATTGATGGGTCGATTGGCAAGTTTACTGAGGACATACGAAGAGCTGTACATCACGCCTCCACATACGACGTTGAGTGCAGAAGTGGGACAAATAGAACTTATTTCGCTGAACTCGATCATCTCCTGTCAGAAAAAAGAAGAGTTAGAAGAGAGTGGCAAATTTACAGGTCTCCTGAACTGAAAGCTAGGCTACGGGTATGCAGAGATATACTAAGAAATTTCTTAGAAACCCAAAGAATGGCTTCACTTAAATCTTACTTGGAGGGTCTTGATAGTACCCCACAATCTGACTATTCGTTATGGAAGGCGGCACGAGGTTTAAAAAGACCAGTTAGAGGAAAACCTCCTCTGCGAAATCCGACTGGTGACTGGGCTAGAAATGATTCCGAGAAGGGGACTTTATTTGTTAACCATTTGAGAAATGTGTTTACTATAAACAACTCAAATAATGCATCTGATTTGCCTCCACTCGTTATTAGACCTCCTGTACCTCTAAGACTTAGCTTTAATGATGTTCAAAGCGCTCTTGGTACTCTGAATCTTAAAAAAGCTCCAGGTATGGATAAAATCAGCAACAAAATGCTTGTGGAGTTACCTCGTGTAGCTAAAAGAATTATCCTATTTATTTTTAATGCTATTTTACGCCTAGAATACTATCCTGCAGATTGGAAGGTATCTATGATTACCATAATTCCTAAGCCAGGGAAGGACCCCACTAAAGTAGAGTCATATAGGCCAATTAGTCTACTGCCGACAATTTCAAAACTGTTTGAAAAATTGTTATTGGCTAAGTTGATTCCAATTCTGAACGACACTCAATGTATCCCAAATCACCAATTCGGGTTCAGAGCTAAACACAGTACCATCGAACAAACACACAGATTGGTAAATGTGATAAGACAGTCGTTTGAAGAGAAAAAATACTGCTCCGCCCTTTTCATTGATGTGTCGCAAGCGTTCGACAAAGTCTGGCATGAAGGTTTAATGCATAAAATTAAATTAACTCTGCTGCTAACACCCACAAACTTATGAAAAGTTATTTATATGGTCGCAAATTTACAATCAAATAAGGCGATTTTTTAAGCCCCGCTCAGCCAATTGAAGCAGGAGTACCCCAGGGTAGCATACTGGGTCCAACTTTATATTTGATTTATGCATCCGATATGCCGTTAGACCCCATAATACATACTTCAACTTTTGCAGACGATACAGCCTTTATTAGCGTTCATAAGGACCATCAAATAGCATCACAGAACTTGCAGAAATATGTTTATAAACTAGAGAATTGGCTTGAGCTTTGGAAAATCAGGGTTAACGAACAGAAATGTATTCATATAACTTTCACATTGCGAAAAGATACATGCTCGTCCATCAGAATAAATAATCAAATTATCTCGCAACACAATGAAGTCAAATACCTCGGAATCCACCTCGATCGTCGTTTAACTTGGAAGTCTCCTATCGACGCAAAACTTACCCAGATGAGATTAAAAGCAGTGCAAATTAATTGGCTAATCGGCAGAAATTCTACATTAAAGTTGGATTGCAAACTTTTGTTGTACAATGCAATTCTAAAGCCAATCTGGTGTTATGGAATTCAATTATGGGGTACTGCCTCAGCATCCAACATTGAAAAAATTCAAAGGGGTCAAAATAAGATTCTACGTACAATTACTGCAGCTCCATGGTATGTTAAAAATTCTCGAATCCACAAAGATCTAGGCATTCCTTTGGTGAAAGTCGAATTTACAAAACACGCCTCAAAATATGTCAGCAAACTTGAACACCATCCAAACCCACTTGCACGAGACATCCTTAACTTTAGTGGCCATGTTCGGTTGAGAAGGAGGGAGACCCATGCTTTAACTCAAGCGCAAAACAGATGACTGGATCAGTGGATATAAATTGTTTGTATTATCATAATATTTTGTCTAGCACTGGCTGGACTTATTATTTTCTTTTAGTATTAAGATTCGAAAACTTATTGTCATTTCAATTCTGAAGATTCAATAAATAATTGAAATGTATTAAAAAAAAAAAAAGAGCAATTCCATATGAAAGCGATCACCTTTTGGACGACCCCTCTCCGATTTTAAAATAAATAGTCTCAATCGATTGCCCAGCAAAAAATAATGTACCTACATATTTTTTTTTTTATAGTGACTGGTTTAGTGGTGGTGTACACCACTGTCTGTGACAAAATTGAAGAATTCTTCATAAGGGACCTCATTGAAAGTTGTTAAAAAAAAAAAACTACTAAAGCGATCGCAACGAGTGATAGCTCGTTGGAAAGGTATTGAATCAGGCTTTAATTGAAAAATAAAATTTTCCTAATTTTTCTTAGAAATTTACCTTTAAATTTTCCCATGAAAATTAAATTTTCCGATTTTCCACAGAAGCTCCTAAATTTTGCGGCAAATTTTTTTTTTTTGGATTCCTCATACTTTTTGCTTTAAGAATCAGCAATAAAAAAATCGGCCCCGACTCCTTGTTTGGACAGGAGAAGAGCATTTAAGAGACCACCTTGTTAAAAATACATTTTAAAAATTATTTTACAGTTAAAAATACATTTATGAAGAAAAAATCTTTCTTATTTTGCTGCTTATACTTAATTACAATATTTATTAAAAATTTCAATTGTCTTGGCATCATTATAAAATTAAAGTAACTTTAAATTTAGCACGTCGGCAGACGAACAGTACCGCTTTACATTAATTGACATATCAGAAATATTTGGTATGAAGCAATGAAACTTTTGCGTTCCAGTTATAGTTTTGACATTATTATATCTGTTTTGAATTCGTCGCTAGCACAACAAACTTAAAAATTATTCAACGAGTTCAATCTAAAATATTGCGAACTATTGTCAACGCAGAATGGTATATTAGAGATGAGGACATACATCGAGATCTAAACGTCAAAACAATAAAAGAAATTATCCGTATCAGCAGCATTAAACATACAACTCGTTTAACACAACATTCCAACATGGAACTCAGACAGTTGCCGGCAAACGAAATCCTGGCACCTAGAAGACTTAAACGGTGTACACCTTCAGATCTAGCTGAGCGATACTAAAAAATTTATATATTACTTACCATTCAATAATTCGATTTAAGTTATCTTAGGTACTGATTTAAGATAATTATCATCCCACCTCTGTAAATTAAATTACTTATTGTCATCTTGTTGACAGGTGTAATAATAAAGTGAAGTTAAAAAAAAAAAAAAAAAAAAAATTCGTCGCTCCATGGCATCGTGTTCTTTTTGAGTGCATAAAACTGTGTTAATGGCAATTTCCTTGCTTTGAATCCACGAAAACAAATGTTGTACATTTAAGATCTGGTCAGTATATGGCCTTTGCAAACTTGCCTTAGTCGCCATGCGTTTTAGGGTTCCCCCTAACGCATCGCATGGGCCCTTACCGTGGGACGTCGCGAAAAAGTGCCACTCGACCTTGCAGTTTTGTTCTTCTTCAATTATGCAAAGATTGTAAAATTTTTTTTATTCTTGTACTGAGAAGCCGCGCCGTCTGAGAAGAGATGCACCGTGCACTGGTCGTTTGCCCAGTGATAAGCCTGAATTTCATCCTGAACGAGAAAAGTGTAATTCTCGGCAAAGTCGCTTATCACAATGAATTCATTTTGGGTTAATTTCTCCTTACTTTCCTTTAGAAATGTCGATTGCATCTCGGATATAAAATGGTGCGCCTTCAGTTCATTCAACTTGAATCCGAATTCCTCGATGAATTCCGGAATCTGCTTTACCACGGTCTCAAGGGAACATCTGCCGCTGCTAATTATCCACTGTTTGAAATGCACCTCCTGAATTAACAGCTGTTCAAACTTTTCCGCCAAATATTGCTCTAGCTCGTCAATCTTCGGACAATTGTCGCATTTGGACAGATGACAATTTTCCGTGGGGTATGCGCACAACGACTTCGACAGGAGGTCCCTATATGTTTCAATTTCACCGTGAAATACTAATTTCTTGCATGGAAAGAAAATTAATTTGATGTTTTGATGAAACATGCAAACGCAGACTGAATGCGTTCCTTGCCTGTCTAATGCCAGCACGCATTCTTTTGGTCGTAGGATGGCAAACTTAGAAAATCCCACTTTTTCTGCTGGGTATTTCTCATTGATTTATGATATGCTTCGGATAGATTACATAATAATAATCTGCGCTGCTTGTGTACTTTTTCTCCATCTTCACGTGTGATAACATAGTCACGTGTACCTGGGCAGGCGCGGCTGTTGTCATCATTGCAGTAAAAATCTTGAAGCCAAATTTCCTTGAGCCAAATTTCTTGGTGGGAGTCGCCAATATGCCCTTCTGTCGAACTAATTCTTTGCTTCTTCTCGCGATGTAAAAAGATGTTTGAAACTGTTCAGATATCTTGCGTATAGACCATGATTGAGGCAGCACAGATAAAATGAGATATTTCTCTGGAAAAGTGGTCGCTAAATTGAATTTTCTTTTCAACTGCTCAATCATTTGTTTGCCGTCATCAACGTCATCTGCTTGACTGCATTCGTTATCAGAGCCTTCATCAAATATTGTCGCGATTGTACTCATAACCTTGCCTTTTTTCTCTTTCCTGTATGTTTCACTTCGCAACTTTCTTTTTCTAATAGGCGTTTCACCTAAAGTGGTAATAGCCTCATTCAAAGGACTCAAAGACATATTGACCATCGGAATGTCTGCCTCACTATCAGATGAAACATTTTGTTCACTTGTCATTTCACTCTCGGATTGTGGCTGCATTTGTGTCAATGCATTTGCTTGTTGAGACAAATCGATTTTACACGTGGGGCAAATGAATTCTGCTTCTTCACCGCATTGTATATTAAATTTATTCATGTATCGCTTCAAAACACCAGTTAATTTTAATACTTTTATCTTTTTCGAACGATGTCCACTCTTGTTAAACGGATTGCAGCAAAATTTATTCATTTTACTTTAAATTGTCTTTACAGCTTCACTCTTTACTTTACAAAAAAACACTTTAACACTTTCACGTTTAGTATTCAACTGAAATTTGACTCAGAGTGTGTGAAGTATTTATATTTATTTTTTGTTAAAAAATAGGTAAAAAAAATAAGCGATATTTGCTTTTCTTTAATAGGAAAATTTGCGTGAACTACTGGTCATAAAATGTTTTTTAAAGAGGGACTTAATTGGTTACTGCCAATAAGCCGACCACAGGTCATAAAATGTTTTGTAAATTTTTTAAATTACCAGGTAATAAATATTTCCCCATATTTATGGAAAATCCGTGTTTTATGACTTGTTTCTGCACGTGTCATTTTAGGCGAAATATTTATTACCTGGTAATTTAAAAAATTTACAAAACATTTTATGACCTGTAGCCTCAGTCGGGTTTGGTGTGCCATTACATGCCACTGCTGCTATTATCCATGGATTTATGGCCGATCTTGTGAAGGCAGGCAGACCATATTCACTACACACTCAACTTGGGGCTCTTAAAAAAAATTGATTTTTTCTTCATAAATGTATTTTTAACTGTAAAATAATTTTTAAAACGTATTTTTAACAAGGTGGTCTCTTAAATGCTCTTCTCCTGTCCAAACAAGGAGTCGGGGCCGATTTTTTTATTGCTGATTCTTAAAGCAAAAAGTATGAGGAATCGAAAAAAAAAAATTAGCCGGAAAATTTAGGAGCTTCTGTGGAAAATCGGAAAATTTAATTTTCATGGGAAAATTTAAAGGTAAATTTCTAAGAAAAATTAGGAAAATTTTATTTTTCAATTAAAGCCTGATTCAATACCTTTCCAACGAGCTATCACTCGTTGCGATCGCTTTAGTAGTTTTTTTTTTTAAACAACTTTCAATGAGGTCCCTTATGAAGAATTCTTCAATTTTGTCACAGACAGTGGTGTACACCACCACTAAACCAGTCACTATAAAAAAAAAAAAAATATGTAGGTACATTATTTTTTGCTGGGCAATCGATTGAGACTATTTATTTTAAAATCGGAGAGGGGTCGTCCAAAAGGTGATCGCTTTCATATGGAATTGCTCTTTTTTTTTTTTTAATACATTTCAATTATTTATTGAATCTTCAGAATTGAAATGACAATAAGTTTTCGAATCTTAATACTAAAAAAAAAATAATAAGTCCAGCCAGTGCTAGACAAAATATTATGATAATACAAAAAATTTATATCCACTGATCCAGTCATCTGTTTTGCGCTTGAGTTAAAGCATGGGTCTCCCTCCTTCTCAACCGAACATGGCCACTAAAGTTAAGGATGTCTCGTGCAAGTGGGTTTGGATGGTGTTCAAGTTTGCTGACATATTTTGAGGCGTATTTTGTAAGTTCGACTTTCACCAAAGGAATGCCTAGATCTTTGTGAATTCTAGAATTTTTAACGTACCATGGAGCTGCAGTAATTGTACGTAGAATCTTATTTTGACCCCTTTGAATTTTTTCAATGTTGGATGCTGAGGCAGAACCCCATAATTGAATTCCATAACACCAGATTGGCTTTAGAATTGCATTGTACAACAAAAGTTTGCAATCCAACTTTAATGTAGAATTTCTGCCGACTAGCCAATTAATTTGCACTGCTTTTAATCTCATCTGTGTAAGTTTTGCGTCGATATGAGACTTCCAAGTTAAACGACGATCGAGATGGATTCCGAGGTATTTCACTTCATTGTGTTGCGGGATAATTTGATTATTTATTCTGATGGACGAGCAGGTATCTTTTCGCAATGTGAAAGTGATATGAATACATTTTTGTTCATTTACCCTGATTTTCCAAAGCTCTAGCCAATTCTCTAGTTTATAAACATAATTTTGCAAATTCTGTGATGCAACTTAGTGGTCCTTATGGACGCTGACAAAGGCTGTATCGTCTGCAAAAGTTGACGTGTGGATTTTGGGGTCTGACGGCATGTCGGAGGCATAAATCAAATATAAAGTAGGGCCCAGTATGCTACCCTGTGGCACACCTGATTCAATTGGCTGAGCGGTACTTAAAAAATTGCCTTCTTTGATTTTAAATTTGCGACCGTATAAATAACTTTCCATGAGTTTATGTGTGTTAGCAGGCAGAGTTAATTTAATTTTGTGCATTAAACCGTCATGCCAAACTTTGTCGAACGCTTGGGACACATCAATGAAAAGGGCGGAGCAGTATTTTTTGTCTTCAAACGACCCTCTTATCACATTTACCAATCTGTGTGTTTGTTCGATGGTACTGTGTTTAGCTCTGAATCCGAATTGATGATTAGGAATACATTCAGTGTCATTTAGTATTGGAGTCAACTTAGTCATTAACAATTTTTCGAACAGTTTAGAAATTGTCGGCAGTAGGCTAATTGGCCTATATGACTCCACTTTGGTGTGGTCCTTCCCTGACTTAGGAATCATAGTGATCATAGACACCTTCCAATCTGCAGGATAGTATTCTAGGCGTATAATAGCGTTGAAGATAAAGAGGATAATTCTTCTTGCTACACGAGAACTCCACAAGCATTTTATTGCTGATTTTATCCATACCTGGAGCCTTTCTAAGGTTCAGAGTACCAATAGCGTTTTGGACATCACGAAAGTTTAGTCTTAGAGGTACAGGAGGTCTTATAACAAGTGGTGGCAAATCAGATTCGTTATTATTTGAGTTGTTTATAGTAAACACATTTCTCAAATGGTTAACAAATAATGTCCCTTTCTCGGAATCATTTCTAGCCCAGTCACCAGTCGGATTTCGCAAAGGAGGTTTTCCTCTCACTGGTCTTTTTAAACCTCTTGCCGCCCTCCATAACGAGTAGTCAGATTGTGTTGTACAATCAAGACCCTCCAAGTAAGATCTAAGTGAGGCCGTTCTTTGGGTTTCTAACAAATGTCTTAGTATATCTCTGCATACACGTAGCCTAGCTTTCAGTTAGGAGACCTATAAATTTGCCACTCTCTTCTCATTCTTCTTTTTTCGGATAGGAGATGTTCGAGTTCAGAGAAATAAGTTCTGTTTGTCCTATTTCTACATTCAACGTGATAAGTGGAAGCGTGATGCACAGCTCGTCGAAGGTTCTCGGTAAAGTTGCCAATCGACTCATCAATATCGTCGGTAGTTCTCAACACAACATTTTCCGTGCAATGAGAACTTAAATACTTTTTGTATTTTATCCAACTTACTCGGGTCTTAGTCATGTTCATAATGTGGAGAACCACACACTTGAGGGAAATGCATTGAAATGATAGTAGGAGAGTGATCTGAGGACAAGTCCAGTGAAGGATCCACTTGCATCCATTCTACAGGGATATTTTTCACTACTCCAAAGTCAATAACATCGGGAATCTTCCGTCGGTCCGTCGGCCAGTAGGTGGGATGTCCACTTGAGAGTACATCTAAGCCCATTTAACAATTGTGTTGAAGAGTACGCGACCCTTTGGGGTTACCAGACGTGAACCCCAAAATGTGTGTTTGGCGTTAAAGTCACCAGCAACTAAAAATCTAGCTCCAAGGGATTTAAAGAAGTTATGGTATTGGTGTTCTTTTATTGAAAATCGAGGCGGAGAATAAATTGATGATCGACATCATCCTCAGTCATGCTCATCCGTAGCCAACTCCAACAAGTGAAAGAAATTCAGTCCATTAGTGAGAGTGCTATTGATCGTCTTGTGCCTTTTGCTGTTAAGGTGCAGAACCTTGCCGCCTTTTTGGAATCTGCTAATGGACGACAGCATTTGGCCAATCCTACACTGATGGATGAGTTAGTCGGTAAGCTTCCCTTGAGTAAACGAATGGAGTGGGCCCGCTATGCCTCAACAATTAAACCATATCCAACAGTTATGGATTTCAACAAATGGCTCAAGGACGTTGCGGATTTGGTGCAAACTATTCAAGGGGTGAGTGATAATCGAAATTATAGTGAAGCTAAAAGAAAAGTTGTCCTCCATGCCGTTGATGGTCAACGCAAACAAGAATGCCCTATGTGTCAGGGTGGTCATAAATTGATTGAGTGTAAACAATTTAGTTCATTGAGTGTGCCTGACAGATGGACTAATGTGAAAAAATTGAGGTTATGTTTTTCGTGTCTTGGTTCGGGCCATCCTAGTAGAAGTTGCCGTAATCGAAAGGAGTGTCCCATTGATGGTTGCCTGAAAAAACATAACAAATTATTACATGATGGTGGAAATAATTCTGGGTCAAGTGAGTCGACAGCCACGGGTGGTTCAGAAAATGGTAGTGCATCCGTCCTAAGCTGTGTGTCCCGTGCTGTAGATAACAGTGTGTTGCTGTTTCGAGTTGTGCCTATTATACTTTATGGTCCTAGTAACAAGATTGAAACTTATGCGTTGTTGGATGAAGGTTCTTCAGTTACTATGGTGGACAGGTCTTTGGTGAGGCAACTGGGCCTCCGGGGCCAACAAAGTAAATTAAATTTACACTGGTACGCTGGAAAGGCATCTGAGGAAATAGCATCTGTGGTTGATCTACAAGTAAGTGGGGTTGGTAAGCAAAGGAAATATGCTCTAAAAAATGTTTATGGTGTCTCAAATCTTAAACTGCCGACTCAAAGTTTTAATATGGACTTAAGCTCTCATCCTGGTTTACCTATTAAGTTGTACAATAGTGTTGCCCCTAAGGTCTTAATTGGATTGGATCACTGCCACCTTGGTCTTCCTGATGAAATTGTGCCTTTGGAAGAAAATGGTCCTTATGCAGCCAGCACCCCATTAGGCTGGGTGGTTTTTGGTTCAATGAAGGGTAAGCTATCACATTCTCATTCATGTTTGTTGACAGTTAAGCCAGAACAGAAGGTATATGACTTGGTGGCAAGTTACTTTGAAACGGAAAATTTTGGAGTGAACGTTTTGCCGGTCATAGAGTCCAAGGAGGTGGTACGAGCTCGTCAAATCTTGAAGGAATCTACAGTGAAGGTGAAAGGGAGGTTCCAAACTCGACTCTTGTGGCGTACTGATGATGTTATTTTGCTTGATAGTTACTCCATGGCTCAAAATAGACTCAATGGTATTGAGAGGAAGATGATGAGGTTTCCTGAATTTGGAGATGCTTATAAGGTCATCATGAAGGATTATGTATCAAAGGGGTATGTACGTAAACTGTCGCCTAATGAAGCTTCTGGTGTTTGCTCTAGGACTTGGTATCTTCCCCACTTTGGAGTGGTCAACCCTAATAAGCCTGGAAAGCTCCGTCTAGTTTTTGACGCTGCCGCAACTGTTGAAGGTGTCTCATTGATCTCCAAGCTATTGAAAGGGCCTACGGAATATAAGCCTCTGCCATCAAATTTGTTCAATTTGCGAGTTGGAGCTGCCGCAGTTTGTGGGGACATTAAAGAAATGTTTCACCAGGTCCTTGTGGCTCCTGAAGACAGATGCTCCCAACGGTTCCTTTGGCGCGAAGATCATACAAGGCCACCCGATACTTATGAGATGCTTGTGATGACATTTGGAGCTGCTTGTTCGCCCTGCGTAGCCCACTATGTCAAAGATACCAACGCTTTAAGCTATCGTGAAGAATATCCTCGCGCAGTTAAGTCTATAGTGGATCATCATTATGTGGATGATTTTGTCGACAGCTTTCCAACCCCTGAAAGAGCCATTGAGGTTGCCCAACAAGTTCGTGACATCCATAAGGTTGCTGGGTTCGAACTACGGAACCCAGTTTATTTCAGCAGATTTTCTTCTTATTTGAAACTAAAACGTACGGTTGCCTGGATGCTACGTTTTATAAATCGATGCCAAAAGAAAATGAGCGGTGAAGAAATTATTGCTTTAACCGTTGCTGAACTAAAAAACGCTGAAATATTTATTTGCCGCCAAATACAGAAGGAAAAATATAATATTGAAATAGAAATTTTAAGAAATGAAAGAAGCTTGCCGAAAAGTAGTAAACTGTTTACGTTGGCTCCATATTTGAATGAAAATTCACTACTTCGAGTTTATGGCCGCGTGGACTCAGCTAGTTGGTTGCCAATGGAAATAAAACGTCCGATTATATTGCCGTCGGCTCATGCCGTTACTGAGTTGTTTGTGGCCCATGTACACGAAAAGATGAAGCACCAGATTTTCGAAGCAACGATATGTGAAATCAGAAGATCATCTTGGATCCCCTGCCTTAGAAAAAATTTACGTAAGTGTGTTTCTAAGTGTTTTATTTGCAGATTTCGCCGTACATTGCCGGTGTCACCTCTCATGGGTTCTTTGCCAGAAGACAGACTGACGCCATATATTCGGCCCTTTACCTACACTGGTTTGGATTATTTTGGGCCACTAACCATAACTGTTGGTCGACGCCATGAAAAAAGATGGGTTGCTCTATTTACATGCCTAACCGTGAGAGCTATCCACTTGGAAGTTGCCTTTGACTTGTCCACAGACGCGTGTATACTTGCCATACGCAATTTTATAAACCGACGTGGTACGCCTACAAGACTCAGAAGCGACAATGGAAAAAATTTTGTTGGTGCTGACCAAGTCGCTAAAAGGTTTAATAAGGTGTTTGATGTGGTCCGAATTGAAGATGAGCTGTCATCGAAAGGTATTGACTGGCAGTTCAATTGTCCATATAATCCTGCAGAAGGTGGTATATGGGAACGTATGGTCCAGTGCGTCAAAGGTGTGCTACAGTCAACTTTGAAAGAGTCTGCCCCTCGTGAACATATACAACAGAGTTTCCTGATTGAAGCTGAAAATATTGTCAATTCTCGTCCGTTATTCGTCGTGATGATGTCCGCACTAGCACTGGTGTCATAATGCGTCCAGTTTCAAAACTTGCCGTCCTAGATCTGGAGTAGTGAATCGTGGCCGATCCACGGGGGTGGGGATGTCGCTTAATGGCTCATGGAGCTGTATACATTTATTGTTATTTTATTTGTTTGATTTAATTTATTTGATTTGTATTTATTTAATGTAATAACAGTCTGTGAATTGCCTAAATGTTATTTGTCTCTTGATCATTTATGTATTTGTTTTCCCTTTTGTGTCTATTTGTTTACATGCAAATGATCAAATTCATTTTATATACATTCTACTGCAGTGCTTTGTTTCGTTAAGTTGGCCCGTTATTTAACATGTTTTATATACGTACATAAATATTTGTGGCTCAACATAAACATTTTAAGAAATTTAATTTAGTTCGTGAGGAAAAGCACTGCGGTAAGTACATGAAGTACATTTATATTTTATATTTTAATTTTATGTTTTTTTATATAGAAATAAACGCTATTAATCAATGTTAAGAAATTGGGTCTTTTCATTTGGTTAGTTAAATTCGCTCCTTACGAACAACCATCGCCGCCAGCGATAACACCCTCATTTACCACTTATGATGGTGGAGGCTATAAAAATATGTATGAATTATCCATTATTATCATTACAATTAAACGTTAGGTTAACATTATGTTATATTCAGTTCAATGACCTTAAGTTATGAGCGATATGTATTCTATTATCTTACGTAAGTATATAAACATTACTTACCGCATTTACTATAAATATACCTCTTCCACGACTTGATGCAGCTGGCTTCACAATCCAGGGACCTCTGTGTTTATTGTGGGCTGTTACGAGATCTTTGTACTCTAAAGGTAACATAAATGATTGTGGTATGATATCGAAGTGTTTGAGTCCACGCAAATGCTGCATTCGTTCAATATTCTTATATAAACGATCTTTGCGTGTCAATTCATAAGACCTAAATAGAATATGTGGATTGTAAAGGAAAATTATCATTTAATTTGAAATTAAAGCTTTTTTGAATTTGTCTTTACAATTTTAAATATACCTAGGAAAGTGATTAACTCGTTGATAGGGAGCTAGATTTCGCAAAATGTCAGGTTTCATGTGAATTCCAGTCCACAGAATGCTAAATTTTTCATTCTCCTCTGCCTCCGTTAAACCATGACGGGCAAAAATTGTTCGTAATAATTTCGTTTCCGTTTGAATAAATTTGTACGTTAATTTGAGATCAACAGCAGGCATACCAACAGCCGGCGAATATTCATCAAATTCATTCACTAATTTACCTTCATCGTCTTCATCTTCTGCATCACCAACAGCATCGGCTATGTCTGTCTGATCAATTTCAGTTATAGTAGGAGCTTTTACTACCTCAATTTCCTCCAGTTCATCGCCTTCACTCGAAATTGAATAATCACTTGAAGATAGCGACTCGCACAATTTCTTTTCTGACTTAACGATATGCACAATATTTTTTGGTGCCCTTACTAAATTCCTTTTTCCATTATCCGCTAATAGTGGAAATGATGATTCCTTGCTAACCGACGTTATCAATGAATTAGCACTTCTACTTGTGGATGGTACATGATTATCAATACCAATCGTATTAATATTATTACTACAAATGTTTGCATTACGTATTGGTTCACATTCTATATTCGTAATATGATAAGATGAATCGCAATCATTTGAAACGAGTGGTTGTTTAGTTTTTGTATTTAAAATCGAAGTTCGGAATACCAGAACAGCATCGCGTGATCCTAAACTACCACTTGTAATCCAATCATCATTACTAGGTTTTTCAATGCGTTTGCAACTTCTGTAATAGTTAATTAATTTATTTGTTAGTAATTAATATATTATCGTTAATACTAAATATAGTACAGAATTAGGAGAAAATACATACTGTGTGGATTTTGCAATATAAAACTTGAATAGACATTTTTATATCGACATACATACATGTGTATGTACCAAAGTATATGTATGTACATATTTAGAAAAGTTTGCTTTTGATCAGCGATGCCCACTTATCCCTTTTCGGGCTAGATTTAGCCCGATTTTAGTCACTCAAAATGCGAAAAAGGCCGAAAAAAAAGAAAATTTGATGTGGCTTTATATGGATTTTTTTCCATTTAGCCCATTTTACAAAAATGTTTACGCGTTTTGAGTCTCAAAAGTTGGCATCACTGCTTTTGATATTTAACATATTTTAACTTAATTAAGTCCTGTTTCACACTCATCAGTTATGACTGTCAAGTCAAGTATTTATCAATGAGAAGAAAAAAGATAATTTTCTCTTTCCTTCTCAATGGGAAGAAAAATACTTGACTTGACGAGTCAGAACTGATGAGTGTGAAACAGGTCTAACGGAACAACTCGTGTTTAGATGAAATGTATTTTACGCCTTAAATAATCCCCCAGAATGGAAGCTTTCACTAGTTACAATAGTATTAAATGTTGTATCGGATAGACCCATTATTCATATATTTATTTTCAAAGCTATTTAAAAACAAGTAAGAGTGCTATATTCGGCTGTGCCGAATCTTAAATACCCTTCACCTAAGCGTACTAAGAAATACAGAAACTACAGTAGACTAGAATATCCTAATTCTGTGTCTTCTATTCAGTCTTAGTGCAAATTTTATTAGTATTTGATATATTGTTTGAAAGACAATTTTACGACCAACATAATTTATGTTAAATATTTTGAAATGTTGTCTAATTTTTACCATTTTTAATTGATTTAATTACCAATTCTTACCATAATTTACAGAGTCTGTCTGATGTTCATAATAATCTTCAGTGTAATTTAACAAACAGAGTATAAAAAAGGGGTACAATTCGGTTTTAGTGATTTTGCTCAAAAAAAAAAAAAAAAACAAAATGAAATAGGGCTTTTAGAGGAGATACCAGCAAAAAAAAATTTGTTGCCGGTCACGCCTATTTTCGAGGGGGCGGGCCCTTAAAGTTGAAAATACATAGGCCTATATCTCAGGAACTACTGGGTGTCTGATAATTTGTAATACATTAAATAAAAGGATTAAAAATACCTTTCCAACGATATATATCATGATTATAAAATATGGACCCAATATGGGTTAAATCCGAAAAGAAAATTTTTTGACCCGAATTTATTTGTTTTTTGGAAATGGTTCTATATGGTAGGTATGACAAATTATGGGCCGATCTTCTTAAATTTTGGAACAGTTATTTTCATGCATATGAGGATATTTCACGTAGAATTTCAACATAATAACGGTATATTTAAGATATATATTAGTATTAACGTGGATTTCGAGAGTGGACCTTATGTGGGGGATATAGTCAAATATGGACCGATATTCTCAAAATCCAGCAGTTAGATTTAGGCATGTATGTAAATGATCAGTGTAAAATTTTGGATTGGTACCCTTTTTTATAAGCGATTTATGGGTATTAAAGTGATTTTCGGAAGAGGGCTTTATATGGGGCATACGGTTAAAAATAGACCGAAATTCACAAAATTTTGTGGGATGATTTTTGTATATATTAAAATGATATGTGCAAAGTTTTGAGTCGGTACCGATATTTATACAATATATATAGGGAAAAATTTTTTTTTCAGATGTGGTCCTTGTATGGGAGCTATGACCAGTTCTGGGCCGACCACCATAAAATTTAGTACAGCAATTTATTTGCCTATAAAGAGTATTTATGTAAAATTTTAGCCGTTTAACATTATTTATATCTGTTTTATGCGCATTTAAGTGAATTTCGGAAGTGGACTTTATATGGGGTCTATGGTCAAATATGGACCGAACTAAAAAAAATTTCGTTTTGCGATTTCTTTTTGCACAAAACTTAGTTTTGCTGAATTTTGTCTTGATATTCCAATTTTATAGGCATTTATGTATAATTGAGCAATATTTCGGGAAGATTTTTGTATGGGGGCTATGACCATTTCTGGGCCGATCACCATAAAATTTGGTACAATAATTTATTTGCCTATAAAGAGTATTTATGTCAAATTTTAGCCGTTTAACATTATTTATATCTGTTTTATGCGTATTTAAGTGAATTTTGTAAGTGGACTTTATATGGGGTCTATGGTCAAACATGGACCGAATTAAAAAAAAATTTCGTTTTGAGATTTCTTTTTGTATAAAACTTATTTTTGCTGAATTTTGTCTTGATATTCCAATTTTATAGGCATTTATTTATCATTAAGCCATATTTCGGGAATATATATATTTGTATGGGGGCTATAAGAAATCATGGACCGATTCTTACTATTTTCCGCACACTTTCTTCTTTTATAGTACAAACAACGTATACAAAATTTCATGGTATTATCTGCAATAGTTTTCAAAATATTGCAATAAAATGGATGAAAAATATGAAATTTTTATGGAGGTGGTCTCACATATAGGTTCATAACTCTGGTTAACCTAAACCGATTTTGCTGATTTTAAATAGCAAACTTCTCGAAAGCACTTCTGACAGAATTATTGAAGGTTTGGATCCCGAGTATATCTGGGGACTTCAAAAAACTGATTTCAACAGACAGACAGACAGACAGACAGACAGACGGACATGGCTTAATCGACTTCGCTATCTATAAGGATCCAGAATATATATACTTTATAGGGTCGGAAAATTTTTTTGTGGAAATTACACACGGAATGACAAACTTATATATACCCTTCTCACGATGGTGAAGGGTATAATAAACTTGTGAACTAGTTGAAAACAGAACATAATCAAGGTGACACACAATACTATCAAATAAACTAATATATACATAAATATGTATATCTGTAAATGTTGTATGGAAAATTGGTTTTATACAGGGTGATTTACAGTCAAGGCTAAAAAATAAATATTGTACAAACTTTATTTTTGAAATTTGTTTTCTCAATTAATATTAATTGATTCCCAATTTCAATTGGTTTATTCTCAATAATGATTTGGATTTTTTCAATTTCAACTTGATCATGTTTTAATGAAACCAATAATGTTCTCCTGAATCACCGGAAGGCGATTTCGTAAAGGACTCCAGCATGTATACACGTATTGTTTCGCAAAACATTTTAAATTATAGTTAGACATTTTTCTGATATATCACATATAAAATCCTTTTCGTAGTTTTGCCTTTGTATTTAATGAAAGATATTATTTTAATTAAAAAAAAGATGTGGAATAATTTACAAAAATGCGGAAGAAAAGTCTAAAATGAAACTGACTATATAAAATTAAATAAAATCACCATATCTAACCGGGAATGGCTATTGCACATAGCCATTTCTCTTAGGAATACAACTTTAATTATGTGTTATCAAAAAGCAAAATTCAAAAATTGTAAAAGTACATAAACAATTGAGTTAGTTGTAAAATATGTATAGTATAATTTTACATACTCGATACTGTACTCAATACATGTTTTTTTGATTACTCGATACTGCTTTCGATAATACTTTCAAATCTGTACTTTATCATAAAACACATTCCTATTGTGTTCCTTATATGTAATACTGAAATATATTACTGAGTATGGAGAAAAATAGGCATTTTAGATTACTAAATACCTATGTAAATATTTAATACTCGTAATTTCACTACTTTATTGGAATCTATTTTTACATTTGTACTCAACTATTATTGGTTTTTATATGTATACTGCACGTTTTTCACTAATTTTGTAAAGTAGATAAGTATTATCTAAGACCTAACTAAGTATGAACGTATATGTATATATTCTGGATTCTTATGATTCGAAGTCAATTTAGCTACGAGTATGTTCGCCTATCTGAAATTAATTACATTTATACAAAAATGTATACAAGTGTATTGAAAATCAATTCAGTTTTGTTAAATATTCCTGTTAAAAATGTAATACATTTTCGTTTGCATGTTTGTTGTATTAATTTGTTTACTGGTACATATAATTAATCGTTTTCGTCTAATCTAAACTTAATATTTTATAAACTTTTGTGTTAAATTTTTATCTGCGTATGTACGAGGTCTGATAAAAAAATCCGTTATTTTAAAGTATTTATTTATTCATCAATAACTATCTTGTCCCCTTCAAAGTCCCCCTCAGATATACACTTATGCCAACGAAACACTTCTGAAAAGCGCTTTTTTGTTATCGCCAACAGCTCCTGTTTTGATTTTACTTTTATCTCCTCAATCGTAGCAAAACGCTTTACACCCATGATTCGTCGCCAGTTATGACCTTTTTGAGGAAATCTGGATCGTCGTTGACGATGTTCAACTGCTCCTGAACGATGTCCATGCGACCTTGTTTTTGCTCAAAATTTAGCAATTTTGGAACAATCTTCGCTGCCGCACGTTTCATGCCTAAAACATCCGTAAAAATTGCTTGGCATGAGCCGAACGATATGCCAACATCATCAGCAACCTCTCTCTCTCTCTAAGTGATTCGACTATTATCCAAAATCATTTTCTTTACCGCTTCAATGTTTTTATCGGCTGTTGACGTGCTCGGGCCACCAGGACGAGCATCGTTATTAACATCTTCTCGGTCTGCCTTAAACCGGTTATACCATAATTGAACTTGTGTTCTGCTCATAGTAGACTCGCCAAACGCCACAGTCAACATTTCAAATGTCCTTGCGCATTTAATTTCTTAAACAAAACTTAATAGTTTCTTTGATCCATTTTTTAGAATAGTAAAAAATCGAAGAGCACACCAAAACACGACTAACAGTTTTATCTGTCAAAAACAAACTGACAATCCAAAATGGCTGATATTACCAACACACATAACAGACATGTGTACATAACAGGAGAAAAATGAGAAAATCGAACATACGTAACTCACGAAATTTTAAAATAACGGTTAATTTTTCATCAGACCTCGTAGATACGAGTACATATTCTATGAGACGATACATAGCAGTAAGATATTTACAAAGTAGATGGTAGACTACTTGGTAGGTGACTAAATGACAATAACGCCTTTCTGAAAGCCGCTTTACTGCTTTTTGCTGGATAAATAAATAATTCTGGAACAAATAAATTTGCGTAACGTTACAATTATATATGTGGTGAAAATTTGAGTCAAATTGGATAATTCTAAACCGCGGTGCACATAGCTTAAAGTTCAAATTTTAGGAAATTTGCGTTTTTTTAAGCACAGTGTATAGCTTTGGTTATTATTTTCACGATTATTGTAATGAAACACAGACAATTAATACACTATTACTTAATATTCATTAATATATTTTTTTTGCACAAAATCGTTAACCCATTTTAGCTTTGGGGTCATAAATGATCCATTTATTATGCTACTCACTGTATATATATTTTGTGAATATTTATATAAGCAAATATATGAATGTAAATCGTTGCATTAATAATGTAAAGCTTATGGAATAAATTTGATTGACAAATCCTTTAAAGTCGCGTCTTTTGGGTATTGCTATCTGTTGCGGCTGCAACTTCCTGAATTTAAAATAAAATGGAAGGCACTGCAACTAGTGCAACCAAGCGATTACCGCTAAAAATACTTGTACTGAATACCCGTAACAATAAACAAAGAACATAAAAATTATCGAATTCAACTCTGATACTAAATACAAATACTTTCAAAAAATCAGTTATAAATTTAAAAAACAAATAAACTAAATGAGAATTTTTCCTCTTGCGAGTATTATTGTAAAAACTTTTTAAAAAAATTATTATTTATTACATTTTTGTACATTACATTTTGCTAGTGTCTCTTTGTATATCTCTCTATGATTTTACATTTATGCTTTCCAACGGAAAGCTAATGTAGAACATATAATAGAGGTATACAAAAATAAATTTCAAATACATTTTATATTTAACTAGAAGTAAATCTTCGAATAAAAAATTTTTTTAAAAAACAAATAAAGTAAAACTAATTCATAACACTGTCTATAAACAAAAAAAAAAATTAAACAAAAAAAAAAAATATATACAAATACAGTTATTAAGAAGTATACATATCCCAACAGACCAAAAAATAAGTAAAGTATAATAGTACTTTAGAAGAAGCTTTTTAAAAAAAATACTGAAGTTTTTTTTAATCATATTTGAGAAACTATTATCCTTCAGAATATGTTTTTAAACATAGAATATAATAAATAGTATACAATAAATATATCGAGCCATTACCGCCAAAATAATGTATCCCACACCATAATCGATTGTTGTTTTTTTTATCGAAATCGATAGTTCAACATCATTTAAAATTATTAAAATTAAATGTATTACACAAAACAATATTTACATTATAAATTTTAAAATAATGGCTTTATTCAAACTGATTTTATTTAAAAAAACCCTTCCCCTGTAAAATTTTGAGTTTGTGGGATACATTTTTTCGGCGGTTATGGCTCGATATATTAAACATGCTTGTCATATTTTGTCATTGTTAATTATGATTTAAAATAAAAAATTATATTTTTAAAATTGTTTTGTTTATCTGAAAAGTTTTGATTTTTTTTTTTTTTGTTTTGGAAAAATTTTAATTTTTTCCTTTTTTAACTATGAATGCCATTAAAGGTTTTTATTTATTTACTTTTTTAAGGAGAAAGACTTGTCGTCGGTAGCCAAAGCTTCGAGTTTTGTAAAAAAAAATTTTGGCGGAAGCTTTTTAATATTGTTTTCAAATCACATCGAATTCCCGAAAATGAGAATTTCTTATTTGCAAGCATAACCAAATTTTACAATTGTTGAAATAAGCTTATTCTAAAATTGTAGGCATAAGCTTATCTTTATTTAGTTTAATAAAATATTATTTATTTTTATTAAAATTATTATTTTTTTCTAAAATTGAGAATATAAGCTTCCTTATAGGGTTCCTTTTTGATTATTTTACAATAATTTAAAAGTGTTTTTCTATAGTTTCTCAAGTCTTTTTAAAGCTTAAGGCTTATGCTCGCAAGCTTTATTATAATATGTTTCTAAAGGGTTTTGGTCTATTGGGATGTTACGATATTAATTATATGTTCAATACCTTGAACAAATACTGTCTCTGAGCCTCATTTTTTGTAACTTTTTGATTGTAATCTTGCACTAGCTGCACAGTCGTTGACAATTTTTATTTTTTCTACTATAAGCTCTCCGCTTCTGTAGCTTTTTGAATACGTCCATGTTTTGGGGTCTTCTTTAAGGAAATCGGTACAAATGTTAAAGCGGCTGAATAATTTAATTGTATTTCCGGAACACAATTATGTCAAAATACTTGCATCGTCTCTGCAAATAAAACGTTTTACTTCTCCTTATCTTAACTGCAGCTTTTTTGGAGGTGGTTCAATTACTTCCAATATGTCGTCGGAAATTTTATTTTTATTAATATTTCAACAAGTCTAGCCTTAGTTTCCACAGATATTATTTATTTATTTATTTTACGTCTACGGAATAAATCCTCACAGACCAATTATAAAAAATTTATATAATATACAAAATAATAAAAAAATTAGACAACAATTTAATTACACTGATAAAGGTACAAAGTGAAATACGTTTAATTACATTAACATTAACAGAAAAATCAATTAGAAAATAAAAATAATTATAATGTTTACACAATTTTCTAAGAGAATCAGAATTAGCATAATTTATTTGATTAATTTGAATATAAATTGGAATGTAGAAACGAGTTAATCGATGAGGAACAGTAAAGTTTATGTTGCTGAGTAGGAAGTCAGAACAGACTGCACCATTTATTAGGTTAAATAAAAATGAAACGCTAAGCATAGTTCTTCTGCTCTCCAACATTGGTAATTTTATTAATGCAAGCCTTGTAGTATAAGGAGGAATAATGACGTTAGGATTCCATGTTGAATTACCCAAACAAAAAAGAAGAAACTGTTTTTGCACTGATTCTATTATGTTTTTGAGATAATCCGCATCCGGATCCCAAATAACAGATCCATATTCCAAGATTGGTCTGACTAAAGATGTGTATAACCGTTTAGTAATGAGTGGTTCAGTAAACTCCTTAGCCCATCGTTTTATAAAAGCCAACACACCACAAGCTTTGTTTACCATTATATATATGTGTTTTTTGAAATTTAATTTAGGATCCAAAAGTACTCCAAGATCTGAAAATTCCGTAACCAAATCAAGTTGATGTCCGCCCAATGTAAAGTTAAATAAAGAGTTATCATTTCTTGAAAAACGCATATGTTTGCATTTTTTCAGATTCAGTTCCATTAAATTAAGCACGCACCATTGAAATAGTTCATCTAAATCATGTTGCAGCAAATTTTTGTCAATGTTATTGTTATAGCTATGAAATATCTTCACATCATCGGCATACATTAAGACGTTACAATATTTAATTACGCACGGCAAGTCATTGATGAATAAAGAAAATAAAATTGGACCAATGTGACTGCCTTGGGGCACTCCAGAACTTACAATAATATTTTTTGATGTAGTGTTATTGAACACAACATTTTGTTTTCGGTTTGTTAAATATGATTTAATCCAATTTAAGCTCCCGTGTGTAAGTCCCATAGCATGAAGCTTCATCAGAAGTAATTTATGATTGACTTTATCAAAAGCTTTACTAAAATCCGTGTAAATACAATCTGTAAATTTCCTTTTAATAAATCCACGATCTACTATAGTGGTCAGTTGCATGAGATTAGTTACTGTTGAAGGACCTTTACTAAAACCGTGCTGACAGGAAGAAAGTAGGGACGAAATTTGATGAAGGAGATTGTCGGTAACACACTTTTCAAAAAGTTTAGGGATTGTACTTAACTTTGCTATGCCTCTATAGTTTGTAACACATGACTTACTGCCAGATTTAAATAGCGGAATAATAAAGGAATCTTTCCACGACTGAGGAAAATAACCATATTTTAAGGATATATTAAATATTATGCTTAATGGAGTAACTATTGCATGTGCGCAATTCTTCAGAACACAACTAGGAACACCATCAGGACCCATATGGTATGAAGACTTAACAGATTTTAAGGAGTCTAAAATCTGATTTGTGTGGATTGGAGAAAAGTGTACCTACTCCGTCTCTAGAGGTACAACATACGGCAACGAATAAATGACGAAATCATATTGGGAATCAGAGTAAGTGGAGGGAAAAAAATCAGCAAACAAGTTGCTTATTATATGATCGTCACTGGATTCGTTAGCACCGTACTTCATTGTTTTTGGGAAGCCACCAGATTTCTTTTTAGAGTTAACAAATTTATAAAAGGATTTCGGATCGCTGTTAAAATTATGTTTCATATTAGATATATAGTTTTTATACAGCTCTGTGTTTAATAAGTTATATTCAGCACGTGAAACCGCAAATCTGCTATAATCAAACAGCAAGCTAGTTGTTTTATATTTTTTAAAGCGTTTATTTTTTATGTTTTTAAGTCTGGATAATTCTTTTGTGCACCACGGGGGACCAGATTTTTGTGCATTGCTAATTTAGGAACACATTCGTTAAAAAAGTTTGATAATTTTTCATAAAATTTTGCAATCATGGAATCAATAGCTGCTGGAGTATAACAATTAATTGATAGTAAATCATGTCAATTCGTATTATATAAAAGATGAATTAAGTCATCGTAGTTACATTTTTTGAAACAGAAAACCTTTTCATGTTGAATTGTTGAGTCAGAGTTACTTTTGAAAGGAACACTAAGGCTGATATCTAGCGTAGGATGATAGCGATCCTCAGTTGTTGTAATTGGATCTGCGCGCTGCAAGGAACAATCAGCTGGTTCATTTACAAAAACAAGATCTAATAATTTACCATACGAATTGTAAACTCCATTTATTTGAAAAAGACATAAATCGTATAAGCTATTCAAAAATTCAAACACCCAGTCAGCGGCTTTTATAGGAGTAAACATATATGAGTCAGATAAAAATTTCCATGATACATTTGGTAAGTTAAAATCACCAAAAACAAGAATAGAATCACCTGGTGCAGATAGTGATACTACTAATTTAATTAACGAAGCATGCTCTGTGTAAATAAGTTGATTATTATTTTGGCTTGGTGGGATGAAGGAGCAGGTCATAAATATTTTGCTGTTATGGAGTTGCAATTTATTTCTTCAGATGAAAACTTGTTGGAAATAGCTATTAGTACACCTCTTCCAATTGTAGTAGTGTCTCTATCAAGTCTATTAATATTAAAATTACTGCAAAGAATTTCGTTGTTCAGGATATTTTTATTTAACCAAGTTTCAGTGAATATTATTACGTGGTGGTTAAATGCAAAACTATCGATGTAAAGCTTGGACAATTTTGTGTTTAACCCAAAAACGTTTTGATAGGTAATACATAATTGGTTATCATTTTCAGTAATTAGTTTTTTTGATCAGATGACACAATTGAGGGAATCTGGGCAATATTTTTTATACTCTGGCGTGCTTTTGGAATATATTCCCTTACCAAAGTATTATCTGGCCAAAAACGAGGATCAATTATTTTATTGTCTATATCTATTTGTTGGTTTTGTTCGGCTACAGGTCGTTGAATAAATAAAATCTTTTGATTTTTATTTAAATATTTTTATTATTGTTTCCAATATTTCAATTAGCGTCGCTAATCATCTTCGGGGGTATTTAAAAATAATAAATAACACAAATTTTTTTTTCCTTATTTTACACTTATTGTCCCTCTGCTTGGAGAGTAACAAAAATCCAAGCAGAGGGACAATAAGTGTAAAATAAGGAAAAAAATTTTGTGTTATTTATTATTTTTAAATAAGTGTAAAATAAGGAAAAAAAAATTTGTGTTATTTATTATTTTTAAATACCCCCGAAGATGATTAGCGACGCTAATTGAAATATTGGAAACAATAATAAAAATATTTAAATAAAAATCAAAAGTTTTTATTTATTCAACGACCTATAGCCGAACAAAACCAACACATAATTAACCATCAATAAGGTCTACTAAAAACATACATTGTATATATCTGATGAAACTGTAATCTTAAAAGACGTGATGCTTCTTGGATGGGAATAGGAAAATTTATGAGTTAAAATTTCATCGTTTGATTTCAGCTTGGTTTTAATATAGTAGGATCAAATAAGGCGAATCCCACTAACTCTTCGAAATAGCTTTTTCTGCAGCATTTTCGTTTATTTGCCTGTATTCTTCCAATTTACGTATAAACATTAGGTCATTTAAAGGAGCCAATTGAACTTTTCCTGCATCAAACCAAAATGTCATGTAACATTTTATAATAAAGCCTGCCAACTCTATTAAGCCTTTAGTCTCACCTTTAGACATTTCTTTAAATTGGTTTCTAAAGAGTAAAATTTTAAGGCATCCACCTAGCTAAATTAAATGCTCCAGGTTTATAGAATGATATACCGCGCGATGGAGTTCCTCCTAAAAATATAACAATTAACTCCAAAAATTCTTTGTAGTCATTTCTCGGATATTCTTTTATTAGTTTTTTGTTTGCAAAAGCTACAATTTTGTCGCACTCATCACATATTATTTCTTTAAATCGAGGATCACTTATTCCAGGCTCGTAGTTTTCTTAGCGAATTTCAAGCCAAACTTTTCTAAATTTTTTAAATATAACTATGTCAGGCGTTGCGGTATGTATTCCGTTATTGGTCTCAGAAAATACTGCGGCCAATACTATTTCATATATATGATGTCGGCAGCCCATATATAGTATGTCATGCCCAATCCTTTTTTCCAATAGAGCACATGCGCCTTTAAACCTTCCGGTATTTGACGCTGTTGTGTCGAAAACAAAATATCAAACTTCTCCAAAGTATCATATACAGCAGATGATATTTCAAGGCGTTCCGGATGGAATGTCAGGAATATTTAAAATTTGTTCAGTCTTAGGAGCCGTGGCTAATATGGCTAGACGATCTTCCGTAATATTATTTAAAAGTTTTGTGTCCCAATGTATTGTTAAGGGCTGATTTAAATCTTTGAACAACGTTCTTGCTGATGTTTTTCCTCAAAATGTCTCTTTGCTTGAGCACAGACGTACGGTTAATAACATAATTATTAGGATTTAATCCCAATGCTTCTAAAACCATAACAAATATATGAACAGCATCTCTATTACTTAACTTTACTCGGTATTAATATATCTTTACGAGCCCTTTTTGGCTCAGCTGGTGACAAGTTCTAAATTTTCTCTTCACTATTAATCGATTCGCATTCTGAATCAGAAACATGTAAAATATCACGACCTATAGAAATTTAACTTTAGATCTTTGTTTTTTAGGAGTTTAAAATTATTTGCAAGGTATTGTAGAAGGTGGCCATCCGTCCTGTGTTTTACAGGACTGTCCTGTTTGTTGTTTACTGGGATATGGGAAATTTCCTATAATCTGGCAACATTGTGAATTGTCAACTTGAAATTGAATTGTCAATGTCAACTTGTTAAAATAACAATGTGAATGATTTGTGGTTAGTAATTTATTTATTTATTTAAATTCACATTTAAAATAGCATTAATTTTATTAGAGATAAAGCTCCAACAAAAAGAAAATATAATTTCAATGATGACTTAAAAAGCGAGTTTCCATTTATTAAAACAACAAGTAGCTCCAATGAGGTGAGTTGTGAAAAATGTTGGGCACATTTTTCTATAGCAAATAGTGGACGTACTGATATTAAACAGCATTTGCAAACACAAAAGCATAAAAGAGCAGATTTAGCCAAATCATTAAGTAAAGTTTTAACGAATTTTTTAAGAAGTAATACATTCAATGATAAAGAAAAGGACCTGGCTATTGTAGAAGGTACTTGGACATTTCACAGTGTTTAGCACAATTTTTCATTTAGGTCTAACGATTGCACATCAAAACTAATAAAATCGTGTTTCAATGAAAAATATTCTTGTGCTAGAACAAAATGTGAATCCATTGTTAACAATATTTTTACACCAATGTCATTAAATACAAAGCAGATTTGTCAAACGTTCAATGTATCACAATATATTTAGATTGTTCGAATCACAAAAATGTTAAAAGTTGTCCAATATTAATTCGATACTTTCTGCCGAATAAAGGAATTCAGATTAAGATTTTGGATGTTAAAGACCTTATTGGAGAAACTTCTGATATTATTTCAAAATATGTGCAAGAGACTCTTGAAAAAAAAAATGAAATAATTAGTAAAATGATAGCGTTTTGTGGAGAGAGCACAAATTGTAATTTTGGTGGTGCAGCCAGAAAAGATCAGAATAATAGCTTTCACAAAATGCAAAACTTCATTGGCCAAAAACTGATGTGTAAATTGCGCTGCACAGATTTTGAACAACTGCATACAAACTGCAGCAGAATGCTTACCTATTGATATTGAAGTTATTATTGTCAAAATTTATTCTTTTTTATATATTTATACAGTTAGAATTGAAAATTTCAGGGAAATATGTGAAGATATTGAAATAGAATATAAAAAGTTACTAGGACATAGCAAAAATGCCTGCTTTGGAAAGAATCATAAAACTATTTGAAGCTTTAAAATTATATTTTATGTCTCAACCAAAATGTCCGACAATATTACGAAATTTTTTTATGAATCCTTGTGCTGAATTATGGTTATGGTTATAAATAGAACAATTGATTATAACACAGACCTCGAGCCTGATTATTTACCTAATTTATTTATCTTTTGCATATAGCCAAGCTTCAACATTTCATAAAGCTATTCTTAAAGTAAAATCACAAAATATTTCAATGCCTGAGGCTTCAATTATTTTAAAAGATTTAAAATTTAAATTGGTCGAACGAAAAAAGGAACTGTTTTTACCCCTTACCGTCAAAAATATTATTCTCGAATTACAGAAAAGTAATGATTTTGATGAAACAATAACTAAAGAACATATAACAAATTTTTACCAAACATGCATTGATTACCTAAATCAGTGGGATAAAGCTTTTAGAGATGTAGAAATTTTAGACTGGATATTGTTACGAAATATGTTATCTTGGGACAAGATTGAAAAAACTTTATCCTATCTAAATGAATTAAGAAATGATTTAAAAATAAATAATGAAGATTTATTTGATGAAGTGAGCTGCGTGAAAAATTTTGCAAATAATGAAAAAATAGAAGACTGGAGGGTAAAAATATATCAGTAGATGAAAGATAGATTGAAATTTTTAATCACTTTAAAACAAATGTGATTGCATATAAAAATATATTGGTACTTGTTGAATTTTATCTATGTCTACCAGCTTTAAATGCTGCTACCGAGAGAGTGTTTTAAATAATGAATAATATTTGGACCACCGAAAAATAGCAATTAAAAGTAAATACTTTAAGATCATTATTAATTACAAAATGCAATTTTAAAATGAATTGCGGCAAACGAAATCCTGGCACCTAGAAGACTTAAACGGTATACACCTTCAGATCTAGCTGAGCGATACTAAAAAATTTATATATTACTTATCATTCAATAATTCGATTTAAGTTATATTAGGTACTGATTTAAGATAATTATCATCCCACCTCTGTAAATTAAATTACTTATTGTCATCTTGTTGACAGGTGTAATAATAAAGGGAAGTTAAAAAAAAAAAAAAAAAAAAAAAAAATGAATTGCTCAGCATTTAAAGGATTTTTAATTAACAATCCAGATGTTTTAAAAAAAATCCATTCTGTGGAAAAATATCAAACTTCATAACTAAATTTATCATTTATGTAATTATTTTTCTATTTTTTTTGTTAGCCTTAGTCAAGAAGACTGTTTATAAAACCAAATTTATTTTTTTTAAATTATAATATTATAAAAACTTTTTATTTAACTTTTTATTCTAGTCAAGAAGACTTGTTTTTGTTGTTCCTTAATTTTATATTAATAATAATAAATATATTATATGATTATTTTTTCTGTTTTTCTTTTCATTTTTAATATAATTTTATATTTGTCCTGTATTTTCCTTTCCCAAAAATGGTCATTGTAAGTATATTTCAGAGTGAACAAGAGAATAACTTTTTTTTTTTTTTGTACCTTTTATTTATTTATTGAATCTTCATATCATCAAATGACAATAAGTTTTTAAATACCAAAAAGAAAATAATAAGCCCAGCCAGTGCTAGACAAAAATTTTTATGATACTAAAAAAATTTCACATCAACTGATCCAGTCATCTATTTTGCGCTTGAGTTAAAGCAAGGGTATCCCTCCTTCTCAACCGATTGTGCCCACTAAAGTTAAGGATGTCTCGTGCAAGTGGGTTTGGATGGTGTTCAAGTTTGCTGACGTACTTTGACGCATATTTTGTAAATGCGACTTTTACTAATGGCACGCCTAGATCTTTGGGGATTCGAGAATTTTTAACATACCATGGAGCTGCAGTAATTATACGTAGAATTTTATTTTGACCCCTTTAAATTTTTTCAATATTTGATGCTGAGGCCGTACCCCATAATTGTATTCCATAACACCAGATTGGCTTTAGAATTGCATTGCACAACAAAGGTTTGCAATCCAACTTTAATGTAGAATTTCTGCCGATTAGCCAATTAAGTTGCACTGCTTTTAATCTCATCTGAGTAAGTTTTGCGTCGATATGAGACTTCCAAGATAAACGACGATCGAGGTGGATTCCGAAGTATTTGACTTCATTGTGTTGCGGTATAATTTGATTATTTATTCTGATGGACGAGCAGGTATCTTTTCGCAATGTGAAAGTGATATGAATACATTTTTGTTCATTTACCCTGATTTTCCAAAGCTCTAGCCAATTCTCTAGCTTATAAACATAATTCTGCAAATTCTGTGATGCAACTTGGTGGTCCTTATGGACGCTGATAAAGGCTGTATCGTATGCAAAAGTTGACGTATGGATTTTGGGGTCTGACGGCATGTCGGAGGCATAAATCAAATATAAAGTAGGACCCAGTATGCTACCCTGTGGCACACCTGATTCAATTGGCTGAGCGGTACTTAAAAAATCGCCTTCTTTGATTTTAAATTTGCGACCGTATAAATAACTTTCCATGAGTTTATGGGTGTTAGCAGGCAGAGTTAATTTTATTTTGTGCATTAAACCGTCATGCCAAACTTTGTCGAACGCTTGCGACACATCAATGAAAAGGGCGGAGCAGTATTTTTTGTCTTCAAACGACCCTCTTATCACATTTACCAATCTGTGTGTTTGTTCGATGGTGCTGTGTTTCGCTCTAAAGCCGAATTGATGATTAGGAATACATTCAGTGTCATTCATAATTGGAGTCAACTTTGTCATTAACAACATATTATATCTGAGGAATATAACATCAAAAATTCTTTTGAATTAAAAAATCATCTATGTAATATAAAACTTGAGCCTCATGATATATTAGTATCTTTTGATGTCATCTCATTGTTCACAAATATTCCGGTACACACAGCTATTAGGAATATTATGGAAAAATTGCTAACAATAAAGAAATTTACAAACATTCCTAAGCCGACATTTTTAGAAATTTTGAAGTTCTGTCTAACGGATAATAACACTGTCCAACACCATTTTTGGAACAGAATAGCGACCCAATAATTCTGAAAGGGTATGTTGAGTAGATCATTTTTGTAGAAGAAACTTATGGTCCAGCACGTCTGAGTTTTTTTTTACAGTGGGTCAAAGTTTTCATTTTTTGGTCGAAGGGAGCATTATACTATATGAATAAAATGTTGTAAGTTAATGTCTGAGAGAATTCTTATGGTCAGAGTTGTATTGTGGAATTGTATGAGGATTATTTTTGTGGAAGATCTTAACCCTTTAACTGGTCTCTTTATGGGTCAATTTGACCCTTTTTTCGATAAAATCAAAAAATATCCTTTAAAAAAGGACATTTAAGGATTAAAATATTCTACGAAAATGTTTGGCGGAAAATTTCAGTGGGGGTCGCCAAAGACACCATTGTTGTAAATAAAGCTCTTTACGATTAATTGGCAAAATTACACGCCAACACATACAAAGCAGGTGAAAACATCGTCAAGTTCGGCCGGGCCAAACACTGAGTAATTTTGTGTAATTTTTTGTAATAAACAGCGTCAGGCAGACTTATGAATTTCAACACCACACAACCCAGAGGCCAGATTATAAATACAGCAAGAAATTTCATAGAAAGGGTACTGAAGATTAGTGACGAAATATTCTACAACAAAAATATAAACATAATAAAAGAAATATTGATACAAAATAGTTTTCCTAAAAAATTAATAAATTCTTTAATTGACGACGCATTAAATCCATTGAACAAAAATAAGAAAATTGACAACACTGATGGAATGGAAAACAAAAGATTCTATAGTGTACCATACATCCCTAGCCTTACTGACAAAAGAAACATGATGACAACACTGAAACGAAATAACATATGTTTTGCGTACAAGCCTAACAAAACAACAAATGCAATATTCACTAAAATAAAAGCGCCAATAGAAAAACAACAACAAAATAACGTTGTTTATGAAATAAGATGTAAAGGGAATAACGAAGAACTCGGTGATCAGGTGTATATAGGAAAAATGGATATTACGCGACAGAAAGAAACAACAGCATTAGCCATGCATATGATCAGGTCACATCATACCCCAGATTTTCAACATATTAGGATATTATACAAGGATGGAAATATGGGAAAGAGATTTACGAAGGAGAGCTTGAGAATTCAGCAAAACATAAATAATACAATGAATTTGAAAGAAGATACCAATAACATATGTGTTAGTTATAGGGTAGCCATTAAATAAACTGAGATAAAATATTTAAGTATTATGTGTTTAATAATAATTCTATGTTTTTTGTTTTTTGTATTATATATGTTAAATGGAAATTGTTGGTTTTAAAATTGGTCTTTAATGTAAAAATATTTATAATATTTAAAAAATGTAAGTTCTAAATGTTATTTAGTAAAACAATTGTTAATTAATGTCATGTTTTCATTAAATAGACGATCCCCAGAAGAAGTCGACAAAAAATTGACGAAACGTCGGGAAAAAAAAATGTATTAAAAATTGTGTTTTTAATTACATAAAAGATTATAGGCCGTATTAGCTCAAAAGGAATTGCAAACAGACTAAGGAAAATTGGCCAAATAAGAAACAACATGTCATTAACAATTTTTCGAACAGTTTAGAAATTGTCGGCAGTAGACTAATTGGCCTATATGACTCCACTTGGTGTGGTCCTTTCCTGACTTAGGAATCATAGTGATCATAGACACCTTCCAATCTGCAGGATAGTATTCTAGGCGTAAAATAGCGTTGAAAATGAAGAGGATAATTCTTCTAGCTACACGAGGTAACTCCACAAGCATTTTGTTGCTGATTTTATCCATACCTGGAGCTTTTTTAAGATTCAGATTACCAATAGCGCTTTGAACATCATTAAAGCCGGTCCGAACCGGCTGAATATCAGCACTGCTTGTAGGTAATCCTCACATATGTTGTTCATTAAATAATGTTTTATTCTGTTCTTTATAAGAATTGCCGAACCTCCACATGCTCTTCTGCGAGGATCTTTAGTATCATACAACACGTAGCCATTAATTTTGAAGTACCCTGTCGCCGTCAAGTGAGTTTCAGCAATCATCATGACATCAATCTGCTAATCCATCAGGAAGTGTTCAAGTTCGTTTTTATGTTGACGGAGGCCGTTCGCATTCCAAAAACAAATTTTTAAACAAATCATTTCTTTAAAATGGCTTGTAAGATAGTGGATTGCATCATGGATGTCATAGTGGTCGTAAAAGTGTTCATAGTTTGGACAAGTGTCTGCAATGTAGTCTCTAGAGTGTTAATATTAGGCTCGTAATATTGTGATTTAGGTTCCTGCTCCAAATCTGGCATATTAGATTTAACCACGTTAGCGTAAGAAACTTGTCTAGAACTAGGCGCGTTTACATGACTAGTGGACCGTAACAACTGAGGGAAATTGTCACTCGATGCAAAAATAGGCTGTTGACGATGATCAGGTAATACTGACGTCTTGTTGGTTCTTATGCCTTTCAAATGAGTGTAAATTAGACAACCTCTATAATTTACGGTATGATTTCCTCCGCAGTTACTACATTTTTTTATTTTTACGTCAGTTTTGGACTTATTACATTGAGCAGTTGCATGTAGTTCCCCACACGCAACACAAACAGACGGCAATTTACAATACGCTTTGGTGTGGCCAAATTCTTGACAATTAAGGCACTGGACGGATCCATTACGCTTATGCGGTTCCTCCATGGTAATTCTACGATGCAGAAGATAAATGAGATTGTAGATTGGATGGGACTCGTTTTTCTTTAAGACAACATCTCCAGGTTCCAATTCTACCCTGAACATGGGCTGAGGGATCTTTTCACGCTCTTGATTTTGAACCCTTTGTCCATTAAACCGGTCTTTATCTCCGCAGGATCAACACATGGGTCTATACCCTTTAGAACGACTTGGAGTCCTTTTGCGCTTTTCAGCTGGTAGGTATAGAAATCCCTACTCTCCCTCTCCAGCTGGTTGGACAATTTTCGAAAATCATCGTCCCTATTCACTTGGATCTTTGTCTCGCAGATATTTCCATGTTTAATTGAGGTTACGCTAAACATGTTTTCACCTATTACAGCAACAATTCCTTGTATCAGTTTATTGGAAGTGGGCTCTCTCAGGTAAATTGGTGGGGGCTTAAATGTCTTTTTCGGTATTTCTGGGTCATCCGGCTGAAGTAGAGAAAATCTGTTTTGGTCATTTGGTTTATCACTATTGACGGTCTTAGGAACTTTTGAGTTGGAAGACATTTGAGCAGATGTCGGGCTCCTCTGTCGCTTGAGAACGGTGATGTACTTATCCATACCTACTTGTTTTTTGGGTTTGACTGCACTATTTGATGAAGATGATGTTTTTTCATCTGTTGAAATCACTATATTGGGCGAACAGGAAGGACGCCGTTCTACGGCTCTGGTAGTGAGAAAATTCTCCACAGATTTTTTTAAGGATTCTTCCTCAGAGACCCATTTAGTTTTTCTAGACGAGCTAAGCTCTTTCTCAGAATTACATCTGAGAGGAACACTCATACAGTTTTTATGCTATTTTTATTGTTGTTTTTTTTTTTTTTTTTAATTACCGTATATTTTTTTTACCTATTACGAGTTATTTTTCACTTTTTTTGTTTTATTTCAACTTATTACACTTTTTCACCTATTACGATTTTTTCACCGAAAATTCAGCCGCACTAAAAATAACACGTCCGAACAGTTCGATGAAACGAGACTCAATAACTTAGAGTTAGAGAATAACTTAAATTACCTGTTAATGCACAAAATTAAATTAACTCTGCCTGCTAACACCCATAAACTCATGGAAAGTTATTTATACGGTCGCAAATTTAAAATCAAAGAAGGCAATTTTTTAAGTACCGCTCAGCCAATTGAATCAGGTGTGCCACAGGGTAGCATACTGGGCCCTACTTTATATTTGATTTATGCCTCCGACATGCCGTCAGACCCCAAAATCCACACGTCAACTTTTGCAGACGATACAGCCTTTGTCAGCGTCCATAAGGACCACCAAGTTGCATCACAGAATTTGCAGAATTATGTTTATAAACTAGAGAATTGGCTAGAGCTTTGGAAAATCAGGGTAAATGAACAAAAATGTATTCATATCACTTTCACATTGCGAAAAGATACCTGCTCGTCCATCAGAATAAATAATCAAATTATTCCTCAACATAATGAAGTCAAATACCTCGGCATTCACCTCGACCGCCGTTTAACTTGGAAGTCTCATATTGAAGCGAAACTTACTCAGATGAGATTAAAAGCAGTGCAACTTAATTGGCTAATTGGCAGAAATTCTTCATTAAAGTTGGATTGCAAACTATTGTTGTACAATGCAATACTAAAGCCAATCTGGTGTTATGGAATTCAATTATGGGGTACTGCCTCAGCATCAAACATTGAAAAAATTCAAAGGGGTCAAAATAAAATTCTACGTATTATTACTGCAGCTCCATGGTATGTTAAAAATTCTCGAATCCACAAAGATCTAGGCGTGCCATTAGTAAACGTCGAATTTACAAAATATGCGTCAAAGTACGTCAGCAAACTTGAACAACATCCAAACCCACTTGCACGAGACATCCTTAACTTTAGTGGCCACAGTCGGTTGAGAAGGAGGGATACCCTTGCTTTAACTCAAGCGCAAAACAGATGACTTGATCAGTTGATATGAAATTTTTGTAGTATCATAAAAATTTTTTGTCTAGCACTGGCTGGGCTTATTATTTTATTTTTAGTATTAAGATTTGAAAACTTATTGTTAGTTCATAATATGAAGCTTCAATAAATAACTAAAAGCTAAAAAAAAAAAAAAAAAAAAAAAAAAAAAAAAAAAAAAACCTGTTAAATCTAAGGAAGATTCCATATATTAATATATATTTGCCTATATAAACATTCTCAAATTATACATACAGTGAGTAGCATAATAAGTAGATCATTTATGACCCCAAGGCTAAAATGGGTTAATGATTTTGTGCAAAAAAAAATATATTAATGAATATTAGTAATAGTGTATTAATTGTCTGTATTTCATTACAATATTCGTGAAAATAATAACCAAAGCTATACACGTTTGCTTAAAAAACGCAAATTACCCAAAATTTGAACTTTAACCTCTGTGCGCCGCTTTTTAGAATTATCCAATTTGACTCAAATTTTCAGCACATACATATATATTAGACCAAACGTAAAAAATTAGGGGAGCGCAGTTCTCAAAATTTTACATTTTTCAAAGTAAGTGCCACCCTAATGTACATATATACTCTATACCAGGAGTGCCCAAGCCCTATACTCTTGGTGCTTTTTTGTATTTGTAAAAACTCTTAGCTATAGGCTGTGTGTTTTGTATACTCATTACAGCACTCAGCACTAGCAATACGAAATACACAAATAACTTTGCCTTTTTGGTTTTTTTTGTCGTATTTTACTCTATACACGCAAGCGCAAAGCAACAACACTTTCGTATGCTCTACTGGTAAACATTGGTGACTGCGATCGTCAATGTAGATTTTGTTTTTGTTTAACGTATGATACCGTTTAAAAAAGTGTGTTGTTTCTTTGTATGTATTGGCTTTTACAACAAAAAATACTGAATAAAAATTAGTTTTTATTTAAATGTATTGGTGTTTGCTCTTACATAAGCAACTTTTGGGCACTCCTGCTCTATAGGGTCGCAAAAATATTTGTAATTTTTAACAATCTAAAGCTGATATATCGAAAACCGCCCTCAGATTTTAAAACGTTTGCGTTTGTGCTCAAAATTACATTTTGTAAGACGGCGTCGTTTTGGCTGTCAAGTAGTGTTATTTATTAGTTTGGATACAACTTGGGAAAAAGGTAATATTGAACAGTTATGTATATATTTTTTAATGTATTACCGTTTAGTTGTATGATTTCTTTTTAAATTCTCAACTCGTTTCCTTGACAGATTGAAAAGTTTTCTTGAGATATTTAACCGTTCGTCGTGCGCCATTCTCAAATTCTTTGTTAGCATCGGCGATCTCAGACATCTTTAAGTGTTTATGCAAAAACAGTAATTTTAAAATATTCATTTCGATCCAATTTAATGAAACTTTTATCACATATGGACTTTAAAAATGTTAAATTTCTTATAACTTACGTTGCATTTACACTCGATTGGGCATCGGTTGTGGGCATAACGGATCTGAAAAAAAAAAAATAAAAATTACTTTTTCTGCTAAATTAGAAATGCTAAGTATATTTGACTGTGCCGAACCTTATCTATAATAGTAATTTATCAAATGAGAACGGCTGGGCCGATTTCTGTAAAATTTTTTGTCAGTTGTTCGTATTTTCGAGGAGAAGGTTCTTACGGAAGAAAATTTTGGAAAATCCCTCCGGAAAAGTTGGAAAATTGGAAAATCGAGTTTTTGTATGAAATTTGGACTTAATGGCTTTCCAACTATAAAAATAGAAATTTCTTAGTGTAAATCATGAAAAATGCGAAATGCGAAACGCGGAAAATTGGAAAATCTCTTCGCAAAAGTCGGAAAATGGGAAATTTTGAAAATCGAGTTTTTGTATGAAATTTTGTATGAAATTATTCCTTAATGGCTTTCCAAATGAAAAAATAGAAAGTTCTTGGTGTAAATCATGGAAAATTCGAAATGCGGAAAATTTGAAAAATCGAAAATTGATTTTTTGTACGAAATTTTGGGTAAAATTATTCCTTAATGGAAAAATAGAAAGTTCTTGGAAATTGCGGAAAATGCGAAATGCGGAAAATTGGAAAATCTCTCCGCAAAAGTCGGAAAATTGGAAAAATTGGAAAATTGATTGAGTGTTACTTCTCTTTAAAAGTAAAAAAAAAAAAAAAATCTGTGCAATATTTATCAAAACATTAATTCTTAAAGAAAATAAGTTTGTGTGAAAAAAGTGAGTTCATTTAATTGGATTGCGAGCATTCATACAGAAACATTTATTCCGTAAGTTTGAATCTTTAAACATTATTTTCTTTTGAATTGGATTAGACTTTATTGTTTTTTAGGAAGACTTATTTGCTTCACTAATGCCTGCTATTAGACGAACAAACCTTGGACAACATACACGTCGTGCAATAATTAGTCAGAATGTCCATGATAATCAAACAGAAGAGGAACGTGCACAACAAAATGAATGGAGACGAGCCCATATTGCACAGATTCGCACTACACAATCACCACCTCAAATTCGACAAAACAATAGCAGAAGAAGAGCAGTCGTAAATGTAGACTTGAATCGGGCTGCTTTTGGATACGATTCTGCAATCGCCTATAAAGACCTTCGCTGCGTTGATATCGGTTCATTGTCTGTCGTTTGCCAGCATTGTAATGCATTGAAGTTTCAATCGGAAACCCCCGGCTTATGTTGCGCTGGTGGCAAGGTGAAATTGCCTGTTTTGCCTCCTCCGCCAGAGCCATTGTATTCGCTTCTCTATGGAAATACAATTCAATCAAAACATTTCTTATCGAATACACAAAAATATAATGGATGTTTTCAAATGACGTCATTTGGAGCCGAAGTTGTTCATCAACCCGGCTTTAATCCGAGTTATAAGGTAATGGCGTCTCATTATTTTTAAAATTAATATTTCTTCTCATTCCTTTCGAAATTGATTCCAAATATTTAGATTCAAGGTCAAATTCATCATCGAGCGGGCGCTTTGTTACCACCACCGAGCGAAGATTATAAGTTTCTTCAGATCTATTTCGTTGGTGATTCGGCAATTGAACTAGATCAGCGTTGTGCAATTTTTACAGCAACTAAACGTGAAATTATTGAACAATTGCAAAATATTCTGCATGAGCATAATCAGTTGGTTAGATTGTTCAAAACCGCATTGGAGACAATGCACTCTGACGACCATAAAATTATAATCAGAGCAGACAAAAGACCCGCTGGAGGCCATGCAAGGCAGTTCAATGCTCCCACTATCAATGAAGTCGCAGTGGTGATTGTTGGAGAGAATGTGGAATCACGTGGACAAATGCAGCGCGTGTACGAGACTCATCGGTCATACGATGCACTTCAATACCCTTTGATGTTCTGCGGTGGAGAGGATGGCTATCACTTCAATATAAAAATGGTCAATCCAACGACAGGTTTGTTTACAAGTCATTAATTCCTTCTTATTCTACAACTTACTTGCAATTCATATTTCAGGAGAAGAAATGAATAAGAAGGTCAGCTCGATGAATTTTTATGCGTTCCGATTTATGATTCGGGAAGAAATTGACAATCATCTGTTGAGATATCGCCGGTTGTTTCAACAGTTCTCCGTCGACATGTACGTCAAAGTCGAAACGGAGCGTCTCAATTTCCTTCGTTATAATCAGTCAAAGTTACGATCAGATGAGTATATTCACTTGCGTGACGCCATCTCTACCGAAGGAGATGCGACAAACATCGGTAGTTTGACCATTCTCCCAGCTACTTATGTTGGAAGCCCGCGCCATATGCATGAGTACGCTCAAGACGCGATGACGTACGTGCGGAATTACGGACGACCGGATTTATTCATAACGTTTACTTGCAATCCGAAATGGCCTGAAATTACGAATCTGTTGCTTACAGGACAAACATCGAGCGACCGACACGACCTCATTGCACGAGTATTCAAGCAAAAGCTCAGAGTACTCATGGATTTCATCGTTAAACAAAAGGTTTTTGGCGTAGTTCGTTGTTGGATGTACTCAGTTGAATGGCAGAAGCGTGGATTACCACATGCACACATTCTGCTTTGGATGTTCGACAAGATCCGACCAGATCATATTGATTTGATAATTTCTGCCGAAATACCAGACCCAGAAACTGATCCGTTGTGACAACGAATATGATTCATGGTCCTTGCGGAGTCCACAACCCAGCCTCACCGTGCATGGAAAACGGAAACTGCACAAAGCGTTTTCCCCGTCCTTTGGTAGCTGACACAATCAGTGGAATGGACGGATATCCGTTGTATCGGCGTCGTTCTCCAAGTGACAATGGCAGATCAATCGTGATGAAGATAAAAGGAAACGATGTCGTCGTCGATAACCGATGGATCGTTCCATATTGTCCGCTTTTGTCGAAAACATTCTCAACGCACTGCAATGTTGAGTACTGCAACTCCATCAAATCCATAAAATACGTTTGCAAATATGTGAACAAAGGGAGCGACATGGCGGTCTTTGGTATTGCCAATCCAAATGCAAACGACGAGGTGACGAAATTTCAACTTGGACGTTACGTGAGTTGTAACGAGGCAATTTGGCGGCTGTTTTCATTTCCGATACACGAACGTCACCCGGCTGTAGTACATTTGGCAGTTCACTTGGAGAACGGCCAGCGTGTCTACTTTACAGAAGCAAATGCAGCGCTAAGAGCAGAACGACCACCAGCGACAACATTGACAAATTTCTTTTCGACATGCCAAAGCGATCCATTCGCAAGGACTTTACTCTATTCTGAAATGCCACGCTATTATACATGGAACGCTGCATCGAAGAACTTCCAACGCCGGAAAAAAGGTGATACTGTTGCTGGCTTCGCTGATGTCTATTCGACTGATGCCCTCGGACGAATATACACAGTTCATCCACGCCAAGACGAATGCTTTTATCTTCGCTTGCTTTTAGTGAACATTAGAGGCCCCACATCCTTCGATTCCCTTCGTACTGTGGATGGTGTGCTGTGCGCCACTTTTCGGGAAGCTTGCCAACTTTTGAATTTGCTCGAAAACGATTCACATTGGGACTTAACGCTCGCCGATGCAATTGTTTCTGCGCCAGCGAATCAAATTCGTACATTGTTTGCGATTATCATAGCCACATGTCATCCATCGAACCCAACCGCATTGCTTGACAAATACAAGGACGATATGGCTGACGACATTTTGCACAGAGTTCGCACGGCAACTTTTAATTTCGATCTTGAAATTAACGAAGAGATACGCAACGAAGTTTTAGTTCTGGTCGAAGACATGTGCTTGCTAATGTGTGGCAGTGTGCTGTCGACATTAGGATTGCCAGCGCCCAATCGTTTGATTCACGATGCATTCAACTCCGAATTGCAACGGGAGCAAGCCTATGATCGAGATGAACTGGCCGAAAGAGTCCGAACAAATGTGACACTATTGAATCCCGAGCAGAAGAACGTGTACGATTCGCTGATGTTGACGATGGAACGGGAGGTATTTACTTTCTTGATGCTCCCGGTGGGACAGGCAAGACATTCGTCATTTCGTCCATTCTGGCAACAATTCGGTCAAGATCACAAATTGCGTTGGCTGTTGCATCTTCTGGAATTGCTGCCACATTGTTGGAAGGCGGTCGAACTGCACATTCCGCTTTGAAGCTGCCGATGAATCTTCTCACAGTTGACAAGCCAACATGCCCAATAACCAAGAATTCGGCGACAGGCAAATTGATGCGCGAATGCAAAATCATCATTTGGGATGAATGCACGATGGCGCATAAACGAGCTTTGGAGGCAGTTGACCGAACAATGAAGGATTTACGAGGTGATTTAAGACGATTTGGTGGGGCTTTGATATTGCTCTCCGGAGATTTTCGTCAAACACTTCCCGTTATCCCCAAATCTTCTGCTGCGGATGAACTTAACGCGTGCCTGAAATCGTCGTCTTTGTGGCGGCATGTCCAGAAGTTGCAATTGACCACAAACATGAGAGTCGCGTTGCAGAACGACCCATCGGCTGCCGAATTCTCGAGACAACTGTTGGAGCTTGGCAACGGCCAAATTCCTGTTGATGTCTTGACTGGATTGATATCGTTCCCTGAAAATTTTTGTGAATTCACATCGTCCAAGGAGGAACTCATCAGCAAAGTGTTCCCCCGCATTGCACAAAATTACAAAAATCTCGATTGGATTGGTGAACGGGCAATACTAGCAGCGAGGAATAAGGACGTCGATAGCTTAAACTTAATTATTCAAAGTCAAATCGCAGGACAAATGCATACGTACAAATCTGTTGACTGCGTGACCGACGAACATGAAGCGACCAACTACCCGACGGAATTTTTGAACTCGCTTGATGTACCAGGAACTCCGCCGCATAATTTACAGCTGAAGGTGGGATCTATCATAATCATGTTGCGGAATCTCAATCCTCCAAAATTATGCAACGGTACGCGGTTGTCCGTCAAAAAGCTAATGAACAATGTGATTCAGGCGACAATCATCAAGGGCAAATTCAAAGGAGAGGAAGTCCTTATCCCACGAATTCCCATTATTCCAACTGACCTTCCATTCCAATTCAAGCGGATTCAGTTCCCCGTTCGATTGGCATTTGCGATGACAATCAATAAATCGCAAGGCCAATCACTAGAAGTCTGTGGGATTAATCTCGAATTTCCCTGTTTTTCGCACGGTCAGCTGTACGTTGCATGTTCGCGTGTTGGGAAACCGTCTTCGTTGTTTGTTTTTGCGCCGGAAAACAAATCGAAAAACATTGTTCATCAAATCGCTCTCTACTGATTTCATTCAAATAAATCCCATTGAAAATTTAAATATTTGTGTTGTATTATTACTCTAAAGTTTGTCTGAAGGCTTAGAATTGGGGCGAGGCGAAGTTCGCCGGGTCCGCTAGTAATATATAAATTTTGAAATTGCCAATATTTCGTCCTTCTTATTTATTGCCTTTATTTTTAGCTTTTTTTTTGTCAATTCTTTCTTGGAGTTACTAGGTTCAGCTGCTGATTTCGCTGCTGCTTTATTTTTTGGCTTTGGAAAGAAATCGCATTGAGTAGATGCAGAAATTTTTTTCAACTGGAGTTTTTCATCGATAAGTGGTATAAAAGCATGGTATTGAGCTGTACCATCAATTGTTACAGCAGCGTCGAATCTACTCTTCATTGTTTTTTAATGTTTCCTCATGATTATATTTGCTACTAAAAACTATTTCAGTTTCTTTGCAATGGTTCTTTGCCCATCGGAATAAAGCGTTCGCATATAATATGCGATCTTGATGAGAGCACTGCAGGCTACATTTCTTTTGAGATTTGCTCCAATGCCATCACATTTGCAGTTGGATGAAAATGCCATTCAGCTGGAATTCCAAAATCTTTTTCGTGAGCTATAAGATTTGCGAAGCTATTTTTGTTTTTAAAATGTTGACGAGCTCCATCCAAAACGTAGTATACCTTCTCCACTATAAATTTAGATAATTTAGAATTGTCTTCTGGTATTCATAAAATGTAGCGGTGTCATGTTTTAAATCATCGGATGTGATTGCCATACTTTTGTGTTCCAGTTTTTCATCTTCGATGAGTAAATAACAACTGTGAATATAGTTGCTTGGTCATTATTGAAGTTCTCTGCGAAATCATATGAAATCACGAATTCACCAGACTTCAAATGTGTCGTCAAATCATTCAAAAATGACCATTGCAAATTTAGCAAACCTTTTCAAATATTTCTTCCACAAAATCATCCACATTTAAAATTACTGTTTTTAAGGTACATCTTTCAGTCTGAAGCCAAGATTCAAATTTTATCTCATCAATACATTCTCGATCAAAAGAGTTCATTAAACTCTCCTTAATGAAAGTGGTCTCCGGGCAATTTGAACATTCGCCTAAGTGGCAAGAAGTTGTTACATAAGGACACATAGTAAATTTAAGGTAATCACGGTAATCGTGCAAATCTTCTGAGGAATCATCTATCAAATACTTTAAGTTGATTTCCTTCAACATGAGTTTAACATTTTCATGGTAAATGCAAACGCATACTGTGTGTGTTCCGCTGCTTCCTGCCAAAATGCAATGCTTTGGCCTCAGTTGGTTAAATTTTGTAAATCCAATTTTGACGTCCTCGTGTTCAGATTGAAATGTTGCATATAACTCGTTCAGGTTACAGAGAACCATCCTCTTCTGCATTTGGACTTTATGTCCATCGATTCGAACACACCCAGTCTTTCATTCCCGGCATCATTCGACTCATATCATCTCGCTGATAAAATTGAGTTACTAGAACTTCAGTTTCGCACTCCCTTCTTCTCGTTTGGAACTGTGTAAATCCCATGCTCAGCAACCAAGTTTTTAGCAATTCTTGCTTTTCGTTGAGACGTTCCAAACTCGGTCATTATTTTTGAACAACTTCATGACGATGGGGCAAAAGTAAGAAGTTGAATTTTTTAAGATCTACTCTGTGACGATTTGTAGAAGTTTTTTTTAAAAACTTCTACTGCATCCTTGTGATGTTGATTTTGGCACTCATTATTAGGTCTTACAGGTTTTACTGAAAAGTTAAAACAACCATCATCTCCTGCAGAACTGTCATCATTTTCAGAATTAATTTTGTTCTCATCTGGAATAACCGGTAATGTGTCCAACTTTCCCATCATTTTTTTGCACGATCCACAAATTAGCTAACGCTTTGAAAGGAATTTTTTCTATAAGTTGTCGAAATACTTCGCATATCTGATGATCTGTGCTTCTTTTTGTTTAAGGGATTACAACAAAAAGAAGTAAACATTTCCTTTTTAGAAGCGGAAGCCATTGTGAGGATTAATTATGTAAGTAATTAGTAAATAACGCACGTCCAAACTTTAACACTGTTTGTAAAAAACTAATTTCCGAATGTCCTTAGAATGCAAATAAATAGTTTTTTAAGATCATTTAGATAGTACGTTTTTATGAAAGAGTCTAAAATCCTTTATTAGGGCCTATAATGGCAAAATAACAACGTTTCTAGGCTGTTGTTGGAGTTTTTATTTTTATCATTTTAATAAAACTTACACACAAATAGGAAACAAATGAAAATAGTGCATATGGTAAAAATTTAAAAACTTTCTTCTTTGAGTTTGAAAATTTTTTTATATATACCCCAGTCGCATCCCATTAAGTGACCACAAAGCTCTTAAAGGAAAATAACTAAGCTTTCTTTGAGCAAAAAACATCCATTAAAAAAAATATAGTACATATGGTAAAATTCAAAAACTTTGTATTTTGAGTTAAAATATTTTTTATACGTATGCCACTTGCTACTAAGCTTTTAAAGGAAATGGTCTAAAGTTTATTTTGAGTAAAAATAAGAAAAACCTACATTTTGAAAAAAAAAAAAAAATGGGGGAAAATGATACATGTGCCAAATATTCAAAAATCTTATTCTTGAGTTAAAAAATAATTTTTTTGATAGATATCCCACTCGCATCCCATTAGGCGATTAAAAAATTAAAAAAGAATATGTTAAAAAATTAAAAAAAATATTTTTGGAATGATTGAAGAAATAGCTATCTAAAGTCCTTTGGACAAGTTTTGCTAGAACCAATAGGTGAAAAGTTACACTCATTTAAAAAAACCCTGTATGACCAAAATGTCCAACTTTGACCCCCTCTAACTCCGGCAGTTCTTGACTGATAGAGCTGAAAATTTGTGTCTGGCCTACTATCCAATAGTGCAAATTTCATCCAAACCGGAAGACATCGATTTTAAAAGTTGGGTTACTTGACTCGAAATTGCCCATATGTACTATGTATGAAGTACATAGGTACATACTAAAGTGCGGCACAAACACAACAAAAATGTCTTACAATTACTCAGCCCGCGAAATTGCTAAGAAGTGGATAATCTGTCATTTGTTATAGCAGCTGCGTCCTGTTTGGGTGTTTTTCCCTGTCTTTAAGATAATAATCGCTAAATTGTCCTGTCATCTCGTTCCGACAGCAGACAAGGTCGTGATTTTTTAAGAGTTTGTGGACTAATATTTTTTTATGACTTGTAGCACTGTTCGATGACAGACTCCCAACTGCATAGCAATTTCGCGGACTGAGTAATTATTATTTGTAATACCCATCACTTGGTTTTCTAAAAAGTCTGAAATTTTTCTCATTTTTATAAAAAGCACGCGAAAAGCTAAAAATTAGCAAAAAAAATTTATGAACAATTTGAAAAATTACATTTACAGTTGCTTTGATATTTTATAAATATCAAATAACGGTGCTTATGTACATAAATTCGCTGCAACTGTCCATTTATTTTTGCTTAAATGAGCTTTAACGTACAAAAGTGGATACATTGCCATTTCACATTAGCTTTAATAACACTAGTCAACAAATTTGGAAAAATTTTTCGATCCACGACATTTGGCATTCGTTTTTCATGTAAAATCGCGCGCTGAATCCAAAAATGAAGTCTAAAATTACTAAAGTAGCACAGTTTCAAAAAAATTTTAAAAGTTGCCTTTATATGCATAAACATACAACTTAAAATGACTTTCCAGAAAAAAATTTAAAACTACCTTTTTTAGGCTTTATAAATGGATGTAACCTCTAAGTGCAACCTTACATTAAAAATATATAAAATAATTAAAATTGGTTAAGGCTTGATTTGCATCTTCTAATACATATGTGTATTATTAGTTTCTCTTTGAGAAACCAACAATAGTCACCCATCATCGCTTCGTCCCAAACTCCTTGATAGCGCCGTTCCATTTCCTTCATTTGTTGGTGAAAACGTTCGCCGTGCTCATCACTTTCATCGCCAAGATTATCCGGGAAGAAGTCCAAATGAGAGTGTGGGAAATGAATCTTCAAAGACATATTCACAAATGCTTTCAAATGTAAGTATACTTATGAGAAATGCATAAAATAGAAATACACATTTTGAAATTCATACCTATCTTCTCATAGTTTGTAATCAAGTTTTCTATGATTTCTTTAATCCTAGCTTCTAAAGTTACCTAAAAAACAAGTAACCACATGACGAAATGAATACCATGTTTTTAGCTCATTCTCTGATAAAATTGAACTGAATTTATCGTCAAGTATTTTTTTATTTGTGGACCCACAAACACACCTTCTTTAATCTTAGCATCAGATAAATTCGGAAAAATGATTTTTAGATAACGGAATGAATCACCATCTTTAGACAAAGCTTTTAGAAAATTTTTAAAGAGACAAAGTTTAACATGTACTGGTGGAATAATGCATTTTTCTTGTTTAACGAGTGGTTCGGATTTAACGTTTTCTTTACCAACAGTAAAATCGATTTTCTTCGGCTAAACTTTTCGGGAATACTGATCTTGTCATGCTCGACTATCCAATTTGCACAAAAAACACATGTATTTTGTGTATCCTTGTTGCATAGCAACGACTTTGAGATCAGCGCAAACCTTTAAATTATGTTCTTTGTAGCTAATAAGATTTAGCAATAAAGCCATCGATTCGTACGATTCCATTCGATGGGATCATAAAGCTCATTAAACTCTTTAAATAAACCGATAATGTCATGGCAATAACAAACATTATCTGTTTTTGAAAAGTATTTAGAAAAGCGTTTGTGACGATCTCTGTAGTAAGTGACTTTAACGCCAGAACTCACCATGTGTCGCTCTTGTAATCTTGATGCCAAAATCTCAGACTTTTCCTTCGACAGATCTAAATCTCTCATCAAATCATTGAGCTCAGATTGCGTAAAAGGCATAATCTTTTCTTCGCGTTCCACAAAACTCTCATTGGATTTATCAGCTGATTTATCTGAACTTTCGGTTTGTTTTTTCTTTTTGGTCAAACAGGATACTGAACTAAAGGCGAATGTGGAACTGGTTTTTCCATATAATGCACTTGAGGATATTCAACTATTAATGAAGTCTGAATTTTGTTAACTTTTAACTTATTAGTATTTTTAAGTATATTTTTCTTAATGTTCTTAACTCTAACAATAAACTAATTTGATCTCGAGATATATATTTTTATTTCCAAAACATAAAATTCTGAGTTTCATTCATAGTTTTGCTGAAATGGTGGTTTAAATAACGTGGAATATTAATGGGACTCACTGTACAAACAAACAAAAAATTGATATAACGAACATGACTAAAAAACAAGTTCGAGTGCTATATTCGGCTGTGCCGACTCTTATATACCCTCCACCTAAACGTACTAAGAAATAGAAAAACTACACTGGTTATAGGGCTAGAATATTCTAATGTATTCTAAATAACGAGTGAATCAAATTTTTCGCCCAAATGAGTACAAAAATTAGTTTTGGGGTTCTATAACACTAGTGTCAATTCTCTTGAGTAAAAACGTAAGACTATCTTTTTTTATAATTTCTACATTGAAATTTCAATTGCCCTACTGCCAAAAACAGACGAGTAGAAATAAGTGCTTGTGTGCATCACAAAACAATATTTTATATATTATTTCGTATATTTCTACAGCATAAACTATTGTCCACTACCTTAACTTTCAATTTCAATGTTAATTGCGATAAAATACAATTTATTACAAACTTAAATAATACCTTAAGAGAACATTCGAAGCAGACGGACGTGTTTATGATCGGTGCTCAATAAAATAAATTTTAAAAATACAAAAAAATACCTATGTACATACAATTAAAAATTTGAAAATTATTATATTTGCTAATTATTTGATTCAAAAACATAACAACACACATAAATTTAAATATTTGTTAAATCTAAAAGTTTTTAACAAAATAAACGAAATAATAAAGTTAAGTAAGAGTTTAAAACTCTAAATATTAAAAAAAACAAACAAAAAGAGAACAATCAGACATCAATATAAAGAACAGTACAAAAAGATAACATTGAAAGCAAAAACAACAGAAAAATAAGCCAGAAAAAACAAAACACATATCATATCTAAATATTAAAAAAAAAAAAAAAAACAAAAAGTGAGCAATCAAACATCAATATAAAGAACAATACAAAAAAAAAAGAAAACATTGAAAACGAAAACAAAAACAACAGAAAAATAAGCACAAAAAAAAACACATATCATGTCAACTCGTAGAACTAAGAGAACAGATGATATAACAATGTCGACTCGTAATGCCAAGAGAACAGCATATGAAGCTGAGATTAGTTCTGTCGAAGATACTCCCTTAATGGCAGATCTTATTTTTTCAAATCCTAATGACTCTTGCTCACGCAGTCGTTTATGGAATTGGTTAGATGCTAAATTTACAAAGCATGATGAATTCATAAGAGAACAAACTGAACAAATAAAAAAACAAGATTGTGGAAAGTAAGAGATGGTTGATAGCAGAAATTGAGCAAAAATTTAGTGATTTAAAAGATGAAATAATAAATGATGTAAAAGGAGAAGTAAAAGAATTAAATGACAGGGTTACTAAACTAGAGTCGAATAATTTGGAAATTGACAAACTAAAATCTGAAGTTGAAAGTTTAAAATTAAAATGTCTAAATCAATAAATAAATAAATACATAGCAATTTCAGTTCACATAAATTATTTTTGTATTGGGTGCTGTAGCTTAATTGGTTAGCGCATTTGATCATTAAGCATGAGTTGGTATTTGTAGCCCGGGTTCGATTCCCAGCCGCTGCCACTCAAACAAAATCAGTTTCTGAGAATTATTAGTTTTCTTTCATTATAACTAATATTTATCACAGCGCCCTCCTTCGGTGGTATAGCATTCAAACGCCACCGAAGTAAAATAAATAAATAAAGGCTACAAAATCAAGCTTTAACATTAATGCGCCTACACACCACCAGAGGCGCTGCAATTCTGCACTAAAAACAGACATAATGCGCAATTACAGAGTTGTGATATAAAAAGGCTTTCTTCTTTCACCACCTTTACTTCTTCAACTATCCCCTTTCCAAAGAAAGTAACGCAATTATATATAGGCATATTAATTGCCTGAGTGTTACTTCTCTTTAAAAAAAAAAAAAAAAAAAAAAAAAAAAAAAAAAAAAAAACACAGCTGTTTTTATTTTGGTTTATAGAGTTGCCCCCAAAATATTAAAATATTGAATAATAACATGGAAAAAAGTAAACAAAATATCTAAATTAATTAAATATTTTGGCAATAATGCAATATTACCAAGGTAACTAACGTAAGTCAGACGAGTGTATTATAGAAACTCATTTGTTTACGTACTCGCCCGTGTACCACACGTTCGCCTGAGAATACACTCGTTATACAGACCTATGCATTAAGTTTTTTTGATGAAATTTCTAGAGGTTGTCTCGGATTTTTGCTCATATCTCCGTTATTTATGGACGGATTTTGCTGATTTCTCGAAAGCATGTCTGAGAGAATTATTGAAGATTTGGATCCCGAAGATATACTATGAGCGTCAAAACTGAGTAAACACCATTGAAGGGTTATGTTTTCTACAGATAATAAAAATAAAACATTATGTATATGAATTTTCTTTACAAAAACATAAAAATTTATTCATTTTTTTTTAAACATTTAAATATAAAACATAATTTAATTTCAACAACAATACTTGTTTTTGTACTTTATACAAAAAATGTCGGCAAATATCACCTCAAAAGTCAGTATACACCAGTATATTTACTACAACGAAACGAAGAAAATTGTTTGCTACTAGAAAATTAATATTTTGTTTGTCCACCCTTGGCCTTTTTTACGCACTTTATTCTATTTGGCATAGACTCTATCAGCTTTCTGGTATATTCGGTTGGAATTTTTGCCCATTCTTCAACGCTTCTTTCAGGGTAGCTTTATTAGTAATGTTTCTAGTACGTATCTTGCGGTCTAAATAATCCCATATATTCTCGATTGGATTGAGATCTGGGGACTGTGGTGGATGAATAAGTTGACTGGGTGTTCTGTATATGAGCCATTCTTTCGCCAAACGGAATGTATGCTTGGGATCATTGTCTTGTTGAAAGATCCAATGCCCAGGCAAACCCAATTTATCGACGCTTGGTGGAACATTCTTTGCTAAAATGCGTACATAGTCTTGTGCATTCATTGTCGTTTCAATGAAGTCAAGCTCCCCAACACCAGATGCCGTAAAAGAACCCCAAACCATTACCGACCCGCCACCATGCTTAACTGTGCTTTGTATGTTTTGTTCTGCTCACTCCTTGTTCTATTTTCTCCAAATTTTCCTGTGTTTTTCACCGCCGAAAATTTCAAACTTGTTTTCGTCAGTAAATAGAACTGTTTTCCAAAAGTTGAAATCCTTATTTCCGTACATTTTAGAATAATCCATTCGCTTCTTTTTATTAACTTTTGAAATAAAAGGTTTCTTTCTTGGACGTCGGCCATAAAATCCGTATTTATACAATATGCGTCTTATGGTACTACTACTAACTGATTTTTCGGACTCAGTGCTGATGTCCTTGGCAATTTGTACTGCGCTAGAATGGGGATTTCGTTTTACTACGGCCGCAACTTTTCTCTCCTCCCTTTCATTCAATATTTTTGGACGACCTGTTCGCTTAAAATTGTCATTTTTTTAAGTTTTTTAATTTGTCCACAATTTTTTTCACCGAAGTATGGTGTCTTCCAACAACTTTGGCTATTTCGCGATATGATTTACCTTTTTTTCTTAAATCTAGAATAATTTTTCTTGTTTCTATTGAGATTTCCGTTCTCATCTTTAAAAAACTTGAATAAAACCTTCACCACAAAAGCCGATAACCAATTAAATAGGTAAAACAATTTCTTTGTCAATTTGCATAAAATTAAAAAAAAAGTAACTGCAAATCTAACGGTTTTGAAAAAAAAAAAACAAACTGAGAAGAAAAGTGTATACTCACTTTTGGAGCATAAGTTATAAAGATATTATTGTAAAATTATTCAAGAGCATTGTTGTTGTATTTTTGTTGTTGTTTTTTTTTCGTTGCTCGTTGGAAATAAAAAAGTATTTTAATTATGACTGCAAGATTTGTTCTAATACTGATATTAAGATTGTAATAACAAAATATAAAGGGTGATTTTTAAAGGTTTGTTTTTCAAAAAGAGATAAAACTGGCATTTTGTGGTCAAATCTGGCAACTCTAATGTCATTTATGTTGAGTTTGGTTTGCCATTTCATCATGAACAGGTTGACAAAGGAACAACGCTTGCAAATCGTGCAAATTTATTTCGAAAATAACGGTTCAGTTCGCGAAGTTTACCGCAAGCTCCGTCCATTTTATGGTCGACATAATCGTCCCTCAGAGCAATTAATTCGGTTAACCATGGATCGTTTTCGCACTACGTTTACTCTATGTGATAATACGCATCCGCAGAGACGTCGAACAGTGCGCACCGAAGAACCAATTGCCGCTGTAGAGCAAAGTGTTGAAGAGGACCCGAATTAATGGAGACCGGTATAGAGCCATGATAACCGACTATTTTGTTCCCGAATTGGATGGCATGAATGTGGATGAGTTGTGGTTCCAACAAGACGGCGCTACATGCCACACAGCGCACGCCACAATCGATTTATTGAAGGAAACATTCGATGAGCGCATAATTTCGCGGAATGGAACTGTCAATTGGCCACCAAGATCGTGTGATTTGACACCATTGGATTATTTTCTTTGGGGATATGTGAAGTCGCTCGTCTACGCCAACAAACCAGAAACGTTAGGGGAATTGGAAGCCAACATTCGTGGCGTTATTGCCGACATACGGCCCCATATGCTCGAAAAAGTGGTTGAAAATTGGACCTGTTGAATTGGCTTTATTCGAGCCAGCCGCGGCGGCCACATGCCTGAAATCATATTTAAACATTAATGGCATAAAATTATCCTTCCAGTAAAGCCAAATTGATGGTCATTAAAACGATTTTTTTGTGTTTTATTTCAATTCGAAGTTCTATACCTCTCAAAAAAACACCCTATATAAAATTATTGCTGATGACTCAGTTTTGACGCTCATAGTATATTGCTTAATTGCCGTATAACCGATACTAATATGATTTATGAATTAAAATTTCTGATCCATATAAAAGTTGGTTCGATATCGATATTTATTAGACATCTTTGTGGGTTTATTTGTTTTTTGGAAATGGTTCTTATATGGCAGCTATGACAAATTATGGGCCGATCTTCTTATTTTGGAACAGTTATTTTCATGCATATGAGGATATTTCACGTCGACTTTCATATATTATATATTTCAAAATATTTCGTATATTTCAAAATATTGCAATAAAATGGACAAAAAATATAAAATTTGTATGGAGGTTGTCTCACATATTGGCCCATAACTCTGGTTGGTCGTAACCAATTTTGCTGATTTTCAGTACCAAAGTTACCCGCAAAATAAGAAATATTTTTCTGGAAATTTCGTTTAGTTAAGTTGTATAGTTTATACGAGTCATTCCATGTCAAACGGTACGTATTTTTTACATCACTAACTTGGATTGCTTCGGCAGTTTGTGTATGCATTCTTCTCTTAAAAATATTTTATACGTGTTTCAAGAAAAAAATATAAATTTTTTTTTCAAATGTTATGACCAATTGAACTTTGGTGAAATGGCGATTTTTTCAAAGAGATGTGTTCATTCAATCGCATGTAACTCCTGAAATACTGGACCGATTTTAATATGCTATACCTTGTTTTGAAGGTAATTTCAATTTCTTTTAAAATACCAAAGCGGTATGACATAACCCCATAGCATTTTTTTAAGTTTGTATCATTTTCATCATTTTATTTCGATTTTCAAACTGATTACATTTTTTTTTTTTAATTTTGATATTGTGTTCTTATAGGTCTTTTTTACAGACTGTGTGAGTTTTGAAGTGGTGAAATAATGCGTTCTATTTTTTAAAAATTTTTTCCGAAACATCTTTTCCACAAGCAACATAAATTGATGTGAATTTACTTAGAATAGTTAACAGAATGATAATATGTTTTTTAACTTATTAATACAACAATAAGAACAACAAAAGCAATTACTGTAACATTCTTATTTGCGAACAATTTTATTAAATACAAACGATAAACTAAGAGCAGAAATAAAGAGCGCAGACTTCCTTGAAGTTCTCAGAAAAATATAATAAATTAGTTTTTCAGAATCAAAATGCCACCTCGGTTCGATGTTTGTCGCAACCCGTTTCAATCAAGATGTCATAAGAAAAGTTCTAACAAAACATTGCGATGGATAAGTTCAAGAAAATTAAAACTTAAATCATTAAAGGGCAAGGTTAGAATTGTACTAATTGCCGTATTAAATTAAGTAAGGTGAGTGAAACTAACGTAGAAAGTGCTTCTGATGTGGAAATAAATGACAATATGTCTATTGACAGCGATTATTCCGTAGAAAGTGCAAAATTGGTGAATCTTAATGAGGCATTGCTGTTGTATAACGGTTCTCCTATAAACAAAAGAAAACTTGAGCAGAAAAAATATAACGCCATTAAAAAACAGAAAATTGTTAATTTGATAAACGAACGCGTGTTTCAAAATTCAAATCAAGACAGCGAAGATGTTCCTGACAATGAAACAAAAAATGCTTTAATATTAGACAAACATAAACAAAATTTTGCAAGTGCAAAAAAATTAAAATATTAACCGTAGTCTCAGACTGGACTTTTAGTCAGATTGAAGATACTTTTATTGAAGCATCCAGACGCATGATTTCGGTGCAAGCGCACAATACAAAAACAAGAAAAACTTTTTAAACCTGACGTTCCACGTAGATGATTTTGGAATACCAGCGGAATGGCATTTTTTTGCGACGTCTCATGGCAAAGGGCCCTGCGATGGTCTGGGAGGAACAGTCAAAAGATTAGCAGCACGTGCAAGCTTGTCCAGCCTCATAAATCCCATTAATAGTGCCGTCAAATTTTATGATTGGGTGAATAAAAACGTCAAGAATATTCATACAGAGTTCTTTAATAACTACCAATATGAAGATAGGGTAACACCTAAAGGAGCGCTTTGACAAAGCGAAAATAATTTCTGGAACTCTTGGCTACCACGCATTCATTCCACAACCCGATAAAAAAATTAAAGTTCAGACAACATCATCTTCTGAGCAGTACTGTATTAAGACGGTATACAACGCATAACATTTATTTCTTCACTGTATTTTTTGTATTCTTTTTTACTGTAAATATTACACATGACTGAACTACGTTTTCTTTGTTTTTTGTTGTTGTTTGTATCTTGTGTTAATAAACTATCGAAAAATGTATTTTTTTCTATATTCACAGAAATTTTTGTTGCTCGTGCAGAAGGTATAAGGGGAAACAAAATCGTTAAAAATAGAACGCATTATTTCACCACTTCAAAACTCGCACAGTCTGTAAAAAAGACCTATAAGAACACACCCTCAAAATTTAAAAAAAAAAAAAAAAAAGATGTAATCAGTTTGAAAATCGAAATAAAAGGATGAAAATGATACAAACTTAAAAAAATGCTATGGGGATATGTCATACCGCTTTGGTGTTTTAGAAGAAGTTGAAATTACCTTCAAAACAAGGTACAGCACATTAAAATCGGTCCAGTATTTCAGGAGTTACATGCGATTGAATGAACACACCTCTTTGAAAAAATCTTCATTTCATCAAAGTTCAATTGGTCATAACTTTTGAAAAACAATTTTCATATTTTTTTTTCTTATCGGGGATGATGAAGTAGAATTTGTAGAGGACTAAATCTGCAAATTTCCATAAAAATCGGAATCATTGCGTTAAATTTTTCCCAAAATTCGTACCGTTTGACATGAAATGACTCATACGTGAGTGTTTTACACAGACGGACAGACAGACGGACATGGCTAAATCATAAGGATCAAGAGAATATATACTTTTATTTTTTTTTCTTGGACCAGCACTCAGGGGATGACCCCTACTTATGCAATGCATTGTGTTGGAACAAGGAAAATAGGTTATGGGAAGGAGGATAGCAGGAGTAGTGTTTGTGAAAATTTGACTTGAATTTTCCTATATTGAAAGTGGCAGGGAATATCTCTGCTGGGAGTTTCTTCCACATACGGACAGTACGGCTAAAAAACGAATTTTCCCTGTAGTGTGTTGTGCGATCCACTGTCTAGTCGACCACAAAAGGATGAGCCCTGACTGAAGAACGTGTATTACGTAAAAAACTGCGTGTTTCAGGAACAAATTCCCTAAATTCAGCAGGACACATTCCATTATAGTATCGATAGAACAGTGAAACACAACCCACATTGCGACGATGCTTCAATGAATAAATAGAGTTGGATACCCTACTGTCACCGATAAGCATCTTCGCCCTCTCCTGTACGCGGTCGAGTAACTCCAAAATAGTCTTCGAAGCACCGGCCCATACATGAGAGTTGTATTCCATTTTCGGTCGAATATAGGTGGTGTAAATAGTAAGAAGATCAGATGGAGTGAAGTATTTTCTACACCGTTTCAAAAAACCAAGGCACTTAAGCGCCTCTTTCGACACTTGAAAAATGAGTTTGGTCCAGCGGACATCACACTGGATTCTCATGCCTAGAACGTCAAGAGCGTCTGATTCCTTAATATTTACACCGCCCATGAAAATAGATGAAGCAACATGATCTGTTGTGCGTTAATAAATAACACTGAGTCTTACGTGCGTTAAAATCGACTCTATTCGCACAACCCCATTCCGAGATTGTTTCAAGATCTCGGTTCAGCGTATCATTCATATTTTGTCTCATTTTCCCAATCTCCAAAGGGTTTGGTCTATGGTTAAATGAGTATGAATGGCAAATGTTGCTATCATCTGCAAAAGAGTAGATAGGGTTTGAAGTTTGACAAAGAAGGTCATTTATAAAGATGAGAAATAAAGTGGGAGAAAGAACGGAGCCTTGCAATACCCCTGAATTAATCTTGAACTCGTCTGACGAGATCCCATCTATAACAACTCGTATAGTGCGATTTCTGAGGAAACTCGATATAAATCGAGAGAAGTTATCACCGACACCAACAGCAATGAGTTTCGATACGAGAGCACCAAGCCAGACTCTGTCGATCACCTTAGAAATATCTAGAGCCACCACTTTACTTTCGCCAAAACGATGTATAGCACGACACTATTTTACCGATAGGAAGGCCAATACGTCACCCGTAGAGCGTCCTCTACGGAAGCCGCACTGGCGGTCGCTAAGTAAATTGTTGGACTCTAGATATTTCACAAGATGGTAATTTATCATACTTTCCATGACTTTGGAAAGTGCAGAACAGATTGCAATTGGGCGATGATTTTCAGGGTTTGTAGCCTATCCTTTTTTAGGAATTTGCGTTACATTAGCAACCTTCTAACACATGGAAAATTCACCGGCACGGTATAAGGTGCTGAAAAGGTTAGCTAATGGACGAGCTAGCGTCGAACACTGCCCCGGGTAGCAGTAAGAAGAACTTTTGGACAGAGGCGTTGCTCGTGTAGAGATTTTTCACGCCTCAGAACTTTGGCACACGAAGACCTCGCTCGTTTGCGTAGCGAATCAGTTTCGGCGTTTTTATTATTTCGCCAAATTCTGAATGCTTCCTCTCTGGATCTGATTGCAATTTTGCACTTATGATTAAACCAAGATGTTTCTTTAGAGTTAATCGAAATTTTCTTTGATGGTATGAATTTTTTCATCCCCACCATAATTATATTTTCGACTATATTCGCCATGGCATTGACATTATTGTCTTAGAAACAAAGTTTCCAATTAAAATGCCGGAAGAATTCGTCTAGCTCAGCCCAACGAGCCTTTTCGTATATAAAAGTTGTGCGTTTCGTAGCTGGTCTTGAAACGTTACGAAGTTCGGAGAGCGAAAAGGAGGCGGAAATGGTGCAATGATCCGTATTACCAAGTGGTGCAAGAACATTCACCTCATACTTATTAGGGTGTGAGGTTAGAAAAAGGTCGAGGGTGTTGTTTTGGTGCCCATCAACGCATGGAATATGCGTTGGTTCATTCACTAGTTGCGCAAGGTGATTGTGCGCTGCGAATAACTCAACATATTGGCCTTCAGTAGTTGTATGGCTTGAATGGCGAAGCCACGAGGAGTTGTGAACATTGAAATCACCAGCAACAATTTCAATTTCTCGAGAATCTTTGTTATGAAATCGGAAAGGGTATCGAAGCCAGATATGGTAGTATCCCTTGCCGCATTTGGACTTCTATAAAGAAACCCGAAATACAAATAGTTTGCCCTGATTTTTAACTTAACCCATAGACAGTTAAATTCTGCATCATACGTACCTAATAATTGCTAATACCGATACACGACTTCATTGCGTATGTACATGGCAATATCCCGTTGGAAATTAAAAAGCGATAGAAAGTGCTAATCAGGTATATGAAAATCCTGTGGATCAGCATTCTCGGATACCTTGGTTTCACTTAAGGCGAAAACATCCGGCCGATGAAGACAAACGTGAGCAGACACAAAGAAAAAATTCGCTCTTAACCCTCGTATGTTACAGAAGTCGATTCGGAAACAACCTGTCATTACAATTATTACAAAATCAAGAAAAATGTCTATTAATTATGATATAAATAATGAGATTAATTGTCGTTAAAGAGGCTGCCTAGTAACCAGTGTTATACCTTCATCACCAAGCAGCCAACAACAATTACCATAATTCCATCAATATCACAAAAAATTTATGTTATAGGAGGATGGGGAAAAATACAATGACACTGCTAATTGAGGCCATTAAAGCCCTGATCTGATCTGTCATTGTAGTTAAAAAACAACCCGTAGTGCCAACACTATTGATGCAGTGTTGGTTATCTCAGAGGAGTTTGTTGTTGTGTTTTTATTGTTTTGTTATTTATGTATTCTTGTGTTTTATTTTTCTTTAAATCATTGATGCCCAGTAGTGGCTGATATCAGCAAATTGAGCTCTCACGTATACTTACGCTCTTTTGTTTAATCGTCAATCAAGGAAATCAGCATGTTGAGTGGGAGAGACAAAATACACTTGCAGAACTGCTGTGTCTTATCCATGATTCAAGATAAAAGAAAACGAATGCCTATTACTAAAATATTTACCTATTACAAAAATATTTTTGGAACAAACAATGGAAATCAAAAAGGAAAATATTGCGATATATTAATGATGTCACCCGAGAAGTATTTTATGTTACAAAATGCTTTTGATGACATGCAATGTCTTATTTGTCATAAGACATTTAAAAAAACTAAGAGATATAATTTTAAAAAAACATTTTGAAGATGTTCACAAAGATATGAATAATTTGCAGGGGGAAGAAAAAGAAAAACAATTTAAAATTTATAAAAAAAATTTTATTAAAAAGTTGAAGGAATGGGTAATTAATTCATGAATTTTACTATTTCCCTTATGTTAAACAAAGAAACAGAAAAAAAATGACAACACCCGCCACACATGTGCTTTCATCGCAATCTCGCTGACGACTAAATAAAATGATTAGCAAATTGTTTTTTTCCAGTGTTATTTTGTCACTCTCACCAATACTACTACATTGGGCATCACTGCTTTAAATTGTTATTGTTGTTGATGGTTAGTTTTTAAGAGAAGTTTGTGTTGTATTTTTTGTTTTGTTATTTATGTACATATGTATTTTTGTGGTTTGTTTTTCGTAAAATTTTGTTATTGGTTTGTATTAGAATTTTTATTTTTTTTTTATTGAATTTAATTTATTATTTTATAGGTAAAATTTATTTTTTCCCGGACATTCGCACACAAGACAATTAAAACATATTTAAAAAAAAAAAAGAAGACTGAATACGACATTTCGGACAAACTAGAAAAACGCGTGTGTATGAAACAAACTACAGAACACTTTGTTGGGTATCAGATGCATATTAAAAAAGTTTCACACGGAATGACAAACGTTCTTCTTCTCGCTCATTGGCTCACTCAAAGCTGGTGCAGAATTACACAATCATTAACGAGAGTAAAATGCAAAGAACAAAAGAAGAAAAAAAGTTCTTGCTTTTTTTCGTCATGATCATAATAGTTAAAACTGTAAATACAATTTGTTTTGTTTTCATTTTTATTCAGTTTACTTAGGCCCAATAAAACAGTGCGTATTTAAGTGTAGTTTTAGTTAATTTTCATAAAAACTTAAGTTGCATTTAAATACAGATTCATTTTTTCAGTCATACTTAATTGCTGTTATGATTTTGTGGTAAAAATATGGTAGCACTTTGAAATGGCAAGAAAATTATCGATATATTTCAGAAAACAGCTGATTTTTTTAATAAAATTTGCCAACAATTTTGTGTTTCGGTTTTTGTGTTTACTTGTTGTATTGTTTTGTGTGTTTTATATATTAAATTTGGTGGCATAAATATGGATAAAAGAAGTCCCAACTTTTGACTTCTTGTTGGACGCTGTTAAAAAATACAGCAGCATGATTGAAAAAAAAAAAAACAAAAACAAATGTCAAAACCATATGTTCAATGTTTACAACTTAAGTTGCACTTAAATGAACATCGTTGGCCATTTAAGTAGCATTTAAGTTTTCAGTGAAAAACAAAATTTTGTACTTAAATGCACTTTAAAAATAAATGGCACTTAAATACGCACTGTTTTATTGGGCCTTAGTAATTTGAGGTGGATGTGACAAGTTTTATAAAACATTTACATCTTTTTAAGAAAAATAATAATAATAATTTAATATAAATTTGAATGACTTTTAATTTTAAATATTTTTTTAACCTAATCATTGGTTAGTTAGTTTATAGTTAAATTATAGTGCATGCAATTGATGTTTGATGGCGAACGGTGGAGAGAAGCAAGAGGGGTAGAAAAAGTTGCACGACTTCGTTTGTCATGGAATTTTTTGACATTTCCTTTTACCATCGTTTGTGTTTTACTTATTTTGTTTTATTCTTATTCTGACTTTGAAGTGTGCGTTATAAAAATTAATGCGCAAGAACATTTTCAATTACTTTTTCTGTATAAAATCTTCCATTTTTTCTATTTTTTAAATTTTTGTATATTTTATTTTATACATACATGTATATTATTTTATATACATACATACATATAGTTGGTCTCATGTAGAAAGGCCCTAACTCGCTATTTTTTCGAAATTTGTTTTTTTTTGCGATTCCAATTCATTTAACGCAAATACACCTCCTCACAAAAATTTATTGCAATAGTGTAAAAATAGCGCTTTTATAAGCAGTTGTACAAAAAAAGTTACATGTTGAATATTACAGTTTCTATTATGTTTTTACCTTCTCCTGTAAAGTTTCAAATGTGCGAGTTAGGGCCTTTCTACATGAGACCATCGATATGTACATATATTTTTTGTATATTATATTTACATATATTTTAAAATTTTGTTTTCTTTGTTGGGAATGAAAAACTAAAGAGGAATATGTAATTAAACGTCAAAAAATTTCATGATTTGTTGCACGTAAAATTGAATCGTATAAGTGCACAACATTTTACGTAGCAATTTTAAAAGAGAATAGAAAAAATTTCATGCAATTAATTGCATCGTCTAAAGGGCATCAATGGAGAAAATTGCATGCAATTAATTGCATCGTCTAAAGGGTCTCTTACTTCGTTTAATACATTGGGCATACTTTTAGGCATATTGATATTTTCAGGGGTGTTTATTAAAGTATAAGGTGGCGCAAAAGTAATCCTCCTATCAGAAAATGCTATAAATTTTGTGAGGCCCCTAATGTCAGTTCTGTCAGCAATATTCCGCGCTCTTGAGCAGTGTAGCGTAACAATGTTTATTAACGTGTATTTCTCATGTGTTTACTACACAAATGTCAAAACAGAACTGACATTAGGGGCCTCGCAAAATTTATAGCATTTGTTGATAGGAGGATAACTTTTGCGCCACCTCGTATTAACATTCAAATCTGTTGGTGACAGATTGGTTTTTGTTGTAATACTACATTTACACCTACGCAAAATCTAGTAGATTTTAATTAAAATCTTAAAGAAAATTTTTGGCGTTTACACTACTACTTTTGACATATTGTTGGATTTCATTTTCATAATAAAAACAGCTGATTGAAAAAGAAAATAAATTATATTGTAAACTTTTAGTAACAAAAATGGAGAGACAAAAACTAATTTTATTATATTTTACATCCAGATCTGAAAAAAAAACAATCGTAATTAACATTTTTGCGTAAAAAAACAGCAGCATTTGTTAAATATAAGGTTTCACAAACTGTCGCATTTTTAATGGTCAGAATAGAACATAAAATCGCAACAGTGTAACACATTTTTTTATGTACAGCTCATTTTTTCATGTACAGCTTTTTTGTTTTTTTTTTTTTGTTAGAAAAGAAAAAGCAGATAGCTCCCTGGTAAGATCGCTTGAAATAAGACAATGAATATCTCTCAAAAATACCAATGGCACCTTCCCGACTAATACGCAAATTCTTCTTAAATTATAAAAATTATATATATAAACATACATTACATATATGTATAAGAAGTAGGAGATATTGTCCTATGAAATATGACATACATAAACTTCAGAGTATTCATTAATTACGTTCTCTACAAAGCCTTTCACTCGCGGTTGTGGATTTATTTCTATAACCATACCAAATATTTCATCATCATCAGATGATGAAGATGAATCCAACAAGTCATCCAAAATTTTTTCAGCACATAAAAAACACCATTTTTAGTGTGACATTTATAGCAGTGTTGACATTTTTTCAGAAAAGAACACAAAAAAATTAAAAAAGGTGCGAAATGGGAAAACCGTGTAACATTTTCGCCTGAAAAGAAAACGCCATTAGTATAAAATTTAGAGATAAGATTTTGGGATATTTTGCCAAAATTTCGTGACGAACTAGATTTTGTTTTGTATGGGAAATCTAGTAGAAATGAACAATATTTCGCTCAAAATCCCTTAAGTACTGGATTTTGTGTAGGTGTAAATGCAGTATAATGCAATTGTTTACAAACAAAGCGGGCGAACAAGAACGTTAATAGGTTTAGCAGTTAAAAATGCGCTGTCATCAATTCTTTTATTATTTTCTTTTTGCATTTCTGCCATTTATTTCTCATACCAATACAAAATGGTAAACCAATCCATAATAAATATCCTTTTAAAATTTATTGTTACCTAAAAAACATTTCTACAATGAATATTGTATTCCCAAGAGGCTCGTTTTAACAGACGGACGTACATAGCTTGATTGTCATAAAATTTTATAAGGACCCGGTATACATACAGTGGGGAGCACAAATAAGTACATGTTTTTTTGTCATTTATTTTAGATTTAATACTATAATAAAATAATAATACAAAACGGAAAATAATTATAATAAACAATTAGTACAAAAAAACTTGCATGAACTAAATTTCGCACAAGTGTCTTTTGAAATATTTGCACAAAAATATCAGTTTGCTTTGTTTATGACTTAAGCCGGCAGTACATGACATGTAAAAAGCCACATTCACATGTGGCTCTGACGTCATGACAACTATCAGCATTTTGTTTACATTTGTTAAATATGTAACAGTGGCTACATGTTTTAAAATTTTGATATTACACGAAATGTAGTTTTGTCACAAAATTTAAATGTGACAAATGTAGCCGAAGCGTACACATATGCAATGGCAGCACATGTGTACATTTTTGAATGGCTACATATTTGTTATCAGTACACGACATGTAACATGTGTGTACATTTCATATGTCAACATTTGCGGCAATCATGTTTTTACAAAATATTTTTGTGAATTTTTGAAAAATGTCAAAGAGAAAGTGGGCTGCTATTTCCCATTTGGTCCCATATATTTTAAATGAGTCATCGGGAGTCATCGACTACGACTTCACACATATTAAACAGTTTTTACAATACAAAATAAATCAAACCCGAAATAAATTGCATACAGCTGTTTTAAATATCAGTGCTGCCACTGTTCAAAAAATTTTGTTACCAAATTTTTATCAGAAAATTACCGAAGTCCGTCGCACCAGGGAAAAAAATCCCTAAAGAAGTTTTAAAATGAAGTGTAGAACGGCATTATGCATAATAAAAAACATTATTATTTTTTATTATTATAAATACATATACATACATATGTATATATATGTATTATTATAAATACATATGTGTTTTTTGCCAGCTAGCCTCAATAATCAATAAATAAAAGTGGCACTGAGGCGATTATTTGATTGTTATATAAAAAAAATTTTGTTGACAAGTTGGTATTTTTATATTTTTAGCATATGGCCCAAATTAAAGTTTTGGGTACTTTTTAAGGGGTAAAAATAAAAAATAGAGTACTTTTTAAAGGGAAAAATTGGTAACTTTCGTACTTTTTATTTTTTATAGGGTACTTTTTAAGCAGTAAAAACGGGAAAAAATTGGTGTTTTTGGTACTTTTTCTCTTTTTGTTAAACGTTGTATACATACACTTTATATATACAATGGATTGAATTAAAATATAATAATAATAATTTAAGGGGCAAAAACTGGTACTTTTGGTGGTCTTTAATTTTGGTACTTTTTCTCTCTTTGATAAATTTAGTATACAGATAGCATATCGTTTAAACCAAATTGACCAAAAGCTGGTGCTTTTTCTACTCTTTTACTTTTGTCTTGCAATTACAATCAATAAATCCCAGGGCCAAACGCTAAAAGTGGCCGTCATATATTTAGATACCCCTTGTTTTCACATGGACAGCTGTATGTCAGTTGCTCAAGAGTATGTGTTGTCAGAAAATAAATCCTATAATATTGTTTATAGAAATATTTTAACATAAAATCTTTAAAACTTGCTGTAATTTTCACGTGAACGAAGTCACGGGTATTAGCTAGTATTATAATAAATTATTGAACGTTCTATCCCGCCTAAAGTTTTTCCCGTCATATAATTTCTATTATTGATATACATATATGTATTGGCAACGCCGCCAATGCTAACATGCGAATAAAAATGTTGTGTCAAAAATTCTTGCTACTACATATTTGTGACGGCTGCATGCGCATGTAAAAATTTCTCAAATGTCAGAATTCAAATGTAACAAGGAAGTATACAGCATGCAAAAAAAAAAAACACATGTGTGCATGTTTCTACAAAGCAGCATGCGCACACATGTGAATGTGTACTGCATGTGATTGTCACAAAAATTGGTAGTGCACAACATGTTGCCAATGCAGCTTCATGGTGACGTCAAAATTACGTCAGAGCCACATGCGAATGTGGCTTTTTGGCTGAATTTCAGTTTATGGGGGACACCCCTAGAGAAAAAATCTAAATATGCCATCCCCTTCAGAATGTTCCCAGGAGTACGAAAATCATAATGAAAAAGGGGGCTCACGCCCCCTATGGGCGTGGCAGTCGAAAAACGACCCGGCCCACCTACGTAGACAATATGGGTATCAAATGAAAGCTAATGTCTTCACGATTCCAAAAATAGCCATAGTTGCCAGATCGGGCGGTTTTTGCAGCCGATACGGCCATTTTTGTTAAATAGGGGCGGGGGTGAAAAACGACCCATGCCACCTACTTAGGCAATATTGGTATCAAATGAAAGGAAATGTCTTCACGATTCCAAAAATACCCGTAGTTGCCAGATCGTCCAGAATTTGAGGAAGATATGTTAATTTTTATAAAATGGGGGAAGGACTTTTTTTGTTTATTTCTTTTTAGCTCGGCCAGAGGCCGAGCACTCGAGATCCCCGCCGTCTAGAATTAAGACATACTGGAGTTAAAAACCCCTAAGCCCGGCCGTAGGCCGGTCACGCAGAAAAACTTTACTAAGCGAAGCCAGTATAACAAATTTTCATTAATCAATCAGAAGCTTTCAAGAGTTTTCCTCGTTTCTTAATTTTGTACTTATCCTCATTTATGATTTGACTCTTGACACGAGAACATCACTAAATATGGATTGCGTTACTGCCTTTGACATTCACGACTGGGGTCGTGAATTGGACGATACGGCTATTTTTGGAATCGTGAAGACATTAGCTTTCATTTGATACCCATATTGTCTACGTAGGTGCGCCGGGTCGTTTTTCGACTGCCACGCCCATAGGGGGCGTGAGCCCCCTTATTCATTATGATTTTCGCACTCCTGGGGTCATTTAAGGGGGCGTGGCATTTTTTTTTTTTTTCCCCAGGGGTGTCCCCCATAAACTGAAATTTTGCCACTTTTTGCAAATTATCCAACACAAATCAAATTATAATAAGTAATTGTCATTAATGTCTTTGAGGAAAATATTCTAGCAATGACAGTAGCTATTCTACACGACTTCTATTGTTACCAAGCTATTTACGTATGCGGACGCACGTCTCATGATAACATAAATGAGAAGAGACAATTGTTTAACACAAAAGGATGCTTCTGTAGCATTAAGCAAGACCAGATCTTTATGATAATGGTTACATCTCAACAGTAAAAAAAATTAAAACCTACAGTTGCCAAAAAAAATATTAAGCCACGGTTAAAGTTTGCCAGAGAGCACTAAAATTGGGCAGTACACAACTGGAAACATGTAATCCTGTCAGACGAATCGAAATATAATCGTTTTCAATTCAAATGGAAACAATATTGCTGGCGCAGAACAGCCAGAAACCTGCGCCGCACAGTGGTATTTGTTCATACAATGTTTGGCAAAAAATATAAGGAGTGCTCGTAGAATGTTGAAATTGGGCACAGAGCCTTTGGTTGGCTTAAATAAGAAAAATATAAAGTTTCATCAAAATTGGCCACGCCCTCTACCCACCGCCCATAGAACCGAAAATTTATTTTTGGTCCAAAGTTTTTGAAATTTGGCACAGAGCCTTTGGTTAGCTCAAATAAGAGAAATATAAAGTTTCATCAAAATTGGCCACGCCCACTACCCACCGCCCATAGAACCGAAAATTTATTTTTGGTCCAAAGTTTTTGAAATTTGGCACAGAGCCTTTGGTTAGCTCAAATAAGGAAAAATATAAAGTTTCATCAAAATTGGACATGCCGACTGCCCACCGCCCATAGAACCGAAAATTTATTTTTGGTCGAAAGTTTTTGAAATTTGGCACAGAGCTTTTGGTTAGCTCAATTAACGCCCCCACTTACTGGCCATATAACCCATACTATATTTTTTCCCACAACTTTTTGTTTCTTTACCAAAACCAATTATTTTATAAATAAACTAGCTGACCGCCCCGGCTTCGCTCGGTATTTACTATTGATTTGTATTTCATAGAATAAGATGTATTCACAACCTGCCTGCTCTTATTTATTTGCAAATTTGTACAGCATACTTTAGGGGACTTTTTTTCAAATGTTGAATTTTTTCAGGAAAAAAATCATAACTGGAGAATGGCTAGACCGATTTTGGATTTCAAAATCAACTAACCATCATCACTCCTCCCTGTACCTTCCCTAAAAAGTTTATGGCAATCGGTCGAGCCGTTCTCGAGTTATGGAGTGACAATCAAAATGTACACTTATTTTTATATATATAGATTCAATACATGCATTTAAATATAGACTTTTATTCATCATCTATCATTTCTTTTACTACATCATCTAGTTCCAAAATATGTTTACGTGGTTGACGTCTTATACTACTTATATAGGGATCAGATGATGCAAGCAAACGATGCAAAACATCAGTATTTGTTGAAGTTCTACTACATTTTCTGGAAAACATTAATCTATAATTTCTGTAATCCTTATTACGTGCTTCTTCCGCTTCCTCGGAGAGCATGCCTATAGGGAGCACTGCTGCTTCAATTATGTCATTTCCATGTATCAATACTTTATGGACAGTAGCTGCATGAAGTACAAATTGTATTTACGAACGAATAGCTCAGCAGTATCCCACGAAAATTTCTTAAACTTCCCCGTATCAATTTTGTGCCCACATGTAATTATTTGGAGAATAATTCGGAAGCGATCTATTAGTTCTTCACTAATACCTGTTATATCTGCTACGAGAGCAGGATTAGAAAAGAAACGCCTTGAAGTATTTCCGGACTACTGTTACGCCAGTATTCCTCTTCAGAGGTTGCTCGTAAACTTAAAGGCACCATCGATACTAATAGCAGGTTCTTGTCAGTAACATCAGGTGCTAAACTTTGATTGTACTCTGAATGTCCAGAAGAGCCATCGCAACCCCACTTCGACATAATAGTGCAATTCAAATTTATCATATTATATATTAATATTTTCGTGTCAAAAACTTTCAAATAAACGCTTAGTGGTGTGATCCATTAAACTTTGCAGATTTACTGAGGCTTCTTTTTCTGATAGGACTAGGAAGGCGGTGATGTGACTAGGAAGGCGGTCGTAATCCTGAATAAGGAATCCTTGCAGCCTCTACGGAAATAAGCACAAATTTTTTGTGAATTCCAATGTTGGAATTCCAGTGTGAATCCAAGCTTGAATTACATTTGAAATCCATCCTCTTTCCAGTCTGTTTGAAGTTTTTTAACAAACAACATCAAATTTGTTTCAAGCATAGTTGATGCAAATCATTGGCGGCGGTGATGATGATGATTTTATAATTAAATTTTCAGAGAACAGGTTCGGTTCAACTGGAATCATACTGTTATTTAAGGCTGGAATTACACTGTAAATGTACTGTTTTGTTCGACTGTAATTCAATGGTTAATTTTGCTGGATTCGCTATTGAATTCAACTGTGTCTCAACTGTAATTCAACACTGGAAATTGTGACTGGATTTCAAATGTAATTCCACTTGAATTCCAGCCAAAATGCTTATTGGGTATATACTACGGATTTAGTAGTATAAAGTTACGCATTTATCGTGTTGACGACAAGATCGATTCCGAAACTTCAAGGAAGCTCCGCAGGAAATGGACTGCAAAAAATCAGACGACACCACTAACTCAGATACAGAAATGGAAACCCAATCAAACTCTGATATGGTAGGTGACCTATTTCGTTATTTGAGTGAAGTGGAGGACGACGACGCGCTTCTGGATTCTGATTCAGAAGACGTGGACGTTACCGTCATCTATGATCCAGACCATGGTAAAGTGAACTTTCACCATTCTAAAGCATATTCCGCTGCACTGCTCCTTCACATGACAGATCAGGAGGATGATATAGCGCTAGTCCAGGAGCCGTGGATTAACAATGGCGATATTCTTGGACTAAACGCAAAAGGGTACAAACTATTGTACACAAAAAGACACAGGTAAAATAAGATCATGCATTTTGGAAAGAAACCATACTAATATCTTCTATCTAGGGGCTTACAGCCTTATGCAAAAAAAATTAAAGTAGACTTCAAATGTACTTTAAGAAAATTTTGTATGAAAATTTTGTCTAAAAGCACCTACTTTATTTTTTTTGCATACGGCAGTTATTCTGTATTGCGATGCGAAAGTCATAGCTATGCGAAAATGAATTGCGATCCGAAAGGTATTTGGTCAAATTTATTTGGTTTGTGACAAGTTTTAGGTTAGGTTAGGTAGGAAGGCTGATGTGAGTCACCTCACACCCTCACCCAGAGACCAATATGGTCCATTGCTATGCCTTAGATTCTCTACCAAATGTCTGACTAGTTTACATGTGTCTGACCGGTCTATATATGTCTGACTCGTCTACATATGTCTGACTGGTCTATATATGTGTGTCTGACTGGTCTACAAATGTGTGACTTATCTCCATATGTCTGACTGGTCTACACATGTCTGACTCGTCTACCCAGAGTCTTTGGCGGAAATCGAACCCACAACCCTTTGACTGATAGTCCGGCACTCTATCACCTAGTCTATCGGGGAACCCGATTGCTGGTTTTAACTATTAAAAATGTACTCGTATAGTTTTATTTACAAAAACAAGAAAAATTGTGTTATTCGCAAAAATGGATTCTGTTGCACTATAGGTACATATATGTACATATGTTTACTTTTCAGCTTTATAAAAAATTTTTGGTTGAATATTTTAAATTGGCGCGTCTGGTGGTCTTATTGTTCGTCTCCATGGATGAAATTTAGTTATTAAAAGCAAATAATCTATTAGGTACTACAACAATGGCCCCTATTATGAGCTGCATTCGACAATCGATATTCGCTGGCTATCGAAAATCGACTATCAAATATAAAATTTGTATTATGAGTTGGCATCGCTGTCGAAAATTTCGTTGTTCAACGAATTTTTTATCGAACACAAATTTGCTGTCGACGCTGTATAAAACTGTGAAAAATTTGCTGTCGACGCTGTATAAAACTGTGAAAATTTTATTTAAAATGTAAGAATTTGTTTGTTTTTTGGTTTTGGTCAACCAAATACTACTTGCAAATTACTTTTGTTAATATGTTGCAGGTCGTAATTAGAAAATAGCAATTGGAAAAGCTCGTTTCTCTCTTGGAAGAAGATCCACTGTTGGCAAAATGTATTTGCTCTAAAGTTCAGGCAGACAAAAAATGGGAGGGCATTACACAGAAGCTTAATTCTATTCATCAGACAAATCATTAAACCATAATTACGTAGTGGTCATTTCAAATTTAATTTATTTTTCTTTAAGAATTTGTAAACAAATATGGCGCCAGCTAATAGAAATATACTATTGTGAATAACCCAAAAAGAGTGATTTTCACAATAGCGTTTTTTCATCGAATACCAAATGAAAATTCGTTCGATAAGCATTTTCGACCACAGTCGAAAATCGAATTTTGCTCATAATAGGCACCAATAAGTGCTTTGCGAATGCTGTTTTGCCATTGAATGAATTTTGCTATTTTTGACATTGTTTTCGCAATTAAGAATTCCAACTTGCCGTCTTTTCGCATTTCAAATGCGATTAAAAAAGCACTTTTCGCAATAGAGAATAGCAACTGTTCGCTTTTATGTATTTTCGAGTAGTATTTATTTTCGCATCGCAATACAGAAAAGCCCCTGAATAAAGCAATGGAGACATAGTAACAGCTGCAAGGGAATCAGAAACGTCAAAGATGTGTCTGATCTCATGTTACATGTCACATGATCAGGTAGAACCACCACCCAGCAACCTGGTAAGAACTGCGGTGCGAACAGCTAATAGTGGAAGGCCAATGTAAGCGGCATGCGGCCGCGCGCGGCAAAAGTATTACCAGTGAATAAAAGTTTTGTTTCTTTACAAAATTATTCATACAAAAATTTTGAAATTTGCAATGGTGTGAGAAGCGGCAGCGCGGCAAAGTAGAATTTTGTTCAACTTTGCCGCTTAAAACGATGTTGCCATAACACATGTATATGATATGTGACATGTGAGTTTGGCTGTTTTCATAAACGCAGTATGCAATGCAACATTTCATTGCATAGATTTCATAATAGCATTTAGAAATATAATTTAAAAATTTTTGTTTTAAGATTCTCTTTAATAGTCCAATATCTTTATATTTTATGTGATAAAAGTTTTTAAATTATATTCTAAATGCTATTATGAACTCTATGCAATGAAATGTTGCATTGCATACTGTTTATGAAAACAGCCTTTAGTTAAAAACAAAATCATTTTTTTAATACTTTACTTTAATACTGTACACACTAAAAAACGTGTATTTATGTAAAAAAACAAATCAATTTAATTTTTTGACATTTGCCGCTTTAAATATGCTTCGCACATCTGTCTACCTACAAAAAGTATAAGCGGCAAAAAGAACAGCTGATTGGCACCCGCGACCGCATGCCGCTTTCATTGGCCTTCCACTATACGCCCATGTTCTGAAAAACGCAAAACGCTTAAAACTGGCGTTTTCGATTTGAAAACGCCAAAGAGGTGTTCTGACGAACGAAAACGCTAGAAATTTGGCATTTTCAAACCGTTAGTGTATACTGAAGCGATCTGGCTTATTTTATTGAAACTGCACTTTAAAAACAAAATGAAATGATGCACAATTTAAATTTAATATGTTTTCTTTTTCTTTAAGCTAAAGCTTGTAACATTTTTTCACGATTTTAATTAAAAACAAGCAATTTAAAAATTTTCATTGAGTTTGTCAATTGTCTGTTTCAATTATTTACTTTACTAACTAGCGATTTGTGCAAACAGCTGCTCGAAAAGTAATGTAATGCATTTTAATTTGAAATTTATTTATTTGTTTACGTTATTTTATGACAAAACATCTGTTTTTATTGTTCAAACATAGCTTCGAAAAATGGGAAAACGCTAGCAATTCGTAGCGATTTCAGAACAGGTCAAAATGCGTTTTGCGTTTTTAAAACTGGGGGGTTACTCCGTATTTCGATTGCTTGAGTTGCGATTTTTCTTTTGTCTATAATTTTGCGATCAACGAAAATATACGCTCTACATTTGCAGATGTTGCTGACAAATAAAATATACTTAAATTCAATGATTCGCGCGAAGTGAGTGTACGGTACATTGTTACTTTGAAAATGTTTCAAACATTTCACCCAACGTTTATGTGGTTTAGTAGAACGTGGCTAATTTTCTCTGTGGTAATAAATTTCAATATGTAACCAAACTCGTCAAACAATTCTACATTGTTGTCTTCAGGTTTTAACTAATTCTTTTCAACCATAAATCGTTGTGTCCACATCTTTCCAATTCGGTGCACCAGCGAGCCCTTTTTGTTTAAGTAAAAATAATTAAAAAAAATAATAAATGCGACCTTTAAATTTGTTGTATTTAAAATTGCAATGACTCTTTTTTGACATGATGTAAGAGCTCTTTCTGAGCCCAAAAAAAAACCTCATAAAATACCCTTTTCTGACATTATCTAAGAGCTCTTTCAGAGCACAAAAACCCCTCATAAAAGACTTTTTTCTGACATTATATAAGAACTCTTTCTGACGGACCATTTTCGAATGTAATGACCCTCTTTTCTGAAGGTTTTCGGAGCAATAATGATTGTTTTTTGGGCTCATAAAGAGCATGAACGCTCCAGAAAAGACTCTTTTCGGACTCATATGACTTGCTGGGGATATGCATACACATGATTTTAAAATGAATCATTCAAAAGAATTAATTTCCATTAAAATATGATCCGATTGTGCCAAATTTCAATGAAATAGACTGTTTTGTTGTTTAAGTCCACATATTTTTTATTTAATTAAATTCAAAATAAAAATCCGGGACATTTAGGGGATGTCACCGGGACATGTCCTGGATTTTCCGGGCCAGTTGGTCGCACTAACTATAACGCAAAAATTTTTTATTTTTATTTATTTTTTTTTTTTTTTTACTCCTATTATACTAGGAGCGGATGCCAACGCTCACCATACTATCTGGGGAAGTACGGATATAAGTAATAGTGGTGAGTGTATTCTAGACTTTATTTTAGATTTGGATCTAATGATAGTCAATAAAGGTTCAGAACCTATCTTTGTAGTTAAGAATAGGCAGGAGGTTCCTGATATTACGCTCGTAAGTGCGAGTCATCGAGCATTTGATAAGGAACTGGAAAGTTTTTGATGACTGGTCTTTCTCAGATCATAGATATCTGACATTTACGATCAATACGAAACCAGAAAGGAAAACTCCTTTCCTAAATAGGAAGAAAACCAAATGGTTTGAACACAATAAAATCCTACACGAAATTCTACCACTACCCCCTAAAATAGGGGATATAAGGGATGTTGAAAAAGCTCTGGATAAGTTTACATGCTCTATAAATGAAGCAATTGCACGAACCTGCACACACTCAGTATGCAGAAGAAAAGAACAACCACCGTGGTGGTCTATGGAAATAGCGAACTCCAGACAGAGTTGTCGTAAACTTTTCAACGAAGCGAAAAGAACAGGCAACTGGTCCTTATATAATTCATCGTTGAATAAATTCAAGAACCAGATTAGAAGCGCAAAGCGTAGGTCTTGGAGAAGCTTCTGCAGTGGCTTTGAAAGTTCATATGAAACCAGTCGCTTGCGAAAAATCCTATCAAAACGACCTAAGGTTATATCCAAAAACCAGATGGCAGTTGGACTAATGATGGTCTTGAGACACTTGAAGTGCTCATGGACACTCACTTTCCGGGTCATATATCGCAAATCGCGGACAATATACCACAACAATACCTTCCGACACCCACCTCGATTAACATTGACGAGGACAAATTAAAATGGGCTATATGAAGGGAGTCCATATTTATTTAACGTGTAGCAGTGTCCTATGACCCCAAATCATTTTTTCTTGTCGGTTTTAAAACCAATTCTGACAATATTGGTTTCTATGACACCCCTGAATATATCATTCATTCCAAAGGGAGGAAAAATCTCTCACACCCAGGCAAAGGACTTTAGACCAATTAGTTTATCATCATTCCTTTTGAAAACCTTGGAAAGAATCTTAGATATTCATATAAGGAATTCTATTGATCAAAAATTACTATCGCCATCTCAACATGTCTACATGAAAGGCAAATGTGTAGAGAAGGCACTTCACTCGCTAGTAAGCAATATTGAGAAATCTCTAGATTTTGGCAACTTTACGATGATAGCCTTTCTGGACATAGGAGCATTCAATAACGAAAAACCTGAAGTCATAATATCAGGGGGGTTACTCTCTATTGCGATGCGATAACCGTACAATTTGTATGCTTATCGCATCGCATTTGCTTTCGCATCGCAATAGAGAGTAACCCCCCAGCTCTACAAGACTTAGGTCTCGACGAGTCAATCACTAGGTTCATAACGAATCTACTGGGTAATCATACGGTCCAAAATTGGAACGACATGTATCACAAGATCGGCCACTAGAGGCACTCACCAAGGGGGCGCACAGTGGCTGAAAATCGTTTTTCATTGGCCAAAAATTTGTAACTTTTGAACCGATCAAAATATTGAAGTAATTTTTTTTTAATGGATAGATATTTAGGTCAGCTTGGCTCAGTTGTAATTGCATTCAAATTGATTGATGACTTTTTAAGGACTTCTAGGTCAAAGTTAAAGTAATTTTTTTTTAATGGATAGATATTTAGGTCAGCTTGGCTCAGTTGTAATTGCATTAAAATTGATTGATGACTTTTTAAGGACTTCTAGGTCAAAGTTGAACTTTTGATTTTTTTTAACTTTGGGAGTGAAATATGGGTTTATTTTTTAATTTACATATTAAAAAATTTAATATTTGGAACTTAATAATAATTATAATTATTTTTTGTGATAATGGAATTTTTTAATGTTACACTCAAAAAAATTTTTACACTAAAAAAAATAGTAAAATTCACTGGAGATTTTGCTGTTACTACAGAAAAATTTATTCTTTTTTGCTGTCAGATTTGATAATTTGAAAAAACACTTTAAAAATAAAAACTGCAATAGATTTTATTAGCATTTGTAACAATAGTAGGTTCTATTTATTATTATTTTTAACCGACTTCAAAAAGGAGGAGGTTATCAATTCGAATGGTATGTTGCTTTTTTTATGTTTGTTCCACGACAACCATTTCTGAACCAATTTTAAAAATTCTTTTTTTGTTTGAAAGGGTTTGCTTGCAGGTGGGTCCCATTTAATTTTTATGAAGATCGGACGGACATACGGTTTTTTATTTACCGTTATCTATATTTTTTCTGTGCTTCTCTTATAAATTGTTGAATAACTTCGTGATTTATGAATCAATTTTAAAAATAATTTTTTTATTTGGAAGATATGGCTTGCAGAAAAATATATTTAAGGTAAAAAAAATAAAAATTTCAGAAATTGATTGAGATATATCGGGGATATATAGCATAAACCGATTTTTAAGAATATATCGAATATGGGTGTCAAAATTTAGCTCTGTTAATGGGAAAACATAGATTTAGCATAAACCGATTTTTTAGAAGATTAACAAGATTTTCAAAATCCTTTCTTTCAATCAAAAAAGTGCAACAACATTAGTTATATTAAACATTTTTGAAAATTAATCCAACATTTTATTTGGCCGAAATTTTGAAGTCGTTTTTTTTTTTAAAGAATTATTTACTAATACTATGTTTTTCGTACTTAAATAACAATGAAGGCAATTACAATTATTATTCATTTGAAACAAATATTGATTGCAAATATTCTATATTTTGTTCTGCGCTATTTCTGTTCTTTAGTAGTTTTTTGGCTTCTTCATCTAAATCCCGATGTTCCACTTTCCATTGATTTCGAATATTGGATATGAACGGATCTGATGTTGCCAATAATATATTAAATAGATCTTCATTTGTGGAATTTCGTGAAATTTTTCTAGTATAGTGCTCTTTATAAAATCTGTAATCCTTGTTCCTTTTTTCCTGAGCCTCCTCTGATAGATCTCCAAGTGGCACCAAATGATATTTAATGATATCTTCTCCACGATAAAGGATTTTGTGAACTGTTGCAGACATATTTCTCCATGGGTAGTTGGTTGCATATATATTTTTGCAGTTTCCTTAGCATAATCTCCAAATTGTCTAGCGTCAATTTCTTCATTGCACGCAAGTACTTCTACGATTATTTTAAATCTGAAAATAAGGTTTAAATCTGAAAATAAGGTTATTTCAGATGCTGTTTCTGGATCTGAAAAGAATCTTCGTGCGGTAAAATTTGCGATATTCATCTTGAACATGTTTCTTTTTTGAACTTCTTAACTCTTTGTTGGTTCCATTGTTTCTTATGGATCCTGAAGACCCGAAATCCAAATCATAACTGATTTTTAGTATATGTTCCATAAGTCGTCATTTGATCCACAGTAAAAAGTCATGAAAAAATATGTGATGCTCTTGGTAGTCACAGCTAAATTCAAGTGCGGCCGAAAGGGTTAATATCAGGTAAAACTAATTAGTATCTCGCCAATATTGGGTTTTCTTTTTCTTTAGTGGTTTAATGTCGCGATTATTATTATAAAATTGTTTATGACTTTGGTTGACCCTAACAGTTGATAACAGGTATATTAGAAAGAGATCATATGTTTACTGTAGAACCTATTGTGATATTTTTATGACTTATTTTTTTGCTAATCAAAACAAAGCCATAAAACCCTTTCGCAGGTATTATATTTAATTATTTTAGTTTTACGTAGTCTAAAGTAAAAAAACATAAACCTTTAGGCGAAAAAGTGAAAATTTAATACACCATTGTATACGAGTAACTATAGGGCTGTTTAAATTATCGTAATTTGAATTTTTTTAGAGTAATTTCATTAAAATTAAAAAAGTGTTCTACCGGCGGGTCGTGGCGGGTGCAAAAGTATATATAGGGTTAAAGAAGACAATTTCACCTTTCTTCGGGTGGTACACGTTTCTTGTTCCCTAGAAGTTCTATTCCACTAAAGTTTAAATTTCAGAAAAATATAGTAGTTTCATAAGTATTTCAGAACGCCCTTAATATTAAACGCTAGAGCGGTAACCACTTACAACAACTAAAGACTATAATCCTACCAACATTATAAAAAAGACCGCAGGCCATTATCGATGATAGCTTGCGAGTAGTAACCATTTATTTTTGACAAAAAACAAATAAAAAACACCTTTTTCTGAAATTAAAAAAAACAGTTGAGTTTGACAGCATGCCACGCCCACAATTATTAATAGTTTAACCTAATTTTTTGGCTACCTTAATATGGATATATTAGCTCCAAAAAGGTGTAAAAATTTTAAAAATCGGTGACAAAAAAAATCGACTTTTGGCCAATGAAAAACGATTTTCAGCCACTGTGGGGCGTACTATCTCCATTATTGTTGAACTTGACCATGAACGATAAGCTCAAAAAAATTGACAATACGGGAATAAAACTGTAGCTTACGCGGACGACGTAGCAGTGAGTCTCGGGATTCGATTTGGTCACAATATCGCAGAGAATGGAGGATGCACTTAAAACACTCAATAGGTGGAGTAATGAAAGTGGGTGCAGCGTTGTCAGTTTAGGGGATTTATCCCCAAATTGGGGATTTTTTTCGTGATTTGGGATAAAAATTTCATCTTGGGGATCCGGGGATTTGTTGGGGATGACAACACAATTTTAGGGGATTTTTTGAAGATTTTTTTATAACCCATGGTAACAAGAATGATTTTTGAGCTAAAAATGTGCGTCTGGCATGTCTAAAAATGTGTGTTATTTATTATTTATAGTGGATGGTTTCTTTCTAATGGTTTGGCATGGAAGCACTTCTCAGAATAAACACATACTTTAAAAATATATCATTTTGTTGTGAGAAATTTCATCCATCTGCTGAAATGCAAACAAAAGCTTTTTAATACAAGCAATATGTATAATAACATTTCTGAGGCTGATGAATCAGAAGATTTTGATTCTGAAGTTTTTGAAATTACACTCTCGTAAATAATTTTTTATCTACCTACATATATATTATATTATGTGTAATTTTTTCTTTACAAGATTTATAATTACAAATCGAATTAGTTTGAATATTAATATATGTAGATATCGATAAAAATGAATTTTATTGAATATTCAATTTTTTAAATAAAATAAAAATTTGAATCAAAAAAAATCAGTTTGGGGATTTTTGGGGATGACAAATCAAAAATTGGGGATAAGCTCTGAAAAAATACTGGCAGCACTGAGTGGGTGTGTCAATCCTAGCAAAACGGAAATTGTAATATTCACTAGAAAATATAAGATTCCTACTTTTATGCTTCCTAGATTGAATGGTATAGAACTGACAATCTCGGAAAAAGCAAAAATTCTTGGGTGAAATTCTTGATAACAAGTAATCATGGAAACCCAACATACTGGCAAGAACATCTAAAGCTATGTCGGCTTTGTATGTCTGCAAGAAAGCTATAGGCAAGAATTGGGGTATTAACCCTCGATGTGTAAACTGGCTCTTTGAGACAGTTATAAAACAAATATTATTTTATGGAGTCTCAGTCTGGTGGAAGGTACTTGACAAAACTTCAAATTGTGTTATCTTAGAGAAGATACTAAGGAGGACTGCTCCTGATAACTGGAGTGTTAAGTACTACCTCGACTAAGTCGCTTTTTGCGATACTAAACAGGATTTCAGTTGATATAATGGCCAAGAAATTGGCTATGAATACTGCCGTGAGACTAAGTGCAACAGGCGTTTGGAAGCATGGTCATTATGGACATGCTAGCATCATGGGAAACGTACAACGTTTTCCTGAATACATTGATTATTGCACTCCTAGACCCTCCTTCTTGAGAAGCTTAGGCTTCTTTATTCATGATAACATGGAATTGAAAGAAGGTCTACCCCTGTATACTATGAGTCTATCTACGGATGCCTCCAAAAAAAGGGGAGAGTTGGCGGTGGGGTCTATATCCAAGAGTTTGGAATCAAAATGTATTTTAGAATTCTAAACGGATGTAGTATCCCTCAGTCTGAAATATCGGCTATAAAACGAGCGGATAATTGGATCAGTAATTACAGAATATCGGGAAGAGATATACGTATATATACTGACAGCCAAGCTGCAATAGTCTCTGACAGGTGTACACACTACATCAATCTTGGTCCAGGAATGCCGGACATCCTTAAACAGGATGGCGAGACATTCAACAGTTTCACTCATATGGGTGCGTGGACATAGACAATTGTATCGCAGATGACCTGGCAAAGAAAGGTGCCATGTCACCTGACGATGACATTGACCATCTTTGTGGTATTCCGCTATCGAAATGCAAGCAAATAGTCAGCAACTTTTACTATGAGCTAACTCAAACCAGGTGGGTAAATGAACACACATGTAAAGTCACACGACTGATTTGGACTATATTAAATAGGAAACGTACGTTGTATTTACTAAAATTACAGCGACCACAACTCAGTAACTTGGTGTCATTGATCACAGGACACTGCAAATTCGGCAACCATGCAAAACGACTGGGTTTACCCTATAATGATTTTTGCAGGAGTTGCAATAATGAAGAAGAGAAGGAAACAGTTTCTCATCTTTTATGTCAATGCCCAGCAATGAGTAGATCTCGTTGCATCTTTCTGGGGCAACCATCCTTCGACGACTATTCTCAGATTTGAAGTTGGAGAATATTGATGCTTTCATCAGAAGCAGTAATTGGCTGCAGTAATCTAATACCGGTTATCTACGCTCTTTTATATTTTGGTCTGCACACTTTTCACTCTTCTCATACTTTAAACATCTCTTTCACTACCCCTCGTATTTTTCTATTCTATCTCCTTCTTCATATATCTTCTTCTTCTTTATCCAGAAAGTCAGGTGACACAATAGGACAAGCTGTACTATACGACCACCTGCTGACCTAACCTAAACATAAATAAACAACAAGTACACAAAGCATTAACATGTACTCATATGTGTTTCCCACTGTATATTTTGTGTTTGATCCGAAATTTTGACACAAAATTAATTAAATTTGGAAGAACTCTATTTTAGCAACTTTCTTTTTAGCAAGACTGATTTTGGCAGCTCAGATGTTTTCGTGTAACATGTTCAGTTTGGTCTAAAATTTAACCATTAATCGACTAACAACGAACAACACTTGCATATAGATCTTTGAATTTTATTATCAAAATGCATGCTGGGTTAAGGTCATTTTCTGCGTCTTTTTGAAATCTTGTGACTAAACTTTTCATTAAATTTACAGAATCTGCCAACAACATTGCAAAAACTGCCAATGCATCCCGAAAAATGCAATGTTTGGTGTGAATTTCACCGAACTTTTTTAAAGACGACGAAGGCAGGAACGTTACTGTGAGTGGCAAGCGCTAATGTGTGATGGTTACATTTTTTTTTTGTGGGTATATTACAAAAATATGCCCCAAGCCCATACTAGCCATAACTTAGTATCATGAGCCGTGTGATATACTCAACCCAATCATGAAAAAAATTCCGTGGGAGTTTTTTCCCTTTTCCCATTTTTCCTATTCAAATTCAATGTTAAAAACATAAAAAGGGAAAAAACTCCCGCGTAATTTTTATTCATGATTGGGCTGACTATGTTTCCACGACGACTTGAATCACCTGCTTCGCCTTCTGAATCATGTTTATGAAGCATGCTGTTTGCATGTCTAATAAACTTGATTCGATTTGACAGTTGTCTTTAATAAACAAACAGAATACAAAAACAGAATTTACAATTTGTGGAAAATAAATTTTTTTTTTAATGGACAAAAAAAGTGAGTGGAAATTAGTTAGCTTATTTGAAAAAAACATACATTCGTACGTATTTACTTTCTTTACTTCCAGCAACAAGAAAATAATTTGCTTTGTTTACAATAATATTAAATTTTTACAGCTAGTGCAGATAAACTTGCGATAAAAATTAGAGAAGAGTGCAATTTTTCATGCTTCGCAAGTAGATTCAATATGAATCACATGATTCGCTCTTAAAATTTTGTATGGTGAAGCAAGTTGTTTCGCACATGATTGGGGTGTGACGCATGAATAGAGAGCGAAGAATGTACCGTGGAAACATAGCAATAGGTCGTTGTCTTGTGTAAATATAAAGTTTTCTAAAATACCTACTTTTGCACGCTGGGATGGAGATGAGTTTTTAAAATGTCAATATACTTCCTGTAATCCATTATGCCATCGATTATATGTAAATTTCCAACTCCAGAAACGATCATGCATCACCACACTACAGTTGAACCACCTCCACGTTTAAAAGTTGCTCTTATCCGTAAAAACCACTCTGTTGCATAAGTCTTTCGATTTATTTTGATGTTCTTTGACATATTTAAGTCGTTTTTACGAGAAACACGACACGATGTGACTCTACGACGATTTCTAGAGTCCTTTTTCGGGAAACAGTGTTTTTTGGGTGCTTTTAAAATATATATGTATAAATTTTTTTTACACATTATTGATATATATTTTAATATTTATTATATTCAAAACTTATTTTTCCTTTAAATTTCATAATCAGTTTTTCTTTTATTAAATATTCGGTCAGATTTCTTAAATATATAATCAGGGGCCAAATTACCGCATTCGATATCGCGTAAAATTTATCGTAATTTTCTTATTTGAGATTATGGCATACGATATTGAGCAAGAAATTTAGTACATTTTATCATAATTTCGATATCGAAATCATTTTTCGATACGATAGCTCATTCGATCACGAATGCGGTAATTTGGCCACAGGTATGTGATGGAAATCGAAAACGAGTGAGTTTTAGAAGTTATTTTTTTCGTAATATTTCTGTATTGAAACAGTTTTATCCCACAAAATATAAAGATAATTTGTTATTAAAGAGAATCTTAAAACAAAAGTTTTAAAAATTTGATTAGAAATACTTTAAAATTGACTTTTAAAACTCACTCGTTTTCGATTTCTATCACATATCTGAATATTACAAATAATAAATGAAATTTATTACTTCGGTAGACTTCTTGATAGACAATGTTTTTTGGCATCACGACTTGAATTGAATTGCATAATTCAAAATGTCACATACCCCAGTATGTTCTCCTCGTATATGCGTAGGCCCTGTCTGACATGAGTTGGATGAACCTCCAACTGTATGATGTCAAAGTTTGGACAGTAAAAACCTAGAAGAAACTGTTGGGTAACAAGAGTTCCTTCTGTTCTTTGACCGGTAGAACCTTAGCCTCATCACTGCACACAACAGTCATATAACCCAGCAACAGTAATTAAAACTAAGTCACTAATATTTTTTGCTTTCACATCAATAATTTTTTAATTTTTAACATATTTCACATCTTTAATATAAATTTTCATATATATGTACATACATATATATATGTCATTCAACCAAGAATAGCATATAGTGAGTAAAAACACACCGGAGACTTTTAAGATTGTACTTACTTTTAAAATGTAAATAAAAAACATTTTTTTCGAAAAAAAAAAACAATTTATTCATGATCACGCAGATTTATTAAGTATTATTAGATTATAATCATATTTATTTAATTATGGATTGAATGTAAAATAATGGGAAACCCGAACAATTTATTTATTTTATATGCTTTTCTGTGGATTTAGTGTGGACTGCATAAGAAAAAATCAGAATCAAAAACATCTGATCAGATTATTTTTAACTATTAGTGAATACATTTATTTCATTATGGTATATTACAAAATTAATTTTATGATATATTCATTCAAAAATCGACATATAATTGAATATTCGCTCATCAAAACTTTAAGTCTAACAGCGTTTCACCAGGTATCGGTGGATTCGTTATTTTCCACACATTTATAGTTGCATTAAATGTGAGGAACGAGAATTTTAAATTACATTCAATATTATTATTATTATTTGGTCAATTCAATAACAATAGCAGAATATAGTCACTACACGTGTGTAATAATTCACTGTGTTATAGTCTCGATAACTTCAATGACTTACAATATTATTTTCATTTTATTATTATACATACATATGTAAATTAGAGATATTTGTATTTAGAAAGTATTAGTATTTAAATTTAGTATTTAAATATCAAATACCGTGTAGTGCACGAAAGGCTATGATGAAAAATTGTTGACATTCTCTCGTAATGAACATCAATATTTCTAAGTTTTTACAACAATTTCCTTAATCTAACCAGAATCTCATTTAGACAAAGAAATTGTGGAAGATCCCTGTCTCAAAATTAAGTGAATGAAATGTTTGATATATCTGTACACTAACTGTACTAACACTAATATTATTTAACAGTGATTAGATATCTAAAAATACACTGTCTCAAATAAGTTTCTAAATTTTGCATTAAATAAATGCAATACATAAATATAAAATGTAATTATTGAATTGCCAAATTATGTATGAATAAAGTGCTTAATTAAATAATAAGTTATATTAAATTTTTATGAAAAAAGCATACGGCATTATAATTTGAACAATTTTAATAAAAAGAAATGTATTTTTATGTATACATATATTGTAATTGCTTTTTTTGTTACACATGTCTTAAGATAGATTGGAATAAATTTTGAAGATATATTCTTATACATTTGTTTACTACTCAATTGTAAACCTTTGAATATGCATAATTAAAATTGTTCAAACAAAAGTGAAGAACTGTGAAAATTCTTCATTATACCGTACTCAACTATTTTTTCACAATTTAAGTAAGACATACTAAATACAATTACAAGTTAAAAATGCTGCGAATTAGAGGTTTGATTATAATAATTATTAGGTCCTCCCATATTGTAGTTTTGATTCATTTCCATATTTGAGTTCCATCCCCAGTTTTGTGTCGTCATCCTGCTGTTATTCTGGTATTGTTGGTTGTTGTATGCATCTCTCATGTTGGAGTTTTGTGGATGTGGCTGCAGATTGGTTGTACTATTTAATCCATAATCACTACGTTGTTCTAACAGGTTCCCTCCTCCACCTTCATTTACACAGTATGTATTTGCCATTGATTGCGCTGTATTGTTAAAATAATTGTCACTAGAATTTTGTAAAACACTTGTAATCGAGCTTGATGGAAAGCGGTTTCCAATACTTTGTTGAAATGTATCAGGTATATTTGAAAAGAATTGTCTGCCAACAAATGTTTGATTCGGTAATCCGCGTGTAGATTGTGATGTACTGGAAAGTGAACCAGAGGTTGCACATGATGAAGAAGATGTTGGTTTTAACAAATCTGAGAGTGTATCAGATAATGCTTTTTTACTCGATGATGTCGCTTCTGGCAATGAACAATTACCTTTATTTTCACGTTTCTTTTTCTCAATCAATTTATAAACTGCAATAAGCTGTTGTAATTGTTGTGGATCAAAGTCAGTTTTTCCCTGAGCCACGAGCGAGGAAGCTAATTTTGATGCTAATTCTTTCTTGTCAACACGTGTTAGCAAATTGTTATTTGTGGATAACGATGATTTGCCTTTTCTTGCCAAAGGATTTGAACTTTGACCTTGACTTTGTTGATTTTTAAGCGTATCGGAAACATTGACGGTTGCAGTGTCGTGTAATAAGGAGTGACTTTGCGTCCGATTTATTGAAGTATCAACAGAAGAACGTTGAGATGCCAACAGCTGGCGAAACTGATGGGCATACTTAAGAAGTGTCTCTGCATCGTTGACTACCTGTTTTAAAACTCTCTTCTTTGAGCCTTCGAAAAGCCCAGTTATAACTAATCCCTTGAACTTTTCTTTGGCTGTTTCAATTACCGAACAGTTCTCATCATTAAGTATTAAAGCGTTGACAAGTGAAGGATTAATTTTTTCAGCTTGTAAAGCTTTTGACAATAGGTCTATGATTTTCGGTCCTAAGCTTCCTAAATTATCCTCTAAGGCCGTCATTAAACGCAATACTGGCACAACCTGTGGAAAGGTTTCATTTGAGGAAGCCAACGATGTTGGAGCTGTTGATAAGCTGCCAGATTCCTCGGAAAAACATGCGGCATTTACCGGCTCGTTAGAAGAGGTAATTTTTGGAGCTTGAATTTGATATTTTTCATCAAACACGTTCTCATTTGTGAACGGCAGACAAAGCCGTTCGCGAGACTTTCTCTTAAGGTTTTCCACTTCTTGTCCATACAACTCTTCTATTCGAATTTTTATAAATCTGATCCACTCGGGTTGATAGTTATATTTGCGATGATCAAGACCAGCCGTAACCAACTCATCCTTTCGACGTTTCCAAAATTTTTGCCATTCATCATTGTAGGACGGATGATTTTCGGGACATTTTCGATATTGCCTAAAACGTTGATCAAGATTATTCAACTCTTGATCAACCATGTGTCGATATGCCTGCCAAATATCATTTTGCCGTAGTGGAGATAATGATCTTCGTTTTCCCGAGCTCAAATTATGAAGAGGAGATGGGGAACGTTTGTGATGATCACGTAATCTACCACTTCCTGGAATTCCCTTTAGAGTTCCTTTAAGAAAGTCATCGACCATGAGATTGTAAGTCTCATCATCGACATGTTGAGTAACATTTCTATTGTCTGATTGGTCGTAAATGTTTGTAGGAGGGTACATATCCCCATACAAGCCAGATGACATGTATGATTTATATGTAGTGTCTACATGTCTTGATAATACATCCGAATTCGAAGTTTCACGCCCAGCATGTCGATGACGTGAATTAAATTCTTTTTCAGCAGTTTTGGTATTTTGCTGGCGTATATCAGATTTGCTACAGATACTTCCGGGCTTCATATCAAATATAGCAGTCCTTGAAGGAGTGGGTGGAAAATACTTGTGTCTATTATTTATAAATTCATCGATTTCTTTTGATCCAATTACATGAGTAAATGTTGGGCCATACTGTTCCGAAGCATGTCGACACGAAAAGGCCTTTGCAAGTATTTCGTGACGATTCACACTAAAATCGCGTTCATAACATTCGTATGGTAAATTTCTGCCATGATGTTGTTCGATTGCTAGCGCTAACTTTGCGAGTACAGGTGTCATTACTTTAAATAACTCAGGCTCTGGGACATTTTGCATATACTGTCTATAATGACGTATTGCTGTAGGAAAATGTTTTTCGCAAAATTTCAATCGGTGATTGTACCCTTCCAGATGCCGTTGCATGGCAAATCCATCAAGTACAAGTTCGCATAATCCGCATTCATAACGAGGAGAAATGTCATGCCGGCCTTTCAGAACTTTAATAACATATTCCACACCTAAAATTCCATAAACATCGTTTTCACTCGGTTTTGAACTGTATGATTTAACCGAAAATTTCGGCAGATCATTAGGTGTGTCAGATAGTGGTTTACTTTTGTGAACGGTTGGTATTATTATTTTATCTGTCTGATATTGGGGCTTTTCTTTGCTATTTTCCTCATTACCTTGATTTGAATTTATCGAACTAGCTTTTGTGGATAATTTAGCTGCTGGATTAATTACAAGCTTTGCTTTTTTAGTCTCCACTTCTCCAGCCACTTTAATGTCCGATAATAATCTTTTTTCTCCAGCTACTGGGGACATCTTTGTTACATCATCAGTAACTGTAGCTTTTAAAGATTTGTTTAACTCGATAGTTGGCCTCTTTTCTAATTCGGAATTTATCACTTCTTCTTGATTACATTTATTAGACTTGTTTAGCTTACTTGAAGATTTACTCTCTTCTAGATTTTTATTTCCACTACATGTACTGCTTTCAAATATTTCGCATTGTTTGTCAATGTCTTTTAATGGTATCTTAATATTATCAGAAGTTTTATTAGTTTCATAATGATTATCCTTCTTAATAAGAGGCGATTTTCTTTTTGCCTTATTTTGCAACATTTGATCTTCGGATTTTTCATTTTCTGCTACAATTGTTGGTTGAGATGAAATATTTGCCACAGGCTTTGATATGGAACTTACAGACGCATTTTCGGACCTTTTTATTATAGATTTCACAACCAACTCTTTCTTATCATTTTTCGGATAAGTATAATCAGGGTGATACAACTGTTTTACTCTTTCCATTTGCAGTTTATGCTTTCTACCATCGATATGCGCTAGCAAATTTTTAAATGAACTCGCCTCAAGAACACATAGATTGCAAACAAATGTCTGTGTCGAAATATTTTTACGCGAAAACAATTTATTCCAATTTGTACCAATATGATACTCTACCGTAAGAATTTCTTGCACTGATAAATGCTGAATCAATTCAGCAAATTCGCTCTTTCTAAGCCGATCTTCGCTTCCATCGTCATTTGACATCTTGAATATTTTATCTTGAATATTTTATGTCCGTACAAGTGTTTGTAAACAAAATTGTGACCAGCAATTAAGCAATGCAGCTGATGTCAATCAACAATGGCAGTCCTTATATTAAATATAACAATATAATCCAAATGAAGAATACAACAACAACTTGTGGTAAATTCCTGTAAGTCAATTAGTTTTTCTCAACTAAAAGTGGAGGAAGAAAAAACACAGAACGTTTAAGGTAATTACATCAAAAATTTAAAATAATTGACAAAACATATTTCATTTGACAATAAATTAATATTAGCTTAAAAAATACTTTTACTACAACACTTAGACCAAAACGTTTATGGTAAATATCATTTTTTATATTTTTTCTATTTAAAATTCGGTTCGATTTGTTATATTTAATACTAACATCTATACACAATATTGTTAGTATGAAAACATTAAGATCATAGTATACAACTGACAGTAAAAATATTTATTTTCTGCCAATTGTTATGTCTGACAAAAACCGAAAATTCATTGATTTACAAGTATTTTGACAGCAATCTCAAGTTGTTCACCACTCAGAAACACTTCTATCAATATTTTATTGCATATTATAATTGTTATTGATTAAGACAATTTAAAGTAAAAAGATTTAATATCCTCAAAAATTTAGCACTTTTATGCCCAATAAAACAGTGCGTAGTTAAGTGTAGTTTTAGTTAATTTTTATAAAATCTTAAGTTGCATTTAAATACAGATTCATTTTTTCAGTCATAATTAATTGCTGCTAAAAATATGGTAGCACTTTGAAATGTCAAAAAAATTATCGATATATTTTAGAAAACAGGTGATTTCTTAAATAAAATTTGCCAACAATTTTGTGTTTCGGTTTTTGTGTTTACTTGTTGTATTGTTTTGTGTGTTTTATATATTAAATTTGGTGGCATAAATATGGATAACAGAAGTCCCAACTTTACCTTAATAGAGATTGACTTCTTGTTGGACGCTGTTAAGAAATACAGCAGCGTGATTGAAAAGAAAAAAAAACCAAAAACAAATGTCAAAACCATATGTTCAATGTTAACAACTTAAGTTGCACTTAAATGAACATCGTTGGCCATTTAAGTTGCATTTAATTTTCAAGTGAAAAACAAAATGTTGTACTTAAATGCACTTTAAAAATAAATAGCACTTAAATACGCACTGTTTTATTGGGTCTTAGTAGTAATGTATTAAGCATGTTTTTCCGCATTATACTATGGAAACTTTATTTTGTGCTACAAAATAAATAAAATATATCGTCGTCGAAAAATCATATCAAAAAAATCATCAAAAAAATCAATATTGAGTTTTTGATTATTATTCGATAGGATATCTTACGTGTCTCTACCAATTTTTAGATTTCAAAATAACGCATTAACATGTGCATTCATGGTGCAACTATACAAGGTGAGTGCAGTAGCCCAGCTGACTGACTTTGTTTACAATTTACTTATGTCAAAAGTAATACGTTTTTAAGTATTCTTGACAGTAGTACATTATTTTACACAAACAAAATGCCTGTTGTTTCTGTTTTGTGTTGTATTTGTTGTCGATTTGCACTCACCTTGCATAGTTGCACCATGTGTGCATTTTTTTCACAAGTCAAATGAACTTATTATCAAACTTGGGGTGAGAATTTTTTTCCTTTGTTTGTAAGTGTTGATAATGTTTATCATAATGTTTATAGTAAACTAAAAATTGCAACAAGTTTATGATCCATCGGGAACAATTTATTTTAAAACTGATACACACAAACTGATAGACACATTGTACAAATTCATCCATCATAACGTCTAAAAAATAAAAAATTTTAAAAAGAAATATCAGCATTAACAGGACCTTAAATTATTGCTTCCTTCGGACTGTCATTACTTGTATGATAATATTCCATTCGAACATTGAATTGCTTTGTTTTCTGTATACATACTAATTTTTTATGAACATGAATTTCATACATATTGTGTTTTGTATTATTAAATTACAACATTATTACACTTATTGTTAGTATTTATTTTAACGAAACTTAATTCCACTTATCAAAAGAGAATTAAAAAAAATAAATACATTTAATCCTTCATTAAACTTAAAGCGTTAAAGTTAAAGGAATTAAAAAATGTTTCACTTTTGTTAAGAAATATTTATGATGATACGTCATTTTGTTTCAGAAAATACAAATGCAAAAGAACGTAACAAATATAATTTAAACAAGTAAGAGTGCTATATTCGGCTGTGCCGAATCTTAAATACCCTCCACCTAAACGTAATAAGAAATACAGAAACTACACTAGACTAGAATATCCTAATTCTGTGTTTTCTATTCAGTCTTAGTGCAAATTTTATTAGTATTTGATATATTGTTTGAAAGACAATTTTTTTTATAATTGTGATATACCTTTGTCTTGGGCACGGAAATGGCACGCTGGTAGTCGCTGCGGCTGTAGCTCGCCGGAAAAGGGGGGGTTGTTTTTCCGTTAGGTTTCACAATTAAAAATTTCGTGCCATATGTAGTTAGTTAAAAAAAAAGAAAAGCAGAACAAGTTCGGAGGTAGTATCATTTATTTTTGGTTATCTTATCTGATATAAGCATTGGACAAAAAAAAGGAACATTAAATTAAAGACATTAGTGGACTCGAGTCTCCAGGAACAGGTGGTATGTTCCTGTGCAGTCTGCCCTCCCACATCGACTTGGAGTTTGTCTGATGTTCATAATAATCTTGAGTGTAACTTAACAAACAGAGTATAAAAAAGGGGTACAATTCGGTTTTAGTGATTTTGCTCAAAAAAAAAACTTCATCAAATAGGGCTTTTAGAGGAGATGCCAGCAAAAAAAATTTGTTGGCGGTCACGCCTATTTTCGAGGGGGCGGGCCCGTAAAGTTGAAAATATATAGGCCTATATCTCGGGAACTACTGGGTGCTTGATAATTTTTAATATATTAAATAAAAGGTATTAAAAATACACGAATTTTTGTTTTTTGAAAATGGTTCTTATATGACAGCTATGACAAATTATGGGCCGATATTCTTAAATTTTGGAACAGTTATTTTCATGCATATGAGGATATTTCACGTCGAATTTCAACATAATAACAGTATATTTAACATACAGTTGCGTTCAAAATAATAGGAGTAATAGTTTTCCATATTTAAATGAAGTTATTTTGCTAGTCTGGTATTTTTAAAACCATATAAAAAGCTAAGGGTTGTTTCAATGGAATGTAAGAAAACAAAATATAAAGAAATGATCGTGATAGCTTTTTTTTCTGTGATTTTTTTCGAATGATATCCTAATTTATCCATTAAATCCGTGAATCAAAAAAATAGGAGTAATTGCGATTTATAAAAAATTAAAGTGGTGAAGTGTATAAATTGTATTGAAATAAAAAGTAAATATGAAAACCATATGCGAAAATATTGTAACTTAATGTTTTTATATAAAATAATGTTTTATTTTCAAATAGTGGGTCGTGGTAAGCACTGTAACGAAGAAACGCGTAAACTTATTAAAAATCTTCGAAATCAAGGGAAAAATAAGGAGAAATTAAAGAAATGCTATCGTGCTCTAATCAGATGATTGCAAATGCCTTATCCTACGAAAATAAAGCTGAGACTTGAGGTCGGAAGCGTAAAACATCGAGTCTAGATGACCGCCGTATAGCACGCATAAGTAAAGGCGACCCTTCAGCGTCAGCAATTAAAATACAAAAAGAATTTGAACTTCCTATGAGTTTTGTAACTATTCGTAGGCGATTGCTGGAGTACAAATTATTCGCTAGAAGTCCGCGTAAAGTGCCCTTATTAACGAAGAAACATGCTGCGGCAAGATTAAAATACGCCCAGGAACACATCAATTGGCCGAAGGAGAAATGGCGAAATGTTTTGTGGACGGACGAAAACAAAATTATTTTGTTTGGCGAAACTGGATCCAGGCAGTACATACGACGTCCTCCGAACACAGCAAATGCAGTCCAGTATACAAGAAAGACTGTTAAACATGGTGCACCGCGGTAGCGTGAAAACTATGATATAGTGATGTTTTTCATACAACGGTGTTGGTCCAATATACGAAATAAAAGGCATTATGGAGCAAAAAGTGTACGTGGAAATATTGGATAGAATAATGCTGCCATAGTCAGAGTAGAATATGCCGATTAAATTGGTCTTCCAACAAGACAATGACCCAAAACATTCCAGCAAATTGGCAAAGGAGTGGTTTCGTGTCAACGTTGTAGATGTTATGTCATGGCCTGCTCAATCCCCAGACTTAAACCCCATAGAACATCTATGGGGGGATGTTCAAAAATATGTTGCCGAACGAAAACCGTCAAATGCAGCTGAGTTGTGGTATGTAGTGCAAGATGGGTGAAATCAAATTCCACTAAAACGATGCCAGGATCTAGTTGACTCCATGCCTCGCAGATGTGCTGTTGCAATAAAAAGTAAAGGCTATTCTACCAAATACTAATCGTATTTAAAGTTTCCAATAATAATCATAAGCATTAACTTTTTTAATACTAAATATTAATGAAAACTGAATGCTCCTATTATTTTGAACAACACATTTAAGATATATTTTTATTTAACTTCCTTTTACTAACTTGTTGAAAGCTTTATTTAATTAATAAATAATTTAAATAATTTAGGATTAAATCAACATTATATTACAGAAAAAAAAAATTTAATTAAACCGTGGTTTTTTTTTCTTAAATTAAATTCTTGATTTTCAATTGGCTTACTCCTATTTTTATGAACGCAACTGTATATATTAGTATTAACGTGGATTTCGGTAGTGGATCTTATGTGGGGGATATAGTCAAATGTGGACCGATATTCTCAAAATCCAGCAGTTTGATTTAGGCATGTATGTAAATGAATGTAAAATTTTGGATTGGTACCGTTATTTATAAGAGATTTATGAGTATTAAAGTGATTTTCGGAAGAGGGCTTTATATGGGGCATACGGTTAAAAATAGACCGAAATTCACAAAATTTTGTGGGATGATTTTTGTATATATTTAAATGATCTGTGCAAAGTTTTGAGTCGATACCGATATTTATACAATATATATAGGGATAAATGTATTTTTCAGATGTGGTCCTTGTATGGGAGCTATGACCAGTTCTGGGCCGACCACCATAAAATTTAGTACAACAATTTATTTGCCCATAGAGATTATTTACGTCAAATTTTGGCCGTTTAACATTATTTATATCTGTTTTATACGTATTTAAGTGAATTTTGGAAGTGGACTTTATATGGGGTCTATGGTCAAACATGGACCGAACTAAAAAAAATTTCGTTTTGCGATTTCTTTTTGTATAAAACTTATTTTTGCCGAATTTTGTCTTGATATTCCAATTTTATAGGCATTTATTTATCATTAAGCCATATTTCGGGAATATATATATTTGTATGGGGGTTATGAGAAATCATGGACCGATTCTCACTATTTTCCGCACACTTTCATTTATCATAAAAACAACGTGTACAAAATTTCATGATATTATCTGCAAAATATTTCAAAATATTGCAATAAAATGTACAAAAAATATCAAATTTTTATGGAGATTGTCTCACATATTGGTCCAAAACTCTGGTTGACCTAAACCGATTTTGCTGGCCTAAACCGATTTTGCTGATTTTAAATAGCAAACTTCTCGAAAGCACTTCTGACAGAATTATTGAAGATTTGGATCCCGAATATATCTGGGGACTTCAAAAAACTGATTTCAACAGACAGACAGACGGACATGGCTTAATCGACTCCGCTATACTTTATAGGGTCGGAAATTTTTTTGTGGAAATTACACACGGAATGACAAACTTATATGTATATACCCTTCTCATGAAGGTGAAGGGTATAAAAATATTTCGAAAAATGTATTTTTTTCGCTTGAATTATTTTAGAGGCCTTTTAGATGATGCAATTAATTGCATGCAATTTTTTCCATTCTCTTTTAAAATTGCTACGTAAAATGTTGTGCACTTATACGATGCAATTTTACGTGCAACAAATCATGGAATTTTTTGACGTTTAATTACACATTCCTCTTTAGTTTTTCATTCGCAACAAAGAAAACAAAATTTTAAAATATACATACATATGTAAATATAATATACAAAAAATATATGTACATACATATGTATGTATATAAAATAATATACATACATACATATATATAAATACAATATACAAAAATTTTAAAAAATATAAACAATGGAAGATTTTAATACAGAAGAAGTAATTGAAAATGTTCTTGCGGATTAATTTTTATAACGCACTCTTCAAAGTCAGAATAAGAATAAAACAAAATAAGTAAAACACAAACGATGGTAAAAGGAAATGTCAAAGGAAAAAGTAATGTTGCTGATGGTGATGGTGCTTTTGGATTTTCGACAACGCTATACAGTGAACCACTAAAATAAGTATGCACTTCATACTTTTCATCAAGATCATAATTTTTTATATTTTCTTTTTATTGTGCCTCAACTATTTCTGCACATACTTTAAAGGTGGATTCACCCATTTGTTCTTAACAAAATTTTTTTCCAGAGAACAATTTTTTTACTGAGAGTTTTTTGCAGCACGATTTCGAACGATTTTTCTGAAAAATCAAAGCTGCCATATGTAAACAAAATCTATTAGTTTTACAAGTGCGGCCATTGATTTATTTTGCTTTGGGTTTTAAGTGTCAAAATACAAATATTATATTATTTTAAAGTATTGTGTATTCAAAATCACAGATATAAATTCGAAATGAATGAAAAAAAAACCTTGATTTTGCTGATGGTCATGGAAATACATAAGGCATTTTTATTTGTATGAAAAAATTAAACCTATTGGCAACTCAATTCACTTTTGTCCGGAAAAAATATAAAATTAAACCAATTCAAGTTCGTAAAAAATATTTTCTCTCTCTCAAAAAGAGAGACGTCAAACTTCATATAAAAAAAATATTGTTCGAACAAATTTTTTGTTAAGAACGAATGGGTGAATCCACCTTAACTTGCTAGTATGTAGACAACAAAAACAATATTTTCAATTGCTATGTATGATCCCGTTATTTTTTTTTTTTTTTAATTTTCAAGAGAAAATGTTAGTTTTGCAATCACAAAAGTAAAGGCCCAACTATAATATGCATATGCTAGCTTAAGCAAACGTGCGAACACATATAAATTCTATGTGGCTATGTACTTAACGAAACTTTTCGTTAAGTTTTTCAACTGTCATTTGCTTAAGCAAAAAGCGAAACTGATCGCACATTCTGTACGGAATCAGCTGTTTGTTGTTGTTTGTTTGTGTTTTGAACAAAATGGAAGAAAATACATTTATTTTAAATTTAATAGAAAATGCGGAAAAAAATAAGTGACTTTACAATAAAAGGGACCCTTTCTATTTTAACCCTCCGTTACTATCGTATATTTAACTTACTTTGTTACTATCGTTGGGTGTAATCCACCCAAGTTAAGTGCCTGCGTTTTCTAACTGTAAAATTCAAAAATACAGATAATGTAATTTTTTAAAATAATGAGCACTAAAATACCGAACAAATTTGGCTTTATTCATATGTATATCTATTATTTATTTCAAATTATATGTTGTTTATTTACATTCAATTAAAAAAGGTAAATAAAAAATTATATTAAATGTATTATGTAAAACTAGTGATAATTAAGAAAATTTTTAAGCCAATCCTCTACGGCTAACTGATTTTGGAAAGCAGAAAAGATGTAGAAAAAAAGTTATTTAATAATATTTTTTTGAACAAAGTAAAATTTTGCATAAAAATTGAGCTAAATACCAAGAAAATTTCGGTTACTCATTATATCCATCAAACATATCATCATGAGTTTCCTAATTTGTTTCCAATTCTGAGTTTGTGGATTGATAGCAATTAGTATGTAGTGCGTTGTTGTGACTTTTGGAAACAAAAATTTTGCATTTTGCTGTATTTTTGTTTTTCGATCCTTTTTATTACCGCATATCTGACAACGACTCTGTTTAGGTCTTTTGGCTGGTGGTGAATTGTTTTATGAATCATTCTGGTTTTCTCAAAGTAGTTTAGTAAATTTTTGACAGCTTAGTTTGATATTCTTAATTTTGCCACGTTTTCCCATATGTGGTGCAATAAGCCTTAAAGCAAAATCTTTGATGAAAAGTGAACGCTTTTTGTATTTTAGTGGTGGATTTTGAGTGCACAACTAAACAATACGCATATTTATGGCAGCCACATTCAGCAAGAAATAGAATATTACCTAAGGCCAGGAATTACAATTTCTGGCTGCGTTATATGTAGCACCTAACTGGTCAGTAGTATCGACTCCTCCTTTGGTTTTGTTATAAAACCCAATTATTTCTGGTAAACACTTTGGAGCTCCAGCAGCTTACCATCTCTATGCCTCTACCATGCAACAAAACACACTAATTTTTTTTTTTTTTTGAATGTACGATAAAATCGCATTTTTCTTTCTAAAACCAAAAACCGTTGAATAAATTAAACGATTTTTAGCATGCGAGAACGAGAGTGGTAAGACTTTGCTGGCTTGTTGGGAATATACTGCCTAAAACTGCATCGTCCGCGAAAGCTTTCCAACTTTTCGTCAACCGTGATATAACTGCCACAAACAAAATTTTTTTTCACAATTTTTATTGAAAGTTTCAAAAAGTTCACGTATTGGCGCAAGTTTGTCGAATTTTCGACGCTCCTGACGGGTATCCACATTGTCAAAACGAATACATATCAATAAAAATTGGAACCGAATATTTCATGAGATGACTTATGCAAAGCAGCGATAAACAATAAACTAAGTAAAGCATTTATTTCATCCTTGTCTGTGATATTTGCTTTTGTCGTGAAAAACAAGTACTTTTATTTATACTAGCGATCACAAAAAATTTAATGTACAAGGTTACTATCGATGGGTATAAAATACCAAAAAAAGTTAAACGCTATTACTATCGTGGGTGTAAACCACCCAAGCTCTTTTTAAAACAAATTTTTTGTAAACATAATCTCGGATTTATATAGTAAAATGCACTTCTAAACATTAAAAACTATTTAAAGGTAGATTACATTACAATAAAAGAGCGATTTTCATGAAAAATTATATAGTTAACTTAAAAATTCAGGCTTTTGGGTGGAATCCACCCAGACGATAGTGATGCAGGGTTAACAAAAATGTCTTTCTGTCGCGGTTATTTCTCTGACAGAACAAGAGCGTCTTCTTCTTTTACAGTGTAGTTCACTTATTTCTTTTAATGTGCACAACCCTTCAAGCGCTAACTTTAATATTTTTATATTATTAAAATTTTTAAGTTTTTTCTCCATTTTTGCAAACACAATACGAAAATTAACAAAACATATGTAAACGTTTATTATTATTTACAATGTAGTGCTGCCACAGCTGTACATTAGGTATGACATAGTGAACGATTTTTCGATTTCGAATCGCTACCGCCTTTTATTTTGTTAGGCTTGGAAAAAAAAATAGACGGGACAAAAAATGGGGGACTTTGGTTGAGGATAAATGGCGCCTCATCGAGGTCAAAGTTCAAGGTAAGAGTGAAAAAATTAATAAAATGTCCAATAACTGCCGCGGAGTCGCCCCTAGAGTAGTAAAATGTCAGACTGACCCCCATTAATTTTTCCTCCCCAACATTTTTGTAGAACATACTTACACCCTATCTTTCCGTGCGGAGTTTAGTCAGTCTTCCATCGGACGCGTCCCCAGGTGGCGGATAGGGGTAGCCAACATCGCGGCTGGGATACATTCTTTCATATAAATGGTCCCTAGTGGCGATGGAGGCTAGAGCGATGTAAGTAAGTTCATGATACATTCTACAAATGGTCATGAGCATATTTACATAGCTAGGTGGTAATTAGAAGACGGGATAGCCGGGTTGCTACGCCTTTGTGACACTTTTATAGAATGGTCGCAAAGGGGTAACAAGTTGGTGACACTGGAATGTGTTAAGGCTAGAGAAACACTAGATCAAAGCGATCTCAAGTGTTAATAGGTTCCTTCCTTAATTCGAATTACAACCCGCGGACCAAAACTGACTCCACTTGTAAGGTTAGCGTGGTTGGTAGCAGTGCCAATAACCTGAATGGCTAGTTAGTGGTAAAAGAGGACTAGTCGCTAACAGCTCCCCTCCGACGCCAGGGCACGGGTCGGTTGTAAACAAGATTTTGCCTAGTCCATGTACGCCGTCACTGCATGGATGGTCCAATCCCAAACGCGCATACTCGTGGGACCAAAATTGAAGGTTTATATAAAAATAAAAATGATGAGACTCTAGGAGTCGAAGCGGAGAATATCCCTGACAACTCAGCAGGTTCGGTGTCAAATCCAGACTCCGATTGGCTGAGGATTCACAGTGATATTCTACTGCAAGAGGGTCAGTTATTAACGGAACTGACAGAAAGAGATAAAATGAAATCCCCGGTTGACTCACCGTCTCGATCTGGGGCCTCTGAAAGACTAGCTGGTCTAACTCTGAGTTCCGAGGATGAGCATGAAATCACAATGATTCAAGCTCATGATCGGAACCAGGGAGCTGGAAGTTCGGTTTCGGAGGTCACACTCGGAACGGGGAGTGGACCGGAGGTTACATTAAAGCCCGTCGTTCGGCAGGATGCGACAGTACAGGTCATATCAGATTGCCGAACAAGCTTTGAAAAAGCCAAGAGTGGTGTGAGAGTCTCCTTAGCCTTTCTGGAAGAGATAGCTAAGAAAGACCCTTCACTGCACGATGGGCGGGATAGGCACTTACTGAAGAAGCACCGAAGGAACGTGGCAAGGTTCGAACGAACCCACGGATCTGTCGTTGCTATCTTAGGTATTCCCTATCCTGCGGGATACATACCAAAGACTGCTGTGGACTCAAATGTCAGAAAAGATAATGAATCCTCAGCAGCCTTTGCTGATGAATCCTTAAAGAAGGCAACGGGTAAAGAGGAGAAGAGTAGAGGCTTAAGGCCTAGCAATCTTAGCAGCGACAAAATTGTCTCGGCTGGGAGAGCTATGCCTATAAGCGAATTACCCACCACTAGTCGTGCGATGGTGACTGGTAATGTCTTGATAATCTCCGACAGTCACTCCCAAAAGGAAGTCACTAAAGGAACTACCAGGACGAACCAGTCAAAATCTGCAGGGAAATCGGGCGATCATCGACCAAACTCTGCTAAGCCCCCCAACAGAGGGGCAGTTAAGAGAGTTAGGTCTGATGATGACCAGAAATCCCCAATGGCTAAGAGGACTGGGCAGTTTGATGTTGGCTCTCTTGTAGATTCCCGCAAGGTGATCAGCAAGAGGACTGATTCTAAAGCTGGCCAGCCCTCAACGTCAAGGAAGCTAAGGGAGTCGTCGGGTAAGGACGGTATTCTGGCAGCTGTCATTGATCGAATGGATCCCGATGGTAGGATCAGTGTCGAGAAATGGCAAATGCTAGAGAACAAACTACTCGACGAAATCTTTAGCGTGAAAGGAAGGCAGGACGAAGTGGCATTCAGAGGGGCCGACTGGGCAAGAGGTGTCAAAACTGTCAGTTGTGGCAATCAAAAAACCTTCGAGTTTTTAAAAGCTGCAATTGGCAGGTGTGGCAGCACTTGTCCGGAGGCCAATTTGGATGTTATACTTGCGTCTGATTTGCCACTAAGGCCAGTAGTCACAGTGTGGATTCCCCCACCTATAAAACCGGTGGAGGTAATACTGGGGCTACTGTCCAATCAAAACAAGGGACTTATTACAGCACAATGGAAGTTGATAGCTTCATTGGGCTGTAATGAGAACCAAGGGAAAGACTTCAGGTTCGCAGTAGACCAGGAGTCTCTAAAGATGTTGAAGTCAATGGGAGGGGTTGCAGTTTTCGGGTTGGGGTCTATCAAGTTTAGGTTTCCTAAAAATGATAAACCCTAAGAGGCTGAAAGTGGTGCAAATAAACCTGCACCACTGTGAAGCAGCCTCAACCGAACTAGTAACCCAACTCATTGATAACAACGTGGATGTGGCTTTAATCCAAGAGCCCTGGATTAATAAAAATCGGGTAGTTGGATTGAAGGCCAAGGGGTATACATTGTTTGTACCTCATACTGACGAGAAGGTACGAACATGTATACTGGCAAGAAGTGAACATAAATTTAATTTGTCTCATTCTTTCAGTAATGGAGACCTCACGGTCGTGACAGGAGAAGCCAAGGACAGAACGGTTCTGGCTGTAGCATCGGTCTACTTGCCATATGAGGCTACCGATCCTCCTGGTGTAAAACTAATTGAGTTGGTGAAGAATTCGGGCAGAACAGGCTCGAAGCTGGTACTGGGGTGTGACGCAAACGCACACCATACCCAATGGGGAAGTACAGACATCAACAAAAGAGGTGAGTCTATGTTTGACTTCATTATTGCTAACAATCTCTATATCTGTAATATGGGAAACACGCCAACATTCAGGAATAGGGATAGAGAGGCAGTGATAGATATGACGTTGACGAACTGTAGGGAACTAGTGAAGGATTGGAGGGTGGATTTGGGATTTTCCTTCTCTGACCATAGCCGTCTATCCTTCAATCTAGTGTTTGAGGGATCAAAAAGGAGCCCGTATAGGAACCCGAGAAGAACGAATTGGGATTCTTTTTCGGAATTAGTGGTAGATAACCTTAGGGTTACACATGAGTGGAGGTCGACTTCGACCGGAGTGGAGCGACTGGTGGGTACCTTTACGGAGGCACTAACCAGTAGTTATGAGAGATCCTGTCCGCTGAACTTCCCGGGCAGACGCGAACAACCGCGATGGTGGACGGAGGAGCTGAGGGCTCAAAGATCCACTGTAAGAAGGTTGTTTAACAGGGCGAAATATACGCGTAGGGAAGAGGATTGGAGTAACTTCAGATTGTGTTACAATAAGTATAAGAAGGAAATTAGAAGAGTGAAAAGGGACTCGTGGATCAAATTTAGCGAGTCAGTTGAATCTGTAAATGAGATGTCCAGGTTCAGAAGAATTTTATCCAAGGACCCAGCAGTCCCGGGATTTATTCAAAGACCGGACGACTCATGGACGGAATCTAGCTCTGAAACCCTATGCCTTCTTATGGAGACTCATTTTCCGGGGTGTGCGGATCCTGTGGCGGGGGAGCGGGTTGAAAATGACGACCCCTTCCCGGGGCCAAGCGCAGGTGATGAGGTAAGGGGAACAGTGGGGGACATGATAACCTTGGATAAAGTAACATGGGCGGTCAATACTTTTGGGTCTTACAAATCGGCAGGACCAGATGGTATCTTTCCGGCGATGCTACAGAATATCGGGAGATCATCGCTCTTACTGTTGGTGGAACTTTTTAGGGTATGTGTACTAAATGGGTACATTCCTAAGGGATGGAGGGAAGTTAGGGTCGTGTTTATACCCAAAGCGGGGAAAACCGGTCACTCTAAACCCAAGGATTTTAGACCGATCAGCTTGTCGTCTTTTCTTTTGAAGACACTGGAAAGACTGATCGATCTATATCTAAGGACTAAAATTGACACCGGCATCATCAGTGGCGCTCAGCATGCCTACCTCAAAGGTAGATCTGTTGAGAGTGCGCTTAATGATGTGGTGAGTTATATAGAGAAAGGATTGCGAAACAAGGAATACACCTTGGCGGCTTTCCTTGATATAGAGGGCGCCTTTAACAATTTAAAGATAGGGGCTGTCAGGCAGGCACTAAGTGACCTAATGGTTCCGTCGTTCCTGGTCGAATGGATAACTCTGATGCTTAGTAGCAGAGTCATTCACTCGGACTGGGGAAACGAACGCCTAAGGAAACTGGTGACCAGAGGGACCCCACAGGGGGGTGTTCTCTCCCCCTTACTATGGCTCTTGGCTGTCAATGTCGTTCTGAGATCTTTTGACAGAACGGGTCAGAAGGTCGTGGCCTACGCGGATGATGTAGTTATATTGGTATCGGGCAAGTTTCTGCCGACAATTAGCGATGTCATGCAAGGGGCACTGGGCGAACTTTCAGCTTGGGCTAGTGAGAAGGGCTTGGGAGTAAATCCGGAAAAAACAGAGTTAGTTCTGTTTACTAGGAAGTACAGGGTGGAAAATTTCAGGCTGCCGGTACTGGGAGGAGTAGAGCTTAGACTATCAGATAGTGCTAAGTATCTGGGAGTGTTCCTGGACAGGAAGCTGTCATGGGGAAGGAACACTCAGGAGAGGCTTAAAAAAGGTCTCAATGCCTACTATACTTGTAGATCATCGATAGGTAAGAATTGGGGACTTCGGCCGTCAGTGGTGGGATGGCTATACACTTCGGTGGTTAGGCCCATTCTTACATATGGATGCTGTGTTTGGTGGGAGGCAATGAGACTGGCTTATCGAAGAAACCTTCTGTCTAAAGTTCAGAGGTGTGCTTCAATCGGCATAACAGGGGCCATGAGAAGCACTCCTCAAGCGGCTCTGGATGTCATTCTTCATCTTTTGCCCATTGAGCAGTATGTGATGGGAATGGCTGCCAGAAGCATTCTTAGACTGAGGGAGCTGGGACTGTTAAAAGGTCACAAGCAGGGTCATTCTCGGATCCTGTGTGAGATTGAAGCAGATGGAACTTGCTTGGGATTGCCTGGCTCTACTGACTATGTGAGCACTATGGTAGATTTTAGGCGGTTGCCGGAGGTGATAGTACCGTCCAGGGAGAGCTGGTTGGGAAGGGGCAGATTACATGATGGATTTGCTATCTTCACGGACGGCTCGAAGATGAATGGTACAGGCGCGGGGGTCTACATCGAGGATCTGGACATCAGAATGTCATATAGGCTTCCTGACGACTGTAGTGTTTTTCAAGCGGAAGTTCTAGGGATATTGAAGGCCATAGAACTGATGAGGGACAACATTGACAGGGGCTCGGAGGTCACGATATATGTGGACAGCCAGGCGGCCCTTCTGGCCATAAGGGGCTGTTATGTAAACTCTAAGCTAGTTGACAGTTGTAGGAGGGCTCTAGAGGGAGCCTTAGGGCGGTATACGGTTAGATTGTGCTGGGTACCAGGTCACTCAGATATTGCCGGCAATGAGGTGGCTGATGAGTTGGCAAGAATGGGCGCAGGCACGGAATGTAATAACCGTATGGAGGCAGTAGGGCTTCCAATAGGCTTCTATTATAGAAGAATTAAGGAGTGGGTACTAAATGCAACCAATCAAGCCTGGGGTAACCGGACGGACTGCCAAGTGTCACGGACACTGTGGCCGGTGCTTGGAAAGTCCGATTCGGAATTGCTGCTGGGCAGGAATAGGATCTGCGTTAGGACCATGATAGGCATTATCACGGGCCACTGCATGATTGGCAGGATGGCGGTGAGAATGGGATCCGAATTGTCGGATATATGCAGATTATGCGAGGACCCGGATGAGCTGGAGACAGTGGAGCACATTATATGCCACTGTCCCAGGCTGCAGGGCAGTAGGATGAGATGGCTGGGCAATAGATTCTTGGGCGAATTAGGGGATGTCTCTAGCTGTGGGCTGGAGAGTCTAATAGGATTCGTAATGGGAATGGCCTGGCTACGCGTTAGACGACTGGGTGCGAGTCGCACAAATGGAGGTCATATGTCCGAGTAGGGAGTTGGTTACGTTTCTTTCTTTCTTCTCCTTTCTATCTTATATTTTCTTTTCTCACTCTATAATATAACGTCACTTTCCTGTCTTTACTATAGCTTCATTTCACTCTATATACTAAAAGTTTCTTCCTAAGGCATCGCAATGGACCGTATTGGTCTCTGGGTGAAGGTGTGAGGCAACTCACACCGGCCTTCCTACCTACCTACCTACACCCTATCTTCGCTCCTTACGGGACTTGCCCTACAAAAGTTAGTGTTTTATAAATTTTACCCCCATCGACCTAACAAATTTCAGGGCGCCTCTGGAGAATTCAAATGTATGACCAACCCCCAATAATTTTTCCTACCCAACATTTTTGTAGAACATACTTGTACCATATCTCTGCTCCTTAGGGTACTTTCCCTTCAAATACTGATTTATAATTTTTCCCTCTGACCTAACTATTTTAATTGCGCCTCTGGAGGATTCAAATGTATGACCAGCCCCCATTGATTTTTCCTCCCCAACATTTTTGTAGAACATACTTATACCATATCTCTGCTCCTTAGGGTACTTTCCCTTCAAATACTGATTTATAATTTTACCCTCTCGACCTAACTATTTTAATTGCACTTTTGGAGGAGTCAATTGATTTTTCTCACACAAAATATTTGTGAAAGACACCCACCTTCTATATCTGGTTCTTAGAATACTTCCCTTCAAATAAGGTTTTATAAATTTGCCTCGTCCTCCTAACTACTTTCAGGGTGCCTCTGAAGGAGTCAAATGTATATTCCAAACCTCTTTCTCTGCTCTTTAAGGTACCTCAAATATACAAATTTTTTTTATATAAATTTTGTCTCTATTGTTCTAAGTGGTTCCAATACAAAAACCAAGTTTTATGTATCTTTGATATTTGTATTAAATTGAGTTCAATTAAAAGTTTGAGTGCGATATGTATGTATGTAAGTATTTTATTTTAATTTATTAAATAATTTTTTTAATAAAGAGGATATTTTTTCCTATTTTCGGCAACGACTTGCAGTAGAAATATTTTTTCTTCCTCGTTGCGGCACAAAATATTGTTGTAGTCCTCTATTATTTTTACGCCTCTTTCAAGAAAATCTTTTGACAATCCGAGGCTCAATTAAACGAACAACAACCCAGAGGCGACTACAGGGAATTTTTAGAAATCGTTTTGCTGTTCCTTGGTGTAAATATTCCCAACCATAAGTTTAGCCCACCAGGACCTACCAGTCATGCTCGATGGATGGCCAAAGGCATATACTCTGTAAAAATGTTTTTATTCCGCAAATTTCTCGACTTAAGCGAAAATTAATTAACTCTGTATATCAAAGCTTGGTTTAGTGCTACCAAAGCAGTAGAAGCCCCAAATAATGACTTGAACTTTCTAAAAGCGATTATTCATTATGCTTCAATTGATGAGACAGTTTCATGTCAGTTGGTTAAGAGATTCTGTGGACATCGCTGGTATCTTAGTGGGGATGCTGTTGCTTTTGCATTATTTGATCAGAATGTACCCTTTGCTACAAAGCGTAAAATGGCAGATTTGAGAGGGATGAAGAGAAATTCGCTGAAGAACTGTCGGGCAATGACATGGTGGAATATTATGATGAAGATAGCGAGGCAGTAGAGGATAGAGTAAATGTTTCTCCAGTATATTTTTGTGACTTCAAAAGTGTTAAAAGAATTTCATTGACATCAAAAGAAGTATACGAAAAATTAATGGAGAAAAATTTGAGTCATTTGTTACATCAGACACAGGAAAAATTTTTCCTCGCCTCGGATTGTCAAAAGATTTTCTTGATAGTGATCCAGAAACTTGGGAAAAGCAAGACTACCAACAAGCACTACAAAAATTGCATGTTGTCAACGATTCTGCCGAAAGAGGCGTAAAATTAATAGAGGACTACAACAATATGTTGTGCCGCAACGAGGAAGAAAAAATATTTCTTCTGCAAGTCGTTGCCGAAAATAGGAAAAAATATCCTCTTTATTAAAAAAATTATTTAATAAATTAAAATAAAATACTTACATACATACATATCGCACTCAAACTTTTAATTGAACTCAATTTAATACAAATATCAAAGATACATAAAACTTGGTTTTTGTATTGGAACCACTTAGAACAATAGAGACAAAATTTATATAAAAAAAATTTGTATATTTGAGGTACCTTAAAGAGCAGAGAAAGAGGTTTGGAATATACATTTGACTCCTTCAGAGGCACCCTGAAAGTAGTTAGGAGGACGAGGCAAATTTATAAAACCTTATTTGAAGGGAAGTATTCTAAGAACCAGATATAGAAGGTGGGTGTCTTTCACAAATATTTTGTGTGAGAAAAATCAATTGACTCCTCCAAAAGTGCAATTAAAATAGTTAGGTCGAGAGGGTAAAATTATAAATCAGTATTTGAAGGGAAAGTACCCTAAGGAGCAGAGATATGGTACAAGTATGTTCTACAAAAATGTTGGGTAGGAAAAATTATTGGGGTTGGTCATACATTTGAATCCTCCAAAGGCGCAATTAAAATAGTTAGGTCAGAGGGCAAAATTATAAATCAGTATTTGAAGGGAAAGTACCCTAAGGAGCAGAGATATGGTACAAGTATGTTCTACAAAAATGTTGGGTAGGAAAAATTATTGGGGGTTGGTCATACATTTGAATTCTCCAGAGGCGCCCTGAAACTTGTTAGGTCGATGGGGGTAAAATTTATAAAACACTAACTTTTGTAGGGCAAGTCCCGTAAGGAGCGAAGATAGGGTGTAAGTATGTTCTACAAAAATGTTGGGGAGGAAAAATTAATGGGGGTCAGTCTGACATTTTACTACTCTAGGGGCGACTCCGCGGCAGTTATTGGACATTTTATTAATTTTTTCACTCTTACCTTGAACTTTGACCTCGATGAGGCGCCATTTATCCTCAACCAAAGTCCCCCATTTTTTGTCCCGTCTATTTTTTTTCCAAGCCTAACAAAATAAAAGGCGGTAGCACTCCAAAATCTTGTTGGAAAAATTTTCATATATCACTATGTCATAGCTACTGTACATTTTAGTACTTTTGCCGATATATTAAAAAAAAGGAAAAATTATTCGTTTCGGGTACGAAGTTTTCTTTTAATTATAAAATAATATAATAATATTTATAAAATATAGTCATTTGATGGCTTTTTGTTAAAATAAAAAATTTTTTAAAACATAAATGAGCAACTGTGGACAAAAAGTTTCAAAGTCATTGTAGCCACCTGAAAGTTAACTCTGAACTGGTTATGCATTTGAGTCTTTTCGTTAACTTTTGCAATTTGCTTAAGCTTGCTTATGCATATTATAGTTGGGCCTTAAGTATGCAATAAATGACCCTGCAAGCAATTGGAAGTTTCTTGCATCGTCCATCGTCAAAGGCGTTACGTCTTACTCACTTCCAGACGTTAATTGGAAGATAACAATAACAATTTACATTGCAGTCGTCTTTTAATCATCCAGGCGACGTTTGGAAGATTGAATTGAATAGACAGATTTAGAAGGAAAATATTTTATACAAAAGTTTATTAAAATATTAAAGACAACAATTGAATGTGTTTATTGTATGACTACTTGATAACGAGTAAAGAAAAATTAGAAAAATGTATAACATAATTTGAAACATAAAATTCAAAGGTAAATTATTTAATTGTAATATACTGATGTATTTAACAGATTGTTTGTTGTTTACAACACCAGCCGAAAATGGCATGCCCCGTTATAAAAGAAATGAAAAGAATGCCAAAAAGAAGTTTTCGACATCATCGAAATTAGTTTTATTTTGTCATTTGCTGTAGTCGGTCAGTGGTAAAGTGTGGTTTTGTTTTGTTATTGTTGTAGTTTTTATATATTTGTTATCCCATAGTCATAGTGAGTGTATTATCTGTAAAGGCAAAAAAAATCAAAAGCAAAAGAGAGGCGGCTTCTTGAAGGTAAGCAGAAGTGGCTTCTTGAAGTTACGCTGAAGTGACTTCTTGAAGTTACGCTGAAGTGACTTCTTAAAGTTACGCTGAAGTGACTTCTTGAAGTTACGCTGAAGTGACTTCTTGAAGTTACTTCCGGGGGGTACAATTTCTCAATACGGAAGACACTTCTACGATCAGAAAATGGTATCGCAGAAGATGAGTTTCAACTTCTTAGCGTCACTTCTGAGTCACTTCCGCAATAGAAAATGTTGGCAGGGGAGTATCAAGTTGTTAATTAACATTAAAACAGTGGTGTTCAAAAATAAAAATGTATATGTCGAGCCATTACCGCCAAAATAATGTATCCCACACCATAATCGATTAATGTTTTTTATCGAAATCGATAGTTCAACATCATTTAAAATTATTAAAATTAAATGTATTACACAAAACAATATTTACATTATAAATTTTAAAATAATGGCTTTATTCAAACTGATTTTATTTAAAAAAAACCTTCCCCTGTAAAATTTTGAGTTTGTGGGATACATTTTTTCGGCGGTTATGGCTCGATGTATTGGAGAGAGATTTTGCCCAGCAAACATATTGTCAAACGCTTAAAATAAGAAAAAAAAGAAAGAGTTTATGCCAGATATAAACACCCAAAGAAAAAACATTAGAGACCGTATATAACAATTATCAATATGAAAAAATAATTCTAGAACAGTTATTTTGAAAAAAAAAATAAGTTCATCTAAAACAGGGGGCTAATTCTGCCAGTCGTGATCGAAATTGTTTTCGAATCGAAATTTATTTCGACAGTGCAAAATTTTCTAATGATGGTACTCAATACGAGTCGAATCGATTCATTGCTTCAGCAAAATTTTTTAAGGAAATTATTCTAAATTAAAAATGTTTTTTTACTCATCGTCTTCTGATTCTGACGATATTGAAAACATTAATGACATAAGAAACACCTCCGACCCCTTAAAATTAAATATACATTAAGTATAAATAAGTACATATGTGCATACATACATACATATGTATTAATGTATGTACATATGTACATACATATGTGTTTTTCTAGATTCAAAAGACGTTTTAGACTCACAAAGGAAGCATGCGTAAAATTATTTTTGATATTTTTGACCTAAAAGTAATAAAATTATTAATATTATGATATTTTTTTTTAAGTAAGTAACAATTTTTTTTTACGTACATTTTCTTTTTTCTTCTGTTTGCTAAAAAGAAAAAAACGTTATTTCGAATGCTTCTTTGCTTACGAGTAAAAACTCGCAAGGTTGCGTTCGAATGATCGTTCGTTATCAAATGCCATCATTAGAAATTTCGATACATTTTATTCGCTATCGAATGAGGAAATCCCAAATGTAAAAAAATTCGATCGTTTGAATGAAAATTTATTCGCATACGAATGCGAGAATTAGCCAACAGGTTTTTATTTTTCGTGTTCAATTGTAATTGAATCGCGTGTGTTTGCTATGCTTCGTCCGATAAGAAGCAACAACAATACTTAATAAATTTCTGAAAAAAATTGACAATGACAACCCGCATGTGTTCACTCATCATGAGTGAATGTTTTTAAAAGAGCAGAACAAATGTGTGTAAAATTTTTGCACAATTGTGGTATGGGCAGCGTTGCCATATATTTTTTTAAGAACTATTTTTCAAAAGGAACGAATTCCGATGCACAGAGCAACTTATGTCCGAAGATACCGTCATATAAAGGTTCATCCACAAGTGTATTAGTGAAGCATCTTGCAAAGATTCCCCATTTAGATCAAAAGTCCGACAACAAAAACATCGATGCTGAAGATTCGCCTCCCACCAAGAGACAAAGAAATATGGATGAGTATGTTAAAAGTGGCGAAATTAGCTGCATTTGATGGAATTTCAATAAGAACTATAACACGAAGTATATTCATCCGAGAATCATTAGCAAGAAAAGGGTTTACAGTTCCGAAATGTGAGACTACAATAATGAAATTCATTTTGAATTATTTCGAACAAATAAATAAGGGTATGATCGCAAGTATTAATTATATTGTATTTTACAATGGACGATTTAGTTTAGTTTTGGATGAATGGACCATCTTGAAAAATAGACGTTATCTGAATATACAGCCCAATCATGAATAAAAATTACGCGGGAGTTTTTTCACTTTTTATTTTTTTAATATTGAATTTGAATAGGAATAATGGAAAAAGCGAAAAAACTCCCGCGGAATTTTTATTCATGATTGGGCTGATAATTTTATATGGACCAAATAAAAAGCTATTCAATCTCGGCATGATTAACATTGAAATAAGATGCCCCGATAGACTAGGCGATTGAATGCCGGAGTATCAGTCAAAGCGTTGCGGGTTCGATTCCCGCCAAAGACTCTGGGTAGACGAGTCAGACATATGTAGACCAGTCACAGGAGATAAGTCACACATTTGTAGACCAGTCAGACATATGTAGACGAGTCAGACATATATAGACCAGCCGGACATATGTAAACTAGTCAGACATTTGGTAGAGTATCTAAGGCATCGCAATGGACCATATTGGTCTCTAGGCGAGGGTGTGAGGTGACTCACACCAGCCTTCCCATAATGATATTGAGAACGCCGTGAACGTGCTGACTGAGTCATTTAGCTTTGCTACGAATCTGGCCTGTAGGCGCATGCAAGAGGTACATGTCGTAAATTGTTTAATGAGGCGAAACGTATGGGCACTTGGGCAGCCTATAAAACTTCATTAAATCAGTTTAAGAACCTAATAAGGAATGCGAAAAGGAAAGCTTGGAGGGACTTCTGCGATGGTGTGAAAGGCTCATCTGAGACAAGCAGACTTCGTAAAATTTTATCAACCTCACCGGTTGTGCCAAGCTATATTCAGAAACCGTGTGGTAACTGGACCCTGAATAGTAAAGAAACTCTTGATGTATTACTTGATACTTGATTTTCCAGGCTGTGTTCCGGTCAATGACCTTAATCCGGCAGCTCTCAGTAATAACAGTGGCCCTCAAAGCAACTCCATTCCGATTAATCGTGAAAGGATACGGTGGGCGATTAGTAGTTTTGGTCCTTTTAAATCACCAGGACCAGATGGCATTATTCCAGCAGATCTTCAAAAAAATGAGGATATTGTGATCCCTTGGCTCATCAATATATACAATGAATGTATTACTAGAACCTATTTACCGTCAATGTGGACTAGATGTAAGGTTGTGTTTATGCCCAAAGGAGGTAAAACGACACACACTAAACCTAAGGACTATAGACCAATTAGTTTATCGTCTTTCCTGCTCAAGACTCTGGAAAGAGTCATTGACATCCACCTGAGAATGACTCTTCCTACGGAGCTAATCTCGCCGAATCAGCATGCCTACACCAAAGGTAAGTCTGTGGAAACTGCTCTACACTCACTGGTGGGCTCCATTGAAGAGTCACTAGGACATAAGGAGTACTCTTTGGTTGCCTTTCTAGATATAGAAGGGGCCTTCAATAACGTCAGACCATCATCTATTCTTTCTGAATTGGAGAGATTGGGTGCTGAATCTAGTACCTGCCAATTTATACGTAGACTACTTGGTAATTGGGTCATATGTGCCACGCTTGGTAGTTCTACTGTAAACAGAGTGGCCAATCGCGGCACGCATCAAGGAGGAGTCCTATCACCTCTGTTGTGGAACTTGGCTATGAACTCCCTGCTGGTTAAGATGCGGATGATGTTGCGGTTTTAATATCCGGTAAATATCTTGATACAATATCTAGATGTATGCAGTCAGCACTTAGTTTACTGAACAGCTGGAGCATATCATGCGGGCTAAGTTTGAACCCTCTTAAAACGAAACTAGTACTTTTCACAAGGAGATTGCGGAAAGTGCCAAATACATTGGCATCATTCTAGATAGAAAATTATCCTGGTCGTTGAATATACAGAACAGGATTAATAAGGCCTATGTAGCTATATACTCATGCAAAAAGGCAATTGGGACCAACTGGGGGATTAACTCTAGAGGCATTAATTGGATCGTAAATGCTGTTATAAGGCCCATTCTTTTCTATGGGGTATTGGTATGGTGGCATGCACTTGGGAATTCCTCACACAGACATGCGGTTGAACGTGTACTAAGGAATTGTGCCATCCTGATCACAGGCGCGGTAAGAACAACGCCAACAAAGGCACTGTTTACTATGCTGAACTCTAAATTCTGCTGTGAGGCTTAAGGATGGTTACTCATGGACTAAAAGAGAACATGGTCACTCTACTATAACGAGACATTGTGAGAACGCTCATAGAAATGTTGACTACTGCATACCGAAACCATCTTTCGATCTGCTATTCTCCACATGCATCCCGAATAGGACCTCATGGGTAGACGGGCTCTATACCCCCAATGAAGCAATAAGGATTTATACCGACGGTTCCAAAAGGGGAAATAGAGTTGGAGGTGAATTCTACATCGAAGAATTTGCAATCAGATCCTCTTTTAGGCTTCCTGATTTCTGCTCTGTCCCTCAAGCAGTGATCTCTGCCATTAAGCGAGCTGCAAACTGGCTGAAGTATTATCAAGTATCTGGAGATATATGCATATTTACCGACAACAAAGCCGCCGTAAGTAACATAGCAGGTGTATATGTGACATCGAGGTTAACCGCAGAATGCCGGATATCTCTGAATGATATAGCGGAACATTCTAGGATAGCGCTAATATGGGTCCCTGGACATAGCACGATTCAGGGTAACTATATTGCTGACGATTTAGCCAAGAAGGGTACAATGCTGGCTGATGAGGAGATTGACTCCTTCACTGGCTTTAACATGAAAAGTCTGAAATAACTTATTCATGATGAAATGTTCAGACTTGCTCAGGTAAGGTGGACGAACGAAATCACCTGCTCTATTGCTAGGTCCACTTGGCCCTTATTTGATGCGGGAAGGACAAAATCTTTACTTAGTTTTCAGCGCGACCTAATTAGGCTTATTGTCTCTCTACTTACAGGTCACTGTACTTTTGGGACACATGCCAGAAGACTTGGTCTACAATATAATGACTTTTGTAGAAGCTGTCACAACGAGGAGGAGGAGGAGACAGTCATCCACTTCCTCTGCGAATACCCGGCCCTATCGATGAAGAGGGAACGGATACTCGGGACACCCTTTCTTCCATGTTTGGGTGCACCGATACGGTTTGTAATCGATAGGTCGCCCACCAACGGGTATCACAATGGGACCAATATAATGGGCCCAAGTGAGCTGTTTCAGAAAACGGCTACCCATGTAACCTAACCTAAGCTGTTGTTAACGTTGAACTAAAAGTTAGCTTTACATTTATTTAATAATAAAAGACATACAAAACCAATAATAGTTGAAGATCTATTTTTATTTTTTGAAGAAACTACTTCAATTAGCAGATAAAAACTATGCGGTACAATTTCAAAAAATCCGTTAAAAGTATCGAGTACCCAAATGAAAAGTATTGAATATTATTGAGTAATGGAAAGTAGTAGAATTTGCCAGCACTATAGTGAAAGTCCAGCATGTGGAATCACTGTATCCATTTAGCTATTTTGGACGTTCTTTACAAAAAAAAAAACAAAAACACTAAAGCTGAATGTTCTAGTTCCAGTAATGAAAGTGACACTGACAATTTCGACGAAACTAAGGAAAACAACTCTTATAATATGTATAATACTCTAGTGTTTTAAATAATGTGAGAACAATTAAAAAATGTATTAAACGAAGTCCCTTAAAAAACGGAACGTTGCAAACTTATGTTAAAGCGGAATTTGGTAAAGAATTACAACTCTGTCTAGATATAAAAACACGGTGGAACTCGCTGTTAGCAATTTCTAAAAATTAAAAATTGTATTAAAAAGACGTTGATAGATTATAATTTAGCTCATATGTGGGATGATAACTTCGACAATTTAGAATCATTGTACAATGTTTTATACCCAATTAAAATATCCGTAGATGCTTTAAGTCGTCGTGATGCGAATATTTTAAAAGCAGAGTAGCATTTTAAAAAATTAATTGCAGAAGATAATCTTATATCAAAAAAAAAATAATAATTGATGTTCTTACGAAACGAATTTCGGAACGTAGGAACGTGGAAATCATAACGCTATTAAAATATTTAAAAAATTCGGAGCATCCAAAACGAAACTATAATTTTTAAAAACTCATCGAAAGCAACTACATTAGCTTTTGGAGAGAATTTGTATAATACAAGGTGGCGCAAAAGTAAACTTCCGAGGTTTTTTGGCTGTAATTAAAAAAAAAATATGGAAAACTTTGATTCTTCTTGTGGATTATTTTTATTTGGGCTTTTAATTTTTTTACATCAAGTCGAGAATATGATGTCATGTAAATGGCCGCCGCCACAGTTGATTGTCATTTAAGCCCTTTTTATGGCATTTTCCATCACTTTGGCCAAAACTTCCGGCGTAGATCCTCACATTCTTGACGGATATTGTCTTTAAGAGCTGAAGAGTCTGAGGCTTGTTGACATAAACCCGCGACTTCAAAAAGCCCCACAAAAAGAAGTCTGGAGCGGTCAAATCAGGCGATCTTGCTGGCCAGTGCAAATCGCCAAAACGAGAGATTAGGCGCCCGGGAAATGCATCCTTCAGCTTATCGGTTGTGGCACGTGCAGTGTGTGCCGTTGCCCCGTCCTGTTGGAACCACATGTTTTCCAATCCCAATTCATCAAGTTGCGGCAAAAAGAACTCGTTGATATTGCTCTGTAGCGCTCACCATTCACAGTAACCGTTTGGCCCGTACGTCTTCAAAGAAAAAAGGTCCGATGACTCCTCCAGCGAAAACAGCAAACCATGCAGTGGCTTTGAGCGGGTGTAATGGCTCTTCGTGGGTTACACGCGGATTTTCAGTGCCCCAGAAGCGTAAATTTTGTTTATTTACGTACCCGCTAAGATGGAAATGGGCCTCATCACTCATGATTATTTTTGATGAAAAATCATCTTCCTCTTGGTGGTGATTAAGGATGGCTTGAGCGTATGTTAGACGCGATTGGCGGTCAGCAGCTAACAGCTGATGAACCGTCTGGTCTTTGTACGGAAACATCTTCAAATCTTGTACCAAAATTCGCTGTAAAGACCGGTGACTGATACCCATTTGCGTGGCACGTCGTCTGGTCGATGTCGACGGCGCTTCCATGACATCCTCGGCTACAGCAGCAATATTCTCTGCAGAACGGCTACTCCCGGGTCTGCCACGCCTAGCAGCATCTCGTGTTGTGCCAGTCTCTTCGAGGCGAGCGGCTAAACGTCGCAGTGTTTCACCAGTAGGTGTTGGACGGCCAGGAAATATGCGACGAAATTCACGTTGTGCCAAAGTCACCGACTGATTATTGGTCAAATAAATAGTCAGCAATATTCCGCGTTCTGGAGCAGTGTAGCGTAACATTTTTTATTAACGTGTATTTCGCATCTGTTTACTACACAAATGTCAAAACAGAACTGACATTAGGGGCCAATCGCAAAATTTATAGCATTTTCTGATAGAATCAGACTCTGAAATTGAATTTGATTATAAAATGGAACCATTTCAAGATAAGCTTAACCGAGCTATCGAAACTGTAATGTGTGAAGGTAAAAGGTCAAAGTCATCATATAATCCACTATTAAAAAAAAGAATTTTTGATGTTTGAAGTAACTGGCACTAAAACTTAAAATTTAGATAATTTATTTAATGCTTTATTGACAATAAGACCTACTTCCATAAAGAGTGAGCGTTTTTTTATGTTTCTGGAAATATTGTTAACAAAGTTAGAAACCGTTTGTTTGATAAATCTATTAACGCATTGGTGATTTTAAAATATTATTTTATTGAAAATAATAAAAACAAATGTTTTATTAATTAAATTTATCATTTACAAGTTGTTTTAAAATTCATATCTATGAATTACCTGATTTTATTTTATTTTCTTTCTTTTAATTATAATATTTCTGAGTTACCTGTTATATATATATAATATACTTACGGTATATTTAATTTTTGTTAAAAAATTTAATAAAATTTAAAAAAAAACGTTGAATTGGATTTTTCTTTTATTTCTCGGGAATTCCCGGGTTCCCGATATTTTTATTCCCGATTCCCGGGAATCAAAAAAGGTCGGGAATTTGGAAACTCTAATCATAACTAATATTTTTCACACGCCCTCCTTCGGTGGTATAGCATTCAAACGCCACCGAAGTAAAATAATTAAATAAAGGTTATAAAATCAAGCTTTAAAAATAATGTCTCTACTTTACCACCAGAGGCGCTGCAATGCTGTACTAAAACAAACATAATGCGCAATTGCAGAGTTGTGAAATAAAGCTTTCTTCTACTTTCACCACCTTTACTTCTTCAGTCTATCCCCTTTCCAAAGAAAATAACGCAATTATATATATATATATATACATATATTGTAAAAAAAAAAGTAATGCTACTGTGCAAAAGATTATAGAAAAATATAATTCCAAATTATCTACAGAAAATCGGCCACGTTCGAGTCGCCCCAAATTGTTTACAAGCCAAGAAGAAAGGATTATTGTTCGAAAAGTTAAGGCAAAATCCAACGATACAAAAATACAATCAGAAATGGAAAGAGAAGTCGGGAAGTCCTGCAACCCAGAAACAATTCGCCGCGTGTTACACAATGCTGGACATGAGAACAATATATTTTCTTTAGAAGTATTTATAAGTTACTAGCAATTCAACTGTATGGTGTGATATTTTTGATTCCGTACGGAAAAAAATCCAAACGGAAATTATTCCTGCGGTATAGATTTTCCGTGAAGTAAATTTAACATACCTTTGTTTATAAATTTCATATCAATTTTGTGTCAGCTGATGGTGCGAGAAAAAGAAATTTGGACAAAATTAAATTTCAAACGTAAAATACTATATATGTATGTGCAATATCAAAATGCAGTTAATATAGCGTGATCCATTTCGAGGTTCCCTATTTTTTTTTTTTTGAAGAAAAAAAAATCTTTTATTCTATTTTCTTCGACCTTTTTTTAAAACTTTTAAACTTGAGGTCACACTTTTTGTTTTTTATAAAAGATTTTTTATTTTTATATATAAATCACTTAATATTTCGATTCTTTTTTTGTTAATATAATAACTCCTAAAGAAGATAATTAAGAAAAAATATTGTAATAACTCCTGAAGAAGATTTTCAAAGGAAATCGAAATATTGAGTGATTTATATATAAAAATAAAAAATCTTTTATAAAAAACAAAAAGTGACCTCAAGCTTAAAAATTATTTCATAAAAAAAAAAAAAAAAAAAATCAATGGGGAATGTTTCTTATAATTTTAACATTCTTTGACATTTATTTTTTGAAGATTATGTTTATCAAATGGCCTACATTTTGCTACGTTGAGTTGCTACGTCGCAGATGGTTTATCCGTTGAGTCCAATTTTCGATGACTCGTTCAAGTATTTCGACTGGCAACTGACGACACGCGTGACGTTTTCCTTCAAGGCCTAAATCGAAGCGGGTTTGTCCGCATAAACGTTATGCTTGGTTTTCACTATGTCAGTTTTGTTGTCAAATTGTCCAATTTGTTATGAAATTACCAACAATTTGGACAATTTGACAACAAAACTGACATAGTGAAAACCAAGCATTAGACTTTACATATCCCCACAGGAAAAAGTCTAACGGTGTGATATCACACGATCTTGGCGGCCAATCGACCGGCCGAAAACGTAAAATTATGTGCTCACCGAAGTGTTCTCTCAATAAATCCATTGAGTGATGCGATGTGTGGGAAGTGACGCCGTTTTACTGAAACCAAATATCGCCGATATCACGAGCTTCAATTTCAGGCATCAAATAGTCGGTTATCATGGCACGATAACCATTGACGGTTACGTTCGCACCGGCATCATGCTGGACCTGGTCTCAAAATGGGTGATGGTGTTGCGAATAGTACGCTCAGTAGGCCTATTATGTTTGCCAAAAGTTGAGCGAAGTGCACGGAACACATTCCTCACAGAACGTGAATTTTCGTAATAAAGTTGAACGATTTGTAAACGTTGTTCAGGAGTAAGTCTTTCCATATAAAATGCCAAACAATACAAAAAAAAAATAAAATGACAACATGACACGACTCACACATGATCTGTCAAAAAAAGGCTATTGAAAAAAGTATCTCTACTTGAATCACCCTTTATAATAGTAAAGCCAGCGGATTTTGTTTACTTTTTTTGGGGAAAGTGTTTTTAAATAAATGAAAACTTTGGGCAAAAGTCATATTGACAAAAACAAATATTTGTTTAATTAAATTAAATAGCTATATAGAATACCGGCTTCACATAGTAAAGATTTCTTGTATTTCCGGCTTATGACCGGGCGGAATAAATTTCCACTCTGTGATATCTATCGCATAGTAAAGATGAATTTCCTGCTTTTGCCGAAATTGAGTAACAAATCTAGTTTCTTTCTCTATAACGAATGTCATAAACTAAAATAAGAGAATTGTATTCGCTCACGAATGCGGTAATTCGGACGCAGATCTCTAATGTGCCAGCAATAATCTTATCAGCGGAGTATGTACATATTCCCACACATATAATTTTCATACGGAAGAAGATAGTCGAACATGTCTCGGGGGATTTAAATTTCGTGAAAGTGTATGTGGTATTATTTAACTTGTAGGGCTGTCGTTTTAACATGAAAGACAAATTCCACTAACATCTGTAGACAGTTTGTAACTGTCCTAAGAGGCGGCACTTTGCGTGTCTCTCCCTGTCTATAATTCAGCGATGATTACCACACTGAAGCCGTATAAAATTGTATATGCAAACACTAGGTTTATTTGTCCACATCCCAAGTGTAGCTGGCAAATGTTTTGTGTACCTTGTTTCTTTTTCGCAATTTATGCAAGATGTCACGCATGTTCGTAGGGGCAGTAAAGAGGCTGTCGAACGTTACACACAAAATTATGATCATTTTTGCCGGAATTCTGTTACCATTCGTAATTTGACAACTTACAAATATTGTCTTCATTGTTGTCTATATTTTACATTTTGTATTCGTTTTCTACACCAAAAAGCCGAAACAACAATATATTTTTAATGCATTAGAGAAATAAATATCTGTTATTTACAGAATATGAATATATTGTAAATTTTCAAACCTAAAAATTGCCATTTTGTAGTCTGTGTAACTAAAAACAAATATTTTCCTCAATTAATTCATTGCGATGAACCTGCAACATTATTTACCACCTAGACGATAGAGATAAAGCTGAATCTAGGCAGTGATTCATCCGAAAATTTGGGTGTCTGATAGCCTCGTTTATTCCCCATAACTGTCCAGTCCTACTTCGTTATGTACAGAAAGTGCTACAAATCCTTGGATCTAGCAGAATCCCCCGACTGAATATTGTAAATTGTTTTTCTGCTCTATTTTCTATCTATATTTTTTAATGAGTAGAATTTCGTACATCAGAAAATAAAAAGGTAAATCAGAATTGTTGCGTTCTTGCCAGTCATGGTGAAGCGTATTAATAATTTCTTTAATGTCAGCGAAATCACCCAAGTATAAAAATAATGTAATCGTCAATTTAAGCATTATGAGATCATTTTTCTTATTTTTTATAAGAAACCTCTTGAGTTTTAGAATTTTTACTATTTTTAATAAAGAAATTATTTCGGAAAGTTAATACAGAGTTTTTTATTTATCTAAAAAATAGAAAACTTCAATGAAAATTTTATCATTTTAATTAATATTATTCCATCGTGTCCAATTTTGATTACGATTACCTCCTCCTCCCTCTCCTTGATACATAGCATTATTTTGACCCATATTCGGAATGAATTGTGAATTTCTAAACTGCGGTGCTGATACGCTATTGTTGTCCATGCCTCCTCAGATTTTAGGTCCATTATTTATGCGCGTATTTATAGTTGTTCTTGTATCATTGCTGTTTTTAAAACTGTTATTGTATAAGTTATTTCCACCACTATTTGTGTTTCTGTACATTTGGACAAATTCTGTAGACTGTGTAGACTGATTATATCGGAGCTTTTGCGATTCATTGATTTGATCAAGCGACAATTTTGTATTGAATGAAGCAAGGCCTGAGGAGTTCGAATGATGTCCTTTGAAGCCACCTAAAAAAATTTCGTTTGTATTGGTTCTCTTAATGGTGGGTGGTGGTGGGCACACCGGTGGCATTAAATGGTGCTGATGTGCTGGACCAACAAATTGTGCCTTCGAGATATTTAACTGTTGTTTGTTCGTTTGATGTGGCGTGGTATTCAAAAAATCCATTAACGTGTCAGATAATGCTTTCTCACCTGAAATTTGAGTCTCGTTGCCACATCTTAACCTTGTGATATAACCTTTTCTCTCCGATACATGATTATCTTGTATCCATCCCATTTTTTCGGCATATTTAAGCAGATTAGCTGTGTGTTGGATAACTCTATTAAATACCGAAATTTTCTTTTCATCCAATAATCCGGCAAATAATATACATTTAAGCTTTTCCATAGCAGCTTCAAGTAGCTGACAATTGGAACTAGTTAAAACTTTTGCTTCAAACTCTAATCTATTTCCAAGAAAATGTTTTTCCAATTGCAAAACGTTCGATAATAAATCCATTATCTTTCCACCCAAACTGCCTAGTTGTTCCTCCAGGGCTGTCATTAGGCGCAGGACGTGTACAACGTTCGAATGATTATCACTAATTCTATTGACAATCATTTCTTGTGATTTTTCTGCACTTGAATCGATCTGGTTTTCTGCATAAATTTGTTCTGGAAATACCCTTTTATTTTGGGAAGCACCACCTTCCTTCGCAGAGGAACTGCGACGTTTATATTGTCGTTGAAATCCATCCATTTCCTCGGCAGCTATATCTCTCTCTTTTGTTCGGTGATCAACTACATATTGGTTTGAATGTTCATTGGAACGTTGACAATCTTCTTCAGCATCTAAAGGAATTTCCAATCTATGTCGAATGTTTATCTGAGATTTATGCAATGCCTCTCCAAATAGTACTTCAATACGCTGTTTGAAATAATGAACCCACTCCGGTTGAAAATTGTATGTCCGATGATTGAAACCTTCGCGCTCCAATTCTTTTTTACGATGTTGCCAAAAACTATTCCATTCTTCCTCATACAAAGGGTGGCTTTCTGGATTTTTCCTGTAATTTTCGTAAGCAAGTTCAATTTCATTTGCAGCGATAGCTATTTCACCCCGATAAGCATCCCAAATATTTTGATTTAGAGTCTTTGATAATAGACCGTCACCTCGAGCTCTTCGTGCGGGAGATCTAGCCGTGTTAGTAATTGGTGATCTTGATCGAGTGCGTTGGTGGTGATCACGAGTATGTGATCGCTCATTATGTGAATCACCTCTTCTCAATGGTTCATAACTTGAGACTTGTGTATGTTGTGTTGGTGATATAGATCGACCGCTTCGAGATGGACGAGTTTTATTCATTTTTGCATTGTATTCCCTTAGACGAACTACCGGATCATGGCTCATTTGATTTAAGTATATTTTGCCTTTTGGAGCTGTAGTAAATATCACATTTTCAATGTTATTATATGTCATACTTTCAGCTAGCTGCGTAGCAGAATTCTTAAGTTTTCGTATGTCATCGCTAGAAAAAACATTCGAAAATGATGGTCCTCTGTTTTGAGAAGCATGTAGGAGTGCATAAGCCTCAGCTATCAAATCCGGTCTTCGAGCTTTATAATCAATTAACGAAACGGTGTAAGGTAAACTGCGGCTATGATGCTTTTCAATTTCAATTGCTAGTTTATTAACTATCTCCTTCATTACAGGACGGAACTCTTTGAAACTCATACGACCTAATTCAGATTCGTATTTTTTGATAGTGTTGCAATAGTGCAAATCCAAATATTTCTTCTTGTGATCTTGTGACATGAGGTGACGTTGCATTTTATAACCAACAAATTCGCATAGTCCACACTCGAATCTCGGATTAGGGTCATTTTCATTTTTCATTATTTTTAGTACATACTCAACTCCAAGGTGTCCAAGTATTGCATCGGCTCCAAATATTACATCCCGCTCATTATCATTATTTAGACAACTCTCATCCACTCTCTTTTTAGTACATGTAAGTACTTTTGGCACATACTCATCAAGTGCTTTGATGGTTTTTGCAATGTCTATAGGTAGTTTAGTAAGCTGAGAGTCAGAGTCATTTCGGTTTCGATCTCTATGTAAATGCTTTGCATCCTCCTTCACAGAAAATGAAAAAACATCGCCAAAACTAATACAACAATTTTTATTAATTTTATAATTATCTTCATAGCGCAGTGCCAATACTTCTAATTGGCTCAACCTGTGTGTAAAACCATTTAAATGAGCATTAAGAGTTTCCACGCCGCAGCAATTCATCGAGCATATTTTACAATAAAAAGTAGCTTTCTTCGTCAAGTTTTTGTAACCGAATACAGTCTGCCACTCACCACTTGCTACACAAAAGAACAATTTGGTAATGTTTTCAAATGGTAGGCATACTTTCACTATCATGTCCTCAGGATTTTCGATATTCTTACCTAAAGCCGTTTGTATAAGCTGGTCATCTTCAATTTCACCAGACCTACGCTGAATAATATTTGCAAATTTATTAGCAAAAATGCATTCCTTTTTAAAACTCTTCATTTGCATGTTCACTTCACGCAACGCACTTTCGCGCATTTTTTGTGAAACATGTTCACCTCTTGCTAACAGCATGTCTCCTTTTCCATATGTATAGAAGGGATGGTAAAATTGCTTTACATTCGACCGTAAAGCGTTTATATGATCATTTTGTACTAAATGATTTTCTATATATTCAAATCGTATATGTTTACTACAGACACCACACTTAACCTCTAACGTTTGCAAATTGGCATTCAGCATATGTATCCATTTCTTTTTTGGAATAAAAACTTGTGTTAGGAAGCTATGTTCCAAACTAAGATGTGGCAATAGCTTAAGAAATTCATCATTAGTGACCCTCTCCAAAAGAGGCCAATTCCCGAAAGATGTCATTACTCTCTCGTGTCCTTTCTTCTCCTTTCCTTAACTTGACTTTAGATTCTGTTGAGTTAACTCCAATTGGTTGAAATAACTTTTACAAGAACAATATTATATTCAACAAATCAACAAAACAAATTTATATTTGTTAAATAATCCAAAAGCAAATGCACTCGTTATTGTTTAAAATACTAAAAATGCAAAAAAGAAACAAATAGACATTGATTACTTCAAAGATCTTGACATTGCAATGCATTAAATATTATCCACATAACATTTTCAATGTTTATGATGTCTATAAATGTGAAATTATTTAAATCATTTTGAAAACATTTAAATATATTAAACTTATTTATCTATTTCAAATATACTCTATCCTGTGTTATTATATTAGCCTTTTTAATTAATTGAATTTAATTAATCTATACATACTTTAATTTTGGAAACATTGGGAAGATAACACATTGGAAAGATTTTATTCAAATGGATATTTTATTTTTTTATTTTAAAATTTAAAAGGTAGTGCAGCGAAATTAGACATGGAAATCGATTTTCGCTTCGTTCAAAGTCCAAATTTGTGAATGTAAATTTTTACGTGAAAACATAAAGAGCGTCTTTACTTTCCACAGAGCCCATAGATAATCTATGGGAAGTTTTGGGAAAAAATCATCAGCATGTAATTGCCCACAAGCAAATATTCCTAGTAATGGAGTAATATTAATAACGTATCCACTAGTAAATTAGTATTATCTATGGAAAGCAATTTAAGGAATGTTATTAATGCCAAGGGATCGTTATTAAAACTTAATTTAGTAAATTTAAACTACAGTTAGTGTCATTAATATTCGGTATTACTAAATATATATTTATGTTGACCTGATTAATTTTAAGGCCCACTTTTTCGATTTATTAAGAACATACAATGACATTTGGGAATTTACTTTTGTATTTGAGCAATTCCATATGAAAACGATCAAAATTGGCAAATTTTTGGACGACCCCTCTCCGATTTTAAAATAAATAGTCTCAATCGATTGCCCACCAAAAAATAATGTACCTACATTTTTTTTTTTTTTTTGATAGTGACTGGTTTAGTGGTGGTGTACACCACTGTCATGTGACAAAATTGAAGAATTGTTCATAAGGGACCTCATTGAAAGTTGTTTAAAAAAAAAAACTACAAAAGCGATCGCAACGAGTGATAGCTCGTTGGAAAGGTATTGAATCAGGCTTTAATTAAAAAATAAAAATTTCCTAATTTTTCTTAGAAATTTACCTTTAAATTTTCCGGCTAATTTTTTTTTTTGGATTCCTCATAATTTTTGCTTTAAGAATCAGCAATAAAAAAATGGGCCCGACTCCTTGTTTGGACAGGAGAAGAGCATTTAAGAGACCACCTTGTTAAAAATACATTTTAAAAGTTATTTTACAGTTAAAAATTTATAAAGAAAAAATCAATTTTTACATCAATTATGCTTTTCACTGTATAAGATCTAGGTGTATTATGGTAAGCAATTATAATTCCAGGTACCCACTTCTTAGACATATTAATTTTAAAATATACATTTTCATCAATTGATTGTAATACTTCACAAAATTATTCTGTTTTCTATTCATTTCCTTCTTAATCATTTTATTATCAATACATTTTGAATTCATTTGCAATAATTTTTCCGTAATTGGAATTTTAGTTCTTAGCCGTCTATGAAATAATAATTGTGCAGGTGTGCATATCGTTTAAGGGTGTATTTCGATATTCTAATAACGCATTATAAATCTTTTCTTTTGTACCACATTTTTTTAAATCTTTTTAGCTATTCCTACAGTTCGTTCTGGCATTACGTTACTTCTAGGATAATTTGGGTTACTAGTAATTATTTTAAAATTCCACCTCATATGAAGCAAAAGGCATATTATCTGCAACAATAACTTTTGGTATTCCATATCTTGAAAATATCTCTATCCAAGCACCAATAATGTCAGATGAAGTTTTCGATTTTAAATAAATTAGCTCAAACCACTTACTCTAGTAATCAACAACAAATAAGAGAAGTTCAAGGTTCAAATAAAAAATTAGATGATCTTGAAAAAGATTCGGATGAGATAGAAAATTTGGACTATATAAATAATCAGAAGAAAGGTAAACTAAGAAAATCTCAGTTTAACATTTTTTCCGACCCTTAACCGAGTTTTTCACATGGAAACCTTGTATTCTAGCAACGTCAACAACTTTTGCTAGTTTTTTCAGTCGTCGACCGAATGTAGTTGGGTGAACAAGTTTTCGCAGTGCCATTGTAATTTTTTTTATTTTTTTTGTAAGAGTGTAAATACTTCAGTGATCGTTTTCTTTCGTGAAAGAAATTTATTGCAGTCCCAAATTCATTTCAAACAAAATTAAAGTAAGTTATTTAAAAAAATATATTTATTATAAATTTCTTCGAAATGGCAAGTCAGTTCAGGGGCCAAATTACCGCATTCGATGTCGAGTAAAATTGATCGTAATTTTCTTATTTGAGATTATGGCATTCGATATCGAGCTAGAAATTTAGTACATTTTATCATAATTTCGATATCGAAATTATTTTTCGATACGATAGCTCATTCGATCACGAATGCGGTAATTTGGCCCAAGGTTTGAACAAAGAAAAAGGGTCACCTTTGAACATGTTAATTTATCAACCGAAGTACCAAACATTGTTGATTCTGTCTTATTTTCTGAAAATGACGAACCCAATGCTGATCATGATGCTAAAAGGAAAATGTAATGTCACCTGAAATCGCAAGGCCTTTTCCGTCTTAATAATATAAAACTTAATATAATATAATATAAAAAAATAAATAAAAAATAAATAAAACAAATTTATTATATGTATAAAAAATATAACTGTTTATGTTATTTTTGGACATAAGCGCTACAAGAAAAAATTGCCATTCACAGCTGCCCCCCGTATGGGGGTCACATTTGAACACAATGACTTCATCCATTTAGAAAATAAAAAATATAAATCAAACTAAAAATAAGTTACTTGTAGACTTAAACTAAAGTTTATTTTCATACATATTAGTTAAATTATGTAAAAAGTCAATAATTAAAAAATATAAATTTTTATGTGGCTTGAAAGCAGAAAGTGTTCAAAGGTGCCCCCTCCCCCTACTAGATGTTTTAAATTTCATAAAAATAATGAGCTTTCGAAATACAATGTAAAAAGTATACAAATTCGAATGATTTTCCTTTCGAATCGAAATACGGAGTAACCCCCAGCTATAGGAAAAATTTTTAACAAATGTAAAAAATTAAATCATTTTTCCATAGCTTGAAGATTAAATATTAATGTTAATACTCTAAATCAAAATGATAATTGTTTAAATTCAGATTGTGATTTTGCGTTAACTGACAGTATTAATGCACATAGTTTCAAAGATGCATTGTATCATGATGTAATGGTAGAAAATCATAAAATTAATTTCAAATTAGATACGGGTTCTGATACTAATATAATTCCAATATCTACTTTAAAGATTTTATGTAAAAATCCAAATTTAAAATCGACTAATACTACTTTACAAGCCTATAGTGGACACTAGAACAGCCCTTAGGGGAAATAATACAACAATGTGTTATCGTATTCTTCTTGACAGTAAATCCCAGAAATGCTCAATGGAAGTTAGGTATGTATGGTGACTGTGGTGGAGTTTTTAATTGTTTTTTTTTTTTTTTGTTATACAACAACCATAGTTTTGTGTTATGAGCCCTATACCATTACGACATCACCCCCATGTTTAAGTCTTGGTTTTAAATTTTTGAGACTCAACGCTTTCTCAAAACATGCTGACGGGCATTTATGCCAAAAAGTCAGTCCTTGCTTATAACTGTAAATGAAGACAATTCGTTTTTGTTTATTTACTAATGACACCAGATGCTTCTTTCGTGCTAAATACGTATTTATTAAATTGTAAATTTATGTTTTCAAAAAGTTTTGATGCTGATTTTCCGGGTCTTTCCCAAACCGATTGCTATATAACTCTTCCTTCCTATAAATTTAATTTCGGTAGACGACCAGAGCGAGGCTTGGAGACAATAATTCAGGTGTTTTTAAATTTTTTATCACTCTCTCTATAATAATTATACATTCAGCAATATTTACTTCTTTTCTGTTCACCATATTTGCAATTTTTTTCAATTAGAAACAAAAAATTTCATAAAACCACTTTAATGATATTTTTGATTTTTTTAACTATATTTGATGACAAAAAAAACAAGAGTTAAAAAGTATCGTTTACTTTTGTGTACGCAGGATTTTGCAAACGGCTAAAGTAGTAATACCATTGTTACTAAGTTACCTTAAATAATTTTCAAATGTTTCCCATTTAAAAACCGGTCTGTTTATAAAGAAGAAAAAACAGTTAACAAGTTTCCGATTTCGGGTTTTGAATACTATTCTTAGCTGCTAAGAAAATTTAGAGATAATGACACAAAACAGGAAATAATTATTTTGGTGATTATTGTTTAATATTATTGTTATTATAACATCAATGATGGTTATTCGAATCGTGGTAGATAGTGTGTAGATATTGGAGAATGTTCGGATATACCTAATCATCATTTTTTCACTTCTCTATTCAACTCTACAACAAAATGAATTGGTATTTGAATTTCATACTAATACATTTATTTCTATTTATTTTAACCCTACTAGCATTTGGAAGATTATTTTATAAAAAATCACCTAAGTCTTCGAGTACTTTTGACGATCAAAAACTGATTAATCACTTGCGCGCTTGAAAAAAGGCTCGAAAATGATTCGTGCTTATGCCTAAAAAGTAATTTATGGAAGATACAATAACAAAACATACAGCAATCGAAAATGGATCATATAAGTGTTTGAAATATGACTGTTTTGAATTTATTTATGAATAATATTTTGCTTATCTAGATGATGAAATACTGATTTTAATTCTGTTATTTTTATTTCTAATCTACCCCAGCTCATTCAAATACCTAAATAGAAACATGTTCGTTTGAAGATTGATGAGATTGTGCTATTTTTTGATAAAGACATACCTAAAAATCAATATCTGAAAGGACGTGTAGTAAAAGTTTTTCCTGCAAAAGATGGTTCGATTCATTTTGCTGAAATCAAAACTTACAAAGGCATTATACGTCGACATACATATCTCTAAAATAGGAAGTTTAACATTAGAAAAATTTTAATCAAGTTGATTTGCAGGGGGGAGAATGTTAGGGTTTTGAATTTACTTTACATAAGCATACTTTGTTAAAAAACTAAATTTGAAACATGTTATACATATGTAGCAGAGTTGTAAACGAATCATTAATTTTTGAATTAATTCGCGAAAGAGTAAAATTCGTAAAATGAATTGCAATTCATTTCCAATTCATTTGAATTGAATTGATTTTGAACTAATATAAATGAGTTAGAAAAAATGAATTGCAATTAATTCCCAATTCATTTGAATTGATTTTGAATTAATTCAAATGAGTTAAAATATGAATTGCAATTCATTTTACCAATTCATTTGAATTAACTCGAAAAATGAATTTTTTATACATTTCCAATTTATTTGAATTGAATTGATTCTGAAAAAAGACTAATGCAAAAGCATCACTCTTTTTTCAAGTACTTCTATTCGGTATTTTATAATATTATTAATAATGAATTACCCATTGTATATTACTTTTAATCCAAGCATTTATTACTTATTTATAATAATTCTCTTTGTTACATTTATTTCAATTTATCTTAAGAACCGTTAGGCTTTAAGTATAAAAAGTCTTTTAATAAACGATGCTGTCAGTCTGCAGTAAACGATTGAGTCAGCAAGACGATTTGAAACACATGGTTTTGATTAATGTTTATTGTATTTTATTGAAAGTCAATAGTGTTTTGTTTAAAGCTTCTTGTGTTTGATCAAAAAGTCAATTTTGTTTTGTTTAACGTTTATTGTGTGTAAAAATGTCTTCAGTAAGTGACTTTTCAAATGATGACGATTCAGGGATCCTACATATTTCGTTCCACAAATAAAGCGAAGACGATTGCTTACCTATGATGATACAAATGAAGACGAACCGTGCCGTTACCACCGTCAGCTGCTGTTGAACAATTTTTTTGTACGCGTCTATTCTAAATATCCCTAAACGTGGAAATCTATTAGATGATAATTTCGAAAAATTATTATTGCTGAAAGTGAACGATGCATTATAATTTAATCTAATTAGCATTTATTTTATAATTAAAATAATAGAAACATTAGTTGATGCCTATAATTCTGCCTAATTTCATCTTTATTTGTTAAATATAATTACATTTTGTTAAATAAATATTACTAAAATATTAAAGAAATATTACATACATAAGTATTACTAAAGTGTTTGTCCTTTAATGTTCGTGGGTAACAAAATTTCATAAATTATTAATAGGTTTTAAATACTGAATGTCTTGTTATTCAACGTATAGCAAAAGCGAAATAAGTAGTACTTGAAGAACCAAACTCCAAACACCAAGTTTACTTCAATTGAATTACAAGTTACTTTTGTAATTCATTTGAATTAATTCCAAATCATTTCAATTCAAATGAATCAGAAATGAATTGCAATTCATTTTACCAATTCTTTTGAATTAAAAAATTTTGCCCAATTCATTTGAATTGGAAATGAATTGCAATTCATGTTCGCTAAATTCAAATGAATTGATTCAAATTTAATTCAATTCTTTTTTTTATTGTTGAAAAGAATTAATTCAAAATTTAGCTAATTCGTAATGAATTGAAATCAAAAAAGAAGATTAATTTACAACTCTAATATGTAGCTTTAGAAATATAATTTGTTTGTTGTATTTTTTTCAGTGATTCAACAATAAATAAATGATCAACAACAAAAAGTATATAAAAATAAATACTATTTTGTGAAAAGTAATTTTTAAATAATGTTAGCCAAACAAATAAAAATATTGGCCAAAAAGGAAGCCAAAAAATTAATATCGCCAAAACACCAGAAAACTAATTCTCAGGACAATCAAACAAACAATGAAAGTTATTTTAATGATGGCAAATAGATTAAAAAATGTGTCGAAAAAGTCTTGCAAATCATTAAAAATATGAGTCATAAATGTGTCGACAATCGGGTAATAAAAGACTCATCAAGAAAAGTCGCGTAGGGTACCTTTTTCTCCCGAGAAAACAATGATTTATGATCAGGAAAAGAGCTCAAATATGCCTATTTTAATCGCGCAGAGGAGTCATAAATGACTCGAATATGAGCAATTTTTCCATAAAATGCTTGCAGGGAACAAATGATTTCAAATTTTTATTTATGAAACACAAATAAAAACGTATTTGCAATATTTTTTTAATATACTAGCGGACCCGGCGAACTTTGCCTCGCCACAATTTTAAGCCTTCAGACAAACTTTAGAGTAATAATACAACAGGAATAATTTCACACAAAATTTCGTACAAAAAAATCAATTTTCCAATTTATCCAATTTTCCGACTTTTGCGAAGAGATTTTCCAATTTTCCGCATTTCGAATTTTCCGCAATTTCCCAAGATTTACACCAAGAACTTTCTATTTTTCCATTAAGGAATAATTTCACACAAAATTTCGTACAAAAAAATCAATTTTCGATTTTTCCAATTTTCCGCATTTCGCATTTACCGCAATTTTACATGTTTTATACAAAGAACTTTCTATTTTTTCATTTGGAAAGCCTTTGGAATAATTTCACACAAAATTTCATACAAAAAACACAATTTTTGAGATTTCACATAATCCGACTTTTGCGAAGACATTTTCCAATTTTCTGCGTTTCGCACTTTTCATCATTTACAATAAGAAATTTCTATTTTTTGATTTGGAAAGCCATTAACCTGTCAGCACGGTTTTAGTAAAGGTCGTTCAACAGTAACTAATCTCATGCAACTGACCACTATAGTAAATCGTGGATTTAATAAAAGGAAATTTACAGATTGTATTTACACGGATTTTAGTAAAGCTTTTGATAAAGTCAATCATAAATTACTTCTGATGAAGCTTCATGCTATGGGACTTACACACGGGAGCTTAAATTGGATTAAATCATATTTAACAAACCGAAAACAAAATGTTGTTTTCAATAATACTACATCAAAAAATATTATTGTAAGTTCTGGAGTGCCCCAAGGCAGTCACATTGGTCCAATTTTATTTTCTTTATTCATCAATGACTTGCCGTGCGTAATTAAATATTGTAACGTCTTAATGTATGCCGATGATGTGAAGATATTTCATAGCTATAACAATAACATTGAAAAAAATTTGCTGCAACATGATTTAGATGAACTATTTCAATGGTGCGTGCTTAATTTAATGGAACTGAATCTGAAAAAATGCAAACATATGCGTTTTTCAAGAAATGATAACGCTTTATTTAACTTTACATTGGGCGGATATCAACTTGATTTGGTTACGGAATTTTCAGATCTTGGAGTAATTTTGGATCCTAAATTAAATTTCAAAAAACACATATATATGATGGTAAACAAAGCTCGTGGTGTGTTGGCTTTTATAAAACGTTGGGCTAAGGAGTTTACTGAACCAATCATTACTAAACGGTTATACACATCTTTAGTCAGACCAATCTTGGAACATGGATCTGTTATTTGGGATCCGGATGCGGATTATCTCAAAAACATAATAGAATCAGTGCAAAAACAGTTTCTTCTTTTTTGTTTGGGTAATTCAACATGGAATCCTAACGTCATTATTCCTCCTTATACTACAAGGCTTGCATTAATAAAATTACCAACGTTGGAGAGCAGAAGAACTATGCTTAGCGTTTCATTTTTATTTAACCTAATAAATGGTGCAGTCTGTTCTGACTTCCTACTCAGCAACATAAACTTTAATGTTCCTCATCGATTCACTCGTTTCTACATTCCAATTTATATTCAAATTAATCAAACAAATTATGCTAATTCTGATTCTCTTAGAAAATTGTGTAAACATTATAATTATTTTTATTTTCTAATTGATTTTTCTGTTAATGTTAATGTAATTAAACGTAATATCACTTTGTACCTTAATCAGTGTAATTAAATGGTTGTCTAATTTTTTTATTATTTTGTATAGTATATAAATTTTTTATAATTGGTCTGTAAGGATTTATTCCGTAGACCTAAAATAAAATAAATAAATAAATAAATAAATAAATAAAAAGGAATAATTTCATACAAAAACTCGATTTTCGATTTTTCCAATTTTCGGACTTTTCTGGAGGGATTTTCTAAAATTTTCTTCCGCAAAAACCTACTCCTCGAAAACACGAACAACTGGGAAAAAATTTTACAGAAATCTCTCATTTTATGAATTACTATACATTTTTTACACCATTTTTATATATATAGATTGAAAATACTGTTTTCTTTTATTAATTTTATTTTCTCATATTAATGAGAAATTATTTGTTCATTCATTCAAAAAATTGTAAAAAACAAAATAAGTTTTTGCATTTTTTAAATTCCAATTAATTTTTTTAGTTTTGTTCTTTTTTATAATTTTTTGTTGATTCCTTTTAAAAATTTGTTAGAAGGATACAATTTAGTCTTATTCTGAGCGAATGTGAAGTATGTTAAAAATGCTGAAGGGAAATAAATTTAACATTTTCGAGAAATATGTATTTATTTTATTTGTTTTATCAATAAACAAATAACAAAAAAAATACTATATAATTGGAAAATTCTAAAACACAAGTGAATTTTTATTTTTTATAAAAATGTTTATATAGGGAACCGATTTGACAAATAAATAAATCCCGTTTTTTTTTTTGGTATAAAGAAGAGATTTCACCATTGTTTGTTTGCAATATTAAGTGACAAGTGTTGTTTGTGTGTTAAAGAAAAAACTAAAAAAACTTAAGACATCCCAGCATACCATTTTAGGAGCGCTCCGAAAAAGGAGTCAGAAAAGAGTCCAACAAAAGAGCATTTTCGGAGCGAAAGAAAAATTTGCTTGTTACTGTCCTGAGTCGGCACGCAGTATGACTCAGAAATTCCACTTAATTATGTGTGTAGCAAAGCGTTGTTGTCTTGTTATTTGTGCTTTGAACAAAAGAAAAAACATAGCTGTACCACACAAGAATGATAAAAACAAGATTACACAGAGCCCAAGAAAAACCTCATAAAAGACTCTTTTCTGGCATTATCTAAGAGCTCTTTAAGAGCCCAAAAAAAACCCTCATAAAAGACTCTTTTCTGACATTATCTAAGAGCTCTTTCTGACGGACCATTTTCGAATGTAATGACCCTCTTTTCTGAAGGTTTTCGGAGCAATTATGATTGTTTTTTGGGCTCGTAAAGAGCGTTAACGCTCCGAAAAAGGTGTCAGAAAAGACTCTTTTCGGACTCATATGGCTTGCTGGGATAGTCCCCGTTTACACAGTCGAAGAAAAACATTTAGCTTGGTAGAAAATTACGGGTGGGGAAGAGAGAACCAATTTTGTGTTCGGTACTCAGTGAACATGCTTTGTTGACATTTTCTTTGCTGGAATTTACTACAAATTATTACATAGCACGAATAATGGCCGAATTCAGAGTCTTTAGTTAGCTAATGACAAAGGCTTAACTAATGATTCTTTACTCGCAATGCTTAGTTTGCCATAAGAATAATAAGTAATAGTTGAACAATAGTTAGTACATATTTTAGTTTACCAATGGTTAACTAATGACCGAGAATTCGGCCATAAGAAAAATGTAAAAAAGAAAATAATAATCAAATGTGTCTGACAACATTGTTTGACAGTGTGACAGCGAATGAAAAAATAAAAGAAAATTCCAGATGTTTTTCTTCCAAATGTTCGACTGTGTAAATGGGGACATATAGAATACAAAAATAAAAAGGACAAAGCCCAAGCACAAAGCAAGTTGTTTATTTGGGAAGCCCTTAACCCATCTTCGGCCAAGAAAATTCAAACGCGAGCTTTAAAAAAACTACCATTTTCCTTCGAGGTTTTCCTTGTGGCTGAACTATTGGAATATGTTCCCCTACAATATGTGGCAATTGGTAAGTAACGCTTATGTCGGACCTTTCTTGAGCGGATTCAGCATCTGACTTAATAGCAAAGCTTTGCTTACGCTCACTCTAAAGCAGGAGTGCCCACTTTATTTCTCATCTTTATAAATGACCTTCTTTGTCAAACTTCAAACCCTATCTATCTACTCTTTTGCAGATGATAGCAACATTTACCATTCATACTCATTTAACCATAGACCAAACCCTTTGGAGATTGGGGAAATGAGACGAAATATGAATGATACGCTGAACCGAGATCTTGAAACAATCTCGGAATGGGGTTGTACGAATAGAGTCGATTTTAACGCACGTAAGACTCAGTGTTCTTTATTAACGCACAAACGCACAACAGATCATGTTGCTTCATCTGTTTTTATGGGCGGTGTAAATATTACACCAGGGAGCCGGAAAGGTCGTAGCGTCGTAATAATAAAGACTGAAATTGTAACTTTTTATATACCTTGGATTTCATTCTTAACATTTGAGGGGGGAAGAAGTTATAACAATATTTTTGAAATATTAAAATTTGTAAGGTTTTTCGAAAAAATAAATACATTTAATAAAACTACGTATGTATTTAAAATATAAAAATATATGACGTACTTACATACATACATATTACAAATTTTATCATTGCTTTGTCAAAAAGGTTTTCTTTTCGACGAAATAAAAAAATGCTAACATGTTAAATAGGTAGTAAATGCACATTTTTTATGTTTTCATATTTTTCTGCCAGCCGCTTTTTACTTAGAAGTGGCTCGTGTGTTTTTAGTTCAATTCCAATCAGATCATGCACAACAAAGCCGACATGCAGAAAACAAACTGTGTACAAACAAGAATTTTTGTTTTCAAACATTGCAGTTCGAACCAAGTGTTGGAAATGATTTATACTCGTTGCTGAATTTTCTGTGTGTGCATAAAAAGTGAATAAGCATAAAATTGAATCATACTTGTTTGTATATATTGTTCTTAAAATGTAACGTTAGTGAATAAGTCGGCTCGTTCATACATGTTGCAGGTCTCTGCATAAAAAGCGAATAAGCATAAAATTGAATACTTCTTTGTATTGTTCTTAAAATTCAACGTTAGTGAATAAGTCGGCTCGTGCATACTTGTTGCAGGTCTCTGGTACGTAACTTATGAAATTTGAAAATAACGTTTTTCTTTATCAGACCTCGTACACAAATATTATTGATTTATTGTTAAAATAGACCAATTATTACACGTAAAAATAAGGTAAACAGTGGCTTCATCCTTAAGCATGGTAATCTGTTCGTCATTTCGTGCGAAATACTATCAAAAGCCCATATAAAAAAAATTGATGCGAAATAAATGCGAACTAATTAATGCTGCTGAAGTTGTACTCTGTTCTTGTTGTGAAAAATTACGAAATGTTTCTGGCATCATGTTTTTTCAACCAAAAATGTATATGACAACATTTTGTTTCACCTGCGAAATAATGTAAGCGGCACTTATTTCGCACGAAATTGAAAACAACAGCTGTTTAGATTTTATTTGTTATTGTGTTTTTAATTTAATAATTTCGCACAAAAATTATTCAAATTGAAAATAATACTAATAAAACAGAAAATAATACAGACAAAAATAAATTTAGTGAAACTGAGAAGCATCTAATCATATCGGCAGTACGAAAAAGAAAAAATATAAGGAATAAAACCAATAAATTACATTGTAACCACAACGCCATAAAAGCATCATGGATAATATGTAGTAATACATATAATTTTTGTATCCATTTCTTTAACATATAAAATGAAAAAAACATGGTTTTTGTTTACATAAAAGAATCAATGTTGCATACCTAAGGGCAATAAAAACGACAATTTTCTTCTAAATCGCGGCATTGTCACCACTTGCTAATTGTCAAAATTTTCAAACGAAATAATTGATGTTGCTCAACAAATTTCGCAAATTTGAACAGAGTATCATGCTTTAAGCATGGGCTTTTTATAGTAGTTCGCACGAAATGACGAACAGAATACCATGCTTTATGCAAAAAACACCTGTCATTCCAAATGTAGTGCCGTTCAAAATAATTGCAAGTTTTATAATTTATGAAACGAGATTAAGTTGTGACGTTAAGAAGTGAAAAATTTACAATGGGAAGAAAAACATCAATTGAGACTCTGCAAATCATAATAGACTTACATAGAAAAACTAATTTCTGCGTGAAATAGATAAAATAGTTGGAAGGCATGACTGTACAATAAAAAAATTATAGACAGGAATACCAAACACAATACAATATACATATGTATGTATGTACATAAATAAGTATGTATAAACGAGCCTTAATTTTTTCGAATAATATTCTTTTCTCCGATGAAAGTAATAGTTATTAAGTAAATAAATTTTGAAGAAATTTTGCTGTTAACACGAGTTGGAAGCATTTTAAAAATCAATTTTAAAGAAAATTTCAATCGTGTAAATCTAGCTTAAGTTTGAGATATTTGGAGTCAAAAAAACCAAAAATTGTATGAATAAAGCATTTAGTAATAAATATCACAGAGTATAACAGAGGGGACAACTTTGACAGTTCAAAATCGCTACAATCAGCTGACACAGTAGGTATATTAAAAAGAGAAAGAAAATATTTTCTGTTAGTAAATTTGTAATGTGAAAAAGCAAAGCACTATATAAAAGACGAAATTTGTGAACAAAGCAAAATAAACAAAACAATTTTGTGTCAAAGCAAAATCTGTGGCAAAATAAATCAAACAATTAATTTGTGTTGTGTTAAATTATTTAATTTTCAGTGATTCCTTTAAATATAATTAATTATAATCTGTGCTTTGTATATTTTACGGTTAAGTACGTTGTGTTTTGTATAATCTGCAAAAATAATAATAATAGAAATACATGCACTTACCTTTTCCACCAAAATTGAATTTTATTTGAGTCAGAAATAAAGAAAAATAGTAACATAAAGAAACCGACAAGGCAGTTCTCAAAGAAAGAGACAAGAAAAAACCTACACTATCTTTGCTCTTCTGTCACCTCTGTTATACTCTGTGATAAATATATTACCGAGACGGAAAAAGATAGCGGCGGCTAAGTAATTGTGGTTAAGTATGGAGCACAGAGTATAACAGAGGTGACAGAAGAGCAAAGATAGTGTAGGTTTTTTCTTGTCTCTTTCTTTGAGAACTGCCTTGTCGGTTTCTTTATGTTACTATTTTTCTTTATTTCTGACTCAAATAAAATTCAATTTTGGTGGAAAAGGTAAGTGCATGTATTTCTATTATTATTATTTTTGCAGATTATACAAAACACAACGTACTTAACCGTAAAATATATAAAGCACAGATTATAATTAATTATATTTAAAGGAATCACTGAAAATTAAATAATTTAACACAACACAAATTAATTGTTTGATTTATTTTGCCACAGATTTTGCTTTGACACAAAATTGTTTTGTTTATTTTGCTTTGTTCACAAATTTCGTCTTTTATATAGTGCTTTGCTTTTTCACATTACAAATTTACTAACAGAAAATATTTTCTTTCTCTTTTTAATATACCTACTGTGTCAGCTGATTGTAGCGATTTTGAACTGTCAAAGTTGTCCCCTCTGTTATACTCTGTGGTATGGAGGCATCAGGGAATTGTGATATTACATTTATAGAATATTCAATAAGAAAGTTTATCTCAACATTTTTAAAAACAATGTAGCCCCAGTGTAGAAATTACAACTATCGCAGAACTGGGGCCAAATTACCGCATTCGATATCGAGTAAAATTGATCGTAATTTTCTTATTTGAGATTATTGCCCCTATTGCGGTTCACAACTTTTTTAATAATTTGGTCGTCTTTCATAAATCGGTATTGCCATTCACAACTTAAATGTAGTAGAGTTAATGTAGAGTTAAAGTCGGGTTGACTGACAGACGACCAAACTTAGTTGAGTTGAGAACGGCAATAGGGGCATATGGCATTAGATATCGAGCAAGAAATTTAGTACATTTTATCATAATTTCGATATCGAAATCTGTTTTCGATAGGATAGCTCATTCGATCACGAATGCGGTAATTTGGCACCTGGATTTTCCAACAGGAGAATGATCCTAAGCATTACAAAATTGTAAAAGTGGTTGCCCAATCATTGTCCAAAAACTTTATATCTCTACAGTCCCCAGGCCTCAATCCAATTGAGCACCTGTGAGAATATCTTAACAAAAAAAAATTAGGCACAGAAATATTAATTTCAAGAATAACCTAGTCATTTGAATTTCAACAAATGATTTTACTAAAAAAAAAAACTCGTTGATTCTATATACAGTGGCTCCATCGCATAATCGGACAAGTGTTTGTATGATATTTACGTTCTCTGAACTAAAACAAATCGTAATAATTTTTATTTATTTTTCGTTTTTATTTGCACTCTACACTCTAATCTTTCCAAATATAAAAAAAATATCAATATTCTCGATAATAACTGTAAATTTACATAGAAAAACAAAATTAACTCAATTTTTTGCGCTCAACGCATAATCGGAGAAAGTAAAACATCAATAATAAAAATGACAAAAGAGAACAATTAATACTTTGTGGCATATCCTTTGTTTTCAAGAACGGCATGTAAACGTTTTGGAATGGATTTTACCAAATTGGAGCATACCTCAGATTCTATGGAGTTCCACGCTTCCATAAAAATCATTCGCAATGCCTAATTTCTCGGCACTTTGCTTTACATTTTCCTTCAAAATGTTGAGGTAGCCAAATTTGTCCATTTTACTATCAATAAAATGCAAATTGCCCACCCCAGCACTCGACATGCAGCCCCAAACCATAACATAGCCTCCTCCATGCTTAACAGTAGCTTTTGTATTTTGAGCATTAAATTCAGCATTTGGTTTACGCCACACAAACATCTTGTCATCTGAACCATGCAAATTGAATTTGCTCTCATCAGTGAACAGAACCTTGTAACGAATAAAAACTATCAGCAAAAATGTAATTTAACCTTTATGTCAACCGCTGAAAAATTATACTTACGTCAACAGCAAGCATACCCGGGTATGCAAGCACATTTTATATGGGAATTCACACATTTCTAAATATGTTTCTGTTTTATGTTTTATTTGGATTTTGTTTGTGTTTTTCCCCTACTTTGAATTGTTTTTATTCATGCATATACTTAAATTTTGTCTTCGTCTTCATGTATGAATATTTACAATTAGGGACAAACACTTGTTAGTTGCTCAATTCTATGAACATGAAAATCCAACAAGGAATGAAAAAATGACCACATTTATGATCTGATTTGTCCAATTTTATTCAAACATCAGAATATAGTAGAAAACACTTCTAGTGAGGATATCATGAAATTTCAGATAGATATAATGGTCACTTTCAGAGATACAGACTTTTTAAAATTCAAAACATACCCGGGTATGTAGCTGTTGACATAAAGGTTAAGATATCTTTACACCAAATTACCTTATTCCAAAAATCTTCTGTTTTAAGCAAATACTCTTTAGCAAATTTTATTCTCTTGTTTTTATTCTTAGGGCTAATAAATGGCTTTTTTCTGGCAACTCTACCATGGTAGTTATATTTGTGCAATGTATTACGAATAGTATTTAAGCAAACATCTCTTCCACTACTGTTTTTTAAAGATATTTTTAGTTCTTTTGCAGTTGTAAACGGATCTTGTTTGATTTCCTTTAACAAAGAACGCTCTTCACGATGAGTTAATATTTTGCCCTGACCTTCTCTACTTTTATTAGCTATCCTAAACTCATCACAGAATCTCTTAATAACGTCGTGGACAGTAGACTTGCTTCTTCCAACTAATTCAACAATTTCTCTCACTGTTTTACCTTCAAGATTCAATTTCACTATTGTCTTATATCGACAGTAGATTGCTTTCCCTTAGGGGCCATTTCTAATAGATTTTTACCTATTGTTAGAACTAGAAATGTCTGCCAATAAATGCAAGTTATGACTAAATGTGACAAAAAAAGTTTTGAAGTGCATATTTGTAAAGTAATGGTATTTTTATTATTGATGTTTTACTTTGTCCGATTATGCGTTGAGCGCAAAAAATTGAGTTAATTTTGTTTTTCTATGTAAATTTACAGTTATCATCGAGAATATTGATATTTTTTATATTTGGAAAAATTAGAGTGTAGTGCAAATAAAAACAAAACATAAATAAAAAATATTACGATTTGTTTTAGTTCAGAGAACGTAAATATCATACAAACACTTGTCCGATTATGCGATGGAGCCACTGTATGTCTAGAAGATTATCAGCTATGATAATAGCAAAACAAAAAATATTAAATTTCTATTGCTTTTTATGGAATATGTATTACCATATTTACAAGCTTGAATATTTTGTACACAGCTCCCATTCATATTTTATATCTTGAATACATTGTGTCATCGAGCGAGGAAATACATAAATTTTTTTAACATTAGCTCTAAAACTTTCCCGAAACAATCGTTCCTGGATAAAAACAAAACTACATTACCAGCCATGTCACAGAATTTAATTCCGTTCGGAAGTGGAATTAATTCCGTATTTTGCTTCTATAGAAAAAGTAAAACGAAACTTTTTTTGGAATGAAACCTAGAAATTCTTAAAATTACAATTCCACATAGCAAATTAAAGTGGTTTCATTCGGAAAAAATTGTTCGTTTGGCTTTTTCTATAGAAGCAAAATACGGAGTTAATTCCACTTCCGAACGGAATTAAATTGACATGGCCGTATACATACATATATTGACATTTACTGCAAGATTCAAAATGACTTTGGAGAAACCATTAAAATTATGGTTCTAATGTAAACGTATCGTTTTTAAATCAATATGATTTTCTATTTTGTCCTTATTTCCCGGACTCGACGTTTTTAAACCACTGTTAATACAACTTTTACAAATTATTTATTTTCATATACATATGTATGTACATATGAAATTAAATATGCAGAACAGCGCATATGACAACATATACCAAAGGAAATAATTAAATAACATACAAAATGTATACTAAGGTCGTCATTTTGATTCGTAGGTCTTATGAAAAAATGTATAAATGTACATACATACCTTATTAGCCTTTAAAAAATGTTTTTTCATGCTTAATACTTTACTTTGTTTATCTAACAGAAGTTAACAAATTGAAAAAAATGAGCGTGTATAAAAATCGATTCTTGCTAGACAGTGATGCCGGACGAAAGCTAAAAAAATTCCAGTGGATAGACAGTGCAAATCAACCGCAAAATTAGTGTAACAGCAACATTTTTTTTTATATGACACGTCATTGTGAAACCACTACAAGGTTACATCGAGATTACAACAATAAAAAAGCAACATGGTATTTTTGTTTTTGCTTTCATGTTTGTAATGTCAAAAACAACTGACTATTGTTTACAAACATTCCTATAGAAAAAAATTAATACATACAATTTTTAATTTCAAGATGACACATGTGATTTTTATACAGTGGCGAGCACACATGGAAGATGGTTTTTTTATAACTATGACTTAAAAACCGCACAAACTCTCAAATTTTTGAAACAAATAATGGTTTTTATTTAAAATGTTAAATAAATAAAACAAAAATGAAAATAAATTGAAATTCATTAATTATTAAAGCGAATGTGAAGTTTAGGGTAAATTTATGTGAAATGGCAACTTTTGCACTTTAAAGTTCGACAGTTGCAGCGAATTTATGTACATAAGCACCGTTATTTGATATTTATAAAAATAGCAAAGCAACAGTAAATGTAATTTTTTGAATTGTTCATATTTTTTGTTTGCTAATTTTTAGCTTATCGCGTGCTTTTAATAAAAATGAGAAAAATTATATTACAAATAATAATTACTTAACCCGCGAAATTGCTAAGAAGTTGGGAATGTTTCATCGAACAGTGCTACAAGTCATAAAAATAAAAAAATGTTAATCCACAAACTCTAAAAAATCATGACCTTGTTGCTGTCGGAACGAGATGACAGGACAATTTAGCGATTATTATCTTCCAGACAAGGAAAAACACCCAAACATCCGCTTTCGAAATGCGTAAACCACTTAATTTGAAAAAGTTAGAGTAATAAGATTTTTACAAAATTTTGAATTTTTGAAATCGAATGCCCCATAGTAGGCTAATTTCTCGAAGGCGACACTTCTGAATAGCCCTAGTTACAGGCTATTGAAATCCGTTTTCGAAATTCGAAAACCGCTAAAAAATATATGGAAATTTTTAAAGGAAAAATGATGTTTGGTTTGATTTAAAACCTTATTTTTTAAATATTAAAATTTATAACATGAACACCACAAAATTTGGTTCCTGTGTGGATTCCCTGTCCATGGTTCTTTAAAATCTTAAAATTCGTTAAAATTTACTTGTTGGTAATAAGCGAAATTTTTCTATATTTTTATCATTTTTTGTAAATATCTTTGTGTTTATTGCGCACATGTTGATTTGGTAAACACGTGCGTAGAAGAAAAAAAGTTGTGAGCATGCGGATGAAAATATTTGTTTTCTTCATGTCGATATTTTTCGTTAAGGTTTAACAATTTTCTATGAACTTTGTCATTAAAAAATCGAAACAAGAATATTTTTGATTTGAACAAATATACTTTATTTTTAATTCGATTTCACAAAGGTAACTAAAACAATTTTAAAAAGATAACTAAAGACAAATCTTGACATTTAGAAATAAAACCAGGCAAATAGATAAAATTCGCTACATCCGACATCACTGGCGAAAGTGCTGTCAAGTTCATTCAGAAAATATTGTGTTGACCAGGGATGGAAAATTCTGTGCAATTTCCAATTTGCTGGTACCTTTAGAATCTTATGGTGTTTTCTTTACTGAAATAATATGTTACACCTTTATTATGTACATTTTTATAATGTTTACCCCACATTTTAAAGATGTCGCATTTTTAATGGTCAGAATAGAACATAAAATCACAACAGTTTAACACTTTTTTACATGTACAGCTGTTTTTGTTTTTTTTTTTTGTTAAAAAAGAAGCAGATAGCTCCCTGGTAAGATCGCTTAAAATAAGACAATGAATATCTCTCAAAAAGACCAATGGCACCTTCCCGACTAATACGCAAATTTTTCTTAAACTATACAAATTATATATATAAACATATATATTGACATACATCAACTTCAGAGTATTCATTAATTACGTTCTCTACAAAGCCTTTCACTCGCGGTTGTGGATTTCTTTCCATAATCATATAAAATATTTTATCATCATCAGATGATGAAGATGAATCCAACAAGTCATCCAAAATTTTTCAGCACATGAAGTAGGAATATTTTCCATTTTGTATATTTTTTTTTTGTTTCTTAACACAAATATCGTGCGATTCTCCCCCTCTAAAAATACAGAGTGTGAAAGGTGCACCATTTTTTTAATTTATAATGTGACATTTATAGAAAAGAACACACTACACTTTAGTAGTGTTGACATTTTTTCAAAAAGAACACAAAAAAATTAAAAAATGTGCGAAATGGGAAAAACGTGTAACATTTTTGCCAGAAAAGAAAACGCCATTAACTCAGCGTCTGTACTTGAAAAATTTTTGTCATATTATGTTTAGAAATGTAAAGAGAAAAAATTAACAAGTATAGTCTTCATTTATTAGTGTTATTGCACTACATATTTCATTCAATAGTTTGATATGCATCTAATTGTCAAGGTATGCGACAGTAACTCACTGTCGAATACTTCATACATAGTATGTATCAAGAATGATAAAATAAAGATTACGCCAACGCGCGTAAAATTTTAAAATGTTCTGCGCATGGTGCAACTATACAAGGTGAGTGCAGTAGACCAGCTGACTGACTTATGTCAAAAGTAATACTTTTTCAAGTATTTTTGACAGTAATACATTTTTTTACACAAACAAAATGCCTGTTGTTTCTGTGTTGTGTTGTATTTGTTGTCGACTTGCACTCACCTTGTATAGTTGCACCATGGTTCTGCGCATTTAGGCCCTGTGACGTCACATGAAACATTATTGGCAACCGTAAGAATAGCCCTTCTACGTCACATAACGGGAAATCATGCGCATGGCGTAATCTTTATTTTATCATTCTTGGTATGTATAAAGTAAATATGTATGTATTACATATAATTTTTATTAAAAAAGTCCTGTTTCACACTCATCAGTTCTGACTGTCAAGTCAAGTATTTTTCAATGAGAAGGAAAAAGATAAAAGATAATTTTCTCTCCAAAATAAGACTTGTCGAAGGCAACAATTGGCAAAAAATACATCCTTCGTACTCAATAGAGACCCAAGCCCATCCACAATCAACCAGTGAAGAATATCAAAACGGACGAACTGCTTCAGATTATTTTGGGCTCTTTTTTACTGAAAGCTTTCTTAATTTTAACATTTATGCTTTACAGAAAAACTACGACCTAAGTGTTACATTGGATGAAATCCATGTATTTATTGGCGCCATGCTCATGTCTGGTTATGCTAAATATCCCGAAAAACAGATGTATTGGAATGAAACACAGGATACACAAGATTTCTACTAGAATCGTATGGGACCCCATCTTTAAGAAAGGCGCACCGATCAATTGTTGATGATTCTGGATATGATGGTAGAAACCACACAGTCGAATACACAGAAACAGAAAAGAGATGTGCTTTTTGTGGAAAAAAATCAAAATTTATATGCAACAAGTGTAAAAAAGGGCTTAACCCCAAAGAATGTTTTAAAGCATATCATACACCATCTTAAGTTTTCTGGTGGCAAGGTCCGTTCTAACGGAAGGGGACCTATGTTTAAAAAAAATTAATAAATAACATCATAAATCATCTATTTACATTGTATTATTCCTAAAAAACATTAAAAATAAACAACAGAGGGCTTTACCACTTAATGGGTTAAAGTATTTTGTATACTAGTAAAGATACATACAATACAATGTGTTAAACTTTTTTGGCCCCGATTACCGTTTACAACACTAAAATGTTGTTTTAGCTACAACACAACATCTAATTTGTTTTCGATTCTGGTTTACAACATCTAGGTGTTGTGTATGTCACAGGGTTGCATTTTATATTAGTGCACATTATCCGTAAAATTACATCCCTGCGTATGAAAAACTGTCAAGTTGGAAAAAAAGTTTAAAGGTGTGTTCACATTGTGTGTATTTGTCATATGGAATGTCACTTTTCTATCCACATGTGTTTTCATGTGTATGTCAAAATTTGAGTTTCACATACGGTTTATAATTTACATGTTTAAATGTTGGTATGTTAAGTACATTTGACATAACTTATAAAAAAAAAAAATCTTAAAACAGCTGATTTCTGTATGTGTATAATAAAAAATTTAATTTATAATTAAATAAAACTGTATTTTAAAATGGAATGAGAGATTTTTGTTTTACTATAAATTATATTTATTAAAATTTCAATTAATTTTTGCCGCCACAAAATTTTTGTTATAAAAAACAGCTGATGTCAGATGGTTTGTCACAAGAAAATAGAACTCTTCTAAATAAAAAATGTCATGTGTATTGCACACATAGAAATAACACATGCTATTGTTTGATGGTGTTCAGACTATATGTACAAATTTGACATGCGAAAAAGTGACATTCCATATGACAAATACACACAATGTGCACACCTTAAATAATATTATAATACGCGCAATATTGTTTCAATTAAAAGTAAAATAATAACACCGAATTAGACATAATTAAATTTTTTTAACATATTTATTGCTTTAATTCACTTGATTTAAAAAAAGAATACAAAAAAAGAAAAACTTAAAAACTTATTCATATGTTAAAAAATATCACCAAAAAATTCACAGATTCTTAAAACTAAAGTTATTTAATATACATATGTACATTAGACCTCGCCTCACTTATATGGAAAAAATTTAAAATTTAATTGACATTCCAATTATTGAAGTTGGATCTGGAGCAGCAATCGCACAATCAATATATGATTTTTTAAAAAAAATGAACATGATAAATTCTGTGGCAATATGTAATAATATCTTAAGTGGACTTAAGTCAAAATTTTGTTAAGATCATATTCTGGTACTTCTTTGTACAATCTATAATTTGATCTAATCCGTTTTTTAAAATTCCGTTTTTCTAGAAAGTTATCGCGGTTTCTTTTCAACTTTAATTTTTTAAAGCTTTTTTTGTTTTCATTATAAAATCTTAAGTAAACTTAAATTGTTTTAAAACATCTAATCGCGTATAAAAAATTAGTTCATACCAGCTTATGTCAATGTAAGCTCAACATATTTTTCAGAATTTGAAAAAAATTGTATAGATCAAAACATCTTATATTTACTTACGCTATTACAAATAAAACCACATTTTCGAATTTTGTTTCTTAAATAGACATAAGATGTTATGCTGTACGAAAATTTTTCATAATTGCTAAAAATGTCGTTTCGCACATCATCTTAAGTCTACTTATAATGTTCTACTAAATTTTCGTTACAAAATAACGGGATCTTATTTCAACATAAAGGCCCAACTATAATATGCATAAGCAAGCTTAAGCAAATTGCAAAAGTTAACGAAAAGGCTGTCAAATGCATAACTAGTTCAGAGTTAACTTTTAGGTGGCTACAATGACTTTGAAACTTTTTGTCCACAGTTGCTCATTTATTTTTTTATTTATTTATTTATTCTTATTTGTCTATGGAAATGAATTCCTTACAGACAGTTTACAGTTTTATTTAACATAAAGGAATAAAATACATGTAACAAATAATTATGAGTTTAAGAAAACAATTACTAATTTTTTTATGACATTAACATTTAACGAAAAATCAATAAATCTGTACAACTGGTTAAACTGATTACACATTCTTCTTAGGGGATCAGCGTCAGAATAATTGGCTCTATAAAATTTCACAGATAGAGGTACAAAATTACGGGATAAACGTTGCGGAATGTTGAAAGAGATTTCGTTGATTAGAAAACCAGAGCATATATCACCATTAATAACATTCAGGATAAATGATATATTCAGCATAGTTCTACGACTTTTTAATGTAGGAAGCTTAATAAGAGCAAGTCTAGCAGTATATGATGGTAAATTTAATGGGTTGAAATGGAGTCCACGTAGGCAAAATATCAGGAATTGTTTTTGCACAGATTCAATTGTATTGCTGTGAGTAATGAAAATCGGGTCCCATATTATTGAACCGTATTCCAGTATCGGTCGAACAAGTGAAGTAAATAAAGTTTTGGCAATATATGGATCATTAAATTCTTTTGCCCATCGTTTAATAAAGCCTAGAGTACATCTTGCTTTATTTATTATCGTAGAAATATGTGGAACGAAGCTCAGTTTAGGGTCGAATAAAATGCCTAGGTCTAGAAAATTTTGAACCATTTCCACTTTGTAGTTTCCCAGAAAAAAATTTGTTGAAATAGGATTGTGCCTTGTAAAGCGCATTACTTTACATTTCTTTAAGTTAAGTTCCATCAAGTTAAGCTTGCACCATTCATAAAAAGAATCCAAGTCGGTTTGGAGACGTAAGTAATCATAAGGTTGGTTATAGGCCAAGAAAATTTTTACGTCGTCTGCATACATTAAAACATTAGAGAATTTAATTACTTTAGGTAAATCGTTAATAAAAAGAGAGAAAAACAGCGGCCCAAGGTGACTCCCTTGTGGTACTCCAGAACAAACGTTAATTTTATATGAAGACGTATTATTAAAACGAACGGTTTGTGTTCTATTCGACAGATAAGATTGTATCCACTTTACACTAAGTTCTGTAAATCCCAATTTTTGCAGTTTCCGTACGAGAAGTAAATGATTTATTTTGTCAAATGCTTTACTGAAATCAGTATATATAACATCAGTTTGCATCCATTGAATAAAGCCGCGATTGATGACTGTTGTTAGATGCAGAAGATTTGTAGTAGTAGAGCAAGATTTTTGAAAACCATGTTGAAATGAAGATATTAAATTTGATACTTGATAGTGTAAATGATCGGTTATTAATTTTTCAAAAAGTTTCGGTATAATACTTAGTTTTGCAATACCTCGATAATTTTCGACATCAGATTTTCTACCCGATTTAAATAATGGAACAATATATGATTCCTTCCAGATTGATGGAAAGTATCCATTAATAATAGAAGTGTTAAACAGAAGTGTTAATGGAGGAGCTAAGACTTTGGCGATATCGTCGCGATACTTCTAAGCGTTATCTACCGAGTGATTTGTCTGTGGCTGAAATGCATCGTCTCTATATTGGTAAATTCGGCCACTCAGTATCGCTTTCAAAATTTTCTCAATTATTTGGCACACTTAATTTAAAATTTAAAAAACTGAAAGCTGACACTTGCCACAAATGCGATTTGCTTCAAGCTAAAATAGAAGTTGCTACGTCTGAAGATCTGGAATCTCTAAAATCAGAGCAAACTGAACATCTCAATCTTACACAACAAGCTTTCCAAAACCTTTGATAAAGAAAAAGCCATTAATAACACTAAACTTAAAGTGTTCTGTTTTGATCTTCAGCAGTGCCTTCCAACACCTCTGTTGAGAACTTCACTGTCATTCTACAAAAGACCCTTGTGGACCTTCAATCTTACCATACATGATTGTGCAACAAACCAACCAATATGTTACATGTGGCATGAAGCAATTGCAAAAAGAGGAGGAAACGAAATAGCTTCATGCGTGTTCACTCACTTGTTGCAATTAAATGCCAATGTAGAACATATTGTTTTCTACAGTGATTGTTGTCCTGGTCAAAACAAAAATTCTTTCATTGCAACTATGTTTGCAATTTTCATGCAATTAGAAAACAATGTAAGCATTATAGATCATAAATTCCTGGTCCCTGGTCACACACACATGGAGTGCGATAGTGACCATGCACTAATTGAGAAAAAGAAAAACAAGTCTTCAATAAAAATCCATCATCCCCGTGATTGGTACCAGCTCGTAAGAGCAGTCGGCGTAAAGAATAAATTTTTAGTTAATGAAATGGATCAATCCAATATATTTGATTTTGCACACGCATCGAAAAATTTATTTACTTGGCGCAAAGTAAATGACAACGGGAAAAAATTCAGTTGGCATCACATTAAATGGTTTAGATTTACCAAAGAATATGGTAATATATATTTTAAAACATCTTTAAGCGAAGAAGATGCTTTCCAATGCATAAATATAACAAATCGAGGAATCAATTGTGTTAAAATAAGAGATTTAAAAATTTGTTACGACTCGCCAATAAAAATTAATAACAAAAAGAAAAATGATCTCATAGATATGTTGCCGCTAGTGGATGAAATTTATAGAGACTTCTTCTATAAGAATTTAACATCAGAAGATATGCTCGATTGTCATCCAGATTTAACCGAAATCGAGAAAAATAACGAATAATTATTTATTTACTTTGGAACCAACTGTTGGCAAACTTAACAGAAAAACTTAAAAACTAATTTTTTATTATGTCATTGTTATTGTCTTGAACACAGAAAAAATAAGTGAAAACTGTATATTTTAAATTTTTTTATGTTTTTTTTAATGACTCAATAAAATGTAAATAAATACAAATAACCTATCTCCGTTTACTTACTTGATTAAATTTTAACAGAAGCTCTTATTTCCACTTAAACGTTATACAAATATGGTTTTCATTTTGTCAGAACATCTTAAGTCTACTTAAGCTTTGGGATAATTTCAAATGTTGTTTTTTAAAACATCTTAAAAACAAAACAACCTAAAAAACATATATTAAATAAAAACTTTTATAAAATTCAACTTCTATTGACTTAGAAAGTGGAAACCCTTTCTACATAGTGAATAATATTTTATAAAAATGCAACGGAAGAAATTTTACACAAAATCGTGATTATCTCGAAACACGATTTTTACACTTAAGATGTTATGATAAAACGACACAGAATTCATTAGAAATGGTGTGCTTTGACACAACTGCTACCAACATTGGTCAACATAATCGGGCAGCAATGTTTCTGGAGAAAATATTAGATCGGAGTTTGATGTGGTTACCGTGCAGGTATCATATTGCAGAAATCTTACTGCGAGCTGTTTTTGAGGTATATTTTGGAAAATCTAGTGGTCCAGAAGTTGGTATATTTGAACGTTTTTTACGGGAATGGAACACTTTTAAGTTGGAAGATTTCAAAGCTGGAAATAGACACCAATTTCTTAAACTTTGATCCCTCAAATTGGCACGAAAGAGCAGAATACATTAAAGGCGTTCAAATTCTGAAAAATATTAATGTTATTAATGATGCTGCTGAGAGTACTTGCTTCATGTTGTTAAGAACTACCGAAAGGAATTCCCATCATATACTAAATCGTCGCTCTTATAATAATTTAATAATATTAATTATCTTCTTTTTTGTTAATGAAATGTTTGAATTTAAAAATTACAAATTAAGAAAACATTATATGAACTGCATGTTTTTTTATAATAAATACTTGTCATCAATGAAAAAACGATTGTTTTCTATATATTTTGAACTTTGACCTCACCGTGGCACGGGTTGGCACACTCTGATCGACTTAAAATTTTACCACATGAATTTTTACATCAAATCGCATATTTAACCAATCCCCAAATGCAAAATTCGAAAAAAAAATTTTTGAGGCGAGGTCTAATGTACATACATATGTAAGTACATATTATGTATATGATTATCACAACTCCTGAATTCTTTTATTTGTTAATTTAAATTTGGCTCCTACATATCAATTTCATTTGTAGTTCAGCCTTCTTTTTTTTTAATTCATAAATGTTTTTATTTATTTGGTAATTTTTATATGAATTACTTCCTATCTTTTCAATGTCTCTAATATCTTCTCTTGATTTTTGGCTTGCGTTTTTAATATTTGTAAACGTTCGTCCTCCAACTTGTTTTTTTGGTAATGGTGTTTCAGTAGATGCAACAGTCTGTGAAGGCTCCTCAGGTATAAATGTTAATTCCGCCCCATCGGAATCTTGATTTGCCAAACCCATTGCAGAACCATTTGGATTAACTTGGGTTTGCATTGAGACATGCTCCACAGTGCTCTGTTCTAATGAACTCAAGATTATTTCTGTGGACGGACCACCACCAGTAGCTTGAAAGTTTTTTTTGTTTGCAGCCAATTTTCTTTTAGATTTGCTTTTTAGTGAGTCCATACCTATGATAAAATACAAATTATTTTTAAGTAATATATTATAAATTATATAGTATAATACATCCATTATTTAGTGTTTTTAATAGGCGGTCACAAGCTATTTAATTGCTCCGTAAATGTATCCCATGTGCTCCTAACTTGCATTTTGTTACATCCAAATGGTAACTTACCTCGGCCAATATTTGGATGAATTTTCATAAGCTCAACCATATTTTCCATTTGTTTTTTATTTTTAATTTTGCTAAGAAATATTTATAATTAAGTATTTTTTACAGTTATGCATGTATGTTTTGCAATAAAATTTTATATAAATACTTACAAATTTTTCCCCAATTTTCGTTTTTCAACTTATAACGTTCATAACAACACCAAATAAGCAGTTGTATATTTTTGACAGTGCTGACAATACATAAAAACACATGTTGTAAACGATAATCGATGTTACAGAACACAGACAACTCCAAAAACAACAGTGCTGACAACAATTGTAAATCATGATCGCATTTAAAACAAGTAAGAGTGCTATATTCGGCTGTGCCGAATCTTAAATACCCTTCACCTAAGCGTAATAAGAAATACAGAAACTACACTAGACTAGAATATCCTAATTCTGTGTTTTCTATGCAGTCTTAGTGCAAATTTTATTAGTATTTGATATATTGTTTAAAAGACAATTTTACGACCAACATAATTGATGTAAAATATTTTCAAATGTTGTCTAATTTTTACCATTTTTAATTGATTTAATTACCAATTCTTACCATAATTTACAGAGTCTGTCTGATGTCATAATAATCTACAGTGTAATTTAACAAACAGAGTATAAAAAAAGGGGTACATTTCGGTTTTAGTGATTTTGTTAAAAAAAAAAAAAACAAATAGGGATTTTAGAAGAGATACCAGCAAAAAAAAAATTTTTTGGCGGTCACGCCTATTTTCGAGGGGGCGGGCCCTTAAAGTTGAAAATATATAGGCCTATATCTCGGGAACTACTGGGTGTCTGATAATTTGTAATACATTAAATAAAAGGTATTAAAAATAGCTTTCCAACGATATATATCATGATTATAAAATATGGACCGAATATGGGCTAAATCCGAAAAGAATATTTTTTGATCCGAATTTATTTGTTTTTGGAAATGCTTCTATATGGCAGGTATGACAAATTATGGGCCGATCTTCTTAAATTTTGGAACAGTTATTTTCATGCATATGGGGATATTTCACGTAGAATTTCAACGTAATAACGGTATATTTAAGATATATCTCCCATGGGAGCTATGACCAGTTGTGGGCCGACCACCATAAAATTTAGTACCACAATTTATTTGCCTATAAAGAGTATTTATGTCAAATTTTAGCCGTTTAACATTATTTATATCTGTTTTATGCGTATTTAAGTGAATTTCGGAAGTGGACTTTATATGGGGTCTATGGTCAAATATGGACCGAACTAAAAAAAATTTCGTTTTGCGATTTCTTTTTGCACAAAACTTAGTTTTGCTGAATTTTGTCTTGATATTCCAATTTTATAGGCATTTATGTATAATTGAGCAATATTTCGGGAAGATTTTTGTATGGGGGCTATGACCATTTCTGGGCCGATCACCATAAAATTTGGTACAATAATTTATTTGTCTATAAAGAGTATTTATGTCAAATTTTAGCCGTTTAACATTATTTATATCTGTTTGATGCGTATTTAAGTGAATTTTGTAAGTGGACTTTATATGGGGTCTATGGTCAAATATGGACCGAACTAAAAAAAATTTCGGTTTGTGATTTCTTTTTGTATAAAACTTATTTTTGCTGAATTTTGTCTTGATATTCCAATTTTATAGGCATTTATTTATCATTAAGCCATATTTCGGGAATATATATATTTGTATGGGGGCTATGAGAAATCATGGACCGATTTTTACTATTTTCCGCACACTTTCTTCTTTTATAGTACAAACAACGTATACAAAATTTCATGGTATTATCTGCAATATATTTCAAAATATTGCAATAAAATGGACGAAAAATATTAAATTTTTAAAGAGGTGGTCTCACATATTGGTTCATAACTCTGGTTAACCTAAACCGATTTTGCTGATTTTAAATAGCAAACTTCTCGAAAGCACTTCTGACAGAATTATTGAAGGTTTGGATCCCGAACATATCTTGGGACTTCACAAAACTGATTTCAACATCCAGACAGACAGACAGACAGACAGACGGACATGGCTTAATCGACTTCGCTATCTATAAGGATCCAGAATATATATACTTTATAGGGTCGGAAAATTATATTGTGGAAATTTCACACGGAATGACAAACTTATATATACCCTTCTCACGATGGTGAAGGGTATAAAAATACAACATTAAAATAACAACTGTTGTAAACGGTAATCGGGGCCTATTTTTATGAGTCAACCGATTATTGTTGATGATACACTTCCCCGGTATAGCTGGCCCAAAGGTGTCATAATAGAGACAACTACAGCAAATGATGGTCAAGTTCGTCGCGTTAAAGTCAAAATGAGTGCAACCACATTGGATAGGCCCGTAGCTAAGATAGCTGTTTTAGACGTCGTTAATAGACAAGATGGCAAGCTCATGGCCCCATAATTCGCTTACGAAGGGGAGAATGTTACCTCCGCCACCCTAATGTTAAAAAACCTTCTATTTTCCTATTTACTTTAACTTTTTATTCTCACTCAAATTATAAACATACACACGTACTTACATACTTATATGTAGTAAATAATTACATATTTATATGTGTATGCTATATTCATTACTTCTGACTTATTGTGATATTGCTTAATAACAGAATTTTACATTCTTGTCATTTACTTTAAAAGGGAATCAAGAGAAGTTTTAGCTTCTTTTAATATTGAAGTTTGAACAAGTAAAAAACAAATTGTTCTAAAGCGGTTCATTTGTGATTTTTTAAAATAATAATAAATATTAAATAAATAAAATTAGTTTGTCGCTCATAAAAGTTGTCTTTTGTTCAGTTCAAACTTGGAAACCAACATTTATTTATTTAGTAGTATTCATAACAACCGCAGTCCCCAGATTTGAACCCGATAGAGCATCTTTTGTCCATCTTAAAAATAAAGATTTTTTTCAAAAAAAAAAAAAAAAGAATTCCATAAAATGGTAGATGATCTTTGGGATCGTTGTATTGAAATTCTTAATACCCTTGTTAAAAGTATGCCAAAAAGGATCAAAGTAGTACAAAAGGCGCACGAAGGACATACAAAAAAGAGAATTTTTCCTCAGTGAAATTAATTGTTCACACTTGGATTTTTATACAAAGATATTTAAAATCACAACGTTTTTTGTTTTACTTGAATTTTTTGTCGATTTAGTATTAAGAACAAATATTGTATTTTATTTAGTTTAAAAGTTTTTTTTAAATACCTATGTAGAAAAAAAAAAATTTTGAATTAGTTGTCCATAAATTTAATTTCGTGAACAGTTTTGTCCCTTACTGTATATGATACTAAATATATACTTTGTATGGGAGCTGCCACTCTTACTGGTCCGATCCCGTTCATTTTTCCCACGACTATTCACATTAACAAATAATCAACGTGCACAAATTTTTAAGACTCTGGCTGTTACAGAACTGTAGATACCTATATGATATTAAATATTTACTTTGTATGGGAGCTGCCACTCCCACTGGTCCGATTCCGCCCATTTTTTCCTGATTATTCAAATCAATAACATATGGAATACTGCAATGTTCCAAAACTCTTGCTATCACAATAGTCAAGATATATGATGTTATTCAATTTATGTAGGAGGGACACGCCCACTTGAAATATATATAGCCGTAAACCTAATTTGGACCATAGTCAAATGAAACAAGTTTGGGCCAAATCGGTTGGATATTTTTAGAGTCTATAGAGGACAAACATACACATATTGTATTTTATATACATATACCTATATGTATGTATGTATACAGAGCTGTACTTTATAATTTCTTACAAATTAAACATTTACAATATATTTGTTATGGGTTTAATGTAATTTAGGTTCCATATCTCTTTATTTGATTAATAATTTTATAAAATTTTACTTTTTAAAATATTGAAAGCAAGAATTTCATAAAAGGGGTGCTACCTACTTATACTACGTTTCCACGGTACATGCTTCGCTCTCTATTCATGCTTCACACCCCAATCGTGAGTGAAACAACTTGCTTCACCATACAAAATTGAATCTACTTGCGAAGCACGAAAAATTGCACTCTTCTCTAATTTTTATCACAAGTTTATCTGCACTAGCTGTAAAAATTTAATATTATTGTAAACAAAGCAAATTATTTTCTTGTTGCTGGAAGTAAAGAAAGTAAATACGTACGAATGTGTTTTTTTTTCAAATAAGCTAACTAATTTTCACTCAGTTTTTTTGTCCATTAAAAAAAATATTTTCCACAAATTGTAAATTCTGTTTTTTTTATTCTGTTTTTTATTTATTTATTTATTTTATTTTAGGTCTACGGAATAAATCCTTACAGACCAATTATAAAAAATTTATATAATATACAAAATAATAAAAAATTAGACAACCATTTAATTACACTGATTAAGGTACAAAGTGATATTACGTTTAATTACATTAACAGAAAAATCAATTAGAAAATAAAATTAAATAAAAACAACTGTCAAATCCAATCCAAGTTTTTTGGTCATTGAAACAGCATGATTCATAAACATGATTCAGAGAGCGAAGCAGGTGATTCAAGGCGTCGTGGAAACATAGTATTAGATTGTAAATTATAGTATTATAGCCTAAATAGCCCAGTAAAAAATATATGGATTAATCAATAATCGAGCAATAAAGGAGTAATGGCTTGTTCATCCATTTGGAGTAATAAGCGAGCTATCAAAACTTTTTTTTGTTTTGTTGTCTATGCCTCATCAGTTCGTTTTGGTTTTTTTTTCTTTGACATAACTGTAAAATATTTTCGTTTTGTTTTTCTATTTAGAGCTAGTTTCTGGAATAAAGATAAAAATCAGACAATTTTTTGTACGGAAAACTTTCTATATTCAGTGGGATTCGTTGCTATTTTTCGTTGCTGTTAAAAAATCTCCACAATTCCCTCAATTCATTTCCGGTGATGCTACTCAAATTCAAGAAAACGGGATTGCAAATTTCATTTCCGCCGTTGCTATTTTTCGAGGCTTTCTTGTTTTTGTAAAAAAATAACCAAATTTGTATTTATGCTCTTTTAGGAGACAAAAATGATTACTCCCTTTATGTTCTTTTAGGAGACAAAAACGATTACTCCCGCTATGCTCTTTTAGTAGACAAAAACGATTACTCCCTCTGTCGTCATTTTCAAGATCAAAGGGAGTACTCCATAAGGAGCTTAAAAAGACTACTCGTGTCTGCGGACATGCTGTGTTAAAAATCCTATGAGGTTCGGATTTTTATGGAGTAATCCATTACTCGCAAAGGAGCGCTCCAGGATTACTCTTTGGATGATCATATTTTTTACTGGGAGTACCTATACCACACCCATTACACTTTTCCATTATTGTTGTATTACCCATGTACATATGTATATTATAAAAATTATTGTAAAAGGTATTATTAAAAATTTTAATTATTTTAACTAATTGTAAATATAAATAAGCTAAAATATAATTATATATCAATTTTAAATAATTAAAATGTCAATTGAAAGCAACAGAACCCAGAAATTAAATCACTGCTGTAATATTGATTTTTTCCGCTAAAAAATTAAACATGTGCAAACAAATATTTTATACACCTATGTTTATATATGCATATATTAAAGTACATACGATTTTATAAACATTTACATCTCCAATTATTTGATATATGTATGTAGATTAATTCACTATAGTGACCACGAACTATATAAAGCTAAACGTACATATACAATACATATATATGAATATGTAAGTACTTTTTCTATTATAATAAACTAAACTTACCTTAAAATAATAAAAGGAATAACCTTTCGAATCGCGAAATGACAGATATCACCAAAGTGTATTCAAACAAGACGTGACTAATCCTTTTAGGTTGCAGCTTTTGATATTAGTCTAGTCTATTGATTTCTAATATTATTGATTTCGCAAATAAAGATTTTAACCACATATATATAGTAAATTACCAACTTAAGCCAAATTTTAAAATTATTCACTATAAAACACGTTCTTTCGTAAATAATTATTATAATTTTGTGTTCACAGGGAATTTTCTACATCTGTATGACAAGAAATTAATAAAAAGTTATTTTTGTTGTACCATGGTTGATAATTCTGGTAGTAATCAAGGCATATTGATGTAATCAATATGCCTTGGTAGCAATATTAGAAAAATATGTACAGTGATGACAACTTTTCTTCGCTAGAAAATTTATATTTTCGGTTAATATGGGGCTCATCAGTTGTGTTTTGTTTAGCTGGCATATAGTATTTAATATATTTTATTTTTAAATGATTTATTTATTAAATTCAAATATTTTTAAAACTGATAATTTATACCTATTGGGGATGCCAGCCATTTAAAATAATTGGCAACGTGCTAAGTGTAGTACCACAATGGTAGTGTGGAAATCTACACAAATTTTTAGTTAATAAAATGTTAAAAACAAATATTTTTCTAGATATGTAATTATTTATTTTTTTATTTATTATTTATGCCCTTATTCATAAAACAAACTTTGTATGGAAATTTGCTTTATAAATCTGTTATAAACCTGTTGTAAGTTTTTAGGGGGGTTTTAGGGGGTTGTCTATGGATAAAATCCTTACAGACCATTTACAAAATTACATACATACATACATACATATATATATATATATATATTACACCTTAGTACAATTAATTATTTAGATTTAAGATAATGTTACGTTGTATAGTATTTACATTTAAAGAAAAGTCTATCAAATTAAACAACATAATTTTCTAAACGGATGACATAGCAAAATTTGTTCAAGAAGTTTTAACATAAAGGGGTTTGTTATAGAGCCGCAGTGAACGTTGGGGAACACTAAATAATAATTGTTTAGTAGAAATGCAGAGGAGACATTTCCATTTATAAGATTTACTAAAAAAGAGATGTTAAGCATTATTCTACGGTTTTTTAATGTTGGCAATTTTATCAAACGTAATCTTGATGAATTGATGGAAGTGATACATATCCTCGGTATATATCCTTCAAACAAAAAAGAAGGAATTGTTTTTGAACGGATTCAATATGATTAGTATGTACAATATAACGGAACCATACAATTAAAAACATTATTTGTAAATATGTATATGCTAAAACAATTTTTCTACAACAACTTTTTTTAATAATTTAAAAATATGTACACATATATGTAAAATACGAAAAAAAGAGAAAATGTCATTTAATTTAATAACAATTAAACTTTTAATAATGATAAAAAATTGTTTTCGATTTTGACTTGTGCTTTTATGATTTGAACACTTTGAAATATTTAGTTTTTCTGTTTTATCTGACAAAGGCTAGCTAAAACATAACGGCTAATTTCTCGAAAGTGACATTCCTGAATTTTGATAGCCCTAGATGGGGGCTATTGAAATCCGCTTTCAAAATGCGTAAACCGCTCAATTTAAAATATTTACAGAGCAACAACATTTTTGCAGAATTAAAAAAAATTATTTTGATATGGAAATGAAGTGGCATTCCTGGATTTTGATAGCCCTAGTTGGGGGTATTGAAATCCGCTTTTAAAATGCGTAAACCGCTCAATTGGAAATATTTACAGAGCAACAACCTTTTTTAAATTTTTTTTACACTAAAATGATGCCCTATAAACGCCTAATTTTCCGAAAGTGACAGTTGTGAATTACAATAGCCCTAGTTACAGGCTATTGAAATCCGTTTTCAAAATTCAAAAACCGCTAAAATAACTGGAAATATTCAAATGAAACTTGATATTTTAGGTTTGATTTGAAACCTTATTTTTAAAAAAAAAATACTAAAATTTATAACGTGCGCACCACAAAATTAGGTTCCTGAGTGGATTCTCTGTCCGTGGTTCTTTAAAATTTTAAAATTCGTTAAAAATTGACTTGTTGGTAATAAGCGAAACTTTGCTATATTTTTGTCTTTGTTTTGTTTACATTTTTTGTTTGGTTTTATTGTGCACATGGTAAACACGTGCGTAAAAGAAAAAAATGTTGTTGGAGTGCATTTGATATTAGTTGTTTTCTTCATGTCGATTTATAATTTACATGTTCAAATGTTGGTATGTCAATTACATTTGACATAACCTATCAAAAAAAAATCTTAAAACAGCTGATATGGTAAAACTTATTCCGCGGGTTATACAAGTATTCCTTCTCTTGCCACATTTCGATCAACTATAGAACCGCTTCTTTGCACCAGTCATACTTTAACAACATAAAAATAACTATAAAAATTGCAATAAAGAAATACATATGTATGTACTTGCTTTTGTTAACTACTTTTCAATTTTTCCCTACATTATCAATAATAAATTTGTATAGTTTTCTTTTGTATTTTTGTTTTACTATTTATAAATTACTAGCTAAACCCGGTGTGCTTTGCTACCCCCCCCCTCGTCATAAAATAAAATAAAACGTATTTATATATTTACAAACATTTATTTATTTAATTTTAATGTATTTATTGCAATGCTTTAGGCGAGACCATGTCCCTTTGTCCACTTACATAGTCAAGAATTTATTATTTCGTAAGAATATCCTATTGTGAAAATTTAATGACGATCGGTCCAGTAGTTAAGACTATATTACGATTTTTAATTTTCCTAAAAAGGGGCGTGGTCCCACCCACTTTTCTCCTGGTACGTATTCCTAATTATGCCAATTCCATATGTACCAAACATCATTGACGTAGGTCAAAAACTGCCCAAAATATGGCGATTTAAATTTTTGGGTTATATGGACGGTGCCACCCCCGTTTGTACAATCAAAACTTCATATAGCCTATTATTCCTTCCAGAGTCACAGTAACATGCTGTGAAAATTTCATCAAAATCGGTTCAGCCGTTTTGGAGTCCATACGTTACATACATACATACATACATACATTGAATTTTATATATATAGACTAGCTAAACCCGGTGTGCTTTGCTACCCCCCCCTCGTCATAAAATAAAATAAAACGTATTTATATATTTACAAACATTTATTTATTTAATTTTAATGTATTTATTGCAATGCTTTAGGCGAGACCATGCCCCTTTGTCCACTTACATAGTCAAGAATTTATTATTTCGTAAGAAAATCCTGTTGTGAAAATTTAATGACGATCGGTCCAGTAGTTAAGACTATATTACGACGTTTAATTTTCCTAAAAAGGGGCGTGGTCCCACTCACTTTTCTCCTGGTATGTATTCCTAATTATGCCAATACCATATGTACCAAATATCACCGACGTACGTCAAAAAATGCCCAAAATATGGCGGGTTAAATTTGTGGGTTATATGGGCGGTGCCACCCCCGTTTGTACAATCAAAACTTCATATAGCCTATTATTCCTTCCAGAGTCACAGTAACATGCTGTAAAAATTTCAGGCAGATTGGTCCAAGGGTTTGGCCTCCTATTAAGCACAAACATACAGACATACATTCATTTATATATATATATAGATAAAAAGCAATATAATTTAAGGTGAAATGGGGCGAGAAATGGGGATTTGGTAATAAAAAAATGTATGTAGTTAAAAAGTATATAAAACTTTAGGTAAATACATATTACAAAAAAAGTATTTTGTATAGCAAACATTGTTAGTGGTATACGTAAGTATCTGAATTAAAAAAAGGGGGGCGATGAAGTAGGCGTGGTTCATAGTTATATGGCGATATTAACAGTATTAAGAGCAATATACTACCAAATAAAAAAATACGTTGGAATGAAGAAATTTGTATAGAGAACAAAAAGTATAAAACTTTCAAAAAATTGGCGTGAAAAGGGGCGTGAAAGAGGCGTGGCTTAAGAAATCTTTATTTTTACCTCGCCTGGAGTATATAATGTGTATACAATTTGAAGTAAATCTGTTAAAAACTATATGGGAGCAATTACATAAATTTTAAAAAGTGGGCGTAAAAATGGGCGTTGTCAAAAAAAAGTACCCTATTAATCATACCAGAGTCCCAGTTAAATGCTGTGAAAATTTCAAAAATATCGGTCCAGAGGTTTGGTCTCCAATTACAATATTTTAAAAAAGTGGGCGTAAAAGTGGGCGTGGTAAAAAAAAAGTACCCTATTATTCCTTCCAGAGTCACAGTAACATGCTGTGAAAATTTCATCAAAATCGGCTTAGCCGTTTTGGAGTCTATACGTTACATACATACATACATACATACATTCAATTTTATATATATAGATATTTATTAAAATTTTAATTAATTTTTGCCGCCACAAAATTTTTGTTATAAAAAACAGCTGATGTCAGATGGTTTGTCACTTGAAAATAGAACTCGTTCTAAATAAAAAATGTCATGTGTATTGCACACATAGAAATAACACATGCTATTGTTTTAAGGTGTTCAGACTATATGTACAAATTTGACATGCGAAAAAGTTACAGTCCACATGACAAATACACATAATGTGAACACACCTTTAATGTGTTATGTTATAATATGTACTGTATTTTTTATTTTTTATATTTCTAATATAGTAGTATTTTGTATCTGTTGAAACTTCAATTATCATAATTTTTCATCTATATATATAAAATTCAATGTATGTATGTATGTATGTATGTATGTATGTAACGTATAGACTCCAAAACGGCTCAGCCGATTTTGATGAAATTTTCACACCATGTTACTGTGACTCTGGAAGGAATAATAGGGTACTTTTTTTTTTACCACGCCCACTTTTACGCCCACTTTTTTAAAATATTGTAATTGGAGACCAAACCTCTGGACCGATATTTTTGAAATTTTCACTGCATTTAACTGGGACTCTGGTATGATTAATAGGTTACTTTTTTTTACCACGCCCATTTTTACGCCCACTTTTTAAAAATTATGTAATTGCTTCCATATAGTTTTTAACAGATTTACTTCAAAATGTATACACATTATATACTCCAGGCGAGGTAAAAATAAAGATTTCTTAAGCCACGCCCCCTTCACGCCCCTTTTCACGCCAAATTTTTGAAAGTTTTATACTTTTTGTACTCTATACAAATTTGTTCATTCCAACGTATTTTTTTTATTTGGTAGTATATTGCTCTTAATACTGTTAACGTCGCCATATAACTGTGAACCACGCCTACTTCATCGCCCCCTTTTTTAATTCAGATACTTACGTATACCACTAACAATGTTTGCTATACAAAATACTTTTTTTGTAATATGTATTTACCTAAAGTTTTATATACTTTTTAACTACATACATTTTTTTATTACCAAATCCCCATTTTTCGCCCCATTTCACCTTAAATTATATTGCTTTTAATCTATATATATATAAATGAATGTGTGTCTGTATGTTTGTGCTTAATAGGAGGCCAAACCCTTGGACCAATCTGCCTGAAATTTTTACAGCATGTTACTGTGACTCTGGAAGGAATAATAGGCTATATGAAGTTTTGATTGTACAAACGGGGGTGGCACCGCCCATATAACCCACAAATTTAACCCGCCATATTTTGGGCATTTTTTGACGTACGTCGGTGATATTTGGTACATATGGTATTGGCATAATTAGGAATACGTACCAGGAGAAAAGTGAGTGGGACCACGCCTCTTTTTAGGAAAATTAAACATCGTAATATAGTCTTAACTACTGGACCGATCGTCATTAAATTTTCACAACAGGATATTCTTACGAAATAATAAATTCTTGACTATGTAAGTGGACAAAGGGGCATGGTCTCGCCTAAAGCATTGCAATAAATACATTAAAATTAAATAAATAAATGTTTGTAAATATATAAATACGTTTTATTTTATTTTATGACGAGGGGGGGGGGGTAGCAAAGCACACCGGGTTTAGCTAGTTCTTAATAAAACATTTATTACAAAAGGTTATGAGCCCAGGAAACTTTGAGAAATAAATTAAGATTATTGCAATCAATTAAAAGAAATTAAGATTATTGCAATCAATTAAAAGTAATAGCTAAGAAAATGGATTTGTCGAAACATGTTAAGCCTCTCCAAAATGAAATGGATTATCCAATCTGGAAACGTAAGATGCGTGATTTATTAGATTATCACGAAGGAGTCAATTGCATTGAAGGCAATTTAATGAAACCAATTCCACTACCGATCGATGCAACAAGCGAGCAAAGCAAAATATGTAAAGAGGAAGCTGATTTATATAGAAAAGCTAACAGTTATGCGAAGTCGATGATAACAAGTGCGGTAAGTGATGACGTATACGAAAAGATAATGGATAAATAAACTCCTGCAGAAGCTTGGGAATCATTAATGCAACAATTTGAAGCAAGATCAAAGGATCAACTTTTTAAAATTTGCATTGATTTCTTTGCATTCACGTGGAACTCAAATGAAGATGTAAGTTTACATATAGCTAAATTGAAAAGCTTGTGGGTGGAAGTGAACAACGGTTTAAAAGGGAGGAATGAAACTCAATTGCCAGATGTTTTATTTATATGTAAAATTCTTCAAATTTTGCCGAGTCAATTTGATACTTTCAAATCAAGCTGGATGCTTTTAACAAAAAACGAAGAAAAGAATTTTGATGAAATGTCCGCACAGCTCTGCATGTATCAAAGAAATTGCAAAGGTGTATATGTTCTCAAGAATAATGAAGCATTAGTGGTAAACAATTTTAAAAAGAAGACACCACAATCAACACTAAATTCAAATAATAAACCGACTAAGAAATCTGATGTCTGTAACTACTGCAAAAAGAAAGGCCACTGGTTACGTGAGTGTAGAAAATGGATCAGCGATGGTAAGTCAACAAAAGAGATGAATAATGAAATTAAGTGTACATCACATCAAATACTGCCTCTATTTTGTGATGAAATTAATGCAATTAAAGAAGACTTGTCAAATGATTGGTGGATTGATAATGGTGCAACAAGACATGTTACAAATAATAGAATATTATTTAAAACAATTTAAAACTTTAAAGACTCCTGCAAAATTAAGGCTGCTGGAAAAGAAGTTTTGGATGTCGTTGGTAAGGGCACTATAGAAATTCAGTCAAAAGTAAACAACAAAGTACTCGTTTTTGACCTAACTGATGTTTGGTATGTCCCAAATATATCGAGAAATCTGTTCTCAGTGTTATCTACTCAAGATAAATTGAATAACAGTGAATTTACGTCAACGGCAACAAGTTGTAAACTTTTAGTGAACAATGAAATTGGAAGTACCTTATATAAGGCAGATATCGAATCAATTATTCCAAGTGCAAGAAATTAAATTAATTCTACCGAAGCTGACAATACATTGCAGTTATACCATGAGCGATGGGGACATTAAGATAAACGTCACGTGAAACAAAAACTTTATTTTTTTTTGTAGCTTTTATTTATTTATTGAATCTTCATATTATGAAATGACAATAAGTTTTCAAATCTTAATACTAAAAAGAAAATAATAAGCCCAGCCAGTGCTAGACAAAAATTTTTATGATACTAAAAAAATTTCACATCAACTGATCCAGTCATCTGTTTTGCGCTTGAGTTAAAGCAAGGGTATCCCTCCTTCTCAACCGATTGTGGCCACTAAAGTTAAGGATGTCTCGTGCAAGTGGGTTTGGATGGTGTTCAAGTTTGCTGACGTACTTTGACGCATATTTTGTAAATTCGACTTTTACTAATGGCACGCCTAGATCTTTGTGGATTCGAGAATTTTTAACATACCATGGAGCTGCAGTAATTATACGTAGAATTTTATTTTGACCCCTTTGAATTTTTTCAATATTTGATGCTGAGGCCGTACCCCATAATTGTATTCCATAACACCAGATTGGCTTTAGAATTGCATTGTACAACAAAAGTTTGCAATCCAACTTTAATGTAGAATTTCTGCCGATTAGCCAATTAAGTTGCACTGCTTTTAATCTCATCTGAGTAAGTTTTGCGTCGATATGAGACTTCCAAGTTAAACGACGATCGAGGTGGATTCCGAGGTATTTGACTTCATTGTGTTGCGGGATAATTTGATTATTTATTCTGATGGACGAGCAGGTATCTTTTTGCAATGTGAAAGTGATATGAACACATTTTTGTTCATTTACCCTGATTTTCCAAAGCTCTAGCCAATTCTCTAGTTTATAAACATAATTCTGCAAATTCTGTGATGCAACTTGGTGGTCCTTATGGACTCTAATAAAGGCTGTATCGTCTGCAAAAGTTGACGTATGGATTTTGGGGTCTGACGGCATGTTGGAGGCATAAATCAAATATAAAGTAGGACCCAGTATGCTACCCTGTGGCACTTAAAAAATTGCCTTCTTTGCTTTTAAATTTGCGACCGTATAAATAACTTTCCATGAGTTTATGGGTGTTAGCAGGCAGAGTTAATTTTATTTTGTGCATTAAACCGTCATGCCAAACTTTGTCGAACGCTTGGGACACATCAATGAAAAGGGCGGAGCAGTATTTTTTGTCTTCAAACGATTCTCTTATCACATTTACCAATCTGTGTGTTTGTTCGATGGTGCTGTGTTTAGCTCTGAAGCCGAATTGATGATTAGGAATACATTCAGTGTCATTCAGAATTGGAGTCAACTTGCTTCTTGCTTCGGCAGAACATATACTAAAATTGGAACGATACAGAGTAGATTAGCATGGCCCTGTGCAAGGATGACACGCAAAATCATGAAGCGTTCCACATTTTATTATATAGGAAGTCATGAGAAGGCGAAGGATTTCCGTCCAATTAGTCTTTCATCTTTTCAACTTAAGACGTTGGAAAAACTCATTGATGCTCATATTAGGCAGCGCCTGGAGGGTTCGACATGGCTCTCAAACAGTCAGCATGCCTACCTTAAGGGTCGCTCTACAGATACAGCTCTGCATGGGTTGTAAGGGTTATAGAGAGATCTCTCGAATTTAAACAATATAGAATGGCAGCCTTTCTAGACATAGAGGGTGCTTTCAATAATGTGACTACTCTTGCAATTCAGTAAGCTCTTACTAAACTAGATGTTGAAGAATATATCAATAACTGGATAGTTACCATGTTGAATTCAAGAATAGTCACAGCAAATCTTGGTAATACCGTTAAGTCTAAGCAAGTTGAGAGAGGCACTCCACAGGGAGGAGTAATCTCTCCACTACTGTGGCTTATCGTTATTAACTCGATTCTTATTGATCTAGACAGTAGGGGTATAAAAGTTGTTGCTTATGCGGACGATGTGGTGATACTCGTACCAGGTCTGTTTCCGGACGTGATCAGTGAGATTATGTCCACTGCTTTGAGGTTGCTCGACAACTGGGCCACAGTTAACGGCCTTGGGGTAAACCCGAGCAAAACGGAACTTGTACTTTTCACGACGAAGACCAAGATTCCAAGCTTCAAACTTCTAATGTTAAGAAACTGAGAAATCCCCCTTTCAAACAATGCAAAATATCTAGGCATTATACTGGATTCTAAATTGTCATGGAAGCTAAATACTCAACACAGGGTAAAGAAGGCAACGGTGGTCTATTACACCTCTCGTAGGATGTTTGGTAGGAAATGGGGACTTAGTCCCAGCATAGTTAAATGGATGCATACGGCTATAGTACGTCCAATTCTTACTTACGGATCTCTTGTATGGTGGACTGCAACTAGAAGGAAGTATGTCGTAGACCAACTATACAAAGTTCAGAGATCAGCCTGCATAGGCATAACGGGTGCACTAAGGACTAGTCTTTCATGGGCACTGAACACTATATTGCACCTTATGCCAATTGACCTTCACATAATGGCCACTTCTGCCTGCAGCGCAACGAGGCTTCAAGCGTCCGGTTGTTGGAAAGCGAGAATATATGGCCACGCGGGGATTCTTGGCCAGTTGCCTTCAAACATTCTCCAACCATCTGACTACATTATTCCATACACGGATTTTGATAGGATATTCAAGGTCTTAATTCCCTTCAGGAGTGAGTGGAATAGGGGTAATCTCGTGCACAAATACGACACTAGGATATACACAGACGGTTCTAAGATGAGCTGCGGTGTGGGTTCTGGGGTCTTCTGTGACGAACCTGGGGTGGACACCTCGTATCGTCTTCCGAATGAGTGTAGTGTTTTCCAGGCGGAAAGTTTTGCAATCATGGCAGCTTGTAATACATTACACGATCATAACATTAGAGGCAATATAGGTATTTTTGTCGACAGTCAGGCGGCACTCCTCTCACTTAATGCCTACACAATTTCATCTTCACTAGTCAGGCAATGCAGGAATTCTCTGTCAAGGCTAGGTCGTCTATCTGATATTACCTTGGTCTGGGTGCCTGCGCATAGGAACCACTACGGCAATGAACGGGCAGACGAATTAGCCAGAACGGGATCTGCCTTAAATATCTCCAATGCGGTCTCAGTAGCGATTCCACTGGGGACCATCAAAGGTATCATCCTCAGACATTTTCTTGCAAAGGCTGAGTATAGATGGCCATCTTTCAACGAGAAACGTACTATGCAACTGATAACTCGAAATAGGAAGGATATATCAAGATTGCTGGCAGTATTAACGGGACACTGGACGTTAGGCAAGCATGCAAATCGCCTGGGACTCCCTTTTAACGACCATTGTCGTAATGACCTGCTGAGATATCTCACAGCTACAGGTTGGGTCTAAAAAGACACGACTTTTTTGCACACACATATTAGCTACAGTATGTTGTACAAGACATTAAATCTGACGAGTGGTGTGGTCTTTTAAAACGGAGTCCCTTCGACTCTACTTAAGTGTTCGCACGTAGTGAACTACCACGTAAACCAACCAACCAACCAAAGGCTAATTGGCCTATATGACTCCACTTTAGTGGGGTCCTTCTCTGGCTTAGGAATCATGGTAATCATAGATACCTTCCAATCTGCAGGATAGTATTCTAGGCGTAAAATAGCATTGAAGATAAAGAGGAAAATTCGTCTAGCTACACGAGGTAACTCCAAAAGCATTTTGTTGCTGATTTTATCCCTACCTGGAGCTTTTTTAAGATTCAGAGTACCAATAGCGCTTTGAACATCATTAAAGCTAAGTCTTAAAGGTACATGAGGTCTAATAACGATTGGAGGCAAATCAGATGCATTATTTGAGTTGTTTATAGTAAACACATTTCTCAAATGGTTAACAAATAATGTCCGTTTCTCGGAATAATTTCTAGCCCAGTCACCAGTCGGACTTCGTAGAGGAGGCTTTCCTCTAACTGGTATTTTTAAACCTCGTGCCGCCTTCCATAACGAATAGTGAGATTGTGGGGAACTATCAATACACTCCAAGTATGATTTAAGTGAAGCTATTCTTTGGATTTCTAACAAATTTCTTAGTATATCTGCACTCTCGTAGCTTAGCTTTCAGTTGAGGAGACCTGTGAATTTGCCACTCTCTTCTTTTTTTTTTTTTTTTTTTTTTTTTTTTTGTGAATTTGCCACTCTTTTTTTTTTTTTTTTTTTTTTTTTTTTTAATTATTTATTGAATCTTCATATTTGAAATGACAATAAGTATTCAAATCTTAATACTAAAAAGAAAATAATAAGCCCAGCCAGTGCTAGACAAAAATTTTTATGATACTAAAAAAATTTCAACTGATCCAGTCATCTATTTTGCGCTTGAGTTAAAACCACTCTCTTCTAACTCTTATTTTTTCTGTCAGGATATGATCGAGTTCAGCGAAATAAGTTCTGTTTGTCCCACTTCTGCACTCAACGTCATATGTGGAGGCGTGATGTACAGCTCTTCGTATGCCCTCAGTAAACTTGCCAATCGACCCATCAATATCCTCGGTAGTTTTCAACACTACATTTTCCGTGCAGTGGGAACTTAAATACTTTTTATACTTTATCCAAATTACTCTGGTTTTAGATATGTCCCGAAATGGAGAGCCATTCCCTTAAAGGAAACGCATTGAAATAATAGAAGGAGAGTGATCTGAAGACAAGTCTAATAAAGGCTCCACTTGTATCGATTCTACAGGGATATTTTTCACTACTCCAAAGTCAATAACATCGGGAATCTTCCGTCGGTCCGTCGGCCAGTAAGTGGGATGCCCGCTTGAGAGTACATCTAAAGCCCATTTTGGCAATGGTGTTGAAGAGTTCACGACCCTTCGGGGTCACTAGACGTGAACCCCAAAATGTGTGTTTGGCGTTAAAGTCACCAGCAACTAAAAACCTAGCTCCAAGGGAATTGAAGAAGCTGTAGTATTGGTGTTCTTTTATTGAAAATCGAGGCGGCGAATAAATTGATGATAAAACAAAATTGTATTGACAGAATTCAATACAAATGTTTGTTGCTTGTAGGTAATCCTCACATATGTTGTTCATTAAATAATGTTTTATTCTGTTCTTTATAAGAATTGCCGAACCACCACATGCTCTTCCGCGGGGAACACGTAGCCATTAATATTGAAGTACCCTGTCGCCGTCAAGTGAGTTTCAGCAATCATCATGACATCAATCTGCTTATCCATCAGGAAGTGTTCCAGTTCGTTTTTATGTTGGCGGAGGCCGTTCGCATTCCAAAAACAAATGTTTAAACAAATCATTTCTTTAAAATGGCTTGTAAGATAGTGGATTGCATTTTCAGCATTTTCTGCATCATGGATGTCATAGTGGTCGTAAAGGTGTTCATAGCTTGGACAAGTGTCTGCAATGTAGTCTCTAGAGTGTTAATATTAGGCTCGTAATATTGTGATTTAGGTTCCTGCCCCAAACCTGGCATATTAGATTTAACCACGTTTGCGTAAGAAACTTGTCTAGAACTAGGCGCGTTTATATGACTAGTGGACCGTAACAATTGAGGGAAATTGTCACTCGATGCAAAATTTGGCTGCTGAGGATGATTAGGCAATACTGACGTCTTGTTGGTTCTTATGCCTTTCAAATGAGTGTAAATTGGACAACCTCTATAATTTGCGGTATGATTACCTCCGCAGTTACTGGATTTTTTTTATTTTTGAGTCAGTTTTGGACTCACGCAACACAAACTGTCGGCAATTTACAATACGCTTTGGTATGACCAAATTCTTGACAGTTAAGACACTGAACGGGTCCCTGACGCTTATGCGGTTCTTCCACGGTGATTCTACGATGCAGAAGGTAAATCATATTGTAGATTGGATGGGACTCGCTTTTCTGTAAGACAACATCTCCAGGTTCCAATTCTACCCTGAACATGGGCGGTTTCTAATATTCACTACACTCTTGATTTTGAAGCTTTTTTTCCATTAAGCTAGTCTTTATCTCGGCAGGATCAACATCTGGGTCTATACCCTTTAGAACGACTTGGAGTCCTTTTGCGCTTTTCAGCTGGTAGGTATAGAAATCCCTACTCTCCCTCTCCAACTGGTTGGACAATTTTCGAAAATCATCCTCCTTTTTCACTTGTATTTTGGTTTCACTGATATTTTACCGACACAATTCCTTGTACCAATTTATTGGAAGTGGGCTCTCTCAGATAAATTGGTGGGGGCTTAAACGTCTTCCTAGGAAGTTCTGGCTCATCCGTCTGGAGGAGAGCAAACCTATTTTGATCATTACTCGCGGTCTTAGGAGCTTTTGAATTTGATGACACTTGAGCAGATGTCGGGCTCCTCTGTCGCTTAAGAACTGTCACATATTTATCCATACCTACTTGTTTTCTAGGTTTGACTGCACTATTTGATGAAGAAGATGTTGATGTTTTTTCATCGGATGAGATAACTATATTGGGCGAAGAGGAACGACGCCGTTCTACGGCTCTTGTAGTGAGAAAATTCTCCACAGATTTTTTTAAGGATTCTTCCTCAGAGACCCATTTAGTTTTTCTAGTCGAGCTAAGCTCTTTCTCAGAATTACATCTGAGAGGAACACTCATACAGTTTTTATGCGATTTTTAATATTTTGTTTTGTAGATATTTTTACCTATTACGAGTTATTTTTTCACTTTTTTGTTTTATTTCAACCTATTACAATTTTTCACCTATCACGATTTTTTCACCGAAAATTCAGCCGCACTAAAATTAACACGTCCGAACAGTTCGATGAGACGAGACTGAAAAAAATGGTGGTAGTGAGTGGGAAAATAGGACAGTCATCGAGATGGCACGAACATTTAAGTAAAAATAAATAAAATTTTTGAAAAAATTAATGTATACCGTCACTACTTTTACTTACGTGATTTTCCAATGACTACTGACATACATTGATATTTGTTTAATAGCAAATTATGCAATGGCAAGGGATAATTGATAATGTACACCCTTTTCAGATTAAATTTGAACAGTCATATAAATGCCTGAATCAAAACCGAACAGTAAAACAAGATACTATAGACAAACATGTGCAAAATTTGATTGAGAACTATAACGCAATTAAAGCAATTTTACATAGAAACATAGAAAGAGATAAATTGTTGAGGATTTTCCATGGGCATAGGATAAATATTAAAGTACCGCTGACACTTGGCTATGAGTTAATTACGGAAATTACAGATACAGAAGAAGAAATTAGTGAAACGGACGTAGGCGATGATACAAAAGCAGGAGTAAAAGAGCCCAGCGAAATTATTGATTTTGATACAAGAATGGAAACGGACAAAGAAACAATGACACGAACAGAGGACGATATAATTGACAAAACGACAAAAATTGTCCCGGTGTTTGACGGTGGTATAAACGATTTTCAGGGTTTTCTTGACGCCCTTACGCTCATTGACAGAATCAAAGATACACATGAAGTGGTTGCTGTAGAGGTAATTAAAACAAAACTTAAAGGTCAGGCAAGGAACTTGATCACTGATGAAAACACCATTCAGGGTATCAAGATACGACTACAAGCTGATGAACATAAGGCAAAGCTCAAAATCGGCAACCGAATATGCGGATGAAATTCAGGAGATTGCGAACAAATTGGGTGGAGCCTACATAACAGAAGGTTATCCACATGAAATTGCCGATAAGTTGGTAAGACTTAATGCGGCTAAGGCAATCTCACGGAACGCTTCAGTTGATGAGGTTAAACTCATCATCAAAACTGGACATTTTTCGTCATTGAATGAAGTGATTTCCAAATTCGTAGAAGCGAGTACAGAAGCTTCAACCTCTAATTCTTCGGTCTTTTATTTTGAAAGACGTGGAGGTAACAACTCAGGTGCCAGACTCAGTAACTATCGTGGACGCGGCCAACGCTGGCGTCCGAATAATAATTTCAATAATAATAGGTACAGCAATAGTGGTTCTAAAGGTAATAGTTGGCGACTTGGAAGCCAAAACAATAGCTTTAGAAACCGCACTAACAATTCTCAGAATAGAGGACGAGTAAGATTGACACATGAAATCTCGGAAAACGAGATTTCTCCTCAAGACATGGGGGGCAATCGTCAAAATTGGGATTAAAAACTGGATCAATATTCCACTTGAATCTCAATTTAAGTAGTTTTATCGAGATTCACTTATCAACCAATAATAATTTAAATACATTACTTGTAGACACCGGAGCGGATGTCTCATTAATCAAAGTAAATACGCTCGGTTCATTGAGATTTAACGTGAAAGACATTATTCAAATATCTGGGATAGGAAAAGGGAATATAGAGTCCTTGGGAACGGTTCAAATTGATTTGGTAGTAAGGAAGTTTTTGATTCCTCATAAATTTCATGTAGTTTCGGATGCATTCCCGATGCCATTCCAAGGTATATTGGGTTTAGATTTCTTGAAAACGTATAATGCTGTTATTCAGTACGGACACGACACGAACTCTAATTTACTGTCATTAAGACCATATAATTTGAATTATCCTATAGATATTCGGTTACTTGAAAGCCTGAATGATGGTGTTATGACACTACCAGCTCGCGCCGAAGTTTTCAGAGCCATAACAATTGACGACTTTTCTGATTTGGTGGTTCCAAGTCAATCGATACAAGATGGAGTCTATGTAGCTGGATGTATAGTATCCAAAAGATTTCCATATGTAAGGATAGTGAACACAAATTCAGACAATTAATATTTAAGTGACGTATCAATTAAATGTGAGAAACTATCTGATTATGAAATTCTGGATACGACTAAGGTAGACAAAACAAGAATACAGACTATTCTAGGCAGATTAGAGAACAATTTTCCAGATATAGCAAGATTCAAATTGCTTGAATTATGTTCAAAATATATTGATATTTTTGCTTTAGAAAGTGACAGAATAGGTACGAACAATTTCTACACACAGAAATTACGAGTGCCAGACCACAATCCAGTCTACATTAAAAATTATCGTACGCCACACTCCCAAAAAGACGAAATAGTGAGACAAGTTAAGAAGCTTCAGCGGGATGGAATCGTCGAGCCATCTGCTTCCAATTATAATAGTCCTATTATGCTCGTGCCGAAAAAGGCATTACCAAATAACCCTGACAAGCGATGGCGTTTGGTGGTCGATTACCGACAAATAAATAAAAAGCTAATAGCGGATAAGTTCCCACTGCCCAGAATTGAAGATATTTTGGATCAGTTGGGCAGAGCCAAATTTTTCTGTTGTTTGGATTTAACGTCTGGCTTTCATCAGGTGGGATTGAATGAAAAATCAAGAGACATTACTTCATTTTCGACAGAGAATGGTTCTTTTCGTTTCAAGCGTTTACCATATTGCTTGAAGGTGGCCCCAAATTATTTTCAAAGAATGATGAATTTAGCTTTTACAGGTTTGACGCCTTCTAAAACCTTCGTATGCTTAAGAATTTGGAAACAGTTTTCCAAAGATGCAGAGAATGCAACTTAAAATTACATCCGGATAAATGTACTTTTTTCAGATCTGAGGTTACATAATTGGGTCATAGATGTACTGACAAGGGAATTTTACCAGACAGTAGCAAATATGATTCAATTAGACCGACAAATCGTAATGAAGTTCGTCGATTTGTAGCTTTCTGTAACTATTACAGACGTTTTATATCTAATTTTGCATCTTATTCTGTGCATTTAACTAGGCTAACTAGAAAGAAGGAACCTTTTATATGGACTGAAAATTGTGAGCAGGCTTTTCAAAAGCTCAAAAAGACACTATTATTACCACAAATTCTTCAATATCCTGTTTTCGACGAAACTTTTTATATAACCACCGATGCACAGAGGGTTGAAATGTACCAAAAGTGAGGATTAATTCAAAAGCCGAACTTTATCCTACACATTCGTGTGTGGTACTGGGTGAAAGGTAATTAAATTCTACATCACTATTTGCCAAAAACTTTTGTTTTGAGTAAATTACTTTATCGACTGTGAGCTGTCAAAGTCAAATAATTTTTCAAAATTTTTCGTGCCGTGCCTAAAACTAAAAATTGAGATATTTTGGGTGCTGATAATTCTTATTAAGCGTTCTAAAAGTAATTTTATTAAAATGGAACCATCAACTTCAGGTATTTGGCTACATAATTGCATTAATGTTTTTTAGATAAATGTTTTGCAAATATTTTTAATATTTTTTTTAAAAATTGCTCCATATTTGGGGTATTTTCGATATATACACAGAGTTTCAACAAATTTCTTGTTGCGATCCAGCAAATTTTATTAAGTGATATTTTAATATAGTATTTTAGCTTATATATTCCACACCAAACTTTTGCAGAGGCAACGCGTTTTTGTACTTATTAAAATTTTTGTGAAAGAACTCCAGTTGCTAAATACTTAATCTAAAAAAACAAACAACAAATCAACTTGTTTGTTTTTAACTCTCTTTTGTCTTTATTTTCGGTATTAAAGTTATTGTTATAAATAAGTTTGGTTTCTATCAGAGATGGTTGCGTGAGTTAATTTTGACTCACGCTCACTTACAAAAAATAATTTCTGTTTTATTTACACCGAATTCTATTTTTTGGATACGTTCGTGTTTTTATTAAATTTAAAATTAACTCACGAGCTCGAAATGATCACGAAAACACTTAATGTTCGAACAAATAAAATTATATATAACTCACGAACACTGCATTTAAAAAATATCGTGTCACGCTTCCATCTCTTTTAATTGTTATAGTTCATTTTATCCTACATAAAAAAATTGAGCACAAGCATGTGAAGATACATAGAAGTATGGTTTTCATTTGCACTTTAATAGAACAAGTAAAGATTCCTACTATAAATTGGGAAATTTCAACATATTCTAAATAATTTCTAACATAAGCTAAGTAAATTTTAAGAAATTTCATGTAAAATTACAGAATTTGTTGAAATTTACCTAATTTATAGTGGGTAATTTTTTTTAATTTTAATTACGAGTAGAGTGTGTTTAATTTTTATGTGTAAGCTGTTGATAATTAATGTATTATGGTATATTAATATTTTGAAGTAAAAAATAAATTTAAATATTTAATTAAACTTCCTCCGTATAGGAGGGTATTTAAAATTTGGCACTGCCATATTGATTTGTATTTTGTATTGATTGTGTCTTTAAATTTTATTTAATCATTTATATATAGCTTTCTATTTTAAATTTACAATAAAATTTGTACATTAAGCCCATTTTCCACAAAATTGAAAAAACGTTCCCAAACAGACAAAAAATTATTTTTTTTAATTTTTTTTTGTTTAATGTGGTTTCCTTTTAAGTGTATGACAATTATTGATAAACAAAAAAAAATATAATTTATTTCGTTACTTTTTTAAAAAATTTGTAAAATTCTCGAAATCCTTCAATACCCAAATTCAGACTTTAAATTAAACTTATGTTCATATTTATGCAAAATATATATTTATTTTTTTATTTTTTAGCAAGAAGACAATATAAGCTTTCGTTTGCTTCTCATTTTTAAAAAAAATTACTTTCCATTTTAAAATTACGGCGAAAATTCTGAAACAAACTATAATTTTCCGAAAAATAAAAATGTCTATAAAATCGTAAAAAAAATTTTTTTTCAGTGTATCTTTTTTTCAGAATATGCCTTTTTATGTATGTTTAACGATTTGAAAAAAAAATTTAAATTACGGCTCCCATGAATTAATCGCCACTTTCGGTGTCATCGAACCCACTGTGCGATGCAAGTAAAATTGCTTGTGGTGCAATATTATCCCAGGAAAAAGATGTTATGCAGCTTCCGATTGCATACGCATCACGTTCATTGACCAAGGGAGAATCAAACAAAGCCCCAATAGAACAGGAATTGATCGCTATACAGTGGGCAATTATGTTTATGGTAACAAATTTATTGTGCGTAGCCATAAACCATTGACATATTTATATTCATTAAAAACCCATCTAGCAGACTAACGAGAATTCGTATGGAACTAGAGGAATATGATTTTGTTATAGAACATATCAGAGGAAAGGACAATTCTGGAGCGGACGCGTTATCACGAGTTGACTTTAGTGATATTAAATCAATTCCTTTTACCAATAATGTTTCCATGGTAATGACACGAGCTCAATCAGGAAACCAGACTCAAGACAAGTTTAAGAAAAGGGATGATCAAATGATTCCCGAAAGGCCTAAAGTTTTTGAAACTATTGGCTTCGATTGTGTAAAGAAATGGGTTAAGCTTAGAATGAATACTAACGAAAGAAACCCTATTATATTTTTTAAAATAGGCAAACAAGTGCTAGCACCTAAAGTTAATATAGGAAATACCAAGGTGAATTTAAATACTAGGTGACAGCTGTTACAGCCGTAGTGGCCAATGAGGTTTCCGACTAGCCACGGTGAACAAATCCCAGAAGGTTCCAACCCTGCTCACTGGGTACGCTGCACATAAAAAAATTCAAGTGCTATTTACGCAATACACAAACACAAATATATCCTACAAATGATACTTTATTCTTTTTTTCTTTTCAGGAAGCGGTTGTTATGCCCCGGTTTGCCCACCCTGCCATGTCACAAAAGAAATCCACCACACATTTATTTGTGACCCACAAAACCACTCGACTTCTCCAACTTTATCTTACCTTCATGCCATTAATCCTTTAAATTTAAGCCAAAAATTCCATTTCTTTGAATTTCAATTTAAAATAAGAGATTACATATTTTATTATAAAGAGAAAATAAATTTGATTTTTAAATCTAAGTTTCACAAAACAACAATATCTAAATTAATTAAAAACTACTACAAAAAAAATTTTTTTTTTTATACCAATATTTAAATTTATGACGTACAGGAAAAGATTTTCTTTTATATACCGCGTATGTAATTATTTCAACAATTTTTTTTTTTAACAATTTCTTCCAATACCTCCAAATAAAATTCCTCTTTTTTTTTGGTTAAACCATTTTCTTTATAATTTTTCTAATTTCTGAAATTTCCCTAACCTGAAGGAGCTCCCTAAGGCTAGCACTGTGCCCTTAACATTCTCAGGACCAATAACACACAAAAATGGCACTACACAAAACGATTTAACTTTGTAGAAAAATTTTACTTCCGGCGTAATACTTTTTTTTTTTTTTTTTTAGCAAACACAAAAAAAACATATTTTTAGGCGGTATTCATATTAAACAAAACCGTTCGCTGTACTGTATAATTTAGTAATTCAAATATAAAAATAAAGAAAATTAAAGCTAATAAAAACTATAACCTAAATTCTTAATGTAACTTCCCTAATATTGCATTTAATCTAAAAACTTTTATATTATTTGTTTTATATTATTTTTCTCCTCCTTAATTATAGATAAATGTGATCACCTTGACTCGCTTTTCACATTTGATCTGTATTACAAATTTTATCTTACTTATTTTCCTACAGATCTTCCAAAATTTCCATTTTTTTCCTTAATCTTCCAATATTTTTATTTTTCTTTATGCATCGCCATATTTTCTTTTCATTTTAGAATTTTCTCGACTTTATTTCTTGCCGCCAAATGTCCATCTTTTTTTTATTTTTTTATTTAAATATACATACAAAATTTTACTATATTTTCTCATCTAGGTTTTCTTTTCAATCTGCCCATTCTTAAATTTTAAAATTCAAAATTAACCATTTTTCTCACCGTGTTCCACTACAACTTGAATGAAAATGCCGACCCTGTTTTCAACATACTGAGCATTGCCATGCTCCCCTTACGTCTACTACCATAATTGACTACACTGTAACATTTGTAAATGAACAAAGCAAAACAAAACAGACAATTAAAACTAGACGTCAGACGGCAAAAGTAAAAAAAAATACTTAATAAGAAAAATAAAATTTAACAAAATTAAACAAAAAAAACCCACAATATATAACAATTAAAAAAAAACAATCCTAGGAGAAGCAAAATTAACAGCCAACAAAATACCAGCCGCAACACAGCGTAGCGCCAGCTGATTATTCATGGTGAATTTGAAAATGTCAAAAAGTTATATAAAAAGAAAACTTTTTGACAGTGACGAAAGTTTTTCATATAGAAAAATGCCTGTTGTTCTTGCCTTGTTGTAATTGTTGTAGCAATGCTGTCACCTGGTATTTAATTTCACCATGGGAAATACTGTTGTTAATGGAAATATCAATTTAGATAAATTTTTTCCAATTCTTGAAAAAGAAGCAATAAGTAGAAATTTAAATAAAATTCAATTGAATTTAAATGATAATTTATTTAGCTTCGTAACTGTAGAAGAATTTAAACTAAAGGCAAGTCAACATTTCAACAAATTACAAATACAGTAGTGGAATTCTGTAACTTTTAACAATAGCAAGAATTGTTTTCTTGTCGACTCATTTTGTCGTTTGCAGTAACGATTATGCGATTCTGTAACTTAATGTTAAAAATATTGTTACAATTTGGCACTATGTGGCACCTCTGTTAAAATAAACAAAAAGAGCTAAAAGGAATACAAAAAAAAAAAAAAAAATTTAACATCTCAGCTGATTGCAAACAATAACAAGTGTTGCTAAATAAGTTCGAGAATAGCAAAATCGCTTAATCAGTTGTTTAGTTTTTTAACAATGACAAGTGTTGTTAAAATAAGTTACAGAATTCCACTACAGATGTTTTTACTAAGAAAATTGCATGATGATCTTATGTTTGGTGGTCATCCTGGAACAACCAGACTACTTAAGAAACTTCGTCAATCTTATTATTGGAAGAACATCACCAAAGATGTAAGCCAATACGTGAGGAAATGTCTTCAATGTCAGACTAATAAGACTACAAGACACATAAAACCGAGTATGATTATTACACCAACACCTCAAAAACCCTTTCAAACTATAATAATAGACACTGTAGGACCCCTACCTATAACCGAAAAAGGAAATCAATATATCGAGCCATAACCGCCGAAAAAATGTCGAATCAACGCCGATGGTTATAAAGGTAGTAACTAACGTCACTCTCTTTTATATATATAGATTTCAATACTATCTCCACCGTAACTCCATTTTAAACGAATTGAGATTCTTGTGGAAGAACGCATTACCATAATTTTAGATTTATTGAGATTGAGCTTTAGTTTCCACGTTTCGCAATATTGATGCAAAGCATCAATCACCATTTGCAGGTCTGTTGGAGAATTCGATAACAATAATATATCATCAGCATATAATAAAATTTTGATTGATGTGTTGCCAATATTAACGCCCCCACGAAGTATATCCACCAAGTCGTTTACATATAATGAAAATAGAAGAGGACTTAAAATACAGCCTTGTTTCACACCTACATTAATGTTAAATGAATCAGACATAGAATTCCCGTCCCAAATACAACTAATAGTATTTTTATAAGAATTTTGTAGTATTCTAATTATTTTTGACGATAACCCGATACAGGAAAGTTTGTAAAAGAGACTATTCCTTGGTATCGTGTCAAAGGCACATGAAAAGTCCACCATTCTGTTTATTAAGATTGACAATGTTTACAAAATTGAATATGTTATCAACCGTTGAATAGTTCTTTCTAAATCCAGCTTGGAATTCGTTTAATATATTATTTTGATCTATCCACTCAGTTTTTCTGTTAAGTATTATGGTATTACAAATTTTACAAATTGTGTTGATCAACGACAGTCCGCGATAGTTCGCTGCATTGTTTGGATCTCCTTTTTTGAACAGAGGAATTAGTAAAGATGTGCAAAAGCTTGTCGAAATATTCTCGTGTAAAAAAATTTTATTAAATAACGATAAAAGTTCATTTATTAAGCAGCGAGGAGCGTATTTGTAGAACTCATACGGAATTTCGTCTTCACCAGGCGATGAAGATGGTTATGGAAATCATCTATGTTTAAGTTCCCTTTAATATTATACCTATAAGTTTTCATTGCATATGCTAATTTCCACCAGTCACTACTGCTTTTTACTTCATTAAGTTGATGTATCCTTCTGTTATAGAAATCTAATTTTTTCTTACTACAGAGTTGAGTATATTTTGCCTTAGAGACTAAGTATCGTGCTTTAGTAATAGTAGTTTGATTTTTACGGAATAGTGACAAATTTTTTGATACATTTCTCCGGTGACGCTCACATGTCCAATCAAACCAAGGCTGTTTTGGTTCAAAAACTATGTTGTTAGGTGTACATATTGCAGATTGTTTTATTTTAGCTACAGTTTCCTCAACGATGTCATCAATGTTTGTATTTGATTGTAAATTAACCTGAGACGATAAAAAAGTGATATTTTCCACATATTTTTGTTTATATCTCTCATTCAAATGCAATTTTTCCAAATGTATTTTCTGATTCGTAATATTATTGTGATCTGGAGTTTTAATCATTAAACATAGAGGCATGTGGTCGGAATATGGCTTAGATGAGATATGAAAGTCATCCACATATCTGAGAAAACTGTGGGAACATACAGCATAGTCAATAACAGAGCATCCAATTGCACCACAAAAGCTGAGTTCACCTTGACTGTCTTTATCAGTTCTACCATTTAAAATAATTCCTCCAATATTTTCAAAAAGTTCTAGGAGCTTTTTACCACAGACTACACAGAATCGTCAAAAGTGACTTTTACAAAAGTGGATTATCAGCAGTGCTTACCACGATAATGTGATAGAGAGAAAAAAAAACGCTACATGCGTATAGCAATGAGTTAAAGAAAACAGCTATACATTACCATTTAGTCTGTGCTTTTTACCTTGCATATTAATAATTTTATCTTTGGAGCATCTAAAATCACGGATATGTGGCAGGAAAGATAAAAAATTCGGATCTAAAATTTGTTCGTCCGCCATTCTCGCATTTAAATCTCCGACTATACAAAAATTAGTAGGTCTGAGGTCTTGCAGAAATTTATTGAATTGGGTAGTTTCCCAGGAGATAAATAGTGTTTTCCTTATCTGAGAAGAGGAAGAAAAAACGTAAACTGATATATATATTGTTTTTTGTGAATGGCATTACACTATACATACTCCGGACATCAATAAATAGCAGGACACTTAACGGACCGACGGCAGTTCCTGTCAATCAGCCTCTGGAAAAGAAAATAGAGAATAAACAGAAATTAGGTTATAAATTTTTGTTGTTACTAAAAGAAAATTTTTAAAAAAAAATTTGATTTATGAATTGTTTAAATAAATTAGATTTGATGAATTTGCGATAATAAAACTGCCGACATTTTATAATGAATTGTGAAAAGAAATTTTAAAGGGTTTTTTTATTTTAAAACAATGAGGCAATAAACTCATTGGGGTATACACGATAAGAGGGTGATGGGAAGATCAACGACGAAGTTTGGGACGACCCAATCAATTTCTTTTCAGGTCGTCATGGTGGAGTCCAAACGGATTTCAAAGGGGAGGGATAGTGTTGGCAAAACACCCGCCAAATCAACTCCCAGGTACCAGGTGTAAATGGAAGGTGAGTACACTCTGCAAAAAGGTATTCATAGTTTAAATAGTTTTGTTTTGATAAATGTTCACTTTCGGGCTCCTTTTAATTTTTGTCTTGTATCCCAAATTGTCTGGCATGAATTTATTTTTTTTTGTAGTAGCCAAGTGTTAGATTGGTTGGCAAGAACCACCCCAAGACGGCGAGCCCTAGCCGGTTTAAACGCCAGCATGCCAGCGCCGTCAACAATCTGGCAACGACGTTTGTTTCATTTATGAAAAGAGAGTTACCACCATGGTGAAATTAAATACCAGGTGACAGCATTGCTACAACAATTACAACAAGGCAAGAACAACAGGCATTTTTCTATATGAAAAACTTTCGTCACTGTCAAAAAGTTTTTTTTTTTATATAACTTTTTGACATTTTCAAATTCACCATGAATAATCAGCTGGCGCTACGCTGTCACCTAGTATTTAAATTCACCTTGGTTACCACTATTACTACCATGGTGAAATTAAATACTAGGTGACAGCGTAGCGCCAGCTGATTATTCATGGTGAATTTGAAAATGTCAAAAAGTTATATAAAAAAAAAACTTTTTGACAGTGACGAAAGTTTTTCATATAGAAAAATGCCTGTTGTTCTTGCCTTGTTGTAATTGTTATAGTAATGCTGTCACCTGGTATTTAATTTCACCATGATTACTACCGTTCACAATCCTGCGCTACAACCTTCATGAGAAGGGTATATATAAGTTTGTTTTTTCCGTGTACAATTTCCACAATATAATTTTCCGACCCTATAAAGTATATATATTCTGGATCCTTATAGATAGCGAAGTCGATTAAGCCATGTCCGTCTGTCTGTCTGGATGCTAAAATCAGTTTTTTGAAGTCCAAAGATATATTCGGGATCCAAATCTTCAATAATTCTGTCAGAAGTGCTTTCGAGAAGTTTGCTATTTAAAATCAGCAAAATCGGTTTAGGTCAACCAGAGTTATGAACCAATATGTGAGACCACCTCTATAAAAATTTGATATTTTTCGTCCATTTTATTGCAATATTTTGAAATATATTGCAGATAATACCATGAAATTTTGTATACGTTGTTTGTGCTATAAAAGAAGAAAGTGTGCGGAAAATAGTAAGAATCGGTCCATGATTTCTCATAGCCCCCATACAAATATATATATTCCCAAAATATGGCTTAATGATAAATAAATGCCTATAAAATTGGAATATCAAGACAAAATTCAGCAAAAATAAGTTTTATACAAAAAGAAATCACAGACCGAAATTTTTTTTAGTTCGGTCCATATTTGACCATAGACCCCATATAAAGTCCACTTACAAAATTCACTTAAATACATATAAAACAGATATAAATAATGTTAAACGGCTAAAATTTGACATAAATACTCTTTATAGGCAAATAAATTATTGTACCAAATTTTATGGTGGTCGGCCCAGAAATGGTCATAGCCCCCATACAAAAATCTTCCCGAAATATTGCTCAATTATACATAAATGCCTATAAAATTGTAATATCAAGACAAAATTCAGCAAAACTAAGTTTTGTGCAAAAATAAATCGCAAAACGAAATTTTTTTTAGTTCGGTCCATATTTGACCATATTTGTAAGTCCACTTACAAAATTCACTTAAATACATATAAAACAGATATAAATAATGTTAAACGGCTAAAATTTGACAAAAATACTCCTTATAGGCAAATAAATTATTGTACCAAATTTTATGGTGGTCAACCCAGAAATGGTCATAGCCCCCATACAAAAATCTTCCCGAAATATTGCTCAATTATACATAAATGCCTATAAAATTGGAATATCAAGACAAAATTCAGCAAAACTAAGTTTTGTGCAAAAAGAAATCGCAAAACGAAATTTTTTTTAGTTCGGTCCATATTTGACCATAGACCCCATATAAAGTCCACTTCCAAAATTCACTTAAATACGCATAAAACAGATATAAATAATGTTAAACGGCTAAAATTTGACATAAATACTCTTTATAGGCAAATAAATTATTGTACCAAATTTTATGGTGGTCGGCCCAGAAATGGTCATAGCCCCCATACAAAAATCTTCCCGAAATATTGCTCAATTATACATAAATGCCTATAAAATTGGAATATCAAGACAAAATTCAGCAAAACTAAGTTTTGTGCAAAAAGAAATCGCAAAACGAAATTTTTTTTAGTTCGGTCCATATTTGACCATAGACCCCATATAAAGTCCACTTCCAAAATTCACTTAAATACGCATAAAACAGATATAAATAATGTTAAACGGCTAAAATTTGACGTAAATACTCTTTATAGGCAAATAAATTATTGAACCAAATTTTATGGTGGTCGGCCCAGAATTTGTCATAGCCCCCATACAAAAATCTTCCCGAAATATTGCGCAATTATAAATAAAGATCCCTCAGCCCATGTTCAGAGTAGAATTGGAACCTGGAGATGTTGTCTTAAAGAAAAACGAGTCCCATCCCATCTACAATCTGATGTACCTTCTGCATCGTAGAATCACCGTGGAAGAACCACATAAGCGTCAGGGACCCGTCCAGTGTCTCAACTGTCAACTGTCAAGAAAACCAAGGCGTACTGTAAATTGCCGGTAGTTTGTGTTGCGTGTGGGGAGCTACATGCAACTGCTCAATGTGATAAGTCGAAAACTGATTCAAAAATCATACCGCAAATTATAGAGGTTGTCCAATTTACACTCATTTGAAAGCCATAAGTACCAACAAGACGTCAGTATTACCTGATCATCGTCAACAGCCTATTTTGGCATCGAGTGACAATTTCCCGCAATTGTTACGGTCCACTAGTTATGTAAACGCTCCTAGTTCTAGACAAGTTTCTTACGCTAACGTGGTTAAATCTAATATGCCAGGTTTGGAGCAGGCACCTAAATCACAATATTACGAGCCTAATATTAACACTCTAGAGACTACATTGCAGACACTTGTCCAAACCATGAACACTTTTACGACCACTATGACATCCATGATGCAGGAAATGCTGACAATGCAATCCACTATCTTACAAGCCATTTTAAAGAAATGATTTGTCTAAAAATTTGTTTTTGGAATGCGAACGGCCTCCGCCAACATAAAAACGAACTGGAACACTTCCTGATGGATAAGCAGATTGATGTCATGATGATTGCTGAAACTCACTTGACGGCGACAGCGTACTTCAAAATTAATGGCTACGTGTTGTATGATACTAAAGATCCACGCGGAAGAGCATGTGGAGGTTCGGAAATTCTTATAAAGAACAGAATAAAACATTATTTAATGAACAACATATGTGAGGATTACCTACAAGCAACAAACATTTGCATTGAATTCTGTCAATACAATTTTGTTTTATCATCAATTTATTCGCCACCTCGATTTTCAATAAAAGAACACCAATACTACAGCTTCTTCAATTCCCTTGGAGCTAGATTTTTAGTTGCTGGTGACTTTAACGCCAAACACACTTTTTGGGGTTCACGTCTGGTGACCCCGAAGGGTCGTGAACTCTTCAACACCATTGCCAAAATGGGATTAGCTGTACTCTCAAGCGGGCATCCCACCTACTGGCCGACGGACCGACGGAAGATTCCCTATGTTATTGACTTCGGAGTAGTGAAAAATATCCCTGTAGAATCGATACAAGTGGAGCCTTCATTAGACTTGTCTTCAGATCACTCTCCTACTAAGAGAATGGCTCTCCATTTCGGGATATATCTAAAACCAGAGTAAGTTGGATAAAGTATAAAAAGTATTTAAGTTCCCACTGCACGGAAAATGTAGTGTTGAGAACTACCGAGGATATTGATGGGTCGATTGGCAAGTTTACTGAGGATATACGAAGAGCTGTACATCACGCCTCCACATACGACGTTGAGTGCAGAAGTGGGACAAATAGAACTTATTTCGCTGAACTCGATCATCTCCTGTCAGAAAAAAGAAGAGTTAGAAGAGAGTGGCAAATTCACAGGTCTCCTGAACTGAAAGCTAGGCTACGGGTATGCAGAGATATACTAAGAAATTTCTTAGAAACCCAAAGAATGGCTTAACTTAAATCTTACTTGGAGGGTCTTGATAGTACCCCACAATATGACTATTCGTTATGGAAGGCGGCACGAGGTTTAAAAAGACCAGTTAGAGGAAAGCCTCCTCTGCGAAATCCGACTGGTGACTGGGCTAGAAATGATTCCGAGAAGGGGACTTTATTTGTTAATTATTTGAGAAAAGTGTTTACTATAAACAACTCAAATAATGCATCTGATTTGCCTCCACTCGTTATTAGACCTCCTGTACCTCTAAGACTTAGCTTTAATGATGTTCAAAGCACTATTGGTACTCTGAATCTTAAAAAAGCTCCAGGTATGGATGAAATCAGCAACAATATTGCTTGTGGAGTTACCTCGTGTAGCTAGAAAAATTATACTATTTATTTTCAATGCTATTTTACGCCTAGAATACTATCCTGCAGATTGGAAGGTTTCTATGATTACCATGATTCCTAAGCCAGGGAAGGACGCCACTAAAGTAGAGTCATATAGGCCAATTAGTCTACTGCCGACAATTTCAAAACTGTTTGAAAAATTGTTATTGGCGAAGTTGATTCCAATTCTGAACGACACTCAATGTATCCCAAATCATCAATTCGGGTTCAGAGCTAAACACAGTACCATCGAACAAACACACAGATTGGTAAATGTGATAAGACGGTCGTTTGAAGAGAAAAAATACTGTTCCGCGCTTTTCATTGATGTTCCCCAAGCGTTCGACAAAGTCTGGCATGAAGGTTTAATGCATAAAATTAAATTAACTCTGCCTGCTAACACCCACAAACTTATGGAAAGTTATTTATATGGTCGCAAATTTACAATCAAAGAAGGCGATTTTTTAAGCCCCGCTCAGCCAATTGAAGCAGGAGTACCCCAGGGTAGCATAATGGGTCCAACTTTATATTTGATTTATGCATCCGATATGCCGTTAGACCCCATAATACATACTTCAACTTTTGCAGACGATACAGCCTTTATTAGCGTTCATAAGGAGCATCAAATAGCATCACAGAACTTGCAGAAATATGTTTATAAGCTAGAGAATTGGCTTGAGCTTTGGAAAATCAGGGTTAACGAACAGAAATGTATTCATATAACTTTCACATTGCGAAAAGATACCTGCTCGTTCATCAGAATAAATAATCAAATTATCCCGCAACACAATGAAGTCAAATACCTCGGAATCCACCTCGATCGTCGTTTAACTTGGAAGTCTCATATCGACGCAAAACTTACCCAGATGAGATTAAAAGCAGTGCAAATTAATTGGCTAATCGGCAGAAATTCTACATTAAAGTTGGATTGCAAACTTTTGTTGTACAATGCAATTCTAAAGCCAATCTGGTGTTATGGAATTCAATTATGGGGTTCTGCCTCAGCATCCAACATTGAAAAAATTCAAAGAGGTCAAAATAAGATTCTACGTACAATTACTGCAGCTCCATGGTACGTTAAAAATTCTAGAATTCACAAAGATCTAGGCATTCCTTTGGTGAAAGTCGAACTTACAAAATACGCCTCAAAATATGTCAGCAAACTTGAACACCATCCAAACCCACTTGCACGAGACATCCTTAACTTTAGTGGCCATGTTCGGTTGAGAAGGAGGGATACCCTTGCTTTAACTCAAGCGCAAAACAGATGACTGGATCAGTGGATGTAAATTTGTTGTAGTATCATAATATTTTGTCTAGCACTGGCTGGACTTATTATTTTCTTTTAGTATTAAGATTCGAAAACTTATTGTCATTTCATTTCTGAAGATTCAATAAATAAATAAAATGTATTAAAAAAAAAAAAAAAAAAAAAAAAATTGAATATCTTACTCTAGGCGAGATCAAAAATTAAGATTCATACTCCACGCCTCCCTTCACGTCCCATCTCTAGCGATCTTTTTTGACCACCTACTTTTTTTAAATTGATGTCGACCACACCTGCTTTAAAATTGTGTAATCGATTCTACAAGGGTTTTAAATGACTTACCCATTACTTTTAATTATTATCTTCTAAAATCCAAAAATCAAATGTCGTTCCTTTGTATAGCACAATTTTTACAATTGTTTTTCCACCTAATTTGCTTGAAAACTTTTTTTGTTAATTTTTTTTTTACAAAAACAAATTCTGGTTCTGCCATTGCCAGTAGATGGCGTTGTGTGAATTAACTTTTGACACCTGATTTATTTTTGTAGTATTTAAAATTTTTCAGCATTTTTTAAAAGTGATTTCAAAAGGTAAGTTCCCTAATTGATTTTGTGACATTGTTTTTGTGACATTAACTGCTTTTGTGACATTAATTTCTCAGTGTTATTCATAATGCCGCGACCCAGAAGATCTGATCTACCGCATCGAACCCGTAATGCAATTACAAATCGCAATTACAAATCGAAATATTACCAATCGATTGAATATGGATGAACAATAAATCGCACAAGATCAGCGCCGTGTTAGTATGGACCGACATCGCGTAACGCAAACACAAGAAGAAAGACAGGCGACAAATGAAACGGCCGATTAGCAATGAGAAATCGTCGATTAAATCAAGCAATTCAACAACGTGAAAATCTAAATCAACGCGTAAGAAGAAGAGCTTCAAGTGTTGATTTGAATCGAGTGGCGTTTCATTACGATTGCACTTTTGACTACAGCTCGCATCCTTCCGTTCAAATTGGCCCAATAGAGATTGTGTGCAATCATTGCGGTGCATTAAAGTTCACCGGAGAATCGCCTGGGTTGTGCTGTCTCAGTGGTAATGTCAAATTACCACCATTGACTTCACCATTGGTACGACCACGCCTACTCTAACGCCCACTTTTTTAATTGATTAATTGCTTCTACATGGGTTTTTACAGATTTACTTCATACAGATTGTATCCCCATCTTACTGCAGGCGATGTAAAAATAAAACATTTATGTGCCACGCCCACTTTCACGCCCCATCACAAAAAATTTATGTTTACATGGATTTTCAGTCTGCGGGCGGAGGGGCGTGGCAAAATCCAATTTTCATATTGCACCACCAATGGCATACGAGCATACATACATACATATATTTTGCTTTTTTAATTTTATTTAATTTTTTTGAAAGCCGTTGTCATGTCTGCCCAAACATTCTCAGAACAACTTTTTGACATCGGAAATGGAAAAATTCCAATTAATCGCGCCACGAACGAGATTTCGTTCCCGCCTAACTTCTGTCGAATGCAAAATTTTCTAATGATAGTACTCGATACGAATCGAATCGATTCATTGCTTCAGTGTTGTAAAAAACTTAAATAAGTACGTATTACAACACTGAATAAAATAAAAGAAAATGTAAACAAAAAACATATGGTTGTGCAAAAAATAACTCAAGTAAAAGAAAGTTTTATTTAAAGAAATTATTTTAAATTAAAAATGGATCCAGTTATGTTTTTTTACTCATCGTCTTTTGATTCTGACGAGATTGAAAACATTAATGACATAAGGAAACAAATAAGAAACACCTCCGACCCCTTAAGATTGACAAGCAATGAGTAAGTATAAATAAGTACATACATACCAACATACAAATGTATTAATGTATGTATGTAAGTATGTTTTTTTCTAGACTCAAAAGACGTTTTAAGTCTCAGTTAGCCGACTGTAATGGAATGTAACTGCAACCAGCGTTGCCGTTTTTGGTTATTTCTAACCAAAATTGGTTATTTTTTTTCTCAATGTGTACATGTGTAGATTTTTTCTGTTTTGGTTATTTTTTTTACTGAAAATATTTAGATTTTAAGACAATTAGTAATATATTGCAAGCAAAAGAATTGTGCAAAAATCAACAAAATGCCCATTTTGTTTGGTCTGCCAAAGACAAATTTTAAAACTCAAGCTGTGACATTTTAAGTAAAAGTGATCTCCATATTTATTGTAATATAATTACATGTTTTTTAGTATTTAAGAGAGTAACTTTCTAGTTCCTTATTTTATTGCCAATGAAAATTTTTTTGTTTTTATTATATACTTTTTATTTTTGTTTAAGACATTAAAAATTAATAATTAAACTTGCAAAACTTAATGTAAAGTATTGGATTTTTAAAATTTACAAATTGTAGCATTAGCTTATGTTTCTTTGCATTACTTTATGCAAAATATGACGCTTAGTTTTTTAAAAAAATTATTTTTTAGTATTAGGAGTTGTGTTGTAAAATACGTTGTTTTATGTTTTTTTTTTGTTACCTTAAAGTACAAATTATAGTTAAAATTACAAAAAATAAATAAATAGTACATGCATTTAAATTTGGTTATTTTTTTTTAATTTGGTTATTTTTTTCATAAATGTTGGTTACAAAAAATTTTTTTTCGTGGCAACACTGACTGCAACAGTAAGAAACAGCTGATGGATATTGTTATGTGTAAAGTAATGCAAATGGTTATGGAGATGTAAAGTAACGCAACGCCGTAATTTCTGTAAGAAATAGAATTTCCTTACATTTTTACGTCATTACACTACATTCCATTAAAGTCAGCTAACTGAGGCTTTAGGCTCACAAAGCAAGCATAGGTAAAATTTATTTTTGACCTTAAAGTTTTTATTACTTTTAATATAATGAAATTTTTTAAAGTAAGTATCAAATTTTTTACTAACATTTTCTTTTTTTTCTTCTGTATGCAAAAAAAAACGTTATTTCGAATGCTTCTTTGCTTACGAGTAAAAACTCGCAAGGTTGCGTTCGAATGATCATTCGTTATCGAATGCCATCATTAGAAATTTCGATACATTTTATTCGCTATCGAATGAAAATTTATTCGCATACGAATGCGAGAATTAGCCCCCAGTATTCTAAATGGTTATAATTTTTCTAATTTATATAAATATATTGAACTATGTTTAAAATACCGTAAGCTAATATTAAATGAGTTTTCCTAGTCGCATATTTTATATATAATAAATTATAAATAGAAAAAATCACATTTTATACCAATCTGGCTCACAACAAATATGTTTGGCCATTGTAACGATTTCTTTTCTTTACATACATATTTATTTAAGTATATTAATGGCAATTAGCATACATTCCCAAATTATTGCATGTGATATATATTCTCTTGATAATTTTTTTTATATATGATCTGCATTTGTATGTTTGTTTGTACATTCAATGCACTTGCATGTTCTCAGATGTTGATACCGTTGTCGATCTCGTGATTTTCAATATCTTTTGTCTCCCTTTTGCGAACGGACAAACAAATTATCTTCTAACAATGTTAAAGAATAATTAGTCTATTTCTTTTACATTCATTATAATTTGGCACATAAAATAAAGCTTTCCCTTTTACAAACCAACGCTTTTTATGTGATATTAATTAACGATCACTTACAAAAAGACAGTTCTGAAGTAAAGTTAATCTCAGATAAAGTCAATCACTATAAAATTAAATTTTCATAAAAAAAAAAGTAAAACAAAACTGTGAAACGAGACGTTGCTGTTATTTTCATATATAAAAAAAAAAAGAAATAAGTCCAACGCACATTTTGCACTTGGATTTAAGCCTATACTCGTACATACATATGTACACCAGGAAAGTGACCACTTGACGTCATTTGATAAATTATTACCACGTTTCGTTTTCTTTTTCTCATTGAATTGGGGAATCTAATGCTTTCGCCAAATATATGGAAATATTCCGTAAATCATCTGATCAAGTGATAAGATATTCCAGCATCATTGAAGCACGTTTCGAGCCTAACCTCAATTCTACTACTCGAGTTATAATTAGTTATATATATTATACAAACTATATTATGTGAATTTTGCTGCCAATTGGCATTCTTTTAATAATTAATATCCAATTTTTTTTTAAATTAATGGTAAATTATAGTTTTTTCTTTATTTAGAAACTAATTATTATACAATTGTCAACACCTTTTTTTTTATTGCAAATTTATGAAAATTGAAATTATATTAAATATGTTGTATATTATATTAAATTAAATTAAGTTTATATGATCTGAATTGTACTTTAAAATTTTTATTAAAATCATGATACTTTGCTGATTTGGAAGAAAAGTAATATAAAATTGAAGAAATACTTAAATTTTTTTTATTTATAACTACACAAGATTTGTTAAAATATCCTATTCTAATTTGCATTAAATTACCTATCATTTGTTAACTTAACATTATATGTTCATATTTATATAAATTATATTAAATTTAATGCATTCATAATGTTCTATATTATCTAAATTTACTATAATAAATATATTTAAACTATTTTCAGAATTTTGTAAAGTATTATAATTATGAATACGTATATATTTTTTTATTAACTAAATTATTTTTATGAGTGTATATAATATCTAATCTACACTATACTATGTATTATTTACAAAATTTTTAATACTTCATCATCACAATCATCTCGTCACATATATTCTTGCATTGATGGGCCCACCAATCGGAACGATATAGAACGAAAACAACATTATTCAAAACATCAAATTTTGTAAGTAAATCATAAAAATAATAATATGTAAATTCATTTTTTTTATTATTTAATTTATATACGTATTCTAATTCAGTCCGATTCAGTCCGATTCTATTTTGTCCCCTTTCCATATTCTCATTTCTTACACAAAATATTTTTTTTATTATTATCATTTCTTTACTTTTATTATTTTACTTACAATAGTACGCTTTCTGCACTCGGTGTATTAACATATAAATATATATGAGTTGTCTATATTATGTTTCTCTTTTGATTTTATTTTCTTTATTTCTTTTAATCAATAAATTTCTCATTAAGTTTAATTTGTAAATATGAGATCTCAGTAGTTTAATTTGTGGGGAATAACAACAACAATGGGTTATTTTGCGTAATGAGTTAGGTCATGTATTTTAGGGACAACTTGAGTAAACTCGGGGTATTTAGTTGTCAATGTGTGAAGACAAGGGAGGGAACAAATATACCCTACATGGTGCAGATCTAGCCATGTCTATTTCTTTTGATAATTTGCATTTTTATTTTTGCCTTCTCTTTAGTAGTTTAAATATTGGCATGGGGAGAAGGTTATATGCTTACGCGCAGAACTAAATGGGTTAAGAACCAATACTACTATATGTAGAGTTAGCCGGACACAGATTTACATGCCACTAAACCTTTTTTTTCTCTTTTTCATCTTATATCAAGTTTTTTTTTATTTTTATTATTATTATAAAAACAGCGCGTAACATATATGGCGCCCAACGGCAAGCTATCTTAAAGTTTATTTTTTTTAAACAAGAATAACTAAATTCTTTTTCTTTCAAGCTGTTAAAGAAATATACAGAAGTATAGACTATTACCAGCAAATCAATCGTGTTAGTCCTAGTTATTTGAAGATTCGAAACTTTGTTTCTAGTTGCAGCACTGATTACATAAAATTTGGTAAAATTGACAATGTTTTATAATTTCAATACCTATCTTCTGGAAGTCCGAATTTTGAAACTTTTATTTTAATTTTCGTTGCACCAGATATCAGGAAAATTGTTAATCGTATAATTCGGATTCTTGTAGAATTATATCTAAAGAACATCACTTGTCTTTATGAATTAACAATGTTAGAAAATAAATTAGATCCGTAAATAATGCCTTCAAAAGGCTATATTCGTCGCTAATTCTAAGAAAAGAAGAAAGTAAAAGTGCTTAAATACATGACAGTATATATATATATTTACAACTATGTATATATAAAAAAAAAATAAAAAAAAAAAAAATTTTTTTGCAAAATAATCTAGTATGTTGTTATTCCCTTAAGATTATCATATTAGAAATTATCACAAATCTATATTTTTTTACTTTAAATACATTATAAATATTCGTAGAAATATTTCTTTTTTCTAAATAGAATTTGTTTGTTATGAATACGAGAAATTCGAGTAGAGGGTTACATAATAGTTCTTTCAGAGGTCATAGAAGAAGTCTATCTGCATCTCGCAACAACATTTCACAAGATTCGGTGAATCAACGCAAATCGCGAGTAATTCATTCCCCTGTTAAAACGCAAGGCACTAAGCAAAAGGTTGAAGTCACTCAGAATTCTAACGTTTTACCAACAATTCAAAATAAACAACAAGACCAAACAATGAATACCAATACCACTAATTCTTCACATTCTCAAAAATTGTCTCTATCAACTAAACAAACTGACAATATAGAAGAAGCTGAGCTACCTTCTGGCTCAAGATGTATTCCACAAAACACTGATCCGATTAGTTCAGAAGCAAATATGGGTACTCCATTAGATTCTTTGATAGCTCTCATGGAGCAAACTATGCAGAATACTAGAGAAGAGTTTAGGAGGGAATTAAGTTCAATCAGAGAAAGCATATCTCAAATAGGAAATACGAATGCTTCTATCACTTACAGACCACCTGATTTGTCAACTAATTTTGTCCAACCTAATTTACACAATTTCAATATGAATACAAATCCTTCAACTATGAGTCATTCCATGGATTTTCAAACACAATCCAATGTTAATGCCGAATCAAACGTCAAATTGGAAAAATGGAAAATTTCATATGACGGTTCTGGGTCAGTATCAGACTTTCTTTTTAAAGTTGATACATTACGAGCCAGATCGAAATGTTCAGATGAACATATTTTATCCAACTTCCATGTACTATTAGACGGTAAAGCTGAGCAGTGGTACTGGCTCTTTACAAAGCAAAACCGAGATGTTTCATATACTCTTCTTTGTAGAGCTCTTACTAGAGAATTTGGTCACTCAGAGTCTGACCACGATATAATATTAAAAATCTCGTTGAGAAAACAACAGTACAAAGAAGCGTATGATGATTTTCACGCCGCTATTGTTTCGATGAACTTGAGACTTCGAACACCTCTGCCTGATTGTACTCTAATTGACATTGTGAAGAGAAATGTTAATTCAAACCTCCGATTTTTGTTATTCAGCTCTGATTCAAAGTCTATGAATGATTTCAGAGATATTGCCCGTAAAGCGGAAAAAGTCCTCAGAGATAACAAATTTCAGAACCCCAATTTAGTATCAACTCGTAATGTAAATGAACTTGAAAGCGCCATTTGTGAGGATAACGATTTAGAAGATAACGACCCTCAATTAGAAGCTATTCAGTTATCAAAGAAAAAGAACCCGTACGATTATTCACAAATACAATGTTGGAACTGTTTGTCTTTAGGACATTCTTACATTTATTGTCCCGAGGAAATACGAAAAGCCTTTTGTTTTAAGTGTGGGCAGAAAGGAGTCCTTACTCCAAAATGTCCAAACAAACACTCTTTTTTAAGACAGGGAAACCAGAAAATGGGCGAAATGGCTACCGGGGACACTCGTCCAGGTCACCCTACCCCGAGTTTAAATTAAATTCTGAATCATCTTCTAAAAATTTTTCTAAAAATAAATTTTCAAAAACCTTTCAAAGACAAAAATTTGACTTAAGCAACTCTACAAATAGAAAACAGGCTACAAAAAGAAAACCTTCACTGAAAATACTGAAATGTAGACAGCGCTTTAAAGATCGGAAACTTGTGCGTAAAATTCTAGAATCGACTATCATTCATGGTCCTGATGATAGACCATTTGCAAAAATAAAAGCTTTTCATGAGGATTTAATAGGTTTGCTGGATTCAGGTGCAAATGTCTCCGTTTTAGGAAAAAATTGTCTACTCTTCTTAGAAAGGAATGAAATTTCTTATAAACCATTAAAATCTTCTTTAAAAACAGCAAGTGGCTCTAAACAGGATGTAATTGGCTCTTGCTTGTTACCAGTTCTTTTTAAAAATGTTACACGCAACATAGAATTTTATTTGGTTCCATCTTTAAATCAGGAAGCATACCTAGGCATAAATTTCTGGCGGGAATTCGCATTGGCTCCAGATATTTTCCCAACAGTTTCTGCTATTCATGCCGAATTATCTAAGCAAACTGATTCTAACGCCAACGCTAAATTCCATAAGCTTTCTTTCGAACAGCAACTTATTTTAGAAAGGACAATTTTACAATTTCCCTCTTATGAAAAGCTAGGACTTGGGTGCACAAATTTATTGGAACATGACATCGACACAGGAGATGCAACTCCCATTAAGTCAAGGCATTACCCATTATCACCTCCACGCCAAGAAGAAGCATTCAAAGAAATAGAAAGACTTCTTAATATGGGTGTAATAGAGGAATCGAACTCTCCATGGTGTTCTCCAGCTGTCTTGGTGCGAAAACCGGGAAAAGGAAAAGCTTAACGCAGTTACCAAAAAAGACTCATATCCATTGCCCCATATAAATGGTTTATTAAGCAGACTGAAAGAAACATATTTCATAAGCGGTATTGGATGCATTTCTGCAAATACGGCTTACCGAAAACTCAAAGGAGAAAACAGCATTTGTAATACCAGGAAATCCCTTGTATCAATACAAGTTTATGCCATTCGGACTTTGTAATGGACCACAAACTATGAGTCGACTTATGGATAAAGTGATACCATCAAAGTTAAGGGAAAATGTGTTCATCTATTTAGATGATTTGTTAGTATGTAGCTCAGACTTCGAATCACATATAACACTTTTGACTGAAGTTGCAGCATACTTAAAACAAGCTAATTTGACTATAAACGTTGGCAAAAGTAAGTTTTGCCAAACTGAAATTCGCTATTTGGGATACATTGTAGGAAACGGCTGCCTTAAAGTAGACCCAGACAAAGTGAGTTCAATAGAAAAGTTCCCTTTACCGAAAAGTCCCAAACAAGTCCGTAGATTCATCGGAATGGCGAACTGGTACCGGTCGTTTGTAAGTAATTTTTCTGATCTTTCTGCTCCGTTAACTGACTGTCTTAGGAAGTCGCAAAAATCGTTTACCCTATCCGAAGAGGCGGTAATTTCATTTGAAAAGCTCAAAAAAGCACTTTCTACAGCCCCTGTCTTGGCCCAGCCAGATTTTAAAAGAGAATTTATAATTTAGTGCGACGCCTCAAGAGTTGGAGTGGGTGGAGTACTTTTTCAGTACGATGATTCTGGTAATGAACACCCTATTTCATTTGTTTCCCAAAAATTAAACAAGGCTCAAAAAAATTACACCGTTACAGAGTTAGAGTGTATGGCAGCTGTTGTATGCGTCAACAAATTCAGACCATATGTAGAAGGTTTGCCCTTTCGTATTCTGACAGACCACGCTTCACTTAAGTGGCTTATGTCTCAGAAAGACTTAAGTGGAAGACTGGCCCGTTGGAGTCTGAAACTGCAAAGATATGACTTCACTATAGAACATAGAAAGGGCTCCTTAAACGTCGTTCCTGATTGCTTATCCAGATTGGATACGGATGAATTATCACTAATAGATATACCACTCGAAGTGGATTTGAATTCTAGAGAGTTTGATAATGAAGAGTATCAGAATCTCAGGAAAACTGTCGAGGAAAATAAGGAATCATTACCGGACATCTGTATAGTAGATAACTTAATTTATAAAAGGGCAAAATTTAGATCAGGCTCTGTAGAGGAAGAGGAAAACTTATGGCGTCTCTGGATTCCGAAAATCTTGTGTAAAAATATGATAGAAGCAGCTCATAGTTCAATAACTGCATGTCATGGCGGTTTTTTTGAAAACCTTAGTAAGAGTGAGGCAAAAATATTTTTGGCCAACCATGGCAAAAGATATCAGAAATTACATTCAGAATTGCGATACATGTAGGATCATCAAGTCCAACAATATGATCTCTAAACCTCCTATGGGTAACCAATATACCACACACAGGCCCTTTGAGAGGTTTTACTGTGATTTTTTGGGACCTTACCCTTTCACGAAACAGAATAATTCGGTCATTTTCATATGCCTTGACCATTTAACAAAATATGTTTTTCTAAAACCCTTTAAATTTGCAACAGCAGCTAATGTAATATTATATTTCCAGCAAGATATTTTCCCAACATTCGGAGTCCCGAGATATATTCACAGTGATAACGCGAAACAATTCGTATCCCATGAAATGAAGGACTTTATGAATATGTATGGCATACAACATGTCACTACTGGATTTTACGCACCGCAAGCCAATGCTTCAGAACGCGCAAATCGCGAAATAATTTCCAAAATTAGAAGTTTCCTAGTCGATCATAAAGACCATAGTAATTGGGATAAATATATCCCACAGGTTCTATCTATTTTAAGAAGTGACTATCATTCCTCTATAAAGTGTTCTCCATATTTCGCGACTTTTGGTCAAAATATGATACAGCATGCTAGCACTTACAATGTTTTAGACAAACTTGGCTGTATGCAGGGAGAAGATGTTTGTGTGTTAGAAAACTGTGATAAACTGAATAGAATCAGAGACAAAGTTAGAAGTAACTTAAATGAGGCACATGAGAAGTCTAGTAGAAAATATAATTTAAGAACAAGACCAATAAATTTTCATAAGGGACAGATTGTATTCAGGAAAAACCATGTCCTCAGTGATCAATCTAAAAAGATCAACAGAAAATTCCTGCCGAAATATGTGAAATGTAAAATTCGTGATAAAATAGGTAACACATTATACGATATAGAAGATTTAAATGGTAAATATATAGGAAAATATCACGCGTCAGATATTAAGTCGTAATTTAGCCCGGCTTTCGTGGGTCGTGCCACACTGGGTCTTTTGCAGTAAAAAAAAAAAAATTTATTTTCTTAATTATCACATTTAATTGTAATATTTAATTATACCTATAATATTAAATTAAAATTTAGTTAAAATAGTAACAGTTTTTTTTGTTTCTATGCCTTCAGCGATTAAAATCTTTTCCTGTTCATTTTTATAACAAGTAAAAAATGAAGCAGTTTTTGTAACGATTTCTTTTCTTTACATACATATTTATTTAAGTATATTAATGGCAATTAGCATACATTCCCAAATTATTGCATGTGATATATATTCTCTTGATAATTTTTTTTATATATGATCTGCATTTGTATGTTTGTTTGTACATTCAATGCACTTGCATGTTCTCAGATGTTGATACCGTTGTCGATCTCGTGATTTTCAATATCTTTTGTCTCCCTTTTGCGAACGGACAAACAAATTATCTTCTAACAATGTTAAAGAATAATTAGTCTATTTCTTTTACATTCATTATAATTTGGCACATAAAATAAAGCTTTCCCTTTTACAAACCAACGCTTTTTATGTGATATTAATTAACGATCACTTACAAAAAGACAGTTCTGAAGTAAAGTTAATCTCAGATAAAGTCAATCACTATAAAATTAAATTTTCATAAAAAAAAAAGTAAAACAAAACTGTGAAACGAGACGTTGCTGTTATTTTCATATATAAAAAAAAAAGAAATAAGTCCAACGCACATTTTGCACTTGGATTTAAGCCTATACTCGTACATACATATGTACACCAGGAAAGTGACCACTTGACGTCATTTGATAAATTATTACCACGTTTCGTTTTCTTTTTCTCATTGAATTGGGGAATCTAATGCTTTCGCCAAATATATGGAAATATTCCGTAAATCATCTGATCAAGTGATAAGATATTCCAGCATCATTGAAGCACGTTTCGAGCCTATCCAATTTTTTTTTAAATTAATGGTAAATTATAGTTTTTTCTTTATTTAGAAACTAATTATTATACAATTGTCAACACCTTTTTTTTATTGCAAATTTATGAAAATTGAAATTATATTAAATATGTTGTATATTATATTAAATTAAATTAAGTTTATATGATCTGAATTGTACTTTAAAATTTTTATTAAAATCATGATACTTTGCTGATTTGGAAGAAAAGTAATATAAAATTGAAGAAATACTTAAATTTTTTTTATTTATAACTACACAAGATTTGTTAAAATATCCTATTCTAATTTGCATTAAATTACCTATCATTTGTTAACTTAACATTATATGTTCATATTTATATAAATTATATTAAATTTAATGCATTCATAATGTTCTATATTATCTAAATTTACTATAATAAATATATTTAAACTATTTTCAGAATTTTGTAAAGTATTATAATTATGAATACGTATATATTTTTTTATTAACTAAATTATTTTTATGAGTGTATATAATATCTAATCTACACTATACTATGTATTATTTACAAAATTTTTAATACTTCATCATCACAATCATCTCGTCACATATATTCTTGCATTGATGGGCCCACCAATCGGAACGATATAGAACGAAAACAACATTATTCAAAACATCAAATTTTGTAAGTAAATCATAAAAATAATAATATGTAAATTCATTTTTTTTTTTATTATTTAATTTATATACGTATTCTAATTCAGTCCGATTCTATTTTGTCCCCTTTCCATATTCTCATTTCTTACACAAAATATTTTTTTTATTATTATCATTTCTTTACTTTTATTATTTTACTTACAATAGTACGCTTTCTGCACTCGGTGTATTAACATATAAATATATATGAGTTGTCTATATTATGTTTCTCTTTTGATTTTATTTTCTTTATTTCTTTTAATCAATAAATTTCTCATTAAGTTTAATTTGTAAATATGAGATCTCAGTAGTTTAATTTGTGGGGAATAACAACAACAATGGGTTATTTTGCGTAATGAGTTAGGTCATGTATTTTAGGGACAACTTGAGTAAACTCGGGGTATTTAGTTGTCAATGTGTGAAGACAAGGGAGGGAACAAATATACCCTACATGGTGCAGATCTAGCCATGTCTATTTCTTTTGATAATTTGCATTTTTATTTTTGCCTTCTCTTTAGTAGTTTAAATATTGGCATGGGGAGAAGGTTATATGCTTACGCGCAGAACTAAATGGGTTAAGAACCAATACTACTATATGTAGAGTTAGCCGGACACAGATTTACATGCCACTAAACCTTTTTTTTCTCTTTTTCATCTTATATCAAGTTTTTTTTTTATTTTTATTATTATTATAAAAACAGCGCGTAACACCATATATAGATTAAAAATAATATTTAAGACTGAATTTTGTAAATAAAAACTGAATTTGTATATTAAAATATTATAAAATCTATTAATAAATAAATAATATTATAAATAAATAGCTATCCTACGCTCGTTTAGTCCCCTTTTACAGTTGAGAAATTGAAAGGCAGACATTTTTCTCATTCCGCTTTAAACTTGCCTAAACCTTTTAGAGTTGCGAAATTAATAGACAGACAGAAATTTTTTGTTTATTTTTTCGTTCTTCTTCTATGTTGATTGTTGTGGAAATTTTTATTATAAAAACGCATTGAAAATAAAAGAAATTAAAAAACATATTCAAACAACTGTTAATTATAAAGTTTTTGTTATCAATAAATCTATTTGGTTAATAAATTTAATTATTTTTGCAATACGCGCGTTAAAGTGAGAAAAATGATGTGAAGCAACAACATGAAAAATGCGAAGGGTGGAAACTGTAAACGAAAAATGTCTTAAAATGTCCAGTACAGTAGAGGTCTACCGCACACTCTTCCTCTTCAATACATCGCCTACAAACTTCGTCTGTCTGTCTTTGAATTTCTCAACTGTAAAAGGGGACTTATAGGCTGAGCTCAACCCTATCTTTCGCGCACCTGGAAAAATACTTCGTCAGGGACTGATTTGGATGGTAAGTTATTTTGTACTGTTTTCCCTATAATTTTAATAAACTAATACACATATATGCTATATTTTTTTTGTTCGTTAAGTTGTTCGTGGTATAAGTCCGGGTCGGAACAAAAAGGCAGAATACCTGATCCGGAGATGGCTGGTGTCGAGCTGAAGGCTTCTTGTTCCTTCGATGGACGTGGCCGCAATGAAGTGGCGGCGTTTTATTTATATCTGGTACTTTTCATATATTTCGTTTGTGTTTTAATTTGACTTTTTATTTTTTTTTATTTTTAATATAATAGTTTTTAAGCTATTAGTTTTTGTTCTTTTTTGTTTGTTTTCAATTCAATTTTTCTAAAATGTCTGTTTTCTTTTATGTTTTACTTGGATTATTTTTAATTTGTGTAACTTTTTTAACTGTTAAATTTTATTTATATTCTTGTGTTGTTTTTAAATGTTTATTTTAACAATAAAAAAATTTCATCTTATCCGTTTTGTGTCTTTACTTTTTGCCAGAACCACTAACCACATCAGTCTTCCTTCCAATACGGGCACCCAACCAGGAATGATCTTTTCGATCTCGAGGCCAAAACAAGAATGTCTCTACCTTCAGATACCGAATTCCAAAAAGGGAATGTCGACATCTTTATTTTTTTTTCTTTGTCCGCCAATAAATCTCTGTGGACTCAAAAAGATGTCGTCCAAAAACCGCTTTTATTTTCCAAAAAAAACCCAAAAAAATTCAGCAATTTATTTGCTATCTTGTTTGTTTGTTTATTTTTTTTCTTTTCACCTCTGCCCTGTCTCTTGTTTACTTTGCCACCCTTCATTTTACCTACACATTTACCTAGACATTTTTTAATTGTATTATTATTCCTATCGATGGCACGATCATTTAATTGTAATTGGCCGATGGACAAAACAAAGGAACCCACAATCCGGCGAGCTAATGCCGCAGCAACGATCAGCGTGCCAAGGCCAAAACCGTCGCCTGGCATATACATTTAAAAACATGTGTTTGAACATAAGAAAGTAAAACATGTTCTAATTGAAATTATGTATCATTTTACACAAGCAAAGTTTTTGAGGTCACCTTAAGGCCTCGTTATGCGAACGTTGTTTTAAGAAAAACGCAACGTAATGTAACGTACGTACGTATATGTAGTTAGAGAAAAGTTAAAAACGTAACAGACGTCAATAAAATAAACAAAAACAAAACATTGTGCAGCATAATTGTTGCCACACGCCTCTTTTTTTCTACCATCTTGAAGCCTATACAGCTTTTGTTGTATATACACTCATTTGCCTGTACAAGTAAAATAAGTTTTTCATCATCCATATCGTTTATTTATTTTATAAAAAAACTTTAATTCAAATTGAAAAAAAAATTTTCAACACAAAAACTAACACAATATTGATGTCGGCTGTTTGGCATAGTGATGGGCAATGTTAAATTATTTTCGTACATATGAAATTGAAAAAAGTACTAAATTGGCTTCGAGAGATATAAAATCTACATTGTAATTTGTACAATATCAATATTATTATTGTTGTTGTAGTTATATATAAAATTATTAATCGAAATATATTATAATTAATAGAAAAAGATATTAATCTTGAACTCTTTACAACTAATTATATACAATTGAAATGTAACATATTAAATTATAACAATAAATAAATAAATTTTCGTTATTATTAAAATTATTATTATCGTTGTTTTTTTGTTTTTGTGGTTGTTGTTGTTATTATTTCTTTCTATTATTAATATTATTATTGGTTTTGTTGTTGTTGTTATTATTATTATTATTGTTGTTTCATTATAATTATTATTATAATTTTTACCATTATTATTGTTATTATAATAATTATATTTATTAAAAAAAATGTATATTGTATTTCAAATTAATAATTTTATTTTTATTATTAAAACCATTATTATTATCATTGTTATTTTTATTTTTATTATTTGTTTTTGTCATTCTTATTGTTACTGTTTTTTCTGTTACTAAAATTATTATCATTGTTGTTATTATTATTATTTTTGTTATTAAAATCGTTATTATTTATCAATTATTATTATTTAATTTATTACAATTCGTACTTTTATGAACCAATATCATTCATTTCTAATGTACCGCAATTGTATTTTATTAATATGAGTGCCAGCACTGGCTTACAACTGTCACATAACGGCGTCGTAAAAATCTAATTTACACAGGTTGATACGTTCCGGCAACGTGACAGTTAATTTCAGTAAGCTTTTACATTGTTTTGGTATACTCAAGAACGTACGTTACGTTACATTACGTTCGCATAATTCTACCTTTAAGCCGCAGAGCTCATATAAATATTTATAATAAAAAAAAAATAAATCATGTCAAATATATATACTTAGTTTTTTGTATTACGGTGTAATATTATAATTTTGGCCATATATTACTGAATAAATAATTGAAACAAAAGTCTTGTCTATGATTTAAATTTCAATTCTTAGAGAAATATGTTACATATTTTATAAACTAGTTTCTCATACCATGGTTAAATACTCCGAAAATTGTTTAATATTAACTCCATTTTTTATCAGTGTAATTTTGTAGTATGGCAACTCATTATACTCTGATGCAATGCTAAATACCGAATACTCCTTTAATTTACAACATTGCATATACCTATCGCTTATGGTGGATTTTCGCATGTTTTCTTGATTTTATATTGGTTTTCTTCGCTGTTATAGTACTCGCAAACTTAAAACCGAAAATTAATCCGCAAGTTTGCAAGACATCCTAATACTAAAATACATTTTTAAAGCAACACTCAATAATGGATATCTCAGGAAACAATCGGTATGAATTATTATTTATGGACGATGACTCTACCGCTTCACCGGTACAGGCCCATTCTGCTGTTTCTAAAAAGAAGTCTACAAACTCTGCAGCTCCAACAACCAAAAAATCGACAACAGGCAATGCAAAGAAAAATCTCAATGTTGAGAAAGAAAATAAATCTGGTGCTCTCAACAAAAATGAATCTGGTAATAAAAAATCGGCTCCCGGCCAAAAAAAGCCTAAAAGCGGAGCACCTGGAGCTGTTCTAGACAAAAGTCGCACTGTTGACGGAGAACCACGTAGAGTTGCTTTTAAGTCGCAAATTAATGAAGTTCGTGAAGAAAGAAACAATCGGCGAAACTTCCGCGAAGGTGCCCCTCAAGTTGGAGAATTTGGAAATGAGCAGCGAGAGCCACGCCAATTTAGAGATCGTGACAATAGAGGTCCTCCGCGCAATCGTGAAGGCGGGTTCCGCGGTGGTAAACGTGAGTTTGACCGCCAATCTGGTTCCGATAAGACAGGCAAGTAAAAAAGAAAACAATTTTTGTGTAAATGATGGTATTTAGATAACGGAATAAAGCGCCATTTTTATTTCGTTTTTGCACTAATCAGCATACAAATTTTCATTGTAAATACAGGCAATAATATTTAAATACAGTCGGGCCTCGATTATGCGTCATTCGGTTAACCGGTAATCCCGATTAACCGTGATGGAAAAATATCAGTCTATTTTTTTTGTTTGCAATGTTTTCAAATTGCTTCGATTATTCGTGATAGCAGAATTTTTTTTTTATTAACTAAATTCATACATACAATATAATAAACATGAAAATGGGGAATTCCCTTGTTTGCATACGATGATTTGGAAGCATTTAAAAGTGATTAGATCATTTTTAAATTTGAGAAGTGAGAGTGACTAGATCTAAATACATTTAGTATGGCATCGTTACTAGTGGTAAAAAGATTAAGAAACGTTTTAAATATTGAACATATATGTAGTTAAAATATTTACGAGCATTCAAAAATAATTTTAGTTTTAAAATGCTAGCTCAAAAATACGAAGTTTTAAGAGCCAGCTTTTAGGATGTAGTTCAACCATTTTATTGTTTTAACTTCAAATTAAGTTTTTAGGATGTAGTTTACTTTGTTTTAATTGGCGTTTAAACCTTTAAGAATGGGCGTTTAAACTCGATTTATAACGTGCGCAAAGATAGCGTCGATTTTTAGCGTCAAAAACGCCAAAATATATTAGTGATTTTGGGAATTCAGAAAAATTAGAATTTAAATATACGCAAAGTATTTAAATGAAAAATCATAAAAACACAAACAATAGCATAAGGAATTCAGAACAGGGGGGTTACTCCGTATTTCGATTCGAAAAGAAAATCATTCGAATTGGTATACTTTTTACATTGTATTTCGAAAGCTTTTGCTTTCGAATCGAAATACGGAGTAACCCTCCTGAATTTAAATTTTAATTTAATTTAAAAAAATAAATATTTTATAAGAAAAGTTGGTTGAAAATAGTCAGACAAATATGGGATTTCGTATTTCATGGAATACTCTCGACGTCAAGGAACTACCTATATAGATTATGAAAATACATCATCTAAGGTATCTAAAACGCCTTCCGCTGGAAAGTTTTCCAGAAAACTGGCTTCATCCAAAATGGTCAGAAAAATCTGGGATTTTAAATAAAATAGAATCAGGGTACTGTTAGAGCATAGACTCAATGAGAATTGAGTAGTATACATCCCACTGAATAAAAAAAAAGCTTTCCGCCATTTTGTCATACACCACGTGCTTTTTGCTATGGAGGAATCAATTTCTTTAATGGCCGAATTCACAGTCTTTAGTTAGCTAATGACAAAGGCTTAACTAATGATTCTTTATTCGCAATGCTTAGTTTGCCATAAGAATAACAAGTATTAGTTAAAGAACCGTTAGTAAATTAGTTTACCAATGGTTAACTAATGACTGAGAATTCGGCCATAAGTGTAGGAAAATTTTTTTCTTTTAAGCGCGTGCTTACCAAATCAACCGCAGATATAAAGATGACAAATACAAGGTGGCGCAAAAGTAATCTTTCTATCAGAAAATGCTATAAATTTTGAGATTGGCCCCTAATGTCAGTTCTGTTTTGACATTTGTATAGTAAACACATGCGAAATACACGTTAATAAACAATGTTACGCTACCCTGCTCCGGAACGCGGAATATTGCTGACTATTTATTTGACCAATAATCGCTTCTGGGGCTCTGAAAATCCGCGTGTAACCCACGAAGAGCCATTACACCCGCTCAAAGTCACTGTACTGTGTGTATGGTGAGCGCTACAGAGCAATGATCAACGAGTTCTTTTTGCAGCAACTTGATGAATTGGGATTGGAAAACATGTGGTTCAAACAGGACGGTGCAACGGCACAAACTGCACGTGTCACAACCGATATGCTGAAGGATGCATTTCCCGGGCGCCTAATCTCCCGTTTTGGCGATTTGCACTGGCCAGCAAGATCGCTTGATTTGACCGCTCCAGACTTATTTTTGTGGGGCTTTTTAAAGTCGCGGGTTTATGTCAACAAGCCTCAGACTCTTGCAGCTTTTAAAGACAATATCCGTCAAGAATGTGAGGACCTATCGCCGGAAGGTTTGGCCAAAGTGATGGAAAATGCCAAAAAGGGCTCAAATGACAATCAACTGTGGCGGCGGCCATATACTTGACATCATATTCTTGACTTGATGTAAAAAAATTAAAAGACCAAATAAAAATAATCCACAAGAAGAATCAAAGTTTTTCATTTTTTTTAATTACAGCTAAAAAACATCGGAAGTTTACTTTTGCGCCACATTGTACATAGTTGCAATAATTATAAAAAATGTAATTGTTTCTCTTATTGTCAACACGCAATGCTTAATTATATTTTTAATTTATTTTTACCAATGAAGAGAAATGAATTCATTAAAAAAATTAGAAAATTAATATTTGTTGCTCACAAATTAGCGGTTGATTTGATTGTTTGGTTTTTATTTCGTTTTTTATTATCGATTAGAAAAATGTACAGTGGCTCCATCGCATAATCGGACAAGTGTTTGTATGATACTTCCGTTCTCTGAACTAAAACAAATCGTAATAATTTTTATTTATTTTTTGTTTTTATTTGCACTCTACACTCTAATCTTTCCAAATATAAAAAAAAAAAATATCAATATTCTCGATGATAACTGTAAATTTACATAGAAAAACAAAATTAACTCATTTTTTTGCGCTCAACGCATAATCGGACAAAGTAAAACATCAATAATAAAAATACCGTTACTTTACAAATATGCACTTCAAAACTTTTTTTTGTCACATTAGTCATAACTTGCATATATTGGCAGACATTTCTAGTTCTAACAATAGGTAAAAATTTATTAGAAATGGCCCCTAAGGGAAAGCAATCTACTGTCGAAATAAGACAATAGTGAAATTGAATCTTGAAGGTAAAACAGTGAGAGAAATTGTTGAATTAGTTGGAAGAAGCAAGTCTACTGTCCACGACGTTATTAAGAGATTCCGTGATGAGTTTAGGATAGCTAATAAAAGTAGAGAAGGTCAGGGCAAAATATTAACTCATCGTGAAGAGCGTTCTTTGTTGAAGGAAATCAAACAAGATCCGTTTACAACTGCAAAAGAACTAAAAATATCTTTAAAAAACAGTAGTGGAAGATATGTTTGCTTAAATACTATTCGTAATACATTGCACAAATATAACTACCATGGTAGAGTTGCCAGAAAAAAAACCATTTATTAGCCCTAAGAATAAAAACAAGAGAATAAAATTTGCTAAAGAGTATTTGCTTAAAACAGAAGATTTTTGGAATAAGGTAATTTGGTGTAAAGATATCTTAAATTACATTTTTGCTGATAGTTTTTATTCGTTACAAGGTTCTGTTCACTGATGAGAGCAAATTCAATTTGCATGGTTCAGATGACAAGATGTTTGTGTGGCGTAAACCAAATGCTGAATTTAATGCTCAAAATACAAAAGCTACTGTTAAGCATGGAGGAGGCTATGTTATGGTTTGGGGCTGCATGTCGAGTGCTGGGGTGGGCAATTTGCATTTTATTGATAGTAAAATGGACAAATTTGGCTACCTCAACATTTTAAAGGAAAATGTAAAGCAAAGTGCCGAGAAATTAGGCATTGCGAATGATTTTGCTGTTTACCAGGACAATGATCCCAAGCACACTTCGGGTGTGGCAAAGCTTTGGTTGATCCATAACTGCCCCAAACTTATAGAAACTCCTGCACAGAGCCCAGATCTCAACGTAATTGAACATCTTTGGGAAGAATTAGCTAGAAGAGTATACAAACAACAATTTAACACTTTGAGTCAACTTAAGGCGGCGTTAATGGAAGCGTGGAACTCCATAGAACCTGAGGTATGCTCCAATTTGGTAAAATCCATTCCAAAACGTTTTTACATGCCGTTCTTGAGAACAAAGGATATGCCACAAAGTATTAATTGTTCTCTTTTGTCATTTTTATTATTGATGTTTTACTTTGTCCGATTATGCGTTGAGCGCAAAAAATTTAGTTAATTTTGTTTTTCTATGTATATTTACAGTTATCATCGAGAATATTGATATTTTTTTTTATATTTGGAAAGATTAGAGTGTAGAGTGCAAATAAAAACAAAAAATAAATAAAAATTATTACGATTTGTTTTAGTTCAGAGAACGTAAATATCATACAAACACTTGTCCGATTATGCGAGGAGCCACTGTATATGGATAAATAAAAGTCTACAACAAAAATTAAACGTCTATAAACAACAAAGTATACAGAGGGGGCAACTTTAACGTTTCAAAATCGCTACAATCAGCTACAATGAGGCAGTTCTCTTAAAAAGAGAATGAAAATATTTTGTGGTAGTATTTGGTAATGTGAAAAAGCAAAGCACCTTATACAACAAGAATTTTGTGGACAAAACAAAATAAACAAACAATTTCAGTAGAATATTTGAATTGAAATTTTGTTTATATGTTTGTGATTTCAATAACTTACTAAATTGTATTTTAATAATTGTTATACTTTGTGGTATGCATTATGGAGTTTGTGCATTCGTTAGATGATATAAATGCATTTTTTTTTTTCAATTCAATTCAATTTATTCAATAGCTTTTAAGCCTATTGGCCAATAAGCCGGTACAAAAATATATACAATATACAATTAAATTAAGAAAAAAATTTAAAAATTTAAAAAAAAATTTTCAGTTGATAGACTTTAAGTCCTTTTATAAAAAGTACATTATTGTTTGACTTTTTTAAGAACTTTGCAAAATCTGTATCACACAATTTAGTTACACTTGAGCTAAAGCTCTAAAAATTCAGTAATACTAATAAATGATTCCTAGATGTGATCATTTTTTTTTTTGACTACCATTTGGAATAATAGCATGACAAAATATAATCATGTTGTCAGAGATGACTTTTAACACAAATTGTGCAAATAATGCATATGAAACCTCATTCAATCGACTGTTATACCCTAGACACATAGGATTTGCATACCATATTAGTATACTATACTACATGTGTGTTAACTTGTACTACAATTAATCCATAAAACAAGCTGGTTTATATCTGGTTTCAATACTACGAAAATAATCGTGGTATAAATGTAGTATGTTGTCTGTAGCTGTGTTCAATAAGCATTGGGGAAACCCTCTCACAAAATCGATTGCCAGTTCTTTTAATGACAGTTATATTTTGTTCAATTTCTTTTCATTTTTTTTTATCAAAACCCAGTCAGCATTTACATATAAAAAAAGCGTTCAAATGTAAGCAAGGAAAATTTATCTATATTTTCCAGTACAGAACTTGCGTTTCATATATGCTCAAAAATTTCGGTGCTTCTGCGCATAACACTTTTCTTCCTTTTTGCTACAGACATTAAATAAGTAGATAATTACCTTTTTTTAATAAGAAAATGATAATTAAAAGTATCAAACACACTTAATTTAACAACAATTTAACACTATTTATTAACAAAACTTATTAGCACAATTTTTAACAGCGAGAATGACACGTTTTTCTTAAATTTATGAAACTCTTGCATTTGCAAGCAAATTGTCAACGACGTTCGCAAAACACTTGCATTTGCAAGCAAATTACCAAAAACATTCGCAAAACACTTGCATTAGCAAGCAAATTGTCAACGACATTCGCAAAACTCTTATTTATGCAAGCTGGCTGCAATCTTAATTTACAAAACGCTTGCCAATATGTTTATTGGGAAAGTAAAAACAAAAATACTAGTATATGTACCAAGGTGAATTTAAATACTAGGTGATAGCGTAGCGCCAGCTGATTATTCATGGTGAATTTGAAAATGCCAAAAAGTTATATAAAAAAAAAACTTTTTGACAGTGACGAAAGTTTTTCATATAGAAAAATGCCTGTTGTTCTTGCCTTGTTGTAATTGTTGTAGCAATGCGGTCACCTGGTATTTAATTTCACCATGATATGTACTACATGTCTGTCAAGGTAATTTAGTATCAAAAACCATAGTATTTGTATTATAGTATAGAAATCCTATGTCTGTCAGGGGTATTAGCCGAAAATCCTATATCCACATTTAGGTCAGAAAAATGTCGATCTATAAAATATGTTTTACAGTAGGTACGTTGAATGAAATATATTTTGTCAAGATAAATATAATCATCAAAAATAGAACATTATTCCAATTTGGATTTTTTGTCTGTGTGCCAGTCTGTCTTTCAAATCAATTAAGTTACACTATCATGATCAGAAATTATATGCAGTCATTAAATGAGTTCATGAAATTTAATTTTCATTAAATTATTTTTACTGAAGTAGGAGCAGAAGAAAAGGAAAAACAAGAACTTAAATAGAAATTAATAAAAATGATAATTACAGAAAACTTCGAACCACCAGTCACTGGTTAAAGGATTGATGTTGTCTGTTGACTAACAGGCACCGTAGTGGTGCAAAGGGTCAGAACGCAAAAAAGAATTCTGATGAGAGAAAGTGGTGTTTCTCGAAACATATGTAAATTCAACCAACAACCCAGGTTCGAATCCCAGTCAATAAAAATTATCAAAAATAAAATTTTTCAAGTTGTAAAATAATTCCTACTTCAGTAAAAATAATTTAATGAAAATTAAATTTAATGAACTCAAAGCTTAACTAAAGAAATATCAAAATTAAATATTAACATTAATTAATTATTCTATTGCAATGCAACTCTGTGTCAGTAGATGCTACATTGAAATAGTATGCTTTTTCTATGACTATGATTATGGGCCAATGCATTATATAATTTATGATAAAGCATCATACCCCATTTTGAAAAATTTATATAAAGCCCAATCATGAATTTGAATAGGAAAAATGGGAAACTCCCGCGGAATTTTTTGCACAATTTGTCATAAAAGTCAAACATGATTATATTTTGTTATGCTATTATTCCAAATGGTAGTAAAAAAAAAAAATATCACATCTAGGAATCAATTATTAGTATTATTGCATTTTTAGACCTTTAGCTCAAATGTAACTAAATTGTGTGATACAAATTTTGCAAAGCCACAGCCGAATATAGCACTCTTACTTGTTAATGCTAAAATTTTTAAAATAACTTCATTTTTCAAAACAAAATGCCATTGACATTTTATACATTAACTGCCGTATTTATAAAAAAAAAACTAGCTGACCCGGTCTGCGTTGCTGGCCTTAAGCAAACATTAGTGTTGTATTACCACACGAATTAAATTGAGCTTTTCACGAAATTTACGGCCTTTAAACAAAAATCCATAGAATACCTATCATAAAGTTTTGTTATAGAATAACTTATATATGGTGTAGGTATGGGCTCAATCAAAAAAGAAATGCATCTATTTAAGACAAATTGGAAATTATATTTATTAACTAGCTAAAACCCGGTGTGTTTCGCTTCTCGTATCGTAATGAAATAAAAAGTTTAGAGTTATATAAATATAATTATTAAGTTATTAAGATCTACAGTTTTCCTTTTAAATTAAATCTTATTACATTATCTTATTATGATTTACAATATACAAACAAAAAAACACACATTCACTTTTATATATAGATAAGGGTTTCGAATGTATACAAATTTTAACATTTAGGTTAGGTTAGAAGGCCGGTGTGAGGTTGTCCCCACACCATCACCCAGAGACCAATACGGTCCATTGTGATGCCTTTCGGAAATGTATTGAGGCACTTAGTACGTTCCAAGAGCGAAACGCCTAAGCCTTCACAAAGCCCCTTCCCCTGTTGCGCAGCCAGGCCGTATTCATTACGAATCCTTTGAGATCCCCGAGCCTACAACTCGAGACATCCCCTAATTCGCTTATGAATCTACTGCCTAGCCACCTCAACCTGCTAACTTGTAATCTGGGACAATGGCACAGAATGTGCTCGATCGTCTCCAGCTCCTCTGGGTCCTCGCATAACCCGCATATGTCTGACTAGTCAGATCCCATTATCCTTGCCATTCTACCTATCATACAATGGCCCGTGATAACGCCTATCATGGTTCTTACGCAGACCTTGCTCTCGCCTAGTAACGATTCCGAGTTGGACTTCCTGAGCACCGGCCATATCGTCCTTGACACTCGGCAGTCCGTTCGGTTTCCCCAGGCCCTATTTGTTTCGCCTAGAACCCATTCCCTGATTTCCCATAAAATAAACCTATTGGAGGCCTGACCGCCGCCTGGCAATCAGGATTCTTCCCGGGTTTTGGTATCGGCGATAGTACAGCAGTCTTCCAATCATGTGGAAATGTTCCAGTGGAATGTATGTTGTTGTAAAGTTCACAAAGTAGTGTTTTGATCACATCGGGAGCATTTTTTATCATGGCATAAGTAATTTTATCACGTGCTGGAGTCGATCCTTTTAAAGTTTTCATTATGCCATTTAGCTCAGTTATTCGGATTTTCTGGTTCATTTCCACAAATTGATGCTCTGATGGAAGGTTTTTAATATTTAAATTTGTCTTTGTAGCAATAACTTCAGGATCGAATGCTGCATCCGAGCTGAGAGATGACCAAAAATGTGCGAACCCATTAGCAATATCTAAGGGGTGTGTTAGACTATTACACTGGTTTACAGCCAAAAAATACCAAGAACGCCACGTATCTAGATAAGTTAATTGGGACCTCCTGAACACGAAAAACGCTGTAATTTTTTTTTTCTAAGTACCGTTTTTTAGATAACGGTACTTTTGTGTTTTTCGGTGTATGGTCCCATTCAAACCCTTGTGGAGCCCAACCGAAGAGCCCGATCGAGATGAATGGCATATCGTTGGAAAGGTAATCGAATGCCTTTTCCGCCGATATGCTGTAAATTTCTATCTGATAAGAAATAGCTGAGTTATGGCACCTCAAAGTTCGAAATTTGCCTATTTTTTACGTTTATTTTTAAATTTTTCTTTTTTATTTAATTTTTTTTCTACGTTACAGTTAATATCTGGAATGTTTTTTTTTTATCCAAATAGTTTATTTAATTACCAACATTTTAAGCGTAATTTGAAAAAAATCGGATGAAAAATATAGTTTTTATTAAGGATTTTGTGGAACGACAATATTTTCATCTTCATTGCTTACACACTATATTCGGCGTAAATTCAAAAAATTTAAATTAAAATGGCGAGCGACTTGAACTCTTACGTTTTTTATGTATTTTCCATATCCGATTGGAATTGATGGTTTCGTATTCCAAATTCGGGCTCTGTACGGTGACCAAGCATTTAATGAGTGTTAAGGTCCAGCTCATTTGGAGGCATGGGAAGCATTCCAGGATATCGTTCACAACTTTTTGGGAAACTACAGAAGTCCTGATTACGCAGAGAAGATCGATACATTACTGCAAAAATTCAATGCCATTGGTAAGCGTTGAGTGAAAACATGTATATCAAAAAGGCCGTTATGATTTAAAATTTATTCTTTTTAACCTTTAGGTTCAAGTATGACACCTAAATTACATTTCTTATTCAGTCATTTGCATCGGCGTAGCTAGGCCTTTTTCCTGGGGGGATCTTTTTGGAACACTTTTTAGTAAAAGCTATGGAAAATTGTTCAAATAAAAAAATGCAATAAATGAATAAAAATTCTGGGGGTGGCTAAATTTTTTCTGGGGGGGGCTTTGAATTTACGCCGAATATAGTGTGTAAGCAATGAAGATGAAAATATTGTCGTTCCACAAAATCCTTAATAAAAACTATATTTTTCATCCGATTTTTTTCAAATTACGCTTAAAATGTTGGTAATTAAATAAACTATTTGGATAAAAAATAAAACATTCCAGATATTAACTGTAACGTAGAAAAAAAATTAAATAAAAAAGAAAAATTTTGAAAAAAAACGTAAAAAATAGGCAAATTTCGAACTTTGAGGTGCCATAACTCAGCTATTTCTTATCAGATAGAAATTTGAAGAATATTGGCGGAAAAGGCATTCGATTACCTTTCCAACGATATGCCTTTCATCTCGATCGGGCTCTTCGGTTGGGCTCCACAAGGGTTTGAATGGGACCATACACCGAAAAACACAATTGTACCGTTATCTAAAAAACGGTACTTAAAAAAAAATTACAGCGTTTTTCGTGTTCAGGAGGTCCCAATTAACTTATCTAGGCAAGTGGCGTTCTTGGTATTTTTCCAAATTAAAAATTTGTAAACCAGTGTTATTAACCACATATGTGTTAGGAAAGCTTTTAATACGATTTGCCCTTTTTAACCTTTCCCCAAAGAAATCGAACATCCATTGAGGGATTCAGCGAGTTAAGGAAGTTTTCCCATGTTTTCCTCTTGGCGATTTTACATTCCCTCTTAATCTTTGCACTTAATCTTTTATATTCAATTACATTATTTTTATTGCGAATCCTTTTAAAAATTTTCCAAGCCTCTTGCCTCGAAACAATTAGTTTAGAAATATCCGAGTTAAACCATACAGGGTTATTTTTTCTCTAAGTTTTCTGCTAAGAGGAATGGATTCGTTTGCTGTTTTTCTGAAAATTCGTTTAAGCTGTGCTGCCTCTCTGTTGATGTTGGACGACCTCTCAAATTGACTCAACTAGTGCTGCCCTCTTTCCAAAAAGAGACCAGTCGGCTTTCCTGTCCATAAAGCGCGGTGAAAATTTTCTATTAGTAATTTCGACATTATTCCAAATTTTAATAGGAAAATGATCAGCAACATCAGGAATCGGTAGGCAAGTCCAGGTCAAACTTGGAGCAAGATCAATAGATGACATGGATAGATCAACAGCAGTCAATGTATTTCTAGTGTTAAGTAGGGTGGGAGATCCATCATTCAATATTACCAAATTTTTATCATTTGCAAAATCTTCAAAAAATCTACCATTTGGGGAGTTTGAGGACGAACCCCATAGTACATTCTGAGAGTTCAAATCCCCCAGAATTATATTGTAGACGTTCTCATTAATGTTTATATTGTTCATAATCGATGAAGATAGGTTAACATTACCTTCCTTGTAAATATTGGTAATATGAAGTTCCTCGTTGCTCCTTATTATTATAGTTTGGAATAGCAGGTTCCCTGTAGATGTTATATGCCTTGTTATGTTCATATTTGTTTTCAGTAGATCGGGCTCTTCGGTTGGGCTCCACAAGGGTTTGAATGGGACCATACACCGAAAAACACAATTGTACCGTTATCTAAAAAACGGTACTTAAAAAAAAATTACAGCGTTTTTCGTGTTCAGGAGGTCCCAATTAACTTATCTAGGCAAGTGGCGTTCTTGGTATTTTTCCAAATTAAAAATTTGTAAACCAGTGTTATTAACCACATATGTGTTAGGAAAGCTTTTAATACGATTTGCCCTTTTTAACCTTTCCCCAAAGAAATCGAACATCCATTGAGGGATTCAGCGAGTTAAGGAAGTTTTCCCATGTTTTCCTCTTGGCGATTTTACATTCCCTCTTAATCTTTGCACTTAATCTTTTATATTCAATTACATTATTTTTATTGCGAATCCTTTTAAAAATTTTCCAAGCCTCTTGCCTCGAAACAATTAGTTTAGAAATATCCGAGTTAAACCATACAGGGTTATTTTTTCTCTAAGTTTTCTGCTAAGAGGAATGGATTCGTTTGCTGTTTTTCTGAAAATTCGTTTAAGCTGTGCTGCCTCTCTGTTGATGTTGGACGACCTCTCAAATTGACTCAACTAGTGCTGCCCTCTTTCCAAAAAGAGACCAGTCGGCTTTCCTGTCCATAAAGCGCGGTGAAAATTTTCTATTAGTAATTTCGACATTATTCCAAATTTTAATAGGAAAATGATCAGCAACATCAGGAATCGGTAGGCAAGTCCAGGTCAAACTTGGAGCAAGATCAATAGATGACATGGATAGATCAACAGCAGTCAATGTATTTCTAGTGTTAAGTAGGGTGGGAGATCCATCATTCAATATTACCAAATTTTTATCATTTGCAAAATCTTCAAAAAATCTACCATTTGGGGAGTTTGAGGACGAACCCCATAGTACATTCTGAGAGTTCAAATCCCCCAGAATTATATTGTAGACGTTCTCATTAATGTTTATATTGTTCATAATCGATGAAGATAGGTTAACATTACCTTCCTTGTAAATATTGGTAATATGAAGTTCCTCGTTGCTCCTTATTATTATAGTTTGGAATAGCAGGTTCCCTGTAGATGTTATATGCCTTGTTATGTTCATATTTGTTTTCACTAGAAGTGCTATACCTTATTTTGCGTAGTCATATTCAATATTGTTGTGGTGAAAAACTTGGTATCCTGGTAAATGGACACTAAATTAACATTTTCAGATCATATAAATTCTATGGCTAACACATGTTGTCTAGTCTTGAGAAGACTTTACCGATTAAAAGCCTACTCCAAAATATATTAGGAGTCGTCTTGCCTATTCACTAATTATGTCACGGGTAAATTACTGCCTTGAGGTTTTTTCTGGGACATGGTCTTATAATTTGCACATTATTGAGGGAATTGTCAGAAAAATTGTGCGCTATGTATTTGATATAAATATACAAGAACATGATCGTGTTTCGTCGCTTGTTCCTATGTTTCTAAGATGTGAATTTAGCGATTATCTGAGTCTACGTATTTTGCTTCATTTCTACAAAATCATGATATATAGACAACCTACATTACTGTTAAATATGTTTTCTTTTATTAATTCAACACGTAACGTCCAGATTGATGTTCCACTGGGACATCTTTCTATTTTTTATCGTTCCTTTCTAATTAGAATTCACAGAACTTGGAGTATACTTCCCAATGAACTAAAATTGTTTTCGTATTCTTACCTTACTTATAAAAGGAAACTCCTAGATTACTTTAACAGAGATCAACTTTAAATATTAAATTGTATTAAATTCTAATTCCATTATATTGTTAATACTTTGGCTATAGAAACCTTTTATTTCAAATTTTTTATACAATAATTATATGGCTGGGGAGCCTTTTATCTTTTATTTCAGTTTCTTTTATATATTTAGTAATATTCTGTTTTTAATAATTACTAAGTTAACATATGTACATACATAGATATTTCACTAACAATACATGTTCTTGGCCATGAAGGCTTCTTTGTATTGATATTAATAAATAAATAAAATAAATGTAGCAAGTGTAGAGTTTTTTCTATAATGTGCGTCTCCTGAAGAGCTATAATGTTTGGTTTATGCCTCGCTACTAAAAGCTCAAGAGCATATTTGTTGTTTATGAAGCCTTGCATATTCCATTGGAGAATAGTAATGCTAAGGTCGGAAGTCATAAAAGTTTATTTTTTCTTGTTTTTGCCCTTTGAGGGCGGTGATTTTTGTGTTTTATTTGGAGTAATTAATACATTAAGTTGCGGAAAATTTTTATACATTTGAGTACATTGTGAACCATCTGATTTTTCGTCTCTATGTCTTGGTGGCGTGTTAAATCATAGACCATCATTTACATTCTGGATAATCATTTCTTTAGTAATATCTTTATTGGTATTAGAAAAAACGTATTCACTTGAAGTTGTGTCACTGAAAAAACTGTCATCAAAAATTTTTTTCATTTGTTGTTGTAGTGTTGTTTTCCGTTTGGTTTTTACTAAGAGAGCTTATTTGAGAAATAGAATTTTGTATAGTTGAAATAGATTTTTGACTAGGCATAATGGTATGAGCTTCATTTAATACTCTATTGGTGTTTATGTCTAATTGCATTTTTGTTGGTTTAGGTGTAAAGTTGATATTGTTGTTTTGGTTGGGTTGGGAAGTGATGGTTGTTGTAAGAGATTTTGCTTTTTCTGTTATGTCTGCTTGTTTATTTTGGTTTTCTGTTGGTTTGGTTTTGTTGTGTATTGAGGTTTCAGTTGTTGTAGGATTTTGTGTGGTTGTTGCTATTTGTGCATATGTAGGATTTTTTCCCGTTTCTTTGAATGGGTTGAAGCATATTTAATACGGGATTATCGTTGAAAATTTTCCATGCGTCACGTGTCGTACATTTTCTGGATATCCTGATGTAATTAACCGACTTGTGTTTCCAGAATGAAGGGCATTCTGGATCATATGAAGGATGTGTTTCTACTTGGCAGTTAACACAATATTTACGAGTGCATGTTTCATGTTTTTCTGTGTAACCACATTCTCCACATTGTTCAACACTTTTGCACCATTTCTTGGTGTGGCCGAGTCTTTGGCAGTTTAAACATTTCATGGGGTTAGGGATATATTCATCAACTGGAACCCTTTCCCAGCCAAGTTTCAAAAATTTAGGGCGGCTAAAAAGGTCAAATGTGATTATCGCTGCACCCGTAGACACAAATTTTTCACCTTCTTTTTTTTGTTAATTTTACGAATTTCCACGACTTTTTATCTTTTAATGCTTCCAATAATTCTTCCTCGGGTATTTCCATTATTTTCCTAGAAAAAATACGACCTTGGGTGGTATTGAGAGTTTTATGAAAAGAAATTTTCACAGGAATACAGTCGATGTAGTTAGATTTAATAAATTTTTCAGCAATTTTGACACTAGGAACTTTTATCAGTAAATCGCCACTTTTCATCTCTTTGACTTCTAGCCGTTCACGCGAAATATGGCTAAGTTCTCTTCCACTTGAAAAACATTATGCGAAGCTAGCGGCAGTACATTTTCCTTCAGAGAGATAGCTGATGCAACTAAATAACGTGGCAAGTTGTCCTGGTTCTGTGTTATTTCCGGTAAAGGAAGGAAATCCTCAGCTCGTGGTCTTTTATTTTTGTTGGGTTTACTTTTCCCGGACGAGAAGTCTAGCTCTCGAAACCGGTTATAGTCCGGTGAACCCCGTTCATGTCGCGCACTCCCTAAAAACTTATTCTACGAATACCAAACGTCCAATACGAAATAAATTACGAAAAGAAAATAGTTAAGAAACAAAATTCTCCTTATACACGAGAGAATAAAAAACAAAAATACGTCTCTCACGATAACTACGTTGATCGAGAAAAAAACTACCGACAATATTAACACGTCTTTACACGGCAATTGCCTGAAAGAGAATGACTTGACGCTTTTATTTTGCAATTAAAAGGAATCCGGTTTATTTAAAGGAAATAAACCATATGCATGTATATAATAATTATCAACATCAGTCAATAAAATATAATTCGTTGTAGTATTTAGATAAAATCTCGAAAATTGTAAATGTATATTTATATATGTATAAAGAACCTGTAAATAAAGATGACTTTAAAAATTAAAAAAAATGTATGTACAGTATCGGACAAAACCTAAGCACCCCCTCAGAACATTTTTTTTTAAATGATAATTTTTTTAAGAAAACAAAGTTATTCGCCTGTGTTCTATATTCGTAAAATGAAATGAAAGTGAAAATTCCATTCAGTTTGTGTTCTTGAATTCGTAAAAGTGAAATAAAAATGAAAATTTCATTTCCAGTTTGTTTCAAGAGGAATTGATGTGTTCTACAAATCATTTTCACCACAAAAAAAGTAATTTGAAACCGAAAGCAAATAGACGCATGAAAAAAAAACTTTTTTGTAAAAAAAAATAATTTTTAATATAATTTTTTGAATATTTGTTGCGAAAATAGCAAACTTAAAATTTATACATAATTTTCTTTATTGTAAGTTTACTTCTGTTTTAAAGGGGTAAGCACAAAAATGCGGAACAAGAGCAGTCAATCTAAAATTTATGGAAGAACACCCCGGATTAGCTTTTTTTATTTATTTCTGGACATCTATAAGGTGTGAGTAAAAATGGTTCCAATGAATAGCCCCCATCACCCAAAAGCCATGACCTTCTAGCGCCACTGTTGTAATTTGCCATCAGATGCTGTCTTTCATCACTGAGTTTCCAAATGAATGCGTCATGACAAGCTCCAGGATGACATGCGTTTACTGCAATGATGTTCATTAAATGATCACATATCTAAAAATTAAATTTCTCAGTGTTATATAAATTGTTTTTTTTTCTACTTACAGTCATTACGTTTAAACTAAAATATCCCTTTCTATTGTAAAATAGATGGCTATCCTTGGCTGGTGCTTTAATTTTGACATGACTGCCATCTACACAACCAATGATACCAGGCAATTGGAACTTGTTGTAAAAGTGCCTTTTTGATTTTAAAATGTCTTCATTGCTCCTTTCAAATTTAATCCATTTTGGGCATAGTGTGGATTCCAAAACGTTACACATACATGTTATGACTTTGGAAACTGTACTTCGTCCTAAAGCCAAATTCGAATCCTTCCCAATCATTTGTTGGGCACTACCTTGGCCGAAGTAACGAAGTGCAGTGGCCAACTTCAAAATTGTTGTCTCGTTGGCGATGTGGGATATTTCTTCTAAAACCATTTTAAATGCATCTTTATTAAGTCTGTAATACGCTATAAATCTAAAATATATATTAATCAATTTTAGATAGATCACAGATTGGTTAAAAACGTTTCTGGCAAAATATGTATTTACTTACGATTGTTCCGGCAATTCCAATGGATTTGAACAGTCCCGAAGTCTCTTTCTACATATTCTTTCCGCTTTAATTTTTTCCTTTTCAATAAAGACGGAAATTAAAAACACACCACTCATTTTAATTTTTTAATATAAAATTTATTTTTTGTTTAGTTTGTTTTATTTTGTTTGTTTAATTTTTTAGTGACATAGAAAGTTGTCTTTATCGACAATGAGTAGTTGTAGCATCGAGTATTCGGTTTACAAAAATTATTCTTCAACACTTTTTGTATGTATTCCCACTTAATTTGAAAACTTCTTAGCAAATATAAAAGCCCGAAAGTATTTTTCATATTTTGTACATTGAAAAATGCAATGTTAAAGACATATATAAACATTGTGTGAGTATTTTGATAATATCGGGTAGTCAGATACATTGATAATTTGTGTCACTAATTGTAATTAAAATGTTAACCATTCACTTTAGCATGACAATTTTTGTTTTTTCTCATATTTCTTTAAATAGTTATTTGAAACAAAATAAAACTGAAATCGTCATGAAAATAAAGTTTCATTACTTTTTAAGAACACAATGATTTTGTAAATGTGAAATTAAAAATTTTTTCACTTTCATTTTGTAGTGGAATATAGAACACAGGCGATTAACAATTTTTTTTTATTTTTTTTTTATTTATTTATATCTTTATTATTGAAAAACAATAACTTAAGGAATTCAGAATTTAAGAAAAAAAGTTAAAATTCAAAAAACAATTTAAGTCGGAAATATAGATGGACAAAACTAAAGCACCCCCAATTTAAGGTGCCAAAAAAACTATTGAAATCAATATATCGTTGCGAATCCTTTATTCTGGATGAAACACACACATCTTTTAGGCATAGAGGATATTAAATTATTAATTATATCAGGTGATATTGCTTCCCAGGCTATTTTTGCGGCTTCAAATAAATCTTCTTTGGTTTAGCAATTTTCTCGGTTGAGTTTTAAGTTAACGATCTCCCACAAGTTCTCGATTGGGTCAAGATCGGGGGATTAGGCAGGCCAACGAAGAACTTCTATCAAATTATTCTGGAACCACTCTTTAACCACTTTTGACGTATGTTTTGGGTCGTTTACTTGCTGGAATGTCCATTTAAGTGGCATCTCTTCTACAGCATAAGGCAACATCACGTCTTTTAATATGTCACGATACATGAAACGATCCATAATTCCATCAATCTTATGAATTGGCCCAATCCCTTGCCCAGAGAAAAAACCCCAGACCATTATGTTACCGCCTCCATGCTTTACAGTGCCTTTGCAATATTTAGGATTTAACCGTTGTCCATTTGCTCTGCGTACATGCCTTATGCCATCCGAATCCTTTAAATTAAACTTAGATTCGTTAGAAAACAGCACAGTCATCCATTTTTAGACACTCCAGTTGAGATGGGTCTTGGCGAATTCGAGTCTCGCTTTTTTATTTTTTGACGATATGAAAGGTTTTTTTGCTGGCCGTCGACTGAATAATCCGGCGTCTACCGCCCTTCTGCGAATCGTTCTTTCGCTAATTTTTAAATTTAAGCGATTTCGTATGTGACTAGAAGATGCCGTAGGATCATTTTGGATTGTCCTTTTAATTAAGGAGTCTTCATGTCGCGAAGTTTCACGTGGCCTTCCTCCAGATTGAGTAGAAGATGTGCGACCAGTCTCCAAAAACTTTTTAATTAGCCTAGAAATAATTGATCTGTTGATCGAATATTTTGCACTCAATTGATGTCTTGATAAGCCGGCTCTAAAATCATTAAGAATTCTAATTTTAAATTCACTTGAATATTTATTGCGCGCCATTACTCTTTATCTCAACGAAAACTTTAAAACAATGACAATTTTCGCAGAAATTCGAACAATGTCTTCTTCTTAACACTGCAGCTTAATAGCTGTTGCATTTTTGGAATTTACCGTTAACTAATGCAGTAATGTAGCAGTAGTGCAGTAAAATTTTCAAACAGAATATTAGGGGGTGCGTTAGTTTTGTCCACCTATATTTCCGACTTAAATTGTTTTTTGAATTTTAACTTTTTTTTCTCTTAAATTCTGAATTCCTTAAGTTAGTGTTTTTCCATAATAAAGATATAAATAAATAAAAAAAAAAATAAAAAAATTGTTAATAACTTTGTTTTCTTAAAAAAAAATTTTTTTTTTGCTTTTAATTATTTATTGAATCTTCATATATGAAATGACAATAAGTATACAAATCTTAATACTAAACAGAAAATAATAAGCCCAGCCAGTGCTAGACAAAAATTTTTATGATACTAAAAAATTTCACATCAACTGATCCAGCAAGCACGGATATCCCTCCTTCTCAACCGATTGTGGCCACTAAAGTTAAGGATGTCTCGTGCAAGTGAGTTTGGATGGTGTTCAAGTTTTCTGACATACTTTGACGAATATTTTGTAAATTCGACTTTTACTAATGGCACGCCTAGATCTTTGTGGATTCGAGAATTTTTAACATACCATGGAGCTGCAGTAATTATCCGTACAATTTTATTTTGACCCCTTTGAATTTTTTCAATGTTTGATGCTGAGGCCGTACCCCATAATTGAATTCCATAGCACCATTAGAACTAGAAATCATTACGATTAGAAAAATAAAATAATCTAATCATTAGAATTGAATTTTGATAAAAATTTCAGATTACTAATTGATTAGATTAGAAATAATCAAAAATCTAATCACAATTAGTGACGATTAGCATTTCTAATCAAATCTAATCAAAACTAATCCAAAAAATAATTGATTAGATTTCTTGATTATTTTTGATTAGATTTGATTAGTTTAACTATTTTTAACTATTTTTGTGAAAAGAAAATATTTATTTATCACATTTGTTGCTATATTTACATAATGTAACAGTTTTTGAATATTGCATAAATTTGCATTATATATTGCCACATACATGTGTATATGTACGCTGATTCACAAAAAATTGACATTAGACTTCATTAATACCAACTTTTCAAAAGAAATGACAATGAATTTCGTCTTGGACTATTGATGATGCCTGCTAATGAGAATAGTCGTTCAACGGGTGCTGACGATGTCAGTGGGGTGTTACACAATAGGAATGCTTCCTTCAAAACATTATATTTGTCCAAATTTCAGGGCCGGGATCCGGATCATTTAAGTAAGCATCAAACTGATTGCTTATGACATTTTTGAAACCGTTGGACTCGGTTGGTGTTACCGGGGTTTTGGGAACGTAGTCTTCTGTAACGAAAATAATATATAGTTTGAAAATCATGAAATACTGCTAAAGTTACCGTCATCATCGAAATCATAAAATGAGTTGTTATTATTCAAATTCTGCACGTCCGTTGCATTATATGAAAAACCATTTTTCAACAAAGTGCATATGACTTCAAGCACCCTTTTGTTGATCTGCTCCTCAGTAGTCAGGTGATGTTAAGTAAACGAAAAAATTATACTTGTACTTCCACAACAACAAAGTGAACCAGCTGTGTCAAGTGTTTAGTTTAAGAACAGGGTGCACCGTATGCAATTTTATGCAATATTCAAAAACTGTTACATTATGTAAATATAGCAACAAATGTGATAAATAAATATTTTCTTTTCACAAAAATAGTTAAACTAATCAAATCTAATCAAAAATAATCAAGAAATCTAATCAATTATTTTTTGGATTAGTTTTGATTAGATTTGATTAGAAATGCTAATCGTCACTAATTGTGATTAGATTTTTGATTATTTCTAATCTAATCAATTAGTAATCGTCTAAACTGGCTAACTAATCATAATTAATCAATTGTTCAGCACAATTACAATTTCTAATCCAATTGCTATTCATTAGATTTCTAATCATTATTCCCAAGCTATGGCTTTAGTATTGCATTGTACAACAAAAGTTTGCAATCCAATTTCAATGTAGAGTTTCTGCCGATTAGCCAATTAAGTTGCACTGCTTTTAATCTCATTTGTGTAAGTTTCGCTTCAATATGAGACTTCCAAGTTAAACGGCGGTCGAGGTGAATGCCGAGGTATTTGACTTCATTGTGTTGCGGGATAATTTGATTATTTATTCTGATGAACGAGCAGGTATCTTTTCGCAATGTCAAAGTTGTATGAATACATTTTTGTTCGTTAACCATGATTTTCCAAAGCTCTAACCAATTCTCTAGCTTATAAACATAATTCTGCAAATTCTGTGATGCAACTTGGTGGTCCTTATGGACGCTGATAAAAACTGTATCGGCTGCAAAAGTTGACGTATGGATTTTGGGGTCTGACGGCATGTCGGAGGCATAAATCAAATATAAAGTAGGACCCAGTATGCTACCCTGTGGCACACCTGATTCAATTGGCTGAGCGGTACTTAAAAAATCACTTTCTTTGATTTTAAATTTGCGACCGTATAAATAACTTTCCATGAGTTTATGGGTGTTAGCAGGCAGAGTTAATTTTATTTTGTGCATTAAACCGTCATGCCAAACTTTGTCGAACGCTTGCGACACATCAATGAAAAGGGCGGAGCAGTATTTTTTTTGTCTTCAAACGACCCTCTTATCACATTTACCAATCTGTGAGTTTGTTCGATGGTGCTGTGTTTAGCTCTGAAGCAGAATTGATGATTAGGAATACATTCAGTGTCATTCAGAATTGGAGTCAACTTAGTCATTAACAATTTTTCGAACAGTTTAGAAATTGTCGGCAGTAGGCTAATTGGCTTATATGACTCCACTTTGGTGTAGTCCTTCCCTGACTTAGGAATCATAGTGATCATAGACACCTTCCAATCTGCAGGATAGTATTCTAGGCGTAAAATAGCGTTGAAGATAAAGAGGATAATTCTTCTTGCTACACGAGATTACTCCACAAGCATTTTATTGGTGATTTTATCCATACCTGGGGCCTTTCTAAGGTTCAGAGTACCAATAGCGTTTTGGACATCACGAAAGTTTAGTCTTAGAGGTACAGGAGGTCTTATAACAAGTGGTGGTAAATCAGATAGTAAACACATTTCTCAAATGGTTAACAAATAATGTCCCTTTCTCGGAATCATTTCTAGCCCAGTCACCAGTCGGATTTCGCAAAGGAGGTTTTCCTCTCACTGGTCTTTTTAAACCTCTTTCCACCCTCCATAACGAGTAGTCAGATTGTGGGGTACTATCAAGACCTTCCAAGTAAGATCTAAGTGAGGCCGTTCTTTGGGTTTCTAATAAATGTCTTAGTATATCTCTGCATTCCCGTAGCCTAGGTTTCAGTTCAGGAGACCTGTGAATTTGCCACTCTCTTCTCATTCTTAATTTTTCTGATAGGAGATGTTCGAGTTCAGAGAAATAAGTTCTGTTTGTCCTATTTCTACATTCAACGTGATAAGTGGAAGTGTGATGCACAGCTCGTCGAAGGTCCTCGGTAAAGTTGCCAATCGACTCATCAATATCGTCGGTAGTTCTCAACACAACATTTTCCGTGCAATGAGAACTTAAATACTTTTTGTATTTTATCCAAATTACTCGGGTCTTAGTCATGTTCATAAATGGAGAACCACACACTTGAGGGAAATGCATTGAAATGATAGTAGGAGAGTGATCTGAGGACAAGTCAAGTGAAGGATCCACTTGCATCCATTCTACAGGGATATTTTTCACTACCCCAAAGTCAATAACATCGGGAATCTTCCGTCGGTCCGTCGGCCAATAGGTGGGATGTCCACTTGAGAGTACATCTAAGCCCATTTTCGCAATGGTGTTGAAGAGTTCATGACCCTTCGGGGTCACCAGACGTGAACCCCAAAATGTGTGTTTGGCGTTAAAGTCGCCAGCAACTAAAAATCTAGCTCCAAGGGATTTAAAGAAGTTATGGTATTGGTGTTCTTTTATTGAAAATCGAGGCGGAGAATAAATCGATGATAAAACAAATTTGTATTGACAGAATTCAATGCAAATGTTTGTTGCTTGGAGGTAATCCTCACTTATGTTATTCATTAGATAATGCTTTATTATGTTCTTTATAAGAATTGCCGAACCTCCACAAGCTCTTCCGCGGGGGTCTTTAGTATCGTAGAACTCGTAGCCATTAATTTTGAAGTACCCTGTCGACGTCAAGTGAGTTTCAGCAATCATCATAACATCAATCTGCTTATCCATCAGGAAGTATTCCAGTTCATTTTTATGTTGGCGGAGGCCGTTCGCGTTCCAGAAACAAATTTTTAAATAAATCATTTCTTTAAAATGGCTTGCAAGATAGTGGATTGCATTTTCAGCATTTCCTGCATCATGGATGTCATGGTGGTCGTAAAAGTGTTCATAGTTTGGACAAGTGTCTGCAATGTTGTCTCTAGATTGTTGATATGCGGCTCAGAATATTGGCGTTTAGGTTCCTGCTCCAAACCTGGCATATTAGATTTAACCACGTTAGCGTAAGAAACTTGTCTAGAACTAGGCGCGTTTACATGACTAGTGGTCCGTAACAATTGAGGGAAATTGTCACTCGATGCTAAATTTTGCTGTTGAGGATGATTAGGCAATACTGACGTCTTGTTGGTTCTTATGCCTTTCAAATGAGTGTAAATTGGACAACCTCTATAATTTGCGGTATGATTACCTCCGCAGTTACTGCATTTTTTGATTTTTCAATCAGTTTTCGACTTATCACATTGAGCAGTTGCATGTAGCTCCCCACACGCAACACAAATTGTCGGCAATTTACAATACGCCTTGGTGTGACCAAATTCTTGACAGTTGAGACACTGGACGGGTCCCTGACGCTTATGTGGTTCTTCCACGGTGATTCTACGATGCAGAAGGTACATCAGATTGTAGATGGGATGGGACTCGTTTTTCTTTAAGAAAACATCTCCAGGTTCCAATTCTACCCTGAACATGGGCTGAGGGATCTTTTCACGGTTTCTAATATTCACTACGCTCTTGATTTTGAACCCTTTGTCCATTAAACCGGTCTTTATCTCCGCAGGATCAACACATGGGTCTATACCCTTTAGAACGACTTGGAGTCCTTTTGCGCTTTTGAGCTGGTAGGTATAGAAATCCCTAGTCTCCCTTTCCAGCTGGTTGGACAATTTTCGAAAATCATCTTCCCTATTCACTTGTATCTTTGTCTCGCAGATATTTCCATGTTTCATTGAGGTTACGCTAAACATGTTTTCACCTATTACAGCAACAATTCCTTGTACCAATTTACTGGAAGTCGGCTCTCTCAGATAAATTGGTGGGGGCTTAAACGTCTTCTTAGGAAGTTCTGGCTCATCCGTCTGGAGGAGAGCAAACCTATTTTGATCATTACTCACGGTCTTAGGAGCTTTTGAATTTGATGACACTTGAGCAGACTTCGGGCTCCTCTGTCGCTTGAGAACGGTGCTGTACTTATCCATACCTACTTGTTTTTTGGGTTTGACTGCACTATTTGGTGAAGATGATGTTTTCTCATCTGTTGAAATCACTATATTGGGCGAACAGGAACGACGCCGTTCTACGGCTCTTGTAGTGAGAAAATTCTCCAGAGATTTTTTTTAAGGATTCTTCCTCAGAGACCCATCTAGTTTTTCTAGTCGAGCTAAGCTCTTTCTCAGAATTACATCTGAGAGGAACACTCATACAATTTTTATGCGATTTTTAGTGTTTTTTTAATTACCGATATTACCGTAGATTTTTTTAACCTATTACGAGTTATTTTTTCACTTTTTTGTTTTATTTCAAGCTATTACACTTTTTCACCTATTACGATTTTTTCACCGAAAATTCAGCCGCACTAAAAATAATACGTCCGAACAGTTCGATGAGACGAGACTCATCGAACTGTTAAAAAAATGTTCTGAGGGGGTGCTTAGGTTTTGTCCGATACTGTATATAATATAATTATGCATCCATAACAATGGTGAAGGGTATATAAGACATAGCCGAATATAGCACTCTTACTTGTTTTCATTGAATTTTTTCATTATGATGTTCCTTTGTACATTCGCATAGTTTAAAATAAAAATGTTGAAGTAAATTTTTGATTTTTGAAATAAAAATATTTTTATTATTTAATTTGTTTTTTAAGGTGTTAAAGCCATTGACAAACGTGATGGCGCTGGTGCTCATAACTGGGGATCTGTTAAGCAAGAAATCGATGACATTAATAAATCGACAACAGATGCCGATGTTACTTTAACAGACAAGGAGGAATTATCAAATGAACAAACGCCAGAACAACCTGCTGTACCAGAAGAAGAAGAAGTAAAAGAATTAACACTCGATGAATGGAAGGCATTGCGTGGAGAACGCTCAAAGCCGAAATATAACATTCGCAAGGCAAATGAAGGTGAGGATACTTCCCAGTGGAAGAAAATGGTTGTGCTAATCAAAAAGAAGGACGGCGAAAGCGAAGAAGAATATGAGTATGATCCATCTATGTATCCTCAACGTGTTGGGCGCTTGCAACGTATCGTCGACATTCAATTCAATTTCAACGATGGTCGTCGTGTTGGTGGCGGCTTTGGAAGAGGACGCGGTCGCGGTCCACGCCCTGGAGGTGATAATAAAGGACCTCGGCCCGAAGGAGACAGACAGCCCAGACAGCTGCGTAACTTTGGTGAAAGACAAAAGCGCTCTACTCCGAACGCTCTTAAAGTCGACGATGAACGTCAATTCCCTACTTTGAGTTAAACATTCAATAACTTAAATAAGTTATTGCTGGCAAATTAACAAATACAAGCCATCTTATAAACAAAAGAAGATATAAATATAGCATTTTAATTGCAGTCGTCCTCCTCATTGCCACTCCTTCATAATTACTAATTACAGAACCAGCAAAACAAAATTCCCTCATTTTATTAAACATTTTCTTTTCTTTTTTACTCATACTAACATATACATACGTAATAATATGGAGGTCAAAATGATGATTAAGAGGAAAACATAAATTTGTTAATTTTTAATGGTTATTTTTATTATATAAAATATATATACATTTTATTTCAAAATACAAATAAAATTAGTTGTAATCACAATTGAATTAAGTTCAATTAACATTTGAAATAAGATATAATGAGTGCCTAATCAAAACATGAATGAATAATAAAAAACACAAAAGCGCCAACATCCAAAGGATCAACGTATGACGGCGCAACAAATCTCTCATATTGTTGGCCGGATACAGGAACTCACGATTGCATGGTTTTGATTATCGCTACTTAAGTTATAAGCAAGAAAACAAGTAATAAATTGTTTATTTTTAATGAAGTTTTACTTACTACATAATACTATCATTAATTAATATATGTATATTTGTATGTTGGATATAAACAAATTACAAATCTTTTTGGAAAGAATAGAGGCCCTTTTGCAGAATTGCCTCCCATTTATTTTATAATTATAAATAAACAACTATTTAAAATAGTTAAAAATTCTAACAAACGAAATTTTTCTTATTGTTCTTTATCCAATGTTAGAATTCTGATGATCCCGATCGCGTTCTTCAAAGTCCTGTATAATAGTGTCTATTTCGTTAATGGAATACATTTTCCGTGCATACCCCGATAATCCAGTCGGTATATCATTAAAAGCTTCAAAAGTATTGCTTGAATCTCTAATTTGAGTCTTATCAATCTATAAAATAAAAACAAGAAAAAAACGTTCTTCAGTTACATACACAAAACCATATACAGTGGATTAATTAATGGGTCGATTACGGATGGCAACCGAACCTCAGTGGAGTTGCCGAACAAGGCAACCTAGAATTTGCGGTTGCTTTGATTTCTTTTAAGTGGTAAATTTTAAATGGTAGTTATTTTGTTGTTAAACTATTTATATTTTTAACATATAAATAAATGTCTATTTTCTTCAAATCGAAAATTTGAAAAACAGATTAAATACGACAGTTGCCTTACATAATAACAACTTGCATGTCAGGGGGGTTACTGCGTATTTCGATTCGAATGCCCCTATTGCCGTTCTCAACTCAACTAAGTTTGGTCGTCGGTCAGTCAACCCGACTTTAACTCAACCAAATTATTTTTTGGTATTGTGTAACACAACGATTTTTAGTTGTAATTGTTATGGCGTTGCCGACATGAAATATCGATTTCATGTTGGCAACACCATGCATTTTATTTGTAAAGTGAAGAAAAAAAACGCAAAAAAATCAAGTTTTTATAAAATAAAAAGAATGGATTTAAGTGTGGATTTATTTTTTGAAGACGAAAATCATGACGCTAATATAAATGTTTTACGTATACGTAGAAAAATACGCGATGATTCCAATCCTCTTGAACTACCCAGTGCGAAGTAAGAAATTTCCAAAATAAGTAACAAATATGTTAATATAATAAGTATTATTTTTCATAGAGGCAATTTTCTTTTGCTTAATTTGTTTATTTCATAATTTTTATAACTGTTTTTCTCCAAATCCTTAATACTTTTTTAAAGTTTAGCTTGTGTCTCGCATTGTTTTCTCAGAAGTTCCAGACGCTCTTGTTCTGGTGATTTTTTTCTTTTCTTGGCTGGTGTGTTTATTATCTCAGGTTCATTTGTAACGATTTGTTCCATGTCGAGATTTTGAGCAGTTTCTAAAGCCTGACTTGTTGACGGACCTACGTTTTCAACGCCGAAAGTGTGTCCAGATGGTGCTACTTGGTCATTTAGTGATAACAGCTGGGACACGCAATCCTCAAGTACATTAAGCGGAATTTCTTGTGAAGGACCACCACCTGCTGCTTGTTGGTTTTATTTATTATTAGCAAGTTTTTTTTAATAATTGCTTTGTAATGAAACCAAACCTATATGAAGTAAAAATTCTAATAAAATGTCTGTTTACAATAATTAAGATGGCATATACTTACACGTTGCCATTCGAAGGATGTTTTTGTAGGTGGGCCCAAGCTATTCAATTCTATTGTAAATCCTTCCCACGCTTCCTTACACTGAGTTTTAGTCATCTCAAATTTTTGCTTTCCTTTAGCAAGTTCTGGATTTTTTTCCATCAGCTGCACAAGTCGCTCAAATTGGGCTTTGGTTGTTATTATGACTGTCTTGCGTATGTGTATTAATCATTTAATTAATTATATTAAGATCAAAAAACACCTATACTTACGATTTTTCCATTTTTTTTATCTTTTTGTATTATTTTTTTAAAGGAAATGTATTAAAAATTTTATTTAAATCTATAACCGACAAAGACTCAACTGCTAATAAGCAGTTGTGTATATTTATTGTTTTTGTCAACCAAACTCATCCAAAATGGTGAACCGCAATACTATTAAACACAACCAAAAAGTCAACTACATTTAAGTTGTGAATGGCAATACCGATTTATGAAAGACGACCAAATTATTAAAAAAGTTGTGAACCGCAATAGGGGCAGAAAGCAAAAGCTTTCGAAATACAATGTAAAAAGTATACAAATTCGAATGATTTTCTTTTCGGATCGAAATACGCAGTAATCCCCCAGTTCCGTTGCCTATTGGCAACCCAACTCTAGTTTGGTTGCTATACATAATGGACCCATAAGTTTAGACCATAGCTTGGGAATAATGATTAGAAATCCTAATGATTAGCAATTGGATTAGAAATTTTAATTGTGCTGAACAATTGATTAATTATGATTAGTTAGCCATTTTAGACGATTGCTAATTGATTAGATTAGAAATAATCAAAAATCTAATCACAATTAGTGACGATTAGCATTTCTAATCAAAACTAATCCAAAAAATAATTGATTAGATTTCTTGATTATTTTTGATTAGTTTAACTATTTTTGTGAAAAGAAAATATTTATTTATCACATTTGTTGCTATATTTACATATTGTAACAGTTTTTGAATATTGCATAAAATTGCATACGGTGCACCCTGTTCTTAAACTAAACACTTGATACAGCTGGTTCACTTTGTTGTTGTTGTTTTGATTAGATTTGATTAGAAATGCTAATCGTCACTAATTGTGATTAGTGCCCCTATTGCCGTTCTCAACTCAACTAAGTTTGGTCGTCTGTCAGTCAACCCGACTTTAACTCTACATTAACTCTACTACATTTAAGTTGTGAATGGCAATACCGATTTATGAAAGACGACCAAATTATTAAAAAAGTTGTGAACCGCAATAGGGGCATAGATTTTTGATTATTTCTAATCAATTACTAATCTGAAATTTTTATCAAAATTCAATTCTAATGATTAGATTATTTTATTTTTGTTGAATTTATACCCAGAAAACTATATGTATATGTATGTATGTATAATTGAAATGAGACACGTCTGTTTTATTCTAATGATTAAAGGAGAATACAAAAATTTCTTTATTACATTTTGAATGTTACCAGATAATAAAGTATATTTATATTTAATGAAGAAAAGTGTTGCTAACTATATATAAATTAATTTTACATTTTCAACATCTTCACTAAAAATTCATTTATATTTGCTTTAAGCCCATGCCATCTATAAATTTCTTCAGCTTAGTGTTCGAGAGAGGTTTTGTCAAAATATCCGCTACCATCTCATCAGAGCTTATAGATTTCAAGGCTATATAATTTTTAAGAATGTTGTCCCTGATAAAGTGATGTCTTACATCGATATGTTTAGTCTTGGGGTGATATGATTCATTTAATGCAAGTTGAATTGCACTTTGGTTATCGCAAAACAAAGTGGTTGCTGTTAGTTGATTTTGCATTACCTCTTCTTCAAGCCCTCTTAACCAAAGCATCTCTTGAACAGCCACGCCCATCGCCATATACTCTGATTCACAAGTTGAGAGTGCAGTTGTTTGTTGCTTCTTGGAACCCCATGCTATTGCGCCGCCCTTTTTTATCAACACGTACCCGCTGACAGATTTTCTCTCTTCCGGATCAGCCGCATAATCAGCATCAGAGAAACATAAAGTTTCAAAATTCGCCTTCTTCTCAAAAGTTAATTTGTAATTAATTGTACCCGTTAAGTACCGTAAAATTCTTTTTGCAGCTGTCCAATGTTGATTATCATAACTATTGTTGAAGCGACTGAGTAAATTTACTGCATAGCTGATATCTGGCCTGGTTACCTGAGCCGCAAAAAGTAGACTGCCAATAAGTTCCTGGTATGGATACTTGTCTCTTTCAAATTTGTTTGCTTCATCTTTATCATGGTTGTTTTTATAAAATTTCACGTTCGGATCCATTGGTGTTAAAACCGGATTGCAGGAAAGCATATCGAAACGTTCCAACATTTTCTGTATATAAGCCGATTGATCAATTGTTAAACTTTTACCAAAATTGTAGTTGATTCTCATTCCAAGAAAAGATTTGGCTGGACCAAAGTTCTTCATCTTAAATTCTTCTTTTAAGCTTTTAATCAATGAGTTTTTTTTACTTTCGTTATTCCATAGAACGATCATATCGTCGACATAAACTGCGACAATTATAATGTTTTCACTGTTTTCATTAACCACGTATACACATTGATCAGTCTTTAGCTGCCTCATACCTAAAGATTTCAATTTTTCGCTTAGTCTTTGATTCCACATCCTAGAGGCTTGCTTTAAACCATAGAGTGGTTTATTCAAACGTAAAATATGACCTTGGCGAACTGATATGCCCTCAGGGGGTTCAATGTATATTTCATCTTCAAGTTTGCCTTGAAGAAAAGCAGTACAGACATCTAAGTGATTTATTTTTAAATCAAATTCTAAAGCAAGTGATAGTAAATACCTTAAAGTATTGTACCTCATCACCGGTGAATATGTTTCCGTGTAATCAATGCCACTACGCTGAGCACAACCTCTAGCAACTAATCGTGCTTTATATTTCACATCGCCTTCATCGTTTTTCTTTTTTTTAAAAACCCATTTGGTTGTTAATTTTTTAAAATCATTTTTATTCTTTACTACGCTCCATGTGTTGTTTTCCAATAAAGAATTATGCTCACTTTGAATGGCTTCTAACCAATGTTTCTTTTCATCACTATTTATCGCATCTGAATAATCTATGGGGTCTTCACTGTTACCGTATGCTAGATATGTTATATAATCATCCATTTGCTTCGGCTTTTTTACTCTTGACGATCGGCGAGGAATTTCATCTACTTTTTCTTCATTATCATTGTCATCGACGCTGCTTTCTGCAGATTCAAAATCCGATTCAATATGATTATCAATATGATCTGAATTTTCGTTTATTAATATCCTCACTAAATTCGGATCACCTTGTGGTTGTTGTAAAATTGGGGTAGTTTCTTCATTAACACCTGACTTTGAAAAATACATTTCATTTTCAATAAAAACAACGTTGCGACTTATGTGCATTTTTCTAGTTTCTGGATCATATAGCCTGTAGGCCTTAGCATTTGTACTATAACCAACCATTATGCACTTTTTCGATTTTGAATCCCACTTTTTTCTAAGTTCTTTTGGTATCATCACCATTGAAACACAGCCAAAAACACGTAAATGTTTTAGATTTGGTTGTTTGCCACTCCAAACTTCCTCTGGTGATTTTTCATTTAGACCTTTTTTAGGTGTTACATTCAATAAGTACGTTGCAGTGCTTGTAGCTTCTGCCCAATACATTTTATTTAAATTAGCGTCGTATAACATCGATCGTGCTTTTTCAACCAAGGTTCTATTCATACGTTCAGCCTTTCCATTTTGCTGGGGGCTGTATGGTGCTGACGTTTGGTGTATTATGCCGCTGTCGCTACAGATCTGTTTGAGTTGACTATTGCAGTACTCTAAACCGTTGTCCGATCGAAGTATTTTAATTCGATGACCAGTTTGGTTTTCTACCAAATTTTTGAATTCTTTAAATTTTTGTGGAACCTCAGATTTATTTTTCATCATATACACAAAAACCTTATTTGAAAAATCGTCTAAAAAGAGCACATAGTAGACTGAACCATCAATCGATTTTTGTTCCATTGGGCCGCAAACATCTGTATGCACAAGTTCTAAAATTTCATTTGTTTTTGTTGTCGAGTGTTTATAAGTTTTTTTCATTTGTTTTCCTTGCAAACACGATGTACAAACATTTGTATTAGAGCTTTCGTCATAATCTACACCTGAGGATTCATTAGAGTTTAATTTTTTAACATTAATGTCAGCAGCATGACCTAATCTTTGGTGCCAAATTTCTTTGCTTACGGCTGCATAGTTCTCAGATTTTATACACAGTTTAAACAAACCTTTTTCTTCAAATGCCTCTGAATAAACTATGTTGTCTTTTTGTACGGTGCATTTATTACCAACACATCTAACCTCAAAACCTTTTTTTGTAAGTTGGCTAACAGAAATTAAATTTGCACAAATGTCAGGCACAAATAAAACGTTACTCACAGTAATATACTCCATTTTGTTGTTTAACTTTTGTTGTATGCGAATGTCGCCAAAACCAATAACTGTAAGAGTGTTGTTGCTAGCTACTGTCACCTCATCCTCAAAATCAAATTTTGTAAAATTTATAAATACATCTTTACAATTTACCATGTGTGAAGAAGCTCCAGAATCTATTATCCAAATATTGTCAGCTTTGTTAAATTTTGCAGCAAAACTCGCTGCTAACGTTTTTTCATAATTGCCAATATTTGGCCTCTTCTTTTGTGCCTTACAAAACTTTGCAATATGGCCCTCTTTATTACAATTATAACAAAGTATCTTCTTACCTTTCACAGGATTTTTTTTAGCTTTTACTTTACTATAAAACGATGATTCTGTTGTTGGAAAGTTGTTGTAAGTATCAAAATCTTGTAACAATTTAGTTTTGATCGTATCTGCTGTAATTTTAATGTTGCTACTTTCAATGGCCATTATCATTGGACCAAAATGTTCCGGTAAACCACTTAATAAGAGACTTCCAACCCATTCATCGTTGACTTTAAATCCAATTTGGTTTAACTTTTGGGCAGTGTCTATTACGGTATCCACATATTCACTAATACTAGTGCAGTTAACCAATTGCGTTGTTGTCAATTTTCTTAGCAATCCACACCGGCGCGTTAAACCGGAGTCATCATATGTTGCTTCTAATTTTTCCCAGATACCTTTTGCTGTTGAGACATCTTGTATATGTACGTAAAGGTTTGATGAAATATATAACACCAATCTAGATGTGGCCTTTTCGTTTATATCTGCATTGCCTTCCGTGCCAAGAACTGCCTTCCAATACCCTTGCAGCTTCATGGCATGCTCTACAGCAAATTTCCATTTATGGTAGTTCTCCCTTCCTGAAAGCTTCTCAATTTCAATTATCTTCTCCATGGCTATACTGGGCCCATAACCTGTTGAATTTATACCCAGAAAACTATATGTATATGTATGTATGTATAATTGAAATGAGACACGTCTGTTTTATTCTAATGATTAAAGGAGAATACAAAAATTTCTTTATTACATTTTGAATGTTACCAGATAATAAAGTATATTTATATTTAATGAAGAAAAGTGTTGCTAACTATATATAAATTAATTTTACATTTTCAACAATTTTTCTAATCGTAATGATTTCTAATTCTAATCGAAATTCCCAAGCTATGGTTTAGACACACCATAATTTCCAAAAGAAATCTCTCAATAAATTTACTCCTCCTTAACTTGAAACAATTCTGATATCGTTTCAAACCTTGATCGTTTTATTGACCATTCAAATGCCAAATATGACCATTCATATTTTATTATTAAGATACAATGCATTAAAAATATATCGTGCCTTAACCGCGGAAATAGCTTGAGCGACAGAAAATAAATTTTACAGGTTGGTTACTCTCTATTGCGATGCGAAAGCAAATGCGATGCGATAAGCATACAAATTGTACGGTTATCGCATCGCATTTGCTTCCCCTCGCATCGCAATAGAGAGTAAGCCCCCAGATTAGGTTTACGGCTATATATATTTCAAGTGGGCGTGGTCCCTCCCACATAAATTGAATAACATAATCACCTTTATTCCAGTTGTCGTCATTGACACTTAACGACGTCGTTTTGTATCGTTTGTTTCAAATTGGTATTCTAGTTGTCGTTATTGAAGATTATCGATTACTATTGACAGATATTTGGTATTCTGTAAGACAATGTGATTAGATATTGTGTTGATGCGACTCTGTTCTTATCGTCATAGTTTTTGTTAACGACTAAAGTGTTTTAAAGAATTTTTTAAGAAATAAAAAAAATGGAAAAACAACAAAAAAGAAAGTAACAAATCTGCAACAATTTGATGAACTTATAGAAGAAATGCAAAAAAATCCTTCTCTTGCAAAATGATTTCAGAGAGGTACAGTTAATAGTAATTTCCAAGAAAAGTGGAACGAAATTACCAAAGCATTAAATTCCCTTGGCCCGCCAAGGAAAGATGGAGATGGTTTGCTAAAGTAAGGAAATCAATTAAGGAGTGTAGTATTAAAATATAAAAAAATTGTATTTACAGGTTTGGCGAGACTTAAAATTTAAAGTCAAAAAGAAGTTGATCGCCAACAAAAACTCTTTTCGGTTGAAGTATATATGCTGGTCGTTTTTGTTTGGAGCCAGTATTTTAACGTTGGTCCCAGAGATCAGTTATGAGTACTGAAAAAGTGATTATACTTGAATCATGACTTATAATTTGTTATACTTATACGTACTCATACTTGTCTCAATATCATCAAACCAATATTCATCTTTAAAGTTTGAAGTACTCATTATATTCAGACTTAATCTCGTGTATGATGTTGTTTATTTTGACTCTCCTTAACTCAATGTACGTAGACGATAAAAAAATAAGTATGACTCGCATACACTCATGCGAGAGTCGTTCATTTTTACAGTCCGCTTATAAAAATTATATAAAATAATAAATGTTATATTTTCCCCAATATGTTTTCCTATAAACTTACTTGTATGTTTTTATATTTCTTTTTTACTTATTTTGTATAAATACCTAAGGGAATATGCTGAAATTTTTTTCAATGACTTAACTGAGTTGAATACTTTATGAGTATGTGAGTATTTTTCTTAAGATGTAAATCTAAATGCCGTTGTTTATGAATCAAACATATTGGGAATCGTGTGAGCTCGATGTCGGCGTTGTAGTCATACTTATATCCACCCGCATTTATAAGTCAACGTTGTTGTGAGTTTGAGTAACTCAGAGTAGTTAAATTTCAATGATTTAAAACCACTTATACTTAAAATGTTATGAGTAGTTGTGAATCGTAAAAAAACGATTCATTGCCGATCTCTGGTTGGTCCCATCCACACAACCGATAACACCGGGAAAATTTATTTGTTTTTTTTTTTTAAATGTAGTTTAGCTTCATTTTTCTCAGCATTGGTCATTTCAAAATTGATTCATTGGGGACAAATTCTGCTTTCTAAGACATCCAATGTTTCAGACAGAATCTTGGAGACGACTGGCTGCGACAGTCCCAAGTTAAAGTCGTTCCCAACACTCAGTTGGTACGACCCCTGGGCTAAAAATCTTAATGTGGCTGCTAATTTTATTGTTTTTGAAACAAATGTTGATCTAATTCCACTTTTTAAATAAGGATCTATTTCTTCCAACACATATTTAAAGGCTGCTTTATTAAGTCTAAAGTAATTCTTAAACCTTTTGAAGAAATAACAAAATAAACATTAGGAAATAATTAAATGTTAACACCCACTTTTTATCTGGCAAATTGAAGATTTTTTTTTTTTTTTTTGCATATTCTTTTTATTGTATCTTCATTTTAAATGAACTAACAATAGGTATTCAAATCCTAAAACTAAAGTTAATTAAGATAAGTCCAGCCAATGCTAGACAAAATCTAGTTTTCAAATTCGATAGGATATAATGAGCAGCTTGTATTTATTCATCTGAGAGCGGTGGTGTCCCTCCTTCTCAAACGGCTATGACCGGGATGTTGTAAGATGTCTCGAGCGAGGGGATTTGGATGAGTTTCCAGCTTACCCAAATAAAGGGCCACGTGTTTAGTTATTTCCCATTTGACAAGTGGAACATCAAGATCGTTGTGTATGTTGTTGTTTTTAATATACCAAGGAGCGGTAGTTATTAAAGGGCTGCAAGAATACATTCATTTGTTTATCACACACAAGCATTTCAATATTCATTCAAATATTTAAATAGTTAAAGAGTGGTTTACAGAGTTTAAGAGTTAAAATATAAAAGAGAGTGTAGTCTGTGTTTTACTTTGTCATAACGAAGGCACACATTGCATTTACTCTTTTTCTTTGAACATTTATTTACTCAATTTGCAAATGCAAACATTCGTATGTATATGGTAACAGTTAGAATGTGTATAAGAAATACTACATAGTAAAATTAGTACTTGTTTGTATTCTTATTACAAATATATCTCTATTAAACAGAATTTTGTAACAAAAATTATAAAAATTGGAATAAAAGTATATTAAAATGGACCTTCACATTTTTGCGTTTTATATTTACAATTTCCATAACAAAAATTACTAGTGATAATAATAATATATTCATGTAAGGAGTAAAACATTCAAATAATATTATATTCGAAGCTTATACAAATTTTATTATGTCTGTTTTATATGAATATGGTTGTTGTTTTTCTGTACAAATACAGTTGGTTTTTTTCTCTTTCGCTTTGTGTGTTCATTCATTTGTTTTTTAAACACAAAATGTAAGCACTACGTACCTAAATCGTGTGTTGTATTTTACTTTACCTACTTAAAAAATAAATGAATGTATTCATATGCCTTTTGAATGTAGTCATGCAGACCTTTAGTAGTTATCATTCGTAGAATTTTGTTTTGACGGCGTTGAATTTTCTCAATATTGGAGTTGGAGGCAGTGCCCCATAACTGGATACCATAGCACCAAATTGGCTTTAAGATTGAGTTGTAGAGTAGAAGCTTACAATCGAGCCGAAGGACGGAGTTTCTGCCGATGAGCCAATGAATTTGGGCTGCTTTCAGTTTCATTTGAGTCAGCTTAGCATCTATATGTGGTTTCCATGTGAGGCGACGGTCCAGATGAATACCAAGATATTTCACGTGTGAGTTTTGAGGCACTATATGGTCATTAATACGAATAGGGGGACGTAGAGTAAATGTTACGTGGGTGCATTTCTGTTCATTTATTTTTATTCCCCATTGTCTTGCCCATTTCTCCACTTGCGTTACGTGGTGCTGTAATTGAATCGAGGCATCTTTTGGACTTTGTGAGTACTGAGAAATGCCGTATCATCAGCAAATGTTGACGTGTGAATTTCATTGTTTGTTGGCATGTCTGCTGTGTACAGCAAGTATAGAATTGGTCCTAAGATACTACCTTGAGGGACGCCAGCACCTATAGGTTGAGGACGGCTTAAATAATCACCTTCTTTAATCATAAACTGACGGTCGATTAAGTATTTCCATAGTAGGTGTTGAAGATTCACCGGCAAGTTCTGCTTTAATTTAGATATCAGGCCTTCATGCCATACTTTGTCGAAAGCTTGAGAGACGTCAATAAAGAGTGCTGAACAGTATCTCTTTTCCTCAAAGGTTTTTCTTATGACTTGTACCAATCTATGTGTTTGTTCTATTGTACTGTGTTGACGTCTGAAGCCAAACTGGTGATTGGGAATGCAGTTGTTTTCATTCAAAATCGGAGTCAGCTTGGTTATAAGCAATTTCTCGAATAATTTGGACATAGTTGGTAATAGACTTATTGGCCTATACGACTCAACTTTGCAAGGATCTTTTCCCGGCTTAGGAATCATCTTTACTAGTGCAATTTTCCAAACCGGAGGGTAGTACTCAAGCCGTAAGATAGCATTAAAAAGAAAGAGGATTAATCTTTTTGCAATCCGAGGCAGCTCAAAAATCATTTTATTGCTGATTTTATCAAACCCAGGTGCTTTTTTAACATTTAAATTATCAATAGCCTCAACAACCTCCAGATATTGAAATCTTATTTGTACAGGTGGTCTGGCAACAACAGGCGGTAGCTCGCTAATGTCAGTATCCGTATTGGGAGTGAATACATTTTTTAAATGACTTACGAAAAGGTTGCCTTTTTCTTCGTTATTTCGTGCCCAAGATCCGTTCAAAGTACGCAGTGGAGGTTTTGCGATTACGGGTTTTCTTAGATTTCGGACTGCACGCCATAATGAATAATTTGACTGGGAAGTTGCGTCTAGACCTTCCAGATGTTGTTTGAGAGACTCTGCTTTTTGCGCTTCTAGCAAGATCCTAAGATTTTTGGTACATTCTCTCAACCTAGTTTTAAGTTGGGGCGATCTGTGTTGTTGCCACTCTCTTAGGACTCTCCTTTTTTCAGACAATAGTTGCTCAACATCTGCAGAAAAAACTCTGTTGTACCTATTCGGGCGGTAAGTGGAAGAAGCATGTTCTGCGGCTTTCTCGACATGTTCATTAAGACTTTTTATACAGGCATCGATGTCTTCAGCAGTTTTTAACGGGAGTTTCTCTGTGCAGTGAGTGCTGATGTATTTTTTGTATTTTAACCAATTCAGACGTTTGACAAGAAGTAAGGCATCAGTTACGCTTTGCTGAGGACTTCTGATGGTGATTACAGTGGGTGAGTGATCTGAAGAAAGATCCAGTGAAGCCTCGACTTCAATGAGTTCCGGGGATACTCCTTTCGCCACGCCGAAATCGATAACGTCAGGAATTTTTTGCTGGTCAGTTGGCCAATAAGTTGGTTGACCAGTTGAAATCACATTCAGTCCCATTTCAGACAGGGAGTCGTACAAGATACGACCTTTAGGGCTAACAAGTCGTGAGCCCCAGAATGTATGCTTAGCATTGTAGTCGCCAGCCGCTATGAAACGCCTACCTAGTGATTTGTAAAAATCTCTATACTGATCTTTTGTTATTGAAAATCTGGGCGGACAGTAAACTGACGAAATCACGAGGTTTTGACAAAAGTTCTCAATACAGATGTTTGTTGCTTGAAGATAACACTCTGAAAGACCACCCAATGAATGGTGTTTGATTCGCGATTTAACCAATATGGCCGAGCCACCACATGATCTATCTCTGGGGTCCTTGGTGTCGTAGAATGTATAACCACTTATTTTAAAAATGCTTCTCGACGTCATATGAGTCTCGGAAATCAGCATTACATCAATTTTCTTATTAAAAAGAAAATATTCAAGTTCATTTTTGTGTTGGCGTATGCCGTTTGCGTTCCAGAAACATATTTTGAGACAGTTCATGGTCTATTAAGTATGGCCTGCAGTAGCGTGTACTGCATTTTTTGCATCTCCTGCATCATACTTGTCATGCTTGTCATGAAATGGTTCATGGATTGCACCAGATTCTCCATTATACCTTCAAGACGGCTAAAATTGTGGCTGTTTGTATCATTTATTGGTGATTAATTTTGCACTGTTGGATGGTTAGATCTTAGCACGTTGGCATATGAAAATTGGCTAGTGGATGCTTGTGCTACGGGGGGAATAATTGTAATAGGTACTTTTGTCGTCTGGGTAGGGGTAGAAGCGGGTTTGTTGATCAAGGAGCGTTTAACGACCTCGAAAACAGGGCAACCCCTGTAGTTGGCAGTGTGGTTTCCACCGCAATTGCTGCATCTTTTTACCCTGGAATCATCCTTAGGTTTATCGCACTTTGAGGTGTCATGAAGATCCCCACAAACAACACAAACAGTAGGCAACTTACAATAAGATTTAGTGTGACTATATTCTTGGCAGTTCGAACACTGTACTGGGCCAGATCGCTTATGAGGTTCTTCCACTGTAACTCTTCGGTGCATTATGAATTTCAAGTCATATATAGGATGTGTTTCATTTTTCTTCAGCTTAACATCACCAGGTTCTAACTCCACTCTAAATAATGGTTGAGGGATCCTATCTCTGTTTCTTATATTTGATACGGCCTTGATTTTAAAGCCTTTGTCGGCCAAACTGCTCTTGATCTCCTCAGGATCAACAAAAGAATCAATTCCCTTAATTACGACTTGTAGACCTTTTGCGCTTTTAAGTTGATACGTGTAAAAATTCTTTTTGCGTTTTTCAAATTCCGAAACTATTCTCCGATAGTCGTTTTCATTATTAACCTGAATCTTTGTTTCATTAATATTGCCACGCTTAATTGGAGTCACATAAAAAGAATTTTCACCAATTAATGAAACTAATATTTTTATAAGTTCGTTTGAGTTTTTTTCTCTTAAATATATTGGAGGTGGTTTTACTGGCTTATTCACAGCGTTAGGGACATCATTTTTCTCTTGGAGGATGGCAAAACGATTTTGCGAGCGTGGCTCTTCAGCTTTCTTTGATAATTTTGCGGCTGGTGTAATTTCGGCAGATTTTGGGCTTCTGCCTCTCTTCGATACTGTTATATAACGGTCCATTCCTACCTGTGTTTTTTGTTTTTCTTCAACAGCAACTATAGGAGCGGCCTTATTTGTAGGAATTAATGTGCCTTTTGCAGCTGTTGACGTCTCTCCAATATTTGATAACGAGGACCGTGAAGAAGGCGGTCCTTCAGTGATTTTTCTATTTAAATTAAATATGCTTTGGGCTAAGTTTGTGCCCTGTTCAACACATTTATTCAAGTTTGGTGCACTTGCACTTAAATTCAGATTTGTGCTTATTTTTGGTTTCACAGTTAAGTAGTTTTTATTAAATTCGGGATTTTTAATGTTCTCATTACTAACACTTGGCGAGCTCAACACGAAATAAGCATTTCGGCTCTGAGGCCCACTCGCACTGTTAGAATTGTTACTCATTCACTGTCTCACTGTATTTAATTTTCTAGTTTTCAAATAATTAAAATAAATTATTACAATTTATTAATTTTTTATTGCACCTAGTGCAATTATTTGACTTTGTAAAGTTTTTCACCTATTACGAGTTTTTTTTCACTTTTTTATTTAATTTAACTTTTTATACTTTTTCACCTATTACGATTTTTTCACCGAAAATTCAGCCGCACTAAAAGTAACACGTCCGAACAGTTCGATGTATCAAGCACATTGAAGATGCACAAAAACATGAAACAAATGAAATATACCACAAAAATTAAAATTTTAATCAAACTGAAAATATTTCTTTTGTATCAAATACCAAAACAAAATAAATCAACTGACAAGTATTAGAGATGTGTTTACAAAAATCGATAAAAAAGCAAGATGTTTATAGAATACCAAATTAGTGTCGATGTGATGTCGATACGAAGTGATGTCGACTAAAAAACGATGACGATATCGACGACGACAACTGGAATAAGGGTGAATATATCTTGACTATTGTGACAGCAAGAGTTTTGAAACATTGCAGTATCCCATATGTTATTGATTTGAATAATCAGGAAAAAATGGGCGGGATCGGACCAGTGGGAGTGGCAGCTCCCATACAAAGTAAATATTTAATATCATATATCTACAGTTCTAAGTATCTGGGAGTTTTCCTGGACAGAAAGTTGTCATGGGGAAGGAACACTCAGGAGAGGTCTCAATGCCTACTATGCTTGCAGATCATCGATAGGTAAGAGCTAGGGACTTCGGCCGTCAGTAGTGGGATGGCTATACACTTCGGTGGTTAGGCCCATTCTGGATGCTTTGTTTGGTGTGCTTCAATCGCCATAACAGGGGCCATGAGAAGCACTCAAGCGGCTCTGGATGTCATTTTTCATCTTCTGCTCATTGAGCAGTACTTGATGGGAACGGCAGCCAGAAGCATTATTAGACTGAGGGAGCTGGGACTGTTAAAGGGTCATTCGCGTATCCTGTGTGAGATTGAGGCCTGGGATTGCCCGGCTCTACGGATTATGTGAGCACTAGGGTAGATTTTAGGCGGTTGCCGGAGGGAAAGCTGTCGGGAAGGGGCAAATTATTTGAGGGATTTGCTATTTTCACGGACGGTTCGAAGATGAGCGGCACGGGCTCAGGGGTCTATATTGAGGATCTGGACATCAGAAGGTCATATAGGCTTCCTGATGACTGTAGTGTTTTTCAGACGGAAGTTCTAGGGATCTTGAGGGCCGTGGGACTGATGAAGGACAACATTGACAGAGGTTCGGAGGTCACTATATGTGGACAGCCAGGCGGCCCTTTTGGCCATACGGGTCTGTTATGTGAACTCCAAGCTAGTTGACAGTTGTAGGAGGGCTCTAGAGGAAGCCTTAGAGTGGTATTGGGTTAGACTGTGCTGGGTACCAGTTCACTCGGACATCGCCGGCAATGAGTTGGCAAGAATGGGCTCAGGTGCAGAGGGAAATAACCGTATGGACCTATGACTTCTATTATGGAAAAATTAGGGAATGGGTCCTAAGTGCGACCAGGCCTGGGGAAACCGGACGGACTGCTGAGTGTCACGGACGCTGTGGCCGGTGCTTAGGAAGTCCGATTCGGAATTGCTGCTGGGCAGGAGTAGGGTCTGCGTTAGTACCATGATGGGCATTATCACGGGCCACTGTATGATAGGCAGGATGGCGGTGAGAATGGGATCCGAATTGTCGGATATGTGCAGATTATGCGAGGACCCGGATGAGCTGGAGACGATTGAGCACATTCTGTGCCATTGTTCCAGGTGGCTGGGTAGTAAATTCTTGGGCGAATTAGGGGATTTCTCGAGCTGTGGACTGGAGAGTCTAATGGGATTCGTAATAGGAATGGCCTGGTTACGCGGCAGTAAACTGGGTGCTGGTCGCACAAGTGGAGGACATATGTTTGAGTAGGATTTGGTAAGGTTTCTCTTTTCTTTCTCTCTTCTCGGTCCATTATTTTTCCCTGGCCCCCACACAAATGTCCTCCTGAAATTGGGAATTACGGATCATAAATGTTTGAATTATGCAAGTATCCAAACAAATTTCTTCACAAATGCGTGGTAAATGAAGCCAAATCAGATCTACAAATTTTGTGCAGATCGTCGCACTCGTAGCTCTCATATAAAGCCCATTTCCGAAAATCACTTTAAAGAGCATAACTCTCAAAAATGTTGGTATCCAAATAATATTTCACACAAATATATTGCATATGTATACAAACAATACGGTACAATGTTCTTGTGATCGGTCCATAATTAGTCGTAGCTCCCATATAAGGCCCACTTCCGAAAATCACTTTAAAGAGCATAACTCTTTTAAAACTGTTGGTATTCAAATAATATTGAACATAAATATGTTTAGTATACATACATATAATATGATGAATTTTATGATGATCGGTCCATAATAATATTGAACACAAATATGCGGTACAATAATATTATGATCGGTCCATAATTAGTCGTAATTCCCATATAAGGCCTACTTCCGAATATCACTTTAACGACCATAAATTTCTTAAAAATGTTGGTATCCAAATAACATTCAACACAAATAAGTTTCATATATACAGAAATGATAACACCTAATTTTATAATGGTCGGTCCATAATTAGTCGAAACTCCCATATAAGGCCCTCTACGTAATTCACTTTAACCTTCATAAATCTTTTAAAAGTATTTATATCGAGATAAAGTTTAACACATATAATATTTATATTCACAGAAATCATAGCACTTAAGTTTTGGATGATCGGTCCATAATAGGTAATATCTAAGTGTGACGCTCAAGATATTTTGTGACGATCAAGAGATTTTGTTGCACGTAAACAAGAAATAATACCAAATCTAAAGTTTAACGAAAAAAAGTTTATTCTTTTACAAAAAATAAATAAAAACAAACAAAAATTTTTATACAAAACTAAACATGTACATATTTTTTGATGTATTTAACAAAAATGGAAAAAAGGAAGCAAAAAATTAAATTTATTGATGACAACCCATTTTCATACAATTGCCAACAATTTGATAACAAAAATGACATAGTGAAAACGTACCAATGAACAATAATATAAAGTTATAATGAATGCACGTAGTACTAGCACAAAAAAAATCTGTTTAATTTCTTGGAAAAATATAATGTTGACACTTGCCTAATTTGCGAAACCTGGTTATATGATAAAATTTTAATTAGACAGGAGGAGGAGTAGCAATTTTATTAAAAAAAAACATCAACTGTTACCGGCAAAAAGAACAGAATTGGTCGAAAATAGAATTAAATGTGGAGATGACTTCATTTATATTTATTCGTGTTATTTTCCAGGAGGCAGAGTTGGTTCCGATATTTCCAAGAAACTAAAATTCAAATCTGATATTCGAGAGATAACTAATGCCAATATACATTTTTGGTGGAAATATAAATTGCAGACGTAATTATTGGGGATGTCTAAGAAATAGTCGTGATTGTCACACTTTTGAAATCTTCCTAGCGTGTCACGCTTTATTTTCAAAAATCACGCCAGATACAATGCTAGAGCTAGACGAGATGGATCAAAATTTTATAATTATATTTTTTAATCACCGCACAGTGGCGATATTTGAGTTTTTTCGTTGCAAAAATCATATCTTTTGAACCGAATAAGATAATTGAACAGTTTAAACAGCATATGATATATAAAATTGATTTTTCTACTAATTTTAACTTTGATAACCCATAAGTAGGCCCCTACAAAGCGCAGCACCCTTTCCAAACGCTCATTTCATAGGCTGAACAGTTATCTATCATATGCTCTTTAAACTTTCACGTTCAATTATCTTAATCGGTTCAAAAGATATGATTTTTGCAACGATAAAACTCAAATGGTTTGGGATAAAAATTTCATCTTGGGGATCCGGGGATTTGTTGGGGATGACAAGACAATTTTAGAGGATTTTTTGGAGATTTATTTTATAACCGATGGTAACAAGAATGATTTTTGATCTAAAAAATGTGCGTCTGGCATGCTTAAAAATGTGTGTTATTATTTCCCACTTCTCAGAATAAACACATACTTTAAAAATAATTCATTTTGTTGTGAGAAATTTCATCCATCTGCTGAAATGCAAAAGCTTTATAATACAAGCAATATGTATAATAACATTTCTGAGGCTGCTGAATCAGAAGATTTTGATTCTGAAGTTTTTGAAATGCTACACTCTGATAAATAACTTTTTATCTACATAGATACAACTATATTTTTTCTTTGCAAGATTTATAATTACAAATCGAATTAGTTTGAATATTAATATATGTATGTGTAGCTATCGATAAAAATTAATTTTATTGAATACATATGTTATTTTTTAAATAAAATAAAAATTTGAATAAAAAAAGCAGTTTGGGGATTTTTGGGGATGACAAATCAAAAATTGAGGATAAGCTCTGAAAAAATACTGGCAGCACTGATTCAATTCCTCATGCCAAAGCATCTTCCGAATGAATTTCCAGTTTGATGGAGAAAAGAGAGAAATCGAATGCATTTAGAAACAGTTGAAGCAGAGCTCATAATAAAACAAAATGTCAATTTGAGCTGGACTGAATTCAAAAAATATTTAAACACCGAAGAAGGAATTTTACTTCTGAAAAAAGTGAAATTAAGTGATAAATATCTTTAGTTTAGTTATAAATGTTCCTTTAATATTTTTAGTTATTTGTGATTCGAAAATCGTGATAAAAATAAGTCGTGAATGACTTATTTTTTTATTTTTAATACACTTTTTATATTTGTGTTTACATGATTGAAAAATCAAGAACTGAAAAGTTAATGAATGTCTTTTTTTGTTTTTTTTTATTTTAAAACGTTCTTTATGTTTATGTTTATTTAATTATTTAAAAATCGAGACCTGAAAAGTCAATGAATGACTTATTTTTTGATTTAATAAAATTAATAACTTCAAAAATAATAAAAATAAAAATTATTTTTAGAAAGCTTGTCGGTGTCAAGCACTTACTATAATAAATAAACGACGAATAAGCTTTAGGTTTGAATGTTTTTTTTTTCCAAAGTTGTCACGCCGTCGAAAAAATTAGATCTGGACACCCTACTAAGAAATAATGCCTGGGGTAACATTTTACAGGAACAAATTCAGTTAAATCAATTCAAAATAACTTTTCCACATGAATGTACTTATATACCAGCGGATTCAAACAAACAACCATCAATACTAGATCCGTTCTTAACCAACGTATTAGCAAAAATGTCTGCTGTCAAAATTATTAATGACCTAAGCTCGGATCATTTTCCTATTATATGTAATATTTTCAACAACGTAATACAAAATGCTATGGACAAATCTGTCCCTAAAAAAGATACAGTGCTGTCTGGGTGGAGTGAACCCCCGATGCTATGAACACTGCGTTATAGTGAACACCAAAATTTTTACAAAGACTACTCTATAGAGTGAACAATCATGAGACTCTTTAGAGTGAACATAATTTTAGGAAAGGTTTTAAAATAGCTTAAATAGAAAAACAACGAGAAAGAATGACATTTTTCATGTAAAAGACCAAGATCAGAAAAAACATCAGAATGCTTTTCAATCATATTATTTGCCGATATAAAGTGTACATTTTTAATTAAATTAATTTCAACTGCAGACTGAAGTCCTATGATATTTCTACATCTTCTTAATTTTCAAATTAACAGTCCCTAATACTGATCATTATTCGCCACTAAACGTGGCCTTTTTAAGAAATAATTAGGTATAATTATTTTCAGTGATTCTATCGAAAAGCAAACATTACTGTACACCAGTGTCTATTTGATATACCATTTTCATTTTATTGACTGTAACCTCATTACTCCATTCAGTTGCAGTTTTTTCTTTAAATAGCGCTCCAATAAACAAATCTTGCTCTTCATCCTCACCCTCATCATAATCGCAATTCTCTACTATGTTGACATTTTTCACAAAACGCTTCTTCGTAAAGCACATTTTAGAATAATGGACCATTTTACCACAATTGTGACACTTAGCTCCCTCAGCTGGACACCTGGTTTTATGTTTCTGCCCACAACGACTGCAACTGGCCATCTGTTGTTAGTTAATAAATACATCTCTTGACTTTTTAGGCAATATATTGATAGCTGGTTCTTCGTGTGTCTCGTACGTATCTTTGAGTCTCAAAACATTTTCCTTGACCATGACTAACGATTTTGCTATACCAATAGCCTTCTTCTGACCAAATCTTCACGCAGGTTACCAAACTCACAATTCAAACTTAAATTTTTCAACATTATGACATACTCGTCGATTGATTGGTTTGGTTGTTTGCAAATGACAAATTTGTGGCGTTCCATAGCAATATTTACTTTTGGTGTGAAATATCCATCAAATTTTTCAACCAGGGGCCAAATTACCGCATTCGATATCGAGTAAAATTGATCGTAATTTTCTTATTTGATATTATGGTATTCGATATCGAGAAAGAAATTTAGTACATTTTATCATAATTTCGATATCGAAATCATTCTTCGATACGATAGCTCATTCGATCACGAATGCGGTAATTTGGCCCCAGGTATGCATACTTGACTTTATCAACGTCTTCGTTAAAAAAAAATAAATGTGTTTAAATAAATAAATTTAAAAAAATAAAAAATTTACAGTGTAAAATACATACCTGGGTTAACCGATAATAATAACATACGGTCGTCAATAAAAACAAAAAACATCTGTTTTGCATACAAACCCAATTTTACATTAAGCTCGATTTTTTCTAGAGTTAAGGCGCCAATTAATAAACAACAACAAAGTAACATTGTATACGAATTACAATGTGAAGGAAATGACACACAGCAATGTGAGAAAATTTATATAGGAACAACAAAACGTACACTGGAGACAAGAATGGGAGCACACAAAATGGACATAATGCGGAAAAAAGAGACAACAGCACTGGCACAACACATCCTACATACTGGTCACACAATTAAGTTCGAAGATGTTAAAATTCTGGATATAGAAAACAAAGATCGAAAGAGATACACAATTGAAAGCCTTAAGGCCCAACTATAATATGCATAAGCAAATTGCAAAAGTTAACGAAAAGGCTGTCAAATGCATAACTAGTTCAGAGTTAACTTTCAGGTGGCTACAATGACTTTGCAACTTTTTGTCCACAGTTGCTCATTTATGTTTAAAAAAAATGTTTTTATTTTAACAAAAACCCATTAAATGACTATATTTTATAAAGATTATTATATTATTTTATAATTAAAAGAAAACTTCGTACCCGAAACGCATAATTTTTCCTTTTTTTTTTAAATTTATCGGCAAAAGTACTAAAATGTACAGCTGTGGCAGCACTACATTGTAAATAATAATAAACGTTTACATATGTTTTGTTAATTTTCGTATTGCGTTTGCAAAAATGGAGACAAAACCATGAAAAAACTGAAAAATTTAAATAATATAAAAATATTAAAGTTAGCGCTTGAAGGCCTGTGCACATTAAAAGAAATAAGTGAACTACATTGTAAAAGAAGAAGACGCTCTTGTTCTGTCAGAGAAATAAACCACGACAGAGACATTTTTGTTAAAATAAAAAGGGCCCTTTTATTATAAAGGCACTTATTTTTTCCGCATTTTCTATTAAATTTAAAATAAATATAGGTATTTTCTTCTTTCTCTATTTTCTTCAAAACACAAACAAACAACAACAACCAGCTGATTCCGTACAGAATGTGCGATCAGTTTCGCTTTTTGCTTAAGTAAATGACAGTTGAAAAACTTAACGAAAAGTTTCGTTAAGTACATTATAGTTTGCCACATACAATTTATATGTGTTCGCACGTTTGCTTAAGCTAGCATATGCACATTATAGTTGGGCCTTTAGAATACAACAAAAAATTAAGAGAACAATGAATTTGAAGGAAGACACGAACAACATTAATGCGAGTTATATTGTTGCCATCACTTGAGCTGATACATATTAAAAGTCTAGATATTAAGTATTAAAATTTATTACATATACTCCTGGATACATCTAGGACTTCTTAATGTTTTAAAAAAAAGATTTCATATTGTAAGTCTATATTGTTTATGTGTTACATCATTGTATTTATTTTATTGTTTTATAATTTTTAATAGACAATCCCTTGAAAAAGTCGACAAACAATCGACGAAACGTCGGGAAAAATATTGTAATTAAAAAATTGGATTTTTATTTACACTAAACAAATTTAGGCCATTCTAGCTTAAAAAATAACAATCTTTAGTTCATTTTAATTAAAAAAATATCAACCTTGATATAGTGAACAACCTGGGTATTATGAAATCGTTCTGCAACAATTAGTTCACTCCACCCAGACAGTACTGTATATCAATAACGACCAGATCATTACCTAGGTTAGAAGGCCGGTGTGAGGTTGTCCCCACACCATCACCCAGAGACCAATACGGACCATTGTGATAGAACCTCGATTATTACCTAAAAATATTATTATTATGATGCAAATTAGGAACGTGTTCAGAAGAAACTGGAAAAGATTTAGAGATACCATTGACCAAACAGAAATAATGAAATTTAGAAACCATTCATGGAATATCACATTCTCAAAACTGGACTATGCATCTCCCCCGTTTTGGAAGGTATCTAAAAATTTAAGGAAAACAACTAGTTGCATCCCAATATTAAAACATAACACTAGTGTATACTACACCCAGTGCTCATATTCAGCCGGTTCGGACCGGTTCGCTCGAACCGGTTGTTAAAATTTTTAAAATTTTGCGAACCGGTTGTTGCATATTCACCCTTCTCGTGAATAAAAATTCCATATGAAATTTGTTGGGGTGATTATGTTTTTTGTTTTAACGGTTTTATATAATGTGTATTTATCAAGGTGATTAGTCTCGGCAACAAACACAATATTGTTCAGTTGTTCATTGTCCAAACGTACAAACAAATGATTTTATTTTGGTCATACATTGGATTCTTCGATGATGATGTTTTCGATAGCATTTTCTTCAATCTTTTGAGAAAAAAATAAAGCAATTTTTTTTGACTTTTATTTTGCAAAATCAAAACTATTTTTTGATTAAACAAAAGTTTATATCATTTCCTTCAAGAGACTTGTGGTCTGTTACTGGGATGCGACTTTAAAATTTTCGCTATTTTTATCAAAATTTGGCAAAAATATAATTTTTGTAAGCGAACCGGTTGTTAATTGTTTCGAATATCACCACTGACTACACCCAAGCTAAGAAAGCTAAAGTTTTGGCTCAAACTTTTAAATTGAACCATTGTGCCTCAGCACATGTAATTGATAGCACAACGGTCTACGAGGTCAACGATGTTGCTAGCCAAATTAGAAATTTAAACGCCACCCCACCCAACACACATTATATTTCTCAAGTTAAAGTGGCTTACATCATAAAAAAATTAAAGAACAATAAATCGCCAGGTGCATATGGGATAAATAATAAATGCCTAAAAACTTACCAAATAAGGGTTTAACTTTCTTATATCCAAATTTCGAAGACATATCCATTGCATTGCCCGTCCGGAAAGTCTACACATTACATGGAAATCAGACAACATTTGGACACTATTTCTTCAATCCCGTTAAATTTTAAAATATTATACGTCCTGTTTTATGGACAAGGTTAGATGAAGAGAAAGTTCCCGATTGCATGCCAGAAGAATCCGCTTCTTCGACACATCCGGTAAGACTTCTGGCATTACTGTAAAGTCCCTATCAAACGTTCGGAAAACATTGCAACAAATGGTGGCTACGATGGTCATTAATGGCTATATACGAGTATGCAATAAAGTCCAAAACCAAAATCTTTCAACAACGACACAATTAAGAGACGCTTGGTATATTATATTTAAATATTACCGTTTTTTTAATACATTTTATTTATTTATTGAATCTTCAGATGTTGAAATGACAATAAGTTTTCGAATCTTAATACTAAAAGAAAATAATAATTCCAGCCAGTGCTAGACAAAATATTATGTATGATACTACAAAAAATTTACATCCACTGATCCAGTCATCTGTTTTGCGCTTGAGTTAAAGCAAGGGTATCCCTCCTTATCAACCGAACATCACCACTAAAGTTAAGGATGCCTCGTGCAAGTGGGTTTGGATGGTGTTCAAGTTTGCTAAAATATTTTGAGGCATATTTTGTAAATTCGACTTTCACCAAAGGAATGCCTAGATCTTTGTGAGTTCGAGAATTTTTAACGTACCATGAAGCTGCAGTAATTATACGTAGATTTTTATTTTGACCCCTTTGAATTTTTTCAATGTTGGATGGTGAGGCAGTACCCCATAATTGAATTCCATAACACCAGATTAGCTTTAGAATTGCATTGTACAACAAAAGTTTGCAATCCAACTTTATTGTAGAATTTCTGCCGATTAGCCAATTAATTTGCACTGCTTTTAATCTCATCTGTGTAAGTTTTGCGTCGATATGAGACTTCCAAGTTAAACGACGATCGAGGTGGATTCCGAGGTATTTGACTTCATTGTGTTGCTGGATAATTTGGTTATTTATTCTGATGAAGGAGCAGGTATCTTTTCGCAATGTGAAAGTTATATGAATACATTTCTGTTCGTTAACCCTGATTTTCCAAAGCTCAAGCCAATTCTCTAGCTTATAAACATATTTCTGCAAGTTCTGTGATGATATTTGATGCTCCTTATGAACGCTAATAAAGGCTGTATCGTCTGAAAAATTTGAAGTATGTATTATGGGGTCTAACGGCATATCGGATGCATAAATCAAATATAAAGTTGGACCCATTATGCTACCCTGGGTTACTCCTGCTTCAATTGGCTGAGCGGGGCTTAAAAAATCGCCTTCTTTGATTGTAAATTTGCGACCATATAAATAACTTTGCATAAGTTTGTGGGTGTTAGCAGGCAGAGCTAATTTTATTTTATGCATTAAACCTTCATGCCAGACTTTGTCGAACACTTGGGAAACATCAATGAAAAGCGCGGAACAGTATTTTTTCTCTTCAAACGACCGTCTTATCACATTTACTAATCTGTGTATTTGTTCGATGGTACTGTGTTTAGCTCTGAACCCGAATTGGAATACATTGAGTGTCTTTCAGAATTGGAATCAACTTAGCCATTAACAATTTTTCAAACAGTTTTGAAATTGTCGGCAGTAGACTAATTGGCCTATATGACTACTTTGGTGGGGTCCTTCCCTGGCTTAGGAATCATGGTAATCATAGATACCTTCCAATCTGCAGGATAGTATTCTAGGCGTAAAATAGCATTGAAGATAAAGAGGATAATTCGTCTAGCTACACGAGGTAACTCCACAAGCATTTTGTTGCTGATTTTATCCATACCTGAAGCTTTTTTAAGATTCAGAGTACCAATAGCGCTTTGAACATCATTAAAGCTAAGTCTTAAGAGGCACATGAGGTCTAATAACGAGTGGAGGCAAATCAGATGCATTATTTGAGTTGTTTATAGTAAACACTTTTCTCAAATGGTTAACAAATAAAGTCCCCTTCTCGGAATAATTTCTAGCCCAGTCACCAGTCGGATTTCGCAGAGGAGGCTTTCCTCTAACTGGTATTTTTAAACCTCGTGCCGCCTTCCATAACGAATAGTCAGATTGTGGGGAACTATCAATACACTCCAAGTATGATTTAAGTGAAGCTATTCTTTGGATTTCTAAGAAATTTCTTAGTATATCTCTGCACTCTCGTAGCTTAGCTTTCAGTTGAGGAGACCTGTGAATTTGCCACTCTATTCTAACTCTTCTTTTTTCTGACAGGAGATGATCGAGTTCAGCGAAATAAGTTCTGCACTCAACGTCATATGTGGAGGCGTGATGTACAGCTCTTCGTATGTCCTCAGTAAACTTCCCAATCGACCCATCCATATCCTCGGTAGTTCTCAACACTACATTTTCCGTGCAGTGGGAACTTAAATACTTTTTATACTTTATCCAACTTACTCTAGTTTTAGATATGTCCCGAAATGGAGAGCCATTCCCTTGAAGGAAACGCATTGAAATAATAGAAGGAGAGTGATCTGAAGACAAGTCTAATGAAGGCTCCACGATATTTTTCACTATTCCGAAGTCAATAACATCGGGAATCTTCCGTCGGCCAGTAGGTGGGATGCCCGCTTGAGAGTACATCTAAGCCCATTTTCGCAATGGTGTTGAAGAGTTCATGACCCTTCGGGGTCACCAGACGTGAACCCCAAAATGTGTGTTTGGCGTTAAAGTCGCCAGCAACTAAAAATCTAGCTCCAAGGGATTTAAAGAAATTATGGTATTGGTGTTCTTTTATTGAAAATCGAGGCGGCGAATAAATTGATGATAAAACAAAATTGTAATGAAAGAATTCAATACAAATGTTTGTTGCTTGTAGGTAATCCTCACAACATTCATTAAATAATGTTTTATGTTTAAACAAATCATTTCTTTAAAATAGCTTGTAAGATAGTAGATTGCATTTTCAGCATTTCCTGCATCATGGATGTCATAGTGGTCGTAAAGGTGTTCATAGTTTGGACAAGTGTCTGCAATGTAGTCTCTAGAGTGTTAATATTAGGCTCGTAATATTGTGATTTAGGTTCCTGCCCCAAACCTGGCATATTAGATTTAACCACGTTTTCGTAAGAAACTTGTCTAGAACTAGACGAGTTTACATGACTAGTGGACCGTAACAATTGAGGGAAATTGTCACTCGATGCAAAATTTGGCTGTTAAAGATGATTAGGCAATACTAACGTCTTATTGGTTCTTATGCCTTTCAAATGAGTGTAAATTAGACAACATCTACAATTTGCGGTATGATTACCTCCGCAGTTACTGCATTTTTTTAATTTTTGAGTCAATTTTCGACTTATCGCATTGAGCAGTTGCATGTAGTTCCCCACACGCAACACAAACTGACGGCAATTTACAATACGCTTTGGTGTGACCAAATTCTTGACAGTTAAGACACTGGACGGGTCCCTGACGCTTATGCGGTTCTTCCACGGTGATTCTACGATGCAGAAGGTAAATCAGATTGTAGATGGGATGGGACTCGTTTTTCTTTAATACGACATCTCCAGGTTCCAATTCCACCCTGAACATAGGCTGTGGAATCTTTTCACGGTTTCTAATATTCGTTATGCTCTTAATTTTGAAGCCATTTTCCATTAAACTAGTCTTTATCTCGGCAGGATCAACATCTGGGTCTATACCTTTTAGAACGACTTGGAGTCCTTTTGCGCTTTTCAGCTGGTAGGTATAGAAATCCCTACTCTCCCTCTCCAACTGGTTTGACAATTTTCGAAAATCATCTTCCTTTTCCACTTGAATTTTGGTTTCGCTGATAAAGGGTGGTTAAATTGTAAGGGCCGATGTTGAATGTGAACCACACCTAAACGCCAAGCTTTTTTCCGAATTTTTTTTGTCATTTCTCTATTTCAGACTTACTCAATTTGAACCTTGGAGAGATACACAATCCAACAACGTGTTAAAGTTATCCAGACATATTATGAAAATGGGCGTTCAAATCAAAATGCATATCGTGCACTTCGTGATTTTTTTGGTCAATTTGATCGTCCAAATGTGCGTACAATCGCAAAAATCGTGGAAAAATTCGAGCAAACCGTTGGACTTTTTTCTTTGTGGTTATTTGAAAGAAAAGGTGTACGTCGATAAGCCAGCAACAATTCAAGAGCTAAAGGATGAGATAATTCGGCACATTAACGGCATAGAACCTCCATTATGCCTCAGGGTCATCGAAAATTTGGACCATCGGATGGAGGTGTGTCGCCGTGGTCACGGCGCCCATTTGGCCGATATTTTGTTCCATACATAATTGAGTAATACAAATATATCATAATAAAATTACAATAATTTCCTAAATAGTTTGTGTTTTATTCAAAATCAACATCGGCCCTTAAAATTTAACCACCCTTTATTTCCATGTTTAATTGATGTTATGCTAAACATATTTTCACCTATTACCGAAACAATTCCTTGTACCTATTTACTGGAAGTGGGCTCTCTTAGATAAATTCGTGGGGGCTTAAACGTCTTCTTAGGAAGTTCTGGCTCATCCGTCTGGAGGAGAGCAAACCTATTTTGATCATTTGGATTATCAATACTCACGTTCTTAGGACCTTTTGAGAGCAGATGTCGGGCTCCTCTGTCGCTTAAGAACTGTGACGTATTTATCCATACCTACTTGTTTTCTAGGTTTGACTGCACTATTTGATGTTTTTTCATCTGTTGAAATCACTATATTGGGCGAACAGGAACGACGCCGTTCTACGGCTCTTGTAGTGAGAAGATTCTCCACACATTTTTTAAGGATTCTTCCTCAGAACTATATGGTTTTTCTAGTCGAGCTAAGCTCTTTCTCAGAATTACATCTGAGAGGAACGCTCATACAGTTCATATGCGATTTTTTTTTTAATTACCGAGATATTACCGTAGATATTTTTACCTATTACGATTTATTTTTTCACTTTTTTGTTTTATTTCAACCTATTACACTTTTTAACCTATTACGATTTTTTCACCGAAAATTCAGCCGCATAAAAATAACACGTCCGATAAGTTCGATGAGACGAGACTGAAATATTACCGTGAAAGAATTGTTACCGATAAAAATTACTTACCAAGAAGTGTCGATACTCAGGTGATATTGACTCCAAATAGAGTATCCGATCTTCTATAATTTTTAGACGTTGGTATATATTTTTTATTTTGGATTGTGGAACATTAATGTGTTCTTCAATGTTTTCTAATCTCTCCAATATTGTCGGATATTTTAAAATTACAGATTCATCTTTTAAGTGAGCTCGTTTGTACTCCTTTTGTGATTCCAAATGTTCTCTTTCATAAGGTATCATAAGTTTATCAAGTGCATTTAAATAGTCTGGCCGCGTTTGTGGTCCAACATTGTTTTCCACACGTCTTACTAAAACAAATCGAATAAAAAATAAAATTATATTTCATTCAAAAAATTTTAATTAAAATTTACTTTAAAAGTCGAATGTCATGAAATCATTAATTGAATAATAAAATTTATTTTAAGAAATAAACTACCATTTGCGTCATTAACGATTTTCGGGAGTTTCACAATTGCTCGTTTTTGGCATAAACTTACAAAATTAAAAAAAATAATTTGTCTTTTAATTTTTATGATTTTTTAGTTTATTGGTGATTAATTAATCAGAAAATTAACTTAAATCAAGGAAATGGTCCTTATATGGCAGTTATGACCAATTATAGGCAGATATTCTTAAATTTTGGAAAAGAGAATTTTATGCATATGACGTCGAACTTCAAATATTAGTATTAACGCAAATTTTGGAAGTGGACCTTGGAGATATGGTCAAATATGAAATATGGATAAGATATGGATTTTCCAGTGTACTTATTTTTCCTCACATTTTAAGACAGAATTATAAGAATATTGTACATAATTACCTTTCAAATGACATTTCGAATATTCCTGCTTAACGACAGTACTATTTACTCTAGCACAAGACGTTGCTTCATTCTCGTTTTCACCATTTCCCAGCTCTTCTAAAGTTGTTATCTTAGCTTGATGAGAATTAACTTGACTTTGTCGTTTGACATCAGTAAAATCCATAATATTACACAAATCAATTTCATCACGTTTCTTTTCAACAAAACATTGAATTCGTCTTTTTATTTCATCTTCGCAAGCAGCAATTTGAACCAACTGATTTGGTAGTGAATAAGAATCTTTAATATCGCACATCTTTTCGTCAAAAAGATTTAGTTTGTCACTGCAGTCACCTCCAGCTAAAATCACATTAAATCAATCAAATTAAACTAGCTAACTAGATACTTGTAAAAGTAAAGTAAAGAGTTTTCTGAAATAACATGTTAAGCCATACGAATTCGAAAACTAATTTTTAATAGCTCCACCAAAAATATTTTCTTTATTTATTGCATTATTTGTTCTGTAAATCGAGTTATTTTAAAAACAAGCCTTTCAAAAATAAAACTTTGACGTTCTGAAAATCGCACGATTTTGTATGTTGAAACTGGTTTGGAAAGTAATACGAGTCGATTTGAAATATGTATGTAAATTCGTTTTAAAAATAAAATTCAGGGGTATATGAACAGGAATCAACAAAAAAAAAAATATACATATAGGTGCATTATAGGCACTTTTTGATTACTTATGTATGTATTTCTTGATATTTGGTTTGGAAACAAATTAATTTTCTTAAATTGTCATTACTTGTATAGACAAATATGTAACTATACAATGTATAGTATACATCAAGGTGAATTTAAATACTAGGTGATAGCGTAGCGCCAGCTGATTATTCATGGTGAATTTGAAAATGCCAAAAAGTTATATAAAAAAAAAACTTTTTGACAGTGACGAAAGTTTTTCATATAGAAAAATGCCTGTTGTTCTTGCCTTGTTGTAATTGTTGTAGCAATGCGGTCACCTGGTATTTAATTTCACCATGGTATACATAGTCTAATTATTATTATTAATTATATATATTTTTAATTGAACAAGTTATTAGAACTATTTTAATGATATTAAAACGATTCTGTATAAAAATAAAAATATAATAAAAAGGCCTCCTAAGTCATCATCGCCTTTTTTATCGCTCATAACAGATCTTCAACAATTTTAGATATCCAGAATAAGCTATATTATCTTGCGCCGATATATGTTACAGTTAATAAAACTTAACAGTAAAAAATTATTCCAATTCAATTTAACTGTAAATATAGATTTGTTTTTAACTCCCATTTTCAACAATTTCAGTTATAATTTAATTATTACATTGCTCTTTAGACTATAAGACAAATGTAAAACAAATATTTATAATACCGCAATAAATAAATAAATTATTACATTAATCTTCAGTTAACATAACTCCTTTTTCACTATACTCAGTTAAAATTTAACTTACAAATGTAATAGAAAACGTGGAGTTAAATTAGTTAACTCCTTACTGAAAGAAATAAATAAATAATTTGCAAAAATATATGAAAAGTCTCAAGACTCGTCTGCAACAAACTATTTACCAGCAAGCCTATTACTTTATTTACATCAAGCTGGAGTTTGTACAATATTTGTTCAAATCGCCCAGTGAGAACTTCATAGAAGATAACAAATCTGTGAAGAATCATTTGACAGTTTTCTATGAACTTCGCAAAAATTATTACCGAGAAACTGCACACGGCGGCGATGAAGTGCTTTGAAAAACACTTTGTTAAGAAACAAGGATACTTAAGAATTGTTTTTTGTTATCATAAAATAAATAAATAAAATATTTTGCCCAGCTATTACGGCTAAAATTCACTGGCATGGCTGGGTCATTTACCACTCAAATGTTGAATTATACAGCTTATACGTTTCTTGGTAGTTGAGATATATGTACATAGTGGGTATTGTAATTTTTGTCATGCCGCATATTTCTAAATGTTATTATGAACTCTATACAATGAAATGTTGCATTGCATACAGTGTTTATGAAAACAGCCTGCAATTTTATATGCATTTTTGTTATACGAAACTTATTTTTGCTGAATTTTGTATTGATATTGCAATTTTATAGGCATTTGATTTGTATGGGGGATGTGAGAAATCATGGGCAGATTTTTATCACAGTTTGTCCTTCTGTCGTATAAATAAATTGTACAAAATTGTATGGTATTATCTGCAATTATACATATGTATTTAAACAAAATTGCAAAAAACTGGTGAAAATATCACATTTTAACGGAGGGTATCATACATTTTAGTCCATAACTCTTGTTCTACTATACCGATTTTGCTAATTTTCAATACAAAACTGCTTAGAAGAATTATAAATACCTTTTTATAAACTTTGCTTAATTGGGGTACGTATTTTGCACGTGAGTGTTTTTCTCAGGCAGACAGACGAACATAGCTTAATCGACTTAGAATTCCATAAGGAACAATACATATACTTTGTTGGGTTTCAGATGAATATTTCGCAGTGTTACACACGGAATGAGAAACTTATATACATATATCCACATCCACCACTTGTGGTGGTGAAGGGTTTAATAAAAATATTTTCTTTACTAACGGCCTTCTAATGGGCTTGAAAACCAAGTAAAAAACTAATATGTATGTATGGAAGTGTATTCAAACTTAACAATGGAACATTTAAATATCTAATAACAAATATTCAGGCTATTTCTACTATGCGGTAGGATTTTTTCTTAACCACTGACATTCCTTGTTTTCTTTCCATGTAGTCTCATCTCCAATGTATATTTCTTTCTTCCATATCGGTACACGTTTCTTAAGTTCATCGATTGCAACTTCGACTGCGTCCAATGATGTTTTACGATGTGGCGATGAAATTGCAATTACGACACTGGCTTCTCGAACACCTACTATACCCAAACGATGGTAAATAGCGATATTTACAATGTCTGGCCATTGACGTCTTAGCTCTTCACAAATGAGTTCAATTTGTTTAATTGCCATTGGTTCATATGCTTCATATTCTAAAGACAACACCTGTAAGCAGTGCACGTATTGAGTAAATAATTTTAATCATTTAAAAAATAAAGATTTTCATACCCTCTTTCCCTCAAAACAATCACGAGTCGTGCCAACAAACAATGATATTGCTCCACAATAATCTTCGGATACTGTGTTGCTTATTTCGCCAACATTTAAAGAATCGCGAGTAAGTATTAAATGATTCATGTCGACAGTCTCTGTTGCAATAACTCAACTCTTTACCCACCACTTATCGGAGGTATAATAGCAATTTCGTCACCTTCTTTTAATTGCAGTTCTGACTGCAAGTTGTCACAGTAGTTTTCGTTGATAGCTAGAATTAAACTATCTTTTATCACTTGCAAGTTGAAGTCTCTACAAATTTCACTTAATAGATCGAATGCAACAATTTTAGGTGTACTTAACTGATAAGTAACTTCGTTTAGTCCAGACAGTTCACGTGTTTTAGCAAAAAAAAGTATTCGGACACTTACTGACGTTAATTTTGTGCTCATTTTTACTTTTAAACAAACTGAGGACGATCCATAATTATAAAAAATCGATCTATCTAGCAAAAATGGTATAAATGATGAACAAAAATCACTGTCTTTTTTTAATTATGTTATCAATTAGAGTTGTAAAACTATCGCGTATTTAGGTACCGAGTACCCGATACCACATAATTTTTCGAGTACTCAATACCAAAAAGTACCTACCCGTTACTTTTAGGGTTGCATTTTTTCTCACTTTTTGCTTAGTCCCCTTTTACAGTTGAGAAATTGAAAGACAGACAGACGAAGTTTGTAGGCGATAGGAAGAGTGTGATTGATTATAATAAATATGCCTTGGTCCAGTACAGTAGAGGTCTACCGCACACTCTTCCTCTTCAATACATCGCCTACAAACTTCATCTGTCTGTCTTTCAATTTCTCAACTGTAAAAGGGGACTTAAAAAAATTCCGAAAAAAAAACAATCGTCACAAAAAAAAAGGGAAACCCCGTTTTTAAAAAACGTGATATATTTAACAATGTCTACAAAAAGAAGTTGTGTTTGGCTTCATTTTAAATAAACAAAAGAAAATAAAGCTAAATGCAATATATGCAAAAAAGAAATTTCTTTCAAAGGTAAAAATAATTAAAATAAATAGATTGTAAAATTATTAATTATTTTTTAAGGTGGTGGAACCTCAAACCTTAAAACAGATAAAAAAGGAATTTTTAAAATATTTCAGAGATAATTAACAAAAAACTTAAAATAAAAAAAATACGTTAAATTGTAGTTAAAAGGTTAGTCCCCTTTTACAGTTGAGAAATTGAAAGGCAGACATTTTTCTCATTCCGCTTTGAACTTGCCTAAACCTTTTAGAGTTGCGAAATTAATAGACAGACAAAAATTTTTTGTTTATTTTTTCGTTCTTCTTCTATGTTAATTGTTGTGGAAATTTTTATTATAAAAACGCATTGAAAATAAAAGAAATTAAAAAACATATTCAAAAACTTTTAATTATAAAGTTTTTGTTATCAATAAATCTATTTGGTTAATAAATTTAATTATTTTTGCAATACGCGCGTTAAAGTGAGAAAAATGATGTGAAGCAACAACATGAAAAATGCGAAGGGTGGAAACTGTAAACGAAAAATGTCTTAAAATGTCCAGTACAGTAGAGGTCTACCGCACACTCTTCCTCTTCAATACATCGCTAACAAACTTCGTCTGTCTGTCTTTCAATTTCTCAACTGTAAAAGGGGACTCAAGGCCCAACTATAATATGCATAAGCAAGCTTAAGCAAATTGCAAAAGTTAACGAAAAGGCTGTCAAATGCATAACCAGTTCAGAGTTAACTTTTAGGTGGCTACCATGACTTTGAAACTTTTTGTCCACAGTTGCTCATTTATGTTTAAAAAAATGTTTTTATTTTAACAAAAAGCCATTAAATGACTATATTTTATAAATATTATTATATTATTTTATAATTAAAAGAAAACTTCGTACCCGAAACGCATAATTTTTCCTTTTTTTTAATTTATCGGCAAAAGTACTAAAATGTACAGCTGTGGCAGCACTACATTGTAAATAATAATAAACGTTTACATATGTTTTGTTAATTTTCGTATTGTGTTTGCAAAAATGGAGAAAAAACTTAAAAATTTTAATAATATAAAAATATTAAAGTTAGCGCTTGAAGGGTTGTGCACATTAAAAGAAATAAGTGAACTACACTGTAAAAGAAGAAGACGCTCTTGTTCTGTCAGAGAAATAACCGCGACAGAAAGACATTTTTGTTAAAATAAAAAGGGTCCCTTTTATTGTAAAGGCACTTATTTTTTCCGCATTTTCTATTAAATTTAAAATAAATATATTTTCTTCCATTTTGTTCAAAACACAAACAAACAACAACAAACAGCTGATTCCGTACAGAATGTGCGATCAGTTTCGCTTTTTGCTTAAGCAAAAGACAGTTGAAAAACTTAACGAAAAGTTTCGTTAAGCACATTATAGTTTGCCACATACAATTTATATGTGTTCGCACGTTTGCTTAAGCTAGCATATGCATATTATAGTTGGGCCTTTAGTCTGTGGTTAAAAGTATCGAGTACCCATTTAAAAAGTATCGAGTAGTAACCGGTACTTAAAAGTAACTGGATTTTACAACACTATTATCAATACACTAGTGTTGTAAAAGTAATGAATATTTGAGTACTGAGTACTCAATACCGACTATATTTTCCGCTACTAGTAGCTAAAGTAACTACTCAATACTTTTAGAGTTGCATTTTTTAGTAAAGACTACACAATTTTACGCGTATGTGAAGAAATAAATAGTGCAAATCAACCGCAACACCAACATTTTTTTCTTATGTAATCGACATGCAGAACACATCTATTTTCAACCGCAAATCAACAACTTTTTTTCTTTTACGCACGTGTTTACCATGTGCACAATAAAAACAAACAAAATAAGTACACAAAACAAAGACAAAAATATAGCAAAGTTTCGCTTATTACCAACAAGTAAATTTTTAACGAATTTTAAAAAGAACCACGGACAGAGAATCCACTGAGGAACCTAATTTTGTGGTGCCCACGTTATAAATTTTAGTATTTTTTTTTAAAAATAAGGTTTCAAATCAAACCTAAAATATCAAGTTTCATTTTCCAGTTATTTTAGAGGTTTTTGAATTTTAAAAACGGATTTCAATAGCCTGTAACTAGGGATATTGTAATTCACAACTGTCGTTTTCGAAAAATTAAACGTTTATAGGGCATTCCATTTTAGAGTAAAAAAAATTGAAAAAAGGTTGTTGCTCTGTAAATATTTCAATATGTGTGGTTTACGCATTTTGAAAGCGGATTTCAGTAGCCCACATCTAGGGCTATTAAAATCAATGAATGTCACTTTCGAGAAATTAGCCGATTATGGGGCATTCCATATCAAAGTAAAAAATTTCAAAAAGGTTGTTGAATAATTCAAATTGAGCGGTTTACGCATTTTTAGAGTGGTTTTCAATAGCCCCCAACTAGGGCTATTAAAATCCAGGAATGTCACTTTCGAGAAATTAGCCGATTATGGAGCATTCCATATCAAAGTAAAAAAATTTCAAAAAGGTTGTTGTTGAATAACTCTTTCAAATTGAGCGGTTTACGCATTTTGAAAGCGGTTTTCAATAGCCCCCAACTAGGGCTATAAAAATCCAAGAATGTCCCTTTCGAGAAATTATCCGATTATGGATGGGGCATCCATATCAAAATAAAAAATTTTTAAAATTTTGCAAAAAGGTTGTTGTTCTGTAAAACTTTCAAATAAAATCCTTACAAACCATTTACAAAATTACATACATATACATATACATATATGTATATATATTTTGACACCTTAGTACAATTAATTATTTAGATTGTTACGATTTTTTCGGTAAGCTGGCGAGTAATTTTCTTACGTGACAGCGATTACTCGCCAAAAAAAGTTACTGACATAGTTTTGCAAGAAAAACAGCTGTTTGTTTCAATTTATGGCATTTCTGTTTTATTCCACACATTTTAATCGAAAAGTTTCTCGACGCGGAAGTTACAGAACATGGGCACTGGATGACCTTCTTGTTTGTAGTTCAGATTTTCAAGCACATATTGAACTACTGTTCCAAGTAGCCTTGTGCCTTACGACAGCCAAATTAACTATAAATGTTAGTAAAAGCAAATTCTGCCAAAGAGAAATCCGTTATTTAGGATACATTGTAGGGAATGGATGTTTGAAAGTAGAGCCTGATAAGGTAGAGGCAATTAGAAATTTTCCCTTGCCTAAGACACCCAAACAAGTACGCAGATTTATCGGTATGGCGAATTGGTACCGCTCGTTTATAAACAACTTTGCGAATCTTGCAGGACCTTTGACAGACTGTTTAAGAAAATCGAAAGGAAAATTTTTGCTGACGGATGAAGCAAAAACTTCGTTTGAGAAATTGAAGGACGCTTTGTCATCTGCACCAGCCTGACTTTCAAAAGGAATTCATAATACAATGCGATGCCTCCAAAGTAGGTGTAGGTGGCTTATTATTTCAGTACGATGAGGAAGGACAGGAAAATCCGATAGCTTATGTGTCGCAAAAACTTAATAAATGTCAAAGGAATTATACTGTGACCGAACTGGAGTGTCTAGCGGCAATTGTTAGTGTTAACAGATTTCGGCCGTATATCGAAGGATTACGTTTCCCCATATTACGGATCACTCTTCTTTAAAGTGGCTTATGTCACAGAAAGATTTGAGTGGACGTTTGGCAAGATGAAGTCTTAAATTGCAGCGTTATACATTTGGCATAGAACACAGGAAAGGATCGTTAAATGTCGTACCGGATTGTCTCTCCAGAATGAACATTGATGACCTTACCATAAGTAATTTACCTATCGATATTGATATTCTTTCGCCAGAATTCGAGGAAGAAGAATATCAATGATGCATTGCCAGATCTTTGTATATCGGGAAATTTAATTCTTAAGCGCGCCAATTTTCCAATTGAATCAGAAGATAAAGAAGATAGTCCTTGGCGCGTATGGATTCCAAAGCCACTAGTACTGAATGTTATTAAATCTGCTCATGTCTTTCATGTCATGGAGGATTAATGAAAACATTGTCAAGAATCCGTCAAAAGTATTTCTGGCCAACAATGGTTAACGATATAAGGACTTATTTAGATAATTGCGACGTATGTAAAAGAGTAAAATCTTCGAATCAAATTTCGAGACCCAAAATGGGAAATCAAATTATTACAAACAGACCACTTGAGCGACTATATTGTGATTTCTTAGGTCCTTATCCAATTACCAACTCCAAGAATTCAGTTATATTCATTTGCTTAGATCACATAACTAAATTTGTTTTTTTTTTTTTAAACCTTTAAAAGCCGCAACCACCTCAAATGTTATTTTATTTTTTGAGTCAGAACTCTTCCCAACCTTCGGAGTTCCTAGGTACATACATAGCGACAACGGCAAACAATTTTTGTCTAAAGAAATGAAAGATTTTTACAAATTGTACGGTATAGCTCATATAACAACTGGCTTTTACGCACCGCAGTCAAACGCATCAGAGCGCGCTAACCGCGAGATAATTACGAAACTTAGATGCTTTTTACAAAACCAAAAAGAACATAGAGATTGGGATAAATATATTCCCCAAATTTTGTCGATACTAAGAAGCGACTACCACACATCCATAAAATGTTCCCCTTACTTTGCGATGTTCGGACAAAACATGGTGCAACACGGTTCAACGTATAAAATAGGTTGTGTAACAAGCGAAGATGTTAGTGTTTTGAATAACATAGATAAATTTACAAAAATAAGAGAAAATATTCGAGAAAATTTAACTATCGCACACAATAAAGCGACCAAATCGTACAACCTGGTATTTAGAAAGAATCATGTATTGAGCAATATGTCCAAACATATAAACAGGAAATTTTTGACATAATATTTAAAATGTAAAATAAGAGACAAAATTGGCAACAATTTGTATGACCTAGAGGACGAATGTGGAAAGTATATCGGCAAATACCATGCCACAGATCTTAAATTATAAATTATGCCCGGCTTTCGTGGGTCGTGCCACAATTTAGAAAATTTACTTAAATAAAAATTGTCTCTCGTTCATTTTTTAAACCCTTTTTTTGTTAGATAATTGACGTTTTTTTTACAAATTTAATTAAAATAGCAGGAATTTGAATATAACCTAGAACCTAGCTTTAATGAAAAAAAACAGCAGGAAAAAAATTTTAATAATCAAATCTCATCCTTTTATTGGCTATTGTCATCAATCCTAGCAAAAATCCGTTTCCTGTTTGAACTTCAGTTGAAACAATTACATATTTATCTGTTCAAAGCAGGTTTGTTACGATTTTTGTGAATTTGATTAGAATGTTCATACATTCTGTGACGATGGAAGTCGGGGACCCTCGTTTCCACTCGCACACTAATAATATATAATCGATATTGTATTGTTATTTAATTATCAAAGATTTTTATGAATGTTACACTAATTTTGTAGTTAGGTAGGTAGGTAGGTAGGTAGGTAGGAAGGCCGGTGTGAGTCTCCTCACACACTCACCCAGAGACCAATACGGTCCATTGCGATGCCTTAGGAAGAAATTTTAGTATATAGAGTGAAAAGAAAGTGAAGACAGGAAAGTAATATTATAGTATAGAGAGAGAGAAGAGAAAATAGAAGATAGAAAAGAGAAGAAAGAGACCTGACCAACTCCTTACTCGGACATATGTCCTCCATTTGTGCGACTCGCACCCAGTCATCTAACGCGTAGCCAGGCCATTCCCATTACGAATCCTATTAGACTCTCCAGCCCACAGCTAGAGACATCCCCTAATTCGCCTAAGAATCTATTGCCCAGCCATCTCATCCTACTGCCCTGCAGCCTGGGACAGTGGCACAGAATGTGCTCAACTGTCTCCAGCTCATCCGGGTCCTCGCATAATCTGCACATATCCGATAATTCGGATCCCATTCTCACCGCCATCCTGCCAATCATGCAGTGGCCCGTGATAATGCCTATCATGGTCCTAACGCAGATCCTATTCCTGCCCAGCAGCAATTCCGAATCGGACTTTCCAAGCACCGGCCACAGTGTCCGTGACACTTGGCAGTCCGTCCGGCTTCCCCAGGCTTGATTGGTTGCACTTAGTACCCATTCTCTAATTCTTCCATAGTAGAAGCCTATTGGAAGCCCCACAGCCTCCATACGGTTGTTACCTTCTGTGCCTGCGCCCATTCTAGCCAACTCATCAGCCACCTCATTGCCGGCAATATCTGAGTGACCCGGTACCCAACACAATCTAACCGTATACCGCCCTAAGGCTCCCTCTAGAGCCCTCCTACAACTGTCAACTAGCTTAGAGTTCACATAACAGCCCCTTATGGCCAAAAGGGCCGCCTGGCTGTCCACATATATCGTGACCTCCGAGCCCCTGTCAATGTTGTCTCTCATTAGTTCTACGGCCCTCAAGATCCCCAGAACTTCTGCCTGAAAAACACTACAGTCGTCAGGAAGCCTATATGACATTCTGATGTCCAGATCCTCAATGTAGACCCCCGCGCCCGTACCATTTATCTTCAAGCCGTCCGTGAAGATAGCAAATCCATCATATAATTTGCCCCTTCCCAACCAACTCTCCCTGGACGGTAATATCACCTCCGGCAATCGCCTAAAATCTACCATAGTGCTCACATAATCCTTAGAGCCAGGCAATCCTAGGCAATTCCCATATGCTTCAATCTCACGCAGGATCCGAGAATGACCCTGCGTGTGACCCTTTAACAGTCCCAGCTCCCTCAGTCTAAGAATGCTTCTGGCAGCCATTCCCATCACATACTTCTCAATGGGCAAAAGATAAAGAATGACGTCCAGAGCCGCTTGAGGAGTGCTTCTCATGGCCCCTGTCATGCCGATTGAAACACATCTCTGAGCTTTAGACAGAAGGTTTCTTCGATTAGCCAGTCTCATTGCCTCCCACCAAACACAGCATCCATAAGTAAGAATGGGCCTAACCACCGAAGTGTATAGCCATCCCACCACTGACGGCCGAAGTCCCCAGTTCTTACCTATCGATGATCTGCAAGCATAGTAGGCATTGAGACCTTTTTTAAGCCTCTCCTGAGTGTTCCTTCCCCATGACAGCTTCTTGTCCAGGAAAACTCCCAGATACTTAGCACTATCTGATAGTCTAAGCTCTACTCCTCCTAGTACCGGCAGCCTGAAATTTTCCACCCTGTACTTCCTAGTAAACAGAACTAACTCTGTTTTCTCCGGATTTACTCCCAAGCCCTTCTCACTAGCCCAAGCTGAAAGTTCGCCCAGTGCCCCTTGCATGACTTCGCTAATTGTCGGCAGGAATTTGCCCGATACCAATATAACTAAATCATCCGCGTAGGCCACGACCTTCTGACCCGTTCTGTCAAAAAATCTCAGGACGACATTGACAGCCAAGAGCCATAGTAAGGGGGAGAGAACACCCCCTTGTGGGGTTCCTCTGGTCACCAGCTTCCTTAGGCGTTCGTTTCCCCAGTCCGAGTGAATTACTCTGCTACTAAGCATCAGAGTTATCCATTCGACCAGGAACGACGGAACCATTAGGTCACCTAGTGCCTGTCTAACAGCCTCTATCTTCAAATTGTTAAAGGCGCCCTCTATATCAAGGAAAGTCGCCAAGGTGTATTCCTTGTTTCGCAATCCTTTCTCTATATAACCCACCACATCATTAAGCGCACTCTCAACAGATCTACCCTTGAGGTAAGCATGCTGAGCGCCACTGATGATGCCGGTGTCAATTCTAGTTCTTAGATATAGATCGATCAGTCTTTCCAGTGTCTTCAAGAGAAAAGACGACAAGCTGATCGGTCTAAAATCCTTGGGTTTAGAGTGACCAGTTTTCCCCGCTTTGGGTATAAACACGACCCTAACTTCCCTCCATCCCTTAGGAATGTATCCGTTTAGTACACATACCCTGAAGATTTCCACCAACAGTAGGAGCGATGATCTCCCGATATTTTGTAGCATCGCCGGAAAGATACCATCTGGTCCTGCCGATTTGTAAGACCCAAAAGTATTGACCGCCCATGTTACTTTATCCAGGGTAATCATATCCCCCACTGCCCCCCTTACCTCATCACCTGAGCATGGCCCCGGGAAGGGGACGTCATTCTCAACCTGCTCCCCCATCACAGGATCCACACACCCCGGAAAATGAGTCTCCATAAGAAGGCCTAGGGTTTCAGAGCTAGTTTCCGTCCATGAGTCGTCCGGTCTCTGAATAAATCCCGGGACTGCTGGGTCCTTGGATAAAATTCTTCTGAACCTGGACATCTCATTTACAGATTCAACTGACTCGCTAAACTTGATCCACGAGTCCCTTTTCGCTCTCCTAATGTCTTTCTTAAACTTATTGTAACCCAATCTAAAGTTACTCCAATCCTCTTCCCTACGCGTATATTTCGCTCTGTTGAACAACCTTCTTACAGTGGATCTTTGAGTCTTTAACTCCTCCGTCCACCATCGCGGTTGTTCACGTCTGCCCGGGAAGTTCAGCGGACAGGATCTCTCATAACTACTGGTTAGTGCCTCCGTAAAGATACCCACCAGTCGCTCCACTCCGGTCGAAGTCGACCTCCACTCATGTGTAACTCTGAGGTTACCTACCACTAGTTCCGAAAAAGAATCCCAATTCGTCCTTCTCGGGTTCCTATACGGGCTCCTTTTTGATCTCTCAAACACTAGATTAAAGGATAGACGGCTATGGTCAGAGAAGGAAAATTCCAAATCCACCCTCCAGTCCTTCACTAATTCCCTACAGTTCGTCAACGTTATATCAATTACTGCCTCCCTATCCCTATTCCTGAATGTTGGCGTGTTTCCCATATTACAGATATAGAGATTGTTAGCAATAATGAAATCAAACATAGACTCACCTCTTTTGTTGATGTCTGTACTTCCCCATTGGGTATGGTGCGCGTTTGCGTCACACCCCAGTACCAGCTTCGAGCCTGTTCTGCCCGAATTCTCCACCAACTCCCTTAATTTTACTCCAGGAGGATCGGTAGCTTCATATGGCAAGTATACCGATGCTAGAGCCAGAACCGTTCTGTCCTTGGCTTCTCCTGTCACGACCGTAAGGTCTCCATTACTGAAAGAATGAGACAAATTAAATTTATGTTCATTTCTTGCCAGTATACATGTTCGTACCTTCTCATCAGTATGAGGTACAAACAATGTATACCCCTTGGCCTTCAATCCAACTACCCGATTTTTATTAATCCAGGGCTCTTGGATTAAAGCCACATCCACGTTGTTATCAATGAGTTGGGTTACTAGTTCGGTTGAGGCTGCTTCACAGTGGTGCAGGTTTATTTGCACCACTTTCAGCCTCTTAGGGTTTATCATTTTTAGGAAACCTAAACTTGATAGACCCCAACCCGAAAACTGCAACCCCTCCCATTGACTTCAACATCTTTAGAGACTCCTGGTCTACTGCGAACCTGAAGTCTTTCCCTTGGTTCTCATTACAGCCCAATGAAGCTATCAACTTCCATTGTGCTGTAATAAGTCCCTTGTTTTGATTGGACAGTAGCCCCAGTATTACCTCCACCGGTTTTATAGGTGGGGGAATCCACACTGTGACTACTGGCCTTAGTGGCAAATCAGACGCAAGTATAACATCCAAATTGGCCTCCGGACAAGTGCTGCCACACCTGCCAATTGCAGCTTTTAAAAACTCGAAGGTTTTTTGATTGCCACAACTGACAGTTTTGACACCTCTTGCCCAGTCGGCCCCTCTGAATGCCACCTCGTCCTGCCTACCTTTGACGCTAAAGATTTCGTCGAGTAGTTTGTTCTCTAGCACTTGCCATTTCTCGACACTGATCCTACCATCGGGATCCATTCGATCAATGACAGCTGCCAGAATACCGTCCTTACACGACGACTCCCTTAGCTTCCTTGACGTTGAGGGCTGGCCAGCTTTAGAATCAGTCCTCTTGCTGGTTACCTTGCGGGAATCTACAAGAGAGCCAACACCAAGCTGCCCAGTCCTCTTAGCCATTGGGGATTTCTGGTCATCATCAGACCTAACTCTCTTAACTGCCCCTCTGTTGGGGGGCTTAGCAGAGTTTGGTCGATGATCGCCCGATTTCCCTGCAGATTTTGACTGGTTCGTCCTGGTAGTTCCTTTAGTGACTTCCTTTTGGGAGTGACTGTCGGAGATTATCAAGACATTACCAGTCACCATCGCACGACTAGTGGTGGGTAAATCGCTTATAGGCATAGCTCTCCCAGCCGAGACCATTTTGTCGCTGCTGAGATTGCTAGGCCTTAAGCCTCTACTCTTCTCCTCTTTACCCGTTGCCTTCTTTAAGGATTCATCAGCAAAGACTGCTGAGGATTCATTGTCTTTTCTGACATTTGAGTCCACAGCAGTCTTTGGTATGTATCCCGCAGGATAGGGAATACCTAAGATAGCAACGACAGATCCGTGGGTTCGTTCGAACCTTGCCACGTTCCTTCGGTGCTTCTTCAGTAAGTGCCTATCCCGCCCATCGTGCAGTGAAGGGTCTTTCTTAGCTATCTCTTCCAGAAAGGCTAAGGAGACTCTCACACCACTCTTGGCTTTTTCAAAGCTTGTTCGGCAATCTGATATGACCTGTACTGTCGCATCCTGCCGAACGACGGGCTTAAATGTAACCTCCGGTCCACTCCCCGTTCCGAGTGTGACCTCCGAAACCGAATTTCTAGCTCCCTGGTTCCGATCATGAGCTTGAATCATTGTGATTTCATGCTCATCCTCGGAACTCAGAGTTAGACCAGCTAGTCTTTCAGAGGCCCCAGATCGGGACGGTGAGCCAACCGGGGATTTCATTTCATCTCTTACTGTCAGTTCCGTTAATAACTGACCCTTTTGCAGTAGAATATCACTGTGAATCCTCAGCCAATCGGAGTCTGGATTTGACACCGAACCTGCTGAGTTGTCAGGGATATTCTCCGCTTCGACTACTAGAGTCTCATCATTTTTATTTTTATTTGGATCTTCAATTTTGGTCCCACGAGTATGCGCGTTTGGGATTGGACCATCCATGCAGTGACGGCGTACATGGACTAGGCAAAATCTTGTTTACAACCGACCCGTGCCCTGGCGTCGGAGGGGAGCTGTTAGCGACTAGTCCTCTTTTACCACTAACTAGCCATTCAGGTTATTGGCACTGCTACCAACCACGCTAACCTTACAAGTGGAGTCAGTTTTGGTCCGCGGGTTGTAATTCGAATTAAGGAGGGAACCTATTAACACTTGAGATCGCTTTGATCTAGTGTTTCTCTAGCCTTAACACATTCCAGTGTCACCAGCTTGTTACCCCTTTGCGACCATTCTATAAAAGTGTCACAAAGGCGTAGCAACCCGGCTATCCCGTCTTCTAATTACCACCTAGCTATGTAAATATGCTCATGACCATTTGTAGAATGTATCATGAACTTACTTACATCGCTCCAGCCTCCATCGCCACTAGGGACCATTTATATGAAAGAATGTATCCCAGCCGCGATGTTGGCTACCCCTATCCGCCACCTGGGGACGCGTCCGATGGAAGACTGACTAAACTCCACACGGAAATTTTGTAGTTGATATATTTTAAATTTAATATTGTAATATTACATTATTATTTTTTAGTATTTCAGGGTTGTGTTCTATCACTATAAATTATTTATGGTGCCACCTAGTGTCAGCAAGAACAACAGCCCATGCACACTAGCGCCCATTGCGGCGGGTAGGAATGACAACGTTTAGTGCAGTTGTCATAATCAGCTGTGTTGTTGGTTACGTGTTACCATCTAGTAAAAATGCATCCTAATAGAAAAGTATAAAAGCAGAACAAAAACCTGCAAGAAGGACAGTTGGTTTTCATCAGTTGTGGTGTGCGCTTCGTAATAGGTAAGTGGTAGTAAATTGGTAGTTAGTGGTATTGTAGGTAAATTGTGGTTGCATTGTAGGTTCTACACTGCCAACAGCGCTAGAGAAGTGTTTCCGGAGTTTTACTACAGATTCACCCTCAAGAGCTGGTAGTCACTGGAACTTATTTGCGACCGCATTGGTGAACAGATCAAAGCCGAGCGTAGTGGTGTTCACGGAGTTTTACTACGGTTCCACCACTGCGGGCTACACTAGGGGAGTGTTTCCGGAGTTTTACTACAGATTCACCCTCAAGTGCTAGTTTACTGGGCATGATTTGAGCATAGTGGTGTCCTCGGAGTTTTACTACGGTTCACCGCTGTGCGCTACACTGGAGTAGTGTTTCCGGAGTTTTACTACAGATTCACTCTCCAGTACTAGCTTCACTGGGCCTTATCTACGACCACATTTGTGAACAAATCCAAGCCGAGCGTAGTGGTGTTCACGGAGTTTTACTACGGTTCCACCACTGCGGGCTACACTAGGGGAGTGTTTCCGGAGTTTTACTACAGATTCACCCCCAAGTGCTAGTTTTACTGGGCATGATTTGAGCATAGTGGTGTTCTCGGAGTTTTACTACGGTTCACCGCTGTGCGCTACACTGGAGTAGTGTTTCCGGAGTTTTACTACAGATTCACCCTCCAGTATTAGCTTCACTGGGCCGTATTTACGACTGCACTGGTGACCAACTCGGTGGCCGAGCGTGGTGGTGTTCCCGGAGTTTTACTACGGGTTCACTATTTTTCACGTGGCATTATTTGAGGTTATGTTTCTACCAACTACCACTACGTTCGTAACATTACACGACGGTTGGGACAGATAACTGCGTTTACCAAAGGGATATTTTAGTATATTTTTTTATAAGAGAGTGGTCAAAGATAGAAATTCCTGTAAATAAAATATAATTATAAAAAAGGAAGAATAAACCGTGTTTCACTTTAAGAGGTCACTAATAAATAAAAAAATTTATTGTGACAGAACGTTGGACAACCGCGAGTTATACCCCAGCAAGAAAGGATCGTTACAATTCAATATTAAATAATTTGATGATATGTATTACCGCTTGTTAGTATACCTTCTCTTGTTTTGTTGAAATTCAAGATCAAAGTTACATATTACTTCTGCTGATCATATGCACATGTTTCATTTCAATAATTTCAAGTTCAAGGCTAAATATTACTTGTGTTGATCATATGCACATAAATAAAGGGTGTTTTTTACAGGTTTGTTTTTCGAAACGAGATAAAACTGGCATTTTGTGGTCAAGTCTGACAACTCTAATGTCATTTATGTTCAGTTTGGTTTGCCATTTCATCATGAACAGGTTGACAAAAGAACAACGCTTGCAAATCGTGCAAATTTATTTCGAAAATAACGGTTCAGTTCGCGAAGTTTACCGCAAGCTCCGTCCATTTGATGGTCGACATAATCGTCCATCAGAGCAATTAATTCTGTTAACCATGGCTCGTTTTCGCACTACGTTTGCTCTATGTGATAATACGCATCCGCAGAGACGTTGAACAGTGCGCACCGAAGAAACAATTGCCGCTGTAGAGCAAAGTGTTGAAGAGGACCCGAATGAATCGATTCGCCACCGTGACCGGTATAGAGCCATGATAACCGACTATTTTGTTCCCGAATTGGATGACATGAATGTGGATGAGTTGTGGTTCCAACAAGACGGCGCTACATGCCACACAGCGCACGCCACAATCGATTTATTGAAGGAAACATTCGATGAGCGCATAATTTCGCGGAATGGACCTGTCAATTGGCCACCAAGATCGTGTGATTTGACACCATTGGATTATTTTCTTTGGGGATATGTGAAGTCGCCAGAAACGTTAGGGGAATTGGAAGCCAACATTCGTGGCGTTATTGCCGACATACGGCCCCATATGCTCGAAAAAGTGGTTGAAAATTGGACCTGTGGAATTGGCTTTATTCGAGCCAGCCGCGGCGGCCACATGCCTGAAATCATATTTAAACATTAATGACATAAAATTATCCTTCCAATAAAGCCAAATTGATGGTCATTAAAACGATTTTCTTGTGTTTTATTTCAATTCGAAGTTCTATACCTCTCAAAAAAACACCCGGTACGTACATGATTCAGTACAAAATTAAACATTACCCCTTTTTTGCAGTACATACACTAATGGAACACACATTTATATACTCTTTATTTTAATTAACATGCTTAAGAGTTTTTAAACTCTGCTATGTCAACACGCTTTCCTATGTTAGTGTCTCTTTGACATTCCATTTCGTTTTGCTTAAAACATTTTAATTAGAATGGATCTTTGGGTCTCTTATTTTCCTTTGTATTTTACATTCCCCTTGCTGTGAAACCAGTGCTGATATTCAGCCGGTTCGGACCAATTCGCTCGAACCGGTTGTTAAAATTTTAAAAATTTTGCGAACCGGTTGTTGCATATTCACCCTTCTCGTGAATAAAAATTCCATATGAAATTTGTTGGGGTGATTATGTTTTTTGTTTTAACGGTTTTATATAATGTGTATTTATCAAGGTGATTAGTCTCGGCAACAAACACAATATTGTTCAGTTGGTCATTGTCCAAACGTACAAACAAATGATTTTATTTTGGTCATACATTGGATTCTTGGATGATGATGTTTTCAATAGCGTTTTCTTCAATCTTTTGAGAAAAAAATAATGCAATTTTTTTTTGACTTTTATTTTGAAAAATCAAAACTATTTTTTTATTAAACAAAAGTTTATATCATTTCCTTCAAGAGGCTTGTGGTTTGTTACTGGGATGCGACTTTAAAATTTTCGCTATTTTTATCAAAATTTGGCAAAAATATAATTTTTTTAAGCGAACCGGTTGTTAATTGTTTCGAATATCACCACTGTGTGAAACTATTGTGGTACATGAGCTGTTATTTTGCATAGATTTGCTAAATACTCTTTATTTTGACAATACAAAATGAGGTATATTAATTCCTTCTCATTTTTTTTGCTTTCGAGGTAAATCATTAAATGTTTCAATTCAAGCTCATCTCAAATATAAAAGATTTTTTTTTTCATATTGGAAATTGCAACGGCAATTTACTTGGAAGTTAAAACAAATTTTAGGTAGAGAAATTATTATTAAAGCTAATCTTGAATGGTAAACATCAAAAGCGGAATATAAGTAAATTACAAATTTTTTTTCAGTGATTTTTTTTATTACATATTAAGAAAAGTGTAAAAAATTACAAAAGGAAGACATTTCGGAAAATCCTGCTTAAATAAAGGTAATAATATATTATAGATTTTTATTAGTGTAAATATCAGACTGCATATTTTTTTTTTGATATTAGGTTAAAAAAAAAAAAAATTTTTATAAATAAATTTTTTCCATTTTTTTAATAAAGTCATCACATTGCATTTAAATCAATTGATTAACACCAGTTCCTTAAAATCGAAGAAAAAAAGCCTACGCGTGGGTAACGCAGCACCACAGTTTGTGACCAGTTAGCGTTACGTTACTAGAACCGTTAACTTCATTGGAATTTTGAAGGTGACCCCAGTGATTAACAAAAAGTCCACACGTGGTCGTATTTGACGACACGTGTGTAAATTCTAAAAAAAATGGTATAAATAAATTAATTGTTTAATTAACTAAAACCCACCAATTTCCCTCACATTTAATTTTAAAATCTTCATATACATTAGGCCGGGTCGATTTGTGGGGAGGCAAAAAATCGCCCATGGCTCAGTGAAAATCGTATTCTAGGGATCAAAATAAGAAACTTTGCCGAAGGAACCATACCTCTAAAACGAATTCTACTACCCCCCAACTGTTGACTTTTGTTCCGTACAAACATTTAAAAAAATCACCATTTTGGCACTTTATTTTATTATTTTTTATTTATTTTATTTATTTTTATTATTTTATTTATTTTTATTATTTTATTTATTTTTAAAAAATAATATTTAAAAATAATTTTATTATTTTTTATTTATTTTTATTATTTTATTTATTTTTAAAAAATAATATTTAAAAATAATAAATCAAATTACAGCGCAGATGATTAAAGCAGAATATCAGAACCAATTATAAATAATTTTTGTGAGTAAAGTTTTTTTTATTTTCTTATGTTTAATTATAATCAAAATTAGTTTTAACTCTTAAATACTTTTCTTATAAAACATTTCATCTTAACTATTAATTTTTTTTCGATACTTTCTTTACTTCGATATAATTATATAATCATTAAATGAACTACATATACAAACATAAACAATTTTTTTTAAATGCTTCTAATAAATAAGAATTTTTTTATATAATTAAATATACCATAAATATGCAGTTTTAAAGGCCCAACTATAATATGCATAAGCAAGCTTAAGCAAATTGCAAAAGTTAACGAAAAGGCTGTCAAATGCATAACCAGTTCAGAGTTAACTTTCAAGTGGCTACAATGACTTTGAAACTTTTTGTCCACAGTTGCTCATTTATGTTCAAAAAAATGTTTTTATTTTAACAAAAAGCCATTAAATGACTATATTTTATAAATATTATTATATTATTTTATAATTAAAAGAAAACTTCGTACCCGAAACGCATAATTTTTCCATTTTTTTTAATTTTTCGGCAAAAGTACTAAAATGTACAGCACTAAATTGTAAATAATAATAAACGTTTACATATGTTTTGTTAATTTTCGTATTATGTTTGTAAAAATGGAGAAAAAACTTAAAAATTTAAATAATATAAAAATATTAAAGTTAGCGCTTGAAGGCCTGTGCACATTAAAAGAAATAAGTGAAGTACACTGTAAAAGAAGAAGACACTCTTGTTCTGTCAGAGAAATAAACCACGACAGAGACATTTTTGTTAAAATAAAAAGGGCCCTTTTATTATAAAGGCACTTATTTTTTCCACATTTTCTATTAAATTTAAAATAAATTTATTTTCTTCTTTCTCCATTTTGTTAAAAACACAAACAAACAAGAAACAGCTGATTCCGTACGGAATATGCGATCAGTTTCGCTTTTTGCTTAAGCAAATGACAGTTGAAAAACTTAACGAAAAGTTTCGTTAAGTACATTATAGTTGGGCCTTAAAACAACATAATTTTCTAAACGGATCTGCCTTCTGCATCGTAGAATCACCGTGGAAGAACCGCATAAGCGTCAGGAACCCGTCCAGTGTCTTAACTGTCAAGAATTTGGTCACACCAAGGCGTATTGTAAATTGCCGTCAGTTTGTGTTGCGTATGGGGAGCTACATGCAACTGCTCAATGTGATAAGTCGAAAACTGACTCAAAAATCAAAAAATGCAGTAACTGCGGAGGTAATCATACCGCAAATTATAGAGGTTGTTCAATTTACACTCATTTGAAAGGCATAAGAACCAACAAGACGTCAGTATTACCTGATTATCCTCAACAGCTCCTAATTCTTGACAAGTTTCTTACGCAAACGTGGTTAAATCTAATATGCCAGGTCTGGAGCAGGAACCTAAACCCCAATATTCTGAGCCGCATAGCAACAATCTAGAGACAACATTGCAGACACTTGTCCAAACTATGAACACTTTTACGACCACCATTACACCCATAATGCAGGAAATGCTGAAAATGCAATGCTTACAAGCCATTTTAAAGAAATGATTTGTTTAAAAATTTGTTTTTGGAATGCGAACGGCCTCCGCCAACATAAAAACGAACTGGTACACTTCCTGATGGATAGGCAGATTGATGTCATGATGATTCCTGAAACTTACTTGACGGCGACAGCGTACTTCAAAATAAATGGCTACGTGTTGTATGATACTAAAGATCCCCGCGGAAGAGCATGTGGAGGTTCGGCAATTCTTATAAAGAACAGAATAAAACGTTATTTAATGAACAACATATGTGAGGATTACCTACAAGCAACAAACATTTGTATTGAATTCTGTCAATACAATTTTGTTTTATCATCAATTTATTCGCCGCCTCGATTTTCAATAAAAGAACACCAATACCATAATTTCTTTAAATCCCTTGGAGCTAGATTTTTAGTTGCTGGCGACTTTAACGCCAAACACACATTTTGGGGTTCACGTCTGGTAACCCCAAAGGGTCGCGTACACTTCAACGCCATTGCTAAAATGGGCTTAGATGTACTCTCAAGTGGACATCCCACCTATTGGCCGACGGACCGACGGAAGATTCCAGATGTTATTTACTTTGGAGTAGTGAAAAATATCCCTGTAGAATGGATGCAAGTGGATCCTTCACTTGACTTGTCCTCAGATCACTCTCCTACTATCATTTCAATGCATTTCCCTCAAGTGTGTGGTTCTCCATTTATGAACATGACTAAGACCCGAGTAATTTGGATAAAATACAAAAAGTATTTAAGTTCTCATTGCACGGAAAATGTTGTGTTGAGAACTACCGACGATATTGATGAGTCGATTGGCAACTTTACCGAGGACCTTCGACGAGCTGTGCATCACACTTCCACTTATCACGTTGAATGTAGAAATAGGACAAACAGAACTTATTTCTCTGAACTCGAACATCTCCTATCAGAAAAATTAAGAATGAGAAGAGAGTGGCAAATTCACAGGTCTCCTGAACTGAAAGCTAGGCTACGGGTATGCAAAGATATACTAAGACATTTCTTAGAAACCCAAAGAACGGCATCACTTAGATCTTACTTGGAGGGTCTTGGTAGTACCCCACTAGGGTAGCCAGATTTGAAATACGGAAACACAGTACATCTTATGCAAAAAAACAGTACAATTAAAAAAACAGTACATTTTATTTTTTACGAAAACATAACTTTTTATTCATGTAATAACATTTTTGTAATATTAATTTAATAACCAACAAAAAAATTTTTAAAAACACTTAAAAATATGAGATCATAACATATGTATATTATATGTTTTTGAAGAATGTACATAGAAAATACAATTTAAATGACATATTGTATCTTTTATATCATCAAAGTCCTTTTAGATTACAATATTTTTGCTTTGCTTGTAATACAAAGTTTTAAATTTATTAGTTTTCAGTCTCGTCTCATCGAACTGTTCGGACGTATTATTTTTAGTGCGGCTGAATTTTCGGTGAAAAAATCGTAATAGGTGAAAAAGTGTAATAGGTTGAAATAAAACAAAAAAGTGGAAAAATAACCCGTAATAGGTTTAAAAAAATCTACGGTAATATCGGTAATTAATAAAAAACAAAACACTAAAAATCGCATAAAAATTGTATGAGTGTTCCTCTCAGATGTAATTCTGAGAAAGAGCTTAGCTCGACTAGAAAAACTAGATGGGTCTCTGAGGAAGAATCCTTAAAAAAATCTTTGGAGAATTTTCTCACTACAAGAGCCGTAGAACGGCGTCGTTCCTGTTCGCTCAATATAGTGATTTCAACAGATGAGAAAACATCATCTTCATCAAATAGTGCAGTCAAACCCAAAAAACAAGTAGGTATGGATAAGTACATCACCGTTCTCAAGCGACAGAAGAGCCCGACGTCTGCTCAAGTGTCATCAAATTCAAAAGCTCCTAAGACCGTGAGTAATGATCAAAATAGGTTTGCTCTCCTCCAGACGGATGAGCCAGAACTTCCTAAGAAGACGTTTAAGCTCCCACCAATTTATCTGAGAGAGCCCACTTCCAATAAACTGATACAAGGAATTGTTGCTGTAATAGGTGAAAACATGTTTAGCGTAACCTCAATGAAACATGAAAATATCTGCGAGACAAAGATCCAAGTGAATAGGGAAGATGATTTTCGAAAATTGTCCAACCAGCTGGAGAGGGAGAGTAGAGATTTCTATACCTACCAGTTGAAAAGCGCAAAAGGACTCCAAGTCGTTCTAAAGGGTATAGACCCATGTGTTGATCCTGCGGAGATAAAGACCGGTTTAATGGACAAAGGGTTCAAAATCAAGAGCGTAGTGAATATTAGAAACCGTGAAAAGATCCCTCAGCCCATGTTCAGGGTAGAATTGGAACCTGGAGATGTTGTCTTAAAGAAAAACGAGTCCCATCCCATTTACAATCTGATGTACCTTCTGCATCGTAGAATCACCGTGGAAGAACCACATAAGCGTCAGGGACCCGTCCAGTGTCTCAACTGTCAAGAATTTGGTCACACCAAGGCGTATTGTAAATTGCCGTCAGTTTGTGTTACGTGTGGGGAGCTACATGCAACTGCTCAATGTGATAAGTCGAAAACTGATTCAAAAATCAAAAAATGCAGTAACTGCGGAGGTAACCATACCGCAAATTATAGAGGTTGTCCAATTTACACTCATTTGAAAGGCATAAGAACCTACAAGATGTCAGTATTACCTGATCATCCTCAACATCCTAATTTTGCATCGAGTAACAATTTCCCTCAATTGTTACGGTCCACTAGTCATGTAAACGCGCCTAGTTCTAGACAAGTTTCTTACGCTAACGTGGTTAAATCTAATATGCCAGGTTTGGAGCAGGAACCTAAACGCCAATATTCTGAGCCGCATATCAACAATCTAGAGACAACATTGCAGACACTTGTCCAAACTATGAACACTTTTACGACCACCATGACATCCATGATGCAGGAAATGCTGAAAATGCAATCCACTATCTTGCAAGCCATTTTAAAGAAATGATTTATTTAAAAATTTGTTTCTGGAACGCGAACGGCCTCCGCCAACATAAAAATGAACTGGAATACTTCCTGATGGATAAGCAGATTGATGTTATGATGATTGCTGAAACTCACTTGACGTCGACAGGGTACTTCAAAATTAATGGCTACGAGTTCTACGATACTAAAGACCCCCGCGGAAGAGCTTGTGGAGGTTCGGCAATTCTTATAAAGAACATAATAAAGCATTATCTAATGAATAACATAAGTGAGGATTACCTCCAAGCAACAAACATTTGCATTGAATTCTGTCAATACAAATTTGTTTTATCATCGATTTATTCTCCGCCTCGATTTTCAATAAAAGAACACCAATACCATAACTTCTTTAAATCCCTTGGAGCTAGATTTTTAGTTGCTGGCGACTTTAACGCCAAACACACATTTTGGGGTTCACGTCTGGTGACCCCGAAGGGTCATGAACTCTTCAACACCATTGCGAAAATGGGCTTAGATGTACTCTCAAGTGGACATCCCACCTATTGGCCGACGGACCGACGGAAGATTCCCGATGTTATTGACTTTGGGGTAGTGAAAAATATCCCTGTAGAATGGATGCAAGTGGATCCTTCACTTGACTTGTCCTCAGATCACTCTCCTACTATCATTTCAATGCATTTCCCTCCAGTGTGTGGTTCTCCATTTATGAACATGACTAAGACCCGAGTAATTTGGATAAAATACAAAAAGTATTTAAGTTCTCATTGCACGGAAAATGTTGTGTTGAGAACTACCGACGATATTGATGAGTCGATTGGCAACTTTACCGAGGACCTTCGACGAGCTGTGCATCACACTTCCACTTATCACGTTGAATGTAGAAATAGGACAAACAGAACTTATTTCTCTGAACTCGAACATCTCCTATCAGAAAAATTAAGAATGAGAAGAGAGTGGCAAATTCACAGGTCTCCTGAACTGAAACCTAGGCTACGGGAATGCAGAGATATACTAAGACATTTATTAGAAACCCAAAGAACGGCCTCACTTAGATCTTACTTGGAAGGTCTTGATAGTACCCCACAATCTGACTACTCGTTATGGAGGGTGGAAAGAGGTTTAAAAAGACCAGTGAGAGGAAAACCTCCTTTGCGAAATCCGACTGGTGACTGGGCTAGAAATGATTCCGAGAAAGGGACATTATTTGTTAACCATTTGAGAAATGTGTTTACTATCTGATTTACCACCACTTGTTATAAGACCTCCTGTACCTCTAAGACTAAACTTTCGTGATGTCCAAAACGCTATTGGTACTCTGAACCTTAGAAAGGCCCCAGGTATGGATAAAATCACCAATAAAATGCTTGTGGAGTAATCTCGTGTAGCAAGAAGAATTATCCTCTTTATCTTCAACGCTATTTTACGCCTAGAATACTATCCTGCAGATTGGAAGGTGTCTATGATCACTATGATTCCTAAGTCAGGGAAGGACCACACCAAAGTGGAGTCATATAAGCCAATTAGCCTACTGCCGACAATTTCTAAACTGTTCGAAAAATTGTTAATGACTAAGTTGACTCCAATTCTGAATGACACTGAATGTATTCCTAATCATCAATTCGGATTCAGAGCTAAACACAGTACCGTCGAACAAACACACAGATTGGTAAATGTGATAAGAGGGTCGTTTGAAGACAAAAAATACTGCTCCGCTCTTTTCATTGATGTGTCCCAAGCGTTCGACAAAATTTGGCATGACGGTTTAATGCACAAAATTAAATTAACTCTGCCTGCTAACACACATAAACTCATGGAAAGTTATTTATACGGTCGCAAATTTAAAATCAAAGAAGGCAATTTTTTAAGTACCGCTCAGCCAATTGAATCAGGTGTGCCACAGGGTAGCATACTGGGCCCTACTTTATATTTGATTTATGCCTCCGACATGCCGTCAGACCGCAAAATCCACACGTCAACTTTTGCAGACGATACAGCCTTTATCAGCGTCCATAAGGACCACCTAGTTGCATCACAGAATTTGCAGAATTATGTTTATAAACTAAAGAATTGGCTAGAGCTTTGGAAAATCAGGGTAAATGAACAAAAATGTATTCATATCACTTTCACATTGCGAAAAGATACCTGCTCGTCCACCAGAATAAATAATCAAATTATCCCGCAACACAATGAAGTCAAATACTTCGGAATCCACCTCGATCGTCGTTTAACTTGGAAGTCTCATATCGACGTAAAACTTACTCAGATGAGATTAAAAGCAGTGCAACTTAATTGGCTAATCGGCAGAAATTCTACATTAAAGTTGGATTGCAAACTTTTGTTGTACAATGCAATTCTAAAGCCAATCTGGTGTTGGAATACAATTATGGGGTACGGTCTCAGCACCAAATATTGAAAAAATTCAAAGGGGTCAAAATAAAATTCTACGTATAATTACTGCAGCTCCATGGTATGTTAAAAATTCTCGAATCCACAAAGATCTAGGCGTGCCATTAGTAAAAGTCGAATTTACAAAATATGCATCAAAGTACGTCAGCAAACTTGAACACCATCCAAACCCACTTGCACGAGACATCCTTAACTTTAGTGGCCGCAATCGGTTGAGAAGGAGGGATACCCTTGCTTAACTCAAGCGCAAAACAGATGACTGGATCAGTTGATGTGAAATTTTTTTAGTATCATAAAAATTTTTGTCTAGCACTGGCTGGGCTTATTATTTTCTTTTTAGTATTAAGATTTGAAAACTTATTGTCATTTCAAGATATGAAGATTCAATAAATAACTAAAAGCTAAAAAAAAAAAAAAAAAAAAATCTTAATTCTACTTGCTGTTTATTAGTTGTTACCAATGTAACCACTAACTGTTGTATTCAAATTTTAAAAATGTCTTCTAGTTAGGCTCAAAGTATCGGTTCTTTTTAGCCTCTGGTGACCTTCGAACTGAAGCAGACCCCGAGCGAGGTAGTTAGGTTGGCCCATTAGTTTATCGATGTAGCTAATTGAATATTTTTTAATTTCCTCCTGGATAGTGGGGACGTTGAGATCTCTGTGGATAATATCATTACGTGTATACCATGGAGCGCAGACAATTTGTCGTAATATTCTAGATTGTCTTCTTTAAAGCTTTTGGATGTTAGATGCATGCAGTACCTCATAATTGGATGCCATATGTCCATATTGGTTTTATGATGGACTTGTATAGGAGAATTTTGTTGTCTAAAGACAAGTTTAAGTTTCGACCGAGAAGCCAATATAGTTGAGCTGCTTTAAGTTTCATAGCCGTTGTTTTCGCTTCAATATGACGAGACCAGGTCAAGCGTCTATCTATATGAATTCCCAAGTACAGGGTGGGGCAAAAGTCATGAAGGGGTTTAAAACATTATGTTCTCTGGCCAATTCTTGGAAGCGAACTGCATAAATTATTCGTTCTTGGGAATCTCCTGGCTTTAGTTCTTGCACTAACTGCACCTTATATGGGAAAAGATGTAAATTTCCCTTTAATATTCTGCGTAAAGACCGCCGAGGATTCTCCTCAACACTCTCCAGAACGCGTTGAATATTTGCTTCACTAATTACATAATGTGGTCTTCCGCTTCGTGGAAGATCCCTCACTCAGCCTTGTTCCTGAAAACGTGTCACTAAGCGTCGAATCATTGATTCGGATGGTGAATTCCGCACATTAAAATGACGACGATAGGCTCGTTAAGTTTGAATTATTGATCGATGATGTTCAAAATAAAGTTCTATGATTTTGGTTCGCTGGATAACGTTGTAACCTTCCATAATTAATCTCCCAGATTTATTTTACAAGTCCTAAAAAGAAAAATAAAAAAAAAATAAATTAGAAAAGTTATGACTGTTTCAAATCCCTTCGCGACTTTTGTCCCACCCTGTACTTAACATGGTTTTCTACCGGAACAGTGATGTTATTTATTTTTACAGCTGGGCACGTTTGTCTTCTGAGCGTGAAAGTTAAGTGAGCACATTTAGCCGGGTTAACCTTTATTCTCCATTTTTCTAGCCAGGCCTCTAGTTCATTGATGTGGGACTTCAGATTTTGCGATGCGACTTTTGGGTCGTGGTTAACGCTAATAAATGCTGTGTCGTCTGCAAATGTAGACGTATGCGTGTTCAGGTTTGTTGGCATATCCGCTGTGTATATTATATATAGAAGCGGTCCTAATATGCTGTCTTGGGGGACACCAGCAGTAATTTTCTTGAGGGGGGAGTATTTATCTTGCGACCTTACCATGAATTTTCTGTCTGTTAGATAGCTATCCAGAAGCTTGTGAGTGTTTTGAGGAAGCATTCGTGTTATTTTGATGAGTAGCCCATCATGCCAAACTTTGTCAAATGCTTGGGAAATGTCTATAAACAGGGCTGAGCAGTATTGCTTTTTCTCAAACGCCGATCTAATTAGGAGGACAATTCTATGCACTTGTTCTATTGTAACATGTTTCGCTCTGAATCCAAACTGGTGATCCGGGATGATGTCGTGTTCATTTACATGAGGAATTATACTTAAAACGAATATTTTTTCGAAAATCTTCGATAGGATTGATAATAAGCTTATCGGTCTATACGACGCAACCTGGCTAGCATCTTTTCCTGGCTTGGGAATCATAATAATTATAGACCTCTTCCATGAGGATGGGAAGTATCCTACTCTTAATATCGCGTTAAAAATGAGCAGCAAGTTTCTAGAAGCAGACGATGGTAAGTTTCTTAACATTGACCCTGTGATGCGATCAGATCCCGGAGATTTTTTAATATTCACTTTTTCTATTACAGATTTTACTTGAGTTATGTTAAATTTTATTGGATGGTTTACCTTATCAGGAATGATTGGACGGCAGGAACTTGTATGTGCATCATGTGGCGTGAAAACTTTCTCAAGGTGGCCCGCGAAAGAGTTTAATTTTTCATTTATGTTTTTGGCCCAAGTGCGGTTTTCCAGTCTTAATGGAGATTCTTGAGTTATAGGGCATTTCATATGCCGTACAGCTTTCCATAAGCTGTAATTAGAGTTTTTTGTGGCATCTAGGCTGTTTAGATAGCCTTTTATTGCAGACTCGTGGTTCTGTCTCAATTTGTTGCAAAGAGTTGTCAGGCATAATTGTAGTTGGGTGTTAGTGGTTGGGGAACGACTGTTTTGCCATTCTTCTTAACTTCCTTTTTTCTCTATATCTCTCGATATCCGTCGATGTATTGTAATTGTTTAATTGTCCGCGTGATTATGTTTCTGTTTGGACAGGAAATAAAGTTTGAAGCTGCGGCGTCAGAGTTGCCTTTTAAAATGAGGATTGAAGGTGAATGATCAGACGATAGATCATAAGAGGAACTAACTAGTACCTGATCGCGCTTGATGTTTTTAATTACAGCAAAGTCAATAAGGTCTGGTAGTTGAAGTCGGTTGGCCAATAGGTAGGCTCACCACTCGATACAACATCAAAATTATTTGCAGTTACGGTATTGTATAGCTGATTACCTCTAGGATTAATAAGTCTGGAGCCCCAATATGTATGTTTAGCGTTGTAATCGCCGGCAGCAATGAATTTCTGGCCAAATGTGCAGAAGAAGTTGAGAAATTTTTCGTGTACAATTTTGTGCTGACAAAGTAATGCTGTTTTCTTTTCTGAAAAAAAATGTTACACCTTTATTATGCACATTTTTATAATGTTTACCCCACATTTTAAAGATGTCGCATTTTTAATGGTCAGAATAGAACATAAAATTACAACAGTGTAACACTTTTTTTTCATGTACAGCTGTTTTTGTTTTTTTTTTTGTTAAAAAAGAAGAAGCAGATAGGTCTCTGGTAAGATCGTTTGAAATAAGACAATGAATATTTATCAAGAAGACCAATGGCACCTTCCCGACTAATACGGAAATTATTCTTAAACTATAAAAATTATATACAGTTAAGGAAAAAACTCTACATACACCCTACTATTTTGACCTTCTGGAGAAATACTGATAATGTTAAAGATAATTTGTATGTTAATGGTTAAGACATTAATAGTAAGGAATGTCTAAGGAAAAATAAGCTTAAAAATATTGATAATTTAAGATTTATTGGCGATTAATATAGAAATCGGTAGGAAAAAAGTTTACATACAGCAATAGCAACTCTTTAAATGAATAGGAAAATGAAGAAGATAACGGGGATCTCCGTTAATTTTCTTGATTTGCTTTATTTCCCAAACACTCCAATCATTTAAATTCAAAGAGCGATTTGTAAAGCACGGTTTGACTTTAAAAATGACAAACAGAAAAGAAATCGAACAGTCAGTTCGAAATTTGGCGGTAACCCTTCGAAAAGAAAAGAAATCTTATGGTGAAATTGCTAAAATAGTAAAATTAAGTCGCTCTACCGTGCAAACTATTGTAAAAAACCATAATAATACCAACAGTACCGAAAACAAGCCACGATCTGGAAGACCGAAAAAGCTTTCAAGACGTGATGTAAGTAGTGTCCTTAAGGAAATCCCGAAGGATCCAAAATAAGTGGCCCAAAATTAGCCGAACATCTTGCAAGATGCTCGAATATAACTGTTTCATCAATAAGAGTAATAAACGTTTCACATGATAGCGGCTTTAAAAGCAGAACAGCACGCAAAAAGTTATTTATTTCAGCCAAGAATCGGCAACTTCGTTTGGACTTTGCTAAGGCACATCTACAGAAAGGAATACATTCAGTCTCGTCTCATCGAACTGTTCGGACGTGTTATTTTTAGTGCGGCTGAATTTTCGGTGAAAAAATCGTAATAGGTGAAAAAGTGTAATAGGTTAAATAAAACAAAAAAGTGAAAAAATCGTAATAGGTTAAAAAAATCTACGATAATATCGGTAATTAAAAAAAACACTATAAATCGCATAAAAATTGTATGAGTGTTCCTCTCAGATGTAATTCTGAGAAAGAGCTTAGCTCGAGTAGAAAAATTAGATGGGTCTCTGAGGAAGAATCCTTAAAAAAATCTCTGGAGAATTTTCTCACTACAAGAGCCGTAGAACGGCGTCGTTCCTGTTCGCCCAATATTGTGATTTCAACAGATGAAAAAACATCATCTTCATCAAATAGTGCAGTCAAACCAAAAAAACAAGTAGGTATGGATAAGTACATCACCGTTCTCAAGCGACAGAGGAGCCCGACGTCTGCTCAAGTGTCATCAAATTCAAAAGCTCCTAAGACCGTGAGTAATAATCAAAATAGGTTTGCTCTCCTCCAGACGGATGAGCCAGAACTTCCTAAGAAGACGTTTAAGCCCCCACCAATTTATCTGAGAGAGCCGACTTCCAGTAAATCGGTACAAGGAAAGATCCAAGTGAATAGGGAAGATGATTTTCGAAAATTGTCCAACCAGTTGGAAAGGGAGACTAGGGACTTCTATACCTACCAGCTCAAAAGCGCAAAAGGACTCCAAGTCGTTCTAAAGGGTATAGACCCATGTGTTGATCCTGTGGAGATAAAGATCGGTTTAATGGACAAAGGGTTCAAAATCAAGAGCGTAGTGAATATCAGAAACCGTGAAAAGATCCCTCAGGGTAGAATTGGAACCTGGAGATGTTGTCTTAAAGAAAAACGAGTCCCATCCAATCTACAATCTCATTTATCTTCTGCATCGTAGAATTACCGTGGAGGAACCGCATAAGCGCATTGGACCCGTCCAGTGTGTTAATTGTCAAGAATTTGGCCACACCAAAGCGTACTGTAAATTGCCGTCTGTTTGTGTTGCGTGTGGGGAACTACATCCAACTGCTCAATGTAATAAGTCCAAAACTGACGTAAAACTAAAAAAATGCAGTTGTTATGTTTAGTCATTTGTTCTTTGATTTGAATATAATTTCCTATTTTTCTTTACCGTATATTTTTCCAGTTAGTTTAGAATGCTGCGTCTGGTCGCAGCAGTTTTGATTCACCTAAGCACTGTTTAAGGTGCTCAGTCAGAATACTGAGAAGACAAGTGGTTATATGTTAATCCAAATTGTATCTGATTTATTTATATTTTATACAAAATTATCTTATGTTTAATTCTTATTCTATTTCCCCTGCAATTGTTTCTTGACCAATCACAATTAGTTTGGGAAATTGAGTTTAATAATTTGTCACTCAATTTTCCAAACTGCATATGTTGCACTTTTTACAAATTAATGTTCATTGATTTGTTTTTATTAAATGCATTTGTGGTGTCAAGTTATTATGCATGTTATTTATTAGGGTGGCCCATATTTATTTGGTAAAGTGTATTAGGGTACACTACACAGTAACTGCGGAGGTAATCATACCGCAAATTATAGAGGTTGTCCAATTTACACTCATTTGAAAGCCATAAGTACCAACAAGACGCCAGTATTACCTGATCATCGACAACAGCCTATTTTGGCATCGAGTGACAATTTCCCTCAATTATTACGGTCCACTAGTCATGTAAACGCGTCTAGTTCTAGACAAGTTTCTTACGCTAACGTGGTTAAATCTAATATGCCAGGTTTGGAGCAGGCACCTAAATCACAATATTACGAGCCTAATATTAACACTCTAGAGACTACATTGCAGACACTTGTCCAAACCATGAACACTTTTACGACCACTATGACATCCATGATGCAGGAAATGCTGAAAATGCAATCCACTATCTTACAAGCCATTTTAAAGAAATGATTTGTTTAAAAATTTGTTTTTGGAATGCGAACGGCCTCCGCCAACATAAAAACGAACTGGAACAATTCCTGATGGATAAGCAGATTGATGTCATGATGATTGCTGAAACTCACTTGACGGCGACAGCGTACTTCAAAATTAATGGCTACGTGTTGTATGATACTAAAGATCCCCGCGGAAGAGCATGTGGAGAATCGGCAATTCTTATAAAGAACAGAATAAAACATTATTTAATGAACAACATATGTGAGGATTACCTACAAGCAACAAACATTTGTATTGTATTCTGTCAATACAATTTTGTTTTATCATCAATTTATTCGCCGCCTCGATTTTCAATAAAAGAACACCAATACTACAGCTTCTTCAATTCCCTTGGAGCTAGATTTTTAGTTGCTGGTGACTTTAACGCCAAACACACTTTTTGGGGTTCACGTCTGGTTACCCCGAAGGGTCGTGAACTCTTCAACACCATTGCCAAAATGGGATTAGATGTACTCTCAAGCGGGCATCCTACCTACTGGCCGACGGACCGACGGAAGATTCCCGATGTTATTGACTTCGGAGTAGTGAAAAATATCCCTGTAGAATCGATACAAGTGGAGCCTTCATTAGACTTGTCTTCAGATCACTCTCCTTCTATTATTTCAATGCGTTTCCTTCAAGGGAATGGCTCTCCATTTCGGGACATATCTAAAACCAGAGTAAGTTGGATAAAGTATAAAAAGTATTTAAGTTCCCACTGCACGGAAAATGTAGTGTTGAGAACTACCGAGGATATTGATTGGTCGATTGGCAAGTTTACTGAGGACATACGAAGAGCTGTATATCACGCCTCCACATACGACGTTGAGTGCAGAAGTGGGACAAATAGAACTTATTTCGCTGAACGCGATCATCTCCTGTCAGAAAAAAGAAGAGTTAGAAGAGAGTGACAAATTCACAGGTCTCCTGAACTAAAAGCTAGGCTACGGGTATGCGGAGATATACTAAGAAATTTCTTAGAAACCCAAAGAATGGCTTCACTTAAATCTTACTTGGAGGGTCTTGATAGTACCCCACAATCTGACTATTCGTTATGGAAGGCGGCACGAGGTTTAAAAAGACCAGTTAGAGGAAAGCCTCCTCTGCGAAATCCGACTGGTGACTGGGCTAGAAATGATTCCGAGAAGGGGACTTTATTTGTTAATCATTTGAGAAAAGTGTTTACTATAAACAACTCAAATAATGCATCTGATTTGCCTCCACTCGTTATTAGACCTCCTGTACCTCTAAGACTAAACTTTTGTGATGTCCAAAACGCTATTGGTACTCTGAACCTTAGAAAGGCTCCAGGCATGAATAAAATCAGCAATAAAATGCTTGTGGAGTTACCTCGTGTAGCAAGAAAGATTATCCTCTTTATCTTCAACGCTATTTTACGCCTAGAATACTATCCTGCAGATTGGAAGGTGTCTATGATCACTATGATTCCTAAGTCAGGGAAGGACCACACCAAAGTGGAGTCATATAGGCCAATTAGCCTACTGCCGACAATTTCTAAACTGTTCGAAAAATTGTTAATGACTAAGTTGACTCCAATTCTGAATGACCCTGAATGTATTCCAAATCATCAATTCGGATTCAGAGCTAAACACAGTACCATCGAACAAACTCACAGATTGGTAAATGTGATAAGAGGGTCGTTTGAAGATAAAAAATACTGCTCCGCCCTTTTCATTGATGTATCCCAAGCGTTCGACAAAGTTTGACATGACGGTTTAATGCACAAAATTAAATTAACTCTGCCTGCTAACACCCATAAACTCATGGAAAGTTATTTATACGGTCGCAAATTTAAAATCAAAGAAGGCAATTTTTTAAGTACCGCTCAGCCAATTGAATCAGGTGTGCCACAGGGTAGCATACTGGGCCCTACTTTATATTTGATTTATGCCTCCGACATGCCGTCAGACCCCAAAATCCACACGTCAACTTTTGCAGACGATACAGCCTTTGTCAGCGTCCATAAGGACCACCAAGTTGCATCACAGAATTTGCAGAATTATGTTTAAAAACTAGAGAATTGGCTAGAGCTTTGGAAAATCAGGGTAAATGAACAAAAATGTATTCATATCACTTTCACATTGCGAAAAGATACCTGCTCGTCCATCAGAATAAATAATCAAATTATTCCTCAACATAATGAAGTCAAATACCTCGGCATTCACCTCGACCGCCGCTTAACTTGGAAGTCTCATATTGAAGCGAAACTTACATAAATGAGATTAAAAGCAGTGCAACTAAATTGGTTAATCGGCAGAAACTCTACATTGAAATTGGATTGCAAACTTTTGTTGTACAATGCAATTCTAAAGCCAATCTGGTGTTATGGAATTCAATTATGGGGTACTGCCTCAGCATCAAACATTGAAAAATTCAAAGGGGTCAAAATAAAATTCTACGTATAATTACTGCAGCTCCATGGTATGTTAAAAATTCTCGAATCCACAAAGATCTAGGCGTGCCATTAGTAAAAGTCGAATTTACAAAATATGCGTCAAAGTATGTCAGCAAACTTGAACACCATCCAAACCCACTTGCACGAGACATCCTTAACTTTAGTGGCCACAATCGGTTGAGAAGGAGGGATACCCTTGCTTTAACTCAAGCGCAAAATAGATGACAGGATCAGTTGATGTGAAATTTTTTTTAGTATCATAAAAATTTTTGTCTAGCACTGGCTGGGCTTATTATTTTCTTTTTAGTATTAAGATTTGAATACTTATTGTCATTTCATATATGAAGATTCAATAAATAATTAAATGCAAAAAAAAAAAATTTTTTGGAAGAACGTTATATTTACTGATGATAGTAAGTACAATATTTTCGGAAACGACGGTCGAAACAAGGTTTGTAGAAAAGAGAACACTGCACTTGATCCCGCGAATATTATACCCACTGTGAAACATGGTGGGGGCAGTGTTATGGTGTGGGGAGCTATGGCAGCATCTGGGGTTGGTCGATTGGGTTTTGTTGAAGGCGTTATGGAGAGATATCAATATAAGACCTTATTAGAACAAAATTTGAAGCCATATGTGGAAAGCTTGGGCGTTGGAAATCAACATACTGAGCATATTGTTCAAGATTGGCTTCTTTACCATACACCAAGACATCTCAATATACCTCCCCAGTCACCGGACCTCAATCCAATTGAGCATATTTGGGACTTGTTGGAAAAATCTGTACGAAAATATAATATCGCAAACCGTGAAAACCTGAAAACGGATTTAACTCGGACATGGTCTGAAATTATGCCCAGTATTACGGAAAATTTGGTGATGTCTATACCACCTCGACTTCAGCTCAAGGTGATCCTACAAAATATTAAAAATATTTATTTCCTTTATACACGTAAAAAATTTAATTTTTTATTAGAATTTTAAGACTGTATGTAGACTTTTTTCTTATGAATTTTTATTGCTTTTCTTATTTCTGTTATTGTTCTGCTTCGAAATAAGTTTTTTGACTGATTCGCTCTACGAATGTCTTAAAACACACAAAATAAGGGGTGTATGTAGAGTTTTTTCCTTAACTGTATATATAAACATACATTTTAGAGGTATAGAAATTCGAATTGAAATAAAACACAAGAAAATCGTTTTAATGACCATCAATTTGGCTTTATTGGAAGGATAATTTTATGCCATTAATGTTTAAATATGACTTCAGGCATGTGGCCGCCGCGGCTGGCTCGAATAAAGCCAATTCTACAGGTCCAATTTTCAACCACTTTTTCGAGCATATGGGGCCGTATGTCGGCAATAACGCCACGAATGTTGGCTTCCAATTCCCCTAACGTTTCTGGTTTGTTGGCGTAGACGAGCGACTTCACATATCCCCAAAGAAAATAATCCAATGGTGTCAAATCACACGATCTTGGTGGCCAATTGAAAGGTCCATTCCGCGAAATTATGCGCTCATCGAATGTTTCCTTCAATAAATCTTTATATTAAGTTGCAAATTTGTGTTTTTTTTTTGCACAAAAAAATTCACAATAAATTTTTATAAGTTTTTTTTTTTTTTACAAAAAAAAAATCATAATTTTACATTTGTTTTAACAAATTTCTATAAATTTTTGCACAATTTAAAACAATTTCACAATGCTTTATTTAAATTAACACTTCTATATTTTTTTTTTATATTTGGTTGCTTTCCGTCAGGCGACTGGCCTCTTCGATTGTTCTGTGTCAACTTACTTTTTCAACTTCTTTCAAAACCTGTACCATTTAAAATCTTCAAAAATGCGCATTCCATTCAATAAACAAAAATAGTAACGGTTCCTACATTCTTTGCATATTTGGCATTCCTTATGTTGTTCTTGTGAGAGAATGATACACGCGCATAATTACATGTATGTATGTGTGGGCGTGAACATAATAAGAAAAAAATCTCTACACAAGCTAGTCAGTTGTGTGTGTTAAATATGCCACGCAATTACGAGAGTATATAGTTTTAGAGTAAGAGAGAAGAGAAACAACCTATAAATGCATACGACAATCCGTTACATTTTCTTTCCCCTCCTTTGCCCTCTTTTACAGTTGAGAAATTGAAAGGCAGACAGACGAAGTTTGTTGGCGATGTATTGAAGAGGAAGAGTGTGCGGTAGACCTCTACTGCACTGGACTAAGGCATATTTATTATAATCAATATCCCTTGGTCCAGTACAGTAGAGGTCTACCGCACACTCTTCCTATCGCCTACAAATTTCGTCTGTCTGTCTTTCAATTTCTCAACTGTAAAAGGGGACTTACTAGAACGTTCTTTTTGTTTACTCAGTTGTGAATACGTAGATAACAAGCAACATATAGATGCGCAAAACAATCCGTTACATTTTCTTTCCCCTCCTTTCTAGAACGTTCTTTTTGTTTACTCAGTTGTAAGTGCAAAAAAAATTCCTAACAACGAGAGTAGGAGTTGTTGTTACCAACAAAACTGAGGAATTCCAAGGAATAAAAATAATATACATATGTATGAGGCATGGTGATGCGGAATTATACCGCTAAATGGTACGAGATATTTGATTAGGAAAAAAAACATTTTAATTTCTTAAATCCGTAATAAACCTGCTTCAAATCAGGTCCGTGATGATTGGTTTGAACAGGCAGGATTTAAGCGCGGTTATGACAAAAAAAATTTGCGAAGACCATCGTGTGGCTCGACCCACGAAGCCGGGCATAAATAGATTAAAATATGATTATGTAATTATGCGTGTGGCACGACCCACGAAGCCGGGCAATACTTCTCGATTTAGGATTTTTTTTTTTTTTTTTTTTGCATTTAATTATTAATTGAATCTTCATATTTGAAATGACAATAAGTATTCAAATCTTAATACTAAAAAGAAAATAATAAGCCCAGCCAGTGCTAGACAAAAATTTTTATGATACTAAAAAAATTTCACATCAACTGATCCAGTCATCTGTTTTGCGCTTGAGTTAAAGCAAGGGTATCCCTCCTTCTCAACCGATTGTGGCCACTAAAGTTAAGGATGTCTCGTGCAAGTGGGTTTGGATAGTGTTCAAGTTTGCTGACATACTTTGACGCATATTTTGTAAATTCGACTTTTACTAATGGCACGCCTAGATCTTTGTGGATTCGAGAATTTTTAACATACCATGGAGCTGCAGTAATTATACGTAGAATTTTATTTTGACCCCTTTGAATTTTTTCAATGTTTGATGCTGAGGCAGTACCCCATAATTGCATTCCATAACACCAGATTGGCTTTAGAATTGCATTGTACAACAAAAGTTTTCAATCCAATTTCAATGTAGAGTTTCTGCCGATTAACCAATTAAGTTGCACTGCTTTTAATCTCATTTGTGTAAGTTTCGCTTCAATATGAGACTTCCAAGTTAAACGGCGGTCGAGGTGAATGCCGAGGTATTTGACTTCATTGTGTTGAGGAATAATTTGATTATTTATTCTAATGGACGAGCAGGTATCTTTTCGCAATGTGAAAGTGATATGAACACATTTTTGTTCATTTACCCTGATTTTCAAAACTCTAGCCAATTCTCTAGTTTATAAACATAATTCTGCAAATTTTGTGATGCAACTTGGTGGTCCTTATGGACGCTGATAAAGGCTGTATCGTCTGCAAAAGTTGACGTGTGGATTTTGGGGTCTGACGGCATGTCGGAGGCATAAATCAAATATAAAGTAGGGCCCAGTATACTACCCTGTGGCACACCTGATTCAATTGGCTGAGCGGTACTTAAAAAATTGCCTTCTTTGATTTTAAATTTGCGACCGTATAAATAACTTTCCATGAGTTTATGGGTGTTAGCAGGCAGAATTAATTTAATTTTGTGCATTAAACCGTCATGCCAAACTTTGTCGAACGCTCGGGACACATCAATGAAAAGGGCGGAGCAGTATTTTTTTGTCTTCAAACGACCCTCTTATCACATTTACCAATCTGTGTGTTTGTTCAATGGTACTGTGTTTAGCTCTGAATCCGAATTGATGATTAGGAATACATTCAGTGTCATTCAGAATTGGAGTCAACTTAGTCGTTAACAATTTTTCGAACAGTTTAGAAATTGTCGGCAGTAGGCTAATTGGCCTATATGACTCCACTTTGGTGTGGTCCTTCCCTGACTTAGGAATCATAGTGATCATAGACACATTCCAATCTGCAGGATAGTATTCTAGGCGTAAAATAGCGTTGAAGATAAAGAGGATAATTCTTCTTGCTACACGAGGTAACTCCACAAGCATTTTATTGCTGATTTTATCCATACCTGGAGCCTTTCTAAGGTTCAGAGTACCAATTGCGTTTTGGCATCACGAAAGTTTAGTCTTAGAGGTACAGGAGGTCTTATAACAAGTGGTGGCAAATCAGATTCGTTATTATTTGAGTTGTTTATAGTAAACACATTTCTCAAATGGTTAACAAATAATGTCCCTTTCTCAGAATCATTTCTAGCCCAGTCACCAGTCGGATTTCGCAAAGGAGGTTTTCCTCTCACTGGTCTTTTTGAACCTCTTTCCACCCTCCATAACGAGTAGTCAGATTGTGGGGTACTATCAAGACCTTCCAAGTAAGATCTAAGTGAGGCCGTTCTTTGGGTTTCTAATAAATGTCTTAGTATATCTCTGCATTCCCGTAGCCTAGCTTTCAGTTCAGGAGACCTGTGAATTTGCCACTCTCTTCTCATTCTTCTTTTTTCTGATAGGAGATGTTCGAGTTCAGAGAAATAAGTTCTGTTTGTCCTATTTCTACATTCAACGTGATAAGTGGAAGCGTGATGCACAGCTCGTCGAAGGTCCTCGGTAAAGTTGCCAATCGACTCATCAATATCGTCGGTAGTTCTCAACACAACATTTTCCGTGCAATGAGAACTTAAATACTTTTTGTATTTTATCCAACATACTCGGGTCTTAGTCATGTTCATAAATGAGGGAAATGCATTGAAATGATAGTGGGAGAGTGATCTGAGAACAAGTCCAGTGAAGGATCCACTTGCATCCATTCTACAGGGATATTTTTCACTACTCCAAAGCCAATAACATCGGGTATCTTCCGTCGGTCCGTCGGCCAATAGGTGGGATGTCCACTTGACAGTACATCTAAGCTCATTTTAGCAATGGTGTTGATGAGTACGCGACCCTTTGGGGTTACCAGACGTGAACCCTGTCTGTATTGACAGAATTCAATGCAAATGTTTGTTGCTTGGAGGTAATCCTCACTTATGTTATTCATTAGATAATGCTTTATTCTGTTCTTTATAAGAATTGCCGAACCTCCACAAGCTCTTCCGCGGGGGTCTTTAGTATCGTAGAACACGTAGCCATTAATTTTGAAGTACTCTGTCGACGTCAAGTGAGTTTCAGCAATCATCATAACATCAATCTGCTTATCCATCAGGAAGTATTCCAGTTCATTTTTATGTTGGCGGAGGCCGTTCGCGTTCCAGAAACAAATTTTTAAATAAATCATTTCTTTAACATGGCTTGCAAGATAGTGGATTGCATTTTCAGCATTTCCTGCATCATGGATGTCATGGTGGTCGTAAAAGTGTTCATAGTTTGGACAAGTGTCTGCAATGTTGTCTCTAGATTGTTGATATGTGGCTCAGAATATTGAGGTTTAGGTTCCTGCTCCAGACCTGGCATATTAGATTTAACCACGTTTGCGTAAGAAACTTGTCTAGAATTAGGAGCGTTTTCGTGAGTAGTTGGTCGTACAATTTGAGGAAAATTCATACTCGACCTGAAATTAGGTAGTTGATGATGATCAGGTAATACTGCCGACTTATTGGTCCGTATGCCCTTCAAGTAAGTATAAACTGGACAACCTCTATAATTTGCGGTATGATTTCCTCCGCAGTTACTACATTTTTTTATTTTTACGTCAGTTTTGGACTTACTACATTGAGCAGTTGATAGACAATATGCTGACGCTCGAATGTCAGAGGCGTGATATTTCCCGATGTAGTTTCCTTTCAGGTCCTCAAGGTCATATAGCACGTTTCCTATCTTTCCCCTTATCCTGCATTTTAAAAATTTTGGGTTGAACTTTGCGTTGATGCCCTTTTTAAAATCACTTTGGAAGTGATTTTTACGGAAAACCTCCTGGCCTATTACAAAATTTACGGGTTTGGATCTGGTGTTATATGTTCTACAAGCCTTTTCATGCGGTATATTTAAATTACGGCTAACCTTTTCTCGTATGTCGTGGAGCTTATCAGTACGGCGTACAATCGTGTCATCAGTGCTCATGTTTAAGTTTTCCAGGAGATGTTAGGAGGATCCGTGGAGGATCATATTTTGACCAAACGTGGCGAAATAGGGTGTGCATTGAATTGCCGCATGAAAGTCGCTACGTAACACGGTTAGTATTTTATGGATATTTCTATCCCAATTCGTGTGGTCGGGGTCATCCTTCAGAAAATACCTTATTTTAGAGATGATTTCTCTATTAGCGCGCTCGGAAGCATTTGCCTGAGGGGAATAGAAACCTGTGGTAATATGTGTGATGCCATAAGCATGAAAGAATTCCTTTAGTTCTTTGGATGTGAACTGCTTCGCGTTGTCACTATGGATATACTGTGGTACCAAAAATACTTTTGTCTGATTCGACATAATGTCTTAAAAAATCCCCCATGACAACCTTCGCCGTGAGCTGATTTTATTACCTCATCTGCCCAGGTTCTAGGTAACCATAATCTCCAGATATCTTCTTCAGAATCTTTTCCGTTTCGAAACTTAACTCGCCGATATATGTGATTTCCCGAGATGTGTAGGTCTGACAATAGGTCTTTATTCTTGCTTATCTCTTCCCTAATTTTATTATATTCTGAACTACTGAACTCGGGCGATTTAAGGTCTATCTCGGGTGCAGAAGGGCAAATTTGAATTTCGTCTACGTCAAATCGGGATAAGGTGTCCGGCACCACGTTAAGTGAACCCTATCGGTGCTCAATCGTGAAGACAAAATTTTGAAGCTTGAGGCTCCATCAGGCTAGTCTACCGTGTAAATGCTTTTGACTCATGAGCAATCGTAGACTTGCGTGGTCCGTAATGATCCTAAAGGGAAGTGCCTCAACATACTGTCTAAATCTCTTAACGCAAATTACTGCTGCCAAGCATTCAAGCTCTGTCACCGTGTAATTCCGCTGGGACTTATTAAGTTTTTGGGACACAAACGCGATTGGGTGTTCATTTCCCTCATCATCTAACTGGAACAAAACTCCGCCTACACCTATCTGTGATGCGTCACACTGGATGACGAATTCTCTATTAAAATCTGGCTGGGCCAATATAGGAGCGCTTGAAAGAGCTTGTTTCAATTTGTCGAAAGATTCAACTGCTTTGGAACTTAAATGAAAAGGTTTATTGGATTTGCGTAAGCAATCGGTCAGGGGCCCTGCGAGATCGGAAAAATTCTTAATGAAAGTGCGGTACCAATTTGCCATGCCTATGAATCGCCTAACTTGCCGCGGGGTTTTTGGTAAGGGAACATTAACCATTGCTTCTACTTTTTCAAGGTCAACCTTCAACTCACCATTTCCAATACGATACCCAAGGTATTTTATTTCGCGTTGGCAAAAATTACTTTTGCCTACGTTAATTGTAAGACCGGCTGAACTGAGACACTGTGCAACTTCACCTAGTAAACGAATATGATTGTCGAAATCTGAACTACACACAAGAAGGTCGTCTAAATATATAAAAACGTTGTCACGTAACCTGGACGGAATGACTTTGTCCATCAAGCGGCTCATTGTTTGAGGACCGTTACATACGCCAAAAGGCATGACCCTATATTGATATAAAGCCCTGCCTGGCACTGCAAAAGCGGTCTTTTCCTTCGAACTCTCAGATAACTTGATCTGGTGAAACGCATCCTTCAAGTCTATACCACTGATGTAGTGGGTATCCTTTAGACGACTCAACAGCCCATTAATGTGGGGTAGAGGATATGAATCCTTGTTGGTCAGTTCGTTTAATTTTCGGCAGTCCAGACACAGTCTTATTTTGCCGGGTTTACGAACAGCAACAATAGGACTGCACCAAGGAGAATTTGACTCCTCTATTATGCCTAAAGCCTATCCTAACCTATCAAGTTCCTCATATATCTCTGCCTGCTTAGGAGGAGATAAGGGGTAATGTTTTGATTTAACTGGCGTAGCTTCTCACGTGTCAATATGGTGTTCTAAAAGTTGAGTGCTGCCAAGGCCTAGTTTTTCATATGAAGGAAAATTAAAAATCACGTTTTCGAGTTGCAGTTTTTCCTCTGCAGAAAGGTCATGAAAAAGTAAATCAGTTTTTTTATTTATCTCTAAGCAATCTATAGATGGAAATATCTGTGGCGCTATAGAGTACGCCTTCCAAAAATCTACACCTAGATAAGCTACTTGGGACAAACTTGGTACTATGTAAAAAATGATTGGTTTCGTGACTCCCTTAAAGGTTACTGGAAGTGTGCAGTGGCCTAAAACTTGTTTTTTTTGATCCATTTGCCGTGGATATGCATGAGCGCAATTTGTCAAAATGAATGTTGTGTTCAGCTAGAAATTCTAAACATCCTTTTCCTAAGACTGTCACATTTGCCCCTGAGTCCAATAGACATGTTAGTTCAGTATTAAAGATCTTGATTCTGGCATAGGGTCTCCCATCATCCGAAGTGGTTAAGCAAGTGGTTTCTAATATTTTCCTGTACGTTTTCCTAATGGCGTAACGTTTACGACATTTTACGATTTGTTTCGAAATGGCAGGTTTAAAAGATGTTTGAATGGCAAGTGGTTTTGGTGAATCTGAGAGTGAGGCCCTCTGTGAAGGTTTACTCTCACTATTCGAAAATAACTCGGGGTTTACTTCGAGGAACGAGTATCCCCGGTCGCCCACTCGCCCCGACGCCTGTTTCCCTGATGTGGATTTTTACACTCTGGTGTAGTAACACCCCTTTGTCCACATTTGAAACAGAAAAGGTTTCGAGTTTTTTTCCTGACAATAAATGTAGCTGTGGCCTGAATTTAAGCAGTTCCAGCATATAATTCGAGAATAACCTCCCTTGACATAAGGTTTACTTATATTTAAAGCCTCTACCTGCGGGTCAAATTCATCCTCTGAATAATCATCCCGAATGTGATCAGTTGAATCGATGGGTCGACTAATTTCGTATTTCGGCATGCTACTTTTTTTTTAATACATTTCATTTATTTATTGAATCTTCAGAAATGAAATGACAATAAGTTTTCGAATCTTAATACTAAAAGAAAATAATAAGTCCAGCCAGTGCTAGACAAAATATTATGACACCAAAAAAAATTTATATCCACTGATCCAGTCATCTGTTTTGCGCTTAAGTTAAAGCAAGGGTATCCCTCCTTCTCAACCGATTGCGGCCACTAAAGTTAAGGATGTCTCGTGCAAGTGGGTTTGGATGGTGATCAAGTTTGCTGACGTACTTTGATGCATATTTTGTAAATTCGACTTTTACTAATGGCACGCCTAGATCTTTGTGGATTCGAGAATTTTTAACATACCATGGAGCTGCAGTAATTATACGTAGAATTTTATTTTGACCCCTTTGAATTTTTTCAATATTTGATGCTGAGACCGTACCCCATAATTGTATTCCAACACCAGATTGGCTTTAGAATTGCATTGTACAACAAAAGTTTGCAATCCAACTTTAATGTAGAATTTCTGCCGATTAGCCAATTAATTTGCACTGGTTTTAATCTCATCTGGGTAAGTTTTGCGTCGATATGAGACTTCCAAGTTAAACGACGATCGAGGTGGATTCCGAGGTATTTGACTTCATTGTGTTGCGGAATAATTTGATTATTTATTCTGATGAACGAGCAGGTATCTTTTCGCAATGTGAAAGTTATATGAATACATTTCTGTTCGTTAACCATGATTTTCCAAAGCTCAAGCCAATTCTCTAGCTTATAAACATTGTTGCCGCCGAAATCATATAATAATTTTCATTTTCAATCAGTTTATTATTTTAACATTCATAATTTACTTTAAAGAAACTTATTTTATAAATCATTTAAATTCATTTATTAATATTGAGATACTTCCCAGCAAATTCTTTTATTCGCTAACATAATAGACATAACGGTCCTTGTTTATATATCATAATTCTCTTTAAGAAATATGTAAAACATAACAGACATAACGGCCCTTGTTTATGTATCACGTAGACAATTTTAGCTTGCAACTAACAATTTCAAATTAAATAAATTAGTCGGTAAAAAGGCACGTAAGCTACAAAATTGTTTTAAAGCGCTCACTACGCTCACCTTTGATATAAAAATTAAATAAATATTTTATATTAATTAAGCACAAGGAGTGCTGTTAAAAATTTTGTATTTTCGGCTCATTTTATAAAGTGCCGCAACAAACATATTTCTGCAAGTTCTGTGATGCTATTTGATGGTCCTTATGAACGCTGATAAAGGCTGTATCGTATGCAAAAGTTGAAATAAGTATTATGGGGTCTAACGGCATATCGGATGCATAAATCAAATATAAAGTAGGACCCAGTATGCTACCCTGGGGTACTCCTGCTTCAATTGGCTGAGCGGGGCTTAAAAAATCGCCTTCTTTGATTGTAAATTTGCGACCATATAAATAACTTTTCATAAGTTTGTGGGTGTTAGCAGGCAGAGTTAATTTAATTTTATGCATTAAACCTTCATGCCAGACTTTGTCGAACGCTTGGGAAACATCAATGAAAAGCGCGGAACAGTATTTTTTTCTCTTCAAACGACCGTCTTATCACATTTACCAATCTGTGTGTTTGTTCGATGGTACTGTGTTTAGCTCTGAACCCGAATTGGTGATTTGGGATACATTGAGTGTCGTTCAGAATTGGAATCAACTTAGCCAATAACAATTTTTCAAACAGTTTTGAAATTGTCGGCAGTAGACTAATTGGCCTATATGACTCTACTTTAGTGGGGTCCTTCCCTGGCTTAGGAATCATGGTAATCATAGATACCTTCCAATCTGCAGGATAGTATTCTAGGCGTAAAATAGCATTGAAAATAAATAGGATAATTTTTCTAGGTACACGAGGTAACTCCACAAGCATTTTGTTGCTGATTTTATCCATACCTGGAGCTTTTTTAAGATTCAGAGTACCAATAGCGCTTTGAACATCATTAAAGCTAAGTCTTAGAGATACAGGAGGTCTAATAACGAGTGGAGGCAAATCAGATGCATTATTTGAGTTGTTTATAGTAAACACTTTTCTCAAATGATTCACAAATAAAGTCCCCTTCTCGGAATCATTTCTAGCCCAGTCACCAGTCGGATTTCGCAGAGGAGGCTTTCCTCTAACTGGTCTTTTTAAACCTCGTGCCGCCTTCCATAACGAATAGTCAGATTGTGGGGTACTATCAAGACCCTCCAAGTAAGATTTAAGTGAAGCCATTCTTTGGGTTTCTAAGAAATTTCTTAGTATATCTCTGCATACCCGTAGCCTAGCTTTCAGTTCAGGAGACCTGTGAATTTGCCACTCTCTTCTAACTCTTCTTTTTTCTGACAGGAGATGATCGCGTTCAGCGAAATAAGTTCTATTTGTCCCACTTCTGCACTCAACGTCGTATGTGGAGGCGTGATATACAGCTCTTCGTATGTCCTCAGTAAACTTGCCAATCGACCAATCAATATCCTCGGTAGTTCTCAACACTACATTTTCCGTGCAGTGGGAACTTAAATACTTTTTATACTTTATCCAACTTACTCTGGTGTTAGATATGTCCCGAAATGGAGAGCCATTCCCTTGAAGGAAACGCATTGAAATAATAGAAGGAGAGTGATCTGAAGACAAATCTAATGAAGGCTCCACTTGTATCGATTCTACAGGGATATTTTTCACTACTCCGAAGTCAATAACATCGGGAGTCTTCCGTCGGTCCGTCGGCCAGTAGGTGGGATGCCCGCTTGAGAGTACATCTAATCCCATTTTGGCAATGGTGTTGAAGAGTTCTCGACCCTTCGGGGTAACCAGAGGTGAACCCCAAAAAGTGTGTTTGGCGTTAAAGTCACCAGCAACTAAAAATCTAGCTCCAAGGGAATTGAGGAAGCTGTAGTATTGGTGTTCTTTTATTGAAAATCGAGGCGGCGAATAAATTGATGATAAAACAAAATTGTATTGACAGAATTCAATACAAATGTTTGTTGCTTGTAGGTAATCCTCACATATGTTGTTCATTAAATAATGCTTTATTCTGTTCTTTATAAGAATTACCGATCCTCCACATGGTCTTCCGCGGGGATCTTTAGTATCATACAACACGTAGCCATTAATTTTGAAGTACGCTGTCGCCGTCAAGTGAGTTTCAGCAATCATCATGACATCAATCTGCTTATCCATCAGGAAGTGTTCCAGTTCGTTTTTATGTTGGCGGAGGCCGTTCGCATTCCAAAAACAAATTTTTAGACAAATCATTTCTTTAAAATGGCTTGTAAGATAGTGGATTGCATTTTCAGCATTTCCTGCATCATGGATGTCATAGTGGTCGTAAAGGTGTTCATAGTTTGGACAAGTGTCTGCAATGTAGTCTCTAGAGTGTTAATATTAGGCTCGTAATATTGTGATTTAGGTTCCTGCCCCAAACCTGGCATATTAGATTTAACCACGTTTGCGTAAGAAACTTGTCTAGAACTAGGCGCGTTTACATGACTAGTGGACCGTAACAATTGCGGGAAATTGTCACTCGATGCCAAAATAGGCTGTTGACGATGATCAGGTAATACTGCCGTCTTGTTGGTACTTATGCCTTTCAAATGAGTGTAAATTGGACAACCTCTATAATTTGCGGTATGATTACCTCCGCAGTTACTGCATTTTTTGATTTTTGAATCAGTTTTCGACTTATCACATTGAGCAGTTGCATGTAGCTCCCCACACGCAACACAAACTGACAGCAATTTACAGTACGCCTTGGTGTGACCAAATTCTTGACAGTTGAGACACTGGACGGGTCCCTGACGCTTATGTGGTTCTTCCACGGTGATTCTACGATGCAGAAGGTACATCAGATTGTAGATGGGATGGGACTCGTTTTTCTTTAAGACAACATCTCCAGGTTCCAATTCTACCCTGAACATGGGCTGAGGGATCTTTTCACGGTTTCTAATATTCACTACGCTCTTGATTTTGAACCCTTTGTCCATTAAACCGGTCTTTATCTCCGTAGGATCAACACATGGGTCTATACCCTTTAGAACGACTTGGAGTCCTTTTGCGCTTTTGAGCTGGTAGGTATAGAAATCCCTAGTCTCCCTCTCCAACTGGTTGGACAATTTTCGAAAATCATCTTCCCTATTCACTTGAATTTTGGTGTCGCAGATATTTCCATGTTTAATTGATGTTACGCTAAACATATTTTCACCTATTACCGAAACAATTCTTTGTACCAATTTACTGGAAGTGGGCTCTCTCAGATAAATTGGTGGGGGCTTAAACGTCTTCTTAGGAAGTTCTGGCTCATCCGTCTGGAGGAGAGCAAACCTATTTTGATCATTACTCACGGTCTTAGGAGCTTTTGAATTTGATGACACTTGAGCAGACTTCGGGCTCCTCTGTGGCTTGAGAACGGTGATGTACTTATCCAAACCTACTTGTTTTTTGGGTTTCACTGCACTATTTGATGAAGATGATGTTTTCTCATCTGTTGAAATCACTATATTGGGCGAACAGGAGCGACGCCGCTCTACGGCTCTTGTAGTGAGAAAATTCTCCAAAGATTTTTTTATGGATTCTTCCTCAGAGATCCATCTAGTTTTTCTAGTCGAGCTAAGCAATTTCTCAGAATTACATCTGAGAGGAACACTCATACAGTTTATGTGTAAAGCCAATCTGGTGTTATGGAATTCAATTATGGGGTTCTGCCTCAGCATCCAACATTGAAAAAATTCAAAGGGGTCAAAATAAGATTCTACGTACAATTACTGCAGCTCCATGGTACGTTAAAAATTCTAGAACTCACAAAGATCTAGGCATTCCTTTGGTGAAAGTCGAACTTACAAAATACGCCTCAAAATATGTCAGCAAACTTGAACACCATCCAAACCCACTTGCACGAGACATCCTTAACTTTTTAGTGGCCATATTCCGGTTGAGAAGGAGGGATACCCTTGCTTTAACTCAAGCGCAAAACAGATGACTGGATCAGTGGATATAAATTTTTTGTAGTATCATAATATTTTGTCTAGCACTGGCTGGACTTGTTATTTTCTTTTAGTATTAAGATTCGAAAACTTATTGTCATTTCATTTCTGAAGATTCAATAAATAAATGAAATGTATTAAAATAAAAAAAAAAAAAAAATATTTCAAAAGCAACAACAACAACATAAAAAACGTTAAGTTCGTTATTTTATACTATGCAGAATGATTTGCACGCTAATGCATGGTGTATTGATAGTGGATCTTCGTCGCATTTATGTTGCAACCGCGATATGTTTGATGAGTTCGAACAACATACTGAAACAATAATGCTTGCTGGCGATAATTGTATGAAAGCTGAAGGTATATTTACGGTGCGTTTGACTGTTGGAAATCATAACCTCACATTGGTTAGTGTATTATATGTTCCTGGTCTGCAATGTAATTTTGTTTCTGTTGCTAAAGCGGTGGAATTTGGTAGTACTGTGATGTTTAGTAATAACGTCGTCGATGTGAAGAATAAGTACGAAGGAATCATCCTTCGTGCGCATAAGGTACGCGATTTATTTTTATTTGAAATTGATAATGATAATAAATTGTTTTTTACGAGAAAATCTTCTGATGAAGCCATGATACTGCCGTTATGGTCACCTAAATTTTGGCACTATGAGATATATGGTTAAAGATGAATTGGTTCGTGGAATGAATCTCTGTATACCAGCAGACATAAATTGTTCGATTTATATGATATGCAAATGCGTACGGAAGCCGTTTGGTACATCAGAAACTCGAAGCAATGAGGTGTTGGAAATCATCCACACAGATTTATGCGGTCCAATGAATACGTCTTCAATTGGTGGTGCCAAATATTTACTGACGTTTATCGACGACAAGACGCGTTATGTTTTTGTTTATTTCTTGAAAAGTAAAGATGAAGTCTTCAATAAATTTCAAGAATTCCAGACTATGATTGAACGACAAACTGGAAAGAAAATCAATATTCTTAGAAGTGATAATGGAACCGAGTTTTTAAATAATGCTTGTAACAACTACTTGAAAGAAAAAGGAATAATACTTCAATTAACTGTGCCATATACGCCGCAACAGAATGGCGTTGCCGATAGATTTAACCGCACGTTGGTTGAGATGGCGAGATGCATGTTGTTTGGTTCAAATCTTGGCGAACATATATGGGCTGAAGCAGTTAACACTGCGAAACAGAGCACCCACTCGAGCACTAGATGGAGTTACACCATATGAATCGTTTTATGATCGTAAACCTTTTGTAGGCCATTTAAAGATTTTTGGCTCTGTAGCTATAGCTTTGGATAAGCGACAAAGAAGTAAATTCAAACCAAAAGGTAAAGAGTATATTATGGTCGGTTACTCTGATACTTCTAAGGCATACCGGTTATATAGTAAAGAGACAAGAGAACTGATCGTTAGTAGAGACGTATATTTTGTTGAACCAGCTGATAAACAAAATTTGGAAATAGGAATTCCTCTACTACCAGTGACTATAGATGGCGGTAATGAAATAATTGATGAAGATTGTGATGCCGAATCAACCAAATCTGATGAATACACAGAGAACTCTGATGACGATGGATTTGAAGGTTTTAAATCAGCTGAAGAAGAGATTCTAAACGATAATATTGAACAGATTCCGAGAGGCCCTGGTAGACCTCTGATAGTACGAACAGGTGGTGCAGGCAGACCTAGAAAAGAATTCAATGTTTTGAGTCTGATTTGTTCCGATAATAATGTTTCGGTACCTGATACAGTAGAAGAAGCATTGAATAGCGAACATGCTCGTGAATGGTTGAAAGCAATGCGGGCCGAGTATGAGGCATTAATAAATAACAATACATGGGACCTAACAGAACTTCCCAAAGGCCAGAAAGCTGTATCGAATAAGTGGGGTTTCGCCCTTAAAAAGAGATGAAATTGAACGCTTTAAGGCCAGACTCGTTGCGAAAGGTTGTTCACAGAAGTATGGTGTGAATTATACCGAAACTTTTTCGCCGGTAGTTCGTCATGACACAATCAGAATGATTTTTGCTATTGCTGCAGAATACGAACTGTATCTTCACCAAATGGATGTGTCATCAGCCTATTTGAATAGCGAGCTAGACGATGAAGTATATATGACGCAACCAAAAAATTTTGTTAATAAAAGGTTTCCTCATCATGTCCTAAAGTTGAATAAAGCGCTTTACGGATTGAAGCAATCAGGACGGCAATGGAACTTTAAATTGGACAACATATTGAAAGGAATAGGTTTCCAATCAAGTGATAGTGAACCGTGTGTGTATATAAATCACGACAATGGTACGATAAACATTGTAGCAGTTTATGTAGATGACCTGTTGATTGCCAGTTCGAGAAAGAAGGATATAGAAAGAATAAAGAAATTTATTGCTGATAAAGTAAAAGTAGTCGACAGAGGTCCAGTACGACATTTTTTGAGTCTTGAAGTTGATCGTGTTGGTGAAAAAGGTAAAATTTGTATATTACATTCTGTATGCAAGCTATCCCAAAAAAATAAAGATCCACATGCGGAACATATGGTAGCTGCTAAAACATATTTATCAACGACTCAAAATAAACAACTAACTTTTTGTATGTATTTATATATTTACTTAATTTAAATTATATGTATGTTTTATTCAGGAAATAACTTTGTAATATATTTAATGTATGGCCTAATTTAAGGCTTTTTATATTACTTTGAAATAAATAAATAAATAAACTTATCAAAAAACTGGAAAGCCAATCGAATGTTATACTGATGCAGATTGGGGCGGTGACACAACTGATAGAAAATCATATACGGGATATGCATTTATGTTAGCCGGAGCATCTTATGAATCAAAGAAGCAGACAACTATGGCACTTAGCAGCACTGAGGCGGAGTATATGTCCCTATCGTCTACGTCCAAGGAGGCAATTTTCTTGAAGAAATTGTTTAGCGAGATGCAGCTTGACTGTCCGAAATTGATTGTCATAAATGCAAATAACATCAGCGCTATGAATTTGGTACAGAATCCTGTTTACCATCAGAGGAGTAAACTTATCGATATAAAATATCATTATATAAGAGATGTATTCCAGAAAGGTGACATTGAATTAAAATATTGTTGCAGTTCTGAGAATGCAGCTGATATCTTCACGAAGAACCTGCCTAAACCTAGTCATGAGAAGTTTATGAAGATGCTTGGTTTAGTATACAATTTATTTTTATAGTGGTTTGGAAATGTTCATTGAGGTGGAGTGTTGAAATGCAACACTTCCAAACTTTACGTACACATACATGTGCATATATATTTTGTTTTTGCTTTTTCATTTTTATACGTTATTAAAGTTTTTTGTAAACGCTCAGAGCTCACTTGGAAATTGAATTCCTAACAATAAACATCTTTTGTTCAAACTAAGTGTTTGGTATATTTATTGATATCTGGAAAAGGGATCCTCGCAACATTTTAACATAAAATGGATTGTTATAAAGGCGCAATGAACGGTGGGCAACACTAAATAATAATTTGTTTCATAGAAATTTAGAGGAGACATTTCCATTTATAAGATTTACTAAAAAAGAGATGTTAAGCATTATTCTACGGCTTTTTAATGTTGGTAAATTTATCAAACGTAATCTTGATGAATATAATGGAAGTGATACATATCCTTGGTATATATCCTTCAAACAAAAAAGAAGAAATTGTTTTTGAACGGATTCAATATGATCAGTATGTACAATATAATGCGGGTCCCATACAACGGAACCATACAATTAAAAAACATTATTTGTAAATATATACAGTTTGGAAAAAAAATGTTTTCAAAGCTAAAAAATTTTAGGAATTTCAATTTAAATAACGAATAACAACAACAATCTCATTTTCTTTGAATGTTTTTTTTTTGTATATAACTGTTGTCCGTTATGTTTGCGACCAAAAGGCACCAACACTTCGAAAATTTTATGCACACATAACAACAACAATGCTACAATATATCTGTACTTTCTTTGAATGGTGTAAAAAAATGTTTTCAAAAAACCAAATGCAAAGAAGATCCGTTAGTTTTTTGCACATTTATTGAATGTAAGTTCTTTTTACGGATGGTAAGTATAGCGCATAGCATTTATTCGTATACACTTAGGTCTTTTTTTATGCGGTAGATGCGTTCCAAAGAAAACCGCATAAAGAAAATCCGCATAAAAAAAGACTGATTTTCACACAAAATGGATGATTCGTTCCGAAAAGTTTAAAAACCGCATAACTTCAAATTTAGGTGTAAAAATTAGACCAAAATCGCATAAAAAAGTCACAAGATAAAAAAATAACCAAAAACAATTCATTTATTTATTATAAAAATTACATAAAAAGGTGGAAAACATTCAATTTTATTACATTTATCTGATTAAACCGGTTTATAAAAGTTAAAAAATAAATAAGTACGAACTGAAAACCAAAAAAAAGATAATTTATAGAATTTAAAATTTGATACTTAAAAGTAAGACATTACATATTATCGGAATCACGACTTGATAATGCATACAATCGTTATTTAGAATATTTTGATCTGTTTTTTTTTTTTTTTTTTGTGTTGTATTTTTTTTAACTGATTGTGTTGTTCGCGATATCCTGGCATAAGGTTACAAATTTCTCTATTGAGTTTTAAGGTTTTTTCAGTATCTGGTTCGTTCAGAAGGATTTGATTTTGTACCTCATTAGCTGTCTGAAGAATTTTTGCAACCGTTTGAACATTGAGTGGTGCTATAATGTCTTCGTCACAATCACTTTCTGGGTTTTCATCATTTTCTTTCATATTTTGAAAATTACTATGCAGTAATTATAGTTATGCCAACGTTAAAAACGTTTAAAACGACAAAATAATTATCAAAACTCAATGAAAACAATAATACATACAAAAAAAAAGTAGATTTTAAAACCGCATAACTTCAAATCTGCATAAAAATAAACCGCATAAAAACAGACCTAAGTGTATAACACAATTTTTCTACAAAAAAATCTACTGACTTTACAACTTATTTTAATAATTTAAATATGTACATAGTTTTAATTAATTTCTCGAAAGTGACATTCCTGGATTTTGATAGCCCTAGATGATATTGATTCCTATGGTTCCAAGTTGGAACAAAGGGCCGTGATAGCCCTAGATGGGGTCTATTGAAATCCGCTTTCAAAATGCGTAAACCGCTCAATTTGAAAGTTTTACAGAGCAACAACCTCGGCAAAATTTTAAAATTTTGATATGGAATGCCCCATAATCGGGTAATTTCTGGAAAGTGACATTCCAGGATTTTAATAGCCCTAGATGGGGGCTACTGAAATTCGCTTTCAAAATGCGTAAACCGCTTGAAAGTGTTATTCAACAATCTTTTTGAAAATTTTTATTTTGATATGGAATGCCCCATAATCGGCTAATTTCTCGAAAGTGACATTCCTGGATTTTAATAGCCATAGACGAGGGCTACTGAAATCCGTTTACAAAATGTGTAAATCGCTCAATTTGAAAGTTTTACAGAGCAACAACCTTTTTGCAAAATTTAAAATATTTTTTATTTTGATGTGGAATGCCCCATAATCGGGTAATTTGTGAAAAGTGACATTCCTGGATTTTAATAGCCCTAGATGGGAGCTACCGAAATCCGCTTTCAAAATGCGTAAACCTCTCAATTTAAAGATTTACAGAGCAACAACCTTTTTTAATTTTTTTTTACTCTATTTTTTACTTATTTAAAAAAAAAATACTAAAATTTATAACGTGGGCACCACAAAATTAGGTTCCTGAGTGGATTCTCTGTCCGTGGTTCTTTAAAATTTTAAATTCGTTAAAAATTGACTTGTTGGTAATAAAAAAAACTTTACTATATTTTTGTCTTTGTTTTGTTTACTTATTTTGTTTGTTGTTACTGTGCACATGGTAAACATGTGCGTAAAAGAAAAAAAGTTCTTAGTTTGCGGTTGAAAATAGTTGTTTTCTTTATGTCGATGCTTTGTTGGCATTTTCTTCGCTGGAATTTATTTTGATTTTTGACGTTTGCTTTATTTATTTTTTCGTTTGCTGACATTAGGTTGTGAAGTTTAAATAAATTTCATGAAATAAAAATTTTAAAATTAATCTATATACATTAGGGCGGTTCGATGTAATAATTGCACATGGCTCAGTGAAAATCGTATTCTAGGGATCAAAATAAGAAACTTTGCCGAAGCAACCATACCTCTAAAACGAATTCTACTACCCCCCAACTGTTGACTTTTGTCCCGTACAAACATTTAAAAAAATCACCATTTTGGCGCTTTATTTTATTAAAAAATAATATTTAAAAATAAATAAAAAATAAAATAATTTTATTATTTATTAAAAAAAATTATTTTATTATTTATTAAAAAATAATAAAATTATTTTTTATTTATTTTTAAATATTATTTTTTAAAAATAAATAAAATAATAAAAATAAATAAAACAAATTATATACTCGGATTATACTCGGATTTTAACATATTTACTTCAAATCAAATACACATGTTACTCTAGGTGAAGTAAAAATTAAGATTCATACTCCACGCCCCCTTCCACGCCCCATCTCTTGCAGGACAACGCCTGCCGGGCCAGTCCGATGGACCAATCTAACTAAAAATTTGACGAAGACTCCGGCATGACTAAGAATACTTCTATCGGCCGCCTACTTTTTTTCAAAATGAGAAAAATCAATAAAATTACTCAAAATGAATTGAATATTTGTATAAAGTCTTTCTTTCAAATTTATTTTAATTGGTAGCGTAGCAACGCACGCAGGGTACATCTAGTAATCAAATACAATTGGAGTAAACAAAATATATGTATTTCTTATTTAAAAACTTTATTTAATTTAAATTCTTTTGTATTTAATTTAACAACTACACAGCACGAATAAGAGAAATGTCAAAAAAGCAAATAATAATGAAATGTGGCTGACAGACTGACAACATTGTTCGACAGTGTGACCACGGATGTAAAAACAAAAGATAATTCCAGATGTTTTTTCCAAATGTTCGACTGTGTAAATGGGACTTATTTGAAAATGCCCAATATTTGGGCATCTTATTTTCCCGTTATTTGTTTCACAATTTTTAAATTCCTAAAATCCACATTAACTTTTCGACGCTATCTTTGCACTCTTGATGATATGCCTGTTATATATGTTATTAATAAAGAATAGGTGATGCGTGTCGTTTAAAATTTTTGTTTGAAGCTAAAAAATTAATATTTAAATTTGTTTTATAAGAAAACCGTAGCTTGAAATCATAAAGAAATGAAGTTACGCTTTAATTCTTTTGATATTGTATGTGGTGTTAGGGAACTGCAATCGTAAGTTGATAAAACTATATTATTGGTATTAATATACATATGTATGTATATATTAAATTCCAACACATTAATGTACTTAAATATTTCACAGGTTAGTCGGACTGCGAGTTAACCAGATCTATGATATCGACAATAAAACTTACCTTATTCGACTCCAAGGCGGAGGAGAAATAAAAAAAATGCTTCTTATTGAGTCGGGTATACGTTTTCATACAACATCATTTGAATGGCCGAAAAATATGTCCCCTTCAGGATTTAGCATGAAATTAAGAAAACACTTGAAAAATAAACGTCTCGAGAAGCTACAACAACTGGGAGTTGATCGCATTGTGAATTTTCAATTTGGTATTGGTGAAGCAGCTTATCACATTATTGTTGAGTTATATGATCGGGGTAACATTATCCTAACTGACCACGAAATGACCATTCTTTATATTCTGCGGCCTCATCATGAAGGTGAAGACGTTCGATTCGCTGTTCGTGAAAAATATCCAGAAGAACGTGCAAAGAAGGAATCGCCATTGCCAAGTGAAGATGAGCTACGAAATGTTATAGTAACAGCTAAGCCTGGTGATAATTTGAAACGTTTAATTATGCCAATGGTGGATTGTGGTCCCTCAGTAATCGATCACGTCCTTACAAGGTATAAACTCGACAATTGCATTGTTTCTGGAGGAAATTCTTTAGAAAATACTAATAACAGTGATATTGTTGACAATGAGAGTAAAAAAAATCCGAAGAAGAATAAAAATAAACGAGATCGACACAAGCATTTAAATACTCGAGAATTTAACATGGAAAATGATTTAAAGGCGTTGATGTTAGCATTAAAGGTATGTAAAAATGACAATTTGTCACAATGACTACATACATATGTACGTATTATACCGTGTTCACATATGCACCTTAATTGCGTTAATCACAATTAATAGCGTGTTCACATAAACCTTAATTGCGATAATCGCAATTAACGCCATTATTGAGCTCAATATTCCATATAAAATCTCAATTAATTATTGCGCAATAAGTACGAAATTGTTATAATATTGAGTAAGAAGTGTTTAGTGAACAAAATTGTATAAAATGGCAAATGTCAACAAAAGAAAACAAAAGAAATCATTAAAAAGTCAACTACCATTTAGAGTATTTTTTGATCGACATGAAGAAAACAACTATTTTTAACCACACGCCAACAAATTTTTTTCTTTTACGCACGTGTTTACCATGTGCACAATAACAACAAACAAAATAAATAAACAAAACAAAGACAAAAATATAGTAAAGTTTCTTTTATTACCAACAAGTCAATTTTTAATAAATTTTAAAATTTTAAAGAACCACGGACAGAGAATCCACTCAGAAATCTAATTTTGTGGTACCCACGTTATAAATTTTAGTATTTTTTTTTAAATAAGGTTTTAAATCAAACCTAAAATATCAAGTTTCATTTGAATATTTCCAGTTATTTTAGCTGTTTTTGAATTTTGAAAACGGATTTCAATAGCCTGTAACTAGGGCTATTGTAATTCACAATTATCACTTTCGAAAAATTAGGCGTTTATAGGGCATTCCATTTTAGAGTAAAAAAAATTAAAAAAGGTTGTTGCTCTGTAAATCTTTCAAATTGAGCGGTTTACGCATTTTGAAAGCGGATTTTAATAGCCCCCATCTAGGGCTATCAAAATGCAGGAATGTCACTTTCGAGAAATTAGCCGATTATGGCGCATTCCATATCAAAATAAAATTTATTTAAAATTTTGCAAAAAGGTTGTTGCTTTAGCCCTAGTTGGGGGCTATTGAAAACCGTTTTCAAAAAAAGTAAACCGTTCAATTTGAAAGATTTACAGAGCAACAACCTTTTTTAAATTTGTTTACCCTAAAATTTTTCTCCCAGCAACAGAAATCTTCACTTTGTTCCCCCCAGGATATTTAAATCTTTTGTTGTTAGGATCACAAGCTATTGGAATAGTCTACCATTAGAGTTGCGAATTTTTAAGCACTCTAATAATGTTTTCAAAGTAAAACTTTTGCAATATTTTTCAGACCCTTTGTGATCTCTTCTATTAATGTGGTTTTTGTCCTAACTACCCCTAACTGGACCGTATTTCTCTTTTTCTTTATTAAATCTTGACATACTTATCTACACTTTTTTATCACGGCTGGGAAGCCCATTTGATAGTATTGTATCATGAAATTTATTGAATATTAACCTTGCTTTTATACTTAGGTTTATTGTATTACTATGTAATATTATTTTGGCCTAATTGGCTTTTTATTACTGAATAAATAAATAAAAAAAATGGAATTTTTCGAAAGTGACAGTTGTGAATTACAATAGCCCTTGGTTGGTTGGTTGGTTTACGTGGTAGTTCACTACGTGCGAACACTTAAGTAGAGTCGAAGGGACCCCGTTTTAAAAGACCACACCACTCGCCAGATTTAATGTCGTATACAACATACTGTAGCTAATATGTGTGTACAAAAAAAGTCGTGTCTTGCTAGACCCAACCTATAGCTGTGAGATATCTCAGTAGGTCATTGAGTTTTGACCCGGCTACCTCACCAAGGTTGTTCAATGTATAGTTTCCTATGAATTTATGTCTCTTGACACTCAGGGCTAGGCATTCGCAGAGAAGGTGGAAAATCGTGTCCTGTTTTTCCCTATCCTTACAACTACGACAATGGTCGTTAAAAGGGCGTCCCAGACGATTTGCGTGCTTGCCTAACGTCCAGTGTCCCGTTAATACTGCCAGAAATCTTGATATATCCTTCCTATTCCGGGTTATCAGTTGCATAGTACGTTTCTCATTGAAAGATGGCTATCCTACATGTGTCTAAATTACGCCATCTATACTCAGTAGAGTGACATTCTGTTATATGGAAAACATTTTTTTATCAAATTTTTTAAGTCTCACCCCCCAAATCGGTTCTCTTTTATGAAAAAAAAATTACAAAAAAATTTCAGAGCGATAAGTTAAGTTTTGGGCGTGCGCACGCCCTTCAAAGTTTTATATGAGCCTTATAGCGTGTTCACATATGAACCTTAATTGCGATAATCGCAATTAACGCCATTATTGAGCTCAATATTCCATATAAAATCTCAATTAATTATTGCGCAATAAGTACGAAATTGTTATAATATTGAGTAAGATTTCTAATGCAACACTGTTCACAACTGTGTTTAGTGAACAAAATTGTATAAAGTGGCAAATGTCAGCAAAAGAAAACAAAAGAAATCATTGAAAAATCAATGTGAAATTAAGTTTGTTTACATAGAAGCACAACAACCATATAGAGTATTTTTGGTATTGTTTTCCAACTGTCAAATGATTATTAAGCAAGCTGAAAATTGCGTATGCCTGAACATTTAAAATAATATTGTCAATTAACCGAATATTGACTCAATTAAGTTTCATATCTGAACACAGTATTACAGTTCATACTGTATATATATATATATTGATATTTTGGTCATATATTTTTAAAATGTCTTTTGAGCCTAAAATGGTATCATCAAAGACTATAAACAAAGACTATAAATATATATATTTATAGTCTTTGCTATAAATATTTATAGTCTTTGGTATCATTATAAGTTGTACCTTTGACTTTTAAATTATTTAATTTAATTCTAGTCAAAAGGCAGCAAGATTTCAAATCATTTATAGCCCCCCTAAAATAAACGTTATAAACGCGACTTGTAAAATGACATCTGATATTCAATGGAAAAAAATTTTGTGCAACACATGAAAAAACAAAATTATTTTTATGTTAAATACGCAAAAAATGAGCAAGCAATAATGTCAACAAAAAGCAAGTACCGCTATTTTCCATTGAAGCAGAAGAAACGTAGCAAAAATTTTGATTTATTTCATAATTAATTCATTCGAGTTTATTCTTTCCTATTGTTCTTACAAAATAAGATTACTAAAATGAATGCAAGATCATTACGCGAAAAATATTATTTGATTGGCTATGCCTCTAATCAACTTACGGGTTCCAAGTTACCTTAAAAAAAAGTTGTAAATACCTATGAGTTTACGAGAAAGTGCTAAGTTAGTTATTGTTTTTCTTGAAGTATTTCCTCGAAAATAAAAAGACGGGGTTAATTTAATTCAAATATAAATTCAAGGGTTTATTTTCACTTTTTCTTTTCTTCTTTGTACACGTACCGTACTTGTTGGGGGTTTTACAAACAATAACAATAATATCAGTATACATACAGCATCACACTATGCGCGTAAACATCCCGCCCCCTTGCTATACTGCAACAAAGAGGCTTAAGGATCACGCGGGTCGAGCGTTCATAATGTTTATGACAATGGTAGTCGTATCCGGTAACGTTGATGGCCTGGGTTGAACGGCGTGCTGTGTTTGTGTGTACGTTGCTGTGGTTGTTGTGGTATGTGTTGCTGGCAGCAGTGTTGTCATGTGTCTCAGAGGAAGAAGGACCTTCAATGGGTTTACGATGGATCTCAAGGCGGCGTGATACTCGACATATTCTCTATAGGGTAAATACAAAATAAAGGAGAGAAAAAAAGAAAGAATTAGTGGGTTTCTGAATTGGGTAAGAGAACAAGCTTCACGATGGGTCGGGTACAAATGCCTGAAGCTGTTCTCATGTCCGCTGTGCGGACCTTAGAGTCATGTCCAACATGAATCCTCTCTATTCGTCCTAGTCGCCATTCACTAGGGGGTAAATTATCTTGACGAATAATCACTAAATCACCTACTTCAACATCTTTCTGGGGGTATTTCCATTTTACATGACGATGATATATAAAAGCGTTCAAAGTGAGCAGGCTGCTCTTTGAAGGCACGGGCATACATTTTGAAATCTGAGTATATTCCGGTATAAAGTTCCGCTGACACATAAGAACCAAGCGGTCTCGAATGAATTTCATTTCTGACTGGGTTAACATCAAGATATCATACGAGCATTTTTGGGTTCTCAAATACTGTAAACACCTGAACAAATACGAAGTAATTCGCATTGCGCGCGATAAATCTGAAAATCGCTCTAATATGTCATACGGGCGTTCCAGCTGAACTGAAAATGACTGAACTTCAAGGTGTTGGTGGTCGATAGGGGGGTGCCTCGGCCAGTACTCACGAGGTTGTCGTAACCATACAGGGCCATGCCACCAAAGAGAATTATTTATTAAATCTCTAGCAAGAATTCCACGACTTGCCAAATCGGCGGGGTTGTCCTTGGAATCCACATGTGACTAATTTTCATTACCAACTCTACTCACAATCAACGCTACTCTGTTTTTAACAAAGGTTGGCCAATGGCACAGGGGGTTTTTAAGCCAGGATAACACTATAGTAGAATCAGTCCATAGATAAACCTTTCTCCTGTCTAGATTTAATTCGGAACATAATGATTCTACCATTTTTGCCATCAAAGCCGCTCCACACAATTCTAATCGGGGTAATGTTTCAGTTTTCACGGGAGCTACCTTTGTTTTTGACGCTACCAAATGCGTCGTGATCGATGAGGACGATAAATTTCGAATGTATAGAGCAGCGCCGTACGCCTTTTCAGAGGCATCGCAAAACGCATGAAGTTCCACTTAATTTTCGGGGAGAAAATCAACCCATCTGGAATGTTAATTTTCTCGACATTAGGGTAGTCGTTTAAAAATGCGCTCTATTGAGATAGGGTTAGAGGGTTCAAAACTTCATCCCATTCTGTCTTGTCTTTCCAAATTTGTTGCATTATGATCTTAGCCACAATGATTTTCGGTGAAAACCACCCGGCTGGATCAAACAACTTCGCTATTTCTGACAGGACACCACGTTTCGTGACAATATCCTGGCGTGGCAGCGATGCAATTTTGAAAAGGAAACAATCTTTAGTCGCATCCCATCGCAAGCCTAGGGGTTTAGTAGTACTGGCATCCGAAAATTTTAAGAAGTCTGCATCAAGCAGATTCTCACGGGGTAAATCTTCCAAGAGTCGTAAATGATTGGCCGTCCATTTTCGCAAAACGAAACCAGCTGAGCCAAGAACATGGGTTAGTTCATTACGTCTCTCGAAAGTGTCTTCTAGCTCATGAGAGCCAGCAAACACGTCATCAACGTACATTTGGGTTTTAAAAATTTCGGATGCCGCAGGACTCCGGGGTTTACAATCGTCAGCCAATTGTAATAGAGTACGAAACGCTAAGTACGGTGCACAGTTTACTCCAAACGTGACCGTACTAAGCTCATAGTCCTTAACTTCAGCTACAGGATCATCACGAAACAATATTTTTTGATATTGGGTTTGATTGGGATGTACAAGTATCTGGCGATACATTTTCTCAATGTCTGCATTAAAAACGTAACGGCCATCGGGGTTTCTAAAATTGGTGGTACGGTAAAGTTCCTCACAATATTTATCGTCTTCAGATAACTGGGTCGCTTGTGGAACTTCTTCAAGTTCCCAAAAACGCGATAGTTGAGTGTTCAACTCGAGATGGGTACAAAACGTTGATATAGAGTGTAAGGGTCGTGACTGAATAACTTCCCCAGTAACTATCCACCCGAACACGGTTCTCTGGGCGATCAGGTTGCCATTTGGATGTATTCTGACATCCGTAGTTAAAATTTTAGGATAAACATTTCCTCCAAAAAGTATATCCATACGGGTACACATGACGTCGGTCAGGGTAATGTCGGGGAAAGTAGAGGTTACAATATCAGAGATATTAGACGAGGGCAACCGACCGGTAATTTTCTCAACAACGTATGCATTAATTTTAATTTTGAAACCGGGGTCGATCGGCGAACCAACCGTGATAGTGCACATTGTAGAGGTTTTGCCAGCTAAGCAATCCATCATTCCAGTGACACTTGTCGAAGGCACGGAAAATGTGGGAATAGCAAGCTTCCTTTGTAACCTCCTTGAAATAAAGATACCTTGCGAACCAGGGTCAACTAAGGCTCGAGCGGCACATCTAATGTCGTTTATGTGCACTATACACACTGCTGAGCCCAAAAGAACTGCTGAATTGGGGTTCGACTTGAGCTGCGCGGAATAAGTTTGCAAATTATGAGCCGCGGTAGAAGTTGATGGGGCAAAATTAATCGGGGGTTGAGAAGGACTGCTAGCTGGATTGGGGTTCAAATGAACGGGGGTTGAGATGAAGACATAGTCGTACCATTGGCTATAGGGAGCTGGGGTGAATTACTGGCAGACATATGTGACTTTACATCTCTATGAAGCAGGGAGTGGTGCTTTTGTTTACAAAGTGAACACACATGAATACTTTTACAATTCTTGTACTCGTGGGAGGTTGCCAAACAGTTCGAACAACACTTTAGTCATTTCACTATTGACATTCTTTCATCAACATTTTTACTCAAAAAACTGGGGCATAGTCTAATAGGGTGAGAACCTTGACAAAGGAAACAACGACAAACATTTGGTGTTTGCCCAGTTTGGGTCGCAAAACTTTGAATCTGTCTATTTTCATGTGACGATTTTTTGGCAGCATTTAAATTAGGGGTATATCGGGAACTAGCAGTTGTGGAGTTTTTGTTCGAGTTTTGAACGGGTTTTGAATGGGACTGCCTTATGTCAGAAATTGACTCGAGAGTTTTAAAATGCGCTGTTAGAAAAGCGTGCATATCATCCCATTTAGGGGAATTTTTAGAAAGTCTTTTGGACTGTTCCCAGAGACTCAGTGTGTTTTCAGGTAACTTTGTAGCACAAATATACAACAGCACTACGTGGTAAAATATTTCAGGGGTTACTTCAAGTAATGACAAATTTGTAATGCAATCGTTTATCGTTCTTTGCAAATTTTTAATAGTCGATCCTGATTCTTGTGAAAGCGGTTTAATATTCAGTAGGGCTCGGAGCTGTTTGTTTATGAGGGCATCTTTGTTCTCATATGTGTCAACCAACCTTTTCCATGCGATTTCATAGCCATCGTTGGTAAGTGGCACAGTTTGTATGGTATCATGTGCATCCTTTGCAGTTTTCTGCAAAAGGTAGTACAATTTTTGTACTGGGGTCTAACGGGGGTTATTACCATACAAAGCTGAGAACATATCTCGAATTGAGGGCCAACTCTTATAGTCACCATAGAATATTGGGGTGTCGCACGAAGGTAAATTAATCATTGGGGCAGACTGCGCAATTGACCTTTTGCCCTGTGTCGATAATCTAAGTCGTTCTAGGTGACCTGTTAGAAGAGATATCCCCCGGGTTTATGTGCCGTAAGACTGAAAGTACTTGGCTTTCAGTTCGATAATCTGGGGATCTTTCAACCTTTCGGCCTCAATTAACAAGGAGTCATAAGATAACCGAACAGCTTCCCATAACCGTTTGAGCTCTTCCTCATGACTACTTAAAGCACCGAGTTGGTGTTCCACCACGGGTATACTGGCAATATATGCCTCAAAGTCTGCCATACGGTCGGCATTGCGGATTAAAGTAGTCAAATCCATTCTTGATCTCAATCGATATGGAGAAATTTTCATAAAAATTATTTACAAAACGCGAGTAAAAATTTAATTCCAACGTGAGGAAAAAATCAGATTAAAAATTTGCTTTTTCTAACAGAGAAGTAACGATAACGAAACTGCGGGTAAAAAAAGATAAATCTATCCAATTTAAAAAAAGAGTAACAAATTCTTTCAGGCGAAATAAAATGTATAAAATAAATTTATAGAATAAAATTATATATATACTGGGTATAATAAAAATATATATTCAACAAAGTAAATTTTTGACACTCGAATTCCTTGTTCAATACAATGGATAAATATCACGTACAATATATATATATGTATGTATATAAAATCGGGTTAAATTTGTGATATTAGGAAATAAAATCGGGTTAAGTTTCACTTAATAAGGAATTCCGTAAGTGTAAAAACAACTTCGTTAAATTAAAAACGGAAAAAATCTATTAAAAACACTTGTGCTGCTGCAAAAACGGGTACCCACTATGGGTAAATCGAATATTATATATTCACTAATAAATTATTCGTTTATAGCGATTAAAAAATTTATTTAATTAATTACTTAAATTTTTAGGGCAAAAAAATTAATAAAAAAGTAAAAAATTCACATTTCACAATTAATTAAATAGTAACCGGGTTTTCGCACGAATAAAAATGTGCAGCACTAGTGTACGTTGTGTGTGTGTGACCATATAATAAAAAACAAAAGAAAACCAACAAAGAAACAGTAAATATTCACGGTTGTGCTTTTAATAAAAAATACAATGGATTGCACTTACTTATTTGCAGGGTTATTTTATTTATTATCTATAGATCAGCGATTAAAGGCCCAACTATAATATGCATATGCTAGCTTAAGCAAACGTGCGAACACATATAAATTGTATGTGGCAAACTATAATGTACTTAACGAAACTTTTCGTTAAGTTTTTCAACTGTCATTTGCTTAAGCAAAAAGCGAAACTGATCGCACATTCTGTACGGAATCAGCTGTTTGTTTGTGTTTTGAACAAAATGGAGAAAGAAGAAAATATATTTATTTTAATTTTAATAGAAAATGCGGAAAAAATAAGTGCCTTTACAATAAAAGGGACCCTTTTTATTTTAACAAAAATGTCTTTCTGTCGCGGTTTATTTTTCTGACAGAACAAGAGCGTCTTCTTCTTTTACAGTGTAGTTCACTTATTTCTTTTAATGTGCACAGGCCTTCAAGCGCTAACTTTAATATTTTTATATTATTTAAATTTTTAAGTTTTTTCTCCATTTTTTGCAAACACAATACGAAAATTAACAAAACATATGTAAACGTTTATTATTATTTACAATGTAGTGCTGCCACAGCTGTACATTTTAGTACTTTTGCCGATAAATTAAAAAAAGGAAAACTTATGCGTTTCGGGTACGAAGTTTTCTTTTAATTATAAAATAATATAATAATATTTATAAAATATAGCCATTTAATGGCTTTTTGTTAAAATAAAAACATTTTTTTAAACATAAATGAGCAACTGTGGACAAAAAGTTTCAAAGTCATTGTAGCCACCTGAAAGTTAACTCTGAACTGGTTATGCATTTGACAGCCTTTTCGTTAACTTTTGCAATTTGCTTAATCTTGCTTATGCATATTATAGTTGGGCCTTAACAACAATTTTAACTTAACGAAACAATTAGTATCATATGAACAATAATTAGGGTTACGTTTACACTATGCGCGTAAACAGTTATTGAAGAACTTTCGATTTTTTTGGACAAAGCGCGCATACCCACACGAGAAAAGCAACATTGCATTGCAAAACTGGAAAAATTACATACAGAATGGACGAATTAAAAAAAAAGTTGTGGAAGAAATACAGATAACCAGAAAAACAAAGAAAAGACCTATAGCCGTATACATCTATTTAACTATGCTGGGACTAAGTCCCCATTTCCTACCAAACATCTAACGACAGGTGTAATAGGCCACCGTTGCCTTCTTTACCCTGTGTTGAGTATTTAGCTTCCATGACAATTTAAAGTCCAGTATGATGCCTAGATATTTTGCATTGTTTGAAAGGGGGATTTCGCAGTTTTTCAACATTTGAAGTTTGAAGCTTGAAATCTTGGCCTTCGTCGTGAAAAGTACAATTCCGTTTTGCTCGGGTTCACTCCAAGACCATTAACCGTGGCCCAGTTGTCGAGCAAACCCAAAGCAGTGGACATAATCTCACTGATCACGTCCGGAAACAGACCTGGTACGAGTATCGCCACATCGTCCGCATAAGCAACAACTTTTATCCCTCTACTGTCTAGATCAATGAGAATCCACAGTAGTGGAGAGATTACCTCCTTGTGGAGTGCCTCTCTCAACTTGTTTGGACTTAACGGTATTACCAAGATTTGCTGTGACTATTCTTGAATTCAACATGGTAACTAACCAGTTATTGATATATTCTTCAACGTCTAGGTTAGTAAGAGCTTGCTGAATTGCAAGAGTAGTTACATTATTTAAAGCACCCTCTATATCCAGAAAGGCTGCCATTGTATATTGTTTAAATTCGAGAGATCTCTCTATAACTCTTACAACCTCATGCAGAGCTGTCTCTGTAGACCGGCCCTTAAGGTAGGCATGCTGACTGTTTGAGAGTCATGTTGAACCCTCAAGGCGCTGCCTAATGTGAGCGTCAATGAGTCTCCAACGTCTTAAGCTGAAAAGATGAAAGACTAATTGGACGGCAGTCCTTCGCCTTCTCATGACTTCTTTTGCCAATTTTGGGAATAAAAACGACCTTGACTCTCCTCCAGTTAACCGGAACATGGTTGAGGGAGAGACAGAGCGTAACAATTCTATGAAGCCAGGGAATTATATGCCTTTTTGCACTTTGTAGCATATTTGGCAAAATACCATCTGTCCCAGGTGACTTGAATGGTGCGAAACTGTCAATCGCCCATGGTATCCTGTCATAGGAGATGATGTTACTATCGATATTGGATAGAGTCATACCTACATTCTCAATATCCGTATCAATAGCAACATCCCTACAGCCTGGAAAATGCGTATTCAATAGGATGTCAAGTGACTCTGCTGAGGATTCGGACCAGGAGTCATCCTTCCTCTTGATATAGGTGGGATTGGATTGCCCCTTGGCTAGAATTCTGCTAAGTCTTGCAGAGTATTTTGTGTTATCTATAGATTCGCAGAAGCGTCTCCATGAGTAAACTATTATACAACACATCTTAAAAGTATTTTTAAATATTAATTTCATGCATTTTTAAAAAAAATTGTAAATTACAAAATTTTTTTCTGTATTTTTTTTTAACAATACGGCAATACTGGATCCTTATGAGCTTGAAAATTAACAGAATTTTATGAAAAAATTTTGTTTGAAGTTTCTTTGCTGACGACATCTCAAAACTGAACTTGCACTTGCTAGTGTAGCCACGCAAACAAATATTTTTGTTTTTCGGTATTTTTCGTAGATAATATGTATACTCAACTTGTTAGTAATTACTTGCATGTGGCAACGGGGGGTTAGTTGGACAGTGATTTTTTGACACTTTCAGCAATAAAGTAACAGAAAGGTAAACAGAGTTGCCAAATAAAAAATTTTTTTTTTTTTTTTTTTTTTTTTTTTTTTATAAATAAAAAAAATAAATAAATAAATAAAAAAAAAAAAATAAATACTCATGTGAAGGCCATGGCAACTCTTGGTAAACAAATACAAACTTTTTGTGAAAATGAACTTTTACTGTCCTGTGTAAACAGTAATGCTAGTCCCGGTTTACATTATGAAATTTTTGTTGCTGCGATTCTTGCTTTGTAGGCTAGAGCGGTGAGTCATACATGCATATTTTAATACGACTCACCGCTCTCACCTACAAAGCAAGAATCGCAGCGACAAAAATTTCATAATGTAAACCGGGATCTACTTGCAAATGATTCGAGTTTTTCGAATAAGTTTTCGTATATAATACGTACACAGCACTTGCATGCAAGTACTTGCATGTGTAGAGGCAGAGTTAAAGTGAGAGCATAAGATAAAACTCTGTCAAAATAAAATAAATTCTATTTTCACGACCGCATTCTCTGGAATAATTTTATGTCAAAATGTATGAAAAAAAAACGTTCAGCCCCAGTTCTGTTTCATCATTTACTCACATGCTAAATTTTTTGTTTTAATACAAGATTTAAGCGTTCCAGCTTCCTATATGAAGGTATAGGTCGACTTGGGACTCACTTGAATCGATCGTGGGATAACCTGGCAATTTGAGGGATTAATTCTCCGCCAACCTAATTTATATTAAAAAAATCCATGAAAGGATCCAAACATGAGTAATAAATGACGCTAAATCACAACAAATTTTGTGAAGATCGGTCCATAATTAGTCGTAGCTCCCATATAAGACCCACTTTCGAAAACTACAAATATTTCTATATTTTTAGTACATATGTATGTGAAAAGTTAAATATTATTTTCTTAAAATATTTTTCTAGTTTTCTTATAAAATTATGAAATATTTTCCTATTTTTACATAATAAAGTAGTTATTCTAAACTCTGAAATTTATTTTTTTATTAATTTAACGAGGAAAAACAGTTAAAATCATTTAACAACAGGAAAGAGTATGTATTTGTTTTTTTTTTAAAGAATGCAGAGAGTAAAGGAAAGTAAAGCTTTAAGCTGTGTTCACATTGTGTGTATTTGTCATGTGGAATGTCACTTTTCTATCCACATGTGTTTTCATGTGTATGTCAAAAATTGAGTTTCACATACGGTTTATAATTTACATGTTCAAATGTTGGTATGTCAATTACATTTGACATAACCTATCAAAAAAAATCTTAAAACAGCTGATATGGTAAAACTTATTCCGCGGGTTATACAAGTATTCCTTCTCTTGCCACATTTCGATCAACTGTAGAACCGCTTCTTTGCACCAGTCATACTTTAACAACATACAAATAACTATAAAAATTGCAATAAAAAAATACATATGTACTTACTTTTGTTAACTACTTTTCAATTTTTCCCTCCATTTTCAATAATAAATTTATATAGTTTTTTTGTATTTTTGTTTTACTATTTATAAATTATATTTATTAAAATTTTAATTAATTTTTGCCGCCACAAAATTTTTGTTATAAAAAACAGCTGATGTCAGATGGTTTGTCACTTGAAACGAGCACTTAAGGTGCTATCAGACGGGATGTATTTTACATATGTACTGTCAAATTTTCCATCTGTAAAAGTTGTACACATCGTGTGATACATATGAAACTTTGCATGTGTAAAATACATGTGGAAATACATATGTAATTTTTTCGATTAGAGCACGCTCTATTTTCATGTGACAAACATAAACAAAACAGCTGGTTTGTTTTGAAAAAAAAAAATAGTTTGAAAAAATATATTGTAAAGAAAAATTAAAGAAAATGGATAATGAACATGGAAAAGAAAGTATTTTTCGATTTTTAATAAATTAAATTATGTTTATTATATTTATTGCTGTTAGATTAGCCAAAAGAAGCAATTCTTGAAATTTATATACGTTAAAAACTCAGCTTTTGTTTACATTTATAGGTTATGTCATACGGAAAAACATTAGCAGGTGTGAAAGCAAAAATTATGGATCGTATGTAAAATGGAAATTTTGACATACATACGGAATTACATATGGGTAAGAAAAGTGACAGTACATATGTAAAATACATCCCGTCTGATAGCACCTTTAGTATTCACGGATTAATATGTTAATAATTAAACTTATATTGAATTAATGAATTGGAAGTTCTGGCACAGATGTAGTCTTGTCTGATAAATACATATGTTGACATCCACGTTTTTTTTTGAAAATCTAAGACTGAAGTTATTGAAAATAGTCCCTCAATCTAAATTTATCCGATTTATTTATTAACTGACATGATTTTTGTAAATTAAAAATGTTTTCTTTAAACTTTAAGGATATATTAAAAATTATCAATGAAGCTCAGCGACAAGTTAGCAGGGGATACATAATACAAAAGAAGGAAGAAAAACCTTCAACTGAAGAAGGAAGTGAAATCGAACATTTTTATCAAAACATTGAATACCACCCATACAATTTTTGTCACTACGAAGGAGAATCAATAGTAGAATTTGAATCTTTCATGTTAGCAGTTGATGAATTTTATTCGAGACTTGAGGGTCAGAAAATCGACATAAAAACGTTGCAACAGGAGCGAGAAGCACTTAAAAAACTATCAAACGTAAAACAAGACCACGCTAAACGTATTGAGGACTTAAATAAAGTTCAAGAAGGCGACAAACAAAAAGCCGAATTAATAACAATGAATCAAGGACTTGTTGATAATGCTATATTGGCCATACGATCAGCCATTGCAAATCAAATGTCATGGCCTGACATACACGATTTAGTTAAGGCTGCCCAATCAAATGGCGATACAGTTGCTGGTGCCATTAAGCAACTGAAACTGGAAATAAATCATATATCATTAAAATTAACTGATCCATATGAGGCTAACGCTGAAGATATAGTAGATGACCATGACAGCAGGAAAAATAATAAACCCGCTATGATAGTAGATGTCGATCTGGCTCTTTCAGCCTGGGCTAATGCCCGAAAATACTATGACCAAAAACGATCAGCTGCTCAAAAGGAACAAAAAACAATCGATGCTTCGCAAAAAGCATTGAAATCAGCAGAAAGAAAAACTCAACAGACTCTAAAAGACGTCCGTACTATATCTACAATTTCTAAGGCACGCAAGGTCTACTGGTTTGAAAAGTTTTTTTGGTTTATTAGTTCGGAAAATTATCTTGTTATTGGCGGTAGAGATGCACAGCAAAATGAACTCATTGTTAAAAGGTGAGTATAACATATTTATTATTAGTACATGTAATTAAAATATATTGGTTTTAATATTTGACATCAAACATGGTTCACAAATACAGGCAGAGATTTGAATTTCTTTTTAAAATTAAATTTAAGGTTGATTGGAGAAAATAAATTCTCAAATCGCTTGCAAGAAACTGCCATGAATATTTTTTTTTAATTTTCGAGATATTTGGAGAAATAAGTTTTTTCTTAAGTTACAAATTTCGGATTCATTTTGATGATCATGTTTGTTATCGATCGAATGATTCCATTATATCCATATATTGTGTTATAAAAAATTATACCGTACGTCCAAAATTTTAATTTTGTTTAATGAAGAAACTGTTTTTCTTTAAAAAAAAGTGTGAATCATATGTGGTGCATAGAATTTTTTTTATCATAGTTTTTAACCAGACGTTCTGTGCATCACATATTATGCACACTGTTTAAAAATAAAAAAATATCGGAAGCCCTTTAAAAAACTTAATTTTAATGATTATTTTTTAAGTTTTATTTATTGATCACAATATAATATTGAGCAATTCCATATGAAAGCGATCACCTTTTGGACGACCCCTCTCCAATTTTAAAATAAATAGTCTCAATCGATTGCCCAGCAAAAAATAATGTACCTACATTTTTTTTTATAGTGACTGGTATAGTGGTGGTGTACACCACTGTCATGTGACAAAATTGAAGAATTCTTCATAAGGGACCTCATTGAAAGTTGTTTAAAAAAAAAATCTACTAAAGCGATCGCAACAAGTGATAGCTCGTTGGAAAGGTATTGAATCAGGCTTTAATTGAAAAATAAAATTTTCCTAATTTTTCTTAGAAACTTACCTTTAAAATTTCCCATGAAAACTAAATTTTCCGATTTTCCACAGAAGCTCCTAAATTTTCCGGCTATTTATTTTTGGATTCCTCATAATTTTTGCTTTAAGAATCAGCAATAAAAAAATGGGCCCCGACTCCTTGTTTGGACAGGAGAAGAGCATTTAAGAGACCACCTTGTTAAAAATACATTTTAAAAATTATTTTACAGTTAAAAATACATTTATGAAGAAAAAATCAATTTTTTGTTTAAGAGCCCCAAGTTGAGTGTGTAGTGAATATGGTCTGCCTGCCTTCACAAGATCGGCCATAAATCCATGGATAATAGCAGCAGTGGCATGTAATGGCACACCAAACCCGACTGAGGCTACAGGTCATAAAATGTTTTGTAAATTTTTTAAATTACCAGGTAATAAATATTTCGCCTAAAATGACACGTGCAGAAACAAGTCATAAAACACGGATTTTCCATAAATATGGGGAAATATTTATTACCTGGTAATTTAAAAAATTTGCAAAACATTTTATGACCTGTGGTCGGCTTATTGGCAGTAACCAATTAAGTCCCTCTTTTAAAAACATTTTATGACCAGTAGTTCACGCAAATTTTCATATTAAAGAAAAGCAAATATCGCTTATTTTTTTACCTATTTTTTAACAAAAAATAAATAAAAATACTTTACACACTCTGAGTCAAATTTCAGTTGAATACTAAACGTGAAAGTGTTAAAGTGTTTTTTTTTGTAAAGTAAAGAGCGAAGCTGTAAAGACAATTTAAAGTAAAATGAATAAATTTTGCTGCAATCCGTTTAACAAGAGTGGACATCGTTCGAAAAAGATAAAAGTATTAAAATTAACAGGTGTTTCGAAGCGATACATGAATGAATTAAATATACAATACGGTGAAGAAGCAGAATTCATTTGCCCCAAGTGTAAAATCGATTTGTCTCAACAAGCAAATGCATTGAAACAAATGCAGCCACAATCCGAGAGTGAAATGACAAGTGAACAAAATGTTTCATCTGATAGTGAGGCAGACATTCCGATGGTCAATATGTCTTTGAGCCCTTCTTAATGAGGCTATTACCACTTTAGGTGAAACGCCTATTAGAAAAAGAAAGTTGCGAAGTGAAACATACAGGAAAGAGAAAAAAAGCAAGGTTATGAGTGCAATCGCGACAATATTTGATGAAGGCTCTGATAACGAATGCAGTCAAGCAGATGACGTTGATGACTGCAAACAAATGATTGAGCAGTTGAAAAGAAAATTCAATTTAGCGACCACTTTTCCGGAGAAATATCTCATTTTATCTGTGCTGCCTCAATCATGGTCTATACGCAAGATTTCTGAACAGTTTCAAACATCTTTTTACATCGCGAGAAGAAGCAAAGAATTAGTTCGACAGAAGGGCATATTGGCGACTCCCACCAAGAAATTTGGCTCAAGGACCCTCAGCGAAGCAACGGTGAAATTGATTCAAGATTTTTACTGCAATGATGACAACAGCCGCGCCTGCCCAGGTACACGTGACTATGTTATCACACGTGAAGATGGAGAAAAAGTACACAAGCAGCGCAGATTATTATTATGTAATCTATCCGAAGCATATCATAAATCAATGAGAAATACCCAGCAGAAAAAGTGGGATTTTCTAAGTTTGCCATCCTACGACCAAAAGAATGCGTGCTGGCATTAGACAGGCAAGGAACGCATTCAGTCTGCGTTTGCATGTTTCATCAAAACATCAAATTAATTTTCTTTCCATGCAAGAAATTAGTATTTCACGGTGAAATTGAAACATATAGGGACCTCCTGTCGAAGTCGTTGTGCGCATACCCCACGGAAAATTGTCATCTGTCCAAATGCGACAATTGTCCGAAGATTGACGAGCTAGAGCAATATTTGGCGGAAAAGTTTGAACAGCTGTTAATTCAGGAGGTGCATTTCAAACAGTGGATAATTAGCAGCGGCAGATGTTCCCTTGAGACCGTGGTAAAGCAGATTCCGGAATTCATCGAGGAATTCGGATTCAAGTTGAATGAACTGAAGGCGCACCATTTTATATCCGAGATGCAATCGACATTTCTAAAGGAAAGTAAGGAGAAATTAACCCAAAATGAATTCATTGTGATAAGCGACTTTGCCGAGAATTACACTTTTCTCGTTCAGGATGAAATTCAGGCTTATCACTGGGCAAACGACCAGTGCACGGTGCATCTCTTCTCAGACGGCGCGGCTTCTCAGTACAAGAATAAAAAAATTTTTACAATCTTTGCATAATTGAAGAAGAACAAAACTGCAAGGTCGAGTGGCACTTTTTCGCGACGTCCCACGGTAAGGGCCCATGCGATGCGTTAGGGGGAACCCTAAAACGCATGGCGACTAAGGCAAGTTTGCAAAGGCCATATACTGACCAGATCTTAAATGTACAACATTTGTTTTCGTGGATTCAAAGCAAGGAAATTGCCATTAACACAGTTTTATGCACTCAAAAAGAACACGATGCCATGGAGCGACGAATTCAAAACAGATATAATAATGTCAAAACTATAACTGGAACGCAAAAGTTTCATTGCTTCATACCAAATATTTCTGATATGTCAATTAATGTAAAGCGGTACTGTTCGTCTGCCGACGTGCTAAATTTAAAGTTACTTTAATTTTATAATGATGCCAAGACAATTGAAATTTTTAATAAATATTGTAATTAAGTATAAGCAGCAAAATAAGAAAGATTTTTTCTTCATAAATGTATTTTTAACTGTAAAATAATTTTTAAAATGTATTTTTAACAAGGTGGTCTCTTAAATGCTCTTCTCCTGTCCAAACAAGGAGTCGGGCCCATTTTTTATTGCTGATTCTTAAAGCAAAAATTATGAGGAATCCAAAAAAAAAAAATTAGCCGGAAAATTTAGGAGCTTCTGTGGAAAATCTGAAAATTTAATTTTCATGGGAAAAGTTAAAGGTAAATTTCTAAGAAAAATTAGGAAAATTTTATTTTTAAATTAAAGCCTGATTCAATACCTTTCCAACGAGCTATCACTCGTTGCGATCGCTTTAGTAGTTTTTTTTAAACAACTTTCAATGAGGTCCCTTATGAAGAATTCTTCAATTTTGTCACATGACCACTAAACCAGTCACTATAAAAAAAAAAAAAAAATATGTAGGTACATTATTTTTTGCTGGGCAATCTATTGAGACTATTTATTTTAAAATCGGAGAGGGGTCGTCCAAAAATTTGCCAATTTTGATCGTTTTCATATGGAATTGCTCTATTTATTTTTGAGTTTTATTTTTAAAATTCCAAATAAAACTTATGTCCTGCGTTCTACTTTTATGCTTAGAAAATAAAAATTATTTCTGAGTTTTTTAAATGTTGTTCAATTATAAAACTATAAGGTTTTTATTTAATTTTCTTACAATAGTGTTTTTATTTAATTCTTCTTACAAAAGTCTTTTAGTTAATTATTTCTTATAAGTACAGTCAGCCTGTACAAAAAGAATGAATAAAATAATAAATGATGAAACAGAATACGACCGCAACTTCAAGCAAAAACGACTCTCAGAGAAAACAGGCCCATAATTGAAACGACGCACAGTGGCACTTTTGCGGAAAAATAGGGTTTTTCAACTTTAAAATTTTAAAATTTTAATGATTTGGTTTTGTAAAGAAGTATTTGGATAAGAAAAATTCAACAAGGTTTTTTATGAAAAGTGAAATTTTGTAGTTAAAAAAACTAACAGAAGTCAACGGAAATTTATTCAATGAAATTAGTTTAAAATTATTGCCCAAATAAAGAACTTTTTTGTGTGTAAGTTTATAGCTATGGGTTTTGTTTTATTTTTTAGTGAAAATATAGCACTTACTTTTTTATAAAAAAAAAAAAGAATTATTGAAATTGGAAAAGTAAACTAATTATTATAATTTATCAAAAATTATACTAAAATATATCAACTTTTCACTTTTTGATGGAAGAAAACTTTATGTGCTTTGCCTTGCTTAGCCCTCTAACTATAAGAAAATGAAAGGTCCGAGTCTGTACTAAAAAAAAACTACCGCCAATTACCGTCCCTTTTAGTAACATCGATTTTAATTTCAAAAGTCACTTCCAATATTTCATACAAATGGTCAATAAGACAAAAAATTGGGTATACTTTTAGGCTTTTGGCTTGAAACGATTTATAAGTAAAACATTATTTTTGTTTACGAATATGTAGGCGTAACGAAATTGAATGACATTTCAATCGAAATAAAAACTTAAATATATTAAATTTCATTCATATGTCTACTTATATAGTTCATATTAATATGACAAATTTAAATTGTATGCGTCGGACACTGCGAAACTGTTCGTACAAAAATATAGTTGGTTTTATATACCTGTTACTGACAAAGATTACAGGAAGTATCGATTGATGTTTTCAAAAAAGTGTGATCGAATTTCCACAAATACTGATGTATTCAACAGACTTCTTATCCTTACATAAGTAGCATAAGGCGTCATTCGAACAAAATTTCCTTCGAACTAGATCCCATTGTTAAAGATATGGTGCTTGAATAATATTACAAATAAAAACTAACACAATTTTTCGCCTGTTACATATTCAATTAAAACATTGTATATTATATTGGATTTTTATCAAGCTGAAAGGTATAAATAACCTCATTTGACGTCGCAATATTGGCAACACCATTTTTTTTCATCAAAAAGCATTAAAAAGGGTTCATAACTGTATTTTATATCAATTTGTTTCAATGACTTAGGTTTTACACACTTTAACTTGGCATATACTTGACTAGAAAAGCGGCATGCATTTGTGCGATATTTTCGGTGTATTTGAAGGCTAATATCTTTCGAGGAGGGTTGTTGGGGATATTCTCTTTTTTTGTATGGAGACAACAGATGTTTAACGTTTGAATAAAAATTAATATTTTTTAACTTATATTAAATTTTCATATGATTCTAGACAGGGAAGAAAAACACCTAAAATCTACAAATTTCAGTGGGCATAAAATTTATATGTTAATTTTTTTTCATAAGGAGAACTCAATTAAGAAGTGTCCCGAAATTCAAGTCCCTAGGTCCAAAAATAAAAATTTTGACAAATGCAGTTATATGGGAGGTGGGTGTGGCAGTGGGCGGTTTTCCAAGATTTTTTCAAAATTTCTTAATTTAACCCAAAGAAGTGTTTTTGCAAAATTTCATTGCTGTACGACCACTCCTTCTATGGGATGGTGCCACTGTGCGACGGCTGCAACTTCACGAACTGTCATTTATGGCCGAATTCTCAGTCATTAGTTAACCACTGGTAAACTAATATACTAACTGTTCTTTAACTAATACTTGTTATTCTTATGGTAAACTAAGCATTGTGAATAAAGAATCATTAGTTAAGCCTTTGTCATTAGCTAACTAAAGACTGTGAATTCGGCCATTAATGTTTTCATATTTCTTCTGTGTACCAACCTGTAATGCCAACGGCTTTTCCAATTTTTGTCCACAAATCTTGTTTTAAATTAAAATTTTTGTACAATGGCGACTGCAAATTATATATGCAATCATGCTTTTGTACTTCTTCAATTAATTTTTCTATAATACCACTTATTTTCTTTTAAATTACAAAAATCTCACTTTTAAACGTTTCTTTTGATTTTCTTTTGTTTTTATTTTTCTTGCGCCAAAGCTGCAAAAGCATATGGTTTTGTTTACAAAATGTATAAAATTTAATGAAAGTATGGCAATATTGTTGAGAGCATTTGTCTCTTATACTACGTTTCCACGGTACATGCTTCGCTCTCTATTCATGCTTCATACCCCAATCATGAGTGAAACAACTTGCTTCACCATACAAAATTTTAAGAGCGAATCAAGGTGATTCATATTGAATCAACTTGCGAAGCACGAATAATTGCTCTCTTCTCTAATTTTTATCGCAAGTTTATTTGCACTAGCTGTAAAAATTTAATATTTCAATTTGATATTTTCTTTTAGTTAGGCTTAAGTTCATTTGAATTTAATTTTCATTAAATTGTTTTTACTGAATAAGGAATTATTTAACAACTTGAAAAAATTTTATTTTTGATAATTTTTCTGACTAGGATTCGAACCTGGGTTGTTGGTTGAATTGACATATGTTTCGAGAAACACCACTTTCTCTCATCAGAATTCTTTACGTTCTGACCATTGCACCACTACGGTGCCTGCTAGTCAACAGACAACATCAATCCTTTAACCAGTGACTGGTGGTTCGAAGTTTTCTGTAAATTATCATTTTTATTAATTTCTATTTAAGTTGTTGTTTTTTCCTTTTCTTCAGTTATTTCTTTCGTATTCATGTCGAGACTTCGTCTCGAAAACCTGAATACATTTGTTTTTTATTATGTTTGTTGTGCACTTGTAAACAAAGCAAATTATTTTCTTGTTGCTGGAAGTAAAGAAAGTAAATACGTACGAATGTATGTTTTTTTTTCAAATAATCTAACTAATTTCCACTCAGTTTTTTTGTCCAATAAAAAAAATATTTTCCACAAATTGTAAATTCTGTTTTTTTTTCGTTCTGTTTGTTTATTAAAAACAACTGTCAAATCGAATCAAGTTTTTTGGTCATGTAAACAGCATGATTCATAAACATGATTCAGAGAGCGAAGCAGGTGATTCAAGTCGTCGTGGAAACATAGTATTATACTACGTTTCCACGGTACATGCTTCGCTCTCTATTCATGCTTCACACCCCAATCATGAGTGAAACAACTTGCTTCACCATACAAAATTTTAAGAGCGAATAAAGTAGATTCGTATTGAATCAACTTGCGAAGCACGAAAAATTGCACTCTTCTCTAATTTTTATCGCAAGTTTATCTGAACTAGCTGTAAAAATTTAATATTATTGTAAACAAAGCAAATTATTTTCTTGTTGCTGGAAGTAAAGAAAGTAAATACGTACGAATGTATGTTTTTTTTTTCAAATAAGCTAACTAATTTCCACTCACTTTTTTTGTCCATTAAAAAAAATTATTTTCCACAAATTGTAAATTCTGTTTTTTATACCCTTCATTATCGTGAGAAGGGTATATATAAGTTTGTCATTCCGTGTGTAATTTCCACAAAAAAATTTTCCGACCCTATAAAGTATATATATTCTGGATCCTTATAGATAGCGAAGTCGATTAAGCCATGTCCGTCTTTCTGTCTGTCTGTCTGTTTTTTGAAGTCCTTAGATATACTCGGGATCCAAACCTTCAATAATTCTGTCAGAAGTGCTTTCGAGAAGTTTGCTATTTAAAATCAGCAAAATCGGTTTAGGAGTTATGAACCAATATGTGAGACCACCTCCATTAAAATTTGAATTTTTTCGTCCATTTTATTGCAATATTTTGAAATATATTGCAGATAATACGATGAAATTTTGTATACGTTGTTTTTATGATAAATGAGGAAGGTGTGCGGAAAATAGTAAGAATCGGTACATGATTTCTTATAGCCCCCATACAAATTTTTTTCACAATGGGACCTAAGTGGGTCGTTTTACATGGCCGCCTGCTAACCTATACAAATATATATATTTCCGAAATATGGTTTAATGATAAATAAATGACTATAAAATTGGAATATCTAGACAAAATTCAGCAAAAATAAGTCTTATACAAAAATAAATCGCAAAACAAAATTTTTTTTAGTTCGGTCCATGTTTGACCATAGACCCCATATAAAGTCCACTTCCAAAATTCACTTAACTACGTACAAAACAGATATAAATAATGTTAAACGGCTAAAATTTGACATAAATACTCTTTATAGGCAAATAAATTGTTGTACTAAATTTTATGGTAGTCGGCCCAGAACTGGTCATAGATCTCATACAAGGACCACGTTTGAAAAATACATTTTTCCCCATATATATTGTATAAATATCGGTGCCGACTCAAAACTTTGCACAGATCGTTCTAATATATACAAAAATCAGCCCACACAATTTTGTGAATTTCGGTCTATTTTTAACCGCATGCCCCATATAAAGCCCTCTTCCGAAAATCACTTTAATACTCATAAATCGCTTATAAATAAGGGTATCAGTCCAAAATTTTACACGGATCATTTACATACATGCCTAAATCTAACTGCTGGATTTTGAGAATATCGGTCCATATTTGACTATATCCCCCATATAAGGTCCACTCTCGAAATCCACGTTAATACTAATATATATCGTATATATAGCGTTATTATGTTGAAATTCGACGTGAAGTATCCTCATATGCATGAAAATAACTGTTCCAAAATTTAAGAAGATCGGCCCATAATTTGTCATAGCTGCCATATAAGAACCATTTCCAAAAAACAAATAAATTCGGGTCAAAAAATATTCTTTTCGGATTTAACCCATATTCGGTCCACATTTTATAATCATGATATATATCGTTGGAAAGGTATTTTTAATACCTTTTATTTAGTGTATTACAATTTATCAAGCACCCAGTAGTTCCCGAGATATTTTCAACTTTACGGGCCCGCCTCCTCGAAAATAGGCGTGACCGGTATCTCCTCTAAACAGCTGATTCCGTACGGAATATGCGATCAGTTTAGGCCCAACTATAATATGCATATGCTAGCTTAAGCAAACGTGCGAACACATATAAATTGTATGTGGCAAACTATAATCTACTTAACGAAACTTTTCGTTAAGTTTTTCAACTGTCATTTGCTTAAGCAAAAAGCGAAACTGATCGCACATTCTGTACGGAATCAGCTGTTTGTTGTTGTTTGTGGTTTGAACAAAATGGAAGAAAATATATTTATTTTAATTTTAATATAAAATGCGGAAAAAAGTGCCTTTACAATAAAAGGGACCCTTTTTATTTTAACAAAAATGTCTTTCTGTCGCGGTTTATTTCTCTGACAGAACAAGAGCGTATTCTTCTTTTACAGTGTAGTTCACTTATTTCTTTTAATGTGCACAGGCCTTCAAGCGCTAACTTTAATATTTTTATATTATTTAAATTTTTAAGTTTTTTCTCCATTTTTGCAAACACAATATGAAAATTAACAAAACATATATAAACGTTTATTATTATTTAAGGTGTGTTCACATTGTGTGTATTTGTCATGTGGAATGTCACTTTTCTATCCACATGTGTTTTCATGTGTATGTTAAAAATTGTGTTTCACATACGGTTTATAATTTACATGTTCAAATGTTGGTATGTCAATTACATTTGACATAACCTATCAAAAAAAATCTTAAAACAGCTGATATGGTAAAACTTATTCCGCGGGTTATACAAGTATTCCTTCTCTTGCCACATTTCGATCAACTGTAGAACCGCTTCTTTGCACCAGTCATACTGGAACAACATAAAAATATCTATAAAAATTGCAAGAACCAGAAATCCATTCCATGTTGTTCACGGAAACCAAATTGGTGAACTGCGATAATGTTTTAATCATTCAAGAAGTTTTTAATAATATTTTAAAATACTTTCTAAAATAGTTTCGACAAAAAAGATAGTCCTTCTCTGTCCTAACTAGTTTTAAGATTATATATATGGTGAAATTTACGTCAAGTGACCCAATTTTAAAAATCGATGTCTTCCGATGGATGAAATTTGCACCAAGGTTAGTACTTCTAGATAGTAGGCCAGGCACAAATTTTTAGCTCCATCAGTCCAGAAGTGCCGGAGTTAGAGGGGGTCAAAGTTGGAAATTTTGGTCATACAGGGTTTTTTTATAATGAGTGTAACTTTTCACCTATTGGTCCTAGCAAAAATTGTCCAAAGGACTTTAGATTTTTTTTTAATTTTAAAAAATTTTTTTTTTAATTTTTTTTTAAAAATATTTTTTTTTAATTTTTTTTTAAAAATATTTTTTTTTAATTTTTTTTTCAATTTGGGCCCTTTCTTTTTTTTTAAAGAAAGCTTATACAATTTACTTTAAGACCTTTATAATCGCTTAATGGGATGCGAGTGGGATATCTATCAAAAAAACTATTTTTTAACTCAAGAATAGGATTTTTCAATATTGGGCACATGCATCATTTTCAATAATAAAAACTATTTATTTCAAAAAAGTAACTCATGTATATTAACTATAAATATGTTTGAAAACAAACATTTTCTGTCCTCATAGCTATAATTTTTAAATTTACTAAAAGTTTATAAACCTAATTTTGTATTTTATAAACAAAATTGTATAAACCATTAATAATTTAAAAACGTAATAAGAAAATTATTTAGAGAAAAATAATATGTCATTTCGCCTTTAATTTCTAAATTAATTTAAAGCAATATAATATTATTATTAGAATATATTTCGAATATATATGTTATTAGAATATAAAAAGCTTCTTAAAAATATTAAGGCATCTAAAGCAGATGAAATATAATGTCGATTTAATTTTGTTACCAATAACGCTGACGAAAAACATCGTTCACAATCAACGCTTGTGGGCAAAATTATTAGCAAATTAAGCCGTGTTCACATTGTTTGTATTTGTCATGTGGAATGTCACTTTTCTATCCACATGTGTTTTCATGTGTATGTTAAAAATTGTGTTTCACATACGGTTTATAATTTACATGTTCAAATGTTGGTATGTCAATTACATTTGACATAACCTATCAAAAAAAAATCTTAAAACAGCTGATATGGTAAAACTTATTCCGCGGGTTATACAAGTATTCCTTCTCTTGCCACATTTCGATCAACTGTAGAACCGCTTCTTTGCACCAGTCATACTGGAACAACATAAAAATATCTATAAAAATTGCAATAAAAAATACATATGTACTTACTTTTTTTTAACTCCTTTTCAAAATTTCCCTCCATTTTCAATAATAAATTTGTATAGTTTTTTTTTGTATTTTTCTTTTACTATTTATAAATTATATTTACTAAAATTTCAATTAATTTTTGCCACCAAAAAATTTTTGTTATAAAAAACAGCTGATGTCAGATGGTTTGTCACTTGAAAATAGAACTCGTTCTAATGGCGTTTTCTTTTCTGGCAAAAATGTTACACGTTTTTACCATTTCGCACCTTTTTCATTTTTTTTGTGTTCTTTTCTGAAAAAATGTCAACACTGCTAAAGTGTAGTGTGTTCTTTTCTATAAATGTCACACTATAAATTTAAAAAATAGCGCACCTTTCACACTCTGTATTTTTAGAGGGGGAAAATCGCACGATAAAACAGCTGATATTTGTTTTGTTTATGAATGTGTATTTGTGTTAAGAAACAAAAAAAAAAATACAAAATGAAAAATATTACTACTTTTTTATTTGCTGAAAAAATTTTGGATGACTTGTTGGATTCATCTTCATCATCTGATTATGATGAAATATTTTATATGATTATGGAAAGAAATCCACAACCGCGACATTCCCACGACAGCCGGTTCTACGCACCGGAATGACCCGATATCACTCGGCCAAGGGCTGTCAACTCAGCAATTACTGCTGTTACAACAACAACAACAACAACCGCGAGTGAAAGGCTTTTTAGAGAACGTAATTAATGAATACTTTGAAGTTGATGTACATATGTAAAATTTCATAGGACAATATCTCCTACTTCTTATACATATATGTAATGTATGTTTATATATATAATTTTTATAGTTTAAGAAAAATTTGCGTATTAGTCGGGAAGGTGACATTGGTCTTTTTGAGAGATATTCATTGTCGTATTTCAAGTGATCTTACCAGGGAGCTATCTGCTTCTTCTTTTTTAACAAAAAATAAACAAAACCAGCTGTACATGAAAAAAAGTGTTACACTGTTGTAATTTTATGTTCTATTCTGACCATTAAAAATGCAACATCTTTAAAATGTTGGGTAAACATTATAAAAATGTACATAATAAAGGTGTAACATTTTATTTCAGAAAAGAAAACACCATAAATAAAAAATGTCATGTGTATTGCACACATAGAAATAACACATGATATTGTTTGAAGGTGTTCAGACTATATGCACAAATTTGACATGCGAAAAAGTGACAGTCCACATGACAAATACACATAATGTGAACACACCTTAAGAAACATTTTATATCAACTATTAAAGATAACTTATTGAAATTTCCCACAATCAGAGCTGGATGTTTTTGTATTCTATTAGAGAAATACATTCTTCACACCAATGTTTTTCGTTAGGTTTTGGGAGTTTTTCCTTATTTTTTAAGTATATAGGTGCTTAATTAAAATTTGTATCTTGTTACTATTCATATAAAGAAAGTTTTATGAATAAATTTACCCCAAAACGGTATAAAAGATAACCTCGTCTTCATCGAACAATTTTAATTTTGCGCTATGGATTCAAGTGTTATTAAAATTACGTTAATCACACATTAAACACTGTATTTATTTTAAATTTAATAATTAGTTATTGCTAAATCCCATATAAAACAGTATGTAATCTTTTAATCACTGATTTGTTTGTGAAATAAACATCTTTTAGGATTTTTAAAACTCTTGAAATATTCTTACGACTATAAGGCAAAACTCACAACGACCGCAAGTTCAACGCACCGGAATGACCCGAGATCACTCGACCAAGGGCTGTGAACAACAACAACAACTTAGTAGTTTTATATAGAGAGGCCAAATATTTATACAAAATTTTATATTGGTCCTATCTCCTATATTCTCATTTTAGAATTTCATTTTAGATAATGTCGTGTGCACCCTGTAGAGGGTTAAGTAGAAAGATGGTTGGCAACACCATCATTGGTGAAAAGGAAAAAGGGACAACACTAGAGATAGAAAGAGAAAAGAAATATTAATAAATTGGGAAGAAAAAAATGGAAGGAAGCGTCCCGAGGTTTCTTGGGGACCTTTTTTGAATAAGATGAAAAAAGATTGATTGACTCAGCTGAAAATACAAGCAGCATAAATTATAACCCACAAAGAAAATTTTTAAGTTTTTAAAATACTTTGTTTTATTTAAATTTATTCGGCTGTAAAAACAAAACGGAAAAATATAAAAACCAACAATAAAACAAACAAAGAAAACCTACAAACAAGTAAACAATCAAAATAAACAAACAAAATAAGAAATACAGCCCGGAGGTAAACGTAACAATTATTGGGATCATCATTTACAATAAAGGAAGCGTTCTGGAAATCTGCCCGTACAATCAAGTCAGAGGTGAACAGGTATCTGCCAAGACTTCTGAACTGAACTACGTACGGCCTACGGACGATTAAAAATATATATATATTAAGCTTTTTCGTTAAATTTATAATTTTGGTTAGGGAAAATAACTCACCTTCACGTAATACGCCAGTCCTGTATGTGATTCAGTGCTTAGAGTGCGCGGTTTAGGGTTGAGCTCAAGCCTTAGTAGCGTTCGCGGAAAGGTAATTAATAACAAATAGTGTGGATTTCCCTATAAGAAAAATGAATTTGTGTTAAAAAGTGAAATATATGTGTATAGAAAAATTTTTATAAAGAACTAACAGTAACAAGCGAACGTAAATATACCGGCAGACCTGTAACATTACCGTTAACTATACTGAGAATAAAATAAAACCAAGTAATATATATATAATAGTTCTAGCTTCAATCCATTTGAGTACATAAATTTATTTTTCCTCCAGCTCAGTGACTGTGGCCTACAATCAAGCGTTTTGTGGATAAATAAAATTACCAAACACCTGTTCCCAAAAGATTTAAGTGAAAATTCCAAAATCAAAATTAACTTTTTTTATATCCAATAAAAATGGAAGATGGCGAATCTTCATTTATTGTTAAAGATGGATTGCTAATTTAATATAATCGGCGGTAAGTAGGGGAGATATTGTTTGCAGGTTGGATTTGGGACGTCGAGGAAGAGGACGTCATGGCGAGACGAAGATCTCGAGTGGGAGGGCAATTAATTTGTGTATAAGTATGATCGGTAGGGAAATGCAGGACTACTTTAGGCCCTTGTATTTTAATTGTTAAACCACAAACTAGCTGGTATGAATTTTTTTGTTAGTGTGTGTGTCCATGGTCCTGATTGCTGGCAAGAACCACCCCATCCGGCGAGCTTTAGCCGAGCTTAAACGCAGGCATACCAGCGCCGCTGGCAATCTGGCCACTCTGTTCTTTTGTTTCTGTCCGTTTGTATTTTTTTATACCAAACATGACTGTTACACAAAATTCACCACTACAATAATTTAAAATAAAACCATATAAATGTTTTATCCATTTTAATTATTCCTATGGACTTGGCCTTTCATAAATAATAATCTAATATTTAGCCAGGATTTTAGGGATACATACATATGAATTTTCATATAAAAATTGGTTTTATATCTATGTAAAAAAAAATAAAACTCAAATTAATGATTATTTTTAAAATCTATATACATATGTATATAAAAGTGATTGTGTGTTTGTATGAAATTTGCACCAAGGTTAGTACTATTGGATAGTAGACCAGACACAAATTTTCAGCTCTATCACTCCTGTACGACCAAAATCGACCAAAAGATCGAACTTTGACCCCCTCTAACTCCGGCACTTCTGGACTGATAGAGCTGAAAATTTGTGTCTGGCCAATATCCAATAGTACTAACCTTGGTGCAAATTTCATCCAAATCGGAAGACATCGATTTTTAAAATTGGGTTACTTGACGTTAAATTCACCATATATAATTTTTATAGTTTAAGAAGAATTTGCGTATTAGTTGGGAAGGTGCCATTGGCCTTTTTGAGAGATATTCATTGTCTTATTTCAAGCGATCTTACCAGGGAGCTATCTGCTTCTTCTTTAAAAAAAAAAAAAAAAAAAAAACAGCTGTACATGAAAAAAAATTGTTACACTGTTGTAATTTTATGTTCTATTCTGACCATTAAAAATGCGACATCCTTAAAATGTGGGGTAAACATTATAAAAATGTGCATAATAAAGGTGTAACATTTTATTTCTGAAAAGAAAACACCATTAATATATTTATCAGTTGTTTTTTTTTTTTATTATTGAATCTTCATATATTGAAATGACAATAAGTATTCAAATCTTAATACTAAAAAGAAAATAATAAGCCCAGCCAGTGCTAGACAAAAATTTTTATGATACTAAAAAAAATTTCACATCAACTGATCCAGTCATCTGTCTTGCGCTTGAGTTAAAGCAAGGGTATCCCTCCTTCTCAACCGATTGTGGTCACTAAAGTTAAGGAGGTCTCGTGCAAGTGGGTTTGGATGGTGGTCAAGTTTGCTGACGTATTTTGACGCATATTTTGTAAATTCGACTTTTACTAATGGCACGCCTAGATCTTTGTGGATTCGAGTATTTTTAACATACAATGGAGCTGCAGTAATTATACATAGAATTTTATTTTGACCCCTTTGAATTTTTTCAATGTTTGATGCTGAGGCCGTACCCCATAATTGAATTCCATATCACCAGATTGGCTTTAGTATTGCATTGTACAACAATAGTTTGCAATCCAACTTTAGTGAAGAATTTCTGCCAATTAGCCAATTAAGTTGCACTGCTTTTAATCTCATCTGTGTAAGTTTCGCTTCAATATGAGACTTCCAAGTTAAACGGCGGTCGAGGTGAATGCCGAGGTATTTGACTTCATTATGTTGAGGAATAATTTGATTATTTATTTTGATGAACGAGCAAGTTTCTTTTCGCAACGTGAAAGTGATATGAATACATTTCTGTTCATTTACACTGATTTTCCAAAGCTCTAGGAAATTCTCTAGTTTATAAACATAATTCTGCAAATTCTGTGATGCAACTTGGTGGTCCTTATGGACGCTGATAAAGGCTGTATCGTCTGCAAAAGTTGACGTGTGGATTTTGGGGTCTGACGGCATGTCGGAGGCATAAATCAAATATAAAGTAGGACCCAGTATGCTACCCTGTGGCACACCTGATTCAATTCGCTGAGCGGTACTTAAAAAATTGCCTTCTTTGATTTTAAATTTGCGACCGTATAAATAACTTCCTATTAGTTTATGGGTGTTAGCAGGCAGAGTTAATTTTATTTTGTGCATTAAACCGTCGAACGCTTGGTACACATCAATAAAAAGGGCGCAGCAGTATTTTTTGTCTTCAAACAACCCTCTTATCACATTTACCAATCTGTCTGTTTGTTCGATGGTGCTGTGTTTAGCTCTGAAGCCGAATTGATGATTAGGAATACATTCAGTGTCATTCAGAATTGGAATGAACTTAGTCATTAACAATTTTTCGAACAGTTTAGAAATTTTCGGCAGTAGAGTAATTGGCCTATATGACTCCACTTTGATGTGGTCCTTCCCTGACTTAGGAATCATAGTGATCATAGACACCTTCCAATCTGCAGGATAGTATTCTAGGCGTAAAATAGCGTTGAAGATAAAGAGGATAATTCTTCTAGCTACACGAGGTAACTCCACAAGCATTTTATTGCTGATTGTATCCATATCTGGAACCTTTCTAAGGTTCAGAGTACCAATAGCGCTTTGGACATCACGAAGGTTTAGTCTTAGAGGTACAGGAGGTCTTATAACAAGTGGTGGCAAATCAGATACGTTATTTGAGTTGTTTATAGTAAACACATTTCTCAAATGGTTAACAAATAATGTCCCTTTCTCGGAATCATTTCTAGCCCAGTCACCAGTCGGATTTCGCAAAGGAGGTTTTCCTCTCACTGATATTTTTAAACCTCCTGCCGCCCTCCATAACGAGTAGTTAGATTGTGGGGTACTATCAAGACCCTCCAAGTAAGATCTAAGTGAGGCCGTTCTTTGGGTTTCTAAGAAATGTCTTGGTATATCTCTGCATACCCGTAGCCTAGCTTTCAGTTCAGGAGACCTGTGAATTTGCCACTCTCTTCTCATTCTTCATTTTTCTGATAGGAGATGTTCGAGTTCAGAGAAATAAGTTCTGTTTGTCCTATTTCTACATTCAACGTGATAAGTGGAAGTGTGATGCACAGCTCGTCGAAGGTCCTCGGTAAAGTTGCCAATCGACTCATCAATATCGTCGGTAGTTCTCAACACAACATTGTCCGTGCAATGAGATTGTTGGTTGGTTGGTTTACGTGGTAGATCACTACGTGCGAACACTTAAGCAGAGTCGAAGGGACCCCGTTTTAAAAGACCACACCACTCGTCAGATTTAATGTATTGTACAACATACTGTAGCTAATGTGTGTGCAAAATAAAGTCGTGTCTTGCTAGACCCAACCTGTAGCTGTGAGATATCTCAGCAGGTCATTAAGTTTTGACCCGGCTACCTCACCAAGGTCGTTTAGTGTGTAGTTCCCCATGAATTTATGTCTCCTGACACACAGGGCTGGGCATTCGCAGAGAAGGTGAAAAATCGTTTCCTCTTTTTCTCTATCCTTACAGCTACGACAATGGCCGTTAAAAGGGACTCCCAGGCGATTTGCGTGCTTGCCTAACGTCCAGTGTCCCGTTAATACTGCCAGCAATCTTGATATATCCTTCCTATTTGAAGTTATCAGTTGCATAGTACGTTTCTCGTTGAAAGATGGCCACATCAACTTGGCTATCCTACATGTGTCTAAATTACGCCATCTATACTCAGCCTTTGCAAGAAAATGTCTGAGGATGATACCTTTGATGGTCCCCACTGGAATCGCTACTGAGACCACATTGGAGATATCTAAGGCAGATCCCGTTCTGGCTAATTCGTCTGCCCGTTCATTGCCGTAGTGGTTCCTATGCGCAGGCACCCAGACCAAGGTAATGCCAGATAGACGACCTAGCCTTGACAGAGAATTCCTACATTGCCTAATTAGTGAAGATGAAATTGTGTAGGCATTAAGTGAGAGGAGTGCCGCCTAACTGTCGACAAAAATACCTATATTGCCGCTAATGTTATGATCGTGTAATGTATTACAAGCTGCCATGATTGCAAAAATTTCCGCCTGGAAAACACTACACTCATTCGGAAGACGATACGAGATGTCTACCCCAGGTTCGTCACAGAAGACCCCAGAACCAACACCGCAGCTCATCTTAGAACCGTCTGTGTATATCCTAGTGTCGTATTTGTGCACGAGATTACCCCTATTCCACTCACTCCTGGAGGGAATTAAGACCTTGAATATCCTATCAAAATCCGTGTATGGAGTAATGTAGTCAGATGGTTGGAGAACGTTTGAAGGCAACTGGCCAAGAATCCCCGCGTGGCCATATATTCTCGATTTCCAACAACCGGACGCTTGAAGACTCGCTGCGCTGCAGGCAGAAGTGGCCATTATGTGAAGGTCAATTGGCATAAGGTGCAATATAGTGTTCAGTGCCTCTGAAGGACTAGTCCTTAGTGCACCTGTTATGCCTATGCAGGCTGATAGTACATCTAAGCCCATTTTAGCAATTTTGTTGAAGAGTGAACCCCAAAATGTGTGTTTGGCGCCAGCAACTAAAAATCTAGCTCCAAGGGATTTAAAGAAGTTATGGTATTGGTGTTCATTTATTGAAAATCGAGGCGGAGAATAAATCGATGATTTATTGACAGAATTCAATGCAAATGTTTGTTGCTTGGAGGTAATCCTCACTTTTGTTATTCATTAGATAATGCTTTATTCTGTTCTTTATAAGAATTGCCGAACCTCCACAAGCTCTTCCGCGGGGATCTTTAGTATCGTACAACACGTAACCATTAATTTTGAAGTACCCTGTCGACGTCAAGTGAGTTTCAGCAATCATCATAACATCGATCTGCTTATCCATCAGGAAGTATTCCAGTTCATTTTTATGTTGGCGGAGACCGTTCGCGTTCCAGAAACAAATTTTTAAATAAATCATTTCTTTAACATGGCTTGCAAGATAGTGGATTGCATTTTCAGCATTTCCTGCATCATGCCATCCATGGTGGTCGTAAAAGTGTTCATAGTTTGGACAAGTGTCTGCAATGTTGTCTCTAGATTGTTGATATGCGGCTCAGAATATTGGGATTTAGGTTCCAGACCTGGCATATTAGATTTAACCACGTTTGCGTAAGGAACTTGTCTAGAATTAGGATCGTTTTCGTGAGTAGTTGGTCGTACAATTTGAGGAAAATTAATACTCGACATGAAATTAGGTAGTTGATGATGATCAGGTAATACTGCCGACTTATTGGTCATTATGCCCTTCAAGTAAGTATAAACTGGACAACCTCTATAATTTGCTCCATAATTACTGCATTTTTTTTTATTTTTACGTCAGTTTTGGACTTATTACATTGAGCAGTTGCATGTAGTTCCCCACACGCAACATAAACAGACGGCAATTTACAATACGCTTTGGTGTGGCCAAATTCTTGACAATTAAGACACTGGACGGGTCCAAGATCCAAGTGAATCTTCCCGATTCACTTGGATCTTTGTCTCGCAGATATTTCCACGTTTAATTGTGAACACAAAATAAATATGAATACTAAAAAAATCGACTAAAAGTCAGAAAATAAGAACATTTCAAACAACATAAACTTTTGAATCAAAATGGAAAAAATCTCACACATCTCTTAAAGAAAAGCGTGAGGCGCACAGTGGCACTTTTGCGAAAAAAATAGGGTTTTTCAACTTTTCAATTTTAAAATTTTAATGATTTGGTTTTGTAAAGAAGTATTTGGATAAGAAAAATTCAACAAGGGTTTTAATGAAAAGTGAAATTTTGTAGTTAAAAAAACTAACAGAAGTCAACGGAAATTTATTCAATGTAATTAGATTAAAATTATTGTCCAAATAAAGAACTTTTTTTGTGTGTAAGTTTATAGCTATGGCTTTTGTTTTATTTTTTAGTGAAAATATAGCACTTACTTTTTTATAAAAAAAATTATTATAATTTATCAAAAACTAGCTGACCCGGTCCGCGTTGCATTAGTGTTGTATTACCACACGATTTAAATTAAGCTTTTAACGAAATGTACGGCCTTTAAATAAATTTATGGAATATCTATCATAAAGTTTTGTTACAGAATAACTTACATATGGTGTAGGTATGGGCTCAATCAAAAAAGAAACGCATTTATTTAAGGCAAATTGGAAATTATATTTATTTATTACTTCATATTGGGGCCAGCGGATATACATTGTTTTTTGGCGTGCCTACTCGGGAGCAAGCCGTGTGGAAAACATAAAATTTCCAAAATTAAGCTAGTAATGATTTGACTTGTGCTTTATTGATGGCAATAGTAAAGGTAAGACGCAAAGGGAATTGGAGCCGCTTGAATTGGAATGGTAAATCGTTGGAAATCATCGGAATTCGTGGAATAAGTACGTCTTCGCCTTTGAATCTGCCACCGATGATTGTTGCCTCGATTAAATTTGGTGAGCAGTTTTTGATGGTCAATGTGGTTCCGTTGCATAACTTTGGTGCGTTTAAGTTGCGAATAAAAATTACCGGTGATCCAACGTTTAATGTTAGCACATGCGGTGGCATTCCGGGTGGTTCCAATGAATTTAAAAATTCAGTGGGATTATTGACGGCTTGTTCTTCATCCATTACTGTATCGATCAATTTTCAATTGAATATGCTCATTGAGCTTGTTGGCATCGTAATTTGTTGGTGTCAAAATTGCACGTTCCCACAGCCAATCCGAAATTTTGTAGAAGATTGTTAGACTTGGGAATACCTTGTCGACAACGGCTTGAATATTCATTTGCATTCCACAGAAGTTAGGCGGGAACGAAATCTCGTTCGTGGCGCGATTAATTGGAATTTTTCCATTCCCAATGTCAAAAAGTTGTTCTGAGAATGTTTGGGCAGACGGGTTTTGCAACAAATGCACACGTATGTTCGTCGATAGCGTGATTTTCTCGACTCGGTTCCAAAGATATGAAGCTTTCAAGCATGCGTTCAGCTCATCTGCGGGCATTGATCTTGGAATAACGGGCAAAGTTTGACGAAAATCACCAACAAAAAGAATAAGAGCGTCTCCCATCGGTTTGTAGTTTCCTCAAAAATCACGTAGAGCGCTTCGAGCAATTTGTTTGAATGTACCGTTATTTTTTTATCAGCGTTTGAAAAAAACTCACAAATGTGCACAAAGGTATCTTAAATGCAATAGTACATAAAGTTTTTTATCATCGATTGATGATATAATATTATTTTTAACTTATTGTATAATGTTGCACCTTAGTAAGCGCGGAATATCTTCTTTATTTTGTAAATAAACCGAAAACTCGGATTTTTAAATGCAACATTTCGAAAGTTTTAAAATTTTGATATTGGATCGTTAATAACATAAGTTTTTTGCAAATATCTTCGGAAAATTAAATAAAATTAAAAAAGCAAAATATATGTATGTATGCTCGTATGCCATTGGTGGTGTAATATGAAAATTGGATTTTGCCACGCCCCTCCGCCTGCAGACTGAAAATCCATGTAAACATAAATTTTTTGTGATGGGGCGTGAAAGTGGGCGTGGCACATAATTTTTTTATTTTTACATCGCCTGCAGTAAGATGTGGATACAATCTGTATGAAGTAAATCTGTAAAAAACCCATGTAGAAGCAATTAATCAATTAAAAAAGTGGGCGTTAGAATAGGCGTGGTCGTACCAATGGTGAAGGCAATGGTGGTAATTTGACCTTACCACTGAGACAGCACAACCCAGGCGATTCTCCGGTGAACTTTAATGCACCGCAATGATTGCACACAATTTCCATTGGGCCAATTTGAACGGAAGGATGCGAGCTGTAGTCAAAAGTGCAATCGTAATAAAACGCTACTCGATTCAAATCAACACTTGAAGCTCTTCTTCTTACGCGTTGATTTAGATTTTCACGTTGTTGAATTGCTTGATTTAATCGACGATTTCTCATTGCTAATCGAGCCGTTTCATTTGTCGCCTTTGTCTTTCTTCTTATGTTTGCGTTACGCGAAGTCGGGCCATACTAACACGGCGCTGATCTGGTGCGATTTCTTGCTCATCCGTATTCAATCGATTGGTAATATTCCGATTTGTAATTGCATTACGGGTTCAATTAAAAAAAAAGTTTTCAAGCAAATTAGGTGGAAAAACAATTGTCGTAAAAATTGTGATATACAAAGGAACGATATTTGATTTTTGGATTTTAGAAGATAATAATTAAAAGTAATGGGTGTATACAATTTGAAGTAAGTCTTTTAAAACCCTTGTAGAATCGATTACACAATTTTAAAGCAGGCGTGGTCGACTTCGGCTGTACACTGCGGGCGTTGCTACGGCATCAATTTAAAAACAGTAGGCGGTCAAAAAAGATCGCTAAAGATGGAACGTGAAAGGAGGCGTGGAGTATGAATCTTAATTTTTGATCTCGCCTAGAGTAAGATATTCAATTTAAAGTGAATATGTTAAAATCAGAGTAGAATCAATTACACAATTTAAAAAAGAAGGCGTTAAAGTAGGCGTGGTCGCAAAAAGAAGTATTCTATAAAACATACCGGAGCTTTAGTGGTGTGATGTGAAAATTTCAGGCAGATCGCTCCAGCGGTCTGGCTTACCTGGCAAGGGTCTTGCATGATATGGGGCGTGAGTGGGCGTGCCACATACAATTTTTATTTCTACCTCACCTACAGTAAGATGTATATACAATTTGAAGTAAATCTGTAAAAACTCATGTAAAATTAATTTAAAAAAAAGTAGGCGTTAGAGTGGGCGTGGTCATACCAACTTACAAAACTTCCCGGGGTCATGCACAACAACTTTGCCAAAGATCATCACATGATCAAATGCATAGTTTACGATTCTATAAAGTACATACACACACTATCACATAAAAACATTAATCTTAAAAAAAGTAGGCGTGGTCAATTTCTGAATTTTTTCTGGGGATTCTTCTCTGGCCTGAGACTAGCCTGAATTCGTGCGAATCGTTGCAATCGGTCCAGGCGTTCTTTAGTTATAAAGCTAGTAACTAACGTCACTCTCTTTTATATATATAGATTTCAATTGCCTTGGCATCATTATAAAATTAAAGTAACTTTAAATTTAGCACGTCGGCAGACGAAGAGTACCGCTTTACATTAATTGACATATTAGAAATATTTGGTATGAAGCAATGAAACTTTTGCGTTCCAGTTATAGCGAAAAAGTGCCACTCGACCTTGCAGTTTTGTTCTTCTTCAATTATGCAAAGATTGTAAAAATTTTTCTTGTACTGAGAAGCCGCGCCGTCTGAGAAAAACGTTACTTTGTCGATTGCATCAAATTTTGATCTTAAGAATTCAAACAGTTTCATTTGAAAAGAAATATATCGCAGCGGTTTTTACCTTTATTTAATAAAAGGTGGTTTGCCGCATCTCAAAACATTGCTCGTTTTTTTGCAAGCAATTCACTTTGGCTTACAAGTAAGTTTTCGAGTAACAAGTGTAATAAACTATCTTATTATCTTTTTGTTATTTTTAAGATGCATTTGAAGTAGCATTGTCATGCACCTCCTCATGTGAAAGTATAGCGAAGGGGAGAAAAACAAAAGCTTTTGAGGAATGTAGTGATCGCGCGAAACGGTATAAAGCTGCAGCCTTGGTGTCACAGTACCCACAACAACAACTTTCACTGGCAAGTGAAATTATTGAAAAAGAAAAAACCCCGCAGCCCTACATTGATTCTTCAATTGTATTAGCATTATTAATGGATGCTGATTTAACAAAGATGCAATACAATACCATTAGAAATGTTTTGCAATCTGAAGAGTATAATATTCTTCCACCTTATAACAAGCTATCGACTGAAAAAGAAAAATGTTATCCAGAAAACATTAATGTAGCGGAAACAAGCGCTTCAGTTAATCTTCAAAGTTTGCTGGACCACACAACTTTTTTTTTTAAGCTTTTTCAACAGAAACATTGGAGTCGCTGTCGCCGTGCAACTACACTCTTACAAGTAAGTGGGGCTACGATGGGTCATCTGGGCATGCAGAATACAAACAAAATTTACCTATAGATGTGAATGATGGCAGTACGTATTTACTCTCTATGGTCCCATTAATGCTGCAATCAGATAACAATATTGAGTATTGGCGTAATTCCAGACCTTCTTCAACTAGATATTGTCGACAAATTTCATTTAAATTTGCAAGGGAAACAAAAGAGAAAGTAGTGGAAGTTAACGAAAATATGAAGTCAGATATTGCTGCATTGAATAGTACAAAAGTTGATGTAATGGGCAAAGAAATTAATGTATTACACAAGCTCCTTTTTACAATGCTGGATGGTAAAACCGGTCAGATAGTGACACATACTACTGCAGCAGCAGTATGTTACATTTGTGGAGCAAAACCTACTGAAATGAACAACTTGGAGTTAGTTTCAATGAAAACAATTAAACCTGAGGCATGTGAACTGGGAATTTCATCCTTACATGCTAGAATAAAATTTATGGAATGCATTCTCCATATAGCATATAATTTACCATTTGAAAAATGGGCTGCAACCTTCCAAAACAAAGAAATTAAAAGACAAAATAAATTAAAAATACAGGCGGCCTTTAAAGATAAAATGCGGTTGCGAGTTGATTTTGTTCAACAAGGTACAGGAACTTCTAACGACGGAAACACGTCAAGGCTTTTTTTTCAAACCCACAAATTGTTGCGGATATTACTGGCGTCAGTGAAGAACTTATTGATCGATTCAGGATAATTCTACAAATAATTACATGTGGCGAAAAAATTGATAGTGACAAATTTAAATTATATGCGTCGGGCACTGCGAAACTGTTCGTACAAAAATATAGTTGGTTTTATATGCCTGTTACTGTGCACAAAGTACTAATGCATGGTAAGGATATAATTGATGCTGCAGTATTACCAATAGGAATGCTTTCAGAGGAAGCTAGAAACAAAGATTACAGGAATTATCGATTGATGTTTTCGAGAAAGTATGATCGAATTTCCACAAATACTGATGTATTCAACAGACTTCTTATAACTTCGGATCCTTACATAAGTAGCATAAGGCGTCATTCGAACAAAATTTCCTTCGAACTAGACCCCATTGTTAAAGATATGGTGCTTGAAGAATATTACAAATAAAAATTAACACAATTTTTCGCCTGTTACATATTCAATTAAAACATTGTATATTATCATTTGGCGTCTCAATATTGGCAACACCATTTTGTTTTTCATTAAAAAGCATTAAAAAGGGTTCATAACTGTATTTTATATCAATTTGTTTCAATGACTTAGGTTTTACACACTTTAACTTGACATATACTTGACTAGAAAAGCGGCATGCATTTGTGCGATATTTTCGGTGTATTTGAAGGCTAATATCTTTCGAGGAGGGTTGTTGGGGATATTCTCTTCTTTTGTATGGAGACAACAGATGTTTAACGTTTGAATAAAAATTAATATTTTTTAACTTATATTAAATTTTCATATGATTCTAGACAGGGAAGAAAAGCACCTAAAATCTATAAATTTCAGTGGGCGTAAAAGTAGGCGTGGCATCCCCAATATATTTAATTTTTTTTCATAAGGAGAACTCAATTAGGAACTGTCCCGAATTTCAAGTCCCTTGGTCCAAAAATAAAAATTTTGACAAGTGCAGTTATATGGGAGGTGGGTGTGGCAGTGGGCGGGTTTCCAAGATTTTTTCAAAATTTCTTAATTTAGCGCAAAGAAGTGTTTTTGCAAAATTTCATTGCTGTACGACCACTCCTTCTATTTTTTTTCAAGAAATGTATGGGATGGTGCCTCTGTGGGGCGCATTGTTATGAAACAAAATGCACAATTATTGAAAATTCGCAGCTTTAAACATGATTGGTTGTATTTCTTTCGGTCTGAAATATTAAAATGCACTCACGGCAGTCATGTTTTTTAAGTTCAGGTTGGTATGAGGTTACTGTCTGCAAAATAGATTTCGTTTACATCTTGAACTTTTCAAACTGAAATTACTCCTACTTCGGCCACTACAACCCCCCTCTGTATTTTGTTGCGCATCTTTTGGAAAAAAAATCAAGCCGATCGGATCATTACTTTAGGAGTTATTGAGGTTTTAGTAAGAATAGTACGCGGACGTGTGAATGGGTCCGTATGGACCTTGTACTGAATTTCACTAATAAATGCATGTTTTTGGGCATCATTATAATTTTTTTATTGTTTCAACACATAATTTACTTATTCTGAACACAAAGACCTAAACTCAAAGACATTAGGGATGATGATAAAAACAAAAAATTTTAAGAAAAATTCGAAGACATGAACTTTATTGCTTTCAAGGAAAGGCACAATATTCTGTGGGAAACCCTAAAATATGTTTTCAAGAATTTTATTTAAAATCTACTTGTATTTCCATTTGTGTTTTAGTTTGATTATATTTTTCTTTACTGTGAGTTATATGGCAAATCCATATACGAAAACAGATATAATTTTGAAATAATAAATGAATATTGATTAAACCTTTATACTACGTTGACGAGTTTTCTTGATAAAAGACAAGGATTAGTCTTTTAGATCAGAAGTGGGATCGGAATCAAATTATAAACGACATAAATAATTTATACCAACGCATTAAAAGATGAAAAAGCTTTCAACATTGAAAGTGGACGAGCTAAAACAGCTACTACGTGAACGAGAATTACCAACTTCGGGTTCAAAAACGGAACTTGTTCTACGTCTCTCCAGTTTTCTTGGTACTGACGAAATTGGTGATAACGGTGAGGATACTGATGTTTTTGAAGAATCGAACTCAACAATGACTCCTCAAAACTACGATAACCCAAACGTAACTCAAGTTGCCCAACATAACGATAATGTCATGAACTTGCAACGGCAGGTTGATGAGTTGAAGAAAATGTGGGAAAACGCTATGAGTGTTATTCAAACACAAACACAAATGAATCTACAATTAAATGCAACGTCAAACGTACCACAAATAGGTGGAATGCAACGTCAAAATGTTATTGGTGGAAACAATAATATACCATCCAATGTTTACCCAAGTTCACGATCAAATAATAATTGTTCTGTACGAGAAATTGCTGAAACAATCCCCGAATTCGATCCAACAAATGAATCATCATTATCTGTTGAACAATTTGTGGAACGAGTAGAAAGTGCAATACAAGCTTATCAATGGGAAGAGAATGAAAGGTGCTGCCCGTTTATGGCTAGATTGTCTTCCAATTTTATATTCAAATTGGAATGATTTTGCTACAGAACTAATGAAAGAATTTGCCTCATCTCAAGACGAAGCAGAAATACATTTTAAAATGATAAACGCGGTACGAAGAAATGATGAAAAAGTGACGGATTATTGTTTTCGAATATGCGCGTTAGGCAAACGGTACAAATTGAGCGAAAAAGCAATTGTTAAATACTCTAGAGAAGGCCTACAAAATCGTGAAATTCAAGTAGCAATCGCAGCTCAGAAAATCGATTCGGTTAAACAATTACGTGAAATTCTGTGTGAGTATGAAAGAAATGTGCCCGATAAACGTGTAATAAAATCGATTGACACAAAACCTAAAACCGATGCTGTGTATAAGAGTGTTAATAACAACAATAAAAAAAAGAAACCTCAACCAAATGAAAATGGGTCACATTTCCACAAATTGCTCAAAACCCCAAAAACGTCCTCGTTGTGAAAAATGTAATAAAGTTCATTCGAAGAATGAAACTGAGTGTAAACAAAATGTTACGATACGAAATATGTTTTGTTGCAATGACGATACTTTTAAAATAAATGTACAAATAAATGATAATATCTTAAATGCTTTTGTTGATACTGGAAGTCAGTGCAGTTTAATAAAAAAATCGGTTTGTGAACAAATTAACTCGGAACGAATTAAATGCAATATGAGAATTTCCGGTATTTGTGGTGGAATACGTGTTGCCAACGAAAAAATTTTCGTAAATTTATTAATAAATGATATCGAAATACTAATTACATTATATCTAGTCGAAGATGAACTTTTGTTAACGGATATTTTACTCGGAAAAGATATTTTTGCTAACGGTAATATAATATTGTCAGTTCAAAACGGTAAAATGATAATTGATAATAAAACGGAAACAAAAGTGAGAATCGTTGACAATGTTATTAAAATTGACAAAAACAAAAACATTGAAATCGACAATAAAATTATAAAATGTGAATTAGACGACGAAAATACAAAAGCTAAATTAAATAAATTGATTCAAGAAAATAGAAATGTGTTTTCAAATAATTTACAAAATCTCGGAAAAACTGATTTAATTGAAATGGAAATAAATTTGGCAAATCCAAAAGTTGTGACACAGGCGCCATATCGAGTTCCAGAATCAAAGAAGGCGATAATTGCAAATATGATTCAAGAGCTTTTAGAAAACGATATAATCACTTATTCAAATTCGGAATACGCAAGCCCAGTTGTACTTTAAAAAAAGAAAAATGGTAGCGAGCGACTTTGCATTGATTACAGGCAACTGGTATGGTCTCTTCGAATTTAAACGTATGCCTTTCGGGCTGAAAAATGCGCCCATGGTTTTCCAACGATTAATGGCAAAAATTCAAGAACGGTGTGGAAAAGAGAACATGATGCACTACATGGATGACATTCTAATCGGCAGTAACACGGAAGATGAAATGTTTGATAAGATAAAAATAGTTTTGAAAGTTCTACAAGATGCAAATTTAACTTTAAATACTCAAAAATGCGAATTCTTTAAAACTACGATTGCATTTTTAGGTCACCAGTTGACTCCTGAAGGTATTTATCATGGTAAAGTAAAATCTGCAGCAATAGAAACATTTAAACGTCCTGAAAATGTACATGAAATACGAAAATTTCTAGGTTTGAGTGGATATTTTCGCAAATTTATTCCAAATTATTCTATAATATCAGAACCTCTCAGGAAACTCCTTCGAAAGGATCAACAATTTGTTTGGACAAATCAACAAGAAACGTCATTTAACGAATTAAAAACAAAATTGTCGTCTCAACCTGTCATGACAGCATTTCGGTTAGAAGCAAATCACGAAATTCACACTGATGCCAGTTCGATAGGATTAGCCGGCGTGTTATTACAACAAGAAGATGGTAAATTAAAACCTGTAGCATATTATAGCCGTTCAACAAGCCCTACAGAAAAGAATTTTCATAGTTACGAACTGGAAACTTTAGCGGTGGTAGAAACGTTAGAAAGGTTTCGTTATTATGTATATGGTAAACAAGTTAAGGTAATAACAGATTGCAATGCCGTTAAATCAACTATGACAAAACGTGAACTAATTCCTCGTATAGCACGTTGGTGGTTAAGAATTCAAGATTTTGATGTCATTTTAGAACACAGAAAAGGTAAATATAATGAACATGTTGACGCTTTAAGTCGAATGTCAAACGAGCCTCCTAGTGACATAGATGTCGCTACTCTTAAAATTGATAAAATTAATCTTCATAATGACGACTGGCTATCTATTATGCAAATTCAAGATCAATTTATAAAAGAAATTATTACAAAACTTCAAAATAAATATAAAATCCTGTCAAAAGATTACCATTTGGAGAACGGTAGACTATTTCGAAAGAACAACAACAAAAACTTATGGGTAGTTCCAAAATCTTGAAGGTTGAAGATTGTCACGACAAAAATGGACATCTCGGTGTCGAAAAAACGATGGATAAACTTTTGAGTTATGTATGGTTTTCAAGAATGAGAAACTTTGTAAAGTCTTATATCAAAGCATGTGTTGAATGTGCATACAATAAAAACAAAGGTGGTCGAATAGAAGGTGAATACCATTTTACTGATATAGAACCTTTACCATTCCACACAATTCATTTGGATCATTTGGGACCGTTTCCAAAATCAAGTAAACGTAATGAACACATTTTACTAAATTTACTCTTATTAGAGCTGTACAGCAACGAAATATGTTATAAGTGTTTTGAACGAATTTTCAAGTTACTTCGGAGTTCCAACACGAATTGTCACTGACCGAGGAACATCCTTTACATCAAATGAGTTCAAGAAGTATTGTTCTGATAATGACATAAAACACGTATTAAACGCGATTAGAACACCAAGAGCTAATGGTCATGCTGAAAGAACAAATCGAACATTACTTTCAATGCTTTTACCTACAACACAAAATGATAAACGTTGGGATGAACATTTGATGAACATTCAATGGTGCTTAAACACAATGAAAAACAAGACGTCTGGTAGAAGTCCTCATGAGTTACTATTTTGTTATTCTCCACGAGATATTTTACAAAACAAGATTCTACTAGCTGTACACGATAACCACAATTTTGACGATGATGAAATGAAAGCCATAAGACAAGCTGCTTCCGAACGAATTAATATAAAACGACGACAAGCAAAAGATCAATATGATAAAGAACATTCGAATCCTCATAAATACATCGTTGATGATCTTGTACTTGTTGAAAACGAACCTCCGAGTAGTGGTACATCTCGGAAATTAGAACCCCGTTACAAAGGTCCATTTATTATAGTGAAAGTTCTTTATAATGACAGATATATTATCGAAGACCTTCAAAAATCTAAAAGAACGTCACGTCATTATTCATCAGTATATGCCTCAGATAAATTAAAACCCTGTTGGGAATTGCCGCCTACATTTGATGACGACATTGCTTATGACTCTCAAGACGATGAAAGCGAGGACGCTTTCAATGCAGGATAGCCGACTGTGGGAAACCCTAAAATATGTTTTCAAGAATTTTATTTAAAATCTACTTGTATTTCCATTTGTGTTTTCTTAAATTTAAAATATTAACTTAGTACCCTTTGATTATATTTTTCTTTACTGTGAGTTATATGTCAAATCCATATACGAAAACAGATATAATTTTGAAATAATAAATGAATATTGATTAAACCTTTATACTACGTTGACGAGTTTTCTTGATAAAAGACAAGGATTAGTCTTTTAATTCTAATTCAGCCATTATCACTTGTGCACTTGTGGTGTTAAGTTGTGTTTACAAATTCACAAAGTGTTTTCTTTTTCATATATAAACAGTTACATTTGCATTGTTTCATACAATAACAAATCAATACAAAATTACTAAAAGAGCGCGTTGTGATGAAGATGTTACTGCCTACCCAAGGCTGAGCAAAATGAGTAAAACAAATAAACTAACCGCTTCTCAGAGAGTTGGAAATCAAAATTACTTTGCTCCCCTACACACAATTGATGACGATGATGATGATATTGTTATCGATGATGTTGCTAAAGAAAAAGTACCACCTCTTACCATATTGAAGTGTAAAACAGAGCAAATACACGAATTGATGAGAATATTAAAAATAACCGAATATTCGATTCGAAAAATGTCTATTGGTTTAAAAGTTTTCTGCTCGAAGAAATCCGAGTATGATATTTTTCATAAATCTATGAAAGAAAATTGTGCTTTCGAATTCTTCACGTATGCTAATAAAAATGAGAAACCCTTCAAAGCTGTACTTCTAGGAATGGATAAATGCGACCCAGCTGTAATTAAAAAATAACTTTTGGCTAAAGGCTTAAAATGTACTGATGTCAAAATTGTCACCAGAGAAAAGGAAAATAGAGGTGAAATTGTAATATTTATTGTTTATTTTGAGAGGAAATCAATATCACTGAATGAATTGAGACAAAATTATAGTGCAATTAATTATATAAAAGTCAGGTGGGAGTATCAAAAACCAAACAGATCTAAAATAACACAGTGTTACAACTGCCAGATGTTTGGCCATGGTTCTAGCCGATGCAACGTTAAAACCTATTGTGCAAATTGTGCTGGAAATCACAAGACTACAGAATGCAAATCGAATGTCATTCAATGCGCAACCTGTAAAGGTTCCCATAAGGCTATGTCACCAGAATGTCCAAACAAAACAACATATATTGGAGTCAAACAGCGCTCTCCGCCAAAAAGGGTTCCCAGACCTGTAAATAACCATTCATATAATAGTAGCACAGAATATACTACTAATTTTCCAAATACACTAAATCAAAATGTAACGACCAACCCAAATCCCTGGGGAAATACGTTATCACTAGAGTTTTTTTTCTCGCAGTTTTTCGCTTCCCGGGAAAGCGGGAAATTTTTTTTAATTTCCCGGGATCCCGGGATCCCGCTCCATAGAAAAAATAATTATTTCTGAAAAATCTTTTATTAAAAAACGTGAGGGAAAAAACAAGGTAAAAAGTACTTACATACTACAAAAACTAGTTTTAATTGAAAGAGGAACTTGAATTATTACTGTTATGTTTTCAGTATGAAAGCTAACTGTCTATTAACGTATTTATTATAATTGACAAAGAAATAAGAATAAGAGAATACAAGTAATAAAAGATAATGTGTCTTGGAGTTGCCAGATGGTTGACTTCGTAACTATTGTTAGGGTTATCGTAACATCTCCCTTCTTAAGTTGGAGGCGGGCTCCCGGATTGGGTCTCCACTGGTTGTCTTCTGACAGTAATGCGTCTCGGAATGACGTTCGTAGCAGGAGTAGTTGGTGGTGTCAAAAACGTTTCCTCATGTGGTGAAGTAGGTATATTAAATTCTCCCAGTAGTACATCCAGAGGTAAATTATTACTAGTCATTGTTCGCTGGTCAACATCATTCGAAACCCTTGGTCGCAATTGGTTGGTGTGTGCTCTGATAAGTTTATAGCGGTGGTCTCTAAGCTGGATACTGGTGTTATAAATGACATTTCCCACTCGTTCTATGATCTCCCCAGGCACCCAAAAACTCTTGTTGTTTCTAAATTCCTTAACGAAAACAGTATCGCCATTTTTAAAGATCTTCGACTTCGTGCCATGTTTTCTATTGTATTGAAGCTCCATTTGTTCATTTCCCTTGGTCGATGGTGGTTGAGGTTTTTTCATAGCGTCCATGATGGTTCTCATTTTCCTGCCGATGAAAGATTCGGCTGGTGAGGCTCCATTTGGAGAGTTTGGATTCGGTGTGGAACGATACACTTCCAGGAAAGTGTTAAGTATTTCCGACATTGTACCTTCTCCCTCACATTTTTTTAAAGCTCGTTTCAATGTATCCACGAACCGCTCGGCCTGACCATTTGAGCTTGGATGGAAACGGACGGTTCTCGTGTGTTGAATTTCACGACTGTGACACCAATTTTCAAAGTTCTCGGAACAAAATTGGGTTCCGTTGTCGGATACGAGCTGTTCGGGGTTCCCAAATTGACTGCAGTACTCGTTAAGAAATTTCAGAGTGGAGAATGTCGTTATGGTCTTAGTCTCATATATCGCTGGGTACTTAGAATATGCGTCTATAATGATCAGGTAATAAGTGCCCCCTACTGGGCCTGCATAGTCTATATGAACCCTTTCGAGGCTTCGGACTGCGACTGGCCAGGAGCGTAAATCTGTCTTAACTGGGTCTTTTGCCGCTAGCTGGCACTTTTCACATTTTCTAATGAAATCTTCGATGTCCTTATCAATATTAGGCCAATATACGTAGCTGCGGGCCAGTGATTTGCATCGCTCCATTGCGAAATGGCCGCGATGTAGCTGTTTCAATATACGCTTACGATATAATTCGGGCACAACTATACGAGTGTTAAGAAGTAAACAGCCATCAACGAACGATAACGAGTCCTTTCGATTAAAATATGGTGCGATTCTCGGGTCCAAATTACTAGATTTATGTGGCCAACCAAAATTCATGTGATGTAAAATCTTCTGAAGAATTTCGTCGTTCCTTGTAGATTGAACAATCATGTTGCGCGTAATAGGAAGTGTCGATAAGGATTCGTTGAGACTATCCTGAAAATCTTTTTCCAGATTAATTGAAGCGATAATGTAATCATCAGAAGGCTTTTCGTGAGAGCTTATGAGTCGCGATAGGACGTCTGCGTGTCCAAAATCCAGAGTGTTTGTATATTTGATATCGAAATCGTACGCCAATAATGTTAGTGCCCATCTCTGTAGACGATTTGCTGTATATACCGGAATACCATTTTTCGAACCGAAAATCGTCAGTAGGGGCTTATGGTCGGTATGTAAAGTGAATTTACGGCCCAGAATCATGCGGTGAAATTTCTTTACAGCGAATATTAGGGCAAGGCCTTCCTTCTCTATCTGGCTATAATTTTTTTCTGGAGCAGTTAATGATCTTGACGCATGGTATATGGCTTTAAAACTTCCGTCTGGAAAAGTGTGATAAATAATTGCGCCAATGCCGTGGCTGGAAGCGTCGGCTGCTACGTGTATGGGCAGAGCAGGATTATAATGCGTAAGGAGCAATTCCGAGGTGAGAAGATTCTTAAATTCGTTAAGAGCCTTTTCGCATTCTGGTGTCCACTTAAAAGCATTATCCTTTTTAAGAAGATCGTCCAACGGTTCCCGCAACTTTCTCATGTTAGGTACGTATTTTCCATAATGATTAATGGATCCCAACAGTGATCTTACTTCTGAAATATTTTCAGGTATTTTTAGTTCCTGGATGACCTTAATCTTCTCTGGGTCTGGACGAATACCAGATGTGTCTATTATTTGACCAAGATATCTAATTTGGTCCTTAAAAAATTGACATTTCTCAAATTTAAGTCGAAACCCAAATTCGTGAATGCGCTGAAGTAACTTCATTAGATTCGCCTTATGATCAGATAAATTCTTGTTGGCCAACATGATGTCATCGATGTAGGCTTTTGCCCCTTCTATGCCAGTACACAATTGATCCATGATGCGCTGAAAAGCACCAGGTGCAGATTTTATACCGGGTGTTAGACGGTTGAATCGGAATAACCCCTTGTGTGTGTTGACGGTTAATAACTCCTTGCTCTCGTCATCAATTTCTGCTTGTAAATAAGCGTCGGATAAATCCAAATGGGTGAAAACCTTGCAGTCATGTACTTCAGAAAGTATTTCGTCAGGCGTCGGTAGTGGATATTGATTTGATTCAATAATGTTGTTCAGACCAGCGTTTTGTAGACGTTGTAGCTCTTCCTCGATTTCTGCCCGCGCAGCGTATGGGACTGGTCGTTTTGGAATAAAAATCTCTTTGGCTTGTGGTAGCAATTGGATGTGTACCTTTGTCTTGGTGCAAAGGCCTAAAGACGAGTTGTCAAAAATTGTACTGAAGTTGGTTTTCAGTGCTGCTATGTCGTCCTCAAAATTTATTTGACGGCACCACAATGTTATAGGGGTGTCCCATAAATTGAATGCTTGAATCCAATCAATACCCATAATGTTGAGTTCGCTGACGTTGGAAATATAACAGCGGAGTGATTTGGCAGAATTTCCAATAGATACTTCAGATGTAAATTCTGCTACAAGGTGGATTGAGTTTGAGTTAGCATCGTTGGCTGTATCCTTTGTGTCTATGGCCTGAGGTTGGCCAATACGTTTCCACATTTGTGTTGAAATTATTGTTATGTCGGATGCCGTGTCGACTTGTAATTGGACAGAATGATTATTAATTGAAACTTTGACGTACTTACGCAATTCCTTAAAGTTTATAGCATTCGTAGAAAATACTGTCTTTGTGTGATAGTTCGTTTGTTGTTTAAACGATTTCCTCTTTGAATTGGTTGGTTTCCGTTGATATGAGGCAGCACAGTACCCATCCTTATGACCCGTTTGCTTGCAGTTGGTACATGTGTGCTTAGAATACGGGCAATCTCTGACATAGTGAAGGTCGCCGCAAAACCAACATGGTGTCTTCGGAATCCTCTTGTGTTGTTCGAGTGGTTGAGCTATAGCATGAATAGCATGTGGTTGTTGCTCGATCATCGTTGTGTCGCTTTTTAAATCTAGAATTTTCTGTGTCTCGTCAACCAGATTATCTAAATTTGTTGTATCAATTCCATCGTTGAGATATCTTAACAAGCGTGTGCGAATGTCATTGTCCCTGATGGATTTCAATCCCAACACAAAAATCAAGCACTTGAATTGATCAACATTGAATTGACCTAGTTTGAATAATTCGCATTGAAGGTTAACGCGGCTGGCGTATTCCTTAAAATCCTCGGCGTCAGATTTTGTGAGTTGGAGGCACTTGTAACGTTGGCTGACTTCGGTTTCCGTTTTGCCGAAAAGTTTGGTTAACTTTGCAATTGTCTCCGCGAGCGGTATGTCTTTCGGTTGTTTGGGCAAGACGTAGTTTTTGAAACGCTCATGCACCTGGTTCGACATCTTCCTCCATAACAAGGATACCTTGTTTGACTCATCGAGTGTATCCGCTTCCCGGTCAAATACATGATTGTATCGATTATACCACGATTCAAAAACTAGGCCGCTTTCTGGTTCATATATGAAATCAGTCATTGAATTTGCCAGTGATTCCATGAGAGTAGCGTTCGATGTACATGGGTCATTCTTGGGAGTCATTGCACCTTGTGCAGCGTAAAGTTGAGTAAGTTGAAACAGCAATTCTGTTTGTCTGTCCATAGCCGTTTGTTGATCCGCGAGCAATTTCACAATTTTCTCATCAGACATTGCAATAACTTATTTTCACGTGTGTTCATTAATAAAAAATTCGACTGGAATTTTCTTCATTCACGATCCTCGTCGCCACAATTGTTATGTTTTCAGTATGAAAGCTAACTGTCTATTAACGTATTTATTATAATTGACAAAGAAATAAGAATAAGAGAATACAAGTAATAAAAGATAATGTGTCTTGGAGTTGCCAGATGGTTGACTTCGTAACTATTGTTAGGGTTATCGTAACAATTACATTACGCTTTTAAATGTAAATTTCTTATTACTTTGCTCTAGATACTAGATAAAAAAGAAACATAAACATAACAATTTAATTCATAATATGAGATCAAAAAATTTAAAATTTAATTCATAAAATATATACAGTCGAACTTCCCTATAATGAATCTTGACGGGACCAGAAAATCACTTCATTATACAGAAATTATATTTTCCCCCACTTTTTATTTAAAATAATTAGGCATATTAGTTTGGGTTACACTTTTCCATTTTTCTTCCACCGGCAACTGATGTCAAAATTATATGTGGCATCTCGGTACACAGAGTTGTTAGTATGCGTAACAGAAAATTGGTTGAAAAATTCATTATATGGAGACAAAAACACATGTGAATCAAATATTACACCTGCAAAATAACTTAATTGTATAGAAAACTTCATTGTATGGAAATTCATTATAAGGCGATCAAAAACAATGAAATTGGAACGGAAAAAGTTGTGTGTTTGAAATCAATTCATAATAGGGAAAGCTTCATTGTTCACTATAGAGAAGTGCGACTGTAATATATTTTAAATAACTATAATTTCTTTTTTTCATTATTATAATTGCTTGAAAATAAAAGTATAAAATATGTATAAAGTTGTAAATTGTTGACCTTTAGTTTTGTTGTTTGTAAATTTTGTTCGGCATAAGGTCATAAGGTAACAAATTTTTAAATGAAAAATATAAAAATATTTTGTTTTAAAAATTTTTATTTTATTTTATTCCCAATATTTCGGTCAACTTTGTTGACCATCTTCAGGGGTTCTATATAAAAATACAAAAATATATTAAACAAATTATTATCAGTTACACAAAGCATTTCAAGCACAAACAAATTATAATTACATTTAAAATAAATAAATGAAAAACAAATTTCACTCTGTTGAGTTTGTTGTCCAGTCGTAAGCTTTTGTCAACTAGTGTTTTTAATGTTTTGTTTTGGTCTTTTTCTGTTTTTGTGTATCGTGTGTTTGTATGTGTGAGCTGATATGTTCTCTGTATCAATTTTGTAGTTCAATCTCTCATCTGTCTCTAAATTAAGTATGTGTAACATTTCTAGAGTGAACCTCCTCGCATAATTTTTCTCTTCTGCTAATATCTTTACATCATTGAAATTTGGTGTGTGTCCAGTAATAGCACAGTGGGCCGCGAGTGCTGTTTTTTGTTCCAGTGGTTTGTAAGTTGCCTTCATGTCAGATTTATGTGATGATAGTCTGGTTTTTAACTTAGTTTTGGTTGTACCTACATATGTCTTCTGACATATGTTGTTGTTGTCGCCATTGCAATTAATTTTGTATACTACGTTAGGTTTTTCTTCAATTTTCAATTTTGATTTCATCTTGCTGAATAATTTGTTCACAGTATTATTACATTTAAAGGCTAACTGGAACTTGTCCTTATTATATATATTGGAATTTTTGATTCTCTCAGAAAATTTCGGTATATAACCGACTGATTTAAATATGTTTGTCTCTGTGTCTATATTTTTGGTTAAAGGACATTTATTCTTCACACGTTTTATTAAATCGTCAATCGTCTTTTTTGGGAAGTCGTTCATTCTCAGAATATTCTTGATTTTATGTAAACAAACAAAATTTACAAACAACAAAACTAAAGGTCAACAATTTACAACTTTATACATATTTAACGGGAGGCTCACCGCAACATATAGTCATTATGACGATATACACAACTATTAGACAAAAATACAACAATAATACAACAAACATCACCAAAAATTATTCGAAACACAAAAAGCAATTAGCAAAGTTAAGATCATCAACAACTTTTCTTATCAAATGTAAACAAGCAGGCACTATACCAAATTTTATTAGAAACTCAACAAGGAACATAAATAACATATTTGAAATTAACAATAAAATCCCTTCGAATATTAAGAAAAGATTACAGAGATACATATATAATTTTCACATACAAATATTAAAATTATTAATACAACAGAAACATACACACATTAATAAAAACGAAGAAGAATTAAATAAATCAAAGGAGATGATGGAAAAACTTTTAAATGAACACGATAGAGATTCACTTATCAACAGCGAACAAATTATTTACAAAAGTCTGATGGAAAAGAACAACAATAGACATATTAATAAGCTACAAACGCTCAAAGCAAAACAAATTAACGAAATGAACATTAATAATGACAACGGTTGGTTTGTGAACAAAACCAACAAAAACATTCCAATGAACTCACAGTGGCTTTTATCATTGGGTCCCAAACATGCTCTACCTATCACGAAAACTGCATTTCCACTGTTCAATTGTATAGAGGAGGGAGAGGACTGCATACAAACATTTGAGAACAAAGAACAACAAGAAGCATCAAGAACAAAACTTATAACATTAATAGACGATCACTTGAACAAAATAAAATTGGACCAAAGAGAGAAAATAATACTTGACACAGTGGGACAAACGAGAAGGTTTTTGAGGGAAAATAATGACATATTAATACTTAGTGCCGATAAAGGGAATAAAACGGTTGCAATGAACAAGAGTGACTATGAATTGAAAATGAAAGATATTTTAAAGGACTTTTGCACTTACAGAAGAATAAAGAAAGATCCAACCTCGGGGTTACAGACAAAAAACAATAACTTAATAACAAAATTATTTAATCAACACCTCATAACGGAATCTGAGAAAAACGCAATGATTAATAAAATAGCCACTTCACCACGTATTTATGGACTTCCAAAAATCCATAAAGCTGAAATGCCTTTACGACCAATTTGTTCGTCCATAAACTCACCGTCGTATGGGCTATGTAAATATATAATTAATATTCTAAAGAACTTGACTACTGACTCCCAATATAATGTTAAAGACGCTAAAGAATTCAAATCTAAAATTAACAATATGACCATAGAAAATGATGAAATTCTCATATCTTTTGACGTAATTTCGCTTTTTCCTAGCATACCTGTTAACCTAGCTTTAAGGACGATTGAAAGAAAGTGGCATATACTAGAGAAATATACAACAATACCTAAAGATTTATTTATTCAAATACTTAGTTTTTGTATAAAGGACACAAGATATTTCAAATTTGAGGAAAAATTTTATGAACAACTAAAAGGAATGCCAATGGGATCTCCGGCATCACCTGTGATTGCCGACATAGTTATGGAAGATCTATTAAACAAGACTATGAAGTTAATGGAGGTAAAACCAAGATTACTCACCAAATATGTTGACGATTTGTTTGGAATCATAAAAAAGGACAAAATTGATGAAACATTAAAAATCTTAAACTCATACAACCGACAAATTCAATTTACCATGGAGAGAGAATGTGATAATAAACTATCGTACTTGGACTCAGTAATAATCAGACAAGGAAATCTTCTGAAACTGAATTGGTATCAAAAACCATCATCATCGAGTAGATTAATAAATTTCTATTCGAAACATCCAAAACGGAAAATTATAAATACGGCAACCAATTTCATTAACAGAGTTTTATATATAAGTGACAATCAATTTCACAAGGAAAATTTACATAAAATCAAGAATATTCTGAGAATGAACGACTTCCCAAAAAAGACGATTGACGATTTAATAAAACGTGTGAAGAATAAATGTCCTTTAACCAAAAATATAGACACAGAGACAAACATATTTAAATCAGTCGGTTATATACCGAAATTTTCTGAGAGAATCAAAAATTCCAATATATATAATAAGGACAAGTTCCAGTTAGCCTTTAAATGTAATAATACTGTGAACAAATTATTCAGCAAGATGAAATCAAAATTGAAAATTGAAGAAAAACCTAACGTAGTATACAAAATTAATTGCAATGGCGACAACAACAACATATGTCAGAAGACATATGTAGGTACAACCAAAACTAAGTTAAAAACCAGACTATCATCACATAAATCTGACATGAAGGCAACTTACAAACCACTGGAACAAAAAACAGCACTCGCGGCCCACCGGGCAATTACTGGACACACACCAAATTTCAATGATGTAAAGATATTAGCAGAAGAGAAAAATTATGCGAGGAGGTTCACTCTAGAAATGTTACACATACTTAATTTAGAGACAGATGAGAGATTGAACTACAAAATTGATACAGAGAACATATCAGCTCACACATACAAACACACGATACACAAAAACAGAAAAAGACCAAAACAAAACATTAAAAACACTAGTTGACAAAAGCTTACGACTGGACAACAAACTCAACAGAGTGAAATTTGTTTTTCATTTATTTATTTTAAATGTAATTATAATTTGTTTGTGCTTGAAATGCTTTGTGTAACTGATAATAATTTGTTTAATATATTTTTGTATTTTTTAATAGAACCCCTGAAGATGGTCAACAAAGTTGACCGAAATATTGGGAATAAAATAAAATAAAAATTTTTAAAACAAAATATTTTTATATTTTTCATTTAAAAATTTGTTACCTTATGACCTTATGCCGAACAAAATTTACAAACAAAAGTATAAAATATTGAAAAAAGGTCGAATAAAAGAACTAAATATTTTAAATAATTGCTTATGAAATAACTTTTTAACACACTCAAAGCGTTTATTGAGTCGTCAGAAAGTCTATTTCTGATTTTATTTACAAATTGCCCGTTTTACTGAAAAAACTCGTTCACTTTCTATCGAAGTTGGACGAATAGTTAAAAGTGCATTTAACAAGTATTCAATATTTTGAGTTCTTTGACCGCTTCCTTCAACATTTTTAACTCCTTTTTTAAGTATAAGGAGCGAGTTGCCAGTTTTTGTATTTCCCGGGATCCCGCAAAAAAATCCCGGGAAACGGGAAATCATTCCCGTCCCGGGAATTCCCGGGAAAAAAACCCTAGTTATCACCAACCCAGAATAATAATGAAAATCTTTTTTCTCTGGAGGAATTAAAAACTTTAACTGTTGAGCTCATTAAAAATTTGAGCAAATGCAAGTCCCGAGCTGACCAATTTGAGGTAATAACTAGTCTCGCATTTAAATTTCTCTCACGATGAACAACAATGTATTGAAAATGGCTCTATGGAATGCTCGTGGTGTCCGTTTAAAAAAGGTTGAACTCTTCCAGTTCATAAACAAAAACAAAATTGATATCTGTCTTCTTTGTGAAACTTGGCTAAATGATAAAATATCTATTAAACACAACAACTTCTACTGTTACAGATATGACCGTAAACAAGGTAGAGGAGGAGGAGTAGCTTTGACGATAAAGAAAAATATACCACATGAGTTATTACCACTTAAAAACACAAAACTAATTGAGCATATAGGAGTTAAAATCTTTTTTGGAAACGAATGTTTACATCTATACTCATGTTATTTCCCTAGAGGTTTAAGGGTAAATCCCAACAGTAAACAAATGTTTATTTCTGACCTGCGTATGTTAACAAATGTAAACAGCAAATATATTATTGCAGGTGATCTTAATTGCAGAAATCGTTTTTGGGGCTGTCAAAAAATAATTGTTGGGGTAATATCCTTTATGAAAAAATTCAACCAAATCATCTGGAAATCGTATATCCCTTTGAAAATACATATATACCAGCTGATCCAAGAAGGCGACCATCTACATTAGACTTTTTCATAACAAATAACCCACAAATAATATCCACAATAAAGGTGTTAAACGACTTAAGCTCCGACCACCTCCCAGTAGTAGGAAATATAAATCTGAATATAAATTTAATTGAAAATACAACATATAATTTTAATAAAGCAAATTGGTCTAAGTATGCTCAATACATAAATATAAATCTTCCTCTTCAAGCAAATTTTACAGAAGTATTAAGTACTTCTGAAATTGATGATTATATCTTGTATTTCAACAACACAATATCTGCAGCAATAGATCACAGTATACCAAAAAGCAAAAAATTTATACAAGACAAAAAATTGCCAAACGATATAAAAATTTTAATCCAACATAGAAACATCTACAGAAGGAATTGGAAAAGATATAGGGATTTAAATGATCATCAGCAAATGACTAGGCTAAACAAAGTTATTACAAATGAAATTATTAAATATAATAACCAATCGTGGAATAGCATGCTATCTACATTAGATAAATATTCTGCACCGTTCTGGAATTTATCAAAAATATTAAAAAGAAAACACAAAAATATTCCTTTGCTCAAAGAAAATTCTAGAATATACAGTACACTAGAGGATAAATGCAATGTATTAGCAGACACTTTTTATTTAAACAACAATTTTTCAAATCATCTTAGTGATGACGAAACTATATTCGATGTTAATAATGTTGTAAATAGTATAAAACACACTGAAATAAATAACATACCACAGAGTCATTATATATCTGCCGAAAAAACATCTAAATTGATTAAGATGTTGAAAAATAAAAAATCACCTGGTATAGACGAAATTAATAACAGATGTTTAAAAAATCTGGAATCAAATATATTACAAATATATTCAATGCATGCTTAAAGCTATGCTAGTTTCCAAAAGAATGGAAAAAGTCAAAAACAATAGCTATACCTAAACCTAACAAACCTGCCGAATCTCCGGGGTCATACAGACCTATTAGTCTTTTACCAACAACTAGCAAAATATTTGAAAAGATAATTAAAGAGAAAATATTGAACTTTGTTGATTCACATGATATCCTTCCTACAAATCAATTTGGTTTTAGAAGACAACACAACACATCCCATCCATTACTTAAAATTAAAAAAATTGTTAAAAATAATTTTGAAAGTAGAAAATCAACTGGAATGGTTCTTCTTGACATTAAATCAGCCTTTGACTCTGTGTGGCATAATGGCCTTATTTACAAGTTAAAATCGTTTAATTTCCCACTCGAAACAATTAAAATCATATTAAGTTTTCTAACTGATAGATATTTTCGTGTGTATATTGGGAAAACAAATTCACGTGAGGTTCATATAAATGCTGGATGCCCTCAAGGTTCCTGTTTATCGCCAATCTTATATAATATTTACATTGCCGATATACCATCGTTCTCCTATTGCACAACAACAATTTTTGCAGATGACACATCTATACTAAGCTCTGACCTATATGCTGTAAATATAAAACACAACCTAGAATTAGCCTTAGTTGAAATTAATAAATATTTTACAAAATGGAAAATTTTAATAAATCCGGAAAAAACAAAAGCCATATACTTAACTAGGAAGCGTAAATCTTGCTTTACACCTCAAAATCCGTTACAGTTTTATAACCACAACATCAACTGGGAAGAAAATGTTAGATATCTAGGTGTTATCCTTGATACCAGACTAAACTTTAAAGACCACATTTCGTATATTGTGGACAAAATAAACAGGGTCACACATATGTTATACCCCTTAATAAACAGAAAATCCGATCTTTCAATTGCTAACAAAACAAAAAAGCTCCAAGTGGCACAAAACAAGCTATTAAAAATGATATTTAAACTTCCCTGGCACTACTCAACGCGTAGACTCCACACACTCGCTGATTTTCCTACCACCAATGTTAAATTAAACTATTTAACAGAAAACTTTGTCAGAAGATGTGAACACTCAGAATTCCAGCACATTAACGAGCTAAGCTCATCATAAATTTTACCCTTTTTAACATAGTTTTAGTTTTTTAGTATATAGAAATTGATTCACAAGGGTTTTTATAAATTTTTCCCCCAAAAACAAATAACACATAAACTTATTATCAATATTACAACAAAACAGAATGTTTAAGTAGAAAAGGAATATATTTATTGCTAACCTCTTTAAGAAATAAGATAAAATGTAAACAAATAAATATTAAAAATAAACCCAATGAATGAATGAATGAAATATTCTAATTTTATACTACTAGCAATAAACCAGTTCTTATAATTTTTTGTTATTATCATCATCCCTAATGTCTTTGAGTTTAGCTGCCGTATTTATAAAAAATTAAAATAGACTAAATGTACTTTAAGAAAATTTTGTATGAAAATTTTCTCTAAAAGCATACTTCAAGTCTACTTTATTTTTTATAAATACGGCAGTAGGTCTTTGTGTTCAGAACAAGTAAATTATGTGTTGAAACAATAAAAAAAATTATAATGATGAAGTAATCCCTAAATGTCTTTGAGTTCAGGTAGACGTACGAAAGAGTATAAAAGAAGTTGTAGTTTCGTAAACCAAATCAGTCAAAGTTTAGACAGCGAAGAGTAAAATCGTATATGATAGAAACAAAAATATAAATATGGCAGATGCAAGTAATTTGGACGTTGCTCAAATGGTTGTACGCCGTAGTACACGTTACCAGCAAATGACTGCGGATGAAAGGCGTGCAGCTGATAGTAGATTTGCTGATTTTATGGACGAAGACATGGATGAAGAAATTGATATTGCTGCAATTGATAATTATGAAGTTAAGGATGATGAAGATCGCACATACCAACCTGCTGAAGAGTCAGATGCCGAAAGTAAAGGATACGTCGAGCTAAATGAAGATACTGATGACGACGATGATGAAGAGGAAGAAAAGGATGGACAGGAAACGAATGAAAGTTACTATATTGGTAAAGATGGCAATCAATGGAGTAAAGAAGCACCACCAACATCACGCACTCGTAATCATAACGTGACCGACTTCACAAGAAAGAAACCAGGCCCAACAGGAAATATACACGACCCCTATACAATAATGCGTTCAATCATGACACAGGAAATAATACACTTAGTACTACGTGAAACAAATCGTAAAGGCTGGGAGGTTACAGCTGCATGGAATTTGGCGAATCCCACGAAGAAAAAGGAGTGGAAGCCAGTGACAGTGAAAGAGTTTGACGCCTTTGTAGCTATTCTTTTGTATGCTGGACTCACAAGATCAAACCATGAACCAGCTATGGAATTATGGGGCGCGACGCGTTGCCCAATATACAAAGCTGCGTTGTTGTACGATCGCTTCATGTGTATTAAGCAATTTATTCGATTCGACAATGGAAATACTCGACAACAGTGACTCATCAACAGCAAAACTTGCGGCTATTGACGATATTTAGCAAATGTTGCAACATAACTTGGCAGCAGCTTACACTCCTCATGAAGCACTAACACTTGATGAGCAGTTGTTCCCTTACAGAGGCCGCACCCGCTTCACGCAATATATTCTGTCAAAGCCAGCTAAGTATGGTGGTTATGCGACTCACAGAGTTATTATCCTGTGAAAGGAATGATATATCTGAAAAAAAAGAACGTAGTGCTGGATCTTATGGAAAAATATTTAGATGCTTGCCGTACTATATACGCGGATAATTTCTTTACCACTCTTGACTTGGTGCGTATTTTGATGAGGAGGAGGACCGCATATGTTGGTACAGTGCACTACCACAAAACATTCATTCCACAGGAGTTCAAGAAGAACCCGAAGCGCACCACCATTAGTACATTATTTGGGTTTAACGAAGGGGATATAGCTTTATGCTCATACGTGCCGAAAAAAAATAAAGTGGTGAACGTGCTCTCCACAATGCACTACACCGAGAAGCGGAAGCCCTATGGTATATTAGATTACATACAACGCCAACAAATGTGGCGTTGATACCATGGATCAAATGCTAGGCACTTACAGCTGCAAAAGAGCAACACAACGATTTCCGTAGGCCATGTTTTATAATATGCTGGACGTCGCTGCATTGGCTGCTTTTACGATTTACAACGAAATGAAGCCTATAAAAAGGAGTGACAGACGGCGGTCGTTCTTGTTACTGCTAACGAAACAATTGGACACACAAAGAACGTGCCCTTAACAACCATATCACCCCATATCCAAGGATACGCAATGCGATGGAAGCATTCGATGTCAGGGTAATAAAAACATTTTTTTTTTATTTTTCTTTTCATTTCAAGTATTACCAAGACCGATGAAAGGCAATGCACCGTCGCACAGTGGCTGAAAATCGTTTTTCGTTGGCCAAAATTCTGTAACTTTTGAACCGATCAAAATATTGAAGTAATTTTTTTTTAATGGATAGATATTTAGTTCAGCTTGGCTCAGTTTTAATTACATTAAAATTGATTGATGACTTTTTAAGGACTTCTAGGTCAAAGTTGAACTTTTGATTTTTTTTAACTTTTGGAGTGAAATATGGTTTTATTTTTTTTATTTGCATATTAAAAAATTTAATATTTGGAACTTAATAATAATTATAATTATTTTTTGTGATAATGGAATTTTTTTAATGTTACACTCAAAAAAATTTTTACACTCAAATAAATGTTTACACTAAAAAAAAAATAGTAAAATTCACTGGAGATTTTGCTGTTACTACAGAAAAATTTATTCTTTTTTGCTGTCAGATTTGATAATTTTAAAAAACATTTTAAAAATAAAAACTGCAATAGATTTTATTAGCATTTGTAACAATAGTAGGTTCTATTTATTATTATTTTTAACCGACTTCAAAAAGGAGGAGGTTATCAATTCGAATGGTATGTTGCTTTTTTATGTTTGTTCCACGATAACCATTTCTGAACCAATTTTAAAAATTCTTTTTTTGTTTGAAAGGGTTTACTTGCAGGTGGGTCCCATTTAATTTTTATGAAGATCGGACGGACATACGGTTTTTTATTTACCGTTATCTATATTTTTTCTGTGCTTCTCTTATAAATTGTTGAATAACTTCGTGATTTATGAATCAATTTTAAAAATAATTTTTTTATTTGGAAGATATGGCTTGCAGAAAAATATATTTAAGGTAAAAAAAAAATAAAATTTCAGAAATTGATTGAGATATATCGGGGATATATAGCATAAACCGATTTTTAAGAATATATCGAATATGGGTGTCAAAATTTAGCTCTGTTAATGGGAAAACATTATAGATTTAGCATAAACCGATTTTTTAGAAGATTAACAAGATTTTCAAAATTCTTTCTTTCAATCAAAAAAGTGCAACAACATTAGTTATATTAAACATTTTTGAAAGTTAATCCAACATTTTATTTGGCCGAAATTTTGAAGTCGGTTTTTTTTTAAAGAATTATTTACTAATACTATGTTTTTCGTACTTAAATAACAATGAAGGCAATTATAATTATTATTCATTTGAAACAAATATTGATTGCAAATATTCTATATTTTGTTCTGCGCTATTTCTGTTCTTTAGTAGTTTTTTGGCTTCTTCATCTAAATCCCGATGTTCCACTTTCCATTGATTTCGAATATTGGATATGAACGGATCTGATGTTGCCAATAATAAATTAAATAGATCTTCATTTGTGGAATTTCGTGAAATTTTTCTAGTATTTTGCTCTCTATAAAATCTGTAATCCTTGTTCCTTTTTTCCTGCGCCTCCTCTGATAGATCTCCAAGTGGAGATCACCACTTCGATAATGGCCTGTGGTCTTTTTTATAGTGTTGGTAGGATTATAGTCTTTAGTTGTTGTAAGTGGTTACCGCTCTAGCGTTTAATATTAGGGGCGTTCTGAAATATTTATGAAACTACTATATTTTTCTGAAATTTAAACTTTAGTGGAATAGAACTTCTAGGGAACAAAAGGGAACAAGAAACGTGTACCACCCGTGTCTTCTTTAACCCTATATATACTTTTGCACCCGCCACGACCCGCCGGTAGAACACTTTTTTAATTTTAATGAAATTACTCTAAAAAAATTCAAATTACGATAATTTAAACAGCCCTATAATTACTCGTATACAATGGTGTATTAAATTTTCACTTTTTCGCCTAAAGGTTTATGTTTCTTTACTTTAGACTACGTAAAACTAAAATAATTAAATATAATACCTGGGAAAGGGTTTTATGGCTTTGTTTTGATTAGCAAAACAAATAAGTCATAAAAATATCACAATAGGTTCTACAGTAAACATATGATCTCTTTCTAATATACCTGTTATAAACTGTTAGGGTCAACCAAAGTCATAAACAATTTTATAATAATAATCGCGACATTAAACCACTAAAAAAAAAAAAACCCAATATTGGCCAGATACTAATTAATTTTACCTGATATTAACCCTTTCGGCCGCACTTGAATTTAGCTGTGACTACCACGAGCATCACATATTTTTTCATGACTTTTTACTGTGGATCAAATAACGACTTATGGAACATATACTAAAAATCAGTTATGATTTGGATTTCGGGTCTTCAGGATCCATAAGAAACAATGGAACCAACAAAGAGTTAAGAAGTTCAAAAAATAAACATGTTCAAGATGAATATCGCAAATTTGGATTAATTATAGATCAGCCAAAACAAGGGTCAGGCAATACAAATGATGACAATACCGCACGAAGATTCTTTTTAGATTCAGAAACAGCATCCGAAATAACAGGAGTGGATTTAAACCTTATTTTCAGATTTAAAATAATCCTAGAAGTACTTGCGTGCAATGAAGAAATTGACGCTAGACAATTTGGAGATTATGCTAAGGAAACTGCAAAAATATATACAACCAACTACCCATAGAGAAATATGTCTGCAACAGTTCACAAAATCCTTTATCATGGAGAAGATATCATTAAATATCATTTGGTGCCACTTGGAGATCTATCAGAGGAGGCTCAGGAAAAAAGTAACAAGGATTACAGATTTTATAGAGAGCAAAATACTAGAAAAATTTCACGAAATTCCACAAATGAAGATCTATTTAATTTACTATTGGCAACATCAGATCCGTTCATATCCAATATTCGAAATCAATGGAAAGTGGAACATCGGGATTTAGATGAAGAAGCCAAAAAACTACTAAAGAACAGAAATAGCGCAGAACAAAATATAGAATATTTGCAATCAATATTTGTTTCAAATGAATAATAATTATAATTGCCTTCATTGTTATTTAAGTACGAAAAACATAGTATTAGTAAATAATTCTTTAAAAAAAACCGACTTCAAAATTTCGGCCAAATAAAATGTTGGATTAACTTTCAAAAATGTTTAATATAACTAATGTTGTTGCACTTTTTTGATTGAAAGACAGAATTTTGAAAATCTTGTTAATCTTCTAAAAGATCGGTTTATGCTAAATCTATAATGTTTTCCCATTAACAGAGCTAAATTTTGACACCCATATTCGATATATTCTTAAAAATCGGTTTATGCTATATATCCCCGATATATCTCAATCAATTTCTGAAATTTCCATTTTTTTTACCTTAAATATATTTTTCTGCAAGCCATATCTTCCAAATAAAAAAATTATTTTTAAAATTGATTCATAAATCACGAAGTTATTCAACAATTTATAAGAGAAGCACAGAAAAAATATAGATAACGGTAAATAAAAAACCCACCTGCAAGCAAACCCTTTCAAACAAAAAAATTAAAATTGGTTCAGAAATGGTTATCGCGGAACAAACATAAAAAAAGCAACATACCATTCGAATTGATAACCTCCTCCTTTTTGAAGTCGGTTAAAAATAATAATAAATAGAACCTACTATTGTTACAAATGCTAATAAAATTTATTGCAGTTTTTATTTTTAAAATGTTTTTTAAAATTATCAAATCTGACAGCAAAAAAGAATAAATTTTTCTGTAGTAACAGCAAAATCTCTAGTCAATTTTACTATTTTTTTTCAGTGTAAACATTTTTTTGAGTGTAAAAATTTTTTTGAGTGTAACATTAAAAAAATTCCATTATCACAAAAAATAATTATAATTATTATTAAGTTCCAAATATTAAATTTTTTAATATGTAAATAAAAAAAATAAACCCATATTTCACTCCAAAAGTTAAAAAAAATCAAAAGTTCAACTTTGACCTAGAAGTCCTTAAAAAGTCATCAATCAATTTTAATGTAATTAAAACTGAGCCAAGCTGAACTAAATATCTATCCATTAAAAAAAAAATTACTTCAATATTTTGATCGGTTCAAAAGTTACAGAATTTTGGCCAACGAAAAACGATTTTCAGCCACTGTGCGTCGTTTGCGGCTAAGTCAAGTATACCGTCATGTTGCTTTTGCCGTTCTGAGTACGGGCGGCAGCGGAAAACGCGGGCATACTGCTTCGGCTGCGGCAACGCTGTTTGCGGAGAACATAGCGCACTTTAACATCGCTGCAACACTTGCGCACAGGGCGGGGGACAAGAAGTACACGCTCAACAACGTGTACAAACTATATAGATCGGATCGTAAAGGCAATGCTGGGGGAGTAGCGATATATATAAAAAACAATGTCTCATATAAGCTTGTGTGCACTTTTAACGCGGAAAATGATGTTGAGTTCATATTAGTTGAAGTAAACTCCGGATATGACAAATTATTGCTGGGGTGCGTATATAGACAAAACAAGTATATTAAATTAGATTCGCTTGTGGCTGAATTGGAATCTCGAACTGTAAGCTATTCAAATATTATTATATCTGGCGACTTCAATTCAAACCTGTTCACAAGCTTAGGATCGAGCATTCGTTCTGCTATGACGGCTCTTAATTTATTCTCAGTTAATAACTCCAGACCAACACATTTCACTTCAACTAGTGCAACCTTGCTGGATCTTTATTTTGTAGCTGAAAACCGGAAAATTATACACTATGATCAATTAGCAGTACCGACTTTTTCAAAACACGATCTTATATTCCTGAACTACGATTTTAAAGTTGTACAACAAACTGAAGAATTCACTTACCGTGATTTTAAAAGTATAAATTTTTTAGCACTGGAAGAAGACCTCAGCAATTAAAATTTTGATAAAATTAATTTTATAACCTCAACTAGTGAGAAAGTAAATTTTCTAAACCGTGAAATTATTTATTTGTTTAACAAACATGTAGCTCTGAAAACCAAAAGAGTTAAAGGCAGGAGAACACCATGGTTCACGTCAGAAACAAAATTATTAATTGAACGTCGGGATGAACTTTATAGGCGCTGGAAACGCTATAAAACTTCCGATCTAAAAAATGATTTTCGAATGGCTAGAAGAGCTGTTGTATCAAAAATAAGGCACGATAAATTAACCTACTACGAGGAAAAATTTCGCACTGCAGTGACCACTAAGCAAACATGGAAACAAATTCGCGACATAGGCATAGTTAGTTCTCAAAGAAGTACAGATACAAATGTTATAGATGTTGATAAACTAAATTTCACTTTTTCAAACATTCCTAAACCACCGGTTCAACTTGACTTCTACAACCAAAACTCTTCTCGAATTTCCGAAAACAAGTTTGCATTTCAATGCTTCACCATTTGCGATACTGTTGAAGGGTTCCGAGCTGTAAAATCAACTGCAGTTGGTCTTGACTACATTCATCCACGCTTTTTAAAACTAATATTACCATATATAATACATTATATTAACCACATATTCAACTCTATTGTTACTACTAGCACTTATCCAACTGACTGGAAACTTGCAAAAGTTATACCAGTGCCCAAAAATGATAATGAATATCGCCCAATATCCATCCTTCCATACCTGTCAAAGGTTTTTGAGCGTCTCGTATATAATCAGATTTATAAGTATACTATTGACCACAATCTCCTTACCGATCGCCAATCTGGTTTCAGGCGAGGACATAGCTGCACTACAGCCTTATCTGAAGTAAGTGAAAATATTCGAAAGAGCATGGATGAAAGTAAAACTACCTTTCTGGTTTTACTTGACCACTCAAAGGCCTTCGATACGGTAGATCACCAAATGCTGATCATGAAACTATTAAAATTGTTCAACTTTTCCGATACCGCATCGAAACTTGTTGCGTCATATCTTTCTGACAGATCGCAAGTTGTAGCAAACAATGGAACTGTATCCAGCTCTTTCTCCATGCCAAGAGGCGTTCCTCAGGGGTCGATACTTGGTCCGCTTCTATACTCGATTGACTGCTCCAAAACATCGGTGAGACATGTAGTTGAAAATCTGAACTACGATCTCAACAAGATTTATAACTGGGCCACTGCAAATGGCCTATGCCTAAATCCAAAAAAATCGAAATACCTTATCATTTCCAAGAAGAGCATGAAAATCGTTGATGACGTAGGTATATATCTTGGTGGAAACAAAATTAAGGTGGTAAACTCGGCTAGAAATCTGGGTGTCGTTTTTAATAGTACACTTACATGGTCTGACCACATTAACCAAACGTGCGGAGGAGTATATGGTATGCTCAGAAGTCTATGGTATAGTCAACCGTTCACACCACCGAAAATAAGAATGATGATAGCTAGGACATACCTAATACCAAAACTTACTTATTCCTCTGAAGTTTTCGCCGGGTGCAATGCTAATGACAAACGAAAACTAAACACTACATTTAATAACATTATTCGTTACATTTTTTGGTATACCCAGGTTTGCGAGTGTAGCAACATACTCCAGAAGAATCCTTGGAATGACTTTTGATAACTATCTGAAGTTCAAGAATTTACTTTTTTTACACAAAATTATTATTACTAAGGAACCCAGCTACCTATACAATAAGCTAACATTTACAGCATCTGCAAGAAATAATAGCATTATTACCTTTACGTATAGAAACAGCGCATCTTTTAACCAGTTTTTCGTTTACACAATATATCTCTGGAACCATCTTCCTACAATTGTTTAACTCACCAGCAACGCAATGAAATTCAAAAAATTGTTAATGACGTACTATGCATAAAGTTTTACATTAAAATGTTTAATCTTCCTGTTATATTATTTTATTTTATCTTATTTTTATTTTATTTTATTATTTTATTTGTTATCTTATTATTTTATTACTGCTTTTTTTGTTAAATATTAAATTTCATTAGATTAGTTATTTAGTTTCAACAAATGTTATTTTTACACTTTTACCATTATTATATCTGATAACTAATCTGATTCTAGAGCTGTTATTCATAAGATTTTATATCTTGTTGCTTTAGAAAGTCAATTATTTATAATAAATACAAATAAATACAAACAACAATAATTTTTAAACTTTTTTATAATAGTCTTAAGAAAATTAAAAAAAAAAAATAAAAAAATTGAAAAAAATATTTTTGTATTTAGAATTTAGTTATAAACAATAAAAACAAAAAAAAAATCAAAAAAAATGTTTATATGAAAAAAACATGATTGACAAAAAAGGTCCGAAGGGACCTTTTCACACGGCCGTGAAGTTCAGAACTGTCATTCATCGGAGGGTTAATAAACTGACGCTCTAAATTAAAAAAACACACAAATTACTTTCGAGTTCCATGAAATTACAAACACTTTATATTCTATTTAATGTGCAATATTAATATATATTTTTGTCATTTGTAGATATATGCGTTTAACCGATATATATGTGCATGCTGAAATCCAGGGTGCTTCGAGTGTTGTTGTTCGAAACCCAATTGGCGGTGATGTTCCTCCAAAAACTTTGTTAGAAGCAGGTACCATGGCTATTTCATACAGTGTTGCTTGGGATGCAAAAGTTGTTACGAATGCTTACTGGGTACGGAGTGATCAAGTAAGCAAAACTGCGCCTACAGGCGAATACTTGGGTACAGGTAGCTTTATGATTCGTGGAAAGAAGAACTTTCTGCCATCGTGTCATTTGATTATGGGTCTTAGCTTACTTTTTAAACTGGAAGACAGTTTTATTGAAAAACATCGGGGAGAGCGGAAAGTACGAAGTTTCGAAGAAGAACAAGAACATGCCGAAAATCAATTGAAAAGTATGAGTTTAGCTGTCGAAAATCTGGATGATATTAGAGAAGTAGAAGTTGAACTGGATGAGGACAACGAAGGAGAAGAATATAAATGCAATGAAGCAAAGAAAGAAACTGAAAAGTCGGACATATTGCAAGTTACGGAATTTCCAGATACACAGGTGAAAATTGAACACGATACAGGGAAGATATCCGTTCAAAATAAACTAATACCATCCAATAATGGCTCAACACAAACTGAGCATGATGAAAAAACATCGCCGAATGTAGAGCAGGAAGAGTCAACTATAATTCCAGCTGCTCCGCCTCGGAAGAAGCAACAACAAAATTCTAAGAAACGCAAGGAGGAAAAGGATCGTAAATCACAAAGAGAACTAGATCAGAAACTACAAAAACAACAATCAATGGATGATAGTCAAAACAAAAACAGTTCTCAGACGATAAAGCGTGGACAAAAAGGAAAACTAAAAAAGATTAAAGCCAAATACAAGGATCAAGATGAAGAAGAACGTGAACTACGTATGCAAATACTGAAATCTGCTGGCAAAATCAATGAAATTGCAACAGATCTGAAGGCAGTTGAGGAAACTTCGGCTTATACAAATAATAAGCCTAAACGTCCGAATGAGTTGAAACAAATACATCAAGATGTAGAGGATTTGGATGATGTTCCCACCGGTGCTGATGTAGAAATGATCGACTCGCTAACTGGTCAACCATACGATGAAGATGAATTGTTATTCGTTATACCAGTAGTTGCGCCTTATCAGGCTCTACAAAATTACAAGTTCGTATTGTTAAAATTTTAAATTTATCTCATTTATGGATTTTTGCAAGTTTTAAAGCAGTAAAATCTTGTTTATACAACCTTCCAAAATTACAAAAAAAAAAAAACAAAATTATATTTTTAAAATCATCAAAATATTCAAAAGCCGGTTAACCGTTTTTTTTTTATTTAAAAAAACCGGCCGGTTTGGAATATTTTATATTTTAGATTTAGTCGACGATCCGGTCAAAAATATAAAATTTTTCTTAATTTTTGTATTTGTTTTATCTGCTTATAATAGATTTTGACATATTCTTATTTTGGAATCGTGAATCTCCCGCTAATTTAAATATTAATTTAAGATTTGCAAAATTCAAAACAATTTTTTTGGATCTATATATGTATAATTTATTTCTTATGTATTACAGATTTAAAGTAAAGCTTACTCCTGGCACTGGAAAGAGAGGTCGGGCAGCAAAAACAGCTCTGACTATGTTTTCTAAGGACAAACTTTGTACTCCAAGAGAAAGGGATCTTTTAAAGAGTATTCGAGATGAGGCCTTAGCCCGTAACATACCAGGAAAAGTAAAATTGTCCGCCCCGCAGTTACAAAAATTTAAAAAATAATGTAATTTATTTAATAACCGTAGAACTTGAAATGGACGTATACTTCTAAAGTGCGTTTGTTTTTTAATATATTTTTTTCAATACATAATTAATATATATTTTAAATCCTTTATTAATAATGCTTCCCCTGGGATTTATTATTGATTGATATCACTTGAAACTTTGCTGTTACTGTTATTGTAGTTTTATCAAAAATATTTAACATTTCCGTGTTTCAATTATAACATCATTTTAGATTTTCCTTAATTTATTGAAAGAGCTAAAATTAAATTTTTCTTTCTTTTGCAATAACTAAATTGAAAATATCATTGGTATTTTCAACAACGACTTTTTTATAATTGCTAAAAATTTTGCTTATTTTTTAGTAAATTGGTTCAGAATATTAAAATTAGAAAAATATTACAAAATGTGTATATCCTATAAATTCTGTAATTATTTAACTTTTATATTTTTTGTTTAATAAATTTATAATATAGGGACAGATAAAAGTTTGAACATAAATAGTATGAATTAGTTTCCCTGATTTCAATTCTTAATATAAATATAATTTGTTAAGTTGTAAACATTTTTTCTTATTATTTTTTTTATTTCAATGAAATATAGAAGGCTTGAAGAAAACTATTTAAATTTAAACCAACATTAATATTATCACCCCTATTCTGACTTTCGATTCGAATCGAAATTTTCACCGTTTGGCAAATTTGGTATTCAGAGTTCAGTTTTTGTTTGGAATACCAATTTTCGATCGTAGCGTAACTGAATGCGGAGACGTAATCGAAACTCAGAATAGGGGTGTATATGCTTAGGCCCCGATTACCGTTCACAACACTATGTATTTTGGTGTTGTATGTTGTAAACTGCGATTACGATTCACAACACTTATCCGCTTAATCGTATGAAAAATGCATGTTGTGTTGTAGTCGAAACAACACTACATTTTAGTGTTGTGAACAATAAAGTTTTCTAATTGATAGTTATACAAAAGAACTATTTTCAACTTGCATTAAAATATTTTCTTTTCAACATTATTCAGTCAGTGAGACAACTTAAAATTAATTACTTATATCTGCAGCATATTCTGTTGTATCATAGTAGCTTTGCTACGAATCTGGCCTGTAGGCCTACTTTACCCAGAGGAAAAAATAAGCCCCCTTGGTGGAATCCTGAGATAGCGCATGCAAGAGGTACCTGTCGTAAATTGTTTAATGAGGCGAAACGTATGGGCACATGGGTAGCCTATAAAACTTCATTAAATAACTTTAAGAATCTAATAAGGAATGCGAAAAGGAAAGCTTGGAGGGACTTCTGCGATGGTGTGGAAAGCTCATCTGAGACAAACAGACTTCGTAAAATTTTATCAACCTCACCGGTTGTGCCAAACTATATTCAGAAACCGTGTGGTAATTGGACCCTGAATAGTAAAGAATCTCTTGATGTATTACTTGATACTCATTTTCCAGGCTGTGCTCCGGTCAATTACCTTAATCCGGCAGCTTTCAGTAATAACAGTAGCCCTCAAAGTAACTCCATTCCGATTAATCGTGAAAGGATACGGTGGGCGATTAGTAGCTTTGGTCCTTTTAAGTCACCAGGACCAGATGGCATTATTCCAGCAGATCTTCAGAAAAATGAGGATATTGTGATCCCTTGGCTCATCAATATATACAATGAATGTATTACTAGAACCAATGTACCGTCAATGTGGACTAAATGTAAGGTTGTGTTTATCCCCAAAGGAAGTAAAACGACACATACTAAACCTAAGGACTATAGACCAATTAGTTTATTGTCTTTCCTGCTCAAGACTCTGGAAAGGGTCATTGACATTCACCTGAGAATGACTCTTCCTACTAATCTCGCCGAATCAGCATGCCTACACCAAAGGTAAGTCTGTGGAAACTGCTCTACACTCACTGGTGGGCTAAATTGAGGAGTCACTAGGACATAAGGAATACTCTATGGTTGCCTTTCTAGATATAGAAGGGGCCTTCAATAACGTCAGACCATCATCTATTCTTTCTGAATTGGAGAGATTGGGTGCTGAATCTAGTGCCTGCCAATTTATACGTAGACTACTTGGTAATAGGGTCATATGTTCCACGCTTGGTAGCTCTACTGTAAACAGAGTAGCCAATCGCGGCACGCCTCAAGGAGGAGTCCTATCACCTCTATTGTGGAACTTGGCTATGAACTCCCTGCTGGTTAAGATGGACGGTAGGAGAATAAAGACAGTCGCATATGCGGACGATGTTGCGGTTTTAATATCCGGTAAATATCTTGATACAATATCTAGATGTATGGAGTCAGCACTTAGTGCACTGAACAGCTGAAGCATATCATGCGGGCTAAGTGTGAACCCTCTTAAAACGGAATTAGTACTTTTCACAAGGAGGTATAAGATTGATAACTTCATTCCACCGAAACTGAATGGTATTAGACTAAAGATTGCGGAAAGTGCCAAATACCTTGGCATCATTCTAGATAGAAAATTATCCTGGACGTTGAACATACAGAACAGGATTAATAAGGCCTATGTGGCTATATACTCATGCAAAAAGGCAATTGGGACCAACTGGGGGATTAACTCTAGAGACATCAATTGGATCGTAAATGCTGTTATAAGGCCCATTCTTTTCTATGGGGTATTGGTATGGTGGCATGCACTTGGGAATTCCTCACACAGACATGCAGTTGAACGTGTACTAAGGAATTGTGCCATCCCGATCACAGGCGCGGTAAGAACAACGCCAACAAAGGCACTGTTTACTATGCTGAACTGGCTACCAGTGGATTTAATGGCAACTCAACTGGCTCTCAATTCTGCTGTGAGGATGGTTACTCATGGACTCAAAGAGACCATGGTCACTCTACTATAACGAGACACTGTGAGGATACTCATAGAAATGTGGATTACTGCATACCGAAACCATCTTTCGATCTGCTCTTCTCCACATGTATCCCGAATAGGACCTCATGGGTAGGCTCTATACCCCCAATGAAGCAATAAGGGTTTTTACTGACGGCTCCAAAAGGGGAAATAGAGTTGGAGGTGGATTCTACATCGAAAAATTTGGAATCGGATCCTCTTTTAGGCTTCCTGATTTCTGCTCTGTCCTTCAAGCAGAGATCTCTGCCATAAAGCGAGCTGCACACTGGCTAAAGTATTATCGAGTATCTGGAGATATATGTATATTTACCGACAGCAAAGCCGCCGTAAGTAATATAGCAGGTGTCTACGTGACATCTAGGTTAACCGCAGAATGCCGGATATCTCTGAACGAGATAGCGGAACATTCTAGGATAGCGCTAATATGGGTCCCTGGACATAGCGCGATTCAGGGTAACTATATTGCTGATGACTTAGCCAAGAAATGTACAATTAACATGAAAAGTCTGAAATCACTCATTCAAGATGAAATGTTCAGACTTTCTCAGGTAAGGTGGACGAACGAAAACACCTGCTCTATTGCAAGGTCCACTTGGCCCTTATTTGATGCGGGAAGGACGAAATCATTACTTAGTTTTAGTCGTGACCTAATTTGGCTTATTGTCTCTCTACTTACAGGTCACTGTACTTTTGGGACACACGCCAGAAGACTTGGTCTACAATACAATGACTTGTAGAAGCTGTCACAACGAGGAGGAGGAGGAGACAGTCATCCACTTCCTCTGCGAATGCCCGGCAATATCGATGAAAAGGGAACGGATACTCGGGGCACCCTTTCTTCCATGTTTGGGTGCACTATCTAGGATAAATCCAAGATGCATCAGCACCTTTGCCAAGGAGTCTGGATGGTTCGATAGGGAAGCAACCAATGCGGATTGAAACCGATAGGTCGCCCACCAACGGGTATCACAATGGGATCAACACAATGGACCCAAGTGAGCTGTTTCAAAAAACGGCTATCCACGAAACCTAACCTAAATACCATCCACATAAATATTATGAAAATTACACAAACTACACTGGTGTTAGGACTAAAATATCCATGTTCACAGTTTCTTATGCAGTTTTAGCGCAAATTTTATTTTAGCGCCATATTTATACCCTACACCACCATAGTGGGGAGGGTATATTGGATTGGTGCATATGTTTGTAACGCCCAGAAATATTGGTCCAACACTCACCTTAAAGTATGCCGATCGATTTAACGATGTCCGTCCGTCCGTCCGTCTGGCTGGCTGTCCATGTAAAGCTTGTGCGCAGAGTACAGGTCGCAATTTTGAAGATATTTCGATAAAATTTGGTACGTGATATTTTTCGGCCCAAGGATGGATGGGATTGAAACTGGTGAAAATCGGTTCATTATTTCACCTAGCCCCCATACAAATGTGCTCCCGAAATTTGGGTTTACCGGTCATAAATCTTTGAATTATGCAAGTATGCAAACAAATTTCACCAAAAATAAGTAATAAATAATGCTAAATCACATCTACAAATTTCGTGAAGATCGGTCCATAATAAGTCGTAGCTCCCATAGAAGGCCCACTTCCGAAAATCACTTAAAAGAGCATAACTCACTCAAAAATGTTGGTATCCAAATAATATTGAACACAAATATGTTTCGTGTATATACATATAATATGGTACATGTGAAAATATGTCAAGTCGAGTATAGATAGTCAAATATGGACTGATATTTATAACAAAAAAAAAGTTTGATTTAAGCATACAAATAACTTATTTGTGTGCAATTTTCGAAATAGAAATTTATTAGAGATTAATGAGTATTTTTTGCATTAGTATTAAATTATAATTATTGACCGACCGTTATAAAATTCGGTAGTGCAATTTTTATATATGTGTAAGGATTATTTGTGTCTAATTTTAAACTGGTAACAATATTTATAATAGATTTATTAAGGTGATTTTCGGAAGTGGACTTCCTATGAGAACTATGATTAAACATGGACCGAACCAAACTAAATTTCGTTTTGTGATTGGCATTATTTATATTAAGTTATATTCGGTCATGTTCTGTAAACCGAATCAGAGTAAATTTCTCATTTTAAAACGTATTCACATTTTTTGGTGTTCTGTAAACCGAATTCACATCATTTTTCTCGTTTTGAAATCGAATAAACACACCTAGTCAAAGGAAATCGAATGTGTAATTATTTTAATAAATGACTACAAAAATAACAAAAAACCGAGTGCAATATAAAATATGAAGTCTTTTTTATTTATTCTATTAAAATTACATGCATTTTAATATACAGGGTGGCTGATGAATATTGCTACATTAAGAAACTCAAATAACTGTTTTTCAGTGTATGGAATACATTTTTCTTTTATTCATGTTACAGCTCATTCAATTTTATTAAATATAGTTTAATTTGTTTTAAAAATAATGGAATTTAAATGCCCCCCCCCTGCTCGTTGATGCATGTGCGGCATCTTAGCAAAAAGTTGTTCATTACTGTTTGGAGAGTTGAGACAGGAATAGCCGCAATTGTTACTCGAATGGATTGCTTTAGTTCATTCAAATTTGTTAGATTTGCTTTGTAAACTTCCTGTTTGCAATAACCCCACAAGAAAAAGTCAGGTGCAGTAAGGTCAGGTGATCTGGGTGGTCAACGGAATGTGGAGTTTCTGGATATCAGCTTATTGGGAAATTTTCGTCGCAATTCTGTCATAACAGGTTGGGCTATGTGGTGCACCATCTTGCTGAAACCACACAGAGTTAAAAGTAGGGCCCGACACCACACTGTGACACGAAGTGGATGCAATACCGTCTCATGGAGTGTCTGTGGGTTGGAAGCACTCCATATTCGACAATTTTGTTTGTTTACGTTGCCGTTCAAATCGAAATGGGCCTCGTCAGACATTAAAAGACAGTTGAACATGTTTCCATCCTCTTCCACCACTTGAAGCATCTTCTGGCAAAATTCCAAGCGAATTGGCAAGTCTGCAGCGTTAAGTTTGTTGACCATTTGAATTTTATATGGGAATAACTCCAAGTCACAGAGTATAACAGAGGGGACAACTTTGACAGTTCAAAATCGCTACAATCAGCTGACACAGTAGGTATATTAAAAAGAGAAAGAAAATATTTTCTGTTAGTAAATTTGTAATGTGAAAAAGCAAAGCACTATATAAAAGACGAAATTTGTGAACAAAGCAAAATAAACAAAACAATTTTGTGTCAAAGCAAAATCTGTGGCAAAATAAATCAAACAATTAATTTGTGTTGTGTTAAATTATTTAATTTTCAGTGATTCCTTTAAATATAATTAATTATAATCTGTGCTTTGTATATTTTACGGTTAAGTACGTTGTGTTTTGTATAATCTGCAAAAATAATAATAATAGAAATACATGCACTTACCTTTTCCACCAAAATTGAATTTTATTTGAGTCAGAAATAAAGAAAAATAGTAACATAAAGAAACCGACAAGGCAGTTCTCAAAGAAAGAGACAAGAAAAAACCTACACTATCTTTGCTCTTCTGTCACCTCTGTTATACTCTGTGCTCCAAGTATTTGCGCATAATTGACTGTAATGACTGTCTGCTTATAGCCATTTGAGCAGATAAGCTTCTTGTCGAAACTCTTGGATTGTGTTGTATCACAGCAGCTACAGCACCGATTGTTTCCTCCGTTCGAACTGAAGGGTTTCGATGGTAAGGTCTTCTGTTGACTGACCCATTCTCGGCAAAATTGTTTACAAGTCTCATTATGGTCCATCTGCTCGGATTATAGGATTACCGCCAAATGTGCGCCTATACTCTCTTTGAACCGAAACTACGGACTCCAGTGCGTGATAACGGCGGCCAATCCAAATTCTTGTTTCGGTGTCCCAGTTATCCATTTTTGGCAATTCTAAAAATCAATCTGCAAAATAAAAAAAAATGGACCACATTCATTAAATAGAAAAAATGTTATTACATTTTTTTTTTGGTAGCGGCTTTCATCAGCCACCCTGTATTTGAATTTAAAAAAAATATTTTAAAATCACCCTAAAACTTCTACATATTTTTGCTTTAGAGTGACAAAAAAAAGTTTAATGAACAAAACACTTTTTTTTGTAGAAAATATAAAAGGCATTTGAATAAACAACACTCTTGTAATAATAGTAAACATTATACATTAAATTTTTATGACAAATACTTTATAACTAAATTAAATTTTAATTAAAAAAAACTTATTTAAAATAAAATAATTGCGTAAATCACAAGCATTTTGCAAAAACACAATTTATTTTTAACATGGCGATCACCATTTTTTCTTATTTTCGAAAAAGTAGAGACACCACTGTTTGTGAATATGTAGCTGTCAAAGTTTGTCTAGTACAATGTAGTGGATCGATAACCACTCACATCTCTAATAGTATATTTTCTTACTGTGAATTACAACACGAAATTTAAAATAAAAAGAGGAAGTTCAGAATCAAAACTCTGCCGAGTTATTAGCTCTTGTTTTTATTTAAAAAACTTCAAATCATCAGCGCTTTAAAAGTGCTTTGCCTTGGCGCTCTTTAGCCGGCACTAAAATAATTTAGAAGCCAGTGGCGTTACAAAACGCCGGCTAACAACCCTTAGGTAGGGAATTATATAAAAGGTGCAGTGCATACATTACAACAAACTCGGTATTTCTATATTATAAAAAATTTATTTTAAAATATTTGCGATAAAAATAAAGACCAAATATATAGCTGAATGTTCAATTACCTTAAATGTTCTTTTATTACTCACCATTCTTTAGCAATAAAATACAATAATTTGTCTGGCAACTCTAGAATTGTATAGGGTGTTTTTTTGAGAGGTATAGAACTTCGAATTGAAATAAAACACAAGAAAATCGTTTTAATGACCATCAATTTGGCTTTATTGGAAGGATAATTTTATGCCATTAATATTTAAATATGACTTCAGGCATGTGGCCGCCGCGGCTGGCTCGAATAAAGCCAATTCTACAGGTCCAATTTTCAACCACTTTTTCGAGCATATGGGGCCGTATGTCGGCAATAACGCCACGAATGTTGGCTTCCAATTCCCCTAACGTTTCTGGTTTGTTGGCGTAGACGAGCGACTTCACATATCCCCAAAGAAAATAATCCAATGGTGTCAAATCACACGATCTTGGTGGCCAATTGACAGGTCCATTCCGCGAAATTATGCGCTCATCGAATGTTTCCTTCAATAAATCGATTGTGGCGTGCGCTGTGTGGCATGTAGCGCCGTCTTGTTGGAACCACAACTCATCCACATTCATGCCATCCAATTCGGGAACAAAATAGTCGGTTATCATGGCTCTATACCGGTCTCCATTAATTCGGGTCCTCTTCAACACTTTGCTCTACAGCGGCAATTGTTTCTTCGGTGCGCACTGTTCGACGTCTCTGCGGATGCGTATTATCACATAGAGTAAACGTAGTGCGAAAACGATCCATGGTTAACCGAATTAATTGCTCTGATGGACGATTATGTCGACCATAAAATGGACGGAGCTTGCGGTAAACTTCGCGAACTGAACCGTTATTTTCGAAATAAATTTGCACGATTTGCAAGCTTTGTTCTTTTGTCAACCTGTTCATGATGAAATGGCAAACCAAACTGAACATAAATGACATTAGAGTTGCCAGATGTGACCACAAAATGCCAGTTTTATCTCTTTTCGAAAAACAAACCTGTAAAAAAACACCCTTTATAACATATGTTTTTGTAAAATAAACCACAAAAAATTTTTTTGACTCTGACGGTTAACAAAAAATTCGAACCTAATTTCGAATCATATCAATACGAGTAATTTGCAGAACACCAAAAAGTGATTTATTCGGTTTTAGAAATTTCTCGTTTTTAAAAACGATTCGATTTACAGAACAGGGCCGATTATCTGCAATATGCATGCATATTTAAACAATACAGCAAACAATTTGTGAGAAATATAAAATTTTTATGAAGGTTGTCTTTTACTAATTTTCAATTTCAAAATTCTGTCATAATCACCCCCATCGTGAATAAAAATTTCACATGAAATTTGTTTCCTTTTCACATTTTCCTATTAAAATTCAATGTTAAAAAAATAAAAGGGAACAAATTTAATGTGGAATTTTTATTCACGTTAGGGGTGAATAGTACAAATTCCTCCGTTGAGCTTATTTGTATATTATTGACGTTTCATAAGTTTCCCCTATGTTTATATTTTTTTATTTCCAGAACAAAACTCAAATTAGTATTCTCTAGTTTTTCCATGGTCGATCGTTTTGTAGGATGTTTATAGTTTCCTTACAAGATAATATACATAGCAGCGCATGGCGAATGCCAACAATCATTCTTGGAAGAGCAGCGGCTAGGAAAACCGTTTTTCTCCCAAAATATATACAAGGATATATATAAGTTTGTCATTCCGTGTGAAGCTCTGGGAAATATTCATCTGAGACCCAACAAAGTATATACATATATTATTGATCCTTATGAAATTTTAAGCCGATTGAGTTATGTCCGTCTGTCTGTCAGTGTAAAACACTCTAGCGTCCAAAAGACACAACCAAAATCAATAAAAACCCTTTTATAATTCTGCTAATCAGTTTGGTATTGAAAATCAGCAAAATCTGTATAGTAGAATCAGAGTTATGGACCAAAATGTGAGACAACCTCCATAGGTTAGGTTAGCAGTCGGCCGTGTAAAACGGCCCACTTAGGTCCATATCGTTGGTCCCATTGTGATGCCTGATTGAATAGGAGATTATAAAGAGAAGAGAAAGAGTAAAAGAGTGAGCAGGTTAATAGTGGGATGAGTGGAGTAATTATAAGAGAGTGAAAAGTATGAAAGATTTGAAGGAGAAACGTGTAGACCAAAACCTGAAGAGCGCAGATACCCAGATGGATAGATTAGGCTACTGCAGCCAATTACTGCTTCTGATAAAAGCGTCAATATCCTCCAACTTCAAAGCTGAAAATTCAGATAAGTCGTCAAAGAATGGTTGCCCCAGAAGACTGGTGCGAGATCCACTCATTGCTGGGCATTGACATAGAAGATGAGAAACCGTTTCTTCCTCCTCTTCATTATTGCAACTCCTACAAAAATCATCACTGGGTCTACCCTAGTCGTCTTGCATGATTGCCGAATTTGCAGTGTCCTGTGATCACCGACACCAAATTGCTAAGTTGTGGTCGCTGTAATTTCAATAAATACAGCGTGCGTTTCCTATTTAGTATAGGCCAAATCAGTCGTGTGACTGTACTAGTTTGTTCATTTTCCCACCTGGTTTGAGCTAGCTCATAATGGAAATTGCTGACTATTTGCTTACACTTCGATAGCGGAATGCCGCAAAGATGGTCAATGTTGTCGTCAGGTAACATGGCACCTTTCTTTGCCAAGTCATCTGCGATACAATTACCTGTTATGTCCCCATGCCTGCGCACCCATATGAGTGTAACTGTCGAATGTCTCGCCATCCTGTTTAAGGATGTCCGGCATTCATGGACCAAGATTGATGTAGTATGTACACCTGTTAGAGACTTTATTGCAGCTTGACTGTCAGTGTATATACGTATATCCCTTCCCGATATTCTGTAATAACTGATCTAATTAGCCGCCCGTTTTATTGCTGATATATCAGACTGAAGGATGCTACATCCCTTTGGAATTCTGAAAGACATCCTGATGCCGAATTCCTGAATGTAGACCCCACCGCCGACTCTCTCCCCTTTTTTGGAGCCATCCGTGTATATCCAACAGTTACATGCCGTCATGAATTATGAAGCCGAAGCTTTGTAAGAAGGAGGGTCTAGGAGTGCGATAGTCGATTAGTTCAGGAAGACATTGTATATTTTCCATGATGCTAGCATGTCCATAATGACTATGCTTCCAGACGCCCGTTACACTTAGTCTAACGGCAGTATTCATGGCTATATTCTTGGCCATTAAATCAACTGGAATCCAGTTTAGTATCGCAAAAAGCGACTTAGTAGAAGTAGTGCTTAATGCTCCAGTTATCAGGATCGCAGTCCTTCTTAGTATCTTGTTCAAGATGACACAATTTGAAGTCTTGTCAAGTGCCTTCCACCAGACCGAGACTCCATAAAATAAAATTGGTTTAATAACTGCCTCAAAGAGCCAGTTCATACATCTAGGGTTAATACCCCAGTTCTTTCCTATAGTCTTCTTGCAGATATACAAGGTTGACATAGCTTTAGATGCTCTTGCTAGTGTGTTGGGTTTCCATGATAGCTTATTATCAAGAACAACATCTAAGAATTTTGCCTTTTCCGAGATTGTCAGTTCTGTAGCATTCAATCTAGGAGGTAAAGGTTGGAATCTTGTACTTTCTAGTGAATATTACGAATTCCGTCTTGCTAGGATTGACGCTTAACCCACTTTCATAGCTCCACCTACTAAGTGTTTTAAGTGCATCCTCGATTCTCTGCGATATTGTGTCCAAGTGGAAACCCGAGACTGCCACTGCCACGTCATCCGCGTAAGCTACAGTTTTATGTCCCGTATTATTCATTTTCTTGAGCATATCGTTCATGGCCAAGTTCCACAATAGTGCAGATAGGACGCCTCCTTGGGGAGTGCCCTCAGTGGCTAATCTTGTGATGCATGTCGTGCCAAATTTGGAACGTATGGTCCTTTTACTCAATAGATTCGTTACGAACCTAGTGATTGATTCGTCGAGACCTAAGTCCCGTAGGGCTAATATTATGACTTCAGGTTTTACGTTATTGAAAGCTCCTTCTATGTCCAGAAAGGCTATCATTGTAAAGTTGTCAAATTCTAGCGATTTCTCAATATAGCTAACTATCGAGTGAAGTGTCGTCTCCACAGATTTGCCTTTCTGTAGGCATGTTGAGATGGCGAATAAGTCTTTGATCAATAGAATTCCTGATGTGGATATCTATGATTCTTTCTAAGATTTTCAAAAGGAATGGTGATAGACTAATTGGCCTAAAGTCCTTTGCCTTGGTGTGAGAGATTTTTCCTCCCTTTGGAATGAATGTTATATTGTATTCAGTCCAACGCATGGGTAGGTATGACCATGACAAACAGGCTTTATAAATGTTAATAAGCCAGGGAATGACTGAATCTAAGTTATATTGCAGATCAGCCGGTATGATGCCATCCGGAGCCGGAGATTTAAATGGACTGAAGCTTCCTATCGCCCATTTTAACCTCTCCTCGTTAATGTCAATTGAGGTTGTTGTCCGGAGGTATTGTTGTGGTATAATATCCGCAGAGTGCGACATATTACCCGGAAAGTGAGTATCCATGAGCACTTCAAGTGTCTCCAGACCATCACTAGTCCAACTGCCATCTGGTTTTTGGATATAACCGTGGGTCGTTGGTGTTTTTGATAGAATCTTTTGTAAGCGATTGGTCTCAGAAGAGCTTTCCACGCTACTACAGAAACTTCTCCAAGACGAGCGCTTTGCACTCCTAATCTGGTTTTTGAATTTATTCAACGATGACTTATATAAAGACCAGTTACCTGTTCTTTTAGCTTCGTTGAAAAGTTTGCGACAAATCTGTCTGGATTTCGCTATCTCCGTTGACCACCATGATGGTCTTTCCTTTCCTCTATATACTGAGGGTAAGCACGTTCGAGCCGTTGCTTCATTTATGGAGCATGCCCACAGCTTCCTCCATATCACTTATGTTCCCTATTGTAGGGGGTTGTGGAAGAATTTCCTTTATGATCTTATTGTGTTCAGACCAATTGGTTTTCCTCCTGTTTAGGTAAGGTATTTTCTTTCCTGGTTTCGTATTTATCGTAAATGTCAGATATCTATGATCTGAGAAAGAGCAGTCATCAGAGACTTTCCAGTCCCTAATCAACTGTTCATGACTCGCACTAGCGAGCGTTATATCAAGAACCTCCTGTCTATTTTCAACTACAAAGGTAGGTTCTGAACCTCTGTTGACTATCATTAGATCCGAATCTAAAATAAAGTCTAAAATGCACTCACCTCTTTCATTTATATCTGTACTTCCCCAGATAGTGGGGTCATCTGGGATCTGTTTGCAGTCCATTTCCTGTGGAGCTTCCAGATTTGCGCCGGAAGTTTCGGAGTCGATCTTGTCGTCACCACGATAAATGCGCAACTTTATACTACAGAATCCGTAGTAAAGGTTGTTTTGCCTTTTACGTAGTGGCTCCAAGGATTCCTTATTCAACAGTACGACCGCCTTCCTAGTCGTTCCTTCAGGAGCGGAGACCTTTATTACCTTCCAGTTATGGGAAGGTAGATCTGGGTTTCCACTCTGAATGAACGCCAGTATCTCCTCAGGGTTATGTGGTTCTGCCGGAATAATTGCAACTGATCTCGGTCGGCGCGGAATTTCACTGACCGGTATCACCTCCAATTTCGCGCCAGGCCACACTTCCCCTAGGGACGCAATTGCTAATTTTAGCAAGTTTGCTGAGCGTTCTGTTGAGCACGCAACCAATTTGACGTGGCCTTGGTACCAGCCAGCATCTACATTTTGAGGAGATGGTCCTGGATTATCCTTAAGGATTTTCCAGTACACCTTCAACCTTTTACGATAAACTATCATCCAGTTATCCTGAGAGATAGCTCCGTCGCTGTTACTTTTGTCAACAATCGCCCTCATTAGATGGTTCTTGGCAGCCTCACTATAGGGCATGTTGACTGTGTGGGCCTGCTTCGGAGGTTTAGTACTTGGCTGCTGACCCTGTTGTGAAATTGGCTCCTCCATAATAATTTAAAATTTTTAAATATTTTTCTTGCAATTTTTTGAAATGCAGATATTGCCATGGAATTTTGTATACATTATTTCTATGATAAAAGAAGAAATTGTGAGGAACTAGTAAAAATCGGACCATGATTTCTCATAGCCCCCATTAAAATATCTTCCCGAAATAAGGCTTAATGAGAAATAAATGCCTATAAATTTGGAATATTAATACAAAATTCGGCAAAAATAAGTGTCATATAAAAAGAAATCGCAAAACGAAATTTTGTTTTTTTCGGTCCACACCTTATAAAGACCACATCTAAAATTCACTTAAATACGTATAAATCTAGTACAAATATATTTACTAGGTTAAAATTCGACAAATATAATTTTTATAGATATGTACATAAATTGTTGTACTAAATTTTATGATGGTCGGTTCAAAATTAGTCATAACTCTCATATATGTATATTAGGCTGTCCCGAAATTTATTTTTAGATTTCTCAAGATCTCCTAGAATGTGCGTAATTCAACGTAGATTACCAAAATGATTTTAAAAATAAAATGAAACTATATCTTTAGGTCTCTACCAATCTTCAAAGTTTTGAAAAGTATGTAGTTATTTTCAGGATTATATTTCGCTATTCTTAATTTCGACATCTAAACTAAATGTGCCACGACTATGCATAACAACACTTTACCGGCGACTACGAATTTGCTAGACACAGTAGAGTTCGTTTATATATTTTTTTTTTTTTTTTGCATTTAATTATTTATTGAATCTTCATATTTGAAATGACAATAAGTATTCAAATCTTAATACTAAAAAGAAAATAATAAGCCCAGCCAGTGCTAGGCAAAATATTATGATACTACAAAAAATTTACATCCACTGATCCAGTCATCTGTTTTGCGCTTGAGTTAAAGCAAGGGTATCCCTCCTTCTCAACCGATTGTGGCCACTAAAGTTAAGGATGTCTCGTGCAAGTGGGTTTGGATGGTGTTCAAGTTTGCTGACATACTTTGATGCATATTTTGTAAATTCGACTTTTACTAATGGCACGCCTAGATCTTTGTGGATTCGAGAATTTTTAACATACCATGGAGCTGCAGTAATTATACGTAGAATTTTATTTTGACCCCTTTGAATTTTTTCAGTGTTTGATGCTGAGGCAGTACCCCATAATTGAATTCCATAACACCAGATTGGCTTTAGAATTGCATTGTACAACAAAAGTTTGCAATCCAATTTCAATGTAGAGTTTCTGCCGATTAACCAATTAAGTTGCACTGCTTTTAATCTCATTTGTGTAAGTTTCGCTTCAATATGAGACTTCCAAGTTAAACGGCGGTCGAGGTGAATGCCGAGGTATTTGACTTCATTATGTTGAGGAATAATTTGATAATTTATTCTGATGGACGAGCAGGTATCTTTTCGCAATGTGAAAGTGATATGAATACATTTTTGTTCATTTACCCTGATTTTCTAAAGCTCTAGCCAATTCTCTAGTTTATAAACATAATTCTGCAAATTCTGTTATGCAACTTGGTGGTCCTTATGGACGCTGACAAAGGCTGTATCGTCTGCAAAAGTTGACGTGTGGATTTTGGGGTCTGACGGCATGTCGGAGGCATAAATCAAATATAAAGTAGGGCCCAGTATGCTACCCTGTGGCACACCTGATTCAATTGGCTGAGCGGTACTTAAAAAATTGCCTTCTTTGATTTTAAATTTGCGACCGTATAAATAACTTTCCATGAGTTTATGGGTGTTAGCAGGCAGAGTTAATTTAATTTTGTGCATTAAACCGTCATGCCAAACTTTGTCGAACGCTTGGGACACATCAATGAAAAGGGCGGAGCAGTATTTTTTATCTTCAAACGACCCTCTTATCACATTTACCAATCTGTGAGTTTGTTCGATGGTACTGTGTTTAGCTCTGAATCCGAATTGATGATTTGGAATACATTCAGTGTCATTCAGAATTGGAGTCAACTTACTCATTAGCAATTTTTCGAACAGTTTAGAAATGGTCGGCAGTAGGCTAATTGGCCTATATGACTCCACTTTGGTGTGGTCCTTCCCTGACTTAGGAATCATAGTGATCATAGACACCTTCCAATCTACGGGATAGTATTCTAGGCGTAAAATAGCGTTGAAGATAAAGAGGATAATCTTTCTTGCTACACGAGGTAACTCCACAAGCATTTTATTGCTGATTTTATCCATACCTGGAGCCTTTCTAAGGTTCAGAGTACCAATAGCGTTTTGGACATCACGAAAGTTTAGTCTTAGAGGTACAGGAGGTCTAATAACGAGTGGAGGCAAATCAGATGCATTATTTGAGTTGTTTATAGTAAACACTTTTCTCAAATGATTAACAAATAAAGTCCCCTTCTCGGAATCATTTCTAGCCCAGTCACCAGTCGGATTTCGCAGAGGAGGCTTTCCTCTAACTGGTCTTTTCAAACCTCGTGCCGCCTTCCATAACGAATAGTCAGATTGTGGGGTACTATCAAGACCCTCCAAGTAAGATTTAAGTGAAGCCATTCTTTGGGTTTCTAAGAAATTTCTTAGTATATCTCTGCATACCCGTAGCCTAGCTTTTAGTTCAGGAGACCTGTGAATTTGCCACTCTCTTCTAACTCTTCTTTTTTCTGACAGGAGATGATCGAGTTCAGCGAAATAAGTTCTATTTGTCCCACTTCTGCACTCAACGTCGTATGTGGAGGCGTGATGTACAGCTCTTCGTATGTCCTCAGTAAACTTGCCAATCGACCCATCAATATCCTCGGTAGTTCTCAACAGTACATTTTCCGTGCAGTGGGAACTTAAATACTTTTTATACTTTATCCAACTTACTCTGGTTTTAGATATGTCCCGAAATGGAGAGCCATTCCCTTGAAGTAAACGCATTGAAATAATAGAAGGAGAGTGATCTGAAGACAAGTCTAATGAAGGCTCCACTTGTATCGATTCTACAGGGATATTTTTCACTACTCCGAAGTCAATAACATCGGGAATCTTCCGTCGGTCCGTCGGCCAGTAGGTGGGATGCCCGCTTGAGAGTACATCTAATCCCATTTTGGCAATGGTGTTGAAGAGTTCACGACCCTTCGGGGTCACCAGACGTGAACCCCAAAAAGTGTGTTTGGCGTTAAAGTCACCAGCAACTAAAAATCTAGCTCCAAGGGAATTGAAGAAGCTGTAGTATTGGTGTTCTTTTATTGAAAATCGAGGTGGCGAATAAATTGATGATAAAATAAAATTGTATTGACAGAATTCAATACAAATGTTTGTTGCTCACATATGTTGTTCATTAAATAATGTTTTATTTTGTTCTTTATAAGAATTGCCGATCCTCCACATGCTCTTCCGCGGGGATCTTTAGTATCATACAACACGTAGCCATTAATTTTGAAGTACGCTGTCGCCGTCAAGTGAGTTTCAGCAATCATCGTGACATCAATCTGCTTATCCATCAGGAAGTGTTCCAGTTCGTTTTTATGTTGGCGGAGGCCGTTCGCGTTCCAAAAACAAATTTTTAAACAAATCATTTCTTTAAAATGGCTTGTAAGATAGTGGATTGCATTTTCAGCATTTCCTGCATCATGGATGTCATAGTGGTCGTAAAAGTGTTCATGGTTTGGACAAGTGTCTGCAATGTAGTCTCTAGAGTGTTAATATTAGGCTCGTAATATTGTGATTTAGGTGCCTGCTCCAAACCTGGCATATTAGATTTAACCACGTTAGCGTAAGAAACTTGTCTAGAACTAGGCGCGTTTACATGACTAGTGGACCGTAACAATTGCGGGAAATTGTCACTCGATGCCAAAATAGGCTGTTGACGATGATCAGGTAATACTGACGTTTTGTTGGTACTTATGGCTTTCAAATGAGTGTAAATTGGACAACCTCTATAATTTGCGGTATGATTACCACCGCAGTTACTGCATTTTTTATTTTTACGTCAGTTTTGGACTTATTACATTGAGCAGTTTCATGTAGTTCCCCACACGCAACACAAACAGACGGCAATTTACAGTACGCTTTGGTGTGGCCAAATTCTTGACAATTAACACACTGGACGGGTCCAATGCGCTTATGCGGTTCCTCCACGGTAATTCTACGATGCAGAAGATAAATGAGATTGTAGATTGGATGGGACTCGTTTTTCTTTAAGACAACATCTCCAGGTTCCAATTCTACCCTGAACATGGGCTGAGGGATCTTTTCACGGTTTCTGATATTCACTACGCTCTTGATTTTGAACCCTTTGTCCATTAAACCGGTCTTTATCTCCGCAGGATCAACACATGGGTCTATACCCTTTAGAACGACTTGGAGTCCTTTTGCGCTTTTGAGCTGGTAGGTATAGAAGTCCCTAGTCTCCCTCTCCAACTGGTTGGACAATTTTCGAAAATCATCTTCCCTATTCACTTGGATCTTTGTCTCGCAGATATTTCCATGTTTCATTGAGGTTACGTTAAACATGTTTTCACCTATTACCGAAACAATTCCTTGTATCAATTTACTGGAAGTCGGCTCTCTCAGATAAATTGGTGGGGGCTTAAACGTCTTCTTAGGAAGTTCTGGCTCATCCGTCTGGAGGAGAGCAAACCTATTTTGATTATTACTCACGGTCTTAGGAGCTTTTGAATTTGATGACACTTGAGCAGACGTCGGGCTCCTCTGTCGCTTGAGAACGGTGATGTACTTATCCATACCTACTTGTTTTTTTGGTTTGACTGCACTGTTTGATGAAGATGATGTTTTTTCATCTGTTGAAATCACTATATTGGGCGAACAGGAACGACGCCGTTCTGCGGCTCTTGTAGTGAGAAAATTCTCCAGAGATTTTTTTATGGATTCTTCCTCAGAGACCCATTTAGTTGTTCTAGACGAGCTAAGCTCTTTCTCAGAATTACATCTGAGAGGAACACTCATACAATTTTTATGCGATTTTTAGTGTTTTTTTAAATTACCGATATTACCGTAGATTTTTTTTTAACCTATTACGAGTTATTTTTTCGCTTTTTTGTTTTATTTCAACCTATTACACTTTTTCACCTATTACGATTTTTTCACCGAAAATTCAGCCGCACTAAAAGTAACACGTCCGAACACTTCGATGAGACGAGACTGTTTATAATGTACACCGTTTATAAGAATTTTTTATTAAGAAAAAAAATCCAAAAAAAAAATTTTTTTCCGGACCCAAGACATTCACTTTCAAATTATACACCAATTATTACGGTTATAGCGAACTATTTTTTTTTTATTACGAACCCGTTTTTAAATTCATTTTATAGTTATAGCTTGCTCCTTAAAATATAGAAGCCCTTGAGCATGAAATAAAAAGTCTGGCAACTCTTTAAAATCACCTGTTACGTTTACTAAAATCACAATACGTAAATGGGGGTTTTCCCGAAAAAGAAAATTAAAAAAAAAAACTAAACTATGTAATTTATAATACATAAGTCAGTTGCAATAGTTACAGTCTTAAGTGCGGTGTTTGTGATTTAAAGAAATGAGGGCGAGTCGTAGTGCAACAACTTGTGTTATATTGAGACCATGATGATTGGGAACTTGATGATCGGCAGCTACCAACTATAAGATACCTCCTTAAATATATTTTATTTGTCAAGTACAACATGAAATTAAAGTACATATAATGGAAAAGATCCATCAAATTCCGATATACATATATGCGATAATTTTTGAAGAGATTGACAATATTTGGACCAAAGCTTCCATTCCAATAGTAACAAAGGAACGAGTTATTCAGTTACTCAAATCCTATTTCGAAAAGTATTTGAAAAGATAGCCCAAAAGCAAACGAAAAAAATGGTTTCGAAAACTAACTACAGTGTTTTTTGGAGTTATCTGAGAAGCTTTTCGACATTGCTGCTTGCAAATGCACTTCATTTGAATGTTGTACTTGTTTAAAACCTAAGAAAGTTTCAATCAATGAAAGAGGTTTCTTATTGGATCAAAGAAATTACAGAAAAATAGTTATACGTGGAGTTGATAAAAAAGAAACAGCTCGATTAATAAAACGAAAGCAGAGAAAAACTGAACATTCCATAAGAGCAGAAAAAAAGAGCTTTCCACTCAAGAAACCGATTCTGTTCCAGAAATTTGTGATGATGTTTCACTGTGTGAAAATTCAGAAGAAACGTATACAATAACGGAGGCATCTCCTACTAACACACTTTCGAGAGAAACACCTTGGACTTCAACGACGACTCGGAATACATTGCCGTTGCCAACAGTTGCTAAGGTCTATGATAGATACGGATTATCAACTCGTTCTGCTGCTGTTGCTTCTGCGGTGTTGGCTGACTTCGGCTTAATTTCTACCGAAAATTTATCTCTGGTAATTGTTAAAAACAAAATACACAGAGCTGTATCTAAAGTCCGGAAAGAAAATTCAAAAGAGATTGGAGGTATTGTTATTAAAAGCATTTAATTTGATGGACGAAAAGACAAGACTTTGATAAATGAGAAAATAGGAGATCGTTACCATCGCAAAAAAATTTTAGAAGAACACATCTCAATTTTAGCAGATCCTGAATCAATTTATTTGGGTCACACAACGCCAAGTCGCGGCACTGCAAGGGGCATTCTAACTTCGATCACAACTTTTTTAGAAGATAAAGGTTGGAACTTATATGACGTTTTTTGCATTAGATGTGACGGAACTGCAACTAATACCGGTTGGAATGGTGGCGTTATTAAATTTTTGGAGGAGTATTGTATGCTTCATGTAAATGAGTTACCCTTTCGTCATTTATTCTTGACTTTAGATGGTTGCACTTCGGGACCTAGAGAATATTGTGGACACCTACTTGTGATAATAAATCAACGGTGTCTTTTTGTGCGGTGGCTGGTAATTTGCCTGACTTGCCGAAAAATGTGGTGGATCAACTAAGTACGGATCAAAAAGTTCTTTATGAGATATGTAAAGCTGTACAAACTGGTTATTGTAGTCCTGAGCTGGCAAACCGTAAACCTGGAAAAATTGCACACTCGAGATGGCTTACCTTAGCTAATCGTCTACTCAGAGTTTACGTAAGTACCCTTAATCCATCAGAAAATTTGCAATTGCTTGTCAATTACGTTGTTAAAGTATACGCTCCGATTTGGTTCCTAATCAAAAAAAACCGTCTTTTAAAGAAGGAGCCAAACATATTTTTCACCTTATTATGTACTCTCGTTTTTTAAACGAAAATATCAGATCAGTTGTGGATTCTGTTATCGAAAGAAATGCTTTTTTTTGCTCACCCGGAAAATCTACTTGTCAGTATGCTGTTTGATGATTCGGGAGCTGGCATTGCAAAAAATAATCAAAGCTAGAGAAACTGAAAGTAGCACTAAATACAGAGTATTTAAACCACCAAAAATTAACTTCTCTGCTAGAGAAAAAACGAGTGTAGTTTTACAGCACCGCCGGTTATTTGGCATATTTCCAATGAGGACCTTCAAATCATGGCAAAAGATAACACTTTGGAAATTGATGACTTTCCTTATCACACACAAGCTGTGGAAAGATGTGTTAAACTGGTAACAGAGGCCTCTCAATGTGTAACTAGCGCTGCTTCTAGAGATGGCTTTATTAGAACCAGGTTGAAATCACGAGCAGAAATGCCAAATTTGGCCAAAAAAATATGTTTAAATTTTAAGTTTTTGTCACTTATTATAAGATTCATTTTCTTGTACATTGATTATAAAACATATTAATAAAATAAATTTTTGTCTCCTATTTTTTTTTTGTTTTTTTTTACTTTACATAGCTAGGGCTTATGTTTGTTACAACGTTTTCAAAAGTAGATCCCTAAAGATGGCATGTAAATCCAGTTTTATTACTTTTTCCGTAATCTGTGTAGAATTACGCAAATACCTCTTGCGAAAGTGTAGCTCAAAAAATTATTTTTGCCATTTAAGGACGGGACAGCCTAATGTATATATCTTATAAATATCGATATCGACTCAAAACTTTACACAGATTATTTATATATACACAAAAATCATACCACAGAAATTTGTGAATTTCGGTACATATTTCCCATATAAAACCCTCTTCCTAAAATCACTTCAGTACTCATAAATCTCGTATAAATAATGATACCTATCTAAAATTTTGCACGGAGCGCTGGATTTTGAAAATATCGTCCATATTTGACCATATAAAGGGGGTTACTCTCTATTGCCATGCGATATGCGTACAAATTGATACTCTTACGCATCGAATTTACTTTCGCATTGCAATAGAGAGTAACCCCCACTTCCAAAATTTACGTTAATACTAATATGTGTCTTAAATGTATATATGTACTATTATTATATTGAAATTCAACGTGGGATATTCTCATATGTGGGTCAATTTCAAAAAAACGTACACAACTTCTTCAATATGTACTTTCCATTTGAAATTATGATCGACATATACTCCAAGATATTTGTAAGTGTTTGCGATTTCTATTGTGGAAGAGCATTGATCTGATTCGTAGTTAATGTTCATAGATTCATTATTATGGAGACAATCAACGGAGTGAAATTTTATTTTTATATCTGTATATAGAAAGTGACGTGGTTTAATGTGCATAATTTTCGTCTTGGATGCATTAATTACACTGTGCTAGAATTTGACACTTTTTTTGTGACAAACGGGGCACCAGGCGGGTTAACCTAATTCGGGTACGCTGAATCCAGTGGTGCTAACCGTTTTTTTTAGGTTAGCTCGTTTTTTCGAAATATACCGTTATTTATATATTTCATCTTTTGTAAATAAAATCAAAAGTTGTAGACAGATTTTAATTATTTATGTCTTGTTTTCTTTGGAACTTTGTTTGCTATACCTGCAGAAGAAGCACAGCTACATTTTTCAATTTTTTATGCCGTTTTAAAAAACAAAATTTTTTAAATTTTGCTAAAAAAAACTATTTTTTTTGGTCAAAAAAAAAATTATGTTTCTACAACGACTGCGCATATTGGAAAAAGTTTTTAGTTTATTCAATAAACTGAACCGTTTTTGAGTTACGCGAATATATGTTGTGCAATCTCCTCCATTTTCGAAATAACGGTATATTTCGAAAAAACGAGCTAACCTAAAAAAAACGGTTAGCACCACTGGATTCAGCGTACCCGAATTAGGTTAACCCGCCAGGTGCCCCGTTTGTCACATTTTCCAACTAGCACAGTGTTATCAGACTGTGATCATGGCACCATTTAACTCATATCGTCCCAGCGAATATTTTTTGTTAATAAATTTATAAAACTTGGTAGTTGTAAGGTAATTTGGGACCAGAAACCACGAATTTGAAGTCGAAATTTTTTTTAGATTTTCTGTTTTTGAGAAAAATGGTGTTCGATTAATCGAACACTGAGTACTATTTGACATAATTCTTTTATTGTTCCTATATATTGTGAATAACGAAAAAACAACTTTTTTCATTAACTCAAATCAATTTATTTAATTCATTAAAGAAAAATAGAAGAAATCATTTATTTAAATTACTAATATGTATTACTTGTTTCGTGATATGCTTCAAAGCAATGTGTATGAGTGCAACATTGCACTTTTTGCATAAAAAAGAACTTGGTTTATGGCATTTCTTACACCTCCACTTTTTATTTTGCTCTATTTTAATATTAAGATGCTTATTTTTTCTTATGGGAAGACTATTTGTTGAAAGCCTTGGTGAGTCAACAACACTGTCATCGCTCGTTGAATCATTATCTTCTTGTTGCACCATTAAAGAATACGCAAGATCTACTCGAAAATCCTTTTGCGATGCAAGCGTTTACCAACGAAGAATTTAAAGTAGCGATCCATAAAGGCCAGTACTATTTCTTTGCTCGAATTACAACACTATAATTTTGTACAGCATTGTCATGCAAATCTACTCCTCCCATTCCTTTGTTGTAGTTTTACAATAGATGGGGTTGGTTATAATTAACAAAACGACCGTGTTCTATATATTATACTGCCATCATTATTTTTCTTTTGCTTTTTCCATCGTTTCACAGGAACAGTAGGATGGATTTGATCAAAATTGGTGGCCACTGTGACTTCTTTATTATCCTGCCAACGGCAAATTAAAATTTTATTTTTGCTGTCAAACTGAAAATCATGATCGTCTCTCCCCAAAGATTTTCCGGTTTTCAGCTCAGCTCCTCCGATTCTATTTGCTCGCACAGTACCTGTTGCACACAATCTTCTTTCAATCAGTAGGCACATGAGGTAATAAGAAGTGAAAAAGTTGTCAAAATACACGGTATGCCTATCTGCAAACTCTACATTTCCTAATAAGCGAAGAACCACATCGGCTCCTAAGCCAACTTCCTTGTTGTAGTTGTTCGCCTTCCCGGCATAAGGTATGCAGTTGAAAAGAAATCCAGTTGAAGAGCAGAGGCACCATAACTAACCGAATTGGCTTACCGCGTACAAACATTTTGCAAGAGTGCCATGCAGCCATGCATAATAATGTAATTTGTAAATCCCCTTACTATAAATATAGTCGTACCATATAAGAGCAGGGGGCTAATTCTCGCATTCGTATGCGAGTAAATTTTCATTCGAACGTTCGAATTTTTTAACATTTGGGATTCTCTCATTCGATAGCGAATAAAATGTATCGAAATTTCTAATGATGGCATTCGATAACGAATGATTATTCGAACGCAACCTTGCGAGTTTTTACTCGTAAGCAAAGAAGCGTTCGAAATAACGTTTTTTTTTAGCAAACAGAAGAAAAAAAGAAAATGTTAGTAAAAAATTTGTTACTTACTTTAAAAAATATCATAATATTAATAATTTTATTACTTTTAGGTCAAAAATTTCAAAAATAAATTTTAGCTATGCTTGCTTTGTGAGCCTAAAACGTCTTTTGAGTCTAGAAAAACACATGCATACATTAATACATACATATGTAGGTATGTATGTATGTACTTATTTATACTTACTCATTGTTTGTCAATCTTAATGGGACGAAGGTGTTTCTTATGTCATTCATATTTTGTAAGAATCAAAAGACGAAGAATAAAAAAACATAACTGGGTCCATTTTTAATTTAAAAGAACTTCTTTAAAAAATGTTGCTTTTACTTGAGTTATTTTTTGCAGAACCATATGTTTTTTGTTTATATTTTCTTTTATTTTATTCAGTGTTGTAATACGTACTTATTTAAGTTTTTTACAACACTGAAGCAATGAATCGATTCGATTCGTATCGAGTACCATCATTAGAAAACTTTGCACTGTCGAAATAAATTTCGATTCGAAAACAATTTCGATCACGACTGCCAGAATTAGCCCCCAGAATAATGCCACCATATCTTTATTCTATTTTCATGCTTTCTGTTAATTTAAATGTTTTTAAAAAATTTCAATATAGTAATTCATTTTGTTTTAGCAAGCCTTTGTAGAAAAAACAAAAGTACGAAATAGTGCCCAGCGTTCGATTAATCGAACACTACTTTTTGAAATCAAATCATAAAAACACAAGTGAATATCAAAAACATTTTGTATCATTATTAAAAGTTTAACTCTTTTTCAATTAAATTACATTTTCCTTTTTTTTATTTTTTATTATTTTACATATAGTTTTAAATTTTTAAAATAATGCTAAAATTCATGTTTTTTTGTTCCCCCTTTTAAAAAAAGAGGGAGTGATGTAGGTATGATCTTTAATTTTTATATTTGTAGCTAAGCTCCTACAATATGTTATTGTAAAAAAAAAGAAAGTTCTAAATCTTTCCTAAAAAGAGAAAAAAATATTTAAAAACGATTGAAATTTACTGTTCGAAAAATCGAACATCGGGACGATATGGGTTAATTGCGATGTCGAACTCATGTTGTAGTATTTTAGTAGCTATATTTACATCTTTATGTGCAACTACAATAGCTGTGTCATCAGCATATGCAAACGTTTTGTAGAAAAAACAAAAGTACGAAATAGTGCCCAGCGTTCGATTAATCGAACACTACTTTTTGAAATCAAATCATAAAAACACAAGTGAATATCAAAAACATTTTGTATCATTATTAAAAGTTTAACTCTTTTTCAATTAAATTACATTTTCCTTTTTTTTATTTTTTATTATTTTACATATAGTTTTAAATTTTTAAAATAACGCTAAAATTCATGTTTTTTTGTTCCCCCTTTTAAAAAAAGAGGGAGTGATGTAGGTATGATCTTTAATTTTTATATTTGTAGCTAAGCTCCTACAATATGTTATTGTAAAAAAAAAGAAAGTTCTAAATCTTTCCTAAAAAGAGAAAAAAATATTTAAAAACGATTGAAATTTACTGTTCGAAAAATCGAACATCGGGACGATATGGGTTAATTGCGATGTCGAACTCATGTTGTAGTATTTTAGTAGCTATATTTACATCTTGATGTGCAACTACAATAGCTGTGTCATCAGCATATGCAAACGTTTTAGCTATTTTTAAAGCATTAATAAGTTCGTTAGAATATATCAAATATAAAATGGGACCTAATTTTGAGCCTTGTGGTACTTCATAATCAGTTGCAGTTTCTCCGCTCAATGTGTTGCTAACTTTAACATAATATTTTCTTCGATTGAGGTAGTTCTTAAATAGTTCCAGCGAATTTCCCCGAATTTCAAATCTTTCGAGCATTTGTAGAAGTTTTGTGTGCGATAGGGTATCAAAGGCTTTGCTAAAGTCGATGAACATAGTTAGACAATGGTGGTTTTTGCTCAGTCGTTCGTTAATGTAGTTCGCGAAGCTCCCCAGTAGCTTGTTAATGCTTTTCGCTAGTTGGAATCCGAATTGGTTTGAATTTATTATTTGGTATTTGTTTATATAATTATTTAATCTTTTACATACAATTTCTTCCATAATTTTTTCGATAACAGGTAAAATCGATATTGGCCGATAGTTATTAAATTCATTTTTTTTACCGTTTTTATAAATTGGACGAACGTACGAGACTTTGAGTATATTGGGTATAATAGAAGTATTTAATATCATGTTTATTAAATTTGTAATAATCGGCGTCATTATACTAGCATTATTTTTTAAATCTATTGGTCTAATACCATCGCATCCCGCACTTTTCTTAACGTTAAGGTTGTTTAAAAAACCGAAAATTTCTTCTTTATTTGTGTTGCTGAGGTATAGAGAGTTTTATAATACTCGGGGATAATGGTTTATTGTTCTAATTTCGCAGTTGTGTAGTATATTTTTCACATTTTGTTCAAAATTAGTTGCAAAGTTATTGCATATATCCGTTAAATTCATATTTTAAAAATTTTTTAATATTGTATCGTCTACATTGTTCGTTTTTTTGCCTAGTATATCGTTTATTATTTGCCACGTTACGCGCATATTGTTTCTATTTTCGAATAATTTGTTTTTATAAAAATAATTTTTAGCATAATTTAGCTGTTTGTGTAATATATTTCTAAATTTTTTGTATTGACATTCATTTGATTTATTATTTTTATTTGATAACCATTTTTTGTAAAGTTTATCCCTGATTACACAATTTTTTATTAAAGTATCGTTCATCCATGGATTTGGTATTCTATTTTTCTTCTTTAGCACATTTTTCTTTGAATTATTATAAATGTTTTTAAATTTTTCATAAATTGCATATACATATCATCTGGATTTGTAATATTTATTAATTCATGCCAATTGGTTGTACGTATTTGATTTGTTACTTTATCATTACATATTTTTGTATAGTGGGTTGCTTTGTTTTTGTTTTCGTTTACATCATCATTTTCTTTGATACAACATAAGAGCAAAGACTATAACCTCCTTATTCAAAAACGATTATTAAATTTAACAAACGTTTATTAAGGCTAATTTTATATGGAAATCTGTCATAATAAACGTTTGTTAAATTTAGTAATCGTTTTTGAATAAGGGGGTAAATATATAAAGATGTTGCACGCAGGGTTGTCAGATTTTTTTGAGCTCCGTCGCCAAAACAGATGTAAAAAATCGCCAAAATTCGCCAAAATCCGATTTTGTTCAGTTTTTAATTTTTTTTATTATTTAAAAGAAATAAATTTTGTTTACACAAAAAAACCTAGTTCAATTTTGAAGTCAAAAATCGCCAAAAATTTAAAAAGAAAAACAAAAAATCGCCAAAAATATTTTTTTTTTACTTTTTGTTAGATTTTTTTTTTATTTAATTTATTAATTGTTACTTATTAAACAATATTTTAGTAAAACATATACACATTTATATCCGTTTTTGTATTTTTTACTATTTAAAAAATTTTAAAACTTTGTTAAAAGAGAGTTTTAAATTAGATAAAAATGGAGATCATATTTAAAAAAAAAAAGTAAAATTAAGTAGATAAGTCTAAAGTTCGTAAACTTCATCCTCAGCGATTTCATTACTAGAGTCTTGACTTTCATACATAGTTGAGTTGAATTTTTTTATCATTTCATTTGTCGGTGTAAACGAATTGCAGCATAATTTGTTTACGTTTATATGATTAATTATTCTCAATAGAGCGTCTAAAAGTTCATATTGAATTTTATTACTTAGTCAAGTTTTTGTATAATTCATTATTGAAAAGACCCTTTCAACGCAGACATTACTGGTTGGAACTATCAATATATGTAGTAAGAACGGCCTTAAAATGGTACGTACCTGCTGTATCGTGATAATCAAACACTTTTGGCCAAAATTCAAGTAAATTTGTTGGAATTTTGTTATTAAAATAATTATTCCAATTTAAGAACGGAAGTTTTCCCCATTGAGTTTCATACACGCCTATTGCTACATTTCGTTCCATAAATGGTCTTAATGTTTCTTGAACAACGCCAAATTTAGTTTGAGATAATATATTCGCACACTTTGAAATAGAAAATTGTCCAAAAGCTTTAAAAAAGTTCATATTTTCTGGTAATCTGCTTATCATCTCTTTTAAAAGTTTCTTTAAATACACAAAACAGTTTTCTTTAAGTACGATTATTTCTACTTCGGTCAATTTCGCATTTCTTAATTCTGTTTCAAACTCTGCAAAATCAATTGCATCTAGAGGTAAAAATGAATTTGAAGAATCAATAGCTGCATGTGTAAAATTTTTCATTGTTTTCAGTATAATATAAAACAGAAGGTTTGAAAACTTTTGTTGAAAACATAAGAAGTGTACAATACATTTTTTCATGCATGCTTCCTGCATGATATTCAGCCGGTTCGGACCGGTTCGCTCGAACCGGTTGCTAAAATTTTAAAAATTTTGCGAACCGGTTGTTGCATATTCACCCTTCTCGTGAATAAAAATTCCATATGAAATTTGTTGGGGTGATTATGTTTTTTGTTTTAACGGTTTTATATAATGTGTATTTATCAAGGTGATTAGTCTCGGCAACAAACACAATATTGTTCAGTTGTTCATTGTCCAAACGTACAAACAAATGATTTTATTTTGGTCATACATTGGATTCTTGGATGATGATGTTTTCGATAGCGTTTTCTTCAATCTTTTGAGAAAAAAATAAAGCAATTTTTTTTGACTTTTATTTTGCAAAATCAAAACCATTTTTTTTATTAAACGAAAGTTTATATCATTTCCTTCAAGAGGCTTGTGGTCTGTTACTGGGATGCGACTTTAAAATTTTCGCTCAAAATAAGCGAACCGGTTGTTAATTGTTTCGAATATCACCACTGCCTGCATCCATGCTGTCCGATTGAAATTCCAAATTCAGCTGATTCATTTCGTTGACAATTGGATTTATAAAAACCAAAAAAAAAACGATTTTTTTCATCACATAATTCATTATAGATGTTTTGGGCAATTGGATTTATAAAAACCAAAAAAAGACGATTTTTTTCATCAAATAATTCATTATAGATGTTTTGGTGAAAATCGCCAAGAAAATCGCCAGTGATATCAAAAACCGCCAAAAAATCGCCATGTCGCCAAACGGAAAATCTCGACGCCAAACACGTTTCAAAATCGCCACGTTTGGCGAGAAATCGCCATATCTGACAGCCCTGGTTGCACGCAGTGTATTTAAAATTGACAAAATTTTGTGCTTCCTCATGATGCGGGAGGGAAGACAAAAGGGAAAGAAGCACAAAGAGCGTAACAATCTCCCGTTCTCTTGTTGTGTATAAGATCTTTTAATTCTCATTTATCATTGTTTGTGTGCATGTGTGTGTGTTGTACATTGCATTAAAAATGTAAAAATAAAATAAAAACCTAAGAAAAGAATTTTTGTTTCTTGCAATTTTTGTGCAAATAACTTTCGTCAATAATATGACCGATTGTGTAATTGTAGGGTAAGAGTATGTGTTTTATTGTTCTACGTACAAAACTATATCGATTCGCACCGAATTATAATGCTATTTTTTAGACTATTCAATTATGTGTGTATGTATGTACTTACCATATATAATTTTATAGACAGTTCAAATATGAACTTCTGTCTCTATTTTTGTATAGAATGAAGTTGTAATAACACGAATGTTTTTTTTTGTTTAGTATTTATTAAATTTATTTATCAGTGTTTCAAAATTTTAACTTTTTCTATATGTACTTGATAATTTGTATGTTTCCCATGTGGAATGCTTCCGTAGTAAAATAATAACTAGTAATTAAGAATCTTCATTCTGTGTTTATAACATTCGTTATTCTCATCAAACCGTAAGGAATAAATTGTATTTTTGGTGCAACTTACGCATTGCTCGGAATCATTTGTATAATTTTTTGCATGAACAAACATTTCTGAAGGATATGACAAAATTTGCGCTGGTTTATTAAATCTAAACGACATTTAACGCAAGATATTCGTTGAGCTACATATGTATGTAACCAACAAAATATCGACTTGATATTAATTCTATTGTTGGATGTAAAACAATCGGCGTCTTCATTAAAATATTCTATATTTTATATACTATACTTATATGATATACTTCCAGTCCTTATAGTATCTTCTAAAATTGTTTGAAACTCTATAGGTAAAACATTGCATCATCGTTTGCACAATTTGATGAGGTGCTAAACTGAGTCATTTTTAAGGATAATAACTTAGCTATTGCCAAATTAAATTCATGAACCGATGGATTTTTTTCAGTGTCCACCTTTGGCGCGTATATATGAAAACAACTTTTTTAAAGGATCTTGGTTAAAATGGCTCGTTAAAATGCAAAGTAAATTTGAATTTAATTAATGTATGTAATAATTAAGTGATTATTTTCATTATTTGCTAGTTTTATTTCTCTCTAAATATGTAATTCTAAAAATTTATATAATAAAGGTTTTTATTTCGGTGCGAATGAATATAGTTTAATTTCTACAACAATAAAACACGTATTCTTACCCTACAATAACACAAACGGTAACATTGATTGAGAGAATTTTCCTAGCAAACATATTGTCAAACGCTTAAAATAAGAAAAAAAGAAAGAGTTTTAGCCAGATATAAACACCTTAAGAAAAAATATCAGGGACCTTATATAACAATTATCAATATCAAAAAACAATTTTAAAACAGTTAGTTTTAGAAAAAACAAAAATAAGTCCATCTAAAACAGTTTTTTATTTTTGTGTTCAATTGTAATTGAATCGCATGTGTTTGCTATGCTTCGTCCAACAAGAAGCAACAACAATGCTTAATAAATTTTGGAACAAAATGACGATAACCATCCGCATGCGTTCTCATCGCTTGCTCAACGACGACTGAATGAATGTTTTGAAAAGAGCATAACAAATGTGTGTAAAATTCTCTCATTAGCCAAGGGGATTTTCGCAAAATCCCATCAATAATTTAGCAGTGGCAGAACAATGTATGGCAGTGCAACATCTTTATATATTTATAGTCTTTGATTTACCGTTTCTTGAATTATTGCGAAATTCTTTCAGTTTTAGCAAAATCAGCCATGGAAGTATTACAAAAGTATTAATCGTTTACAAATAATGAAGTGCATACATATGTATATTAAATAAAAAATGATGAATTTTAATATTTCAAATTAATTTAAATCGTTTCATGCAATAAAACTGTGTTTAGTTAAATAGGAGGGCGGTTCGGAAGCGTCTTAACCTAGCACAGAAAGAGAATAGTTAGTTTTTCAAAAACATTTCTAGTTTTCAATATAATCTTCTGAATCTTCAATACACTTAGTCCAGCGCTTATCTAGCAATTATATCCCTTAATTAAAATTGTTTTACCTTTTTGCAGATAGTCAATCAACAAAAAATACCTTTGAAGTACCAAAAAAAGTTCAGTTCCAAAAATCTCTTAAATGCGCATAAATCCTTTATAAATGCCAATATCAAGTTGAAATTCAACACAAATAGTCCATACATATATGCAGTGCTGATATTCAGCCGGTTCGGACCGGTTCGCTCGAACCGGTTGTTAAAATTTTAAAAATTTTGCGAACCGGTTGTTGCATATTCACCCTTCTCGTGAATAAAAATTCCATATGAAATTTGTTGGGGTGATTATGTTTTTTGTTTTAACGGTTTTATATAATGTGTATTTATCAAGGTAATTAGTCTCGGCAACAAACACAATATTGTTCACTTGTTCATTGTCCAAACGTACAAACAAATGAATTTTATTTTGGTCATACATTGGATTCTTGGATGATGATGTTTTCGATAGCGTTTTCTTTAATCTTTTGACAAAAAAAATAAAGCAATTTTTTTTGACTTTTATTTTGCAAAATCAAAACTATTTTTTTTTTAAAAAAAAGTTTATATCATTTTCTTCAAGAGGCTTGTGGTCTGTTACTGGGATGCGACTTTAAAATTTTCGCTATTTTTATCAAAATTTGGCAAAAATATAATTTTATTAAGCGAACCGGTTGTTAATTCTTTCGAATATCACCACTGCATACATGTATATTAGGGATGCCAGATGTAGATGTTTTGTATTTGTTTATGCCAAAAAAGCAAGTAAAAACAATTGTCTGAATCTTTTACATAATTAAAAATTTTCGGGATTTGACAAATCCCGAATCCCGGGATTTGCTTTAAAAAATATTGGTCCAACACCCACCTTAAAGTATACCGATCGGCTCAGATCCGTCTGGCTGGCTGGCTGTCCATGTAAAGCTTGTGCGCAATTTTGAAGATATTTTGATCAAATTTGGTGACATTTTTTAGCCCAAGGACGGATGGGATTGAAACTGGTGGAAATCGGTCCATTATTTCACCTGGTCCCCATACTAAAGTCCTCCCGAAATTGGGGTTTACCGATCATAAATGTTTGAATTAAGCAACGAACCAAACAAATTTCATCACATATGAGTGGTAAATGAAGCCAAATCACATCTACAAATTTTGTGCAGATCGGTCCATAATTAGTCGTAGCTCTCATATAAGTCCCACTTCCGAAAATCAGGTTAAAGAGCATACCTCTCTCAAAAATGTTGGTATCCAAATAATATTGAACGCAAATATATTTCATATGTATACAACTAAGAGCCGAAATAGAAGAAATATCAAAGATTTCAAATTAACAGTTCAAATAAAAATAATAATTGTTCTATTCTCTTATTTTGAAATTTATAAATGTAGAAATTAAATGCCAAATGACATATAATTTTTATCAACCTAATTATTTATACAGTGTAAAAAACTATGTACATATGTATGTAATGTAATTTTTTTTTTTAAATTATTAAAGGTTTATAAACTTTTAATAAATGAAAAAAACTATAGCTTTGAGACAATTTTTTGTTTTCAAATAAATTAATATTAAATATATGTTACTTTTTTGTTTCTTTATTACTTTAATTCAATGTTATATTTTTATTTAAATTTATGAATTAAATAAATAGTTTTTTCATTAATATTGTAATTTTTTTAATATGAAACACAAATTCCGAAGTGTATTGATGTCATTTTAGAGCATTAAATCAGTCTCGTCTCATCGAACTGTTCGGACGTGTTACTTTTAGTGCGGCTGAATTTTCGGTGAAAAAATCGTAATAGGTGAAAAAGTGTAAAAAGTTGAAATTAAACAAAAAAGTGAAAAAAAATCGTAATAGGTTAAAATATATAAAAAAATAAAAACATTAAAAATCGTATAAAAACTGTATGAGTGTTCCTCTCAGATGTAATTCTGAGAAAGAGCTTAGCTCAACTAGAAAAACTAAATGGGTCTCTGAGGAAGAATCCATAAAAAAATCTGTGGAGAATCTTCTCACTGCAAGAGCCGTGGAACGGCGTCGTTCCTGTTCGCCCAATATAGTAATTTCAATAGATGAAGGAACATCAACACCTTCTACATCAAATAGTGCAATCAAACCTAGAAAACAAGTAGGTATGGATAAATACGTCACAGTTCTTAAGCGACAGAGGAGCCCAACATCTGCTCAAGTATCATCAAATTCAAAAGCTCCTAAGACCGTGAGTAATGATCAAAATAGGTTTGCTCTCCTCCAGACGGATGAGCCAGAACTTCCGAAGAAGACGTTTAAGCCCCCACCAATTTATCTGAGAGAGCCGACTTCCAGTAAATTGGTACAAGGAATTGTTGCTGTAATAGGTGAAAACATGTTTAGCGTAACCTCAATGAAACATGGAAATATCTGCGAGACAAAGATACAAGTGAATAGGGAAGATGATTTTCAAAAATTGTCCAACCAGCTGGAAAGGGAGACTAGGGATTTCTATACCTACCAGCTCAAAAGCGCAAAAGGACTCCAAGTCGTTCTAAAGGGTATAGACCCATGTGTTGATCCCGCGGAGATAAAAACTGGTTTAATGGACAAAGGGTTCAAAATCAAGAGCGTAGTGAATATTAGAAACCGTGAAAAGATCCCTCAGCCCATGTTCAGGGTAGAATTGGAACCTGGAGATGTTGTCTTAAAGAAAAACGAGTCCCATCCCATCTACAATCTGATGTACCTTCTGCATCGTAGAATCACCGTGGAAGAACCACATAAGCGTCAGGGACCCGTCCAGTGTCTCAACTGTCAAGAATTTGGTCACACCAAGGCGTATTGTAAATTGCCGACAGTTTGTGTTGCGTGTGGGGAGCTACATGCAACTGCTCAATGCGATAAGTCGAGAACTGACTCAAAAATCAAAAAATGCAGTAACTGCGGAGGTAATCATACCGCAAATTATAGAGGTTGTCCAATTTACACTCATTTGAAAGGCATAAGAACCAACAAGACGTCAGTATTGCCTAAACATCCTCAACAGCCAAATTTAGCATCGAGTGACAATTTCCCTCAATTATTACGGTCCACTAGTCATGTAAAGGCGCCTAGTTCTAGACAAGTTTCTTACGCAAACGTCGTTAAATCTAATATGCCAGGTCTGGAGCAGGAACCTAAAACCCAATATTCGGCTCAGAATATAGAGACAACATTGCAGACACTTGTCCAAACTATGAACACTTTCACGACCACCATGACATCCATGATGCAGGAAATGCTGAAAATGCAATCCACTATCTTGCAAGCCATTTTAAAGAAATGATTTATTTAAAAATTTGTTTCTGGAACGCGAACGGCCTCCGCCAACATAAAAATTAACTGGAATACTTCCTGATGGATAAGCAGATTGATGTTATGATGATTGCTGAAACTCACTTGACGTCGACAGGGTACTTCAAAATTAATGGCTACGAGTTCTACGATACTAAAGACCCCCGCGGAAGAGCTTGTGGAGGTTCGGCAGTTCTTATAAAGAACAGAATAAAGCATTATCTAATGAATAACATAAGTGAGGATTACCTCCAAGCAACAAACATTTGCATTGAATTCTGTCAATACAAATTTGTTTTATCATCGATTTATTCTCCGCCTCGATTTTCAATAAAAGAACACCAATACCATAACTTCTTTAAATCCCTTGGAGCTAGATTTTTAGTTGCTGGCGACTTTAACGCCAAACACACATTTTGGGGTTCACGTCTGGTAACCCCAAAGGGTCGCGTACTCTTCAACACCATTGCTAAAATGGGCTTAGATGTACTCTCAAGTGGACATCCCACCTATTGGCCGACGGACCGACGGAAGATTCCCGATGTTATTGACTTTGGGGTAGTGAAAAATATCCCTGTAGAATGGATGCAAGTGGATCCTTCACTGGACTTGTCCTCAGATCACTCTCCTACTATCATTTCAATGCATTTCCCTCAAGTGTGTGGTTCTCCATTTATGAACATGACTAAGACCCGAGTAAGTTGGATAAAATACAAAAAGTATTTAAGTTCTCATTGCACGGAAAATGTTGTGTTGAGAACAACCGACGATATTGATGAGTCGATTGGCAACTTTACCGAGGACCTTCGACGAGCTGTGCATCACGCTTCCACTTATCACGTTGAATGTAGAAATAGGGCAAACAGAACTTATTTCTCTGAACTCGAACATCTCCTATCAGAAAAAGAAGAATGAGAAGAGAGTGGCAAATTCACAGGTCTCCTGAACTGAAAGCTAGGCTACGGGAATGCAGAGATATACTAAGACATTTCTTAGAAACCCAAAGAACGGCCCCACTTAGATCTTACTTGGAAGGTCTTGATAGTACCCCACAATCTGACTACTCGTTATGGAGGGCGGCAAGAGGTTTAAAAAGACCAGTAAGAGGAAAACCTCCTTTGCGAAATCCGACTGGTGACTGAGCTAGAAATGATTCCGAGAAAGGGACATTATTTGTTAACCATTTGAGAAATGTGTTTACTATAAACAACTCAAATAATAACGAATCTGATTTGCCACCACTTGTTATAAGGCCTCCTGTACCTCTAAGACTAAACTTTCGTGATGTCCAAAACGCTATTGGTACTCTGAAACTTAGAAAGGCTCCAGGTATGGATAAAATCAGCAATAAAATGCTTGTGGAGTTACCTCGTGTAGCAAGAAGAATTCTCCTCTTTATCTTCAACGCTATTTTACGTCTAGAATACTATCCTGCAGATTGGAAGGTGTCTATGATCACTATGATTCCTAAGCCAGGGAAGGACCACGCCAAAGTGGAGTCATATAGGCCAATTAGTCTACTGCCGACAATTTCAAAACTGTTTGAAAAATTGTTAATGACTAAGTTGACTCCAATTCTGAATGGCACTGAATGTATTCCTAATCATCAATTCGGCTTCAGGGCTAAACACAGCACCATCGAACAAACACACAGATTGGTAAATGTGATAAGAGGGTCGTTTGAAGACAAAAAATACTGCTCCGCCCTTTTCATTGATGTGTCGCAAGCGTTCGACAAAGTTTGGCATGACGGTTTAATGCACAAAATAAAATTAGCTCTGCCTGCTAACACCCATAAACTCATGGAAAGTTATTTATACGGTCGCAAATTTAAAATCAAAGAAGGTGATTTTTTAAGTACCGCTCAGCCAATTGAATCAGGTGTGCCACAGGGTAGCATACTGGGCCCTACTTTATATTTGATATATGCCTCCGACATGCCGTCAGACCCCAAAATCCATACGTCAACTTTTGCAGACGATACAGCCTTTATCAGCGTCCATAAGGACCACCAAGTTGCATCACAGAATTTGCAGAATTATGTTTATAAACTAGAGAATTTCCTAGAGCTTTGGAAAATCAGGGTAAATGAACAAAAATGTATTCATATAACTTTCACATTGCGAAAAGATACCTGCTCGTTCATCAGAATAAATAATCAAATTATCCCGCAACACAATGAAGTCAAATACCTCGGCATTCACCTCGACCGCCGTTTAACTTGGAAGTCTCATATTGAAGCGAAACTTACACAAATGAGATTAAAAGCAGTGCAACTTAATTGGCTAATCGGCAGAAACTCTACATTGAAATTGGATTGCAAACTTTTGTTGTACAATGCAATACTAAAGCCAATCTGGTGCTATGGAATTCAATTATGGGGCACTGCCTCAGCATCCAACATTGAAAAAATTCAAAGGGGTCAAAATAAAATTCTACGTATAATTACTGCAGCACCATGGTATGTTAAAAATTCTCGAATCCACAAAGATCTAGGCATTCCTTTGGTGAAAGTCGAATTTACAAAACACGCCTCAAAATATGTCGGCAAACTTGAACACCATCCAAACCCACTTGCACGAGACATCCTTAACTTTACTGGCCATGTTCGGTTGAGAAGGAGGGATACCCTTGCTTTAACTCAAGCGCAAAACAGATGACTGGATCAGTGGATATAAATTTTTTGTAGTATCATAATATTTTGTCTAGCACTGGCTGGACTTATTATTTTCTTTTAGTATTAAGATTCGAAAACTTATTGTCATTTCATTTCTGAAGATCCAATAAATAAATTAAATGTATTAAAAAAAAAAAAAAAAAAAAAAAAAAAAAATTAAAATAATAATAATAAATTGTAATAATGGCTGAATTTCAGTTTATGGGGGACACCCCTAGAGAAAAAATCTAAATATGCCATCCCCTTCAGAATGTTCCCAGGAGTACGAAAATCTTAATGAAAAAGGGGGCTCACGCCCCCTATGGGCGTGGCAGTCGAAAAACGACCCGGCCCACCTACGTAGACAATATGGGTATAAAATGAAAGCTAATGTCTTCACGATTCCAAAAATAGCCATAGTTGCCAGATCGGGCGGTTTTTGCAGCCGATACGGCCATTTTTGTTAAATAGGGGCGGGGGTGAAAAACGACCCATGCCACCTACTTAGGCAATATTGGTATCAAATGAAAGGAAATGTCTTCACGATTCCAAAAATACCCGTAGTTGCCAGATCGTCCAGAATTTGAGGAAGATATGTTAATTTTTATAAAATGGGGGAAGGACTTTTTTTGTTTATTTCTTTTTAGCTCGGCCAGAGGCCGAGCACTCGAGATCCCCGCCGTCTAGAATTAAGACATACTGGAGTTAAAAACCCCTAAGCCCGGCCGTAGGCCGGTCACGCAGAAAAACTTTACTAAGCGAAGCCAGTATAACAAATTTTCATTAATCAATCAGAAGCTTTCAAGAGTTTTCCTCGTTTCTTAATTTTGTACTTATCCTCATTTATGATTTGACTCTTGACACGAGAACATCACTAAATATGGATTGCGTTACTGCCTTTGACATTCACGACTGGGGTCGTGAATTGGACGATACGGCTATTTTTGGAATCGTGAAGACATTAGCTTTCATTTGATACCCATATTGTCTACGTAGGTGCGCCGGGTCGTTTTTCGACTGCCACGCCCATAGGGGGCGTGAGCCCCCTTATTCATTATGATTTTCGCACTCCTGGGAACATTCTGAAGGGGATGGCATATTTAGATTTTTTCTCTAGGGGTGTCCCCCATAAACTGAAATTTTGCCTTTGTTTAAACTCATTTTTTGAAGTTTACGCTTTGACAACATTTTTAAAATGAACTTTCACTGTCCTGTGTAAACAGTAATGCTACTTGCAAATGATTCGAGTTTTTCGAATAAGTTTTCGTATATAATATGTAATATGCTTGTACTTATTTTTCATATATTTTGTTGTTTTTTATATCTATCTGCTTCCAGTTTATACGGTTTTGATTTTGATATTAACGTTTTTGTTTAGTCTGTTGTTAAGCAGACGCCATCTGTATGTGAAGATACTTTTACTAAACCTATTGTCAAATATATTTTTAATACTTTTTGAAGCGAAATAGACATCTTTTAATTCCCGCCATTTTTTTTGGCCAAACCGAGCCTTCGTGGTAACAAACAAATTATTTGTCAGCCATTATTTTCAAAACAGTACATATCCTGGAAATTTTAATTTTAATAATCAAAAATAAAAATCAAAGTGAAATACAATTTAAAGTTTATTTATACTTTTCGCAAAATCTTTCAAATCGTAAGTACGATATTATGTTAGAAATACATACATAAATAATTTTTTTTATAAGTCACTTTTATTTCATTAGTAATTTTTCTGGCTGCAATTTATATTGGCAGAACTTCTTAAAGACTTAACTTTAAAATATACAAACAAAACAATACCTTATTTATATGAGAGAGGATACTTTTCCTACAGATTTAAATCAATTTACAATTAATACCATTTTTATCCCTGGTGCCATCTCCAAAGGGTAATATATCTATAATTTAATTCCTCTTTTTATATAAATCTCATATTTTATCACTTTTGTTATAATTTAGATTTGGCACCTTATCCATAATACAAATTTATTAATTGTTAATTACTCAAGATGATCTAGAAGAAGAAGAAAAGCATTAATATTCTCTTCACCTCTGGCATATGATATCAACAATTTGGCGATATTTATTTTATGCATTTGGCTGGTCTGCAGTTTGAATTATATCAGTGACTATGAAACAGTGTGAGAGTAAGAAACATATAACAAACATACAAAAAGTGATAAATCTGCAAAAAAATTATTATAGACCTTTTTCATACAAATTATAAAAAACGAAATTTCCAAAATGCAATAATATGAAAAATTGTAAATTAATAAAAAAAAGGAAAATTGCAACAAAAAGGAGAAAACCAACAAAAATAAGAAAAATCTAAATTTTAAAAATGTATTACATCTATTGTTAAAAATTTGGCTATTATTTTATTGTTATTATCTTATTTGTGAAAATTATATGTACATATTTAATGTTTGTCAAAAATGTGTTTTTGATTTTATGAAACAGAAGAAAAAATTTGTTAACTGTTAATATGTATTCATTTTTTCTTCGTTCTTGTTCCAAAATTTATAATTTTTTTGTTAAAATCTGCGCGTTAAAAATTTTTTTGTAATGTTATTTGATTTTGCTTATGCTAACGATTCATGCATCTTAAAAGAGATTTTTAATGTTAATTATGGCAACATGTTACAATTTTAATAGTTTATAAACAGTGATACATCAACATCAACTCTAAACTTAAGAGAAATTATCAGCAGCAACATCAACAAAGATCTTTGGATATGTGAGCATGCCGGATGAAGTGAGTTTTTTTTATTTTGTTTTTATATTTATTCTATAATTGTTCTTTTTTATATTTAAATATTGACACATTTCTTTTCATTTAATTTATTACTTGCATGTACAATTTATATAATATTTTATTACACATATACATACATACGTCCATATTTTTGCGGGAAACCTTTCTAAATTTTTTTATATTCAATTTAAATTTTTTATACATACATATATACATAAGTATTTTTAATTTCATTATTATTATGATTCATTTTGCTTTATTAAATATGTATGCTTAATTTTAAATTTTAATCTGTTTGTTTGATCCGGGAATTTATACTATGTTTCCACGACGACTTGAATCACCTGCTTCGCTCTCTGAATCATGTTTATGAATCTTGCTGTTTACATGACCATAAAACTTGATTCGATTTGACAGTTGTTTTTAATAAACAAACAGAATAAAAAAAAACTGAATTTACAATTTGTGGACAATATTTTTTTTAATGGACAAAAAAACTGAGTGGAAATTAGTTAGCTTATTTGAAAAAAAAACATACATTCGTACGTATTTTCTTTCTTTACTTCCAGCAACAAGAAAATAATTTGCTTTGTTTACAATAATATTAAATTTTTACAGCTAGTGCAGATAAACTTGCGATAAAAATTAGAGAAGAGTGCAATTTTTCGTGCTTCGCAAGTAGATTCAATATGAATCTAGTTGATTCGCTCTTAAAATTTTGTATGGTGAAGCAAGTTGTTTCACTCATGATTGGGGTGTGAAGCATGTATCGTGGAAACGTAGTATTACATTGCTGTAGATATTAAAAGGGATCATAAATTGTTCAACATTATTAAGATAATTGGTGTTTATGATCATGGTAGGGTGGGTAAATTCGTTATGTTCCATCTATTAACGCACTTTAATTAATTTATATTGAGTATAGAGGTTATTTGTATATTTTTTTATTTTGATAGCACGCATAATATCAAAATTTGTTAGAGGTGTATTCGTGTGGCTATTTGGTGATTGAAACAGTGAATCCCCCACCTTTCGACGAGTTAAAAGGTCGGTGTAAAAGTGTGCCCGTTTCATAGTTGACCATGCTAAACATCTGCTATGATTTTTACAAGATTTTTGAGGATACAATACGACAATACTGGATCCTTATGAGCTTGAAAATTAACAGAATTTTATGAAAAAATTTTGTTTGAAGTTTCTTTGATGACGACATTTCAAAAATGAACTTGCTCTTGCTAGTGTAGCCACTCAAACAAATACTGTTGTTTTTCGGTATTTTACGTAGATAATATGTATACTCAACTTGCAAGTAATTACTTGCATGTGGCAACGGGGGGTAAACTCGTAAAGTTTAATATTTTGGCAAAGAAAAATGAACTCCGATCAAATTTTAGAAAAAATTAATTGTGGAATTTTTCTTACAACAAGAAAAAATTCAAAAAGTAATATATGGAAAATTTTTTCTATTATACAAGATGAACATAAGGAAATAGTTCATGGATTTTTATATTGTGAAAAGTGTAATCACTTGTTTAAATATAACGGCAAGCAAACCTCAAATTTAATTCGTCACAAATGCTATGTAGAACAAAATTCCAATATTGAATTAAAAAAAGTGAGCAGCCTTGACAAAGAAAATTTTATTAATGTGTGCTCACAATGGGTTGTAGAAGATTGTCGCCTTTTTTCTGCTATTAATGGTAGCGGGTTTAAGAAGTTAGCTCTGTCATTAATTAATATTGGTGCCAAATATGGTTCCTATTTATATATTTCGGATTTAATACCAGATCCAACGACAATATCAAAACGAATTGAAATAAAAGCAGAAGAAAAACGTAACGCCATTAAAGAAGATATAAGAGAAGCAGTAAGAAATGAAACTGCATCAGTAACAACAGACTTGTGGACGGATTTATTATATAAAAAGAAATTTTTTGTCCGTTACATTTCATTTCATTTCATGAAAGAGTCGCAATTAAAAAACATTGTTCTTGGTGTAAAATCAATGGATTTTGAGAGTTGCACAGGCGAAAAAATTTTACAAAAATTAAAATGCGCTTTTAATGATTTTGATATAACGAATATTGACAACATAAAATTTCTCACAGACAGGGGAGCAAACATCATTAAAGCTTTGCAAAACTATACTCGTCTAAATTGTTCAAATCATTTGTTTAATAATGTTTTACATTCAGAATTTAATGATACTAATGAATTGTTGCCTATTTTAGATGGTTGCAAACTGGTTAAATATTTTAAAAAGCACATGTTACCAACATCCTTAAAGAATTATTGCGTAAGTCGATTCTTAACTTATTTTATTTAAATCAATTTTAAACAATTGGGCTCCGATGCAAGAAATTCTTGCAATGAATCATGAATGCATAGAACAGAGGAAATTAATTTTTCTATACTAATATCGTTAGTAGAACTGTTTGAAAACTTCGACAAAATTAGCAAAAAAAATTGCAAGGTATGCATTATGTGACCAGTAACTACATTTTCTTGTCAATCAATAGTCTAAAAATATATGTGCAACTGTAAGTTCTGATTCTTCAACTATTGCAAAACTAAAGAAAAACATTTTAGTCGAGATTGATAGAAAATGGGTTCCTAATATTGGAATCTATCAATACGCTGCTTGTTTTTTATATCCACCAACAAATCGTATCTTACCAGAAGTAACATAGTAAAAAACTTTTGTGTTTCACAAATTTTAAATAGTCCAGACAGTTTACCTTCTTCAACCTGTACAATTGTAACGATTCCATGATTCGGTGTTTTATCTTGGGAACGGTGCTACCTAATATTGCGGCCAGCGATGCCAACTTAGCGCGTTTCGCGCTAGATTTAGCGCTTTTTGATCACCCAAAAAGCGCATTTTTTTAAAAAGCGCTAAATTGGCGCGTTTTCGTTTTTCATTTAGCGCCTTTTTCATACAACTATTCACTTTGACAAAAACGTACATTTTACATTTGATATTTTTTTTAATACATACTCCATTTTTGCAACTAATATCACTGTGACACAAAATCAAACTTTTGGAATCCGAATGGGATGAGACCAAATACAAATGATAGCTGACATTGTCCATAACAAAACCTCCAAGGGATTTTTTTGGTTCAGTGCTAGAATTTTTTTTACAAGCTTTTGAAATTTGTGATTTTGGAACCCTGGCTAACGAGAAAAACTCATTACAATTTTGATAAAATAATGGCTATATATTTTTACTATCCGGGAGAAATGTGATATATTTATGTTTATGGGGTCGGGGAATCCATTTTTGATATTGTTTTACCTAAAACTAACGCTAGGTGGCGCTGTCATACAATTTGCGTTATTATTTGTAGACTTTCATAGAAAAAACGGTGCATATTAGGGCAGGCTAAATTTTTTGTCGATTAGAGCCGCCCCCTAGGATGATTCTATGGACAATTCTAAGCAACTTTGGTGAAGGAACCATGGGTCTATCTCGATTTTCGAGTCTCCCACTTTTCAAAAAATGAATGACTTGAAAGCAAGAAAGACTTTTAAAAATAACTTATTCCGCTTTTCTTCCACTAAATTAATTTTTTTTACACATGTTCTTATTTTTTACGTTGAATTTCTGTTGAAAAAAATAAAATAAATATCAATTTTACCGAACATTTTTTCTCGGAAAATAGACGAAAAATATTACAAATATGCATGAAACGCCCTCTGGTGGTGTTCATAGGTAAAAATAAAGATCAAAAATTAATTTCTCGACCCCAAAAACCCCCCATATACACATAAAAAAGATAATATAACGATGAATAAAAAATCGAATTTCGAATCAAAATGATGTTATAGGGAAAAAAATCATTTTTTGAAAAGTGGGAGACTCGAATATCGAGATATACCCATGGTTCCTTCACCAAAGTTGCTTAGAATTGTCCATAGAATCATCCTAGTGGGCGGCTCTAATCGATTTTTTCGGCTCCATACAAATTGGCCCGGCCTAGTGCATATGCTTTCTTGAGGCTGAATAATAAATTTTTGTTGTTGGATTTATTTTAAAATATAATTTGTTACGGATTTAGAAAATATTTCCACCCTCATTTAACAAATTGAACCATTTTAACGGTTTTATTAAATTGCGCATCGTTATATACATAACATGTATGTATGTATGTAAATTTTTTCTTGCATGGCATATTTGAAATTCCATTCTGTTTTTTTGTTGTCAGGAATTTTATTTCACAACAGAAAAACAAAAGAACATTCTAGAAAACAAATCAATGTAGCGTTGTTGTTGTGAGCATACATATATTTTCCGTTAATGTTCTCTTCTCTCAAAATACATATATACTTACAAGCTGCGTAGAACATTTAACATGTAGGAAATAACTAGCATCAGCAGTGTAGAGTTTTGTTTATTATATGTATGTAGTATGTATCTCTCACAACAACAACAACAACATAAATGGAATGACAAGTATGCCAAGAATGTGTAAACCGTTACATTTTTTTGTTATGTTAAATGGAATGCGCATTCTTTTAATATAACAAGGGACCAGGGCTGTCAGATATGGCGATTTCTCGCCAAACGTGGCGATTTTGAAACGTGTTTGGCGTCGAGATTTTCCGTTTGGCGACATGGCGATTTTTTGGCGGTTTTTGATATCACTGGCGATTTTCTTGGCGATTTTCACCAAAACATCTATAATGAATTATTTGATGAAAAAAATCGTCTTTTTTTGGTTTTTATAAATCCAATTGCCCAAAACATCTATAATGAATTATGTGATGAAAAAAATCGTTTTTTTTTTGGTTTTTATAAATCCAATTGTCAACGAAATGAATCAGCTGAATTTGGAATTTCAATCGGACAGCATGGATGCAGGCAGTGGTGATATTCGAAACAATTAACAACCGGTTCGCTTATTTTGAGCGAAAATTTTAAAGTCGCATCCCAGTAACAGACCACAAGCCTCTTGAAGGAAATGATATAAACTTTCGTTTAATAAAAAAAATGGTTTTGATTTTGCAAAATAAAAGTCAAAAAAAATTGCTTTATTTTTTTCTCAAAAGATTGAAGAAAACGCTATCGAAAACATCATCATCCAAGAATCCAATGTATGACCAAAATAAAATCATTTGTTTGTACGTTTGGACAATGAACAACTGAACAATATTGTGTTTGTTGCCGAGACTAATCACCTTGATAAATACACATTATATAAAACCGTTAAAACAAAAAACATAATCACCCCAACAAATTTCATATGGAATTTTTATTCACGAGAAGGGTGAATATGCAACAACCGGTTCGCAAAATTTTTAAAATTTTAACAACCGGTTCGAGCGAACCGGTCCGAACCGGCTGAATATCATGCAGGAAGCATGCATGAAAAAATGTATTGTACACTTCTTATGTTTTCAACAAAAGTTTTCAAACCTTCTGTTTTATATTATACTGAAAACAATGAAAAATTTTACACATGCAGCTATTGATTCTTCAAATTCATTTTTACCTCTAGATGCAATTGATTTTGCAGAGTTTGAAACAGAATTAAGAAATGCGAAATTGACCGAAGTAGAAATAATCGTACTTAAAGAAAACTGTTTTGTGTATTTAAAGAAACTTTTAAAAGAGATGATAAGCAGATTACCAGAAAATATGAACTTTTTTAAAGCTTTTGGACAATTTTCTATTTCAAAGTGTGCGAATATATTATCTCAAACTAAATTTGGCGTTGTTCAAGAAACATTAAGACCATTTATGGATCGAAATGTAGCAATAGGCGTGTATGAAACTCAATGGGGAAAACTTCCGTTCTTAAATTGGAATAATTATTTTAATAACAAAATTCCAACAAATTTACTTGAATTTTGGCCAAAAGTGTTTGATTATCACGATACAGCAGGTACGTACCATTTTAAGGCCGTTCTTACTACATATATTGATAGTTCCAACCAGTAATGTCTGCGTTGAAAGGGTCTTTTCAATAATGAATTATACAAAAACTTGACTAAGTAATAAAATTCAATATGAACTTTTAGACGCTCTATTGAGAATAATTAATCATATAAACGTAAACAAATTATGCTGCAATTCGTTTACACCGACAAATGAAATGATAAAAAAATTCAACTCAACTATGTATGAAAGTCAAGACTCTAGTAATGAAATCGCTGAGGATGAAGTTTACGAACTTTAGACTTATCTACTTAATTTTACTTTTTTTTTTTAAATATGATCTCCATTTTTATCTAATTTAAAACTCTCTTTTAACAAAGTTTTAAAATTTTTTAAATAGTAAAAAATACAAAAACGGATATAAATGTGTATATGTTTTACTAAAATATTGTTTAATAAGTAACAATTAATAAATTAAATAAAAAAAAAATCTAACAAAAAGTAAAAAAAAAATATTTTTGGCGATTTTTTGTTTTTCTTTTTAAATTTTTGGCGATTTTTGACTTCAAAATTGAACTAGGTTTTTTTGTGTAAACAAAATTTATTTCTTTTAAATAATAAAAAAAATTAAAAACTGAACAAAATCGGATTTTGGCGAATTTTGGCGATTTTTTACATCCGTTTTGGCGACGGAGCTCAAAAAAATCTGACAACCCTGCAAGGGACGAAAAACAGAAAGAAGCCAGTTGGGCATATTCAGTAAAAGAAGTCGGATCGGTTTGCTAAGAAAAAAATGATATTGTGTTGGTAGAAACGTATATGAATCCTAGTGTATTTAAAATTATTTTATATGTATGTGCTCATTGCAGCCGCCTCCAAAAGTGTAAAAAAAAAGGAGAAAATTAATTTTATTAAATAAATTGAATTGAAAGAAAATTAACATAAAAAAATTATATAAGAGACTAAAACCCTGAATTAAATATTTATTAAAGATTTTCTTTATTTTCCCAACTAATACTAAATAAGCTGTAAGGTGTATATGTCAACTATAAATTGTTCTGCAAATTGGTTTTTTTTTGTCGGCGTTTTAATTGTGTTTCGCTATTGAAATACCATAGCAATTTTTTTTTGATCCAACTGTGTGAAATTGACAAATAAAAAAAAAAAATTGACCACATCAGCGAAACCAAATAAACAAAAGTTTAATTATACAAAAAAAAAAAAAAGGATACTCCTAAAACTAAAACCTAAAAAGAACATAAATAAATTAAATATAAAATAAAACAAATAAAAATGGATTGTAAAAATTTAAAAGTTGAAAAAACAAAAACAATTACAAAAGAATTTTCAACCACAAATCTACAAAACCAAGAAATAACTAAACTATTAAAAACCATAAATATTTAATAAAAACTGAAAATAGAAGGTGTTTCCTTATTGTGAAAATAGTGATTTTGTAAGGAAAATTTAAAAGAAAAAAACCAACATTAAACTTAAAATGTACATAAATAAATTAAACATAAAATAAAATTTAGACATGAATTGAAAAAAACAGTTAAAAGTTAAACGTAAAATGTACACAAATAAATTAAACATAAAATAAAATTAAAATATGAATTGAAAAAAAAAGTTAAACTTAAAATGTACATAAATAATTAAACATTAAGAAATTGTGAAAAAAAAAATTAAAAAATTTACAACAAACATATATAAAAAAAAAAACAAGAAAAACAACAAATTTAAAAGAAAGAGAAATATTTAAAATGAAAACAATGAAAACAAAACTAAAATTTATATAAAACAAAAACAAAATAAAAACATACATAAACTTAAAAAAAATATGTTTTAAACAAAACACCAACAACTAATATTTAAACATACAGTGGCTCCATCGCATAATCGGACAAATGTAAACAATGCCAACAACAACATCAACTATCTCATCAACAACAACTGTAAGCAACAGCACCTACTTGAGCAACATCAACAACTACTAAGGCAACAACAACAACAAGTTAATCACAGCAACAACAACGATGTCATCATCAGAAAGAAACAACAAAACCATTTAAGTATACATTAGCCTTAAGAAAATCATTAAAAATTATTATATTATTATACACATATATTATTATTTAAGTATTGATTTTTTTTAATAATCCTAAGTATTGTTATTATTGTATTAAGTATTATTACTATAGGTATTATTATCATTATAAAATATTATTATTATTACAGATATTATTTTTTTTAATAAAAAGAAGATGAATTTTATAATTAAATTTGAAATGCACTAAAGTTTTTTTTTAAAAAGAACGAAGGTTATACAGGTTGGTAGATATGAATGAACAGTGATAGGAAAACATAAGGGGTAACAGAAAAAAATATGAGTGTTTAAGTTACCACAGGCGTAGTCATGATTGATTAGTTGGGTGGGAAAAGTGCACTCCAAGTGACCAACACCATGTCACTTTAATGGTATTGTCCTCTTTGAACCCTCTTGTCTTTTACAATTTTACAAATTTTACGTTTCTTTTGAATTAACAGCAATTTTAAGCATTTCTCTTTTTAATATATTTGTTTGTGTGGCAATTTAATAATGGCATGAATTTTGCTATGATTACGCGTCAAAACACTCGGGACAAGAACCACGCCACTGATGGCAGAGCTAGCCAAAACATTCTTTTACATGCCATTGACTTCAGTTGTTTTTTTTTTATATCTACTATTTTAAAGTAACAAGCGATTTGACAAAGCGCGCGTAACAAATTATAATGATTTTACAAAGTACATTTTATTATTGGCAGTACGTTTCTTTAAAAAAATGCTGTTTTCATGGAAAAAATTAGTTTTTATTGGAATTACCTATTTTCTATTACAAAAAATGTTTTATTAAAATGAATTATAACTTATTATATCTATTATATCATTTTGGATCTGCATTACTATCACTGTCAGTTTGTATTGTTTGAAGAAGTAGAGGGTTGTGGATCTGTGTATATATCTAGTTCTTGCTGTTCGTCACTATTGTCTTCATCTGTGGTTCTCTTTAACCACCAGCATAAATCACCTAACATAGCGTCTAGTTTTTTCCTCTATTCCTTGTTTTCAATTGTTAAAGCCACTTGATGAAAACGTTCACCTTGCTCATCTGATTCGGTTGAAAGTTGGTTTTCAAACCAATCCATATGTTGATGGAGAAAATGAATTTTTAAGGACATGTTTACTCCTAGTTCCTCAAAGGCCTGTCATATGTTTAGAGCACGATTAATGTCATCTTAAGCTATCAGTACACTATCTGATTTCTCATTTGAGTTTGACAACTGATATGATCTCAGAAGGTGAAATAGCAAACTTTACGGAAAAAATGTTAATGCTGTCTGATCTCAGATGAATATAGAAACTTGTATTTTCAAACGAAATAAATTAACGAACCGATTTTATATTTTTTTTTCTTTGCAATTTTTAAAAGATAAATAAGGTAACATATGTACATTTTTATAAAAATATAATACTTTGAAATAAAACGTTTTTTTTTGTAATAAAAAATAGGTAATTCCAATAAAAACTAATTTTTTCCATGAAAACAGCATTTTTTTTTTTAAGAAACGTACTGGCAATAATAAAATGTACTTTGTAAGGTCATTATAATTATATTTTAAAATAAATCCAACAACAAAAATTGATTATTCAGCCTCAAGAAAGCATATGCCCAGTTTTTTCTATGAAAGTCTACAAATAATAACGTAAATTGTATGACAGCGCCACCTAGCGTTAGTTTTAGGTAAAACATAATATCAAAAATGGATTCCCCGACCCCATAAACATAAATGCATCACATTTCTCCCGGATAGTAAAAATATATAGCCATTATTTTATCAAAATTGTAATGAGATTTTCTCGTTAGCCAGAGTTCCAAAATCACAAATTTCAAATGCTTGTAAAAAAAAATTCTAGCACTGAACCAAAAAAATCCCTTGGAGGTTTTGTTATGGACAATGTCAGCTATCATTTGTATTTGGTCTCATCCCATTCGGATTGTGGTTGTTGCACTGTGTAATTAATGAGCATGGAGTTTATCAGGGCTTGGGTTCGAACTTGAGAAGTTGTTCTGGTAGTTATCGGTTCAATACTCGTTTAACTCTTTCGTTCTGCTTATTCTGTTTCTATTTGTTTTCAATTATTTTTTTTTCACTCTCACTCCACCAAAATTAATTTTCCTAGTTTGATTTTTCCGGATAAGTGGACTTAAAGTAAATGATTTTACAATCGATTATTTTCCTTTAACGGATAATCAATCCCTAAATTTCATTCTATAACTTATTTCTTTGTTTCGGAATTAACATTCTTTGACTTCAGTCGAAGATGTCCAACAATTATGAGTTATTCTCTATCTCCTTATTATTTTCTTTATAGTTGTGGTATTTGATGATTTTTTTTATTTTGATTTTTCTTTGAACCTTTTAATTTTGTTTATTTTTTTTAGTTTCTTTTCCCCTCTATACTCCTACCTAAATACTTCACTGAGTAGTAATTATACTGATTCTTGATATCGATTTTTTTGATAGAATTTTATTTATTGTAAAAATTTTGATACTTCGATAACCTTGACTTTACCTAATTTTTGACATAAATATCCTTAATCACTCAACGAAAAGAAAAATGCCTCTGGTGCGAAGTACCAGAGATATACCATCTCAGATAGAACAAGATATTGCCATAGATCAGGAAGCTGGTGGTGATACACAAATACCTGCTAATCAAATTAGAAGACCTGTGACTCGTTTACAAGCGCGTAGGGAAGCTGAACAGGAAAACATGGATGATAATGTTCATCGCATAGTTAATAGTTATTTAAGGGAATTTAGAAATGAAGTAGCCAATATGGTTGCAGAAGGTTTCAAAGATTTATCTTTAGCCAATCTAAGATCAGTTGAACAGAAGAGACAAGAGCACACCGATCAAATATCTCTGAATCGCACTGAACGCGAGAATCGAGAAGCTCGAAATGAAACCGTGAGAGGCCATGATGTTGAACGAAATCCTGAAATTCGTTATATCGACAGAAATTTTGATAGAAATTCGGAAAGGGTGTTGAATATAATCCGCAATTGGAAAGTCAGCTTTACTGGTAATTCTTCGGAAATTACAGTGGACGAATTCATCTATAGGATCAATACACTCACGAATGACAATCTTAGAGGTGATTTTGGTCTACTCTGTGAAGATGCTCATATTCTTTTCGAAGACAAAGCCTTGAAGTGGTATTGGCGATTTCATCGTAGCTGTGTTAATATGGATTGGGATGAATTATGTGACGCAATGAAACGACAATATAAAGATGACAAAACAGATTTTGATATTAGGGATGACATCTTAAGAAGAAAACAGAGACACAATGAGATCTTTGATGAGTTTTATGAAGCGATTATGGTTCTTTGTGATAAGCTTCAAACACCTATATCAGAATATGAATTGTGCGAGACCATACAACGTAATTTGAGACCGGAGGTTAGACACGAAATTCTACATTTAGATATTACTAGTGTTTCCCATTTAAGACGTGCAGTTCGAAGACACGAGAAATTTATTAAGGATATGTCAGTTATAAATCTAAATAAACGTGGTTTTAATAAAACTCAGATTTCCGAAGTCATTATAGATGAGGACAAAACTTTGGAAGAAGATGATGAAATTTGTTTGATGTTAGGAAACAGTAAGTGTTGGAATTATGACAAAGTAGGACACAGTTTCATAGATTGCCTAGAACCTAGGACTATATTTTGTTACGGTTGTGGGGCGAAAAATATTTTTAAACCTAAATGTCCCAATTGTTGTCAGAAGCGGGGAAACGGGTTGAGGGATGTCCGTACAAAGAAGTACGGGCATCCAAAACAAAATTATTAAATTCTATAATACCATATTCCGTACCTGAGAAGAATAATTCACCTGCTAAGTCCATCATCCCTGACGTGACAAACCAAGCTATTAAAGACAATATTCCACCTACTGTGAAAAAAGACAAAACATTGATTCATCCTTTGCAACGACCATACCACATTCGCTTGGAGGAATATAATCGTATTAAAGATAGAATTTTTAATGAACCTTATAGTAATCAAAAACCCAGCCGATCGTCCAGGAGATTACGTGAATTTTATAATAGGAGAAAGCGTTTCAGAAAAGATTTTATATCATCTTTGATAAATAAGGAAAATGATAATAGACCATACATTAGTTTGAAGATTCGAGATAAAAATTATTTTGCTTTGCTTGATAGTGGCGCTAACATTAACGTTATTGGGGGAGAATTATGTTCGGAAATAGTTGAATTTGGAAATTTTAAACGTTCTATTGGCAACGCGAAAACCGCCGATGGACAACGTCAGCATTGTACCGGAACCGTTATTCTTGATATCGGTTATAATGGCCAAAATAAATCAGTTGAGTTTCTTTTAATTCCATCGATTACCCAAAATGTTATTTGTGGTATGAACTTTTGGGAAAAGTATGGAATCCAAATTGTCACAATGAACTCCATTAATGAAATTGTTATTGACGAGGATCCGAACAAAATTCCATTAACTCTGTCACAGAAACAACAATTACAGAAAGTAATTGATTATTTTCCTAACTCCGAACGCGATGGTATAGGATGTACGACATGGTTAGAGCATAATATCGATTCTGGCAACGCAACCACGATTAAACAAAGATATTACCCTATATCACCAGCAAGAGAAAAACTATTATGTGGCGAGATAGATCGGATGTTGACGTTAGGTGTTATCGAAGAGTGCCCTACATCCCCTTGGTCATCACCTGGTGTATTAATTGTAAAACCTAGTAAGATACGTTTTTGTTTGGACAGTCGAAAATTGAATTCAGTGACGATAAAAGATGCATACCCGATTCCAAACATAGATGGACTTATTTCGAGACTTCCTCCGATTTATTATATTTCCAAAGTGGATTTAAACGATGAATTTTGGCAGATTAAATTGGATGAAGCCTCGAGACCTAAAACCGCGTTCACAATACCCAATCGGCCTTTGTACCAATTTACAAGAATGCCGTTTGGATTGTGTAATGCACCACAAACAATGTGTAGATTGATGGATCAGGCCATTCCGTTTAATTTAAAAACAAACGTTTTCGTCTATCTTAATGACCTATTAATAATTTCGGAAGACTTTGAAGGACATCTAAAATATTTGCAAAAGGTAGCTACACAACTTCGAAGAGCAAATTTAACAATAAACATCAAGAAAAGCAGTTTTTGTCTTCGTCAAGTCCAGGACTTGGGTTATATTGTTGGGGAAGGATCATTGAAAGTTGATCCCGGAAAAGTTAATGCCATTTCTCAATTTCCGGTGCCCAAAACAGTTCGACAACTCCGCCAGTTTCTCGGTATGGCCGGTTGGTACCGTCGATTTATCGATGATTACGCCACTGTAACATTTCCTATGACAGAACTGTTATCGAAGAAGAAAACTTTTATATGGACGGATGATGCTCAAAAGTCCTTCGAAACCATTAAGGAGAAGTTGACTTCAGCACCCATATTGGTAGATGCGAACTTCAACAAGCCATTTATTGTCCAATGTGATGCCAGTACTGTTGGTATAGGTGCAGTTTTAGCCCAATTAGACGACAATGAAATCGAAAGGCCAATAGCTTTTATGTCTCAAAAGTTGAATAAAGCTCAGAGAAATTATTCAATTATGGAACTGGAGTGTTTGGCGGTAATTTTAGCTATTAGAAAATTTAGAGCGTATATTGAAAGTCATGAATTCAAAGTTATTACTGACCACGCCAGTCTCAAATGGCTTATGAGACAGAAGGATCTATCCGGACGATTGGCCAGATGGACACTGAAATTGCAAGGATTCGACTTTACCATAGAACATCGAAAAGGTAAGGATAATGTTGTGCCGGATGCCTTGTCGGGCGCATTTGATGATGACACAACGGTAGCCGAAATAGAGTTACAAGTATTGCCGTCTATTGATTTAAATTCCAAAGCTTTTGACTCTCCAGAATATACTAGGTTGAGAAACGAATTTTTAAAATCTGAACTAGTCGATTATAAAGTGGTTGACAAATTTATCTATAAGAGGATTAATTTCACATTAGGAAACATGGACGAATCGAATAGTTGGAAACTATATGTACCAGAAGAACTTCGTCAAAAAGTGATTTTTGCATTACATGATGTACCAAATGCAGCTCATGGCGGCATTGCCCAAACTGTACATCGTGTTCGAAAATTTTTTTCTGGCCTAAATTAGTCGCTGATGTAAGAGAATATGTTATGAATTGTTCCTTATGCAAAACCTCTAAAGCACCAACAAACACACTCAAACCACCTATGGGACAAATGGTAGATACAGAAAGACCATTTCAACGTCTATACATTGATCTAATTGGACCTTTTCCACGTACTAAGAATGGTAATATAGGAATATTAATTATCTTAGACCATTTTACGAAATTTACATTTTTAAAACCGTTGAAGAAATTTGTAACAAAACCTATTATTGAATATCTCAGAAACGAAATATTCACTTGTTTTGGTGTTCCTGAAATAATTATTTCTGACAATGGAAGTCAATTTAAATCTATCGATTTTAGGAAGCTAGTTGAAAAATTTGAGATTATTCATCAGTTCACCGCTGTTCAGAGTCCTCAATCGAATGCTAGTGAGAGGGTAAATCGATCTATAAACGAGGTGTTGAACCATGTTCAACCTAATTTAAGTAAATATATTTTTTTTGTAATGTAGAATTCTAATATTTATGATTTCTCTTAAATTCACCAATATTTTTTCTCATGAAGAGAAGTTTATCTTTTTTTTGTAACGCTCAAGAGATGCTACTCTGAGTTTGTAGTTTTTCTTTTTTTTGGTGTTATCTACCTAATTTATTGCTACAATACAATTTCTTAAAACCTCAACCTTTTTATAATTTTAAGTTAGTTATAGTTGAACCGCCAAAGAAAGGCAAATAAAATTAATTAAAATTAAAATCAATTGCCTTTTTTTCATAAAGCTACAGGAGCTTTGTGACTCAACATTTTGGTCCTTCGAGAAGTCCTAGATAGGCTAGGACTGGATTAAATTAGTGACATCCTGGTCCACCAATAAAGTGCAAGTTGTCAGTTGTTTTCCCTAAACAAAGTCGACAATATCCAACATATCCAAATAATCAAGTGGAGTACTGAGGAAGGTAGCAAAATACCAGAGACTAGGAGTCTCATCATCAAGGAAGACTATTGAAGAATATTGGAAAAAGTCAGCAAAGGGAGATAGGTATGTACTGTGTTAATTAGCTTTTTTTGTGCAACAAAAAATATTTCTCTAAAAATAAAGCATTTTAAATCAAAAGCCAAAATATTAAAACATAAAAAATAGCAACAACAAATACAAAAATGTTCGTATCAAAAAATTAAAAGCAAAAATTTCTTCAAAGAATTTGCCAACAACAATAAAACTCCAACATTCCACAAAAATAAAACGGTAATATCAGCTCATGCACAATAACAAAAAGTTATAATTGCCATCAATATTACGATTAAAACAGGTTTCGTTTCATTTCCATATGTTCCAGCAGCCTATCAAACAGACTTTACGCAAAGACAAAAGAATAATTGAAATTTAAGTATCAGTTCGATGCTGCAATAGATGCATAACAGACAAAGAAATAAAAGCTAAAGAAATCAATAGTGATTAGTACAAAATAAAAAAAAAAAACGAAATAACATTAAATAAGTGAAAAAAACAATTTATAATAAATATTTGAGTGCAGTTAAATCATCAAATCAAAAAAATTTAAGCTCCACCAGCAGTGACGTCACACACATTTCTTTATTTAAAGAAAGGGTCCCACAAGGAAAAAATCACATCAAGAGAAGAGAAGTTTTTTCATCATGAGTGGGTGAGTTTTAAATAGTATTGTTTATTGGATTTTATCCTCAATTATAAAGTGGTGAATATTTAAAATTAAAGTGCTGAACAACTAATCAAGGATAAAACGGCTCACTTGAAAATGTTCCAATAGGAAATAAATTAAATATTTTAATCGAAGCTTTTGCGTTATGGTAAAGAGATATTCTTCAAGAATTTAAAAGTAAAGTTACAGTAACTAACAGAAATAAAGGCCTACTAGTAAATAAATTGACACGATCTTGTACTTTTGGTTTCGTAAAATTATAAAGCCATTCATCAGAATTTTAAAAGAGTGTGGAGCAAGCAAAAACTGTGTCAACAAATTAAAATGTCAGTAAAAATTTAATAAACAATTAAAATGGCTTCTAAGAGAAAGTGCAAGTTTGATCTACAGCAATTATTAACATTTTGCAACAAATTTGATAGCATGTCAACCGATGAATACTCAAGTTCATTACTTGATGTGCATCAACAGGAATTGGAAAGAATGTGGAACAATCTTATCCAATCTTATGAGGCGTACGTAATAGGGGATGATAAACTTCAAGAAGAAGATAGCAAAGATGAAATCACTATTCGTTATCAAGAGATGTTCGGATTATATCGTAAAATGAAAACAAAAATATTAGAGCATACGGCAAATACAACTTCTCAACCCACAACAAACAAACGATCAGCATTAAGACTACCACCAGTAGAAATTTCAAACTTTGAAGGTAGTTACTCCAAGTGGCCGATATTCAGGGATATGTTCCACGCTGTTGTCGGAAAAGAATCTTCAGTAGATCCAGTCGAAAAATTATATTATTTACGTAGTAAGCTTAGTGGGGAAGCACTTCAAGTAATTAAAGATTTCGATTTAGTGGGTGATAATTTTTGGCTGGCCTGGGAGGCACTTAAAAATAGATTTGAGAATAAACGATTGTTGGTAAATGATCAAATGAAGAAAATATTTAGTATTCCAACATCTCAGGTGGAAACACTTAAATCAATTAGGACAATTCAAAATGCAGTTAGCGATTGTTTATCTATATTAAAAACTTATGATGTGAAAATTGCGGATAACAACCCATTTCTAATGCATCTTGTAACTTTAAAACTCCCAGAAGAAACTTTACGTGCATGGAAGACTACCATAAAGAATCATAGAGAGCTACCATCATCTTTCCTCAAGAATAGAAATTTTAGAAACAATGGCAGATTTAAAAAAGCCGCCCAATAAAGATAATCATGTACAAAAGTCACTAACTTTTCATTCCCAGACAGAATTAGAAAAGAAAAATAATTTTTGTAAAAAATGTAAACAAAACCATCCTTTAAAATGGTGTAAACATTTTAAAACGTTATCCCCAAGTGACAGAGTTAAATTTGTTTTTGAAAACAAATATTGCTTAAATTGTTTATCACCTAGCCAATATAAACCAAATTGTACCAGTTCAAATACATGTAACATATGCAAGAAAAAACATCACACAATGTTACACATTAATGAAAGATCAACAATTACAAACAACAATACACATGAGCAAACTGAACGAAACAATGACAATTCCTCTTCCTCTGAAAGACAAAGTACCAATACAGAAGCAAATAATTCAACTAATTCGGGAAATCAAGGGAACATTCAATCCTATTTTTTACAACACGAGTCCGCAACAGTCTTACCTACTGCACTAATTAATATTCAACAATCGGGAGAATCATTCACGATAAGAGCTCTTCTGGATGCTGGGTCTGAAAAAACTTTTATTACATCGCGTATACAGCAAAGTCTTTCACTCCCCTTAGAATTACAAAGCTTTCAAATAGCTGGACTTGGTGGAGCTATAGTAGGAAACTCAAAAAGAAAGTGTAGAGTTACTTTAAAGTCAAGAGTTTCCGATTTTACTATAAAGATAAAAGCAATTGTGGTCCCTAAATTATCAAAACTTTTACCATCAAAGAGTTTTAAAATCAAAAATATAGAAGAGATTCAATGCCTAAATCTAGCAGATCCTCAATTTTTAAGCCTTCGTCCATAGATATGATTATCGGAAGTGATTATTTACCTTTCATCAACTTACAAGGTGTGAAATCTAATTTACTAAATAGTTTCGAGGCCAGAGAGTCACATTTTGGGTGGTATATTTCTGGCCCAGTCCCATCAAATGAAATAAATACATTTTCGATCTCAGTAACTACCTCAGAAAACTTAATTCTTCATGAACAAATAAAAAAGTTTTGGGATATTGAAGAAGTTGAAAGAAATGTTTCGTTATCAGAATCTGATGTATATTGTGAGAATTTTTATAGAAATACAACAGTAAGACAACCGGATGGACGTTATATACTACGCCTCCCTTTCAAAGAAGAATATCCAAATAAGATATTTTTGGGTGCATCAAGGAACAGCGCGCTTGCACAATACCATAGAATGGAAAAAACCCTCAATAAAAACCCAGAATTAAAAGATCAATATCAACAAGTTCTTGAAGAATATATTGAGCTTAATCATATGGAAGCAGTAGTTAACAACGAATCTAACGAGGAAAAGAAGGATTGGTTTTTTCTTCCACACCATGCAGTTTACCGACCGGAGAGTAAGACAACAAAATTGCGCGTAGTTTTTAATGCCTCCAAGAAAACTACAAGTGGATTCTCCTTGAATGACGTTCATCAAGGTCCTACCCTACAGACAGATTTCATTGATATTGTACTAAATTGGCGTAATTATAGATATGTGTTTACGGGCGACATTCAAAAAATGTATCAACAGATATTAGTGCATAAGGCCGATCGTCAATATCAACAAATTTTATTTCAAAGTAAAGAAGACAAATACGCAAGGCCGTATCAGTTAAAAACTGTGACTTTTGGAATGAACTGTGCGCCGTTCTTAGCAATACGCACTCTTTTAAAACTCAGCGAGGATTGTAAAGATCTACATCCAACTGCTTCAACAATTCTGAATGAAGAAATCTACGTCGATAATATTCTGTCAGGAGGTCACAATATAGAAGAAACAAGTCTAAAACAAATCCAAATAAAAACTGTTTTAAATTCTGCCGGCTTTCTACTAAAAAAAAAAAAAAAAAAAAAAATGACTGTTAATAATAAATTTCTTCTAGAAAGTTTGCCCCGGGAGGATCTTCTTGATGAAGAATTTTTAAAGTTTGACAGTTCTAGCACCATAAAAACTTTGGGGATTCGATGGAATGCGATGTTGGACTGTTTTTATTATGAGGTAAAGCCGATGTCAATATTAGTTTCAACAACTAAAAGACAGATATTATCGGTAATTGCTAAATTATTTGACCCCCTAGGTTGGATCAGTCCAGTTATTGTAATTGCCAAAACGTTTATGCAGCAGCTGTGGGGATGTAAATCTGATTGGGGTGAAGCCATTCCCACAAATCTCTTAGTCAAGTGGAATCAATTTCTAAAAAATTTACCTTTAATTTCTAACTTGAAAATTCCAAGATGGAATAAGTTCGCACCTCTGTATCACATTCAAATACACGGATTCTGTGATTCATCGGAGATTGCATATTGCTGTACCATTTATATGAGAGTTACGACTCATGAAGGAAAAACTTCCTGTAATTTGTTAGTGGCTAAAACAAAGGTTGCACCTATCAAGAAGATAACGATTCCAAAGCTTGAATTATGTGGAGCTTTATTACTGGCAAGATTAATAAACAACTACAGAAGATGCGTTAAGTTTCCACATGAACTCTTCTTGTGGACAGATTCGTCAATTGTCCTTGGCTGGCTACAGAAATCACCACAGATGTTAAAAACATTTGTTGCAAATAGAGTTACGCAAATAAATAATATGGTTAACAATAATTACTGGAGGCACATAAAAAGTGAAGATAACCCAGCTGATATCGGTTCCCGAGGATGCATCCCGCAAGACCTCATCATAAGCAATTTATGGTGGCATGGACCCTCTTGGCTTTCTCAACCAATGGAGACTTGGCCAGAACCACGAACTTTTGATCCGACGGATTTAGAATCTAAAAAATCTACACGCTTTCATCTTAACGCCATACCTAAAAATGAGACATCAATTGAAGCAAACGAATCTGTCGATATTTTAGATAATTTTTATCTCATACATTGTTCGTTTCATTAACAGAATTCGAAAACAATCAGTTCCTCATGAACCATTTGTCACCGCTGGAGAAATACAAAATACCAAAACACGTTTGATTAAGATATGTCAACAAACATACTTTGCAAAGGATATCGAACGTCTTCACAAAAGGCTCCCACTAGGACAAAAAAGCCGACTTCTTACGGTAACGCCATTCTTTGATAAAGACAACCTACTTCGTGTTGGAGGTAGGCTGAATAATTCCGGTTTGACCTATGATGAAAAACATCCCATAATAATACCGGAAAAATCTCGTTTCGCAACCCTTCTCGTAAATTATACTCATCAAATTCTACTCCATGGCGAGCATCACATTATGCTTCGAGCCTTAAGGCAAGGTTTTTATATACCACGAGCAAGAAACCTTATTAGAAAATGTATACGAGAATGTAAACCCTGTACGGTCTATAAACATAAATTTCAAATTCAAATTATGGCCGCCCTCCCTCCAGAAAGAGTAAAATTTTCTCTTCCATTTATGTTTACCGGAGTTGATTTTGCCGGACCATTCTCATTAAAGGTATCAAACATGCGCAATGCGAAAACAGTCAAAGGATATGTGGCTGTATTTGTATGCTTCTCCACCAGAGCAGTCCATCTAGAAGTGTGCAGTGATCTTTCTACAGAGTGCTTTTTAGCATGCTTTGACAGATTTTCAGGCAGAAGAGGTCGTCCAAAAACCATGTTTTCGGATAACGGTCGAAATTTTTTGGGCGCCAGTCTTAAAATGCTTAAAAATCATAATCTTTTTCTAAAAACTGCAGAAAAGGCATTGGTAGAGAAATACAGTACCCATGGATTTACTTGGTCGTTTATACCACCGTATGCGCCCCATATGAGTGGGCTATGGGAAGCGGCCGTAAAAAGCATGAAATCACATCTTAAAAAGGTTATGAATAACCTCAGCTTTACCTTCGAAGAATTTTCGACCCTCATCATACGAATCGAAGCTGTTTTAAATTCGAGACCGATGTCCCCCCTTACAGAAAACCCAAATAAACTCCTACCGTTGACTCCTGGGCATCTGTTAAGAGGAGCCCCCCTTACTGCTCCGCCAGAGACCTTAGAGGAACCAGAAGTTCAACGCCTTAGTTTTATAAAACGTTGGGAACGCCTTAGAGCAATACAGCATATTTTTGCCCGACGTTGGAAGAACGAGTATGTAACAGAACTCCAGCGTCGTTTCAAGTGGAAAAAAGAAAAAACAACATTCGAGAAAATGAGTTCGTCATTGTTAAAGACGACCTATTACCACCAGCGTTGCCATTTTGGTTACTTTTAACCAAAATTGGTTACTTTTTTTTCCAATGTGTACTTGTGTACTTTTTTTCCGTTTTGGTTACTTTTTTTTAACATAAAAGTAACCATTTTTTACATTGCTTACTTTGACTTAATTTACACCACAATTTAAAAGTTTTTTAAAAATAAAACACTAAACACAGGATTACAAAAAAATACATGCCTGTCTCCAAACATAACAAACACAATCATTGTATTGTTGAACGAGTAAAAGGTTCTTCACAAAAACCATCTAAAAACATGATACTAAATGCATTTTCATATTGATGTTTGACATCGGAACAAGTTAATTTTTCTTTTGTTTTAGAAATGAACGAACCTTAATCAACATTCATAAATTATGTTTTTACCAGAAAACAAAAATAAAAAAGCTTTTTACAAATTAGCGTGCTATTTAATTTTTTAATAAAGTGTTTTCTAAATAGTTAAGATTGGGTTTCTTTCGTAAAAAATGGATAAGTATGTACTTCGAATTAAAAAATAATAATATTGGTTTTAAGCACAATTTTTATTTTTGTTAGATTTTTATTTAAAAAGGCTGCTCAAAGTAAAACTAATAATGTCGAGTTATCTTCTGGAAGTGATGATGAGAATATGTATATTTTCATTCAATTTCAATAACTTTTTTAAATAATATTTTGTTGTTTAGTGACATTAATAACAGCCCGAAAAGAAAATTCCGTGTATTGTGGTTGGATGAGTTTCCGTGGCTAAGAAACAAAGATGGATGTTGTTTCTGCGCTGCCTGTGTAAAAAAATTGCAAATCACGTAAGTTATTTACGAAAGCACACTAAAAAGTGTTCATAAGCAAAATGTGGAAAATAAAAATAACATTTGCAAGTCCTCAAAAAGAAACTCTTAATAAGCAAGTGCACCAAACAGAGCTAACATTAGTAATGTTTCTTATTTCCCACAATTTGCCTTTTTTTTAATGGACTATCTACCAGGCTTATTAGAGAAGCGCTGTCCCGACTGTCAAATTGCGAAACACATTAAATGTGGCAGGTAAAGCAACTTAATTAACAGAAATGTTAGGAAGCAAATCTAAAGCAAATTTAATTTCCAAACTAAAAACGACAAAGTTTTCGTTAATAGTAGACGAAACAACAGACGTATCCACAAAGAAATCACTAGTTCTAGTCGTTCGCTATATGGATAAATCATCTAAGAACATTCAAGACAGATTTTTAGCCTCATCTACTTAAACTTTATCTACTAGTGTTTGGTAACAAATGTAATGAAATTAATTACATTTGGGTTTTATTAATATTGTTATTGCTGAATTAGTTTTTTCTTTCAATTGTACCTAATTATAAGACTGAACTACAAACTGAAATGTAATGGTTAATTTATATTTTACATATATATTTTTTAGCTGAAATAAAATTTTAAATATATAAAAATTTTGGTTACTTTTTTTTGCTTTTGGTTACTTTTTTTTTACATTTTGGTTACTAAATTTTTTTGGTCGTGGCAACGCTGATTACCACCTACCGAGTGGCGTATGGGACGTGTTAGCAAAATTATTCGTGGTAAAGATGGTCAAGTTCGAGTGGCAGATATCAAAACACAGAACGGCATCATAACAAGGCCCATCGTAAAATTATGCGTTTTACCACTATCTGAAAATAAACCAAATTAATGTTAAAATCCTTACTCATTTAAATCTACCACTTTATAAAATAAACAATTTAAAGAGAAATTTGTTGCTTAACAAAACTGCTAATTGCTCAGTACATATGTATCTTTTCTAGCCTCAACCTACTGAAAAAACCTCGGTGTCATTTGTGCTTACGCAATCATCCAATAAAATACTGTCATACGTTTCAAGCTATGAATACTAACGAAAGACGCAAATTCATTTCCAAAATGGATTACTGCTTAAACTGCTTAGCAGTATCACATAATCGCTTTTGGTGTGAGTCCAACAATAGATGCAACATATGCGGACTTATGCACCATACTATGATTCAAAGACCTGAGATAAATATTAATTCCTCATCCTCAAGTCTTGAGGAAGATATCGCCCACTTGGCATCAAATAATCAATTCCGCAATACAATTATTTACACTTCGCATATCCCCCCACTCACCAAGGTACAAGTTGAATTTGAAAGGCGCTCTTTATGTCTGACGTTCTTATTAGACAACCGTTGTAAAAATCCTTTATTTTACGAGAGGTGATCAAAGGTTCTCCTCAGATCGAAGAGCTTCAAGAGCATATATTTCAAGTTTCATCAATATCAAACTAAAAGAATTCTCTATGCTTGAAATTGAAAATCGAGAATGCCATTACCTTCACTCTGCCAGAAGCAGTGCGTGATCCTCTTGTGAAAGAGCACTTCAGTTGTTTCCAACCCTTGGCGCATCCTCAATTTGCAACACACCGCAAAGTGGATGGAGTATTTGGTTCCGACATCTTCAAGATGATTTTAAAAGGGAAAGTGTACCGACCTAGTATTGATGTGCCGCGAGCTCAAGATAGTGTGTTCGGCTGGGTGATATATGGCAAGTGGAACGGTTGCCGCTGCAAACAACATGCCGTGCGGGAGGATGTTGAACCATGTTCAACCTAATTTAAGTAAATATATTTTTTTTGTAATGTAGAATATCTAATATTTATGATTTCTCTTAAATTCACCAATATTTTTTCTCATGAAGAGCAGTTTATCTTTTTTTTGTAACGCTCAAGAGAAGCTACTCTAAGTTTGTAGTTTTCCTTTTTTTTGTTATTATCTACCTAATGTATTGCTACAATACAATTTCTTAAAACCTCAACCTTTTTTATAATTTTAAGTTAGTTATAGTTGAACCGCCAAAGAAAGGCAAATAAAATTAATTAAAATTAAAATCAGTTGCCTTTTTTTCATAAAGCTACAGGAGCTTTGTGACTCAACACGAGGCTTTGCGATCATATGTTCGAAACGATCAACGCAAATGGGATGAATATTTGCCAAGTGTTAACTGTGCAATCCGAAGTAGTATCCATCAAACAACAGGTCGGACGCCTTACGAACTATTGTTCGAACAAACAATGATAACGCATGGGCAGGATTACCAAATTTTGCGCAACTTGAAACTTCTAGCGGAAACAGATACAGAATTGGAGAGACAAGACAATTTTACACTATTACGTGACTCCATTCGGAAGAAAATTAAGGAGGCTTATGACAAAAATGTAAAATCCTACAATTTAAGATCCCGAAAACGTGAGTTAAATATTGGCAAAATTGGGATACGTCGAAATTTTACACAAAGTTCATTAGTGAATAATTTTAATGCCAAACTTGCACCTACTAGTGTAAAGGCTGTGGTGAAAAGGCGGATTGGCAACGTGAACTATGAACGCGAGGATGTTGATGGCCACTATACTGGAATATACCATATAAAAGATATATGGATATGATTTCTCTTGTAATTTAAAAATTGACACCTTTTTCAGATAAAATTCTGCAGCGAGCTTTGCATTTCATCTGTTTTGTGAGGGTGACTTCGTTGAACTTTATCTACATATGTATATGTATATTACTATAATTGATTTTGGTTTTTAATATTTTATGTTTTGTTCAGTTAGCCTTGATTTTCATATATTTCTAATTTGTCAAAAATATATAAAATTTTTCATAATTTGAAAATTTTCTTGAAACTGAGTCGGTCGCAAGAGCTCATTAAAAATGCATTTACTTTTGATTGTTTTGGATTTGGTGGTTGCTCCCAAAGGTCTTATTTACAAATTTCGCCAACGATTTTTTATTCTAATTGAGGTAAGGTCATTATTTCTGTAATTTTTAAGATTTTGTTGTAAAATAGTGATTTCTTTATATATAGTGTATTTAAATTTGAGATATTTGGTGTAAAAACAAACCCTATATAAAATCTAGAGCTTTGAAACGATTGTGTATACATATACCAAGAGATTCAACATTAAATTCTGTGAGAATTCAAATTTACTTTTATAACAAAAGATTCAACATCAAACTTTGTGACCAACTACAAAATAGAGTCGAAATTTCGTGTGTCCGTTAATCAGTTTAATCCAGTTAAGGTTAAATCTTTTCAAACTCAATTACAATTGTCTGTTAAGGTGACCAGGTCTTAATATTTAGACTAACGTGTTAATAATCTAATCTTAAAACTTTAATCACAAAATTCTAAATTTTTGCTTTTAAATTCTAAATTGTTAATATCTTTATAAAAAGAAATTGTTAAATCTTTAATTTATAATATTCCTAAATATCAAATTTTCTAAAATCTTTTAATTTGTATTTGTTTTTGGTTAAATTCTATTGTAAAATCTAATTTATGTTTTAAATTTCAATATGTAGTTAAAATTGATATGGTCACCTAAGATAACTTTTATTAATATTTGAAAATACCCTAAAACTATACTACACTTAACAATTAAAACTACGATTTGAAACATAAACATCACTTATACAATAATGTGGATCGGTATTAGATAAAAATTTAATTACTTATATCTTCTATATATATAAAATTCAATGTATGTATGTATGTATGTATGTATGTAACGTATAGACTCCAAAACGGCTGAGCCGATTTTGATGAAATTTTCACAGCATGTTACTGTGACTCTGGAAGGAATAACAGGGTACTTTTTTACCACGCCCACTTTTACGCCCACTTTTTTAAAATATTGTAATTTGAGACCAAACCTCTGGACCGATATTTTTGAAATTTTCACAGCATTTAACTGGGACTCTGGTATGATTAATAGGGTACTTTTTCTTTGACCACGCCCATTTTTACGCCCACTTTTTAAAAATTATGTAATTGCTCCCATATAGTTTTTAACAGATTTACTTCAAATTGTATACACATTATATACTCCAGGCGAGGTAAAAATAAAGATTTCTTAAGCCACGCCCCTTTTCACGCCAAATTTTTGAAAGTTTTATACTTTTTGTTCTCTATACAAATTTGTTCATTCCAACGTATTTTTTTTATTTGGTAGTATATTGCTCTTAATACTGTTAACGTCGCCATATAACTATGAACCACGCCTACTTCATCGCCCCCTTTTTTAATTCAGATACTTTCGTATACCACTAACAATGTTTGCTATACAAAATACTTTTTTTGTAATATGTATTTACCTAAAGTTTTATATACTTTTTAACTACATACATTTTTTTATTACCAAATCCCCATTTTTCGCCCCATTTTACCTTAAATTATATTGCTTTTAATCTATCTATATATATAAAATTCAATGTATGTATGTATGTATGTATGTAACGTATAGACTCCAAAACGGCTGAGCCGATTTTGATGAAATTTTCACAGCATGTTACTGTGACTCTGGAAGGAATAATAGGGTACTTTTTTTACCACGCCCACTTTTACGCCCACTTTTTTAAAATATTGTAATTGGAGACCAAACCTCTGGACCGATATTTTTGAAATTTTCACTGCATTTAACTGGGACTCTGGTATGATTAATAGGGTACTTTTTTTGACCACGCCCATTTTTACGCCCACTTTTTAAAAATTATGTAATTGCTCCCATATAGTTTTTAACAGATTTACTTCAAATTGTATAAACTACTGGACCGATCGTCATTAAATTTTCACAATAGAATATTCTTACGAAATAATATTTTCTTGACTATGTCAGTGGACAAAGGGGCATGGCCTCGCCTAAAGCATTGCAATAAATACATTAAAATTAAATAAATAAATGTTTGTAAATATATAAATACGTTTTATTTTATTTTATGACGTGGGGGGGGGTAGCAAAGCACACCGGGTTTAGCTAGTAATATATATTCCACAAATCACACTCATATATACATATATACATAAAACCATAATTCAAACTCTCTTAAATTAATTGTGATTGAGCAAATTTAAATAATATTCGCAAACGTTTACTGTCATCCGGCGCCTGCTGACATCGTTGGACTTAAATAAATGTAAGTGTGTTATTATTTCCTATTGATTATTATTTTATCACCCATATTCAAAAACACTCTCACAAATAATTATAAACAAATTTAAATATAAATTAATATAAAATGAACATATAATTCACTAAAATTTATATTCAATTTCAAATTGCAACAAGGGTTGTAATATTCTTTAAATTTTTTTTTGTTTAATTATAAAATATTATTGTTATTGTTCATATTATATTCATTTAAAATACTCTACATTCAATCAAATCGAACTGATTTTAATATATTTTAACATATAATCACATGTCATGATTATGACATCTTAGATGTTTTAAATATAAAATATTATTTAACTTACCGTGACCTATTATTATTTTTTTCTATAATTGTCATTTAGTATAATAAATATTAAAATTAAAACCTAATACTTTTAATATTAATAAACCTAATGATAATGATTTAAACATGAAATTTTGAAATTTTTGATTTACGAAAAGTGAAGTTACTGATATGGAGTATAAAGGGTAGATTAAGTTAGTTTTTATATATTTTTTTTTTTGGGCTGACAGCCAATATTGATTTTTGTCAGCATGGAGGGAGGGCTTAGGCACAGTGTAGCAAGTTCCATCTTTTTTTTTTTTTTTTTTTTTTTTTTAAAGAGAAGTAACACTCAGGCAATTAATATGCCTATATATAATTGCGTTACTTTCTTTGGAAAGGGGATAGTTGAAGAAGTAAAGGTGGTGAAAGAAGAAAGCTTTTTATATCACAACTCTGTAATTGCGCATTATGTTTGTTTTTAGTGCAGAATTGCAGCGCCTCTGGTGGTGTGTAGGTGCATTAATGTTAAAGCTTGATTTTGTAGCCTTTATTTATTTATTTTACTTCGGTGGCGTTTGAATGCTATACCACCGAAGGAGGGCGCTGTGATAAATATTAGTTATAATGGATAAAAAGAAAACTAATAATTCTCAGAAACTGATTTTGTTTGAGTGGCAGCGGCTGGGAATCGAACCCGGGCTACAAATACCAACTCATGCTTAATGATCAAATGCGCTAACCAATTAAGCTACAGCACCCTCACCCTCTTTAGCTACACTTCATTCATTTTCCACTTCTAGTATACACTGTGAATTTCATTAAATTATATATGTATATATATTTGCTACCTAAAGTAAAAGCTATGTAAATGATTCCGATAATTTTTTTTTAATATGTACTTGGGAACAAATCATCCACCCCACCGATGAGCACGGCCGCAATCAGTGATGCCAACTTTTCAGAAGCAAAACGCGCAAAACAGTGTCTCAAAAAGCGCTAAATTTTAATTAAGCGAAAAGCGCCAAAAAGCGCTAAGATAAATTTAAGATAAATATCTATGACAAAACTTGACAACTTAAAGAAGGGATTTTCATCGACTGCGTTTTTGAAACTACGTACTTCAATCCAAAATAAATCAGTTCGGTCTCTATTTTTCCATTTACAAAGCTTTAAATTATTGAGACAAATTTTAAATTTTCCGATTTCTTTTTTATCTTTTTCATACTCTTGTATAAAATTCAAAACTTCTTCGGAGTTATTGGGCAAAATTTGTATTTACCTTTGCAAAAAAAACACATTCAATTATGAAGAAAAATAGAAAGTTCGTTAACACTTCTTTTTTATATGCTTTTAAATACACAGTGCAACAACCACAATCCGAATGGGATGAGACCAAATACAAATGATAGCTGACATTGTCCATAACAAAACCTCCAAGGGATTTTTTTGGTTCAGTGCTAGAATTTTTTTTACAAGCATTTGAAATTTGTGATTTTGGAACTCTGGCTAACGAGAAAATCTCATTACAATTTTGATAAAATAATGGCTATATATTTTTACTATCCGGGAGAAATGTGATGCATTTATGTTTATGGGGTCGGGGAAATCATTTTTGATATTATGTTTTACCTAAAACTAACGCTAGGTGGCGCTGTCATACAATTTACGTTATTATTTGTAGACTTTCATAGAAAAAACTGGGCATATGCTTTCTTGAGGCTGAATAATCAATTTTTGTTGTTGGATTTATTTTAAAATATAATTATAATGATCTTACAAAGTACATTTTATTATTGCCAGTACGTTTCTTAAAAAAAAAAATGCTGTTTTCATGGAAAAAATTAGTTTTTATTGGAATTACCTATTTTTTATTACAAAAAAAAAACGTTTTATTTCAAAGTATTATATTTTTATAAAAATGTACATATGTTACCTTATTTATCTTTTAAAAATTGCAAAGAAAAAAAAATATAAAATCGGTTCGTTAATTTATTTCGTTTGAAAATACAAGTTTCTATATTCATCTGAGATCAGACAGCATTAACATTTTTTCCGTAAAGTTTGCTATTTCACCTTCTGAGATCATATCAGTTGTCAAACTCAAATGAGAAATCAGATAGTGTACTGATAGCTTAAGATGACATTAATCGTGCTCTAAACATATGACAGGCCTTTGAGGAACTAGGAGTAAACATGTCCTTAAAAATTCATTTTCTCCATCAACATATGGATTGGTTTGAAAACCAACTTTCAACCGAATCAGATGAGCAAGGTGAACGTTTTCATCAAGTGGCTTTAACAATTGAAAACAAGGAATAGAGGAAAAAACTAGACGCTATGTTAGGTGATTTATGCTGGTGGTTAAAGAGAACCACAGATGAAGACAATAGTGACGAACAGCAAGAACTAGATATATACACAGATCCACAACCCTCTACTTCTTCAAACAATACAAACTGACAGTGATAGTAATGCAGATCCAAAATGATATAATAGATATAATAAGTTATAATTCATTTTAATAAAACATTTTTTGTAATAGAAAATAGGTAATTCCAATAAAAACTAATTTTTTCCATGAAAACAGCATTTTTTTAAAGAAACGTACTGCCAATAATAAAATGTACTTTGTAAAATCATTATAATTATATTTTAAAATAAATCCAACAACAAAAATTGATTATTCAGCCTCAAGAAAGCATATGCACTAGGCCGGGCCAATTTGTATGGAGCCGAAAAAATCGATTAGAGCCGCCCACTAGGATGATTCTATGGACAATTCTAAGCAACTTTGGTGAAGGAACCATGGGTCTATCTCGATTTTCGAGTCTCCCACTTTTCAAAAAATGATTTTTTTCCCTATAACATCATTTTGATTCGAAATTCGATTTTTTATTCATCGTTATATTATCTTTTTTATGTGTATATGGGGGGTTTTTGGGGTCGAAAAATTAATTTTTGATCTTTATTTTTACCTATGAACACCACCAGAGGGCGTTTCATGCATATTTGTAATGTTTTCGTCTATTTTCCGAGAAAAAATGTTCGGTAAAATTGATATTTATTTTATTTTTTTCAACAGAAATTCAACGTAAAAAATAAGAACATGTGTAAAAAAAAAAATTAATTTAGTGGAAGAAAAGCGGAATAAGTTATTTTTGAAAGTCTTTCTTGCTTTCAAGTCATTCATTTTTTGAAAAGTGGGAGACTCGAAAATCGAGATAGACCCATAGTTCCTTCACCAAAGTTGCTTAGAATTGTCCATAGAATCATCCTAGGGGGCGGCTCTAATCGACAAAAAATTTAGCCCGCCCTAATATGCACCGTTTTTTCTATGAAAGTCTACAAATAATAACGCAAATTGTATGACAGCGCCACCTAGCGTTAGTTTTAGGTAAAACAATATCAAAAATGGATTCCCCGACCCCATAAACATAAATATATCACATTTCTCCCGGATAGTAAAAATATATAGCCATTATTTTATCAAAATTGTAATGAGTTTTTCTCGTTAGCCAGGGTTCCAAAATCACAAATTTCAAAAGCTTGTAAAAAAAATTCTAGCACTGAACCAAAAAAATCCCTTGGAGGTTTTGTTATGGACAATGTCAGCTATCATTTGTATTTGGTCTCATCCCATTCGGATTCCAAAAGTTTGATTTTGTGTCACAGTGTTATCAGACCGGGAATTGTTGATCATAGATACAATTAACAATTGGTCCACGACGACAAATAACGAAAACAAAAAGTCAAAAGAAAATTTAAATACATCCAAAAAGAAACATGTACACTGTAAAACATTACCCTCAGCTTCTAGATGAAATTGCACAACATTTTTTTTTTTTTAAATTGCGATAACTGAGGCCCCACGTTGGGCGCCAAAAATCTCTGTAACGATTCCATGATTCGGTGTTTTATCTTGGGAACGGTGCTACCTAATATTGCGGCCGTGCTCGTCGGTGGGGTGGATGATTTGTTCCCAAGTACATATTAAAAAAAAAAAATTATCGGAATCATATACATAGATTTTACTTTAGGTAGCAAATATATATACATATATAATTTAATGAAATTCACAGTGTATACTAGAAGTGGTAAATGAATGAAGTGTAGCTAAAGATGGAACTTGCTACACTGTGCCTAAGCCCTCCCTCCATGCTGACAAAAATCAATATTGGCTGTCAGCCCAAAAAAAAAAAAAAAAAATATATATATAAAAACTAACTTAATCTACCCTTTATACTCCATATCAGTAACTTCACTTTTCGTAAATCAAAAATTTCAAAATTTCATGTTTAAATCATTATAATATATATATTAAGTTTATTAATATTAAAAGTATTAGGTTTTAATTTTAATATTTATTATACTAAATGACAATTATACAAAAAAAATAATAATAGGTCACGGTAAGTTAAATAATATTTTATATTTAAAACATCAAAGATGTCATAATCATGACATGTGATTATATGTTAAAATATATTAAAATCAGTTCGATTTGATTGAATGTAGAGTATTTTAAATGAATATAATATACCTCGCCTGGAGTATATAATGTGTATACATTTTGAAGTAAATCTGTTAAAAACTATATGGGAGCAATTACATAATTTTTAAAAAGTGGGCGTAAAAATGGGCGTGGTCAAAAAAAAAGTACCCTATTAATCATACCAGAGTCCCAGTTAAATGCTGTGAAAATTTCAAAAATATCGGTCCAGAGGTTTGGTCTCCAATTACAATATTTTAAAAAAGTGGGCGTAAAAGTGAGCGTGGTAAAAAAAAAGTACCCTATTATTCCTTCCAGAGTCACAGTAACATGCTGTGAAAATTTCATCAAAATCGGCTCAGCCGTTTTGGAGTCTATACGTTACATACGTACATACATACATTGAATTTTATATATATAGATTAACAATTTAGAATTTAAGAGCAAAAATTTAGAATTTTGTGATTAAAGTTTTAAGATTAGATTATTAACACGTTAGTCTAAATATTAAGACCTGGTCACCTTAACAGACAATTGTAATTGAGTTTGAAAAGATTTAACCTTAACTGGATTAAACTGATTAACGGACACACGAAATTTCGACTCTATTTTGTAATTGGTCACAAAGTTTGATGTTGAATCTTTTGTTATAAAAGTAAATTTGAATTCTCACAGAATTGAATGTTGAATCTCTTGGTATATGTTATTTTAAATGAATATAATATGAACAATAACAATAATATTTTATAATTAAACAAAAAAAAAAAAATTTAAAGAATATTACAACCCTTGTTGCAATTTGAAATTGAATATAAATTTTAGTGAATTTTATGTTCATTTTATATTAATTTATATTTAAATTTGTTTATAATTAATTGTGAGAGTGTTTTTGAATATGGGTGATAAAATAATAATCAATAGGAAATAATAACACACTTACATTTATTTAAGTCCAACGATGTCAGCAGGCGCCGGATGACAGTAGACGTTTGCGAATATTATTTAAATTTGCTCAATCACAATTAATTTAAGAGAGTTTGAATTATGGTTTTATGTATATATGTATATATGAGTGTGATTTGTGGAATATATATTATATAAGTAATTAAATTTTTATCTAAAGCTAAGTATAGACGATATGTTGAATCAGCATATTTATGCTGAAAAATTTGTGACAAGTGCTTACATATCGTGTAAACGCAAAATTTTTTCAGCATACGTATGTTTAACAACATTTGCTAACACTTTGTTAACAATGCCAACAAACGTATGTTGGTAATTTTAGCATATCGTGTAAACAGCATATTATAAGTGTTTGACAAATTTCCTGCGTATGTTGACAGATATGTTATTTGTTGAAAAGCGTATGCAAGCTTTTCAGCATATGGCAAATTCATATGCGATCAGAGTTGTATTTTCTAATAAAGCTGATAAGAAAACAACAATGTCGGCTTCGTTGATTTAAATCACAAATTATGATCTAAAGGACGTTTAACATTTGTTTATTGTTTGTATAGTTTATACAATTTATTATATTCACATATAACAACAAAATAATTGAACACAAATATTAATTTAAATGGCGGAAAACTGTGTTTGTTGACATTAGCAAAAACATATGTTTTTGCATCTTTTTTGTGTAATAGTGTGGCACCTATGACATACTTTGTTGCGATTTTTTTTGAGTGTGATTGAAATCGGTCAGATTTTCCACTGAATGAATCGCACGATTGTGTAGGATAGTGTATTACGGCCCAGCCACCGATAGTTTTTTTTATGTAAATACAATTCTTGTTGCATATGTACGTACACACATACACACACAAGAACACAAAACGCAATATAATGGCCGGCGGCATAGTTCAATTTAATCGACACAGGGGCCAAATTACCGCATTTGTGATCGAATGAGCGAACGTATGATTTCGATATCGAAATTATGATAAAATATACTAAATTTCTTGCTCGATATCGTATGCCATAATCTCAAATAAGAAAATTACGATCAATTTTACTCGATATCGAATGCGATAATTTGGCCCCAGGTCTCTAGAAATAAACAATAACCCCCTTATTCAAAAACCATTATTAAATTTAACAAACGTTTATTAAGACAGATTTGCATATAAAAATTTGCTTAAAAACGCAATAGCTCCCACGTGATCATTTATGTTTTTTTTTATTGATATTTTTATTATTTAATTTTATTTCAAAAATTTCACATAAAATACAGAAGTTGAATAATAATTGAAAAATGTTGTCAAACTGACTAATTTCACAAACAAATGTTTATACGACTCAGCATATGTAGACCACATAAAATTCAACATATCGTATAAACACAAAAATCGTATGCTAACTCTTATGTTGACATTTCATTTGCTGACATATGCTGACATCAAAAAATTTGTTACTTTCAACATATCGTATAAACGTCTAACATATGACATAGGAATTTGCTGCTAATTTTAATCATATGCCTGTCAGCATATATATGCTGATTCAACATATCGTCTAAACTTACCTTAATACCGATCCACATTATTGTATATGTGATGTTTATGTTTCAAATCGTAATTTTAATTGTTAAGTGTAGTATAGTTTTAGGGTATTTTCAAATATTAATAAAAGTTATCTTAGGTGACCATATCAATTTTAACTACATATTGAAATTTAAAACATAAATTAGATTTTACAATAGAATTTAACCAAAAACAAATACAAATTAAAAGATTTTAGAAAATATGATATTTAGGAATATTATAAATTAAAGATTTAACAATTTCTTTTTATAAAGATACTAGCTAAACCCGGTGTGCTTTGCTACCCCCCCCCCCCCTCGTCATAAAATAAAACGTATTTATATATTTACAAACATTTATTTATTTAATTTTAATGTATTTATTGCAATGCTTTAGGCGAAACCATGCCCCTTTGTCCACTTACATAATCAAGAATTTATTATTTCGTAAGAATATCCTGTTGTGAAAATTTAATGACGATCGGTCCAGTAGTTAAGACTATATTACGATGTTTAATTTTCCTAAAAAGGGGCGTGGTCCCACTCACTTTTCTCCTGGTATGTATTCCTAATTATGCCAATACCATATGTACCAAATATCACCGACGTACGTCAAAAAATGCCCAAAATATGGCGGGTTAAATTTGTGGGTTATATGGGCGGTGCCACCCCCGTTTGTACAATCAAAACTTCATATAGCCTATTATTCCTTCCAGAGTCACAGTAACATGCTGTAAAAATTTCAGGCAGATTGGTCCAAGGGTTTGGCCTCCTATTAAGCACAAACATACAGACACACATTCATTTATATATATATAATTTAAGGTGAAATGGGGCGAAAAATGGGGATTTGGTAATAAAAAAATGTATGTAGTTAAAAAGTATATAAAACTTTAGGTAAATACATATTACAAAAAAAGTATTTTGTATAGCAAACATTGTTAGTGGTATACGTAAGTATCTGAATTAAAAAAGGGGGCGATGAAGTAGGCGTGGTTCATAGTTATATGGCGACGTTAACAGTATTAAGAGCAATATACTACCAAATAAAAAAAATACGTTGGAATGAACAAATTTGTATAGAGAACAAAAAGTATAAAACTTTCAAAAATTTGGCGTGAAAAGGGGCGTGAAAGGGGCGTGGCTTAAGAAATCTTTATTTTTACCTCGCCTGGAGTATATAATGTGTATACATTTTGAAGTAAATCTGTTAAAAACTATATGGGAGCAATTACATAATTTTTAAAAAGTGGGCGTAAAAATGGGCGTGGTCAAAAAAAAAGTACCCTATTAATCATACCAGAGTCCCAGTTAAATGCTGTGAAAATTTCAAAAATATCGGTCCAGAGGTTTGGTCTCCAATTACAATATTTTAAAAAAGTGGGCGTAAAAGTGAGCGTGGTAAAAAAAAAGTACCCTATTATTCCTTCCAGAGTCACAGTAACATGCTGTGAAAATTTCATCAAAATCGGCTCAGCCGTTTTGGAGTCTATACGTTACATACATACATACATACATTGAATTTTATATATATAGATTAACAATTTAGAATTTAAGAGCAAAAATTTAGAATTTTGTGATTAAAGTTTTAAGATTAGATTATTAACACGTTAGTCTAAATATTAAGACCTGGTCACCTTAACAGACAATTGTAATTGAGTTTGAAAAGATTTAACCTTAACTGGATTAAACTGATTAACGGACACACGAAATTTCGACTCTATTTTGTAATTGGTCACAAAGTTTGATGTTGAATCTTTTGTTATAAAAGTAAATTTGAATTCTCACAGAATTGAATGTTGAATCTCTTGGTATATGTATACACAATCGTTTCAAAGCTCTAGATTTTATATAGGGTTTGTTTTTACACCAAATATCTCAAATTTAAATGCACTATATATAAAGAAATCACTATTTTACAACAAAATCTTAAAAATCACAGAAATAATGACCTTACCTCAATTAGAATAAAAAATCGTTGGCGAAATTTGTAAATAAGACCTTTGGGAGCAACCACCAAATCCAAAACAATCAAAAGTAAATGCATTTTTAATGAGCTCTTGCGACCGACTCAGTTTCAAGAAAATTTTCAAATTATGAAAAATTTTATATATTTTTGACAAATTAGAAATATATGAAAATCAAGGCTAACTGAACAAAACATAAAATATTAAAAACCAAAATCAATTATAGTAATATACATATACATATACATATGTAGATAAAGTTCAACGAAGTCACCCTCACACAATACAAAGACAAATTTCTGATAACCCAGCTCAAAGTGACTTTGAATTATTTTTTTTCGGATATCATAAACAACACAAGTCTTACTGTAGAAGAAAGCGTTACTGATGAAGCCAATCGATATTCCTCTTGTCATGTAAATATTGATGTACACTTGAACGCTTTGGAATGGTGGGATCATCACATTACAGAATACCCAAGATTGTCGAAGATTGCAAAAAAAATTTTGAGAATTCCTGCTAGTAGTGCTGAGTCCGAAAGAGTTTTTTCAATGGCGGGTAATATTATTACCGAAAAGAGAAATCGATTGGGTCCTAAGTTAGTAAATAATATGTTATTTTTAAATTCTATTTATAAATTAGAGTTAAGCTAGTTAAGCTCTTATCTGTCCATTTGTGTTCATTATATTATGCTACATGTTAAGAAAGATCTCATGAAATTAATTTTTTGTTTTTTATTAAATTTAAGTCTAATGGATTTTTTTTATGAAAAATATATGTTTAAGTTTCATTAATTTATGTTATTTTAATAATTGAAATATGAAAATAAAATTTAAGTTTTAAAAAAATTTAAAATTTTTTTATTATTAATAATGTAAAAAATATTTATTTAGTTGGTTAGGTTAAAAAACACGTCTAAAACAAACAAAAGCTTTTTTCTTTGTGTAATGCCATAGTTTATGTTTTTCCAAAATATTTTAATTTTTTAAACTAATTATTATAAAAAAAGAAAAAGTTTCATTTAATTTTATATTACAAACATAAAACAGCGAAAATTTGTTTTAATTTAATTTGTTTTAATTAAGTTTAATTAAGTTAATTTTTTGTTAGTATATACAACTAACCATTCATACCAATCGTTAACCATTCGCACAGTGTCGTGATTTCATATAACGAGTGGCCATAAATAGAAGGAGTAGTTTAATCCAAGCTCCTTTTTAAAATCTTCCTGAATTTTAGATTTTCTTTGATTTAAAATTTGCTTATCATCATTTTTTGAAACTCTCCAAATTTTTAGAGGCAACCTGTAAGCTATGTGTAATATACACTCAAAGAATTTTATCCATGCATGTAATGTTGATAATCCGTGTTTATGTAATTCTTCTCTTTTTTTAAGGTCCCTCTCAAATACTTGAATTAAATTCATTTCAGTGGGTTTTGCACCGCAAAAAAAACAAGAAGAATTGCTTTTGTTATCAGCTAACACATTAAGAACAGCTCCATCTACCATTGTTAATCTCATGTCAAAATGAACGGTAAGGTTTTTTTTATCAGAAACATAATCAAATGTTTGCAAATTATCTATATCTTCCTCAATAATTGCCCTTGTAGTTTTAACCAAATCCGAATTTTCTTTTTCAATATAATAGCATATTGGACGACAATACCTTATTGAGGAATGTTTTAAATTATTCCATAAAGTGTTTTCTGTAGCCCAGTCTAAAAATCTTAATGGAACAAATGAAGCAACAAATAAATATTCATCCCGCGAAATTGGATCATTAAACTTTTGCTTGTAATTGCTATGGCCTGAACTACCATCAAATCCCCATTTAATTTCCAAAACTACATCATTTTTGGTTTCAAAATCATTTAAATCTAATAAACTTTTGGCTGTCATATTTAGAAAATTTTGTAATGGTATTTTTACTGACGTTTCTGATATTGATATATTTTCCGGAATATATTGTTTCTTTGCTTTTTGTAGACTATAATATGATGGAAAACAGTTCTTGTGCACATCATTTACAACCGTTCGCATATTTTCATATTGTCTATACGATAGATCATTATCTATTAATAATGCTAAAGCCTTTTCTACGGAAATAGAAGTTTCTGGAGTTGGGCTAGATACTCTTTGAACAGCTCTTCGTAATTGCTCAGGGCATGTAGACCTCACAAGATCATCTACCTTTCTTCTTTTGGTTCGTTCAGAACTTTTATTAAAGCCTACTCCTGGTCTTCCTTTACGACTTGTACTTGGTCCCTTAATAAATAAAAAAACATGTTTTTTATTATATTATAAAAAATAAATATTCACATAATGATATTACAATGTACATATCTTCTTCTTCTTTCACTTCATCTTCTACTTCTTCCACATCAAAAAATGAATTTAGCCAGAAAAAGTTTTTGTTTTCAAACACAGATTTCTTTCTGTAGCATTTTTCCCAACTTTTTTTTATTCTAGCTAGAATTGATTTAAGTCTTACAATACTTTTTTGTTGCAATTGTGTCTTAAATTTAAACTTTCAACTTTGATTGGCTATTACTTTGTCAAAAATATATTTTTTTTTTCAAAAATTCTTTTTCATTATTGTAATTTGAAATCTAGTTTATCAAACTGTTTTAGCAGATTTTTAAAATTCCAAAAGTCGTTTTTTTTTATTTTTGGCTGACACCACACTGTGATTCGTACCAATCGGTAAATATTCGTTGCTTTTGGGAGTATACGTTTACATTTGTACAAGACATGCAATGCAAGCATCATGTTTCGTTACACTCCGTTTTGTGAATAATGACATGTATTGCTTTACGGAATTGATTTATGTTGTCAACATGAGGTTCGTTTTTTGTGATTGTATTCAAAATCTAAAATTAACCAATCAATCCGTTCTCTGATCGAGAAATCATTATTACGTTGAAATTCAACACAAATAATCCGCATATACATATAAATCGTCGTACAGAATTTCATGATGATTGACCCGTAATAGGTCACAGTTCCCTTATGAGGACTATTCCCGAAATCTCATTAACCTACACAAACATTTATATCGAATTGAAATTTTACACAGATCAGCTATAAGTATGTAAAAATTATACTATTGACTTTCGTAAATGTTAGACAATAATTGGCCATAGCTCCCATACAACGTCCACTTCCGAGAATTATCAAAAAAAAAAAAAAAAAGCCAAAGTCAGTTTCCTATGGCTTTTTGTTACTTAATTTTTTGTCTGTTAAAGAAAAATCTCTTTATGTTACACGCTACAAAAATATAATCAAAGAAAGAAAAATATATAAAGAAAGAAAGAGACAAATATATGTAAATGCTTGATTATAACTGGAATATGCATTAAATTCTTATAAATATTGTTATTGAGATGAAATTTAACTAAAATAAACCTAAAATAAATTGAAATAACTGCACAATATTTTATGAAGTCGCCCCATAATAGGTGATTTAGTGGTGGCTATATAAAATTCGGCGCAGCCGGAATTGTCGCATTTAAAAAAGTATAAAAATCGTTTACCAAAAACGTTTATCGACAACATCAGGACTACAAATTGCGAAGTATGATCGAAATATTTCAGCTGTTTATAGGGAAAAACTCCCAGACAGTCCAGTTATATATGTACTTGGTCCAACGTGTATCTTCACATTTTGAAACACCATAGTCATATTTAAACATTTAATTGAGTTAAATTATTAAAATACATACATATGTACGTATGTATCACTTTACAAGTGACAGTAATTAAACGTATTACAGTTCAACCTTCGGGATTAGAAAAAAAAACGTTATATAGAATAATTCGTTACAATGAGGTTCGTTATAACGAGGTGAAGTTGCACTTCTATTCGTTATAACGAGGTAATAAAAAATTTTGTATGTACAATATTAATCATAATCTGCTTACCATGTTTTAGCGAACGATTTCCGCTAATAAATCAAAACACATTTGAAGGAAATGTATGAATTATTGGCTGATAAAAATACCTACAAATCTATAAGAGAAGATCCAACAAGAAAATTACAAAATGAAAACAACAATATAACCCAAAAATCGTACAAATTGGGAATCATAGATTTGCGACAAAAATATAAACTTATTTCGTCATCATCTTCTGCACTGTAGCATATAACTGTTTTATATTTTGCATATGGGTCAAATGTTTGTTATAAGTCTCTAAAACTAGCCAGCACGCAACTTTTTTTTTCTTCCGGCTAATATCTCATCGGCAATCGGGGGGATTCGGGGCTATTAAAGAAGACTTTATGTTGAAATGCACAGAATATTATTTTATTTTGTGCGTGCTTAAAAAAGTTAGAAGAAAAAGATAGCTCTCACAAGACAAGCTGAGAAACAGACGAAGACTTGACAAAACAAAATCGGAAACAGACATTTAAATTATTGAACATACTGTAAGATGGTAAAACAGTATTTTCCCCTCCCAACCATGATCATACTAAAAACAGGCATGACATACAAAAAAAAAAAACAAAAGTATGATCCCAAAAAAAATTAATTACCCTGAACGATTAGTTCACCAGGAACCAGTTAAAAACGATTAGAAATGCATTTTAAATCTATACATACATATTTATTAATAAAAATTCCTTAAACATATTGTTAAAATAAAAAATAGAATTCAACTCATTTTAAAATATAATAAACAAAAATGTGCAAAAATCAATATTTAGAAAAAAAATTCATAGATAAAAAAAATTAATTTTTGATTCCGTCAGGAATCGAACTCAGGTTCAAACAAGAAAAAAATTACAAAACAATTGTTCCAAACAGGATTTGAACTTGGGTCTAAGATTTACTAGACAACACTATTAACCACTAGACCATGGTGACTTTTAAAAATTAATATTAAGTAAATTAATTAAACTTCGATGTAGTTTTCTTTTTTTTTTCGTATTTAAATAAATTAACATTTTGCTCAAATTTACATGATCATTTAGGTAAAGATATTCATAGAAAAAAATGATATTGTATGTAAATAAAAATTGTTAAAGTTATAAAAGAATTAAAAAAATTGATTTGACTTACATATTACAGGATCCCACGTCGAAAGATCTTTCGGCTGCCTTCCTGGTGTAGATGAAATTTGTATTCTTAGGTATATAGGTAGCTCAAAAAAATTAAATTTTAAAGGTTGTCGGGTATATCAACTATTATTCTATTTTGTTTTAACATTTTACGTTATTAGCTTGTTCATTTTTTTTCAGATTTTTGTTTTGTTTTTTTTTTCTATAAAATTTTAATTAATTACTTAAATTGTTTATGTTTTAGATCTTTTTGGCCACTTGTTTTGTATAACTTTTTGTAATTTTATAATTTCACCGCTAGTAATTTGTATATTGATTTTTGCATTACAATTTAGTTTAAAGAAAAAAAATAATAAAAAAATTTAAAAGCAAAAATTAAAATTAATTAAACTTCTTTTAAAGTTAGAAAGAAAGAAAATATAGTTTTAAGTTAAACAATGAAATTTAGTTTTAAGACATGATTTGGTGTAAACATTTATATTTTAATAAAAAAAATTACATTAACTATGTTTCTGTTGTCTTTTCATTTGGATTTTTGTTCTTTAGATTTGTGCTTGTTCTTTTTGGATAATTTTTTTTTTCGATTTAGCTATTAACTTATATATGGAAATCAATTAAACATTTTTTTTTTATATTATTTTTATCATTCGTATAAAAAAAATCTAAATTTTAAGCCTATTTAGCACTTATTTTAGACACTTTTAGACACTTTTGTTTTATTTATGGCACTTTTCTTGTACTTTCTAACTATCGGTCTTATCCAAAGATGATTTTTGGTGAAGTTCTTTTTGGGTTTCTCTGGACGGACATTTTGCCAAGCACGGACGAAGTCTTCCTAGGCAAGAAATCTACAGCTGGGCGGGTTTATGCTCAGGGTTTCCCGTTCCCATGAAAATTATGTTTCTTTTCGGAGAAAATTTGGTGATGATGTACAGATAAATGTATGTAGGGTTGTATATATGTGCTGTAAAGAGATTTTGGTTTTGGTTATTTAAAATATATGTGTGCGTGTTTTTGTTGTTTTTTTTTCTAGTTACCTTTAATTAATAAACAAAACGATCATCGATTAATTTATGCTGCTATATTAGTTAAATCTGACTTATTTGTTGCTCTGCCGAAAATTTTTGTCAAAAGTATGTTTTTTTTTTTTTAAATCTTAAAGGCCACGTATAGGCAGCTATTAGCACGGCAAAATGGCACGAGTTAAAAATATGGCCGCTTTTTATACCATATTTTTTTTATGGAAAATTAACGTTTATTCAGCATATATCAACACACATATAAAAAATATAAACCAATAACAAAACCTTTATCGAAAATGTCTCCTTTTATATTTTGACAGTTGAACTGCATTACCCTTCTCAATAGAGTGGCAACCAAACAAAACAAAATTCATCTATTGTTAAAATTAAAAATAAGAATAGGAACAAAAAAAATAATATACCGAGCTACAAGCGCCCCTACATAACCCCCCACAAAAATCAGATTTGGGAGCTAACAGCGTCACAAAGCTGATACAGCTTGTAGCGATAAAGAAGAATCTCAAACTAGTGAAAAAAAATATCTTTGTTATTGACGAATGTCCTTTGCATGGTATATACCAAGTGAACGACCATTTAGATCCTCCAATTCATAATAGTAATTTCGGGTTTTTGCTTTGATACGTGCTTTGAGAAATGGTGGAGAGAGTTTGGCTTATATCCTTTTTCAAAATTGCTTTGACTAAAGTTTCGTCTGAAAACCTCTTGGCCAACAGTATAATTGATTTCACGTGATCGAAGATTGTATGACTTTTCGTTCCGTTCTTGCTGACAGATCATATTTTTCGCGGCTCTATTACGAATAATGTTGAAAGTGTCTTCGCGGTTAAATCTTACATCTCTGTCTTCAAGCAATTCTAATTTTCGAAGTAGTGCATAAGTGTTACCGTTGGTAATCATATGCTGTCCGAATGTCATGTAATAAGGTGAAGTACCTATTGAAGCATGTACTGCCGATCGTAGAGAACAGCTAATACTGCTGAGATACTCATCCCAATTACTCTGATCGTGTTTAATATATGCCCTGATTGCTGATAGCACCGAACGATTGACACGTTCTGATGCATTTGCTTGGGGCGAATGTACTGCTGTATAAGTGTGTTTTATGCCGTAATTATTTAAAAGTGTGTTAAATTGCAAAGATTTGAATTGGGACCCATTATCGGAAACAATAGTTTCAGGTGTACCATAGGTGTGAAACAATTCTTCCTCTAAATATTTAATAACAACCTCGGTCGTAAATTTTTTTACTGCTTTTAAAAAACAAAATTTTGAAAAGTGGTCTACAACTACAAAGATACCGACGTTACCAGACTTAGATCTCGGATAGGGCCCTAGAAAATCAATGTATAATTTCTGGAAAAATCTTGACGTTTCTGAAGTTTTACCCATAGGAGGACGCATTACATAATTCGGGTGTGTAGTTCCTTTACAAACATCACAAGAGTTAATATAAGTTCGTACATCATTAACTAAGTTAGGCCAGAAATAAAACCTTCGGATGCGTTCTAATGTTTTGTTGATTCCCCCATGTGATGACAAATGACTATCATGAGCCTTCTCAAGGATTTCCCTAACCATATCTTTGGGTATCCAAAGTTTCCAGGAGAGATCGTCCTGCAGCTGTTCACCAGAACAGTGTTCAGTACGTCTGTACAAGTATCCGTCAACAATTTTAAGGTCTGGAGTTTTAGCAAGGTTTTCCCTAACGCTATCCAAAAGTTGAACGTAGTCTGTGTTCTTGAATTTTTCGGATTGCAAATTCACGAAGATTCCAGAGTCATCTAAAACGGATAAATTTAAACAATTTATTTCGGACAAATCTTCTGTGTTGGTACGCGATAGCGCATCAGGAACTACGTTTTGGCTACCTTTCCGATGTTCTATTTTAAATTGGAATCCCTGAAGCTTTAAAGCCCATCTTGCCAACCGCGAACTGAGATCTGTTTGGGACATGAGCCACTTTAATGATGCATGATCAGTGACCACTGTAAACTCATGCCCTTCCACAAACGCTCTAAACTTTTTAATGCTTAGTATTGCTGCTAAGCATTCCTGTTCGGTAACAGAATAGTTACGTTGGGCTTGGTTGAGTTTCTTAGACATAAAGGCTATAGGAAACTTTTCACCCTCCGCATTTTTTTGTACCAAGACACTTCCTATTCCAGTGTGGCTCGCATCACAGTGAATGTAAAATGGCTGTGAAAAGTCGGGGCTATGCAACACTGGAGCAGTTGTCAAGATGTGCTTCAACTCATCAAAAGATTTTTGGGCTTCTTCGCTCCACACAAATTTTCTAGTTGTTTTCAACAAATCGGTTAAAGGTGATGTAACCGCAGCGTAATTCTTAATGAACTTTCGGTACCAACCGGACATCCCTAAAAATCGTCTGAGTTGTTTTACAGATCTTGGGGTCGGAAATTCTATAATGGCCGATATTTTTTCTGGATCTGTTTGAATCACACCATTTCCCACTAAATGACCAAGATAACGGACTTCCCGTACACAAAATTTTGATTTTTCCACATTAATTGTCAGTCCTGCAGAACGAATTTGTTTCGAAATCTCTCTCAAGACTTCCAAATGCCTAGCGAACGTATCTGACACAATCAATAAATCGTCCAGATAAACAAACACTTCGGCTCGCAAATTCGGCGGTACCACTTTGTCCATTAGTCGCGACATCGTTTGAGGCGCATTACAAAGTCCGAAAGGCATGACTTTGTAATGGAACAAAGGGCGACCTGGGACCATAAATGCTGTCTTATCTTTCGACGATTTATCCAGCGGGATTTGCCAAAATGCGTCTTTCAAGTCCAAACTTGTTATATACTCAGCCTTTGGAAGACGACTAAGTATACCATCAATATTTGGCAATGGATATGCATCCTTGACAGTTACCGAATTTAACTTACGGCTGTCTAAACAAAGCCTGACTTTTCCCGGTTTCTGGACAAGGACAATAGGAGATGACCACGCACTGTCTGACTCCTCAATCACGTCATTTTCCAACATTCTGTCTAACTCTGCGTATATTAATTTTTCCATAGCTGGAGATACTGGAAAATGTCGTTGTTTTATCGGAATGGCCGAACCTACATTAATGACATGCGAAATTACACTTGTCCTACCTAAACCCTCTTTAGAAAATGACGGAAACGAATTAATGACAATTTTTAGTTGTTGTTGCTGTATTTCAGACAATGGTCTTTGGTCTAAGATGTCGCTAGTTGGTAAAATCTCTTTATCTAATTCGGAAATTAGGCCTGAAGGTAGTAAATCAAACGCTTGCCAAAAGTCTACACCTAAATATAAATTTTGCGCTAGAGTAGGCACGATATAAAGGGTAATCGGTTTCTCTATACCACGGAAAGTTACCTTTGTATCTACAATTCCAACCACACTTTGACCTTTACCGTCGGCTGTTTTCACGATAGACCTAATGTTCCTAAACCGTTGGCCAGATTCGAGAAACTCTTTTGCAGCTTGCGCTCCTAAACAGCTTAAGGAAGCTCCTGTATCCAATAAACCTATTTTTGTTTTACCAAAAATCTGAACTTTGGCGTAAGGGCGAATGTCGTTTGGTTTATCGAAAATTGTACTTAAAAACTTACGCCGTGTACTTTTAAATGTTTTCCAAAAAGTTTTGTAACGCGTGGCAGATCTAACATACTTTTTAGTAGGCGATGGTTCCTGAAAAATACGGTTTCGAATAGCCTTATATTCCGCTAGACGAATATTATAAGGTTTAAAGTAGGTTGGCGGTGTGTAATTTTCAACACAGGCAAATCATGGTTTTTAGATAACATGTTTCTAGAACCGGTATCACAAGAATTCGAAATCGATATCTTATGGTCAGATCCACATTCTAAAGAATAGGATTCTGAATTTGTCAAATCAGAGGTAGATATAGGTTTTGATAAACGATCATCAAAACTCAAACTGTTGCCAGCTTCTAAAGGTCGGTATTGGTGCTTGTTGATCGGGTCAGTCTGCGTGCACTTATTAGTGCACTGGGTCGCAAGTTTTTTGACCCATTGCAGGTAGCGCATGTTGGTTTATACGTATTCGTAGCTCCACAACCATAGCAAAATATTCGTCTCTCTTCAAGACAATCCTGGTACCGGTGACCAGATTTCTGGCAATTCCAGCAAATAAGGGAAATCGCTGAAATTTCTTCATCTGTTGATTTGTCTTCAAAGATTTCGTAAACCGGTGGACGAACTAATGTTTTTGTCAAACCATGCTTCCTACCGATATCCGAAATGAAAAATTCCCGTTTCCGACATATATCACGTAACTGGGAGACGGATTTTATATCTATATTTAATAATTCATGTTGGATCTCAGGAAGTAAATTACGTCTCAAAATCTCAACTAAAACACGTTCTGGAAGAGGTTCAGATAAACGATCGGAGATGTCAATTATCGCTTCATAAAACAAATCGAAAGTCTCTCCCCGATTTTGTTTCCTATCCCGGATCATTTCGCGAAAATCGATGTCAGTGCGCGAATCACTATACTGCTCACGAAGAGCAATACAAAGTTCAGGCCAAACGATTTTGCGTGAAGATCTATGATGTCTCCAAAACCAATCAGAAGCTTTAGATTCGAACAAGGTGGATATATGGTCACAGAGGAGGTCAAAATTTCCATTCAGAGTTTGCCTGGTTAATGCCTCAACTCTATAAATAAAATTCTCAACTGACATGCCTTTAGCATCTCCAGTAAACCGGATTTTGCAGTTATGGATTCTATGTCCAACTTCATCCGATCTAATCGGTATATATGATGTTGGGATATTGCTACCACTAACATTAGAATTGGGACCAGGTGGATTAGCATTACCAGGAGGAAGGCATAACAGCTGTTCTAATGTCTGTTGCTCTACAGCAGGTAAAGTTAAAATCTGAGGATTTTGATTTCGATCCAAAGCTTGCGTCCGTTCGGGAGTATTGTAATTAGAAGTTTGATTATTTAAATTAATACGTTGAAAACAAGCTTGAATGTTAGTTTCAATTAATTTCGAAAAATGTTGTGAAAGAGTTGTTAGCATTTCAGTTTGTTGTGCACTTACTGCAGCTGAAACTATTGCTTGAATTTGGTCTTGTCGACCTTGGGGAGAAGTAGTGGACATAAAAGAAATATCAGGATCTGTATTTGGAACCTTTCCTGGTGTAGGTGGAACAGTATTGGATCGATTATTGTCGAATTCCAACGCTCTTTGAGACTGAGCTCTACCACGAGTTACAATTGGTGGAGGCGGAACATTGACATTAACAGTCGTAGACTTAGCTGATAGTGTTCCTAGAAGTTTTCCATCGCAAACTTGACAAATTTGTTTAGAAGAAGGAATTTTTTTAAAACATGCGTTATGTAATGGATGACCACAAGGAGGGATATACATGGAACCGAATTCTAAGATGACGTCTTTACAAGAGACGCAATTGGGGATAACACCACTTGTGCTTCGAGTTAATGACATTTTGAAAATAATTAAAAAAAAATTATAATATAAAGAATTCAATATTAACTAATAATAATAAAAATGCTAAATAACAACAAAAATAAAAAATGTATTACACTAAGAAATAAAATACAATTTGCTTGTTTTATTCACGACCAAACAAATTGAAAAAAAAAAAATTAAAATTGAAATAAAAAAATGTTAAAGCAGAAAGTTTGAATTAGTTCAATGCACGCGATAAAAAAAATAGTCTAAACCAAATCAGTTGATGTTGTTTAAATTGTTATTAAATTCAGCAGCAAAAAAATTATAATTATACTTTATTATGCGAGAGAAAGAGAGTCAAAAAAAATCAGATAAAAATCATTAAAAGTTTGGTTCCTGGCAAAACCATCTATCGTTTAGGGAAAGAAAAACAATGGTTCAATAAAAATAAATATAGTAACCGACTGAAATTTAAGAAAATATTAGGAATAGAATATTACAAAATATGAGAGAATGGCAGGCACTATCTTAGAAGTCTTCCAAGAAGTCATTTCCACACCAAACTTACATAAATTAGGGAGTATTGCCTATATAAAATCTTTACTTCCGGACTGAATCTAGATCCTACTCCAGAAATCAGCATTTCCAGGAAAAAGAAAATATATCGATAACACTGCTTCATAGATAAATATAAGTATGGTTAATAGAACTGTCGGTTAACAAGATACTATTGAATCAAGTTAATTCCATACAGTTTAAAAATACCACAAATGAAAAAAAAGAGTAAAAGAAAACAATTAACAAAAAAATTAAGGGACCACACACAAATGAAATCGAGAAATTTCAAGGTGTTGTTGTAAAATATAAACTTAATATGTGTCGGGCCCCACGTTGGGCGCCAAAAATAATATATTAATTAACTGTAGCATGTAACTGTTTTATATTTTGCATATGGGTCAAATGTTTGTTATAAGTCTCTAAAACTAGCCAGCACGCAACTTTTTTTTTCTTCCGGCTAATATCTCATCGGCAATCGGGGGGATTCGGGGCAATTAAAGAAGACTTTATGTTGACATGCACAGAATATTATTTTATTTTGTGCGTGCTTAAAAAAGTTAGAAGAAAAAGATAGCTCTCACAAGACAAGCTGAGAAACAGACGAAGACTTGACAAAACAAAATCGGAAACAGACATTTAAATTATTGAACATACTGTAAGATGGTAAAACAGTATTTTCCCCTCCCAACCATGATCATACTAAAAACAGGCATGACATACAAAAAAAAACAAAAGTATGATCCCAAAAAAAATTAATTACCCTGAACGATTAGTTCACCAGGAATCAGTTAAAAACGATTAGAAATGCATTTTAAATCTATACCCTGCCAGCAATTGGAAGTTTCTTTCATCGTCCATCGTCAAAGGCGTTACGTCTTACTCACTTCCAGACGTTAGTTGGAAGATAACAATAACAATTTACATTGCAGTCGTCTTTTAATCATCCAGACGACGTTTGGAAGATTGTTTGTTGTTTACAACACCAGCCGAAATTGACATGTCCCGTTATAAAAGAAATGAAAAGAATGCAAAAAAGAAGTTTTCGGCATCATCGAAATTAGTTTTATTTTATCATTTGCTGTGCTCGGTCAGTGGTAAAGTGTGGTTTCGATTTGTTATTGTTGTAGTTTTTACATATTTGTTATCCCATAGTCAATATGAGTGTATTATCTGTAAAGGCAAACAAAAATCAAAAGCAAAAGAGATGCGAATAAAATAACTTCTGGAAGTTACGCTGAAGTGACTTCTGGAAGTTACTTCCGGGGGGTACAACTTCTCAATACGGAAGACGCTTCTACGATCAGAAAATGGTATCGCAGAAGATGAGTTTCAACTTCTTAGCGTCACTTCTGAGTCACTTCCGCAATAGAAAATGTTGGCAGGGTACATACATATTTATTAATAAAAATTCCTTAAACATATTGTTAAAATAAAAAATAGAATTCAACTCATTTTAAAATATAATAAACAAAAATGTGCAAAAATCAATATTTAGAAAAAAAATTCATAGATAAAAAAAATTAATTTTTGATTCCGTCAGGAATCGAACTCAGGTTCAAACAAGAAAAAAATTACAAAACAATTGTTCCAAACAGGATTTGAACTTGGGTCTAAGATTTACTAGACAACACTATTAACCACTAGACCATGGTGACTTTTAAAAATTAATATTAAGTAAATTAATTAAACTTCGATGTAGTTTTCTTTTTTTTTCGTATTTAAATAAATTAACATTTTGCTCAAATTTACATGATCATTTAGGTAAAGATATTCATAGAAAAAAATGATATTGTATGTAAATAAAAATTGTTAAAGTTATAAAAGAATTAAAAAAATTGATTTGACTTACATATTACAGGATCCCACGTCGAAAGATCTTTCGGCTGCCTTCCTGGTGTAGATGAAATTTGTATTCTTAGGTATATAGGTAGCTCAAAAAAATTAAATTTTAAAGGTTGTCGGGTATATCAACTATTATTCTATTTTGTTTTAACATTTTACGTTATTAGCTTGTTCATTTTTTTCAGATTTTTGTTTTGTTTTTTTTTCTATAAAATTTTAATTAATTACTTAAATTGTTTATGTTTTAGATCTTTTTGGCCACTTGTTTTGTATAACTTTTTGTAATTTTATAATTTCACCGCTAGTAATTTGTATATTGATTTTTGCATTACAATTTAGTTTAAAGAAAAAAAATAATAAAAAAAATTAAAAGCAAAAATTAAAATTAATTAAACTTCTTTTAAAGTTAGAAAGAAAGAAAATATAGTTTTAAGTTAAACAATGAAATTTAGTTTTAAGACATGATTTGGTGTAAACATTTATATTTTAATAAAAAAAATTACATTAACTATGTTTCTGTTGTCTTTTCATTTGGATTTTTGTTCTTTAGATTTGTGCTTGTTCTTTTTGGATAATTTTTTTTCGATTTAGCTATTAACTTATATATGAAAATCAATTAAACATTTTTTTTTATATTATTTTTATCATTCGTATAAAAAAAATCTAAATTTTAAGCCTTTTTAGCACTTATTTTAGACACTTTTAGACACTTTTGTTTTATTTATGGCACTTTCCTTGTACTTTCTAACTATCGGTCTTATCCGAAGATGATTTTTGGTGAAGTTCTTTTTGGGTTTCTCTGGACGGACATTTTGCCAAGCACGAACGAAGTCTTCCTAGGCAAGAAATCTACAGCTGGGCGGGTTTATGCTCAGGGTTTCCCGTTCCCATGAAAATTATGTTTCTTTTCGAAGAAAATTTGGTGATGATGTACAGATAAATGTATGTAGGGTTGTATATATGTGCTGTAAAGAGATTTTGGTTTTGGTTATTTAAAATATATGTGTGTGTGTTTTTGTTGTTTTTTTTTTCTAGTTACCTTTAGTTAATAAACAAAACGATCATCGATTAATTTATGCTGCTATATTAGTTAAATCTGACTTATTTGTTGCTCTGCCGAAAATTTTTGTCAAAAGTATGTTTTGTTTTTTTTTTTTTGTTAATCTTAAAGGCCACGTATAGGCAGCTATTAGCACGGAAAAATGGCACGAGTTAAAAATATGGCCGCTTTTTATACCATATTTTTTTTTATGGAATATTAACGTTTATTCAGCATATATCAACACACATATAAAAAATATAAACCAATAACAAAACCTTTATCGAAAATGTCTCCTTTTATATTTTGACAGTTGAACTGCATTACCCTTCTCAATAGAGTGGCAACCAAACAAAACAAAATTCATCCAAAAATCGTTAAATTTAAAATTCAACTATTGTTAAAATTAAAAATAAGAATAAGAACAAAAAAATAATATACCGAGCTACAAGCGCCCCTACAGCTCCTAGAATATACGGGCTTCCTAAAGTGCATAAAGAAGGCACACCTCTAAGACCTATCGTCTCATCAATGCAAGTACCTTGTTATCAGCTGTCTTAATATATTGGCAATATTCTTCAACATATAGTTTCAAAAAAATATAATATAAGAAATTCAATTCAATTTAAGGAAACACTCAAAGATATTACTTTAGACACTAATGATATATTGGTCTCTTTTGACGTGGTATCACTTTTTACAAATTTGCCTACTTACTTAGCTATTAAGAACATAATGAATAAATGGAGTAATATTGAAAAAATAACAAAAATTCCCCGATCAAAATTTCTTCATATACTTAAATTTTGCTTGAATGAAAATAACTATTTTGTATATGAAGACGTAATATACATATAAGCCAGAGGTCGGCATCCTATAGCACAATAGTGCAGAGAGCACTTCACACATACGCTTAATCTCTTTCATTCAGTCGTCATTGCGACAGCAATGTGTGCACATGCGGCGGATGCTTTTATATTTTTTTCAGAAATACTTCCCAAAAATCACTTTAAATTAATGATGAATTACGAAAAATATTTTATGATTGATAATGCATTTGATAACATGCATGTAATCAGCTTTTGAAGTATTAGAAGTTCCATTTATATAGCAATCTCGTTGTTAATTTCTTATATGTTACGGAAAATATATTGTGAGTGTATGTTTCCTATCTAAGTTTTTTTGTATAATTTATATAATTATGTTCATGTTTGCTGGGTAGTTCGCTCACACACACAACCTCATTTTACGCTTTGCCGACCTCTGATATAAGCAATGTTTTGGCATGCCTATGGGAAATCCTCTCTCCCCAACAATAGCTGATATAATACTTGACACATTACTTGACGAAGCAATAGAAAAACTTAATGAACGCAAAATTAATATTAAATTTATTGCAATTATTAAAAGAAAGGACTGTATTGGATAAGAGAATATTGCCCAGCAAACACAAAACTAAGAATTGCAAATGTAATGAATTTTACTTTTAAAAGCAAAATGAAAAAGAAGTTTAACAAAAAGTTTTTGGCATAAAATAAAATTAAATAAAAAATATGCCTCAGTTTTTACATAATTAGGCAATCTTTTCACATATATTTGATTGGTCGAGTTTAATTTACAATTTTTTATTTTTTTTTTTTAATACATTTCATTTATTTATTGAATCTTCAGAAATGAAATGACAATAAGTTTTCGAATCTTAATACTAAAAGAAAATAATAAGTCCAGCCAGTGCTAGACAAAATATTATGATACTACAAAAAATTTATATCCACTGATCCAGTCATCTGTTTTGCGCTTGAGTTAAAGCAAGGGTATCCCTCCTTCTCAACCGAACATGGCCACTAAAGTTAAGGATGTCTCGTGCAAGTGGGTTTGGATGGTGTTCAAGTTTGCTGACATATTTTGAGGCGTATTTTGTAAGTTCGACTTTCACCAAAGGAATGCCTAGATCTTTGTGAATTCTAGAATTTTTAACGTACCATGGAGCTGCAGTAATTGTACGTAGAATCTTATTTTCACCCCTTTGAATTTTTTCAATGTTGGATGCTGAGGCAGAACCCCATAATTGAATTCCATAACACCAGATTGGCTTTAGAATTGCATTGTACAACAAAAGTTTGCAATCCAACTTTAATGTAGAATTTCTTCCGATTAGCCAATTAATTTGCACTGCTTTTAATCTCATCTGGGTAAGTTTTGCGTCGATATGAGACTTCCAAGTTAAACGACGATCGAGGTGGATTCCGAGGTATTTGACTTAATTGTGTTGCGGGATAATTTGATTATTTATTCTGATGAACGAGCAGGTATCTTTTCGCAATGTGAAAGTTATATGAATACGTTTTTGTTCATTTATCCTGATAAAGGCTGTATCGTCTGCAAAAGTTGACGTGTGGATTTTGGGGTCTGACGGCATGTCGGAGGCATAAATCAAATATAAAGTAGGGCCCAGTATGCTACCCTGTGGCACACCTGATTCAATTGGCTGAGCGGTACTTAAAAAATTGCCTTCTTTGATTTTAAATTTGCGACCGTATAAATAACTTTCCATGAGTTTATGGGTGTTAGCAGGCAGAGTTAATTTTATTTTGTGCATTAAACCGTCATACCAAACTTTGTCGAACGCTTGCTACACATCAATGAAAAGGGCGGAGCAGTATTTTTTGTCTTCAAACGACCCTCTTATCACATTTACCAATCTGGGTGTTTGTTCGATGGTGCTGTGTTTAGCCCTGAAGCCGAATTGATGATTAGGAATACATTCAGTGCCATTCAGAATTGGAGTCAACTTAGTCATTGAACAGTTTAGAAATTGTCGGCAGCAAGCTAATTGGCCTATATGACTCCACTTTGGTGTGGTCCTTCCCTGGCTTAAGAATCATAGTGATCATAGACACCTTCCAATCTGCAGGATAGTATTCTAGGCGTAAAATAGCGTTGAAGATAAAGAGGATAATTCTTCTTGCTACACGAGGTAACTCCACAAGCATTTTATTGCTGATTTTGTCCATACCTGGAGCCTTTCTAATGTTCAGAGTACCAATAGCGTTTTGGACATCACGAAAGTTTAGTCTTAGAGGTACAGGAGGTCTTATAACAAGTGGTGGCAAATCAGATTCGTTATTATTTGAGTTGTTTATAGTAAACACATTTTTCAAATGGTTAACAAATAATCTCCCTTTCTCGGAATCATTTCTAGCCCAGTCACCAGTCGGATTTCGCAAAGGAGGTTTTCCTCTCACTGGTCTTTTTAAACCTCTTGCCGCCCTCCATAACGAGTAGTCAGATTGTAGGCTACTATCAAGACCTTCCAAGTAAGATCTAAGTGAGGCCGTTCTTTGGGTTTCTAAGAAATGTCTTAGTATATCTCTGCATTCCCGTAGCCTAGCTTTCAGTTCAGGAGACCTGTGAATTTGCCACTCTCTTCTCATTCTTCTTTTTTCTGATAGGAGATGTTCGAGTTCAGAGAAATAAGTTCTGTTTGCCCTATTTCTACATTCAACGTGATAAGTGGAAGCGTGATGCACAGCTCGTCGAAGCTCCTCGGTAAAGTTGCCAATCGACTCATCAATATCGTCGGTTGTTCTCAACACAACATTTTCCGTGCAATGAGAACTTAAATACTTTTTGTATTTTATCCAACTTACTCGGGTCTTAGTCATGTTCATAAATGGAGAACCACACACTTGAGGGAAATGCATTGAAATGATAGTAGGAGAGTGATCTGAGGACAAGTTCAGTGAAGGATCCACTTGCATCCATTCTACAGGGATATTTTTCACTACCCCAAAGTCAATAACATCGGGAATCTTCCGTCGGTCCGTCGGCCAGTAGGTGGGATGCCCGCTTGAGAGTACATCTAATCCCATTTTGGCAATGGTGTTAAAGAGTTCACGACCCTTCGGGGTCACCAGACGTGAACCCCAAAAAGTGTGTTTGGCGTTAAAGTCACCAGCAACTAAAAATCTAGCTCCAAGGGAATTGAAGAAGCTGTAGTATTGGTGTTCTTTTATTGAAAATGTTTGTTGCCTGTAGGTAATCCTCACATATGTTGTTCATTAAATAATGTTTTATTCTGTTCTTTATAAGAATTGCCGATCCTCCACATGCTCTTCCGCGGGGATCTTTAGTATCATACAACACGTAGCCATTAATTTTGAAGTACGCTGTCGCCGTCAAGTGAGTTTCAGCAATCATCATGACATCAATCTGCTTATCCATCAGGAAGTGTTCCAGTTCGTTTTTATGTTGGCGGAGGCCGTTCGCATTCCAAAAACAAATTTTTAAACAAATCATTTCTTTAAAATGGCTTGTAAGATAGTGGATTGCATTTTCAGCATTTCCTGCATCATGGATGTCATAGTGGTCGTAAAAGTGTTCATGGTTTGGACAAGTGTCTGCAATGTAGTCTCTAGAGTGTTAATATTAGGCTCGTAATATTGTGATTTAGGTGCCTGCTCCAAACCTGGCATATTAGATTTAACCACGTTAGCGTAAGAAACTTGTCTAGAACTAGGCGCGTTTACATGACTAGTGGACCGTAACAATTGCGGGAAATTGTCACTCGATGCCAAAATAGGCTGTTTACGATGATCAGGTAATGTAGTGTGTTTGACGAGTCGCATACTAGTTACATACCTTCTGTATGTAACTAAACACTCACTCTTTGTTGTGTGTATTTCTGTCCACGCTGCACATAGCTGACAAGCATGTATGATGCTTGCTCAGCATACTCCCATAGTGAGTAAGACCATTGTTTTATACTAGCATCAAGATAGACTTAAGAATAAGCAATTAATTAATAAAGAACTACACTAAGGGACAGTCGCACAAGCGGCTGTCCCCAAATAATATTATTGTGAATTTCTTTCAATACATGGCGATCCTGCCAGTGCTGGTTCAAATCGAGCTAATCACACTTAAATTTCAAAAATACTGGTAAATTTAACTAAAACAAACAAACAAACAAAAAACAAGCAAAATAAAGAAAAATTAAAACATTTAAAAAAAAGAGAATTGTTCCTTTTTTTAAATATAAAGTTTATAAAATATAAAATACATGAAAAGGCGGAAATAGACAAATGGAAAAGTTTTTATAAAATATGAAAAATGTGAATTGAATATTGGAAATGAAAAAAAATTAAATAAGTAAAATTTAAAAGAAAAAGGGGAAGAGACGAAAACGAAACCAAACAAAATTATAGATTCTAAACTGATGTATAAGTGCACACACATATAATGAAAACACAAGGGTAACAGGCCGAGTTACCCGAAAGAAGATGATGGTGCGGCCAAAGCACCATCCACAATAACAACACCAGCAGCAACGACTGTGCACAAACAATATCATCCAACATCGTGAAGCTACCGCTAACGTAAAACCAACCATAACAACAACAACAAGAGTGTCCGCTAACCTAACAACCCCAGGAATGCCAGATATCCTATCAACCGCTATATCAACAGAAACAGCGAAATCAACAATAGTAACGGCATCCACAATAACAACATAAACAGCGACATAAAAGATAAGTTAATAAAATTATGTATTTTTATTTTTAACATTTTATGTTTAAGTTTTGATATTAAAATGGTTCCAATATTAAAATGGTGAAATATCAAGATTTTATTTAAATATTCAAAAAAAAAATGGACCTTATGTTTTAATAATCATCAAAATCTTAATTAATTAATTAATTAAAAAAAAAAAAATAACAAGAAAATATTTTTTACTTACATTATTAAAAATAATACACTTCTATATAGTGAATAAATAAAAATATTAAAATAACTTAAATATTATAATTATAATTTATATTTTATTTTATTTAAACCAATGATTTATTATATATAAATATTAATAACTAACACTAATAAATATGAAAAATTAATTAATAAACCACCATCAAGGAAAATGGTATAATCACATAAAAAAAAATTATAAATAAATAAATATTTACTAAAAACTAAATAACCGGTGCATACATACGTGTCCCTGCATTTGGTATAAAACAAATGTAAACAAAATTACGTAAATTCATAAATTACTGCGATACTTACGAGTCCCGCCAGTGGTTAAAAACTAAATATTGTGACTGGCTATTTCAGATGCTAACACTCTTGAAATTTACATTATATGAGCACCCGACAATGCCAAGTTGCATTTTACTCAGGATAAATTAAATATCCTAGTACAAGTTGAATGGTCAAGTTATTAATGGAAATGTAGACTTAGGTCACCTCTTTCCAAAGCTTGAAAAAATAGCTGGTAATATTGATCTTACAACATTAAGACTTTCACAAGGTGATCGTCCTTTTTAATATCCCGGGAATAGATAATGAAACCTTTAAAAATAAAGGGAATGGTCTCTTAAAAAGATTGACCTTAGTGGTCCTTACATTTTACTTTTTGTAGTAATTGTCTAAGTTATAGAGTGGGTAAATTGTCACGTCACATATTTAAAATATTTTTGCTTTTTCATAATATAATAAATATAATAAAACAAAAATTAATTACAAACAGAATATTTTCAAACTGTTTGGCATGTATATAATTAAAACAATTAATTTTTCGTGCAATATAAAAAATACCTATAATAAATATAAAATAATATATAATAAATATAAAATAAACAAAAATTAATTATTAAAACACATACTTTAAAATGTATGTATATTTATACGAAATCAAACAGCCTGATCAACTGATTTGATTTCGCAGAAAATTTTAAATTTTTATTATTTGATATAATAATAGAAAATAATAATAATAAATAATAAAATTAATAATGCAATATTAACAGACTTTAAATATACATATATACATAAGCTCTAAATAAATAATATAATAAAAACTAATTTAATTACATTTCCAATTTAATTATTGTAAGGAAAGAATGATCAACCTTTGCGTAGTGATCATTCTTTCTAAAAAAAAGGGAGGTGTAGTGTGTTTGACGAGTCGCATACTAGTTACATACCTTCTGTATGTAACTAAAACACTCACTCTTTGTTGTGTGTATTTCTGTCCACGCTGCACATAGCTGACAAGCATGTATTATGCTTGCTCAGCATACTCCCATAGTGAGTAAGACCATTGTTTTATACTAGCATCAAGATAGACTTAAGAATAAACAATTAATAAATAAAGAATAATCAAACGGGACAGTCGCACAAGCTACAGAGCGGTACTAAATTAAACCCAAAGACTAGTGCCCTTATTCAGAAAAAATTAAAGTACACTTCAAATATACTTTAAGAAAATTTTATATGAAAATTTTGTCCAAAAGCACACTTTAAACCTACTTTATTTTTTATGAATACGGCAGTATAAATATATAATTATAGTCTTTGTTAATACTACGTTTCCACGGTACATGCTTCGCTCTCTATTGATGCTTCACACCCCAATCATGTGCGAAACAACTTGCTTCACCATACAAATCAAGTAGATTCATATTGAATCTACTTGCGAAGCACGAAAAATTGCACTCTTCTCTAATTTTTATCGCAAGTTTATCTGCACTAGCTGTAAAAATTTAATATTATTGTAAACAAAGCAAATTATTTTCTTGTTGCTGGAAGTAAAGAAAGTAGATATGTACGTCTTTTTCAAATCTAACTAATTTTCACTCACTTTTTTTGTCCATTAAAAAAAAATTATTTTCCACAAATTGTAAATTCTGTTTGTTTATTAAAAACAACTGTCAAATCGAATCAAGTTTTTTGGTCATGTAAACAGCATGATTCATAAACATGATTCAGAGAGCGAAGCAGGTGATTCAAGTCGTCGTGGAAACATAGTATAAACCTCTACTGTGATCACGGTTGCCAGATTTGACGATTTATCGTAATTTTGACGATTTTGAGTGGCAAAAATAGCATTTTGACGACTGGACGATTTTTACCTTTAATTTGACGATTTTTAAATATATTTAAGTATATACTATATGTCCAATAGCACAAAAAGAAGCAATCAATTTAATGCAATATTAATTTTGTTAGATATTAAACAGAAGAAAATTTTACATCCCTGTCAAACACGTTGGTTATCGCTTGAAATTGTGGTTGTTAGGCTGCTAGAGTGATATTATGTTTCCACGACGACTTGAATCACCTGCTTCGCCTTCTGAATCATGTTTATGAATCATGCTGTTTACATGACCAAAAAACTTGATTCGATTTGACAGTTGTCTTTAATAAACAAACAATAAAAACAAGTAAGAGTGCTATATTCGGCTGTGCCGCATCTTAAATACCCTTCACCTAAGTGTAATAAGAAATACAGAAACTACACTAGACTAGAATATCCTAATTCTGTGTTTTCTATTCAGTCTTAGTGCAAATGTTATTAGTATTTGATATATTGTTTGAAAGACAATTTTACGACCAACATAATTTATGTTAAATATTTTGAAATGTTGTCTAATTTTTACCATTTTTAATTGATTTAATTACCAATTCTTACCATAATTTACAGAGTCTGTCTGATGTTCATAATAATCTTCGGTGTAATTTAACAAACAGAGTATAAATAAGTAAGAGTGCTATATTCGGCTTTGCCGAATCTTAAATACCCTTCACCTAAGTGTAATAAGAAATACAGAAACTACACTAGACTAGAATATCCTAATTCTGTGTTTTCTATTCAGTCTTAGTGCAAATTTTATTAGTATTTGATATATTGTTTGAAAGACAATTTTACGACCAACATAATTTATGTTAAATATTTTGAAATTTTGTATAATTTTTACCTTTTTAATTGATTTAATTACCAATTCTTACCATAACTTACAGAGTCTGTCTGATGTTCATAATAATTTTGAGTTTAATTTAACAAACAGAGTATAAAAAAGGGGTACAATTCGGTTTTAGTGATTTTGCTCAAAAAAAAAAAAAAAAAAACAAAATCAAATAGGGCTTTTAGAGGAGATACCAGCAAAAAAAAATTTGTTGCCGGTCACGCCTATTTTCGAGGGGGCGGGCCCTTAAAGTTGAAAATACATAGGCCTATATCTCGGGAACTACTGGGTTTCTGATAATTTATAATACATTAAATAAAAGGTATTAAAAATACCTTTCCAACGATATATATCATGATTATAAAATATGGACCGAATATGGATTAAATCCGAAAAGAATATTTTTTGACCCGAATTTATTTGTTTTTTGGAAATGGTTCTATATGGCAGGTATGACAAATTATGGGCCGATCTTCTTAAATTTTGGAACAGTTATTTTCATGCATATGAGGATATTTCACGTCGAATTTCAACATAATAACGGTATATATACGATATATATTAGTATTAACGTGGCTTTCGAGAGTGGACCTTATGTGGGGGATATAGTCAAATATGGACCGATATTATCAAAATCCAGCAGTTAGATTTAGGCATGTATATAAATGATCCGTGTAAAATTTTGGATTGGTACCCTTATTTATAAGCGATTTATTAGTATTAAAGTGATTTTCGGAAGAGGGCTTTATATGGGGCATACGGGTAAAAATAGACCAAAATTCATAAAATTTTGTGGGATGATTTTTGTATATATTAAAATGATCTGTGCAAAGTTTTGAGTCGGTACCGATATTTATACAATATATATATGGAAAAATCTCTTTTTCAGATGTGGTCCTTGTATGGGAGCTATGACCAGTTCTGGGCCGACCACCATAAAATTTAGTACAGCAATTTATTTGCCTATAAAGAATATTTATGTCAAATTTTAGCCGTTTAACATTATTTATATCTGTTTTATGCGTATTTAAGTGAATTTTGGAAGTGGACTTTATATGGGGTCTATGGTCAAACATGGACCGAATTAAAAAAAATTTCGTTTTGCGATTTCTTTTTGTATAAAACTTATTTTTGCTGAATTTTGTCTTGATATTCCAATTTTATAGGCATTTATTTATCATTAAGCCATATTTCGGGAAGATTTTTGTATGGGGGCTATGACCAATTCTGGGCCGACTACCATAAAATTTAGTACAACAATTTATTTGCCTATAAAGAGTATTTATGTCAAATTTTAGCCGTTTAACATTATTTATATCTCTTTTATACGTATTTAAGTGAATTTTGGAAGTGGACTTTATATGGGGTCTATGGTCAAACATGGACCGAATTAAAAAAATTTCGTTTTGCGATTTCTTTTTGTATAAAACTTATTTTTGCTGAATTTTGTCTTGATATTCCAATTTTATAGGCATTTATTTATCATTAAGCCATATTTCGGGAATATATATATTTGTATGGGGGCTATAAGAAATCATGGACCGATTCTTACTATTTTCCGCACACTTTCTTCTTTTATAGTACAAACAACGTATACAAAATTTCATGGGATTATCTGCAATAGTTTTCAAAATATTGCAATAAAATGGATGAAAAATATCAAATTTTTATGGAGGTGGTCTCACATATAGGTTCATAACTCTGGTTAACCTAAACCGATTTTGCTGATTTTAAATAGCAAACTTCTCGAAAGCACTTCTGACAGAATTATTGAAGGTTTGGATCCCGAGTATATCTGGGGACTTCAAAAAACTGATTTCAACAGACAGACAGACAGACAGACGGACATGGCTTAATCGACTTCGCTATCTATAAGGATCCAGAATATATATACTTTATAGGGTCGGAAAATTTTTTTGTGGAAATTACACACGGAATGACAAACTTATATATACCCTTCTCACGATGGTGAAGGGTATAAAAAGGGGTACAATTCGGTTTTAGTGATTTTGCTCAAAAAAAAAAAAAAACAAAATGAAATAGGGCTTTTAGAGGAGATACCAGCAAAAAAAATTGTTGGCGGTCACGCCTATTTTCGAGGGGACGTAAAGTTGAAAATATATAGGCCTATATCTCGGGAACTACTGGGTGCTTGATAATTTGTAATACACGAAATAAAAGGTATTAAAAATACCTTTCCAACGATATATATCATGATTATAAAATATAGACCGAATATGGGTTAAATCCGAAAATATTATTTTTTGACCCGAATTTATTTGTTTTTTGGAAATGGTTCTTATATGGCAGCCATGACAAATTATGGGCCGATCTTCTTAAATTTTGGAACAGTTATTTTCATGCATATGAGGATACTTCACGTCGAATGTCAACATACTAACACTATATATACGATATATATTAGTATTAACGTGGATTTCGAGAGTGGACCTTATGTGGGGGATATAGTCAAATATGGACCGATATTCTCAAAATCCAGCAGTTAGATTTAGGCATGCATGTAAATGATCCGTGTAAAATTTTGGATTGGTACCCTTATTTATAAGCGATTTATGAGTATTAAAGTGATTTTCGGAAGAGGGCTTTATATGGGGCATACGGTTAAAAATAGACCGAAATTCACAAAATTTTGTGGGGTGATTTTTGGATATATTAAAAGGATCTGTGCAAAGTTTTGAGTCGGCACCGATATTTTTACAATATATATGGGGAAAAATGTCTTTTTCAGATGTGGTCCTTGTATGGGAGCTAGGACCAGTTCTGGGCCGACTACCATAAAATTAAGTACAACAATTTATTTGCCTATAAAGAGTATTTATGCCAAATTTTAGCCGTTTAACATTATTTATATCTGTTTTATACGTATTTAAGTGAATTTTGGAAATGGACTTTATATGGGGTCTATGGTCAAACATGGACCGAACTAAAAAAAATTTCTTTTTGCGATTTCTTTTTATATAAGACTTATTTTTGCTGAATTTTGTCGAGATATTCCAATTTTATAGGCATTTATTTATCATTAAGCCATATTTCGGGAATATATATATTTGTATGGGGGCTATAAGAAATCATGTACCGATTCTTACTATTTTCCGCACACTTTCCTCTTTTATCATAAAAAGAACGTATACAAAATTTCATCGTATTATCTGCAATATATTTCAAAATATTGCAATAAAATGGACGAAAAATATCAAATTTTTATGGAGGTGGTCTCACATATTGGTTCATAACTCTGGTTGACCTAAACCGATGTTGCTGATTTTAAATAGCAAACTTCTCGAAAGCACTTCTGACAGAATTATTGAAGGTTTGGATCCCGAGTATATCTGGGGACTTCAAAAAACTGATTTCAACAGACAGACAGACAGACGGACATGGCTTAATCGACTTCGCTATCTATAAGGATCCAGAATATATATACTTTATAGGGTCGGAAATTTTTTTTGTGGAAATTACACACGGAATGACAAACTTATATATACCCTTCTCACGATGGTGAAGGGTATAATAATAAAGGATCATTTATAATTAAACTAAAGATATTTATCACAAAAGTAAAATCCCTTCTTCGGTGGTTAAATATTTTTTTTAATTCAGTGCAGCTCATTCTGAAATTTTGTTTTATTATGAGCTCTGTTTCCACTGTTTCTAAATGCATTTGGTTTCTCTCTTTTCTCCAAGAATTCCCCATCTAGCTGAAAATTCTTTCGGAAGATGCATTGGCATGAGGAATTGAATAGATAAAACTTAATACTCTTAAAATATTTTTAGATCTTGCCCCACTGGGGAGAACAATAAACTGAAAAAAATATTAAAAAAAAAAATTAATGAAAATACCCCTGCAAGAAATGTCTGACCGAAACTAACCCATAAACAATTTTGTACTAACACAGCAGTGTGAAAGAACTTATGTTTACTGTATGCAACATGTGTTAGGGAGAGACAAAAAATAAGTGGAAGGGAGATAGAAAATCACACGGACACAAAAGCCTCTACATTTTTTTTATATTGCCCTTAATAACTTGATAGAAACTTTGATGGATATACATATCCCTCATCAGTGACAGTCATTTTACCTGTTCTTGTAGGGGCGTTACCGCTTGGACAGAAACGACGCGACGCGATTTAACGCTAGCATACTCGACGCGACAGCTAAATTATTGTATATAAATTAACTAAGAATATTTTAGAAATTGTTTCTGTTTGAACGGTGATCCATCTCGTCTAGCTCTAGCATTGTATCTGGCGTGATTTTTGAAAATAAAGTGTGACACGCCAGGAAGATTGGAAAAGTGTGACAATTACGCCAAAAGCGTGACGTCTGGACACCCTGCATACATATGTACAAGGTGGCGCAAAAGTAATCTTCCTATCAGAAAATGGTATAAATTTTGCGAGGCCCCTAATGTCAGTTCTGTCAGCAATATTCCGCGTTCTGGAGCAGTGTAGCGTAACATTGTTTATTAACGTGTATTTCGCATGTGTTTACTACACAAATGTCAAAACAGAACTGACATTAGCGGCCTCGCAAAATTTATAGCATTTTCTGATAGGAGGATTACTTTTGCGCCACCTTGTATATCATAATATGGTGGAGTAAGGTATAATTGGAAAGTTTGTAATAAGATTATACCAATATACCAAATATAAATTTAAAATTTAAGTTCTTGAAGAAATTATGAAGGTGCTTACTTATCCTATATAAGAAATTCAAAACTATTGTGAATAACACTGTGTATAAAATGAATTGTTTTGACATTTGAGCATCGTTTTGATTTTAGAACATTATGCAGATGGCAGCAATAAAAAATAAAAGGCGCAGTCGCAAAGAGCGAATACTGATACAATCCTAATGAGAATATGTGTACTCAATTGTTTACGTGTGTATTTGTTATTATTGCACATCCTTATGGTTTATGTATACGAACAGCAACTATAAGAAAAGCAAGGCATATTTGGATACTGAGCGTATTAAACAGGGTTGGCATTAAGATTACGATTTAATATTGAATGTATGTACTGTGTGTGCATGAATTGAATATTCTTTTCTCTTGTGCTCTGTTATGTTTACCTCTTTTCTCTTCTTTCCGTTATGTTATTGTTACGAACAGCGTTGTCAACTTTGAAATTTCAAAACGCACCAAAGTGGAGTAAAAAAACGCCACTAACAAAAGCACCAAGTTTAAATTTTTTTATATAAAATGTTTATTGAATTAATTTTACATAAAAGGTATATTTTTTTTGTATTATAAATATAACAATAAAACAGTCTTCTACAGTTAAGTGTTTTTAGAAAAAAAAAACAACTTAATACATACTAGATATGTAATTATTTTTTTTTAATTTCATAAATTCTATATAAAGCCTTTTAAAAAGAGATCAACGATTAATAATAAAAGCCTGTTTTAATAAACGATTTAACTCACAATATTATATTCGGAACTGAATTAAAAAGGACTAATTTCAATACACATTTGACACTTTTTTAATTATGTTTGTTTTCTATTTAAAGTACCCATTTTAATTTTTAAATAAAATAAATTAGAGATCCACAGTAGACCAAACCATCAGGCTACACAATAAACAATGCTTTTTACCCTATTCACCTATAGCAATAAACTTCATGTGACGAATTTGATAGTATTTATTAATTTATCATACATTTGTATGTAAAATACATTTAATGGGGTCCTTTTTATCGTATAGATTTCATGATAATGAATTACACTGGTTTACAGCCAAAAAATACCAAGAACGCCACATACCTAGATAAGTTAATTGGGACCTCCTGAACACGAAAAACGCTGTAATTTTTTTTCTCTAAGTACCATTTTTAGATAACGGTACTTTTGTGTTTTTCGGTGTATGGTCCCATTCAAACCCTTGTGGAGCCCAACCGAAGAGCCCGATCGAGATGAATGGCATATCGTTGGAAAGGTAATCGAATGCCTTTTCCGCTGATATGCTGAGTAAGTAAATGTCATTAATTAATCACCGAGCTAACAACTGGATAAACTGGTTCACTTCTACGTCCGATAGCCTTTTTCGTTAAACTGAAATAACAATCTGTTGTATGGTTGATCTGGTTTCTCAATATCATTGGTTTTCCAAATGTGAAGAAACGCTCTTGACCCTTACCAATTTTATTTAATATTGTTCGGCAGTTGTTACATGCACTATTCGGTGTCCACGGTTTGTCGAGAGACGCATGTCGAAACCCGAAATAATTCTTATACGCTTCAGATAAAATGTTCGTATTAATTTGTCGCATCAAATGTTGTGATTTCTTTTTCACAAGAACACCACAAACATAACAAAATTCGTTGGGATCGATTGAACACATCTGTTTTTAAAATTAAAATGTTATTCCGGGAACTTGTATTGAAAACCAACCCAAATTTTATTTTTTTATTGTCGTTTCAATGTAAATTCCCAAACTTAAATTCCCAAATTGCAAAACTGATGGACGCCGAATATAGTGTGTAAGCAATGAAGATGAAAATATATTCGTTCCACAAAATCCTTAATAAAAACTATATTTTTCATCCGATTTTTTCCAAATTACGCTTAAAATGTTGGTAATGAAATAAACTATTAGGATAAAAAATAAAACATTCCAGATATTAACTGTAACATAGAAAAAAAATTAAATAAAAAAGAAAATTGTTGAAAAAAAACGTAAAAAATAGGCAAATTTCGAACTTTGAGGTGCCATAACTCAGCTATTTCTTATCAGATAGAAATTTGCAGCATATCGGCGGAAAAGGCATTCGATTACCTTTCCAACGATATGCCATTCATCTCGATCGGGCTCTTCGGTTGGGCTCCACAAGGGTTTGAATGGGACCATACACCGAAAAACACAAAAGTACCGTTATCTAAAAAACGGTACTTAGAGAAAAAAAATTACAGCGTTTTTCGTGTTCAGGAGGTCCCAATTAACTTATCTAGGCAAGTGGCGTTCTTGGTATTTTTCCAAATTAAAAATTTGTAAAGCAGTGTTATTAAACAAGTTCGAGTGCTATATTCGGCTGTGCCGAATCTTACATACCCTCCGCCTAAAAGTGCTAAGACATAGAAAAACTACACTGGTTATAAACTAGAATATTCTTATTCTGTGTTTTCTATTCAGTCTTAGTGCAAATTTTATTAGTATTTTATATATTGTTTGAAAGATAATTTTACGACCAACATATATTGATGTAATTACCGATTCTTACTGTAATTTACAGAATTTGTTTGATTTTCATAATAATCTTGATTGTAATTTAACAATTTATAAAATTAAAAGAACATTTTTCCATATTCACAACAATTTAAGAAACAGGCTTTCTTGTCTGGATTTGATCTCAATAACATTATTTACAAAAGATTTATGGGTGGCATAGAAGAAGTGGACCAATTATGGATCCATGGCTTCTAATCCAGTATCCACTAATGTGATTTATATGTATTTTAGGATTATATTGGTTGAATTTCAACTCAATAGCGTTATTTACAAAAGTTGTATGGTTGCTTGTTATGCTTGGAGGTGGACTTAATTCAGGAGCTATTATTGACTGACAGCTACAAAATCCAGTAGCTTAATTGCCGTATAATCGATACTAATATGATTTCTGGATTAAAATTTCTGATCCATATAAAAGTTTGTTCGATATCGATATTTATTGGACATTTTTGTGTGTTTATTTGTTTTTTGGAAATGGTTCTTATATGGAAGCGATGACAGATTATAATAACGGTGTATTTAGGATATATGTATATTAGTATTAACGTGGATTTCGGGAGTGAACCTTATGTGTCAAATATGGACCGATATTCTCAAAATCCAGCAGTTTGATTTAGGCATGTATGTAAATGATCCGTGTAAAATTTTGGATTGGTACCCGTATTTATAAGAGCTTTATAAGTATTAAAGTGATTTTCGGAAGAGGGCATTACGGGCATACGGTTAAAAATAGACTGAAATTTACAAAATTTTGTGGGATGATTTTTGCATATATGTAAATGATCTGTCCAAAGTTTTGAGTCGATACCGATATTTATACAATTTATATAGGCATAAACGTCTTTTTCAGATGCGGTCCTTGTATGGGAGCTATAACGAATTCTGGGCCGCCCACCATAAAATTTAGTACAACAATTTATTTGCCTATAAAGATTATTTATGTAAAATTTTGGCCGTTTAACGTTATTTATATCTGTTTTATACGTATTAAAGTGAATTTTGGAAGTGGACTTTATATGGGGTCTATGGTCAAACATGGACCGAACTAAAAAAATTTCGTTTTTCGATTTCTTTTTGCATAAAACTTATTCTTGCTGAATATCGTCTTGATATTTCAATTTTATAGGTATAATTGAGCAATATTTCGGGAAGATTTTTGTATGGGGGCTATGAGAAATCATGGACCGATTGTTACTATTTTGCGCACACTTTCTGTTTTTATTATAAAAACAACGTATACAAAATGTAATGGTATTATCTGCAATATATTTCAAAATATTGCAATAAAATGGCAAAAAAAAAAATAACAAATTTTTATGGAGGTTGTCTCACATATTGGTCCATAAATTGATTTTGCTGATTTTCAATACCAAAGTTACCTGCAAAATAAGAAATATTTTTCTGGAAATGTCGTTTAGTTAAGTTGTATAGTTTGGAGTGTTTTACAGAGACGGACAGACAGACGGACATGGCTAAATCGACTTAGAATTTCTTAAGGATGAAGAAAATATATACTTTGTTGGGTCTCAGATGAATATTAAAAAAGTTTCACACGGAATGACAAACGTAATATACCCTCAATCTCCACTCTTGGTGGTGGAGTGTATAAAAACTGAATTTAAAAATTATTAAAAATAAAGATTTCATCACATTTTCGGAAAAATAAAACAACACATCAAAATTAAAAAAAAGCGCACCATGCACAAAAAATTTAAAAAAGCACCAAAAATGATGCGAAACGCACCAAGTTGACAACGCTGGTTACGAGTATTAATCAAAAGTGGGTGAAGGCGAGTGAGTGAGTGTGTTGTTGGCACTTTATATATTTTGACAACTCTTTGCACTAAAATGGAATAAAAAAGAAAACAAACAAGTTCGTATCGTATTCGTCGAATTGTTCGTAACGGTAGAGTTGATGGTAGTGGTGGCGATAGTCGATGGAAGGATGGATATATGTACATGCATATACCTATATGTATGTAGATAGACTTAGTTCGTAATGTTAAAGTCCAACAACATTGTATAGATAAAAGTGAAAAAATACCACAGAACAAAGTTGTTAACAATTTTATAAACTTAAAAACAAAATAAATATATATAAATAAATAAATAAACAATTAAAAATTTATAACCAAAAAATGCAGTATGCAAATTAAAGAATTTTGTCAAGGAAAATGTATGTAATGTACATATTAAACACAATAATGGTACGCTTTTAAAGCAAAATAAAATTGTTGAATGGAAAATTTTGCAATTGTGACAAAGAAATCCTTCACACACAGACACATTCATACATACATATAATATTATTTTTGCCATCACGCATACATTTATAGACATTTAAGCAGAGGTATGTATGTATGTGTGTCTGTGTGTATATACAAATACATTAAATACATTCGAAGGCGAAAAATGATTTTTCTTCTGTTTTGTGTTTAAAATTTTCTCTAAAAGTTGGAAAATAAGATTCAAAAGTGAACTGAAAATAGGTGATTTTGTAATTAAATATTTAAATCACAAAGAAGTTTAAATTTATACTTTTAATTGCGACCAATAATTCTTGGATTTCTGTCATTGTCCCACCCAATCATTGGAGGGACTTCACACATATGTACATTAATATATTGATTATAATATACAAATGTAAATGTATAGATACATGTACATACATGTAAATGATTCTGTTACACGAACTAATAGAGACTATCATCTTCATCACATCGCCATCCTCATTCTCATCATCATCATTATTATACAAAATATAAATTTATATGTACATATGTATGTATGTATGTGCAATCGTATATATGTATTGCTAATTAAATAGTACAAATCTGAATTTTAGTTAAAATTAATTAAAACTTGCGTATCTACATACTATATAGAGTACATGCAAGATCGTGGTGTACTAATATTCTAAATAAGTGTTAATTTGATTAAAAAACTGTTCCAAATGCAAATCTTAATAATATGGTCAGCAGTGAGTGAGTGGATAAATGGGTCTGTGAAGTAGACAATTTTGTTAAGTTTACATACATACGTACTCGTATGGATATACATACATCCAAACATTAAAACATATTTGCATACGTTTTTGTATTCGAATTAAATAAATATAAAATAATACATAGTTATATACACATGTATGTATGTATGCCTGCGTGTATGTATTTTAAACTAATCTTTTATTGCTAACCATTTGTCAACATTACAAAGTTGATAAAAAATATTATTTTTCTTATCAAAAGTCTCAACAAAAGTAAAATTTATTACCAACTTATTGCTATATGAAACAGTGAAATCTATAGTTACAAATTAATTAGATGATACGTTGAGCTTAATATGCATACATACATATACATATATAAAAATAGTAATAATTCTGAAATTGCTAATTGAGATTGCCAATCTTTGATTAAAATCTTGAGAACTTCAAGTTGTATGTATGTATGTATGTATGTATGTATGTATGTATGTATGTATAACGGCTTACAAGTTCTTCTTTGCAAGGGATTTAGTTTTATCTGAGTCAATTCTCATAACAAAACAAATATACCTACGCTTCCATGCAAACGTTTTACTATTGAAGATTAAAGATCATACTTGTGTGATGTACATTTCCCGTTGGTAATATTATTATTATTTTACATGGAAACAAATAGTGTTTCTAAGTTCTTAAAAAATAATATCAGTCTGAGGGTAGCGGATTCCTTTCCCGCCAAAAAAAATAAGTACTTGCACAGTATCACAAAACTATTTTGCGTTCTCATTGCGTTCTCATTAACCTTCGCTCTAATGAAGATTTTTTTGTGCACGGGCTCATAGTATCTACCCGGGTAGATACAAAGCATTTTCATAGAATTATATGGGAATTTTTATGCTCGAGCAAGAAAATGTTTTATATTAGATATATTTTATATTAAAAATGTGTTTATAGAAGTGGCTAACTTATCGCTACTTTAACCGATAAGAGAATAAATTTGTAGATTCACCAAGAAGAAACAATCCTAGTCCCATGACATGGACTCCAGTTACTGATGAAGAGTTAAAGGCATTCTTGGGAATATTACTTGTGATGGGGACACAAAAATCGTCGCATGAAGAGCTGAGCGAGCTTTGGAAGCCAAACGTTTTTTCCCTTTATCGTGCGAATATGCCTATCAATCGTTTTCAAACGCTTTTACGTTTTATTCGTTTTTACAATCACGTTACTAGAGCTGCTCGCCAGTCAGGAGATAAAGCCGCACCAATAAGAGATATATTCGAAATGGTAAACTCAAATTTGAAAGCGCACTTCAAGTCTTATGAGTGCATAACTGTAGACGAGCAGTTGTATACGATATCCATACAACTGCTCGCACCAAGTTTACGCGGTACATACCATCAAAACCCGCAAAATGTGGAACAAAAATTTAGTGGGCTTGTGATACAAAAACTTTTTACCCTTTAAATGGGCAAATTTATACCGGAAAAGAAGGCAATTCCAGAGACGTAAACCAAGGTGCCCGAAAAGGTTAAAGCCTCCAAAATTAGAGAAGTTTTGTCCAGCGAATTCGGGTTTGGACCAAGCGCAACGATGACGTCTTACGTCCCAGCAAAAGGCAAAGAAGTTGTGTTGCTTTCATTGATGCATCGTGAGTCGGTTGTGTCTGACATAAAAAAGAAACCTGAAATTATTTTATATTACAATGCGACAAAAGGCGGTGTGGACACAATGGATAAAATGGTGACGGAATACTCGACAAAAAGAGCGACAAAATGTTGGCCCCTTTATCAAGGCAGCAATTACGTATGAACACGTTTGACAATTTTTTGCTCAAACTAATATTTATTTCACATTGAAGGTGAATCGATCTCTCCACTCGACTGTGGTGATGATGTTGAGGAGAACGATGAGCCAGAGAGCTATTCAACAGGACGAATCAAGCAAAAGGGAGGTTGCTATATGTCTTATAGGGACTCCAAAAAGAAAAGAGCTGCCCGTCAAGAATACATTACATGCAAAAAAACAATATGCGCTCAACACTGCCTCACGCAAACCAAGTGTAAAGATTGTTATCAGGGTACAACTTCAGAAAAAAGTGTCTTACTCACATAGATAATATTTTCTTTAGTTGCCCTAAACTATTTTTTTATAAAAATTAAAAAAGGTTCCATGTGTTCATAAAAGTTCCTATGTATCTACCACGGTAGATATTAATGAGCCTATGTATAAAAAAAAAACAAATTTTGAAAAAGGCTGTGAAAAACTACTTTTAACATATTTATGATGTTATTTCCTAAAAAAACAACAAAAAGTTGGTAACAAAGCTAAAACAATTTTTAAATTTATTAAAAACTCAAAAACTTATTAACACATCAATATTGAAATATCTACCCGGGTAGATACTATGAGTGCGAAGGTTAACCTAAGAATATAGGCTACCTTAAAGTATACCGATTGACTCAGAATAAGTTCTTGACTCTTTAAAATGATGTCCGTCCATTCCTCTGGTTTTCCATGTAAACCTTGTGCGCAAATTTTGCAATTTTGAAGATATTAAGATCAAATTTAGTACATACTATTTTTTCAGTCTAAGAAACATCGGCATTGAAATCGATCCAATATTTCACCTAGTTCCATACAAATTTAAAAATATTTTGACAATCGGTCTATTACTAAGCATAGCTCCAAATAATGGCACACTTCCGAAAAGAACTTTAACAACCAGAAACATCTTAAAAATGTTTTTGTCCAAATAAAATTGGACACAAATGTTTCATATATACAAAAATCATGTTGCATAACTTTATAACGTCGGTCCATAATTAGTCATAGCTACAATATAAGATCCACTTCCGAAAATAACATTAACATCTTTTAAAAGTAATGATTGATGTCGAGATAAAATTTAATACAAATAATATACATACATATTTATATACAATCATTTAATGTTAATCAGTCCATTCTGAAAAACTCTTTTTGTTCATATACTCGGTGTAGGGTATATTATGGTCGGTCGGTCTTGTAATTTATTGTAAGATATTCTGTATGTAATATGAAAAAACCTCAAATAAATCTATACTATTAATTTTTATTTAGTTGTTATTGTATTTTATTATTTTGCATTACAATTTTGAAGAAGTGGAATTTTTATATTTTATTGTTGACCCAGTTTTTCGGCTACGGAATTAAGATTGTCTTGCTGAATGGGCAAATATTCATGGTATTTATTCTATATCATCTACATATACGGTCTGTTACGTTGTTTTAATTTTCACATAGTTTTCTTCTTAGTTTGTCGTTGATCTCTGGAGCAGGAAATGTGGGTTTACATGATTATATGGTTTTCATTGAGTACTATTGACCAATTTATTATTTTTTATGATGATATATCATTTAAACATATTAGTTCTGAAATAATTATTCTCTCTGTAATGTAAAATTATTTTCCTTTCAGCATTTTGAACACAAAGACATTCACAACTGCTCAAAATAAAAATTAACAACAAACCAAAATTTCATATTTTAAATTTCTATGTGGTTTTGAGAGATTTGAAAATTATTTCTTAAAAATGTGGTCTTTTAAAAATCATTTCATAATGTTAGAATTTACCCAATTTGGCGGTTTTTTGGGCCGTTATAACTAATTTAAAATCCATTCATAATTTTTAATCGATTTAGATTAAAAATGCTAATTAGGTATAAACTTTTTGGGATAAAATTTGGGATTTTAATTTTGAACTGAAAATTTATGGGTAACTGTTTAATGTTCATTTTGAATTATGTTTTATTTTAACATTATCCATAGTAATGCAGTTGTTATGTTTGTTACCGTTAGGTTTTGCATTAAGATTTTGATATTTAATTGCACTCAGTTTTGAAACACAGCATTCACACGTATTTTTTTCAGTGCTTACACTGGTGTTGTGCCGTTTTTCTACAAATTTATGCCCGATGTTTTTCGTACAAATAAGTATATTTGAATGTTTAAAAAACAAATCACGGAAGCAACGAGAGTGTTGCCTCAAAGTTTTTATACCCTACACCACCATAGTAGGGAGGGTATATTGGATTTGTGCATATGTTTGTAACGCCCAGAAATATTGGTCCAACACCCACCTTAAAGTATACCGATTGACTCAGAATCACTTTCTGAGTCGATTTAATGTGATATTTTTCGGCCCAAGGACGGATGGAATTGAAACTGGTGAAAATCGGTCCATTATTTCACCTTGCCCCCATACAAAAGTCTTCACGAAATTGGGGTTTACCGATCATAAATGTTTGAATGTTTTTCGTTTTTCGTTAGGTTTTTCTTAGGTTTTGGGAGTTCTATCCTTATTTTATTAGGTATATAGGTGCTTAATTAAAATTTGTGTCTTGTTACTATTCATATAAAGAAAGTTTTATGAATAAATTTATCCCAAAACGATATAAAGGATAACCTCGTATTCATCGAACAATTTTAATTTTACGTTAATCACATATTAAACACTGTATTTATTTTAAATTTAATAATTAGTTATTGCTAAATCCCATATACAATAGTATGTAATCTTTTAATCATTGATTTGTTTGTGAAATAAACATTTTTATAACTCTTGAAATATTACTTACGAGTATAAGGCATAACTTACAACTTAGTAGTTTTACATTGAGGCCAAATATTTATACAAAAATTTGTATTGATCTGTCCTATCTCCTATATTCTCATTTTAGCATTTAATTTTATGCAATTTAGCATAAAAACATAAAAATATTTTATACATCTTAATTATTGCTATCGACTTGGCCTTTCATAATTAATAATAATTTTATTAATAAAATTCATACATTAGTTTTATATTTAAAAAAAAAAATAAAACTCAAATATTAGGATTTTTTTAAATAATAAAAAAAATAAAAAAAACTCATGGAACATTTTTTTCAACAAAAATTGAAACATAAAAAATAATTTTTATTTTTCGAACAAAATAACTCAAAAAATAAGTTTTATTTTTTGAACACAAAATAAAACTCAACAACAAATAACCACAACAACCGATAACCATTCACAACACTATTTTGATGTTGTATGTTGTAAACTGCGATTACGACTCACAACACTTATCCGCTTAATCTTAATAAAATGCATGTTCTGTTGTAGTCAAGACAGCAGAGCATATTAGTGTTGTGAACGATAATCGGGGCCTTTGTTTTATAATAAAACTTATAACCGTTACTGCGAGGAAACAAATGAACAAATGGGCCTTAAATTAGTTGGGTGGTAAATCAGCTCTACGAAGCCTTGTTCCTGTTTGAGATCTAGCAAGAAATTTCGCAAGCGGGTTCGGTTTGTATTGCAACTTCAATATACATATGTATATATATATATACATATGTGTGTATATCTCTCACAAATTTTTCTGAATTCATTTTTAACCAATGAGTTTTTATGTGACCGCGATCGCAAACTGACGTATATAGTGAGTGGCATGTTTTAAACAATCGTACATATTGTTAAAATAAAAACAACTAAAATATTAAAAGTAATAAATCAAATCATTACTTAAATTAAACGAATCCCCAATAACAATAAGTGTGTTATAAAAAAATAAAAATTTTTAAGTGGCACAACAAGAAAGTTTTACACAAAACTCAACAACATTTAATTTGTCTTTCAAAACAACAGCAAACTCAAAAAAATATATTTCCAAACAAATATTTTTTAACAACAATAGTAGTAAACACAGTGCTAGTGCATTCAACAAATGCATTACCGTACCACCATGATTACTGGTGAAGTAAATCTTAGTGATGAAAGCAGTGGTCAGGATAACGATTCAATTTGGCAAAGCGTACCAACAAAACGTAAGCAGCTTGAATCTTCTAAACTTTACCAACAAAAACGACGAAATTTAGTTTGTGAACCAACCAGCAACATCCAGCAACAAGTAGGTCACATAGTGGCACCCCCCCTACATTTCTTGGAAAAAATAGAAGGAGTGGTCGTACAGCAATGAAGTTTTGGGCTAAATTAAGAAATTTGAAAAAAATCTTTGAAAACCGCGCACTGCCACACCCACCTACCATATAACTGCACTTGTCAAAAATTTTATTTTTGGACCTAGGGACTTGAAATTCAGGACACTTCTTAATTGAGTTCTCCTTATGAAAAAAATAGACATATTGGGGATGCCACGCCTACTTTAGATTTTACGCCCATTGGAAGTTGTAGATTTTAGGTGTTTTTCTTCCCTGTCTAGAATCATATGAAAATTTCATATAAGTTAAAAAATTTAAATTTTTATTCAACAGTTAAACATGTGTTGTCTCCATACAAAAGAAGAGAATATCCCCAACAACCCAAATGCATGCCGCTTTTCTAGTCAAGTATGCCAAGTTAAAGTGTGTAACACCTTACCGCCTTATTCAGAAACGATTATTAAATTTAAAAAACGTTTTTATGACAGATTTGCATATAAAATTTGCCTTAATAAACGTTTGTTAAATTTAATAATCGTTTTTGAATAAGGAGGTTAGTCATTGAAACAAATTGCTATAAAATACAGTTATGAACCCTTTTAATTCTTTTTAATGAAAAAAAAAATGGTTATAATATACAATGTTTTAATTGAATATGAACCAGGTGTTAGTTTTATACCCTTCACCATCATGAGAAGGGTATACATATGTATATAAGTTTGTCATTCCTTGTGTAATTTTCACAATATAATTTTCCGACCCTATAAAGTATATATATTCTGGATCCTTATAGATAGCGGAGTCGATTAAGCCATGTCCGTCTGTCTGAGTGTTGAAATCTATTTTCTGAAGTTCCCAGATATATTTGGGATCCAAATCTTCAATAATTCTGTCGGACATGCTTTCGAGAAGTTTTCTATTTAAAATCAGCAAAATCAGTTTAGGCTAACCAGAGTTATGGACCAATATGTGAGACCACCTCCATAAAAATTTGATATTTTTTGTCTATTTTATTGCAATATTTTTAAATATATTGCAGATAATACCATGACATTTTGTATACGTTGTTTTTATGATAAATGAAGAAAGTTTTCGGAAAATAGTAAGAATCGGTCCATGATTTCTCATAGGCTCCATACAAAAATCTTCCCGAAATATTGCTCAATTATACATAAATGCCTACAAAATTGGAATATCAAGACAAAATTCAGCAAAAATAAATTTTATGCAAAAAGAACTAGAAAAACGATTTTTTTTTTAGTTCGGTCCATGTTTGACCATAGACCCCATATAAAGTCCACTTCCAAAATTCACTTAAATACGTATAAAACAAATAAAAATAATGTTAAACGGCTAAAATTTAACATAAATAATCTATATAGGCAAATAAATTGTTGTGCTAAATTTTATGGTGGTTGGCCCAGAATTGGTCATAGCTTTCATATAAGGACCACATCTGAAAAAGACATTTATCCCTGTATGTATTGTATAAATATCGGTACCAACACAAAATTTTGTGAATTTCGGTCTATTTTTAACCGTATGCCCCATATAAAGCCCTCTTCCGAAAATCACTTTAATACTCATAAATAAGGGTACCAATCCAAAATTTTACACGGATCATTTACATACATGCCTAAATCAAACTGCTGGATTTTGGAATATCGGTCCATATTTGACAATATCCCCCACATAAGGTCCACTCTCGAAATCCACGTTAATACTAATATATATCTTAAATATACCGTTATTATGTTGAAATTCGACGTGAAATATCCTCATATGCATGAAAATAACTGTTCCAAAATTTAAGAAGATCGGCCCATAATTTGTCATAGCTGCCATATAAGAACCATTTCCAAAAAACAAATAAATTCGGGTCAACAAATATTCTCTTCGGATTTAACCCATATTCGGTCCATATTTTATAATCATGATATATATCGTTGGAAAGGTATTTTTAATACCTTTTATATAATGTATTACAAATTATCAAGCACCCAGTAGTTCCCGAGATATAGGCCTATATATTTTCAACTTCAGGCGTGACCTCGAACAATTTTTTTTCCTGGCATCTCATATAAAAGCCCTATTTTTTTCTTCTTTTGAGCAAAGTCACTAAAACCGAATTGTTCCCTTTTTTTATACTCTGTTTGTTAAATTATACTCAAAATTATTATGAACATCAGAAAAACTCTTGTAAATTATGGTAAGAATTGGTAATTAATTAAATGGTGAAAATTAGACAAAATTTCAAAATATTTAACATATATTATGTTGGTCGTAAAATTATCTTTCAAACAATATATCAAATAATTTGCACTAAGACTGAAAAGAAAACACAGAATAATAATATTCTAGTCATATAACCAGTGCAGTTTGGTATTTCTTATTACGTTTAGGTGGAGGGTATTTAAGATTCGGCACAGCCGAATATAGCACTGTTACTTGTTATCTATATATATAAAATTCAATGTATGTATGTATGTATGTATGTATGTAACGTATAGACTCCAAAACGGCTGAGCCGATTTTGATGAAATTTTCACAGCATGTTACTGTGACTCTGGAAGGAATAATAGGGTACTTTTTTTACCACGCCCACTTTTACGCCCACTTTTTTAAAATATTGTAATTGGAGACCAAACCTCTGGACCGATATTTTTGAAATTTTCACAGCATTTAACTGGGACTTTGGTATGATTAATAGGGTACTTTTTTTGACCACGCCCATTTTTACGCCCACTTTTTAAAAATTATGTAATTGCTCCCATATAGTTTTTAACAGATTTACTTCAAATTGTATACACATTATATACTCCAGGCGAGGTAAAAATAAAGATTTCTTAAGCCACGCCCCTTTCACGCCCCTTTTCACGCCAAATTTTTGAAAGTTTTATTCTCTATACAAATTTGTTCATTCCAACGTATTTTTTTATTTGGTAGTATATTGCTCTTAATACTGTTAACGTCGCCATATAACTATGAACTACGCCTACTTCATCGGCCCCTTTTCTTAATTCTTTTCTTAATTGGGTGCCCCGATAGACTAGGCAATAGCATGCCGGACTATCAGTCAGAGGGTTGCGGGTTCGATTCCCGCCAAAGACTCTGGGTGTTTTCTGCAGACAAGCCAAAAGCTTCGCAGTTTGTGTTTGTTTTTAAAAAAAAAATTCAGATACTTACTTATACCACTAACAATGTTTGCTATACAAAATACTTTTTTTGTAATATGTATTTACCTAAAGTTTTATATACTTTTTAACTACATACATTTTTTTATTACCAAATCCCCATTTTTCGCCCCATTTCACCTTAAATTATATATATATAAATGAATGTGTGTCTGTATGTTTGTGCTTAATTGGAGGCCAAACCCTTGGACCAATCTGCCTGAAATTTTTACAGCATGTTACTGTGACTCTGGAAGGAATAATAGGCTATATGAAGTTTTGATTGTACAAACGGGGGTGGCACCGCCCATATAACCCACAAATTTAACCCACCATATTTTGGGCATTTTTTGACGTACGTCGGTGATATTTGGTACATATGGTATTGGCATAATTAGGAATACGTACCAGGAGAAAAGTGAGTGGGACCACGCCCCTTTTTAGGAAAATTAAACATCGTAATATAGTCTTAACTACTGGACCGATCGTCATTAAATTTTCACAACAGGATATTCTTACGAAATAATAAATTCTTGACTATGTAAGTGGACAAAGGGGCATGGTCTCGCCTAAAGCATTGCAATAAATACATTAAAATTAAATAAATAAATGTTTGTAAATATATAAATACGTTTTATTTTATTTTATGACGAGGGGGGGGGGGTAGCAAAGCACACCGGGTTTAGCTAGTTTGTAATATTATTCGAAGGAAATTTTGTTGGAATGACGCCTTATGCTACCTATGTAAGGATCCGAAGTTATAAGGAGTCTGTTGAATACATCAGTATTTGTGAAAACTCGATCACACTTTCTCGAAAACATCAATCGATACTTCTTGTAATCTTTGTTTCTGGCTTCCTCTGAAAGCATTCCTATTGGTAATACGTCAGCATCCATTATATCCTTACCATGCATTAGTACTTTGTGCATAGTAACAGGTATATAAAATCAACTACATGTATTTTTGTACGAACAGTTTCGCAGTGTCCGACGCATATAATTTAAATTTGTCATATTAATATTATTTATTTTATTTTTATTTATTTAATAGATTTTTGTATGTACATATTTAATTCATTTACAATATTATTAATATCTAAATCTATATATGTATGGCATAACATTTTGTTGCCAATCTGGCATTGGCACAATTCTAGGAAAGTAAATTTTGTTTACAAAGTATAGATTTTACATAATTTTTAATAAAATAACAAGATAAATTATAAGTTAATATTTTCATGGAAAATTAAAAAACAAATTCATTTAAAATAAATTTATACAGGGAGAAAAAGTTTAGGCCATTTAGTATACATATAACTTCATTCAAATTTAGAATGGTTTTACCAAAATATTGTATTCTAAATTTTTTCTACAATGGGCAAACACCAAACAAATTCTTCAAATTTTTCGAATTCATTATTCCATTTAGTGCAGTTTAAATAAGTTGGGATAAAGTAAAACATAGTACCTTTCATTTTAGCGCTTAATACCGTGTTATTGAAGATGTTTAAAAATTTAAAAGCATAAGTATTTTTAAGATTTTCTTTTTTGAAACCATATAAACAGACACCACTAGCACGACCAGCTCTATGCGTTTTCGAAGCTGCAATCCAATGTAAAAAATAATTATTAAAATATGACGAAAACAAATTGTCATATTAATATGAACTATATAAGTTTATGAATGAAATTTAATATATTTAAAGCCGTGAAAACTAGCTATATTATGTTTCTATTTCAATTGAAATGTCATTCAATTTCGTTACGCTTACATATTCGTATCAAAAATAATGTTTTACTTAGTCCCCTTTTCCACAGGCAAATTTTTATTTGGCAAATTTTTTGTTTTCTCTTTTGAAATTTTCGCTTGCTTTTCCACTAGCAAATTTTTCTTTGCCAAATTTGCGAATCAAAATACAAAAGAAAGAAAGAAACGTCAAAAGTGTTTACATTTTAAAGAATTTTTCGAAGAAGTGTATATATTTTATTATATAAATTGCAAAAATTAAATATTAAATTTCACTTGCACAAATTAAAGGTTAAAAAGGAAATGTCAACAAAATTGTTTTCAACGAACAGAGCAAAGCAGAATTTGCGTGTACCGCAAATTCTAAACAGGCAAAGTTTTGTTTCTCTTCCTCGCACCCCTCTCGCCAACAAACTCAGAATTTGCCAAATAAAAATTTGCCTGTGGAAAAGGGGACTTATAAATCGTTTCAAGCTTTAATTCCCCAAAGCCTGAAAGTATACTAAATTTTTTGTCTTATTGACCATTTGTATGAAATTTTGGAAGTGACTTTTGAAATTAAAATCGACGTTACTAAAAGAGACGGTATTTGGCGGTTTTTTTTCTTAATTGAAAGTACAGACTCGGACCTTGCATTTTCTTATAGTTAGAGGGCTAAGCAAGGCAAAGCACATAAAGTTTTTTTCCATCAAAAAGTGAAAAGTTGATATTTTTAGTATAATGTTTGATAAATTATAATAATTAGTTTTTTTTTTCTAATTTCAATAATATTTTTTTTATAAAAAAGTATTTTCACTAAAAAATAAAACAAAAAAAGTTCTAATTTCATTAAATACATTTCCGTTGACTTCTGTTAGTTTTTTTAACTACAAAATTTCACTTTTCATAAAAAACCTTGTTGAGTTTTTCTTATCCAAATATTTCTTTACAAAACCAAATCATTAAAATTTTGAAATTGGAAAGTTGAAAGAATGTGAAACCAACGAAAGTACACCTAAACCACCTCCAATTTCATATCAAATGTTCAAAATGTTAGTATTAAAAGTATTATTATTAGTATTAGTATTAAAAAAGATTATTTGTTTAATAACATCTAATGAATTTAATTACAAATCTTTAAGGGATGTTCAGGTACATTTGATGGTAAAATATATTGATTCTTTTCGAAAAACTATAAAATATTTAGAAGAATCAAAGATTATGTAGCAGTGTTGCCAGTGAAATTTAGTTTCCAAAAAGATACATTTTTCCCCGAAAAGATACATTTTGAAAAAATATTGAAAATCCAGGTTTAACGTTTAACATTTATTAATATAATATTTTTATTTCATATTTAATAAATATTGTAAAGAAAATGATATATAAATTCATTTTTATATTTATTTAAGTCATAAATATTAGGTATGTAGTTTTTAAAAATACAGTAAACAAACTTTAAAATTAATTATATGTTACTATCTTTGAATGTTTGTATAAATTAATATACGAGTTAAGGCATTTTAAATTTCCTGAAAATGTAAAATATGTTCATATTTCCTCAGAACAACTTCGCAGTACTAGTAATCATCGATTTAGGTGGATCGTATGTTGAAACTTCCTTAATGTTTTCTTTCACCATTATTAAAGCTGCTATTGTATTAGTATTGAGTCGGTTACGATGATCAGTCTTAATAAGTTTTAGTTGGCTAAAAATTCTCTGCACACATGCATTTGAAAATGGAAGTACAAATGATAAACAAACTACATTTTAAATATTTTTAAACATCGGCTCATTAACATTTTTTAAATTAAACTCTTTTTCCCAATACTCATCAGCGGCCATGTCGAACCCAGCGTTACCATTGTTGCGACTAAAGTCGCAATTTGACCCTTTTACAGATGCCTTGCCACTTTTTGTGTACCTTTTTTTTTTGTTTTACTTGATACATATTAGTTTTTTATTAAATAAGCAATCCCCTTTTTGTGCGACTTTCTCAAAATTGGCAACGGTAACGCTGGTCGAAGCTCTTCGTGATTGAGGAGAGCGTGCTCACGCCACACAGTGGCACTTTTGCGGAAAAAATAGGGTTTTTCAACTTTTCAATTTTAAAATTTTAATGATTTGGTTTTGTAAAGAAGTATTTGGATAAGAAAAATTCAACAAGGTTTTTTTATGAAAAGTGAAATTTTGTAGTTAAAAAAACTAACAGAAGTCATTTCAGTCGAAATAAAAACATAGTTTTCACGGCTTAAAATATATTAAATTTCATTTATATACTTATATAGTTCATAATAATATGAGAACTTTTTCGTTTTTATACAAAGAATTAAGCGAGGAGCTTATTAACAGTGCTCGCAATGTTGATTCATTGACTGAATATATAAAATCGAGAAATTCAGGTGTAACTGATGAAGATGTTGCATATGTGAAAAGAAATATATCGCAGCGGTTTTTACCTTTATTTAATAAAAGGTGGTTTGCCGCATCTCAAAACATTGCTCGTTTTTTTGCAAGCAATTCACTTTGGCTTACAAGTAAGTTTTCGAGTAACAAGTGTAATAAACTATCTTATTATCTTTTTGTTATTTTTAAGATGCATTTGAAGTAGCATTGTCATGCACCTCCTCATGTGAAAGTATAGCGAAGGGGAGAAAAACAAAAGCTTTTGAGGAATGTAGTGATCGCGCGAAACGGTATAAAGCTGCAGCCTTGGTGTCACAGTACCCACAACAACAACTTTCACTGGCAAGTGAAATTATTGAAAAAGAAAAAACCCCGCAGCCCTACATTGATTCTTCAATTGTATTAGCATTATTAATGGATGCTGATTTAACAAAGATGCAATACAATACCATTAGAAATGTTTTGCAATCTGAAGAGTATAATATTCTTCCACCTTATAACAAGCTATCGACTGAAAAAGAAAAATGTTATCCAGAAAACATTAATGTAGCGGAAACAAGCGCTTCAGTTAATCTTCAAAGTTTGCTGGACCACACAACAAACCGAATTTTTTAAGCTTTTTCAACAGAAACATTGGAGTCGCTGTCGCCGTGCAACTACACTCTTACAAGTAAGTGGGGCTACGATGGGTCATCTGGGCATGCAGAATACAAACAAAATTTACCTATAGATGTGAATGATGGCAGTACGTATTTACTCTCTATGGTCCCATTAATGCTGCAATCAGATAACAATATTGAGTATTGGCGTAATTCCAGACCTTCTTCAACTAGATATTGTCGACAAATTTCATTTAAATTTGCAAGGGAAACAAAAGAGAAAGTAGTGGAAGTTAACGAAAATATGAAGTCAGATATTGCTGCATTGAATAGTACAAAAGTTGATGTAATGGGCAAAGAAATTAATGTATTACACAAGCTCCTTTTTACAATGCTGGATGGTAAAACCGGTCAGATAGTGACACATACTACTGCAGCAGCAGTATGTTACATTTGTGGAGCAAAACCTACTGAAATGAACAACTTAGAGTTAATTTCAATGAAAACAATTAAACCTGAGGCATGTGAATTGGGAATTTCATCCTTACATGCTAGAATAAAATTTATGGAATGCATTCTCCATATAGCATATAATTTACCATTTGAGAAATGGGCTGCAACCTTCCAAAACAAAGAAATTAAAAGACAAAATAAATTAAAAATACAGGCGGCCTTTAAAGATAAAATGCGGTTGCGAGTTGATTTTGTTCAACAAGGTACAGGAACTTCTAACGACGGGAACACGTCAAGACTTTTTTTCAAACCCACAAATTGTTGCGGATATTACTGGCGTCAGTGAAGAACTTATTGATCGATTCAGGATAATTCTACAAATAATTACATGTGGCGAAAAAATTGATAGTGACAAATTTAAATTATATGCGTCGGGCACTGCGCAACTGTTCGTACAAAAATATAGTTGGTTTTATATGCCTGTTACTGTGCACAAAGTACTAATGCATGGTAAGGATATAATTGATGCTGCAGTATTACCAATAGGAATGCTTTCAGAGGAAGCCAGAAACAAAGAATTTGAAAAACGCAAAAAGAATTTTTACACGTATCAACTTAAAAGCGCAAAAGGTCTACAAGTCGTAATTAAGGGAATTGATTCTTTTGTTGATCCTGAGGAGAATAAGAGCAGTTTGGCCGACAAAGGCTTTAAAATCAAGGCCGTATCAAATATAAGAAACAGAGATAGGATCCCTCAACCATTATTTAGAGTGGAGTTAGAACCTGGTGATGTTAAGCTGAAGAAAAATGAAACACATCCTATATATGACTTGAAATTCATAATGCACCGAAGAGTTACAGTGGAAGAACCTCATAAGCGATCTGGCCCAGTACAGTGTTCGAACTGCCAAGAATATAGTCACACAAAATCTTATTGTAAGTTGCCTACTGTTTGTGTTGTTTGTGGGGATCTTCATGACACCTCAAAGTGCGATAAACCTAAGGATGATTCCAGGATAAAAAGATGCAGCAATTGCGGTGGAAACCACACTGCCAACTACAGGGGTTGCCCTGTTTTCGAGGTCGTTAAACGCTCCTTGATCAACAAACCCGCTTCTACCCCTACCCAGACGACAAAAGTACCTATTACAATTATTCCCCCCGTAGTACAAGCATCCACTAGCCAATTTTCATATGCCAACGTGCTCAGATCTAACCAACCAACACTGCAAAATGAATCACCAATAAATGATACAAACAGCCACAATTTTAGCCGTCTTGAAGGTATAATGGAGAATCTGGCGCAATCCATGAACCATTTCATGACAAGCATGACAAGTATGATGCAGGAGATGCAAAAAATGCAGTCCACGCTACTGCAGGCCATACTTAATAGACCATGAACTGTCTCAAAATATGTTTCTGGAACGCAAACGGCATACGCCAACACAAAAATGAACTTGAATATTTTCTTTTTAATAAGAAAATTGATGTAATGCTGATTTCCGAGACTCATATGACGTCGAGAAGCATTTTTAAAATAAGTGGTTATACATTCTACGTCACCAAGGACCCCAGAGATAGATCATGTGGTGGCTCGGCAATATTGGTCAAATCGCGAATCAAACACCATTCATTGGGTGGTCTTTCAGAGTGTTCAACAACAACATCTGTATTGAGAACTTTTGTCAAAACCTCGTGATTTCGTCAGTTTACTGTCCGCCCAGATTTTCAATAACAAAAGATCAGTATAGAGATTTTTACAAATCACTAGGTAGCCGGCTGGCGACTACAATGCTAAGCATACATTCTGGGGCTCACGACTCGTTAGCCCTAAAGGTCGTATCTTGTACGACTCCCTGTCTGAAGTGGGACTGAATGTGATTTCAACTGGTCAACCAACTTATTGGCCAACTGACCAGCAAAAAATTCCTGACGTTATCGATTTCGGCGTGGCGAAAGGGGTATCCCCGGAACTCATTGAAGTCGAGGCTTCACTGGATCTTTCTTCAGATCACTCACTCACTGTAATCACCATCAGAAGTCCTCAGCAAATCGTAACTGATGCCTTACTTCTTGTCAAACGTCTGAATTGGTTAAAATACAAAAAATACATCAGCACTCACTGCACAGAGAAACTCCCGTTAAAAACTGCTGAAGACATCGATGCCTGTATAAAAAGTCTTAATGAACATGTCGAGAAAGCCGCAGAACATGCTTCTTCCACTTACCGCCCGAATAGGTACAACAGAGTTTTTTCTGCAGATGTTGAGCAACTATTGTCTGAAAAAAGGAGAGTCCGAAGAGAGTGACAACAACACAGATCGCCCCAACTTAAAACTAGATTGAGAGAATGTACCAAAAATCTTAGGATCTTGCTAGAAGCGCAAAAAGCAGAGTCTCTCAAACAACATCTGGAAGGTCTAGACGCAACTTCCCAGTCAAATTATTCATTATGGCGTGCAGTCCGAAATCTAAGAAAACCCGTAATCGCAAAACCTCCACTGCGTACTTTGAACGGATCTTGGGCACGAAATAACGAAGAAAAAGGCAACCTTTTCGTAAGTCATTTAAAAAATGTATTCACTCCCAATATGGATACTGACATTAGCGAACTACCGCCTGTTGTTGCCAGACCACCTGTACAAATAAGATTTCAATATCTGGAGGTTGTTGAGGCTATTGATAATTTAAATGTTAAAAAAGCACCTGGGTTTGATAAAATCAGCAATAAAATGATTTTTGAGCTGCCTCGCATTGCAAAAAGATTAATCCTCTTTCTTTTTAATGCCATCTTACGGCTTGAGTACTACCCTCCGGTTTGGAAAATTGCATTAGTAAAGATGATTCCTAAGCCGGGAAAAGATCCTTGCAAAGTTGAGTCGTATAGGCCAATAAGTCTATTACCAACTATGTCCAAATTATTCGAGAAATTGCTTATAACCAAGCTGACTCCGATTTTGAATGAAAACAACTGCATTCCCAATCACCAGTTTGGCTTCAGACGTCAACACAGTACAATAGAACAAACAAATAGATTGGTACAAGTCATAAGAAAAACCTTTGAGGAAAAGAGATACTGTTCGGCACTCTTTATTGACGTCTCTCAAGCTTTCGACAAAGTATGGCATGAAGGCCTGATATCTAAATTAAAGCAGAACTTGCCGGTGAATCTTCAACACCTACTATGGAAATACTTAATCGACCGTCAGTTTATGATTAAAGAAGGTGATTATTTAAGCCGTCCTCAACCTATAGGTGCTGGCGTCTCTCAAGGTAGTATCTTAGGACCAATTCTATACTTGCTGTACACAGCAGACATGCCAACAAACAATGAAATTCACACGTCAACATTTGCTGATGATACGGCATTTTTCAGAACTCACAAAGATCCAAAAGATGCCTCGATTCAATTACAGCACCACGTAACGCAAGTGGAGAAATGGGCAAGACAATGGGGAATAAAAATAAATGAACAGAAATGCACCCACGTAACATTTACTCTAAGTAGGGAATCATGTCCCCCTATTCGTATTAATGGCCATATAGTGCCTCAAAACTCACACGTGAAATATCTTGGTATTCATCTGGACCGTCGCCTCACATGAAAACCACATATAGATGCTAAGCTGACTCAAATGAAACTGAAATCAGCCCAAATTCGTTGGCTCATCGGCAGAAACTCCGTCCTTCGGCTCGATTGTAAGCTTCTACTCTACAACTCAATCTTAAAGCCAATTTGGTGCTATGGTATCCAGTTATGGGGCACTGCCTCCAACTCCAATATTGAGAAAATTCAACGCCGTCAAAACAAAATTCTACGAATGATAACTACCGCTCCTTGGTATATTAAAAACAACAACATACACAACGATCTTGATGGTCCACTTGTCAAATGGGAAATAACTAAACACGTGGCCCATTATTTGGGTAAGCTGGAAACTCATCCAAATCCCCTCGCTCGCGGCATCTTACAACATCCCGGTCATAGCCGTTTGAGAAGGAGGGACACCACCGCTCTCAGATGAATAACTACAAGTTGCTCATTATATCCTATCGAATTTGAAAACTAGATTTTGTCTAGCATTGGCTGGACTTATCTTAATTAACTTTAGTTTTAGGATTTGAATACCTATTGTTAGTTCATTTAAAATGAAGATACAATAAAAAAGTATATGCAAAAAAAAAAAAACAAAAAAAAAAACATATTCAATTAAAACATTGTATATTATATTGGATTTTTATCAAGCTGAAAGGTATAAATAACCTCTTTTGGCGTCTCAATATTGGCAACACCATTTTTTTTTCATTAAAAAGCATTAAAAAGGGTTCATAACTGTATTTTATATCAATTTGTTTCAATGACTTAGGTTTTACACACTTTAACTTGGCATATACTTGACTAGAAAAGCGGCATGCATTTGTGCGATATTTTCGGTGTATTTGAAAGCTTATATCTTTCGAGGAGGGTTGTTGGGGATATTCTCTTCTTTTGTATGGAGACAACACATGTTTAACTGTTGAATAAAAATTAAAATTTTTTAACCTATATGAAATTTGCATATGATTCTAGACAGGGAAGAAAAACACCTAAAATCTACAACTTTCAGTGGGCGTAAAATCTAAAGTAGGCGTGGCATCCCCAATATGTTTATTTTTTTTTCATAAGGATAACTCAATGTGTCCCGAATTTCAAGTCCCTTGGTCCAAAAATAAAAATTTTGACAAGTGCAGTTATATGGTAGGATTTTTTCAAAATTTCTTAATTTAGCCCAAAGAAGTGTTTTTGCAAAATTTCATTGCTGTACGACCACTCCTTCTATTTTTTTCCAAGAAATGTATGGATGGTGCCACTGTGCGCCATTCCTTATGCAAAGCATTCTGGTCGATAAAATTTAACAAAGACGGAAATTTTTTTAATACAAAATAATTGGCAATAGCAAAATGATAACTTTAAAAACCTTTGTCAGAGACAGAAAGTATTTTATTTTTGTACATTTTGCGTCCAGATTCAAAAGATACGAAAAATGCATCTTTCGTACCCTAATGTCATCACTGCTATGTAGTTTTCATACTTATCAACTAAAACAAGAAAAATCATATAGAATTGTAATAAAAGGTCTTCATCACACAACACCATTTTTTTTGCGGGTCAAGATGGGAAAATACGTTACGCATGTAACGAGTTCGTCAAGATCGTCGTATGCCGGACTCCTATAACACCGGCTAAAAACCCACCTCGTGCCATCACCGGGGATTTACGTTACCTCGGAACTACGTTTAGCAATACTTCAATGTGACCCCCTTATGTGGTGTTTAACCATTTCAGTCTTTAATTCCCCCGTACGGGCTCCGCTTTTTTTTTTTATTTTTATAGCAGACAAAAAAGCCGAATTAATAGTACGAGGTCATCAAGACAGAGCAGTAATAAATGTTAAAAGTCGCATTACAAAAGAACCATTGTCCATGTTTTATGTTGACTTCAATCCCAGTACAAATAATAAAAGCGTATATGATATAAAACAAATAAATAATGAGTTAGTTAAAATTGAGCCACCAATAAGAACAAACGACTTGGTGCAATGTCATTGTTGCAAACAATTTGGACACACGAAATCATATCGCAAAAAGCCATTCAGATGCGTTAAATGTGGTATGGATCATAGTACTTCCGAATGTACAAAACCTCTTGAGACCTCACCACGTTGTGTTCATTGTTTAAAACACTATACGACAAATTACAAATGATGTAAAGTATATCAAGATCTTGCTGCACAAAGCTATTCAAAAACAATAGCTTTAGAAATTTCTCGTTTTTAAAGACGATTCGATTTACAGAACAGGGCCGAGATATATATTTTTAATATCTGAGACTCACTTCACAAGCAAATCTTATTTCAAAATAAATGGTTTTGATACAGTAGCTACTTATCATCCGGACAATAGGGCTCATGGAGGAGCTGTTATTTTAATTAATTACGCAATCTAGTACACAATTCTAACCCCATTTGAAGAACCATATATACAAGCAGCTGGAATCAAAGTTAAATGCAATAATTATTTTGTTAATATCTTTTCAATATATTTTCCACCAAGGTATAGGGTAAAATGTCAGGAATACGACAACTTTTTTAATGCAATCAGACTAAAATTCATTGTTGGCGGAGATTTTAATGCTAAGCCTCCATGGTGGGAATCGTGTTTACCACTGGCCAAGCGATCCAACTAAAATTCCAGATCTTTTAGATTTCTTTATATAATAGCATTTCAAGATGGCTGTTAAATATTTTAGATAATAATGAAGTTCGGACCATTCTCTAGTAATGGTTTATTTCAACCAGTGTTGCCAGTAGATTTTTTTTCATACTTACTACCTACGCTAGCAATAAAAAAACCCTTTTCCCCTACATCTCAAAAAAATAATCCCTACTTTTTACCCTACACTTTTTGCAATAAAAATAAAGAAATAAACCGTTTAAATAAACAAAAAATAAATTTTATTCATTTCATCTAACCAGAACACACATCGTTTTGTTTGAACTTACGTCAATGCTTTCGTCCACAAGTACAGAGAATTTGTATTTTTGTAAGTTTTGTTATTAAATTTGACTTTTCTTCATTTGCCAAAACGTTTTTTATTATTTTGGAACACTTAGTTCTTCCCAATTTGCTTTTTCTTACAATAGCAGAGTCTGGAACTATTTCTTTTAATAGTGTTACTAAATGGTCGATTATGTGAACGGCTACATTGCAAAGAAACAAAAGAACAAACTGATACGTATTTCAAAGTTAGCTACTGGGTCTACATCTTTAGTTTGTTTTTCAAAAAATGCATTCACTGGTTTTAAGTTATTTTTTGATATAACGTTTTTTCTGTGCCCTTTTGTTAAAGCATGTCTGCTTAATTTTTTTCCCACATGCTTTGCATTCGCACTTAAATTTATCTTCTTTAATTTCCATCAACCAATCTTTAAATTCGTCTAAATCCAACCACGCAGAACGAAACTTTTGCTTTCTGTACTTCATTTTAGTTTTTTCATTTGCGGTAGAGTTATCTGTGTCTGAAGACATTTTCTAAATTAAAATATAAAAACTGTTTTTTTTTTTTTTATTAAACATTTTTTTATTTACAAGTTTTTTTTTTGTTTCTATTTACACTGCCGGTCAATAGAATAGCTCCGTCTTTTTCTCTTAATGAATGGTCAATTCTCTTAAAACCTGTTACAAATTTCAATTATTCGGTAGTCTCTCTTTTTATAGTTTTTATTTATAATTTTTTTGGGCACAAAAGAAAATTCAAAAATAGGTCAGTTATAAATTTTTTCTGAATTTTGTCAACTACCTACAATAATAATACAAATAAGTTAGTTCATTATAATAGCTCCAATGCTTGTCGTTTTAGTTGTGATCAATTGATTGTTATCAAAACGTTGTAAATTTATAAATTGGACGTAAATCTAATAACGATTAAAAAAATGGGTCGTGGGATTGCATTATCTTTAGAAGAACTAGGAAAAATTGAAGCGTACAGAGACTCAGGGCTTAGTCATCTCGAAATTGGAAAAAAACTGTGACGGAGTCACTGTGCTATAGGAAATTTTTTACGAAATATGTCGAGCTACGGAAAAAATATGAAAGGTTGGACCAATAAAGCAACTACTGTTGCAGAAAGGCGTCTTATTATTAGAAAAGCTTCGAATTCGCATGACTTTGTGCCGATAATAAGTGCTAAAAATTGAGTTTCTGCAAGTATTTCTACAGTGCGACGCATAATTCAAAATACCAAACATCTGAAGAGACTTAAGCTGCAAAAAAACCACCACTAAATCCAGCCAGAAAAGCAAATAGGCTTCTCTTCTGTCGTAACCATATGTCGTGGAAAACTGAGTAGCAACGCGTAGTGTTTTCAGACGAAAAAAATTTTAATTTGGAGGGACCAGATGGATATAATTTCTATTTTCATGATCTTCAAGAAGAAGAACATCGATTAAGTCGTCTTCATAGCCGCGAAGGTGATGTGATGTTGTGGGGAGCGGTCTCCTACTTTGGAGCTTGCGAACTCCAATTTTTATCTTCAAAAATGAACGCATTAACTTATAAAAACGTACTCGAAAAAACATTTCCTCACTTCGATAATACTTTTGGAATACTCAAGTGGACTTACCAGCAAGATAATGCTCCGATACATCTGCACGAGTTGTGAAAAACTGGATTCAACAACAAAATGTTGCATTACTGGAATGGCCACCATACTCTCCTGATATAAATATTATTGAGAACGTGTGAGAATGGTTGGCAAGGAAAGTGTATGAGTCTGGCAGACAATTTGAGGATAAGCCGTCATTGATAGCTGCCATCAAAAAAGCTTGGGAGGAAGTTTCGCTTAACTATATGAAGCAGCTCTATGACTCACTCCCAAACCGTGATTTTGAAATAATTTCAAAAAAAGGAGGGTCAACTCATTATTAAATAATTGCTTACTAATCTTATTTAGTTAATTTATGAAAAATAAATAAGTTTAAACTGATGTGTTCTTTGTGTCATTATTTTTAATCAACTGGAGCTATTCTACTGAACGAAAAAAACCAAGCATTATTTGTGCTATCTAAAGTTAATCTTGTATAAAAAAAATAATGGGGCATAATTGAAAATATTGTTTTTATGGAAACTGTAGTTAAATGATCACCCTATTATTGACCGAAAACTAAAACCATTTTCTTCAATTTGATTTCGAGAAAAATTAATTTTCATTTGGTAGTAACAATGGAGCTATTCTATTGACTGGTAGTGTATATGCCTCAGCGTCTAATGACATTATTGAGGCGAGTTGGCATTTACTTATTCAAATTTTATAAACTTGTATTAAAATAAGCTTAAAAATATTTGTTTATATGTAATATTAAAAAAAAATAAAAAATTAAGCAAATATATGTATATTTACAAAGTTTATATACAAATTTACATTATTTACAGTTTTATGTACAAAATTCAAAATGAAAAAATGATCTTAGAAGCATTTCTAAATTTCTTAATAAAAATTTCTTTACATTAATCTTAAAAGCAGATACAGTATTTATACTTTTTATGTATTGTGGTAAATTGTTATATTCAAAACATCCAATGTGTTCAACTCTTTGTTTTGTGGTTTCAAGTCTGCATCTAGTTGTTCTTAAATTGGAACTGTTTCTTGTATTGAGAGTTGTTTGATTTCTTGAGAAGACTATCGTGTTATGACCAATGTTATAAAGAGATTTGAAAACAAATATAAGTAATTGTAATTTATAGGTTCCGTTCACTGGCAAGATATTTTTACAAACTTCCTTATACAGGGTGATTGTAGGGTAGGTTAATGGTAGGTTGTATACGGTTTTTAGTGCTTTGTTTTGTACTCTTTGGAGAGACTGCAATTCTGTACTATTTTTATAGCCATATATCATTATTAAATAGTTCAAATGACTCTGAATCAATGTTTGATAAATCATTAATTTTGTAGTTTCGTTAAATTTATATTTAAATTTATATAAGATTCCTATTACTGGATATATTTTTGATTTAACAGTTTCAATATGTAGGTTCCATTTTAAGTTGCTTTGCAATATTACTCCTAAATATTTTACAGAGTTACACTCCAAAACCTCTTCTCCATTTACAATAATACCAAAATTCTCAACGTTTGTATGTAAATGGGGCTTAAATCTTATAACTTTAGTCTTTGTCGCATTAATGACTAACTTATTTAGCCTTGCAAATTCAAAAATCATGGCTGCATCTTTCTGCATGTAGGCTCTTAACGCTGTTTCGTGTTTATAGGCATAGAAAATAGATATATCATCTGCATACAAGTATATTTTTCCAATAAGCTCGAGATTCACAATATCATTTATATAAATAGTAAATAATAGTGGGCCTAAAACGCTGCCTTGTGGAACCTCGTGTAGTATATCCCCGACAAAACTTCGACTATTATTTAATTCAACATATTGCTTGCGGTTTGTCAAATAACTTTTAAATAAATCAAGTTCTGTATTCCGTAGTATTGAAGCTTTTCAAACATGATTTCATGATCCACAAGATCAAATGCTTTTGAGAATTCATAGAAAATGCCAGCGACTCCTTTATAACCTTGATCTAATCCTTCGCATATGTAATTCACAACATTAACAACAGCATTTTCAGTACCACTACCTCTTCTGAATCCGTATTGACAATTGTGCAATAGGTTATTGTTTTCAAGATAATTTAAAAGTTGGTGATGTATTATTTTTTCAAAAATTTTATCAATAACAGGTAGTAAAGCTATAGGTCTGTACATATCTTCTCTATTAGCATTTACTATTTTAGGTATTGGAACGATTTTTGATATTTTTAATATATCTGGGTATTGAGATGTTAAAATTATGTTATTAAAAATATTAAACAAATAAGGCACTATTTCTAAACCACATTTAATAAATAATTTAGGTGATAAACCATCATGGCCAGCAGATTTATTTGTAGAGAGATTTGATGTTATCTCGTAGATTTCTTCTACTGTTACATTCGTAAAACTAAAAGTTTTATTACAATATCTCAAAGTTCTAAGTCCATTACAAAAATCATTGGCTGAGTAGTAAATTTGGTCTTTCATTAATTTTGGCGTTTGTAAAAAATATTTGTTAAGAAGTTCACACTTGTATTCATCATTTGTAATTAGTTCTACATTTAAATTCTTTAGATTTACTTGTGTTTTTTTATTCCTTCCTAAACTTTCATTTAAGAACCTCCAACACTTTTTGGGATCTTGCTGAATATTGTTGATAAGTTATGATAATAATTGTTCATAGATTCACGATACGCAACTTTAATAACTTTGCTTAATCTTCTCAGTTTATTCTCAATATTGACATCACCAGAGTTTTTTCGTCTTTGTCGTAAGATTCTTCTTTTAAGTAAAATTAAACTCTGCAAATGTTCATTCATCCATGGTGTTATTTTAGTCTTAAGCAATTCTTTTTTAGCTGTTACGCATGTTGAATTTGACAGACACTGAATTAGATTTGAAGTGTCAATAGATGGATTACCAGTTTGTTGAATAAAATTATCATTCAGTATATATTCTTTAATTTTGTTGTAATCACATTTTTTTTGAATTACTTCCAGGTAATTGGGGTTTGGAAGCTTCTTTTTAATTTTACAGGATATCATGTTGTGATCAGATAACTTGAATTCAATAGCATCAATTAAAGCAGAATCAGCAATATTAGTAAATACATTATCAATTGATGTTCCAGATATAGGACGTGTGATCAACGTATGACAATTTCTAAAATCATAACTTTCAATTAAATTTAACAACTCAGTTGATGCACTATGTAAAAAGTCAATGTTGGAATCGCCAACAAGAATACAAAAAGTTAATTTCAATCAATAAATTGTTATTATTTATCATGACCTACATTTGCTCATAAGAAAAAAACTGACTGATTTTCCCTACGCTATTATTTTGGATGTTAAAAAACTTACATATAGGGATTTATCCCTACTTTTAGCAACACAGATTTCAACACTCATATTGAGATCGAAGTTCGAAAGAGCAATATATTTACAAACAAAACAAACGTTCAGTTGTTTGCTAATTATATTGTTGTCAATTATTGTTCATCTTAACATTTCATTAAAAACAGGATATGAATTAGAATAGGCTGTTGAAATGTATTCTAATCTAAAGGTGTACTGACAGGTGTGGCCACACCAAGTGGGAATAATGTAAGAATTTCTAGCGAAATTAGATATGTATATAATAATGAATAAAAGATACTTACGAAGAATATACCAAAGAACCAGAAATCCATTCCATGTTGTTCACGGAAACCAAATTGGTGAACTGCGATAATGTTTTAATCATTCAAGAAGTTTTTAATAATATTTTAAAATACTTTCTAAAATAGTTTCGACAAAAAAGATAGTCCTTCTCTGTCCTAACTAGTTTTAAGATTATATATATGGTGAAATTTACGTCAAGTGACCCAATTTTAAAAATCGATGTCTTCCGATGGATGAAATTTGCACCAAGGTTAGTACTTCTAGATAGTAGGCCAGACACAAATTTTTAGCTCCATCAGTCCAGAAGTGCCGGAGTTAGAGGGGGTCAAAGTTGGAAATTTTGGTCATACAGGGTTTTTTTATAATGAGTGTAACTTTTCACCTATTGGTCCTAGCAAAAATTGTCCAAAGGACTTTAGATTTTTTTTTAATTTTAAAAAAATTTTTTTTAATTTTTTTTAAAAAATATTTTTTTTTAATTTTTTTTCAATTTGGGTCCTTTCTTTTTTTTTAAAGAAAGCTTATACAATTTACTTTAAGGCCTTTATAATCGCTTAATGGGATGTGAGTGGGATATCTATCAAAAAAACTATTTTTTAACTCAAGAATAGGATTTTTCAATATTGGGCACATGCATCATTTTCAATAATAAAAACTATTTATTTCAAAAAAGTAACTCATGTATATTAACTATAAATATGTTTGAAAACAAACATTTTCTGTCCTCATAGCTATAATTTTTAAATTTACTAAAAGTTTATAAACCTAATTTTGTATTTTATAAACAAAATTGTATAAACCATTAATAATTTAAAAACGTAATAAGAAAATTATTTAGAGAAAAATAATATGTCATTTCGCCTTTAATTTCTAAATTAATTTAAAGCAATATAATATTATTATTAGAATATATTTCGAATATATATGTTATTAGAATATAAAAAGCTTCTTAAAAATATTAAGGCATCTAAAGCAGAGGAAATATAATGTCGATTTAATTTTGTTACCAATAACGCTGACGAAAAACATCGTTCACAATCAACGCTTGTGGGCAAAATTATTAGCAAATTAAGCCGTGTTCACATTGTGTGTATTTGTCATGTGGAATGTCACTTTTCTATCCACATGTGTTTTCATGTGTATGTTAAAAATTGTGTTTTACATACGGTTTATAATTTACATGTTCAAATGTTGGTATGTCAATTACATTTGACATAACCTATCAAAAAAAATCTTAAAACAGCTGATATGGTAAAACTTATTCCGCGGGTTATACAAGTATTCCTTCTCTTGCCACATTTCGATCAACTGTAGAGCCGCTTCTTTGCACTAGTCATACTGGAACAACATAAAAATATCTATAAAAATTGCAATAAAAAATACATATGTACTTACTTTTTTTTAACTCCTTTTCAATTTTTCCCTCCATTTTCAATAATAAATTTGTATAGTTTTTTTTTGTATTTTTCTTTTACTATTTATAAATTATATTTACTAAAATTTCAATTAATTTTTGCCACCAAAAAATTTTTGTTATAAAAAACAGCTGATGTCAGATGGTTTGTCACTTGAAAATAGAACTCGTTCTAAATAAAAAATGTCATATGTATTGCACACATAGAAATAATACATGATATTGTTTGAAGGTGTTCAGACTATATGTACAAATTTGATATGCGAAAAAGTGACAGTCCACATGACAAATACACATAATGTGAACACACCATTATTGTACGCTAATGGCATTTGATCAATACTATGTTTCCACGGTACATGCTTCGCTCTCTATTCATGCTTCACACCCCAATCATGTGCGAAACAACTTTCTTCACCATACAAAATTTTAAGAGCGAATCAAGTAGATTCATATTGAATCTACTTGCGAAGCACGAAAAATTGCACTCTTCTCTAATTTGTATCGCAAGTTCATCAGCACTAGCTGTAAAAATTTAATATTATTGTAAACAAAGCAAATTATTTTCTTGTTGCTGGAAGTAAAGAAAGTAAATACGTACGAATGTATGTTTTTTTTTCAAATAAGCTAACTAATTTCCACTCACTTTTGTTTGTCCATTAAAAAAAATTATTTTCCACAAATTGTAAATTCTGTTTTTTTTATTCTGTTTGTTTATTAAAGACAACTGTCAAATCGAATCAAGTTTTTAGTCATGTAAACAGCATGATTCATAAACAAGATTCAGAAGGCGAAGCAGGGGATTCAAGTCGTCGTGGAAACATAGTATAAGGGTGAGACCAAGGTGAATTTAAATACTAGGTGATAGCGTAGCGCCAGCTGATTATTCATGGTGAATTTGAAAATGCCAAAAAGTTATATAAAAAAAAAACTTTTTGACAGTGACGAAAGTTTTTCATATAGAAAAATGCCTGTTGTTCTTGCCTTGTTGTAATTGTTGTAGCAATGCGGTCACCTGGTATTTAATTTCACCATGGGTGAGACCCTTCGAAACAAATCATTATAAATATTATATGTACACACATATGTATTTCTTATTCAATATTTGATTTCATATCATTACAGACATACATTATAACGTGTTGTAGATGGCTTTTGCATGTTTCAATTACATTCTTTAGTGGGATTCGATCTTCGATGCGTTCTGTATTGCAAACGTTTGCACTTGCAAATGTTTTGGCATTGATTGTGAGCACTCCATTTATTTTGTACTTCGCGATACTGCAATTTATGCACTAAAACAGCCGATCTACATACATAAACAACAATTTCTAAACATATTTTAAAAATGCCACGAAAAAGTGCCAAAGAAAAAATTGTTGAATTTTTAAAAGAAGAAGTTGCTGAAGAAACAATTTGGAATTGGGGTACATACTTCTTTAAGCATCCACTTTTTGTTTGGTTTTTCCCTTTTAATTTTCTTCTGTGGAATAGTTTGCTCCATTATTTTAATTTTATTTCTTTTATTAGTTCTTACATCTGTCAGCTGTTTAAATGTCAGAGTAGCAAACGCAATACATACGAAAAAACTACACCATTTTAGTATTGCATGAACACAATGTTTTGACAAATGCAATTGTGTGTATTTGGTTGTTGGATTGCAATAAAAAGCTACGATGTTTTGCATTTGCACTTTTACCATGCCATTTGCACTGAACGCACAGTGGCCAATTTGGCTTCGCTAGCGGCATTTAATTCAAATTTTCAAATTTGAAAAACCGTTAATTTTTTTTTAACAATCGATAACAAATACATTCACTAGATTTGTATCGATTTTTAAAAGCTCAGCTTACAGCTGATGAACAGCTGTGAGCTGTCAAAGTCAGCATATGTTTCTGCAAGTGTTGTGCAAAATATTTCCGCCTTTTTGATCATCGTTTTGCTATTCGTGTTAAACTTGCAAATTTTATTATTTTCATTAAAAGTTTTGTTATATACTAACGCCAAGGTATGTATTATATAAAAAAACTGTGGTTGTGATCTGTGTATACTTCTGTTATTTATTAAACGTAGTCGTGCTTAAGTGTATTAGCAACTCGCCCATTGTAACGTACACCTGTCTTTCGTGGAGTAGAACTTACAAAATTCACCTGGATTCAGTGTAATTGTAAATTTTCCTATATGTGTAAACCATTGTGTGTCCAAAATGTCCAAAATTTACTGCGAGTACCTGCGAGCCTTCAATTTATTGTACGTTTTAGGCAAAATGTCAGTGACAAAACGCACCCTTTTTTAATATGGCATGAAGAAGCGATCCCCACCAAGAAGTTTCTCGCCGTGGAAAATTATGTTTTTGGTACCGTTTTGAGCAAAATTACCTATACTCAGAAGGAGCAGTGCGAAATTGGAAGGAAACTGCGAAATTTTGCTAGTAGGCTTATCCAAAAGTGGAAGGCCTGTGGCAGAAGTAAGGTGTTTTTCGAAAAAATTAACCAAGAATGGCTAGATACACCATTGGTATTATTGGGGAAAAAAGCAAATGAAAATATTGGACGACCGGAAAAAGAGCTTTCCGAGTGCTGCAGAAAAACGCAAGTCAATAAGATGTCAGGGCTTACAGAGGAAGTGTCATGTGAAGGATTGTTGGTAGCTGCAAGCTGCAGTTTATATAAAGCTGGAAAGCGCAGTGCTTCCAAAGTTGTAGAAATGGTAAAAGGCGATGAGGATTTTAGCGGAAAGGTAATAAAAAATATAAACAAACCAAAGCCCCTTCCATCAAAATTTTCGGACGATAAAGCGCTTGCGCTATTTGTAGATCTTGGACATACCAGATACACTTGGAACTTGAACAAGAAATCAGCAAGAAACCAAAACGCCGATATATATCCATGCTACGAAAAATTACGCTTCGCCAAAAAAAACCACCTTTACTTCTTCAACTATCCCCTTTCCAAAGAAAGTAACGCAATTATATATAGGCATATTAATTGCCTGAGTGTTACTTCTCTTTTTAAAAAAAAAAAAAAAAAAAAAAAAAAAAAAGTGCTATCCTAGTGACATTACAGTCACTGATTATTATGCTGAAGTGCCACTACAAAGTCTTGTAGACCATACAATAAATAGGATCATGGAAGCACACCCTGAAAGTTTTGAAATCCCATAATAATAAGTAGTTATAATAACACCCATTTAACTGCTGTCTACAAATGGGGTTGTGATGGCAGCAGCGGCCATTCCACATATAGGCAACAATTTAACGACTGCGAAGGAAACATGAGAGACCAATATTTATTTTCAATTTGTATTGTACCACTGCAAGTGCAGAACGGACCGACAGCTGTCGACCAATCAAAATTTTGCGAGAAGGAAACGGCGGACCTGAGTCGCAGGGAAATTGAAAATATTAAAAGCCAAATATTAAATATTGTACCAACATATGTAAACTCATTTATTATTGATCACCAATTTCACATGACCATGCTTGATGGCAAAACTTTCAGCGTCTTTTTAGAATCTTCTTCGCAAATATGCGGAATCTGCAACGCAACACCGAAAAATATGAATGACTTAAATTTGGTGAAGAGCTTTCCAATTAAAGTGAACCTCTTTCAATATGGGCTATCCAGTCTCCGCGCCTGGATAAGGTTTTTTGAATGTATTTTGCATATATCCTATAGAATACCAATAAAAAAGTGGCAAACTCGTGGTGCTGACAAGGATATTGTTGGACAAAATAAAACAAATATACAGCAGAAGCTACGAGAAGAAATGTATTTGTTGGTCGACATACCAATAGCTGTTACTGGAAATACCAACAACGGAAATACGGCAAGAAGGTTCTTTCAACAACCAGATTTAGCCGCTCGTATAACTGGAGTGAACGAAAATTTAATATATCGATTCAGCGTCGTCTTACGAGCACTTGCATGTGGATACGATATAAACACGGAGGATTCAGACTTTACGCAATGGAAACTGCCGAAATTTTCGTTAGTTTATACCCTTGGTTTTACATGCCCTCGCCTGTTCACAGAATTTTAATTCATGGAGCAGACATAATCAATCATTTTTCGCTTCCAATTGGTATGATGTCCGAGGAAGCGCTTGAAGCCAGAAATAAAGATTATCGGAACATCCGTGAAAATAATACCAGAAAAAATTACAGGAAAAATACAATGGAAGATATAATTAACGCTCTTTTTGTTTCTTTTGATCCCTAAATATCTTCATTGTCCAACGGCTCATCAATTTCCTATTCCATAAATATTAGTTTCGATAAGGAAGTTAAAAGCTTGCTTTTAATGCATCATTTTGAAGATGATTTCTCTGAATCTGATACTGAAGAATCTGATTAATATTTATTTTATAATATGGTTTCTCTTTTAGTTGACAATTTTTTTTATTTTATATATGAATATATGGTGGAAAATGTTTATTGAATTAAAAACAAAATAAAAAATTAAAAAAAAAATTAAAAATAAAAAATTTAAAATTAAAAAAAAAAATTAAAAATAAAAAAAAAAAATTTAATCTTTTTTCAAAAAATTGTTTCATTTTTTTCTGAATTGAGAAAAAAAAAATTTTGAAGTTATCTTCTTTACTTTGGAAGCTATGAATAAAATGCCGCTAGCGAAGCCAAATTGGCCACTGTGGAACGCTGCTATTATTTCACTTGTTTCGCAATCAACGTTTTTAATTAATGATTGTTTTTTATGTGCTATGTAGACCTTTTATATTGTTAAAAATCTTTCTATTTTATTAGTTCGGCTTAATTTTTCGTTTTTAATTTTTATTATATTTTATTTCCAATATTTCGAAAAAAAGGGACCTCAAGCCGAACTAATAAAATAGAAAGGTTTTTAATTAATTTCTAATAACAAACTTTTCTATTTCATTATCAAATTCACTCTTCAATTTTGGATTTTTTTTTTCAAAAAAATTAAAGTTTTGAGTAAATTATCCCTTTTTCTTGATTTCTGGTTTCATCAGTTTATTTCTTAATATGGAATCACTTTTGGATATATGGTGAATTTCACGTCAAGTGACCCAATTTTAAAAATCGATGTCTTCCGATTTGAATGAAATTTGCACCAAGGTTAGTAGGTCAGAGACAAATTTTCAGCTCTATCAGTCCAGAAGTGCCGGAGTTAGAGGAGGTCAAAGTTGGACATTTTGGTCATACAGGGTTTTTTTAAATGAGTGTAACTTTTCACCTATTGGTCCTAGCAAAAATTGTTCAAAGGACTTTAGATAGCTATTTCTTCAATCATTTCAAAAATATTTTTTTTTAATTTTTAACAAATTTTTTGTTTAATTTTTTTCAAAAAATTATTTTTTTTTATTTTTTTTTCAATTTGGGCCCTTTTTTTCTCAAAAGAAAGCTTATACAATTTACTTTAAGGCCTTTATAATCGCTTCATGGGATGCGTGTGGGAAATCTATCAAAAAGTTATTTTTTAACTCAAGAATAGGATTTTTCAATATTGGGCACATGTATCATTTTCATTTTCACCCATTTTTTTATTTTTTTTTCAAAATGGAGTGTTTTTTTATTTTTTCTCAAAATAAACTTTAGCCCATTTCCTTTAAGAGCTTTCTGGTCACTTAATGGGATGCAAGTGGGGTATCTATAAAAAAAATTAGCAACTCAAAGAAGAAAGAGTTTAAATTTGTACCATAGCACTATTTAAATTTTTTTCTATTTATTACTTATAATACTAAATAAGAATAAGAATAATAAATAATTTAATAAAACTAATATATAAATGAAATCGGAAGACATTGATTTTTAAATTGGGTCACTTGACGTGAAATTCACCATATGTATCTTTCCGCTTAAATTAAAGTGAAACATCGCCAGAGATTCATATCACTGCGACAAACGCTTGTTACTTTAAACGGATTTAAAATAACGACTATTTGTTTAAGTAAGACAAATCCTTTATATGTCATCTGTTGAGCTTTAAAATTAATTAAAGTTTTCTTATAGGAATTTCCAATTCTAAAAACCGTAAACACATCAAATAGTGCGTAGTCCTGATTAATGCGGGTCTGGCTCTAAACATAATATCTCATAAGAACGTTGTGTCAAAGATGCAAAGATAATTATGGGACCAAATAACCTAACTATACATCGAACTTGGATAACGATTTTGTGTTGGGACCCAGCGAAGTTATAAATACCAATTATAACTCTAGTTAGTTGTGTTAGTCATAAAATTTGCACCCCTAATTCTAAAATCTGTTCCATAATTAGAATTAGAATATATCAGTTCAGATTCTATATTATTTTATTTAAACGTTATTGAGTTTTTTTCATTATCTTACAAAACTGGGAAAAGCTTCAAGAATGTAATAACTTTCTTATTTATTATTTCTAGACATGTGCTTGATACATCGAACAGTTCGGACGTGTTACTTTTAGTGCGGCTGAATTTTCGGTGAAAAAATCGTAATAGGTGAAAAAGTATAAAAAGTTAAATTAAATAAAAAAGTGGAAAAAAAACTCGTAATAGGTGAAAAACTTTACAAAGTCAAATAATTGCACTAGGTGCAATAAAAAATTAATAAATTGTAATAATTTATTTTTAATTATTTGAAAACTACAAAATTAAATACAGTGAGACAGTGAATGAGTAGCAATTCTAACAGTGCGAGTGGGCCCCAGAGCCGAAATGCTTATTTCGTGTTGAGCTCGGCAAGTGTTAGTAATGAGAACATTAAAAATCCCGAATTTAATAAAAACTACTTAACTGTGAAACCAAAAATAAGCACAAATCTGAATTTAAGTGCAAGTGCACCAAACTTGAATAAATGTGTTGAACAGGGCACAAACTTAGCCCAAAGCATATTTAATTTAAATAGAAAAATCACTGAAGGACCGTCTTCTTCACGGTCCTCGTTATCAAATATTGGAGAGACGTCAACAGCTGCAAAAGGCACATTAAGTCCTACAAATAAGACCGCTCCTATAGTTGCTGTTGAAGAAAAACAAAAAACACAGGTAGGAATGGACCGTTATATAACAGTATCGAAGAGAGGCAGAAGCCCAAAATCTGCCGAAATTACACCAGCCGCAAAATTATCAAAGAATGCTGAAGAGCCACGCTCGCAAAATCGTTTTGCCATCCTCCAAGACAAAAATGATGTCCCTAACGCTGTGAATAAGCCAGTAAAACCACCTCCAATATATTTAAGAGAAAAAAACTCAAACGAACTTATAAAAATATTAGTTTCATTAATTGGTGAAAATTCTTTTTATGTGACTCCAATTAAGCGTGGCAATATTAATGAAACAAAGATTCAGGTTAATAATGAAAACGACTATCGGAGAATAGTTTCGGAATTTGAAAAACGCAAAAAGAATTTTTACACGTATCAACTTAAAAGCGCAAAAGGTCTACAAGTCGTAATTAAGGGAATTGATTCTTTTGTTGATCCTGAGGAGATTAAGAGCAGTTTGGCCGACAAAGGCTTTAAAATCAAGGCCGTATCAAATATAAGAAACAGAGATAGGATCCCTCAACCATTATTTAGAGTGGAGTTAGAACCTGGTGATGTTAAGCTGAAGAAAAATGAAACACATCCTATATATGACTTGAAATTCATAATGCACCGAAGAGTTACAGTGGAAGAACCTCATAAGCGATCTGGCCCAGTACAGTGTTCGAACTGCCAAGAATATAGTCACACTAAATCTTATTGTAAGTTGCCTACTGTTTGTGTTGTTTGTGGGGATCTTCATGACACCTCAAAGTGCGATAAACCTAAGGATGATTCCAGGGTAAAAAGATGCAGCAATTGCGGTGGAAACCACACTGCCAACTACAGGGGTTGCCCTGTTTTCGGGGTCGTTAAACGCTCCTTGATCAACAAACCCGCTTCTACCCCTACTCAGACGTCAAAAGTACCTATTACAATTATTCCCCCCGTAGCACAAGCATCCACTAGCCAATTTTCATATGCCAACGTGCTAAGATCTAACCAACCAACAGTGCAAAATGAATCACCAATAAATGATACAAACAGCCATAATTTTAGCCGTCTTGAAGGTATAATGGAGAATCTGGCGCAATCCATGAATCATTTCATGACAAGCATGACAAGTATGATGCAGGAGATGCAAAAAATGCAGTCCACGCTACTGCAGGCCATACTTAATAGACCATGAACTGTCTCAAAATATGTTTCTGGAACGCAAACGGCATACGCCAACACAAAAATGAACTTGAATATTTTCTTTTTAATAAGAAAATTGATGTAATGCTGATTTCCGAGACTCATATGACGTCGAGAAGCATTTTTAAAATAAGTGGTTATACATTCTACGACACCAAGGACCCCAGAGATAGATCATGTGGTGGCTCGGCAATATTGGTCAAATCGCGAATCAAACACCATTCATTGGGTGGTCTTTCAGAGTGCTACCTTCAAGCAACAAACATCTGTATTGAGAACTTTTGTCAAAACCTCGTGATTTCGTCAGTTTACTGTCCGCCCAGATTTTCAATAACAAAAGATCAGTATAGAGATTTTTACAAATCACTAGGTAGCCGTTTCATAGCGGCTGGCGACTACAATGCTAAGCATACATTCTGGGGCTCACGACTCGTTAGCCCTAAAGGTCGTATCTTGTACGACTCCCTGTCTGAAATGGGACTGAATGTGATTTCAACTGGTCAACCAACTTATTGGCCAACTGACCAGCAAAAAATTCCTGACGTTATCGATTTCGGCGTGGCGAAAGGGGTATCCCCGGAACTCATTGAAGTCGAGGCTTCACTGGATCTTTCTTCAGATCACTCACCCACTGTAATCACCATCAGAAGTCCTCAGCAAAGCGTAACTGATGCCTTACTTCTTGTCAAACGTCTGAATTGGTTAAAATACAAAAAATACATCAGCACTCACTGCACAGAGAAACTCCCGTTAAAAACTGCTGAAGACATCGATGCCTGTATAAAAAGTCTTAATGAACATGTCGAGAAAGCCGCAGAACATGCTTCTTCCACTTACCGCCCGAATAGGTACAACAGAGTTTTTTCTGCAGATGTTGAGCAACTATTGTCTGAAAAACGGAGAGTCCGAAGAGAGTGGCAACAACACAGATCACCCCAACTTAAAACTAGGTTGAGAGAATGTACCAAAAACCTTAGGATCTTGCTAGAAGCGCAAAAAGCAGCGTCTCTCAAACAACATCTGGAAGGTCTAGACGCAACTTCCCAGTCAAATTATTCATTATGGCGTGCAGTCCGAAATCTGAGAAAACCCGTAATCGCAAAACCTCCACTGCGTACTTTGAACGGATCTTGGGCACGAAATAACGAAGAAAAAGGCAACCTTTTCGTAAGTCATTTAAAAAATGTATTCACTCCCAATACGGATACTGACATTAGCGAACTACCGCCTGTTGTTGCCAGACCACCTGTACAAATAAGATTTCAATATCTGGAGGTTGTTGAGGCTATTGATAATTTAAATGTTAAAAAAGCACCTGGGTTTGATAAAATCAGCAATAAAATGATTTTTGAGCTGCCTCGCATTGCAAAAAGATTAATCCTCTTTCTTTTTAATGCCATCTTACGGCTTGAGTACTACCCTCCGGTTTGGAAAATCGCTTTAGTAAAGATGATTCCTAAGCCGGGAAAAGATCCTTGCAAAGTTGAGTCGTATAGGCCAATAAGTCTATTACCAACTATGTCCAAATTATTCGAGAAATTGCTTATAACCAAGCTGACTCCGATTTTGAATGAAAACAACTGCATTCCCAATCACCAGTTTGGCTTCAGACGTCAACACAGTACAATAGAACAAACACATAGATTGGTACAAGTCATAAGAAAAACCTTTGAGGAAAAGAGATACTGTTCGGCACTCTTTATTGACGTCTCTCAAGCTTTCGACAAAGTATGGCATGAAGGCCTGATATCTAAATTAAAGCAGAACTTGCCGGTGAATCTTCAACACCTACTATGGAAATACTTAATCGACCGTCAGTTTATGATTAAAGAAGGTGATTATTTAAGCCGTCCTCAACCTATAGGTGCTGGCGTCCCTCAAGGTTGTATCTTAGGACCAATTCTATACTTGCTGTACACAGCAGACATGCCAACAAACAATGAAATTCACACGTCAACATTTGCTGATGATACGGCATTTCTCAGTACTCACAAAGATCCAAAAGATGCCTCGATTCAATTACAGCACCACGTAACGCAAGTGGAGAAATGGGCAAGACAATGGGGAATAAAAATAAATGAACAGAAATGCACCCACGTAACATTTACTCTACGTAGGGAATCATGTCCCCCTATTCGTATTAATGACCATATAGTGCCTCAAAACTCACACGTGAAATATCTTGGTATTCATCTGGACCGTCGCCTCACATGGAAACCACATATAGATGCTAAGCTGACTCAAATGAAACTGAAAGCAGCCCAAATTCATTGGCTCATCGGCAGAAACTCCGTCCTTCGGCTCGATTGTAAGCTTCTACTCTACAACTCAATCTTAAAGCCAATTTGGTGCTATGGTATCCAGTTATGGGGCACTGCCTCCAACTCCAATATTGAGAAAATTCAACGCCGTCAAAACAAAATTCTACGAATGATAACTACCGCTCCTTGGTATATTAAAAACAACAACATACACAACGATCTTGATGTTCCACTTGTCAAATGGGAAATAACTAAACACGTGGCCCTTTATTTGGGTAAGCTGGAAACTCATCCAAATCCCCTCGCTCGAGACATCTTACAACATCCCGGTCATAGCCGTTTGAGAAGGAGGGACACCACCGCTCTCAGATGAATAAATACAAGTTGCTCATTATATCCTATCGAATTTGAAAACTAGATTTTGCCTAGCATTGGCTGGACTTATCTTAATTAACTTTAGTTTTAAGATTTGAATACCTATTGTTAGTTCATTTAAAATGAAGATACAATAAAAAAGAATATGCAAAAAAAAAAAAAAAAAAAAAAAAAAAAATTTCTAGACAATTAATAATATCACAATAAATTTTAATGACAAAGAATTTCAAAAATGTAGTCAAGATATTATTTCTAAGTCACGATATAATCTGGATAAGTTCTTTTTGCTCAAATTGTTCTTTTTTGATTTGTTTCTGTATAGTCAAGTCTACCGTTCTTTAAGTTAAGAAAACATGCCTAATGTAAACGCCTGCAAAGTTATAGTTTATATTAGTAAAAGGCTAATTGTATACAATGTACATAGACCATTTAAAATATGTATGATTTTTAGGGTACAGTAAATATGAATGCTTCAATAACTTAATTTTTGTTTTAATTTCAGCTCAATAAAAATCTGCTCGTATTGGAATAACGTCATATTGAGCATAATCGAACATATTTAATTTATAACTTTTTGAATTAAAAAGTTAAACATTATCAATCGGTGCTTTATCTTTTGCAGTTAAATTGTTTCTATATAGCAATTAAAATAATTTATTAAAACAATTGGTTGAATTGCAATCTACAAAGATGATAATACAAGATAACGGCAACGAATCGATAACTGCTATCGGCAGCTGTAGACGTTGACGGTGTACAACGGCATTACTTTAATACGTCGTCGATGTTTATGGTGTCATTTGTTGACAAAATAGTTTAGATAAGGATCTAAGTATCAAATGGATTCAAATAAATTTTATTGTCGTAATACAACGCCTGTTACGTCATCAACATCATCAGTGACCTCAAATGGAGCCGGTACTACAACGTCGCAGCAGGAGTATGTGTCTTGTGATTCAAATTATTCTGCGAGTGCATTTAATTGCAGGGAATCTCTTTCACGCACTAACAACGGCAGTGGCAAATCTACGCAAAACAACTTGCGAGTCAATAATTGCAATGTTGCATACGGCAATGCAATCAGCAATAATGCAGTTATTGCCTCATCAACTGCCGGCTCTGTTGCTTCAAGCACAAATAACGGTGCCCATTGCAACAATTCCAACGGAGCTGGTAATTACATAAATGTAATGCCAGTACCAATGGGAACTCTACAATATCATCGAAGAAAATTAACACCACAAGAGTATCAGTGAGTATATTAAGATAAAAGTTTGCAATAATTTTTAAAATCTTATTTTAGATCTCGATTATATCACAACACTGCCGACTACAGATGTCGCGATGACTATTATTCTGGCACCAGTGGAATAGCTGGAGAAGGAAGTAGTGGTGTTACTGGCCGCATTAGTACATCATCACCGTCACCCTCAATACAATTACAGGGGCCAGGGCAACAGCAACAACAGCCACAACATAATCATCAATCACAACATCAACAACATCATCATCACCACCATCAAATGTCTCAGCAACATGTATCCCAACATCACTACCATCATTATAATCAGCAACAAACCAATTCTACTGGTGCTATTCAACAACAACTACAACAGCAGCATCAACAACATAATAATACGGGCAGTCCTAATTCAAAAACTGAACCTGGAGACGATACATTGAGTTGTAGTTTAGCTTTAGGAAATGGCCGTATGGTTGCGGCAACACAAACACATCTAAATAATAACTGCGACCAAGTAGTAGCTCCCACATCTTTGGCAATGAGCTCATTAACATCTCAAGTGCCACCAATAATGTACACAGTACATCGAGTGGTAACAACGGCACAAATACAAACAGCTGGTGGGAACACGTTCACATCATCGTCAAGCGTCTCTAGCGTAGTTAGTGCAGTACGAAATGAAACAGATAGCCAGGGGAATGTTTTAACACCGGTATCCTCCTCATCAAATTCAGGATGTTTTGTTGCCGGAGACATTTCTGGTTGCACTTCTAATATTGTTGTCGATGGAAATATGACATCTAATGTTACAGCCGCTCAAACACACATGCATTATTCACCAGGTATGCAAACAAAACAAGTACACATCGATCCCCAGCTAGCATTTTGTGAAAATAATAATCAAAAAATAATCACATTTGATTATTCTAGATGATTAAAACCATAGCTCAGATTTACTCGATTTTACTCGCGAGTGAAAAACACTCGCGAAGAAGAGTACTCGAAGAGTACGAGTGTTACAAAAAGTTTACTCTCCACTCGTTTGTTTTAGGTGGGAGTACTCGCGAGTACTCCTTTTTAAAAATTAAGAGTGGGAGTAAAAATCTTCGAAATAGAGTGAGAGTTTACTCTTAAGAGTGAAATCGAGTGGAAAAATAGAAACTGTTTGTCTTTGCTGACTTGTGTGTGCGTGTGGTTTTTGTTACTTTTTCAGTCTTTCTCATACAGTGCGCGTGTGCGGAGCAATTAGTTATTTATATTTTTTTTTATTTATATTTTCTATATTATAATGAACAATAAAGACATAAATAATGAAACACGAAAATATTTTCTTCGCGAGCATTTTTGTACACAAAAACCACCGGTCCCTAACAATACATTCTGCTGCTTTTCTCTTCTCAACCTCCCAGTCCTCCCTCGTCAGTCACCTTTCCCCACCATAGTCTATACTTGCTACTACACACACACACACGCACACACAAATTGGCAAAAACGAACAGTTTCTATTTTCCACTGTATGAGAAAGACTGAAAGAGTACTCGGCAAGAGTATAATCTGCTCGATTTCGAGTGTATTTTACTCGCACTCGAAATCGAGCGAAGCATATGCGCTCTTATTCGAGTGGCATAGAAAAATAGAGTATACTCGATTTTTTTTTTCACTCGCAGGAGTACTCGCGCTCGAATTCGAGCGAGTTTCACTCTCTACTCGAATTCGAGCGAAGATTTCGGAGCTCTGATTAAAACTATCGAATATGCACACATTTTCTAATCAAAAATGATTCTGTCATCGGGAGAAAATGGTACCCTGCATATGACTATTCCTGACTAATCATTTCTGATATCTGCTTTTATGCAGTTTCCATGTATATTTGTTATCATTTTTAAGTTAAATTTGCAATCATTTTATAGTCATATTTTATATTGTTTTTGATTAATTTTTTTATACACATCTGACTATAATTTGCGATCATTTTATGATAACATTTTCTATAATTTCTGACCAATTTCTTAGGCACATCTTAAAACACATAAATAAAAACATTTTACATTTTTTATTATATTTAAATTTATTTTATTTTAAATTAATGTTAAATTAGACATAACAGTGCATTTAATGCAACGAAACTTATGGAAAAATCACTTGCCCCTTTTACCCAATAATTCACAAATATTACATTCGTCTTCTTCACTATCACTGCTGGAAAAGGCGTTTTCATTTTCATCACTTTCAAACAGTGCCTCAAAACTATAACCAACTTCTGGACAGTCTATAATCTGCTCTTCCATATTTTGTTGAACTCAAACATCACTTGACATAATTTTTTCAGCTTCTCTTTTAGCTATGCGCCTTATTTTTTTGGCTGACATTATTTCAGTACCTTTTTAAACTCACTTTATTTATTCATTTATTTATTTTTATTAATTATTCCAAATGTACATATATTTTTTATTTTATTCAAAAAACAAGACTTCTCTTTTCAATTTAATTGCAACTCATGAAATCTGTATTTATTTAAGATGTCCCGTTACAATGGTAAACGAAGCAAAAAAATCTTGACCAACAAAACAAATAGAAACACACAACTAAACATGAAATTGGGACCGTCATTGCTGTTGTTTGCATAGATCAGTTTTTAATCATCAAGAATAAACATATTTGTCTGTTCCTTTTGACTAATTGTATGAAAACTCAGTTATTAATCAGCGAAAGTAGTCAAATATGAATAAGTAAGATGACTACCGAAAATTCAATCACAAAACTGCTAGCTGGGTCATATTACGTAGAACGGTAAATTTTCAAAAGTTTTCACTAAAACGAAAAAAATAAAACAAAAAACTTATTGCTGATCGACGATTGAGCTATGTACATATGTCTGTCTGTCTGTGTAAAACACTCTCAGATATTGCAATGAAATTTTGTACACGTTATTTCTATGATAAAAGAAGAAACTCTGAGAAAAATATTAACCCCCTGGCCCACGATGTCGAACGATAACGTTCGCTTAGATAAAACTTAAGACACAAACTTTGTATTGTATCTATTTTTTACTCAATCAAGTTTGTTTATTCCACAATCAAGTTTGTGTCTTAAGTCTTATCTAAGCCAACATTATCGTTCGACATCGTGGGCCAGGGGGTAAGAATCGGTCCATGATTTATCAGAGCCTCCATACAAATATCTTCCCGAAATATGGCTCAATAATAAATATATGCCTATAAAACTGGAATATTAATACAAAATTCGGCAAAAATAGGTGTCATGTAAAAAGAAATCGCAAAACGAAATGTTGTTTTAATCGGTCCATATTTGGCAGTTATGCTGTTGGTGAAAAATCAGTATTTATTTGAAAAAAAGCTGAAATTTCTTTTGCTAAAACTGCTCCATAATGCAAAAATTGTTCATGCACTAGCAACCATCAACCTGAACGTGCTGCTACAAGTGGGGACCGAAATAAGAGAAAGGCAATTGTGGAAATTTATTTTTATTATTTTAATTTTACAATTGTCTTCTTCTTCTTCTTTTACAATAGTAAACAATTTGATAACATATGATTGATAGTCGACGATGTTGCGATATTGAAATAGCTAAATTCAGTATAAATTCACTCTGATTTTGTGCATTTACGTCTAACCTAATGCGCATTAAGATGGGATAATTCACGAGTTAATTTGAATTAAGACTGCTAATGCAAATTAACTGTGTCGTTTGTCTATGCCATTATAAATATCATTTACATATATCATTTACATATACGCAAAAATCATACTACAGAAATTTGTGAATTTCGGTCCATATTTCCCATATAAAGCTCTCTTCAGAAAATCACTTCAGTACTCATAAATCTCGTATAAATAATGATACCGATCCAAAATTTTGCACGGAGCATTTACATATATGCTAAAATCAAACCATATCCCCGAATAAATTTCCACTACCAAAATTCACGTTAATACTAATATGTATCTTAAATGTACTATTAATATATTGAAATTCAACGTGGGATATCCTCATATGTATAAAATTCTCTGTTCCGAAATTTAAGAAAATCGGCCCATGATTTGTAATTGCTCACATATACATACGTACCACTTCCGAAAAATAAGTTGACTTTTAATAATGTCTAATAATCGATATCGAATCAATATTTTTTAAAGATCAGAAATTGTAATCCAGAAATCAGAAAAATATCGGTTATATAATTATGCTACTGAATTTTGTAGCTATCAGTCCATTTTTGGCAGTAGCTCTCGATACTGAATTTAGAATCTATTAAGTCCGTTTCTGCTATGCCACCCATATATCTCTTGTAAATAACGTTATTAAGATCAAATTCAACCAAAAGAAGCCTCATCTTAAAATCTTACACTTTTTATACCCTGTTTCTTAACTTGTGGTGAATATGGAAAAATGTTTTTTTAATTTTATAAATTGTTAAATTCCACTCAAGATTGTTATGAATATCAGACAAACTCTGTAAATTATGGTGAGAATTGGTAATTACATCAATTTAAATGGTCAAAATTAGATGTAATTTAAAAACATTTGAATTAATTATATTGTGAGTAAACTTGACTATCAGATAATGAACAAGTAAGAGTGCTATATTCGGCTGTGCCGAATCTTAAATACCCTCCACCTAAACGTAATAAGAAATACAAAAACTACACTAGACTAGAATATCCTAATTCTGTGTTTTCTATTCAGTCTTAGTGCAAATTTTATTAGTATTTGATATATTGTTTGAAATACAATTTTACGACCAACATAATTTATGTTAAATGTTTTGAAATTTTGTCTAATTTTCACTATTTTTAATTGATTTAATTACCAATTCTTACCATAATTTACAGAGTCTGTCTGATGTTCATAATAATCTTGAGTGTAATTTAACCAGAGCTCCGAAATCTTCGCTCGAATTCGAGTAGAGAGTGAAACTCGCTCGAATTCGAGCGCGAGTACTCCTGCGAGTGAAAAAAAAAATCGAGTATACTCTATTTTTCTATGTCACTCGAATAAGAGCGCATATGCTTCGCTCGATTTCGAGTGCGAGTAAAATACACTCGAAATCGAGCAGATTATACTCTTGCCGAGTACTCTTTCAGTCTTTCTCATACAGTGGAAAATAGAAACTGTTCGTTTTTGCCAATTTGTGTGTGCGTGTGTGTGTGTGTGTAGTAGCAAGTATAGACTATGGTGGGGAAAGGTGACTGACGAGGGAGGACTGGGAGGTCGAGAAGAGAAAAGCAGCAGAATGTATTGTTAGGGACCGGTGGTTTTTGTGTACAAAAATGCTCGCGAAGAAGATTTCTCGAAGATTACGAGTGTTTCAAAAATGGTTTATTATTTATTATTGTTTATTAAATTTATTTATTACACGAGTAATAAAATAAGGATGGAAATGAACAGAGTATATGTGTAAAATGCAGTGATTTTTTAATATTTTATATTTTTAAGTAATTCATTATTTAATTTTAGAATCAAAATATTGTCGAGTGTTTCTTTTTTAAGGCTGGTTCGTCTTGATGTCACTATTAATGCTAATGCGCTAAATGCTCGTTCTACGGAGACTTGTGTAGCCGGGACTCCGAGTATAACTTGAAGCAGTTCATATAATTGTGGCTCGTCAACTGTTTTGCATAACCACCATTGCATAATGTCTGTACTGCAAGACTCCCACCTCGATAAAATTAATCTAGAAAAAAATATTTTTTCCACTAACATAAAAACGTTAAAATTTTTAAAAATATTTACCTTCTTAACTTTTGCTTTATATTAATACCTCCGCACACGCGCACTGTATGAGAAAGACTGAAAAAGTAACAAAAACCACACGCACACACAAGTCAGCAAAGACAAACAGTTTCTATTTTTCCACTCGATTTCACTCTTAAGAGTAAACTCTCACTCTATTTCGAAGATTTTTACTCCCACTCTTAATTTTTAAAAAGGAGTACTCGCGAGTACTCCCACCTAAAACAAACGAGTGGAGAGTAAACTTTTTGTAACACTCGTACTCTTCGAGTACTCTTCTTCGCGAGTGTTTTTCACTCGCGAGTAAAATCGAGTAAATCTGAGCTATGAATTTAACAGAGTATAAAAAAAGGGTACAATTCGGTTTTAGTGATTTTGCTAAAAAAAAAACTTCATCAAATAGGGCTTTTAGAGGAGATGCCAGCAAAAAAAATTTGTTGGCGGTCACATCTATTTTCGAGGGGGCGCACAGTGTGGTGTCAGCGGCCAAAAAATAAAAAAAACGACTTTTGGAATTCTAAAAATCTGCTAAAACAGTTTGATAAACTAGATTTCAAATTACAATAATGAAAAAGAATTTTTGAAAAAAAAAATATATTTTTGACAAAGTAATAGCCAATCAAAGTTGAAAGTTTTTGGTAAGTATGCAATATGCACACAAAAAACATGAAAAATAGCGTATATACAAATGGGTTAATTTAACATAAATTGTCGATAATGCAGTTAAATTGTTTATAAATATTAAAGTATGACATTACTAAAATATGGTAACATATTTTTTTTTACATTTAATTCATCATGTGTTTTGTACCGTTATTCTGAATGTAAACAGAGAAAAAATTTTTTACAACTTACAAGTTTATAGAAGGTCTAAAAAAAAGTTTATTCGAGTTTATTTTTGATACTTTAATATAATATTGATACAAGTATGTACATTAAAAAAATGGGTCTCTTTTGCAGAGCTTGGCAGAATAGTAAATTTTTTTCACTTTTTCAGTGTCAAGGCAAGTGCAAATTAGGCAAATTTTCAATATTTGGCACTAACATACAACACACTCCCTAGCCCTTACGGAAATTAAAAATCATTTAGAAGATAAATTTAAGACACAATTGCAACAAAAAAGTATTGTAAGACTTAAATCAATTCTAGCTAGAATAAAAAAAAGTTGGGAAAAATGCTACAGAAAGAAATCTGTGTTTGAAAACAAAAACTTTTTCTGGTTAAATTCATTTTTTGATGTGGAAGAAGTAGAAGAAGAAGTGAAAGAAGAAGAAGAATATACATTGTAATATCATTATGTGAATATTTATTTTTTATAATATAATAAAAAACATGTTTTTTTATTTATTAAGGGACCAAGTACAAGTCGTAAAGGAAGACCAAGAGTAGGCTTTAATAAAAGTTCTGAACGAACCAAAAGAAGAAAGGTAGATGATCTTGTGAGGTCTACATGCCCTGAGCAATTACGAAGAGCTGTTCAAAGAGTATCTAGCCCAACTCCAGAAACTTCTATTTCCGTAGAAAAGGCTTTAGCATTATTAATAGATAATGATCTATCGTATAGACAATATGAAAATATGCAAACAGTTGTAAATGATGTGCACAAGAACTGTTTTCCATCATATTATAGTCTACAAAAAGCAAAGAAACAATATATTCCGGAAAATATATCAATCATGGTGAAATTAAATACCAGGTGACAGCATTGCTACAACAATTACAACAAGGCAAGAACAACAGGCATTTTTCTATATGAAAAACTTTCGTCACTGTCAAAAAGTTTTTTTTTTATATAACTTTTTGACATTTTCAAATTCACCATGAATAATCAGCTGGCGCTACGCTATCACCTAGTATTTAAATTCACCTTGATATCAATATCAGAAACGTCAGTAAAAATACCATTACAAAATTTTCTAAATATGACAGCCAAAAGTTTATTAGATTTAAATGATTTTGAAACCAAAAATGATGTAGTTTTGGAAATTAAATGGGGATTTGATGGTAGTTCAGGCCATAGCAATTACAAACAAAAGTTTAATGATCCAATTTCGCGGGATGAATATTTATTTGTTGCTTCATTTGTTCCATTAAGATTTTTAGACTGGGCTACAGAAAACACTTTATGGAATAATTTAAAACATTCCTCAATAAGGTATTGTCGTCCAATATGCTATTATATTGAAAAAGAAAATTCGGATTTGGTTAAAACTACAAGGGCAATTATTGAGGAAGATATAGATAATTTGCAAACATTTGATTATGTTTCTGATAAAAAAAACCTTACCGTTCATTTTGACATGAGAGCTGTTCTTAATGTGTTAGCTGATAACAAAAGCAATTCTTCTTGTTTTTTTTGCGGTGCAAAACCCACTGAAATTAATTTAATTCAAGTATTTGAGAGGGACATTAAAAAAAGAGAAGAATTACATAAACACGGATTATCAACATTACATGCATGGATAAAATTCTTTGAGTGTATATTACACATAGCTTACAGGTTGCCTCTAAAAATTTGGAGAGTTTCAAAAAATGATGATAAGCAAATTTTAAATCAAAGAAAATCTAAAATTCAGGAAGATTTTAAAAAGGAGCTTGGATTAAATGTAGATAAAGTTAAAACCGGTTTTGGTACAACAAATGATGGGAATACTGCGAGACGGGTTTTCAGCAACATTGATGTCTCATCTAGCATAACGCAGGTTGATCCATCACAAATTAAAAAATTTTCTTTGATTTTAAAAACTATTTCAAGCAGTAAAACAATAAATATTATAAATTTTCAACAGCTGCTTAGAGAAACATGGAATGTATATGTTCAAAAATATTCTTGGTATTGTATGCCTGTTACTGTCCACAAAATACTAGTTCATGGAGCAGAATTTATAAAAAACTCCACGATTCCAGTAGGTATGTTATCTGAGGAAGCTATAGAAGCCACTCATAAAGTTTTTAGAAAAACTCGTTTAAACCACACTCGAAAAAATAGTCGTACAAATACTAATAAAGACCTAATAGAAAGAATGGTTTTGCAGTCTGAACCAAAGTTATCTATACATAGAAAAGAAGATAAAATAAGTAAAAGGAGTTGTGAAGAAATAAATGATTTCATTATTGAGGACAATAATATTTATGCGGATAATCAAGAAAATTTAATAAACCAGCTTGAAGAAAGTGATTCGGATGAATAGAGTAAACAAACTCTAACATTTTCTTTTTTATTGTATTTAATAAATAAAAATTGTTCAAAACATTATTTTTTATAATTTATTCAAATAATAAAACAAGTGTAAATATTAAAAAGTAACATTTACTTTTCTTACCATTTGAATTTTTTTCATTGAATTTTTTTCGTTTTTAAAAAAATTTAATACAAGATTTAGGGGGTGGCCACACACACATTTTTCTTGTAACAAGTGCTTCGTGTATGAAATTAATTTAAAAATTTTACTTTTTGTTCCCTTTTTTTTACTTTTTTGAAAAAGGACATTTTTGAGATGGGCGTGTCCTTGCCCCGATTTGGATAAAATTTGGTCAAATCATTAAGGGTATCAAACTAAACGACTATTTCATAAAGTTCGGACTTTTTTTCTATCTTTTATAACGGTTTTTAATTTCAGGATATATGGGAAGGACACGAATCCTTCCTCCAAAGTTTTTGAAATTTTAATATTTTTTTTCTTTTATCAAATCAAATACGTGTGCCAAATTTCAACTCTTTACAACCACTCCTTCTATTTATGGCCACTCGTTATATGAAATCACGACACTGGGGCGGGCCCTTAAAGTTGAAAATATATAGTCCTATATCTCGGGACCTACTCAAAATCCAGCAGTTTGATTTAGGCATGCATGTAAATGATCCGTGTAAAATTTTGGATTGGTACCCTTATTTATAAGAGATTTATGAGTATTAAAGTGTAGTGCTGGCAAAGTATTGAGTAATGGGTACCGAGTAGCGAGTATTTGCCCTTTTTTTTGGATACTCAATACTCAAAAGTAGTTACTCGATACTTTCTGAGTTGTATTTTTAATTAAGTTCAGTAGGTAAAATAGTGCATAAAAATACATCACTGTATAAAAAGACAACAATCTGTAAGCTACAAAATTAAACCAACCGCCGAAATAAAGGTGTCAATTATTTCTTAAGTTGTTGTTAACGTTGAATTAAAAGTTAGCTTTACATTTATTTTTGATTTAATAATAAAATACATACATACACAACCAATAATAGTTGAAATCTATTTTTATTTTCTGAAGATAAAAACTATGCGTTACAATTTAAAAAAATCCGTTAAAAGTATCGAGTAGTATTGAGTACCCAAATGAAAAGTATTGAATATTATTGAGTAATGGAAAGTAGTAGAATTTGCCAGCACTATTAAAGTGATTTTCGGAAGAGGCCTTTATATGGGGCATACGGTTAAAAATAGACCGAAATTAACAAAATTTAGTGGGATGATTTTTGTATATATTTAAATCATCTGTGAAAAGTTTTGAGTCGGTGCCGATATTTATACAATATATATAGGGATAAATGTCTTTTTCAGATGTGGTCCTTGTATGGGAGCTATGACCAATTCTGGGCCGACCACCATAAAATTTAGTACAACAATTTATTTGCCTATATAGATTATTTATGTAAAATTTTGGCCGTTTAACGTTATTTATATCTGTTTTATACGTATTAAAGTGAATTTTGGAAGTGAAGTATGGGGTCTATGGTCAAACATGGACCGAACTAAAAAAAAATTCGTTTTGTGATTTCTTTTTTTATAAAAATTATATTTGCTGAATTTTGTCTAGATATTCCAATTTTATAGGCATTTATGTATAATTGAGCCATATTTCGGGAATATATATATTTGTATGGGGGCTGAACCGATTCTTAGTATTTTCCGCACACTTTCTTCTTTTATCATACAAACAACGTATACAAAATTTCATGGTATTATCTGCAATATATTTCAAAATATTCCAATAAAATGCACAAAAATATCAAATTTTTATGGAGGTTGTCTCACATATTGGTCCATAACTCTAATTGACCTAAACCGATTTTGCTGATTTTAAATAGCAAACTTCTCGAAAGCACTTCTGACAGAATTATTGAAGGTTTGGATCCCGAGTATATCTGGGGAGTTTAAAAAACTGATTTCAACAGACAGACGGACATGGCTTAATCGACTCCGCTGTCTATAAGGATCCAGAATATATATACTTTATAGGGTCGGAAAATTTTATTGTGGAAATTACACACGAAATGACAAACTTGTCTTGATGGTGAAGGGTATAAAAATATAAAATAAATAAATAAAATAGTAATAAAATTTGCGCTAAAACTGAATTAGAAATATTGAATATTGATATTCTGGTCCTAACAACAGCGTAGTTTTTGTAATTCTCATCTTATTTATGATCCGGCATAGATGAATATATCAATCTAACAGGTTTTATTTAATAATTATTATTATTATGTGTGCATGATTATTAAAACGCCATTATTGTTACTTTACTTTATATATTTAAAATAAATTATAAAAATGTTGTTTAATATAATTAGTTTTAACGATTATTAGTGTGAAAATTATAACAATTAGTTAAACAAATGTTTAACAATATATGTATGTAATTTCATCGTCAAATATTTTTATTTAATTACTGAATAATATTTGTAATATTGTCTGTGTTATAATCTTTTCATAGGCCTCAGTACAAATGCAAACAACTATTTGACAAATCAATCTAAGGGAGGAGGATCAACGGATGTATCCAGGACAGCGAATTTGTCGTTAGGAAATGCTCCATCAACGTCAACTAGCAGCTCTGCAAACGGTGTCAAAAGTACATCTTCGATTTCTAGACCTCTTCAAAATGTAAGATCAAGTGTTGAATATAAATTATGTACATGTGTGTGCATTAGACCTGCAATTGCTAAACTTTGGATGGATTTTATTTTATTCTTTAGTATGTTAAACTAATAGATGCATACTTTGAGGCCAATTGTTAACCGATATTGGTTAATTGTGGCTTCGAATTGCATCGTTAATGTTTCGTTTTGCGTCGTTTTCTATTACATTTTGTGTATAGAAAGAGGATTTCCCTTTTTACTTGTTTTGGTCAAAAACAAATATATGTTTATGTTGATTTTTTACATGTATGAATTGGCTTTAATTTATTTTTTTACTTTACGTTATCTTTTTGTTGCAATAAATTTTAAAAAATATACCTATGTATACATTTATTTATAGTAAAAATTTTCAACTTTTCTAAAAATTTTCTTCTGGAACGAATTAACGAAAAATCCATACAAATATATGGAGAAAAGTGATTCGATTTGCGTTAAAACAAAAATTTTAAATGGATTAAAAGTTTATAAACCATTTATAAATAGAAAACATAATAAAATAATATTCAAATGTTAGATTAGAGGGTAGACACATTGGATCTCGCTGCACTGCAAGATATATGAACAGTTTCCGCAACCAGAAATGGAGTTTCTATTGCAATGGCAATAGACCCAGAAATGATTAATTAATTTTAAGATTTTAATACTTATTGTAAATTTCTTTTGTAAAGAAAGATCCAATAATTAAATTAAAAGTAATAAAAAAAAAAAAAAAATGTTAGATTGACCAAAATAATATGTATGTATGTCATTTCGCCTTTAATTTCTACATATAAATATTAATTTAAAAGCAACAGAATATTATCGACCGATAGTAAAGAGAATCTTGAAGCTGACGAAAAACGTCGTTTGTAGACAAAATTGTTAGCAAATTCTTGTATTCTGGTTGCATAAACAATCCTTTCTCACCCTCCGAAAGAAATAATTCTAATTCAATATTTTATTTCATACTAGCTGTACCCTGCGCGCGTTGCTACGCTACCAATTAATATAAACTTGAAAGAAAGACATTACACTAATATTTAATTCATTTTGAGTAATTTTATTGATTTTTCTCATTTTGAAAAAAGTAGGCGGTCGAGTCATGCCGGAGTCTTAGTTATATTCCATAAAATTTTTAGTAAGATCGGTCCAGCGGTCTGGCCTTCCCGGCAGGCGTTGTCCTGCAAGAGATTGGGCGTGGAGTATGAATCTTAATTTTTACCTCACCTAGAGTAACATGTGTATTCGATTTGAAGAAAACATGTTAAAATCCGTGTAGAATTAATTACACAATTTAAAAAATTAAGAGTGGTTGAAAGAAATAAGAAGCTTTGGCGCATAAAGTTTTTATTTTTACCTCGCCTTCAGTAAAATGAGGATACAATTTGTATAAAGTAAATCTGTAAAAACCCATGCAGAAGAAATTAATCAATTTAATATAGTGGGCGTTAGAGTAGGCGTGGTCGTACCAACTCAGAAACCTTCCCGGACTCATACACAACAACTTTGCCGAAGATCATCACATGATAGTTTACGATTCTATAAAGGACATACATACAAACATTAATTTTTTTAAATGGGTCGTGAAAGTGGGCGTGGGCATGGCGCATAAAGTTTTTATTTTTACCTCGCCTTCAGTAAAATGAGGATACAATTTGTGTGCAGTAAATCTGTAAAAACCCATGCCGAAGCAATTAATCAATTAAAAAAGTGGGCGTTAGAGTAGGCGTGGTCGTACCAACTCAGAAACCTTTCCGGTCTCATACACAACAAATTTGCTGAAGATCATCACATGATCAGATGCTTAGTTTAGGAGTCTATAAATGACATACATACATACAAACATTAATTTTTATATATATGCTATTAAATATTTACTTTGTATGGGATCTGCCACTCCCACTGGTCCGATCCCGCCCATTTTTCCCACAACTATTCACATTAACAAATAATCAACGCACACAAATTTCTAAGACTTGGGCTATTATATAACTGTAGATATATGATATTAAATATTTACTTTGTATGGGAGCTGCCACTCCCACTGTTCCGATCCCGCCCATTTTTTCCTGATTATTCAAATCAGTAACATATGGAATACTGCAAAGTTTCAAAACTCTTGCTATTACAATAGTCAAGATATATGATGTTATTCAATTTATTTTTAGCCGTAAACCTAATTGGGACTATAACCTTGCAAATGAAACCGGTTTGGGCCAAATCGGTTGGATAGTTTTAGAGTCTATAAAGGACAAACATACAAACATTGTATTTTATATATATAGATTAATACAGAAATTATTAGGTGTTCTCATATTTTAATTGCATTCATTATTTCACTCGTTTCGCAATCAACGTTTTTAATTCATTTTGAATTAAATTGTTATTATCTCATTATCAAATTTACTCTTCAATTTTGGGTTCTTTAAAATAAGTAAACAATCCTTCTTTTTTGGTTTCTTTTAATGAGAGATTTTACCAGATCACTATTTTATATTTATTTGAGCATAAATAAAAGCGCAACATCAGCAGAGATTCATATCACTGCTACAAAGAGCTTCGTCTGTTGCTTTAACCAGATTTGTTTAATTAAAACAAATACTTCATCTCTTAAGGTTTTAGCCATTCTTTGTATGATGGTGGAAATTTCAATAATAGCATTGAATGCCCTTTTTATTTTTATTTAGTATTAAGCTAATGATCTAACATTGCTAGATGATGAAAATTTCTATCATATTTTTTGCTAAATTTATAATTGTTAGCGAGTAGTCTCCAACACTTAGATCTAATGTGACCACGTTTTCTGCAACCATAACATTTTATATTCCTCTTTCGATTATATTCGTTGCTCTCATTATGCGATTTATAATATTTATACCCTACACCACCATAGTGTGGATTAGTGCCGATGTTTGTAACACCAATAAATATTGGCCCAACACCCATCTTAAAGTATACCGATCGACTTAGACTCACTTTCTGAGTCGATTTAACGATGCCCGTCCGTCAGTCTGGCATGCTTGCTGTCCATGCAAAGCTTGTGAGCAGAGTACAACAGGTCGCAATTTTTAAGATATTTTGGTACATGATATTTTTTCGGCTCAAGGACGGATGGGATTGAAACTGGTAGAAAGCGGTCCACTTTTTTACCTGGCCCCCATGCAAATGTTCTCCCGAAATAATGGTTTAACGATCATAAATGTTTGAATTATACAAGTATCCACACAAATTTCATCACAAGTGAGTGATAAATGAAGCCAAATCACATCCACAAATTTTGTGCAGTTTGGTCTATAATTGATCATAGCTCCTATATGAGGCCCACTTCCGCAAATCACTTTAAAGAGCACAATTCTCTTAAAAATGTAGGTATCCAAATAATATTGAATACAAATATGTTTGGTATATATTCAAATAATATAATAAAATTTTATAATGATTGGTCCATAATTGGTAGAAGCTTCCATATAAGTTCCACTTCCTAAAATCACTTCAACGACTATAAATCTTTTAAAATTTTGGTATCCAAATAAAATTAAACACAAATTAGTTTTATATATACAGAACTAAGGACACCTAATTTTATAATGGTCGGTCCATAATTAGTCCAATCTCCCATATAAGACCATCTCCGTAATTCCTTTAAGTATTTACATATATCGTTTAACATACATAATATTTATATTCACAGGAGTCATGGCAATAAATTTTTGGATGACCATATAGCGCCCATTTCTGAAAAACTGTTTTATACATATACTGGGTGTGAGGTATTATATAGTCGGGCTTGGCGACTGTACTTTTTTGTTTTCCTTTTAATCCCAACCTGGTCCAAGTTTCAAACATATCTATATACATATATATTGTTGAATTTAATTAAAATCGGTTCAGCCATTTAGGCGTGATTGGGGAACAAACAAATTTACAAATACATTTGTAATATACATACATATAATATGGATTAACTATATTAACTATATAATAGCAAATCGGTAATTTAGTACTCTAAGTTGTTGCTGCTTAATATACATATGCACATACCCGTATGTATGTACAATGTACATATGTAAGTGGCTCCATCGCATAATCGGACAAGTGTTTGTATGATATTTACGTTCTCTAAACTAAAACAAGTCGTAATAATTTTTATTTATTTTTTGTTTTTATTTGCACTCTACACTCTAATCTTTCCAAATATTTTTTTTTTTTTTTTTTTTTATTAGCTTTTATTTATTTATTGAATCTTCATATATTGAAATAACAATAAGTTTTCAAATCTTAATACTAAAAAGAAAATAATAAGCCCAGCCAGTGCTAGACAAAAATTTTTATGATACCACAAAAATTTCATATCAACTGATGCGCTTGAGTTAAAGCAAGGGTATCCCTCCTTCTCAACCGACTGTGGCCACTAAAGTTAAGGATGTCTCGTGCAAGTGGGTTTGGATGGTGTTCAAGTTTGCTGACGTACTTTGACGCATATTTTGTAAATTCGACGTATACTAATGGCACGCCTAGATCTTTGTGGATTCAAAAATTTTTAACATACCATGGAGCTGCAGTAATAATACGTAGAATTTTATTTTGACCCCTTTGAATTTTTTCAATGTTGGATGGTGAGGCAGTACCCCATAATTGAATTCCATAACACCAGATTGGCTTTAGAATTGCATTGTACACCAAAAGTTTGCAATCCAACCTTAATGTAGAATTTCTGCCGATTAGCCAATTAAGTTGCACTGCTTTTAATCTCATCTGAGTAAGTTTTGCGTCGATATGAGACTTCCAAGTTAAACGACGATCGAGGTGGATTCCGAGGTATTTCACTTCATTGTGTTGCGGGATAATTTGCTTATTTATTCTGATGAACGAGCAGGTATCTTTTCGCAATGGGAAAGTTATATGAATACATTTCTGTTCGTTAACCCTGATTTTCCAAAGCTCAAGCCAATTCTCTAGTTTATAAACATATTTCTGCAAGTTTTGTGATGCTATTTGATGGCCCTTATGAACGCTGATAAAGGCTGTATCGTCTGCAAAAGTTGAAGTATGTATTATGAGGTCTGACGGCATATCGGACGCATAAATCAAATATAAAGTTGGACCCAGTATGCTACCCTGGGGTACTCCTGCTTCAATTGGCTGAGCGGGGCTTAAAAAATCGCCTTCTTTGATTGTAAATTTGCGACCATATAAATAACTTTTCATAAGTTTGTGGGTGTTAGCAGGCAGAGTTAATTTAATTTTATGCATTAAACCTTCATGCCAGACTTTGTGGAACGCTTGGGAAACATCAATGAAAAGAGCGGAACAGTATTTTTTCTCTTCAAACGACCGTCTTATCACATTTACCAATCTGTGTGTTTGTTCGATGGTACTGTGTTTAGCTCTGAACCCGAATTGGTGATTTGGGATACATTGAGTGTCGTTCAGAATTGGAATCAACTTAGCCAATAACAATTTTTCAAACAGTTTTGAAATCGTCGGCAGTAGACTAATTGGCCTATATGACTCTACTTTAGTGGGGTCCTTCCCTGGCTTAGGAATCATGGTAATCATAGATACCTTCCAATCTGCAGGATAGTATTCTAGGCGTAAAATAGCATTGAAAATAAATAGGATAATTCTTCTAGCTACACGAGGTAACTCCACAAGCATTTTGTTGCTGATTTTATCCATACCTGGAGCTTTTTTAAGATTCAGAGTACCAATAGCGCTTTGAACATCATTAAAGCTAAGTCTTAGAGGTACAGGAGGTCTAATAACGAGTGGAGGCAAATCAGATGCATTTCTCAAATGGTTAACAAATAAAGTCCCCTTCTCGGAATCATTTCTAGCCCAGTCACCAGTCGGATTTCGCAGAGGAGGCTTTCCTCTAACTGGTCTTTTTAAACCTCGTGCCGCCTTCCATAACGAATAGTCAGATTGTGGGGTACTATCAAGACCCTCCAAGTAAGATTTAAGTGAAGCCATTCTTTGGGTTTCTAAGAAATTTCTTAGTATATCTCTGCATACCCGTAGCCTAGCTTTCAGTTCAGGAGACCTGTGAATTTGCCACTCTCTTCTAACTCTTCTTTTTTCTGGCAGGAGATGATCGAGTTCAGCGAAGTAAGTTCTATTTGTCCCACTTCTGCACTCAACGTCGTATGTGGAGGCGTGATGTACAGCTCTTCGTATGTCCTCAGTAAACTTGCCAATCGACCCATCAATATCCTCCGTAGTTCCCAACACTACATTTTCCATGCAGTGGGAACTTAAATACTTTTTATACTTTATCCAACTTATTCTGGTTTTAGATATGTCCCAAAATGGAGAGCCATTCCCTTGAAGGAAAAGCATTGAAATAATAGAAGGAGAGTGATCTGAAGACAAGTCCAGTAAAGGATCCACTTGCATCCATTCTACAGGGATATTTTTCACTACTCCGAAGTCAATAACATCGGGAATCTTCCGTCGGTCCGTCGGCCAGTAGGTGGGATGCCCGCTTGAGAGTACATCTAATCCCATTTTGGCAATGGTGTTGAACAGTTCACGACCCTTCGGGGTCACCAGACGTGAACCCCAAAAAGTGTGTTTGGCGTTAAAGTCACCAGCAACTAAAAATCTAGCTCCAAGGGAATTGAAGAAGCTGTAGTATTGGTGTTCTTTTATTGAAAATGGAGGCGGCGAATAAATTGATGATAAAACAAAATTGTACTGACAGAATTCAATACAGGTAATTGTAGGTAATCCTCACATATGCTGTTCATTAAATAATGTTTTATTCTGTTCTTTATAAGAATTGCCGAACCTCCACATGCTCTTCCGCGGGGATCTTTAGTATCATACAACACGTAGCCATTAACTTTGAAGTACCCTATCGCCGTCAAGTGAGTTTCAGCAATCATCATGACATCAATCTGCTTATCCATCAGGAAGTGTTCAAGTTCGTTTTTATGTTGGCGGATTACGTTCGCATTCCAAAAACAAATTTTTAAACAAATCATTTCTTTAAAATGGCTTGTAAGATAGTGGATTGCATTTTCAGCATTTCCTGCATCATGGATGTCATAGTGGTCGTAAAAGTGTTCATAGTTTGGACAAGTGTCTGCAATGTAATCTCTAGAGTGTTAATATTAGGCTCGTAATATTGTGATTTAGGTTCCTGCTCCAAACCTGGCATTTTAGATTTAACCACGTTAGCGTAAGAAACTTGTCTAGAACTAGGCGCGTTTACATGACTAGTGGACCGTAACAATTGCGGGAAATTGTCACTCGATGCAAAAATAGGCTGTTGACGATGATCAGGTAATACTGTCGTCTTGTTGGTTCTTATGTCTTTCAAATGAGAGTAAATTGGACAACCTCTATAATTTGTGGTATGATGACCTCCGCAGTTACTGCATTTTTTGATTTTTGAATCAGTTTTCGACGTATCACATTGAGCAGTTGCATGTAGCTTCCCACACGCAACACAAACTGACGGCAATTTACAGTACGCCTTGGTGTGACCAAATTCTTGACAGTTGAGACACTGGACGGGTCCCTGACGCTTATGTGGTTCTTCCACGGTGATTCTACGATGCAGAAGGTACATCAGATTGTAGATGGGATGGGACTCGTTTTTCTTTAAGACAACATCTCCAGGTTCCAATTCCACCCTGAACATGGGCTGAGGGATCTTTTCACGGTTTCTAATATTCACTACGCTCTTGATTTTGAACCCTTTGTCCATTAAACCGGTCTTTATCTCCGCAGGATCAACACATGGGTATATACCTTTTAGAACGACTTGGAGTCCTTTTGCGCTTTTGAGCTGATAGGTATAGAAATCCCTAGTCTCCCTCTCCAACTGGTTGGACAATTTTCGAAAATCATCTTCCCTATTCACTTGGATCTTTGTCTCGCAGATATTTCCATGTTTAATTGAGGTTACGCTAAACATGTTTTCACCTATTACAGCAACAATTCCTTTTATCAGTTTGTTGGAAGTGGGCTCTCGCAGGTAAATATAAAAAAAATATCAATATTCTCGATTATAACTGTAAATTTACATAGAAAAACAAAACTAACTCAATTATTTGCGCTCAACGCATAATCGGACAAAGTAAAACATCAATAATAAAAATACCGTTACTTTACAAATATGCACTTCAAAACTTTTTTTGTCACATTTAGTCATAACTAGCATTTATTGGCAGACATTTCTAGTTCTAACAATAAGTAAAAATCTATTAGAAATGGCCCCTAAGGGAAAGCAATCTACTGTCGAAATAAGACAATAGTGAAATTGAATCTTGAAGGTAAAACAGTGAGAGAAATTGCTGAATTAGTTGGAAGAAGCAAGTCTACTGTCCACGCCGTTATTAAGAGATTCCGTGATGAGTTTAGGATAGCTAATAAAAGTAGAGAAGGTCAGGGCAAAATATTAACTGATCGTGAAGAGCGTTCTTTGTTGAAGGAAATCAAACAAGATGTTTACAACTGCAAAAAAAAATATCTTTAAAAAACAGTAGTGGAAAAATTGTTTGCTTAAATACTATTCGTAATACATTGCACAAATATAACTACCATGGTAGAGTTGCCAGAAAAAAGCCATTTATTAGCCCTAAGAATAAAAACAAGAGAATAAAATTTGCTAAAGAGTATTTGCTTAAAACAGAAGATTTTTGGAATAAGGTAATTTGGTGTAAAGATATCTTAAATTAAATTTTTGCTAATAGTTTTTATTCGTTACAAGGTTCTGTTCACTGACGAGAGCAAATTCAATTTGCATGGTTCAGATGGCAAGATGTGTGTGTGGCGTAAACCAAATGCTGAATTTAATGCTCAAAATACAAAAGCTACTGTTAAGCATGGAGGAGGCTCTGTTATGGTTTGGGGCTGCATGTAGAGTGCTGGGGTGGGCAATTTGCATTTTATTGATAGTAAAATGGACAAATTTGGCTACCTCAACATTTTGAAGGAAAATGTAAAGCAAAGTGCCGAGAAATTAGGCATTGCGAATGATTTTGCTTTTTACCAGGACAATGATCCCAAGCACACTTCGGGTGTGGCAAAGCTTTGGTTGATCCATAACTGCCCCAAACTTATAGAAACTCCTGCACAGAGCTTAGATCTCAACGTAATTGAACATCTTTAGGAAGAATTAGCTAGAAGAGTATACAAACAACAATTTAACACTTTGAGTCAGCTTAAGGCGGCGTTAATGGAAGCGTGGAACTCCATAGAACCTGAGGTATGCTCCAATTTGGTAAAATCCATTCCAAAACGTTTACATGCCTTTCTTGAGAACAAAGGATATGCCACAAAGTATTAATTGTTCTCTTTTGTCATTTTTATTATTGATGTTTTACTTTGTCCGATTATGCGTTGAACGCAAAAAATTGAGTTAATTTTGTTTTTCTATGTCAATTTACAGTTATCATCGAGAATATTGATATTTTTTTTATATTTGGAAAGATTAGAGTGTAGAGTGCAAAATAAGTAAAAATTATTACGATTTGTTGTAGTTCAGAGAACGTAAATATCATACAAACACTTGTCCGATTATGCGATGGAGCCACTGTACATATGTAGGTGTGTAAATATGCGTATGACTTGGCAATTTTTAATTTTTCATTCGACATTAACCCCCTGGCCCACGATGTCGAACAATAACGTTCGCTTAGATAAGACTTAAGACACAAACTTGATTGTGGAATAAACAAACTTAATGAATAAAAAAAATAGATACGATAACAAGTTTGTGTCTTAAGTTTTATCTAAACGAACGTTATCGTTCGACATCGTGGGCCAGGGGGTAAATCTGTTATTGCAGAGTACCATTGTTTCCACATTTTTCCGATTGGGACTAATAGGGACCGATTTACAGCAGTTATTTTTATATACTAAATAATCAAATATAATCCATCCAAAGCAAATCAATTTTTTTAAGGGCAGGTCTAGAAAGCATGTGTTTATTAAACTATAAATATAAATATTATATTATTCTATATTACTATTATTCTAATAATAAAGGTGATACCAACATGTGTGTATTTAATGTCACGTGTTGCTGTACATATGGAGATTGAGGGGACAGCTCAATGTCCATCACAAGTGATGTTGGCTGCTGCACTAGGCTGTGAAGAATTGGGAATAGCAAATAAGTTGCTGGCACAAAGTATATTTGGTCTGTGGATGACAAGTGCGCTTCTTGAAATTCAACTTAAATCACACCATAGGCCGTATGTTGTGCGAGTTGCATGGTCTAATTTGCTGGAAAAATTTAGTCATGGAAATCCAATTGAAAAGAAATATGACGAACCTATGATTATGCTAAAACGAAATGTCTTTTTTTCGAAACGCGACGAGGAGAAAATAAAGTGAGTATACAAGTGTAAATACATTGTATAGGTATGTTGAATGAAAATCTCTTAGTTTTTGAAAGAGCCAATTTTTGATTTAGAATCAATTCAAATTTAAAAAAATAAGTAATTTTTAATTTTGTAACTGTTTAACTATTTCCGGCATGGGTTCCTAATATCTAATAATTGCATTAATTAAATTTTAATAGCGCAATTCACAATCTTGTGCATTTGAGATTGCAAATTTATGAAATTGCAAATATATGCTATCAAGTGCGAATAATCTTCTTAATTTAATTTGAACTACTTATTGCAAGATACAAAATTAAGAGCGGATTTTATCAATCAAACAAATTCTCAAAAAAAAAAATAAAGTAAAAAAATATGTCCAATAAAAGCTTTAAGAAAGAGGCCCTTTAGACAATGCAATTTTGCATGCAAATAATTCCATGCAATTGATGTTTGTTGGCGAACGGGTGAGAGAAGCAAGAGGGATAGAAAAAGTTGCATGACTTCGGTTGTCATGCAATTTTTTGACATTTCCTTTTACCATCGTTTGTGTTTTACTTATTTTGTTTTATTCTTATTCTGACTTTGAAGTGTGCGTTATAAAAATTAATGCGCAAGAAAATTTCAATTACTTCTTCTGTATTAAAATCTTCCATTTTTTATATTTTTTAAAATGTTTGCATATTGTATTTATGTATATGTATGTATGTATATTATTTTATATACATACATATGTACATATATTTTTTTATATTATTTTAGAATTGTATTTTCTTTGTTGCGAATGAAAAACTAAAGAGGAATGTGTAATTAAACGTCAAAAAATTGCATGATTTGTTGCACGCAAAATTGCATCGTATAAGTGCACAACATTTTAAGTAGCAATTTTAAAAGAGAATGGAAAAAATTGCATGCAATTAATTGCATCATCTAAAAGGCCTCAAACAGTTGGTGGACTTTTAAATATAAAATGGTGCTGAAGAAATTATATTAAAAGAAGGTACATATTAAATATTTAATACATAAAAATACTATTATTAAATATGGAAAGTAGTGGAAGAAATTTTATTTATTGTTAGTCAGCTGTTTATTTGCAATTAGGCATTGCATACTCAGAGCAAATAAAAACTATTGGTTTTAAGTGTTGCCCCGATAGACTAGGCGATAGAGTGCCGGACTATCAGTCAGAGGGTTGCGGGTTCGATTCCCGCCAAAGCCTCTGGGTGTTTTCTGCAGATAAGCCAAAAAGCTTTGCAGTTTGTGTTTGTTAATTATGTATATTAAAAAAAAAAGAAAAAAGATTACTCTAGTTTTCTAAAGTTGGATTCACCCATTTGTTCCGAACAAAATATAGACATTCAGACATTTTGGTAGAGAATCTAAGGCATCGCAATGGACCATACTGGTCTATGTGTGAGGGTGTGAGGTGAGCCACACCAGCCTTCCTACCTAACCTAAGTGTTGCATATAAATTTAAGTCTAGCATGTGCATTGCTGTATATTTTGTTAGTGTAGAGCAAAAATATGCTGAACCTTTTTGCAAATGCAATGATGAAATAGCATTTGCACAAGATTGTGAATTGCGCTAATGATATACTGCCGTATTTATAAAAAATAAAGTAGGTTTGAAGTGTGCTTTAAGACAAAATTTTCATACAAAATTTTCTTAAAGTACATTTGAAGTCTAAATAGACCGTTAGTATATTAGTTGTGCTACAACTACTAACCAATTACAAAAAGAGACAGTTGCATCAGTTGAGTCTTCACAAAACTGCTTATCATACCGCTATAATTTTCAATCGAATCCAGGATGTAATTAGATTTGGCTTCTAGACAAAGTACAGTTTTGCGTTTTTCTCTGCCGATGTCTTGTTTATGGAAAGTTGATCTATTTTATTAGAAGACCATTTAATACGATCGAAAGTAAGAAATGATGGTGCGGTAAACCAAATAAATGAGGCGAGTTCTGGAACAGTTCAATCACGAGAAACGATATCAGAAGGATTGAAATGCAATGGGACATGTCATCGAACACAGTCACTAGTTGGATCCTGAATTTCAGATAGTCTATTGCCAACAAATATGGAAGAATGTCGTTTTACCAAGTGATGAACTGTTTGAGAATCGGTCCATATAATTACTTTAAGATTTTGTATTGCGAAAAGATTTTGTAGTTTTAAGTATAATTTAGCTAAAAGCTGTGCGCCACATAGAAACAATTTCCATACGCATGAATTGAAAAGTCAAAAAAGGCATTAAGTTGAACTGACTAAGGTTCAGAAGCGGGACAAAAACAAGGAATTTCTAGCGAAATTTGCATTTTTAAGATCTGAGACAAAATATTTCCAAGTTCAGTGTAGTTCTTGAGGAATAGATTTGTCCCAGCCATTTTTGAGAATGCACAATTTTGGCATGCTGATTTTAGATTTTATAACAAGTGGATTTAAAAGTCCTAATATGTAGAATAAATAGTGATGACGAGAGCAACAAAATGGTTCGTTTGGAGATTTTTTCTACAATTTGAAATTTAGGCGAAAACAGAAACACGTATTTTTACATTAGCACATAATACCAAGAGCATTGGTCACAGATGCATCATCAATATTAAGATCTGTAATAGCTTTATCATCTTGAAAGCTTATATGGTTTGAGTGCCATTTATCAAATTGAAATGAACCACGAATTAGAATTTCATTCATCTCTTAATTCATTTTAGCCAATTCTTCTAGTGTGTTTGCACCACCTAGAAAATCATCAACATAGAAAGATTACTTTATAGTCTTTGCGCCAAGTTTGAATTCATCCATATATTGATCTGCAAGATAATGAAGACACTTAATGGCAAGATAAGGAGCAGCTGAAATTCCATAGGTTACTGTATTCAATTGATAGGTTCGTATTTCTTCTTCTTCCGAATTTCTCCACAAAATATACTGATATTTTCTATCGGGAAAGTCAATAAGGACTTGACGGTACATTTTTACTATATCGGTTGTAAGAACTAAGCGATTAAGGCGAAAACGGAGAAAAATTTTGTACAGCTCATCTTCAATTGTTGGACCAACCATAATATTTTCATTGAGATACCTTTGAGACGATGACGGATATGATGCATCGAAGACTACCCTTAACTTCGTTGAAGTACTATTAGGTTTGAAAACGCAATGGTGAGAGATGAAATAATGAGGCTCATCTAGGAGGGAACTACAAAATAGACTCATGTATCTACAATCTTCATACACCTTCATAAAAGCCACATATTGTGATTTCAGATCGCTGTCACGAGTGAATTGTCTCTCCTGAGATGTAAATCTTTTAAGCGCCATATTTCTCGAGAGACACCCTGTTCCGACGAAGATTTTTCCATATGAGTATAGACGGAAGCAAGAGATTTATTCAAGGCAGCACGAGTAGTAGATGCATACGGGGACGGGGTCTAGAAGCTGGCTAAGACCGATGAAGCAAACTATGATGCAGGGGAGAGCAAAATCTGCACTTGAATGTAAAAGAACAGCTGTTAACTTGATGCCCTTTTGACAAGCAATTAACACAGAGTCCTAGTCTTTTGACATTTTCAAAACGTTGACCGACATCCATTTCTTCGAAGCGAGGGCAACGACTAATTGCATCGTCAGTTATTGAGCAAAGTGTGCAAACTCGTTTTGAAACCGCAAAAGTATAGCCAAATTTTTGTACTCACTGTACTTACCACTAAATGTGGGCAATTTGAGCTGCGGCAATTTATGGTTGTTAACCGGGAAACAAATTGTAGACTCAGCCATTGTTGTATTACGAACATCTTTCCCAAGATGCGCTTGAATATACATTTTTGCTGCGATGCACAAATCTTTAATTTTGGGCCTAACATTGTAATCTGGCTCATATTTTTCAATTTGGGTTTGATACGTCAATATCTGATTAAAATAGGACCCCAGGATTCCCAGACGGCACTTCAACTCTGCTGACTTCAACTTGATTAATGCGGGTTATACTTTTCATTGTATTAGCCCGTTGTTGCCTAAACTCTTTCAAGGTCATCGTAAAAATTCCAGTAATTCGTTAACAATTTCAAAGAGCACTGGATGAGATCCGAGCCAAAAACTTGTTGAGTTGTAACCGACACCGAAAAATTTGCCCAAAATATCTTTTTATAAAATATCTTTATATATTCACTTTAATTGCTGCAATAATGTGAGCGACATGGTGTACAGAAAATTTGACACCATGTACTGGAAGCAAATAAAATCATGAACAATTTGTGTACTTTGTATATGGGTCAATTTAAAAAAAAAAAATTACACAACGAGTTTTGTATTGCTTATTTTTAAAGTTTTTTAAATTCGCCTGTAAGAGTGACCAATTTATGTAGAAATTGATGAAGAATCCGGTGGTACTTTTAGGCCCTCAATATATTCAATATTTTTGGATTTTTATAGGTTTTCTATTTGAAATTCAAGCTTACTACGATGTTCTTGTTCTCAAGATTGACTTTTGCGAAAATCACCCTTTCGATTATAAACACAAAATCACGATTCACCTTGATTTTTAATTTTTTTTAAAGTGACTAGTTGTAGTGTGTTTGACTAGTCGAAGTTACCATACCTTCTGTATGTAACTTAATATCAACACTTTGTTGATATTATTGTCCACACTGCATAAATGTGGGACAGCGTGTGTTATGCTGTCTCAGCATATTCCCACGTTAGGTATTAAGTATGTACAAGTGATTATTGTATAATTGTAAGTTCGTTTTAAGTAGCTTGCTAAGAAATAAATCAATCATAAATAAAGACTAGAAATGAACAGTCGCACAAGCGGCTGTTCCAAAGAAAAGTATAATTGTTTTTAATACATGGCGATCCTGCCACTCCTTGAATCTTCTGATTATTAGAGGATAATAAATAAAAATTAACGCGAAAAAAGGGAACAGTAAAAAATTAAAATAAATAAATAAACAAAAGAAAAATGTGTGAAAGTGAAAGGAACAAAAATTTTTAAAGAAAGTACATATGTGAATAAACAAAAGTACGTATAAAAGAAACAGATACTGAAAAAAGTGTAATTTAATCACAATCATTTGTTAGTTAAACATTAAATTTCATATATATTATTACACATTAAAAGTCAAAAGAAAAACATAAAAACTAACTAAGCCAAAGTGAAAAAAATACTAAACAAATAAAATTATTGATTCTAAACTGATGTTTAGACACACACATATAATGAAAACACAAGGGTAACACGCCGAGTTACCCGAAAGAAGATGATGGTGCGGCCAAAGCACCATCCACAATAACAACAGCAGCAGCAACGACTGTGCACAAACAATATCATCCATCATCGTGAAGCTACCGCTAACGTAAAACCAACCATAACAACAACAACAAGAGTGTCCGCTAACCTAACAACCCCAGGAATGCCAGATATCCTATCAACCGCTATATCAACAGAAACAGCGAAATCAACAATAGTAACGGCATCCACAATAAGAACATAAACAGCGACATAAAAGATAAGTTAATAAAATTATGTATTTTTATTTTTAACATTTTATGTTTAAGTTTTGATATTAAAATGGTTCCAATATTAAAATGGTGAAATATCAAGATTTTATTTAAATATTCAAAAAAAAAAATGGACCTTATGTTTTAATAATCATCAAAATCTTAATGAATTAATTATTAAAAAGAAAATAACACGAAAATATTTTTTACTTACATTATTAAAAATAATACACTTCTATATAGTGAATAAATAAAAATATTAAAATAACTTAAATATCATAATTATAATTTATATTTTATTTTATTTAAATCATTGATTTATTATATATAAATATTAATAACTAACACTAATAAATATGAAAAATTAATTAATAAACCACCAAGGAAAATGGTATAATCTCATTAAAAATTATAAATAAATAAATATTTACTAAAAACTAAATAACCGGTGCATACATACGTGTCCCTGCATTTGGTATAAAACAAAAGTATACAACCGTTTCGTTCATCAATTGGTGATGACCGGCGCATGCCATTGCCATTATCCACCCTGCAAAACATGGTGGCGATTGCAATGACATGAGTTCCATTACATAACTAATACGCCCTAATACAATAAGACCATTACTAACAAGTGGCTTGCCGTCTTAAACTTAGTCTAAGTAACAAATTGTAAACTTGTCTTTTGTAAATGTAAACGGCCAAGTCATTAACTAATTTACGGACAGTTCTAAAAAGCTTAGCTTCTTATAACACTTTTCAATTAAATTATTAGTTATTCCTTATAAAAGATTACGAATTTCATATTTTTGATCGGTGTAAGATTTACTTCACCATCATTTAATTGATGTATTAATCATCAATCTTCATAATTATTGCTCCTTTTTGCATATTTTTTTGTTATTGCAATTCATTTCAATTTGGAGATAATTGCTTTTGTTTTTTTATAATATAAGAGTAATATTTATACATAATGAAAGGAATTTATTTAGTTTTTGGAGACAACTCGATGGTTGTTACATTCATTAGAATCATAGGCTTTCCTTTGCCTTCTTTGATTCTGAACTTTTCGCTTCAGACAGCAAATACTTTCATTTTATTTTATGTCAACCTGAAAAAATATGTTATTCTCTCTGACAATCTGCGATTCTATCGCACGACACAGTAAATACAGGTTTAAATATTAAACGCTCTTCTAAAACAATATCCACAATCATGCCGCAAACACTTGTTGAGTTTTTAAATACTGCCTCCAGGCTACTCCCAGAATTTGATGGAACCTCTGAGAATTTACAAAGCTTTATTGACGCTATAAACCTAGTTGATTCAATAAAAGAAAATCATGAATCAGTAGCGGTAAACCTAATAAAAACAAAATTAAAAGGTACCGCTAGGAATTTAATTTCCTCAGAATCAAGCTTGGAAGAAATAGCATCAAAACTAAAAATCTCAGTAAAAGGAGAGTCCGTAGACCTTCTGACCGCCAAATTAATGAGCGTCAGGCAAAGTGGCAAAAATGTTAATTCTTATGCCAAGGAAATGGAGGAGTTAACTAAAAAACTCGAGACTGCCTATATCAGAGATGGATTACCTCATGAGGTAGCCAACAAGTATGCGACACGTTCGGCTGTTACAGCCATTACCAAAAATAGTTCAAACGAAAGAGTCAAACTGATCATGGAATCAGCGACCTTTACAAATATGAATGAAGTTTTGACTAAATTCATAACTAGTTGTACCGAAGCATATGGTCAAGAAAATTCAATTCTTACCTACGGTAACAGAAGCCAAGGTTACAACAGTAGAAACCAAAATAGAAACTTTAATCAAAATAGAAACTTTAATCACAATAGAAACTTTAGCCAAAATTCAAATCAAAACAGAAATTTAAACCAAAATAGGAATAATAATCATAACAATAACTACAACAACAACAGTAACAATAATAATGGTTCATGCCGAAATACTAACGGTAGCAGAAACCGCAATAATTACCAGAATAGAAACGTTAATAGCTTTACAGAAAATGACTCGGGAAACGGGCAAGGACCCCTAAGTACTCAATAAAAACCTACAATATCAATTTGAATTTATGTAGCTACCTACGCTGTAGAACTACTCTCAATGATACGACTTCAGTCTTCTTAATAGACACTGGCGCTGATATTTCAATTATCAAGCACAACCAAGTTTTAGATCAGTCTATAAATGTACATAACAGAAAAAATCTTAATGGAATAGGCCATGGTATAATTTCAACACTAGGTAGTGTTCAATGTGAATTAAAAATAGACAGATACCTTATAAAACATACATTTCATGTAGTTAAGGATGATTTTAAAATTCAACCAGATGGAATTATTGGAATGGATTTTATACGAAAGTATAATTGCATACTAGAATATTCCACCAATAGAGACCAAATAATTATTCGATCAAATGAAATTGATCATGACATTGGAATACCAATTAGAAATGGTCCCACTATAAATTCTATAGCAATACCTGCAAGATCTGAAGTAATAAGATCAGTACCAATAAATTCATCTGAACAAAATGTTTTGGTACCATATCAAACGATCCAAAACGGCGTTTACGTCGCCAACACCATAACTTCCACATCAAACCCTTTAGTCAAGATAGTCAATACCACTGAAAATGATTTGATAATTCACGATGTCCAACTCGTTACAGAAACACTAGCAAACTACAAAATAGTAACTGAGAACTTTATACCGACCAAATCCAAAGAGAAATTGGAAAGGCTTTCAAAAAACTTTCCATCATTTGTAGAAAAAGATCTGAAACTGTTATGTAAGGAATTTATAGATATCTTTGCGTTAGAATCTGAACACATATCGGTAAACAATTTTTATAAACAAAAGCTTAGAATCAATAACACTCAACCAGTTTACATAAAAAACTATAGAATTCCTCATTCTCAAAAGGAAGAAGTAAACAAACAGGTTGATAAGCTAATTTTTTTTTTTTTTTTTTTTTTGCTTTTAATTATTTATTGAACCTTCATATATGAAATAACAACAAGTATTCAAACCTTAATACTAAAAAGAAAATAATATGCCCAGCCAGTGCTAGACAAAAATTTGTATGGTACTAAAAAAATTTCACATCAACTGATCCAGTCATCTGTTTTGCGCTTGAGTTAAAGCAAGGGTATCCCTCCTTCTCAACCGATTGTGGCCACTAAAGTTAAGGATGTCTCTTGCAAGTGGGTTTGGATGGTGTTCAAGTTTGCTGACATACTTTGACGCATATTTTGTAAATTCGACTTTTACTAATGGCACGCCTAGATCTTTGTGGATTCGAGAATTTTTAACATACCATGGTGCTGCAGTAATTATACGTAGAATTTTATTTTGACCCCTTTGAATTTTTTCAATGTTGGATGGTGAGGCAGTACCCCATAATTGAATTCCATAACACCAGATTGGCTTTAGAATTGCATTGTACAACAAAAGTTTGCAATCCAATTTCAATGTAGAGTTTCTGCCGATTAGCCAATTAAGTTGCACTGCTTTTAATCTCATTTGTGTAAGTTTCGCTTCAATATGAGACTTCCAAGTTAAACGGCGGTCGAGGTGAATGCCGAGGTATTTGACTTCATTGTGTTGCGGGATAATTTGATTATTTATTCTGATGAACGAGCAGGTATCTTTTCGCAATGTGAAAGTTATATGAATACATTTTTGATCATTTATCCTGATAAAGGCTGTATCGTCTGCAAAAGTTGACGTGTGGATTTTTGGGGTCTGACGGCATGTCGGAGGCATAAATCAAATATAAAGTAGGACCCAGTATGCTACCCTGTGGCACACCTGATTCAATTGGCTGAGCGGTACTTAAAAAATTGCCTTCTTTGATTTTAAATTTGCGACCGTATAAATAACTTTCCATGAGTTTATGGGTGTTAGCAGGCAGAGTTAATTTTATTTTGTGCATTAAACCGTCATGCCAAACTTTGTCGAACGCTTGCTACACATCAATGAAAAGGGCGGAGCAGTATTTTTTGTCTTCAAACGACCCTCTTATCACATTTACCAATCTGTGTGTTTGTTCGATGGTGCTGTGTTTAGCCCTGAAGCCGAATTGATGATTAGGAATACATTCAGTGCCATTCAGAATTGGAGTCAACTTAGTCATTAACAATTTTTCAAACAGTTTTGAAATTGTCGGCAGTAGACTAATTGGCCTATATGACTCCACTTTTGGTGTGGTCCTTCCCTGGCTTAGGAATCATAGTGATCATAGACGCCTTCCAATCGGCAGGATAGTATTCTAGGTGTAAAATAGCGTTGAAGATAAAGAGGATAATTCTTCTTGCTACACGAGGTAACTCCACAAGCATTTTATTGCTGATTTTATCCATACCTGGAGCCTTTCTAAGGTTCAGAGTACCAATAGCGTTTTGGACAGCACGAAAGTTTAGTCTTAGAGGTACAGGAGGCCTTATAACAAGTGGTGGCAAATCAGATTCGTTATTATTTGAGTTGTTTATAGTAAACACATTTCTCAAATGGTTAACAAATAATGTCCCTTTCTCGGAATCATTTCTAGCCCAGTCACCAGTCGGATTTCGCAAAGGAGGTTTTCCTCTTACTGGTCTTTTTAAACCTCTCTTCTCATTCTTCTTTTTTTCTGATAGGAGATGTTCGAGTTCAGAGAAATAAGTTCTGTTTGTCCTATTTCTACATTCATCGTGATAAGTGGAAGCGTGATGCACAGCTCGTCGAAGGTCCTCGGTAAAGTTGCCAATCGACTCATCAACATCGTCGGTTGTTCTCAACACAACATTTTCCGTGCAATGAGAACCTAAATACTTTTTGTATTTTATCCAACTTACTCGGGTCTTAGTCATGTTCATAAATGGAGAACCACACACTTGAGGGAAATGCATTGAAATGATAGTAGGAGAGTGATCTGAGGACAAGTCTAGTAAAGGATCCACTTGCATCCATTCTACAGGGATATTTTTCACTACCCCAAAGTCAATAACATCGGGAATCTTCCGTCGGTCCGTCGGCCAATAGGTAGGATGTCCACTTGAGAGTACATCTAAGCCCATTTTAGCAATGGTGTTGAAGAGTACGCGACCCTTTGGGGTTACCAGACGTGAACCCCAAAATGTGTGTTTGGCGTTAAAGTCACCAGCAACTAAAAATCTAGCTCCAAGGGATTTAAAGAAGTTATGGTATTGGTGTTCTTTTATTGAAAATCGAGGCGGAGAATAAATCGATGATAAAACAAATTTGTATTGACAGAATTCAATGCAAATGTTTGTTGCTTGGAGGTAATCCTCACTTATGTTATTCATTAGATAATGCTTTATTCTGTTCTTTATAAGAATTGCCGAACCTCCACAAGCTCTACCGCGGGGGTCTTTAGTATCGTAGAACTCGTAGCCATTAATTTTGAAGTACCCTGTCGACGTCAAGTGAGTTTCAGCAATCATCATAACATCAATCTGCTTATCCATCAGGAAGTATTCCAGTTCATTTTTATGTTGGCGGAGGCCGTTCGCGTTCCAGAAACAAATTTTTAAATAAATCATTTCTTTAAAATGGCTTGCAAGATAGTGGATTGCATTTTCAGCATTTCCTGCATCATGGATGTCATGGTGGTCGTAAAAGTGTTCATAGTTTGGGCAAGTGTCTGCCATGTTGTCTCTAGATTGTTGATATGCGGCTCAGAATATTGGGGTTTAGGTTCCTGCTCCAGACCTGGCATATTAGATTTAACGACGTTTGCGTAAGAAACTTGTCTAGAACTAGGCGCGTTTACATGACTAGTGGACCGTAATAATTGAGGGAAATTGTCACTCGATGCTAAATTTGGCTGTTGAGGATGATTAGGCAATACTGACGTCTTGTTGGTTCTTATGCCTTTCAAATGAGTGTAAATTGGACAACCTCTATAATTTGCGGTATGATTACCTCCGCAGTTACTGCATTTTTTGATTTTTGAGTCAGTTCTCGACTTATCGCATTGAGCAGTTGCATGTAGCTCCCCACACGCAACACAAACTGTCGGCAATTTACAATACGCCTTGGTGTGACCAAATTCTTGACAGTTGAGACACTGGACGGGTCCCTGACGCTTATGTGGTTCTTCCACGGTGATTCTACGATGCAGAAGGTACATCAGATTGTAAATGGGATGGGACTCATTTTTCTTTAAGACAACATCTCCAGGTTCCAATTCTACCCTGAACATGGGCTGAGGGAGCTTTTCACGGTTTCTAATATTCACTACGCTCTTGATTTTGAACCCTTTGTCCATTAAACCAGTTTTTATCTCCGCGGGATCAACACATGGGTCTATACCCTTTAGAACGACTTGGAGTCCTTTTGCGCTTTTGAGCTGGTAGGTATAGAAATCCCTAGTCTCCCTTTCCAGCTGGTTGGACAATTTTCGAAAATCATCTTCCCTATTCACTTGTATCTTTGTCTCGCAGATATTTCCATGTTTCATTGAGGTTACGCTAAACATGTTTTCACCTATTACAGCAACAATTCCTTGTACCAATTTACTGGAAGTCGGCTCTCTCAGATAAATTGGTGGGGGCTTAAACGTCTTCTTCGGAAGTTCTGGCTCATCCGTCTGGAGGAGAGCAAACCTATTTTGATCATTACTCACGGTCTTAGGAGCTTTTGCATTTGATGACACTTAGCAGACTTCGGGCTTCTCTGTCGCTTGAGAACGGTTATGTACTTAACCATACCTACTTGTTTTTTGGGTTTCACTGCACTATTTGATGAAGATGATGTTTTCTCATCTGTTGAAATCACTATATTGGGCGAACAGGAACGACGCCGTTCTACGGCTCTTGTAGTGAGAAAATTCTCCAGAGATTTTTTTATGGATTCTTCCTCAGAGACCCATCTAGTTTTTCTAGTCGAGCTAAGCTCTTTCTCAGAATTACATCTGAGAGGAACACTCATACAGTTTTTATGTGATGTTTAATGTTTATTTTTTTTTATATTTTTACCTATTACGATTTTTTTTTTTACTTTTTGTTTAATTTCAACTTTTTACACTTTTTCACCTATTACGATTTTTTCACCGAAAATTCAGCCTCACTAAAAGTAACACGTCCGAACAGTTCGATGAGACGAGACTGAATGATAAGCTAATTAAAGACGATATTGTTGAACCATCTATTTCAGATCACAATAGCCCAATTCTCTTAGTACCAAAGAAACCGCTACCCGGTACCACTCAGAAGAGATGGAGATTAGTAGTAGACTACAGAGCGGTTAACAAAAATTTAGTGGCTGATAAATTCCCATTACCTCGTATAGACGATATTCTTGATCAATTAGGTAGAGCTAAATTCTTCTCTTGTCTTGACCTGATGTCAGGCTTTCACCAAATAGAACTTGAAGAAGAATCTAGAGATATAACATCCTTTTCAACGGATAAAGGATCTTTCAGATTTAAAAGATTGCCGTATGATATTAAAATAGCCCCTAACTCTTTCCAACGTATGATGTCATTAGCATTTTCGGGTCTGTCTCCAGCACAAGCATTCGTGTATATGGACGACCTAGTAGTGATTGCTTGTTCTAAGGAACATATGTTACGTAATTTAAAAAACGTATTTGAGTTATGCAGAAAATACAATCTGAAATTACACCCAGATAAATGTTCATTCTTCTGAACTCAAGTTATATTTTTAGGCCACAAATGTACCGATCAAGGTATATTTCCTGATGATAGCAAATTTTCTATAGTACAAAACTATCCAACGCCAAAGAATGGTGATGAAGCCAAACGCTTTGTAGCCTTTTGTAATTATTACCGAAGGTTCATACCAAATTTTGCTGAATCATCAAGACACATAACAAGATTGTCTAGAAAAAATGTACCTTTTGAATGGAACCAGGATTGTGAAAATTCTTTCCAGTATTTAAAAACCCAATTACGAAGCCCTAAAATTTTACAATACCCTGATTTCTCTAAAATTTTTTATATAACAACAGACGCAAGCAAACACGCTTGTGGAGCTGTGCTTAGCCAAGAAAAACAAGGTATACTAATGCCAATTTCATACGCCTCTAGATCTTTCACTAAAGGTGAAAGTAATAAATCTACTATAGAGCAGGAATTAACTGCAATTCACTGGGCAATAAAATATTTTAGACCATACATTTATGGCACAAAATTTATAATTCAAAGTGATCACAGACCACTTACCTACCTATTTTCTTTAAAGAATCCGTCCTCAAAGCTCATGCGTATGAGACTTGACCTCGAGGAATACGACTTTGTAGTCGAATACATTAGGGGTCAGGAAATTTCGGTGGCAGTCGCGCTGTCACGAATAGAGTTTCAGGATATAAAAAATATTGAAGTCAATAACGTACTGAAGGTAACAACCAGACTTCAGTCTAAAACAAGCGGCATAAGTAAGAATAATATCTCTACACCGCATACAGAATCTAATAAATTTAATGTATATGAGGCTATAAATGCCCATGAGCACCGTAAAATACCTCGATTGTATTTTACTAAGGATAAAGTAATTATCCATAAAGGAAAGCAAGTACTTTCCGATTTTAAGTTGAAGGACTTTGTTATTAATAGAAATGTCGACCTAGGCCACCTCGTTCTAAAGCTTGAAAAAATAGCTAATAATATTGGTCTCGATACATTGCTACTCTCACTAGATGACAGTATGCTTATTTACCTAGGAATTAATTTTGAAACCTTCAAAAGTAAAGGTAATGAAATCTTGCAAGATTCAAATTTAACAATTGTGCTCGTACCGAAACTAACGAAAGTTTCGAGTGATTCTGAAAAACTGCGAATTATGCAAAAATATCACGATGATCCTATTACAGGAGGACATCCAGGCATAACTCGCATGATAAAGAAAATTAGACTTCAATACCATTGGAAAGGCATGACTAGAGACATAGCAAAATACGTCAAAAAATGTCAAGCATGCAAAATGAATAAAACTGTTGTCAAAGGGAAAGAACCTCTTGTTCTTACACCTACACATGCGAAAGCGTTTGATATTGTCATTATTGACACTATCGGTCCGCTACCAAGATCTGAGTCACAAAACGAATACGCAGTGACAATTATGTGCGATTTAACTAAATATTTAGTTACTATACCTGTACCTAACAAATCTGCTAAAATAGTAGCTAAAGCCATCTTAGAAAACTTCATCCTAATCTATGGGTCAATGGCGAAAATAGTTACTGATATGGGTACAGAGTATATGAATCAGAATTTAAAAGAATTATGCTCACTCATGAAGATAGAAAAACTCAATTCTACACCATATCATCATGAAACTGTGGGAACAGTAGAAAGATCCCACAGAACGTTCAACGAATACCTAAGAGCATCCGATTGAGACCTGTGGATAAAATATTTTACATATTGCTACAATACCACACCGTCAACCGCCCACGGATACTGTCCTTTTGAACTAGTCTATGGGAAAATACCACCATCACTAGACTTCTTAAAGGAAAACAAAGTTGAACCTTTATATAATCCTGATTCATATGAAAAAGAAGTTAAGTTCTGACTTCAAGTTGCACAACGCAGAGCAGCAAGCCTCATAGAACAATCTAAGCTGCAAAGACAACAAATTTCCAATGAGGGGGCTAACACCCAAAATATATCCGTTAATGATCTCGTTATGGTCCGCAATGAGGCTGGACACAAGTTAGACGCCACCTATAAAGGACCTTATCAAGTGATAAGTCTCGATGACCAAAACAATGTCGAGCTCCTTGATAAAGGCAATAGTACCTTCAAGGTACATAAAAATATTTTTTTCCCAAAATAATATAATATTTGATTTTGTTCTTTTTCTTTCTAATTCTTTTTAACCTATTTTAATGTAAATTTACTACTACATTTATATATATATAATCACAAATATATTTAGTTTTTACATATATATATATATATTACATATATATTTAGTCTTTGTTGTTTTTTTTTTTGTTAAGCAAAATTTTATAATAAATGAAATTAATTTTCTATTAGAAATAGAAAATTTTTACTTTTAATAATTCAAAGGACTACCAAAAGGAGGAAGGGATCATTCCCAAAATCCTTCTATATCCTTCTGAATATTTAGACAATTTTGTTCCTACATATCTTTCGTCCTTTGATGGACTTTTAATGTAAATACCACTAACTTTATTTTAGGTAGATAGTTAACTATTCTATAAATCCTAAGATATAAGAAATAATTGTAAAATTAGCCTTCGTTGTAAAATATCCTAAAGAACAATCAAAACTTTCTATTGATTGTTCTTTTTGGTAAAAAGGGAGGTGTAGTGTGTTTGACTAGTCGAAGTTAGCATACCTTCTGTATGTAACTTAATATCAACACTTTGTTGATATTATTGTCCACACTGCATAAATGTGGGACAGCGTGTGTTATGCTGTCTCAGCATATTCCCACGTTAGGTATTAAGTATGTATAAGTGATTATTGTATAATTGTAAGTTCGTTTTAAGTAGCTTGCTAAGAAATAAATCAATCATAAATAAAGACTAGAAATGAACAGTCGCACAAGCGGCTGTTCCAAAGAAAAGTATAATTGTTTTTAATACATAGTTATTTTAAAATTTCATGATGAAAATATGTAAATTTTTGTTAAAAAAAACACTTGAGCTTAAAGGTTACTTGCAAAGTAATAGGCTTGTATTCACACCGAGCTTGTTAGTTTGTTAGTCGGTAGTTTGTTAATTTGTTAAGGTTACCAACTGTGAACGACCCCCCTTTTTAAAACTTTGTTAGTCTGGTAACTTTCGTAGTAAAACAGCTGATTTATTGTTTTGACACAATTTATTATTCTGGAAAAAATAAAACATGCCACGAGAAAGTGTAAAAAAAAGAATTGTAAACCATTTAATTACTCATTTTTTCTTTTGGTTATCCACTACGAGAACAGTTTATGATTTATTAAAATAAAATAAAAAATCATTTATTTAACATACTTACTCTCAATGTACACAAATATTTTTTTAGAAATGTATCACAAATGATTTTTTAAATATATTTATTTAGAAACTGCAACAGCTGATTGTGAGTTACCACCTAACAACTATTTTATCAGGGGTGCCGTGTCGTTAATTTGTTAAATGTTTATCCGTTAGCGCGTTAAATATACAAAAACAAAATGCGTGTAAAAAAGTAACGATTAACGACTAACAAACTAACAAGCTCGGTGTGAATACCGTTAATGTATTTTTTGTTGGTAAAATTCTTTTTTGACTGCCTTCTACTCAATGCAAATGGATAAAACTTTGCAGGCATTCACCAGGATAAAATCCGTTACAAGATTTGATTTTCCAAAGTGAAGCTAAATAAAAGCATTTAAAAACAACGATTTTGGCTGTTTTTAACGGGTTCCGATTGCAAAAAAAGTATTGGAAGCGTAAAGTTTTATTATATGAATATAAATTTTTTTATTATATGAATGTAAAATACAAAACATGGAAAAAAATGTTCTTATTTAGCGTGGAAATTGTAATGTATTAATCAAAGATTGTTAGGGATCGGGGGAGATATGTCCTTTTGAATATTTCCCTTGCCTAAACTTAAAGGGGGTGTTTTTTACTTAAAATACAAACAGGTTTTTTAACCTTACTAACAAAATCAGTTGTTGCTTTATTGAACTCTTACTTATAACTAACAAAGGAATTCAAGTCTGTATACTAAATCTATGCCAGAGGTAGGCAAAGCGTATAATGAGGTTGTGTGTGTGAGCGAACTACCCAGCAAACATAAACATAATTATATAAATTATACAAAAAAACTTAGATAGGAAACATACACTCACAATATATTTTCCGTAACATATAAGAAATTAACAACGAGATTGATATATAAACGGAACTTCTAATACTTCAAAAGCTGATTACATGCATGTTACGAAATGCATTATCAATCATAAAATATTTTTCGTAATTCATCATTAATTTAAAGTGATTTTTGGGAAGTATTTCTGAAAAAAATATAAAAGCATCCGCCGCATGTGCACACATTGCTGTCGCAATGACGACTGAATGAAAGAGATTAAGCGTATGTGCGAAGTGCTCTCTGCACTATTGTGCTATAGGATGCCGACCTATGATCTATGCACATACATATATATATATATATGTACATATATAGGTTTATACAAAATACATATTATGTACATATATTAAATTTTTTTTTTTTTTTTTTTTTTTTTTTTTGCATATTCTTTTTTATTGTATCTTCATTTTAAATGAACTAACAATAGGTATTCAAATCTTAAAACTAAAGTTAATTAAGATATGTCCAGCCAATGCTAGGGAAAATCTAGTTTTCAAATTCGATAGGATATAATGAGCAACTTGTATTTATTCATCTGAGAGCGGTGGGGTCCCTCCTTCTCAAACGGCTATGACCGGGATGTTGTAAGATGTCTCGAGCGAGGGGATTTGGATGAGTTTTCAGCTTACCCAAATAAAGGGCCACGTGTTTAGTTATTTCCCATTTGACAAGTGGAACATCAAGATCGTTGTGTATGTTGTTGTTTTTAATATACCAAGGAGCGGTAGTTATCATTCGTAGAATTTTGTTTTGACGGCGTTGAATTTTCTCAATATTGGAGTTGGAGGCAGTGCCCCATAACTGGATACCATAGCACCAAATTGGCTTTAAGATTGAGTTGTAGAGTAGAAGCTTACAATCGAGCCGAAGGACGGAGTTTCTGCCGATGAGCCAATGAATTTGGGCTGCTTTCAGTTTCATTTGAGTCAGCTTAGCATCTATATGTGGTTTCCATGTGAGGCGACGGTCCAGATGAATACCAGGATATTTCACGTGTGAGTTTTGAGGCACTATATGGTCATTAATACGAATAGGGGGACATGATTCCCTACGTAGAGTAAATGTTACGTGGGTGCATTTCTGTTCATTTATTTTTATTCCCCATTGTCTTGCCCATTTCTGCACCTGCGTTACGTGGTGCTGTAATTGAATCGAGGCATCTTTTGGATCTTTGTGAGTACTGAAAAATGCCGTATCATCAGCAAATGTTGACGTGTGAATTTCATTGTTTGTTGGCATGTCTGCTGTGTACAGCAAGTATAGAATTGGTCCTAAGATACTACCTTGAGGGACGCCAGCACCTATAGGTTGAGGACGGCTTAAATAATCACCTTCTTTAATCATAAACTGACGGTCGATTAAGTATTTCCATAGTAGGTGTTGAAGATTCACCGGCAAGTTCTGCTTTAATTTAGATATCAGGCCTTCATGCCATACTTTGTCGAAAGCTTGAGAGACGTCAATAAAGAGTGCCGAACAGTATCTCTTTTCCTCAAAGGTTTTTCTTATGACTTGTACCAATCTATGTGTTTGTTCTATTGTACTGTGTTGACGTCTGAAGCCAAACTGGTGATTGGGAATGCAGTTGTTTTCATTCAAAATCGGAGTCAGCTTGGTTATAAGCAATTTCTCGAATAATTTGGACATAGTTGGTAATAGACTTATTGGCCTATACGACTCAACTTTGCAAGGATCTTTTCCCGGCTTAGGAATCATCTTTACTAATGCAATTTTCCAAACCGGAGGGTAGTACTCAATCCGTAAGATGGCATTAAAAAGAAAGAGGATTAATCTTTTTGCAATGCGAGGCAGCTCAAAAATCATTTTATTGCTGATTTTATCAAACCCAGGTGCTTTTTTAACATTTAAATTATCAATAGCCTCAACAACCTCCAGATATTGAAATCTTATTTGTACAGGTGGTCTGGCAACAACAGGCGGTAGTTCGCTAATGTCAGTATCCGTATTGGGAGTGAATACATTTTTTAAATGACTTACGAAAAGGTTGCCTTTTTCTTCGTTATTTCGTGCCCAAGATCCGTTCAAAGTACGCAGTGGAGGTTTTGCGATTACGGGTTTTCTTAGATTTCGGACTGCACGCCATAATGAATAATTTGACTGGGAAGTTGCGTCTAGACCTTCCAGATGTTGTTTGAGAGACTCTGCTTTTTGCGCTTCTAGCAAGATCCTAAGATTTTTGGTACATTCTCTCAACCTAGTTTTAAGTTGGGGCGATCTGTGTTGTTGCCACTCTCTTCGGACTCTCCTTTTTTCAGACAATAGTTGCTCAACATCTGCAGAAAAAACTCTGTTGTACCTATTCGGGCGGTAAGTGGAAGAAGCATGTTCTGCGGCTTTCTCGACATGTTCATTAAGACTTTTTATACAGGCATCGATGTCTTCAGCAGTTTTTAACGGGAGTTTCTCTGTGCAGTGAGTGCTGATGTATTTTTTGTATTTTAACCAATTCAGACGTTTGACAAGAAGTAAGGCATCAGTTACGATTTGCTGAGGACTTCTGATGGTGATTACAGTGGGTGAGTGATCTGAAGAAAGATCCAGTGAAGCCTCGACTTCAATGAGTTCCGGGGATACCCCTTTCGCCACGCCGAAATCGATAACGTCAGGAATTTTTTGCTGGTCAGTTGGCCAATAAGTTGGTTGACCAGTTGAAATCACATTCAGTCCCACTTCAGACAGGGAGTCGTACAAGATACGACCTTTAGGGCTAACGAGTCGTGAGCCCCAGAATGTATGCTTAACATTGTAGTCGCCAGCCGGCTACCTAGTGATTTGTAAAAATCTCTATACTGATCTTTTGTTATTGAAAATCTGGGCGGACAGTAAACTGACGAAATCACGAGGTTTTGACAAAAGTTCTCAATACAGATGTTGTTGTTGAACACTCTGAAAGACCACCCAATGAATGGTGTTTGATTCGCGATTTGACCAATATTGCCGAGCCACCACATGATCTATCTCTGGGGTCCTTGGTGACGTAGAATGTATAACCACTTATTTTAAAAAATGCTTCTCGACGTCATATGAGTCTCGGAAATCAGCATTACATCAATTTTCTTATTAAAAAGAAAATATTCAAGTTCATTTTTGTGTTGGCGTATGCCGTTTGCGTTCCAGAAACATATTTTGAGACAGTTCATGGTCTATTAAGTATGGCCTGCAGTAGCGTGGACTGCATTTTTTGCATCTCCTGCATCATACTTGTCATGCTTGTCATGAAATGGTTCATGGATTGCGCCAGATTCTCCATTATACCTTCAAGACGGCTAAAATTGTGGCTGTTTGTATCATTTATTGGTGATTCATTTTGCAGTGTTGGTTGGTTAGATCTGAGCACGTTGGCATATGAAAATTGGCTAGTGGATGCTTGTACTACGGGGGGAATAATTGTAATAGGTACTTTTGTCGTCTGGGTAGGGGTAGAAGCGGGTTTGTTGATCAAGGAGCGTTTAACGACCTCGAAAACAGGGCAACCCCTGTAGTTGGCAGTGTGGTTTCCACCGCAATTGCTGCATCTTTTTATCCTGGAATCATCCTTAGGTTTATCGCACTTTGAGGTGTCATGAAGATCCCCACAAACAACACAAACAGTAGGCAACTTACAATAAGATTTTGTGTGACTATATTCTTGGCAGTTCGAACACTGTACTGGGCCAGATCGCTTATGAGGTTCTTCCACTGTAACTCTTCGGTGCATTATGAATTTCAAGTCATATATAGGATGTGTTTCATTTTTCTTCAGCTTAACATCACCAGGTTCTAACTCCACTCTAAATAATGGTTGAGGGATCCTATCTCTGTTTCTTATATTTGATACTGCCTTGATTTTAAAGCCTTTGTCGGCCAAACTGCTCTTGATCTCCTCAGGATCAACAAAATAATCAATTCCCTTAATTACGACTTGTAGACCTTTTGCGCTTTTAAGTTGATACGTGTAAAAATTCTTTTTGCGTTTTTCAAATTCCGAAACTATTCTCCGATAGTCGTTTTCATTATTAACCTGAATCTTTGTTTCATTAATATTGCCACGCTTAATTGGAGTCACATAAAAAAAATTTTCACCAATTAATGAAACTAATATTTTTATAAGTTCGTTTGAATTTTTTTCTCTTAAATATATTGGAGGTGGTTTTACTGGCTTAATCACAGCGTTAGGGACATCATTTTTCTCTTGGAGGATGGCAAAACGATTTTGCGAGCGTGGCTCTTCAGCATTCTTTGATAATTTTGCGGCTGGTGTAATTTCGGCAGATTTTGGGCTTCTGCCTCTCTTCGATACTGTTATATAACGGTCCATTCCTACCTGTGTTTTTTGTTTTTCTTCAACAGCAACTATAGGAGCGGCCTTATTTGTAGGACTTAATGTGCCTTTTGCGGCTGTTGACGTCTCTCCAATATTTGATAACGAGGACCGTGAAGAAGACGGTCCTTCAGTGATTTTTCTATTTAAATTAAATATGCTTTGGGCTAAGTTTGTGCCCTGTTCAACACATTTATTCAAGTTTGGTGCACTTGCACTTAAATTCAGATTTGTGCTTATTTTTGGTTTCACAGTTAAGTAGTTTTTATTAAATTCGGGATTTTTAATGTTCTCATTACTAACACTTGCCGAGCTCAACACGAAATAAGCATTTCGGCTCTGAGGCCCACTCGCACTGTTAGAATTGTTACTCATTCACTGTCTCACTGTATTTAATTTTCTAGTTTTCAAATAATTAAAAATAAATTATTACAATTTATTAATTTTTTATTGCACCTAGTGCAATTATTTGACTTTGTAAAGTTTTTCACCTATTACGAGTTTTTTTCCACTTTTTTATTTAATTTAACTTTTTATACTTTTTCACCTATTACGATTTTTTCACCGAAAATTCAGCCGCACTAAAAGTAACACGTCCGAACAGTTCGATGTATCAAAACAAGATGACATATATTAAATAAATATTTTTTTCATCAACGAGTAAGTAAAGAGAAAATCAAATTTTATACTAAAACTTGTTGAACACGGTTCAACAAAGATATTCGTTACTAAAAAGTAGAGTTGTGCCCGGTCGTTCATTTCAGTGACCGGTAATTTTCGTTCATTTATCCAAGACTGAATCGTTCATTCAATTCGTTCAATCGTTCACTTTGAACGAATGAATACAACCCTTATTGAATGTGATTTTCTTCTTGTCTTTTGATAAACAACAGCTGAATGAAATTGATCCGTACACTATTGAACGAAAACCGTTCAGTTAAATGACCGGCTCATTCCGTTCAATGAAGTGATCCGTTCATTTTAACCCGTTCGTTCATGAACTACACAGCTCTACTAAAAAGTAAAAAATAAATAAAAATAAAATTTTTTTTTAAGAAACGCTTTTCTTTACCTTAATGTATTAATTGATCAGTTGTGAACACAAAATAAATATGAACACTAAAAAAATCGACTAAAAGTAAAAAAATAAGAACATTTCAAACAACATAAACTTTTAAATAAAATGGAAAAAATCTCACACATCCCTTAAAGAAAATCGTGGGGCTCCCATACCAACCACTGATGGGATTTGTGGTACAATTGTACCAAATTTGGTACAAACAAAACTTTATTTGTACGCTGGTACAATTCATTCCTTTTTGGTACAATTATTTTTAAGTGAATTCACTTTTCAGGTGTCGTTGAGAGCACAGCTGTTCTACTTTTTTTCTTACTTAGAGAGAGAAATGTCAAAAGTTGCTTGTGTTTTTGACATATCGACCAACGAAAGCAACAAATAAAATACAGTGTTGTGTTGTTATAATTGTATTGCCATCACCGTATACATGAATTCGACTTGGTAGTGAGTATAAAACATTGATATTTTTAAACGGTAAATTAAACGAAGGCTATACAAAGTGAAAACATTAAAGCAAACGGAGTAAAAGTAAAAACTCAATTAAAAATATTGTTATTTTTTAAAGGTGAATATTTTGTTAAGCGCCAAAATAAAAATGAAAAGATTTGTTAATAGGTAAGAACAAAATATGTTCACGAAATACTCATATAAAATTTTGTGTGGCAATAAAATTATTTTTTATAGAAAAAAGGGCCCAAATTATAAAAAAATTAAAAAAAAAATTAAGAAAAAAAATTTTTCAAAATTAAAAAAAATATTTTTGAAATGATTGAATAAATAGCTATCTAAAGTCCTTTGGACAATTTTTGCTAGGCCCAATAGGTGAAAAGTTACACTCATTAAAAAAAACCCTGTATGACTAAAATTCCCAACTTTGACCCCCTCTAACTCCGGCACTTCTTTACTCATAGAACTGAAAGTTTGTGTCTGGCCTACTATCCAATAGTACTAACCTTGGTGCAAATTTCATCCAAATCGGAAGACATCGATTTTTAAAATTGGGTCACTTGACCACCATATACATATATATATAATATAAATTGTTTTACGTTACAATATGCTTTTTTATTTAATAGCGAAATTTAGGTACAATTTATGGCAATTTGGTACAATTTTGCCATTGAGGCGGTACAATTTAAGAATTGTAAGATCCCAACAGTGATACCAACCTGAACTTAAAACAGTGGTGTCAATTATGATTGTGTTGTTGCGATTACTGTTGACTTTTACATTCCCAGCGGGAGAAAACTGCGGTTGCGAGGCCAATTACAAGGCCTCATCACAGTTATTCTTGAAACTACAACAAGTACACCTCGTACAAAAACCACAAGCAATTTGTTTTTTAATCATTGTACAATGTTAAAAACAAAAATAAAACAAAATGGCCCATAGAAAAAGCATAATTTAAGCAAAAGCATGCTTTTGTTGAGTTTTGCTTACACAATTCTGTATGACGCTGACATCCCTGACTTAAAAAAACATGATTGCCGTGAGTACAATTTAATATTTCAGACCGAAAGTAATACAATCAATCATGTTCAAAGCTACGAATTTTCAATAATTGAGCATTTTGTTTTATAACAACGCGCCCCAAACACTAATTAAGTTTTGACGACTATAACAAATCAAAACACAAGACAGAAACGCAATACAGTAGTTTTCCGGTTTAACGAACCAGTACTTTGTCAGGACTGTTCGTTAAACTGAAAAGTTCGTTATATGCCATACTACTAGTGCCCTGTTATGAAAAAAAATAACTAGAACTGTATTATTTGTCGTTTATTTTGAAATATGTTTTGAGATCTGTATAATATATTTAAAAAAAAATAAAAAAGGTACAATTCATTACACTGGTAACATAAATCCTAAAATACATTTATATATATTTATATATACATATGTAATTTTAATGAAAAATATGTAGGTTCAAATTAATTTTCAATTTCCTTCAAAATTTTACATAAAAAATTTGTCGAATAATGTTTGTTTTTTTTTTTGGAACAAAAAATTTTTTTTTGTGGCTTCTTCCTGAAGTTCTCTTAAAAGCAATAAAGTTGACAAATTAACATTATTTTGTTGAGCCCATTGAATACAAATTTCGACGCTTTTGATAGCATCTATGTGTTTAATTTGTTGCTCTAAATGTTCTTTATGATCGATTTATTCTATATCATGGTTATCATCATGAGCACTTGCACTCATTTTTATGTTTACACCACGAAAGAATATGCCTAACTGATCATTGCAGGATAATCAAACAAAAATGTTACATAAACAAAACCTAAAATAGCGATACTTTTTGCCACTCACTTTGTTTTTAGTTAGAAATTACTTCGCAATATGCTTTTTCAAACTAAAGTTATGAATCTGTTCGCTAAATTGAGCACAAAAAAATATTTTTGGTTCGCTATATAAGGTACTCAATGGAGCAAACTTGTGTGTTCGTTAAATGCGATGTTCGCAGAATCGAAGGTTCGTTAAAACAGGAAAACTACTGTAATTCGAAAACTGTTATTAAATGTTGCATATTTACTTTTTTCTTGATTTTATTTTATTTTGATTACTAAAAATTCTAACGGGGGACACATGCTTTTGTATGGAAGCAGTTAGAGGGTGAAACAAAACACCATTCTGAATAAACAAAAAAACAAACATACAAATTTGAGAATTACGTTTTTTGTTACATATTCCTCGCTGATCACTCTCATACTATGTTTCCACGACGATTTGAATCACCTGCTTCGCTTTCTGAATCATGTTTATGAATCGTGCTGTTTACATGACTAAAAAACTTGATTCGATTTGACAGTTGTTTTTAATAAACAAACAGAATAAAAAAAACAGAATTTACAATTTGTGGAAAATAATTTTTTTAATGGACAAAAAAAGTGACGTACATTCGTACGTATTTACTTTCTTTACTTCCAGCAACAAGAAAATAATTTGCTTTGTTTACAATAATATTAAATTTTTACAGCTAGTGCAGATAAACTTGCGATAAATATTAGAGAAGAGTGCAAATTTTCGTGCTTCGCAAGTAGATTCAATCACCCTTATTCCAGTTGTCGTCGTCGATATCGTCATCGTTTTTTAGTCGACATCACTTCGTATCGACATCACTTCGTATCGACATCACATCGACACTAATTTGGTATTCTATAAACATCTTGCGACGATGACGACTGTTTATCGATTTTTGTAAACACATCTCTAATACTTGACAGTTGATTTATTTTGTTTTGGTATTTGATGCAAACACAATATTTTCAGTTTGATTAAAATTTTAATTTTTGTGGTATATTTCATTTGTTTCATGTTTTTGTGTAAAAATGTTTTTATTTGCGAATCAAATTCGGATTCGAGTGATGAACAAAATAAAAGCAACCTAGTACTACAAAGAAAGCAAATCAGACAGGAGCCCGACATCTTCAATTTGCCAGATAAAAAGTGGGTGTTAACATTTAATTATTTCCTAATGTTTATTTTGTTATTTCTTCAAAAGGTTTAAAAATTACTTTAGACTTAATAAAGCAGCCTTTAAATATGTGTTGGAAGAAATAGATCCTTATTTAAAAAGTGGAATTAGATCAACATTTGTTTCAAAAACAATAAAATTAGCAGCCACATTAAGATTTTTAGCCCAGGGGTCGTACCAACTGAGTGTTGGGAAGGACTTTAACTTGGGTCTGTCGCAGCCAGTCGTCTCCAAGATTCTGTCTGAAACATTAGATGTCTTAGAAAGCAGAATTTGTCCCCAATGAATCAATTTTGTAATGCGGAGAAAAATTAAGCTAAACTACATTTTTTTGAAAAAAAAAAAAAAAAATAGATTTTCCCGGTGTTATTGGTTGTGTGGATGGGACCCATATTAAAATACTGGCTCCAAACAAAAACGACCAGCATATATACTTCAACCGAAAAGGGTTTTTGTTGGCGATCAACTTCTTTTTGACTTTAAATTTTAAGTCTCGCCAAACCTTTAAATACAATTTTTTTTATATTTTAATACTACACTCCTTAAATGATTTCCATACTTTATGCAAACCATCTCCATCTCTCTTTGGAAATTTCGTTCCACTTTTCTTTGAAATTACTATTAACTGTACCTCCCTGAAATCATTTTGCAAGAGAAGGATTTTTTTGCATTTCTTCTATAAGTTCATCAAATTGTTGCAGATTTGTTACTTTCCTTTTTTTGTTGTTCTTCCATTTTTTTATTTTTTAAAAAATTTCTATAAAACACTTTAGTCGTTAACAAAAATTATGACGATAAGATAAGAGTCGCATCAACACAATATCGTCATCACATTTTCTTACAGAATACCAAATATCTTTCAATAGTAATCGATAATCATCAATAACGACAACTAGAATACCAATTTTTTTTTGAAATTAGTAAAATTAGTTAGTGGTAAAATTTAAAGTCACTATTTTTTTTTACTTGAGTGCAAATATTTGAACTGAATTATTTTTTATATATCTCAAAAATTTGTTCAAAATGTTGTAAAATCGTTGCAATGTATTTGTTCAATTCACAACTGATGTTGTATTGTTGTTGGAGTTGTATGTCGCGTCGTCTGATTTTACAATAGTTGTACAAATGTTGTTGGTCTCTTGTTAATTTTTTACAAAAAATATTACTTTTAATTTATTACGTGCTCCACATTGGGCGCCAAAATGTACAATGAAGAGCTTTTTCTTCACCGGCAACTATGTACATACATATATAGCGCAATTCAATAATTTAGAATTGTTATCTATAGTATATGTGACTGAAAATGTTCGTTGGCCAATGATAGTAAAAATGTTAAGAATTTGTGACCGTGACACGAGACATATAAACGAGATGATGATTCATCAAGTTCAGCTTTAACAATAATGTTTTCTTTATTTCAAATATTTTTAGCTTAAGCCCATTAATCAAATAATAAAGATTACGCAAAGAATGTAAAAAAATTTCCTCTCTCTGCACATGACATCACAGGTTATTTTTTCAGTATAATCAGCATGTAAAAAATAATTTCTGGATTCAAAATAAAACATTAAATTATTTATTATTTTATACAAGGAGGGTGGGTGAACTGCAATATATGTATTTGTTCAATTCACAACTGACGTTGTATTGTTGTTGGAGTTGTATGTCGCGTCGTCTGATTTAACAATAGTTGTACAAATGTTGTTGGTAATTTCTATATAAATATTTTGTACAGCACGTACCATGGTGTAACTATACAAGATGAGATCAGTAGCACAGCTAACTGACTTTGTTTACAATTTACTTATGTCATAAGTAATACTTTTTCATGTGTTTTTGACAGTAGTACAACATGTCTGTAGTTTCTGTATTGTGTTGTATTTGATGCTGATTTGCACTCACCTTGTAAGTTACACCATGGCACCTACGTCATTTTTACACACATATGTATTTAAGTTCTCATTGCACGGAAAATGTTGTGTTGAGAACTGCCAACGATATTGATGAGTCGCTTAGCAACTTTACCGAGGACCTTCGACGAGCTGTGCACCACGCTTCCACTTATCACGTTGAATGTAGAAATAGGACAAACAGAACTTATTTCTCTGAACTCGAACATCTCCTATCAGAAAAAAGAAGAATGAGAAGAGAGTGGCAAATTCACAGGTCTCCTGAACTGAAAGCTAGGCTACGGGAATGCAGAGATATACTAAGACATTTCTTAGAAACCCAAAGAACGGCCTCACTTAGATCTTACTTGGAAGGTCTTGATAGTAGCCTACAATCTGACTACTCGTTATGGAGGGCGGCAAGAGGTTTAAAAAGACCAGTGAGAGGAAAACCTCCTTTGCGAAATCCGACTGGTGACTGGGCTAGAAATGATTCCGAGAAAGGGACATTATTTGTTAACCATTTGAAAAATGTGTTTACTATAAACAACTCAAATAATAACGAATCTGATTTGCCACCACTTGTTATAAGACCTCCTGTACCTCTAAGACTAAACTTTCGTGATGTCCAAAACGCTATTGGTACTCTGAACATTAGAAAGGCTCCAGGTATGGACAAAATCAGCAATAAAATGCTTGTGGAGTTACCTCGTGTAGCAAGAAGAATTATCCTCTTTATCTTCAACGCTATTTTACGCCTAGAATACTATCCTGCAGATTGGAAGGTGTCTATGATCACTATGATCACTATGATTCTTAAGCCAGGGAAGGACCACACCAAAGTGGAGTCATATAGGCCAATTAGCTTGCTGCCGACAATTTCTAAACTGTTCAATGACTAAGTTGACTCCAATTCTGAATGGCACTGAATGTATTCCTAATCATCAAATTGGCTTCAGGGCTAAACACAGCACCATCGAACAAACACCCAGATTGGTAAATGTGATAAGAGGGTCGTTTGAAGACAAAAAATACTGCTCCGCTCTTTTCATTGATGTGTCGCAAGCGTTCGACAAAGTTTGGTATGACGGTTTAAGGCACAAAATTAAATTAACTCTGCCTGCTAACACCCCTAAACTCATGGAAAGTTATTTATACGGTCGCAAATTTAAAATCAAAGAAGGCAATTTTTTAAGTACCGCTCAGCCAATTGAATCAGGTGTGCCACAGGGTAGCATACTGGGCCCTACTTTATATTTGATTTATGCCTCCGACATGCCGTCAGACCCCAAAATCCACACGTCAACTTTTGCAGACGATACAGCCTTTATCAGGATAAATGAACAAAAATGTATTTATATAACTTTCACATTGCGGAAAGATACCTGCTCGTTCATCAGAATAAATAATCAAATTATTCCTCAACATAATGAAGTCAAATACCTCGGCATTCACCTCGACCGCCGTTTAACTTGGAAGTCTCATATTGAAGCGAAACTTACACAAATGAGATTAAAAGCAGTGCAACTTAATTGGTTAATCGGCAGAAACTCTACATTGAAATTGGATTGCAAACTTTTGTTGTACAATGCAATTCTAAAGCCAATCTGGTGCTATGAAATTCAATTATGGGGTACGGCCTCAGCATCAAACATTGAAAAAATTCAAAGGGGTCAAAATAAGATTCTACGGATAATTACTGCAGCTCCATGGTATGTTAAAAATTTTCGAATCCACAAAGATCTAGGCGTGCCATTAGTAAAAGTCGAATTTACAAAATATGCGTCAAAGTATGTCAGCAAACTTATTTTAAATATAATTATATTTTAAAATAAATCCAACAACAAAAATTGATAATTCAGCCTCTAGAAAGCATACGCACCGTTTTTTTTATAAAAGTCTACAAATAATAACGCAATTTGTATGACAGCGCCACCTAGCGTTAGTTTTAGGTAAAACATAATATCAAAAATGGATTCCCCGACCCCACAAACATAAATATTACACATTTCTCCCGGATAGTAAAAATATATAGCCATTAATTTATCAAAATTTTAATGAGTTTTTCTCGTTAGCCAGGGTTCCAAAATCACAAATTTCAAATGCTTGTAAAAAAAATTCCAGCACTGAACCAAAAAAATCCCTTGGAGGGTTTGTTATGGACAATGTCAGCTATCATTTGTATTTGGTCTCATCCCATTCGGATTCCAAAAGTTTGATTTTGTGTCACAGTGTAATTAAAGGCAATAAAAAAAAATATGTTTTTCTAATGTTGTAAGAAAGTGTTACTAAAAGTTAAAATATGTATCTCAACATAAAAATCACTCATTTTAGATGAAAACAATAGTGTTATATTCGGCTGTGCCGAATCTTATATAGTACATATATAATATATATTCGCCAACAATATGGTATAAGTAGTTTGCATTATTCTTATATTATGCATGGATTGTTTGTATTGAATTTCGGCCTATTAGTGATTTTAATAAATTTATGCACAATAAAGTGGTTTTCGGAAGTAGATTTTATATAGAGGCTACGGTGAAATATAGCTCGATTATCATGAAAATTGGTACGACGATTTATATGTATACGTGAATTATTTGTGTTAAATTTCGACTTGTTAGTGCTTTTTATAAGAGATTTATGCGCATTTGAATACTGCTTTTCCATAGACATTTATGTACCATAAGGCCATATTCCGGGAAGACATTTGTATGGGGCTATGTGAAGTTGTGGAGTGATTATTATTTCAACAGGACTAGTCCTATAATAAAAATAAAGTGTGCAAAATTTGATGTTATTATTAACATTATAGTTAAAGAAAATTGCAAAAAAGAAACATCTGAAACATATCGAGGTTATCTGAATCTTTGGTCTATCAATTCCGATTCTACTGCCAATTTTCAGTACTAAATATTTCGGTGGATCAAAGAATGTTTGGTAAAAATATCATTGTTCTATGACTTTTTTCGAAGCTCGACGGAGAGAAGGATGGATATGGCTAGATCGTCTTATAAGGACCCAGAATATATTGACTTTTTGGTTCTATGACCAATATTACGATCTTTTAGATGGTGCGTATACAAATAAACAAACGGTAACACTGAAATCATAAACTGATTAAAAAATTTAAAACAAGAAAATAAAATTAATAAACAATAAATTTTATTTATAGATAGTGTTGAAAATACTACGATATGTTTTAATTTTGGAAAATATTCATATTTCATGTTTTGTATATTTGTTTTTAAAATACATTTTTTTTTTGTCATTTTAAATTTTTGACAGCATAAACATAGGACTTTGTTTAAAATTGTGTTCACAATTAAATAGTTTTATCATACAATGTACAACATACAACATCACTTGCATATTGAACAATTGTGTTATTTCTTACAACTATATTTTTGTTTAGTAACCGAAATTTTAATTCGAATGTATTTGATTCAAAATTGTTTAATTGTTAATATTTAGCCTCATTTAGCAGCATGGTTCCGAATGTAGTTTAGCTAAACATTTAGAATCATGACAAGTTCTTCTTTAATAATTTGTCTACAGTACAATTTTCTGATGTATTCAAAAGGTCTTGCCAGGGACTTACCGACTATCTTTTCACTCTTCTTTTTTATTTTACAGAGACCATCGAATACTGGAGTTGCTGTATGAAGAAGCCAAACATAATGTATTATCTGGTCGATATATTATGGAATCTGTGCATTCACTAATGTTGGGAGGTATACAAGCTCGTATCGAACTGGGACCCTTCAATTCACATACTCATACGGTTAGTTTTTTTAGGTAAGTTGTTGACATGTTGTTTGAAGTCAGGGAGCTAAAATTTTAATTTGAATAATTTTATTTTTAGAGAAAATCAATCAAGATTTTTGCCTCAACATGTTGCAAAAAATTCAAGTTGGTCATGGCTTCCGGTAAGTCGAAAAAATTCAGCAGAAGTTCGCCTCTTAGAGCAATTCAAACGTGTGCCACAAACAGCAACGACACGTAAATTAATGCGCAAATATTTGGAATTTTGCTGGGCTCTTCCATTCTATGGGTATGTTAATCTGTTGTTTATTTCTTTATGCAAATTTGTTTTTGACTTTATTTCAAATACTTTTGTAAGTATGTATGTATATACATATATAATATATAGATTTATAAGTACATTAGCTTTTTTGATGTGCTCCATAAGACTGTCCTGCAAAAATCTGTTAGAAAATTGTTATAAAAACAAGTAAGAAATTATAGTCGGTCAATCCCGACCATATAATACCCTACACCCGGTATATGTATAAAATAAATAGTTTTTCAGAAATGTGCGCTATATGAGAGATATGACCTATTATGGACCGATCATCCAAAAATTTAGTGCCATGATTTCTGTGAATATAAATAATGTGTATGTTAAACTTTATCTCGATATAAATACTTTTAAAAGATTTATGGAGGTTAAAGTGGATTACGGTTTGGGTCTTATATGGGAGTTTCGACTAATTACGGACCTCCCATTATAAAATTAGGTGTCATCATTTGTGTATATAAGAAACTTATTTGTGTCGAATTTTATTTGATTACCAACATTCTTAAGAAATTTATGATCGTTAAAGTGATTTTCGGAAGTGGGCCATATATGGGAGCTACGACTAACTATAGACCGATCTGCACAAAATCTGTAGATATGATTTGGCTTCATTTACCACTCATTTGTGATGAAATTTGTTTGGTTCCTTGCATAATTCAAACAGTTATGATCGGTAAACCCTAATTTCAAGAGGACATATGTATGGGGCCAGGTGAAATAATAGACTGGTTTTCACCAGTTTCAATCCCATCTGTTCTTGGGCCGAAAAAATATCACTTACCGTATTTTATCAAAATATCTTCTAAATTGCGTACAGGTCGCACAAGCTTTACTTGGACAGCCAGCTAGATAGCCAGCCTGACGGACGGACTAAGAAAGTGATTCTGAGTCGATCGGTATACTTTAAGGTGGGTGTTGGACCAATATTTCTAGGCGTTACAAACATCAGCACAAATCCAATATACCCTCCCCACTATGGTGGTGTAGGGTATAATTAACAAAATGTTTGCCAGCATTAGGCGACACATTTAAACACTAATTAAAGTCTAACATGTGTATGTACATAAGCAAAGTGAAAAACATGAGCAAACTCAAAATTATTAATATCAATTGAAGTTTTAGCTAAATATATGTACATATATGGCGACTAGTAGCCTTGTGGAGCCCATGATTTGGAGGTTTTTGCAAATTCGTTAATGTTAAACATTTATTTTATTCATTATTTGTAGAGCTGCCTTCTTCCATGGACAGGTGGAGCAACCAGTGCGTGGTCTAATGAGTTTAGTAAATCACAAAGATGTAGAAGTGTTAATTGCCGTAAATGAGCGTGGAGTTTTCATCATAGATCCCGCGGAATGTGTATGTATATATATTATATATGTACATCAAATTTCTTAGCTGAAAAAATTGCAAAGTAGATATACATAAGTGTAATAAGTCTTCAGATGATTCCCAAAATATTGCAGATGAATTTTTTCGCTTTTTTCTGGGCCCTTTTGAAATATGCTCGTTATAAAATGTATGTCTAAAAGGAAATCAGCTAAGCTCAAATAATTGCTTCGTGTAAATTGGCACTATTAGAGGACCAAAGTCAATTATAAAAATCTGATGGCACCTCGGCATGAAGTGCAAAGGATAAAGCTACATTCGGCTATGCCGAATCTTAAATACCCTCCACCTAAACGTACTAAGAAATAGAAAAACTTTACTGGTTATGGACTAGAATATTCTTATTCTGTGTTTTCTATTCAGTCTTAGTGCAAATTTTATTAGTATTTGATATATTGTTTGAAAGACAATTTTACGATCAACATAATTTATCTATCTTATTTATTTGTTTTTTGGCCAAGGTGTTATATTTGAAGTTTTTGTATTTGTTTCCTATGTAAGCTAATTGGGCCTAAATTATATTATTGTAAATTAAAAACACATTTAATTACAATTTTTTCCCGACGTTTCGTCAATTTTTTGTTGACTTTTTCAGGGAAATAATATGTGTATTTATTAAATTAAATGGAACATAATTTTTTTATTATTTTATTATAGAGTATGAAATTTAAATTATCAAACCTATAAATTTTGTCTAATTTTCACCATTTTTAATTGATTTAATTACCAATTCTTACCATAATTTACAGAGTTTGTCTGATGTTCATAATAATCTTGAGTGTAACTTAACAGAGTATAAAAAAGGGGTACAATTCGGTTTTATTGATTTTGCTAAAAAAAAAAACTTCATCAAATAGGGCTTTTAGAGGAGATGCCAACAAAAAACAAATTTGTTGGCGGTCACGCCTATTTTCGAGGGGGCGGGCCCTTAAAGTTGAAAATATATAGACCTATATCTCGGGAACTACATTAAATAAAAGGTAGTAAAAATACATTTCCAACGATGTATATCATGATTATAAAATATGGACCGAATATGAGTTAAATCCGAAAAGAATATTTTTTGACCCGAATTTATTTGTTTTTGGAAATGGTTCTTATATGGCAGTTATGACAAATTATGGGCCGATCTTCTTAAATTTTGGAACAGTTATTTTCATGCATATGAGGATATTTCACGTCAAATATCAACATAATAACGGTATATTTAAGATATAATTAGTATTAACGTGGATTTCGAGAGTGGACCTTATGTGGGGGATATAGTCAAATATGGACCGATATTCTCAAAATCCAGCTGTTTGATTTAGGCTTATATGGCTTATATCCGTGTAAAATTTGGGATTGGTATTTATAAGAGATTTATGAGAATTAAAGTGATTTTCGGAAGAAGGCTTTATATGGGGCATACGGTTAAAAATAGACCGAAATTCACAAAATTTTGTGGGGTGATTTTTGTATATATGAAAATAATCTGTGACCAATTCTGGGCCGACCATCATACAATTTAGTACAACAATTTATTTGCCTATACAAATTATTTATGTCAAATTTTATCCGTTTACCATTATTTATATCTGTTTTATACGTATTTAAATGAATTTTGGAAGTGGACTTTATATGGGGTCTATGGTCAAACATGGACCGAATTAAAAAAAATTCGTTTTGCGATTTCTTTTTGCATAAAACTTATTTTTGCTGAATTTTGTTTTGATATTTAAATTTTATAGCCATGTATGTATAATTGAGCAATATTTCGGAAGATTTTTGTATGTGGGCTATGAGAAATCATGGACCGATTCTTACTATTTCCCTCATACTGTCTTCTTTTATCATAAAAACAACGTATACAGAATTTCATGGTACTATCTGCAATATATTTCAAAATATTGCAATAAAATGGACAAAAAATATCAAATTTTTATGGAGGTTGTCTCACATATTGGTCCATAACTCAGGTTGCCCTAAACCGATTTTGCTGATTTGCAATACCAAAGTTACCCGCAAAATAAGAAATATTTTTTTGGAAATTTCGTTTAGTTATGTTGTATAGTTTGGACGTGAGAGTGTTTTACAGAGACGGACAGACGGACGGACATGGCTAAATCGAATTTCATAAGGATGAAGAAAATATATACTTTGTTGGGTTTTAGATGAATATTAAAAAAGTTTCACACGGAATGACAAACAGGGTATATTACCCCTCATGCACCACTCTTGGTGGTGGAGGGTATAAAAAGTTAAAAAAAAAACCGGAAAATGAGAATAAAAAAAATCTGAAATAAACAAGTTTAAATTATATTTTATCATATATTATCATTAATTTCTAGCAGTTTTTATATCTAAAATCGAAATCTTTATAGTCGTTTTAAAAGGTATTTAGCTCAAAAAAAACGAACCATATTTGTTCGAAATATTTTGGGAAACATTTAAAAGTACATGAACTCCACCAGAAATTAATGTTGGAATAATTTCTAGCCAGTACATTTGTACTGGACAGAAATCGAGATGATTTTACCATAATAATTTATGTAATATTTTGAATAACATTTTAATTTTAAACTCATTTCTTAGACTCTACTCCTCGGATTAAGATATGAAGATCTTTCATGGGATTTCGCTAAGCCCAGTGCCACTGACGACCCAGAATGTCAAACATGTATATTTCTTCAGGTAATGAACTTTTTTAAAATTATCCAAAAAAATTACACAAATGTATGTACATATGTTGTCTTTTAATACATACAGTAGTTTAGCAATTTAGCGAACCATCGTTTAATCGACCAACGCATTTAGCGAACCCTTTTTTTGATTCCATTGAGTACCTTATCTAACGAACAAATAAAATAAACATTTTATATAAAAAAAACTAAGAACTGCAGTAAAAAAAAAACTCCAGTAGTAGAAAAAACTAAACCGTTACTTTAGTTTTTTTTTGTGTTTCCTTTAAACTACGATAGTTAGTTAAGGTACGATCACATTTAGCAAATATTTGCGGAAAAAGACGTAACCACTATATAACATATTTTTGAACTCGTTTATTTATTTAAAAAAAAACTTTTCTTATTTAGTGCAAAGCACAAGAAATATTTAGTTTAAATTTATTTTATTCTGTTTGATCTTGCAAAACTCTTGTAAGAGAAAACAACGTCAAACAAATATATATGTGCCAAAACAAGTGGTTACGCTTTTTTGAGTGAATATTTAGTCTTGTACTCGTATGTTATTTTGTTGAAAGAGAAAATAAAAAAAAAATCGTCGATGATTATAATTTTGTTAATGGCTCTTTACTAACAGGTTTCCTTTCATCGAAAAGCATTGTTAACAATATATTTTCGGGATGGGCGAAAAATGCATTGTTTTGTTTACATTTTCTCGAAGATTTTGTGGTAAAAATTGCGTGGACTTAATAAATTTATAAAAAAAAGCGCATTGCCACGTACTACAGAATCATTGAATTTTGCAATAAAATACATCGGTACATAAACTTTTATAATAAAGTTAGCCAATAGTTTTAAATTTGTTGAAGGCAAAATAGTGAGAACATGTAGGCGCAGGAGTCTGCTGGCTTTTGTTAACCAGCTAGAATGAACAATTTGTTTCGGTTTCATGCTGGCTATATCTTCTGGATACGAACCTTCCGATACAGCTTTGGCTATTCAAAAGAGGTATAGAACGTCAGTAGAAAGATTTTTTTAATTTTTAGCGTCCAAAGGTGAAGGCATACTTCTTATTGAAGTCGGCTGAAAATCAGCTAAAGTCTACAATTGAATGTTTGTTTTACTTTTAAGGGACTTACATAAAGCGTTTATAAAATAAATGTATGCTTACCGGAAGTTGTTCACAGGTCTGAATTAATTTCGTCAAATTCCTACTAGCAGTACGTGGTCCACATGTAGTAGATTTTTCTAAAGCATTCATCAAATGGCAAAGCGGGAATTTGTTAAAATGCAACAAACAAACAAACCAATGTAATAGTTTTTCAATAAAACTTTCAAAACTTTCGAATACCTAATTCCATTTTCAGCTCCAGTGTTGGTAGATTCCCCATCGCAGCAAAATCCTATCTAGCTGGTAAGCGATAATTTTTTTCCTTGAAGAACTCAAATAATTGCAGCTGCTTAATACTAGAGTTCTCAGCGTCAACTTTTATGTGAACTAACAACTTACTTCTCGACTCCTTTTCTATTCTCAGATGGTGTAAGTGCATCATTTTTTCTGCCATCAAAATGAAAAGCTAATAAGGCTGAATTAATGTTTTGCATACGACGAACAGACTCCCTGCTTTTCATTTTTTCACGACCTACTTTGGATTTATCCATAATAATTGATTGATAAAGCTGTAGCTAAACACGAGGCAACTATGTCAGAAATGCCGAATCTATCACACATCATAGCAAGATTAATTGTGTCGTATCTTTTTGCGTAAAGTCCCCTTTTGCGCATAATCGCCTTCATTGCAGCTGGCATTGCAAATTCGATTTCAGAAGCGACGTCCATTTATGAAGAGTCGAACCTATACGAAGGATCTCAGGTAGCTGGGAGTTCGCTGAACAGTTGGTCTAATATATTTAACATGCATTCAGGAATTGTATTCTTTTTGCTGGTGTGTTGGTCAATCATGAATGGCTTGAGAGGATCAGGAATTAATCGAAAGGAGCATGACTGCTTTTACCGATATAAAATACATCATTCAACGATGTCTCAAATACTGAAAATGTATTATCTCTTGATATGTGTTTAACTCTTTATGGTATTTGTTGAGAAATATATTTAGTTTTCTTAGAACACTTTTTCTAATTATCAGTGCAATATTAATTTTACTGAATAGCAAAACATATTCATAACAAAAGATGATTCTTTTGTTCATAAAATTGCATCCAAAATTCCACAGTTGAGTTTTAATTTTCCCACTCTTATAAAGTTATTTTTGCCATTTGTAATTGTTGTCATTTCAACTTGTTATTTATTTATTAAAATGTTCATATAATTTTCTTTCTTTCAACAAAAAATAAATTAGTAAAATTTAGCTTATTTTACTAAATTATTTTTTGGCCTCAAATATACTAAAATGGTCACACTGTTCATACCACATTACTAAATAATACTTTTTAAAAAAGAAGAGCGGAGATTAAAAAAAAAATATTCTCTTTTTAAGGTTTCGTAATTCGTATAAAAATACCATTCTTGACCAATACTAAGTGGGAACATAACAATTTATTTGTAATCAAATAAAGTTTAAGAAATATATAGTAGGTTCAAAAAAAGCAACAATATTTATGTTTTGTATGAGAGGTATTCAGCGGGTACTAGGTTTTCATTTTACACCCTTTCTGTGAGTAACTTTCTTAGAATTTTGGGTAAATTTTGATTCTGGTATACGCCTGTCACATTTTTTCTCACCAAAACAAATTGACCCACACACCGAATGGCTATAAATTTGTACTCTGTGCAATTGTTATTGCGTAAAGCAATAAAAAAATTCGCTACAGCAGGCTACAGGATTTTTTGAAAACGACAGCCGAAATCTGACATTTTAATAAAAAATAAATTTGTTCTTCGAATGCCTGAAGAGAATTTTCTTGATTTTACAGAAGCTATTACTAAAATACAACATAAAAAATAATAAATCTTAAACAATAAAACACCTACAAACTTTAATCAAACAAAACAATGATAATATAAACAGTTATTGCAGTAACCCATATATACTTAAGCTATGTATAGACGGTCGTCAGATATTACAACGTTGTCCGAAAAATGTCCAGAAAATGTCTACCAACCGTGTAAACTTAAAATTTTTGTCTTCCAACGTTGCACAGTGGGTTAGAATAGAATTTATTTTTCAGTTAATACCATTAAAATAGTTAGTCATCAATATCATCATCATCAGCAACTTCAACATCATTGAAATAGATCTTCACGAAATTTGTAGATGTGATTTAGCTTCATTTGTGGTGAAATTTGTTTGCATACTTGCATATTTCAAAAATTTGTGATCGGTAAACCCCAATTTCGGGAGGACATTTGTATAGGGGCTAGGTGGAATAATGGACCGATTTTCACCAGTTTCAATCCAATCCATCCATGTACTCTGCGCACAAGCTTTACATGGACAGCCAGCCAGCCAGCCAGATGGACGGACGGATATCGTTAAATCGACTCAGAAAGTGATTCTGAGTTGATCGTTATACTTTAAGGTGGGTGTTGGACCAATATTTCAAGGCGTTACAAACATCAGCACAAATCCAATATACCCTCCCCACTATGGTGGTGTAGGGTACAATAACTAAATCTAAAACACTTCCACACACAATTTGATACACAAATGTTAACGAAGTATTTGCAAAATAACCTGAACTTGATGGTTCCATTGAAAATTTGCAATACTTTTTAAAATAAATAAAATTTTCAACAGGAAAGTTTTCACTTTTTTCAGCCTTTTTTGCACAAAAATTTCTATAAAGTTTGACTTTGAAGTTTCACTACAAAAACACCAGGGCACTTTTCACATTTATTTTAACGACAAGTGATGTAGAATTTTATATACTCTAACCGGGTACAAAAAATTTTGACGATACTTAAAATTTTGTTTTAATTAATCCAAGAAAACAGGCTATTGTAACCCACTGTGCGTTGTAAGAAAAAGCATTTTTAGTACATTGCAAGACAAAAAATATTGTCAGAAATCTAACAATCGTGTAAACACAAATTTTTGTCATTGTCATTGTTTTAAGACAATTGTCAAACACTTTTCATTTCATATGTGCAAAGTTTATGCATCTGCCAATGGCAGCATTATCATAAAAATTATTTCTAAATGCAACTCTGTATATACACAAATAAACAAACAAGTGTGCATTAATAACATTTTGGAAAAACAATTTCGGTTGCCAGATAAATTCATTGTGCCAATGAAATTGTTAGTTTTCCAGCAGTTGTCTGAACTGACAATTTACCTTTTGCTAACAACTTTTCAATGTCAGTGCATTGCTAGATCTGACAACGTTGTAATATCTGACGACCGTCTATACATAGCTTTACATACATATTTATGTATGTACATATGGTGAATTTCACGTCAAGTGACCCAATTTCGATGTCATCCGATTTGGATTAAATTTGCACCAAGGTTAGTACTATTGGATAGTAGGCCAGACACAAATTTTCAGCTCTATCAGTCCAGAAGTGCCGCAGTTAGAGCGGGTCAAAGTTGGAAATTTTAAGTAAACATAAAAAACGTTTTAAAATAAAAAAGAAACAAAAAAAGTCATTCATTGACTTTTCAGTTCTTGATTTTTCAATCATGTAAACATAAATATAAAAAGCGTATTAAAAATAAAAAAATAAGTCATTCATTGAGTGTGAAAGAACTTATGTTTACTGTATGCAACATGTGTTATGGAGAGACAAAAAATAAGCGGAAGGGAGATAGAAAATCACATTTGTTTATATTGCCCTTAATAACTTGATAGAAACTTTGATGGATATATCTCTCATCAGTGACAGTCATTTTACCTATCAAATGACCGACACTGTTCTTGTAGGGGCGTTACCGCTTGTACAGAAACGACGCGACGCGATTTAACGCTAGCATACTCGACGCGACAGCTAAATCATTGTATATAAATTTACTAACAATATTTTAGAAATTGTTTCAGTTTGAACGGTGATTGAAAAATATAATTATAAAATTTTGATCCATCTCGTCTAGCTCTAGCATTGTATCTGGCGTGATTTTTGAAAATAGAGCGTGACACGCCAGGAAGATTTCAAAAGTGTGACAATTACGCCAAAAGCGTGACGTCTGGACACCCTATGTATGTACATGATTCCAGACATTCTAATAAACTTCACTCAACATTATACAAAAAATTAATATTATTACATTTAACAACACTTGATGCATAACTAAAGTGAACATATTTTTTTATCTGAAAACGGGATATCGAATAATTCTGATGGGTTCGGTTATATGAAATAAAAATGCATAGATAATATACAGGCATGATCTGAAATCACGAACGATTTTGAAATCATGGGAGGAATATTTTGGTGTTCTGAAAATCACGAGATTTTTAACTTTTAGTAGTGATTTTGATTGTTCTAAATCAAGAGCTAAAAGCTGATTTTCTTTGTGTTGCCTACTAAAAAGTAAAAGTAGAACGTCTTACTAACTTTGTAAATTATAAGTTTTTTCTGTGTAATAAAATAACTATTTAATTGAAAAACAAATAAAGAGCAAAAGATAGGTGATTTGAAATTATTAGGCTGTTAGATGACCGGTTTTAAATCACAAGATTTTAATAATTTTTGTGCACAGAACACCTTTTCAGTGATTTCAAATCACTTTACGAAAAAGTGATTTTCAGAACATGCCTGATAATAATATTTTATTTGTGCGTAGTGAATGGCATTATTTATTTTACGTTACACTACAAAAAAAATTGTTTATACATTGTTTATATTTTTCAGAGGTACAAATTTGTTTAAAAATTTTAGGTGACGTTTTCAAATATGTGTGGAACTCTTGGCAGAATTTTTTAATATTAACTTTAACAATTAACATAGTCTTAAGCACTGCTACCCTTAATTGAGTTTTATCTGCGGTCCACAACTTGTTCATCAACCGGCAAACCAGCTTTTAAAATGTTTAAATTCACCCAACGATTTTCCGTAGAAATATTTTGTTGGTTCCATTCATCAATTTTCTGCAATATTACATATTTAGATACGAGTGAATATTCATCGAATACTTCCGTATCTTTATTGCAATCGATATGTTCTTTTTCGATCAATATATCTAGAACTTTTTGAACATCCTCCCACTGTGGTACTTTTGTTAAATTTGCCCAATTTAGTTATTCTAGATCTTTGTACATAAGTACATACATATACATATGTATGTATATGTTTGTACATACATTCATACATATTATGTATATTAAAAAAAAACTATCTTTGACGAATTTGAAGATTTGTTCTTACATTTTTCAACAAATCGACTATTTCTTTTTTCGAATTTCTAAAAACGGGACATTTTTGCGTCCCCGAGTGTTGTCGGAGACAACGGGACAAAGTATCTGAAAACGGGACGGTCCCGTTCAAAACGGGACGTATGGTAACGTTATGCATAACTGATAATAACATTGGCGCATATTTAGAAATGTTATCTATGTTTAAACTTTTTTAAGTACCAACTTAAGTTATTCTTAGGCCCAATAAAACAGTGCGTATTTAAGTGCCATTTATTTTTAAAGTGCATTTAAGTACAAAATTTTGTTTTTCACTGAAAACTTAAATGCTACTTAAATGGCCAACGATGTTCATTTAAGTGCAACTTAAGTTTTAAACATTGAACTAGGGTTCCTAATTTCCCGGACTTTTTCCATTCCCGGGAGAAGGAAAATAAATTAGTTTATTCCCGGGAATTTTAAATAAACTCACATCAATTTTAGTTTTGTTTATTCAATAAAACAAAAAATTAAGTTCAATTCATTTGTATAAAATAACATATTTTTTGTAAAAAAAATAAATTTTAATACTATTAACGCGTTTAATAGATCATCAGACATTCTATTTCTTATTTTTGTAGCTATATTTCCAGCTAAACAAAGGAACCGCTCACTTTCAACAGATGTCGGTTTTATAGTTATTAGGGACTTATATAAATTTTCTAAACTGGCAGATCTATTGCCAGTGATTTCAAATACTTTCACCTCTTTTTTTTAAATATTAACGGGATTTCTTTTTTTTTATTTATTCCGATTTTAGAATTAGAAATTGCCTTTTTAAGCAAAGTTTCTTCGCCAGCTGATGATTCATTGTCCATAAGTGGTTCTTCTGCATACTGCCTTTTAAAAATTCGATCAGCAATTAAAAAAAATATTTAATTTTGCAGTATATGAGAAAAAATTTGATTATTAGTAGTCGTTATTCTTTAAAAATTTAAGTAAAGAATAAGTGTCTATGTCTCTATGCCCCGATAGACTAGGCGATAGTGCGCCGGACTATCAGTCAAAGGGTTGCGGGTTCGATTCCCGCCAAAGACTCTGGGTGTTTTCTGCAGATAAGCCAAAAAAAAGCTTCGCAGTTTGTGTTTGTTAATTATATTAAAAAAAAAAAAAAAAAAAAAAAAAAAAAAAAAATGTCAAAATTTTAACTGACAATGTGTTTTTTTACTTTGGAGCTATTCAAATAGTTTGGAAAGGATAATTTCGGCAATGACTAAATCACAATCTCTACAACTAAGTGCCTCTACAGCTATTTTTATTGGATGTAGAACATCAACCAACATTTTTAATATTGGAATATTAACTTCGTTCCACATCTGAGACAAGTCGAAGTCTATTAGACACTTCTTAATAGCATTCTTTAATTTTAAAAAACTTTCGAGTTGGTTGCAGAAATTTGGAAACGCTTCCATCTGGTTTAGCTTTTTGAGAAGATGTCGGGGTATCAGGTCATTACATTCGAAAATGGTCCGTCAGAAAGAGCTCTTAGATAATGTCAGAAAAGAGTCTTTTATGAGGTTTTTCTTGGGCTCTGTGTAATCTTGTTTTTATCATTCTTGTGTGATACAGCTATGTTTTTTTTTTGTTCAAAGCACAAATAGCAGGAGAACAACGCTTTGGTACACACATAATTAAGTGGAATTTCTGAGTCATACTGCGTGTCGACTCAGGACAGTAACAAGCAAATTTTTCTTTCGCTCCGAAAATGCTCTTTAGTTGGACTCTTTTGTGACTCCTTTTTCGGAGCGCTCCTAAAATTGTATGCTGGGATAGTATAATTGTGTAAATTTTGACCAAAAAATCACAAACAAAAGAAAACAAACTAGAGATGTGTTTATCGTTAAGAAAATTCTATACTAAATGCAGTGTTGCATTTCTTTTAACAGCTGAAAGCAGTTGCTAAGTTAGTTATGATTTGTGAATAAGGTAAAGGTAAAGGTAAAAATATAAGAATCAAACATATTTACATATGAACATTGATATACAAAAGTAGAGACTTTTTTTTATTAAGTTTACACTTTTAACACTCACTACTTTAGATGGTTGTAATTTTACATGGTGATGTATGATTTCATTTAAGCATTTGAATCCACTGTACATGTAAATTAATTACTTCTTCTACATCTTAATAATAACAAGCAAATTGTCAAGTGAGACAGACATTCAACACACACTGTGTATAATATCATATTTATTTTTAAATTACATACACAATTATTTATAAATTTCAGTTTGATGCTGTGGAGAATGGAATACAAATATCAAAATTAATGCAAATATTCTCCAAACAAGCGCCAATGATCGATGCCTTAATATCTCACTTTGCAGAAAACATGAAAAAACGAAAATTAGAGGGTAATACATCAGATCAATTTCATGATGGTAAGTAATATGGACAAATGACTAGACAGGACGATTTAAAGCATATTTTTAATTAAACTTCACATACCAGTAGTACATTATCAACATAATAATTATATTTTAAAACTTTTAATCGAAAAATTGTCTATATTGAGATATTATTTAATTATAATTACATATTTAAACAAGTAAGAGTCAGCTGTACCGAATCTTATATACCTACCACACCCTGAAATGTTATCGAAAGCAAAATGTGTATAAAGTCGTTCATATATTTTGATCTAAAACTTTTGCCATATGTTGGACGATGGTATTGGCAATAACTAGTTCATTTAGACACTATGGTGATTTAATTGTTTTTAAATGACAGCGAATTTAGCAAATATTAATGTGTAAAATTTCAGTTCGATATGGATATCTATAGATATGACAGTTATGGCCTATAATAGGGCGATCTTCAAAAAAAAACAAAAAAAAAAAAAAAACGGTGCAGTATATGAGGATTGTTAATGTCGAATATCAACTTGCTAACGAAATGGTACCAAATGTATGGATCGTCATAAAATTTGATTCGTCGATTTTTATGTACATGAGAATTATTTGTCTCGAATTTTCATTTAATTCTTTTTTTAAATTTCATTTATTTATTTTATTTTAATCTGATAACGATTTTTATAACAGATTTATGCGTATTTAAGTGATATTCAGAAGTGGACTATATATGCGCGTTTTGATCAAATATGGACCAATATTCACAAAATCCATTAGTCCGTTTTTAATATATTTTTGTTGTCGAATTGCAACTTGATAATTATTTTTGAGTGAGATTTATGCGTCTTTAAGATATTTTCGAAAAAAGTCTAATTATATGGAAGCTATCACCAATTATAAGCCGATTGTCATTAAATTTGATACATCCTTTTTATGTACATGAGGATTATTTGTCTCAAGGATTATTTATCATGAGGATTATTTGTCTCGCCTGATAGCAATTTTTATAATCATGCTTTTCTATAGTCATTGATCTACCATAGAGCCGAAGCCCAAAAAGTCATTTGTGTGGGGGCGCTAGGAGAGATCATGAACCGATTCTTATCATTTTCCACAGAACTTATCTTTTAATAATAAAATTTTCTAAAATTTGTTTTTAAAACATTTTTGAAAAACATAGAGTAGCCTCAAATTATGGTCCATTATGGTCTGGTTCTACAAAACCGATTGAATCCGCCTAAGTTTTTTTTTCTTAAGGCTCTATCGTGTCTACAACAGACGGACTAACATTGCTTAGAATTATAAAAAAAGGACCCAGAATATGCACATGCATATATGTATGTATATATATATATATATATTGAATTTCACGTCAAGTGACCCAATTTTCAAAATCGAATTAAGCTAGCATATGCACATTATAGTTGGGCCTTAAGGCTTGAGTCGTCGTCGGCTTATTCGCGTAAACCATTGACTTCAAAAAACCCCCAAGAAAAAAATCTAAAGGTGTTAAATCGCACGATCTAGACGGCTAATTCTGGTCACCAAAACGCGAAATAACACGACCGGGAAAAGTAGTAATATATAAGAATTTTGTGTGCCGATGGAGGGAGGTAGTTACTTTTTTAGCCTGGGAAAAAATTTTTAGATATTTTTTTATTCACAAAATCTGTTATAGTTAAGTACTGTCGCTTAGTAAGTCTTGTTTCAACGAAAAGAGCCAAAACCTCGTAATCCTCTACATTGTGTGTCGGGGGAAAGTTGCGATTTTGTAAAACTTCGGTTAAAGAATTATCAACTGGACTAATTTTAGACATTTTCGCCTCTATGTTCTATCTGAACACTTTAAAAATTCTTTAGTAGGCCGACCACGCTTTTGACTAGGTGCAGGTTGTTCTTTTTCAAGGGATTTTGCTTCTAGCTGAATAGTTTCAAAACTTTCAAACCATTATTTATGTTCGTTCAAAATAATTAATTTGCTTTGATGATTTTTCGTCCAAAGCTTACCAATCCGCTTACAAAGGCTTTTTAAAACTTTTGTTAAATTGCTAAGGTTTTTTCCTCCATAATTTGAAATATTTTGTTTGTTTTCGAATGATAATTTCCAGCTGTATAACTCCAAATATCAAGCACATACATTCTAGAAAATTGGCACTGACCTTCTATTTTAATTGCCATATTGATATTTTTGAAATTTTTATCACTATCGCGAAATCAATTAATTATAAGAATTAAAATTTGACATTTGTTTTGACACTTTTCAAATTCAATGAGTAAGCTTCACTTACACTGAAAGTCAAATACCTTAAAATTGCAATATAAAGTTTAAAACAACAATTTCTTAAAAAAAATGTTTCTTTCTATTCATAACTGTAAATCAAATACCATAAAATTGCAATATAAAGTTTAATATAACAACAATTAAAAAACAATTTAATTTCTCTTTACTCATATTCTTAAAAAGAAATAGTACAAAACAAAATGCGATTCACCCATGCGAACATGTGCAAAAACCCGCGGCCATAATATTTTTTAATTTAAAGAGGGATAAAAAACCTACAATTTGATGCATAAGGCGTTGTGGGCAGATGAGGGCCATATCACTAAGAGTCTACGTGAAAGAGAAGTTATTGAAAAACGTGTGTTTTAAAAAGGTCAAAAAAGTATTCTTCAGCGATTTTTTATGGGCTCATATTTTTGCAGCTTCTGTTATTGAATTTGGTAGAAAATAAGTTAAAATTTAATGTTTGTAGGGTTTTTGAAAACTTCTGCCACAATATCGCGAATAACTTTTTGGATTAACTTAAGTTTTCTTGTATGACTATGCAACCACAATGTATGCAATATAAACATACATCCACTTTCAACGGCCACAAACAATAAATCTCGCAAAAAAAAAAACAACAAAATTTGTTAGATTCATAAAATGAGTGTTATCAATAAATGTTGTGCAATCCAGCTTAAAAAAAAACAATAACTTTTTTGATTATTGGCCTATGGGGGAAGCCACTGTGCGCCGTCTTGTTGAAACCACATGCCCTCCACAATCATTTCTTCAATTCTAGGCAAGAAAAATCTGGTTATCATTTCACGATACCGAACACCATTGACTGTTTGAGCTTGACCTGCCTCATTTTCAGCTCAGAAACCACACCACACAGTGACCAGTTGAGATTGCATTTGCTTCTCGTGAATCACTCGAGGATTTTCCTCACCACAAATGCGACAATTCTGCTTATTGACGAAGCCATCCAGATGGAAATGCGCCTCGTCACTGAAGATGATTTTATCGGCAAAATCAGCATTTTCATGTTGTCTCTCCAATACCCAATTGACGAACTACCTTCGCTGTCCATGGTCAGCTGGCTTCAGTTCCTGAGTCAATTGAACTTTGTATGCATGAAGATGCAAATCTTTCGTCAAAATTCGCTGCATAGTGGATTTGGAGACACCAATTTGCTGAGCTCGGTATCGAATTGAGGTGGATGGAGTTTGAGCGACCAGGTCGAAGGCGCGTTGTTGTCTTTACATCACTAACAGACCCAGTTTCGGTAAATTTATCCATTAATCTCTTTAAAGTTGACTCTTTTGGAGCATTATTGTTACCCCAAATAGATCGCAATTTGCGAACTGTAGCCGCAAAACTTTTACCATTTTGGTAAAACAATTTCACAATGAGTATGCGTTATTCATTCGTGTAGCGCTCCATTTTTACTAACCTCGTACTTTCACTAGGCAAACAATAACAATTGTTCAAATGTCAAGCAATGACACTTCGAATGGCGCCAAATTTAAATATTGCGTTCAAGTTGAGACACCCTTTGCAAGTGTGCCCAACCTGAGCAAGTGTGTTGATCCGACCGTAAATGTGATTCAAAGTGTGAAGTCGTCTGACCAGAGGAATAATAACGAAAAACCTGGAAAATCACGATTAGCATTAATAAATACAGAAGCTGTGCCAAAAAGTATTAAAGTGCAAACAGGCATGGACAGATATATTACAATAACTAAGAGAAAGGCTAGCCCTAGGTCCACCCAACAGGAACGCATTGCCAAACAATACAAAGGCTCTAACGTAGTCTCTTTGCCAACAAGTGGTAACAGCTTCTCTGTACTATCCATCCCTGACGAAGAAGTTAAACCGCCACCTATCTATCTGCGGGAGCAAACATTAAATAGCATAGTCAACATGTTGACTCAACTTGTAGGTTTTTTTTTTTTTTTTTTTTTTTTTTTTTTTTTTTTTGCATTTAATTATTTATTGAATCTTCAAAATGAAATGACAATAAGTATTCAAATCTTAATACTAAAAAGAAAATAATAAGCCCAGCCAGTGCTAGACAAAAATTTTTATGATACTAAAAAAATTTCACATCAACTGATCCAGTCATCTATTTTGCGCTTGAGTTAAAGCAAGGGTATCCCTCCTTCTCAACCGATTGTGGCCACTAAAGTTAAGGATGTCTCGTGCAAGGGGGTTTGGATGGTGTTCAAGTTTGCTGACATACTTTGACGCATATTTTGTAAATTCGACTTTTACTAATGGCACGCCTAGATCTTTGTGGATTCGAGAATTTTTAACATACCATGGTGCTGCAGTAATTATACGTAGAATTTTATTTTGACCCCTTTGAATTTTTTCAATGTTGGATGCTGAGGCAGTGCCCCATAATTGAATTCCATAGCACCAGATTGGCTTTAGTATTGCATTGTACAACAAAAGTTTGCAATCCAATTTCAATGTAGAGTTTCTGCCGATTAGCCAATTAAGTTGCACTGCTTTTAATCTCATTTGTGTAAGTTTCGCTTCAATATGAGACTTCCAAGTTAAACGGCGGTCGAGGTGAATGCCGAGGTATTTGACTTCATTGTGTTGCGGGATAATTTGATTATTTATTCTGATGAACGAGCAGGTATCTTTTCGCAATGTGAAAGTTATATGAATACATTTCTGTTCGTTAACCCTGATTTTCCAAAGCTCTAGCCAATTCTCTAGTTTATAAACATAATTCTGCAAATTCTGTGATGCAACTTGGTGGTCCTGATGGACGCTGATAAAGGCTGTATCGTCTGCAAAAGTTGACGTATGGATTTTAGGGTCTGACGGCATGTCGGAGGCATATATCAAATATAAAGTAGGACCCAGTATGCTACCCTGTGGCACACCTGATTCAATTGGCTGAGCGGTACTTAAAAAATCACCTTCTTTGATTTTAAATTTGTGACCGTATAAATAACTTTCCATGAGTTTATGGGTGTTAGCAGGCAGAGTTAATTTGATTTTGTGCATTAAACCGTCATGCCAAACTTTGTCGAACGCTTGCGACACATCAATGAAAAGGGCGGAGCAGTATTTTTTGTCTTCAAGCGACCCTCTTATCACATTTACCAATCTGTGTGTTTGCTCGATGGTGCTGTGTTTAGCTCTGAAGCCGAATTGATGATTAGGAATACATTCAGTGTCATTCAGAATTGGAGTCAATTTAGTCATTAACAATTTTTCAAACAGTTTTGAAATTGTCGGCAGTAGACTAATTGGCCTATATGACTCCACTTTGGTATGGTCCTTCCCTGGCTTAGGAATCATAGTGATCATAGACACCTTCCAATCTGCAGGATAGTATTCTAGGCGTAAAATAGCGTTGAAGATAAAGAGGATAATTCTTCTTGCTACACGAGGTAACTCCACAAGCATTTTATTGCTGATTTTATCCATACCTGGAGCCTTTCTAAGGTTCAGAGTACCAATAGCGTTTTGGACATCACGAAAGTTTAGTCTTAGAGGTACAGGAGGCCTTATAACAAGTGGTGGCAAATTAGATTCGTTATTATTTGAGTTGTTTATAGTAAACACATTTCTCAAATGGTTAACAAATAAAGTCCCCTTCTCGGAATCATTTCTAGCCCAGTCACCAGTCGGATTTCGCAAAGGAGGTTTTCCTCTTACTGGTCTTTTTAAACCTCTTGCCGCCCTCCATAACGAGTAGTCAGATTGTGGGGTACTATCAAGACCTTCCAAGTAAGATCTAAGTGAGGCCGTTCTTTGGGTTTCTAAGAAATGTCTTAGTATATCTCTGCATTCCCGTAGCCTAGCTTTCAGTTCAGGAGACCTGTGAATTTGCCACTCTCTTCTCATTCTTCTTTTTTCTGATAGGAGATGTTCGAGTTCAGAGAAATAAGTTCTGTTTGTCCTATTTCTACATTCAACGTGATAAGTGGAAGCGTGATGCACAGCTCGTCGAAGGTCCTCGGTAAAGTTGCCAATCGACTCATCAATATCGTCGGTAGTTCTCAACACAACATTTTCCGTGCAATGAGAACTTAAATACTTTTTGTATTTTATCCAACTTACTCGGGTCTTAGTCATGTTCATAAATGGAGAACCACACACTTGAGGGAAATGCATTGAAATGATAGTAGGAGAGTGATCAGAGGACAAGTCCAGTGAAGGATCCACTTGCATCCATTCTACAGGGATATTTTTCATTACCCCAAAGTCAATAACATCGGGAATCTTCCGTCGGTCCGTCGGCCAATAGGTGGGATGTCCACTTGAGAGTACATCTAAGCCCATTTTAGCAATGGTGTTGAAGAGTACGCGACCCTTTGGGGTTACCAGACGTGAACCCCAAAATGTGTGTTTGGCGTTAAAGTCACCAGCAACTAAAAATCTAGCTCCAAGGGATTTAAAGAAGTTATGGTATTGGTGTTCTTTTATTGAAAATCGAGGCGGAGAATAAATCGATGATAAAACAAATTTGTATTGACAGAATTCAATGCAAATGTTTGTTGCTTGGAGGTAATCCTCACTTATGTTATTCATTAGATAATGCTTTATTCTGTTCTTTATAAGAATTGCCGAACCTCCACAAGCTCTACCGCGGGGGTCTTTAGTATCGTAGAACTCATAGCCATTAATTTTGAAGTACCCTGTCGACGTCAAGTGAGTTTCAGCAATCATCATAACATCAATCTGCTTATCCATCAGGAAGTATTCCAGTTCATTTTTATGTTGGCGGAGGCCGTTCGCGTTCCAGAAACAAATTTTTAAATAAATCATTTCTTTAAAATGGCTTGCAAGATAGTGGATTGCATTTTCAGCATTTCCTGCATCATGGATGTCATGGTGGTCGTGAAAGTGTTCATAGTTTGGACAAGTGTCTGCAATGTTGTCTCTAGATTGTTGATATGCGGCTCAGAATATTGGGGTTTAGGTTCCTGCTCCAGACCTGGCATATTACATTTAACGACGTTTGCGTAAGAAACTTGTCTAGAACTTGGCGCGTTTACATGACTAGTGGACCGTAATACTTGAGGGAAATTGTCACTCGATGCTAAATTTGGCTGTTGAGGGCGATTAGGCAATACTGACGTCTTGTTGGTTCTTATGCCTTTCAAATGAGTGTAAATTGGACAACCTCTATAATTTGCGGTATGATTACCTCCGCAGTTACTGCATTTTTTGATTTTTGAGTCAGTTCTCGACTTATCGCATTGAGCAGTTGCATGTAGCTCCCCACACGCAACACAAACTGTCGGCAATTTACAATACGCCTTCGTGTGACCAAATTCTTGACAGTTGAGACACTGGACGGGTCCCTGACGCTTATGTGGTTCTTCCACGGTGATTCTACGATGCAGAAGGTACATCAGATTGTAGATGGGATGGGACTCATTTTTCTTTAAGACAACATCTCCAGGTTCCAATTCTACCCTGAACATGGGCTGAGGGATCTTTTCACGGTTTCTAATATTCACTACGCTCTTGATTTTGAACCCTTTGTCCATTAAACCGGTTTTTATCTCCGCGGGATCAACACATGGGTCTATACCCTTTAGAACGACTTGGAGTCCTTTTGCGCTTTTGAGCTGGTAGGTATAGAAATCCCTAGTCTCCCTTTCCAGCTGGTTGGACAATTTTCGAAAATCATCTTCTCTATTCACTTGAATCTTTGTCTCGCAGATATTTCCATGTTTCATTGAGGTTACGCTAAACATGTTTTCACCTATTACAGCAACAATTCCTTGTACCAATTTACTGGAAGTCGGCTCTCTCAGATAAATTGGTGGGGGCTTAAACGTCTTCTTCGGAAGTTCTGGCTCATCCGTCTGGAGGAGAGCAAACCTATTTTGATCATTACTCACGGTCTTAGGAGCTTTTGCATTTGATGACACTTGAGCAGACTTCGGGCTCCTCTGTCGCTTGAGAACGGTTATGTACTTATCCATACCTACTTGTTTTTTGGGTTTGACTGCACTATTTGATGAAGATGATGTTTTTACATCTGTTGAAATCACAATATTGGGCGAACAGGAACGACGCCGTTCCACGGCTCTTGCAGTGAGAAAATTCTCCAAAGATTTTTTTATGGATTCTTCCTCAGAGATGCATCTAGTTTTTCTAGTCGAGCTAAGCTCTTTCTCAGAATTACATCTGAGAGGAACACTCATACAGTTTTTATGTGATGTTTAATGTTTATTTTTTTTTTTTATATATTTTAACCTATTACGATTTTTTTTCACTTTTTTGTTTAATTTCAACTTTTTACACTTTTTCACCTATTACGATTTTTTCACCGAAAATTCAGCCGCACTAAAAGTAACACGTCCGAACAGTTCGATGAGACGAGACTGACTGATGAACTTGTAGGTAAGAATAATTTCTACGTCGTTTCTATACGACGCGGGCAAATTCAAGAGACCAAAATTCAAGCCAGAACAGAAACGAACTTTCGTATTATATCAGGACACCTAGACGCAGAAAATAAAACTTACTATACATATCAATTAAAAAGTGCTAAGGGTTTGATTATTGTCATAAAAGGCATAGATAGTTCTGTTCCTACAGAGGAAATAAAATCTGCCGTAGAGCAAGAGGGGTATGAGGTAAAATCTGTTCATAACATTTTGAACAGGAATAAAGTTCCTCAACCAATGTACCGCATTGAGATATCGTTTGATTCATCGGTTCTCAAAACCAAAAATTCAGTTCATCCCATATACAACTTGCGTTACCTACTTAACAGAAGAATAACTGTTGAGGAGTCATTAAAACGAAAGGGTCCCTCCCAATGCACAAACTGTCAGGAATATAGGCATACAAAAACATATTGTAAATTGCATCACGTATGTGTGGTTTGTGGCGACGCTCATAAAACCACCGAATGTAATCGTTCTAAAGCTGACCCAAATGTTAAGAAATGCAGCAACTGTGGCGAAAATCACACGGCAAACTATAGGGGTTGTAAAGTCTTCTTGCATTTAAAAAAACCTGCTTTAGTTCAAAAATATACTCACTCCCAATATGGTCCGTCATATGCGGCCAGCCGGGCCGCTAGCTCTATTGCTAGTGCTACACAAACAAACAAACAAAACCAATCATATGCGCAAGTCTTAAAAGGAAACCCTAATGCGAAAAATCCCCCGAGTACTTCCAACGCAGGGCAGCCTCCATACGCTAATGTTCTTAGGGAAGGTCTACAAATGCCTTCTGGCTCAATTGAAAATTTAATTCAAACCATGAATAACTTCATGGCCTCTATGCCGAACATGTTTCAGGAAATGATGCGAAATCAGAACATGCTTCTGCAAGTTCTACTCAACAACAAATGAACCAGTTAAAAATATGTTTCTGGAATGCCAACGGGTTATCCCAACATAAACACGAAGTTGCAAACTTTCTTCATAAGCATGAAATCGACGTACTTCTTGTCTCTGAAACACACTTTACTCATAAAAACTGCTTTAGGGTAAATGGATACCTTACGTATGACACAACACATCCCAGTGGACGGGCTTGTGGTGGCACAGCCATAATTGTGCACAAACACATCAGACACTTTCCATTGCCAGAGTTCGAAGAAGATTGTATCCAGGCCGAGGCACAAAATTGTACACGAAAAATTTCTCAACTTCTTCTGCACATTGGGCCAGAAATTCATTGCTGCCGGCGATTACAACGCTAAACATACATATTGGGGCTCCAGACTTATTAATCCTAGAAGTAATCAGCTATACAATACCGTAACTGCAAATAATTTTGATGTTGTATCGAGTGGTGAGCCTACCTATTGGCCAACCGACTTCAACAAGCTACCAGACCTTATTGACTTTGCTGTAATTAAAAACATCAAGCGCGATCAGGAAATAGTTAGTTCCTCTTATGTTCTATCGTCTGATCATTCACCTTCAATCCTCATTTTAAAAGGCAACTCTGACGCCGTAGCTATAGACTTTATTTCCTATCCAAACAGAAACACAAATTGGTTAAAGTATAAAATGTATGTGAGCTCTCACCTAGCACAGTGAATTTCCCCTAAAAAATTCATCTGACATCCAAATAGCTGTCGACCGATTTACAGAAGTCTTGGATTCTGCAGCAAGAAATGCAACCCCAATCACGCGGACTATTAAACGTGCTCCTTACAATACATCGACGGATATAGAGACTCTTATCAGAGAAAAAAGGAAGTTAAGAAGACAATGGCAAAACAGTCGTTTCCCAACCACTAAGACCCAACTACAATAATGCCTGACAACTCTTCGCAACAAATTGAGACAGAACCACGAGTATGCAATAAAAGGTTATCTAAACAGCCTAGATGCCATAAAAAACTCTAATTACAGCTTATGGAAAGCTGTACGGATATGAAATGCCCTATAACCCAAGAATCTCCATTAAGACTGGAAAACCGCACTTGGGCCAAGAACATAAATGAAAAATTAAACGCTTTCGCCGGCCACCTTGACAAAGTTTTCACGCCACATGATGCACATGTCGTCCAATCATTCCTGATAAGGTAAACCATCCAATAAAATTTAACATAACTCAAGTAAAATCTGTAATAGAAAAAGTGAATATTAAAAAATCTCCGGGATCTGATCGCATCACAGGGTCAATGATAAGAAACTTACCATCGTCTGCTTCTAGAATCTTGCTGCTCATTTTTAACGCGATATTAAGAGTCGAATACTTCCCATCCTCATGGAAGAGGTCTATAATTATTATGATTCCCAAGCTAGGAAAAGATGCTAGCCAGGTTGCGTCGTACAGACCGATAAGATTATTATCAATCCTATCGAAGATTTTCGAAAACATATTCGTTTTAAGTATAACTCCTCATGTAAATGAACACGACATCATCCCGGATCACCAGTTTGGATTCAGAGCGAAACATGGTACAATAGAACAAGTGCATAGAATTGTCCCCCTAATTAGATCGGCGTTTGAGAAAAAGCAATACTGATCAGCCCTGCCTATAGACATTTCCCAAGCATTTGACAAAGTTTGGCATGATGGGCTACTCATCAAAATAACACGAATGCTTCCTCAAAACACTCACAAGCTTCTGGATAGCTATCTAACAGGCAGAAAATTCATGGTAAGGTCGCAAGATAAATACTCCCCCCTCAAGAAAATTACTGCTGGTGTCCCCCAAGGCAGCATATTAGGACCGCTTCTATATATAATATACACAGCGGATATGCCAACAAACCTGAACACGCATACGTCTACATTTGCAGACGACACAGCATTTATTACCGTTAACCACGACCCAAAAGTCGCATCGCAAAATCTGCAGTCCCATATCAATGAACTAGAGGTCTGGCTAGAAAAATGGAGAATAAAGCTTAACCCGGCTAAATGTGCTCACTTAACTTTCACGCTCAGAAGACAAACGTGCCCAGCTGTAAAAATAAATAACATCACTGTTCCTGTAGAAAACCATGTTAAGTACTTGGGAATTCATATAGATAGACGCTTAAGGCCCAACTATAATATGCATAAGCGAGCTTAAGCAAATTGCAAAAGTTAACGAAAAGACTGTCAAATGCATAACCAGTTCAGAGTTAACTTTTAGGTGGCTACAATGACTTTGAAACTTTTTGTCCACAGTTGCTCATTTATGTTTAAAAAAAATGTTTTTATTTTAACAAAAAGCCATTAAATGACTATATTTTATAAATATTATTATATTATTTTATAATTAAAAGAAAACTTCGTACCCGAAACGCATAATTTTCCTTTTTTTAATTTATCGGCAAAAGTACTAAAATGTACAGCTGTGGCAGTACTACATTGTAAATAATAATAAACGTTTACATATGTTTTGTTAATTTTCGTATTGTGTTTGCAAAAATGGAGAAAAAACTTAAAAATTTAAATAATATAAAAATATTAAAGTTAGCGCTTAAAGGCCTGTGCACATTAAAATAAATAAGTGAACTACACTGTAAAAGAAGAAGATGCTCTTGTTCTGTCAGAGAAATAAACCACGACAGAAAGACATTTTTGTTAAAATAAAAAGGGTCTGTCCCTCTTATTATAAAGGCACTTATTTTTTCCACATTTTCTATTAAATTTAAAATAAATGTATTTTCTTCTTTCTCCATTTTGTTAAAAACACAAACAAACAACAGACAGCTGATTCCGTACGGAATATGCGATCAGTTTCGCTTTTTGCTTAAGCAAATGACAGTTGAAAAACTTAACGAAAAGTTTCGTTAAGTACATTATAGTTTGCCACATACAATTTATATGTATTTGCAGGGTTGCTCAAGCTAGCATATGCACATTATAGTTGGGCCTTTAACCTCGTCATATTGAAGCGAAAATAACGGCTATGAAACTTAAAGCAGCTCAACTACATTGGCTTCTCGGTCGAAACTCAAACTTGTCTTTAGACAACAAAATTCTCCTATACAAGTCCATCATAAAACCAATATGGGCATATGGCATCCAATTATGGGGTACTGCATGCGCATCTAACATCCAAAAGCTTCAAAGAAGACAATCTAGAATATTACGACAAATTGTCTGCGCTCCATGGTATACACGTAATGATATTATCCACAGAGATCTCAACGTCCCCACTATCCAGGAGGGAATTAAAAAATATTCAATTAGCTACATCGATAAACTAATGGGCCACCCTAACTACCTCGCTCGGGGTCTGCTTCAGTTCGAAGGTCACCAGAGGCTAAAAAGAACCGATACTTTGAGCCTAACTAGAAGACATTTTTAAAATTTGAATACAACAGTTAGTGGTTACATTGGTAACAACTAATAAACAACAAGTAGAATTAAGATTTGAATACATATTGTAAATTTCAAGGTGATATAATGGACCGATTTCTACGATTTTCAATCCCATCCGTCCTTGGGCCGAAAAAATATCACGTACCAAATTTTATCGAAATATCTTCAAAATTGCGACCTGTACTCTGCGCACAAGCTTTACATGAACAGCCAGCCAGGCGGACGGACATCGTTAAATCGACTCAGAAAGTGATTCTGGGCCATTAAATTTAAATTGTGCATCATTTCATTTTGTGTTAAAAGTGCAGTTTTAATAAAATAAGCCAGATCACTTCAGTATACACTAGCGGTTTGAAATCGCCAAATTTCTAGCGCTTTCGTTTGTCAGAACACCTCTTTGGTGTTTTCAAATAAAAAACGCAAATTTTAAGCGTTTTTCAGAACATGGGCGATATATAAAAAAGTACCAAATATGTACTGAAATTAGCTTTTTTTACCAATTAGTACTTTAGTATCATATTGTGAGTTAAATTTTGAGTTGTTAAATGCTTATTTTATCTTAATTAGCTCATTAATTAAAAAAAAGGCTTTTACTATTATTACTTTTATTAATAATCGTTGATAAAAAGTTTTTTTTTTATAGAATTTATGATATTAAAAAATTTCAAATTAATTCAATAAATATTTGAAACAAAATATTTAACTTGGTGCGTTGTTTTATAAATAGTGCGCTTTTTTCTCCATTTTGGTGCGTTTTGAAATTTCAAAGTTGACAACGCTGATTACACTGTGCTTGAATTTGACACTTTTTTTTTGTGACAAACGGGGCACCTGGCGGGTTAACCTAATTCGGGTACGCTGAATCCAGTGATGCTAACCGTTTTTTTAGGTTAGCTCGTTTTTTCGAAATATACCGTTATTTCGCAAATGGAGGAGGTTGCACAACATATATTCGCGTAACTCAAAAACGGTTTAGTTTATTGAATAAACTAAAAAAACCGAAATTCCGCAATGAAATTTTCTTTAAGTAAGGTTAAACTTTTTTTTCCAATATGCGCTGTCGTTGTAGAAACATAATTTTTTTTTTACCAAAAAAATAGTTTTTTTTAGCAAAATTTCAAAAATTTTATTTTTTAAAACGGCATAAAAAATTGGAAAACGCAGCTGTGCTTCTAATTTTTCCAAACAAAACAAGACATAAATAATTAAAATCTGTCTACAACTTTTGATTTTATTCACAAAAGATGAAATATATAATAACCAGACAAAACTTCAAAAATTAAAACATTTATTTTTGTTGTTAATTAAAGTTTAAGTTTTTATTTACAAATTTATTCTTCTTCCTCCTGCAGATTCCAACAAATATCCCGTAATAGCGAATCAAGTTGTTTGCCACTATACCAGTGTTCGAGTCTGGCTGTTACTTGGTGAAATCTCTCGCCATGTTCATCAGACTCGGCTGGTGATTGTTCATTAAATTTTTCTGCATGACAATGCAAAAAATGTATTTTCAATGACATTTTGACGTTTAAGTTTTTAAATGCGGTTAGCATATCTCCAATTAAAATTCGCCAATTTTCAGACCGATGATTTCCTAATACATTTTCTATTACTGATTTCACAGAATTCCAGCCCAATAGCTCCATATCATTCAATGCAAGTTCAAATTGTTGGTCCTTCATTAGACGACGAATGTCCGGTCCATTAAGAATTCCTGCAAAATAAAAACATTATGATATGAAATATAAATCTAATTTAATAAAGTAGCTAGAGTTCATACCTTATTTTACTTTCATGCCGCTTAATCGTGGAAAAATTCGGCGCAATTCGGTAAAAGCAATTCCATCTGGGTTCAATGCTTTTATAACATTTTTTACAATACCCAGTTTGATGTGGAGTGGAGGAAGCAAAATCTTTTCCATCGGCACAAGTGGTAATTCAATAATATTATTTCTATGCAATCTGCTTTCCTCACGTATAGCCCAATCCCGTGTATTGTACTGGTCGCCATGGAATCGACCTAATTAAAGAGAACCTTAAAGCTCATAGTGCTAGAAAAGTACCAATGTTGTCGAAGAAGAAAGTACAACAGATGCTAAAATTTGCTGAAGAGCACGCATGCTGGCCTCAAGAAAAATGGAGAAATATTCTCTGGTCGGATGAGACAACAATTAATTTATTTAATTCGGATAGGGGTCTTCATACTGTAAGAAGACTAATTAATACAAAATACAACCCAAAATGCACTATTAAGAGGGTAAAGCACGGCGGTGGTAACATTATTGTTTGGGGGTCATTTTCCTACTATAGTGTTGGGTCACTATCTTGATTGTCACTCCATAACTCGAGAACGGCTCGACCGATTGCCATAAAATTTTTAGGGAAGGTACAGGGAGGAGTGATGATGGTTAGTTGATTTTGAAATCCAAAATCGGTCTAGCCATTCTCCAGTTATGATTTTTTTCCTGAAAAAATTCAACATTTGAAAAAAAAAGTCATCTAAAGTATGCTGTACAAATTTGCAAATAAATAAGAGCAGGCAGGTTGTGAATACATCTTATTCTATGAAATACAAATCAATAGTAAATACCGAGCGAAGCCGGGGCGGTCAGCTAGTATCGTATACAGGGCAATATGAAAGCAACAGATTATGTTGACATTCTACAAAATTGTATGCTTCCTTATGCCGAAGAAAATATGCCACTGCGATGGGTGTTCCAACAGGACAATGACCCCAAACATACGGCAAAGTGCACCAAGACGTGGTTTGTGAATAATAAGATCAATTTATTAGAATGGCTTGCTCAGTCTCCCGATCTAAATCTGATAGAGAATTTGTGGAACATAGTGAAAACTTCAATTAGAGGAAAGTGCCCCACGAATTGCGACCAGCTATGGCAATTAATTCAGACTGCGTGGAATGATATACCGATTTCAGTCTGTCAAAACCTTGTTGACTTTATGCCCCGACGATGCCAAGCAGTTTTAAAAAACAACGGCGCCTCAACAAAATATTACTCACTGGAAAACAGTATTAATTGTGGATCTCTTCTTTTTTTTAATGTAATATAATTTTTTAGGCAATAACACGAAGTGTCCTTATTATTAATTAAAAAAATTTAAAATAAAAACAACAATTTTAAAAAACATAATGGAACTCGTTTTTGTAATATAAAACCTAAAAATATGTACAGTTATTTTTAGCAATTCTCTCATTTTACTTATTTTCTGGTCAAATATTATTGCTGGACATTTGTGTCCTTATTATTTTTCACATCACTGTATATTCGGCCGTGCCGAATCTTTTAAACCCTCCACCAACATTAAATGTAAATTTTACCTAGATTATAAATTCATACATTTTAATGGCATCGAAAGCAAAATATGTATAGTCCGTATAAAGTTTTTCATATACCGTGAGCAGTGAAGTTTTTGTTGGAATGAGTTTTCTTATAATATATTTATCCGTATTTAAGGGATTTTCGGAATTGGGCTTTATAGTTTTTATATTTTATGTTTTTGTACTTGTAGTTAAATATTTTTTATATTTTACATATCTTTCTACACTATCCATGTGGACAGTAGATAAAAATAAGAGCACCCTTATCATTTGTGTGCATCTTTATCCTACGCATTGATAAGGATAATAGATATGTATGTTACACGTGTGAGGTAACGTACGCATGTGTTCTAGTTTAGTTTTAAGATCATTCAGGGGTGTCATAGAAACCAATATTGGTTTTGCTAATTGTCGGTTTTAAAACCAATATTGGTTTCATTTGGTGTCACGAAACTAAGTTGGTTTTGTTAATTTCGAATGTAAATAAAAGCAATATCGAAACAGCTGTTGTTTACATTTGAATTATTTTTTATTTTACTATTTTGCAGAAAATTGACAAAATATTATATTTTTTCATTAAAATATCAGTAAAAGTGTTTTTTGTGAAAATAATTGATATCAAATAATTAAAAAGTGATAAGTGCTTATAAATAAAATGACATCAGCAGTTGTAGCATTTTTGTTATTGGAGACAATGGCCGTTTTGAAGATGTACAGGGCACTTATTAATCACATGCAGCATCTACATCTTCGTTGAGACCAACTGCTACACCGCAAACACCTTCCACCAACTGCGTAATGCCACATAGCCGTACTATGGCCTCTTCTGTTGTTGTCATTTGATGCTTTGCAAACGGTCCACCGCCAGTTGCCGGAGACTCTGTCTTATTTTGAGCTAGTTTTTTTTTTACCTCGCTCTTCCACTCAGTCCATTTCTGCACGAATGTTCTGTGGAAAAAATTTGTGGAAAAATTGTGGTGGCCCGGCACTATTCAGTGAATCAGCCAGTTCTTTCCACATTGCATTCACTGTTGGTTTGTCGTGCTTCGTAAAGCCTTTAGCTAAATCCGGATTTTTTTTCCATGAATTCCATGATTATTGTATTTTGTGTACTGTTTTTATGTTTTCCCCTAGAAAATATAAAGGTCAATGCAAAAATTTTTCTTTTTATAATGCAAATATTAAATTAAATTACTTACATTTCTAAAAAATATTCCGCTGCAAAAAAATAAAAACTAAAAAAGCGCGCAAAAATGAAAACTGACGGCTGTTAGCTGCTTGGTTTATTTCCAATAAAAAACCAATAACATTGGTTTCTGTGACACCTAAAACCGACACTAATTCTATTTCGAACATAAAACCAATAACATTGGATTCTATGACACCAAAGCATTTTTTCTTGTCGGTCTTAAAACCAATTCTGATAATATTGGTTTCTATGACACCCCTGATTATGTTTATTTATTAAGGTTTTAATTTGCAAATAAAATTTAGTGTCTTTCAATCATTCATCGGGTGATTGCAACCACTCGCAACAGAGAGATAATTTTATTAATTGAAGTTAATTTTTTTACAGGGGGCTATAAGAAATCGTAAACCGATTCTTACCATTATCAGCTGGTCTTGTCTTGCAATGTAATAATGAAGAATAGAATAAAATTTGGAAACATATTGATGTTGTCACAAATTTTGGCCCAACAACCAACAGCCCTGATTAACAAATAATATTAGAAACAATTTTCATTCATAGGTTTTTCTTCGATGCTCTAAAGTGTCTACAACAGACGGAAAGACGAGCGGACATTGCCAGATCGCCTAAGAATTTCATATGGACGCAGAATAGACAAAACAAGCGATGATCGTTATAAAATATTTTACTGTGATTTCTACATCGTATATTTGAGTCTTACGGTGATTTTGATCTCAATTACGATATATTTTAGGTTTACATATAACTGATTTGTGTAAAATTTCTGTTCGATATAAATATATATATGAGACATACGAGTCTATGAAGCTTAATATGTTAAGCTATTTTCGGAAATGGACTTTATATGAAGGCTTTGCTTATATATGAACCGATCGTCATAAAATTCGGGACGCTGATTTTTATATATGTATATATGGATTATTTGTGATGAATTTCAACTTGATTGTGATTTTTATAAGAGATATGTGGTCATTTGAGTAATTTTATAAACAGGACTTTTTACGGGGACTATGATGAAATATGGACTAATGTAAAAAGAAAATGTTTTATGATTTCCCTTATCATTAAACTGATTTTTATTCAATTTTGTATGAATACTGCTTGCTTATTTATAAGCATTTATGTACCATAAAACCAAATTCCGGGAATACATTTGCATTGGGTCTATAAGAAATCGTAGACCGATTCTTACCATTTTTTACAGGACTTGCCCTTCTATAATAAAAATATAGTGTACAAAATTGCATGATTTTATCTGCATTCTATTTAAAGAAAATAGCAAAAAATATCTGAAAATGTGAGGTTATGTGAAACTTTGGTCTATAACTCGGATCCAACTGAACCAACTTTATCCATTTTCAATACCAAACATATATACATACATACCCGTGAAACAAGACTTTTTTCCGAAGCTCAATCGTGTCTTCAACAGACGGTCGGGCAAGGCTAGATCGTCTTTGAATCTATAAAAACCTTTTGGTTCTGCTACCATTATTTAGATGTGTTACAAAAAGAATGACAAACTTAATATACTCCCCATCATTTTGCTGGTAGGTATGAAAATAAATACATATATCAATAAGAATTGTGCTGTGTGAACACCGAAGAAATTGCAAGGAAGAGATTGTTTCAATCTTTTCAATAAAATTTGCTTCGTGTAAATTGGGACAAAATGTAATTATAATATATAACCAATACATCCATTTAAGTTTTCATATAAAGTCTTATAAGAATGTTAGTGATTATAGCTTTTTGAAAACCAGTTATTAAATATTTTCACAATAAACAAATGTAAATTAATATAAGAAATTAAAAAAATACCAAAAATCGTATGTTATGATTTAAAAAATGTCAAACAAAAATGCTTTGGATGTATGTAATTAAGATGTCGTTTTTTGGCTGGATATGATGTTTGTGTAATATTAAACTGTATGTCACTACTTTTGTAATGTGTAAAAATTTATAATGTTTGTTGTCCGGATTTTTGGTATTGTCCTAGCACCACTGCCGCCATTGTTACGAGCATCAAAATGCCCTCTTGAGAATTTAATAATTCAAAAAGGTATTTTGCTTAATAGTTAAATTCTGATTTTATTATGGGCCAATGCCCTCTTTTTATACATAATTTCTTAATACTATCTTAACATTCTATCTTACTCTATTCTATGGCTAGATATTTAGTTCATGTACTTACTCATTACAATTAGAGGAGTTGACCAATTACATTCAAGTTCGTTTTGGATATTTCAGTGGAATGTGTGAGAACCAATCAATAACTCAAAACGATCAGCAGCGTATTTGTCATACTCAGCTCAGCTTGTATTTTTGTGTGCAGCGGCAGCACTGCAGTTCGTTGCACTGACCTATTTGTTTATATTTTGTGTACTCAGCATTTGGTTTTATGTATAATTAAACAGTATAGATAGGTACACAACACCCTCATCCGTAAGAGAAAAATTAGGGGGTAATTTTTCTAAGTACATGACTAGTTACCATAGTAATTATACCCTTCACCTTCATGAGAAGGGTATATATAAGTTTGTCATTCCGTGTGAAATTTCCACAATATAATTTTCCGACCCTATAAATTATATATATTCTGGATCCTTATAGATAGCGGAGTCGGAAATGGCTTTATCGACTCCGATCCTTATAGATAGCGGAGTCGATAAAGCCAATTCCGTCTGTCTGTCTGGATGTTGAAATTAGTTTTTTGAAGTCCCAAGATATATTCGGGATCCAAATCTTCAATAATTCTATCAGAAATGCTTTCAAGAAGTTTGCTATTTAAAATCAGCGAAATCGGTTTAGGCCAACCAGAGTTATGAACCAATATGTGAGACCACTTCCATAAAAATATGATATTTTTCGTCCATTTTTTTGCAATATTTTGAAATATATTGCAGATATCATGAAATTTTGTACACGTTGTTTTTGTGATAAAAGAAGACAGTTTGAGGGAAATAGTAAGAATCGGTCCATGATTTCTCATAGCCCCCATACGAAAATCTTCCAGAAATATTGCTCAATTATACATACATGGCTATAAAATTGAAATATCAAAACAAAATTCAGCAAAAATAAGTTTTATGCAAAAACAAATCGCAAAACGAAATTTTTTTTAGTTTGGTCCATGTTTGACCATAGACCCCATATAAAGTTCACTTCCAAAATTCACTTTAATACGTATAAAACAGATATAAATAACGTTAAACGGCCAAAATTTTACATAAATAATCTTTATAGGCAAATAAATTGTTGTACTAAATTTTACCGACTCAAAACTTTGCACAGATCATTTTCATATAAACAAAAATCATCCCACAAAATTTTGTGAATATCAGTCTATTTTTAACCATATGCCCCATATAATGCCCTCTTCCGAAAATCACTTTAATGCTCATAAAGCTCTTATAAATAAGGGTACCAATCCAAAATTTTACACGGATCATTTACATACATGCCTAAATCAAAGTGCTGAATTTTGAGAGTATCGGTCCATATTTGACACATAAGGTCCACTCCCGAAATCCACGTTAATTCTAATATATATCGTATATATACCGTTATTATGTTGAAATTCGACGTAAAATATCCTCATATGCATGAAAATAACTGTTCCAAAATTTAAGAAGATCGGCCCATTTCCAAAAAACAAATACACCAACAAAAATTTCTTATAAATATCGATATCGAACCAACTTTTATATGGACCAGAAATTTTAATCCAGAAATCGGTTACACGGCAATTAAGCTACTGGATTTTGTAGCTGTCAGTCAATAATAACTCCTGAAATAATCCACTTCCGTGCATAACAACCAACCATATAACTCTTGTAAATAACGCTTTTGAGATGAAATTCAACCAATATAATCCTAAAATACATAGAAATTACATTAGTGGATACTGGAGTTAGAAGATATCAGTCAATAATTGGTCTATTTCTTCTATGCCACCCATAAATCTTTTGTAAATAATGTTATTGAGATCAAATTCAAACAAAAAAGCCTCATCTTATATCTTATTCTTATTCGGCAAAGCCGAATATACTTTTCTAACTTGTTTTTTGTTGCTATTGTCATAATATGGCCAGTAAGGCCCATTTTACTTTTTTGCTTGATTTAAATTTTAATATTATGTTGCAACATATTCATCTTATTAATGGCATAAATTATTATTGTTTTTTGCAGAACCGAATCCAATACAAAATAATGGAAATGGAGTGCTGTGTAATAAGCTGTCACGTCTAACATTAGCCACGTTCGACGAAGAGGGACGATGCATTGGACAAATGGGATCATTATCAATAAGCTATTAACAATTGTTTTATTTTTGATTTCCGATTCTTGTAATATATAATATAGAACTCAATGTAAATCAGATTTACTTGAAAAATAATGAAATCTCTGTTGCTGGAATGGCATGTGCATTCTCTATCCTTCAATGGATCAAAATACAACATGTTACTTTAAAATATTCTGATCTGTATACGAGTATGTATATAGTACATGCAAGTTTTTCCCAATTATTAATTTAAGTTTCATATTCCACAAAGTTTTAACATGTATCATTATTAGTCAGTAAACAGGGCTTTTAAAAAGCAATGGGAACCCATCCGAATTGCAAACAAAATGTGTATGTTTTCGATTTATTTGTTATATAGTTTGTATAAAACCAACCAAGAATCATTCTTACAAATGTTCTTTAATTAGTTTCAAAGTTGTTATTGATTCTATTTTCCAAATTACAAATTTAGAAAATTACACGAAATGGGGAAAATGTTATTTTTATTATAAACATCAAAAAAAAAAAAAACAAAAAAAAACAGGAATGCAAAAAATGTTATGATAAGGTTTTTCTGTTTACTATAAATGGATTTGTGCGTCAATAACGTTAACCAACAAATTCGAATTCATTGACATGTTTTATGTAGATATATAGATAGAGAGATAAATAATTTCTTTGAATAAGTGGTCGTTATTTCTTCATTGGCGAAGAAGAGATAAAAAGTAGCATTCACAATAATTTGTACTCGTATGTATTAGAAAAGTGCCTAAAGTCGGCCCATAAATGCCGGATAATAATCCGGAATACTCTTTTTTTTAAATTATCTTTAAAATGCCAAAATATATACAGTTTTTCAAGCCAATTAATATATCGCACCCTAAATACAAAAGGGTCACAACTCAAAATACTAAAATTTTCAGGAGAGACAAAAAAACTTCATCGTTCACAAGCAACACACTTTACATAAAAAATGACATGACTGTATTTTTCCAGTTAAGGAAGATAGTGATGTGAAAGAAATTTTTGCAGTAATTAGAGATGAATTTATGGAAAAAGTCAGTTTTGGAAAATTTTGAGTTGTGACCCTTTTGTATTTAGGGTGCAATGTGTAATTGCTTTTATAACAAAAGTTACTTATTGAAAAAAATAAGAAAAACCTTGCAAATATTAAACAAATGTTTGTATAGTTCTTTGTTTATAGTGATGCTAGTGTTTGTACCTAGACAGCTGAATTTTGAATTCAAACATTATCATTTTAAGCTGTTTTGTTTACGGGTTTCCCTGGTAAAAAAAATAATGATTTGTATCTTTCGTATTTTTTAGAATCTTTTGTAACTGTTGTTCCAGAAAAACATATATTTTTGCATAAGTTGAAATATAAATATCTTGAAGCAAAATCAATAAGTTCACTAACAACATTATTTTAGTAAATTCAAAATTAAGGGCCAAAAAAGGGGCAAATTATTGGTGCTTTGTTCATGCATTTTGTATACTTTCTTCTAATAAAATTAAAATCATGAACACTTTTAATTAATGACCTGCAAATTAAAAATTTTAAATATACATATGTAGATTTTTATGGCACAATTTCAATATATATGTATGTGAATTTCACAATTTGAAGACAAATTTTTTTTTTTTTTTTATACATTTCTTTTATTTATTGAATCTTCAGAAATGAAATGACAATAAGTTTTCGAATCTTAATACTAAAAGAAAATAATAAGTCCAGCCAGTGCTAGACAAAATATTATGATACTACAAAAAATGTATATCCACTGAACCAGTCATCTGTTTTGCGCTTGAGTTAAAGCAAGGGTATCCCTCCTTCTCAACCGAACATGGCCACTAAAGTTAAGGATGTCTCGTGCAAGTGGGTTTGGATGGTGTTCAAAAAACAAAATGATAAAAATTTATAATTTTTCTGGTTAGTTTTTTTAGCAATTTTCTAAAAATTAAATGTTCAAAATATTTTTTTTATTTATTAAATTCTTTAGTTATTAAATTGCTATGGGTTTACATTTTTCTTAATTATAATCCCGCGAAGCCTTTGGCTTGTCTGCAGGATATAATATTTAAAAAAATAGTAAATAGATTATAAGATTTTGTTTTTCTTTATTGCGAATTTATAAAGTTTTGTTTTAGTATTCAATAACTCTGTCCGGTTTTTCGAACGTATGAAATCGAATATTCCACAAATTTTCCAAAACTGTTTGTTTGTTAAACTAAATTAATCTTCCAGACATACACAGATAGTTTTAAAACAATATCAATCGCATCTGGGTCCCAAAGTTGGGATTTTAGAAGAATGATAGGAATTGTTCAAAATGTTCTAATTTGAAAAAGGTGACATGACACTAAAAATGGGTAAATGGAGACATTAGTCATCCAATGCTAATGCTGCATATTAACAGTGTTGAAAAAGGCAATATGATCGACTCTTATTTTTCACTAATGCGAAAAAGAAAAATTTAAAACGAATAATTCTCTTTATTCTAAGTGTTAACTACTGATTTTCTAATGGTGAATAGACAGACGTACATACATATGTATACTGATAAGCATTTTATGAATCTTTTCAGAAAGCTATTTTTAATTTATTATTATAAGTTATTTGCCTACATTTTATAGAATATGTCAATTTGCTCGGAAATAATGATGTCTTAAATACAAATTTGAAAATATCTTTCTTATTTTCTTTTCTAAGCAAGTTTACATTTTCAATAAAATTTAAGCAAACTTAGACAAACCATTAAAGAGATTCATAGAAAGCTTATCAGTATAGACTCGCCATTAGATCATCAGTAGTTTGACAATAAGATTTAATAAAGTTATTGGTTTTTAAGTTTTTCTTCTTCTCGTCATTGAAAATTAATAAGCCATTATTATTATTTTTTTCCAACAATATACAATGTATACGATTCATGCATTTGGATAGTCGGAAGCCATGAAAGAAATGGATTTAAATTTTTAAAACAAAAACCTAACTTTTGCAACACTATCGTAATACATGTAAATCAGGTAAACATACAACATTTGGGAAAGAGTATATATTTTAAAAATAACTGTTCTGAACATTTTGCAATGTATGTGTTTGTTGAATTTTTGGTATATGAAAATGCTCATAACTTGACTTTATTTTATTGGATATTATTATTTAAAAAAAAAAAAATATTTTAATAGAAAAATTGTTTGCTAAAATCGGGCACGGGTTCCCATTATCTGTATGGCTAACCATTTTACTGAATTAGTTTTAGATGCTAAATAATGAAATAAGACCAATCCTCTAGAAATATTGTTATTTAAAGGCGGCTCTAGTATACATGTCAGTAGATATGTAATGTACCTCTGCTTTCGATATTCCAGTATTAAATTAAAAACATTATTATGTCAGTAACAAATAAGAAGAAGTATCATTAAACGACTACTATATATTTTTATTTTATTTTATTAATTTGTTTGTCATTCATTTCCCCAATGCGAATATTAAGTATTAAATTGCCCATAAAGTGTTCAACAAATATTATTTATTTTACGCTAATATTATTTAAAAAATTATTTTATATCTAATAAGAGACAACAACAACAAACTAAAACATAATACCTAAAAGGAAATGAACTAAAAAAAATTGAAATATTATCTTTGAATATTTTATCTTCCGACTGAACAATAATTCAAAATTCAGTTTATTTCGTGTAAAATACTAAACAAATAATGTAAATATAAAAAGTATCAGTTGTAAGTAATTTAGAAAATTAAATCAAATTGAATAAATGAAAATAAAACACAATAAAATATCGTATCTCATACCACCACTAAGTGATTTCATAGTTTAGGAAATACCAACTTTGAATTACAGCGCATCTCGAAAATAGAACTTACATACATGCATACATACACACATACACACATATTACTTTTCTTTTTATTTCCAAAAACAAAAACCAGAAAAAAAGAATAAGAATTCAATTTAAAAGAATAAAACATAAATATGTATTTGTAATTTTTCGTGTAAATAGAAAATATATTATATTGTTTTTAAAATTTTAAATCAATACAATAATTGTGTAACATGATTTATTTTAACTACAACAGATGGATATCCTGCGACAACAGTCACAACATTAGGAAACATTAGATATTGTACTTTGATTGTATATAAAAATTGCATATACATAAAATATATAAAGTAAACACCTAATATTGTTTAAAAATATGTTTTATTACACTCGTATGTGCTACAAGTACAAATTTGAAACAAAATATATTGCATAATTCATAAGTTACCTAAGGAAAATATATTTAACTCATTAACAAAAACTAGAAAAATAAGGAACATAAACAAATTAACCCCCTGGCCCACGATGTCGAACAATAACGTTCGCTTAGATAAGACTTAAGACACAAACTTGATTGTGGAATAAACAAACTTGATTGAGTAAAAAAATAGATACGATAAAAAGTTTGTGTCTTAAGTCTTATCTAAGCGAACGTTATCGTTCGACATCGTGGGCCAGGGGGTTAATTTTAACGTAAAAGTATTAAATTTTTCGTGTCAAAATAAAGTAAATAGGGATATTAATATGTATGTACGAGTATGTATCTATGTAAAGCATTGTAGTTTATATTTTGTTTGTAGTCCTATTGCCTTCTAGACATAGAATCAACGAGTTTCTAAGTCAAATCAGACGAAATTTTGTTCCATTCATCTTGTATTAGTACCTTTAGCTTATCCTTGCCAGAAATATTTCTTTGCCTTTTTTTTTTTTTGTCCAGATATTTCCACAGGTGCTCAATTGGCTTGAGGTCTGCAGACTGGGGAGGATTATCTAAAGTTTTTTGACAATGATTTCTCTACACTAGATAGTAGATTGCAGCCATACAACCCCAGACCATTACTGAGCTGCCGCCATATTTCACCGTCTTGGTAACATATTTATTACTAAAGGCTTCGTTCTTGTTTAGCTATAGTTTTGTGGGGGAGTTTGACTCCAAATATCTCAAACTTACTTTCATCAGTGAAAAGAATATTGTTTCAAACAATTTGAGTCTCTTCTATTCACACTCGCGCTTACCGGCTTTCCAGAAGTTTTGCACCAGCACATTTTCTACGGTATTGTGTTTAGTATACTTGTCAATAATTTTTTTATTGTACAGTGCTGCCTTGGCAACCATTTTACCAACATTTATCACGCAGGGATTTATCTTTTCTATGTAATCCCCTGTTTCACGATGTCGAACCATAACGTTCGCTTAGATAAGACTTAAGACACAAACTTGATTGTGGAATAAAAAAACTTGATTGAGTAAAAAAATAGATACGATAAAAAGTTTGTGTCTTAAGTCTTATCTAAGCGAACGTTATCGTTCGACATCGTGAAATAGGCCATAAGTGTATTATTATTTGCCGAGTGTATATTGATATTTGCCTTTGTAAATTGTAAATTTTTCACTACTTGTCGTCACAACTTAATCCCTTTTAATGATACATTATGACTTTGAAATTATTTTGAACAGCACTTTACCATTATAGTTCCAAACAAACAAAAATTAAAAGAATTAGCACTACTTTGGAATGAAAGGGATTGTTTTGCATAAGAATGTTGCCACAGTTTACTTAATTTTGACGCGTAAAATTACGTGTATTTTAACAATTTTTTTTTTTTTTTAATACATTTCTTTTATTTATTGAATCTTCAGAAATGAAATGACAATAAGTTTTCGAATCTTAATACTAAAATAAAATAATAAGTCCAGCCAGTGCTAGACAAAATATTATGATACTACAAAAAATTTATATCCACTGATCCAGTCATCTGTTTTGCGCTTGAGTTAAAGCAAGGGTATCCCTCCTTCTCAACCGAACATGGCCACTAAAGTTAAGGATGTCTCGTGCAAGTGGGTTTGGATGGTGTTCAAGTTTGCTGACATATTTTGAGGCGTATTTTGTAAGTTCGACTTTCACCAAAGGAATGCCTAGATCCTTGTGAATTCTAGAATTTTTAACGTACCATGGAGCTGCAGTAATTGTACGTAGAATCTTATTTTGACCCCTTTGAATTTTTTCAATGTTGGATGCTGAGGCAGAACCCCATAATTGAATTCCATAACACCAGATTGGCTTTAGAATTGCATTGTACAACAAAAGTTTGCAATCCAACTTTAATGTAGAATTTCTGCCGATTAGCCAATTAATTTGCACTGCTTTTAATCTCATCTGGGTAAGTTTTGCGTCGATATGAGACTTCCAAGTTAAACGACGATCGAGGTGGATTCCGAGGTATTTGACTTCATTGTGTTGCGGGATAATTTGATTATCTATTCTGATGAACGAGCAGGTATCTTTTCGCAATGTGAAAGTTATATGAATACATTTCTGTTCGTTAACCCTGATTTTCCAAAGCTCAAGCCAATTCGCTAGCTTATAAACATATTTCTGCAAGTTCTGTGATGCTATTTGATGGTCCTTATGAACGCTGTATCGTCTGCAAAAGTTGAAGTATGTATTATGGGGTCTAACGGCATATCGGATGCATAAATCAAATATAAAGTTGGACCCAGTATGCTACCCTGGGGTACTCCTGCTTCAATTGGCTGAGCGGGGCTTAAAAAATCGCCTTCTTTGATTGTAAATTTGCGACCATATAAATAACTTTCCATAAGTTTGTGGGTGTTAGCAGGCAGAGTTAATTTAATTTTATGCATTAAACCTTCATGCCAGACTTTGTCGAACGCTTGGGAAACATCAATGAAAAGCGCGGAACAGTATTTTTTCTCTTCAAACGACCGTCTTATCACATTTACCAATCTGTGTGTTTGTTCGATGGTACTGTGTTTAGCTCAGAACCCGAATTGGTGATTTGGGATACATTGAGTGTCGTTCAGAATTGGAATCAACTTAGCCAATAAAAATTTTTCAAACAGTTTTGAAATTGTCGGCAGTAGACTAATTGGCATATATGACTCTACTTTAGTGGGGTCCTTCCCTGGCTTAGGAATCATGGTAATCATAGATACCTTCCAATCTGCAGGATAGTATTCTAGGCGTAAAATAGCATTGAAAATAAAGAGGATGATTCTTCTAGCTACACGAGGTAACTCCACAAGCATTTTGTTGCTGATTTTATCCATACCTGGAGCTTTTTTAAGATTCAGAGTACCAATAGCGCTTTGAACATCATTAAAGCTAAGTCTTAGAGGTACAGGAGGTCTAATAACGAGTGGAGGCAAATCAGATGCATTATTTGAGTTGTTTATAGTAAACACTTTTCTCAAATGATTAACAAATAAAGTCCCCTTCTCGGAATCATTTCTAGCCCAGTCACCAGTCCGATTTCGCAGAGGAGGCTTTCCTCTAACTGGTCTTTTTAAACCTCGTGCCGCCTTCCATAACGAATAGTCAGATTGTAGGCTACTATCAAGACCCTCCAAGTAAGATTTAAGTAAAGCCATTCTTTGGGTTTCTAAGAAATTTCTTAGTATATCTCTGCATACCCGTGGCCTAGCTTTCAGTTCAGGAGACCTGTGAATTTGCCACTCTCTTCTAACTCTTCTTTTTTCTGACAGGAGATGATCGAGTTCAGCGAAATAAGTTCTATTTGTCCCACTTCTGCACTCAACGTCGTATGTGGAGGCGTGATGTACAGCTCTTTGTATGTCCTCAGTAAACTTGCCAATCGACCCATCAATATCCTCGGTAGTTCTCAACACTACATTTTCCGTGCAGTGGGAACTTAAATACTTTTTATACTTTATCCAACTTACTCTGGTTTTAGATATGTCCCGAAATGGAGAGCAATTCCCTTGAAGGAAACGCATTGAAATAATAGAAGGAGAGTGATCTGAAGACAAGTCTAATGAAGTCTCCACTTGTATCGATTCTACAGGGATATTTTTCACTACTCCGAAGTCAATAACATCGGGAAGCTTCCGTCGGTCCGTCGGCCAGTAGGTGGGATGCCCGCTTGAGAGTACATCTAATCCCATTTTGGCAATGGTGTTGAAGAGTTCACGACCCTTCGGGGTCACCAGACGTGAACCCCAAAAAGTGTGTTTGGCGTTAAAGTCACCAGCAACTAAAAATCTAGCTCCAAGGGAATTGAAGAAGCTGTAGTATTGGTGTTCTTTTATTGAAAATCGAGGCGGCGAATAAATTGATGATAAAACAAAATTGTATTGACAGAATTCAATACAAATGTTTGTTGCTTGTAGGTAATCCTCACATATGTTGTTCATTAAATAATGTTTTATTCTGTTCTTTATAAGAATTGCCGATCCTCCACATGTTCTTCCGCGGGGATCTTTAGTATCATACAACACGTAGCCATTAATTTTGAAGTACGCTGTCGCCGTCAAGTGAGTTTCAGCAATCATCATAACATCAATCTGCTTATCCATCAGGAAGTGTTCCAGTTCGTTTTTATGTTGGCGGAGGCCGTTCGCATTCGAAAAACAAATTTTTAAACAAATCATTTCTTTAAAATGGCTTGCAAGATAGTGGATTGCATTTTCAGCATTTCCTGCATCATGGATGTAATAGTGGTCGTAAAAGTGTTCATGGTTTGGACAAGTGTCTGCAATGTAGTCTCTAGAGTGTTAATATTAGGCTCTTAATATTGTGATTTAGGTGCCTGCTCCAAACCTGGCATATTAGATTTAACCACGTTAGCGTAAGAAACTTGTCTAGAACTAGGCGCGTTTACATGACTAGTGGACCGTAACAATTGCGGGAAATTGTCACTCGATGCCAAAATAGGCTGCTGACGATGATCAGGTAATACTGACGTCTTGTTGGTACTTATGCCTTTCAAATGAGTGTAAATTGGACAACCTCTATAATTTGCGGTATGATTACCTCCGCAGTTACTGCATTTTTTGATTTTTGAGTCAGTTTTCGACTTATCACATTGAGCAGTTGCATGTAGCTCCCCACACGCAACACAAACTGACGGCAATTTACAATACGCCTTGGTGTGGCCAAATTCTTGACAGTTGAGACACTGGACGGGTCCCTGACGCTTATGTGGTTCTTCCACGGTGATTCTACGATGCAGAAGGTACATCAGATTGTAGATGGGATGGGACTCGTTTTTCTTTAAGACAACATCTCCAGGTTTCAATTCTACCCTGAACATGGGCTGAGGGATCTTTTCACGGTTTCTAATATTCACTACGCTCTTGATTTTGAACCGTTTGTCCATTAAACCGGTCTTTATCTCCGTAGGATCAACGCATGGGTCTATACCCTTTAGAACGACTTGGAGTCCTTTTGCACTTTTCAGCTGGTAGGTATAGAAATCCCTAGTCTCCCTCTCCAGCTGGTTGGACAATTTTCAAAAATCATCTTCCCTATTCACTTGAATTTTGGTTTCGCTGATATTTCCATGTTTAATTGATGTTACGCTAAACATATTTTCACCTATTTCCGAAACAATTCTTTGTACCAATTTACTGGAAGTGGGCTCTCTCAGATAAATTGGTGGGGGCTTAAACGTCTTCTGAGGAAGTTCTGGCTCATCCGTCTGGAGGAGAGCAAAGCTATTTTCATCATTACTCACGGTCTTAGGAGCTTTTGCATTTGATGACACTTGAGCAGACTTCGGGCTCCTCTGTTGCTTGAGAACGGTGATGTACTTATCCATACCTACTTGTTTTTTGGGTTTCACTGCACTATTTGATGAAGATGATGTTTTCTCATCTGTTGAAATCACTATATTGGGGAAACAGGAACGACGCCGTTCTACGGCTCTTGTAGTGAGACAATTCTCCAGAGATTATTTTATGGATTCTTCCGCAGATATCCATTTAGTTTTTCTAGACGAGCTAAGCTCTTTCTCAGAATGACATCTGAGAGGAACACTCATACAGTTTTTATACGATTTTTAATGTTTTTTTTTTTTATATATATTTTAACCTATTACGATTTTTTTTTTTACTTTTTGTTTAATTTCAACTTTTTACACTTTTTCACCTATTACGATTTTTTCACCGAAAATTCAGCCGCACTAAAAAAACACGTCCGAAAAGTTCGATGAGACTGAATGAAACTCCACACCACACTGTGACGCGAAGTGGATGCAATACCGTCTCATGGAGTATCTGTGGGTTGGAAGCACTCCATATTCGACAATTTTGTTTGTTTACGTTGCCGTTCAAATCGAAATGGGCCTCGTCAGACATGAAAAGACTGTTCAACATGTTTCCATCCTCTTCCACCATTTGATGCATCTTCTGGCAAAATTCCAAGCGAATCGGCAAGTCTGCAGCGTTCAGTTTGTTGACCATTTGAATTTTATATGGGAATAACTCCAAGTCTTTGTGCATAATAGACTGTAATGACTGTCTGCTTATAGCCATTTGAGCAGATAAGCTTCTTGGCGAAACTCTTGGATTGTGTTGTATCGCAGCAGCTACAGCAGCGATTGTTTCCTCCGTGCGAACTGAAGGGTTTCGATGGTAAGGTCTTCGATTGACTGTCCCATGCTCGGCAAAATTGTTTACAAGTCTCATTATGGTCCATCTGCTCGGAGGATTACCGCCAAATGTTCTCCTATACTCTCTTTGAACCGAAAATACGGACTCCAGTGCGTGATAACGGCGGACAATCCAAATTCTTGTTTCGGTGTCCCAGTTATCCATTTTTGTCAAATCTAAAAATCAATCTGCAAAATAAAAAAATGGACCGCATTCATTAAATAGAAAAAAAGTTATTACATTTTTTTGGTAGCGGCTTTCATCAGACACCCTGTACTAATATTTTTAAATGTGGAACAAGCCTCTCATCTGCTTTTTTTTATTTCATTCGTTAATTTAAAGCTGTGTTCACATTGTATGTATTTGTCATGTGGATTGTCACTTTTCAATCCACATGTGTTTTCATGTGTATGTCAAAAATGTGAACGGTTTATAATTTAAGCTGTGTTCACATTGTGTGTATTTGTCATGTGGAATGTCACTTTTCACATGTGTTTTCATGTGTATGTCAAAATTTGAGTTTCACACACGGTTTATAATTTACATGTTCAAATGTTGGTATGTCAATTACATTTGACATAACCTATCAAAAAAAATCTTAAAACAGCTGATATGGTAAAACTTATTCCGCGGGTTATACAAGTATTCCTTCTCTTGCCACATTTCGATCAACTGTAGAACCGCTTCTTTGCACCAGTCATACTTTAACAACATAAAAACAACTATAAAAATTGCAATAAAAAAAATACATATGTACTTACTTTTGTTAACTACTTTTCAATTTTTCCCTCCATTTTCAATAATAAATTTGTATAGTTTTTTTTTTGTATTTTTGTTTTACTATTTATAAATTATGTTTATTAAAATTTTAATTAATTTTTGCCGCCACAAAATTTTTGTTATAAAAAACAGCTGATGTCAGATGGTTTGTCACTTGAAAACAGAACTCGTTCTAAATAAAAAATGTCATGTGTATTGCACACATAGAAATAACACATGATATTGTTTGAAGGTGTTCAGACTATATGTACAAATTTGACATGCGAAAAAGTGACAGTCCACATGACAAATACACATAATGTGAACACACCTCATATGTACAAATTTGACATGCGAAAAAGTGACAGTCCACATGACAAATACACATAATGTGAACACACCTTAAGAAATGACTGGCCTGCACAAATACATTTGAACGCACAATCAAAACCATAAAGAATTTTTCAATTCATACTAGAATAATGTCATGAAACATTTTAGGTATGTGCGGCAGGGATAGAAAATAGTTTTTTTTGATTTTGTACTAAAGATATATACGAGGGCGGTTCAGATACTTCTTAGTCTAGATCAGAAAGAGCGGTATAAACAGAAAAACGTTACGTGTTTCAAAACTTTCATCTGTGCTAAAAACACATGTTAAATTTCTTTTCGATCTGTCAGCTCCTTCATATAGAAACAGGTGTTCAAAAGAGGCGCATCCTTGATATGGAGCTGTTTGAGTTGAACAACAGACGATGAAGAGAAATAAACATTAATTTTCCGTGGTCAATATAAATTATTATTTATTTACAAGCCCAGATGATGATACTCAAAGAGCATCGAAATATCGGCAAATAAAATAAAATTTATTTTCAATACTGGCCTCGAGCTTATAATAAAAGCATTTTTATTTATTACACATGAAAAAGTCGAATAAAAACTACTTGAATTAACAATATAAAATAATACATCCAACAAAGAAAGTGCGAAAAAGTTACAAGCAAATTAGATTTATTGATATTATGTTTATTATTAATTTTATTTTAAAAATTACACATAAAATAAAAAAGTTGAATAATAATTAAAAAATGTCAAACTGACTAATTTCACAAACAAATGTTTATACGACTCAGCATATATAGCACCACATAAAATTCAACATATCGTATAAACACAAAAATCGTATGCTAACTCTTAAGCTAAGTATAGACGATATGTTGAATCAGCATATTTATGCTGAAAAATTTGTGACAAGTGCTTACATATCGTGTAAACGCAAAATTTTTTCAGCATACGTATGTTTAACAACATTTGCTAACACTTTGTTAACAATGCCAACAAACGTATGTTGGCAATTTTAGCATAGCGTGTAAACAGCATATTATTAGTGTTTGACAACACTAAGAAAACAACAATGTCGGCTTCATTGATTTAAATCACAAATTATAATCTAAAGGACAGACGTTTAACATTTTTTAATTGTTTGTATAGTTTTTAATTTAATTTAATTTTAAATAAATATAATTATTATAATAACAATAATAATGATAAAAATTATAATAATAATGATTGTTTAGGTACAAAGTCATAATCTTCATATTCGATACCACTTTGACACCAACGACCCTCTTTGGGTTAATACTAGTTGGAATCTATTTTGCTCCCCTTCAAATACAACATTGTATGGAGTATTTACATAGATTCTAACTAGTAAACCGATAACGGTATTCTAAACGTTGTTTGTCGCCCGGTCCTTTTTAGTTATCTAACTAATAAAAATCACTCGTTGCATTTTTTATCCTTTCTCAAGGTAATATTTTATTTAATAAAAATCTTAGGATTTTTCCTCTATTTTAAAACCAAAACATTGGTGTTTTATTTCTCTTTCATTTCGACGGAAACATTTGGTCCTTCCACCGGATCAAGACGAGACATTGGAAAATTTGGAGAAAAAAATTAATTAATTTAGTTAACACAAAGCCATCTGGTACAGCTGCAGCAACAACTACATATTTCATTTTTGCAAATAAATATATTTTCTTCGGAAATAAGGTGCGTACATTGGTCTTATTTAAAGTGAAAGTGCATAATAAAATTATAAATATAAATTCGAGTTATAAAAAAAAAGGGAAAAGTATTAGAAACATCTTATAAAAAATTATCTGTCGTTTTGCCGACGGCATTTCATAAAAAAAACTTTAATACTTTTTTTTTATCGTTTTACAACCTTGTTGCGACTTTATTTATTTAACCGTGCGTTTGTGACGTTTTTCTTTATTTTAAAATTCGTTGATACCTTTTGATCCAACGAAGTGTTTGTTTATGTGGACGGACATTAATTTTTTTCTATAAAAATTTTATTTTATTGAACTTTAAAATTTTAATAAAAGGTACACAAGGATTTCCTTTAAATATTAAAAGAAAAGTTAAGTGAAGTGATTAACAATTTATGTCCCTTTTATTTAATACCAAAAGGTCGTCGGTAGTGTAAAAAAAAACAAGTTCCTTTTTTACATAAATTATTGTGAATAAACATACATACAAAAATACATAAATTTTTTGTGCATTACAAAATATAATAAACTAGCTGACCGCCCCGGCTTCGCTCGGTATTTACTATTGATTTGTATTCCATAGAATAAGATGTATTCACAACCTGCCTGCTCTTATTTATTTGCAAATTTGTACAGCATACTTTAGGGGACTTTTTTTTTAAATGTTGAATTTTTCAGGAAAAAAATCATAACTGGAGAATGGCTAGACCGATTTTGGATTTCAAAATCAACTAACCATCATCACTCCTCCCTGTACCTTCCCTAAAAATTTTATGGCAATCGGTCGAGCCGTTCTCGAGTTATGGAGTGACAATCAAAATGTACACTTATTTTTATATATATAGATATACAAGATCGGTGTTTTTTCTATTTTCTTTTGTACTTTGTCCGTATTAAATTCGATTTTTTTATTTTAAATAAATACGTCACAAATATATATAGTGTGTTTAAACATTTGTTTTCTCCATAAGCACATAGTGTTGTTGTTTTATAAATTTACATCAAGGCACCCTACACCCATACAGTCCATCATATCAGTTACTCACATCGTGTATAAACTTTAATGAAATTTTTTTTGAAAATTTTTTCGATTTTTCTTGCGATTTATTCTTGGACACGAAGTATCTTCGGATTTCTTTGTAAAACTTCGTGTAATTTCGTGTTTTTTGCATAAAATTTAAAATTTTTGTTATTGGAAGTTGAAATTTTGTTTTTTCTTGAAACTTTGGACCTATCCACGAACTATCTTGATACTTGTTCGGTTCTCTTCGGTAAACTTCGTTTTTATTCGAAAAAATCTTGTCGTATATCGATATATTCTTGATTTTTTTTGAAAATTTCAATACTTATCAGAATTTTTGCGATTTTGATATATTTGTTTGAGTCTTGGTAATCCGTTATTTTGGAACTCAATACTAACAACATGTCAGCTCTAGATATTTTTATTAGAGACTCGGATGCACTTGTTAGATTCGATGAAAGGTTTAAAAGAATCAGCGAAGACGGTCACTCGGTTTTTAGTCTCGAAATTCGAGGAAAGGAACTAAGTTCAATGTGGAATCAAGTTAAGTCTTCCTACCGGGATGTCTTAGATTCTTTGGCTACTGCGGAAGCGCCGAAAACTTCTAAATCTCGTGGCGACGTGAAAACAGGTGATACTGAATACGTGTCAGTGGATTCCAAATACGAGTCCACTTTCAACATTTATGTTAATTGTTTGGCGACAATTAATGAGAAGTTGCGCAATCTGGAGAAGGCCAGCTCTAAGGGGATTGAAAAATCTTCTTCAGTTTCTGATAACGCTGATCCGGATTTTCACCGATTAGCTCTTCCACCGTGTAATATACCAGTCTTTGATAGTAGTGTTCTTTCATGGCCTACTTTTAGGGATCTATTCACAGCTGTGGTTATAAAAAATTCGCGTCTTAGTCAAATTGAACGGTTATGCCATTTGATCGAGAAGACAAGTGGAGAGGCAAAGGGGATTGTTTCGAAAGCTCCTCTTACCAATAATGGGTTTGACATCGCTTGGAAAAGTCTGAACGACAAATATGAGAATCTGCGTTTGACAGTGAATCATCACTTAAATGCACTTTTTAACCTTTCGGTCCATGATAAAGAGACTATCGATGGCCGGAAATCTTTACAACGCGGTATTAATGCTTTCTTTTCGGGTTTGTCTGTTTTGGATATTGCTACGACTGATCCTCTTGTATCTCACATTATCGTTTATATTTGTCTGCAACGTTTACCTTCTATTACCGTTGATAAGTGGGAATCCACAGTGAAAGAAAAAAAGATAATGTCGAAATGGAGTGATTTGGATAACTTTCTGACGGAGAGAATTGACACTTTAGAGTGTGCGCGTGATTTGAAAGGTTCTCACCTTTCGAAGAAAACATCTCCTGAAGTGAAAGTGAAATCTCATGCGACTAAAACGTCATCGTCAAAAGAGCCTGCTTGTGTTCTGTGTAAGAATCAGTTTCATTTCTTGCGCTCTTGTCCGCGTTTTAAAAGATTATCCGTTGCAGAGCGATTTGCAACGGTGAAAAAATTTAAATTGTGTGTGAATTGCCTGTCAAAGGCACATGAAGCTAGAAATTGTTCTAGTACTTATACTTGTTCCAAGTGTAAACAACGCCACCATTCATTGCTTCACCGAGAATCATCAGCTTCGGTTGGGGATAATAATGCGAGTTCAGCGGCAATCTCGGTTGCGACCCCGCAAGTTTCTACTTTAGTATCCAATCCTAACGTTCAATCTACTTCTAGTGGATTGAATCCTATAGCCCCCTCTAACCGTCAGGTATTTCATACCTCAGAGAAGCGGACTGTGCTCTTGGGAACGGCCATGGTGAGTATATCTCACCTGAGTACTACGTACCCTGCCCGGGAACTTATTGATCCGGCTTCTGAAGCTTCATTTATTTCTGAGCGTTTGCGGAATCGTTTAGATCTTCCGACGCATTCGACGAGTGCACAGATATCAGGAGTAAATCAGACGGTCTCAGCTACAACGAGAAAACTTTGTTATCTAACAATTGGTTCGTCGTTATATCCATCAATTGTTTTGGAAACTATGGATTTGGTGTTACCAAATATCTCGGGTAACTTGCCATCGTTCACGGTACCAGCTCATATAATGAGGAGTTTGCCAGATTTACGTTTGGCAGATATCAACTTTTATGATAGTGGTCCTGTGGATCTTTTGATTGGCGCGAACTTATATCCCAGAATACTTCTGGGTGGAATCCGCCAAAATATTTTGGGCTCATTAGTGGCTCAAAATACTATTTTCGGATGGATAATTACTGGTCCAGTTGTTCAACCACAAATTCAAGTCTATTTGACTAAGGTAGACTTTTCTGAAGACGATAGTCTTAACAAAAATCTTCTTAGATTTTGGGAAATCGAGGAACCTCCTCGGAAAAACATTTTGTGACAAATTCTGTGAAAATAATTATAAATCGACTACACGTCGCGGCCCTGATGGTCGCTACATCGTGACTCTTCCTTTTAAACCGGAATTTCCGAAGATATTATCTTTGGGAACTTCTAGATCGAATGTTATGGGACAATATCTTAGGAATGAATCATCTCTTCGGCGCAAACCCGAAGTTAAGGAATTGTACGACGACGTCGTTAGGGAGTATTTAGACTTAGGTCATATGAAATTAGTTTCAGAAAATGTTTTGTCTTCCTCTTCTTGTTACCTTCCACATCATCCAGTTATTAAACCGGAAAAGAAAACTACCAAATTGCGTGTGGTTTTCAACGCGTCTAACAAAACTTCTAACGGAAAAAGTTTAAATGACTGCCTTTATATTGGTCCGACTTTACAAGCGAATTTGATTTTATTAATTCTTCGATGGCGTCTTTTTAGGTTCGTTTTCAATTGTGACATTACTCAGATGTACAGGCAAATACGGGTCGATCCTGCTCATACTCCATATCAGCGAATTTTGTTTAGGAACTCTCCAACGGAGAACGTAACGGACTTTGAGTTACTGACAGTGACTTTTGGCGTTAATTGTGCCCCATATCTTGCCATTCGGACATTGTTGCAATTGGCAGAAGACTGCGAAGCTGAGTACCCGTTAGCATCACACATTCTTAGGAAGTGTATGTACGTTGACGACGTTTTAACGGGAACTCACGATGTGTCTTCTGCTTTGATCGCTCGTGATCAACTAACAGCTGCATTATCTACAGCTGGCTTTGAACTTAGATTTTGAACGGAATTCCCCCGGAACATTTAATAGACACTAAGCTACTTACTTGTGTAGAGTCAAGTAGTTCGAAGATGTTGGGTATCCAGTGGAATGCTCAATTGGACTCATTTTATTTTAAAGTGAATCCCATTCCACATAAAATCGGGTATACAAAGAAGAAAGTTCTGTCTACTATCGCTAGACTATTTGACCCTGTTGGTTGGCTGGGTCCAGTGATTATTGTCGCTAAAATGATCATGCAGAGGATTTAGCTAGATCATATCGATTGGGACGATTTGCTTCCAATTTCTACGGAAAATGAGTGGAATAAATTTGTAGCTTCATATCATGAAGTTAATTCCATCCAGATCCCTAGATGGGTGAACTATACACCTGATTGCTCGGTGGAGTTACACGTTTTTTCTGATGCCTCGGAAAAGGCATACGCGGGGGTGATTTATATTCGTATAGTTACTCCATGCGGGGATATTCGAACCCATTTACTTTCGTCAAAAACGAAAGTGGCTCCTATTAAGTCAATTTCACTACCGCGTCTTGAACTTTGTGGTGCGGTATTGGCCTCTGAACTTTTACAGACGGTTTTGAGTGAAATTGATATTAAGCTCGAACGAGTTTATTGTTGGACTGATTCCACAATCGTCCTGTCCTGGTTAAAAAAGGACCCTTGCACATGGACCACGTTTGTTAGAAATAGGGTTTGTCAAGTTTAGCAAAATGTTGGCAACCATAATTGGTACCACGTTCGGTCTGAAGATAATCCAGCCGATTTGGGTAGTCGCGGTATGTCACCTTCAGAGTTGGACAACCATCCACACTGGCCCACACTGGCTGCTTCAGGACAAAACGCACTGGAATATTACTGATCTTTCTAGTCTGGAAACCGATTTTGAAGTTCGTGCCGTTAAAACTCATACTTCGTTCTTTACGGACAATAAAGGGAAAGATACATACAGTAAAGTACGGATAAATGCACATCGGTTTTCGCCCGACTTTTTGTGCACTTATCCATTCTTTGCATTTATGCTAACCTCGGATAAGTGCACAAATATTGCAATTATGCAAATATTACATAAGTGCACAAATATTGCAATTATATAATTATTGGGAAAAATAAATCAAAGAATTTTTAAAAGAGTTTATAGATTTTACTAGGCGCTAATATAGACACCATTCAAAATTTGAAACACAAAGAAGGAGTTAAAATATATATTTTTATATATTATTTTTAATATTTTTTTATAAAGAAAATAATAGGTAAAAATAATGCTGTTTGCAGGCCATATCCCAGACTTTTTAAAGGAGTTGGTGATATTGTCAAAAGTGAAACTTTTATTAAATGTTTTATTAGCAGGTTCGGCCACATTGTAAATAGTAATGGCCTTGCCAGGATTCGTCCTCATCCAGTCAATAAATGTAATCTTTACTGCTGATTTGAATGGTACATACACGCCGACGTCAATCGGCTGAAGGCGATGGGAACAATGAGGCGGAAATGTTAGCATAACAATTAATTGCTTTGATCGAAACGTGGCTTACATGATTATCCATGATCAACAGAATTTTCTTCATTATTGAACAGCCCGAAGTATTTACTATGTGTTCCAAAACTCTTACAAATAATTCAGCTGTCATCCATCCATTTCTCGAAGATAATCCCAGACTTCCAGCAGGAGCACTATACAAAAAACTGTCTTTAAACTTAATTCGTGGGAAAATTAATACAGGTGGATGGGTTGTACCAGCAGCACTTACAATACCACGGAAAGAAACCAATTCACCACGTTCGCCAGAAACAATCTGGCCAAATTGCTTTTTACCTGTCGCTGCTATAACTTTTGGGGCCTGCGCTACAGTTGTATTCCCGGTTTTATCAATGTTAAACATGCAATTCGATAAAAAGCGGAAGCGTTAACGTGTAAACTTTGGTATGCAACGCTAAACTATTAACACATACATTTTTTTCTGTGATCAAGAGTGCAAATATAAAATCCTAAAAAATCATTTCTATTTTAGTTGTGCTTTTATGCATACAAAGTTGTACTAAAAATGTCTCTTGAGGCTTAAAATTATTATGCACTTATGCATTTTTTGCATTAATCCGTGTTGCACTTATCCGTGCATTTTTACATGATAAAGTATAAAAGAGGCTTATGGCTTCGCTACACGTTGCACTTAAGCGTTTTTTGCATTTATGCGTGTTGCACTTATCCGGTTTTTACTGCATTTTGATATTCTTGACAGATTTTCGCGTTTTGATAGGGCACTTCGTGTCGTTTCGTATATTTTGAGATTTTTTTATAATTCTCATAGAACTCATAGGTCGGGTAAGCAATTGTGTCGTACTAAGACTCTATCTAATTGGGAGATCACCAGGGCGAAAACTTATTTGATAATTGTGTCTCAGAAATACCATTTTCATGATGAATATAAGTGTCTTTCGGAAACAAAACCTTTAAGTTCAAAGAGTTCTCTTGTACCTTTGAACCCATTCCTTGATAAAGGTGGTGTTATGAGACTCAATGGTCGTTTGGTCAAGTCACCTTCTCTGACTTACTCGGAAAGCCATCCCATTATTCTGCCATACTCAAGTCGATTTGCTTTACTTTTGACCGGGTTTGTACATTTGATTTCTATTCATGGCGGAAATCAATTGATGTTGCGGATAATTCGCATAGAATATTGTCTCCCTCGTTTAAAATCTAAAATTCGAGGTGTTATTAGCCGATGCAAGCGTTGTATTCTGGATCGAAAGCGATCTTGTAGACAAATTATGGCAGCTCTTCCTTCTGAGAGAACAACTCTTGATAGGCCTTTTACAACTACTGGCGTGGATTTTATGGGTCCATTTGATGTCAAAAGTTTTACTGGCAGGGCGTCTCGAATAACTAAAGGATATGTTTGTGTGTTTGTATGCTTTGCTACCAAAGCAGCTCATTTAGAGGCAACTTCGGATTTGTCCACGGCTACCTTTTTAACCGCTTTTCAACGATTTGTTTCACGACGTGGTTGCCCTAGCACAATATTCTCTGATAACGGCACAAACTTCGTAGGCGCGTCTCGTGAATTGGAACGAGATTTTAAGAGTTTTCTGTTGGAATGTCAGTCAACGATTATTTCAAATTATGGGTTTCAATCGCTTTCTTGGCAATTCATCCCTGCTGGCGCCCCTCACGTGGGTGGTCTGTGGTAAGCCGGGGTGAAGAGTTTCTAGCTTCATTTTCGGAAGGAGGCCCAGGGTTTGAAATTTACGTTTGAAGAATTTTCTACAGTTCTCACCAGAATATAGGCTTGTTTGAATTCGCGTCCTCTTTGTCCGATGGCGGAAAATCCCACGGAACCTGTAGCGCTGACACCTGGTCATTTTTTGATAGGTTCGCCAATACTTGCTCCTTCGGAGCCCGCGATTACTGATTCACCAATCAGTATAATAAATCGGTTTCGGAAGATGAAAGCCCTAACTCAGCATTTTTGCCGCCGGTGGAAAGAAGAGTATTTGGGTAGTTTGCATAAACGGTACAAGTGGAAGTTTCCGGAACGCGATATACAGGTAGATGATTTAGTCGTGGTTAGGCATGAACAACTACCACCGACTGCATGGCGGTTGGGCATAGTTGTTAAAGTTTATGTTGGCGATGATGGACATGTTAGGGTCGCGGAGGTACGCACGGCTAACGGGGTTGTAAAACGACCTATTACCAAACTGGTCGTTCTGACCAATTAAATGTTGAATTTTTGCACTTCCTTTAACATTTGTTATTTCCTAGCAATATGGACGCCGGATGCAATCGATATGAAGATGAGTTCCTTGATTATGAGGAGGAAATGGATGTTGCAGAACAGGAGTCTGCCTCAGCATCTACTGTTGACGCCGCTACATCCCTTCTTTCGGCCACTTCTTCCGTGCCAGCTCCAATATTAGCTTCGGTTGCTCCACCGGCCAGTGAGATAACACCTGTTGTACCAGCTGCTCCCATACCAGCTGTACTTTTACCAGCTGCACCCATACCAGCTGTACTTTTACCAGCTCAAAATTCATCGAACATCGTATCGTCGCTGCCGCCCACGTCCGAATCTAATTCGGGTCGTGTGGAGGTCTCGGGCTCGAATTCGTCGTCAAAGACCACGTCGGCTGAGAAATGTCGCATCTGTCACCGTCATCACCCACTACGTCGTTGTAACATTTTTTGGAAGATGAGCTCTGACAGACGACTCCGCATGGTGATTTTACATCACTACTGCTCCAGATGTTTAGCTCATAACCATATGGCTAAATTTTGTAAGAGCACGTCTAAGTGCCGCTTTTGTCAGGGGGATCATAACTCCCTGCTGCATTCATCTTATTCTCGTCCGTCTTCCAATAGTAAAAAGATTGCTAAAAGGTCTGACCATCGTCCTCAACCGTCCGCCTCTACAGAAATGTCCCTGCCTGTACGGCATATCGTAAACTTCTCTCCGACTCTACAGGTAAAACTGATGGTTCCGGGAAAAACCATTTCCGTTCGCGCGGTTTTGGACTCGTGCTGCAACGGCACCTATATGTGTGAGTCATTAGTGCGAAGTTTACGATTGTCCGTTTCGAAGATTGACGAAAAGAAGTTCTGTCGCCTTAAAATAGGGTCAATATATGATCCGGCTCAACAAATTGTGTTGACCGCTCGGGTAAGGGAGATGAGGGGGATAAAGACTCCATCGGAGTCAATCCCAGATTCCGTTAGGGAAAATTTTGAGGGATTACAACTTGCGGATCCAACCTTTAACCACTCTGGTAGGGTAGCGTTGGTCTTAGGACCCGAAGTTAGTCCGCGGGTTATGAAGGGTCGTATATATATATATATAGATTTATTTTTAACTTATTTATACCTTGGATTTAATTTTTGTTGCAACACCCCTTTGTGTTGCAAGGCGGCCGGCAATGTTTAGGTACAAAGTCATAATCTTCATATTCGATACCACTTTGACACCAACGACCCTCTTTGGGTTAATACTAGTTGGAATCTATTTTGCTCCCCTTCAAATACAACATTGTATGGAGTTTTTACATAGATTCTAACTAGTAAACCGATAACGGTATTCTAAACGTTGTTTGTCGCCCGGTCCTTTTTAGTTATCTAACTAATAAAAATCACTCGTTGTATTATCATCGTCAGCTTAACAAGCAATTTTTTATCCTTTCTCAAAGTAATATTTTATTTAATAAAAATCTTAGGATTTTTCCTCTATTTTAAAACCAAAACATTGGTGTTTTATTTCTCTTTCATTTCGACAATAATAATAATAACAACAACAACAAAAACAATAAAAATCTTAATAATAGAAACAAATAATAACAACAACAACCACAAAAACAAAAAAACAACGATAATAATAATTTTAATATTAAAGAAAATAATTACAATAATTTTAATACAATAATAACTACAATAACAATAATAATATTGATAATGTATAAATTACAATGTAAAGACTTCATATCATTCGAAGCCAATTTAGTACTTTTTTTCAATTTCATATGTACAAAAATAATTTAACATTGCCCATCACTATGCCAAAAAGTTCCACACTGTTCTAAACAGCTGACATCAATATTCACCCTAATACTATGTTTCCACGACGACTTGAATCACCTACTTCGCCTTCTGAATCATGTTTATGAATCATGCTGTTTACATGACTAATAAACTTGATTCGATTTGACAGTTGTCTTTAATAAGCAAACAGAATAAAAAAAACAGAATTTACAATTTGTGGAAAATAATTTTTTTTAATGGACAAACAAAAGTGAGTGGAAATTAGTTAGCTTATTTAAAAAAAACATACATTCGTATGTATTTACTTTCTTTACTTCCTTTAAAAAAAAATTAAGAAAAAAAATTTTTCAAAATTAAAAAAAATATTTTTGAAATGATTGAAGAAATAGCTATCTAAAGTCCTTTGGACAATTTTTGCTAGGACCAATAGGTGAAAAGTTACACTCATTAAAAAAAAACCCTGTATGACTAAAATTCCCAACTTTGACCCCCTCTAACTCCGGCACTTCTTTACTCATAGAGCTGAAAGTTTGTGTCTGGCCTACTATCCAATAGTACTAACCTGGTGCAAATTTCATCCAAATCGGAAGACATCGATTTTTAAAATTGGGTCACTTGACCACCATATACATATATATATAATATAAATTGTTTTACGTTACAATATGCTTTTTTATTTAATAGCGAAATTTGGGTACAATTTATGGCAATTTGGTACAATTTTGCCATTGAGGCGGTACAATTTAAGAATTGTAAGATCCCAACAGTGATACCAACCCGAACTTAAAACAGTGGTGTCAATTATGATTGTGTTGTTGCGATTACTGTTGACTTTTACATTCCCAGCGGGAGAAAACTGCGGTTGCGAGGCCTCATCACAGTTATTCTTGAAACTACAACAAGTACACCTCGTACAAAAACCACATGCAATTTGTTTTTTTAATCATTGTACAATGTTAAAAACAAAAATAAAACAAAATGGCCCATAGAAAAAGCATAATTTAAGCAAAAGCATGCTTTTGTTTTAAATTCAGAACAAAATATATATGTTTTTGTTGTTTAAAAGTCTACTTTTACTTAAAGTATGCTTTTTCTATGAGTATGGTTATGAGCCAATAGAAACAAAGATAATAAATAATAAATATATTATTTCTGTTTAGAGGCCTCAAAACAAGACGTGCGATACTTCCCGCTGAATGAGAGTGTTGTAAACAATTATATTTTACGCTTGCAAAATAAAAGAGCGTAAGCGTACATGTGAATTTTGCTTACACAATTCTGTATGACGCTGACATCCCTGACTTAAAAAAACATGACTGCCGTGAGTACAATTTAATATTTCAGACCGAAAGTAATACATTGATTGAATGTTTAAAGCTACGAATTTTCAATAATTGAGCATTTTGTTTTATAACAACGCGCTCCAAACACTAATTAAGTTTTGACGACTATAACAAATCAAAACACAAGACAGAAACGCAATACAGTAGTTTTCCGGTTTAACGAACCAGTACTTTGTCAGGACTGTTCGTTAAACTGAAAAGTTCGTTATATGCCATACTACTAGTGCCCTGTTATGAAAAAAAATAACTAGAACTGTATTATTTGTCGTTTATTTTGAAATATGTTTTGAGATCTGTATAATATATTTAAAAAAAATTAAAAAAGGTACAATTCATTACACTGGTAACATAAATCCTAAAATACATTTATATATATTTATATATACATATGTAATTTTAATGAAAAATATGTAGGTTCAAATTAATTTTCAATTTCCTTGAAAATTTTACATAAAAAATTTGTCGAATAATGTTTGTTTTTTTTTTTTTTGTGGCTTCTTCCTGAAGTTCTCTTAAAAGCAATAAAGTTGACAAATTAACATTATTTTGTTGAGCCCATTGAATACAAATTTCGACGCTTTTGATAGCATCTATGTGTTTAATTTGTTGCTCTAAGGGCCATTATTACAACTTGCCTTTAATGTTCTTAATAATAAAAAGTAACTTTAATTAAAGTGAGGAATAAAGTGACCTTTAAAATTTTTCGTTATTACAACTTCCTTGTAAAATAAAATTATTTTTTTTTCTAAAATATGGCAATACCAGTGAGAAACCGATTACTTTTGACAAATTACTGACAAGAAACAGCAAATTTTTTGTGTTTGTGAAAATATTTGTTTGTGAAAAAAATATAAATCAAACGTCTGCTTTCCATTTTTGTTTATCAAATTATTTATTCGCAAAACAAAATTAAAATTAATTTATTTTTCATAAAGTTGTCAATTTTTCAGAACATATGGCAACTTCAAATACGTAAACCTCACTATAAAATTAAAGGCAAGATGATCTTCCCTTTAGCTTATCGGTCGGTTTAGATTAAAGCAAACTTATAATAACCAAATACTTCTTATCTGTCCGATAACATCATACCTTTAACTATTGCCAAGTTGTAATAATGGGCCTAAATGTTCTTCATGATCGATTTATTCTATATCATGGTTATCATCATGAGCACTTGCACTCATTTTTATGTTTACACCACGAAAGAATATGCGTAACTGATCATTGCAGGATAATCAAACAAAAATGTTACATAAACAAAACCTAAAATAGCGATACTTTTTGCCACTCACTTTGTTTTTAGTTAGAAATTACTTCGCAATATGCTTTTTCAAACTAAAGTTATGAATCTGTTCGCTAAATTGAGCACAAAAAAATATTTTTGGTTCGCTATATAAGGTACTCAATGGAGCAAACTTGTGTGTTCGTTAAATGCGATGTTCGCAGAATCGAAGGTTCGGTAAAACAGGAAAACTACTGTAATTCGAAAACTGTTATTAAATGTTGCATATTTACTTTTTTCTTGATTTTATTTTGATTACTAAAAATTCTAACGGGGGACACATGCTTTTGTATGGAAGCAGTTAGAGGGTGAAACAAAACACCATTCTGAATAAACAAAAAAACAAACATACAAATTTGAGAATTACGTTTTTTGTTACATATTCCTCGCTGATCACTCTCATACTATGTTTCCACGACGATTTGAATCACCTGCTTCGCTTTCTGAATCATGTTTATGAATCGTGCTGTTTACATGACTAAAAAACTTGATTCAATTTGACAGTTGTTTTTAATAAACAAACAGAATAAAAAAAAAACAGAATTTACAATTTGTGGAAAATAATTTTTTTAATGGACAAAAAAAGTGACGTACATTCGTACGTATGTACTTTCTTTACTTCCAGCAACAAGAAAATAATTTGCTTTGTTTACAATAATATTAAATTTTTACAGCTAGTGCAGATAAACTTGCGATAAATATTAGAGAAGGGTGCAAATTTTCGTGCTTCGCAAGTAGATTCAATCACCCTTATTCCAGTTGTCGTCGTCGATATCGTCATCGTTTTTTAGTCGACATCACTTCGTATCGACATCACATCGACACTAATTTGGTATTCTATAAACATCTTGCGACGATGACGACTGTTTATTGATTTTTGTAAACACATCTCTAATACTTGACAGTTGATTTATTTTGTTTTGGTATTTGATGCAAACAAAATATTTTCAGTTTGATTAAAATTTTAATTTTTGTGGTATATTTCATTTGTTTCATGTTTTTGTGCAAAAATGTTTTTTATTTGCGAATCAAATTCGGATTCGAGTGATGAACAAAATAAAAGAAACCTAGTACTACAAAGAAAGCAAATCAGACAGGAGTCCGACATCTTCAATTTGCCAGATAAAAAGTGGGTGTTAACATTTAATTATTTCCTAATGTTTATTTTGTTATTTCTTCAAAAGGTTTAAAAATTACTTTAGACTTAATAAAGCAGCCTTTAAATATGTCTTGGAAGAAATAGATCCTTATTTAAAAAGTGGAATTAGATCAACATTTGTTTCAAAAACAATAAAATTAGCAGCCACATTAAGATTTTTAGCCCAGGGGTCGTACCAACTGAGTGTTGGGAAGGACTTTAACTTGGGTCTGTCGCAGCCAGTCGTCTCCAAGATTCTGTCTGAAACATTAGATGTCTTAGAAAGCAGAATTTGTCCCCAATGAATCAATTTTGTAATGCGGAGAAAAATTAAGCTAAACTACATTTTTTTGAAAAAAAAAAAAAATAGATTTTCCCGGTGTTATTGGTTGTGTGGATGGGACCCATATTAAAATACTGGCTCCAAACAAAAACGACCAGCATATATACTTCAACCGAAAAGGGTTTTTGTTGGCGATCAACTTCTTTTTGACTTTAAATTTTAAGTCTCGCCAAACCTGTAAATACAATTTTTTTATATTTTAATACTACACTCCTTAAATGATTTCCATACTTTATGCAAACCATCTCCATCTCTCCTTGGGAATTTAATGCTTTGGTAATTTCTTTTCTTTGAATTTACTATTAACTGTACCTCCCTGAAATCATTTTGCAAGAGAAGGATTTTTTTGCATTTCTTCTATAAGTTCATCAAATTGTTGCAGATTTGTTACTTTCTTTTTTTGTTGTTCTTCCATTTTTTTATTTCTTAAAAAATTTCTTTAAAACACTTTATTCGTTAACAAAAATTATGACGATAAGATAAGAGTCGCATCAACACAATATCGTCATCACATTTTCTTACAGAATACCAATTATCTGTCAATAGTAATCGATAATCTTCAATAACGACAACTAGAATACCAATTTGAAACAAACATGCTTCGCTCTCTATTCATGCTTCACACCCCAATCATGAGTGAAACAACTTGATTCTCCATACAAAATTTTAAGAGCGAATCAAGTAGATTCATATTGAATCTACTTGCGAAGCACGAAAAATTGCACTCTTCTCTAATTTTTATCGCAAATTTATCTGCACTAGCTGTAAAAATTTAATATTATTGTAAACAAAGCAAATTATTTTCTTGTTGTTGGAAGTAAAGAAAGTAAATACGTACGAATGTATGTTTTTTTTCAAATAAGCTAACTAATTTCCACTCACTTTTGTTTGTCCATTAAAAAAAATTATTTTCCACAAATTGTAAATTCTGTTTTTTTTATTCTGTTTGCTTATTAAAGACAACTGTCAAATCGAATCAAGTTTATTAGTCATGTAAACAGCATGATTCATAAACATGATTCAGAAGGAGAAGCAGGTGATTCAAGTCGTCGTGGAAACATAGTATAAGTGTCAATGACGACAACTGGAATAAGGGTGATTGTGTTATTGTCAGAGTTGTCAACTTTTTGGTGCTTTTTAAAATTTTTGGTGCGAAAAATTTTTTAGTTGGTGCGCGGTGCGCTTTTTAATTTTTGGTGGCACCAAAGCAAATTCAACACAACTTTTTGTTTTAGTGTGAGACAAAATCGTTCTACAACAAAATACACCTGTTTGAGTACCATTTCATTCAACACTGCAGAATTGTTTTTGTGTATTTCGGTACGTTTTTTAATTTTTTCGAAAATGTGATGAAATCTTTATTTTTACTAATTTTTAATTACAGTTTTTTAATAATTCATAACTCATATACGATGAAAAAATGAATTTTAAATACGATTGTATGATAAATGAAATCAAATTCTTCAAAAATCTTTGTTTGAAAATCAAATTAACATTTTAAACATGTAAATAAAAATTCTTGTATAACCTGATGGTTAGGTCTACTGAACTGTAGACGAACAACCAGGGTTAGAGTATCAGTGGAATTCTAACAAATTTTATTGGAAAAAATCAAATAGAAGTACTTTAACTAGAAAACAAAAATATTTAAAAAAATTACCAAATATGTACTGAAATTAGCTTTTTTACCAATTAGTACTTTAGTTCCGAATATCATATTGTGAGTTAAATTTTGAGTGGTTAAATGCTTATTTTATCTTCATTTATTAAAAAAAGGCTTTTAGTAATATTGCTTTTACTAATAATCGTTGATAAAAAGGTTTTTGGAGACAATTAAAAAATTTCAAATTAATTTAATAAATATTTGAAATAAAAACGACATTTTTAACTTGGTGCGTTTTTTTGTAAATGGTGCGCTTTTTGCTTCATTTTGGTGCGTTTTGAAATTTCGAAGTTGAAAACGCTGGTTATTGTGTATGCTGCACAATGTGTTGTTTTTGTTTATTTTATTGACGTCTGTTACGTTTGTAGCTTTTCTATAACTATACGTACATACGTACATTAACATTACGTTGCGTTTTTCTTAAAACAACGTTCGCATAACGAGGCCTTAATGGTTGTTATAATAATACTCGGATGTTTGCTTTATTTGGGAGCTATTGCCAAATATGGACTGACAAATACAAAATTCAGCAGTGTGTACATATGTATGTATATTGTCATATGACCAATATTAGTATGATTTCTGGAATAAAATTACAGATCTGTATAAAATGTTGGTTTTATATCGATATTTTTTAGATATTTTTGTGGGTTTACTTGCCTTTCGGAATTGGTTTTTATATGGGAGCTATAACCAATTATGGGCCGATCGTCATAAAATTCGGTAAAGAGAATTCTATATATAATATATGAGAATATATCATGTCGCATTTCAATAAAATGCGAGTATTTACGTAATTTTCGGAAGTGGAGCTTATATAGAGGATGTGGTCAAACATGGACCTATATTCACAAAGTCCATATATATACATGTTATGTAAACAATTTTGGATTGGTAAAGTTATTTATAATAGATTTATACGTATTTAAGTGATTTTCGGAAGTGGAATTTGTATTGAGCAATGGCCAAACATGGACCGAACTAATCAAATTTGCGTTTTGTAATTTATTTTCATATGAAAGTTATTTTTGTTGAATTTTGTTTTGACATTGCAATTTTGTTGGCACATATGTAACATTGAGCCATATTTCGTGAAGAATTTTGTATGGGGTCTATAAGAAATCATAGACCGATTATTACTATTTTCATCACAGTTTGTCCTACAAAATTTGTGTACAAAATTTCATGGTATTCTATATCTGTAAAATAACTAAAAGGAATAGCAAAAACTGTTTAAAAATATCGTATTTTGATGAAGGTTGTTACACATTTTGGTCCATAACTCTGGTCCGCATGAACCGATTTTAATGATTAGGAGAATTATAAATAGTTTTTTGTAAACGTGAAATTTTTTTACACTGACAGACATACGGACATAGCTCAATCGACTTAGAATTCTATAAGGATGAAGAATATACGAGTATGTACTTTGTTGGGTCTTTAATGAATATTTCTCAGTGTTACACACGGAATGACAAACTTATATATACCCTCATTCACACTTATGGTGGTGGAAGTTATAATAAGGCTCGATATAGTTAATTAACTTTTCGATTTAACATATGGGTTTGCAAAATATCATTCGTTATATATGTAATATAAATCAACGTACTTGTTACGAACGCACGTACTTTAAAGTTTAGTCCGAGTATTCTTTATTTTTTGCCGGGTTTTATAAACTGTTTATATTAAAAAGTGCATTAAACTTGTTCTGCAAAAAATTGTCTGGTGGTTAAATATTACACTTGTAAAGCTGGCTATACACTACGTGTTTTTTATATTGTATATGTCAAATTTTACATAACGGAGTAAAAACATGTAGTTGGTGACCTCATAAACTTTGCTTGTGTAAAATACATGTGGAAATACATATGTAATTTTTTCGCTTAGAACACGCTCTATTTACTTCAAACACATGTTTTCAAATGTACATATGTATATGCCATGCGAAAAGATTTGTCGACGGTTAAATATCTGTGTATATCATTAGCCGGCCGTATGAAGAATTTGCATTAGTGATAAATTAAATATTTTTTTATCTCATTTTGTTAATTAATAAAAATGATATAAATTATTTAAAAATTTTTGATACAAGCTCCACATATTGTATATTAAACGACGAAAAACCTTAAATCAATATTTTTGACGCCGGCATTTTAGTGACGCCACCAAAAATTTTTGCAGCGGCTTTAACGCATTTTTCAAAGAAACGACATGGAAATTTATGTGTAAATAATCATGGCGATGTCACGTGTAATTGTACATACAAGTTGGTGACCAAAAATTAAAACCCTTATGTAAAATAACCTATTTTGACAGACATAAAGAAAAACATGTGGGTTGTAAACTTAAAAATACATAAGCAAAAACACGTAGTGTATAGCCACCTTAACTTAACTTATTAAAAAATATAAAAATTTTCATCTTTAAAAAAATTAATTTTGTTTTTGCAAATACATTTACAATCACTCTTAATTATTATTAATTATTGTACTCAATTGGAACTTTTTTTTGTAAATAAATATTCTATCAGCTGAATATTTATCTGTCAAATTTATCAGTGCTGGCAAGTTCGTAAAATAGTCAGTGTTGTATTATTTAACAATTAACCTGTATTATCGACATACACGTAAAGAATTAAATATGAATGACCAATTTAAACAAAAGCTGTACCTTATCACGTGATGATGAGAGAATGGTGGTTTGCTGGCTTTGTCATAGCATGTGTTATTTTAAGTGCAGTGGATTGTCTGCTTTGGTTGCTGAAGCTGTCTGTAAACTAAAGGTTTACACTGGTGCTGCAATGTCTGCCAAAAAATCGGTGTTGAATACTATCGTTTTTTTCAAAGCATAAAAAATACATTTTTAAACATTCAAAATAAACTTTCTTCACTAACTAATGAAATATCAGTTTACGTAAATCTTTTTGAGGAATTTAAACAATTAAACTGCCTTAATTCTCCACCACAATTATCGCCGGAACGCCGCAAATCATCCAGAAATAAAAATAAACCGAATGCTTCTCAAAGTCCTGCTGCTTCTAATGTTGTTGATTCTGTTGTAATTACTCCAAGTACATCAACGAGTAACCTTAACAGTTTTACGAAAGAAAATTGGTTGGAAAAAACAAAAAAAAGGTGTTAAATTCTAATGTCTTTACCATGGTAAGTCCCAATTGTTTTGCCCTGTAGGTCCTCTAATATGTAGTAGTGGTTACCTATTTTCTCTTTTATCTTAGCCTTAAGAAATAGAGGTGATAGTTTAGCATTAAAATGCTTTTCCGCACTACTTTGTGCGAAGTTTCTCCGAAAAATTTCTTGGCCCACTGAAAAGTCTTGAGGTCTTGTGCGAAGATTGTATTGGTGTTGATTCGTTTCTTGGGCTTTTTGAATACACTTTCGGATATCCTGTCTAATCAACTGAATACTGTCATCTCTTGAAACTCTAGCGGTAGGTTCAGTCAGTAGGTTTAGGTTTCGCAACAAACCATATGAGGTGGCATGCGTGATCATATCGAATCCAAATAAGGCGTGAAAAGGTGAACACCTAATAGCCTGGTGATAGGAGTTACGTAGGGCACAACGGATTTCTGTTAGTTTTTCATCCCATAAACGTTTTTTTTTTTTTTTTAATACATTTCATTTATTTATTGAATCTTCAGAAATTAAATGACAATAAGTTTTCGAATCTTAATACTAAAAGAAAATAATAAGTCCAGCCAGTGCTAGACAAAATATTATGATACTACAAAAAATTTATATCCACTGATCCAGTCATCTGTTTTGCGCTTGAGTTAAAGCAAGGGCATCCCTCCTTCTCAACCGAACATGGCCACTAAAGTTAACGATGTCTCGTGCAAGTGGGTTTGGATGGTGTTCAAGTTTGCTGATATGTTTTGAGGCGTATTTTGTAAGTTCGACTTTCACCAAAGGAATGCCTAGATCTTTGTGAATTCTAGAATTTTTAACGTACCATGGAGCTGCAGTAATCGTACGTAGAATCTTATTTTGACCCCTTTGAATTTTTTCAATGTTGGATGCTGAGGCAGAACCCCATAATTGAATTCCATAACACCAGATTGGCTTTAGAATTGCATTGTACAACAAAAGTTTGCAATCCAACTTTAATGTAGAATTTCTGCCGATTAGCCAATTAATTTGCACTGCTTTTAATCTGATCTGGGTAAGTTTTGCGTCGATATGAGACTTCCAAGTTAAACGACGATCGAGGTGCATTCCGAGGTATTTGACTTCATTGTGTTGCGGGATAATTTGATTATTTATTCTGATGAACGAGCAGGTATCTTTTCGCAATGTGAAAGTTATATGAATACATTTCTGTTCGTTAACCCTGATTTTCCAAAGCTCAAGCCAATTCTCTAGCTTATAAACATATTTCTGCAAGTTCTGTGATGCTATTTGATGGTCCTTATGGACGCTGATAAAGGCTGTATCGTCTGCAAAAGTTGAAGTATGTATTATGGGGTCTAACGGCATATCGGATGCATAAATCAAATATAAAGTTGGACCCAGTATGCTACCCTGGGGTACTCCTGCTTCAATTGGCTGAGCGGGGCTTAAAAAATCGCCTTCTTTGATTGTAAATTTGCGACCATATAAATAACTTTTCATAAGTTTGTGGGTGTTAGCAGGCAGAGTTAATTTAATTTTATGCATTAAACCTTAATGCCAGACTTTGTCGAACGCTTGGGAAACATCAATGAAAAGCGCGGAACAGTATTTTTCTCTTCAAACGACCGTCTTATCACATTTACCAATCTGTGTGTTTTTTCGATGGTACTGTGTTTAGCTCTGAACCCGAATTGGTGATTTGGGATACATTGAGTGTCGTCAGAATTGGAATCAACTTAGCCAATAACAATTTTTCAAACAGTTTTGAAATTGTCGGCAGTAGACTAATTGGCCTATATGACTCTACTTTAGTGGGGTCCTTCCCTGGCTTAGGAATCATGGTAATCATAGATACCTTCCAATCTGCAGGATAGTATTCTAGGCGTAAAATAGCATTGAAAATAAATAGGACAATTCTTCTAGCTACACGAGGTAACTCCACAAGCATTTTCTTGCTGATTTTATCCATACCTGGAGCTTTTTTAAGACTCAGAGTACCAATAGCGCTTTGAACATCATTAAAGCTAAGTCTTAGAGGTACAGGAGGTCTAATAACGAGTGGAGGCAAATCAGATGCATTATTTGAGTTGTTTATAGTAAACACTTTTCTCAAATGATTAACAAATAAAGTCCCCTTCTCGGAATCATTTCTAGCCCAGTCACCAGTCGGATTTCGCAGAGGAGGCTTTCCTCTAACTGGTCTATTTAAACCTCGTGCTGCCTTCCATAAGGAATAGTCAGATTGTGGGGTACTATAAAGACCCTCCAAGTAAGATTTAAGTGAAGCCATTCTTTGGGTTTCTAAGAAATTTCTTAGTATATCTCTGCATACTCGTAGCCTAGCTTTCACTTCAGGAGACCTGTGAATTTGCCACACTCTTATAACTCGTCTTTTCTTCTGACAGGAGATGATCGAGTTCAGCGAAATAAGTTCTATTTGTCCCACTTCTGCACTCAACGTCGTATGTGGAGGCGTGATGTACAGCTCTTCGTATGTCCTCAGTAAACTTGCCAATCGACCCATCAATATCCTCGGTAGTTCTCAACAGTACATTTTCCGTGCAGTGGGAACTTAAATACTTTTTATACTTTATCCAACTTACTCTGGTTTTAGATATGTCCCGAAATGGAGAGCCATTCCCTTGAAGGAAACGCATTAAAATAATAGAAGGAGAGTGATCTGAAGACAAGTCTAATGAAGGCTCCACTTGTATCGATTCTACAGGGATATTTTTCACTACTCCGAAGTCAATAACATCGAGAATCTTCCGTCGGTCCGTCGGTGGCAATGGTGTTGAATGGTGTTGGCAATGGTGTTGAAGAGTTCACGACCCTTCAGGGTCACCAGACGTGAACCCCAAAAAGTGTGTTTGGCGTTAAAGTCACCAGCAACTAAAAATCTAGCTCCAAGGGAATTGAAGAAGCTGCAGTATTGGTGTTCTTTTATTGAAAATCGAGGCGGCGAATAAATTGATGATAAAACAAAATTGTATTGACAGAATTCAATACAAATGTTTGTTGCTTGTAGGTAATCCTCACATATGTTGTTCATTAAATAATGTTTTATTCTGTTCTTTATAAGAATTGCCGATCCTCCACATGTTCTTCCGCGGGGATCTTTAGTATCATACAATACGTAGCCATTAATTTTGAAGTACGCTGTCGCCGTCAAGTGAGTTTCAGCAATCATCATGACATCAATCTGCTTATCCATCAGAAAGTGTTCCAGTTCGTTTTTATGTTGGCGGAGGCCGTTCGCATTCCAAAAACAAATTTTTAAACAAATCATTTCTTTAAAATGGCTTGTAAGATAGTGGTCGTAAAAGTGTTCATGGTTTGGACAAGTGTCTGCAATGTAGTCTCTATAAACATTGATCAGATTTTAGGTAAGCTCTTATACCAGCAATAAGCGACCGGTTAACCCATTCAGAGGCGTTGGATTTGGGGGAGCAAAACGCGGTGTATATATGTTTGATTTCGTAAGAGGTTAGAAATGCATTCAGATCATTAGCACGAAACTGACTGCCATAATGCTGACAATTTCTTCAGGCACACCATATACGTGGAAAATATGTTTTTTCAAAAATTCTTGAATTGCTGTTGACGTAAATTTTTGCAATGGACACACCCAGTGGAATTTTGTTAAATTATTTAATACAATTAAAAGACCAATGTAGCCAGCCTTGCTACGAGGGTAAGGGCCAAGTATGTCGACATAAAGGCGCTGAAATGGGCGAACTGACACGTTTGTGTTTCCCATAGGTGGTTTCATCACAAAATTGGGAGCTTTTGTTGATTTGCATATATCACACTCACGTACATAGTTTCGTACATCACGAACCATTCCAGGCCAGAAAAAGTGACGTCTTAACGACTCCAGTGTCTTGGCCATTCCTCCATGAGCTTTAACTGGTGTGTCATGAGCTTTTGCAATCGTGTCTTTTCGTAATTTCCAACAAAGCTGCTCTTGGTCTTCGTTTCCATTGTAGTGTTCATTACGGTAGTATACATATTTGTCAATTATTTTCACGTCAGTATATTTTTCAGGTTGAGTAGATACTTTTTGCTTTAAATCATTATAATCCGAATCTTCGAAGTGTGGAGAGTTTAAAGAAATTTCGGGCTCAACTATTTCCAAGGCTGCAACCTCATCATTTGGAATTCTGGACAGAGCATCAGGTATGACATGATCTTTGCCCTTCCGGTGGCTGATGCTAAAATTATAGGCTTGTAGCTTAAAGACCCACCGGGCCAACCTTCCACTCAAATCTGGTTGCCGCATGAGCCAAAAAAGGCTGAAGTGATTAGTTATCACCTCGAACTCCTGCATTTCCACATAGCAGCGAAACCTCTTAATTGCTTCCATTGCAGCAAGACATTCTCTCTCTGTGACGCTGTAATTTCGTTGCGCTGAATTTATTTTCTTACTCATGTATTCAATTGGACGTTCTTCACCCTGGTCGTCCAATTGCACCAGAACTGCGCCTATTCCGAGATCACTGGCATCACAGTGCAGAAAGAATTTCTTGCTGAAATCTGGATTCGTCAACACAGGAGCCGAGGTGAGTAACCTTTTTACATCCTCAAAAGCTTGTTAAGCCTCCTGTGTCCACTTAAAAACCTTCTTCGAAGACAACACTTCGGTAATCGGGAATACCACAGACGAAAAATTTTCAATGAACCGCCTATACCACCCCGCCAATCCAAGAAATCCTCTAACGTCTTGGGAACAGGCCAGTTGTTTATTGCTGTTACTTTTTCGGGATCTGTTGTAATTCCGCCGTTTCCTATCACGTATCCTAAGTAGTTCACTTTTGTCACGCAAAATTTGGATTTAGATATATTTAACGTCAGATTGGCTTTTATAAACTGCGATGCTATACGAATTAAAACTTCAATGTGTTCTGTGAAATCTTCTGAAACAATGACTAGATCATCAAGATACCCAAAAACAGAATGCCTCAGATCTGGTGGAATTATCTCATCATAAGTCTACACATGGTCAGAGGAGCATTGCACAGTCCGAAAGGCATTACTACGAATTGGTAAAGCGGCCTTCCCGGAACTGTGAATGCTGTCAGAGGTTTTGATTTTTCGTCTAAAGCAATCTGCCAGTAGGCATCTTTCAGATCTAGTTTCGTGATGATATTGGCCTGTGGAAGTCTTGCGAATATTCCCTCAAGGTTTGGTAGAGGATAAGCATCCTTTTTGGTTACGAAATTAACCCTCCGAGCATCTAAACATAACGGACCTTGTTTGGTTTCACAACCAAACGCATTGGTGAACTCCAGGGGGATGTGGATGGCTCAATCACCCCTAGCGCCAACATACGGTCAAGTTCACCAAACATCAGTCTCTCAACCGCGGGAGAAACTGGATAGAACCGTGACTTGATGGGTGTAGTATTACCTACATCAATCGAGTGTCTAATGAGACTGGTTCTCCCTAACCCTTGTTTTTCAAAGTTCGGAAAGAGATTTATCAAGCTGTTGCCGTTGGCTATCGGATAAAGGATATAGATTTTCATCTAATGGAATTTTTGTTAAGGAATTATTACTATCGGACAAACTTTCGGCCTTTTGTGTAAAAACGGATAAATCGGATATAGACAAGTTGGACATTTTATTAACAGAAAAAATGTCTACAGACGCAACAATATCTGGAAACAATGCAAACTCCTTCCAGAAGTCAATCCCCAGAATCAATCTTTGTGATATTGATGGTATCACAAATAATTTGATTCTTTTGCACTCGTTTCTAAAGAAGATTTCGACTTCAAGCCAGCCACAAACAGGTTGTAGCTTGCCATCAGCAGTTTTCACATTGTATTTTCACTTCGTATAACATGGAAATCTAGAGAAGTCAATTAAAGCGAGATCAGACCCTACACAGCTAACATTGGTCCCTGTATCAAGCAACCCTAATTCCACAAAATCTAAAAATTTTACCTTCGCATAGTACCTTAAATCCGTAGGATTAGAAATTATGGCTGAAATAAGGAACTTTCTACAAAGTTTCTTTAATTTGTAAAATTTTCTTAGCCGAAGGGTAGAACGTTTGGGAAAAATTTTAGACAAAGTAGATATATTAAAAATTTCATCTCTCTTTTGGTGGTACTTTTCCCAACGTTGGTGATATGGGACTTTAGGTGTTATCAGATTTGAAATCTCAATATCAGAACCAGAAATGTCACTTGATGTTTCGTGACATTTAAGTATTGAAACCTTGCTGTTCATTAAGTTTCGGGAATTTTGTAAATCTGGGAAAAAAGAGACATAATCGGTATTTGTTGAATTGTCACATTTGGTATTAGAACTAAAGTCGGGATTTAGATTTGGTCCTTTGGAGGACCTGAAGGTCGAAAGTTTTTTGTGTTTGAATTCTTTTTAGTTATACAATTTAAGCAATTTGGCTTATAGATATTTTTTAAGCCGCAACCGTAACAAAATATGGTTCGGTCTTTCAAAAAATTTTGCCAATGATGCCCCACTTCGTCGCAGTTCCAATATTTTGTGAGCTTTTCGTTAATTTGGAGAGCGTCTATGGAACAATCCAAATCCTTTTTATCAACATTTTCTGTGGCAGAATCAATTTCTGAAATGTAACGCCTATTCATACCGGGGTTTTGGTTTCGTGAGGAACTATTTCTACGCGCCGATTCCTCATTTAAAAAATTCTCGCGCACTTGAACCAGTTTTCTCATATGAGAAATAGAGTGAATGGGTACGTATAATAAATCTTGGCGAATCTCAGGCCTTAAATTTCTCGCCAAAATCTCTATTAATTCGAAGTCCGACATGTGCGTTGGAAGTCGGTCCATAATGGACAACACAGATTCAAAGAATGTATCAAAAGTTTCACCCGCCTTTTGTTTACGATTTCTTACCTCTTCTCTGATGTCATACGATGATTTGTAAACTTTGTATTGGCACCTAATTGCGTCACAGAATTCATCCCACTGTATCGACTGGACACTGCTTATGGTAACGCCAGTACCAGTCGCATGCCTTTCCTGTAAGCAGAATATGCAAATTCTTGCAAATTACTGTGAAATCACCGTTGAAATTATCCTTGGTAAGGGATCTAATGCGGTATAAATATTCTTCCACCTGCAACCCAGTAGGCGAACCATCAAATTTAAGGTTCCAGTTTTGAATAACTGACGTGATCTTGTCAGCATGTATAGAACTTCCACTTAAATTGGGAATAGAAATAGGGGTCAGGTTGTATGAATGATGTTCACTTGAACGAGTTGGTTGTCTATGAGGTTCGTTAAAACTGGTGTTATTTTGTAAATTAGCGGCATTATAATGATTATTAATTGGAATGACATTATTGTCAGCGGTCGAAACAAAATTCAAGGTTTTCAATAAACGTGTTACGTTCTCTTCAATAATTCGATTAATTTCTGTATAATCAATAGTACTAGCGTTTGTTCGTGGTGGTGTTGGGACACAAATTCTGGTTGGTGAGTTTAACACGTTTTCGTAGGCCATATTCTAATTTTTTTCAGCGACTGCCAAATTTGCTTCTGGAAAATTTTAAATAACAATATTACCCTGAGAGTTTACATCAGGAAAGATATGGTTTTGCGTACTACGTGTATTATATTGTTTATTCATTGCACCTCTGGGTTTAGGCTTAGAAACTCCTCTGGCCGATGTAGCTCTAGGAACTATAACTAGTTTCCTAAGTTCGGATAATTGGCAAGTCCGTTTACATTCTGGACACTCCGCAGATGCCGTCAAATGAGACTCTATGCAATTTCGATGAAAAGCATGAGAGCAAATGTGGATAATCAAACAATCGGCACCTTCGATCATAGTTTCGTGACAGACATGACATACAGAGGGCTCAATTTGAAGTGGTGCTAATGGAAGGGGTGGCGGTAAATTTGCCACAGGTGATGTTCTTTCAGACATTTTGATCGAATAATTTAAATTAGGAAAAAGTTTTTAAACAAAACAAAAAAAAAAAATAGAAAATCTACTATTTTAAACGAATTTAAAATTGGTCAACCCAAAAACAAAAACCAAAACCATCTATAACCCTTTCGATAGGGGTGAAAGTTTCAAACAGGTCAAATCAGAGATAATAAAATAAAATCAATATTTAGAAAAAATATCACTCCTAGTTTTAAAAGTTTTAGCTGAAGAATATGAAACAAAATTTGATTTTCTATTAGAAATTCCAACTTAATAAAAACATTGACAAAAAGTAATGATTTACAAAAACATTTAATTTCTTTTTAGAAAAACTTTGTAATTTTCAAGTTTTCTATTAATTGTTTACTTGTAGGTTCGCTTTAAAGATTTAATTTAATTATTTAATTTTTTATATATATATAAGCGTGCTTTCAGGAAAATAATATAATACTTCCCACTTAAGATATCGAAAAATTTAGATATTAGTTGGGTGTGTTCTTTGGTAAAAGGAAATAAAAGTGTAAAACATAGTATAGTCTAGGACTAAAATTACTGACACTGGATAACAAAACAGGGCTATAATGTATTATACAATAAATAAAATGATGTTGAAATTTTTAGTGCAACAGATAGACACATCCCAGCAAGCCATATGAGTCCGAAAAGAGTCTTTTCTGACACCTTTTTCGGAGCGTTAACGCTCTTTATGAGCCCAAAAAACAATCATAATTGCTCCGAAAACCTTCAGAAAAGAGGGTCATTACATTCGAAAATGGTCCGTCAGAAAGAGCTCTTAGATAATGTCAGAAAAGAGTCTTTTATGAGGGGTTTTTGGGCTCTTAAAGAGCTCTTAGATAATGCCAGAAAAGAGCCTTTTATGAGGTTTTTCTTGGGCTCTGTGTAATCTTGTTTTTATCATTCTTGTGTGGTACAGCTACGTTTTTTTTTTGTTCAAAGCACAAATAGCAGGAGAACAACGCTTTAGTACATACTGCGTGCCGACTCAGGACAGTAACAAGCAAATTTTTCTTTCGCTCCGAAAATGCTCTTTAGTTGGACTCTTTTCTGACTCCTTTTTTCGGAGCGCTCTGAAAATGCTCTTTTGTTGGACTCTTTTCTGACTCATTTTTCGGAGCGCTCCTAAAATGGTATGCTGGGATTGTTTTATCGTTTACGTATCCTCCAAAGCATATTGGTCATATACTTGCACTTTGCATAATGTATGAAATCCCACATGTACTATGGATGCTAATTCCGCTTTTAAAAATATTTATCATACATTCTATTCATTGGACAATATTGCATAAACTCACAGTTTGTTATGACTAAATAGAGAAAATTTTTTTAAAAAGATCTCCAAGTATTAAGCGGACAACTTATTCGAACGTTTCTCCCTCAAATAGTTGTGAAAATCCGGCAAAACCTTGCAAATTATTCTCCAAAAGGATCTGAATTTATCATAAAAACTATAAAGCTAATCTATAGATTGAAATTTACAAAAAAAAAACGGAAAATTTGTAGAGCCGAAAAAAAAACTTAAAGTCCTATCGGCCCCACTTTGGGCGCCATTTATGTAATGTGCACGAGCAAAATATTCACGTGAAAGTGTTAAAGTGAACTAACACAGCAATTAGTTTTTAAACTACAACCGAAACTATCAAGTATCTGGAAGTATGAATGAATAGGTGTGGGGGGGTTCGGTCCTTACCTATACATCATCAAATTCATTACACAACTTTTATTTTAGACTCCCTATTTTTAGAGGTTTTGGTGTCAAGGCCAGAATGTCGGTTGGCTCAGAATCTATTTCGACCTGCTCTTCAGATAATACTGAGTTCATATGTGTAATGATTAAACTCAAATATAATAAAATTTACCTCACCTGTTCGTACATCCCTCCTAATTCCGATGAATTAGTTTATCAACAACATGTTAATGCTACTAAAACTATTGCGGAATTTGTTGAACCTGAGGATTCGTTCTTTGCTTTTGGTGATTTCAATTTACCATCAATTTCATGAACAAAACTACCTGATGCTTCAAATTTAATTCCAACAAAATCTACAAAGTTTGATGAAGATTTTTTAAACAATGTATTCGATGTTTGCCCTTATCAACTAAACAACATTTATAATGAATTTGGTAAATTATTAGATTTGGCATTCGTAAATGATCCATGCAATTGTGTAATTTCTCGTTATGATCCTGTTACTTTGCCCGAAGATAAATTTCATCCAACATTTGAATTTATTTTCTCTTTACCTGCTGTACATAAATCCTCTACTCAAATTAATAATGAGAAAGTTTATAATTTTAAGTAAACGAACTACGTTAAATTAAATAATTTAATATTAAATACCAATTGGAACGATCTACTGTATATCCCTTACATACAGGCATGTTCTGAAAGCACGGTGATTTTAAATCACGAACGATTTTCAAATCACGTGAGGAATATTTTGGAGTTCTGAAAATCACGAGATTTTTAATTTTAAGTAGTGATTTTGATTGTTCTAAATCACGAGCTAACAGCTGATTTTCTTTGTGTTGACTACTAAAAAGTAAAAGTAAATCACGAAAAATGTAAACAAATCTAAAAAAATGGTCCGCAAAAAATACAATGTCTTACTAAATTTGTAAATTTTAAGTTTTTTCTGTGTCAAATAGTTAGTTTAATTTCAAAAACAAATAAAGAACAAATGATTTTAAGTGTTTGTGATAATTTTATTACAATAGTTCAATGGAAAATGCTTGAAAAACTTTAAGTGGTTTGAAATCATTAGGCTGTTAGGTGACCGGTTTTAAATCACGAGATTTCAATAATTTTTATGCACAGAAAACCTCTTCAGTGATTTCAAATCACTTTACGAAAAAGTGATTTTCAGAACATGCCTGATAAACTACTTTGGATGAGATGACTAGTATTTTTTATAATAAAATATATTATTTCATGGATAAATGCACACGAAAACACTGTTCTTATAATCCCACTGGTGCTCCTTGGAATTCAAAAATGTTATCTAAACTTAAGAATTTAAAGAATAAACATTATAAAAACTTCAAAAGATCTGGCTTGCTTGTGGATTATAGTAAATACTCAGTTTCTCGTGCTGAATATAATAATCTCAACAATTCCCTATATCAGTCATATTTACAAAAAATAAAAAATTTAAATACTAAAGCATTTTACAACTTTGTCAACTCTAAAAGAAAAACAAATGGATATCCTTCAGTAATGAAACTCAACAATTATGAATCTTCCGACGATATAATATTAGTAATATGCTTGCTGATTTTTTTCGGATAAACAATATTGCTCCAATAGTTATCCCAACACACTTTATACTAACCGTGCTATATCGTTTCCAAATATTGATGCTGAGAATTTATTGGAAAGTTTAAAAAAACTTAAAATTTCGTATAATCGTGGTCCTGATGGTGTTCCTAGCAGTATTATACACAATTGTGCTCACTCCTTGGTATATCCATTAATTATTTTATTCAACACATCCATTAAATATGGTTATTTTCCGAGATTTTGGAGGTCTTCATTCATAATCCCAATATTTAAATCTGGTAATAGGTCTGAGGTGTCAAATTATAGAGGTGTTGCTAAGCTTAGTGTACACGGAAAGAATTATTTTCTAAATCACCAGAAAATGTGGCTTGAATCAAGAAAATATTGCATGATTCTCGTCCAAGAAAAACATTTCTTATTTTAAACGTATTGTGGCTTGATTCAAGCAAAAAGTTATTTCTTAAATCGAACTATAATTTACTTGAATCAAGCTTTCGTTGCTTATTATTTTACAAAATAATAAGAAAAGATTGCTCAATTCAAACCATCGTTTCTCGAATTAAAACATTTTATTTCTACGTTCAGAAATCTTTTCTTTAATACTAATGCCGTTATATTTTCAATCAAAAGTTTCTTATAACAAACAAAAGTTTCTTGCTTTAAGGAAATGTTTCTTGAAAAACTTAAGAATTTATTACTCGATTCAAGTAAATAAATTTATATTTTTCTAAAAAAGTAAGCAATATTTTCAATAAAAAGTTTCTTGCTTTAAGGAAATGTTTCTTGAAAAACTTAAGAATTTATTACTCGATTCAAGTAAATGAATTTTAAGTTATATAAAAAATAAGCAATATTTACTCAACTCAAATATTGTAATTTTCTTATCCTAAACAACAGAATCTAGTAACATGTTTTTTTTTACAAAAACTGACAATTTACAAAAAAACATGTTTTTATGAAAAAAAAAATAAAAAGATAAAACCATGGTTGTGTATTTTTAATTCATTTTTATTGAAACAAAAAAAACTATTTTTTATTATATTATTATTATGAAGTAATACATATGTATATAGAATTAAATGTGAAAACAAAACGTAAAATAATACAGAATAAATTTAAAATTATAATAACACAAATTGTTTATTTAAAAATAATTAAGAGAAAGTTTATAAAAATAATAATTTATGTTATTCTTATTAAAGAATAAAATTTATAAATTCAAAAATTTATTTTACACACAGCTAAATGTGTTGTTTTTGAAAACGGTTCTACTGTCTGGAATATGACTTAAGATAAAAGGTTTTACATATATACTGTTAACATCGACAATTTTATACAAGTTTGTGCCTTTTATTTTGGAAATATTTCGGTAGCTCTTGAACGCTTAGAGATATATTAATTATATTTCACATAGTCAGTGCTGAGGTGAGGGTTTTGACCTGATTTGCGTTTACTTGAGTTCGTAGCTGAAATGGTGGTTTGTGGGCGGCCCCCCAAAATAGCTCCACTCGGGCCTACAAAATAAAAAAAAAAACCAAAAATTTAGTTCTAATCCGAATACCAAAAAATTTTATATTTAGATAGAACTTCAAAATATCTAGAAAAAGTCCACTTACATGTGTGAGTTATCTTTTTTAGTTCAAGAGAACTCATGTAAATACAAATCAACTCAAAAACACCGACATAAGTACTGATTATGTAAAATTTCATTAATATATGTATGTACATACATATGTATGTATGTATATCTAATATCGTTCACGAGCTACCGAATTATTTCCAAAACCACTGTGGAGCTTTCAGTGCAAAATCAAAAGTGCCCACTTAATTAATATTTTAATTTAATCACTTACTTATGGTAATTTTTTAATTATACCTACGAATTTATTTATTATAATTTTATATAATTCACAAAATTTTACGTATTCAGAGCCACCCGCACTGCTTTGAACTTAAAATTGAAATAATGATATAAAATCACTTGTTCAGCTTGCAACCAAGTAGAAGAAAACTAACGGTCAATATACAAAAAAAAACATTTTTTTTCTGGATTGTGGATTTTCTTGATTTAAGAAACGAAATTGATTACTTTAGAAAATAAAATTCTTTCCGTGTAATACCTAAGATTTTTGAACACTTTATCACTGATTACATGTGCCATCAATTATCATCAATTCTGTCATCTTCTCAACATGAATTTCGTAAAGGTTCCTTACTATATCAAATGTCCTTCAACTTACTACCCACGTTAACCAAGGCTTTGTACAAGAAAAACCAACTGATGCTGTATATACTGACTTCAGTAAAGCTTTTGATAAAGTAAATCACCGACTTCTTCTTATTAAACTGGATCTCCCTGACTTGATATACAGCCCCAGATCATTATAGACATTTTTCCAAATTTAACAGTTGGGATAATGTTTTGTTGTTTTAAGGATGTTAACGGCTTTCGCCACACCCTAGATGGTCCATCGTTGTACTACAACATCATCTTGGTCTCATCACAAAAAATAACATTCTCCCAATAGTCGGTTGAATGTGAAACGTTTAGAGTAGCGAAGGAAAATCGTTTCTCTACATTTGCTGCTGACAATAGCGGCTACTTTCTTGCTGCTCTTGAAGTGTATTTATTTTTTATTAATGTCTGACGCACTGTTTCGTGGCAAACAACAACACCAAGCTCTTCATTCTGCTCTGCCGCAAGTGCTCTAGTGGATATTTTTGGGTTTTGAGCCACTTTTCTTATGATTAATCGCTCGGCACGTTTGTTTATCTTATTTTTTCGGCCACCTACATGTTTTAATTCCAGCCTATCTTCCTTATCAGCTCGATTTATGACATTATAAATTGTTCTTCTTGACACTGAGAACATTTCTGACAACTCCTCCACACTTTTTCCTAATTGGCGATTATAATAAATCATTTGTATAAGATTGTTTGATAATCTTTTTCCTGGCATTTTAAATACTTTTAATTATGCTTATTTACGACTCATATGTGACAATAATTTTCATAAACTAACTTAAACAGTCATTGTTACGTAAAATATTTTCATTTTATAACGGTAAATCACCGCTAATTTAAAAAGAGATAAAAAAGTAAAGAGTTTATTAACAGCGAAACAAATAAAACATTGTTGTGCAAAGAGTTTATTGACAGTATGAAATGAAGTATAAATTAGTTTTTGTTGTATTTTTTTGTTTTTTCAGACTGGTTCCAAATTTTTTTCCACCATGATCTTTTAAAATATCTATAAATTAATGTATATACAAAAAAAATATAATTTTTACAAAAGAATGACAATTGAATTGCTTAAAACTTAACTAAACCGTGTTTTTTTTCAGTGTGCAAACTCATTATTGACAGACTGTATATATTATTTTTCCGTAGATAAATAGTGCACACAATCATTAGTTGTTCATTGGGATGGCAAATTAATGGAAGCAATAGTTGGTAAACAAAAAAGTTGAGCGAATCGCAATTCTCGTCAGTTATAAAGGCACCGCAAAATTTCTCAGTGCAGCAATTGTAGAACCCGCCACGGGAGTGAATATTGCGGGCGCTGTTCGTAATGCTTTAATCACTTAAACACTGGTCCTAACAATGGTGCAATGGCATTCTTACAACAATATTTATAACGGAAATTAATCAAACTTGCATGTCGTCATCATATTTTCGAAATTGTCTTGAAAAGTGTCTTTGACTTAAAATACTCAGCGACCAGTGCTCCCGAAGTTCCTATTTTCAATCGATTTGCGGAAGCTTGGGACAATCTCAATCACACTTCATTCAAATGCGGTCTCGATGACGAAATTGTCCGTTCAAAAATAAGCGAAGAGGATTGTGATGAAGTCAAACATTTCTGCTATCAAAATTTACAAAAAGATCAAATTCGCGCTGATTATAAAGAATTTCTACAGCTCACAGTCACATTCCTTGGTGGAAACGGTGGCAATTTTCGGACGTGTAGTTCAACGTCGCATGTAGGGTAGCCAGATTTGAAATACGGAAAAACAGTACATCTTATACAAAAAAACAGTACAATTCAAAAAAAAAACAGTACCTTTTATTTTTTAACGAAAACATAACTCTTTATTCATGTAATAACATTTTTATAATATTAATTTAATAAGTAACAAAAAAATTGTTAAAAATATGAGATCAAACATATATTATGAACGTTTTTGAAGAAGGTACATAGAAAATACAATTGAAATGACATATTGTATCTTTTATATCATCAAAGTCCTTTTAGATTACAATATTTTTGCTTTGCTTGTAATACAAAGTTTTAAATTTATTAGTTTTTGTCAATCTGTATATGTATTAATTTACATTACAAAAGTGAACTTTAAATTTAATGTCAACTCAATTTTACTCCTTTTTGAATATTTTTTAGTAAGAATAATGCTGTTCCAATTTACATGGTGTAGAAATTTATTATTTAAAAATCAAGAAGTATCATTTATTGAAAAAAATCCAATTTTATCTTAACCCCCTATAACATGACTACTTTAAAATTAAATGTGCCATCAGCTTTTCGAAAAATGTATTTAAATACGTTGTATAAACAACGATATATTTATGAAATCCAATTTGTTTTTTTAATATTCTTCATATTCAGAATTGGTTTTAAAACCGATATTTATTGAACGTGTAGCAGTGCCCTATGACACCAAAGCATTTTTTCTTGTCGATTTTAAAACCAATTCTGACAATATTGGTTTCTATGACACCCCTGATTAATCTACAATGTTTAATGGTTAGAAATGCCTTTAGAGCAGTCTCGGGCGCTTGCTATACCCACGTGTATCGCAACAAAATTCTGTGTGCGCGACGTTGGCACACGTATACTATATATTAAACTAATTAACAACGAAAGAAAATATATACAAACAAGTAAGAGTGCTATATTCGGCTGTGCCGAATCTTAAATACCCTCCACCTAAACGTAATAAGAAATACAAAAACTGCACTGGTTATAGGACTAGCATATCTTTATTCTGTGTTTTCTATTCAGTTTTATGGGTCGATTATGTATAGCAACCAAACTGGAGTTGGGTTGCCAACCAAATTAAATAAAATAAAATAAAAGCAACCACAAATTCTTGATTGCCATGTTCGGCGAACTCAAAGCCTAACTAAAGAAATATAAAAATTAAATATTAACAGTTCAACTAAAAATACTAATTATTCTATAAATAGCTAAGGCACAAGCCATAATGTTTACATGTGTACGAAAGTGGACAACAAACATAATAAACAAATGTATTCAGGTTTTCGAGACGAAGTCTTGACATGAATACGAAAGAAAAAACTGAAGAAAAGGAAAAACAACTTAAATAGAAATTAATAAAAAATGATAATTACAAAAAACTTCGAACCACCAGTCACTGCCTCAGCATCCAACATTGAAAAAATTCAAAGGGGCCAAAATAAAATTCTACGTATAATTACTGCAGCACCATGGTATGTTAAAAATTCTCGAATCCACAAAGATCTAGGCGTGCCATTAGTAAAAGTCGAATTTACAAAATATGCGTCAAAGTATGTCAGCAAACTTGAACACCATCCAAACCCACTTGCAAGAGACATCCTTAACTTTAGTGGCCACAATCGGTTGAAAAGGAGTGATACCCTTGCTTGAACTCAAGCGCAAAACAGATGACTGGATCAGTTCAAAATGCAACTGTTCCCAGTTATTTTTTTCCTTTTTAAATAAAATAAAAAAATAAAGACAATGTACACAGAAAAAACTGAAAGTCGATTTCAATAACGAAATTCGCACAAACAAACAAATTTTTGCTTAAAAAGGGACCTATAACGAAATTCGTAAATTTGGTAAAGTATTTTGCAATTTAAAATGAAAAATAAATTCTATTAAAAATGTTATTCAATACTATAAAACTGTTGTCCAAACTTCAAACAAATATATTATCCAATTCTATAAAAATTTTGTCCAAATGTCAAATAAAATACTATTCAATTCTATAAAAATTTTGTCCAAACTTCAAATAAAATATTATTTAATTCTATAAAAATTTTGTCCCAATATCAAACAAATGTATTATTCAGTTCTATAAAAATTTTGTCCAAACTTCAAATAAAATATTATTTAATTCTATAAAAATTTTGTCCAAATGTCAAATAAAATACATACTATTCAATTCTATAAAAATTTTGTCCAAACTTCAAATAAAATTTTATTCAATTCTATAAAAATTTTGTCCCAATATCAAACAAATGTATTATTCAGTTCTATAAAAATTTTGTCCAAATTTCAAATAAAATTTTATTCAATTCTATAAAAATTTTGTCCCAATATCAAACAAATGTATTATTCAGTTCTATAAATTGTTTTTTATTAATATTTACAAGAAAATCTATACATGAGATCAATATTTATAATATTAAAAATTTGTGGATGTAGGTATTTCGTAAAAAATGATTGCACAAAACTATAAAATATTTCCGATTCTTCTGGATATTTTAGATTGAAAAGAAAGAAAGTTTTAAATAAAGTGTCAACAGCATGTAGAAAAGTTAAAAATGGATATTTTACATCATCGATGTAGACAAAAATTTATTGAATATTATCCAAGTCACCAATTAGTAGCAATTTTGGTTGTATGTTGCGGCATTGTAATTTCAATAACTTTAATTTCATTTCAGTTCTTCGTTTGATGAGGCCATTGTTACAAAACCTTCTTGGGAATCAGAAATAGTGTGTTTTTTGCGAATTTTTGATCCGCTAGGCTCGGTTGAAGCTTTTTGGTGTGGTGGAAAAACGTGGTGAAGCGACCAAAAATTATGAAACTTTGCAACTCTACAAAAACATAGAATTAATATTATTATTAATATAAATATGTATGTATGTATTTTTGTGATGATGCATTTTACCAGTATTCTTATTTTCCAATTCTAGAAGTTGCCTGGAAATATGCGCATTTTGAATTTTGGATTTTATTGTAATCAAAATTTGTTCCTTATGCCGTGTCCACTTGTCATGTATACTTTTTGCCAAAGGAAATATTGATCTACAAATTAAAAAAATATAAATATATAAGAAATCATGAAATAACTTTACATAACAGGAAGGAAAGAAGGAACAACTAAACGCTGTAAATTCGGATATGCCAAATCAGTACCTTTTACTGATTTCATACTAATAATACAAATTTTTTATTAAACTTTAATGTCTCAAAAATGTTCTGTAAAAATTTTAACGTCCGAAAATTTTCACTATAAAGTTTAATATTTTATAGAAAATTTTTCGATATAAACATTTTTCTACATATAATATTACGACATAAATTTTTTCATTCAGTCTCGTCTCATCGAACTGTTCGGACGTGTTACTTTTAGTGCGGCTGAATTTTCGGTGAAAAAATCGTAATAGGTGAAAAAGTGTAAAAAGTTGAAATTAAACAAAAAAGTGGAAAACAATAACTCGTAATAGGTTAAAATATATATAAAAAAAAACATTAAAAATCGTATAAAAACTGTATGAGTGTTCCTCTCAGATGTAATTCTGAGAAAGAGCTTAGCTCGTCTAGAAAACCTAAATGGCTCTCTGAGGAAGAATCCATAAAAAAATCTCTGGAAAATTTTCTCACTACAAGAGCCGTAGAACGGCGTCGTTCCTGTTCGCCCAATATAGTGATTTCAACAGATGAAAAAACATCATCTTCATCAAATAGTGCAGTCAAACCCAAAAAACAAGTAGGTATGGATAAGTACATAACCGTTCTCAAGCGACAGAGGAGCCCGAAGTCTGCTCAAGTGTCATCAAATGCAAAAGCTCCTAAGACCGTGAGTAATGATCAAAATAGGTTTGCTCTCCTCCAGACGGATGAGCCAGAACTTCCGAAGAAGACGTTTAAGCCCCCACCAATTTATCTGAGAAAGCCGACTTCCAGTAAATTGGTACAAGGAATTGTTGCTGTAATAGGTGAAAACATGTTTAGCGTAACCTCAATGAAACATGGAAATATCTGCGAGACAAAGATACAAGTGAATAGGGAAGATGATTTTCGAAAATTGTCCAACCAGCTGGAAAGGGAGACTAGGGATTTCTATACCTACCAGCTCAAAAGCGCAAAAGGACTCCAAGTCGTTCTAAAGGGTATAGACCCATGTGTTGATCCCGCGGAGATAAAAACCGGTTTAATGGACAAAGGGTTCAAAATCAAGAGCGTAGTGAATATTAGAAACCGTGAAAAGATCCCTCAGCCCATGTTCAGGGTAGAATTGGAACCTGGAGATGATGTCTTAAAGAAAAACGAGTCCCATCCCATCTACAATCTGATGTACCTTCTGCATCGTAGAATCACCGTGGAAGAACCACATAAGCGTCAGGGACCCGTCCAGTGTCTCAACTGTCAAGAATTTGGTCACACCAAGGCGTATTGTAAATTGCCGACAGTTTGTGTTGCGTGTGGGGAGCTACATGCAACTGCTCAATGCGATAAGTCGAGAACTGACTCAAAAATCAAAAAATGCAGTAACTGCGGAGGTAATCATACCGCAAATTATAGAGGTTGTCCAATTTACACTCATTTGTTAGGCATAAGAACCAACAAGACGTCAGTATTACCTGATCATCGTCAACAGCCTATTTTTGCATCGAGTGACAATTTCCCTCAATTGTTACGGTCCACTAGTCATGTAAACGCGCCTAGTTCTAGACAAGTTTCTTACGCAAACGTGGTTAAATCTAATATGCCAGGTTTGGAGCAGGAACCTAAATCACAATATTTCGAGCCTAATATTAACACTCTAGAGACTACATTGCAGACTCTTGTCCAAACTATGAACACTTTCACGACCACCATGCCATCCATGATGCAGGAAATGCTGAAAATGCAATCCACTATCTTGCAAGCCATTTTAAAGAAATGATTTATTTAAAAATTTGTTTCTGGAACGCGAACGGCCTCCGCCAACATAAAAATGAACTGGAATACTTCCTGATGGATAAGCAGATTGATGTTATGATGATTGCTGAAACTCACTTGACGTCGACAGGGTACTTCAAAATTAATGGCTACGAGTTCTACGATACTAAAGACCCCCGCGGAAGAGCTTGTGGAGGATCGGCAATCCTTATAAAGAACAGAATAAAGCATTATCTAATGAATAACATAAGTGAGGATTACCTCCAAGCAACAAAGATTTGCATTGAATTCTGTCAATACAAATTTGTTTTATCATCGATTTATTCTCCGCCTCGATTTTCAATAAAAGAACACCAATACCATAACTTCTTTAAATCCCTTGGAGCTAGATTTTTAGTTGCTGGTGACTTTAACGCCAAACACACATTTTGGGGTTCACGTCTGGTAACCCCAAAGGGTCGCGTACTCTTCAACACCATTGCTCAAATGGGCTTAGATGTACCCTCCAGTGGACATCCCACCTATTGGCCGACGGACCGACGGAAGATTCCCGATGTTATTGACTTTGGGGTAGTGAAAAATATCCCTGTAGAATGGATGCAAGTGGATCCTTTACTGGACTTGTCCTCAGATCACTCTCCTTCTATCATTTCAATGCATTTCCCTCAAGTGTGTGGTTCTCCATTTATGAACATGACTAAGACCCGAGTAAGTTGGATAAAATACAAAAAGTATTTAAGTTCTCATTGCACGGAAAATGTTGTGTTGAGAACTACCGACGATATTGATGAGTCGATTGGCAACTTTACCGAGGACCTTCGACGAGCTGTGCATCACGCTTCCACTTATCACGTTGAATGTAGAAATAGGACAAACAGAACTTATTTCTCTGAACTCGAACATCTCCTATCAGGAAAAAGAAGAATGAGAAGAGAGTGGCAAATTCACAGGTCTCCTGAACTGAAAGCTAGGCTACGGGAATGCAGAGATATACTAAGACATTTCTTAGAAACCCAAAGAACGGCCTCACTTAGATCTTACTTGGAAGGTCTTGATAGTAGCCTACAATCTGACTACTCGTTATGGAGGGCGGCAAGAGGTTTAAAAAGACCAGTGAGAGGAAAACCTCCTTTGCGAAATCCGACTGGTGACTGGGCTAGAAATGATTCCGAGAAAGAGACATTATTTGTTAACCATTTGAAAAATGTGTTTACTATAAACAACTCAAATAATAAGACTAAACTTTCGTGATGTCCAAAACGCTATTGATACTCTGAATCTTAAAAAAGCTCCAGGTATGGACAAAATCAGCAATAAAATGCTTGTGGAGTTACCTCGTGTAGCAAGAAGAATTATCCTCTTTATCTTCAACGCTATTTTACGCCTAGAATACTATCCTGCAGATTGGAAGGTGTCTATGATCACTATGATTCCTAAGCCAGGGAAGGACCACACCAAAGTGGAGTCATATAGGCCAATTAGTCTACTGCCGACAATTTCAAAACTGTTTGAAAAATTGTTAATGACTAAGTTGACTCCAATTCTGAATGACACTGAATGTATTCCTAATCATCAATTCGGCTTCAGGGCTAAACACAGCACCATCGAACAAACACACAGATTGGTAAATGTGATAAGAGGGTCGTTTGAAGACAAAAAATACTGCTCCGCTCTTTTCATTGATGTGTGGCAAGCGTTCGACAAAGTTTGGCATGACGGTTTAATGCACAAAATAAAATTAACTCTGCCTGCTAACACCCATAAACTCATGGAAAGTTATTTATACGGTCGCAAATTTAAAATCAAAGAAGGTAATTTTTTAAGTACCGCTCAGCCAATTGAATCAGGTGTGCCACAAGGTAGCATACTGGGTCCTACTTTATATTTGATATATGCCTCCGACATGCCGTCAGACCCCAAAATCCATACGTCAACTTTTGCAGACGATACAGCCTTTATCAGCGTCCATAAGGACCACCAAGTTGCATCACAGAATTTGCAGAATTATGTTTATAAGCTAGAGAATTGGCTAGAGCTTTGGAAAATCAGGGTTAACGAACAGAAATGTATTCATATAACTTTCACATTGCGGAAAGACACCTGCTCGTTCATCAGAATAAATAATCAAATTATCCCGCAACACAATGAAGTCAAATACCTCGGCATTCACCTCGACCGCCGTTTAACTTGGAAGTCTCATATTGAAGCGAAACTTACACAAATGAGATTAAAAGCAGTGCAACTTAATTGGCTAATCGGCAGAAACTCTACATTGAAATTGGATTGCAAACTTTTGTTGTACAATGCAATACTAAAGCCAATCTGGTGCTATGGAATTATTCAATTATGGGGTACTGCCTCAGCATCAAACATTGAAAAAATTCAAAGGGGTCAAAATAAAATTCTACGTATAATTTCTGCAGCTCCATGGTATGTTAAAAATTCTCGAATCCACAAAGATCTAGGCGTGCCATTAGTAAAAGTCGAATTTACAAAATATGCGTCAAAGTATGTCAGCAAACTTGAACACCATCCAAACCCACTTGCACGAGACATCCTTAACTTTAGTGGCCACAATCGGTTGAGAAGGAGGGATACCCTTGCTTTAACTCAAGCGCAAAACAGATGACTGGATCAGTTGATGTGAAATTTTTTAGTATCATAAAAATTTTTGTCTAGCACTGGCTGGGCATATTATTTTCTTTTTAGTATTAAGATTTGAATACTTATTGTTATTTCATATATGAAGATTCAATAAATAATTAAAAGCAAAAAAAAAAAAAATATAAATTTTTTTTATAAAAAGTTATTATTGCAAGACAATAGTTTTTAAGTTAAAAACAGGCGTTTGCAAGTTGCTACAATGCGTTGTTAATGCTTCGAGTACAACTTGTAAATATGCGTTTTCAATTACACTATTGTCCCCGAATGGTTAAATATTTATATTAGTGTATAACACTATATGACTTACCAAATGAAAACCTGAAGGATTTTCATATTCTGGCCATAGATTAAAAATCTGCAGATATATTAACTATCGATGGTTATGCCTTCATCTAAAAAAAAATAACAATTAGATATGTATTTGAATGAAATGTATTTCTTTTTCTACTTGCCTTTTAATTTATCATACAAATGACTTAAATTCCATGTATTTAATAGATCATTTATTTTAATTAATCTTGAAAACTGCTTATATTTTATATTTTTTAAAAACCTTTTTAATACTACTTCCACACTTTAAATGATTTTTTCCACACTTTAAATGATTTCTTTGCATACTTTAAATGACACAGAATTTATTACCGTTATATATTTCTCTATTCCAGAGAAAACAAAATTACAGACTTTAAAACATTAATATTGATAGTGTCAAGCGTAAGACAAATTTCGTCTGTGGCATCAATTACAATTTCAAAATTGCGATTTTAACATGTTTGTTGCTGTTAGATCTCATGAGGAGTGTAGCCAGATATGGGGATTTGTTTCCAAATTAGGAATTTCTGCTTCTATTTATTTGGTGACAGACTTTCAAGGGGGGAAATTTACATAAAATTTTTAGAAAATTAGAAATTTTTCAAAAATTAGAATTTAAAAAAATTTAGAATTTTTAAAAAATTAGAAATTTTTAAAAAACTAGAAATTTTAAAAAAATTAGAAATTTTTTATAAAAATTTTTTTTTTTATTCGAAGATTTACTTCTAGTTAAATATAAAAGAATTTGAAATTTATATTTTATTTTTTATTGAATATATATTTATAAGAGGTTTGAAAATTAACACCAATAGACACAAAGAATGCTGACGAAGGCTTTAGCAGGCCAGAAAATGCATTACATTTTGCTAGTGTCTCTTTGTATATTTCTGTATGTTTTTGCATTTACGTTTTCCAAAGGAAAACTATGTAGAACATTTAACAGAGATATACAAATATAAATTTCAAATTCTTTTATATTTAACTAGAAGTAAATCTTCGAATAAAAAAAAAATTTTTATAAAAAGTTTTTACATAGTACTCGCAAGAGGAAAAATTCTCATTTAGTTAAATTAAAAAGTTGAATATAAGAGGTTTGAAAATTAACACCAATAGACACAAAGAATGCTGACGAAGGCTTTAGCAGGCCAGAAAATGCATTACATTTTGCTAGTGTCTCTTTGTATATTTCTGTATGTTTTTGCATTTACGTTTTCCAAAGGAAAACTATGTAGAACATTTAACAGAGATATACAAATATAAATTTCAAATTCTTTTATATTTAACTAGAAGTAAATCTTCGAATAAAAAAAAAAAAAAATTTTTATAAAAAGTTTTTACATAGTACTCGCAAGAGGAAAAATTCTCATTTAGTAAAATTAGAAATTTTTAAAAAATTTGAAATAAAAATTAGAAATTTTTAAAAAATTTTAAATTTTAAAAAATAGAAATTTTTTAAAAAATTAAAAAATCTGAAATTTTTTTAAAATTATACATACTATAAATGACATATATATAAATTGCCAAAAATTTTTCAACTCTTAATAACTAAGATTCGGCACAGCCGAATATAACACTCTGACTTGTTTCCCCTAATTTCATTTTGCTTATACTGAACGCATCACGCCGCCAAAAATACTTTGAAAAAAAAAAATTATATATTATTGTAACGTTTATTTTTGGTAAATAAATTTTTCTATCTAACGCCTATTAAAATACGGCGTTAAATTTTTTCGAGACAAAGTAACCAAAACTGGGGATTCTAAGTGCAATTTTTCTGGAACACTGCTCATGAATACTGTTCTCAAAAGTTACATCAGCCCTTTACTCTTGGTCCACAGTATGAAATAGACTTATTCCTGCAAATAATGTTGGCAAATTTTATATATGAAATTAATAGTTTCTTTTATAATTGAGTGAATTGTAAGAATCAATGTTTTTTATACTGTATTGTTTTATTCGTAAACGAAAGAATGGTGCATACAACTTAAAATACAACATATATAAAACGCTAATTTAAGAACGTTTTTAAATTTTCATACGAAAATATACTAAACTGGATACTAAATTAGCTGTTTTATTTTATATTTAAGGTTTACAACATTGCTATGTTAAAAACGTGAAAACCAAACAAAAAATTTAATAGAATCAAATATAAAAATTATAAAAAGTAAAAATAAATTCAATAATCAATTTGTCTAAATATTTTTTGGCCATAATTTTTTCTGTGTACCAAAATCAAATTTGGGAGTTAAAAGTGTCACAAAGCTGATACTGCTTGTAGCGATATAGAAGACGAATCTAACAAGTGCACAAAAATCATGGTTATTGACGAATGCCCTTTGCATGGTATACACCAAGAGAACGACCATTTAGATCCTCCGTTTCGTCTGAAAACCTCTTCGCGAACAACATAACGCTTTTCCCAAACTCTATTCAAAACTTGAACGTAGTCTGCGTTCTTGAATTTTTCAGATTGCAAGCCCGCAAAGATTCCAGAGTGGTATAAAACGGATAAATTTAAACAATTTATTTCGGAAAACTCTTCTGTGTTAGTACGCGAAATCGCATCAGTAACTACATTTTAGGTACCTTTCCGATGTTCTATTTTAAATTGGAATCCCTGAAGCTTTCAAGCTTTCCGTTTGAGACATGAACCACTTTAGTGATGTAAACTCATGTCTTTCTACATACGCTTTAAACTTTTTAATGTTTAGCATAGCTGCTAAACATTCCTGTTCGATAACATAAAAGTTACGTTGTTTTTGGTTGATTTTATTAGACATAATGCTATAGGAAACTTCAACCTCCGCATTTTTTTTTTGTACCAGTACGCTTCTTATTCCAGTTTTGCTCGCGTCACAGTGAAAGTAAAATGGCTGTGAAAAGCCGTGACTCTGCAACAGTTGTTTTCAACAAATCGGTTAAAGGTAATGTAATTCTTAATGCACTTCCGGTACCAATCGGACAACCGTAAAAATCGTCTGAGTTGTTTTACAGATCTTGGGGTCGGAAATTCTACAATGGCCAATATTCATTTTCTTTTTGAATCACCCCATTTTCCACTAAATGACCAAAATTTAGTTTTCCACATTAATTGTGGAAACGAGTTTGTTTCTAAATCTCTATCGACACTTAAAACTGCCTAGCAAGCGTATCTGATACAATCAATAAATCGTCCAGATAAACAAAAACTTCGGCTCGAAAACTCGGTGGTACGACTTTGTCCATTAGTCACGACATAGTTTGAGGCGCATTACAAAGTCCGAAAGGCATGACTTTGTAATGGAACAAAGGGCGATCTGGAACCGTAAATGCTGTATTTCAACGATTTATCCAGCGGGGTTTGCCAGAATACGTCTTTCAAGTCTAAACTTGTTATACGAGTAAACTAAGCTTGACCTTTCCTGATTTCTGGACAAGGACAAAAGGAGATATGACCACGCGCTATCTGTCTCCTCAATTACGTAATTTTCCAACATTCTTTCTAAATCCGCGAATATTAATTCCTTCACGATTGGAAATACTGGAAAATGTCATTATTTTATCGGAATGGCAGAACTTACATTAATGGCATGCGAATTGCACTTGTTCTACATAAATAAATAATTAACAAACACAAGCTGCGAAGGTTTTTGGCTTATCTGCAGAAAACACCCAGAGTCTTTGGCGAGAATCGAACCCGCAACCCTTTGTCTGATAGTCTGGCACACTAGCGCCTAGTCTATCGGGGCACCCACTCCTCTTTAGAAAAGGACGGAAATGAATTAATATCAATTTGTAATTGTTGTTGCTGTATTTCAGACAATGGTCTTTGAACGCTTGCTAAAAGTCTACAACTAAATATAAATTTTGAGCGATATAAAAAGTAATTGGTTTCTCTATACCACGTAAAGTTACCTTCGTATATACAACTGCAAAATCGGTATCTAAAGAATTGGTTTTGATTAACGATCACCAAAAATCAAACTGTTTCCAGCTTCTAAAGGTCTGTATTGCTGCTTATCGCAAGTTTTTTAACCCATTGCAGGTTTCTACATATTAGCAGCTCCACAACTATCGAAAAACTATTTGTCTATCCTCAAGACAAACCTGGTACCAGTGACCGGATTTCTAGCAATTCCAGCAAATAAGGGAAATCGCTGAAATTCTTTCATCTGTTGATTCGTCATCAAACATTTTGTAAACCTGTGGACAACAAACCGATATCCAAAATGAAAAATTCCCTTTTCCGACATATATCACGTAACTGTGAAACGTATTTCATAACTATGTTCTTACGTCTCAAAATCTCAACTAAAACGGTCGAATATGTCAATTACCTCTATATAAAAAGATTCGAAAGTTTCTCCACGATTTCGTTTCCTCTCCCGAATCATTTCGCAAAAATCGACGCCAGTACGCGAATCACTATATTACATACGAAGAGCACTATGGTCAAATGATTTTGCGCGAGGATCTATGATGTCTGCAAGACCAATCTTTAGACTCAAACAAGGTGACGGAGGTGGTAAAAATTTCCATTCAGAGTTTGCCTGGTTAATGCCTCAACTATAAATAAAACTCTCAATTGGCATGCTTTTAGCATCTCCAGTAAGCTGGACCTTCCAGTTATGGATTATATGTCAAACTTTATCGGATCTAATCGGTACATATGATGTTGTAATATTGCTACCACTAACATTAAATTATGACCAGGTTAATTAGCATCATCAGTAGGAAGGTCTAACACCTGTTCTAGCGTCTGTTTCTCTACAGCAGGTAAAGCTAAAATCTGCGAATTTTGATTAGAAGTTACATAGATTATTTAAATTAATACGTTGTTAGCATTGCAGTTTGTTGTGCACTTACTGCAGCTGAAACTATTCCTTAAATTTTCTTTGTTCACGAAGAGGAGAAGTAGTGAATAAAAAAGAAAATCAGCATCTGAATTTGGAACATTTACAGGTGTGGGGTGTGAGTATTGTCGAATTCCAATACTCTTTGAGGCTGAGCTCGAGCACGAGTTACAATTAGTGGAGGCGGAATATTGATATTAATAGTCGTAGACTTATTTATTTATTTAATAGGTCTATAGATACAAATAACTTAAATACATTTAAGAATTTAAATACAAAATAATTTTTCTTTTCACAATATCATTACTATCAGATTTTGTTGAAGTTATTGGAAAATTTATCTGTGTGCACATTGAATGATGCAATAACTTCTAGAAATTACAACATATACATAGATCACATATAATTAAACGGTAAATTTTATGTACTCTTTGTTTTTTGTTACTGTATATGTGTTTTTCTTATTACTTGCTCTTTTACTTTAACTGAAACTTTAATTTATTCCTTTTTGAACTATGAAATGTGACAGGTCGTAGTGTGCGTTTAAGATTGAAGAAATAAAATAAAATAATTAACGGAATAAATAAACTGTGTTTTTAATAAAAGATTAAAATATAAGAGGGCATAAACTAATAGGTTATGGACCCAGTGTACGTTTTAACTTGTGCTTAATAATAAAACAATAATAATGGACAAAACAATAAGAAATATAAAACCATTTGATGGTGAGAAATATTCTATCTGGAAATTTCGTTTGAGGTCCCTTTTAAATGAAATGGATGTGTGGACTGTTATTGTTGGTGACATACCCAGCCCAGATACAGAAGAGTGGAAGAAGATGGGTAGAATTTCAAAAGGTATAATTATTAAGTATTTAAATGACTCGTTTCTTGGATATGCAAGTAACGAAATCAGTGCAAAACAAATATTCGCAAATTTATAGCATGTTCAGATATGAAACTTAATTGAGTCAATATTCGGTTAATTGACAATATTATTTTAAGTGTTTAAGCATACGCAATTTTCAGCTTGCTCAATAATTATTTGACAGCTGAAAAACAATACAAAAATACTCTAAATGGTTGTTGTGTTTCTATGTAAACAAACTTACCTTCACATTGACTTTTCAATGATTTCTTTTGTTGACATTTGCCATTTTATACAATTTTGTTCACTAAACACAGTTTTGAACAGTGTTGCATTCGAAATTTCGTACTTATTGCGCAATAATTAATTGAGATTTTATATGGAATATTGAGCTTAACAATGGCGTTAATTGCGATTAACGCAATTAAGGTGCATATGTGAACACGCTATTAGGTGCAATTTATGAAAAAAAAGTTTGGCATCACAATTATCAATTCGAAAACAGTTATTGAGTTTAAAACTGAAGAGAGAGTGGCCACATTTAAATCATTTTTATATATTTGATAATCTGATTACTGAATTGCAAGCTGCAGGAGCAAAATGGACAAGGTGTCTCACTTGTTGTTATCCTTGCCACCAAGTTATGATGGGGTAATTACGGCTATTGAAACATTGTCGGAAGACATTTTGACGTTAGCATTTGTTAAGAATCGGTTAATGGATCATGAAACAAAATTAAAAAGTGATAAAATTGATACCAGCTCTAAAGTTTTGCACGCCAAGAACGAAAGTATTCAAAACGAGTATAAAAACAAATTTAATTATTTTAAAAATAAGATCAAGTACAAACCAAATAAGCCATTGGGGGCAAGAGTCAAATGCCATTACTGCGGCAAAATTGGACACATTAAAAAGAATTGTTTTTCTTATAAGAAAAATCTAGAGAACAAGAACCAGGAAAAAGATAAACAGGCTCAAATGGCAACAACTTAATTGAATGAGGGATTTGCATTCATGACCAGACGTGATAAAAAAAAGATAAAAATAGCGTTTCTTTTCTACTGGACTCAGGTGCTTCGGATCATCTTATAAACGATGAAACTCTCTTCGCAGACTTTGTAAAGTTGGAGCCACCTATCAGCTGTGAAGACAAAACAGCTGATTAAATTAAATACACTTAAAGAAAAACAGTTCAAGTCATACGGACTAATTTTTAATAATCATTGGTTTGAAAATAAAACAACAATAAATATACCTATGGAATGTAAATGGATTCTCTCGTTAGGAAATAAGTTTGCATTACCAGTAACGGACAATAATTTTTCTCCAATTAATATAATCGCAGATATAGAACAATGCATCCAAGACATGGACGAAAATACAGACAAGGAAAAGGATATAGCAAGAACTAAGCTGGCAAATAGTATAATTGGTTTTAAAAGAAAAATTAAGAACACTCCTAGGGAAAAATTTATTTTAACTGTTTTTGAAAAAACTAAAAAATTTTTAAAAAAGCACCAAGATATGATCATAATAAAAGCAGATAAAGGTAACAAAACGGTGGCCATGTACAGAAAATGTTATGAACAGAAAATGGAAACTCTTCTAGAAAACAGAGATACTTACAGAACATTAAGAATAGATCCGACTCAAAAACTTCAAAGACAGAATAACGACATCATATCAAACTTGGAAAAGAATAGATTCATTGACATATGGCAAAAACGTAATCTTACTTGTCATGCAGCTGTTGCCCCAAGAATATACGGATTACCAAAAATCCATAAACCGGAAACCCCTCTTAGGCCAATTGTGTCATCAATACAAGTACCATGTTATAATTTGTCCAAATATTTAGGAAATATCCTTAAACATATTATATCTGAAGAATATAACATCAAAAATTCATTTGAATTAAAAAATCGTCTATGTAATATAGAACTTGAGCCTCATGATATATTAGTATCTTTTGATGTCATCTCACTGTTCACAAATATTCCGGTACACACAGCTATTAAGAATATTATGGAAAAATGGCTAACAATAAAGAAATTTACAAACATTCCTAAGCCGACATTTTTAGAAATTTTGAAATTCTGTCTAACGGATAATAATTACTTTGTTTATGGTAAAAAAATAATTAAACAGATATTTGGTATGCCAATGGGTAACCCGCTCTCTCCTACAATAGCGGATATTGTTCTTGATAATTTACTGGACGATGCAATAATGAAATTAAAAAATAAAAATATCAATATTAAATACATAGCAAAATATGTGGACGACATTTTCGCTATTATCAACAAGGACGATAAGGACGAAATTCTTGAAACTTTGAATTCTCACCATCAAAAAATTAAATTCACCATCGAAATAGAAAAAAACAATGAAATAGCATACCTCGACACAAAACTACGGAGAAATAAGGACAATATTATTTTTAATTGGTACTCTAAGGAAACAGCGTCAGGCAGACTTATGAATTTTAACACCACACAACCCAGAGGCCAGATTATAAATACAGCGAGAAATTTCATAAAAAGGGTACTGAAGATTAGTGACGAAATATTCTATGACAAAAATATAAACATAATAAAAGAAATATTGACACAAAATAGTTTTCCTAAAAAATTAATTAATTCTTTAATAGACGACGCATTTAATCCATTGAACAAAAATAAGAAAATTGACAACACTGATGGAATGGAAAACAAAAAATTCTATAGTGTACCATACATCCCTAGCCTTACTGACAAAAGAAACATGATGACAACACTGAAACTAAATAACATATGTTTTGCGTATAAGCCTAACAAAACAACAAATGAAATATTCACTAAAATAAAAGCGCTAATAGAAAAACAACAACAAAATAACGTTGTTTATGAAATAAGATGTAAAGGGAATAACGAAGAACACTGTAATCAGGTGTATATAGGAACAACAAAGAGAGCTTTATCAACAAGAATAGGAGAACACAAAATGGATATTACGCGACAGAAAGAAACAACAGCATTAGCCATGCATATGATCAGGTCACATCATACCCCAGATTTTCAACATATTAAGATATTAGACAAGGATGGAAATATGAGAAAGAGATTTACGAAAGAGAGCTTGAGAATTCAGCAAAACATAAACAATACGATGAATTTGAAAGAAGATACTAATAACATATGTGCTAGTTATAGGGTAGCCATCAAATAAACTGAGTTAAAATATTTAAATATTATGTGTTTAATAATAATTTTATGTTTTTTGTTTTTTGCATTATATATGTTAAATGTAAATTCTTGTTTTTAAAATTGCTCTTTTAATGTAATAATATTTATAATATTTAAAAAAATGTAAGTTCTAAATGTTATTTGGTAAAAAACTGTTAATTAATGTCATGTTTTTATTAAATAGACGATCCCCAGAAGAAGTCGACAAAAAATTGACGAAACGTCGGGAAAAAATGTATTAAAATTGTATTTTTAATTACATAAAAGATTATAGGCCGTATTAGCTTAATAAGGAAATACAAACAGACAAAGGAAAATTGGCCAAATAAAAAACAACTTAACGAAGTTCTTTTTACACTTACGGAATTCCTTATTAAGTGAAACTTAACCCGATTTTTATTTCCTAATATCACAAATTTAACCCGATTTTATATATATACATATATATATATTGTACGTGATATTTACCCATATTATTGAGCAAGGAATTCGTGTGTCAAAAATTTACTTTGTTGAATATATATTTATTATACCCAGTATATATATAATTTTATTCTATAAATTTATTTTATACATTTTATTTCGCCTGAAAGAATTTGTTACTCTTTTTTAAATTGGATAGATTTATCTATTTTTACCCGCAGTTTCGTTATCGTTTCTTCTCTATTAGAAAAAGCAAATTTTTTATCTGATTTTTTCCTCACGTTGGACTTTAATTTTTACTCGTGTTTTGTAAATAATTTTTATGAAAATTTCTCCATATCGATTGAGATCAAGAATGGATGTGACTACTTTAATCCGCAATGCCGACCGTATGGCAGAATTTAAGGCATATATTGCCAGTATACCCGTGGTGGAACACCAACTCGGTGCTTTAAGTAGTCATGAGGAAGAGCTCAAACGGTTATGGGAAGCTGTTCGGTTATCTTATGACTCCTTGTTAATTGAGGCCGAAAGGTTGAAAGATCCCCAGATTATCGAACTGAAAGCCAAGTACTTTCAGTCTTACGGCACATACACCCGGGGGATATCTCTTATAACAGGTCACCTAGAACGACTTAGATTATCGACACAGGGCGAAAGTTCCATTGCGCAGTCTGCGCCAATGATTAATTTACCTCCGTGCGACACCCCAATATTCTATGGTGACTATAAGAGTTGGCCCTCATTTCGAGATATGTTCTCAGCTTTGTATGTTAATAACCCCCGTTTATCCTCAGTACAAAAATTGTACTACCTGTTGCAGAAAACTGCAAAGGATGCACATGATCCCATACAAACTGTGCCACTTACCAACGATGGCTATGAAATCGCATGGAAAAGGTTGGTTGACACATATGAGAACAAAGATGCCCTCATAAACGAACAGCTTCGAACCCTACTAAATATTAAACCGCTTTCACAAGAATCAGGTTCGACTATTAAAAATTTGCAAAGAACGATAAACGATTGCATTACAAATTTGTCATTACTTGAGGTAACCCCTGAAATATTTTAGCACGTAGTGCTGGTGTATATTTGTGCTACAAAGTTACCTGAAAATACACTGAGTCTCTGGGAACAGTCCAAAAGACTTTCTAAAAATTCCCCTAAATGGGATGATATGGACGCTTTTCTAACAGCGCATTTTAAAACTCTCGAGTCAATTTCTGACATAAGGCAGTCCCATTCAAACCCCGTTCAAAACTCGAACAAAAACTCCACAACTGCTAGTTCCCGAAATACTCCTAATTTTAATGCTGCCAAAAAATCGTCACATGAAAATAGACAGATTCAAAGTTTTGCGACCCAAACTGGGCAAACACCAAATGTTTGTCGTTGTTTCCTTTGTCAAGGTGCTCACCCCATTAGACTATGCCCCAGTTTTTTGAGTAAAAATGTTGATGAAAGAATGTCAATAGTGAAACGACTAAAGTGTTGTTCGAACTGTTTGGCAACCTCCCACGAGTACAAGAATTGTAAAAGTATTCATGGGTGTTCACTTTGTAAACAAAAGCACCACTCCCTGCTTCATAGAGATGTAAAGTCACATATGTCTGCCAGTAATTCACCCCAGCTCCCTATAGCCAATGGTACGACTATGTCTTCATCTCAACCCCCCGTTCATTTGAACCCCAATCCAGCTAGCAGTCCTTCTCAACCCCCGATTAATTTTGCCCCATCAACTTATACCGCGGCTCATAATTTGCAAACTTATTCCGCACAGCTCAAGTCGAACCCCAATTCAGCAGTCCTTTTGGGCTCAGCAGTGTGTATAGTGCACATAAACGACATTAGATGTGCCGCTCGAGCCTTAATTGCCCCTGCCTTCAAAGAGCAGCCTGCTCACTTTGAACCCTTTTATAGATCATCGTCATGTAAAATGGAAATACCCCCAGAAAGATTCTGAAGTAGGTGATTTACTGATTATTCGTCAAGATAATTTACCCCCTAGTGGATGGCGACTAGGACGAATAGAGAGGATTCATGTTGGACATGACTCTAAGGTCAGAACAGTGTCAGGAATTTTTACTCGACCCATCGTGAAGCTTGTTCTCTTACCCAATTCAGAAACCCACTAATTCTTTCTTTTTTTTCTCTCCTTTATTTTGTATTTACCCTATAGAGAATATGTCGAGTGTATCACGCCGCCTTGAGATCCATCGTAAACCCATTGAAGGTCCTTCTTCCTCTGAGACACATGACAACACTGCTGCCAGCAACACGTACCACAACAACCACAGCAACATAAACAACAAACACAGCACGCCGTTCAACCCAGGCCATCAACGTTAACGGATACGACAACCATTGTCATAAATGTTATGAACGCTCGACCCGCGTGATCCTTAGCCCTCTTTGTTGCAGTATAGCAAGGGGGGCGGGATGTTTACGCGCATAGTGTAAATGTCCCCCAATCATTGTTCATAGGATTGCTAATTGTTTCGTTAAGTTAAATTGTTGTTATTTTGTGTTGATGCTGTATGTATACTGATTTATTATTTGTTATTGTTTGTAAAACCCCCAACAAGTACGGTACGTACACGAAGAAAAGAAAAAACTGAAAATAAACCCTTGAATTTATATTTAAATTAAATTAACCCCGTCATTTTTATTTTCGAGGAAATATTTCAAGAAAAACACAAGTAGCTCCCCACACGCAACACAAACTGACGGCAATTTACAATACGCCTTGGTGTGACCAAATTCTTGACAGTTGAGACACTGGACGGGTCCCTGACGCTTATGTGGTTCTTTCACGGTGATTCTACGATGCAGAAGGTAAATCAGATTGTAGATGGGATGGGACTCGTTTTTCTTTAAGACAACATCTCCAGTTTCCAATTCTACCCTGAACATGGGCTGACGGATCTTTTCACGGTTTCTAATATTCACTACGCTCTTGATTTTGAAACCTTTGGCCATTAAACCGGTCTTTATCTCCGCAGGATCAACACATGGGTCTATACCCTTTAGAACGACTTGGAGTCCTTTTGCGCTTTTCAGCTGGTAGGTATAGAAATCCCTACTCTCCCCCTCCAACTGGTTGGACAATTTTCGAAAATCATCCTCCTTTTTCACTTTTTTTTTTTTTTTTTTTTTTGCATTTAATTATTTATTGAATCTTCATATTTGAAATGACAATAAGTATTCAAATCTTAATACTAAAAAGAAAATAATAAGCCCAGCCAGTGCTAGACAAAAATTTTTATGATACTAAAAAAATTTCACATCAACTGATCCAGTCATCTATTTTGCGCTTGAGTTAAAGCAAGGGTATCCCTCCTTCTCAACCGATTGTGGCCACTAAAGTTAAGGATGTCTCGTGCAAGTGGGTTTGGATGGTGTTCAAGTTTGCTGACATACTTTGACGCATATTTTGTAAATTCGACTTTTACTAATGGCACGCCTAGATCTTTGTGGATTCGAGAATTATTAACATACCATGGAGCTGCAGTAATTATACGTAGAATTTTATTTTGACCCCTTTGAATTTTTTCAATGTTTGATGCTGAGGCAGTACCCCATAATTGAATTCCATAACACCAGGTTGGCTTTAGAATTGCATTGTACAACAAAAGTTTGCAATCCAATTTCAATGTAGAGTTTCTGCCGATTAACCAATTAAGTTGCACTGCTTTTAATCTCATTTGTGTAAGTTTCGCTTCAATATGAGACTTCCAAGTTAAACGGCGGTCGAGGTGAATGCCGAGGTATTTGACTTCATTATGTTGAGGAATAATTTGATTATTTATTCTGATGGACGAGCAGGTATCTTTTCGCAATGTGAAAGTGATATGAATACATTTTTGTTCATTTACCCTGATTTTCCAAAGCTCTAGCCAATTCTCTAGCTTATAAACATAATTCTGCAAATTCTGTGATGCAACTTGGTGGTCCTTATGGACGCTGACAAAGGCTGTATCGTCTGCAAAAGTTGACGTGTAAATTTTGGGGTCTGACGGCATGTCGGAGGCATAAATCAAATATAAAGTAGGACCCAGTATGCTACCCTGTGGCACACCTGATTCAATTGGCTGATTTTAAATTTGCGACCGTATAAATAACTTTCCATGAGTTTATGGGTGTTAGCAGGCAGAGAGAGAGAGTAAGAAAATTTGAGAAATTTTGGTGTTATTGTGAAGCAAACACAAATTTTGTAGATTTTAGAAAAAAATTTAAACTTTGGTGAAGTTTTAATACATTATTTTATTAAGAAACTATAATGTTATTGAATTCATTCAAAAAGTACGTTTATTTACGATTACAACGTATATTTTGGTTTAAAAATAGATAAGTAATTGACTGAGTTATTTAAATTTTCATGAAAATAAACTTTTAAACATTTTACACAAATTGTATTAATCAATTAACACAGTTCTACAAAATCAGGCAATCAGGATCCTCCGAATCTGAGCTGAGTCTCGCCAACTCATCAGACAATTCATTTCCACTGATGTTGGAATGACCCGGTACCCAGCAAAGTCTCAGCACGTATTCGCCTGAGATTTCTCCTAGAGCTCTCCTACAATCATCGACCAACCTGGAGGTCACATAACAGCCCCCTACGGCTCGAAGAGCCGATTGGCTGTCCACAATATAGTAACCTCCATCCCCTTGTCAATGTTGTCTCTTATCAGTTCTACGTCCTTTAAGATCCCTAGAACCTCAGCCTGGAAAACACTACAGTCGTCGAGAAGCCTATATGATCTTCTGATGTCAAGATCTTCAATGTAGACCCCCGCTTTTATCTGACCAGCTCTCTCTAGGTGGCGTAATTACCTCCGGTATACGTCCAAAATCAACCCTAGTCCCCGCGTAATTCATGGATCCGGGTGTTCCCAGATGGTAGCCGTTAGCCCCAATCTCACCCAGTATCTTGACATGACCCTGAGTGAAGTTGCTTAACATCCCCAACTCCCTCAGTCTAAGAAGGCTTCTGGCTGCTATTCCCATCACATACTACTCAATCGGCAGAAGATGTAAAATAACATCCAGCGCCGCCTGAGGAGTGCTTCTCATGGCCCCTGTGATGCCGATCGAAGCACACCTCTGAGCCAGAAGGTTCCTACGACTGGATAATCTCAATGTCTCCCACCAAACACAGCATCCATAAGTAAGAATGGGTCTAACCACCGAAGTGTAAAACCATCCAACAACTGACGGCCATAGACCCCAACTCCTACTTATCGATGATCTGCAAGTATAGTAGGCATTGAGACCTCTTTTAAGTCTCTCCTGCGTGTTCCTTTTCCAGGCCAGTTTACTGTCAAGGAAAACTCCTAGATACTTGGCGCTGTCAGATAGCCCAAGTTCCACATCTCCTAGTATCGGTAGCCTAAAAGCTACCACCTCCACTTTATACCTACTTGTAATTCTGTCTTTTCCGAATTTACCGCTAAACCTTTATCCGTAGCCCAAACTGACAGTGTGTCCAACGTCCAATGCATGATTTCGCTAATTGTCGGCAGAAACTTGCCTAAAATCAATATAACTACGTCATCTGCATAGGCCACGACCTTCTGTCCTACACTATCAAAATGTCTTAAAATGACATTGACAGCCAAAAGCCACAGTAAAGGAGAGAGAACTCCTCCCTGTGGGGTTCCCCTGGTCACTAGCTTCCTTAGACGTTCCCCTTCCCAGTCCGAGTGGACCACCCTGCTGCTGAGCATCAGGATTATCCACTCGACCAGGAATAGCGGAACATTCAAATCCACTAATGATTGTCCAATAGCCTCTATTTTTAGATTATTAAAGGCGCCCTCTATATCGAGAAATGCCGCCAGAGTGTATTCCCTGATTCGCAAACCCCGCTCTATATACCCCACCACAACAGATCTACCCTTGAGGTAGGCATGTTGAGAGCCACTTATGATGCCGGTGTCAATTCTCATCCTCAGATGCGCATCAACCAGTCTTTCTAATGTCTTTAGTAGAAAAAACGATAGGCTGATTGGTCTAAAGTCCTTGGGTTTTGAGTGACCGGCCTTCCCTGCCTTGGATATGAAAATAGCCCTGACCTCTCTCCACCCTCTTTGTATGTACCTTTTCAGCACACACTCTGAACAACTCAACTAGTAACAGAAGCGTTGATCCCCGAATATTCTGTAACATTGCCGGAAAAATACCATCTGGTCCTGCCGATTTATAGGACCCAAAAGTATTGACCGCTCATGTTACCTTCCCTAAGTTGATCATATTATTCACCACTTCCCTAACCTCTTCCACTGAGCACGATTCAGAGAAGGGGTTCTCACTACTGATTTGACCCTCCATCCCTGGATCGATACATCCCGGGAAGTGAGTTTCCATTAGTAAGCAGAGAGATTCCGAGCTAGATTCCGTCCACGAGTTATACGGTCTCTGAATAAGACCCGGGACTACTGGGTCCTTCAATAATATTCTTCTAAACCTGGACATTTCGTTTACGGAATCGACTGACTCGCTAAATTTGATCCACGAGACCAAGACTGTTCCTAAAGTCGTTCCAGGGGGGTTACTATGTAACTCGATTCGATTCTTAAATATTACGGATATGGATTTTTCCTACCAACTAACTCGAATATGTAAATACATTTGCTACTTTCGAGTTGCCGTATCCGATTATCGAATACTCTTACTCTACTTTCGGATGTGCATCACTAGGTAATTCGAATATAGATGTCAAAGTCACTCGAAAGTTGGCATTTGTATTCGTTTGATGATGAGTTAGCTCATCATAAAATATAAAATATAAAAAAAAAAATTAAATAAATCAAAACATCGACACCAAACGCTGAAAATGTAAGTATTTGTTAAATTTATGCATAGTATTAGATAATAATGAATACAAGTCTTTTTCAATGCACGTAAAATAGAGACCATCTCGTGCAGTGACGGCGCACACGGACTAGGCTATACATACAACTGACATTTGCCATCAGCACCAGAGGGAAGCTGTTCACGACTAATTTCTTTAGGCACTAACTAGAAATACAGGTCTTCGGCACTGCTGTCTTCACCTTGACCTTAAAAGTGGGGAAATAGAAAGAAGTTGAGAGAGAGGGAAAGAGAGAAAGAACAGTTTTGGTTCGCGAGTTGTATCACAAGATAGAGAAAGACTATGCTATAACTAGGCGACCATTTTCTGTGAAATGCACCGCCAGTTATAGCATTTTCATAATACCAAATTATATATTACTGTGATCATTTATTGAAAAAAGTATCACAGTATTATTGAAATTTGGCTATCTCAAATCTTTTTACAGACCTAGCTATGTCGAGAAGTTTAGACCATTCGTAAGCAATGTGTCTAAAATTATCGACATTGCTCGGCATTAGCCAAGACTAATGACCTGTTGTAAAACAGTGTCATTAGACTAGACCATTGCTGCCCCTATCCGCCACCTGTGGACGCTTCCGATGGGAGACTGATAACTCCACACGAATAGTGTATCTGATACATCATACGAATTCCTTAAAAAATAAACTAGCCTATATGGAGGACTTGCGCTTTGAATGACAGAATTATGGTCTTAAAGTATGCCTAGAATAAAAAAAATTGCCCAATTTAAAAACAAGAAACGGTATTAGGTATTCGCTGAAAAATCCAATATGAAGAATTTTTATTTACCGCGATATTAAGACATCCGATTTGACAAAAACTTTAAACTCTCCTTTCTCAAAACCCCAAAAAAAAATTATACGCTATTGTTATATTGAGGCGACGATATATACTCGTATGTACAAAATAAAGAGTTTATTTGTGTTGTAAACTGTTAACCTTTTAGAAATATTTATATGACATTTATTGTATTTAAGACGGGGTAATACTAAATTAAACATTGTTGCAGTAAAAATGGATTAAAAAGGTATAATATCGTTAAATTACTAACGCAGTGCAGCATAGTAGAAAAGCATTGTTTTGTTAATGGTGAAGATAATTTGTTTTATATATAAATTATAAATTTCCAAAAACCTTTTTTTTTTAATAAAACTTGAAAACTTTTTCGCATCTCAAAAAAAAGGGAAAACTTGACAAATGGCAACGCTGAATGCAGGATAAAAGTTAATGAGCAGAAATGCACACACATAACTTTTTCATTGCATAGAGTATCATGTTCTCCTGTTTCTATCACACTTCGATCGTCGCCTTATACTATGTTTCCTCGACGATTTGAATAACCTGCTTCTCAATCTTGTTAATGAATCATGCAGTTTACATGACTAATAAACTTGCTTCGCTTTGACAGTTGTTTTTATAAACAAACAGAATAAAAAAACAGAATTTACAATTTGTGGAAAATAATTTTTTTAATGAACAAAAAAGTGTGTGGAAATTAGTTAGCTTATTTGGAAAAAAACATACATACATTCGTACGTATTTACTTTCTTTACTTTCAGCAACAAGTTATTTATTTTGGCTTAAGTCGGTTTGAGTGACTTTTTTTAAATCACTATCAAAATTTTATCACTAATAAAATTTTAAATTCTGATTAAAATAAAAAACAAAATTGGGGTGGTCGCGCCTATTTTCGAGTGGGCGGGTCTCCAAAGTTTGTAATATATTTAGCTATATCTTGAAAACTGCATTTTTTTTATTAGACGCTATATATAGTAAATGATAGGTATTTTCAAGACCTTTCCAACGACATGTAACATGACCTATATATATGGACCACCTATTGATAAATTTCGCAAAATTATTTTTTGATCCGATTTTTTTTTTTAATCTAAAAAAATCCGGGAAAAAGGCCTATACGAGTAAGTAGATAAAATTAGTACCTACAAACGCACATGATACCTTAAATTAAAGCTTAATGTCTTGGCTATTTATATTAATAAACTAAAATAACACTTACAAAGACTTTCTTTTAATTTTTTGAATATCAAAAAAAAAATCGGGTCAAAAAATATTCTTTTCGGATTTAACCCATAGTCGGTCCATATTTTATAATCATGATATATATCGGTAGAAAGGTATTTTTAATACCTTTAATATAATGTTTTACAATTTATCAGGTACCCAGTAGTTTCCGAGATATAGGCCCGCCCCCTCGAAAATAGGCGTGACCGTCAACATATTTTTTTTGCTGTCATCTCCTCTAAAAGCCCTTAGGCTGCTATACCCTCCAATATATATAAGTTTGTCACTGAGAAATATTTATCTGAGACCCAACAAAGTATATATATTCTTGATCCTTATGGAATTCTAAATCGATTTAGCTATATCCGTCTGTCTGTCTGTGTAAAATACTCTCACGTCCAAAAGATAAACCAAAATCAACAGAGTTTACAAAGATTCTAAGCAGTTTGGTATTGAAAATCAGCAAAATTAGTTTAGTAGAACCAGAGTTATGGATCAAAATGTGAGACAACCTGCATAAAAATTTAATATTTTGACATATTTTTCTTGCAGTTTTTTAAAATATATTTCAGATATTGCCAGGAAGTTTTGTATTTTTATGATAAAAAAGGAGACTGTGAGGAAAATAGTAAGAATCTATCCATGATTTCACATAGTACCCATACAAATATCTTCCCGAAATATGGCTTAATGATAAATAAGTGCTTTTAAATTACGAATATTAATACAAAATTTAGCAAAACTAAGTGTCATCTAAAAATAAGTCGCAAATCAAAATTTTGTTTTGTTCGGTCCATGTTAGACCATAGACCCCATATAAAGTCTACATCTAAAATTCACTTAAATACGTATAAATCTGGTACAAATATATTTACCACGTTAAAATTCGACGCAAATAATTCTTATAGATATATAAATTGTTGTACTAAATTTTATGATGCTCGGTCCGTAATTGATCAAAGATCTCATATAAGGATCACATCCGAAAAAGTCATTTATCTTTATATGCATCTTATAAATTTCGGTATCGACTTTACATAAATCATTTAAATATACACAAAAATCATACTAATGAAATTTGCGAATTTAGGTCCATATTTGACCGTATAGGTTCACTACCGAAATTCACTTTAATACTAAGATGTATCTTAAATGTAATATTATTATATTTAAATTCAACGTGGGATATGTTCATATATATATACATATCGATGGTCTCATGTAAAAAGGCCCTAACTCGCATATTTGAAACTTTACAGGAGAAGGTAAAAACATAAGAGAAACTGTAATATTCAACATGTAATTTTTTTTTGTACAACTGCTTATTGTGTATTTGCGTTTAATGCATTGGAATCGCAAAAAAAAAAACAAATTTCGAAAATATAGCGAGTTAGGGCCTTTCTACATGAGACCAACGATATATACTTATATAAAATTCTAGTTAAAATTAGATAAAATTTCTAAACATTTTAAATAAATTATGTTGTTCGTAAAATTGTCTTTCAAACAATATATAAAATGTTAAGCTATTAGCATTAAAAACGAAGAATAATATGGTGTTCAGACATGTATTTTTAATTGAGTCAATTATTGGTTAATTAAAAAGTGTTCACACATGCTCAATATTGGTAATTTAATTAGCGTTTGACAGCCGCTGACAAAAAAGAATACAATTACGTGCACTCGGGAAAACGTCAACGCTCATTTACGTGAACATCCCAAAACGTCAACACTTTTTTTACATTACCTACTCTAAAATTTTATGAAATAAATAGAGAGAACGCCCTCTTCCAAGTGTTGGAAAGAAAAAAACAGCACAAAAAAATAACAGATTTGTTTTAATTTGTTAAACGTCAACACCCGCGGTGTTAATTAGTTGACGTTTTCTCTAGTGCACTGTATTTGGTTGTAATATTATAATTTTCAGCCTAAAAATATTCTTTACTAGCTGACCCGGTCCGCGTTGCTGGCCCTAAGCAAACATTAGTGTTGTATTACCACACGATTTAAATTAAGCTTTTAAAGAAATGTACGGAATGCATGGAATATCTATCATAAAGATTTGTTACAGAATAACTTACATATGGTCTAGGTATGGGCTCAATCAAAAAACAAACGCATTTATTTAAGGCAAATTGGAAATTATATTTATTTATTACTTCATCTTAGGGCCAGCGGATGTACAATGTTTTTTGTTTTTTGGCGTGCCGTGTGGAAAACATAAATTTTCCAAAATTAAGCCAGCAATAGTTAATGCTGTGACTCTTGCTTTATTGATGGCAATAGTACAGGTAAGACGCAAAGGGAATTGGAGCCGCTTGAATTGGAATGGTAAATCGTTGGAAATCATCCGAATTCGTGGAATAAGTACATCTTCGCCTTTGAATCTGCCACCGATGATTGTTGCCTCGATTAAATTTGGTGAGCAGATTATGATGGTCAATGTGGTTCCGTTGCATAACTTTGGTGCGTTTAAGTTGCGAATAAGAATTACCGATGATCCAACGTTTAATGTTAGCACATGCGGTGGCATTCCGGGTGGTTCCAATGAATTTAAAAATTCAGTGGGATAATTCATTACTGTATCGATCGATTTGTATTTGATTAATTTGCCGGGCAGTTTCAATTGAATTTGCTCATTGAGCTTGTTGGCATCGTAATTTGTTGGTGCCAAAATTGCACGTTCCCACAGCCAATCCGAGTTTTTGTAGACAACGGCTTGAATATTCATTTGCATTCGACAGAAGTTAGGCGGGATCGAGAGTTCGTGGCGCGATTAAATGGAATTTTCCCATTTCCGATGTCAAAAAGTTGTTCTGAGAATGTTTGGGCAAACGGGTCTTGCAACAAATGCACACGCATGTTCGTCGATAGCGTGATTTTCTCGACTCGGTTCCAAAGATATGAAGCTTTCAAGCATGCGTTCAGGTCATCTGCGGTCATTGATAACGGGCAAAGTTTGACGAAAATCACCAACAAAAAGAATAAGAGCGCCTCCCATCGGTTTGTAGTATCCTCGAAAATCACGTAGAGTCCGATCAAGCGCTTCGAGCAATTTGTTTGAATGTACCGTTATTTTTTATCAGCGTTTGAAAAAAACTCACAAATGTGCACAAAATGTAGGTATCATAAATGCAAGGGTACATGAAGTTTTTTATCATCGATTGATGATATAATATTATTTTTAACTTATTGTATAATGTTGCACCTTAGTAAGCGCGGAATATCCTCTGTTATCGAATGATGTAAATATTTTGTAAATAAACCGAAAACTCGGATTTTTGAATGCAACATTTCGAAAGTTTTAAAATATTGATATTGGATCGTTAATAACATAAGTTTTTTGCAAATATCTTCGGAACTACATAACCGATTTAAGAGTTTGATATCTCGTTTTGAAAAACATGACAATGGCTTTGAAAAAAAATTAAATAAAATAAAAAAGCAAAATATATGTATGTATGCTCGTATTTCATTGGTGATGCAATATGAAAATTGGATTTTGCCACGCCCCTGCGCGCGCAGACTGAAAACCCATGCCAACATTAATTTTTTTATTTTTACCTCGCCTTCAGTAAGATGTGGATACAATCTGTATGAAGTAAATCTGTAAAAACCCATGCAGAAGAAATTAATCAATTAAAAAAAGTGGGCGTTAGAGTAGGTGTGGTCGTACCAATGGTAAATGCAATGGTGGTAATTTGACCTTACCACTGAGACAGCACAACCCAGGCGATTCTCCGGTGAACTTTAATGCACGGCAATGGTTGCACACAATCTCCATTGGGCCAATTTGAACGGAAGGATGCGAGCTGTAGTCAAAAGTGCAATCGTAATGAAACGCTACTCGATTCAAATAAACACTTGAAGCACTTCTTCTTACGCGTTGATTTAGATTTTCACGTTATTGAATTGCTTGATTTAATCGACGATTTCTCATTGCTAATCGAGCCGTTTCATTTGTCGCCTGTCTTTCTTCTTGTGTTTGCGTTACGCGAAGTCGGTCCATACTAACACGGCGCTGATCTTGTGCGATTTCTTGTTCATCCGTATTCAATCGATTGGTAATATTTCGATTTGTAATTGCATTACGGGTTCGGTGCGAAAGATCAGATCTTCTGGGTCGCGGAATTATGAATAACACTGAGAAATTAATGTCACAAAAGCAGTTAATGTCACAAAAGCAGTTAATGTCACAAAAACAATGTCACAAAATCATTTAGGGAACTTACCTTTTGAAATCACTTTTAAAAAAGGTTAAAAATTTTTAAATACTACAAAAATAAATCAGGTGTCAAAAGTTTATGCACACAACGCCATCTACTGGCAATAGCAGAACCAGAATTTGTTTTTGTAAAAAAAATTAACAAAAAAAGTTTTCAATCAAATTAGGTGGAAAAACAATTGTCGTAAAAATTGTGATATACAAAAGAACGACATTTGATTTTTGGATTTTAGAAGATAATAATTAAAAGTAATGGGTGATACAATTTGAAGTAAGTCTTTTAAAACCCTTGTAGAATCGAGTACACAATTTTAAAGCAGGCTTGGTCGAATTCGGCTGTACACTGCGGGCGTTGCTACGGCATCAATTTAAAAACAGTAGGCGGTCAAAAAAGATCGCTAAAGATGGAACGTGAAAGGAGGCGTGGAGTATGAATCTTAATTTTTGATCTCGCCTAGAGTAAGATTTTAAATTTGAAGTGAATATGCTAAAATCAGAGTAGATTCAATTACACAATTTAAAAAAAAAAGGCGTTAAAGTAGGCGTGGTCGCAAAAAAGAGGTATTCTATAAATACTTAGTGGTGTGATGTGAAAATTTCAGGCAGATCGCTCCAGCGGTCTGGCTTACCTGGCAAGCGTCTTGCATGTGATGGGGCGTGAAAGTGGGCGTGACACATAAAATTTGTATTTCTACCTCGCCTACAGTAAGATGTATATACAATTTGAAGTAAATCTGTAAAACCCATTTAGAATTAAATAAAAAAAAAGTAGGCGTTAGAGTGGGCGTGGTCGTACCAACTTACAAACCTTCCTGGGCTCATGCACAACAACTTTGTCGAAGATCATCACATGATCATTTACGATTCTATAAAGTACATACACACACTCACACATAGAAACATTAATTAAAAAAAAAAGTAGGCGTGGTCAATTTCTGAATTTTTTTTCGGGTATTCTTCTTCTCTGACCTGAGACCAGCCTGAATTCGTGCGAATCGTTGCAATCGGTCCTGGCGTTCTTTAGTTATAAAGCTAGTAACTAACGTCACTCTCTTTTATATTATAGATTAATGAGGTCTATTGTATTAAAAATATAAAAACTCTTGTTCGTTTTTAATTTTTATTATATTTTATTTGTTTCCAATATTTCGACCAACTTTGTTGATCATCTTCAGGTAAGAAATATAATCTAAAAAACATAATTATTATAATTGTAACAATTTTCTTAACATTATATTAACAAACAATTTAAGGTTTAACACAGTGTTGTCCGATGTTAATGTCTTAAGTTTCTTTCACTGACTGTTAGCTATTTGTTTATTATTATTTTTTGTTAATTTTTTTTAACATTTCTTATCCAAGAGGTCTGAAACATGCAAAAGCAATGGAATACTTAATAACTTTAAAATTTGTTAACCAATTTTTGCAAAAACTGAAAAGAATTCATATTTTTCCCTTGTAAATGCACCTCAGAAGTTGTTTTAACTATACATAGAACAATTCTAGAGGTGGGGATAGTAAAAATTAACAAGTTTTTGAAGCACTCTAATGTATTAAATATCATAAAATATTTTATGATGATCTAATGCCATGACTTGAAAAAATAATACGAAACAATTTTTAAAATTTAAAAAATTTTAAAAAGTCCTAAAAACTTTTGCATTTGGAGTAATTTTTTTGTTTATTTATTGTGAATGTCATACGCAAAAAACTATATTTTTTGTTGTGTAAGTTAAAATCTTTGAGTACAGATAGATTCGAAATAATAAAAAAAATATTTTAAGTGTTAAAGCATATTTAAATTTCTAAGCTTATAAATGACCATACAGAAATACAAGAAAGTTAGTCAAAGAATAAATAATCAAATCAACGTCATTTTATTCGAAACTATCCCTGTGGGAAATGTACTGATTTACTATTGACACAGTCACCAGTACTAGTGACTTAGTATACCCCAGACAATGCTAATTACTATAAACATTTAACATGTGCGTGTCATTGAAAATCCACTACTGACATAGTTACTATTGACAAGGTAGTACTTTTGGGACCACATTGTCTACACTTTTGGTACTTTTCTGAAATAGAAAATAAAAATGCATATTTTTTGGTAATTTTTTGGAGTTTTATTAAAAAAAAACAAAATATATAAAATTATTTAATTAAAATTAAATTCGAAATCACCCAGAGTCTATAGCGGGAATCGAACCCGCAACCCTCTGAATGATAGTCCGCCACACTATCGCCTAGTCTATCGGGGCTCACAATTGAAAAAAATAATTGTATAATACAGGCATGTTCTGAAATCACGGTGATTTTAAATCACGAACGATTTTGAAATCACGGGAGGAATATTTTGGTGTTCTGAAAATCACGAGATTTTTAGTTTTTAGTAGTGATTTTGATTGTTCTAAATCACGAGCTAACAACTGATTTTCTTTGTTTACAATAAAATTTTTACTTGTTTTTTACATTTGTATATTAAAATTTAATTTATGAAACTACATACATATTTATTGACTACTTTTATTTTGTTCAACAATTTTAATAAATTTTTCATTTTTATGTATAATTTAATTTAATAAATCAGTCATATTCCACACGACTTTAAAACTTTGTTTCTCTGGCAACCAAAATGACGTATATTTTGATCAACAATATCAGCTCACTACTAAGAAGTAAATCACGAAAAATTTAAACAAATCTAAAAAATGGTCCGCAAAAAATACGTCTTAATAAATTTGTAAATTTTAAGTTTTTTTCTGTGTAAAATAGTTAGTTTTATTTCAAAAACAAATAAAGAACAAATGATTTTAAGTGTTTGTGATAATTTTATTACAAGAGTTCAATGAAAAATGCTTGAAAAACTCTAAGTGATTTGAAATCATTAGGCTGTTAGGTGACCGGTTTTAAATCACGAGATTTCAATAATTTTTGTGCACAGAATACCCTTTCAGTGATTTCAAATCACTTTACGAAAAAGTGATTTTCAGAACATGCCTGATAATAACCATTGTGACAATGCTGTTGACAATGTTGCCAAACCGTCACCAAAATAGTAGACAAAAGTAGTGACTTGGAGACACTTGTTCCTTGTTTCCTTCAGGTATATTCTATGTACATACCAGAGATGTACACAAGTTGATTCACTTTTTTCCTATATGTATGAACTCACTGTTTTTGTTTTGTTTTCAATCATCATCATGTGCTAATAACATTGCTTGCAGTGTTTGCGCTCTCCTAATTGCTTGTCATTTTCTCAATCACTTTTTAAACGCCGTTAGCAATAACGAATCAAAAATTATAACTGTGTTTTGATTTGTAAGCAAAACAATCAAATGATTCATAAAAGCTCAGATTGCATAGTGCAAAATCAGTGCGTTAATTTGTTTAAATAAGTTTTCAAGATGAACTCTGAAATAATAAAAAATATTGAAAACGGTGTTTTTCGTATTTTAAAAAATAAACAAAGCAGAAGTAAAATTTGGGATATTACAAAAATTTATAAAAACAACAATAAAATATTGAACATAAAGTATTACATTATTTATTTTGCTAACCTCTGAAAAACGGCTGAAATTTGTACTTATTTACTATCCCTATAATAATACATATGTTAAGGCACTATCAAAAAGCTCTGCGTATATTCATAACACTCATACTGATTCAATGCTTTTGTGAATGGTAAGAGCTTACAGAATAAGCAAGCAATTATATGCATTTTGTAACAAACCACTTGCTGTGGTGAATCATGCAATGACAGCTTTCGTTTAGTTATGTATAGTGCTAACTCAGTCTTCACTTTTACAAAATAATAAATATGTCATTTGAATGGTATTCATGCACATCTCTGGTACATACATACATATGTACATATGTGTGTATATTTTCCAATTTATTATAGTATTACTACTAAAGTGATAAGCTAAAATAAATATGCACCTGTTCATAGATTAAAAATCGTTGTCAGTCGTCATATCCTAATTCTCATTTGCTGGAGCGTATGCATCCCAAAAAGGATTTACATATCCGGATAATCATTTCCTTCTGTTTCAAAATCTGTTAGTACACTCAAAATATTTCATGCATAAAAATACGAAATGGTTTTTCGTCAAATTATTTTCGTATATTTTACTAAAGATTTGTAGGTACATAATATAAAATTTTAGTAATTTTTTTATTTCGTAAACTCACAAAATTCGTTAATTTACAAATTTTTTTCGTAGAATTATTTTGGTATATTGTGCAAAAATTTCGTTTATAATACAAAACTTTCATGTTTAGATCTTGTAGAAAATTTTGTAAATTTAGAAATTTTTTGAATTTTACAAATTAAATTTCGTTACTGTTTTTTTTTTATTTATTTTACAAAAATTTCTCCAAAAATACGAAACTTTCGTATTAAATGCAGAGACAAATTTCATAAATTTAGAAATTTCGTGCATTTCACAAATATAATTTCGTAGAATGAAATAAGTACATTTTTCCCTGCTCTAATATGTCTGCCTCTCTTCCTCTAAAAATGTACCGTTTTAAATGCAACTGAAAAATAACAAAACAAGTTATGCTTTGACTGACAATTAAAGAGATGGAAGCGTTAGTTGACCACATGCCTTGTTAAAAATAGTTTGTTTTATTAAAATAAAGTTAAATTAGTGTAAAAAAATTAATTGTTATTTGTGTCATATATATTTAAAATTTTAATTAAATATAAAAAAATCAATATAAACATCATAAAATTAACAGCTTTAACATGAATATTTTCACTGAAGAAAATAACAATATTATAAATCAAACAATACCAATAACAAGTAATCACATTGAAGAAAAATATGGTGATAAAGATGAGCTCCACAAACTTTTAACTGAATGGAATATGAGTGACTTATTACATTATTTTATAGGTAATTATACAGATATTAAGAAATTGTTCCTTCTTAATTCTATTTTTGTTTATTTAGAACAACAATTATATGTTGGAGTGATGCGCCATCTCGATAAAGACTTGGTCATAAGTATTATGCCTAAAAGCAATTTATCTGGAGGTGTTCAAGCACAATTTCTTTACCATTGGTCAAAGTGGTTAAATGGAAAACCAAATGTTAACGTCGACAGTGTAGTAATACCTTTGTGTTCCGGAGATACGATAACCACATTAAATTTGGAAACTATCTAAATTCCAACCCGTATGGTCAAAGTGTTCTTCACGAAAACGAAAATATACATAAGCTTTTATGCGAGTCAATTGGACACCCATTTCAGTAAAGGATTCGGAAAATTTAGCCAAGCAAACAGTCGAAACATTTCCTACTGAAGAAATGGTATGTATAGTAGACCACTTCACAGCCCCGTCGTATTTGTTGTTTATTGTACACATAGTCTTATTTATTTATTTCGCTTAGTAAGTACAATGACATTCATTTTGTGTAATAAAAAATTTTTTTTGAGAAATTAATGAAACTTTTCTAAAATAAACAAACATTTTTTTATTTTTACATAATTTTTAGTAACTTTACGATATATTTTTAGAAAATTTTCTAAATTTAACAATTTTTAGCATAAATTTACGAAGCTTTTTTGTATTAACGAAACTTTTCGTGTATTTAGGAAATATTTTCATGATTTTACAAAATATTTTTCGTAAGTTTAGAAAATTTCGTAAAACAGGAGGCAATATTTCTAAAATTAACAAAATAATATTGTATTTTTACGAAATTTATCATAATTTTTACGAAATATATTTCTTATTTTTATTTAATTTTGTAAGCAGACCAAATTTAAAAGCTTTACTTATGAAACTTTTTCGTTAAATAACCATTTATTCTGTAATTTAACAAAATAATCTTGTTAAATACACAAATATTTCGTGAAATGCAGAAAATAAAAACTCCCAACAAAAACGAAAAACATTTGTATATTATACAAAATATTTCGTTTTGTCAAAATAACGATTTTCGTTTATTTTACCTATGAAATATTTTGAGTGTAGGTAAAATTTTTTAAAACTGTAGTAGTTAATAAGTTTGGCGTTATTTGGCGCGTATTTTGATGTAATGTGTGATTATTTATAAAAAAAAATAAACTAACAATATGAAACGTGTTTGCATCGACGATAGACTGTTCATTCATCTATATTTTTTGTATAAACCTACACACGCAAACACAATTTTACCTGACCATCTTCTACAAATTGAAAAGGAGCATTGGGATTTAAGCGCGTGCTAAATGTATAGAAAATAAACATACATACTTATCTGTTGTTGCTGTTTGTACGGACTGGCGGAAGGAAGGAGAAAGAGTTTTTAGAGCGCAAACATAGATACATGTATATTTATATACATATGTATGTATGTATGTGTGAAAGTACATATGCGTAAAAAGAGAAAATAAGAAAACAAACAAATATCCTCCTCTTGCGATGAGAAATGTTTGTTTTTAAGTAGAATGACCAGCAGTCAAATTCTCCTATAACGACATAGAACTCAAACTGTAAATCCATGAATACATGTTGCATCGAGCGTGCTGCAATTTGCTTGGACATGTCGATTCAGACTTGTATATCATACAGAATGTGTTACAACATATCCATGTTCGCTTCAAATAGTGTGCTAACTTAATTCTTAGCCAGTATGCAGCAATAGTATCCGACAAATTCGGTTTGCAATTGCGCACTGATCTCGCGCGCCAATTTAGATAGCGGCATTGTGATGGTTGATTATGATGATGGTGAGTAACAAGTTGTTGTCCCATTGATGTTTGCAGCACACATATGCAACACATACATATGTGTATTTGTGTGTATGGATGAAGACTATATTCTCACACTCATCGAACAAATCGTGCAAGGATTTGTTATGTCGCACAATTGCGCTCACACACTTTTGTTGTGTTTACAAATGGAAAACTTTGTGCTCTTCGCCGCATTTATTACGGCCAGTAGCGCTTCTACAATTGGCATGACAGCAGCGTAGTTCGCGTAATCAAAATCATATCCTTTTGTTAATCCAAGGAGTTCACAACAAGAGGACAACATTTAAAATAGTCTCGCGCTAATAGTCATCGAGAGACATTCGCGACTACTGCTTACGGATAACACTTTGCATTCGTCAACGCTTGCTCAACGTGACATCGTGAACTGTAGAAAAAATATTTTAAATAAGTTTCGTGAACGTCAGTTTCGTTGCGTTCAATAATAAAAAATAAAATTTATCAACAAATATTGTACACATTTAATTTTTGTTCAAGAAAAAACGCAAACAATAATTATTTTGTCTAGACCAGCAATATTTGTTACAAAGAGGTGTGTATCTAGGCTGGTCTTTATTAAAAACAAAAAAACGGAATTTTGCAAAGTTGTCTTTTATATACATAATTATTGTTTTGTGAAATTCATATTTTTAAAATTTTAGTAAACTGACTTGAATATAATAGATAAAATGGATATTTCCGCATATCAGCATATGAATATACGCATGAGTACCCGGGGAAAACGACCTCTGCGTAATTTGACTCCATCCGACAAAGTAAGGGCTATACAACGTATACACAATGGGGAAACTAAGGCATCCGTATCACGAGATATCGGAGTCCCAGAGTCAACGCTGCGTGGTTGGTGTAAAAATGAGCAGAAATTGCGCTTCATGTGTCGTCAGTTAGGAGACCAACTATCGCCGATGGCAGGCATAGAAAATCCCCCCGAGAAACGTGCCCGTTTCGACAATCATATACAGACCCCAAAATACCCGGCTTCTTCCAGCTTCGATGAATTTGGATACAGCCGTTTGCCATTGAATGGCCTCAGCTTTCCATCAAACGGCAGCAATGCAATTTTAGAGAAGATAGCTCTAAATGAAATAATGAAGAAGCACATCATGCCAACCGATAGTGCCAATAAACAACCAGTTGATAATATATCTAATCAAATGTCCGGCATGATGGGAGGCGCAATTCCGCTGGGAGGAGAATATAATGCGCAACTATCCATGATGCAAAATTTGAATCTATTATCCTTGTTAAGTCCAAATTTGACAGCATTGCCTAACCTCAACCCGAATGGTAATGGCTCCGTAGATGCTATCAATAATAAAATACCACAGCATTTAACAGACGAAGCTAAGAATACCACCAAAAGCAACTGTAACATTAACACTAATAGCAACAACAACAACAACGATAACAATAGCATAAACAATACAGTTTCGTTGTCAGTAAAGAATTGGGCCAAAGATCCTGCGGATAAAAATTTGGTGAATTTGACAAATCAAAGCACCATTAATACTTCAACCACCACTACCAATAACACCAATGCGATTAATCGCAGCATTCATGATTCGAATAATAATAATGTGAAGGACAAAAACAGTTCGTTCTCCATAGAAGCCTCTTCGAATGTTCCGAATTTTCCATCACCTTTGCCATTAGGTCTGTTACAAATTCCCAATATCAGCAATACACCCGATTCGGAAAATGGCAATAACACTGCCTTACTAGAATGGTGCAAGGTCTTCAATGCCAGCCTTAACTTTTTGGCTTTAGCTGCAGCCGCTGCCGCCCTCCAACCAAATGGCACTCTGAATGCTGCTAATCTCATAAAAAAGGAGGACAATATTCTCTACAAGGAACTCACCAAGACTGCAAACAATTTCGATTCAGTTAATAATTCAATTTCTTTCATTGGCAGTGATATCTCTAATGACAGCTATTTCGATAGTGAACCAGAGGATTTATCAGTACGCTCAACAGCCACATCCAAACTTTCCAGTCCAGCTAACAGTCGATCCCAAAGTCCTGTCAAAAGCAATGGCTCTTGTTCGCCGCTGCACAGTGATGGTGAACACTAAGATGACGATGTGAATAATTGAGTGTGCGTGTGTGTATGTGATTTTTAACGTGCATATGTCCTGTCCGCGTGCTGTATTTAATTTCAATCTGCTAGTTTAATCAATCCTTATTAATCATCCTTTTAATTTTTTTGTACATAAATAATTTTCATTTCTCTTCAATTTCATTACTAACAACTATTCCTGCCTAACAATTACACACATATACTTACAATATCTCGTAAAACAATAATAAAAACTTCATTCATAATTTCCACATTGCAATCTACTAAAACCAAAAACAATTATCTATCAAGCAACCCTCAAACGTACATACAAATATCAAATATACATACTTACACACTTATACCATATGTATGTATGTATGTATGTATGCATGCATGTTAAATGCCTACATACATACATACATACATGCATGCATAAATATATGAATTCATCCATACTATTATATGTAAACAGACAAAATCACAGATATGGTTTAACTAATTAATAAATAAATAAATGGCGAAATAAAAAAAAAAATAGATTTAAATACGGAATTATGTGACTGACCATGTCGCTAACTAGTAACTAACTATGTAGTATAAATTTAGATATTTTTGTCGTTCTAGTGTAAATTTAATTTAGATTGTAATTACAATAATTTAACTAAACTAAACATACAAAATTATCTAAAATCAATTAAAATTCACTTCCACTTTTCCAATTGTTTTCTTTTTTTTTATTTTTATTGTAATTAGGCATTCATGTACGAGTATGCATACTCGTATATAAATATGTACATATACTCGTATTTGTATTCGAAATAATTGTATTTGTTTACATAACATATCATTTTAATAAGTTTTCGAAATGAATCCTTTTGTATACATACATACATACATACATATGTATGTATGTATATGAATGTGAATGTGGAGACGTAAATTAATCGTATGTTTTAATAAACGAAAAATTTGTTGTTTTTCTCTTTAATTAATATAATAAAAAATGCAAATGTTTAATTATAGAAAAATGTTTTTTATTTGATTTGTATTCTGTAAGACAATGGATCCCACAGTTTTTTTGTTAACACGGAACCTCTCCATATGGAAATTGTAAGCAATGCTTATAATAACAACGTAATTATTGTTGTGAGTAGAATAAATTTGAAACTTTGCACATAGTAAATAGTACGTTCTATAAAATACAGGTGTGATTGACGTTTTTGGAATCTTTATTGTATTAGAAGATAAAACTTTTAAGCAATCTCAAGAAAACAATAAAAACAACTCATGTACTTTTTCCATTACACAAATAACTGAAACTGAACTCAATTACGAAAATCATTGGTTGAGAAATGACAAAAATTGTTTATTCAATTACATACTTAAGTTGTATGAAATTGTAGAAATACATACCATATACATATGTACATACATTTGTTTGTATGCGTAGTCAAATGGATAAATTGGTATAGTAAGTGATTAAGGCAAAAAAAGTCTACAATATTATAATTTAGGGTATTATATGGATGACTTGACCGAATATACCTTCTTACTTGTTATTAATTAAAATACGATCTACATATTTAAATAAACATTGTTTTTAGCTAATTTTGTTATGAAAGGAAAATTTGCCATTTTAAATTATTACATACATATGTATGGATATTATTTAACTGATTGTTCGACCTTTTTATTTATTAAACAATTATATTTTATTATTCGAAGTTAAGGTCTAATATTGTTTTTATTTTTATTTTTTATTTATTCCGATATTTCGCTACAACAATGTGTAGCGTCTTCAGGGAAACAAAAAAGACATAGAATAATGAAATTTTCACCAAATATTCTTTGATCCATTCAAATATTTGATTTTGAAAATGGGAAAAATCGACCCAGCCTTGATATTTTTCAGATATTTTTTGCTATATAATGTAGATAATATCATGCAATTTTGAACACTTTATTTTTTTTGGAAGAACAAGTGTTTTCGAAAATGGTAGGAATCGGTCCACGATTTGCAATAGCTCCTTATTCAAATGCAAAAATAAGAGTCATGCAAAATGATATCTCAAAACGAAATTTTTTTGCGTCACAGTCCCATATAAAGTGCACTTATCAGCAGCAAGTTTAAATTCGACACAAATAGACTATGCATATATAGAAATATTTATACCCAATTTTATGACGATCGGTCCTTATAGGACCGTAATAGGTCTACTAATCCCGAAAAACTCATTAAACTACATAAACATCCATATCGAACCGAAATGCACAGCGAATATTCGTCTCTAAAAATAAAACGCATTTGTGCATATAAAAATGCACACAATAACGTCGTCATCTGAATTCGTCATATGCGGCGAACTCTGAAATAGAGTGTATTTCTTACGCCGGCGAACAAACAATACGGGCCGGGCCGACCATGTTTCGTTTTAGTTTTTGTTTTAGTAAAAAATGCTAATTCATTCCTACCTTGTATAATGGTAGCTGGTTAAAAGCTTTTATAAACTGATATATGTACGTATGTACATTGTACATACATATATGTATTACTAAGTTAGCTAGATAATAAGGACTAAGTAAGTAAAATTTTCAAGTTTATATTAAAATATTTTTGTAGTATTCCAATATACTACATACATAGATAGTTATATACCATTGATACGCTATACATACAAACAACCTTTTAACCTTAGTATGCACCATTTATCGATTAAAAGAAAAATGATTTTTGTTTTCTATTATTATTATTCCTTCATCACACACAAATAGACTCCTGATGTAATTAAAATGGTTTGAAAACAATTTAGAAAGTTGGATTTTTAGGCACATTTTTGTTTTGCGTGTTTAATATGTGGCATAACGTGAGCCACATGGTAGCGGCTAATCTTGATTTGATGCATGAGATGCCGGTCAGGATCGCTTATATTATAGCTTGTGTGTCCATGGATTGCGTCTCATATTATTAACAATATGATGATGTTGTTGTATGACATTGTTAAAGTGATGCCAGGTTTAGTGTAATACTATTTCGTAAAAACAATTTTTAAACGGATAGTTCGATTGAAATTTTTCTTAATTTTTTTTTGTCGAAGTTCTTGCATTCTTGTTAAGTCCAATCAGCTGGAATCAAAAAATTTGGAATCAGAAGTTTTGCATGACCCTATATTAGCTGAATTATTATCAAAATGTAATTTTTCGTACCGAAAAATGCGAAAACTATTTCTAAATTTTATTTCGAAAATATTTCATGTCATAAAATTACATGCAGTTAATTCTGCAGGAGAAAAAGTAAAAGTTGCTGAATTTGTTAAAAGTACCGTCTATTAAATTTAAAATATTTCTTTAAATTAAGTTTGAATTACGAATCATTTCAGTCTTATTCGAAAAATGTATTAAATGAGGGAGATATTACATCTCCATCGTTTTTAATGGAATTATCTAATATTGTCATCTAGTTACATCTGATGAATGCTTCTGCCAATACCAAATATGCTTTTGAACAATATAAATAATTGGTCAAAAAGTACTGATTAAAACAAACACAACAATGTCATTGAAGATAGTTACATTTGGATTCAGATATATTCCAAAAATTTTACACCTTTTGCAAACTATTTTAGCCAATTATATATTATTAAGTGTTTAAAAAAAAATGATTTCATGTACATAAATACATAACGAGAATATTTTTAGAAAATACAAATTCTTTGTAATCTACCGAATTTTTTTTTTATCAATTTTATTAAGAAACTTACAATGAAATTTGACATACATCATCTTCAGAGTATTCATTAATTACGTTCCCTACAGAGCCTTTCACTCTCGGTTGTGGATTTCTTTCCATAATCATGTAAAATATTTCATCATCATCAGATGATGAAGATGAATCCAATAAGTCATTCAAAATTTGTTCAGCACATAAAAATATTTTCCATTTTGTATATTTTTTTTGTTTCTTAACACAAATACACATTCATAAACAAAACAAATGTCAGCTGTTTTATCGTGCGATTCTCCCCCTCTAAAAATACAGAGTGTGAAAGATGCACCATTTTTTAAATTTATAGTGTGACATTTATAGAAAAGAACACACTACACTTTAGCAGTTATGACTGTTTTTTCAGAAAAGAAGACAAAAAAATTAAAAAAGGTGCGAAATGGGAAAAACGTGCAACATTTTTGCCAGAATAGAAAACGCCATAAATATTTGGTAATTTTATTGAAAAAACCGCGAATTTTTAAATTAATGTTCCCGTTCTCGTTATGTATTTACGAGTATGTACAATACATTATAGTGAGATCATGTTTTTTAAGAGTATGTACCAAACGGTAGCAAAGTAAGTTTAAAAATCATAAAATAAATAAACTATACAAGAATTAATTGAAATAAACAAGTAAGAGTTTATATTCGGCTGTGACGAATATGCCACTTTTATACCCACCACCGAAATACCAGTAGTGGGATCTATGCATTCTTGAAACTAATTACGTTTTGTATTTATTATATATTTATGTTATTTATTGTGTATTTATACGGGTTATTTATAATTTATATATATATTACGATATGAGTAGATCGGAAGTAGTCCCCATATGGTAGCTATGACTTATTACGGGCCGATTAGCACGACGATTACCAATGCAAACAAAATATAGTTTTGAGATTTTTTATGGAATCCGCTTCCCTATAGGCATTAATTTACCATAAAGACATATTCCGGGAAGACATTTGTATGGGGGTTATCAGACATCTTGGACCGATTCCTACAATTTTCAACAAAGCTTGTAATCTATATTCTATATCTGTTTTTTTTACAGGTTTTTTTTACAGGTTTGTTTTTCGAAAAGAGATAAAACTGGCATTTTGTGGTCAAATCTGGCAACTCTAATGTCATTTATGTTCAGTTTGGTTTGCCACTTCATCATGAACAGGTTGACAAAAGAACAACGCTTGCAAATCGTGCAAATTTATTTCGAAAATAACGGTTCAGTTCGCGAAGTTTACCGCAAGCTCCGTCCATTTTATGGTCGACATAATCGTCCATCAGAGCAATTAATTCGGTTAACCATGGATCGTTTTCGCACTACGTTTACTTTATGTGATAATACGCATCCGCAGAGACGTTGAGCAGTGCGCACCTAAGAAACAATTGCCGCTGTATAGCAAAGTGTTGAAGAGGACCCGAATTAATGGAGACCGGTATAGAGCCATGATAACCGACTATTTTGTTCCCGAATTGGATGGCATGAATGTGGATGAGTTGTGGTTCCACACAGCGCACGTCACAATCGATTTATTGAAGGAAACATTCGATGAGCGCATAATTTCGCAGAATGGACCTGTCAATTGGCCACCAAGATCGTGTGATTTGACACCATTGGATTATTTCCTTTGGGGATATGTGAAGTCGCTCGTCTACGCCAACAAACCAGAAACGTTAGGGGAATTGGAAGCCAACATTCGTGGCGTTATTGCCGACATACGGCCCCATATGCTCGAAAAAGTGGTTGAAAATTTGACCTGTTGAATTGGCTTTATTCGAGCCAGCCGCGGCGGTCACATGCCTAAAATCATATTTAAACATTAATGGCATAAAATTATCCTTCCAATAAAGCCAAATTGATGGTCATTAAAACGATTTTCTTGTGTTTTATTTCAATTCGAAGTTCTATACCTCTCAAAAAAACACCCTATATAAAAAGTGAATGTGTGTTTGTTTCTTTGTTTGTTTGGATATTGTAAATCATAATAAGATAATGTAATAAGATTTAATTTAAAAGGAAAACTGTACGTTTTAAAAACTTAATAAATACCGTATTTGCCGGACGATAAGACGCACCTTTTCACTCTGAAAATTTAATCTAAAATCAGGGTGCGTATTATCGTCCGGCAAGTACGGTATATTTGTTTAACTCTAAACTTTTTATTTCATTACGATACGGGTAGCGAAGCACACCGGGTTTTAGCTAGTTTTATAATAAAGACAAACTAAAGTGCTATATTCGGATGTGCCGAATCTTGAATACCCTCCACCTAAATATTATGAGAATTACAAAAACTACACTACTACTAGGAGTATAATATTCTTGTAAAGTTTTAGCGCAAATTATTATTTTATGTATTGTTTGATAGACAATTTTACGCGCAATATAATATATATCAAATGTTTTTTTATACCTTACACCGCCATAATGGACAGGGTATATTGAAGAATAAATATGCCTCCAACACCCACCTTAAAGTATACCGATCAACTCAGAATTACTTCATGTGAGCAAGGCCATTGCGCAGAGTACAGATCGCAATTTTGAAGATATGTCGATAAAATTTGGTACATGATATTTTTCGACCCAAGGACGGATGGAATTGTAGTTGGTGGAAATGGAATTATTTCACCCGGCCCCAATACAAATGTCCTCCCGAGATATTTAATGATTTATTGATTTAATGATCATATGCAAGTAAACATATTTCACCACAAATGAGTGGTAAATGAAGCCAAATCCCATGTACTCGCATATAATGACTACTTCCGAAAATCATTTTAAAGAGCATAACTATTTTAAAAATGTATATATTCAAACAAAATTCAACACAAATATGTAAGTTTTGGTCCATAAATAGTCGAAACTCCTTAATTTTCTTTAACCTCCATAAATATTTTTAAAGTATTTATAGAGAGACTAGCTAAACCCGGTGTGTTTCGCTACCCCCCCCCCCCCCCCCATTATAAAATAAAACGTATTTATATATTTACAATCATTTATTTATTTAATTTTAATGTATTTATTGCAATGCTTTAGGATATACAATATCACGGGATATTTACCTTGAGCTTTGTTAACAGTCATCGGAAACGCTAACCGAACAGGAAAAAATTGTTTAAATCGAATCGTAAATCTATTGGTAGCATTGGAATGCGTAGCAAAAGTGCATCTGTACCTTTATATTTTCATGTTATATTGGTCGCTTCTATTAAATTATTTCTTAGTTTTTTTACTGCAAGTCGAGTGCCATTGCAAAGCCGTGGTGATCGATTTTACGCAGTAAAATAATTGACACTCTAATTTTAAGTTGAGCACATGTGGTGGAAAGCCTGGCACATTGAGTGAATTAAGGAACTCAACAGGATAATTAACGGCCTTACGTGTTGCTTGATTGATTTGACGCATTTCAAAGTGATATCCATTTTCTTCATATGGAAATAAAGGGTGTCCCACCTTGAACGCAATTTTTAAATTTTAAATAACACAGATATTAAAAAAAAAAAATCGTGAAACTTTTTATATCGTAAAGTAGACAGAATGGGGTTATGTATAGAATAAGATATCGTGCAGATGGCCGCCGCGGCTTTGCTGGCACACACGCGATCTTTTAATTAAATTTTCAATTACCTTTTTGCATAAATGCTGCGGTATTTCATTAATGCAGCGTCCAATTTCCTCTTTTAAGGCTTGAGTCGTCGTCGGCTTATTCGCGTAAACCATCGACTTCAAAAAACCTCAAAAAAAATTCTAAAGGTGTTAAATCGCACGATCTAGGCGGCCAATTCTGGTCTCCAAAACGGGAAATAATACGACAGGGAATTGACTGATGCAGCAACTGAATTGTTTCTCTGGCTGAATTGAAAATTTAGACAATTAAGTGTTTAATTGAACAAAAATGTGAAATATTTTTTTCTGTGTTAACTATAAAGAGACAAAAGAGAGTGATGGTATTGTCAGTATCCACATGTAAAATTAATTGATGCATGTATGCAATAATCACACTTGGCAAATATTTGCTAAAACAGACGTAACCACTATATAAAATATTTTTGAACTCCTTTGTTTATTAAAAAACTTCGTTTATTTAGGACAAGATACAACATGCGAGTATATTTACCCCCTGGCCCACGATGTCGAACGATAACGTTCGCTTAGATAAGACTTAAGACACAAACTTTTTATCGTATCTATTTTTTACTCAATCAAGTTAGTTTATTCCACAATCAAGTTTGTGTCTTAAGTCTTATCTAAGCGAACGTTATCGTTCGACATCGTGGGCCAGGGGGTAAGTCTTATCTTATTTGACGCTGTTTAATCTTGCAAAACTCTAGCAAATTTGTGGTATAACAAGTGGTTATGCTTTTTTGAATATATGTTTGTCATGTTTAATATTTTAAAGTGTCTAATAACTAACTTGAACTTCATTCCTCACACTCAGAATATTATTACAGTAAAGGACTGTAGTTTATTTAGGAAGTATTCCGTGCAGTTGTTTTTAACTAAATAAACATTTAAAAATGTAAGAAAATGTATTTTTAACTAAATCTAACATTTATTCAAAAAACTAAGTGCACATTAATACGGATTTTCAGTTGCATTTGATATTGACAGTTGTTTACGTCAAATTATTTTGTATGTAAAATTAAATGAAACTGTAATTTAAAATAACTGAAAATTTACTAAAAAACCGATCTACTTATTTTCATTTAATTTTAACAAAAAGTTCATTTAATTTTAAATGTTAAAATAGCTGACTTAACTATCAAAAGAAAAAGTCACGACTTCCGTGAAAATAAAAGATTTTTCCTTTGTTTATGCTATTTTTACTATCAAAAATTAAACTGTGAATTCCGTAAAACAAATGAATTTTCAGTTATTTTATATATGTAATTTAACTACCAAAAAATTGTTGCGTGTAGTATAATAATAATAATTGCATATTCTATGTTATAATTCTCAAACAGTCAATATGAATTTTAATATAAGATATGTATAGACATTTTACGCAAGCTATGATATGATATAGACCGACCCTTAGAAAATTAGTTCAAGTTATTTTCAGTTATTTTATGTATTTTACATATCAAAAAACTAACCACAAATTCCGTAAAATGAAAGGAATTTTTTAGTTAAAATACATAAAATAACTAACTAGTTAAATACATTAAATAACTGAAAATTCTGTTGATTTTACGGAATTTGTGGTTAGTTTTTTGATAGGTAAAATATATAAAATAACTGAAAATTCTTTTGATTTTACGGAATTTGTGGTTAGTTTTTTATTACTTAAGTAAAACAGAAATCACTGAAAAATCAGTTATATCTGCGGATTTTGGGGTAAATTTTTCGATAGTAAAAATAGTAGAAACAAAGAAAAAATCATTTATTTTTACAGGTTAGATCAGGTAATTTTTTTTGTAATTTAAATGAAAAATGAGTTGACCGGGTTTTAAATGTATGTTCATTTATTTTAAATAACATTTTCAGTTAATTTTACCTACAAAATATTTTGAGTACATATAAGGCTGTAACTTAATAACTATACAACAAATTTTAATAACATGATTGTCGCAGAAAGATTAATAAGTATTAATCAGCGTTGCCGTTTTTGGTTATTTCTAACCAAAATTGGTTATTTTTTTTCTCAATGTGTACATGTGTAGATTTTTTCTGTTTTGGTTATTTTTTTTACTGGAAATATTTACTATGTGAATTTAAATTTTGGGATAAAATTTCAACATACAAAAATGGCCTAAACGAAAATTGTTTTAAAGAACTTGTAAATTTCGTACAAAATTTATTGACATTACCCCACAGTTCCGCTGCAGCTGAAAGAACATTTTCTCAGCTTAGTTTGATAAAAACAAAATTTAGGAATAATTTAGATTTTAAGACAATTAGTAATATATTGCAAGCAAAAGAATTGTGCAAAAATCAACAAAATGCCCATTTTGTTTGGTCTGCCAAAGACAAATTTTAAAACTCAAGCTGTGACATTTTAAGTAAAAGTGATCTCCATATTTATTGTAATATAATTACATGTTTTTTTAGTATTTAAGAGAGTAACTTTCTAGTTCCCTATTTTATTGCCAATGAAAAATTTTTTGTTTTTATTATATACTTTTTTATTTTTGTTTAAGACATTAAAAATTAATAATTAAACTTGCAAAACTTAATGTAAAGTATTGGAATTTTAAATTTTACAAATTGTAGCATTAGCTTATGTTTCTTTGCATTACTTTTTGCAAAATATGACGCTTAGTTTTTTAAAAAAATTATTTTTTACTATTAGGAGTTGTGTTGTAAAATACGTTGTTTTATGTTTTTTTTTGTTACCTTAAAGTACAAATTATAGTTAAAATTACAAAAAATAAATAAATAGTACATGCATTTAAATTTGGTTATTTTTTTTTAATTTGGTTATTTTTTTTCATAAATGTTGGTTACAAAAAATTTTTTTTCGTGGCAACACTGGTATTAATGTATGTAAGTAAAAAACGTCAATTGCATAGAAAATGCCGCTATTTTAATGCGAATTAAAGATTCATGGGGAATACTTTTTTTTAAAGAATACCTGTCCACGAAGATAAAGATAAAGTAAAAAATTAAATGAGAAATATTTTGTTTTTTAAATTAACAATAGTCTTGTTAATTTTAGTCTTGTTTAACAGGGTTAAACCTATAGAATAGATATTAAACTTAATTTAGTTTTATCATCACCACATATTAAAAAGACTGATGTAATAGGAATCTTGTTTTATTTTATATCGTCGAAAAGGTTATGTTTAAGATCCGATTTTTCACTTTGAACAAGTAAAAAATTATAGTTGGCGAAGCCCGACAATACAGTTCCGTCCACTGAGTTTTTCTGAATTGGGAGTTATGACTAATAAATTTTCATTGAATACGTATGTGTTTTTAACTCCGCAATACTTTGAAATTCTATTTAAAATATACATATACTATATGTATAATATTTTTTTTTAAACCTATTAATCCATAAGCAAATCTTTTTATGGAAGAAGAGTTATAAAAAAAAAATAAAAGAAAGGTGTAAAAATCAAGAAAACCAATCAGTAAAAAAACAGAAAACAAAAAAATATCTAACAAATTAAAAAAAAAAAAATACTCCAATAAGTAAAAGATTTATAAAGCATAAAGTGTCTACTTTTATATGACTTTCTGAAGCCTAATTTTAGTGAGCGTAGGCTTAGTGTAAATAGCAGAAATTCTTATCTTAAGGTATATTTACACAGCACGCTTTTTCGCATTTTACGCGTCTGACAAAAAACTAGAATCAGTGTAATTGTATGTGACAAGTTAAAGAACACAACGCGTCGCATACTTGATTAAACAAGTAAGAGTGCTATATTCGGCTGTGCCGAATCTTAAATACCCTTCACCTAAGCGTAATAAGAAATACAGAAACTACACTAGACTAGAATATCCTAATTCTGTGTTTTCTATTTAGTCTTAGTGTAAATTTTCTTAGTATTTGATATATTGTTTGAAATACAATTTTACGACCAACATAATATATGTTAAATATTTTAAAATTTTATTTAATTTTCACCATTTTTAATTGATTTAATTACCAATTCTTACCATAATTTACAGAGTTTGTCTGATGTTCATAATAATCTTCAGTGTAATTTAACAAACAGAGTATAAAAAAGGGGTACAATTCGGTTTTAGTGATTTTGCTCAAAAAAAAAAAAAAAACAAAATCAAATAGGGCTTTTAGAGGAGATACCAGCAAAAAAAAATTTGTTGGCGGTCACGTCTATTTTCGAGGGGGCGGGCCCTTAAAGTTGAAAATATATAGGCCTATATCTCGGGAACTACTGGGTGTCTGATAATTTGTAATACATTAAATAAAAGGTATTAAAAATACCTTTCCAACGATATATATCATGATTATAAAATATGGACCGAATATGGGTTAAATCCGAAAAGAATATTTTTTGACCCGAATTTATTTGTTTTTTGGAAATGGTTCTTATATGGCAGTTATGACAAATTATGGGCCGATCTTCTTAAATTTTGGAACAGTTATTTTCATGCATATGAGGATATTTCACGTCGAATTTCAACATAATAACGGTATATTTAAGATATATATTAGTATTAACGTGGATTTCGGTAGTGGACCTTATGTGGGGGATATAGTCAAATATGGACCGATATTCTCAAAATCCAGCACTTAGATTTAGGCATGTATATAAATGATCCGTGTAAAATTTTGGATTGGTACCCTTATTTATAAGCGATTTATGAGTATTAAAGTGATTTTCGGAAGAGGGCTTTATATGGGGCATACGGTTAAAAATAGACCGAAATTCACAAAATTTTGTGGGATGATTTTTGTATATATTAAAATGATCTGTGCAAAGTTTTGAGTCGGTAACGATATTTATACAATATATATAGGGAAAAATGTCTTTTTCAGATGTGGTCCTTGTATGGGAGCTATGACCAGTTGTGGGCCGACCACCATAAAATTTAGTACAACAATTTATTTGCCTATAAAGAGTATTTATGTCAAATTTTAGCCGTTTAACATTATTTATATCTGTTTTATGCGTATTTAAATGAATTTTGGAAGTGGACTTTATATGGGGTCTATAGTCAAAGATGGACCGAACTAAAAAAAATTTCGTTTTGCGATTTCTTTTTGCATAAAACTTATTTTTGCTGAATTTTGTCGTGATATTCCAATTTTATAGGCATTTATGTATAATTGAGCAATATTTCGGGAAGATTTTTGTATGGGGGCTATGACCAATTTTGGGCCGACCACCATAAAATTTAGTACAACAATTTTTTTGTCTATAAAGAGTCTTTATGTCAAATTTTAGCCGTTTAGCATTATTCATATCTGTTTTATACGTATTTAAATGAATTTTGGAAGTGGACTTTGTATGGGGTCTATGGTCAAACATGGACCGAACTAAAAAAAATTTCGTTTTGCGATTTATTTTTGTGTAAAACTTATTTTAGCTGAATTTTGTCTTGATATCCCAATTTTATAGGCATTTATTTATCATTAAGCCATATTTCGGGAATATATATATTTGTATGGGGGCTATGAGAAATCATGGACCGATTCTTACTATTTTCCGCACACTTTATTCTTTTGTCATACAAACAACGTATACAAAATTTCATAGTATTATCTCCAATATATTTCAAAATATTGCAATAAAATGGACGAAAAATATCAAATTTTTATAGAGGTGGTCTCACATATTGGTTCATAACTCTGGTTGACCTAAACCGATTTTGCTGATTTTAAATAGCAAACTTCTCGAAAGCACTTCTGACAGAATTATTGAAGGTTTGGATCCCGAGTATATCTGGGGACTTCAAAAAACTGATTTTAACAAACAGACAGACAGACGGACATGGCTTAATCGACTTCGCTATCTATAAGGATCCAGAATATATATACTTTATAGGGTCGGAAAATTTTATTGTGGAAATTACACACGAAATGACAAACTTGTCTTGATGGTGAAGGGTATAAAAAGAGCAGCTATTCTTGACAGACAAGGATGAGAAATTATTTTTTATTTTCAAAGTGATCGATAAATTTGTTTTTATGGTTTATGTTTATGCTGCTTCTGCAGAAAACTACCGTTGAGATTTTTCAAATACGCTGCTGCCGCTCTGCTTCCAAGAAAAAAATTTTATGGCGTCGTGAAAATTTTGGTGTTTTTTTAAGAGGTATAGAACTTCGAATTGAAATAAAACACAAGAAAATCGTTTTAATGACCATCAATTTGGCTTTATTGGAAGGATAATTTTATGCCATTAATATGATAATATTAAATATGATTTCAGGCATGTGGCCGCCGCGGCTGGCTCGAATAAAGCCAATTCTACAGGTCCAATTTTCAACCACTTTTTCGAGCATATGGGGCCGTATGTCGGCAATAACGCCACGAATGTTGGCTTCCAATTCCCCTAACGTTTCTGGTTTGTTGGCGTAGACGAGCGACTTCACATATCCCCAAAGAATATAATCCAATGGTGTCAAATCACACGATCTTGGTGGCCAATTGACAGGTCCATTCCGCGAAATTATGCGCTTATCGAATGTTTCCTTCAATAAATCGATTGTGGCGTGCGCTGTGTGGCATGTAGCGCCGTCTTGTTGGAACCACAACTCATCCACATTCATGCCATCCAATTCGGGAACAAAATAGTCGGTTATCATGGCTCTATACCGGTCTCCATTAATTCGGGTCCTCTTTAACACTTTGCTCTACAGCGGCAATTGTTTCTTCGGTGCGCAATGTTCGACGTCTCTGCGGATGCGTATTATCACATAGAGTAAACGTAGTGCGAAAACGATCCATGGTTAACCAAATTAATTGCTCTGATGGACGATTATGTCGACCATAAAATGGACGGAGCTTGCGGTAAACTTCGCGAACTGAACCGTTATTTTCGCAATAAATTTGCACGATTTGCAAGCGTTGTTCTTTTGTCAACCTGTTCATGATGAAATGGCAAACCAAACTGAACATAAATGACATTAGAGTTGCCAGATTTGACCACAAAAATAGAGCGTGTTCTAATCGAAAAAATTACACATATATTTCCACATGTATTTTACACATGCAAAGTTTCATATGTATCACACGTTGTGTACAACTTTTACAGATGGAAAATTTGACAGTACATATGTAAAATACATCCCGTCTGATAGCACCTTTGCAGAGTATCCAAGATATAAGCAAACTTTGTTTCGACGATAAATATCTTTTATTTTATTGTACTTTTTTTTTTTTTTTTTTTTTTTGCTTTTCATTATTTATTGAATCTTCATATATGAAATCACAATAAGTATTCAAATCTTAATACTAAAAAGAAAATAATATGCCCAGCCAGTGCTAGACAAAAATTTTTATGATACTAAAAAATTTCACATCAACTGATCCAGTCATCTGTTTTGCGCTTGAGTTAAAGCAAGGGTATCCCTCCTTCTCAACCGATTGTGGCCACTAAAGTTAAGGATGTCTCGTGCAAGTAGGTTTGGATGGTGTTCAAGTTTGCTGACGTACTTTGACGCATATTTTGTAAATTCGACGTATACTAATGCACGCCTAGATCTTTGTGGATTCAAAAATTTTTAACATACCATGGAGCTGCAGTAATTATACGTAGAATTTTTGTTTGACCCCTTTGAATTTTTTCAATGTTGGATGCTGAGGCAGTACCCCATAATTGAATTCCATAGCACCAGATTGGCTTTAGAATTGCATTGTACAACAAAAGTTTGCAATCCAATTTCAATGTAGAGTTTCTGCCGATTAACCAATTAAGTTGCACTGCTTTTAATCTCATTTGTGTAAGTTTCGCTTCAATATGAGACTTCCAAGTTAAACGGCGGTCGAGGTGAATGCCGAGGTATTTGACTTCATTATGTTGAGGAATAATTTGATTATTTATTCCGATGAACGAGCAGGTATCTTTTCGCAATGTGAAAGTGATATGAATACATTTTTGTTCATTTACCCTGATTTTCCAAAGCTCTAGCCAATTCTCTAGTTTATAAACATAATTCTGCAAATTCTGTGATGCAACTTGGTGGTCCTTATGGACGCTGACAAAGGCTGTATCGTCTGCAAAAGTTGACGTGTGGATTTTGGGGTCTGACGGCATGTCGGAGGCATAAATCAAATATAAAGTAGGTCCCAGTATACTACCCTGTGGCACACCTGATTCAATTGGCTGAGCGGTATTTAACAAATTGCCTTCTTTGATTTTAAATTTGCGACCGTATAAATAACTTTCCATGAGTTTATGGGTGTTAGCAGGCAGAGTTAATTTTATTTTGTGCATTAAACCGTCATTCCAAACTTTGTCGAACGCTTGCGACACATCAATGAAAAGGGCGGAGCAGTATTTTTTGTCTTCAAACGACCCTCTTATCACATTTACCAATCTGTGTGTTTGTTCGATGGTAGTGTGTTTAGCTCTGATTCCGAATTGATGATTAGGAATACATTCAGTGTCATTCAGAATTGGAGTCAACTTAGTCATTAACAATTTTTCGAACAGTTTAGATATTGTCGGCAGTAGGCTAATTGGCCTATATGACTCCACTTTGGTGTGGTCCTTCCCTGACTTAGGAATCATAGTGATCATAGACACCTTCCAATCTGCAGGATAGTATTCTAGGCGTAAAATAGCGTTGAAGATAAAGAGGATAATTCTTCTTGCTACACGAGGTAACTCCACAAGCATTTTATTGCTGATTTTATCCATACCTGGAGCCTTTTTAAGGTTCAGAGTACCAATAGCGTTTTGGACACCACGAAAGTTTAGTCTTAGAGGTACAGGAGGTCTTATAACAAGTGGTGGCAAATCAGATTCGTTATTATTTGAGTTGTTTATAGTAAACACATTTCTCAAATGGTAAACAAATAATGTCCCTTTCTCGGAATCATTTCTAGCCCAGTCACCAGTCGGATTTCGCAAAGGAGGTTTTCCTCTCACTGGTGTTTTTAAACCTCTTGCCGTCCTCCATAACGAGTAGTCAGATTGTGGGGTACTATCAAAGTCTTCCAAGTAAGATCTAAGTGAGGCCGTTCTTTGGGTTTCTAAGAAATGTCTTAGTATATCTCTGCATTCCCGTAGCCTAGCTTTCAGTTCAGGAGACCTGTGAATTTGCCACTCTCTTCTCATTCTTCTTTTTTCTGATAGGAGATGTTCGAGTTCAGAGAAATAAGTTCTGTTTGTCCTATTTCTACATTCAACGTGATTAGTGGAAGCGTGATGCACAGCTCGTCGAAGGTCCTCGGTAAAGTTGCCAATCGACTCATCAATATCGTCGGTAGTTCTCAACACAACATTTTCCGTGCAATGAGAACTTAAATACTTTTTGTATTTTATCCAACTTACTCGGGTCTTAGTCATGTTCATAAATGGAGAACCACACACTTGAGGGAAATGCATTGAAATGATAGTAGGAGAGTGATCTGAGGACAAGTCCAGTGAAGGATCCACTTGCATCCATTCTACAGGGATATTTTTCATTACCCCAAAGTCAATAACATCGGGAATCTTCCGTCGGTCCGTCGGCCAATAGGTGGGATGTCCACTTGAGAGTACATCTAAGCCCATTTTAGCAATGGTGTTGAAGAGTACGCGACCCTTTGGGGTTACCAGACGTGAACCCCAAAATGTGTGTTTGGCGTTAAAGTCACCAGCAACTAAAAATCTAGCTCCAAGGGATTTAAAGAAGTTATGATATTGGTGTTCTTTTATTGAAAATCGAGGCGGAGAATAAATCGATGATAAAACAAATTTGTATTGACAGAATTCAATGCAAATGTTTGTTGCTTGGAGGTAATCCTCACTTATGTTATTCATTAGATAATGCTTTATTCTGTTCTTTATAAGAATTGCCGAACCTCCACAAGCTCTTCCGCGGGGGTCTTTAGTATCGTAGAACTCATAGCCATTAATTTTGAAGTACCCTGTCGACGTCAAGTGAGTTTCAGCAATCATCATGACATCAATCTGCTTATCCATCAGGAAGTATTCCAGTTCATTTTTATGTTGGCGGAGGCCGTTCGCGTTCCAGAAACAAATTTTTAAATAAATCATTTCTTTAAAATGGCTTGCAAGATAGTGGATTGCATTTTCAGCATTTCCTGCATCATGGATGTCATGGTGGTCGTAAAAGTGTTCATAGTTTGGGCAAGTGTCTGCCATGTTGTCTCTAGATTGTTGATATGCGGCTCAGAATATTGGGGTTTAGGTTCCTGCTCCAGACCTGGCATATTAGATTTAACGACGTTTGCGTAAGAAACTTGTCTAGAACTAGGCGCGTTTACATGACTAGTGGACCGTAATAATTGAGGGAAATTGTCACTCGATGCTAAATTTGGCTGTTGAGGATGATTAGGCAATACTGACGTCTTGTTGGTTCTTATGCCTTTCAAATGAGTGTAAATTGGACAACCTCTATAATTTGCGGTATGATTACCTCCGCAGTTACTGCATTTTTTGATTTTTGAGTCAGTTCTCGACTTATCGCATTGAGCAGTTGCATGTAGCTCCCCACACGCAACACAAACTGTCGGCAATTTACAATACGCCTTGGTGTGACCAAATTCTTGACACTGGACGGGTCCCTGACGCTTATGTGGTTCTTCCACGGTGATTCTACGATGCAGAAGGTACATCAGATTGTAAATGGGATGGGACTCATTTTTCTTTAAGACAACATCTCCAGGTTCCAATTCTACCCTGAACATGGGCTGAGGGATCTTTTCACGGTTTCTAATATTCACAACACTCTTAATTTTGAACCCTTTGTCCATTAAGCCGGTCTTTATCTCCGCAGGATCAACACATGGGTCTATACCCTTTAGAACGACTTGGAGACCTTTTGCGCTTTTGAGCTGATAGGTATAGAAATCCCTAGCCTCCCTCTCCAACTGGTTGGACAATTTTCGAAAATCATCTTCCTTTTTCACTTGAATTTTGGTTTCGCTGATATTTCCATGTTTAATTGATGTTACGCTAAACATATATAAGAGTATTTTTTATTTTTCTATTAATTACCAAGTATTTCCTCGTGAATAAAAAGGTGAATTGTTTCTCTATAAATAACGAAGTTATTTTTATTGATTCATTCAAAATACAATAATTAATTTCTTAACCTAAATTACCTATAAATAACGAAGAAACAACATTCAATGTTAATATTCACTGCTTACAATAATTGGTAGTTCTATTAAGTGTTACAATTCTCTTATGATATGTTTTACTTATTCTGATCATGTTACATTGGAAATGTTCTAGACTATTCAATGACTTGTTTTAGATTATCATAGGGTGACTACAATATGCAAACGATTACAGTGTTTACATACCTTACATCTCCCCCCCCCCCCCCCCTACGATAAAACTTTGGTACAAAGTTTTCACTTACTTTTACACAAAGTACACTGTATAGATAAGACCTTATGGAGTAGGCATGAGTTTGGAGATGTGAAATAAATTCGATTCTGTTTTTTTATGTGTTGTGTCAATTTCATATATAGTGTTTGATGGTTTGTTTAGGATTTTATAGGGTCCGATTCTTAACGAGTCTAGTTTTTTTCGATTCAGTCGGTTACCATTTTCAACATATACCAATTCTCCGATCTTAAAGTTATAGTCTATTCTATCTTTGTCATAAATCTTTTTATTGTAGTCATGATTTCTTTTGCTGTTTTCTAAGGCTATTGCTCTATCATATTCCAAATCGTGTTTATCCTTCTTTTTCTTCAGTTCATTTGGTATTACCGAAGTGTCTTCACCCCTTAATAAGTATTTTGGACTGAACTTTGTTACTGAATGTTCAGTTTCGTTGTATTTATTGACACAGTTGTGTGCTATGGTCGTCCATGCAATTTTTTTGTTTTTTTCTTCGTTCATACTACACCTAATCTTATTGACTAACGTTTGGTTGAGTCTTTCATTTAACCCATTCGAGAATGGTGTGTTAGCCGCCGTAAAGATTATTGTGATGTTTTTTTTTTTCTAAGAATTTTTTGAAGTCTTTTGAGTTTATGCCTGGGTATTGGTCTGTTAAAAGTGTTTCGATGTTATGGTCTTTCAGAACATTTTCTGTCAATTTAATGAAATCCCCCGCGTTTTGTGTTTTGGATGTTAATATGTACGCGAATCTAGTGAAATGATCTACTAGGAGATGCAAGTATCTTTTTGTGGATCGTGAACCACCGAATCCACCGATTGTGTCTATGGAAACCACCTGAAACGGTTTTGTTGCTGGACCGAGACGTGACATCAGCCCGATTTTAATATGTTTTCTTGTTTTGTTCTGTAAACAAGTTTCGCAATTTTTACACGCTTTCTCAATATTCTTCGCTATGTTTTTTGCTGTATAGTAGGGCAGAATTTTGCTCTGCATTTGTCTTATGCCTATGTGGCAAAATTCTTTATGGATATTTTCTATGAATTTCTTAGAAAATTCTTCTGACAAAACGATTTTATTTTTCTTTCTCTCTTTTCTATAATATAGATTATTCTCGAGTATTAAATTATTTTTGCTCTTTTCTAAATTCTCGTTATCTCTCTGGTCTTGTATAATGTCATCTAGTTGTATTAAATTAACAATTTTTAATTTTTCTTGTTCGCTTTCTTGAGGCTCAAGTACCGCGTTTCTACTTAAACAGTCTGCCTCCAGGTTTTCTTTTCCCGAACGGTATATTATTTCGAAGTCGTATTGTGATAAATAATAAGTGAGATCCCCTAGTTCCTCGTCTGTTCTAGCTTTAATATTCATTCTCTCTAGCGGCTTATGATCCGAAAATACCTTAAAGCGCTTTCCCATGAGAAAGTGTTGCCAATATTTCACTGCTTCTTTTATTGCTAGGCATTCAAGGTAAATAGCTTTTTTTCTTTTTTGGGACTCATTTAGTTTCCTTGAAAAGTACGCTATAGGTTTTTCTGTTTTGTTTTTGTTGTCATTCAGTTGTGGTTGCTTCATTACAGCCCCTATACCCTGTAAACTCGCGTCTGTGTAAATATGTATTGGTAGTTCAGGATCAAAAACTGCTAGTACTGGCTGTTGGCAAAGAAAATTTTTCATATAATCGAAGGCTTTTTGACATTCTGTTGACCAAGTAAATTGTTGACCTTTTCTTAATAAATTATGTAGCGGTTCCAGGATTATAGAAATATTCGGGACATATTCATTATAAAAATTGATTTTACCTAAAAATTGTCGGACATTTTTCTGATTCTTTGGAACCGGAAATTTTCGTATTGCAATTAGGTTATCATTTAGTGGTGAAATTGAGTTATATCCTATTTTATGTCCTAGATATTCTATGGAATCCAATGCAAATGTACATTTAGAAAGTTTTAATCGAAACCCTTCATTCATTATCGCTTCTAGTAACCGCGATAGATGATCAATGTGTTCTTCGAAGGTTTTTGAAAAAATCAGTATGTCGTCTATATAGTTGACTGCGAAATCTGATAATTTATTTTTTCTCATTATGTTGCTCAATATTCTCTGAAATATTGCCGGTGCTGTTTTTAGCCCAAATGGCAAACAAGTCCACTGGAAGTGGCCTTCCTGGGTTACAAATGCCGTTTTGCTTCTATCTTCTATCCTGAGGGAAATGGACCAAAACGTTGAATTTATGTCAAGTTTTGAAAAATATTTGCAGTCTCTTGTTTTTGTTACAAGATCTTCGATTAATGGAAAGGGTTGCGACTGAGGAAGTATTATCTTATTCAAGTCTCTGAAGTCTATACATAATCTTGATCTTTTATTTTCTTCCTTTTTATAGGCTAATGTTACTGGGGCCGCAAAAGGACTGTATGATTCTTCGATTAGTTTTCTCTGCAATAGTTTCGAAATTTGTTCCTCTATTTCTTTTTTATCATCTATTGTGCATTTATATGGCCTTTTGCTGCAATATTTATCTATTATTAGATCGATTCTAGCTTCGTAGTCTTTTACTCTTCCTATATCATATTTATCTTTTGCGAATATATTTTTATATTTCTCTATAAGTTTTTTTATTCTTTGTTCTTCATGAGAACTCAAGTAATTTGTTAAAATTTCAAAATTTCCTTGATCTATATGTTCGTTGAAGTTTATTTCATATCTTTTTTGATTTTTTTTTGTAAGATTATCCGTTTTTTGTTCTATTTCTAGTTTTTCATTTTGTATCAATTTAAATTTTTTTATACAATCGAGCCCTATTAGGAAATCGTATTTAAAATTTTCGTTATTGATTATGAATACATCCATATTTTCTTCTATATCAAATATTTTCACTCTTAATGTTACTATACCATCAGATTTGTGTATACCATTAATTGTTCTCAAGTTGAGCATTTCTGTTGGGTTATTTTTTTTCAAATGGATTAATTTTGAATTTATCAATGAGACATTTGCGCCTGCATCGTAAATTGCGGATACTTCTAAGATGTCATTTAGTGTCACCTTGAGTCTAATTAATGGTGGGATTAGTAGTTTTTTGGATCATTATCACTTAACTCTACTTCTAGCGTGGAGGTGTTTATTTGTCTTGTTTTTACTGCCTGGTTTTCTTTTTCCTTGAACCAGCATTCGGATTCAGGATGGAATCTATTACCTTTGTTTTTATTTTTACATATTTCGCAAGGTGCTTTTTCATTTTTATCTTTGTTGTTGGTTTTATATTTTTTTGTTTCTAGAGTTTTCTTAGATGATGATAAATGTTCTAATTTACCTATCTCGTTGTATAAGTCTTCAGTTTTCTTTAATTTTTCTCTGTCAATTCTATCAGCTACGACATTTGGCAAGCCGGTTGCAATTAAATCTATTAGTGTTCCATTATCAATGGATTTCCGTACTTCTAATAAAAGTTTTTCTTTTCTAAGCGCATAATCAAGCAAAGACCCAGATTGATATTTAAAAGCCATTGCATATCTTATCGCAGACCAGCCTTTGCTAGAAAATGTATCGCAAAAGTTTTTTTTCCAATCTTCCCATGTTGCCTCAATTGTAAGTTTTAAAAATGTGCTACTATACCAATCTGTAGCCCCTTTATCCATGAATGATTTTAGAATCTCAATTTTTTTGTTATCTTCTTTTATGTTGAATCTTTCGCATTCCTTTTCAAAACCATTTATCCATTGATTTGCATTTGAATTTTTTCCATTAAATTTGTCGATTGTAAATTCTTTCGCAATTTTGCCTATATTTTTAACCCCTGATTGTTCATTACTTTTTTCTAGCAGTTGTTCTAATAGTTTAATCAACGGTTGTTCTGAAGAACTTTCGTTCCCCTTTGTGTCGGCTTTCTGTTCACTTTCTTCTTCTAGGTATATTTCTTTAAATTGTAAGTTGTTACCTTCATCTAGGTATGTTTTTTTCAATTCTTCGCTGAGAGGAATCCAAATATTTCTCATTTGGCCTCTTTGATTCAGAGTCTTTTTTACCTTAGTAAAAGTTGTCGTTTTTGTGATCGCTTCGTGACTGCGTGCCTCCAAAAATTCATTTGGCATTATGTATTTTCGTTCATCTGGTGTGCTAATTGAGGTTATACATAGCACATTCGTCTTACCATCTGCGGCGCCAAGTACTTTAAAAGAGAACAGCAGCTTTTCTATTGTGAGTTCCAACGTGAATGTTGTTTTATAAGAGTATTTTTTATTTTTCTATTAATTACCAAGTATTTCCTCGTGAATAAAAAGGTGAATTGTTTCTCTATAAATAACGAAGTTATTTTTATTGATTCATTCAAAATACAATAATTAATTTCTTAACCTAAATTACCTATAAATAACGAAGAAACAACATTCAATGTTAATATTCACTGCTTACAATAATTACAATATTAAGTGTTACAATTCTCTTATGATATGTTTTACTTATTCTGATCATGTTACATTGGAAATGTTCTAGACTATTCAATGACTTGTTTTAGATTATCATAGGGTGACTACAATATGCAAACGATTACAGTGTTTACATACCTTACACATATTTTCACCTATTACCGAAACAATTCTTTGTACAAATTTACTGGAAGTGGGCTCTCTCAGATAAATTGGCTTAAACGTCTTCTTAGGAAGTTCTGGCTCTTCCGTCTGGAGGAGAGCAAACCTATTTTGATCATTACTCACGGTCGTAGGAGCTTTTGAATTTGATGACACTTGAGCAGATGTCGGGCTCCTCTGTCGCTTAAGAACTGTGACGTATTTATCCATACCTACTTGTTTTCTAGGTTTGACTGCACTATTTGATGTAGAAGGTGTTGATGTTCCTTCATCTATTGAAATCACTATATTAGGCGAACAGGAACGACGCCGTTCCACGGCTCTTGCAGTGAGAAAATTCTCCAGAGATTTTTTTATGGATTCTTCCTCAGATACCCATTTAGTTTTTCTAGACGAGCTAAGCTCTTTCTCAGAATTACATCTGAGAGGAACACTCATACAGTTTTTATACGATTTTTAATGTTTTTTTTTTATATATATATTTTAACCTATTACGAGTTATTTTTTTCACTTTTTGTTTAATTTCAACTTTTTACACTTTTTCACCTATTACGATTTTTTCACCGAAAATTCAGCCGCACTAAAAGTAACACGTCCGAACAGTTCGATGAGACGAGACTGAATAAAATAATAAGTGTAATTGAAACATGTAAAAGCCCCCCGCCAACACCTTATAATGTCTGTAATGATATGAAATAAAATATTGAATAAGAAATCTGTATAATTATTTTATTACATATTACATTGATTGTCACATATTGGTAACACAATTAAATCAAGATTCTCTTTAATTTAGATGCCTTAACATTTTTAAGAAGCTTTTCTAAGGTCAAACGCTAACACTCTCTTGCTTTTAAATTAAAATATGTAGAAATTAAAGGCGAAGGAAGTGACTTATTATTATTCTCTATCTAATTTTCAAAGTAATGTTATTATGTTTTTTAATTATTAATGGTTTATAAAATACACAATTAGCTTTTAGTAAATTTAAAGATCGTAAATATGGGATGAAACAGAAAGATTTGAGTTCTAAGTATAAGATATCGGAATATGCGGTTAGAAAAATAATGCATTTGTATAAAATATGAAAGTCAAACGAGAGAATAAAGAACTTATGTGACAGAAAACGTAAGACCACGAAACTAGACAATGATCATATTGCAATTCTATCAAAAAGGAATAATTTTACGACAGCCAAAGATTTAACTAATGGAGGAAATTAAATATTTCGACTCGAACTGTCCAAAGAAAACTTAACTAAAGCGGTCTGAAAAGTACGTTTGCTAAGAAAATCCTCTTCTACGAGCTGCAAATATCAAAGAGCGGTTAGACTTTGCAGAGAAGTAGGTAAATATTAGATAAAATAGTAACTGAATTAAAAATGAAACTATAATTTATAATTATGTATTAGAAAATAATAAATACATGTTTTAATCAAAGTTATAATCCAGAATATGAATTTTCTAGTTAATATACGAGTATATAACTATTTTTACATCACATTAAAGAAACTAATTTTCATCATATTTAGATGGATGTGTTTTCAGTTCAGCACAGCCCTTCACCACCATAGTGGCAGGGAATAATGTATTTATACTAATCTACGCTGATTTTGCGATTGCGATGTGAATTGTCAAACAATACTGAATAAAAATAATGATGACTTCGTCAACTTATTTCACAGTCAACTTTAGTTCAAAGTTTAGGATATATGTAGATGCAATCATACCATTTAAAAAGTAGACTCCGAATGAACCATCTACAGCGTAGTGGCGCTAACATTCGAATGCAATAAATTTTAAAAAGTAAATGTGCAATAATAAAGATTCCGACATCGAGTGGTCTTAAAAAAGTCTTAATAAATAACCCTATACATATTTATTGACTTTTGTATGTTTGTTTTGATATTTTGAAAGCTTGATGTCACACATAAACGACATATCGCAAAGTTGTGTTCACAATTACAATAGTTGTATCATACACATACAACATACAACTGCGTTATCAATTTAACACGAAACTGATCCTGAATTTAAATTGTATGTCCAGTTCACGAACAGCTTTTAATACACCCTAAATATTTTGGAAAGCGTTACTATAATAATAACAATAATGTTTATTTTGAAATAGATAACAGAAATACGTTTGCTTGATCACATTATACCGACTATAATAATTGCCCCACGCTTAATTGCTTGTATCCCCCTTTATTTTTACACTATTTTCGAATCAAAAGCCTACGCTTAATTACCGATTGATTTTTCACCATTGTAATTACTTATTAAAGTGGCCATTTTATGCCACACAAAATGTAAACAGTATATAGCATGACAATGCTTGAGCTAGTTTATTAGTTTATATAGAAATATAACAAGTTAGAAAGTATAGTCGGTCAAGCCCGACCATATAACACCCTAACCCCGTAATTTGTATAAAACCGTTTTTCAAAAATGGGTGCTATAGGGGCGATATTACCTACCGACCTTTATAAAATTAGGTGCCATCATTACTGTATATATGAAACTTATTTGTTATGCATTTTATTTGGATACCAACATTTTTAAGAGATTTATAGTCGTTAAAATGTGTTTCGGAAGTTGGCCTTATATGGGAGCTATGACCAATTGTGGACCGATCATCATAAAATTGGCCTGAATGTTTTTTTTATATATGAAACACATTCCTGTTGAATATTATTTGAATACCAACATTTTTAAGACAGCTTTTTATACCCTACACCAGCGTAGTGGATTTGTGCATATGTTTGTAACGCTTAGAAATCTTGGTCCAACACCCACCTTAAAGTATACCGATCGACTCAGAATCACTTTCTGAGTCGATTTAACGATGTACATCCGTCTGGCTGGCTGTCCATGTAAAGCTTGTGCGCAGAGTACAGGTCGCAATTTTGAAGATATTACGAAAAAAGTTGGTACGTGCTATTTTTCGGCCCAAGGACGGATGGGATTGAAACTGGTGGAAATCGGTCCATTATTTTACCTAGCTCGCATACAACTGTCCTCCAAACAAATTTCACCACAAATGAGCATTAAATAAAGCCAAACCACATCTACAAATTTTGTGCAGATCACTCCATAATTACTCGTAGCTCCCATATAAGGCCCACTTCCGAAAATCACTTTAACGATCATAAATTTCTTAAGAATGTTAGTAATCAAATAAAATTCGACACAAATAATATTTTATAATGGTCGGTCCGTAATTAGTCGAAACTCCCATAAATCGTTTAAAAGCATTTATATCGAGATAAAGTTTAACACGAAATCATGACACTAAATTTGTTGATGATCGGATGATCGGTCATATACTGGGTGTAGGGTATTATATGGTCGGGCTTGGCCGACTATACTTTCTTACATGTTTTTTAAGGAGCTACTACTAATTATGGACTGATCTGTACAAAATTTGCAGATGTGATTTTTCTTCATTAACCATTTATTTGTGGTGAAATTTGTTTGGATACTTGGATAATTCAAGCATTTATGATCGTTAAACTCCTATTTGGGTGTTTTTTTGAGAAGTATAGAACTTCGAATTGAAATAAAACGCAAGAAAATCGTTTTAAGGACCATCAATTTGGCTTTATTGGAAGGATAATTTTATGCCATTAATATGATAATATTAAATATGATTTCAGGCATGTGGCCGCCGCGGCTGGCTCGAATAAAGCCAATTCTACAGGTCCAATTTTCAACCACTTTTTCGAGCATATGGGGCCGTATGTCGGCAATAACGCCACGAATGTTGGCTTCCAATTCCCCTAACGTTTCTGGTTTGTTGGCGTAGACGAGCGAAAAGAAAATAATCCAATGGTGTCAAATCACACGATCTTGGTGGCCAATTGACAGGTCCATTCCGCGAAATTATGCGCTCATCGAATGTTTCCTTCAATAAATCGATTGTGGCGTGCGCTGTGTGGCATGTAGCGCCGTCTTGTTGGAACCACAACTCATCCACATTCATGCCATCCAATTTTTTTTTTTTCAATGTTTATTTAATACATATTTAGAACAAAAATTACAAACTCCAAATAAACAAAAAGTATCTTGATAATTTTTTTTTTTATATACAAAGTCCCATTTTAAAGAGCACTCAAGTATAAGACGTATTTGTTAGTAAAGTTAATTTTTTGGTTAATTAAATATTAGTATATATATGCCAATAAAAGTTTTGGTATCCAGGTTTAATGCAAGCAAAAAGATAATAAAAATCTTACTTTTATATTTGTAAAGATAAAATAAAAGGTCAAGGGTTAAAATTAAAGAATTATTATTGAGTTAGCCACCAATATTTATTAAGATTCAGATTAGGTTTAATATTTTTATCATCCAAATAAATACTAGTGTCAAAACGACAGTTTTCAGATGTTAGTTCATTACAACTTATAGTTTTTCATTGGATCGTCTGTAAATATGATAAAGTATGGGAATACCCTCTTCGTTTTGAATAAAACCATTTTTATCAAGATATAGAAAAGCCTCGGGAGGGATGAAACCATTTTCGATTGTTTTTGAAATATATTCCTCGTCAGCGTAGTAAGGAGCCAAAATTAAATTGTTTTCAATGATATTTGAGATGTTTACAATGTGATTTCTTATGATATGAATAATAAAGTTATCAAATCTAGATATTTTGGCTTTTTCATAGAGGATTTTGTTTGAAATGTATTTTTTGTAGTTGCTACTTTTTGATCTGTACAATGAAGTACAACATCTGAGACATTTCCTTTCGAAAACGCGAATCTTCTCCATATACGAGGGGCAAATATTAAACCAAATTTGGCAGCCATATGATAAAATTGATCTAATTAAACTCTGATACATGATGATTTTAACCCTTGGTTGTATATATTTAGAAAAAAAGAATTTTTTGTATACAAAAAATGCATTTCTAGCTTTTATAAGTTTTTGATTAATGTGGTTGTAAAAGTATAGAAATTTATCTAACTCTATTCCGAATAGCCTAACACTTTGTTTTATGGGAATGTTTATATTATTTGTAGATCTAATACCAAATGACTTCCCGTTTCTTCGAATATTACTAATACATTTCCCAACCGGTGGCCTAAGAAGAATACATTCACATTTGTCCAAATTGATCTTCATGTGCCAATCTTTAGAATATTTTTGAATTATCAAAAATTTATTTTGCAAACCGTCATTAATTTTATCAACTGTATTGTCAGCATGATATATAGTTATATCGTCTGCGAAGGCTATAACATTGTACATTTTGTCTAGTAAATCTAACAAGTATAAATTGAACAGTATAGGAGAATTAACAGTTCCCTGTTGTAATCCGTTGACAATGTTGAATTTTCCAGTACTAACTGATTGTTTTCCATAAATTGAGAAAGTTTTGTTATTTAGCATGTTATGTATAAGGATTACGAAATGAAATGGCAATTTATATTTGAGCAATTTAAAAATAAGGGCAGGAATCCAAATACTGTCAAAAGCTTTTTCAAAGTCGACTAAGCAAGCTCCAGTATATAAAGATTTGTTAAGATTCCATTGAATATTTGAAGCTAATAAATGAATTGCATGTACTGTTGAATGCTTGTGTTTAAAGCCATCCAATTCGGGAACAAAATAGTCGGTTATCATGGCTCTATACCGGTCACGGTGGCGAATCGATTCATTCGGGTCCTCTTCAACACTTTGCTCTACAGCGGCAATTGTTTCTTCGGTGCGCACTGTTCGACGTCTCTGCGGATGCGTATTATCACATAGAGTAAACGTAGTGCGAAAACGATCCATGCTTAACCGAATTAATTGCTCTGATGGACGATTATGTCGACCATAAAATGGACGGACCTTGCGGTAAACTTCGCGAACTGAACCGTTATTTTCGAAATAAATTTGCACGGTTTGCAAGCGTTGTTATTTTGTCAACCTGTTCATGATGAAATGGCAAACCAAACTGAACATAAATGACATTAGAGTTGCCAGATTTGACCACAAAATGCCAGTTTTATCTCTTTTCGAAAAACAAACCTGTAAAAAAATACCCTATATCAGCCTTATGTATTAAAACGGGGTCACCAATATAGTTTATATGTAATAAAACACGGTAGCCTTATATGGTGTTCACAAATGCATTTTTAATTGAAATTTTTAATTGAAATTTTGTAATTAACGCGTAATTGAATTCAATTAAGATAATTGCTTCAGTTAATTGTTCTAATAAATGTTAAAATTAAAAATACAACCCTGTGACAAGTAATAACAAAATGGCATTTGATTCGCTTTTAAATTAATAAAGAATATTTTTAGGCTGAAAATTATAATATTACAACCAAATACAGTGCACTAGAGAAAACGTCAACTAATTAACACCGCGGGTGATGACCTTTAACAAATTAAAGCAAATCTGTTATTTTTTTCTGCTGTTTTTTTCTTTCCAACACTTTATAAAATTTTAGAGTAGGTAATGTCAAAAAAGGGTGGACGGTTTGGGATGTTGACGTAAACGAGCGTTGACGTTTTCCCGAGTGCACTGTAAGTGTATTCTTTTTTGTCTGCTGCTGTCAATCGCTATTTTAATTACCAATATTGAGCATGTGTGAACACTTTTTTATTAACCAATAATTGACTCAATTATAAATACATGTCTGAACACCATATTACCTTAATAACTATTTAATAATATTTATTTTATTTGAATATCAACGCTTTACAATTGTTTATAAGATTAATTCACAACCACACCTGTCGAGGTGAAAACTTGACATGGAATTAACATCTGTTTTCTTCTCCTTTTTCTATCCATCGTATTGCCAGATTGTTCATTCTGTAAATCAGGCAAACTAGGTGCTGCCACATATCTATTGAAAAAATCCAATTGCGCTCTGCTGTCAATATCATGAATTTAACCAGTAATGTGTAAAGGTGTGTTCACATTGTGTGTATTTGTCATATGGAATGTCACTTTTCTATCCACATGTGTTTTCATGTGTATGTCAAATTTTGAGTTTCACATACGGTTTATAATTTACATGTTCAAATGTTGGTTTGTCAATTACATTTGACATAACCTATAAAAAAAAAATCTTAAAACAGCTGATTTCTGTATGTGTATAATAAAAAATTAAATTTATAATTAAATAAAACTGTATTTTAAAATGGAATGAGAGATTTTTGTTTTACTATAAATTATATTTATTAAAATTTCAATTAATTTTTGCCGCCACAAAATTTTTGTTATAAAAAACAGCTGATGTCAGATGGTTTGTCACAAGAAAATAGAACTCGTTCTAAATAAAAAATGTCATGTGTATTGCACACATAGAAATAACACATGCTATTGTTTGAAGGTGTTCAGACTATATGTACAAATTTGACATGCGAAAAAGTGACATTCCATATGACAAATACACACAATGTGAACACACCTTAAGTAAAAGAACACTGTTGAGGTTTATAATATTACAATATTTTTTAATTTACTTTTTAAAGATTTCAGATTCACTTCTGAATGAACAAGGAAATGTTTTCATATATATTACGTGAGATAGGTCGCCTTCTAAAGGAACCTCATCGTGTGACAGCTATTGCAAAAGAAGCAAAACTTGCAGCAACAATAAGGGTTTTGGCAACGGGAGGATATCAGAAGGGAATTGGGAATGAACTTATAACAGTCCAAGGTTAGTGACGTCATAAATGAATGTTTGTCAGATATGGAACAGTCGCTTTGTCCAAAAGGATTTTGAAAATAGTTTTGCTATATTGGATAATGATATAACTGATTTATGAAAAATGTTTTAAGCAAAAACAGTAAGATGGCACACCTTTCCAGGATAATAAAAATAAACAAGCATTATTTTATCAAATTTTCAATGATTATTCATTGTTAGACAGCATTGCAAAATCACCAACTTCAAATGCGTCTAAAAAAATATTTCACCGTTGAAGGTTTTGTCATTTGTAATTGGTCTCGTCCCATTCCCATTTTGTTTGTTGCACTGTATTATCGTAAAATTGTAAATGATTTTGAAACCCGTAAGACAAGTTTCTATAGCTACTAAAGAGTAGTAGAGGCCTTCAAATTGTTATTAAGGAAATCGACTCATGTGTAGAACCCCAGGAGATAAACAGCTTTGAAACTAAAGGCTTTAAGATAAAGAACGTGATATACATTACAAATCATGAAAAAACCTCAATAACTTTTTCGTATAGAATTGGAACCAGATGATCTTAAGCTAAAGAAAGGTGAAACACATTTATGATCTGAGCACCGAGTAATAACGGTAGAAGAAGAACACAAACGATCTGGCCCGTCCAATTTTAAATTGCAAAAATAGTAATTGTGGTAGAAAACACAAAGCTAACTATAGAGGTTGCCTAGTACAGTACCAGTACAAGTACCGATAACCAACCAACCAAAGAATGCTCAATACTAATGCCAATACGGAGCCAAGCAATCAAACCCCATCTTTTAACTTTAGCCGGCAGGAGGCTACTGTAGAAACCCTTCTTCAATCGGTTAATTATTTTACGAATTCTATGAGTAACATGATGCAAGAAATGCTTAAAATGCAATCCATTCTATTGCAAATGACATTCTGGAAAGCAAATGGCATCCGCACATTTGACGTCTAGAAGAAGGGTATTTAATTTTAATTAAACTAACTTGAATAAAAACTCGAATTATCTTCATAGCCACTAGAATCTGCATTGCATATTGTTATCGAATTATTGAGATTTCGTCTATATATATACACCCAGATTTTCAATTACAGAATGTCAATATACATAATACTTTTTTAATTTATTTGTTTGGTACAATTTATAAAATGGGATTTAATGTTGTTTCGAGAAGAAAACCTACTTACTGGCCTACGGAAACACAGAAGATACCAGATGTTATTGATTTTGGAGAGATAACAAATATTCCGAAGAAATTATTTAAGTGGAAATTTTGTTAGAAGTATAATTAGATCACTCATCTACAATAGTTACTATATCGAGCCCCCGAGATTGTTTATCCACGACTGGTAATTTAGCGATGACAGGCACAAGTATAAATTGGATTAAATACTCGTACAGAAAATATCTATGTACACATTGTTCTGAAAACATACCGCTAAGAACACCAGAAAATGTCGATTACTCTCTTATCAATTTGGATAATTATCTTAAACTAGCTGCTCAACTTGCTAGCCAGACTTCTCGACTAATCACATATAATATAATTTATTCTGCAGAAGTCGAACTGTTATTAAATAAAAAAATAAGAGTTCGAAGAGAGTGGAAATTGCACAGATCGCCCAACTCAAATATAAGCTAAAATGATTTATAAAAATACTTAAGAGCTTTTGAAATACCGGAAAACTGAATTACTAAATTTTAGAGCAGCTGCATCGCTACGTATTGAGATTCGAGAGATCGAAAAGTCTATTGTTGATTTAAATTCGAAGAAAGCACCTGATATGGGCAAAATCAGTAATAAAATGCTTAAGGAGCTACCCCGGATAGCAGTAAAAATAATACTTCTTATTTTTAACGCTATATTACGCCTTGAATATTATCCACAATTATGGAATGTTTCACTGGTTACCATTTAACTGCTCGAACACCTAAGCTTAAAGAATGGAGTACCCCAAAGAAGTATCCTGGAACGTTTCTTCTACTTGATATACATACATACATATGTATATGTACATCTGATATGCTAACAAACAATTGTACTCACGCATCAACACATCAAAGCATTCATTAAAACCATCAATTAAGAGTGCAATATTCGGCTGTGTCGAATGAGTGCCCCGATAGACTAGGTGATAGAGTGCCGGACTATCAGTCAAAGGGTTACGGGTTCGATTCCCGCCAAAGACTCTGGGTGTTTTCTGCAGATAAGCCAAAAGCTTCGCAGTTTGTGTTTGTTAATTATTAAAAAAAAAAAAAAATAAAATAAATACCCTCCACCTAAACGTACTAAGAAATAGCAAACCTACACAGGTTATAGGACTAGAATATTCTTATTCTGTGTTTTCAAATCAGTCTTAGTATTTGATATATTGTTTGAAAGACAATTTTACGACCAACATAATTTATTTTATTAATAGTTTTTTTTCTAAAAAAACTGTAGTGGTGGTGATAATGAGGAGTGTGGAAAAATCTACATTGGTACAACGAAGAGAAATTTAGAAACGGACACAAGCCAAATTTTGAAAAAGTGAGAATTTTAGATAAAGAGAAAAGGGAAAATAAGAGATACACGTTGGAGAGCTTAAGGATACAACAAAAATCGACAATTGCAATAAACACAAAAGAAGACAAAGACAATACAAATGCAAACTACACCATTGCAATACTTTTGTAATAATAACAACTGTGATCAAGAAAAAACGACAAATTTTCTGTGTTATATATTTTTATTTTAATTTACATTAAATTTTTTTAATATTTTACGTTTTGTGTTGTGATGTCCACATATACAAAATTACTATTATATAAATTATAAATGATGTAAAACTGACAAAAAAGATTATTGTAAGTTAATTTGTCAAATATTAAGATTGTAATTATTGTTATTATTGACTAAAAATTTTTCTTTTGTAATGTTACCAGATTTTAATAAAAACTCTAATCCCTGAAGAAGTTGGAAAGAATACCAACGAAACGTCAGATATAATTGAAAATTAAATAAATAATTAGTAGTACTTTGTTGAACTGTTAATAATTCAATTTTGATATTTTCTATTAGTTAGGCTTAAGTTCATTGAATAACTAATTGAAAATATCAATTAAATAAATAATCTTTTATTTACATTAAATTAATGACCTTGAAAGCCTGTATATAGAAAACTATATAAACTATTAATAGTAACCAAAAAGAGGTCGATCAACACTTATAATTATAATTTATTTTAAATGTTTTGAAATTTTATCTAATTTTGACAATTTAAAATTGAAGTAATTACCAACTCTCATTATAATTTACAGAGTTTGTCTGATATTCATAACAATCTTGAGTGGAATTTACCAATTTATAAAATTAAAAAAAAACATTTTTCCATATTCACAACAAGTTAAGAAACAGAATATAAAAAAGAATAAGATATAAGATGAGTCTTTTTTGTTTGAATTTGATCTCAATAACAAAAGATTTATGGGTGGCATAGAAGAAGTGGACCAATTATGGACCGATGGCTTCTAAATCCAGTATCCACTAATGTGATTTCTATGTATTATATTGGTTGAATTTCATCTCAATAACTTTATTTACAAGAGTTGTATGGTTGGTTGTGAACTTAATTCAGGAGCTATTATCTACTGACAGCTACAAAATCTAGTACCATAATTGCCGTATAACCGATTTTAGTGTGATTTCTGGATAAAAATTTCTGATCTGTATAAAAGTTGATTCGATATCGCTATTTATCAGAGATTATTGTAAGTTAAATTGTTTTTCGGAAGTGGTCCGTATGTACATGTGACTAATGACAAAACATGAGCCGATCTTCTTAAATTTTGGAACAGACAATTTGGTATATGTAGATAAGGTTATCCCTAGTTCAATTTCAATATAATAATAAATAGTACAGCATAAGATACATATGTATAAGTATTAACCTGAATTTCGGTGGTTGACTTTATATGGGGGATATGGTTAAATGTGGACCGATATTTTTAAAATCCAGCAGTTTGATTTTGGCATATATGTAAATGCTCCTTGTTAAATTTTGGACCGATTTTCGGAAGATAAATATGGTCATATATGTATGGACCGAAATTCATCAATCTCTGTGGTATATGTAACTGATATATACAAAGTTTTGAGTCGGTACCGAAATTTATAAGATAAATATAAAGATTAATGACTTTTTCTGGTGTGGTCCTTATATAGGAGCTATGACCACTTATGGGCCGACCACCATAAAACTTAGTACAACAATTTGAATACCTATAAGGATTATTTATGTCAAATTTTAACCTTTTAAAAATATTGCAATAAAGTGAATCAAATCATATTTTTATGGAGGTTGCCCCACATTTCGGTCCATAACTCTGGTTATAATATATCGATTTTGCGTATTTCAGAGCAGGCATACCCTGGTTGGAAAGAAAAATTGCATCACTCTATGGTACCAATTTTACTGATTTTCGTTGCCATTCTATGATAAACAATTTCTTTGGAAATCGTGTTAGTTTCGGTTATGTATTTAGGACATGAGAGTGTTTTCCACAGACGGCCACAGCGCAATCGACTATGAATTTTATAAGGATCAAGAAAATATATACTTTGTTGGGTCTTAGATGAATAATTCTCAATGTTACACAGGAAATTCCAAACTGGTTTAACCTTTATACGCCACTTGGTAAGTAATTAATAACGAAGGAGAAGCAAATTGTTTCATACACAATTCTTGTTTATATTTTTTGGTATTTTTTACAATTGTTGATCTTGAATTCAAAAATCAGTCCTTATCTAATTACATATAAACATTCTACAATTTCTGTGTATGTTAGATTTTTTCTTGAATAGTTAATTGGGCTATATTTTGATTCATAACGCTTAAAATCAGAAGAGAGTTCACTGTAAACTTTCAAAAGTTTTATAAAATTTATTTTGAAGATATTTTGCTTTGACTTATAATAAAAAAAGATTACAAAGATACATATATTAAACATAATTAAAAATTAATTACTATCTATTTGATTTATTTATTGAGTTTTTTCATTTCCTGTACAACAAGACTGAGTCTTATATTTATAGTACAGGAACGCCTTACGTTATAAACAATTTCATCATGAGCATAAACAAACTTGTTACAAAAAAACTAATATTGAAAACATTTTCTGAAACTATTAGCATTACTACAAGGACGAGCGGCATGTATGTACAATGTACATACATAAAACTGCCATTCAGACACTAGGTATTATATATATATTATTATATATATTATAATATTTCGATTTCGAGACGATTGGAAGAAACGTATTTTTCCAAATACATACATATGTATGTATTATTTGGGAGTTTGAGTATTTATTATTTTGTACAAGAATACAAGAATACGAATTTTTAATAGTCTATCAAGTGAAACTCCGTAAAGTTTATTGGAGACAGCAGAAACATGATCAAACCTTCTCAATCCATACACATTAGGATTTTTTCCCGGGATTTTTTTGCGGGATCCCGGGAAATACAAAAACTGGCAACTCGCTCCTTATACTTAAAAAAAGAGTTAAAAATGTTGAAGGAAGCGGTCAAAGAACTCAAAATATTGAATACTTGTTAAATGCACTTTTAACTATTCGTCCAACTTCGGTAGAAAGTGAACGAGTTTTTTCAGTAAAACGGGCAATTTGTAAATAAAATCAGAAATATACTTTCTGACGACTCAATAAACGCTTTGAGTATGTTAAAAAGTTATTTCCTAAGCCGTTATTTAAAATATTTAGTTCTTTTATTCGACCTTTTTTCAATATTCTATAATTTCTTTTTTTCAAGCAATTATAATAATGAAAAAAAGAAATTATAGTTATTTAAAATATATTATATATTTTATGAATTAAATTTTAAATTTTTTGATCTCATATTTTGAGTACCTGAATTTGTTTTTTTTTTACTATTTTTTTATGAATTAAATTGTTATGTTTATGTTTCTTTTTTATATAGTATCTAGAGTATAATAATAAGAAATTTACATTTAAAAGCGTAATGTAATAATTCAAGTTCCTCTTTCAATTAAAACTAATTTTTGTTGTATTTAAGTACTTTTTACCTTGTTTTTTCCCTGACGTTTTTTAATAAAAGATTTTTCATAAATTAAGACAAATTTACGTTTTATTTTTTCTATGGAGCGGGATCCCGGGAAATAAAAAAAAATTCCCGCTTTCCCGGGAAGCGAAAAACTGCGAGAAAAAAACTCTAATACACATACGTATCTTATAATATTTATCAAATCTTGTTTATGAAAAAACGTTGATATTAAAATAGAGCCCAATACCTATTAACATTCATTAACTATGACCAAACAATATGTGGATGATTTATTTTGTATAATTTCTGAAAATTAATAATAAATCCCGAAAATTAGTAATTATTTGTGTCAAAGATTCAGAGAAGTATAATTGTTATTATCTGCTTTTTTTGGCATACACTAATAAATACAAAACATCTTGACTTAACGTAAATCAATGGTTTTTTTTAACATTTTTAATAAGAGAAAATAAACATTAAATCACAAATTGAAAAGTTCAGGAACGTTTCAAAATTATTTACAAAGTCACCAATGAAAATTAAAATTTTAGAAAAGTATGTTGAAGAAATGAAGGTGAAAGAATAAAAATTAATTTTGGAAATAGTTGTCATGTTAAATCCGATTAAAGTAACAGTAAAGGCGTTTGCAGCAGTGATATGAATCTTTGACAATATTGCACTTTTATTTAAGTTCAAAGAGATATTAAAAAGTAATTGCATATTAAGCGATGAACTAGTAATACCAGAAATCAAGGATGAAAACCTTTAAATTGTTTGAAAAAAAATCCAAAAATGAAGAGTGAATATGGTAATGAAATAGAAATGTTTGTTATTAGAAATTAATTAAAAACGTTGATTGGGAAACAAATGAAATAGTGAACGTAATTTAAATATGTAAAAGCCCCCCGACAACACCTTATAATGTCTGTAATGATATGGAATCAAATATTGAATCAGAAATCGGATGGTGAGAAATGTAATCAGCATACAATAATTTGTAAACAATTTTGCCCACATGCGTTGATTGTGAACGATCCAGCTAGCCAGCTGTTTAATAGACGATTTTGACTAAAATATAATTCCCAAACGAAACTCCTGATGATTATTTGACGAGTTACAATAACAAAACGATGTTTATTTATTTGTTTATTTTAATATTTCTTTGAAACGATTGATTTTTAATCTTGCAATGTTTAATCGATGATTTTTTGCCAAAATATGTTTGTTATTGTTTCTCTTTTCATGCAATTAACCGCTAGGATTTTTATTTTTTCTTCTTTTGTTCGTTGATATTTGCATTAATCAGGGACCGTAACTGTTACGACTTTTATCGTGTTAGTATGTATTTAGTTTTTTAATAAAAAGACCAACAATATTTTATAAAAAAGTTTCTTTATTCTTTCAAATTCTTAAAACGATTGATAAAATATTTTTTATTTTGTTATTATTAAATCAAAGCAAATGTGATTAATTTAAAAAAAGTTTGTTTGTTACAATTTTTGTGTGACAAGTATATTTTTGTAAAGTGTTTGTTTTAGAAGCACCACAGTACTCTCTTCTTAAATACATCTGGGGAATCTGTAAAACTTAAACAAGGTTTTAATCTATCTATGGTAACAACATTTTCCTTTCCGTTAATTAGAAGTTTAAAAAATTTGTCAGTTCTTGAAATAACTCTATACGGTCCATTATATGGTTGTTGAAGTGGTTTCTTTACTGCATCACATCTGACGAATACATGTTCACAATCTTTAAGTTTATCATTAACGTATGTTTTGGTGTTGCTATTACAACCAGTTATTAAAGGCTTGATACTCAACATGTGATTTCGAAATAATTTAATCCATTCTGTGTCACTAATATTAGGAGATTTTTCTTCTACTAGTTCACCTGGTAAAGTTAGAGATGTTCCATATACCATTTCTGCAGCAGACACATTAGAGTCTGTCATTATTCTTGTGCGCAGACCAAGCATGACAAGTGGTAGAACGCTAACCCAATCTTTCTTCTCATAACACTTCAATGCAGACTTCATAGTTCGGTGCCATCTTTCAATTAGCCCATTTGATTGAGGGTGATAAGAAGTCGTATGTGTTACTCTTGAACCGAATAATTTGGAAAGTTCACGAAATAATTTACTTTCAAATTGTCTTCCTTGGTCGGTTATTATTTGTTTAGGTACTCCAAATCGAGATATCCAAATATTAGTAAAAGCGGTTGCAACTGTTTCAGCTTTTATGTCTGTTAATGGAATAGCTTCCGTCCATTTTGTATACCTGTCAATACATGTTAGAAGATATCGATAACCTTGGCAACTTTCTAATGGACCAACAATATCTATATTGATATGCTTGAATCGTTCTGTTGGTGGTTCAAATTCGCCCAAAAGACTTTTCGTATGCCGGTTTACCTTTGATTTTTGACACGCAATGCAACATCTAGCCCATTCTGAAACATCTTTTCTTAACGATTTCCAAATATAACGTTAACGCACCAAATCTACAGAAGCTTTAGAACCTGGATGGGATAAGTTATGAAGATTATCAAATACTAATTTCCGAAAAGAAAAATTCCGAGAGGAATTGTTGTTGTTTATAAGTGACATTAACTCTTCATCAATCTTTTGTTCTTCAGCTAGCTTGTTGAAATCTAAATTTGTAGGCATATCGATTGCTTGAATACGGGACAGAGTGTCAGCGACAATATTGTATTTTCCTTTTATATGACGAATATCGGTAGTATACTGACTTACATAATCCAACTGTCTTAACTGTCTAGGTGAAGCTTTATCAGGTTTTTGTTTAAACGCGTATATGAGTGGTTTGTGATTGGAAAAAATACAAAATTGACGACCTTCCAAAAAATATTGAAAGTGTTTGAGTGTGGCAAATATGGCCAGTAGTTCACGGTCATAAGCGCTGTATTTCATCTGGGTCTTATTGAATTTTGTAGAAAAAAATCCTAATGGTTTCCACTCACTTTCTATAAACTGCTGTAATACACCTCCTATTGCTGTATCTGATGCATCTACACACAAGGAAGTGGGAACATTTTCTTTTGGATAACACAAAAGAGTTGCATTTGCAAGTTGTAGCTTACATTCTTCGAATGCTTGTTTTCTTGCTTCATTCCATTCAATAAGACGTTTATCATTTTTAATATTACCTTTATGTATTCCATGTAAAATTGCTTGATATTTTGCGGAATGTGGTATGAAACGTCGATAGAAGTTAATCATACCTAAGAAACACTTGAGTTCCTTAACGGTTTCAGGTAGTTTGTACTGTGAAATGGCTTCAACACGACTGGTTAACCAAATAACCAAGGAATTCAAGTTCTGAAACTCCAATCACACATTTAAAAAAATTTATGGTAAGACCATATTGACGCAGCCTTTCAAATAAACTCCTTAAATGCATCTGATGTTCTTGCTCGTTTTCTGATGCAATTAGCAAATCATCAATATAAACGTATATGAAATCCAAATCTCTTGTTACTTCATGCATAAAACGTTTGAAGGATTGTGCAGCATTGCACAAGCCAAATGTCATTCTTAGAAACTCAAAATTTCCAATCGGTGTTGTTATTGCCGTCTTTTTAATGTCGTCTTCTGCGACAGGAATGTGTTGGTATGCTTTTACTAAATCTACTTTACTAAATACTTTCTTACCATTTAAGAGCATTCCAAAATCGTGAATATGTGGAACAGCGTAACAATCACGTATGGTACGAGCATTAAGATTAGGGTAGTCACCACATGAACGCCACTCTCCATTGGATTTCTTGACCATGTGAACTCCTTTTTAGTTAGAGTTTGTTTGTATTGAACGACAAGACGAAGAAATAGTCAGTTGATTAATATCTGGAATTTTTGATAGTTTTGAAATTCAGTGAAGCCTTAGTTAGTTAGTTTAGCTATGTAATAATAATAAAAGATTAAGTAAAACTAAAGGTAAAATTTTTGTAAATGTATTTTACTGAAAATTCGCAGACTTCAGCCCAAGGGAAGGACGACAAATTCCAAGCCGAACCATTTAATTGAATTCTTTTTTAGCTATAAGTAGCTTTTCAGGTGAAAGACGTCTTGGTTTGCAAAGTACTGGAGGACCATTTGTAGTTTCTATAAAATGTTGGACTGAATGTTTTGCTTTACAATGAAAATTTATTTTTGATAAATCATTATATTCCAAAATAAGAGAATAGAATGGAGACGAAGGTGATATGGTTTTTATTGACAAATTTTGATCATTAGCTACTATACGTTTAGCACTGCTTTTAGATTTGGGATCGATGAGGCAATTATTTCTAACGTCGATGAGTAGGCCATAATTACCCAAAAAATCTGATCCAATAATAGGTTTATCTATATCAGCAATAACAAAATCCCATGTGAAATTCCGCTTTAGTCCTATATCGATAGTAAGGGGTTTGGTTCCAAAAGTTCGAATTGTCAACTTATTTGCAGCATATAAAGTTAGTGAACTAGGTTGTTGCTTGTGTTGTAATGATGATACTGGAATTACTGAAACGTCTGCTCCAGAATCGACTAAAAACCTGGATTTCGATTTAATATCTCGAATAAACAGGCGACATAGCTCCTGGCTGCTCCCATCCGTCACCCAAGATGGAGCGCCGATTAGTTTTCCTGATTCGATTGGTTGAAATTGCAAGGGACAACACATTTCTTAGCTTTGTTTCCAAATTTGAAATGATACCAACACAATGGTTTATCTTTGTTTGAAACTGACTTAGAACGACTGCGTTTACCTGTTGCCTTGCTCTTACTTCTCGATCTTCCAAAAGATTCCATTTTGTTGCACAGACTTTCCAGCTGACGTTCAATATTATCGAGCCTGCTTGTACGGTTTTCTGATGGTGTGGAAATCGTATGGAGTTCTGTATCTGAGCAATCAGAAATTTTATCTGCCGTGGCGGCTAGTTTCTCTAAGCGGTCTTCACTTTTTTTTTTTTTTTTTTTGCATTTAATTATTTATTGAATCTTTATATTTGAAATGACAATAAGTATTCAAATCTTAATACTAAAAAGAAAATAATAAGGCCAGCCAGTGCTAGACAAAAATTTTTATGATACTAAAAAAATGTCACATCAACTGATCCAGTCATCTGTTTTGCGCTTGAGTTAAAGCAAGGGTATCCCTCCTTCTCAACCGACTGTGGCCACTAAAGTTAAGGATGTCTCGTGCAAGTGGGTTTGGATGGTGTTCAAGTTTGCTGACATATTTTGAGGCGTGTTTTGTAAATTCGACTTTTACCAAAGGAATGCCTAGATCTTTGTGGATTCGAGAATTTTTAACATACCATGGAGCTGCAGTGATTATACGTAGAATTTTATTTTGACCCCTTTGAATTTTTTCAATGTTTGATGCTGAGGCAGTACCCCATAATTGAATTCCATAACACCAGATTGGCTTTAGAATTGCATTGTACAACAAAAGTTTGCAATCCAATTTCAATGTAGAGTTTCTGCCGATTAACCAATTAAGTTGCACTGCTTTTAATCTCATTTGTGTAAGTTTCGCTTCAATATGAGACTTCCAAGTTAAACGGCGGTCGAGGTGAATGCTGAGGTATTTGACTTCATTATGTTGAGGAATAATTTGATTATTTATTCTGATGGATGAGCAGGTATCTTTTCGCAATGTGAAAGTGATATGAATACATTTTTGTTCATTTACCCTGATTTTCCAAAGCTCTAGCCAATTCTCTAGTTTATAAACATAATTCTGCAAATTCTGTGATGCAACTTGGTGGTCCTTATGGACGCTGACAAAGGCTGTATCGTCTGCAAAAGTTGACGTGTGGATTTTGGGGTCTGACGGCATGTCGGAGGCATAAATCAAATATAAAGTAGGGCCCAGTATGCTACCCTGTGGCACACCTGATTCAATTGGCTGAGCAGTACTTAAAAAATTGCCTTCTTTGATTTTAAATTTGCGACCGTATAAATAACTTTCCATGAGTTTATGGGTATTAGCAGGCAGAGTTAATTTAATTTTGTGCATTAAACCGTCATGCCAAACTTTGTCGAACGCTTGGGACACATCAATGAAAAGGGCGGAGCAGTATTTTTTATCTTCAAACGACCCTCTTATCACATTTACCAATCTGTGAGTTTGTTCGATGGTACTGTGTTTAGCTCTGAATCCGAATTGATGATTTGGAATACATTCAGTGTCATTCAGAATTGGAGTCAACTTAGTCATTAACAATTTTTCGAACAGTTTAGAAATTGTCGGCAGTAGGCTAATTGGCCTATATGACTCCACTTTGGTGTGGTCCTTCCCTGACTTAGGAATCATAGTGATCATAGACACCTTCCAACCTGCAGGATAGTATTCTAGGCGTAAAATAGCGTTGAAGATAAAGAGGATAATTCTTCTTGCTACACAAGGTAACTCCACAAGCATTTTATTGCTGATTTTATCCATACCTGGAGCCTTTCTAAGGTTCAGAGTCCCAATAGCGTTTTGGACATCACGAAAGTTTAGTCTTAGAGGTACAGGAGGCCTTATAACAAGTGGTGGCAAATCAGATTCGTTATTATTTGAGTTGTTTATAGTAAATACATTTCTCAAATGGTTAACAAATAATGTCCCTTTCTCGGAATCATTTCTAGTCACCAGTCGGATTTCGCAAAGGAGGTTTTCCTGTCACTGGTCTTTTTAAACCTCTTCCCGCCCTCCATAACGAGTAGTCAGATTGTGGGGTACTATCAAGACCTTCCAAGTAAGATCTAAGTGAGGCCGTTCTTTGGGTTTCTAAGAATTGTCTTAGTATATCTCTGCATACCCGTAGCCTAGCTTTCAGTTCAGGAGACCTGTGAATTTGCCACTCTCTTCTAACTCTTCTTTTTTCTGACAGGAGATGATCGAGTTCAGCGAAATAAGTTCTATTTGTCCCACTTCTGCACTCAACGTCGTATGTGGAGGCGTGATGTACAGCTCTTCGTATGTCCTCAGTAAACTTGCCAATCGACCCATCAATATCCTCGGTAGTTCTCAACACTACATTTTCCGTGCAGTGGGAACTTAAATACTTTTTATACTTTATCCAACTTACTCTGGTTTTAGATATGTCCCGAAATGGAGAGCCATTCCCTTGAAGGAAACGCATTGAAATAATAGTAGGAGAGTGATCTGAAGACAAGTCTAATGAAGGCTCCACTTGTATCGATTCTACAGGGATATTTTTCACTACTCCGAAGTCAATACCGTCGGGAATCTTTCGTCGGTCCGTCGGCCAGTAGGTGGGATGCCCGCTTGAGAGTACATCTAATCCCATTTTGGCAATGGTGTTGAAGAGTTCACGACCCTTCGGGGTCACCAGACGTGAACCCCAAAAAGTGTGTTTGGCGTTAAAGTCACCAGCAACTAAAAATCTAGCTCCAAGGGAATTGAAGAAGCTGTAGTATTGGTGTTCTTTTATTGAAAATCGAGGCGGCGAATAAATTGATGATAAAACAAAATTGTATTGACAGAATTCAATACAAATGTTTGTTGCTTGTAGGTAATCCTCACATATGTTGTTCATTAAATAATGTTTTATTCTGTTCTTTATAAGAATTGCCGATCCTCCACATGCTCTTCCGCGGGGATCTTTAGTATCATACAACACGTAGCCATTAATTTTGAAGTACGCTGTCGCCGTCAAGCGAGTTTCAGCAATCATCATGACATCAATCTGCTTATCCATCAGGAAGTGCTCCAGTTCGTTTTTATGTTGGCGGAGGCCGTTCGCATTCCAAAAACAAATTTTTAAACAAATCATTTCTTTAAAATGGCTTGTAAGATAGTGGATTGCATTTTCAGCATTTCCTGCATCATGGATGTAAAAGTGGTCGTAAAAGTGTTCATGGTTTGGACAAGTGTCTGCAATGTAGTCTCTAGAGTGTTAATATTAGGCTCGAAATATTGTGATTTAGGTGCCTGCTCCAAATCTGGCATATTAGATTTAACCACGTTAGCGTAAGAAATTTGTCTAGAACTAGGCGCGTTTACATGACTAGTGGACCGTAACAATTGCGGGAAATTGTCACTCGATGCCAAAATTAGGCTGCTGAGGACGATCAGGTAATACTGACGTCTTGTTGGTACTTATGGCTTTCAAATGAGTGTAAATTGGACAACCTCTATAATTTGCAGTATGATTACCGCCGCCGTTACTGCATTTTTTTATTTTTACGTCAGTTTTGGACTTATTACATTGAGCAGTTGGATGTAGTTCCCCACACGCAACACAAACAGACGGAAATTTACAGTACGCTTTGGTGTGGCCAAATTCTTGACAATTAACACACTGGACGGGTCCAATGCGCTTATGCGGTTCCTCCACGGTAATTCTGCGATGCAGAAGATAAATGAGATTGTAGATTGGATGGGACTCGTTTTTCTTTAAGACAACATCTCCAGGTTCCAATTCCACCCTAAACATAGGCTGTGGAATCTTTTCACGGTTTCTAATATTCACAACACTCTTAATTTTGAACCCTTTGTCCATTAAGCTGGTCTTTATCTCCGCAGGATCAACACATGGGTCTATACCCTTTAGAACGACTTGGAGTCCTTTTGCGCTTTTCAGCTGGTAGGTATAGAAATCCCTAGCCTCCCTCTCCAACTGGTTGGACAATTTTCGAAAATCATCTTCCTTTTTCACTTGAATTTTGGTTTCGCTGATATTTCCATATTTAATTGATGTTACGCTAAACATATTTTCACCTATTACCGAAACAATTCTTTGTACCAATTTACTGGAAGTTGGCTCTCTCAGATAAATTGGTGGGGGCTTAAACGTCTTCTTAGGAAGTTCTGGCTCATCCGTCTGGAGGAGAGCAAACCTATTTTGATCATTACTCACAGTCTTAGAAGCTTTTGCATTTGATGACACTTAAGCAGACTTCGGGCTCCTCTGTCGCTTGAGAACGGTGATGTACTTATCCATACCTACTTGTTTTCTAGGTTTGACTGCACTATTTGATGTAGAAGGTGTTGATGTTCCTTCATCTATTGAAATCACTATATTAGGCGAACAGGAACGACGCCGTTCCACGGCTCTTGCAGTGAGAAAATTCTCCAGAGATTTTTTTATGGATTCTTCCTCAGAGACCCATATAGTTTTTCTAGACGAGCTAAGCTCTTTCTCAGAATTACATCTGAGAGGAACACTCATACAATTTTTATGCGATTTTTAGTGTTTTTTTTTTAATTACCGATATTACCGTAGATTTTTTTTTAACCTATTACGAGTTATTTTTCACTTTTTGTTTTATTTCAACCTATTGCACTTTTTCACCTATTACGATTTTTTCACCGAAAATTCAGCCGCACTAAAAGTAACACGTCCGAACAGTTCGATGAGACGAGACGGTCTTCACTGACGGATAAAATTGCTTTCATTTGAGATGGTAGTCACTGCATCCAAAGTTGTTTTAAAATATCATCCGATACTCTACCTTGAGCTAAGGAACGCATTTGACTTAACAAATCTGATGGTTTTTTGTCCGATAATTCGACTTCTGTCAAAAGTTTTTTGAGACGCTTATCTTCAGAGTCCGAGAATGAACTGATGAGTTTTGCTTTTAAAGTTTCATACATGTTAGCAGCCGGAGGGCTTATTATGATGTCTTGCACTTTCTCGAGGATGTTGCTCTCTATTGATGCCACAACTGTATGAAATTTCGTGGCGTCTTGAGTAACACCAGCCATTATAAACTGCGATTCCATTTGTTTAAACCAAAGCAATGGATCTGAACGCCAAAATGGTGGTGCTTTAACAGCGACTCTTGAAATTTCCATATGAGGGGAATTTGATGGTAGAGATGAAAAATCATCTTTGGAAGTTGACATCCTTATAGCTTAAAACTTTTAAAATGCGGGGTCAGCAATTTGTTGGTGTGTATTTAGTTTTTTAATAAAAAGACCAACAATATTTTATAAAAAAGTTTCTTTATTCTTTCAAATTCTTAAAACGATTGAAAAAATATTTTTTATTTTGTTATTATTAAATCAAAGCAAATGTGATTAATTTAAAAAAAGTTTGTTTGTTACAATTTTTGTGTGACAAGTATATTTTTGTAAAGTGTTTGTTTTAGAGGCACCACAATCGGAAAAGTCAAGACAAAATAGTTATTTTTTAACTTTTATTTTTTAAGGCAGGAATTGAGGTTAGAACTCAAAGAATTCTAATGCAAGATGATGGTGATTCTTGAAACATTCTTGAAATTCAACTCAAGTTCGATCCCCAGCTCAGCAAAGAAAAATTATCAATAAATTTTAATAAGACTTTCATGTTGTAAAAACAATTCCTACCTTCAGTAAAAATAATAATTTAATGAAAATTAAATTTAATGAACTCGAGCCCAACTAAAAATTATCAAAAAAAAAAAAAAAAATTAAAACACAGATATTTAAAAAAAAATCGTGAAAATTTATTATATCGTAAAGTAGACAGAATGAGGAACAAGATATCGTGCAGATGGCCGCCGCGACTTTGCTGGCACACACGCGATGATATTGAGACAAGTATGAGTACGTATAAGTACGACAAATTATAAATCATGATTCAAGTATACTCACTTTTTCAGTACTCATAACTGATCTCTGATATATATGTAGGTATGTATGTATGTATGTACATTAGAGTGCCAATTAACTATATGGGAAACATTTTTTGAAGGAATTTGTTTCACGGCACCCCCAGATTGGTTCGAATTGCTAAAAAAATACTCCCTTAAAAATTTGAGCTCAATCGGATAAGGGGAAAAGGTGCCCCTGAGCCGCCCAAAATTTGCAAAATACCTGATTTTTTACTTTAATTGTCAATAACTTCTTTAATATCTCACAAATTTTTTTCGTATCTCCAATATCTACTGAATTAAGAAAAAAAAATAAACGAAAAACCATGGATTTATACATATGTTTATATGGGTGATTTTATTTACTTAAGTGTAGGCATTACATGAAAAAAAAACTTGTAGCATTGATATTCAGCCCAATCATGAATAAAAAATTCGCGGGAGTTTTTTCCCTTTTTATTTTTTTAACATTGAATTTTAATAGGAAAAATGAGAAAAGGGGAAACAACTCCCGCGGGATTTTTATTCATGATTGGGCTGATTTTAATTTTATTTGTAGCAAGTATTTTTGTGGCTTTGTTTTTGTTTTAATTTATATAGTTACAAAAGGTTTCCATATTGCAATTTGGAAAACGTAAACGGTAATCCTTAACAATTTGTAAAATATATTGTTTTTGTTCTTCGCTTGTTGATAAAATATTATTATAATCCTGCATTAATTTGACTCCCCTTTCAGCGGTATCGTTCACTACTTGTTAAAAGAGTTTTTTTTAGCTTCAATAAACTTTTTGTTACTCGGCCATTTTGTGGGAGTTGTTTTTAAAAACTCTTCAGATAATTCAAAACGCTTAAAAATGGCTATAGTGTTTATATTCACAAACTGTGCAATACCTTTTTTGATAACATCATCTACGTTCAAAGTGTTTATTAGGGCCTTTTTGCTATTTACATCAGATTCATTCTTTAAAGCTTTTACCATTTTTTTTTTTTTGGTTTCGACTGGTACATTTTCATCAAAAAATGCCAAAGCAACGCTTTGTGTTCCTAGATACCACAGGTGCTGCAAAATTTTGCAAAAGCGACGGTAGCAATTTCACTTTCAACACTTTGATATTGACTTAATACTGTAATAGGCATAAAATCGTGATACGGAGTTTTTATAGGTGATAGAGCGCAAAACCAAGACTCAACGTATACTTTGACAATAAAAATGAAAACATCGCAAAGAGCATTTAGTTTAACCTCTGTTAAATCGAACTAGTCTCTAAACAAAAATATTTTTGGAGGTATATATTGCCTTTGACATCCATCTTGCGTGATGCATAGCGCCTGGGGCTCGGAATTTTATACATGATCGGGTTGGTGTTTTTCCGAGAAATATTAGAGCAAGTTCTATAAATTCCCTATAGTCATCTCGCGGTTGTTTTTCCTGCAGAACATTATTAAGAAAATTTGTAATTCGCTCTACATCACATAAACTAATAGCGTTTTTAACTTTCTTATTTTATCAATTATCAATGTTTATTGATGGCCAGCACTTCTGAAATCGTTGAAATATTTGAACATTAGGAACTGTCTTGCAAAATTTAATATCAAAAACGCTTTTAAGAATAAGTTCAAAGATGTGATGCCTACAAGCCAAATATAGCAGATCCCTATCTAGTGTATTTTCAATTATGGAACAAGTTCCATTGAATCGTCCAGTATTAACTGCTGTTGTATCGAAAACTAAAGCTTTTACATAATCTTGTAGACCCCATTCAAAAAGCGATTTGCAAATAGCATGTGCTTGTGCTCTTCCAGTACCACTACCAAGAGAAACACATATTTTTTTCATACAGAAATGAAGAGCGGGCATTCCCCTTTTTTCTTATCGTTAAATCATGATTTTTAACTGTGGATCAATTGATGGGAATTCCCGAGATGACGAGAATCATTATCATTACGTACAACGCAGGTGTGGTTATAATAGCAACTCTAACTTTGAACAAAGAATAACACAAATTAGCTGTAGCAGCTAAAAAACTTGTTTGAATATTAGCGGGAATTCCCGTCATTAGTTTAATTAAAAACAAGTGAATAACAGGAAATCCCGCATAAAAGTCAAAAGGGTTAATATTAACCTGTGCGGCTTAAATTCGGCAACTCCCGTCATTTCTTTAATATAGTCCCAAAATCCCTACCTGAAAATCTTAATTCATCATATTCATATTGAAAAAATTTACTTTAAGTCAAAGTAGATATCTTTTTAAACAATAAAAAATATAAAAAAAAAACAAAAAATACTTGCTACAAATAAAATTAAAATATCAATGCTTCAAGTTTTTTTTCATGTAATGCCTACACTTAAGTAAATAAAATCACCCATATAAACATATGTATAAATCCATGGTTTTTCGTTTATTTTTTTTTCTTAATTCAGTATATATTGGAGATACGAAAAAAATTTGTGAGCAAATGTTGTTCCTCTGAGTTTTGTCTATAACTTTTACTAACAAATTTTTTTTGTAAAATAGATATTAAAGAAGTTATTGACAATTAAAGTAAAAAATCAGGTATTTTGCAAATTTTGGGCGGCTCAGGGGCACCTTTTCCCCTTATCCGATTGAGCTCAAATTTTCAAGGGATAATTTTTTAGGAATTCGAACCAATCTGGGGGGTGCCGTGAAACAAATTCCAACTTTGAAAAATAACTGGCACCCTAATGTACATGTGTGATTTAATATTATTGTTCTAAAAAATCCTTGTTTTTCACTAATTTCAGTAGGTTTTAGAGATAAGATCACCTATTTTACATACGATCAATGTCTTTTTTTACACGGGTTTTCCGGGAACCAATTATGTACCAATCACCTATTTTGCATACGATCAATGTCTTTTTTTACACGGGTTTTCCTGGAACCAATTCTGTACCGTGTAAAAACAGAATTAGGTGAAATATTGTTACGAAATTGTATTTCAATTTTAATATAAAAACGGTCGGTATCAACATATGTATGTATCTAGATACAAGTTGTTTAGCAACATTTGCATTTGTAGAAGTTACAATTTATGTATAAAAATTATTGATAACACCCTGTTATAAGCATAGTTGAGCAATATGGCAACATTAAGTTTTCATGGCTTTGACTAATTATTCTAGACACGAACATTCCAGCCTTGCAGTCATGAACATTCTTAGCTCCGAAACATCTAGAAATTATTGTTGGTGTATAAATAGACTAACAGGGCCACTCAAATTAGTTAGTTTATTGTGAGCAGTGGGACCACATCTCAAAAAGGTCTGCTGCTAAATCAGTGTAAAAAAAGATAAGTTTTTTAAAATAATTTTTATACAATAAATAAAACAGTACCAATTTGAAGGCAATACAAATTATTTATTAAAGGTTATCTTCAAGAGTTTAACCTTCAAATTATAAAATAAAAATGTATGTATATTAGGGCGGGTTAATTTTTTTTTGATAAAGAGTATAGCAAAAACTTAATCTATAGGTGATTGTGAGAAATTATGCTCAAGAGACCATAGCTCTAAGTCGAATTGAGAGCCCCCCAAAATTTCAAAATAGATATTTTTCCATACATGTATATGTACATAGAATAATTTAATTAATTTCGTCATAAAATCGGATAGAATTAGATTTCTCAATCTAGGCTTGTTGAGAGGTATTTTTATCAACAAAATGTCATTAAATACGTCTAACAGTTTAATACAAATTAAATATAGCCTAAAAAGAGGTAATGTATGTTGTTCAAAATACAAAATATCTGACGAAGTGTGCTCAAAAATTAATTGGAATGAAACATATAAAAAAATCTAAATATTTTATTGATACGTCTTATGGACTAAAAATTATGATGAACAAGAAATCGAAATTTTGTTCAGTAACGACCAATTTTAAATGTAATATGAAATGTGTATTTCATGGTAGTAATTTTTTTATAATAAATTATTTTATAAACATGTGTTTGTTGTTTTGATTTTTAAAAGAAACATTTTTCTTTTTCGCACTTTATCGAAAATTTTAACAGGATGTGGCTTTAAACGGATGTTTTTTAATTTAGCCCTTTTTTCAAAAATGTTTACGCGTTTTGAGTCTGAAGAGTTGGCATCCCTGCTACAAATTACATAAATAAATACATCTCCAAGGTAAACGCACCACTTATTGGGATCGCCACTTACAACAGAGGGATTACTCTGGAAATCATCTCACCCTAGACTTCTGGATTGAACTACGTACGGCCTACGGACAAATAAAATTATAATTTTTGGTTAGGGAAAATAACTTACCTTCACGAATTACTACAGTCCTCTATGTTATTTAGAACGTAGAGTGCGCGGTTTAGGGTTGAGCTCAAGCCTTGGAAGCGTTCGCGGTAGGGTAATTAAACCCGGATACTGTAGATTTCCCAATAAAAAAAATGGTTTCTTGTTAAAAGTAAAATATAGGTGTATACCAAAAATTTTATGAAATACTAACTGTAACACGCGAACGTAAATCGATACCGGCAGACCTGTGAAATTACTGTTAATTATACTTAAAATAAAAGAAAACCAAGTAATTTAAACATTTATATGGATGAATAAATTTACAAAATACCTGTTCTAAAATATTTAAATGAAATTACGAAATTAAAATGTTAATCATACTTTATCAAATAAAAATAGAAGATGGCGAATCTTTATTTTATAACGTTTTACAATTAAATATTTACCCGTTATTTTGAATATGGATTACTAAATAATATAGTCGGTGGTAAGTAGAGGACAGGTAATTTCTTTGCAGGGTAGTGTTTGGAACATCCAAAACGATGAAGGATGTCATGGTGAGATTCAATCTCAAGTGGGAGGGCAAACATTTTCTGACGCGACATCTGTCAGTAGAAATGTGTATAGTATTTTAAAAGTTGTGTAGTTCCCGGTAATTCTGCTTCGACCCCGTTTTATTTTATTTATTACCAAAGCTGGTATGATTTTTTTGTATTGTGTGTAGCTGGCGCAGAATTGTTGAAAAGAACCATCACATCCGGCGAGCCTCAGCCCGGCGTAAGCGAGCATACCAGCGCAAATAACAATCTAGCCACTTTGAACGTTTTATACACCACACACACAACAAATGCTTTTTGCATACGTCTAGTAATACAGTCTAAATTTTTAAGGATTTCTGTATTTTCTTCCATAGTATTCTGTAATTTCGTTAAAGTGTTTGATATTGCTGCATAAGAATTAGATTCATCTGACATGAACTTTTTTAATTTGCACTGAAGGGAATTGTTATCAGCTTTTCTTTTTCTAGAAAAGATTGATGTAGGTGGTAATTCCTTTTCATGAACTTCTTCTTCTTCAGTTGAAGCTGTTGAGTCTGATGAATGCTCTATATTCTCTTCTTCTCGTTGAAAGTCATAGGAAACAGTATTGTCTATGCCGTCGACAATATTATATAGACCACATATCTTTGCAATATATTCACCTCTCCCAGAAATGTAAAGCTGATTGTGAGGCCCTCCTCCAGTAGCACGTGATTCCCTTTTATTTGTTGCTAACTTCTTTTGCGTTTTTTTTTTATTACTCCATGCCTATGAAATCAATAAGTTAAAATATTTTAAGTAAATAATGAAAAAATACCATTTTCCAAGCATCTGGTTTCTTCAATGGTGGGGCAATCCGTATCCGAAAGTGTTTTCCAAAGTTTCTCAATTTCTATTCGATGGCAGCAATCAAGTCATCTTTTGTTTCAAATTGACGGCCGGACTCATAAACCTTACGTGAAAGAAAGCTTCACACATTTTTCAATAATATTAAGGTCGGTAAAATAGGGAGGCCATTTGTAACGTGGTTTTGTCTTTGGCTGAGGTAGGTCAGTTGTGTCCAGGGTCAACTTACGGATCCACAAATCTTAAGTAAAAGATAACACGATGATATCCCTTTATGGGGTAATATATATATCTTTATTGATAAATTCGATATTCGGTTACAATAAATTATGTGTATAATTAGGGTTACCATATTCATTTTGAGAAAAAGAGGACGTCGACCAAAAAAAAGCCGCACATTTACCCTTAAAAAGAGGACAACACTCTGTAGCAAAATATTAAAAAAACAACGCCTTAAAATACACAAAACAAATTTTAAATTCTATTTACATATAACAACAAAACAAAACTTAAAGAAAATATTAAAAAAAATCATATTTTATCAGTCTGATCTCATAACTACTACAACATAAAAACATAAAAATTAACAAATTCATTTTAAAACTTCACATGTATTATATATAAATTTTTAGTAGAAGTTGTCAAGTTTCATGTATATTTTTCAGCGCTTTCAATTTGAACCAATCTATTATTATCGCATTTTTTTAAATATTCATAAAACTCTTGACAATTCATATCAAAATTATATTTGACTTTAATAATATCAGAAATAGTTTCTGTGTTTAATTTGTTTCATTCTGGTGTCCACTGAATTCAAAACTTCTAGAACTAAGAACTTTGAGAAATATCATAAAACAAAATTCCCAAAGGTTAACACACACATTCAGGGAAAGAATTGACCATTTTAAAATTTGGAATGATTTGGAATTTATAAGAAGATTTCGTCTTTCAGAGAAAAGTACATCCCCCTCCAATAAATTAGCACTTTTGGCACCTTTTCCAGACATTTCTGGACAAAACTAAAAAATTCGTTGCAAACAATTAAATTTGGCAATTAATTGGTGTAACTCTAAACGTCAAACACCAATGTTACCACATTTTTCACCGAATGCAGTCGGTAGTTACACGTAGATAAAAAAAAAAACGTTAAAATTACCAAATTCTTTTTACCGGTTAGGTAAGGAAAACTAATAGGTATAAACTCTAGTAGCTATCTATTTATTAAAATTACGAGCATAAGACAGGTAGACAAAGACCAAAAGCCAAAGCCGTTTAAAATTGTGACGGCGCATATGGCAGCCAAAAAGCATCAAACACAATTTTTGTATTTAAAAATATTAATACATCAATGCCAACAATACTATCGATGCAATAAAACGAAATTATAGATTAAAGTTTTAAAAGTAGGACAAACCCAGGACACTTGCAAAAAAAAAAGTAGGACTATCCCGGATGCCCTAAAAAAGAGGACGGTGTCCGGGGAAAAGAGGACGTATGGCAACCCTATGTATAATAAATTACTGACAGCAACGATGATTCGATGGGATTCAGTCGGATATTCTCGGTAGATGAATTCGGTTTCCTCTGGATTCTTGGTAGATGAGTTCGGGTTTTTCTGGAAACCGGCTCTCGGTCGGACGGTTCAATATCTTCTTCCGAAGTGTTCAGGATCGACTCAAATACTCACTAAATAATACAATTATCTTAAAATTATATTTCTTAACCTAGAAAAACTGTCGATCGAAGTCGCAGTGCCGAAACAATCAACCGAAGTTGTTGTGCCAAATCAATCAACCGAAGTTGTTGTGCTGAAACTATCAACCGAAGTCGCAATGCCTAAACAATCAAATGAAGTTGTTGTGCCGAAACTATCAACCGAAGTTGTAGTGCCAAAACTGTCAACCGAGGTTGTTGTGCCGAAACTATCAACCGAAGCTGTTGTACCGAAACTATCAACCGAAGTCGCAATGCCTAAACAATCAAATGAAGTTGTTGTGCCGAAACTACCAACCAAAGTTGTAGTGCAAAAACTGTCGACCGAAGTCGCAGTGCTGAAACAATCAACCGAAGTTGTGTGGCAAAACAATCAACCGAAGTTGTTGTACCGAAACTATCAACCGAAGTTGTAGTGCCAAAACTGTCAACCGAAGTTGTTGTACCGAAACTATCAACCGAAGTCGCAATGCCTAAACAATCTAATGAAGTGGTTGTGCCGAAACTACCAACCGAAGTTGTAGTGTCAAAACTCTCGACCGAAGTCGCAATGCCGAAACAATCAACCGAAGTTGTTGTGCCAAATCAATCAACCGAAGTTGTTGTGACGAAACTATCAACCGAAGTTGTAGTGCCAAAACTGTCAACCGAAGTTGTTGTGCCGAAACTATCAACCGAAGCTGTTGTACCGAAACTATCAACCGAAGTCGCAATGCCTAAACAATCAAATGAAGTTGTTGTGCCGAAACTACCAACCGAAGTTGTAGTGCAAAAACTGTCGACCGAAGTCGCAGTGCTGAAACAATCAACCGAAGTTGTGTGGCAAAACAATCAACCGAAGTTGTTGTACCGAAACTATCAACCGAAGTTGTAGTGCCAAAACTGTCAACCGAAGTTGTTGTGTCAAAACAATCAACCGAAGTTGTTGTACCGCAACTATCAACCGAAGTCGCAATGCCTAAACAATCAAATGAAGTTGTTGTGCCGAAACTACCAACCGAAGTTGTAGTGTAAAACTCTCGACCGAAGTCGCAATGCCGAAACAATCAACCGAAGTTGTTGTGCCAAATCAATCAACCGAAGTTGTTGTGACGAAACTATCAACCGAAGTTGTAGTGCCAAAACTGTCAACCGAAGTTGTTGTGCCAAAACAATCAACCGAAGTTTTTGTGTCGAAACTATCAACCGAAGTTGTTTTGCCGAAACAATCAACCGAAGTTGTTGTACCGAAACTATCAACCGAAGTTGTAGTGCCAAAACTGTCAACCGAAGTTGTTGTGCCGAAACTATCAACCGAAGCTGTTGTACCGAAACTATCAACCGAAGTCGCAATGCCTAAACAATCAAATGAAGTTGTTGTGCCGAAACTATCAACCGAAGTTGTAGTGCCAAAACTGTCAACCGAAGTTGTTGTGCCGAAACTATCAACCGAAGCTGTTGTACCGAAACTATCAACCGAAGTCGCAATGCCTAAACAATCAAATGAAGTTGTTGTGCCGAAACTACCAACCAAAGTTGTAGTGCAAAAACTGTCGACCGAAGTCGCAGTGCTGAAACAATCAACCGAAGTTGTGTGGCAAAACAATCAACCGAAGTTGTTGTACCGAAACTATCAACCGAAGTTGTAGTGCCAAAACTGTCAACCGAAGTTGTTGTACCGAAACTATCAACCGAAGTCGCAATGCCTAAACAATCTAATGAAGTTGTTGTGCCGAAACTACCAACCGAAGTTGTAGTGTCAAAACTCTCGACCGAAGTCGCAATGCCGAAACAATCAACCGAAGTTGTTGTGCCAAATCAATCAACCGAAGTTGTTGTGACGAAACTATCAACCGAAGTTGTAGTGCCAAAACTGTCAACCGAAGTTGTTGTGCCGAAACTATCAACCGAAGCTGTTGTACCGAAACTATCAACCGAAGTCGCAATGCCTAAACAATCAAATGAAGTTGTTGTGCCGAAACTACCAACCGAAGTTGTAGTGCAAAAACTGTCGACCGAAGTCGCAGTGCTGAAACAATCAACCGAAGTTGTGTGGCAAAACAATCAACCGAAGTTGTTGTACCGAAACTATCAACCGAAGTTGTAGTGCCAAAACTGTCAACCGAAGTTGTTGTGTCAAAACAATCAACCGAAGTTGTTGTACCGAAACTATCAACCGAAGTCGCAATGCCTAAACAATCAAATGAAGTTGTTGTGCCGAAACTACCAACCGAAGTTGTAGTGTCAAAACTCTCGACCGAAGTCGCAATGCCGAAACAATCAACCGAAGTTGTTGTGCCAAATCAATCAACCGAAGTTGTTGTGACGAAACTATCAACCGAAGTTGTAGTGCCAAAACTGTCAACCGAAGTTGTTGTGCCAAAACAATCAACCGAAGTTTTTGTGTCGAAACTATCAACCGAAGTTGTTTTGCCGAAACAATCAACCGAAGTTGTTGTACCGAAACTATCAACCGAAGTTGTTGTGCCGAAACTATCAACCGAAGATGTAGTGTCACCAATTTTGTTTACCAATCCACGTCTTCACCAGCCTTGCAGTATGAATTGGCGCATTATCATGCTGGAAACTCCACGTAATGGGTTCAAAGCTGTTGTGGAAGAGTGGAAAACTTTTTTCTAGTACTCTTTTGTAATTAACGGCATTAATTTTTGTAGTAAGAAACTGAAATTCAACTGTACCGCACCATTACACCGCCTGCACAGCTATAATTCCGATTTAAATGAAGTTCTTCCTTTCGTATATCATGAAAATAATAGTTATGTCCATCAGGACCATCTAAATTAAACTTCTTTTCATCTGAAAAGACCACATGTTTCCATTCTTCCTTCCAGATCATGCAACCATCAGCAAGCTTGAGACGATTTTCTTTACGCAATGGGTTAAGCGGTGGTGTTTTTGTAATTTTAATCTTCTTAAATGCTGTGCATTACGTATGAAGCGTTTTACAGTCGCCAAGCTAGCGTTAGAACCAACTTTTTCTTTTATTGTTGCTGCTGGGTCCTTCGAATTGGAAGCAGATCTGACGATTGCTCGTCTTTCAGCTCCCGAACTGCCTCTATAAGTGCCTCCTTTCATGCTTTTTCCATAGTTGGTCTCATTTCGATAACAATTACTCAAACAATTTTGGCTTCTATTAATTTTTTTTGGCGATTTAATCGTAAGTAAAACCTCATTCAGCATAACACTTAATTTTGACCCTTTCAGCTTCAGATAAGGTTTTTCCTCTACCCATTTTAATGAGAAATTGTTTTTACGGCTTAAAAATTTAAAAACCTTGATAACAACTACCCATTTGCAGTTAAGTAATATGTAGTGTAAACTAATAAAATGTGTTGTAAACCTATTCTGATGAGCCAAAAAAATGTTTTGTTTTTGGACATCATTTGTTAAACAGAGATTATTTAAATAACGGTTCAATATTGCCGTTCATTTTTTTGCACAGATTTTAAGTAATGCATATCATCTCTCAACAACACTAGTAATATTACATTTTCGAGTTACAAGCGGCAATACACGCAATTATTTTTTTCAAATACACAATTTTAAAATCCGGCCACATAAGGGTTAAGGCCGTTTTTAATTTTTTTTATTTGACCTTCAGTAAAGAAACGGCCCAATGCTTTATCAAGATTTGAGTTTGTAAAACTTAACCTCTGAACTTGAGGGGACAAATTTTGTATAGTAATAGCGGATGGGTGCTGTAGTTTAATTGGTTAGCGCATTTGATCATTAAGCATGAGTTGGTATTTGTAGCCCGGGTTGGATTCCCAGCCGCCGCCACTCAAACAAAATCAGCTTCTGATAAATATTAGTTTTCTTTCTATCCATCATAACTAATATTTATCACAGCGCCCTCCTTCTGTGGTATAGCATTCAAACGCCACCGAAGTTAAATAATTAAAAAAGGCTATAAAATGAAGCTTTAAACAGATAATGCGCCTACTCACCACCAGAGGCGCTGCAATGCTGCACTAAAACAAACATAATGCGCAATTGCAGAGTTGTGATATAAAGCTTTATTCTACTTTCACCACTTTTACTTCTTCAACTATCCCCTTTCCAAAGAAAGTAACGCGTATATAAAGGCATATTAATTGCCTGAGTGTTACTTCTTTTAAAAAAAAATAATTTTCGGGTGCAATACATAAGTATTGGCGCAGTTTTGACAAATTTACAACATACATACATTTTCCTTTCCAAATCTTTGTTATTGTCAATCGTTATTGGAGTATATAATAAGCTGGAGAAAATAAAATTAGTCGTGACTTACCCATTTTAAATTTCTTTCAAAATTCTCCTCTGTAAAATGAAGGGTACAAATGCTCTCACTCATTTACAATATTTTTTCTTTTGCAAAACGTTTCCTTTGCGCTTCATCTTTGGGAAAACTGTAATAAGATACAGAAATCATGCACATGTCGTAATCTTTATTTCTATCATTCTTGGTTGGGACAATACCGATTCATTCTAACCAATTTGGACGAGGTTCAGCGAAAATGCGAGACTGGTCGTAATAAATTAATTGAAAATTTGCTTTGGGATAAACAATTAAAATGCTATCATTCTCTAAAGTTGTATGGTACAAAATTGCATACATGAGAACTTAACGGATTTAGTCTTGATTTATAAATCATTTTGTTAAATATTAAACATAAAATAAATTAAAAATAAAATAAATAATAGTTTTGTTTTTATGCAATAACAAGTGCACAAAGTAGAAACCTGAACTCATTTGTGCTCCCCTTTTAGTGGCAAATTCTGACACTATAATAAAAAATATTTTTAACTTAAATGCAGTTTTACAATATTTTCTTTTGCAAAATCTACTATTCTTCTATTCTATTCTAAGAAACTTGATTTTTCTCAAACGATTTTGTTTTTTTGTATTTAGTTCAAATGATAATTTAGTGTTTATACTTTTTTTAATTCCGATATATTTTATGATTTGTTAGGTTTAACTTGGATCAAGCAACTTGTGTTTTCAGATAATAATTTTTTAACATAAAAATAAATTCATACAGTCAAATCTACTATATATAAAACACAATGCTTTAGATTAATCATTAAAATCAACATTCCAAATGGAATGAAATTATGATGAGTGAAATGTTTTATGAGTAGAGGGAATATACTTATGTATATACCTACGAGTATAAGCAGATAATTGCAAATATTTATTTTGAATTGTTGTTGAGTAAAAAGAAATCAATCCATATCCTAATGTCTCTAAATGTCAAAATATTGACAATAAAATTGTTGCAAGTTGCAGTGATCGTGATACGCGTTAATTTGTAAGAGGTGGCAGTAAAATGGTGCATAAATTGGTGAAACTTTTATTACCATTTTCTTGCAACCAAGTGATGTTTTTTGTTTACGAATGTTTGTATGTTTATCACACAACACCAGAGTAAATTTTCATCATGGCATCACACCAATTATGCACATGTCATGTCAGACATGAACCAAATATAATTGGACTTTGCCTTGCAGTAACTGTCGATCGCACAGTTGCCCCAATTGTTGTCAATCAGCCCGCATGGCGGATGTGCGTTTTATACTTGAGTTGCTTTTGCCTGTACAATTAGGAACGTTTCGTGTTTCATTTTTCGCTTTTTGTATATACGCTTTTTGTATAAATACATACATATATTGTATATTTGTACATATGTGCATATGTATACAAAATAATTCACATTGAATAAAAATAACAAAATAAATATGTACATACATACGTTAAGAAATGTTCTGTTTCAAGAGGTAAAAAAGAAGCGCTACATAAAGCAGCGAAGAATAAATGAACGAACGAACGATCGAATTAAATACTTAATATGTACGTACGTACATACATACATATATAATAATATACATATATATAACCATGATATGAAAGTGGTCGCAGTCCCTTCAACTAAGCCATTTAATGCATACTACTCATACATTTTTACATCACATGAAACTCATTTGCGGTGAGCGCCTACCAAGTAACCAAAGGAATGCGATACCCCTTCCTGTCTCGAAATATTCTCCTTGTGTGATTTAAGAATAAAGTAATAAATGCTTATAATATGTAGGTAATAACTAATAGCAGAAACAAAAGAAAAACATCTCAAGCTTTGAAAACATCCTATCGTATGATATTGTCATGCCACATTTCTCTTACTATTGAGCCAATGAACTATTTTTGCACAAAAATCGCCAACTATAGGTTAAAGCGCTATTCAATAAACTTTTAAATGTATCGAAGATTTTTAGAGACCGACCGAATATTTGGATTTGGCCAAATATCTGCGTATACCGAGTATTTGATGGAAACTTTTAAAAAGAAAAAACAAGGGCTTATATGTCTTAAGGTACGGTCACACTTGGCAAATATTTGCAGAAAAAGACGTTACCACTAAATAACATATATTTGAACTCGTTTATTTATTAAAAAAAAAAAACTTTTCTTATTTAGGCCAAATTACAACAAATATTTAGTTTAATTTATTTGATGATGTGACCGTACCTTAAGAAAACTAGATATTAAAAAAGCATCCAAAGAAACTGCTCCCTTGGAGAAATTTCTGTTTCAAATGAAGAAACGCGATTAATGGATTTCCAAACGTGAAGTGGATGCAGGGCAGCTAAAAATGAGATGAAACATAATTTCATGATGTAATATTAGGTTTACAAGTCCGGTCGCATATTCTGAGTATTTTTTTTGGCAATGATGACTTCGGATTAGGCCGAATAAAGATTTTTGGTTTTGGTCGTACTCTATAAATTTTGTATGGACATTTTGTGTTAAAAGCTTTTTATGAATTTAAAATATTATTAGGTTTTATGTTTTTTGTTAATTATGGAAAGCGAACTGAAAACAAAAACATGTTTGATGGCAATACTTATTATCTTTCGTTTTGTTTTACCCTCCACACCATAAGTGGGAATAAGGGTATATATAAGTTTGTCATTCCGTGTGAAACACTAACAAAATATTAATCTGAGACACAGATGATATATGTCCGTCTGTCAGTCTGTGTAAAACACTCTCACGTTCAAAAGATACAACCGAAATCAACAGAGTTTGCAAAAACCCGTTTATAATTCTCCTAAATAGTTTGGTATTGAAAATCAGCAAAATCGGTATTTTTCATGCAATATTTTAAAAGAAAATAAAAGAAGAAAGTGTGAGGAAAATAGTAAAAATCGGTCCATGATTTATCATAATATATTCCCGAAATATGGCTTAATGATTAATAAATGCCTATAAAATTGGAATATTAAAATCGCAAAACGAAATTTTCTTTTGTTCGGTTCAAGTTTTACCATAGACCCCATTTAAAATTCACTTAAATACGTATAGATCTGGTACAAATATAGTTACAGGTTTAAAATTAGACACAAATCATTCCTATAGATATATAAATTGTTGAACTAAATTTTATGATGATCGTTCCATTATTGGTCATAGCTCCCATATAAGGGCCACATCCGAAAAAGTCTTTTATCTTTATATATCTTATAAATATCGGTATCGACTCAAAACTTTATATTTATCATTTAAATATACGCGACAATCAGATATAAATATTTGACCGTATCCCCATATAAAGAACTCTTCCGAAAATAACTTCAATACTCATAAATATCTTATAAATAGGGCTGTGATTTTCATGCAAATGCATGTTTTTTGTCGATAGTCTATGAGCTATGTCGACCAATTATCTTTCAGAATCAAGAAATTTGCGCTAAAATGGCATCGATTTGTTTTTGCATATTTTGGTTTAAAATGCATATTTTTTGCATATTTTAAATTTAGTAATACATATTTTTGCATATTTTGGAATTTTTGAGTGATTTTTCAAAAAATTTCCAAATAAACAAAAAAATCAATAAATTCTTTTAGTGCTCTGCTTAAAATACAACTTTATATTAGAAGGAGACGCCTATACTACATAACTTGATATCGCATACTAACACATTCACATTCAATTTTCAAATAAAAACAAATGTAATTTTTAATTTTTTTGCAACGTATTTTTGCGAAAAACTGACTTCTTTTATCCAAAACTGTTACATGTTACCTGCTTGGCACATAGGTTAGACCGCGTTGCAGAGGAAATTAGAAGCAAATTCTATAGTATTGATTTATTGATTTCATACGGGAAAAAAAATATTTTTAAAGGCTCCTTCACGAGTTCCAATTTTTTAAAATTACTATTCAAAAGACTTGACGAGCTTGTTGATACCGATTCGTATGCAATTAAAAAAGTAAAAGAACTATTAAATTTAAATAACATCAAAAGTCAATTAGCATTTGTATTTTCCAACTACGAATATATTGGGGAGACAACAACTAAATTGGAGGGATTTGGTTCACTTAATACTCAAATCAAATTAATTAATATTGCAGAAAGTAAAATTAACAATGTGGACGGAAGAAAAAAAACCCAACAAATTAAAATAAAAATCCAAAGCGTTTTGCAAAAAAATTATGGATTTAAAAAAATAAAACAAATTTCAAAGATTTTTGATCTGGAATTAAATGTGGGCTCTGAATTAGAAAATGAATATTCTCCAAATGAATTGGCTTCCTTCAAGTATGCTCCTATAATTTCGGTTGACGTTGAGAGATCATTTTCTATGTACAATTTTTTTTTGATAATATAAAAAAGTATTTATTTGTTTATACAAACAAAAATTTAAATTAGTTACATATTTTAGTTTTTAAAAGATTTACGTTTAAATAACAATAGACTGAATTAAGTCCACTTCCGAGCATAACAACCAACCATACAACTCTTGTAAATAAAGTTATTGAGATGAAATTCCACCAAAATAAGCCTAAAATACGTAGAAATCACATTAGTGGATACTAGATTTAGAAGCTATCAGTCCATAATTAGTCCACTACTATTATCACACACATAAATATCTTGTAAATACTCGTAATGTTATTGCTATTAAATTCAACCAAAAGAAGCTTCACCTTATATCTTACCCTTGTTTTTTATTCTGTTTTTTAACTTGTTGTGAATATGAAAAACCGTTCGTTTAATTTTATAAATTGTTACATTACACTCTAGATTATTATAAAAATCAGCCAAACTCTGTAAATTATGGTAAGAATTGGTAATTACATCAATTATAAATGGTCAAAATTAGATAAAATTTAAAATACATAAATTATGTTGGTCGTAAAATAGTCTTTCAAACAATATATCAAATACTAATAAAATTTGCACTAAGACAGACTGAATAGGAAACACAGAGTAAGGATATACTAGTTCTACAACTAGTGTAATATTTCTTATTACGTTTAGGTTAAGGGTATTTCAGGTTCGGCGAATATCGCACTGGTTTTTTTGTGTTTTTTTTTTTATTATTTATTTTGTTTGTTTTTCACAGTTTATTTCTTTTTGTATAACTTTATTTAATTAGTTATTATAAGGATTCAAAGATAAAATATTTAAAATTTTTAATAATCGCGGAGTAAATTGAAACACGTTCGTACACGTGAAAGTCCGACAGTGACTTAATAAAGGACATTTTTGATAAGAAAAATCTTACAATGATAAAAATCATAGAGGAATAGAAGAAACATTTTTAGAATTAAAGGGAAATACAGAAATTTATAACCCTGCTACTATGTTAGAAAAAAAATACACATGTTATGTTCGGGTCATAATTTGACCCCACATTTTTTTATTGCGAAAATTCAAATTTGTACATTTGAAAAATATTTTTAAGGCTTGTGATCAATTCACTATATCGTCGTTAGAGTGATTGTGTGTCGGTGTGACGGACAAACACGTTTTTTTTTTGCAAGTTATGCAATGTTAAATACGATTTGGGTCATCAAAAGACCCTAAACGTAGTAGCAGGGTTAATAATTGTACTTTATGTAATATGTGTAAATTTGAGAGACGACCTATAAAAACAACGCTGTGTGTTACAGAAACAGCTATTCAATCAAATGAAATAATTCACATTAATATACAAGTTTTCCAAACAAGTCCGAATACTCGTACATTACTTAAGTAATAAAAATTCTTTGAATATCGTTCAAGCGTTAAGGGAAAGATTCGCTATATTAGGAAGACCAGATATTCTAAATTCGGAGGAAATTGATTATCATTTCTCATCCCCAAATACACACACTGGTAATTAGGGATGCCAAACGGGGCTGGATTTGCAAGTCCCTTGATTTTTTGTGATTTTTGCGATTTTGGTTTATCTATATATATAAAATTCAATGTATGTATGTATGTATGTATGTATGTATGTAACGTATAGACTCCAAAACGGCTGAGCCGATTTTGATGAAATTTTCACAGCATGTTACTGTGACCCTGGAAGGAATAATAGGGTACTTTTTTTTACCACGCCCACTTTTACGCCCACTTTTTTAAAATATTGTAATTGGAGACCAAACCTCTGGACCGATATTTTTGAAATGTTCACAGCATTTAACTGGGACTCTAGTATGATTAATAGGTTACTTTTTTTTGACCACGCCCACTTTTTAAAAATTATGTAATTGCTCCCATATAGTTTTTAACAGATTTACTTTAAATTGTATACACATTATATACTCCAGCCGAGGTAAAAATAAAGATTTCTTAAGCCACGCCCCTTTCACGCCCCTTTTCACTCCAAATTTTTGAAAGTTTTATACTTTTTGTTCTCTATACAAATTTGTTCATTCCAACGTATTTTTTTATTTGGTAGTATATTGCTCTTAATACTGTTAACGTCGCCATATGACTATGAACCACGCCTACTTCATCGCCCCCTTTTTTTAATTCAGATACTTACTTATACCACTAACAATGTTTGCTATACAAAATACTTTTTTTGTAATATGTATTTACCTAAAGTTTTATATACTTTTTAACTACATACATTTTTTATTACCATATCCCCATTTTTCGCCCCATTTCACCTTAAATTATATTGCTTTTAATCTATATATATATATAAATGAATGTGTGTCTGTATGTTTGTGCTTAATAGGAGGCCAAACCCTTGGACCAATCTGCCTGAAATTTTTACAGCATGTTACTGTGACTCTGGAAGGAATAATAGGCTATATGAAGTTTTGATTGTACAAACGGGGGTGGCACCGCCCATATAACCCAAAAATTTAAATCGCCATATTTTGGGCATTTTTTGACCTATGTCGATGATATTTGGTACATATGGTATTAGCATAATTAGGAATACGTACCAGGAGAAAAGTGCGTGGGACCACGCCCCTTTTTAGGAAAATTAAACATCGTAATATAGTCTTAACTACTGGACCGATCGTCATTAAATTTTCACAATAGGATATTCTTAAGAAATAATAAATTCTTGACTACGTAAGTGGACAAAGGGGCATGGCCTCGCCCACTAAACTAAAGCAGTGCAATAAATACATTAAAATTAAATAAATAAATGTTTGTAAATATATAAAAACGTTTTACTTTATTTTATGACGAGGGGGGGTAGCAAAGCACACCGGGTTTAGCTAGTTAATAATAAAAACTATTTATTTCAAAAAAGGAATTTATATTGAACATAAATATGTTTGAAAACAAAAATTTTCTGTCCTCACAACTACAATTTTTAAATTTACTAAAAGCTTATAAAGATAATTTTGTATTTTATAAACCATGAGTAATTTAAAAGCAATAGAATTTTATCGTTTGACCTTAAAAAGCTTCTTAAAAATATTAAAACATCTAAGGTAAAGAGAATCTTCATTGAATTTTGTTACCAATATATGACGCTGACGAAAGGCATTGTTCACAATCAACGCTCATTAGCAAATTATTGTATGCTGATTACATTTCTCACCCTACGAAACAAATAATTGTACATATTTCTTAATTAATTACATTTCATTACAGACATTATAAGGTGTTGTCGGGGGGCTTTTACATATTTAAATTACATTCACTATTTCATTTGTTTCCCAATTAATTTCTAATAACAAACATTTCTATTTCATTATCAAATTCAGTCTTCATTTTTGGATTTTTTTTTAAATTTAAATGTTTGATATCTGGTTTTACTAGTTCATCGGCTAAAATGCAATCACTTTCTGATATCTCTTTGAGCTTTGAGTGCAAAAGCGGCAGAGATTAAAAACACTTCGACAAACGCCTTCACTTTAACCGGATTTAAAATTACAACTATTTGTTTAAGTGAAACAAATAGCGCGTTCGAGTTTGGTAATCCCAAATTAATTTTTATCCTTTCACCTTCATTTCTTCAACATACTTTTGTAAAATTTTAATTTTCTTTGGTGACTTTGTAAATAATTCTGAAACGTTCCTGAACTTTTCAATTTAAGATTTAATGTTTATTTATATATATATATGTATATATGCTAAAAAAAAACCGTTGATTTACGTTAAGTGAAGATGCTTTGTATTTGTGTATGCCAAAAAAGCAGATAAAACAATTATACTCCTCTGAATCTTTTACACAAATACTAATTTTCGGGTTTTATTAATCCGGAAAAATAGTAATGTGTATTCAACGGGTGGGGGAGTTACATGTTTTATGAGTGCTGATGTTTGTAACGCCCAGAAATATTGAGTCGATGTTCGTCAGTCCGTCCGTATGGCTGACTGTCCAATTTTGAAGGTATTTCGATAAAATTTGGTACGTGACATTTTTTCGGCACATGGACGGATGGGATTGAAACTGGTGGAAATCGGTCCATTATTTCAATAGGAGTTTAACGCTCATAAATGTTTGAATTATGCAAGTATTAAAACAAATTTCACCACAAATGAGTATTAAATGAAGCCAAAACACATCAAAAAAGTTTGTGAAGATCGGTCCATAATTGATCATAGCTCCCATATAAGCCTCTTTTCCGAAAATCACTTTAAAGTGTATAACTCTCTTAAAAATGTCGGTATCCAAATAATATTGAACACAAAAATATTTCATATATATACAAATAATACGGTCCAATTTTATTATGATCGGTCTATAATTAGTCGAAACTCCCATATAAGACTCTCTCCGTAATTCACCTTAAGCTTCATAAATCGTTTAAAAGTATTTATATCGCGATAAAGTTTAACACATATAAGATCTATATTCATAGATATCATGACACTAAATTTTTGGATCATCGGTCCACAATCTCCCATATAACGCCCATTTCTGAAAAACTGTATAAACTGGGTGTAGGGTATTATATGGTCGCGCTTGACCGACTATACCTTTTTACTTGTTTTTTTATATATTTATGCTTGCATTATTCAAAACTAGTTTTAGCGTTACATTTTTTCAAAAAAGAAGAGCTAAACATTGTTGCCCTTATTCACAAAAAATTAAAGTAGACTTTAAACTGATTTTGGCTTTTTGACGTGTTAGTGATTTTTATAAAAGATTTATGCGCATTTAAGTGATTTTCGAAAATGGTCTTTGTATGGGGCATTGACCAAAATTTGGACCGATGCAAACAAAATATCGTTTTGAGATATATATCTTATAAATTGCGGTATCGACTCAAAACTTTATACAGATTATTTACATATACACAAAAATCATTTCAATGACATTTCTGAATTTCAGTCCATATTTGACCATATGAAGCGCTCTTCTGAAAATTACTTCAACACTTATAAATCTCGTATAAATAACGATACCGATCCAAAATTTTACCCAGAGTATTTGCATATATGCTAAAAACAAACTGCTGGATTTTGAAAATGTCGACCCATATAACCATCTCCCCCATATAAGGTCAACTAGCGAAATTCAGGTTAATGCTTATATGTATGTATCTTAAATGTACTATTCTTATATTGAAATTCAACGCGATATAAACCACATATGTATAAGATTCTCTGTGCCGAAAGTGAAGAAGATCGTCCCATATTTTGTAATTGCTCCCATATACGACCACTTCCGAAAAACCAGTTCATAAATCACACTACTATCGGTTGTACTGTAATTATGCTACTGAATTTTGGAGCTATAAGTCCATATTTGGCATTAGCTCTGGATACTGAATTTAGAATATATAAGCCCACATTTGCTATGCTATGCTATTTCTGCTATTCCATCTCTTGTATCTCTTGTAAATAAAGTTATTGAGATCAAATTCAACCAAAAACCTATAAAATTACCCTTCTTATACCCAGTTTCTTAACTTGTGATGAATATGGAAAAATGTTTTCTTTTAATTTTATAATTTGGTAAATTACACTCAAACTCTGTAAAATATGGTGAGAATTGGTAATTACATCAATTTTAAATTGTCAAAATTAGATACAATTTCAAAACATTGAAAATGTATTTCAAACAATACATAAAATGCTAAGCTAAAGTATTAAAAAACACTGAATTTAGGTGGAGGATTTTTAAGATTCGGCACAACCCAATATTGCAATAGAGCAAATTCACACTTGGACTAGCTACTGTAAGCTTCATATTTTCAAGTAACTGCCAGCACTCAATATGTTTTATTGATTATAATAGCAATGGTAACAAATCAATTTTATTAATTTCGAAGCGAAAATTACATTTGCTAAGGAAGCTATAGCACACCTATTGGCATTCGAGTTTGTAAAAAACGTGTATGATAATGCCAAATATTATAGTTATTCTTATTAATGCATCAGTAAGGCATTGATTTTTCATCAATTGTCTAAACCGATCTTTGAAAGGGAAGTTTCTTGGCTACAATATCAACCTAATATTGCACATTACCATCTTCTTTTATATCTGTTGGAAATACTAAATTATCTTAGGGAAACATTGGCATTGATTTCTTGGTTTAGTTTAAAAGATAGCCTAAAGTCTTTAACTGTTTTTTTTTATAAACAAAATAATAGTTGATCGATTTATTTCGCGCCGAATTCATCAATATAATTTTGGAATAAATTTTTCATCATGCATCTAAATTATCAACAAAATTTGTCAATAATAATAATAAGATAAGAGTATTTCATATTATATAACTTAATTCAATGTGCATTACTGCACAAACTTTTATCCTCCACTGCTTTAACCATATTTCTAATTCATACATACATATGTACTATATATGCTTTTTTTTAGGTAGCTAGACGCTTCTTGAGGGTTTTCATGAATGCTGAGAATAGCAGTATCATGATGATATACGAGTACGATTTTTTTGTTGGCATATCAGAGGTATGTATATATCAGGGATACAAAAGTTGGTACAATTTTTTAGCACTATTTAAGAGTCAAAATTACAATAGCACCCCAATGACTAATTTAGCACTATTTAACATTTTTCCCTATATTATTACTTTAAAAACATCAAATGAAAATAATGAGAGTGATTTAAGCAATAAGAATTGTGCTGTGTGAACACCGGAGAAATTTCAAGGAAAAAATTGTATCAATCTTTTCAATAAAAATGGCTTCATGTAAATTGAGACTTATATAAAAAACATCGCAAATGGCTCGCAAGTTAATAATAATATAAAATTGGTTAACCATTGACGCGGGTTGAACCTGCTGGTGGCCCAGTCAATATTAAAATTAAAAAAAAAATAATACATTTGAAATTTCTAAACGGATTAGCATGTTTATAGGAGAGATGCAGTAGATCATATTTTGGACTTTAAATGTCAAGGACAATAAACATTGGTGATGGATGACGCCCTTGGCAGGTTAGGAAATGCATTCCAGTGTGCCATTTGTCTAGAAAAATATAACTTTACAATGGTATTCTTCGATTTATTAATTGAAAAATGAACTCAAGCCAAAATAATAAAAAATTTTCTCTAACAATAGGTTTTAGATTCCATAATTGGGTACCTATAAAATTTAACACGATGCCAAATTTTTATACAAATAGAATCTTCCAAAAGTATTACATCTTGTTACTTGAAATTTAATACATACTCCTATCAGAAAATGCTATAAATTTTGCGAGGCCCTTAATGTCAGTTCTGTCAGTAATATTCCGCGTTCTGGAGCAGTGTAGCGTAACATTGTTTATTAACGTGTATTTCGCATGTGTTTACTACACAAATGTCAAAACAGAACTGACATTAGGGGCCTCGCAAAATTTATAGCATTTTCTGATAGGAGGATTACTTTTGAGCCACCTTGTATTAAAACCTATATCGTATTGTAAATGTTTTTAACAGATGGGCGGACATTTTGTTCTAAACTAAACGAGGAGCCCTTGAAAAAGAATCTAACCAAATAGATTAAATTGGTAAAAAGAGTTAGATCAAAATATATTTATTTATGAAAAGCATTTTGTTTTTATGTTTTCTTTACGGAAATATTTTTTTTTTATAAAGAAACATGTAAAATTTCCCCCTAGGCCGTTCCGGATTTGACATATTTAAAAATTTAAAATTCAGTCCAAAACAGGAATTAGTTAAAGTATTTTTCAATGTTCGCAAAAAGAGGATGTTTGTTTTGAAAAGCGGAATATAGAATTTAGTCGGGATGAGCCTTCAAAACGCTGGATGTATGGTCTCGTTATTCATCCATTCCTATATTGTGATTACTGAAATCGTTATCCTTACGGCTTAGAAAATTACTAGAATCCCGCAGAACTGCATCTCTCCAAGCAGTATAGCGGAGGTTGGATAAGTTATGATGATTTTGAAAAAGGAAATTTGTTTAATAGTCATTTGAAATATTTTTGATAAAAACTTATGATTTGACTAATTATTTGTAACTGGAAAACTTAACAATTCATATTTTTAGTGTTTACAGAATTAAGAACGTGTTAGACCTTTCATACAGTTGAATGAAACTTTAATAAACATATTTCGTTTATAGGTTTTAATGAAGCCTTTTTTTTAAATAAATGCACATTTGTACTTACATATAAGAACGAATATTGTATTAGCTGCCGAAGTTTTAATTTTTTATTCGTTTGGCAAATTAAGACTAAAGCTTCAAATTCACATTATGAAAATTTAAGCCAAATTTGATTAGTCTAAGTCAAACTGTTATTGAAAGACAAAAACTTTTATTTTTTTGGTTAAATTTGAACAGTTGTGATTCCCAGGGTACGATTGGCTACCGTATCTCTACTACTACCAGCTCTACTACTGTTATCGCTAAAACATGATTGAAAATGTAAGTTACCGCTAAATTAAATCTAAATTAGCGTTCTTTCTAAAATTAATACTTTACGAGTATTATGAGTTTGTTCATTTGAGTAGTAAAACTCGGTATTTAAATTACATTTCATTAATTAATTCAAGTTTCTATAACTTATATTTATATATTTATGTATATTATATCCCTATTCATTAAGCAACTAAGCTTTTCTCAATATTAACAAAATTAATTACACTTCATGATCTTGAAATTGCTTCAATATAATTATTTATTACCAGAAGTCATTGAGTTAGAAATCAATTCTATAGTTTAAGTTCGCCCGTTACGTAATAAATTGTTACACAGATTCTCATATAAAGCAGAGCTAGCTTTCTTGAACGTCCTTGAATGTTGAAAAAATGAGAAAACTATGACAATAAATGCAAAATTGGCTTAAAAGTTAATATGTATTTCAGTTTATAAATCACTTCTATTGAATTGGTAAAGAATGTGTAGGAACTACTAATATTTAATAACTTTAAACAATTATTTTTATATGTTAAGTATAGTGAAATGTACTGAATTTTCCAAAATGTTTAAAAGGTGCAGGGTATAAACCGGAATTTTTCAGGATTTCGGGATTTTTGTTACTATTTATTTAAAAAAAGGAACTTATATTAACTATAAATATGTTTGAAAACAAACATTTTCTGTCCTCAATAGGGATTGGGGATATCAAAAATGAATCCCGGTATTGGGATTTTTCGGGATTTCGGGATTTTCTGGACATTTCATATTTCATAAGTATAAATATGTATGTTAAGAATTATTATTTTTATTTTGAACTGTTAATTTTAAATCTTTGATATTTTTTTATTTAGGCTCGAGTTCATTAAATTTAATTTACATTAAATTATTTTTACTGAAGGTAGGAATTGTTATATGAAAATTATTATTAAAAATTTTTATTGATAATTTTTCTTGGCTTAGGATTCGAACCTGGGTTGTTGGTTGAATTTACAAAAAATGATAATTACAGCAAATTTCGAACCACCAGTAATACTGATTAAAGAATTGATGTTTTACTGTGGCCTAGCGGGCGCCACAGTGGTGCAGAGGATCAGAACGTAAAGAATTCTGATGAGAGAAAGTGGTGTTTCTCGAAACATGTGTAAATTCAATCAACAACCCAGGTTCGAATCCTAAGCCAAGAAAAATTATCAATCAAAAAAAAAAAAAAAAAAAAAAAATTAATATTAATTTTCATGTAACAATTCCTACCTTCAGTAAAAATAATTTAATGGTAATTAAAAATATGTATGTTTGAAAACAAAAATTTTAAATTGATTAAAATTTTATAAACCATTAATAAATACAAACAATCCTTTCTAACCCTCCGAAACAAATAATTCTTATTTTATTCCATATTATTACAGACATTTTTAGGTCTGGGCTTTTACATATTTAAATTACATTACATCATTCGTTTCGCAATCACCGTTTTTAATTAATTTCTAATACTAAAATTTTATTATTAAATTTACTCTTCAATTATGGTTTTTTTTTCAAAAATTTAAAAGTGCTAAGTAAATTTTTTGGTTTCTTTTAAGGAGAGACTTCACCAGATCACTTTTTGATATTTCTTTGAGCATAAATAAAAGGGCAACATCACCAGAGAGAGATTCATATCACTGCGACAAAGAGCTTTGTCTGTTACTTCAACCGGATTTAAAATGACAACTATTTGTGTAAGTAAAACAATTAGTGCGTTCGAGTTTGGTAATCCAAAATTATTTTTTATTCTTTCACCTTCATTTCTTCAACATACTTTTCTAAAATTTTAATTTTCGTTGGTGACTTTGTAAATAATTTTGAAACGTTCCTGAACCTTTCAATTTGTGATTTAATGTTTATTTTCTCTTATTAAAAATGCTAAAAAAAAACATTGATTTACGTTAAGTGAAGATGTTTTGTATTTGTTTATGCAGAAAAAAGCAGATAAAAACAATTACACTTCACTTGATCTTTTACACAAATACCAATTTTCGGGATTTATTAATTCCGATGGGATTGGCATCCTAGTATAGCGTTTTATAATTTTACTCAAATGTTCAAGATATGTACGAGTTTTATATCAAGTTGCCATCCTAATGAATATATCAGGCATGGTAAATTTAGATTTTGAAATGTTACTAAATTACATATATCCAATAAGGAACTTATTAAATGACGATGATAAACAATTTCTATTCATTTAAATGTTCATGATGAAATTCTAAAACAACATTAAATTATATAAGAGTTCTGAATTTTCCATTCCTGGTATATGTTCATATGTACATATGTATGTATGTTTATATGCTGGTATGCATACATACATATGTATGTATGCATTCATGTAGGCAGTTATACTAAAAAAGATAAAAACAATTTCGTCCCGTGACTGCCATAGCGTGTCAGCGACTACAACTATTAAGTTTCTTTTCTGAGTCGTTTTTTGCGGTTGGAAAGCAAGTGTTCTGGAAAAAACAGTGACATGGCACATCAAAAGAAGACCTATTCATTCATACGTTTTTTTGTTATCATTTCTTCTGGTTGATGAGCGATTTTATTGTATTCAATATTTAGTCGCGCTTCTTTTTTCCTCTTTGGCTTCGCAAACAATTGAGGAATATAAAACAAGTAAGAAAGTATAGTCGTATAAAATATAATATATTATAAGTATATAATACCCTATACCCAGTATATGTGTAAAAACAGTTTTTCAGAAATAGGCAATGACCTATTATGGATCATCCAAAAATTTAGTGGCATGACTTCTGTGCATATATCTAAATATGTTTATCTGGATATAAACAGTTTTTAAAGATGTATAGAGGCTACAGTGAATTACGAAGGGAGTATTATATGGGAGCTTCGAGTAATTGTAAAATTAAGATTCATGATATCTGTATAAGTAAACCTTATTTGTGTTGAATTTTATTTGCATACCAACATTTTAATGAGATTTATTGTCATTAAAGTCACTTTCGGAAGTGGGTCCTATATGGGAGCTATGACTAATTATGGATCGATTATCATAGATTGAGCCGAATGATTTGTGTATATGTACATTAGGGCAGGCCAAATTTTTTGTCGATTAGAGCCGCCCCCTAGGATGATTCTATGGACAATTCTCAGCAACTTTGGTGAAGGAACCATGGGTCTATCTCAATTTTCGAGTCTCCCACTTTTCAAAAAATGCAACATCGTGCGAAGACAAATGCTTCAAATGACTTTCGGTACTCGTTGATGTTGTTGCGGTTTGCAATGTACACGGCAATGCATTTGGATCCATTGTACACTTTTACTAAAAGAATTAAAAAATAACTGAAATTACCGAAAAATTTTTCTCGGAAAATAGACGAAAAATATTACAAATATGCATGAAACGCCCTCTGGTGGTGTAAAAATAAAGATCAAAAATGAATTTCTCGACCCCAAAAACCTCCCATATACACATAAAAAAGATAATATAACGATGAATAAAGAATCGAATTTCGAATCAAAATGATGTTATAGGGGAAAAAAATCATTTTTTTAAAAGTGGGAGACTCGAAAATCGAGATAGACCCATGGTTCCTTCACCAAAGTTGCTTAGAATTGTCCATCGAATCATCCTAGGGGGCGGCTCTAATCGATTTTTTAGGCTCCATACAAATTGGCCCGGCCTAATGTACATATATGAAACATATTTGTGTTGAATATTATTGTTTTTAAGAGAGTTATACTTTTTAAAGTGATTTAGGCCTTATATGGAAGTTATGGGCAATTATGGACCGATCTGCACATTTGTAGGTCAGATTTGGCGTTTTAGTACAATTTATTTATTGTTAAATTTGTTTAGATACATGCATGAGTAACATATTTTTGACCACCGTTAAACCCCTATTTCGGAAGGACATTTCTATGAGAGCCGATTTTAACCAAATTCAATCTCAACTGTCCTTGGACCGAACAGAAGTCTCCTACTAAATTTTATCAAAATATATTAAAAATTGCGTCCTGTACTCTGCGCACAAATTTTACATGGATAGCCAGACGGACGGACGGACATCGTTTGATCGACTCAGAAAGTGATTTTAAGTCAATCGATATATTTAAGGAGGGTGTTAGACTAATATTTTGGGGCGTTACAAACATCAGCACAAATCCAATATACCCTCCACACTCGTACACATACATACATACGTACCTACTCATGCACATTAGACCTGTCCTTAAAACTTCTTGGTATTTGTCGAACTGAGAAAATAATGAAAAATATTAAAATTTTTGGTCCTATTGGTTAGGTAAAACTAGACTTATGATCCAAAATGTCACACAAACTCGATATTTTTATACCCACCACCAAAAAAATGGAGGTATATTACGTTTGTCATTGCAACTCAAGCCATGAGATCCTGCTATTTCCTTGATGTGTTGCTTGTAAATGTCGAGAAGAGATCTGGCCTATCATATTCACGAATATATGTAAGTAAAAGCATTCTGTAAATATTCCAAAATCGGGGGATGAGTTTACAAAATACGCAAATAGTCTTTTTTTCTCATTATTCCCTCGATTTTTTGCAGTGGTCATGATGTTTCTCTCACCATGCTTCATTGTTTCCTTTACATGGTGCTGTTGAATTCTCTGGGGTGTTTAGCGCCAGCTTACCTTCGGATGGAAAACTATTAAATTTGGATTAGTCTGACCAGACTACACGTTTCTCTCTAACAAACTTTAACCATGCCTTAACATTTTTTATCGACAGTGTTGGTTTTAATTTTTTACTGCTGAGATGTAACCAATGTTACCAGGGCTCACCTTTCAGTATATCGACTAACGGGTTTGCCTTTAGCTATAAAAGTATATTTTACTGTTAAATACTTGTTTCTTTTCATTTGTTTTAATATAAAGGCGAAAATCCTAGGAACGATATATTTTTATCCACTCCAAAAGATCAGTTCTATTTTCTAATATTTCTTAGAAACTGTTCTGACTCATTTGTTTGGTTCATCAAAAGTGGCTTTAAAGGTTATGTGGGTTCTTGCAGAAATGAAAGCTATATTTTTTTGTTTTTTAAGAAGACAAAAGATGTAATAGCAAAATTTCATATTTCAAGTCGATTAAATATAAACACAAAAATTTCTATTTTACCCGGTTTTACCCCTCGAAAGTGGACTTTCGAAAAGGCCTTTTATAATACACTTTTTAAGGAATACAGAAAGCTAAACTAAAAATGATCTTGCCATGTGAAAAATTTAATAGTTATTATATTGATTGTTTAAGAAACAAAGGTACCAATTTTACTAGTTTTTTTATTTTTATCCAATCCTGGTCCAAGTTTAGAGCAACACTATAGAACGAGCTTGAGACAACAATCAATGATAAACATGTCGACAAACTACTTAGTGTAGTTTTCTATATCATAGCCTACTGAGACGGGATTTTTCTCAAGAAATTTTATACTATATCCTATTGACGTTTTCAAACATGGATTTATCCACGTTCCAAATTTCAATAAAATCTGTTCAGCCGTTTAGAAGTGATTGCGGATCAAACAAACTTAGAAAGACATTAAGAATACATACGAGAACATACTAAGGATGCCAATCCCGATCCCGCGGGATTTTTCAGAATTAATAAAAGCCGAAAATTAGTATTTGTGTAAAAGATTCAGAGGAGTATAATTGTTTTTATCTGCTTTTTTTTTTTTTGCATAAACAAATACAAAACATCTTCACTTAACGTAAATCAATGTTTTTTTTTATTTAGCATTTTTAATAAGAGAAAATAAACATTAAATCACAAATTGAAAAGTTCAGGAACGTTTAAGAATTATTTACAAAGTCACCAACGTAAATTAAAATTTTACAAAAGTATGTTGAAGAAATGAAGGTGAAAGAATAAAAATTAATTTTGGAAATAGTTGTCATGTTAAATCCGATTAAAGTAACAGTAAAGGCGTTTGCAGCAGTGATATGAATCTTTGACGATATTGCACTTTTATTTAAGTTCAAAGAGATATTAAAAAGTAATTGCATATTAAGCGATGAACTAGTAATACCAGATATCTAGGATGGTTTATTTAAAACTTTTAAATTTAAAAAAAAATCCATAATTGACAAGTGAATTTCATAAAGAATAAAATAATAAGTGTAATTGAAACATGTAAAAGCCCCCCGACAACACCTTATAATGTCTGTAATGATATGAAATAAAATATTGAATAAGAAATCTGTATAATTATTTTATTACATATTACATTGATTGTCACATATTGGTAACACAATTAAATCAAGATTCTCTTTAATTTAGATGCCTTAACATTTTTAAGAAGCTTTTCTAAGGTCAAACGGTAACACTCTCTTGCTTTTAAAATAAAATATGTAGAAATTAAAGGCGAAGGAAGTGACTTATTATTATTCTCTATCTAATTTTCAAAGTAATGTTATTATGTTTTTTAATTATTAATGGTTTATAAAATACACAATTAGCTTTTAGTAAATTTAAATATCGTAAATATGGGATGAAACAGAAAGATTTGAGTTCTAAGTATAAGATATCGGAATATGCGGTTAGAAAAATAATGCATTTGTATAAAATATGAAAGTCAAACGAGAGAATAAAGAACTTATGTGACAGAAAACGTAAGACCACGAAACTAGACAATGATCATATTGCAATTCTATCAAAAAGGAATAATTTTACGACAGCCAAAGATTTAACTAATGGAGGAAATTAAATATTTCGACTCGAACTGTCCAAAGAAAACTTAACTAAAGCGGTCTGAAAAGTACGTTTGCTAAGAAAATCCTCTTCTACGAGCTGCAAATATCAAAGAGCGGTTAGACTTTGCAGAGAAGTAGGTAAATATTAGATAAAATAGTAACTGAATTAAAAATGAAACTATAATTTATAATTATGTATTAGAAAATAATAAATACATGTTTTAATCAAAGTTATAATCCAGAATATGAATTTTCTAGTTAATATACGAGTATATAACTATTTTTACATCACATTAAAGAAAATAATTTTCATCATATTTAGATGGATGTGTTTTCAGTTCAGCACAGCCCTTCACCACCATAGTGGCAGGGAATAATGTATTTATACTAATCTACGCTGATTTTGCGATTGCGATGTGAATTGTCAAACAATACTGAATAAAAATAATGATGACTTCGTCAACTTATTTCACAGTCAACTTTAGTTCAAAGTTTAGGATATATGTAGATGCAATCATACCATTTAAAAAGTAGACTCCGAATGAACCATCTACAGCGTAGTGGCGCTAACATTCGAATGCAATAAATTTTAAAAAGTAAATGTGCAATAATAAAGATTCCGACATCGAGTGGTCTTAAAAAAGTCTTAATAAATAACCCTATACATATTTATTGACTTTTGTATGTTTGTTTTGATATTTTGAAAGCTTGATGTCACACATAAACGACATATCGCAAAGTTGTGTTCACAATTACAATAGTTGTATCATACACATACAACATACAACTGCGTTATCAATTTAACACGAAACTGATCCTGAATTTAAATTGTATGTCCAGTTCACGAACAGCTTTTAATACACCCTAAATATTTTGGAAAGCGTTACTATAATAATAACAATAATGTTTATTTTGAAATAGATAACAGAAATACGTTTGCTTGATCACATTATACCGACTATAATAATTGCCCCACGCTTAAATGCTTGTATCCCCCTTTATTTTTACACTATTTTCGAATCAAAAGCCTACGCTTAATTACCGATTGATTTTTCACCATTGTAATTACTTATTAAAGTGGCCATTTTATGCCACACAAAATGTAAACAGTATATAGCATGACAATGCTTGAGCTAGTTTATTAGTTTATATAGAAATATAACAAGTTAGAAAGTATAGTCGTTCAAGCCCGACCATATAACACCCTACACCCAGTATATGTATAAAACCGTTTTTCAAAAATGGGTGCTATAGGGGCGATATTACCTACCGACCTTTATAAAATTAGGTGCCATCATTACTGTATATATGAAACTTATTTGTTATGCATTTTATTTGGATACCAACATTTTTAAGAGATTTATAGTCGTTAAAATGTGTTTCGGAAGTTGGCCTTATATGGGAGCTATGACCAATTGTGGACCGATCATCATAAAATTGGCCTGAATGTTTTTTTATATATGAAACACATTCCTGTTGAATATTATTTGAATACCAACATTTTTAAGACAGCTTTTTATACCCTACACCAGCATAGTGGATTTGTGCATATGTTTGTAACGCTTAGAAATCTTGGTCCAACACCCACCTTAAAGTATACCGATCGACTCAGAATCACTTTCTGAGTCGATTTAACGATGTACATCCGTCTGGCTGGCTGTCCATGTAAAGCTTGTGCGCAGAGTACAGGTCGCAATTTTGAAGATATTACGAAAAAAGTTGTTACGTGCTATTTTTTCGGCCCAAGGACGGATGGGATTGAAACTGGTGGAAATCGGTCCATTATTTTACCTAGCTCGCATACAACTGTCCTCCAAACAAATTTCACCACAAATGAGCATTAAATAAAGCCAAACCACATCTACAAATTTTGTGCAGATCACTCCATAATTACTCGTAGCTCCCATATAAGGCCCACTTCCGAAAATCACTTTAACGATCATAAATTTCTTAAGAATGTCAGTAATCAAATAAAATTCGACACAAATAATATTTTATAATGGTCGGTCCGTAATTATTCGAAACTCCCATAAATTGTTTAAAAGCATTTATATCGAGATAAAGTTTAACACGAAATCATGACACTAAATTTGTTGATGATCGGATGATCGGTCATATACTGGGTGTAGGGTATTATATGGTCGGGCTTGGCCGACTATACTTTCTTACATGTTTTTTAAGGAGCTACTACTAATTATGGACTGAACTGTACAAAATTTGCAGATGTGATTTTTCTTCATTAACCATTTATTTGTGGTGAAATTTGTTTGGATACTTGGATAATTCAAGCATTTATGATCGTTAAACTCCTATTTGGGTGTTTTTTTGAGAAGTATAGAACTTCGAATTGAAATAAAACACAAGAAAATCGTTTTAATGACCATCAATTTGGCTTTATTGGAAGGATAATTTTATGCCATTAATATGATAATATTAAATATGATTTCAGGCATGTGGCCGCCGCGGCTGGCTCGAATAAAGCCAATTCTACAGGTCCAATTTTCAACCACTTTTTCGAGCATATGGGGCCATATGTCGGCAATAACGCCACGAATGTTGGCTTCCAATTCCCCTAACGTTTCTGGTTTGTTGGCGTAGACGAGCGAAAAGAAAATAATCCAATGGTGTCAAATCACACGATCTTGGTGGCCAATTGACAGGTTCATTCCGCTAAATTATGCGCTCATCGAATGTTTCCTTCAATAAATCGATTGTGGCGTGCGCTGTGTGGCATGTAGCGCCGCACAGAGGGTTGAAATGTACCAAAAGTGAGGATTAATTCAAAAGCTGAACTTTATCCCACACATTCGTGTGTGGTACTGGGTGAAAGGTAATTAAATTCTACATCACTATTTGCCAAAAACTTTTGTTTTGAGTAAATTACTTTATCGACTGTGAGCTGTCAAAGTCAAATAATTTTACAAAATTTTTCGTGTCGTGCCTAAAACTGAAAATTGAGATAATTTGGGTGCTGATAATTCTTATTAAGCGTTCTAAAAGTAATTTTATTAAAATGAAACCATCAACTTCAGGTATTTGGCTACATAATTGCATTAATGTTTTTTAGATAAATGTTTTGCAAATATTTTTAATATTTTTTTAAAAATTGCTCCATATTTGGGGTATTTTCGATATATACACAGAGTTTCAACAAATTTCTTGTTGCGATCTAGCAAATTTTATTAAGTGATATTTTAATATAGTATTTTAGCTTATATATTCCACACCAAACTTTTGCAGAGGCACCGCGTTTTTGTACTTATTAAAATTTTTGTGAAAGAACTCCAGTTGCTAAATACTTAATATGAAAAAACAAACAACAAATCAACTTGTTTGTTTTTAACTCTCTTTTGTCTTTATTATCGGTATTAAAGTTGTTGTTATAAATAAGTTTGGTTTCTATCAGAGATGGTTGCGTGAATTAATTTTGACTCACGCTCACTTACAAAAAATAATTTCTGTTTTATTTACACCGAATTCTAATTTTTGCATACGTTCGTGCTTTTATTAAATTTAAAATTAACTCACGAGCTCGAAATGATCACGAAAACACTTAATGTTCGAACAAATAAAATTATATGTAACTCACGAACACTGCATTTAAAAAATATCGTGTCACGCTTCCATCTCTTTTAATTGTTATAGTTCATTTTACCCTACATAAAAAAATTGGGCACAAGCATGTGAAGATACATAGAAGTATGGTTTTCATTTGCACTTTAATAGAACAAGTAAAGATTCCTACTATAAATTGGGAAATTTCAACATATTCTAAATAATTTCTAACATAAGCTAAGTAAATTTTAAGAAATTTCATGTAAAATTACAGAATTTGTTGAAATTTACCTAATTAATAGTGGGTAATTTTTTTTAATTTTAATTACGAGTAGAGTGTGTTTAATTTTTATGTGTAAGCTGTTGATAATTAATGTATTATGGTATATTAATATTTTGAAGTAAAAAATAAATTTAAATATTTAATTAAACTTCCTCCGTATAGGAGGGTATTTAAAATTTGGCACTGCCATATTGATTTGTATTTTGTATTGATTGTGTCTGTTTACTGTGATGTTATTTATTTGAAGTGTTGTGTAATTGTACATTACTCGTTAATAATATATTCAATATATTTTAAGTTTAAATTTTATTTAATCATTTATAGCTTTCTATTTTAAATTTACAATAAAATTTGTACATTAAGCCCATTTTCCACAAAATTGAAAAAACGTTCCCAAACAGACAGAAATTTATTTTTTTTAATTTTTTTTATTTAATATGGTTTCTTTTTAAGTGTATGACAATTATTGATAAACAAAAAAAATTATAAAAATTTATTTCGTTACTTTTTTAAAAAATTTGTAAAATTCCCGAAATCCTTCAATACCCAAATTCAGACTTTAAATTAAACTTATGTTCATATTTATGCAAAATATATATTTATTTTTTTGTTTTTTAGCAAGAAGACAATATAAGCTTTCGTTTGCTTCTCATTTTTAAAAAAAATTACTTTCCATTTTAAAATTACGGCGAAAATTCTGAAACAAACTATAATTTTCCGAAAAATAAAAATGTCTATAAAATCGTAAAAAAAAATTTTTTTCAGTGTATCTTTTTTCAAGAATATGCCTTTTTATGTATGTTTAACGATTTGAAAAAAATATTTCAAAAAAATTTAAATCGCCACTTTCGGTGTCATCGAACCCACTGTGCGCCGTCTTGTTGGAACCACAACTCATCCACATTCATGCCATCCAATTCGGGAACAAAATCATGGCTCTATACCGGTCTCCATTAATTTGGGTCCTCTTCAACACTTTGCTCTACAGCGGCAATTGTTTCTTCGGTGCGCACTGTTCGACGTCTCTGCGGATTCGTATTATCACATAGAGTAAACGTAGTGCGAAAACGATCCATGGTTAACCGAATTAATTGCTCTGATGGACGATTATGTCGACCATAAAATGGACGGACCTTGCGGTAAACTTCGCGAACTGAACCGTTATTTTCGAAATAAATTTGCACGGTTTGCAAGCGTTGTTCTTTTGTCAACCTGTTCATGATGAAATTGCAAACCAAACTGAACATAAATGACATTAGAGTTGCCAGATTTGACCACAAAATGCCAGTTTTATCTCTTTTCGAAAAACAAACCTGTAAAAAAAAACACCCTACCTATAAACACACATACCTATAATAAGTACGAAAAACGCTGGCATAAGCCTTTGAAGGAGACGAGATAGTTATTGAAAAATAGAACCAAAAAGTCTATATATTCTGGGTCCTTGTAAGATTCTAAAACGATCTAGCCATGTCCGTCCGTCTGTTGAAGGCACGATAGAGCTTCGTAAAATAGACATAGAACAATGAAATTTTTACCAAACATTCTTTGATCCACCGAAATATTTGATGTGGAAAATGGGTAAAATAGGTCCAGTAAGGTCCGAGTTATAGACCAATGTTTCAGACAATCTCGAAATCTCATATATTTTTGGAACTTTCTTCGAATATAATGCAGATAATATCATGGACTTTTACACACTTTACTTCTATTATAGAAAAATGTTAAGAATCGGTCCACGACTTCTCAAGAAATGTCTTTTTGGATAAAGAATTTGAAACGGTTATATTGAGCGACGAAAAAAGTTTTAAAAAAGTTTTTTTAGTATCATAAAAATTTTTGTCTAGCACTGGCTGGGCTTATTATTTTCTTTTTAGTATTAAGATTTGAATACTTATTGTCATTTCATTTTGAAGATTCAATAAATAATTAAATGCAAAAAAAAAAAAAAAAAAAAAAAAAAAAAAAAAAAAAAAAAAAAAGTTTAGTCCTGACGGTCACCACAAACATTGGCGTGATACAAAACGCCCAGCGAAACTCTGATGATGTGGGCTGTGTTTGGAGCTTGACGAAAATCCTGAATATGTATAGTGCCAGCAAAATGAGTGCTGAAATATTGTATGTAAATCAAATTATTCAAGAGAATAATTTAATAGATTTTGCAGCTGAGCTATATGGTGATAATTGGACATTCCAACAAGATAACGCTCCAAATCATGTCGAATGTAAACCAACGAATTGTTTAACACCCATAGTATACCAGTATTAGAGTGGCCAACCGTAAGTCTCGATCTCAATCCAATAGACGACCTTTGTGGAATTCTTTCCACCAAAGTGTTTTCAAAGAAATAACAATATATTAAAAGATTTAAAAAAATGCAATATTGACAGAGTGGGATAAAATTGATATAACAACTCTAAAAAACTTGGCAGACATTGCCTCGTATGTGGCAACAAGTTTTATGTATTAAAATTAATGCGATTAATATAAGAAATATTTTATTAAGAGTATACATTTTGTGTTAATAATAGTTAATATTATTTCATGCAAATACATGTATATAAATATTTTCTATGAAGTTCATATGTATTATATTCTGTTTTTGTTTTTTTATAAAATCAAATAAAAAATATTTTTTTTTTCTATTAATTTTAAATCACCGTAAGATACATATACTTAAAAATAAAAAATATTGAAAAACATTTTTTTTTAAATAATAATTCACTATAAAACATTGCACATTTTATTATATTTGTCATAGGTACACACTCGTATATGATGAAATGTATTAACTTTGTATGAATAATTTTGTTCCCATTGTATATACATATGTAGTTCAGATTATTAATTATAAATTTAAAGTGCTGAATTAAGAAAATAAGAAATTATTAGAAATAACTTTTATTTTTAATATAAATTTTAAATGAAACCGGTGGTAAAATGTCTGTGTAATTTTAGTGATTTTGCATATTTTCCAATGCGATGTATTTCATTTATATCGATCGTTTTTTCTGAATGTGAATCTTTTCACTAGTTCAGGTCTAAGTTATTGTACAGATATTATATATTTTGTCTTGGCCATAGCTTTAATTGGTTCAGTGTCATTTTCTCAGCTCTGCTCTGCTTAAATTCTTCGGTTCTTGTTCATGTTTATGTTCAACTTCTAGTTTCTGTTTAGTTTGTAACCGCCGCTGATGTCTGTCCTTGCAGACCTTTTCATATTACATCTGCATATATATATGTAAAGTTGTATATGTTTGCATTTTTGTGTATGTACTTACTTAAACTTAAAATTTTGAAAATTTTCAATCGCCAACATCCAGAAGCCCATACCAATATTATTACAATATTCTTAGTAAGAAGTACTTCTACTAATGCTCAACCAAATCATCATCTCACATATTCATGTGGACACACAATCGAATAACTTTTATAATATGTATGTATGCGAGAGTGTGAGTGTGTGTGAGAATATATGTATGCCATGCCATAGAAACGAATTCCGTTGCCAAACACATCGTCCATCCAAACTTAGCCACTAGATAGATGTACACATATAAATACATCCGTAGATACGTACATACACCCCACAATGGCACTAAAACTAACTACATACGTACAATTCTTAGTGGCAACCAACAAAGTGTCACCCATACCGTCCAACGAACTACAACAGTCTCTTCTAACTCCTCCATCAACTATATGTACGAGTACATCCCATACGTACACACGTACAAATAAATGTACACTCAGTTTTAGTATCGGTCTCATTTCTATTCACATTTCGCAAGTCGTATGCAAACAACATTTCGCAACGACAGTCCAGAGTTCCTTTTCCTTGGTCTTCGTTTCATCTTCATGTACACAAGTCCTTACAATGCTCCTTCGTATATTTGAATCTAAATCTAAGGCTGATGTTGAAAATGAACGTTTGTTTGTATGATTTCGTTTGGTTTGGTTTGGTTTGGAACGAGCATTAGGACTTACACACATACACACGTGCTTATAAAGTGTACCGAAGATATTTCCATATGTAGTATACATATACATATATACACAGTGTATATGTATGAGTATGAACGAATGTTCATGTTAATAAAAGGATGTATAGAAGAAGGATATTTTGTACATGCATATGAATGCTTGAATATTTGTATGTGTGTGTGTGTGTGCGTTCAAATGCCCGTTTTAATGTTTCGTTTCAAATACACAGACACAGGCAGAGTGGTCAGCTATGGAAATTATCGATCGACTTGCCTTTGAGGTCAGATGGAAAGGGGTAACTTGAAGTGATGATGTTGTAGAAGTGGAGATGGAGACAACGACGTACGTATGTGCCAACATATATACAGGCGTATTTATGTTTTTGGAGAGGGGGTTGGTGTAAAGGCCTGTTATTCTCAACATTTGAAGAACATTAAACGACTTTAGACTATTCCAACAAAAGTGAAGCAAACTGTCAGACGGCCTATGTCCGGAGAATGAGGGAGTAAATGATTGAGTAGATGAACAAATAAACAGTGAACGAAGGTGAAGGTGGACGGCCATATGAATACAACAAAAACACTGAAAATGAAACGAAAAATCCTAAAACAGAACAACTAAGTAGTACAAGAAGAAAGAAAAAACACATGCACTAAAGAAGTAGATTGTATTTCAGTTAAACGACAAGCACGTTAACGACAACACACAAAAAACAACAACAGCAGCAAATACAAATAAGAAAACTGGGAGATGACCGACCGACCGACCAAAAGGAATATTGCAGGTTTGTTTTCTCTACGTTTATTTGTGTGACTTTGTTTTCATTTTTAGGGTTTTTGTTTTTCTTGTTGCTGCTTTGTAATTCTCTGCCAGGAGTCCAAACGAATCTAAACTAACTTAACGAAACGAAACTAAGCTAACTTTATTGTACTATTCTATTCCATGAGCAATCTATTCCTGTGCTGTGATGTGCCTTAACCAAACTGTTCATTTTGTTCTGTTTTTTTTTTTTTTTTGTAGTATGATTTTGTTGTTGGGTTGTTGATGTTGCTCTTCTACTTAGCGTTCTCCGGAAATCGTCGTCGTCGTCGTCGTCAAGCCAAGCCAAACCAAGCCAAGCATCGTGTAATCATAGAATCGCCTTTGCCATCAAAGAACTACCATCACAACATCTCTACCTTATTGAATGTCCAGCCAGAATTTAGGTCCCTCTCCATTGCGATTCGGATAATGTAGTTATTTTATTGTATGTATAGAAAATGTACGTAAGGATGTATGTATGTACTTTGTACATGAAGAGTTGTAAGGATGAACGAAAAACACTAATGCGACGTCAGATGGATGGAAATATTGCCTGCCTGCTGCCTGACGTCTTCTGTAGTTATGTGTAGTTTCTGAAGAGGGTTAATCTAGGAGAGAGGGAGCCGGCAGTCAGTCACATAAGCAATTTTGAATACGAAAAACAACGTTGTGGATACATTTTGGTACAGCTCCGTTAAGTTGAAATTCGCTGTTTCCGACAGCTTGGTTTGGACATGTTCTCAAGTCGAATGCTTATCGTTCGTTTGCATGTATCACACATATACTAAATATAAATTTGTATAGAACATGCAGATGGATATGAACGGAACGAGAGTATGCCACCGCCACCGCCATCACCATCACCTTTAATCCCTACAAGCAGTCACAAGTTCTGCAAAAGACCAGAAAAGCAATGCAAACGAAGCACAAAACTTCTAATATTCATTTGACCGTCAGATGTTATTATCGGTCTTTGAATAATGGGTATGATATTAGGAGCTACTATCAACCATGTTGATGGCTGGCTGGCTCAATGAATGGATAGCTTATTTCGCTGATTGTACGGAGGGGGTGTTATTCAGTTTAAAAGTTTTTCCTTTTTACTTCAATCTTATTATTGGAAATGGTATCCCTTGACTACTGACCAACAACCCTTTTCCATACGCCTCCAGCCTTCATATTCTCATTGTGTTCAGCAATTCATACATTTTATACCTTTTTACTTTTCCATCACTTATACAGACATACATACATACGTTCATAGTCATATATACATATATACTTACATATACAAACACACACATATGTATATATATATATAGTATATAGAAAAGAATAACATTTCAAATTCTTGTCTTTTATAGACATTAGAACATCACACAGAAACTATTTTGTCTTTTCATCTTAATATTAGTTAGTTAGTTAGTAAGTTGGAAGCAACAAAAAAAAAAAAAACACAACAATAATGACGACAGATTATTTAAATATACTATACATACATATGTATGTATGTACAGTGGGTGGCCAAATTATTAGTTACACATGCAAAATTGTTTAGTTTGAAGCCGTATAACATTTTAAAATAGTGGAAATTTATCATTTTATTTGTTCTTTTAGGTAATTAAGTGTTTCTAATTCAATTAAAAAGAAATTCTTTTGTTTTAAAAATATATATTTGAGGAAAAGAAATACATATTACAAAATTTTTTGAAAAAAATCTTAATATTTCGTAGAACCTTCTTTAACATCAATTACAGCTTGCACCCTTTTTGGCATGCTCTGAATGCATTTTTGAACATTTTCTTTTAGTTCTTCATCGTGATGCCAGACTTTAATCAATTTAATCAAAATTGCATATTTCACACTTTAGAGCAGAATGATATATAATGATCTACAATTGCACTCTAATGTCACCAATCATTGTTGACACTGCACAAAATATTTAACAGTATTACCAGAATTAAAATACGAAAACATCTGGTAAAAGAAAGAAATTTGTATACGTATTAAAAGCGGTTGAATCTTAATTAATAAGTGTAACTAATAATTTGGCCACCCACTGTATGTACAATGTACATACTGTAATCATGCAGGTTTAAGCATGCATCATACATTTGAGTATTTTATCAAAATATCAATATACAATCTGATGCCGCCACTTATTTATTACTTAAAGTTTTTCAAAAGCATCTAAATTAACCAATTTAATTTATCAAAACAAATAAAAAATGTTTTATTTTGGAATTTTGTGAATTTTATTTTGTTAGAGTATTTCTAATATAAATACTACATACATATGTACATATATGTACATATGTATGTATGTAATTATCTTTGGATTTGGAGTATTTTTGTATACATATGTAAGTGTTACGATAAAAATAAGTAAATGAATATAGAACAAGTAAGAGTGCTATATTCGGCTGTGCCGAATCTTAAATACCCTTCACCTAAGCGTAATAAGAAATACAGAAACTACACTAGACTAGAATATCCTAATTCTGTGTTTTCTATTCAGTCTTAGTGCAAATTTTATTAGTATTTGATATATTGTTTGAAAGACAATTTTACGACCAACATAATTTATTTTAAATATTTTGAAATGTTGTCTAATTTTTACCATTTTTAATTGATTTAATTACCAATTCTTACCCTAATTTATAGAGTTTGTCTGATGTTCATAATACTCTTCAGTGTAATTTAACAAACAGAGTATAAAAAAGGGGTACAATTCGGTTTTAGTGATTTTGCTCCAAAAAAAAAAAAAAAAAACAAAATCAAATAGGGCTTTTAGAGAAGATACCAGCAAAAAAAAAATTTGTTGGCGGTCACGCCTATTTTCGAGGGGGCGGGCCCTTAAAGTTGAAAATACATAGGCCTATATCTCGGGAACTACTGGGTGTCTGATAATTTGTAATGCATTAAATAAAAGGTATTAAAAATACCTTTCCAACGATATATATGATGATTATAAAATATGGACCGAATATGGGTTAAATCCGAAAAGAATATTTTTTGACCCGAATTTATTTGTTTTTTGGAAATGATTCTATATGGCAGGTATGACAAATTATGGGCCGATCTTCTTAAATTTTGGAACAGTTATTTTCATGCATATGAGGATATTTCACGTTGAATTTCAACATAATAACGGTATATATACGATATATATTAGTATTAACGTGGATTTCGAGAGTGGACCTTATGTGGGGGATATAGTCAAATATGGACCGATATTCTCAAAATCCAGCAGTTAGATTTAGGCATGTATGTAAATGATCCGTGTAAAATTTTGGATTGGTACCCTTATTTATAAGCGATTTATGAGTATTAAAGTGATTTTCGGAAGAGGGCTTTATATGGGGCATACGGTTAAAAATAGACCGAAATTCACAAAATTTTGTGGGATGATTTTGTATATGTATATTAAAATGATCTGTGCAAAGTTTTGAGTCGGTACCGATAATTAGACAGTAGATATAGGGATAAATGTCTTTTTCAGATGTGGTCCTTGTATGGGAGCTATGACCAGTTCTGGGCCGACCACCATAAAATTTAGTACAACTATTTATTTGCCTATGCAAATTATTTATGTGAAATTTTAGCCGTTTAACATTATTTACATCTGTTTTATACGTATTTAAGTGAATTTCGGAAGTGGACTTTATATGGGGTCTATGGTCAAACATGGACCAAACTAAAAAAAATTTCGTTCTGCTATTTCTTTTTGTATAAAACTTATTTTTGCCGAATTTTGTCTTGATATTCCAATTTTATAGGCATTTATTTATCATTAAACCATATTTCGGGATTATATATATTTGTATGGGGGCTATGAGAAGTCATGGACCGCTTCTTACTATTTTCTGCACACTTTCTTCTTTTATCATACAAACAATGTATACAAAATTTCATGGTATTATCTGCAATATATTTCAAAATATTGCAATAAAATAGACGAAAAATATCAAATTTTTATGGAGGTGGTCTCACATATTGGTTCATAACTCTGGTTGACCTAAACCGATTTTGCTGATTTTAAATAGCAAACTTCTCGAAAGCGCTTCTGACAGAATTATTGAAGGTTTGGATCCCGAGTATATCTGGGGACTTCAAAAAACTGATTTCAACAGACAAACAGACGGACATGGCTTAATCGACTTCGCTATCTATAAGGATCCAGAATATATATATGATATAGGGTCGGAAAATTTTTTTGTGGAAAGTACAAACGGAATGACAAACTTATATATACCCTTCTCACGATGGTGAAGGGTATAAAAATATTGGTGCAAAATATTTTCAGAATCGCAATTATATAAATTAAATACGCGATATATTTGACCTTTATTGATACCCTAGGTATTTAAACAAAAACAAAGGTAATAATGTAGTTGAACATGATCTTAAAATTAAAATTGGGGATGTTGTTGCATGTGACTTTAGACAATACGATTTGACGAAGAAAAAAATTGTAATGTCTTACTTTATTTAAAAAATGTAAATTATTCGAATCATTCTAACACACATAGATTTATTTGAACAAGTTAAATTATCTCACTCGTTTTATTCAACCTATGTGTATACATTTGAATGCCGTGATATTTAAACACGGAGTTGTCATTTGGAATTTATACACATATTCAGCTCAAACACTTACAAATAGATGGATAATTAACTGATTACTTTGATATCAGTAAAGTAAATACATACATATGTATGTAGTTACATGTAACGACGAAACACAAGGACTTAGAGAGAAGTCGTTAACAATTGTTATGCGTTGTCATTTTGTTAAGAATATCAGTCGTCATTTCAGGGAATATCTCTTAACAAGGAACGTCTAATAGTGTTTTCACACCGAAGGTTTTAACACAAAATTTGGTGTTAACGTTAAAACCAAACAATAAAACCTGGTTTTACCATAAAAAATAATTTTGTTAAAACCATTTTAAAACCTTTTTTGATTTGGTTTTAAGTAGGTTTTATGAAATACAACCATGTTTTAGTTGTACTAAATTCAGTGCCACCAAGTTAAAAATGTTGAAAACAACTGATAATGACAATAAAAATAAATTAAATTAAAAAACACGATACGAGTGGAATATTAAATATTAAAAAAATTAAAAATAATGGAAACATCAGCAACAACAAATAAAAAAATTAAAAGAAAACGAAGCTTTTGAACAGAAAAAGGAAGAATGGACTGCAGATTTCTCCAGAGAAAGTCAAAGCGAAAATTACCAACTTGACAGTAAAATTTCGGCAAGAAAATGACACTTTAATTATTTTCTTTCGCTTACTGCAAATCTTGTATTGGACCTTCTGGTGGATCTCCGTCTAATTGGTCACATTATGACAAATTGAATCAAATAATTGGTTCCCACCCTATTAATAACACTACCACAATTGTGGAGGACAGCATAATAGTTATTAAACTGTACAGATTAATTTTATTTGAAAAAATTTAAAATATTCACTAACAAAATAAAAAATAATTTCTATTTTGGAACGCATTGCCAAAATGTTTTACTTTTTCATACAAATGAAAACTGAAAAATATTGCTTTAAGAAATACACATATTTCTTCACAAAATAAATTTTATTGTCAGTGAGTTAAAATCTGATTTTATGTAAAATTGTAGTGTGAACGCAAACTCAGCTGTTAATAGTTTTAATGTTAAACCCAGGTTTTAACTTTAGGTGTGAAAACACTATTATGTCGTTAAAGATGGTAAATGTATTAAAATGAATAATAATAATATAATCATCATAAAAAGAAAACAATTCTTAAAACAAAAAGAAAACTTTATTAAAACAAATGCAAACCTTAAAAGATAATTGGTCACCCTGCTCAAAAGTTATTCGTCGTTTGTCTACTTAGGAAATAGAAATATGTAAACCTATTGCATCACAGTTCCTTGTGTAAATTATGACCAATTTTGGTCTATGCAATGATTGTGTTCATTTTCATATACTCAAGTGTATTTTATATTTGACGTCTAATATTTGTTCCTGTCAACGGAAATGCCGATAATCCCATGAATATTCCTTTCGCGTATGATATTACGTATTCACGATTTTAACATAATCAGCCGCTTGTCGTTAGTTGAAGAAGGACCATTCAACAAAAAAATTTGGGCACTTATTAATTTTAAAATTTAAATTTTTTTATTTATAATTGTGTAATTATGAAGAATTTAAGTTATTTTCGAAAGGGTGTGTGATTGTAAGTAAGAAGTTAAGAATTGTAAAATCCTACTTCGAAAGTATATTTGTATGAGGTGATAAAATGAGGTGCAAAAATACTTACTTGAAATATTTGATCCCTAAGATTAACTATTTTTAAGCATAATCAAACATCCGAAAAATTATGTTTCAAAATTTAACATCGGTTCAAAAATAACTAGGGAGCATTTTTAAAGTGTGCGTGAACTCTCTTTGGAATACATTGGCAATATACATATACTTAACAGTTCCCGCAAAATTACCATTATTTCAGATCAACTAATTCATTACCGTATCGTAACGTTGCAACTGCCCAACAAAAATGCTACACAAATATTTACTTAGAAAGTCGTAAGTTGGGAGTCTTTCTTCTTGTTTTCGGCATTTTTTTTTTTTTTTTTAATTTCAGTTTTTACTAAAGGCACGTTATTTATGAATATTCGACTTTTTTATGTACCAGGGGGCAATTGTGATCATTCGTAACAATTTGCTTTGGCGTCTTTGAATACATTTAAAGCTGATTCCGTTTCCAATACCTGTGTTCCATAACACCATATAGATGTTTGATATTATGTTTTATTAATTTTTACAAGAGTTTAGTAAGAGTAAAAAGCATCATCTAATAAAATATTTGTCATAAGTAAAATAAGTATTTCGTCAATTATTTGTTTAAATAGAATTTCTATTCAACGTAAATCATTCACTTTAACTAGGTTTTTGTACACAGCGTTGCCCGTTTGTTTGAGAATTTGTAAACTTATATTTCAAATTTGAATAATCTACATGATCATCAAAATTTGTGCTAATAAAGAAATCGATATATTATTTTGCAGATGTCCTGATTAAAAGGTTCTGCTGTCGTCAGAACGCATTAAGGTCTTTAGGGCTTACAAGCTGTTAGAGATCAAAATTTGAGTATAATTTGGCAATAAAGTGTTTTATTTTTTTCGAAACGAGTCTCTGTTAAAAAATATTTCACAATATTATTCCTGAAAATTGTATATTAATATTTTGTCCAAATTGTTTTCGTATTCATTTGCATAAAGCTAAAATAGAAAATTCGTTGTCTTAAAACAAAATGTACGAAAAAGTACCAAACCCCAAATCTTTACCATTTTTCATCTTTTTGATAAGTTTTTTTGTCTTTTAATATATCGATATTTAAAATTTCAAGTCTGTAGACCATTTATTAGAATTGAAAGATGACTTTTGTAGCTGCAGAAAGGTAAAACAAAAATACTGCTGCTTCATAACAAATTTCTATCAAATCGGATTAGTCGTTTGAGATTGATTGTTTAAGAAATATATGTAGGTAGCAGTTTTACCCGTTTTTCCCTTTTTATCCCAATCTAGTCCAAGTTTTTAAAAATGGTTTTATGCGTGGTTGCGGAACAAACTATAACTATTATATTGTCATTTCCTGCAGAACAATTAATTTATAAATTTATTCTCTATTTGCAAAACAAACAATTTCAAACGTTCATTTTTAGAGGTTACCACCCTAATATGCCAATATATAATAGTGTTTGGCACCAAAGAAATGGATACTAGTTGTCCGCAGTTGATTGATGAAAATGCATTTTTTTGTAGATTAGATATCTCTGGTGTGGTGCATACAAAAACTAGTCAATTGACTCAATTGACTTAAAAACGATTAAACTCTATTACAGGGCCTTAGCTGTGATATGAGAAAACGTTATGAATAACAGAATGATGTTGCAAGGTCAAATATGCAAAAATACATACATACATACATTCTAGGTTAAATTCATTATTCCCATTACTAAAAATAGCAGTGGTAAATTTCACCTTGTTATATTCACGCATTCATAATGCATGTTTTTCAAGCCAAAACTTATTTGTTTGAAATTGTTACCTTCGGAATTAATTCTATAAAAGCTTTACTGAACAAACACAATATAGTAGAAACAGTTTTTATTACTAGTTTTAGAAGTAGTTCTTTCATCAAATTTCATTCAAATTGTTTCTTTGATAGATTTAGTCTATGAAAATAATTATGAATTAGATGCTAAACACATGTAATTCTTTTTAATTATAAAAAATATACTATGTTAATTAAAACAAGTAAGAGTGCTATATTCGGCTGTGCCGAATCTTAAATACCCTTCACCTAAGCGTAATAAGAAATACAGAAACTACACTAGACTAGAATATCCTAATTCTGTGTTTTCTATGCAGTCTTAGTGCAAATTTTATTAGTATTTGATATATTGTTTAAAAGCCAATTTTACGACCAACATAATTTATGTAAAATATTTTCAAATGTTGTCTAATTTTTACCATTTTTAATTGATATAATTACCAATTCTTACCATAATTTACAGAGTCTGTCTGATGTTCATAATAATCTTCAGTGTAATTTAACAAACAGAGTATAAAAAAGGGGTACAATTCGATTTTAGTGATTTTGCTAAAAAAAAAAAAAAACAAAATGAAATAGGGCTTTTGGAGGAGATACTAGCAAAAAAAAAAATTTGTTGGTGGTCACGCCTATTTTCGAGGGGGCGGGCCCGTAAAGTTGAAAATATATAGGCCTATATCTCGGGAACTACTGGGTGCTTGATAATTTGTAATACACTAAATAAAAGGTATTAAAAATACCTTTCCAACGATATATATCATGATTATAAAATGTGAACCGAATATGGGTTAACTCCGAAAAGAATATTTTTTGACCCGAATTTATTTGTTTTTTGGAAATGTTTCTTATATGGCAGCTATGACAAATTATGGGCCGATCTTCTTAAATTTTGGAACAGTTATATTCATGCATATGAGGATATTTCACGTCGAATTTCAACATAATAACGGTATATTTAAGATATATATTAGTATTAACGTGGATTTCGGTAGTGGACCTTATGTGGGGGATATAGTCAAATATGAACCGATATTCTCAAAATCCAGCAGTTTGATTAAGGCATGTATGTAAATGATCCGTGTAAAATTTTGGATTGGTACCCTTATTTATAAGCGATTTATGAGTGTTAAAATGATTTTCGGAAGAGGGCTTTATATGGGGCATACGGTTAAAAATAGACCGAAATTAACAAAATTGTGTGGAATGATTTTTGTATATATGTAAATGATCTGTACAAAGTTTTGAGTCGGTAACGATATTTATACAATATATATAGGGAATAATGTCTTTTTCAGATGTGGTCCTTGTATGGGAGCTATGACCAGTTGTTGGCCGATCACCATACAATTTAGTACTCAATTTATTTGCCTCTAAAGAGTATTTATGTCCAATTTTAGCCGTTTAACATTATTTATATCTGTTTTATATGTATTTAAGTGAATTTTGGAAGTGGACTTTATATGGGGTCTATGGTCAAATATGGACCGAACTAAAAAAAAATTTCGGTTTGTGATTTCTTTTTGTATAAAACTTATTTTTGCTGAATTTTGTCTTGATATTCCAATTTTATAGGCATTTATTTATCATTAAGCCATATTTCGGGAATATATATATTTGTATGGGGGCTATGAGAAATCATGGACCGATTTTTACTATTTTCCGCACACTTTCTTCTTTTATAGTACAAACAACGTATACAAAATTTTATGGTATTATCTGCAATATATTTCAAAATATTGCAATAAAATGGACGAAAAATATCAAATTTTTATAGAGGTGGTCTCACATATTGGTTCATAACTCTGGTTGACCTAAACCGATTTTGCTGATTTTAAATAGCAAACTTCTCGAAAGCACTTCTGACAGAATTATTGAAGGTTTGGATCCCGAACATATCTTGGGACTTCAAAAAACTGATTTCAACATCCAGACAGACAGACAGACAGACAGACAGACAGACGGACATGGCTTAATCGACTTCGCTATCTATAAGGATCCAGAATATATATACTTTATAGGGTCGGAAAATTATATTGTGGAAATTTCACACGGAATGACAAACTTATATATACCCTTCTCACGATGGTGAAGGATATAAAAATCAATTTTAAAGGGGTTGTACGTGCTATTGTTATTTAATTACACTGGTTTACAAATTTTTAAATTTGGAAAAATACCAAGAACGCCACTTGCCTAGATAAGTTAATTGGGACCTCCTGAACACGAAAAACGCTGTAATTTTTTTTCTAAGTACCGTTTTTTAGATAACGGTACTTTTGTGTTTTTCGGTGTATGGTCCCATTCAAACCCTTGTAGAGCCCAACCGAAGAGCCCGATCGAGATGAGTGGCATATCGTTGGAAAGGTAATCGAATGCCTTTCGAATGCCAATCGAATGCTGGACCTTAACACTCATTAAATGCTTGGTCACCGTACAGAGCCCGAATTTGAGGGCCATCAAATATACCAGCTTCAATTTTGCTCGCTGTGGCTCTCGGAAATTTTTGTTTAAGGTAATTCATGGCAAGACTGTCATTTGGCAACGTTTTCACAATCTTTGTAAATAACCCAAGCTTAATATGTAATGGAGGAAGTATTATCTTCTCCAGAGGAATGAGTGGGTCATTTTTGATATTGTACACTCCCTGCGTACGTTCACTTCGCTCGGGCCAAACTTTTTGGGTGTAGTGATTCTGACGGTCACGGCTGTCCCATAGACATAGAAAACAGGGAAACTTCGTATTGCCCCATTGCAATCCAGATAGTATGGCAACTAATTTAAAATCAGAGCAAACTTTCCATTGATGTTGGTCATAATGTATGAGATCGAGAAGTTCTTTCATTGTTTCATATCTTTCCTTTATGTATTTTCCATATCCGATTGGAATTGATGGTTTCGTATTCCAAATTCGGGCTCTGTACGGTGACCAAGCATTTAATGAGTGTTAAGGTCCAGCTCATTTGGAGGCATGGGAAGCATTCCAGGACATCGTTCACAACTTTTTGGGAAACTACAGAAGTCCTGATTACGCAGAGAAGATCGATACATTACTGCAAAAATTCAATGCCATTGGTAAGCGTTGAGTGAAAACATGTATATCAAAAAGGCCGTTATGATTTAAAATTTATTCTTTTTAACCTTTAGGTTCAAATATGACACCTAAATTACACTTCTTATTCAGTCATTTGGATATTTTCCCCACCAACTTGGGCTCCGAAAGTGATGAACAAGGTGAAAGATTTCACCAAGAAATGGAAGAAATCGAGAGACGTTACAAAGGCTGGTGGGACAAACAAATGATGGCGGACTATTGTTGGTTCCTCATTCGCGAAGATCCATCCGAAACAAACGTCAGAGTTCAAGTCGCTCGCCATTTTAATTTAAATTTTTTGAATTTACGCCGAATATAGTGTGTAAGCAATGAAGATGAAAATATTGTCGTTCCACAAAATCCTTAATAAAAACTATATCATCCGATTTTTTTCAAATTACGCTTAAAATGTTGGTAATTAAATACACTATTTGGATACAAAATAAAACATTCCAGATATTAACTGTAACGTAGAAAAAAAATTAAATAAAAAAGAAAAATTTTGAAAAAAACGTAAAAATAGGCAAATTTTGAACTTTGAGGTGCCATAACTCAGCTATTTCTTATCAGATAGAAATTTGCAGCATATCGGCGAAAAAAGCATTCGATTACCTTTCCAACGATATGCCATTCATCTCGATCGGGCTCTTCGGTTGGGCTCCACAAGGGTTTGAATGGGACCATAAACCGAAAAACACAAAAGTACCGTTATCTAAAAAACGGTACTTAGAAAAAAAATTACAGCGTTTTTCGTGTTCAGGAGGTCCCAATTAACTTATCTAGATAAGTGGCGTTCTTGGTATTTTTTGGCTGTAAACCAGTGTTATTTATTATTGCCTAAATTATATTTGGATATCAAGGATAAATGTCCTGATCTACAAATATAAAGACAGAATATTCGTCTCAGTCTGATTTTAGATGTAACAACATATTATTTGATGCAAAAATGCAACGTATCGATTTCGGATATTCCGCAAGCTGTTTCGATAGCTGTAAACCATCGAACGCCCGTAATATTCTATTACATTCGTTCCATGTGCATTATTATGTAATATTGGCCTAATTATATCCAATAAATTGTTTTTGATTTAAGTCTCCACGTTTTACATATTTATGGCTGATAAAAATACATATCCACATACGTTTCTCTAACGCTTTAGATTAGATTTAGATTAGACAATTTAAGATTACAATCGTAAATAACATCAAGAAACTTTAATTCATTTTTGTCAAGTGTAGAGATTTACCTCAAGTTTAGGAACCCTGAAGTGTGGTATTCTTCTTCTAACTAACATAAAGACTTTAAGAACAATTCTATCACGTCCACTCGAAGTGTTTTTAGATCTAGAAGATCTGCCACGAATACAGCCTAATGTATACATATGTGCAATGTACATATGTACACTTTCGAGAGAAATACATTCGACTTCAACGACGACTCGGAATACATTGCCGTTGCCAACAGATGCTAAGGTCTGTGATAGATACGGTTTATCGACTCGTTCTGCTGCTGCTGTTGCTTCTGCGGTTTTGGCTGACTTCGGCTTAATGTCTGCCGAAAATTTATCTCTGGTAATTGATAAAAACAAAATACACAGAGCTGTATCAAAAGTCCGGAAAGAAAATTCAAAAGAGATTGGAGGTATTGTTATTAAAAGCATTTATTTTGATGGACGAAAAGACAAGACTTTGATAAATGAGAAAAATAGGAGATCGTTACCATCGCAAAGAAATTTTAGAAGAACACATCTCAATTTTAGCAGAACCTGAATCAATTTATTTGGGACACACAACGCCAAGTCGGGGCATAACTTCGATCACAACTTTTTTAGAAGATAATGGTTGGAACTTAGATGACGTGATTTGCATTGGATGTGACGGAACTGCAACTAATACCGGTTGGAAGGGTGGTGTTATTCAATTTTTGGAGGAGTATTTAAAGAGACCGCTACAATGGTGTGTTTGTATGCTTCATGCCAATGAGTTACCCTTTCGTCATTTATTCTTGTCTTTAGATGGTTCCACTTCGGGACCTAGAGAATATTGTGGACACCTACTTGTGATAATAAATCAACGGTGTCTTTTTGTGCGGTGGCTGGTAATTTGCTTGACTTGCCGAAAAATGTGGTCGATCAACTAAGTACGGATCAAAAAGTTCTTTATGAGATATGTCAAGCTGTACAAACTGGTTATTGTAGTCCTGAGCTGGCAAACCGTAAACCTGGAAAAATTGCGCACTCCAGATGGCTTACCTTAGCTAATCGTCTACTCAGAGTTTACGTAAGTACCCTTAATCCATCAGAGAAATTTGCAATTTCTTGTCAATTACGTTGTTAAAGTATACGCTCCGATTTGGTTCCTAATCAAAGAAAAACCGTCTTTTAAAGAAGGAGCCAAACATATTTTTCACCTTATTATGTACTCTCGTTTTTTACCCGAAAATATCAGATCAGTTGTGGATTCTGTTATCGAAAGAAATGCTTTTTTTGCTCACCCGGAAAATCTACTTGTCAGTATGCTGTTTGATGATAGAGACCACTTTCGGGAGCTGGCATTGCAAAAAATAATCAAAGCTAGAGAAACTGAAAGTAGCACTAAATACAGAGTATTTAAACCACCAAAAATTAACTTCTCTGCTAGAGATTACACCGAAATTATTATATGGCACGCGTGTAGTTTTACAGCACCGCCGGTTATTCGGCATATTTCCAATGAGGACCTTCAAATCATGGCAAAAGAAACAAGTTTGGAAATTGATGACTTTCCTTATCACACACAAGCTGTGGAAAGATGTGTTAAACTGGTAACAGAGGCCTCTCAATGTGTAACTAGCGCTGCTTCTAGAGATGGCTTTATTAGAACCAGGTTGAAATCACGAGCAGAAATGCCAAATTTGGCCAAAAAAATATGTTTAAATTTTAAGTTTTTGTCACTTATTATAAGATTCATTTTCTTGTACATTAATTATAAAACATATTAATAAAATAAATTTTTGTCTCCTTTTTTTTTTTGTTTTTTTACTTTACTTTATGTTTGTTACAACGTTTTCAAAAGTAGATCCCTAAAGATGGCATGTAAATCCAGTTTTATTACTTTTTCCGTAATCTGTGTAAAATTACGCAAATTTTGATACCTCTTGCGAAAGTGTAGCTCAAAAAACTATTTTTGTCATTCAAGGACGGAACATATGTATAATTCATCGCCATTTAATGTTCAATCATAATCTCTTTTTGTTTACTTTTGAAGTAACATCTTGGACTCTTCCTTAATAGTTTTTAATATTAACTAACTTTAGTATTTTGTTTACCGGTTGTAGTCATTTTTTATGGGTTCAGGTGGGAACTAGTTTTAAGGTGTACCGATCCTGATTAAATTTAGTTGACTTATTTCAAAGTAAGTTAATTAGTTTTAAGGTCTGTTTTTGACAGAACAGTTACTTTTGCTAAAAAAAAATTCATATTCTTTGTATTCGAGATATATGTAAAACAAGTTTGAGTGCTATATTCGGTTGTGCCGAATCTTAAATACCCTCCACCTTTGATTACTAAGAAAGAGAAAAACTACACTGGTTATAGGACTAGAATATTCTTATTCTGCGTTTTCTATTCAGTCTTAGTGCAAATTTTATTAGTATTTGATATATTGCTTAAAAGACAATTTTAAAACCAACATAATTTATGTTAAATATTTTGAAATTTTATCTAATTTCGATCATTTAAAATTGATGTAATTACCGATTCTTACTATAATTTACAGAGTTTGTTTGATTTTCATAAAAACCTTGATTGTAATTTAACAATTTATAAAATTAAAAGAACATTTTTCCATATTCACAACAAGTTAAGAAACAGAGTATAAAAAAGAATAAGATATAAGATGAGTCTTTTTTGTTTGAATTTGATCTCAATAACATTAAAAGATTTATGGGTGGCATAGAAGAAATGGACCAATTATGGACTGACAGCTACAAAATCCAGTAGCTTAACGTGGATTTCGGTAGTGGACCTTAAATGTGGGACATAGTCAAATATGGTCCGCTATTCTCAAAATCTAGTACGTTGATTTTGGCATGTATGTAAATGTTCCGTGTAAAATTTTGTATCGGTACCGTTATTTATAAGAGATTTATGAGTATTAAAGTGATTTTCGGAAGAGGGCTTAATAGGGGGGATACGGTTAAAAATAGACCGAAATTCACAAAATTTTGTGGGATGATTTTTGTATACATATATGTAAATGATCTGTGCAAAGTTTTGAGTCGGTACCGATTATTAGACAGTAGATATAGGGATAAATGTCTTTTTCAGATGTGGAGCTATGACCAGTTCTGGGTCGCCCACCATAAAATTTAGTACAACAATTTATTTGCCTATAAAGATTATTTATGTCAAATTTTAACCGTTTAACATTATTTACATCTGTTTTATACGTATTTAAGTGAATTTTGGAAGTGGACTTTCTATGGAGTCTATGGTCAAACATGGACCGAACTAAAAAAAAATTCGTTTTGCGATTTCTTTTTGCATAAAACTTATTTTTGCTGAATTTTGTCTTGATATTCCAATTTTATAGTCATTTATTTATCATTAAGCCATATTTCCGGAATATATATATTTGTATGGGGGCTATAAGAAATCATGGACCGATTCTTACTATTTTCCGCACACTTTCTTCTTTTATAGTACAAACAACGTGTACAAAATTTCATGGTATTATCTGCAATAGTTTTCAAAATATTGCAATAAAATATTGCAATATTGGTCCATAACTCTTGTTGGCCTAAACCGATTTTGCTTATTTTGAGTCCAAAGTTACCAGCTAAAGAAGAAATATTTTTCTGGAAATTTCGTTTAGTTAAATTGTGTAGGTTTTAAGACTGTTTTTCTAATACCAAAATGTCATGATATTGGTGAGTTGTGGAATTCTTTAATAATATTAATTTGTGATTTTTTTATCAGTTTAGATAATATGTTATTCAATTCTAGATTTCTGTACCTATTTGATTTCCTAATTGTTTGGTATACCTCATTGTCAATATTCTTTAAGTATTCAGTTGATATGAGCTCAAAAATTTCATCTTCGCATGCTACAGCGAGATTTTTAATATTTTGCTTATGCATATGAATTATTAATTTCTCTAGTGACGTATTTTGCTAGATCATCATCAATATTCATTACAAAAGTATTATCAATGGACTCTAAAGTACCATTCTTATTTTCTTTATTTTGTATATTTTTCATACCTTTTATATCGGTTTCAATAATATTAAATTTTAAATTGCAAGGACGTACATTCCCATATATGATGTTTATACTATGTTTCCATGGTACATGCTTCGCTCTCTATTCATGCTTCACACCCCATTCATGTGCGAAACAACTTGCTTCACCATACAAAATTTTAAGAGCGAATCAAGTAGATTCATATTGAATCTACTTGCGAAGCACGTAAAATTGCACTCTTCTCTAATTTTTATCGCAAGCTTATCTGCACTAGCTGTAAAAATTTAATATTATTGTAAACAAAGCAAATTATTTTCTTGTTGCTGAAAGTAAAGAAAGTAAATACGTACGAATGTATGTTTTTTGTCAAATAAGCTAACTAATTTCCACTCACTTTTGTTTGTCCATTAAAAAAAAATATTTTCCACAAATTGTAAAATCTGTTTTTTTATTCTGTTTGTTTATTAAAGACAACTGTCAAATCGAATCAAGTTTTTTGGTCATGTAAACAGCATGATTCATAAACATGATTCAGAAGGCGAAGCAGGTGATTCAAGTCGTCGTGGAAACATAGTTTTATGGTGCGCTTGGGATGTGTTCAGCGTTGCCATTTCAGCGGTTTTTCGACCAGATATGGTGTTATTATTTTGTCAATTATGGGAAAGTTTGTGAAAAAACAGTTGAACTATTTTTTTAGCTACTTTTTTTATTTCTGCGTTTTTCTAGCGATTTTTCTATTGGGCAGCACTCTAATTTTGCGATGTATTTTTTACTACTTTGTTTTGCTTGTGATCGGTAACAAGTGCATTGCACATTACTACAAGCGTTAACGGTAATACCCCCTTATTCACAAAAAAAAACTTTAAATCCATTAAAAATTTAAATTATTATTATTACTTTTTTATAACACATTAAATAAAGACAGAATTAGTCTGTACTTTCTGTTCCGTTCCGAATCAGCTGACTTGATTCTTTTAAATAGAAAATGTGTAGAAGTCGTTAGTTGTTTTGTTACTTTTCGTGCCGTTGCGGACGAACCTGTTGAAAACAAAAATTTGCTAAGTATTTGTAAGTGACAGCACAAAACAGCTGACATTTGCACAACAAAAAATTTTTGGTTTATTACAAAAATTTTCAATTTCTTTGAATTTAACCCTGCTGTTAGGTTTGGACCATTTTGGTCAAATTTTTTTTCTTTCCTTTCTATCTTTTCAACGGTAAAACATATCGACTTGAAACGTCAGCTCACATGGTTTTTTTTCTAAATCAATAGCGGTATTCACACCGAGCTTGTTAGTTTTTTAGTCGGTAGTTTGTTAATTTGTTAAAGTTACCAACTGTGAACGACCCCCTTTTTAAATCTTTGTTAGTCTGGTAACTTTCGTAGTAAAACAGCTCCAAACATTTTTGATAATAGATTGTACTAGTTGGTTTCTGAAAATACATATGTATATGTAAGTATGTATGTCATTGGCATAATCTTATAAACATATACAAAATTGTGCTTTATTACTTCAATGTCCACATTTTCCAACACAAAATCTAACAGCAATTTATGATCCGCTTCACTCCACTTTTTTTGCATTTTTGTTCGAATGCGCTTTTTCTTTTGGTTATCCACTACGAGAACAGTTTATGATTTATTAAAATAAAATAAAAAATCATTTATTTAACATACTTACTCTCAATGTACACAAATATTTTTTTAGAAATGTATCACAAATGATTTTTTAAATATATTTATTTAGAAACTGCAACAGCTGATTGTGAGTTACCAACTAACAACTATTTTATCAGGGGTGCCGTGTCGTTAATTTGTTAAATGTTTATCCGTTAGCGCGTTAAATATACAAAAACAAAATGCGTGTAAAAAAGTAACGATTAACGACTAACAAACTAACAAGCTCGGTGTGAATACCGCTAATGTTTTTATTCAAATAATTAAGTGTCTAACATAAATTGCAAGGGAAAAAAATAAACAGTTACAAATTTTATGTTAACGACCATTTTTGTCCATTGTAATTTTTTATTTATTCGCTTCTATGCAGGATGTACAAACAATTTTTCGGCTTAGTTTGCAAATAAATTTGCTGCAGATAACACATTTACTATCGCATTTTGATTTGCAGCAACCCCAAATTCCACGTTTTCTAGCAGGTGGGTTTCTTGTATCACTTGTAGAAGCTACGGGGTCTGTGGTAGATGCTCTTACCTCAGCCAATAACTCTGCTGAGAAATTTTGTTTGGGTATGTTGGTTCGTTTCATCATATGTTCTTTGGCCAAAGAAAGTGCTAATAGTCGTAAAAATTCTGGTCGCTTACGATTTGGATCACTGGCTGCCCACGAATCATCGATTTCAGAAAACAATATAAGCGCATTCAATGCTGATATATCTATCATATTTGCAAAAACAACATTCGGCCATCGATTTGTTTTGCGTTTAGTACTGTAGTAGACAATCTTTTGGTCGACAGTATCAACGCCTCCTAAAAGAAAACAAAATTAAATTTTGTTTACTAAAAACCTATGAACACTGGCAAAAAGTTACACACCTTTTGTTCAATTATAATAAGACACAATCTCAGGCTTCTTTTTTGGTCCATTGCCATCGACTTCTGCCGTTTTGTGCATCGTACTCATCAAAACAGTAACTTTGTTTTTATGGCTGTTGTATGAAACTAATGTTGCGACTTCACTGAAAGCAAATGTTGAAGTATATAAAGGAACTTTTTTGAATATGAGCAACTTCGGTGGAATAAATGTTTTATTTTTTCGAACTGTACCCACGTATGTCAGTTTCCTTTCCAAAAGCTTTTGCGCCAAATCAAACGACGAAAAGAATTTATCAGCCGTGATATTTTGACCTTTCAAACCTTCAGTCAAGTCCAATACGATGCGCTGTCCTTGGTTTTTCTTAGGCTGATCATTTCTTTGTTTGTTAGGGGAATCCCACTATTGGCTTTCAAATTTAATTTGTATGAAATATAATAACAAACATTCAAAACAAAATGAATAGCCCAAACGATTTGTTAAGTATACAAATACAGTAAAAACCGGATAAGTGCAACACGCATAAATGCAAAAAACGCTTAAGTGCAACGTGTAGCGAAGCCATAAGCCTCTTTTATACTTTATCATGTAAAAATGCACGGATAAGTGCAACACGGATTAATGCAAAAAATGCATAAGTGCATAATAATTTTAAGCCTCAAGAGACATTTTTAGTACAACTTTGTATGCATAAAAGCACAACTAAAATAGAAATGATTTTTTAGGATTTTATATTTGCACTCTTGATCACAGAAAAAAATGTATGTGTTAATAGTTTAGCGTTGCATACCAAAGTTTACACGTTAACGCTTCCGCTTTTTATCGAATTGCATGTTTAACATTGATAAAACCGGGAATACAACTGTAGCGCAGGCCCCAAAAGTTATAGCAGCGACAGGTAAAAAGCAATTTGGCCAGATTGTTTCTGGCGAACGTGGTGAATTGGTTTCTTTCCGTGGTATTGTAAGTGCTGCTGGTACAACCCATCCACCTGTATTAATTTTCCCACGAATTAAGTTTAAAGACAGTTTTTTGTATAGTGCTCCTGCTGGAAGTCTGGGATTATCTTCGAGAAATGGATGGATGACAGCTGAATTATTTGTAAGAGTTTTGGAACACATAGTAAATACTTCGGGCTGTTCAATAATGAAGAAAATTCTGTTGATCATGGATAATCATGTAAGCCACGTTTCGATCAAAGCAATTAATTGTTATGCTAACATTTCCGCCTCATTGTTCCCATCGCCTTCAGCCGATTGACGTCGGCGTGTATGTACCATTCAAATCAGCAGTAAAGATTACATTTATTGACTGGATGAGGACGAATCCTGGCAAGGCCATTACTATTTACAATGTGGCCGAACCTGCTAATAAAACATTTAATAAAAGTTTCACTTTTGACAATATCACCAACTCCTTTAAAAAGTCTGGGATATGGCCTGCAAACAGCATTATTTTTACCTATTATTTTCTTTATAAAAAAATATTAAAAATAATATATAAAAATATATATTTTAACTCCTTCTTTGTGTTTCAAATTTTGAATGGTGTCTATATTAGCGCCTAGTAAAATCTATAAACTCTTTTAAAAATTCTTTGATTTATTTTTCCCAATAATTATATAATTGCAATATTTGTGCACTTATGTAATATTTGCATAATTGCAATATTTGTGCACTTATCCGAGGTTAGCATAAATGCAAAGAATGGATAAGTGCACAAAAAGTCGGGCGAAAACCGATGTGCATTTATCCGTACTTTACTGTATAACTTTTAGTGAAAATATTTGTTGCCAAATACTTAATTGAAATAAATAAGTATAAAAAATAGACTACGCCCCTTGTTTTCAAAAAAAATTGGTATAGACCAAAATGGTCCGTTAACCTCGAATTCGTAAGTTTTTTTAACCTAACAGCAGGGTTAATTAAGTTTTTGTATAAAAGTTAAAAAAATATAAAAAATAAACCATGGTTGGCGAAAAACTCATTACTTTAGTCGAAAGTAATGACATATTGTACAATAAAAAAAACTTTGATTTGTATTTTTTGATTTATTTTCGCGGTGTGTTGTCTGTTTACCTAAAACAGCTGATACGTTTATACGGAAAAACTAACTACAAAAATTTAACAACAGAACGACACGGAACAGAAAAGCAACAGAAAGTAAAGACTAATGAAGCCTTTAGATTGAAGAATTTTTGTTTTCATTATGTTACTTGTACATATATACAAATATCGAAATTGAAATTACAATAATAATGTTACTCATGTTTTTTAATAAATTCTGTTTCTCTTTTTACAATAATCAAAACAAACTTTAACTTTTTACATATTATTAGCTTTTTAAATAACAACAATAAAAAAAGCAACAAAAGTATACTTTCATTGTAGTAAGTAAGAAATATAAGTAGAGACCAGTTTTAAGAAAAAGATCTAAGTCCATGAAAACATACAAACTAAGCAACAGAAAAGGCTAAGTCCAAAAAAGCTTTTATCTCGGCAAATACACATTTTTTAATTAATAAATAAAAAACAAAGAAAAATACAAAAACAAATTGCATTTACAGATTTCAAAAATGTTTATTCAAAAAAAGTTTGATTGTTTTTTGTCTCACCTGTAATATTGTAAAATATGGACTTAGAGCCTTTACATGTTAAGCCAGCGATATGTTGAAAAGTTTAGACAGGAGTGGAAGACTAAGCCAATGCTTAAAGACTGAATTCAAGAAACTAATGATTTCGATTAATTATGGACCGACCATTATAAAATTAGGTGTCATCATTTTTGTATATGTATATGTAGTATGAAACTTATTTGTGTAGAATTTTATATAGATACCAATCGTTTTAAGAAACTTATTATCTTTAAAGTAATTTTCGGAAGTGGGCCTTATATGGGAGCTATGACTAATTATCTATCATTAAAATACCTTTTCAGATTGCCAAATGTTGTTGGTGTAGAAACTCCTAGTGCAGTTCTTACGGTATTACTTAATTTAACGTTAAAAACAAAGTTCTGGTGTCAATCTATTTTTAAATAATTCACTATATAGTGAGAAAAGATTTTAGTTCTCTATAGTTCCCTATAAACTCTTGGATTGTTTTTACAGCAATCTCTAGAATAAATTGTTGAGTCGTCATATTTATTAAATTTTGTATTGGATTGTTTTCAGATTTTATTTTTAATTTTTCCTGATTTCCTAACAAATATTGTTTAATTTTCGTATAGATATTATTAAATTCTATTCTTAAAGCAGACAACTTTTCCGCATCTTCTTCTTGGAGTTCTTTTGTTTGGAAATCCTGTCTTATCCTGTCTATAATTTCTAATTTAGATATTTTGAATAGTTTTTTCTGTGTATGTCCTTCCTGGACTTTTTTTAAATTGCTTAAAAATCATTTAAGTGGAAGAAGATACTATTAATTTATAGTGTTATTTAGTTATACATTTATATATTAATATTATACAAGTAAGAAAGTATAGTCGTTCAAGGCCGACCATATAATACCCTACAGTTTAACAAAAATGGGTGTTATATGGGAGATATAACCTACTGTGGACCGATCATCCAAAAATTTAGTGTCATGATGTCTGTGAATATAAATATGTATTATGTATGTTAAACTTGATCTCGATATAAATACTTTTAAAATATTTATGGAGCTTAAATTGAATCACGGAGATGCTCTTATATGGGAGTTTCGACTAATTGTGGACCCACCATTATAAAATTAGGTGTCATTATTTCTGTATATAAGAAACTTATTTGTGTCAAATTTTTTTTGAATATCAAAATTTTTAAGAAATTTATGATTGTTAAAGTGAATTTCGAAAGTGGGCCTTATATGGGAGCTACGATTAATTATGGACCTATCATAATAAAATTGTACCGTATTATTTGCATACATATGAAATATATTTGCGTTAAATATTATTTGGATACCAACATTTTTGAGTGAGTTCTGCTCTCTAAAGTGATTTTCGGAAGTGGGCCTTATATGAGAGCTACGACCAGTGCTGATATTCAGCCGGTTCGGACCGGTTCACTCGAACCGGTTGTTAAAATTTTAAAAATTTTGCGAACCGGTTGTTGCATATTCACCCTTCTCGTGAATTTGTTGGGGTGATTATGTTTTTTGTTTTAACGGTTTTATAAAATGTGTATTTATCAAGGTGATTAGTCTCGGCAACAAACACAATATTGTTCAGTTGTTCATTGTCCAAACGTACAAACAAATGATTTTATTTTGGTCATACATTGGATTCTTGGATGATGATGTTTTCGATAGCGTTTTCTTCAATCTTTTGAGAAAAAAATAAAGCAATTTTTTTTGACTTTTAGTTTGCAAAATCAAAACTATTTTTTTATTAAACAAAAGTTTATATCATTTCCTTCAAGAGGCTTGTGGTCTGTTACTGGGATGCGACTTTAAAATTTTCGCTATTTTTTCAAAATTTGGCAAAAATATAATTTTTTTAAGCGAACCGGTTGTTAATTGTTTCGAATATCACCACTGGCTACGACTAATAATGGACCGATCTTTAGATGTAATTTAGTTCCATTTACTACTCATTTGTAGTGAAATTTGTTTGTATACTTGCATAATTCAAACATTTATATATCCCATCCATCGTTGGGCCGAAAGAATATCACGTACCAAATTTTATTGAAATATCTTCAAAATTGCTATCTGTACTCTGCGCACAAGCTTTACATGGACAGCCAGACGGACGGACATCGTTAAATCGACTCAGAAAGTCATTCTTAGTCGATCAGTATACTTTAAGGTGGGTATTGGACCAATATTTCTGGGCGTTACAAACATCAGCACAAATCCAATATACCCTCCCACTATGGTGGTGTAGGGTATAATTATATTTTATTATATTATACAGGGTGGGCCAAGTTTGACTGAAAAGTTCTCGCAGAAGTGCCATTGTGGCTCTTGCGGTATGAGCTGTAGCTCCATCTTGCTGGAACCATATGTTACGATTATTGAGAACTATCGGACGTAAAAAATTTTCCAACATGGTCCGGTATACCACCCCAGAGACGGTTTGTGGTTCATTAAGCTCATTTTCGAAGAAATATGGACCAATAACTTTATCAGCCATGATTCCACACCAAACAGTGCATCTGACAGGGTGTAATTGTCGCTGATGCAATGCTCTTGGATTCTCTGTACCCCAAATTCGGCAGTTCTGTTTATTCACATATCCATTTAAATGAAAATGTGCTTCATCGCTCATAATCAGATTATCCAAACAATTGATCGTCCGGAAGCATAATAAAATTCAACAATTTTTACACGTTCTTCCACTGAGTATGATGACATTATGAAATTTTATAAAATTCTGTATTATCTGCAAAAAAAAATTAAAAAAAATTAAAAATGCAAAAGTTATAAGCATTTCAAATCAGTCAGTCCAAGTTGGCCCACCCTGTATATATATAATTGCGTTACTTTTTTTGGAAAGAGGCTACTTCTTTAAGTAACGGTGGTGAAGAAGAAAGCTTTTTATATTAAATCTCTGCAATTGCGCATTATGCTTGTTTTTAGTGCAGAATTGTAGAGCCTCTGGTGGTGAGTTTTTAAAGCTTGATTTTATAGCCTATATTTAATTATTTTTCTTCGGTAGCGTTTCAATGCTATACCAGCGAAGAGTGGCAGTGACTGGAAATCGAACCCGGGCTACAATTACCAACTCATACTTAATGATCAAATGCGCTAGCCATTTAAGATACAGCACACTCACAACATTATTGTAAATATTAATTAATTCCAAAAAGTGCAGTAAAAAATAAGTAAGGCCGACCATGTAATAGCAAAACACCGAGTTAATGGGCATAAACAGTTTTTCAGAAATGGGCGTTCAAATGGCGCTATGACCTGTTGTGAACTGGTAATCACACCATTTAGTAGCATGACTTCTCTACAAATTATTTGCATACAATTTTATCTCTTTCAGAAAAGAACTATGCCTAACTATGAACCGATCAATTTTATACTGATGAGGTGAAATGAAATTTAAATATCAATATTGTTATTGTTATTCGTTTAATTATACTCGTTACATTAATTTTCAAAAGTGGGCCATATTTGTAGATATGGACAATTATTGACCGATTTGCATAAAATGTTTGGTTGGGATTAGGTTTTATATATAATTTAAATGTTTCGCAAAATTTATTTGGATACGTGAAATAATCAAACATTTATTTCCAATGAAGTCATATTTCGGGAGAACATTTGTAAGAAGCATAGGTGAAATAATGGACCGATTGCAACCAATCGTCTTTGAGCCAAAGAGAGTTCATACGCTAAATTTTATCGCAATATTTTTAAAATTGCCACTTGTGCAGAAGTTTGCATTTACGCTGGCAAGACGGACGGACATATATCATTAAATAAAATTTAAGTCGATCGGTATACTTAAAGATGGGTGGTAGTCTAATATATTTGGGTGTTACAAAAAACTGCACAAATCCAATTAACCCTAGGTGGTGTATAAATATGGATTTGAATTAAAAAGTGCCAAATATTATACATTTTCTTTTGTTTGAGCCGGATAAACTTTAATACAATTTTAAATTTCCAAAAAGCACCAGACATCACTGTTTGCGATTACTTGAGGACACATTTTGCGCAGATACTCGCTTCAATTTTGGTAAAAAAAAATCTGATGCGGCAACCCTGTCCAGAAACATTAAAATCAGGCGGGCAACAGGCAACTCATAAAATAAAGTATTCATTCATCCATTCTTGATTTCATTCACGATGTTTTTAGGATTATTTTTATATGATTTTTATTTTTACTTCTACATTTTTCTATTTGTAACATTTTTTGCTCATTTCATTTCTTTCGTTCTTATACACATACACATACACATATCTACTTATCTATGAATGTATGTATGTACATGCACTTGTATTTTGTATCCATGTGAAGTTCATTTTTATAAATACTCAGAAATAACCACACATGAAGCTACACACAGACGCACACGTTATCATGGTTGGCAGTGAAGTAAAGTTTACAACTTAACTGTTATTTTATTACAACATTTAATAAAAATCAACAAGTGCATGACTCTTTAAAATTTAGTGGCGCTACTTAAACAGTTGTTGTTATTGCTGCTGTGTATACATATGTATACGTTTCTATTCAGTTAATGGAGCGTGATGCCAATACAACACCATAAGGTTAATATGACAGCTTTTTAGCCGGTCCTGACCAACCAACCTACCAGTTAGCCAGTACCAGAATATTCCAGCTTGCCAGGCAAACAAGCAGACATTAAACTAATATAAAAATCCATTTAATTTTATGGATTAACTTGTTTTATGAGTGTATTTAACACCGTTTAATGATTCGCTTTACAGTCGATAGTCAACTGCGGTCATCGTAATAAAACAGCACCAACAAAACAAGAGTCCTCCTAAATAAAACAGAAGACAGAAGTCGTCGTCGTCAGTCTTCCTTCGCCCGTAGAGATGACTTGATTTTATACTTTGTAAGGAATTATTAACAACACACACACACATACACCCACAAACTATAGAATATCTGTGTAAATGTGTATAAATGCAAATTTAAGAATAAGAATAAATAAAAAAAAAACGGCATCCAAAAAATATACATTTGTATTGTCTCCAAATGCACTCACTGTTTTCCAAATGAAGTCATCGCAAAATTTAATCAAGTGTTAATTAATTGAAAGGCAAACAACCAAACAGGCTGGTTGGCAGACAGGCCGACATTCAAGCTAACAAATGTTGTTACTTTTTAAACTACACGAACATACATACCTACCTATGTACATAATAATATGTATATTCATCCACACATAACTGTTGACCTCATTAGGTAGCTACAAAATATTAAATTTCGTTTTACCTATACTAAACAAATTGTTTTGAATTTCATCAGACTTGAGTTAAATAAAATTCCATCCACATGGTTCCATGAATTAACGGTAACGTCAAATACAAAAATTAAGTATCCATTAGTTTATACTACGAGTAGAAATAAATGCATACTAGCCACGATGATATTTTGCTTCGCTTAAATGTAGAGGGACAAGAATACATAATTAAATGATCACAAGTTGGGAAGATTATTAAGTAAATATAGTCACAAATATATACATACATACATACTTATTTATGTACGAGTATGTATGTATGTATATCAGCTAAGAATACTCACTAGATGGGATAGTGAGAGTTACAATTCTGCACAGAAAATCATTGCGATTGTTTTATTCCAGCTGTCTTTGAAATCCTAAATTCAAGTGTTACAAAATGATATTGTTATGCATTTTTTATATCTTGTCAGATTTTCGATTTAGATATATCCATATAAATTACGAAATTGCAACTGAATACCAAATTATGTAATATAGTCTGACTGAGTTATACTAACATTGTTTAGTGTTACAGGAAGACAATTTCCCCTCCTTAGTGGCTGTTCATAAATTACGTAATGCTCAAGGGGGGTGGGGAGGAGGTATAAGTTTTGTAACGATTTGTTATGATGGGTGGTGGCGGAGGTCTCGTAAAAATGTTACGTAACAACAAAATGTGTTTATTATATGCAAAATTTGTATTCATTTATTTGTTTACATAAATATACAATAAACGAAAGTTTACGATTCGCCAAACCAAACACAAAGTAACAAAGTATTGCTCGTAAGTGTATGCCCGAAATGTGTTGTGATATTTTTTCAATCTTTTCATAAGTCCCCTTTTGCAATGTAAAATTTGGACGAACGTGGACAAACAAAAGACCAAGATTTAGAAAAGCAAAATTTTAAAATTGCAGGCGAGACTCTCGCACAAATCTGGAGTAACATAATTTTTGATAACTTTTCACCTGTTGCTGAATATATCGAACCAGATAAATCAGAAATAGTTCAGGAAAATATTTTGGTGAGCGATTCGGAATGGTTCTCAAAGCATGTCCAAACAAGTCAGTATTGCACTCAAATTGTTAAAAATCTGCAAAAATAGCGTTAAGTAATTTGTGAACAGCCCCTTAGCGCAAACGTAACAGTTAACTCTTTCACTCGTATACGCCAGTTTTTCAACCATTTCTATACACATACATAATATGTATTACATATGCCGACATAGGCAAGTGGGCGATGTAAACAAAATTATGACTAGGTTCAAGAACACTTCCGTGTGGTATGCCAGATTTAATCTTATATCCTCTTGAAGTTTTTCAATTTGTCGGAAAATTTCTTAGTTTAAGGCTGCATTAAATATTGGATACCACAATTATTAACATATTCGGTAGGTTTTTAATCATAGTTGGTGATACTGAATCATTTCCTGGAGTTTATCAAGATTCTCTTTGATAACTTCATTAGATCAAGGGCTTCCATTTCATAGCACAATTGTGCCTACCACTACCAAGACATATTTCTATGCTCTTCAATTCAGTCGTCGATGTGACTTCGACAAGTGCACATGTCTAGCGGATGCTATGTTATTTTTTTCAGGTTAACAGATGATGACACTCAAAATATATTGTGCGATCAAAAATGCTTTTGGTAACATACATAGCAAATTCTAAAATATGTATATTACTAACATTTTTTTGCGGCTTTAAATAAATACATTCTCTCAATTTTATTACTCTCTCGTACTCACTAATGCATAACCAAAAAATTTTTGGAAGCCCCTGCATTAGATGTATGAACAAGTTCCAAATCGTTTGTTGGGTAGTTTGGTTGAATTAAGTGCTTAAGTGATCTGCAAATATTTTAGATATTTCTAGTTCCATTCCAAAGAGAAAAATTTGTTTATTTGGTATTTACCAGTGTTGTCAGATTAGGGGGTTTAACCCTAGATATAGAGGCTTTTTTCTTTTTAGGGGCAGATTTAGGGGTTAATATTATTTAGGGGGAAATTTGGGGGTAAGAAAATTGTATTTAGGGGATTTTCCAATTTATAGTTTGGTATAGTACTTAATTTAACAACTGAGCATGTCGAAGATATTGTAACGAAAGGACGATTTAGAAAGTAATCTGGCAGCTACAAACTTTTTATCGTATCTATTTTTTACTCAATTAAGTTTGTTTATTCCACAATCAAGTTTGTGTCTTAAGTCTTATCTAAGCGAACGTTATCGTTCGACATCGTGGGCCAGGGGGTAAAACATTTTTCGATGCAAATTGTATGCTCATTAAAGAAAATTGCAAAACTTTTACTTTGGAAATATGTTTCCAAATAAAAAAGCGACTTTCAGATATTATTGATCTTATGGAAAAATTGTCACTGTTTTCCATCGAAAATTCACAAAATGCTAAAAAACCAGACATTACCAGTATCGTTGTTCATTTCAAAAACATTTGTGAAGATATCGATGCAACTCTTAGCGAGTGGAATAACTTGCACTTTATATCGTGGAGTAATACGACCTCTTTAGAAAAATTTGGGTATGAAGTTGGGCAAAAGAGGGATGCTGGCAATAACCCAAAATTTTGCAGAATTAGTAAACTAGGATTATCTTTATTACTACTACCTTATTCCAATGCATCTGTTGAAAGAGCTTTTTCTATGTTTAATATAGTAAAAAATAATGTGCGAAACAGAATGAATATTTCAACAATTGAAAGCATTTTAAGAGTCAAGTACTCGTTAAACAATATATGTATGTCAAGATTTTATACCAACACCTGAAATGCTCAAACTTTTCAATTCGAATGATATGTACACAGCTAGTGAAGAAGTCTGTGCAACTGTTGAAATTTTTGGAGAAACCTGATTTTAATAAAACTAATGTATATAAATTGCATTCCTAATAGTTCACCTTACGTAAGTTCATAAAAATGTAAGCCAAGAATAATTCAAATGTTTTTTTTAATAACACTGTGCTAGAATTTGACACTTTTTCTTGTGACAAACGGGGCACCTGGTGGGTAAACCTAATTCGGGTACACTGAATCCAGTGGTGCTAACCGTTTTTTTAGGTTAGCTCGTTTTTTCGAAATATACCGTTATTTCGAAAATGGAGGAGGTTGCACAACATATATTCGCGTAACTCAAAAACGGTTTAGTTTATTGAATAAACTAAAAAAACCGAAATTCCGTAATGAAATTGCGATTAAGATTAAACTTCTTTCCAATATGCGCAGTAGGGTGGTTTTTCAAAATCGATTTTCGATTTTTAAAGGTGCTCACATCTAGAATTATGTAATTTAGTGTTAAAATACAATTGCGAAAATTTTAGCTCAATCGGACTATGCCTTCCCGTGCCGAAAGAGCCCCAAAGTTTTCGAAAATGCCTGTTTTTCACGAAATAGCGTCATGTTTTTGCTTTTGCTGATAAATGCCATAATTTATTACAATAAATTTACTATCAAATGAAAGGTAATTATAATGACTTTTCACCACAAAATTTTCAAGCAGAAATTAAAAATCGGGGAGTCCCCAATTTGATTTTGACGTTGCGCGTGTAATTTTACTTTATGAGAAATATTCATTTAAAGGTTGTTGTGTTAAGTGAACAGTTCGTACAAGAAAGATATTTAAGTCAAAATGGCTAGTACTTCGTCCAATGTTCGTATCCGTGCTAAAACTCAGATTTATTTAATTGGACATTCATCTCACCAAATAACCGGTGGCAAGCTACCATCAAACCATCAAGTACTAAAGTCATTGTTTTATAACATGCGTAACGTTGGATTGCATTTCTGTGAAGCCGCAAAACTCACTCTAAAAGAAGTTTTTGTGTTCTGGGAGAAAGCTAGGATACCTTGTCAGTTACAGAAAAATGCTGTTCGTAAAGTTGAAAAATTGTATAACGAATGGAGAACACTTCAGAAAAATTCAAAATTGCAGACAATAGGTCAAGAGGAAAAAAATAGTGCATTCACAATTAAATTGCCTGATTTATTTGATGTAGCAGTAGAAGATGTTATTTCCAAAATGACTCACCAGGAAGACATTAAGTTTTTGAAATATCAGAGAATGAAAGAGCGTCCGGGCCATATGGAAGGTGTCGATCTGAAGGCAGCTCTAGCTGAAGAAAGAAGCGAAGAAAGAAAATCGAAAGCAGAAGAGCGGCGACTCCGACAGATATCACTAGAAAGCGTTGGTAAGTTTCTACCATATTTGCCCAAGTATAATAAAAAAAGTTATACCCTTAAAACTTAACCTTGAATATGTAATTAAATATTTAAAGTATCATGCAAAAACAACTTTTAGCTTAACATACGTCTGGTAAAGCAATGATAACATCAAATAAATTAAAGTAGCTGCATACCTACTTTAAAGTGTAGTTACAATATTTTATTGTTTTAACAAATAAAGTTTTGTTAATTTTTGTGTAGATTTTTACATAAAAATTGGATACATGGATATATTTTTTAAATTAATATATTTTTTAATGTAAAAATAAAATTTTTTGAAAGCATTCAATGAAAATAATTATAATTGTATGAATTTTTTACATAAACACGCTCAAGTCGGTTTTAGTGAGTTTTAAATTCTGACTAAAATAAAAAAAGAGTGGACGGGGCTTCAAAGTTTGTAATATGTTTAGCTATATCTTGAAAACATTTTTTTTAGGCGATATATATATCAAATGATAGGTATTTAGACCCTTGCAACAATATATAACATAAAGTACTTATATGAACCATCTACATAGAGGTCAATGTCGAGAAAATTATTTTTTGATCCGATATTTAAAAAAAAAAATTAAAAAATCCGGAAAAATACATTTATCAGTATGTATATAAATTACAAAATGTAAAAGTCAAGAAACTAAGCTTTAATTCAAGGTAAAATATAACCACGTAGGTAGTATAGATCCAGAGATATTTAAGAAAAATTATGACATTTCACCATAAAAATTACAATAAATTTGTACATACTATGCTAAGCCGGTGTTCTGTATACCATATAGGAGAACATCTTATTAAACATAACTTATATATGACATTAATATTAAAAGTATGAAATTTGATTTCAAAGTATATATACTAAAGCTTGGAAATTATAATTTAAAGAAAAATAATTATTTTTTTTAATTTTTCAGAACTTATAAATCTGTGATTATAATACCTACAGACACATGTCATACCTTAAATTAAAGCTTAATGTCTTGACTCTTAATATTGATAAGCTAAAAAAATACTTATATAGACATTTTTTTAAGATTTTTTAGATATTAAAAAAAATTTGGGTAAAAAAATATATATCTCGAATTTAACCCATAGTGGGTCCATATTTTATAATCATGGTATATTTCGTTGGAAAGATTTTTTGTATGCCATTAATTTGACGTATCATAAATTATCAGACACCGAATAGTTTCCGAGAGATAGGCTCATATATTTGCAACTTTGAAGACCCACCCACTTGAAAATAAGCGCGACCGACAAAGAATTTTTATACTACTTTTATCTTCTCTAAAAGTCCTATTTGATGCAATTTTTTATTTTGAGCAATGTCACTGAAACCAACTTGTTCCAATTTGTATTTATAATTTTATATAATGAAAACATACAAAACATTATAGTGATGTACATACAATCAACCAAAGTAAATAAAGCTCGTTTTTAAAATAATCGCTTTTAAGTTAGGAACAAAAAAGAGTATTTATTATTTTAAATTATTATAAATGTGGTTAGTTTATATTTTTATGCAGTATAAATATTATTTGACATATTAAAATAAGAATAAAATTTAATTTTATATTGAAAATATACAAAACATTTTAACATATCCGACTATCCGAATGAACTAATAATCGTTGTTTTACATCATTTACTATAAAGAGACAAAAGAGAGTGATAGTGTTGCCAGTATCAACATATAAAATTAATTGATGAATACAATAGTTAACGTACTGTTTTTGCATATGAATTTTTAACATTGGTGTGTTAAGGCCCAACTATAATATGCATATGCTAGCTTAAGCAAACGTGCGAACACATACAAATTGTATGTGGCAAACTATAATGTACTTAACGAAACTTTTCGTTAAGTTTTTCAACTGTCATTTGCTTAAGCAAAAAGCGAAACTGATCGCACATTCTGTACGGAATCAGCTGTTTGTTGTTTGTTTGTGTTTTTAACAAAATGGAGAAAGAAGAAAATACATTTATTTTAAATTTAATAGAAAATGTGGAAAAAAATAAGTGCCTTTATAATAAAAGGGCCCTTTTTATTTTAACAAAAATGTCTCTGTCGTGGTTTATTTCTCTGACAGAACAAGAGTGTCTTCTTCTTTTACAGTGTAGTTCACTTATTTCTTTTAATGTGCACAGGCCTTCAAGCGCTAACTTTAATATTTTTATATTATTTAAATTTTTAAGTTTTTTCTCCATTTTTACAAACACAATACGAAAATTAACAAAACATATGTAAACGTTTATTATTATTTACAATGTAGTGCTGCCACAGCTGTACATTTTAGTACTTTTGCCGATAAATTAAAAAAAAGGAAAAATTATGCGTTTCTGGTACGAAGTTTTCTTTTAATTATAAAATAATATAATAATATTTATAAAATATAGTCATTTAATGGCTTTATGTTAAAATAAAAACATTTTTTTTAAACATAAATGAGCAACTGTGGACAAAAAGTTTCAAAGTAATTGTAGCCACCTAAAAGTTAACTCTGAACTGGTTATGCATTTGATAGCCTTTTCGTTAACTTTTGCAATTTGCTTAAGCTTGCTTATGCATATTATAGTTGGGCCTTTAGCCTTAAAGTGTCTTTTAACTAACGTGAACTACAAACCCCAAATAAGAATTTTTTTTGCATAAGGCTGTTACTACTGGAATCTATAAAATGTGTTCTTTTTCTAACTGCAACAGAAAATGTACAAAATATGTCATTCTCTTCTGAATCGGAAGTGGAAGAAATGGCTTCAGACGATGTATTTACCGGCGATAGAAAAATCGGAAAATTCGAAACTGAGAGTAAAAAGAGGAAATACAGTCGCGGATATAAAGAAGTTATAACCGAAAAGCTATCAATTTTATTAGATAGGTGCAACATTTCTGACAGAAATGCTGTGCGAATAATTTCTGCAACAGCTGAAAGTCTCGGCATTAATGTGGAGGAATTAATTATTTGCAGAAGTATGGTAAGAAAGCGTAGAATATTATTTCGAAATCAAAGGGCACAAAAAAGTAAACAAAGGTTTCAAAAATCGGACTTGGAGGGGACTGTCGTTCATTGGGATGGAAAACTTTTACCAAAAATTCTACAGAAAGAATGTGTTGAACGTTTGGCAATCGTAGTAAGCAAAGGAGATGATGAACAACTACTGGGGGTCCCTGCAATAGCAAATAGCACAGGCTTCAGTCAAGCAGAAGCTGTCAGCGATAGTCTAGAAGAATGGGGCGTTGGAAATAAAATTGTAGGTATGTGTTTTGATACAACGGCTTCCAACACTGGACGAATGAAAGGCGCGTGCACTTTAATAGAAAAACAGCTAGGTAAAAATTTATTGTATTTGGCATGTCGGCATCATATTTTAGAGGTCGTGTTGAGATCAGTATTTGAGCATAAAATGGGATTGGTTCTCAACCTGACATTTTTAGAAGGTTTCACATGTATTGGCCTAACATAGAGCAGTCTAAAAACATAGAAGGAGTAAAGGATAATTCAGTAAAGAAATCAGTTAAAGACTTCGAAAAAGAAGTATCGGAATTTCTTCATAATCAGTTAACCGAAACACATCCCAGAGATGATTATTTAGAACTCATTAAGTTATGCCTAATATTTTTAGGAAAAGTTCCTTCTCAGGATGTTTTGTTTCGCAGTCCGGGTGCCTATCATCATGCCCGTTGGATGGCAAAAGCCATTTACTCTCTGAAAATGTTTATTTTTAGGGAACAGTTTCCTATGAGTATAGAGGAGATCACTTCACTAAAAGCTATATGTTTGTTTATTGTTAACTTATATGTGAAAATGTGGTTTCAAGCTTCATACGCTATTACAGCTCCTAATAATGATATGGAATTTGTTCAGAACGTCATAAAATACAAAGATATTGATCAAGGTATCTCAGAAAAGGTATTAAGAAAATATTTACTTCACCTGTGGTATCTAAACCCGGAACAAATCTGTTTTAGCTAATTTGACAATAATGTTTCTAATGAAATTAAAAGAAAAATGGCTCAAAAGATTTTGTCATACAAGGATTTAGAAGAAGACGAGCGGTCTGCAAGAATTATTAGAGTGAGAGTTTCTGAAAACAAGGCTGTACAACTTTTTAAAAATGCTTCTCTTGAGAAGTTTGTTTCGGATCAGAGTCTGGCTTTTTTCGAATATTTTAAAGTTAAAATTGATTTTTTGGCAAAGGACCCAAGGAACTGGTCCGAAAATAAAGATTTTTTGAAACTTCAAAGTTTTGTAAGAAGTATAAAAGTAGTAAACGACACGGCTGAAAGGGGGGTTAAACTAATTAAAGACTTCAATAGCACTCTTACAAAAGATGAGGAGCAAAAACAATTCATTCTTCAAGTGGTAACGGAATGTCGTCGTCTGTACCCTGATACTTCCAAAAGTACACTTAGTCTCCCCTTGCTAGAAGATAGATATTAAAAATTCTAGTATTAACTAAATATAATAATAAACTGATATATGTATTAATTTTAAGATTTTTAATTATGATTTTTTATTTAACTATTTAAGTTTTTTTTTAAACACGAATTCTAACATTTGTAAATATACATAAATAAAAATTTGATAATTTTTTGTTTTTCTTTGTATTATATATTTTTGAAGAAAGTGTGTTAGAATTACATGTAAAGTCATTAAAATTACCTTTCATTTGATAGTAAATTTATTGTAATAAATTATGGCATTCATCAGATAAAGCAGAAACATGGCGCTTTTTCGTGAAAAACAGACATTTTCGAAAACTTTGGGGCTCTTTCGGCACGGGAAGGCATAGTCCGATTGAGCTAAAACTTTTACAATTGTATTTTAACACTAAATAGAACATTTCTAGGCGTGAGCACTTACAAATTTCGAAAAAAAAATGTTTCCCATATTCAATAAAACCACCCTAATGCGCAGTAGTTGTAGAAACATAATTTTTTTTTTACCAAAAAAAATAGTTTTTTTTTTAGCAAAATTTAAAAAATTTTGTTTTTTAAAACGGCATAAAAATTGGAAAACGCAGCTGTGCTTCTAATTTTTTCTGCAGGTATAACAAACAAAGTTCCAAACAAAACAAGACATAAATAATTAAAATCTGTCTACAACTTTTGATTTTATTCACAAAAGATGAAATATATAATAACCAGACGAAACTTCAAAAATTAAAACATTTATTTTTGTTGTTAATTAAAGTTTAAGTTTTTATTTACAAATTTATTCTTCTTCCTCCTGCAGATTCCAACAAATATCCCCTAATAGCGAATCACGTTGTTTGCCACTATACCAGTGTTCGAGTCTGGCTGTTACTTGGTGAAATCTCTCGCCATGTTCATCAGACTCGGCTGGTGATTGTTCATTAAATTTTTCTGCATGACAATGCAAAAAATGTATTTTCAATGACATTTTGACGTTTAAGTTTTTAAATGCGGTTAGCATATCTCCAATTAAAATTCGCCAATTTTCAGACCGATGATTTTCTAATACATTGTCTATTACTGATTTTACAGAATTCCAGCCCAATAGCTCCATATCATTCAATGCAAGATCAAATTGTTGGTCCTTCATTAGACGACGAATGTCCGGTCCATTAAGAATTCCTGTAAAATAAAAACATTATGATATGAAATATAAATCTAATTTAATAAAGTAGCTAGAGTTCATAGCTTCTTTGACTTTCATGCCGCTTAATCGTGGAAAAATTCGGCGCAATTCGGTAAAAGCAATTCCATCTGGGTTCAATACTTTTATAAAATTTTTTACAATACCCAGTTTGATGTGGAGTGGAGGAAGCAAAATCTTTTCCATATGATATTGAAGGGGTTGAGGAACTTTTATTTATACTGGAATTTTTTTTTTTAACAAAGTACCTGTCAAGACCTTCATGAACATAATTTGTAAAAAAAACCAAAGCCGGGACGATTTCTGTTTCTACCTGTTCCATATTGGAAAAAAGTTTAAACTTACTTAAAGAAAATTTCATTGCGGAATTTCGGGTTTTTTAGTTTATTCAATAAACTAAACCGTTTTTGAGTTACGCGAATATATGTTGTGCAACCTCCTTTATTTTCGAAATAACGGTATATTTCGAAAAAACGAGCTAGCCTAAAAAACGGTTAGCACCACTGGATTCAGCGTTAACCCGCCAGGTGCCCCATTTGTCACATTTTCCAACTAGCACAGTGTAATTAGTAGAGTATATTATATAAGAATGATAGTACCTCAATTTAAATTTAATAGAGATATGAATGATGAAACTTTAGGGGTTTTTTTTTAAATAGTGTAGAATCTAGTGAGTTTCTAATTTTTTTTGGGGGGAAGAAAAAAAATTATCTGACAGCACTGGTATTTACGCTTTGAATATACATAATTTCTCTTTCTCTCTCTTCAGCTTTTTACATGATTCACAGCGTTGTCAACTTTGAAATTTCAAAACGCACCAAAATGGAGAAAAAAAAAACGCACCAAGTTAAGAATTTCGTTTTTGTTTCAAATATTTTTTGAATTAATTTGAAATTTTTTAATATCATAAATTCTATAAAAAACTTTTTATCAACGATTATTAGTAAAAGTAATAATGGTAAAAGCCTTTCTTTTAATAAATTAGCTAATAAAGATAAAATAAGTATTTAACCACTCAAAATTTAACCCACAATATGATATTCGGAACTAAAGTACTAATTGGTAAAAAAGCAAATTTCAGTACATATTTAGTACTTTTTTATATATTTTTGTTTTCTAGTTAAAGTACTTGTATTTTTCCAATAAAATTTGTTAGAATTCCACTGGTACTCTAACCCTAGTTGTTCGTCTACAGTTCAGTAGACCAAACAATCAAGTTATACAATAATTTTTATTCACATGTTTTGATTTTCAAAATTTTTTGAAGAATTTGAATTCATTTATCATACATTCGTATTTAAAATAAATTTGTTCATCGTATAGATTTCATGAGTTATAAATTATTAAAAAACTGCAATTAAAAATTAGTAAAAATAAAGATTTCATCACATTTTCGAAAAAATTAAAAAACGCACCGCAATACACAAAAAAAAAATTTTGCAGTGTTGAATGAAATGGTACTCAAACAGGTGTATATTATTTTTTTTATTTATTTATTTATTTATTTATTTATTTATTTATTTATTTAGTTAGTCTATGCATATAAATCCTTACAGACTATTAACAAAAGAAACTTATATTTACTTAAATTAGAAATATGAAAATCAATAGAAAATAAAGTTAACAATTTAGGAAGACAATAATTTTACATTTAATAATACTTGAATTGAGACCAAAATCAACAAATTGGTATAAATCATTAAATTGTCTACATATTCTAACAAATGGGTCTGCATCAGCATAATTTGTACTACAGAATTTTACATGCCAAGGCTTATAGTATCGAGAATTACGACGTGGAACATTAAATTTTACAAATTTTAAAAGATATTCACAATTAACATTTCCATTTACAATATTCAACATAAAACATACATTTAACATAATACGACGACTTTTCAAGGCGGGTAATTTAATTAAAGCCAATCTGCTCGCATAAGATGGTAAATTAGAGTAATTCCATTGAAAACTTCTTAAACAAAAAAGCAAAAATTGTTTTTGCACGGACTCAATTTGTTCATTATAAATCTCATAATAAGGATCCCATATGATGGATCCATATTCCAGAATAGGCCTAACAAGCGATACATAAAGTTGTTGAGTTATGTATGGATCACAAAATTCTAGCTTTGTTTACAGTTAAAGTTATATGAGGTATGAAGTTTAATTTTATGTCAAGTAGGATTCCAAGATCAATAAATGATTCGACAAGATCCAAATGATGATTACCGAGGTAATAGTTGACCGCTAAGAAATTATTTCTATAAAACCGCATGTATTTACATTTTTTAGGTTTAGCTCCATCATATTATATTCACACCAATGGAAAAAGTCATCAAGATCATTTTGAAGCAAACCATGGCCAGTATAATCGTTAAAAGAAAAAAACATTTTTACATCGTCAGCATACATTGGGATATTACAATGGTTTATAATATTAGGGAGGTCATTTATAAACAATAAAAATAGCAGTGGTCCAAGATGACTTCCTTGGGGTACACTCGATGAAACAGATATGCATTTAGATGTACAGTTGTTAAATCGAACATTCTGTTTCCTGGACGTCAGATATGATTTTATCCAATTTAAATTATTAGCAGTAACACCCAAGAGATCCAATTTACGTAAGAGAAGCTAATGATTAACTTTATCAAACGCCTTACTAAAGTCCGTATATATAACGTCCATTTACTTTTTACGTTCAAATGCAGAATTAACTTCAGTTTTTAACTGAATAACATTAGTTATAGTCGAGCAGTTTTTTCTAAAACCATGTTGGCAAGGTAATAATAAGGATGATGTCTGATGGCATAGGATATCAGTAATTATCATAGATGGGCAAAAACCATTAAAAAAGTACTGCATTACTATTTCCATTACCAATAAACTTTTACTGGTACTGCAATTTTTCATTTAATTACCAGTAAATTTTTACTGGTAATGAAGATTGAATTCCAGTACCAGTAAATATTTATTTCTAATTAAACAAAAATTACATTACCAGTAAACATTTACTGGTAATTAAATGAAAAATTGCAGTACCAGTAAAAGTTTATTGGTAATGGAAATAGTAATGCAGTATATTTTGTAATGGTAAAAAAATAATTTTTAGAAAAAAATAAATAGTAATTTTGTTTCTTTTTCTGTTTTTTTTTTAATTTTGATTGAATTGTCTCAATATAATTTACATTAATATAAACTTCTAAAAAAATATATTTTTTTTGAATATGCATACATTTTTTTTAATTTTATTAAATTTTTACTGGTACTGCTATTTTTTTAATTACCAGTTAATATTTACTGGTACTGGAATTTTCATTTAATTACCAGTAAAAATTTACAGGTAATGGAATTTCATTTTCATTACCATTAAAAATTTACTGGTACTTGAAGTTGATTTCAATTACCAGTAAAACAATTTACTGGTAATTGAAATTTTACTGGTACTGGAATGTGCCCAACTATGTGTATAATGAGCATGGCCTTGTTCCATGTAGCGATTCAGACACTTGTTCTGAGATTGATGAGGAAACGTGTATTAGACAAAGGGGATGTAAAAGGCAAAGAAAACTACCAAAAAGGCTCCAAAATATTAAAGTTCGGAATTCAAGTGTTTTACCTAATCCATGTAAAAACAAAAAATGTGGAAATTCGTGCCCCGATAAGTTTACAGAAACTGAAAGAGTTGAAATAAATAAACATTTTTGGGGAATTTGCAAATTGCGACAAAAAGACTGGTTAAAATCCTGTATAAAAAAAATTGATGTTAAACGACAAAGAACAAATAGCCGCCAGCCGGACGGACGGACATCGTTAAATCGACTCAAAAAGTGATTCTGAGTCGATCGGTATACTTTAAGGTGGGTGTTGGATCAATATTTCTGGACGTTACAAACGTCAGCACAAATCCAATATACCCTCCCCATTATGGTGGTGTAGGGTATAATTAAGTTCGGCGTGTTCTTAAATCGTAATTATAAACACTGTATGTACTTGTATAAAAACACACAACGACTATTTGAGTAAATCAAGAGTTGTTATAATTGTATAACTATTTGACTCCTTAACTTGCAATGAAAATATTCTATTTATTTAATGGATTTAGGAAAAGCCAATTCGGCAATACATACTTAAAAAAGAAACCGAAAAGTTAAAATTTTCGTACGTTTTGGCATTTTGCAAATAAAGTCCACATTTGATCGGGAGCTGGTGAAACTATTGAACACTTTCCAATTTCTAAATTTCGAAAAGAAATATGTTAAATTCGAATGGTCATATTTAAGGTGTTTTCTATTTTAAAGCTATCCATACTAAGATACCTTGTAGTTTGTAGTGCCCTACTTTGATACTTCACAGCTCCGCTCCTGAAAAGGCCATCGTCAAAACATCAACATAAAATTATCACAGGTATTTATATTTCCAGTCCAAAACTAAGACATTTTGAAAACTATAGAAAAACTTGAACGTTTTACATGAGTTTCATACAAAATTGCACATAACAGTTAAGCTACATATCGATGGTCTCATGTAGAAAGGCCCTAACTCGCATATTTGAAACTTTACAGGAGAAGGTAAAAACATAATAGAAACTGTAATATTCAACATGTAACTTTTTTTGTACAACTGCTTATAAAAGCGTTATTTTTTATACTATTGCAATAAATTTTTGTGAGAGGTGTATTTGCGTTAAATGCATTGGAATCGCAAAAAAACAAATTTCGAAAAAATAGCGAGTTAAAATACAGATATGGGGTATTCACACGGTGTTCTATCAAGTCATATTGTCATAAAGTACTAAAGTTTTACAATAGTTTTAAAAAATTGTTGTTGTGCTTCAAAGAAAAAAGTCATAAAATAATAAGACCTTTTATGCTGTGTTTATTGTTTTGTCATAACTAAACAGTGTAAATCTAAGTCGAAAGGAAAAAACTCTTAATCGAGCCGGGGATAATATTTAGAAGTTGCCGCATTGAAACATTTAAAAAAAGAAGAAAATGTTGTTTGTATACTTTAGTTGACTGGCAGCCACCAAACGTATTTAAAATAACCGCCGTCAGAAAAATTTGCCGGCTTAGTCACATAAATAATAAAATAATTATCGATCAATTCAACAGGTTTTGCACTCTCCTGAAAAATATAAAAATGTTACTTAAGTTGTTTTCTCAAAAGTCCACAGATATGTACTTGTGTGCTAAAAAATATCAAAACTCTGCCTAATATATAAAAAACTACTTAGTACAAACTATGTGAATATTAATTTTTTTTTGTTTTGTATACATATATAAATTTTTTTTATTTATATGAATTACTGTTTTTTTTTTGTTTTTTATTTATAAGTTGTTAATTAAATTGAAATACATAAATTAAATATTTTGGTTTTGTATAAAATGAAGCAAACTGGTTCGAGTATTACTTATTGGAGGTAAATTTATTTGTGGTGTAAGTATTTCGGTATTATTTTCATTTTCGTCATTAAATTTTATCAAGACATTATGCAAAATGCAACAAACCATGATCCAGTTGTTACATTTTATTTTATTCTCATTTGAGTTCATTCGAAATTTGAGTTCTTTTAAACTATTAAATTTCTCCTTTAAAATGCCAAAACAATTCTCAATGCGAACTCGATATTTAGAAAAGTGTTTGTTGTAGAGATCCCTTTCAGCTTTGGAATGTTCGATGCTGTTTCCTCTAAAAGGCGTCAACAAAAATAACTTTAGGGGATAAGCGCTATCGCCAGCAATCCATTGCGGAGGCGACAAAAATCGTTCAGGGTGTTTTGCTAGGGGAGAGTTTAAAAAAATTTTTGCGTCATGTACGCTACCTGGATAACCTATTGTTAGTTGTCTTATTCGTAATTTGTAGTCACAAACTGCTTGAACTTTAACGGAATATTGACGTTTTCGCGAAAAAAAAATAGTTCATGCTCTTTGACAGGTGCTTCAGATAATTTTATTTCAGAGCCATCTATATACCCTACGCAACCAGGCATTTCGTCTTTAGTTGCGAACAAAATTTGTTGTCTTTCTTCTGCATTAGGCCAGTTTAAGAATTTTTCTTTCATATTTAAAACTGCTTTAAAAACGCGCTTTGTAACCTTTTGAATTGTGCCTCCGTCACCCACTCCAAACAGGGTAGCTACTTTGCGTGTTGAAAGTCCATCGCCTGAGGATCCTAACAGAAAAAGTACAATTTTTAACTGCATATCAATTGGAAGCTGTGCTGTTTTTGGACTTGTGTTAAATACATTATCGTCTTTAATCAAGTTCAGTATATGCACAAATTCCTCCGGTTGAACCCTAATCATTTGATTAAATCGGCTGTCGTCAAACTTTTTTAACACGTTTTGGTGCCACTTATTGGATTTTGGAACTCCAAGGTGGATGCTTCTGCGGTTTGTGAGCAAACTAGCGACCTTTGATAAGAACATTTCATTTATTTGTTCTTCATCGTCATCATCACCTTTAAAAAGATTTATTTGCTTAAATGTAAACTTGTAATTATTGTTTTATTTACTTGAATCAGCCATTACAACGTCCAATATGTATTTTTCGCACAAACCGGCTATTATTTCAGATTTTTGACTTGTTTTTGGCATTTTTAATTAAAAATATTTGTAATTGCTTATAATTGTTTTTTTCTTTTATCAGCTGACTCAAATTTGAAATAGCACACTAACTTATGAGGGTTGCTCACAGCAGTCATATTTTTTCGTATTATTATTTTATGACATACGACTTTATGACTACCGTGTGAATACCCCAATAGTGTATGGCATGCATATTTCTTTAAGGTTTTTATACAAAAATGCGTGCCTGTATTATATTGGTATAGGATTCGGTGCAGCCGACCGATTATAGCACTCCTACTTGTTCTTACAATATTTTATTCAAATTAAAAAATAATTACTAACAAATTTTTGACTAAAAGCTTTTTGATTTCAATAAAATGTTTAAAAAACTAAATCAAATAAAAGATTTAAACAAAACGATTATTTATAAACATATTTAAATAGGTAGCTATGTATGTACTTCTATTTTAGTTCTCTGCAAACTGCGATTGAGGGTATTCTATTTCCAAATCCTCTGACAGTAATGTGTCATTGATGGATGTTGAAAACTAAAAGAATTTTAATTTTTTCTAGCATTATATAAAGTGTTAAGAAAGTAATTTTTCTTACAAAATGGACAGATTTGAGTCATTTGTAAAGATTAGTAAGTATGCCGATCGGGATTTCTTTTCCGGAGGTATCCTGTTTGAAGCAACAAAAAACAACAAAACCGTCCTAATTAGGACACAATTGACATATAATAAATGAGTTTTGTTTAGAAATATCTGTAACCGGTTGGATGCAAAAAAAGTCGCTAATCAAAAACCGGTGTTAAGATTTTTCAAAATACTAGAATATTTTCTTGCATAATAACTATTTTCTCATAAAAAATAACCAAAATATTTAAAAGTGAAAGAAAGGATAAAAAATAATAAAAAGGGCAAACTCATCAAACGATTACGGAAAGTGCATTGTAAGGACATTTTAGCTTTGGTATCCCGTAAATGAATTACTGGACATTGAGTTCTCATCGCACATTCAGTTGTAAATACTTACGAGTACACACACATAATAAAACTCTTATGTCCTTTTAGTTTGTTTACTTATTTGTTTGTATTTTGATTCAAATGTACATATACATAAATACTACAGTGCCTCTGTTATTATCGTGACCTCCGACCTTTTGTTTACATTGTTCTTTTATATTATTCATGTAGAATTGTTGTTGATGTTGTTAAGATATTTTAGTTTTAACGATAAAAACTACAGACACCATCTCCATTCCTTTAAGGGTTACTTTCCAAAACGGACAACGTAAACGTAAGTGTAAGAAAAGTGATCTAAAGAAAAACCGTTGGTGACATGCATAATTTTATGCAAATTCCATCCCATTTAGACAATAATATCATGGTGATATTACAAAATTCATAATAAATAAAAAATTAAAATGTACATACATATATGTAAATAAAAAAAAGGGAAGGATTTTGTTTTGTTTTGATGTTAACATTTTTGTTTTGTTTATTATTGTTGTTGTTGTTGTTATACTATTGTTTTATGCCTGTATTTCTGAAAATATAATTTTTGATTTAGTTTTATGGTTTATTTGATTATGTGCACTTACTATCTTGATTACAGTGATAATTTTTTCACTATTAAAACTCCTTTATTAAGATCGTGTAGAGACAAACCAGATGCGTGTGTCAGTCTAATGTTGCGTGGACAATAAGAGTGCAAATGTATAATTGCTGGTAACATCTGTTCTGAAAACATGTATATGTATGTAAGTAGTATTTATTATGTTATATTGTAAATGTATTAAAGTAGTATTCCTATTTAACGAACCTTCGATTCTGCGAACATCGCATTTAACGAACACACAAATTTGCTCCATTGAGTACCGTATATAGCGAACCAAAAATATTTTTTTGTGCTCAATTTAGCGAACAGATAAGATTCATAATTTTATTTTAAAAAAGCATATTGTGAAGTAATTTCTAACTAAAACAAAGTCAGTTGCAAAAAGTTTTTTTGTTTGATTGTTTACGGGGAGGGTCTTATATGGGAGTTTCAACTAATTACGGACCGACCATTATAAAATTAGGTGTCATCATTTCTGTATATTATATGTGTCGAATTGTATTTGATTACCAACATTATTAAGAAATTTATGATCGTTAAAGTGATTTTCGGAAGTGGACCATTTATGAGAGCTACGACTAATTATGGACCGATCATAATAAAATTGTACTGTATTATTTGTATACATATGAAATATCGTTAAAGCAACTCAGAAAGTGATTCTGCATCGATCGGTATACTTTAAGTACCAATTAGTACTTTAGTTCCCAATATCATATTGTGAGTTAAATTTTGAGTGGTAAATGCTTATTTTATTAAAAGAAAGGCTTTTACCATTATTACTTTTACTTATAATCGTTGATAAAATGTTTTTTATAGAATTTATGATATTAAAAAATTTCAAATTAATTCAATAAATATTTGAAAAACGAAATTCTAAACTTGGTGCGTTTTTTTGTAAATGGTGCGCTTTTTTCTCCATTTTGGTGCGTTTTGAAATTTCAAAGTTGACAACGCTGACTATAATAATCTATTTATTAACAATAACAGTGTTAGTTATGCATATAAATTGAGAGCTGAGAGTGATTTATTTACTATTAATCAGCTGTTTGATATTTTCACAACAGCCATGGATGATTTGAATAGATGCACTACAAAATATCAGCAAATAAAAGCAGTCATGTACATATATGGTAAAATATGCCTATGGATTACCCTAACTCACATGATTTTAAATTACTCCACTGGAATGCTAATGGCATCTCCAACTATTTCAAACTGAAACAATTTGAACTTCTTCTTGAAAAAGAAGATATAAAAATTGCATCCCTAAAGGAAACATTTTTTACAAAGGACCACAAAGGTTATCTTAAAAACTACTTCTTATGTCGAAATTATCGCTGTAATGCAAGAGGCGGAGGAGTTGCTTTGTTAGTTCATAAATCAATAGAGCATAAATAATACTCACATGATTGAAATTACTATTAATAATAAAAATCTTGTAATCTGTTCTGCACACTCTTTACATTTCAGAACAAATTTTACAAACGACATTTTTAAATTAACACAATTGAATAAAGAATATATCATCTTGGGAGATCTAACAAACACTCTTCTTGGAATTGCACTGCAAATAACCCTGCAGTATTTCACTATTTAACATACAACAACTAGGTGATTTTTTAGTTTACTTCCCCGATAACCCAACATTGTATTCCCACCAATTAGGCCGTATGGCATCCACTGTTGATATTGTACTTAATTTAGGAATGAAAACTTAAGATTATGAATACCATCTGATCACCGTCCAATTATTTGTTCAACTTAAAGATCACAGGTTACCAACTGGATAATTTTCCAAAATTACATAGACAACGGAATTAACTTAAATCCCGATATATACTCAACTAAAACCGAAATTGATTACGAAATAAATGAATTGAGCAGTCAATACAACAGTAAATAGTAGTATAAATAGCGAAGGCTTCGCAGTTGTTGTCAAAGGTAGAGAGTCCATGTTTAAGCCTAATGAGATCAAAGTCGCCCTACAAGAGTTGGGCTCTTATAACCAGTGCTTAGACTTGAGTTGGAGCAGGAGGAAAATAAATTAAAGAGAAATGAAACTTACCCAATATGTATACTCAAAGCAATACCTGTGGAATCGTACAATAGTCATAGACGAATCTCTTCAAAGAAATCGCCCTGTCTAATGTGATAATTGTCAAGAGTTTGGACATACTAAAAATTATTTTAGTATATATGTATGTATATATTTATAAATTGTGTGTTTTCCATCACAATATGATAGCCTGAAGAGAGATCTCAGAAGGAAATAAAGCCAAGCACCCCGGGTGATCAGTTTATAAAGAACTATTAAAGATATATATAGAGCCAAAGGAGTAGAAGGAGTGTAAATTAATCACCAGTCAACAAATTGAAAAACGCTTCCAAACCAGCTAATTCTGGAGTTCCTTTTCGGAATGAAAAAGCAGTTTTAAGTTAATCAAATTCTACATCTACGCAAATTAATCTTACAAATATTGGCTTAGCAATGTTTTGAGAATGGTTTACCAAAAACCTAGTGTTTTACAAGAAGTGGGATGGTTGAAGACTCTTATGCAAGCATCTCTCTAAACCGCAAATATGACAAATTACAAAATACAATAGAAGAGCAAATCTTCTTAATAAAATAATGAGTTTTTTGAGAATATGGAATGCAAACTGTTTAAACCAACACCAATCAGAAGTATCCCACTTCATGCAGAATAAAACTGCATTAATCGAATATATGGTAAGGCCATGTACCATGTGCGTTTTTGCTTTCCAAATACCCAAAATTTTATTTAATACCCGTTTTACATTTGTCTTTTGTGCAAATTTAAGAAAGAAAGAAAGTGTCGTAGGTTTATTAAAATTATTTTTTGTTAAAGTTTATCAACTTCAGATGGGAAAACAAAAATATATGAAAGCCTGATAGAATGATACAGCATTCAAAAGGTGGCTTAGGCCAGTATTTGTTGTAATTGTGAAATTAAAGGCCAAAGAGTGATATACTGCGTCATAGTCATGAAAAAGCAATAGATCCGTGTAAAAGTTTTACATTGAAACCTATGCTGTCTTTTGACCAACCAGAGCCAAAACAAAGTAAAACGCTGAAGGTTCTCTTTGCTTGTATGCAGCAGTGCATACATCTTTTTCAAGTATTGACCATTATTGTGATATTTGCATAGACATTTTTTCGGATTCCAAAGCCGCACAATTTAAGTTGCACAAAACAAAGTGCTCAAATATAACAACAAATATATATATTCATATATATAGCTCCATATTTTGTCGAAAATATTCTTGATATTTTAGGCGATATTAAAGGCGTTCCATTCAGTCTGATATTAGACGAAGGGGCAGATATTTCAGTTGATAAGCTACTTGGCCTTGTCATTCGTTATATATATTGGTTTGGAACGTATTTTAAATATTTTCGAGTTTAAACACTTAGTTGCCATTGAAACATATAATTCTGCAGTGATAAGTGAAACACACAACGGTTTGTGCCGAAAAATTGAACAAAAGTTCAACCTTCCCAATATGATATTAGTTACATGTTTTTGCCACTCCATTCAACTGGCCATTGTTAATATATCGTTATTATACTCTTCACCTTCATGAGAAGGGTATATATAAGTTTGTCATTCCGTGTGAAATTTCCACAATATAATTTTCCGACCCTATATAATATATATATTCTGGATCCTTATAGATAGCGGAGTCGATTAAGCCATGTCCGTCCGTCTGTCTGTCTGAGTGTTGAAATCAGTTTTTTGAAGTCCCCAGATATATTCGGAATCCAAATCTTCAATAATTCTGTCAGAAGCGCTTTCGAGAAGTTTGCTATTTAAAATCAGTAAAATCGGTTTAGGTCAACCAGAGTTATGAACCAATATGTGAGACCACCTCCATAGAAATTTGATATTTTTCGTCCATTTTATTGCAATATTTTGAAATATATAGCAGACAATACCATGAAATTTTGTATACATTGTTTGTATGATAAAAGAAGAAAGTGTGCAGAAAATAGTAAGAATCGGTCCCTGACTTCTCATAGCCCCCATACAAATATATATAATCCCGAAATATGGTTTAATGATAAATAAATGCCTATAAAATTGGAATATCAAGACAAAATTCGGCAAAAATAAGTTTTATACAAAAAGAAATAGCAGAACGAAATTTTTTTTAGTTTGGTCCATGTTTGACCATAGACCCCATATAAAGTCCACTTCCGAAATTCACTTAAATACGTATAAAACAGATGTAAATAATGTTAAACGGCTAAAATTTCACATAAATAATTTGCATAGGCAAATAAATAGTTGTACTAAATTTTATGGTGGTCGGCCCAGAACTGGTCATAGCTCCCATACAAGGACCACATCTGAAAAAGACATTTATCCCTATATCTACTGTCTAATTATCGGTACCGACTCAAAACTTTGCACAGATCATTTTAATATACATATACAAAATCATCCCACAAAATTTTGTGAATTTCGGTCTATTTTTAACCGTATGCCCCATATAAAGCCCTCTTCCGAAAATCACTTTAATACTCATAAATCGCTTATAAATCCAAAATTTTACACGGATCATTTACATACATGCCTAAATCTAACTGCTGGATTTTGAGAATATCGGTCCATATTTGACTATATCCCCCACATAAGGTCCACTACCGAAATCCACGTTAATACTAATATATATCGTATATATACCGTTATTATGTTGCAATTCGACGTGAAATATCCTCATATGCATAAAAATAACTGTTCCAAAATTTAAGAAAATCGGCCCATAATTTGTCATAGCTGCCATATAGAATCATTTCCAAAAAACAAATAAATTCGGGTCAAAAAATATTCTTTTCGGAGTTAACCCATATTCGGTCCACATTTTATAATCATGATATATATCGTTGGAAAGGTATTTTTAATACCTTTTATTTAGTGTATCACAAATTATCAAGCACCCAGTAGTTCCCGAGATATAGGCCAATATATTTTCAACTTTAAGGGCGCACCCCCTCGAAAATAGGCGTGACCGCCAACAAATTTTTTTTTTGCTGACATCTCCTCTAAAAGCCCTATTTCATTTTGTTTTTTTTTTTTTTTGTTAAGCAAAATCACTAAAACCGGATTGTAACCCTTTTTTATACTGTGTTTCTTAACCCTCATCCTGTAAAAAAAAAAAAGGAACGAATCTTGTATTTTGGGCAAATTTTGCCCAATACAATTTTACTAGTTTTATTACTTTTTGTTACAAGTATTACATATTATTTCTACATGGGAATGATTTTTGCACACAAATAAGTTACAGTTCATACATTTTGTATTATATTTAGTACTGTTAGACTTATTTTCACAGAAGTGACAACGGCCTCTCTTTGTATTTTTCTCTTTTTGTGGGTGATTTAGATTCCTTGCGACAGCACCATATGGCTGTGTCTTACGCTGCTGCTTTTCATCCTCCAAAAGCTCAAATCCCAGTTCTTCCAAAAAAAGCCTGCGACGAAAATGCTTTGATTTGTTCCACTCGGGATTTACTGCTGCTGCTTTTCATCCTCCAAAAGCTCAAATCCCAGTTCTTTCAAAAAAAGCCTGCGACGAAAATGCTTTGATTTGTTCCACTCGGGATTTATTGCTGTCCAAATAACGAATGCATTGCATGCGGATACATCAAGCATATTTGCAAATAGAGCTACAGGCCACCTATTAGTTTTCCGCTTACAAGTATATGTGGCAACCAGTTGGTCGAGTGTATCCACCCCTGCCTTTGTATGGTTATAATACTCTATTATTTCTGGTTTCTTTGACTGGTTATCGTGTATTTGTGCGTCTTGGTGTAATGTGCTTATTAGATATACGCACCGATATTTCTTTGGAACATAACCTACTAATGTTACGTTATTTTTATGTTCAAAAAGGAACTCTGAGTAAAAGACAGGTTTTTTTCTCATGTCCAAGATATGTGGTGGTAGAAACACCTTATTTTTCGGACAGTCCCAACTATAGTCATTTTCTGTTTCAGAAGCTCATCAGCAAGATCATATGAGGTAAAAAAGTTATCGCAAGTTAAATTTCGGCCTTTGAGTCCTTCTGCAAGTTCAAGTACCACTCGCATGCCTTGATTCAGGAACGCAATTACGATTTCGTCCGATATACACTTGCATAGACCATGCATAGTTAGTGTTAGAGTCGCATAGTGCCCAAATTTTAATTCCGTATTTAGCTGGCTTCGAAGGAATATATTGCCTAAATGGACATTTACCACGATATGCCACTAGCTGCTCATCGACTGTCACGCATTCGTTTGGTGGCTTGTAGCTCTATTTGCAAATATGCTTGATGTATCCGCATGCAATGCTTTCGTTATTTGGACAGCAATAAATCCCGAGTGGAACAAATCAAAGCATTTTCGTCGCAGGCTTTTTTTGAAAAAACTGGGATTTGAGCTTTTGGAGGATGAAAAGCAGCAGCGTAAGACACAGCCATATGGTGCTGTCGCAAGGAATCTAAATCACCCGCAAAAAGAGAAAAATACAAAGAGAGGCCGTTGTCACTTCTGTGAAAATAAGTCTAACAGTACTAAATATAATACAAAATGTATGAATTGTAACTTATTTGTGTGCAAAAATCATTCCCATGTAGAAATAATATGTAATACTTGTAACAAAAAGTAATAAAACTAGTAAAATTGTATTGGGCACAACTTGCCCAAAATACAAGATTTGCTACTTTTTTTATAGGGGTGCCTTTTTGTGGAGCCACAATATAAATTTTAACAGCGCTGCTAAATATACATAAAAGACTAATTGTCAAGAAGTTTCATACCGATATTACTAAATACACGCCAGATATGCTGAGTTGAAAACGCGTTTGGGCAAAATTTGCCCAAAATACAGGATTAGGGTTAAATAACACTCAAGATTAAATTAAATTTTTTTTAAATTTTCATTTAATTACCAGTAAAAATTTACACGTAATGGAATTTCATTTTCATTACCATTAAAAATTTACTGGTACTTGAAGTTGATTTCAATTACCAGTAAAACAATTTACTGGTAATTGAAATTTTACTATGCTATCAATATGCGCTTAAGCTAAAGGTGCTATCAGACGAGATGTATTTTACATATGTACTGTCAAATTTTCCATCTGTAAAAGTGGTACACATCGTGTGATACATATGAAACTTTGCATGTGTAAATACATATTGAATTTTTTCGATTAGAACACGATCTATTTTCCTGTGACAAACATAAACAAAACAGCTGATTTGTTTTGAAACAAAATTGTTTGAAAGAATATATTGGAAAGAAAAATTAAAGAAAATGAATTTTTCGATTTTTAATAAATTAAATTATGTTTATTATATTTATTGCAGTTAGATTGGCCAAGAGAAGCAATTCTTGAAATTCATTAACGTTAAAAAGGCAGCTTTTGTTTACATTTATAGGTTATGTCATACGGAAAAACATAAGCAGGTGTGAAAGCAATAATTATGAATCGTATGTAAAATGGAAATTTTGACATACATACGGAATTACATATGGGTAAGAAAAGTGATAGTACATATGTAAAATACATCCCGTCTGATAGCACCTTAAAATAGTTTTTGCTATAAATTCGTAACGGTACATTATATGACAATGCAATTGAAAGAGATGATGCGAGTGATGCCAATAAACAAATATACATATAAAAAAAAGGTTTTTTGTAAATTTTGTCGCTCAAGCTTTTTGCGTGGTTAAGGCACGATATGTACTAACATTTTAATTTATTTACGCCTATAGGGGCAAATTACGCGTTTTTCGTAGAAATGTATCGTGGCATTTAGACATCTTTATTCTTTACACATGAATAAATATTCATACGCACACACAATGCATGAACAATTTATATCGGCCAGTTTTTTGTGGTCAAAACAAAAACAGGACTTTGCTACTGACCAAGCTTTTTTTGAATTTTTTTGTTATTATGCCTGTATTTCTTTTTTTGTTGCTTAGCCTATCAACAGGCCATTACGAAAACGACTTGTCTACATTTTTGTGGCCGTTTTAAATCTCTATTCTTTACTTACATACACGCCACATGTCATTGCTCAACTCCATAATTCCTTTTTTTTTTTACTTAATACGAGTATGTTTGTTCACTCAAAGCATAAAAAACTGAATATTTTTTAGGTTCAAGTTCGATGTTTTTTACGTCTTATTGTTGCTGTTGTTGTATTAACACTAGCAGCTGCCTGCCACATCGTATGCAATAAAAAGCAGCCAAATGCATGCATAAAGCAAAGCAAATAAACAAAGGAGAAAGCAGGAAAAAACACTGCATAGATTCGGTGAAATGCAATGGATAAAAAACAATTGGACAGATGTTGTGGATATCGTATGGCGCCAACTAATTTTCGCGTACAACCAAAAAAGCAGACATTTTTTCAACAACAGTAAAAAATAATCTTAAAAACTGTATGCACATGAATGCATGTTGCTTCTACATACAACAGACTAGCACGGACATTAGAATGGTTCAAACTCAAATACACACGAGTTTTTAACTAGAAACTGGGGCCAAAATACCGCATTCGTGATCGAATGAGCTATCGTATCGAAAAATGATTTCGATATCGAAATTATGATAAAATGTACTAAATTTCTTGCTAGATATCGAATGCCATAATCTCAAATAAGAAAATTACGATCAGTTTTACTCGATATCGAATGCGTTAATTTGGCCCCTGATATTAGAGACTTGAAAGTGTTTGATGGCAATTGACAATTTTTATGTTATATTGCACTTGAAATCCGAAATATTATTAAAATTTATGGGAGTCTTTCAAACGCAAATATAAAAATAAATTAAAATCTACAAATAAATTTTAGTTTTTAGGTCCCCATATGACGAGGCGTAATATAACAAGTAAGAGTGCTATATTCGGCTGTGCCGAATCTTAAATACCCTTCACCTAAGCGTAATAAGAAATACAGAAACTACACTAGACTAGAATATCCTAATTCTGTGTTTTCTATTCAGTGTTAGTGCAAATTTTATTAGTATTTGATATATTGTTTGAAAGACAATTTTACAACCAACATAATTTATGTTAAATATTTTGAAATTTTGTCTAATTTTCACCATTTTTAATTGATTTAATTACCAATTCTTACCATAATTTACAGAGTCTGTCTGATGTTCATAATAATCTTCAGTGTAATTTAACAGAGTATAAAATAGGGGTACAATTCGATTTTAGTGATTTTGCTCAAAAAAAAAAAAAAAAAAACAAAATTAAATAGGGCTTTTAGAGGAGATACCAGCAAAAGAAAAAATTTGTTGCCGGTCACGCCTATTTTCGAGGGGGCGGGCCCTTAAAGTTGAAAATACATAGGCCTATATCTCGGGAACTACTGGGTGTCTGATAATTTGTAATGCATTAAATAAAAGGTATTAAAAATACCTTTCCAACGATATATATGATGATTATAAAATATGGACCGAATATGGGTTAAATCCGAAAAGAATATTTTTTGACCCGAATTTATTTGTTTTTTGGAAATGATTCTATATGGCAGGTATGACAAATTATGGGCCGATCTTCTTAAATTTTGGAACAGTTATTTTCATGCATATGAGGATATTTCACGTTGAATTTCAACATAATAACGGTATATATACGATATATATTAGTATTAACGTGGATTTCGAGAGTGGACCTTATGGGGGGGATATAGTCAAATATGGACCGATATTCTCAAAATCCAGCAGTTAGATTTAGGCATGTGTGTAAATGATCCGTGTAAAATTTTGGATTGGTACCCTTATTTATAAGCGATTTATGAGTATTAAAGTGATTTTCGGAAGAGGGCTTTATATGGGGCATACGGTTAAAAATAGACCGAAATTCACAAAATTTTGTGGGATGATTTTTGTATATATTAAAATGATCTGTGCAAAGTTTTGAGTCGGTACCGATATTTATACAATATATATACGGAAAAATGTCTTTTTCAGATGTGGTCCTTGTATGGGAGCTATGACCAGTTCTGGGCCGACCACCATAAAATTTAGTACAACAATTTATTTGCCTATAAAGAGTATTTCTGTCAAATTTTAGCCGTTTAACATTATTTATATCTCTTTTATACGTATTTAAGTGAATTTTGTAAGTGGACTTTATATGGGGTCTATGGTCAAACATGGACCGAATTAAAAAAAATTTCGTTTTGCGATTTCTTTTTGTATAAAACTTATTTTTGCTGAATTTTGTCTTGATATTCCAATTTTATAGGCATTTATTTATCATTAAGCCATATTTCGGGAAGATTTTTGTATGGGGGCTATGACCAATTCTGGGCCGACCACCATAAAATTTAGTACAACAATTTATTTGCCTATAAAGAGTATTTATGTCAAATTTTAGCCGTTTAACATTATTTATATCTCTTTTATACGTATTTAAGTGAATTTTGTAAGTGGACTTTATATGGGGTCTATGGTCAAACATGGACCGAATTAAAAAAAATTTCGTTTTGCGATTTCTTTTTGTATAAAACTTATTTTTGCTGAATTTTGTCTTGATATTCCAATTTTATAGGCATTTCTTTATCATTAAGCCATATTTCGGGAATATATATATTTGTATGGGGGCTATAAGAAATCATGGACCGATTCTTACTATTTTCCGCACACTTTCTTCTTTTATAGTACAAACAACGTATACAAAATTTCATGGTATTATCTGCAATAGTTTTCAAAATATTGCAATAAAATGGATGAAAAATATCAAATTTTTATGGAGGTGGTCTCACATATAGGTTCATAACTCTGGTTAACCTAAACCGATTTTGCTGATTTTAAATAGCAGACTTCTCGAAAGCACTTCTGACAGAATTATTGAAGGTTTGGATCCCCAGTATATCTGGGGACTTCAAAAAACTGATTTCAACAGACAGACAGACGGACATGGCTTAATCGACTTCGCTATCTATAAGGATCCAGAATATATATATGATATAGGGTCGGAAAATTTTTTTGTGGAAAGTACAGACGGAATGACAAACTTATATATACCCTTCTCACGATGGTGAAGGGTATAAAAATATTGGTGCAAAATATTTTCAGAATCGCAATTATATAAATTAAATACGCGATATATTTGACCTTTATTGATACCCTAGGTATTTAAACAAAAACAAAGGTAATAATGTAGTTGAACATGATCTTAAAATTAATATTGGGGATGTTGTTGCATGTGACTTTAGACAATACGATTTGACGAAGAAAAAAATTGTAATGTCTTACTTTATTTAAAAAATGTAAATTATTCGAATCATTCTAACACACATAGATTTATTTGAACAAGTTAAATTATCTCACTCGTTTTATTCAACCTATGTGTATACAATTGAATGCCGTGATATTTAAACACGGAGTTGTCATTTGGAATTTATACACATATTCAGCTCAAACACTTACAAATAGATGGATAATTAACTGATTACTTTGATATCAGTAAAGTAAATACATACATATGTATGTAGTTACATGTAACGACGAAACACAAGGACTTAGAGAGAAGTCGTTAACAATTGTTATGCGTTGTCATTTTGTTAAGAATATCAGTCGTCATTTCAGGGAATATCTCTTAACAAGGAACGTCTAATAGTGTTTTCACACCGAAGGTTTTAACACAAAATTTGGTGTTAACGTTAAAACCAAACAATAAAACCTGGTTTTACCATAAAAAATAATTTTGTTAAAACCATTTTAAAACCTTTTTTGATTTGGTTTTAAGTAGGTTTTATGAAATACAACCATGTTTTAGTTGTACTAAATTCAGTGCCACCAAGTTAAAAATGTTGAAAACAACTGATAATGACAATAAAAATAAATTAAATTAAAAAACACGATACGAGTGGAATATTAAATATTAAAAAAATTAAAAATAATGGAAACATCAGCAACAACAAATAAAAAAATTAAAAGAAAACGAAGCTTTTGAACAGAAAAAGGAAGAATGGACTGCAGATTTCTCCAGAGAAAGTCAAAGCGAAAATTACCAACTTGACAGTAAAATTTCGGCAAGAAAATGACACTTTAATTATTTTCTTTCGCTTACTGCAAATCTTGTATTGGACCTTCTGGTGGATCTCCGTCTAATTGGCCACATTATGACAAATTGAATCAAATAATTGGTTCCCACCCTATTAATAACACTACCGCAATTGTGGAGGACAGCATAATAGTTATTAAACTGTACAGATTAATTTTATTTGAAAAAATTTAAAATATTCACTAACAAAATAAAAAATAATTTCTATTTTGGAACGCATTGCCAAAATGTTTTACTTTTTCATACAAATGAAAACTGAAAAATATTGCTTTAAGAAATACACATATTTCTTCACAAAATAAATTTTATTGTCAGTGAGTTAAAATCTGATTTTATGTAAAATTGTAGTGTGAACGCAAACTCAGCTGTTAATAGTTTTAATGTTAAAACCAGGTTTTAACTTTAGGTGTGAAAACACTATTATGTCGTTAAAGATGGTAAATGTATTAAAATGAATAATAATAATATAATCATCATAAAAAGAAAACAATTCTTAAAACAAAAAGAAAACTTTATTAAAACAAATGCAAACCTTAAAAGATAATTGGTCACCCTGCTCAAAAGTTATTCGTCGTTTGTCTACGTAGGAAATAGAAATATGTAAACCTATTGCATCACAGTTCCTTGTGTAAATTATGACCAATTTTGGTCTATGCAATGATTGTGTTCATTTTCATATACTCAAGTGTATTTTATATTTGACGTCTAATATTTGTTCCTGTCAACGGAAATGCCGATAATCCCATGAATATTCCTTTCGCGTATGATATTACGTATTCACGATTTTAACATAATCAGCCGCTTGTCGTTAGTTGAAGAAGGACCATTCAACAAAAAAATTTGGCCACTTATTAATTTTAAAATTTAAATTTTTTTATTTATAATTGTGTAATTATGAAGAATTTAAGTTATTTTCGAAAGGGTGTGTGAGTGTATGTAAGAAGTTAAGAATTGTAAAATCCTACTTCGAAAGTATATTTGTATGAGGTGATAGATGAAATACTTACTTGAAATATTTGATCCTTAAGATTAACTATTTTTAAGCATAATCAAACATCCGAAAAATTGTTTCAAAATTTAACATCGGTTCAAAAATAACTAGGGAGCATTTTTAAAGTGTGCGTGAACTCTCTTTGGAATACATTGGCAATATACATATACTTAGCAGTTCCCGCAAAATTACCATTATTTCAGATCAACTATTTCATTACCGTATCGTAACGTTGCAACTGCCCAACAAAAATGCTACACAAATATTTACTTAGAAAGTGTAAGTTGGGAGTCTTTTTTCTTGTTTTCGGCATTTTTTTTTTTTTTTTAATTTCAGTTTTTACTAAAGGCACGTTCTTTATGAATATTCGACTTTTTTATGTACCAGGGGGCAATTGTGATCATTCGTAACAATTTGCTTTGGCGTCTTTGAATACATTTAAAGCTGATTCCGTTTCCCATACCTGTGTTCATAGCTGCCAGATTTGACGATTTATCGTCATTTTGACGATTTTTGGTTTCAAAAATAGCAAAATGACGATTTGACGATTTTTTCATTGAAAATGACGATTTCCTGAATTATTAAAATTTTTTATAAATTGTTAGTTTTATTAATGTTTTTGTTACCAAATTCTCTCTTTTTTTGAGACAACAACTATTTCAAAAACAAAACTAAGTGATAGTAGTGTTTTCTTAATTATTGTTGTTAAGTTCAAGTAAAATAATTGCAAATAATATTGAGACAGGATAGTCAAAATTACTTATTTATGTGTAAACATAAAAATCAATTTTAAATACTGAATTCCATGAACTAAAATTTTAAGAGGAAATAATTTCTGAATTTCCACGGGGAAATTTTTATACAAAAACTTCTCCTATTTTAACAAAACGTCGAAAGCATATTCAGCCGAATAAATTTAAATAACAAAAATACGGAATTCTTTGAAAATATGTTGAATTCTATACTCAAAATGTTATTTAAAACTTAATAAAATAAATTGTTTTGAGATTGTAATTTAACCTGAATTAATAAAATATGCTGAATTCAACAATTTATTTATAAAATACTGTTTCACACTATTCAGTTTTAGCAGACCAGTTTTTGTTCAATTCTCTTTTGAACTTGCCATTTCATTTTATCAAACATGTCAATTCAATTTTCGTACTTTTTAATATAAATCAACATGCATGAAAAAAAACAAAAGGAAATAAGAAAATTGACAGTACCGTCAAGTTTGTACCCCTTTTGTTCTTATTTCCCTTCTCTTCCAAAAATACTTGCCTTGACGAGTGAGAATTATAGAAGTGAAAACGGACTAAGATATTAAATATTACACAATTTGTGTTTAACATAAAATTTTTTGTGATTTGTTATGTAAAAAGTTAAAATTTACGTATTTTGATATGTATTGTACAAGAGACTATATAAAATTGAATTTTTATGTTTTCGTTTTAATAAAGATTTCAAAATACTATTAGAAATAGTAACTTTTTATTTTTCCGATTTTTTTGACGATTTTTATAATTCGAAATGACGATTTTTTTCTTTTTTATCCGGATTTTGACGATTTTTTCCGAAATTTATCTGGCAGCCCTGCCTGTGTTCCATACACCATATAGATGTTTGATATTATGTTTTATTAATTTTTACAAGAGTTTAGTAAGAGTAAAAAGCATCATCTAATAAAATATTTGTCATAAGTAAAATAAGTATTTCGTCAATTATTTGTTTAAATAGAATTTCTATTCAACGTAAATCATTCACTTTAACTAGGTTTTTGTACACAGCGTTGCCCGTTTGTTTGAGAATTTGTAAACTTATATTTCAAATTTGAATAATCTACATGATCATCAAAATTTGTGCTAATAAAGAAATCGATATATTATTTTGCAGATGTCCTGATTAAAAGGTTCTGCTGTCGTCAGAACGCATTAAGGTCTTTAGGGCTTACAAGCTGTTAGAGATCAAAATTTGAGTATAATTTGGCAATAAAGTGTTTTATTTTTTTCGAAACGAGTCTCTGTTAAAAAATATTTCACAATATTATTCCTGAAAATTGTATATTAATATTTTGTCCAAATTGTTTTCGTATTCATTTGCATAAAGCTAAAATAGAAAATTCGTTGTCTTAAAACAAAATGTACGAAAAAGTACCAAACCCCAAATCTTTACCATTTTTCATCTTTTTGATAAGTTTTTTTGTCTTTTAATATATCGATATTTAAAAATTCAAGTCTGTAGATCATTTATTAGAATTGAAAGATGACTTTTGTAGCTGCAGAAAGGTAAAACAAAAATACTGCTGCTTCATAACAAATTTCTATCAAATCGGATTAGTCGTTTGAGATTGATTGTTTAAGAAATATATGTAGGTAGCAGTTTTACCCGTTTTTCCCTTTTTATCCCAATCTAGTCCAAGTTTTTAAAAATGGTTTTATGCGTGGTTGCGGAACAAACTATAACTATTATATTGTCATTTCCTGCAGAACAATTAATTTATAAATTTATTCTCTATTTGCAAAACAAACAATTTCAAACGTTCATTTTTAGAGGTTACCACCCTAATATGCCAATATATAATAGTGCTTGGCACCAAAGAAATGGATACTAGTTGTCCGCAGTTGATTGATGAAAATGCATTTTTTTGTAGATTAGATATCTCTGGTGTGGTGCATACAAAAACTAGTCAATTGACTCAATTGACTTAAAAACGATTAAACTCTATTACAGGGCCTTAGCTGTGATATGAGAAAACGTTATGAATAACAGAATGATGTTGCAAGGTCAAATATGCAAAAATACATACATACATACATTCTAGGTTAAATTCATTATTCCCATTACTAAAAATAGCAGTGGTAAATTTCACCTTGTTATATTCACGCATTCATAATGCATGTTTTTCAAGCCAAAACTTATTTGTTTGAAATTGTTACCTTCGGAATTAATTCTATAAAAGCTTTACTGAACAAACACAATATAGTAGAAACAGTTTTTATTACTGGTTTTAGAAGTAGTTCTTTCATCAGGGTTCCTTATAATTGTCACGCTTGGAACTAATTTCAAATTGTTTCTTTGATAGATTTAGTCTATGAAAATAATTATGAATTAGATGCTAAACACATGTAATTCTTTTTAATTATAAAAAATATACTATGTTAATTAAAAAAAAAAATTAATAGACGAAACATTTCAAATAAATATTACGAAAACAAAAATATGTTATTCCAGTATTCGATAATAATTGTGAATATGCATTCGGTAAAAATTATTTAGTTTCTTAAATTATTCGAATGAAATTACTATATAATGAAGTTTCCAGAAGATAGAAATAAAAATTTGCGGTTTGAATTTTAAGAATTGACAATATTTGATTAAATATAATATTATTACGCATTATACTCGATGTAGACCAGGTTATTGAAATCATCTATCTACTTATTAAAATTCGGTTTAAAATCCAAAATTTGCATAAAAAACGAGTAAATAAATATAGTAAATGTGATTTTCGAAAATGGGCCTTATTTAAGAGATTTAATTAATTATGGACATAATATTATGCCGGATGATTTATGTACTTATACATATGTATGTATATGAAACATATTTGTTAAGTATATTTGTATGGGGACTAGGTGAGATAATGGACCAATATCAATTAACCTTGGACCGAAGACATTCGCATACAATTGTAACCTGTACTTTGCGCACAATATTTACATGGACAGCCAGCCATCGTTCTGACATTGTCAAGTCATCTCAGAAAGTGCTACTGAGTCGATCGGTATACTTTCCACTATTATTGTGTATGGCATAATTAGCTTTGGACCGAATCATTACATGCGATGAAATATGGATTCATTACGATTACCCGAAAAATAAGAAATCGTAATGTATTTGGTGAACCAAAAGTGTCCTATTTATTATATGCTGCTGCAATCTGGCAAGACCTATTAAATACATCAGTACCTTTGAATTTTTCTTCACTCGTTAATCAAGTAGTCATACGATAAATCTGTATATTCAATTGGTTATGGGCCCAGACATGGCTGAAGGAATTTTTGCTGTCCAATTGTTTGATGCTCAAAATTTCGACAACTGGAAGTTTCGCTTGGAAATAGTTTTAGACGAACATGGTTTGCGAAAATTTGTTGAGGAAGATGTGTAAAATATTGTATTAAACGAGACAGACGTAGAAAAGATTGCTGATCTTCGTGCAAATGACAAAAAGGCTAAATTAATCATAACACGTCGTATAGCTGATGCATATTTAGAATATGCGAAAGATATCCTGTGTTGAATTTCCTTGGTAATGTATTTGCAAGTAAAAGTGTCTCAAATCAATTATTTTTGCGGAAAATGCTGCTTACGATGAAATATGGTGTAAAACTGAAAAGTTGGAGGCGCATTTCCTGAAATTTGGTGGTTTGGTGAAACAGTTTGTGGCTTCAGGGCTTGATATAATGTGCCATTTGTTATTAACAATGCCTGATTCATTTAATACCGTAATTACAGCAATAGAAACATTAAATCCCGAGGCATTAGAAATGGAATTTGTTAAAAACAGGCTATTGGAAGAAGATAGAAAAAGAGGAAACTATTCTAGTTGTTTTTAAATTTAAATGTCATTATTGTGGCAAGAAAGGGCATAAGAAAAGGAATTGCTCTAAATGGAAGCGTGATTACTCAAAACGTAATTGTAAAGCTAAATATAGACGATATGTTGAATCAGCATATTTATGCTGAAAAAGTTGTAAGTCTCCGTTTACACAGTCGAACATTTGGAAGTAAAACATTTACGGGTGGGGAAGAGAGAATCAATTTTTGTTCGGTACTCGGTGAACATGCTTTGTTGCCATTTTCATTGCTGGAATTTACTACAAATTATTACACAGCACGGGTAAGAGAAATGTGAAAAAAGCAAATAATAATAAAATGTGTCTGACAACATTGTTCGACCGCGAATAAGAAAACAAAAGAGAATTCTAGATGTTTTTCTTCCAAATGTTTGACTGTGTTAACGGGGACTTACAAGCGCTTACATATCGTGTAAATGCAAAATTTTTTCAGCATACGTATGTTTAACAACATTTGCTAACACTTTGCACAACAAACGTATGTTGTTAATTTTAGCATATCGTCTAAACAGCATATTATTAGTATTTGACAAATTTCCTGCGTATGTTGACAGATATGTTATTTGTTGAAAAGCGTATGCAAGCTTTTCAGCATTTGGCAAATTCGTATGCATATGCGCCGCATGCGTAAGCCCAGCAGCCGATAGTTTTTTTTATGTAAATAAACTTTTTATTGCATAATAATCGATTATTTTTCTTTAACTAACGATTTAATTGTATCGTGAATTCTCTTTCAATTAATTGTGTTAATCGATTATTCCAAAAAATAATCGATAGACATCCAGGAACAAAAAGAAATAGAAAAAGAGAAGAGGAACAAACGCATGGTTGAGCGTTTTTCGTGACTGCCAGATGAATTTCGGAAAAAATCGTTAAAATCCCGATTAAAAAAAAAAACTCGTCAAAATGACTATAAATCGTAAAATCTGGCAGCTATGTTTGTGTCCCTTTTTCCCGCATTTTGTTGTATATAATTTTTACAAACGTTGTCGTTGTTTACTATAGGCTGACAAAATACATTTGTATACATACAATAAATACATAAAAGGCTGCAATAAAAAGTGGAGTCGCATGAAATGAAATCGGTCTACCCTAAGCTGTACACTCTTGCACAAAAAATATTGCATTTTGATGGGTACATCTGAACCATCCGAGCGGCTTTTTCCGAAGCAGGCGAAATAGTAAAGCAAAAACGGAACAGATTAACCAGGCAACGGCTATCAAAGCTCCTATTTTTGAATTATGTGCTAAATAAATGATTTTTTTTAATAAGTAATAATAACTTTTGTATTTATGATAATTTTTAATTTTACCTAAATATATCGATTAAATTTTTCCAATTAATTGCAATCAATCATTTTTTATTTTCGAATAATCATATAATCCATTAATCGATTATTCTTTTTTTACCATCACTACAAACAAGCACACAAAACGCAATATAGTGGCCGGCGCACAGTGGGTTCAATGACACCGAAAGTGGCGATTAACTCATGGGAGCCGTAATATGCATAAAAAGTCATATTTTAAAAAAACATACTCTGAAAAAAAAAAATTTTTACGATTTTATAGACATTTTTATTTTTTTGAAAATTATAGTTTGTTTCAGAATTTTCGCCGTAATTTTAAAATGGAAAGTGATTTTTGTAAAAAAACAGAAACAAACGAAAGCTTATATTGCCTTCTTTCTAAAAAATAAAAAAATGAATGTATATTTTGAATAAATATGAACATACGTTTAATTTAAAGTCTGAATTTAGGTTTTGAAGGATTTCGAGAATTTTAGAACTTTTTTTAAAAACGCAATTTTTTTTGTTTATCAATAAATGTCATGCACCTAAAAAAAACCATATTAAACAAAAAAAAATTAAAAAAAAATGTTTGTCTGTTTGGGAACGTTTTTTCAATTTTGTGAAAAATGCGCTTAATTTACAAATTTTATTGTAAATTTAAAATAAAAAGCTATAAATGATTAAATAAAATTTAAATATATTGAATATATTATTAAAAAGATAAATAAACAAGTTCGAGTGCTATATTCAGTTGTGCCGAATCTTAAATACCCTCCACCTAAACGTAATAAAGAAATACAGAAACTACACTAGACAAGAATATTCTTATTCTGTGTTCTATTCAGTCTTAGTGCAAATTTTATTAGTATAGGATATATTGTTTGAAAGACAATTTTACGACCAACATAATTTATGTTAAATATTTTGAAATTTTATCTAATTTCGACCATTTATAAATGATGTAATTACCGATTCTTACTGTAATTTACAGAGTTTGTTTGATTTTCATAATAATCTTTTTTTTCACCTTTATTTATTTATTGAATATTCATATACTGAAATGACAATAAGTATTTATTTATTTATTTTGATACCCTGTACAACAAAACTAAAAGTTTTATAATTACAGTACAGGATGAGTTTTACGCTAACAAATTTATAGAATAAATGACAAAAAGACAAGATCACATAAAATAACTTAAAAAATAATAATAATAAATAATAAAAATAAAATTAAATTAAAAAAAATTAAAAAAATTTTAAAAATAATAATAATAACGTAGGTATAAGACTATGTACTAAAGTAGTTATATAAAGATTTCCTAAATTCCATTGCGTTGCTCAAAAACTGTATCCTTGGAGGTAGCGAGTTCCAAAGACGAATAGAATAGATGAAGTATTGATATTCCGAAACTAGTTTTTTATGTCGTATTTGAATAAGGTTTTTATTCCTCCTTGAACGAGTGAAAACGAGCCGCTTAAAAAAATAAGATGGTTCATTTGTAAAAATTATCTTATTATTCAAATCTTAATACTAAAAAGATAATAATAAGCCCAGCCAGTGCTAGACAAAAATTTTTATGATACTAAAAAAATTTCACTTCAACTGATCCAGTCATCTGTTTTGCGCTTGAGTTAAAGCAAGGGTATCCCTCCTTCTCAACCGATTGTGGCCACTAAAGTTAAGGATGTCTCGTGCAAGTGGGTTTGGATGGTGTTCAAGTTTGCTGACGTACTTTGACGCATATTTTGTAAATTCGACTTTTACTAATGGCACGCCTAGATCTTTGTGGATTCGAGAATTTTTAACATACCATGGAGCTGCAGTAATTATACGTAGAATTTTATTTTGACCCCTTTGAATTTTTCAATATTTGATGCTGAGGCCGTACCCCATAATTGTATTCCAATTATGGAAGAAAATATATACTTTGTTGGGTCTCAGATGAATATTAAAAAAGTTTCACACGAAATGACAAATGTAATATACCCTCATTCACCACTCTTGGTGGTGGAGGGTATAACAACAACAACATAAAGAATATTATTAAAAACATGAACAACAACAATTAATATACAAAAACAGTAATAATAACAGCAGCAATCGCCAGATCATATCGAGCCATAACCGCCGAAAAAATGTATCCCACAAACTCAAAATTTTACAGGGGAAGGTTTTTTTTAAATAAAATCAGTTTGAATAAAGCCATTGTTTTAAAATTTATAATGTAAATAGTGTTTTGTGTAATACATTTAATTTTAATAATTTTAAATGATGTTGAACTATTGATTTCGATAAAAAAAACAACAATCGATTATGGTGTGGGATACATTATTTTAGCGGTAATGGCTCGATATGTTTTGTTGGTAAATTAGACCAACGACACTTTTTACAAAGAAATTAATAACTTCTAAAATGCACAAAAATGCACTCTACATTTTTGTAACATATTAGATATATATTTATTCTGTAATATAAACCATAAATCTCGACACGAATGTACACGAATACTTAAACTATGAAAATTAAAATTTTTTTGGACTTCTAATATAAAACACAAAAACAAAAACACTTCCACACCAAATTTGTTATACAAACTTTAGCATGATGTTCGCAGAACTACCTGAACTTGATGGTTTCATAGCTAAATTGGTCACTTTTTTTAATAAATTTGTAAAAAAAATAAGATTTTTAACAAAGTAAATTTTCAGTTTTTCTATCTTTTTTCCAAAAAAAATCACAAAACTTTCATTTTGATCTCTCACTGCAAACACACCAGAGCACTTTAGATATTTATTTTTTCAGCTAGTGATGTAGAATTTTATAGGCTGTAAGCAACTGCAATCAGTTTTGACGATACTTTAAATTTCTTTTTTGAATTAATCCTCGAAAACTGAGTATTTCAACCCAGTGTGCGGCGGCATTGTTCAAATTAATCGACACAGGTCTCTGGAAATACACTATAACCCAACAGACCAAAAAATAAGTAAAGTATAATAGTACTATAGAAGAAGCTTTTAAAAAAAAATACTTAAGTTTTTTTTAATCATGTTTGATAAACTATTATCCTTCACAATATGTTTTTAAACATAGTATATAATAAATAGTATACAATAAATATATATTAAACATGCTTGTCATATTTTGTCATTGTTAATTTTGATTTAAAATAAAAAATTATATTTGTAAAAATGTTTTGTTTATCCGAAAAGTTGTGATTTTTTTTTTGAAAAAGTTACCCCCTGGCCCACGATGTCGAACGATAACGTTCGCTTAGATAAGACTTAACTTTTTCCTTTTTTAACTATGGCTAAAGGTTTTTTATTATTTATTTTTTTAAGGAGAAAGACTTGTCGTCGTTAGCCAAAGCTCCGAGTTTTCTTATTTGTAAGCATAACCAAATTCTACAATTGTTGAAATAAGCTTATTCTACAATTGTAGGTATAAGCTTATCTTTATTTAGTTTAATAAAATATTATTTGGAGAAGCTTTTTCTAAAATTGAGAATATAAGCTTATTAAATAATTATTTCAGTACTATTATCACGAGGGTTCCTTTTTGATTATTCTACAATAATTTAAAAGTGTTTTTCTATAGTTTCTCAAGTCTTTTTAAAGCCTAAGGCTTATGCTCACAAGCTTTATTATAATATTTTTCTAAAGGGATTTGGTCTATTGGGAAATTATTATAAATGTTTTTCATGTTTTCGTGCATTATTTGCATATGTATTTAGTGTATAATTTAGCTCGATTTTGTTGTTGGTAAGTTCTGCAATATTTTATTATTTATTATTATTGTTTTTTACAATAAAATATGCTCTGTTTCTTTATATTATGAAGATTATAGAAATGGATGCAACTGAAGAATTCTTGGACAACTTTGGATACGTGGAAGTAGATCTACATTGCTCTGGCGAGGAATACGAACAATATAAAATACTACAGCCAGTAAAGAAAGTGCGAAAAAGTTACAAGCAAATTAGATTTATTGATGTTATTTTTATTATTTAATTTTATTTCAAAAATTACACATAAAATACAGAAGTAGAATAATAATTAAAACATGTTGTCAAGCTGACTAATTTCACAAACAAATGTTTATACGACTCAGCATATATAGCACCACATAAAATTCAACATATCGTATAAACACAAAAATCGTATGCTAACTCTTATGTTGACATTTCATTTGCGGACATATGCTGACATCAAAAAATTTGCTACTTTCAACATATCGTGTAAACGTTTAACATATGGCATAGGAATTTGCTGCTAATTTTAATCATATGGCTGTCAGCATATACTTATATGCTGATTCAACATATCGTCTAAACCAGGAGTGCCCAAGCCCTATACTCTTGGTGCTCTTTTGTATTTGTAAAAACTCTTAGCTATTGGCTGTGTGTTTTGTATACTCATTACAGCACTCAGCACTACCCTGTAGGAAGTCAAACACATTTTTAAGTAACTTCAAACTGGTTTTTTAATAAACACATCTAGTTGCTTAAGTGACTTTTTTTCTTGTCGTCGACTCATTATTTTAACATAGGCATGTCATAGGCTGTAGTCAATTGGTCACCTCTGCATGACTTTTAAATTGACTACTAATTACTTATTTCCCAACCAATTTATAGTTAATTAAAAAATTGGTTATTAATAATCGGTTTATACTAAATTATTTAAAAACCACTTTTTTTTAAATTAAATTTTAAACAATTTAATTTTAATTCTTTTTTGTCAAAATATATACATACATATATATATACGTATATACAATATATATTTATAAATAGAAATAATTATTAAAATAAAAAAAAAAATAAAAAAATAAATGACTTAAAATAAAAGTTGTAATGAAAACAAGTAAAATGCAAAGTTTGTACTGCTCATAGAAAGGCTGTTTTCATAAACGCAGTATGCAATGCAACATTTCATTGCATAGAGTTCATAATAGCATTTAGAAATATAATTTAAAAACTTTTATCACATAAAATATAAAGATATTAAAATGGAGCACCGTTTACCTCAAAGACCTTGTTTGCTTTGATTGACATGTGACATTTGACTTCAGCTTCTTTTGTTTTCTTTTTTTACATTTTGCTTTTATTTATTTCTTACATGTTGTGCTTCCCCCCTTTCAAACTCACTTTTCAAAGAAAACAACAGCGCAAGAGACTTGCGCAATATGTTTGGTTGATATCTACATGAGATTTAAACCAATTTGTAGTCATTTGCAAAATAATTAGTTTATAATTAATGTTTTTTATCAACTGACTATTTTATTTACTACAGGGTTACTACAGGGTAGCAATACGAAATACACAAACAACTTTGCCTTATTTGTAAACATTGGTGACTGCGATCGTCAATGTAGATTTTGTTTTTGTTTAACGTATGATACCGTTAAAAAAAGTGTGTTCTTTCTTTGTATGTATTGGCTTTTACAACAAAAAATACTGAATAAAAATTTGTTTTTATTTAAATGTATTGGTGTTTGCTCTTACATAAGCAACTTTTGGGCACTCCTGGTCTAAACTTACCTTAATACAGCTCAAACAGAAAATACAAGTACACTTAGGTCTTTTTTTATGCGGTAGATGCGTTCCAAAGAAAACCGCATAAAGAAAATCCGCATAAAAAAAGGCTGATTTTCACACAAAATGGATGATTCGTTCAAAAAAGTTGAAAAACCGCATAACTTCAAATTTAGGTGTAAAAGTTAGACCAAAATCGCATAAAAAAGTCACAAGATAAAAAAATAACCAAAAACAATTCATTTATTTATTATAAAAATTACATAAAAAGGGTCAGTCAATTTTATTACATTTATCTGCTTAAACAGGTTTATAAAAGTTAAAAATGTACGAACTAAAAACCAAAAAAAAATCATTTATAGAATTTAAAATTTGATACTTAAATGTAATATGTAATGTCTTACCATATATTGGAATCACTACTTGATAATGCATACAATCTTTATTTAGAATATTTTGATCTGTTTTTTTAAAAATAATTTGTCATTAATTTTTGAGTTGTATTTTTTTTAACTGATTGTGTTGTTGGTGATATCCTGACATAAGGTTACAAATTTATCTATTGAGTTTAAAGGCTTTTTCAGTATCTGGTTCGTTCAGAAGGATTTGATTTTGTACCTCATTAGCTGTCTGAAGAATTTTTGCAACCGTTTGAACATTGAGTGGTGCTATAATGTCTTCTTCACAATCACTTTCTGGATTTTCATAATTTTCTTTCAAATTTTGAAAATTACTATGCAGTAGTGATGCCAACAAAATAATTCTGAAAACTCAATGAAAACAATAATACATACAAAAAAAGTCGATTTTAAAACCGCATAACTTCAAATCCGCATAAAAATAAACCGCATAAAAACAGACCTAAGTGTATTAGCTTTGTTGCTGATTAGGATGGTTTGGTTAGGTTCATCCGTAAGTTCTAGTATGAAATGGATTTTAGATTCAGGAGCAAGTGACCACGTGGCTAAAGACGAACATTTCTTTGAAAATCTCAGAAAGCTTAATAATGCAATTTTTATTAATGTAGAATTTTGATACAAACGGAAATCCTAGAGAGTATAAGGCTAGAGGTTTCTCTCAGCGTAAAGCAAATTACCACAAGGTTTAAATAATGAAAACGGTAATGTATCCAAATTAAACAAAGCTTTATATGGTCTCAAGCAAACTCCCAGAATGTGGAACGAAATGTTCAACGAATACATACAAAAATTACACTTTAAGCGGTCGGAAAATATTACTGCTTATACATTCGAAAACAAAATGGTAATATTGTTTATTTGCTTCTTTATGTCGATGATTTACTACTTGTAGGAAATGATATTAAGGAATTTGAAACTGTAAAGTTGCTATTAATGGAAGAATTTGAAATGAAGGATTTGAAAGAAGCTAATGTTTATTTGGGTGTTAAAAAAAATAGAAATTTCAACAAATCAGAATTAAGAATAAGCCAGAAAACTTTTGTGAAAAATTTATTAATCCGTTTTGAAATGGAAAATGTCAATGGTATTGATACTCCCATGGAGCAAAAGTTGACACTTGAAAATAATCCATTAATTACAACTACACAACATCGTTACAGAGAATTAATTAATAGGTTGTCTTATGATAATCATTGGCAATATTTGAATCGTATTCTTAAATCGGATAATATATTAATTAGCTATTCAGATGTAAAGTGACAGTGAAGATCGCAAGTCTGTAAACTGAAACTTGTTTCAAGTTTATGGATGCTTAGTTTCCAGAAAGCTTTTGATCGCCAATCTAATTATCGAAAAGCCAATAGAGCATCAATGAATAAAACACATTGACATCAAATATAATTATTTTCGAAATTTAGTACAAGACAAAGAAATTAAAATTGAATACAAGCCATGTAAAGAACAAGTTGCTGAGTTATTCACAAAGTCTTTACCAAAGTTACATTTATTAAACGTTTGAATTTTATGTTCCAAATTATATTATACTTATTTAATTTTTCTTCACTCGTTATCAAGTAGTTATACAATAAAGTTTATTGAATAAACGCATTTAATTGTTGTCTTTAATATTTTCAATAAACTTTTGTATAAAAATATTTCCTTCTAAATCTGTCTATTCATTTAAACAATCATAGGGAATCTATACCTAGTGCAACTGATGATTACCTTTAGAGAAATTAAGTAAATATAATTACGAAAAATGTGTGTACCCCTTAAGTTTCCAGCAAATAACTAAGAGTCATTAGCTATAATATAAAATCATAAACATCGCATAATGAATATGATACAACTTATGTAAAATAAATATGAAACTTGAATTCATATTATTTATTTGCAAGCACATTTTTTTTAAATTTTTGTTTGCGTTTGATTATAAATTTAAATGTTTTAATATTTAATTACACTTTGTAAGATATAAATTATGTCATGCGTTTTTACGTGTATTGATATATTTATTGATTGATTGATTACGCATTCGCTAAATTGACATTTGCTACATACCAAATATATGTATGTAAACCGATGTCATAAATAAAAAATGTGAAACTACCAATTGTAATTGTAGCCTTTCAGTTCATGAAGGTGGCATAATTAATAATTTTCAAGTTTAAGACGGTTGGTAAGTGTAAGTGTAGGATGTATAGATATATATATGTATGTATGTATATATAAATTCATAAATTTTTGCAAAAACAGAAAAAGTCCATATTTTCCCCTTGTGAATGCACCACCAAACTTCAGAGCCGATGCGGCTCTAGTTAACGTTTCCCTACCCTTCTAATATTTTTCAGAAAGTGTTTCTACAATAAATAGAACAATTTTAGGTGTGGGGACGGTCTGTAGCTTGAATTTTTTTTGTCCATATAATCTTGAAACTCTCTAATGTACATACATACCTACATATGTATTTATGTGTGTAAAAGGAAGTCCCTTTATTTTCCGTTTACACATTTCCAAGATGTGTGAAGAAAATCACTCGCATACATGTATATTTGTATATTTGTATGTATAAATATATCTGTGTGAATACAGTTGTAATAGTTTGTAAAGGTATGTATGTATGTACTTATGTATATTTGCATGAATTTTTGTGATAATTATTGTTTGGTCCATTCTAGAAGCATTGGTAAGTTAACGGTCCACTGAGCTCCTTTAAGGCGATTTTCTGAAACGTCCCAAGTGTTTTTCATTTTGTTTTATATACGTACAAGTGTTTTACTTTATTTTGTGTGTTTTTTTGTGGTCATGTTTCTGATTTAAAATTTGTTGCCAAGCAACTTATTTTCATATATTCTATATACACATACTTGCACTACATAATACATATATATTATATGTTTGTATGTACATATATGCATGTGCATGAGTTTTAATCCTTTCTAGAAATTTAAATTTACTGGTAATTGTTAAAATACAGACATAATTTGTTATATACTCTTCGTTGTACATATACGCATGTGAATACTGGTTGTGTGTAGTAACTATACATATTGCCCTGAAAATCCTGGAACTCGGTTTTTTTCTGATATTTCAAAGGATGCCGAATTCATCAAGTATTTAAAGTAACCTTGAAAATATTTAATTAACCATAAAAGTGAGGTTAGAAATTAAATTGGATGTCAAATTATAAAACGCCATGCATCGATCTGTAATTGTCTGACATTTTTAGTCGTAACTTGGAAAATGCGACATGTATGTACTTTGATAACAATGTCTTTTATCCAATATTTCAAAACAATTTTGTATACCAATGATTTTCCATATCTATGTGTTTTTTATCGTTCAATGTAATTAAAAAAAACACAAATTTAATTTGTGGTTTCTCCTTTAACCTTTAAGTGGTGGAGAATTTCATATCACTTTAAAGTCCATGTTCGAAAAAAGACAATGAAAATATTACAAACATTCTTTGTTTTATCGAAATGTTTCGTATTAAAATTGAGCCAAATCGGTTCAGTAGGATTTGAGTTTACAGATATTTTTCAGTTATTTTTTGCAATTTTCTGCAAATATAATGCAGATAGTATCATAAAATTTTGCACACTTTATTTTTATTATAGAAAGACAAGATCCGTAGAAAATGGTAAGAATCTGTCCACGATTTCTTATAGCCCCTATACAAATGTCTTCCCGGAATATGGCTTCATGGTACATAAATGTACCTAAACCAATATCTATATAAAATTCAGCAAAAATAAGTTTCATGCTAAGTGAAATCTCAAAATGATATTTTGTTTGCATCGGTCTATATTTTGACGTAGCCCTATATAAAGTCCACTTCCGAAAATCACTTAAATGTTTATAATTCTCTTATAAACATCACTATCAAGTTGAAATTTAACACAAATAATCCACATATACATACACAGATGATTGGTTTATAATGGGTCATAATTCCCGTCTGAGGACCACTTCCGAAAAGCTCATTAACTTACGTATACATTGATACCGTACCGAAATTTAACAGAAATCAGTTTCAAAAATTATACTAATGGCTTTTGTAAAAATTAGTCCATAATTTGATATAGCTCCCGTACAAGCTCCACTTCTGGGAATAATCACAGATTAATAGAGGTGACAATTTTGACGTTTCAAAAAGCCAAAATCAGTTTCCTAAGGCTTTCTGGTACCTTATTTATTATGTGTTAAAGTAAATCGCTTTATGTTACACGCTGCGAAAATATAAACAAAGCGCGGTTCTAAAAGAAAGAGACAAATAAAAATTCTTGATTATAACTGCATTATATGCATAAAATTCTTGGCCCAAATAAATAGAAATTACGGTACAATATTTTAAGATTCGGCACGGCCTATAATAAACTCTTACTTGTTTGAATTTAATATTTTTTTTAATCTTTGGTAAAATTAAATGGCTTAAAATTTATATGAATTACACATCTTCTAGTAAAATAATAATATGAGATCAAAAAGGTATGAAGTCTTCGTTTGACCACCTGATCAAAAATATTAATGGTAATTTGTTCTGAGGTCGTAACAACAAGAATTCTATTATTTTATTTGTAAATTAGTTTAATAATTTGTTGCAATGTAAAAACTATTAACGCATCAAGAATGTTTTTATTATTGCTGTAAATGAGATTTTAATATACGAGTATGTATCTCTTGTACGAGTAGTACTATTCATGGACTTTTAGGGGTTTTGTTTGCATGTTTGCTGAATTTTTTAGATATTAGTTGATATATTTGTTAGGTTTTTTAATCGAATTGCATCTTCATACACTTGCACTTTATACCACAAAACTCTAAAATAGTTTAGTAAAATTTATAATTGCAAGAATACCTTACTTTGGATAATACTGTGTTCAGATATGCACCTTTGTTGCGATAATCGCAATAAACGCCATTATTGAGCTCAATATTCCATATAAAATCGCAATTAATTATTGCTCAATAAGTACGAAATTGTTATAACATTGAGTAAGATTTCGAATGCAACACTGTTCACAACTGTGTTTAGTGAGCAAAATTGTATAAAATGGCAAATGTCAACAAAAAAAATCAAAAGAAATCATTAAAAAATCAATGTGAAGGTAAGTTTGTTTACATAGAAATACACAACCATTTAGAGTATTTTTTGTATGTATGTTTGTTTTGGGCTATTTATTTCTTGCTTTTAGTTTTTATTAAGAAATAAAAACAATATTGTTTTCCAGCTGTCAAATGATTATTGAGTAAGCTTAAAATTGCACATGCCTGAACACTTAAAATAATATTGTCAATTAACCGAATATTGACTCAATAAAGTTTCATATCTGAACACAGTATAAGAAAGGAAACTATAGATAACAGTCATTGCTCATTCGCTAATATTGTAAAACGTCAGAAAGGTAACAAGTATGTATAACCACTTAGCCTAGCATGTACATGCTTTAATACGATTATATATGTAGTATCTGAAATATTTGTGGTAGGCAGCTTCTTGAACTCACTAGTTTTTGGTTTTTAAACCAAGTTTTCAATATGTCAGTTTTAAAGATCAGGGGCATTTAAAAATATGTCGTTACCAGTCTAATGTACATACTGTGAGGCTCAAAATAAAGTCAACAGCAAATATTATTAAAGGAAAAGCTTAATTACATTAATATATAGGTGGTATAATTAATATCTTAGAAAATTATATTGTATTTTTATATAGTTATTAAAGTAGAATTGAATTCACAAAACAATGAAAGCCGGTAAAAATAATTTAATTTATCATTAAACGAGATTAAGTTGCGACGTTAAGTAGTGAAATATTTAAATGGACAGACAAACATCAATTTAGACTCGGCAAATCACAATAGACTTACATAGTAAATCCCTGCGTGAAATAGGTAAAATCCAAACACAACACCATAGAAAATTTTAAAAAACTGATGTAAGATCTATAGTAAGATCAGTAAAAGGAAACGTATATCAAAGAACATCCAAACCAAACGTTTGAATTTCGCAAATAATATTTTTAAATAATATTCTTTTCACCAATGAAAATATTGTCAGCTGTGATAAAGGCAACAAAATATTGAATACAATGTTTTGGATAATTTTAATATACCTGCTTATTTTATTTTGACGCGAAAAACCTGGTACTTTTCCTTTAAAATTTAATTATTTTTGTAGGTTCCTTTTATTTTCTAGTTTTTCTTAATAAGTTATATTTTGCTTAAGTTACTTATGAATTAAGCAATATACATATTTTTCCTACTAGCATTTGGAAGATTGTTTTATCAAAAATCACTTAACTAAGTCTTCCTCGAGTACCTTTGACGATCAAAAACTGCTAAATCAATTGCGCGCTTGAAAAAAAGACTCGAAAATGATTCGTGATTATGCTTAAAAAGTAATTTATCGAAAATACAATAACAAAATATACATCCATCGAAAATGATCCAGGTGTTTGAGATATGACTTTTTTGAAGTTATTTATGAATAACATATTGCTCACCTAGATGATGAAATACTAATTTTAATTCTGTTATTTTTATTTCTAACCTACCCCAGCTCATTCAAATACCTAAACGGAAAGACAAACACATTCCTTTCAATGGTTAAAGGACGTATAATGAAAGTTTTTCCTGCAAAAGATGGTTCAATTCGTTTTGCTGAAATCAAAACTTACAATAGCATTCATTATACGTCGACCTATCTCTAAATTAGCAATTTCAACATTAGAAAAATGTGAATCAGGTTGATTCACAGGGGGGAGAATGTTAGGGCTTTGAATTTACTTTACATAAAAATAATTTGTTCAAAAACTAAATTTTAAATATGTTATACATATGTAGCTTTAGAAATATTATTTGTTTGTTATATTTCTTCATTGATTCAAAAATAAATAAATGTTCAACGACAAAAAGTATATAAAAATAAATACTGTTTTGTAAGAAATGATATTTAAATAAAAAAAAATTATGTCAGCCAAACAAATAAAAAGATTGGCAAAAAAGGAAGCCGAAAAATCAATATCGCCAAAACACGAGAAAACTAAATCTTAGGACAATCAAACAAACAAGAGAGTTATTTTAATGGTGACATTTTAAATAATTCTGATTCTAGAAGTGATATGACTGAAAAAAAAAAAATCAAAAATACTCGCAAAAGATTAGAAATACAACTAAGAAATGACTCTCGAAAAAGACTTGCAAATCATTAAAAATATGAGTCACAAAATGTCGAAACTGATCAGACAATCGGGTAATAAAAGACTCCTCAAGAAGAGTCGCGGGTAGAGTACCATTTTCTCCCGAGAAAACAATCATTTATGACCAAAAAATGAGCTCATATGGAGTGGAGTCATAAATAACTGGAATATGATCACTTATTTACTGAAATGCTTGCAGGGTTGTTTTAAATTTGTACTTGTGGTATATACATATGTATGTGAATGCAATAAAACATTTTTTTAAACAATATTATGTGTTTATCTTATATTGACGCTCACAGTACATACATACATAGTATAAAAGTATTTTTATATAAAAATATGATTGTACATACGCGTATGTGTGTAGTTATATACATAAGCATGTATGTGTAGGTATATTAAGTAGAAAATTTTATATATACAAAAGTTATTTACTAATTTTACTTTAAGAAAGATATCCGACCAACAACTTGATACTAATTTTAAGATGTTTTTATTTTTATGTACATACGAGTATATGAAATGTATTGAAAATGTATATAAAATTTACAAACGAATATACATTAATAACTTTTAATATGTAAAGATAAAACATTTTCCATTTACTTTATTTCTAATTTAACCCTTCGACTCATTTAACAATTTTTGAAACTAAGGTTTATGTTTCTTTCACTGAACTTTGATTTTCTATAACCAAAAAGAACCATATACGAGTATATAGACTGCAACAATTTTCTAAAATACATCTTATCAATCATGACCTTTATAATGACTCTTTGGAACTCCGATTTTCTGTAACCAAAAAGAACCATCAACATATATATGTTACATTCAAAAGACTTCAAAAGACAAAAATGTTCAAACATGGCGATTTGCGTACAAGGGATATACAATTATCTAAAAAGAAATTAAAGAGACAGTGAAAAATAGGAATCTCTGCAGATTAAACAATTATTTATTTAAATTCGTTTAATTAAGTCCCGGTTTACATTATGAAATTTTTGTCGCTGCGATTCTTGCTTTGTAGGCGAGAGCGGTGAGCCATTTTAAAATATGCATGTACGACTCACCGCTCTCGCCTACAAAGCAAGAATCGCAGCGACAAAAATTTCATAATGTAAACCGGGACTAAGTGTTAATCGTTATAACTTATGCTTGGTTTTACTATGTCAGTTTTGTTGTCAAATTGTCCAAATTGTTGGTAATTGCATAACAATTTGGACAATTTGACAACAAAACTGACATAGTGAAAACCAAGCATTATACATATACTTATACATATACAGGGGTGTCATAGAAACCAATATTGTCAGAATTGGTTTTAAAACCGACAAGAAAAAATGCTTTGGTTGCATAGGGCACTGCTACACGTTCAATAAATATCGTGATACTAGAAATATCGTGATACTAGAAATATCTTGATATTTATTGAACGTGTAGCAGTGCCTTATGCAACCAAAGCATTTTTTCTTGTCAGTGTTAAAACCAATTCTGACAATATTGGTTTCTATGACACCCCTGATAATGATTATAGATAAACTCTTACAGAATCGAAACTGCCATACCGAAATCGCTCTCGTGGTACAATTTACATTGAATATTGTTATTGGGTATGTAACACTCTTAATTGTTTTTAATTTTTATATTTTGAATTTATTATATAGAGGAAGAAATAATTGTAAATAAGTTTAGAAACAAACTAAATACTAAATGTAAAGTTAATGATTTATCAGGCACTTGTACACTCACATTTAACTTACTTGCCATTAATATATGGATGTCGTATGACAAATTCTTTAAAAAGCTTACAATCAGCGCAAAACAAGGCGCTTAAAATAGTTTATAACCTTCCACTACGTTATGCCACTGTCAACTTATACAAATACAATGCTAAACACATCTTGCGAGTTCGGGGTTTATATAAACAGCAAATGTTGTTGTACATATTTAAGTCTATACGAGGATTTAGCCCAAAAGCAGTCAAATTTTATCCAAATATAAGACGTACTGGTAGAACAAGATAGTCATTTAACTTACGAATTGCAAGATGTCGCATTGAATGCAACCATGCAACGTATTGCATCTGCTGGTCCAATTGAATGCAATAATTTACCAGTAAGACTAAAAAAATATATCCATTAAATCATCCTATAAACATAATCTTAAATAATATATTTGTTAAATAATATAGAAACACTTCTAATATAATATATTTATTTCTATACACGATTTGTTTTTAAATATATACATATGTACATATATATAAATAAATATTGTTAATATGATTTTCATAATGACATGCTATTGCCTCTATAAAATCTATAAGGTGCTGAAGCTTCAAACTAGAATTTGAAACAATATTTATTTGTCAATAAAATTAAATAAATAAAAAAAAAATTATCGTCTATAATTATTACTAGTCAATAAATAACTAAGAAATATTAATAACAATTAATATGCAATTAATATTTTTGAGGTTGTGTTATAAAAATTAATTTCAAATTGCTAACCCTCATAAATATGTACAAGTATAATAAACAAATTTTGAAAATAAAACATCAAAATACGCAAATAAATAAAATACTGCTTACTTTACAAGGTACCAGTCATCAATTTTCCATTTTATATAAAAAGTTTTTACATTTCAGCGCTTGCGTTGAATTCTCACAGCAAACTGAATAGCTTTTAATTTAGGTTTTCAATCTGAAAATACCTTTCAATAAGTCATATGCATTTCACTGAGAATCGTCGTTTTATTAATATTCATTATTGAAAAAATTAATTCAATGTCAAGCATTACTTATCAAATATGAAACAAATTTAGCTTGAGATTGCTTGGTTATGAAACCGCGACATTTTTTCTTAGCAATAATAAGTAAGAGCTTATATTCCTTATCGGATTCCTTGTATCAGATTTATCGTCATAAAATATTTTATTGTTATTTCTATGTATTTGAGTCTTTATAATTTTATTTGCCTATATCACAGCTTGTCAGCTATCCAGATAATCTTCCTCTTTCATCATTGATTCTTTCATTGTAGATTCCATAAAAATTGGTCTATTTTAACTATAAATCAATTAAATTTGTGTACACTTTCGTTCTGTTACTTTTTATGTGAATTTAGTTCTACTTTAATAAATACAAAAATGCTTTTTGTCGGTCACAGTATATGTGGATTATATGTCTCGAATTTCAACTTGATAATGATGTTTATAAGAGAGATTTTCGGATATGGACTTTATGTGGGGGCTATGGCCAAATATGGATCAAATATATATCCGAAAATCACGTAAATCTCTTATAATCATCATAATTATATATATATAGATATATATGTGCATTATTTGTGTTGAATTTCAACTTGATAGTGATTTTTATAAGAGAATGATTTTTTGAGAGTATGTTATTTTCGGAAGTAGTTCTAAAATGGGGCTCTGGCCACGTTTTATGATTTCCTGTACATTTGACAGCTCGTAGACCGATCTTACCATTTTAAACAGGACTTGTATAATATGCCGATTTTGCTCAATTTCAATACCAAACATTTCAGTGAAGCAAACATTTTGGGAAAAAATTTATTGTTGTATGTATGTTTTTGGAAGCTTATCGTGCCGTGAACAGACGGACAGGCAGAAGGTGTGGTCTGTTTTTAATGATGTTATGTACTTGAGTGTTTTTAGTTTCGTTCCCTATTCTTTATTGCATTTCCATACAACGCTCCAAACCGTTATTATGGAATACAAAGAAAATGAGATATTCAAGCTTTGGGTGCAATATATTTGAATCGATCACTGAGCTTTTTTACTCTGATCGATCAATATTTCTTATTACACTGCAATTTCTTAACATAGTATTGAACATAGAACTCTGCCTTTGCTCCACATATATATTTCATACAATGGAATGAATGACAAAATTCGTATGAGTCAAATATGTATATTAGTCAAATATGTATATTTTTAACCCTAAAAATTCCCCAGTAATATATGTTCATCCCTACCAAATCCCCAGATCCCCAAACAAAAATTGTATCCTATATGCCAAAAAGTAATTTCCTATTTGGGGATGAATCCCAAAACTGAAACACAGCTACTATCTGTCATTAAGATTTTCATTGAAATTAGTGATTTAATCGATATACTCACCCTTCACTAGTCTCCCGTTTCCGGAAAGCTGGCTAGTATAATGCAAAGACACTTTCTGGGAATTACGATTGATTAACCTGAAGGTTCGTATATGCTTTGTTTTTCCAAAATGGACTTTAATGTGATTTCTAGCGGACAAACTACTTACTGACCTACTGATCTTCATAAGAAAAATTCGACTAAGACAATTAACGTGTTCACAAATTTAAAATTAATCGAATTATTCGAATAACAAACAAAAAAATTAATAAAAGTATTTTTTTCCTTCATCAAACCGACTTTAGAAATAAATTTGTCCATTACAGGCCTATCATCATTAATGTCATATTAAATAGCAGTTTATTCTTCTTGTTTTTAGCTACCGGTCTCCTTTTTTTACAATAACATATTTTGTCAAAAGAAATAATTAATAATAAAAATTGTATATTTTATTTGTGCAAATTTCAACTGAGTTAAAAGTAATAAACCATTTGGTTCACCAAACGAAAATCAACAAATTACCAATACAAGAGTTGGAAATTAATTATTGTTTAGGATATGTTGTAATGATGACACTGGTTCAATTTAAATCCAAAGCGATCCATTATGAGTTCATTTCTGTTATTTATTATGATTTCTTTTATAGTATAGTGTTTCGAAATTATATTTCTATTTAAATTTAACGCTATTCAATTCGATGTATTAATATGTTTTAGTAATATCATTGTGTTTGTAAAAGATTCTTACTGCATTTGACATTTGATTCATTCCATATTATATAATATATAATTATTTTGTATGCAATATAATATAATATTTTAGTAAAATGTGGACTCTAAAATATCTGTTTCAAAAACGTTCAGTATTTTTATACACACCGCCAAAAAGATGGGTGTATATTAAGTATGTCTTTCCGTTTGTGACACATCGAAATATTGGTCGTAGTACCAAAAAGTCTGGGCCCTTATAACATTCTAAGATGTCTGTCCGATTGTCAAGGGCACTATAGATCTTCGAAAAAAAGACATATACATGTATAGTATAACAATGAAATTTTTAATAAATTTATAATTTCTAATATTCTATGTTCCACCGAAATGTGTCTCGTGAAATAAAATTCTTGTGAATGTTGTTATTGAACTAAAATTTAAACAAAATAAACTTCAAATAAATAGAAATTATGCCCCATAGTATTTGATATCACTCATGTAAGGAAATAAAATAACCAGGATAATTATCGTTACCGATAGAAAATGTATGGTGGTGGGTATATAAGATTCAGCACAGTCGAATTTAATATTTCTTTTAAGAATTATAACTTATTGAAATAAAATTCATAAATTTATAAAAGCAGCTATAGAGCCACTTATCTATAGTGATTGAACAACTTTATTTAATTTTCATTTATAAAAAAATTAAATATGTACTTATCTATATAATTGCGTATTGTATTTTTTCACTTGACGAATATTGACTTTTGACATTAAAAAAAACGAACTTGAATATTTCCAAAAAATCAACAAATATGTAAGTAGAAGTTTATTTCGGATAAACTGGTATCTCATATATGATACTAAGGACACCTGAGGTAGAGACACCTGTGGAGACACGACAATTTTATTAAAAACTCGAATTTAACACTATTTAATGTGTTATTCGTGTGCAGATTATCTTCATAGCTACTACGATCTATAACAAACAATTTTATCGAAGCATATTGATTTCGTCCACATTATCCCCCCAGATTTTTAATTACACAAAATCAATATAATAATATTTTGTAATCACTAGGTCCCCGTTTACTGGCAGCGGGCGACTATAACGCTAATCACACATTTTAGGAGTAAAAACTGATTACTCCGAGAGGTTGTGTTTGTTTGATACAGTTTGGAAAATGGGTTAAATTTAATTTCGAGCGGAAACCCTACTTTCTGGCCTACTGACCCACAGAAGATACCGCGCGTGATAATGATTTTGAAGTGATAAAAAATAACGAAAAAGTAACGAAATGATTCAAGTTGAATTTTCGTTAGAATTATTAATCAGATCCGAGAAATTGTTTCTCCGACTGGTAATTTAGCGATGACAAGTACAAGTATAAATTGCCTTAAATATAGAAAATACCTCAGTACACATTGTTCTGAAAACATTCCGCTACGAACACCAGAAAATATCAATTACTCTAATGGATTTGGATGAACTCGCTGCCCAACTTGCTAACCAAACTCTCTGACTAATCAGATATAATAAAATTTTAGAATGACAGTTGCACAGATTGCCCCAACTCAAATCTAAGGTAAAATATTGCCTAAAAATATTTAAAATTTGAAACTATTCATAGTTTGTATAATTTATAAATAGAGCTTTGAGAGTATGTATCGGGTATTGCTAAACCTTCTTTTAATACGTGAACATATCGAGCCATAACCGCCGAAAAAATGTATCCCACAAACTCAAAATTTTACATGGGAAGGTTTTTTTAAATAAAATCAGTTTGAATAAAGCCATTATTTTAAAATTTATAATGTAAATATTGTTTTGTGTAATACATTCAATTTTAATAATTTGAAATGATGTTGAACTATCGATTTCGATAAAAAAACAACAATCGATTATGGTGTGGGATACATTATTTTGGCGGTAATGGCTCGATATAATAATCGATAAAATAATTTGTTTCGATCGATGCAAAGCGCTTTCTCTGAGATACGGATACATTGTCACTTCAGAAAAAATGTGTCCGAAATTGGCTTAATTCAATTCAAAGATAAGCTTTGAATTAATTTATATTGTACAAATGTTTCAAAATAAAATAAAAAAAAAATTTAAATATTTCGCTTTTTTAAGGTTTACACCCAATATATTTATTATAAGTTTTTAAATAATTATTAATAAAGTAAATACTAATTAATTTATAAAATAATTTTTAAATTGTTAAAGCTTGCAAGGTACTTGAAGAATGTAGAGTGAAAATAAAATAAGTATTGAAAATTAAATGAATATTTAATAATAAACGATTCAAAAAGTGTGAATATTCATATTTGTTTTATTGAAGATATAACAAGTATGAGTTTATATTCGGTTGTGTAAAATCTTACATAGCCACCACCAAATATAAGTAGTATGATCCATGAATACTTGAAACTATTTTTGATTTACATGTTGTATAGATAACGATAATTAACATGAGCTAACAAAGTAGGTATATGGCGGTGTCACTATAGATGGACAAATTTTAAATTTATTTCTTTCTTCTAAAACTGCCCTTCTCGGAAGTGGACATTGTGTGAGTATATATTGCCAATTACGTCCAATTTTCACAAAATCCAATAGTATAATTTTTGCATACTTATAACTGATCAGTATGAAATTTCGGTTCGACATGTAGGTTAACGAGTTTTTCGGAAACAGTCCTTATAATAGAGCTACATATGTACGACTGTTCAGCATGAAATTATGTACGAAGGTATATATATGTATGTATGTATGTATACATATCACAACCCTGTCGGATTTTTGTGAGCTAACTCAAAATAAAGTTAACTTATTGCTAGCTCATTTACAACTGACTTCTGAAGTAACTCAAAAATGATGCAGAGATGAACATTTGTTTTTTAAAACATTTGACTTCTTCTCGATAAGTATTAAACTAATCATTGGCTCACTCAAAGCTGGTGCATAATTAAATCAAAGAGAGTAAAATGCAAAGAACAAAAGAAGATAAAACAAGTTCTTACTTTTTCTCTTCATGATCATAACAGTTAAAACTGTAAATACATATTTGTTTTGTTTTCATTTTTATTCAGTTTATTTAGTAATTTGAGGTGGATGTGACAACTGCCAAATTAAGAATAATAAGAAAATAATTTAACAAAACTTAATTAATTTTTAGTTGTAAAACAATTTACATCTTTTTAAGAAAAATAAAAAATAATAATAAAAATTTAATATGAATTTGAATAACTTTTAATTTTAAATAGTTTTTTAACCTAATCCATTTAGTAGTTAGTTTATAGCTAACTTATAGTGCCCCTTACTTTATGTGCCACAAGCTAACTCATAATGAGCTAGCTTGTGGTTAGCTGAAACTTATGCAGAGTGAGTGAGTACTGGACTCATTATGATGACAACGCGTGGAAAAACTGAATAGCGTTTTACATGGAAAATGAGTTAGCTTTTGAGTTACTTGTGACTTACAGTGCTGTCTGGGTGGAGTGAACTAATTTTTGCAGAGCGATTTCATAATACCCAGGTTGTTCACTATATCAAGGTTGATATTTTCTTAATTAAAATGAACTAATTTATTTATTTAAACACATTTATTGTTCATAAATTTAATTTTTTTTTTTAAATATATTTTTTATTATTGTTACACCACCTTGGTGGTGAATCTCTAGAGGTTTTTTTTATTCTTTTAACGAAGACGTTGATAAAGTCAAGTATGCAGACCTGGTTGAAAAAATTGACGGATATTTCACATCAAAAATAAATATTGCTATGGAACGCCACAAATTTTTCATTTGCAGACAACAACCAAACCAATCAATCGACGAGTATGTCACAATGTTAAAAATTTAAGTTTGAATTGTGAGTTTGGTAACTTGCGTGAAGAGTTGTTCAGAAACATATGTATGTATCTACCTGCGGGTTATCTCCAAAAAGGGAAATGTTCGAGTAAGGTTATTGGCGGAAGGTGGAATTCCGTTGGAGAAGGCTATTGGTATAGCAACATCTTTAGTCATGATCAAGGAAAATGTTTTGAAACTCGAATATACGTACGAGACACACGAAGAACCAGCTATCAATATATTGCATGAAAAGTCAAGAGATGTATTCATTAATAAACAACAGATGGCCAGTTGCAGTCGTTGTGGGCAGAAACATAAAACCAGGTGTCCAGCTCCTCGCAAAGTGTCACAATTGTGGTAAAATGGGCCATTATTCTAAAATGTGCTTCACAAAGAAGCGTTTTGTGAAAAATGTCAACTTAGTAGAGAATGGCGATAATGATGATAGTGATTTGTTTATTGGAGCGCTATTTAAAGAAAAAACTGCAACTGAATGGAGTATTGAGGTTACAGTCAATAAAATGAAAATGGTATGTCAAATAGACACTGGTGCACAGTTATGTTTGCCTTTCGATAGAATCACTGAAAACAAATTATTTCTTAAAAAGGCCTTTGTAAATATTTTTACGTTTAGTGGCGAAAATTATTAGTATTAGGGACTGTTAGTTTGAAAATTAAGTATGATGGATATACACACCCGTTGAAATTTTTTGCTGTAGACTAAGATGTAGAAATATCATAGGACTTCAGTCTCCAGTTGAAATAAATTTAATTAAAAATGTAAACTTTATATCGGCAAATAATATGATTGATAAGTATTCTCATGTTTTTTCTGGTCTTGGTCTTTTACATGAAAAATGTTATTCTTTCTCGTTGTTTTTCTCTTTAAGCTATTTTAAAACCTCCCTTAAAATTATGTTCACTCTAAAGAGTCTCATGATTGTTCACTCTATAGAGTAGTCTTTGTAAAAATTTTGGTGTTCACTCTAACGCGGTGTTCATAGCATCGGGTGTTCACTCCACCCAGACAGCACTGTATTTTGAATCGCCGATGAGTTAGTTTTAAGCTAACTCAAAGTCCGACAGGGAACACTAGCATGTTTTATATGATGTGTATATCAGAGATGTACACGAGTTGATTCGCTTTTTTCCTATATGTATGAACTCACTGTTTTTGTTTTGTTTTCAATCATCAACATGTGCTAATAACATTGCTTGCAGTGTTTGCGCTCTCTTAATTGCTTGTCATTTTCTCAATCACTTTTTAAACGTCGTTAGCAATAACGAATCAAAAATTATAACTGTGTTTTGATTTGTAAGCAAAACAATCAAATGATTCATAAAAGCTCAAATTGCATAGTGCAAAATCAGTGTGTTAATTTTTTTAAATAAGTTTTCAAGATGAACTCCGAAATAATAAAAAATATTGAAAACGGTGTTTTTCGTATTGTAAAAAATCCAGTGTACAAATATAAGTGAAAATATAGTTTTATTAGCAATTACAATAATTTATAAAAACAACAAATACATACATATATTTATCTTTAAATAATAAAATATTGAACATGAAGTATTACATTATTTCTTTTGCTAACCTCTGAAAAATGGCTGAAATTTGTACTTATGTTTTCTATCATTATCATTATTACTATCCCTATAATAATACATATGTTTAAGCACTATCAAAAAAAAATTAAAAAGAATATGCGATAAATATAGTAAAGTGTATATTTACTCAAAAAGCTCTGCGTATATTCATAACACTCATACTGATTCAATGCTTTTGTGAATGGTAAGAGCTTACAGAATAAGCAAGCAATTACAGTGCGAACTCGATTACTGCAACTCTCGTTATGCGCAATAACTCGATTAACGCAACACCTGAATCAAATGCATTGTAGACTCAGTCAACGCAACTTTTTAAAAAATTTACCTCAATAAACGCAACTATTTTTTTTAACTCTATTTTTTGTTCTCTGCATAGTTTTTGCATTATTCTACAGTTATTTCTTGGTATAGTTTTTATAAAAAACAGACAAGCAGCACGTGTCTGTTGTTTTTTATCAGTTTGGTAAAAAGATTGTTGCGATCAGTCACAGTATTATAAACGCATAAAATGGTGAAGGTGACAAAGTGCAGTAAATTAACCATTCAACAAAAGAGTGAAATTTTTAATAAACTTGAAAAAAATATATCGGTCAAAGTATTATGCCACGAATACAAGTAATGAGAGCCTGTGAGTATCCAGTAATGGAAAAAGCTCTGTATAAATGGTTTTTAAAACAAAGAGAATTAAAATTAAGGCTTTTACTTTACGTAATGCAGTTTCTCTGCTTTCAAATGCATGGGATTAATTGTCTTCCGATATGATTAAGAAGAACCACTGGACAGATGACGATAATTTACCACTGAGTGTAATAAGAGCAGAAGTCGAAAGAGAAAATTCATTATTGTTATCTGTCTCCGACTATTTTCAAGAAATTATGCCAGAGGAAGCAATTTCTAATGATGAAATTAATGAATGGATATTTGAAAATGTTGATAACGGATCGAACTATTGTTGTGAAAATCGATAGTTCTGATGAAAATGGTGTTGAAATTCTAAAACCTTCCAGAATTACCCATCAGACTGCTATTGATTCATATAACAATTGCATTCAATGGGCTGAAGAAAATGAAATGGATCTTAAAGGTATTCTTGTGCTTCAAAATCATCGCGAATCTGCTGTGCAGAAAAATATATCAGCCAAAAAAACACAGTCAAAAATTTCTGATTTTTTTAAAAAGTAAATATGTTTCAGATGTTTTAAAAAATCATATCTATATATATTTTGGTTTTAAGTTAGCATACATTGGATCTCTCAATATGTATAATAAGTATCAATATTAACAAATATGATTTTTTTTACTAATAAATAAAAGGTAGAGGCGAATAAATATACTAAATAAATAGTTTTTTTAAATAAATATTTGAACACATATTGGAAATACGTGAAAACAGGGAGAAAAAAGCATTAAAAATGTATGACTCGGTTAACGCAACTACCGCGGTTATCGCAACTGCCCTATTTTCTATTAGTTGCAGTAATCGAGTTTGTACTGTATATGCATTTTGTAACAAACCACTTGCTGTGGTGAATCATGCAATGACAGCTTTCGTTTAGTTATGTATAGTGCTAACTCAGTCTTCACTTTTACAAAATAATAAATATGTCATTTGAATGGTATTCATGCACATCTCTGGTATGCACATAGAATATACCTGAAGGAAACAAGGAACAAGTGTCTCCAAGTCACTACTTTTGTCTACTATTTTGGTGACGGTTTGGCAACATTGTCAACAGCATTGTCACAATGGTTATTATTATACAATTATTTTTTTCAATTGTGAGCCCCGATAGACTAGGCGATAGTGTGGCGGACTATCATTCAGAGGGTTGCGGGTTCGATTCCCGCTATAGACTCTGGGTGATTTCGAATTTAATTTTAATTAAATAATTTTATATATTTTGTTTTTTTTTTAATAAAACTCCAAAAAATTAGCAAAAAATATGCATTTTTATTTTCTATTTCAGAAAAGTACCAAAAGTGTAGACAATGTGGTCCCAAAAGTACTACCTTGTCAATAGTAACTATGTCAGTAGTGGATTTTCAATGACACGCACATGTTAAATGTTTATAGTAATTAGCATTGTCTGGGGTATACTAAGTCACTAGTACTGGTGACTGTGTCAATAGTAAATCAGTACATTTCCCACAGGGATAGTTTCGAATAAAATGACGTTGATTTGATTATTTATTCTTTGACTAACTTTCTTGTATTTCTGTATGGTCATTTATAAGCTTAGAAATTTAAATATGCTTTAACACTTAAAATATTTTTTTTATTATTTCGAATCTATCTGTACTCAAAGATTTTAACTTACACATCAAAAAATATAGTTTTTTGCGTACCCGAATTAGGTTAACCCGCCAGGTGCCCCGTTTGTCACAAAAAAATAGTGTCAAATTCTAGCACAGTGTTATCGGTCAAATGGTACGATTGCATGAAACATGGAGAAGCTTTTGGAAATAGCTGCAATTGGAAATAGTCCGTTTCTGCATCAAGCGATTGAGTAAAATTAATTTTCGCATAATATACAGATCTTTTTGGCAAAACTTTAACCTTTAAACAACCTTTATATTTGGGATCAGGTTGTATGTCCATTTTCTATTCCCTCCTTGGTTCCAACGTTCTTGCCATTTGCTTATTAAGTTGTATCTGACATTTCTACTCATTTCTCAAATTTCTTTCGATCGCTCTGCAGGATTAGAATTATCCCGCTTTATGTGTCCTCTCTTTCCAACATTAGTAAGGCAATGGGAGGTAGACTTGCAATTACTAAGCCGCACTTGTAGTTACTGTACGATACGCTTAAATGATGCGGATAGCGCTAACTCTCTGTGGTTTCTGTAATTTCCTTAAGTTGTACTTAAATTTCAATGCCCTGGTAAATATTAGGGCATTATATACATAGAACTTAGGTGTGCACTACGCTGTTTATTAATTTCCTTATTTACGGTTTAAGACCACCACAGTTTGGCAATATTCTGACCGACGACTTTGCTGTTCACTTGGCTTTGCCACGAATGTTCAGTACTTGTTCTCCAAAGCTGAGTTTGTCATCCATTTGTACATATAGATAGCACAAGACTCATAACCTCATCGATCTGTCACAAGTATAGCCTATATTTTTGGAATTGCTAGCTGCAGTCCATTTCTCCACAACCATCTTTTTCAGCGACATAGACTATCATTTGCAACTATCTCGATCAGTTCGACAGTTTGTTGGTTTATAGCGAGAGCGATATCATCTGCATATCCGATTATTTCTGCTCGATTTTCCCTTTGCAAAAACCATATTGCTTAGGGGATAAACTACTAAGGATATCCATACATTCTAGCCGTTTCAATATTACATACATTTAAAAAGCTTTCCTACTGAATCCAACATTCACAGTTGTCTATATGTACAAAGTTCGTTCAATAATTTATTCCCTTTCGTAATAAAACTAATTTCTGAATATTCCATTTTGCTGAAAAGATACCGGTGAGTTGAAGATTTTAACTAAAATATCAGGTCATATGTTACATGCAATCTTTATGGCTTCGTTTGGCCAGACGATATAGTTCTCGGCTCTTGACAATGATCAGTTTATTGCCAGCGTGTCTGACGTCATCTAGGTTCTGAAGCTATTTTATTACATCTTCTCTTTCTATCTTTTATGGTGCTTCTTAATATTTTATATGTTTTCTTATACTCATACGCTAAAGTTTTGCTACTATGAGTACGTGTTGACGTTCGACGTGCTGCGAGACATTTCGTTCTTAGCTGACATATTTCAATATTCCACCAATAAACGGGACGTTTGTATTGTATTTTTATACTCTTGGCATTGCAGCATTACAAGCTCTAGTGAGTATCCTCGTTACTTTTTCAGCTACATTCTCTACATTTTTGACTTCGGCCTGATTTCTCAGATATCTTTCTTTAACACGTTTTTCATCATTATACTGGCCGATTAACTCAATTTGGCTTATAGCATTACTCATAAATAGTTCATATTATTAAATTATTTAATAATAATTTTTATTACCTACATTCGTAAACTATTTTGTATCGGTTACTTCACTATTTTATTTTAGCTGATATGTGGAATATTGGACCTGTTGTAGAAGAAGGTATTAGTCGGAGAATAGTTTGTGTAGAAGACACTGGATTGTTCGATATCTTTGTAACTAATACGTGAATTATCTTAGTATTAGCCATCTACTAGTACAGGCTATTAGACTGTATCTAGTAGCTGGTACATAGTTGAGTTGATTACTAGCTGATGTCCTTTAAATTGACTTTTTGTAGTTAATTATGTACAGGGAAGTAATACAGATCTGCTGAGTAGTTACAGGTCGAAGAGTATAGGTCGCAATTTGAAAAGTATTTCAATAAAATTTGGTTCGCGATATTTTTTCAGTCCAAGGACGGTTGGGATTGTAACTGGTGGAAATCGGTTCATTATTTCACCTGGCCTCCATACAAATGTTTAACAAATATTTGAATTATGCCAGTAGCCAAACAAATGAGTAGTAAATGAAACCAAATTACATCAACAAATTAATCATAGCTCCCACTTCTGAAAATACTTTAAAGTGCATAACTCTTTTAAAAATGTTGGTATCCAAATAATAGTGAACACAAATATATTTCATATATATACAAATAATATGGTACAATTTGATAATGATCGGTACATAATTAGTCGTAGCTTCCATATAAGGCCCGCTTCCGAAAATGACTTTAACGACCACAAATATCTTCAAAATGTTGGTATCCAATTAAAATGCAACAAAAATAAGTTTCGTATATACAGAAATTACATCTAATTTTATAATGGTCGGTCCATAATTAGTCAAAACTCCAATATAAGACTCTTTCCGTAATTCACTTTAACCTCTATAAATCTTTTAAAAGTATTTATATCAAGATGAAGTTATGGCACTAAATTTTTGGATGATCATTGAACGTAATATCTCCCATGTAGTGCCCATTTCTGAAAACTATTTATACATATACTGGGTGTAGGGTATTATATAGTCGGGCTTCACCGACCATACTTTCTTACTTGTTTTCTGATAATTTGCTTAATCACGTCCAAATGTTTGTTATGTTGTTATATGTTATGTGTGTATGAAAATATTGTGCGTGCTCGAATAACGTATGTATATATACTAGGTATACACATACATAGTTATAATAGATAATTATATACTAGTAACGAAAAAACATTCAAAGTCAATGTCAATCTTACGATTATAATAAAAGTAGCAATAATGAGGTTAATAGTTAAATTGTCTCATTATTAAATGTATAATGCAGTATATAAAGCCACATAAGCAGCACACATTACACAATACACATTAAGCTATACAAATGTACTAGAATGCAATATTTACTTACTATAAATACATTACTATAAATACATATACATACCTATATAAAATGCATAATTATGCTAATGTATTATTAATTCAGACACTTCATAATTGTACGAGTGTGTAATGAGGACAGTGAAAGTTTTATCTGTTTATGTATGCATTGAAATTTGTAGAAGAGAATATTATAATTGTATGTATTATACAAACATACATATGTATATTTGTTTTCGTATTTGTTTCTACATAATAACTAACATTTTTAATCTTTAAGGATTTCAGGAAAAGCAAAATGTATATTTCAAAAAAAAAAAAAAACAAGTAAGAAGGTATAGTCGATCAAGCCCGATCATATAATAACCTACACCTAGTATATGTATAAACAGTTTTTCAGAAATGGGCGCTTTATAGGATATATGACCTATGACAGATCATCGAAAAATTACTTCTGCGCATATAAATATTTTTTGTGTTAAATTTTATTTTGATATATGTATACACTTTTAAAAGATTTATAAATCTTACAGTGATTTTCGAAATGGTTCTTATTAGGAAGCTTTGACTAATTATGGAGCAACAGTTATAAAATTAGGTGTCATGATACTGCGATACTAACATTTTGAAGATTTTCATGATCGTTAAAGTGATTTTCGGAAGCGGGTCGCATTATGGACCGATGATCATATAATTTTACTAAATGATTTTTCCAAGTAATACTGTTGAATTCGTGGTGGACTGTATTTGCGATGAATAAGTTTGACGCATTTGAATATTAGCTTCAGCAAAAGTCGAGGGGTTGGTGTTTAAAAACGTTGATTGCGGGGGGTCGTTAATACGAGAGTTAGGGGGGGGGGGGTAACATTCTGATTTGAAGCCGCAATTTTAGTGCTAGGTTGGGGATTAGAGGGGTTTGTACATAGTTGACACACATATTGGCTCATACACTTCTTAAATTCGTGGGATGTTCCGAGACAATTGGTGCATCTCATTTGTCTCTTGACTACTGCGACACGTTCGTTGACAGTAGAGTTGCCAGACGAGCCTGATTTCGCCTGATTGTCAAGTTTTTTAATGCGCGTCAAGTGTCAAGTGAAAAAGTGATTCGTCAAGTTTTTTTCTCAAATTTATTCTAGCTAATAATAATACTTAAAAAAAGTAAGTTTATATTTCTAAAAAACAAATCGAAAGAGCATATTTTTACTATCAATACAACTAACGACTCATATGATACATATATACCAATTGATAGAATATGGTCATAGTTTCAAAAAAAAAAAAGCAATCTTTAACATTTAAAAAAGTAGATCTCATTTGTGTTTTCTATCCCAATAAGCAATGACATTTGTGAAAAAGCATTTAGTGTTCTAAATAATTTATATACCAAAGATAGGAATAGAATGTCCTTCGATCTTATAAAAGCCGAACTATTAATAAGAATTTTTTTTTTTGTTTGCATATTCTTTTTATTGTATCTTCATTTTAAATGAACTAACAATAGGTATTCAAATCCTAATACTAAAGTTAATTAAGATAAGTCCAGCCAATGCTAGACAAAATCTAGTTTTCAAATTCGATAGGATATAATGAGCAACTTGTATTTATTCATCTGAGAGCGGTGGTGTCCCTCCTTCTCAAACGGCTATGACCGGGATGTTGTAAGATGTCTCGAGCGAGGGGATTTGGATGAGTTTCCAGCTTACCCAAATAATGGGCCACGTGTTTAGATATTTCCCATTTGACAAGTGGAACATCAAGATCGTTGTGTATGTTGTTGTTCTTAATATACCAAGGAGCGGTAGTTATCATTCGTAGAATTTTGTTTTGACGGCGTTGAATTTTCTCAATATTGGAGTTGGAGGCAGTGCCCCATAACTGGATACCATAGCACCAAATTGGCTTTAAGATTGAGTTGTAGAGTAGAAGCTTACAATCGAGCCGAAGGACGGAGTTTCTGCCGATGATCCAATGAATTTGGGCTGCTTTCAGTTTCATTTGAGTCAGCTTAGCATCTATATGTGGTTTCCATGTGAGGCGACGGTCCAGATGAATACCAAGATATTTCACGTGTGAGTTTTGAGGCACTATATGGTCATTAATACGAATAGGGGGACATGATTCCCTATGTAGAGTAAATGTTACGTGGGTGCATTTCCGTTCATTTATTTTTATTCCCCATTGTCTTGCCCATTTCTCTACTTGCGTTACGTGGTGCTGTAATTGAATCGAGGCATCTTTTGGATCTTTGTGAGTACTGAGAAATGCCGTATCATCAGCAAATGTTGACGTGTGAATTTCATTGTTTGTTGGCATGTCTGCTGTGTACAGCAATTCTATGGTCCTAAGATACTACCTTGAGGGACGCCAGCACCTATAGGTTGAGGACGGCTTAAATAATCACCTTCTTTAATCATAAACTGACGGTCGATTAAGTATTTCCATAGTAGGTGTTGAAGATTCACCGGCCAGTTCTGCTTTAATTTAGATATCAGGCCTTCATGCCATACTTTGTCGAAAGCTTGAGAGACGTCAATAAAGAGTGCCGAACAGTATCTCTTTTCCTCAAAGGTTTTTCTTATGACTTGTACCAATCTATGTGTTTGTTCTATTGTACTGTGTTGACGTCTGAAGCCAAACTGGTGATTGGGAATGCAGTTGTTTTCATTCAAAATCGGAGTCAGCTTGGTTATAAGCAATTTCTCGAATAATTTGGACATAGTTGGTAATAGACTTATTGGCCTATACGACTCAACTTTGCAAGGATCTTTTCCCGGCTTAGGAATCATCTTTACAATCCACTATCTTACAAGCCATTTTAAAGAAATGATTTGTTTAAAAATTTGTTTTTGGAATGCGAACGGCCTCCGCCAACATAAAAACCGAACTGGAACACTTCCTGATAGATAAGCAGATTGATGTCATGATGATTGCTGAAACTCACTTGACGGCGACAGCGTACTTCAAAATTAATGGCTACGTGTTGTATGATACAAAAGATCCCCGCGGAAGAGCATGTGGAGGATCGGCAATTCTTATAAAGAACAGAATAAAACATTATTTAATGAACAACATATGTGAGGATTACCCACAAGCAACAAACATTTGTATTGAATTCTGTCAATACAATTTTGTTTTATCATCAATGTATTCGCCGCCTCGATTTTCAATAAAAGAACACCAATACTACAGCTTCTTCAATTCCCTTGGAGCTAGATTTTTAGTTGCTGGTGACTTTAACGCCAAACACACATTTTGGGGTTCACGTCTGGTGACCCCAAAGGGTCGCGTACTCTTCAACACCATTGCCAAAATGGGATTAGATGTACTCTCAAGCGGGCATCCCACCTACTGGCCGACGGAAGATTCCCGATGTTATTGACTTCGGAGTAGTGAAAAATATCCCTGTAGAATCGATACAAGTGGAGCCTTCATTAGACTTGTCTTCAGATCACTCTCCTTCTATGATTTCAATGCGTTTCCTTCAAGGGAGTGGCTCTCTATTTCGGGACATATCTAAAACCAGAATAAGTTGGATAAAGTATAAAAAGTATTTAAGTTCCCACTGCACGGAAAATGTAGTGTTGAGAACTACGGAGGATATTGATGGGTCGATTGGCAAGTTTACTGAGGACATACGAAGAGCTGTACATCACGCCTCCACATACGACGTTGAGTGCAGAAGTGGGACAAATAGAACTTACTTCGCTGAACTCGATCATCTCCTGTCAGAAAAAAGAAGAGTTAGAAGAGAGTGGCAAATTCACAGGTCTCCTGAACTGAAAGCTAGGCTACGGGTATGCAGAGATATACTAAGAAATTTCTTAGAAACCCAAAGAATGGCTTCACTTAAATCTTACTTGGAGGGTCTTGATAGTACCCCACAATCTGACTATTCGTTATGGAAGGCGGCACGAGGTTTAAAAAGACCAGTTGGAGGAAAGCCTCCTCTGCGAAATCCGACTGGTGACTGGGCTAGAAATGATTCCGAGAAGGGGACTTTATTTGTTAACCATTTGAGAAATGCATCTGATTTGCCTCCACTCGTTATTAGACCTCCTGTACCTCTAAGACTTAGCTTTAATGATGTTCAAAGCGCTATTGGTACTCTGAATCCTTAAAAAGCTCCAGGTATGGATAAAGTCAGCAACAAAATGCTTGTGGAGTTACCTCGTGTAGCTAGAAAAATTATCCTATTTATTTTCAATGCTATTTTACGCCTAGAATACTATCCTGCAGATTGGAAGGTATCTATGATTACCATGATTCCTAAGCCAGGGAAGGACCCCACTAAAGTAGAGTCATATAGGCCAATTAGTCTACTGCCGACAATTTCAAAACTGTTTGAAAAATTGTTACTGGCTAAGTTGATTCCAATTCTGAACGACACTCAATGTATCCCAAATCACCAATTCGGGTTCAGAGCTAAACACAGTACCATCGAACAAACACACAGATTGGTAAATGTGATAAGACGGTCGTTTGAAGAGAAAAAATACTGCTCCGCCCTTTTCATTGATGTGTCGCAAGCGTTCGACAAAGTTTGGCATGACGGTTTAATGCACAAAATAAAATTAACTCTGCCTGCTAACACCCACAAACTTATGGAAAGTTATTTATATGGTCGCAAATTTACGATCAAAGAAGGCGATTTTTTAAGCCCCGCTCAGCCAATTGAAGCAGGAGTACCCCAGGGTAGCATACTGGGTCCAACTTTATATTTGATTTATGCATCCGATATGCCGTTAGACCCCATAATACATACTTCAACTTTTGCAGACGATACAGCCTTTATTAGCGTTCATAAGGACCATCAAATAGCATCACAGAACTTGCAGAAATATGTTTATAAGCTAGAGAATTGGCTTGAGCTTTGGAAAATCAGGGTTAACGAACAGAAATATATTCATATAACTTTAACATTGCGAAAAGATACCTGCTCGTTCATCAGAATAAATAATCAAATTATCCCGCAACACAATGAAGTCAAATACCTCGGAATCCACCTCGATCGTCGCTTAACTTGGAAGTCTCATATCGACGCAAAACTTACCCAGATGAGATTAAAAGCAGTGCAAATTAATTGGCTAATCGGCAGAAATTCTACATTAAAGTTGGATTGCAAACTTTTGTTGTACAATGCAATTCTAAAGCCAATCTGGTGTTATGGAATTCAATTATGGGGTTCTGCCATGGTTGAAAAAATTCAAAGGGGTCAAAATAAGATTCTACGTACAATTACTGCAGCTCCATGGTACGTTAAAAATTTTAGAATTCACAAAGATCTAGGCATTCCTTTGGTGAAAGTCGAACTTACAAAATACGCCTCAAAATATGTCAGCAAACTTGAACACCATCCAAACCCACTTGCACGAGACATCCTTAACTTTAGTGGTCATGTTCGGTTGAGAAGGAGGGATACCCTTGCTTTAACTCAAGCGCAAAACAGATGACTGGATCAGTGGATATAAATTTTTTTGTAGTATCATAATATTTTGTCTAGCACTGGCTGGACTTATTATTTTCTTTTAGTATTAAGATCCGAAAACTTATTGTCATTTCATTTCTGAAGATTCAATAAATAAATGAAATGTATTAAAAAAAAAAAAAAAAAATCTGGCAGCTCTAATGTCATTTATATTCAGTTTGGTTTGCCATTTCATCATGAACAGGTTGACAAAAGAACCACGCTTGCAAATCGTGCAAATTTATTTCGAAAATAACGGTTCAGTTCGCGAAGTTTACGTCGAACAGTGCGCACCGAAGAAACAATTGCCGCTGTACAGCAAAGTGTTGAAGAGGACCCGAATGAATCGATTCGCCACCGTGACCGGTATAGAGCCATGATAACCGACTATTTTGTTCCCGAATTTGATCGCATGAATGTGGATGAGTTGTGGTTCCAACAAAACGGCGCTACATGCCACACATTGAAGGAAACATTCGATGAGCGCATAATTTCGCGGAATGGACCTGTCAATTGGCCACCAAGATCGTGTGATTTGACACCATTGGATTATTTTCTTTGGGGATATGTGAAGTCGCTCGTCTACGCCAACAAACCAGAAACGTTAGGGGAATTGGAAGCCAACATTCGTGGCGTTATTGCCGACATACGGCCCCATATGCTCGAAAAAGTGGTTGAAAATTAGACCTGTAGAATTGGCTTTATTCGAGCCAGCCGCGGCGGCCACATGCCTGAAATCATATTTAGACATTAATGGCATAAAATTATCCTTCCAATAAAGCCAAATTAATGGTCATTAAAACGATTTTCTTGTGTTTTATTTCAATTCGAAGTTCTATACCTCTCAAAAAAACACCCTTTAAAGTTTCCCCTCCCCCACCCCTAAACCATTGGTTGGTTCCGCGCCTGGCGTAGGATATACATATATATTTTTATTTGTCGGCTCATTATTTTGTGGGCAATTTGTGTTTCGAAGGTTCGGTAATTCAACCGTGTCTACTTTATTTCTAAGTGTTAGAGAACTCTTTACAATAGAATATACTGCAGTATGATTTCCACCAGAATTACTACATTTTTTCAGCTTATTTTTTTACATTACATAATAAAAGAGATAGCGTCCATACGCTTATTCATTATTAAGATTTAAAGATAAACTACATATTAGATTAATTTAAAACTTTGAAGAATTGCGGAGTAAAATTAAACAAGTCCGTGCATGTGAAAGAAAAAAAAGCAGTGTTGATCCTGAGTCGATGATATACAATTTAGTACATGATATGTGTGCGGCTCAAGGACAGTTGATCTTAAAATTGGTTGAATTCGGTCTATTATTTCACCTAGCACCCATACAAATGTACTCCCGAAATAAGGGTTTATCGGTCATAAATGTTTGATTTATAAACGTATCCAAACAAATAAGTTGTTCATGAAGCCTAATCTCATCTACAAATATTGTGCAGATCGGCCCATAATAGATCATAGCTCCCGTACAAAGCCCACTTCCAAAAATCACTTTAAAGATTTTAAATCTCGAAAAATATCGGTATAAAAATATATTGATCACTAATATGTTTCACCTAATTTTGTAATGGTCGGTCCATAATTAGTCGAAGCTTGCATATAAGACCCTCTCCGTAATTCACTTTAACCTCCATAAATCTTTTAAAAGTATTGTTACGAAATTTTATTTAATTTAAATTTAACGGCCGGTATTAATATACAGCATGCTTATCCAACATCTTTATCAACGGCATATTGATCATCATACAAATTGTTTAGCAACATTTGCATATGTAAAAGTTTCAATTTATAAACATTATTGAGAACACCCTTTCACAAACATAGCTAAGCAATATATCAACATTAGGTTTTAACGGCTTCTTCTGAATATTCTAAATAAGAACATTCTAGACTTGCAGACATGAACATTCTAGTATCTTAACTCCGAACCTTCCAGAAATTATGATTGGTGTATAAATAGACTAACAGAGCCAAATACGTGAACCAGTTTATTGTGAGGCATCTGTGTGACCATCAAGCGTACTCAAACTTTAATTTAAGTGTATTCTTAAACCGTAAAAGTATAGTAAGTGACAGTGTTCATTAAAATTGTTTTTGTATACATTAAAATAAATAAAGACTCGTTTGTTTTTCTTGCAAACACTTCAAGGCTTATTTCACGGAAATAAACCATCGTTTTTAAAAGGTAAAAACGTAACAGTATTTATATCAAGATAAAGTTTAACACACATATGGGGTATTCACAAGGTGTGCTATCATGTTATATTGTCATAATGTTCTAACATTTTACAATGGTTTAAAAATATTGTTGTTGCTTTGTACACAAAAAAGTGTCTTAAATTAATAGAACTTTGCTTGCTATGTTTATTGTGCTGTCGTAATTAATTTTTTACTTGAGTTTGCCATCATAACATCTAAAATGTATTTTTCGCACAAACTAGCTATTATTTTAATTTTTTCACTTATTTTTGGCATTGTGGAAAACAATATTAATTTTTATATTTGTTTTAAATCAGCTGATTTAAATTCAAAATAGCACACTGAATTATGAGGGGTTGTTCACAGCAGTCGTATTTTTTCATGTTATTATTTTAAGACATATGACTTTATGACACCTTGTGAATCCCCCAATAATATTTATATTCACAGAGTCATGACAGTAAATTTTTGGATGATCGATCTATAATAAGTCATATCTCTCATATGGGCTAATCCTGCGTTACGGACGTTACATTCGCACGCAAATTTGCTTGTTAAAATTGACCCAGCTGGCGTTCACATTGGAATATTTTCATGAAATTTTTTGCAAAATGCAGTTCTTTAGAAGTACTTTAAAACTTGTTTTAAACTTAAAGGGTAACTGTTTTTGAAAAAAAGTTATGCTAGTTTAAAGTTCCATTACGGACGTTACAAAAAATTGAAGTCGACCTTGAGGCTTATGTGCATTTGCACATTTTTTAGCTAATTTTGCATAATAAACAAAAAGGTTCAAATACAAAAAATTAAGTGGAATATATGGCCATATCAATCCAGCTTAGAATATAAGGCTAAGTAGTCCCGTTAAACAAAAATCTTAATTTTTGTCTGTTACGGACGTTACACTTTTTCCATTAAACCAAATTGTGTATAAAAAAAAATTCATGTATTTAAAAATCTTTTTAACCTTGTAATTATTAATTTATTAGTTACAAAAAAATTATAGAACATTTCATTACTCTTGTATTAGCTTATATTCACTAATTTCTTTAATATGCCATTCTACTACTACTACTTACGGGATTTCAAGCCAAATCTGGTAGATTTTGATGAGATTTCCCATACAAAACAAAATGCAGCAAATCTAGTAGATTTCGCCAAAATCTTTCAAAATCTTGCACTACTTACTAATACAACCGTGATTTTCCTATTAATGTACTAAAAAACGCAACACTGTTCAATTAAATTTTGACACTTTGACAATAAAAAAAAGCAAACAAAGGGCGGTATTTTTTGGAATTTTTGCGGCAAAATTTAAAATCGTAATAATTATTAAAGATAATTGGCAATGGAGCACCAAATAGTAAATAAAGTGTAAGTATATTGTTGTGTACTTTTTTAAAAACAAAAAACTCATTGTGAAGCTCATTTTTTGCCACAAAAAATTAAAAATTTTCCTTCCTTTTTAGTCAGCTGTTTTTGTTATGAAAATGAAATCCCACAATATGACAAAAAACAGTAGTGTAAACGGAAAAGATTTCCTTGAAGATTTAAACTGAAATCTAGTAGATTTTGCGTAGATGTAAATGCAGTATAAATGTTAAACATTGTATCTTATGCTTAATAGACCCAGCTGTTCGAGCTACTTTTATTGTATTGTCATTGGAAAAGCCCGAAAAATAATGATATGATTTAAGAGCTGGAATATTTCTTACATTTATCCATGTTTTTGATATTTCGTCAGATGTAGTTTTGACATAATTTTTACCAACGTAAATTAGGACAACGTCATTTATATATTTTTTTTTTTACTAATTTGTGAAAATCTCGAGCGTTTTTTAAGATGAGATTTTGGGATTTTACTAGTTGCCAAATTTTTCGCTTAACAAATTTTTTTGCTCTGTCTGCATTTGAACTCATTTTAATTAATACGAATATATTTGTCACCACGCGCCTTTATAATTGAAATGAAGTTTGGCAAAATTTTGAGATCAAAGCAAGAATTTATTAAAGATTTCTAACGGAAAATCCAGTACGTAAACATTCCATGCATGGGCGTACCACCAAATAGTTGATGGGGGGCATGGGGGTTGCGGTTTACAACATGGTTATTAATTACTAACTATTGATTTTCAGGAATTATTTTATGTTTCAGAAGAATTTGAAATTCATCTCAATTTAAGTGGCAGATTGGGGGATCGCATGTTATTTAAACACACTTTTTGTTACTTTGAGGTAAAGTTTTTCGAATTCTCGGCAACCTAGAACAATTTTAAGCCCAGATTCAGATTCCACAGGTGAATATCCATAATAAACACTTACTTCCACCTCATAATATTAAAATAAAATTTTTTGGTATTTTCATGCCGTTACGGACGTTACACACTATAAAAAAATTGCAATAAAGGTATTTCCTTTTTTTCATCAGATTAAAGTGCATCAAAAACTCTGTTTATAAAGCTAGTTTGGAAAACAAAATTATTAAAATTCATTCTGTTAAATTTAAAAAACCCTATTTTCCGTTACGGACGTTACACACAGTGTACCCATTTTAAGTTCAAATTGTTAATATATATTAGATAACTTACAAATATGATTTTTATCTTAAATAAAGGAAAATTAAACATATTAAAGTTTTGCTAAACTCTAAATACTGAAACGACTGTTTTGCCCACTTTTTTCCAAGAATAAATGAAAGCAAGAGGTAGAGGTTAGCCTCTACCAAGAACAAACAAACCACCGTAAAACCTTATTGCTTATATATTTTGAAGCTTGAATATGTATCCTATTATTCGGTTAACTAACATTTGGATTTTGGGCAACTTTAAATTTCTGCCTTTGATTTAAAAATTTTCGGATTAGCCCATATAGCCTCCAATTCTGAAAAAGTGTTTTATACATATACTGGGTGTAGGCTATTATAAAGTAGAGCTTGACCGACTATACTATCTTACTTGTTACCCAAGAAGATGGGGGTATACTGCGTATGTCCTTTCGTTTGTAACACATCCAAATAATGGTCGTAGAACCAAAATATGATTCTAAAGCGATCGAGCCTGTCCGTCCGTCTGTTGTTGACACGATACAGCTTCGCAAATTTTTACCAAACATTCGTTGATCCAACAAAATGTTTAGCATTGAAAATTGAAAATCGGTCTAGTAGGATCTTAGTTATTTTCAGACTACCTCGATATTTTTTGCTATTTCTTCAAATTTAAAACAGATAATATCATGAAATTTTGCACACTGTATGCCTATTAAAGAAAGAAAAGTCCTGTTGAAAATGGTAGGAATCTGCAATAATAAGTTTCGTGCAAAGTGAAATCTCTAAACAAGATTATGTTTGCATCGGTCCATAATTTTGACATAGCCCCATATAAAGTCTTCTTCCGAAAATAACTAAAATTCGCATGAATCTCTTTTCAAAATGACTATCAACTTGAAATTCGATAAGCATAATCGGAATATACATTTAAATTGACGTACTAAATTTCGTGATGATCGGTCCATATTTGACATATAAAGTCCAGTTCCGCAAATCACTTAAATGCGCATAAATCCCTTCTAAAACCAATATCAAGTTGGAATTCAACACAAATAGTCTATACATATATAAAAATCGTAAATTTCAATGTGATGGTGATCGGTCCATATTTCACCATAGTCCCCATATAAAGTCTATTTCTGGAAATTACTTAAATGTGCATAAATCTCTTATAAAACCATTATTACGTTGAAATCCAAAACAAATAATTGCATATACATATAAATCATCGTACAGAATATCATGATGATTGCCCCGTAATAGGCCATAGTTCCCTTATGAGTAAATGTCATAGATACCATTCTTCAATTTCAATGATCTCTTTTTCACACCTTCACAAAAATCGTTGAGCGTGCTAATCTTAATGACGTATGTATTTGTATCTGCAAAAGCATTTATCCTTGAATTTTTTTTTTTTTGTCAGCAATTCGTTTTGCTAAAATCAAAACTTACAAAGGCATTAATTGTCGACCTAGCTCTAAATTAGCAATTTTAACATTAGAAAAATGTGAATCAGGTTGATTCATGGAAAATGCTAAGCTTTTGAATTTACTTTACATAAAAATAATTAGTTAAATGAGAATTTTTCCTCTTGTGAATTTTTTAAAAAATTTGTATTCAAAGTTTACTTCAAAATGAAAAAAATTAAACATATAACAGAAATATACAAAAATAAATAATAGTGTATACAATTATTTTCAAATAAATTGTATATTTAACTTGAAGTGAACTTCGCTTAAAAATGTTTTTAAAAAATAATTTGTTTAAAAACTATATATGAAACATGTTATACACAGCTTTAAAAATATGTATCATTTGAATCGTAAGATTCGGCACAGTCGTAAGAGTAAACTCTGAATTGTTTCCATTTTTTTTTATTTTTTTAACATTTCATTTCTTATTTGTTTTTACGGAGTTCTTGATTACAGTTTAAAACATTTGCATTTAATAGTCATAAATAAAATTTATTTTGTGATATTTTTGCTGTTTCCTTAATTACGTGAATTTACATAAATCTTGTAACAACAAGATCCCTGTTTGGACAGCAGACAATAATATTGTCGTCGTCATGTTTTAGGTGGGGTGGAAACAGTTGTGACTTGTCATGTCACATTGTATTTTTGTATGTTGATGATTTGTTCCTTCTATCCGAAACCAGATTTTTCTAAACCGCCAAGTTGAGATCAACGTCACGTTTGGTCAGCCACGATAACGATAAAAACAATTTTGATGATTAAGTCCGATACAAAAGGGTGAGCAGCAACACAAAAGTGTTTTGAACGATTTAATTTTTGTTTTAATGCGACATATTCATTAGCTGTCCGTTGTCATAATGTTGTATGTACATACATAAATTTATTCGTGCATGCACGTACAACATCTTTAAAGTGATTTTCAGGTATGTATGTATGTAACTTTTTCTGAATGGTCTGAAGTCTTTTAAATGTTTGTTTAAAAAGTTTGTCTTTAAGATATAAATTAAAATTACAAAGAAAATAGCATTTCTGTGTACATATCTACTTTAAATTTCGAAGGGTAGTTAAAAAAAAAATAAGAATTAACTTACCATATGTCATGTTGTAGTTTTTTATTGAAATTTTAATTGGTGATCACAACTTAAAATCTATCGTTTCAGCTAATCCGATTTCACATAGCGGTTCCTGTAACATAATATGATTTAATTTTTTCAAACAACACATCTTGGTTAGTATTTTAATGGCATGCATACCTTAAGAAGAAGGGTACCTACCATGTATCAGAATATTCATACGTACTAAGATGCACTTGGCCTTGAACAAATGGGTCGTATAACATTTATTTTCACATGGGTAGAATTGTATTAATGCTTGGAGACTTATTCATTTAAGTCGACTAGAACTTCTCACGTACTAAATATAAGCAGTGTAATTTTAGTAAATTAATTAATGATTGTCCAGACCTCAAATATTATATGAGCTTCTAGTAAAGATGTAAACTTAAATAAAATAAAATAAAGAATAAACAAATTAAAAGACGTTTTATTATTCTACATGCCGATCCTGCCAATCTTTGAGAGTGGTCAATAAAGGAGCACCCAAAGGACAGCAAAAATAAATGACCAACCATAAAAGGAGTGCTTAAAGCACCCTTTAAATACCTTGTGGATTCCTGACGGACACACAAGTCTCGTTTAGCAGAGCGTTCAGCCGAAAACCACTATGTACATGAAATGAAGAAAATCTGACCAATAGACGGATGCCCAATACAAGTAAGCCGGGTCCACAACTCCTCTCCATCGAGAAGTACAGAAATAAACAACAAAGATAACATAATTATATAGAAGAAATAAAGATTTTAAAGGTCAAGAGGTCCAAAAAAGAGGAGACTATACCCAACGCCACAAAATAGAAAAGGCAATACTGCTCCGAGACATACAGCCACCAAGCTGGGAAACAGCTTCAACTATGTGGCAGAGGATAAATAACCTGGAATTCCTAATGGAATCGTATAAAAATAGAATCTAATAAAATAAAATCGGTAAGCGTTTCACCCTCACCCTTAGAGCCAGTAAGCGTTAACCGCTCGTGGCAGAAGAAAACGAAAAAATAATTTCTTCTTTAATAAATAAAAAATATAAATAAAATAAACAATTTTCATATAAAATAAAATTGATTCGCTAAATTAAAATAAACTCAATAAAAATATATAGTAATTCAAACATAATTTATATATATTTACGTAAAACAAGCATAATAGTAATAATTATAAAGAAAATTATGCGGTCCTTTATATTGGAGAGTATAAAAACTAGAATTCGAGAAAAAAAAACAAATAGACTTTGAACATAAGGAAGAGATAGAAAGTACAAATGAGGAATTTGTTACGGAGTATAGAAAAATATTACGAATAAAAGAAGCTCCAATTTTAAAGTAAACACTAAATGGCCAATTTTAATTAGAAATCATTTACTTACTGAAATAGTTAAAACAAGTAGAAAAGAATAAGCAATAGGAACATTTTTTTTTATAATAGACACAAGACACAATCTAAAATTGAAAACCCAAATGCTAACGTGGTTAATAACGTAGAAATAATTGATTATAGCAAGGAAATTAATTCATTATGGATACTTAAACTAATTCTAGTATAATAACGGCCTTTAACTAAAAATCTCTATCTCAAATAAACGTTCACTTAAGAAAAAATATATTACAAGTAGACAAGACCTTGATAAAATTTAAAAACTGATGGATTGGATAGATATTTTAAATAAGGGTAAAAATATTAAGGAAAATTTTTACGATCATAATGTATAACTAAATATAGACAGACCAATAAGGGAGGACCCAATTAAGCACGATTTTCAAAATCTTTTAACAAATTTACAGGACATAAGAACCTTATTCAATGTAAATTATAATGGACTAACTACATCCCATCAAAAAGTAGCAGACACATTTTTTCGCGATATTACCAAGAGAATCTCAACAATAGCTAATAAAAAATCAATAGAACTTGACCTAGCCGATTCAATACACAAAAGTGTAAAGGCAGAATTAAGGCCTTTCTGTTCCGTATCGAATCAGCTGACTTGATTCTGTTAAATAGAAAATGTGTAGTGCCGTTGTAATGCCGACGAACCTGTTGAAAACAAAAATTTGCTAAGTAATTGTAAGTGACAGCACAAAACCGCGAACATCCGCACAACAAAAAAATGTTTGGTTTATTAGAAAAATTTTCAATTTCTTTGAATTTAAATAAGTTTTTGTATAAAAGTTATAAAAATATAAAAAATAAACGATGGATGACGAAAAACTCATTACTTTAGTCGAAAGTAATGACATATTGTACAATAAATAAGCTTTGATTTGCATTTTTTTGATTTATTTTCGCGGTTTACCTACAGCTGATACGTTTATACGGAAAAACTAACCACAAAAATTTAACAACAGAACGACACGGAACAGAACAGCAACAGAAAGTAAAGACTAATGAAGCCTTAATCCATAATATCTCAATACCAATGACAGAAAACACAATGACTCTCTCAATAGTAGATTTTTTAAACACATAACTTGCTTTCATTTATTGATTCATTTTATTTGGTAGATAACATTAAAAATAATCACGAGTCCGCGGCGGTTTCCTTAATAAAGACGAAACTAAAAGGGACGGCCAGAAATTTAAACAGGAATCATAAACAAATTAAAAAAACACAGTCAAAGGTGAATCGGTCGAAGTACTGACTGCAAAAATTACGAATATAAAACAGAATAACAAAACGGCTAATGGATACTGTAATGAAATATAAAATCTAACTAAATCCTTAGAAAACGCATATATTTCAGATGGAATACCATGCGAAACGGCCACTAAATATTCTACACAGGTGGCAATAAATGCTTTAACTAAATACTACACCATTGATTAAGTAAAACTTATCATGGAAGCAGGGCTATTTAATACAATGAACGATGATATTAGGAAATTTGTCAACAGTTGCACAGAATCAACTGGAGAACAAAACTCAATATTATTCTAAAGACAAAATAACCGGAATAATAATTTCCGTGGTAATTACACAAGTTCTCGTGCAAGAAACAATAACCCACGAAATAATAATAACGAAAGTTACGTTAGAGCAACCGAATCTGATGAAATTGATTCGAAAAACCAAGACGTATCCCTAAGAAAAATAAGAAAATATACAATGAAAACCTCAACCAATGTTTCTGTGTTCAATTACTAATAAACAAAACTAACACGCCAATAAACTTACTAATTGATACTGGAGCAGATATTTCATTAATAAAATTAACACATTTTAACATAAATCAAATCTATACTAATAAAATAACATCATTAAGCGGAATTGGACGGGGTAAAGTACATTCTATAGGAAGTATATTTTTCGATTTGAAATGCAAACATATACTAATACCACATAATTTTCACGTAGAACAAAATAATTTTCCTATAACATGCGAATATTAGATTTCCAAAACAACGCTGCTTACATTATCCTACGCCCTTCTTATATCCCATATCCAATAAAAATACCAATCACTAATAATGGCAATGAAATAAGATCCACCAAGATCTGAAGTAATACGTCAAATAGAATTACTATCTTCAGCAAATGAATTATTAATTACTAACCAAGAAATAGAACCGGGTGTTTTTATCGCAAATACACTAGTAACAACAAAAAAAGCTTTTATTCGAATCCTGAATACTAACAACAATAATTTGAAAATTAATAAGAACAAAATAAAAACCGAAACAATAACGTTCTAAAATTTTTAAGGAACATTTTTTCAGAACAATTTAAAGACACATTATCAGCATTATATGACTCGTATTGCGATGTTTTCGGTTTAGAACAGGGGTTTCCATTTCATAGCTCAATTGAGCCTACCACTACCAAGACATATTTTTATGCTCTTCAATTCAGTCGTCGATGTGACTTCGACAAGTGCACGTGTCTAGCGGATGCTATGTTATTTTTTTCAGGTTAACAGATGATGACACTCAAAAAATATTGTGCGATCAAAAATGCTTTTGGTAACATACATAGCAAATTATAAAATATGTATATTACTAACATTTTTTTGCGGCTTTAAATAAATAGATTCTCTCAATTTTATTACTCTCTCGTACTCACTAATACATAAACAAAAAATTTTTGGAAGCCCCTGGTTTAGAAACACAAACAATAACTATTAATAATTTGTATGAACAAAAGTTGAGAGTAAAAGACACACAACCAGTATACATAAACAATTATAGAATATAACAGAAAGGATGGAGTCTTGGAATAGATTACAGTCAAATAAATAAGAAATTAATGGCAGATAAATTCCCGTTACTTAGAATAGATGATATTCTAGACCAACTAGGCGGTGCAAAATATTTCTCTTGTCTTGACCTACTGTCAAGTCAAGACCCTTCTAGAATCACCAGGTTACCATATGGCTTAAACGTAGCCCCAAATTCTTTTCAACGAATAATGACACTTGATTTCAGTAGAGATAAACTAGATCCAGCTTTTCTTTATATGGATGACTTAGTTGCTTGTTAGGATGCTCAGAAAAGCACATGCTTTTGAATTTAAAAAATGTTTTCGAATTATGCAGGAAGCACAATCTTAAATTACACCCCGAAAAGTGCTTATATTTTATGAAGGAAGTTACCTACCTTGGACATAAGTGTACTAATAAAGGAATAATCCCATATGATAGTAAATATTCGATAATGGAAAATTATCCAGTACCAAAAATGCTGATATAGCTAAAAGATTTGTAGCTTTTTGTAATTATTATCGAAGGTTTATTCCAAACTTCTCAAAACACTAGAGGCATATAAAAAGTTTGTCCAAGAAAGGTGTACCATTCGAATGGAGTAAAGATTGTGAGTGATATCGCGTTTAAACATTTAAGGAAAGCATTGATGAGCCCAATACCCAGACTTTACAAAGGAATTTTTTATAATAAAAGATGCAAGCAAAGATGTCAGCGGCGCAGTTCTAACACAAGAACGTAAAGGAAAACATTTACCGGTGGCATGCCCATCAAAAACGTTTACAAAGGGCGAGTGCAATAAGTCAACCATTTAAAAAGAACTAACTGCCATACATTGAGCCATAACGCATTTCAGACCATTCATATATGGAAAAAAGTTTTTGGTGCGCAGTCACCAAAGACCACTTTCTTATTTATTTTCAATGAAAAATCCAAGCTCAAAATGAACAAGGATGATACTTGACTTGGAGGAGTATGATTTTACAGTCCCATATTTTAGGGGAAAAGATAATTACGTTGCCGACGCGCTATCGCGTACAACTATCTAAAAGACATGCATCAAAATATTTCTTCAGTATTAAGAGTCACGTCTCGACCAATGTCCAATAAAGGAGAACAAAACAGTAGTTCTAATAAATAGTATAAAAATAATACTAATAATGATAAGCCAAGCATATACATATGTATGTACCTTTAACAAACACTGACGTCAGAAAATAATAAAAAATAAACTAAAGATTTCCCTCGGAAGATCTTATATCAAACGAGGAAAATCTATAGTAACATATACACAAGTTAAAGATTTGTTTACTAATGGAAACTTTGACTTTGGACAATTTATTCCTAAGCTCGAATATGAATTTAAGAACATGGGCAATAAAACATTAAAGAAAATAAGGCCAAGGCAATTCTCGATATAATGCTGAAATATCACGATGATCCCATACGCGGTGGACATTGTGGAACATATAGAACAATATAGAAAATTAAAAGATATTACTACTGGAAAAATATGTCAAAAGACATATCTAATTATGTAAAATGATGTCATTAATGCCAAACGACTAAAGCAACAAAGTACATACCTGAAAAGTCCAATGGTCGTTACAGAAACTCCAATTAAACCATTTGACATGCGGTTTACGCCAAAACAACACTTAGCGATTCTCCTTATTTTCCCTTCAATTCCAATTTTCCTTAATGTATATAAATGCAGAAAGCTATGTGTTGCAGTATACTTCCACTTGTCACAAAGTGCTAAATAAAATGGCAATGTTCTAAAGAGATCGTAAATACTTATTTTCGGCGAGATACAAACTAACCGTTCAACTGTCCACTTCATTCTCCTCTGCTGGTAAGAAATCCTTTGGTCAAATAATTTAATAAATAATAAGAAAAAATTCCTAATTTCCTCGTTTTCTTTCATTTCTTTTCATATTGTTTGTTAAATTGTTCTGAGTATAAAATTCTAAACAATTTGGTTTCGGCTCAGAGAGTTTGATAATCTCTTCCAATTGTCCATCCACTTTCAAGAGCTTTTCAGCTAAACACACGGTGTATGTAGAAACAATAGGTCTATTTCCAAAATCAATTCACGGAAATGAATATGCAATCACGATAATATGTGACTTAGCTAAATACTTACAGTCTTATTCAGAAAAAATTAAAGTAGACTTCAAATGTACTTTATTTTTTATGAATACGGCAGTATGTTACTATATTAATCCAATACAGAAGCGCTAAAATTATAGCTGAAGCTATGTTTGAACATTTTATACTAACATGGTGCAATGAAGGCATTCATTCCAGACATGGGTACTGAATATAAAAATTTTATATTACCAGAGTTATGAAATCTCCTCAAAATTGAAGAACTAACTTTTTCTAAGTCATAAACAGAGCAAACGCATTAGGGTATCCAACTTATTCGGTTTTTTTGTTCGAATACAAGATTTTACCTTGTTTGAATAATTCGATCACATATTTAAAATTAATTGAAAATTATTCTAATAATTGAACATTTTTAAATAAATAAATTTTTTTCCTTCATCATGTCGTACATACATATACATAGTACGTATAAAGCGATCTTTAATAACATCACTTATACACTCACTCACTTATACATCACTTTTGTAATTTTGTTTCAAGTAAAATGAATTTGAGTTCGTAATCCTGCCGACGCGCAGTGGCTCAGAATCGTTTTTCATCGGCCAAAAACCTGTAACTTTTGAACCGATGGAGATATTTTAGTAATTCTTTTTCTTGTGAAGAGACGTCTTTTCCAGTTGATGAGAAATTTAAGATCAAAGTTGAGCTAGCATTTACTATGAAAATAAGCGATGTTTGTTTTTTTGAATCTGATTTTATTATTAAAACTCACTTGCAGATAAAACAGAAACATTTTAATAATACCTAGGATAATTTTGTGAACAGATATCCACTATATTAATTCTGCAATAGGTTCCATTAGAACCGGTTCCAATAAAACCAGTTTTTATTGTTTATTTTCTTTTTATACCCTACACCACAATAGTGGGGACGGTATATTAAATTTGTGCTGATGTTTGTAACGCCCATAAATATTAATCCAACACCCACTTTAAAGTATACCGATCGACTCAGAATCACTTTCTGAGTCGATTTAACTATGTCGATTTAACTCCGTCTGGCTGGCTTCTATGTAAAGTTTGTGCGCAGAGTACAGGCCGCCATTTTAAAGATAAAATAAATATATAATAAAATTTGTTACGTGATATTTTTTGGGCCCAAGGACGGATGGGATTTAAGTGATTTTTTGAAGTGAAATTTATATAGGGACTACGGTAAAATATGGACCGCTCATCATAAAATTGGCTATGAATATTTCTATATATGTATGTATGGACTATGGACTTGCTGCGTATAAGAGATTTATGCGCATTTAAATGATTTCCGAAAGTGGAATTTATATGGGCGCTACGGTCAAATATGGACATACTGAGAGTGACGATTTTTATTTATTTATGGACAATTTGTGTTCAATTCCAACTTAATAGTGGTTTTTGTACGGGATTTATGCGCATTTAAATGGTTTTTGGAACTGGACTTTATATGGGGCTAAGGTCAAATATGGGTTTATCATCATGAATTTAGTACAATAATTTAGATGTGTATCCGGATTACTTCTGTTGAATTTCGAATTGATAGCGATTTTTATAAAATAATTATGCCCATTTAAGTGATTTTCGGAAGTGGGGTTTGCATGTGGCTATGTCAAAATATGGACCGATGCCAAAAAAAAAACATCTTTATGAGATTTAATTTTGCATGAAAGATATTATTGCAGAATTTTATATGGATTCGGCTTTTCTATAGACATTTATGTACCAGAAAGCCATATTCCGGGAAGACATTTGTATGGGGGCTACCAAAATTGTGGACAGAAAAATATCAAGGTAGTCTGAAACTTTGATCTATAACTCGGATCCGACCGAACCGATTTTACAATTTTCAATACCAAACATTTCGGTGGATCAAAGAATGTTTGTTAAAAAATTTCGTTATGATTTGTCTTTTTTTCGAAGCGCTATCGTGATTTAAACAGACGGACGGACATGACTAGATTTTTTGGCTCTACGAATATTACATTTTTTTTGTTGTGGACATAGTGATAGCGCGCTGTCAACTAGTGGCCAATCTCCAGTGGATAATCCACTAACACCACCCTGGTACTACTTCTTGTCGTTCAATTTATGATTTTATATTTGGGATCAGGTTGTATGTCCATTTTCTATTCCCTCCTTGGTTCCAACGTTCTTGCCATTTGCTTATTAAGTTGTATCTGACATTTCTACTCATTTCTCAAATTTCTTTCGATCGCTCTGCAGGATTAGAATTATCCCGCTTTATGTGTCCTCTCTTTCCAACATTAGTAAGGCAATGGGAGGTAGACTTGCAATTACTAAGCCGCACTTGTAGTTACTGTACGATACGCTTAAATGATGCGGATAGCGCTAACTCTCTGTGGTTTCTGTAATTTCCTTAAGTTGTACTTAAATTTCAATGCCCTGGTAAATATTAGGGCATTATATACATAGAACTTAGGTGTGCACTACGCTGTTTATTAATTTCCTTATTTACGGTTTAAGACCACCACAGTTTGGCAATATTCTGACCACGAATGTTCAGTACTTGTTCTGCAAAGTTGAGTTTGACATCCAATTGTACATATAGAGAGCACAAGTTTCATTTAAAGGCAATTTCACTATGTTGAAGTCACAAGTATTGCCTCTGTTTTTGGAACTGCTAGCTGCAGTCCATTTCTCCATTTGCAACTATCTCGATAAGTTCGCGAGTTTGTTGGTTTAAAGTATAGCAAGAGCGATGTCATCTGCATATCCTATTAGTTCTGCTAGATTTGGTAGATTTAAGTTTACTAACCCATTGTACATCAGGGGTCCTAGTTCGGAGCCCTGAGGTACACCAACTGTTATATGGTATTCGTTAATTCCATTTACAGAATTCAATAATAGAGTTATATTCTCCAGATAATCTGCTACTACGATGAAGAGATAGTTATCTACTCCTTTATTATACCCTACACCACCATAGTGGGGAGGATATATTGGATTTGTGCTGATGTTAGTAACGCCCAAAAATATTAATCCAACACTTACCTTAAAGTATACCGATGGACTCAGAATCATTTTCGATGTCCGTCTAACTTGCTGACTGGCTGTAAATGAAAGAGTATAGGTCGCAATTTTAAAGATATTTCAATAATATTTGGTACGTTATATATTTTGGCCCAAGTCGATTATTTCACCTAGCCCCCATATAAATGTTCTGCCGAAATAGAGGTTTATCTGTCATAAATGTTTGAGTTATGTACGTATTCCAAAAAATTTCTTCAGAAATAAGTTGTTTATGAAGCTTAATCTCATCAACAAATTTTGTGCAGATCGGTCTATAATTGATAATAATTAATAATGAGCATATCTCTCTTAAAATTTTTGGTATCCAAATCATATTCAATATAAGTCTGTTTCATTTATACAAAAATCATTTGGCTCAATTTTGTGATGATTCACTTTAACAACCATAAATATCTTCATAATTTTAGTATGTATCCAAATAAAATTGAACACAAATAAGTTTCATATATACAGAAATCATTACAACTAATTTTAAAACGGTCGGTCTATATTTAATCATAGCTCTCATATAAGATCCCATTCGAAAATCACTTTAACATCTATAAATCTTATGAGTTATACCATGATACAATTTGACACAAAGAATAGTAATATGTACAGAACTCATGCCACTACATTTTTGGATGACTGGGCCATAGCTCCTATATTGAGACCATTTCTGAAACTCTGTTTCTAACAAATATACTGGGTGTAGAGTATTATATGGTTATACGTTCTTACTTGTTTTTGAATGCATTTAGTACAACCTTCCAATTTACTATGTTGAAAACGTTTTTACGTCCAGAGTTTAGCGCAGTATTGTCCTGTTGTTTTGGCTTGTATAGCTTTATTGCAAACTACGTTTATGGCATCTAATGTACTTTTTCCTTTGCGAAACTCATGTTGCATAAGGGACAAATCTCCAAGGTTATCTATACATTTATCTAGCCGTTGCAATATTACATATATTTGAAAAGCTTTCCTACCGAATCCAACATGCGCAGTGGTCTATATGTAATAGGTTCGTTCAATGGTTTATACCCTTTCGTACTAAAACTAATTTTTGAATCTTCCATTTTTGTGGGGAGATACCGGTTTCTAAACATGAGTTGAAGATATTAACTAAAATTTCATTTGGTATACCGTCTAGTCCTTGTCAGTGATCAGTTTATTACCTGCGTCTTTAAAGTCATCTAGGTTTATGGTTTATTCTTCTCGACATGGTGCAAGAAATTTCGTTCACTGCTAACGTATTGTATTTCATTATTCCTCCAATGTTTTTTTATTTTTGTACTCTTTGCATTTTTTTATATAATTAACAAACACAAACTGCGAAGCTTTTTGGCTTATCTGCAGAAAACAAGCTCCTCCTCGTTAGTTTTTTAGCTACATTCTCTACATTTATGACGTCGGGTTGATTTCTCACATTTCTTTTTTTAACACGTGTAATATATTCAGCCAGTTTTTTATTATTGCGTTTTCTGATATTCCATCTTGGAAGATCTATCCCAACCTGGTCCAAATTTGAATGGTCATCTATATTAAATGAAATATACTGTTGGTCACGTAAGGTAAGATCTTTCAACAGCATCCAATTCAACCTATTATTGCAAACATTTGGTATTGCAAAGTAATGTCAATAATATTACCACTGATTCCTCTTCTAAAGGTTAGTTTGTCTCCGATATTGAAAACGGTGAGACCTGTACTAGCAATCTACTCACATACAATAGTGCCTCTATTATCAAGAGTGATGGAGTACCATTCTGGGGATTTACTATTAAAATCACCTCCAAATATTAGTTGTTATTTTGAAGATCTGATAAAAAAAACTTGAGTAAGTAAGGCGCTTCTGTAAAGACGTTATAGTCCATATTTGGAGAATAAACTCTGATTTTCTCATATTAACCAGTACAGAAACCCATCAACAGATGGTTAAGGTTACTCATAGGAAATCACTTAAACTTGCCTAAATCCTTTACAAGTGTTAATATCGAATTAAAATTTACTGCTAATAATTTGTATATGCACAGAAGTCACGCTACAATGGGCGCTCATATTTCTTGTTTTAATTGTTTATTAAATATCAACATTTGTATGAAATTTATGTTCATTAAAGTAATTTCCGGAAAGAGGGCTTATATAGGAGCTATTAATAATCATGGACCGATCGTTGCACAATTATTAGAAGTGATTTATGTTTAAAATAACGTGTCCGCACTTAACGTTTTTTTTTTGTTCAACTAGTGTTTATTTCGTGAATGTTAACACTTAGCTCATGTCTGATTTGACAGATAATTAGTTTTATTCTTCCGCTGAACGAATATTGTTGTGTATACGCTTGAACAACGCTGGGAAATATTGCGACATTACTTTGAAAATCATGGTAATGTGCGAAAATTGCGTACGGATTTTGGAAGGAGAGAAGCACCGTCAGCTCCGTAAGTACGTTATCTTGTGAAAAAAGTGAAGGGAACTGGCATCCTCATCTATAAACCAAAGCGTGAAAAGCCAAAAACAGTGCGTACAACCGAGAATATTGCTGCTGTGGCAGAAAGTGTGCGTGAAGCGCCATCAACATCAATTCACCGTCGTTCTCAACAATTGAACATTTCGCAGACATCATTGAGACGAATTTTGCATAAAGACCTTGGTATGACACCATACAAAGTCCAATTGATTCAGGAGTTGAAGCCACCTGACCATCCAATGCGTTTTCGCTTCGCTAAGTGGGCCTGCGATCGACTGACAGAAGATGCCGATTTTGTCAAAAAAATAATTTTTTCAGATGAAGCTCATTTTGATCTTGGCGGGTATGTAAACAAGCAAAATTGTAGCATTTGGGGCACAGAAAACCCGCACGCATACATTGAAAAGCCGACGCACCCAAAACGAGTCACTGGTTGGTGCGGATTTCGGTCCAGAGGCATAATTGGGCCATTTTTTTTCGAAAATGAGTAAGGAGTGGTCGTTACAGTCACTGGCGATCGTTATCGGACCATGTTGAACGAATTTTTGTTCACAAAAATTGAAGAGGAGGATTTGGCAACATTTGGTTTCAACAGGCACGTAGCGCCACACAGCCGAAGCTACACTCGATGTTTTGCGCCATGTTTTTGAAGATCGCATTATCAGCCGCAGAGCTGATGTCGATTGGCCACCTCGGAGCTGCGGTTTGACATCGTTGGACTATTATTTATGGGGTGCGTCAAAGATAAGTATTACGCCGACAAGCCAGAGACAATTGACGCTTTAAAGGACAATATTCGTGAAGCCATTGGTGAAATACAGCTGCACACAATCGATAATGTGCTTCAAAATTGGACCGATCGTGTAGGCAACTGCATGGTCAGCCGAAGCAGCCATTTGAATGAAATTGTTTTCCATTATTAACCGGAAGGATTGTACTTTCAAATAAAAAAAGAAATTTGAAAAAATATTCAGTAGTTTTTTTTTTATAGCATTTTCAAAAAAAAAAACAAGTTATTTGGCGGACCCTTTAAACTTAATTCCATTTTCATAGTAACATATTTAAGAAACTTGGAAATAATGTATATGATGGTCTTATTTTTATTATGACCGATTATCACAAAATTAGGAGAAGTAAGTTGTTTATATAATAAACTTATTTGCTGTGAAATTTATTTTGATACTTGGAATATATTCAGACATGACAATAATGAACTGATTATAATCAAATACAATATTCTTCGCCCTTGGGGCAGTAAGAATTGTTTGGCAAAAATTTTGTCGAATTATCTGTGGAATTGCGAACTGTAATTTGATAACTCATAACGTAATGCTGAATTGGGACAATATTTGTTGACGTTACAAACACCTGCACACACCGAATATACTCGTACCCTGCACAATATGGTTGACATATTTCAATTATGTGTCACGAGAACAACTAGGAAACTAAATCGAAGAAAAATTTAATCTGGTAAACAATTATGTACAGACATACATAGATTAAAATTGCTTATATTTTATATAATATTTATAAATGCAAGCTCCTTAAACATAGTTTTTTAAATGTTTAAATTTAAAATTAATAAGTGAATGCTGTAGCCGAAAATACACCTCATACATATGTTATTCTCACGGACACACATACGAATGAAATCTACATTAAGGCCACGATGAATTTCGAGAATTTCAGTTGGATATTTACTTCCTAATTTAAACTCTGTAAATATGTACATATGTATACGAGTATATATTAGAGTGGCTCAGTTTGTATGGAGAGGAAAAAAATATATCAAACGCCTCTAAATAAATATACAAATGTTTTATAAAATTTCCCAGAAATGGGCCATTTTTAAAAATTATATATTTAATAGAGTTTTTTTAGCATATTTTTTTGATTGCATTGTAAGACAGTAGGTGCAAAATGGCTTTTCAAACCGGGTCTAGTAATGTACACGCCCTGTTCAAGCTTAACCTTAGTATTGTGACATTCTATTATTCATATGATTTTTAAAGAATTCGTTTATGAAGTGTTTATTTTATTGAAAATATGTAAATATTAATATTTAAAAATTTAATCTGGTAAACAATTATGTACAGACATACAGCTGCGGTAAAAAAAATAGCACTGAAAGCAGAACTGTACATATGAATTTTTCTTCGATTTAGTTCCCTAGTTGTTCTCGTGACACATAATTGAAATATGTCAATCATTTATTCAACGTAAAAAAGATTTGTGTAACTTTTATTGGCTTTTTAATAAAAAAAAGTTTTACAACTTCAGGCGAAGTATTAAAATTTTGATGGTAAACAAATAGCACTATTCATTATAGAATTTAAAAAATTAAATTATATTTCAAATAAAATAATAAAAAAAAGTGAAATGAAGCTGATGAAACAAATAACTTATTACTATTTTTTTTGCATGGCCTTTTTTGCAGAGTTGTAAATGAATCATTCTTTTTGATTTCAATTCATTACGAATTAGCTAAATTTTGAATTAATTCTTTTCAACAAAAAAAAAAAAAAAGAATTGAATTAAATTTGAATCAATTCATTTCCAATTCAAATGAATTGGACAAGATGAGTTGCAATTCATTTGAATTAGGCAAAATGAATTGCAATTCAGTTTTTAATTCAAAAGAATTGGTAAAATGAATCGCAATTCATTTATAACTCATTTGAATTGAAATGATTTGGAATTAATTCAAATGAATTACAAAAGTAACTTGTAATTAAAATTTATCAAATCAAAAATGAATTGCATTTAATTGAAGTAAACTTGGTGCTTGGAGTTTGGTTCTTCAAGTACCACTTATTTCGCTTTTGATATACGCTGAATAACAAGACATTCAGTATTTAAAACCTATTAATAACTTATGAAATTTTGTGACCCACGAACATTAAAGGACAAACACTTTAGTAATACTTATGTATGTAATATTTCTTTAATATTTAAGTAGAAGCTGCAAGTACTCTTCTAAATATTCAAAATCACTGTCTAGCAAAGTTTCAATATTCAACTTATGCCATAGATCGTATAGCATGAACTTATGGGACAGTAAGTCTTTTATACAATCGTATAAAGATTTCCATCTTGTTGGTACAGAATCAATTCAATTCAAATAAATTGGAAATGTATAACAAATTCATTTTTCGAGTTAATTCAAATGAATTGGTAAAATGAATTGCAATTCATATTTTAACTCATTTGAATTAATTCAAAATCAATTCAAATGAATTGGGAATGAATTGCAATTCATTTTTTCTAACTCATTTATATTAATTCAAAATCAATTCAATTCAAATGAATTGGTAAATTCAATTCATTTTCAATTCAAATGAATTGGTAAAATGAATTGCAATTCATGTTCGCTAAACTCAAATGAATTCAATTCGTTTCTTGGAGAAAAGAATTAATTCAAAATTGCATGAATGATTCGCGAATTAACTCAAAAATGAATGATTCGTTTACAACTCTGCTTTTTTGGCCATAACGGCGGCGCAGCGCTTCGGCATGGAGTTAATTAAGTTTTATAATCCTTCTTTAAGTATTTTCGCTGACGACTCCTTTACTACAGCACAAAGATGCTCATTGTTAGTCGGTTTTATTTGAGATACACATTTCTTTTCTTTTTCGTAAATGGCATAGGGAAGCATAACATTAATTAGTATATCAAAGTAAACATGTTGCTTCATTGTTGATTTTATGCAATGTATTGACCCACTTCGTAATATGAAAAGCATCCCCATACCATAATGCTAGAACCTACATGCTTACCAAATAACACCAAATAAATTGATTTTACTCTCGTCCGTCCATAAAATATTTCGCTTTTACTAGCGGGCCAGTTTAAATGTTCTTGCGCAAAAGTGTTATTATTTTTACCATTACTGTATGAACTTTCCAATGACTTCATCATCATCAGAATTGGTTTTAAAACCGATAAGAAAAAATGCTTTGTTGTCATAGGGCACAGCTACACGTTCAATAAATATTGAGATATTTCTAGTATCACGATATTTATTGAACGTGTAGCAGTGCCCTATGACACCATAGCATTTTTTCTTGTCGGTTTTAAAACCAATTCTGGCAATATTGGTTTCTATAACACCCCTGAATAACTTATTTATTATTATTATATATTTTCATGAACACATTCTGGTTTGACTGATAATTAACATTTTCAACTCATTACTTGACACCGAAAGTTGTTGATGAGATATTTAACAAGGCAGTTTGACAGGGTTTATTTTTGGGGGGTGACAAAAACAAATTTTGTGAGTCCGTCTAATATATACGTATGTATATAAGAAAATCTAAAGCCAATTGTATAGAAGTACAAACATATACATATGTAGTATGTATTTACTTTAATATTAAAATGCTAAGAAAAATACAATCTTCAAACAAAAAAAAAAAAAAAACATTTTAGTCCCGTCATGTCCACATGTCAATTTTCCTTGCCGGTTTTTTTTACTTTCGAATCTTCGCGTATTTTGAAAGCTTTCTTTTATATGTTTTTTTTTGTATTTTTTATTCAATATCCACTATTCCCCACCCCATTGGTAGGTCAGTTGGCAGACAGACTGTCTTGTTGTCGGTCAAAAGCTCTAGTAGAATATACAACTTACATACTAGGGTATCCAAGTTGTTCGATTTTTCTTTTGTTTAAATAAAATTAATAATTCGAATAAGAGACATCAACTTGTTCGAATAATTCAGTCACATATTTAAAAATAATTCTAAATTTTTTGAATAAAATAAAATGAAAATATTTATTTCGTCAAGTCGTAAACCTACATATATAAAGTAAAGCCATCTTTTATAACATCACTTAAGGTGCTATCAGATTGTCAAATTTTCCATCTGTAAAAGTTGTACACATCGTGTGATACATATATAAGGATGACGCTAATACTGTGTTTCCAACAGTATCTTACGCTATTTGACATTTATTTTTCATCCCATAAGTATTTTGTTTGTAGTTACTTTCATAGCTTTCTTTTAAGTTAAGAATAAAAATCACTAAAGGTGGATTCACCCATTCGTTCTGAACAAAATATTTGTTTGGACAAAGTTTTTTTCTTATGAAGTTTGACGTCTCTCTTTAGGCCCAACTATAATATGCATAAGCAAGCTTAAAGGCCCAACTATAATATGCATATGCTAGCTTAAGCAAACGTGCGAACACATATAAATTGTATGTGGCAAACTATAATGTACTTAACGAAACTTTTCGTTAAGATTTTCAACTGTCATTTGCTTAAGCAAAAAGCGAAACTGATCGCACATTCTGTACGGAATCAGCTGTTTGTTGTTGTTTGTTTGTGTTTTGAACAAAATGGAAGAAAACATATTTATTTTAAATTTAATAGAAAATGCGGAAAAAATAAGTGCCTTTACAATAAAAGAGGCCCTTTTTATTTTAACAAAAATGTCTTTCTGTCGCGGTTTATTTCTCTGACAGAACAAGAGCGTCTTCTTCTTTTACAGTGTAGTTCACTTATTTCTTTTAATGTGCACAGGCCTTCAAGCGCTAACTTTTATATTTTTATATTTAAATTTTTAAGTTTTTTCTCCATTTTTGCAAACACAATACGAAAATTAACAAAACATATGTAAACGTTTATTATTATTTACAATGTAGTGCTGCCACAGCTGTACATTTTAGTACTTTTGCCGATAAATTAAAAAAAAAAGGAAAAATTATGCGTTTCGGGTACGAAGTTTTCTTTTAATTATAAAATAATATAATAATATTTATAAAATATAGTCATTTAATGGCTTTTTGTTAAAATAAAAAAAAATTTTTAAACATAAATGGGCAACTGTGGACAAAAAGTTTCAAAGTCATTGTAGCCACCTAAAAGTTAACTCTGAACTAGTTATGCATTTGACAGCCTTTTCGTTAACTTTTGCAATTTGCTTAAGCTTGCTTATGCATATTATAGTTGGGCCTTAAGCAAATTGCAAAAGTTAACGAAAAGGCTGTCAAATGCATAACTAGTTCAGAGTTAACTTTTAGGTGGCTACAATGACTTTGAAACTTTTTGTCCACAGTTGCTCATTTATGTTTAAAAAAAATGTTTTTATTTTAACAAAAAGCCATTAAATGACTATATTTTATAAATATTACTATATTATTTTATAATTAAAAGAAAACTTCGTACCCGAAACGCATAATTTTTCCATTTTTTTTTTAATTTATCGGCAAAAGTACTAAAATGTACAGCTGTGGCAGCACTACATTGTAAATAATAATAAACGTTTATATATGTTTTGTTAATTTTCGTATTGTGTTTGCAAAAATGGAGAAAAAATTTAAAAATTTAAATAATATAAAAATATTAAAGTTAGCGCTTGAAGGCCTGTGCACATTAAAAGAAATAAGTGAACTACACTGTAAAAGAAGAAGACACTCTTGTTCTGTCAGAGAAATAAACCACGACAGAGAAATTTTTGTTAACATAAAAAGGGCCCTTTTATTATAAAGGCACTTATTTTTCCACATTTTCTATTAAATTTAAAATAAATGTATTTTCTTCTTTCTCCATTTTGTTAAAAACACAAACAAACAACAAACAGCTGATTCCGTACAGAATGTGCGATCAGTTTCGCTTTTTGCTTAAGCAAATGACAGTTGAAAAACTTAACGAAAAGTTTCGTTAAGTACATTATAGTTTGCCACATACAATTTATATGTGTTCGCACGTTTGCTTAAGCTAGCATATGCATATTATAGTTGGGCCTTTTTTGGGAGGGAGAAAATAATTTTTTATTTTGTCTGTACAAAAACAAACTGAGTTGCCAATAGGTTACATTTCTTTCTGTGGTGTTTATGAAATTAAGTTATTCATATAATTTATTTATTAAAAATGTTGTAAACTCTTTTTGAAAAATATACACAACATTTTAAAATAATTTATTATTATTATTATTATTATTATTATTATTATTGTTATTATTATTATTATTATTATTATTATTATTATTATTATTATTATTATTATTATTATTATTATTATTATTATTATTATTATTATTATTATTATTATTATTATTATTATTATTATTATTATTATTATTATTATTATTATTATTATTATTATTATTATTATTATTATTATTATTATTATTATTATTATTATTATTATTATTATTATTATTATTATTATTATTATTATTATTATTATTATTATTATTATTATTATTATTATTATTATTATTATTATTATTATTATTATTATTATTATACTGTGTACAGATATGAAACTTTATTGAATCAATATTCGGTTAATTGACAATATTATTACTCAATAATCATTTGACAGCTGGAAAACAATACAAAAATACTCGAAATGGTTGTTGTGTTTCTATGTAAACAAACTTACCTTCTTAATGATCTTAATTTTTAATGATTTCTTTTGTTGACATTTGCCATTTTATACAATTTTGCTCACTAAACACAGTTGTGAACAGTGTTGCATTCGAAATCTTACTCAATATTATAACAATTTCGTACTTATTGAGCAATAATTAATTGAGATTTTATATGGAATATTGAGCTCAATAATGGCGTTTATTGAAATTATCGCAATAAAGTTGCATATCTAAACACGTAATACTGTGTATTACCTGTATTACCACTTGTAAAACTAATAGATTTTCGTCGTACATAATTTCATGCTGAACGGCTCATAGCCTATCGAACCGAAATTTTACACAGATCAGTTATAAGTATTATTACTTATATATTATATTATACTTTTAGCTTTTGTTAAAATTAAACCATAATGTGACATGTACTCCCATACAACGGCCACATTCGAGAATAACCACAGAGTATACAGGCAATTTTTACGTTTCAAAAAGCCAAAATCAGTTTTCTAGGGCCTTGGATATGTAATTTTGTATTTGTCAAAGTAAATCGTGACAGAAACATAATAAAAAACAAAAATAGTTTCAAGTATTCATAGATCACACTACTGATATTTTGTGGTGGATATATGAGATCCGGTATAGCCGAATATAAATTATTATTATTAATTCTAAAATTATGAACAATTCTTACAAATTAACCCAACAATATATATTCGTTTTATTAGATTGTTTTTATATAACATTGATCGAATTATTCGAGTGGTCATTTATAACTTCTTCGAATAATTATTCGTAAGAAATTGTTCGATTATTCGAATGGATGTCCTATTAAATACACACGAGTACAATCAACATTTATGCCTAGATGGACAAAAGAGCCTTTAATGGTAGATACACATGTACAAACATCAATTCATACATAAATACGAGTGTATGAAAATACCTTTTCTTATATAGAGTATGATGCTATTTCTTCTGTAGCTGTCACACACGATATACATATATATAACGTCGCCGCTTTTCAAATCCCACATGTGCAAAAGGCATTTCCGCTTTCTTTGTGTCCATTTGTCTTCAATTTATTTTATTTTATTTTTATACCCTCCACCAAAAATATGGGGGTGTATTAAGTTTATCATTCCGTTTGTAACAAATCGTCTATATATTCTGCGTCCCTATTTGACAGTAGGCCCCGGTCAAATATGGACCAAAAGTTACTTAAATGCGCATAAATATCTTAAAAACATCACTTTTAAGTTGAAATTCAACACAAATTATGAATATACTTAAACATATAAATCGTCGTACATAATTTCATGCTGAACGGTTCATAATAGCTCTTTTATGAGGTCTACCTCCGAAAAACTCATACCGAATCGTATGTAAAAATTATATTATGTATTGGCTTTTGTAAAACTTAGTCCATAATTAGCCATGGACTCCCACATAATGTTTCCTGCCGAGAATAACCACAGAGTGTACAGAGGAGACAATTTGACGTTTCAAAAAGCCAAAATCAGTTTACTAGGGCTTTTGAGTATCTATTGTGTATGAAAGTAAATCGGTACACCTTGCAAAAATATAAACAGAGCGCAGTTCTAAACTCGTTACTTCCGTTTCGTGACACCTCCGTATACTTTGTGGAATAACTGGAATATGCCTACAATTTTTGTAAATGTTGTTATTGAGATGAATTTAAACAAAGAAAACTTCTAATAAACAGAAATTACGGTGCAATATTTAACAATGATCGCCCCATAATAGTTGTTATCACTCATGTTAAGGATGTGTAAAATAAAATAACCAGTACATAAATTAGTTTCAAGTATTCATAGATCACACTACTGGTATTTGGTGGTGGGTGTATGAAATTCGGCACAGTCGAATATAAACTCTTACGTGTTCTTTTTTTATTTCTAGTTTTTGCATTTCCATTTTTCTTTTTATCGTTTGAGTTTTGCCAACAAACAGCCTCCGAAAAAACGGACGCGTAAATTCTTCAAAAGTGGGTGGCTGACTGGCATGTTTTGCAAAATAACATGTGACGGGCGGATAGACGAACAGATGGATGGATGGATGGTTGAATATATGTGTGTGTAAGTAGGTATGCAATGGAGTGGGACATGGTGGCTAAAACACAAAGAAGGAAAGGCATTGTGTTTGAGTTTTCGTGTCGCGCAATGTTTGTGATTTCGATGTTGGACCCTTAACTTACATCCATTCAATTTAGCCAAACATACACAAACATACCTAAATGTACATACATACGTACTAGATATATATATATATAGATGTTTGACAGTGTTTGCAGACGCTTAAACTTTGTATTCTTTAAGAAATAAATTTCTGGTCAAATCTTTATTAATTCACTGCATACATAGTTTATATGGAAATATGCGTTAGAAAACATAACAAAGCCCATTAAATACTTTGGTAAAATTTGAATCGATATCATGAATAAAATTTTTAACAAACAAAATTTGGGAAAAATTGGTGTAAAATTCAATATTTAAATAACACGGAGCAGTGTTTGGCATACATTTTAATTTTTAAAACTTTGCGACATAAATAAGCAAGCATGTTTTTTGAAATCGCATGAAAATCAAAAAAATTACACGCGTTGAAATTTAATTTACATGTAAAAAGTGGCCGAATACTGCGGAACAGCCGTTTCGAAATTGCAGATTAATTTTTAAAAAATGGGTTTTGATTGCTCTACTGTGGTGTCTATCGCAAAATATGTAGGTGGAATGTTAACATACGAGATATTTAACTTAAAGAGCAGTCAGTGTATTCAGTGATGAGCCTCAAAACGCATAAACATTTTTGAAAAAAGCGCTAAATTAAAAAAATATCCGTTTAAAGCAAAATTTTTGATAAAGTGCGAAAAGAGGCTAAATTATAAAATGTTTCTTTTACAAATCAAAACAACAAACACATTTTGATAAAATAATTTATTAGAAAAAAGTTACTACCATGAGATATAATTTCAATTACATTTCATATTACATTTTAATAGTATTAAATAGGGCATATACATTTAAAATTGGTCGTTACTGAACAAAATTTCGATATCTTCTTCACCATCATTTTCAGTCCATAAGACACTATTATCAGGTATTTTGTAGTTTGAACAACATACATTATCTCTTTTTAGACTATATTTAATGTGTATTAAAGTGTTACACGTATTTAATGACATTTTGTTTCTAATTTTATTTTTGAATAAATTCATGACACTAAAACTCCTCTCAACTTCTGCGTTTGAGTACGGATATGTCAATATGTGTAAGGCAAAACTGGATTTTGTTATTACCAATATCATTTTTGTAATTATGAATCCAAATCTTGTCAGTTCTTTCAGTATTATTCCATTCATACGTTTTTAAAATTAGAAGACAATTCTCTAAACAATCAATTTCTTAATCATCAACAATAAACTCTTTAAAGATTGGTAGAAGGCTTTTCATATTATTCGAAAAAATATTTTCAGTACTTAGTAACGATATTTTTTTTAAATATTTGTATGTTGGATGGAAGTTTTGCTCTAATTTCAATTATGAGACTTTTAACAAAATTCAGAAGATTTTGTTCAATTATTTGTTTGTCCTTTCATTATCAAAGCAGTTCTTTTCGAAATCGTAACCAAAATTTAAAAATGGGTTAATGACTGGATCAATATCTCCTTGCAAGTAATCGAAGTTTTCAGATGTATAAATGTATATTTGATAGTCATATTTGTATACTTACCTTATTTATATAAATGGATATATGTATAATTGTATAATTTTTTAAATAATTATAATACAAATATATTTGTACAATGTGCATACATATGTATGTATGTTAAAACGACGGTTAAATTTGTAGAACAATTTTCAAAGCACATCAATTTGAAAGAAATATATGTATGTAGATTATTTTAGATTCCTCTTCTTTTTATAAATTGTAAAGCAAGCTAACAAAAGAAAATGAGTAAAACAATGTTACCACGTTATTTCGATATTATTAGATTAAAGGAAGAAAAAGTACGAAAAAACTAAAATGTAGCCATATCAAGCAAAAAGCAATAACGGGCTAAAAGATAATTGTAAAAAATGCTAGATTTACGCGTTTTTTAGTTTCGAGCCAATTTTCTTTTTTCGCGTTTTGAGTGACTCAAAACGGGTTAAATCTAGCCCGAAAAGGGCTAAGTTGGCATCACTGGATGTAATCCACAAATGGGACTGATTTAAGTATGTCCGAGTTTGAATTAATCCCAAAATGAGCTTGGTTCAAGAATTTTGAACTAGATTTAAGCTCTAATTCATATTTGATGTAATCCTAAAATCGGATTGATTTAAGAATGCACGAGATATAATTAATCCCAAAATGAGCTAAATAATACGAGATAAATACTTCGGATCTCGGTCGACTAACTACGGCTATAATATTATGAAGTAAGAACCAAGGCCTCGTCTGGTTATATTTTGTTCGTTCGGAACAGATTATAACTGGATAGGGACTCCTTACTTGCTTTATTGTGATATTCTTATATGTATATCTTATATTAAAATTCACATAGACAATTTGAAAATTATAATAGTGAATTTTAACGTAGGAAGTGTGTGTTTTGTAACAACACGTTATATTATCGTGAGAGTTGTTTTTGTAACTACCAGCGTTGTCAACTTTGAAATTTCGAAACGCACCAAAATGGAGGAAAAAGCGAACCATTTAAAAAAAAAAACGCACCAAGTTAAGCATTTCGTTTCTGTTTCAAATATTTATTGAATTAATTTGAAATTTTTTAATATCATAAATTCTATAAAAAACTTTTTATCAACGATTATTAGTAAAAGTAATAATAGTAAAAACCTTTTTTTTTAATAAATGAGCTAATAAAGATAAAAAAGCATTTAACCACTCAAAATTTAACTCACAATATGATATTCGGAACTAAAGTACTAATTGGTAAAAAAGCTAATTGTTTGCTAGTTAAAGTATGTACTTCTATTTGTTTTTTTCCAATAAAATTTGTTAGGATCCCACTGGTACTCTAACCCTGGTTGTTCGTCTACAGTTCAGTAGACCAAACCATCAGGCTATACAAGAATTTTTATTTACATGTTTAAAATGTTAATGATTTTCAAACAAAGATTTTTGAAGAATTTGATTTCATTTCATTAGATTTCATGAGTTATGAATTATTAAAAAACTGCAATTAAAAATTAGTAAAAATCACATTATCGAAAAAAATTAAAAACGCACCGAAATACACAAAATAAATTTTGCAATGTTGAATGAAATGGTACTCAAACAGATGTATTTTATTGTAGAAAGATTTTTTCTCACACTGAAACAAAAAGTTGTGTTGAATTTGCTTTGGTGCCACCAAAATTTAAAAAAAAGCGCACCGCGCATCAACTAAAGAATTTGTTGCACCAAAAATTTAAAAAAGCACCGATAGACTAGGCGATACTTTGCCGGACTATCAGTCAGAGGGTTGCGGGTTAAAAACTGAATAAGGATATTCTAGTCCGCTCAGACGAATATTGCACACTAACTTGTTGTTTCCTTAACTTTATTTACATTGTTACATAAAATTTGTTAATGATAAGATAATTTAAACATTTTAATGTGAAAAAAATTGTGATACCGTATACCAAGAATAAAGATTTAACATCAATATTTATAATTTCTTATATGGTGAATTTTACGACGCGTCGTGACCCAATTTTAAATTCGATGTCTTCCAATTTGGATGAAATTCCAGTAGCAAACTCTTAATGAAATTTTAAAATACTCGTAGTCAATCAAACGAGTCACTTGTTATAAACATAAAGGGTACTCATGATATTGCTTAAAATTGCCGTTTGTGCAATTGGGCAAACTTGCGAGACTTGTTCTATAAAGACATTTTTGAGTTTTGTTCAATATAACAACGTCAGATTGTGAGAAAATTTTTGTTTTAAAAAAATGTTATTTTTAAAAATACCTAAAGAAAGCCAAAAGATTAAATTACTTAAATTATTTGAAGGAGTTACCGCTTGTGATATGTTAACACTTGAATTTTTTTGTAAAAATGATTGTAAGCTTAAATCGTTTTGTTTGTGTCACTATATTACTTTTCTTTGTTGAATATTTATACGAGTAGATAATCAACGTAAGCCGGAAGAAGAGATTTTGGAAGATTTCACTTATGTTCTTGCAACTGGAGAATATTTTCGCTATGCAATGACATTTATTCATCATCTAGTCCCGAAATCACAAAGTTTTCTTTTGAAAATGTCTTTTTTTAAGTAAATAAAAATCAGCTGTTGAGTTAAATGCACAACTGAACAACGCAAGTTTACGAGTGAAAATTGTTGAGCAAATTTACGAAGTATGTGTAAATAAATTTTTATATAATTTTTGACAATTCATTTACGAGGGCATAAAAATGCAAAGTTTGCGAGTATTAAACGATATGATGAGGACACTTGTTGTGATTTTAATACAAAACGTTTTAATAAGTTCTTTTATTCTCTTTGTTATTGTGTGGCACTAAGTAAATGTTTTGTCTAATTGCAAAATTGGGTTGTAGGTTAATGGTTGAATTTCATCTCAATAGCGTTATTTACAAAAGTTGTATGGTTGGTTGTTATGCTCGGAAGTGGACTAAATTCAGGAGCTATTTTTGACTGACAGCTACTAAAAACAGTAGCTTAATTGCCGTATAATCGATACTAATATGATTTCTGGATTAAAATTTCTGATCCAATAAAAGTTTGGTCGATATCGATATTTATTAGACATTTTTGTGGGTTTATTTGTGTTTTGGAAATGGTTCTTATATGGCAGCTATGACAAATTATGGGCCGATCTTCTTAAATTTTGGAACAGTTATTTTCATGCATATGAGGATATTTGACGTTGGACTTTGAACATAATAACGGTATATATAAGATATATATTAGTATTAACGTGGATTTCGGTAGTGGACCTTATGGGGGAGATATTGTCAAATATGGACCGCTGTTCTCAAAATCCACCAGTTTGATTTAGGCATGTATTTGGATTGGTACGCTTATTTATAAGAGATTTATGAGTATTAAAGTGATTTTCGGAAGAGGGCTTTATATGGGGCATACGGTTAAAAATAGACCGAAATTAACAAAATGATGATGGGATGATTTTTGTATACATATATGTAAATGATCTGTGCAAAGTTTTGAGTCGGTACCGATAATTAGACAGTAGATATAGGGATAAATGTCTTTTTCAGATGTGGTCCTTGTATGGGAGCTATGACCAGTTCTGGGCCGACCACCATAAAATTTAGTACAACTATTTATTTGCCTATACAAATTATTTATGTGAAATTTTAGCCGTTTAACATTATTTATATCTGTTTTATGCGTATTTAAATGTATGCCATACCAAATAGTAAAATAACTGAATTAGAGATTTAAAACTATAAAAAAACAAAGGACTTTTGAACGTTTATTGTAAAAAGGGTCTTATCTGGCTGTGCCATGTAATCCAAGTATGGTTTGCAGATTGTCTGTTTTGCAAACCAATATTAATTTTATTTGGTGTCATGGAACCAAGTCGGTTTGGATATATTCTATTGCAAATAAATACGACTTTTTGGTTCTACATAAAAATAATATTTGCAAAAATCAGCAAGCCTACATCTTATGCATACATTGTGGTATATATTATAAAATAAGAATAGTTATTGTTTACAAATAAAAAAAAAAAAATTACAAAATAAAAAAGTTAAACAATCGATTACATCGACTTTTAAAAGATTTTAAATAAAAGGGGAATAGTTGACTATTAAAAAATGTATAAAAGACGAAAAGTCAACTTCTTTTAAACTATAGGAAGCTATTTTAACTTACTTGTACTTGATGTACATACATACATATGTACATACATATGTGCCCAGCGAGAAATAAATTAAAAAAAAAAACAAGTTAGAGTGCAAGTTGGATTTACACAAGAATATTGCGTCCAATTGAACCATTTATAAATAATTGGATTACATTATCCGATTGGCTCAAAGCAAAGAGTATAAAAAGGTTAAGGTAAAACTTTCCATCTCAATTAAGTTATTTACAAGAGATTTATGTATAGGTATCATAGTAGATGTGGCGAATTGTAGACTAATAGCATCAAAATCCAGTAACGTGATTTCTATTTTGCTGAAAATTGTCTCAATAAGTTTATTTACCAGAGTTTAATAGATGCTTTAATGATTTAAAGTGGTTAAAGAAGTGCATCTTATATTGGGGATATTTCGGGAGGAAATTTGTATTTGTATGAGAAATATTGAACGATTATTACTAATTATTTTAAAGGGTTTCACTAACATATCTAATGAAATCCTGATTTGAATAAGAAATGGATTGATTTTTTTTTTTTTTTTTTTTTTTTGGTAAAATGCTTTTTTGACTGCCTTCTCCAATGAAAATGGATAAAACTTTGCAGGCATTCACCAGGATAAAATCCGTTAAAAGATTTGATTTTCCGAAGTGAAGCTAAATAAAAGCATTAAAAAACAACGATTTTGGCTGTTTCTAACGGGTTCCGATCGCAAAAAAAAGCATTGGAAGAGATGGAGAAACTGCGAAATTTATCATAACATTAAATACTAATCCACAAGTGTAAAGTTTTATATGAATATAATTTTTTTTATATGAATATAAAATACAAAACATGTAAAAAAATTTTCCTATTTAGCATGGAAATTGTAATGTATTCATTAAAGCTAAAGTAATGTATTAATTAAAAAGTAAAAAATAAATGAAAAAAAAATTTTTAAGAAACGCTTTTCTTTGCCTTAATATATTGATCAGTTGTGAACACAAAATAAATATGAATACTAAAAAATCGACTAAAAGTGAAAAAATAAGAACATTTCAAATAACATAAACTTTTAAATCAAAATGGAAAAAATCTCATACGTCCCTTAAAGAAAAGCGTGGGGCGCGTTGTTATCAAACAAAATGCTCAATTATTGAAAATTTCTACTCACGGCCGTCATGTTTTTTTTAAGTTCAGGTTGGAATGGGCGCTCCACGCTTTTCTTTATGTATTAAGCGACACTTTTTTCGAAAATTACTTTTTGATGTGGAACTATACTAGAAGTTAGGCGCCACATTTTGGACTGGGTTTCGCTGCCTTATCATGGATGCAAAGGAAACTAGAGAGCAAATAAAATTGTATCAACCGCCAAGTTTTCTCTCTGGAATAATGTTGCTCCCTGAAATTTCTATTATCCGCCAAAGAAATTATGCTAAGCGACATTTTTAACAATCTAATTGGCGTAAGCAACAAAAGGTTCACACAAACATTTTGTTAGATGCCGCTTAGTTTAACCGAAATTGTCGCTTAGCACACTCATCCAACTCGAACTTGATCCATTTTTGTCGCTTATAACACTCCAGATTATGATTGTCTTTAAGTTTAAATAATTTTTCTATGAAGTACGCCACTGCTTTTTTCCCATTTATTTTGTCTTTTTTTTTTTTGTCTCTTCGGTTGTAAGCGTATTTTTATATGTAAATACCTTTGCACAGATAGCTGTTGATTTTATTTCAAATATTTTTATGGGAGTAAGTAGGCTTTGGTTTGTTTTGTGTTAATTTGTTCCTTTTATTTTCGTCAGTTGTTATCGTACTTTTTTCAGTGAGGAGTTAGTTCATCGTTTCGTGGTAGTTTAATTTTACCATAAACGAAAATTTGCCAGGTCCCAGGTTTTGATCTCTAAGTGTAATTTTTGTTTTGAAATAAATGTCTTGTTACTTTTTATATACATTTTTATTTATTAAATTAGTGTTGTTTTTATCCGACCTTTCAGTTATAATTTTCAAGAAATAAAATTGTTCGAGCTCGAGGTCAAGTGTATGTAAAAATTCTTTATTGCTAATATTTCGCTACACTTCGTATAGCATTTTCAAAGCTTATGTTCTAAATAAAAAACAAAAAGTGTATGAATATCAATAACAATAAAAGAAACAAAGAATAAATTAAAAACAAGATTAGCTGGACACAAATCAGATCAAAAAATGAGAAAAAATACGGAAGTTACACAAAAGACAGCTTTGGTGGCCCATTGTGCAAAGGAAAATCATTCCCCCGATTTTGACAAAGTACAATTATTGATAGTGAAAACAATTATAAACGCCGTTATATGCTCGAAATGCTTCATATAATCAATACACCGACAAGCGATAGGATAAACTACAAAGCCGACACTGAAAGTGTAGCGCAAAGTTATCGTCATTTAATTTATAAAGGAAAACGAAGGATAATGCAATAATATAATTAATTTTTAAGATCAGTGTAACATTGGACGATGAAGAAGACACTCACTGTGTACGCGCAGAAAATTAAATGTATTTTTTGTTTTTGTTTTTAATGTAAACTTTTTCGGTAATAATTGTTATTGTTGTTTTTGTACATTTTATATTTTTATTTGTGATTTTGTTTGTGTAAAGCATTTTACTTTTGCATTTTATTTTGTCGTTTCTTGTATTCCTATTGTTATTGATATTCATACACTTTTTGTTTTTTATTTTTATTTAGAACATAAGCTTTGAAAATGCTATACGAAGTGTAGCGAAATATTAGCAATAAAGAATTTTTACATACACTTGACCTCGAGCTCGAACAATTTTATTTCTTGAACATTTTTATTTATTTTATTGTTTAACAGAAAAAATACAAAACGAATTAAACGACACAACTTATTTCAAACCTTTATTTTTTGTGTCCATGTCAATGTTTTAAGCGCCATTTACCATTGTATCAAGCGCCCATGTCTTGACCATGAAAATGTACTAAGCGACAAAAAGTTTTTATCTGATTAAAATTTTGGTTTTGCAATGACGTCAAGTTTTGTATTCTGAAAATCGCTATCCAAATATGTTCTTTTCAATAAAATACACAAATAAATAACTAAATGAGACGTTTTTTTTTCGTTTCCTGAACAATTTTAGAAATGTCCTTTATACATTCTTATGGGAAGGTATCGATATTAAGGTAAAGAAAAGCGTTTCTTAAAAAAAATGTTTGATTTATTTGTTTATTTTATGCTTGCTGACAGATTTATAAACATTGCCGATTAGTTAACATGGAAATATTATTAAGAAATGATGTTAAAAAATATATTCAAAAACTTTACAAAGTGATAAAATATGAAAATCATGTCAAATATAAAAAAGAAAAATTAATTTGTACTACAATGATAAATTCAATAAAGTGCGTACAAAGTCATTTTGTTTGTAACACATCGAAACATCGGTCGTAAAAACAAAAATTATATAAATACTTATATACTAGGTCCTTATAAAATTCCAAGACGAAAGGCCTCGTGGGAAGCCCTTAGAGAAATATGTTTATGTTTATCAGAAATGTTTGGTAAAAAGGTAAACTCGGTCTAGTGGAAGCAAAGTTAGAAACAATCTCGATATTTTTTTTTAAAATATGTTCCAAATTTCTTTAAATATATTTCAGATAATATCAAGCAATATTTTAAACATTATTTCTTATATAAATATGCCAAGTCCTATTCAAAATGGTAAAAATCGATACAATATTTCTTATAGTCCCCATTGAAATGGTTTCCCAGAATATGCCTGAATCGGACATAATTTTGGAACTATACTGTATACATTTCATTCGAAAATTTATTTTAAAATGATCGAACAAATTTGAAAACCTGTTTTAGTGGAGGAACGTGCTTGATTTCACGTACGAGTATAGTGGCTGTTCGAGAAGATCAACGCCAAATCTGATATATTTCGTACCAGAGTTCCTTTTTAAACTTTCGGCTGCTGACTTTTTAAAAATGGTTTTACACAGGGCTTTGTGCCGGCCACTCCATAACATTAAACTCTTGAGTTTTCAACCAGTTTTGGACAAGTTTAATTTAATGACTATGAGTTTAATTACGTTTTTTGGCTTGTCCTTTGAAAAGAAATTTCAAAAACTTGCATTGTTTTTTATTTATTTTAATAGTTTCTTTTGAGGAATTTGCTGTTCCGAAAAATGTTTTCAAATTACTAAAGTAATGTGGTAAAAGTAAATAATTGAATATTCGAACTAATGTCCTAATGTCCTTCTCCCTTGATCTTTTTATCGATCTTCCAAATTGTTCACTTGATCCTCAGACATATCAGATCCCTAGCCGAATTGAATGACAGTTAGTCACATGAAACATGAGGGTATCTATAAGTTTGTCATTCCGTGTGTAACACAGAGATATATTCATCTGAGACCCACCAAAGTATATGGTGAATTTCACGTCAAGTGACCCAATTTTAAAAATCGATGTCTTCCGATTTGGATGAAATTTTCAGCAAGGTTAGTACTATTGGCTAGTAGGCCAGATACAAATTTTCAGCTCTATCATTCAAGAACTGTCTGAGTTAGAGGGGGTCAAAGTTTAACATTTGGTCCATTTTGGTCCTAAGCAGTTTGGTATTAAAAAGCAGCAAAATCGGTATAGTAGAACTAGACTTATGCACCAAAATGTGAGACAACCTCAATAAAAATTTCATATTTTTCAACATTTATCTTGCAAGTGTGAGGAAAATAGTAAGAATTGGTCTTTAATTTCTTATAGCACCCATTCAAATACCTTCCCGAAATATGGCTTAATGATAAATAAATGCATTATACCCGGGGCACCTTTGAACTATGTCGATAAAATCTCAGTTTAACATTTTTTCCGACCCTTAACCGAGTTTTACACATGGCAACCTTGTTTTCTAGCAACGTTAACAACTTTTGCTAGTTTTTTTAGTCGTCGACCGAATGTAGTTGGGTGAACAAGTTTTCGCAGTGCCATTGTAAATTTGTTTATTTTTTTTTGTAATACTACGTTTCCACGGTACATGCTTTGCTCTCTATTCATGATTCACACCCCAATGATTAGTGAAACAACTTGCTTCACCATACAAAATTTTAAGAGCGAATCAAGTAGATTCATATTGAAATGCTGATCATAATGCTTTAAAGGAAAATGTAATGTCACCTGAAATCGCAAGGCCTTTTCCGTCTTAATAATATAAAACTTATTTTTGATCTGAATTTTTTTTTTTATTTTTTAATTGTTAATGTTTACGTTTTTCTTAATAAATAAATAGATTTTATTATATATATAAAAAATATAACTGTTTATGTTATTTTTGGACATAAGCGACAAGAAAAAATTGCCGTTCAAAACTTCCCCAGCCTAGTTCAAAGCTGCCCCGTATGGAGGCCACATTTGAACACAATGACTTCATCCATTAAAAAAATAAAAAAATATATAAATCGAACTAAAAATAAGTTGCTTGTAGACTTAAGCTAAAGTTTATTTCCATATATATTAGTTAAATTATGTAAAAAGTAAATAATTCAAAAATATAAATTTTTATGTGGCTTGAAAGCAAAAAGTGTTCTAAGGTGCCCCCATCTCCCATTTATATTAAAATTACTTGTGTTGTTTTTTATTTGAATATCGATAATTTTAAAAGATTTATGGCCGTTAAAGTATATTCGGAAGGTATGACTAATTATGGTCCGATCTTCATAAAATTGGACCGAAAAAAATCATGTATCAAGTTTTATCGAAATATCTTCAAAATTGTGAAATATCTTCAAAATACTTTGCGCACAAGCTTTATATGCACAGCCAGCCAGATGCACATTGTTTAATGGACTCAGAAAGTGATTATGAGTCGATTGGCCTACTTTAAGGTGAGTTTTGGACTAATATACCCGCCCCAATATGGTGATGTAGAGTATAAAAACTAATGATACAAAATTTTAATAATTCAGAAAATCGTCTCTTTCAAAGAAAAATCGTCCAATCGCCACTTTGCTATTTTTAAAGCAAAAAATCTCTACAAGTAATCTGGCAGCTATAAACAAGGCTTAAAGCCAATTGATATGTTTTGCTAGTTTAAACTTTGAATGTTACTTTACTGTTTTTCGCTGCAGAATGGCAAAACACTCAAAATATTATTTACCCGCTAACATTAGCACAAATATTTTTCAATTAAACTAATTACCAGTTGTAGTAAAAATATATTTGATTTTGATTTTATTATTGCTTTTTTTGTATTTGAATTTTTTCTGTCAAACATTTTAACACGGTTCACCGAAATTGTATTATTTTTCAAAAATGTTTACCACAACGAAAATAATGTGAGTGAGTTACAATTGAAGCATAGCCGCGAATAACGTTGTAAAAGCCGATTTTTACAAAACCTGTTTTTTTGCAGATTACAGTTAACTTGACTCTTTTACATTGCTCAATCACCAAATCAGCCAAAATTATGCACCTTATCGCTATCAAAATACAATTAGAAAGTGTTAGTCAGTGGAAGAACGTTCTAAGTTACACACAAAATGATACGAACAGCATTGTCAAAAGTAATTGATAAGTGTAACAGAGGCACAAAAAGAAAGTGTAATGTAGAAAATTGGAAAGATAATGAAAGAAAAAGATTGAGAAATAGTGGAAATGAGTATATAACAAGAAAAAATAAAAGTGTTCCTTCCAAAAATGCCCCAGAACAGGTAATGTGGAAAAACGTTTTAAGTGCACATTGCGTTATTTTTTAATTGAATTCTTTTCATATAGATTTGTGATTGTTTCTGCTACTTTTCTTGTAAAAATGTTTGCATAAATCAAATAAAAGAACGGTTTAACGGTTAATTGAGTCTGCGAGGCAGTCGAATCCATTTAACGTACATCAAATGAGTTTAAATGATTTCAAAAATTTTGATGTTTACAACAAAAATTTATATAAAGATCCGAAATGTAAAATAACTGATGCCAGATGGATTCAGTTTTCTATCGATGATCCAAATATGCTAAGAGTACGAAAAAATCATAGTATTGCAGAAAAGTGGTCTTGTTATAATTTATTTTCCAAAAGATCACGAAGCTTACAAAATTATAGGATGCAGTTTCTTCGGGAAGAACGTATTAAAATAAGTGACGAAAAGAAAAAGGATCTCCTTGCAATGGCATCATATTTGCCTGAGAAGTACGCCGAGTTCTACAAATCGGTCTGCAATTATATTGAATAAATGTCTTTGTATTTCAAAGCTAACGAGCATACATCATTAACGTTTTTGAAATATTTTATTATTTATGTTACTGAAGCGAATTTTTGTTGAGTTTATATTTTTGTTATAAAGTTTTTTTTTTTTTAATAAAAACATTATTTAATTTGCATAATGCACCCTTTACATATTTAAAGAACAAAAACAAATCACACAAATTTTCTTGAATAGGAATGTTTCTTTTGAGCGAAGAACGTTTTAAATGCCATCGCACTTTTCGTTGTGCAAAATGGAATAACGTTTTATGTGACAATAACTTTTGGATATGTAACGTTTTTCCATTTTAAAAAATATGTAATAAATTTTTTATTAACCAAGTATTATTATAAAACTATTTTTTTCACTAAATTAGTTTTTTAACCCAAGTACGTCCATGATGAATTAAAAAAAATTATCTAGATATTACCTGCTACATTAAAAACGTTTTTTACGAATTGTGAACAATTTCAATTTTGTCGCTTACAACGTTATTCGCGGCTATGCTTCAATTACTAACTGTGCAATCATATCTATAATATCAGTTTTATTATTTATTTATAAAATGTCGTATCACTGTTTATGTACAACATTTTATCTAATTTTAAATAATTGCTTTACATTATCCGATTGTTTCAAAAATTTCCATATTACCTATAAGTTAAGGAAAAGAGTATAAAAGAGGGTAAGAGGATGAATTGAGGTCTATTTTAGTTTAATTTCATGACAATAACGTTATTTATAGAAGTTTTATTTTAAAGTGAAAGTATTATAGTGATTCTTAGAAGAGGCCTTTATTTGGGTGCTATGGCCAATGCTGAATAACTGATATTAGTATGATTTCTGGATTAAAATTACTGATCTTCATAGAATATTTGTTGAATATTGATATTTATTAGACATTTATGTGCGTTAACTTGTATTTTGGATGTGGTCCTTATATGGGAGCTATGACCATTTATGAACCGACCATTCGATGTCGCATTTTAGCCTGGTAATATAATTTGTAACAGCTTTATGCATGATATCATAGACTGATTCTTACTATTTTCATGACAGTTGTCATTTTATCATAAAAATAATGTTCACAAAATTGCATGGTATAATCTTCAATATATTTAAACAAATTAGCAAACAATTGGTGAGAAATATAAAATGTTTATGGTCCATAACTCTGGTTCTATTATACCGGTATTGCAGATTTTCAATACCAAACTATCTGACAAAAGTTTAGTTAGGTATTTTGGACGTAAATAGAGAAACGGACAGAATGACGGGCATAGCTCAATCGACTTAGAATTTCATAAGGATCAAGGATCAATGTTTCACATGGAATGACAAACCCTCATTCACCACTTGTCTTAAAATATAATAAAAAAAATATACAAGATAATTTATATTCTGCTAGATTCCTAACTAAATGCTTCCGTTAACTAAACTGAAACACTTACTCAAGAGGAACGAACACTATTCAAGTTTGACTGGTTTAACAGAATGATAAAATAAAGCAAGAGGTACGAATTTGTATTAATAAAACCCTGATTTTTTCTCAAGACCACGTTCAAAATATTAATTTAATGTTTAAGTTTAATTATTTATTAGTTACTATCAACCATAAAGGCAGAAAGGTTCCAACAACTTCCCCTTTTTTGGATTCTAACTTTACTTATTTCATATACATATAGGAAATTCCATGTTTCTTGTTTTATTTGTTTATTAAAATCAATAACGATTGTTTGTTTCCTACCTTAACTAGGATCAAGTATTTCAAGATGTCTGTTGATATTGCTTTAAAATAACAAAACAGTGCCATTAGAAGAAAAAGTACCATTAGTCTCCATTTGCTTAACTCTTGTGAAAACTTATTAAGTCCTTTTTCAATTATATAACTAGTCGAATTCTCTTTTTTCAACTGCATTTTTTATGTGTTTAAGTATTCCCGCCACACAAAAAAGTGATACCATATTAAATTAAATTTAATTGTCTTTCAGAAAAAGTATATGGGTTGAAAAATGCCTTGCATATAGACACTTTTTGTTTGGATAAAATGGAAAATATATATAAAATTTAATTTTATAAAAGTACTAATTAAAATTGGAACATCCTTCCCGTTATCAACTTTATTTCAATAACTTCTCATTATTTGATGTGCTTATTGGCTGATGAACGTATATGCGCTACCGGGACTGTGCGGAGTAATCGCTTAGGACAGCCACTTTGGTTGGCCGTTCTAGAGTCATTCGTAGTAAATGTTTGGAAGTTAAATTGTTTAGTAAATGAGAAGTTTGTTCGTAAATATAATTCACAGCTGACATTTCGGGTCGACCTGGCCATAAACTTGTTACTAACGCCTGACGAGAACAACGACGAAGATATTGCGAAAAATTAAATTACTAAAGATGCATCATTTAAGATTCGCCCGCACCATCGTGTGTCAGGTCATCGCCAAATCATAACACAACCTGAAAAACATGCCAGGCGTTGCATTGTTTATCATAAGCCTACACTGAGTATGTACTCTAAGTGCCAAGTCCATTTGCATGAAAATAAGGGTTTTGCTGCTTACCATAAATGGGAGCAAGAGCAATAAAAATTACAAAAAGTACATTTAATTACAATATATATAATAAATATTTAAAAAAATAAACATTACAATCGTATTTTTGTTCCACATATGATTTTTTTTGCCGATACCTGAAAATTATTTTTGTATGGTTGTATAAATTTTTTTTGTCACCTACGGCCGTTGTTCGACTAGTCGAACAGTCGTTTCTGGGTGAACGGTTGAAGGTACAAAATTTCTGATAATGGTTTTGTATGGTAATTGGGGCCTAATTAGACCAAAAAAGTACTTTTTGGTTTACGATTCTAAAATTTTTGCATTCCGGCTCAAATAGGTTAAATAAGGAAATATTGTCAAAAAATATAAAAAGCAAAATACAAAAAAATCAGATAAGTATTTTGTCAAACATTTTAAAATAGTTCTTAATTTAGAAAACCGGACTGTCGAGATTAATTGGTTTCCTATTAATCAACTATTAAGGTATTTCTCTTTTCTTCGATAACATACATATGTACATATTTTAAGGCCGCGCATATGGTTCATATCGAAAATACTACAATACCTTATAAGGGATTGCTCCGTTACTTTTTTATACTCGTAATCTTGTCATTATTAAATGACATTTATTACACATAGTTTCTTGGTAATTATACATTTTGTAGAGTTTTGTGATTGAATTCTTTAAAAATTCTGATTTTTAATGCTGTAGATGTATATTTGTATTTAGAATACATATAACTTCCCTGCAAATAATATTGGACTACGTGATCCATTTTAGATGATATGGACTACTCACAACATGGTCCAATGTAATGCAGTCATTGACCATGTCATAGTTAAACAAGAGTTTGTAGTTAAACGACATGGTTTCGTGTTAACACGATTGCATATTGAGTTGTTGTTGTTGTTTAAAACTAACCCTCGTGAGTACTCCATGGAGTAGTTTTGAGACTACTCCGATGGGTTATATGATTCAATCCTAGGACATCGCAGTGTTAAATGAAGCACCTTTTTTTCATATATTTGGAGTAGCTTTGGAATACTCCTACTCCTCTTTGGACCAGTCTTTACATGCATGTATGGACTAGTCGCGTTATTTGCAGGGTTTGAATGAACACATACACATATGAGTGCTGACGCTGACGCAGCAGAAGAATATTTTTCGTTTATTTCTCTAAATAACCGTCGTAAGAGTTTGAGAAAATTTAACTTTAGTCACATGTCCGTTTCACTTTCGGACAGCAATAGAAGAAATAACATTCCAATACATACATACGTACATAAAGTGGCGGCAACATAAATAGCACCCTTTGCCTGAAAATAATTAATCATAATTTGTTTTTAATATTCATGCATTTTGCTTAAATTAATACATAAATTAAATTTTTTATGGAAAAGTAATGTATTGAATAACTAGTTGTAATTACCAAAATTCAAAAGTGAATTCCTAGAATTGTTGTGCGCGATATGTATGCATTACATTTAAGAGTTTGTGTAAAATAATAAATGCTTAATATGTATAAAAAAAAACTAAAAAATATAAAACCAATTCAGAATGCTATATCCCTTAGTGCTTAATTTCATATACACTTCATTAATATAAAAACAGGGGCCAAATTATCGCATACGATATCGAGTAAAATTGATCGCAATTTTCTTATTTGAGATTATGGCATACGATATCGAGCTAGAAATTTAGTACATTTTATAGTAATTTCGATATCGAAATCATTATTCGATACGATAGCTCATTCGATCACGAATGCGGTAATTTGGCCCCAGTATTTGTTAAAACAATATACATATTTTAAAGAAATCGACTCCTTTTCGACACGGTTTTATTGTGAAAAATTGTCAATTGCAATTTTACCACCTGCCGAGTCGAATCAATTACTACATAAATTAATAAACTACATTTTTATATATATTTTTTAGATAATAGGGTTAAAAATTCCCCTGTGAAGTTGTTCATTATCGTGTATAAATTTTGAGAAAGAAATCTACACAGAAACAAGTTATAGTACTATATTCGGCTGTGCTGAATCTTAAATACCTTCCACCCAAACGTAATAAGAAATACAAAAACAACACTGGTTTTAGGACTAGAATATCTTATTCTGTATTTCTATTCAATCTTAGTGCAACTACTATTATTATTATTTTTTAAACATATGTTTGAAAGATAATTTTACGCCCAACATAATTTATAAATTAATATAATTATTAGTTCTTTTAAAGAGTTTGGCTGATATGCATAATAGCGTGTTCAGATATGACCCTTAATTGCGTTAATCGCAATTAACGCCATTATTGAGCTCAATATTCCATATAAAATCTCAATTAATTATTGTGCAATAAGTACGAAATTGTTATAATATTGAGTAAGATTTCCAATGCAACACTAATCACAACTGTGTTTAGTGAACAAAATTGTATAAAATGGCACATGTCAACAAAAGAAATCATTAAAAAATCAATGTGAAGGTAAGTTTGTTTACATAGAAACACAACAACCATTTAGAGTTTTTTTGTATTGGGTTTCAGCTGTCAAATGATTATTGAGTAAAGCATGGTACTCTGTTCAAATTTGTGAAATTTGTTGAGCAACATCAATTATTTCGTTTGAAAATTTTGACAATTAGCAAGTGGTGACAATGCCGCGATTTAGAATAAAATTGTCGTTTTTATTGCCTTTACGTATGCAACATTGTTTCTTTTATATAAACAAAAACCATATGTTTTTATGTGTTAAAGAAATGGATACAAAAATTATATTATTATCCATGATGCTTTTATGACGTTGCGGTTGCAATGTAATTTATTGGTTTTATTCCTTATATTTTTTCTTTTTCGTACTGCCGATATGATTAGACGCTTCTCAGTTTCACTAAATTTATTTTTGTCTTTATTATTTTATGTTTTATTAGTACTATTTTTAATTTGAATAAAATTTGTGCGAAATTATTAAATTAAAAACACTATAAATAAAATCTAAACAGCTGTTGTTTTCAATTTCGTGCGAAATAAGTGCCGCTTACATTATTTCGCAGTTGAAAAAAAATGTTCCCATATACATTTTTTGGTTGAAAAAACATGCTGCCAGAAACATTTCGTAACTTTTCACAACAAGAACAGAGTACAACTTCAGCAGCATTATTTCGCATTTATTTCGCATCAATTTTTTTTATATGGGCTTTTGATAGTATTTCGCACGAAATGACGAACAGAATACCATGATTTAGATCGCATTTATTTCGCATCAATTTTTTTTATATGGACTTTCGGACGAAATGACGAACAGAATACCAAGCTTAAGCTGAAAATTACATATTCCTGAACAATTAAAATAATATTGTCAATTAACCGAATATTGACTCAATTAAGTTGTAGGAAGGAGGAATAAATCTTCCTTTCTAGGAGGTGTTTTTATTATTTTATGTTTTTTTTTTATGTTATTTAGGCAAGTTCATACCAGACGATTAACGTCCTAGTAGAACAATACTTTAGTATTTATTTGTAAAAAGGGTCTAATCGGACTATATAAGTCTCAATCTGACCTCTTTTATATTTGGTTTATTTAAAAGAAAAGACCGCTAATTTTTTAAATTGACTTTGTAAGTCTACAGTTCATAAGCGAATGAATTTTATTTTGTAAAAAATTATTTAACTCTAGGCTTTAAACAAATCTATAAAATAATACCGTTAATCTTTTTAAATAAAAATGAGAATAAATTGAGTGCAATTGCAATGGAATGTATTGTAAAGTAAAAGACAACATGAACAGAAATAAACAAGTGGCAATGAGTAATAATATAATTAGTATGTACATAAAAATGAAACAATAAAAATTGAGTAAGTTATAATTACATATTGGAGAGAAATGAGTGTAATAGTAAAATAATATAAAGGTTACAGTCTGTTAAATTTAAATAAACGCAGATGTATTAATAAAAATTAGTTTAACAACAAATAAAAGGGTTAACATAATAATTAAATTTACATCAAAATAATAATATAAAATATAACATTAAAGTTTAAACAAAATAATGAAAATAAAATAATTTAATGTTGCTCCGCTACAAAGTTTCATATCTGAACACAGTATAACAATGTTAAGTGTAATTTAACAATTTATAAAATCAAAAGAAAATTTTTCAATATTCACCGCAAGTTATGAAGCAGAGCTTAAAAAAGGCAAATATTATAAGATAAGGCTTCTTTTGGTTGAATTTGATCTCAATAACATTATTTACAAGAGATTAAAGGGTGGCATAGTAGAAGTGGACCAATATAGACCGATGGCATCTAACTTTAGTATCCATTAATGTGATTCTATGTATTTTAGGCTTCTTTTGGTTGAATTTCAACTCAATAGTGTTATTCACAAGAGTTGTATGGTTGGTTGTTATGCTCGGAAGTGGACTTAATTCAGGAGCTATTATTGACCGACAGCTGCAAAATCCAGTAGCATAATTGCCGTATAACCGATATTAATATGATTTCTGATATTGATATTTATTAGACATTTTTGTGGGATAATTTGCTTTTCGGAAATGGTCCTTATATGGTTCTTAAATATTGGAACATTGAATTATTATTAAAGTGAATTTCGGAAGTAGACCTTATATGGGGAATATAGTCAAATATGGACCGATACTCTCACAATCCAGCAGTTTGATTTTGGTATGTATGTAAATAATCCGTGTAAAATTTTGGATCGGTACCATTATTTATAAGAGATTTGTGAGTATTGAAGTGATTTTCAGAAGAGGGCTTTATGTGGAGGAAGAGGGCAAACATGGACCGAACAAAATAAAATTTCGTTTTGCGATTTCTTTTTACATGATACGTTTTTTTGCTGAATTTTCTAGTAATATTTCAATTTTATAAGCATTTCTTTTAAATTAATCCATATTTCGGGGCCTATGAGAAATCATGGTGCGATTTTTACTATTTTCCTCACACTCTCTTCTTTTATCATAAAAATAACGTGTACAAAATTTCATGGCAATACCTGCAATATATTTAAAAAAATTAGAAGAACAATTTTTAAAATTATCAAATATTTATAGAGGTTGTCTCACATTTTTGTCCATAAGTCTAGTTCTACTATACCGATTTTGTTGATTTTCAATACCAAACTGCTTAGAAGAATTATAAACGGGTTCTTGTAAACTGTGTTAAGTTTGGTTGTGTCGTTTGGACAGACGGACATAGCTCAATAGACATAGAATTTCATAAGGATCAAGAATACTTTGCTGGGTCTCAGATTTATATTTCTTATGGCCGAATTCTCGGTTATTAGTTAACTATTGGTAAACTAAACTACTAACTATTGTTTAACTATTACTTGGTATTCTTATGGCAATCTAAGCATTGCGAATAAAGAATCAGAAGCTAAGCCTTTGTCATTAGCTAACTAAAAACTGTAAATTTAGCGTGCCTTCTGTGCATACGAGTATACAAATTATAATTTTGCATTAAATATTACTGCGATATACACAATTTATGACTGTTAAACCCTTATTTCGGGAGGAAATTTGTTTAAGTGGTAGGTTAAATAATAGATAATGAAGAGATTGCAATTAAATTCAATTACAACCGAACACATTTTTCATACTAAATTTATTTGAAAGATACCCTACACCACCATAGTGGGTAGGGTATAAAGTATACCGATCGACTCAGAATCACTTCCTGAGTCGATTTAACGATATCCGTCAGTGAATCCGTCTGGATGGCTGGCAATCCATTTAAAGTTCTGCGCGGAATACAGGTTGCAATTTTGGAAAATATTTTCATAAAATTTGGTACATAATTGGTTGAATCGGCCCATGATTTCACCTACCCATACAAATGTTTATATATTTATTGAAGGCTTGTCAACATAAACATACTAATTTGCTAAAACTATGTTCACATTCGGATAGTTGTATCATACAATGTACAACCTACAACATCCGTAGAAAATAAAATATATGTTTTATCAATAGAATATTTTTTAATAAGAAAAAAAATATATTTTTTTAATAAACAATTTACGAATTAGATGAATGACTTTACAATTTCTGCGATAAGTAATATTTTATTAAAAAAAATATGTTTTATATATTTTGTCAAATTATCTTGACTATATATATCAAATATTGATACCAAATGTGGGTCCATAGGTTATTTGGATTCAGGGTATTGGAAAACATATTTGAACCAGCACAAGGACAGACGGACACCGCTAACAAATTTAGAAAAACTAAATAAATCTTAGAAAAATGTTGATTGTATTTTTTTGTTCTAAAATTACCATTTAAGTTATCGCCACTGTATATAATATACTACAGCGTGTGTGTACACATGCTAAGTTTTTTACGTTTATATGTGAAATGTATTTGATCCCTTATGCCGTTGGGGATGATGAAACAAATTTTGTCCTGGACAGTGTAAGACATGCCAAAAAACAAAGCAAGTGTTTTTAGTTTTATTAATAAAAAAAAAAAAAAAAACAGAGGCTAGAAAATGGTATGAAAGGACAGTAAAGAGGCGTAAAGCAAAATAACGCGTATTTTGCTTAAATATTTATTCACATTCGCTAAGACATCAAGAAAATATCATTGTAGTATACACACAAAAATGAAAACTTTAGTTGAATACTTTGACATTCAACTAAATTAAAAATTTAAATTTAAATCTATAAATCCTGTTTTCAGTAAATATCGTATCTAATAATAAAATAATTTAATATTAGAAAATTTTTATTTGGCTTGAGTTTGTTTTAATTAATAACTCAAAGAAAACAATTGCAAAGTAATATTTTTAGACAACTGGCACATTGAAATGCCAGCAATGTTCATTGTGCAATATCTACTTGTAAACATCATCTATTTAACTCACCATTATTGAGAAATATATTTCGGGAATTAATCATATTTATTTTACATGTTAAGAGTTAGAACGAAATCTTCTTACTTTTACAATGTGTGTGTATTTTTCTTATTATATATTATTACAAATTGTAATAATACAAATTTGTTGCTGTTTTTATTGCTGTGTTTTCAGTTGGTTGTCATTTCTTCTTTATGGCAGATCCAAGGGATGCCAAACGGGACGGGAGTTCATATATTAAACGCGGGATCGGCATTTTTGTTTCATATTAAAACAAATTGATTTATAAATTGTAACAATTTATTTCAAAAAGTTACTTATGTATGTTAAATATAAATATGTTTGAAAACAAAAATTTTAAATTGATTAAAAGTCTATAAAGCATTACCCCCTTATTCAAAAACGATTATTAAATTTAACAAACGTTTATTAAGACAGATTTACATATAAAAATTTGCTTAATAAACGTTTGTTAAATTTAATAATCGTTTATGAATAAGGGGGTTAATAAATAAAAAAAACATAACAAGATGTATATTGAAATGTTAAAATGACAAACATAATATGTATAATATGTATGTGTATATATAAATATGTCTTTCGCCTTTAATTTCTTTATTATTTAAAAATTTTTAATCGAAGTTCACTTCAAGTTAAATATACAAATTATTTGAAAATAAATTGTATACACTACATTTATTTTTGAATATTTCTGTTAGATGTTTTACAATCAAATAATTTGTATATTTAACTTGAAGTGAACTTCGATTAAAAATTTTTAAATTTTTTTAAATTTTACAATTTATACTCGCAAGAGGAATAATTCTCATTTAATTAATTTCTTTATTATGTAATTTAAAAGCAATAAAGCTTCTTAAAAATATTAATAAAGAGAATCTTGATTTAATTTTGTTACCAATATATAAGGCTGACGAAAAACATCGTTTACATCAAGTGTAGACAAAATTGTTAGCAAATTCTTGTATTCTGTTTGAAGGAACAAACCTTTCTCACCCGCCGAAACAAGTAATTCATATTCAATATTTTATTCCATATTATTACAGGTGTTGTGGGGGGCTTTTACATATTTAAATGACATTCATTATTTCATTCGTTTCGCAATCAAAGTTTTTAATTCAATTTTAGGTTTTTTCCGAAATTTAAAAGTGTTGCGTAAATCATCATTCTTTTTTGACTTCTTTTAAGGAGGGATTTCACCAGATCACCTTTTGATATCTTTGATCATAAATAAAAACACAACATCAGCAAAGACTCATATTACTGCGACAAAGAGTTTTGTCTGTTACTTAAACCGGATTTAAAATTACAACTATTTGTTTAAGTAAAACAAATTATTCATCTCTTGAGGTTTTAACTCTTGTGGAAATTTCCATCACAACATTGCGATGGACTTTTATTAAGTACATATTAAGCTAATGATCTAACACTGCATGATGATGGAAATTTCCATAACATTGTTTTCTGCTAAATTTATACTATAAATATGTACTAAGATTTTTTTAACCATTTTTCCTTTAATTTTGAACATGAATTATGTCACCTTGATTCATCTTCGTTTCTTCGACAAACGTTTTATAGTTAAAATTTTTGTTGATGGATTTGAAATCAAATATGTACTAGTTTTTGGGATTGACTTCCCTAGTAGATTCTGTTTTTTACAACTACGAAACACTGGAGATGGGATGGCAATTTTTCACTACCGCGCCTTGTGTGTTTTGTTAATTGTTAGAGTTTTCGGGTTTTCTTAGTAAAAAATTGTTAAACTTTTGATGTTCACTACTTCTCCCCTTGGTCAGGTAATAGTTACAGCTGCAGTAAGTGCACAACAAACTGCAATTAATTAAAATAATCTAACTTCTAATTGCAGTACTCCCGAACGGACACAAGCTTCGGATCAAAACCAAAATTCTCATATTTTAACTTTACCTTCCTACTGGTGATGCTAATTAACCTGGTCATAATTCTAATGTTAGTGGTAGCAATATTACAACATCATATGTACCGATTAGATCGGCTAAAGTTTGACATATAATCCATAACTGGAAGGTCCAGTTTAGTGTAGAGTTTTTTTGAGGCATTAACCAGGCAAACTCTGAATGGAAATTTTTACCACCTCTGTCGCCTTGTTTGAGTCTAAAGATTGGTTTTAGAGACATCATAGATTCTCGCGCAAAATCATTTGACCTGAGCTTTATAGTGCTCTTCGTATGCAATATAGTGATTCGCATACTGACGTCGATTTTCGCGAAATGATTCGGGAGAGACTTTCGAATCTTTTTATATAGGGGTAATTTTAGTTGAGATTTTGACACGTAAGAACATAGATATAAAATCCGTTTCACAGTTACGTGACATCAATTTTAATTTTAAAAATCAAATACTTGGGAAACTATAATAGCTATAGTACTCAAATTTTGCATGAGCAAAATTTTGTTTGTTTAAATATTTGGGGAAAAATGGGAGTAGTAGCGATAGGGGGCGTGGCACCTCCCATATGATGAAAATTAAAAAAAATATCAAATATATGGTATACAATAAGATATATGGTACGGTTATTCTACCATTAATATTAATATTTAGGACAAGAATGGACGGACTATCAATAGTGGGCGTGGCACCTCCCATAGATATGATGACAAATTATATATAAGGAAAGCTATATCAGCTATCAATATTAATATTTAGGACACCAATGCGCTGACTAGCAACAATATTAAGTAAATGGTAAAATTTGTATACATTTGAATATCTATATATAAAAGTGAATACCTATATATAAAGTGAATGTGTGTTTGTTTGTTTGTATATTGTAAATCATAATAAGATAATGTAATAAGATTTAATTTAAAAGGAAAATTGTAGGTTTTAATAACTTAGTAAATACCGTATTTGCCGGACGATAAGACGCATCTTTTTACTCTGAAAATTTTACCTAAAATCAGGGTGCGTCTTATCGTCCGGCAAGTACGGTATATTTGTTTAACTTTAAACTTTTTATTTCATTACGATACGGGTAGCGAAGCACACCGGGTTTTAGCTAGTGTATATATTTTTTTTTTTTTTTTTTTTTTTTTTTTTTTTTTTGCATTTAATTATTTATTGAATCTTCAAAATGAAATGACAATAAGTATTCAAATCTTAATACTAAAAAGAAAATAATAAGCCCAGCCAGTGCTAGACAAAAATTTTTATGATACTAAAAAAATTTCACATCAACTGATCCAGTCATCTATTTTGCGCTTGAGTTAAAGCAAGGGTATCCCTCCTTCTCAACCGATTGTGGCCACTAAAGTTAAGGATGTCTCGTGCAAGGGGGTTTGGATGGTGTTCAAGTTTGCTGACATACTTTGACGCATATTTTGTAAATTCGACTTTTACTAATGGCACGCCTAGATCTTTGTGGATTCGAGAATTTTTAACATACCATGGTGCTGCAGTAATTATACGTAGAATTTTATTTTGACCCCTTTGAATTTTTTCAATGTTGGATGCTGAGGCAGTACCCCATAATTGAATTCCATAGCACCAGATTGGCTTTAGTATTGTACAACAAAAGTTTGCAATCCAATTTCAATGTAGAGTTTCTGCCGATTAGCCAATTAAGTTGCACTGCTTTTAATCTCATTTGTGTAAGTTTCGCTTCAATATGAGACTTCCAAGTTAAACGGCGGTCGAGGTGAATGCCGAGGTATTTGACTTCATTGTGTTGCGGGATAATTTGCTTATTTATTCTGATGAAAGAGCAGGTATCTTTTCGCAATGTGAAAGTTATATGAATACATTTTTGTTCATTTATCCTGATTTTCCAAAGTTCTAGCCAATTCTCTAGTTTATAAACATAATTCTGCAAATTCTGTGATGCAACTTGGTGGTCCTGATGGACGCTGATAAAGGCTGTATCGTCTGCAAAAGTTGACGTATGGATTTTAGGGTCTGACGGCATGTCGGAGGCATATATCAAATATAAAGTAGGACCCAGTATGCTACCCTGTGGCACACCTGATTCAATTGGCTGAGCGGTACTTAAAAAATCACCTTCTTTGATTTTAAATTTGCGACCGTATAAATAACTTTCCATGAGTTTATGGGTGTTAGCAGGCAGAGTTAATTTTATTTTGTGCATTAAACCGTCATGCCAAACTTTGTCGAACGCTTGCGACACATCAATGAAAAGGGCGGAGCAGTATTTTTTGTCTTCAAACGACCCTCTTATCACATTTACCAATCTGTGTGTTTGCTCGATGGTGCTGTGTTTAGCTGTATATATAAAACACAAATGATTGACGCGAAAAATCTTCACATGTAACTAGAAATACTTGACGCTTAAAACGTTTAGTTGTGGACTTCCAGCTTTAATATTTTATATATTCGAATTACTTGACAAGCCGGTAATTTTGTATCGGGTAACCGGTGTTTATAATTAAGATTGTTTTTAATTTTTGTTCAAAATTATTACTGTATTCTTATTATACCTACTTATATCGTGCCTTAACCTCGGAAAAAGGTTGGGCGACACAATTTTTAAAAAACGTTTTTTTCTATATATTTGTTCATTGGCATCACTCGCATCATCTCTTTAAATTGCATTGTCAGTTTGTTTATATTTTGTGTGACAGCGGCTTGTCGCTTAAGTAAAAATTGTGCGTAATAATCAACAATTAAAAAAGTATAGTCGGTCAAGCCCGTCCGTATAATACCCTACACCTAGTAGATGTATAAAACGTTTTTCAGAAATGGGCGCTATAACCTATTATGGACCGATCATCCAAAAATTTAGTGTCATAATTTCTGAGAGTAGAAATATTATGTATGTTATACTTTATTTCGATGTTAATACGTTTAAATGATTTACATATGGAAGTTAAAGTTAATTACGGTCTCTTATATGGGAGTTTCGACTAATTATGGACCGACAATTAGATATAAAATTAGGTGTCATCATTTCTGTATATATCAAACTTAGTTGTATTGAATTTTAAGAAAGTGATTTAAAGTGATTTTCGGAAGTGGGCCTTATATGGGTGGTATGACTAATTATGGACCGATCATCATTAAATTGTACCGTTTTATTTCTATATATGTGAAATATATTTGCGTTCAATATTATTTAGATACCAACATTTTTGAGGGAGTTATGCTCTTTAAAGTGATTTTCGGGAGTGGGCCTTATATGGGAGCTATCATAAATTATGGTACGATCTACACAAAAATTGTAGATCTGATTTGGCTTCATCTACCACTCATTTGTGGTGAAATTTGTTTGGATACTTGCATAATTCAAACATTTATGATCTTTAAACCCTAATTTCAAGAGGACATTTGTATGTGGGTCAGACGAAATAATGGGCTGATTTCCACCAATTTCAATCCCATCCGTTCTTGGGACGAAAATATTTCACGTACCAAATTTTATCAGACAGACATCGTTAAATCGACGCAGAAAGTGATTCTGAGTCGATCGCTATACTTTAAGGTGTTGGACCAATATTTCTTGGCGTTACAAACATCAGCACAAATCAAATATACCAATATATGGTTCTATATTTATACCCTAAAATAATTTGAATACTGTTATTTTAAAATATTTATATAATCATATCATTATAAGACTAAAAAAATAAGGAAAATGTAGTATCTTGATCAATATTTGTAAAAGCAAAATTTGTAACTTTTGAAAACCCTTAATTACTTTTTTATTTTTTAATCGATTATATTTATTGCAAGCTTGTTTAACTCAGAACTAAATTAGCTTTAAGGAAATATATACATAAGGGTATGTTTCTAAACAATCTAATTTAAAAAAATGGTGCCAAGGCACATATTCCTTCTTTCTGGAACCGTTTAAAAATTGAAAATCGGATCAAAATCAACTGAGTTACGTGTTTATAAGTACTCGAACCTATTCGAAGACAGTTTTTTCGGAATAACTCCGAAATTTGAGGGTGTTTTCGAACTTTTAAAAATTGATTTATGATCTACTCAATAAGGCCTACAACTTTATTATCACCTTGCCAACATGATTTTAGAAAAGGCTGCTCGACTATAACTAATGTTATTTAGTTAACAACTGAAGTTAATTCTGCATTTGAAAATAAAAAGCAAACGTACGTTATATATACGGACTTTAGTAAGGCGTTTGATGAAGTTAATCATTCGCTTCTCTTACGTAAATTGGATCTCTGGGTATTACTTCTAATAATTTAAATTGGACAAAATCATATCTGACGTCCAGGAAACAGAATGTTCGATTTAACAACTGTACATCTAAATGCATATCTGTTTCATCGGGTGTACCCCAAGGAAGTCATCTTAGACCACTGCTATTTTCATTGTTTATAAATGACCTCCCTAATATTATAAACCATTGTAATATCTCATCTCATCGAACTGTTCGGACGTGTTACTTTTAGTGCGGCTGAATTTTCGGTGAAAAAATCGTAATGGGTGAAAAAGTGTAATAGGTTGAAATAAAACAAAAAAGTGAAAAAATAACTCGTAATAGGTTAAACAAATCTACGGTAATATCGGTAATTAAAAAAAACACTAAAAATCACATAAAAATTGTATGAGTGTTCCTCTCAGATGTAATTCTGAGAAAGAGCTTAGCTCGGCTAGAAAAACTACATGGGTCTCTGAGGAAGAATCCTTAAAAAAATCTCTGGAGAATTTTCTCACTACAAGAGCCGTAGAACGGCGTCGTTCCTGTTCGCCCAATATAGTGATTTCAACAGATGAGAAAACATCATCTTCATCAAATAGTGCAGTCAAACCCAAAAAACAAGTAGGTATGGATAAGTACATCACCGTTCTCAAGCGACAGAGGAGCCCGACGTCTGCTCAAGTATCATCAAATTCAAAAGCTCCTAAGACCGTGAGTAATGATCAAAATAGGTTTGCTCTCCTCCAGACGGATGAGCCAGAACTTCCTAAGAAGACGTTTAAGCCCCCACCAATTTATCTGAGAGAGCCGACTTCCAGTAAATTGGTACAAGGAATTGTTTCGGTAATAGGTGAAAACATCTTTAGCCTAACCTCAATTAAACATGGAAATAACTGCGAGACAAAGATCCAAGTGAATAGGGAAGATGATTTTCGAAAATTGTCCAACCAGTTGGAGAGGGAGACTAGGGATTTCTATACCTACCAGCTCAAAAGCGCAAAAGGACTCCAAGTCGTTCTAAAGGGTATAGACCCATGTGTTGATCCTGCGGAGTTAAAGACCGGTTTAATGGACAAAGGGTTCAAAATCAAGAGCGTAGTGAATATTAGAAACCGTGAAAAGATCCCTCAGCCCATGTTCAGCGTAGAATTGGAACCTGGAGATGTTGTCTTAAAGAAAAACGAGTCCAATCCAATCTACAATCTCATTTATCTTCTGCATCGTAGAATTACCGTGGAGGAACCGCATAAGCGTATTGGACCCGTCCAGTGTGTTAATTGTCAAGAATTTGGCCACACCAAAGCGTACTGTAAATTGCCGTCTGTTTGTGTTGCGTGTGGGGAACTACATGCAACTGCTCAATGTAATAAGTCCAAAACTGACGTAAAAATAAAAAAATGTAGTAACTGCGGAGGACATCATACCGCAAATTATAGAGGTTGTCCAGTTTATACTTACTTGAAGGGCATACGGACCAATAAGTCGGCAGTATTACCTGATCATCATCAACTACCTAATTTCACGTCGAGTATGAATTTTCCTCAAATTGTACGACCAACTACTCAGGAAAACGCTCCTAATTCTAGACAAGTTTCTTACGCAAACGTGGTTAAATCTAATATGCCAGGTCTGGAGCAGGAACCTAAATCACAATATTCTGAGCCACATATCAACAATCTAGAGACAACATTGCAGACACTTGTCCAAACTATGAACACTTTTACGACCACCATGACATCCATGATGCAGGAAATGCTGAAAATGCAATCCACTATCTTGCAAGCCATGTTAAAGAAATAATTTATTTAAAAATTTGTTTCTGGAACGCGAACGGCCTCCGCCAACATAAAAATGAACTGGAATACTTCCTGATGGATTAGCAGATTGATGTTATGATGATTGCTGAAACTCTCTTGACGTCGACAGGGTACTTCAAAATGTTCTACGTGTTCAAGCTTGTGGAAGTTTGGCAATTCTGATAAAGAACAGAATAAAGCATTATTTAATGAACAACATATGTGAGGATTACCTCCAAGCAACAAACATTTGCATTGAATTCTGTCAATACAAATTTATTCTCCGCCTCGATTTTCAATAAAAGAACACCAATACCATAACTTCTTTAAATCCCTTGGAGCTAGATTTTTAGTTGCTGGTGACTTTAACGCCAAACACACATTTTGGGGTTCACGTCTGGTAACCCCAAAGGGTCGCGTACTCTTCAACGCCATTGCCAAAATGGGATTAGATGTACTCTCAAGCGGGCATCCCACCTACTGGCTGACGGACCGACGGAAGATTCCCGATCTTATTGACTTCGGAGTAGTGAAAAATATCCCTGTAGAATCGATACAAGTGGAGCCTTGACTTGTCTTCAGATCACTCTGCTACTATTATTTCAATGCGTTTCCTTCAAGGGAATGGCTCTCCATTTCGGGACATATCTAAAAACAGAGTAAGTCGGATAAAGTATAAAAAGTATTTAAGTTCCCACTGCACGGAAAATGTAGTGTTGAGAACTACCGAGGATATTGATGGGTCGATTGGCAAGTTTACTGAGGACATACGAAGAGCTGTACATCACGCCTCCACATACGACGTTGAGTGCAGAAGTGGGACAAATAGAACTTATTTTGCTGAACTCGAGCATCTCCTGTCAGAAAAAAGAAGAGTTAGAAGAGAGTGGCAAATTCACAGGTCTCCTGAACTGAAAGCTAGGCTACGGGTATGCAGAGATATACTAAGACATTTCTTAGAAACCCAAAGAACGGCCTCACTTAGATCTTACTTGGAAGGTCTTGATAGTACCCCACAATCTGACTACTCGTTATGGAGGGCGGCAAGAGGTTTAAAAAGACCAGTGAGAGGAAAACCTCCGAGAAAGGGACATTATTTGTTAACCATTTGAGAAATCTGTTAACTATAAACAACACAAATAATAACGAATCTGATTTGCCACCACTTGTTATAAGACCTCCTGTACCTCTAAGACTAAACTTTCGTGATGTCCAAAACGCTATTGGTACTCTGAGTCTTAAAAAAGCTCCAGGTATGGATAAAATCAGCAATAAAATGCTTGTGGAGTTACCTCGTGTTGCAAGAAGAATTATCCTCTTTATCTTCAACGCTATTTTACGCCTAGAATACTATCCTGCAGATTGGAAGGTGTCTATGATCACTATGATTCCTAAGTCAGGGAAGGACCACACCAAAGTGGAGTCATATAGGCCAATTAGCCTACTGCCGACAATTTCTAAACTGTTCGAAAAATTGTTAATGACTAAGTTGACTCCAATTCTGAATGACACTGAATTTATTCCTAATCATCAATTCGGATTCAGAGCTAAACACAGTACCATCGAACAAACACACAGATTGGTAAATGTGATAAGACGGTCGTTTGAAGACAAAAAATACTGCTCCGCCCTTTTCATTGATGTGTCGCATGACGGTTTAATGCACAAAATAAAATTAACTCTGCCTGCTAACACCCATAAACTCATGGAAAGTTATTTATACGGTCGCAAATTTAAAATCAAAGAAGGTGATTTTTTAAGCCCCGCTCAGCCAATTGAATCAGGTGTGCCACAGGGTAGCATACTGGGTCCTACTTTATATTTGATATATGCCTCCGACATGCCGTCAGACCCCAAAATCCATACGTCAACTGTTGCAGACGATACAGCCTTTATCAGCGTCCATAAGGACCACCAAGTTGCATCACAGAATTTGCAGAATTATGTTTATAAACTAGAGAATTGGCTAGAACTTTGGAAAATCAGGATAAATGAACAAAAATGTATTCATATAACTTTCACATTGCGAAAAGATACCTGCTCGTTCATCAGAATAAATAAGCAAATTATCCCACAACACAATGAAGTGAAATACCTCGGCATTCATCTCGACCGCCGTTTAACTTGGAAGTCTCATATTGAAGCGAAACTTACACAAATGAGATTAAAAGCAGTGCAACTTAATTGGTTAATCGGCAGAAACTCTACATTGAAATTGGATTGCAAACTTTTGTTGTACAATGCAATTCTAAAGCCAATCTGGTGTTATGGAATTCAATTATGGGGTACTGCCTCAGCATCAAACATTGAAAAAATTCAAAGGGGTCAAAATAAAATTCTACGTATAATTACTGCAGCACCATGGTATGTTAAAAATTCTCGAATCCACAAAGATCTAGGCGTGCCATTAGTAAAAGTCGAATTTACAAAATATGCGTCAAAGTATGTCAGCAAACTTGAACACCATCCAAACCCCCTTGCACGAGACATCCTTAACTTTAGTGGCCACAATCGGTTGAGAAGGAGGGATACCCTTGCTTTAACTCAAGCGCAAAATAGATGACTGGATCAGTTGATGTGAAATTTTTTTAGTATCATAAAAATTTTTGTCTAGCACTGGCTGGGCTTATTATTTTCTTTTTACTATTAAGATTTTAATACTTATTGTCATTTCAAATATGAATATTCAATAAATAATTAAATGCAAAAAAAAAATTGTAATATCCTAATGTATGCTGACGATGTAAAAATATTTTTTTCTTTTAACGATTATACTGGCCATGATTTGCTTCAAAATTATCTTGATGACTCTTTCCATTGGTGTGAATATAATATGATGGAGCTAAACATATAAAAATGTTAATACATGCGGTTTTATAGAAATAATTTCTTAGCGGTCAACTATTACCTCGGTAATCATCATTTGGATCTTGTCGAATCATTTATTGATCTTGGAATCCTACTTGACATAAAATTAAACTTCATACCTCATATAACTTTAACTGTAAACAAGGCTAGAATTTTGTGATCCATACATAACTCAACAACTTTATGTATCGCTTGTTAGGCCTATTCTGGAATATGGATCCATCATATGGGATCCTTATTATGAGATTTATAATGAACAAATTGAGTCCGTGCAAAAACAATTTTTGCTTTTTTGTTTAAGAAGTTTTCAATGGAATTACTCTAATTTACCATCTTATGCGAGCAGATTGGCTTTAATTAAATTACCCACCTTGAAAAGTCGTCGTATTATGTTAAATGTATGTTTTATGTTGAATATTGTAAATGGAAATGTTAATTGTGAATATCTTTTAAAATTTGTAAAATTTAATGTTCCACGTCGTAATTCTCGATACTATAAGCCTTTGCATGTAAAATTCTGTAGTACAAATTATGCTGATGCAGACCCATTTGTTAGAATATGTAGACAATTTAATGATTTATACCAATTTGTTGATTTTGGTCTCAATTCAAGTATTATTAAATGTAAAATTATTGTCTTCCTAAATTGTTAACTTTATTTTCTATTGATTTTCATATTTCTAATTTAAGTAAATATAAGTTTCTTTTGTTAATAGTCTGTAAGGATTTATATTCATAGACTAACTAAATAAATAAATAAATAAATAAAAATAAAAAAACTTACACTAGGTCACTTGCCAAGTATATTTTCACTGTAGCACCGTTTTATCAATTAAAAACTAATTTTGATTAATACGTAAAAGCCAAATTATTGCTAGAGACCAATAATAATTTGACTTTTAAAGACTTAAAACATATCAATTAGTCGACGAGTTATAGCCAAAAAACAATATAAACAATATGCTGAAAATCGGTATTTGACTGCAAAGTTCGAAAAATGATTAAAAAAAAATTCGAACTAACATAAAAAAACGCCGCGATACTAGTCTTCTAATTTAGCCTCTATTTTCACCCCTTCACTCACAGAATCGAGCTAACTTTTGCTAACCTGAATTTGTTCCACAGTGTAATACTATAAATAATGCAAAAGCGTTTAACCGGTGCGATAAAAACCAAAAGTTTAGTCAAATAAATAATGTCATTATTGTCTCCGATAACTGTCCACTGATGGATGTTGTGAAAACGCAATTTTGCAAATACATAAAAATTGATTGCATTAGTGTTCTAGTAGATAATATTGACGAAAAATTGGATTTCGAAAGCAGTGCTACAATTTACTTAGTAAAATTTAGTTTCTTCAGGAAAATAAATAAATTTTGTCTTTCACCCCTTTTTCGCGCTCTCATTACTAGAAAATATGAAAGCTGGACACATTTCTTCACAAGTATGCGTGTGTCAAGGATATATTTATGTGTGTGTGTGTTATGTGTATACAGAGATACATACTGAAATTAACAACAACTTCAACAAAACACGAAATCAACTGTGTCCGGGTTACGGTGGCAAGGACAGCATTTTACGCACCACCAGCCCATATAATAATTTCAAGATGTATAGTTGCCAAACTGGTCCATATTCTGTACATTTCTATATATTTATGTATCGCATTTAGGCATTCTGCTCCACCAAAAAAGGAAAGAAACCGAGTAAAATAAAATCCAATAACAACAACAAAACAGCAAAAGAACACCAAAATTTTATTATACGAAACGAAAGGGACTGAGTAAAAGTAGTTAACTGGACCGTCCATTACATTGACATGGGATGCGAAATGAAATTGTGATGGGATGAATAGTTTTTCTAGGTATGAGATGGGATGCTTACCAATATCACACACACACTCACTCATAACATAAACTAATTTAGAATGTTCGAAGGTGTTATGTTTAAGAAAATGTACTAGGTATGTCAGAGTGTGTATATTATTCTACAGCAGCACGCACTTATGGACATTTTATCCTTAACTAAAAGTGTCCCAAAAAAGGGATGAAATTACTATAATCATGTATTTATATATGTATGTACGCACAAACGTACATACTATCCATATGTAATATGTATTGTACAATACACTCAACGAAAAGTGTTGTTCAAGTGCCTGCATCAGCTTTTTTACTCTCCTCGCACTTTTTCTCTAGTGACAAGCATATATAGTGCAAACTGAGGACATAGCAGCTCCCATGAATGAAATGGAACGATGTTCCACACTTCATATAAGAAGTTATTTTAATAGAAAACACTGGCTGAATTAAATATTTCACTAATTCGTAAAGTATACATACACAGGCAAATAAAAAATTGTCTTATTAGGGTTTCTTAGATCTTTCTAAGTTAGTTGCAAAGGACCAGTAACAAATATTGATAGATTTTAAAATAATTTTATCGAAAAATTGAACGACATACAACAACGATTTTGGTGCCTTCGATTTCTTATTCAGTTTGTATAACTCTAGCATTGGGCTTCACTGCCTATAACTCACTATTTTTGCTCGGTCCAAATTGCAAATTTGGAAACTGTTATATATTTACCTACCTTTGGTAAATCGGCCTTACATGCAATACACATCATTTATTTCCAATCAATTTTGAAAATCAAGTGAAGAAATTTACATTATTCTAATAATATCCAAAACTGTTGACGAATGATTTTTTCGAGTGTGTTTTAAATTATGGATGATTGTGAGTTTTGAATGTTTGTTTGTAGCATTTGAAAAATTACCGAAAAGAAAATATTATGTATGTGTGTATGTGAGATTGTATATTTTATCCTTTTGGTTGCGGACATCAGTCGGCGGTCGGTGTACGGTATACGGTGGTCAGCAGCGGTCCATTTGCTTAATGGTCAGACTGGCAAGTTGGCAAGCTGTATGAATGGTAGCGTTGAGTTTTGACGCAAGGCTCGTTAAATCCATGCATGTCCTGAAAGGGGGTAATTTTGAAGGATGTTTGTTTGTGTATTTGTAGGTATGTATTTGTTGTTTAGTTTAATTACAAATTACCAAAAAAGGGTTAATAGTGAAAGTGGATTTTTCTGTTTCGGACCATAAAGTTTCTTTTGGTGTTTTCGTTTTTAGACAAAAAAATATGAACAGCAATAACAACAACGACTTAAAATTTTAACTAAATACCGAATATACTCGTATGTATATTCCACACTATGGACATTTTGTTACCGTCCTATATACATTGTACAATGTACATACTCATAGATACATACAAGAGTGTCGGATTGTGTTGGCTAGATAATAATTGGTTTTGTTTAATGAGACAACATTTATTTTACTCTAAACTTTAATAAATGTTTTATGTTTATTTTGCTGATATATAAAACATCGTACATACATATGTATGTATGTCCTACGTAATACATTACATAACTATGTATATGTTAAAATTATATTTGTATATACAAATGTATGTATGTATGTATATACATCTGTACATACATAATTAAAAACTATACAAAATAGGCCAGTATGTAAGTTTACATACCTACTGTATACATAACTTAAATGGTATGTATTTGCAAATACATACATACAATATATCACTATATACATGTTAGTATACAACCACGTTCTTTTATATATACATATGTATATATATATGACCATTTACAAACCAGACAATTATACATGCATACCTTCTAAGATTGACATTTCAGTACTCAGACATATTCTTTATATTAATAAATTTTCTAATTTAAATACATACTCGTACAGTGTGGTGCAAATATGAGGCAATTTTTTAATTTTTTAGAAAATTGCCAATAGATTTTCGGAGCATTTTAGACATTTAAAACTATTTTTAGTGTGAAGTAATCTTCGATAACTACGATAAGTAAGAAGACTTAAGACTTCTTTTTTACTATTCTTCTCTGAATATGTACATACATACATATATTAAGCGTTGAAGAAAATTAGTTTACTCTGAAATACTCCACGTGAGCAAAGGATTTATCGAAACTCAAGGTTCAAGAATTGAAATTACAAATTTTGTTTAAGTATATGGTATATGGAAAGGGTAATCAATATAAGACACAGTTCATTAAATTTAAAAAAAATCTATTTCTTATTATGTTTCTTATTATTTACAAATATGACAAAATTATTTAAAACAAAGAATCGTACCGCTAATAGACAATTAATAATTAATTGATAATTAAGCATTTTTTGCTTTGGTGCAAAAGTAAATATATTAGGGCGACAATGAAATATATGGGAAAAATTTTTTTCTAGAATTTTAAACAAAAATGTGAAGATTCTTTTGCCACTTGGTATAAAACTTACTTGCTGAAAATTTGAGCCAAATCGGATAACTCTATCCCGTGCACCTCTAAGGTCAAAGTTCAAATTTTGGGAAATATAGTGTATTCGCCTATATTGGAGCTAAAAAATAGCTTTGCGATATGAATTATACCGAAATCCAATGGGGTAAATGTGCCACATAGTGTTGAACTTGCATGCTGAAAATATTAGCCGAATGGAGTAACTCTATGCCGTGCACCTTTGAGGTCAAAGTTCAAATTTTGGGAAATTCTGTATATTTAACTATAATTGATCTAAAAATATCGTTTTTTTTAAGTATATTCATTTAAATTGTTCAGAAACTGGATGTTTTAGATATTTTTAAAAGTATTCTGAAATATTATGAGTAAATTTAACCCTTTTTTGCAACGAGGGTCAAAACTACACATTTGCTTAAATAAGCTATAAATCCAATATTTAAAAAAAATGTAAAATATTATTTCTAAAAACGAAAAGCTGAAATTTTAAAACCAATATTTAAAAATATTGCAGTATATTTTAATTGGAATAAAAATATGTTTCTAATATAAAAAGTAAGGCAACTTGAAAGGTATTTTTCGGTAAGTTTGATTAAATGTAATCATTTCTTAAATTATTTAAATTCGCATGCTTCGTATATTGTTGTCGATAGTTTTGAACAAACTAAACAGAAACACAATAATTATTTAAATGTAAATTAGTTAAATTTAAATATAACTTTCTTTGAATAAATATTGTCGCTGCTGTTCATCTTTTGTGATCTTCTCATGATAATCTTCAACAAGCTTAATACCTCGTTCGGCGCAGTCATTAACAACCTTTAGTTTTTGAATAATAAATTTTCCTTTTCTATAATCTTTACAATCTTTCCAGCTAATTTGGAATCTCTTCAAAACACTTTTCGTATTTTTGGATACAAGTTCAATCAAAATTGATGAATTATCTTTAGCGAAGAAAGTATTAAGATTTTCTTTTTTAATTAAAAACTTCTTCAAAATTTCTTCTTACTCAAGGTTTTCTTCTTCCATAAAAGTCAAAATTGTTTTAGCCATTTTGTTTTTTGTTTCTATTCTATCATCGAATAAACTGAATGCTACGCATTCTTCATTAAGGTAATATAGATGATTAATAAACTTTGTTATGGCTCTATCAGCAATTTTTGCATTTACCTGTAAACCTGTAAATTCAAATAGACCATTTATTTCCAATTCTGTGATTTCTGGGAATTGATTGCGAACCATCAATATCTTACGGCAATATATTCCCTTAGCCATCCATCTAGCTAAATGAAGAGCACCGGGTTTAAAAATTTTATGCCACTAGGAGGACTTCCACCCAGAAATATGATAATGCCAGGAATTCTTTGTAGTCATTTCGTAGAAAGTCCTCTTTAAGTTTTATATTTGCAAAATCTAAAATTTTAGCGCTATGTCTTTTATTCGAGGTATTGCTAATCCCGTCATATACTCATCCTTTTTTACGTTCGACCATTGTTTTTTGAATTTTTTAAATAAGATGACTTCTGGGCCAGCCGAAGAACAAAAAAACAGCTGCTAAAATTATTTCAAACACATGGTGTCTGCATCCTAGGAACAAAATGTCTCTACGTATTTTTTTTCTAATATATTGCAGGCCCCTTTAAATTTGCCAGAATTTGAGGCGGTTGTCTCAAAGACAAATACCTCGATTCTATCCAAAACTTGATACTCTTCTAATGAATCATATACTGCAGATGCTATTTCAACGCCAGTTCCAGCCGGTATATCAGGAATATTAATTATTTGTTCAAAATCGGGAGCGGTTGCAATTATTGACAGTCGGTCTTCGTTTTTTTTTTTTCTGATATGCCAGATAACAGTTTTGTATCCCAGTGTATCGTTAGTGGCTGAGTATTGGATTGAAGTTTTAACCCGATTCGAGTACTATTTGCTTTTCTGAATGCATCCCTTTGCTGATGAATAGACGTGCGGTTAATAACATACTCTGATGAGTTTAATCCAACTGCAACCCGTTGAAAAAAGGGTTAAATTTCCTCATAATATTGCAGAATACTTTTAAAAGTATCTAAAACATCCAGTTTCTGAACAATTTAAATGAATATACTTAAAAAAAAAAACGATATTTTTAGATCAATTATAGTCAAATATACAGAATTTCCCAAAATTTGAACTTTGACTTCAAAGGTGCACGGCATAGAGTTATCCGATTCGGCTAATATTTTCAGCATGCAAGTTCAATACTATGTGGCACATTAATCCCATTGGATTTCGGTATAATTCATATCGCAAAGCTATTTTTTAGCTCCAATATAGGCGAATACACTATATTTCCCAAAATTTGAACTTTGACCTTAGAGGTGCACGGGATAGAGTTATCCGATTTGGCTCAAATTTTCAGCAAGTAAGTTTTATACCAAGTGGCAAAATAATCTTCACATTTTTGTTTAAAATTCTGGAAAAAATGTTTCCCATATATTTCATTGTCGCACTAATATATATATTATATGAATACACTTTGTTTCATAGTTCTTTTTAATGAAATTTTGTCTCGGATTTGTGCCATATCTCCGTTATTTATGGACGGATTTTGTTGATTTTAAATAGCAAACTTCTCGAAAGCAAGTCTGACAGAATTCTTGAAGATTTGGATCCCGAAGAAATCTGGACTTCAGAAAATTGATTTCAACAGACAAGCCATTTTAAAGAAATGATTTGTTTAAAAATTTGTTTTTGGAATGCGAACGGCCTCCGCCAACATAAAAACGAACTGGAACACTTCCTGATAGATAAGCAGATTGATGTCATGATGATTGCTGAAACTCACTTGACGGCGACAGCGTAGTTCAAAGATAATGGCTACGTGTTGTATGATACTAAAGGTCCCCGCGGAAGAGTATGTGGAGGATCGGCAATTCTTATAAAGAACAGAATAAAGCATTATCTAATGAACAACATATGTGAGGATTACCTACAAGCAACAAACATTTGTATTGAATTCTGTCAATACAATTTTGTTTTATCATCAATTTATTCGCCGCCTCGATTTTCAATAAAAGAACACCAATACTACAGCTTCTTCAATTCCCTTGGAGCTAGATTTTTAGTTGCTGGTGACTTTAACGCCAAACACACTTTTTCGGGTTCACGTCTGATGACCCCGAAGGGTCGTGAACTCTTCAACACCATTGCCAAAATGGGATTAGATGTACTCTCAAGCGGTCATCCCACCTACTGGCCGACGGACCGACGGAAGATTCCCGATGTTATTGACTTCGGAGTAGTGAAAAATGTCCCTGTAGAATCGATACAAGTGGAGCCTTCATTAGACTTGTTTTCAGATCACTCTCCAACTATTATTTCAATGCGTTTCCTTCAAGGGAATGGCTCTCCACTTCGGGACATATCTAAAACCAAAGTTGGATAAAGTATAAAAAGTATTTAAGTTCCCACTGCACGGAAAATGTAGTGTTGAGAACTACCGAGGATATTGATGGGTCGATTGGCAAGTTTACTGAGGACATACGAAGAGCTGTACATCACGCCTCCACATACGACGTTGAGTGCAGAAGTGGGACAAATAGAACTTATTTCGCTGAACTCGATCATCTCCTGTCAGAAAAAGAAGAGTTAGAAGAGAGTGGCAAATTCACAGGTCTCCTGAACTGAAAGCTAGGCTACGGGTATGCAGAGATATACTAAGAAATTTCTTAGAAACCCAAAGAATGGCTTCACTTAGATCTTACTTGGAAGGTCTTGATAGTACCCCACAATCTGACTATTCGTTATGGAAGGCGGCACGAGGTTTAAAAAGACCAGTTAGAGGAAAGCCTCCTCTACGAATTCCGACTGGTGACTGGGCTAGAAATGATTCCGAGAAGGGGACTTTATTTGTTAATCATTTGAGAAAAGTGTTTACTATAAACAACTCAAATAATGCATCCGATTTGCCTCCACTCGTTATTAGACCTCCTGTACCTCTAAGATTTAGCTTTAATGATGTTCAAAGCGCTATTGGTACTCTGAATCTTAAAAAAGCTCCAGGTATGGATAAAATCAGCAATAAAATGCTTGTGGAGTTACCTCGTGTAGCTAGAAGAATTATCCTATTTATTTTCAATGCTATTTTACGCCTAGAATACTATCCTGCAGATTGGAAGGTATCTATGATTACCATGATTCCTAAGCCAGGGAAGGACCCCACTAAAGTAGAGACATATAGGCCAATTAGTCTACTGCCGACAATTTCAAAACTGTTTGAAAAATTTGTTACTGGCTAAGTTGATTCCAATTCTGAACGACAGTCAATGTATCCCAAATCATCAATTCGGGTTCAGAGCTAAACACAGTACCATCGAACAAACACACAGATTGGTAAATGTGATAAGACGGTCGTTTGAAGAGAAAAAATACTGTTCCGCGCTTTTCATTGATGTTCCCAAGCGTTCGACAAAGTCTGGCATGAAGGTTTAATGCATAAAATTAAATAAACTCTGCCTGCTAACACCCACAAACTTATGGAAAGTTATTTATATGGTCGCAAATTTACAATCAAAGAAGGCGATTTTTTAAGCCCCGCTCAGCCAATTGAAGCAGGAGTACCCCAGGGTAGCATACTGGGTCCTACTTTATATTTAATTTATGCATCCGATATGCCGTCAGACCCCATAATACATACTTCAACTTTTGCAGACGATACAGCCTTTGTCAGCGTCCATAAGGACCACCAAGTTGCATCACGGAATTTGCAGAATTATGTTTATAAACTAGAGAATTGGCTTGAGCTTTGGAAAATCAGGGTTTTTTTTTTTTTTTTTTTTTTTTTGCAGTTAATTATTTATTGAATCTTCATATTTGAAATGACAATAAGTATTCAAATCTTAATACTAAAAAGAAAATAATAAGCCCAGCCAGTGCTAGACAAAAATTTTTATGATACTAAAAAAATTTCACATCAGCTGATCCAGTCATCTATTTTGCGCTTGAGTTAAAGCAAGGGTATCCCTCCTTCTCAACCGATTGTGGCCACTAAAGTTAAGGATGTCTCGTGCAAGTGGGTTTGGATGGTGTTCGAGTTTGCTGACATACTTTGACGCATATTTTGTAAATTCGACTTTTACTAATGGCACGCCTAGATCTTTGTGGATTCGAGAATTTTTAACATACCATGGTGCTGCAGTAATTATACGTAGAATTTTATTTTGACCCCTTTGAATTTTTTCAATGTTTGATGCTGAGGCAGTACCCCATAATTGAATTCCATAACACCAGATTGGCTTTAGAATTGCATTGTACAACAAAAGTTTGCAATCCAATTTCAATGTAGAGTTTCTGCCGATTAACCAATTAAGTTGCACTGCTTTTAATCTCATTTGTGTAAGTTTCGCTTCAATATGAGACTTCCAAGTTAAACGGCGGTCGAGGTGAATGCCGAGGTATTTGACTTCATTATGTTGAGGAATAATTTGATTATTTATTCTGATGGACGAGCAGGTATCTTTTCGCAATGTGAAAGTGATATGAATACATTTTTGTTCATTTACCCTGATTTTCCAAAGCTCTAGCCAATTCTCTAGTTTATAAACATAATTCTGCAAATTCCGTGATGCAACTTGGTGGTCCTTATGGACGCTGACAAAGGCTGTATCGTCTGCAAAAGTTGACGTGTGGATTTTGGGGTCTGACGGCATGTCGGAGGCATAAATCAAATATAAAGTAGGGCCCAGTATGCTACCCTGTGGCACACCTGATTCAATTGGCTGAGCGGTACTTAAAAAATCACCTTCTTTGATTTTAAATTTGCGACCGTATAAATAACTTTCCATGAGTTTATGGGTGTTAGCAGGCAGAGTTAATTTTATTTTGTGCATTAAACCGTCATGCGACACATCAATGAAAAGGGCGGAGCAGTATTTTTTGTCTTCAAACGACCGTCTTATCACATTTACCAATCTGTGTGTTTGTTCGATGGTACTGTGTTTAGCTCTGAATCCGAATTGATGATTAGGAATAAATTCAGTGTCATTCAGAATTGGAGTCAACTTAGTCATTAACAATTTTTCGAACAGTTTAGAAATTGTCGGCAGTAGGCTAATTGGCCTATATGACTCCACTTTGGTGTGGTCCTTCCCTGGCTTAGGAATCATAGTGATCATAGACACCTTCCAATCTGCAGGATAGTATTCTAGGCGTAAAATAGCGTTGAAGATAAAGAGGATAATCTTTCTTGCTACACGAGGTAACTCCACAAGCATTTTATTGCTGATTTCATCCATACCTGGAGCCTTTCTAAGGTTCAGAGTACTAATAGCGTTTTGGACATCACGAAAGTTTAGTCTTAGAGGTACAGGAGGTCTAATAACGAGTGGAGGCAAATCAGATGCATTATTTGAGTTGTTTATAGTAAACACTTTTCTCAAATGATTAACAAATAAAGTCCCCTTCTCGGAATCATTTCTAGCCCAGTCACCAGTCGGATTTCGCAGAGGAGGCTTTCCTCTAACTGGTCTTTTTAAACCTCGTGCCGCCTTCCATAACGAATAGTCAGATTGTGGGGTACTATCAAGACCCTCCAAGTAAGATTTAAGTGAAGCCATTCTTTGGGTTTCTAAGAAATTTCTTAGTATATCTCTGCATACCCGTAGCCTAGCTTTCAGTTCAGGAGACCTGTGGATTTGCCACTCTCTTCTAACTCTTCTTTTTTCTGACAGGAGATGATCGAGTTCAGCGAAATAAGTTCTATTTGTCCCACTTCTGCACTCAACGTCGTATGTGGAGGCGTGATGTACAGCTCTTCGTATGTCCTCAGTAAACTTGCCAATCGACCCATCAATATCCTCGGTAGTTCTCAACACTACATTTTCCGTGCAGTGGGAACTTAAATACTTTTTATACTTTATCCAACTTACTCTGGTTTTAGATATGTCCCGAAATGGAGAGCCATTCCCTTGAAGGAAACGCATTGAAATAATAGAAGGAGAGTGATCTGAAGACAAGTCTAATGAAGGCTCCACTTGTATCGATTCTACAGGGATATTTTTCACTACTCCGAAGTCAATAACATCGGGAATCTTCCGTCGGTCCGTCGGCCAGTAGGTGGGATGCCCGCTTGAGAGCACATCTAATCCCATTTTGGCAATGGTGTTGAAGAGTTCACGACCCTTCGGGGTCACCAGACGTGAACCCCAAAAAGTGTGTTTGGCGTTAAAGTCACCAGCAACTAAAAATCTAGCTCCAAGGGAATTGAAGAAGCTGTAGTATTGGTGTTCTTTTATTGAAAATCGAGGCGGCGAATAAATTGATGATAAAACAAAATTGTATTGACAGAATTCAATACAAATGTTTGTTGCTGGTAGGTAATCCTCACATATGTTGTTCATTAAATAATGTTTTATTCTGTTCTTTATAAGAATTGCCGATCCTCCACATGCTCTTCCGCGGGGATCTTTAGTATCATACAGCACGTAGCCATTAATTTTGAAGTACGCTGTCGCCGTCAAGTGAGTTTCAGCAATCATCATGACATCAATCTGCTTATCTATCAGGAAGTGTTCCAGTTCGTTTTTATGTTGGCGGAGGCCGTTCGCATTCCAAAAACAAATTTTTAAACAAATCATTTTTTTAAAATGGCTTGTAAGATAGTGGATTGCATTTTCAGCATTTCCTGCATCATGGATGTCATAGTGGTCGTAAAAGTGTTCATGGTTTGGACAAGTGTCTGCAATGTAGTCTCTAGAGTGTTAATATTAGGCTCGTAATATTGTGATTTAGGTGCCTGCTCCAAACCTGGCATATTAGATTTAACCACGTTAGCGTAAGAAACTTGTCTAGAACTAGGCGCGTTTACATGACTAGTGGACCGTAACAATTGCGGGAAATTGTCACTCGATGCCAAAATAGGCTGTTGATGATGATCAGATAATACTGACGTCTTGTTGGTACTTATGGCTTTCAAATGCGTGTAAATTGGACAACCTCTATAATTTGCGGTATGATTACCTCCGCAGTTACTGCATTTTTTTATTTTTACGTCAGTTTTGGACTTATTACATAGAGCAGTTGGATGTAGTTCCCCACACGCAACACAAACAGACGGCAATTTACAGTACGCTTTGGTGTGGCCAAATTCTTGACAATTAACACACTGGACGGGTCCCTGACGCTTATGTGGTTCTTCCACGGTGATTCTACGATGCAGAAGGTACATCAGATTGTAGATGGGATGGGACTCGTTTTTCTTTAATACGACATCTCCAGGTTCCAATTCCACCCTGAACATAGGCTGTGGAGTCTTTTCACGGTTTCTAATATTCGTTATGCTCTTAATTTTGAAGCCTTTTTCCATTAAGCTAGTCTTTATCTCGGCAGGATCAACATCTGGGTCTATACCCTTTAGAACGACTTGGAGTCCTTTTGCGCTTTTCAGCTGGTAGGTATAGAAATCCCTACTTTCCCTCTCCAACTGGTTGGACAATTTACGAAAATCATCCTCCTTTTTCACTTGTATTTTGGTTTCGCTGATATTTCCATGTTTAATTGATGTTACGCTAAACATATTTGCACCTATTACCGAAACAATTCCTTGTACCAATTTACTGGAAGTGGGCTCTCTCAGATAAATTGGTGGGGGCTTAAACGTCTTCTTAGGAAGTTCTGGCTCATCCGTCTGGAGGAGAGCAAACCTATTTTGATTATTACTCACGGTCTTAGGAGCTTTTGAATTTGATGACACTTGAGCAGACGTCGGGCTCCTCTGTCGCTTGAGAACGGTGATGTACTTATCCATACCTACTTGTTTTTTTGGTTTGACTGCACTATTTGTTGAAGATGATGTTTTTTCATCTGTTGAAATCACTATATTGGGCGAACAGGAACGACGCCGTTCTGCGGCTCTTGTAGTGAGAAAATTCTCCGTAGATTTTTTTATGGATTCTTCCTCAGATACCCATTTAGTTTTTCTAGACGAGCTAAGCTCTTTCTCAGAATTACATCTGAGAGGAACGCTCATACAATTTTTATGCGATTTTTAGTGTTTTTTTTTTTTTAATTACTGAACAGGGTTAACGAACAGAAATGTAAAAAAATGAAAAGATACCTGCTCGTTCATCAGAATAAATAATCAAATTATCCCGCAACACAATGAAGTCAAATACCTCGGAATCCACCTCGATCGTCGTTTAACTTGGAAGTCTCATATCGACGCAAAACTTACCCAGATGAGATTAAAAGCAGTGCAAATTAATTGGCTAATCGGCAGAAATTCTACATTAAAGTTGGATTGCAAACTTTTGTTGTACAATGCAATTCTAAAGCCAATCTGGTGTTATGGAATTCAATTATGGGGTTCTGCCTCAGCATCCAACATTGAAAAAATTCAAAGGGGTCAAAATAAGATTCTACGTACAATTACTGCAGCTCCATGGTACGTTAAAAATTCTAGAATTCACAAAGATCTAGGCATTCCTTTGGTGAAAGTCGAATTTACAAAACACGCCTCAAAATATGTCAGCAAACTTGAACACCATCCAAACCCACTTGCACGAGACATCCTTAACTTTAGTGGCCACAATCGGTTGAGAAGGAGGGATACCCTTGCTTTAACTCAAGCGCAAAACAGATGACTGGATCAGTGGATATAAATTTTTTGTAGTATCATAATATTTTGTCTAGCACTGGCTGGACTTATTATTTTCTTTTATTATTAAGATTCGAAAACTTATTGTCATTTCATATCTGAAGATCCAATAAATAAATTAAATGTATTAAAAAAAAAAAAAAAAAAAAAAAAAAAAAAATTTCATTTCTGAAGATTCAATAAATAAATGAAATGTATTAAAAAAAAAAAAAAAAAAAAAAAAAACAGACAGACGGACATGGCTTAATAGAGTCCACCAGCGATGCCAACTTAGCCCTTTTCGGGCTAGATTTAGCCCGTTTTGAGTCACTCAAAACGCGAAAAAGAAAATTGGCCCGAAACTAAGAAACGCGTAAATCTAGCACTTTTTACAATTATCTTTTAGCTCTTTTAGCCCGTTATTACTTTTTGCTCGATATGGCTACATTTTAGTTTTTTCGTACTTTTTGTTCCTTTAATCTAATAATATCGAAATAACGTTAGTTTGCTTTACAATTTATAAAAAGAAGAGGAATCTAAAATAATCTACATACATATATTTCTATGAAATTGATGTGCTTTGAAAATTGTTCTACAAATTTAACCGTCATAATTGAAATTAGAGCAAAACTTCCACCAACATACAAATATTTAAAAAAAATATCGTTATTAAGTACTGAAAATATTTTTTTGAATAATATGAAAAGCCTTCTACCAATCTTTAAAGAGTTTATTGTTGATGATAAAGAAATTGATTGTTTAGAGAATTGTCTTCTAAGTTTAAAAACATGTGAATGGAATAATACTGAAAGAACTGACAAGTTTTGGATCGGTGTTCATAATTACAAAAATTCTATTGGTAATAACCCATTCCTTAAATTATACAGTTTTGCCTTACACATATTGACATATCCGTACTCAAACGCAGAAGTTGAGAGGAGTTTTAGTGTCATGAATTTATTCAAAAATATAATTAGAAACAAAATGTCATTAAATACGTGAACACTTTAATACACATTAAATATAGTCTAAAAAGAGATAATGTATGTTGTTCAAACTACAAAATACCTGATAATAGTGTCTTATGGACTGAAAATGATGGTGAAGAAGATATCGAAATTTTGTTCAGTAACGACCAATTTTAAATGTATATGCCCTATTTAATACTATTAAAATGTAATATGAAATGTAATTGAAATTATATCTCATGGTAGTAATTTTTTTCTAATAAATTATTTTATAAAAATGTATTTGTTGTTTTGATTTTTAAAAGAAACATTTATAATTTAGCCCTTTTTCGCACGTTATCGAAAATTTTGACAGGATGTGGCTTTAAATGAATTTTTTTTCAATTTAGCCCTTTTTAGCAATGTTTTCAAAAATTTTTACGCGTTTTGAGTCTCAAAAGTTGGCATCCCTGGAGTCCACTATATATGTATAAGGATCCAGAATATATATACTTTATAGAGACGGCAAATTATATTGTGGAAATTACAAACGGAATGACAAACCTACATATATGTACCCCAGAGAACAGAAAGAGACCATTTACATTTGCTAACCATTCGCATATTCACTGCTTTTGCATTGCTTTTACTCGACAATAATAAAAATGTGCATTGCTGTTTGTTTACTCATTCCTTATTACTGTTTGCAGGGCTGTCAGATATGGCGATTTCTCGCCAAGCGTGGCGATTTTGAAACGTGTTTGGCGTCGAGATTTTCCGTTTGGCGACATGGCGATTTTTTGCCGATTTTTGATATCACTGGCGATTTTCTTGGCGATTTTCACCAAAACATCTATAATAAATTATGTGATGAAAAAAATCGTCTTTTTTTGGTTTTTATAAATCCAATTGTCAACGAAATGAATCATCTGAATTTGGAATTTCAATCTTACAGCATGGATGCAGGAAGCATGCATGAAAAAATGTATTGTACATTTCTTATGTTTTCAACAAAAGTTTTCAAACCTTCTGTTTTATATAATACTGAAAACAATGAAAAATTTTTCAATATTTACATGCAGCTATTGATTCTTCAAATTAATTTTTGCCTCTAAATGCAATTGATTTTGGAGCAGAGTTTGAAACAGAATTAAGAAATGCGAAATTGTGCGAAGTAGAAATAATCGTACTTAAAGAAAACTGTTTTGTGTGTTTAAAAAAACTTTTAAAAGAGATGATAAGCAGATTACCAGAAAATATGAACTTTTTTAAAGCTTTTGGACAATTTTCCATTTCAAAGTGTGCGAATACATTATTTCAAACTAAATTTGACGTTGTTCAAGAAACATTAAGACCATTTATGGATCCAAATGTAGCAATAGGCGTGTATGAAACTCAATAGGGAAAACTTCCGTTCATAAATTGAAATAATTATTTTAATAACGAAATTCCAACAAATTTACTTGAATTTTGGCCAAAAGTGTTTGGCCAAATACAGCAGGTACGTACCATTTTAAGGAAATATGTTTGGCCGTTCTTATTATATTGATAGTTCCAACGAGTAATGTCTGCGTTGAAAGGGTCTTTCCAATAATGAATTGTACAAAAACTCGACTAAGTAATAAAATTCAATATGAGCTTTTAGACGCTCTATTGAGAATAATAATCATATGAACGTAAATAAATTATGCTGCAATTCGTTTACACCGACTAATGAAATGATACAAAAATTCAACTCAACTATGTATGAAAGTCAAGACTCTAGTAATCAAATCGCTGAGGATGAAGTTTACGAACTCTTAGACTTATCTACTTAATTTTACTTTTTTTTTTAAATATGATCTCCATTTTTATGTAATTTAAAACTCTCTTTTAACAAAGTTTTAAAATTTTTTAAATAGTAAAAAATACAAAAACGGATATAAATGTGTGTATATTTTACTAAAATATTGTTTAATAAGTAACAATTAATGAATTAAATAAAAAAATGTAACAAAAACTAAAAAAAAATTATTTTTGGCGATTTTTTTGGTTTTTTCTCAATTTTTGGCGATTTTTGACTTAAAAATTGAACTAGGTTTTTTTGTGTAAACAAAATTTATTTCATTTAAATAATAAAAAAAAATTAAAAACTGAACAAAATCGGATTTTGGAGAATTTTGGCGATTTTTTACATCCGTTTTGGCGACGAAGCTCAAAAAAATCTGACAACCCTGACTGTTTGCTATTTTACATTCTCTTTTTGTTATGCCGTTATACATCAAGCAACGAAATTGGCATTGAATTACCACATGAAAAAACTAAAAACAGTCACACCATTCGTCCAGTATTCGTTGCTTTCAGTGAATCAAAACATAAATAAAGATCAAAAACAATACAAAACCTAATGAGAAAATAAATATTTTTTGGTTGTTGCTTTATGTGCGATTTGTTGACAGTAAACTAGTAATGTTTGATATTTTTTGTTAGTATGTACAACTTATACAATCAGCATTGAACCATTCATACCAATCGTTAACCATTCGTACCAATCGTTTAGTATTCGTTGCTTTTGGGAGTATACGTTTACATTTGTACAAGACATGCAATGCAAGCATCATTTTTCGTTACACTCCGTTTTGTGAATAATGACATGTATTGCTTTATGTTGTCAACATGAGGCTCGTTTTTTGTCATTGTATTCAAAATCTAAAATTACCCAATCAATCCGTTCTCTGATGTACCCTTCTCGTGAAGGGTATAAAAAAGGAGACCGGAAGGCTGCTCGGGTTTGCTGCTAAAAATAAACAAAAACTTCTATTTAAGGCTGGTTTTTTCCAAATACTTTGGAAGTGTTGGATCACTTCTGGAAGTGTTTGGAGGCCTTCAGATGAAGTTGATATTGCCATCATCGAAGTCGATAAGATCGTCTTCAAGATTTATGAAGTTATCTTCGATCACGGCCGATCCGAGTTCAACAAAGTATTACTCAAAAACTGATCGCATCTTTGCCAATTCGATAATAAACGTTATCACACTAAATCGTGAAATTGCTAGTTTTAATTAAAATTTTACGAAAATCATACGTGCCTGCATAAAATAAGCTGCGACGTTGAAAAACGAGTATTTTTTAGTTTTAATATATTAAAATAAATATTTTTGCAATGAATTATTTTTCTATTTAAATCTAAATGACATCAATTTTTTTTTTAAGTTCCTGTTAGTTTTCTTAAGCTTTTAAAACTAAATAATTCACTGCATAAAATAAGATGTGAGCCACTGCATTTCTTTTAAAAAAGTTGATTAGTAAAGTTATTTATTTTAAAAGACGTGTTGGATCATCTTACTACTCTGAAACAATTTCCAAGCCATTTCAAAATGTAACTTGAACTATTTTTACAAATAGCCGTCTTGTATCTTAAAGCTTTTTGATTTTTAATGATTCCTTTAAGAAGTTATATTGAAAAATATTTAAATTAAAATATATGTACATATATGTATTCTCAATACAACACTTTTCCATTTAAATATGGCGTTAGCCAGAGAGGATGTAATTGGTTGCATTTATACAATTTGTGAAAGGTTACGGAACTAAACAAAGTTTTTCTATTTTGGATAAACAAATTGAATTTAAATAAATTGATATTTTTAACTTTTTGCAATATTGGAAAAGTTAATCTCTTTTATGAGGTTTTTCTTGGGCTCTGTGTAATCTTGTTTTTATCATTCTTGTGTGGTACAGCTATGTTTTTTTTTTGTTCAAAGCACAAATAGCAGGAGAACAACGCTTTGGTACACACATAATTAAGTGGAATTTCTGAGTCATACTGCGTGCCGACTCAGGACAGTAACAACAAATTTTTCTTTCGCTCCGAAAATGCTCTTTAGTTGGACTCTTTTCTGACTCCTTTTTTCGGAGCGCTCCTAAAATGCTCTTTTGTTGGACTCTTTATGACTCCTTTTCGGAGCGCTCCTAAAATGGTATGCTGGGTATGTCTAAGTTTGCGAATGTGGACTGTTTTAAATCAGATTGTATTTAATAAGCTTAAATTATTTGAATGTTTTAATAATATTTTTAATATTTTTTTCCAGATCAAACCTTCCTACCTAAATAAAAATGCGAGAAAACTGCTCCATTTCTTTTGGCAAAGTAAGTTGGACATTATTACAATTTTTGTAAAATTTAGAAAAAACTGGATTTCTTATGTCGCAAAAACTTTATGATTTGAATGAAAAACCAAGTCAGATTTGTAAATATATTTTTCCTCCAATTATCCACTCATTTGTTTTAGGACGTACAGAGACACCTGTTGCTCAGAAGGAAAAAATGGTAAATGAAATTTTATTCTCCCTTTGTTTGATATTATTTTTTCACTATTCTAATTGGTAGTCTTACGTGTACAACGTATTTTTATTTGATTTTTTCATAGTCAATTGGCATTTTTCAGTTTTTTCTCTACTATCACGAATTAATTCGCAAACAACAACGACAGTTACATACACATTTCAGCACAATACAGCGATAACGGCCACTAACTATTCAAATGTTCCATTCCTTATTCTCAATAACTCGATGCTTTACGAACAGTCTATCCGATGAACTTGCGTGCATGTGTGTGAGTCCAGTAGTAGAGTTTATCTGCTACAAGTCAAATGGATGAAGTGTGAACGACAAAGGTACAAACCAACGAAGCAACTAACCAAGCAACAATTTAACTAAAGCTAAACGTAGAATGTCCAATGTTTATGCAAAAGTTCCGGAGGCATGCAAGTGAATGCATCTTTTTTATTCATCACTTGCAAATGATGTTTCAACACTGCCGCATATGCACAACATATTGTCATGTGATATTGCACAGTCTCAAACACAAAGCTATTCACACACAGCCATTCATATGTATGAATGCATGCATGTGAATTCGAAGGCACACGCATAGAAACACACAACAATATCAAGGATAAGCAGCGTACATGCATGCACACACGGGTGCTGAGTGCTGACTAGCGAGGGTATGGACTAGTTTTTATGCACATCTTAACTGGCCTAACTGAGCAGAGGCAAATAGGCGATAACTGCCAACAATATGACCAACGACTATTAAGTTGGCTTAACGAGTGTTGGATGCCGTGAAAAAATTGCGTTTTTTACGTTCTTACAGATCACATGATGGAATCTGATGCACATTTTTTTTCTTCTCACATGTTTTTTGTTTGGCTTGCTTTGTTATTATAGGATCTATGTGTTTGTGGACACGTGTATTTGTTGTTGACAATGCAACTAACGTTTTTTATTCAGCTAACTTGCAGCTTTCAGTTCATCCAACTAACTAACCAACTATCCATCACCTCATTCCATTAATCCATACATCTTGCTTGAAGGATTTCGCGTTTAATCGTTTCGTTATTGTTAGTTTTTCGTCTACTTTTTTTAAAACAGTTTCTTCTTTTTTTTAATTGCTTTATATTTTTTTAAGCTTTCATATTGATGTTTTCAAAAACGAATCAATCACTACAAAATCACTGTTTATGCTGATTTAAAGCTGGTGCTAAAAAAAATCTATAACTAAGTAAATAAAAAAGCATAATGGTGTTGAAAGTGGACAGTAATAGTTATTATACTCGTATGTGATGCAATTCCTTTTTAACACATTGAGTGCCGTGTGCACCGCCGCACAATGGCGCCCGTAGAGCAAACGAGGTTGCAAAAATCAAAATTTTCATGAGCGCCGACGAAGTTTTGAATAGGAAAAGTTTTTATAGGAAACTTTTCAACGATTTCAAATATGCCACTCTTAATAATATAACATTTTTAGTTTAGAAGATATAACCGTTCAAAGTTGACCGACTTTCGGTTTTCAAAAAAACACAAAATTTTTAGTCAATTTGTTGCGATTTCAGGTGTAATATCACGAAAAATAGGTATATATTTGCAAAACCTGTTCTTTGATTATTTCTTTACATAATTCAAAAGGTTTTATCTGCCCGTACGTGCCCGTTTGGCTTAAGGTTAAAAAGACATGGTTGCAGAAATTGTATGGCGTCCATCCCTTATATGTTTTGACTGACAGTAGTTTTTTTTAGTAGTAAATTTGTAGGCATGGTAGCATATTGCAAAATAAGCATAATGCCTGGATTAGTCTACGACTGAAAGTTGGCGCAACAATTACTGAAACCATTAAACGATTTAATTATTGAAAACATGGCGTTGAACAATTTAAAATTATTTGAACTGTTTAGAAAGTCAACCACACGAAAGTTTTTCACGGAAGCTGCTTTAGAACAACTTGATAGCTTATGCGGAAATATTGAGAGAAGCGAAATTATAAAAAATAATTTTTGTCTGATAGTTATATGCAAATATTAAGGCAAAATGGGTGAAATCTAATCGAACCATTCAGAACTTCAAGTCCAAATACGAGGACTGGGGACTTAAGGAAGACACCATCCTGGATATATTGGTAGTAGATAAACCCACCACATCAACCAGAGGAGCAAAAGGAAGGCCAAACAAAGTATTGAGGAGTGTTCAATTTTCACAAGAATGAGGAAACTTGCCGATGCCACCAATGACTTGACCACGAAGCATTTATCGGTCGCGCTGTCTATTAAATATACAAAGGATAGTGAAAGAGTTAGGTCGCAGATAACCAAATCTGTTACTGATGCAAGCCCACTGCGCCTAAAAAGGATTACGGAAAGCATTCCCACGCACACAAACGCACACATTAAAAAGTATGGTTCCGAAGAAGCCTTGGCCTTGTTTATGGACTTAGAACTTTCCAAAGAGAAATATGTGAAACTATGGGCATCGTTAACGCGACACGGCGCTGACGTTTTACCCGGATACAAGCATATTACGCAAGCCAAAATAAATCCACGACCACTGCATACGGAGTTTACGGAAATATCTGCGAAAGCCAATCTGCAGGATCTTATGGGCCATACATTAAAACGGTTGTTGGAGAGTCTTCCTGAAAATGAGGTGAAAATTCTTCCTGAGCAGTTGACATTGATCAGCAAATGGGGCTGCGATGGATCAGCCGGACAAAGCGTTAGTAAAGGATATCTTCCGATGACGCTACAATATCGGACGGAAATATGTTTATGGCATCTGTTGTTCCTTTGCGGCTAAAATCTGATGTTTCCCTACACTGGAGAAATCCACGCATCGTAAAATTGAGTTTGATGATTTTTATACATGTATGGATTTTTTGTGTTGAATGCCAACTTGATAGTGAAGTTTATAACAGATTTATATGCACTTAAAAGACTTTCGGAAGTGGAGTTTATATGGGGGCTATGGTCATTTTGCCAATTTCACGTCAAGTGACTCAATTTTTAAAATCGATGTCTTTCGATTTGGATGAAATTTGCACCATTGTTAGTACTATTAGATAGTAGACAGAAATTTTCAGCTCTATCAGTCAATAACTGCCGGAGTTAGAGGGGGTCAAAGTTGGATATTTTGGTAATACAGGGTTTTCTTAAAATGAGTGTAACTTTTCACCTATTGGTCCTAGCAAAAATTGTTGATAGGACTTTAGATAGCATTTCTTCAATTATTCCAAAAATATTTTTTTTTAATTTGAAAAAAAAATTTTTAAATTATTTTTTAAAAAAATATTTTTTTAATTTTTTTTTTCAATTTGGGCCCTTTTTTCCTCAAAAAACAACTTATACAATTTTCTTTAATGCCTTTATAATCGCTTAATGGGATGCGAGCGGGATATTTATCAACAAAATTATTTTTTAACTCAAGAATAGGATTTTTCAATATTTGGCACATGTATCATTTTCATTTTCCTTGACTTCATTTGATGAAACGAAAATTCAAACATTTACAGAAAAAAATTTCCGTAAAATTGTTTCATATCTCGATTTGGAAAGTAAAAATTACTACACTCATCAGCTCAAAAGCGCAAAAGGTTTATCAATCGTCATAAAAGGCATTGAAAGCAACGTACCAACTAGCAAAATAGCAAATGCTATAGAAAATGAAGGCTACAAGGTAAAGTCAGTACACAATATAAATAATAAGGATAAAATACCGCAACCACTTTTTAAAGTCGAAATTGCCTTTGAATCTAGCAAATTAAAGGGAAACGAGCCCCACCCAATTTATAACCTTCGATGCCTTCTTCACCGAAGAATTACTGTAGAAGAACCACGTAAAAGAAAAGAACCTCCACAATGCGTAAACTGCCAGGAATTTGGGCATACCAGAAGCTATTGCAAGCTTCCAGCAGTATGTGTGATCTGTGGTGATATTCATAAAACTTCTGAATGTACAAAACTAAAAGCGACCCCAGAAACAAAAAATGCAGCAACTGTGGTGGCAACCACACCGCAAACTACAGGGGATGTCCAGTATTTCTACAGATAACGCAAAACTCTAAAAATAAACCTGCTTATCGCCGTTTCCAGTCAAATGACTTCCCATATTTATCCATCAATAATAATATCTCCACTCAACATAGGCCCTCAGATCAAACCAATAACAACTTTGTCAATTACTCTGCCAATCCACTCCCTATCCCCACTAAAAAATTATCGTATGCTCAAGCTGCCAAATTCAGTAGTATTCCTTTGGTACAACCAGTCGCTCAGAAAACTCCAGAATCTAGAACACCTAAAGAATCATTACAGAAATCACCCTTAGAAAACTCAATAGAGCTTCTGATACAAACCATGAACAGCTTTATATCAAATATGCAAGTCATGATGCAGGAACTGTTAAGAAACCAGGGTATGCTTCTTCAAACATTTGCCTGTAAACAATGAACCAGATAAGAATATGTTACTGGAATGCAAACGGCTTAAGCCAACACAAGGTAGAAGTAGAAAGTTTTTTAAAGTCTCAGTCTATTGATATATTGCTGGTTTCTGAAACGCATTTTACATTAAAAAATTGTTTTCGAATAAAAGGGTACTCCACATACGACACAAAACATCCCAATGGCAAAGCATGTGGTGGTGCAGCTTTAATAATTAGGAATCAAATTAGTCACTTTCCAATGCCGGAATATAAAACTGATCACATTCAAGCCTCATCAATATGCCTCTCGGCCACAAACATCACCATATCTTATATATATTGTCCCCCAAGACACAAAATAACTGAAGAACAATTCACTACTTTTTACAAAACGCTAGGCAATAAATTTATAGCGGCAGGTGATTACAATGCAAAGCACACGTTCTGGGGCTCACGGCTCATTACTCCGAAGGGCAGACAGCTATTAAAAGCTATTTCATCTCTTAAACTTGATGTTATATCTGATGGACAACCCACTTATTGGCCCACAGATCTGCATAAAGCTCCTGATTTAATAGATTTTGCAGTCATTAAGAACATCAAACGTGATCAGCTTTCTACAGTCTCTTTGTACGACCTGTCCTCAGACCACTCCCCCACTATTATATCAATGTTAAATTGGCAAAACATCGAAACACCTTTTTGTTTCCCTAATAGACATACTAACTGGTTCAAATATAGAAAGTATGTAAGCTCCCACGTACCGCAAAATACTTCACTTAGATCCGATAATGAAATACAAGATGCTATATATGTATTTACTGACATATTATCAACCGCAGCAAAAGTAGCTACACCTCATAAACGCTACAACAGCACTAAAAATAAATGCTCAACAACTATTCTAAACCTTATAAAGGAAAAGAGAAACATTAGAAGACAATGGCAAATACATCGCTCACCTACCTTGAAAAGTCAACTAAACCAATGTCAAAGAGCCCTTCATAGCGCTGTCTTAGAGGACAAACGATCAGCTCTAAGTGCATATTTAGAAGGTCTAGACCCAACAAAAACCACGGATTACAGTCTTTGGAAAGCCACCAAAAAACTTAAAAACCCGATTAAATGTGAGTCTGCTATTCGTTGTAGCGATGATAATTGGGCTAGGTCCCACAAAGACAAAGCTGAAGTTTTTGCCGAGTACCTCGAAAAAGTGTTTACGCCTAATAATTCTAGCTCCGACATAACCCTACCAGCTATTGAAGACTGTGTTGTTTCCCCAATGAAAATTCGTTTCGCTTCCTTAACCACAGAAATCAAAAAAATTAAAACAAATAAATCCCCTGGTATGGACAAAATTTCAGGAAAAAGGATTCGTGAACTACCAACAGCGGCCCTTAAGCTAATTTTATTAATTTTCAATTCCATTCTGCGAACTGGTTTCTTTCCTAAATCATGGAAAATATCAGAAATAATTATGATACCTAAGCCAGGTAAGGACGCTTCTCAAGTGTCATCTTATCGCCCGATAAGCTTACTTTCAATATTTTCAAAGCTCTTCGAGAAAGTATTTTTGAATGCGCTGACTCCGTATCTAAACGACCACCATATCATTCCCGTTCATCAGTTTGGATTCCGAAAGAATCATGGCACTATAGAACAGGTTCATCGCATAGTAACTCTTATTAGAAAGGCTTTTGAGGATAAACACTATTGCTCATCTCTCTTCATAGACATTTCCCAAGCCTTTGGCAAAGTCTGGCATGATGGGCTTTTATATAAAATATGCTCTTTGTTACCCCAAAACACCCACAAGCTGATGCGAAACTATCTATTAGATCGTTCGTTTGTAGTAAAGTATAAAGACCACAATTCAGACTCAAGAAAAATCGCAGCAGGAGTTCCACAAGGTAGTATACTTGGTCCTCTAATGTATATACTTTATACTTCAGATATGCCCACAAATAACCTAATACACACGTCAACATTTGCAGACGATACAGCGTTTATAAGCATACATGAAAATCCAGTTATTGCTTCTAGTTGTCTACAGGCTCATATCAAACAACTCGAAAAATGGCTTGACAAATGGAAAATAAAAGTAAATACAGCAAAGAGTGCACATGTTACTTTCACCTTGAGAAGGGGAAATTGTCCCAAACTGAAGATAAATAACATCGATATCCCCGAGCAAAATCACATAAAATATCTTGGTATACACCTCGATCGCCGCCTTACCTGGTCTCAACATATTGATTCCAAATCCACGCAACTCAAAATTAAAACACTACAGCTGCAATGGCTCCTTTGTTCCCATTCTGCTCTAAATCTAAACTGCAAAGTTCTACTCTATAAATCTATTATTAAGCCAATATGGACCTATGGTATCCAATTATGGGGAACAGCTTCTGCTTCTAATATAGAGAAATTACAAAGACGACAAAATAAAATATTGCGACAAATTACCGGTGACCCGTGGTATATTAGTAACGCGAATATTCATAAGGACCTTAATATTGCATTTGTTCGCGGCGAAATAAAAACCTTTTGCTCCAAATATGTACGAAAACTGGCAACGCATCCAAATCCTCTTGCACAGGATCTACTGCATTATAATGGACATACTCGCCTAAAGAGGGTAGACACATTGGCTCTCGCTGCACTGCAAGATAGATGAACAGTTCCCGCAACCAGAAATGGAGTTTCTATTGCAATGGCAATAGACCCAGAAATGATTAATTAATTTTTTTATACTTATTGTAAATTTCTTTTGTAAAGAAAGATCCAATAATTAAATTAAAAGTAATAAAAAAAAAAAAAAAATTTGATGTCTAGATTCATTTCGTATAAATGGGTACCAAATTTAAGGGACTAAGGACCCCCGAGGAAGAGGATGTGGAGTCACAGCAATTTTAATAAAAACTCGAAGGTTTTCAAGGTAATTGAAACTGATGTGATTAAAGTAAATGGTACATTATTATACCCTTTACCTTCATGAGAAGGGTATACAGTATAAGTTTGTCATTCCGTTTGTAATTTCCACAATATAATTTTCCGACCCTATAAAGTATATATATTCTGGATCTTTATAGATAGCGGAGTCTATTAAGCCATGTCCGTCTGTCTGTCTGTTGAAATCAATTTTCAGAAGTCCCCAGATATCTTCGGGCTTCAAATCTTCAATAATTCTGTCAGACATGCTTTCGAGAACTTTGCTATTTAAAATCAGCAAAATCCGTCCATAAATAACGGAGATATGAGCAAAAATCCGAGACAACCTCTGAAAATTTCATCAAAAAAACTAAGTGTATTAATATTGTTACGAACAAATTCAACAAGAGATGGCGTGTTTATCGACATAATTATACATAATATAATTATGCATCCATAACAAAGGTGATGGGTATATTAGATTCGGCATAGCCGAATATAGCACTCTTATTTGTTTTAATATAGAAATACAGTAGACACTTGTAAATTAGAACCACTTTGTTCCTGGGGTAATTTTAATTTTCGAAAAATTCTAATTTCCAAAAGTTTTTTTTTTAATAAAAAGCAACATAGAAGTGCAGCTTCGTTTAGAAAATACACAAAAAACACTGTTGCAGAGATTTTTTAATTTTATTTATATAAAACGAACACAAAAAATACAATATTATTAGAATTCATCACAGAAATAAAAGTATTTAAACTATTTAAAAAGCTTATAACTACTAATTGTTGATCATATAATCAGTAATATTTGTTTGTTTTTTTTTGGCTTTATTTGTCATAACAATATTGTTGCGAAGCGCCAAAAAATTGGTCATGTACTTTGTGGAAAACTGTTCACGAGTTCTACACAAATTTATTAAATTATTAACACTCTCATGGCCGAATTCACAGTCTTTAGTTAGCTAATGACAAAGGCTTAACTAATGATTCTTTATTCACAATGCTTAGTTTGCCATAAGAATAACAAGTATTAGTTAAAGAACAGTTAGTATATTAGTTTACCAATGGTTAACTAATGACTGAGAATTCGGCCATCAGTGGCTAAAACTTTAGAAGTAGCTCGTGTGATTTCAACAATATCTTTATCACTAAATTCATACCCGATAAGTATTCAAACATGTCCTCATTCCATTTTTCGATTTCACTGACAATAAAAATTACACATGTACGTGACATGGGATTCCCCTTTTTTTAATATGTGGAAGCCAAATAAAAACCATAAAAACAATTTATCAGTGTTGAAAACAAACAAAAAATATAAACGCTCGGAAATTAGAACTGACGGTTCTAATTTTAGAGCATGTAGTATGCTAAAAACATTAATTCTAATTTCCGAAAGATTCGAATATCCGAGAGTTCTAAGTTACGAGCGTCTACTGTATAGAAATACAATTTCTGTTGTTGTTGCAGTTTTTAGACTTCCACTACGTGGTTCATCCTCAATGCTTGTACGACCACTTTTAAATTCAGCAACCCAATTTCTTACTGTTGCAGATGAACGAACACTTTCTCTTAACACATTCACCATATCATTATGTATTTCTTATCCCGATAAACCTTTTTTATTTAAATATTTAATGACATTACGAATTTCTAATTTTTCCATTGCAAAAAAATTGCGGATGCGTCTTTTTTGAGCATCTGTTTGTATATGAAGGAGTTGGCAGATCGAAAAGAAATTTAACATGTGTTCACAACACAAATAGAAGTTTCTAAAATACTTAACTTTTTTCTATTAATACCGCGCTTTCTGTTCTAGACTAAGAAGTTGCCATACCGCCCTCGTATGCCAACTTAATACATAAAATTAATAATCGTCAAACGATTTTCGTCCGGCGCTGGCTGCACTTGTAATTAATGACGTTTTCTTTTCTGGCAAAAATGTTACACGTTTTTCCCATTTCGCATCTTTTTTAATTTTTTTGTGTTCTTTTCTGAAAAAATGTCAACACTGCTAAAGTGTAGTATGTTCTTTTCTATAAATGTCACACTATAAATTTAAAAAATGGTGCACCTTTCACACTCTGTATTTTTAGAGGGGGAGAATCGCACGATAAAACAGCTGACCAGTGATGCCAACTTTTGAGACTCAAAACGCGTAAACATTTTTCAAAAAAGGGCTAAATGGAAAAAAAATCCATATAAAACCACATCCAATTTTCTTTTTTTCGCGTTGTGAGTGACTAAAATCCGGCTAAATCTAGCCCGAAAAGGGCTAAGTTGGCATCGCTGCAGCTGACATTTGTTTTGTTTATGAATGTGTATTTGTGTTAAGAAACAAAAAAGATATATACAAAATGGAAAATATTACTACTTTGTTATGTGCTGAAAAAATTTTGGATCACTTGTTGGATTCATGTTCATCATCTGATGATGATAAAATATTTTATATGATTATGGAAAGAAATCCACAACCGCGAGTGAAAGGCTTTGTAGAAAACGTAATTAATGAATACTCTGAAGTTAATGTACAGGGTGGGCCAACTTGGACTGACTGATTTGAAATGCTTATAACTTTTGCATTTTTAATTTAATACTCAATTGAACATCTCCAGAACATCGCTAAAAGTTGATCTGAAGATGTTTCCATATAAAATTCAATTGGCCCAAGAATTATTGCCGAGGGATGCACCACAACGGCTACAATATGCCAATAGAGTTCAAATCATTCAGTCAAACTTGGCCCACCCTGTATGTCAAATTTCATAGGACAATATCTCCTACTTCATATATAAGAAGAATGTATGTTTATATATATAATTTTTATAGTTTAAGAAGAATTTGCGTATTAGTCGGGAAGGTGCCATTGGTCTTTTTGATAAATATTCATTATCTTAATTCAAGCGATCTTACCAGGGAGCTATCTGCTTCTTCTTTTTTAACAAAAAACAAAAACAGCTGTACATAAAAAAAAGTGTTACACTGTTGTAATTTTATGTTCTATTCTGACCATTAAAAATGCGACATCTTTAAAATGTGGGGTAAACATTATAAAAATGTACATAATAAAGGTGTAACATTTTATTTCAGAAAAGAAAACACCATAAAACTTATTAAGCTGGATATATAAGATTTAAAATACTTCGTTTTTTTAATGAAGATACAATAAATAAACGTTATTGAAATTGAATTCAACCAAAATAAGTCTCAAATGCATAGAAATCATGTTATTAAATACTGGATACTGGTTTTTGATGCTATTAGTCTATAATTGCCACCTATAAAACTCTTGTAAATAAAGTTGTTAAGATCAAATTCAACCAAAAGAAGCCTCATCTTAAAATCTTACCTTGTTTATATTCTGTTTCTTGAGGTGAATATGATTTTATAGATTATTAAATTACATTCAAGATCATCAGACAAACTCTGTAAATAATGAAAAGAATTGGTAATTACATCAATTATAAATGGTAAAAATTAGATAAAATTTCAAGGCATTTGTTCGTAATATAGAAACAAACAATATGTATATAAAATACTAATACAATTTGCGGTAAGACATAATAAAAAACACTGAATAAGGATATTTTAGTTCGATAACCAGTGTAGTTTTTGTGTTTGCCATTATATTTAGGTGAAGGGTATTTAAGATTCGGCATAGCCGAATACAGCATTCTAACTGTTTTATATTGAAATAATCTCTGTAAAGGTACATTTAAGTAAAATATGCATTAGTATACTCGTATGTTCCTAGAGAAATTTTGTTTTTAATAATAAATGATAATCTTTTTTTAAATTAAAAATCCTTAATTTTTGCGAGATGTAGATGTAGCGAACAATTCGTTATGAATAACTAGTGCTGATGCATCTTCGATTCCATCGCATAGTTTTTTAAGTATTTCAAGTACGTTTTTGTTAAAAAGATGTCAACATATTAATGATTTTACAAACATTTAAAAAATCGAATGTAAAAACACGATTAAGTTAAAAAAAACTCTCTTTTTCACATCATTATTTTCAAAGTCACGATTTTCATAATTCGAAATCCTGCTTTTTAATCCTCAATATCTGACTTTTTCATATAAACCATCTGGTCATGTTGCCTATGACTGATATAAACGTACCAGTTTTACCCCTAAATATGTATTCGAATTTTCAAAAAAGGGCTTTGAGCGTTTGGGCTGGGCGATTACGAATCATTCAATCACTCAGTAACGTTAATATTTTATATATTTAATATGTAAATACATACACATATGTCATGTAAATTGGAAAGAATCAAGAAAATAAGAGTTTAGTAACATGAGTAAAATACACAGGTTGCCATCCCTAATACGAACATGTACAAACATCAAGGAGCAATTCAGAATCACTGAACCATGTTGCTTTTATGTTGGACGTAATGAATTTTGTTTTTGTGCTGACCGCATGCAAAAGTTGTCTTAAACGACAACGTCTTGGATACTCGTACATATGCATATAAATCTACATACATACATACATATACTCTTGTGTAAAAATTAATACATATGTATATGCAATATATTACATATACACATATATAAAATTCATTGCATATACATATGTAAAATGTAATATTCTACATATTTATGTATGTATATAAATTTGTGTATTTATACACAGTATTCATTTGAGTATGGCTTGTGATATATTGTAATATTCATATGTATGGATGTAAACAAGCGTAAGTTTTTATACAGTTATTAGCAAAATAAAGTGACAAAGATGAGTAAACAAAAGGCCATGTTTTTAAACAACTTTAAATTTCATCTAGTAGTTTGGCAGTTTTTGATATTAGCAATAACTATTTGTTGCAAATTCGATAGTTGTTTGGAGGTCATGGACTGATTCTTACTATTTTAAACAGGACGTGCCCTTTCATAATTAAAATATTATGTGCAAAATTTCATATTATTTGGAATATATCTATTAAAAAAAAATAGCAAAACATTTTGGAAAATTTTTAAAAATACCAAGATTGTCTGAAATTTGGGTCTATAACTGCATTTTCAAATAGGAAATATCTCGGTAAAACAAAGAATGTTTGGGAAAAACTTCCTTTCTTTTTCTCGAAGCTCTATCTTGTCTTTTGTAGATGTTTGTTTTATATAAAATTCTTTGTAATATTATATCAGAAAACTATTTTACTGTCATTAATATAATTGATTTAATTAATCGTATTAGTTTTTTATTTGTTGTTCACAATAATTTTCAATTTAAAAAAAGTAAGAAAGTATAGTCGGTCCAGTCCGACCATAGGAGCCGATCATCCTAAAATTTAGTGCCATGACTTCTGTGAATAGAAATATTATCAGTGTTAAATTTTATCTCGATATACATACAGTGCAACTTCGACAATCCGGACACATATATTTTTAGGGTCGGTCGGATAAACGAGGTTTCCGGACTATAGTAGGTGAATGTACATGCATTGTACTATGATTTATTAAAAACCCATAAACTATATTATTTTTTTAATGTCGCTAATCGTTGATTTAGGAACATGGAATTTTTCGGCAACCTGCCTAATAGTTTTTCCCTCATCAAGACTTTGTAAAATATCACACTTTTCCTTTAAGGTTAGTGTTTTATGTTTGCGTTTATTATTTAAAAATATGACATTTGGAATGGAATTAGACAAACACGCTTGCGAAAGAATGAACCGAAACTGAAGTAATGATAGTGCAAAATGTAAATCAAAGTATGAATAACAAAACATGCGAGTAAAAAACGGGAAACCCCCGAATTTTAATATTTATTCATGCATAAAAAAAATTCATCCGGATTGTAGAGGTAAACATTTTAAATTGTCCGAAATGTAGAAGCGTCCGAATTATTGGAGTGACCGGACTGACGCATGTCCGGACTGTCGAAGTTGTACTGTACTTTTAAAAGATTTATGGAGGTTCAATTGAATTACTGAGAGGGTCTTATATGGGAGTTTCGACTAATTATGGACCGACCATTATAAAATTAGTTGTCATCATTTCTATTTGGATAGCGATTTTTTTAAAAGAGTTATGCTTTTAAAGGTGATTTTCGTATGTGGGCCTTATATGGGTGATATGATCAATTATGGATCTGCATGAAAATTTGTAGATGTTTGTGGTGAAATTGGTTTCGAACTTGTATAATTAAAATATTTATGATCGGTAAACCCCTATTTCTGGAAGACATTTGTATGGGGGCCTAGTGAAATAATTGACTGAATTCCACCAGTTTCAATTCAAAAATTTTATCGAAATTGTATCTTTATAATCAAACTGATCACTATAGTATAAATGCTTTACCACAAGATGATATATTAAACTGTTGAACATAATAAAATATCCAATTGCAAATGATGGGTATCTGAATCTAAAAAAAGTTTTTATTGAACGTCACTCCTTAAGCAAACTTTCAAATTATATAGAATACTCTCTGATAGTGATATGTTATATAGAAAGCCATCGGAATGTTATAGGTTCTTAGCCGTTCTGCCGGTTCTAATTTTAGCCCAGATGTTTTAACAAAACTTTGGCTACGTAAACTTTCAAAGACTCTAAACGTAGCTTTAACTGGATCAAATATTAATGATTATAACGAATTTATTCAATTAGCTGGTAGATTTTGGGAAGTTATTTACAACGGAGAACTTTGTAGTGTCAGACAACCTTCTAGAACAGACATCGGCATCCTATAGCACAATAGTGCAGAGAGCACTTCACACGTACGCTTAATCTCTTTCATTCAGTCGTCGTTGAGACAGCAACGACGCACATGCGGCGGATGCTTTTATATTTTTTTCAGAAATACTTCCCAACAAACATTTAAAATTAATAATGAATTACGAAAAATATTTTTTAATTGATAATGCGTTTGGTAACATGCATGTAATCAGCTTTTGAAGTATTAGAAGTTCCGTTTGTATATCAATCTCGTTGTTAATTTCTTATATGTTACGGAAAATACATTGTGAGTGTATGTTTCCTATCTAAGTTGTTTTGTATAATTTATATAATTATGTTTATGTTTGTTGGGTAGTTTTCTCACACACACATCCTCATTTTACGCTTCGCCGACCTCTGTTCTAGAACTTCTAATATTGCACAAGTTGTACAAAATTTAAATGATTCTTTATGTGCAAATATAGGGTGTTTTTTCGATGCTTAAAACTTTAAGTTGGCCACACTTTTTAACCGGCGGCCATTTTGTCAGCTGTTAAGTGATTTATGATTAGTTTAATTTAGTATTTAAACATGAATAGACTGACGCCTGAACAACGCTTCCAAATTGTGAAAATTTATTTTGAAAATCATAGTTCTGTTCGAGACACGTGTTTTTTGTAGATGTATAGAACTTTGAAATTGACTAAAACAAAGTTGATTTTTTAAAATTGACATTAAATAAACTTCTTTGAAATGGAATAAAACAAAGATGATTTTTTTTAATTAATATTATAATTTAGAAATGGCATTATAGTTTAAATATAACTTCTGGCATATACCATAGAGGAGAAAATCCTTCCGCAATACAGTGAATCTGTACTATGCGAAGCCGGTGTTCTGTATACCATGGAGAAGAAAATCCTTCCGCCCGGACATAGGCCGGCAATACAAGAAATTCCTGCATACAAAATTTTGAAAAAATGTGTTTTTTTAATTTTTCAGATTATAGTACCTACAGACGCATATGATACCTTAAATTAAAGCTTAATGTCTTGACTATTTATATTTTAATAAACTAAAATAACACTTATATAGACATTTTTTTATTTTTTTTAGATATTAAAAAAAAAATTCGGGTCAAAAAATATTTTTTTTAATTAACCCATATTCAGTCCATATTTTATAATCATGATATATATCGTTGGAATTTTTAATACCTTTTATTTAATGTATTACAAATTATCAGACACCCAGTAGTTCCAGAGATATAGGCATATATATTTTCAACTTTATTTAATTTTTTTTTGCTGCCATCTTCTCTAAAAGCCCTATTTGATAAATTTTTTTTGAGCAACGTCACTAAAACCGACTTGTTCATTTTTCGCCAAACATTTTATTGTTCGAAACTGACCACAAATAATATTTAGAGCAAACAATGAAAAAAAAAATTTTCGTCCAACAAAATTATCTACCGACATACAAAATATTTTCCTAGTGTGAACACTTGCTATATAAATACCTAAAAATTTACAACTAAATCTTGGAAATTAGTTTTTAATATAATTGCACATTTATCAAACTACAAACCAATACGTTTACTAAAATGTTATTTAATTTTCTTATTTTATAGTGAATTTTATTTTGCGCTTTTTATTGGATCAAGTTGCTGGAAAAAATAAACATCAAATATGTTTGCCCCAAGAATGATAAAATAAAGATTACGCCAACACGCGTAAAATTTTAAAATGTTCTGGCCCTGTGACGTCACACATTCTGTGTTTCTATTGGCTAATTTTTTTCTCACTTGTTTTTTTTACTCATATTTTGCTTGCATTTGCTCACTGCACTCTTCATGTTTATATTTTTTATTGTTTTTTTTTTTTGTTTGTTTTTCTTTTTTAAACAGATTTTATTTTAGAACTCTCAGAGATTTCAATTGCAAGGTTGCCAGCTATCACATAAAACATAAATTTTTCGCAAGAAATTTTAATTCTAACACATAAAACATTCTTGGTAACCCTTAGAATGGGCCTTCTACGTCGGGAAATCATGCGCATTATTTTATCCTTCTTGTGTTTGCTATATGTTCACATTATAACCAACACTTTCATGAAATAAAATAGTCCAAAAACAAAAATATTTCGTTGACATGTCAGTAAATTAAATGTAGAATAGTTAAATGTTTTTGGTACTACATTTTAGGCAAAACTTCACTAATTTTATTTGGTAATTATAAATTTCCATTTTTTTTTGTCAACATTCGTTATTTTATATATAAATACCATTTTAACAATTAAATGGTAAAGTACATCATTAAGCAGAAACAGCTGACATACAATATAGTGTTGCCATTTATGTTGTATTATGAACATAACTATAATTGTCTTGCTGGCAACACTATTGACAGTACAACAATATTTTATTGTAAAAACAATGTAGTCAATGCAGTTGTTTATAGGAGATAAATATGACAAAATTACTCATTGAAATGTGAGTTTTTAAAGTTTAAAAAGTTCGCATCTATAGCGTATGCTACATGTTCAATATTTATCGCGTCAGTATTTATGTTATTTTTGTGCTGTGCGGGTCGTTTATTAATGTCGTGAGAAAACCAAATGAAAGCCTGTTTAGCTATTTTACTTGCTTTTTCATTGAAGAAAAAAGTGAAAAGAAAAAATTGGTTGCAGGATCGCAAAAAAATATACGCACTTAAGTTTAAAGGACACAATTATTCTTTATAAAGAAATAGACGACTTTGAAAATTATTTCCGCATATCTAATGATAATTTTAAAATCATTTTGGAATTAGTTAGCCCATATTTATTGAAGAAAGACACGGTGATGAAATATCTTGCGTGTTACCCGTATAAACGTTTTGAGTTGCATCTGCGGTTTGGTAAATAACATTCGGAGATTGCGTCCGTGAATACTCAGTCTGTGAACTGCTCTGGTCTTTGGATTGAGACACATAAACATATCCCGGTGAAGCTCTGCTTCAAATAAAATGTCATTGATGGCTTTTTCTGCGAACATTCTTTGCCTTGGTTGTAGCGTTTCCAATTTTTCACTCCAATACACAGCTGTGGCATTACCATTACTGGGTGACGATGGTGGTTTCTCAGACAGCAGTGAACATGCTTTTTCAATAAGTTCATTTTGTTTTGCTAAAGAGCCAACTTTAGGTTTTTCTTGGAGGAAGTACAGGGTTTATAGACGAAAAAGAGGAGTCGTTCAATTCTTCCAGAGATTGGTTTTTTTATTCATTTCTAAAGAATCACTCTCATATTCAGAATTATTTTCGTATTTATTATATATGTATCAGTAATAGTCGTTATTAATATTATACATACATATGTATATATGTAAATAATCTAACAAACAGCCAAAAATAGACTTATAATTATTTTAAACTTGTTAGATGCCAACTGCAACAGATGAGTGGAGGAGTATTGCAGATGACTTTAAAAGTCTCCACAATTTTTACAATTGCATCGGAGCAATAGACGGCAAGCATATCAAACTTAAGCATCCACCTAGTACAGGCTCATTCTATTATAATTACAAAGGGAGCTACAGTATCGTCCTTATGGTCATTGCTAATGCTAAAGAATAATTTATAATGATAGACATCGGATGCAATGGCCGTGTATCAGATGTTGGTGTTCTTTATTATTCAAAGTTTTGGGAACTACTACAACAAGTTCGTTTGAATTTGCCACCGCCATCTGCTCTACCTAACACAGTAGAGGAATATCCCTACGTTTTTATAGGAGACGAGGCCTTCGCTTTAAACACCCATCTTATGAAGCCTTACCCCAAAAAAAAAGCTACAAAAGAAGAAGAAATTTATAACCGACGTTTTTCCAGAGCCAGATCTGTAATAGAGTGCTCTTTTGGTATACTTGCTGCAAAGTTTGGAGTTTTCCAGAAGGCTATTAACCTAAGCCCTCAGAGAGCCACAAAGGTGACAGCAGCATTCTGTTACTTACATAACTCTTTAATGAAAAAATATCAGCTTTATGATTCTTCAAATTCAATTGATGATAGTTTTGAATTATATAATATACGGTCAAATGCGCACAACCCAACAAAAAGTGAAAAAACCATCAGGGCTAACTTTTGTAAATATTATAATAAAGAAATATATGTATGTAAATATGCATATGATTGATTAAAAAAAGAGTTGATATTTATTGTTGTAAAAGAAAATGTACTTACCACATGCCTGTTCATTTTTTGGTTTTTTGTAGAAATTGTAGAGCTTTAAAAGTCCATTATTTTAGAGTATCTAAATCATCTGAACCAGCACCGGAACATTTTAAATCGGTAATTCGTTTGAGCTCCTTTCTGTAGTTTGACCTTAACGAGTTTATTTTCTTTCGAACATCGTCGACGGTAGCAGTGGGCTTGATTTTTTTAAACACCTTTAATAATTTGTCCAGTGCAGTCATTCTTTTTATTTTGTCGGAATAAGCTTTAGCCGGCGTGTCCCACAATCCCGGCAACGCCTCCAAGTTAAAAATTAAATCTTTTAAAATCATTTTTTCATTGGTTAATTCCGACTCCACCGGCAGAACCCACTCGCTTTCACTGTCTTCTGCCATTACTCTATATTACAATACACAAATTACTCTTTATTACAATAGGAGTGATAACCGGGCATTGTTCGATTGGGGCCTTCAGAGGCAAAGGGGATAATAAGACACAGGAGTCATAGGCTTAAGTGGCTAGGAAATAGATTCCTGGACGAACTCAGTAATGTTGTTGGCTGCACACCGAGTAACATTCTGGGTTTCATTAGGGGAATAGGGTGGCTATTTAAGGGCCATTCTACGGCGACTCCAAATCCGTAAGGGGATATTTCTTTCTTTCCTTCTTTCTCCCCTTATCAGGCGGTTTTGGTTGTTCTTTTTTATATCTATCTTTCTACTCTCTATCTTTTCTACTGAAGGGAATCACAATGGACCACAGGGTCTCCGAGTGGAAGTGCACTTAGTGCACAACCCTTCCTATCCTATCCTACAATACACAAATTTTGTCAATTGTTTTAATTTTGTCTGTTTATTTTAATTTTAATTTTATTTGTCACTTTTTACTGACTGTAAATGCTAAACGTTCAATATATATCACGAAATCCACGATCCGCGATCTGGATTCATATTTTAGGCCATCAATATTGCATGCTACACGTTCAATAAATATCGTGATACATATATTTATGTATCTATTACTTTGTTCATTTACTTTTTACTATGTATTTATACTAGCTTTGGATATGATAACAGTGATATACGTTTTCGAATTGAAAATGATAGTATTTATTTACGACCAAAAGTACCACTTTTATGATATCGTTTTCAATGTAAATATGATTTCTTTCGCTATAGTAATTTCTAACTATGTATAACTATTTCTCTTCCCGCACAATACATAACATAGTTTGCTTAAAATGTTAATTACAGCTAATGAAAGCATTAGTTCATATGTGTTTTATTGAACAAAAATTGCAAATGACTTGCAAGATCAAATAAAAAATGTAGAAAATATTTGCTGTTTAGTGTCACACATTGGTCACATTAGAAACATTTTACTTGTCGGCAAATAAATTTGTTTGACGGAAATCAGCTGTTGCGTTGTTTGCACTGTAAAAATATTTAATGTTCAAACTAGAAACAAAAAATATTTGACGTTTAAATGAATTTTATGAATTTCATATTATTTTCAGTTGTATAGCTAAATCTTTTAAAATTTCACTTTCTAAAACTGTGCTATTGATAGAAAAAAAGAAATGTTTTCTTTGCTGCTTTATAAAGAAATTAATTAGAAAAACTGTTGGCATTAATGTGACCGCCAGGCAATTTGTTTCCACTGTTTGGCTGTCAAATAATTACGTAGTCTGACCTTATCTGTAGAAGTCTGCTCCGATTTCCGTGTAAATAATGTTACTTTTAATGCCACTGTGCGTCAAACATTTTATAACTAATTATGCCCAAGCTGACAAATTAAAAAGATTATATTGTTAATTTAACATTCTATATGAAATTGATTATTTTTCTCCAACAACAAATATTATTAAACTTAAAATAATAACTTTATTAAACAATTAGTTATTTATACTACTGTAAATAAATAATAATCATTCATATACTTTTATAAGAGTCTTTAAGGATTTAATCTTAACTTAATAAATAAATACAATAAATTATTTGTGGCAAACTTTGTTCAGATACGTGTACAAATTAAACATTTATAACCTATATAGCAATATTTCAGGAAGACATTTGTATGGGGGCTAAGTGAAATAATGGATCGATTTGAACCAATTTCATTACCAATGGTCCCTGGGAAAAGTGACAACTTAAAAAATATATGGAACTGAACAGTTTTCAAAATTTAATAGTTCTAGAAGGAAATTCAGAATACAGTGCGATAGAATCAAAATTTTTTGGAAATAAATCTGACATATTTACACGGCTGGTCCGATTCATAATCAGCTCTGTGGAGGCTCAAATTTTACAATAATGTGCGATTTTTCTGTTTTTAATCCGATTTAAAAAATATGTATATTTTCCGATTTTCCAATTTAGTTAGTTCATCTATATTAATTATTTATTTTAAGTTATGTTTTTTTTTATAAAGATCATTGTTTTTATTTAAAACTAGTGGACCCGGCGAACTTCGCCTCGCCCCAATTTTAAGCCTTCAGACAAACTTTAGAGTAATAATACAACACAAATATTTAAATTTTCAATGAGATTTATTTGAATGGAATCAGTAGAGAGCGATTTGATGAACCCACCAGCGCAACATAAGCCGGGGGTTGTCGATTGAAACTTCAATGCTTTGCAATGCTGGCAAACGACAGACAATGAACCGATATCAACGCAGGTCTTTGTAGGCGATTGCAGAATCGTATCCAAAAAGCAGCCCGATTCAAGTCTACATTTACGACTGCTCTTCTTCTGCTATTGTTTTGTCAAATTTGAGGTGGTGATTGTGCAGCGCGAATCTGTGCAATATGGGCTCGTCTCCATTCATTTTATTGTGCTCGTTCCTCTCCTGTTTCATTATCACGGACATACTGAATTATTATGCCTCCTATTAGACTAATCGTCTAACAGTCTAAAGCATAAAAAATTATCAAGGGTTTATAACATGCTTATAAAGTAAATATCCATACAAAATTTGCTTTATAAGCCTGTTATAAACCTTTGACAATTTTTATGAATAAGGGGGTAAGTCTTCCTAAAAAACAATAAAGTCGTTCTTGACTAATCCAATTCAAAAGAAAGTTATGTTTAAAGATACAAACTTACCGAATAAATGTTTCTGTATGAATGCTCGCATTCCAATTAGATGAACTCACTTTTTTCACACAAACTTATTTTCTTTAAGAATTACTGTCTTGATAAATATTGCACAGAATTTCAATTGATTGTGATGCACAAAACTATAATAAATTACAGCAACAAAAATAGCACATTTACTGTAGAAAATTACAATGCCAAAATGACAGATATCAGATTGCGCAAAGTCTAACTCAACGTATAACGCTATCTATCGGATTTTGGCTGAGAATTTTCTATTTTCTCATTTGGAAAGGCATTAAGGAATAATTTCACACAAAATTTCATACAAAAACTCGATTTTTGATTTTTCCAATTTTCCGACTTTTCCGGAGGGATTTTCAAAAAATTTCTTCCATAAAAACCTTCTCAGTACCACTGGTTAAAGATTGATGTTTGACTGTTGGCTAGCAGGCACCGCAGTGGTGCAGAGGTTAGAACTCAAAGAATTCTGATGAAAGAATGTGGTGATTCTTGAAACATGTAAATTAAACCCAGGTTCAATCACCAACTCAGCCAATAAAAATTATTAATAAAATTTTAATAAGATTACATGTTGTAAAAGCAATTCCTACTTTCAGTAAAAATAATAATTTAATGAAAATTAAATTTAAATGAACTCGAGCCCAAATAAATTTATCAAAAATTTAAAAAAAAATATTTAAAAAAAAAAAATTAAAAAAAAATATTTTTGAAATGATTGAAGAAATAGCTATCTAAAGTCCTTTGGACAATTTTTGCTAGGACCAATAGGTGAACAGTTACACTCATTTAAAAAAAAAACCCTGTATGACCAAAATTTACCAAAATTTCCAATTTTGACCCCCTCTAACTCCGGCACTTCTGGACTGATAGAGCTGAAAATTTGTGTCTGTCCTACTATCCAATAGTACTAACCTTGTTGCAAATTTGATCCTAATCGATTTTTAACATTGGGTCACTTGACGTGAAATTCACCATATACAAAATGTTCTTGATAATTTGCTCTTCAGATTTTTCAATTCATATGCATAGCTACAATTAAATAACGACAGTTATTAAACAATCTATCTTTTTTTTTAAATAATTAACAAACACAAACGGCGAAGCTTTTGGCTTATCTGCAGAAAAACACCCAGTCTTTGGCAGGAATCGAACCTGCAACCCTTTGACTGATAGTCCGGCACTCTATCGCCTAGTCTATCAGGGCACTCATCCCTGCAAATAACGCGACTAGTCCATACATGCATGTAAAGACTAGTCCAAAGAGGAGTAGGAGTACTCCAAAACTACTTCAAATGTATGAAAAAAAGGTGCTTCATTTAAAACTGTGATGCCCTAGGATTGAATCATATAACCCATTGGAGTAGTCCCAAAACTACTCCATGGAGTAGTCAAGAGGGTTAGTTTTAAACAACAACAACTCAATATGCAATCGTGTTAACACGAAACCATGTCGTTTAACTACAAACCCTTGTTTAACTATGACATGGTCCATGACTGTATTACATTGCATCATGTTGTAAGTAGTCCATTTCATCTAAAATGGATTACGTAGTCCAATATTATTTGCAGGGATCTTATGAGAAGTACCACAATGATAAAATTCTGTTGGTTGCAAACTAATTTTGGTTCAATGTTCAGGCAATTTCTTATACCATTGCCTTCCGTATTGTTTAATTCCGTACAGTGATTTTTGAAGTAAACATATTTTTCATGACCGTATTTTCCTGCTTCTTCTTTATCCAAAATCACCTCTGGATACCATAAAGATTTCTTCATCTAACGCACCATTTAAATATGCGCTGACCAAATCTAATTGATGAACTCTGATATTCAATTGATTAGCTAGAGCTATAGTGAGTCTAATTGATGAAATTCTTGCAACTGGAGCATATGTCTCCGAAAACTCTATGCCTGAGACTTGTGTGAAACCTTGAGCTACTAATATCGTTTTCTTTTATCTACAGTACCAATTGGTTTGTATGTATTTTGTTTTTAAAATCCATTTTGATTTTAAAATTTCCTTTGCTTTAGGTATATTAACATTAAATTCATATCTTATTCTTTTTTAAAGCAGCATACTCAGCTTTCATAGGTTTTGTCCATTCGATTCCTTTAATTCTAAAGTCCTTTTCACATTTGGTGGACCATTTGTTCCAAAAATTCCAGCTATTTCTTTTAATTTAAATAGGAAAACTTTCTGTAGAATTTCCCTGTTGAATTTCAAAAATTGTTTTCTCTAAAAATTTTAATTCACGGAATTTAGCATCTAAAATTGCTTTTCATGTTTACCAATAAAATTAATGATTTTTACTATCCTGACTCATAATATTATTTGGAATTATTACACTTAAACTCAACAGTTGTCAATAATTCAGAAAACATCACAATAATTTAGTTTTGTTCTTGAAATAAGTCATGTTCTTCTTACTACTTAGGATATTAAATGAGAAAAATAATTGTCGCAAAAAGGAGAGAATTTTGTACCAAAAACATTAATAAAAAAAGCTTATAATGAAAATTTTTAATAATTCAGAAAATCGTCACTTTCAAAGAAAAAATCGTCAAATCGCCACGTTGCTATTTAAAAAAAAAATCGTCAAATCTGGCAGCTATGATTCATAGCTCCCATATAGCACCAATTTATGAAAAACTGTTTTACTCATATACTCGGAGTACTTGGTAATACCAATTATACTTTCTTACTTATTTTTTATTGTTATTAGAAAAAAAATATATTTCATGAAATTACAAAAAATTTTGGCAAATGAGCCAAATATCGCTGGTCATTTTAATTCGGCTGCGCAAAGATTCATCATCTATAGCTATTAGCTCAAATGGTGCATCCGATGTCTACTGCTGAAGGCGTGCACGACCTTTGGCTAATTTGCATTGTGAACAATAGAAACGCTGTTTTAATATTACGACCGCCATGGAATTACTGCATTACCTCGTTGATTAGTCGTCTGCAATCTCCCATATACGATGTAAGCAGACCGTTCCACAGGGCCGAATAACGAGGTTTCTGCAAACGATGGCTTTGTTGAGATCACGTACAAAATTCACAAATAATTAAATTCATCCACCAACAAAATAGATGGACAGGTGCATGAGCATATAAATATTTTTGTGTTAAATTCTATCTCGATCTTAACAATTTTAAAGATTTATGTATGTATGTATATGTGCTAAAGTGATTTTCGAAGAGGATCTTATATGAGAGCTTTGACTAATTATGGACCGATCGAATTTTACATTGACACTAAAATTTTTAAGTGATTTATGGTCGTTAAAGAGATTTTCGGAAGTGGGTTAATAATGGAGCTATAGTCAATTGTGGACCGATCTATACAAAATTTGTGGATATTATTGACTTCATGTACAACATATTTGTGATGAAATTTGTTTAGATATGTACATAAATCATACATTTATGATCGCTAAACTTTTATTTCGGGAGGACATTTGTATGGGTCTAGGTGAAATAATGGACCGATTTTAACCAATTTCAATCCCAACCGTCCTTGGGGTGAAAAATATCATGTACCAAATTTTATGAAAATATTTTAAAAATTGTGGTCTTTGCATTGACACCCAGCCAGAACGACGGACGGACGGACGGACGAACATCGTTAAATAGAGTCAGGAAATAATTCTGATTCGATCGGTGTGTGTTGGACTAATATTTATTGCCGTGACAGATAATATTAATTCATATTGTAGAAAAACATTACACGGTGTTTACTGTTTTTGTAAATCGAATCATAATATCGCTGTATTCCGGTATCATCGTTTTACTGATATCGAAATAAGTTGAATATAGTTCTCAATATCGTCATTCGTTTCAGTAGCCAGCCTTGGCATAAAATAAAAAGTAATGTTTTATTTACATTCTTTTGTAACACACTGTATATTTAATACTTAAGAATAATTAAATATACATACATACAGACATATACGTGCACAAATACATGTAAATATGTATATTTAAATTTTACATAGGATATATTTAACTCGTATATGTATATTGTACTTTTGCGTATTTGGGAACAACTGTAGAAGGAACAAAAGTTTTTTGCACACAACCAATTACTTTGAACAGCATGAACATTCATAAACATTAGGCTGGATATATATAATTAAAAAAATATGATTTTGCCAAGGAATTCTAAGACTTTTACAAAATGCAATTACTTCGTATTGGTCAAAGTCTTTCAATTGCATCTGTAGCTTTTATTGTTGCCCTGCTTCATTCGATTACAAATACATACGTGCATATATTGTCCAAGCTTTCATTTACGTATGTGCATTAAGATGCATGCATCAATATATATTTATCAACATCAACATTAAACCGGTCCACTGTTGCATGGCTAATTTTTAAAATTTCCTAGTTTTATTTATCGGACTAATTGCTTCAAAATCTACATTCTATGTAATTTTTTTTTCTTAAACGTCGATTTGTTTTTAATTCAACTTATGCTTATATGTACAAACAACAAAGGTTTTAATCAAGTCTATCCAATATGAAATCATGATGTTAGCACAGGTTAACATATGGTTATCATATCATGAATTTAATTTTATAGTAATGAGTTTCTCAATTAAAATTTAAACAAAGATATTAATGTGAATTTTTACATTGCATTCATATTAAGAATAACTTTCAAGGACATGTTGGGCCAGCGATGATATGTATGATCATTCTATAATGTCCAATTGTAATTGCTCAAATAGTCAGTCAGTTCATAGCCGATTCTCTGTCACTCCTTGACATCTAAATCCTGGTATTTTTTTTTATTGAAAAGCGTAAAACAATGCAATTGTATGTATATGTTTGCTTGTAGTGTTTATTTAATGCAAATTCTGCAAATTGTTTGCAAAATCCCTAATCCTTGTTATTATTCAAGAAATAGATACTGCTTGTGACTAATTACGATTTACCACAGTTCTGACAACGTAAGGACTTTTCACATTTACAAGGCGATCAGAACATGGAGGTAAATATTATTGGGCTGGTTGACTTTTTTATATTTAATAAAACTATCTATAAATTAGTAATAGAAAGGTCGTCTTGAAATTCTTATGTAAATATTTTTTATTTCTACCAGTTAAGATGGTATTTGCAAAATATTGTTCTGTTATATTTAACTTAAACTTTGCGGTTAAATTGATTGACAGTTAAAATAACATTGTAACTGAAATTGGTAAAAATGGCCAAATGGCAGTTAAATATATTGATAAAGCGAAAATTATAAACAATTCTTACTTAAAATAGAAAATTGTACTACCCTACTGTGAATTGGAGAGTATACATACATATATGAATGTATGAGTGAGTGAGCATGTTGCAGTTGTATTTATTTTTCTTTGTCTGTTGTTTTTCTTGTAATTAATTTATTTTAAGACAGACTACGTATGCCACTCTTATTGTTATTTTCTACATAGAAATTTAGATTCCATTTCGTCTTTTTAGCCAGTATTCTTATTCTAAGGATAAATATGCATATTCTTTATATAACGAAACAGAATCATGTAAACTGAATCCTTTTTTGACGGATTAAATTTGCTGAGTTATGAATTTTCTTGTCATTTTCTTAGCTTCTTGCCAAGGACTTCTGAAACTCTTCAAAATCTAGAATGTTGAATATTATCAAACGAACGGATACTAAATTCAAAATTCGACTAGGAGCCAGAGTATCTTCCTGGTACTACTCAGTCACATACTGATAGCTTTGTTGTGGGTGAATAATTAATTTTATTAAAGAGCATAAAAATGTTGCTTTGGATACTAACCCATAGACAATCTTTGCTAGTGTTTAGGCAGATAGCGGTTTTATTAGCATTATATTTTGTGCGACGGCAAATTTATAACATTTACAAACTATCCATTCACATAACTGTTGTACTGAAAAAATGAACTCGGAAGTGTCGGGCACTTAATTTTTGGTATTAATTACAGGTAATTATTATTATAATTAACACACTCAAGAAAAAAATTGAGTAATCCGTACTTAAATCAATCCGTAGCGGTGTCAATAGTAGGGTAAGTACGGATTTTCTTATACCGAGTACAAAATACTTGATTCAAGTACGGATTCATCAAGTCAAAAAATCTTAATTTTAGCTCTCCTTAAGAATGGCTGAGATTGAATTAATCCCTAAATAAGCTTGATTCAAGAATTATAATCTAGATTTAAGCACGAATTCGTACTTGCTGTAATCCACAAATGAGACTGATTTAAGTATGTCCGAGTTTGAATTAATCCCAAAATGAGCTTTGTTTAAGAATTTTGAACTGAATTTAAGCTCTAATTCATATTTGATGTAATCCTAAAATCGGATTGATTTAAGAATGCCCGAGATATAATTAATCCCAAAATGAGCTAAATAATAGGAGATAAATACTTCGGATCTCGGTCGACTAACTACGGCTACAATATTATGAAGTAAGAACCAAGGCCTCGTCTGGTTATATTTTGTTCGTTCGGAACAGATTATAACTGGATAGGGACTCCTATTCTTACTTGCTTTATTGTGATATTCTTATATATCTTATATTAAAATTCACATAGACTATTTGGGAATTATAGGAGTGAATTTTAACGTAGGAAGTGTGTGTTTTGTAACAACACGTAATATTAGCATGAGGGTTGTATTGTAACTACACGTTACAATATTGAGAGCAACTGAGAGAGTAAATTTTATTGCTCCAATTTTTTCTCAAAATATAGGTTTTTTTTTGTCTTAATTCAAGTAAAAATAAGTCTTAATTTTCGCTTTAAGAGTTATCTTCTTGGTTTAAGTGCAAATTGGACTTAAAGTAAGAATTTCTTACTCAATAAATTAAAAAAAAGATTTTGAGAACTTCTGAGAGAGTTCGCTCATTTCTTCTCTGAGATTGATTTAGGATTTTTTTCTTAATTTAAGTAAAATAAGTCTTAGTTTTCGTTTTAAGATTTATCTTCTTGATTTAAGAAAAAATTGACTTAATTTAAGACTTTTTTACTTAAATCAAGAACAATGTTCTTGTTTTAAGAAAATCTGCGCTTGATTTGTCAAATCAATCCCGATTTTTATTTATTTTAAGTATAAACTAGTAAAAACGTACTTCAGGCTAAAACTGAGAAAAATAAATTAAATTTTAGAATGCCATTTTTCTTTCTCTGTACGTTATTGAATATTGAGGACCAAAATACTCAATACTTTTACAACTTTAAAGTGTAATAAATATTAATCAGAAAATACATTCACTTCTCGTTAAACGGCAACAACAAAACAAGCTAAAGCTGTGCCAAATTTTAATTACCCACGTTCTAAATACATATAATGGGAACTAATAATTTATTTCAAATGCATAAAAATTGTGTCTAATTTTATCCATTATTTCCGATTCCTACCAATTTATACAAAGTCGATTTGTTTCTCATTTCATAATATTCTTGTGTGCAATTAAGCAACTTATAAAGTTAAAACTTAGTTAACACTACCCGATTGGTTCAAACTTTTTCATATTCACCACAAATTAAGCAGAAGTATAAAAAAGTTTAAGTTGATAAGGCGAGTAGAGTGATTACACCTATAATCATCATTGTGAAAGTCGACCTATTACGAACTGATAGCTACAATATCCAGTATTCAGTAACGAGATTTCTATGAATTTAATTTCAATTATGGCTGGCAGCTACATAATGAAGTTGTGTAATTGCTGAAAAATGATTTCCGGATTAAAATTACTGATTTGTATAAAATATTGGTTCAATATACATTTATGTATGCGAGTTAACTTGTTTTTCGAAATCAAATTTTAACTGATATTCACATCTCTAGCATATATATTTGGAGCGGTACCCTAATTTATAAAGTATATGTCGTCCTTATATGGGGGCTATGACCAAATAAAAGCACTGCAATTACTTTTATGTATATGAGGTTTATTTGTGTTGAATTTTATCGCGATAACGATAGTTATAACATATTTATATGTAGTCGTGTGTAATTAGGTGATTCCCGAAAATGAACTTTATATGGGGCTATGAGCAAATACGATATTTACAAAACTAATGGCGTTTTCTTTTCTGGCAAAAATGTCACACGTTTTTCCCATTTCGCACCTTTTTTAATTTTTTTGTGTTCTTTTCTGAAAAAATGTCAAGACTGCTAAAGTGAAGTGTGTTCTTTTCTATAAATGCCACACTATAAAATTAAAAAATGGTGCACCTTTCACACTTTGTATTTTTAGAGGGGGAGAATCGCACGATAAAACAGCTGACATTTGTTTTGTTTATGAATGTGTATTTGTGTTAAGAAACAAAAAAAAATATACAAAATGGACTTGTTGGATTCATCTTCATCATTTGATGATGATAAAATATTTTATATGATTATGGAAAGAAATCCACAACCGTGAGAGAAAGGCTTTGTAAAGAACGTAATTAATGAATACTCTTATATATGTAATGTATGTTTATATATATAATTTTTATAATTTAAGAAGAATTTGCGTATTAGTCGGGAAGGTGCCATTGGTCTTTTTGATAAATATTAATTGTCTTATTTCAAGCGATCTTACCAGGGAGCTATCTGCTTCTTCTTTTTTAACAAAAAAAAAAAAAAAAAACAAAAACAGCTGTACATGAAAATAGTCTTACATTGTTGTAATTTTATGTTCTATTCTGACCATTAAAAATGCGACATATTTAAAATGTGGGGTAAACATTATAAAAATGTACATAATAAAGGTGTAACATTTTATTTCAGAAAAGAAAACACCATAAGTATCATTTTATTTATGTAAAATGTTGGTTCGAAATCGATATTTATAAACGCGATCTAAACAAAACTGAACTTTGGAAATCACAATTTTATAGGAATTTATAAAATATGGACCGATTCTTACTATTTTCATCAAGTTTGTATTTTAATTTCATTTTGTTTGATCATACAAATAACTTTTGCCAAATGTCATGGCTTTATCTGCCTATTCAATACATTTAAACAAAATAGAAAAATAATTTGAAAATACCCTTTTTTGGAGGTGGTCTCACATTTTCATAACTCTGGTTCTAGTTAGCGAAATGAGCGTCGAAATTAGATTTTAATAAAGACGTGTCAAAAGAATTTTTGGTGTATTGCAATCACTTTTGATCCAGATTATTCGCCAGTGCAGTAGCAAACGGCCACATCCCACTATTTTGTCTTGCTAAGTTGATTGGTTGCTAGAGACAAACAGACACAGCAAATAAATTTATCAACGCACTATTTCTTCGGACGAATGCAGCCGAACATTAAGTTGGTATTGGATGCATCATTTAGGCAGGATGCGCTTATTCCTTCTTCAATCTTAAGTATCATGCAGATGCATGTTTCACACATTTGCACAATTTTCCATCTGTGGTTGATCTACTACTTTCTCATGCTATAGTTTTTGTTCATGCCATCAATGTGTCCTTAAGACTAAATAATGTAAGGATACATTTCTCTGACGTGGCTATTGCATTGCAAATTTGTTTAAAGAGAAAATGACATTATTGCAATGCTAATGGTAAGGGAAGTGGCAGATGAAGATGCACATTTTTGTTACAAAAGATACGCTGTAAAGATACAAGACAAAACACTTGACAGTAAAAATTTAGCAATTTAAGACTGAATTTAATGGCAATATTAAAGAGTAGTAGTAAGTTGAATTGAGTTATATGTGAAAATGTCAATATAATGACAAACATAGCTCCGCAAGCTCCTCTCAATACCATCCAACTATCGATTTAATGTCCCTGGAGAGTTGTTAATGTTCGCTTAGCTGTTTTTGGTGCTACGTGAACGACACTTTATTTAGAAAATATCAGCCAACATCTAAATATTACTCGTGCAAATAAATAATAAAACCTTTTTTCTTTCTTATTTTATTTTTTTTTTTCGTTTTGTTTCACATTTTCTTTTGCAGCATTTCTTCGCTTTCTTTTGTTTGTTGTAGTATTTTGTCTCGAACATTTTCGTTTTGTCACGGCACATGAAATAAATAGAACGTCTAACCAACCACCCACATGTGTTCACGCCATTTTTCGACGTCCAGCGCTGTTCGCGTAATACTCTACACTCTGTCCTTAACGACATTCGTACATGCATACACACGTATCCATCCATGCATACACACACATAAACATCTTCGAATAGTATACATAACAATCCCAACAATAATGATTCAAATGTTGATAATAATGACGACGGCGATGATGATGACTTGAAAATGTTTTTTTTATTTTTCCACAATTTTTTTATTGTATATTTTTTTTCAATTTATGTATGTGTATGTATATTTGCAGCATCACTCAACCGTCCGCGTCCAAATACAAAATAAATATCTATCCCAAATATGTATGTTTTATACACGTACAAGTATTTGTGTAAAATATACATATATATATACATTTATCTGTGTGCGGTTGAGTATTTGTGTAAATGTCCGTTTAAAAAATACAACTAACACATGCATAAATAAGAGCTCAATAAGTAAAACGTTTGTATGTGAGTGTGTTGTATACACGTATCCTGTTTCTGACATATATTATAAGCAGAATAGAAAATAAATGCCCGTCGTTCTAAAGACTTTACTCCCTGATGGACAAACAAAAAGAAAACCTGGTTGGTGGTGGTAGCTAGCTAACTTTTCCATGTCACTCTTTACACCATATGTAGAAAAGTGTGTGTTTACACATATGTATGTATGAATGTATAGTCCCCCATATACAGCAACACCACCACCGCCGCCGCCACCTACTGTCCACTGGCCTGACAATGGGTCTAAACGACTAAACGTCAAAATAAAACGCGTCGCATAGCATCGCGACCCTCTTATTGAAATATTCAAAGAAGGACATTTAAGATTGTGTAGAAGGGATCGCACATGTATACCCACAAACATACACACATGCACACGTATGCGTGTATGTTTATATGTAGACATGTATGTATGTATGTACATATGTATGTGTATTATATGCCAATAACAAAATGTGTGCATGTGTATATTTTTATTATATGTATATTGTATATTTTGTAAGGTATTATATTGACACATGTTTGTATACGTTTGCTTGTGCTCCTGATTTCATGCCGTATCCTTCACATTTGTATTTCACAATTTAAGTCCTTGACTACGCGATGCGACGCGAATGATGCTTATATTCAAGCAAAGAGAAATTCTTATTTTGGACTGTCCAGCACATGAACCAAAAACTTTTTGTAACAGCACAACTGTACTTACTTACATCCATACAAAAACTGATTCACTTAATCACAAATATACAATAACAGACAAAATTTCACAGAAACAAATTATGTACTACATACAAACATACATACTCACATAGACACAAGTATTTGTAGTGTAAGTGGAAATATTTTGAAATTAAAACAATTTTAACACACCTCATCCTATCTGCTTAATAATTAAATATCTTATCTGTGGGTTAAACTCGCAGATTTGTTAACGGGATCTCAAAATTCAATATTTATTGGCAAACTTTACTAAATTCAATTGTCTACGTACAAGTAAAAAGTATTTTAACTCTTAAGTTAATTTTTTAATCTTCGTCATCTTTGACACGGTATCAGGTATCATAAAAATAATTACTTAACGTGAGCAACTCTCAGCATACATTTTTAAAAAATGAAACAACAAACTCTTTAATAACTTTGCGTATAATTTTAAAATTTCCATTTGTTTATAATGACTATTTTTACAATTTTTTGATTTTTACAATTTTTTAAAGAAAGTTCGAACAAAAAAGGTTTTGATTATTTCAAAATAGAGATAAGTTTATTCTTTATTTCAAATTTATTGTTTAAATTAAAAACTAAATACGTGAACAAAATACAAGATCAATAAAAAGTCTAAAAAACTTTATTTTTTTAGTTTTTTAGGAAATTAATGTTTCGATTAAGACAATTCAATTGTGTTTAAAATCAAAAAGTCTAATCATTACTAACTACAGCCCATCCAACTAGTTCCATATGTAAAAATTTATTAAATTATATTATAAAAATTGTTTTTCAGAAACACAAATTACTCGAATTTTTATCTTTTTCGACTTGTAATTCGAATTCATGGATAAGGCTATATACTCGTAGTATAGCAAATATCATCTTCCAAATCGTTAAATGATGCATCTTCATCATTATTATTTAATATATTTCTTTTAAGAAAGTTGATTAGTAAAGTGATTTTTAATGATTTCGAATCTTATATAACCACCACCAAATCACATAATATGGGGCGAAATTCATAAAATATTGTAGCGTAATTTCTATTTATTTTAGGTTTAGTTTAGTTGAATTTTATCTCAATAACAATATTTATAAGAATTTAATGCATATTTCAGTTATAATCAAGAATTTATACTTTTGTTATAAAGCGATTTTCCAGGTAAAAACTGGACCGTACCATACTCCCATATACTAATAAGCTTACTTTCTTGCTTATCTAAGCTATTCGAAAAGGTGTTCCAAAAGAAAATCATACCATTTTTAAATGAGAAAAATATAATCCCAGTTTATCAATTTGGTTTCCGGGAACGCCACAGAACAATTGAACAAGTTAATCGTATAACCGGAGAAATAAAGAAATCCTTTGAATTAAGGAAATATTGTTCAGCAATATTTTTGGATGTCGCTCAATCCTTCGATAAAGAATGGCACAAAGGACTAGTACAAGGTGGGGCAAAAGTAATCCTCCTATCAGAAAATGCTATAAATTTTGTGATTGACCCCTAATGTCAGTTCTGTTTTGACATTTATGTAGTAAACACATGCGAAATACACGTTAATAAACAATGTTACGCTACACTGCTCCAGAACGCGGAATATTGCTGACAGAACTGACATTAAGGGCCTCGCAAAATTTATAGCATTTTCTGATAGGAGGATTACTTTTGCGCCACCTTGTAAATAAAATAAAATGCTTGCTACCACCCTGTACCCATAAACTATTGGAATCTTATCTATTTTACCGCTTATTTACATTTAAGTACAACGATTACATGACAAGAGAATATAGGATTGGAGCAGGAGTACCACAAGGAAGAGTTCTTGGACCTACCCTATAATTTAACTTGAGTTTTTGTAGTAATTGTAATGACAGGTTGTTTCCGAATCGACTTTTGTAACATACGAGGGTTAAGAGCGAATTTTTTCTCTGTGTATGCTCACGTTTGTCTTCGTCGGCCGGATGTTTTCGCCTTATGTGAAACCCAGGTATCTGAGAATGCTGATCCACAGGATTTTCATATACCTGGCTATCAATTTCTATCTCTTTTTAATTTCCATCGGGGCATTGCCATGTACATACGCAATGAAGTCGTGTACCAGTACCAGCAATCATTAGGTACGTATGATGCAGAATTTAACTGTCTATGGGTTAAGTTCAAAATCAGGGCACACTATTTGCATTTCGGGTTTCTTTATAGAAGTCCAAATGCGGCAAGGGATACTACCATATCTGGCTTCGATACCCTTTCCGATTCCATAACGAAGATTCTCGAGAGTTGTCCTAGCAGTGAAATTGTTGTTGCTGGTGATTTCAATGTTCACAACTCCTCTTGGCTTCGCCATTCAAGCCATACAACTACTGAAGGGCAATATGTTGAGTTATACGCAGCGCACAATCACCTTGCGCAACTTGTGAAAGAACCAACGCATATTCCATATTCGTTGATGGGCACCAAAACAACACCCTCGACCTTTTTCTAACCTCATACCCTAATAAGTATGAGGTAGATGTTCTTGCACCTCTTGGTAATTCGGATCATTGTACCATTTCCGCCTCCTTTTCGCTCTCCGAACTTCGTAACGTTTCAAGACTAGCTACGAAATGTTCAACTTTTGTATACGAAAAGGCTCGTTGGGCTGAGCTCAACGAATTCTTCCGGCATTTCAATTGGAAACTTTGTTTCTTAGACAATAATGTCAATGCCATGGCGAATATGGTCGAAAATATAAATATGATGGGGATGAAAAAATTCATACCATCAAAGAAAATTTCGATTAAATCTAAAGAAACATCATGCTTTAATCAGAATTGCAAAATTGCAATCAGATCCAGAGAGGAAGCATTCAGGATTTGGCGAAATAATAAAAACGCCGAAACTGATTCGCTACGCAAACGAGCGAGGTCTTCGTGTGCCAAAGTGCTGAGGCGTGAAAAATATCTATACGAGCAACGCCTTCGTGCAAAAGTTCTTACTGCTCCTCGGGACAGTAAAAGGTTTTGGTCATTCGTTAAAAGAATAAAGGATATTGCTAGTTCTTCAATTCCTACTCTTTTAAAAAATGACCAACCATTCACAAACCCGATTGACAAAGCTAACCTTTTGGCTGAATTATTTGCAAATAATTCAAACTTACCGGAAAGCAATCAACCACTGCCCGTGCTCGAAAGAGTATCAGTAACTATGCCAAATATATTCTTTCGTACGCGTGCAGTTAAAAGGGTTTTAGCAAATCTTAACATAAATAAATCTCCTGGGCCAGATGGCATACCAGCACTGGTCTTGAAGCAGTGTTCTTCGACGCTAGCTCGTCCATTAGCTAACCTTTTCAGCACCTTATACCGCGCCGGTGAATTTCCCATATGTTGGAAGATTGCTAATGAAACGCCAATTCCTAAAAAGGGAGAGGCTACAAACCCTGAAAATTATCGCCCAATTGCAATCTGTTCTGCACTTTCGAAGGTCATGGAAAGTATAATAAATTACCATCTTGTGAAATATCTAGAGTCCAACAATTTACTTAGCGACCGCCAGTACGGCTTCCGTAGAGGACGCTCTACGGGAGACTTACTGGCCTTCCTATCGGAAAAATGGTATCTTTCTATACACCGTTTTGGCGACAGAGTCGACATTGCTTTTGGTGTCGGTGATAACTTCTCTCGATTTATATCGAGTTTCCTCAGAAATCGCACTATACGAGTTGTTATAGATGGGATCTCATCAGACGAGTTGAATATTAATTCAGGGGTACCGCAAGTTTCCGTTCTTTCTCCCACTTTATTTCTCATTTTCTTTGTCAAACTTCAAACCCTATCTACTCTTTTGCAGATGATAGCAACATTTGCCATTCATACTCATTTAACCATAGACCAAACCCTTTGGAGATTGGGGAAATGAGACAAAATATGAATGATACGCTGAACCGAGATCTTGAAACAATCTCGGAATGGGGTTGTGCGAATAGAGTCGATTTTAACGCACGTAAGACTCAGTGTTGTTTATTAACGCACAAACGCAAAACAGATCATGTTGCTTCATCTGTTTTTATGGGCGGTGTAAATATTAAGCAATCAGACGCTCTTGACGTTCTAGGCATGAGAATACAGTGTGATGTCCGCTGGACCAAACACATTTTTCAAGTGTCGAAAGAAGCGCTCAAGTGCCTTGGCTTTTTAAAACGGTGTAGAAAATACTTCACCCCATCTGATCTTCTTACTATTTACACCACCTATATTCGTCCGAAAATGGAATACAACTCTCATGTATGGGCCGGTGCTTCGAAGTCTATTTTGGAGTTACTCGACCGCGTACAGGAGAGGGCGAAGATGCTTATCGGTGACAGTAGGGTATCCAACTCTATTGATTCATTGGAGCATCGTCGCAATATGGGTTGTGTTTCACTGTTCTATCGATACTGTAATGGAATGTGTTCTGCTGAAATTAGGGAACTTGTTCCTGAAACACGCAGTTTTTTACGTAATACACGTTCTTCAGTCAGGGCTCATCCTTTTGTGGTCGACTGGACAGTGGATCGCACAACACACTACAGGGAAAATTCGTTCTTTAGCCTTACTGTCCGTATGTGGAACAAACTCCCAACAGAAGTATTCCCTGCCACTTTCAATATAGGAAAATTCAAGTCAAATGTTCACAAACACTACTCCCGCTATCCTCCCTCCCGTAACCTATTTTCCTAGTTCCAACACAATGCATTGCATAAGTAGGGGTCATCCCCTGAGTGCTGGTCCAAGAAAAAAAAAAAACACATTGTGTATGTACATATGTATGTATGCATGTGATTTAATATGTATTATAAACATGAATAGTTGTTCTTAAAAATCCTTGTTTTTCACTAATCAATCACCTATTATTCATACGATCATTGGGTTGTTTTTACACGAAGTTTCCTGGAACCAATTACCGTGTAAAAACAGTATTAGGGATAATTTCTTATTTTTATGAATTAATTTTCATCTAAATTTAAAATATTATTAAAATGCAGAATATCCTATAATTATAAAACATTATGTCATAGTCAGCTGAGTTGAATACATATAAAGCGGCGTTGAAAAATCCCTTTGCAAAGCTAATCAAAACATATTGTGACATACAAAACAGGATTTGTTTTTTTTGGTTTCAACAATGCGATTAGTTAAAACTTGGCGTAATTATGAAATTTACATCAAAGAAAATCTAAAATCTAAATTAGGAACATTTATAAATTATTTTAAATATTTCCTATAAAGATTTTAAGTTTTTTTTTTTTAAATTCTCGTACAAAAATAAATAATAATTCAAGTACTTGTTACGTACTTTTAATTCACATTGCATGGAATGTACTACATATTAGGAACGTATTTGTTCAATTCACAAGTGATTGTAGTGTCGTAGGAGTTGTATGTCGCGGCATTTACAATAGTTGTACAAATGTTGTTGGCAATTTCTATATACATATGTAAATATTTTGTACAACACCTACGACAATTTAACATATGGTTTTCGAATGTTGTATGTTAAAATGTTGCAAAAGTTCAAATATGTATCATAAGCTGAAAATAAAATTAATAAGCAACAAATTTAAATAATGTAACGTAACTGAACTTAATTTATGAAAAACGATCAATCATTTTTAATAACTTGACACAATTGTTAAAATGTCTGCATTATATTTTTTACGCAATGCAAAAAATAATTTGGTTTTTCTCACCTTCATTTTATTCTCATATTTATTTTTAATATTTTACTTTTGACATTTTGAATGCTGGACAACATAAACATACGACTTTGCCCAAAATTGTGTTGCCAACAAGATAGTTGTATCATACAATGTACAACATACAACATCACTTGTGAATTGAACAATTATCTAATGAAAATAAAATCTCTGATACTAAAACGGTAAGATCTTTGTCGTTATTGTTAATTGATTGATAAACAGCAGAATTTTATTTATTTAAGTAAATCCAAGTTATTTATTTCTATGAAGATTTAAACGAGAATCTCGTATTAATGACTCTTTTACTGCCTCATATTTCTTTTGGGAACCTTCATGCGTTAAAGTCAAGCGTTGTTGCACCATCCGTTTGTTCAATCCAATTTCTCTTGCTTCAGTTCCTAGTTGCTCGTAGTCATAGTTATTGAATTGATTTTCGAATTTATTCAAAAATCTTTGCAGTGACTTTGATTCCGTTGTAAGCTACAATGAAAAACATTCACACATCTATTTTCCATTCTAATACTTTTACAACTTCCATCATACTTACATCTTCATACTGACGTTGCAAATCATTGAGAAGACCGACAAAACGGGATTTTAAATCGTACAGACAGGCATTGTATGCAGCCCAGGATTCTTCATACGTCAGTTTATGATCTTTAAACGCCACCAAATAGGGAGCAAGAAAATCCACTGGGTTTGCTTTCAACTCACGTTGATAGACTTCTTCATCGGCATACTGAAAATAAATTTGTAATTTGTTTACATATTATTCTATGCACTTGAACAATACAAATACAATCGTACATATAAAATTCAGATCAAATAACTAATGACTAGTTCAGACAATAATATGCATCATATCATATTTTTTGCTGACTATAAATACATACAGTTACGGACTTAATTAAGTATAGACACAAGCGTAATTTAAAAAAAACTGCTAATTTATTTATATAAGGAAACACGAAATATTTATTTTATGAAAACTTTTACATTGAAATAATAACCCCTAAAATAATTTATACATATTTTCTATATACATATGTATAAATAATATAGACTTTCATCGCTAAGTTCAAAGCAGTTTGATAGAGTTTACACATATTAAATTGAAGATATGAAGATATCATCAAAAACCATGACGATGAAAGGAAAAACTATAGAATTAAATTGCAACAAAATCAGTTTTGTAAAGCTATGTGTCGACGATGGTCAGATATTACAACATTGTCATATCTACCAATGTGCTAGCAATGTACTGACATTGAAAAATTGTTAGCAAAAGGTAAATTGTCAGTTTACACGGCTGTAAGAAAACTAACAATTTAATTTGCACACAATTGTCACACAATGAATTTATCTGTCAACTGAAATTGTGAGTTTACACGGTTGTCAGATTGTTGCGTGGCATTGTCAAATTCGTTTTGCAGCTCTGTGTGTGTGTTTAAAAATTTTATTAATGCAAACTTTAATTTAATTCTTTAATTTTCTTCCACTTTTTTCAAAAATTTTATCAATCCACACTTGTTTGTTTATTATTTATGTATATACAGAGTTGCATTTAGAAATAATTTCTATGACAATGCTGCCATTGGCAGATGCATAAACTTTGCACATATGACAATGAAAAGTGTTTGTCAATTGTCTTAAAACAATGACAATGACAAAATTGTGTGTTTACACGATTGTTAGATGTCTGAAAATGCTTTTGTCTTCCAATGTACTGAAAATGCTTTCTCTTACAACGTTGGAAGACAAAAATTTTAAGTTTACACGGTTGTTAGACATTTTCTGCACATCGTCGACACATAGCTTAAGCCTTAAATAAACGAAATAATTCATCTGTTGTTAATTTTTTTAAAATATTGGGTACCGACTTTATATAATAACAACATACATAATGCCGCGAAAGCCTTTGACATTTTTTTTTTATCAAAAAAATTATAAAGTTGCTTACAATAAAATTTCATATCTTTATACATATGTACATATATAAAACAAGATGTGTGTATTAGGCCCAATAAAACAGTGCGTATTTAAGTGTAGTTTTAGTTAATTTTCATAAAAACTTAAGTTGCATTTAAATACAAATTCATTTTTTCAGTCATACTTAATTGCTGTTATGATTTTGTGGTAAAAATATGGTAGCACTTTGAAATGTCAACAAAATTATCATATTTCAGAAAACAGCTGATTTTTTTTAATAAAATTTGCCAACAATTTTGTGTTTCAGTTTTTGTGTTTACTTGTTGTATTGTTTTGTGTGTTTTATATATTAAATTTGGTGGCATAAATATGGATAAAAGAAGTCCCAACTTTTGACTTCTTGTTGGACGCTGTTAAAAAATACAGCAGCATGATTGAAAAGAAAAAAAAATAAACAAAAACAAATGTCAAAACCATATGTTCAATGTTTAAAACTTAAGTTGCACTTAAATGAACATCGTTGGCCATTTAAGTAGCATTTAAGTTTTCAGTGAAAAACAAAATTTTGTACTTAAATGCAATTTAAAAATAAATGGCACTTAAATACGCACTGTTTTATTGGGCCTTAGAGTGTCTCGCCTTACATGCAAAAAAAAAGTTCGCGGTACACCACCGAATATAAAGATGAATTGTTGCAAGACAATTTCGAAAAAATTGTTTTTTGTTTTGCCAAAAGTAGGGTCGCCAAAATACATTGTTTGTTATATCTTAGGCATTTATAGTCCGATCTCAAAGTGTGATATATAAAAATGTATTTTGGCGACCCCTACTTTCGGCAAAAAAATTTTTTTTTTCGAAATTGTCTTGCAACAATACTTCATATTCGGTGGTGTACCGCGAACTTTTTTTGCGAGACACTCTAGTGTGTATGTATGTAACGTATGGACTTCAAAATGGCTGGGCAAATTTTGATGAAATTTGCAAAGAATCTTTAGGATATTTAGGCGGGTGACACTGTGAAGTCTGATTTTTGATTTTCAGTCTGCGGGCGGAGGAGCGTGGCAAAATGACATACGAGTATACATATATATATTTTGTTTTTTTTTTTATTTTATGCTTTTGAAAGCCGTTGTTATGTTTTTCAAAACGAGATATCAAACTCTTAAATCGGTTATTCGGTAGTTCCGAAGATATTTTCAAAAAACTTATGTTATTAACGATCCAATGTCAAAATTTAAAAACTTTCGAAATGTTGCATTCAAAAATCCGAGTTTTCGGTTTATTTACAAAATATTTAAATCACAGAAGATATTCCGCGCTTACTAAGTTAAAAATAATATTATATTATCAATCGATGATAAAAAAAACTTTATGTACTCTTGCATTTAAGATACCTACATTTTGTGCACATTTGTGAGTTTTTTTTTCAAAAGCTGATAAAAAATTATGGTACATTCAAACAAATTGCTCGAAGCGCTTGATCGGACTCTACGTGATTTTCGAGGAAACTAAAAACCGATGGGAGGCGCTCTTATTATTTTTGTTGGTGATTTCCGTCAAACTTTGCCCGTTTTTCCCGCAGATGAGCTGAACGCATGCTTGAAAGCTTCATATCTTTGGAACCGAGTCGAGAAAATCACGCTATCGGCGAACATGCGTGTGCATTTATTGCAAGACCCGTCTGCCCAAACATTCTCAAAATAACTTTTTGACATCGGAAATGGAAAAATTCCAATTAATCGAGCCACGATCAAGATTTCGTTCCCGCCTAACTTCTGTCGAATTCAAATGAATTTTCAAGCCGTTGTCAACAAGGTATTCCCAAGTCTAACAATCTTCTAAAAAATTTCGGATTGGCTGTGGCAACGTGCAATTTTGGCACCAAAAAATTATGATGTCAACAAGCCCAATGAACAAATTCAATTGAAATTGCCCGGCAAATTAATCAAATACAAATCGATCGATACAGTAATGGATGCAGAACAAGCCGTCAATTATCCCACAGAATTTTTAAATTCATTGGAACTACCCGGAATGCCGCCGCATATGCTAACATTAAAGATTGGATCACCGGTAATTCTTATTCGCAACTTAAACGCACCAAAGTTATGCCACGGAACCACATTGACCATCAAAAACTGCTCACCAAATTTAATCGAGGCAACAATCATCGGTGGCAGATTCAAAGGCGAAGACGTACTTATTCCACGAATTCCGATGATTTCAAACGATTTACCATTCCAATTCAAGCGGCTCTAATTGCCTTTGCGTTTTGCTTTTGCTATTACCATCAATAAAGCACAAGTCCAATCATTGACTATTGCTGGCTTAATTTTGGAAAATTCATGTTTTTCACACGGCCAGTTGGCACGCCAATTTGCCTTAAATAGATGCGTTTCTTTTTTTATTGAACCCATATCTACACCATCTTTATCATAGGTATTGCATGGATTTTTATTTAAAGGCCGTAAATTTCGTGAAAAGCTCAATTTAAATCGTGTGGTAATACAACACTAATGTTTGCTTAAGGCCAGCAACGCGGACCGGGTCAGCTAGTACGAGTATAAACATAAAACCGAATAGAAACACTTAGGCGTATTTGTCCGGATATTTACATATTTATTACGGATTGATATCAGGAAAAACAATAAACTAAGTAATAGAGTTTGCAAAACTCTAAAACAAAAACTGAAGCCAAATCGCGGCATTCGATAGTAATTTTTAAGAAGTTGTAATAGACTTAAGCTATATATAGACGATCGTCAGATATTACAACTTTGTCTTTGCCATACAACAATCTGACAACCGTGTGAACTGACAATTTCGGTTGACAGATAAATTCATTGTGTGACATTGTTAGTTTTCTTATAGTCGTCTGAACTGACAATTTACCGTTGCTAACAATTTTTCAATGTCAGTACATTGCTAGTACATTACTAGATCTGACAACGTTGTAATATCTGACGACCTTCTATACATAGCTTTATAAACATTCATATGTGTTCTTCATGTCAACAAATTATTGAATTAAAAGAAAAACAAAAATAAATTCTAAATAAATATGAACCTTTCATTGCTGTTGTGTTTATCCTTATCTATGTATATGAACACGAATATTAAATTTTCAGCATTATTTTGAAATATGATGGAGCAGCTCATGACTCATTTGTGTAGAGGCATTCCGAGGAAAAAAGGTTGCTAGAAGTGCTTTACTATCAGAACAATTTGTAAAATGCTTGGCTCTGTTAGGTAAGACAAAATGATATATTTTATCGTACTTATTTACATAAGCTAAATAAATGTAACACTATAGGATATTCAGGATACCCGCTTGAACCTCGCTCGGGGTCTGCTTGATGACTTTATACAGAAATCTCAGTGACCCTCTGGTGAGAATCACATAAGAATGTACCTATGGACAAACAAATAGAAATAAAATGGAGAAACGTTATACATACATATATTAACAGTTGTGTCCTTTGGTGGTAGAAAAACTAAATTATTGTGCATACGATAGTCATTGACGAATGACATCTCGAGTGATGTAACTTAGTTGATTATTAGATATCGTATACCATCATCTCAAATTACGATACTTTTTATTCGATATCGAATGTCATAATGCCAACATAAACAATTTCGATACACTTTGCTCTATATCGTAAGCCCCTGATTTAGTTTGATTTATAGGAACACATTATGGATTTATTTTTAAATAATACTAAAAAGTTACAAGTCTTTAGCATAATGAGTAAATGATTTCGATACTTAATACAGTGGGGAGCACAAACGAGTACATACATGTTTGTGTCTTGTGCCCTTTTTGATATTTAGAGCGCAATATTCGGTTGTGCCGAATCTTAAATACCCTCCACCTAAATATAATGAGAAATTCTAAACTACACTGGTTATATGACTAGAATATCCTTATTCAGTGTTTTTTAATACTTATCGCTTAGAATTTTATATATTGTTTGGAATACAATTTTACGAACAACATAATTTATTTTAAATGTTTAGAAATATTATCTAATTTTAACCATTTAAAATGAATGTAATTACCAATTCTCAGAGAAAGAAAAACAGAGTTTGTCTCATAACAATCTTGAGAGTAATTTAACAATTTATAAAATAAAAAACTCATTTTTCCATATTCACCACAAGTTAACCCTCTATAACATATAATATACTACAGGCAACATACTGGTCATATTTTATTAACAGTTACAGTAAACAGTTACTCTGACCTATCAAACTATGCAAACTATAGCTAACATTCTGTTCTTTGCGTCAAGTGCAAAAACCATAAGCTGAATGTCTGTTCTTGTTTCAAATTTATCGAGAATTCAAAAAGGAACACATTTGATAAAAGTAAAGTTTATACGCTAGGTAAATGTCCAAAGATTAGTTACTAAACCAGTAATTTTTGAATTTCATAGTTATTTTTGTAGAACATGAAATTTAGTGTTTGTGTCTTGTAAGCTACAATATGCGAAAAGGGACCTGGTTTATATATATATTAGGGAAATTTATAGGAGTATTATTTTGTTTTTAGGCTAGGCGACATAAGCGAAATGACGAAGATGTCGTCCGAATACTTGCAGCAGGTGAAGAAAGTGAAGATGGTATTAATTTCGATGAGGGTCTTGACTTTGCTCCGGATTTAGATGAGTTTCTTGAAGAGTGTTTTGAAGATGTAATCGATCTTTCGATGCTGAAAAATGACGACATTATTTCTTATCCTGAAGAAGAACCAGCACCTTCCAGTTCCAATATTCCAAATTCAATTAGTCGGATTTAGGCACGTCTTACAACGCTGTAGTGCGACTATCGCGTATGATTCCTTGACGACAGGATACAAGCTCTTCTTTGATAATTATTTAACGTGCTTGCATCTTTTGGAATATCTAGCTAAAGTAGACATTTATGGGTTAGGTACCATCAGAAGTAATAGATTGTAACTTGCCATCTGAAAAAGAGCTTTTAAAGAAGGATCGGCGATACTCCGAAGAGTATTTAGCTAATGTTGACGGTGTAGACGATTCAACGGTTGTATGAAAGGACAATGAAATAGTTACATTGGCTTCCAATTTCGCGGATGTCCGTAGATAGGACCATAATATATTACAATTCGTCTACCACATATTGTAAACGAGTATAACTAACATATGGGCGGTGTAGATCTTATTTACAGCATAATGGGTACCTACAAAATAAGACTAAGAAGCAGACGTTTGCAAGTGCGCGTTCACTATTCAGACCTTACGATGTCAAACTCTTGGTTACTCTATAAGAATTTTGATATTAATTTCTTATATCTTTATGGCATTGTAATAAATAAATAAATAAGCTACAATCCCTTTTTATGAAATTGTTGCTTTTTAATAAAAAATTTTAAAAATTACATATTTTATTATTTATCAGAATCTATTTAAATTCATAGAAAATTTGAGTTATATGGCCCAATCGCTGGAGTTTTTCCCTTTTTATTTTTTTAACATTGATTTTATATAGGAAAAATGGGAAGAGGGAAAAATCTCCCGCGGAATTTTTATTCATGATTGGGCTGATAGAGGGTTAAGAAACAGGGTGTAAAAAGGTGATGCATCATTTGGTTAAACTTGATCTCAATAATATTATTTACAATTATGGACTAATAGTTTCTAAATCCAGTAATGTGATTCGGTTGATTGTTATTTACAAAAGTTGTATGGTTGGTTGTTATACTCGGAAGTGGACTTACTTCGGGAGCTATTACCAATTATTGACTAAAGGCTACAAAATCCAATAGCATAAATGCCGTATAACCGATACAAGTACGATTTCTGGATTACAATTTCTGATCTGTATAAAATGTTGATTCGATATCAATATTTATTAGACATTATTGATTAACATGGTTTCCGGAAGTGGTACGTACTTATAAGTAAGCAATTACAAAACATGGACCGATCTTCTTAAATTTCGGCACATAGAATTTAATACATATGCAAATATCCCACGTTGAATTTCAATATAATAACAGAACATTGAAGATGTTTGAATTTTTGAACAGCTTATACGATTTATGTCTTTTTCAAATAAATGGAGTTTACAATTCGTATGGTAAATTATTAGATCTTGTTTTTGTAAATGAACCAGCTGATTGTTCCTTGCAGCGCGCAGATCCAATTACAACACCTGAGGATCGCTATCATTTTACGCTAGATATCAGCCTTAGTGTTCCTTTCAAAAGTAATTCTGACTCAACAAATCAACATGAAAAGGTTTTCTGTTTCAAAAAATGTAACTACGATGACTTAAATCATCTTTTATATAATACGAATTGGCATGATTTACTATCAATTCATTGTTATACTCCAGCAGCTATTGATTCCATAATTGCAAAATTTTATGGAAAATTATCAAACTTTTTTAACGAATGTGTTCCTAAATTAGCAATGCACAGACTTAAAAACATAAAAAATAAACGTTTTAAAAAATATAAAACAACTAGCTTGCTGTTTGATTATAGCAGATTTGCGGTTTCACGTGCTGAATATAACCTTTTAAACACAGAGCTGTATAAAAACTATATATCAAATATTTTTTTTTTTTTTTTTGCATATTCTTTTTATTGTATCTTCATTTTAAATGAACTAACAATAGGTATTCAAATCCTAAAACTAAAGTTAATCAAGATAAGTCCAGCCAATGCTAGACAAAATCTAGTTTTCAAATTCGATAGGATATAATGAGCAACTTGTATTTATTCATCTGAGAGCGGTGGTGTCCCTCCTTCTCAGACGGCTATGACCGGGATGTTGTAAGATGTCTCGAGCGAGGGGATTTGGATGAGTTTCCAGCTTACCCAAATAAAGGGCCACGTGTTTAGTTATTTCCCATTTGACAAGTGGAACATCAAGATCGTTGTGTATGTTGTTGTTTTTAATATACCAAGGAGCGGTAGTTATCATTCGTAGAATTTTGTTTTGACGGCGTTGAATTTTCTCAATATTGGAGTTGGAGGCAGTGCCCCATAACTGGATACCATAGCACCAAATTGGCTTTAAGATTGAGTTGTAGAGTAGAAGCTTACAATCGAGCCGAAGGACGGAGTTTCTGCCGATGAGCCAATGAATTTGGGCTGCTTTCAGTTTCATTTGAGTCAGCTTAGCATCTATATGTGGTTTCCATGTGAGGCGACGGTCCAGATGAATACCAAGATATTTCACGTGGGAGTTTTGAGGCACTATATGGTCATTAATACGAATAGGGGGACATGATTCCCTACGTAGAGTAAATGTTACGTGGGTGCATTTCTGTTCATTTATTTTTATTCCCCATTTTCTTGCCCATTTTTCCACTTGCGTTACGTGGTGCTGTAATTGAATCGAGGCATCTTTTGGATCTTTGTGAGTACTGAGAAATGCCGTATCATCAGCAAATGTTGACGTGTGAATTTCATTGTTTGTTGGCATGTCTGCTGTGTACAGCAAGTATAGAATTGGTCCTAAGATACTACCTTGAGGGACGCCAGCACCTATAGGTTGAGGACGGCTTAAATAATCACCTTCTTTAATCATAAACTGACGGTCGATTAAGTATTTCCATAGTAGGTGTTGAAGATTCACCGGCAAGTTCTGCTTTAATTTAGATATCAGGCCTTCATGCCATACTTTGTCGAAAGCTTGAGAGACGTCAATAAAGAGTGCTGAACAGTATCTCTTTTCCTCAAAGGTTTTTCTTATGACTTGTACCAATCTATGTGTTTGTTCTATTGTACTGTGTTGACGTCTGAAGCCAAACTGGTGATTGGGAATGCAGTTGTTTTCATTCAAAATCGGAGTCAGCTTGGTTATAAGCAATTTCTCGAATAATTTGGACATAGTTGGTAATAGACTTATTGGCCTATACGACTCAACTTTGCAAGGATCTTTTCCCGGCTTAGGAATCATCTTTACTAGTGCAATTTTCCAAACCGGAGGGTAGTACTCAAGCCGTAAGATAGGATTAAAAAGAAAGAGGATTAATCTTTTTGCAATGCGAGGCAGCTCAAAAATCATTTTATTGCTGATTTTATCAAACCCAGGTGCTTTTTTAACATTTAAATTATCAATAGCCTCAACAACCTCCAGATATTGAAATCTTATTTGTACAGGTGGTCTGGCAACAACAGGCGGTAGTTCGCTAATGTCAGTATCCGTATTGGGATTGAATACATTTTTTAAATGACTTACGAAAAGGTTGCCTTTTTCTTCGTTATTTCGTGCCCAAGATCCGTTCAAAGTACGCAGTGGAGGTTTTGCGATTACGGGTTTTCTTAGATTTCGGACTGCACGCCATAATGAATAATTTGACTGGGAAGTTGCGTCTAGACCTTCCAGATGTTGTTTGAGAGACTCTGCTTTTTGCGCTTCTAGCAAGATCCTAAGATTTTTTGTACATTCTCTCAACCTAGTTTTAAGTTGGGGCGATCTGTGTTGTTGCCACTCTCTTCGGACTCTCCTTTTTTCAGACAATAGTTGCTCAACATCTGCAGAAAAAACTCTGTTGTACCTATTCGGGCGGTAAGTGGAAGAAGCATGTTCTGCGGCTTTCTCGACATGTTCATTAAGACTTTTTATACAGGCATCGATGTCTTCAGCAGTTTTTAACGGGAGTTTCTCTGTGCAGTGAGTGCTGATGTATTTTTTGTATTTTAACCAATTCAGACGTTTGACAAGAAGTAAGGCATCAGTTACGCTTTGCTGAGGACTTCTGATGGTGATTACAGTGGGTGAGTGATCTGAAGAAAGATCCAGTGAAGCCTCGACTTCAATGAGTTCCGGGGATACTCCTTTCGCCACGCCGAAATCGATAACGTCAGGAATTTTTTGCTGGTCAGTTGGCCAATAAGTTGGTTGACCAGTTGAAATCACATTCAGTCCCATTTCAGACAGGGAGTCGTACAAAATACGACCTTTAGGGCTAACGAGTCGTGAGCCCCAGAATGTATGCTTAGCATTGTAGTCGCCAGCCGCTATGAAACGGCTACCTAGTGATTTGTAAAAATCTCTATACTGATCTTTTGTTATTGAAAATCTGGGCGGACAGTAAACTGACGAAATCACGAGGTTTTGACAAAAGTTCTCAATACAGATGTTGTTGTTGAACACTCTGAAAGACCACCCAATGAATGGTGTTTGATTCGCGATTTGACCAATATTGCCGAGCCACCACATGATCTATCTCTGGGGTCCTTGGTGACGTAGAATGTATAACCACTTATTTTAAAAATGCTTCTCGACGTCATATGAGTCTCGGAAATCAGCATTACATCAATTTTCTTATTAAAAAGAAAATATTCAAGTTCATTTTTGTGTTGGCGTATGCCGTTTGCGTTCCAGAAACATATTTTGAGACAGTTCATGGTCTATTAAGTATGGCCTGCAGTAGCGTGGACTGCATTTTTTGCATCTCCTGCATCATACTTGTCATGCTTGTCATGAAATGGTTCATGGATTGCGCCAGATTCTCCATTATACCTTCAAGACGGCTAAAATTGTGGCTGTTTGTATCATTTATTGGTGATTCATTTTGCAGTGTTGGTTGGTTAGATCTGAGCACGTTGGCATATGAAAATTGGCTAGTGGATGCTTGTACTACGGGGGGAATAATTGTAATAGGTACTTTTGTCGTCTGGGTAGGGGTAGAAGCGGGTTTGTTGATCAAGGAGCGTTTAACGACCTCGAAAACAGGGCAACCCCTGTAGTTGGCAGTGTGGTTTCCACCGCAATTGCTGCATCTTTTTATCCTGGAATCATCCTTAGGTTTATCGCACTTTGAGGTGTCATGAAGATCCCCACAAACAACACAAACAGTAGGCAACTTACAATAAGATTTTGTGTGACTATATTCTTGGCAGTTCGAACACTGTACTGGGCCAGATCGCTTATGAGGTTCTTCCACTGTAACTCTTCGGTGCATTATGAATTTCAAGTCATATATAGGATGTGTTTCATTTTTCTTCAGCTTAACATCACCAGGTTCTAACTCCACTCTAAATAATGGTTGAGGGATCCTATCTCTGTTTCTTATATTTGATACTGCCTTGATTTTAAAGCCTTTGTCGGCCAAACTGCTCTTGATCTCCTCAGGATCAACAAAATAATCAATTCCCTTAATTACGACTTGTAGACCTTTTGCGCTTTTAAGTTGATACGTGTAAAAATTCTTTTTGCGTTTTTCAAATTCCGAAACTATTCTCCGATAGTCGTTTTCATTATTAACCTGAATCTTTGTTTCATTAATATTGCCACGCTTAATTGGAGTCACATAAAAAGAATTTTCACCAATTAATGAAACTAATATTTTTATAAGTTCGTTTGAATTTTTTTCTCTTAAATATATTGGAGGTGGTTTTACTGGCTTAATCACAGCGTTAGGGACATCATTTTTCTCTTGGAGGATGGCAAAACGATTTTGCGAGCGTGGCTCTTCAGCATTCTTTGATAATTTTGCGGCTGGTGTAATTTCGGCAGATTTTGGGCTTCTGCCTCTCTTCGATACTGTTATATAACGGTCCATTCCTACCTGTGTTTTTTGTTTTTCTTCAACAGCAACTATAGGAGCGGCCTTATTTGTAGGACTTAATGTGCCTTTTGCGGCTGTTGACGTCTCTCCAATATTTGATAACGAGGACCGTGAAGAAGACGGTCCTTCAGTGATTTTTCTATTTAAATTAAATATGCTTTGGGCTAAGTTTGTGCCCTGTTCAACACATTTATTCAAGTTTGGTGCACTTGCACTTAAATTCAGATTTGTGCTTATTTTTGGTTTCACAGTTAAGTAGTTTTTATTAAATTCGGGATTTTTAATGTTCTCATTACTAACACTTGCCGAGCTCAACACGAAATAAGCATTTCGGCTCTGAGGCCCACTCGCACTGTTAGAATTGTTACTCATTCACTGTCTCACTGTATTTAATTTTCTAGTTTTCAAATAATTAAAAATAAATTATTACAATTTATTAATTTTTTATTGCACCTAGTGCAATTATTTGACTTTGTAAAGTTTTTCACCTATTACGAGTTTTTTTCCACTTTTTTATTTAATTTAACTTTTTACACTTTTTCACCTATTACGATTTTTTCACCGAAAATTCAGCCGCACTAAAAGTAACACGTCCGAACAGTTCGATGTATCAAGCTACAATGATATATCAAATATGAAACATAATTCTTATTCCTTTATTCAAATCTGGCAATAAGTCAAATATAATAAATTATAGAGGCATAGCTAAATTGAACGCTATTCCAAAGCTATTTGAAAAATGTATTACTGACTCTCTCGTTCATCAAGTATCTCCCTTACTTACACCCTGTCAACACGGTTTTCGTAAAGGATCTTCAGCTATGACTAACATTCTACAATTAACTACTTTGGTTAATGAAGGATTTACTAGTGGTCAACAAACGGATGTCATTTATACTGACTTCAGTAAAGCCTTTGATAAAGTTAATCACAAACTTCTGCTTAAAAAATTGGATAAAATGGGTTTCGATAATACTTATTTAAGCTGGTTAAAGTCATATCTGTTATGCAGAACACAGTCCGTTAAATTTAAATCTGCAAATTCTAGAAATATTTTGGTAAAATCCGGCGTTCCGCAGGGAAGTCACCTGGGCCCAATTTTATTTTTACTTTTCATCAACGATTTGCCTGAGGCAATAAATTATTCTAATATACTGATGTTCGCAGACTATGTTAAAATATTTTTAAGCTTCAAGCATTCACCAGATCACAGTTATCTCCAAAAGGACTTGGATAATTTTTATAATTGTGTTACATTAATTTAATGGAACTTAATCTCAAAAAATGCAAGCACATGACTTTTTCGAGAAGGCGTGACGCTGTTGTTCACTATTATATCAGTGGTCATAAACTGGAGTCAGTAAGCGTTATTATGGATCTTGGTGTTTTGTTGGACGGAAAATTAAACTTTGTACAACATATTACGATGGCTGTTAATAAAGCTCGAGGTATCTGGGCTTTCATAAAACGATGGGCAAAAGAATTTAAGGACCCCTTTATCACTAAAAGATTATTCACGTCACTTGTAAGACCGATTTTAGAGTATGGCTCAATTGTATGGGACCCCTACTATAACGTTCACATTAATCTTATCGAATCTGTTCAGAAACAGTTTTTAATTTTTTGTTTAAGAGATGTTTATCGAGGATACTCTGCGCTTCCATCATATTCATCACGACTTGCTTTGATTCGACTACCAACATTAAAAAACCGAAGAATTATGCTTAACGTTTCATTTCTTGTAAATCTTTTAAATGGTAATGTTTCATCAAATTTTCTATTAAGTAAAATATCATTGAATGTTCCTCAACGCACATTACGATTCAATAACCCACTATATGTTAAAATTTTCGAACAAACTATGAGATGGCAGATCCGTTTAGGAAATTATGTTGTTGTTTTAATGAAATGTTTAACTTTATAGATTTTTCTTTAAATATTGATGTTATTAAACGCAATATTATATTAAGTTTGAATGTGTAATTTGAGTTATATTAAGAAAATTGTTAATTAATATTTAGTCTGTAAGGATTGTATCCATAGACTTAATTAAATAAATAAATAAATAATTTTAACAGCGATCCGAAATCCTTTTATAAATTTGTTAATTCCAAAAAGAAATCTGGTGGCTTCCCAAAAACAATGAAAAACGGTGCTAACGAATCCAGTGACGATCATATAATAAGCAACTTGTTTGCTGATTTTTTTCCTCCATTTACTCTGATTCCCAATATGATTTACATGAATACCCACATCCAATTGCGGCCCATCAAACGATACACTTTTCTCCAATCCACACAAATCAGATTTTAGACTCCTTAAAATCTGTTAAGTCTTCATACCATATGGGTCCTGATGGTGTTCCTAGTTGTGTTCTGAAGAATTGCGCACATGCAATAGCTACTCCATTAAGCATAATATTTAATATATCCTTAAAATATGGTTATTTTCCTCAGTCGTGGAAAGATTCCTTTAAATCTGGCAGTAAGTCATCTGTCACAAACTATAGAGGCATAGCAAAGTTAAGTGCAATCCGTAAACTTTTTGAAAAGTGTGTTACCGACAATCTCCTTTATCAAATTTCGTCCCTACTCTCTTCCTGTCAGCACGGTTTTAGTAAAGGTCGTTCAACAGTAACTAATCTCATGCAACTGACCACTATAGTAAATCGTGGATTTATTAAAAGGAAATTTACAGATTGTATTTACACGGATTTTAGTAAAGCTTTTGATAAAGTCAATCATAAATTACTTCTGATGAAGCTTCATGCTATAGGACTTACACACCGGAGCTTAAATTGGATTAAATCATATTTAACAAACCGAAAACAAAATGTTGTTTTCAATAATACTACATCAAAAAATATTATTGTAAGTTCTGGAGTGCCCCAAGGCAGTCACATTGGTCCAATTTTATTTTCTTTATTCATCAATGACTTGCCGTGCGTAATTAAATATTGTAACGTCTTAATGTATGCCGATGATGTGAAGATATTTCATAGCTATAACAATAACATTGAAAAAAATTTGCTGCAACATGATTTAGATGAACTATTTCAATGGTGCGTGCTTAATTTAATGGAACTGAATCTGAAAAAATGCAAACATATGCGTTTTTCAAGAAATGATAACGCTTTATTTAACTTTACATTGGGCGGACATCAACTTGATTTGGTTACGGAATTTTCGGAACTTGGAGTACTTTTGGATCCTAAATTAAATTTCAGGAAACACATATATATAATGGTAAACAAAGCTCGTGGTGTGTTGGCTTTTATAAAACGTTGGGCTAAGGAGTTTACTGAACCAATCATTACTAAACGGTTATACACATCTTTAGTCAGACCAATCTTGGAATATGGATCTGTTATTTGGGATCCGGATGCGGATTATCTTAAAAACATAATAGAATCAGTGCAAAAACAGTTTCTTCTTTTTTGTTTGGGTAATTCATCATGGAACCCTAACGTCATTATTCCTCCTTATACTACAAGGCTTGCATTAATAAAATTACCAACGTTGGAGAGCAGAAGAACTATGCTTAGCGTTTCATTTTTATTTAACCTAATAAATGGTGCAGTCTGTTCTGACTTCCTACTCAGCAACATAAACTTTAATGTTCATCATCGATTAACTCGTTTCTACATTCCAATTTATATTCAAATTAATCAAACAAATTATGCTAATTCTGATTCTCTTAGAAAATTGTGTAAACATTATAATTATTTTTATTTTCTAATTGATTTTTCTGTTAATGTTAATGTAATTAAACGTAATATCACTTTGTACCTTAATCAGTGTAATTAAATGGTTGTCTAATTTTTTTATTATTTTGTGTATTATATGGATTTTTTGTAATTGGTCTGTAAGGATTTATTCCGTAGACCTAAAATAAAATAAAAAAATAAAATACATATTAGTATTAACGGGAATTTCGAAAGTGGACCTTATATGAAGGATATAGTCAAATATCGACCGATATTTTTAAAATCCCACTTGTTGGATTTTGGCATATATATAAATGATCCGTGTAAAATATTGGATCAATATCGTTATTTATGAAAGATTTACGAGTATTGAAGTGATTTTCGGAAGAACGCTTCATATGATGAATATGGGCAAATGTTGACCGAAATCTACATTTTTCTGTAGTATGATTTTTGTGTATATGTAAATGCTTCATGTAAAGTTTTGAGTCGGTGCCTTTATTTATAAGATATATATAAAGATAAATGACTTTTTCGGAAGTGGTCCTTTATGGGAGCTATGACCAAATATGGACCGAACAAAACAAAATTTCCTTCTGTTATTTCTTTTTACAGGACACTTATTTTTGATTTATAGGAATTTATTTATCATTAAGCCATATTTCGAGAATGTATGAGGGCTATGTTTAAAAATATCAAATTTTTATGGTGGTGGTCTTACTTTTTGGGCCAAACCTCTAGTTCTACTATACTGATTTTGCTGATTTTTAAAACCACCTTGCTTATAAACGGTTTTTTGTAAACTCTGTATATTTTGGTTGCGTCTTTTGGACGTGCACAGAGACAGGCAGATAGACAGAGAGACAGACGTACATATCTCAATCGACTTAGAATTCCATAAGGATCAATGATCTTTCCAAAATGGAAAATAATAATTTCCGGCAAATAAACAATTAATAAAAACAAAATGCAATCATGTAGTCAATTTTGCACAAGTGTGTCTTTTGATATAATTGTATGTAGTTGCGTTTTATATGACTTAAAAAAATATTAGATTGATATTAATTTAATTGAATGTGGTAAACACTTTTTTCGAAAAATGTTTAACTCAAATTACACTGTGGAACATTTTTGGGATTATTGTCTGGGGGGTGAGAAATTCCAAGTCAGGGTGATGGTACTAGGTCAGTATAGTAAAACCCTCAAAGGGTTTGGCGTTCGTATGTGTCAGTTTTTTTTTATGACCTTTTAAATTTTTTCCTTATCTTGATGTTTTTTCGCTTAAGCATGGTATTCTGTTCGTCATTTCGTGCGAAATACTATCAAAAGTCCATATAAAAAAAATTGATGCGAAATAAATGCGAACTAATGCTGCTGAAGTTGTACTCTGTTCTTGTTGTGAAAAATTGCGAAATGTTTCTGGCATCATGTTTTTTCCACCAAAAATGTATATGGCAACATTTTTTTTCAACTACGAAATAATGTAAGCGGCACTTATTTCGCACGAAATTGAAAACAACAGCTGTTTAGATTTTATTTGTTATTGTGTTTTTAATTTAATAATTTCGCACAAAAATTATTCAAATTGAAAATAGTATTAATAAAACAAAAAATAATAAAGACAAAAATAAATTTAGTGAAACTGAGAAGCGTCTAATCATATCGGAAGTACGAAAAAGAAAAAAATATAAAGAATAAAACCAATAAATTACATTGCAACCGCAACGCCATAAAAGCATCATGGATAATAACATAATTTTTGTATCCATTTCTTTAACACATAAAAACATATGGTTTTTGTTTATATAAAAGAAACAATGTTGCATACGTAAAGGCAATAAAAACGACAATTTTATTCTAAATCGCGGCATTGTCACCACTTGCTAATTGTCAAAATTTTCAAACGAAATAATTGATGTTGCTCGACAAATTTCGCAAATTTGAACAGAGTACCATGCTTAAGTCGAAAATTAATAAAAGTTAAAATATTTAAAAAGCTGTGTTGAATAGAAAACGTTAAATCAAAATGAATAAACAAATATTACTGGATATTGATATTGTTGTTGCGACAGAAGAGCTTTTGGATGACAGTCAACTGTTATTGAAAATTCCACGTGAAACAATTGCCACTTTAATTATTTCGCTGTGAAAAAATAATGTTGCCAGATACATTTTATATGTTTTTTTTTCACAAAATGAACAGAGTACTACTTTTGTAACATTTTTTCATGAAAATTTCATGTGAATTTTGTTAACATGTATTTTGACAGCATTCCACTTGGAATTTTGAAGACAGTACTATGCTTTAGAACAAAATGAAATTTATGAATTCAGAATTTTATTTACTATATACATTATTATATTATGTACGAGTATATATACATATGTACATACAAACTTATATTATTAAAACAAAAATTCTAAAATTTTAATAAAACTTTGAATTTGAAACAGAAGCCCACTTTTCTAAAGCATATTTTTTGTTGACCTCTTAACCCCTGTTAAATGTTCATTAAATGAATTAAAATCTATGTCATTATAAAAGTTCATTATACACATACATATACATATGCAAATAAGTATGATATGCATGATTTCTTTCGAACAAGAGAATTGTAAGAAATTTACAATGAATTTAATTAGTACAAACATGTCATAATTACTTCCAGGAATGTTTTCTTTTTATACGAGTACGCTTGTAAATATTAAATTGTTTAGTTCAAACTCAACCATTCATTCTTTCAGGCTCACTCACTCACACACTCATTCATGCATTTATTCATTCATACATTTATTAAAGGTGTTCAAAATCATTCAAAACAAATCCCATACATAATAATCATGTGTATTATAAATGAATTAATGTATAATATTTAAGTATATACTTATTTGTTTATGTAGACATACATATTTAGATATTGCAAACATTCACACACAAACATGTTTACATAAATTAGTATATACTTAATGGCACATAATGTGGACATTTACGTATAAATGTGTTTATAGAAGTCTGCCCCCATAAATGAATCTGATTAAGTGATTGTCTGCATTATTATAACTATTTATGTATGATTATTAGGCTGGTTTCGTTTTTATTGAGTTTGTTCGCAATATAGGACCGGTATTGGGAAATCGATATTTGAATTAATAATATTGGCAGATTTTCTTTAAATATATAATTATGTTTCATAAATGTAGAAAGCATTTTCGTTTTTATATAGTAAACATTCTTTAAATTGTACGGGATTACAAAAATTATTTGGATAAGTTTTACATAATATGTAGAGTGTATTTTAAATAAATTCATTGAGATGTATTGTTGGAACTGGGTACAATGTATATTTCGCTGGTGCTTGGTCCAGCTTATAAGGTAATCTTTCCTTGTAAAGAATAAAAATCATATCATATTATAGTTTGAAAAACAACAATGCACAGCTTTCTTTCACTATGTCATTTTTGTTGGCAATTGTATGAAAACGGGTTGTCATATGGCGTCATCTATGTTCTCACAAAAATGGCATAGTGAAAACCAAGCATAAATGCAGTAGTGATTTTTATTAACCCATTAACGCCCAAAAGGAAACTGTAGGTGAAAAAATGTTTTTGTTGTTATTTATTAATTCAATGTTAACTAAATAAATGGAATAATAAAAAAAAACTTAAAAATTTGTATTCACTTTTTAGAAAACTGGGTGTCCTCATATGGGGACATTGGGCGTACTAAGTATGAAAATGCCCAAAACAGTTTTTTCAACGCAAAACGTTTTTGTACATAATACACATCTCCAGCGACATTTACTATGGCAAACAACACATCGCAATTGGTTTACAATCCGTTACGGATTACGACCGTTGTTTTTGAGATTAGGACCAACTACAGTGGATGATATTTGACGCCACTTTAATGCTTTGGGCTGCAAATAGGACCGCGCAATACTCCGTCTGAATGATAGTTGGTCCATCAGAGTGGTATTTTCAGCTTTACATAGTATTACGTGCCAATCGCCAAGCGTTACTTACTGCCAAATCTAAAATATATTCAAATATTAGCCACCACTAGTTTTGCCTCTCATGATTTTCGACTATGTTTTCGACTTGGTTTTCGACTACCAAATCAAGAACACTGGTCAAATATGTTTTCAAACAAAAGTCAAGGGCTGTGGCCGTTCACATTTTTAACGAAATCATCAACTCTACTACTTATTGCATCATTCCTATTATATGTTGTGCTATAAGTTGGTTCTTCACGTCTCCATCTAGAATTTTGTTGGTTATTTTGATTCTCTTTTCTTAGAAAACTTAAGAGTGGCTCATCATCACTATCACTCCAATCTGGCGTAGAATTATCATTTTGTGGTTTTAAAGCAATTTCTATTTCTCCCGGTACATCATTTGTCATATTTGTACAAAGTAAATCTTGTTCATCACCTTTATCGACATCACTTACAGCAGCAGCATCTGGTGGCATAACTAAAATATCATATGTATCATCATCATCATTTTCCATTATGTAATTAACAGCATCTTCAAGTCGTAAAAAGCTGTTCCGACCTCTAAAAAGATTTCTGTGCGTCATATTGAAATTGTAGAATTTATTAATACTTTCGCCCGTTGTCCCCAATTGGGGACAGTCGAATAAAACTATCCCTTCTAAATCACTTTTTTACTTTTTTGTCAAACAAATGGAATTTAAAGATTGTTAACACTCTAAACAAAATATTTTGTGGATAAAAACGAATTTTTAAATCAATAGTATTGAAAAAAAACTGGAAGATGATCAACAAAATACACCCGAACAAAATACAATATTAGAAATACTAAATACTGCAAATACTTCTCATTTTATAGCACGTGTCTCTGATTATAAGTTCAACTAAGCCTAAAGAAGCGGTATATATGTTTAAATTAACTAAAATATCGGTTTAAGTTAGAGTTTCAAGCTTTTGAACATGTGTACTCATATGGGGACAGTGGGCGGTAATGGGTTAAATTGACACTTTATTCACATATGAAGCATGAACGCCAATAAAGGCTTATAAAACATTTAATAAGTTTTGCAGAACCATATGCATATTTTGCACGTGCAAAATTTCTGCACAATATCCCGAACATTTGTTACTGGTCTTTGTCTAAACTTCAATTAAATCCATCCATCATTTAATGTGATTAGAAATTACTATTTGTATAAATTAAAGAGTGAATGTTGTTGTGCAAATTTGAAGAAATAAAGGTATGTTACAATTCAGCTTGGAGCTTTTATTCGCAATTTAATGTAAGAATCCGGTTTATTTAAAGGTAAAAAATTAACAATTGGTATCTCCTCTGATCAAGTGATCCTTTTATTTGAAGAATTTTACTAAAAGTATTTTTAAAATTGGTTTTTTACAACACAAACCCCTGTTTTAGTTTTATACGCCGTTACCTAAGTAAGCATGTTGAAACTTATCGCGTTAACCATTTTGTATCAAATAGCTCACAAGTACGTTGATGTAAAAACTCTTAATAACACGGATTATGTTTAATTTGCCATTCTGAATTTATGATTAAAATATAAATTCATATAACTCTCTAGGAATTATCAGACTGTGTTAAAATACTTTTTCCATATTAAATAATTTAAATACACGATAAATGTGAGATCTCCATAAAAAATTTACGTAATTTGCACAAAAAAATTAAGTAAATAAGTTGGTTAAAATGTTGCAATCGTTTTTAAATAATGTTTCACCAATTTAAAAGAAAATATTATTTGTGTTAAATATTGTTTATATGCGGAAGATAGTATTTAATACATTAAAATTCAAATGATTTTGACAACAAGCTAAATGATAATTTTTTAAAGATATTTTACTACATATATTCTGATCTTGAAAAAGAAAGAAAAAAATTTTAATTTCGCAAAACTTTTTTAAATTCAATAAAACATGTGCATTCTGTAATAGTCTGACTTCATCTTTAAAATGCTTACTTTAAAATATATAATGCGTGGTCATGAAAACCAGTTTCAACAGTTTATCGACTCTAATTTCTGTTGCATGGTTTCTGTAAGTCCAGATATAAGATTATTAAAAAAACCGTGTGTCTCAAAGCATATTTCCATTTACTTAACTTTAAAATAATCGTGACTTTAATTCAGAGTCCAGGGCATTATTATAGTTTCGGGACATGGGTATTAACTCAATTTTAATTAAACGCTATAATATGTTCAGTTTTTTGTTGGCCATCCTAATGTATGTACAAATATACATACTTATGTACTTATGTACCTACATACATACATACTCAAACATACTCACATACACATGAATACGTTTAAATTGCGTGTGTGTGTGTGTGTGTGTATATGTAACTAACTGTACATATACTATATTTGTGTAAATGATTGGGTACATGTTCGTATATACATATTTATATATTTAACCAGCTGATTATATGTGTCAAGTATATAATTAGAAAGTCATTGCTCTGCTCATTAAAGTTCAAGGTCCCATGATTCATTTAAAATTAGGCATACGTAAATGCGTACATACAAACACGAACACTTGCATTAAATAAAGTTGAATTAAGAAAGGCTCTTAATGCATATGATTATATATATGTAAGTATGCAAACAAGTAGATGCCATCGCATACACACAGCAGACATACTTACATATCTACATGCACATGTACTATTGTGTGCCGCATAATAATGGGTACTTATTTATTTATGTGCGTATGCACGAGTATGCACACACACACTTTCATGCTCACATACATAAGTATGTATCAAATTCCGATTCAACATTTCGATACATAAAACATATACTCATTCATTCATAAGTAGATGAGAATGAGTGTACAAATAATTATATGATTATAATAATAAGGAAAATTAGTTAAAATTTAAATAAACATCAATTAACGTGACACATAGTTATTAATCTTTTACATGTACAGCTACGTGCAACTAATTAAGGACACGATACTAACATGTGAGGTGGAAGCAAATAATACGACTGGTTTTATGATATTCTCCAAATTTGTCGTAGTTTAGTTAGTTTAACTCTTTCTTCTAGAAAATAATTGCATAATGTGTCAAATTAATTATTTATAAAACTGCGAGTCATATTTTCAAATAGGATTAATATCAGTACATATCATAAATTTTATAAAAAAGTATTTAAAAATTAATCAATATTTATAGTTTATATAGTTTCCTATATGCAGGCTTTCATTAATTTCATTAATTTAGTGTAAATAAAAGATTATTTATTTAATTTTCAATTAAATCCGACGTTTCGTTGGTATTCTTTCCAACTTCTTCAGGGATTTGAGTTTTTTATTAAAATCTGGTAACATTGTAAAAATACAAAAAAAAAACATTTAGTCAATAATAACAATAATTACAAGCTGAATTTTTGACAAATTACAATAATATTTTTTGTCAGTCTTTACATCAATTTATGATTTATATCACAGTAGTTTTTTTGTATATGTGGACAACACAACACAAAACTTAAAATATTTAAAAAAATTAATGTAAATTAAAATATACATATATCACAGAAAATTTGTCGTTTTTTCTTGGTCACAGTTGTTATTAGTACTAAAGTATTGCAATGGTGTAGTTTGCATTTGTATTGTCTTTGTCTTCTTTTGTGGTTATTGCAATTGTCGATTTTTGTTGTATTCTCAAGCACTCCAACGTGTATCTCTTATTTTCCCTTTTCTCTTTATCCAAAATTTTCACTTTTTCAAAGTTTGGTTTGTGTCCGTTTTCAATGCAGTGTTGTGCAAGACCTTGAAAGCCTGCATATAGGAAACTATATAAACTATTAATAGCAAACAAAAAAAGGTCGATCAACACTTATACATATAATCAATATTTGGTTGCACATCCCTTGTTATCGATAACAGCTTGACATCTGCGTTGTATTGATGTCACCAAATTTTAACATACGAGTACACTACAGAATGGCTCCCTAAGCTTTCTTTGTTTCGGCAAAGAGATCATTAAAATTGCTTCTTTTTACAGAGCCAAAGTAAGGCTTTTTACAACTTGCCATAAATTCTAAATTGGATTGAGATCAGGACTGCTTGAAGGCAGTCAAGAACAGTACTAAGGTTAAAAAAAACCTTGCTTGACATGATGAGCCGTATGCTTCTTATCGTTATCGTGTTGAAATTTCCATGTTATTGCCATGATCTCATCATATTGTCGCTTAGAATTCTTGCATACTGAAACTTATCCATATTTCCCTCAATTTTTTGCAGCGTCCCAACACCACGTTACGACATAGCACACCAAAGTATTATAGAACCTCCTACATTCTTCAAAGTGGCGCGGGTGTACTTTGGGTCGAATTCTTTCAACTTTTCGTGAAATTCTTCCAAACAGTCCAACTTCTCTCAATCGACGTTTTACTGTAGATTGCAATCAGAATCTCATCTGTTGATTTATGCGGAGTTTTTTCAACTCACATATAATCAGGGCAGCTTCACGAGCTGTCGTAGTAAGTTTTTTTTTTTATGGGCCACCATCTCTGTAGTCAAATGTATTCTAAAATTTTAAGGCTGCTGCGATTTCCCGATAAATGTTTCCATCCTGATGCATTTGTACAATAATCTTTCGAGTACTGACATCACAGGATTTGCTTTTACCCATGTTAAGCAAGTATTAAAAACTTTTCATATAATGAAAAACACAAAATTACTTTAATTTTAAAATGTTAATATTTTAATATTGATTTAAAATTATGTATTCAATACATGCCTGCTCACAGAATCAAACCCACCAACAAGGGATGATAAATGAGAAAACGAACTTTTAAAATAGTATTACATAATTTTTTAACAATTTTTTTTAATTGTATTTTAATAAACAAAACTTAATTACAATAAAAACAAAAGGTACTTTAAATTCATTGGTGCATGTAAAGTAAAGATAACAAAAAATAAATAAATACATGTAATTAATTATATGTACGTACTGTTTTTAGCAGTACGCGTACTGTTTTTTTTTTCAAATGTACCGTTTTATGCACAAGATTCAAAACAGTATGCAAATGTACTGTTTTTTACATGTTGTACTGTTTTTCGTTAAAAACTTATTTATATTAAAATTGAAAAAATACTGATAAAAAAATTGTTGTTCAGTGTATTGCTTTATTAAAAAAGGATTTATTTATAGGGGTTTAATCTACTTTAAAGTTGATTAGGAGATCAGTGTTAATGGCTCTAAAGCACTGGTGTCCAAAAAAATTTGTTTGTCCATATGAAATGAATACAACAACAATTGTTTCATGAAATGGACATCATTGCTCTAAAGGCATTTCTAAACATTAAACATTGTAGATTAACATGAAGAATATTAAAAAAACAAATTGGATTTCATAAATATATCGTTGTTTATACAACGTATTTAAATATATTTTTCGAAAGTCATGTTATAGGGGGTTAAGACAAAATGTTACTTGGATTTTTTTCAATAAATAATACTTCTTGATTTTTAAATAATAAATTTCTACACCATGTAAATTGGAACAGCATTATTCTTACTAAAAAATATTGAAAAAGGAGTAAAATTGAGTTGGCATTAAATTTAAAGTTCACTTTTGTAATGTAAATTAATACATATCAGAGATCGGCAATGAATCGTTTTTTTACGATTCACAACTACTCATAACATTTTAAGTATAAGTGGTTTTACAATATTGAAATTTAACTAATCTGAGTTACTCAAACTCACAACAACGGCGACTTATAAATGCAAGTGGATGTAAGTAAGTATGAGTACTACGCCGATATCGAGCTCATACCATTCACAATATGTTTGATTCATAAACCGCGGTATTTAGATTTACATTTTAAGAAAAATACTCACATACTTATCATTAAGTATTCAACTCATTTAAGTCATTAAAAAAAATTTCAGCTTATTCCGTTAGGTATTTATACAAAATAAGTAAAAAAGAAATATAAAAACATACAAGTAAGTTTATAATAAAACATATTGGGGAAAATATAACATTTATTATTTTATATCATTTTTATAAGTGGACTGTAAAATTAAACGACACTCGAGTGTATGCGAGTCATACTTATTTTTTTTTTATCGTCTACGTACATTGAGTTGAAGAGATTCTAAATAAACAACATCATACATGAGATTAAAGGCCCAACTATAATATGCATATGCTAGCTTAAGCAAATTGCAAAAGTTAACGAAAAGGCTGTCAAATGCATAACCAGTTCAGAGTTAACTTTCAGGTGGCTTCAATGACTTTGAAACTTTTTGTCCAGAGTTGCTCATTTATGTTTAAAAAAAATGTTTTTATTTTAACAAAAAGCCATTAAATGACTATATTTTATAAATATTATTATATTATTTTATAATTAAAAGAAAACTTCGTACCCGAAACGCATAATTTTTCCTTTTTTTTTAAATTTATCGGCAAAAGTACTAAAATGTACAGCTGTGGCAGCACTAAATTGTAAATAATAATAAACGTTTATATATGTTTTGTTAATTTTCATATTGTGTTTGCAAAAATGGAGAAAAAACTTAAAAATTTAAATAATATAAAAATATTAAAGTTAGCGCTTGAAGGCCTGCGCACATTAAAAGAAATAAGTGAACTACACTGTAAAAGAAGAAGACGCTCTTGTTCTGTCAGAGAAATAAACCACGACAGAAAGACATTTTTGTTAAAATAAAAAGGGCCTCTTTTATTGTAAAGGCACTTATTTGTTTCCGCATTTTCTATTAAATTTAAAATAAATATATTTTCTTCCATTTTGTTCAAAACAAAAACAAACAGCTGATTCCGTACAGAATGTGCGATCAGTTTCGCTTTTTGCTTAAGCAAATGACAGTTGAAAAACTTAACGAAAAGTTTCGTTAAGTACATTATAGTTTGCCACATACAATTTATATGTGTTCGCACGTTTGCTTAAGCTAGCATATGCATATTATAGTTGGGCCTTAAGTATGAATATAATGAGTACTTCAAACTTGAAAGATGAGTAGTGGTTTGATGATATTGAGACAAGTATGAGTGCGTATAAGTATAACAAATTATAAGTTATGATTCAAGTATACTCACTTTTTCAGTACTCATAACTGATCTCTGATACATATACAGGTTGATTTACAAAAACTAATAAATTTAAAACTTGGTATTACAAGCAAAGTAAAAATATTGTAAGCTAAAAGGACTTTGATGATATAAAAGATACAATATATCATTTAAATTGTATTTTCTATGTTTCCATACAAGGACCACATCTGAAAAAGACATTTATCCCTATATATATTGTACAAATATCGGTATCGACTCAAAACTTTGCACAGATCATTTAAATATATACAAAAATCATCCCACAAAATTTTGTGAATTTTGGTCTATTTTTAACCGTATGCCCCATATCTCTTCCGAAAATCACTTTAATACTCATAAATCTATATATATAAAATTAAGTGGCAAAACTTCCTGTTTGCATACTCCTCCTAGACGGTTTGCCCGATTTCAATGAAATTTTCAGGGGTGATTGGGGTCTGTGTGGAGGGTGCACATAAGAAATTTAATGTGTATATCTTTGCGCGGGGGTAGCGAAGCACACCGGGTTTAGCTAGTCTCTTATAAATAACGGTACCGATCCAAAATTTTACACCGAACATTTACATCAGTGGTGGCCAAAAAGAGAAATGGGAATGTTTAGTTGTGTTTAACAAAAGTGAGAGTGTTGTTTTCTTTTGTTTGCGTTGTTGAATTGTTTTACTATTTTTGCTTATATATGTTAAATGTTAACTTATTATGTTTTTTTTTCTTTAAGAAAACAGGTACGTAAGTTCTTTTCACATAGTATGTTATCTTAAAAATAAGTTTGAAAATATTATAATTAATTGGTTTTCAGAGGTTATGTGTGTTAAAATTAAGTATTGAAAGATTTAATAAAAATAATACATATACGTAAATTCAATTCAAATCGTATTTAATGATGATTTAATTTAAAAATTTATGATTTAATAAAAAATAAATATATATAAACGTAAATTTTATTCAAATCGTGTTTAAATTATGAGAATTATAAAATGTATTTTAATGTGCTGTTTGAATATTTTACCAGTGTACCTATTTCATAAAATTTAATCATAATTTATCAAACAAAGCGACGACAACCTGCCTTTGTTGATGCTGGTATGCAACTGAGTGAATTTTTTTGTTTTTTCCTCTTTATTTTTTGTTTGTTTCGTAAACGTTCGTGCTGTGTGTGTGTGAAACCCGACCAAACTTCGTCGTTTCAACAAGAGTTGGCCGTTACTGATTTACATACATGCCAAAATCAACCTACTAGATTTTGAGAATATCGGACCATATTTGACTATGTCCCCCATATAAGGTCCACTTCCGAAATCCACGTTAAAACTAATATATGTCTTAAATATACCGTTATTATCTTGAAATATAAGAACCATTTCCAAAAAACAAATAAACCCAAAAAATGTCTAATAAATATCGATATCGAACCAACTTTTATATGGGTAAGAAATTTTAATCCAGAAATGATATTAGTATCGGTTATATGTACGTAGGGGTTACATTACCGGTAAACGGTTAACCGGTTTTCCGGTTTTACCGGTCTTATTGATTACCGAATTTACCGGTAAATTTAAAAGAAAAATACCGGCAATTTCGGTAATTGTTGATAAATATTTCATTCCAATTGAAGTTAAATTTAAATATAAAATGTTATATTTTAAGAAATAAATTTTTTTATTATTAGGTTAAAATTAAATCACATTTAGTTAATCGTCATTAAATTATAAATATTCAGGCATAAATAATATATTACTTTATTTTGTTCAAAGAACGAAACGTTATATAATCGTTATAATAGATTTAATAATAATATAATGTATAAATCTTCTTATATATTTTTTGTTATAAAATAATAATAAATGTCCAGCTCTGTTGCTCAGTTGTCGCTCTTAAGTACTACGGCTATTCTGATTTAAGCCATTACTAAATTACACAAGTCTTAAATAAAATATGGGTATTCCCCTTGTTGTCGAGTGCCGAGTATACACACTTCATCTAGTGGTTGTAATTCTAGTTTGCAGTTACCAGCTATATGACATAGATACTTTTAAATTGTAATTTTAATTGAAAGTAAATTGTTTGATTTGATACAGAAGCACTTAAGCTGCATTCAATTATTTTTTCAGTTATTGTTACAGTTATATTTATATAGTAAGTATTTAGTGTACTAAATAGTTATTATATTTTATTTATAAAAAATGTTTCCCATTTAAGTTATGAATACTGAAAAAACAAAGAAGACGGTATGGGACTACTATAGACGAAATGGAAAAGATACGGCCAAATGCAACAACTGCAATAAGATATTAAAAACAGCAGGAGGTTCAACTAGTGGTTTTCATGCCCACCTTAAAAGTCAGCATCAAATAAATGTTTTAAAACGGATGAAACAAGATCCTTCCACTTCTTCCACATCTGTTGAATCTTCTCATCAAAGAGAGAATTTTTCAAGTGTATGTTCATCTAATAATACCCTACAACATTACTTCAAAAGGACAGTTGATGACTCCTTTTCTGCAGTAATTGCCAGAATGGTTGCAAGAGACGGATTGGCATTTCAAAAATTTTCCACGTCTTTCGACTTAAGAAGTCTTTTAACCGCTAAAGGCTATGTGGTGCCGAAATCTGCAATGTCAATAAAAAAGATGTTCATGGAGTACGGATCTAAAATTCGGAATGAAATTCGTGCAAATATTTCAGATAAAATAAAGAAAGGTGCTAAATTTAGCCTTACGTTTGATAAGTGGACATCGCTTAAAAATCGAAGGTATATGAACATAAATGTTCATACGGCCGGAAACATGTTTTGGAACCTAGGTCTTACAAGGGCACGTGGGCGCATGAATGCTGATAAATGTATGCAGCTAGTTGAAACTAAATTGGAAGAATTCGGGCTAAATTTTAAGAATATAGTTTCTATAACCACAGACGGTGCGGCTGTGATGAAAAAGTTGGGTTCAACGTTAGACACACACCATCAGCTATGTTTAGCACATGGAATACAGCTAGCTGTTATAGAAGTTTTATATAAAACTAACAGAATGCATTTACAAGCTAGTAATGAGTATGAGGATGCAGATGATGATACGGATGCCGATGAAGATGACCTGACTGACGGGTTCAGCTTAGAAGTTCACTCGGAGATTCAAACTGATGTTTCATACGAATCAATTGTACCAATTTTAACTAAAATTCGACGAACAGTAAAACTCTTTCGACGCTTACCCACAAAAAATGAAGTTCTACAAAGGCACGTCAAAAATGAGTTTGGAAAAGAAATCCCTTTGATTTTGGATACTAAAACTAGATGGAACAGCTTACTGGCTATGGTGGAACGGTTCCATCAATTAAAATCGTGTACCAGAAAGAGTCTGATTGACTTAAATATTGAAATTTCGTTTTCAGAAGATGAAATTAACTTAATTAGCATGATAATAAATGCACTGCTTCCTGTGAAATTGGCTGTAGAAGCTTTGGGTGCAGCTGACTGCTCATTGCTGACAAGCGATGCCACTCTAAAGTTCATGCTTGATGAATTATCTGCACAAAATAATGCTCTCAGCCGGGAATTAAAATGTCAATTAATTTTACGCATCCAAGAGCGACGCACAAGTTATTCGGACGTTATGCAGTTCTTACATAATCCGACAGAATTTAGAAATATTCATCTAGAGGATAATTATAATTTATTTAAACTACATAAACCTTCATTGATACAAACTATTGTGACGCTTATAGAACGATTGAACATGAGAAATGAATGTAACTCGACAAATGATTCAAACGAGTCTTTTGATGATGTAGAAGAAATCCCTGAATCAACCCAGTTAACAATGAAAGACAGGCTACAATTGGCCATTAAAAATCAAAATAAAATTGAATACAATTTCCAACGTAACCAATACCACGATTTTAATAACAGTAATAAAAAAAGAAATCGCACTCCTTGAAAAAGAACAAAAGCGTGGAAAGTATCTGACGATAGCGTTCAACCACCTCTTGACAGTAAAGCCGACGAGTGTGGAATCAGAAAGAGCTTTTTCTGCAGCAGGGTTAATTTGCACAAAAATTAGAACCAGCCTTAATGACAATACAATTGACACCATTTGCCTATTGCGAGCATATTTTAATACACGAGCATATCTATTCAAAAATTAAAATTTTCTCTTAATGATATAATATATTTTAACATTCTTATTTTGTTTTATTAATGAATTACATTTATTTTAAATAACTTTGTTGAACAATGCATTAAACGTTTTATTACTTTAATATATAACAATATATATTTCTCTTTACACAATTTTAAGCATTTATTTTACTCGTTACTGATAAACTTAAAATTAAACAGAATTACCGGTAAATTACCGATAAACCGGTTTTTAAATAAAAAATTTACCGTTTACCGGTAAAAGCAAATTTCGGTAATTTTATATGCCCTAGTTATACGGCAATTAAGCTACTGGATTTTGTAGCTGTCAGTCAATAATAGCTCCTAAATTAAGGTCCTGAATTGAGATCAAATTCAAACACAGAAGCCTCATCTTATATCTTATCCTTTTTTATACTCTGTATCTTAACATGTTGTGAATATGGAAAAATGTTCTTTTAACTCTATAAATTGTTAAATTACACTCAAGTTTATTATGAAAATCAGAGAAACTGTGAAAATTAGAGTAATAATCGGTAATGACGTCAATTATAAATAGTCAAAATTATATACAATTTCAAAACATTTAAAATAAAATCAAATTAGTGGATTACGAGCAACAGGTAATATTGTCTTTCAAACAATATATACAATACTAATAAGATTTGCACTAAGACTGAATAGAAAACACAGAAAAAGGATATTCTAGTCCAATGTAGTTTCGTATTTCTTATAACGTTTAGGTGGAGGGTATTAAAGATTCGGCATAGCCGAATATTGCACTCTAACTTGTTTTTTTATCAAACTGCATACACTTTACAATTGCTATTTTATATATGAAGTTTAACAACAACAAGAAAACATCAGCTGAATTCTAAAAACCACTTGCTATTTATTCCCAATGAACAAGTGCAAAAATCTATTCACAATATTCATTAAGTAAATAAGCGTTGCCATTTTATATCAATTAAAAATATGGTTGGGTTTGAAAAATTTGGAAATAGTACGAAATGAGCCACAGGGGTACTATCGTACTTTTTAGTTTTGAATTGTACCAACTTTATCATCCGTGTCACCAACAAACAGATATCAAAACACATAGAATATTGAAGAGCATGAATTAATGCAACAAGTTAACTTAAGTTCATGTATAAAAAATACGATTGCGTCGGCATACAGTATCACAGTAAAGTCTGCATACCCCCTTGAAAAACGGGGTTTTGGGTTATCTGTGAACAATTTAGCAATCAAGTTCATTTCCAACAAATTCAATCGAACAACAAACAATACATTTTGACCAACAATTTTTTCCACACAATATTGTTTTCTACACTTTTTGTTTCATTTGGGGGATTCACAAGGTGTCATAAAGTCATATGTCTTAAAATAATAACATGAAAAAATACGACTGCTGTGAACAACCCCTCATAATTCAGTGTGCTATTTTGAATTTAAATCAGCTGATTTAAAACAAATATAAAAATTAATATTGTTTTCCACAATGCCAAAAATAAGTGAAAAAACTAAAATAATAGCCAGTTTGTGTGAAAAATACATTTTAGATGTTGTGATGGCAAACTCAAGTAAATAAACAAAAAAATTTTATTTGTGATTAATTACGACAGCACAATAAACATAGCAAGCAAAGTTCTATTAATTTAAGACACTTTTTGTTTACAAAGCAACAACAATATTTTTAAACCATTGTAAAATGTTACAACATTATGACAATATAACATGATAGCACACCTTGTGAATACCCCAATTATATTTCCGAATTATTGTCTGAATGCTTGATTTTGGATGCCCAACTAGTTTTTCTATCTCTTTTAAAGATTTTTTTCATTATGGAACTTTACAATAAGCTCTCGCACTTTTACACAAATTTCTTTACTCATTTTTGTTAAATAACAAAATTAACTGCACAATTAACAACAATTAAACTTTTTTCTAAATAACAGTATCTCGTGAAGATGCCTGAAGTGTGTGGTAGCACTGTTTAAGTACGGAGTTACATTTTATTTACTTTTCCACATAGCCGTTGCAGACTTTTCTGTGTTTGAAAAATTAATTTTATATATTTTTGTTAATAAATATTGTGTGGAAAAAAATTTTTGGTCAGAATTTATTGTTTTTTGTTCGATTGAATTTGCTTGAAATTAACTTTATTGCTGAATTGTTCATAGATAACCCAAAACCCAGTTTTTCAAGGGGGTATGTAGACTTTACTGTGCCACTGTATGTGTACAACAAACAAACATATGTTACTAAAGGTACGGTCACATTTGGCAAATATTTGCCGAAAATGACGTAACCACTAAATAACATTTATTTGAACTCATTTGTTTACTTAAAAAAACTTTTTTTATTTAGGCCAAAGCACAACAAATATTTAGTTTTAATTTATTTGATGCTGTTTGATCTTGCAAAACTCTTGTAAGAGCAAACAACGTCAAACAAATTTGTGCTAAAACAAGTGGTTACGCTTTTTTGAGGAAATATTTGTCAAATGTGACCGTACCTTTATTGTTTATATTAAAATGATCCGTTCAAAAAGTATGCAAATGTACATATGTATGTATGTACATAGGCATCTCCATTAAATGAAGACTGGTATGTTTTTAAAATTGTTTAGTATTTCCCGGACTTTTCAAACTCCGGTAAACGGCATTAAAAATATTTTATGACTGAAAAACTAGTTTCAAAAAATACTCTAATGAAATTTCCAATTTAAATGTAATTTAAATACATATGTATGTCCTGTTTCACACTCATCAGTCCTGACTGTCAAGTCAAGTATTTTTCAATGAGAAGGATAAAGATAAAAGATAATTTTCTCTTTCCTTCTCATTGAAAAATACTTGACTTGACGAGCCAGAACTGCTGAGTGTGAAACAGGTCTATGTACATATGTAGGTATTATAAACAAGCACAAGCAAGTCTAAATATGCATAAAATTAGCAAGCTAAAAAACTAAAAAAGTGATAAGTAAAATGAAAGTGCTTTTCCAATTTTCAAAATAAGAATATCTTATTTTTGCTTTAAACAGAAAGGCATACTGACGGACTTAACTAGATCTTTCATTTGTAAATTTTCCAAAGGAATATACCCATAGGCTCATATATTATTATTACTTAAAATACAAATTATTTATATTATGTCTTTTATTTATAGACAAACACTAAAGTCGGTTCTTTTTAAAAACAACTTTAAACTTAAAACCTACTTTTAATTATTTTGTAATTATAGTTAAGGTCGTTTTAAGTTAAAGCGACTTTAACTGGGTGCCACCTCATATGTAGAAAATTATTTTATACAAACTGTAAAGAAAAATAAGCAAGTGGCAGCTTTAAACAGCTGTTATTGAAAATTTAAAAAAATAAAAACAAAAATCGGCAAAATAATAAAATTAGGCAGAAAAATTTAAGAAAAGTGTTTGCGGTAGAAAAAGGGAGAAGGAAAGATAATATCATAATTAGGCTATTTTGTCGTTGATTTTTTGATAACTCTTTACAGAAACAAAAAAAAAAAAAAAAAAGAAAGAGAAGCGAAGCGAATTGGGATACTGCAGAAAGAGATTTTTTTTACTTTTTTATGTTTTTGTACACATCCAGTTTTTTTTATTTGCATAAACAGCTAGTTAATTTTAAACCAGTGATGGAAAAATGAAAAATTGAAATGGTACTGACCGTCAGCAAAAAGAGTACTTTTTCAACATTTTGGTACTTTTTAGGAAACATATATTTTTATTCAAAAATAAAATTAAGAATACTTTTAAAAATAATTCAAAAATAAAATTAATTCAGTTTAATAAAAAAAACTATTATAACAACAAACTAAAAATTAATTAATTTGTATGTAAAAATATATGTTTCAAAAATGTTTATTTTTTGTGGGTTAAGATACTAAACATATGAGCATGCCTGCATTTTGTTAGTGTTAATGCCATATCATTAATAGATCGTTCACCAATATGTTTGAAGTTTTCAAACTCATATGATACACAAAAAATCTTAAACAAGAAATAAGAATTACAAAAATGTACGAAACATAAGAAATTTAAACAGTTTTATCAAAATAGTACCACAAACAACTTTAATTCTTTATGCATCTGTTTACTTTTGTAGATTAGCTTATCCCAGATCAAATAAAGAACATGAATAACGAATTTGTGCATTTCTTATGTTCTTGTTTTGAAGCCAATGTGGTCAATGATTATACAAATAGTAACGCTGGATTTCTAAACAGGGAACAAAGCAAAACAATCAAAGAGTACTATATATGATGTGGGGGTACTGTGGTATTTTTGTTGTGGAAAAGTACTGAAAATAGTACCATAGTATTGCATTTTCCATCACTGTTTTAAACTTTAAAGTTAAAGTGATGTTCAATTATTTAAAAGCAACTTCAGCTGGTTTTAAATTAAAAGTATGTTTTAGCGGTTAAAGTATACTTTTACGTGTCTATAGTTAAAGTAAAATGTACTTTTAACAAAAGTCAACTTTTTAACTATTAAAGTACACTTTTTTGTGTGGTTATGGCCCAATAGGTATAAACTGCAAACTGAAACTAATAAAGGTAAATATACATAAACAATTTGTGCTTATTTACATAAAAGCAATGTATAATGATGATGAAAACATATTTTTTTTTTTTACTTATTTAATTAAAATTTTTCAAAAATACTCAAATATGCAATAATTGGGTTTATTTATAATATATTTTCAACGTTGTTTATAGTAAATTAAAATATTTAATATGAGCAAAAGTAAACAAAACAAATATATGTACATATTGGCAATACTGTAAACACAAATTGTTACGTTATCTTTAACGTTTCGTCCAGTTTCCAGGCTGTAAATAGTGCTGCTCAATTTCCACAAAAATTATTATTAAAAACAAGTACAAAAAAACAGGGCGAATTTACACCAATACAATTTAACATACATATAACGAATAACTCAACACCGTTAAGTCCGTCCCTATTTGTAAGCGTTTCTGGAAAGTACTTGAATCCAATGACATTACCGTGTTAAAAGACTGAGTACAAAAAAGCGAATGTGTTTGTAGAGAAAAGTAATTAAAGAATACCATTTTAACTCAATGGTTTTAAATGTACATGCTGGATATAATAAAAGTTTTTATAACAAATGTGTTATATTAGTGGTGGGTACATTAGATTTGGAAACATGATCGGCGGCCGTAATGAGGAAATATGGGCAAAATCGTAATTATATATTAATTGCATTACGTTTTTGATATCCTTTATGTTAAAACTAATAATACTAATGAAAATATGAAAGTGATTGTGAATGTGCGTCTTATTGTAATCGGCAAAAAAAAAAGGTTTTAAAATTTATACTAGACAACAAATTAAAATCATCATCATATAGCAATATATGTAGATGTAGTAACTTTGACAATAAAAAATAAAAAATATTAAAAAGAAGTTACACATATTCCTAATACACATAAACATAATAAGATAAAACGTGATTCATATTTACCTGTTGCAGACGTTTAATTCGTGCAGCTTTATTGCGAAGACTATCAAAGATGCGAAATTTAAGACACGAGCTTTCCAATTCGTTTTTGCGCTGTTCCAAAATCGCATTCATTTCTTCTAGAATCTTTTCAAACTGCTTTATTAGTTTCTCCTCATACAGCAGTTGAGTTAATAAAATTCGATATAATTCAAGTGGCGTTGGATCGGAGTCGGCTATATTTGCCTATATAATATAAATATATTAGTAAAAACAAAAGACAATAGACCTGTTCTTAAAATATAACTTTGACTTGGATGGATTTAATTTGGAGTTAATGGGCCCAGTGTCGGAAATTGATTATATTTAATGTTACAAAATCTTTAACAACAATGCGTAAAATCCGAGATAGATGTAAAAAACGCCCTTCTTTAAAATAAGTACGTACCTAACACAAATTTAAAAGTTTGCTGAATTTATAATATCATAAATTATAATATGTGTAAATTGTAATATCCAAATAATTTTATTTGAGCCGCAAAAAGCATATAAAATTAAAAAACCAATATTTTATAAAAAACATTGTTCGCAATCGATTTCTGCCACAGGTTTTCATTATGCAATTTTGACTTACTCACTGCCACCGAAGGCAAATTAATGTTTAAAGTCCTATTTATAAAGAGTGATTCATTTCCAGTTTTATTCCCAATTTTATTTAAATTTTAATTTTTGTGTTTAAAATTAGAAATCACTCTAAATTTATCACTCTTTACATTTATATTAGGGAATTTTTTCTATAAAAATTTGTTTCATATATGAGTCAAACTCTTGTGCCAAATCTTTTCTATATAATCATATAATTATGTACCATAGAGACGCATTCTGAAAAGACTTTTTAAAGGGCAATGATAAATTATGGACCGATTTTTAACATTTTCAACAGAACTTGTCTTTTGTGTTTTAAATACTAAACAACATGTTTTACAAAAGGCATGACAATCTTTTTTGTGGTGGGTATAAAAACAATCCATTAAAATTCAAGATCATTTGTTCCTAAAAAAATTAAATAATATTTTATAGAAATAATAATATTTAAAATTCATTTTGTAACTTGTTTCTAAAACTACCTACATATATGTTTTGCGTATTATTAGAAATGCTAGAATTTATAGATAATAAAAATTACATTCCCACCTACTGCGGATATCTAGAATTATATTAAACACTTTGAGAGTTATATACATTTCTCAAGACAGACGGTTTTCAATGGTCTTAAATAAAAAAATAAATTTCCCGTATAAACTAAAACATATTGTTACGTTTTTACCTTTTAAAGGCGGTGGTTTATTTCCCTGAAATAAACCGGATTCCTTTTAATTGCAACTAGTTTCAAGAACATATAACGAGTCTTTGTTTATTCTAATGTACACAAAAACAATTTTATATGAACACTCTGTCTTTTACTACACCCTTACAGTTTGAGGACACTTTGTTGTTTACTCAACGACGACTCACTTTAAACTAACAAACATGAGTGACCCTTTTAGTCTATTAATACACTAACCATAATTTCTGGCTGGTCCGGATAAGATACTTTAACGTTCATGTCTATAATGTCCAGCCAAAGCCGTTAAAACTTAATGTTGATACCAGCCGTTAAATTTAAATTGAAATACAATTCTGTAACAATATAAAACTGCAAGAAATCGTTTGGCACATTTTTTATGATATGAATTGCATAGAACATGGATGGACTCCCATCTGCAGCCATAAATATATTTGTTTTGTATATAACTTTCAAAAATCCGATTCCAATCTTTACAAATTTTGTTTAACATATTCTAAAACAATCTTTTAGATTTTATAACAGTATGTATTTACGAGTATATGTATGTTATGTAATTGGTCAATTTAACATTTATTATAATGTTGCTAAGTGTCAATAAAACAGAATAAGAATATTATTACTTAATCTATAGGAAGTACGTACATTCAAAAGATTGTACTGAAACAAACAAGTCTCAACTTTAAAGTTAAACTTTAGTTAAATATTTTTCAAAATTTTCATAACATTCCACAAATAAATGCATAACATCTCCCTATATTAAAAAATGTACCATTGACTTCAATCACATCAGTTTCAATTACCTTGAAAACCTTGTATTATCTAATTATCTAATAATTTGAGTTGAACTTGGTGTTTGTATCTATTTGCAAAATAAAAAAGATATGTAAGTATATTAGAACGAAAACTAAAAAATTGACATATGATTAAAAATGTTTTTACATATTGTAATTTCTTTGCAAGTTGCGTAGTGTGAAAATTGTCAAAACGATTTGAGTCTTAAATCGCCTAAAATAAAAAATCACTTAATTTTTGTTCATTTACCCTGATTTTCCAAAGCTCTAGCCAATTCTCTAGTTTATAAACATAATTCTGCAAATTCTGTGATGCAACTTGGTGGTCCTTATGGACGCTGATAAAGGCTGTATCGTCTGCAAAAGTTGACGTGTGGATTTTGGGGTCTGGCGGCATGTCGGAGGCATAAATCAAATATAAAGTCGGACCCAGTATGCTACCCTGTGGCACACCTGATTCAATTGGCTGAGCGGTACGGTATAGATAACTTTCCATGAGTTTATGGGTGTTAGCAGGCAGAGTCGAACGCTTGGGACACATCAATGATCAATCGTTTGTCTTCAAACGACCCTCTTATCATTTACCAATCTGTGTGTTTGTTCGATGGTGCTGTGTTTAGCTCTGAAGCCGAATTGATGATTTGGGATACATTGAGTGTCGTTCAGAATTGGAGTCAACTTAGTCATTAACAATTTTTCGAACAGTTTAGAATTTGTCGGCAGTAGACTAATTGGCCTATATGACTCCACTTTGGTGTGGTCCTTTCCTGATAGTGATCAGTGACACCTTCCAATCTGCAGGATAGTATTCTAGGCGTAAAATAGCGTTGAAGATAAAGAGGATAATTCTTCTTGCTACACGAGGTAACTCCACACGCATTTTATTGCTGATTTTATCCATACCTGGAGCCTTTCTAAGGTTCAGAGTACCAATAGCGTTTTGGACATCATTAAAGTTTAGTCTTAGAGGTACATGCAGGAGGTCTTATAACAAGTGGTGGCAAATCAGATGCATTATTTGAGTTGTTTATAGTAAACACATTTCGCAAATGGTTAACAAATAATGTCCCTTTCTCGGAATCATTTCTAGCCCAGTCACCAGTCGGATTTCGCAAAGGAGGTTTTCTTCTCACTGGTCTTTTTGGACTAAGTGTATTGAAGTGTTAGGAGATTATATTGAAAAATAAAAATGCTTTTGAAAAACTAACTATTCTCTTTCTGTGCTAGGCTAAGAAGTTACCGAACCGCCCTCGTAGCTTGTTTTAAATTGCAAAATTAGCCGATTTTGCTATTTCCGACTTTCACTTACTCAGATCAAATTATGCATAGAAAAACCTCATGATTATTTAATAATAAATACAACTGATTACTAACTTACCTTGTAGGATTTGATTAAGGAAGGATCAAATACAACTTCATGGCCATAATCTGGCTTTGGCGGTTTTATAAATTCACGTGTTGAGGCCGTCAGTGCTCCTCTGACATAATGATACCTTAACAATATTTTGCGTTGAGATAAAATAAAAGTGCGAACCGCAATATCTTTGTCAGCTGGTACAAGTAAGTTGCGATTAAATTTTTCAACAATTTTCTATAAAAGAAATTAATACTTTAATATTATAATATCAATAATTCCTTGCTTGCTTTTTTTAATTTTAAGCTTTTTGGTTAAAATTTCACTTCAAAACATATTTGAAATATGTTGTTATTTTATAATTTTTGTACTTTAAATCGTTGATGGGGAACTGAAGGCCATATTATATTGTTTTCTAAATTATAAATTATTCACAACAACATATGTATAACAAACAAATTAGTTTTAAGAGTGTTTTTGAGTTAATGAAGCAAAATCTGCAATTATAATTTTTTTAAAAACAATATCACGTACTAAGTATCGATCTTAAAGATTGCCACAATTAATTTTTAAAAACGCATACCCATTATATTGTTGTGGGTTTGGTAATCTAGAAAAAGAACTTAGGAAATCAAGAACTTCAGACGGCGACAAAATTGTTTAAAGTTTACGGATCTAAGTAAAAATTACTTTTAAGAGTATTTTTAATTTCGTAGAATCGTATCATTACTCGCTGATAAATAAAATGGATCTTTACCCTAAGCCAAAAAAAATTGTCCAAAAAATAATGGAATTGTCAGTAAATAAATTTTTGTTATTAGTATTGTTTTATTAATTAAATTTAATTTGTACATAGAAAAAACAAAAAATAACAAAAAACTAGTTAGAGCACTACATTCAGCTGTGAAGAACCTTAAATACCCTCCACCTAAATATAATCACCCCTATCGTGAATAAAAATTCCACGTGAAATTTGTTCACTTTTCACATTTTCCTATTTAAATTCAGTGTTAAAAAAATAAAAGTGAACAAATTTCACGTGGAATTTTTATTTACGATAGGGGTGAATGAGAAATATATAAACTACACTGGTTTCAGGACTAGAATATATTCAGTTTTTTTATTCAGTTTTAGAGCAAATTTTACGAGCAATATAATTTCTTTTAAATATCTCGAAATTTGATCTAATTTTGACCATTAATAATTGATGTCATTACCAATTCTTTGCACTATTTGCAGAGTTTGTCTGATGATCATAACAATCTTGAATGTCATTTAACAATTTTAAAATTAAAAAAAAAAAAACATTTTTCCATATTCACCACAAGTTAAGAAACATACTATAAGAGATGTTATAAGATGAGACTTCCTTTGAAGGATTTGGTTCTTAATAACTTTATTTACAAGAGTTCAATGGGTGGCTTAGAAGTAGTTGAGGCTTATTTTGGTTGAATATGATCCGTGTAAAATTTTGGATCGGTACCGAAATTCACAAAATGCTTCAGTATGATTTTTATACCCTAAACCACAATAGTGTGGAAGGTATACTGGATTTGTGCTGATTTTTGTAACGCCTAGCCTAGTCCTCCCGAAATAGGGGTTGTCTGTCATAAATGTTTGATTTATATAAGTACGTATTCAATCAAATTTCGCCACATTTAAGTTGCACTTGAAGCCTAATCACATAACCACATTTCATATTTACAGAAATCACGGCATCCAGTGCGTAAAGCTAAATCGATTGCGCTGAATTCAGTGGGGCGTTGAGATAAAAAATGGAGGAAGTTGCCCAATAAATATTCGCGTAACTCGAAAACTGTTTAGTTTATTGAATTAAATAAAAAAACCGAAACTCGGCAACAAAATTATCTTTAAGTAGGACCAAAGTTTTTTTTTCGTTTTTCAGTCGTTTTGAAAATAATTTGTTTTTGGGCTGATTTCTGGTAAACTATCTAACTGAATATAAATTGAAAGATAATTTTTAATAAAGTAAACAGTTTTCGAGTTACCTGCTTTATTTTTTAAATAACGCTATATCTCGAAAACTAGAGCCAACCTAAAAAACGGTAAGCACCACTGGATTCAGCGTACTCGATTTAGTTTTATCCACTAGGTGTTCAGTTTGTCGGTAAAAAAAAGTGCCAAAATCGAGCACAGTGAAATTAGTCAAAGCTCCCATTTAAGACCTCGAAAATCGCTTTAACATGTATGTATAAACCTTTAAACGGTGTTTATATCGAAATAAAATTTAACACAAAAATATTTATATGCAAAGAAATCATGTCAATAAATTTTTGGACGATGGGGTACATAATAGTTCATAGCTCCCATATAGCGCCCATTTCTGAAAAAAAAAATGTTACACATGCACTGTAGGGTAATAGTCTGGCTTGACCGACTATACTTTCTTACTTGTTGTGTATGTAAATGACCTATGTAAAGTTTTGAGTCGGTAACAATATATTTTAATATATATTCATTTTTTTGGATGTGGTCCTTATGATTTATTTATTATGGGCCGACATCATAAAATTAAGTACAACAATTTATATTTCAATAAGAATTATTTGTGTTGAATTTCAACCTGGTAACAATATTTATATCTGATTTATGCGTATTAAGGTGAATTTTGGAAGTGTACTTTATATGGGAGCTACGGTCAAACATAGACTGAATTAATTAAAATTTCGTTTTGCATAATATTTATTTTTTATAAATATTGTATTGATGTTGCCACTTTACAGACATTTATGGGTCACTGAGCCATATTTTGAAAATAAATTCTTTCTATTTTCATAGCTTCTTTCCTTCTGTCGTATAAATAACGTGTTCAAAATTACATGCTATTACCATTATAATATATTTAAACTAAATATGTATCACAAAAACTGGTGAAAATATCATATTTTGATGGAGGTTGTTTCATAACTTTTGTTGTACCATACTGATTTTGATGATTTTCAATACCAAACTGCCGAGGACAATTATAAACATAAATAAATTCGATTAATTTAAAAAAATTTAGTAAGAATAACTTATTTTTAAAATTATTAGATTTACAAATATTAGACCAGAACTATAAAAGAACGCAAATTTCGCTTTTGATTATCCGTAAAATTATGTGTATTCCATTGTTAACCATTCTTGATTAAGCTTGTTAATATTGATTTAGAATGTTTAACATCTTAAGTTGAATTTAAATTGCCAGTTATGGGTTTAGAAACGAAATATGCCTTTCAGCAGATTTTAACTTGTTTTAGTTCGACACAAACTTAAAATGTCAATTATTATACAATTTACTGAAATTCCTGAAATACAGTTATTTCCGATGTTTGCCCTTATTTCTTCAAATTCTTCCAGACACAAGCTTTTTTTAAAATAAAAAATATTTTTAGGGAATAATTTTATAGTTTTTACACGATTTTTTGTTTCCATGATAGTCTTTCCCTTTCTCTACAGCTTAAATTAGGAATTTTCCTACGTTTGACAACACTGGTCGAGAGTAAAACTTATTTGAAATCCATTTGCAAAATAAAAAATTTAAAAATCTATTTGCAGGAAGGCTCGTTTATTGTAAAGAAAGATTCTATTGTACTAAAGAAAATTGTCACATTTTATTTTGATGTCTTATTTAATGAAATGAATAGTACTCACCTTTAGAACTTGACCAGCGGGTTTAAATTGAAATTCCTGATAGAAGCAAAAGTCACTTCGTTTACTATAATGAAGCACTATACGATCAGATTCGACTTTCAAATATTTCATCGAATCTAGTCTAGACTCGGAAAAGAAGTATAATTCTTTGGGAGCTAATGGATTCATACTGGAACGAAAAACTGTAATATAATTTAAATTTAATACTTTGTACTATAACTACAAATATGAGTATACTATACACTGCTGGTCACCAAATTCAATTAACTCCGTATATTTTCGGTGGTTGTTGGACTAATATTTTTAGGTTTCCCACTTCCCACTGGTATATAAGTTCCGTACTGCATAATTCTTGTGTTTAAGTTTCATGAGCTTTCGATGTTCTTGTGAAAGTCTAAGTAATTTCTAATTTCCTAGTTGCTTTATTTTGTGACACTAGTGTAAGTATCATAGGAGAAAACATCATAAAACCAAATTATAATCTTTATTATTTTCGTTTCTAAATATAAAACCTTAGCCTTAGTTTGAATTGCAGAAATGTATATTGCTAATGAACTTTTGTATCGTTTGAATTTTGTATAAATACATTTATTTGACCCGCCCCATTACCAGAAAATATCAGTGAGACAATTTCACTTTTAATTAGTTTAATTGATTTCAATGTTGTCGGTAAATAGGGCTAAGTCCGAACAATGATGTTCCTATATTTTGATCAAACACTTATAAACGGTTCAACATTTCCATTTACAGATTTTTGGACACAATTTTCGTTTGATTTTAAATGTAAGGAGAGACCTAGTGTCTTAAACCACCGGCTAGATCGTTATAGAATAATATAAACATTTCATGCCTGGAAATTTCCGGATTTTCCCAGAGGTAATTATCAAGAATCCTTCCTGGAAACCCCAAACCCTATTTACAACATATACATATGTATTTTAGAAAATATAATTGTTATGTTTGTATTATAAATTAGTTATTTAATTATAACGAGTATAAAGAATAAATCAAGAACTATTCCGATTAAAAACTTTATAATCATATTTAGGTGACCAACATTATAGGTTTAAAGAAAATCTTTGTTAATTTAATTACATTTCAAACTATCGTTTCGTCCTTTATCAAAGGTTTCCTCAATTTCGGAAGTGTCATAGTTAAGTTTTACTTGCAAAAGCAAATCTGTTCGATTTTCGTAATATTCCAAGCGCACAGAAGGTTTTTGGTAGTCATCATCTGCATAGAGTGTCAATTGCATAATTTTGCCATTCTTTTGAAAATATGGAGAGAATCGTTCGTGTTTAGCACCTTGGTATAAAATTGTTTTTTGTTGATGTGGAAAACGCTCTTCGAATTCCTTTTCGCCAATATGAAGTCGGGTAACCCATGATCGTACTGTGTCTAAATGTTTCTCCTCAGCTAAAAGATGCTCTGAAGAGATTACATTCTCATCGGAATGCACTTTATGAGTTCGCATTTCGGTAGGTTCTCCTGGAAGGAGATATTCCCAGTCTTCATTATTCCTGAAATCCCAACGAATGTCTGCAACGCGTAAGTATTGCTGCTTGTTTACGTAGTATTGGCAATTATTCCATACGCTATCGATTAGGATGTAGTTTTTATAATGGGATTCACAGAAGTGTCCTGTTGATGGCTCAATAAATTGTGCTGTGGGTGGTTCTTCTGTAATATCCCCACTGTCGTTCACATATGTTTTCTTTGCTTTAATGCTCCAAGGAGCATTCTCAATTATTGCCACCCAAGCATGCGATCTGCGATAGTGATACTTATCTGCGGCTTTCAGTTCAAGCTCCTATATTAATAAAAACAAATAAAATAAAATTTCAAACTTTATCATATTTGTTTAAATAATGATAAAAGATAAATATCTCTACATTAATTTGAGAAACTATTACTATTATTTTGTCTGGACTTGTCTAATAGTGTCATCTAGTTAAAATAACATGAACACTTCGATAGAAAATGTACTAAAAACATAGTGGATCTGTTAAGAAAAACATTTCGTAAATTCGTGAAATTTCAGTCAACTTAATCGTCTTTTTGCGATCACTATTAAAAATGAGGTAGTACAGTTGCCGCACTTGGGCTTGTAAAAATCCAAAAGCAATTGTTAATTAAAAATGAAAAAGTAATTGTTCATTAGCCTATACATGCTGAATGTTTCACTGTGTAGAGCGCTATGTGACCTGTAAGCGTGATTGTGCAATTTTCGGCTAGAAATGCGATTAAGGAGAATGAACAATACTATCGAGAGATGGTAACAACAAAATTTGGTCTATTACTGATGATATGAATGTCACTGACATGTGGTTTTAATAGGAGGGTGCCACATATCACACAACCACCGACCGAATGAATTTTTTGCAAACCACATTTCCCGATAGCAATTCAGCTGTTAATTGGCTGTCTCTATCATGAGATATAACCATGTTAAATTGGATTAATTTAGACTAAGTATATTTTTAATTTTTTATATTATATTAAATAATATAGTTTACACGTTCAATAAATATCGTGATATTTGGATCGCGATCTATTTTAAAGTATTGATGGATCACGAGCGTATGCTACATGTTCAATATTTATCGCGTCAGTATTTATGTTATTTTTGTGCTGTGCGGGTCGTTTGGCAATTGTTTTGCTTTTCTGCGATATGGATCGAGATTCATCAATATTGCATGCTACACGTTCAATAAATATATTGATATTTCTTGTATCACGATATTTATTGAACGTGTAGCAGTGCCCTTAGAGTAGCAATCATCAAATTTCGTATTGCAAGTGTCAAAAAATTCTATTACATATATGAATAATAACTCATATAATATGGATAATAAATGCACTACTATACGAGTAATTACATTTGATGTTTGATATTTGTTGTAAAGTTACAAATAGTTTTTTAAAACTTATAGCATAGTTCTGTATAACGAGTGTATTCTCAGGCGAACGAGTGGTACACGGGCGAGTACGAAAACAAATGAGTTGCTATAATACACTCGTCTGACTTACGTTGGTTACCTTGGTAATAATATTGCATTATTGCCAACTTATTTAATTAGATATTTTGTTTACCTTTTTCCATGTTATTATTCAATATTTTAATATTCTAGAGGCAACCCTAGAAACCAAATTAAAACAGCTGTGTTTTATTTACAATACAAAAATAATTTATGTGAATTGAAATTGCTATGAATTTTTTAATTTTGTAATAAATTGAATGAAAAATGTTTCAATTTATCGTAATTAACATTGAAATTGCAAATATTGTTTTGTGATGCACACAAGCACTTATTTCTACTCGCCTGTTTTTGACAGTAGGACGATTGAAATTTCAATGTAGAAACCATAAAAAAAGATAGTCTTACGTTTTTGCTCAAGATAAATGACGCTAGTGTTATAGAACCCCAAAACTAATTTTTGTACTCATTTGGGCGAACAATTTGAGTCACTCGTTATTTAGAAACATGCCATTAACATATTTTAATAAATAGTGTTGCCATGAGCTGGAAAAAAGAAGCTAAATGGGCTTTAAAAATTTCCAGGAAAAGTTAAACCCTTTAAATAAAAATGCTTAAAAGAAGCCAACACAATTTTAATTCGAATTTTCAGGATTTGCTAATAAAAGTAAAAGTAATATTAAATAATAAAATTAAAAAGTACTTCAAGTATAAAACATTGCAAAAATAACACTATTTATGAAGACAGAGTCTGGCATGGTGGTTTCTTATCGAAACTCATTGCTTTTGGTGTCGGTGATAACTTCTCTCGATTTATATCGAGTTTCCTCATAAATTGCACTATACGAGTTGTTATAGATGAGATCTCATGAGACGAGTTCAAGATTAATTCAGGGGTACAGCTCTCTCTCTCACTTTATTTCTCACCTTTATAAATGACCTACTTTGTCAAACTTTAAACCCTATCTGCTCTTTTGCAGATGATAGCAACATTTGCCATTCATACTCATTTAACCATAGACCATACCCTTTGGAGATTGGGGAAATGAGACAAAATATGAATGATACGCTGAACCGAGATCTTGAAACAATCTCAGAATGGGGTTGTGCAAATAGAGTCGATTTTAATGCACGTAAGACTCAGTGACAGGGCTGTCAGATATGGCGATTTCTCGCCAAACGTGGCGATTTTGAAACGTGTTTGGCGTCGAGATTTTTCGTTTGGCGACATGGCGATTTTTGATATCACTGGCGATTTTCTTGGCGATTTTCACCAAAACATCTATAATAAATTATGTGATGAAAAAAATCGTATTTTTTTGGTTTTTATAAATCCAATTGTCAACGAAATGAATCATCTGAATTTGGAATTTCAATCTTACAGCATGGATGCAGGAAGCATGCATGAAAAAATGTATTGTACATTTCTTATGTTTTCAACAAAAGTTTTCAAACCTTCTGTTTTATATAATACTGAAAACAATGAAAAATTTTTCAATATTTACATGCAGCTATTGATTCTTCAAATTCATTTTTGCCTCTAAATGCAATTGATTTTGGAGCAGAGTTTGAAACAGAATTAAGAAATGCGAAATTGAGCGAAGTAGAAATAATCGTACTTAAAGAAAACTGTTTTGTGTGTTTAAAAAAACTTTTAAAAGAGATGATAAGCAGATTACCAGAAAATATGAACTTTTTTAAAGCTTTTGGACAATTTTCCATTTCAAAGTGTGCGAATACATTATTTCAAACTAAATTTGACGTTGTTCAAGAAACATTAAGACCATTTATGGATCCAAATGTAGCAATAGGCGTGTATGAAACTCAATAGGGAAAACTTCCGTTCATAAATTGAAATAATTATTTTAATAACGAAATTCCAACAAATTTACTTGAATTTTGGCCAAAAGTGTTTGATTAAGGTGCTATCAGACGAGATGTATTTTACATATGTACTGTCACTTTTCTTACCCATATGTAATTCCGTATGTATGTCAAAATTTCCATTTTACATACGATTCATAATTTTTGCTATCACACCTGCTTATGTTTTTGCGTATGACATAACCTATAAACGTAAACAAAAGCTGAGTTTTTAACGTACATATATAAATTTCAAGAATTGCTTCTTTTGGCCAAACTAACTGCAATAAATATAGTAAACATAATTTAATTTATTAAAAATCGAAAACTACTTAATTTTCCATGTTCATTATCCATTTTCTTTATAATATATTTTTTCAAACAATTTTGTTTCAAAACAAACCAGCTGTTTTGGTTATGTTTGTCACAGGAAAATAGAACGTGTTCTAATCGAAAAAATTACATATGTATTTTCACATGTATTTTACACATGCAAAGTTTCATATGTATCACACGATGTGTACAACTTTTACAATAGGAAAATTTGACAGTACATATGTAATATACATCCCGTGTGATAGCACCTTTATCACGACACAGCAGGTACGTGCCATTTTAAGGAAATATCTTTGGCCGTTCTTACTATATTGATAGTTCCAACCAGTAATGTCTGCGTTGAAAGGGTATTTTCAATAATGAATTGTACAAAAACTCGACTAAGTAATAAAATTCAATATGAGCTTTTAGACGCTCTATTGAGAATAATTAATCATATAAACGTAAACAAATTATGCTGCAATTCGTTTACACCGACTAATGAAAGTCAAGACTCTAGTAATGAAATCGCTGATGATGAAGTTTACGAACTCTGAGACTTATCTAATTAATTTTACTTTTTGTTTAAATATGATCTCCATTTTTATGTAATTTAAAACTCTCTTTTAACAAAGTTTTAAAATTTTTTAAATAGTAAAAAATACAAAAACGGATATAAATGTGTATATGTTTTACTAAAATATTGTTTAATAAGTAACAATTAATGAATTAAATAAAAAAAATGTAACAAAACCAAAAAAAATTATTTTTGGCGATTTTTTTGGTTTTTTCTTAATTTTTGGCGATTTTTGACTTAAAAATTGAACTAGGTTTTGGCGAATTTTGGCGATTTTTTACATCCGTTTTGGCGACGAAGCTCAAAAAAATCTGACAACCCTGCTCAGTGTTGTTTATTAACGCACAAGCATACAACAGATCATGTTACTTCATTTGTTTTTATGGGCGGTGTAAATATTAAGGAATCAGACGCTCTTGACGTTCTAGGTATGAGAATCCAGTGTGATGTCCGCTGAACCAAACACATTTTTCAAGTGTCGAAAGAAGCGCTCAAGTGCTTGGTTTTTTAAAACGGTGTAGAAAATACTTCACTCCATCTGATATTCTTACTATTTACACCACCTATATCGACCGAAAGTGGAATACAACTCTCATGTATGGGCCGGTGCTTTGAAGTCTATTTTGGAGTTACTCGACCGCGTACAGGAGAGGGCGAAGATGCTTATCGGTGACAGTAGATTATCCAACTCTATTGATTGATTGGAGCATCGTCGCAATGTGGGTTGTGTTTCACTGTTCTATCGATACTATAATAGAATGTGTTCTGCTGAAATCAGAGAACTTGTTCCTGAAACACGCAGTTTTTTACGTAATACACGTTTTCAGTCAGGGCTCATCCATTTGTGGTCAACTGGACAGTGGATCGTACAACACAATTCAGGGAAAATTCGTTCTTTAGCCGTACTGTCCGTATGTGGAACAAACTCCCAGCAGAAGTATTCCCTGCCACTTTCAATATAAGAAAATTCAAGTCAAATGTTCACAAACACTACTCCCTCTATCCTCCCTCCCATAACCTATTTTCCTAGTTCCAACACAATGTATTGCATAAGTAGAGATCATCCCCTGAGTGCTGGTCCAAGAAAAAAAATCAGTAAAAGTATATTCTTTCCCTATTTCAAAATTATTGCGTTATCAGATTAGGCTTAAATTTAAGTCAATGAGTTAAAGATACACGCCCAGAAATATTCGTCCAACACCCACCTTACAGTATACCGATCGACTCAAAAGCACTTTCTTCCGAGTCGATTAAACGATGTCCGTCCGTCCGTCCGTCCGTTTGACTGGCTGGTAATTTTGCGATATTCCGATAAAATTTCGTACGTGATATTTTTTCGGCCCAAGGACAGATGGGATTGAAACTGGTGGAAATCGCTCCATACAAATGCCCTCCCGAAATAGGAGTTTAACGATCATAAATGTTTGAATTATGCAAGTATGCAAACAAAATTAACCACAAATGAGTATTAAATGAAGCCAAATCACATGTACAAATGTTGTAAAGTTCGGTCCATAATTAGTCGTAGCTCCCATATAAGGCCTACTTCCGAAAATTCCTTTAAAGAGCAAAACTCTTTTAAAAATGCCAGTATTCAAATATTATTGAACACAAATATGTTTCGTATATATACAAATACTATGGTAGAATTTTAAGATGATCAGTCCATAATTAGTCGTAGCTCCCATAAAAGGCCCACTTCCGAAAATCACTTCTTAAATATCTTAAAAATTTTGGTATCTAAATAAAATTCAACACAAATAAGTGTCATATACGGACATGATGACACCTAATTTAAAAATGGTCGGTCCATAATTAATCGAAACTCCCTGATATAAGACCCTCCCGTAATTCAGTTTAACCTCCATAAATCTTTTAAAAGTATTTATATCGAGATAAAGTGTAACATACATTATATTTACGTTCACGGAAATAATGACAATAAATTTTTGGATGATCGGTCCAAAGTAGGTCATATCTCCCATTTCTGATTGGGTGTAGGGTATTATATGGTCGGGTTTGACCGACTATACTTTCTTACTTGTTTCTTAGTTAATATTTGTTCTTTGTTTCGTTTCACATACTCGTACATGTAGTTTAAACTGTTTTACTTTTTCTATAACTTACAAAATTGAGAAATATTTTATATATTTATAGTTATGCAACGCAGTGTATTTTTAACTTTTGGGATATTTTTTTTGTAGTAGTAACAGCAATTCAGCGTTGACAACAACAATTTTTAATAATAAGGTATTGAAGTGGAAGTAGAAATGAAATGTTCAAATTTGAAATATTAATCATTTAATATAATTACAATGTTCTGACCTTTATACAAAATCTATTTTTTTATTTTTTTAATAGTTTTGCCAGTTATAAAAAATTAAATTGTTGAACATACATATCAGATCATATGCCGTCATTACGGAAGTGCTTCTAATACAGATGGTATGAAAAAGTCAATTTGATCAATTTTGTTCATTAATTGCAAGTTTGTAATTCCTTTGATGAAATTTGAATTTATGTATTTCAAAAGCAACAAATTGTATTTTTGAATACAGATCTAACTATTTAATTCAAATTATTTATTACCTCTTCTTTAGCCTTTTTGATCTCATCTCGTATTCTTTGCTCTTCCTCAGTTTTCTCTTTTAAAAGTGCTGTCATATTTTCATTCAAATGACTTTCCAAATCAGGCATTGAACGCAGCCTATACTTTTGCTCAGTTTTTGCTCTGCCTTTTAAATCTTCATCGATATTAATTTCAATTATTTTATGAGGATACGGTACGTTGCGTTGATTATTTTCCACAACGTCTGCACGAGCAATTCCTGACACCACCACAGCTGGAAATCCAGCACCAATTAGCATGCTACATAATAGTGTCGCCATTTCGAAGCTATTCCCGCGACGTCGTCTCAGCAATGTTGATGGTGACATCAGCCTGGTGGGCTAAAAGAAAATACATGATGCATTTGTATTGTTTAAATATATATTTTTAAATAAATAAAACTATATAGTATTAAAAGGTATCGAGGTCATTAAAATGCGACTGTATTAGTTGTATGAATTTATGTGCATGTGTAGGTTTGTATAAAATCAGAGCATTCTTTCAAACACAGACCTAGTCAGGATTTTTTATATTATTTGTTGTTGTATTTTTTTTTGCTTTCAAACAAAATTGAAGGAAAAAAATCAATAAATAATTTGAAAAGAGACATTTTTCTGCAGGCAACTTGATGGTATTTGATGTTCCATCAGTTCGTAACCATTGTTAGGATGTCCAAATACATGTCCATACACACTCTTGTACATGTACTTGCATGTATAATAAGTATGTGCGGAATAGAAGACGTGTATAGACGTGAGTGTGTCTATATTTGTAGGTACCCACTAAACATTTTTTACCGAATTCGGTGAGAATTTATTCCAGCAGTCAGCACAAGTATTCGATTTCATATCCATAGTTTCATAGTTTGTATAAATGACATTATATGCCGACGTTAGTCTGAGGGAAATCGTACAATTTTTTAGATTGTCAGATGACGTTCTTTACTTATTATGAGGTAAATTTCCTGATGAATTTCTAAAGCTATTTAACGGTCATATTAAACAAATTAAAACCCGTTTATAAACCATAATTGTTAAACAAAATTTTTACTTTATTGATTTTCTGTAATGCCATGTAGGAATTAAATTCACTTAGGAAGTAAAGTTAATCTCTGAATGTCGCAAAATTTTAACAAAATGATAATAAATGTAATAAAACAAATCATAGTGATGTTTATTTTAGCAGAGACTATATGTATTTATAAAAAGTGTATATTAATATATTTGAACTTAATTTGGACTAGTGTCAACCACCAGGGAGGGTATATTGACATTGTTCTTTTTTAATGTTTAAGTGTTTGTTACATAATTTGTATTTTAAATTGACAATAAGATTTGTATGCCCTATTTCAGCAGAGTCGGACGGGTATATTAGTCCAGCATCCACAGATCGACTCAAAATCACTTAATGAGTCGATTTAACGATGTCCATCCGGGCGTCTGGCTGGCTGAGTATGTAAACTTGTGCGCAAAGACAGGTCGTAATTTTGAAGATATTGCGATAAAATAAGGTATGTGCAGAACGATTAGTACTGGGAAGTCTGCTGGAATAAACACATTTTTCAAGTGTCAGATGAAGCATCAAGTACCTCTGTTTTTTTTTTTTAAATGGTGTACTTCAGTCCATCTGATCTCCTTACTATTTACACCACCTTCATTCGACCGAAAATGGAATACAACTTGTTTTGTATTTATTCGACCGCTGGATCATTATGTTGGAATGTGTTCTACTGAAATTAGAAAACTGGTTTCTGGAAACCTAGTTATTTACGCAATACACGTTCTTCAGTAAGGGCTCATCTATTCCTATTATACTGGGAAGTGGATCGTGCAACACCATACAGGGAAAGTTCGTTATTTAGTCGTACTCCCCACATGTGGAATAAACTTCCTTCAGAAGTTTTTCCTGTCACTTCAATATAGGAAAGTTCAAATCAAATGTCCACAAACTCTATGGGAGACATAACATAACCTACAATGCACTACGTTAATAGGGATCATGCCTTTAGTGCTGGTCCAAGAAAAAAAAGATCTACAGGAATTTCACAATAAATAATTCTATATAAAAATAAATTATACAAAAAAATTTTGTGAGGCATAGAATGCGGCCGTGATGTTTTAAAACATAAATTTATACATACATATATTCTGAGGCCTATCACTTCCCCCAGGGAATCTGCATTATTTTATTTTCTTAGTTATTGTGTCAAGTGCCAGAAGGAAATTTAGAGAAATCCGTTCAATTTATGATAAATTTTCAAAAAGGATTCAGAAAAGTGGAACTTCAATAACGTCGACACATAATGTTGACAGGGTATGGATGTTGATCTGTTTGTTTGCACTGGTAATATGTAGATGATTGTTGTGCTTTTTTATAACAGCTGCTTTTTTCTTCGTGTGCACGATTGTGTGATTTCTTCTTTTAGATTCCTTATTTTTTTTTAGTTTATTTAATTTTTTTTTTCAAGATTTTTTATTCTACATTGGCAACACAATACAAAAGCAATCACTATCAAAAGCATAGTAAATGAAAACAAAAAAAAAACAAACTAGAAGAGTTTAAGACAAAAGAAATTTCAATTCGATGGATAGGAAAAAATTAACAGAAAGAAGAAATGTTGTTTCATAAAAAATCATCTACTCGTACATACAGATATTTTCATACTGCATTCATAAACCCAAACATATGTACATACATACGTATGTATGTATCTACATTTGTACGTAAATACTATATGTATCTATCTATATGTATATGAAAACTTGCATTTGTTGTTGTTATTGTTGTTTTATTTTTTAGTAATATCTAGGATACATACCAAAATAACAACTATTAGGAATGAGTATTCAAGTACTGTATGTATATTGTACGTACTCTTATAAAAACACTCACATTCACAAGAATATATGTACCTACATACATATGTATGTAAGAACAGATGAACTTATCAGCGGACGGACATTTGGATGTATGTATGTATTATAAAGGGAATATGTCTGTAGGGTGTTTGTATTCTATATAGAAAAATAGTTATATACATTTTTTTTTTGTTATTGTTGTTATTAATATTTTTTCTAGGCTTTCATCAGAATATTTTTTACATTTGAATTTATGTAGTTTACTTTTGTTGTATTTTGAGCAATGTATAGTTTTTTTAAGTTTGGTTCTTTCGTTTCAAACATCTTTGTCCTTGTGAACATCAAAGTAATTCTTTTGAACCTTTGTCCAGATTCATTTTTTAGTACTTTTTTCGGAAGTTTGGTTATTAACTTTTGAAATGTAAACCACTCACACTCCTACACTCCAAGTACGAAAACGAATTTATTTTTGTATATTTCTAAACAAAAAGTGATTGTCTTAAATTTTAAATTAAAATAAATAATACACTACATAAATGTATTTTCTACACAAAATTATTGTCAAAGACTTAAAGATTTTGGCTTAAAACCTAGCAATCTAAGCGCAGTAATGAGCCGTTTACTTTTTTTACTGAGGAAATATGAAAAACCAAGTAGAAGTGTAGAAACATATTAGAATCTGAAAATGTTTAAGACTGATCTCAGTTTTTTAGTTAAATGTTTATTTTAGGGCAGTTGTGACAAACTACTTTCGCAGTACTTGAAAAATAAGTTATGGGTTAGAGAATAGATGGAGTAGTGTGTGGACATTAGATTTTAATTTTTTTACTTTGAAAGTAAGAGGATCAATATACAATCGGTATGTCGATGGAACTAATTTTTCCTTTAGTACTGTTTCACACTCTTCTGTTTTAGCTAAACAGTTTTTGTTCAATTCTTCTTTGAACTTGCCATTTCATTCACACGCGTCAACTTAATTTTCGTAATTTTTCATGCAAATCAACATGCATGAAAGAAAAGAAAACGAAAGGAAATAAAATAAAAATTTTCTGTTTTTTTTTATTTAAAAAAGTAGGGATCACACTTTATTGTAATCATAAATTTGGATTTAGAAGAAAACACTCGACATTTTACAAGCTTCTGATAAATAATGGCATGAGTGATTAATATGAATACATATAATGATATTTTGTAAAAACTTAAACTTAAAATAATTCATAATAAAACATACACAATTTTTAATTAAAATCATATTGAAAGAAAATGTAGGCAAATTTATTTGACAATATTGATTCCGTGTCACAAATAGAGAACAATTTAAAAAACAAGATAACAAATTTCAATTAATTTGATTTAGAAATTATAACTACCAAAAATATATGCATTTGCGCATGCGTCTTAAAATTTTTTGAATTTTAATAAAAACATTTTTGTCACTTAATTGAATATTTTTTTCTCAAGTATTACCTTTTTAAGTCTAAGACAGCAAAATATTACTATTAGAACTTTATTAATTAACTTTTATTTTTTCCCATACACAAGCGCCCCACCCTAATGTTTATGTTAACTTATTGTTTGTGTATAAAATTTTTCATTTTTCATTTTTTGAAAAATGTCACAAAAAGTCACAATTTAAAGCAATTTAAAATTTGAATTTTATTTATGTATATGTATATATAACTGAAATAGAAATATTATTATTATCTAGTATTGAATAGTTTTGATGATGACTTTTTTGAATTTCAGGAGCCTAAAAATTCGTCCAATTAAAAACTACAATTATATGTTTTGTAAACGAAAATGATGAGATGAAATAGCCCAAATAATATGACAAATATATCAATGTTATTGCAATAAGTTATAATTTTAAAAGAAATCTGATATTTAGTAAAAGAATATACTGAACGAGTTTGTGACAGAGAACAGAAAGAAACCATTCACATTTGCTAACCATTCGCAAATTCATTGCTTTTGCATTGCTTTTACTGAACAATAATAAAAATGTGCATTGCTGTTTGTTTACTCATTCCTTATTACTTTTTGCTATTTTACATTCCCTTTTTGTTATGATGTATAACCATCAAGCAACGAAATAATTCAATGCCACATGAAACAACTAAAAACATTCACACCATTCGTCCAGTATTCGTTGCTTTCAGTGAATGAAAACATAAAGAAAGAGCAAAAACAATACAAAACCTAATGAGCAAATAAATATTTTTTGGTTGTTGCTTTATGTGCGATTTGTTGACAGTAAACTAGTAAAGTTTGATATTTTTTGTTAGTATGTAAAACTTATACAATCAGCATTGAAACCATTTATACAAATCGTTAAGTATTCGTTGCTTTTGGGAGCATACGTTTACATTTGTACAAGACATACAATGCAAGCATCATTACATTCCGTTTTGTGAATAATGACATGTATTGCTTTACGGAATTGATTTATGTTGTCAACATGAGGTTCGTTTTTTGTGATTGTATTCAAAATCTAAAATTAACCAATCAATCCGTTCTCTGGTTTGTGAAGTATACCGAAACAGTTATTTTAGGGTCCACATTTTGACGAATTATTGATATCTTCAAAAAAATTATGTTGAAAGTGATTGCATATGTACATATTATACAGGGTGGCGCAAAAGTAATCCTCCGATCAGGAAAATGCTATAAATTTTGCGATTGGCCCCTAATGTCAGTTCTGCAATAATCCGCGTTCTGGAGCAGTGTAGCGTAACATTGTTTAAGGTGGCTATACACTACGTGTTTTTGCTTATGTATTTTTAAGTTTACAACCCACATGTTTTTCTTTATGTCTGTCAAAATTGGTTATTTTACATAAGGGTTTTAATTTTTGGTCACCAACTTGTATGTACAATTACACGTGACATCGCCATGATTATTTACACATAAATTTCCATGTCGTTTCTTTGAAAAATGCGTTAAAGCCGCTGTAAAAATTTTTAGTGGCGTCACTAAAATGCCGGCGTCAAAAATATTGATTTAAGGTTTTTCGTCTTTTAATATACAATATGTGGAGCTTGTATCAAAAATTTTTAAATAATTTATATCATTGTTATTAAATTAACAAAATGAGATAAAATATATCTAATTTATCACCTATGCAAATTTTTTATACGGCCAGCTAATGATAGCGCAGATATTTAACCGTCGATAAATCTTTTCGCATGTCATATACATTTGAAAACATGTGTTTGAAGAAAATAGAGCGTGTTCTAAGCGAAAAAACTACATATGTATTTCCACATGTATTTTACACAAGCAAAGTTTATGAGGTCACCAACTACATGTTTTTACTCCGTTATGTAAAATTTGACATATACAATATAAAAAACACGTAATGTATAGCCACCTTAACGTGTATTTCGCATGTGTTTACTACACAAATGTCAAAACAGAACTGACATTAGGGGCCTCGCAAAATTTATAGCATTTTCCTTTTGCGCCACCCTGCATAATATGGTATGAATAAAATGTCAAATACAATAAGAAGCTTTTGAAAACACTAGGATATTACTAAAACATATCAATACATCGAATTGACACACTCGTACCTATAATATACAATAAAACATAATAAATAATTTTAAATATGTGATCAAATTATTCAAGCAGGTTAAAATGTCTTATTCGAATTATTCGTTTTAATCGAAGATGGAAAAATAAATTTAGAATTAGTTTGCACAATTTTTAAATAAATTAATAATACAAAAAATTATATTTCAATTTTATTTTAACTTATTAATTATAATGTAGTCAAATCTCGATGTAAATTTCATAGTTGAAACAAATTTCGATTGTCTACAACTGTGTATATATATATAGTTATATATATTTTGATATGCATTCGAATAATCGAAGAAATTCTTACTAATATTTATGCGAATAATTTGAAAATGATGATTTTCTAATAACGAATAATTCGAAAGGTTTTGTGTAGAATACTCAAATAAAATTAATAAAAATAATTGATTTAATTTATATATATGAATATATATATTTATATTTTTCAATAATTAATAATTCTAAATTTGATTATGATATTTTTAAATTGCAGAGGTCTGTCCAGAGAAGCTACAATAGAAATTATATTGATAATTTCTTCTGCATACAGGTATGTAAAATGCTGTAGTTCTAAGGGTACAAATACGATATTATTTTTGCGTAATATTAGCAGAATCACGACTTTTTTTATATTATATTTGACCGTTATTGCAACTTTTATCGTTTTTTGTATTTTTAAAATATTTAATAAATATTATAACTTTCATTTTCATTCAGTAACAAATTAATATTTTCATAGAAAATTAAATTTTGGTTCCTTCGACCTTTTTTTGATAAAATAAAAAGTTTTTTCGAGCTCGAGGCCAATTATTTGTAAAAAATGTATATATTATTTATTAAATTATTTCTTCCAATATTTCGATATCATTATCAAGGCTGTAGTAACAATATAAGAAAAGAAAAGACACAAATGTACGAAAAATATTAAAAACGACTGTGTTTTAAATAAAAATAATAAAAAAACAAAAACATAATAACAACAAAAAAGAACAAAAAGGAAAAACCAAAACACTTACAATGAGTTACAAATATATTTCTAAGAGACGTATTATTGTCCCCACATTCAATAACACTGGTTTACAGCCAAAAATACCAAGAACGCCACTTGCCTAGATAAGTTAATGGGGACCTCCTGAACACGAAAAACGCTGTAATTTTTTTCTCTAAGTACCGTTTTTTAGATAACGGTACTTTTGTGTTTTTCGGTGTATGGTCCCATTCAAACCCTTGTGGAGCCCAACCGAAGAGCCCGATCGAGATGAATGGATATCGTTGGAAAGGTAATCGAATGCCTTTCCCGCCGATATGCTGCAAATTTCTATCTGAGTTATGGCACCTCAAAGTTCGAAATTTGCCTATTTTTTACGTTTTTTTCAAAAATTTTCTTTTTTATTTAATTTTTTTTTCTACGTTACAGTTAATATCTGGAATGTTTTATTTTTTATCCAAATAGTTTATTTAATTACCAACATTTTAAACGTAATTTGAAAAAAATCTGATGAAAAATATAGTTTTTATTAAGGATTTTGTGGAACGACAATATTTTCATCTTCATTGCTTACACACTATATTCGGCGTCCATCAGTTTTGCAATTTGGGAATTTACGTTTGGGAATTTACATTGAAACGACAATAAAAAAATTAAATTTGTTTTGGTTTTCAATACAAGTTCCCGGAATTACATTTTAATTTAAAAAAAAAGATGTGTTCAATCGATCCCAACGAATTTTGTTATGTTTGTGGTGTTCTTGTGAAAAAGAAATCACAACATTTGATGCGAAAAATTAATACGAACAATTTATCTGAAGCGTATAAGAATTATTTCGGGTTACGACCTGCGTCTCTCGACAAACCGTGGACACCGAATAGTGCATGTAACAACTGCCGAACAATATTAAATAAAATTGGTAAGGGTCAAGAGTGTTTCTTCACATTTGGAAAACCAATGATATGGACAAACCAGATCAACCATACAACAGATTGTTATTTCAGTTTAACGGAAAAGGCTATCGGACGTAGAATTGAACCAGTTTATCCAGTTGTTAGCTCGGTGACGCTACCAGTGCCGCACTCAGTATCGTGCCCCAAACCGCAGCTGATTGTAGCGGGCCCCACAGAAATACGAAACAATACAAAATGATTCATCAGATGAGGGCAGTGAATTAGAAATGCAATCAAATAAGAAACTACATTTACTTACTCAGGCCGATCTCAATGATTTGTGCCGAGATTTGTATTTGACGAAATCGAAATCTGAATTACTTGCATCACAATTACAAGAGTATGGATATTGTGCTCCTGAGACACGTGTTACATATTACCGTGATCGCAGCAAACAACTTGCACTTTTCTTCGCAAAAACGGCAAACTTTTGTTTTTGTGCCAACATATGCGGTCTTTTCAATGCTCTCCAACAAAATTATGGCCCAGAGGCATAGCGTCTTCTTATGGATGGAGGAAAGGGCAGTTTGAAGGCAGTCTTGCTTCATAAAGGGAATACGAAACCATCAATTCCAATCGGATATGGAAAATACATAAAGGAAAGATATGAAACAAAAGAACTTCTCGATCTCATACATTATGACCAACATCAATGGAAAGTTTGCTCTGATTTTAAATTAGTTGCCATACTATCTGGATTGCAAGGGGGTAATACGAAGTTTCCCTGTTTTCTATGTCTATGGGACAGCCGTGACCGTCAGAATCACTACACCCGAAAAGTTTGGCCCGAGCGAAGTGAACGTACGCAGGGAGTGTACAATATCAAAAATGACCCACTCATTCCTCTGGAGAAGATAATACTTCCTCCATTACATATTAAGCTTGGGTTATTTACTAATATTGTGAAAACGTTGCCAAAAGACAGTCTTGCCATGATTTACCTTAAACAAAAATTTCCGAGAGCCACAGCGACCAAAATTGATGCTGGTATATTTGATGGACCTCAAATTCGGGCTCTGTACGGTGACCAAGCATTTAATGAGTGTTTATGTCCAGCTCATTTGGAGGCATGGGAAGCATTCCAGGACATCGTTCACAACTTTTTGGGAAACTACAGAAGTCCTGATTACGCAGAGAAGATCGATACATTACTGCAAAAATTCAATGCCATTGGTAAGCGATGAGTGAAAACATGTATATCAAAAAGGCCGTTATGATTTAAAATTTATTCTTTTTAACCTTTAGGTTCAAATATGACACCTAAATTACACTTCTTATTCAGTCATTTGGATATTTTCCCCACCAACTTGGGCTCCGAAAGTGATGAACAAGGTGAAAGATTTCACCAAGAAATGGAAGAAATCGAGAGACGTTACAAAGGCTGGTGGAACGCACAAATGATGGCGGACGATTGTTGGTTCCTCATTCGCGAAGATCCATCCGAAACAAACGTCAGAGTTCAAGTCGCTCGTCATTTTAATTTAAATTTTTTGAATTTACGCCGCATATAGTGTGTAAGCAATGAAGATGAAAATATTGTCGTTCCACAAAATCCTTAATAAAAACTATATTTTTCATCCGATTTTTTTCAAATTACGTTTAATGTTGGTAATTAAATAAACTATTTGGATAAAAAATAAAACATTCCAGATATTAACTGTAACGTAGAAAAAAAATTAAATAAAAAAGAAAAATTTTGAAAAAAACGGGCTCTTCGGTTGGGCTCCACAAGGGTTTGAATGGGACCATACACCGAAAAACACGAAAGTACCGTTATCTAAAAAACGGTACTTAGAGAAAAAAAATTACAGCGTTTTTCGTGTTCAGGAGGTCCAAATTAACTTATCTAGGCAAGTGGCGTTCTTGGTATTTTTGCAAATTAAAAATTTGTAAAGCAGTGTAATGAACTAACTTAACTATTTACTTTTCTTTTTTATTATGTGTCTATAGCCATTTTGACGCTTTTCGGGTATTTTATGACGCTTTTTTGGCTCGTTACCCTTTTATTTTTTTCAAATATTTCAAATATTTTAATTTTTAAAAAATGTTTTTTTTTGACGCTTTTTCTATTTTTTTGGTGCAGTTTTAGCAGAAGTCCAAAAAGTAACCCCCTGTCCCACGATGTCGAACGATAACGTTCGCTTAGATAAGACTTAAGACACAAACTTTTTATTGTATCTATTTTTTTAAATCAATCAAGTTTGTTTATTCCACAATCAAGTTTCGAGTCAGTCAATGCGGACCATGTCAAGCTATACAGCGATTTGTATTGCCTAATTAAAAGTATTACAAACTTTGATTATCTAGAAGGTAATTTAGATGAAAGCGTTAACGAATTTTGTTATCTTGGCTATCATTTCGAAAAGTCTTGCAGAGATTATAAAATAATTGAACAATTTAATAGAATTTACAAAATATCACGTACTCGAACTAAGACGTAGACTTCCTTCAAATTTTATATTGCTTCAAAAATATCGTTATTTAGTGTTGACAATATTTTTTAAAATAGCGAAGCGGTTATTATTGATTTCATACAAAACTTCATTGATGATTCGCCTCTAATAAATAAAATAGAAATTTCCCTAAAGAATCTAACGTTGGAAAATGGAAAACTATTGAAAGAACTGATGCATTTTAGATTGAAGTCTACAATTTTAAACGCAATTTGGGAGAAAATCCTTTTCATGAACTAGCTGACTTTGTTATTCGTATACTTTCTTTTTCCTACTCAAATGCCGAAGTCGAAAGAACGTTTAGTTTTATGAATTTTTTTAAACCAAAAATCCGAAACCGGCTTTCTTTAAACTCAGCCAAAAGTTTGTTGTTGCAATTACAAATTACCTTCAAGTGTTTACTTAAAAATTAATTCAAATCAAACTTATAAAAGGTCTGAATATTTCATTAAATCTGTTTTGTGAAAATTAAATTGTTTTTCTATAAAACTTTATATTTTGTTTTTTATGAATTGTTATTTTATTTTAATTTTTTGTTTACTCCTGGTAACTGAATTGATAATAAAATTAATTATTTATTTAAAAAATTTAACATGCTTTTTGATATTCTAAGTTTCTTGGTTTTTACCCTTTGTTTTATTGCCAATTTTAATCTTTTTTAAATGTTATTTGCAAAGCAAAACAACACGATACCAAAATTTTTGTTAAATTTTTTTTTACGCTTTTTACCCTTTTTTGTAATTTTTACCCTTTTTACCCGTTTTTACTATACACTTGACGCTTTTCTTTATTTCTAAAATGGCAACACTGGTCTATAGCTATTGGCGCAGTTTTCTGTGTCTGTTTTATAATTCATTCTCTCTCCTTTGCTATGTTAATTATATGAAGCATCTCCAAAGTATACCGTTTATTACATTTATCCTCTCTTTGTAATATCTCCACATTTTCCAGGTTTGGTTTATGATGTCTCTCTGCACAATGGGATGTGAGAGCAGTTTTTTGTGTTGATGTTTTATTAATGTTTTTAAAATCTGATTTATGTCCAGCTATACGTGTCCTAAAATTTCAGAATTCTTTATTTTTTCTGCGATAAGTGGTACATACGTTATTGATTTATATATTTTCTTATCCTGTTTATGTTGCCTAGGTGGGTTTTTCCATAGTTTTCAATTAAAGTATTTATTATATTTTCAGGCAAAGAGTTTCTTATAAGAATACATTTAATTTGTTTTATAGTTAAGTTAGTTCATTATTGAATGTGTGGACAATAATACGTCTCTTAGAAATATAATTGTAACTCATTGTAAGTGTTTTGTTTTTTCCTTTTTGTTCTTTTTTATTGTTATTATGTTTTTGTTTTTTATTATTTTTATTTAAAACACAGTCGTTTTTAATATTTTTTGTACATTTGTGGTTTTTCTTTTCTTATATTGTTACTACAGCCTTAATAATGATATTCGAAGAATATCGAAATATTGGAAGAAATAATTTAGTAAATAATATATACATTTTTAACAAATAATTGGCCTCGAGTTTGAAAAAAGAAATCTTGAAAATTAACTAAAAATAACAACCGATTTATTCGTTTTATTCGAACCAACGTAACATCGCATAATTTGCATTCCCTAATATGTATATGTATATGTATGTATATCATTAATATTTATGATTTATATATTTATATTGCGTTTTTAAAACAACGAAATAATGGCCGTAGAGCCAAAATTCTATATACTCTGGGTCCTTATACGATTTAAGGAAGATCTAGCCATGTCCGTCCCTCTGTAGTTCTGTTGAAATCACGATAGAGCTTCGAAAAAAACACATAGAACAATGGGATTTTTACCAAATATTTCTTGATCTGCCGAAATGTTTGGTATTGAAAATAGGCAAAATCGGTCCATTAGGGTTCGAGTTTTAGATGAAAGTTTCAGACTACCTCGATATTTTTCAGATTTTTTTTTTGCTATTTTCTTCAAAGATAATGCCGATAATAACATGAAATTCTGCACACTTTATTCTTATTACAGAACGACAAGTCCGGTGGAAAATGGTAGGAATCGGTTCTCGATTTCTTATAGCTTCCATACAAATGTATACCTGGAATATAGCTTTACGGTATATAAATGCCTTTAGAAAAGTCCTATCCATACAAATTTCTGCAATCATAAGTTTCATGCAAAGTGAAACTTTAAAACGATATTTTGTTTGCATCGATCTATATTTTGACATAGCCCCCATTTAAAGTCTAGTTCCGGAAATCACTTTAATGTGCATAAAATTAATACTCAATTTTTTAACAATCGGTCCATAGTTCACTTGAAAAAATCACTTAAATACGCATAAATCTCATATTAGAATCATTATTACCTTTATATTCTACACAAATAATTCGCATACACATATAAATCATTGTATAGAATTACATGATAATAGGCCCGTAATAGGTCATAGTTCCCTTATGAGGAATATTCCTGAAAACTCATTAATCTTCATAAACATCCATATCGAACCGAAATTTGACACGAATCAGTTATTAGTATGTTATACTATTGACTTTTGTAAAAGTTGGTTCATAATTGGCCAAACCTGCCATCTTCGAGAATAACCAGAGAGTATACAAAGGTGACGCTTCAAAAAGCCCAGATCAGATTCCTAAGGTTTGTTAGTACTTTATTTATTGTGTGTTAAAGAAAATCGCTTTATGTTACACGCCGCAAAAATATAAACAAACTGAATATACTTGATTATAACTGGAATATGATTCTTATAAATGTCGTTATGGAGATAAAATTCATTAAAAAAACCTAAAATAAATAAAAATTACTATACAATATTTTATGGAGTTCGCCCCATAATATAATATAATATAAAGTGTGCTTGTCAAACTTTCCACTGCAAAATGTATACAAGTCGTCTAAGAGCAAAACAAAAATGCTTCTGCAAATGTCAGCCTGCATTTACAGTGTAAAATTTTCAATTAGAACATGTTCAATTTTCATCTGACAAAGCACCTCCAGCCAGCTGTTTTGAAAGTCAATTGTTTATGGCGCCAAGAACATAGTTTTGTGTTTCAGCAAATTTATATTTAAAACATGTAAGAAAGTATAGTCGGTCAAGCCTGACCATATAATACCCTACACCCAGTATATATATAAAAGAGTTTTTTAGATATGTGCGCTATATGGGAGATATGACCTATTGTGGACCGATCATCCAAAAATTTAGTGTCAAGATTTCTGTGAATATAAATATTGTGTATGTTAAACTTTATCTCGATATAAATATTTTTAAAAGACTTATGGAGGTTACAGTGAATTAGGGTCTTATATGGGAGTTTCGACTAATTATGGACCGACCATTATAATATTAGGTGTCATCATTTCTGTATATTATTTGTGTCGAATTTTATTTGATTACCAACATTCTTAAGAAATTTTTGATCGTTAAAGTGATTTTCGGGAGTGGACCTTATATGGGAGCTACGACCGATCACAATAAAATTGTATCGTATTGTGTGTATACATATGAAATATATTTGCGCTCAATATTGTTTGGATACTAACATTTTTGAGTGAGTTATGAGAGCTACGAATAATTATGGACCGATCACAATAAAATTTGTAGAGGGGATTTGGCTTCATTTACCACTCATTTGTGGTGAAATTTGTATGAATACTTGCATAATTCAAACATTTATGATCAGTAAACCCCAATTTTGGGAGGACATTTGCATGGGGGCAAGGTAAAATAATGGACCGATTTCCACCAGTTTCCAATGAAATCCGTCCTTGGGTAAAAAATATCGTGTACCAAATTTTATCGAAATATCTTCAAAAGTGCGCACAAGCTTTACATTGACAGCCAGCCAGACGGACGGACGGACGGACGGAAATCGTTAAATCGACTCAGGAAGTGATTCGGAGTCGATCGGTATACTTTAAGGTAGGTGTTGGACCAATATTTCTTGGCGTTACAAACATCAGCACAACTCCAATATACCCTGCCCACTATTGTGGTGTAAGGTATAAAAATAAACTGTGATGAAAATAGTAAGAATCGGTCCATACTTTCTCATAGCTCTCATACCCATGTGCCTATAAAATTGGGATATAAATTCAAAATTCGGCAAAAATAAGTGTCATGTAAAAAGAAATCGCCAAACCCTTTTGTTTTGTTCGGTCCATTTTGACCACATCTAGAATTCACTTAAATACGTATAAATCTGAAACAAATACAATTGTCAGACTAAAATTCTCCACAAATAATTCTTATAGATATATAACTTGTTGTACTAAATTTTGTGATAGTCGGTCCATAATTGGTAACACCTCCCATATAAGGACCACATCCGAAAAAGTCAAATCATCATTTTATACGAGTATATTTTTTTACACTTTTTTATTATTTATTTATTGCATCTTACACCTAAACCTTAAAAACTATTTGCTCTTTATATACATATATCTTATAAGTATCGTTATCGACTTAAAACTTTACACAGATCATTAACATATACACGAAAATCATACTACAGAAATTTGTGAATTTTGGTCTACATTTGACCCAATAAACCATTTTAAGCCGTGTTTCAAAAATCACTTCAGTACTCATAAATCTCATATAAATATCGATACCGATCCAAAATTTCACTGCGCATTTACATATATGCCAAAATCAAACTGCTGGATTTTGAAAATATCGGTCCATATTTGACCATGTCCCCCATAAAGGTCCACTTCCCAAATTCACGTTAATACTAATGTACTATTCTTATATTGAAATTTATTATGGGATATTCTCATATGTATAAAATTCTCTGTTCCAAAATTTATGATTTGTAATTGCTCACATAGACGTACCACTTATGAAAATCGAATCAACATTTTATATAGATCAAAAACTGTAATCCAAAAAGCACACTAATATCGGTTATACGATATTTATGCTACTGAATTTTGTAGCTGTCAGTCAATAATAGCTCCTGAATTAAGTCCACTTCCGAGTATAATAACCAACCATACAACTCTTGTAAATAACGTGATTGAGATGAATTTCAACCAAATCACATTACTGGATACTAGATTTAGCAGCTTTAACCCTAGAACACTAACCTTATTTTTATACGTTAACACTAATTATTAGTCGAATCGACTAACATATATACATATATAACCGATTTTTTCGATATCTATATATGTAAAATTGACACATCTGATAAAGGTTGATATTTGATTTGTTATAAATGTAAATAAAATAACAAATTTTAGTCTTTATAAAACAATTCATTTAAAATAATATATTTAATAAAAATACTTTTGAAATCAATCTTTTTAGATCAGTTGTTAAAAATAATAAAAAAAAAAAATAACATAAACAAAAAATAAAATCACATAATTCATTACAAACAATAAAACTTAAATTATATAAAAATTAAATGCAAGAAAAAATTAATTTTTTTGATTTTTAAAACATTTGTTGCAAACTTCATTAGTCGATTCGACTAACACGAGGTATATAACTCAAAAATTGCAATGAGAAAATACCGACTACTGAGTATACAAGAGAGTTGAGAGTGATCAGTAAAAAAAATATAAAAATGTGAGCGAAAACGTTAGTGATGTTAGTCGAATCGACTAACGTTAGTGTTCTAGGGTTAAGTCCATAAATGTTCGGTTTCTACTATGCCACCCATATATTTCATAATCTTACCCTTGTGTATACCCTGTTTCTTAACTTGTGGTGAATATGGAAAAATGTTTTTTTAATTTTATAAATTGGTAAATTCCACTCAAACTCTGTAAATTATAATGAGAATTATTAATTACATCAATTTTAAATGTTCAAAATTAGATAGAAAATCTAAACATTTGAAATAAATTATGTTGTTCGTAAAATTGCATTTTAAACAATATATGAAATGTTAAGCTATTATAATTAAAAACACTGAATAAGGATATTCTTGTCCTATAACGATTGTAGTTTTTTATATTTCTCATGATATTTATGTGAAGGGTATTCAAGATTCGGCCCAGCCGAAAATTGCACTCTGACTTGTTTTTCGTGAGTGTTCTTTATATGGGAGCTATGATCAAATATGGGACGATATTCACTCGGTAGTTTGATTTTTCTATACATATACGTTATTTGTGGAAAACTTTGGTTTGAAATCAATATTTATGCGTATTTAAGTAATTTTTGAAAGTTGGCCTTATATGCCGCTTTGATAAGCAACTGCTTTCTATTATAAATAATTTTGTGCGGTCTAAATATAATGACTGAATAGTTATGTGAGGATGAATGACTTTTTTACTCTTATTAAATAGAATAAACAACAAATTAATAACATTTTTTCGAACCACACCAAATTCAATCAATGTGTCAATGTGCTGCCAATTTGCAATATTTGATATCCTTTTGATTTGAGTAACTTATCAATTGCAACTCGCTTTTTGTGTGTACATACTGATATCAGACTTGGGCGAATGGTTGCAGTGGATGTTGTTTTGAACATTAGAATAATTTTGGGTCGAAGGACATGAAGATGTAAGCATAGATGCACGATGGACAATGCTGTATTATGCATATCGACAAGAATTTTAGCTCACACACTTCCAAACTCACAAAAGTACGTTCTATGTATTGGATATACATACATGCATTCTCATAAATATACATATATATGTACATATAGAAATGTGCATATGTATGTCAGTATGTGAAGAGAAAAAGAAGAACTTTTCATGTTGTTAAGGAGTTTTGTATAGCCGTTGGTAAGATTCTTTAGTCCATATACTACCGACTAAACATCATCTCTTGATGCACTCTTAATCTCATATGCTGCAGAATAAAATACACCTACCTACGAATATACTATATACTATGCTAAAATAGAACATGTATACCCTGCAAACAAGTTCTATTGAAAACGTTTCCCAAACGAATCATGATATGAATCATGAATACGAATCCTCGAGTATGATAACTCTTTTTTTTTTCATAAAAGTAATGTCATTTTATGGTAGTTATGGTCCATAATTAATAGATCCGGACCAAATATTTAGATGTGATTTCTCTATATAATATATATGCAGACCCTATAGATTTGTGGAGAAATCAGAAATTGGCGGTGAAATAATGGACCGATTTCAACCAATTTCAACTCCTATACTTAATTTTATCGGAATATCTTTCAAAATGCGAACTATACTCTGCGCACAAGATTTACATGAACAGCAAGTCAAATGAACGTATTTACTTTTTACTAAATTTCGTTTCTTTTCGTTAATCCATATTTCCAATTAAAAATATAATTTAAATTTAACACTAAATAATTATAAAATGTTATAAAGTATCAGACATGTTACAGAATTTAATTCCGTTCAGAATTGGAATTAATTCCGTATTTACTTCTACACTCAAACAAAAATTGATTAATCCGTACTTAAATCAATCCATAGCGTTGTCAATTGTAGGATAAGTACGGATTTTCCTATACCGAGTACAAAATACTTGATTCAAGTACGGATTCATCAAGTCAAAGAAAAAGCAAAACGAAAATTTTTCCGGAATGAAATCACTTTTATTTTGCTATGTCGAATTGTAATTTTAAGCATTTCTAGGTTTCATTCCGAAAAACTTGTTCGTTTTACTTTTTCTATAGAATGGAATTAAATTCTGTAACATGGCTGTATATTGGTACGACACACATATTTTTTATAAAATTTACAGAGTATCATATTTTTCTTTTGTCTCTTTAAAATGCTGAACATGTTTTGGTGATATATATTTGATATTCGATAACATTTTTTGAGTCGATTTTTTGTGTCGATGTGTCAGTCAATGAACCGATAGTATAACCTCCGATAGCTGGCTGGGTTATGTATAAAAGTTTGTACGTACATATCTTCTATATGTAAATTGCGAATACATAAGAATCTTTAAACCATCATTCCTTGAGCACCTAAGCATCGCATTGTTGGAAAGCCCTCCCAGCCACTATCCGTTCATAGTATTATTTGTGTAGTATGCAAAAACCACGAAAGGATACTTGAGTGAGTATGCGAAGGATGAAGTTAAAATAAAATTTATACGCAAATACACATTCAGATGAGTATTTAACTATTGTGTACAAATGACCAGACGACCAGCCAAAGCAGCCCACCAACTACTCAAACTAATTCCTGAAAATACATTCAACCTCTTTGCATTATCTGAACGTCGACAATTAGATTTTGCAAAACAGAAAAAAACAGCACCACCAACATTTAAGAAAAAAAAGGAAAACCTCTCATTCAAAGAAAATGCAACATACAGAATAATTTCTATGAAGCAACTGTGGCTCTTTCTATCTAAAGCTAATGAATCTCCTGTTTGAATATGTACATGTAGGTACAGTACATACTTCTGAATGTACATTTAAGTGGACTAAATACACTTTTTTATGCGCTACATTTAAACGAAACGAAGTTTGGAAATTAAAAAAAAAAAACAAATAATAAATTTGACTTAAATTTCAAGAGTTTAACTATTATATCAAGTGCCATAATAATCCGACATCATCAAACACTGAAATGATGCGTATCCAAAAGAAAGCATCCTGAGGCAAATTTTTCCAAACTCTTCTTTCCAAATAGTTTTTAACAAGTATTGTAACATGTGTCACAATTGCTTGCTGCTAGCAAACATTTTAAAATTGCTGCTTGGGTAACTTTCAATGATTTTGCACGATCTTGTTGAGTTTGAGAACAAACTTCATGGTGTAATGCCTGCAATTCATTGTCTTCGAACCTTTTTTTGCTGGCTATACTGATATTTGTCTTCCTTGTCAAAATCACCAATTCTGAACCGAACAAAACATTTCTCGCACGATGAAACCGCTGGAACACATTCAGCATAAATAAGCTTTGGTGAGCAATTGGTGTGCTTCAGCGGCACTTTTTACAAATGATAGAAGTAATGCAAAACCTCCAGCAAAAAAGAAAAACACCCCATTGCGAAAGCCATAATTATTCATTGATGACAAACGCTGACAATGTTCAATCATCAATGACCGACGCTGAATTTTGTTTGAGTTCATGTATGAAATTTTGAAGCAATTGTCCAAAATGTCATAGATGACATACATTGATTTTGTTTGTTAGGCGTCATTGTGTCAGAGATTCCTAACAGATTCCTAAGAGCTACTTTTTCAGGGCGAGTCATATATGAAAATAACAAAATGACAACGTCTCTCAAAAAATGCAACGTGGTTACACAGAAAAAAATAAAAACGAACTTCAATTAAGAAATTTGTAGTATCAATTAAAAATTTAATTGATTTGAGACCAACACCCGAATTGCTCATATCAATTAAATGAATTTAATTGGATTTATTTTTAATTAATTAAATAATTAATTAAAAAAAGAAAACAAAAATCAATTAAAAATTTTAATTGGATTAATTAAAAATTGTAATTGAAAATAAAATCAAAAAACCAGTTAAAATATTAATTGGCTCAATTAAAAATTTTGTTTAAATATAAAATCAGAAATTAATTAAATTTTTAATTAAAGCAATTAAAAAGTTTAATTGAAAATAAAATCAAAAATCGATAAATATTTTAATTGAATCAATAAAAAGTTTTAATTAATAACGGTATCGAAAATTAATCAAAATTTTAATTCAAACAATTAAAAACCAGTGACGCAATTAACGAAATAGACAACTGACAACTTAATTAACAATTACTTACCTTACTCTTCTAAATGCAATAAACATTTGAATGATTTTCATATACATATTTAAATTCTTTGTTTTATTTCGTTTTGAAAAACAAAATTTGATTACCTCACTTTTTGCTGAAACTATAAAATATTTAATGAAATTAATTGCTTATAAAATTGTTAAAGTCTATGCAATTCATCTCCACTAGCACTCAAAGGCTTCAAATGACCATTAAAGGGTGTAATGTTGGAATATAAAGCAGCATTAGGAGCACCAGGATTTTCAGTGTGATTTATGCGTTTAGCTCTAGCTCTAAATTCAGCTCTAGTACACTTCATATTACGAGAAACGGTAGCTTGATAAGGGACTCCCGTATAGAAATCATCGCCTGTAAATATAAATAAAATTATTAGTAAATGTTTAAGATGAAAATGTAAGCCATAATTTAACCTGGAAATACGAAGACAACGCCATCTGTACAAACGTGACCAATAGGACGATACATAGTTAAGCCTTTTTTTCCTACGATTCCAAGAGAACTGTTTGAGATAATCAAACGATTTATGAGCAACTAAGCTGATAACTCATAAACTTGTGGCGGTAAAAAGAAGAGTTTGGCTTCACGTACCATTTGTAAAAATGTTGCTGGAGGCAATGTTTAGCACATGAACCAGATGATAAACGTTAGCAGCTGGAAATCATGTTCTGTAAAAGTAATGTTTCAGAATTTCCAAATTTCTCTGTAACAAAATATGTATTTATTTAAAAAAAAACATTGACGTTTGAAATTTCGATTCTTTTCATTTTCCATCACATACCTGATAATTGAAAGTATTTTTTGATTTTATGATGTAACTTGAGCAATTTTTATATTTTTTTTGTTGACTGGTGAGGAGCTATTGTATTTTGTTAAATCAAATATTTTTACATCAGTTTTATAATTTTTATATTTTTCGTTTTTCTTATATTTTTTGTTTTCGCGCACACACAATTTTGTTCTTTCTACATCAGTCTCGGCCGCTTGCTATACACACGTATACTAAAACCTGTTTCGCTGTCTGATCTCGCTGCACATTTTTTTCTGTACACTCAAAGCAAAATGTTTAATGAAGTATGAATTGTCATCGCATTGTACGTCAAAAAATATTTAATTATACATTATGTTTATGTACATTAATATATAATTTTATTATTTAATATTATTTGTATATATTTTCTTTCGTTTTTAATTATTAATATTAAAATTTAATGATAAACTAATTAACAACGAAAGAAAATATATACAAATAATATTAAATAATAAAATAATATATGTACATAAATATGTATAATTAAATAAATTATACATTAATTTTGCAAATATGCTCCAAAATTTTTAATATACAAAATGAATAAATTTGAAGGACAACCCTTTTGTCACCTCTTCAAGTACAATTTGGAATGTCTATCTAAAGGCCCAACTATAATATGCATAAGCAAGCTTAAGCAAATTGCAAAAGTTAACGAAAAGGCTGTCAAATGCATAACCAGTTCAGAGTTAACTTTCAGGTGGCTACAATGACTTTGAAACTTTTTGTCCACAGTTGCTCATTTATGTTTAAAAAAATGTTTTTATTTTAACAAAAAGTCATTTAATGACTATATTTTATAAATATTATTATATTATTTTATAAATAAAAGAAAACTTCGTACCCGAAACGCATAATTTTTCCTTTTTTTTAATTTATCGGCAAAAGTACTAAAATGTACAGCTGTGGCAACACTACAATGTAAATAATAACAAACGTTTACATATGTTTTGTTAATTTTTGTATTGTGTTTGTAAAAATGGAGAAAAAACTTAAAAATTTAACTAATATAAAAATATTAGTTAGCGCTTGAAGGCCTGTGCACATTAAAAGAAATAAGTGAACTACACTGTAAAAGAAGAAAACGCTCTTGTTCTGTCAGAGAAATAAACCACGACAGAAAGACATTTTTGTTAAAATAAAAAGGGCCCTTTTATTATAAAGGCACTTATTTTTTCCAAATTTTCTATTAAATTTAAAATAAATGTATTTTCTTCTTTCTCCATTTTGTTAAAAACACAAACAAACAACAAACAGCTGATTGCGTACGGAATATGCGATCAGTTTCGCTTTTTGCTTAAGCAAATGGCAGTTGAAAAACTTAACGAAAAGTTTCGTTAAGTACATTATAGTTTGCCACATACAATTTATATGTGTTCGCACGTTTGCTTAAGCTAGCATATGCATATTATAGTTGGGCCTTAACTCAGTGTCGCCAAATCCAAAATATATCAAAAAAATGTATTTAATTTTGGCAATTGAAAAATTATTTGAGTGTACAATTATTTGCGGTCGTTTGTTTTTTGCTGCTTCAAACACAAGCAGATATGAGTGAGTATGTGTTTGGGCGATTTTTTTGTGGTACAATTCAAAACTAAAAAGTACGATGGTACCCCTGTCATTTGGTACTATTTCGAAATTTTTCAAATCCAAACATATTTTTAATTGATATTAAATGGCAACGCTTATTTACTGAATGAATATTGTGAATAGATTTTTGCACTTGTTCATTGGCAATAAATAGCAGGTGGTTTTTAGTATTCAGCTAATGTTTTCTTGTTGTTAATCTTCATATATTAAATAAAGAGAGCAATTGTAAAGTTTATACAATTTCATAAAAAAAGGGAACGAAATGCTTTGTTGTAGAGTAGCAATCATCTTGTTAAAATACATGGCACTAGAAAAAACTTCAATACGGTTTTTTTGCAGTATGAAATCGTCCTCTTAGTTTTTTTGCAATAAATAAAAAATAAAACTCTTGTTGTTACAACTGTAATATAGCAACTGGCTTGTTATCAAAATGTATAGATTTGATCGTATTTATTTGAATGTACCTTACTAATATTTTATATGACCATAATTATCTACATATGTATAATTAATGAACATGTATGTATTTATGTATTTATTTTTTGTTATCTTTACTTTACATGTACCAATGAATTTAAAGTACATTTTGTTTTTGTTGTATTCAATTTTTGTCTAGTAAAATAAAATTAAAAGAAATTGTAAAAATATTATTTAGTACTATTGAGATCGAAAAAGTACGATTTTAAAAATTCGTTGGTACGATATTGGTTTCTCATTTATCATCCCTGACTTCAACAAAGCAACATGTTTAACAAGTTTTAAATGATCGGTGCTGCCAGATCTTTATCGGTAACAAATTAGGAATTCAACATAAACTTAAAAGATTTTAATAAGGGATTTAGCAATTTTAGTTTGACTCTATTTGAATTTCAATAAAAAAAAATTACGGAAGTTGAATTAAAAAAAACTAGTTTCTTTAACAATACAAGCCACTTATAAAAACTTTTTAATATAGTTATCTTAATAATATACTAGTCATATATAAATATAAATAATTATAAAGCAATTATATGAAAAAATATGTAAGTATAAAATATTTTATACACATAACCTATTTTTACTCGGGAAGATTTACAAACCGAGTAATATTTTAAAATTGGCATAATATAAATAGATACGGGATATGTTTGGGAATTTATATGTTTTTCATTGGGAATTAGAAGCTAACAATTTCTGGTAACACCTGATAAACAAAGCAAATTGTCCCGTTAGCTTAAAACAATGTTGCATGCTAACAAAATAAATAAAAACGCGATATTGTGAAATAAACCGCGTATTTTCTATAATTTTCTTGCAATTGTCATCATTCTTTGAACGGAGCTTAAGATTCAATTAAACATTTACTTGAATCAATTAAAAAGTTAATTGAAATTGAAAATTTAGATAATTAAGTGTTTAATTGAACAAAAATGTGAAATATTTTTTTCTGTGTTAGTGGGAATCAATAACATATTTGTACCCTTAAAAATTACATATAAGTTACTAAAGGCAAAACACGCTTTCAAAAGATACGCCATCTGTTACGAATAAGATTCCATGTGCAATGTAGAAATCCAGTAAAAAAAAATCGTGTTTTTGAAGCACTTAAGAGAAAAAGCGCATAATCGAGCGCTTAAATAAAAGCAACGAAACGAAAATGAATTACAAAACGATATCGCGCTAGTTACTATGAATTTGCTCTTTGATTGGTGTGCGCGAAGTGACGTAAAACACTTTAGGAAAGTGCTTTATTTGCATGTTTGATTAAGTTAAAAGAAGCGCTTATTGTCAGCAGAAAGTAGTCCTCCAAACCGGGAACACCTCATACAAAAATCATGCAGGTTTGAAGTGATTTGAGGTATGAATTTATACATAAAACCTGCTCCTTTTGGAGCACATTTTTTACTGGGAACTTTATCAAGATACTTATATTCTTAGATAATATTAGTGTAGCGCCTAAAAACTATATTCTGACCAGTTTTATATAAAAGTATGTACATAAATGTTTGTTAAAGTTTAAGACAACTAACATACACACATACATACACATGTGCATTTATTGAATCGCACATTCATACATATGTATGGATATTTAGTTGAGCACATACACACAAACATACATACGCACATATGATTACTTTACATAAACTGTGTTTGGTAAAAGATGAAGACTAACAACAAGATGCTGAATAGAGGAAAAATCGATGAAGAAATTTCCAAAATTAATGGAAACAATGGACAGAATGAATATCTGGTACGATAAAACATTAGAACTTGTCGTTCGAGGAATTAACTCCCCAAAAGCACTACCAATGAAATGGGACAACCTGCAGCCACAAATAAATATTAGAAGAAACGTACGCATTCCCAAGAACAAATAAATGATGCACTTGTAGCAAGCTGTATGTACATATGTACTCGTATGTACAATGTACGTATGGGTGTAGGTATACATGTACATGTTCTTACATATCAAGATACTTGCACAAGCATCTACAAAACTTTGGAATTATTCCAGAATAAGAATATACGAGGGCTAACTGACAAGCTCACGCTGACAATTCTTAACTATATTTAATGCCAATTCTTAGTTCTGAATACAAAGTTCTCAAAATCAGAATATAGTTATAGGTATTGAGAACATGTATTATAAATATTATAATCAAATCACATTATAATCAAAGCTATTTTCAAGCCAATGTTCATTTTGATTCATTCGATTTTGAACGTATACGACTGTTAAATTAATGACTAACGTGATCAAATGAAGTTTATAAATATATAAATCGGTTTATATAGCACCCAAAGGAATAGGACCATATAGCGAAGAACATAATACTATATAAAAAAAGAGAAAATATGGAAAATGGCACCTTGGTGCAAGTGAAATTAAACAAAAAGTGAACAAAAATAAAATTTAACTTTTTTTGCAAAAAAAAAAAAAAATACTATATGTGCATATGTTCTCATAGTTATTATGATATATTATATTCTGCTATAACATTAACAAATTATTGGATAATATTTAGTGATATCTTAAGATTTAATTTCAATCAGAAATAAACATTACATTTTTTTAAATTTTAAGGAAAAATATCGACTAAATTTCACATACATTTATCTTTTTTATTTGGTCTCTAAAATACAATTAACGAATATGATGTTCAATGGAAAATGAAGTGAAAAGTTCTCATTTTAAAATAAAAAAATTTTAAATATTTTTTTTTTGGAGGCATTGAATTATGAAAATTCAAAACTCTTTTGATTTTGGCAATGAACCCCAAACAATCAAATGATTTCGGTAATTTTCGTCTTTAATTCTTCCGTCATTCTATTTTTAAATAGTAACATATACTCGTATGTGAATACATACATTAAAATTATTCCTGCAAAAAGCAAAGTAGTCAATGCAGTTTTTTATTTTTATTTTTCTTATCAAATTTTCAATGATCAGCGTTCAAAAATCACCAACTTCAAAAACTCGTACGTATCAAAAATCTCTTACTGAACTAAAAAAAACTCTTGAAGCTTTTGATATCGATAATGTCAACTTTCATTTGCAATTGGTGTCATGCAATTCCCATTTTGTTTGTTGCACTGTGTAGTCAGTCAATCAGGCAGATGCATTTTAACACTAAATTTGTATATGAAATTTAGCCATAATATTCCCAATTTAATTATCTATATAAATAAAACCAAAGATCAGGTACAATTTACAGACACCATCACTAAATCAATATACCCTCCCCACTGTGTTAGTGCAAGTTTTAATTAGTTATATCACAGTGTTTCGAGTCTTTTTATCGAAAAATCAGAGATAATTTGCCTTAAAAATCAGCATGATTTATTTGCCAGTCATCATAAAATTCAATACAGCAATTGGAAATCCCCATAGCTACATACATACTTATATACATATACATACGCAGTGTGGAAACTAATAATTTTTTCTATTAATCTCTTTAATCCAAGAAGTCATATTTAAATTATAATGCCAGAAGATTATCTTTCGAATAAAGTAAACTTCATGTCAATTTAAACAAATCACCTTTGTTTTACTCAATTTCATAGTTTTATACATTTAAAAAAAACAACACCCTATATGGTTTTGTAAGTTTGTTTATTTGTTCCGCAATCAATCTAAAGCGACTAACCAATTTAATTAAAACTTAGTAGTTACTTTGATATATGCTTGGAGGCGTCAATAGGCCATATCTTTGTTCATGACTTTGACCAGGAAGTAATATTAAAGGTTAAATTTTGACATTTTCTTCCTAAATAATGAGTTACTTTGTTGTGAAGCAACAATATTTAAGTTTACCTTTCTGCAGTCACAAAAATGTGTGAATTAGAATGTATACATTCTAATACTATGTTTCCACGACGACTTGAATCACTTGCTTCGCTTTCTGAATCAAGTTTATGAATCATGCTGTTTACATGACTTATAAACTTGATTCGATTTGACAGTTGTTTTTAATAAACAAACAGAATTTACAATTTGTGGAAAATAACTTTTTTTAATGGACAAACAAAGTGAGTGGAAATTAGTTAGCTTATTTGAATAAAAACGTGCATTCGTACGTATTTACTTTCTTTACTTCCAGCAACAAGAAAATAATTTGCTTTGTTTACAATAATATTAAATTTTTACAGCTAGTGCAGAGAAACTTGCGATAAAAATTAGAGAAGAGTTCAATTTTTCGTGCTTCGCAAGTAGATTCAATATGTAGCAAGTTGTTTCGCTCATGATTGGGGTGTGAAGCATAAATAGAGAGCGAAGTATGTACCGTGGAAACATAGTATAAAGGGTAAAAAGGAAAATTTCGTGTTTATTATCAAAAATATAAAAAAAACATCAACAAAATGCATTTGAAAAATTAAAACTAAAGTGGTAAAAAGGGTAAAATGATAGAGTTTGTGTTGCGCCTTGTATAATTTTTAATTTTATCTTAATTAAAGCCCTATTTTCATTAGAGAATCGCATATAGTTATTATTGTATAAATACCAGTCGACGTTTAGGGCGCGTTTTCACTATGTCATTTTTGTTGTCAAATTGTTGTCAAATTGTCCAAATTGTTGGCAATTTTATGAAAACGGGTTGCCATATGGCGTCATCTATGTTAGCAATGATGATTGCAAAAAATTAAATTTATTGATGACAACCCGTTTTCATACAATTGCCAACAATTTGGACAATTTGACAACAAAAATGATATAGTGAAAACGCGCCCTTTGTATCGAAGCTACAGTAGATGGACGATCGACTAGGCGATAGAGTGCCGGACTATCAGTCAGAGGGTTGCGGGTTCGATTCCCGCCAAAGACTCTGGCTGTTTTCTGCAGGTAAGCCAAAAAGCTTCGCAGTTTGTGTTTGTTAATTACATTTAACATGATGCAAGAAATGATTAAAATGCAATCTATGCTATTGCAAGCTGTACTTAATAGGCCATGAACTGTTTGAAAATATGTTTCTGGTACCCAAACGGCATTCGCCAACATAAAAACGAATACGAATATTCGGAAATATATTTGACGTCTAGAAGTTTATTTCGTATACATCTCATTTATGATACTAAGGACGCCAGAGGCAGAGCATTAAATACTACTTAATAAATGATCTTTGTAAAGATTATCTTCAAGCCACTGCAATCTGTATTGAAGATTATTACCGAAGTATAGTGATTTCGACTATATATTCATATAACAGAAAGTCAATACAATAATTTTTTTTGAAATCATTAGGCCTCCGTTTCCTAGGAGTGGGCGCCTAGAACGCTAAGCACATATTCTTTGAATCAAGACTGATTACTCCAAAAGGTCGTAATTTGCGTAATATAATTTCTCAAATTGATTGATTGAATGCGATTTCGAGCTGAAAACCTACTTACTGGCCTACTGACCTAAAGAAGATACCGGCTGATATTGATTGTGCAGTGATAAAAAATATCCTAAGAGAAATGATTCGTTAGAGTTATCATCAGATCGCTCAACCACAATTGTCACTATAACGAGCCCCCGAGAAATTGTAGCCCCGACTAGTAATTTAGTAATGACAGGCACAAGCATAAATTGGACTAAATATAAAAAATACTTACATATGTACACATTGTTCTGAAAACATACTGCTAAGAACACCAGAAAATATCGATTACTCTCTTATCAATTTAACTAATGCTCTTAAACTGACTGCTCAACTTGTTACTCAATCTCCCAGACTAATCAGATATAGAATTTATTCTGCAGATGTCGAACGACTCTTAACTAAAAAGTTCGAAAATAGTGGCAATTGCACAGATCGTCCCAACTCAAATCTAAGCCAAAAGATTAAATAAAAAGGCTTAAAGAGCTCTGGGAATATCGGCAAACGGAATTACTAAATAAATATTTAGAATATCTACACGAAATTCACAATCGGATTACTCATTATAGCGGGCCACTAAAAATCTTAAAAGACCAGTCTTATATAAGCCCCCCTTGCGAAAATTTAGTGGCGGTTGGGCAAGAAATTACATTGAAAAAGGGAATCTATGTATATGTTATTTATTTTTAAAATGCACTTACCCCAAACGCATCAAATAAATCAATTGACTTGCCACCAGTCACACACCATTTAGGACCATCAGTACCCCTACGTTTTGAGATTTGAGATATCGAAAAGGTCATTATAGATTTACCCCCTGGCCCACGATGTTGAACGATAACGTTCGCTTAGATAAGACTTAAGACACAAACTTTTTATCATATCTATTTTTTACTCAATCAAGTTTGTTTATTCCACAAAATCAGTAACATGATGATGGAGCTACCACGTATAACAATAAAAATAAATATATAGTAAATTCATATAGACCCATCAGCCTACTATCGAATATATCGAAGCTATTCGCTAGTCGAGAAGATAAAAACAGCTTATACCCGATTTTAATTGAAACCGAATCACTGGATTTAGAAAAAAACACAGTACTATTGAAAAAACTTATAGACTGGTAAATACCGTAAAAAAACATTTCAAGAAAAAAATATTGTTCTGTACTTTTTATCGACATTTCTCATGCGTTTGGTAAAGTGTGGCATGATGGTCTAATAACAAGTTGAAACTAAACTTACCAACGAAAATGGACTAGGAGTAAACCCAAGCAAAACAGAGCTGGTTTTATTTACCACAAAGACCAAGATACCAAGCTTCAGACTACCACGGATACTTAGGTGTAAGCTAACCATATTAGACAATGCGAAATATCTCGGTATTATACTGGACTCAAAACTATCATGGAAACTGAATGAAGAACATAGGGCGAAGATAGCAACGGTTGCTTAGTACACCTGAAGCAAAATGTTCAGCGCAAAATGGGGCTTGAGCCCTCTTCTCGTTAAATGAATGTATACCGCCATAATACGTCCAATACTGACTTATGGATCGTTAGTGTGGTGGGCTGCAACAAAAAAAAGGGAAGCATGTTGTAGACCGATTATACAGAAGTCAGCGATCCGCCTGCATTGGTGTTACAGGTGCATTATGCACTAGTCCTTCAGAAGTTCTGATCAAGAACTTATGCACATGCAAAGACTCTAAATTTGCTTCCCCCTGCATTACACCAAAAGTCTGGCTACATATCACCCCTCATAGACTTTGATAAGTGGTTCAAAATCATTATTATATCCAGACGTAAACGTAAAGGGGGTCTCATGATTAATGGATACGATATAAGAGTATACACTGATGGTTCAAAGATGGACTGATAATACTGATATTACTCTAGTTTGGGTTCCTGCACATAGGGATTACTACGGTAATGGGAGAGCAGATGAACTCACCAAAGAAGGATCCGCTTTAAATATCTCAACTGGCGTATCAGTTGGGACTATTCAAAATGCTGGAATTAGGTGGCGCAATCTGGACACCTGTAGAACCACTAGATATATGTTGCCAGCATATAAGAGAAGCGTAGTTTGCAGCTCCTGAATATTAAAAAAAAAAGTATTACTCTAGAATTATAGCGGTGCTAACCGGTCACAAGATTATTGGTAAGCATGCAAGCAGACTTGGACTGCACTTCAATAATCACTGCCGCAGATGCCATCTTCTCTGTGAATGCCCGGCTCTTCAAAACTCTAGACTCAAATTTTTCAACAATCATATATTAAACAACCTAGCGGAGATATCAAGCAACAGGCTGCATATAGTACCCATTATATACTAGCATTTGGAAAAGATCTAGTCCTATCATCAGTTCAACAAATGTTGTGGTCGTTTTCAAAACGAAATTAAAAGATTGCACTTGAATGCTTGCAGGCAGCAGGCAAACAAACAACCCAACTGTATAGATACACAATTTTTGAATAACAAAAATTAATAGCTGCCATAGATACATTAACTAATCTGAATACAATTGCATGTATTTTTTGTATCTTAACTTTAATTTTAAACAAGTAAAAAATAGGATTCTATTATTAAAACAAAAAATCGACTTTTAAATTTGTTTCGAACCTTCTACATATCTATGTATGAAAAGTCTATTTTTTGGATTTTTATACTCTACACCACCATAGTGATGAGTAAAAAAGAATTTCTTAATACTGAATATAAAATGGCCACCAATTTCATTTCCTGGAAATCCTGGGAATTTAATTAAAGTTAAAAAATAAGTATAAAGATTGACTGTTTTACAAAATTGTATAATTTTATTAAAGAAAGCAATATTTCAAGGAGTCATTTTGAGATCATTTTTTTGTTACTAAATATAATTTATACTTTATAAAAATACTCATGATATTATAAAGTAAAGGATATTTCTTTCGTAATATAAATTTTTTATTTTTTTTTAATATAATTAAACTGCGAAGCTTTTTGGCTTATCTGCAGAAAACACCCAGAGTCTTTGGTGGGAATCGAACCCGCAACCCTCTGACTGATATTCCGGCACACTATCGCCCAGTCTATCGGGGCGCTTTATAACTTGGTTTTGGTCCAGTTGGGAAACGAAGAAACGGCAATTATCATCATCGCTATGACCTGATTAAATACTAATATTGTAAAATAAACGGAAGTTGTTAGGTAATTTATAAACGACATCAATATTGTTCAATGACTGTACATATTATTGGATATGCGTAGAATTTAAAGATAATAACTGTTCATAAAGAGTTTATATTTAAACGATTTAATCATACTGCAACATTAATAAGTTTTGAATGTCTGCTAAAATATATTTTATTGAGAAACATGCTGTTCATTAGCTCCTTTTTAGCTTTGGATATGCGTAGAATTTAAAGATAATAACTGTTCATAAAGAGTTTATATTTAAACGATTTAATCATACTGCAACATTAATAAGTTTTGAATGTCTGCTAAAATATATTTTATTGAGAAACATGCTGTTCATTAGCTCCTTTTTACAAGATCATCCCAATCCACTTAGTACAGACTTCTACGATTCGATGATACACTTTATTAAATTCTTCCTTTATAACGTTTAAGTTTCAATTTGTAATGAAAGTTAATGTCCTTATTCATAAAAAATTAAAAAAATTGTCTAAAAGCACACTTCAACCCTACTTTATTTTTTATGAATACGGCAGTAAAATTTTGGTTAGTTGCGATTAAAATAATTTGTTTGTAATATTTAGTTTTTGTAGCAGTTTTCTGCAGAATAAATTAAATTATTTTTATTTATTTTTTAACTAATACAATTTCTTTAAAAATATTTCAAATATTTTATTGTTTTTTTTTTATACATAAACGAAAAATTGCAAATTTAGTAAATTTAAAAATTTCTTGTGCAAAAAGAAATTTACTACAGTTTTTGTTAAAACATTTTTTGTACCTATAGGCAGTATACATACATATGTACAGAATGCTAAAGGTATGGTCACACTTGGCAAATATTTGCCGAAAAAGACGTAATCACTAAATAACATATACCTATTTGAACTCGTTTATTTATTAAAAAAAAACTTTTCTTATTTAGGCCAAAGCACAACAAATATTTAATTTTAATTTATTTGATGCTGTTTGATCTTGCGAAACTCTTGTAAGAATAGACAGCGTCAAACAAATTTGTTGTAAAACAATTGGTTACGCTTTTTTTTTAGTAAATATTATACATATTTGCTAAATATGGCCGTACCTTAACTTATTATAGAACTTAAATACATTAAAAATTAAAAAATCTCACATTTTTTTTGTAAAAATTTTAAAACTCCGTTAATATTAAATTTCCCCATGTTCCTGGGAAAAATTTTTAAATTTCCCGGGAATTCCCGTACTTCAAACCTATATACATTCAAAAAAGAAATCTCGATGTAACTACGGTTTAAAACATAAATCTCGATATAACGAATTTTATGATTTATTGGGATTTGCTTGTAATTATAATTTAAATTTTATAATCCAAGAAGCTGCGAACTCACATTAAAATGATTTTTGTAAGGGATAGAGTAAGCGTTTACATTTTCTTCTATGAAAGATAATTAGACAATTTAATATATAAAATAAAGAAAATCATGCAATATCGATACCGGAGAAACACGAGATCCCGAAATATCACGGTATTGCAAATTTTTAAATTCCAAACCCGAATATTATAAAAACGGGACTGGTTTTTATAACATTGGCTTCCTTAATGTATACATACAAAATCTTACATTTAGTATATGTACTATACATATATACAAATTTTTATATACTTACATATGTATGTGTAGACAATTTCTTTGTAAATATCGTAATTGTATACATACGTATGTTATGTAGAGAAACTTGCAGTATTCCAAATGAATGCTGTTTCCATATTGCCAACGTCTAAAAAGTTCTTAGGCTTGACAAACAACACAAACAACATGAAGTTTCGTCCTGGGATTTTACTTAGCAGTCTTTATTGTCTTGCGTTTGCCTACTCACTTACACTTACTCACTCACTTAGGCATTCATCGAGGCGGCCATCTACCTATTTATCCATCCATCCATTCCATCGTGTACTTTAAGTCTTGTAGATTTCGTTAGTTTATTCATGTGCCTTTGGAGGTCCCTCTCATTTTGTCCAGATTTCGATGTACGTAGTCGTGTGCTTTTATTTCTATTGTTTTGTGGGTACCTTCCAATGATATTCTTCGTTTAGTTCATTCGGATGCATTTATATTCCTTAATAATCGCATACATATATATTTATATGTATGTATATATGTAAACACTGGTTTTATACGTTCGTACATATCAACATACAACTTAGAACTTGGTATAACTCTATATACTATGTATGTATATCCAAGCCAACACACATTTGCGTTTTATTAAAATATTAAATCGGTTATTTCTACACGAAAGTCCAGACCAATATTAATTGATTGAAACGATAAAAAAAATGTTATTATTTAAGGAGATGGTCTATAACTATGTACATTGTACATACATGTAATAAAGAGTCACACTTACATATTATATCCAGTACATTACTATATAATATTGAGTCAAAATTTATGTTTATATCAGGAGTGCCCAAAAGTTGATTATGTAAGAGCAAACACCAATACATTTAATTAAAAACAATTTTTTATTCAGTATTTTTTGTTGTAAAAGCCAATACATACAAAGAAACAACACACTTTTTTAAACGGTATCATACGTTAAACAAAAACAAAATCTACATTGACGATCGCAGTCACCAATGTTTTCCAGTAGAGCATACGAAAGTGTTGTTGTTTTGCACTTGCGTGTATAGACTGAAGTACGACAAAAGAAAAAACAAATAAGGCAAAGTTGTTTGTGTATTTCGTATTGCTAGTGCTGAGTGCTGTAATGAGTATACAAAACACACAGCCTATAGCTAAGAGTTTTTACAAATACAAAAGAGCACCAAGAGTATAGGGCTTGGGCACTCCTGGTTTATATAAATTAAAAATGTAAGAAAATTAAACATTTGGAGAAAAATAATTACTTACATATTATGTACATTATTTTCTAATTATACAAAAACTTAAAAAATATAAACATATATTTATATATTTTTTTCTGTATATATTTTTAAGCTAAAATTTCAAGAATCGCTAGAAAATCGCTTAGAGGGTGATGCAGCTTAATTGGTTAGCGCATTTGATCATTAAGCATGAGTTGTTATTTGTAGCCCGGGTTCGATTCCCAGCCGCTGCCACTCAAACAACATCAGTTTCTGATAATTATTAGTTTTTTTCTTTCTATCCATCATAACTAATATTTATCACAGCACCCTTCTTTGGTGGTATATCATTCAAACGCCACCGAAGTAAAATAATTATATAAAGGCTATAAAATCAAGCTTTAAATATAATGCGCCTACTCACCACCAGAGGCGCTGCAATGCTGCACTAAAACAAACATAATGCGCAATTGCAGAGTTGTGATATAAAGCTTTCTTCTACTTTCACCACCTTTACTTCTTTAATCTATCCCCTTTCCAAAGAAAGTAACGCAATTATATATAGGCATAGTAATTGCCTGAGTGTTATTTCTCTTTAAAAAAACAAAACAAAAAACAAGTACAAAATAAAGATGCATTTATTGCCTCAAGATGTACATACATATACTCGTGTTTGTAAAACATTAAAATATTTATCAGCCCAATCATGAATAAAAATTCCGTGGGAGTTTTTTCCCTTTTCCCATTTTTCCTATTCAAATTCAATGTTAAAAAAATAAAAAGGGAAAAAACTCCCGCGGAAAATACATATATGTATATTTTTTTTTAAATGACTGGGATGGGTGGGTTTTTCAATAACAGATATCAATATTGTTTGTTCACTATAAAATTTTAAACCTAAAATTTAATTTCAAATACACTTTTAACAATATACGATATTCATTTTTACAAACTGTATACAGAATTTTTAAAATTATTAAACTGGTGTATATGTCCTTGTCATCCAATAATAGTTTAAAATATAACACAAACGCACTAAAATGACTTAACCATAGGTCCATCATTGTAGGCCCTATCGTGTTAGAATTTATTTCGCGGGTATAAAAAGTGTTAAATACCGAGTAGGCCTTATTTGGGAGCTATAGAATCAATATGTACGTGTTTGCTGGGTATCTCTAATGAATGTACGAACGTAAGTTGTTTTAAGTATACATATTGTATGTTCATTTGAATGTATGATATATGTATATGTATATAGAATGTGTACAAATACATATACACGCACATGCTTGTAAATGTTCGTTAGTATTAGTCTTTAATTTTCTTTCGTTCAATACCACCAACATTTTCCCGGTCATCTTCTTGGCCATTGCCATCATCTTAACTTGAACGAATGATAACGATGTTAGTTTCCAAATGTACATTCAGTCCGGTGCTATAACTTCTATTGCGAAACTTTAATGTTGTTGCCATATTTGTTGGCTTCTTGTAGTGTCCATGTAGCAAGGACTATACATCCATATGTACATACATCATAAATATGTACATATGTATATACATTATTAGTACTACACTTGAACTTGTTCACACAAATGTCGAAAAATTTTATGCCGATGGTCAATAATTGACCATAGCTCCCAATTAAGAAGGTCTACTTCTGAAAATCACTTTAATGGGCATAAATGGCTTATAAAATTGATAGCATATATATACACAAATCATGTGTCCGACTTTTATGATGATTGGTCCATAATAGCACATCATCATAGCTCTCATATAAGGCCAAACATTTTAAGAAAACTGTTTATGCTTACGTGTATATACGCTGTCCTACTTGTTTTTAATGGGGCATCAACTTAAGGTATTAGACTGTTGTAAGACTAAATAAAAATATTATCCTGAAAATATTTTGGATATACATATGTATGTACATTACATTGATCGAATTGTTCGAATAATTTTAAATAAAGTAAAATAACAAGATTTTCCTTCATCAAGTCCTACATATACATTCCTTTATATACATTTAAGTAATTATGTTCTTTGTCTACTTCAATGTCATCTTAAATATTAGTTTCTTCCACATGTTCAGCATCTCATTCACCTACAACTCAGGTTAGATTGTAATGATGACACTGGTTCAATTAAAAACCTGTGTATATTGAAAATAAAGCAGCCCAAAGCGGTTATGATTCCAATTATATTCATCATTATGTTTTTGATGTAGTGATATGTGTTAGTAATATCCTCGACTTTGATTCATTATTTGTATGCAAAATCACTTTCTTTGAAGCTATACATACTTATATAGCGTAGTTAGCAGACATTTTAGAGTCGAAATACATTTCAAACTCGTTAAGTTTTTTTTTACTAAATATCAGATTTACTTTAGAATTATAACTTATTGCAATAACATTTATATATTTGCATAACGAGCAAAACTTTATTTAAATTTCGTATGTAGTAAACATTTAGACTCCTGAAACTCAAAAAATTGCACCATAAAAGAATCATTAAATAATTCATAATAATAATTTAATTTATATATGTATATAAACAACTGTTTTTTTTAAGATGTCTTGTTTTGCGAATAAAAATTAAATAGTGAAAAATATGACTTTTTATGAAGATTTTTAAACAGAAACGATAAATTTACATAAACATATTTATTAATTATATTAGTTAAATAATCAGGCTCGTGGTATGTTTAAAGTTAAACATTTGTGCAATATTAAATGTTTAACTTTAAAGTTCTAATTTTTGATGATTGTAACTTATTGTTTTATTTTCCTGATGATGCTTACCGGTGGTAGGAGAAATATTGAACAATAAATAAATCAAATAATTGATTATAACACAGACCTCGAGCCTGATTATTTACCTAATTTATTTAAAATTTAAAAGGTCGAAACAAAAACATATTTAGACATATTTATTAATTTTATTCGATTATTCTTGATAAAATTAATAGAATTATTCGTTATTTGAAACTGGTGATTTTGAAATTCTTCGAATAATTATTCGTAAGAATTTGTTTGATTATTCGAATGGATACCTTACTATACTCGTACATATATTGTATGTATGTATGTGGAATTTTCAAGAGGTAATGGGTGATATCGGGTAGACATTTGTAAATGGGGATCAAGTACAAGTTTGCGTAGAAGTAAAATAATTAAATTAAAAAAAATGTTTTTTGTTTTGTTTTCATTTTTATTCCTGTTGTTATTGATGTTTTTGTTAGTGATGCTAAATAACAAACTAATGTTTTATTTGTCAAGATTTTAAAACTCGGTAGCATAATGTTAAAAAAATAAATTCAAAATCACTAATATTGACAATACATAAGACAGCAATATGATTGCAAATGAATTCGTTAAATAGATTTCTTCTTAGTTCAGATTCATTAATTATCAGAAAAAGTAAAAATTCTAAAAAAAAATGCGTTATATTTTATAATTTTTCCAAATTTCAGGTGAAGGACATTTGTTTAAACAAATACAAAATATTTTTAATATCACTATGGCACAAATTCAGGTTAGAAAACGTTAGGTCGATTCTGAGAGTGAGGGATGAAAATAGAGGCTAAATTAGAAGACCCGTATCGCGGCGTTTGTTTATGTTGGTTAGAATTTAATTCAAAGACTAAAAACAGTATAATCGGAACATTTGACCTTTACGATTTTTCTCCCTTTCAACAGCATTCTTCGGCCTCGGTCTGGGTTCAGCTAGCTTCTTATAAATATTGGTATACAGATGGAAAAGATAATACATATCTTGTAATCTTCTTAATAAGACTGATATTAGATATAAATTCCACAAATAAGATTTGTATAAACAAATTCTGGGGGTACATTTAGTCATTTTCTATATGTATCTGTTGGTATACGATTTATTTATTCAATCCAAACCACTTTACCAAATTTTAAAGACAGCCCCAGAATAAATAAGTTTAAAGCTTAAATCCAAGAAGAACAATTTAGACCCTTCAAAAACAAATGTAGTTTTTAAGGACAGGTCTAATTTGAATACAGTGATAGACGTTGCATACATATCCAAGAATACTTGCACATTAGTTGGTAAATTTGTTGAAAGTAACTGCTATACGGAGAAACGAAAGCAAAGGATTGAACGAATGATGGTGAATGTCCGTTTAATATTCAAGAAGAGATGAAATTCGGTGTAGCATGAGTTTAAGTACAAAATGAAAATGTCAATAAATTGGTATGAGAAGCGAGTTTTATTTCGTGCACAATACTATATACATTTAGCATTGTTCACATAACATCTGGCACCTCAACAGGAGCTCTTTTTTAAAACGAGGAACTCTGTACTGAGCAATAGCAAATCGAAATTTAAAAAATAATCGTGCATAAATTCCTTTACAATCCGACAATGTTGAGTTCAATGATTCCCAAAAAGCTAAAGCTTCAAAAAAGTGCTGTAAATTATGTTATAAACGATATAAAATAAAATATATGCTTCACATATGCAGATCGAAAACAAAAAGAAAATCCAAAAATTATTAAATTATGTACAAAGGCAATGATTTTGCAAACAATTTCACTTTTGACTGCTTCAGGAAAGTTTTAGCTGGTTTTAGTTGCCAATCATTATTCAAAAGCTGAAATGTATTGGCATCGAATAAATCAGGTCTACGTAATACCGCTTAATTGTTCTAAGGTTCGGCTAATGAACAATAATGGGCTATTGTCAAAAGAAAGTTTAAGCGTAGTTCTTGTGGTGATTCATTGAGACCACCTTTAATTAAAAAAAAAAAACACATAAAATAGAACTGGGTGTCGCAATCTTAATTACTGCCAGAACGATCAATCTGTAGCAGATACTTATTAAAGATAATTTAATTTAAATATTGACCTCGAATTCGCAAAAAGTGTCCCATTTGGAAGGTCCAATTACGCATCATTCCAACATTACTTCCGAAATCTAGCGAATAACGACTTTTGACTTTTTGATTACTTTTAATTTCTTCCTTTAGTGAGTATCAATTTGTAGTTCAAAAGTATTAAATCGTTTTTTTTTGTTACATTTATGCGACCAGATTTTATGTGCCCAATGTTTTATTTTACAATACGAGTATGTACTCGTATGCATATATGAAAGGATGTACCTGTTATAGCAAACCTAACACAAAACCATTCTTTTTCGTAACATTTGAATTGACCTGGGCTAAGTTGGACCGATGGCCGTCATCTTCGTATCCTTTACTTGAAGAAAATATTTAAGTTATACGGGTCCTTCCGTACAAATTAAAGAGGATCTCTATGCAAATATGAAGTATGCCACAACCCAACGATGTGTGTGCATGTGAAAAGAGATTCAAAAATACATATCTACACACATAAGTATGTATATAGATATGTGACAACACATTTAACTATTGTACATACGTATGCATGTACATAAGTTACATAAAACTACATACATAGTTATAAAAACACTGCATTCAATGAATGGGCAAAAAATATTTTTTTCGAAAAACTAAACGTCGCAGATAATAAAATTTTACATAGAACCAAGAAGACAAAAAAAATGTTGGATTGGGAAATGTTTTCAAATTACATTGTTTAAGATGGAGGAGGAGTTCGAAATGTTGGTTTGTTTTTTCTCATTAGAATTTTGAATACCTACAAAATCACTTCGTGTATGTGGTTGTGCAATCATTTGAGCTTTTATAAAAATTTATGCGAGGTCATGCTAAAGAAACTTAAAGATGGCAATTTTGAGTAATTGTTATTTTTTCATAATTTTATACATTTTCTTAAAATATTCAAAGGTTTTTGGTTAGAAATAATTAATTTGTTTTGAAATATTTACATATTTACATATGTATTAACTTTGAAAATAATTGTTGAATCTATTTTTAAATATAATATATTAAGTAGTTTTAATCTTTAAATTGTTGCTTAAAAAATATTAATTAGTATTAATATTAATTAGTAACATGAAATATTATATTATGATCAATTATCATCGTAATATTTCATCATAATATTTTCTTGTTAATCATAATTTGATATTATAACATCATATTATAACCCAATATGATCATAATATTGTCATAGTCGTACATGATAAGTTTAAAGTAAAATGTATAATGTAATCATATTTGGTTTGAGTACAACGATATTTATAGAAAAATTTGTGGTGGCAATTTCTATCAAATTAGTCTTATATCAACAGAAATGCTAAATAATGCAAATAAAATGCTAGATAATGCTATAGATGAATTTATAAATTATTTTTTTAATTTCTAGTTTTTGTTAAAGATAAGTAGTTTTACTATTTTCCAAATTGTTTCATCAGTTGTGACACTTTGATATCAATGATTTAAATTTGAAAATTACAACATAAAATATATTAATGGTTATACTTGTATATAAATACAATACGAAAATCTGTAAAACAACAAGGCTGTGCCGAATCTTAAATACCCTCCACCTTAACGTACTAAGAAATATAGAAACTACACTGGTTATAGGACTAGAATATCCTAATTCTGTGTTTTCTATTAAGTCTTAGTGCAAATTTTATTAGTATTTGATATATTGTTTAAAAGACAATTTTACGACCAACATAATTTATGTTAAATATTTTGAAATTTTATCTAATTTTCAAACATTTACATTTGATGTAATTACCGATTCTTACTGTAATTTACAGAGTTTGTTTGATTTTCATAATAATCTTGATTGTAATTTAAGAAACAGAGTATACACATATGATAAGATATAAGATGAGACTTTTTTGTTTGCATTTGATCTCAATAACATTATTTACAAAAGATTTATGGGTGGCATAGAAGAAATGGACTAATTATGGACCGATGGCTTCTAAACCCAGTATCCACTAATGTGATTTCTATGTATTTTAGGCTTATTTTGGTTGAATTTCAACTCAATAGCGTTATTGACAAGAGGTGTAAGGTTGGTTGTTATGCTCGGAGGTGGACTTAATTCAAGAGCTATTATTGACTGACAGCTACAAAATCCAGTAGCTTAATTGCCGTATAACCGATACTAATATGATTTCTGGATTAAAATTTCTGATTTGGTTCGATATCGATATTTATTAGAACTTTTTGTGGGTTTATTTGTTTTTTGGAAATGGTACTTATATAGCAGCTATGACAAATTATGGACCGATCTTCTTAAATATTGGAAGTTAGGTTGTATAGCTTGGACGTGAGAGTGTTTTACACAGACGGACAGACAGACGGGCATGGCTCAATCGACTTAGAATTTCATAAGGATCAAGAAAATATATACTTTGTTGGGTATCAGATGAATATTAAAAAAGTTTCACACGGTATGACAAACGTAATATACCCTCATTCACCACTGTTGGTGGTAGAGTGTATAACAAACGTTAAAACAAATAAATTATCATTTTCTGGTGCATTGAAAAATAATATGATGCTGTCAGATGAAACAAAAAGTTAATCCAAAGAAATTTACAATTTTAAACATGAAATTAAAGGAAAAATGGGTCGGTTATTATACAAAGTGAATATAATGATGAAAGGGAAAAAATTAAGGACTCATTACAGAATGAAATTAGTGATTTATATGAAATTAAAGTTCCGAATCAAATGGAAATGAGAATAAAACTAACTGGTATGACTTTTAAATTAACGGAAAATTAAATTGTTGAAAAACTAAAAATGCAAAATTACATATGTAGAAAGGCCATAACTCGCATATTTGAAACTTTACAGGAGAAGGTAAAAACATAATAGAAACTGTAATATTCAACATGTAACTTTTTTTGTACAACTGCTGATAAAAGCGTTATTTTTTATACTATTGCAATAAATTTTTGTGAGGAGGTGTATTTGCGTTAAATGCATTGGAATCGCAAAAAAAAAAACAAATTTCGAAAAAATAGCGAGTTAGGGCCTTTCTACATGAGACCAACGATATATACTATACGAAAGCGAGCTTGAAGTTATAAAAATATTTGAATATAAAAAAATGTTCGTATTATATATAATGCAATAATAAAAATAGATAAAGACTCATAGATCAAAGTAATGAATGATCAAAAAGTTAATATTGGATATTTCTCCCAGAATTTATGAAGTAAGTATATCATACAATGTTACAAGAGTGGAGGATATAATCATAAATCAACGGATTGCAAATTTGAAGAAGTATGTTATAAATGTCATGGCAATCATAAATCGAAAGAATGCAAAAGAAATGTTATAAACAAATGTATAAACTGTGTGAGAGTGAACAATAGATTGAACCTTGGCCTAGATGAGAATCATGCAACAGTAAAAATGCTCAGTTAAAAAAAAAAAAAAACGCGAAGAGAAGAAGGATACGGAATATACACTAATATAACAGGTTTACTTAATAACTTTAACCAACTGGAAATACTTATAGAAACCAAAAAACCTGAATCCGTATTTTATCGGAAACTCACTTAACTATAGACGTGGATGAGGCTGAAACAATTAACGCCATTATTGGGCTCAATATTCCATATAAAATCTCAATTAATTATTGCGCAATAAGTACAAAATTGTTATAATATTGAGTAAGATTTCGAATGCAACACTGTTCACAACTGTGTTTAGCGAACAAAATTGTATAAAATGGCAAATGTCTACAAAAGAAAACAAAAGAAATCATTGAAAAATCAATGTGAAGGTAAGTTTGTTTACATAGAAACACAACAACCATTTAGAGTATTTTTTGTATTGTTTTCCAACTGTCAAATGATTATTGAGTAAGCTGAAAATTGCGTATACCTGAACACTTAAAATAATATTGTCAATTAACCGAATATTGACTCAATAAAGGTGCATGTCTGAACACACTATTAACAGGTTACAATCATTTCTCATCCCTATCGAACTGGAAAAGGACAGGGGGAATTATAACATATATTTATTAAAAAGAAATGGAAAGTAATAAAAGTCGCCGAAAAAATTGTCGACTCGAAAATATGGACAATAGAATATATGGTGCAATACAACAACAAAAAATTTATTGTAGCTGCTGTATATAGATCCCCAGCAAGTGCCGAATATGAATTTTTGGAAGCGTCTCTCTGATATTATAATAGCGGGAGACTTTAGTATAGATTGGTATAAAGAAAGTTTTTATAAATCCAAAATTAAGTGTATACTCGATGATAATGGTCTTAAGCAAATATTAAAAGAATTCACGAGAATTACAAAGAACTCCAAAACTTTAATAGATGATATTGTAACAAATAATCGAAATGTCTCAGCACAAATTAACATTATGAATAAAATTACGGACCACGAGTCAATAGATATAATAATAGATAGTGATAAATATAATCCTAATGAAAACACCAAAAGAAAATTTCGGTTTGCGTTTTGTTTTTACATGACACTTATTTTTGCCGAATTTTGTATTAATATTCCAATTTTATAAGCATTTGTTTAAAATTAATCCATATTTCGGAAAGATATTTGTATTGGGGCTATGAGAAATCATGGACCGATTCTTACTATTATCTCCACACTTTTTTCTTTTATCATAAAAATTACATATACAAAATGTCATGGCAATATCTGTAATATATTTAAAAAAAATTGCTAGAAATTTTTTCAAGGATATCACATTTTTATGGAGGTTGAATCACATTGTGGTGCATAACTACTATACCGATTTTGCTGATTTTCAATAGCAACCTGCTTACAGTATTTTGTAAACCCTCTTGATGTTTGTTGTGTCTTTTGGACGTGAAAGTGTTTTACACAGACAGACAGATGGACATAGTTCAATCGACTTAGAATTTCACAAGGATCAACAATAATATATTGGGTCTCAGATAAATATTTCTTAGTGTTCCACACGGAATTATACTCGTATTATATAGGTTTGAAAATTCAAGTAAAATATGTTAAATATTTAATAGTTTTGGTATTTTTTTAATAGAATATAAAAGAATTCTACTTTTTAAAACGATAGAATTTGTTTTAGTCTTTGTACAATCACACACAATTTTATTTGAAAAGTATTTTTGCAAAATCCCATTTTTTCTATAAAAAACTAAACGTTTTTAATTTATTGATATTTCTTTTATATCGGCTCGAGTTCATTAAATTTAATTTTTCATTAAATTATTTTTACTGAAGGTAGGAATTTTTACATGAAAATTATTAATAAAATTATTTAATAATTTTTCTTGGCTTAGGATTCGAACCTGGGTTGTTGGTTGAATTTACATATGTTTCGAGAAACACCACTTTCTCTCATCAGAATTCTTTACGTTCTCACCCTCTGCACCACTGCGGTGCCCGCTAGCCTACAGTCAAAATATGATGTGATTTGAACCTGGATATATGTAAAAAGTACAAACAACAAGTATGTATCTACTAGCTTAAAAAACATTTTAAAATTGTACAATATATTTTAAATGTAACTCTTTATTAATCTCACAAACTATTGAGGCATTTTCAAAAAAATGTGTAGGTAAACAATATTGGACAGGGTTTTCAGTAGAAAATTCGGAGGGATTATTTTGTAACTCGTTTCGGAAAGAGAATCGTCCGAATTTGTATACTTTTTGTTTGTATTTTGAAAACGCTTGCTTTCGAATCGAAATACACAATAACCCCCCCAGTACTTGTTACTTTTGACATCTAAGAATACCGCCCTAACACCTCGCCATTACGTAATATTTCCGATACAAGTAAGTAAATTTACATCAAGCGAGTTTTCTTTAAAAATTTTGATAATTTTTGAATTATGGGGTAGGCGCATAAAAGTTATAGCAGTTTTAAGTTAACAATTATAAAATATTTTCAAAAATTTTAATTTTGACATAATTCGAAAAGATGTATAAATAAAAAAATAACAAAATATTCTAAGAATAAAATACTATGTATACCATACACTATCATACTGAGGAGAGTATATAATTATTTTGATGCTGATGCTTGTAACACCCAATAAGTATACTCATTAGATAAGTGTTCAAATGAAACACTTATGACTGATAAGAGCCTTATTTCAGGAGAGCATTTGTATGGAGGCTATTAGAAATAATAAGCCTCTCATCGCAAAATCTTCAAAAAGGCGACCTGTACTTTATGCACAAGGTTTACATGGACAGTCAGATATGCGGACAGCACCGCCCATACAAAAAAAGTACTAAAATTCGTATATGTTGAATAATACAAATGTTATGCATATGGTAAATTTCACGTCAAGTGACCCAATTTTAAAAATCGATGCCTTCCGATTTGGATGAAATAGTAGACCAGACCCAAATCTATCAGTCAAGAACTGCCGGAGTTAGAGGGGGTCAAAGTTGGACATTTTGGTCAATTTTGGTCATACAGGGGTTTTTTAAGAGTGTAACTTTTTACCTATTGGTTCTAGAAAAAATTGTCCAAACGACTGTAGATAGCAATCATTTCAAAAATATTTTTCTTTAATTTTTAAAAACAAATTTTTTTAATTCTCTTTTAAAATATATTTTTTTTAAATTTTTTTCAATTTGGGTCCTTTTCAAAAGAAAGTTTATACAATTTACTTTAAGACCTTTATAATCGCTTAATGGGATGCGATTGGAATATCTATAAAAAAAAATTATTTTTTAACTCAAGAATAGGATTTTTCAATATTCTTCTTTGAGTTGGAAATTTTTTTATAGATACCCCACTTGCATCCCATTAAGTGACCACAAAGCTCTTAAAGGAATAGACCATTTACTCTTTCTTTTGAGGAAAAATAAAAAAAACTCCATTTTGAAAAAATAAAAAAATGGGGGAAAATGAAAATGACACATGTGCCAAATATTGAAAAATCCTAATCTTGAGTTAAAAAATAATTTTTTTGAATCACTTTGAACTCAGAATCACTTTCTAAATCGATTTAACGATGTCCGGCCGTCCGTGCGTCTGGCTGTCCATGTAAAGTTTGTGCGCACTTTCGAAGATATTTCGTTAAAATTTGGTACGTGATATTTTTTCGGCCCAAGGATGGACGGGATTGAAAGTGGTGAAAATCGGTCCATAATTAGTCGTAGCTCCCATAAAGGCCCACTTCCGAAAATCACTTAAAAGAGCATAACTCTTTTAAAAATGTTGGTATCCAAATAAAATTTAACAAAAATGAGTTTCTTATGTACAAATAGGATGATACCTAATTTTAAAACTGTCAGTTCATAAATAGTCAAAACTCCTCTTCGTAATTTACTTTAACCTCCATAAATCTTTTAAACGTATTTATATCGAGATAAAGTGTAACACACATAATATTTATATTCACGGAGGCCATGGCACTAAATTTTTGGATGAGCGGTCCATAATAAGTAATATCTAGCGCCCATATTTGAAAAACTGTTTTATCGATATACTGGGTGTAGGGTATTATATGGTCGACTATACTTTCTTACTTGTTTTTAACTACAATCATTTCCAATTTGTTTGTGAAATTTGATAAATCCATAATTTTAATGCGAAAGGATTTTTTTAGATACTTTTTTTTTTGTACTAAAATCACAAAATGTTTGTTGTTGCTCTCTTCAATCAGAAAAATATTTATTAGAAAAGTTATTGTGGTTAAAAATTTAAGTATATATTCCAGGAATCAAAAGTTATATAGTCTATTACATAATTTCATTCAATTAAAATGGAGTAATTATTTACTTGTTTTGGTACTTTTATAGTACCTTTTACATTACATTATTTTGTAGCGATAAAATTTGTATTTTAACTACAAATATTTCTATTAGAAAAGCATTTGTTATATTTTCTTTAGAGCATCGCTTATATTAATATAGAGTGATTCTTTAGCTCTTTGTTAATTTTAAATAATACACTTAAAATAAAATTTGATGTCGGAATTATTATTATTGCCCGAAGAAACAATTTTTGACATTTACTTTTTAGAAATATTTTCATTTAAATGTTGGTCACGACTACACTGTAGGTGGTCCATTCAGATGGTTAAATTTTTGTTCACTCTTTCCAGCATTGCTACCGGTATTCCGAGAGTTTTTAATAAACACTATTGAGTTTTTATCATCTTCTTTTCTAGTACATAAGAGTCTACTCTTAGACTTTTTTTTTACAAATTGTTTCTACTTTTCATGAGCAAAATCTAATTAGCAATAAAAATGGTTGACTTTTTACTGGCAAAATCTTATTTAGTGGAAAAGTTTATGATAAAATGTCAAAGATTCAACTTTTAATTATAATCATAAGTTTAAAGTACGTAATTGAAAACATTATAAATATCGTTCATATATTTAAAAAAACAGATAAAATTGGAAAATCTATTAATGATTTTAAAAATTATGAAATTTATCTTTTTATTATAAATATTCTCAGATTTGTCTGAACTCACTTTTTTGGAAAGTTACCAGCGGATTTTCTGCACGGAAGGCGTTTTATATACTTTATTTAGATGATGCACTTTTCATAGACGTCGTCTGTGTTCCATGGAATAGGTAGTCCGAATTTTTTGACCATTTTTAACCCAATTTCTTAGTAAACAAACTATTTTTAATTATTAAAAATCAAGTACATATTTTTAAATGGTATTTGAAGCACTCCCATACATTTAAAAACACATTAAGGGCCATTATTACAACTTGCCTTTAATGTTCTTAATAATAAAAGGTAACTTTAATTAAAGTGAGGAAAAAAGTGACCTTTAAAGTTTTTCCTTATTACAACTTCCTTGTAAAATAAAATAATTTTTTTCTACAATATGGCAATACCAGTTAAAAACCGATTACTTTTGACAAATTACTGACAAGAAACAGTAATTTTTTTGTGTTTGTGAAAATATTTGTTTGTGAAAAAAATATAAATCAAACGTCTGCTTTCCATTTTTGTTTATCAAATTATTTATTCGCAAAACAAAATTAAAATTATTTTATTTTTCATGAAGTTGTCAATTTTTCACAACATATGGCAACTTCAAATACATAAACCTCACTATAAAATTAAAGGCAAGATGATCTTCCCTTTAGCTTATCGGTCGGTTTTAGATTAACCCTTTCGGTGTTTTTGATGCCATATGGCATCATGGGTTTTTAAAGGCTTGTAATTTCGCTTAACTCCGATTAAAGTTATTTTTTTTTATGCAATACTGCACTCTGAAATTTTAAAAATAATATCTAAAAAAATATTTTATGTACTTTTACTACTAATGTAGTCGTACGATTTTTTTTAATTTGCATGACGCCATATGACATCAAAACGTACTCAAAGAAGCTAAAATACATAACAGAAAATAACGACTTTTTACGTTTGCTAAATAAGATCAACTCTTTTGAGTACTTGTTATCACAAAATAAAGAAGTATGCCGAACAAAATTAAAGACTCTGAAATTGAAAAGATTTTAAATAATTTTGACGAGTTGGATTTTTCTGACATCGAGGACTCTGATGATGATAACGACATTTTAGACGACTTAATGGGAGCCTTGGCGAAAAATAATTCTTTTGTTAAAGAAGAGTTATCGCGACAGAATTCGATTGAGATTAATTTAGAAGATATTGACAACAGTTATGCACAAAAAGAATTCGTAGATGAGGAAGTAGTTTTGGAACCATTTAAGTAGCTTAACTGTTACAAATGGAAGAAGGTTGATTGGTCCGCCCCAGAATCGCACTTTGAGCAACATTTACCCAAAAATAGTATTAGAACTCCCATACAATATTTTTTTGAGTATTTTACTCAGGAGTTTCTTACTGAAATCGTCACATCAACAAATCAAGCATCGCTCATTAGCACAGGAACACCTATAAAATTAACCAGTGAAGAGTTAATGCAATTTATTGCTCTGGAAATAATAATCGGTACAATTGGTTATCCTCGTCTAAAAATGTACTGGTCGAAAGCTACACAGATTCCTTTTTTTCATTCCTGTATGTCAAGAAGTCGGTGCCATTCTTTGCGCAATAGTTTAAAATTCACTTCAAGTTCAAACAAAAATGATAAGCTATACAAGATTCGGCCTCTATTGGATGTTTTCTACAGAAAGTTGTACTCCTTACCAAAAGATGAAAATCTCTGTGTGGACGAGATGATGGTACCTTTTAAAGGAAGATCCATCCTTAGACAATATATGCCCAAGAAACCCATTAATCTTGTTTCCATCTACAACACAAACATGGGTGGTGTTGATAAAATGGACTTCCTGCTTTCCCTTTATCGTATTTCAATTAGGTCTAGAAAATGGGCATTACAAATTTTAGACCACTTCATTGATTTTGCCGTATGCAACTCATGGCTGGAGTTTAAAAATGATTGCGAAACAAATAAAGCTAAAAAGAAAGTATGCATGAACCTTTGAATGAACCATGAATGATCTATCAGATGCACTTCTAATTTTTGCAGCCCAAAAAAGCAATGCGCGTAAACGTGACCGTCCAACTAAGTCAGCACAAGAAAACAGTCCTACAACTTCGGAGAGAGGTAGTCCCACAACATCCAAAGTGAAGTGCGAAGTGGCTCCACCTGTCTCCATTGGGTATGCTGGTTTAAATCGTTGGCCGGAATATACATCGAAAAAAGTTAGATGCAAGGCGGAAAATTGCTCATCGTATTCCAGATACAAATGTACAAAGTGCAATATCCACTTGCGCATTCCGAATGCCTCCCGAAACTGCTAACTGAATTGAAATATTTTTAACTATACCACCAAAACGAGTGTTTTTCTTACACCGTTAAGTACAAATGATGCCATATGGCATCATTCATAAAAACCACTTTGTGGTAAATTTTTTGAAAAAATAAAAATATTAAAATTAAGCTAAAATATAAAAGGCCAGATAATATCAAACTTGGATTTTTAAAATCAAAATCAAAAAAGATGTACCGAAAGGGTTAAAGTAGACTTATAATAACCAAATACTTCTTATCTGTCCGATAACATCATACCTTTAACTATTACCAAGTTGTAATAATTTATTTTAGCGTTTCAACGGTATATTGGCGCACGTTTATTATTTTTATGCTTTAAGATTTGCATAATTTATAAAAAGTAGCAAGTGCATTTCTGTATACATACATATTTTGTTAGTGTAGAGTAAAAATATACTAAACTAATTTGAAAATGCAATGATGACAGACCATTGACACTAGGTTGTTATTCGTTATATAATGAAAATAAGTGTCATGTACATATACAAAAAAAAAAAAAAAAAAACATTTCACCTAATTTCATAATGATAAATAAAAAAATAAATAAATAAATAAATAAATAATAATGTTAACGCGTCTGTTTAAAATTGTTCATAATTTGATAATTAAAAAAGTCGTACAAGTCATGTTTAATAAACAGTTATTTACGTAGGTATATAAATTAAATTATTATTATCTTTCATTTCAGGGTCTATATTAAAAGTAAAATTTTATTATAAACGAAAATGATATAAGTTAAGTTAAGTTTTTGAATCACTATAGATGAGTGGCTCAGTTAGCTTCTTATACAAATACATACGAGTATATATATAAATGTTGTTGCAAAAAGTAATAATTCTTAAAATAAATCCACTGGCCTTCAGCAGACAGACGGACTTCGACTTATTTACTTTTGTTGATCCAATATTTCGATATGTTTTCTTTTGGTTGAATTTTGTCTCAATAAGAGTTTCGTGAGTGATATTGTTAGGAGGGTATTTAAATTATTCGATTTTCTTTTGCTCTATTAAAACGAATATTTAGAATAAGGGAATGTAACTCATTCGAATAATAGATGAATGTTGTTTAATTAAAAAAAGACATTACGTAAGTATATTATTTTATTCGAGGAAATATTTTCAACATCATATTCATCATCACCGGTGTTACCAGTTTAACCCTTTTGAGGCTATATTTATCCTTTTTATTTGCCTTTTAGTCTCGAAATTTATGCTTTAGCTTCTGGCTTTGTTAGCATTTTTTAATTTTTTTAAACAGCCTTTTAAATGATATTTTTAGTTAAGAAATATTTTACCTATAATTATATACGGCCTTATTAATCTGGCATACGAGTATATCCATTTTAAAATTAGTAAACCATTTCAAGAACAACCAACAGAATCATTTACCAAAGTGATATTAAACTATCTACTTAAATTATCCTTACCTGAAAAATTGTTAATGTCATCGGCACAGTTTTCATATAAATTTTGACAACATATGACAGATAAAATAAAAAGTGGAACAATATGTAAATTTCTGAAAAAATAATACGATAAGTAGAACAACTAAGGCAAACATTACCAGCAACTACGGAGACTCTTCGATAAAATGGCTGTTATTGTTTAATAATTCACTAAAAATTGTGAAAATATACAAATAAGAAAGTGTAGTCGTTCAAGCCTGACCATATAACAGCCAATACCTAGTATATGGACAATTGGAGCTATAGCTTATTATGGACCTCTCATCCAAAAATTAAGTGACATGACTTTTGTGCAATAAATATCGTTTCTTTTAAATTTTATCTCTAAGAAAATCATTAAAAAGATTTATACATGTGAAAGTGATTTTCGATGGGGTCGTACATATATGTACTATATGAGTTTTGACTAATTATAGACCGCCCGTTTTAGAATTAGGTGTCATGATTTCTGTATATATGAGACTTATTTGTGTTGAATTTTATTTGAATACCAACATTTTTAAAAGATTAATGGTCGTTAAAGTATGGGAGCTATTGACAAGTAGTGTTCTGTCGTCTGTTCTGTACGCTCGCGTTTTTTATTTTGTCCGATATGACGTGTCCTGTTTATTACTTAAAATTGTTTTAATGTTCTTATGTCCGCATCGAGTGTCCAGAAAAAAGAATTGCAACTAATGGCGTTTTCTTTTCTGGCAAAAATGTTACACGTTTTTCCCATTTCGCATCTTTTTTAATTTTTTTGTGTTCTTTTCTGAAAAAATGTCAACACTGCTAAAGTGTAGTGTGTTCTTTTTTATAAATGTCACACTATAAATTTAAAAAATGGTACACCTTTCACACTCTGTATTTTTAGAGGGGGAGAATCGCACGATAAAACAACTGACCAGTGATGCCAACTTTTGAGACTCAAAACGCGTAAACATTTTTGAAAAAAGGGCTAAATGGAAAAAAATCCATATAAAACCACATCCAATTTTCTTTTTTTTCGCGTTTTGAGTGACTAAAATCCGGCTAAATCTAGCCCGAAAAGGGCTAAGTTGTCATTGATGCAGCTGACATTTGTTTTGTTTATGAATGTGTATTTGTGTTAAGAAACAAAAAAAAAATATACAAAATGGAAAATATTTTTTATGTGCTGAAAAAATTTTGGATGACTTGTTGGATTCATCTTCATCATCAGATGATGATAAAATATTTTATATGATTATGTTAAGAAATCCACAACCGTGAGTGAAAGGCTTGGTAAAGAACGTAATTAATGAATACTCTGAAGTTGATGTATGTCAAATTTCATAGGACAATATCTCATACTTCTTATATATGTAATGTATGTTTATATACATATATAATTTTTATATTTGAGAAGAATTTTCGTATTAGTCGGGAAAGTGCCATAGGTCATTTTGATAAATATTCATTGTGTTATTTCAAGCGATCTTACCAGGGAGCTATCTGCTTCTTCTTTTTTAGCAAAAAAACAAAAACAGCTGTACATGAAAAAAATGTTACACTGTTGTAATTTTATGTTCTATTCTGACCATTAAAAATGCCACATCTTTAAAATGTGGGGTAAACATTATAAAAATGTACATACTAAAGGTGTAACATTTTATTTCAGAAAAGAAAACACCATAAATTTAACAATCAAAAACATGAATGATACACTTAACCAAGATCTTGTGACAATCTCCGTATGGGAGCGTGCGATTGGAGTCACTTTTAATGCACGTAAGAGTGCCCACGCCCTATACTCTTGGTGCTCTTTTGTATTTGTAAAAACTCTTAGCTATAGGCTATGTGTTTTGTATACTCATTACAGCACTCATCACTAGCAATACGAAATACACAAACAACTTTGCTTTATTTGTTTTTTTTTTTGTCGTACTTCACTCTATACACGCAAGCGCAAAGCAACAACACTTTCGTATGCTCTACTGGTAAACATTGGTGACTGCGATCGTCAATGTAGATTTTGTTTTTGTTTAACGTATGATTCCGTTTAAAAAGGTGTGTTGTTTCTTTGTATGTATTGGCTTTTACAATAAAAAATACTGAATAAAAATTAGTTTTTATTTAAATGGCTTTTACAACAAAAAATACTGAATAAAAATTAGTTTTTATTTAAATGTACTGGTGTTTGCTCTTACATAAGCAACTTTTGGGCACTCCTGTTATAGACTGTTGTGTAAATATTAAAAAAACAGACACTCTTGATGTTCAAGGCATAAGATTCGAATATGATGTCCGCTGAACTAAACACATTTTCAAGTGTCAAAAGAAGCATTTAAACCACCTACATTCGACCGAAAATGAAAAGCAAATCCCATGTACGGGTCGGTACTCCGAAGTCTATTTTCGAGTTACTCGATCGCGTACAGGAGAGGGCGAAGGTGCTTACCGGTGACAGTAGGGCATCCAACTTTATTGATTCCCTGTATCATATCCGCTATGTGTTTTGTGATTAACTGTTGAATCGATACTATAATGGAATGTGATCTGCTGAAATTATGGAACTTATTTCCAAAACCCGTAGTTGTTTGCGTAATACACGTTCTTCATTCAGGGCCTCTCCATGCATGGTCTACTGGACAGTGGATTGGACAACACATTACAGGGAAAACTCGTTCTTTAGTCGTACTGTCCGTATGTTTAATAAACTTCCCGCAAAAGTTTTTTCTGTCACTTTCAATATAGACAAATTTAAATCAAATATTCACAAATACTACTTTGTCTATCTTCCCTCCCATAAGTTATTTTCCTAGTTCCAACACTATGAGTTGTAGAAATAGAAATCATCCCCTAAGTGCTGCTCCAAACAAAAAAATTATCAACCGATCTGTACAAAATTTATAGCTATGATAAGAGTTAATGTACAACTTATTTGTGGCGAAATTTGTTTGGATCCATGAATACATCAAACATTTATGACCGATAGAGTCATATTTCTACACTAAAGGGGCTTTTTCCCTTTAACATAATTTATTTGTCAGAATTATAAAAAAATATTATTTTTTTCTCCCAAAATAATATATCATTTTATATTGCAGCTTTTTTTTGAGAAATTGTGAGGGTGTTGTAGCTTAATTGATTAGCGCGTTTGATATTAAGCCGCTGCCACTCATAAAACAACATCAATTTCTGATAATTATTAGTTTTTCTATCCTATCATAACTAATATTTATCACAACGCCCTCCTTCGGTGGTATAGGATTTAAACGCCACCGAATTAAAATAATTAACTCACCACTAGAGGCGCTGCAATACTGTACTACTAATAAACATCACGCGCAATTACAGTGTTGTCATGTGAAAAGCTTTTCTCTACTTTCACCACCTATTATTCTCCTATATATATCTTTCCAAAGAAATTAACACAATTAATTTATTAATATTTAGGCTAATTAATTGCCTGAGTGTTACTTCTCTTTTATATAAAAATGGATACCCAAATAATTAGTCTTAGGGCCATTATTTGCTTTGATACATCGAACTGTTCGGACGTGTTACTTTTAGTGCGGCTGAATTTTCGGTGAAAAAATCGTAATAGGTGAAAAAGTATAAAAAGTTAAATTAATAAAAAAGTGGAAAAAACTCGTAATAGGTGAAAAACTTTACAAAGTCAAATAATTGCACTAGGTGCAATAAAAAATTAATAAATTGTAATAATTTATTTTTAATTATTTGAAAACTAGAAAATTAAATACAGTGAGACAGTGAATGAGTAACAATTCTAACAGTGCGAGTGGGCCTCAGAGCCGAAATGCTTATTTCGTGTTGAGCTCGGCAAGTGTTAGTAATGAGAACATTAAAAATCCCGAATTTAATAAAAACTACTTAACTGTGAAACCAAAAATAAGCACAAATCTGAATTTAAGTGCAAGTGCACCAAACTTGAATAAATGTGTTGAACAGGGCACAAACTTAGCCCAAAGCATATTTAATTTAAATAGAAAAATCACTGAAGGACCGTCTTCTTCACGGTCCTCGTTATCAAATATTGGAGAGACGTCAACAGCTGCAAAAGGCACATTAAGTCCTACAAATAAGGCCGCTCCTATAGTTGCTGTTGAAGAAAAACAAAAAACACAGGTAGGAATGGACCGTTATATAACAGTATCGAAGAGAGGCAGAAGCCCCAAATCTGCCGAAATTACACCAGCCGCAAAATTATCAAAGAATGCTGAAGAGCCACGCTCGCAAAATCGTTTTGCCATCCTCCAAGAAAAAATGATGTCCCTAACGCTGTGAATAAGCCAGTAAAACCACCTCCAATATATTTAAGAGAAAAAAACTCAAACGAACTTATAAAAATATTAGTTTCATTAATTGGTGAAAATTCTTTTTATGTGACTCCAATTAAGCGTGGCAATATTAATGAAACAAAGATTCAGGTTAATAATGAAAACGACTATCGGAGAATAGTTTCGGATTTTGAAAAACGCAAAAAGAATTTTTACACGTATCAATTTAAAAGCGCAAAAGGTCTACAAGTCGTAATTAAGGGAATTGATTCTTTTGTTGATCCTGAGGAGATCAAGAGCAGTTTGGCCGACAAAGGCTTTAAAATCAAGGCAGTATCAAATATAAGAAACAGAGATAGGATCCCTCAACCATTATTTAGAGTGGAGTTAGAACCTGGTGATGTTAAGCTGAAGAAAAATGAAACACATCCTATATATGACTTGAAATTCATAATACACCGAAGAGTTACAGTGGAAGAACCTCATAAGCGATCTGGCCCAGTACAGTGTTCGAACTGCCAAGAATATAGTCACACAAAATCTTATTGTAAGTTGCCTACTGTTTGTGTTGTTTGTGGGGATCTTCATGACACCTCAAAGTGCGATAAACCTAAGGATGATTCCAGGGTAAAAAGATGCAGCAATTGCGGTGGAAACCACACTGCCAACTACAGGGGTTGCCCTGTTTTCGAGGTCGCTCCTTCATCCTCCTTGATCAACAAATCCGCTTCTACCCCTACTCAGACGACAAAAGTACCTATTACAATTATTCCCCCCGTAGCACAAGCATCCACTAGCCAATTTTCATATGCCAACGTGCTAAGATCTACCCAACCAACACTGCAAAATGAATCACCAATAAATGATACAAACAGCCACAATTTTAGCCGTCTTGAAGATATAATGGAGAATCTGGCGCAATCCATGAACCATGTCATGACAAGCATGACAAGTATGATGCAGGAGATGCAAAAAATGCAGTCCACGCTACTGCAGGCCATACTTAATAGACCATGAACTGTCTCAAAATATGTTTCTGGAACGCAAACGGCATACGCCAACACAAAAATGAACTTGAAGATTTTCTTTTTAATAAGAAAATTGATGTAATGCTGATTTCCGAGACTCATATGACGTCGAGAAGCATTTTTAAAATAAGTGGTTATACATTCTACGACACCAAGGACCCCAGAGATAGATCATGTGGTGGCTCGGCAATATTGGTCAAATCGCGAATCAAACACCATTCATTGGGTGGTCTTTCAGAGTGCTATCTTCAAGCAACAAACATCTGTATTGAGAACTTTTGTCAAAACCTCGTGATTTCGTCAGTTTACTGTCCGCCCAGATTTTCAATAACAAAAGATCAGTATAGAGATTTTTACAAATCACTAGGTAGCCGTTTCATAGCGGCTGGCGACTACAATGCTAAGCATACATTCTGGGGCTCACGACTCGTTAGCCCTAAAGGTCGTATCTTGTACGACTCCCTGTCTGAAATGGGACAGAATGTGATTTCAACTGGTCAACCAACTTATTGGCCAACTGACCAGCAAAAAATTCCTGACGTTATCGATTTCGGCGTGGCGAAAGGGGTATCCCCGGAACTCATTGAAGTCGAGGCTTCACTGGATCTTTCTTCAGATCACTCACCCACTGTAATCACCATCAGAAGTCCTCAGCAAATCGTAACTGATGCCTTACTTCTTGTCAAACGTCTGAATTGGTTAAAATACAAAAAATACATCAGCACTCACTGCACAGAGAAACTCCCGTTAAAAACTGCTGAAGACATCGATGCCTGTATAAAAAGTCTTAATGAACATGTCGAGAAAGCCGCAGAACATGCTTCTTCCACTTACCGCCCGAATAGGTACAACAGAGTTTTTTCTGCAGATGTTGAGCAACTATTGTCTGAAAAAAGGAGAGTCCGAAGAGAGTGGCAACAACACAGATCGCCCCAACTTAAAACTAGGTTGAGAGAATGTACCAAAAATCTTAGGATCTTGCTAGAAGCGCAAAAAGCAGAGTCTCTCAAACAACATCTGGAAGGTCTAGACGCAACTTCCCAGTCAAATTATTCTTTATGGCGTGCAGTCCGAAATCTAAGAAAACCCGTAATCGCAAAACCTCCACTGCGTACTTTGAACGGATCTTGGGCACGAAATAACGAAGAAAAAGGCAACCTTTTCGTAAGTCATTTAAAAAATGTATTCACTCCCAATACGGATACTGACATTAGCGAACTACCGCCTGTTGTTGCCAGACCACCTGTACAAATAAGATTTCAATATCTGGAGGTTGTTGAGGCTATTGATAATTTAAATGTTAAAAAAGCACCTGGGTTTGATAAAATCAGCAATAAAATGATTTTTGAGCTGCCTCGCATTGCAAAAAGATTAATCCTCTTTCTTTTTAATGCCATCTTACGGCTTGAGTACTACCCTCCGGTTTGGAAAATTGCACTAGTAAAGATGATTCCTAAGCCGGGAAAAGATCCTTGCAAAGTTGAGTCGTATAGGCCAATAAGTCTATTACCAACTATGTCCAAATTATTCGAGAAATTGCTTATAACCAAGCTGACTCCGATTTTGAATGAAAACAACTGCATTCCCAATCACCAGTTTGGCTTCAGACGTCAACACAGTACAATAGAACAAACACATAGATTGGTACAAGTCATAAGAAAAACCTTTGAGGAAAAAAGATACTGTTCGGCACTCTTTATTGACGTCTCTCAAGCTTTCGACGAAGTATGGCATGAAGGCCTGATATCTAAATTAAAGCAGAACTTGCCGGTGAATCTTCAACACCTACTATGGAAATACTTAATCGACCGTTAGTTTATGATTAAAGAAGGTGATTATTTAAGCCGTCCTCAACCTATAGGTGCTGGCGTCCCTCAAGGTAGTATCTTAGGACCAATTCTATACTTGCTGTACACAGCAGACATGCCAACAAACAATGAAATTCACACGTCAACATTTGCTGATGATACGGCATTTTTCAGTACTCACAAAGATCCAAAAGATGCCTCGATTCAATTACAGCACCACGTAACGCAAGTGGAGAAATGGGCAAGACAATGGGGAATAAAAATAAATGAACAGAAATGCACCCACGTAACATTTACTCTACGTAGGGAATCATGTCCCCCTATTCGTATTAATGATCATATAGTGCCTCAAAACTCACACGTGAAATATCTTGGTATTCATCTGGACCGTCGCCTCACATGGAAACCACATATGGATGCTAAGCTGACTCAAATGAAACTGAAAACAGCCCAAATTCATTGGATCATCGGCAGAAACTCCGTCCTTCGGCTCGATTGTAAGCTTCTACTCTACAACTCAATCTTAAAGCCAATTTGGTGCTATGGTATCCAGTTATGGGGCACTGCCTCCAACTCCAATATTGAGAAAACTCAACGCCGTCAAAACAAAATTCTACGAATGATAACTACCGCTCCTTGGTATATTAAAAACAACAACATACACAACGATCTTGATGTTCCACTTGTCAAATGGGAAATAACTAAACACGTGACCCATTACTTGGGTAAGCTGGAAACTCATCCAAATCCCCTCGCTCGAGACATCTTACAACATCCCGGTCATAGCCGTTTGAGAAGGAGGGACACCACCGCTCTCAGATGAATAAATACAAGTTGCTCATTATATCCTATCGAATTTGAAAACTAGATTTTTCTCAACGCCGTCAAAACAAAATTCTACGAATGATAACTACCGCTCCTTGGTATATTAAAAACAACAACATACACAACGATCTTGATGTTCCACTTGTCAAATGGGAAATAACTAAACACGTGGCCCATTACTTGGGTAAGCTGGAAACTCATCCAAATCCCCTCGCTCGAGCATTGGCTGGACTTATCTTAATTAACTTTAGTTTTAAGATTTGAATACCTATTGTTAGTTCATTTAAAATGAAGATAGAATAAAAAAGAATATGCAAAAAAAAAAAAAAAAAAGGGCCATTATTACAACTTGCCTTTAATGTTCTTAATAATAAAAGGTAACTTTAATTAAAGTGAGGAAAAAAGTGACCTTTAAAGTTTTTCCTTATTACAACTTCCTTGTAAAATAAAATAATTTTTTTCTACAATATGGCAATACCAGTTAAAAACCGATTACTTTTGACAAATTACTGACAAGAAACAGTAAATTTTTTGTGAAAATATTTGTTTGTGAAAAAAATATAAATCAAACGTCTGCTTTCCATTTTTGTTTATCAAATTATTTATTCGCAAAACAAAATTAAAATTAATTTATTTTTCATGAAGTTGTCAATTTTTCAGAACATATGGCAACTTCAAATACATAAACCTCACTATAAAATTAAAGGCAAGATGATCTTCCCTTTAGCTTATCGGTCGGTTTTAGATTACCTTTAACTATTGCCAAGTTGTAATAATTAGTCTTACATATGGAAACTATGGTTAATTATAGACTAATCGTCACAAAATCCAGTATTATTTAGTATGATTTTTGCACAGAAGCTATGAATAGAAATGAAACAATCTTCATTTTAGTTTGATTTATGCATATACTTTAACTGTGCAAAATATTGGTTCGAAATCAATAGTTATAAGATTTTTATGCAAATTTGAGTGATTTTCAGAAGGCCTATGGATGATCAAATAAACACCGAACAAAATAAAATACAATTTTATGGTTTTTTATTACATGAAACTTGTTTTTAGTGAATTTTGTATGGATACTGGCATTAATGTACTATATAAGTAATTAAATTGAAATTTTTTAATACAAATACAACGTTCAAAGAACATTTCTGAAACTAAAATTTGTTGGACTTGGAAAATAATTTCTTTACATACTGTAGCTCCAAGCAAAATTCGTAAATTTTTTCTATATTTTTCTTAATTGTAGGATAATTTCAATAGATACATTATAAGTTTATTACTGGATTAATAGCACAACAAATACTTTATTTGAATCAAATAACAAATTAACAATAACAAGTAATTAACGGAAATGAAATTACATGTTATAGATTTGGGTCAAAGCCGAATGATACGCTTTTAACAAAATAACAAAAATTCACCAGTAGTATTTTATAAAAAGACCTTTGCTTTGATTACCATCTCAACTTGCTGGAGGAATACAATCCACAATTTTACGAGAAAATGGGAGTTTTACTTTTCCCAATCCTCCGCAAAAATTCGTTTTAGCTATGGTTTGCTCCAAATGTGTTGTTTTTTTTTTTAATTCGCATCGAGATTATGTCAAAATCTTTGAGGAAACAACCAATTCTGGCAACACTGAGAGCAACTACACTCGACAACTATACACATTTGTTCAATTCACATCTGATGTTACAATAGTTGTACAAGTGTTGTTGCTAATTTCTATATAAATATTTTGGCCAAAACTTACGACATAAAGAAACACAAGGACCAAAAAAGTACAAAAATACAGTTTTTATCAGGTTTCTACCTTAAAAGCACGGAATTAAAAAAACATCTGTATGCTTTCTTTTTTATTATTACAACCTAAATATTCAAATTAAAAAAAAAAAAAAATTACGTCTTAGTAAATATATATAGTAAGAGAAAAACATTCAGTCCAAATTGCATATCTCTAGCTTTAGGTGTTGCTTCTGTTGCATATATATTTATTTTTAACTTTCTCGTGCTAGTGTTGGGTTTCGCATAGTCTGGAAACTCAAATAATAACTGGTTTAAATTAAATACGAGTTCTGATAAAAAAAATAACCGTTATTTGAAAATTTCGTGAGTTACGTATGTTCGATTTTCGCATTTTTTTTATGTTCAACTCCTGAACCAATTGGACTTTGTATGGCGTCATACCAAGGTCTTTATGCAAAGTTCGTCTTAATGATGTCCCCGAAATGTTCAATTGTTGAGAACGACGGTGAATTGATGTTGATGGTGCTTCACCCACACTTTCTGCCACAGCAGCAATATTCTCGGGTGTACGCACTGTTTTCGGCTTTTCACGCTTTGGTTTATCGATGAGGATACCAGTTCCTTTAACTTTTTTTACAAGATAATGATCATACGGAGCTGACGGTGCTTCTCTTCTTTCAAAATCCGTACGCAATTTTCGCACACATTCTGCAACATTACCAAGATTTTCAAAGTACATAATGTTGCAATATTTCCCAGCATTGTTCAAGCGTATATACAACCAAATTCGTTCAGCGGAAGGATACAACTAATTATATGTCAAATCAGACATGATCTAAGTGTTACCACTCACGAAATCAGCACTAGTTGAAAAAAAAACGTTAGATGGCGGTAATATCAGCTATTTTGGATTGTCAGTTTGTTTTTGACAGATCAAAGGGTTAGTTGTGTTTTGGTGTGCTCTTCGATTTTTTACTATTCGAAAAAATGAATCAAAGACTGTATTAAGTTTTGTGTAAAAAATTAAATTAAATGCGCAAGGACATTTGAAAAGTTTACTGTGACGTTTTGTGAGTCTACTATAAGCAGAACACAAGTTCAATTGTGGTATAACCGGCAGTGAAGAAAATGATTTTGGATAATTGTCGAATCAACATCAGTGAAGTTTCTGAAGATGTTGGCCTATCGTTCGGCTCATGCCAAACATTTTTCACGGATGTTTTAGGCATGAAACGTACTGTAGCGAAGATTGTTCCAAAATTGGTCAAATGTGAAGGTTTTGCTCAATGGTTTCTTTTGACTGCAATAGCGTGGTACATCATAATTCTTGCCACAAGGCCGTACGGTCAATAAGGAATACTACCATTAAGCTATGCGCCGTTTGCACAGAATTGTGGAACAACCAATCATGGATTTTGCACCAGCTTACACATCGATGCTTGTGCGTGAGTTTTTGGCCAAAAACAAAACCGTTATCATGCCTAAACAACCGTATTCACTGGACTTGGCCCCCGCTGACTTTTTTCTCTTCCCAAAACTAAAGACACCGATGAAAGGAAACCGTTTTGCTACGATTGAGGATATAAAAGTAAAATCGAAACAGGAGCTGTTGGCGATACCAAACAGCGCGTTTCAGAAGTGTTTCGTGGATTGGAAAAAACACTGCTATAAGTATATTATATCTGAGGGGGATTACTTTGAATGGGACAAGATAACGGTTATTCAATATTCAATAAATTAAAAATAAAGAAAAAAATATAAATTTCCGAATTCCGAGATTTGTAAAATTGCAATTGACTAATACAAGTAGTTTTTATACCCTCCACCAACATAGTTGAGAGATCATATTGAAATTAGTCTAACACCCAAGAAAATTAGCCAACACAATTTTTAATATTTTTTAAATTGTAGAAAAATAGTTAAATTTACCAACACAATTTTTAATATTTTTTAAATTGTAGAAAAATAGTTAAATTTACTAACAGTTTTTCGATATTTCATTAATTTATCGAAACTTTGCTAATTTAACAAAATTGTTTTTTTTTAATTTTGAAAAATGAAGAAAAATTATAACAGTTCTATTTTATTGAATTAAACGAAATTTTGTTAATTTAAACTCCAGTAAGACTTATTTATTACCAGGGACCGGACTTTTATGCAGTTAAAATTGCGTTTTATGCGCATAAAACATATAATAAAAATAGAAAAATATGCGCTTAAAAAATATTAAGTAAAATATGAAGAATATGAAAAGTAACAATTCAGTCTCATAATGAGCTTCCGAACAACATCCAAATTTTAAGCAATGCAAAGCACTTCAAACGAGCAATATTTACACTTTTTAGATAGTAATGATAATTTTCCAAACTCTTTTTATTTATTTGTCAAACTATGTACATTTTATTGTTTAATTAATGATTTGTTGTTATTTATTTAGTTTTTATTAATAAGCTTAAGAATTTTTTTGTATTAATATATTGCCTCCACCTACGCAGTACTATTAAATAAGATTAAATCTTGTTGTACTGTTTTTCCGGAAATAAATAAAATAAAATAAATAAATAAATAAATAAACGTAAGTAAAGTGCAATAAACTCAAAAGCACAAGTTAAACTAAAGTAAAACAATCATTTAAATTAAACCACTTGTCAGATACATACATGCATACATATTTGAACCTACATACAAAATGAATTAAGAATAAGAAAAAATTTAGTTTATGTAGATACACAAATATTTTTTAATATTTTCAAAAATAAAGTTGAGTCTGTTTGGATTTAAAAAACTTTTTAAAAATGGAAAATGACCGTTCAACGTCGACAGAAGTGATTGGTGCATGCTTAAATGCTGATAGTTCCTTTGTGGAATATTCGTTTTCCACTTCGTTGTTTTCGTTAAAATTTAATTTAAATATATCAGCAATTTGTTTTATTTTTTTCAATCCTTCATTTTTTTTAAAAAACTTTTATCAAGTTTGATACGAATATTTTTACTTAAGTTACTACCCTCCACAGCATAGATTTTATTTATGGCATCATCAATTAATTTAATTTGCTACTCAATGGATTAGATTCCTCTAGTTTAACAATAGTCTCAGAGATAAAACCATAATTGGAAGACACAAACACTAATTCAGCTTTTATATTTGGTAAATTTAAAAATTTGTTAATTCGTTTTATTGAGACTGCATCATCATCGCTGAATCCTTCCACTACATCCTTAAATTGGTCAAAGTTTTGAGCATAATACATAACTGCTGCCAACCACGTTTCCCATCTAGTTGTTATAGGCTGTGGTGGAAGACATAAATCGGGGTACTTCTCTTTATATTTGGCAACACGCAAAGGTGCTTTGCAAAAGACTTTTTCCATAAGAAATCAATAAATCAATACCATCGAAGTTGTCTCTTATCTCTTCTGCAACACGGTGCATCGCATGGGCTAAACATGAAAGATGAATAATTTTTGGATAAAATACTTTTAAAACCTTTCGAGACTTAACCATATATATGAGCAGCATTAGTCACATACAGCAGTATTTGGTTTTTATTGAAGTGTTCACCTAATAAAGCTATAGAGTCATTAAAAACAAATAAAAGCTTGGCATAGATCCATGTTAAACTGATTTGACTTACATTCATGGTTAGACAATAGAGGTTGAGATAACTTCTCCGCATTTTTGTCTACTTAGGGTTACCATATTCATTTTGAGAAAAAGAGGATGTCGACCATAAAAAAGCCGGACAATTACCCTTAAAAAGAGGACAATACTCTGTAGCAAAATATTAAAAAAACAACGCCTTAAAATACACAAAACAAATTTAAAATTCTATTTACATATAACAACAAAACAAAACTTAAAAAAAATGCTATTTTATCAGTCTGATCTCATAACTACTACAACATAAAAACATAAAAATTAACAAATTCATTTTAAAACTTCACATGTATTATATATAAATTTTTAGTAGAAGTTGTCAAGTTTCATGTATATTTTTCAGCGCTTTCAATTTGAACCAATCTATTATTATCGCATTTTTTTAAATATTCATAAAACACTTGACAATTCATATCAAAATTATATTTGACATTAATAATACCAGAAACAGTTGATGTGTTTAATTTCTTTCTTTCTGGTGTTCACTGAATTCAGAACTTCTAGAACTAAGAACTTTGAGAAATATCATAAAACAAAATTCCCAAAAGTAACACACACATTCAGGGAATTTAGAATGATTTGGAATTTATAAGAAGATTTCGTCTTTCAAAGAAAAGTGCATCAGCTGTTTTTTCCCCCCTCCAATAAACTAGCACTTCATTTGGCACCTTTTCCAGACATTTCTGGACAAAACTAAAAAAGTGGTTGCAAACAATTAAATTAGGCAATTAATTGATGTAACTCTAAACGTCAAACACCAATGTTACCACATTTTTCACCGAATGCAGTCGGTAGTTACACGTAGATAAAAAAAAAAAACGTTAAAATTACCAAATTCTTTTTACCGGTTAGGTAAGGAAAACTAATAGGTATAAACTCTAGTAGTTATCTATTTATTAAAATTACGAGCATAAGACAGGTAGACAAAGACCAAAAGCCAAAGCCGTTTAAAATTGTGAAGGCGCATATGGCGGCCAAAAAGCATCAAACACAATTTGTTTACACAAAAAAGCATGTCATGACATCGTGTGTATTTAAAAAAATTTATACATCAATGCCACCAATACTTTCGATGCAATAAAACGAAATTATAGATTAAAGTTTTAAAAGTAGGACAAACCCAGGACACTTGCAAAAAAGAAGTAGGACTACCCCGGACGCCCTAAAAAAGAGGACGGTGTCCGGGGAAAAGAGGACGTATGGCAACCCTATGTCTACTAAGCTTTTGTGTTTTTGACTTTTTAAATGTTGATCCACTTGGGATTTTCTCTCAAAAGCAAGAAATAATCTTTCTATCTGTTTTAAATACAGCTCCGTTTTCAGACACGTATTTATGCAAAATATTAAAGCAAATAAAACACTATTTTTCAAAATATGCAATATAAATATGCATTCAAAGCAAAATATGCAAAATTATGCATTTAAAACAAAATATGCAAAAATATGAACGAACAAATTGATGCCATTTTACTGAAAATTTCTTGATTCGCAAAGATATTTAGTTTATGTTGATCTCAGACTGACGACAACAAATATGCATTTGCATAAAAATATTTAATATAATTTTATATTTTTAATAAACACACAAATATTCATTTAATAATTACTAATAAGGACAACTAATAATAGGCTCTAAAAAAGTATGTAAGTCATAAAATAGATTCTGTAATTATAGAATTATATTTAGAAAATTAAAACTAGTCGGTTTTGAGCTAGTTTAATTAATATTATAATATTACAGAAACAATAAACATGAAATACAAAAATGCTGTAAAAACGATGCTAATTTGTTGACAACTCGTATTACGGCAGTGATAACTTAATTTGAATTATGAGGTATTATTATCAATAGGTTTATATGAGTCGATCATGTTTTTTATTGGATGGTTTTCAAATTGTAAGCAATATTACAAGCTGTATTTTGACCTTCCATACGAAAGGCAGTATGTTACTTCAGTTTGAACAATTAATGTAACACAATTACAAGTTCAAAGGAATCCAATGACTTTTTTACATCAATGAAACATTTATATCACTGAATCAATAATATTTGCTCTTGTAAAAATCTTAGATGTGTGTCTCATTTATTGTTATTTGTTCCAAATTGTTTAAAATTCAACGATATATGTATGTATGTACGAGTATATGCTATTGTGATGAGGTAAATTTTGACTGTATCTTTGAGTATTTTATTTATTACATGTTGGTTGTAGGCTTCTGTAAGAGTTTGATGTTTGTCTGTTGACTAGCAGACACCGTAGTGGTGCAAGGGGTCAGATCACAAAAATAATTCTGATGAGAGAAAGTGGTGTTTCTCGAAACATATGTAAATTCAACCAACAACCCAGGTTCGAATCCCAGTCAAGAAAAAATATCATAAATAAAAATTTTTTCAAGTTGTAAAACAATTCCTACTTCAGTAAAAATAATTTAATGAAAATTAAATTTAATGAACTCAAAGCCTAACTAAAGAAATATCAAAAAAAAAAAAAATTGTTTGCAGAATGTTCACAAGATTTATGTAGTTTTTTTTTATTTTTCTTCGAAAAGGGGCTTATGATTATATAATCAAAAATTAATTCCATGTATGGAATTGTACATGAAAATCGCACAACCTGTTATAATTTTATTTAAACTTTCCTAAATATTGGAAAATTTTTATACAATGCAAATTTTCTTGAGATTATTAAAATTGAGTAAAACTCTGACGCCGCACAGTGCGACATTTGGCCAATCTAGGTGGACAAAAATCGAAAAATAAAAGTTGGCGGATTGTTATAAATTTACTAAATGTGGTAGCAAACAATCCATATACTATGGAAATAATCATAATATGACGAAATCAAGTGATACAGGAGTTTAAAGTCACATCTTGTAATAGACTTTTGAGAAATAAAATATATTTTTGAGCACCATCCCAACTTCAAACACTTATAACTTTTTTGTTGTTGGAGCTATAAGTCCACTTTTTTTTATACAGCATTTTTAATCTAGTTTTAAAATCCGTGCTCATTTTTTACGAAAACTTATTGTTGTAATTTATTAAAAACAAAAATTAAATTAAAAAAAATCTTCGTTGGAATAAAACTATAGTTTCCTCACGCTCCCTCACACAATCTATACATGTGGCAGGTGTTCGAATGTCTGTATTAAGAGATTAAACCATGTTTACTGGCGATTTTTTGCGATTTATAGAGAATTTTAAAGTTTAGTAAACGTCTTCCAGAGACTCTTACAGCATGTTTATGTTACACGTAGGGGTTACATTACCGGTAAACGGTTAACCGGTTTTACCGGTCGTATTGATTACCGAATTTACCGGTAAATTTAAAAGAAAAATACCGGCAATTTCGGTAATTGTTGATAAATATTTCATTCCAATTGAAGTTAAATTTAAATATAAAATGTTATATTTTAAGAAATATTTTATTTTTATTATTAGGTTAAAACTACATAAACCTTCATTGATACAAACTATTGTGACGCTTCGTTCTATATTGAACATGAGAAATGAATGTAACTCGACAAACGAGTCTTCTGATGATGTAGAAGAAATCCCTGAATCAACCCAGTTAACAATGAAAGACAGGCTACAATTGGCCATTAAAAATCAAAATAAAATAAAATAAAATTGAATAAAATTTCCAACGTAACCAATACCACGATTTTAACAAAAGTAATAAAAAAAGAAATCGCACTCCTTGAAAAAGAACAAAAGCGTGGAAAGTATCTGACGATAGCGTTCAACCACCTCTTGACAGTAAAGCCGACGAGTGTGGAATCAGAAAGAGCTTTTTCTGCAGCAGGGTTAATTTGCACAAAAATTAGAACCAGCCTTAATGACAATACAATTGACACCATTTGCCTATTGCGAGCATATTTTAATACACACGCAGATCTATTCAAAAATTAAAATTTTCTCTTAATGATATAATATATTTTAACATTCTTATTTTGTTTTATTAATAATTACATTTATTTTAAATAACTTTGTTGAACAATGCATTAAACGTTTTATTACTTTAATATATAACAATATATATTTCTCTTTACACAATTTTAAGCATTTATTTTACTCGTTACTGATAAACTTAAAATTAAACAGAATTACCGGTAAATTACCGATAAACCGGTTTTTAAATAAAAAATTTATCGTTTACCGGTAAAAGCAAATTTCGGTAATTTTATATGCCCTAGTTACACGTTAGAATTTAAACGAAACTGGAAGAAACGTTAACGATAACGTAACAATTTACATTTACGTAAATCGCTTTCTATTGTTCGCCTTCATTTACGTTATGAACGTATCAATTAACAATGTGTCAAATCACAGTATTGCCAAACCAAATTATTGCATATTTGAGTATTTTTGAAAAATTTTAATTAAATAAGTAAACAAAATATGTTTTCATCATCATTATACATTGCTTGTATGTAAATAAGCACATAATTGTTTGTGTACATTTACTTTTATTAGTTTCAGTTTGCAGTTTATACCTATTGGGCCATAACCATAGTCACAAAAAAAGTGTACTTTAATAGTTAAAAAGTTGACTTTTGTTAAAAGTACATTTTACTTTAACTATAGACACGTAAAATTATACTTTAACCGCTAAAACATAATTTAAATTTAAATTTAAAACCAGCTGAAGTTGCTTTTAAATAATTTAACATCACTTTAACTTTAAAGTTTAAAATCAACCAGCTGTTTATGCAAATAACAAAAACTGGATGTGTACAAAAATATAAAAAAGTAAAAAAAAATTCTCTTTCTGCAGTAGCCCAATTCGCCTCTCTTTCTCTTTGTTTTTTTTTTGTTCCTGTAAAGAGTTATCAAAAAATTAACGACAAAATAGCCTAATTATGATATAATCTTTCCTTCTCCCTTTTTCTACCGCAAACACTTTTCTTAAATTTTTCTGCCTAATTTTATTATTTTGCCGATTTTTGTTTTTATTTTTTTCAAATTTCAATGACAGCTGTTTAAAGCTGCCACTTGCTTATTTGTCTTTAGAGTTTGTATGAAATAATTTTCTACATATGAGCGACTTTAACTGCGCTTTAACTTAAAACGACCTTAACTATAATTACAAATTTTTTTTTTTTTTTGCATATATGTACTTTTTTATTGTATCTTCATTTTAAATGAACTAACAATAGGTATTCAAATCCTAAAACTAAAGTTAATTAAGATAAGTCCAGCCAATGCTAGAAAAAATCTAGTTTTCAAATTCGATAGGATATAATGAGCAACTTGTATTTATTCATCTGAGAGCGGTGGTGTCCCTCCTTCTCAAACGGCTATGACCGGGATGTTGTAAGATGTCTCGAGCGAGGGGATTTGGATGAGTTTCCAGCTTACCCAAGTAATGGGCCACGTGTTTAGTTATTTCCCATTTGACAAGTGGAACATCAAGATCGTTGTGTATGTTGTTGTTTTTAATATACCAAGGAGCGGTAGTTATCATTCGTAGAATTTTGTTTTGACGGCGTTGAGTTTTCTCAATATTGGAGTTGGAGGCAGTGCCCCATAACTGGATACCATAGCACCAAATTGGCTTTAAGATTGAGTTGTAGAGTAGAAGCTTACAATCGAGCCGAAGGACGGAGTTTCTGCCGATGAGCCAATGAATTTGGGCTGTTTTCAGTTTCATTTGAGTCAGCTTAGCATCTATATGTGGTTTCCATGTGAGGCGACGGTCCAGATGAATACCAAGATATTTCACGTGTGAGTTTTGAGGCACTATATGATCATTAATACGAATAGGGGGACATGATTCCCTACGTAGAGTAAATGTTACGTGGGTGCATTTCTGTTCATTTATTTTTATTCCCCATTGTCTTGCCCATTTCTCCACTTGCGTTACGTGGTGCTGTAATTGAATCGAGGCATCTTTTGGATCTTTGTGAGTACTGAAAAATGCCGTATCATCAGCAAATGTTGACGTGTGAATTTCATTGTTTGTTGGCATGTCTGCTGTGTACAGCAAGTATAGAATTGGTCCTAAGATACTACCTTGAGGGACGCCAGCACCTATAGGTTGAGGACGGCTTAAATAATCACCTTCTTTAATCATAAACTAACGGTCGATTAAGTATTTCCATAGTAGGTGTTGAAGATTCACCGGCAAGTTCTGCTTTAATTTAGATATCAGGCCTTCATGCCATACTTCGTCGAAAGCTTGAGAGACGTCAATAAAGAGTGCCGAACAGTATCTCTTTTCCTCAAAGGTTTTTCTTATGACTTGTACCAATCTATGTGTTTGTTCTATTGTACTGTGTTGACGTCTGAAGCCAAACTGGTGATTGGGAATGCAGTTGTTTTCATTCAAAATCGGAGTCAGCTTGGTTATAAGCAATTTCTCGAATAATTTGGACATAGTTGGTAATAGACTTATTGGCCTATACGACTCAACTTTGCAAGGATCTTTTCCTGGCTTAGGAATCATCTTTACTAGTGCAATTTTCCAAACCGGAGGGTAGTACTCAAGCCGTAAGATGGCATTAAAAAGAAAGAGGATTAATCTTTTTGCAATGCGAGGCAGCTCAAAAATCATTTTATTGCTGATTTTATCAAACCCAGGTGCTTTTTTAACATTTAAATTATCAATAGCCTCAACAACCTCCAGATATTGAAATCTTATTTGTACAGGTGGTCTGGCAACAACAGGCGGTAGTTCGCTAATGTCAGTATCCGTATTGGGAGTGAATACATTTTTTAAATGACTTACGAAAAGGTTGCCTTTTTCTTCGTTATTTCGTGCCCAAGATCCGTTCAAAGTACGCAGTGGAGGTTTTGCGATTACGGGTTTTCTTAGATTTCGGACTGCACGCCATAAAGAATAATTTGACTGGGAAGTTGCGTCTAGACCTTCCAGATGTTGTTTGAGAGACTCTGCTTTTTGCGCTTCTAGCAAGATCCTAAGATTTTTGGTACATTCTCTCAACCTAGTTTTAAGTTGGGGCGATCTGTGTTGTTGCCACTCTCTTCGGACTCTCCTTTTTTCAGACAATAGTTGCTCAACATCTGCAGAAAAAACTCTGTTGTACCTATTCGGGCGGTAAGTGGAAGAAGCATGTTCTGCGGCTTTCTCGACATGTTCATTAAGACTTTTTATACAGGCATCGATGTCTTCAGCAGTTTTTAACGGGAGTTTCTCTGTGCAGTGAGTGCTGATGTATTTTTTGTATTTTAACCAATTCAGACGTTTGACAAGAAGTAAGGCATCAGTTACGATTTGCTGAGGACTTCTGATGGTGATTACAGTGGGTGAGTGATCTGAAGAAAGATCCAGTGAAGCCTCGACTTCAATGAGTTCCGGGGATACCCCTTTCGCCACGCCGAAATCGATAACGTCAGGAATTTTTTGCTGGTCAGTTGGCCAATAAGTTGGTTGACCAGTTGAAATCACATTCTGTCCCATTTCAGACAGGGAGTCGTACAAGATACGACCTTTAGGGCTAACGAGTCGTGAGCCCCAGAATGTATGCTTAGCATTGTAGTCGCCAGCCGCTATGAAACGGCTACCTAGTGATTTGTAAAAATCTCTATACTGATCTTTTGTTATTGAAAATCTGGGCGGACAGTAAACTGACGAAATCACGAGGTTTTGACAAAAGTTCTCAATACAGATGTTTGTTGCTTGAAGATAACACTCTGAAAGACCACCCAATGAATGGTGTTTGATGCGCGATTTGACCAATATTGCCGAGCCACCACATGATCTATCTCTGGGGTCCTTGGTGTCGTAGAATGTATAACCACTTATTTTAAAAATGCTTCTCGACGTCATATTAGTCTCTGAAATCAGCATTACATCAATTTTCTTATTAAAAAGAAAATATTCAAGTTCATTTTTGTGTTGGCGTATGACGTTTGCGTTCCAGAAACATATTTTGAGACAGTTCATGGTCTATTAAGTATGGCCTGCAGTAGCGTGGACTGCATTTTTTGCATCTCCTGCATCATACTTGTCATGAAATGGTTCATGGATTGCGCCAGATTCTCCATTATACCTTCAAGACGGCTAAAATTGTGGCTGTTTGTATCATTTATTGGTGATTCATTTTGCAGTGTTGGTTGGTTAGATCTTAGCACATTGGCATATGAAAATTGGCTAGTGGATGCTTGTACTACGGGGGGAATAATTGTAATAGGTACTTTTGTCGTCTGGGTAGGGGTAAAAGCGGGTTTGTTGATCAAGGAGCGTTTAACGACCTCGAAAACAGGGCAACCCCTGTAGTTGGCAGTGTGGTTTCCACCGCAATTGCTGCATCTTTTTACCCTGGAATCATCCTTAGGTTTATCGCACTTTGAGGTGTCATGAAGATCCCCACAAACAACACAAACAGTAGGCAACTTACAATAAGATTTAGTGTGACTATATTCTTGGCAGTTCGAACACTGTACTGGGCCAGATCGCTTATGAGGTTCTTCCACTGTAACTCTTCGGTGCATCATGAATTTCAAGTCATATATAGGATGTGCTTCATTTTTCTTCAGCTTAACATCACCAGGTTCTAACTCCACTCTAAATAATGGTTGAGGGATCCTATCTCTGTTTCTTATATTTGATACTGCCTTGATTTTAAAGCCTTTGTCGGCCAAACTGCTCTTGATCTCCTCAGGATCAACAAAAGAATCAATTCCCTTAATTACGACTTGTAGACCTTTTGCGCTTTTAAGTTGATACGTGTAAAAATTCTTTTTGCGTTTTTCAAATTCCGAAACTATTCTCCGATAGTCGTTTTCATTATTAACCTGAATCTTTGTTTCATTAATATTGCCACGCTTAATTGGAGTCACATAAAAAACGACCTTAACTATAATTACAAAATAATTAAAAGTAGGTTTTAAGTTTAAAGATGTTTTTAAAAATAACCGACTTTAGTGTTTGTCTATGGTTATGGCCCATTTGATATTTCGTTTGTTTGATATTTAAAAACGCGATACACAAACCAACAAAATGTGTCAATTGTTACGTTATTCGTTAAAAAATTTGACTTGACTGTTACATAGCCCAAAATAGGAAAAACGTCAATTATTTTTGGCGTTTGTTTAGTTATTCATCTTACATAAACAGGCTGTTAGTTTTAAACTATATGAAAAATACACTTATATTGCACATAAAATTGAATGATTACGTAAGACTACATTATAATATAAAATGTGTTTGGCCAGATCGGTCAGACTTATATCTTTCTGAATATTCTTGGTACAAGATGCCAGTGACTGTTCAGAAAATTCTGTGCCATGGTAAGGACATAATTGAAACATGCATTCTACCAATTGAACAGTTATCCGGAAAAGCATCCGAAGCCAGAAACAATAACATAAGGAACTATCGTGAAAATTTCACAAGAAAAACTTCAAGAGTGGACACAAACAGAGACTTGCTGTATAGACTGATGGTATAGTTAGACCCATATACATATATGTAGTTTATGCACTGCTCCAAAAACTACGCGAAGCTTTTTGACTCCAGAAGTACGAGAACTGTTACGAGATTACAGATAGCATTATAAATTACGACTCGGAGTAAATTATGTAATATAAAAAATATGAATTTATTTTTTTTTGTGTAATTCTAATAACTATACTTGCTTTTTTTTCATTAAATAATAAATGTAAATACAGTTTGTTAAAACTTTGTGTGTGTAATAAATTTATAAAACTGCAAATAGTGGGTGGACCACGCCCCTTTTTGTTACAGTATAGAGTTAATTTTACAATGTACATAAGTCAAAAAATTAAATCTAGCCCAAACTTGTCCAACACAGCTTAAATATCTGTTATAAAAAAGTGGGCGTACACCGCCCATCAATAATTTTCTTTGAGGTTATTGTGTACAATTTTTTTTACAAAATGTTACACAAATAATAATTTTTAAAACAAAATTTCATAAAAATTCTTCAAATTATTTAAGAAATTTCTTAAATAATAGTTAATTTCCCAAAAATGGGCGTGCCAATTGTTCGATTGTTCCAAATTTTTTTGTCAATATTAGTTATGTCCTACATTATTATCAAATCAAATTTCAAGCCATGATCTTTTAAGTTAGATTTTTGCCCACCTAGATTGGCGAAATGTCGCAGTGTGCACCGCTCCAAATTGTTCATATATTGCCTATAATTTAGAAAATTAAACATGACTCTTTTAACAAACATACATACAGTGCTGATATTCAGCCGGTTCGGACCGGTTTCCTCGAACCGGTTGTTAAAATTATAAAAATTTTCCGTACCGGTTGGTTTTATTTTTTAGCATTGAATTTTAATAGGAAAAATGTGAAAAGGGAACAAATTTCATGTGAAATTTTTATTCACGATAGGGGAGATTAAATGTGTATTTATCAAGGTGATATAGTCTCGGCAACAAACACAATATTGTTCAGTTGTTCATTGTCCAAACGTACAAACAAATGATTTTAGTTTGGTCATACATTGGAATCTTGGATGATGATGTTTTCTTCAATCTTTTAAGAAAAAAATAAAACAATTTTTTTTTGACTTTTATTTTGTTAAAACGTAACTTTTTTTTTATTAAACGAGGCTTGCGGTCTGTTACTGGGATGCGACTTTAAAATTTTCGCTATTTTTATCAAAATCATTCAGTCTCGTCTCATCTTACTGTTCGGACGTGTTTTTTTAGTGCGGCTGAATTTTCGGTGAAAAAATCGTAATAGGTGAAAAAGTGTAAAAAGTTGAAATTAAACAAAAAAGTGAAAAAATCGTAATAGGTAAAAATAAAAAAAAAAACATTAAACATTAAAAAAAACATAAAATAACATTAAACATCACATAAAAACTGTATGAGTGTTCCTCTCAGATGCAATTCTGAGAAAGAGCTTAGCTCGACTAGAAAAACTAAATGGCTCTCTGAGGAAGAATCCTTAAAAAAATCTGTGGAGAATCTTCTCACTGCAAGAGCCGTGGAACGGCGTCGTTCCTGTTCGCCCAATATAGTGATTTCAATAGATGAAGGAACATCAACACCTTCTACATCAAATAGTGCAGTCAAACCTAGAAAACAAGTAGGTATGGATAAATACGTCACAGTTCTTAAGCGACAGAGGAGCCCGACATCTGCTCAAGTGTCATCAAATTCAAAAGCTCCTAAGACCGTGAGTAATGATCAAAATAGGTTTGCTCTCCTCCAGATGGATGAGCCAGAACTTCCTAAGAAGACCTTTAAGCCCCCACCAATTTATCTGAGAGAGCCCACTTCCAGTAAATTGGTACAAAGAATTGTTTCGGTAATAGGTGAAAATATGTTTAGCGTAACATCAATTAAACATGGAAATATCAGCGAAACCAAAATTCAAGTGAAAAAGGAAGATGATTTTCGAAAATTGTCCAACCAGTTGGAGAGGGAGGCTAGGGATTTCTATACCTATCAGCTCAAAAGCGCAAAAGGTCTCCAAGTCGTTCTAAAGGGTATAGGCCCATGTGTTGATCCTGCGGAGATAAAGAGCGGCTTAATGGACAAAGGGTTCAAAATTAAGAATGTTGTGAATATTAGAAACCGTGAAAAGATTCCACAGCCTATGTTTAGGGTGGAATTGGAACCTGGAGATGTCGTATTAAAGAAAAACGAGTCCCATCCCATCTACAATCTGATTTACCTTCTGCATCGTAGAATCACCGTGGAAGAACCGCATAAGCGTCAGGGACCTGTCCAGTGTCTTAACTGTCAAGAATTTGGTCACACCAAGGCGTATTGTAAATTGCGTTCAGGTTGTGTTGCGTGTGGGGAGCTACATGCAACTGCTCAATGCGATAAGTCGAAAACTGATGCAAAAATCAAAAAATGCAGTAACGGCGGAGGTAAACATACCGCAAATTATAGAGGTTGTCCAATTTACACTCATTTGAAAGGCATAAGAACCAACAAGACGTCAGTAATACCTGATCATCCTCAACAGCCTATTTTTGTATCGAGTGACAATTTCCCTCAATTGTTACGGTCCACTAGTCATGTAAACGCGCATAGTTTTAGACAAGTTTCTTACGCAAACGTGGTTAAATCTAATATGCCAGGTCTGGAGCAGGAACCTAAATCACAATATGAACCTATAAGCCTAATATTAACACTCTAGAGACTACATTGCATACAAGTGTATGAACACTTTTACGACCACTATGCCATCCATGATGCAGGAAATGCTGAAAATGCAATCCACTATCTTACAAGCCATTTTAAAGAAATAATTTGTTTAAAAATTTGTTTTTGGAACGCGAACGGCCTCCGCCAACATAAAAACGAACTGGAACACTTCCTGATGGATAAGCAGATTGATGTCATGATGATTTCTGAAACTCACTTGACGGCGACAGCGTACTTCAAAATTAATGGCTACGTGTTGTATGATACTAAAGATCCCCGCGGAAGAGCATGTGGAGGTTCGGCAATTCGTTAAGAACAGAATAAAACATTATTTAATGAACAACATATGTGAGGATTACCTACAAGCAACAAACATTTGTATTGAATTCTGTCAGTACAATTTTGTTTTATCATCAATTTATTCGCCGCCTCGATTTTCAATAAAAGAACAATACTACAGCTTCTTCAATTCCCTTGGAGCTAGATTTTTAGTTGCTGGTGACTTTAACGCCAAACACACTTTTTGGGGTTCACGTCTGGTGACCCCGAAGGGTCGTGAACTCTTCAACACCATTGCCAAAATGGGATTAGATGTACTCTCAAGCGGGCATCCCACCTACTGGCCGACGGAAGATTGCCGATGTTATTGACTTCGGAGTAGTGAAAAATATCCCTGTAGAATTGATACAAGTGGAGCCTTCATTAGACTTGTCTTCAGATCACTCTCCTTCTATTATTTCAATGCGTTTCCTTCAAGGGAATGGCTCTCCATTTCGGGACATATCTAAAACCAGAGTAAGTTGGATAAAGTATAAAAAGTATTTAAGTTCCCACTGCACGGAAAATGTAGTGTTGAGAACTACCGAGGATATTGATGGGCAAGTTTACTGAGGACATACGAAGAGCTGTACATCACGCCTCCACATACGACGTTGAGTGCAGAAGTGGGACAAATAGAACTTATTTCGCTGAACTCGATCATCTCCTGTCAGAAAAAAGAAGAGTTAGAAGAGAGTGGCAAATTCACAGGTCTCCTGAACTGAAAGCTAGGCTACGGGTATGCAGAGATATACTAAGAAATTTCTTAGAAATCCAAAAAATGGCTTCACTTAAATCTTACTTGGAGGGTCTTGATAGTACCCCACAATCTGACTATTCGTTATGGAAGGCGGCACGAGGTTTAAAAAGACCAGTTAGAGGAAAGCCTCCTCTGCGAAATCCTACTGGTGACTGGGCTAGAAATGATTCCTAGAAGGGGACTTTATTTATTTGCCTCCACTCGTTATTAGACCTCCTGTACCTCTAAGACTTAGCTTTAATGATGTTCAAAGCCATATACTGTCTGTCGACGTGTAAAGACGTATTTTTTCTCGTGGGCTCTGTTAACATCGCCTTTTTTCGCAATTAATAACAAAATTAATAACAAAAATTACGAAAGTTAAAACAAGATTTAAAAATAAACAAATTGCACAAAATATCGAACAAAAAGAACAATAAGATAATTTAAATGAAACAAAACAAAACATTAACAACAAAAAAATTCCAAAATTAAAACAATACATACATACATATAATAAATCTAAGAGTAAAAACCAAAAAAATCTATTTTTTGTTTTCTCTTACAATAACCCAAAGTACAATAAACTAAAGTGTTAAAAACAAAATATAAATACAACAACAATCATAAACAATCAATAATAATAATAACGTGAGAATAACAAGAGATAATAAAAATAAATATAAAACATTGTTTGTACTTAATATACATAATTATGTCAACACGTAGAACAAAGAAAACAACAACAGAAATCTCTCAAAGCTTGTTGTCTGCCGACAGAGCTAAGAGAACAGCAGATAAAGCTGAGCTTAGTCCATTATCTGATAATGCTCCTGCAGATCTTATTTTTTCAAGCGCAAATGACTCTTGCTCACGCAGTCGTTTGTGGAATTGGCTGGATGCAAAATTTACTAAACAAGACAGTTATATGAAAGAGCAAGCTGAAATAATAAAAGATATGATCGCGGAAAGTAAGAGAGTTTTAATAATTGAAATTGAACAAAAATTTAAAGACTTAAAATGTGAGATTATAAATGAAGTGAAAGGCGAATTAAAAGAATTAAATGATAGAATAAATAAATTAGAGACGGCCAATACGGAAATTGATCAATTAAAATCTGACGTTGAAAATTTAAAAATTAAATGTTTAAATCATGAGAATTCTATGGTGGCGTCTGAAGTACGCATAACTGGCATACCTTTTTATAACAATGAAGACTTAAATAAAATTTATGAAAATATATGCAACTCTCTAAACACTACTATGCCTGTGATTAAATCTATTTTTCGTGTAAAACACTACAACAACCAAGGAAGAGTTATTGATCCACCCATTGTTATAAAATTTAACACGCCGTATGAGAAAAACTATTTTCTGAGAACTGTTGCAGCTCATCGTCGTAAATTTAAATCGCTGCTACGATTGTCCGATGCCGGTTTCCAAAGTGATAAGAGTTTTTACATCAATGAAAACCTTACCCCGCACAATTATGGTATATTTAAAACAGCGATTGGACTAAAAAAGGATATGCTATTGAAATCAGTTTATACTCTGAGGGGAGTTGTCTACATTAAGCAACATGAGAATGATGAACCCAACAAAATTATTTTTCCAGAGCAATTGAGACAGTTTTTTCGCTGTACTACACAAGTTTTTTAATGACCTTATGATAATGACTCTATATTTGTTTGTTGCTTTACTAATTGTTTTGAAAATTGTCTTGAATTTCTTTAATTATTACATGACTTTATTATTTTATCTGACTTCAACATTTAATTTAATTTTACTATTTCAATACATGACTTTATTATTTTATCTGACTTCAACATTTAATTTAGTTTTACATTTTCAATACTTTGTTATTTTTGCTTCAATTACAATGATTCAATTTCTTAATTTAATATTATCTTTATATTATATAATTTCTGATTTTATTAGCATTACACACATTATTATGCACTTTTATGACTTTTATCAGTGATGATCGTGGAAGGTCCAAAGACTTAACAATGAATATGGTTAGAATTTTGGCTAACTATAAAAGAGGTTTTAAAATTGTACACATAAATGCACAAAGTTTAAATAATAAATTGGATGAATTTAAAATTGTTTTTGAGAACTCTGGTATTGATGTTATTTGTGTTTCGGAAACATGGCTGTTAACATCAACCCCAGATGGGTACAAGGTATTTGGAGATGATAAAGGAAGTCATGGTGGCGGTGTGGCCATTTTTACTAAGAATAGCATTTCTTGCAAAATATGCAACAAGTCATCTTTGACATACAGTACAACTGAGCAAGCGGTTGAGTTTATATTTATCGAAATTTCTTCATTTGGCAAAAAGATGCTGGTAGGTTGTGTTTATAGGCCAAATAAGAGAATACCATTAACTGTTTTGTATTCAACACTAGAAACTCTCGCCACAGTGTATAATGATATAGTCATTACTGGTGATTTTAATTCAAACGTATTAGTGGAGACGACGCTCCATGATAATATGTTATCGCTTGGTCTTTTTCCAGTCAACATTATTAATCCAACGCACCATACATCCACAGCAAGCACGCTGATTGATCTTTTCTTTGTGTCCAATACTACGAATATAGTTCTGTATGATCAAATATCTGCTCCGTGTTTTTCTAAACATGACCTAATATTCCTAACTTATAACTTTCAAATCCAACAAATTGAACAGTGTTTTAGTTATCGTGACTTTAAGAATCTAGATCTTAATATTTTATATGAATATTGTTCCCATATTGCCTGGAATGATATCTATTTTATGTACACCGCTGATGAACAATCTTCATTTCTGGAACACAATATTCAATATCTTTTCGATCAAACAGTACCACTAAAATATAAAAAAACAGTACATACTCAAAAACCATGGTTTTCAAATTCTGTTAAGAATGCAATACAATTGAGGGACTTAGCATATGCCAGGTGGAAAAGATTTAAAACTCCTGAACTAAAATTACAATATTCCAATGCCAGGAAAAATGTAAATAAACATATTAAACAGGCAAAAACTGAATATTATTCCAACCGCTTTGACTCAGCAATCAATTCTCAACAAACTTGGAATATCATTCGCGAAATAGGAATTGGCAATACTAATAATCGTACAGATTGTAATGTGGATGCAAACATGCTTAACAGAACTTTCACTGCCATACCTGTAGTACAGGCAAATCCCACTTTTTTTAATTTTTCCTCAAGCTCGCCAAATACAAATACTGGAATAATTAGTGAACATTTCCAATTTTCGTGCGTTACTCAATATGACGTTATTTCAACAAGCTCTTTGATTAAATCAAATGCAGTAGGAATTGACGACATACACCCGAAGTTTATAAGATTACTTTTACCTATGATTCTACCGTATGTTACTTATCTATTTAATACTATTATAATGTCAAGTACGTATCCGTTAAACTGGAAACACGCAAAAATTATACCATTACCTAAATCGAATGGAGAATATAGACCGATAGCTATCTTGTGTTTTCTATCGAAGGTTTTAGAGAAGCTCTTGTATAAACAAATGATGGAATATATTGATACTCATAGTTTACTTTCCAGCACGCAATCGGGGTTTCGTCAGAATCACAGCTGCGTTACGGCTCTTGTGGAGGTTAGCGAAAATATACGTCAAGGATTAGATGAAGGTAGTATGAATTTTTTAGTACTTCTAGACCATTCTAAGGCGTTCGATACGGTAGACCATGACATACTCATTAAAAAACTGTACCACTTTTTTCGGTTTAGCGACACTTCTGCTAAACTTATATATTCGTATCTTACGAACCGCACACAATCGGTGTTTGTGAACAATACATGGTCAGATAGCGTATCCCTTAATAGAGGAGTACCTCAAGGCTCTATTTTAGGACCACTCTTATTTTCATTATATATAAATGATTTGCCAAACCAACTCTCTAAATGCAACATCCATTTATACGCAGATGACGTGCAACTTACTCTAAGTAGCTCTGTTCAAAATATAGCTTCAGGAATATCATCTCTAAATGAGGATTTAAACAAAATTTACCTCTGGGCTTGCGCAAATGGACTCTGTTTGAATCCACACAAATCTAAATGCATTGTGATATGTAAAAGGAGCTTAAATCGTTACATTTCTGAAGATATTGTTTTAAATGGCGAAAAAATTGAAATTGTTAATTCAGCGAAAAATCTCGGTATAATCTTCAATAGCAATCTGACATGGACTGATCATATAAACTCACTGGTTGGTCAAACATACATAAAGTTACGAGCTCTCTGGTCTACACATTATTTTACACCAATAAGAATAAGAACCTTACTAGCCAAGACGTATCTGATTCCTTCTCTAATTTATGGGTGCGAGTTGTTTGGAAGCTGTGATTCAAGTAGTAAAAGTAAGCTTAATATATTGTTTAACAACATAATAAGATATGTGTATGGATTGAGAAGGTTTGATCATGTTTCTGCTGTTTCCAATAAACTTTACGGAGTTTCACTTGATAGCCTATTAAAAATTCGTATTCTTGTATTCTTACACAAAATAATAAATACTCAAACCCCCAAATATATATTTGAAAAAATACGTTTCTTCCAATCGTCTCGAAATCGAAATATTATAATACCTCGACATCAATACCTAGTGTCTGAATGGCACTTTTATGTACATGCCGCTCGTCTTTGGAACAATCTTCCACGAAATCAACAAATAAATAGTAATGCTAATAGTTTCAGAAATTTTTTATTTAACTTTTTCACGTAAGATGTTATCAATATAGGTTTTTCTGTAACTAATTTGTTTATACTCATAATAAAATTGTTTATAACGTAATGCGTTCCTGTACTATAAATATAAGACTTAGTCTTGTTGTACAGGAAATGAAAAAATTCAATAAATAAATAAATAAATAAATAAATAAATAAATAAAGCGCTCTTGGTACTCTGAATCTTAAAAAAGCTCCAGGTATGGATAAAATCAGCAACAAAATGTTTGTGGAGTTACCTCGTGTAGCTAGAAGAATTATCCTATTTATTTTCAATGCTATTTTACGCCTAGAATACTATCCTGCAGATTGGAAGGTATCTATGATTACCATGATTCTTAAGCCAGGGAAGGACCCCACTAAAGTAGAGTCATATAGGCCAATTAGTCTACTACCGACAATTTCAAAACTGTTTTTTATTGCTATTGTTATTGGCTAAGTTGATTCCAATTCTGAACGACAGTCAATGTATCCCAAATCATCAATTCGGGTTCAGAGCTAAACACAATACCATCGAACAAACACACAGATTGGTAAATGTGATAAGACAGTCGTTTCAAGAGAAAAAATACTGCTCCGGGCTTTTCATTGATGTTTCCCAAGCGTTCGACAAAGTCTGGCATGAAGGTTTAATGCATAAAATTAAATTAACTCTGCCTGCTAACACCCACAAACTTATGAAAAGTTATTTATATGGTCGCAAATTTACAATCAAAGAAGGCGATTTTTTAAGCCCCGCTCAGCCAATTGAAGCAGGAGTACCCCAGGGTAGCATACTGGGTCCAACTTTATATTTGATTTATGCATCCGATATGCCGTTAGACCCCATAATACATACTTCAACTTTTGCAGACAATACAGCCTTTATTAGCGTTCATAAGGACCATCAAATAGCATTACAGAACTTGCAGAATTATGTTTATAAACTAGAGAATTGGCTTGAGCTTTGGAAAATCAGGGTTAACGAACAGAAATGTATTCATATAACTTTAACATTGCGAAAAGATACCTGCTCGTTCATCAGAATAAGTAATCAAATTATCCCGCAACACAATGAAGTCAAATACCTCGGAATCCACCTCGACCGTCGTTTAACTTGGAAGTCTCATATCGACGCAAAACTTACCCAGATGAGATTAAAAGCAGTGCAAATTAATTGGCTAATCGGCAGAAATTCTACATTAAAATTGGACTGCAAACTTTTGTTGTACAATGCAATTCTAAAGCCAATCTGGTGTTATGGAATTCAATTATGGGGTACTGCCTCAGCATCCAACATTGAAAAAATTCAAAGGGGTCAAAATAAAATTCTACGTACAATTACTGCAGCTCCATGGTACGTTCAAAATTCTAGAATTCACAAAGATCTAGGCATTCCTTTGGTGAAAGTCGAACTTACAAAATACGCCTCAAAATATGTCAGCAAACTTGAACACCATCCAAACCCACTTGCACGAGACATCCTTAACTTTAGTGGCCATGTTCGGTTGAGAAGGAGGGATACCCTTGTTTTAACTCAAGCGCAAAACAGATGACTGGATCAGTGGATGTAAATTTGTTGTAGTATCATAATATTTTGTCTAGCACCGGCTGGACTTATTATTTTCTTTTAGTATTAAGATTCGAAAACTTATTGTCATTTCATTTCTAAAGATTCAATAAATAAATTAAATGTATTAAAAAAAAAAAAAATTTATCAAAATTTGGCAAAAATATAATTTTTTAAGCGAACCGGTTGTTAATTGTTTCGAATATCACCACTGCATACATACCAGAGATCAGTTATGAGTACTGAAAAAGTGAGTATACTCGAATCACGACTTATGATTTGTTGTACTTATACATACTCATACTTGTCTCAATATATTCAAACCAATACTCATCTTTAAAGTTTGAAGTACTTATTATATTCATACTTAATCTCATGTAAGATGTTGTTTATTTTGACTCTCCTTAACTCAATGTATGTAGACGATACAAAAATAAGTATGACTCGCATAATTTAATTTTAAGCCTCTTTTACAGCCTGCTTATAAAAATTATATAAAATAATAAATTTTATATTTTCCCCAATATGTTTTCCTATAACCTTGTTTGTATGTTTTTATATTTCTGTTTTACTTATATTATATAAATACCTAACGGATTAAGCTGAAAATTTTTTCAATGACTTAACTGAGTTGAATACTTTATGAGTATGTGAGTATTTTTCTTAAAATGTAAATCTAAATATCGCGGTTTATGAATCAAACTTATTGTGAATGGTATGAGCTCGATGTCGGCGTAGTACTCATACTTATATCCATTTGCATTGTGAGTTTGAGTAACTCAGAGTAGTTAAATTTCAATGATGTAAAACCTCTTATACTTAAAATGTTATGAGTAGTTGTGAATCGTAAAAAAACGATTCATTGCCAACCTCTGATACATACATATATACATATATTTTTATCAGTGACGATTTAAACCACTTTCTAAAACTTCTTTCATACGATAGATAATTTTATTGTTTAACTAACAAACAAAATTGAATTTTAAAAAGCGTTTAACTCGCTAACTACAAGATACGAGTATACTCGAAATGTAATAAAAAATATTCTGAATCGAAAAAAACACAAATAATTTACATTTCTTTTAAAATGTTTTCTTTTGAACTTGAGTTTTTACGATTTTTGGTCTCGATATGTATTTATGGCCTTATGCCCTTATTCCATTTTAATTTCTGATTTACATTTCTTTATTTAAATGTGGCATATGGAGAGAAATATGTTAAATATTATTAAATGAAGCAATAAAATTTACAAGTTTTCTGACATTTTTATTGCCCCTGGAAAATTTGTTTGCTTGGTTAATGTGTAAATATGTAAATGTCTCATTTTGTTGGTGGATATAAAAATGTAGAGCGATATGGGAATGCTTCTATAGTCCCTGAGATAATAGCGGAAGTTCGATTGAATTTTTGTCAGTTGATACGTACAATAATTTAATACAAAGCCATAAACGAATTTGCCAATACTAGCATAGTTCATTGTAAAAACTTTAAATTATTTATTTAGACGAAAGACAAACTTGGAAAAGACACATAAAACTTACTCGCCTTGACCCAGAAAAAGTACAAGTTCAATATCCTCCCTTTAAGACCGAAAAAAGTATTTATATACATAAAAATATAGTATAAAATAAAAAAAAAACATAAAAAACTTGTCTATTCACATTTTTTTCGGTATGTATGTATGTGTGACTATATTTGTTAGTATTTATGTACAATATAAATGCAAGTATTTATACACATAAAACCATTTATATATATGTACATACCCTGCCAGCAATTGGAAGTTTCTTTCATCGTCCATCGTCAAAGGCGTTACGTCTTACTCACTTCCAGACGTTAATTGGAAGATAACAATAACAATTTACATTGCAGTCGTCTTTCAATCATCCAGACGACGTTTGGAAGATTGTTTGTTGTTTACAACACCAGCCGAAAATGACATGCCCCGTTATAAAAGAAATGAAAAGAATGCCAAAAAGAAGTTTTCGACATCATCGAAATTAGTTTTATTTTGTCATTTGCTGTGGTCGGTCAGTGGTAAAGTGTGGTTTTGTTTTGTTATTGTTGTAGTTTTTACATATTTGTTATCTCATAGTAAATATGAGTGTATTATCTGTAAAGGCAAAAAACAAAACAGAGCCGGCTTCTTGAAGTTAAGCTGAAGTGACTTCTTGAAGTTACGCTGAAGTGACTTCTTGAAGTTACGCTGAAGTGACTTCTGGAAGTTACTTCCGGGGGGTACAACTTCTCAATACGGAAGACACTTCTACGATCAGAAAATGGTATCGCAGAAGATGAGTTTCAACTTCTTAGCGTCACTTCTGAGTCACTTCCGCAATAGAAAATGTTGGCAGGGTATATTCATATGTATGTACATATATGTATATGTATGTACGTATGTTTGTATAAGTATATGGACATAGTTTACTAGTTTATTTAAGAAGTACACAGAAACAATAAAAAAGTTTCTTAGTCAAGACTACGAAAAGGAAAAAATCAAATAAAAAAAAATAATAAAAACGGAATCTTATTAATGGCCATATACACGTACAATAAGCTGAAATACAAACGACATGCATATAAATATAAAAACTCATACAGTTACATTACATTCAATCTGTGAACACAAGTATGTGTGTATGTGTATGGATTTATATGGAAGTCTGATAGAGAATGTTTTGAAACGCTTGTAGTTTTCTATTTCTCTTCTTTTAAGTACAAATAGTTAAAAAGTAAAGTTTTCGCAAAGAAATATATTACTCGTGCAAAAAAATAAAAAAAACAGACAAAAAAAATAATTGACCTTGTCAGTTTTATAGAAAACTTTTACACACTTGAATATTATGTTCAATTACAAAAAAAAAAAAAAAAAAAACAAAATAAAAGTACACACTCACACATTTCAGATACATATAGCCATGTAAAATACATAATCGCAAAGCAACAAAGTACTCCTTTACATGTAATGTGGGATATAAGAGAAATAAAATATGTATTACATTTGGATGGATATTGGTCGGCTGGTATGTAGAAGCGAGGGAATCAGGACATGTACTTTGTGTTCCATAAAGATTTAATATGTACATGGAAAATAGAAAAAAGAGGAGCATAACAAAAAAATTAATATCCAGCAAAAAATATGTCTTAGTAGTATAAAAATATTCAACACCAAACTAAAAAGAAATAGAAAAAATAAAAATAAAACGAATGAACTTGTAAAAAAATCTTTACAAATCGAATTTATCGAATGTTTGTACAACATCCATACATACATAGTGAATCAATGTACCACTTCACCACCCAAAACTCACACCTCATTCTCAGTACAACGAACTATATCAACATACTTACATACACATATGCAAGTGTTTAAGTGTGTTAGGTCCACAAGTGACGTCATCATAAAATACATTTTTCTAGTCCAGGCCAGTCAATTGGCCAGCCAACAGGACTTTCCTCTAACCCATAAAAATCCAGTAAAAATACATTTATACTTGCATTTAGACATGTACATGTGAGACTGTGTTCTTCATTCATTCACATGGTAAACAATAAAATACTATTTATAAAAAAGCAAAGAATAATAAAAGTCTGGATGGAAAAAATTATAAAAATTTCAATGTCAATAACTTAAACAATAAAAGAAAGACAAACAGAATAAAAAGAATAGAACAAATACATACATACATACATATTACATAGTAGTAGTAAGTATTAGAATGAAAACAAATTCAGAGTCTAGAATAGAATTTATTTTTATTACGTATATACATACATACATACATTACGCATATACACACATACATATACATATATTTATATAGACAATGCATATGTTATAACTACATATATGTTCACACGAAATATGGTCGCAAAAACATCAGAAATTAATTTATACTTATTGGAATTGTGAAATGAAACTTATTCTGGCCAAAAGAATAATAAGTGGCAGCTTAAGCAATTAACATTGGTATCGGTTAATTTGGCTATATACAGATGTATGTATGTATATATGAAATATTCCCTGCCAACATTTTCTATTGCGGAAGTGACTCAGAAGTGACGCTAAGAAGTTGAAACTCATCTTCTGCGATACCATTTTCTGATCGTAGAAGTGTCTTCCGTATTGAGAAGTTGTACCCCCCGGAAGTAACTTCAAGAAGTCACTTCAGCGTAACTTCAAGAAGTCACTTCAGCGTAACTTCAAGAAGTCACTTCAGCGTAACTTCAAGAAGTCACTTCAGCTTAACTTCAAGAATCCGGCTCTGTTTTGTTTTTGATTTTTTTTGCCTTTACAGATAATACACTCATATTGACTATGAGATAACAAATATGTAAAAACTACAACAATAACAAATCGAAACCACACTCTACCACTGACCGACCACAGCAAATGACAAAATAAAACTAATTTCGATGATGTCGAAAACTTCTTTTTGGCATTCTTTTCATTTCTTTTATAACGGGGCATGTCATTTTCGGCTGGTGTTGTAAACAACAAACAATCTTCCAAACGTCGTCTGGATGATTGAAAGACGACTGCAATGTAAATTGTTATTGTTATCTTCCAATTAACGTCTGGAAGTGAATAATGCTTGGTTTTCACTATGTCAGTTTTGTTGTCAAATTGTCTAAATTGTTATGAAATTACCAACAATTTGGACAATTTGACAACAAAACTGACATAGTGAAAACCAAGCATAAGACGTAACGCCTTTGTCGATGGACGATGAAAGAAACTTCCAATTGCTGGCAGGGTTCTTTTATCCTCCAAAAAAGTTCATATTTTAAAGTTTTTTTGCTATGCTATTTTGTTTATATATATGCATATTGCAGATAAAACACTCGTTACAAAACACAAAACTGTGATAAGTAGTCCTTCTTTCAGCCCTCTAGCAGGCCCTCAGGAAGGCCACTGTACTGTATCTTTCTCTTGTTGCATTATTACTAGAAAAAGGAATGACTTTCTTTAAATATATGTATGTAGATTTGTTTAATTGGAAAATATAATTAGAATATAGAGAATAAACTGGAGAATACTAGTTCGAAGATGTACCAACATTACTCCTACTGTGTAATCTGCTTAGTAAATTCCATTCCGTAAAATCATTGTTGCTCTGAGTAATTTGTATGGTGTTCAATTAAATGTATAGGAACGATTGTTTTTTTTTTTTGGAGTTAAAATGATTATAGGTAGCAGGTTTTATAGAGCATTTGTGGACAAATCCTCAGCGAATTTGAAAATAAATCGTATCATCGTAATAACTTTTTAGCAAATGTTTATTTCTATTGATTTTAACTCAGCTGAAATCCCGAATTTAAAGATCCCAACAACTAGGAATTATTTGATTTTTAAATCCAAAAATGTTCATTAAAAAAATTAACAGAATAACTTTTGGTAAATTTCATATATTTGGAATGTTATACTTAAAAAGTTAAATGCTGCTACAAACTTTTATAAACAGCTTTTGCAGTACGACCGGATTTACGGTGAACAATACTTTATTTATAAAAAAATCAAAGCCTGAAACCAATATAAAATAAAAAAGCAGTGCTGCATTAAAAGCAACAACAGCAACAGCGTAATATGGTTACTAGGGCTTTTGAAAGTGAAAGTTTTATTTTCAAATAAAAAACTGGGAAAAAGTAAAGTTATAACATTTTCACATACATTTTAAATACATTTGCACCAAACACAGGGAATCTCAAAGCTATAAACAAACACTCCCATTTATTGCCTTAATATGTACAACACTTCTTCAATCACAGTGGTAAAACTGCAAGGGCTTCTCTTTTAAGGCCTTCTAAACAGAGATGCCAACTTTTGAGACTCAAAACACGTAAAAATGTTTGAAAAAAGGGTTAAAAAGGGCTAAATTGAAAAAATCCGTTTAAAGCCACATCCTGTCAAAATTTTCGATAAAGTGCGAAAAGGGGCTGGATTATAAAATGTTTCTTTTAAAAATCAAAACAACAAACACATTTTTCTAAAATAATTTATTAGAAAAAAAAATACTACCATGAGATACATATTTTGATTGCATTACATATTAAATTTTAATAAATAAGATATATACATATGTACGCAGATTAAATACCTACATAGTATTAAATAATACATATACATTTAAAATTGGTCGTTACTGAACAAAATTTCGATATCTTCTTCACCATCATTTTCAGTCCATAAGACACTATTATCAGGTATTTTGTAGTTTGAACAACATACATTATCTCTTTTCAGGCTATAGTTAATGTGTTTAAACTATTACACGTATTTAATGACATTTTGTTTCTAATTTTATTTTTAAATAAATTCATGCCACTGAAACTCCTCTCAACTTCTGTGTGTTTGGCAAAACAGGACAGTTTAAGGAATAGGTTATTACCAATAGCATTATTTCGATATTATTAGATTAACGGAAGAAAAAGTACGAAAAAACTAAAATGTAGCCATATCAAGCAAAAAGTAATAACGGGCTAAAAGAGCTAAGAGATAATTGTAAAACGTGCTAGATTTACGCGTTTTTAGTTTAGGGCCAATTTTCTTTTTTCGCGTTTTGATTGACTAAAATCGGGCTAAATCTAGCCCGAAAAGGGCTTAGTTGGCATCGCTGCTTCTAAAATTCCTAAAATTCCACCCTGCCGACCCTGAGAGACATAGAAATAGCTTCTCCTAAAAATTCCTGCATACACATTCAACTTTAAAATTTAAACATAAATTAGTTTGAAATTATTCCTATATGTAGACGTTATATTCTACAACACCAACATTTATTTTGCTTTCTTTATAATATGAGTAAAAAAAAGTGAATAAAAAACGACATTTAAAAAGGCCACTGTACTGGATCTGTCTCCCGTTGCTATGGAACTAGAAAACTTATGTATATATTTTTATCGCACACAAAAATACAAATTTTATGTACTCGTGTAACAAAAATATAATTTTATGTACTCGTGTAACAACGTACGATACTTAAAGTACATACGTTTAGCTGAATGAAAGTCATGCCACATGGCCTGACGCCAATAGAGTTAAGTGTAATGTTGCAAATATGAGTAGCACTACCGGCATTTTGGTATTTTCAAATATAAACAAAAAAAAATGATGTATATCTGTACTTGATCAATAAACCAATTTTTATATTTAAGCACTTGCTTCAATATTTAAGCACTTGCTTGACATTGGAAACATTTTTACAGTCTGCAACATTAAGTATCTACATACGAGTTTATACGAGTATATGTTCAACACTGCAAAATATATTACATACTTAAACGTATTTCCTGCAACAATAGCTAAGTAGTTTCTCTGTACACATCAGTGATAAGATTTATGGTACAATTATGCTATTTTTGGCACTATCGCGTTGTTATTTGACATTATGAGACACTCAATACTATTTTAAACCCTTTTTTTTAATAACTTAATATCCCTAGAGTAGGAGGATTACTGACACAGAACCAGTCTGCTGCTAACAATTTATATGCAAGAGAGTGGAGCTGATATTGACACATTTTATACACTATGCGATAGATCACTAAACTAGTTGCGTTTTCGAACTATATTTATAAATTTTAACGTATTAGGTAAATTAATGTGATATAATAATATGTGATAAGTACTGCTACCATAAAATTCAAATTTCACTTAGGCACTTCGTAACAAATTGTAGAAAAAAAGTTATTATAAGTACACGAAGCCTTTAACATGAAAGTATTTATAAATATTACCAGTATTTAAAAAGGCCATCCTTAAAATTCTGGATACGAGTAGTATTGTTATTATTACGTTACATGTTTTGTTGCTGTAAATAATTGAAAATACTTTTGGCACTAAATTGCTTCTTTGGTGAAATACATTTTATACAAAAGCATAAAACTACAATTTTTTAAAATAAATTCAAAGCATTAAATCTAAAAAAATCACTGCACCATCCACTGATGGCAACTACGACTTGCCAGATTTGGCAATTATTTTTTTATTAAAAATCTTACAAATCGTTGCACAAATGGTCAAAATATTAGCTGTGAAAATGTTTATATCGCGTTCAAAATTGAATCGCTAATAAATTCTACACCTGTAAGTACAACAAAATAAAAGATATTTATCGTCGAAACAAAGTTTGCTTAAATCTTGGATACTCTGTAAAGGTGCTATCAGACGGGATGTATTTTACATATGTACTGTCAAATTTTCCATCTGTAAAAGTTGTACACATCGTGTGATACATATGAAACTTTGCATGTGTAAAATACATGTGGAAATACATATGTAATTTTTTCGATTAGAACACGCTCTATTTTCATGTGACAAACATAAACAAAACAGCTGATTTGTTTTGAAACAAAATTGTTTGAAAAAATATATTGTAAAAAAATTAAAGAAAATGATTGTCGGTGTTGTAAAGTTCCAGAAACTAATGATCAGCTAATTTTTATATGTATAAATTTTTTGATGATTTTGATGACCTGATCTTTTGAGGTCAAAGGATTTTGACCTATATGGTAGTTTGTGTTCCTTTATAAAGGAGGCGGGGAAAACACTTTGAAAGTCTTTTTTAATGAGGATTTTATCAATCAACAATTTTTATCAATTAACAATTTTTCTACAATTATTTTTATTTTGTGTCAAATTATGTGACATTTTCTTAATCAATCAACTTTTAATTAATATCAATCAACAATTTATTATTATCTTCAAACAACTATTAATTTTTATCATCAATCAACAACTCATTTTATGATCAATCAACTCTTTAAGTTTCTCATCAATCAACTCTTTAATTCTCTCATCCCTAGAGTGATACCCTGGAAATATAAGTTCTTAGGCCTGTCCAACCTGGAGACCTAAACTGTGTTTGGCGTCGAATTATATTATAAAAAAAATGAATTTTTAATAAATTAAATTATGTTTATTATATTTATTGCAGTTAGATTGGCCAAAAGAAGCAATTCTTGAAATTTATACACGTTAAACAGTCAGCTTTAGTTTACATTTATAGGTTATGTCATACGGAAAAACATAAGCAGTTGTGATAGCAAAAATTATGAATCGTATGTAAAATGGAAATTTTGACATACATACGGAATTACATATGGGTCAGAAAAGTGACAGTACATATGTAAAATACATCCCGTCTGATAGCACCTTAAATAATATGTATGTATGTATTTCAAAGTTTTCGAATGAAGTATAACACAGCTAAGAAATTTGATTTGAAAATGAACCAATTTCAAGAAAATATTTTCCAAGAATAAATAAAAAATCGTATTAATTTAATTATATTATTTAATTAAAACATAATCGTCAACAAGTATATAAATATGTATATAGTTTTCTTATCTTAAGCTATTTATCGAAAAAAATACGCTTTTTGCGTTTTTTGGACTGAAAACAGTCCGTTAATTTTGAAGTGGGAGATGTTTTTTGTTATAACCGCAAAACAACACTTATAAATATAGAATAGAATAGAATTTGCATACATATATGTATGCACATACATACATATATCTGTATTATATTTATATTATAACTTGTTGCAAATTTTGGAAATACACTCTGTCTCACTTATGCTAATAAGTACTAGCTACTAAATTAAACTCTGGCGTGTTGTCCGACAATGCTACATATGGCAAATAAATATACGTGAAATTTTATTAAAAAGTCAGGGGCCAAATTACCGCATTCGATATCGAGTAAAATTGATTGTAATTTTCTTATTTGAGATTATGGCATTCGATATCGAGCAAGAAATTTAGTACATTTTAGTACAGATTAGCTATTAACTATACAAGGATTTACATTCCGAAAATTAAAAAATTAGTAGCAATGTTAGAATACGAGTACATACTCGTAATACAAGCAGAAAAGCTGTTTAAATTTTTAAGGAAACCCAGATGTATGAAAAAATTAAATTAGTGGACAAAAAAGATTTAACAGAAAGATAGCAAATATTTATAATAAATAAAGCCAGCAATACGAATATAACTTGAGCAAGCATTGTGAAAATGACGTCATTAGGCGACAACACATGCGCACAGCACTAAAACTGTCTTAATACAGGGTGCCATTTGATGCAATATGCTATTTGAACATAATTTTCCCTTTTTAACAGAATTAAATAAAAAAAATATCCAGGAAAATGAAATATCGTAGAGAGTTATTTTTAACCTTGTATAATATAAATTGTCTTGAAAAGAATAACTTAATTATACAAGAGATTTAATTCTAATAATATTATTTAATAATAATTATATATGTACTTGGTGTTACGTATACATAATTGTGGGTATGAAAATAGAAAGGGAAAACCAAAGAATTAATGATAATTCCTTCTGTTTATGAAATGTAATTGCTTGCTTACCTTAAGTTGGGTTTAGATTTTATTGCCTTTTTTTTTGGTTGAAATTTACAATAGGTAAGTATTCATTAATTATTAATATCCTTTAGGGAAATTAAGTATCTTATGGGTCTACTACAAGTAGGTAGTAGATAAGCATTAGCGACTTAGCGGGTACAAGTGCCGAGAGTAAATAAAATTTAGCGACAAATAGTAAGTGTCCATTTTTACTAAATTCAGTTTGCGCGAAACTTCGGATTCTTATATACTCATCAATTATGAACACTTGAAACTAATTTTTGTTACATTTTGTATCGGCAACGATAATTATATATAAGCGCTAGATTTTCGCTTTTTGATACGTCAAAATTGTCATCTTCCCCTTCTCGGAAGGGGAGCTTGTATGGGAGCTAAGGTCAATTATTGACCAACTTTCACAAAACTCAACAATATAATTTTTACATACTTATAACTGATCTGTGTAAATTTCGGTTCGATATGTTAATGTAGGTTAATGAGTTTTTCGGGAGTAGTCTTCATAAAAGAGCTATGACCGGGCCAATCATTCTGAAAATCTGTACGACGATTTATATGTATATGCGAATTATTTTTGTTGAATATCAAGGTAATAATGATTTTAATAAGAGATTTATGTGCATTTAAGTTATTTCCGGAAATAGACTTTATATGAGAGTTTCGGTCAAATATGTACTGTTCATCATAAAATTGAGAGTGAGAGAGCATATATGTATGAATTATTTGTGTTGAATTCCAACGTGATGACGATTTTTATAGGAGATTTATTCGCATTTAAGTAATTTCCGGAAGTGGACTTTATTAATAAATCCCGAAAATTAGTACTTGTGTTAAAGATGCAGTTAATTATAATTGGTTTTATCTATCGTCATTGTGTATAATAAGTCATATTTCCTACTGCTTCAACAGTTATTAGATATACTTGTTCATTTAATCCATTAAACCACAATACTCAACCATCCATAAAAATCCTCAACAACAAATGTTGGCCCTTTTTTAAAAAAATATGATCAAAGAATAACTTATAACGATGTATCGACTCAAACCCAATATATTTCGATACAACGAATTGTAAAACCTTGCCCAAAAAAATATACAAATTTAAGACAGGTTCATAATAGTTCGAAATGACATTTAAAAATCTAGATTTCAAGTAAATAACATACGAGTATATCAAACTTTATTTAATCAATAGGAAAAATAAGAACTTCAATAAATAATAAATAATTTAAAACGTCCGGAATCTTTAATTAAAGTCCAAAATTAGATAGGAACATAAATTTACTTCGAGAATTTTACATGATAATTGGTAGAAAATAAATCATATGGAAATTCATTTTCAAATTTTACGTTAACCTCTTTTTATACCCTACACCACAATAGTGGGATTTGTGCTGATGTTTGTAACGCCCAGAAATAGTGGTCCACCTTAAAGTATACCGATCGACTCTGAATCACTTTCTCTTTTAAGAATGTTAGTAATCACATTAAATTCGACACAAATAATATACAGAAATGATGACACGTAATTTTATAATGGTCGGTCCGTAATTAGTCGAAACTTCCAAATAAGACCCTCCCCGTAATCAACTTTAACCTTTATAAATCTTTTAAAAGTATGTATATGGAGATAAAGTTTAACAAAAATAATATTTATAATCACAGAAGTCATGGCACTAAAATTGTGGATGATCGGTCCATAATAGGTCGTATTTCTAATATAGCGCAAATTTCTTTAAAACTGTTTTATACATATACTGCGTGTAGGGTATTGCATAGTCGGTCTTGACCGACTATATTTTCTTACTTGTTGTTATTAGAAATGAATTAAATAATAATTGAATAAGAAATCTGTACAATTATTTGTTTTAGAGTGTGAGAAATGCAAGCATTGTAACCGATGTTTTTCGTCAGCGTCATACTCGTTCGTATATTGGTAACACAATTAAATCAAGATTATTTTTTCTTTAGATGTCTTAATATTTTTAAGAAGCTTTTTTAAGGTCGAGCGATAATATTCTATTGCTTTTAAATTAATAAAAAATTAAAGCCGAAATGACATATTTTTTTCTATTTAATGGCGTTTTCTTTTCTGGCAAAAACGTTACACGTTTTTACCATTTCGCACCTTTTTTAATTTTTTCTGAAAAAATGTTCTTTTCTGAAAAAATGTCAACACTGCTAAAGTGTAGTGTGTTCTTTCCTATAAATGTCACACTATAAATTTAAAAAATGTCGCACCTTTCACACTCTGTATTTTTAGAGGGGGAGAATCGCACGATAAAACAGCTGACATTTGTTTTGTTTATGAATGTGTATTTGTGTTAAGAAACAAAAAAAATATACAAAATGGGAAATATTACTACTTCTTTATGTGTTGAAAAAATTTTGGATGACTTGTTGGATTCATCTTCAACATCTGATGATGATGAAATATATTATATGATTATGGAAAGAAATCCAACACCGCGAGTGAAAGGCTTTGTAGAGAACGTAATCTGAAGTTGATGTATGTCAAATTTCATAGGACAATATCTCCTACTTCTTATATACATATGTAATGTATGTTTATATATATAATTTTTATAGTTTAAGAAGAATTTGCGTATTAGTCGGGAAGGTGTCATTGGTCTTTTTGAGAGATATTCATTGTCTTATTTCAAGCGATCTTACCAGGGAGCCATCTGTTTCTTCTTTTTTAACAAAAAAAAAAAAAAAACAAAACCAGCTGTACCTGAAAAAAAGTATTACACTGTTGTAATTTGATGTTCTATTCTGACCATTAAAAATGCGGCATCTTTAAAATGTGGGGTAAACATTATAAAAATGTACATAAGATGAATTTGATAAATGATTTTTGAATTTGCAAGGCTAAATAAGTTAGTCATTAATGCGACAAAGACTAAAGTTATAAGATTTAAGCCCCATTTACATACAAACGTTGAGAATTTTGGTATTTTTGCAAATGGAGAAGAGGTTTTGGAGTGTAACTCTGTAAAATATTTAGGAGTAATATTGCAAAGCAACTTAAAATGGAACCTACATATTGAAACTGTTAAATCAAAAATATATCCAGTAATAGGAATCTTATATAAATTTAAATATACATTTAACGAAACTACAAAATTAATGATTTATCAAACATTGATTCAGAGTCATTTGAACTATTTAATAATAATATATGGCTATAAAAATAGTACAGAATTGCAGTATCTCCAAAGAGTACAAAACAAAGCACTAAAAACCGTATACAACCTACCATTAACCTACCCTACAATCACCCTGTATAAGGAAGTTTGTAAAAATATCTTGCCAGTGAACGGAACCTATAAATTACAATTACTTATATTTGTTTTCAAATCTCTTTATAACATTGGTCATAACACGATAGTCTTCTCAAGGAATCAAACAACTCTCAGTACAAAAAACAGTTCCAATTTAAGAACAACTAGATGCAGACTTGAAACCACAAAACAAAGAGTTGAACACATTGGCTGTTTTGAATATAACAATTTACCACTGTAGGAGAAATTAATTGTCTTCTGTGTTGATCCGCATGATCAGTTAGAAAATTTAAACACTTGAAGTTTTATTTTTTATATTTATTTAAACACATTTATTTTAATATATTATTTGTGTTCACTTCATTAAATTATTTATTTTATTTAATTTAAAATAAGAAGTCCGCTTCATGCGATTGATCAAAAAGAAGTCACTGATTTTAAAAGAAAACATTGATCTGTCGTTCTTATTGTTAATATGTATGGTTGTCTGTATGCTCATATATGTAATTACATTGAATTGTAGAGACGAATGCATGTACATATATTGTAATTTTGTTACGTTTATAAAAAATTAACTGTTAGGTATTTTAAACATTTTTGTAAACAAATAGCAAATTAAAGCAGAAAAGAAAAATATTTTATTTTGGAGACTTAAAACTTTTGTAGGGTTTGCGGTTGATATTTTTATAATCAGTTTGGGGGAAAATTCCCAAACAACCACAATACATAAAAAGTATAAATACTGTATTTATTAAGAAATTTAGAAATGCTTCTAAGATAATTTCTTCATTTTGAATTTTGTACATAAAACTGTAAATAATGTAAATTTGTATATAAACTTTGTATATATTTGCTTAATTTTTTTTTTAATATTACATATAAACAAATATTTTTAAGCTTATTTTAATACAAGTTTATAAAATTTGAATAAGTAAATGCCAACTCGCCTCAATAATGTCATTAGACGCTGAGGCATATAAATAGCAACAAAAAAAACTTGTAAATAAAAAATTTTTTAATAATAAAAAAAAGGTGTAACATTTTATTTCAGAAAAGAAAACACCATAATTTTCAATGTAATGTTAGTACGTTTTTAAATAATTAATGGTTTAAAAAATTATGTTTATAAAATACGAAATTAGCTTTATAAACTTTTAGTAAATTTAAAAATTATAGCTCTGAGGACATAAAATGTTTGTTTTCAAACACATTTATAGTTATTATATATTACTTTAAAATAAATAGGTTTTATTGTTAATGAACTAATTTGTTTTAATAAGAAACAAAAATTGCTACAGCCACAGGTTCAGATTTTCCAAATAAACTTTATGTCGCTTCGAATATAATAATATTTGCGGTCAATAATGTGCCTACAGGTGATTTCAAAAGATACCCATTGATAATTAAATGTATACTCGTAATAGAGTGAAATTACAAAATATTACAATCACCCCTATCGTGAATAAATATTCCACATGAAGTGTGTTCCCTTTGATTTTTTAACATTGAACAAATTGCATGTGGAATTTTTATTCACGATAGGGGTGAATGTCATTTGGCAGAACTTTAAATATGAATTATTTACATATATATCAATTTCGACACAAATGGTGAAAATAAAGGTGAAAGACTCCTTTTATAAATTTAACACATTTTCATAGTGGAATAATCTCTTTCTTTATATCTTTAAGAAAATATTAAATAACATGTACTTTTGTAAAATTTTTTCTATGTTTTGACTAAAAACTTATGAAATTTTGCATTCGTACAAAATAATCGAAAAGAGCTTTTTTCAAACAAAAAAGAATTTAATGGAATTCGGAGTGAAATTTAGACAAAAATTGGGGAACTTATTAATATGTATACATATAACTTTCATTAATAGGTTTTACCGGTAACATTTTGAAATTCGTATTTTTTGAAATTTCTGCCAGGAAATCTACATTTGGTCCGGAGCTGGTGAAAGTATAATATGAATGACTTGGACTACACCCTACTGTTTAAAATTGTTATCCTTTGTATTTATAAACGAACAGAAACAATTTTATTGAAATCGCTCATTTATTCCTGGCGATGAGCATTTAATTTTTGGGTAATCCGTTTTAGAAATAGCACACAAACCAAGCAAATTCTCCTATGGGACAGCATTTTTTTAAAACAAATTCATTAACTTTTATATTGCTTTTAACAAAGCAATATTAACATTCAGATTTTTAATCTCTGGTGATGATAGATAGCTGTTATATTTTTTTTTCTTAATTTCTCCTTTCGTAAATTTTTTGAAAATTAGTAAACTTACATTTAAAATATTAATAGTCTTCATTATCTAATTGCTATTGAAAATTGTGTGCTAATAAAGAGTTCTTTTTTTATCACTAAATGATCAGCAGCAGTTAGAGATCAGAATTCCAGTACAAACGAATCTCTGTTTACATATATATAAAAATATCATCTCTGGAAACTTAACTTAAATATTTTTCCAACATTTTTTAGTGTTCACTTCATTAATAATTATCGTCGAGATGATATTATTCAGTTATTATTCACAAATCAAGATTAGTAATGTGTTCTCGCACACTTCTAGCAACATATAGGCATGGTTTGAATTATCGACTTTGCGATAATATTCTTTAATTCAAGTTGCAGTGAACGTTATTGGAAGATACGCGCCTGAATAGACTTCATCGACTTTCAAGACTCGGAAGTCTACTCTAATCGCACAATCTCTAAATACTCTCTTCAATAATGAAGATGCCGACATTAATTTTATTTTAAGGGTTTTATTTAAAACTCAAAATGATTCACCCTATATTGATATTCTACAAACACAAATTTTATCTCTTTAAAAAAATGTAATATAAAAGGTACTAAAAAGTCCCAAAAATATTAAGTATTTACTCTATTTTACTTGAAACATATGTAATAGATAAGAAAACTTTTGATTCCTTAAATAAATCTACACTTAAAAATCCTTGAAGCTTTACTATCGAAAAAGAACTTTTCGAATAAATAGTTTTCTGATTGCAGAGAGCGACTACACAAATTTTATGACTTTAGCACAAAATACAAAAAAGTATCGAAAATAATATAAATATGTATTCAAAATAGTTCATTAGTTTAAAAGGACAAACGAAGTGAATCTAAAATTTGATTTGTTGACAGTTTTTCAAAATTATGATTGCGACAGTGCTCATAATTTAATAACAAGACCTGTCAGTAGAACGTGTATTGATCATGTTTTTAGCAATTTTTCTGAAGAAATTTATGTTGATTCAGTTGAATGTTATTTATCTGATCACAATATAATTTGCTGTAAATTTAAGAAAGATGTTATGAAAAATGAATATGTTGAGATTGAAAAAACACACTGTGACTATGAAAAGGCTAGAGAATACTTGTTTAATAATTTACATGACAACTATGAATCATTTTATTCTTCAGAATTAACAACCGTCTTGGTGCATTGTATTAAAGGTGCTATAAATAATTCAACTGTAGTAACTAAATGTAAAAACCCGTTACGTTTTGAGCTATCTCCATGGATAAACAAGAGTCTTCAAAATTTTATTTTATTTAAAGAAAAACTTTTAAGGAAAAGACATAAATCGAGAAACAAACAGAACGTTTATGATATTTTAAAGAGAATCAGCAACGTTATCAAAATTTCTACAAAAAAGTGTAGAGATGATTATTACGCTGGAAATTTATTGAAAGCAGGTAATGATCCTAAGAAATCGTGGAAATTAATAAATAGTACTCTTGGTTGGACAAAGAGTAACGTCATTAACCCTAAACGATTCCCAAGGGCAACCAATAATATGTGACCAAGATAAAGTGAATTGCCTTAATAATTATTTTTTACGAGTGTGGAAAATCTTAAAAGGGAAATTAAAATTTATCCTGGTGGACTTTTCCACAGTCACCTCATCGTTTTACACTTTGGAATGTTAATGATAATGATATGTTTGAATTAATCCAAAATTTGAAAGATAATAAAAGTCCACGCTTTGATGGTATTTCGCCTAAATTTGTAAAAGAATGTAGAGATATTATGATCCCGATATTAAAAGATATTTTTAATAAAATCATTAACAATTCAGTGTACCCTGACATCTTAAAAGTGCACAAAATAGTTCCAATTCCGAAAGAAGTTAATGCAAGAAATATAGATAAATGTAGAAATATTGCTGTTCTTTCTGTGGTTCATTTGAAGTGGGCTTGATGGTGGTTCTAGTGGAGTTGCTGGAATATTTTTTGATTTTACTAAAGCTTTTGATTTAGTAGATCATGAAATAATGATACAAAAATTAATGAAATATTATATTCAGGGACGAGAACTTTATTAAATACAAAAACAAATAAATATGGTATTCTATCATTAATATAACAGAAACAAAAACAAAATAATTTAAAAAAAATTTAATAGTATGATCACACTGAAAGTCAGTCAGGTCATTAAATTAATTATTTATAAGTTATTTAGTGTTTTGTTGAGTATCCTTTTTGATTCTTGACAGCTTGGCGTCTATTTGGAATCGATTCAACCAGTTTTTTACACACATCAGGACTTATTTGGTTTCATTATTCCATTAACGCAGCTCTGAGCTGGTCTTTATTGGTACATAATCTATCCGACGTCCGAGCTCATCCCATAAATGCTCGATAACGTTGAATTCTGAACATTGCGCAGGTGTTTTGAGAACTTTAAGACAATTATACAACAACCAGTTCTTTGCTATCAGCGATGTGTGCTACGGGTCATTGTCCTGGTAAAATTTAAAGTTATTGGAAATCCTCAATTTATGAGCACTTTGTTTAATATTTGCCTTCAAAATATCAAGATACATTTTTTTATCCATAATGCCTTCTATAAAATGAAAATTTTCGACACCGGAAGTAGCCATGCAACCCCACACCATCACTGACAAGCCCCCATGCTTTACAGGTTTCTTAGTATTTTTAGGGCAAAACTCCTCATTAGATTTGCGCCACATATAACGCCGGCCATCGCACCCAAATAAATTGATTAAATTGTGGTGAAGAGAACCTGTAAATTGTTAAAGTAATGCTATTTATACTCCACAAGTGTTCATTAAAAGTAAATTTTTAAAATCATCTTGCCCACCTTTAAATGTTAGTCAATGTACGTTCCAAATTTCAATCAAATCGGTTTAAAAGTTTGGTTTTCCCCTTTTTTCTTGGCCTGGTCCAAGTTTCGAAAAAAGATTAAGCCTATTGACGCTTTCAAATACGGATCTATCTATGTTTTGAATTTCAATCAAATCGGTTTAGACGATTGGATTTACCAATTTTCCACCTTTTTATCTCGACCAGGTAAAATTTTAAAAAAATATAGAGCCTATTGACGCTTCCAAGTATGATCTATCTACGTTCTAAATTTCAATAAGATTGGTTTAGCAGTTTAGGCGTGGCGGCGAAACATTGGATTAAAATGTATCAGACATTGTCCCAACTTTTCCATATACAATAAAAAAACCCGCTAAATAAATTGTAGTTCTTGTGATGCAGACAGATAACCGGTGTCCATATTATAGAGCAATGAAAAAAAAACATATTTGTTTGTATTTTACCCGACTCTAAGGAGATAAGTAAATATACATAAAATACATACATTCTGTTATACATACATACTAACATTCATACTTATAACAGAAGAGCATTAAATCTTTATTTATGCCTCTTCTCTTTGTTTTATTATGTATTTTTTATATTGTTTTGATTCTTCTGATTTACTTTCTCCTTTTAGCTTTTATGTTGAATATTCGCAATTTGGATTATTTTGTCTGAGGTCAGTTTTACGATTGAATTTTTATGGGCAAATTGTCTACATGTGTATATGTAATACATACATTAATAGTTACATATGTATAGATGTGTGTATGTATGTATTTGTAATATAATTTATATTCCTTTAGTGTGATTTTTATTTTTATATTTATTTTATTATTTTAGTAATTGAGCATTATTATCAGTGTATTTTGTATGTTAGTGGCTTGTTTATCGTTAAATGTGTGCAAATGTAGATCCTGTGACCTTAAGACGTATATTTCAGTAGTACCGACCTACATACATACATATGTATGTACATATGTACATTCGCCCAACAAACGTCGATTTAAACGATTGAGCTATTGTAAGGTTTTCATTAATTCAACACTGCATTTTTCTATACATGTGAAGGATTTTGAAAGATATTTAAAAAAAACTTGTTGAAAATTAAGTTAAACTAGTGAAACAAGCTTCAATATTGTTATTTATTTCGTTGCACTCTAGGATTTTGAATGAAATTTAAAAAAAATAATAAAATAACAGCTGTGTTTTTCATTCATTGATAATTTAATGCAATATTAACATTTATATGTAAGTATATGTATGTAGTACGTTAAAGATAACATGTAAAACTATGCAAGTTAAATAAAAATCAAAAAATAAATATGTAATACAGAAACAAGTTAAATATAATGAGAAATACAAAAACTACACTGGTTATAGGACTAGAATATCCTTTTTTCAACTAATCATATACTTTTTCTATGACAAATAATTTGAAATTTATAAAATTAAATAATTTTTTCCAGAAGAAGCTACACAAAGACGTAGCGAAATATTGAATATAAAAATTTAAATTTTTGAAAAAATACCTTAAGCTTCAACAATTACTACAATATTGCTAATAATAAAAAAGGTCAAATAAACTATAATAAGAAATATAATGTAGTTATATAATATTATCATTATATTAATGAAATATATTATTGAATTCTGCAAAATGAATTACTAAACTTAAAATACTAGTTTTGTATGACGTGATTACGTTAGGGTAATCGAAATACGGTTAATGGTAAAATTCAGTGTCACTAGGAATTTGGTAGGCGTGGGTTCTGAGACACTAATCTGTATTCATCTAAGAGATACATTTTTAATCAGATTTTCATATTTTAATCAAAGTTATGGGGATTTTTTTGTTGTTTTTTTTTTTGCTATGATTATCTATCCTTTACATAATGTAAGTTTTTAGAGTTTTCTTAAGGTGTAGTGTAATATAATTAATGTAATTATTATTTACTTTTTTTATTTTTAATTTTTACTCATACAAATCTACACTACCGTATTGTATTGGAAATATGTATATTGGAAATATTGATTTATATTTATTATTATTGATTTATTGGAAGTGTAGATTTGTATACAACAACTACTATGTATAATGTAGCTTTTAAGATACCGTTATCCTGGTATAAAAGGAATACTAAAATCAATAAAAGAATCATTATCGATTTGCCTTCAATCATGGCATTTTTATTTATGGCATATAAATCTGCCAGTATAAAATAATAAAACTTGGCATATTAAACTGCCCACACAAAACCTTTACCAGTGGCGTTAATTAGCGCCGGTAATACAATGAAAAACACTCACATACACACACCCGTAATCTTTACAAAGGGAGTCTATATAAAATTAACTTGTAATCATAATGAACCAGAACGATGGGAGACAAAAACTCCCTACAACCCGGCTGTTTGCTAGCAATTATAAGGCTCACGTCGTCGACTATCGTATTGTTTTTGAGAGAAGTATGTTTTTGAGTAAAACTTTGAATTTTATTCAAAAAAAAAAAAAAAAAAGTCTCACATTACAACCACAGGTACTTTATTTCATCTCTTGGTTTATCACACTGAGGTGAGCATTGTAGTTCACCACATGCAATGCAAACTGGTGGCAACTTACAATATGATTTGGTCTTGACAGTTTAAACATTGGACGGGGGCCAGATCGTGTGTGTGGATCTTCTACCATTATTTTGCGGTGCAATAAATACCGCAGATCATAAATTGGATGTTTTTCACCTTTCTTTAATTAAATATCACCAGGTTCCAATTCTAAAAAGTGGTTGGGAGGTTTTTTCAATATTTATGATGTTTAGCACGTTCTTTAATTTCCTTTAGTTTCCAAACTGCTTCTGCTTCTTGGGGTTCTACACAGGAGTCGATACGATTAATAACAATTTATAGTTATTTACTAGTCTTTAATTGATATGTATAGAAACTTTTTTTACAGGTTTCCGACTCAGTTATAATTTTACGATAATGATTTTCATGATTAACCTGAATTTTCATTTCATTCATATTACCTCTCTTGACTGGGACTACAAAACGAGTTTTCGCCAATTAACGAAACTAAATCCTTCACTAGTTCGCTGGAATTTTTCTGTCTCAAGTATATTGGTGGGGCTCTAAATGATTTTATTATTGGTGTATCATTTATTTCATTATCCAATGTAGCAAAACGATTTTCAAAGTTCGGACTATCATTTTCATTATCCTTTGATACTTTCGAATTAGAAACCACTCGGAAGGAGTTCGTATTTCGTCTCCGTTTACCTATTAATACCGGTTTGTACTGGGAATTTTTGAGTAATTTATTGAGATTGAACGGTTTTGGGTATTGCTCCCGTTTTAGTGTTGTACTTGTACTTATTTCGTTTAATTCATTGGACATATTGAAAACTGCAGTGTTGTTTAAAAGTATTAGCTTTCACAGCTGTTGGTAACAGATTGGCTTTTATTGTAATGCAAATATTTACAAAGAACAAGAATGTGCGCAGTTAATGGGTTTGGCAGTTAAAAATGCGCTGTCATAAAATTTTTTATTATTTTCGTTGGTATCATTCTCTTCTGCATTTATTCTAAGGTATGCATTTCTGCCATTTACACTTAATCTACGTTCTTGGCTTTCTGTTTTTTATTAATATATTTTGTTGATTTTTTTCAGTGATTTAGTTAAAGAGGTAGCAGCCATTCGCTTATTTATTATTAGGATTTAAAAATAAACTATTAAATATAGTTAAAACTTTGAATAATTGCAGAGTAAAATTAAACACGTCCGTACTGTTTAACAATATGATAGACGTCCAATAAAAATTCTAAAAATCGTTTGAATTTTACACAGCCCGCGCCTTTGTATTCGTTCTTGTACCTATTTTGTAATTGTTCTTTTTTGCTTTTATATCATGCACATCAGATTGTTTGTTGCACATTTATTGTATGTGTTTTTATACCCTCCACTACCAAAGGTGGTAAATGAGGGTATATTACGTTTGTCATTCCGTGTGAAACTTTTTTAATATTCATCTGAGACCCAACAAATTATATATTTTCTTGATCCTTATGAAATTCTAAGTCGATTTAGCCATGACCGTCTGTCTGTCCGTCTGTGTAAAACACTCTCACGTCCAAACTATACAACTTAACTAAACGAAATTTCCAGAAAAACATTTCTTATTTTGCAGGTAACTTTGGTGTTGAAAATCGGCAAAATCGGTTTAGGCCAACCAGAGTTATGGACCAATATGTGAGACAATCTCCATAAAAATTTGATAGTTTTTGTCCATTTTATTGCAATATTTTTAAATATATTGCAGATAATACCATGCAATTTTGTATACGTTATTTTGGTTATTATATGATAAATGAAGACAGTGTGTAAGTAATAGTAAGAATCGATCCATGATTTCTCATAGCCCCCATACAAAAATCTTCCCGAAATATTGCTCAATTATACATAAATGCCTATAAAATTGGAATATCAAGACAAAATTCAGCAAATATAAGTTTTATGCAAAAAGAAATCGCAAAACGATTTGTTTTTTTTGGTTCGGTCCATGTTTGACCATAGACCCCATATAAAGTCCACTTCCAAAATTCACTTAAATACGTATAAATAACGTTAAACGGCCAAAATTTTACGTAAATAATCGTTATAGGCAAATAAATTGTTGTAATAAATTTTATGGTGGTCGGCCTAGAATTGGTCATAGCTCCCATATCTGAAAAAGGCATTTATCCCTATATACATATATTGTATAAATATCGGTACCGACAGATCATTTACATATATACAAGTATCATCCCACAAAATTTTGTGAATTTCTGTTTATTTTTTACCCCATATAAAGCCCTCTTCCGAAAATCACTTTAATACTCATAAATCTCTCTCTCGATACCGATCCAAAATTTTACACGCACCATTTAAATACATGCCTAAATGAAACTGCTGGATTTTGAGAAAATCGGTCCATATTTGAATATGTCCCCCATATAAGGTCCACTTCCGATTTTCACGTTAATACTAATAAATATCTTAAATATACCATTATTATGTTGAAATTCGACGTGCAATGTCCTCATATGCATCACTGTTCCAAAATTTAAGAAGATCGGCCCATAATTTGTCATAGCTGCCATAAAAAAACCCACAAAAATGTCTAATAATTATCGATATCGAACCAACTTTTATATAGATCAGAAATTTTAATCCAGAAATCATATTAGTATCGGTTATACGGCAATTAGTAGCTGTCAGTCAAAAATAGCTCCTGAATTTAGTCCACTTCCGAGCATAACAACCAACCATACAACTTTTGTAAATAACGCTATTGAGATGAAACTCAACCAATATAATCCTAAAGTACTTAGAAATCACATAGTGGATACTGGATTTAGAAGCTATCGGTCCATAATTGGTTCACTTCTTCTATGCCACCCATAAATCTTTTGGAAATAATGTTATTGAGATCAAATTCAAACAAAAAAACCTCATCTTATATCTTAATCTTTTTTATACTCTGTTTATATTTATTACCTTTTATGTTTATTACTTTTAACATTAACAGTATATTTACAGGTGGAGGGTATTAAAGATTCTGCAAAGCCGAATATACTTTTCTAACTTGTTTTTTGTTCTCCTGTTATAAATATTATAAATGGATTTCATAAAATAAATTATCTCATTATTTTGTAATTTCCTGACCAGTTATTGTAAGCAGAATCATTGATATATCAAAATCGTTATAAAAAAATCATATGAAAAATTTATAAAAATATAAAAATTTCCCCAAAATATGTTACTGAGTGCCAATTTACACAAAGCAATTCCTTAAGCTAAGCTGATTGATTACCTTTTAGAGATCGTGGTGAGAGGAAGATAAGACGAGTAAATACCTGATTCTACTTGCAATTCGTTTTACTTTCTTATTCGTTTTACGTATGTGTATGCTATCAAGTAAAAAAAACTCTCATACTGTTCGCAATGCATATGTATATGTACATTAGTAATGTTCGATTGATATTTTTTTTTGTTTTTTGTGTATGAGTATGTGCTGCAAAAGCATTAGTTTCCAAAATTCTGAAAAATTGTCAATCAAAAATTGGGTATAAAGAGGTTAAAATCGATCCTTTTTGCATACCGCTGCCTATAAAATTTTTGAACAGTTACAGAGAAAAATTAGGCAGATTACAATTTTCTTATACGAGTACTCCCGGTGGCAGCAAAAATTGATGAAATTAGTTATTTTACACACATACCAACAAGTTTTTTGTCATCACACCTACAAACTACACAACTTAGCCAGAAAAATATTTCTTATTTTGCAGATAACTTTAGTGTTAAAATTCAGCACAATCGGTATAGTAGAACCAGAGTTATGTATCAAAATGTGAGGCAACCTCCATAAAAATTTTATATTTTTTATTAATTTTTTTTTAATACATATCATTATAACATACGTTATTTTTATGACAAAAGAAGATAGTGTGAGAAAAATAATAATATGATTTCTCATAGCCACCATACAAATATCTTCCGGAAATATGGTTTATTGATACATATGTAATTGATTATAAAATTAGAATATCAATACAAAATTCAGCAAAAATAAATTTCATGCAAAAAGAAATCGCAAAATGAAAATTTGTTAAGTTCGGTCTATGTTTGACTATAGACCGCAATATAAAGTCCACTACCAAAATTCATTCAAATACGTATACAACTGGTATAAATATTGGTACCAGGTTAAAATTTGACGTAAAAACCCTTATAGGTAAATAAATGTATGTACAAGGTGGCGCAAAAGTAATCCTCCTATCAGAAAATGCTATAAATTTTGCGAGGCCCCTAATGTCAGTTCTGTTTTGACATTTGTGTAGTAAACACATGCGAAATACACGTTAATAACCAATGTTATGCTACACTGCTCCAGAACGCGGAATATTGCTGACAAAACTGACATTAGGGTCCTCGCAAAATTTATGGCATTTTCTGATAGGAGGATTACTTTTGCGCCACCTTGTACTAAATTTTATGGTGGTAAGGACCACATCCAAAAAAGCCATTTATCTTTATAGATATCTTATCAATATCGGTACTGACTCAAAACTTTATATAGATCATTCACATATACACAAAAATCATTCCAAATAATGTTGTGAATTTCCCTCTTCAGAAAATCACTTCAATACATAACGGCATCGATCCAAAATTTTACAAGGATCATTTACATACATGCGAAAATCAAACTGCTATCTTTAATATACCGTTATTACATTGAAATTCGACGTGAGATATTCCTCTATGCATAAAATTTAAGAAGATCGGCCCATACTTTGTCATAGCTGCCATAAAAAAACCCACAAAAATGTCTAATAAATATCGATATCGACCCACATTTTATACAGATCAGAAATTTTAATCCAGGAATCATATTAGTATCGGTTATACGGCAATTATGCTACTGCAATTGGTAGCTGTCAGTCAATAATTGGCAATAGCTACCGAATTAGGTTCACTTCCGAGCATAACAACCAACCATACAACTCCAACAATAATCGGTAACCTTTAAATTTTATAAGACCATGATCATAAAATGTCACCGATTATTTAAGGTTTGCAAACACATTTTATAGCTGCAATATTTTTGTTTTTATCCTATTAAAAAAATTAGCACCAAAAACTACCAAACAGGAGATTTTTCAGCGGTGGAAACTATCTTGCTACTTTTTAAATTCACAGTTGCTTGCACGAGGACGATATTATGTAAGTATTTCAGTAAATAATTTTTTATTGTGTATTTTAAATATTATAGGTATCTCACGAATATTGACAAAAACAATTGATTTGTCAAAATTTCTTATCAAACCAAAATAAATTAAACCTACAACCAATTTAGCTGGGTACAGTCAAACAAACACCCCTGTTGGTTTTTTGTGTCAGAAATTTTTATTAACAAGCCATTACATATACATACTTGCATTGTCATTTACGTTAAATACATATGCATGTACATATGTACGAGTATAGTGTTGAACTAAGATTGCGCGTGAAACGCGACAGTGCAAGTGATAATTCGTGGAAATTATATACATACAAACATACATATGTACATACGTATTCCGAAATTAAATATGTATGTACTCGTATATACATTAAATATGCAGTATATAAGAAACAAAAGATTGCATACAAACATAAAAAAAGAACCCCCCCACATAGAATGTCTCAAATTACGCGAAAAGCAATGGAAACAAACAGGACTATAAAACAAACAATGCCATGATTTCAACAAATGAGGGATTTACTTGCATGTATGTACATTAGACATGCCCTTAAAAAATAGTTTTGCTTTAGCAGGTCTTATTTTGTTCTTTTGTACATACTCGTACAACCAACTGAAGAACAATTTTAGGCAAATCGAATAGCTAGAATAGATCTATGTATACAGTGTAATATATAAATAACATTCATTAGAAAAATTTTCATACTAAAGGTTTAAAAAATATTTGATTTAACATTGCAACGGGTCTAATGTACTACATCCTACGTGTCATTGTTTACACTATGTCCTGCTACTACAATCTTTCTAATAAAAATTCATTTAATATTTAGGACAAATAATTATGTACATAACAAAATCATTTTAGTTAAACAAGTGTTAATTTCGTTTTAAAAAATTACGAGTATTCCTGACAAATTGAAGCCCTGCAGTAAAATGTGAGGGTTAAGTGTTGCAAAAACACATATAAAGCAGAAATACACAAGTGCATATTCGCGCAATAAATATTATTCTTTGGTGCAGAAGAAAACCTTAAAGAATGTTCACACAAAAGACAAATGAAAAAGGGTGAATGGCGTACCGAATTACAGCATATGACTTAAAAAAGAATTTGTACTTGTGTTAAATAATTATATAAATAAGACTACAGCATGTAAAAGCCCGTTCGTTCACTTGGCGTAAATATATTTTATGTACAGTTACACGAATTACGTGGTACAAGAATTTGCATCCCATTGGGTAACAAAAATTGCACGTTTCCAAAATGCTTCTTAGTATTGTTAAAATAATTTTAGCATTTATTTTAATTGTTAATTTAGTTAATTAGTTTAACAATATTATTGCTTTAAATCAGAGCATTGTAAAATGTATGCTTACAAATTATATTTTAGTTTTTTCTTTCGTTATAAAATTAATTTTGCAAATTTAAAACAAGTAAGAAAGTATAGTCGGTCAAGCCCGACCATATGCGCTATATGGGAGATATGACCTATTACGGACCGATCATCCCAAAATTTAGTGTCATGATTTCTGTGAATATAAACTTGGGTATATTAAACTTTATCTCGATATAAATACTTTTTAAAGATTTATGAAGGTTAAAGTTGATTACGTGGTGGGTCTTATTTGAGAGTTTCGACTAATTACGGACCGACCATTAACAAATTAAGTGTCATTACTTCTGTATATAAGAAACTTATTTGTGTCAAATTTTATTTGACGACCAACATTTTTAAGAAATTTATGATAGTTAAAGTGAATTTCAAAAAGGGGCCTTACATGGGAGCTACGACTAATTATGGACCGATCATAATAAAATTTTACCTTCTTATTTGTATGAAATATATTTGCGTTAAATATTATTTGGATGCCAACATTTTTGAGAGACTTATACTCTTTTAAGTGATTTTCGGAAGTGGGTCTTATGTGGGAGCTACGAGTAATGCACAACATTTGTAGATAGGATTTGGCTTCATTCACCACTCATTTGTGAGGTAATTTGTGTGGATACTTGCATAATTCAAACATTCATGATTTTTTATTCAGTCTCGTCTCATCGAACTGTTCGGACGTGTTATTTTTAGTGCGGCTGAATTTCTTAATAGGTGAAAATCTTAATAGGTGAAAAAGTGTAATAGGTTGAAATAAAACAAAAAAAGTGAAAAAATAACTCGTAATAGGCAAAAATATCTACGGTAATATCTCGGTAATTAAAAAAAAACATTAAAAATCGCCTAAAAACTGTATGAGTGTTCCTCTCAGGTGTAATTCTGAGAAAGAGCTTAGCTCGACTAGAAAAACTATATGGGTCTCTGAGGAAGAATCCTTAAAAAAATCTGTGGAGAATTTTCTCACTACAAGAGCCGTATAACGGCGTCCTTCCTGTTCGCCCAATATAGTGATTTCAACAGATGAAAAAACATCAACATCTTCTACATCAAATAGTGCAGTCAAACCTAGAAAATTGGTAGGTATGGATAAATACGTCACAGTTCTTAAGAGACAGAGGAGCCCGACATCTGCTCAAGTGTCATCAAATTCAAAAGCTCATATGAACGTGAGTATTGATAATCCAAATGATCAAAATAGGTTTGCTCTCCTCCAGACGGATGAGCCAGAACTTCCTAAGAAGACGTCAGATCCATAATACATACTTCAACTTTTGCAGACGATACAGCCTTTATTATCATTCATAAGGACCATAAAATAGCATCACAGAATTTGCAGAAATATGTTTATAAACTAGAGAATTGGCTTGAGCTTTGGAAAATCAGGGTTAACGAACAGAAATGTATTAATATAACTTTCACATTGCGAAAAGAAACTTGCTCGTTCATCAGAATAAATAACCAAATTATCCCCCAACACAATGAAGTCAAATACCTCGGAATCCACTTCGATCGTCGTTTAACTTGGAAGTCTCATATCGACGCAAAACTTACACAGATGAGATTAAAAGCAGTGCAACTTAATTGGCTAATCGGCAGAAATTCTACATTAAAATTGGACTGCAAACTTTTGTTATACAATGCAATTCTAAAGCCAATCTGGTGTTATGGAATTCAATTATGGGGTACTGTCTCAGCATCCAAAATTGAAAAAATTCAAAGGGGTCAAAACAAAATTCTACGTATAATTACTGCAGCTCCATGGTACGTTAAAAATTCTCGAATTCACAAAGATTTAGGCATTCCTTTGGTGAAAGTCGAATTTACAAAATATGCCTCAAAATATGTCAGCAAACTTGAACACCATCCAAACCCACTTGCACGAGATATCCTTAACTTTAGTGGCCATGTTCGGTTAAGAAGGAGGGATTAACTCAAACGCAAAACAGATGACTGGATCAGTGGATGTAAATTTTTTTTTGTAGTATCATAATATTTTGTCTAGCACTGGCTGGACTTATTGTTTTCTTTTAGTATTAAGATTCGAAAACTTATTGTCATTTCAACACCTGAAGATTCAATAAATAAATAAAATGTATTAAAAAAAAATGATTGGTAAACCCCAATTTCGTGACGACATTTGTATGGGGGTCAGGTGAAATAATGGACCGATTTCCACCAGTTTCAATCCCATCCATCCTTGGGCCGAAAAAATATCAAGTACCAAATTTTATCGAAATATGTTCAAAATTGAGACCTGTGCTCACAAGCTTTACGTGGACAGCCAGCCAGACGGACGGACATCGTTAAATCGATTCAGAAAGTGATTCTGAGTCGATCGGTACACTTTAAGATGGGTGTTGGACCAATATTTCTGGGCGTTACAAACATCAGCACAAATCCAATATACCCTCCCCACTAAGGAGGTGTAGAGTATAAATAGACAGTTAAAGAAGATAGTGATGTGAAAGAAATGTTTGCAGTAGTTAGAGATATGTACTCTGAATTAATTTATGGAAAAAAGTCAGTTTTGGAAAATTTTGAGTTGTGAACCTTTTGTATTTAGGGTGCGATATATTTGTGTGTGCATAAACGTTATTATGGTAATAACGTACAAACACATTGCACATTTTTAGTTAAAAAACACACATGTATTTTATATTTTTAATATTTTATCCAAAGAAACAATCTAAAATTATAAGACAAAATAAAAATTTCATAAAATTTGCTTGAAATTTCGTTTAAACTTTTTTTTAGATAGTGCAAAATAAGCGCTGTAGAAGATGTTTTTAAATGTTATAGAGTAATATAATAATAAAATAACCTCGTCAGAAATTTAATTGATTTTTTTGATAAATCATGTAAATAAAATATGGTTATTTAGTTATTTTTTAAAACATTCCTATAAATAGTTAATGTTAACAAAATTATCTCCCAGAAACATTTTCAGAATATAATGCAGGGAATATACAAATATTGCATTTAGCTACAATATTTGGCAAACAAACGCTTTTTACAAGGGAAATTAAAAATTTATTTAATCTTGTTACAGAACGGTTTCTTAAAATGCATATGTATTTGTTTTGTATATCTTCTATGGAAATAGTTCCTCAATAGAACTGATTGATACCAAAACCATTCCAAATAGCAAGTGATAGATCTGCAAAACTTAACTAGAACTAATACTGGAAGAGGCAATTTTAAACAACATCATCATGTATGACGTCGGAATTTTTTTTTATTTTTGACACATTTTCTATGAAAAAGGTTTTATTATTAAAAAAAATTGTTTAATTTTAGCAGCCATATTTGATATTATTTTTATGCCGACAACTTAACGTCACACAAAAACAGTTTTAACTGTACTTTTGCTAAATTCATTGCAGTAGGTTTAGTATTTATCTAAAACAAACATATGTACACTAATCTTAATTAATATACTCGTAGATGCTCATTCAGAAAAATTCTCTGAAACTCAGTAATGACCTTTTATTTATTATACAAAACGGATGTTCAACGTACTTAAACTGATTTAAATTTTCTAATGAAGCGTTCTAATACAAATACATACGTAACAATATACACACATACATACCTAGAGGAAAAAATATACTATAAATAGGCCTTCCAAAAGGCCTTATTTTGCAGTCACAAAATCGTTTCAATTTTACACGGTGTGCCGCGGCGTGTCATTGGCAATCAAGACCTTCCATACTTCGTATTTGTTAGATGTCTGATTGAAGACCTATCTACCAAGAAACGCCTCATAGACGGCGTAATTAAAGGTCTGTCAAATTAATAATTTCATTGGCGAAAGAAAAATAAAGGGATTTTAATAAAAGAAGGGGTTTAAATTAATTTAAAAAATCACATGTACCTATATAAAGTATTACTTCACGCGTACTTTACACCACAAACTTTCATAAAAGACTAAATTTATAGATGCTGTCTTTTTTTAATTGTATTATTACTCATATACAGTTACGAGTGACTAATTAAGGACACGATATTAACATGTGACAGTTTGAAGCAAATACTACGAAAGGCTTTAGATATTCTCAAAATTTATCTTAGTTTAGTCAATTGAACTCTTGTTCCTAGAAAATAGCTGCATGTTGTGTCAAATTAATTATTATTTATGAATTTTTGAGTCATATTTTCTAATAAGATTGATATTAATCGTGCCTTTGATTAATTACATACCACAAATTTTACAATAGAAAGCTTCCTAAGCTTTCTTTGTTTCTTGTTTGAAGACATGCAGTGCTTAATAATTAATTTTTTTAAATTGCTGTTTGAATGGTGTTAAAATATCCATGTTACTGGCATGTTCTCTTCATCATACGGCATCATTGTATCGGTTAGAATTCTTGCATACTGAAACTTATCCATATTTCCCTCAATTTTGTGCAGCGGCACAATACCAACTGACGAAATAACACCCTTAAGTATTATAGAACCTCCTTCATGCTTCAAAGTGGTGCGGATGCACTTTGGATCTTTCAACTTTGGCCGGCGAACATATTTTTTCTCTATAAAATTTGTCTCGTCCGAAAATAATACTCTTTTCCATTCTACATCCGTTCAATAGAGGAACTTCTTTGCGAACTCGAGTCTCTTCTTTCGGTTATGTTCAGACAATAATGGCTCCTTTCGAGAAATTCATCCAAACAGTCCATCTTCTTGCAATCGATATTTTACTGTATCTACAGAAGGTTTTGCCTCACTTTGGCTAAAGGCTGCAATCCAAATCTCATTTCGGATTTTTTTTCAATTTTTTTTCAGTGCAGACCACCTTTTCTGCAGTCGAATGAATGCTTTCTGAAATATTTTACCTCTTGAAAAACCATATTTTTTTGCAACATTCAAGGCTACTGCGTTTTCCCGATAAGTGTTTCCGTCCCTATGCATTTGTATAATAATCTTTCAAGTACTAAAATCACAGGATTTTACTAATGTTCAGCAAGTTTTAAGAACTTTTCATATCGTCGTCTAAAATCCAAAAGTACGTAACATCACTTTTTCTATTTTTACAGGAGAAGCAAAAATGTTATAAAAAAATATTACAGGTATAGAAACAATTGATGGCATATAGAAATAAAGCAGAACAACTAAAATAATTCAAGCGAAAAAGTTAAGTTTTTTTGTATTTGTGTTTTCTAATACAAAATGACGAATTATCCTAAATTTTCTTTCTTATTTGAAAATTAAAGTATTTTGTTTTCATTTCTTACCCCAAGTTTGATGATATGTTCATTCGACTTGAGAAAATAATGCACATGTTGATACGTTAAAGCGTTATTTTTGGTCGCAGAAATCTAAAAATTGGTAGGGACACGTAAGATTACGATATACTGAAAAATTACCTGAATTTGAAAATGTTAATAAATTTATCACTGTCCTTAATTTCGTGCACGATTAGTTTATTTCACAAATTATAAAAACACCAGAAGAAGAAAATAAAACAATATATAGTAATAATAAATGTTACCTTTAACAAAATGAGGAATACTACTGTCCTTAATTAGTTGCACGCAGCTGTAACAAAGTGAGCAAAATAATGTTTGTTGTTGCAGTGACGATATACATTAATATTGCAAAAGCATTCGTGTTTGCTGTTGAAATCATGATAGGTTGACATTCTTTTGAAATGCAATTTTGAATGTGTATGAAACGCCTTCTAGAACACCTTCCGAGAGAAGGCATAGTTGAATAAGTATCGAATCTTCTAGAATGTGTAAACAGGTATTCTATAAGGCCTACAAATGGAAGCACTAGCAAATTTTCCCGCTGGGTATGTATGTATGTATGTAGTTATATTTCTTTATTCATACTAATAACTGTAGCGTAATATTTTTCAAATGATAACTTAAAAATACTGTTACATCTTTATGTTTATTCTGATTTGCGATAATAAAAACCATAAAGAGAAACATCCAAAATAAAATCAAGGTTTTTTAAAGAGTTACATCACGATATTGACGTCCTCCCTGAAGCAAAAGGACACATATGGGACGCATAACACATTGAAGAAATTGTGTTTATCACGCTTATGCGTTCAAAAGGCAACGCATCAATAGCACAAAAACTTCTTAGCCTAGTTTTTTGTTATTTTGGGAATTTGTCCTTTAGAATGGTGGAAAGATAATAAATGGTTGACTCAACTTCGTGTTTTAGTTCGCGATACCCAAGAAACTTAATAAACTGATGAGTGGCATCTTACGTCTCTCTGCACGACGAAGTATAATGAAGTTGTTGAATATGAAAACATATAGTTAGGCGTACACTCGTACATTTATTTATAAACGTTAAATTTCATATGCGAATTTTATGTAATGAACGTCTTAACCCCTTTATGGTAATATAACAGCATGATACAGTCATTGTCCTAGGGACAAAAGGACACTTTGCTATACCCGCAAAAAAGAAGACAAAATTTAACAAATACATACATACATACACGCATACGTATATATGTATGTAAATTAGAGTTGCCCTTAGAATACAGATTTCTTTAAAATTTTGCTAACTTTAATTTCAAATGCAAAATAGCAAAGGACTACTAATTTACGCATATATTACCCGCATTTCTATGTAGGAAATAGTTGTTTATACAACTTTTGGATCTAAAACAGCGTTTTAACAATACATAAAGTGGAGGAATGGTAATAATTTGGTGAGTTAACACTCGATGATCATGTTTTATACTTGCTTTTATTTCAAATGTAAAAAACAATTTTAAAAAGACCAAAAACTAAGTGTTTACCCAAATTTACAACGTGCAATAGGTTATATTTATACGATTGGCCTCAAATTCTACAGCAGTAAATTTTAGTGGCCGAAGAACAAAGTGAGATCCATCCATTATAAGGGCTGGTCTAATGCACATTCATACAGTGAATGTATGAGCAAGTTTTTGAATTACCCCATTCAGAAACATCATTGCGTATTATGTTACTCACATATACATATGAACATTCATTTATTTATACAAAATAAGTAAACTTGGTGTTAAATATTTGTGACAGGACATGTGTTATTTAGAGTGTAGATGTGAATGTGCCCAAAGTAATCAGTGATAATAATGAGGTACCATCTCCGTTGCGTCAAGTATCGCATATCCTGCTAGAGAAATGATATCAATGTTACTACCGCCGTAAATTTGGAACAATGGTATGCGCATTAGGGCTAAAACTTTTAAAAAAACGCAAAAAAAAAACTTATGTTACTAGTCACTCTCGCCTTTTAAAGTTATGATAATTAAAATTCTGCCTTCAAATTGGCAAGAGTTTTCTTTTTATTAATTGGATTAATTTTATTCATAGTTTTTAACTTAAAGTTTCCATCCAACATTTTTAAGAGAGTTATGCTCATTAAAGTGATTTTCAGCGGCGGACCTTATATAGGAGCTATGGCTAATATGAACCAGTAAACCCCTATTTCGGGAGGAAATTTGTATGCGGGCTAAGTGAAATAATGGATTGATTTCAACCAGTTTCAATCCTAAGCGTCCTTGGGCCGAAAAAATATCATGTACTAAATTTAACCGAAATATTTTTGAAATTGATTAAACAATTATTGAAATATAATGATATTGTTGAAAATTCTACGGTATGTTTAAATTTTGGAAAATAATCCATTTTGTTTTGTATATTTGTTTTTAAAATATTTTTCTTTTGCCACTTTGAAGGTTTGACAACATAAACCTACGACTCTGCTCAAAATTGTGTTCACAATCAGATAGTTTATCATACAATGTAAAACATACAACATCACCTGTGAGTTGAACAATAAAGTTTTATAATAAAAATTATAATCGCTACTGTCTCTGTTTACAACAGTTGGATTCTGGATACTTTAATATCCTAAATAGAATTCGATTAAAACTTTTCGGTTATATGAAACTAAAATTCATAGATTTTTCAAATTTCTTCGTTTTTTTCAATAGATGTGCGCATTGATCGAATCCAACTTTGACAACAAGATTTAAAATGTGTTTTAATTTGCTAAAGCGTAAACAAAATGCCTTTGTAAATAAGGAGTTAAAATTTTATAAACCAAAATATACTTTTAAAATCGGAGGAACATTATTAGTTTTAAAACATTAAATCGAACAAAAAACTAAAAATTTGTGCAAACCTTTAATTTGCATTTTTGGAAATAAAATTTTATAAAAATATATTTACTATCAATGCAATGATAAACAATTATTAACGAAAACAGTTTTAGCATACGTATATAACTAATTATGATAAATAAATATGTAAGTTAAGTATGAAACAGAATAAAGTTGAAGACCAAGACACCACCTTAATATATAATATATGTAAGTATGTAAAGTATATGGATGGATGTATATCGGATCATTCCTTCGCCGTCCTTAGGTTTGTTTTACATTTTCTTTTTATTTGCCTTGTACCATACATATTTGCTTACTTACATGCGTACACATGTATTTTAAAGAGAGTTGGTTTTTACTTTTATGTCTGTAACTCTCACATGTGTATAAGAGTGTATTTATGTTTTATTTTTTTTTTTACAAACAATGACGTTTCGTGTAGTTAGACGGCCAAGTAAAGCAACCTTAGAAGTTACATATAAATACTCATGATGAAACCGTGTAAATAGTCCGTCAAAATGAGCTAAGAAAGAAAACAATACACAACACACGCGAGCTTTTCGACTTAATAAGCGTAATAAGGATTAAGACATGTCGTGCCGTAAATAAACTTTTTACTCACAGCCTGACATACAAACATTCACATAATATTCGTTTAGTACTTTGAAATTTTTAAGCCAGAAGGCATTTCGTTCATACTATGTATGTATGTATATTCGCAAACATCAATTTAAACCTCTGGAGGGATGAAAGTGTTTTAAAAGTAAAGACCACTTTTGACTGATTTTATATAATGTTCTGACATTTTACATTCACATTCACCCAAGCACACACACAGACACAATCGTTATACATAATAATTTTGTGACTTTCTTTGTTTTATTTAGACCAATAATGCAAGAAGAAGAAGAAATTGTTGTTCTTTTTATTATTTTTATCTTCGCCTTTATTAACACTTTTCCAAGGATAAAGCTAATCTACTAATGTGTCTCTAAAACTAAATGACAGTTTGAAGTTATGCCTTGATTTGGGACTAAGTAAGTTTATCAAAATTCTACGATTTTTAAATAATACAAAGAAACAAAAATACAAGTCAAATCAAGAGGCAAACCACTTCTATTTAGCTCTTCTATATAACACACTTATTAGCGTTGTCAACTTGGTGCGTTTCGCACCATTTTTGGTGCTTTTTTAAATTTTTGGTGCGAAACATTTTTTAGTTGGTGCGCGGTGCGTGATGAAATCTTTATTTTTACTAATTTTTAATTGCAGTTTTTTAATAATTCATTATCATGAAATCTATACGATGAAAAAGGACCCTATTGAATGCATTTTATATACGAATGTATGATAATGAAACATTCGACAGATGAAGGTTATTGCTAATGCTAAATAGGATGAAAATATTTGTTTGAAAATAAAATTAACATTTTAAACATGAAAATAATAAATCTTGTGTTGACTGATTGGTCTACTAAGCTGTAGATGAACAACCAGGGTTAGAGTCCCAGTGAAGCCCTAATAAATGTTATTGAATAGGGTCAACGAAGTACTTAAAATAGAAAACAAAAATATTTAAAAAATATATATTGAAATTAGGCCTTTTTTACCAATTAATTCGGAATAGCATATTCTGAGTATTTTTACTATTATGTATTACTTTTACTATTAATCGTTGATCTCTTTTTAAAAAGTTCTAAAAAGAAGAAATTAATTACATTTCTAGTACAAAGGAATATAAACAAATTTGTTTAGTTAGTTTTTTATTATTGTTAAGTTTTATTTTTTTTCTAAAAACACTAAACTGTTGAAGACTGTTTAAATGTTATATTTATAATACAAAAATATTATAATTTTTATGTAAATTTAATTCAATAAACATTTTAAATAAAAAAGAAAATCTAAACTGGTGCGATTTGAAATTTCAAAGTTGACAACGCTGACACTTATCTATACTTACAGACTGTTTATAGAACGCGACTCGCCCAACTCGCGACTCGACGACCGGTGGACGAGTGAGAAATAAAAAGCGTTTATAGAACGCGAACGATTTTGTCGTGCCACTTACGTTAATTCGCGCATATGTCAAAGTTGTTTGAAACCCTACTATTGCCAACCTGTTAAAAAATATTTTTTGTTTATATTTCTTCATACAAAATTTAATATTAAATCTTATAAAATGGCAACCCTACTATTATGAAAAATATCAAATAAACATAAACAAACAAAAAAGTAAAACAAAATTTAAAGAATTTTTAAAATTAGAAAACAAAGAGTCTTCCGTAACTTTTTAAACAAGTAAGTAAATTGATTGAAGTATGAATATATTCATGAATGTATTAAAATGTTGTCTTTATTTTCAGATACATAAACAAGAATTTATTTTAATTGCCACAGTCTCCCAAGTATATTCCATAGTAGATTTGCTGCTACCAAACTGAGGAGCTCCTGTTGCCAAGTGTGGAAACTCCTCCATACAATCCACCAATTGCCTGAACTGCATTGCTGTAGTTATTTTAATGCTGAAAATTTAACAAATCGAAATAAACTAACAAAAACATTTATGATATCAATGTTTTTTGTTGAAATATCCAACGAAATTCCAATGAAATTGTAATTCAATTTTACGCGCGAGCACAAGTCTAAGTTCGTCCAATTTTGACACTTTGGCGACTCTGACCGTCTTGTATATACCAAATAAATTGACAGCAGATACGTTTTTTAACAAACTTGTCAACAGTCGTGTTCTATGAACCAAAATAACAAAACCGCTAACATTTCAGCGTTTTTTTTTTATCAGCGAGTCGCGTTCTATAAACAGGATGTTACAGTCGTGAGCAGTTCATTATAGTTTACTTCTACGCGCACAAGAATTGTAATAGTAAAGCAAATTTAAATTTATTTATTTTTAAATTGCTTCTTATGTTTTACACAAAATGTGTATACATATAATACCAATAACATTGCTTTTAGTTTTCATTTGTATGTTTGTGACGAAACAAAAATAACGTCTATACGAGAATGTATTGTATAATCATTTTTGCACTTTGATGCAATTGTAACGTTTTGTAATGCTTTCAGCACTTCAGCTGCGTTTTCCATGTCTCTACAAAATTGCTCTCTTTTCTTATTATAACAGCAACAACTTTCACTACCATGTAAATTCTGGCATTTTATTGCTTTAACAAGAACATTTTATCACGGGTTTCTCATTGGAACTATTACAGCTTGTAAATAAATCATTACTTAAATGTAATTAACCCCCATTTTTAAGAATTTCAGTTCTATTTTAATTATTAATTGAACAGCCGGTAAGTCAGTTTTCTTTTTTTATCAAATTTAGTTAAAATTTAACCCACAAATTTTCCTAAAAACTTTTTGTTAAATTTAACGAAACAAATTTCAAACAAAATAGGTCTTAACTGAAAGAAGAAATAATTTGGATCTTTTGATTTTTTATTTTGCTTTCTTGCGGAAGACTATAATATGGTGTTCAGACATGTATTTTTAATTGAGTCAATTATTGGTTAATTAAAAAGTGTTCACACATGCTCAATATTACTAATTTAATTAGCGTTTGACTTTAATAACTGATACATAGTTTAGTCTTGCAGAAGACGATTAGAAAATAAGCAGTTTTATAATTCATAACAATTAAATCACTATTGGACGACTTCTAAATAATGTTGATGTTTTATATACTGGATAATAATTTAATAAACTGAAAGTCATTTCCTAAAACCTGTTGAGATTCACTTGGTTTTTGCCTTCACGTAAAGTGGCCTCGGTTATAATATTTTACATACATATATTTATCTTTAAACACTTTTATTTCCAAAACAAAAACATACATATAAAGATAAGACAAAATAAACAGAATTTTCATTCATGTTCTTGCGAAAAACGAAAAAAAAAATTAAAAATAAGGCAAAGTAAAAAAAATATTCATTAATATTTTTGCGAATAAAAAAGAAAAAACTGGATTTAAAAAAGTCCGAAATTTTAGCTTGGCGAGTTTTTCCTTTAATTTCAATATTTTGGAAACGCAATTGAAGATCAGTCAGCATTTTAACACTTTCAAGGTCGCTGTGATATAAAGAAACCCCTTTAAGTTTTCTTATGACTAAATAAGCCTCTTTATAGGAAGTTAACTTGTCTTCAATTTCATTTTCTAGCTCATCTTCAGACGAGCTTTCCACCATTCTCTTCGGAAGCTGTTAACATTTCAGTACTAATGTTTTCCATATCTTCGTCATTAATAACTATGTCATTATCTAAAGTGATATAATCTTCGACGTCAACTTGTAATAACGATATCGGTGAACTGAGCAAGCACTGATAGTGGAAGCTCATCTTCTGCAGTCCAACAGACATCATCCTTTGGACTATAATTTTCTCTAAAACCAGCTTTTCTGAAGCAATTTTTCACTGTCAAACTGTACGGTTATGGGGAAATAAAATGTCATATATTGGGGAAAAAAGTGTCCGCGTCTTGTTATGGGAGGGTTGTCCGTTTAAAAGGGAAATATTTATAAAATCCCTTACACATTTTTGGTACTGAAAAAAGTGTCCGTATATGGGAGGTGTCCTTTAGGAGAGAGTACACTGTATATTACGTTTATCAATCCGTGTGAAACTTTGTTAAATTCATCTGAGATCCAACACAGATTGAAAATCAGCACAATCGTTATAGTACAAGGTGGCGCAAAAGTAATCCTCCTATCAGAGATGCTATAAATTTTGCAAGGCCCCTAATGTCAGTTCTGTTTTGACATTTGTGTAGTAAACACATGCGAAATATACGTTAATAAACAATGTTACGCTACACTGCTCCACAACGCGGAATATTGCTGACAGAACTGACAAAATTTATAGCATTTTCTGATAGGAGGATTACTTTTGTGCCACCTTGTAGAACCAGAGTTATGGATCAAAATGTGAGGCACCCTCCATAAAAATTTGATATTTTTTATTAATTTTTTTTTTAATATATTGCAGATAAAATTGTGAAAATTTGTACACGTTATTTTTATGATAAAAAAAGAAAGTGTAAGGAAAATAGTAATAATCGATCCATCATTTCTAATAGCCCCCATACACATATCTTCCCGAAATATGGCTTAATGATAAATATATGCCTATAAAATTTGAATATTAATGCAAAATTTCTCAAAAATAAGTTTCATGCAAAAAGAAATCGCAAAACGAAATTTTGTTTAGATCGGTTCATGTTTGACCATATACCCATAAATAAATAAATAAATAAATAAAAAGAAGCCCTCTCCCCAAATCAGTTCAATGCGATCCAAAATTTTACATGGATCATTTACATATATGCCATAATCAAACTGCTGGATTTTGAGAATATCGGTCCATATTTGACAATATCCCCCACATAAGGTCCACTTCCGAAATCCACGTTAATACTAATATATATCTTAAATATAAAAATACTGTTCCAAAATTTAAGAAGATCGGTCCATATTATGTCATAGCTGTCATATAAGGACCATTTCCGAAAAAAAAATTAACCAACAAAAATGTCTACTAAATATTGATATCTTATACAGATCAGAAATTTTAATCCAGAAATCATACTAATATCGGTTATACGGCAATTATACTACTGAATTTTGTAGCTTTCAGTCAATAATTGGCAATAGCTGCCGGATTAGGCCCACTTCCGAGCATAACAGCCAACCATGCAACTCCTGTAAATAATGTTAATGAGATCAAATTCAACAAAAAGAAGCCTAAAATACGTAGAAATCACATAGTGGGTACTAGATTTAGAAGCTATCAGTCCATAATTAGTCCACTTCTACTATGCCACCAAATATCTTGTAAATAATGTTACTGAAATCCAATTCAACCAAAAGAAGTCGCACCTTATAATCTTACCCTTGTTTATATTTTGGGTCGATTACTGATGACAACCGAACCTCAGTGGAGTTGACAGTTGCCCAAAACTTATTACAGATGGCAACTATTAACTTCAGTTGCCGAAAATGGCAACCGAGAATTTGTGGTTGCTTTTATTTTTATTTTAAGTGGTAAATTTTAAGTGTTAGTTATTTTGTTGTTAAACTATTTATATTTTTAATATATAAATGTTTGTTTTCTGCTCGAAATTTTTAAAAACAGATTAAACGCGATAGTTGCCTTACATAATAACAACTTGCATGTCAGTTGCGTTGCCTATTGGCAACCCAACTCCAGTTTGGTTGCTATACATAATCGAACCATTTCTTTCTTAACTTGTTGTGAATATGGAAAATGTTCTTTTAATTTTATAAATTGTTAAATTACACTCAAGATTATTATGAAAGTCAGACAAAATCTGTAAATTACAGTAAGAATCGGTAATTACATCAATTATAAATGGTCGAAATTAGATAAAATTTTAAAACATTTAAAATAAATTATATTGGTCGTAAAATTGTCTTTCAAACAATATATCAAATACTAATAAAATTTGCACTAAGACTGAATATAAAACACAAAATAAGGATATTCTAATCCTAAAATAACCAGTGTAGTTTTTGTATTTCTTATTACCGTTAGGTGGAGGGTATTTAAGATTCGGCACAGCCGAATATTGTACTCTAACTGTTATAATTTGCATTATAAATTGATTTGTGTTAGATAATTTGCAAAAAGTGTTTACCACGTGCAATTAAAATAACATTAAACCTTAAATAAATGGCAACAAATGTTTAAATTTTCTTTATTATTATTATGTCATAAAAAGAGCACAAGGCACAAATATGTACTCATTTGTGCTCCCCACTGTATATATTATAAATGTATTTATAAGTTCGTTCAACCGATTTTATTAAAATTTGAACGCAGATAGATCCATGCTTGAAAGCGTTTTGTCACAACATGAACCAGGTCAGCACATAAAGGCGCAAAACCAGTAAGCCCAAACACCTAAACAGATTTTATTAAAATTTGCAACGACTTGAACCAGGGAAAAAGGAGAAAAACAAATATATCTTTTATATATAGCAACATCATTTTTTTTAGCTTTGTGTAGTACTGTACTTGTATTAGAAAAGTACCTTTTCGAAAGTCTTCCTTTGTGTGGGTAATGACGAGTTAAAAGGGGAATTTTGTGGTTGTTGTTTATTTCTGTTTTAATAAATGATCTTCAGACTTGGAGTTTTAAATAACGCTGCATTAAAAGACATAACAAACTCAACAACATACATTTGGGAAATTCAATCAAATTCAAAAAAGTGTAAAGATTTGTGTTTTGGTACCTTTTCTGTATCTGTTGCTTTAAGACAACATAAATTGTGTTGTAAATGTAAATACGGATTTAAGAAATAATTTATATATAACATGACCCTTAAAGGGTAATAGCGGGAAAACGAATTTTGCATTTCCTTTAAATAAATATATTAAATATATCAAAGTTTTAAATATTAGTTTCTATAATGGTATATAAGTTATCAAACAAAAATGAACTACTAACTTTAAAAATATATATTTTTTACAAAATATTTACATATGCGAAATTTATAATTTTAAGGCAAAAGGATACAATATTTTATTCTTAAGTGAAAAAATTTGTCTTGTTACTTTCAAACAGTAAAAAGTGTAATTTTGTTCTTAACTGTAGATTTTTACTAGCAACATAAATATGGGAAAGGGAACTTAGAATAAAAGACAGATTTTTTTATTTTATTTAAAAATTATTATTTTTATGCGGAATATATTCCTTTCGAAAAATTTCAATCTGTTATTCGAAATGTGTATTGAAATCCCGGTCTTAACAGCTGGTAAGCCATGAAAGACCTTAATGTTTTGAAAAATCTCACACATCCCTTAAAGAAAAGCGTAAAACTAATAGATTTCGTTTACATGTGGGAGCTTTAATTTTCCAGAAAAATCGTTAGATATGGGTGAATCGTGCTGGAAAAAAACTCTCAATAAAAATTTTTTCTCCGGACAAAATTTTTGTTCGGAACAAATGGGTGAATCCATCTTTAGAGTCTACGTATGACTGTCGGTTGTAATGTGCAAATATTTTGGCTATATATTATATTAATTACGCTATATATTTGACCCTTATTGATAGATAAAATGAATTGATATTGAATGTGATTGCACACAAAATACTTATACTTATGGAATAAAACAAATGTCAAATACAGAATAAACTTTTGGAAACACGAGGATATTACTAATACATATCAATACATGAAATTCAAATACATATAACATGCATGAAAATGTAATAAATAATAAAGGGTGTCCCAACTAGAACGCAATTTTTAAATTTGGTGTCATTCGAAGTGTCAGTGTTTGACATTTGAACAATTTTTATTGTTTGCTTGTAAAAGGTACGAGGTTAGCAAAAATGGAGCGCTACATGAATGAGCAACGCATTCTCATTGTGAAATTGTTTTACCAAAATGGTGAAAGTTTTGCACCTACAGTTCGCAAATTGCGATCAATTTGGGGTCACAATAATGCTCCAAGAGTCAACTGTAAAGAGATTAATGGATAAATTTGCCGAAACTGGGTCTGTTAGTGATGTAAAGACAACAACGCGCCTTCGACCAGGTCGATCGACCGAAAATGTCGCAGCTGTACGTGATGATGTTGCTCAAACTCCACCGACACCGAGCTAAGCAAATTGGTGTCTGCAAATCCACTATGCAGCGAATTTCGACGAAAGATTTGCATCTTCATGCATACAAAGTTCAATTGACTCAGGAACTGAAGCCAGTTGACCATGGACAGCGAATGGAGTTCGTTAATTGGGTATTGGAGAGACAACATGCTTATTTTGTCGACAAAATCATCTTCAGTGACGAGGCCCATTTCCATCTTGATGGCTTCGTCAATAGGCAGAATTGTCGCATTTGGGGTGAGGAAAATCCTCGAGTGATTCACGAGAAGCAAATGCATCCTCAACGTGTCACTGTGTGGTGTGGTTTTTGGGCTGGAGGAATCATTGGACCTTTTTTTATGAAAATGAGGCAGGTCAAGCGCAAACAGTCAATGGTGTTCGGTATCGTGAAATGATAACCAGTTTTTTCTTGCCTAGAATTGAAGAAATGAATGTGGAGGGCATGTGGTTTAAATAAGACGGCGCCACATGTCATACAGCCAGAAAAACAATTCAATTGCTGCATCAGTCATTTCCCGGTCGTATTATTTCACGTTTTGGAGACCAGAATTGGCCGCCTAGATCGTGCGATTTAACACCTATAGATTTTTTTCTTTGGGGTTTTCTGAAGTCGATGGTTTATGCGAATAAGCCGACGACGACTCTAGCCTTAAAAGAGGAAATTGTACGCTGCATTAATGAAATACCGCAGCATTTATGCAAAAAGGTCATTGAAAATTTCATTAAAAGATCACGTGTGTGCCAGCAAAGCCGCGGCGGCCATCTGCACCATATCTTGTTCCATACATAACCTCCTTCTGTCTATTTTATGATATAATAAAGTTTTACGTTTTTTTTTTTAAATATCTGTTTTATTTAAAATTTAAAAATTGCGTTCTAGTTGGGACACTCTTTAGAAATAGAACCTAACTAATTAAAACTTAAATTAAGGTAGTGTGAATAAGGTGTTGAATATGTGGATGAAGTGATATTGAAGATGAATATATTTATTTAAATTTATATGGCTTCAGACGATACTACTTTCTGGATTGAGGAAGGAAAAAACTTCTTATTTTACTTTATTTAAAAATGTTTAATTATCTAATAATTTGGATCGCCTAATATATATAACTGTATATAGCCAAATTAAATTGTAACTTTTGGAACTAGTTTTAGAGAAGCTTTACTGCGCAAACACATTCTTAGGAATAGTTCAAGAACTAGTTCTTATATTAGTGTTTTTTGTTTAATGTTGTCACATTCGAAACTTGTTTCTAAAGAATTTTTATTGTTTATTTTGTAAATTTTTGGATCCGAATTTGGAAAACTTATACTTCATAATTCACAAATCTTTATTATTTTAATTAGGTTCTAGATAATTCTATTAAAAAAGTTTTGAAAAAATATTCGATTCCCAAACGACAATTAATTTCATTGTTATTTGTATCATAAAATTATAGACATTTTACTTGAGTTTTTGTAGTAATTGTAATGACAGGTTTTTTCCGGATCGACTTCTGTAACATACGAGGGTTAAGAGCGAATTTTTTCTCTGTGTATGCTCACGTTTGTCTTCGTCGGCCGGATGCTTTCGCCTTATGTGAAACCCAGGTATCTGAGAATGCTGATCTACAGGATTTTCATATACCTGGCTATCAATTTATATCGCTTTTTAATTTCCACCGGGGCATTGCCATGTACATACGCAATGAAGTCGTGTACCAGTACCAGCAATCATTAGGTACGTATGATGCAGAATTTAACTGTCTATGGGTTAAGTTCAAAATCAGGGCACACTATTTGCATTTCGGGTTTCTTTATAGAAGTCCAAATGCGGCAAGGGATACTACCATATCTGGCTTCGATATCCTTTCCGATTCCATAACGAAGATTCTCGAGAGTTGTCCTAGCAGTGAAATTGTTGTTGCTGGTGATTTCAATGTTCACAACTCCTCTTGGCTTCGCCATTCAAGCCATACAACTACTGAAGGGCAATATGTTGAGTTATTCGCAGCGCACAATCACCTTGCGCAACTTGTGAAAGAACCAACGCATATTCCATATTCGTTGATGGGCACCAAAACAACACCCTCGACCTTTTTCTAACCTCATACCCTAATAAGTATGAGGTAGATGTTCTTGCACCTCTTGGTAATTCGGATCATTGTATCATTTCCGCCTCCTTTTCGCTCTCCGAACTTCGTAACGTTTCAAGACTAGCTACGAAATGTTCAACTTTTGTATACGAAAAAGCTCGTTGGGCTGAGCTCAACGAATTCTTCCGGCATTTCAATTGGAAACTTTGTTTCTTAGACAATAATGTCAATGTCATGGCGAATATGGTCGAAAATATAATTATGATGGGGATGAAAAAATTCATACCATCAAAGAAAATTTCGATTAAATCTAAAGAAACATCATGCTTTAATCAGAATTGCAAAATTGCAATCAGATCCAGAGAGGAAGCATTCAGGATTTGGCGAAATAATAAAAACGCCGAAACTGATTCGCTACGCAAACGAGCGAGGTCTTCGTGTGCCGTCAAAAAAAAAAAAAAAAAAAAATGAATTGCCCAGCACATTTATCTGGTTCCGCATACATATGTATATATTTAATATATTGAAATTCCCTTTTCAATGATATTCGATCCAAATATTTGTTTTTTATTATTTTTAAAATTAAATTTTTATACAGAAGCAATAGAGTATTAAAACCCCCGACTTTTTTAAAATCGGTTTTCGGGTCATTTGGAAAATTTCATTAAAAAAAACGGTTTTGAGCACGGTTTTAGCTGAAAAAACTGGTTAGCCGGTTTTTCCTTAATATGCGATGTTTAAGTTTTTTCTAATTTTTGCTGCTAAAAATTCGATTGCAAACGAAATAATGAAATTAAATAAAAAAAACTTTTTTAATTAAGGATAAGTTGTTCGACAAAGCTCATAAGATTTAGTAAGTATCAATAAAATGTCTCAAAAGTATTTCCAACATTTTCCAAAATTAAGACTTTGCAGACCTGCATCGGATATCTAAATATTCGTAAAAATGCTTTAAAAAACACAGAACCTGTAAAACTTCGAATCAAAGTGCGAAAAAAGGTTAACCGATACAAAATAATTAGAAAATATAAAAAATATATCTGGTTTCGGTTTTTGGATATTCTACAACAAATGTTTAGAAAAGGAAAAAATCGCAAAAGATAGATAGTGCCTGTTGTAAAACTTAGTTAATATACTCCATCTAATATCATGTTAGCCAATACTGTAGCAAATCTAGTTTTAATAAGGACACGTGATCAGAAATGTATTTAAAATGTAAATGAGAAAAAGTACTACTTGTATTTGTGTCGGCAATTGTATTAAACTCTTCATGCCAATATTCCATTTAACATACGTTACTTCACATTTCTCATGTGTGAAAATTACATTAAATTTTAATGTATTCATACCAATTTTACGCATCTACTCATTTTTTTCTTTCAAAACTCCATAAGAAGAAAACTAACAGAAACTTCAAAAAGGCATTGGTGTCATTTAAAAGAAAAAATGTTATCGCCTATAAAACATAAATAATTTATTGTAAAAATAATAATTTATGTATTAAAACTAAAAACTTAAAAAATGGTCGTTTTTAACCTCACAGCTTATTTTATGCAGTCCATTTTTTTTTGTAACGATAGTTTTTCCTCTTCTCTTAATATTTTCTGTTGAATTGTAAGCCCGTTTTTGTAACGTCAAATGTAAATTTAAAAAAGTTAATTGTTATCATTAAAGCGCTTAAAAGGCACCAAATAAAATTTTAAATGAGCGTGATGAGCGACACATTTTATTCAAAATAAGGTCAAATCCAAAGCTATTGGCTTTACAATTGGACTCGGAAGTTAAAACTGACCTAGGCAAGCAATGTTGTGTTAAAACCGTTCGTCGTGTCTCGCTTCAATATGATTTTAATGGCCGAGTGCACTCAAGATATCGTTTTTAAACCCGAAAAACAGACTGTGCAGCTAAATTTCGCCAAAGAACATGTTTACAAGAAATTTCCATTTTGGACTTTGGTCATCTTTGCCGATGAATCTAAGTTTAACATATTTGGTTCCGATGACATGTCGTATTTTTGGCGAAACCCAAATACAGAACTAAACAACGAAAACCTTAAGGCGCAGTGAAGTATGGTGGTGGCAGAGTCATGGTTTGGGTCTGTATATCAGCTGCTGGTACTGGGAATTTAACATTCGTTGAAACAACCCTTGTCAAGTTTAACCCATTAAAAACCAAGACCATTAGCAAGTAAAAATTGTTTAATTCATTTATTTATTTAAACTATAGTATACTCAAATAACATGAAAAATATAAAAAAAATTAAAAAAAAAATTCAGGAACTTTGTTTTTGGACCTGTACCCAAACGGGTACAATGGCGTAATGAGGGTGCTTAATTTTGTAATGTGTGAAATTTTTTAAAGCATTATTTTTCAACACAAAGTGCAACATCGCATTGCTCACACATCCATCTGATTCGACTATGACATTTTCGGCAACGTAAAGGATTTTTTATCTTTGTTTCTTTTTAAATAGGGCATTAGACTCTAGTGGACATTTTTTTGTTCTAGTATCACGTACAGTTCCAATAGCTCGAAATCCTTTTCCTTTTAACTTAACGAGTAGATCAAATGAAGTAAAAAAATTGTCGCTAAATACAATATGATCTGAGGAGTTTGGAACATTTTCTAAAAAAATCAAGTACAATCCTTGATCCAAGTGGGATTTTTGATTTTTCTGAAGTAACACCTTTAGCTCCGCAGTAGGTATCAAATTGATATAAATAACCACAGCTACTTGTTAGCATCCAATTTTTAAAACCAAATCTTACTGGCTTGCCTCTTATAAATTGTTTGGATGAGTGGCTGCCAAAATATCATTGATTCATCAACCGATAGTTTTTCCTGCATATACCCATACTTACAAAAATTGGATGAAAGTAGTTGTGACAGAGGTCTTACTTTAGCCATTTTGTCGGTTACGTCCAAATGGCTATTATCAGCTAAATGAATAAACCTTTTAATTTCTTTGAATCTATTTCGCGACATATTTTCGGCAACAATCGGAGATCGAGTGTCCTCGCAAAGCTGCCAATACATATCTTCTCTTGGCATAGAGTGATATCCACTGTAGAGTAAAATCGCCAAGAATATTTTAAGATCTTCCGCGTTAAACGAAAAATTGTGCTCGTTAGCTTACGATGCATAAATGCAGGTTTGGTCAACGATTAAATTAACCACTTCCTCATCAAACAGTATTTCAAAACTCTCTACTGGTGATTTTCCATTTAGATCCAAGATCATATTTCGTTCATTGATCAAATAATAATTGGTTTTGCACATTTCAATATCGCATTGACGTTTTGTCCATTTGGGATTTTTTTGGTCAGATTTAGAACGTATTATGGAATGTCGCAGCTGCTCAAGTAGTATATCACATTCCCTGGAAGATCATTTGGCATACGATCACCAATAATGTCTTCTGCCACACCTTCTTCTTCATCCGTGTTACAATCGGGATCTGGGGGAATAATCGCAATATCAAATTGATGGTGATCTTCATCATTTTCCAAAAAATTTATTGCACTATTTAAGTTTTTAAAACATTTGCCGTAAAAAGCAGACATTTTGCTTGTTTGATGTTCCATTCGATCGTTGGTAAAAATCTAAAGAAAATGCATACCATATAAGCCATTGTACTCAATTGGGTTCACCGAGTTTGCAACTCACCTAACGTTGTCCAATATAAATGTTTTTTATTTAAAGTTTCTAAAATATACACACACAATTGTAAGCTTTACAAAACTATAAAAATTAGCTTCTTGAATAATATATATTTTATACTACGCAGCTAAACTAATACTGACTTTGCAAATTTGCACACAACTGGTGCAGTAGTACGAAATCTTAACAAAAAATAAAGTAACGGTACTATTTTTTTACACTTTGCTTACAAGTGTTTTTTTAACACAGTATGCTTAATTCAAAACCAAAATAAACTTTGCCTAATTTCAACCAAAATAAACTTTGCCTAATTTCTTTTCGTTTAAAATTTATGCGCTGGGAATGGGTTAAGTACCTTCCGATTCAGAAAGACAGAGAACCTGCATATATAATCAGATTTTCGATTTTACCAGGATAACGATGCAAAGCACAATTCGTATATTGTGCAAACGTGACTAAAATATAACTGCCCACATTTGATGACACCACCACCACAGTCGCCAGTCCTTAATGTTATGGATAACGAAATTTCTAACAAAAACGAGTTAAAAAAGCGCTACTGATGCAGTTGTCCAATATTACGCCGAATATAAGCCAAAAACTGGAATCATCTATGCCAAATCGCTTTAAATCTGGGGCCAAATTACCGCATTCATGATCGAATGAGCTATCGTATCGAAAAATGATTTCGATATCGAAATTATGATAAAATGTACTAAATTTCTTGCTCGATATCGAATGTCATAATCTTAAATAAGAAAATTACGATCAATTTTACTCGATATCGATAATTTGGCCTCTGTTGTAGATAATGAAGGCTATCACACCAAATATTAAATCGTGTAATTGCCAGTTTTAATTTCATCTTTTCGAGACCCATACGCGCCTGCATAAAATAAACTGGAAAGTAAAAAAAATAATTTGTTTTCTTTTAGTTTTATTATTTTAAAATGTACATTTTTACAATAAATTATTTTAGTTTGTTAGACTATAATATTTTTTCTTTAAAATGACACTAATTTCTCTTTTTAAGATCCTGTTAGTTTGATTTTTATGCAGCTTTGAAAACCAAAAATGCACTCCATAAATGTACTGTGAGCCACTGTATACGCGACATTTTAGGTTAAATAATTTTAACTGTCGCAGAAGATGCTAATGTTTTTGTTATGTTCCACCCTAGAAATGACTCTTACAATAACTCTTACAGATCTCGCATGCTCGTAATAGACCATTCTTTTAGCAAATGTAATCATTAAAACCAAGGAATGACTTTGACTTTTACATTTTGTGTTAAATATGAGGGAGGATAAACATTTGCGCGTTCCATTGTCAATACGTATTTTCGTTTTTGATGAGAAAAACCGGCACGCGAGACTAAACTAATTAAAATGTGCACATGTGTGTGTTTGCGTTGAAAATATTATTGATTAAAAAATATGTATGTGTATGTATGAATGTACATATGTATGTATAAATGTAGAAGTAGCCTGTATGTGGATGTTTGTATTTATACACATTCTGCGAGTGTTAGCTAAATCAAACAGCTTGTTTAAAAAATAATTCATTTCATCCGAAGAAACATATATTTTGGCGTAAGTTTCCATGGCGATGACTCTGTTTTACACAAAATACTGACCCCAAATGTAAAAAAATGACTTGGAAATTTAAATGGCAAATTAGCAAGCTATATGATATCAAATACATATTATACATATGTATACATATACATATGTATATATATAGTAGTACATATGAGAAATAGTTACTGCAACCGAACAAAGCATATGCTTGTCTAAAATCAACAAATTTTATAAGAAACCGTTTACAATTCTCCTAAGCAGTTTGGCATTGAAAATCAGTAAAGTACAACCAGAGTTATAAATTAAATTATGAGACAACCTTCAACAAAGTGGATATTTGAAAAAAATGTTGCTACAAATTGCTAAAAACAATTTTGCACAAATTATTTCTATGATAAGCGACACAAAACTATGTATTAAGAATTGTAATGTAAAAAACTTCCGAAAAGAACTTAAGTACGTATAAATACTTATATATAAATTTCTGCATCGATTTTTATGATAATCGGCCCATTAGTTGGTCACAGCACCAATATAAGGACCACATCTGAAAACTACATTAATCTATTTTCTATAAATATCGGTACCGACACAAAACTTTATACCGACCAGTTATATAAATACAAAAACCAAACTACAGCGTTTTGTGAGTTTTGGTCCATATTCGACCATATCGCCCATATAAGGTCCACTTCCGAAAATCCCATATCTTTCAATATCTCTTACAGATTTCGGTGTTATTTTGAAATTCCACGTGATATATATACAAATCTCTTGACCGAATTTCATGAAGATCAGACCATAAATGATAATTTCTCCCATATAAGGACAGGTCTAGCAAAGTCTAATAAATGTCGATATCGGACCAACATTATACATAGATCAGTAATTTGTATTTAGAAAACACACTAACCACACATGGATTTTGTTAATATATGTCCATAATTAGATATAGCTCCTATATCAGGACTAATTCAAAAATATCGTATAAATGCGTATAAATATCCTATAAAATTTGACATAAAAATAAAATTCAACGCAAATTTGCTCCATTTATACATCAAATTTACTGCTGGATTTTATACCTATCATTACTGTACAAAGATTCCTTATGAGTAGAGCTGCGATTTCCATGCAAATGCATGCTTTTTGTCGATAGTCTATGAGCGATGTCGACCAATTATATTTCAGAATCAAGAAATATGCGTTAAAATGGCATCAATTTGTTTTTGCATATTTTGGTGAAAATGCATATTTTTGCATATTTTGGTTTAAAATGCATATTTTTGCATATTTTGGAATTTTTTAAGTGATTTTTCAAAAAATTTCCAAATAAACAAAATAAATAAATGTCATTTTTCATTTTTTTACAACGTATTTTTGAGAAAAACTGACTTCTTTTATCCAAAACTGTTACATATTACCTGCTTGGCACATAGGTTAGACCGCGTTGAAAGAAAGAGGAAATTAGAAGCAAATTATATAGTATTGATTTATTGATTTCATACGGGAAAAAAATATTTTTAAAGGCTCCTTCACGAGTTGCAATTTTTAAAGAAATATATCCCATTCCGCCGAAGCCACTATTAAGAAGATAGGGAACCTGGCTAGATGCTGTAGAATACTATTCAAAAAACTTGGAGCAATTTAAGAATGTTATTGAAGAGCTTGTTGATGATTCGTATGCAATTAAAAAAAAAGTAAAAGAAATATTAAATTTAAATAACATCAAAAGTCAATTAGCATTTGTATTTTCCAACTACGGATATATTGGGGAGACAATAACTAAATTGGAGGTATTTGGTTCACTTAATACTCATATCAAATTAATTAATATTGCAGAAACTAAAATTAACAATGTGGACGGAAGAAAAGACCAACAAATTAAAACAAAAATCCAAAGCGTTTTGCAAAAAATGAAGGATTTCAAAAAATAAAACAAATTTCAAAGATTTTTGATCTGAAATTAATTGTGGGCTCTGAATTAGAAAATGAATATTCTCCAAATAAATTGGATTCCTTCAAGTATGCTCCTATAATTTCGGTTGACGTTGAGAGGTCATTTTCTGTGTACAAAATTTTTTGCGTCCGAACAGACAAAGTTTTACTTTTGATAATATAAAAAAGTATTTATTTGTTTATACAAACAAAAATTTAAATTAGTTACATATTTTAGTTTTAAAAAGATTTACGTTTAAATAACAATAGACTGAATTTTTTGTTTTTAATAAAATTAAAAAACAAAACATTTTTTTTATTGAAATTTTTCAAGTTTTACTGCATATTTTGGATTTTTTAGTGAATATTTTAAGCGCATATTTTCGATTCTTTAGTGCATGATAATCTTAGCCCTACTTATGAGGAATAAGGTGAGATGGAATTTAACCGAAATAAGTCTCAAATACGTAATCGTTTACCCTTTTTACATACTCGTACGGTGTGTTTTTAGATGTATAGAACTTTAAGTTGGCAACACTTTTTAACGGGTGGCCAGTTTGTCATCTGTCAAGGGATCTATGTTTGAAGTCGCTGGTCTACGTTAATATAAACAAATTATTAGTTTTATAAATTGTTAAATAACAGCCACTATTTTTTTAATAGTAAATAATGGAAAGAACCTGTACCTGAATCATTTATAAATGGTTTAAACTAGATACAATACATTATTTAAACAATCGATATACATTATGTTTCTAGTTTATATGCCTATCAAACAATATATAATAAGAATAATAAATTTATATGTATGTATATTATTGTCCCTACACCAGTGTATATAGAATTCTAACTTGTTTTATATATATGGTGAATTTCACGTCAAGTGACCTAATGTTACAAATCGATTTGGATGAAATTTGCACCAAGGTTAGTACTATAGTAGGCCAGACACAAATTTTTAGCTCTATCAGTCCAGAAGTACCGGAGTTAGAGGGGGTCAAAGTTGGAAATTTTGGTCATACAGGATTTTTTCACCTATTGGTCCTAGAAAAAATTGTCCAAAGGACTTTAGATAGCTATTTCATTTCAAAAATTAAAATTTTTTTTTATTTTTTTTTTAAATTCCGTCAAATTTAATTTAAATTCTTTTATGCAGAGTGAGTGAATTTGAAAAAAAGGGAAGTATGTGAGAAATTGAAAACGATCCCAGTCTTTCGTAAGTGATCCGATTTTAAAGAATGTACTATATAAGAAATCTACTACTCGAGTACTAAAAAAACGTAGCGATATATTATCTCTTATAGTTTACGAGATATTCACAATTTTTTACTTTTGTAGCCACCCTAGAATGGTTTTTTATAAGTTACCCCACAATTACCAAAAAAATTTTGAAAAACCGTAAAAATATGAATACGAAAAAACTGAAAAAAAGGAGGCAACATGTAAAATAAATGAAAAAAGGATTGATGTTTGACTGTTGGCTAGCGGGCGCCGCACAGTGTAAGATTTTGCCAATCTAGGGGGACTTAATAAAAAAAAAAAGTGCTTCAAATTTGATCATATGTTCCTAGATGTTAAAAAAATATCCTATTGTTACGAAAATAAACACAAAACGTAATACAAAAATGTTGTTAATATGATGACGGCTATCAAACAGGTGTTATTGAAATGCATTTAAATGGAAGTTTGACAGCTGGCAAAAGTCATCAAATTAAAAGTGGTTAGAATTAAATCGTGTGTGCTTTTTTTACATTTTTTTTTTTTTCTTTAATCTCAATAGTTTAACTATAAAATTTTGAATAAATTATTCAAAAAAATTTAAGTGGAGTATTTACATAATTTTGCTTCATAAAAAGCTAAAAAGCAAGTAAGTGTTAAAAAATCTTAAACTTTTCATAGTCTAAAACTTTCATATTCTATCAGATTCTACTTTTCCACCACCAGGAGGATCATCGAAAAGATTCCCGAAACTGATTCCAAGAATAAAATCTTGCCCATATTTTGCCCAAAGGTATCGTTTTTTAATATGTCTGAAATATCGCGCCAGGAACTTTTTCATGTTTGGTTAAATAACATAAAACCAGAAAGGTTCGAAGCGATTTTAAAATTCGTTTTAACAATTTTTGGAAGAGATGTGGACTGTGAAAAGTTAAAAGCACGTTTACGAAAGCTATGCTACGATTTTCAAGTGAGATGGGATAAATCTAGACGAGTTAAGCCCAGATTTATGCATGATAATGCTTTATGGCTTAAATCAACAATTCAAGATGCAGAGTTCATTCTTGATGTTGCGCCATCAACTTCAAAAAAAAGTCTCAATGTCGGAAGAGAAGAAAAAGAATTCTCAGAATGTTGTCTTAAAACGAAACAAAGAAAATGTAAGGAGCTTATATCTAATATATCCACAGATCACTTGATAATGGCAACTGAACTGAAAATTCGATCTTGCGGGAAAAGGGACGCAGCCGATCTTGTGAAGGAATTAGCAAACGCTTCTCCATCAAGAGGTACGATTATAAAAAAGGCCAGACTAAGTGTTGTGGAATCAAAGCGGCTTTCAGCGGATAAAGCACTGGCCATGATAATAGACGCAAATTTTAATATACACGCATTTCATCGCTACACGACAAAAACTATAGAACTTTATTTGTCGGAATATTCATGGTTCAACATGCCAGTTACTGTGCACAAAATTTTATACCACGGAAAAGACATAATCTCTTCCTGCATTCTCCCCATTGGCAATTTTTCCGAAGAAGCGCAAGAGTCTAGAAATAAAGATTCAAGAAATTACCGCGATTTGTTTACCAGAAAAACATCAAGAGTGGACACGAATACAGATTTATTGCACAGACTGCTTATTTCATCGGACCCATACATTGCTAGTTTGCGTTTAACTCCAAAAACCCAGCATGGAGCTTTATCTGCAGAAGTGCTTGCGCTATTGTTGGACCATCAAGATTTGAAGAAAGCTCTGATTCAGATTAAATTTATTGAATACAATTTTTGCAAGTAAATACAATTTTTGCATACATATTATATGATAAGTACAATATAATACAATATTGAATAAAATAATAATTAATAAAGAATATTTTTAGGCTGAAAATTATAATATTACAACCAAATACAGTGCACTAGGGAAACATCAACTAATTAAAACCGCGGTTTAAATTAACGTTTAACAAATTAAAAAAAAAATCTGTTATTTTTCTGCTGTTTTTTTCTTTCCAACACTTGGAAGAGAGCCTTCCCTCTATTTATTTCATAAAATTTTAGAGTAGGTAATGTAAAAAATGGGTTGACGTTTTGGGATGTTGACGTAAACAAGCGTTGACGTTTTCCCGAGTGCACTGTAATTGTAATCTTTTTTGTCAGCTGCTGTCAAACGCTAATTAAATTAGTAATATTGAGATTGTGTGAACACTTTTTAATTAAACAATAATTGACTCAATTAAAAATACATGTCTGAACACTATATAAAACTTCTTAAAAATATTAAGGTATCTATAGATAGTAAAGAGAATCTTGATTTAATTTTGTTATCAATATATGAAGGTGACGAACGTGATTCTTGTATTCTGAATGCATAAAAAATTCATATTATTACAGACTCATTATAAAATTGACTCTTAAATTTTGGGGTTTTTTTTTTTAATTTAAAATTGTTGCATAATGGTGGAAATTTCTATCATAACATTAAATGCATTAATTTATATTTATATTTAGTATTAAGCTAATGATCTAACATTTCATGATGATGGTAATTTCCATAATATTGTTTTCTACTAAATTAATACTATTGTTACGTTTTAACCTATTAAAAACGGTGGTTTATTTCCTTTAAATAAACCGGATTCCTTTTAATTGCAAAATAAAAGCGTCAAGTAGTTTGAAAAAAGTAACTATAACGAGTCTTTATTTATTTAAATGTACCCAATACAAGTAAGAAAGTATAGTCGGTCAAGCCCGACCATATAATACCCTACACCCAGTATATCAATAAAACAGTTTTTCAGATATAAGCACCATATGGGAGGTATTACCTATTATGGATCGATCATCCAAAAATTTAGTGCCATGACTTCCTTGAATATAAATATTTATTAAGTGTGTTAAACTTTATCTCGATATAAATACGTTTAAAAGATTTATGGAGGTTAAAGTGAATTACGAAGAGGGAGTTTTGACTATTTATGAACTGACTATTATAAAATTAGGTGTCATCATATTTGTATATAAGAAACTCATTTAAATTTTATTCGGATAACAAAATTTTTAAGAGATTTACGGTCCTTAAAGTGATTTCGGGAAGTGGGCCTTATATGGGAGCTACGACTAATTATGGACCGATCTTCACGAAATTTGTAGACATGAGATTTAGCTTCATTATTACTCATTTTTTGTGAAATTTGTTTGCATACTTGTATAATTCAAAGATTTATGATCGGTAAACCCCAATTTCGGGAGGACATTTGTATGGGGGCCAGGACCGATTTCCACCAGTATCAATCCCATCCATATTTGGGCCAAGAAAATATCACGTACCAAATATTATCGCAATATTTTCAAAATTGCGACCTGTACTCTGCGCACAAGTTTTACATGGACAGCCAGCCAGAAGGACGGATAGACATCGTTAAATCGACTCAGAAAGTGATTCTGAGTCGATCTGTATACTTTAAGGTGGGTGTTAGACCAATATTTCTGGGCTTTACAAACATCAGCAAAAATCCAATATACCCTCCCCACTATGGTGGTGTAGGGTATAATGAACACTCTGTCTTTTTAAACACTGTAATGTACATGAATACTTCGACAAAATCAAAATACAAGATAAAGAAGATCTTTTTTGAGTGTCAAGTGTTCAGGTTAAATAGGAAGAAAGAAAAAATTACATAAAACATACAAACTAGCGGGAGCCATTAATATGCCACTAGCTGTCAGTCGGGCGGCGGGGTTCTTGTTCGTGTTGTCCTATGTCCTGTTTAAAATTCGACATTCACAAATATTTGTTATAGACTCCCTAAACTACAACAAAATGTAGTAAAATCCGGTTGATTTAAAACAAAAGATGATGATAACTTGACCCGATATTTTCGTCATCCTAAAATTGTATAAATTTGACCACAACTGTACTACCGATCTCCTAGATGTTATGGAGACAGAATGCCTCTTAACCCACCCTTCCATTGATCTTATTGGGCAAAATTGAAATAAGATCCCTAACTCTGCTCACACACTTTCTCGCATCACGAAAACTGCAACAAAATATTTATATGTAGTTCCATAATTATATTTCTCATTTTATTCAAATAATAACTTTAAATTTAATAATCATATTATTTTAAAAATTAAAAGAACTGTTCTTAAAAAAAATAAAGAAAGAATTTAATAACAATATAAACAATTTTAAAAAAATTCTTTATGGCTGTACTAATATGTTTAGACTAGCTAAACCCGGTGTGCTTCGCTACCTCCCTCCCCCCCTCGTCATAAAATAACATAAAACGTATTTATATATTTACAAACATTTATTTATTTAATTTTAATGTATTTATTGCAATGCTTTAGGCGAGACCATGCCTCTTTGTCCACTTACATAGTCAAGAATTTAATATTTCGTAAGAATATCCTGTTGTGAAAATTTAATGACGATCGGTCCAGTAGTTAAGACTATATTACGATGTTTAATTTTCCTAAAAAGGGGCGTGGTCCCACTCACTTTTCTCCTGGTACGTATTCCTAATTATGCCAATACCATATGTACCAAATATCACCGACGTACGTCAAAAAATGCCCAAAATAATTCGGGTTAAATTTGTGGGTTATATGGGCGGTGCCACCCCCGTTTGTACAATCAAAACTTCATATAGCCTATTATTCCTTCCAGAGTCACAGTAACATGCTGTACAAATTTCAGGCAAATTGGTCCAAGGGTTTGGCCTCCTATTAAGCACAAACATACACACACATTCATTTATATATATATAGATTAAAAGCAATATAATTTAAGGTGAAATGGGGCGAAAAATGGGGATTTGGTAATAAAAAAATGTATGTAGTTAAAAAGTATATAAAACTTTAGGTAAATACATATTACAAAAAAAAGTATTTTGTATAGCAAACATTGTTAGTGGTATAAGTAAGTATCTGAATTAAAAAAAGGGGGCGAAGAAGTAGGCGTGGTTCATAGTTATATGGCGACGTTAACAGTATTAAGAGCAATATACTACCAAATAAAAAAAAAAATACGTTGGAATGAACAAATTTGTATAGAGAATAAAACTTTCAAAAATTTGGCGTGAAAAGGGGCGTGAAAGGGGCGTGGCTTAAGAAATCTTTATTTTTACCTCGCCTGGTGTATATAATGTGTATACAATTTGAAGTAAATCTGTTAAAAACTATATGGGAGCAATTACATAATTTTTAAAAAGTGGGCGTAAAAATGGGCGTGGTAAAAAAAAGTACCCTATTAATCATACCAGAGTCCCAGTTAAATGCTGTGAAAATTTCAAAAATATCGGTCCAGAGGTTTGGTCTCCAATTACAATATTTAAAAAAAGTGGGCGTAAAAGTGGGCGTGCTAAAAAAAAGTACCCTATTATTCCTTCCAGAGTCACAGTAACATGCTGTGAAAATTTCATCAAAATCGGCTCAGCCGTTTTGGAGTCTATACGTTACATACATACATACATACATACATACATACATTGAATTTTATATATATAGATAAAGTTACATGTTGAATGACTTTGGTCCCCTTGGTAGCAAAATTTTTTATTCGTTTTAAGATACCACATTTCCTTTAACATTAGCTTTCCGAAAAATATCAATACGTTTAAGTGTTTTTGGAAATTTTTTAAATGATGTAAAAATGTATGGCAAAAAATGCTATAAAATCACATTTTTAAAATTTTTCAAATTTAAATGCATTTAACTTTTGACTCTGTGATGATTTTTAAACAATTAATTTTTTTTAATAGATTTAACAAAGTATTGTATTAACAAATATTTAGAAAAAATCGAGAGATATTTGGACCCGCTATGGCTACAAAAGTTAAAAATTTAATTTTCATATGAGAATATCTTGTAAACTATATAATGTATCGCTATGACGACGTAGAAGATTTCACATATATTACAATCTTTGAAATCGAATCACAAAGAAATAATTGGGATGATCGTTTTTAATTTCTCACATAAGACACTTTGAGTACCGCTCGAATTTCGAAATTCAAAACCTCAACTCGACACTCAACAACAATACTTTCTCTCGAGGCATGTTACCTATTTTCAATGAATCCATTAGTGATGAAGAGGAAAAAATATTCCTTAAATTTCATAAATGACATTTAGTATTATTAAAGGGTGTCGCAACTAGAACGCAGTTTTTAAATTTTAAATAAAACACAGATATTTAAAAAAATCGTGAAACTTTATTATATCGTTAAGTAGACAGAATGAGGTTATGTATTGAACGAGATATCGTGCAGATGGCCGCCGCGGCTTTGCTGGCACACACGCGATCTTTTAATGAGTCCAATTTCCTCTTTTAAGGCTTGAGTAGTCGTCGGCTTATTCGCGTAAACCATCGACTTCAAAAAACCCCAAAAAAAACAAGTGAGAGTGCTATATTCGGCTGTGCCGAATCTTAAATACCCTTCACCTAAGCGTAATAAGAAATACAGAAACTACACTAGACAAGAATATCCTAATCCTGTGTTGTCTATTCAGTCTTAGTGCAAATTTTATTAGTATTTGATATATTGTTTGAAAGACAATTTTACGACCAACATAATTTATGTTAAATATTTTGAAATGTTGTCTATTTTTTACCATTTTTAATTGATTTAATTACCAATTCTTACCATAATTTACAGAGTCTGTCTGATGTTCATAATAATCTTCAGTGTAATTTAACAAACAGAGTATAAAAAGGGATACAATTCGGTTTTAGTGATTTTGCTAAAAAAAAAAAACAAAATCAAATAGGGTTTTTAGAGGAGATACCAGCAAAAAAAATTTGTTGGAGGTCACGCCTATTTTCGAGGGGGCGGGTCCTTTAAGTTGAAAATATATAGGCCTATATCTCGGGAACTACTGGGTGCTTGATAATTTGTAATACACTTAATAAAAGGTATACCTTTCCAACGATATATATCATGATTATAAAATATGGACCGAATATGGGTTAAATCCGAAAAGAATATTTTTTGACCCGAATTTCTGTTTTTTGGAAATGGTTGTTATATGGCAGCTATGACAAATTATGGGCCGATCTTCTTAAATTTTGGAACAGTTATTTTTATGTACATGAGGATATTTCACGTCGAATTTCAATATAATAACGGTATATTTAAGATATATATTAGTATTAATGTGGATTTCGAGAGTGGACCTTATGTGGGAGATATTTTCAAATATGGACCGATATTCTCAAAATCCAGAAGTTAGATTTAGGCATGCATGTAAATGATCCGTGTAAAATTTTGGATTGGTACCCTTATTTATAAGCGATTTATGAGTATTAAAGTGATTTTCGGAAGAGGGCTTTATATGGGGCATACGGTTAAAAATAGACCAAAATTCACAAAATTTTGTGGGATGATTTTTGTATATATGTAAATGATGTGTGCAAAGTTTTGAATCGGTACCAATATTTATACAATATATATAGGGAAAAATGTCTTTTTCAGATGTGGTCCTTGTATGGGAGCTATGACCAGTTCTGGGCCGACTAGCATAAAATTTAGTACAACAATTTATTTGCCTATAAAATAAAATTTTAGCCGTTTAACATTATTTATATCTGTTTTATATGTATTTAAGTGAATTTTGTAAGTGGACTTTATATTGGGTCTATGGTCAAACATGGACCGAACTAAAAAAACTTTCGCTTTGCGATTTCTTTTTGTGTAAAACTTATTTTTGCTGAATTTTGTCTTGATATTCCAATTTTATAGGCATTTATTTATCATTAAACCATATTTCGGGAATATATATATTTGTATGGGGGCTATGAGAAATCATGGACCGATTCTTACTATTTTCCGCACACTTTCTTCTTTTGTCATACAAACAACGTATACAAAATTTTATAGTATTATCTCCAATATATTTCAAAATATTGCAATAAAATGGACGATCAATATTAATATCAAATTTTTATGGAGGTGGTCTCACATATTGGTTCATAACTCTGGTTGACCTAAACCGATTTTGCTGATTTTAAATAGCAAACTTCTCGAAAGCACTTCTGACAGAATTATTGAAGGCTTGGATCCCGAGTATATCTGGGGACTTCAAAAAACTGATTTCAATAGACAGACAGACGGACATGGCTTAATCAACTCCGCTATCTATAAGGATCCAGAATAGGTCGGAAATTTTTTTTGTGGAAATTACACACGGAATGACAAACTTATATATACCCTTCTCACGATGGTGAAGGGTATAAAAATGTAAAGGTGTTAAATCGCACGATCTAGGCGGCCAATTCTGGTCCCCAAAACGCGAAATAACACGACCGGGAAATGACTAATGCATTTTCTCTGGCTGTATGACATGTGGCGCCGTCTTGTTGAAACCATATGCCCTCCACATTCATTTCTTCAATTCTAAGCAAGAAAAAACTGGATATCATTTCACCATTGCGTTCTAGTTGGGACACCCTTTAGTTAGCAGTATTAGCGATTGTCTAGATTTATCCATATTTTGTCCATATAAATATTATTCTTCCAAGATCTCTTAGAACAAGAAATACATTTTTTCATATAGATTTTTAGGTTATGGATAACTAGAGATATGTGCTCATTAATGACGGTTGTAATCAATTGGATATTAGTCTTCTAAGAATAAAGTTTTAAAAAATATTTCACAATTTATTTTAAGTTAAGTTAATTTTAGAATTAAGTTGCTAGTTTGCAAGAATAATATTGTTCCATAGACTAAAATAAATAAGAAACTATAGTCGGTCAGTCTCTATATGCGCAAAGTTTTTCAGAAATGGGTGCTATATGAGATCTATGACATATTATGTACCGATCATCCAAAAGCTTAGTGGCAAGACTTCCGTGCATGAAAATATTGTTTGTGTTCAATTTTATCTCGATATAAACACTTTTAAAAGATTTATGCATGATAAAGTAATTTTCAGAAGTATGTCTTATATGTCACCTTTGATTAATTATAGACCGATCGTTGTGTACGTGTATAAATGAAATATTTATGCCCGATAAAGTCCTATTTCGGAGGACATTTGTATGGGGCCAGGTAAAACAATGAACCAATTTCAACCAATTACAGTCGTCCTGGAGTCAAACAAACTTCTTATATTAAATTTTAACGAAATACCTTGAAAATTGCGACCTGTACTCTGCGTACAAGGTTTACATGGACAATCAGCCAGACAGAGGGAATCAGAAAGTAATTCTGATATAATATTATTGGACGTTACAAACATCTGAACGAATTCAATTACCCTCGCTACAATAATGGTTTTTGTGCTCCGAAATCCGGGGAGTTTTTAATAACTTAAAAATTAGTTAACCAATTTTTGACTTTTATATCTTATTAGAACGATTATTTCGTACACATTTCGATTCTTTTACATTAAAATGCAAAAAAATTATTTAATGCAATTTTTCAGTAAAAGCTAAGAAAAATGCTTTTTTCCCTTGAAAATTCTCCTTCCTACCAACCTAATATTTTTCAAAACGTGTTTCTATTATTCATCAAACAGTTCTAGCGGGGGAACTGTCAAATTCAGCATGAAATTTCGGAACACTCTAATGGTGGTGTAGGGTATAAAAATTAAATTACATTTTCATTGAGATATACACGTATGTATTTGTCAACTGATATAAAGAATTAAAGTCTTTTATATTTATTTAAATAGTTTTAGAAAGAATCCTTCAATAAATTCAAAATATACACATTTGATTTTTGTACTAAACATTTATCACATTTACTTGATATGGATAAAAATCAATATTTATCAGTCTGTTATACATATGTATGTATATTGATTGAGAAACGGTCAATGTGTACCCAAAAATAATAATAAATGATACATTTTGCCGACCCACCCCTATAAAAATCACCCATAAGAAATACATAATAGAAATCCTACTATGCTTTATTTGTTTAGGTAAGAGATTTGTTTCGCGAAAAACCCTAGACAGTGGTCACAACCATCCTAATATTGTAAAAAGCTTTTGTATATATGTACATAATAATATTATGTACTCGTATTTGCAATTTACAAGGTCGTAAATAATCGAAAAGCGAATTTGTGATGTTGTTGTTGATGAAATTGGTTCCTGATATTTATATTGCAAATAGTTCGTATTTCTTGTCTTGGTCGAAAGATTTCGCTGTTTTACAACACTTTGCAAGGGTCCAGCGTGCGAGTGTGTCTACGTGCATCTGTTTGTAAATATACTCTTTCAAACTGTAAGTAGAACGATGTCTATTCCACTGCTTGCCGTCATTGTCGTTTCGCCTTATTATAACGGTCTACTTGATGTCATACAACAGTGAACTAATATCTATAGTACTTCAAAACATACATACTCGTACATACAAATGTATGTATGGATGGATGTGTGTAAATATGTATGTATGTATGTATATTTGTTTTAAGTATATTGCCAAGTATTCTCTAATGTTATATTCTGATAGAATATCTGCAGTAGAAAATATACACGCGCGCTTTTAATGTCCTTTTTGAACAAAAGACACGTTTTTTCTATACCTCGGTCTGCTACTTATTTCACTGCCTCCATTACCGTTGCCCATCAAAGCAACGGAAAGCAGTTAAACTCGCTAAAAGTGTGTGTGTGTGTGTGTTGTGATGTGTCTACATGCAGACATTCTACTTTTATTTAAGCCCACATATGCAAGGATATATGTATGAATGTTGTACAATATGTGTGTTAGTATATTTCTATTGCGAAATAAACACTTGTACGAATGTATATACGTACGTACGAGTATGATTGAGTAAAGACAAGTATGTGTACAAAACTTTGAAACGAATAGATGAATTCGCGATAAACATATCTACAGTGAAACGTACAAAACACTCTTTTATATACAAGCATATACATACATACATATGCACGTATGTATATGGATACACATCCATAGAAGGATGTTTGTGTTTCTTATGGTGTCCTCTTAATATTGCTGCTGCGACTGCTGTTGATGCTCTGATGTTTTTTGTGTCCACATTCATTTATACAAACATATTTCGAGACACATTCATACTTATACAGACATAGAAATTCAATGGACGATAGCAAGCAAGTTCTTGATGGGCAAAGTCCACATGTTGGTGCCAATATTGGTGGGATGTTAAAAGGAAGACATGTGCTTAGAAGGCATTTATTATTATAAAAAAAAACTATTACGTACGTACTTACATACACACATGCAACACATACACGAATTTGTATTTACCCTGCCAGCAATTGGAAGTTTCTTTCATCGTCCATCGTCAAAGGCGTTACGTCTTACTCACTTCCAGACGTTAATTGGAAGATAACAATAACAATTTACATTGCAGTCGTCTTTTAATCATCCAGACGACGTTTGGAAGATTGTTTGTTGTTTACAACACCAGCCGAAAATGACATGTCCCGTTATAAAAGAAATGAAAAGAATGCAAAAAAGAAGTTTTCGACATCATCGAAATTAGTTTTATTTTGTCATTTGCTGTGGTCGGTCAGTGGTAAAGTGTGGCTTTGTTTTGTTATTGTTGTAGTTTTACATATTTGTTATCCCATAGTCAATATGAGTGTGTTATCTGTAAAGGCAAACAAAAATCAAAAGCAAAAGAGAGGCGAATAAAATAACTTCTGGAAGTTACGCTGAAGTGACTTCTTGAAGTTACTCTGAAGTGACTTCTGGAAGTTACTTCCGGGGGGTACAACTTCTCAATACGGAAGACGCTTCTACGATCAGAAAATGGTATCGCAGAAGATGAGTTTCAACTTCTTAGCGTCACTTCTGAGTCACTTCCGCAATAGAAAATGTTGGCAGGGTATTTATACATACTTATGCAGCTTATGTGTGCGCTTGTTTGTGTATCAGCGTCTTTGCTTGTGTGTATTCGAATGTCGTTACGAGTGTAAGGCAAACACAATGAAAGAAAGAAAATATTGGCAAAGGGTCGGTTCATTTGACGTCAACGATTTTGGATTCACTTCGCGAGTAGCCGTTGGCATTTTGTCGCATTTTGTGATTTTCGTTTAGAGTCCTTTGTGTACTGGAGCATACATTTGCTTGCATGTTTTAGACAAGCAATCGACTAAGAAATTAAATATTGTATTATACCGAGTTTGGTTGTTTTTGTAGCTAAAAAACTTGGACAGAACGAACACCATCTTAAATAAATCCATACTCGTATATGTTTACAAAATACGTACGTTAATACACTGTTTACAGCGTACATATATGTACATATATCTTTCTATTAATATTAAAATCAATGTGCGTTTGTTTGTAAGTTTGTTTGAAATCTATAAACTTTACGGCTGAAATTATTTTCTTGACATTTTCACAATATCTTCCTATATGCCAGAAAGGAAACATAGGCCACATTTGGTTTTGAAATTACAAGTGGGGAAGGTGCCACTACCACGTACAAAATAAGTATTAAAAGCCGTATATCTCGGAAATTGCTACAGCTAGAGTCCTCAAATTTTGTACGGAAAATTCTTACATTTAATGAAAAATGGGTCAACTAGAAATAGTTGGCGTTGTACTCTCAATATAAAGTAAATGTTAAAATTCTTATATCTGGAAATATAAATTTTAGAGTCCTCAAATTTTTTGTATTAGTAAAAATGTGATAAAAACCTGTACATATTTCCAAAATAAGTTCTTGAGTTTGGAAAAATGGATGTCGATCCACCCATTCAAAATACCTAAGTACTAAATTTGTATATTTCAAAATATACAATAAGTTTACTATTCGAATTTTGTATGAGTAACTTTATTATTAACAATTATATCTGAAAGATAAATGGTTTAGTTTAGGGGAATGGACGAAATGCCGGCCATAGAAAGAAAATTCTAAAATTCGCATTTTTTGGAAAATTTAAGTGGTAAAATCTCATATTTCGTATGAATATTATCAACATCCATATCTGAATCATTAACAAATAGCATACTGTGAGCGTCAATATAAAGTAAACTCCTAATATTGTTTAAAAAATGTTTTATTATATATCGTACAAGTACAAATTTAAAACAAAGTCTATTGCATAATTCATAAGTAAGTAACTTAACATTAACAAATACTAGAAATGTAACGAACATAAAACAATAATTAAATTTTAACGGAAAAGTACCAGATAAGGTAAACTGCTACATTAAAATTTTGTATTTTTTTGCCTTGATCAGAGCTGACAATCTTCTAGACATAAAATCAACGAGTTTTTAGTGAAAGCAGGCGAAATTTTGTTCCATTGATCATGTATTCTTCTTTAGATTATCCTTGCAAGAAATATTTCTATGGCTAAGTTTTTATCCAGATATTTCCACAGGTGCTCAATTGGATTGAGGTCTGGGGACTGCGGAGTATAACCTAAAGTTTTTGGACAATTATTGAGCAACCACTCTTTCGCAATTTTCGAGATTTGGAAAATCCAGTTCTGCGCCAGTCTCTACACTACTCTACATTCTTTTTTTTTAATGTTCTGATAATGTTTCTGTTTTATTATAGATTCTATAAATTTAAGATCCAGACCATCATTTAGCCGACGTCATGTTTTACCTTTACCATCTTGGTAATATATTTATTACTTAAGGATGCGTTCTTGGTTCGCGATATTTTTGGGGGGTTTTTGACTTAAAATTACTTCCATCGGTGAGAAGAATATTATTCCAAAAAATTTAAGGTTCGTTTTTATATTTTTTGTGCGAAATTCAAACGTTTGATTTGGTTGTTCTTTGGCCTACATTATTTTGATTAAAAGCTCTTTTAATAGTACTCGCGCTTATATGCGCAACTGTTTTAACGATTATGGAACTTGCAATTACATATTTTGAACGGCACTCTATCGTTATAAAATTTGAACAAGGATTAATTAAAATAATTGCTATTACTTTTGGAATGACAAGGGCTTTCTTGCGTAAGAATGATGCCACTGTTTACTTTCTTTTAAATCGTAGAAATTGGTCTATTTTAGCAATAATCAGTGATATTTTTTGTAAATTCAATTCTACTTAAATAACTATTATCTAATATTCAAATTGATATAATTAAGCTTTTTTATAATATGTGGTATTGACTTTATTTTGACGCTTACAGTATATACTCGTATATAAATATTATTTATTACGTATCTGGAAAAATATAATATGCACCTTATTTGGACCATGAGTTGGCATGTAATCGTAATCAGTTATACTGTTTTTATTACGAAATTTAATTGAATCATTGATTCTTGAAAAATATCGTCCCTTTCAAAACGTGCCAATAATGGAGTACCATGCAATGAAGCCCATCGGCAACATTATGAGCCACAGAAACACCATCACCACGGAATTTGGATTTTAGGTGACAATATATAGTTGAATGATTCGGTCTATTTAAAGGTCTGATTCAGTAAAACTTATAAAACGTTTTTATGAAGAGTTTGTGGAAAATCACTCAAATAATATTTCGAAATTGAGTGATTCTCATAAAAATATTCTAGGCTTATTTTTTACATTACCAACTATAACATTTTCTCAATCATTGTTTCAGCTATACTAGATACAAATTTATATATTGGTTTTTAATGATTGCTTAATCTCTATGATTCTTCGATCTAATCGATGATTTCGATGGAAATTTATATTCCGAAAATGCTGGCAATAGTTGTTAAGCTGGTAAAACCTAATAGTGACGTAAAAATATGGTGATTCGATTTGCGTCATCAAAAATAAGTTGCGTGACTTCGAATTGAATCGTTGATGTTTCGTTTTGCGTCGAAAAAATACATAATTGTGGCTTCGAATTGCGTCGTTAATGTTTCGTTTTGCGTCGTTTTGGTCAAACACAAATATATGTTTATGTTGATTTTTTACATGTATGAATTGGCTTTAATTTATTTTTTTACTTTACGTTATCTTTTTGTTGCAATAAATTTTGAAAAATATACCTATGTTTCGCATTGCGTCCCGTTTGGTCGGTCCCAATTAACGACGCAAGTCGGGGTATTAGTGTATGCAGTTATGAGCAAAATATGTTGTAAAGAGCACAATATGCAAGAATATCCAGTGAAATATGTAATTGTGAGCTAAATATGCAAAAATATGCTGTAAAGAAATAAGAAACGATATTTACAAGATATTTATGTGTGTATCGTCAACAAATCTGGTAATATGATATATGTACATCTATGTCGATATTTATGTGGATTTGGAATTGCTACTTAAATAACAGCTATGAACACTAATGGGCCGATCTTTATAAAATTACAGCGATTTGTATATATATGATGATTTTTGATGTACTGATAACGATGTTTATATGAGATTTATGAGAATTTAAATGATTTTCGATAGTCTTTATATGGGTGCTACGACTAATTATGGACAATCATCCATAGACGATTGGAACTTTATGGAATCTATGGTACACAATGGTTTAACAATGGAAACGGAGCCACCCTAATGTACATATACTTATATATACTTTTGTATGCAAACTCACACACTCGCGAATACTAATAGCTGTGAGTTATGTAGTTTGAATGCTTGGACCACATCACCACCCAACGACAGTAATATTGATGTGTGATTTCATGTATAGGGTTAACTGAAACGACACAAGTATTGGAAACAGCTTGGAAGTTGCTTTAAAAATATTTAAATCGTTGTGATGTGGACCATAAGTATGTACTCAGAATCGTACGGACGGCATTTACTGCAATGGAATAGATATTCACTTGCAAGAACGTCAATCTATATATGAAAACCAAATGCTTACAGAACTCAACAATAGAGCCCAACTAACAGTGTTTTCAACTATCAGAAAAGTGGAATAATTTCTACAAAAAGGACAATTTTTTATTTAATTATTTACACTTTGTTATTTTAAAAATAAATTGTTAAATTAAGTAAACATTGTGCAATTTTAATAAGTGCTACTAAACTTCAACTATAATTTTAGATTAATGGGAATTTGTGGATACCAGATAACGCACTATAGTATTTAAAAATCCGACTTTTTATAAAACCGGTTTTTGGGTTACTACAAAAAATGTTATTTTCACAACCCGGATTTGAATACGGTTTTAGCTGATAAAACCGATTTTTTATTTTATGCGATAATATTAATAATAATATAAAAAAAATGCATAAAAACTCATAATAATCAAAACTCTTTTTAATAAACAATTAATTTGTTCTTCAGAGCGAGTTAGTACTACTACATAATAGTAAAGACTTTTTAGAGACCTCAAAGGCTATCTAAATATTCTTAATAAAATTGCTTTATAAAAGAAAAACGTGGTAATATGAGTCGAAAATATATCCTAATGAGTTGAAATCGATCTTGGAGCCAAAAACTTTTATTTTTTTACGAACAGGCTCTGCTCACTTAGTATTAGTTAGATTTTAGAACATATTTTAAGAGGAGAGAGATTCTATACCAAAGTTAGAAAATATTGTAAAAATGTATACAAAGCTAGCAAAACAAGCGAACAACTTAGAAAATATCATGTTTAAAACATCGATATCATGTTGAAATTCAAAATCAGAAATATTAGAAACCAAATATAATAGATCGGCCCATTATACGCCATAGCTCCCATATAAGGACCAGTTCCGAAAAACCCATTAACCTACTACTTACGAAACAAAATATTATATAGAAATATTAATAAAATCGGTCCAACAAAAAAAGTTTGGACAAAATTTAAAAACAACTAAAACTCGACAGAGCCTTAAGGAGGAGGAGAGGAGAATTTTCCACAAATATATATATTGTTAATATCAATGTCCAAATAAGCTCAACTGGTAAAAAGTTTTAGATCAAAATATATGCAAAACTTGTTTCTCAATACGTGTTTGAATCTAGAAACTTACCCTAAACGAATCAACAAAAGATTCGGCACAGCCGAATACAACACTCTTACCTGTTGAAAAAGATCGTTGATTAACTATTATTATACCTTGCACCACCATAATTGGTGAATGCGGGTATATATAAGTTTATCATTCCGTATGTAACACTGAGAAATATTCATCTGAGACCCAAATCTAAGTCGATTGAGCTATGTCCGTCTGTCTGTTTCTCTGTCTGTCTGTGTAAAACACTCTCACGTCCAAAAGACACAACCATAATCAACAAAGTTTAAAAAAAGACGTTCTCCTAGGCAGTTTGGCATAGAATATCTTCAAAATCATTGTAGTAGAACAAGAGCTATGGATCAAAATGTGAGACAATCTCCATAAGAATTTAATATTTTTAAACATTTTCCTTGCAATTTTTTTTTAATATATTGCAGATATTGCAATGAAATTTTGTACATGTTATTTCTATGATAAAAGAAGAAAGTGCGAGGAAAATAGAAAGAATCGGTCCATGATTTCTCATAGCACTTATACGAATTACTTCCCGAAATATGGTTTAATGATAAAATAAGTGTCATGTAAAAAGAAATCGCAAAAAGAAATTTTGTTTTGTTCAGTCCATGTTTGACCATACAAATACAGTTACCAGGTTAAAATTCGACACAAATAATTCCTATGGATATATAAATTGTTGTACTAAATTTTATGGTGGTCGGTCCATAATTGGTCATAGCTCCCATATAAGGACCTCATCCGAAAAATCATTTATCCTTATATTTATCTTATAAATTACAGTCCCAATTTATCATCATTCGTGGTTCTTTTTACAAGCACCAAGCACTCGAAGAAATAGGAATAATCCATTTTATTTTCACGTGATTTTTTCTTTTTTTAACATAAGAAAAACATTAAACTAAATATCTTGTCCTCAAAACAGATGATAAAAGAAGCAACTTAAAAACTAATAAACAATTGTAAATATTAAAACCTTATCGATTTTTTTACATTTCCTGATAACAATACATCCAAATCTCCAAATAGTTAATATAATTAAATAAATGGACCGATTACCGTTTACAACACTAAGTATTTTGATATTGTATGATGTAAACTGCGATTACGATTCACAACACTTATCGGCTTAATCTTAAATAAATGCAGGTTGTGTTGTGGCCGTGACAACACAACATTTTAGTATTGTGAACGATAATCGGGGCCTAATATAGGTACCCAATTAGAGCAATTCCTACAGACTAAAACCTTTCTCGACTCAAGACTTTACACAGATCCCTTTTTATACTCTGTTTCTTAACTTGAGTTGAATATGGAAAAATGTTTTTTTAATTCTATAAATTCTTAAAATGCACTCTATATTGATAAATTATGGTGAAAATTGGTAATTATATCAATGATGGTCAAAATTAGATAAATTTTCTAAACATTTGAAAAAAATTATGTTGTTTGTAAAATTCCCTTTTAAACAATATATTAAATGCTAAGCTATTAGTTGAAAAAAAAAACACTGGATAAGGATATTCTAGTCCTATAACCAGTGTAGTTTTTGTATTTCTTATTATATTCAGGTGGAGGGTATTTAAGATTCGCCACAGCCGAATAATGCTCTCTAACTTGTTTTTTATACATACATATACGGTAGAATTTTAAGAAAATAGGTTTTTATTATTCAGCTTCAGAAAAAAGTGGAAACTAATTTTAATAAAACTTCTTATGTCTATAGAAGATGTAGAGTAGAACTTTAGTATTGAAAAAAATTAGAACGGCGCACCGGTGCATTATTAGCAATGTTTATCCGTTTAGAGTTTATGGCGCATATTCAGAAATCGTAACTAAAGTCGAAACTTATTAAACAGAAACTAAAAAATAGTTCACAAATAGTTAAAGATCTTATTCACAAATCATAATTAACTTATCCCCCGTTGCCACATGCAAGTGCAATACAATTACAGTTTTTTACTAACACAATCATATTTTTTGCACTTACAGCTCAACTTGCGAAAGAATTTGGTTGTAAGCACTTGCCGTAAGTAGAATGACAAATAAATAAACAGTGCTACCAGTGTTAAAATAAAAGTTATGTTTATAACAAATTTTCGGGATTTTACAAAAAATTATTAAGAAAAAAGAACAAAACTATTACATTACACATCTTAATAGTATTTTTAAATATTAATTTCATGCATTTATTAAAAAAAATTGTAAATTACAAAATTTTTTCCGTTTTTTTTTCTTTTGACAATACGGCAATACTGGATTGAAAATTAACAGAATTGTATGAAAAAATTTTGTTTGAAGTTTCTTTGCTGACGGCATTTCAAAAATAAACTTGCGCTTGCTAGTGTAGCCACTCAAACAAATATTGTTGTTTTTCGGTATTTTTCGTAGATAATATGTATACTCAACTTGCAAGTAATTACTTGCATGTGGCAACGGGGGGTTAGCAACTGCTTTCAGCTGTTAAAAGAAATGCAACACTGCATTTAGTAGATTTTTGTTGACGAAAAACACATCTCTAGTTTGTTTTCTTTTTTGTGATTTTTTTTTTGTCAAAATGGACACAATTAGCAAAGAAAATAAGATAAGTTTATTATTATTGTTAGAAAAAATATGATTTTATTGCTGTGTGTATTTTAGAGACTCAAATTGGTCGCCAGATGAAAAAACTACATTTAAAGAATTGGTGGCCAAATATGTTAACATCATCGACGACAAGAAATAACATCAATCAGCTGTTCTTTAAATGTAGTTGTTAGTTGACATTTAGTTACAGCTTTACCCATAATTAAGTTGTAACTTTTCGTGCTGAAAGTAATCAACTAAGAATAACTTAAGTTGGTACCTAAAAAAGTTTCAACTAAAAGTTATCATTTCTGAATATGCTCCTATATATTTATATATTCCAATAGTTTTAACTCTCCAAACTCCGTATTACCATAGTTGTGAAACATATGTATTTATGTATATTTTTACAACATGTAACTACTGTGCAAACACATATTACCAGGCAGGAGTAATAATATATTAAAGGCTGGAAAATGGGTGAAGCTAGATGAGTGTGGAGTGATGTTCCTTTTGGACACTGCACTAAATATGTGACGCGGTCATTATTTGTTTTATTCAAAAGAAGTACACAGATGTTCATATACTTTCATACATTAGGGCGGTATTTAGTTTCAGTACCTCAAAGACAATTAACACAGGCGTTACTTGTTGGTACATAAAGCAAAGTTTAAAATAATTGAGTTTCAGCTTGCTTTGTTATGAGTTTTAATTATTAATTAAAATTTAAGGGTAAAATTCGTTGATATTATAAATATGAAACTAGATTGAATACTTTAATTTTAGGTTTAAAACAAATGAAAAAAAAGCTAAAAAAATTAAAATATTTGGCTTAAGTCTGTTTTAGTGACTTTTTTCAAATCACTATCAAAATTTTATCACTAATAGAATTTTACATTCGGATTAAAATAAAAAAATAAAATTGGGGCGGTCACACCTATTTTCGACTGGGCGGGGCTCCAAAGTTTGTAATATATTAAGCTATAGTTATATGGACCACCTATTGATAAATTTTGCACAATTATTTTTTGAACCGAAATTTTTTTAAAAAATCTAAAATATCCGGGAAAAAGGTCTATATGAGTAAGTAGATAAATTACAATATTTTCAAGTCAAGAAATTAAGCTTTAATTGAAGGTAGAACATGACCATGTAGGTAATATAAATCTGAAGATATTAAAGAAAGATTATGACATTTCACCATAAAAAATACAATCTGTACTATGCGAAGCCGGTGTTCTGTGTATCAAGGAGGCCGTAGGCCGGCAATACAGGGAAATCTGTACTATGCGAAGCCGGTATTCTGTATACCATAGAAGAAAAAATCCTATCTTGTATACAAAATTTTGAAAAAATGTGTTTTTTGAATTTTTCAGATCTTATAATTCTATGGTTATAGTACCTACAGACACATGTGATACCTAAAATTAAAGCTTAATGTCTGGGATATTTATATTATTAACTAAAATAACACTTATATAGACTTTTTTTATATTTTTTTAGATATTAAAAAAAATTCGGGTAAAAAAATATTATTTTCGGATTTAACCCATAGTTGGCCCATATTTTATAATCATTTAATTTAATGTATTACAAATTATCAGAAACCCAGTAGTTCCAGAGATATAGGCCTATATATTTTCAACTTTAAGGGCCCGCCCAAATTTTTTTTTGCTGTCATCTAGAGGAGAAGCCCTATTTGATGAGATGTGTCTTTTTTTTAGCAAAGTCGCTAAAACCGACTTGTTCCAAATATTTTTGTCCATAAATACCCTAAACTGGCAACACTGTTCTTCAATGTAAACTTTTAATGAACTTTTCTCATATTGTAGAACATTACTTCAAAAGACACGCAAAACTTCCATTTTTCCCGATATGATCTTAAAATTAAAGTACTTTTTAAATTCATATTTGTATAATTGCAAAATATGGTGAATTTCACGTCAAGTGACCCAATTTTAAAAATCGATGTCTTCCGATTTGGATGAAATTTGCACCAAGGTTTTTCAGTTATATATTAATTTTATTAAATTATTTATTATTATTATTCTTATTTAGTATTATAAGTAATAAATAGAAAAAAGATTAAAATAGTGCATATGGTACAAATTGAAACACTTTCTTGCATCCCATTAAGTGACCACAAAGCTCTTAAAGGAAATGGTCTAAAGTTTCTTTTGAGGAAAAAATAAAAAAAAAATGGGGGAAAATGAAAATGATACATGTGCCAAATATTGAAAAATCCTATTCTTGAGTAAAAAAATAATTTTTTTGATAGATATCCCACTCGCATCCCATTAAGCGATTATAAAGGCCTTAAAGTAAATTGTATAAACTTTTTTTTTTTTTTTTAAAAAAGGGCCCAAATTGAAAAAAAAAATTAAAAAAAAATTTTTTTTTAAAAATTAAAAAAAAATATTTTTGAAATGATTGAAGAAATAGCCTTTTGACAAATCGATTTTTAAGATTGGGTCACTTGACGTGAAATTCACCATATATATTTCTGTGATTACAAAACGAACAAACCAATTTTCGTTTATTTAGAATAACAGCTACAAGAGATACTAAAAATTCCAATCGCGACTCTCACTTACATACATATGTAGCTATTCAGTTTGAATTGCTAAAAAATATAAGTAGGTGCATGTAAATATAAATGATGAGATTAAGTCTAATTTAAGAAATCGATAATTAAAATTTAAATTTTAAATCTTTAAGAAAAACATTTCTTGACCCTTGAATATTGTCTCATAAAGGTACCATTGAATATATTTATATGTATATTTAGAAATCAGAAATTGTTTTTACAATATTCTAATAATTCTTTAGAACTTTGACAATTGCCCTAATATATGTATATATGTACATACTCGTATGTATACATATGTATAAGTACGTGCCGTTTGGTTTTCATTTTATAACGATATGCTGAGACGCAAATTCGCGCTGGACAATATTAAGCATACATCAGCATTTGGAGGACATTTCCTTTAGCAAAGCAAAAACAAAATCGACATCAGATACATAATCTTGAGTCTTATTAATATGTAGCAGTAGCAATAGCTGTGCGGTGTTAGTAGGACGAGAACACCGAAGTAAAACGATATGTAGGGAAAGGACAACAACTGAACACACAGATACATACCGATGTACTAACATACATACATAAGTACAGATGCACATGCCGTTGAGAATGAGATGGTAAGTGGTTTGCACATATTTGCTCGTTTGATATTCACTGAACACATATTCACACTGAAGAACACAACACGACAGGCAGCCAAGTACGAGTGTAAGTTAGTATGTCTGTATGTCTGAATGTATGTATGTACGTATGCATTATTCGCTATTAGTCAGACCTAAAAAACTAACGGTTGTTTTGGCTGTTCAACGGAAGGCATTGGGTTCTATACCTTCTCATCACATCTCACACCACCGAATTGTACGAGTACAACATAAGCACAATTCAACTAGAGCACAGTCATCATTAAGCCAAGCCAAGTTAAACAATGCTAATGCAGAAAACGGTCGAAAAGGTTTTCTTTTTTTTTTACATATTGAGTTTCTTGATGTCGATTTCTTCACATACGTCTTTTGGCACGGATACAGTTTTCCATTTCGATGAGAATTCGCGATTGTGTGCATTCAAGTGGACGTACAAGTGTTGCCAACGTTGTCGCAATGCATGCCCGCCACATCTAATTTACCGTGCTCATCTAAATGCCGAAAGTACATATAAAGGAATATTTATGTATGTACTTCTCACACACGGCGTCTCATCGCCACCAATGATAACTAGCAATGACACACAATCAAATTTTGTTTGGTATATTCGTTCAAACACATTTACAAGAATTGTGCGGCAGTTATGGGGTAACTCTGTTGCTTTAAGAGTCAAAGCAAATTTTGCGCCAAATCGCGATTTCTACATCTTTCATATTAGTGAGTAGTGGCTTTTGCCTTGGAACGTGTACTTGTATGCCCTCGACAAGTGGACTACATGCATGAACAGCACCACCAGCCTATGTCGCAGCCGTTGCAGTGGCAGTCACCGCACAACGACAAAGGGCGTCGTACTCATAATAACTGATATCACTGCAGCATATTTCCAACAAGGAAAAAACAAAAGAGCAGAGAACAACATCCTCTTTCCCTTCAAATACCACCAACAGAACACAATACAACTCAACTCAACTCGTTCAAGAAAGTAAACTAGCACATTGCCTGTTCTTCTTGTTCTTCAGCTTCCTCCTCAGTTCAAATACAACAACAACCCGAAAAAATTATACTTACTCCTCATATGGTACTTCAGCATTTTCCTGTTCAGTCAAGTGACTAACAAAAACCAAAATGACGTTGCGACATTTCGCGCCTTTTTTCAATACATACACCGATTGCTTGAATATACGAGTATGTATGTACGCCTGAATGTTTAGAGGAATATGTTTGTCCAATAGACTGCACCAGGAAAATGAGTTTGCGAAATTTAAAAGTGCGAAGCAAAAACTGAATATTTCTTAAATGTGTGCGAAAACTTTATGTTTTTGAATAATTGAATTATAACTCTGACAATTTAATTATTATGTATTCTGATTTTCATCGAACTTTTGTGATTGATTATTACAGTTATTCCAAGCCAAAAACAAAATAGTAGTTCAATGTTTATAAATTAAAATAAACTTAAACAAGTAAACAAGGTCAAAATGTACATGTACGGAAAGTTAAAATTAATATTTTTTAAATCTTTGATATTTCTTTTATTTCGGCTCGAGTTCATTAAATTTAATTTTCATTAAATTATTATTTTTACTGAAGGTAGGAATTGTTTTTACAACATGAAATCTTATCTTATTTAACAGTTTTTGATAATTTTTCTTGGCTGAGCTGGGGATTGAACCTGGGTTGAATTTACATGTTTCGAGAATCACCACATTCTCTCAGCAGAATTCTTTGCGTTCTAATCTCTGCACCACTGCGGTGCCCGCTAGCCAACAGTCAAACATCAATCCTTTAACCAGTTTTACCTGTGGTTCGAAATTAATATTTTTTATTTATTTATTGTATCTTCATTAAAAACGAACTAACAATAAAGGAGGATTCACCCATTTTGTTCGAACAACTTTTTTTGTATGAAGTTTGACGTCTCTCTTTTTGAGAGAGACAAAATATTTTTTAAGAACTTGAATTGGTTTAATTTTATATTTTTCCTGGACAAAAATGAATTGAGTTGCCAATAGGTTATATTTTTTATACAAATAACAATGCCTTATATATGTATATTCATGGTCATCAGCAAAAGCAACTTTTTTTCATTAATTTTGAATTTGGATCTCTGATTTTGAATACACAATACTTTAAAATAATTTAACATTTGTATTTTAACACTTAAAACCCAAAGCAAAATAAGTCAATGGCCGCACTTGTTAAACTAATAGATTTTGTTTACATATGGCAGCTTAGTTAAATTTTAATAATAATTTGTTACTGTTGTCAATATACCACCTTTCTGAGAAAATATTTTTTAATTTGCTACCGTTTTTTAGTTTATAATTTTTCAATTTCCATTTATGTATTGGGTGTACATCTAAAAAATGCGGTATTTTTTTTTATTTTTTAGCTTTTATTTTGAAACATTTGTGAAATATAAATTTATTTAAAATATTGGTGATTATTAGCTGGCACTCGTTCGAATCTTTTTGGCGACATATGGATTCCGCACCAAAAAAGTTGCTCATCTTTTGAGTGGGCAAGGTCTAGACTATATGCAAGTCTAAAGAGGTAAAACTTCCCAAACACTACTTCCCAGTGTTGTCAGATTAGGGGGTTTCACCTTAGATTTAGAGGTTTATTTTCTATTTAGGTGCAGATTTAGGGGTTAATATTATTTAGGGGAAAATTTGGGGGTAAGAAAATTTTATTTAGGGGATTTAACAACTGAGCATGTCGAAGATACAGTAACGAAATGACGATTTATAAAGTAATCTGGCAACTACAAACATTAAACATTTTTCGATGCAAATAGAAGACATTATGCTCATTAAGGAAAATTGCAAAACTTTTACTTTGGAAATATGTTCCCAAATAAAAAAGCGACTTCCAGATAATATTGATCTTATGGAAAAATTGTCACTGTTTTCCATCGAAAATGCACAGAAAGCTAAAAAAAACCAGACATTACTATCATTTCAAAAACATTTGTGAAGATATCGATGCAACTCTTAGTGAGTGGTTCAACTTGCACTTTATATCGTGGAGTAATACGACCTCTTTAAAAAAAGTTTGGTATGAAGTTGGACAAAAGAGGGATGCTGGCAATAACCCAAAAATTTGCAGAATTAGTAAACTAGGATTATCTTTATTACTACTACCTTATTCCAATGCATCAGTTGAAAGAGCTTTCTCTATGTTTAATAAGGTAAAAAATAATGTGCGAAACAGAATGAATATTTCAACAGTTGAAAGTATTTTAAGAGTTAAGTTAAACAATAAATGTCAAGATTTAATTCCAACACCTGAAATGCTCAAACTTTTCAATTCGAATGCTATATACACAGCTCGTGAGAAAGACTTTGCAACTCTTGAAATTTTTGGAGAAACCTGATTTTAATAAAACTAACCATCTGTTCGTTTATACATATGTATATAAATTGTATTCCTAATAGTTCACCTTACGTAAGTTCATAAAAATGTAAGCGAAGAATAATTCAAATGTTTTTTTTTAATAATTAGTAGAGTATATTATATAAGAATAATAGTACCTCAATTCAAATTTAATAGAAACATTTAATAGAAGCATGAAACTTTAGGGGGTTTTTAAAAAAAAAGTGTTATGATGGAATCTAACGCTCTCATGGCTGATCGCGTAGTATGGATATTTTGAATGAATTCAAATGATTTTACAAGCTCTTGTTGAGTTTGACAACAATATCTATGTATTATGTACATACATACATATGTATTCGACGTTTTCGAAGCAAAATTAATGTTATCGATACCACATTTTTAGGTTATAAACTCAATATATACAACCATGTCACAGAACTCAATTCCGTTCGAAAGTGGTTTTGATTCCGTTAATTGAGTCTTTAGAAAACGAAAAACGAATTTTTTTCGGAATGAAACCACGTTAGATTTCTAAAGCGAAAAAAATCATACTACTAACTTATAATGACAAATTAATGATTAATTTACAACAAGTAAGAAAGTATAGTCAGTCAAGCCCGACCTAATAAAACAGTTTTTCAGATATGGGCGCTATATGGGAGATATTACCCATTATGGACCAAAAATTTAGTGCCATGACTTCCGTGAATAGAAATATTATGTGTGTTAAACTTTATCTCGATATAAATACGTTTAAAAGATTTATGGAGGTTAAAGTGAATTACGAAGAGGGTCTTATATGGGAGTTTTGACTATTTCTGAACTGACTATTATAAAATTAGGTGTCATCCTATTTGTACATAAGAAACTCATTTTTGTTAAATTTTATTCGGATACCAACATTTTTGAGAGATTTATGGTCCTTAAAGTGATTTTCGGAAGTGGGACTTATATGGGAGCTACGACTAATTATGGACCGATCTTCACGAAATTTGTAGATGTGATTTAACTTCATTTATTACTTATTTGTCGTGAAATTTATTTGCATACTTGCATAATTCAATGATTTATGACCGGTAAACCCCAATTTCGGGAGGACATTTGTATGGGGGCCATGTGAAATAATGGACCGATTTTCACCAATTTCAATCCCATCCATCCTTGGAAAAAATATCACGTACCAAATTTTTTGAAATAACTTCAAAATTGCGACCTGTACACAAGCTTTACATGAACAGCCCGCCAGTCAGACGGACGGACGTACATCGTTAAATCGACTCAGAAAGTGATCCTAAGTCGATCGGTATACTTTAAGGTGGGTGTGGGACCAATATCTGTGGGCGTTACAAACATATGCACAAATCCAATATACCCTCCCTACTATGATGGTGTAGGGTATAAAAATTAAAAATATTTACACAGCACTGGAATATGACAGAGGATCAGATGCATTCCTTAAATTTCTTCTTCGTAGCTTTTCAACTGCGTTTCCATGTTTTTGTTCATTTAAAACAGCAACAATTGAAATTCCGGGCATTTTTAAACAATTTTGTTCACTTTTATTTAAAATTTTTTTGTTAACGCTCTTTTTGTTCGCTTTTGTTATACTTTTTATACAAAAATCATATGTTTTTTTTTTTTTGTTTATACATAAGTTAAAAATCGAGATTTAAAAATTTTTTGGGAATAAACAAAATCTATTGGAATCTAGAGAACGCAAAGTAAAAACGATCGATTTGCAAATACGGAATTGAAATCATTCCCATCGAGTTATGTCACTTGCCTGATATAAATGAATTTCATTAAACTCAGCCAATTTAAAAAAACAATAAAACATTTGACACATTTTTGAAGAAATTTCTTTTCTTGAAAGCCGTCTGAATTTCTGCAAAGTGTACGTACTTAGTGGTGAAGAATGGTGGGCAAGATCCAATAATTTCTTAAGTGCATTTTGCTAGACGAACTTTTAAATAATTTTTTATTTCTATAAAATATTAATTATTTTTTTATTAACAAATTTTCTTAAAATGCGTATCCCTCTTAATGCGTTGTTTATCTTTCATAAAATGATACAATGTTATGAAATACTTAACCTTTATACTTATTAGTTAAATATTAATTAATATTCCGGGAAATTAAATTTTTCAGTTCCGTTTCCCGGGAAGAAATGGTCTAGTAAATCTCAAACCCTAATAGTAATGTATAGTAAAGAAAATTTATCATATATTTTGATTTAAAATTTTTTACCAATCCTGGGGCCAAATTACCGCATTTGATATCGAGTAAAATTTATCGTAATTTTCTTATTTGAGATTATGGCATTAGATATCGAGCAAGAAATTTAGTACATTTTATCATAATTTCGATATCGAAATCATTTTTCGATACGATAGCTCATTCGATCACGAATGCGGTAATTTGGCCCCAGACTAATTGGTTGTTTTTGGACATTGTTATCAGCAATAACTATTTGCTGCAAATTCTTTCAAGGTCACCCCGTTTAGGATAGTCTTTTAATTGTTTTTAAATAACAGTATTAATGTCATAAATTTAGTTCCGATATCAGTGTTGATAAGAGATTAAAAGAGCTGTGGCGTATATTCGACTGATCTTTTTATGCAAGGATTATTCACGTCATAATTTCAACTTGATAACGATTTTTATAAGACTACTTTAGTGATTTTCGCACGTGGTGCTTATTTGGGAGCTACGACCAATTATGGGCAGATCATCATAAAATTTGGTACGTTGATTTTCATGAATATGATGATTATTTATATCGACTCTTAACCTGATAATGAGATCCAAAACAATTTTATTAGTATATAAGTGATATTCAGAAGTGGACTTTATACGGGAGGGATCAAAATCGATTGGTTCGATTTATATATATTGTAAGATTTCTTTTAATGTTACTTGTTGGGAAACTACTTTGATAATATGCTTGAGAAAAATCCCATCTCAGTGGGCTATGACATAGAATTCTACACTAAGTAGCTTGTCGACATGGTAATCATTGATTGTTGAGTCAACTCGTTCAATAGATTTCATCGGGCGTGTCGGCAAGTTACAATAGTATAAAATATCTATATGTGTATTACTTAAGTAAATATTAACTTTATAACGATTTTTATATGAGATTTTTTCTGATTTAAGAGAAGATTCTGTATCATTGAACCATGTTATACATAGTTCATAATCCTCGGATGTAACGCCAATGCTAGGCATACATACGCAAGGGTGTGATTCCTGGTGAAGTGGCTCAAAGTGAAGTAATCTCTGAAATTGATTTTCTCTCACTGATTATCTAAAAATTCTAAGTATCTTAAATACGTCCCGGTTAGTTGGAGAAAGGCGGAAGTTATTTTAATTCCCAAAAATGGTAAAAGCCATGAGAGTGCGAAGGACTTCAGTCCAATAAGTATTTCATCTTTCCTGTTGAAAACATTAGAAACGTTCATCGACTCACATACGAGCATAATGCAAACGTTGACGAGTTCCTCACTACTTTTGAGTTGCCAGCACGCCTACCTAAAGGGTCGCTCAAGGGACACAGCCGTACATGAGGTAGTAAAGACCATTGAGAGATAACTGGAATTCGACATATACACAATGACAGTGTTTTTCGATTTAGAAGTGGCCATTAACAACGTGACAGCCTCTGCAATCCAATTTGCCCTAGAATATCTAGATGTAGAAAGGTTTATTAGCAGCTGGATAGTGAACATGCTGAAATCGAGAGTCTTAGCAAGTTGAACGTGGAACACCTCAAGGAGGTGATCTCTCCTCTATTTTGGCTGATTGTTGTTAACTCAATTCTTGTCAAATTGGAAAATGAGAGAATTAAGATTGTTGCTTTTGCTGACGATGTGGTACTGTTAGTATCAGTTATATTTTTAAATGTGATCAGTAACATCGTGACTAATGCCTTGGAATTTCTCGGTCACTGCGCCACGGATGGCGGACTGGGAGTAAATCCAAAAAAACAGAGTTGGTCCTATTTGCCACAAAAACTAACATACAAAGCTTCAGACTACTACGGTTACTTGGCTGTGAATTACCCCTATCAGCCAATACGAAATATCTAGGCATTATACTGGACTCAAAACTATCATGAAAAAATAATGTAGAATATAGGGTGAAGAGATCAACTACTGCTTACTACATCTGCAGCAAGATGTCCAGCGCAAAATGGAGCTTCAGCTTGTTAACATAATGTATACAGCTACGAGTATATAATGGATCCCTAGTGTGGTGGACTGCAACAAAAAGGAAAGGATCTATACAGAATTCAGAGATCTGCCTGCATTGGTATCACAGGTGCACTACATACTAGTCCTTCAGATGCTCCCAATACTATTCTGTACCTTACACCAACAAATCTACCAGCAGCGTGATGATCATGAATGTATGGACATGCAAACATTTTAAATTTTCTTCCCCCTTCATTATAGCAAACAACCGACTATACAAAACCCTTCACAGACTTTGATAAGATGTTCAAAATCATAATTTATGCAGATATGAATTAAAAGGGTTTAATGAATATAATCAGGTATGTGATGGAAATCGAAAACGAAAACGAGTGAATTTTTGAAGTCCATTTTAAAGTATTTCTAATCAAATTTTTAAAATGTTTGTTTTAAGATTCTCTTTAATAGCAAATTATCTTTATATTTTGTGGGATAAAACTGTTTCAATACAGAAATATTATGAAAAAAGGGTAAAGGGTTCAAAGAATGAGCGTGTCTTAGGATTCGGCGATTAGGGAAACGTAGAATTTTATGCGAAAGAAAGGCGGTACTCATGTTATCTAAATCCCATACTATAACATCTATTCTAGTCTGGCAGTGCAAAGAAGAACTGTCTAGACTGGGTTGTCTAACTGACAACCCTATCAACTGGGTTCCTGTGGATAGGGACTACTACGGTAATGTGGAGGTGCTGCAATTTGGACACTTGTAAGACCACTAGAAAAACGTTGTAAGCAGCCCCTGTTTTTATTATAGCATATCATATAGAATTATAGCAGCGCCACTGTCGAAGTTGCCAGGATCGTGAGAATTAAGGAGCAGTATTTCATATTCTCTCGGATTCGAAACAGGTTAGATTTTAGTTGTTTCAAACCTTTTAAACTCTCAACTGACTAGAGTCTTATCTATTCTAATCTCTGTCCTTGGCAGTAGTTGTTGGGCAGTGCGATTGCTCTGATCTAGTAATAGTTATGGATCATGCTAATTGACTACACAATGTATGGCAGGAATTAGATAGCCCAAGCTCTTAAGCAAGGTGCTCGTTACATTGATCGTTGTAGTCATGTAGGAGAAATTGCAATTTGTATGTTACTGCCAAGTTCATACAAGTATGCTCTTTGTAAGACATACCGAGTTCACATGCGTTTGAGTTAGTCCAAAGACATGTTAATTTTGAACAGATCTGCGCATTGTTAAGAGCCAATTTATCAATTAAGTGCAAAGATCCTGACCCTGCTGTGGAGAGTGAGCCCCATACTACCAAGTTTCACTATATCTAAAACCCTCAGTAAAGAACACATATGGATCAAAAATAAGTTCATTTGTTAACAAGAAAATGTATTTTCAAATTTAATTTCAAATAAAACAAAACAAATTTATACACATTGCTGAATCTAAACAATTTCAAATTATCAGCATTATGCTATGTCGATATTAATATCAATGTAGTGATTATGAAGCTTTTATGAGTAATATAATTACTTAAAATTCCCTTAACATTATAGTTTTTAATACAGCTAAATACCGGCAAACTCTGTGAGTTCTTAAAACTTTTAGTAGTTTATTATTTATATAACAGACTGACAACTCAGGACTAAAATTCGACCTTTTTAGTAACAATGGTGGAACTCGTAATAACTTGAATATTATAGAAGAAAGGAAATCAGGTAAGTTACGAATTTGATATATTTTTGATTAACATGTGTTTAATTATTAAATTTTTGTTAAATAGAGTTTTATTCTTTATAACTATCAACTTTTATAAATAGTTTACAAATTCCTAATTTTCACACAATTAACATCTGCATTAATAAACTCGGTTTTAACGAAATATCCGAACAACTTTTAATGATTCCACGTATATAATTTCAAAACTTTTCCTTTTTTAAACATAAACCTAGAAATACTACATGAAAACACTGTCTTATAGTTTCTTGAGGAGTGTAAGAATTTAATTTCTTTTAAGTACTGAATTCTTATATAATTTTTATATGATCCGAAAAGAGAACTTAATACATAAGAAGTAAAATGTGAATCATTTAAGATGATTTTCCTGCAGAAAAACCCGTCGTTCCACGAATAATTTTTGCAATTTTCGGTTAGAGTTATTACCAACACTTTTATATCCTCCGCATCGCTTGATAATTCATAGAGATGACGAGAATTTAAAACACTTTCTATTTGGGCTAACAGCGTCGCCATATCTTCGTATATTAATTTTGCCTCTATATTACTCGTTTTAGTTGGTTCTTAAGTCATTTTACAGCAGCATCCCCAATTCCTTCAAAGTGAGAAGCTCCCGGGGGAATAAAATGCCACTTTATATTTTTAGCGACAAGTTGTTCAGGTACTGATGGATTATTTTTCAGCGCTTCTACCAACAAAATTTGTACCGTTATCAGAATTAATATGTGCGCTCTCCTGTCCCTCCTCTCCACGAGAACAATCGCCTTAGAGCAGCAAAACACGCGCCCATACAAATTTGCTTACAGCTTCTAGATATACGGCTTTCGTTGACATACAAACAAATACTGCATAAAGGATATATGTGATTTTTGACCTTTTCATCTGGATACCCGCATTTGAAGTAGCCCTATATAATCCACACTAGTATGAGCAAAAGGTGGATCTGCTGACATTCTCTTGGGAAGAATTTCGTTCTTCTGGCGATATATTTTGCATCTCATACAATTTCGTATCTGCTTTTTTAAACAGTTTTTAGTGCCAGTTATCCAAAAGTTTCTCCTAGCTTACAGATTAGTTTAACACCACCCCGTAATGTTATAGAATGGGCCCAATTCAGCAAGAGATACCGGCAGCTACTAGAAAAATCGGATGTTTTCGTTCAAAAGTTAACTCCGAATTATATAGCCACTACTCGTAAAATCATTTTTTCATCATGAATTAAGGCTGCAAACTTTATATTTGGTTGGGTTTTTCCTATTATTTTTAAATAAAGCAATTTCATCCGAAAACAATTGTTTTCGAACGTTTTGAACCAGAAACATTTTTGTATCATTTATCTCTTTTATGATTAGGAAACTCAAACACTGAACTCCTCTTAGCTTTTTCATAAATCTTTGTACATATGGCACAACTGTTGTTAGCTTGTTATAGTTGGACATTCTATCAATTAAATCATCAAGGAAACTAGAATCTTGAGACTCTATTGTTACTGCAGTAATGTTTGTTTTTGTTATTCCGATTCATCTTCTTTTAGCCAAACTGGACCATGCCACTTTGTTCTAATGTGATTCCACTTTGCATTTGGAAAACACTCATGTGGAGCAGCTTCTTCTGCTTCAGCAGCCGCAATTTGAGTTATGAAATCATCTCCTAAATTGGAATGTAATATTTCTATTTCATTAAATTTTTCATTACCTAGATCATCGTCTACCTCCTCCTCTTCTGGGGGACTTTCTTCATTCTTGGTTTTGGTATCTTGAGCATAATCTTTGTACTGTAGTTCTAGTAGAAAACTATTTATATTTCGCTCGTCGTATAGTTTGTCGACTATTCTCGAAAACAGCAACCTTCTATTCTCGTACCTATTTTTGAGAATTGTTAATGCAGCTCCGTCACGTGTAAATGCTGTATTACTATACTTTTGAGCCTGCATAGGTTTTCGATATTTGAAATTGATTTATTCGAATCCAACAAACAAATCGTGGAACGACGTCCACTCAGCAATCATACCAATAAAAATTGTACTTGCTGCGCTATATCTTTTTACCTCATCAGCTCTTGCAGCCAATTCTGTCGCTATTGCGTAGAACTCTTCTCTAACCGCTTTAAATTCGACCTCTAAAAAAGATGCACACTTGGCAATCCTAATTCTACATTGAAATCTTTTTTGATAAGCTCTCCTACTGCTCTGCTAAAAGAAAAATTAAAGTTATCTAAATTAACTTTAATTTGTCTGTTGCGTTATTGCTGTATAATAAGGATTTTATAATGAATTCGCCTTAAAGCAAACTTAAATTACGATTGTAAGTTATTTATGACAGCCTTCGACTGTATAAAGAACAATAGTATCCGTTATACAAATATTTAAAGTCCATTGTTTTAAAATTAAAAACCCACGTACATATAATATATACTTCAGGGACGATGCGGTTCGGTTTTACGTTATCCAGTTATTCTAATATTTTTTTAAACCATCCACCCAAGGAAAATTTTTTCTCCATACAATCTTGGAGCATTCTAATGTTCAGAAGCACAAATACTATCATACACAATAACTGAGGATGTAAGCCTGAAAATCAGTGTTGCCAATTGTTGGAGAAATACTCTTTTGACAGGAATTTTCCAAAAAAATTTACCTGTAGAAAAAAGGGACATATTTACTAATATTGTGTGATTGGTAAGATTTTTTTTAATAAAAAATAAAAAAGAAATTCTGAAAATTATGATAGAAATTTCAAAACTTTTCCATAAATTGATGTCTAAAATAAAAAGGTATATTTTGCATAGCATATTATCATATATCATATATCATAATATAATATAATTATAATTTTCTGAATCAAATAATGTCCTTTTTTCTACGATTGAAATTTTTTTGTTTTCTAACGAAACAATTTATTTCAGACGCATATATAGAAATTTAAAAAAATGTTTTTTTATATATAATGCTTTTATTATTATTATTATCAGGGCTGTCACACATTTCGTTCGTAGTTATTATTCCGATCTATTTTGTATTATGATCATCTGATTCAGTTTTATTTAATAATTCAGATTTTTTTTTGATTATAGTTGGAAACATTTTTTATATCAAATAAAAAGTCAAGTTTTTTGTAAAAAAAAAATTAAGCAATTGGGATACATACATACATACTTACAAACAAATATAAATTAAACTAAAAGTGGTTTAATTTTTTTAAGAAGAAGATTATGGAATTAGTTACACTTTTGATTGGAATGTATTAATTTTAAATGATCAATTATTTTGCATTTTCCCTCCATTTTAAGCTTTAGAGGAAATGATAGCAGTTTTTTGTTTCAAATGGTAAGTATTAAATAATTACATACTTAAAAAAATTTACCTACCTACAAGAAGGGATTTTTGAAAAATTTAACTGACAATACTACTGGCAACCTACCAGTTGGTTGGTCTTTGTTTTTATATAAATGAGCACAAGTCAGCTCTAGTAGATGTACCAACATTGAGATGACGGTGGACAACGTAAATGCACAATACCAACCATATTCCATATTTTCCTTTCTCTGTACTCTTTCCGTCTCGCCGTTCCAAATCTTAAGTATTTACATGAACACATGGGTACATAGAATCGCACACATGCAATGTGAGCTTTCGCTTCTGGCACATTCACCGTTTCAAAGACTCAATTGTGTTGTGGCGGTTAACATACATACATACATTCAAATATGAAACGCATCGCGACATACATCATCTATCGTAAGACGAACACTAATACTTCTCAATGTAGCCGTGTATGTATGTACACTGAAAAGAAATGTTAAAATTCAAACACATTACCGCTTCATTCTATGGATTTTGAAATAGTCAGAATATTTCCTGCGGTGCAGACCACTTTACACACGGACAAAAACGTATTGTTTTGCTTTCCGTTGATTCAAGTAAGCTTCTTTTTGAATTGAAATCCAGCAGGGGTTTAGAACATGTGCTATCACCATGCACGGAAAAAATCTACAAATGAAGTCACGGCGCCGACACAGAACTAAAGAAAAAATATACATATGTGTATGAATAAAATAACACAAGCGCAAAAAAAGGGAAACAACTGCATCAGTAACTCTGCATTCCAACAGATGAACAAGTTACAAATCAGTTCATTTGAAACTTTAGAACGCGTAATACTTTCTATCGGAAGGCCATTCTGTCATTGTGTTGTCCACGTTGTGGGTTGTGTTTTCTTCTGTTTTCGTTTTCGCCTTGTATCGTGTCGCAAGTTGTTTCGAGAAACCGGAACTTTCTTCTTTAAATCATTAACATCATATTGCTGCAGTAAGTATGTATGTATATGAAGATTGTTAAATACTTCTCCCTATCTACAAACGAAACACATTTATATATTTAAATATGACCGTTATCCAGTCACTCAGAAAATATTGGTTGCAAAGATAAAAAAAGAGTATAGATTAGGGATGCCAAGCGGGACTGGTTTTTGAAATCCCGGGATTCTGGATTTTATAAATGAATCGCGGGCTCCCGAAATCGGTATTTTCGGGATTTTTGTTACTTTTTAAAATAAGTTGGTTTATTAATAATAAACACTATTTATTTAAAAAAAGGAACTTATATTAAAGATAAATACATATGTTTGAAAACAAAAATTTTAAATTGATTAAAAGTTTATAAACCAATAATAAATAAGAAACATAATAATATTATATTGAAATTTTAGATTCACAAAAATGACATGCCTTTTCGCGTTTAATTTCTATATTAATTTAAAAGGGACAGAATATTATCGATCGGTAATATGGTGTTCACACATGCATTTTTAATTGAAATTTTTTAATTAACGCCTAATTAAATTCAATTATCCATACAAAATTTCAATTAAGATAATTGCTTTATTAAGAGTTAATTGTTAAAATTAAAAATACAACCCTGTGACAAGTAATAACTAAAATGGCATTTGATTCGCTTTTAAATTAATAAAGAATATTTTTAGGCTGAAAATTATAATATTACAACCAAATACAGTGCACTAGGGAAACATCAACTAATTAAAACCGCGGTTTAAATTAACGTTTAACAAATTAAAAAAAAAATGTGTTATTTTTCTGCTGTTTTTTTCTTTCCAACACTTGGAAGAGAGCCTTCCCTCTATTTATTTCATAAAATTTTAGAGTAGGTAATGTAAAAAATGGGTTGACGTTTTGGGATGTTGACGTAAACAAGCGTTGACGTTTTCCCGAGTGCACTGTAATTGTAATCTTTTTTGTCAGCTGCTGTCAAACGCTAATTAAATTAGTAATATTGAGATTGTGTGAACACTTTTTAATTAAACAATAATTGACTCAATTAAAAATACATGTCTGAACACTATATAAAACTTCTTAAAAATATTAAGGTATCTATAGATAGTAAAGAGAATCTTGATTTAATTTTGTTATCAATATATGAAGGTGACGAACGTGATTCTTGTATTCTGAATGCATAAAAAATTCATATTATTACAGACTCATTATAAAATTTACTCTTAAATTTTGGGGTTTTTTTTTTAATTTCAAACTGTTGCATAATGGTGGAAATTTCTATCATAACAGTAAATGCATTAATTTATATTTATATTTAGTATTAAGCTAATGATCTAACATTTCATGATGATGGTAATTTTCATAATATTGTTTTCTACTAAATTAATACTATTGTTACGTTTTAACCTATTAAAAACGGTGGTTTATTTTCTTTAAATAAACCGGATTCCTTTTAATTGCAAAATAAAAGGGTCAAGTAGTTTGAAAAAAGTAACTATAACGAGTCTTTATTTATTTAAATGTACCCAATACAAGTAAGAAAGTATGGTCGGTCAAGCCCGACCATATAATACCCTCCACCCAGTATATCAATAAAACAGTTTTTCAGATATAAGCACCATATGGGAGGTATTACCTATTATGGATCGATCATCCAAAAATTTAGTGCCATGACTTCCTTGAATATAAATATTTATTAAGTGTGTTAAACTTTATCTCGATATAAATACGTTTAAAAGATTTATGGAGGTTAAAGTGAATTACGAAGAGGGAGTTTTGACTATTTATGAACTGACTATTATAAAATTAGGTGTCATCATATTTGTATATAAGAAACTCATTTAAATTTTATTCGGATAACAAAATTTTTAAGAGATTTACGGTCCTTAAAGTGATTTCGGGAAGTGGGCCTTATATGGGAGCTACGACTAATTATGGACCGATCTTCACGAAATTTGTAGACATGAGATTTAGCTTCATTATTACTCATTTTTTGTGAAATTTGTTTGCATACTTGCATAATTCAAAGATTTATGATCGGTAAACCCTAATTTCGGGAGGACATTTGTATGGGGGCCAGGACCGATTTCCACCAGTTTCAATCCCATCCATCTTTGGGCCAAGAAAATATCACGTACCAAATATTATCGCAATATTTTCAAAATTGCGACCTGTACTCTGCGCACAAGTTTTACATGGACAGCCAGCCAGAAGGACGGATGGACATCGTTAAATCGACTCAGAAAGTGATTCTGAGTCGATCTGTATACTTTAAGGTGGGTGTTAGACCAATATTTCTGGGCTTTACAAACATCAGCAAAAATCCAATATACCCTCCCCACTATGGTGGTGTAGGGTATAATGAACACTCTGTCTTTTTAAACACTGTAATGTACATGAATACTTCGACAAAATCAAAATACAAGATAAAGAAGATCTTTTTTGAGTGTCAAGTGTTCAGGTTAAATAGGAAGAAAGAAAAAATTACATAAAACATACAAACTAGCGGGAGCCATTAATATGCCACTAGCTGTCAGTCGGGCGGCGGGGTTCTTGTTCGTGTTGTCCTATGTCCTGTTTAAAATTCGACATTCACAAATATTTGTTATAGACTCCCTAAACTACAACAAAATGTAGTAAAATCCGGTTGATTTAAAACAAAAGATGATGATAACTTGACCCGATATTTTCGTCATCCTAAAATTGTATAAATTTGACCACAACTGTACTACCGATCTCCTAGATGTTATGGAGACAGAATGCCTCTTAACCCACCCTTCCATTGATCTTATTGGGCAAAATTGAAATAAGATCCCTAACTCTGCTCACACACTTTCTCGCATCACGAAAACTGCAACAAAATATTTATATGTAGTTCCATAATTATATTTCTCATTTTATTCAAATAATAACTTTAAATTTAATAATCATATTATTTTAAAAATTAAAAGAACTGTTCTTAAAAAAAATAAAGAAAGAATTTAATAACAATATAAACAATTTTAAAAAAATTCTTTATGGCTGTACTAATATGTTTAGACTAGCTAAACCCGGTGTGCTTCGCTACCTCCCTCCCCCCCTCGTCATAAAATAACATAAAACGTATTTATATATTTACAAACATTTATTTATTTAATTTTAATGTATTTATTGCAATGCTTTAGGCGAGACCATGCCTCTTTGTCCACTTACATAGTCAAGAATTTATTATTTCATAAGAATATCCTATTGTGGAAATTTAATGACGATCGGTCCAGTAGTTAAAACTATATTACGATTTTTAATTTTCCTAAAAAGGGGCGTGGTCCCACCCACTTTTCTCCTGGTATTCCTAATTATGCCAATACCATATGTACCTCATATCATTGACGTAGATCAAAAAATGTCCAAAATATGGCGATTTAAATTTGTGGGTTATATGGGCGGTGCCACCCCCGTTTGTACAATCAAAACTTCATATAGCCTATTATTCCTTCCAGAGTCACAGTAATATGCTGTAAAAATTTCAGGCAGATTGGTCCAAGGGTTTGGCCTCCTATTAAGCACAAACATACAGACACACATTCATTTATATATATATAGATTAAAAGCAATATAATTTAAAAATGGGGCGAAAAATGGGGATTTGGTAATAAAAAAATGTATGTAGTTAAAAAGTATATAAAACTTTGGGTAAATACATATTACAAAAAAAGTATTTTGTATAGCAAACATTGTTAGTGGTATAAGTAAGTACCTGAATTAAAAAAAGGGGGCGATGAAGTAGGCGTGGTTCATAGTTATATGGCGACGTTAACAGTATTAAGAGCAATATACTACCAAATAAAAAAAATACGTTGGACTTTCAAAAATTTGGCGTGAAAAGGGGCGTGGCTTAAGAAATCTTTATTTTTACCTCGCCTGGAGTATATAATGTGTATACAATTTGAAGTAAATCTGTTAAAAACTATATGGAAGCAATTACATAATTTTTAAAAAGTGGGCGTAAAAATGGGCGTGTCCAAAAAAAGTACCCTATTAATCATACCAGAGTCCCAGTTAAATGCTGTGAAAATTTCAAAAATATCGATCCAGAGGTTTGGTCTTCAATTACAATATTTTAAAAAAGTGGGCGTGGTAAAAAAAAAGTACCCTATTATTCCTTCCAGAGTCACAGTAACATGCTGTGAAAATTTTATCAAAATCGGCTCAGCCGTTTTGGAGTCTATACGTTACATACATACATTAAATTATAGTGTAAATAAGTAACAACAAAAAAAACAAGTTCAATAGTCAAAAGTTATTGCGTAGTTACCAAAAAAAAATATAATGGCGCATATTCAGAAATCGTAACTAAAGTCGAAACTTACTAAACAGAAACTAAAAAATAGTTCACAAATAGTTATACTATGTTTCCACGGTACATGCTTCGCTCTCTATTCATGCTTCACACCCCAATCATGAGCGAAACAACTTGCTTCACCATACAAAATTTCAAGAGCGAATCAAGTAGATTCATATTGAATCTACTTGCGAAGCACGAAAAATTGCTCTCTTCTCTAATTTTTATCGCAAGTTTATCTGCACTAGCTGTAAAAATTTAATATTATTGTAAACAAAGCAAATTATTTTCTTGTTGCTGGAAGTAAAGAAAGTAAATACGTACGAATGTATGCTTTTTTTTCATATAAGCTAACTAATTTTCACTCAGTTTTTTTGTCCATTAAAAAAAAATATTTTCCACAAATTGTAAATTCTGTTTTTTTTTATTCTGTTTATTTATTAAAAACAACTGTCAAATCGAATCAAGTTTTTTGGTCATGTAAACAGCATGATTCATAAACATGATTCAGAGAGCGAAGCAGGTGATTCAAGTCGTCGTGGAAACATAGTATTAAAGATCTTATTCTCAAATCACAACTAACTTAGCAACTGCTTTCAGCTGTTAAAAGAAATGCAACACTGCATTTAGTAGATTTTTGTTGACGAAAAACACATCTCTAGTTTGTTTTCTTTTTTTTGTGATTTTTTTCGGTCAAAATGGACACAATTAGCAAAGAAAATAAGATAAGTTTATTATTATTGTTAGAAAAAAATATGAATATATTGTTTTGTGTATTTTAGAGACTCAAATTAGTCGCCAGATGAAAAACTACATTTAAAGAATTGGTGGCCAAATATGTTATCATCGACGACAAGAAATAACATCAATCAGCTGTTCTTTAAATGTAGTTGTTAGTTGACATTTAGTTACAGCTTTACCCATAATTAAGTTGTAACTTTTCGTGCTGAAAGTAATCAACTAAGAATAGCTTAAGTTGGTACATAAAAAAGTTTCAACTAAAAGTTATCATTTCTGAATATGCGCCAATATCATTATGAAGTCCGTCCGTAGAAAAGACGGAAATAAGTTTTTATAAAGACAAGCCACGCTTGGGTTTATGAAAGTGTTCGAAAAAATATAAAAATCATCGCAGATTTGAGTATGCGTTTCTATGCGTTTTAGTGCGTTCTTATGCGTCAGATGGATAATGCTAAATGCAACAGTGTGAGATAAAATCTCATTCACTAAAACATTACTGTTAAATTTAAAACACATATTTAGATATACTAACAACTTTTTTAAAGCGAGATAATTTTCAACAAAATAATCAAAATATTTTAACCAAAAAAAATTTTATGAATAATTTCAAAGTTATCAGCAAAAAATGCATATGTTTATAAATAAAAAAATATATAACATCATAAACAAATTGTACCAGAATGCATAATCGTATATTACAACACTTACTCGTATATGTATTACGGTTTAAGAACACACTTAAAGTTTTAGAACACTTTGATGTTTACTCAACGATGACTCACAATAAATTGATTTACTTGATTGGCCCCGTTAGTCTATTTATACAGCAATCATAATTTCTGGAAGGTTCGGAGCTAAGATACTAGAATGTTCATGACTGCAAGTCTAGAATGTTCGTGTCTACAATATTCAGCTAAAGTCGTTAAAACTTAATGTTGCCGTATTGCTCAGCTATAACAGGATGTTCTCAATAATGTTTGTCCAAAGAAGCTTTGGACAGAAAAATATATATTGAAAATTAAAAGTAGAATGTAATAGATTAATTAATAATCGCTAAAATATAAGAAATAATGAATTGTAAACACTTTTTAGTACCTACTCGCCACAAATTCCGAATAATTTAAGTTATTAAAAAAAAACGAAGATACTAACTAAAAATTAGAATTATATAGTCACTTATCCTACAACCGTCCTGGAGACCACTTGAATTTAATAAAAGCCCAACTCAACCAAATTCAAATTAATTACAATTTTATTATTAATTAAATACCAATAGGTAAGAATCCCAAAGTTATTTAATAAAAGAAAAACAACTCGCTAACTCCCTTTTCTTTTATTCCCCATAAACCCACAATTATAATTATTCTATATGAGTAATTATAATCCCAAATCTCTTTATAGCATCTCTGCCTCTTTCACAACATTTGGGTTAAATATATCAATTATATTCATGGTCCTTCGAGCCGGATCCAGCCGGAACCAGCGACCTATGGATCTACAGTCCATATTCAATGTTTATAAATTAAAACTTCTACAAATGCTTAACAAGTTGTATGTCGATAAACACGCCATATGTTGCTAAATATGTACAATTAAAATACAATTTCGTAACACTATAATTACAAACTAATTTTTTTTTAACCATTTTTCCTTTAATTTTGAACACGAATTATATCACCTTAATTTATTTCACCAATAAAGGAAAAATCACGCAAAGAAGGGTTAAATCAATTAAAGATTTTTATATAGAAATGTCCAAATTCCAAAAACTGTAGACATATCAAATAGTGCGTTCGAGTTTGGCAATTCAAAATTAATTTGAATTCTTTCACTTTTTTTCTTCGACAAACGTTTTAAAATTTAAATTTTTGTTGATGACTTTGTAAACAAATTCTAGTTCTAGATTTGTTAATCCCGAAAATCCCGGAATTTTTTAAACCAAGTCCCAGTATTTGGGATTTGTTGGGATTTCGGGATTGGCATCCCTAGTATAGATCTAAAGATCTTGCTGGTGACAATTATGGGTAGACCAAATGGTCGAAGAAACTAAAAAAAAGACTGATTTCTGCTTCCATTTTAAATTAAATTAAAGCCCACTAATATTAAATCGAGCCCACTCAAATCCATAATAGTCCATAATTGTTGGAACTTAGATTTTAACTAGATTTAGAGTTCATTAATTATTGTCGAAACATATTTTTTTTTTAATTTTTTTACTATTTAAAATGTTGTTATGATTTCTCTTATATTATTTTAATTCATTTATTTAAATTCATTTTAGTAACTAATTCAGTACAATGTTAAGTAGATTAAGCCAAAATTAAGAGCATCATTCTCTTTCTTCAAAACCGCTGATCTGGTGATGCCAGATCAAAAACAAAATATAATACACTAAAAAAAAACATATGTAATATGACAAATGTAAAATGTAGATTATGGTTTCTTGAATTTTATTTTGGATAATATATAGTATATACGACGGCCCCCTACTGTCTTCAACATATAGCGTTATTGTATTTTTTGATTGCTTTTAAGGCTCGTCATAAAATATTTTAACTTGATTTTGGTTGAATTATGTTTCAATTTACAGGAGATTTGTGGTTGTTATAGTAAATTTTCTCGAAAGTGGAGTGGAAACCTAATAACATGTTTTTTTTTTAACTGATATGTGAATAATTGTAGTTTAGTTTCGATATTTATAAGATATTTATGTAGAAGTGGTTTATATACTTGAACTATCACTGATTATGGACCGATCCTTATAAAATTAGGTACATTAAATGTGAAGATTTTTATCTATATATATAAAATACAATGTTTGTATGTTTGTCCTCTATAGACTCTAAAACTATCCAACCGATTTGACCCAAGCCGGTTTCATTTGAAAGGTTATACTCATAATTAGGTTTACGGCTATATATATTTCAAGTGGGCGTGGCCCCCACATAAATTGAATAGCATTATATTTCTTGACTATTGTAATAGCAAGAGTTTTGAAACATTGCAGTATCCCATATATTACTGATTTGAATACTCAGGAAAAAAATGGGCGTGATCGGACCAGTGTGCGTGTCAGTACCCATAAAAAGTAAATATTTAATATCATATATCTACAGTTCTATAATAGCCAGAGTCTTAGAAATTTGTGCACTTAGATTATATTATGAATAGTCATGGGAAAATTGGGCAGGATCATACCAGTGGGCGAGGCAGCTCCTATACAAAGTGAATATTTAGCTCATATACAAAATTAATATTAATCTTTTTATATAAAAATTAATGTTTGTATGTATGTCCTTTATAGACTCCTATGCATCTGATCATGAAATGATCTTCGGCAGAGTTGTTGTGCATGAGACCGGAAAGATTTCTTAGTTAGTATGACCACGCCTACTCTAACTGCCACTTTTTTTAACTGATTAATTGCTTCTGCATGGGGTATTACAGATTTACTTCATACAAATTGTATCCACATCTTACTGAAGACGAGGTAAAAATAAAAATGAATTGAATATTTGTGTAATGTCTTTATTTTAAATTTATTTTAATTGGCGTAGCAACGCGCGCATGGTACATACATATGCTTTCAAACAATATTATACATTTTGAATTCAAAATTATTATGAAAATTTAAAAACTTTTTTGCTCATCACTTTCTAAAAACAAAAATAATTACTTAATTTTGCAAATTCTTGCCATTTGAATTTAAACGTTTGCAGTTCCCAGTGCGACTTGCTTTTGCAATGTTCACGCGTCGGATTTATTCGTTCACGCACCGGAAGGAAAAACAAAAAATATTGTGTATCCAACAGCACTTCAATAAAAGACGAATTAAAAGGAAACACTGCAATTTCACAATTTATCAAAATGAGCAGAATCAATAAAATTATTTAAAATGAATTGAATATTTGTGTAATGTCTTTCTTGCAAATTTATTTTAATTGGTAGCATAGCAACGCACGCAGGGTACAGCTAGTTTTATAAAATCCAGTAGTTTTGAATATATGTAACTGATCTGTGTAAAATTTTGGTTTCAAATTTAGATTTTTTGGTTACTATTGTAGGATTATGTATTTTCATAGATGGCCCTTATATTGGAACTATGAGTAGTTATGGGTCGATCTTAATAAAAATCGGTGCAACGATTTATATATGTAAACACCGAAGATAACAGATGGCAACACAGAAGTGAACACAGAAGTCCGAAAAGAAACAAAGGAAGGAAGAAAATTTAGAAAGAAGTGTTTTTTTTAAAGTTGAAGATATAGTAGTCAGTTGTAAATAATAACTCGAAGTCGAAAGTTGTTTTTTTTTAAGTTGAATCAGTTGTATTAAAGTGAATTGTTTTGCTAGAAAAAGCTCATAATTAAATATATGAACTTTAGAATTTAAATATATTATCACGATTAAACTAATAATTTTAAAACTTATATCTAAAATAACTATTAAACTATTGATAAAAAAGAAGAATCTATTAAATTTAAAACTTATACCTATTATAAAAATTATCTATAAATAAATATATGAATAAATATTGAAAATAACTTTAATAATAAATAATAATTTCGTATTTTGAAATAAATTATTTAAATAACAAAGGGATTTAAAATATTCGAGAATTCCCTTTTACATATATATATATTGCGATTATTTGTGTACATGAAACTTATTTTTGCTAAATAATAAAAATACATATGTATCATAAAGCTATTCTCCGGGAAGAAATCGATATGGATTCTGAGGAATCATTTAATTTTTAGCAGAGTTTGACATTTTATTCTAAGAATAACTTGGTATTATTCATGGTGTTGTCTACAATATATTTAGAGAAAATAGCAATTTCGCCTTTAACTACAACGATTTTGCCATATTCATAGTTAGAGACATAGTTAGAGCGTTTTAGAATCTTATGGTCTATGACCAATATTTGATGTGTTACAAACGGAATGACGAAATCATTATAAAGAAATAATTATATAATGAAATAAAACATTAAATTTCTTGATAACGCTACTTACAATTCTTACTCAGAAGTACTTTATATTTTGACCTACAATGAAGTGCTTTTTAAGAGATTTTTCTTCTGCTGTTTTGACTAAATATTTAAATATTTAAACCATATATCGTCATATTCCATATTATCACCTTCGCCTAACCACATGCTGCATATTTTTCGCATTAGGTGCACTTTTGAACTTAATGTAACACGTTCATGTTGGTTTTGCAGTTTACTCCATGCATTTCTGGATGGGATTTCATTCCGAATATGAATAAGTTGGGAATCTTCTACACATAAACTTAAAACTGCAAATGTTTCCATATCTTTCTTTCTCAATTATCTGTGTCCTGAATTGGCTCTTGAATCACGGACCGCAGATCTTCCTTTATTAGATACATCTTCATCTTGAATTTTCAATTATAGTAATTGTCTTGATTTAGCTTTTCTATACCATAAAATCTGGTTTTGCTCATCTTGATTTATAGCCCTTGATTTCTGGAATTCCTTTATTGAATGTAATTCTTAATAAAATCCTCTTATGACGAATGTAATGACTCTCTTTTCTGAAGGTTTTCAGAGCAATTATGATTATTTTTTGGGGCATAAAGAGCGAAAACGCTCCGAAAAAGGTGTCAGAAAAGACTCTTTTCGGACGCATATGGCTTGCCGGGATCTTATTAATGAAATACAAATCATTAGTAAATAGCGGGCGAAGCTAGTTTTAGTATAAAATTTATTATATAATTATATTCTAATTTTATTATTCTTTATTATAAAATTTGGTCTGTCGATATTTCAATACATGATAATTACTTGTCTCGAAATTTAACTTGATAACGATTTTCATAACAGATTTATGCGTACTAAATGATTTTTGTAAGTGATCTGATCATTCAGAATGAGTATTTGGACCGAGATTTATAAAATCCATGAGGATTATTGATGTCGACATTTCAGCTTAATAGCAATGAGAGATTTATGCGTACATTAGTGAATTTCGGAAGTGGTCCCTACATTAGAGCTACGATCAATAATTAACAAAATTGACAATTTGGTATGACGCTTTTTATGTACATGAGCATTATTTGCTTCGAATTTTAAACTGATAATTATTTTTATATTTTATAACAGATTTGTGTTTTTCAGAAGTGGACTTTATATGGTGACTATGATCAAATATGTACCGATTCAAACAAAATATGATTTTTCTTTACACGAAACTATTTTTGCTGAATTTTGTATGAATATGAATACTGCTTTTCTATAGGTATTTATGTACCATATATTCCTAATAGACCTAACTAATATATCACCCATCTAAAATAATCATTAAGGAATTGGAATGCACTGGGAATATTGAAAATTATATATCAATGCGTTTTGCGGCAATATCTTTTTTTGAAATCCTTTAAAATAAAATTCTTCTAAAATTAATTCTGTAAATGAACCGAAGACAAAATACGTTTATCTTATTCTTGAAACTAGTTCCAAGCGTGAAATGAACTAGTTGTAGAACTGATTCTACGAATGCGAGTTTTATTCCAAAATTTCCCTAGAACTAGTTCCGAGGGTTAAAAATAATAGAACTAATACAGTTTATACAAATTTTATAAACTAAATTGTTATAAACGATTACTAAATAGTTTTTGTTATTTGATATTTTAGATCTATAGGTTGTGTTAATCGTTCGTAAGCAGGGCCGCTAATATTTATTTTTATTATTTGTAATTCTCCCAAAACAGCATTTACAATATGGGGGTTCTTTAAAATTTTGTTCGTTAATAATTTGTCAAAAAACTGATTTTGATACCCTTATAAGCCATGTGTAAATCATTATGTTCACCAAATTGAACAAGATAAATGGTTTGAAGACAAAAAATACTGCTCCGCCCTTTTCATTGATGTGTCGCAAGCGTTCGACAAAGTTTGGCATGACGGTTTAATACACAAAATAAAATTAACTCTGCCTGCTAACACCCATAAACTCATGGAAAGTTATTTATACGGTCGCAAATTTAAAATCAAAGAAGGTGATTTTTTAAGTACCGCTCAGCCAATTGAATCAGGTGTGCCACAGGGTAGCATACTGGGTCCTACTTTATATTTGATATATGCCTCCGACATGCCGTCAGACCCTAAAATCCATACGTCAACTTTTGCAGACGATACAGCCTTTATCAGCGTGCATCAGGACCACCAAGTTGCATCACAGAATTTGCAGAATTATGTTTATAAGCTAGAGAATTGGCTTGAGATTTGGAAAATCAGGGTTAACGAACAGAAATGTATTCATATAACTTTCACATTGCGAAAAGATACCTGCTCGTTCATCAGAATAAATAATCAAATTATCCCTCAACACAATGAAGTCAAATACCTCGGCATTCACCTCGACCGCCGTTTAACTTGAAAGTCTCATATTGAAGCGAAACTTACACAAATGAGATTAAAAGCAGTGCAAATTAATTGGCTAATCGGCAGAAATTCTACATTAAAGTTGGATTGCAAACTTTTGTTGTACAATGCAATTCTAAAGCCAATCTGGTGTTATGGAATTCAATTATGGGGTACTGCCTCAGCATCAAACATTGAAAAAATTCAAAGGGGTCAAAATAAAATTCTACGTATAATTACTGCAGCTCCATGGTATGTTAAAAATTCTCGAATCCACAAAGATCTAGGCGTGCCATTAGTAAAAGTCGAATTTACAAAATATGCGTCAAAGTATGTCAGCAAACTTGAACACCATCCAAACCCACTTGCACGAGACATCCTTAACTTTAGTGGCCACAATCGGTTGAGAAGGAGGGATACCCTTGCTTTAACTCAAGCGCAAAACAGATGACTGGATCAGTGGATGTAAATTTGTTGTAGTATCATAATATTTTGTCTAGCACTGGCTGGACTTATTATTTTCTTTTTAGTATTAAGATTTGAATACTTATTGTTATTTCATATATGAAGATTCAATAAATAATTAAAAGCAAAAAAAAAAAAAAAAAAATATTGAAAAAACCCAAATCTTTTATTAAATTTGTTGTACTAAATGTTATGGTGGTCGGCCCATAATTGGACATAACTTCTATATAAGGACCACATCCGAAAAAGCCATTTATATTTATATATATATCTTATAAATAATGGTACCGATCCCCATATAAAGATCACTTCCGAAATTCACTTTAATACTAATAAGATATTCTCATATACATAAAATTCTCTGTTCCGAAATTTAAAAAATATCGGCCTATGATTTGCCATAGCTGTCATATATAGACCATTTCCAAAACACAATTTAACCCATGATGCTATCAGTCTAATAAATATCGAATTCGAAGCAACTTTTATACAGATCAGAAATTTTAATCCAGAAATTATACTAATATCAATTATACAGCAATTATACTACTGAATTTTGTAGATATCAGTCAATAATTGGCAATAGCTGCCGGATTAAGACCACTTCCGAGTATAACTACCAACCATGCAACTCTTGTAAATGACGCTATTGAGATGAAATTCAACCAAAATAAACCTAAAATACATAGAACTAACATTAGTGGATAATGAATCCATAATTGTTCCACTTCTACTATGCCTTCCATAAATCTGTTGTAAATAATGTTATTGAGATCAAATTCAACCAAAAGAAGCCTCACTTTATAATCTTACCTTTTTTATACTCTGTTTCTTAGCTTGTGGTGAATATGGAAAAATGTCTTTTAATTGTTAGATTGTTATGAACATAAGACAAACTGTGTCGTAAAATTGTCTTTCAAACAATATGTAAAATACTAAAAAAATTTCCACGAATACTGCATAAAAACACAGAATATGGATATTCTAGTCCTATAGCCAGCGCAGTTTTTGTATTTCTTATTATGTTTATGTGGAGGGTATTGAAGATTCGACACAGCCAAATATTGCATTTTAACTTGTTTTTATTTAGGAACAAACTTTAAGTCCATATTGAACATATGTAAAACTAGTCTGGGCATCCAATTTTATTTCTGATGATTGCATTTATTAATAAGAAGATCTAAATAGTAATAAAGTGTATGAATGTATATATGAAGCAGTTTGCAAACAACTTATCATATTTTATATATTCAAAATTTCTTCGCTTCGGCCCCAAATGCGTTTATACATATATACTATAGTTTTCTTAGAACTGTCAGTTTTTATCTGCAAAATCAATTCGATGACAAACGATAAATAATTGAACGACATTAATAATTTTGTTGCTGCTAAATGTTCGAGGTTTACCGAGATTGAGAGGCAGGTGTCATAAATTTTAACAATTTACACACACACATGTAGACATTATGCCATGTATGTTTTTGTGTATTTATTTATCCTTTCATATTTAAATCGAAGTAGTGTGCAATATGTAAAGAAGAACATGTACATATTTAGTCCAAAGCAATACATATTTGTTGTTTGAGTGCATGTGTTTTATACAAGTTGAGATACAGAAACCTCATCGTGTTATTTTAAGATGGTAAAACTAAAGTAAATAACATCCTGCCGTTGTCAAGAAAAATATGTGAATTAAACAAAAAGATTATTAGCATGAAACGACAAACAACGGCATATAGATTCAGAGAAGGAGTTGGTGGAGGCAAACTAAGAGTAGCAAAAAAAAAAAAAATTAATGGACTAACAATAACAACAACATTAATTTATATATATATATATACATATACATATATGTATATTTAAACTGTACACTGCATACCTATTTAGGAGTGGTGTTTTTCGCAAATAATATTCGTAAGTGTGTGCAAACATCATACACAAACCTTCATGCATGTCGTATATCCGCATTTGTATACTTTTTACCTTCCTTCGACTCTTATATTGACTTTGATTCCTACTTTCTCCTGTCTGTAAGTGTTCATGTGTGCGTGTATGTGTACGGAAAGTATGGGTAAGAGTAGTATGAATTGCTTTCTTTTTCTCAATTTTAAAACAAAATTTAGATGGACATTAGAATCCTACACGCAGCAGTTAGATGGAAGAAGCAAATATGTATCTATGTTGCAGTATAAACACTACAAACAATTTTAAAACAACAAGAAAAATATATTCACACACTCAAACGTATGTATCTAACGTTAACGTTAAGACGGACACTAGCTAAACGACAACGAAACTTATCTGCAAAAAGATACAGAAGAGTTTGTATGTAAGTATATACTATGAGGATGAAAAAAACACAACAGAAACATAAAATCTACAAGACAGCAGCAACAACAACAAAATCATAAAAAAGAGGAAAATAAAAACAAAAGGATAAAAACCGTATGCAAAGTTACTAAACAGCATGTATCCGTACATAAAGATGACCAAACGATACAAAAAGAAATGTTGTCTGTCTATCGCGTCGCAACAGGACATTATTATTTCTCCCTCCTTCTCAAAACACAACTAGAAACACCAACTTAAATAATGACAAGGAACCAAAAGACGAAGAACATCTCTAAGGTTGGCATCTAACTACTACATTCAAATATTGTCCACATACACTTACAAACAAACAAACAAACAAATATGCAGCATATCTGTACAATATTTTTAGTTTATAGAACTATAATAATAATAACAACAACAGCAGCATCCAAATAAGTTTATAGAACATACATAGATAGAGTCCGCAATACCCTACACAATACAGGAATATTTTAAATTATTTGGTGTAAATGCGACAAAATGTCAAAAATATATAAAAGGCAATCAGGGGTGTCATATCGTGATACTACAAATATATATTTATTGAACGTGTAGCAGTGCCCTATGACAACAAAGCATTTTTCCTTGTCGGTTTCAAAACCAATTCTGACAATATTGGTTTCTATGACACCCCTGAATGAAATGAAAAGTAACATAAGTCTGAATGATTAAACTGGACGAACCCTATTAAAATTAATTGAAATCGATTCTTTATATCACATACAAAATTGATATATTTCATATATACTGTTCATTTCGACGACCGGTCCCCAGTTGGTCATAGCTCCCATAAGTATGCCTTATATCTTATCATTTGAAAGCTTTACTTCAAGTTCTGAGATTTGAGAGATCGGTGCAAACTCCAAGAATTTACCTGGTATTACAATCATATAGACATATCAGCCTATTTTCTATTTCAAAAAATACTCATTGGTAAGCTATACACAGAAAAAAAGTGTAGTAATGCCAAATGATTCCCAATAGCAGTTGCTATTTGTTGCGCATACAAAAGTGTTGTTACTTCAAATACAATTCGGCAAATGCAAAAACCGTTTTACCAATCGTAATTGTCTTTGCCCCAATTACAAAAGATGTTTCACCAAATGCAATTGTCGTTGCCACAAATACAAATCAGCAAATAGAAATAAATTCTTACCAATTGCAATTGTCTTTGCCCCAAATACAAATCGGCACATACAAAAAATGTCGAACCAAATGCAATTATATCTGTCCCAAATACAAAAAATGTCGTACCAATTGCAATTATCTCTGTTTTAAATACATTTCGGCAAATACAAAACCAGTTTTTTGTAATTTTAGATTTTATTTATATAGAACAATTTTTTATTTTTTTCCATGTAATCTCAAATAAAAAACATTTGATTTTACAAAATTGCTGTTGACATGCATTTTCAAATGCAATTGCATTTGATTTAATGAAAATCAAATTTGGATCAAATATTTTTGCTCTTGATTTTTGTCAACTGCAGTTTTGCTGTTGCGATAAATGCTGCGCATTCGCCAATCCTTTTTGTGGTAAATACAATATCATTTCAATCGCTCAACTGCGAAAAGTATTTGTCACAACAACATATTTTTTTTCTGTGTACCATTATGTATTCTGAATCATCAGTTTGGATTTAGAACAATACACATAATACAAGAAAACTCGTTTCATTAGTAAACAAATACATTGCATTTCGAAAACGATTTCCTTTCCACAAGAATTAGAAAAATGTTTAAGACAATGGATAATCCACTAGTCTACAACATATCCTACGAGTATTTACAAAAGGTAGGGTCACACATAGCAAAAAAAATCACGTTTGCACAATAAACTAAAGAACATAACTGGGATAGACATATTTGAATAGTCATAGAGTTTCGTACTGATATGGAATAAATTACTTTTGTTTTATAATCCAAATATTAAACATATGTACATACAAATATATATATGAAATTCGAACATAGAATGGAAATAGTTTATTCAAATCTTTTTAGAATACAAATTTAAATTGTTTGAAAATTATACGTACTTATTTTTTAGAGATAATAGCGAACAACATGTATTATTTCCTGAATCTGACTATGTGACGATCACCAATGAAGTTGTATATCTACTCGTCATACATATGTATGTATATGTATATACATACATATTTTATTCATTTAATTCATTCAACATAACATTTTGTACAAATCAGTAACCCACTTTGATTTTATTCATCCACATTTAAAGTGTGCCTGATAACATTTATGTCATTCGTTAATTTTGAACGGATTTTAAATGCGTGAGCTCCACAATCGTCTAATCGGTTCAGACCTATTTCATTCGTTTCCGCATTTCTTTATGCATACGAAGCAACATCATAACACCTATAAAAATAGTATTTTAATAATATTATCTACGCATAAATTTTTCCATGTTAGTATAAGTACAAAGTAAAAATTATTTTTCACGATTAACGACAGAAACACTTGACAGAAACAGTATAGTTTAATTTTAACCCAAAATTAACCTTTAGGAAAATAATAATAATATTGAATATGCTTGCATTTTTAATATACGGGTTGGCAATGTATAATAAATTTAGTAATAGTGGCAAACTACATACCATACAATTTAAATTTTTTAATGTTTAACTAAATGAGAATTTTTCCTCTTGCGAGTATTATTGTAAAAACTTTTTAAAAAAATTTTTTATTATTCGAAGATTTACTTCTAGTTAAATATAAAATGTATTTGAAAATTTGAGAGGTATACAAAAATAAATTTCAAATACATTTTATATTTAACTAGAAGTAAATCTTCGAATAATAAAAAAATTTGTTAATGTTTTTTTTTGCAATATTAACTGTACTTTTCTTGTTTCACGCTCTTAACACGTAGACTGCCATGTGACTCACGTTTGTGTCACATTTTTTTAATGTGATGCCGTGTGTACCACCCGTGGTACACACACATATTTTATATATAAATAATTTTTGACCTGTTAAGGAAAGCGAACAATTTCTTGCAGTAGCACCTTTGTAAAAATAAATTATTTTACCTATGTAATTTTTTTTAACATTTCCTTCATACAAGTCGAAATTTTCACATGAATTTTGACGTCAAACCGTCACACTGTAAACAAAAAATTTTGTTTTAGTAATGAAATATTTTTTTTATATGGTGAGAGTCAACGTGTTAATTGCTCAGTTATATCTCTCTATCATCAATTTATTTTGTAAAATAATGTGTTTCTTTTTTGCGGTAATGCGTTTTGCGGGACGGACACATAATTAAAACATTTTCAACATTGTTTTAATAACATATTTTCAAATTATTCCCCAAAACTATTGTCGATAAGTATTAAAAAAGTGTTTTAATGCAAAATTATAAAGTTTTACATTGTTAGGTATGGGTAAAGCTTGTTTCCGAAGAAGTATTACAATTGTAACTATTGTAATTATAGCTCTTTTTATAAATATCTTTTTATAAATAGAAAATAAATTGAATAAGTTACTGTTCGGATGAATGTTTTAATTATATAACCACCTACGTATGGCCTGTAAAACACATTATTAATAATAGTTATGTTCTTAGTACACCGAACACTGTTGCATATTTGGGAATGTTAACCGTCAGGTGAAATATAGTTAGCAAATGTAGAGATATTTAATTACATAAATGCATTTTTTGAAGAAGACATGCTGAACATCATGTTTAAATCGATGCAGGTGGATTTGAAGCAATATTACTAGAGTATGAATTATGTGAAATAGTAGTTCAAATCACCATGTTTCCTCTACAACCAAATATTTATGTATCGCATTAGCCAATGAGTCCACCTAAATTTTGAAGATGTAGTCCAACACTTCTTTGCAAATGGAGTTTCATCTGACAACACATCCAAAGCACGGCTAGTCTTAAAATTTGTCAATGAAAATTAGGTAATTAACCTATGACCATTAAAGGTGTTCATAAAAAGCCTATCAGTATATATTCACCATAAGATCATCAGTAGTTTGACAGAACATTACTTTCAATAGTAACGGCTGTCATACAATACCGGTGTTGCCCTTTTCTCAATGAGGCATTGGACAAATGCATCGTTAGGTCTACTAATTAATCTCTAATAACAATCTAAATCGTACCTTCCATATGCACCTTGAAGCAATTCGGTAGCTGACTGTAGGTATCGATTTAAGATCTTGGGAGCACCGAAAATCCATTATAAGGGCCATTCTAATGTTTTATAGTAAATAGAATTTTATCCTACAAATATATATTTTTGCGTTTTTTAAATTGATTTTTTGACTTTTCTCCGAACAAAATGTCGAATTACACTTATTAAATTTCTTCGGTTAAAAGCAGATTTATGTGAATACGGAGTAACATATTCGTATTGCTCCAACTTTACTTTCTGACTGGTTTACACATAACAACATGCATACGAGTATGTATGTTTGGTATGTAATTTTGAATGTTTAATGCAATGTGGACACTCGACAATAATAAATTCGGGAAACGCTAAGGATGGCAGTTCTCGAAATTCTTCTATGCAACAACCTAAATTACGATGATAAGAAAATTAACACGATGTCTGCATGAACAATATAAGCTAACAAAATGACCCGCACTACCATTGACCACTACCACCGACTGCTTCACCTTGGAATCATCATCTAGTCATTTAAACAACCGAACATTCTGCTATTTGTCTAACTTACTAATAACATTTATTTCTACTTTAACTATCCCCTCCTATCATTCTACTGTATTCCTATATTCATATATACATACATACATATGTATGTATATCTTCAATTTGGTTCACTTACCCACGCTATATACCTACCATGTTTCGCACAGCAATCAAACTCCATTATATAGTTTTGTTTCTGGCCTGCTAAAGTAAAGTTTTGCATCTTTACTTTTTCAAATTTATATTTTAGTTTAGATGTACAAACCCACATACTCTAAAACGCACACAAATGTACGTACATCCGCTACCAAATAAATAGACACACACAGCAACATATATTTTGGACTCATCGCATTGAAGTTGCTTCGACTAAAGTACAACAAATGTGTTGTGAGAATGTTCCATCTCTGTTTAGCATCTCGAAGAGAACGTTCGTTAACTTAGATACGCACATACTATCCACAACAGTTCTTTCTATTCTCGGTGTGTATGTCAATGTGCACCAAGATCTAGGACACATATGATGGCTGCTGTTGTAAAATCTTCGTTGTCGTGGTCATCGTTTGATGCCACCATAACCCACCCAACCTCCCAACCCTCTTCTCGTTTCTTACTTAACGACCCAGGACCATTGTAGAAACGGACGTTATAAAACAACACACCCACACACACAAACACATTCATGTCCAAGATTAGAAAATGTAAATTTACATACACATTCTCCCAGTAAGTTACTCAAATCACCTCAAACCATTCAGATATAAGAATACGAAAATATTATGCTCGTACATTAGGATGGCTTTCCTCGAAAGTTTCAAATTGATTCATGTGCAACTGCTTGGATTGTAGTCAACTTTTTATACCCTACACCACCATAGTGGGGAGGGTATACTGGATTTGTGCATATGTTTGTAACGCCCAGAAATGTTGGTCCCACACCCACCTTAAAGTATAGCGATCGACTCAGAATCACTTTCTGAGTCGATTTAACGATGTCCGTCTGGCTGGCTGGCTGGCTGTCCATGTAAAGCTTGTGCGCAGAGTACAGGTCGCAATTTTGAAGATATTTCGATAAAATTTGGTACGTGATATTTTTTCGGCCCAAGGATGGATGGGATTGATATTGGTCCATTATTTCACCTGGCCCCCATACAAATGTCCTCCCGAAATTGGGGTTTACCGGTAATAAATCTTTGAATTATTGAAGTATGCAAACAAATTTCACGAAAAATAAATGAAGCTAAATCACATCTATAAATTTCGTGAAGAGCGGTCCATAATTAGTCGTAGCTCCCACATAAGGCCCACTTCCGAAAATCACTTTAAAGAGCATAACTCACTCAAAAATTTTGGTATCCAAATAATATTGAACGCAAATATATGTCATATCTATACAAACAATACGGTACAATTTTATGATGATCGGCCCACTTCCGAAAATCACTTTAACGATCATAAATGTTTTAATAATGTCGGTAATCAAATAAAATTCGACACAAAAAATATACAGAAATGATGACACCTAATTTTATAATGGTGGGTCCGTAATTATTCGAAACTCCCATATAAGACCCTCCCCGTAATCAAGTTTAACCTCCATAAATCTTTTAAAAGTATTTATATTGAGATAAAGTTTAACATACACAATATTTATATTCACAGAAATCATGACACTAAATATTTAGATGATCGGTCCATAATAGGTCATATCTACCATATAGCGCACATTTCTGAAAAACTGGGTGTAGGGTATTATATGGTCGGGCTTGACCGACTATACTTTCTTACTTGATTTAAATGTCTACCTATCGAATCTAACAGGATGATTTTCAAGCATCTTATTCTGGGGTCCATCCTAATGTGTCCACTTATGTAATCGTGTATGTATGTGAATAAACTCATACGAGCATAAAAGTTTGAAAGTGTGTGCGGATTTTTCTACTCATTTATGTGCGTGTATTTGTATAGCAAACATTACAAACAAACTTGTATGCATACCCATGGGTAAATACAGACCAGATCACATACATGCATATCGATGTATATGTAGTATAGCGTGTGTACGTGGTCCCCACACTTATAAAATGACCCAAAATAAAGGAAAATTTCGCGTATATCGAATGACGACTACGGACACAGCTAAGAAAAACACCAACTACTGCCTTACAAATACATGTTGGACTACATCGCTTTTCCCACTCCTTTCCCCTCTCTCATACCCCAATAACCATTGTAGAATTTTTTGAACAGTCTTTGAAGCCAACATGAATTGTAGTTCGTTTGCATACCCCATTAGAAGAATATTTTATACAAAGGATGTTGGTTTTTGTTGTGTTGAGTTGGTACACACAGTACAATAACAACAAAACACACACAAAGAAGAAATGAACATGAAGAAAAAGAAATGTAGAAAAAGGACCTAATGGGAAGATTGAGGTGACTGGCATCGTATGACTGGCATCGTACGGGATGTTAAGTTGTGTTGATGAAAAAGTGAAGAAATATTCGTTTCCAAGGATTTACATTTTAAGGAACGAGGGTATTCTTAAAAGCAACGAAGAAAATCGCTACGGAATGGTGAAGTATGGTCCAGTCCTGTCTCACCAGTCGTTCATTCAGTTGGCTGTTTAGGCGTTTGGTCGGTAGGTACGTTGGTTAGTTGTTTGTAAGGTTGGTCTGTGTTGGTTAAATTGAATGGTTGCCTAGTTGATGGTCTAGTGGTCAGTGCTTAGTATATATATAGATATTCGTTTGAATATGTGTATGTATGTAGATTTGTTGGAAATGTTTCATTAGATCTTGTATATTTTATATGTGAGTACATAAAGTATATACTAATGTGCATTAGGTGTACATGGGTAAATATATGTACATACGAATGTTGATATGTGTATGTATCTAACCATATTTTAGTATAATTTTTGGTATGTTTACTTCTAGTTGAGGCAAAAATGTATCCTTTATTTTTTACTTGAGGCACTTTTCCAAACATTTGAAGTTTCTCAAAAAATTTTATTTACATCCACAGGGTGACGAACCATTAATTATTATATTGCATCTAGAGCGAACTATCCTACTGATTTTTTAACGAAGTTAAAAATCTATATTCTAATTTACTATGCTATGAAATAATTCTGCGGCTACTTAACCAGCTTGTTTAGTTTTTGATTCGAGCAAAATTTTATTTTTTTTGATAATGTTTATCCTCTGCAATATCTATCTATATCAGTGCTTCCCAACCTTTTTTTGTACCATTTATGACTTCGTAACCAGATGCATTCAGAATTGTTAGTCAATAGCTAATAAAATAAACATAAATTAGCACATTCCATAACATTATAATTTCTTTATTATTAATTTGAGTACATTTCTGTCCGCCTTAATATTTCCCAAATAGTTTAGCATTTTGTATATAAAACTTACTGAACTTTTTTGGTTCACATTTAGAACAAAAGATATACAAAAAAAACTAATAAAACCATTAAGGTTTTCTTTTGTTTAAACACTAAAACCCTTATTCATAAAAACTTACAACACGTTTATAAAAGGTTTATAGTGCAAATTTTCCATACAAAATTTGCTTTATTAACCTGTTGTAAGTTTTATGAATAAGATGAACTTTTGAAATCTGAAAGAAAATTGTATTTAAAAATTTTAATTTATAGATACTAATTAAATTAAATTTGAGGTCAAATTTCGAAAAAGTAGTTTCTTTTTTTATGATTATAAAAAGTCACCATAAAAATGTCATCATCACTTTGAAACAAGAACTAAAATATAAATTTATATGCTTTCACCAAATTATGTAAATTGGTTGAGTAGGTAGATCTATGCCTTAAAGATTCAATCTACCCAATTTGCAAATTTGTGTATTCTACAATATTAATACTAATGGTGCTATTGAAATATTGGTGTATTACAGTGTATACAGATCGGTGAACAAATTGCTAGTAATAAGATGATAAACAAGTAAGAAAGTATAGCCGGCCCGACCAAACACCCGAGTTTTGCAGAAGTGGCCACTATATAGGAGCTATGAACCATTATGGACCTATCATTAAAAACTTGGAGGCACGACGTCTGTGCATATAATATTGGCTGTGTTCAAATTTATCTTGATATAAACACTTTTAAAGGATTTATATTTGTTAAAGTGATTTTCGGAAGTGGGTCATATATGGGAACTTTGACTAATTACCAACGGAGCAACTGTTATAAAATAAGGTGTCATTATTTCTGTATATATGAAACTCATTTGTGCTAAATTTTATTTGGATACCAACGTTTTTAGAGAGTTATGGTTTTGTATGGAATAAAATTTAGATACCAACATTTTTAGGAGAGTTATGTTTTTGAAAGTAATTATCGGAAGTGGGACTTTTATGGGTGCCGTCAAAGATAAGTGTTACGCCGACAAGCCAGAGACAATTGACGCTTTAAAGGACAATATTCGTGAAGCCATTGGTGAAATACAGCTGCACACAATCGATAATGTGCTTAAAAATTGGACCGATCGTGTATGGCCAGCCAAGGCAGCCATTTTATTGAAATTATTTTCCATTATTAACCGGAAGGATTGTACTTTCAAATAAAAAAAGAAATTTGTGAAAATATTCAGTAGTTTTTTTGTAGCATTTTCAAAAAAAAAGTTATTTAGCGGACCCTTTACTTCATTGAAGAGTATTTTGAAATACCTTCCATTTGATATATAAATACATATATGTATATATTCAAGAAATAGGTGTTTACAGTAGTTGACGATGGAATTTTCTGTAATAAATTTATGAAAATTTGTCGCACTTCTGCCAATTGAAAATAAATTCGGCACCATGTATGTGTGTTTTTTTTTTATTTTACAGAAAACAAATCCAAGTAGGTTTGTTGCCATAACTACATATACAAAAATATTTATTGTACATATACATACATATATCTGTATGTATGAATATGTATGCTGCCAACATTAGACAATAGATAAGAAGAAAACTTGCAAGTAAATTCGACTTGAATATTGCAAAAACTACATGAACGGATGTAATTTAGAAAAGCATCAGCTGCAAATAAGTACATATACACAAACAAAAATCACCTTGTGTGTAAGTTAGACCAAAAGTAAGTAAGATGAAATGAAAGAAAATGTTCAAATGTGGATTACAGAAAACAATTTCCAAACGAATCCAACGACTGGACCTCTGAGTAGCCATGCGTTGTCATGTTCCTACGTAGCACTTTGATTGTGTAAGTGTGTGTCTGGGCATAACACAAATAAATAAATTAAAAATCATGCATACACACACACATTTGTATTTATACTTATGCGTGTAAGTATGTACATACATATGTATGTACGTATGTGCATATGTATGTTTGTATACTGAGAAACTCATATACTCGTAGTCATTCGCACTCGTTTCACGATTGTGTACACGCACAAAATACGCAAGAAATTCAAAACTACTTGCTATTTTACACAAACATTAAAACTATATTCCCAAACACAAACCACACGAAATAACCAAGACTTTTTCATTGCCCATCAATAATGTCCAACAGACCTACCCACCAGGCAACCCAACCCAACCATCCTTAATGAATGAAGGATTCATGGTATAATTTCCTCCAATTCTCCAACTATGCATAAGTGTCATGCTAGTAGCCAAAGGACCCCAGAAGCATCCTAGATGTAGAAGCATCAAATGTGTTTAAGTGTAAGTAAGTGTGCCTGTGTTTGTGTATCTTATAGTAGGTATGTATGTACATATATATGTATGTTGTACATACATAGTTGTAGTATTCTTTGTATACTTTGTAGTTTTCAATGTTCAACAAAAGTTTGCCCGCACGCAAAATTCATCAACCTACATGCACACATATGTACATACTCGCACTTTTCACTTTTGAAAGATGAAAATAGTCTGTTTGTGTAGGTAGTCATATTCATGCAAAGAATCATCTATTGTTGCTTAGATGTTTCTAATCAGGTTGAGATGACCATATAAATACATACCCACTGTTATAAATATATGCACATACAAACATATAAACGGACACATGTATAGTATTCGCAAGTTGTAAATTCTTCATCTTCTTTGGAGGTCCCTTGGTTCTGTTACTGGTTGGTTATTTGCATAACCATTTCTCGATAAATTCTATTTCGTATTATAAACACCCACACACACATATTTATATATATATATATGTATGTATATATATATTAGGTATACGTATACGAGTATTTATATTTGTATGAATGTATGTTTGTGTTCACATGCTTGTACATATGTACATACATACATACATACATTTGTATGTAGTTAAAGGTATTCTCTCCCTGTGTTTGTTTAGAAAATTCAAATGTAGCAAAATTTGCCGTGAGAATTTGTTGTTGCAGTTGTTATTGTAGTTTTGTTGTTTCATAATAGAAGACAAAAATGCTCCTTGGCTGCTTATTTTCTGAAAGCTCAGCAACTATCTAACGAAACGGCTGAAGACCTAACTACATGCATACGTACTTACGCATACATATACATATATGTGTGTATGCAAATACTTGTCCAATAAACCTGTGTGTATATGTATGGGTGTATACTTAAGAAACCCATCCACAAACACCAACACTAATCAATGTTGTCCAGAATTGAGAAACAATAGTTGAGTCCCAACGCACACCTAACAACGACATCCAACAATTTGGTTGACTCGGAAGAATGCAAACTTAACTGACCACCACCAGCATTGTAGTACGAACAGCAACTTTAATATACACAATACAATACAAGACGAAACGAAACGACATGAAACGATACTACACGATAATATGCAAATGTAAGAAAGAGAGAATCCGAGAGAGATATCTTTAAGAGCAAGAACTTTAAGAAAACAAGTGAGCTATCATCATTCATCCATCCATTTATTCAGTCAACCAGTCAGCCAGCCAACCAACCATCCAGCCTAGCTAAAAACTGGGAATATATTGCTGGACTCTTGGCGACTGCTATGATGTTGCTGCTACTGATTCTGATATATGTTTTCTAAATAAATTAGAGAAATATGAAATTATACATACATATGTATGTACGGATGTACATATATAGTATATCTGTAGGTGTATTTGGAAATATCATATATGTACGTACATTTACCCAAACAGACTTACAAGCATTCTTCCTCTTAGATTCATGCACTTACTAACTAACTTACCAATATTGAGTAAGATGATTCTTATGCTGACGAAGAAATTGCACATCTTACAGTTTTTTTATTTGTTTGTTTTTGTTTCATGTGGGTATGTGCTTGTACTACTACATACATATATACTTTATTCATTAGCATGTGTATGTGGTTCTCAACTAGGCTCTGTAAGACCATTTAATTCAAATAATCATATATTCAATCAGATATTTAATTATATAAACAAAAACATTTTTGAAAACTTGTAACAATATAATCTTATAAAATGTTAAGAAACTCTGAAGTAACATTTGAATGTAAATGCACGCTTTTATATATTCAGATTAGGATAGCTTCGGAAAAAGTGTTATTAGTTAAAAAAAGAAGATATATTTTCCTCAATTTATATAAATTCGTAAAATTAAATTTTTTTAATTCTGCTAAGTTCTTTGATATATATATACAACACGTTTTTCCATTAGAGTAAAACAGACATTATTGTATTAGATTCTCTTAAATATAATACTGAATACTAATTCAGGGAAATGTCTTTTTTTATAGTTAACAGCAAATTGACCAATTTCGGAACAATTTCAGTCACAAAAAGAGCTTACTTTAATTTGCTTTTAAGTACTGTTTATACCCTATAGCACGATACTGGGAGAGTACATTGGATTTGTGCTGATGTTTTTAACGCCCAAAAATATTAATCTAGTATCCCCCTTAAAACATTCACTATCTACTCAGAACCACTTTATGAGTTGATTAAACGATGGCCGCCCGTCTGGCTGGCTGATAGTCCATGTAAGATTTTGGGATTGGGATTGAAATATAACTATACTGATCATAAATGTCTGATTTATACTGTTGGTATGCAAATAAAACTCATCACAAATCAGTTTCACATATGCAAATGGTATGTTATCCAATTTCCATAATTAGTCATAGCTCCCATAAGACTCACTTTTAAAATTCAATGCAACATGCATAAATCTTTTACTAGTGTTTATATCCAAATAAAAAGTTATGCTATTAGTTTTTATTTTTTTATTTTTTTTTTTTACTTTTTATTATTTATTGAATCTGCCTGATTTCCTAGGCCTAACAATAATTAAAATCTTAAAACTAAAAAAAATCTAATTACCCTCTGACAGAGCATTAATTTCTTATTGGCTGTTAAGCTCTACGAAGCCTCGACTCCGTCTGGCACTGAGCTAGAATTCTACCAAGCGGATTCGGGTGGGTTTGTAGCTTTTTGATGTAGTTTTTATGATTATCGTTGCATTATAGGTCAGGTCATACATTTCTGAAAAACTGAAATGCTCATATATTCGGTGTAGGGTATTATAAAGTCTGGCTTGACCAACAATATTTGTTTTTACTTGTTTTTTTTTAATATGAACTTGAAAAAATAACCATTTAATATTTTGATTCAGCTAACTACGCTTAAAATGATACTTATGTCGTTTTGAAAATCGTTACAACATAAGTGTCATTTTAGGTTTAGTTGGACTCATCGACAGCTTTTTCGGATTCATTAATATGGAGGAATCTTAATGTAGGTATTTGTGTGTAAATGATTTACACTAAGTGTATGCAGGTCCAGCAGTCGTTAGATCATGCTATATGCACGTAAGTAAATATTCTCCAAGAGTGCTACAAATTATGTACATTTGAATGTAAGAATGAATGCATGTACATTGCACATACACACACACACATATATATATATATATACATATATATATATATATAAGTCTTAATTACTTGCAATTTTTACGGGATGGACAAAATTTTAGCCAACACACAATCAAGGCAGGTTCTAGAAAAGTTGAGACAAAAAAGGACTTGCTAACGATAGATGTTTCTCTCAAGAACGTGCAACTTGTGGTAGAAATTTCATACATAGTGTACGCATACATACATTTGTATAGAATTCATCCCCACTGTTTTAAGAGTTTAAAGAAAGGGCCTTAATTACAAACCCAGTTGTGCATGCGTGAACCTATTTATTGTATGTAGTTGTTTTCTTAAATGTTGTAGATTTCTCAGGGTTTCTTTATTTGAATGGTAGGATTTTATTATGTTCCCTTCAAAAATTTTAGATTAGCAGAGTTTCTTAAGAAACTGTAAGATTTTTTAACAATAATGGCATCGCACGCAGCATGAGCAGATTCTTTAATGGTCCTAAATGTAGGCATAGCGAATTAAGGAAATCATACCAATCAAACTTCTAAACAGCTCAACATGTAACCAACAAATTTCTTGTATGTATTTGTGTGTGTTTGTGTCTCATTTTATTTCCTATGAAATCAATGAAATGCAATTTGTATCCCTGAAATACAAAATCTCGAATAGAACGTGTCAAATGTGAGATTACAGATGCATCTGTAATACAGATTCTGTATTGTTCACATGTATATACACACACTCATTCCCACATGTTCATCGATAAAAAAAAAACATTGTTTTTGTTTCATTTATGCAACTACCAACTACTTTGGTTGTATGGTAGAAAATGTTCAGACCAACATTTTACAAATTGTTGCAGGTCAAACATGTGCATCTGTGTTTGATGGTGTACAAATTTTGTTGCATCATAATTTCTGTAACATGTTTGAGTATTAAACTAGTTGATTCCAGACAACGAATTGAGGCATGCAACATATGTTGCCATCAAACAATTTACTAGTACTTGTATTGATGTTTACACGCTTTTGTTAATATCAACGCAGAGCAACATTTGTTGTTGTTGTTGTTGTTGTGTTCATTTAACTCAAGTGACCAACAACATCTTATGTTGCGAATTCGCATTTACCAATACCATCAGTTAGTTGGTTGGCTGGCCGGATGGCTAACTGACGACTATCTTTGTACAACGTCTTTGTCTTGAATATAGTACATCATACTCTCAAGTCGTATGTCATGTTCTTTCTCATCGTCAACATCTTGCGATATTTGGTATGACGTGTGGCAGAAAAGTTTCCATTGTTCTTTATGTTGTTGCTGAATGGATGGCTGGCTGGCTGGCACGCAGAAAAAAGAGGCGAAATTTTCAACACCGCACAAAACACCAAGAAGGTTTAAACTCTCTGGCAATGGCCAAGTGAGTCTTAAATATACATATGTGTGTGTGTGTGTGTAAGTGTCCTCAGTTTCAACGATGCTACGTCAAAGTAGCATGCAACACAACAACTTCACCAAAACAAACACGTATGTACATACATATGTACTATACTCGTCCACAGAAAATGGTCAAGTTAGAAAAACTAGTACAAGAGCGACTATAGCAACAACACACATTGTTATTTTAAGAATATTCGTAGGCCTGAGTAAATTGCTTGACGGAATGAAGTCAACAGACAGTGGTTTGGTTGCGTATTCACAGGAAATATGCGTGCGTGTGGTGTGGTGTTGCGCGAAACGGTCAAAGAAGAAACAACAACAGAAGCAACTTACGAACAAAAAATAATCTCTAACAGGCTGGCAAGCAAAAAATGGTTGCAAAATACATATTATATTCACTCATCAACGGCGTTTATTCTTCTTTCTTTAATTCCATTGTAAGTCTACGCGTTTAAACCTGTGAACATTTCTCCTTTCAACGTCGTCGTTCATTATTGTCAGCATAACGCAGCCACCGTCAATTTTGTCGGTAACATTTTCGTAGTCGTGTTCGTAGACGTCGTCGTCGCCGTGTTCTTTCTTTTTATTTTCGCCGTTAATCATTGTACTTTTGACTGTCACCGAAAACGGCGGGTAGTTTTGCAACAAAACACGACAACAAACCACGGTCAATACAAGTTAGTGACCGTTAGAGGAATACAACCGCAACTACAACCTCCACCACCATTCACGCTATAAGGATTCTATATATACGCAACATTCATACACACGCCGTATAAACGCTTTTACATAGTCTTCTAAATGTTTAAAAATAAATCCTTTCGCCGTTCAAATTCAAAATTCGCTTACAATACACGCGATAGTTTATTGCCGAGCGCGAAGTCTGTAGGTTCGCTGTCACAACTTGAACAAAAACACTGTCACATCCTTTTCGCACTCGAACGAGTCAACACAAAGATTGTCGCAGCAGCGCATTGAAATATTTATTAACAACCATCCAACGAGTAATTTCACAAACAACACTCAAATTTATACAGACTCTGTTCAAACGTAAATAATTTTGCAACGCAAAAATAAATTAAAATAACAAATAATCAAGTGCCAAAAATATTATATAATTTAGTGCAATTAAAGTGAATTAAAAAATACATACATACATCTGTCAGATTAAAATATATTGTATACTTGATCAGTGATGAAATCAAGTTCTAAATAATAAAAACACATTCTGTGCTTCCATTTGAGAGACATTATTTATTAAATACGCGATTTCTCTCTCTCTACCCCCCCCCCCCCACACTCCTCTCTCTATCACACTCAGTCACTCACTCAATGTTTTATTTGTGAAACATAAAATGAACAAAACTGAAAATACAACTCATTTAAATTAATTATTGCCATTAACATTGACATAAAACTTAATTTTTGGCAATTTAAAATACAAGTCGCCAACCTAAAAGGAAAACCTCTAAGAGAACAAAAATATTTTCCTGGTGACAGCTTCTAGACAACAACACCTAATATTCCTGCATTGTACGGCCACTAAAAACTGCATCATTGAAATAAAAGAACAACGATTTGTGTCATTAAATTAAACTGCTTTGAGACGAATGATTTCACTAAACTCATAATTGAGAATACAACAACTGAATTGGCTGCCTAAACATTGTTTTTTGTCAACAAGCAAAGCCAGAAAAAAAAACTTAATAATTATAACAAAATACAAAACTAAAAATACATATACATCAAAATAAACATTTCCGTTTACTTCATTTAAACATTTTCGTTTGTGCTGTGTTTTTTTTAATACCAACAACAACAAAACATTAATTAAATATAATTAACATACAACCGTTTAAAACCTCATAATTCTCATAAAGTTATTTAAACATTTTTTTCAAAGAATTCGTTAAACTAAAGGTAAGTTTCAATATCAACTGTCATCGTAGTCGTAGAGTACTTAAGTGATTTCATCTCAAGCAAATTGACGACAGGATCAATCAAACTGTTCTCAATAATAGCTTCATTTTGATTGCTTCATTGCTTGACGAACTTATTTACATATGTATAGTATGTACATATGTGAATAGGTAGAAAAATTGTATAATGGAGTCTGTGTTTATATGTAAAATTTTAAACATAAATACTGCTTAGATATAATTTCTTAAATTGTAGGAATTTCTTTCAGCCAAAAAACCATTTTATGCGAAAACGGAACACTAATTAGTGCACGTGAGAAGATCGGTTCAACAACTGTTTATATGTATTTTAAACTGACAATTTTAATGTGCTGGAGTTTTAAATTGTGATCATCAGTTTTAAATTGTATGTATGTATGTATATGTAGATTAGAAAAGTACAAGAAAGGCTTAAGAGTCTACTATTAAGAATTTTAAGAATTAACAAGTAAGAAAGTATAGTCTGTCAAGCCCGACCATATAATACCCTACACCCAGTATATGTGTAGTAAGAATTTTTCAGAAATGTGCATATAAATATTTTTAGTGTAAAATTTGATCACTTTTAAAAGATTTATAACATGTATAAAGTGATGTCGAAGAGGATTTTATATGGGAGCTTTGACCAATTATTATTTCTGAATATGTGAAATTTATGTTAAATTTTATTTGGATACCAACATTCTTAAATATCTTTTAAAAATTAAGATTTATGATTGTGAAAGTAATTTTCGGATATATGCCTTATATGGGATTTGTGTATATATGAAACATATTTGTGTTAAATATTATTTTAAGAAAGGTATGCTTTTTAAAGCGATTTTCGAAAGGGTGCTTATATGGGAGTTTAATAGTCAATTATGAATCACATTTGTAGATGTAATTACGCTTCATGTGCAATTATTTGTGGTGAAATTTATTTGGATACGTACATAAATCAAACATTTATTACCGATAAACACCTATTTCGGGATAGATATTTGTATATCCCAACCGTCCTTGGGCCGAAATAGAGGCTGATTTCATAAACACAGTATGCAATGCAACATTTAATTGCATAGAGTTCATAATAGCATTTAGAATATAATTTAGAAACTTTTATCACATAAAATACATATAAAGATATTGGACTATTAAAGAGAATCTTAAAACAAAAATTTTTAAATTACATTTCTAAATGCTATTATAAACTCTATGCAATGAAATGTTGCATTGCATACTGCGTTTATGAAAACAGCCAGACTCAGGAAATGAATTTAAGTGGATCGGTATAATTTAAGGTGGGTGTTGGACTAATATTTATGGGCGTTACAAACATCAATACAAATCCAATATACCTTTCCCACTATGGTGGTGTAGGTATAAAAATTATATTATTCAAAGATCGTAAAAAGTCAAAACGTAGACTTTTTTTCAACTAGGTATCTAAAATTTGTCATTACTTGATATATAAAACCCCAAAAAAGAAATATGTGGGAGGTTATTTTGTAAATTACTTCATATGGAAATATTTTCAAAGTGATCTCAAAGTGACAACAACAATAACACTAACGTAAAGATTAAAAGGACATTTTTAATTAATAACTCGAAGAATACCACTGTGAAAACTATATTTTTCTAGACAAATGGCACACTGAAATGCATTTTATGCCCTCCCAAAGACGTCATCAGCAATATTTTTCGTCCAAGAACTACTTTTAAACATCATCTGTTTAACTCACCATTTATTGAGAAATAGAATTTGGGAATTAAACATATTTCTTATTACATGTTAACAGTTAGAACGAAATTTACTTATGTTTTTACAAATGTGTGTGTATTCTTCTTTCTTACTATTATTATTATTATACACATTTGTGTTGCTACAAATTTGTTGTTACTTTTGCTGCGTCTACCATCGGTTGAAAATATCAGCAAAGTATGTTGTTGTTGTCATTTCTCCTTAATGGTCGATTCTTTGTTGTTCTGTAACTATGAAACACCGGATATGGGATGACAAGACGCTTTTTACACCGTGCCTTGTGTGTTTGTTAATTTTTAGAGAATATGTATAAGTAAATTTCGTTCTAACCGATGGTGGACGCAGCAAAAGTAACAACAAATTTGTAGCAATACAAAAATATATAATAATAATAATAATAGTAAGAAAGAAGAATACACACACATTTGTAAAACATAAGTAAATTTCGTTCTAAGTCATAACATGTAATAAGAAATATGTTAATTCTCAAATTCTATTTCTCAATAAATGGTGAGAAAAATAAATGATGTTTACAAGTAGATATTGGACAATAAACATAGCTGATGAAGGCCTTGGCAGGGCAGAAAATGCATTTCAGTGTGCCATTTGTCTAGAAAAATATAGTTTTCACAGTGGTATTCTTCGAGTTATTATTTAAAAATGAACTCAAGCCTAATTAAAAATTTTCTCTAATATAATAAATATAAAAAAGTTGGAAGTAATATTCTCTAAAAATTAATGATTAAAACGACATTTATGTTTTCATACCAAATTATAATTATATTATATTAGGCGGTTACTCAATAAAGTTACATTCAATAACGTTAATACATTTTTCACATATAAAACCAAGCTGAAAACATCATTACGATTATATTCTTTATTTCAATACATGTTACATAAAGGTAAAACTAGTAAACAGATGCAAACATTGCCTAAGTTGATTTAAACTCATTACGGTCCCATGCCAGGGTTGGCGAACATGGTACAATTGTACCTTTTTGATACATTTTATACTCAGTTGGTACTGGGGATGCCAATTCCCAAAAAAATTGTTTTAAAAAATCCCGGGATTAACGAATCCCGAAAACTAGTGTTTGTTTACAAAGTCATCAACAAATATTTCAATTTTAAAACGTTTGTCGAAGAAATGAAGGTGAAAGAATTGAAATTAATTTTGGATTGCCAAACTCGAACACACTATTTGATGTGTCTACAGTTTTTTGAATTTGGAAATTTAAAGCTTTAATTGATGTCACCCTTCTTTGCATGAATTTTTTATTTATTGGTGAAATAAATCAAGGTGACATAATTCATGTTCAAAGTAAAAGGAAGAATGGTTTAAAAAATCTTAGTACATATTTATACTATAGTATACATTTACCAAAAAAAAAACAATACTAGCAAATTTCCATCATCATGCAATGTTAGATCATTAGCTTAATACTATATAGAATAAAAGAATGCATTCAATGTTATGATGGAAATTTTTACCATTATGCAAAAGTGTTAAAAACTTGTTTTACTTAAACAAATAGTTGTCATTTTAAATCCAGTTAAAGTAATATACAAAGCTCTTTGTCGCAGTGATATGAATCTCTGTTGATGTTGCCTTTTTATTTATACTCAAAGAGATATCAAAAAGTGATCTGGTGAAATTTCTCCTTAATAGAAACCAAAAAAGGAAGGATGCTTTACTCAGCAGTTTTAAATTTGTGAAATAACCCAAAATTGAAGAGTGAATTTGATAATAAGATAGAAATGTTTGTTTTTAGAAATGAATTGAAAACGTTGATTGTAAAAGCCCCCTACAACACCTAAAAATGTCTGTAATAATATGGAATAAAATATTGGATAAGAATTATTATTATCGGAGGGTGAGTAAGGACTGTTTATGCAATCAGAATACAAGAATTTGCTAACAATTTTGTCTACACACGATGTAAACGATGTTTTTCGTCAGCTTCATATATAGATACCTTAATAATTTTAAAAAGTTTTATCGATCGATAATATTATGTTGCTTTTAAATGAATATAGAAATTATAGGCGAAAAGACAAACATACCTATTATTTTTTCAATATAATGTTATTATGTTTTATAATTTCTTTTATTCAAGCAATTAGGTCACTTATATTTATACAAAAATGTTCTTTATATTTATATATCCAATATTTCGTTATCACAATGGATAACTTTTTCAGGGATTTACAATTTTAAAATTATAATATAATAATGATTGAAGTATAAATAATAAAAATTAAAATTTTTAACAGAAAATGAAATGTTTACAATTATGATATACATATATATAAAAACTTGTTTGGAATAAGAAATGAAAAATTCTATATGTAATATTTTTAGTTTCTAAACTTCTTCTTATAAATTAAATGTCTGTAATTTTGAGCTACATTGTCTGTAACTGTTTTAAAATTAACTCTCTTTTCTATCGGTACATTAATAATCTGTAACATTTCTAACATAAATCGTCTTTTATAATTTGTTTCTGTATTTAATACAGTATTATTTTCAAAATCTGGATAATGATCTAAATTGTAACAGTGTTAAGTCATTAAAAAAATTTTCAGCTTAATCCGTTAGGTATTTATACAATATAAGTAAAAAAGAAATATAAAAACATACAATTGCTTAAGCAAGGTTATAAGAAAACATATTGGGGAAAATATAAAATTTATTATTTTATATAATTTTTATAAAAAGGCTTTAAAAAATAAACGACACTCGCATGAGTGTATGCGAGTCCTACTTATTTTTTATCGTCTACGTACATTAAGTTAAGGAGAGTCAAAATAAACAACATCATACATGAGATTAAGTATGAATATAATGAGTACTTCAAACTTTAAAGATGAGTATTGGTTTGATGATATTGAGACAAGTGTGAGTACGTAAAAGTACAATAAATTATTAGTCATGATTCGAGTATACTCACTTTTTCAGTACTCATAACTGATCTCTGATATAGATATAGAATAAGATGTATTCTCAACCTGCCTGTCCTTATTTATTTGCAAACAAAATATCTAAATTTGTACAGCATACTTTAGGGAGCTTTTTTAAATTAAAGTTGACTGGACTTATAAAAAAATCCGAGTTTTACACGGAATTTTTGAATTTTTTTTTTTTACAAACCATCTCCTGAGAATTTCGAATCGAATAAAAACAAGTAAGAAAGTATAGTCGGTCAAGCCCGACCATATAATAACCTACACCCAGTATATGTATAAAACACTTTTTCAGAAATGGGCGTTATATGGGAGATATCACCTATCGTGGATCGATCATCCAAAAATTTAGTGTCATAATATCAATGAATATAAATATTATATATGTTAAACTTTATCTCGATATTTTTAAAAGATTTATGGAGCTTAAATTGAATTACGGAGAGGAGGGAGTTTCGACTAATTATGGACCGATCATAATAACATTTTACCGTATGATTTTTAGACATATGAAACATACAAATATTAATCAATATTATTTGGATAACAGCATTTTTGAGAGAGTTATGCTCTTTAAAGTGATTTTCGGAAGAGGGCCTTATGGGAGCTAGGAGTAATTATGGGCCAATCTTCACAAAATTTTTAGATGTGATTTGGCTTCATGTACCACTCATTTTTGGTGAAATTTGTGTGGATACTTGCATAATTCAAACATTTATAATCTTTAAACCCCAATTTCGGAAGGATATTTGTATGGGGGCCGGGCGAAATAATGGACCGATTTCCACCAGTTTCAATCCCACCCATCTTTGGGTCGAAAAATTTGTATCAAAATATCTTTAAAATTGCGACCTGTACTCTGCGCACTAGCTTTACATGGACAGCCAGGCAGCCAGAGGGACATCGTTAAATCGACTCAGAAAGTGATTCTGAGTCGATCGGTATACTTTTTGACCAATATTTCTGGGCGTCACAAACATCAGCACAAATAAAATATACCCTCCCAACTATGGTGGTGTAGGGTATACAAATCAGCCAAATCGCTCCAGCCGTTCTCACGTGATGCCATTACATACATGGATCATTTTATTTTGATATATATAGATATATATTTATCAAGGTTAGTTCTTCGCAACCGGATACTTCATTAAGAAGAATGTACGATAACAATGTTCTTATAGATTCAGAAGTCTATTTAAACTATGACTAACTGTATATTTAAACAAATACAGGCAAATCACAGTATAACAAACTATATACATATTGTCAAGACTATTCGTTAAATCGAAAAATTGCTTATATCGAGATTTATTTTGTAATATATTTTAATCGCTGTGGCATTAGAAGGCATATCATAATATAAAGTCTTCTATAGGTTCTATAAATTATTCTAAATATGATTTATTATAAAACGAGCTTTGTTTCTTTCCCTTTTCCCGGTAGAAAGGGTTTTATTTTCTTTGTTTCAGATGTATTACCGCAATTTAAAATTGTTATTCAATCCTTCGATAACTTTTTTTCCTGGACCTTTGGTTTTTTAGCGTAAACAAAATGCAAGCTTGCTGCAATCTTAATTTACAAAACGCTGGCCAATATGTTTATTGACATGTCTGTCAATGCAATTTAGTATCAAAAACCATAGTATTTGTATTATGGTATAGAAATCCTATGTCTGTCAGGGGTATTACACCGTATACTTTTTTGCAATAAATAAAAACATTATAGAGCCTTTGTCTATTTCTATGGGTTTGATTTTTAAAGCAATTCAATTAACTGAAATATTGTTTTCTTTTCCTTTTGTCGAGAAATCAATACGAAAGCTCAATTTCCATTGGTGATCGACGATTTTTGAAGACATCTTGATATCCTGATACAATTGTCAATGTTAAAGATTTGGTCATTCGTTATAGGTATATTTATATTATAACAAATATTAGAAATGGTGCCATGGAGGCGTAAAAAGTACTTTTTATTTATATAGTTGGTACAAAATCCAAAAAGCCATTTTCCATCCCTGTCCCGTGCACTGCAAAATTGGATTTCATTCTCTTATGAAGGGAGAAAACAATTTTATAACATATTTAATAATATTTACCATGGTACATATAAGTTTGTCATTCCTTTTGTAATGTCCATATTTTTCGTTTGTAACTTAAAGTGTATAGATACATACATATGTACATATGTGGGTTTGCAATATGTATATCAAATAAAAAACCCTTCCAGCATGTCTTAGAAATTCGGATCCACAATGGGCCAATTTCTGTATCATTGTATGATATCAATTTCTGCGATCATACACATAATATGTAATTTTTGTATTTATAATAAAAGTAGTATTTTCCTTTATATAATTGGCGACAAGGTGTTGAAATCAAAAGCAGTTTTTAACATAAATGTTAAAATCATTATCATAATATATAAATTAGAGAAGGATATATACAAATTTTAAATTTCGATCAGAGAGTTATGGCCAGTTTTTAACGTGATATTTAAATACGAAATTATTTAATTTTTCCTTAAACTTAAGTTTTATTTAAATATGGTTTCATTTTTTCAGTCTCAGAGTATTTAATTATGATAAAAGTATGGTAGCACTATTGGATGTCAAAAAATTATAAACAACTTCTTTATTTAACAGCTGATTTACTATTTAGTTTCATATCCTCTTCATCTAAATTCATTGTTTTAGTTGATATTAATAACACAGTATATAGCACAAGGTTTTTATTCGCGGAGAGTTTATTTATTGAATATTTTTATCAAATAATAAAGAAAACCTCAATGCGCAATTTTCATAATTTGTAGAACTGTCAACATCATATGGTAATATGAACAACTTAAGCTGTATTTAAATGGACGTAGTCAGTGATTTAAGTTATATTTAAATATTAATTTGATATTTAAACAGAACTAAGTTCAAAAACACTTTAATTTTTAAGTTAGAAACTGGCCATTAGAGTTCCACATACATACATACATATATTTGGTTATGCCAAATTTTAATAACATTCACGTTAGTGTAATTAAAAACGCTTCTAGAAATGGTTCTGGTCCTCGTTAATGTTACTAAGTTATTATTTAGCATTACGGTAAACTCACAAAAAAGTGAACATCGATAACATCAACTACCCAAAAACATGAAAATTTTTTTACATTTACTACTCTAAAACGTGAACATAGGATGAAAGCTCATAAACGTTAACTTTTTATCAAACGTTAAAATTCTATTTCGTAGACTTATTTAAAAATTTTGGGATTCCCCGCAGAAGAATTTCGTAGTTTGTTTCTTGTAAACAACTTTTGTCGTAGTTTAACTTCAGCTAACCTCTATTTTTGATGAATTCAATAACATAATTTAGAAATTAGTATCTGAGAAACCCTTTTGCAAACCATAGTAGCTATGTAGTACAATATTAAAATATGGCAGGAACTAACAAAAAGTGGCATCAAAACATATTTCATATGTGAAAAATAACGTACACACTTTATTATTTAAATATTTTTTTTGTACATTTATATATTTATTGTATCTTCATTAAAAATAACAATAAGTTTTTCAAATCTTATATCTAAAAATTTTACCATTATTAGTCCAGCCAGTGCCGGACAAAAATTGTTTGACCATTTTTTTTTTTTTTTTTTTTTTTTAAAGAGAAGTAACACTCAGGCAATTACTATGCCTATATATAATTGCGTTACTTTCTTTGGAAAGGGGATAGTTGAAGAAGTAAAGGTGGTGAAGAAAGCTTTTTTATATCACAACTCTGTAATTGCGCATTATGTTTGTTTTTAGTGCAGAATTGCAGCGCCTCTGGTGGTGTGTAGGCGCATTAATGTTAAAGCTTGATTTTGTAGCCTTTATTTATTTATTTTACTTCGGTGGCGTTTGAATGCTATACCACCGAAGGAGGGCGCTGTGATAAATATTAGTTATAATGGATAGAAAGAAAACTAATAATTCTCAGAAACTGATTTTGTTTGAGTGGCAGCGGCTGGGAATCGAACCCGGGCTACAAATACCAACTCATGCTTAATGATCAAATGCGCTAACCAATTAAGCTACATTCTTCCTTCTTGCCTTCGGCTCAGATCCGCTGTATCCCTTCTTCTTAGTCGAATATAGCCACTATTATTTAATATGTTGCGGGCTAATGGGTTTGGGTGTACTTCAAGCTTTTTTATGTGTGTTTCTCCATTTTTTTGGATCTCAGTTTTTACCAAAAGCACGTTTAGGTCTTTATGGATATTCGAATTGGATCATTCGTAGCAATTGTTTTGGCGTCTTTGAATTCTGTCTACATTTGAAGCTGAGGCTGTTCCCCATAGCATCTGCATTCCATAACAAGAGTTTGCAATCTAAACTTAGCTTAGAGTTTCTGCCAATGAGACAATTAATTTGGATCAATTTCATTTCAGTCCATTTTGCATCTATGTATATGGGATTTTCATGTAAGGCGACGATCGAGGTATTTAGCTTCAGATTGTTGTGTTATGGCTTGATTATTGATAAGTATAATTAGGAGAGCATGATTCTCTACACAATGTAAAAGTTATGTGTGTGCATTTCTGCTCATTAACTTTTATCCTCCATTGCTTTAACCAGTTTCCTAATTTAAATATATGATTTAAAAGGTACCGAGATGCTACATGAGGGTTTTCATGAATACTTACAATAGCAGTATCATCAGCAAATATAGATGTATAAGTACGATTGTACTTACTTTATGTGTAAGTACGATTGTACTTACTTTATAAATTTAATTTTATCTTTAATCCATTACGAAAGAGTCGTTGTCGTAAAAAGAAAACGACACTCATAATAAGGCTTATTATCTCAGCAGAAAAATTAATTCTGTATTCGGGTAAGATAGAGTTAATTACTGTTTTTCCTTCGTTATCGATTATACTATAGCTAGTTCCATATTCGGTTTTGACCCATCGGTATAGAAGAATTTATAATCAGCAAACTTTTGTTGAATTTCATAAAATAATTGTTGCTAAATAATTGAGTTTGTAGTAGATTTTTTTGATCATTGAGAGAGACATCAATTGTGAGTGGATCGATTATGCAATTGGGCCTGATTGAGGTGAGTATTTGTGGTTCATTGAAGGGTATATTATGATCAATGCAGAAGTTAAAGGTAAAGGTGTCGGTAGGATTTTGCCAAAAGTTTTGAAAGTGGGTATCTGTCTTTGAAAAGAATTGATTTAAATAATTTTGTTGTGGAGTAATCGCGGTATTGTTCAATTGACATAACGTCAGCTTCAAAGATTAAGTTTCTAATTGGGGACGTCTTAAAGGCTCCTAATGATAAACGCAATGCGGAATTGAAAATGGTTTTTAATTTGTTTAAAGTACTTTTAGGTGCATATCCATAGAGGTGTGAGGCGAAAGTTATTTTAGAAATTATGATCGCTTTAAAAATTTGAATAAGAGATGAAGTATTGCAGCCAAATTTTTGGGAGGAGAGACATTTTATGATATTTAGTTTGTTTACAAGGGATAATATGAGGTTGTCTACGTGTGATTTCCAGCTGTAGCGATTATTGAATACAACTCCTAATATCCTTAAGATTGTTGACTGCTCTTATGGTTGTATTGATTGTAAAAAGAATGGGGGTGCAATTAAGTTTTCGACATATATGTATGTAAGTGCTTAAATTTTTCTAGAGACAATTGTGCACCTGATTGTTAAAATCTATGTTACTATTCTGTTCCCTATTAAGTTTCCTCACTATCACGTAATCGTCGGCGTATGCCACGAAATCTAGTTCTTTGTGTAATGATATGATGGTCGATAGTTTATCAAAGGCAATTAGAAACAAAATAACGGACAGAGGAGATCCTTAAGGAATCCCGTTATATAATGGTCTATACTGTGAATAATATGATTTATTTCGGACTATAATTTTTCTATTTGTAAGGTAGTTTCTTATGTAATTGAATATTTTGGGCCCTATTTTCCATTCATATTTACATATGTACTGTCAAATTTTCCATCTGTAAAAGTTGTACACATCGTGTGATACATATGCAACTTTGCAAGTGTAAAATACATGTGGAAATATATGTGTAATTTTTTCGATTAGAACACGCTCTATTTTCCTGTGACAAACATAAACAAAACAGCTGATTTGTTTTGAAACAAAATTGTTTGAAAAAATATATTGTAAAGAAAAATTAAAGAAAATGGATAATGAACATGGAAAAGTAAGTATGTATTTTTAGATTTTTAATAAATTCAATTATGTTTATGATATTTGTTGTAGCTAGATTGGCCAAAAGAAGCAATTCTTGAAATTTATACATGTTAAAAAGTCAGCTTTTGTTTACATTTATAGGTTATGTCATACGGAAAAAGCAGGTGTGACAGTAAAAATTATAAGTCGTATGTAAAATGGAAATTTTGACATACATACGGAATTACATATGGGTAAGAAAAGTGACAGTACATATGCCAAATACATCCCGTCTGATAGCACCTTAAATGATCGACGAATAAAAGTGCGTGAAATAGCTAATATCATGGGCATCTCAAATGATCGAGTCCATTTAATTTTTCATGAAGAACTACAGATGAAAAAGCTTTTTGCAAGATCGGTGCCGCATTTGTTAACAGTCGACCAAAAACGCATAAGAATAATAATTTCTCAAGCTTGTTTGGATCGTTTTAAGAAAAATAAAATGGATTTTAATCGTCGTTTCATAACTATTGATGAGACATGAATCCACCAGAGACAAAAGAACAATCCAAGCAATGAACTGACGAAATGAAATGATTGACTATCTGAAAATCAATTAATTCAGAGTACTATTGCAACATTTTGAATCAATTAAATGTAAAAATTTGACAAAAACGTAATGGCTTACAACACAAACAAATAATTTTTCATCAAGACAACATGATTCAGTCTCGTCTCATCGAACTGTTCGGACGTGTTATTTTTAGTGCGGCTGAATTTTCGGTGAAAAAATCGTAATAGGTGAAAAAAGTAATAGGTTGAAATAAAAGAAAAAAGTGAAAAAATAACTCGTAATAGGTAACAAAAAATCTACGGTAATATGAGGAAGAATCCTTAAAAATATCTGTGGAGAATTTTCTCACTACAAGAGCCATAGAACGGCGTCGTTCCTGTTCGCCCAATATAGTGATTTCAACAGATGAAAAAACATCAACATCTTCTACATCAAATAGTGCAGTCAAACCTAGAAAACAAGTAGGTATGGATAAATACGTCACAGTTCTTAAGCGACCGAGGAGCCCGACATCTGCTCAAGTTTCATCAAATTCAAAAGCTCCTAAGACCGTGAGTATTGATAATCCAAATGATCAAAATAGGTTTGCTCTCCTCCAGACGGATGAGCCAGAACTTCCTCAGAAGACGTTTAAGCCCCCGCCAATTTATCTGAGAGAGCCCACTTCCAGTAAATTGGTACAAGGAATTGTTTCGGTAATAGGTGAAAATGTGCTTAGCGTAACATCAATTAAACATGGAAATATCAGCGAAACCAAAATTTAAGTGAAAAAGGTAGATGATTTTCGAAAATTTTCCAACCAATTTGAGAGGGGGAGTAGGGATTTCTATACCTACCAGCTGAAAAGCGCAAAAGGACTCCAAGGCGTTCTAAAGGGTATAGACCCAGATGTTGATACTGCCGAGATAAAGACTAGTTTAATGGAAAATGGCTTCAAAATTAAGAGCATAACGAATATTAGAAACCGTCAAAAGATTCCACAGCCTATGTTCAGGGTGGAATTGGAACCTGGAGATGTATTAAGGAAAAACGAGCCCCATCCCATCTACAATATGATTTACCATCTGCATCGTAGAATCATCGTGGAAGAACCGCATAAGCGTCAGGGACCCGTCCAGTGTTTTAACTGTCAAGAATTTGGTCACACCAAAGCGTAAATTCGAAAACTGACTCAAAAATCAAAAAATGCAGTAACTGCGGAGGTAATCATACCGCAAATTATAGAGGTTGTCCAATTTATACTCATTTGAAAGGCATAAGAACCAACAAGACATCAGTATTACCTGATCATCCTCAACAGCCTAATTTTGTATCGAGTGACAATTTCCCTCAATTGTTACGGTCCACTAGTCATGTAAACACGCCTAGTTCTAGACAAGTTTCTTACGCAAACGTGGTTAAATCTAATATGCCAGGTTTGAAGCAGGAACCTAAATCACAATATTACGAGCCTAATATTAACACTCTAGAGACTACATTGCAGACACTTGTCGAAACGATAAACACCTTTACCATCACTATGACATCCATGATGCAGGAAATGCTGAAAATGCAATCTGCTATCTTAAAAGTCATTTTTAAGAAATGATTTGTTTAAAAATTTGTTTTTGGAACGCGAACGGCCTCTGCCAACATAAAAACGAACTGGAACACTTCCTGATGGATAAGCAGATTGATGTCATGATGATTTCTGAAACTCACTTGACGGCGACAGCGTACTTCAAAATTAATGGCTACGTGTTGTATGATACTAAAGATCCCCGCGGAGGAGCATGTGGAGGTTCTGCAATTCTTATAAAGAACAGAATAATACATTATTTAATGAACAACATATGTTATAAGCAATAAACATTTGTATTGAATTCTGTCAATACAATTTTGTTTTATCATCAATTTATTCGCCGCCACGATTTTCAATAAAAGAACACCAATACTACAGCTTCTTCAATTCCCTTGAAGCTAGATTTTTAGTTGCTGGTGACTTTAACGCCCAACACACATTTTGGGGTTCACGTCTGGTGACCCCGAAGGGTCGTGAACTCTTCAACACCATTGCCTAAATGGGCTTAGATGTACTCTCAAGCGGGCATCCCACCTACTGGCCGACGGAAGATTCCCGATGTTATTGACTTCGGAGTAGTGAAAAATATACCTGTAGAATCGATACAAGAGGAGCCTTCATCAGACTTGTCTTCAGATCACTCTCCTTCTATTATTTCAATGCGTTTCCTTCAAGGGAATGGCTCTACATTTCGGGACATATCTTAAACCAGAGTAAGTTGGATAAAGTATAAAAAGTATTTAAGTTCCCACTGCACGGAAAATGTAGTGTTGAGAACTACCGAGGATATTGATGGGTCGATTGGCAAGTTTACTGAGGACATACGAAGAGCTGTACATCACGCCTCCACATACGACGTTGAGTGCAGAAGTAGGACAAACAGAACTTATTTCGCTGAACTCGATCATCTCCTGTCAGAAAAAAGAAGAGTTAGAAGAGAGTGGCAAATTCACAGGTCTCCTCAACTGATAGCTAGGCTACGGGAATGCAGAGATATACTAAGAAATTTCTTAGAAATCCAAAGAATGGCTTCACTTAAATTATACTTGGAGGGTATTGATAGTTCCCCACAATCTGACTATTCGTTATGGAAGACGGCACGAGGTTTAATGGCTAAGTTGATTCCAATTCTGAACGACACTCAATGTATTCCAAATCGCCAATTCGGGTTCAGAGCTAAACACAGTACCATCGAACAAACACACAGATTAGTCACGGTCGTTTGAAGAGAAAAAATACTCTTCCGCGCTTTTCATTGATGTTTCCCAAGCGTTCGACAAAGTCTGGCATGAAGGTTAATTGTTAATCAGCAAAAATTAGCTCTGCCTGCTAACACCCACAAACTTATGAAAAGTTATTTATATGGTCGCAAATTTACAATCAAAGAAGGCGATTTTTTAAGCCCCGCTCAGCCAATTGAAGCAGGAGTACCCCAGGGTAGCATACTGGGTCCAACTTTATATTTGATTTATGCATCCGACATGCCGTTAGACCCCATAATACATACTTCAACTTTTGCAGACGATACAGCCTTTATTAGCGTTCATAAGGACCATCAAATAGCATCACAGAATTTGCAGAAATATGTTTACAAACTAGAGAATTGGCTTGAGCTTTGGAAAATCAGGGTTAACGAACAGAAATGTATTCATATAACTTTCACATTGCGAAAAGAAACTTGCTCGTTCATCAGAATAAATAACCAAATTATCCCGCAACACAATGAAGCCAAATACCTCGATCGTCGTTTAACTTGGAAGTCTCATATCGACGCAAAACTTCCACAGATGAGATTAAAAGCAGTGCAACTTAATTGGCTAATCGGCAGAAATTCTACATTAAAGTTGGATTGCAAACTTTTGTTGTACAATGCAATTCTAAAGCCAATCTGGTGTTATGGAATTCAATTATGGGGTACTGCCTCAGCATCCAACATTGAAAAAATTCAAAGGGGTCAAAACAAAATTCTACGTATAATTACTGCAGCTCCACGTACGTTAAAAATTCTCGAATTCACAAAGATCTAGGCATTCCTTTGGTGAAAGTCGAATTTACAAAATATGCCTCAAAATATGTCAGCAAACTTGAACACCATCCAAACCCACTTGCACGAGATATGCTTAACTTTAGTGGCCATGTTCGGTTGAGAAGGAGGGATACCCTTGCTTTAACTCAAGCGCAAAACGGATGACTGGATCAGTGGATGTAATTTTTTGTAGTATCATAATATTTTGTCTAGCACTGGCTGGACTTATTATTTTCTTTTAGTATTAAGATTCGAAAACTTGTTGTCATTTCAACATCTGAAGATTCAATAAATAAATAAAATGTATTAAAAAAAAATCAAGACAACATTCCAGCGCATAACATTGTTTTAACAATGGCTAAAATCAACGAATTAAAGTACGATTTGTTTGACCACCCACGCTTATTCTCCTGATTTAGCTTCCAGTGACTTTTACCTGTTCCTAAATATAATTCTTAGCTAGCAAGCGTTTTACCTCAAATGAAGATGCAATTAGAATTGTAAACCACTATTTTGAAGGTCTTGAGTAAAACCATTTTAATCAAGGCATAGAATTGCTAGATATGCGTTGGACTAAGTGTATTAAAGTTTCAGGAGATTATATTGAGAAATAAAAATGTTTTTGAAAAATTAACTATTCTCTTTATGTGCTAGGCTAAGAAGTTTCTGAACCGCCCTCGTACAAAGTTCTTAAAATAAAAGTGAAAGTGTTTTAAGTTTAAGTATTGATAAATGTATGAGTATATGTAACTATGTATGCATGTAATTATGTGCATATGTATGTATGTATGTATGTATGCATGTGTCCTAGAAAACATTTGTTGATCTATTTTCATTTGTTATGTTTCGCGTGAAAGTAAAGTGAAGCAGCTGATTTTCATTCAGACATTGTAAGGCCAACAAATTATTAGTTTCATTTAAGTTTGTATAAAAGTATGTACATGTGTTGATGAGCAAATGTATGTATGTATGTACAGAGAGACAGACAAACAAACAGATAAAATGATGATAATATACAATATTAAAGTATAACCAACACACTTTCAGCGCACATAAGAAGGCAAAGAATTATCATCAAGTTCATTTTTATTGCATTGTCTCGACCGGCATCCATTTCATACATAAATAAATAAATAAATAAGTACATATATACATACATACATGCATACATATGTATGTATGAATGTTATATATGTATACATATGTATAAGTTTGTTTTTATATGTAATTTTTTATTTATTTTTGTTTTTTTTCCTCTTCTTATGTATTGTATGGTATATGTCTATAACATAGTTTTGGTATCGCATGTCTCCCTATAACCTAAACCTATTAAAAATACATCGAAAATAGAAATAAAAAAATAAAATAGAAGAAAAAATAAATAAATAAATGTTGAAAAAATTTGTCTTGGAAAGCACACAGACAGGCGGACAGACTTACATAGAAAATAAAGAAGAAGAGAACAAAAAAAAAATAACAAAGTTTGAAACACATTTTTTTATTTGTGGGATATATTTTTTACATTAAATTGTTACTGCTGTTGACCTTTATTTGCCAGACTCTATAATATGTGAACAAGTAAATGTGTTTGAATGTTAGTGTTCGTATATATAGAAATCCACAAATATGTATGTCTGCTTTAGTGGGGATACTGAGCAGATATGGTTGTAGCCAGTACCGCGCTCCTCTCCCATAGAATGACTAACTAACTGGTAAACGATAAAAATGAAATAAAATTATAATGGATGCGAATACAAATACAAACTATGAACAAACATATCACACACACGTACACACACACATTCTGACACATATTCATAGATGATAGCACACATACATACATACATTAACACATGTGCAAGTGTACACAGAAAAAATCACAACGGCTAAAGCTTTGAACACATTTACTGAAACACACAGTAAATTCATATGTAAGCATTTATAACACATTGACTCAAATATAATCACACAAGTATGTATCTGGGACAGACAGAAGACTTGCACCAACTTGCAATAAACATTTGTAGTAATTTTTCTATTTAACAAAAATAAAAAATCCAAACATTTCAGAGACAATGGCTTGAAAGAGAAAGTTAAAAAATTGAAACAAATATAAAAAGAACTTTGATTTTTAACTTTTTTATATTGAAGATTTATTTGTGAATAAAACACAACACGTGTGTGGACACACATACTCACATACATATGTAGATACATATATGTATATATACATATGTATGTATGTACATCTGTGTAAATGCATACCTATGCATATGAATGCTATTGAATATACTTACATATTAAATAATATTCATCCAAACTTATCAATGTGTTAATTGAAATTACATGTAGTAACTCGAAATCGAATAGTATTTTATTTTCTCTGAAATAAAAAGCTAACAATGTGCATACATACTTCCATAGCAGCTTCACTGTTTTTTAGAATGAAGACATACATATGTAGGTAATATTTAATTAATTAACTCAGTTGGCTGGGAAATTGACCACGAGATATACATACATATGTAAATCAAAGAATTATTCGTAAGAGAAACTAATTTTAAAGTGGTTCTCTTAGATATTCAATATATGTACTCTTAACTTCTATGTGTTGCAACTTTATGCAAGTAATGCTTATTTCCCTCAATTGGAGGTTGGCATGCGCAAAACTTGTTATTTTTTGATGTTATGAAAGTTATGCGTATCCAGTACCCTTTATGTGTGGTGTGTACAAGATGTAGTACTCGAAGGCGGAGCCAATTAAGCTTTCTTATTCGCTCTTGCACAGGAGAGTCATGGTAGATGGATTTATTCAAGCACACATAGGTATAGATGTATGTGTGTGTGTTGCAATGTAGGTTCCTAACAGCTATGTACCTGATTATTGTCTTTAACGAGGGATGTTTCCTGTCAAACGTCCCCAACACAGTCTTACGCACAAAATTGCCAGGTAAATAAATGATAAATTGCATGCAACTGAATGAGGAGCACGTGACATGTTCGCGATTGTGTGAGCTTGTTGCTTATTCGTCGTAAAGTCGCGAGGTACTATATGCGCGCCGAAATTTGGTAGCAATTGTAATGATAGGGTGGGTGTTGGGGTTAGTTAGGGAGTTAACAGTAGTAATGGTGGTGGTGCAAGCAGAACAAGCGCGCCAATTAGCATGTTACCCATTGTCTTTACTCACTCGCAATAATTCCGAACCCTTATTGTGTTATTGTTGTGTAATGTTTATGCAAATAAATTGCGGGTTTGACGGGCGTTCCTTGCGTTTCTATGCATGTTGTATTTGTTTCAGAAATATATTTAGCACTGCCTGTCCTTTTTGCGTATATGTACATACATACACATAGATGTAATGAAAGTGTAGACGTTTGTGCGTTGAAAAGTGTACATAGTCATACTTGCATATACATACATATATATTTTAGTACGATACATGCTGAATATTTCGTCAAATCGCGATGAAAGGATATTTAAAAGCGCGTCTTCTTTTTATTGGATGCGCGTGAACAACAAGTATTGTATCATATTCAACTGCTATGTTGCTTTAATCAACCCTTATACATAGATAAACATACATAGTATATAAATTGTATGTATATATATGTATTTAGCATATGTATAACATTGGCGAATAAGAGCACGCTGCATTTATATATATATTATACATACGCTAGCACCTGGTACATACATGAAATGTACCACATCTAAAAAAGTTGTATATACAACGACCAGGTGAAAACATTCATAGACACTATGCATTCATTATGCGTTTAGTTTTTTATTTTATCAATTAGCAACTTTGTATGTATGTATTTGCATGCCTTAGTGCAATTTGTTTGCGTAATTATACTAATTGTCCAACTTTAATTTCGTTGTCTTATTTCTAGAATTCAAACTGTTTGACAACGGCCTGAGGTTGGATATTTCCAGCTACCCCCATATGAACATTCGCATGAGCACAAAGGGCAAGCGTCCTTTGAGGAGCTTGACCCCTAGCGACAAAGTACATGCTATTCAGCGAATACACGATGGCGAGTCAAAGGCTTCAGTAGCACGCGATATTGGGGTCCCTGAGTCTACGCTACGAGGCTGGTGTAAAAATGAAGATAAGTTACGGTTTATGTCGCGCCAGTCTGTTGCTGAGAAAATGGGCGGGGAGGCTTCGACGGACAAATTGGATGGTAACACAAATATGTTGGGCGGCCCTCCTGAAAAGAGACAGCGTATGGACAGTTCGGTGCCTTTGAATTTTTCCAACAAAATGAAATTTGATGAACTGGCAACATTCAAGAGAGCTCCTCTTACTGGTCTAGATTTTGGTGGAAATAAATCCTTGACTGATCTCGGTACTTTCAATGGATTGGCCCCGGATTACGCAGCTTTTAATGGCGCAGCAAAAAATAAAGTATTCGGGGCAGATATTCCGCGACCTACAGATCCTTCTATCGCAGCTATAAGTCCATTGTCAAGCCTTTCACATCTTTCCGGGCTGACAGGATTATCTCAATCACCATTGGCCATGAGTTTTAACGAGCTCACCTCCAACTTAAACTTATTGGCACAACTTAATCCAGGTTTAGCCGCGATGTCTGGCCTAAATGGATTAGCAAATACAGGAAACAATTTGCGGACCAATAACTTGAAATCTAAACCACAAATACATAGCCCTCGAAGTGAAACTACCGAACGACAAACGGGTCTTACAGTAAAAAATTGGGCCAAACAAAAACCACCAACTCCAACATCCACTGATACTCCTTCGTTTGGTCTTAATTTAAGTCAAAGTGATAGTGCCAAGAGTCAATTAAAAAGTCCTGGTGTTAACCTTATACCCCCACAACTGGGTGCAAATTTGCCTTCTCTTTCATCTTTGCCCGAAGACCCATTGCTGTATTGGCTAAAATCACAACAGGCCATGTTGGGTTTGAATAATCTGTACCCACCACCACCACCCCCCATTGGCGCTACCAGCCCGCCGATTCGGTCATCAACTCCTCAGCAACAGAGTTTGCACGCCAGCACACCTCCTATCATTCCTACACCCCTAACACCATCCTCAACTCCATCTGGCAGCTTGGATGACAAAAATTCTGCATGGTTCAATTGGTGCAAAGCATTTGGAGCAAGTCTGAACTCTTTGGCTCCTGCTGCTGTGGTAGCTCTACACGGAAATCCATTACATCAACCATCAGCTTCTGTCGAATCATCAACTACTATTGATGGCCAGCTTATTGAGAAAACAGGATTTGAAAACATTTTGTATTCACAACTTACTAAAGACTCTGCTCCTAGTCCATCGGTACAAAGTTCCTCATCAGTCGAGCAAATAAATATCGAATTACCACACAATAATGATATGTCGAACAAGCCAGAAGACCTCTCTGCTAAAACAGCTAAAGCTAAAAGTTCACCACTCAGTCCTCTGCCAACTCCAGCCCAAAGTCCTGAACGAAACGTTGAGCAAAATGCATCGAGCCACAACAGTCCAGCACCTAGTCCAATACCCGAGGGCGATTTGCAGGAGCCAGAGCCTAAAACAGACGCAAAGAACAGTGTTGCTGATTGTAGAGATGTCCTCGACAATCTTCTTTACAATATAAACAACAAAAACAATGCAGACGGTAATCACAAAGTATCTTCAGCTGTCAGTGAGTCTGATGCCAGCTATACCAGTGATCACAACAATGCAGATAATTGCACTCATAATAACAACAATAACTCAAACAAGACGGACGAAGAAGAACGTGCAAAATGTGCCGCTTTATATGACGACGAAGAAATAGTTTCCGAATATAGAGAAGCTATTACACATGGAGAGAAATTTTTGCAGTGGCTTGAAAATTGCAGCAATCCCCGAGTAACTGCTGTTCAATTAATGCAACTGCGATTCCTTATATCTTCAGTCAAAACGGTTATCGATCCTAAATCAGTTCTCAAGGAATCCACTAGCACATCAAATCTATCGACTGCTATAGAAATAGACGACTCTTCTGAGGAAAGCAACCGCTCAAAAATGCGCCGCCGAAAATAGGAACAACCTAAATTAGCTACATTTGAGCCAGTGCCAGGCAGTAGCAAAGATGTAGTTATTATCGATGCCGATGAATACCAAATGGAAAAACCATTCGCACCCGCTGTATATCAATCATCAGCAACCCTTTTAAACTCTTTGTTCTTTCCGCCCTACGAAGTCGTTCGCTCAGACGACTCTGACGACAACAATAATAGCACCAACAATACCAATGAATACAATGACGACCACGACGTTAACGATGACAATGACAGTAACAGTTCCATTTTTTCGGTAAAGGGCGATAGTCGTATTGTCCCGAACACTTTTCATGCATAAATGCCAATCAATAAACATTAAAATGAGCTTCATAAATTATATCGAATAGAAATTTAAACTAAAATACAAATGTTTGTATGTACAAGTAAAACTAACTAAACTAACTAAATCATATTAACTTAATTGTCATTCATGTAGATCAATTCTGATGATTCGTTTCACCTAAATTCACTACAACAAACAGCCATAGAATTTGTTTTCAAAATGAGTCCAATTTATTAACGAATTATTTATATAGAAAAACAAGTCGAAATAGTTCCTTTTCTGCATCTGAGGAACAAGACGCATTTTGATTTAACATTTTTGCGCTTACTAGATCTGAATTAATTTTAAGTTAGTTATAATTAAGAACTTCCTGTATAAAATACATCTAATGAAAATGTATTTCATTTTAAATTTTTTAATGTTGATTTAGATGCGTTTTTATGAGATTTACATATGACATACGAGTACATTATTATTAATTGATTCTATTAGATAAAATGTTTTATTTTAAGTTAAATTTAACTACATACTAAAAAATCTAAAATTGAAACAAAAACAAAATGTTATTAGATAAATGTCTTTTCCTTCTCAAATTACAAAAAAAAAAAGCATTTTTTTAATTTTATTAGAAACAACAAACGCATTCATATCAAAAGTAGATTACAAAAAAAATGTATTATTTATAACGGATTTAATTTCCTTCACTAAAATAGTCACATTAAAAATAACAATAAAAAGAAAAATAAATACTAAAATCTTACAGCAAACAATATTATCAATAACCAAATAATTATTAACTACAATTTTATAATCAGTTCAAATACATAATTAGAGATCAAATGAAAAGAAATAGTTAAACACGAATAAATTCGATTTGGAAAAAAACTAACAAAAAAAAAAATAATTTTAAATGCATATTCAATTAAAGAAATTAAAAACCAAATACTTTGTATTTTTTATGTATGGTTTCTAGATTAGCTGATGGTAAGTAGAGAACGTAAACATTTAGCCATACAAAATGTTAAATTAAACAAAATACTTTTTTGAAATATTCGAATTTAAAGAATTATTCTCATCTCACTGTTTAAGTTACAGAAGTACGTACATATGAATGAGCGAATTTCGCTTCAAAATTTTTAACCATGTATGTAGTTGTAATATATCTTACTTGTTTTAATAATCTCTTAAATACACTATAGCCCCGATTTTCGTCGTTAATAGGGACTGGGGAAATGCGACACAAACCGAATCACTTTTTTCTATACAAATGTACTGACTTTTTGTTAAATGGGTCCAAAATTTTAAAATTTAGCTAGCAAAATCATATTTTTATTAAAAAAACGTCTTATGGTACGTTTGATTATATTTACATATCTCAGCAGGTCTTTGTTATTATTATAAAAAAAATAATTTAAAATATATTTTTAAACAAGGAATAAACAAATATTTAAGAAAAAAAATCTAAAATTAATTTACTAGCACATAACTTCATATGGTAAGTATGAATAAAATGGAAATTCTCCTTTTTACACGCAAGTAGGCAATATATTCACATGTAATTATTGAATTATGGTATATAGCGACACAAATCGGAAGCAAAACGACGCAAAGCAGATTGATAAAAAATTTCAAAGCCGACACAAATCTGAACCTAAACGTCTCAAAGAGGATGAAACCAGATTTAGAAAGACGACGCAAATCAAAACGACGCAAATCGGGGCTCTAGTGTACTATTTATTTATTTTTTGTAAAAATATAAACCTTGTTATTAAACAAGTGCCGTGCCGAATCTTACATTATATCCCCGCCAATTTTCCAGTAGTGTGATCATACTTGAAACTAATTTGTGTTACACTTTATTTGATAACAATATTTATACAGAATTTTTATTTTTTAGATATCTTACATGGGAGCTATCATTTACTATGGGGTGATTGGCCTACAATATTGTAACGCAATATGAGGCTTATTTTAGTGTAATTTCATCATAATAACGATATTTGAAAGCCTTTATTGGGTATTTCAGTTATCCTCGGATACTTTTTGCATACATACAACTGATCTGCGAAAAATTTTGGATCGATATTTATAAAATATTTACGTAGGTAAATGAGTTTTTCGGAAGAAGCCCTCATATAAGACCTATTATGGACCCATTATCATTAAATTGGGTACTACGGTTTATACACTCCGGTTCACTTATTTAAAGGCACTAAAAATTCCATATTCAGCAGCCTGTATCTTGTGGTATTTTTAACCAATTGCAGAATTTTAAAATATAAATGGAAGCTACACATCTTGAGATATAAAAAAATCATGACAGTAGTGGTTTCTTAACTAAAGAACTTTTTTGAGCAATTTATAAAAAAAGTCAAAAAATTTGCTATTTTTTTTTTTTTTTTTTTTTTTTTGGTTCATTACTTTTACTTTTTAATTATAAAATGCAACCCTGTTAATTTTTGATATTACTACAACTCTGTTTATGTTTACTACTAGTACTATTATTTGCAAGTATGTGTATATTGAAAAGAGTATATAAGCCGCACAAGTTGCATGAATAAAATATGACTTCAACCAATGCACAGCTTTGTCCGTTATTAATTTATTCGGCGGGTTGTAACTTTTTAAAAGTTCTTTAAGAAAGTATTAAAGTTAAATAAGTGTGTTTGCGTTTTATTTCCGTTCCTTATTCTGAATGAATAGAGTATACAATCTTAGAAACAAGATTGCTACAAAATTATATTTAATTTCAAAATTTCGCTACTCTTTGGAAGAAGCTACAGAAAGAGTAGCGAAATATTAAAATAAAAAAGTCAAATAAACAATATTAAGAAATAAGTGTGTGTATTAAAAGACTGCGACTATTTAAATTGTTGTTGTGTAAATTTAAATAAATAATGTTGAAACTAATATATGGGCGGAAAGGAAAAAGCAATAAACTTGAAATAGGAGATAGGTATGTGATTTTTGGCAAACTATTTTTTTGGCGCTGAGTTCTCTGTGTTATGAGCCTCTGAAGTTAAAACTTAAATTGTATTATTTCTTTGATATTTGCTATTTTTTATATCGTTTAATAACTCTTTGAATTATTATAACATTTGGACCCAATTCCGGATTTTCGATTTTTTAATCCGAATTTTTTTAATGTGCTTTATTTCAAAACTTACAGTAATAATGGCAAGTATTTAATTTAAGATAAAAGATAACCGCATTATATAAAATTGTTACGGAATTGTATTTCAATCAACATTTGCATTTGTAGAAATTTCTATTTACAAACATTATTGATAATACGCTGTTATTAATTAACACGCATTATGGCAACATTAAGTTTTAACGGCCACAGAAACGAACTTTCGATTGTCTTGTCTAAATGCCATTGGAAATTACTAGAAGATGACGCTAATGTATAAATAGAGCAAACAGGGCCACTCAAAAGTGTATGAGTATTTAAACAAAACCCAGCACTTTGATTTTGAAATATGTATATTTAAATGATGTGTGCAACATTTTGGATCGGTACTATTATTTACAATAGATTTATGCGTATTTAAGTGATTTTGGAAGTAGGTTTAAGTAGAAAAAAGCTCTGGATTTTTCGGGATTAATAAATACGGAAAATTAGTATTTGTGTAAAAGATACAGGGAAGTATTTAAGTGTGTTATCTGCTTTTTTGACATACACAAATACAAAATTTACAAACATTAATCAATTCTTCTTTAGCATTTTTAATAAGAATACTGACAGATTCCAAATTAAATCACTAATTCAAAAGCATCATCAGCATCAAATATTAAATTTTACAAAATTATGTCGAAAAAATAAAGGTGAAAGAATTAAAATTAATTTTGGATTGCCGAACTCGAACGAACTATTTCATGTGTCTACGGTTTTTGGAATTGGAAATTCCTATAAAAAGAACTTTAATTTATTTAAAAGCTCAAATATGACATGTAAAGAAATTGGTTTACTTAAACAAATAGTTCTCATTTTAAATTCGGGAAAAGTAACAGTAGTGATATGAATTCGGCAGAGATTCACATTTATTTACGCTTAAATAGATATCAAAAACTGATTGCATATTAGGTGATGAACTGGTTAAATATTCCCTTAAAAGAAACCCGCTCTTTAAAATTTTTTTAATACATCCAAAATTGAAGAATGGATTTGATAATGATATAGAAATATTTGTTATTAAAATTGAATTAAAAACTTAAGCACGATGGCCACGTATCAATCTGATTTGACAAAAAAGCCCACTACAAACATAATGCTTGCAAGGATATGGAATCAAATATTGAACACGATATAGAATTATTTGTTTCGGAGGGAGGAGACAGGGTGAGAATGGAGATATGTCTATGCAATCAACAATTAGCTAACAAGTTTACAAACAAGCGTTGTTGCGAATGTTTATTGTCAGTTTCGTATAATTGTAACAAAATTAAAGCCAAATTATCTATACTTTGTAATTTTTATATGAAAAAATTCCATCAAGTTTTCGAACTTCAATTTTACTACCACTTTTTAAGGAGACTCAAATTTGCCGACTAATTACCGAGGTTTAACGCTGATTGACACACTCTGCAAGATCTTTAATACTATAATGCTGAACCGTATTACTGTGTGGATTGACAACAACAACATATTAAATGAATACCAAGCCGGATTCAGAAAAAATTATTCAACTGTGGACAACATCTTCAATCTTGTAAATATTGTACATTTAAACTTAAATAACGGTAAAAAGACATACGCTCTTTTCGTTGACTTTTCTTGTGCATTTGATACTATACCAAGAAACTGTTTATTTTATAAACTCTCCGGCATGGGATTATCATCTAAAATTATAAGAATTTTAGAATCTGCATATGCTAGTACTTATAGCCGAGTGTGGGATGGGAATGATTTGTCCGACTCATTTCCTGCTGAAATTAGTGTCAAACAGGGATGTATATTAAGCTCAGTCTTATTTTCATTATATCTCAATGATTTACAAGATATTCTACCTGGTGGTGTAAATGTAGCGGATATAAATATGAAGATTTTACTTTATGCTGACGATATCGTCATTCTTTCGGAAACTCCAACTGGGTTACAAGATATGATTGATGATTTGCATAGTTATTGCCTCACATGGCGCTTAAAAGTTAACCTTAATAAATCTAAAATAATTGTCTTTCGCACTGGAACAAGAATCTCCTCTAATCTAAAGTGGCACTTTGGTGAAGATAATATAGAAATTGTACACAGTTATAAGTACCTTGGGGCCGATATTGCATATAACTTGTCATTTAAAAAACACTTGACTAACAAACTAGCGGACTCAAAATTAGCAATTAATTCAACCGGGTCCAAGTACTTAAACCACCCAAAAATCTCGAAAAACAACAAACTTAAAATATTTGAAGCTGCTACCAGATCCATTATGTTTTACGCTGCACAAATTTGGGGTTACCAAAAATACGATGAAGTTGAAATATTGTTAAGATTTTTTATAAAAATGATGCTATATTTACCAAGTTCAACACCTAACTATATGATATATCTGGAAACAGGTATGTTTTTACCCTAAAATTGCACTTTGATTACATAAACAAAGTTTTAAAAATGCAACAAAGCAGACTTCCACGTATACTTACGAAGAAGGTTATAGCTCTTAATGTGTATTGGTCAAAGGAATGGTCAACTACATATATGTCAAACACTACAATTTGCATCAGTTCATTTAAGCCTGCTCAGCACACACTATAAACAAATATTAAATCTATTAAACATAAAAAAAAGAAATACTAATATTCTTAATGCAACTAATTCACAATTTCAGGATCTGTATTCTAAACTTGATTACAATCTTATCCCATCACTCACAGAGAAGTTGTCAGCAAAAGCAACCAGTTTAATTATACGAGCTCGTGGTGGATTACTTGATATTAATGCAAGATCCTTTCGAAATGACTCAGATGGCATATGCACAATTTGCAATCTGGATGAATCTGAAAACACGCAGCATTTCATCGGTACGTGTCCAATTTATAATGAATTTAGACTTAAATATTTTGGTAAAACACAATTAAATATTAATGAAGTTTTAAATCTGCTAAATGGCATAAACCCACATTCTTTATATAAATATCTTGAAATTTGCTTAAAATATAGAAAATTAATAATAAATGATTTTGATTTATAATGTCCTCCACAAAATTTTAAAAATAGTTTGTAATTAAAATAAGAGAAATATGATAAATTACACAGTGATACAAAATTGAATGAAATAGAAAAACCTGGGACCCGATATTATTTTTCTTGTAGGGCTTGTCGAGTAAAAGAAGATCCCAATAGTGAAATATGCCGGACACCTCCAAAATCCGGTTTTACGGTTAAAAACCCGGTTTTTGTACCTTTGCGCACTTATAAACCTGTAATTTTGTTGATAATGACCCGATTTCCAATTATAATTAATTAATTATAATTAAAAAATAAAATAAAAATACTGTTGATAGAGTACTGCCAATCTGGCTCACAACAATTATGTTAGGCCAAATATAGATTAATAAAAACATTGTAAATTAACTGAAATGTATAAAATTTACTTATATCTATAAATAAATAATAATAATAAATACTTTGTAATTTTTTTTTAATATTTCTAAGTAGCTTTTTATGATCTATTTAAGGTAATTCAATATAGAATTTAATAGCGAAATGACATATTATCTTTGTCAATCTAATATAGCAATGCCCTCTTCAGATCATAGATATCTGACATACACAATAAGCAAAATATCGGAAAGGAAAACTCCATTCCTAAATCGGAAGAAAACCAAATGGATAGACCACAAGATAATCCGAAATGATATTCTTACCCCGCCCCCTAGGATTGAAGAAATTAGAGATATTGAACAAGCGGTTAATAGACTTACTTGCTCTTTACATGTAGTGAATACTAGAAGTAGGTGTCGCAAAGTTTTCAACGAGGCGAAGAAATCCGGTAACTAGTTGATAAATAAGTCAGCGTTGAATAAATTTAAATACCAAGTCAGGAGCGCGTACATCTTGGAGAAACTTTTGCAACGGCGTTAAAAGTTCATCCGAAACAAGTCGTTTGCGTATCATTCGCTCCAAAAGGGAGAACAATTTCCCACACTAAGGCAAAGGACTTTTGACCAATTAGTTTATCATCCTTCCTTTTAAAAACATTGGAAAAAATCATAGATATTCATATAAGAAGCTCTATTGACCAAGGACTAATATCGCCATCTCAACACGCCTAAATGAAAAAAAAAAAATGAGTTGAGACGGCTCTTCACTCATTAGTACCTACGCTGTATCGAAAGATCACTAGAATTCGAAAATTTTTCTGGACATAGAAATCTGCAACAATAATATCCATTCTACATGATTTAGGACTAGATTAGTCGATTACTAGATTTGTAACAAATATACTTGAAAATATCAAAAATAGGACCAGTACAGGTATCAAGATCCAAAATAATCTGCTCAGGAAACTGGACCACATGGTATTTAGCCGGGCACGATATCGCAAAGAATGGAAGAAGCTCTTAAAACACTAAGTTGGTGGAGGACTGAAAGCTACTTAGACTGAACGGTGTAGAACTGTCTCTCTCAGATATCGTAAAATTTCTAGGCAAAAAGATTAGGTATACCCGACAATGACTTCTGCAAAAGTTGTAATAATGAAGAACAGGAAACCGTCTCTAATATTCTGTGTCGTAGTCCAGTACTTCACGTAACATCTTTCTGGGAAAACCATCCTACTCTGTCTGGAATATCCGATATGAAATTAGAATTAGTAGTAATTGGCTACCGCGATTTGATATTTAAATCCCTTCTGGTAAAACTATTGACTCGGTGTGGTTAGTCCATCTATTTTCTATACATACTTATGGACTCGACAACTTCTCCCTATATACATCTACTTTCTGTCTATCTCTATACATCTCCTTCTATTTTTTTTTTCTCTTTCTATCTTTTTCAGACAACACAAAATAACCAGCGATATTGGACCTAAGTTAGCTCGGACTGTACTCGTAATGATTTTTTGCTTTTTAATTATAATGGTTTATAAAATTTTGTTTACAAAATACAAAATTTGGTTTATAAAATTTTAATTATAGCTTTTATTACAGAAAATGTTTGTTTTCAAACATAAGTATACTCGTATTAAATATATATTACTTTTTTTTTAATAAATTGATTTTATTATTAATAAACCAATTTGTTTTTATATGAGACAAAAATCCCGAAAACTGGGATTTGCAGAACCAGTCGTTTGGCATCCCTATTTACCGCTTGTGGTGGTTGAATTCGAAATATAGGATTGTGAACTATTAGTGACATTGAAAGCAGTGCAAGAGCCACACTTGTTCAATAGTAAAATTCTAGCAAAAACACTTTAATTAATATATGTATGTATATTTGTTTAATATTAAACTTTATTTTACAACAATTGAACATATGATCGAAGTTATTATTATCGTTTTATTCTTTAGGCTGGAACAGAATAGACGCTGTAGTAGTAGTAGATGCAGCTGACGACGTAATAAGTAGTGTAGCTTGAAAAAATGCGAACAGAATATTGAAGCTTTCTATATGGTTGCCAAATAACCTGTTTTAAAACACCTATTTTAAAAAGCGAATTATGAATGAATAATATGTAAATTTTTTAACAAAATATGTATCAAGTTGTACTATAAATGCATATGTATTGCTCTACATCAACATTAAATTCGACATTTCATATATTTGATGTAATCCTTTATTAAAAGCATGGTAACCCTAGTTGTCATAGTTATGTATGTAAACACATATTTTGTGTTTTATTTTAAAATGGATTAAAAGAAAAAGTTTGTTTTTTTTATCAACTGCGCTAAAGTTTAGCTATTTTGCAAATAAATATATCAAAATTCCATTTTGATAAAAATTTATATTTGACAATCAGGTGTCAAAGCACTGTCGCGTAACAAAGTTTAAAAATTTAAAAACTGCACAACTACACATTCTGTTGAGAGTACTTTGAAACTTCCGTTATTGACTTTTGACAGCTTGCAGCGCTACTCGTTACGTTGTACTACAGCGTCTATTCTGTTCCAGCCTTTTTGTTTTAATAATTCGATCACATATTTAAAATTAATCGAATTATTTGAATATTTCAAAAAATTTCAAATGATGTACAAGTTTTTTCCTTAATCAAACCGTGAAGAAAGTAGTATCGTCTAGAGAGTAAACACTTATATTTACCTTATATTTCATCATTATCAGTAGTTATGGAACTGGGAAGCAGAACTGTTTTCGTGCCATTTAATTAATCAAGATGAAGCAGGTTAGTTTCATAATTGCTTACCCAGTTGTTTTGTAGAGAAGAATAATAAAGCTGTTTGTTGAATTGGTTTGGCTTTTTCATTTGCTTTGTTGCTTTTTTGTGTAATTTGTAATGCTGTTATAATAGGGAGGTTATTTACAACATTGAGTATTAATACTCAGAAACTTATTTTATTTAAACTAATTTATTATTGAGAAGTCGAATTTTCTCAAAAATTTAAATAATGTAAATTACAATTTTTAGTTTTCTTAATTGGTTTTGTGTGATATTATGTAGTACATATTTGTGTTTTAGTAAAGAAACTTACAGCGTAGACAGACGACACAGTTAATTTGCATTGACAGTCTTAATTCAAATTAACTCGTGAATTATTCCCATCCTAATGTGCATTAGCTAGACGTAAATGCACAAAATCAGAGTGAATTTAGCTATTCCAATATGGCAACATCGTCGAAAATCAATAATATGTTATCAAATTGTTTACTATTCTAAAATAAGAAGAAAATAATTGTAAAATTAAAATAATAAAAATAGATTTCCACAATTGCCTTTCTTTTATTCCAGAGTGTCCCACTGCGGTCCCCACATGTAGCAACACGTTCAGGTTGATGGTTGCTAGTGCATGAACAAGTTTTGCATTATGAAACTATTTCAGCAAAAGTAATTTCAGCTTTTTTTCAAATAAATACTGATTTTTCACCAAATGCCAAAAAAATTTTTTCATAATTAAACAGTTATTTACAAACAAACAGCTGTTACCTAAATGCAGTTTAAATGCAGTTTAAATGCAGAAACTGTTGTCTGTCACGGTAAATCTTAATTCAAATTAGTGAGATTTTAATGCGCATTAACTCTGTCGTCTGTCTACGGTATTATTTTATTGGAATTAATATGTGACATAGAAGATAAGTTTTTTTTTGAAAATTCAAATAATGCAGATGGAAATTTTTAGTTTTTATTATTGCTATATTTTATTTGATTTATTTGAAATTTGTATAGTAAATATGTGTGCATCTTTTCGCATGCCTATATTATGGAGAAATTTAAAACACCATAATATTAAGAATATATTAGTTAGCAATTGTTTCTATTAAAATTTGTATGCTTGAATAACATTTTGTACCACAAAAGTTAATGAACCTGGGGGGTTACTGCGTATTTCGATTCGAAAGCAAAAGCTTTCGAAATACAATGTAAAAAGTATACAAATTCGAATGATTTTCTTTTCGAATCGAAATACGCAGTAACCCCTCTGATAATTTTATCAAAGTATGTTTTTAATCAAAGTTTCTAACCTTAATTTATAAGAAAAATATTTTATTTAATTTCGTTGTCTATGTCCATGAGTTAAATCTAGCAACAATTGAAAACTACACTAATAAAAACAGAAATTCTGATTATTAAAGATTATTAAAGAAATTAAACAAAAATGGATGAAAACAGAAAATACCAAAAAAACAACTATAAATTTATTAAAGCTAATATAAAATATTATAAAATCTATGTACATACATACATATGTATGTCGAAAGTGCTGAAAAATGGATTGGTTGCAAAAAATTTTAAATCAAACAATATTTTGTAGATATAGAGGACATTGGCTGTATAAATTTTAGGCAAATAGAACTAAAACATCCAGAGTTAATCCATTGTAATTATCAGAAATATGCATTAAGAAATGCCCTTTTACTCAAAAAAATATAGTTTAAAATAATAAAATATATTTTTAAATTTATTTATATTATCAAATTTTTTTGTTCAAAATATTTTAGTCATTTTGTTTGGTTATAAAAAACTTGACCCTTTTTTCTTTAAAATACCATTTTTGTGACTTGTTTTCTTAGAAAAATACCCTTTTAGCGCCGCTTTTTGAAAATTGTCAACGGTAACCTGACCCCAAGCTAAAGATTAATATTGTTGTCTAAACAACTTTAAGATATCTTTTTAATATAAGAAGTATATCGTCGTAGTATATCGTAGTGTTGTAACCAAAATTAGGGCTCCTATAACTGCAATTTATCTTATGCCGTTCAGGCAATTAGAAGAGAGCTTTTGCACGCTATTGCAATTTTTTTCTCAGAAATATTCAGTTTTTTGTCTCTCCTGCAAAAGTATGATTTTGTGACATACAGCGTATTCCATTCACCACGACGATATAATGTACATATATAAGTTTTATTTAATTTATTTCCATAATATTTTCTTTATTGGAAATCCTTTTTGAACGAATACATTTTGCTCTTAAATCTAGAAATTCTTTCATAATTATACCATTGTGTTCATCCTTTATTATCCTTAATACTTTTTAGATAAATTATAATATGCTACAAATAATGTAATTCTGGCTTAGCAATAAAGGCTCGAGTCTTTTACCAACATTTTCCCATTTATGGATTTGCGATTATCAATGTTTTGCCACAAAACACATTATTTAAAAATTTAAAGAAATCTTTTCAAAAGTGTTTTTCGCATTTATCCTATGGGAATTATTCAACGAAATATACTTTTTTTAGCCAATTCGATTGATTAAACTTTAATTTTCTATGAACATTGTTTGTCGGCCAAGTCGTTGTAAACGCTTTCATGCATTATTGATTTTTTTTAAATAGTTTATTGTTTGACGAACACATTGGGAAAATTTGAAAAAAGGGAAATATATCTGTATCTCATCCATAGACATAAAGTGATATTGAGTTTAAACTTATTACATGTTTAAACATCACTTAAGCGGTGGTGCCAGAGGTCCTCAAAGTAAGGCTACTCTCTTATAGTTTGCCTGATACTCGCACATGAAAAGTAATTTTTTAACTTACATATAATAATAGGCGATCCAAATATTTCCCAATTTCTGCTAAATATTTTTTGACAATTAATACACTTTTATAAATCTAGTAAAAAATTGTTTAAAAATAGTTATACAGTCAAAAGTTAAAAAAATTTAGTAATAGCCTTATTAAGTTTGGGGTAAATTTTTTATTTATTTATTATATTTTCCGATATTCCGCTACAACAATGTGTATCATCTTCAGAAAAACAAATTTATTAACGAATTAACAATATTAAAAACGAAGCAATAAAAATTATTTTTTTAATATAAAAATAAATTGAAAAAATTCATCTTTTTATAAATAATTTAAAGTTTTTGCATCACCTACAAAAAAAATCACTACGATTACTCGAAAACCATTGGTGAGACGTAAAACGAACAATATGTGTTTGCAAATGACTTTGTGTAAAATTGGAAAACATTTTAGAAATAATTTTGCTCTGCTGTCGTCAAAATAATCATTCAATTATAAACGAGTGTATTTTCTTTTTGACATACATATTGTAGTCGGTAGATTGATGCGATGAATGTGTTTAATGCTTATCCCTTTGACGACCATAGGCAAGTATGCTTGCCCGGGGTTCTTTAGATTATATATTTGTCCAGGTAACAGATACAGCAAATTTGTCAAAGACTGTTTTATAGAAGAGGATTGGGGCAACAAGAATGTGGTTGAGTACGAGTCCCCAACGGGCCCCGCTTGTTCCCTACGAGGCTCCAAATTTAGCCAAAAAAAACTATTTATGACGAGGGCTGCCAAGGGGTGAAAACAGGGCGCAAGGGGATAAGAGTCAATTATCTATCTTAATCTATCAAAAAATATAATGGACAAGTTTGCGTAAGCTCCAAGCTGTCTACAACTAATCAAATTATGTTTGGCAATTATGTTTGCCTATAGGTTGAAACGAAAATTAACGTTTCTAAAAAACTTTACAAATTAAATTAATTAGATAATGTTAAACACTGAAACAGCATGCCACGGCTCCGAATTGAGGAAATTACAGCTAATATTCACTTTTGCGACAACAATAAAGCTGATGTGACCGTGGGTATAAAATTCTACCAATTTTAGATCATATTAACAAGGCTATGCCGGATGCGTATACTTATTAAAAAAAGCTGTCAAAAGATGAGCATATGGTAAAGTTTAAGGGACATAATGCTATGAAACAGTACATGAAGGCCAACCCCATTTCGTGGGGATTCAAACTTTGGTGTTTTGTGAGGCAGAAACCGGGTACTTATATAATATTAACATTTACACCGGAAAAAAACCATTTGTTGAGCACGGTCTTGGCGAGGCTGTTGTTTTGCAGTTATGCGAGCCACTGGTAAAAAAAAGGGGTTGAAGTTTACTTCGACAATTTTTTAACAAGCCTGAATAATGGCGTGCGGAATCTGATGTAATAGAAAGCACGTACCGAATAATTTTCCGGCGGATAAATATATGAAAAGAGGGGACATAAGTTACTTCATGTCGGATAGCATTTCCGTAGTCAAATGGATGGATAATCGTGGTGTCTACCTCGCCTCAAATTTTATTGACCCAACAGCGGTATTCAAGGTCAAGCGACGTGTAGCTTGACAAGCTGGTAAAATAGATATTGATTGCCCCCTGATTAAATAGCACTAGCACTATAACAAAGGAATGGGAGGTGTCGATCTAATGGATCAAAAAAAAGTATATATTTACTCTGAAGTAAATGGCGTTTTTATTTACGTTTGTTCTTCGACCTTTTCGAGTTATGTGTTCACAATAGCAATATAATATATAAAAAACTCATATTGGCCAACAGTTCCTCAATCAATTTGACCTCCATAGAATTTCGGGCAGCTTTAGCCAAAGAGTTGATAAGTACCTTCAATTCAAGGAAGCGTGCCTTTTCACCCGCAACCAAATGTGTAACCCAGTTTATAAGCAAACCCAAATATCTCCATAAAATGGAAAAACGTGAAGGCTAGTGTTCTCATTGTGCTTCCAATAATAGGTATAGTCGCACAAATGTTTTTTGCGTTCAATGTAATATGTTCCTTTGCTTGACTACGTCGAGTGATTGCTTTGGAATCTATCACGACCAACACTAATTATAATAAAATTTTGTGATCTCTTGTATTTTTCTTTACGTTTTAAATAAAAACTGATTTTTAAATTGTTTCTGCAATTAAATAATTTGGGATGAAAAATGTCGTTTCAACCTATAGGCAACTATATTTGCCAAGCAAAATGGGGGACTTAGAGGGTTCCCAGGAGGGCAATTTTTTTTTTTCATAACTACTATTAGACCATAGGTCGCGAAAATATAACAAAAAAATAAATCGCTTCAGCCAAAAATGTTTGGTCGTCAAAGGGTTAAAAGTTTTTGAATGCAATGAAGTAATTTACTGTATCGAATATATTTTTAAATATTCTACTCAATACGAAAACACTTAAATCTTTTAAAATAGTTTTTATTATAGTAAAAATTAAATTTTATTTAATTCGATAAGTTATGAAAATTGTTAGATTTTTTTTAACAAATAATAATAATTTTATTCTAACAAATTTTCTTTGAATGCTTTTATTTCCCCAAAAAATACTTTAAAATATTTTTAATTAACAATACATTTACATTCTTTGGTAATAAATCTATTTCGACAATCTTTAATGCAGACTTTTGCTATTTAAAAACAACATTTTGGCCCATAATCATAGTCATAGAAAAAGCATACTTTAAGCAAAAGCATGCTTTTGTTTTAAATTCAGAACAAAATTTATATGTTTTTGTTGTTTAAAAGTCTACTTTGACTTAAAGTATGCTTTTTCTATGACTATGATTATGGGCCTTTGAAAATAATTAACGATTTTTTTATCAAAAGTGGTGAGAATGTAATTCTATGTCGAATAATAGCATAAACTAATTGTGATATCCACACAATTATTAGTTTATTAGTTATTCTTTCACAAGTTTTAAATATATCCAAAAGTTTATTTTTAAATATTAATAATAAATAAGCGAATGGACGCTATTTTAATTAAATAAAGTTATAAAAAAATAAAAAAATTCCCAGTGCAAATGAGTATTAGTAAATATATTACTGTCTTGAAACAAGGACGAAGTCCGAACTCCTCCAAAGTGGCTTCTAATTTGAAAGTATCAAAGGATAATGGAAATGATAGGCCAAACTTTGAAAATCATTTTACTACATTGGATAATGAAACAACTGAAACGCCGATAATGAAATCATTTAGACCCCCACCATTATACTTGAGAGAGCAAAACTCCAGTAAACTGGAGAAGAATGTAATGTCGTTAATTGGCGAAAATTCGTGTTTTGTGGTCCCATTCAAGAGAAGTAATATTAATAAAACTAAAATTCAGATTAATCATAAAAATGATTATCGTAAAATTGTAACTGAGTTGAAAATCCATAAAAAAGTTCCTATCAACTAAAGAGTAGTAAAGGACTTTACTAAGAGTAGCGACTCCTGTGTAGAGCTCTTGGAAATAAAGATCAGTTTGGAAACTAAAGCAACCACTTTTTCGAGTAGAATTTGAACTTGGTGATATTAAACTAAAGAAAGGTGAAACACATCCAATTTATTATCTGCGGTATAATTGCACCGAAGCATAACAATAGAAGAACCACACAAACGGTCTGACCCTGTCCAATGTTTTAACTGCAAGGAATATGGTCATACTAGATCATATTGCAAGATGACACCAGTTTGCGTCGCATGTGATGACGAGACGATTCGAACATGAAAAAATTTAGTAATTGTGCTGGAAATCATACCGCTAACTACTATAGAGGTTGCCCAGTATATTCTATTGTAAAGAGCTCTCTAACACTTAGAAATAAAATACATATACAGTCGACTCTTGATAATTTGAAATTCGTTAATTTGAATCTCGCGATAATTTGAACTGTTTTCCAGGTCCCTTGAAAAACATTTAATAAATTGAAAAAAATCTATATAATTTGGTCCCCTCGGTAATTTGAATTTTTTTGAATGGCATATTTATCGCCGACACGCTATAATTTGAATTTTTTGGCTCTATGCTCTATAATTTAAATTATTTTAATGTGCTGTATTTTATGCAAAATATAAAATAAATAAAACAATGACTTATTTTAGTTTATATGTGCTGCTTTATAGAAATGACATCTTGCCCGACAGCGTTCTATAATTTGAAGTTTAGTTTTTTTACACTCTATAATTTGAATGCGTAATGTGATTTTGTTTCTGTTTTTAAAACAAAAATTAAAATCGTTTGCTTTTAGCATACACAACACATCGAACTTGAACTCTCGTTAATATGAAATCTCGATTATTTGAACTTTTTCTATAGTCCCTTGAATTTCAAATTATCAAGAGTCGACTGTAGTACAAGTGCCGAACCGAACAAATTGCCGAAAACCAAAAATATATCCTAAGCTAATGTTCTAAAAACCAACCAAATTCTACAGAACTCGTTACACTCGTTACCCAATCAAATCCCCACTTTTAATTTTGGCACACTCGTGGCTACAGTAGAAACCATTGTACATTCGGTTAATAATTTTATAAAAAAGACCTAGAATATATATATTTTTTGTTTACTTGACCGATGTGTTTGTTGTGAAAAGTGTACCCCTGCTGAAATGTTGAAACTTTTAAATAAGATTACAATGTTTAAAAAATTTATCTGAAGCTAAATTTGTCAGTATTGCGATACTAAAATTAAAATTCACAATACATGTGCTTTGGAATCGGAGTTGGAAAAAAGAAGCTAAATTGGCTTTGAAAAAGCCAGAAAAAGTTAAATTCCTTTAAAAAAGTCAACACAATTTTAATTCGAGTTTTCGTGTTTTTCGAATTAAAAAGTAAAAGTAACATAAAATAATAAAATTAAAAACTACTTTCAAGTATAAAACATGTAACAGTAGTACTATTAACGAGTACTTATAGATAAATAAGTATTTCGTTAGCAAATAAAATATATGAATTCAAGTTTATGTTTTCATCGGTTGGGTATTATTTTATTCATTAGTATCTATTGATATATGCAGTGGCAGATTTAGGCCTGCTCCCTTCCTAGGCACTCTTTGGCATGCCGCCCTTTTTGATTATACAGAAATGATAATAAAAAACCATAAAATTTTTAAATACTTAAATTATTGTGTATTAATTTAGAATTTATTAATTTAGATACACATACGTTTTTCAATTCACATGTAATTATATATGTCATATCAGTCTTATTTTTCATAGATATTTAAATTTTTTATGCATGCAAAGTTTTATAAGTTTCAAACAAAAAATTTATAAAATTTTTTAAATTAATGGGGTGTATTAAAAAAATATATATTTAAAATTTTATAATTTTCTTTCAAAATTTGTGATTTAAAATAAAATAAATTGAAATGAATTAATATAAAATAACATATGTCTGTAAATAAAATAAATAAATAAATAAAATAACATATTAAAATATTAAAATAAATGATAAAATAAAAATTTTAAATAAAATACTATTTTGCAAAACTAATTAATTAAGTTTTATTAATCAGCACTTATTTTATTAATTTACTCTTTCGGGATTTTGCGGGATTTATTTTATGAATTATAAATTATTGCAATAATATTATTATATTTGTATATTTATTCCTTTTATACGATTATTCTTCATAAAATTAACCGAATTATTCGTTATTTAAAAGAGGTCACTTGGAAATTCTTCGTACGAAATTGTTTGATTATTCGAATGGTTACCATAGTTATCGATTTTGGGACGATATTTGTATGGAGGCTAGGAGAAATAATGGACCGATTTCAACCAATTTCAATCCTAATAGTCATTTAGTTCACCTACCTAACTTTATTTAAATATCTTCAAAATTGCGACCACTACTTTGCGCACAAATTTGCATTAACAGCCAGCCAGACGGACGGACAACGTTCTGAGTTTATTGGTATACTGTAAGTTTGGTGTTAGACTAATATTTTTTAGACGTTACAAACATCAGCACAAATCCAATATACCCAGTGCTGATATTCAGCCGGTTCGGACCGGTTCGCTAGAACCGGTTGTTAAAATTTTAAAAATTTTGCGAACCGGTTGTTGCATACTCACCCTTCTCGTGAATAAAAATTCCATATGAAATTTGTTGGGGTGATTATGTATTTTGTTTTAACGGTTTTATAAAATGTGCATTTATCAAGGTGATTAGTCTCGGCAACAAACACAATATTGTTCAGTTGTTCATTGTCCAAACGTACAAACAAATTAATTTTATTTTGGTCATAATACATTGGATTCTTGGATGATGATGTTTTCGATAGCGTTTTCTTTAATCTTTTAAGAAAAAAATAAAGCAATTTTTTTTACTTTTATTTTGCAAAATCAAAACTATTTTTTATTAAACAAAAGTTTATATCATTTCCTTCAAGAGGTCTGTTACTGGGATGCGACTTTAAAATTTTCGCTATTTTTATGAAAATTTGGCAAAAATATAATTTTTTTAAGCGAACCGGTTGTTAATAGTTTCGAATATCACCACTGAATATACCTACCCAACTATAGAGGCGTTGAGTATAATTAAAAAACAAATCAAAGACAATAATTGGTTAACAAAGTTTAAAGTTATTAAGTGTTCATTAACATGTTTCACACCACTTGAACAAGAAATGTATGCAAATTGTGAGAAATATTCTAATTAAATCATCATATGTTTACTTGAATAAAAGAAATTATAGAATCATATGTTTACTTTATATATATCCGTATTTACTTGTATATGAGTTTTTATCTTTGTAGCATAACGTTAATGTAACGTTGAATGCCGTTTCAAAACTCATTTTTAAGTTTTTAAAAAATTTGTATTTTTAGAACTTCTGTTTGGGATTTACTAAGGATATATAAGATATAAAAACCCCGCGATTTTAATTTGTCAGATTTCAGATTTTACTTATTATTTTGATTCTGCCCAATTGTGCTCTGACTAAATGCTGAGGTAAACTATTGAAAATAATAATTACGTGTATTATTTTGTTAACTACGTGTCACGTGGGAGGAATGTGGGATGGCTCCAGGGACAAATGACACTCTGAGACGACTTTTTTCGGATACGGAAGGTGGGATTGACGACATGGATAGGTCAAATCTTATCTACGAAATAAAATGCATGGGGGACAACACTAACATATGCGACCAAGTATATATTGGGACTACAAAGAACAAGCTGGAAACTAGGTTAGCAGGACATAGATCGGACATAAGATGTAGAGATAAGTCATCGGCACAAGAAACGGCACTTACGGCCCATTGTACGATGAGGGGACATACACCAGATTTTGACAATGTACAAATTTTACGAAGGGGGGAGATATATAAACGGGGACTTACATTGGAGGTGTTACACATCGACAGGGTCGAACAGGATGGGGGAATGGACTACCGGACCGATATGGAGGGCTTATCAGGGGGTTATACTTATATAGTGAGTGGAGCGGGGCATAAAATTTGGTGCAATATTGGATGTTTGACTTTAGGGACTGATTTTTGATTATTGTAACTCATTGTTGTTGTAGGTTTTATCTTTATATTCTGTCGCGATGGTAGGGTGGATTGATTTGTATTATTTCTGTTTTGTGTATAGATTTTCCTGATGATGCATACCGATGGTAGGCGAAATATTGAAATAAATGAATGGAACAATTGATTATAACACAGACCTCGAGCCTGATTATTTACCTAATTTATTTAGAATTTAAAGGTCGAAATAAAAACACATATAGTTACGTGGCACAACTATAAACACATCATTGGTATAGCTCATATTTAAATTTACGAAAATATAGTACCAATAAAAACATAATCAGCAATTAGATAAGAAATATATTAAATTACAATTAATAGTTCAGATTTAATTAACAAGGATCTTTCTGTGTTAAAGAGTATTGTAATAGCTAGTGTTTAAAAACTTTAAACGCCTTTAAGAAAAACATTACAAAAATTCGTATAAAATCGATAAATGAAATAATTAATTTTGAAAGACAACTTGCTTATGCTTAAGCTTAAACTCCTTTGTGTCATAATTTCCACTAAATTACATACCTAAATATTTTTTTAATTTATTTATCACCAATTATGGATAAGAGCTTATTTTAAATAAAATATAATATTGAAGTTGATATTTATGTAGGTATATATGCTTTCGGAAGTGGCCCTTATATGGGAGTTATGTCTAGCTATGGATCGATCTCCACAAAATTCGGCACGATGAGTTTATTTATTAGGAGATGTATGCGAATTTATGTTGTTGTTGTTGTTGTAACAGCAGTAATTGCTGAGTTGCCAGCCCTTGGCCTAGTGATCTCGGGTCATTCCGGTGCATAAAACCGGCTTTCGTGGGAATTTATGTGAATTTAGCTAGTGAACAATATATGGGGGATATGGTCAAATATGTGCCGATCCACCAGCAAAAAGGCAGACATAGAACATATCGCACCCTAATTACAAAATAGTCACAACTCAAAATTTTCCAAAACTGACTTGAATTCAGAGTATACATCTCTAACTACTGCAAAAATTTCTTTCACATCACTTTTTATGTAAAGTGTGTTGCTTGTGCACGATAAACTTTTTTGTCTCTCCTGAAAATCTTAGTATTTTGTATTTAGGGTGCGATATGTATATATACATATATAAATTGTTCTCAATATAACACTCGGATTGGAAGGTATTAAAAAGCTAAAATGGAAATCGAGCCAAATTAGTAAAGACCCATAGTAATTTTTTTTTACGATATATTAACGATATTTCTATTTCAGTGACTTATGAACGCAAACACCATTCCGAAAAGCCAATTTGTATCTATGTGATGTTTTTTCATTGACGTTGTCAATTAAGAATTCCAGAATTCATTATAAATACGATTAAATAAAAATATTTCTATGTACTTACAAGTCTCATCATATCATCCAATGGTTCGTAAATAATAAAGTCGGCAACGAAACTGGCACACTCAGCCGCAGTTCTTATTAAAGGCCTTTGAAGAAATGCTGTTGGACGTATAGTGGTGCACACAAATTTCTATAAACAATGTAAAATAATTAGTAACAGATTTATTCTTATTTTATTGCTATTCAGAGATTTGAATTGTTACCTGTACATTGCATTCATTGGGTAGAGCTAAAACGAGAGGACGTCTATTGAAATTGTTAATAACAAATTGATGTCTGAAATTTTCCGCATATAATAGCAGCAGCCGCTCTTTCGCAGACAAAGTATAGTAAGTGGCTGGATAACATTGAATGGAATCCTTAAATTCTTCAATTGTTTCTGGAAATGATAGATCAATGCGTCCAACATGGTGTGGATCTTCAGGTTGGACGGTGTCAATTTCCAAATATTCAATTTCATCCTCTTCTTCATAGCTTGCTTCCTCGTCTTCTACACACTCTGTTTCCAATTCCGCTAATTGTGCTGCTTCTCGGCGAGACTCTTCAATAGCTTTGATTTGATCGTCATATTTATGAGGATCAATTTTAATTTGTGCTTTTGAAATATATGGTCGGCGCGGCATTATTTCACGATTAATATTAAAAATGAAATAAAAAATAAAAATTGCTCAAATATGACTTTCAAATACAATAAAAAAAACATTTTCTAGTTGTCATGAGAACGTATATAAATAGTGCTGCCAAATTTATTAATTATTTTTTGTTACCTAAACAGAACCATCTTTTGCACAGTAAAAAAGCTAGAATTTCACCAAATTTAAAGTTGAATTGTGACTTGACTAATGTGTGAAACGTGGTGGTAGTGCAGTATTCTTGTTGTATTATCTACATGGCAAATCTTGGTAGTGCAGTTCATAATAATACAGTTCATGTAATTAATGTTATGTTATAATTTCTACAGCATAACTTAAGGATGTTAAAAAATATTTGAGTCGACCTGTAGCCAAAAAATCAAACAAGATGATCCAATGTAATACATATTATGCTTGTTACCAGCGTTGTCAACTTGGTACGTTTCGCACCATTTTTGGTGAAATCGCCGTGAACAAAACAAACTCTGGGATTGTAACAAACCATAACAAACTATTGTGAATGGTGTGTGGTGAGTTTTTTTTATAAAAGTCGCTGATCAGTGTTGTCAAATACGTAATTTTTTTAAACGCTTTAAATTCAGTTAAATTTTAAACAGCGTTGCCAAATGATTTATCTGTTTTTTGCAGTTTTTTAAAGTGCAAAACAGGCTTGCAGATTTTTACTCTAAAAAACCATTTTTTTAAATCAATGCAGATTTTTAAATTTTATTCGAATAAAACAAATTATTATTATTCCCACTGTATGTGGAATTTTGCGGACCAAAGATTTAAAAAAAAAATTCAATTGCACAAATTTTGTACAAACAAAATAAATGGAAACTAAATTTAATAAGAATATGTAGTTGTACATATACATACAAAAGTATGTCTAATTAATTTTCTATGATCTCTATACATATGTATGTCATAATTTAAATGAAGTATTATTCGTTATGTTTTTACTATTACCCCCTGGCCCACGATGTCGAACGATAACGTTCGCTTAGATAAGACTTAAGACACAAACTTTTTATCGTATTATTTTTTTTATTCAATCAAGTTTGTTTATTCCACAATCAAGTTTGTGTCTTAAGTCTTATCTAAGCGAACGTTATTGTTCGACATCGTGGGCCAGGGGGTTAATTTTTTATACATATGTATATTTTATATCAAATATAAAAATTATATTTTGTTTTCTTTTTTTCTTCAATAATTTAAACATATACAAATATCATTTTATTACATACCGCACACATTCTTCAAAAGTGACTCAATGCAAAATTTTAATTTTTCGGGTTTGTATCCTTAAACAACACACAACACACTTGTTTATCTATAAGAAAAAGTTCAAAGCATTTTGTTACCGTTAACAAGTTCTAAAAAACAGTTAAGTCTTTCTTTATACATTTTTCATATTGTATAAAGTTGCAATTTAATAGTGATTTATTTTTAGTTGTGTCATACAATAAAAATATTGAATTGAGTCACTTTTAAAGAAAGTGTACGATATTATTTAATTTTGTTTTGAAGGTGCAGATTTTTTCGGGAATTGTCAGATTTTGTAAAAAAAAATATGACAACACTGATTGTAAATGACGTCAGGATTTGGTAGTGTAAATGCGGTTTGTTAAAAAGTCCATTCCATTCGTTTCTAATTTGTAAACTAACAAACCCAAACATAACCTAAAATACATTGAACAAACTTATGTGTTTTATAAACAATAATTGCTAATGTCGATGCAAATAAGTAAATGATGAAATTTTTTTTTGAAATCAATAATAACTAAAATACATTTAATCAAAATTATATTATTTTGTAAATTTTGTGGATTATTTATTAGAATTTTGTGGATTAATAGAATTTTTGTGCATTATAAGCAATAATTGTATTATAAATTTCTCTATAAATTCTAAACGGGAACTTGTGCATCATAGGGGGCATACCCCCTATGTTCCATTTTTTTGTGGAAAAATCTATACGTAATTTGATTTCTACATTTATTAGCTATTAATTCCTGTTTTGCGATATGATGCACAAGCTCCCGTTTGGAATTTATAGGGAAATTTCTAATGTGCTGTTTTTTTAACATTTTATCTAAACCATGAAAGTTTGATAGGGCATACCCCCTATGTTCCATTTTTTTGTGGAAAAATCTATACGTAATATGATTTCTACACTTATTATCTACTAACTCCTTTTTCGGATATGATGCACAATCTCCCGTTTGGAATTTATAGGGAAATTTCTAATGTGCTGTTTTTTTTAACATTTTATCTAAACCATGAAAGTTTTTTAGGGCATACCCCCTATGTTCCATTTTGTTGTAGAAAAATCTATACGAAATTTGATTTCTACGTTTATTAGCTATTAATTCCTGTTTTCCGATATGATGCACAAGCTCCCGTTTGGAATTTATAGAGAAATTTTTAATGTGCTGTTTTTTTAACATTTTATCTAAACCATGAAAGTTTGATAGGGCATACCCCCTATGTTCCATTTTTTTGTGGAAAAATCTATACGTAATATGATTTCTACACTTATTATCTACTAACTCCTTTTTCGGATATGATGCACAAGCTCCCGTTTGGAATTTATAGGGAAATTTCTAATGTGCTGTTTTTTTAACATTTTATCTAAACCATGAAAGTTTGATAGGGCATACCCCCTATGTTCCATTTTTTTGTGGAAAAATCTATACGTAATATGATTTCTACACTTATTATCTACTAACTCCTTTTTCGGATATGATGCACAATCTCCCGTTTGGAATTTATAGGGAAATTTCTAATGTGCTGTTTTTTTTAACATTTTATCTAAACCATGAAAGTTTTTTAGGGCATACCCCCTATGTTCCATTTTGTTGTAGAAAAATCTATACGAAATTTGATTTCTACGTTTATTAGCTATTAATTCCTGTTTTCCGATATGATGCACAAGCTCCCGTTTGGAATTTATAGAGAAATTTTTAATGTGCTGTTTTTTTAACATTTTATCTAAACCATGAAAGTTTGATAGGGCATACCCCCTATGTTCCATTTTTTTGTGGAAAAATCTATACGTAATATGATTTCTACACTTATTATCTACTAACTCCTTTTTCGGATATGATGCACAAGCTCCCGTTTGGAATTTATAGGGAAATTTCTAATGTGCTGTTTTTTTAACATTTTATCTAAACCATGAAAGTTTGATAGGGCATACCCCCTATGTTCCATTTTTTTGTGGAAAAATCTATACGTAATATGATTTCTACACTTATTATCTACTAACTCCTTTTTCGGATATGATGCACAATCTCCCGTTTGGAATTTATAGGGAAATTTCTAATGTGCTGTTTTTTTTAACATTTTATCTAAACCATGAAAGTTTTTTAGGGCATACCCCCTATGTTCCATTTTGTTGTAGAAAAATCTATACGAAATTTGATTTCTACGTTTATTAGCTATTAATTCCTGTTTTCCGATATGATGCACAAGCTCCCGTTTGGAATTTATAGAGAAATTTTTAATGTGCTGTTTTTTTAACATTTTATCTAAACCATGAAAGTTTGATAGGGCATACCCCCTATGTTCCATTTTTTTGTGGAAAAATCTATACGTAATATGATTTCTACACTTATTATCTACTAACTCCTTTTTCGGATATGATGCACAAGCTCCCGTTTGGAATTTATAGGGAAATTTCTAATGTGCTGTTTTTTTAACATTTTATCTAAACCATGAAAGTTTGATAGGGCATACCCCCTATGTTCCATTTTTTTGTGGAAAAATCTATACGTAATATGATTTCTACACTTATTATCTACTAACTCCTTTTTCGGATATGATGCACAAGCTCCCGTTTGGAATTTATAGGGAAATTTCTAATGTGCTGTTTTTTTTAACATTTTATCTAAACCATGAAAGTTTTTTAGGGCATACCCCCTATGTTCCATTTTGTTGTAGAAAAATCTATACGAAATTTGATTTCTACGTTTATTAGCTATTAATTCCTGTTTTCCGATATGATGCACAAGCTCCCGTTTGGAATTTATAGAGAAATTTTTAATGTGCTGTTTTTTTAACATTTTATCTAAACCATGAAAGTTTGATAGGGCATACCCCCTATGTTCCATTTTTTTGTGGAAAAATCTATACGTAATATGATTTCTACACTTATTATCTACTAACTCCTTTTTCGGATATGATGCACAAGCTCCCGTTTGGAATTTATAGGGAAATTTCTAATGTGCTGTTTTTTTAACATTTTATCTAAACCATGAAAGTTTGATAGGGCATACCCCCTATGTTCCATTTTTTTGTGGAAAAATCTATACGTAGTTTGATTTCTACGTTTATTAGCTATTAATTCCTGTTTTCCGATATGAAGCACAAGCTCCCGTTTGGTATTTATAGAGAAATTTTTAATGTGCTGTTTTTTTTACATTTTATCTAAAACATGAAAGTTTGATAGGGCATACCCCCTATGTTCCATTTTTTTGTGGAAAAATCTATACGTAATATGATTTCTACACTTATTATCTACTAACTCCTGTTTTCGGATATGATGCACAAGCTCCCGTTTGGAATTTATAGGGAAATTTCTAATGTGCTGTTTCTTTACATTTTATCTAAAACATGAAAGTTTTTTAGGGCATACCCCCTATGTACCATTTTGTTGTGGAAAAATCTATACGAAATTTGATTTCTACGTTTATTAGCTATTAATTCCTGTTTTCCGATATGATGCACAAGCTCGCGTTTGGAATTTATAGAGAAATTTTTAATGTGCTGTTTTTTTACATTTTATCTAAAACATGAAAGTTTGATAGGGCATACCCCCTATGTTCCATTTTTTTGTGGAAAAATCTATACGTAATATGATTTCTACACTTATTATCTACTAACTCCTGTTTTCGGATATGATGCACAAGCTCCCGTTTGGAATTTATAGGGAAATTTCTAATGTGCTGTTTCTTTACATTTTACCTCTTTTCTTTTCTTGTATTGGTACCGCTTTCCAATTATCTGGTTATCCAACTAATTATTGAATTAATACCATTATAAAACTGTTTACAATCAAAGAGAAAAAATAAAAGAAGAAAAAAATCCAAAGAAGAATTGAACCATCCTCTTAACAACTGCATTATAGAAAATGACGTACCGATCGAGAAGAATCAAGTGTTTCATTAAATTATTATTTAATCAGTTATTTATATTTGAAGAAAATATATAATATAATATATAATAAGTCCACCCAAAAATCTATACACATCATTATTGAGGTGCCGTAAGAATCTGCGACTTCATCTACTGAATTACTGGTTCTATTGGGTAAAGTCTCTATTCAATATTTTATTACATACCTACCAAAGAGTTGTTACATTTGTCAAATTTTTTAAAATTTTTTTTTTAAATAAACGTTTACTAGCTAAAATCAGAAGTACATATGCCTTAATGTACAGGGTGGCCCAAAAAAGACTGAAGGATTAAAAATAGTTATATCTTTTTTGTGTTAATTAATTTTTTTTGTCTTTTGCATGTTATTTACTGGTTTTTGGAGATAAATCATGGCTACATATGATGTGCAGGAACGCGTCAAAATCATTGAATTTTTTTATTCTTCTGGAAGGTCAATTATTACAACTCAACGAAATTATCGTCGTTATTTTAATGTCCGAACAGCACCCAGTGACAACATGATTAGGAACTTAGTCTCCCGTTTTGAGGAACATGGAAGAGTGTCAGATCTTCCAGGAAGAGGAAGAGGTCGATCTGTTCATCAATGAAGCAGTTGTGGAGGCTGTACGGCAGAGTGTAAACGAAGATCCATCTGTCTCTACTCGTCGTCGTTCTGCTCAATTGGGAATGTCCAGAACATAAAATTCAAATGGTACAGCAACTGCTTTCCCAAGATCATCAGGCTCGCCTGCAATATGCTTCCTTCAGTCTTTTTTGGGCCACCCTGTATGAAAAATATATTTTATTACATTTTTATACAGCACAACTTCGACAGTCCGGACACACGCCAGTCCGGTCACTCCAATAATTCGGACGCTTCTACATTTCGGACAATTTAAAATTTTTACCTCTACAATCCGCATAAATTTTTTTTATGCATGAATAAATATTAAAATTCGGTGTTTTCCCGTTTTTTTTTTTTTTGATTTACATTTTGCACTATTATAACTTTAGTTTCGGTTCATTCTTTCGCAAGCGTGTTTGTCTAATTCCATTCCAAGTGTCATATTTTTAAATAATAAACGCAAACATAAAACACTAACCTTAAAGGAAAAGTGTGATATTATACAAAGTCTTGATGAGGGAAAAACTATTAGGCAGGTTGCCGATAACTTCCATGTTCCTTTCGAATTTCGAATACCTATGATTACTTATTTAATTTAATATAATATGTAATTAAATATTATAGTTTATGGTGTTTTAATAAATCATAGTACAATGCATGTACATACAATACAATTAAATTCAGTTCGTTTATTTCAATATTTTCACCTACTATTCCGGTAACCTCGTTAATCCGACCGACCCTAAAACTATATGTGTCCGGATGGTCGAAGTTTCACTGTACATTCTTATAATGCTTGGTATACTTGAAATATTGAATATGTAATTTTTTTATAAGATTATAATTTAAAACTAATTACAATATTATATTCTTTAAATATTCATAAGCACCTAAATTTAAGTGAACACCCTTAATATACTTGCAAAACAAAAGATACAATTTTATTCTAAAACTCTAACAGCAAAACTCTAAAGCAGCAGATTGATGAGGCATCAACATTTCGCAGTGGCAGAAATTTGGTGAATCTGTGATAAATGAAAAGTCAGTTTGTATTATTAGAGCAACTAGTTGTCGCTTTGACTTTATTATCAGAATTGAATTGCTTCTACTTATATACTACTTATGAGAATATAATTGACGACTAATTCTTAAACTAATGTATGGGAATATTAGCAGTAATTTGAGTTAGTTTTACTTAAATAAAATATTCCCATACTTAACCCTGCTACTATGTTAGAAAAAAATACACATATTATGTTCTGATCATATTTTGCCCCCACATTTTTTTTATGGAGAAAATTTAAATTTGTAAATTCAAAAATATTTTTAAGGCTTGTTAAAGTGATTGTGTGTAGGTGTGAAGGACAAACACGTTTTTTTTCCAACTTATGCAATGTTAAATACGATTTGGGTCATCAAAAGACCCTAAACGTAGTAGCAGGGTCCATTTCAAGTGCCATGCTCGCGCCGCTTGTGTGTTTGTATTTAAAAGAATTTATTTAATGACCAAAACGTATCTATTTACATTGTGTGCAATGTGATATTATTTTGGTTCGTGCGAGTATAAGTACATGCGTTGGTCAGGCACTTAAAATGATGCAATCATGTTACAAATCAATTCTTTTGAATAATTTGAATTCCAAGGTATTATTATCTCTTACTAATTGATTATGTTTTACATTTTTTTTGGTGTAATTACAAAAATACCAACTCAACATTTCATTTAATAGTTATTTGTTTCTTTTAGTTATTTCTTTTACTTATTCTTTTGATTCCATGAAATTTATAAAGAGAGAGTACCACTGATATTCACTCAATTTCATTAAAAAAAACTGTATTTTATATAAATTTAGAAGTGTACTGTTCTTTTTTAGTAATATACATACATACATATGTATATGTATATCCTATGGTAGATTAAATCCGCTGAATAAAACTTTTATCGGTTATCTGGGGACAAATTACCGCATTTGTAATCGAATTAGCTATCGTATCGAAAAATGATTTCGATATCGAAATTGTGATAAAACGTACTAAATTTCTTGGTCGATATCGAATGCCATAATCTCAAATAAGAAAATAACGATCAATTTTACTCGATATCGAATGCGGTAATTTGGCCCCTGAATTTTTTAATGTTTTTTATGTTAACACAAAACACGTATTTTTCGAGATTAAATAAAATGTTTGAATTCAACAGAATGCAATTTTAATTTGCGTATTTCTAACATAATGTGAAAACTGTGGATACTACTTAGGAGTATAGTTGCAACTTTACCTTCAGTAGCATCTTAAACCAAAATTTGTTATGATTGTTAATTACAAAACAAAAGCAGTTTTTTTTCTAAATAAACGAGTTCAAACATATTTTATTAAGTGATTAAGTCTTTTTTGGAAAATATTTGCCAAGTGTGATCGTACCTTTAGCTCAGATTTTCTGCCAATGAGCAAATTAATTTGTATCAATTTCAATTTTATTTGAGTCAATTTTGCATTTATATGAGATTTTCATAAACATAATGTATGATTAAATATTTTTCTGACTTACATTGCGATGACAAATCAAGCATTGTGCATCGCCATCCATGTTTTCTATAAAAAAAATTATTTTCTCTTTTTTCATTAAACATTTTAGTTTGAGTGTACTAAAAAATGCGCAGCGATATCAGACAGCGAAACAGGTTATAGTATACATATGTCAACGTCTCGCACACAGAATTTTGTTCCTATACACGCGTGTATAGCAAGCGCCCGAGACTGCCATACACCCATGATTTGTCACCAGTTATGATCTTTTTGAGGAAATCTGGATAGTCGTTGATGATGTTCAACAGCTCCTGAGCGATGTCCATGCGACGTTGTTTTTGCTCAAGATTTGGCAATTGTGGAACAATCTTCGCTGCCGCACGTTTCATGCCTAAAACATCAGTAAAACTTGCTTGGCATGGGCCGAACGATATGCCAACATCATCAGCAACCTCTCTGATAGTGATTCGACGATTATCCAAAATCATTTTTTTCACTGCTTCAATGTTTTAATCGGTTGTTGACGTGCTCGCGCGACCAGGACGAGCATCGTCATTGACATCTTCTCAGCCTTCCTTAAACCGGTTATACCACAATTGAACTTGTGTTCTGCTCATAGTAGACTCGGCGAACGCCACAGTCAACATGTCAAATGTCCTTGCGCATTTAATGCCATTTTTTACACAAAACTTAATACAGTTTCTTCGATCCATTTTTTCGAATAGTAAAAAATCAAAGAGCACATCAAAACACGACTAACCTTTTGATCTGTCAAAAACAAACTGACAATCTGACTTTTAGATCTAATAAATCGGATGAGATAAAATTTCACAACCACTTTTTTCTGAATAATTTTTAACAGGTATTGCAACATCTCGTCGAGCGTTGTTATGATGGAATAATACGCTTTCATATCTGGCTGCATAGTCTGGATATTTCAATTCCTGCTGCTAGAAAACTTTTTGAAATGATTTTACAAGTTCTTGTTGAGTTTTACAATAATCTTTATGTAGTAAAGGCGATGGATCTCATTTACCATAAGCTTCGGTGTATCACAGCTTCACTTTCGCTTTGTGGGAGCATAATTCGACAATTCAACACCACCAAAAAAATTGGGGTATATTAAGTTTGTCATTCCATTTATAACTCATCGAAATATTGGTCGTAGAACCAAGAAGTCTATATATTCTGGGTTCTTATAAGATTCTAAGATGATCTATCCATGTCCGTCGGTCTGTTGAAGGCAGGATAGAGCCTTAAATAAAATTAGAGCAATGAAATTTCTCTCAAACATTTCTTTTTTCACAGAAATGTTTGGTATTGAAAAGGGGCAAAATCGGTCCAGTAAGATCCGAGTTATAGAGCAAAGTTTCAGACTACTTCGATATTGTTTTCTATTTTCTTCAAATATAATGCAGATAATATCATGAAATTTTCCACACTTTATTTTTATTCTAGAAGGACAATTGATTTTGAAAATGGTAAGAATCGGTGTACGATTTCTCATAGCCCTCATATAAATGTCTTCGAAATATGGCTCAATGTAAATATGTAAATGTCTTTAGAAAAGCAGTATCCATACAAAATTCATCCAATATTAGTTTCACGTAAATATAAATCACAAAGCGGATTTTTTTTGTAATAGTTTCATATTTGACCAGAGCCACCATGAAATTCGACAGAAATAATCCACATAATTGACCATAACTCCCATAGAGGGACCACTTCCGAAAAACAGATTAACCTTCGTAAATATCTTATAAATATCGATATCAAACTGAAATTTTTTACCGATCAGATATATATAAATAAAAATTTTACTATTGGATTTTGTAAAGGTCAGTCCATAATTGGCCACAGTTCCTATATAAGGTTAATTTCAGAGAATAACCGAAATAAATTACGGATATGTATGTACCCTCCAAAATGACATATTAATTACTAACTACAAAAAACCGTGTTCAAAAGATCACCATCTGTTATGAATCCCGCATTTTTAAGTTATACAGCCAATATATATAAAACAATTTCCTCAAACACAACTAATTTTAAAGACAATCAAACATTTGAGGCATTCTTGAAAGCCACTAAAGAACGTAATAAAAAGAGCAGATTAAGGTCTTGTACCACATTTTAAAATATTTATGATAAAATTATTGATAAAAGTCATTGCAAATGGACCAAAATTCCGGAAATTCCCAAACCCTAGTTGCATCTGATATTTCATAATCTATCTCAGAAATCTTTTAAATTTTAATGCAGATTTTTCTAAAAATCATTGAACAATGTACTGGAGAAGCATAAAACTCTGTAATATAAGAAATTTACCAACATTTTTCAATTATAGAAGTTAGTATTTTTATACCCCCCATATATATATTCCCGAAATATGGCTTAATGATAAATAAATGCCTATAAAATTGGAATATCAAGACAAAATTCGGCAAAAATAAGTTTTATACAAAAAGAAATCGCAAAACGAAATTTTTTTTACACAGATCATTTACATATACATATACAAAAATCATCTCACAAAATTTTGTGAATTAACCGTATGCCTCATATAAAGCCCTCTTCCGAAAATCACTTTAATACTCAGAAATCTCTTATAAATAAGGGTACAATCCAAAATTTTACACGGATCATTTACATACATGTCTAAATCTAACTGCTGGATTTTGAGAATATCGGTCCATATTTGACAATATCCCCCACATAAGGTCCACTCTCGAAATCCACGTTAATACTAATATATATCGTATATATACCGTTATTATGTTGAAATTCGACGTGAAATGTCTTCATATGCATGAAAATAACTGTTCCAATATTTAAGAAAATCTTCCCATAATTTGTTATAGCTGTCATATATGAACCATTTTCAAAAAACAAATAAATTCGGGTCAAAAATATTCTTTTCGGATTTAACCCATATTCGGTCCATATTTTATAATCATTATATATATCTTTGGAAAGGTATTTTTAATACCTTTTATTTAATGTATTACAAATTATCAAGCACGCAGTAGTTCCCGAGATATAGGCCTATATATTTTAAACTTTACGGGCCCGCCCCCTCGAAAATAGGCGTGACCGCCAACAATTTTTTTTGCTGGCATCTCCTCTAAAAGTCCTATTTGATGAATTTTTTTTTGAGCAAAATCACTAAAACCCTTTTTTATACTCAAGATTCGGCACAGCCGAATATAGCACTCTCACTTGTTAATTATATTATTGTTATTATTTTTAATTTTAGGAGTATAAAATGTTGCGGGATCAATTATTTTGATACTGTGCATCATAATGAACCAAAAAGCCGATTTTGAATTTTTTATAACTTAGGACATACTTATATATATGACGATATGTAAATCACAGCAATAGATATACATTTTATATATTCATATAAAGTATAATATTAAAGAAAAACTACTAAGAAAATTAAAGATATGTAGCTAATGACTAAATCTAATTTCTCACTAAGAAATATTAAAAATGCTAAATTTAGCATAATTGACAACACTGGTATGTATATGTAGAATACAGAATTAAACACATTCGCCACAGAAGGCTACCAACTACAATATGTCAAAAACAAGTAAGAAAGTATAGTCGATCCAGCCCGAACATCTCATGCTCTACACCCAGTATATGTATAAACAGTTTTTCAAAAACGAGCGCTATATGGGAGATATGACCTATTAGGGACCGATCATCCCAAAATTTAATGTCATGATTTTTGTGAATATAGATATTATATGTGTTAAGCTTTATCTTGATATAAATACTTTTAAAAGATTTATGGAGGTTAAAGTGAATAACGTAGAGGGTCTTATATGGGAGTTTCGGATAATTATAGACCGACCATTATAAAATTAGGTGTCATCATTTCTGTATATATGAAACTTATTTGTGTTGAATTTTATTTGGATACCAAAATTTTCAAGAAATTTATGGTCGTTAAAGTGATTTTCGGAAGTAGAGCTTATATGGGAACTACGACTAATTATGGACCTATCGTCACGAAATTTGTAGACATGATTTAGCTTCATTTATTACTCATTTGTGGTGAAGTTTGTTTGCATATTTGCATAACTCAAATATATATGATCGCTAAACCCCAATTTCGGGATGACATTATTATGGGGCCCGGTGAAATTATGGACCGATTTCCACCAGTTTCAATCCCATCCGTCCTTGGGCCAAAGAAGTATTATGTACCAAATTTTATTGAAATATTTTCAAAATTGCAACATGTACTCTGCGCACAAGCTTTACATGGACAGCCAGCCAGACGGACGGTCGGACATCGTTAAATCGACTCAGGAAGTGATTCTGAGTCGGTCGGTACACTTTAAGGTGGGTGTTGGACCAATATTTTTGGGCGTTACAAACATCAGCACAAATCCAATATACCCTCCCCGCTATGATGGTGTATGGTATAAAAAATACACACTTTTCAAGATAATCATTCACATATGTATAAACGTGTGTGTTTTATTTTAAAAAATATTGTAGTCGGCAGCCTGTTGTGGTGAATGTTTTTAATGCTTATAAATAAGAAATATACATACAAACAAATATTCTCTTTTTAATTCTCTCTTCATAATAATAAAACAATAAAATTTCATACCATGGTGTAACTATACAAGGTGAGTGCAAATCGGCAACAAATACAACACAATACAGAAAAAAACAGGCATTTTGTTTGTGTAAAATAATGTACTACTGTCAAAAATACTTGAAAAAGTATTACTTTTGACATAAGTAAGTTGTAAACAAAGTCAGTCAGCTGTGCTACTGCACTCACCTTGCATAGTTACACCATGCTTCATACTTTTCTAACTTTAAGTTACGTGGCATGCTGCAATTCATAGTTTTGATCAGTTATTTTTAAATATTTGTATGTATCAAATAGAAACAATGTTAGCAAAAATATAAAGTGAAATTGTGATTTTTAAAGAATTAATGGAATTTATAGAGTTTTGTGTTATAAATGCATATAAAATTTCAAAAATAACACAACATGATTTTATAAAGTCTAAACACAACAGAGATTACATTCAGTTAATAAAAGTAATCGATAACTTGAATGAAAATTTTGTTTATGAAAAATTTTTGTTCAAATTTCATTTTGATGTATTTAATTTTCGAATGTATTTCATTACGAAAATTGTTTTTAATAAAACCTTTTTTAATGCAAAAAAAAAATTAAAGAAATAGTCAACCATACAAACATATTTATCGATCACATTGAAAATAAAAAAATAATGACTCATTCTTGTCTGTCAAACACATCTGCATGGAAAGTAAACGGTGTGTAACTTCAGCTTAACTTGTTTAGACGTTAGTAAAATTGTTGTTAAAATCGTTAAGCTGATTGTGATTTATTTGTGTTGGCAGCACTTTTTGTTTACCTGTTCGTGATTACGAAGAATGGTGGGTTTTTTAATGCTCTTATAAGAAGTTTTATTACATTTTTTTGTATGCCTTTCTTTCTCTCTCTCTTACATAAGTTTCTGTCTAAAAGAAAGAGTAGTGTTATTACAGCAAAACAAAAAATGTTTAAAGTGAAAACCTACAACACTAAAATCACATAAGAAACTTAAGTATAATCGTGGCAGGTAGTGAGTCTGTCGTTTACTTATTTCAGTTAAACTTGTCTAATAAGAAACATGAAGAAAGTCTGACAGTATTTTAATTTGTTTTAAGAAAAATTTTTGTAAGAAACCAAAAAAATGAAAAATAAAACTGATATTAACACTAAAAACGACGGCAAAATATTTCTATTGCAGTACAATAATGAAAAATTGTAAGTCTACAAGTGAACCAATAAACAAAAACAAAAGACTTAAGACACAGAATGCATGTTGGATCAATATCAATTGATTTTAACACAGAAAAACAATAACTATTTGTGGATTTATTAAAATAATTGTTTTAAATACATATTCATTTCATAACATAACTAATTTCGAAATTTGTTCACTGATATTCTAGAAATTGGTGGATTATATTTGCCACTGTTTTACTCTTAACCATTGCTACGCGATACTACAAAGTAACTGAGCCAGATCATGTGTGGTAAGTAATTTATTTTTTATTGTAAATATGAATAAAAGAAAATTACTTTGTGTTTTTAGTTGGGATGAAACTCACTTTGGAAAAATGGGCAGTTGGTACATTAATCGTACATTTTTCTTTGATGTTCATCCACCACTGGGAAAAGTAAGTACAAGAAACACAGCATACGATCACTGAATTTCAGATATTTATTAGAATAAAATTCATTTCACTTTTATATTAGATGTTAATTGCCTTGTCAGGCTATTTGACTGGTTATAATGGTACTTATCCCTTCGAGAAACCAGGTGATAAATATAATGGAACTCATTACGAGGGCATGCGATATGTGAGTAAAATTTATTTGAAAAACACCTGAAATTTATTTTGAAAATGAAAATGTTTGGAAATGTTTATCAAAATTTAATTATAATTATACCCTTCAACGTAATTTTAAGAATTAAAATAATTAAAATACGTATATCTGATACCGTCACCTAAAATGTCCAAAGACGTAACCCTCATCGTCATAATTTTACAGGAGAAGCAAAAAACGTTGAAAATTAACATATCGTCACCTGAAGAAATCGCGATTTTCAATTAAACAGTTTTCATTTTATAACGTTTTTTGCTTCTTCTGTAAAATTATTTATATCTTTGGGCATTTTAGGTGACGATATACAAGATTACACGAATTCTAAAATATTTGTTCACTATTATAAGAGTTTTGGAAGAGGTGAGGGGAAGATAATTGTATTAAGCTGAATAAGTACAAGCTAAAAGGAATTGTTTCACTCATCCATTTAAGTTTTAATTTTCTATACATTCATTTTTTTTTAAAAATTTCGAATTCCTTGCATTTAGTTTTGAACTTTTGTATGGGTAGTTTAAAAAATTTCTGCTTACAAAAACTTATTAAAAAAATTTTAAATCCTATTAAACCACCCCAGCAAAACCTTTATTCACATTCTTAATTGTAATGACTTTCAGAATTCATTATTTCGTAGCATTATTCGCCACTTTTTGTATTACTAATTATATATTAAATTAAATATGGTGAATTTCACGTCAAGTGACCCAATGTTAAAAATTGATTTGGATGAAATTTGCACCAAGGTTAGTACTAGTAGGCCAGACACTAATTTTCAGCTCTATCAGTCCAGAAGTGCCGGAATTAGAGAGGGTCAAAGTTGGACATTTTGGTAAATTTTGGTCATACAGGGTTTTTTAAAATGAGTGTAACTTTTCACCTATTGGTCCTAGCAAAAATTGTCCAAAGGACTTTAGACAGCTATTTCTTCAATCATTGCAAAAATATTTTTTTTTAATTATTAAAAATTTTTTTTTAATTTTTTTTAAAAAATATTTTTTTTTTTAATTTTTTCAATTTGGGCTCTTTTTCTTTTTCTCAAAAGAAAGCTTATACAATTTACTTTAAGGCCTTTATAATCGCTTAATGGGATGCGAGTGGGATATCTATCAAAACAATTAATTTTTAACTCAAGAATATGATTTTTCAATATTTGTCACATGTATCATTTTCATTTTCCACCATTTTTTTATTTTTTTTTTCTTCAAAATGGAGTTTTTTTATTTTTCCTCAAAAGAAACTTTAATGGGATGCAAGTGGGGTATCTACAAAAAAATTTCCAAATAAAAGAAGAAAATGTTCCAATTTGTACCATATGCACTTTTTTAATTTTTTTCCTATTTATTACTTATAATACTAAATAAGAATAATAATAAATAATTTAATAAAATTAATATATAAATGAAAATGATACATGATGAAAAATCATATTCTTGAGTTAAAAAATAATTTTTTTTTGATCCAAATCGGAAGACATCGATTTTTAAAATTGGGTCATTTGACGTGAAATTCACCATATACAACTATAAAATAAAAAAAATTTACTTCAAATAAATAGATTTAGAGGAGTTAGTCCGCTTTCACACGTTTCAATTCTGACTCTTCAAGGCAAGTATTTTTGGGTGAGAAGGGACAAGAGAATAAAAGGAGTACATACTTAAAGTTACTAGTCAATTTTCTAAATTTTCTAAACAGCATTGAACAAAAACTAGGCAGCTAAAACTGAGATGTGTGAAACAGCACTTAGTATATGATTATAAATCTTTATTAATAAGATTTGCAATAAGTTTCCCTAATATTTATTAAGTTTGTTTACTTATTTTATAATATTTTCTTCTAATAGGTCTACAACTACACATTTTTATAAAACTTTTAAGTATAAATATAAGTTATTAATTTTTTGCTTAAAAGTGGCAAAATTATAACTTTTGGATTACTTTTAGGACATCTCGAACAAAAATAAGTACTTTTTCTAGTAATTTTTTATGTAGTCTGGTCGACAATTTCCTTTTTTAACTTAATTTGTAAGTAAAGTTTTTGCTGGGACTTTGAATTTTCTATGAGGAATTGTAATTTTAAGAATTTCTAGGTTTCATTCCAAAAAAAAATTTTCGTTTTAATTTTTCTATAGAAGCAAAATACGGAATTAATTGCACTTCCGAACGGAATTAAATTCAGTGACATGGCTGAATATTTTTAAAAAGACTACACCTTTTTAGGCTTTTATCTTTTTTTAATGTTTATTAATACATTAATACCGCCGTCGTAGCTTGGAAACTTCTTAGCCTAGAACAGAAAGCGCGATATAAACAGAGAAAAGTTAAATGTTTTGAAAACTTTCATCTGTGTTATAAACACACGTTACATTTTTTTTCGATCTGACAACTCCTTCATATAGAAATAGGTGTTATAAAAAGATATGAAATAAAAAAAGGTTTATCGGGACAAGAAATTCATAATGATATGGTGAATGTGTTAGGTGAAAGGGCTCCTTCATATGCAACAGTATAAAATTGGGTTACTGAATTTAAACGTGATCGTACAAGCATTGAGGATGAACCACGTAGTGGACGTCCAATAACAGCAACAATAACAGAAATTGTAACCAAAGTGCCTAATATGGTATTAAATGATCGACGAATGAAAGTGCGAGAAATAGCTAATATAATGGGCTAATGTAATTTTGCGTGAAGAACTACAGATGAAAAAGCTTTCTGCAAGATGGGTGGCGCGGCGCGTTTGTTAAAAGTCGACCAAAAACGCATAAGAATAAAAATTTCTCAAGCTTGTTTGGATCGTTTAAAAAAAATAAAATGGATTTCCTGGCTTACAATACAAAAAAATAATTTTTCATCAAGCCAACGCACAATGGCTAAAATCAATGAATTAAAGTACGAGTTGCTTGACCTTATTCTCCTGATTTAGCTTCCAGTGACTTTTACCTGTTCCCAAATATAATTCTTAGCTAGCAAGCGTTTTACCTCAAATGAAGATGCAATTAGAGTTGTAAACCACTATTTTGAAGGTCTTGAGTAAAACTATTTTAATCAAACATTTCTGATCAAAAGTACTCGTGTTTTTAAAAGACAGTCAGTTGGACGGACATAATTCAACAATATTTGAAATAAATTTTTTGAATTAAAATGATAAAAAAAGCTATCATAAAAAATGCGAACTTGATTTAAAACTAAAAAAAAACTGTAAAATATTTTAACGTGATTTTTTGAATAATACTGATTTTTTTAATTTTTCATTAAATTATTGAACTTAGAATGATTTTTCGTATAATGCTAAATAAATGTTTTTTTTAATTTCTTTAAAGTTCTGTACCACACTTGGTGCATTGATTATGCCAATGGCTTTTGATACTGTACACGATTTAACACGATCAGTGGAAGCTTCTATTATCGCTGCTGGTTACTTGATTTTCGGTAAGTTTTATCACATATATTATCTAAATATCGTTGGTCTCATGTAGAAAGGCCCTAACTGACTATTTTTTCGAAATTTGTTTTTTTGCGATTCCAATGCATTTAACGAAAATACACCTCCTCACAAAAATTTATTGCAATAGTGTAAAAAATAACGCTTTTATAAGCAGTTGTACAAAAAAAGTTACATGTTGAATATTACAGTTTCTATTATGTTTTTACCTTCTCCTGTAAAGTTTCAAATATGCGAGTTAGGGCCTTTCTACATGAGACCATCGATATGTATGTATGTATGTTGATGTTAATATATTGTGTATTAATGTGCTAATAAACACTTGTATGATTTAAGATGTGGGTCTTCTCACTTTAAATCAGTATATACTACTGGATCCCATTTTACTATTTTTCATGACGGCATCCGTTTGGGGAATGGTTAAAGTATCGAAGACAACCCATAGTGGACAATCATATACGGGGCAATGGTGGTGGTGGCTCTTTTTCACAGGCACTATGTTGTCATGTACAATTAGTGTTAAATTTGTAGGTCTTTTTGTTGTCCTATTAGTAGGCATACACACGGTTAATGAACTCTGGCTAGTTCTTGGTGATTTGCAAAAACCCATTGTAAGTTACTTTGCAATCATTTGGACAGCAAGAAATCAGTCTAAGTTTTGTTTTTTTCCATGCAGTTCGAGGCAGTGAAGCAATTGGTGTGTCGGGCTGTGGCGCTTATTGTGTGCCCATTACTTTTGTATATGACTTTCTTCTACATACATTTGCAAGTTTTAAATCGCAGTGGAAACGGAGATGGTTTCTATAGTTCTGCTTTTCAATCGCGTCTCATTGGAAACTCCCTATATAATGCCAGTATGCCCCGTGATGTTGCGTATGGATCGATAGTGACAATTAAGAATCAAAAGACTGGCGGCGGATACTTGCATTCACATTTTCATTTGTATCCAAAAGGATTTGGTGCTGAACAACAGCAGGTTCGGTGTGCAGGATAAATATTTTATTAAATCTAAACTAATTACTTAAGTTTTTATCAAGGTTACAACATATACGCACAAAGATGACAACAACAAGTGGCTAATAAAACCATATAACAAAGAGTCTTTTGATAAAACCCAAATGTTGAAACACGGTGATCTAATTCGTCTGGAACATGTAGCAACTCATCGAAATCTTCATTCACATAATGAGCCTGCTCCGGTTACAAAAAAACATCTACAAGTTACTTGTTACGGCCAAGTAAGCCTATACCCTACTTATATAATTTTACATTCCAAATAATCATAATTACTTATTACTTTCTATTAATTAGCAAGGTATTGGCGATGCTAATGACATTTGGAAACTTGTAATAGTTGGCGGTAAAATCAACGACACTGTCAAGACTGTTACAACAAAGTTTATGTTGGTCCACTACTTACAAAGCTGCAGTTTGACTTCGAGTGGTAAGCAATTGCCCAAATGGGGTTTCGAACAGCAAGAAGTTTCCTGCAATCTAAATATTCGAGATAAAAATGCAAACTGGAATATAGAGGACAATAAACATCAGAACTGTAAGTTGAATGTAATAATATTTAAATAATTTCAAAAATCTCTCAAGCTGACACGAAAAATAATTATGAAGCCAGTAAGATGCCTGTGTTTTGTTTGGTACACGATCTTGCTTATGTCAGCACTTATATTTTACTATATCAGTCGACCTTGGTTTTACGTAATTATAATTTTTTAATTTTAATGGTAACTTTTGTATGCAAATTTAGAAATCGAACGGAAACCCCAAAATCATTTTTGCTTCAGACTTACGACTATTTTTAAAAGCTTATTACCTTATTTTCAGTGTCGAGCGTAAGTTTCAGTGTTTATGCACCCGGATTTTTGACCAGATTTTTGGAATCTCATGCTGTCATGTTTCAAGGCAATGCTGGACTTAAACCAAAAGAAGGCGAGGTCACAAGTCGTCCCTGGCAATGGCCTATAAATTATCGAGTACGAGTACATTTCCATATTATTAACGCAATTGTATAAAATTTATAATTTTCTGTGAATTTTTCATTTCAAGGGACAATTCTTCTCTGGCAGTACGTATCGGATTTATTTATTGGGGAATCCAATCATTTGGTGGAGTAACCTAGTATTTTTGGCATTATTTTTAATAGTGTTCTTCGTAAACGCCATTAAACAAAGAAGGCAAAATGGCATTAGGCATTTGCAATTAATGGACAATACAATTATGAATAATGATGGTAGAAGCGAAACAACGGCCAATCAAGGTATGTACTTGACAAATTCAAACCTTACGATTATTTAATGCTGCTTAAATATTCCTATTAATCCTGTATTTAGATACAAAAACGAAATCAATGACCCTAGAAGCGGCATTTTGGTTATTCTTTGGTTGGATTATTCACTACTTGCCATTTTGGGCCATGGGTCGCGTGTTGTATTTTCATCACTACTTTCCAGCTTTAATCTTTAATTCGATGTTATCAGGTAATTCAAGCATTATGCACAAACAAGAGGAAATTACCAATTATAAAAATTTCGTTTATTTAATAATATTTTATAATACTATCATCATTCATCGTTTTAAAATTATTATTATTATTATTCATAAACCCGTCTATATGCTAATGTACATGTAAGTACGATACAAAATCAGAAAAAAATAATAATATAATAAATATTAAAATTTCAATTTAACATGTCTCTAGGGACTGTTTGAATTCCTTTTTACATCACTAAATAAATAATATGCATATTAGGGTTTCACTTTTTTTGGACTTTAAAATACCGTAAAGTAACCACAAATTATTATATATTGGGAAAAAACAATTTTGTAAGAATAAACCATATGAATATGAAGTTTACATTTTCAAAGTCGATATCGTATAAAAATATAAACAACAACATGTATTTGGGCAATTCAAACGAAAGAGGACACGTTTTATATTTCTTGTACAGAAATATTGGTAAACAAATATCAAAATTAACAAATATCACTTTGTATTGAGGAATATTGTAATGGCTGTGTTTCACAATTATAAAAGCATTATTAAAATTCATGTAAAAAAAACAAAGATTAAATACATTTTTTATGGAATCTTCTCTAATCTTAACAATCCCACATAATTAATGACGGACTATGAAAATAACTCTTTATCAAGTATTTTGATGTACGTTATTCCAGTTTTCTTGGTCAGTTTTCTTTGCAACTCCCGATGGGCATGGTTAGAGCGAAGAAGTAATTATGGAATTTATTTATATAGATTTTTTAGATTTAATTTAATGGCACAATCAATTGTTACAAGTTACTTTTTCGACTAAACTTATTTTTTTATATTTAAACTGTATATTAATTGACAAAATAATGACATTAAGGGCCATTAGTATTACAACTTGCCTCTAATGTTAATTAAAGTAAGGAATAAAGTGACCTCTTTTTCGTTATTACAACTCTTGTAAAATAAAATAATTTTTTTTTCTAAAATATGGCAATACCAGTGAAAAACCGATTACTTTTGACAAATTACTGACAAGAAACAGTAAATTGTTTGTGTTTGTGAAAATATTTGTTTGTGAAAAAATATAAATCTAACGTCTGCTTTCCACATTTATGTTTATCAAATTATTTATTGGCAAAACAAAATTAAAATTAATTTATTTTTCATGAAGTTGAAATTTTTTTCCAGAACATATGACAACTTCAAATACATAAACCTCATTATAAAATTTAATGGCAAGACGATCTTCCTTTTAGCTTATCGGTCGGTTTTAGATTAAAGTAAACTTATAATAAACAAATACATCATACCTTTAAATATTGCCAAGTTGTAATAATGGGCCTAAATATACTTAATCATATTTATCGCAAATCAGAAGCGATAACTTTAAACAGTACTTTTTTAGAAAATTAAATTATAACACATTAATATCTAAAAGTTTATTTAAAATGTATTATAGTTGCGACACGCAGTATATTTACACTCTTTGTCCTTGCTGCGTTATTTTTTCTGTTTGCCAAAAAGGTGTAAAAGTTATTACCCTAATGTTCGAGTATGCATGTATGTATATTTAACTTGAAGGCATTTAGATTAGTTTAAATAAAATTAGTTTTTTACGTGAAGCTGCTGATGCTATTGCATTTCCTCCTTTTGTGGTTGAAAAACGTTGTAATGATTTTTAAGTAAATATTTGTTACTTATATTACAAGTACTGAGACAAGCAAATGTTTATCTACGTTAGCACGAAAATTGTTGCAATCGCCAGGAGTGGTGTGCGGTTTTTTTAAATTATACTTAAAAAGCTATCATTACCAATTCGGGTACTCACTAAATAGAGCTAATCTAGCTAGCGTAATATGAATATGTTATTTAAATACACAGATTATAATTTTTGTTAAAAATATAAAATTGTTATTCGATGTCTAAAAATGGCATAGAAAATATTTGTACTATTTTACTTGTTGTTTGGCATGAGAAGTATATGATTTGATCAAATGTAGCACTAAAATATCATTAAAGATTTGTGTAAAGCAACTAGCAGGTATTCTAACATGATTTGATTCGGTTTATTAAATTTTTGCTACTTTAATTATTTTGCAGTACACAGTTACATATATTTTATTTTTGTTTGCAGGAGTCATGTTTCATTATTTAACTTGCTGCTTGCCAAGATGGCTTCAACATTTACTGCTTGGTGGTTTGATGTCAGTGCTGGTTTATAGTTTCATGTTGTTCTCGCCACTTGCATACGGAATGAATGGACCTTTAGCTAATGAACCCAACTCAACAATGCACGGCCTAAAATGGTTACCAACATGGGAATTTTAATTCGCACTCGTTTTTGTTCAATGCAACTACAATTACAAACGATTCTATATTTCAACATTCAAACAACGGTTTTCGAAATCACACACATCACAAACAACCTACAGGCACAGACATGCATATTAAATGTGTACGCTAAAATAAGAGGAAAAGGATAATAGACTCCAAACACACCCAACCACTTGAAGACTGAAATGAAGCGATAATGAACCAAAATATTTTACAAAGAGTCGTCGTCACCCACAATAACGCAACAATAGAAAGTGAAACTTAAATTCAGATTTTTTGGTAAAATATGCTTTTTTGTAATTGCCTGTTTCCAATAAATGTGCTGCAATGTCCGAATGGAATTAAATTTACTTAATTAGTTTAAATTAATAAAAATATATTAAAAATCAAATTCGAATGGAGTGGTCGTACAGCAATGAAATTTTGCAGAAACATTTCTCTCTGCTAAATTAAGAAATTTTGAAAAAGCTTGGAAAACCGCCCACTGCCACACCCACCTCCCATATAACTGCACTTGCCAAAATTTTTATTTTTGGACCTAGGGACTTGAAATTGGGGACACTTCTTAATTGAGTTCTCCTTATGAAAAAAATAAACATATTAGGTATACCACGCCTACTGTAGATTTTACGCCCATTGAAAGTTGTAGATTTTAGGTGTTTTTCTTCCCTGTCTAGAATCATATGCAAATTTCATATAAGTTAAAGAATGTTAATTTTTATTCAAAAGTTCAGTCTCGTCTCATCGAACTGTTCGGACGTGTTACTTTTAGTGCGGCTGAATTTTCGGTGAAAAAATCGTAATAGGTGAAAAAGTGTAAAAAGTTGAAATTAAACAAAAAAGTGAAAAAAATAACTCGTAATAGGTTAAAATATATATAAAAAAAAAAAAAAACATTAAAAATCGTATAAGAACTGTATGAGTGTTCCTCTCAGATGTAATTCTGAGAAAGAGCTTAGCTCGTCTAGAAAAACTAAATGGGTCTCTGAGGAAGAATCCATAAAAAAATCTCTGGAGAATTTTCTCACTGCAAGAGCCGTGGAACGGCGTCGTTCCTGTTCGCCCAATATAGTAATTTCAATAGATGAAGGAACATCAACACCTTCTACATCAAATAGTGCAATCAAACCTAGAAAACAAGTAGGTATGGATAAATACGTCACAGTTCTTAAGCGACAGAGGAGCCCGACATCTGCTCAAGTGTCATCAAATTCAAAAGCTCCTAAGACCGTGAGTAATGATCAAAATAGGTTTGCTCTCCTCCAGACGGATGAGCCAGAACTTCCTAAGAAGACGTTTAAGCCCCCACCAATTTTTTTGAGAGAGCCCACTTCCAGTAAATTAGTACAAAGAATTGTTTCGGTAATAGGTGAAAATATGTTTAGCGTGACATCAATTAAACATGGAGATATCAGCGAAACCAAAATTCAAGTGAAAAAGGAAGATGATTTTCGAAAATTGTCCAACCAGTTGGAGAGGGAGGCTAGGGATTTCTATATCTATCAGCTCAAAAGCGCAAAAGGTCTCCAAGTCGTTCTAAAGGGTATAGACCCATGTGTTGATCCTGCGGAGATAAAGACCGGCTTAATGGACAAAGGGTTCAAAATTAAGAGTGTTGTGAATATTAGAAACCGTGAAAAGATTCCACAGCCTATGTTTAGGGTGGAATTGGAACCTGGAGATGTCGTATTAAAGAAAAACGAGTCCCATCCCATCTACAATCTGATTTACCTTCTGCATCGTAGAATCACCGTGGAAGAACCGCATAAGCGTCAGGGACCCGTCCAGTGTGTTAACTGTCAAGAATTTGGTCACACCAAGGCGTATTGTAAATTGCCGTCAGTTTGTGTTGCGTGTGGGGAGCTACATGCAACTGCTCAATGCGATAAGTCGAAAACTGATTCAAAAATCAAAAAATGCAGTAACTGCGGAGGTAATCATACCGCAAATTATAGAGGTTGTCCAATTTACACTCATTTGAAAGCCATAAGTACCAACAAGACGTCAGTATTACCTGATCATCCTCAACAGCCTATTTTTGCTTCGAATAACAATTTCGCGCCTAGTTCTAGACAAGTTTCTTACGCAAACGTGGTTAAATCTAATATGCCAGGTTTGGAGCAGGAACCTAAATCACAATATTTCGAGCCTAATATTAACACTCTAGAGACTACATTGCAGACTCTTGTCCAAACTATGGAAACTTTTACGACCACTATGACATCCATGATGCAGTAAATGCTGAAAATGCAATTCACTATCTTACAAGCCATTTTCAAGAAATGATTTGTTTAAAAATTTGTTTTTGGAACGCGAACGGCCTCCGCCAACATAAAAACGAACTGGAACACTTCCTGATGGATAAGCAGATTGATGTCATGATGATTTCTGAAACTCACTTGACGGCGACAGCGTACTTCAAAATTAATGGCTACGTGTTGTATGATACTAAAGATCCCCGCGGAAGAGCATGTGGTGGTTCGGCAATTCTTATAAAGAACAGAATAAAACATTATTTAATGAACAACATATGTGAGGATTACCTACAAGCAACAAACATTTGTATTGAATTCTGTCAATACAATTTTGTTTTATCATAAATTTATTGGCCACCTCGATTTTCAATAAAAGAACACCAATACTACAGCTTCTTCAATTCCCTTGGAGCTAGATTTTTAGTTGCTGGTGACTTTAACGCCAAACACACTTTTTGGGGTTCACGTCTGGTGACCCCGAAGGGTCGTGAACTCTTCAACACCATTGCAAAAATGGGATTAGATGTACTCTCAAGCGGGCATCCCACCTACTGGCCGACGGACCGACGGAAGATTGCCGATGTTATTGACTTCGGAGTAGTGAAAAATATCCCTGTAGAATCGATACAAGTGGAGCCTTCATTAGACTTGTCTTCAGATCACTCTCCTTCTATTATTTCAATGCGTTTCCTTCAAGGGAATGGCTCTCCATTTCGGGACATATCTAAAACCAGAGTAAGTTGGATAAAGTATAAAAAGTATTTAAGTTCCCACTGCACGGAAAATGTAGCGTTGAGAACTACCGAGGATATTGATGGGTCGATTGGCAAGTTTACTGAGGACATACGAAGAGCTGTACATCACGCCTCCACAAATTACGTTGAGTGCAGAAGTGGGACAAACAGAACTTATTTCGCTGAACTCGATCATCTCCTGTCAGAAAAAAGAAGAGTTAGAAGAGAGTGGCAAATTCACAGGTCTCCTGAACTGAAAGCTAGGCTACGGGTATGCAGAGATATACTAAGAAATTTCTTAGAAACCCAAAGAATGGCTTCACTTAAATCTTACTTGGAGGGTCTTGATAGTACCCCACAATCTGACTATTCGTTATGGAAGGCGGCACGAGGTTTAAAAAGACCAGTTAGAGAAAAGCCTCCTCTGCGAAATCCGACTGGTGACTGGGCTAGAAATGATTCCGAGAAGGGGACTTTATTTGTTAACCATTTGAGAAATGTGTTTACTATAAACAACTCAAATAATGCATCTGATTTGCCTCCACTCGTTATTAGACCTCATGTACCTCTAAGACTTAGCTTTAATGATGTTCAAAGCGCTATTGGTACTCTGAATCTTAAAAAAGCTCCAGGTATGGATAAAATCAGCAACAAAATGCTTGTGGAGTTACCTCGTGTAGCTAGAAGAATTATCCTATTTATTCTCAATGCTTTTTTACGCCTAGAATACTATCCTGCAGATTGGAAGGTATCTATGATTACCATGATTCCTAAGCCAGGGAAGGACCCCACTAAAGTAGAGTCATATAGGCCAATTAGTCTACTGCCGACAATTTCAAAACTGTTTGAAAAATTGTTATTGGCTAAGTTGATTCCAATTCTGAACGACACTCAATGTATTCCAAATCGCCAATTCGGGTTAAGAGCTAAACACAGTACCATCGAACAAACACACAGATTAGTCACGGTCGTTTGAAGAGAAAAAATACTGTTCCGCGCTTTTCATTGATGTTTCCCAAGCGTTCGACAAAGTCTGGCATGAAGGTTTAATGCATAAAATTAAATTAACTCTGCCTGCTAACACCCACAAACTTATGAAAAGTTATTTATATGGTCGCAAATTTACAATCAAAGAAGGCGATTTTTTAAGTACCGCTCAGCCAATTGAATCAGGTGTGCCACAGGGTAGCATACTGGGTCCTACTTTATATTTGATATATGCATCCGATATGCCGTCAGACCCCATAATACATACTTCAACTTTTGCAGACGATACAGCCTTTATTAGCGTTCATAAGGACCATCAAATAGCATCACAGAACTTGCAGAATTATGTTTATAAACTAGAGAATTGGCTAGAGCTTTGGAAAATCAGGGTTAACGAACAGAAATTTATTCATATAACTTTCACATTGCGAAAAGATACCTGCTCGTTCATCAGAATAAATAAGCAAATTATCCCGCAACACAATGAAGTGAAATACCTCGGAATTCACCTCGATCGTCGTTTAACTTGGAAGTGTCATATCGACGCAAAACTTACTCAGATGAGATTAAAAGCAGTGCAAATTAATTGGCTAATCGGCAGAAATTCTACATTAAAGTTGGATTGCAAACTTTTGTTGTACAATTCAATTCTAAAGCCAATCTGGTGTTATGGAATTCAATTATGGGGTACTGCCTCAGCATCAAACATTGAAAAAATTCAAAGGGGTCAAAATAAAATTCTGCGTATAATTACTGCAGCTCCATGGTATGTTAAAAATTCTCGAATCCACAAAGATCTAGGCGTGCCATTAGTAAACGTCGAATTTACAAAATATGCGTCAAAGTATGTCAGCAAACTTGAACACCATCCACACCCACTTGCACGAGACATCCTTAACTTTAGTGGCCACAGTCGGTTGAGAAGGAGGGATACCCTTGCTTTAACTCAAGCGCAAAACAGATGACTTGATCAGTTGATATGAAATTTTTGTAGTATCATAAAAATTTTTGTCTAGCACTGGCTGGGCTTATTATTTTCGTTTTAGTATTAAGATTTGAAAACTTATTGTTATTTCAACATATGAAGATTCAATAAATAAAATTTAAAATAAAAAAAAAAAAAAAAAAAAAAAAAAAAACAAAAAAAATAATTAAACATATGTTGTCTCCATACAAAAAAAAATATCCCCAAATACCCTCCGCGAAAGATATTAGAATCCAAATACACCGAAAATATCGCACAAATGCATGCGATATTTGCGATATTCAAGTATGCCAAGTTAAAGTGTGTAACACCAAAGTCATTGAAACAAATTGATACAAAATACAGTTATGAACCCTCTTTAATGAAAAAAAAATGGTGTTGCCAATATTGAGACGCCAAATGAGGTTATTTATACCTTTCATATCTTTAACAATGTGATCTAGTTCTAAGGAAATTTTGTTCGAATGACGGCTTATGCTATTTATGTAAGGATCCGAAGTTATAAGAAGTCTGTTGAATACATCAGTATTTGTGGAAATTCGATCACACTTTCTCGAAAACATCAATCGATACTTCTTGTAATCATTGTTTCTGGCTTCCTCTGAAAGCATTCATATTGGTAATACGGCAGCATCCATTATATCCTTACATTGCATTAGTACTTTGTGCATAGTAACAGGCATAAAAAACCAACTATATTTTTGTACGAACAGTTTCGTAGTGTCCGACGCATATAATTTAAATTTGTCACTATCAATTTTTTCGCCACATGTAATTATTTGTAGAATTATCCTGAATCGATCGATAAGTTCTTCACTGACGCCAGTAATATCTGCAACAATTTGTGGTTTTGAAAAAAAGCCTTGACGTGTTCCCTCGCACAGTGGGTTAGAATAGCATGTTTTCTTGGATCAAATCAGGGAAACTATGTTTAGATAATTTTTCTTTATTTTTCAGTTAGTACCATTAAAATAAGTAAAAAAAAATGTTTTCTAAGTATATTTGGGTATAATTTTACTAAATAATGCCAAATATATAGTGCAAGGAGTACAGTATGAGAACTTAAAGATTACATTTTATATATCTTAAAGTTAATCATCAACATCCTCATCATGCTAAATGCATTATTAATTCTAAGACTACTGCGGATGAAACAATTATTAAACCTATTTTAAAATTATAGGTAAATGTTTGAAAAACCAAAAAATATATTTAATTTTACATTACTTTAGGATCTAAGACTATTCAATTAAAAGTTTAAGCTTATCGAATGAAATAGCACACTTTTTTGGCATCTTCAAAATTTTAAGATGCCAAAAAGTCAAAAAGTTAGATGTGTGATAGAAATCATACTTGACAAACTCAATTAGAAGGCCAAGTACTGCCTCATAGAAGACGTACTGCGAACTGCTAAATCAATCGATTTATTAATGAACATTTTTTTTTATGTAGTTATTCATGATAAGACTTTAAAGAAGATTTTTAAGTTAATCACATTGGCCCATAATCATAGTCATAGAAAAAGCATACTTTAAGTAAAAGTAGACTTTTAAACAACAAAAACATATATGGCCTATTTCACGATGTCGAAAGATAACGTTCGATTAGATAAGACTTAAGACACAAACTTTTTATCGTATCTATTTTTTACTCAATCAAGTTTGTTTATTCCACAATCAAGTTTGTGTCTTAAATCTTATCTAAGCGAACGTTATCTTTCGACATCGTGAAACAGGGGGTAAGTTTGTTGTAGTTACGATATGTTGGATATTTAGATCATGATTTGTTGACCTTCTTTCTAAAATCAATTTTTTTTTCTGGGAGAAGGCATGCTTCTATAAGGCCTACATATGAAAGCCCTAGCAATTTTTACTGCTGGCTAAGTAGTCGCTAATAGTAAGTCCCGGTTTACATTATCAAATTTTTGTCGCTGCGATTCATGTCGTATATTTTTTAAAATTGTATTTGCGTCTACATCAGCAGTGCCCAAAAGTTGCTTATATAAGAGCAAACATCATTTAATTAAAAACTAATTTTTATTCGGTATTTTTTGTTGTAAAAGTCAATACATATGTACAAAGAAACAACACACTTTTTTAAACGGTATCATACGTTAAACAAAAACAAAATCTACATTGACGATCGCAGTCACCAATGTTTACCAGTAGAGCATACGAAAGTGTTGTTGCTTTGCGCTTGCGTGTATAGAGTGAAGTACGACAAAAAACAAATAAAGCAAGGTTGTTCGTGTATTTCGTATTGCTACCCTGCAGGAAATACCAATAGTGAAACAGTACTGAATCACTATTGACTTTGTCACCAGTACTACTGACCAACTATACCCCAAGCAATGTTATTTTCTATAGACATTTAACATGTGCGTGTCATTGAAAATCTACCAGTAGACGTTAGTCTATTGACTAGGTACCTAGTCAATAGTACTTTTGAGACCATATGTAGACATTGCAACCAGAAATTCATTATTGACTAGATAGTTCTCATGGGACAATATGTAGACAGTGGAACCAGAAATTCAATATTGACTAGATAGTTCTTACAGTTTATGAAAAAAAATTAATAATCACCCCTATCGTGAATAAAAATTCCACGTGAAATTTGTTCACTTTTATTTTTTTAACATTGAATTTAAATAGGAAAATGTGAAAAGTGAACAAATTTCACGTGAAATTTTTATTCACGATAGGGGTGAATATAAAATGCTAGTGAATTAAAAAAGTGTTTTTTTATTAATATTGAAAAATTCATATTTTTAAGGTTGCGAAACCTTTCATTAATTAACAAAATTAATATATGTATGTATATAAATTAACAAAATTACTTACAGTACAATAGAGCTAAAAACTATATTTTGATAAATTGAGGGGTAATTTTTTCAAGGTTGGCTAAACCTTTAATTATTTTTAATTAGAAAAAAATACGAATAAATAAAACTATATAAAATTGTACTCATCAGTCTTTAGGGCTCATTTCTTTCAATTCAAAAATAAACAAGTCAATAAAAGAATACATATTAATTGGCTGGCTAAACCTTTAAATTATACTGAAAATATTAAAAATTTATTGCTCTTGGCCATTCTCACCATTTTGCACATTGCCTCCTTTACTATTGTTACGGCTGTTTTGTTTAAAATACTTCTTTTTTGCCGTTGGAAAGCTGCTCTTAACGTTTTATCTGGTGTATCATTAAATGTTAATATAACGTCTAATTATTAGAAAAAAAGTTTAGTTCATTAAGACTTTTTAGGAAAAGATTTTTTTTTAAATAACGAAGCTTGGTACCTGTTATTGCTGCAAGCACATTTCCATATTCTCGTAGTGCTTTTTTTACTACGTGCTTTTTTATTTCGATCAAATACTTGGTGCAAATTACGTTCGATGTTGCCAGCGATTAGATTTTTCATTTGTCGAATCTGCAAATATAATTAAAGGCAATATTAGTTAATTAGAAATGTGTATTTCTGAAAACAAAGATACTTACATATGTATCTGATTGAGTTGATAAAATATTGTCAAACTCTTTGAGCTTTTCTTCAGAGTTTATTGGAAAAATGGACATCATATCTTCCACAACAAGAATTGGCCACAATTGAATTCTCGAGCTTTTATACAATGGAATTCCGTCAAAGTTTATGTCCAATATTAACTCGTCATAGTTTACCAAAACGTTTTCAACTTTTTTTTAACGGCGTTTCAATACCAATGTGGCAGTAGCTTCCAGGGGAGACACTTCTTACTAAGATCTGTGTTCTTTTAACCAACAACGTTTCTCTGGAGAGTGGAACATCTAGACCTTCTTCTTTTAAAATCAATAACAGTTTCTCCAAACATTTTCTGGAAGGAGCCATTTTCGATGCACCACTTTTTTAATTTATCTCGCAACGTCAATATACAAAAAATATTTTTCTGTTTGCATAGAGTAACAACACAAACTTCACAATTAATTTTTATTACTAAAAAATATACCTATTGAACACTTTACGTTAGTTAATTGATTTTTTAATCGTCGTTATAGCCTAGCTGTCGTTTTATGAAAAAGATACTTTGCAAATAATTTTTCGAATCTGCGACGATTTTTTTGGCCTTCTAAAAGTAGCACTAGCCAAACGTTCATGCCCCGTACTGTACTGTATAAAATATAATTTTCTAACATTCTTACGTGACATTTGTACAGCAATGATGGGCTATTTATACGTTGAATTGTATTGGGGTATATTCGCCCTATTTTTTGGTACTTTTTTACACCCTCCACCACCAATAGTGGCGAATGAGGGTTTGTCATTCCGTATGAAACTTTTTTAATATTCATCTGAGACCCAACAAAGTGTATATTTTCTTGATCCTTATGAAATTCTTAGTCGATTTAGCCATGTCCGTCTGTCTGTCTGTCCGTCTATGTAAAACACTCTCACGTCCAAACTATACAACTTAACAAAACGAAATTTCCAGCAAAATATTTCTTATTTTGCAGGTAACTTTGGTATTGAAAATCAGCAAAATCGGTTTAGGCCAACCAGAGTTATGGACCAATATGTAAGACAACCTCCATAAAAATTTGATATTTTTTGTCCATTTTATACAATACTTTGCAATATATTGGAGATAATAGTATGTACACATTGTTTTTATTATAAAAGAAGAAAGTGTGCGGAAAATAGTACGAATCGGACCATGATTTCTCATAGCCCCCATACAAAAAAAGACCCCATATAAAGTCCACTTCCAAAATTCACTTAAATACGTATAAAACAGATATAAATAATGGTAAACGGTTAAAATTTGACATAAATAATCTTTGTAGGCAAATAAATTGTTGTACTAAATTTTATGGTGGTCGGCCCAGAACTGGTCATAGCTCTCATACAAGGACCACATCTGAAAAAGACATTTATCAAAAATTTGCACATATCATTTACATATGTGCAAAAATCATTCCACAAAATTTTGTGAATTTCGGTCTATTTTTAACCGTATGCCCCATATAAAGCCTTCTTCCAAAATCACTTTAATAATCATAAATCTTATATAAATAAGGGTACCAATCCTGCTGGATTTTAAGAATATCGGTTCACATTTGAGTATATCCCCCATAAGGTCCACTCCCGAAATCCACATTAGTACTAATATATATCTTAAATACCGTTATTATGTTGAAATTCGACGTGAAATATCCTCATATGCATGAAAATAACTGTTCCAATATTTAAGAAGATCGGCCCATAATTTGTCTAATAAATATCGATATCGAACCAACTTTTATATGGATCAGAAATTTTTATCCAGAAATCATATTAGTATCGATTATACGGCAATTAAGCTACTGTATTTTGTAGCTGTCAGTCAATAATAACTCCTGGATTAAGTCCACTTCCGAGCATAACAACCAATCATACAACTCTTGTAAATAACGCTATTGAGATGAAATTCAACCAATATAATCCTAAAATACTTAGAAATCACATTAGTGGATACTAAATTTAGAAGCTATCGGTCCATAATTGGTCCACTTCTTCTATGCCACCCTTTTGTAAATAATGTTATTGAGATCAAATTCAAACAAAAAAGCCTCATCTTATATCTTATCCTTTCTTTTATACTCAGTTTCTTAACTTGTTGTGAATATGGAAAAATGTTCTTTTAATTTTATAAATTGCTAAATTACAATCAAGATTATTATGAAAATCATACAAACTCTGTAAATTACAGTAAGAATCGGTAATTACATCAATTATAAATGGTCAAAATTAGATAAAATTTTAAAACATTTAAAATAAAATCACGTTAGTGAATTGCGACCAACAGGTAATATATAAAATACTAATAAAATTTGCACTAACACTGAATAGAAAACACAGAATAAGAATATTCTAGTCCTATAACCAGTGTAGTTTTTCTATTTTTTTGTACGTTTAGGTGGAGGGTATATAAGATTAGGCACAGCCGAATATAGCACTCGAACTTGTTAATAATAATGTTTGTGGGAATTGAGCATTACAATTTAATATAATATACATATGAATATCTCTATATGTATATAATAAAAAAAAACATATACCCAACAGACCAAAAAATAAGTAAAGTATAAAAGTACTTTAGAAGAAGATTTTTTTTAAAAAATACTAAAGTTTTTTTAAATCAAGTTTGAGAAACTATTATCCTTCACAATATGATTTTAAACATAGTATATAATAAATAGTATACAATAAATATATATTAAACAGGCTTGTCATATTTTGTCATTGTTAATTTTGATTTAAAATAAAAAATTATATTTGGAAAAATGTTTTGTTTATACAAAAAGTTTTGATTTTTTTTTTTTTGGAAAAAGTTACCCTCTGGCCCTCGATGTCGAACGACAACGTTCGCTTAGATAAGACTTAAGACACAAACTTGATTGTGGAATAAACAAACTTGATTGAGTAAAAAAATAGATACGATACAAAGTTTGTGTCTTAAGTCTTATCTAAGCGAACGTTATCGTTCGACATCGTGGGCCAGAGGGTAACTTTTTCCTTTTTTAACTATGAATACCATTAAAGTTTTTTTTTTATTTATTTTTTTAAGGAGAAAGACTTGTCGTCGGTAGCCAAAGCTTATTTGCAAGCATAACCAAATTCTACAATTATTGGAATAAGCTTATTCTACAATTGTAGGTATAAGCTTATCTTTATTTAGTTTAAAATATTATTTGGAGAAGCTTTTTCTAAAATTGTGAATATAAGCTTATTAAATAATTATTTCAGTACTATTATCACGAGGGTTCCTTTTTGATTATTCTACAATAATTTAAAAGTGTTTTTCTATAGTTTCTCAAGTTTTTTAAAGCTTAAGGCTTATGCTCGCAAGCTGTATTATAATATTTTTCTAAAGGGTTTTGGTCTATTGGGTAGAATATAAATATAACAAAATAAATGAATACATACGCATAACTACTCGTATGTATTATAAATATTGCAAATTGAATAAATAATGCATTAAATTATAAAATATATGAAATTGGTAATATAAATAACTATCAAAGTGTTAGATTATGTTTTTAAACACACACACACACAATTTTACTCCTGTTTTAAAGCTATTTTTGGTACTTTTTCAAGCAAGCATGTATGAAAAGGAACTTTACAATGAAAATCACAGTTTCGAACAGCTGAATGTTTATTTGTCGTATGCACATATACCAATAGTGCAAATAAAGTGTTATTTTTTGTTTGAAGAACGCCACGTTTTTAAATGTTCTTTAAGCACACAAACGTGCTTACAGTACGGTACGTTACAGTACGGAGACGTGGACGTTCAGCCAATTCTACCTTAAGGGTCGTATTATGAAAAAAAAAATACTTTTCAAATACTTTTTTTTGTGATTGCATAAAGCCACACCACAAATTTCGTTGGCTTAAAACAACAGACGCAAAAGGTACCAAAAATGACCAAAACACATTTTAGTTTGAATTTTTCATATACATATGTACATTAGAGTGTCCCTTATATGGCAAAAAATTTTTTTTTTCGAATTTCGAAACGCATACCCTCCAATTTTTTTATAAATGCTAAAATGTACTTAAATATGAAATTTCATATCTGTAGCATGATTGCAACCCGTGCCGACCGAGCTCTAAAGTTTAATAAAAAATGGTGTTTTGGTCTGACATTTTGGCTTGATCCAAAACTAATTAAAATGCAGCAAATAAAGTAAATATGAGTAAAACTAAAAAAATATCAATACAAACTTTTATTTAAATATTATAATAATAATGAATTAGGGTAACTTCTCTTTAGTGTAGTTTTTTTACAGTCTGGATACAGATTTCTATGTTCCTGAACACAACGCAACAAAAACTGTTTTTGCTCTTCTTCAGCCGTGATAAGACCATTAAAATCTTGCATTAATTTAACAGCTCTTTCAGCAGTGTCATTTACGACCTTCAAACGACTTAATCGTCTTCTAGCTTCCAAAAAAGCAGGATTGTCACCCCACGAAGATAAGTCTTCCCGAAGAAAACTGTCGTCGATCTGTAGTCGAGATAGAAATCGTTTGCTTCTTTGAGTCACAAAATCATCTAGCGTCATATCTGAAATAAAGAAAAAAACATTAAAATAAGCAAAAACTAAACCACAAAACTTTGAAAAAGAAACAAGAAAATATTAAGTACTTACCAAACAAATTTTGCGTAATTTCTTCCTTCGATGGGACATAGCGTTTAAAGGAATCTGAACTTTCGTCTCTGTTTAAATTATTAATCATTTTTGTCTTGGTTTTGGTATCAACTTCTTCATCAAAAAGTGATAACATGACTGTTTCTTCACACAAATACCATAAATGATGAATAAACTTGCTTATGGATGCCTTGGAACTTGTCGCGTCTACTTTTTCATATTCTTTTAGAGCTTTCAGAAAGGACAAGTCTTGGTTAGGTGCTTTAACTGTCATTGTACATTCGAGCCAAGGTTTGGTATACAAGGTGACGATAAATAAACAAACATCTTGAAGAGCATTTTTGTCCTTTGCAGTAATTTTAAGTTGCGATTGAAACAAACATATTTTTATAGAATAGATTGCTCTCGCCATCCATCGCGCTTGATGCAAAGCTCCGGGGGGCCTGAGTTTGAGTTTATTCTCTGTGTCTCCTCCTAAGAACACAACGCATAGTTCAACCAATTCGCGGTAATCGTCTCTAACAAAAGATTTTTCCAGTTCAGTCTTATAAAAAGTTAACAAAGATGTAATGTTTGTCTTAGCAATATGTGCTTTAACGAAATTTAGAGGTGACTCAATGTTATCAGTGTTAATATTTTTCCAATTATCTCTTAACTTTTTGAAAATTGGAATATCTGGGCTACTTGTAATATGTTTTACCTTGGTTTCAAAAACAGCTTTAAGGACCAACTCATAAACATGACGACGACAAGCAAAAAGCAGCAATTCCCTTTCTAAAGTCTGCTCCAAAATAGCACAAGCTCCACTGAAACGGCCAGTATTGGAAGCTGTTGTATCGCAGCACATTATCTGTACTTTGTCATGGAGGGTCCAGTCAAAGAGAGCAGTTGAAATGGCTTCAGCTTGATGTTTTCCAGAAGAACTCTCTAATTTCGGTACTGCAAGAAGCTGTTCTCTATCGTCAAATGAAGCAATAATTGGCAAGCGTTCTTCTTTTGAACTTCGTACATCCAATCCAGGTAATAGTTTTCCATCCCAATGAACTGTGACTACGTCAGGCAAATTATTCTGGAAGTCAGTTTTTATTGCTTCTGCCCTGGATTTTCTCGCTTGAGTACGAACTCGCTGAATCGAGGATTTGTTTATAGGGAAATCATCGCTGTTCAGACCAAGCGCTTCTACAACCGCATGGAGAATGTAAACTGAGTCCCTTATGCTTAATTGGCATCGATCTAAAGCTGCTACCAGTTTAGGAGTTATTAAACTTTTCGTGCCTCTTTTAAAATTTTTTTCAGGGTAAGGAATCTGAGTACTAAGTTCAGAGTTCGAAATCTGTTCCTCATCCGAATTCTCAAGACATTCCAAGTTATCTATCGAAGAAGTAGATGCAACAGCCAATAACTCTCTTTGTTTTACCTTCCTTTCTTCTTCTTCCAATCGTCTTTGCCTAACTCGTTCTTCTTTCTCCGCCAATTTTTTGTCGATTCCACCTAAGCATCCCGGTCGACCTGGCTCTCTCTGTTTCCTTAAGAAATCTTTGTCTTCCTCTATCTTCATTCTGTCAAAGGCATCTGCATGTGCAATATCAAATAAGTTATCAAGGTCTTTTACAAAATTATTTTCACGATTCTTGAAAGTCAACTGAGTTTTCTTACAGTTTTTTTGCAGCTCCCTCCAAACATGATATAAATCAACAAGTTTCTTCACGCAGTTAGGGATTGCCTTCGTAGGAATTCTGGCTTTTTCCCAAAATATAATGCACTCTCTTATAACAAGATTCGCACTTTCACTAACAGTCAGCTTGACTTCACGAATATTGTAAAATAAAACGGTGAGAACTTGTCGATTAGATGGTAATTTTGCACCATTTATCTGGTGGCTTGGCAGTCCGATAAGGAAAATATTTTGTTTATCAGTTCGTAATTCGACTGAAATTTTTTTAATAATAAAACCGCACTTTATGAAACACACTATTGGAATAGCAAATTACCATCTGAGTAAAAAGGGGAATCACCTTTTTAGATAGACATATATAATATATATGAAAGCTCATTTTCTTGAAAGGAATGAATACGAAAGCTGCATCATGACAATATTTTTCATGATATGAAAATCACTTTTATAAAATCTATATAGTTATGTATAGTTATTTTGACAACATTGAGAAAATTTATACATACATATGTATTAACTAAAAAATTCCAAAAAAAAGGAGTTAAAAAATGTATTTTGGAACAGCGAAGCGGACCAGGTTCTGCTAGTTTCATATTAAATATAAATTAACATTATTAAAAATTACTAAAATAAAAAAACACAACAGTAAAAGGCTGAATTTCAGTTTATGGGGGACACCCCTAGAGAAAAAATCTAAATATGCCATCCCCTTCAGAATGTTCCCAGGAGTACGAAAATCATAATGAAAAAGGGGGCTCACGCCCCCTATGGGCGTGGCAGTCGAAAAACGACCCGGCCCACCTACGTAGACAATATGGGTATCAAATGAAAGCTAATGTCTTCACGATTCCAAAAATAGCCATAGTTGCCAGATCGGGCGGTTTTTGCAGCCGATACGGCCATTTTTGTTAAATAGGGGCGGGGGTGAAAAACGACCCATGCCACCTACTTAGGCAATATTGGTATCAAATGAAAGGAAATGTCTTCACGATTCCAAAAATACCCGTAGTTGCCAGATCGTCCAGAATTTGAGGAAGATATGTTAATTTTTATAAAATGGGGGAAGGACTTTTTTTGTTTATTTCTTTTTAGCTCGGCCAGAGGCCGAGCACTCGAGATCCCCGCCGTCTAGAATTAAGACATACTGGAGTTAAAAACCCCTAAGCCCGGCCGTAGGCCGGTCACGCAGAAAAACTTTACTAAGCGAAGCCAGTATAACAAATTTTCATTAATCAATCAGAAGCTTTCAAGAGTTTTCCTCGTTTCTTAATTTTGTACTTATCCTCATTTATGATTTGACTCTTGACACGAGAACATCACTAAATATGGATTGCGTTACTGCCTTTGACATTCACGACTGGGGTCGTGAATTGGACGATAAGCCGCCGATTTTATTGAAAAAACTTATGCAATTTGGTATGCTTCCTTCTGAAGGTACTATGCACTGCCCACAAGACCATAGCACGCCCATGCGTTTGGTTAATGATGGGGATCGCTGGAAGTGGCGATGCTATCACTTCACCACCATTAGCAAAAAAAAAGGGGGGTGGGCGAAAAAGGTGCAACTACGGTGTTTCCCTCATTACAGGAACATTTTTTGCCAAAACCCACCTACCGTTGGTAACGGTATGTAAATTTCTTTCCCTATGGCTGGACCATATTCCGCTGAACACAATAGGGAAACAGATAAGAGTTTCTGGATGTGCTACCTTAGTGGACTGGGCCAAGTTCAGCCGCGGAGTCTGTTTCGACGATTTAGTCGTTCGCCGTAAGCCTATTGGTGGCGTCGGCAAAATCGTCGAAATAGATGAGAGCAAGTTTGGCAAGAGGAAGTACTATAGAGGTAAGCGAGTGGAAGGCCAGTGGGTGTTTGGAGCTTATGATAGGGAAACTGGGGAATCCTTTATGGTGCCTGTGGACAAAAGGGACTCTGCCACTCTAGTCCCTATTATCCAAAATTGGATTCTCCCAGGGACCACCATCATAAGCGACTGCTGGAAGTCGTACGATTGCCTCAAGGACACCGGATACATACACCTGCAGGTCAACCACTCAATTAATTTCAAAGATCCGGAGACAGGGGCGCATACCAACAGTATTGAGGGGTCTTGGGCCCATGCCAAACGTTCAATACCTGCTGGTGGAAGGCGCAAAAACTTCATGGGTGGGTACTTGGCACACTACATGTTTACAAAGAGGTGTAATGCGCAGAAGTTGGATCGTTTTGCAGAGTTTTGCCGCATTGCGGGAAAACTGTACAATCCGCTAGACCCCGTGCCAGAGATTGTAGATGAGTCTGAAGACAGTGAAGATGAGGATGAAGACGACTAGATGCAGATGGCATCTTGGCCGTGAGAAGCGTGGAAACTCACAACTTTACGTGAGTTCTCATGCTTCTCCAAGGGGATTGATTTACTATGACCTCCACGCGGTAATCCCTGGGTAACGCTAACAATAGTAATTTTTTCGCACAAAATGCTCATTTTTGTTTGTTTTTAACAAAATATAAGCAAAAAAAAAAAAAAAAAAAATTTCCCCCACCCCAAATTTTGCCAAAATGGCCATATCGGCTACAAAAATCGCCCGATCTGGCAACTACGGCTATTTTTGGAATCGTGAAGACATTAGCTTTCATTTGATACCCATATTGTCTACGTAGGTGCGCCGGGTCGTTTTTCGACTGCCACGCCCATAGGGGGCGTGAGCCCCCTTATTCATTATGATTTTCGCACTCCTGGGGTCATTTAAGGGGGCGTGGCATTTTTTTTTTTCCAGTAAAATATTAAAAAATATTGAAAATTGAATAAAATACGTACAAATTATAATGACTTATACCAATATTGACCAAAAATTACCCATACTTACAACAATTAACTTTGTCGCAAGTCGGCACGGGTTATCATTCTAATATCAAAGTAAATTTTTTTCTGGAGCCTTCTATGATTATTTCGAAACTTTTTAGCGGGTATGCGCAAAAAAATATTGAGGTCCAAAAATAAGGGACACCCTAATGTACATATAAGTTTTTGATAAGTTTTGTTTTGTCTTTTAATATTGTGATATTTAAAATTTCAAGTTTTCAGATTATTTATTAAGATTAAATAAAAAATTCCCCTTTTAAGCCCTTGAAGATAGAAAGTTAATTTTTAAGACACATTTATGGGACTACAGGAAGCTAAAATAGAAATGTGGTTGCTTCATAACAAAGACTATCATTATTTAAGAACAAAATTTTTAAAGTTGTCCCATTTTCTCCCTTTTTAGCCTATTGACACTTCCAAGTAAGAATACATCTGTTTTCAAAATATAAATAAAATCATTTTAATGGTTTGGGCTTCATTGTATAAGAAAGGTACTAATTGTAAGGGATTTTACAAATTCTATCCTTACCTGGTCCAAGTCCAGAAAAAAATATAACCTATTGACGCTTCGAGGCATATATCCATCTACGTTCGCTTAATCCGTTAGGGATTACCGTTCATCCCCTTTTTAACCCGACCTGGTCCAATGTAAAAAATATAGCCTATTGACACTTCCAAGTATGGATATACGTTCCATAATTCAATATAATTGGTTTATCCGTGATTGCGAAACTGACATACATATGTATGCATTTACTTATAATATTCTGGATAGTGTTAAAATTATACCTGTTTCCACCTTTTTCTCTCTTCCTGGTTCATGTCGTGAGAAGAGATATGACCTAATGACACTTCCATGCATTTTATAAAATCGGTTTACCCTCTTCTGCTTGATTGCTTGTGAATCAAAGATACCAATTTTACAGTTTTTTTTTTTCTTTTTATCTCTTGGAAAAAAGTAGTCTATTGACGCATTCATGTCTGGATCTGTCCTCGTTTCAAATATCAATTAAATGAACTCAGAATTGAACTTACCGAGTTCTCCGCTTTTTATCCCTATCCGATCCAAAGTATGGCCTATTGACAGTTTAAGTTTTAAATTTCAATAAAATTGGTTTACCTGTTCGGGTTTACCGGGTTTTTCTCATTTTATCACGACCTAGTGCAAGTTCCGAAAAAATATATAGTCAGTTGACGTTTTCAGGTATTGATATATTTACGTTACAAATTTTAAAACAATTGGTTCAGCCGTTTGCTCTTACCGGTTTTTTACCCATTTTATTCCTTCCTAGCCCAAGTAGTGAAAAAATATAGCCTATTGACGCTTCCAAGCATAGATACAAATAAACAAACAAACTTACTTATTCTCCGCACCAACTAAATTTTCCAAAAATGCATTTGAATTAAAATTTTTCTACATTTTACAATAAATTTAAAGACAAAAATGTTTGTTAAAGAAGATATCAATGTAAAATAATTTATAAATTTCGAATTGGAACTTCTTTTGGATTAAAAACATTGATGTTGAGTAAAATATTTACGCGGAGAGTGTGTTACAAATGACTGAGCTATTTTTCGTACAACAAATATGAAAACGAAATACATATGTATATGTACATATGTTTGTATATATGTATGTAAAAGATCTCTTACTTCCCTGCAAGAGATCGAACTAATATCAAACTAGTATTGTACTAGTACAAAAATCACCAGTACTAGTTCCCAACTCTAACCTTTCCTATACCATCTTAATGCTCAAATTAACATTGAGTGTGTTTGGAAAATCACTAGTACCATTTGCTCTAGACGTAAACTAGTACACTGGGACCCAATTGGGTGCTTTAGAACCAGTTTGTTACTAGTTTTTTGCATAGAACAATTTCCTATAATAGCTCGATTTATTCCCCTGTTGCTTTTGTTAAAAATAAGTACTAGAAAATAAAAATCCAATTTGCCAATTGTTCCAGTACTTTACAATAGTATTCATAATTATTTGAACTAGTAGCCTGAATAAAAACTTTTCTCTTAAAATTAAATTTTTTTGTGTGGTTTTATTTATTAAAATACAAAAGGAAATTACTTAAAAATTAAATATTTTGTACGAATTTTTTCAGTTTATTCAGTTAACATAAAATTATCAGTTTTATAACCGTAAAAATGTTCCTTATTTGTAATCTTAAAATGCCAATTTTTTCAAGGCTGGCTGGACCTAAAATATAAATAATATCATTAAATTTGTTTATGTCGATTTTTGAGTGTCAGTTTCTACATTGTTGTATTTCTTTAATTTTTCCAAACGACTCAATTTAAAAAGTCTTTTTTTTTTTTTTGCTGCTGAAATGCCTTTCTCAAGGTGGTGTCAGGCTCATCAGAATATACAGCAATAGCATCTAAATATTGAAATATAAAATTTACTTAAAGTATTTGAAGATTAAGAAATTTGTTAATTGTTAATTAATTTACCTATCAAGGCGGAATAAAAGTTTTCAAATTTTTTAAGACTCTGTTTGCCATGTGTACCATCAACGTTAAAATCTTGAATTATGTTATGTCCCAAAATTTCATTTAGGTATCGTGCAACATTTCCTTTTAACAACGATTTCATTCGTCGTAACTGCGAAAAAGCAAAAATTTCTATATCATTAGTTTAAAATGCTAATGCCAAAAAATTCATTGGCATTAAATGGTATTGAATTTTTTAGCATTGGCATTAGTCGGAACTAATTCCAATGAAAAATTCCCATATATGAATAATATATGTATGTATATATTTATTTTTGTAATTTAATAGATGTACTTACATAGGGATCTGCCTGAGACTGGATCATTACATTTAGCTCACTTAATTTATCTTTTGATTTGATAGGAAAGATTTGCAAGTTGTCATCTAGAACGTTATTTATAGAAATTATTTTTGATAGAAGCACTTTATGTTCCGCTAAAATTTCAAGTATGCTGTGCCGGTCAATTAAATGAAATGTTACTTCTTTATGCATGCACTGCACATGCATGCAATGACAGCACTTAAAAACAAAGAAATGCAAAAGAAAATTAACATTTTTTATAATAAAGATGGCAAAAATCAACGATTTGAAATCAAATTTATTAAGCCGTACCAAAATACAAATACGTAAATTTTTATTTTGTTACACAAAAATTCTATTAATCCACAAGTGGTGCACTTGTACTACATTAATTACTAGTACTTATTAGCAGTAGTATTTTCATATACAAACTCTAGCCCCATTTGCACTTGTGCCTTTTGTTCTAGTAATTGTACTAGTAGCTTTTAGACAATTAACGCTTAATCTCCTGAAGGTTTATTACATAGTATTTTTTAAAATTGCTGTTCCTAGTCAAAAATCAATTATATTAAAATTTTGAAAAACTTAGTTGATTTGTTTTTATTACTTTGCAGAGGATTGCGCCTCTATTAGACTCTATTCGAATGTAAGTAGGAGATTAGCACTAATTCATTTTCACTTTCAATCTCAGTCCCACAAAACGTAGAATGTAAATATTTTACGTGTGTATTTATTATTAGTTTCTGATTTTGTGCTGGCGCAAGAGATTCAGACAGACATTGACGCTTATTTCGCCTGACGACTAATCGATTAAATTGTGTGCGACTGCAGTCGTGCGACTGGGAATTTATTCTCATAAATTGCAGTGGCAAGTGTCATCTGACGTTTGCCTGCTTAAATGACAGCTATGTACGTACTTAATCAACCAATCAACCAGACGCATTGTTGTTGCCCCTTTCTGTATAATATTTAGTTCTGCTAACGGGAAAACAATAAAGTTGTTTGTGATTGTGTTTACACTGTAAATGGTGTCTGTGTTTGTGTTAGACCAAATTCTTAATACCTACTAGTGACTAGTCGAGTTGGTATTAAGAATTTGGTCTAACAAATTGGTAAACAGGATATGCATATTTGATTTACGTTTAAATTTGTATCAACATAATTTTGTGACTGGTTTTTGTATTTAGTCGCGACGTTTCCAAACAGGAATTGGAAATCTAATTGATGTTTTAATCAACAAATAAGTAAATATTTTAAGCTGAAACTTTGTAATGGTACACTTTTATATCAGAGAGTGGAAATTAAATATATAATAAATTCAGTTTGTATATCAATTTTATTAACTACTTTGTAATGCGAACAACAAATTATTTCACCCTAAATAAACTTTTTTATTCCATATTAATCTCTGCTTGCAGAATCATAATCGTATCAAAATAATAATTCCTTCGAATTGATCCTTAAAATTTAATAAAAAAAATATATTTTTCTGATTAATGAGGTTTGAAATAACAATGTCTTTGTCACTCTATCTAAAATTTGGGAGAATATAGAAAAACCGGACACCGAAACCCGTTTTTTTTTATTTTGTGATATCGACAAAGTAGAGGTTGATTAAAAACATACAACATTTTCGGAATCAAAATCGATTTAAGTTGTTTATTATAGTAAAAATATATCACGAACACATACACATTATATGTAATCTAATTGTTTCTAGTATTTGGTGTATAATTTAAAAATGCTGGATTCATAATGGATGGCTACTTCTGAACTCGGTTTTTGTCTTTAGTAACTTATATGTATATTAGGGTGGGGTGAAATTTAGTTTTGTCTTAGATCGTCTTCTAATAGCAAAATTTTATTGTGTTACTAGTTCGAATAAAAGTCTTTAAAATTTTATTGAAATATTTTAAATGTAAGCGCCTGCGCATTGACTATAAAGTAGGGTAGGGCGTTTGTGTATGGAAAAAAATAAAAGTTAATTAATAAAGTTCTAATAGTAATATTTTGCTGTCTTAAACTTAAAAAGCTAATACTTAAAAAAAAATATTCAATTAAGTCCGCGCATGCGTCTTAAAATTTTTGAAATTTTCATAAAATATTATTCATTTAAACTTCAATATTATCGCAGTTGTTGTAGAGTCTATGTAGTGTTTTATGTAAATGTATTAATTTTTAGTAACAAAATAATAAAATATTTAAAATATTGAAGTTTAAATGAAAAGTGTTTTTATAAAAATTCCAAAAATTTTAAGACGCATGCGCGGGCTAAATATATCACTTAATTGAATATTTTTTTTGTCAAGTTGTATTACCTTTTTAAGTCTAAGATAGCAAAATATTACTATTAGAACTTTATTAATTAACTTTTATTTTTTCCCATACACAAACGCCCCACCCTAATGTATATATTAGATTATAGTGGAAACAAAATGTTTTTTCTGCTTTTGCATTACTTTTTGCAAAGTTTTGCGTTACTTCATTAATGTAAACAAGTTCGAGTACTATATTCGGCTGTACCGAATCTTAAATACCCTCCACCTAAATGTACTAAGAAATAGAAAAACTACACTGGTTGTAGGACTAGAATATTCTTATTCTGTGTTTTCTATTCAGTCTTAGTGCAAATTTTATTAGTATTTTATATATTACCTGTTGGTCGCAATTCACTAACGTGATTTTATTTTAAATGTTTTAAAATTTTATCTAATTTTGACCATTTATAATTGATGTAATTACCGATTCTTACTGCAATTTACAGAGTTTGTTTGATTTTCATAATAATCTTGATTGTAATTTAACAATTTATAAAATTAAAAGAACATTTTTCCATATTCACAACAAGTTAAGAAACTGAGTATAAAAGAAAGGATAAGATATAAGATGAGGCTTTTTTGTTTGAATTTGATCTCAATAACATTATTTACAAAAGGGTGGCATAGAAGAAGTGGACCAATTATGGACCGATAGCTTCTAAATTTAGTATCCACTAATGTGATTTCTAAGTATTTTAGGATTATATTGGTTGAATTTCATCTCAATAGCGTTATTTACAAGAGTTGTATGATTGGTTGTTATGCTCGGAAGTGGATTTAATCCAGGAGTTATTATTGACTGACAGCTACAAAATACAGTAGCTTAATTGCCGTATAATCGATACTAATATGATTTCTGGATAAAAATTTCTGATCCATATAAAAGTTGGTTCGATATCGATATTTATTAGACATTTTTGTGTGTTTATTTGTTATGGGCCGATCTTCTTAAATTTTGGAACAGTTATTTTCATGCATATGAGGATATTTCACGTCGAATTTCAACATAATAACGGTATATTTAAGATATATATTAGTACTAACGTGGATTTCGGGAGTGGATCTTATATGGGGGATATAGTCAAATATAGACCGATATTCTCAAAATCCAGCAGTTTGATTTAGGCCTGTATGTAAATGATCTGTGTAAAATTTTGGATTGGTACCCTTATTTATAAAATATTTATGAATATTAAAGTGATTTTCGGGAGAAGGCTTTATATGGGGCATACGGTTAAAAATAGACCGAAATTCACAAAATTTTGTGGAATGATTTTTGCACATATGTAAATGATATGTGCAACGTTTTGAGTCGGTACCGATATTTATACAATATATATAGGGATAAATGTCTTTTTCAGATGTGGTCTTTGTATGAGAGCTATGACCAATTCTGGGCCGCCCACCATAAAACTTAATACAACAATTTATTTGCCTATAAGGATTATTTCTGTCAAATTTTAGCCGTTTACAATTATTTATATCTGTTTTATACGTATTTAAGTGAATTTTGGAAGTGGACTTTATATGGGGTCTATGGTCAAACATGGACCGAACTGAAAAAAAATTTCGTTTTGCACAAAACTTATTTTTGCTGAATTTTGTCTTGATATTCCAAATTTATAGGCATTTATGTATAACTAGCTGACCCGGCCCGCGTTGCTGGCCCTAAGCAAACATTAGTGTTGTATTGCCACACGATTTAAAATAAATTTATGGAATATCTATCAGAAAGTTTTGTTACAGAATAACTTACATATGGTGTAGGTATGGGCTCAATCAAAAAAGAAACGCATTTATTTAAGGCAAATTGGAAATTATATTTATTTATTACTTCATCTTGGGGCCAGCGGATATACAATGTTTTTTGTTTTTTGGCGTGCCTACTCGGGAGCAAGCCACATACAACTGGCCGTGTGGAAAACATAAAATTTCCAAAATTAAGCTAGCAATAGTCAATGATTTGACTTGTGCTTTATTGATGGCAATAGTAAAGGTAAGACGCAAAGGGAATTGGAGCCGCTTGAATTGGAATGGTAAATCGTTGGAAATCATCGGAATTCGTGGAATAAGTACGTCTTCGCCTTTGAATCTGCCACCGATGATTGTTGCCTCGATTAATTTTGGTGAGCAGTTTTTGATGGTCAATGTGGTTCCGTTGCATAACTTTGGTGCGTTTAAGTTGCGAATAAGAATTACCGGTGATCCAACGTTTAATGTTAGCACATGCGGTGGCATTCCGGGTGGTTCCAATGAATTTAAAAATTCAGTGGGATTATTGACGGCTTGTTCTTCATCCATTACTGTATCGATCGATTTTCAATTGAATTTGCTCATTGAGCTTGTTGGCATCGTAATTTGTTGGTGCCAAAATTGCACGTTCCCACAGCCAATCCGAAATTTTGTAGAAGATTGTTAGACTTGGGAATACCTTGTCGACAACGGCTTGAATATTCATTTGCATTCGACAGAAGTTAGGCGGGAACGTTCGTTCGTGGCGCGATTAATTGGAATTTTTCCATTTCCGATGTCAAAAAGTTGCTTTGAGAATGTTTGGGCAGACGGGTCTTGAAACAAATGCACACGCATGTTCGTCGATAGCGTGATTTTCTCGACTCGGTTCCAAAGATATGAAGCTTTCAAGCATGCGTTCAGCTCATCTGCGGGCATTGATCTTGGAATAACAGGCAAAGTTTGACGAAAATCACCAACAAAAAGAATAAGAGCGCCTCCCATCGGTTTGTAGTTTCCTCAAAAATCACGTAGAGCGCCTCGAGCAATTTGTTTGAATGTACCGTTATTTTTTATCAGCGTTTGAAAAAAACTCACAAATATGGACAAAATGTAGGTATCTTAAATGCAAGAGTACATAAAGTTTTTTTATCATCGATTGATGATATAATATTATTTTTAACTTATTGTATAATGTTGCACCTTAGTAAGCGCGGAATATCTTCTGTTATCGAATGATGTAAATATTTTGTAAATAAACCGAAAACTCGGATTTTTGAATGCAACATTTCGAAAGTTTTAAAATTTTGATATTGGATCGTTAATAACATAAGTTTTTTGCAAATATCTTCGGAACTACCGAATAACCGATTTAAGAGTTTGATATCTCGTTTTGAAAAACATGACAACGGCTTTCAAAAAAATTAAATAAAATTAAAAAAGCAAAATATATGTATGTATGCTCGTATGCCATTGGTGGTGCAATATGAAAATTGGATTTTGCCACGCCCCTTCGCCCGCAGACTGAAAATCCATGTAAACATAAATTGTTTGTGATGGGGCGTGAAAGTGGGCGTGGCACATAAATTTTTTTATTTTTACATCGCCTGCAGTAAGATGTGGATACAATCTGTATGAAGTAAATCTGTAAAAAACCCATGTAGAAGCAATTAATCAATTAAAAAAGTGGGCGTTAGAGTAGGCGTGGTCGTACCAATGGTGAAGGCAATGGTGGTAATTTGACCTTACCACTGAGACAGCACAACTTTAATGCACCGCAATGATTGCACACAATCTCCATTGGGCCAATTTGAACGGAAGGATGCGAGCTGTAGTCAAAAGTGCAATCGTAATAAAACGCTACTCGATTCAAATCATCACTTGAAGCTCTTCTTCTTACGCGTTGATTTAGATTTTCACGTTGTTGAATTGCTTGATTTAATCGACGATTTCTCATTGCTAATCGAGCCGTTTCATTTGTCGCCTGTCTTTCTTCTTGTGTTTGCGTTACGTGAAGTCGGTCCATACTAACACGGCGCTGATCTTGTGCGATTTCTTGTTCATCCGTATTCAATCGATTGGTAATATTCCGATTTGTAATTGCATTACGGGTTCGATGCGAAAGATCAGATCTTCTGGGTCGCGGCATTATGAATAACACTGAGAAATTAATGTCACAAAAGCAGTTAATGTCACAAAAACAATGTCACAAAATCAATTAAGGAACTTACCTTTTGAAATCACTTTTAAAAAATGCTGAAAAATTTTAAATACTACAAAAATAAATCAGGTGTCAAAAGTTTATTCACACAACGCCATCTACTGGCAATGGCAGAACCAGAATTTGTTTTTGTAAAAAAAAAATTAACATAAAAGTTTTCAAGCAAATTAGGTGGAAAAACAATTGTCGTAAAAATTGTGATATACAAAGGAACGACATTTGATTTTTGGATTTTAGAAGATAATAATTAAAAGTAATGGGTGTATACAATTTGAAGTAAGTCTTTTAAAACCCTTGTAGAATCGATTACACAATTTTAAAGCAGGCGTGGTCCACTTCGGCTGTACACTGCGGGCGTTGATACGGCATCAATTTAAAAAAAAGTAGGTGGTCAAAAAAGATCGCTAGAGATGGGGCGTGAAAGGAGGCGTGGAGTATGAATCTTAATTTTTGATCTCGCCTAGAGTAAGATATTCAACTTAAAGTGAATATGTTAAAATCAGAAAAAGAAGGCGTTAAAGTAGGCGTGGTCGCAAAAAGAAGTATTCTATAAAACATACCGGAGCTTTAGTGGTGTGATGTGAAAATTTCAGGCAGATCGCTCCAGCGGCCTAGCTTACCTGGCAAGGGTCTTGCATGAGATGGGGCGTGAGTGGACGTGGCACATACAATTTTTATTTCTACCTCACCTACAGTAAGATGTATATACAATTTGAAGTAAATCTGTAAAAACTCATGTAGAATTAATTTAAAAAAAGTAGACGTTAGAGTGGGCGTGGTCATACCAACTTACAAAACTTCCCGGGCTCATGCACAACAACTTTGCCAAATATCATCACATGATCAAATGCATAGTTTACGATTCTATAAAGTACATACACACACTCACACATAAAAACATTAATCTTAAAAAAAAGTAGGCGTGGTCAATTTCTGAATTTTTTCTGGGGATTCTTCTTCTCTGGCCTGAGACCAGCATGAATTCGTGCGAATCGTTGCAATCGGTCCAGGCGTTCTTTAGTTATAAAGCTAGTAACTAATGTGTATTGGAAAAGTAATCTTAGGAAGGTCTTTCTTCAAGCGGGTAAAGGCGGGTAAAAAGAGGAATTTTCAGTTTATACAAAAAGGAAAAAAACCGGTGAAACCAAACGGCTGAACCAATTTTATTGAAACTTGAAATGTGAATACATCCATGCTTAAAAGCTTCAACAGACTATATATTTATTCAAAACTTGGACCAGGTCGGGATAAAAAGAAGAACTGGTAATATCGGCTGAGCCGAAGTGTCTTTATCTTTTTTTAAAACTTGGGCCAGGTCGGGGAAAAATTGTAATCACAAACGAATATAACGATTTGATTGAAATTTGGAACGTGGATATATTTGTGCTTTGAAGCGTCAATAGGTTATATCGTTTTTAAAAACTTGGATCTTGTCGGGATAAAAAGGCGAAAACAGTAATCCCAAACGAATTCACCGATTGGATTGAATTTTGGAACATATCTATGCTTCGAAAAATTCGAAAACTTTTAAAATTTTGTTCTTAAATGATGATGGTCTTTGTTATGAAGCAACCATATTTCTATTTTAGCTTCCTGTAGTCCCATAAATGTGTATTAAAAATTAACTTTCTATCTTCAAGGAAGGGGATTTTTTTATTTAATCTTAATAAATGTACTGAAGACTTGATATTTTAAATATTGATATGTTTATTAAAAGACAAAAAAATATTGCAAAAACTTATATTTGGAAAATTCAAACTAAAATGCGTGTTTTGGTCAGTTTTGGTACCTTTTGCGTCTGTTGTTTTAAGACAATTAAATTTATGTTGTGGCTTTATGCAATCACAAAAATATATATTTAAGAAATAATTTCTTGATAATACGACCCTTAGATGGAAATAAGGGGTAAAAAGAGATGCAAACTTGCAATGTTAAATATGGATTTCTATAACGGATTATAGGTGGGTACTTTTTTAGAACTTTTTAATACTTTGTTCTTAGTTGATAAAAATTATTTTTCACTGTCGTAGATTCGTAGAATTATTTGCAAAGTAACTTTTTTATAAAATGACAGTTAGACGGTAACCACGGATAAAAAAATAATGAACTAACGTAAAATGTTTAATATATTTTTTTAATTCATTATTTGTTTGTAAAATTTTTGTTGTTGCTCTATGCAAACAGAAAAATATTTTTCGATAGCCAAGCTTTAAAGTGTAGATTTATTTAAGGAATCAAAGTTTAATAGTATGCTCCATGGGTTTGGAAATTCAAGAAAAATAGTGATAATATTTAATAGTTTTGGTGCTTTTTTTGGTACCTCTTTTATTCAATTTCTTTAAAGAGATAGTATTGAATTTTTAGCTTTGTACAATCAAAAAAATTGTATTAGATGCGTATTTTTTCTGTTTACATTAGAGAATTCCGTATATTAACCTAAACGTATATATGCCACTGGCCAATGCGTATTCATGAACTGAATACGAAACCAATCTGAAATAAATATTTCAGTACAGTTTTCAAAGATGCTATTGTTAAAAATGTTCGTTTCAAACAAATAAAAACCTTTTATTGACAAATTGTACTCAAATTATGATCTCTAAAATTTGATAAGCTCTAAAGATATTAATTTTTTCTTATGTTGGTCATAATTATGTAAGGGTAGTCTTACAGTAAATACATACAACACCTGTTAATCGGGACAACTTTCAATTTAATCTTGTATATCGACTTCTTTATTAGCAAACAATTTTCACCTACAATTAGGATATTTAACGTTATGACCAAAAGACGTAAGAAGTTCAGATTGAACCATTTAAACTATTTAAATTTCAAAACATACCGTTCGGTAAATTTTTGATCACGCGTTGGTGTTTGATAGAACAACATTTATTAGGAATACCAATCAATGCCAAATAGAGGAAAATTCAAAATTTAAAATGATCAGCGGCCAGGAATAAAAGATAAGATATCACCGGGTATGGCCGGGCACAAAAAGCTAGTTATTAATATTTTGTAGCCAAAACTATCTAAAATCTACTCCAAATATCAAATGCGTATTGAGTTTCAGTACTACAAATAATATTTTATGTACATACGAGTATATATGGATGTTTTCATAATGCAGTCGGTCAAGTCCGACCATACAATACCCTACACCGAGTACACGAACAAAAACATTTTTTTCAGAAATGGTTGCTATATGAACCGATCATTATACAATTTGGTTGCATTTTATCTCGATGCCAACACTTGTAAAAGATATTTCGGAGATATGACTAATTATGTGCTGGTTATCATAAAATTAGGCTGAACGACTTGTGTATACATATATGAAATGTATTTGTGTTGAATTTTATTTATATAAGACATTTATGCATAGTTCTATTCGGGAGGATAGGGATAGGTGAAATAATGGACCGTTTTTAAGCAAATGTATCTTCAATATTGCGACATGTTCTTTGCACACAAGTATGTATATATGGACACTATGGTGATGTATGGTATAAAATAAATCATGGACAATTGTTTGCTGCAACCTCAACATGAGTTTTTCAAACTAACACAGAGTTGTAAAATCACACGAAATTATAGCAATTATAACAAGCTATGGGAGTTAAAAAGAGGTATTATATGTGCCATTTTGTAATTCCTTTGATAACTGCTCGGATAATTAACTACTCTCGGTCTATGAACAAGTATTTCCCTGGCAATGGCTTTAGCCATCTTGATTGATCGGACAGATGCATCAGGAAAATAGGCGGATTCCACTGAAACGTGTTTACATTACAGACATATATATCATCAGCTAAATCACCAATCTAGTTGAAGAGGGTTGAGCGTAAGAGGGTTAGTAGTAATTTAAATTGTCTCATATGACACAAGTATTTGTATATCACACCATTCAAATTAATCAAATGTAAACTTTAACGCTTTAACTATGGCATGATGTCTCGAAAATCGTTTAAAATATTTATGTGACTCTTATTGTTAATAACACTTCCAAATGTTAATAATTTAAACGACAGTATAAATTCTTTGCGATGAGTCCTCCATGTCACGGAGTCGGTAGTTAAACAGTAACAATGAAAATCCCTTAAAATGTAAGTAAATGTTTTACCTTACACCACAGGGTGCATTTGAGTACAAAAGATAAATAAAAGACTTTGTATGTTTGCAAACCGACAATATTTGTGAAATCTATGCCACAATTCGATAAAAATGTGTCTCAGCACACCTATGTCCATTACACTTAGAACGTGAAGAAAAAACTAACACTAATTAAGTAAAAAAATTCTCTGAATCCTTGCAAATTACTCAGTCATCATTAATGTTTGTTACACTCTCTATAAACAATTAAGTGGCTCTTTTTATATTGTGCTAACATATATCCACGCACATATTTAGTGATGCACTGGTATGGTACGTGTATGTATGTTAATCTTCATTTGAGAGACAAATAAAGATTGCAAATTGTGTCGGTCTTTTATGACCGGCGCTAGAATTTGAATTTAAATTTACATACTTGTCGACAATATCGACAAGTGTCACCAACCACACCATACACACATACTATATATACATAATAGATACCTGCATGTTTCGTGGCTCATTAATAAAAACATAAACAATGTTTGAACCCTATTTAAACAGTGAGTTTGGTTTATTTACTTTGCACTCAAATAACTCAATATTTAGGAATTAGTTTGAAGTTAGGACAACTGCCGATCGATCGTACCTGTACAATAAAAATATCATTCATTTTTGTGTGTGTTTTACCAAAACTCTATGATTTCTTTTAAGTGTACAGGTATCAACTAATTGATTGATTGTATGACAATTGCATTTTGATTTCTAGATGGCGAACCTGGTATTTGATGTGTTTGAGTGCATTGGTGCCATACATACATACATATATCGTAGATATTGAGAGAATGTCGTCGTCATTAACGTCGTTTATACGACACCAAATTAACGGCATAAGAACTGCCGTAATTTGGGCGCATTGTTATTGTAGTTCGAATTGGCTACCTGTACCGTAGTCTGAATGGAATCTATAGAAATATTAATAACTACTTATACCGTTTAAGTGCTTCATAAATGTCTTGAGTTCAGCGAAAAAGCACGTAATCCGTCGTTGTGTTGTAAGAGACAGAATTGGTAATTTGTTCGTTCGTTCGCCGATACTATATTTTACTTAGTGTCTGTTTGTGTGAGCGCTTGTGTATTTGAGCTGGAACGGTCAGTAACAGTGATGACAAATATGGTAAAATTGTACTTTTTTGATACATTTTAGACACAGTTGGTACCGTGGTACTACCACGAGTCATTTGGTACAATTTCAAAATACTGCCGCATCAAAATTTGATATTTCAGATGAAATAGGTAAATATATCATTTAAGTTACTATTTGTGTAATAGTGAAAGCAAAACAGATTTTTATTAAATTTCATGAATATTTTGGAACTAATATCAATTTGATCTTTAAATATGCATCCATAAGATGATTATAACGACAAGAAATTTTTGGTTGAATTATCGAACAATGGGAGCCTTTGACATATTAACTTACATTAAATGATTTTGAGGCTGAATTTAAAAACTAAAGCTTAAAATGTAGGTAATCAGGATTTCCTTCTATTTCTTTTATTCTTGAAATAATAAATCTGGTTATTTTGGAAATAAATTTTTATATGTAACTAGAAGTAAACCTTCGAATAAAAAATTTTATAAAATATATTTAACAAGTTTAACTTATTTTTAGAAATAAGAATATTCTTGATAATCGCGATAATTAACTCAAATAACATTCTTAAAGATTCATATACGGCCCAATCATAAATAAAAAATCCGCGGGAGTTTTTTCCCTTCTTATTTTTTCAACATTGAATTTGAATAGAAAAAATGAGAAAAGGGATAAAACTCCCGCGGAATTTTTATTCATGATTGGGCTGATATATTTAAACAAATGCAGACAAATCCCAAATGAAGATAATTTATAGGAAATATAATTTAATAATTTACAGGTAACTTTCTTCCTGGAACACTAGTTGCATATCGTGAGCAAACGACAAACGCTTTATCTGGTAGCATTTTTCAGTTTTGTAGCATTAATAATACCACCAGAAGTTAGATAATGATTTTTTGAAGAAGTATATACGGGGTCAGTATTCTTTTTTACCACTTGCAATAAATCAATAGCAATCGAGTATAAAATCATTTAAACATTCGTTATATAAGGTAATATTAAAAATGTTTCCATAAGATAAAGTTTTATTATTATTTAACAAATATTAAAAATGGTACCGTGGTGGTCTAAAAAGTACATTTTATTTATATAATAGGTACGAAATCCAAAAACCCTTTTCCCATCACTGGTCAGTAATATAAACGCATAAATCAATTAACCTATAGTCTGGCCAGGCTATATAGATGTTACTTACTTAGTGCTGAGACATGGACAAGTCTGACATTGTTTTGTTAATTGATACGGACTAAAGCTTACAATAATATATATAAACTGTGCAAAGTGAGAATAATATAAAGGACAGACGCAAACATAAAACAGAATCCAAGGTAAACAATTTTGAAGTTAACACTTTTAACTAGCCGGTGCGCTCTATAAAAGGGGAACGCACACGAAAAAGGACATCAGTCACAAACTGGCAATTCACATAACAACATCTAAAGCAAAACACCAAAAATATTTTTAAATATTTTAATACTAATACCTTAAACTAAACCAAAATGCATCGTTCAATACTTGTACTCTGCTTCACTATTACTTCTCTCATATACATGTCGAATGGCTTGTATATTAAGACCACAGCTGAAAATGAAAGTGTCAAAACTCCAAACAACAATAATGCCAAGGCTAATAATAAGGAGTCATGGAGTGTTTTTAAACAAAAACTCGGATTAACAAACAAAAAAGGTAATTAATTTTGAGATAAAACTGGCGATTAACCGCAATTAAATACGATTTTGTTATTGTCAACCCTACATTTTCATAAGAAGTCAACTAATATTTACTTGTTTTTATTATTTTATTATAGTTGCATTGCTTATGTCGCAAAAAGATCAAGAGGGAACTATGGAGTTATTGAATAGATTCATTGAAGAAAATCCTAAATACAGCAAAAATGAACACACAACCGATGAACCCACAAATAGAGAACCATCCAAGCACTTCTTCCAAATTTATCATAATATCCTCAAACAGCTGAAACTTTCACGCAGCCCATTGAAGACTTCCCTCAATTTCGAGTTGACCGATAAGCCAAACAAGAATCTTAAACGATCACGCCGCAAGATTGCTGTTAAAATGGTTTCCGATATACCAACTGAAAAAATCGATGATCTTCTTAAAATGTTCAATGAAAAACATGGCATTAATAATCAAGAAAATGACGACGATGACGTTGATGTTCCAAAAGCTGATGAAGATTACAGAAATTTTCCCATGAAGCTACCCTCAGCTATGGACCCTGATTATATGTATGAAAATCTTTATGAGGATGAAGTAGATCTCGCTGTGCCAGCTAAATCACATCACAATTCTCAATATGGATCTTTGCAAGATTTAATACTGCAGGCTAGCCGTAATCAGTGGCAGCGAGAAATAGAAGAAACTAAATTGCGCAATCGTAATAATGAGCATTTCATTTAATTTATGAATGTTTGTTCTTCATTATTATTATTCGAAGTAATCAAGTGCAATATTCTTTATGATATTCAAACACAATGATCTTAATTGTCATATGGAACATGTAACACGTTGATCGTTGTTATTAGCTAAACCAATACTTGTTGATGCTATCTTACTTTGTGATTGCCTATTCAATGATTCAATAGAAGGAATCATCTACGTGCAAGCTTATGCATCTACTTATGCATACTGTGTCAATTTTTAGAAGTCCATTTACGGAGATTTAAACAATTCGTATAGTTTTTGTATTTTTTTTTACGAAATACATATATGTAGTATGTAAGTAGTTTTAAGTAATTTATTATTATATTTATCCTATAATATTTAGTTTAGATTAACGTTTAACAATTAAATGTTTTTTTATTAAACTTAATAAACAATTCACAAAAAAGTTTATGCATTATTTTGACATATCCAGAATTAAAGTTCCCAGCAAAAAATATTCTTAAATTGGAAGCAATAAATTTTACTACTGCACCATCTACTGCTTCCTTTATTGCATCTCAAAATGACTGCCTTACAAAGAGATGGCTGAAGGCATATATTCAGCAATTCTTGTTTACGATGCAGAAAGTAAAAAAAAAAGTAGCACTATTTGTTAAGAAGTTTTCCTACAAGTTTTTATTGTTTCAAAGGAACTCTAAAATCAGTTAATAAGATTTGAAGTAATTATATAAAAATTAATCGATCAGTGTGTAATTTTCAAAAATTTGTTCATAATTTCAGGGCGTGTTATTATAAAATGAAGTTAATTTTTATTTAAGTCGTCTTTTTTGTTTTAGTATTATAAGAAATAATTAAAATAAAGTTTTAATAAAAATATATTTGAAAATAATTAAAAACAAGTAAGAGTGCTATATTCGGCTGTGCCGAATCTTAAATACCCTTCACCTAAGCGTAATAAGAAATACAGAAACTACACTAGACTAGAATATCCTAATTCTGTGTTTTCTATTCAGTGTTAGTGCAAATTTTATTAGTATTTGATATATTGTTTGAAACACAATTTTACGACCAACATAATTTATGTTAAATATTTTGAAATGTTGTCTAATTTTTACCATTTTTAATTGATTTAATTACCAATTCTTACCATAATTTACAGAGTCTGTCTGATGTTCATAATAATCTTCAGTGTAATTTAACAAACAGAGTATAAAAAAAACAAACAAAGTATAAAAAAGGGGTACAATTCGATTTTAGTGATTTTGCTCCAAAAAAAAAAAAAAAACAAAATTAAATAGGGCTTTTAGAGGAGATACCAGCAAAAGACAAATTTGTTGCCGGTCACGCCTATTTTCGAGGGGGCGGGCCCTTAAAGTTGAAAATACATAGGCCTATATCTCGGGAACTACTGGGTGTCTGATAATTTGTAATGCATTAAATAAAAGGTCTTAAAAATACCTTTCCAACGATATATATCATGATTATAAAATATGGACCGAATATGGGTTAAATCCCTAAAGAATATTTTTTGACCCGAATTTATTTGTTTTTTGGAAATGATTCTATATGGCAGCTATGACAAATTATGGGCCGATCTTCTTGAATTTTGGAACAGTTGTTTTCATGCATATGAGGATATTTCACGTCGAATTTCAACATAATAACGGTATATTTAAGATATATATTAGTATTAACGTGGATTTCGAGAGTGGACCTTATGGGGGGGATATAGTCAAATATGGACCGATATTCTCAAAATCCAGCAGTTAGATTTAGGCATGTATGTAAATGATCCGTGTAAAATTTTGGATTGGTACCCTTATTTATAAGCGATTTATGAGTATTAAAGTGATTTTCGGAAGAGGGCTTTATATGGGGCATACGGTTAAAAATAGACCGAAATTCACAAAATTTTGTGGGATGATTTTTGTATATATTAAAATGATCTGTGCAAAGTTTTGAGTCGGTACCGATATTTATACAATATATATACGGAAAAATGTCTTTTTCAGATGTGGTCCTTGTATGGGAGCTATGACCAGTTCTGGGCCGACCACCATAAAATTTAGTACAACAATTTATTTGCCTATAAAGAGTATTTCTGTCAAATTTTAGCCGTTTAACATTATTTATATCTCTTTTATACGTATTTAAGTGAATTTTGTAAGTGTACTTTATATGGGGTCTATGGTCAAACATGGACCGAATTAAAAAAAATTTCGTTTTGCGATTTCTTTTTGTATAAAACTTATTTTTGCTGAATTTTGTCTTGATATTCCAATTTTATAGGCATTTATTTATCATTAAGCCATATTTCGGGAAGATTTTTGTATGGGGGCTATGACCAATTCTGGGCCGACCACCATAAAATTTAGTACAGCAATTTATTTGCCTATAAAGAGTATTTATGTCAAATTTTAGCCGTTTAACATTATTTATATCTCTTTTATACGTATTTAAGTGAATTTTGGAAGTGGACTTTATATGGGGTCTATGGTCAAACATGGACCGAATTAAAAAAAATTTCGTTTTGCGATTTCTTTTTGTATAAAACTTATTTTTGCTGAATTTTGTCTTGATATTCCAATTTTATAGGCATTTATTTATCATTAAGCCATATTTCGGGAATATATATATTTGTATGGGGGCTATAAGAAATCATGGACCGATTCTTACTATTTTCCGCACACTTTCTTCTTTTATAGTACAAACAACGTATACAAAATTTCATGGTATTATCTGCAATAGTTTTCAAAATATTGCAATAAAATGGATGAAAAATATCAAATTTTTATGGAGGTGGTCTCACATATAGGTTCATAACTCTGGTTAACCTAAACCGATTTTGCTGATTTTAAATAGAAAACTTTTCGAAAGCACTTCTGACAGAATTATTGAAGGTTTGGATCCCCAGTATATCTGGGGACTTCAAAAAACTGATTTCAACAGACAGACAGACAGACAGACAGACAGACAGACGGACATGGCTTAATCGACTTCGCTATCTATAAGGATCCAGAATATATATACTTTATAGGGTCGGAAAATTTTTTTGTGGAAATTACACACGGAATGACAAACTTATATATACCCTTCTCACGATGGTGAAGGGTATAAAAACCAAGTTTTTAAATAAATTAAAAATATTTAGAATATTTGAAAAATTCTTTAAAAGTGGGTACTGTACTAAACCTATTTACTTTACATAAAACTACCGCAACAACATTATTTCTAACGGTAAATTTAAATCAGTGACGGCCAACTCTTGTTGAAACGACGAAGTTTGGTCGGGTTTCACACACACACAGCACAAACGTTTACGAAACAAAAAAAAAAATAGAGAGGAAAAAACAAAAAAAAAATCCTCTCAGTTGCATACCAGCATCAACAAAAGCAGGTTGTCGTCGCTTTGTTTGAAAAATTATGATTAAATTTTATGAAATAGGTACACTGGTAAAATATTCAAACAGCAGTGGAAGCACTAGACAACTGCTTCTTGCCTTACGATACTGCTTCCGAGGAAGCATCATTTTTTGCTGGGTTACTTTCGAATGCTTTAATTTTTTTTTTTTTGGAAATGGAAGTTTCTAGTTATACGAGTATTTTATATTTCTATTAAAGAGAGGATAATATGTAGTTGGATTTAAGATCTACGATATTTACCAGATTTGTTATGTATGCAAGTATATAAAACATTGTCCACAAAAAACATTTTGGATCTTCCAGTGATTTATTGCTTAAACTAACTAGCGATATTCTGACTAAGAATTCAATCATTCGGAATTCGTCATTGTCGAAATATATTATTCTCCGCTTTAGCAAAGTGAAAAATATTAAAATTACATTTACATGCAACTAAACTCATTTCGACCTTTTTGGATATCCTAGAAACAGTTTCTTAAGGATATAAATATTTAAATTATTTTTATATTTTTCGAAAGGTATTAAAATAGAAAATATGTATATAAAACATTTTGTTAGAACAATGCGTAGCAAATTAAAATTTTTAGAAATTATTTTAACTTACATACTCGTATGAACCACTCTTGCCATTCGTCGTAAAGTGTACATATAATTGCAATCAATGCTAATATATTTCCGGTCAAAATTATGTTTCGGTATATTTATAGAGTCAAATGATAGCAGCAGCACCAATCAATTCTAATTGTAGTTTTCCTTTACTTGCCTTATCATTTTGACGGTCACTTTACTGCTCTCGATAAACAGTCACACTCTTCTTTCGAGAAAACTACATATCCCCCTTTATGTTTATTTTAAATGTGTTTGAGCATTATTTTACATCGAAAATTTATTATCCAGAAGTTGGTTAAAAGTCAATGAAAGAGACAATTAAGATGAATTAAAAAAAGTCAATGTTGATCGTTTAGAACAAGTAAGAGTGTTATATTCGCCTGTTCAGAATCATATATACGCTCCACCAATAAAGGTATTTGGTGACAATTAATAGAACTGATTATGATACAAGAATAAATGATATTTTGAGTAATGTTATATTATATCAAAATATTGAATAAGGATCCCACGAACAAATAACAAAAGTTAAATAATGGTAATGTTGATGATATTTTCAAATTATAAATAATTATATGTTTGGAGGGAAACAAACTTAAAACGAATGTGACAACAGCTCGTTGATTACATCGAGCCATAACCGCCAAAATAATGTATCCCACACCATAATCGATTGTTGTTGTTTTTATCGAAATCGATAGTTCAACATCATTTAGAATTATTAAAATTAAATGTATTACACAAAACAATATTTACATTATAAATTTTAAAATAATGGCTTTATTCAAACTGATTTTATTTAAAAAAAACCTTCCCCTGTAAAATTTTGAGTTTGTGGGATACATTTTTTCGGCGGTTATGGCTCGACATGTATTACCAGAAATTCATAAAGAATTAACTCCCCATCTTACGAACTTTGTTAATATGTTTCAAACATCCTTAAAGAGTTAACTATCAATTCTAAATAAAATGTAGAGAATTTATTCGAATTTAAGGATAGGATAAAAGGAGTTTCTGTCATGTACAATTTCGACAAAAATATTGCGAAGCATTGTTTTTAATACATATGGTGAATTTTAAAAATCGATGTCTTTGCACCAAGGTTATTGGATTGGATAGTAGACAGAAATCTATCAGTCAAGAACTGCCGGAGTTAGAGGGGGTCAAAGTTGGACATTTTGGTCCATTTTGGTCATACAGGTTTTTTTTAAAATGTGTGTAACTTTTCACCTATTGGTCCTAGAAAAATTGTCCAAAGGACTTTAGATACCTATTTCTTCAAGCATTCCAAAAATATTTTTTGTTTATTAATTAAATTCTTTTTTTTAAAAATTATTTTTTTTTAAGTTTTTTGCAATTTGGGCCCTTTTTCAGAAGAAAGCTTATACAATTTACTTTAAGGCGTTTATAATCGCTTAATGGGATACGAGTGGGACATCTATAAAAACAATTATTTTTTAACTCAATAATAGGATTTTTCAATATTTAACACATGTATCATTTTCATTTATATATTAATTTTATTAAATTATTTATTATTATTATTTAGTATGTATCTGGCCTACTATCCAATAGTACTAATCTTGGTGCAAATTTCATCCAAATCGGAAGACGTCGATTTTTAAAATTGGGTCACTTGACGTGAAATTCAATATATAAAATATGACATCCAGCATCAACAGATCTTGTTTAAGTGGATGAAGTATTCACAATTTCTAAAGCAATATACATATGTACATGTATATGACTTTTATATATACTCTTGGTCGTGATTCTTCAAACTTTATGATATTTATTTTTATTTGCTTTCCTTACATATTCTTTATCCATGGCAGCTGTCGTATAAAAATAACTTTTTAATTTTTATTTTTGTCGTCTCTTCAAATTTACGACATGTGAGGGTATACGTTAAGAAGCTCATGAATCAACTAACTCAGTTTAATATGTTTGGGAAGCACTTGCCTTTACAATTATGAAAGTATTCGATTTCAAAATATGCATCGTAAAAGTGTTCTTTTCTTCTATAATGGACAACATTGTTTTATATACAAGTATATTTAAGACATTTTTCTACCGTTCTGCTTTTTTAACGTTAGTGATTAATTTTTGCTGTAAAAGCCTCAGCTACTTCCTCTTCTGCTTAACCGCTCAATTTAATTGCTTAATATGAGTCGATTAGTTAAATTCGAAAGATTTATTTTATTTTCTGCAGTAGATTTCCAAGTCGTTATAAAATATTTATATAGCCGTATGTTTTTTTCAGGCAATGGTTCAAGTAAATTTTATATTCTTCTATTTCAGCTACAATGTATTGTTTAAAATTGCTATGGCAACAAACTGATCCAATATAAATTTTTTTTGTACCTATTTTACTTATTTAAATTGCCGAAGTATTTAATCTTGTTTGTTATTAGCAATGAAAAATCCTTAAAATTTAAAGTTCTATTTAATAAATAGAAACTACTTTAATACTAGTTAAACTATCCCCTTAAGGTGTCTACTTTTAAAATCTGTATCGTTTTTGAGTGGGACTAATCAGAACGATTTTTTTTACCAATATGGACGCACTCATTTTGTGGAGAAACGGCTCCAACGATTTTTTGCACCATTCGCTTATTTTGTCCCTTAAGGTGTCTACTTTTAAAATCTGTATCTTTTTTGACTGGGACACTTCAGATTATATTTCAGAAGCTTACTTGAAAATGCACAATATTTGTGTATTTTATTTGCCCGATATTTGACTTTCCCGGGTTTTTTATTTTCCCGGTTTTTAAATTCCTAAAATCGACGATAACTTGTCGACGCTATCTTGTCGCACTTATATAAAGGTGTAAAAAGGGCCAAATTTCAGTACACTTATATTCGTACTTTTTTGAAATTCATTTCTACTATTCTATTCTCGCAAACTATGCATCTGATCATGTTATTATCTTCGGCAAAGTTGTTGTGCATGAGCCCGGAAAGGTTTTTGAGTTGGTACGACCACGCCTAATTTAACGCCCACATTTTTTAAATTGATTAATTGCTTCAGCATGACTTTTTACAGATTTACTTCAAAGAAGTTGTATACACATCCCACTGAAGGCGAGGTAAAAATAAAAATATTATGTGCCACGCCCACTTTCATGTCCCATCTCAAAAAATAAATGTTTGTATGTATGTCCTTTATAGAATCGTAAACTGTGTATTTAATCATGTGATTATCTTTGGCAAAGTTGTTGTGCATGAGCCCGGGAAGGTTTCTGAGTTGGTATGAACACGCCTACTCTAACGCCCTCTTTTTTTAATTAATTACAACACCTCATCGTAGAATCACCGTGGAAGAACCGCATAAGCGTCAGGGACCCGTCCAGTGTCTTAACTGTCAAGTATTTGGTCACACCAAGGCGTATTGTAAATTGCCGTCAGTTTGTGTTGCGTGTGGGGAGCTACATGCAACTGCTCAATGTGATAAGTCGAAAACTGATTTAAAAATCAAAAAATGCAGTAACTGCGGAGGTAATCATACCGCAAATTATAGAGGTTGTCCAATTTACACTCATTTGAAAGGCATAAGAACCAACAAGACGTCAGTATTACCTGATCATCCTCAACAGCCTAATTTTGCTTCGAGTAACAATTTCCCTCAATTGTTACGGTCCACTAGTCATGTAAACGCGCCTAGTTCTAGACAAGTTTCTTATGCAAACGTGGTTAAATCTAATATGCCAGGTCTGGAGCAAGAACCTAAATCACAATATTACGAGCGTAATATTAACACTCTAGAGACTACATTGCAGACACTTGTCCAAACTATGAACACTTTTACGACAACTATGACATCCATGATGATTGCTGAAACTCACTTGACGACGACAGGGTACTTCAAAATTAATGGCTACGTGTTGTATGATACTAAAGATCCCCGCGGAAGAGCATGTGGAGGTTCGGCAATTCTTATAAAGAACAGAATAAAACATTATTTAATGAACAACATATGTGAGGATTACCTACAAGCAACAAACATTTGTATTGAATTCTGTCAGTACAATTTTGTTTTATCATCAATTTATTCGCCGCCACGATTTTCAATAAAAGAACACCAATACTACAGCTTCTTCAATTTCCTTGGAGCTAGATTTTTAGTTGCTGGTGACTTTAACGCCTAACACACTTTTTGGGGTTCACGTCTGGTGACCCCGAAGGGTCGTGAACTCTTTAAAACGATTGCCAAAATGGGATTAGATGTACTCTCAAGCGGGTATCCCACCTACTGGCCGACGGATCGACGGAAGATTTCCGATGTTATTGACTTTGGAGTAGTGAAAAATATCCCTGTAGAATCGATACAAGTGGAGCCGTCATTAGACTTGTCTTCAGATCACTCTCCTTCTATTATTTCAATGCGTTTCCTTCAAGGGAATGGCTCTCCATTTCGGGACATATCTAAAACCAGAGTAAGTTGGATAAAGTAAAGTAAAGTTCCCACTACACGGAAAATGTAGTGTTGAGAACTACCAAGGATATTGATGGGTCGATTGGCAAGTTTACTGAGGACATACGAAGAGCTCACGCCTCCACATACGACGTTGAGTGGAGAAGTGGGACAAATAGAACTTATTTCGCTGAACTCGATCATCTCCTGTCAGAAAAAAGAAGAGTTAGAAGAGAGTGGCAAATTCACAGGTCTCCTGAACTGAAAGCTAGGCTACGGGTATGCAGAGATATACTAAGAAATTTCTTGATTTGCCTCCACTCGTTATTAGACCTCCTGTACCTCTAAGACTTAGCTTTAATGATGTTCAAAGCGCTATTGGTAATCTGAATCTTAAAAAAGCTCCAGGTATGGATAAAATCAGCTACAAAATGCTTGTGGAGTTACCTTGTATAGCTAGAAGAATTATCCTCTTTATCTTCAACTCTATTTTACGCCTAGAATACTATCCTGCAGATTGGAAGCTGTCTATGATCACTATGATTCCTAAGTCAGGAAAGGACCACACCGAAGTGGAGTCATATAGGCCAATTAGTCTACTGCCGACAATTTCTAAACTGTTCGAAAAATTGTTAATGACTAAGTTGACTCCAATTCTGAATGACACTGAATGTATTCCTAATCATCAATTCGGCTTCAGAGCTAAACACAGCACCATCGAACAAACACACAGATTGGTAAATGTGATAAGAGGGTCGTTTGAAGATAAAAAATACTGCTCCGCCCTTTTTTGTGCTAACACCCACAAACTTATGAAAAGTTATTTATATGGTCGCAAATTTACAATCAAAGAAGGCGATTTTTTAAGCCCCGCTCAGCCAATTGAAGCAGGAGTACCCCAGGGTAGCATACTGGGTCCAACTTTATATTTGATTTATGCATCCGATATGCCGTTAGACCCCATAATACATACTTCAACTTTTGCAGACGATACAGCCTTTATTAGCGTTCATAAGGACCATCAAATAGCATCACAGAACTTGCAGAATTATGTTTATAAACTAGAGAATTGGCTAGAGCTTTGGAAAATCAGGGTTAACGAACAGAAATGTATTCATATAACTTTCACATTGCGAAAAGATACCTGCTCGTTCATCAGAATAAATAAGCAAATTATCCCGCAACACAATGAAGTGAAATACCTCGGAATACACCTCGATCATCGTTTAACTTGGAAGTCTCATATCGACGCAAAACTTACTCAGATGAGATTAAAAGCAGTGCAAATTAATTGGCTAATCGGCAGAAATTCTACATTAAAGTTGGATTGCAAACTTTTGTTGTACAATGCAATTCTAAAGCCAATCTGGTGTTATGGAATTCAATTATGGGGTACTGCCTCAGCATCCAACATTGAAAAAATTCAAAGGGGTTAAAATAAAATTCTACGTATAATTACTGCAGCTCCATGTTACGTTAAAAATTCTCGAATTCACAAAGATCTAGGCATTCCTTTGGTGAAAGTCGAATTTACAAAATACGCCTCGATATATGTCAGCAAGCTTGAACACCATCCAAACCCACTTGCACGAGACATCCTTAACTTTAGTGGCAATGTTCGGTTGAGAAGGAGGGATACCCTTGCTTTAACTCAAGCGCAAAACAGATGACTGGATCAGTTGATGTGAAATTTTTTTAGTATCATAAAAATTTTTGTCTAGCACTGGCTGGACTTATTATTTTCTTTTAGTATTAAGATTCGAAAACTTATTGTCATTTCATTTCTGAAGATTCAATAAATAAATGAAATGTATTATTAAAAAAAAAAAATTAAATTCCTTTTCCGAATTCCTTTTCTTACGTACGTGTGGACACGCATTGTAGAGAAATAAACAAAGTTTAATGATTCTAGCTGTGAAATTTAAAAAAAAATTGTTTCCCACTTTTTTAAAAATGATGAATATGAAATGAATTTTTTATTTTCTTTAAATTATTATGACAAACCAGAATGCTTGGTTTGCCAACGTGCGTTATCATGCACTAAAAAATATGACATGCAAAGGCCTTTTCTTGCATATCACAAGGAATACGAAAAATTTTTATGAAAAAATGATTGCTGATTCGAGTAAAGCATACTCTGAACAAGAAACACAAGAAACTGAAAAGTTTTTTTTTTTAAAAGAAAGGCATCTTTTGTTGTTGCTACGTCTCTTGCAAATCGTTGCCGTCCTTTTAACGATGGAGTGTTTTTCAAAGAGATATATCTCAGCTAATTATTTGTGTTAGAACTGTCAATGAAAATTTTGACGTCCACGAAGAAATGTTTTCCCTATATGGCTTACACAACAATGTAAAAGGAAAACTAAATGATATTGTAAATAAAAAAGTTCTTTCTTTTACTGATAAGAGTAAGCTTTCCTCTGTATGCACTGATGGTGCCAATGTAATGTTGGGCAAAAAAGAAGGTTTTGCTGGACATTTGAAAATTTAATACGCATAAAATGTTGCCCATATGAAATAAATGTTGAAGATGTAATGCATTTTCCTGACTGATTTTCTAATTTTTCGCAAATAATAAAATAGAAATTTTTGGAGATTTTAAATTTTTAATTGGGGATAAGTGACGAAAGCTTTCTGGCAACACCGATTTGTGTTGAGAGCGAAGAGAGTATATTACTAATACAATTGCAAAATGTAATAGTATAGGTTGCCTTTCCCTGCTGTAAAAGCAGAATGGCACTTCTTTGCAACTTCGCACGGAAAGGGCTCTTATGATGGGCTTGGAGGAACAATTAAAAGATTAACAGCACGAGCTAGTTTGACAAATATTGACAATCCAATAAATACCCCGGCTACTTTTTATCAATGGGTTGAACAAAATGTTAAAAACATAAATAGTGAATTTTATAATATAGAACAATATAATGAGCACAATAAAAAAACTTAAAGAACGGTTTAGTAAAGCAAAAATGATAACAGGTACTTTAGGCTACCATGCGTTTATTCCCTACCATTTGCAACTGAATCTTCTATAAAAAATGTAAATAAAAATTAAAACTGTTTATTTATATTTAGTAATGTATAAAAAAATAAAATAAAAACTGTTATTTAAAAGCTGTTAAAAGTATAAAAATAATCTCCTGTGTTTGCTTTAAATTAATTTTATTTCATTATTAAAAAAAATCAAATTGAAAATGTAATTTTTATGGTACTACAATGGAAACAAATCGGGGAAAAAATAGAATTCATTCGACTTCCATTCTGAAATTTACAGGGAATATTAAGGTTATATTGAGCTTTAAGAAAATATTTTTTTTAGATTTTTTGACTTGTTCGAAGGTGGTGGAAAACAGAAAATAATTTAAAAAAAGCAAATTTTAAAAATAAAAAAAATATAAAAAAAATTTAAATAATAATTCTTAAAAAGGAGGTTCAAATACCTTTAAAATAAGGCATTGGTCTTTAAAATCCATCCACAAGTTTTTGCGAAATATTAGTTCAAAAGTTGTCATGTCGGAAGATTTTTTATGATTTTGACGATTTTCAAATGCACATAACTTTTTGAAAAAAAATTAATTTTTTTTTTCTGGAAATACGTGTAAAATATTTTTTAATGAAGAATACGTGCTAAAATTTTGCAAGACTTCGGCGACATCAAAGTCAATTTTTAGCAAAAATCGTTCGGTCTGGCATGGAATGACTCATATCTAACATACATATAACGACGTTTATAATGGTTTTCCTTTTTATACCCTTCACCTTCATGAGAAGGGTATATATAAGTTTGTCATTCCGTGTGAAATTTCCACAATATAATTTTCCGACCCTCTAAAGTATGTATATTCTGGATCCTTATAGATAGCGGAGTCGATTAAGCCATGTCCGTCTGTCTGTCTGTCTGGATGTTGAAATCAGTTTTTTGAAGTCCCAAGATATACTCGGGATCCAAATATTCAATAATTCTGTCAGACATGCTTTCGAGAAGTTTGCTATTTAATCGGTTTAGGCCAACCAGAGTTATGGACCAATATGTGAGACAACCATGATAAAAGAAGAAAGTGTGCGAAAAATAGTAAGAATCGGTCCATGATTTCTCATAGACCCCATACAAAAAAATCTTCCTGAAATATTGCTCAATTATACATAAATGCCTATAAAATTGGAATATCAAGACAAAATTCAGCAAAAATAAGTTTTATGCAAAAAGAAATCGCAAAACGAATTTTTTTTACTGCGGTCCATGTTTGACTTAAATATGTATAAAACAGATATAAATAATATTAAACGGCTAAAAAAATTTTACATAAATAAATAAATTATTGTACTAAATTTTATGGTGGGCGGCCCAGAATTGGTCATAGCTCCCCTCCCATACAAGGACCACATCTGAAAAATACATTTTTCCCTATATCTATTGTATAAATATCGGTACCGACTCCAAACGTTGCACATATCATTTACATATGTGCAAAAATCATTCCACAAAATTTTGTGAATTTCGGTCTATTTTTAACCGTATGGGGCATATAAAGCCTTCTTCCGAAAATCACTTTAATACTCATAAATCTCTTATAAATAAGGGTAACAATCCAAAATTGTACACGGATCATTTACATACATGTCTAAATCAAACTGCTGTATTTTGAGAATATCGGTCCATATTTGACTATATCCCCCATATAAGGTCCACTACCGAAATACACGTTAATACTAATATATATCTTAAATACCGTTATTATGTTGAAATTCGACGTGAAATATCCTCATATGCATGAAAATAACTGTTCCAATATTTAAGAAGATCGGCCCATAATTTGTCATTGCTGGCATATAAGAACCATTTCCAAAAACCAATAAATTCGGGTCAAAAAATATTCTTTTCGGATTTAACCCATATTCGACCATATTTTATAATCATGATATATATCGTTGGAAAGGTATTTTTAATACCTTTTATTTAATGTATTACAAATTATCAAGCACCCAGTAGTTCCCGAGATATAGGCCTATATATTTTAAACTTTACGGGCCCTTCCGTTTTTTTTTTTGCTGGCATCTCCTCTAAAACCCCTATTTGATGAAGTTTTTTTTTGAGCAAAGTCACTAAAACCGAATTGTTCCCATTTTTTTATATTCTGTTAAATTACACTCAAGAGTATTATGAACATCAGACAAACTCTGTAAAAATTCAGAATATTAAACATAAATTATGTTGGTCGTAAAATTGTCTTTCAAACAATATATCAAATACTAATAAAATTTGCACTAAGACTGAATAGAAAACATAGAATAAGAATATTCTAGTCCTATAACCAGTGTAGTTTTTGTATATCTTATTACGTTTAGGTGGAGGGTATTTAAGATTCGGCACAGCCGATATGTTTTCAGAGCCATGATAGTGATTTAAATTTACACAATGGGATGATAATGCTATTTTTTGTGAAGATATGTCTGTATATTTTTCATCTGATGTGTGTCCAGCTATTCTAGTTTTTAGCTTATTTTTTGTTTTACGTTCATATATGTACTTTAAACATGTTTCATTGTCATTAAAATGACATTTCTAACTTATGTACCCTCTCCTTTGTTTTGCTGAATGATCTGCCTACTGTATGGCCTGGCCATTTTATATACGAGTATTTTGTTATCAAATATGTTCAATTTACTATTACTATTTAATATTTCTGACATTTTAGGTACAAGTAAATCATTTATATATCTTAGATTCAGAAAAACTGTTTGTGTTATTGCTTTTACTTTTGAATTGTTTTATTATTTACAAATTATATTTATGGAGAAATTATTATCGTTTAATATATTCTTAATTGTTTCTATAGTTTTCCTGTGTAATTCCTTATCACTTATTGCTAATATTCTTTATTACTGATTTTGGGTGCACAAATAGTCTCAAAATATATTTAACTCGCCATCCAGATATCAGATGTACAATCACCGCCGGGGTAACGCATTTCATGAGGTAGTGCAGGTCCATAAGGTTCTTTACCAAAATCAACAAAGAAATCTTCATTTAATTTCATGCCACCGTTCACGACATCAATATCAATCATACAAATATGACCTCCCTTTTCAATCATTTTTGGATAGAACTGAAGAAGAGAACAATTTTAGTTTGTAAGAAATTTGAATATACATGTATGTATGTTTCTAATTCTAAAATAAAGGTGAACTAAGTGATTACCATTTTATCCCATGAAGAGAAAAGTGATGTCGAAACGTATAAGCGCTTACCATCCAAGGACAATTGCATCATTTGGGGTCCTCCCTCAAGGCGTTTTCCTTTTAGATAGACTGGTTCTGGACGTTCCTGCAGAAAACATTATATAAAATGTTTAATGGATCTAGTGCATGAATGGTCAAGTTCACTTACCTCCTGCTCCCTATCCTCAATTACTCTAACATCAGTTAAGTCTTTACACACGGCACCCCCTAAAAATACTTGTCCCGTCAACTTGGGATTTTCTGGGTCAGTGATGTCATATTGACGAACATCACCGTGACGCCATAGATTAACGTACAAATAACGATCATCAAGAGATAAAACAATGTCTGAAATCATGCCTCCAACTTCTTGAGGTTCACTGTCTCCGAATTGTACCAATTTGGACGGTATATCAATTACCTTTTTGCAATCAAATTCATCAGAATCATACTTCCTTTTGAAATAGAACACATTAGCATTGAGGCCACAACCCACCAAGCCCTCTGGCCTCATGGGATCGTGCATAAAACGAATTTCCAATGGCGTAAAACCATCAAGACCCAAATCAATTGTTTGGTACAAGGTACGCGTAGACCAATTAAAGAAATTTATACGACATCCATAGTCAGTAAGATCATTCATGTCTTCATCCCTCCAACCTCTGAAATAAAAAACAAGAATATTATTGCAGAAATTATTTTATTTTAATTTTCTTGACTTAATATGGAACAAAGTAAACACATTTTGCCATACGAACGAATAATAAATACTTGGTTTTGCTGAAATTGTCATGTCTCGAATTTCAATTACATCAGCTAAATGTCGAGTATTCATATCATATGATTTTCGGAATATTTTTATAATGACCAAATTTGTTTTCTTATGGATTCATTGTGCATATATACCATACATATATGTATATGTATATTTACATATCGTTAGCTTTATGTGAAAATGTGCTAAGTCACTTTTTAAAAATTTTACAGGATAGATAACAAAAGTTCTAAAATCGTTTGTTTTGAATATTTCTTTTAAATATATTTTGAAATCTAATTTTGCTAAGACAAAAAATAACAAAATATAAACAGTCTTTAAGAAATCTTTTAGCGCTTTGTTGTTACTTACTTAGCACATTTTGTATTACATATTAATGTATTTGTATATTTTGAAGGTGTTAGTAGTTTTTGTTTTTTTAGTATTGAATAATTGTTCGAAAGTTGATGCACCAACAAATTTTTAAATTAATAAATTTCAAAATGTTCCAATATTTTTTTCTAATCTTAATCTTAACATAATAAAAAAAATATTATGTTTTTTAGTTACACCCAAATTAATAAACTGATAATTTATACAAGTTTTAAGTGGTTATGTTTACTTTCATAGTTAGTTACTGAATTCGATTGAACTAAAAAATTGGAGTGTTATGAAAAATGGACTCAGCACTTTTGCATGCCGAACAAAAACTAAATAAATAAAACACAAAATAATCAACGAAATAAAAAAATGTACATCCAATGTCTATAACATAATTAAGAAAATAACACGACAAACTTTCAAACTCAAACGATAAACTTTCAAAATTTAGTATAATAACAAAGTGTAACGGTCAAGCTCGAACATCGAGTGTACTACATCAAGTATGTGACTAAAATAGTGGGCGCTATGAAATAAAGTATGGCGCAGATAAAAATTATTTGTTTTTAATTTTATATTGATAGCTATGACTAGTTATTGACGGATCGTTAATTTAACATAAATTTTGTTGTATTTTACATTTTTAATAGATTTGGGGACTTTAAAGTGATTTTCGGAAGTGGACCTAATATGAAAGATACGGTTAATTATCGACCGATCCGATCTGATAGATGTGTTTTTTTTTATAAAACTTCTTTGTAACGAAATTTATGTAATCTTCCTTTATTCGAAAAACGAAACGGGCATCGCTAAATCAACAGAGTCGATCGTTGTACTACAAACATCAGCACAAGCACATAAACTCACGCCACAATGCACTGTGGTTGAATTTGGAAAAAAGGGAAATAAATCTCAAAAAGGCAAAAATTAGAGTTACTTTTAGTATTTTGCACAGAAATGTCTATATAAATAATACATTTTATTATAAAGTATTTATTAATACAATTTTAATTTTAGTTTAAACAAAAATAAAAACTTATATTTGCGTTTGTTTTCTCAAAAAACAAGTCGATGAATTTCCTATTTGTTAAAGGTCCTATTGTTCAATTCAATAGGAGTATGATTTACATGTTGTTAAACCGCCGTAGTGTTCGTCTAGTATTTCCAAAACCTACGGATTAAAATAAAAAAATTTAAAAAAAAATGTCGATGACCAGGGATAATATGGTTAAATTAGAAATTAATTTAGAGTTTAGCCATATCCTGTACTTAATTAAGACGTATACTTTAGCAGAGCTGCAGTTGAAAAAGTCCTGCATAGGTTCGTCAGAAGATGAAACGTCAGTTAATTACACAAGTATCACTTAAGCGAAGGTCAACGACAGTTTTTAAAACTATGTATTTTTTCAACTCAATAGATTTTGGCAATCTTAGATGATCACTATATCCATTCAACAACAGGAAGGAGATTTTTCACATAATGCGAAAATTATTTTATACCCTCCACCATCATAAGTGGTGAATGTGGGTATATATAAGTTTGTCATTCCGTGTGCAACACTGAGAAATATTCATCTGAGACCCAACAAAGTATATATATATTCTTCATCCTTATGGCATTCTAAGTCGATTGAGCTATGTCCGTCTGTCTGTGTAAAACACTCTCACGTCCAAAATACACAACCAAAATCAACAGAGTTTACCAAAACCCGTTTATAATTCTCCTAAACAGTTTGGTATTGAAAATTAGCATAATCGGTATACTAAAACCAGAGTTATGGACCAAAATGTGAGATAACCTCCAGAAAAATTTGATATTTTTAAACATTTTTCTTGCAATTTTTTTTAAATATATTGCAGATATTACAATGGAATTTTGTACATGTTATTTTTATGATAAATGAAGAAATTGTGAAGAAAATAGTAAGAAGCGGTCCATAATTTCTCATAGCCCGTCAAATATCTTCCCGAAATATGGCTTAATGATAAATAAGTGGCTATAAAATTGGAATATCAATACAAAATTCGGCCAAAAAAAGCGTCATGTAAAAAGAAATCGCAGAACGAAATTTTGTTTTGTTCGGTTCTCTTGTAAATAACGTTATTGAGATGAATTTCAACCAATTCACATTACTGGATACTGAATTTAGAAGCTTTAAGTCCTTAATTTGTCCGCTTCTACTATGCCACCCACATATCTCTTTTAAATAAAGTTATTAAGATCAATTAAAATTCATTAAATTCGTAAAATTGTGTTTCAATCAATATATGTACATATCTACATATCGTTCGTCTCATGTAGAAGGCCCTAACTCGCTATTTTTTCGAAATTAGTTTTTTTGCGATTCAATGCATTTAACGTTAATACACCTCCTCACAAAAATTTATTGCAATAGTGTAAAAAATAACGCTTTTATAAGCAGTTGTACAAAAAAAGTTACATGTTGAATATTACAGTTTCTATTATGCTTTTACCTTCTCCTGTAAAGTATCAAATATGCGAGTTAGGGCCTTTCTACATGAGACCATCGATATGTATCAACTGCTAAGCTATTAAAAACACTGAATAAGGATATTCTTGTCCTATAACCAGTGTAGTTTTTGTATTTCTCATTATATTTAGGTGAAGGGTATTTAAGATTCGGCACAGTCGAATATTGCACTCGCTTGTATTACTCATTTTATATGTACATATAAATATTTAATAACTTTTGTGTATTTGGTTCGATATTTTGTTTTTAGCATTTTGAAGGTTGACTGCATAAACATACATACATATTCGTATACGAGTATATGTACGTCTTTGCTAAAACTTGTGTTCACAATCAGAAATTAGTTGTGAATTGAACAACATTTCTACTAGTTCTATATTCATTCGACAACAACTTCAGTCACAGTACAACATCATACAATATAATTTATAATGTATAATTTCAGGCGACGAATTAATTTCGGAATAGTTAGTTAACGTCTAAAAATTGTATTTATAAATATTTTTTGATAATATTTTGTATTTAGACATTTTTGTGCAAAATACTAAAATAAAAAAAGTTTAAATATGTTTTTTCTTTTGCAAACATATTTGGCCATATAATAGTATGCGATTTGAGAACATTTGTCTTAAAGTAGAAATTTGCTATATTTGAAAGATTTTGGTTCCTTCCGTATTTAATTTTTTTTATTTTTTTTCATCTTAAATATTTCTTTTAATGGTAGTTTTCTGAAGAATGTAATACCTTACAAGTCTTCTTGTAAAATTTAATGCCATAATTGTGAATATAAATAATATGTACATATGTTAAACTTTATCTCGATATACATAAATACTTTTAAAAGATTTATTTAGGTTAAAGTGAATTACGCAGAGGGTCTTATATGGGAGTTTCGACTAATTATGAACCGACCGTCATAAATATATTTGAAACTTATTTGTGTTGAATTTTATTTGGATATCAAAATTTTTAATTTTTATGGTTATTAAAGTGATTTTTGGAAGCAGCGTTTTCAGTTTAGGGGATTTTTCCCCAAATTGAGGATTTTTTTTTTTCGTGATTTGGGATAAAAATTTCATCTTGGGGATCCGGGGATTTGTTGGGGATGACAACACAATTTTAAGGGATTTTTGGGGATATTTTTTGAAAAGTGATGGTAACAGGAATGATTTTGGAGCTAAAAAATGTGCGTCTGGCAAGTCTAAAAATGTGTGTTATTATTTATAGAGTATGGTTTCTAATAAAAAAGAAGTATGTAAATATTAAAAAAAGTATATTTTTTACCGTTTAAAATGGCTGTAAATACTAATTTTATTAACAAAAATTATAATGCTTCTTGGGAACGCGAAGATTGGGCAAAAGGTTTGAAATATACATATACGAGTATATTTTTAAAGGGTAAAGGCCCAACTATAATATGCATATGCTAGCTTAAGCAAATTGCAAAAGTTAACGAAAAGGCTGTCAAATGCATAACCAGTTCAGAGTTAACTTTCAGGTGGCTACAATGACTTTGAAACTTTTTGTCCACAGTTGCTCATTTATGTTTAAAAAAAATGTTTTTATTTTAACAAAAAGCCATTAAATGACTATATTTTATAAAAATTATTATATTATTTTATAATTAAAAGAAAACTTCGTACCAGAAACGCATAATTTTTCCTTTTTTTTAATTTATCGGCAAAAGTACTAAAATGTACAGCTGTGGCAGCACTACATTGTAAATAATAATAAACGTTTACATATGTTTTGTTAATTTTCGTATTGTGTTTGCAAAAATGGAAAAAAAACTTAAAAATTTAAATAATATAAAAATATTAAAGCTAGCGCTTGAAGGCCTGTGCACATTAAAAGAAATAAGTGAACTACACTGTAAAAGAAGAAGACGCTCTTGTTCTGCCAGAGAAATAAACTGCGGCAGAAAGACATTTTTGTTAAAATAAAAAGGGTCTCTTTTATTGTAAAGGCACTTATTTGTTTCCGCATTTTCTATTAAATTTAAAATAAATATATTTTCTTCCATTTTGTTCAAAACACAAACAAACAACAACAAACAGCTGATTCCGTACAGAATGTGCGATCAGTTTCGCTTTTTGCTTAAGCAAATGACAGTTGAAAAACTTAACGAAAAGTTTCGTTAAGTACATTATAGTTTGCCACATACAATTTATATGTGTTCGCACGTTTGCTTAAGCTAGCATATGCATATTATAGTTGGGCCTTAAAGCTTGCGTTGAACGCGTTTTTTCAATAATGAATACTACCAAAACAAAAATACATAACAAAATGCAATATGAATTATTGGAAGCACTTCTCAGAATAAACACATACTTTAAAAATAATTAAATTTGTTTTGAGAAATTTAATCCATCTGCTGAAATGCTAAAGCTTTTTAATACAAGCAATATGTACAACAGATTTTGATTCTGAAGTTTTTGAAATGCTAAACTCTGGTAAATAATTTTTTATACTTCTATATATTAAATTATGTGTATTTTTTTCTTTAGTTTTAGCTATCGATAAAAATGAATTTTAATTATTATTTTTATATTATTTTTTAAATAAAATAAAAATTTTGCAAAAAAAAAATTTAATCAAAAAAAATCAGTTTGGGGATTTTTGGGGACGACAAATCAAAAATTGGGGATAAGCTCTAAAAAAATACTGGCAGCACTGTTTGGAAGTTGCCCCTATACATATGTGAGCTAGGACTCATTGTGGACCGCTCATCATACAATTTGTACAATTTTTGCTAGGACCAATAGGTGAAAAGTTACACTAATTTTAAAAAACCCTGTATGACCAAAATTGACCAAAATGTCCAATTTTGACCCCCTCTAACTCCGGCACTTCTGGACTGATCGATTTTTAACCTTGGGTCGCTTGACGTGAAATTCACCATATATGAAACATGTTTGTGTTAAATGTTATTTAAGGTGCATACTGACTATCCTATTTAGTCGTACGATATGTCAAAAAATCGTGTGTGTTCATAAAGTATGATAGTGTGGCCTAAAAATTTAACTAAATGACAGATTTTTTTGAAAAGTCTGTCCGATTTGCAAAAGTTTTTAATATTTTTCATAAAATGATAGTTTCTATGCGATCAGAGTTGTATTTTCTAATACAGCTGATAAGAAAACAACAATGTCGGCTTCATTGATTTGACCTGTTTCACACTCATCAGTAGTGGAATTCTGTAACTTTTAACAATAGCAAGAATTGTTTTCTTGTCGACTCATTTTGTCGTTTGCAGTAACGATTATGCGATTATGTAATGTTAAAAATATTGTTACAATTTGGCACTATGTGGCACCTCTGTTAAAATAAACAAAAAGAGCTAAAAGGAATACATTGCAAACAGCGTTGCCACGACCAAAAAAATTTTGTAACCAAAATGTAAAAAAAAAGTAACCAAAAGCAAAAAAAAGTAACCAAAATTTTTATATATTTAAAATTTTATTTTATTTCAGCTAAAAAATATATATGTAAAATATAAATTAACCATTGCATTTCAGTTTGTAGTTCAGTCTTATAATTAGGTACAATTGAAAGAAAAAACTAATTCAGCAATAACAATATTAATAAAACCCAAATGTAATTAATTTCATTACATTTGTTACCAAACACTAGTAGATAAAGTTTAAGTAGATGAGGCTAAAAATCTGTCTTGAATGTTCTTAGATGATTTATCCATATAGCGAACGACTAGAACTAGTGATTTCTTTGTGGATACGTCTGTTGTTTCGTCTACTATTAACGAAAACTTTGTCGTTTTTAGTTTGGAAATTAAATTTGCTTTAGATTTGCTTCCTAACATTTCTGTTAATTAAGTTGCTTTACCTGCCACATTTAATGTGTTTCGCAATTTGACAGTCGGGACAGCGCTTCTCTAATAAGCCTGGTAGATGTCCATTAAAAAAAAGGCAAATTGTGGGAAATAAGAAACATTACTAATGTTAGCTCTGTTTGGTGCACTTGCTTATTAAGAGTTTCTTTTTGAGGACTTGCAAATGTTATTTTTATTTTCCACATTTTGCTTATGAACACTTTTTAGTGTGCTTTCGTAAATAACTTACGTGCTTTGCAATTTTTTTACACAGGCAGCGCAGAAACAACATCCATCTTTGTTTCTTAGCCACGGAAACTCATCCAACCACAATACACGGAATTTTCTTTTCGGGCTGTTATTAATGTCACTAAACAACAAAATATTATTTAAAAAAGTTATTGAAATTGAATGAAAATATACATATTCTCATCATCACTTCCAGAAGATAACTCGACATTATTAGTTTTACTTTGAGCAGCCTTTTTAAATAAAAATCTAACAAAAATAAAAATTGTGCTTAAAACCAATATTATTATTTTTTAATTCGAAGTACATACTTATCCATTTTTTACGAAAGAAACCCAATCTTAACTATTTAGAAAACACTTTATTAAAAAATAAATAGCACGCTAATTTGTAAAAAGCTTTTTTTTTTTTTGTTTTCTGGTAAAAACATAATTTATGAATGTTGATTAAGGTTCGTTCATTTCTAAAACAAAAGAAAAATTAACTTGTTCCGATGTCAAATCAATATGAAAATGCATTTTGTAGCATGTTTTTAGATGGTTTTTGTGAAGAACCTTTTACTCGTTCAACAATACAATGATTGTGTTTGTTATGTTTGGAGACAGGCATGTATTTTTTTGTAATCCTGTGTTTAGTGTTTTATTTTTAAAAAACTTTTAAATTGTGGTGTAAATTAAGTCAAAGTAAAAGCAATGTAAAAAATGGTTACTTTTATGTTAAAAAAAAGTAACCAAAACGGAAAAAAAGTACACAAGTACACATTGGAAAAAAAAGTAACCAATTTTGGTTAAAAGTAACCAAAATGGCAACGCTGATTGCAAACAATAACAAGTGTTGCTAAATAAGTTCGAGAATAGCAAAATCGCTTAATCAGTTGTTTAGTTTTTTAACAATGACAAGTGTTTTTAAAATAAGTTACAGAGTTCCACTACAGTTCTGACTCGTCAATTCAAGTATTTTTCAATGAGAAGGAAAGAGAAAATTATCTTTTATCTTTTTCCTTCTCATTGAAAAATACGTGACTTGACAGTAAGAACTAATGAGTGTGAAACAGGACTTTAAAGCACAAATTATGGTGTTTTCTTTTCTGAAATAAAATGTTACACCTTTATTATGTACATTTTTATAATGTTTACCCCACATTTTAAAGATGTCGCATTTTTAATGGTCAGAATAGAACATAAAATTACAACAGTGTAACACTTTTTTTCAGGAACAGCTGTTTTTGCTTTTTTTTTTTGTTAAAAAATAATAAGCAGATAGCTCCCTGGTAAGATCGCTTAAAATAAGATAATGAATATTTATCAAAAAGACCAATGGCACCTTCCCGACTAATACGCAAATTCGTCTTAAACTATAAAAATTATATATATAAACATACATTACATATATAAGAAGTAGGAGATATTGTCCTATAAAATTTGACATACACCAACTTCAGAGTATTCATTAATTACATTCTATACAAAGCCTTTCACTCTCGGTTGTGGATTTATTTCCATAATCATATAAAATATTTTAGCATCATCAGATGATGAAGATGAATCCAACAAGTCATCCAAAATATTTTCAGCACATAAAAAAGTAGTAATATTTTCCATTTTGTATATTTTGTTTTGTTTCTTAACACAAATACACATTCATAAACAAAACAAATGTCAGCTGCAGCTATGCCAACTTAGCCCTTTTCGGGCTATATTTAGCCGGATTTTAGTCACTCAAAACGCAAAAAAAAAAAGTGGATGTGGTTTTATATGGATTTTTTTCCATTTAGCACTTTTTCAAAAATGTTTACGCGTTTTGAGTCTCAAAAGTTGGCATCACTGGTCAGCTGTTTTATCGTGCGATTGTCCCCCTCCAAAAATACAGAGTGTCAAAGGTGCATAATTTTTTAATTTTATAGAGTGACATTTATAGAAAAGAACACACTACACTTTAGCAGTGTTGACATTTTTTCAGAAAAGAACACAAAAAAATTAAAAAAGATGCGAAATGGGAAAAACGTGTAAAATTTTTGCCAGAAAAGAAAATGCCATTAGATATCAATATTTTTAAGAGAGTTATGCTCTTTAAAGTAATTTTCGGAAGTGGGCAGCACTATTTCGGGAGAACATTTGTATGGGCCTAGGTAAAATAATGGACAGATGTCACCCAATTTCAATCCCAACAGTCAAAATGTTATATACCAAATTTTATAGAAATATATTCAAAATTGCGACCCCAGTCAGACGAAAGAACGGATGAACATCGTTAAATCGTCTAAGGAAGTAAGTAATTTTGAGTTGATCTGTACACTCTAAGGTGGGTGTTGGACTAATATTAATGGCTTTTACAAACATTATAATTTTTTTTCAAATCCTGAAACAGTTAAAAATTTTGGTATAAATACTCCTTTTGAATAGGGTTGCCATACGTCCTCTTTTCCCCGGACACCGTCCTCTTTTTTAGGGCGTCCGGGGTAGTCCTACTTCTTTTTTTGCAAATGTCCTGGGTTTGTCCTACTTTTAAAACTTTAATCTATAATTTCATCGATAGTATTGTTGGCATTGATGTATTATTATTTTTAAATACACACGATGTCATGACATGCTTTCTTGTGTCTAATGCTCGTAATTTTAATAAATAGATAACTACTAGAGTTTATACCTATTAGTTTTCCTTACCTAACCGGTAAAAAGAATTTGGTAATTTTAACATTTTTTTTACCTACGTGTAACTACCGACTGCATTCGGTGAAAAATGTGGTAACATTGGTGTTTGACGTTTAGACTTACACCAATTAATTGCAAAATTTAATTGTTTGCAACGACGTTTTTAGTTTTGTCCAGCAATGTCTGGAAAAGGTGCCAAAAGAACTGCTAATTTATTGGAGGGGGAAAAACAGCTGATGCACTTTTCTTTGAAAGACGAAATCTTCTTATAAATTCCAAATCATTCCAAATTTTAAAATGGTCAATTCTTTCCCTGAATGTGTGTGTTAACCTTTGGGAATTTTGTTTTATAATATTTCTCAAAGTTCTTAGTTCTAGAAGTTCTGAATTCAGTGGACACCAGAAAGAAACTAATTAAACACAGAAACTATTTCTGATATTATTAAGTCAAATATAATTTTGATATGAATTGTCAAGAGTTTTATGAATATTTAAAAAAATGCCATAATAATATATTGGTTCAAATTGAAAGCGCTGAAAAATATACATGTAACTTGACAACTTCTACTAAAAATGTATATATAATACATGTGAAGTTTTAAAAAGAATTTGGTAATTTTTATGTTTTTATGTTGTAGTAGTTATGAGATCAGACTGATAAAATATAATTTTTTTAATATTTTGTTTAAGTTTTGTGTTGTTGTTATATGTAAATAGAATTTTAAATTTGTTTTGTGTGTTTTAAGGAGTTGTTTTTTTAATATTTTGCTACAGAGTGTTGTCCTCTTTTTAAGGTTAAATGTCCGGCTTTTTTTTGGTCGATGTCCTCTTTTTCTCAAAATGAATATGGTAACCCTACTTTTGAATATAAAACATTTATTATTAGTCTGACGATTCAAAACGATTTCAAATTGAATGTAATTAATTACTTTCTTGTAGCATGGACAGATAAAAATACACAAAACAAAATTTTTAGAGTAGCATTATCATCTTGATGTGTAAATATTTGTGAAAGTAATTGCTGTTGACAAAAAAACAATCAAAACAATTGTTTTACTTAAATGTTTTTTATTTATTTAATGTTTGATAAAAAGTTCCGCAGATTAAACAAGTTTATAAACTTCAGAGGATGATTTAACATTGACAAGCAAGAAATTATAGTCGGTCAAGCCCGACCATATAATACCCTACACCCAGTATATATATAAAACAGTTTTTCATAAATGGGCACTATGTTGGAGATATTACTTATTATGGACCAATTATCCAAAAATTTAGTGTCATGATTTTTGTGAATATAAATCTTAAACTATATCCCGATATACTATAAATACTTTTAAAAGATTTATAGAGGTTAAAGTGAATTATGGGAGTTTCAACTAATTATGGACCGACCATTATAAAATTAGATGTCATAATTTCTGTATATATGAAACTGATTTTTGTGGAATTTTATTTGGATACCAATATTTTTAAGAAATTTATGATCCCTTATATGGGAGCTATGATTAATAATGGACCGATCATCATAAAATTGTACCATATTATTTTTATATATATGAAACATCTAATATACTTTGGTGGTGTAGAGTATAATAATTTTAATGCAAATCGGTCCATTATTTCACCTGGCCCCCATACAAATGTCCTCCCGAAATTAAGGTGTACCGATCATAAAATTTCATAAATTTCACCAAAAATAAGTGGTAAATGAAGCCAAATCGCTTCTTCAAATTTTGTACAGATCGGTCGATAATTACTCGTAGCTTCCATATAAGGCCCACTTGCGAAAATCACTTTAAAGAGCATAACTCTCTCAAAAATGTTGGTATCCAAATAATATTTAACACAAATATATTTCATATGTATAGAAACAACACGATGCAATTTTAATGTGATCGGTCCATAATTAGTCGAACCTCCCATATAAGACCCTCTTCATAAATCTTTTAAAAGTATTTATATCGAGATAAAGTTTGACACATATAATATTTATATTCACAGAAATCTTGACACTAAATATTTGGATGGTCGGTCCATAATATGTAATATCTCCCATATAACGCCTATTTCTGAAAAACTGTTTTATACATACATACATATATTGGGAGTAGGGTATTATATAGTCGGGCTTGACCTTGACCTTTTATTTAATTAGCAAGCACCCAGTAGTTCCCGAGATATACCCCTATATATTTTCAACTTTACGGGCCCGCCCCCTCGAAAATAGGCGTGACCGCCGAGAATTTTTTTTGCTGGCATCTCCTCTAAAAGCCCTATTTGATGAAGTTTTTTTTTTGAGCAAAGTCACTAAAACCGAAATGTACCCCTTTTTTATACTCGGTTTGTTAAATTGCACTCAGGATTATTATGAACATCAGACAGACTCTGTAAATTATGGTAAGAATTGGTAATTAAACCAATTAAAAATGGTGAAAATTAGACAAAATTTCAAAATCTTTAACATAAATTATGTTGGTCGTAAAATTGTCTTTCAAACAATATATCAAATACTAATAGATAAAATTTACACTAAGACTGAATAGAAAACACAGAGTAAGGATATTCTAGTCCTATAACCAGTGTAGTTTTTTTATTTCTTATTACGTTTAGGTGGAGGGTATTTAAGATTCGGCACAGCCGAATATAGCACTCTTATACTATGTTTCCACATGCATGCTTCGCTCTCTATTCATGCTTCACACCCCAATCATGTGCGAAACAACTTGCTTCACTATACAAAATTTTAAGAGCGAATCAAGTAGATTCAATTTGAATCTACTTGCGAAGCACGAAAAATTGCACTCTTCTCTAATTTTTATCGCAAGTTTATCTGCACTAGCTGTAAAAATTTAATATTATTGTAAACAAAGCAAATTATTTTCTTGTTGCTGGAAGTAAAGAAAGTAAATACGTACGAATATATTTTTTTTTTTCAAATAAGCTGACTAATTTCCACTCAGTTTTTTTGTCCATTAAAAAAAATATTTTCCACAAATTGTAAATTCTGTTTTTTTATTTTGTTTGTTTATTAACCCTACTACTATGTAAGAAAAAAAATACACATGTTATGTTTGGGTCATATTTTGACCGCACATTTTTTTATTGAAAAAATTCAAATTTGTACACTTCGAAAATATTTTTAAGGCTTGTGATCAATGCAATATATCGTAGTTAGAGTGATTGTGTTTCAGTCTAACGGACAAACACGTTTTTTTGCAAGTTATGCAATGTTAAATTCGAATGGGTCATCAAAAGACCCTAAACGTAGTAGCAGGGTTAAAAAGAACTGTCAAATCGAATCAAGTTTATTAGTCATGTAAACAGCATGATTCATAAACATGATTCGGAAGGCGAAGCAGGTGATTCAAGTCGTCGTGGAAACATAGTATTACTTGTTTTTTTACTCATGTTTTGCCTTCATTTGCTCACTGCACCAGGGTTACCGTTCGCCGACTAAAGTCACAATTTTACCCTTTTTTTGGCGACTTGCGACTTTTGAAGAGACTTTTTAAAATTACCTAATTTTGAGTCTTTTTTAAAATTACCTAATTTTGAGTCTTTTTTAATTTTGTTGCGACTTTTTCCCCTTTTTTATAGTTACCTACACAAAAGTTTATTTTTTAATGCATTGCAAATTTGCTGTTTTTGCTTGTTATTTTTTAATAAAAAATTGCCAAATGATGAACAGTGAAATAGTATGGCATCGACGCCATAGTATTAAAAGAAATCAACAAATTGTTCATCGTTTGACAACATTGTTTTATACATATATTTTTTTGATACATTGATATGGCTTTTTTTTTAGCAACTTATTATTTAATTTGTCGGTTAATATACATATTGTATACGTATTTTTCATAATATTTCCAAACATGGACAGGTAATATACTTTTTTTTATTAATATGTTATTCTTAAAAATCAGATTTATTGTGACAACAAAAAAAAAAAAAAAACCCATAGACGCGTGCTCAGTCCCAGTCTGAAAAAGTTTCCTCTAAGAAAACTAATGTGTCGCGATATTATTCAAAAGAATGGGAACTTAAATATAAATGGCTTAAGCAAGATGAAGAGACGAAGCGTCCTTTTTGCATTTCTTGTAAATAGCTCCTGATCAATCAAAACAATCATCTACAGCGACAGGAAAGCACAAAAACATATACATAAGTATGTAAAAATAGTTAAAAACTGTTTTGCAATGAATGAATTGTTTTTTGTTTTGTTTAATTAGTTTTATATTTGTTATGTTTTATGTTATTTTTTGTAAATAAAAATTATTAAAAAAGTTTGCGACTTTTATTTTTCAAAATGAGTTTTTTGTGCGACTTTTTTTTTTGAACGACCTTTTGAGCGACTTTTTGAAAATTCTCAACGATAACGCTGCACTGCACTCTTCATGTTTATAATATAAACTTTATATTTTTTGTTGTTTTTTTTTTTTGTTTGTTTTTCTTTTTTAAAAAGATTTCAGTTTAGAGCTCTCAGAGATTTCAATTGCAAGGTTGCCAACTATCACATAAAACATAAATTTTTCGCAAGAAATTTTAATTCTAACACATGAAACATTCTTGGTAACCCTTAAGGCCCAACTATAATATGCATAAGCAAGCTTAAGCAAATTGCAAAAGTTAACGAAAAGGCTGTCAAATGCATAACCAGTTCAGAGTTAACTTTTAAGTGGCTACAATGACTTTGAAACTTTTTGTCCACAGTTGCTCATTTATGTTCAAAAAAATGTTTTTATTTTAAGAAAAAGCCATTAAATGACTATATTTTATAAATATTATTATATTATTTTATAATTAAAAGAAAACTTCGTACCCGAAACGCATAATTTTTCCTTTTTTTTTAATTTTTCGGCAAAAGTACTAAAATGTACAGCTGTGGCAGCACTAAATTGTAAATAATAATAAACGTTTACATATGTTTTGTTAATTTTCGTATTGTGTTTGTAAAAATGGAGAAAAAACTTAAAAATTTAAATAATATAAAAATATTAAAGTTAGCGCTTGAAGGCCTGTGCACATTAAAAGAAATAAGTGAACTACACTGTAAAAGAAGAAGACGCTCTTGTTCTGTCAGAGAAATAAACCACGACAGAGACATTTTTGTTAAAATAAAAAGGGCCCTTTTATTATAAAGGCACTTATTTTTTCCACATTTTCTATTAAATTTAAAATAAATGTATTTTCTTCTTTCTCCATTTTGTTAAAAACAAACAAACAACAAACAGCTGATTCAGTACGGAATATGCGATCAGTTTCGCTTTTTGCTTAAGCAAATGACAGTTGAAAAACTTAACGAAAAGTTTCGTTAAGTACATTATAGTTTGCCACATACAATTTATATGTGTTCGCACGTTTGCTTAAGCTAGCATATGCACATTATAGTTGGGCCTTTAGAATGGAACTTCTACGTCACATAACGGGAAATCATGCGCATGGTGTAATCTTTATTTTATCATTCTTGATTGCCAATAGCTTTATTCTAGAAACATTTATATCATCGATAATTTAATATACATAAACGTAATCGTAGTATAGTGTTGCAGGGCTTGTCTAACTATAAGATCTTGTTAATTATTATTTAAATTACTTGAATAACTTGATTTTATCAACAATAATTTTTGGTATGTTTATTAAAGAAGTTCAAGCCAACCAATATGTGTTTGCATAATATATTTTACATGTTTGAATATTAAACAAAAGAAGTAGTACACAGAGGTGTGGTATTTAATAATACGAGTACATATTATTTGAGACATGATTTGTATATTAATAATGTAGTGTCAATCAAAGGAAAATGAATTTGCAAAAGCTTAAACATTATTTTGGATGCAAAAACCTTTCAGTGCCAACATTTTTATGAGGAGATTCATAATTGTTTTGTTAATTCGTTAGGGATACTCGGATAAATTGATATTATACGAATTCAAATTATTATGATTCCATATTGGAGGAGGGTATTAAGTGTTTGGGCGTTTATTTGTAATGCTACAAATATTATCAATTTTCACTCACTATACGAGTAGAGACTAAAAAAGAGACTAGAGGGATTTTGACTTCAGATTTCAATAATATTTAGCTTATTAAACTGATTGTTGGACCTTTTTATTTTTGTTTAAAATTATATTTTCTTCAAGCTTAAGATCACAATTTCTTTTGTTTATATATACTCGTATCTTATTTCTTGCAATAATTTATTAAAAAAAGTATACAATTTTTGAAAATAATAATACAAAATGGCAGAATGAAAATATTTTAAATATTACAAAAACAAAGATTTTTGTAATATTGAATTTTCATATTTTTGGATATTATTCGGAGTTCACATTTTCGCGATTAGTAAATTTGATTTTGTAAATTTGTATATACATATTTACCTTTTAAATTTTTTAGGGGCTGCCCATTCGGATGATACCATTACATCGAAATATGGCTGATACCAAAAGTCGTAACCGCAGAGGGGTTTTTTATCGCCTTTAATCCAAGTGCCCAGACAATTGAATTCCGAATCGAAGAGTATAAAATCACCCTTTGCATTGCCCTCTGCATCACCCATTGTAGAAATCATTATGTTGCCATCAGCCAAACAGTGAGTGGTGTGTGGTGCGGTGACATTGTGACTCTTAAGGACGTCTCCTTCAACGACTTTAACAATTTCTGGTTTACGAGGATCGGTCACGACATCCATAACATAAATGTTATCGGAGTTAATTGCTGGCATAACTAATCTGTCTCTTTTGGGAATATGCTTGGCATTTTTGTCCACATAATAACAACTGGAACAGGCATTCCATCCTGTGTGATGTATTTCTTCGCCCTTGCGATAAGTAAATGTACGATGGATAACCTATGACAAATAAAAAAATAAAACATTTTTTGGTAAGTAAATTTATGTGAAACAACATCGGTTTGTTTTTGGTGACAAATCGTACCTGACAATAAGTAGGACTTTCTGGATCAACATCGACAGTTGATAAGTAGTCACCATGGGGTTCATCCAAATTTGGTTGCACAGTTATAGTATATAATAATTTTTCGCGGGGACCAGTTTTCATGGCATCAATTGGAGTGGCATAGCCAGGGCCATGACAACATTCTAAAAGAATATATTGTTTACATATATATTTGTTATATGGCATTCAAAAATAAATGATTACCATTATCATAGATTAATTCCAAAATAAATACATATATATTTCCATTTTTCGGTTTTTTAATCTTTATTTTTAGAAATTCACAATAAGTATTACCATCATAGCATACATTAAGTGTGTCCAATAAATCGAACTTATCTTACCTTTTACACTCATTATTGAAATTATTTTAGCAATCGACACGCCTAGACTGTAGCCGGAATAAAATAAAACTAAACAAGAAAAAATATTATATTGTTGTTAAACCTCAACTTGTTTATTCGGTCGGAAATTTTGTTTTTTTTTCTCTCACTCTCTCTGTACATGGTTTTTTGTACAACACGATCCAGTGATGGGAAATGGCTTTTTGGATTTTGTACCAACTATATAAATAAAATGTACTTTTTAGACCTCCACGGCACCATTTTTAATATTTGATAAATAATAATAAAACTTAATCAAAATTCACTTTAACGAAAATTCGATATATGTAGTCACTTACGGCAAAATTTTTAACATTACCTTATATAACGAATGTTTAAACAATTTAATACGAAAGATCAAATTTTTAACTTTCACATTTATAACAAGAATGTCTCAAAAAGTTGTCGAACTCTAATGGAAATGAAGCTTTGGTATTGATTTGGTGATAACAAGGAATACGGTGTAAGACTTCTTCAAAGAATCACAATCTAACTCTATTGGAAAATGCTGCCAGATAAAGAGTTTATTCACGATATACAACTAGTGTTCCAGGAAGAAAATTATCAAAGGATAGAGTAACAATTTTATATTAATGCATTTGAAACAAAGATAAATTAGAGGCAAAGAAATTTTCCTGTTTCCTGTAAATTATCTTCATTTGGGATTTGCCTGCACTTGTTTAAATGTATAGTTAAGGCTACCTCTGAATCATTAAGAATATTATTTTCGTTTATTATCATGATTATCTATAACATTCTAATTTATGAGGTACATATCAGGATATATTCGTACATACTTCCAAAATTACAAAGTTTTATATTTCAAGAATATATTAAATTCTGATTAACTAAATATCAAGCTTCAGTTTCTGAATTGATCATCAAGATCATTTAATCATTAATCATTAAGATCATTTACATTAAATTTTAATGTAAATTAATGTTTCAGAGGTAGTACCACGGTACCAACTGGGTCTAAAATGTATCAAAAAAAAGTACAAATGTACCATGTTTGTCAACACTGACAAGATCAATTTTAAGATCTACCCAGGGCTGCGAGATTATTTTCGTCAATATCCCGTTAAAAACAAGTCATAAAGTATAGTCGGTCATGCCCGACCATATAATACCCTACACCCAGTATATAAATTAACAGTTTTTCAGTTATGGGCGTCAATATCCCGTTAAAAACAAGTAAGAAAGTATAGTCGGTCATGCCCGACCATATAATACCCTACATCCAGTATATAAATTAAACAGTTTTTCAGTTATGGGCGCTATATGGGAGATATTACCTATTATGGAACGATCATCTAAAAATTTAATGCCATGACTTCCGTAAATATAAATATGTAGTATGTTATGTATAATTTATATTGTATGTTATAATTTATCTCGATATGAAAAGTTTTAAAAGATTTATGGAGGTTAAAGTGAATTACGGAGAGGGTCTTATATGGGAGTTTTGACTAATTATGGAGTAACCATTATAAAATTCGGTGTCATCATTTCTGTAAATATGAAATTTATTTTTATTAAGTTTTATTCGGATAACAACATTTTGAAGAGATTTATAGTCGTTAAAGTGATTTTCGGAAGTGGGCCTTATATGGGAGCTACGACTAATTATGGACCGATCATCATAAAATTTTACAATATTATATGTATATATACGAAACATGTTTGTGTTCAATATTATTTGGATACCAACATTTTTAAAAGAGTTATGCTCTTTAAAGTTATTTTCGGAATTGGGCCATATATGGGAGGTACGACTAATTATGGACCGATTTTCACAAAATTTCTAGATGTGATTTATCTTCATTTATAACTCATTTGTGGTGAAATTTGTTTGGATACTTTCACTCATGGTGAAATTAAATATTAGGTGACAGCATTGCTACAACAAGGCAAGAACAACAGGCATTTTTGTTTGTGTAAAAACTTTCGTTACTGTCAAAAACATCTGGCATAAAATAAAGAAAACAAACAATACAACAATACAAACAATAAACTTTGACTACTTGTAAACAACTTTTTGACATTTTCAATTTCACCATGAATAATCAGCTGGCGCTATGCTGTCACCTAGTATAAATTCACCTTGCTTTCACTATTGTTTTGAGCATCAAAGTTACTCAGATGAATTACATTAAAAAATGTACAAAATCTGTAGAAATTTCAAGACATAATTGAAAGACTTGCTGATGTAGGTATTGAACTTCAAGATGAGTTAATTGTGATTGTGCTTTTGTCAAGTTTACCGAAATTGTATGAACCCTTCATAATTACATGTGCTAAAATTGAAATTGCTTGAAGAGAATGACCGTCGAGGAAATATATAGCAAGAGGCCGAAGCGGGTGGACAGCAATCATACACAGCTCGTTCTAATAAAAAATCAAATAACTGGAACGGTGAAGGGACAAAAGAGAACAAAATAATTACTGGTAAATGCTACATGCGGTCGTAAAGGTCTTTATACGAAAGACTGTCGATATAAGAAACCTATTGATCAAAAGACATGTGCTTTAATTGCTGCAGCAAAGGGGTTTATACAAGACGTCTGGTATATTAAGAGTGGGGCAACATCTCACATGTCTAATGACAGGAAATTGTTAAAAGCTTTTGAGCAGTGTAATGAAAAAATTTTTCTCGCCACCGATAAATTTATAACTGCTACTGGTAAAGGCATAGTCATACTTAAAGCAGATTACTAAATTTAACTAAAAAATATCTTATATGCTCCGGAACTACAAGGTAATTTTATTTCCATAAGCAAAGATTTAATTCTGATGGAGTGCAAATAAAAGGCAGTGATGGTTATATTGCTATAAGATCCTTTAAAAAATGACAATTTATTTGTTATGTGTCAAGGTCCAAAGAGCGTATTTGTGCAGTAAAAAACAACGATAAGTTGTGGCATTGTCGGTATGGTCATTTAAATTTTACTGATTTGGGGAATGTGTTGAAAAAAGGTCTTGTTAATGGCATACAGATTTCTAAGCAAGCAAAAGAAAACATTTACAAGACATGTATGGTAAGCAATATTCATGTTATGCCATTTCCAAAATTAACTGGAAATTGTTCCAAACATGTATTGGAGTTAATTCATTCGGTAATTTTTATGGTACTACAATGGAAACAAATCGGAAAAAAAATAGAATTCATTCGACTTCCATTCTGAAATTTACAGGGAATATTAAGGTTATATTGAGCTCTATGAAAATATTTTTTTTAGATTTTTTGACTTGTTCGAAGGTGGTGGAAAACAGAAAATAATTAAAAAAAAAGCAAATTTTAAAAATAAAAAAAATATAAAAAACATTTAAATAATAATTTTTAAAAAGGAGGTTCAAACACCTTTAAAATAAGGCATTGGTCTTCAAAATCCATCCACAAGTTTTTGCGAAATATTAGTTCAAAAGTTGTCATGTCGGAAGATTTTTTATGATTTTGACGATTTTCAAATGCACATAATTTTTTGAAAAAAAATGAATTTTTTTTTCTGGAAATACGTGTAAAATATTTTTTAATGAAGAATACGTGCTAAAATTTTGCAAGATTTCGGCGACATCAAAGTCAATTTTTAGCAAAAATCGTTCGGTCTGACATGGAATGACTCATATCTAACATACATATAACGACGTTTATAATGGTTTTCCTTTTTATACCCTTCATCTTCATGAGAAGGGTATATATAAGTTTGTCATTCCGTGTGAAATTTCCACAATATAATTTTCCGACCCTCTAAAGTATGTATATTCTGGATCCTTATAGATAGCGGAGTCGATTAAGCCATGTCCGTCTGTCTGTCTGTCTGAGTGTTGAAATCAGAGTTTTGAAGTCCCCAGATACATTCGGGATCCAAATCTTCAATAATTCTGTCAGAAGTGCTTTCGAGAAGTTTGCTATTTAAAATCAGCATAATCCGTTTAGCTCAACCAGAGTTATGGACCAATATGTGAGACAACCTCCATAAAAATTTGACATTTTTTGTCCATTTTATTGCAATATTTTGAAATATATTGCAGTTAATACCATGAAATTTGGTATACATTATTTGTATGGTAAAAGAAGAAAGTGTGCGGAAAATAGTAAGAATCGGTCCATGATTTCTCATAGCCCCCATATAAATATATATTCCCGAAATATGGCTTAATGATAAATAAATGCCTATAAAATTGGAATATCAAGACAAAACTCTGCAAAAATAAGTTTTATGCAAAAAGAAATCGCAAAACGAAATTTTTTTTAGTTCGGTCCATGTTTGACCATAGACCCCATATAAAGTCCACTTCCAAAGTTCATTTAAATACGTATAAAACAGATATAAATAATGTTAAACGGCTAAAATTTGACACAATACTCTTTATAGACAAATAAATTGTTGTACAAAATTTTATGATGGTCGGCCCAGAATCAGTCATAGCTCCCATACAAGGACCACATCTGAAAAAGACATTTATCCCTATATATTGTATAAATATCGGTACCGACTCAAAACGTTGCACAGATCATTTACATATATACAAAAATCATCCCACAAAATTTTGCGAATTTCGGTCTATTTTAACCGTATGCCCCATATAATGTCTTCTTCCGAAAATCACTATAATACTCATAAATCTCTTATAAATAAGGGTACCAATCCAAAATTCTACACGGATCATTTACATACATGCCTAAATCAAACTGCTGGATTTTGAGAATATCGGTCCATATTTGACTATATCCCCCATATAAGGTCCACTACCGAAATACACGTTAATACTAATATATATCTTAAATACCTTTATTATGTTGAAATTCGACGTGAAATATCCTCATATGCATGAAAACAACTGTTCCAAAATTCAAGAAGATCGGCCCATAATTTGTCATAGCTGCCATTTAAGAACCATTTCCAAAAAACAAATAAATTCGGGTCAAAAAATATTCTTTTCGGATTTAACCCATATTCGGTCCATATTTTATAATCATGATATATATCGTTGGAAAGGTATTTTTAATACCTTTTATTTAATGTATTACAAATTATCAAGCACCCAGTAGTTCCCGAGATATAGAGCTATAGATTTTAAAATTTACCGGCCCGCCCCCTCGAAAATAGGCGTGACCGCCAACAATTTTTTTTGCTGGCATCTCCTCTAAAAGCCCTATTTTATTTCATTTCATTTCATTTTGTTTTTTCTTTTTACTCTGTTTGTTAAATTACACTCAAGATTATTATGAACATCAGACAAACTCTGTACTGTAAATTATGGTAAGAATTGGTAATTAAATCAATTAAAAATGATGAAAATTAGACAAAATTTCAAAATATTTCTAATAGAGGAAAGCGAATCTTATTGTTTAGACATCATAGGTTAACTTCTGATTGGCAATTTTTTCTTAATGCAATCCGGCTTTGGAATCTACTCCCGCACAACATACAAATAATAAGTAACGCAATGAGATTTAAAAAATGCATTATTAATTTTTTTACATGTTAATTTGTTAACTAAACACTTTTCTTTTTCTTTTTTGTTTTCTTTTATAAATTTATAAATTAATTAATTAATTAGTTTAATCACTTTATCTTTAAGAATTATAATTTTTAATTTTAATTTTGTAGCGGAACACCTTTTATTTTATGTATATTTTACTATTATTTTATGATATTATTAATTACTTGTGAATCCCCCAACTGTCTTTTTATTATTACAACCCTACACACTACTGTTTTAATACAACACTTCACACATTGTATTGTTAAGTGCACTTTAATCAACTCTGTATGAACAGAGAGAGAGAGCTTTCGTTGAGTTTGAATGTTAACGATCTTTCGTTTTGTTGAAAGCTCTAGTTTGTGGGTATAAAAGCAGCACCCTCAACGACAGCAGCTCATTCTTTTTGTACAGGTTGGTTTGTGCGGTCGGACTACTAGTCATGAGAACTACACAAACTTCGTGATGGCGTTGGCTGTCGTTGTTTGTGTGTGTTGGCATGACAGTTGAATATTCTGATGTTGTTGTTGGTCGCGATGGTGGCTGCAACTACTAAGAATTATTCGAGCACACATACTATTCTTTTTGTACAGACTTTTAAGGAAATAATTAAATAAAATAGACTTTTGTAAAAAGAATTAAATAAAAACACTTTTGTAAGAAAATTATAAAAAAACCCTTACAAATTGGCGCCCAACTAAGAGGCCGTGATAAACGCCCATAAAAATAATTAAAGAAAAAGAGGAAAATCCCAATTAAGAGGTCGTGATAAACGCCCATGAAAATAATTAAAAAAGGGGAAAATCCCAATTAAGAAAATCCGTATTAAACGCCGTGTATTTTTGGAATTTAAACTACGAGGCAGTAAAAAACGCCCGTTTAACCGTAATTGTTCAGAAGTAATTTCGAATCGTGGCTGAAAATTCTGAATTTCTGAGAAGAAGTCAACGTATTGCAGAAAAATCGAACATGGTTACGTTGTCCACAGAGCAATTTCAACAACTACTGGGTTCGGTTAATCGCCCTAATGAGAGATGTGGTTCGTTTAGCAGTTGCTCCGCACGTTATAATGGTGAACGAAATCCGTCTAAGGTGGAAGAATTTATTGCAGCCATTTCTACATTTAAGCTTGTGGAGAAAATCCCTGATGCTGATGCGGTGAATGGTATGCCAATGCTTCTCGTGGGTGATGCAGCGGAATGGTGGCGTGGAGTTAGGACAAATGCAGAGTCGTTTGAAGATGTTGTGCGTATGGTACGTGAATCATTTTCGCCTCCAAAACCGGCTTGGCGAATTTACGCGGAAATATATGAAGTGAAGCAACAGAAGAATGAGCCTACAGATACATTTATAAGGAAAAAGAGAGCATTGTTTGCGCAGTTGAACAGGTGTCCATCTGAGTCTGATCAACTAGATATGTTGTTTGGTATGTTACACTCGCAAATTCGTGAACGTCTTTTCCGGCATAAGGTAAGCTCTTTTGATGAGCTGTTGGCAGATGCTCGTGAAGCTGAGCATGTATTATGTGAACGCAGTGCAGTGAACATTGATGTTGGTGAAATTCCCAGTGGTCCTGAAGGCGGTCCAAAACGTTGTTCCTTTTGTCGTAAAAAAGGACACACTATTGAGAACTGTTTTAAGAAACAAGATATCGTTGCAAAGCAGCAACCAGTGAAGATTGATCCCGCCCTTCTCAAACCAAAATTTGCTTGTTATGGATGCAATGCCCCAGGCGTGGTTAGAGCTAATTGTCCAAACTGCAGCAAGAAAACTAATGATGTCTCACCAACGGGTGTGAGTTTTAATTCTTTGGGTTTGTGTATTGGCCGAAATATTCCAGTAGTGAACGTGCAAATGTTTGGTGTTCCAGGTCAAGCATATTTTGATTCCGGTGCAAAAACTAGCGTGGCTAGTACAAATTTGAAGAAGATTATGGATTTTGAAGGTTGTCGATATGAGTCAATCGTATGTAATGTGTCTCTTGCCGACGGTACCTCTTGCAATAGAAAGTGCCTGACGACAGAATGCAAAATTGTTCTTGGTGGCAGATGCTTGAACATCAAAATCTTGATTTTCCCAGAGGATAAGAGTAACAGAACACTGATTGGTTCCGATTTTATGGAACAGGCGGGAATTGTTTTGAACATGGGACAACGATATTGGTATTTTGAAAATTGTCCTACTCAACAATTTGACTTTTGTGAGTCATGGCCTTTGGATTTGAATCTTCTCGAGTCAATAGGTGTCGTAGGAACACGTGTGAAACGAAGAACACCTGAAATTGTTCCCGAATTCCTTAAAGTTACGCCCAAGAGAATAAGTAATACTCATGTATCAGAATTTGAATCCTATGGTCCCGACTACTGCAAGGAAAGTGACTACTCACCTCATTCAATACAGGCAATATTCCGTGACGCAATTCCTATAGACATGACGACGCCCGATAGAGCAAAAGATTGTGGCCTTTTTAGTGGTGTTGTGTACATGCCTCAAGTGGATGATGAGAAGGATCCAATTTTTACACCCCTATACTCCCTCGACTACAAAGTATTGAAACAGTCTGTTGACAACATGCCCTATTCAATAAAGACGGATGCAAGTGCTTATGCAATGGGAGCGGTTTTACTCCAGGGGGAGGGTGATGAGGAACATCCAATAGAATATGCGAGCCGTTTATTAAGCAACGCCGAACGTAACTATTACACAAGTAAAGGCATAACATCCAAGTTTGTGCCTAAACGTGATGGTCCCTACATCATAACCAGGAAGATTGTGTCATCCACATACGAAGTGTCATCGCCAGACAATATGACCATACCACTTGGTACCTACCACGCTTCTGCACTGACATTGTACAGAGGTACTAACACAAAGGAGAATCCTGCACCAGTTCATCCCATGAAGAGACGCGGCCGTCCGAGAAAAGCCTAGTGAGATGTTGTCGCACTGGTCGAGTCGACCTTGTACGTCAAAGGGGGAGAATGTAGCGGAACACCTTTTATTTTATGTATATTTTACTATTATTTTATGATATTATTAATTACTTGTGAATCCCCCAACTGTATTTTTATTATTACAACCCTACACACTACTGTTTTAATACAACACTTCACACATTGTATTGTTAAGTGCACTTTAATCAACTCTGTATGAACAGAGAGAGAGAGCTTTCGTTGAGTTTGAATGTTAACGATCTTTCGTTTTGTTGAAAGCTCTAGTTTGTGGGTATAAAAGCAGCACCCTCAACGACAGCAGCTCATTCTTTTTGTACAGGTTGGTTTGTGCGGTCGGACTACTAGTCATGAGAACTACACAAACTTCGTGATGGCGTTGGCTGTCGTTGTTTGTGTGTGTTGGCATGACAGTTGAATATTCTGATGTTGTTGTTGGTCGCGATGGTGGCTGCAACTACTAAGAATTATTCGAGCACACATACTATTCTTTTTGTACAGACTTTTAAGGAAATAATTAAATAAAATAGACTTTTGTAAAAAGAATTAAATAAAAACACTTTTGTAAGAAAATTATAAAAAAACCCTTACAATTTTTAATTTTTTTTAATTTTTTTTTTCTTTTTAATGTTTCTGCTAAAACAATGTTCTATACTGCAATAAGAGACTTTAAGTCTTGTGTATAGAATTGGAAATAAATAAATAAATAAATAAATAAATAAATAAATAAATTATGTTGGTCGTAAAATTGTCTTTCAAACAATATATCAAATATAAAAAACGCACTAAGACTGAATAGAAAACACAGAATTAGGATATGCTAGTCCTATAACCAGTGTAGTTTTTCTATTTGTTATTACATTTAGGTGGAGGGTATTTAAGATTCGGCACAGCCGAATATAGTACTCTTACTTGTTTTATTTTGTATTGTTTGTGAAAAGCAAACATACAGCCATCCCTAAATACCGACGGTAGGCGGAACGTTTTTTGTACTCTGATACCCCATTCCTAAACAAAAGCGTCAACGTTATGTCAAAACGATAAAAACAGGGTTATCAAACAAATAATAGCTGGACATTGTTGTATTATTTCTCTTTATTTTTTGTTTTGTTTTCTTTTACAACAAACTTCACTGTGAAACGCATTATCAAAATCGGATTTTCCAATAGCAAAGCGTTGCCGCCGCGTTGTTTCGGTATGCTCCATACAAAATGTATGAGCATGAGAAATTTTGACATTAAAAAACGCTTACCGTCGCACAGTGGCGCCCGCAGAGCAAACGAGGTTGTAAAAATGTTATTGCGATTTCAGGTGTAATATCACGTAAAATAGGTAACGAATTGCCATATTTTTTCTTTGTATTGATTGATGTATTTATTAAATGTATAATGAAAAAAAAATTACCTGGTAAATCACTATTTAAAAACTATAAATTTGTTCACTATTTTTCAACTTTGACGGAAAATAAATATCTGATGCACGGATCTTAGGTGTGCATGTAAAAAATGTGCAGTTAAAAAAGATTTTTGCAATAAAATTGAAAAATATTTCCAAAAAATTTACTTTTAGGCTGGTCAAGCCAAAGCGCACTTAAGTGAAATGCAGGTAAACCCAAAGTACTGTAGTAAATTTTTAGGCATGGTAGCATAAGCCTATATATTGCAAAATAAGCATAATGCCTGGATTAGTCTGCGACTGAAAGTTGGCGCAACAATTACTGAAACCATTAAACAATTTAAGTACTGAAAACATGGCGTTCAACAATTTAAAATTATTTGAACTGTTTAGAAAGTCAACCACACCAAAGTTTTTCGCGGAAGCTGCTTTAGAAGAACTTTTCGTCTGACATATGCAAATATGAAGACAAAATGGGTGAAATCTAATCGAACCATTCAGAACTTCAACTCCAAATACGAGGACTGGCTTAATGAAGACACCATCCTGGATATATTGGCAGTAGATAAACCCACCACATCAACCACAGGAGCAAAAGGAAGGCCAAAAAAAAGTATTGAGCAGTGTTCAATTTGCACAAGAAAGAGGAAACTTGCCGATGCCACCACTGACTTGACCACGAAGCATTTATCGGACGCGCTGTCTATTAAATATACAAAGGATAGTGAAAGAGTTAGGTCGCAGATAACCAAATCTGTTGCTGATGCAAGCCCACTGCGACTAAAAAGGATTAAGGAAATCATTCCCACGCCCACAAACGCACACATTAAAAAGTATGGTTCCGAAGAAGCCTTGGTATTGTTTATGGGCTTAGAACTTTCCAAAGAGAAATATGAGAAACTACTCGGATACAAGCATTTTCGCAAGCCAAAATAAATTCATGGCCACTGCATACGGAGTTTACGGAAGTTTCTGCGAAAGCCAATCTGCAGGATCTCATGGGCCATACAGTAAAACGGTTGTTGGAGAGTCTTCCTGAAAATGAGGTGAAAATTCTTCCTGAGAAGTTGGCATTGATCAGCAAATGGGGCTGCGATGGATCATCCGGACAAAGCGTTTATAAGTAAAGGATATCTTCCGATGACGCTACAATATCGAACGGAAATATGTTTATGGCATCTGTTGTTCCTTTGCGGCTAAAATCTGATGTTTCCCTACACTGGAGAAATCCACATCCGTCATCAGTGCATTATTGCCGGCCAATAATGTTTCAGTTTGCAAGGGAATCGGCAGAACTCATAAGGACCACGGTGAAGGACATTGAAGAACAAATAAGCAAGATTAAGCCTGCAAAGCTGCAAATTGGAGAAGGAAAATATATTGAATGCAATTACGAGTTCCACCTGATCATGGTTGACGGAAAAGTCGTAAACGAACTGACAGGAACAAAATCAACAATGTCATGCCCGATTTGCAAAAAGAGAACTTTGGTAGTTTAAACGATTCTACAAATGAGGAGAATTACGAATATGGAATGTCACCATTGCACGCAAGGATTAGGTGTATGAAGTTCTTGCTAAAACTACCACAAGAGGAGGAAAACTTCGATTAAAATACATCAATAAAGGTTAAGGAAAAGATCAGAAATAACCAAATACACGATGCTTTTTTTAAACAAGTTGGACTAAATGTAGACTGTCCCAAGCACGGATATGGTAAATCAAACGATGGAAACACTTCTAGGAGATTTTTTGAAAATGATGAGGCAGTAACTAGAATCACTGAAATTGACAATCAAATCGTGAAAAGATTGGGAACGATCTTGGATGTTTTAAACTGCAAAGAAAATGTCAATTCTACAAAATATGGAGAATATGCGTCGAAAACTGCATCTCTTTTAGCAGAAATGTATCCACAGAAGAAGTTGACCCCGACCGTCCATAAAATATTGGCGCATGGCAAATATATAATTGAGTACCAGTCTTTGCCAATTGGAGAGCTTTCTGAAGAAACACAGGTGTCTCTTAACAAATTTTATAAAAAATATAGATTGCAGAACACATTCAAAGCATCAAGGGTAAGGCAAAATGAGGACCTCTGCAACATGTTGGCAGCATGTGAAGTCACGAATAGAGTTAGAAAATAATTATAGTTTAGAAATGGTTAGTCTTTTAGATATACCTTCTCTTACGAATTGTGATGAATATTTTACAAAAAATTCAAAAAATAAATTTAAAAAAAATTATTTTTTTTTTAATTTGTTGGGTAATAATTTAAAACATTAAACCCTAAAGAAAAAAAATAAAAACAATCTAAAAATGTAAAAATTATTTTTTTTAGTTACCATAAAATTGATTTTTCTACTAATTTTAAATTTGATAACCCATAAGTAGGCCCCTTTCCAAACGCTGATTTCATAGCCTGAACAGTTATCTATCATATGCTGTTTAAACTGTTCGATTATCTTATTCGGTTCAAAAGATATGATTTTTGCAACGAAAAAACTCAAATGGCGCCACTGTGCGACGGTAGACGCAGCAAAAGTAACAACAAATTTGTAGTAATACAAATATGTGGAATAATACCCTGCAGGAAATGTCAATAGTGAAACTGTACTGATTTACTATTGACACAGTCCCCAGTACTAGTGACTTAGTATACCCCAGACAATGCTAATTACTATAGACATTTAACATGTGCGTGTCATTGAAAATCCACTACTGACATAGTTACTATTGACAAGGTAGTTCTTTTGGGACCACATTGTCTACACTTTTGGTACTTTTTTGAAATAGAAAATAAAACCGCATTTTTTTTGCTAATTTTTGAAGTTTTTTTATAAAAAAAAATTTAATACTAAAAAATATTCAATAAAAAATAAATTCGAAAACACCCATAGTCTTTGGCGGGAATCGAACCCGCGCCCTCTGAATGATAGTCCGGCACACTGTCGCCTAGTCTATCGGGGCTCACAATTGAAAAAAGATAATTGTATAATAATAACCATTGTGACAATGCTGTTGACAATGTCGGCAAACCGTTACCAAAATAGTAGACAAAAGTGGTGACTTGGAGACACTTGTCCCCAGTACTGCGATTCACTAACTTTTTTAACGATAATCGTATCGTTAAAATAAATATAACGAAAATTTATCGAATTTGCAATTCAGTAACATTTTTAACGATATTCGCTGTCGGCTGAAATCAGTTTTTCTCTCGTTATATTAGCGACAAACATTTTAGTTGTGTTTATTTTATCGATAAAGTGTATTTATTATATAAAGTGTGTATATAAGTTTATTTTGTGTTTAAAATGGCTTTTGAGTATTTGACATACGAATTAGTAAGGGATGACCAAATTTTTGACGTTCCAGCAGTTAATCGTCGTATTCTTCGGGATTTGGACAATCCTTTTAAGTTGACAGCGAAGGAATTTCAAAAATTATACCGACTCACTCCGGACTTGGCTGAAAATTTAATTTTTGAGTCAGATGATCAACTAAGAGGATCTAGAATAACATCTATATCGACAGAAAAGCAGGTAAGACATGCCAGCTTCAAGTTAAAATGAAATTTTAAGTATTTTATTTTGCTAGGTGCTTTCGTCTTTACGTTTTTATGCAAGTGGATGCTATCAGCGGCTCCTTTTAGAATTTGAATTGGTCGACATTCTGTTAAATGCACTTAAAATGTATGTATATAAATGTAAATAAAATAACAAAATAAAAAGATAATTAAATCATAAATTTTTTTACTTACCTTACTTAAGTCAAAATTTACAAAAATAAACAAAACTCCCAAATTATGCACAATTCTATTTGTTTTTTTTTTCATTCTCTTTTGTGCTTTTCGCTTATTTTGACACTTTGTACACAGAGGTGCCACATTTTATTAAATTAAATGAGTACAAAAAAAACAGCTGTATACTATCGTTAAAAAAAGTTACGGAATCACACAATCGTTACTGCAAACGACTATTTATGTCGACAAATGTTACGATAGTCGGATCGTTAGAAGTTAGTGAATCGCAGTACAGGTTTCCTTCAGGGTAATAATAAAGAAGAATACACACACATTTGTAAAACATAAATAAATTTCGTTCTAACTCTTAACATGTAATAAGAAATATGTTTAATTCCCAAATTCTATTTTTCAATAAATGGTGAGTTAAATAGATGATGTTTACAAGTAGATCTTGGACAAAAAACAGCTGATGACGCTCTTGCAAGGGCAGAAAATGCATTTCAGTGTGCCATTTGTCTAGAAAAATATAGTTTTCACAGTGGTATTCTTCGAGTTATTAATTAAAAAAATTAAACTCAAGCTTAATTAAAAATTGTCTTTAATATATAAACACTTTTAAAAGATTTATACATGTTAAGCATTAAACACAATATTCGCTACAGCAGGCTACCAACTGTACCAACTGCAATATGTCAAAAATACAATACACACGTTTTATATGTGAATGATTATTTGCCCTGCTGTCATCAAAAGTACTTCTTTTTTGCGTTAAAGTGATGGGAGCTTACACTAATTATTGACTGATCATTATAAAATTGGACCAAATGGTTTGTATACATATGAAACATATCTGTGTATATAAATTTATTTTGTGCAGTGTCAACAATGATTGGTGACATTAGAGTGCAGTTGTAGATCATTTTCTGTCATTCTGCTCTGAAGTGTGAAATATGCAATTTTGATTAAATTGATTAAAGTCTGGCATCACGATGAAGAACTAAAAGAAAATGTTCAAAAATGCATTCAGAGCATGCCAAAAAGGGTGAAAGCTGTAATTGATGCCAAAGAAGGTTCTACGAAATATTAAGACTTTTTTTCAAAAAATTTTGTAAATTTCTTTTCCTCAAATATATATTTTTAAAACAAAAGAGTTTATTTTTAATTGAATTAGAAACACTTAATTTACCTAAAACAACAAATAAAAGGATAAATTTCCACTATTTTAAAATTTTATACGGCTTCAAACTAAACAGTTTTGCATGTGTAACTAATAATTTGGCCACCCACTGTATATAAAAATAATGTAACGATTTCATCTAAATTTAATCCGGAGCGATCTTGGGTCAATCAAAAGTCTCATACTAAATTTTATCGAAATTTCTTCAACTCTGGAAATGATTTTGAATTAATCGGTTTACTTTAAGGTGGGTGTTAGACTAATTTTTAAGCGTTACAAACGCCAGCACAAATCCAATGTACCCTCCCCGCTATGATGGCGTATAACTAGCAACAGAAAATTAATTAACCCTAAAGTTTTCGTCTCATATTTATAAACATACTCGTACATAATTACTTTCTTAATATTATATTTTATTTTTATTAATCATGATGAAATTGCTTCGTCTGCTCTATAATGCTGTTAATTTTATTAAACTAATTTGTCTTAGATGCGTTAGAAGTGTGCATTTTATTAATGAATATAAAAGTTACACAAGCAAAAGCATATAATACAAATTTAATAGGTGTGTTCGTATACCTAATAGTAAAAATTAGCCAGTAGCTTTATTTTAGTAAGTAAAAATAAATTTGCGCTCAATATAAAAAATATCAAAAAATAAGTACCCGAACAATAATTTGTGAAAACTTTTATGTTTTTATTTGATTAGTATTGCACTTTTTGACAAATGCTAAAGTCGCTGTTAAAGCACAAAAAAAAGAAAAAGTTATTTAATTGAATTTTGATCAACATACATACATACGTCTACAAACAGTTAATAGACTTATTGGAGTATATGCATCTAAGTTGTTGGTTACTCAATTTCCCAGGTTTTGGAATTGCTAAAATTTTAGCCTTTTTCAATACTAGGAAAATCACCAAATACAATACATACATGCATTGTATATTAAAAATAAGGGCAACAAATTGATCTTGCACTGCTGTCATGTAATCCTTGTGCACAAAGTACAAGTCGCAATTTTAAATATTTTTCAATAAAATTTGGCACATGATATTTTTTCGTTCCAAGGATGCTAGCCCTACCTAGCCCTCATACAAATATGCTCCTGAAACATACACTGAACCAAAAATGGGAAGTAAATAGCGCAAAATAGCATGTAGATTTGAAGAAAAGTAGGTCATTATACAACTTACAAAATTTTCCATCTATTTAACATGCATTTTTTAGTCAAATTTTAAATAAATTTTAGTAAAATAGTCAATATGAAGAAAATTTGTCAATATGAATAATATCAGTCGTTACTATGCATGACGTTAAATTGATGAAAATTATGTTAAATTAAAGAAAACAATTTGTCAAAACAACGAATAATATTCTTCATATATAAAATATTTCTTCATTTCAACTACATACCTTTTTTTTATTCAATTCAACAAAATATCGTTCATTTTCAAAGCGTTTCAAAACCCCAGTAGACAAAATTTAAAAAGTATCCTATGTTTTATTTAATCAAATTTTGTAATCTTGAGTATCAAAATAATCAACTGGCTATTTCACTAAATAAGAAACAAATCTCTCTTTCGCACAACTAAATGTTAAACAAAAACAAATTATCAAAAATTTGTTTAACCCTCACATAAGGGACAAAAAAAAACACCTTTAACAGAGTGATACTATGTTTCCACGGTACATGCTTCGCTCTCTATTCAAGCTTCACACCCCAATCATGTGCGAAACAACTTGCTTCACCATACAAAATTTTAAGAGCGAATCAAGTAGATTCATATTGAATCTCGTGCGCAAGTTGTTGTATTCCGATTTGTAACGAACATTCAATTAACCGTCCTCTGTGTGAAACCTATTTCCAAGGAACTCAGTAAACTTTTTTTTTTTTGCTTTTCTGATTTTTTATATAGTAAAGTGTATCTTATTTTTAATTGTTTTGTACTTTACTCAAGACTTTTGCTTGAATAAATAAAAAACGAAATACACAAAATAACGGGCACTGTTTTTTATTTTTATTTTCATTCATGTCAAAAATAAGAAAATATTCCAACTTAAATAAGCCAAAACGATTTTAAACTCATTTTGAAGCAGCTTATTATTTATTTTTCATTATTTTATTTATTTTTCTTAACATTAATTACTTTTATGTCATTTCTATGGAATTATTATTTAAATTTGACTTTTAACGTTTATTTTTGAATTTAACGTATTTTACCGAATACAACTTTGTTGTTCCTTTATTGTTACTGTTTTATGCAACTCTGTTTATACATTCTGATTGTTACTTAATGTTTACAACTGTATATTGAAAAATAGTATATAAGCAGCGCCAGTTGCATGAATAAACAGACTTTGCTTTCTACCTTCAATGAGTCAACAGCTTTGTCTAGTATTAAATTACCGGACGGGTTGAGAATTATTTGAAGCTAATAAAGAAAAGTAGTCAAACTTAAAATCGTTTGTGTTTTTATTGCCAGTTTTGTGCAAATGAACAATTATTATAATCTTAGAAATAAGATTATTTCAATTTTCATTAAAATAAATCAAAATAATACTAATAAAAAATGTTATGTTAAAAATTTCCATTAAGGTACCCGGGTGCCCTGTCACTCCGTTAAGGGTGAAAAAAGTAAATTGACCCACAGCACCCTCTCAAGTTAAGAAACTTAGCTAATGTTTATCCAAATATATTTTAAACACAATAATAAGAGTTCTCAAGAGGTTCCACTCCCTCAAGAAACTTGAAACCAAAAAAAAAAAAAAAAACACAATTAAAGTTTAAAAAGTTACCCGGGTACCCTGTCACTCACATAAGGGTTAAAACAAAACAAAAACAAATTATCAAAAATTTGTTTAAAACAAAACAAAAACAAATTATCAAAAATTTGTTTAAAACAAAACAAAAACAAATTATCAAAAATTTGTGTTTGTTTTAAATGTGTGCGAAAGAAAGTGTTCCTTCGATATTACAGTTAATGTTTTAAATTAAACTATTAGTTATACAAAATTGTATTAAATAATATACCTGTTTGTGTAAGGCGTTGGCATAAAAGCCTAACTGCCGTATTTATAAAAAATAAAGTAGACTTGAAGTATGCTTTTAGAGAAAATTTTCATACAAAATTTTCTTAAAGTACATTTGAAGTCTACTTTAATTTTTTATAAATACGGCAGTAAGTGTTCATATCATAGACCACAATAGTGGGGAGAGTATATTGCATATGTGCTGATGTTACAAACAGAAATATTGGTCAAACACCCACCGTAAAGTCTACCGAAAACTTCTGAGTCGATTTAACGATGTCCGTCTGGCTGGCTGTCCATGTAAAGCTTGTGCGCAGAGTACATGTCGCAATTTTGAAGATATTTCGATAAAATTTGGTGAGTGATATTTTTTGGGCCCAAGTACGGATCGAAACTGGTGAAATCGGTTCATTATTTCACCTGGCCCCCATACAAAAGTCCTCCCGAAATTGGGATATACCGATCATAAACGTTTGAATTATACAAGAAACCAAACAAATTTCATCATAAATGAGTGGTAAATGAAGCCAAAGCACGTCTACAAATTTGGTGCAGATCGGTCCATAATTAGTCGTAGCTCCCATATAAGGCCTACTTTCGAAAATCACTTTAGAGATAAAGTTTAACAAACACAATATTTATATTCACTGAAATCATGACACTAAATTTTGGGATGATCGGTCTATATATATACTGGGTGTAGGGTATTATATGGTCGGGCTTGACCGACTATACTTTCTTACTTGTTTAAATATTATAATAACTCCCGAAGATTTCCAAAGTGACCTCAAATTATTTAATAAAAATTATTTAATAAAAATCATACAAAAAGGTAGAAGAAAATAGAATAAAATAATTTATTTTAATAATTATAAGACGTGTAATTAAGTTTTTCGGAAGTGGTCCTCATATGGGAGCTATGACCATATGAGGCCGATCACTAGGGTATAACGATTTATATATATAACGATTATATACATATATATATATATAGGTTATTTATTTCGAACTTTAACTTGATACTGGCGCCAAATTACCGCAGTCGATATCGAGTAAACTTGATCGTAATTTTCTTATTTGAGATTATAGCATTCGATATCGAGCAAGAAATTTAGTACATTTTATCATAATTTCGATATCGAAATCATTTTTCGATACGATAGCTCATTCGTTCACGAATGCGGTAATTTGGCCCCTGATGTTTTTAGAAGATTTGTTCGCATTTAGTAGTTTTTCAGAAGTCTATGGGTGATATGGTCATATATGTACCGATCGTTATTAAATTAGGTATGACAATTTTAATATATATGCACATATATAGATCATTTGTGTCGAATTTAAACTTGACAGTGATTTATGCACTGTGAGCGAAAAGCAAGATTTTTTGGCATAAAGTCAATGTTGTTGGATTCATATTTTGAAATTTAACTGATTTCCTTAATCTAGATATCCATATTAGAAAAATAATTATTAAATATAGATTTGGGTGGCAGCGCTTTCTTGCTGGCATGCTTTTAAAGTCAGCTGATTAAATATCACTTTGTTTTGGTGCAACTGGCGGTAAACATCAGCTGAATTAAAAATTAAAAAGTGTTGTTATGGAAAATTTTAGTGGAGGTATGTAAAATTATTACCTGCTACCAATTTGGCCATTATTATGTCTTGTTGTCCAATTGTGAAATATTTTATTTATGTATAAAATTAGATTGAACATAACATTTATATTTGTGTTTCGTGGATTATAATTTTTGAAGAGCAAACCAGTGCATACCTCCACTAAAATAACTAACCATTATTACTCTAATTTGCGCAATTTAAAAATAATCGCTTTTTAAGGTAAATATTCCTTTGCTCATGCAGGAAAATCGGCCAGATCGGCTAAAAAGCAGCTATATGAAATAGTCACCAAATCATATGAAACTTGGTAGGTCATCTTACACAAACCAAATTTCAATTCAATAGCTTTAAAATTAGAGTTTATGGCAAAATAAACGGAAGCAAAACAATAGTGCAATGTAAACAAATTAGAATTTTGAGATTATTCTTAACAAAAAACTTATTTTTGCGTTTATATACTATTTTAGGCATTTATATACTATAGAGCCAAATTGCGGAATGACATTTGTTGGGGGATATGAGAAATTGAGGACCGAATTTTACAATTTACAACAGGACTGGACCTTCTAAATGAAATTTTGATTATGTAAAATTTAATGATATTATCTGCATTATATTTGAAGAAAATTGAAAAAATATCTAAAAAGGTCGAAGTTGTCTGAAACTTTCGTCTGTAACTCGAATCCTTCTGGACCAATTTTGCACATTTATATGAAACAAAGAATTTTCGGTAATAATTTCATTGTTGTAAGTCTATTTTTGAATAACGGACATGGCTAGATCGCCTTAGTATCTTATAAAGACTCAGAATATATGTACATATATACTTTTTGATCCAAAGACCAGAATTTCGATGTGGTATAAACGTAATGCAAAACTTAATATATCTCTCATATATCGAAATGAAGTTCGAATTACCTTCACTAAAGGAAACTATCTAATTCGTAGTTTTAGTTTATCACTTACATATAGGCATATATGTACGTATAAAGGATTTGATAAACGATTTCCAGTTAATCCTAATATAAAATCATATTTTAGCATTTTTAAAATTCTTTCAAGTATGAACGCAATGAGATATTTTATTGATTTAACGTTGTTTACATCTCAGTCAAGGACTCACAAAACAAAAAGAAGAAATGCTTTCATATCAAAACAGAGAGCTATTGAAAAAGAGAATGAGAGTTGTCAGTAAATATTAAAAGAGAGGAAACAAGTGGAAATGAATCACAACATGGAATAACGAAAATAAAGAATATGTATTTCCTTTTTCTGTATACGACAGGAGTGAGTATTTGTTTGGCGTTTTTATACATACATGTGTGAGTGAGTGTGCTGAGATGGGTGGGTATGTGCATGTACTTAGTATGTACATTAAATCAACAGTATGTTTTGCCAACACTGAAGGAATGTTTTCAATTCTAACTGTAGAATATGCAATAATGGCATATGTATCGCACATACCTACATACACATAATATTTGTGTAGTAAGGACGTTTTTGTCCACCCATCACTACCACCAGAAGGTTGAATGTCATCCTTTTAAAAGAGTCTGGTTCGTTTGCCAAATGTTCCAAGTACATATTGGCCACATGTGGTTGTCGTTGACGCAACCAAAGTTGTGCCTGTTCGTGCACTGTTCGTATGGTCCGTTGTGTCTATTTCTGCCTGTCAGTCGATGCTCAACTTTCTTTGCCGGCGGACGTGTTATTTTGTGTGTGACTTTCGGTCTAAAATTATAAGTGGGAAATTCAATAAATAAAATCAAGAGAAAAAAATCCAGATAAAAAAAATCTTTGCATTTAAAGCAATATAATTTAATGTGTTAAATCTTTGCATACAATTGTGTGTGCATATAGGAATGGGGCTGTGAGTTTATGCGATGGTGTGAGTAAATGAATAATTGAGTTTTAATAAAAAAGAAAAATTGTAATAATTCAATTTATTAAAGTGAACTAGTTGCCTGTGAAGCTGTCGACAATTACAACCACGTTTTTTCTCCTCTTCAATTCAAGAACAATTTATTTACATTTTGATATATTCTAGTCGAGTTGTTAGGGCATGTGTATTAATGTGGGTATGTCTACACAATCGGTATTTGTGTATACGTTTGTAAATAAATAAACAAATAAATAAATATGTAAGTGTGTATGTACGGTATGTAAACAAAAGAAATCTTCATACTATTCATTAAAAGATGAAATGATACGAGAATTTGTCAGAGTTCGTGGTTGATGGGTCGATAAGTAATTAAAAAAAAAAATTCGAATCGATATTCGGTCTAATCCTGCAAGAAAAGTGATTCGTTCTTAATTGCTCATTTGGAATTTAAATTTTAAATGCGTGATTTTTATTCGGCGTGTGTGTATATTAGTTACATTCAAACTGTTGAAGTCATGCTGCTCTCAAAATCCGCTGTGCATTTGGTAATTTTTTAAATAATTAATACCAATTAAAGAATTTAATACTGTGTGTGTGTGTGTGTGTGTGTGGGTGTGTGTGTGTGCGTTTGAAATCTTATTTAGCTTGTAATTCTTAATGAATTCGATGCGCTGCTGTACGAATGTAAATAAATACGAATGTAAATGAAATGACAAGTGATGTGATATATTGCATATGCTTTACGCGTATGTCGAATACCCTGACCGGCGTAAGTGAATTTAAGTGGATAATTGAGATAAGCTAGTGAAAGTGTCAGATTTGTGACATTTAAGCTGAGTACAAATGTGTGTATGCAATGTATGTATATTGAATGAAGCACTGGTTGCTGTTGTTTATTAAGGAATACTCAACTCTATAAAGAATGTATGTATTAATTTAATGTTTTTTGTATTGGGTGTAAAACTTAAAAATGCGTGAATTTTTTTTTCGAATTTTTAGCTTTTATTTGTTAAATTTGTACAATATAACTTTATTCAAAGTTTAGCTATTGTTGATCTTTTCTCATCTTTCTGGCAACATATTAGTTCTGGGCGTTGTTTGGCCAATGCTAGCTTCAACTGAATCAGTTTCATTTGATACAGGTACCCTGCGATCGTCTGGCCAGATTCCAACAGCTCGTAACAGATAAGACCCTTTTGGAGAACATACAGAGAATTATCTTTGGGTTCGATTCCGCTGCTGGGCTGGGCTTTACATACGTTCTCCCACGCTTTGACCTAACAAAATATATAACGTTTAAACTGCTCGCAAACAATGATTTTACAAGCACTTGTTGAGTCTGAGAACAATCTTCAAGGAGTAACGCCTCCAATTCTAAGTCTTAAAACTTGTTTGGCCGGCCTGGGCGATCTTTGTCTTCCGTATCTGAAACACTCAAACCATCTCCCATTCGTTGAAACTGATGGAATCCATTTCACCATATGTATGCTTCGGTGAGCAATCAGTGTGCTTCAGCAGTCCTTTTTTTAAAATGAATAAGTAAAGCTAAACTTCCGTATTTATTAATATATGTATATCTGTATCTATAATGTTCCATAACTAAGTAAGAGTCAAAGATAGATGTATTAAATATTAGTTACTAAAGCAACAATTGAGTTCAAAATACACTCCATCTGTTATGAATCACGTATTTTTAAGTCATACACCCAATATTTTGTGTATTTACAGTTTATTTGGTTTATGTTTTTATTGTGTGAATTGGATTTTATCTCTGACGACAAAATAATAAGGGTAGATTATAAAATGCATTTATGGAATTTTCAATTAAAACGCTTATGTCATGCTAGTAATTATTTTCCTCAATTATATTTTAATATAAATAAACTATATGCCCAAATTAAACGGCGCAACAAATGTGCACTTAATCTAGGTATTATTTATTTGAGAATTTTAAGAAATCATTGACCGATTCAATTTGAACAAAATCAAATGATGTAAGTTTTAATATTAACCCTTAAATGGAAGATATTTCCAAAATTGTTTAATGAAATAACTGATACCCAAACACAATAAAATGTTATAAGCTCCACCAAAATTGAGACAGCAAAACTAAGGCAAACTAGTGGAGGATTTAATTTTGCGACAATTCATATTTCGTTGTTCCATTCAGTTTAATCATGGAAATGATTATCGAAAAATTGAAACAGAATTTTAAACCCGAAAAAAGTTTCTATACCTATCAACTAAAGGTCTTAAAATTGTTATCAAGGGTATCTGTATAGAACCCCACGAAATAAAAAACAGCTTGCAAACAAAGAAAGTGAAATAAAAAAATCGTGAAAACCCCCACAACCACTTTTTAGAGTAAATTTGGAACCAGGCGATGTTAAACTAAAAAAAGGAGAAACACATTCTATTTATGGTTTATGACCTCTATTTATTGCACCACAGAAGTACCACACACACGATCTGCCCAAATGTGTTAACTGCGAAGAATTTACCCATATCATGTAAGTTGCCACATGTTTACGTCGCATGTGACGAATTACGTTATTCATCTTATTGTGATAAACCAATGAAAACATGTAGCAATTGTGGTGGAAATCATACTGCTATCTATAAAGGTTGCCTAGTATATTATATTGTTAAACGCTCTAACATGGAGCCGGAAATGCTTAAAATGCATTCCATGCGAGCTGTAATTAATAGGTAATGAGGGTTGCGGGTTTGATTCCCGCCAAAGACTCTGGGTGTTTTCTGTTCAAAATAAAATCTCGAATTGAACTTTACCTAATGTGTGATCTCTGTGAAGATTATCTTCCAGTCACTACGATCTGGAGGTTTATTGTGTATTTCGGAAGCAAACATTTTCGAAATACAATATATAAAGTATAATTCGAATGATTTTCTTTTCGAAACGAGTTACAAAATATCAACCTACATATATTGATGATTGTTATCGAAACGTAGTGATTTTTATCTATATATATATATATTTCCCCCTGACTAATCAGATATAACAGAATTTATTCTGCAGATGTCGAGCGGCTCTTCACTGTAAAAGAAGAGTTTAAAGAGTGTGGCAATTTCACAGGAAGGTCACTGGTTACCATGCCTGTAAAAGATGACACAAAAGTAGAATCATATAGACCGATCAACCTATTGTCGAATATATCGAAGTCATTCTAGAAGATGCTCATAAACATATTATACCAAATTTTAATTAAAAACAATTTTATTCCGAATCATCAAATTTCAATTTAGAAGGCAGCACTATCGAACTCTCAAGAAAAACGTTTGACGACAAAATATCGTTCTGCTCTTTTTATTGACATTTCTCCAGCGTTTGATAAAGTGTACCATGATGGTTTATTATACAAATTGAAACTAAATTTTCTGACAAACACACATAAGCTATAATGAACAGAATGAGAATCATTCTCTGCTATTTATATCAATAATCAAGCAATCCGAAGTTAAATACATCGGTATACATCTGCATCGTCGCCTTATATGAAAATGCCATATGAATGCAAAGTTAACTCAAAATAAATTGAAATTAACCCAAATAAATTGGCTTATTGGCAGAAACTCTCAGCTTAGTTTATATTGTAAACCCCTAATTTAAAACTCGATCATACAACCTATATGTTGTTATGTGGAACAGCCTCAGCTCCAAATGAAGATGGAATTCAAAGACGGCGAAACAAATTGATGCGAATGATCACAATTGCAAACTGAGATCGCTGTCATATAGCTAAAGCCGCAGTAGGGAAATTAGAGCAATACTGATCAGCGAAACCATAACTGATCAATTTGCCAATATTTTCTACCTCTGCAAATGTTGTATGCTCGGCACATTTTGAACCATCAGTGTTATCACCATTTTAAAAATAATTATGTTTCAGTAAACCATATTGAATTTTATAATTGCGATAAACATGCAAATGAATAACTACATTATTTGTATATCACAACAATATATTGTTACCAAAAACACAGTGTAGTTGCCGTTACCATGTCCAACCATGTTTTTCCTCTGTATGTATTTTACAAGTGTTGATATCAAGATATAATTTAATTGCAAATAATTTGTATATGAAGAGCAGTCATGATATTAAATTGTATGATGATCGGTCCACAATAGGTCATAGTACCCACAAGCATACAGTGTGGCTCGATGTACGGTATTTTATGGTGGGCATGACTAAAAAATATTTTTACTTGGTTTATTTTCATATAATAATATAAGACGTTTTTAAGATAACTGTCGTATACGTGATATGGATGGGAAAGTAGCGTATACGTAACTACATACATAGCAGAGATCGGCAATGAATCGTTTTTTTACGATTCACAACTACTCATAACATTTTAAGTATAAGTGGTTTTAAATCATTGAAATTTAACTACTCTGAGTTACTCAAACTCACAACAACGTTGACTTATAAATGCGGGTGGATATAAGTATGACTACAACGCCGACATCGAGCTCATACGATTCCCAATATGTTTGATTCATAAACAACGGTATTTAGATTTACATCTTAAGAAAAATACTCACATACTCATAAAGTATTCAACTCAGTTAAGTCATTAAAAAAAATTCACCTTATTCCGTTAGGTATTTATACAAAATAAGTAAAAAAGAAATATAAAAACATACAAACAAGGTTATAGGAAAACATATTGGGGAAAATATAACATTTATTATTTTATATAATTTTTATAAGCGGACTGTAAAAATAAACGACTCTCGCATGAGTGTATGCGAGTCATACTTATTTTTTTATCGTCTACATACATTGAGTTAAGGAGAGTCAAAATAAACAACATCATACATGAGATTAAGTCTGAATATAATGCGTACTTCGGACTTTAAAGATGAGCATTGGTTTGATGATATTGAGACAAGTATGAGTGCGTACAAGTACAATAAATTATAAGTCATGATTCAAGTATACTCACTTTTTCAGTACTCATAACTGATCTCTGATACATAGTACATATATGAAAGGAATAACAGTTTAATCAGAATAAATACATACATGTGTACATATTGAAGATTTGAAGCACAATTTTTGTCATTTATAAATTGGTAAACTAAACAAAACGTAGACGGGTATGACAACCTTATTTAATACATTTTATTTATCGCCAATACGTTTTTTTGGTTTCTCTCTTCAAAAGTTTTGCAATTTTGAAAAAATCATTGAAAACAAGAAGCTTAGAAAAATAAAATATTTTTTTTTAAATCGACCAGGGATCGAAATCCCGATCCCGAAAGTCCTGAGATTCGGGATTTTCGGTATTAATAAATCCCGATAATTGTTATTTGTGTAAAATATCCAAAGAAATATAACTTTTTTCTGCTTTTTTGACATACACAAAACATCTTTACTTAAGATAAATCAATGTTTTTTTATCGTTTTTAATAATATTAAATAAAAGGGATCTACTGACAGGTTTCACATTAAATCACTAATTGCAAAGGTCAAAAACATTTCAAAATTATTTACAAAGTCATGAACAAAAATTTTAATTTTACAAAGAAATGTTGAAGAAATAAAGGTAAAATAATTTTATATGTATTGCCAAACTTAAACATCTACAGATTTGAAATTGGAAATTCCTATAAAAAATGCTTTAATTTGTGAAGAATTTGTTTTGCTTAAACAATTGGCCATCATTTTGAATCCGATTTTTTTTTATTTATTTATTATTATTTCATAATATAGCCTCAGCGTCATAAAGACATTTTTGAGGCAAGTGGACATGAAATAGTTAATAATTTACAGTGATATGTAATTATATAAGAAATAAATTATTAAAAATGCAAAATAAAAATTTAAAAAATTTATAGCAAATTAAATTGTTTCAATAGGTAGATCATGTTAAAAGCAGTTAATGATTTTGTAGAAGATAGTTTTTTAAACTCACTTTAAAATGTGAGATTCTTTCAATGGTTTTTAAATTTTGCGGTAATTTGTTGAATTTAAAGCCACCAACATATTCGATTTTTAGTTTTGTTAATTCTAACCGACATCTCGATACTCTTGAATTCGAATTATTTCTTGTATTAATTGTATTGTGACCAATATTTGTACAGACCTCTTACAAGTAGAATATCTTTTACAACATTTTGGTAAAGAGACAGGTTAAATACGGTTTTCAGAGCCTTATTCTGAATCCATTGTAACGATTTAAACTAAATAGTTTAGACGACTTTGCACAAAAGCAAGATAGAGCAAGAGTTTTGTCTCCCCATTAAATTTGTTTTTAACTTTGTAAAGTAAGCCAATCATCTCTGAAATTACATTCCAAGTCATATTACATTGAAGATCGATGCCCAAGTATGTTATTGATTGACTTTCAAAAACTTCATCACCAAGACTAAGCTCGAAAACGTATAAGTTTAGTTTTATTAGAATTAATAACTAATTTGTTTAGACTTGAAAATTCTGATATCAAGGCAGCATCCCTCTCCATATGTATCTTGATCGTGCTTTCATCTTTATATGGGTAAGTGACACATATATCATCTGCATACATGATTATTTTTCGAAAAGAAGCGGACCTAAAGCACTGCCTTTACACAATATTCAACAATACCAACAAAACTTTTGCTGTCATTCAGCTCCACATATTGGGTCCTTTTATTTAAGTTGCTTTGAAAAATTTTCAGTTCCCTACACCTAACACCATAAAAGTCAAAAGCTTTAGAGAAGTGATAAGAGATTTCTGCTACTCCCTTATATCCCTGATCCAAGCCTTGGCAAATACTGTTAACAACATTTATGACTGCATACTCTGTCCCACTGCCTGTTCTAAACCCATACTAAAAATCATAAATGAATTTATTTCCTTCAAATATTTTTTAAGCTGTTTGAATATCATTTTTTTTAAAACTTTATTAATTATTGGCAACAGGGATATAGATAGGACTATACTTATCTTCAACAGCAACACCTGATTCTTACGGTATAGGAATAAGTTTTGAAATCTTTAAAACGTCAGGATATTCAGAAGTTTGAATAATTTTGTTAAATATTGCTGAAAGATATGGTGAGATTTCCCTATTGCAATTAGTTAGTACTTTTGGAGGCAATTTATCATGACCAGAGGTTTTATTAACACCTAAGTCAGAAATAATTTGTGAAATTTCCTCAGTTGTTCTTGGTACATTCAAAAATAATGATTTAATATATTACACTTTGTCTTTCTATTTCGCCCTAAAGTTTCATTCAGAAACCTCCAACATTTTGTTGGATCATGTTGAATACAAGCACCTTTTTGTGATAATAATTATTCATAGAATCGCTATATACGTTTTTAATAATTTTGCATTTTTTCAATCTGTGACATATACATATGTATCTGTTTGGTCTTTTTCGTTTTTGTTTTAGAAGGTTGCGTTTGAGTAAGATAAGGCTTTGCAAATTACCATTCAGCCAAGGTGTAATTTCTTCTCTTAGAAACTTTCTTTTACTTGCTACAGTTGTCGAGCTTCTATACGACCTCGATTCATTCAATCAGTTCAATATATATAAAATTCATAAAATTCTGTACAGCAATTTATTAAAGTAATTTTCTGAAGTGTATTTTGACTTTATATGTATAGGGAGATGCCTGCGAATTTTTTTTGAATACTAAAATCTTCCTAACTTTGAAATACATTTCACACATCTTCGTGTGCCAAAACAACAAAAAATACTATCTATTGGACTCTAATGCAACACTTATAAAACTATCAAAACTAACATCTGTACATAGAACAGCTCTTTTTCTTTCCCCCACCGAATAAATTGTTGCAATTTTCTGCAAAAGAAAAACAAAGGATAAAATCAGAATGTGCCGATGAATTGGAGACATATTGCCCAAATGGAGACGAGCGCAAAGCCAACAACTGGATCTAAAACGAATGCAATAATAGCAATAATATCGTCGTATTTTAAAGAAATTGTTAATACTCCAACAAATTTAAATCCCAAAGATAAAGTTGTTAAAGAAAAATCAAATATACCAAAATCCAGCAAGTAGTACATTATCGGAAAGGTTTTTCACAAGCTAGACACATGGTGTCAGAAAATTCATCAAATTCTAAAACGTTTAACCAAAAGGTCCTTAATTATAATAGAGACAAAAGAGTAATTTGTAGAAACTGTGATGAAATACATAGTTTAAGTATTTATTTAATTACAAGTAATAAATGCGTATATTTTTTCAAATCAAAATGTTAAATAATTATTTGTTATAACAAACACATTAATACGAACATAAAATTTTAAAGCCTTAAAAAGAGCTCAAAAATCCAAATCTTCAAATTTTCTACGCTTTTATGTTTGTGTGTACAATTTTCAGAAAATAGGAATTCTAAGTAGGCAAATGTTGAAGATTTATGCAAGAAACATTCCAAAACTCAGACTAATTTATCTTTTAAATTCAACGTTTTTACTGATATTGTGTACACAATAGGTACAAAAATGCTACTTATTTATTTTCAAACCGCGTACATATTTTTTTCGAACACGTGCGTCAAACATATCATAAAATACTAATATTTACAATCCGGGAAAACAGACACATTTTGTTAAGAAGAGTTTTTGGTTAAAAAACATATTTTGGCAATTTAAAAATAACCAATTTTTAAAAATCTACCTGCTTTTACAAACATAAACCAAATTGAGGTCATATATGTGCAATGTATTTTAGATCAATAAAATATATTTAATACCCCGGTTAAAATTGTCAATTTATTTTATCGTATTAAAATTATATTTCAATGTCTTTATGCGCATTAAATCTCATATATTAATTATTATTTTGCGACGTAAAACAAGTAAGAAAGTATAGTCGGTCAAGCCCGACCATATAATACCCTACACCCAGTATAAGTTTAAAACAATTTTCAGAAATGGTCCTATTATGTACCGATCATCCAAAAATTTAGTGCCATGACTTCTGTGAATATAAATATTATGTATGTTAGTCTTTATCTTTTAAAAAATTTATGGATGTTAAAGTGAATTTCGGAGAAGGTCTTATATGGGGGTTACGACTAATTGTGAACCGATCATCATAAAAATGGGTCGAATGATTTTTGTATATATGAAACATATTCGTGTTGAATATTATTTGGATACAGAAATTTTTAAGAGAGTTATGCTCTTTAAAGTGATTTTCGAAAGTGGGACCGATCTGCACAAAATTTGTAGATGAGATTTGGCTTCATTTGCCACTCATTTGTGGTGAAATTGGTTTGGTCATTTGCATAATTCAAACATTTATGATCGCTAAACCCCTATTTCGGGAGCACAGGTGAAATAATAGACCGATTTCCACCAGTTTTAATCCCATCCGTCCTTGGGCCGAAAAAATATCACATACCAAATTTTATCGAAATATCTTTTTATTAGGGTGTGTTCTCTGCGCAAAAGCTGTACATGGAGAAACAGCCACCCAGACGGGCCGACATCGTTAAAACGATTCAGGAAGTGATTCTGATTCGACCAATATATGTATATGTTGGACCAATATTTATAGGGGTTACAAACTTCAGCATAAATCCAATATACCCCCCACTATGGTAGCGTATAAATACAAACTTCAAACAAATACTTTTCGGAAGAAGAAGCAAATTCCTCTTCGTGTGTTTCTTCTCTGCTATCTTATTCTCTCATCAATACGCTTAACGAAGTTTTTGTTGTTGGCATTTTCATCAGCGTTGTGAACTTGGGGCGTCTCGTACCTTTGTTGGTGCTTTTTAAATTTTTGTGCGAAAAAATTCCTAGTGCTTTTTTTAATTTTTCTGAAAATGTAAGGAAATCTTTCTATTTACTAATTTTTAATTGCAGTATTTTAATAATTCATTATCATGAAATCTCAACGATGAAAAAGGACCCCATTAAGTGTATTGTAAATACGAATGTATGATAAATGAATACATAATATCAAATTCGTCACATGAATGTTATTGCTAAAGGTGAATAAGTTTGTTTGAAAATAAAATTAACATTTTAAACATGGAAATAAAAATTCTTGTATAGCCTGATGGTTTTAACTGTAGACGAACAACCAGGATTAGAGTCCCAGTGGATCCCTAACAAATTTTATTGAAAAAATTCAAATAGAAGTACTTAAAATAGATAACAAGAATGATTAAAAAAGCACCACTACTCGTGTGTACTGAAATTTGCCCTTTTTACCAATTAGTACTTCAGTTCCGAATAGCATATTGTGACTTAAAAAAAAATAATTTATTTATTTATTTAATAGGAGAAAACACACATTTATCCCTTGGATACTAGTAAAAAAATATTGCACAGATTTGGCTTAGCCTTATATCTAAAGTATTATTATGGTATAAAAAAGAAAAGCAATATTTACGTAAATACTTTACAAAATGCATCTGAAGGAAAACTATTAACAAAAACCTTCAATAGAAAATAATATATAAGTTATGATAATAGGAAATGATAATTTTTAAACTTTTTTGAAAAAGGAATAATATGTTTGTAATATAATTATAATATTATGAGGCTCCAGGTATAGTTATACTATTTAAAACAATAGTTTAAAATGAAATAAGAAAAACAAGTAACAAATATACAAAAAAACAAAAAAATAATACATTAAAGTAATAATATAATAACAATAATAATATAATAACAATAATAATATAATAACAATAAGAAAAATAGTTTTAATACTTAAGATTAATATAATGCAGATATAAGAGGGTTATCCGAAAAAGTACATTTTAATCTAAAACGGTTGGTGAGAATTTCGATAGCTTGTGAAAGAGTATTATTATTACTGATGGCATGTAATCTTATAGTGGAGAAATGCCATGGTAATTTAAGAGCCATTTTTAAAATTTTATTTTGGGCTATTTGCAAGCGCTTTACATGAGTCTTTGTAGAATTGCCCCAGATTGGACATCCATAGAGGATTATTGCCTGAAAAATAGTTTTCACGATTAAAATTTTATTTGAGTTACTAAGAAGAGACTTTCTATTTATGAATGGATATATAATAATATTGTACTTATTAACTTTATTAATAACATGGCTTATATGAGAGTTAAAAGTTAACTTTGAGTCCAAGTAGATACCTAGATATCTAATATTATCTGACCAATTAATACTGCTGCCCAAGAGAATTAAATTTGAATTAGGTAAATAACAAGATTTTCTTTTTCTAGTAAAAAAGATAGCTTGAGTCTTCTCTGGATTAATTTTTATTTTCCATTGGACAAAATACTCATCCAATCGGTCCAAAGAACATTGAAGTTCGGTCAGAATATTCTGACTGAGTTCATGAGTGAAATAAACTGCCAGATCATCAGCATAAGCAGCGAATTTGCATGGACTAATTGAGGGCATGTCAGCACAAAAGATATTGTATAGTATTGGACCAAGGACTGATCCCTGCGGAACCTCCGCAGAGATATTGATCAGATCCGAGAAACAATTCCCAACAGAAACACAAAAATACCTGTCTTTAAGAAAATTACTAATTAGTTTTACCAAATATAATGGAAAATTAAACTGAGTGAGTTTGTATACTAAGCCGTTATGCCACACCGAGTCGAAAGCCTTTTCAACATCGAGTAGCACAAGAGCTGTGGATTGGCCTGATAGAAGGCCAGATTTTATATCATTGCAAATTCTTTTTACCTGATGAATAGTAGAGTGGGATCTTCTGAAGCCGAATTGTTCATCTGGTAATATGTGGTTATTGTTGAGAAATTTCTGAATCTTAACATTTAATATAATTTCCAAAATTTTTCCTAGACCACTTAACAAACTGATTGGTCTATAGTTTTCAGGTTTATTAGGAGCTTTAACAGGTTTATGTATAGGAACTATTTTAGCAGTTTTCCATGTTTTAGGAAAGTATTGATTACTCAAACAAGAATTGTACATATTTGTAAGAAAACTCAGCGCAATTTTCGGCAGGTTTTTTAACATCATATTGTTTATGTCATCCAATCCACAAGATTTTCTAGTTCTAAGGTTATTAATAATATCCTCAACATCAGTAACAGTGACCTGCTCTGAAGAAGGAGTAGATACATCTAATGATTCAAAAAAGTCAACAGCTTGATTAACAATATTTATGTGGCCATCCGTCCCCAGATTTTCTGAAACTCTATGATTGAGTTCAAAAACCTTAGCAAATGCATTTGCTTTGTCTTCGTCACAAACTAAAGTGCCATCATTTGTCTGAAGTGAATGACAATTATTTGTCTTTCTCTTCAGGATTTTTGCAACATTCCAGAAAGGCTTAGATCCCTTGTCCATTGTAGATAATTTAGTATTCCATTGGCGATTTCTGTATGCAAAAATCTCACTTCGAATGAGTGCAGAATATCTGTTAATTGCCAGATAATCAGAAATCTGCCTATACCTTACCCAGTCCCTACGGAAATGATTCCTGAGTTTAATTAATTGTAATATATATTTAGGAAGCTGAACGAAATTAGTTTTTGGGGGAGATTTTGGAACTGATTGCCTAACAGAATCTAATAAAATATATGTAAAATATTCGACGTTACTATCTATAGCCTCAGGAGAGTTCGAATTAGAATCCATTATTGTATTGTGTAGAGAGTTATTTATAACACGTTTGTAATTCCCCCAATTTGCACGTCCAAAATTGTAAATCATATTTTCAATTACAGGTATAGTTGAAGAGATATAGAAGGAAACTGGCAAGTGATCAGAACTTAAGTCATTTATGGTAAGAGGGTTGGAAATAAATTGTGGTATATTGGTAAGAATTAAGTCAAGAGTAGAAGGATTAATGTTTGTATTAGACGGAATATAAGTGGGAGAATTTGGAAATAAAATTGATACGGGTGAGAAATATGTGAATTCGTTAAGAATTTTGCCCCATTGGTTGGCTCGCAAACAGTTCCAATTTTTATGTCTGGAGTTGAAATCACCACAAATCAAATACTTATTGTTTGTACTGAGAAGTTTACGTAAATCACTTTTAAATTTGGACCTGAGAGCGCTGTTATTCTGCCCTCCAGGAAAATAAACACTGTGAATATTTATAGAAAAACCATTCGCCACATTTATCTTAATACCTACATTTTCAATAACATGAGTTATAATTTTGGGAATTACTGTGAAAGTAATTCTTTTTTTTCACAAGTATGGCAACCCCACCACCGTTTTGACATATACGATCCTCTCTTATACATGAATAATTTGGGTGATTTGACTGAGTGAGCCAAGTCTCACTTAAGAGACAAATATCTATATCATGAGTATTTAACAAATTAATAAATTCAGCTATTTTATTACGGATACTTCTACAGTTCCAAAAAATAATTTTTATATTAGTCATAGCCATGTTTTATACATTTTTATAAACAAACTTAAAAGCTAATTGAGTTATAACACTAAATTGTTCTTGTTTATTTTTGCATTCGCTTAGTTTTGTGATCAATTCCATTGTGAGATCAATAAATTCATGCTCAGAGAATAGATCTCTCTGAGAATTATTAACGGTATTATTATTATTATTATTATTATTATTTAAATTAGAGTAATTTGTTTTTGTAGCATTACTGTAACCATTGTGTGGTCTTATGTTTTGTTGAGATTGCTGAATAGGTAAAGTTGAATTATTATTATTTAAGAGACGCGGGAAATTAAATAAATTGTTGTCAATGTTTGGCTTAATTTGGTTATTTGGTCTCTTTAAATAATTTTGTCGATTAGAAATATTTTGTCTCATTTGAATATATGCAGAGCGACTAGGGCATGTGGGATCTGTAGCTTTGTGATTATTACCGCAGTTAGCACATTGAATCTTCTCTTCGGATTTACAATCGATCGTTTTATGTTTTTCTGCACAATATGCACATCTAGCCTTAACGTTGCACCCCTTTTCCCCGTGGCCGAACATTTGGCACTTCCTACATTGGACCGGTTTGTTTTTTAATTTGCGTTGATATTCCCAAGATATAATAGTGCGAAAAAGAGATCTTACATTTTTTCTGAGATCAATCATTTTTACAGAACCGTTTTTAAAGTAAACGATGTAAATGGTATCACCGTAATTGTGGAATGTTCTCTTAATAAGTTTAACTTCGGTACACTCAAAACCAAGAGAAACTATTTCGTTCTTTACTTGCGTTTCAGTTTTGCCATCAAGGCCGTGAAGAACAACTTTGAATGGTTTATTGTTTTTGCTTTCATGAGTAAAAAATTGACAATTATTTTCACGCAAAATTATTAATATTAAATTATAAGTTTCAATAGTTTCACACAAGATTTTTAAACCAATCGATATTTTTTTAATTAGGTATTTAGTAATACCTTTACTGTTTAATAGTTTTAAAATATCTTCAGTATTTTGAGTTAGCACTTTAATTGGTGATATTTTAATAGCTTGGCTATTTTCGATTTTTTCACTGTCCATTTCAGTTACTTCATCATCATCGTTATCAAAAACTTGCAACGGGGTCCAGAAATTTTTTCTGGACCCAATTTTCTTCACTTTGGCTGAAGACATAGGGTCTTCATCTGTCAACACTAGCGTACGTTTAGTAATTTTTGTAGATTTTATAACAGCGACTTCGAAGAGAAAACACGTCTAGCATAAGCAATAGCCAGAACAAGACTCGAAAAGAATTTATGATATTGAAAAAAATGTAGAATTTATTTAATAAACATCTATATATATAAAAATGGCTGGAGCGGTTTGGCTGATCTTTTTTTCTATTCGATTTGAAATTTTCAGATCAAATAATGGTCAGCTAGTTTTAAATAAAAAATTAAATAAAATTTTGGTGCATTTTTTCCAAGTACCAAGTTTTGAAATTTCAAAGTTAACAACGCTGTTCTTCATATACCTACAATGTTTCTTGACAGTATTTACTGCATTTGTTTTTGACGACTATACTTCTGTATAGCCTTTGAAAAATTCTAATTGGTTTTCATTGTGCACTGAAATCTATTTGTGTAGGCATCTAATAGGGACTATTGACAAATATAAACCCATACATATAACTTATCTGTGTAAAATGTTGGTTCAAAATCGATATTTATTGATTTAGATTTTATATGGGGACTTAAATCGGTCCATATTTTGTGATTTCTTTTTGACATGAAACATAGTTTTGCAAAATTTTGTACGATTGCTATTCAATTAGCATTTATGTAACATATAGCCATACTCCGTGTAGAAATTTGTAAAATAGCAAAATAAGGAGAAGAATATAAACTTTTGTGGAGGTTGTCTCATATTTTGGTCCATAACTCGGGTCCTATTTACTGATTGAACATTTTATATACCAAACTGGTTACCAAAGAATGTATGAGAAAATGTTAATTAGCATAGATTCTTATCTCGGTCCTATCGTGTCTATAACTAACGATTTCTTTTAGTGTATCGATTGTGTTGCAGCTTCAGGTAAACTACAATTATAAGGCTTTCAATAATATTCGGATTATTTAAAAGTTACAGACTTTGATGATCGTCATTACAAGCCTCTTAAATAATAAAAATTCCTTCCAACTTGCTATAAAAACGTACTTAAACATATGTATGTATGTATGTACATGTATGTGTATATGTACAGTTTTTTCTATATACAGAAATGGTGGAAATGATTGTCGACAATCGATTCCTTTAATATTTATTGCTTAATAATGCATATCACGTATCAAGTCTTATGTTCGAATAAGTTTTCGTTTGTGTGTATTAGACTCTTCTCGCTATCCTTGTAGGTTTATGTTCCATCAATCCCAGCAATCCACGTGTCTTAGTAGTTCAAGCTGCTTTTGGTAACGTAGCATTTTTAAACGGAATTTTAGTAGTAATATTTCTTTATCGCCAGTTATGCCAGTATGTGTATGTATACATATGTATGTATGTGTACTGAATCGTTTTAGTGTTGGTGTATTGCAATCCATCGGAAGCTGATGCAACACAGCACATTGGCTCTGCCAAGTTTTATTATTCGAAAAGTTGTGGCATTAGCAGCCAGGGACGAGATGGCTTGGGATTGAGTTCCTCAATTGTCTGTTCATCTATATGTCAGTTATTCTTTTAGCTTGAATGCTGCAATAACAGCAACGACAAGTCATTATTTATGTGGGCTCAGCCACAGACTGTTTTTATCGATTCGTCTATTTACGAATACCACTACAATTACTATTACTTCAAATACACAAACACAAAAGCACACACCTACATACATATTACAAATGTAGTATCTAACAAATTTTATGACCAATGTATTCTCGATTTTTTCGCTTCATTTGGTTTCGATATCTTCAACTGATACGAGACGAGTATCTATGAACGTAAATAAAAGAACTTTAATGACATATACAAGCAAACGTGAATATAAAAATAAATAAGTATCTTCTATATTTTACGAAGAGTATCTAAGTACGTTTTGTAAATGCAGGTAGTATCTTTTGTTCATCAATTCATCGACTGAAAAAATTATTTTGTTTTACAACCTGGCATCATCTAATCATAAAATTATCAAAATATCTTCCAAGTTACTGCCGACGAGGAAGGAGGAGTTCATACTTAAGATAATGGCTAAAGAATAATTGAACGAACATTTTCGAAATTCTTACCTCAAGCATTTCATGCTGATGATGTTGATGACGATAATGCTCTACATATATCTAAAACAATCTGTTTAAATTGTTTTTGATACAACAGTTGCTGTTGTTATTTATGCTGTAGATACTTTGTTATTGTCGAGTCGAAGTGAGTAGCAAAACATTGTTAGAAATTGGCAACGTATGCTTTTTAGACAATAATGTTTATAGACAGACTGAAATATATATATATAAACATACAATACCAAGGTGAATTTATACTAGGTCAAAAAGTTGTGTACAAATAGTCACAGTTTATATAAAAACGTTACAAAATTATTTTGTATATGAAAAATTGAATTTTTGTCGCCGTTTTATCTGCGTTAAATAGTTTAAAATTCTATTATATTAAATTATATTAAATAGTGTGTTTGTTTTTGAGTTGTTTTGCTAAAAATGTAAGTTTTTTTGTAAGATAAATATTAAGATTCCTCTTTAAAAGTGAATATTTTTTTTGCTGTAGAAAAATGCGCTGTTGCATCTTATGCCGTAAAAAAGGAGTAGCTGGAGGTGGTCCCTTCTTTAAGGTTCCTCAAGACCCAAGAAAAAGAGAACAGTGGAGTAAGTTATGCCAAAAGAATTTTACTCCAAGCAGCTTTATTTGCATTGACCACTTCTCCCCGTCCGACATTATATATAGAAGGTACAACTTTACTAAAACTTATGTACCTTCTGCATCATTTTTCAGAAACGATTTGTATTCGCCGGCAACACACATGACTCTCCTATCGCACAACCTTCTTTCAGCTCAATATTAGCTTTTACAAAAGTATTCTGACTAACAACACAAAATTCCAGACAGCAATTATCCTCCACTGTCACATTGACCAACAAAATTGCATTAACAATACGACAATTTTGTCCCAACACAGAACAGGTCAACGTTGAACCGGCGCCGACTACACTATTTTTGGCTTTTGTAGATATTATTTTTATGGAAGATATATGTATATATTTAATTTCACCATGGATACGACTGTCTATAATTTCCTCATTAATCAAAATGCCCCGAAAAAAATCATAACGAGTTTCGAAATTTTTAAAGAAAATAAAATTTTTCTGTTTTTTATCAATGTTTTGTGTTTTTATGCCAGATGTTTTTGACAGTAGTGAAAGTTTTTACACAAACAAAAATGCCTGTTGTTCTTGCCTTGTTGTAATTGTTGTAGCAATGCTGTCACTTATGGTGTTTTCTTTTCTGAAATAAAATGTTACACCTTTATTATGTACATTTTTATAATGTTTACCCCACATTTTAAAGATGTCGCATTTTTAATGGTCAGAATAGAACATAAAATTACAACAGTGTAACACTTTTTTTTCATGTACAGCTGCTTTTGTTTTTTTTGTTAAAAAAGAAGAAGCAGATAGCTCCCTGGTAAGATCGCTTGAAATAAGACAATGAATATTTATCAAAAAGACCAATGGCACCTTCCCGACTAACAAGCAAATTCTTCTTAAACTATAAAAATTATATATATAAACATACATTACATATATAAGAAGTAGGAGATATTGTCCTATGAAATTTGACATACATCAATTTCAGAGTATTCATTAATTACGTTCTCTACAAAGCCTTTCACTCGCGGTTGTGGATTTCTTTCCATAAACATATAAAATATTTTATCATCATCAGATGATGAAGATGAATCCAACAAGTCGTCCAAAATTTTTTCAGCACATAAAAAAGTAGTAATATTTTCCATTTTGTATATTTTTTTTGTTTCTTAACACAAATACATATTCATAAACAAAACAAGTGTCAGCTGCAGCGATGCCAACTTAGCCCTTTTCGGGCTAGATTTAGCAGGATTTTAGTCACTCAAAACGCGAAAAAAAAAGAAAATTGGATGTGGTATTATATGGATTATTTTCCATTTTCAAATTTTCCTTTTTTCAAAAATGTTTATACGTTTTGAGTCTCAAAAGTTGGCATCACTGGTCAGCTGTTTTATCGTGCGATTCTCCCCCTCTAAAAATACAGAGTGTGAAAGGTGCACCATTTTTTTAATTTATAGTGTGACATTTATAGAAAAGAACACACTACACTACGGCAGTGTTTACATTTTTTTAGAAAAGAACACAAAAAAATTAAAAAAGATGCGAAATGGGAAAAACGTGTAACATTTTTGCCAGAAAAGAAAACGCCATTAGTATTTAATTTCACCATGTACAATACTAAAACTATCGATTTACAGGGCATGTACAATTTGTTGTAAACACAATTCGATGTTAGATCTTCGTACCTATAAAAATTTTTTTGTTTTATATAGCTTATAATTTTTTATTGGCGAATATCATAAATTGAAATACTTAAAAATTTTATGATTAATAAACCTGTTACAGGAATAACTGAAATTATTCCACCTGTAACGATAATAATAAATCGTAATTGTAAATACTAGGTATACCATTACCTTTAAAAACTGTTACCAGTATTCAGTAAATATTTTAAATTTAGATTTTAAAAAGTTCTAAGACCATTTAGTTATGTCTGTCCGACAGTCTGTTCAAGGTACCATAGGGCATAGAAGCTCTTACCAAGAGATATATACAACTTATATTTTCTGTTGATAAAAAATGTTTGGCATAGAAAATATGAAGTTTAATAAAATTACCATCCGCCGGTGCTTTTAAAGCAGATAAAACAGGATAGGTCATAAATTATATATAAAATTAACCACAGGCTGAATCAGATAAATGTTTTATATAAAATTCATTAACCCTTGCAGGACCATAAGCTTCTGGGAACTTTCCCTTATTCTCTTGATATGAAATAAGCTTGTGAGAATCCGACTAATGCAAAACCATTCGAAAATGTGAAAAAAATTTCGTATACGAGTTGTTTATGGGACACATGTTTTTTTTTTATTATACATATGTTTTTCAATAAAAGTTAAATTTTTAGTTTAAATAATTTTGATGTTCTGGGAAACAATTACGGTTAATAGTAAAACATAAATGCATATTGGATTCATTAGAATAGTTATTAGTGCAATTTTCTGCATTAATTTTTGGGCATTGAACAGATCTCTTTTTTACGTTGGCTTTAAGAATAGAGTGCGAAGAAGCTGGTCTCTTGCTGACAGAGATTTTTGATGACTGCAATATTGGAAATTCTCTCTGACGCGAAGAATAGCCAGCGATTAAATTTCTGGCCACCAAACGTCTAAACTCGAGGGAGTTGAGATTTTTTGTTTTAATTCCGTGAAAATAACATAGGAATTGTGTAAGCCACCGGAGGTAATATTTTATTTTCGATTTGCGGTCTAGTTCATAAAAAGACTTGCGCTCTACTCCACCCATATTCCGTTCAATACTCTTTTCTTCCAGTGTATAGATCAAATTCAAAAAGATATTCGAAAGCAAAGTCACATCTACACCACATCTCAATTCCCCATTTTATTGACCTTTGAGTTTGATCAAGTGTTCATCGACAGCCTGTTTGTATGTGTTGTTCATTGCATTTTGAAATACTTTGTTGAAATGACTTATGACAGGTCTGACCTTAAAAGCCATTTCATTCATGTGTCCTTCTTCATGGTTATTGCTGAAGTGCAAATTTAGACGGATATCTTCAAATGTTTTCTTTGTCATTACATTACTTATGAAGGGTACAACCATATCAGGTTCAGTTGACCACTAATCACGAATGGTAAAACGTGATATGTCATTAGCAGATTGATATAAAGTAAGCAAGTAAGTAAATAGAATACAAATTCTAGGAATTCAGTCACCTGATAAAGTTTTCAAACTTATTGGGGAAGTCCTTTTTTAGTTTTGTTAATATGCCAACTTTCATCACTATGAGCAATTACATTCAAATTCATCAAACGAAAAGTTACCATTGACGACTACAGGGACAGCCATGTCGCTTTTTGTTTTAATAAAGTTATTTTTTTTTTATATATCTCAAAACCGAATTTTTATTTGTAGAAAATTGTTAAATTAAAAAAATTTTTCAATTTGAAAGAAAGAGAAAATTTCGTTTATGATTTAGAGCAGTTTAAATATCCCGTTTACGGTATGTGCAAAACTTTCTTTTTAGCTCTTAAAAAACATTTATAAATTGTTTTTTTCACACAAATTTTTTATACATTTTAAAACCCCATTATTTAACTTTGCATTAAGATAAAAATGTCAATACTTTTAGTATTAGTTTATTTTTAACGTATATTTTTTATTTTGGGACACATATGTATGTATGTCCCCTGATCGTCAAAGGGTTAAAATCTTTACCCGAATTATATGCTTGATGGCTATATAATATTTAGTAGAGTAAATAATGAATATTGACGGCCCTCTCCACTTCATTCTGACCAAGCCATTTTTACGCACAAATTTATGTATCTTCAATATAAGTCACGCTATTACCGTGATATAAGTTTGAATTTGTGCTGGTGTTTATTATTTTGAGCATATATTATTTTTTCATGTGGTTTCAGAAACAAATATTTGATCAAAGAGATTGTATTTTAAAAGTACAAGTGACTTAATGGAACGTTTCTTTTAATTTGTTTACTTTTTAAAGAAGGCCCTTGTTAACGCTCCAGATACTTCATACATAAAAGATAGCTATGAAATAAATTTGTATTTTTAAGAGTTTGTTTGTGTTTAATACTGTGTCCGAGAGCATGAACTTGCAATTGAATGGTAGTGGTTAGTGTGAGTTTGTGTTTGTCCAGTAAAACTAAATATAAATACTTTTTGTTATTTTTAAACAAAAAACAAACAAACGAAAATACATATTTGAATAAATAAATGGGACACGAGGGATTTTTGAGTTTGTCCATAAAAGGTTTAAATAAACGCGACTATTTAAATTATTTTATTGTACTGCCTCAAATAAAACAAAAGTGGAAAAGTAGAACAAAATAGTAAACGAATTTTTTTTAAATGAATGTGTTGGTTAGATGTGTATGGGTTTTGTTTTGCCACAATTGTAACAAACGGACAAACTAATAAATTATTCCCTTAAAGACTATTCGTAGCTGTTTGTGTATTCTCAACACATAAAATCGTTTGAACGTTGTAAATGAGTGACGTTGGAAGTGTGGTAGAACGGAAGGAAGGAAGAAAGGAAGGGAAAGAGCTTGAACACATAATACAATCAATTGGTCCTTTGATTACAAATGTAGCGGGGGACTATTGTCATTAATGAGTTTGTTGATGGTGAAGAGTTGAATGTCTGTACATTTATTTTGATATTGATTGGGCGGTCTACACAAACATACTAGTAATTTTATATAACACAATATGTACATTGTACATATATGCATGTATGTACACTATGGTGTTTTTTGAGTGATTTTTTTAGAATTTCTAGCAGCTGGTTATATTAAGGTGTTACTTGATATAATAATCCAACGCAGACCATTTTAGACTAAACTTACAATGTTAAGCCGTGCCGCAGTGTCTGCGAAATTCGCAAATGCGTTTCAAAGACCTTAAATTCATTCAGTATAAAATTCTATAAGGAAGACGATTTAACTACCTACGTGTCCGCCCATCTGTCTATCTATTTAAAGGATAGACGATAGGAGCTACACTATATATATTATTCGTGCTCTGAAAGAAATAAAATAGGTGGTTGGCTATGAAATTTTACACATGAATCGGAAAAAGTTTTAGAACAATATTAAAGACATTTTTTGAATAAACTTCCTTATCAAAACATTCTTCAGTTCCTAGAGCACAAAACTCTGTGCTCGAACTTGAGTTTGGTAAAAATATCGCCATATCATCAAGAAAAGCAATTAAACAGTAACAAATACGTAATAACTAACGCATTGAGAGTTCTAGCGCAAATATATTGTTACGTTTTTACCTTTTAAAAACGGCGGTTAATTTCCTTTAAATAAATCGGATTCTTTTTTAATTGCAAATTAAAAGCGTCAAGTAGTCTCAAGAGAATTAACGAGTCTTTATTTATTTAAATGTACACAAAAACAATTAAAAATGAACACTGTCTTTTCGGTTCAAGAACACACTTAAAGTTTCAGAACACTTTGATGTTTACACAACAATGACTCACAATAAACTGAATTAACTTGATTGGCCCTGTTAGTTTATTTATACAGCAATCATAATTTCTGGAAGGTTCGAAACTAATGGTGTTTTCTTTTCTGAAATAAAATGTTACACCTTTATTATGTACATTTTTATAATGTTTACCCCACATTTTAAAGATGTCGCATTTTTAATGGTCAGAATAGAACATAAAATTACAACAGTGTAACACTTTTTTTCATGTCCAGCTGTTTTTGTTTTTTTTTGTTAAAAAAAGAAGAAGCAGGGAGCTAGGTAAGATCGCTTGAAATAAGATAATGAATATTTATCAAAAAGACCAATGACACCTTCCCGACTAATACGCAAATTCTTCTTAAACTATAAAAATTATATATATAAACATACATTACATATATAAGAAGTAGGAGATATTGTCCTATGAAATTTGACATACATCAACTTCAGAGTATTCATTAATTACGTTCTTTACAAAGCCTTTCACTAGCGGTTGTGGATTTCTTTCCATAATCATATAAAATATTTTATCATCATCAGATGATGAAGATGAATCCAACAAGTCGTCCAAAATTTTTTCAGCACATAAAAAAGTAGTAATATTTTATATATTTTTTTTGTTTCTTAACACAAATACACATTCATAAACAAAACAAATGTCAGCTGCTGCAATGCCAACTTAGCCCTTTTCGGGCTAGATTTAGCCGGATTTTAGTCACTCAAAACGCGAAAAAAAAGAAAATTGGATGTGGTTTTATATGGATTTTTTTCCATTTAGCCCTTTTTTCAAAAATGTTTACGCGTTTTGAGTCTCAAAAGTTGGCATCACTGGTCAGTTGTTTTATCGTGCGATTCTCCCCCTCTAAAAATACAGAGTGTGAAAGGTGCACCATTTTTTAAATTTATAGTGTGACATTTAAAGAAAAGAACACACTACACTTTAGCAGTGTTGACATTTTTTCAGAAAAGAACACAAAAAAATTAAAAAAGATGCGAAATGGGAAAAACGTGTAACATTTTTGCCAGAAAAGAAAACGCCATTAATGTTGCCATATTGCTTTATAACAGGGTGTTCTCAATAAAGTTGTATGTCGATAAACACGCCATCTGTTGATAAAGATGTTGTATGTTGATGGACAAGCTGTATGTTGATACCGACCGTTAAATTTAAATTGATATACAGTTTTGTAACAATATTTAGGTATATTGTACTAATAGTAAAGGAGGACAGAAGCTTTCAGAAAATATTATTTTCGACTACCTGTTAGAATTCAAGATGAAAGTATACCACCTCTGGTTTGCAAAGCATTTTAGAATTGTACAAACAATTCATATTATTTTGTTATGAAGCAAATAAGAAATTAAAGAAAATCATACCTATTAATCTAATCTAAGAGATATTTAAGTTTTTATTTTTCGCAATTATCTTCGGTAACAGCTGTCTACAATTTGTTTTTAAAATTTAATTTCTTCTCATTTCTAAAATGTAAACTCAGAAAATCAAAAATGATTTATTTTATATTAATCTCAAAGATTTTATACAAAATGTATAATGCTTGATAAGAAATAGATTTAAAAATTACTAATAAAACAATTTCTAAATTTCGCATTTATGAAAAATGTCACATCAAGATTATACAAATTTCTTACAAATTATAATTAATAATTTTATAATTGCTTAAAAATTATAAATTAATTTTCTTTGTTATATGTATATTGAAACCATAGCAATCTTTTTATTGTTCACAGCTATCAGTTGTCAAGTTTTACATTTTCTAAAATCTTATATTCATATTTTGCAATCGGACAAGTAGCTTATAAAATACATATTCATTACCACTAATTTTTCGATAGACTCGACTGTCTGACGGTACAGAAATGAAATAGGAAAAACTTCAAGAAGTTCTTCTTCCATTGTCATTGAATATTATATTATCGCCCATGTTCTGAAAAACGCAAAACGCTTAAAATTGGCGTTTTCGATTTGAAAACGCTAAAGAGGTGTTCGACAAACGAATACGCTAGAAATTTGGCGTTTTCAAACCGCTATTGTATACTGAAGTGTTCTGGCTTATTTTATTGAAACTGCACTTTTCTTTAAGCTAAAGCTTGTAACATTTTTCCACAATTTTAATTAAAAACATGAAATTTAAAAATTTTCTTTGATTTTGTCAATTGTCTGTTTCAATTGTTTACTTTTGAACTAGCGATTTGTGTAAAACGCTGATCAACTTGATGTTCGAAAATTAATGTAGTGCATTTTAATTTGAAATTTATTTATTTGTTTACGTTATTTTATGACAAAACATCTGTTTTTATTGTTCAAACATAGCTTCGAAAAATGGCAAAACACTAGCAAATCGTAGCGATTTCAGAACAGGTCAAAATGCGTTTTGCGATTTGAAAACGCTGCGTTGTTCAGAACATTTATGTAAATCTTAGTGCATACGACTGTGTATATTTTTATTTTATTTTGAATATTTGTTTTTATAATAAATAGCAGAGTTCTTAGAAATTAATATTAAAACTATGTACAAGGGAAATAGATTTCAGCAACAATCGATTTTATATTTAATCCTATAGTATTGATTAATATGTATATGAATTATTAATAAAATCAGATTAGATCAGATTGTGTCGAATGACGATTGAAGTCTACAAATATGTTATGTAATTATGACTGTTTTTTTTTATCAATTAATATGAAATAAATAAATAATTCAATATAAGTAAAAGTTAAAAAGAAAACCGGAGTATTTTTAGAGGCAGTGAATACTTGTATAAGAAATATTTAAGGAAACGTCCTGAGGTACTTAATTTATTATTAAATAAACAAATTTTTTTGGAAATTTTTAGTGTGTATTCATTTGAATACTTTAGACTTTTTCACCGCTTAAACTAACAATATTATAGTAATTGTGATCGGGAAACCGTTCCAATTCTATATAATCCATTTCCGTGTGCAGAAGTTTGTCAAGCATTTTCACTAATTCTCCAAATGAAGGCCGTTCGTTGGGATCCTGAGACCAACAGTAATACATGATGTTATAGAGTTCTCGTCTACAATGTTCAGGTTTCTCCAATCGATAGCCATCGCGAACCTTAAAGAAAATCGAGAAAGGTTAATTTCATATTTTAAAAAAGCAGCAATAATATTCAAATTTACTTTGCGCATAACATCAGACGCGGAAATGCCAGGATATGGCGTAGATCCAAGTGTTACAATCTCCCACATCAGTATACCGAAACTCCAAATATCGGATTTAACGGAAAATATATTATCGTAAAGCGACTCAATTGCCATCCATCTAGAAATCATTTTTAAAAGATGTTATGTTAAAATATTGAAATTGCAAAATTAAAACTACGAAATATTTATTGTTCATTTATTTATCATTAAGTATTTCAAATCTGTTAACTATAAAATTTGACGTTAAGAGTTAATTTAAATAAAATTTTATCGTTTTTAGCAATAACGACAATTACCGGTAGCGCAAAGACAATTAAAATGGATTAGTATATATGCTATACATATATACTAATTTTAAGGATGCAGCATTTTATATGAAACCAAGCTGATATTTGAATTAATTTTGGCATTTCTAAAGCAATTATTAGAGCTACAACTTATTTCAGATAAGGTTTATATATGTTAAAAATATACTGGGCGTTAAATATGATCAATTCACACTATATTTGGCGATGTGAGATTCACATGAATTTAAGAGTGTGCGGAAATTAAGGGGTACATAAATCTCTCTCTGAGGGGTTTATATAAGTATACGATCTATGTGTATAAACTTTGTCCTATTGCCAAACGAAATAACCAAATGCTTTTAAAGTCGAAAGCAAGGCCATCCATTCTAGAAATAACGAAGGAACTGATATAACCAATATGTGGGCATGGTATAGGCATGCATGTTGTGGTTACACTGGTTTAGTTTGTATTTCTACGATTGAGAATTTATGATTTACTAGAAAAAGGTATAAATTCTGACTTATCTTATGCACTTTACTTTAAAATTGCAACCTGAAATTCTGTATATTTTTACAATATTTTCATGAATTCAAAATGGCGATTGGTTTATTTTAACAAAATTATTGACCCATTATGTTAAATGTTAAATAACAAATGAAAAATGGACAATGAAGATTGCTGATGACGTCCTTGGCCGGGTAGAAAATGCATTCCAATTTGCCAATTGTTCCAGTACTTTACAATTGATTATTCGAACTATTAGCCTAAATAAAACTTTTCTCTTAAATGAAATTTTATTTGCAACTCATAAATGCATTTATCTTTACAATTCAATACAAAAACAGAATTATTGCTACTTTTTATTATTTCGTAATGGAATGCTTAACACCCAACACGAACTTCATTTGAAATTTATTTGTGCATTTTTAAGGTTTCTGAAAATATGATTGACTCACAACCAGTGTTGCTCATTTTATTTCTAATTTTCGCAATCAGCAAGAATGTAACACCTTTCTGTAGAATAGTGCTTTCCATTAATCTTAATATTTGAAATGTTGCGGAGCAAACTACTGAGAAATCCAAATGGTTAACAATCCGAAGATATTTTCTGTTTAGAATAATAATAATTATAATAATAATAAGGGATGAGCCTAAAGATAAAAAAGACGATTGATTGTATTTCGCAAGTGTCGCAGTGTAGCAAAACTTCCCCCTATGATCCACCTAATTGTTCCCAGTTTCGACCAAATAACACGAACGGCTATTGTTAACAAAAAATGTGCAGTGCATTTTAAAAACAAATCACTGATTTTTATAAGAGAAAATTTATTTAAGTTTATTCATTCAACTTTTTATTTATCTTAGATATTAAGACAATTATGCAACTGTGTTATATGTTAATATGCTTTGTTTAAAAGTTAATTATCCTATTAACTGGCTAACACAATAACTTCACAGACTTGAATTTTCAATACCTATTTTAAATGGTTTGGAAATACATATATAAAATCCTCCAATAAATAAAATGACACCGAAAATTGATATTTGCAAAAATGTGATTCGCTTGCTTTTCGAAATGACTGGTTTAATTATATAATGACTTTTACAATTTCCCTGTGATAATAAAGCTTATAAATTAATTTTATTTATATTTTGTGCACTTTTGTGAACATTTCATGTATGTTTTTTAAATTATATTCAGCCATTTTGCACAAAAAATTGCCGTTTTATGTTACAAAGTCTTGGCAACACTTAAAGCAATACAAAGTTTGTTGTACAAGAGCCAAATGCGATGCAGTACATAATTAAGTATTTTGGGTTGTTCGTCGAATAATTGAAAAAATATTTTTTTTTTTGCATATTCTTTTTTATTGTATCTTCATTTTAAATGAACTAACAATAGGTATTCAAATCCTAAAACTAAAGTTAATTAAGATAAGCCCAGCCAATGCTAGACAAAATCTAGTTTTCAAATTCGATAGGATATAATGAGCAACTTGAATTTATTCATCTGAGAGCGGTGGTGTCCCTCCTTCTCAAACGGCTATGACCGGGATGTTGTAAGATGTCTCGAGCGAGGGGATTTGGATGAGTTTCCAGCTTACCCAAATAAAGGGCCACGTGTTTAGTTATTTCCCATTTGACAAGTGGAACATCAAGATCGTTGTGTATGTTGTTGTTTTTAATATACCAAGGAGCGGTAGTTATCATTCGTAGAATTTTGTTTTGACGGCGTTGAATTTTCTCAATATTGGATTTGGAGGCAGTGCCCCATAACTGGATACCATAGCACCAAATTGGCTTTAAGATTGAGTTGTAGAGTAGAAGCTTACAATCGAGCCGAAGGACGGAGTTTCTGCCGATGAGCCAATGAATTTGGGCTGCTTTCAGTTTCATTTGAGTCAGCTTAGCATCTATATGTGGTTTCCATGTGAGGCGACGGTCCAGATGAATACCAAGATATTTCACGTGTGAGTTTTGAGGCACTATATGGTCATTAATACGAATAGGGGGACATGATTCCCTACGTAGAGTAAATGTTACGTGGGTGCATTTCTGTTCATTTATTTTTATTCCCCATTGTCTTGCCCATTTCTCCACTTGCGTTACGTGGTGCTGTAATTGAATCGAGGCATCTTTTGGATCTTTGTGAGTACTGAAAAATGCCGTATCATCAGCAAATGTTGACGTGTGAATATCATTGTTTGTTGGCATGTCTGCTGTGTACAGCAAGTATAGAATTGGTCCTAAGATACTACCTTGAGGGACGCCAGCATCTATAGGTTGAGGACAGCTTAAATAATCACCTTCTTTAATCATAAACTGACGGTCGATTAAGTATTTCCATAGTAGGTGTTGAAGATTCACCGGCAAGTTCTGCTTTAATTTAGATATCAGGCCTTCATGCCATACTTTGTCGAAAGCTTGAGAGACGTCAATAAAGAGTGCCGAACAGTATCTCTTTTCCTCGGCTTGAGGGTAGTACTCAAGCCGTAAGATGGCATTAAAAATAAAGAGGATTAATCTTTTTGCAATGCGAGGCAGCTCAAAAATCATTTTATTGCTGATTTTATCAAACCCAGGTGCTTTTTTAACATTTAAATTATCAATAGCCTCAACAACCTCCAGATATTGAAATCTTATTTGTACAGGTGGTCTGGCAACAACAGGCGGTAGTTGGCTAATGTCAGTATCCGTATTGGGAGTGAATACATTTTTTAAATGACTTACGAAAAGGTTGCCTTTTTCTTCGTTATTTCGTGCCCAAGATCCGTTCAAAGTACGCAGTGGAGGTTTTGCGATTACGGGTTTTCTCAGATTTCGGACTGCACGCCATAATGAATAATTTGACTGGGAAGTTGCGTCTAGACCTTCCAGATGTTGTTTGAGAGACGCTGCTTTTTGCGCTTCTAGCAAGATCCTAAGGTTTTTGGTACATTCTCTCAACCTAGTTTTAAGTTGGGGCGATCTGTGTTGTTGCCACTCTCTTCGGACTCTCCTTTTTTCAGACAATAGTTGCTCAACATCTGCAGAAAAAACTCTGTTGTACCTATTCGGGCGGTAAGTGGAAGAAGCATGTTCTGCGGCTTTATCGACATGTTCATTAAGACTTTTTATACAGGCATCGATGTCTTCAGCAGTTTTTAACGGGAGTTTCTCTGTGCAGTGAGTGCTGATGTATTTTTTGTATTTTAGCCAATTCAGACGTTTGACAAGAAGTAAGGCATCAGTTACGATTTGCTGAGGACTTCTGATGGTGATTACAGTGGGTGAGTGATCTGAAGAAAGATCCAGTGAAGCCTCGACTTCAATGAGTTCCGGGGATACCCCTTTCGCCACGCCGAAATCGATAACGTCAGGAATTTTTTGCTGGTCAGTTGGCCAATAAGTTGGTTGACTAGTTGAAATCACATTCAGTCCCATTTCAGACAGGGAGTCGTACAAGATACGACCTTTAGGGCTAACGAGTCGTGAGCCCCAGAATGTATGCTTAGCATTGTAGTCGCCAGCCGCTATGAAACGGCTACCTAGTGATTTGTAAAAATCTCTATACTGATCTTTTGTTATTGAAAATCTGGGCGGACAGTAAACTGACGAAATCACGAGGTTTTGACAAAAGTTCTCAATACAGATGTTTGTTGCTTGAAGATAACACTCTGAAAGACCACCCAATGAATGGTGTTTGATTCGCGATTTGACCAATATTGCCGAGCCACCACATGATCTATCTCTGGGGTCCTTGGTGTCGTAGAATGTATAACCACTTATTTTAAAAATGCTTCTCGACGTCATATGAGTCTCGGAAATCAGCATTACATCAATTTTCTTATTAAAAAGAAAATATTCAAGTTCATTTTTGTGTTGGCGTATGCCGTTTGCGTTCCAGAAACATATTTTGAGACAGTTCATGGTCTATTAAGTATGGCCTGCAGTAGCGTGGACTGCATTTTTTGCATCTCCTGCATCATACTTGTCATGCTTGTCATGAAATGGTTCATGGATTGCGCCAGATTCTCCATTATACCTTCAAGACGGCTAAAATTGTGGCTGTTTGTATCATTTATTGGTGATTCATTTTGCAGTGTTGGTTGGTTAGATCTTAGCACGTTGGCATATGAAAATTGGCTAGTGGATGCTTGTACTACGGGGGGAATAATTGTAATAGGTACTTTTGTCGTTTGGGTAGGGGTAGAAGCGGGTTTGTTGATCAAGGAGCGTTTAACGACCTCGAAAACAGGGCAACCCCTGTAGTTGGCAGTGTGGTTTCCACCGCAATTGCTGCATCTTTTTACCCTGGAATCATCCTTAGGTTTATCGCACTTTGAGGTGTCATGAAGATCCCCACAAACAACACAAACAGTAGGCAACTTACAATAAGATTTTGTGTGACTATATTCTTGGCAGTTCGAACACTGTACTGGGCCAGATCGCTTATGAGGTTCTTCCACTGTAACTCTTCGGTGCATTATGAATTTCAAGTCATATATAGGATGTGTTTCATTTTTCTTCAGCTTAACATCACCAGGTTCTAACTCCACTCTAAATAATGGTTGAGGGATCCTATCTCTGTTTCTTATATTTGATACTGCCTTGATTTTAAAGCCTTTGTCGGCCAAACTGCTCTTGATCTCCTCAGGATCAACAAAAGAATCAATTCCCTTAATTACGACTTGTAGACCTTTTGCGCTTTTAAGTTGATACGTGTAAAAATTCTTTTTGCGTCTTTCAAATTCCGAAACTATTCTCCGATAGTCGTTTTCATTATTAACCTGAATCTTTGTTTCATTAATATTGCCACGCTTAATTGGAGTCACATAAAAAGAATTTTCACCAATTAATGAAACTAATATTTTTATAAGTTCGTTTGAATTTTTTTCTCTTAAATATATTGGAGGTGGTTTTACTGGCTTAATCACAGCGTTAGGGACATCATTTTTCTCTTGGAGGATGGCAAAACGATTTTGCGAGCGTGGCTCTTCAGCATTCTTTGATAATTTTGCGGCTGGTGTAATTTCGGCAGATTTTGGGCTTCTGCCTCTCTTCGATACTGTTATATAACGGTCCATTCCTACCTGCGTTTTTTGTTTTTCTTCAACAGCAACTATAGGAGCGGCCTTATTTGTAGGACTTAATGTGCCTTTTGCAGCTGTTGACGTCTCTCCAATATTTGATAACGAGGACCGTGAAGAAGACGGTCCTTCAGTGATTTTTCTATTTAAATTAAATATGCTTTGGGCTAAGTTTGTGCCCTGTTCAACACATTTATTCAAGTTTGGTGCACTTGCACTTAAATTCAGATTTGTGCTTATTTTTGGTTTCACAGTTAAGTAGTTTTTATTAAATTCGGGATTTTTAATGTTCTCATTACTAACACTTGCCGAGCTCAACACGAAATAAGCATTTCGGCTCTGAGGCCCACTCGCACTGTTAGAATTGTTACTCATTCACTGTCTCCCTGTATTTAATTTTCTAGTTTTCAAATAATTAAAAATAAATTATTACAATTTATTAATTTTTTATTGCACCTAGTGCAATTATTTGACTTTGTAAAGTTTTTCACCTATTACGAGTTTTTTTCACTTTTTTATTTAATTTAACTTTTTATACTTTTTCACCTATTACGATTTTTTCACCGAAAATTCAGCCGCACTAAAAGTAACACGTCCGAACAGTTCGATTGATCAAGCACAAAAAAAAAAAAAAAAAAAAAAAAAAAAAAAAAAAAAAAAAATATATGTGTGAATAAATTGTTCAGGCTAGAAAAAAGATTTATTCAAACAATATGTAGTAAACATTTGAGGGGCATGAAAGGTAACAACCATCGCTTCTATCACAACCATTTATGGTCGTATTAGGCCCGTAAGATACCTGGAGGCGTTGGAAACCCTATTTCAGCATCAGTTATTTACCGAAATAACTGTAATTACCGTTACCAAAAAACAAACATATTGTTACATAAATAATTTTATATTAGGAAAAAAACAAATATTATAAATTCATCCGGAGCCGATTTATCGATGTCTATCCGATATCAAACTTTTTAATAAAATTTGTAAATAATGAAAATATATTCATAACATACAAATGTAATCATTAATGATTAAAATATTAGATTTCCACACAAAATCTAAATCATTTCATAATATTAAATTAAATTCAAAAACTTAAACCCTGATAAGTATCATATGTATCATACTCGTATGTAAAATTAGATTCATATCATACTTCAGAATTGTATACCGATCTTAAAATTATTCATCATATTTCTTTTAATGTTCTTTTATTTTTCACAAATATTGTTATTCATATAAATTTTAACGGAAATAAGTTTCATTTATCCGGAAATCATAGTTCGAATTTTTACGACTATCGTCCCAAAATCATGGCTATCCTGGAAAGGGGATAGTTGAAGAAGTAAAGGTGGTGAAAGAAGAAAGCTCTTTATATCACAACTCAGCCATTGCGCATTATGTTTGTTTTTAGTGCAGAATTGCAGCGCCTCTGGTGGTGAGTAGGCGCATTCATGTTAAAGCTTGATTTTATAGCCTTTATTTAATTATTTTACTTCGGTGGCGTTTGAATGCTATACCACCAGAGGAAGGCGCTGTCATAAATATTTGTTATGATAAATAGAAGAAAACTAATAATTATCGGAATCTGATGTTATTTGAGTGGCAGCGGCTTGGAATCGAACCAGGCCTACAAATACCACCTCATGCTTAATGATCAAATGCGCTAACCAATTAAGCTGCAGCACCCTCTAATTTTGGTTTCACCAAATAAATATATTATATTATGTTTGGTAATTTATTTTCCTTTATAGAAATCAATATTTAAAATTTTAAGTCTGTTAGGGATTTATTTTAAAGAAATACAAATTTCCTCTTCTTAACCTATTACCCTCCATGGGTCATATGATGAAGGAGTAATTTCTCCAATACTTATTTTTGTTATTGCATAAAGCTACAGCACAAGTTTCGTTGTCCTAAAGCAACAATACGAAAGATACAAAAAAAACACAAAAATCTTTACAATTTTTTACCCCTTTAGTTTGAATTTCCCAAATGTCTGTTTTTTAAGATTGCTGTCTTTAAATATATATATATATATGTATTTGAAAATTCCAGTCTGCAGATCATTTATTAAGATTAAACAAAAATTCTCTTTTTTTTTAGCAGTTTTTAGCCTTGAAGATGACTTATCTTAGAATAAGTTCTCATACTTTTCTAATACACATTTTTGTGACTATTGAAAGCAAATATGAAAATACTGTTGCTTAATAACAAAGACAATTACTATATAAAAAAATTTAATGTTTTTCCCTTTTTATCCTTGCCTGGTCCCAGTGTTATTGACACTTCCAAGTAAGAATTTATCTATTGTATGTTCCGAATTTCCAAAAAAAGAGTTACCAATTTTACCAGTTTCTACCCATTTTATACTTTCCTGTTTCTAGTCTTGAAAAATATATAACCTATTGAAGCTTCCAAGCAATTGATCCTACAAATTTCAATAAAATCGGTTCAGTCGTTTAGGCGTGATTGCCGAACAAACAAACAAACTTACAAAGACATTTATAATATACTAGCTAAAACCCGGTGTGCTTCGTTACCCGTATCGTAATCAAATAAAAAGTTTAAAGTTAAACAAATATACCGTATTTGCCGGACGATAAGACGTACCCTGATTTTAGGTAAATTTTTCAGAGTAAAAAGGTGCGTCTTATCGTCCGACAAATTAAATCTTATTACATTATCTTATTATGATTTACAATATACAAACAAACAAACACACATTCATTTTTATATATAGATAAGGTTTTCAAATGTATACAAATTTTAACATTTACTTAATATTGTTACTAGTCAGCGCATTGGTGTCCTAAATATTAATGTTGATAGCTGATATAGCTTTCCTATATATAATTTGTCATCAGATCTATGGGAGGTGTCACGCCCACTATTGATAGTCCGCCCATTCTTGTCCTAAATATTAATATTTATGGTAGAATAACCGTACCATATATCTTATTGTATACCATATATTTGATTTATTTTTAATGCCACGCCCCCTATCGCTACTACTCCCATTTTTTCCGCAAATATTTAAACAAACAATGGAATTGCTCATGCAAAATTGGAGTACGATAGCTATTATAGTTTCCTAAGTATTTGATTTTTAAAATTAACTTTGTATGGGAGGTACCACGCCCAGTTAAAATTTCAGACATACAGTAATATACTGTGAAAATTTCAAGCAAATCGGTTCAGCCGTTTAACCGTCTATAGATCCCAAACTAATAATAATAAACATACATACATACAGACACACAATCACTTTTATATACATATATGTATAGTACGAGTACATACATATAATATAATAAATAAACTCACCTGATGGGTAATTTTCCTTCACTTTTACGTTCATAAACCTTTGAAGTGATTACATCACGTGCAAATCCAAAGTCTGCCACTTTGCAAGTGTGATCATCTGCAATCAATATATTTCTAGCGGCCAAATCTCTGTGGATTATCTAAATTAAATGATATAATTATATGAAGTTATAATTTTTACAGATACATCTAAAGTATTATTTAAAAAAATATACAAAATTAAAACAAAAAATCTTATTTAGTATTTCAAAAAAAAAAACATAATAATTTTAATTAAATGTATCTAATAATTAAATTTTTTAATATGAAATACATATGTATGTATATTTACTTATACCCAGAAAAACGAATTAATAAATTAGAACATCGATCCTAGGGACAAGCATTGTGATCAATAAAAGCAGTAGCAAATTGGCGTTATAGAAAACGGAAATTTAAAATTCTTTTTCCTTTTTTTTTGTTGGAAAATTGTAATTATTTTGTAGACACATAGTGATCGAAACATTTTAAAAAGACATTAAAAATCTACACAAATGAAAGCATAATAAAAATTCACAACTTCCTTTAGCGCAAGCAAAGTATTACTCGTGCTATTTATATCAACACTCTCGTATACATACTATGTGTGTATTTGGATTCATAAATGTTTTTTGCAAGTACTATTAGTTGAAGTTGCGATTTTTTCGTGGAATGGAAAGAGCAAAACTTGTAGCATTCATGTTTATTTAACGTGACCAATAAGTTGGCTCTTATTTTGCACTTTTTACGGTTTTAATGAAATTGTTCTCCGTCATCTAAAATAGGATAATGTTTAAGTTGAAGAATCGAGAAGCAATATTTTACAGCAAATTTTCAAAATTTATTTTTGAAAAAAGATCCATTTGAGAATAGTTTTTGTATTTCATTTAACCATAGATGTTCAAATATAAAAATTTTATTGACAGCAACACTAGTGACCACCGTATTCTGAACATGTTGTTATGAAAAAGCATAATTTAAAAAATGTAAATAAAAGTTTTTAATTACATTGGAAAAGTTTAGGCCTGATTAGCTTAAAAAAGGAACATTTAAAAAATGTTGACTTTGGCCAACATTCAACATACAAATAAAATACAATTTTTTTGTTTGGATTTTGCTGATTTAATGAAGAAAGAGTGTATCTAGATTTTGCATTTATTTTCATTAGATAAACCCGAATTTCGAATATTAAATTTCTTTGACATTGGCTTTGACAATGCATTATATTTAAAACCGTAAAACATTTTCCAAATTAAAATTAGCTGATGATGTTTTAACATTCTAAGTTGTTAAATGATTTATGTTTTAATACTCTAAATTGTTATGATTATGAATTTGGCTTGAAGTTAATAAACATTCGTTTAGGTTCTGGTCACGTTACGAATACTTCACTTGATATTCACATGTGTTTAGATGAAAGTATGTGAGTGGATGGATAAAAGGCAACACATGTGAAATATCGCATACAACTAACTGACTTTGCAGTCAAGTTGAAATTTTTGTTCGGATAAAAGTTTATGTATAAACTCTTAATGGTAGGAATCATGCATTCGTAAGGTAGTAAATTTTATAGGTTTAAATAAGCGACAGCAATGCGTTTGCCACAAGGAAGCATCTGAAGTAACATTTTTTTTATTATTTTAAGAAAACTCGTCAACTGTGAATATTTTGTAAAAAACTTTCGAAGGTTTTGGGGAAAGACTGTATAACTGTTGCGCAACGATTTAATAAAAAACTGAAATTGGCGTGATGAATACATACGCACATGTTATGTGGCATTTTGGTCGAGAGTTGAACATGTTTGGGTCGACATTGAAAGAATTTTGTCTTGCTTACGCATTCTCCAATTGATTAATTTTTATAAACTTCGTAAGCTTCCGATACAGTTAGCAGCATATATCGTTTAGCAACAATTTGTCCATCAACAATGAAGGTGTCCTTTTTGGCTGCCGACTGAACGCTAACATCTTCACGCAAGTAAATGTATTTCACTACTTCTAACTTCCTGTCCCATTCAACTTGCGTAGATATTTTCCGGTTCGACATACTTCTGAAATAACTTGAATTTTTTTTTCATATCACTTGGTAATGCCCTTTTATCCTTTTTCATTGCTTTTTCCAGAGTTTGTCTACACGAATACGCTTCATGTTTGTCTTCTTGTTGAGCTTCCTTTTTCTTCTTTTGTCGGTATTCTCTCAACCTTGAGCGTTCTTTTTCTTGCATTTGTTCTAAAACCTTTTTATTTTTCGTTAATGCTAAGCGTCGTTTTCGCATCCTCTCAGCAGCTTTTTCATGTAAAATTTTTAGCTTTTGTGGATCGCTTTTAATTTTATTGATATAACGCTTTTGTTTTTCGTTTTGCGATTTATCACATATTTTAACCATCTACGAAAGTAAATTTGCGCGTTAAGAAAATAAATGCATTGCTTATGAAAAAAATTTACTTACGGTCGCGAACGTACGAAATTTTGCAAATAAAAAAGACTTTATTTAATTGTTGGCCAGAAATTTTTTTAATTACAAATTAGTGACACCGAACTTGATTCAAATGTGTAATATCTGGCACTTGTTGACAGTTAATGCAAAGCAATTAAAATAAAATTATGTTTTCGGTCGCGAACGTAGGATTAAAACATAGATAAGAAACAAAGTAAAAATTTACTGTTAATCGAACTTTTTTGTCCTCGATACACTTTTATCTTCCGAATTGATTGTAATAAATAAATATAAATATTGGTTTATAAATAGCATAAAACAAAATATAAAATTTTTCATTTTCCAGCCCAATTTCCTCATGTAAAACAGCTGAAATATGATATGAACCCATTCTATTATAAAAATATAGACTTTTTTATAATCATAAACAATAAAACACGATGATTATAAACATTTTATTTTTGGATCCTGGTAGACGATTTGCAGGAAAGAAATGCCCATGTGTATAAATTTTTATGTTGACAAAAATTATATGTCATTTGGCCTTTAATTTCTATATTTATAAATTTTAAAATAATAGAATATTAATGATCGTTCTTTAAAAAGCTTCTTAAAAATATTAAGGCATCTAAAGTGTCATCAGATAATCTTGTTCATATAATTTTGACAGTTCTGCAAATTGTGAAAATTACGCATTGAAGTTTTTTTTATTATTTGATAAAAATATTCAATAAATAAACTCACCGCGAATAAAAACATTGTGCTATTATGTCATTAATATCAACTAAAACAATGAATTCAGATGAAGACGATATGAATGATGCAGCTTTTGCCCATTTAGTTTATAACAATTTGTAAACTTAATAGTAAATCAGCTGTTAAATGAAGAAGTTGTTTATATTTTTTTGACATTTAATAGTGCTACCATACTTTTATCATAATTAAATACCAAACACAATTTGAGACTGAAAAAATTAAACCATATTTAAATAAAACTTTAGTTTAAGGAAAAATTAACTAATTTCGTATTTAAATATCAAGTTAAAAACTGGCCATTAGAAGATTATATTGTGAATTTTACAATCTATATGAAATCATAGATTTTTCTACAACATCAAATGTAATTAAATATATTAAATAAAAAAATAAATAAATAATTATAGTATTGATATGATATTGAAAAATAATAACTTATTTTGCGAACGGTTTCGGCAGCCCCGTCCGTGGTAGAGACAATAAATCTAAAACAATTAAATTTTTGAGATTTTGCAATTTTTCTTTTTTGGAATTTGTGGGGCACCTTATTTAAAGTTTTGAATTTTGTTTTCATTTTGGCATTTTTTGTTTTCATTTAGCATATGAATGCAAAATTTTATTAAAAAATACTTGTAAATAGAATTTTTATTTAAGTTTAAACAAATTTTGTTTCCGCACAAAACTCAAAACAAAATATGTTATTTATTTCATATTCAATTCACAGTGAATGTGCATACTGGATTACCTTTTAGAAATTGTAGATCTGTTTATTTTTTACAAATTCTTCCACTGTGCAACGCTTCATTTTATAAAATGAGAACGTTTATTACTACAACAACATTTTTTGGAAATCTTCAAAACATTGTTTACGAAAAAGAATTTTTTAATAATTATGGTTTTATTTCGTATATTATGTAGTTTATTAAATATTTGTATATTATAAAAACATTTCGTAGCCATAACATTATTTAAATTTGGTTTCCAAATATGGACTAGAAAATTTCTTGGTTGGAATACGAAATACTTATGAAATTTTATATTATTATCATTGTTTCAAAATGAAAATATGGGTTCAGAAAATAAAAAGCTAGAGTACAGCTAGAAGAATTTAATTGATGGATTAGCAGCATTTAAAATCATGCCATGTTAAATTACCTTATTTAAAAGGTATTTATATAATTATGAAAATATTTATGCAATATTTTAGAGAAATTAAACAAAAACATGCAATTTTTTCAAAAAAGTTAACAATTTCTTTTAATATTCAGCCCAATCATGAATAAAAATTCCGCGGGAGTTTTTCCCCTTTTCCCTTTTTTCCTATTCAAATTCATTGTTAAAAAAAAGGGAAAAAACTTCCGCGGAATTTTTATTCATGATTGGTCTGATTATGTTTCAAATTTTTGTGGCAGAGAATAAACTAATTCGCTTTTCGTAGATGTTGGGGTTATTAACAACATTAAAAAAATAAACAATTTTTTTTTTGTCCGGTGGTTACTTATTTTGAATAAAGGTAATTCTCGTTTTCTATTTTCGTGATATTTTTGTGTTTGCTTTGGTGATATTCTTAGTAAGTACTTTTCTGTTCATTAGTAAAAAGAATCTCTTGTCAAATGAAATAACACCAAAGATACGTCAGTTTTAAATTTACCATTTTCTACCGCAAAAAGAAAAACAAACTTATATATTTTGTTAACATACCCCTCGTGATGTTAGGTAATCCATTCCCTTGGCAACCTGGTACATAAACGACGTCAAATCACCTGACGTCAGGACATTCGATTTGCCATGTGTATTGCCGTAGTGCCTGTAAAGCGAAACAAGTTTGTAAATAATCAAATCACATACATATTTATAAAAAATACTTGTGTATTTGTCTAGTCTTAATATCACAAGAATAAATCCTAATACTATGTTTCCACGACGACTTGAATCACCTGCTTCGCCTTCTGAATCATGTTTATGAATCATGCTGTTTACATGACCAAAAAACTTGATTCGATTTGACAGTTGTCTTTAATAAACAAACAGAATAAAAAAACAGAATTTACAATTTGTGGAAAATAATTTTTTTTTAATGGACAAACAAAAGTGAGTGGAAAAAAAACATACATTCGTGCGTATTTACTTTCTTTACTTCCAGCAACAAGAAAAAAATTTGCTTTGTTTACAATAATATTAAATTTTTACAGCTAGTGCAGATAAACTTGCGATAAAAATTAGAGAAGAGTGCAATTTTTCGTGTTTCGCAAGTTGATTCAATATGAATCTACTTGATTCGCTCTTAAAATTTTATATGGTGAAGCAAGTTTTTTCGCACAAGATTGGGGTGTGAAGCATGAATAGAAAGCGAAGCATGTACCGTGGAAACATAGTATTACAAAATAAATATAACGATAGATTAGAATAAATATATGAATGCGTGTTTAGATAAATATTTATGTAAAATAAAATATAATGGAAAGGATTACAACTACTAAAATTAATTTTTCGATTTCATACAATTATTAAAAGATTCCGAGTTGCAGGAGTGAAATGTATATTTTATGGGTTCTTTGTTAATATAAAAGTTAATGTAAATTCTTACCGTTCTGCTCTTGAACTACGAAGATACGTTTGTAGTTTGCCACCATTAACGTATTCGATAATTACAAATATTGGATCTTTCTCAGTGCAGCATCCCAAAAATCGCACTACATTCACATGTGGCTCTAGAGACTTCATCACCTGTATTATAAAACAAATATCTATAAATTAATAAAAATATATAAAATGGGAGATTTTAGGAATTCCTACGAATCAGCAATTTCCGCAAAAAACAAAAAACAAAGTACAAATACATAATTTGTTTTTCATTAACTGGGGAATTAACAAAGAGTTTGTATAAGTAAAAAAAATCTTAAAAGCTTTTTGGGAATCAGTTATGTTTATCAGACTTTGTTCCATATTGTTTAGATATTTATTTAGATATTCTATTTACTATTATTTTATACATTGTTTGAAAGACAATTTTACGACCAAAATAATTTATTTAAATGTTTTGAAATTTTATCTAGTTTCGACCATTTATAATTGATGTAATTACCAATGATTTTTGTGTATATTTAAATAATATATATAAAATTTTAAGTCTCTACCGATATTTATATTAATGACTTTTTTGTATGTGGTCCTTATATCGGTGCAATTATGGACCGACCATCATTGAGTGCAACAATTTATATATCTATAAGAATTATATCGTAGACAGACGACAGAGTTATACTATGTTTCCACGACGACTTGAATCACCTGCTAATAAACTTGATTCGATTTGACAGTTGTCTTTAATAAACAAACAGAATAAAAAACAACAGAATTTACAATTTGTGGAAAATAATTTTTTTTAATGGACAAACAAAAGTGAGTGGAAATTAGTTAGCTTATTTGAAAAAACATACATTCGTGCGTATTTACTTTCTTTACTTCCAGCAACAAGAAAATAATTTGCTTTGTTTACAATAATATTAAATTTTTACAGCTAGTGCAGATAAACTTGCGATAAAAATTAGAGAAGAGTGCAATTTTTCGTGCTTCGCAAGTAGATTCAATATGAATCTACTTGATTCGCTCTTAAAATTTTGTATGGTGAAGAAAGTTGTTTCGCACATGATTGGGGTGTGAAGCATGAATAGAGAGCGAAGCATGTGCCGTGGAAACATAGTATTAATGCGCATTAAAATCTCACTAATTTGAATTAAGATTTTACCGTGACAGACGACAGTTTCTGCATTTAAACTGCATTTAGGTAACAGCTGTTTGTTTGTAAACAACTATTTAATTATGGAAAAATTTGTTTGGCATTTGCTGAAAAAACAGTATTTGTTTGAAAAAAAGCTGAAATTACTTTTGCTGAAACTGTTTCATAATGCAAAACTTGTTCATGCACTAGCAACCATCAACCTGAACGTGTTGTTACATGTGGGGACCGCAGTGGGACACTCTGAAATAAGAGAAAGGCAATTGTGGAAATCTATTTTTATTATTTTAATTTTACAATTGTCTTCTTCTTCTTTTAGAATAGTAAACAATTTGATAACATATTATTGATTTTCGACGATGTTGCCATATTGAAATAGCTAAGGAGTATAAATTCAGTTTGATTTTGTGATTTACGTCTAATACTATGTTTCCACGGTACATGCTTCGCTCTCTATTCATGCTTCACACCCCAATCATGTGCGAAACAACTTGCTTCACCATACAAAATTTTAAGAGCGAATCAAGTAGATTCATATTGAATCTACTTGCGAAGCACGAAAAATTGCACTCTTCTCTAAGTTTTATCGCAAGTTTATCTGCACTAGCTGTAAAAATGTAATATTATTGTAAACAAAGCAAATTATTTTCTTTTTGCTGAAAGTAAAGAAAGTAAATACGTACGAATGTATGCTTTTTTTCATATATGTAAGCTAACTAATTTTCACTCAGTTTTTTTGCCCATTAAAAAAAATATTTTCCACAAATTGTAAATTCTGTTTTTTTTTATTCTGTTTATTTATTAAAAACAACTGTCAAATCGAATCAAGTTTTTTTGTCATGTAAACAGCATTATTCTTAAACATGATTCAGAGAGCGATGCAGGTGATTCAAGTCGTCGTGGAAACATAGTATAACTTAATGCGCATTAAGATAGGATAATTCACGAGTTAATTTGAATTAAGACTGTTAATGCAAATTAACTGTGTCGTCTGTCTACGCTATTATTTGTGTCAAATTTTAACCTGGTAACAATATTTATACCAGATTTATACGTATTTAAATAAATTTTAAATTTGGACTTTAAATGGGGTCTATGGTCAAACATGGACGCCTTTTAAAATTGACGTTGCTAATTTTGTCCAAATCGGTTAAAATATGTTAAAAAAACTAGTATTACATAACTACAATAAGCTTAAATAACCATATTCAGAATAAAAAAATATATTATATTTTTCATATCATATAATAATGATCTGATATGCCAACAACTGATAATGTTACTCTAGCAACGTACGCAGATGATACGGCTATAATATCAACAAACAAATCACCAGTTGTAGGGTCATCTATAGTTCAACGGAAATTAAATGTTTTACAACAGTGGTTCCACAAATGGAAAATTGAAACAAATACAGAAAAGTCAAGGCATGTCACATTTTCTTTGCGAAGAGAAGAGTGTCCCCATTGTATTTAAATGGCTTACAAGTACCTAACACAAATTGTGTCAAATACTTAGGAAACGACTTATATGGAAATACCATATTAAAGATAAAAAGAAACATCTAAATATCAAGACTAAAAAAATGTATTGGTTACTAGGACCAAAGTCTCAACTTAGCCTTGAAAACAGAATCAAGTTATACAAAGTTATTTTGAAACCGGTCAGGACCTATGGCATTGAGCTGTGGGGAACGGACATTCACTCAAACGTGGAGATATTGTAGATGCTCCATGGTTTATGACTAACAAACAAATTCATAGAGATAAATTTAGCACTCGATGCATTAATCGACTTAGTAATCATTGTAGCATATTAGAAATTGCCTTGTTAGATGAAACAGATGAAGTTAGAAGACTGAATAGGTTACACGTATTGCATCTCCAATATAGAAAATAAAAGTTTTGTATATAAAATGTTTAATATTAAAAAACTTATTATTTTACAAATAGTATGTATGTAAATAATTTATTAAGCTTATTGAAGTTTAATATCACATGTAATGTATTCCTTTAATTGATCAAATTTACTAAATATTGTAAAATAGATTGTAAATAAAAACTATTGAAAAAATATATAATGATGATCTAATATCATATGAATACTTAGTTGCGAGAAGAAATGTTTCTATCTTGATGTACAAACTCATATTATGGGAATTTGAAATCAATGTGAATAAAGTACTTATAAAACCAAACAAATTTATTTACAACCAATTCAATTGCGATTTTAATACAAGTTAATACTGTTAGCTGTGCGGAATTTGTATACCCACCTTAATAAACCAAATCTACTACTACACTAATAAACTCCAAATAAATCAGTGTTCTCATTATTAAAATGTATGAGAATCTACCCTGCCAACATTTTCTATTGCGGAAGTGACTCAGAAGTGACGCTAAGAAGTTGAAACTCATCTTCTGCGATACCATTTTCTGATCGTAGAAGTGTCTTCCGTATTGAGAAGTTGTACCCCCCGGAAGTAACTTCCAGAAGTCACTTCAGCGTAACTTCAAGAAGTCACTTCAGCGTAACTTCCAGAAGTTATTTTATTCGCCTCTCTTTTGCTTTTGATTTTTGTTTGCCTTTACAGATAATACACTCATATTGACTATGGGATAACAAATATGTAAAAACTACAACAATAACAATAACAAATCGAAACCACACTCTACCACTGACCGACCACAGCAAATGACAAAATAAAACTAATTTCGATGATGTCGAAAACTTCTTTTTGACATTCTTTTCATTTCTTTTATAACGGGGCATGTCAATTTCGGCTGGTGTTGTAAACAACAAACAATCTTCCAAACGTCGTCTGGATGATTAAAAGACGACTGCAATGTAAATTGTTATTGTTATCTTCCAATTAACGTCTGGAAGTGAGTAAGACGTAACGCCTTTGACGATGGACGATGAAAGAAACTTCCAATTGCTGGCAGGGTATGTACATATACATATATATACATACATATACTTCATAGATAGCGGAGTATAAGCATCTGAGTGTGTGTTGGAAAAAGATTCAGAAGAAAACAAGTAAAACAGTAAGACCATATAATAGCCTAAATTTTACCTCGATATCAACACTTGTGAAGGATTTATGCGTGTTAAAGTGATTTGTATAGGAGCTATGTCTGACTATTGACTGGTCGTTATAAAACTAGGTGTCATGATTTCTGTATATGTGAAACATTTTTGTGTTGAATATTATTTGGATACCGACATTTTCAAGAGAATTATGCTTTTTAAAGTGATTTTCGGAAGTGGGGTTATATGGGAGCTATAGTCAATTATGGACTGATCTGCACAAAATTTCTAGGTGGGATTAGGCTTCATGTACAACTTATTTGTGGCAAAATTCAAGACTGATAAAATCTATTTCGAAAGGACATTTGTTCTCATACTATATTTTATGGAAGTATCTTCAAAATTGCGACCTGTACTCTGCGCACACAAGTTTGGACAGCCAGCCAGCCAGACGGACGGACATTGTTTAATCGGGTCAGAAAGTGATTCTTAGTCGATCGGTTACTTTAAGGTGGGTGTTAGACTAATTTTTGAGCGTTTCAAACATCAGCACAAATCCAATATACCCTCTCCACTATGGTTAAGCAATGTATAACATCATCATTATACAAATATAATTGTATATAATTTTTGACTTGACTTATTTGTGTTTATATGTACATATTGAGTACTATTAAAATAATTTTATATGTAAATACAGAATATTGAGAAAAATTGATTGTAAAATAGTTTCGCATTAATCATTGCGTCTTGGAATATTTTCAATGTTTTGTTCGCAAATTTAAGAATTTATTTTACAATGCCTATAATGTACTATGTGTTTAAATATAATTATAATCGATTATTAACAGTCATAATTAAGTTTTTCCCAAGCATTTTTGGCAAAGAAATTCAAAAATTTTCATCTGAAAAAATCACTTTTCGAAGCTTTCCCTATTTAAATGGCAATTATACACACACTTGTGCCTACATATACATGCCAATAAATTCTAAAACTTTCTTACTTACTTATCTTTTTTTTAAGACAGACTGAAATGCCAGAAGAGATTACACGAATATATAATTATATACATATCGCTAACAGCAATGACAAAATGTGTATGTTTTTATACTAATGAGACAAATTTTTGTAATTATTATTTATATTCTTGTTTTGGAAAATGGTTTCGATGTATAAGATTATTAAAAATGTTCCATTAGAAACTCTTCAAAAAAGTACAATTATGTATATTGAATACATCATGTAAAATATACAAGGTGAAAAGCATTTAAAAATCAATACTCAAAACTTAATTTATTCTGCAGAATAAAGGTTTTGTTAAAAATTATATTTTCTTCAAGCTTCTATTCTTCAAAGTTTCTATTTATTTATTTATTATTTATAACTAAACTAAAAACGAAATGTGTGTTTACGACATTTATCACTTTAGGTGACGATATACATATGTATGTATAAGTGCATATTGGGATGTGCTGGTAAATAGTCACAAGTGTGTGTGAATAAAAATATTTGCGGAATGTGGGAATATTTATTTTTGTTCGGTAAAGTAGCACAAAGAAATAAAATGAACTTATATTTAAAGGTGTTTGAGCAGAAGATAATTGCAGTTGCACATTTCAGCCTGGGAGAAGTTCAAAATCAATGATAAGAACAACTAAAACTTATTCCTTCATTTTCTATCACAATAGTAACGTAGATGCCAGGGTTGTTAGGAAGTACGAAAAAAGAACCTGGACCAAAACTTAAATAAGGAATAGTTTATATTCTGATGTGCCATATACTATTTAACCACAACCAAAATATGTACGAGTATAATATAAACTCAGATGGACTGAGGAACGCTAACATTTCTTCACACATATTGATCATTTAATTTTATTGTGTAGAACATGTCAGCCAATAATAGCCAATAATATTTGATCAACTAGAAAATAATTATTTGCAGTTGTATCTTCACAAAAAACTTGTTTATTGTTATCGATTAGAAAACTTTAAATAAAAGCAGAATCAATTATAAACCAATCCTCTCAGTGTTTAATAATATGATTCTAGTGACCGAATAGCGCTTTATATTTTGTTATAAAAATTAAATCACTCATAATAACTTTTATAAAATGATTATTGGTATAACCTTTGATAGTTTTTGTTGTATTTAAATCAAGATTTTCAGGCGTTTAAAAATTTATAATTTTTACGGAAAAAAATAAAAAAAAAATCAGTAATTATTATTAACTCATAAATTCTTCATAAAACGTACATATCTCAATCAAGTCGTTGATTTGAATGCTCTTGTGAGAGACAAATAATTTCAGTTGTGGTTGATCTTAATAACCCTGAAAGAAACCTGGGGTCAAGTGTCTCCAAGTCACCACTTTTATCTACTATTTTGGTAACGGTTTGGCGACATTGTCAACAGCATTGTCACAATGGTTATTATTTTAAAATTATTTTTTCAATTGTGCGCCCCGATAGACTACGCGATAGTGTGCCGGACTATCGTTCAGAGGGTTGGGAGTTCGATTCCCGCCATAGACTCTGGGTGATGTCGAATTTATTTTTAATTAAATAATTTTTTGTATTTTATTTTTTTTTTAATAAAACTCCAAAAATTAGCAAAAAAAAAATGCATTTTTATTTTCTATTTCAGAAAAGTACCAAAAGTTAGACAATGTGGTCCCAAAAGAACTACTTAGTCAGTATTGACGCAGTCTACTGGTAGATTTCGTAGGACAAGCCTGTGCTAAATGTCAAAAGTAGATAGCATTAGTAAGGGTATAATTCGTCAATAGTAATGGAGACATCAGTATAATTTTACTATTGACATTTCTTGCAGGGAACTGTTACTATTTTTCTCTTTTATTTACAATACTTAATGAAATTTGACAGGTTCGGCTGGATACATATCTGTATTTACGTAATAAGTTAGTAAAATGCAATGGGATGTTGTAAATTATGTCAATAAATCAAACTTAAATTCATTTGAACAATATTCATAAACATACATACATGCTGCTTTTGAGGTGTTAATTGCACTGAATAAAGTAAATAATTCCTCAATGCATTTCTTTCATATCAAATGCCCGAAGTAGTTTTTATTGTAAACAATTGTAAAATATGCGACCACAATTGCAATAAACTTGCACAAACATGTCTAAAAGATAATATAAATACCCACTTTACATATTCTAATACACCCGCATGTCTACGATTATTTTTTATATAAAGGGTGGTTCAAAAGCTTTTAAAATGGCAAAAAGTATTAATTATATATTAGACACATACATATTTATTAGCATATTATGAATTTATTATTAATAAAGTAACAAACGCTTCCATTACTTCTGCAACATAATTTCAGTTATGTACTTCGGATTGCTTGACAAATTTGATTTGTATTGATATTTGTTTCAATTGTTAGCTTAATGATTTGCCACACTTTAGACTTTATACTAGTTATTGTCACTACTTTCAAAATGCTAATAACTATGGTCTGATTAAAAATTACGTATGGTGGTGCGTATTACAAAATGTAACTAATCATTCTCGATTCTCAATGAGAAAAAAAGATATGCAATATCATTAATTGATCTGCAGGTCATATATTTTTCTAGCATGCTGGAAACATATGATGAACTTTTGTCAGCATCATTCGAAACTAGATAAATACAAATATGATGTTGAAACTAAAATTGTAACAATAAAAAGAAATCGCAACAAGAACCAGTAAAAACTTTACTTACAGTCAAAAAGGTTAAAACTATAAAACCCAGAAAAGTTACTTGAAATGAATAGAATTAAACATGATTATAGATCGTGACTAGTATTGACAATTAGTTTTCATTATTCTATAATATATTGTTGTAATCAGATATTTTTTTGTTTTTTGGGGTAAAAGTGGCAATACGAGTATTATAACGAACAAAAATGAATAATTTTTCTAGTAGATTTGTTAGTAGTCTGGACGACAATTTCCTATTACTTTTTTAACTTAATTTGTAACGTAAAGTTTTTGCTGGGGATTGCTGTGTCGAGCTTATCATCTTGAAGCAATACATTTCACATTATTAAAGAAGGATTATTAGAAATTCTATTAAATAAAACCTAGTTTCCGTTCGCAGATATCTCGAATTCTTATTAAAGTCATTGAATCCCACAAAAATAAATTTGTTTTACCCAAAATTAAGAAGATAAATAATAACGTATTTTGTCGTACGTCTTTCCGGTTTGTGTGAAAAATTTTCTTTGTTACATGAAAAGGAGGCGATTGGAAGGGGAAGTTATTTTGGAATCACCCTCAATTTTAAAGACTTTAACTCTTTATGCCAAACTCAATAATTATATGCGATAATTTTAAGAACAATTAAAAAAAAAACAATATTAAAACACATTCATTCATATTCAATAAAAGGTTTAATCAAAATATGTCCCTAAGTGTGGATAAAGCGAAAAATAAGATGCGTCTGTCTATGTAGTTATGACACGTAGTGTAGACATAATATTTAAGGCCTATCGATTTAATAGAACTAATGTCTACTCTCGATTAATCCTAACAGTTCGTAATCATATTTTTATATGTATAAAATAATATATTTTTGGAATAGTGTGAAAATTTGCTATGTATAATTTATGATATCATGCATGCACAATTTCTTGTCATTATTAGAAATTTTAAACGATTTATGATGGAGTGATAATCGAAATATTGATTAACACGATTTCTGTGTATTTAAAACTAAGTTGGAGATTTTTTACTCGAAAATACGAAAACATTGCCAAAAAGTAAAAAAAGCTGACAAGAGAAAAACAATTAGTTAGAAAAATAGGTTATTTATTGTTCAAAAAACAGAGTAAGCAATACAAAAAACCAGCAGATTTAAAAATATAAAATATTCATAACTATTCGGTTTTTAAAACTAAACAATAAACAGCGTAACCAATTTCCGGTTTGCAATTAATAGCACCAACATTTTAAGTGTGATTTCTTTTTATATAGAACTTATATGTAGAAATCTGTATAAATGAGACACTATGGTGAACGCAATCAATGTAATAAGTCAGACATTAAAATCAAAGTCATTAATTAAGAAATATCATATACGAGTATATGTACATATCTTTCAAAAGAGGTGCTTCTCAAACGCAGTTATTTAAGGGAATTAGTTAATTAATGTTCAATAAACGTTAGTAGGATATAGCTAAACGTACACAACAACAGTGTTGTTTTAAGCATGATATGAATGTATGTAAATGAGATATTGAATTAATTAAATTATATCTGTACTCATTATTAAGCACATTACATTTAAATATGTATAATAAATACATTAATTTTATTTCTACTCCTTCACAGATTTAACTTGAGTTTAAGTCAGAACATCAACTATATGGAAATGGTGAGTTGCATCAATTAAAGAACAATTTTCTCATTTTCTCGATCTTTTTTAAATCAATAATAAGTTTATGTAAAAATTTTTTTTTAGTAAACATTTTATATTTTTAAACAATAATTTAAATTCAATGTATGTATATGTATCGATACAATTATAGATTTTGTGAATCATAAAATAGCAATTGAAAATCAACCCCGCCAGATTTGTCAAATTTCTATCTCAAAAATAAAATCCACATATTATATTGCTTAATAAATTAATAAAATACAACAGACCATTTAGGAGCAGCTGTACCACCTACGTTTTGAGATTCGAGAGATCGAAAAGGCTATTACTGATTTAAACTCTAAGAAAACCCTGGCATTGACAAAATCAGTAACAAGATGCGTATGGAGCTACCCAGGATAGTAATTAAAATAATACTTTTTATTTTTAACGCCATATTACGCCTTGAATATTATCTACCAGAATAAAAGGTTTCACTAATTACTATGATACCTAGCCGGGAAAACATCACACAAAAGTAAAATCATAGACCCATCAGTCTATTATCGAATTTGATATATTCGAGAGGATACTCATGAACAAGTTATACCCAATCTTAATTGAAAACAATTGTATTCCGAATAATCAATTTGAATTTCGAAGAAAACATAGTACCATCGGCTAAACCCATAAACTGGTAAATATCTTCTCTTTTTATTGACATTTCTCAAGCGTTTGGTAAAGTGTGGCATGATGGTCTAATATACAAGTTGAAACTTGTTCTGAAAAATTAGGAAGACAAAAATTAAGTTTAGTATACAGTCAAAACTCTATATAACGAATTCCAAGGGACTGGATATTTACTTCGCTATAAAGAAAATTCGCTATATAGAAAAGAAAAACAATTTTGTTCCTTTTAAATTTTTTTTTTTTTTGTAGTAGTCAGTTATTTTGATTTGAAGAACACTATTCCACTTTTCTTCTTCAATATTATTTACTGATACATTTAGAGAAGTAAACACAGTATTTAGTAAGTTGGTTTTCATTTTCAAATAGGTACGGAAACCTTGACGATTTTTAAATTTTTGAAGCCAGCCTGACTTGCTTCAAATTCTTCGTGACCCAATGCTTCAGCGATTTGTTTTGCTTTTTCTCTCAGTATTCCTACAACGTGCGGCGAATACCCATTTCAGCATTGATTCGTCAATATCCTCAAAGTTACAAGTTCGAAGTTAAAAGATTATCCTTGTTTTTTAAAATCGTAGATAAGCTACTGGAAGGAATTCCAAATTGTTTAGCAATGCATTTTTTAAGCTTTTTCCTTTTCAACTTCTCTTATGATCAATAGCTTTTTTCACAGTTATAGATATTATGTACTACAGAGATGGTAATGATTCCAGTTGTCACTTGCATAGTTCGGTGGTTCCCCAAAATACACTTTCAATTTTATGGCAAATATAATGGTGTAATTAACCAGGTGGTAGCGTAACAGAACAAAACGACGTCGATTTCTTTATTGTATGCGTGCGTTCGGTTTTGATTACCACTGATGAAAATAATAACGAAAAATTATTTGAATAAATTCGTTATATGGAGATTAAAAACGCTTCAATCTAGAAGTTACGGTCGCAAAAATGCTCTGTTATAAGGAAATATACGCTATAGGGAAATTCGTTATATGGAGAATATAATACACTTAAAGCAGACCTAAAACATAGTGTTCTTATAATTGCTTCGCAATAAAGAAAATTCGTTATATAGGAGTTCGTTATAGAGAGTTTCGACTGTATTTCACATTCAAAAACAAAACTTCAAAAGCCTTTTTTTGTACTTTTATAAGTTTTAACTCAAGAATTTATAATTTAACTAAATGTTTTTAAAACTGTTTATGGATTTAAAATCTTCGTAAGTTAAGGTCTTAATTGAGTCATATGAAATTTGTAGTTGTTAGCTTTTTCTGAAAACTGAAAATCTCTCTAGTATGTACATAACGAGACATTCTAATCTGGAGGTATATTGATTGCTTGAATACAGATTTATTTTCTTGTTAATGTCCTAAAAAAGAAACCTAATCAAGATTACTAAGATTCCAGATATGACCTAACAAGGGTATGAACATATTTGTAATAAATAAACTATTGTATAACCCAATAAAAACTTCACTTACTTTCTTAATTTAAATGACTTAATTTTAATGACTTTCAGAATTCATTATTGCGAAGCTTTATTCGCCAGTTTTTGTATTACTAATTATTCTTATATTGAAGAATTACTTTACACATACATATGTATCTCAAGAAGGTCATAATTATATAGTCAAAAAAAAAAAAAATACTTCAAAGATCATAATTGTAAACATTTCATTTTCTGTTAAAAATGTTAATTTTTATTATTTATACTTCAATCATTATTATATTATAATTTTAAAATTGTAAATCCCTGAAGAAGTTATCCATTGTGATAACGAAATATTGGATATATAAATATATAAATATAAAGAAAATTTGTATATATATAGTACTAAGTGACCTAATGAAAAAAAGAAATTATAGAATATCAAATAAATAGATTTAAAAAAGTTATTATACGATCATAAATCATTATTAGTATCATTTTACAAGAAGTTTGCTTAATAATGGGTGTTTTATTTTTTTGGAGTGATACAACTTTGAGTTGGCATCACTGCTTTATTTGACCACCCATTTAACAGCTGATAGTAGATTTTTTTTAGTTTGCTTCGATATTTCATTATGGATCGACTTACACCAGAGCAACGCGTGCAAATTGTGGAAATTTCAAATCAAAATAATGGTTTTGTTCGTCAAACTTATCGTGACTTCGATCATTTTATGGCGTACATAATCGTCCTTCAGAGCTTCTAATTCGAAGAACAATTAATCGTTTTCGGACCACATTTACTGTTATTGATAATGTGCATCCCATTAGACGCCGAACAGTGTGCACTAAAGAATCTATAGCCGCTGTACAGGAAAGCATTGAAGATGATCCTAATTAATCAATTCGTCGCCGTTCTCAGCAACTGGGGTTGCGTCCTTCCACTTTGTGGAAGATTTTACGCAAAGATCTTGGCTTAAAAGCTTTCAAGATACAACTTGTGCATGAATTAAAGCCAAACGACCATCGTATGCGCCGCCAATTCGGCGAATGGGCTGAAGTACAAATTGATATTGATTCTGAATTTCCATTCAAAATTTTATTTTCCGATGAAGCCCATGTTTGGTTGAATAGGTACGTAAATAAACAGAATTGTCGCATTTGGAGTGAGGAGAATCCACAAGCTTTTGTCGAAACACCATTACATCCACAGAAAATTACTATTTGGTGCGCTTTATGCGCAAATGCTGCGAAAAGGTGCTGAAAAATGGTGTTCCAGATTGGGCTTTCTACGCGCCAGCCGTGGCGGCCACATGACCGATATCATATTTAAGCATTAATGTCATAAAATTTTCTATCCAATAAAGACCGTATCATTGATATCAAAAATATATTACTATGTTTTATTATGATTTAAACTTGTATCACTATATAAAAAACAGCCTTTACATATTTGTTAGGTTTGATTATTTATTCTAAAACATTTACAAGAGAATGAATCAGTCTACAACTATGTATTTTTATAATACTTTTAATTATTTTTTTTAATTATAGAAATAAGTTATAAATTTTTTGTTTGAAATTGGAAAATTATAACGGATGACTTTTGGGACATCTCGAACAAAAATAAGTAATTTTCTTGTATTTTTGTAAGTAGTCTGGACGACAATTTCCAATTACTTTTTAACTTAATTTGTAAGTAAAGTTTTTGCTGGAAAGTTTTAATAAATTATGTACTCGTATTGTTATAAAGTAAACCTGTAACAGCTGTTTGTTATTTTCAATAACCGAATTAGTTTCAGTTTCACAACTGCAATTTATAATTAGTGTTAATAGTTTTTCGACTAAACACAGTAGAATCATTCCGTTGATAACAAATTCCATTACATTATATTTTTATTGAAATGCTTTTCTCTTATCATTCGCAAGGAATCATATACAATTATTTACTTGAAATGCTTCAAATATTTCTGAATAATGTATTCTGCAAACTAAAAAAAAAAACTTTTGTTAAAGTTAACAAAATTGTTAATGAAAGTTTCTTCAGGTAATGATGCATTTCTTCACCTAATTTCATTTGTAGCAGTTCAGTTTGTAACATTGGGTTTGGAGATAAATGCCCGAAATAAGTTAAATTAAGTTGTTTATACGAGTATGTATGTATAGGCAAATTTTGACTAAAAGGAAAACATTGACAAATCCATTCGTTTGTTGCCAAATATTCTTGTGAAGGCTGCCACTTGCGTATTTCTCTTTAAGGATAAAACTTTCTTCAATATAATTTCCTTTTTACACAAATACATACTCACACTCACGCACGGACACACATACTAACAAGCTTTTTTGAAGGAATACAAATAGAAAAGAAATTGTTAACAAAATGTGTTTCATTAGAGTTTTCTCATTAAAAAGTTTTTATACCCACCACCAAAAAGATGGGGGGTATATTAAGTTTGTCATTCCATTTGGAGAACATCGAAATATTGATCGTATGAAGAACCAAAAAGTGTATCTATTATGGGTTCGTACATGATTCTAAGACGATCTAGCCATGCCCATGGTATTAAAAATTGACAACATCGGTCTACTACGATCCGAGTTATAGACCAAAGTTTCAGCCAATTTTGATATATTTCAGATATTTTTTAGTATTTTCTTAAAATATAATGCAGATATGTAATAACATGAAATTCTGCACACTTTATTTTTATTACAGAGAGAAAAATCCAGTTGAAAATTGTAAGAATCAAATGTCTTCCCGGAATATGGCTCTTGGTATATATATTCCTATACAAAAGCAATATTCATACAAAATTTAGCAAAATAAATACCTAGATAAGGGAAATCTTAAAACCGATATGTTTTGCATCGGTCCATATTTCACCATAGCCCTATTCCCTAAATATCTAAAATGCTCATAAATCTCTTGTAAAAATCAGTATCATGTTGAGCCATATTGACAATATCTACAATATAAAGTCTACTCCTGAAAAGAACATTAACCTCTTATAAACATCGACACAAATAATCCACATATGTAAATCATCGTAACGAACTTTCCGGTGATCGGTCATAGCTCCTATATGGGGACCTTTTCCGAAAAACACATTAACCTACGTAAATATCAATATCGAACCAAAATTTTACACAGATCAGTTCGACGTAAGTCAAAATTTTAATATTGGATTTTGTGAAAGCTAGTCCATAATTCTCAATAGATCTTGTTAGCCAGAATAACTGGAATACCAAAAACCGCCACCATAAGACTCAAATATGTACATAGAAATCACAATAAAATATTTTGTGACGATCGTCATATAACATGTAATAGATCCCATATAAGGGATCCGAAAAATAAAATAACTTGTATAAACATCGTTGTCGATACAAAATATAACCCTGACTTGTTTTCTATGAGTTGCTAGAAGTCGTTTTTATTTTCATCCCTCGAGTTCAACTAATTTTCGTGTCTGCTTAATTTTGTGTCTGCTTGTTTTTTCATACTTTAAATTCGGTTTAGTTTTGGTTTGGTTTTGAACAGTGTTGATGCAATTTTTGTTCGTGTTTTGTCTTTTTGGTTTTTTCTCAGATTTTTTGCTATTGTTGTTATTTGTTGCTATTAGTTGAAGAGCAGCCAGCTGCCAACAGGCAATAACAACAAGAACAGTATTGGCAGTAGCAGTAACAAAAAAGCAACAACATCAACATAAGTAAAGAACAAATTTAATTTGTGGCTGGAAATGTGGCAGGTTTTTGCTTTTGGTTCAGGAAGAATGTGTATGAAATTGTCTGGCAGTCAGTCTGACTGTTTCTTATAGTACAAGACCACAAGTGTTACCAAGTATTTGCAGGCCTTGCCATGAACGTTAAATCCTATTCCAACTCCAGTAACCGCCACTGTATGTAGAAAATGTTGTCAATTCTAGCAGCCAGTTGTCAGAAGTAGCAGATAAAAATACCTATCAAAGAACGAAACAAATCAACAACAATAACAACTAAAGCACAACCTAACAGAGGCACAAAAAAATTACAAAAGTTTTGTTGTTTAAATGAGACAAGTTTTTCTTTTAATACCTACTCCAATCTACAACATGCAAAAACAAAACAAAAAACCTGAACGCCTCCGGTTGATAAATTCTACATGTACGAGGTCTGATCAAAAAATAACCGTTATTTTCAAATTTCGTGAGTTACGTATGTTCGATTTTCACATTTTTTTTCTGTTATGTTGGTACACATGTACCAACATCAGCCATTTTGGATTGTCAGTTTGTTTTTGACATACAAAAAGGTTAGTCGTGTTTTGGTGTGCTCTTCGGTTTTTTACTATTCGAAAAAATGGTGCAAAAAAACTGTATTAAGTTTTGTGTAAAAAATTAAATTAAATGCGCAAAGACATTTGAAATTTTGACTGTGGCGTTTGGCGAGTCTACTATGAGCAGAACACAAGTTCAATTGTGGTATAGCCGGTTTAAGGAAGGCCAAGAAGATGTCAATGACGATGCTCGTCCTGTAGCTCGTTTCTGTATTTCTCGCATCGAAAAATTTCTCACATGAAGTGTGAAACAAAAAATGCCATCGTTTTTCGATTTATGAGAAAAAAGTGTTTCTGTACTTGATTGCGAAAACAGACGACGCTGATTCTGTTTTTATTGGAATATTTTCAGTAAGTAAATGTCAAATGCAAGCCCAACGTAAACGATATTGATATACGTTGAATAACAAGACATTCAGTATTTATTAAAAGACTTTTTATACTTAAAGCCTAACGGTTCTTAAGATAAATTGAAATAAATGTAACAAAGAGAATTATTATAAATAAGTAATAAATGCTTGGATTAAAAGTAATAGACAATGGGTGATTCATTATTAAAAGTGGATATATATTTATTATAAAGTACCGAATAGAAGTACTTGGAAAAAGGGTGATGCATTTGCATTAGTCTTTTTATCAGAATCAATTCAATTCAAATAAATTGGAAATGTATAACAAATTCATTTTTCGAGTTAATTCAAATGAATTGGTAAAATGAATTGCAATTCATATTTTAACTCATTTGAATTATTTCAAAATCAATTCAAATGAATTGGGAATGAATTGCAATTCATTTTTTCTAACTCATTTATATTAATTCAAAATCAATTCAATTCAAACGAATTGGAAATGAATTGTTCGCTAAATTCAAATGAATTCATTCAAATTTAATTCAATTCGTTTTTTGGAGAAAAGAATTAATTCAAAATTTTACCAATTCATTGCATGAATGATTCGCGAATTAGTTCAAAAACTAATGATTCGTTTACAACTCTGATATGTATATATTTTGAATTGTGTGTTTTTCGCACCAATTTGAAATGTGAATTTATTGACAGTTCTTGTGAGAATCTTTTCACAAAATATTCTTACAGAAACACTTTTTCTCACATTCTTCTAATAATTGTTGGAAAACTATTTAAAAGACAGATACATATTTCTCGCAAAATAAAGTTACAGAGACACTTGTGTGAGAAAAACCATTTTTTGTTTCATTTTACACTGTTTTTGTGGCAATTCATTAATTCCATGCGAAAAATTTTACAATGCGAAAAATACAGAAACGGCTACTTGTCGCCCCAGCACGTCAACAACCGATGAAAACATTGAAGCAGTGAAGAAAATGAATCACTATCAGAGAGGTTGCTGATGATGTTGGCATATCGTTCGGCTCATATCAAGCAATTTTTACGGATGTTTTAGGCATGAAACGTGCGGCAGCGAAGATTGTTTCAAAATTGCTAAATTTTGAGCAAAAACAACGTCGCATGGACATCGCTCAGGAGCTTTTGAACATCGTCACCGACGAGATTTCCTTAACTAGTGATGAATCATGGGTGTATGGCTATGACATTGAAACCAACCGAAAAAAGCACGTCAAGTTAGGTCAAATGTTAAGGATTGCTCACTGTTTTCTTCGACTGCAATTGCGTGGTGCATCATGAATTCTTGCCACAAAGCCGAGCGGTCAATAAGGAATACTACCATGAAGTTATGAGCCGTTTGCGAGAAGCAATTCATCAGAAACGCGGAAAAACCAATCATAGATTTTGCACCATGATAACGCACCAGCTCACACATCGATGCTTGTGCGTGAGTTTTTGGCCAAAAACAAAACCGTTATCAACCACCGTATTCACCGGACTTGGCCCCCACTGACTTTTTCCTCTTCCGAAAACTGAAGACACCGAAAAATCGAAACAGAAATTGTTGGCGATTCCAAAAAGCGCGTTTCAGAAGTGTGTCGAGGATTGGAAAAACGCTGGCATAAATGTATTATATCTGAGGGGGATTACTTTGAAGGGGACAAAATAGTTATTGATAAATAAATAAATACTTTTTGATAAAATTTAAAATAACGTTTATTTTTTGATCAGACCGCGTATGTAGTTAAATATGAATACGCACATATACACATTCACATTCACTGACACATACATGCATACACGCTTAAACATTTTTAACTTAGATGCGAATATTATAACAAATAAACAAATACACTCACACATGAGCGAGTGCATGTGTGAGTTTGTATATTTGTAGTAGTTAACAAGGTTATACATAAATTAAAACTCTGCATGTATGCGAAAGTGTAATATTTGACAATAAAATATAAATTATATAATATTGTGTGAGTGTGTATGTTACACATTGAAAGAAAAAAAAATAACAACAATAACAACAATCAAAAAACATTATTATGGTTTTGAACTTTTGGCCCATTCCACCTCCATAAAATCATGTACAAACAATGTATGGAGGAAACCATTCAGCATAAACTTCTACTCCTGCAAATAAAGAGATTTTTGTGTGAGTTTGAGTGTATGTATATGTACTTCGTTTGTTTTTGTGTGAATGTACATATGTACATATTTCTATTTTATAATTTATTAGAAACAAAGTTAAAAAGTTTTTTCCTCCGGAAATCTAGTTGTAATTTGTGTACAACTTTCTTTCCATTCGAAGTGATAACGAGTTTCCAAATGAAATTGTCTTTTTCGTCGTACACGTCGTCGACTTAACAATCATTGACGTTGGCGCCCGCCAAACTTTTTGCAGATTTAATACATAGATTTTTTCCGTATATGTACTTATTTTTACGTCATTTGCCAGCTTGTATGAAACCAGACCGAAATCTTTAGATTTGCAATTATATATCCATGTGTGAATGTGTTTTAATATGTGTCTTTATATATTTGTGTTTTATATAACTACACTTGAAATTAGTCCAAATATTTTGTTTGTATTTGTTTTCTCTTGTTTCCCTACAGCAAAATTCATGTAAAATTTTCAACAATTCAAATATGAATGGTGATTGAATGTGAATGTGAATCAAAATTAATGATGCAATGAATGCAATTTATAAATTTTATCAAAGCTTATCACTTAAGCCAACAAATTTATTTTCTATAGAAAACGTTTTGAAATATATTTTATAGAAAAACTGCAGTAGAAACCTGGGGGCTAATTATGGCAGTCGTGATCGAAATTGTTTTCGAATCGAAATTTATTTCGACAGTGCAAAATTTTCTAATGATGGTACTCGATACGAATGTAAAAAACTTAAATAAATACGTATTACAACAATGAATAAAATAAAAGAAAATGTAAACAAAAAACATATGGTTCTGCAAAAATAATACAAGTAAAAGAAAAATTTTTAAAAGCAATTATTTTAAATTAAAAACGGATCCAATTGTGTTTTTTAACTAGTCGTCTTTTGATTCTGACGATATTGAAAACATTAATGACTTATGGCCGAATTCACAGTCTTTAGTTAGCTAATGACAAAGGCTTAACTAATGATTCTTTATTCGCAATGCTTAGTTTGCCATAAGAATAACAAGTATTAGTTAAAGAACAGTTAGTATATTAGTTTACCAATGGTTAACTAATGACTGAGAATTCGGCCATTAAGGAAACAAATAAGAAAACCTCCGACCCCTTAAGATTAACAAATAATGAGTAAGTATAGGTACATATGTATGTATGTTATAATGTATGTATGTATGTGTTTTTCTAGACTCAAAAGACGTTTTAGGCTCACAAAGCAAGCATAGGTAAAATTTATTTTTGATATTTTTGACCTAAAAGTAATAAAATTATTAATATTATGATATTGTTTACTAACATTTTCTTTTTTTTTCTGTTTGCTAAAAAAACGTTATTTCGAATGCTTTTTTTTGCTTACGAGTAAAAACTCGCAAGGTTGCGTTCGAATGATCGTTCGTTATTGAATGCCATCATTAGAAATTTCGATGCATTTAATTACTCAGAATTAATTGGAATGCAATCTATTTTATGGCTTCACCAGAGGATCAACTTGCCTTTCTTGAACGTAATATATTATGTTTGTTTGATCAATCAATTTGCGGAAAAACCAGAACATACAAATAAAACTAATTACTAAATATGTGGACGATCTTTTTGCAATTATCAAAAAACAAGACGAAGAGAAGATTTTAAAAACATTTAACAGTTATCACACAAAATTAAAATTTACCATGGAAAAAGAGGAAAATAATTCAATACCATATCTCGATATGAGGCTACACAGGGAAAATGACAAAATTTTAACAGACTGGTACACTAAATCGATTGCGTCTGGCCGCATTATCAATTTTCACTCTACTCAACCAATGACACAAAAGATAAACACAGCATTAAATATGATTAACAAAGTTTTCCAATTAAGTGATAATAAATTTCTATCAAAAAACATAAACAAAATTAAAGAAATGTTAGTAAAAAACAGTTTTCCGAAAAAGATAATTAATAATTTAATACAGAAAGCCACAAATAAAAACACTGGGGAAATTAGCAATACCCAAAACAATAACACATCTGGCAGCACGAAATTCTACAGCTTAGCATTTATCCCCAAACTTACAGAAAATATACAAATGAGAGAGATAATAAAAGACAACAATATAATATTGGCACACAGAGCAAACAAAACAACGAATTCGCTGTTCACGCAAACAAAAACAAAAATAGAAACAAGGGATAAAAGCAACGTAGTATATGAGATAAAATGTATTGGAAACGACCAAGAAAAGTGTGGAAAAATTTACATAGGCACAACAAAGAGAAGTTTAGGTACGAGAATAGACGAACATGAAGCTGACATTAAAAAGCAAAAACTAACAACAGGTCTCTCTCAACATTGTTTTGATAAAAAACATACGGTCGACCTTGAAAATGTGAGGATCTTAGAAGTAGAAAAGAAAGTTGGGAAAAGGTATACATTGGAAAGTTTAAGAATCCAGCAAAAAGCAGATCAAGTGATGAATAAGAAGGAAGATATAGACGGCGCTAACTCTAACTACATAATAGCAATAATTTAATTTAGTTTAACTTCAACTGTGATATTAGCGATAGGATAATTACTGTAATATTTTATTTTAATTAATTTGCATTAATTTTTTATTAATTGACTCTGTGTTTGTATCGTATGTTAAATGTTGTACAAAAAAGGTGCAATATATTTAAAAATAATGTATAATTGACGAAAAGACTATATGTAAGTGTAATTATTTTATTGTTAAATTTATGGTTGTTTGTTATTAATATTGTTATTTTCCTTTATATATTTATATGGTTGCCAGATTCAATAAAATTAATCCCTGAAGAGGTCGGAAAAATACCGACGAAACGTAGGATTGGAGAAAATGAATTAAACTAGTCTTTTATTTATTTTATAATAATTAAAAATACCTGACCTTGAAAGCCCAATTTAGAAATTTCTAATAAAACATTTAACAAAATCAAAATATAAAAAGGTCGATAAAAATTAAACATTTCAAAATAACTTAATCGGAGGGCCCGCCGAAAAGAAAAGAAGATAATTTAATCAAACACCAAAATGACTAACTTTTTTGCAAATATTAAACTTGAATATGGTACCGAAACCTGCTTATTACTAAAGAAATACTGCAGGGAGACAAAAAGATCAGCCAAACACACAGAAAGACTTAAATTTTTATTAGCCTGCAGGAAAAAGGGCTTAATACCGACACATATAGAAAACGCAACAGGAAATATAGATCAATTATTCACATCGTTTAAAATATCGCAAGAATTACAGAAAGTTAAACACAAATTACAGACTAAAATAATTAACCTAGAAATTAAAGAAACGGGTATTATTATCAGAGATATGAAAAGGGAAATCAATAATATTAGATACAAACTAAAATCAAATATAAGTGATAAAGAATACAGAGATTTCATGCAAAAACAGAAATCTAGATATAAGATCATGGTATCTAATGACAAGAAAACACATTTGCACAAAATACAAGACCTTTGGAAAAAGCAAATGAACAAATACAATTTAAAATATAACCCTGATTGGTTTATTAACAAAACTAATGTACAATTCCCAGAAGACAGTAAATGGCTTCTCTCTCTAGGATCGAAATTCGCACTCCCCATAAACGAGAAAAACTTCTCAACCATCAATCTGATAGCCGATTTAGAACAATGGGTCCAGACTTTGACAGATGATAAAGAAAAAGACGTAATACGATCAAAAATAGCAAATAGAATATTAACGCATAAAAGGACTATGAAAATCAATCAAAAGGACAAATTAATACTAAACATTTATGAAAATACGAAGAGTTTTCTCAGGAAATATAAAGACGAGATTGTTATTACAAAGTCAGACAAGGGTAACAAATCTGTCATTATATATAGAGCAGATTACATGAGACAAATGAACAAATTATTAGAAGATAAATCTACATACAAAACCATACGAGTAGACCCAACACTAAAACTACAAAGGACAAACAACAAACTAATAGCGGATCTATTTAAGGGAGAATATATCACAAGGTACGAGAAAATTAAACTTACATCAAATTCAGCGACAGCTCCCAGATTATATGGACTACCCAAGATTCATAAGCCAGATGTACCATTACGGCCAATATCATCATCAGTAGAAGTACCATGCTACAACCTATCAAAGTATATTGGCAACATTTTGAAAAATATTATATTGGATAAATACAATATAAAAAATTCACCGGAACTAAAGGAAAAATTAAGTGCAATATCTTTGGACAAAGACGAAATATTAATATCTCTAGACGTGGTATCGTTATTTACAAACATACCGATACATTTAGCAATAAGTAATATTATGGCTCAATGGAACGTTCTTAAAAACCACACGAAAATTCCGAGAACACAATTTCTTAATTTACTGAAATTTTGTCTAAACGACAACAATTATTTTATGTTTGGTGACACATTTTATAGCCAAACATACGGCATGCCAATGGGGAATCCATTATCCCCAACAATAGCAGACATTGTCCTGGATACCCTATTGGAACGAACAACTGAGGATTTGCGGAAAAACCAGAACATACAAATAAAACTAATTACTAAATATGTGGACGATCTTTTTGCAATTATCAAAAAACAAGACGAAGAGAAGATTTTAAAAACATTTAACAGTTATCACACAAAATTAAAATTTACCATGGAAAAAGAGGAAAATAATTCAATACCATATCTCGATATGAGGCTACACAGGGAAAATGACAAAATTTTAACAGACTGGTACACTAAATCGATTGCGTCTGGCCGCATTATCAATTTTCACTCTACTCAACCAATGACACAAAAGATAAACACAGCATTAAATATGATTAACAAAGTTTTCCAATTAAGTGATAATAAATTTCTATCAAAAAACATAAACAAAATTAAAGAAATGTTAGTAAAAAACAGTTTTCCGAAAAAGATAATTAATAATTTAATACAGAAAGCCACAAATAAAAACACTGGGGAAATTAGCAATACCCAAAACAATAACACATCTGGCAGCACGAAATTCTACAGCTTAGCATTTATCCCCAAACTTACAGAAAATATACAAATGAGAGAGATAATAAAAGACAACAATATAATATTGGCACACAGAGCAAACAAAACAACGAATTCACTGTTCACGCAAACAAAAACAAAAATAGAAACAAGGGATAAAAGCAACGTAGTATATGAGATAAAATGTATTGGAAACGACCAAGAAAAGTGTGGAAAAATTTACATAGGCACAACAAAGAGAAGTTTAGGTACGAGAATAGACGAACATGAAGCTGACATTAAAAAGCAAAAACTAACAACAGGTCTCTCTCAACATTGTTTTGATAAAAAACATACGGTCGACCTTGAAAATGTGAGGATCTTAGAAGTAGAAAAGAAAGTTGGGAAAAGGTATACATTGGAAAGTTTAAGAATCCAGCAAAAAGCAGATCAAGTGATGAATAAGAAGGAAGATATAGACGGCGCTAACTCTAACTACATAATAGCAATAATTTAATTTAGTTTAACTTCAACTGTGATATTAGCGATAGGATAATTACTGTAATATTTTATTTTAATTAATTTGCATTAATTTTTTATTAATTGACTCTGTGTTTGTATCGTATGTTAAATGTTGTACAAAAAAGGTGCAATATATTTAAAAATAATGTATAATTGACGAAAAGACTATATGTAAGTGTAATTATTTTATTGTTAAATTTATGGTTGTTTGTTATTAATATTGTTATTTTCCTTTATATATTTATATGGTTGCCAGATTCAATAAAATTAATCCCTGAAGAGGTCGGAAAAATACCGACGAAACGTAGGATTGGAGAAAATGAATTAAACTAGTCTTTTATTTATTTTATAATAATTAAAAATACCTGACCTTGAAAGCCCAATTTAGAAATTTCTAATAAAACATTTAACAAAATCAAAATATAAAAAGGTCGATAAAAATTAAACATTTCAAAATAACTTAATCGGAGGGCCCGCCGAAAAGAAAAGAAGATAATTTAATCAAACACCAAAATGACTAACTTTTTTGCAAATATTAAACTTGAATATGGTACCGAAACCTGCTTATTACTAAAGAAATACTGCAGGGAGACAAAAAGATCAGCCAAACACACAGAAAGACTTAAATTTTTATTAGCCTGCAGGAAAAAGGGCTTAATACCGACACATATAGAAAACGCAACAGGAAATATAGATCAATTATTCACATCGTTTAAAATATCGCAAGAATTACAGAAAGTTAAACACAAATTACAGACTAAAATAATTAACCTAGAAATTAAAGAAACGGGTATTATTATCAGAGATATGAAAAGGGAAATCAATAATATTAGATACAAACTAAAATCAAATATAAGTGATAAAGAATACAGAGATTTCATGCAAAAACAGAAATCTAGATATAAGATCATGGTATCTAATGACAAGAAAACACATTTGCACAAAATACAAGACCTTTGGAAAAAGCAAATGAACAAATACAATTTAAAATATAACCCTGATTGGTTTATTAACAAAACTAATGTACAATTCCCAGAAGACAGTAAATGGCTTCTCTCTCTAGGATCGAAATTCGCACTCCCCATAAACGAGAAAAACTTCTCAACCATCAATCTGATAGCCGATTTAGAACAATGGGTCCAGACTTTGACAGATGATAAAGAAAAAGACGTAATACGATCAAAAATAGCAAATAGAATATTAACGCATAAAAGGACTATGAAAATCAATCAAAAGGACAAATTAATACTAAACATTTATGAAAATACGAAGAGTTTTCTCAGGAAATATAAAGACGAGATTGTTATTACAAAGTCAGACAAGGGTAACAAATCTGTCATTATATATAGAGCAGATTACATGAGACAAATGAACAAATTATTAGAAGATAAATCTACATACAAAACCATACGAGTAGACCCAACACTAAAACTACAAAGGACAAACAACAAACTAATAGCGGATCTATTTAAGGGAGAATATATCACAAGGTACGAGAAAATTAAACTTACATCAAATTCAGCGACAGCTCCCAGATTATATGGACTACCCAAGATTCATAAGCCAGATGTACCATTACGGCCAATATCATCATCAGTAGAAGTACCATGCTACAACCTATCAAAGTATATTGGCAACATTTTGAAAAATATTATATTGGATAAATACAATATAAAAAATTCACCGGAACTAAAGGAAAAATTAAGTGCAATATCTTTGGACAAAGACGAAATATTAATATCTCTAGACGTGGTATCGTTATTTACAAACATACCGATACATTTAGCAATAAGTAATATTATGGCTCAATGGAACGTTCTTAAAAACCACACGAAAATTCCGAGAACACAATTTCTTAATTTACTGAAATTTTGTCTAAACGACAACAATTATTTTATGTTTGGTGACACATTTTATAGCCAAACATACGGCATGCCAATGGGGAATCCATTATCCCCAACAATAGCAGACATTGTCCTGGATACCCTATTGGAACGAACAACTGAGGATTTGCGGAAAAACCAGAACATACAAATAAAACTAATTACTAAATATGTGGACGATCTTTTTGCAATTATCAAAAAACAAGACGAAGAGAAGATTTTAAAAACATTTAACAGTTATCACACAAAATTAAAATTTACCATGGAAAAAGAGGAAAATAATTCAATACCATATCTCGATATGAGGCTACACAGGGAAAATGACAAAATTTTAACAGACTGGTACACTAAATCGATTGCGTCTGGCCGCATTATCAATTTTCACTCTACTCAACCAATGACACAAAAGATAAACACAGCATTAAATATGATTAACAAAGTTTTCCAATTAAGTGATAATAAATTTCTATCAAAAAACATAAACAAAATTAAAGAAATGTTAGTAAAAAACAGTTTTCCGAAAAAGATAATTAATAATTTAATACAGAAAGCCACAAATAAAAACACTGGGGAAATTAGCAATACCCAAAACAATAACACATCTGGCAGCACGAAATTCTACAGCTTAGCATTTATCCCCAAACTTACAGAAAATATACAAATGAGAGAGATAATAAAAGACAACAATATAATATTGGCACACAGAGCAAACAAAACAACGAATTCACTGTTCACGCAAACAAAAACAAAAATAGAAACAAGGGATAAAAGCAACGTAGTATATGAGATAAAATGTATTGGAAACGACCAAGAAAAGTGTGGAAAAATTTACATAGGCACAACAAAGAGAAGTTTAGGTACGAGAATAGACGAACATGAAGCTGACATTAAAAAGCAAAAACTAACAACAGGTCTCTCTCAACATTGTTTTGATAAAAAACATACGGTCGACCTTGAAAATGTGAGGATCTTAGAAGTAGAAAAGAAAGTTGGGAAAAGGTATACATTGGAAAGTTTAAGAATCCAGCAAAAAGCAGATCAAGTGATGAATAAGAAGGAAGATATAGACGGCGCTAACTCTAACTACATAATAGCAATAATTTAATTTAGTTTAACTTCAACTGTGATATTAGCGATAGGATAATTACTGTAATATTTTATTTTAATTAATTTGCATTAATTTTTTATTAATTGACTCTGTGTTTGTATCGTATGTTAAATGTTGTACAAAAAAGGTGCAATATATTTAAAAATAATGTATAATTGACGAAAAGACTATATGTAAGTGTAATTATTTTATTGTTAAATTTATGGTTGTTTGTTATTAATATTGTTATTTTCCTTTATATATTTATATGGTTGCCAGATTCAATAAAATTAATCCCTGAAGAGGTCGGAAAAATACCGACGAAACGTAGGATTGGAGAAAATGAATTAAACTAGTCTTTTATTTATTTTATAATAATTAAAAATACCTGACCTTGAAAGCCCAATTTAGAAATTTCTAATAAAACATTTAACAAAAACCAAAATAGTTGGTCAAAAAAATAGACCATGGTTTTCATCATATATTAGGCAAGCTATTAAGCAAAGGGACTTAGCTTTTTCTCGTTGGAAACGGATTAAAACAAACGATCTACACGTTGAATATTGTTCAGCAAGAAAGACAGTACACAAAATAATTAAGCAGGAAAAATCTAAATTTTACACTGAAAAATTCTCCTCGGCTCTGGGATCAAAAAAAACCTGGGATATTGTAAAAGAAATCGCTGTTGGTAAATCTAGAAATTATGACCCTGTTTTTATTGTTCCTGATGTTCTTAATGAAAAATTTTTCAATATTCCTTTTGTAGAAGCTGATATTAGTTTTTACAATCATGAACCTCATTATAACTTCTCTTTCGATTGTGTAGATGTTCGATGTTATAAGGAACTGTATGTCAACAATATAATTACCACTAGTCATTTTCCCTCAAATTGGAAAAAATCTAAAATTATACCAATACCTAAAACTAAATTAGAATATAGGCCAATTGCTATTTTACCCTTTATGTCCAAAATATTTGAGAGGATAAAACATAGTCAGATATCTAATTTCGTAAATGATCATAATTTGCTTAATTATAAACAATCTGGGTTTCGGCAAAAATACAGTTGCATAACTGCTCTTGTAGATGTTGTGGGAGATAAAAGAAGTGAGATAGATGAACGAAAAACCAATATTTTAGTACTTTTAGACCATTCGAAAGCTTTCGAAACAGTCGATCATAACGTCCTATGTTATAAAATACAGCACATGTTTATATTTTCTACAGCCGCTACACAAATTGTACAAAGAGGTAACGATAAATCAAATTTACTACCTGTTATGAGAGGTGTACCGCAGGGATCAATTGTTGGGCCTCTACTATTCTCAATTTATGCTAATGACCTGCCGAGTCAACTTACGTACAGTAAAATCAGAATGTATGCTGACGATATACAAATTTACATCACTTGTGATTTATCTAAAATAGAACAGAGTGTCTTAACTCTAAATACCGAGTTAAAACATATTTATAATTGGGCTACTGCTAATGGTCTAAAGTCTAAATATCTTCTAATCCAAAAACGGACTACTATAAGTGATCATATACCGGATATTTTTCTTAATGGCACACGTATAGAAAGGGTAAACTCAGCAACAAATCTTGGAATTATTTTTAATAAGAATCTGACATGGAGCAATCATGTTAATTATGCATGTGGCCGTACGTATTCCATGCTTAGAACTCTCTGGCAAACGCAGTATTGCACACCTGTCAAAATAAGAGTACTTCTTGCAAAAACCTATTTATTGCCAGTTCTGATGTATGGATGCGAATTATTTGCCAAATGCGATACCGCAAGTACAGGAAAACTAAACTCAGTTTACAAAAGTATTGTGCGCTATGTATATGGCGTGAAAAGGTTTGATTCTGTTTCGCCTTTTACGGCAAAACTATATGGTATGCAGTTTGATGGCATACTCAAAACAAGAGTACTCCTGTTCATGCACAAAATCGTGTATACCCAATAACCACAACATCTCTAGAACCACTTAACCCTATTGAGTTCTAATAGAGGAAAAGGAATCTTATTGTTTAGACATCATAGTTTAACTTCTGATTGGCAATTTTTTCTTAATGCAATCCGGCTTTGGAATCTACTCCCGCACAACATACAAATAATAAGTAACGCACTGAGATTTTAAAATGCATTATTAATTTTCTTACATGTTAATTTGTTAACCAAACATTTTTCTTTTTTGTTTTCTTTTATAAATTTATAAATTAATTAATTAGTTTAAAAATTTTATCTTTAGGAATTATAATTTTTTTTTCTTTAATGTTTCTGCTAAAACAATGTTCTATACTGCAATAAGAGACTTTAAGTCTTGTGTATAGAATTGGAAATAAATAAATAAATAAAATAAATAATTCGCTATCGAATGAGGGAATCCCGCATACGCATGCGAGAATTAACCCCCTGATTAAAATATGTTGAAATCTGGCTGAAATTTTATATAGAAAAATGTTTGGATAACTTTTCTTATACAAAGACCTTAGAAATTCTTAATAGTTTTCTACAGAAAACTTCTCAAACAATTTTTTTCTTAAAAAAAAAAAAATAAAAAGGGAAATGATACAAAATATCTACATAGCTATTTAGTTAAGTAGTAAAAGTTGAAAAGGCGCACGAATGAATACTCACTCGTATTAATTCTACAATTTTGAGAAATAATACCAATTTTATATCTGAGAAAATTTAAACAGTAGTTTTAAGATTTAAATGCTTATTTCAATTGAACTATTTTCTAGGACATAAGTTAAAACGTATCGTTTTTCAATAGCATAAAACAATTTTCCCGAAATTTGCATATGAATCACGAAACTCCATAAATGTGTACAAATGTAAACTTGAGTGATAAAGGTAGAAGATGAACAACAAACGTCAAGAAACCAAAAAAAAAAATAAAAACATTTTACTATGTAGAGTGTATGTGTACATACGAGTATGTATGTATGTATGTATATGTACTCGTACTTTGCAGGAACATTTCTTTTAAAAGTTTTCAGCATCGTTAATTTTCAATTTATAAAAGTTTCTTAGGCAAAATATACACAGACCGAAAACAGAAGAAATATCTACATAACTGCAGACGTACACGTGCGCATGTTTGTACATATGTGTATGTAAATGTATATGTATGGTATTTTTCTGTGTTTTTTAACATAAAAAGAATTTTTTTATCATCAGGCCATCATTCAAAGAAGAAACATACAAATATATTATAAATACCACTTCATACGCCAAACAGTTGAAAACCAAATAATTGATATTCAGTAATTAAGAAATTAATTAATTACTCTCTAACAGAGCATTAATTTATTATTGGCTGATACGCTGTACGAAGCCTCGACTGCATCTGGCTCTGAACTAGAATTCTAGCAAGCGGATTCGATTTTGTAGCTTTTTGATGTAGTAGGTATCAAAGTTTTGAAAATTTAAATTTTTTAATGCCCTCTAAACGAATTGAAAGTGTTTTTTGTCTAGAATATTTAAGGAAGGCGGCATAACATTTTCCGGGAAAATCTCCATTTTGTATTATTCGTCCCCAATACACATGTGTATTGTGGGACCTCGGACCAACTACCAAACACACATGTGATATTTTTCACACCGTTACATAATCGGTGGAACCACATTGTACTTGATTTTCCCACAACCAACTTAACTTGACCACTTTTACTCTTCATCCGAAGCATAAAGGAACATAAATTGTTGCCTTTAAAACACACGTGTTCGCTTTCAAAATTGTCACATAACCCGGTGAACCAACATCTTAGAAACCCCGAATCAACTTCACTTTACCACTTGCAAAAATACTTACGCATTACCAAAAGAAGACTTATTTTGCCTATAAATTTATCTCCATTGCTACACAACATCATGCCAGTGTGCCATGATAATTATCATCTTTATCAGAGGTGGAAAGAAGAAGAGAAGAACTAATCTGTAAAATTAATTATCCAGGCATATTGTTTACGCCAAAACAACACTTAGCGATTCTCCTTATTTTCCCTACAATTCCAATTTTCCTTAATGTATATAAATGCAGAAAGCTATGTGTTGCAGTATACTTCGACTTGTCACAAAGTGCTAAATAAAATGGCAATGTTCTAAAAAGATCGTAAATACTTATTTTCGGCTAGATACAAACTATTCACTTCATTCTCCTCTACTGGTGAGAAATCCTTTGTTCAAATAATTTAATAAATAATAAGAAAAAATTCCTAATTTCCTTGTTTTCTTTCATTTCTTTTCATATTGTTTGTTAAATTGTTCTGAGTATCAAATTCTAAACGATTTGGTTTCGGCTCACAGAGTTTGATTATCTCTTCCAATTGTCCATCCACTTTCAAGAGCTTTTCAGCTAAACACATATCATGACATTTAAACCAAAATTTTATATAACTATTTCTTCCAAATTCTCTAATAATTCGACTAACTAATTATTATTCTAAATACAAATATACGTTTAGAATTTAGAATTATTTAACCACTTTCAAAACAACATCCTAACATTCAGTTTTCTTAATTATTAAAAAAATAATATTGTTTTTGAATTAAAATTTAATCTAAAACTTGAAATTATATCTAAGCGACATAATCAACTACTTGTGAAACCGTTTGTTCCAAATATTGATCTTTTTATATTTACAATTTAATGAAACATTAATTATATTAAACGTCAGAAATACAAGTTTAACTAACCCCGGTATTACCACTAAAATTTAATTATAAAAATCCCAAAAGTTTGATATTGTAATTGATCTTAAAAATGTTAGAACAATATCAATAGTTTATATATTATATATTATGAATATTGTATTATAAAGTTAAATAATTAACAATAAACATTGCTGATGACGCCCTTGGCAGGGCACAAAACGCATTCCAGTGTGCCATTTGTCTAGAAAAATATAGCTTCACAATGATATTCTTCGAGTTATTAATTAAAAAATGAACTCAAGCCAAATAATGAAAATTTTTCTCTAATAATAAATATAATTTTTTTTACATATACCGCTGTATTCGGATTTAGAATAACCTAAGTTCTTTTTCTTGAACAAACTGTAACGGTCTTTGGTAGGATTGAGTGTGTTTGGGGTTTTTCATAAATAAACTTTCAACCTAGGAAGAACCAAGGATGGGTGGGTGTAGAGGTTTAAGGCTATAACAGCTAACCTTTCTTGTGGAAAATTGGAATAGTGTTAGTGTAGAAAACAATAAGGGCTTATTATTCGCACGTTGTTTTTTTTTTTTTGTTTGGTTTGTAAGGCACAAGCAAGGTTAAACTCAGAAACAAGATCCCAGCCAAATACTATCGAACTAGTTGGCTCAGCTAGAACGTACGAAACGCTTCCTGCAAAATCTTAGTTGAACTTGTTAGTGTAAATTCTATTTAATAGTTTGTTAATATATATTTTTACCACCTTTGGATTCAGACCCTTACATTAATAATGTTCAACATAACATCTGCCAACCTAAGTAGTTAAAACTATTACAGGAGCTATGAATAATTATGGAGGGATCTACACAAAATTTCGTAAGTGTGATTATGTTTCATATACAACCTATTTGTGGCAAAAATCACATATTTATGACCGATAAAACCCTATTTTGGGAGGACATTTGTATGGGGGCGTAGGTAAATAATGCACTGATTATCCTGGATTCTGTTCTTTACATTAGAAGTGGATTAAAAAGATCAAATAAATGTTTGCAAATTAAAGAAGATTAAGGCCTGATTCAGTGAAACTTATAGAATTTTTGTCTAAAAAATTTGTATGAAAATCCCTCAAAAATATTTAAAAACTGGACTCCTGAAGAGAACCCTAATTGGTATTATTCGTGCGTTCGAAGTTGTATTATAAAAAAAAGTTAATATTTTAATCATGTTTACCTCAACTTGTTAAAAATTATTTGAAGAGAGTATTTTTAAAAATTAAACACATTTTTTCGGCATTTCAAAACAAATTTTAGCATTTTTTAAACTGATTTAGCTGCTGAACTTTTTGAGATCTGGTCACGCTGTTTGTAGAGACATGTGTTGTTTTGTAATATTGCATGGATATATGTACCGAGTAAAAAATGTGCTCCAACTGGAGCAGGTTTTATGTATGAATTCATACCTCAAATCGCTTCAAACCTGCTGATGCGATGCATGATTTTTATATGAGGTGTTCCCGGTTTGGCTGACAATAAGCGCTTCTTTTAACCTAATCAAACATGCAAATAAAGTACTTTCCTAAAGTGTTTTAGGTCACTTCGCGCACACCAATCAAACAACAAATTCTATCTGAATTAAGAAAAATTCATAGTAATTGAGAAGCGCGATATACGTTTTGTAATTGACTTTCGTTTTCATACATTTATCTGTAGGCTATAATTTAATATTTGTTTTCTTTTTTTGTTTTAAAACCTTCTTCGTTGTCAGCACTAAAAAAGCATATTTTTGTATATTTTATTCATAAGCATTTACTGCTTCAAAAGAGCGCTTTTATTGATTGAAGCGCTCGATTATGCGCTTTTTCTCTAATGTGCTTCAAAAAACACGATTTCTTTTACTGGGTAATTTTATATATATCAATAAATCAAGGTAAATTGACATTCAATTAAAATATACCCCGATTAAAATTATCAATTTATTTTATTCCATTGATATACATATACGTATATATTTATAGAAATTATTGGCATTATATCTCATATACTAATTATTATGATTTAAATAATTGTTCGGCTTTTTTGTTTTAATTAAAAATTGTATCTTTATTAAGCTTGAGGTCAATATTTGATTTATTATAATTTCCAATATTTCGCTACAACATTGTGTAGCATCTTCAGGGTATTTTTCTAAGAAAATTTTATAATTATAAATTTTTTAAACATTCATAAACGAAAAATATGAAAATTGAAAACTTAAAAATTTAAAAAATCCAATAGTGAAATAACTTCAAATTAAATTAATATTTAATTATTTTAAAATTTAAAATTATTTTAAAATATTTCTATTTATCTCAAACCTCTTTTAAATTAAATTAAAATCAAATTAATTTCACGTTGTTTTAGTTTAACATTTCATCTTTAAAAGCTTCATTATTGCCGGTTTTTTTCATTGTAGGTATAGGTAGTATAATCACAGCAATTATAGCTTATTATTAAAATTTAACTACATTTAAATATTCTATAAATTCTAATTGTTTGCTTAAGATTTCAAAACGACGTTAATTTTAAATTTCCCGTTTTCGCCGGGAATTCCCGACCATTATTCTACAATGCAGTTTTAAAAGTGCAATGCATTTGCAATCATTGAACTAGCAACTAATGCAGGTCTTTATCTCAAACTTATTTCGAATGTAAAATGATGCAGATATTGTGAATTGGTTACCTCTACATTATATTTCAGCAACAATATCGCTAGTTCTGTATTTACATTATATCACCAAAAACATAATATAATACAAAACATAAGGGGTATCAATAAAATTTTAATAGTTTAGTATTATTTTAATAATATTCGTTTTCAACTTGAAATTTGTGTCGTATAAATAAAGAGCGACAAGTAGTACTTGTAGTAGTAAAATATTTCCAAAGGCTGGAATTCAAACTCGAAACTGTTTCTCTGATTACTTTTCATCTTTATTTTATATTTTATAAGTTTTTAACCTTTGTTTAAGTTTTGTTTAATTTTTCATTCTTCATTTCGCTATTTTTTATATGTATTTCTATAAAATTCTGAATACTTAAGAAAAATTCAAAAACAACAACTTGAAAAAATGGCAAACAAAAGAAAAACTACTGAATATATCTTTCATCATCACTACTGACTGCTCTTACAAGTTTGAAAGCAACAAAATGAAATAAAAAAGACTCTGTGACAAGAAAGAAATTACCAGTCTTAGAGAAAAGTTTTCAAAGAGTTTTTAACATTTGTCACAAACTATAAAAAAAATAAACATATCAAAAAATCTCATCGCGCAAGTTACTGACTGCATTTTTGTATAATTTTATTATTTAGAGTCCTTTTTTTTTTCTTGCACATGAATTGTTTAATGATGGTCACTGTGCAAAATGACTACAATTTTATTTATTTTCTTAGTTTTTCTATTTATTTGAAAGTTTACAATTAAGTTTTCCTTTTCAAAATAGATATGTAAATCCAATTCTGGATTTAATTATGTATTTAAGGTGAACTAATTGTTGACATAACAAAAAAGTCTTCGAAATTAAATAAAGCTACCAATTTAAGTTATATATTTGCAGTTGCACATCATATAATTTATCAGATAATATTTTATTTGTTAAAAGAAAATTTGTTTGTCAAAAATTTGAGATTTGGTTATAAAACGGAATCGTAGTCTATATAAAATTAGCAAAATGGCCCAAGTTGTGGGGCCACAATTCATTATGAATTTTCGTACTAAATTTAAATGTAAAATCACAGTAAAGATTATGAAAAATTGCCTCAATTTTGAAATAAAAGGTGGCATGTCCTGCTATTAAAATTTACCCAAAATATCTAAAAGAAATTGCTTCCGAAATGTTTTTATAAAGTCTGTTAGATCAAACGAAGTAGTAATTTGCAGGTTGAAGATTTTTATATTCAGTCTATAAGTTGATGAAACAATTATTAAAAAAAAAAAAAGATTTAATATAAGCAAAACAATTTTTGTTACTGCTTTTGTAGTAAAATATTGTATTTAGAATTACAAAACAAATATAATTATTTAAAAATGTTTTATATGTATATTTACATCAGTGTTGCCACCTTATGTGTAATTACACATATCATGTGTAATTGGCCGCATGTGTAATTCATGTGTAATTTAAAATTTTATCGGTTTTGAGCACTTCTGTTAGTTATTGTTTTTTAACAGTTTTCAACACTTGCATTTAAAAAAATTAAATGTATGTACGTCCTTTTCTATCAAATAAGAATATTCATTGTGACGTCAAAAAAACTTTGCAAACTTAAATTACAAATACATATGGTACAAGTATGTATAGTTGTGCCATGCATCCATCACGAAGAAGAATCACAAGCGTATAAAATTATTTTATTTTTCCCCGGTTTTTGTCACAACAAATAAAAAGGTGCTAATATTCTTGGCAAAACTTAAAAGTTCAATTAAAAGTAAATTTAGTTTTGAATATTTTTTATTCAAATTACATAAAAATGTATGTTTTAAAATACCAATGCTTATGGGAAATCAATTATTCCGATGAAAATATAGTATATATTATCGAACATGATATACATACATACTGTGAGCATCAAAAAAAAAAGTAAACAGCAGTTTCATTTGCAAAAAATATTTTATTACATTACAGTTATTAATAAAATTTAAAATGTTTTATTGCAGTTAAGAAGTCGTATATAATAAGAGTTTAATTTTGTAAAAAACAGTAAACAAAACCAAAACAAAAACAAAATTAATTCACTTAATGTTAAAATACTGATGAATTTACGCGTCAAAAATAAGTAAACAGAACTCACTACATAAAAAAATTAAATTCATAATCTAAATTTGTGTCAACTTTTAATATTTTGTTTGCCTTCCTTTCGATTTTATCACCTCATTTAATCTTTTAGGCATTGATTCCACCAGGTTTTTCGTTATATCTGGAGAGATTTTGTCCCATTCTTCAATTAGAGCCTTTTTTAAGTCGTCCTTGTTGGAAATATTCCTCTGTCTGATTTTTCTATCAAGGTGCTCCCAGAGATGTTCGATGGGATTAAGGTCTGGGGACTTTGGTGGATGATCAAGAGTCTTAGGAGTTCGGTATAGCAACCATTCCCTAAGAATTTTCGATGTATGTTTGGGATCGTTGTCTTGTTGAAAAATCCAGTTTCTTGGCAGTCCTAATTTTTCAACACTTGAGGTAACATTGCCCCTAAGAATATTTAAATAGTCCATTTTATTCATTGTAGACTTAATGAAAACTAAATATCTCAAATTTGCTCTCATCGGTGTACAAAATATTTTTCCAGAAGTCTAGAGCCGCATTTTGGTACTTTTTTGCAAATGCCAATCGCTTCTGTTGATTTACTTTAGATATGTAAGGTTTCTTTCGTGGCACTCTGCCATGCAGTCCATTATTGTGGAGTGCCCTTCTTATTGTGCTGGCACTTACTGATTTGCCAGATGTCTCGGTTATGTTTTTTGATAATTGAACAGCACTTGACACTGGATTAGCCTTCACTTCTCGTACTGTTGCTCGCACTTCCGTATCAGTAAGCCGGTTTGGTTGTCCAGGTCTGGGCAAATTCTCAACCGTATGATGCTTCACATATTTATCAATAATTTTTTTTATGGTACAGTGATTCCTTCCAACGATTTCTCCAATTTCACGCAAAGATTTTGGTTTTTTATGTAAATCTAAAATGATTTCTCGCGTTTCGTTGGTGGTGTGGTTACCCATTACTAGAAATTTGCTATATTTGCACTTTCTTTTAGCAAAGACAATGTAAAACTGGAAGAACATATTTTTACTACATTCGCTTGCTTGAATAATAACGGGTTTTCAAAAACTGTTATATTTTTTTCTAAAATATTTGCAAAAGAATCAAGTCATGCTGCCACTGTTTACTTTTTTTTGACGCGTAAAATCATCAGTATTTTAAAATTAAGAGAATTATTTTTGTTTTTTTTTTGTTTTTCTTTACTATTTCTACAGAATTAAACTCTTACTATATATGCCTAACAAATTGCATTAACATATTTTAATTTTAATTAATACCTGAACTGTAATAAAAGCTTTTATACAAAAGAAACAACTGTTTACTTATTTTTTGAGGCTCACAGTATATACTAGTGTTGCTGCTCATGAATCTTTGACGACAATCTCTAATTCTGAAAAAAAAACTATTCTTTCAAATTGTCAGGAGTTTTATACCGACGTATTGTGTCAAATTAAAACAAAATTTTAGTGATGATATTTATACAATTGTTGATATTATGGATCCCAAAATAGCCCAATCTTTTCAACCTAAATCATTATATTTGTTTAAAAAAAGATGTCCGTCCTTCAATGTTGATTTGCAAATACTTGATAATGAGTGGCGACAGCATGAATTACTATATGAAATAATATGAATTTTTTGTTTTTAAACGCTATTTTTATGAAATTAAAAAACGATGTATCGTTAATTAAAAAAACTGTAAATTGTTTTCTTTTTTAAAAAAAAAAGCTTATACTACTAAATAAAAAAAAAAAAAAAAAAAAAGAAAAAGCATGTGTAATTCCTAATTTCATGTGTAACTTTGGCATGATCCATGTGTAATTTAACATTTCGTTGGTGGCAACACTGATTTACATTCATGTTTAATTTGGCAAAAACTGAAAACTTTCTAAGTGTTTGCATGGTAGCAGAACTCCGTTTGAATTCTCGTCTTTGCAATTCAAACGGATCAATAGCGCTATTTTAATAATATGTTAAGTAATATTGATCCGTTTGTATTACACGTTATTTAAAACTGTTATCGTGTAGTTTATTTAATTTCATTTACATATATTTACAATAACGTTTACGATGATAATTTATTTTGAAGAAAAGTTTGCAGATTATAATTGAAAATTGTCAACTCAAAGTCAATGGCTCCAATGTGCAATGGAGCGATAATGTTAAATATTTAGGGGTTTTACTGGACCAAAAACTGATATTTGAACTGCATATCAAAAAACAGATTGAAAAATTCAACTTAGCAAAAACAATATTATATCCTTTAATCGGCTGTAAATCATTTTTAAGTCGTGATAACAAAAAAATTCTGGCTAAAGTAATCTCTCAATCTATAATTTTATATGCTTGTCCACATTAAAGAAATTCAAATCTGTCAAAATAAGCTGTTAAAGGTGATGCTTAATTTACCAGTAACCCACTTATTTCTGGCCTTTATTAAAAAAAGACCAATTTATTTTTTTTAGTTTATATCACCATACATACATGTATATATTGCGTATATACTTAAATGAGTATACATGACTTACAATTGTACATGAATGCATGAGTGCATATAATTATTACCATATGCTAATATCAAATCAGAGGTTTTTATAAATATACTACTTTCCTCTGAAAGAAAATATTTCTTTATTATAAAACTCCTTTTAGTATGATTTCATAGATGAAAAGTTAATATAATAACTAAAACTCTGTAAATTGTGTGATAACTTTAGGTTAAGTGTTATAAAATTTTTTAATAAATAAAAAAAAAAAATTGTTTTAAAATCGAGCGATTTTCAAAAAAGATAAAACAATTGACTGTTATAATATCTTGCATTTTTAGTGAAAAATCTCATGGACAAATTTTGCATTTTTGGGCCATTTTCAATTTTTATAATTGTAGTAATTTTAGAGCCTTAACAAATAATAGATAACGCCAAAGTATTTTTTCATTCTACGATTTTGGGGTCATTTTCTGTTCCTCTTGAAATATAAATCCACCACATATAAAGTGTATGCGTTTTGGAAAAATCGCTGTTTCCTTATTTTAATTTATACTAACTGAAAGAAACTAAAAGAACATACCTCCAATTCAGATAGTAAGTCTTTTTTCTCGACTTCTGTTGCATTTTCTTTGATTGTTTTTACAGCCACGGTTGTAACGCCTTCGTTTCCTGTGCAATGAAAATAAAAAATGAAAAAAAAACATTGTTAGATATTAAACGTATAAAAACAAATAAATAAATAAAACCATACGGTTTGCTGTATATTTATAATTTTATATTTATTGTTTCGTTTTTATTGACAAATGCAACAAATGCACACTTAATTTACAATAGGGGTTCTTCTGCGAAAGCACATTTCTTACATGTGATCCCTCCGGTTCATACGAAAGCTCAATAAATTCATTCTTACACCACCATAACAGTCGTGAAATGGGAACAACTTTTTAGTCGTCTATTCATACAAAAACAAAAAAGGCACATTATGGTGTTGCGGTATAAATTTATCTTTGTCTTCTTTCATTCTCTGGTGAAAGTGTCTTTGGTCCAGACAACAAATTAAAAACAATTTTAGTAGAAAAGCAAAAAGTAGAAATATACAAAAAAAAAAATCCATAAAAACCAACAAAAGGAGAATTGTAAAAATTCGAACAACAAACACTTGTAGTGGCAAACGGTAGTGGCACTTAGGAACAAAGTGGCAACTGTGGTTGAAGGAAAATCTTTCTACGTAATTGATTAAATGAAAACTTTCGATAGACTAAAAACTTTCGATAGACATTGAAAAAATAAAAATACCAGCTGTGCATCTGCGACGAGTGCGTGCATATGTAGATGGTATTGTTGGTTGTGTATTCAATTGAATGTTGCAAAAGGGAATGAAGGTATAAACTAATACGTACATACATGTATACATTGTACAAGCATATGTATAGGCAAGTATGTACATATATAGCAAGTGGTTTTGGCAGTGACAGTTTTCTGTTTATAGCGCATTAGATTACAAAAAACAAATACATACATACTACATTGTCTACTTTGTTGTTAAACATTCATTTACACATCGAATTTGTGTTTAATAATGTTACTTGCCCTACAAAGTGCAATGTTCTAAATTCCCACTACAACAATTTCAAGTCTAAGTTTGTTGTGTTGCATTATTTAATACAACAAGCATTTATTTAGTTAATACACTCATGTCTCTCTGCTTGACCATCTATCTGTATGTCTGTTTTGTTCTTGATATTGAGATGTTTATTTTATTTTTTTACCCAACATTGCCCAGATGCATTCAATGTCCACATAATGCTTACTACGTGTCTCTTCAAAGGTGAAAGAGATGAACAAATATTGTTTTGTAAAATACTCAAACAATAAGAAGGAAGTGCACGAATGTAAAATAAAAATATGTTTGTGCTGTTGTTATGTGTAACTGACTATTTTTATGGATGAACAACAATGAATATTTCTTTTGTACATAGCTCTTGCGTCTGCATATATACATTCCAATAACCAACTGTCAATAGTCAATAGTTTAAGAATATGTTTCCAATGGCCACAGGAACTTGCAATCGCATCAAATATTTTTGTGGTCATTTCAACAATAAATTTTTAGTTTTCTTTTGTGCATTCCTTTTGTGAAAAGAATTTTAGTCACTTCATTAAAATGCTGTGTTTATGACAGCTACGGAGAAAAAATGTTCATTGCCAAGTAACGTTTTAAAATGCTTACTTCACAATAGCAATTTAAATCATTATTTTAATACGGTTATGTCATTGGAAACATGTACTTACAGTAATCTATATATATAAAATTGGACCGATATTTTTGAAATTTTTACAGCATTTAACTGGGACTCTGGTGAGATTAATAGGGCACTTTGTTTTGATCACGCCCACTTTTACGCCCACTTTTTTAAAATATTGTAATTGGAGACCAAACCTCTGGACCGATATTTTTGAAATTTGTACAGCATTTAACTGGGACTCTGGTGTGATTAATAGGATACTTTGTTTTGACCACGCCCACTTTTTTAAAATATTGTAATTGGAGACCAAACCCTTGTACCGATCTGCCTAAAATTTTCACAGCATGTTACTGTGACTCTGGAAGGAATAATAGGCTATATGAAGTATTGATTGTACAAACGGGGGTGGCACCGCCCATATAACCCAAAAATTTAAATCGCCATATTTTGGGCATTTTTTGACCTACATACGTCAATGATATGTGGTACATATGGTATTGGCATAATTAGGAATACGTACCAGGAGAAAAGTGGGTGGGACCACGCCCCTTTTAAGGAAAATGAAAAATCATAATATAGTCTTAACTACTGAACCGATCGTTACTAAATTTTCACATTAGGATATTCTTACGAAATAATAAATTCTTGACTATGTATGTGGTCAAAGGGGCATGACCTCGCCCACTGAAATGCATCGCTCATATGACGCGCTTCAGTATCCTATTATTTTTCCATATAGAGAAGATGGATATAACTTTGAAATGCGTCAAATCAATCAAGCAACCCGTAAGGCCGTTAATTATCCTGTTGAGTTCTTAAATTCACTCAATGAGATGTGAGGCTTTCCACCACATGTGCTACAACTTAAAATTGGAGTGCCAATTATTTTACTGCGTAATATCGATCACCACGGCTTTGCAATGGCACTCGACTTGCAGTAAAAAAAAACTGAGAAATAATTTAGTAGAAGCGACCATTATAACAGGAAAATATAAAGGTTCAGATGTACTTTTGCTACGCATTCCAATGCTACCAACAGATTTACCATTCGATTTTAAAAAATTTTTTCCTGTTCGATTAGCGTTTAAGATGACTGTTAACAAAGCTCAAGGTTGATATCCCGTGTATATGCTCCTGATGGACAAACTAAAAATATTGTATATCTAAAGCATTGCAAAAAAAAACATTAAAGCTAAATAAATAAATGTTTGTAAATATATAAATACGTTTTATTTTATTTTATAACGAGGGGGGTAGCGAAGCACACCGGGTTTACCTAGTTTCTTATAAATATATGTCATTACTTTAGTATCACTAAAACTAGTTACAAGTAATGACTTAAATAACACAATGATATACATATAGTTATGTTTTACAGAAACTAGTATCAATAAAAACCAAAAGTTCTTATGCAAATGACTAGAAAATAAGCAGATACATATATAGCAAATAATGAATAGGTTAGTATGCGATAACTTCTAAAGGAAAACAGTTGGCATGTATATGTCGTAAGTTATTAAGTAACGACAAAATCTAGTTTTATTTCTCACAAGTATTTTCTATTTGACTGGGGTAACAAATGTATATAGACGAAATTTGAGTTTGAACAAATAATGGCTCTAATTTTTATGTATGTTTATAAATAATTTCGGCCATGTAATTCTTTACAAATTATTACATTTTCACAAAATCTGTACCGAAAACAAAAGTAAAAAATCATTATTAAAATCTTCCCATATAGTATTGTACAAGGATGTAAGTACTTAATGTATTCTTTGTTTATATCTTTGGTCATGTAAATATTTTTATATGGCCTCAAAACCAAAAGTTAATTCGATAATAATTTATTTAAAGAAACAACTTTAAGATTTTTTAATATTTTTTTCTTGTGTGACCTTAAGTTATATACCTATTATGTATGCACAACATACATGTATGTATAAGTGTGTGCATGTGTATGTATTACGTTGTTAAACAAGGACATGGCCAATAGTTTCATATTTTATTTCGGTTTGTTTCCTTGGTCAGTTGCAGTGCAAAAGATCTTTGTACTAAATGTTCATGGCAGGCAAGTGAAAATTGTACAAGTTGACGTACATATATTTCCAATGAATATTGTGCATTTTCATTCCACAGAAGATTGAGACGAGGATATAATTTTTACTCAATTCTTTTACATATCAATACCCTGCAAATAACGCGACTATTCCATACATGCATGTAAACACTAGTCTAAAGAGGAGTAGGAGTACTCCAAAACTACTCCAAATATATGTAAAACCGGTAGTCTCAAAACTACTCCATGGAGTACTCAAGAGGGTTAGTTTTAAACAACAACAACAACTCAATATGCAATTGTGTTAACACGAAACCAAGTCGTTTAACTACAAACTCTTGTTTAACTATGACATGGTCCATGACTGCATTACATTGTACCATGTTGTGAGTAGTCCATATCATCTAAAATGGATCACGTAGTCCAATATTATTTGCAGGGTAAGCACAAACACACACTCTTACAAAAACAGAATAATGATGACGTTGGCGATGTCAATTTCGATCGGAAAATAACAACAACCCACGTTTGCATGTACGAGTACAAGTACATACACATATTAATTAATTCCCAATTTATGTTATAGTAAAGGCCCAACCATAATGTGCATAAACTAGCTTAAGCCAACTTAAGCAACGGTGCGAATACATGTAAAACGTATTTGGCAAACCATAATGTGCATAATGAAACTTTTCGTCAAGTTTCGTCAAATGTCATTTGCTTAAGCAATGTGCCAAACTGAACGCACATTCCGTACGGAATCATCTGTTTTATGTTTGCATTAAAAAAATAAAACAAAAGAGTATGCAAAATCAAGAAATAGATGATATTACTCATATCTTATCACTTTTTTATTATTTATTCAACAATTAGCAGTTTTTACTGTTTGCAAATTTTAAATAAAATAAAATAGAAAATAAAAAAAATACAGGGCTGTAATTTTTGGTACTTTTTAATTTAAAGTACTCGCAAAAACATAAAATACTGCACAAATATGTAACAAGGGTTACATGCATCATGTAAGTACATTATGGCCATTTAAAAGTCTTCTTGAGTTTACTTATGCATTTGACAGACTTTTCGTACATTTTTGACAGTTGCTTAAGCTAGCTTATGCACATTATGGTTGGGCCTTTACTATAACATAAATTGGGAATTATTTGCTTCACTCCATTCAAGAACTGAGCTGAATTATTATTTTTTATAAGATCAATTAAAAATTATATTTAATAATAACGTTAAAATGCAAAATAAGGCACTGTTTGTTAAAAGAAACCCAATATCAATTAATATTTGCTTATGAAATTTCTATATATTTGCTGGTGAAATGCTGTTTATATCTTGTTCATATTCCACCAAGAAAATGTATGAACAAAACTGTGAGAGATGCTTTTTGTTTTTAATCTGAGCCACGAATAAAACAATTAAAAAACATTATTTTAAAACAAAAGCCATCATAATATACATATATCCAATTTGTTTTACGCTCTAAAATTATTTTATGTACTTACCGTCAATGTCGGTTGCCTCACAACGCCACACTTGGCCAAAAGCACCTTCACCCAATATGTTAAAAAACTTCAATCGATGTCTTGGGAATTCCCATAAATCGAAATCTTCTGGTTGTGTGTGAATGTGGCCACCAAGAACTCCAACACCAGTACCCACATTGCCAGCTGTAAACGGAGGGCCACCAACAACTCCTCCCAATGAAACTGGCAGATTGGAGCCAATGCCACCATTTGTATCACTTGTTGATAGTTGAGATGTAGCCTTTAAAATACAGTTTGTACACGAAAATAAGACAATGTAAAAATGATTTAGTTATTGTAAGTAAATAAGTGGTGATTGTCCGTGGTAATGGTGATGATGGTGTAAAACATACATATTTATATTAATATGTTCTATATATGTAAGGAGAGTATAAATATTGATAAATATTGGGGGTATAACTTAAAAATGAGGGATGTTTAAAATGCTTAATTTTTATTTGAAATATTTGTACAATATAAACTTATTCAAAGTATTGTCCATTGTTAGCTACGACCATTTCTCATCTTTCTCAAGAACGATACCGATATTTCGGATTCCCTGTTCTGAAGTGAAGCGTAAACTAAAGAGAGCAATCTGCATCGATCTAAACAAGACGGGTGAGGGAAAACTTCCCAACCATTTCTTTCTAAATATTTTTTAACAGTAGCTTGCAACATGTGGACCAGCGTTGTCATGATGGAATATTGCATTTTCTTGTCTGGCGTTTTTGGACAATGCTCAATTCAAACGAATCAGTTGTAATCGGGCACAAAACAAAATCAACCAAAAAACTTTGTTGTTACATAATATTTGTCAATAACTAAGTGGGAGTAAATGACAGATATTTAACCTTCAAAATGACATATAAATTACTAAAGAGGAAAAAACGCGTTCAAATGATACGTGATCTATTATGACTTCCACAGTTTTAAGTTGTACAACCAATATTATATGGATGACTTGACCGTTTAGGGTTTCTGCAAGCAATTATATGCACTATAATGCAGGAAAAAACAGAAAATCAGTATTTAAAAAAGATAATATCTTGTGATATAATATAGAGTTTTTTTAATACACTTTTAATTTAAGCAATATACTTTATACAATTGTCGACATCGGTATTATTTAAATTATATTTAAAACTGGACTTGTTTTGTATTTTATGGGTTACAGTCTCATTTTAACTTTCAAACAATCTGAAATATTCTTAAAAACCTTCGGGGTTTTACGAATTTTAAATCTGCTCTAAGAAAACGTCTACACCTTACATTGATCTAGCTCAAATCAAAGTTCATTTCACGTTCTTCTATACAGTAAATATAATTAATTTTCTTAATAACCTCCTGCACAAATACACATACACATTCGTTACGATTTAAATTCGAATGTTGACATTTATGAATTAAATAAATGTACATACATATGTACATCTTTCTACACGTTCATACACACAACAATGTATGCAAGAGTTGGGGTAGTCTTCCTTCCTGTTTCTCCGTGTACTCAGACACAACATTATATTTTTAGACAGATGATAAAAGCCATACACACGTAAATAATGAATGAATAAAACTGGAGAAAATGGAAAATGAATTTTTTGTCATATGTCACATTTATGCCACAACGTGAGAAAATTTTAAAATTCATTTTCTATTTTTGTATTCCAAAAGATTAAATACAAACATATAGTATGTAATCGTATGTATGTACATATGTACATGTACATATGTACATACATACATACATACATATGTATTTATTTAACCCTTTGTTGCATAGTGTTGCATATCTGCGTCATACTTTTAAATGCTCTCTACTTAAAAAAATAAGTAACGGTTTGTATTTGTTGTACTTTATTTTTTCTCTTTTACTTATGTTTTTGATAACTTAACTGCTTTTGTTTTTAAATTATGCTCGATTTTAAAATAAATTGGCTTTCAAGTGAACGGAAAGTGCACGTGTTAAAAACTAAAATTTTGTGTTAGTGTTTTATTAAAAAGTTGAATATCCAATAAGTTTTTCACAAGTAAGTATTTTTTTTTTAATTTTTTGGATATTTGGCTAATCGATCATATTTTATAAAGAAAAACATTTAATTTTCATGAAATAAACTATGGTGCATATCTGCAACACCATGCACTTACTTATACTTTTATACATATGTATTTATTTAATAAAATTGGCACAAGAAAATTTGTTTATATGAATGACTGCTGAATGTGCAATTCACGAACTATCATTTTAAAAATATTTTATATTATTTTAAATTTATGTCCATACATACATATGTATGTATTAATGTATTTATTTATTTATGTATTACTCAAATATATGTATGTACGATGCCGGCGATATAAAAACACACATTCACATTTTATTCTATTTTTGCGACATTCTCCAACTGTTAGGAAGATTATACTAACAATGGGTCTATTGTGTTTGCAGTTTGAACCAAATAATTAAACTTGAAGATGTGCTCAATCGCAATTGCTTCTAGAATTATGGGTATAGCATTACTTTTTCAGCAACAGATATGTATGTACATGTAATTGTCTGATATGCTCAGACAATGTTTAAGATTGTTTACGATATAAAACATTCTAGCAATACTGCTAGATATTGTCCCTTCTTATGTATGATAGTTATTGCTGATAATTATTAGTACGACTTCTGATGGGTTTTTAATTTTAAGTTAAATATGCACCTCTGTAAATACTACCATTCGACCAACTGATGAAAATTGGAAGACAAAATTAATATGCATTGGAATTCATATTCATATTCAAATGACAATTGTTTTTTTATGTCATGAACCCACTTGCCATTACCGTACTAAACATTATAAAGTTCAGAAGTACTTGGTGTCAGTCAAATATTATCAAATGTCATCACTGTCATCTGCATAAACCAACTGTAAAATCGTAGCAACAAAAACGTTAACTTCAATCCATATAAATATGTATATACTCGTATGGCGCTAATAATAAAGGCAAAAACCGGAGAGATATACACATGTATGTGTTTATGTATGTATATATATACATTTACATAAGTAGAAGTAAGAAAAAACAACAACAGCGAAAACAAACATCATAATCGTCATCACCGATTTGATGTCAATGCTGTACATAAAATATCACAGTTAATCTCATCATCATAACGCCAACTGATTTGAATTCCATAGCAAATATCCGGTTTGTCACCCCTCTCCACGAAAGCTCATTCATTGTCAATTTAAAATGAGAAATGACTATTGAAAATTGTGTTGGTAATGGCTTTAATAATCATGAAGATGATGGGGATGATGTATGTATGTATGTAGATTTATTTAAGAGTATGGTTGCCACATTTTTTGACACCAAATTTGCAAAAATCTTCTATTTATTTTCGTCAATATCTAAATACATACATAAATTTATAAAAGAGTAGCGTGACTGACTGACGCTATAGGATTCCTTTTACATCATATAGATCCACTAAGAAGCGATTTTTGGAAACTCGGACGTTACGGAGGATAAAACGAGTAAAAATTGTAACTGTATATCTCCAAAACTAATAAGGCTAGAATAAAAATACGAAGATTGTCTACTTTTTGGAAATTCGAATTTTAAATGATCAAAATGGATAAAAACGGTAGCTGAGGACCCTCTGTTACCCTTCGTATCTACTAAATAAGTAAACACAGAATAAAAATTTTAAATGCATCCTGCTAAAATAAAAAAGGAACAGAAATCTCCGCAGTACTTTTTTGATATTAGAATTCTTAATGTATCCCTTTTTGGTACTTTTTTATTAAAATTGATTTTCCCAATAAAAAGATCTAGAAATATTATTCTCGAATTCAACGTCTTACAAATAATTATAATAACAAATTTTCAAAATTATTTCTACTAAACGGGCTGATGCCGAACGGGAAACAATACCTTTTGTATCTTAAAAAAAAAAAATAAAAGACTTTTTAAGGTCAAAAAACAAATCTATGTTCCTTTTTTTTGAGTAAAAACAGGATATTTTCTAACATAATTGAAATCAACTTGCTAATAATGTTAAGATTTGCTTTTAACCACTCAAAATGTAACTAAAATTATGGCATTTGGAACTCAAGCACTAACTGGTAAAAAAGGGTCAATTTCAGTACACATATTTTGGTACTTTTTGGAATTCATTTTGTTTTCTATTTTAAGTACTTCTATTTGAGTTTTTAAATAAAATATTCGCCTCTACTGAGACTCTAACCCAGGTTGTTAGTATACTGTTCAGTAGACCAAACCCGAATTCGAATTCTTAGCGCTTAAAAGTAGTTTTTGGTACTTTTTATATAAATTAATTTTCTCTATAAAAATTTCATGAAAAATAATTTTCTAATAGTACGTTTTACTAAGAAATAAAAAAAACATTTTCGAAATTTTGCACGGGAGCAAATAAAGATCAAAAAAGGCTAAAACAAGTCATTTTCTATTATTAAAATTGAGAAGCTAATAAAGATAAAATAAGATTTTAACCACTTAACATTTAACTCACAATAGTAAAAAGTACACATATTTTGGTACTTTTTCTTTTTGTTTTATATTCTAGGTACTTCTATTTAAATCTTTTCAACAAAAAACTTTCAAATACATATTTTACAGTGTGTTTGTCTACAGTTCAGTAGACCAATCCCTTGAGCTACCCAGAATTTTTATTTCCAGTGGTGGTGCAGAGGGTGAGAACGTAAAGAATTCTGATGAGAGAAAGTGGTGTTTCTCGAAACATATGTAAATTCAACCAACAACCCAGGTTCGAATCCTAAGCCTAGAAAAAATTATCAATAAATTTTAATAATAATTTTCATGTAACAATTCCTACCTTCAGTAAAAATAATTTAATGAAAGATTTAATTTAATGAACTCGAGCCGAAATAAAAGAAATATCAATGATTAAAAATATTTATTTTATTTTCACATAAAGTTTTTTATCTCATTCGCCATTAGCAATAATGAGGTCCTTTTTCATCGTATATATAAATATGTAAAAAATGTGTTGATTATGATGAAAAACTAATTTATCTTTTATTCTTCAATTTATTTCATTACGGTTTTAGCTTGTCTAAGATAAATTGATGAAAATTGCATGCAAATAGGATCTGAATAACAATGGATTTACATTTTCATACAATTAAATTAAATTATTTTTGATTTTTATGAAATTATAAGTAGATTTTATTATATTCATATACAACAGAATTTACAAAAATGTACATACAAATGTGATGACAAACTCGGGCACTATTAAAAAAAAGTACAATTTGTGTGTTGATATACATATTAAGGTGGAGGGAATTTCAGATTCGACACAGGCGATTATTCATTCTAACTTGATGTGTGACAAATATAAATGCAATTGTAATTATTAAAATTTTAGTATTAATGGCTTATCGGGACAATAACAAATATCTGGCAACAACTAATTATCTTGCAATATGGATGAGTCAGTTTTTATGAAAGCAGTCCAAATCAAAATTCACTTTCACTTTCATAAAATAATGTACCTATACTTTTAATATTATATGTATATTTCATTTTATTTAAAAGTAGTCTGAGTATTTAAAACGTTTTAATATGACTTAGAATATATTGGATATAATTTTCTTACCTAAGGTCTTTTTATAGAAAAATGTTTTAAAAATATGTATTAAATATTGTCATTCAGTTTATTATTTCTATAATATTATTTTGCACCCCATTAAGGTAGGGAAGGCGATATATAATTATGACCGTCAATGTGTTGATTGAAATATATTTTCCGAAACAACGATGTTCATACTGATTCAAATATGTTGTCAACATTTCGGAGAATATCAGAAAATTAGTAAAATCGGTAAACAAATAAATACGGAGTTTTTAACTTTTTTGTATATATTGCGGATAATAAAAAATTTTGGATATTATTGAAATCTATTTCAAAAAGCCTAACACTAACGTATGTACAATGTACATACATATTGGCATTGTAATTTTGATCAACAATAAGCCAATTTCGTTAAAGTAATTTTAAAAACCAATCAAAGTGGTTCGACTTTCTTTTTGTTCGCATATAATTTCAACACTTTTTTATGTATTCTTAAATTTAAAATTAAAAATATCATCGATTGTAATTTTTTATTTTGGTATAAAAATAAATTTATTCGATTAGTCGATAATTTTTTAAACCAATCTAAAAAATTGTAATCATTCGAAGGATATTTATTGTAAGTATATTATTGAAATAATTTTCCATTGCTCGAATTATTTTTAAGCGAAAGACAACACAAATTAAACGCAATCCATTAGATAAATCACAACGAAAAAAAGTAAGTAAATAAATAAATAATGACTTAGACCACTATCATAAACACTGTCTCATATATATTGTATACAAAATTATTATTTAAAATACGACAACGACTACAATCACAGAGCCACTCAAAGAGTCAGACTGTCAGATATTGAGTAAACAATTGTACACAAAAACTTTCATACATCCTGACAAAGTACAAGTAAATATATATACATATGTACGTACTCTTCGAATGTGATTCTACAAAATGAACAATGACAACAACAAGCTGTTGGATTCTTTTCATCAGAAGATTAATGCAAAATGGATAAATATTTCATTTTCAGTTTTATGCACTTAAAAAATGAATGAACATTAAAAAACTGAATGAATGCGAACAAATGAACGAATGAATGAATGCTTGCATGCGGTTGCGGTGGATTGTAAATGAATAATGTCAATATGCAGGCACGAGAAAGAAAAAAAACAAACCAACCAACATTTTGCATTTTTTTTTTGATGTTTTAGGTCTGATTGTGAGTGCCATCAGAAAACCAACCAGCCAAACATAACCATCCGATCTCTCCCCCACCCACTAACTACAACACCCATTTGTACCACATTCGTTACTCATTTCGTTTGCCATCTAAGGAGTGCGAATTCATCATAAAATATTTTTAAAGAAAAAAAAAAAAACAAAAACAAAATGAAAATATTTTCTCACACTTTCAACACAAGTGACACACTGAAAGTGCCTGTCGCCACTATACAATATTTTTACATACATATATATATATTTACATATTTCCGTACTAAGTACTAAGTATACAAACTTATATACTATACATACATACATGTACTACATAATTTTCTGTTAAGGACATTCGTTCGTTCGCTATTTAGCATATTTATGCATTCATTCATTTTTTTATTTTCCATAAAAGTCTTGTAAAGTTTTGCTGGACTCTTTTTTAGTCTCTAACATTTAAACATTTTTTGTGTTGTTATTTTTGTTGCTTAGTGAAAATGCAAATATTTTTGCTGACAGTAATCTAAATATTTTGACAATTTTACAATATTTATATCTGTGTACACAAAATAGCCCAGCAAACAGAATTAAACAATTTAAAATATTTGATTTCTTTTAAGTTTTCTATTGAACTATGTATGTATATGTAGTTGGTCTGCATTGCTGGCATCAAGTAATTACAAATACGTTTTATTGTTTTAGGTCTCAAGTTCACTTTGTTCAGTTACCGTGCCATTTTCTATTTTTCTAACGAATTATTATACTCGTAAATATTTTTGCAATTTATAATGGTTATGAACGTATGGTCTTCTGATATTTGTATTTTAAGAAACGATCATAAAAATATGATGATCCTAAAACATGTTACGATCTAGTACACTTCGATTAAACTCAAAACTTCTGCCTTAGGTTTGTTCTAAAAGTGAATCCTGTTATTGAAACAAATATTAAATGTCATTTACTCATGTTGCTAATCACCAGTTTGTAAATATATTTATGACTCCAGTTACAAATTTTAGTATTTTAACATTACATGGAAACTTAATCACCATTCTGCCCATATTTCGCCAACATCCGTATCGTAAGTGGACGAAAACGAAAACCATCGTACCCAATTTCATGGCATTCGGTCCATATTTAATAAATTCCTTATATAAAAGCCACTTCCGAAAATCACTTAAATGTGCATAAATCTTTTATAAACTTTAGGATCAATGTAAATCGTTGTAACGTATTTCATGATAATCGGTCGATAACAAGTCATAACTCCCACATGAGATCTACTTCGACAAAATTAATTAACTTTAGCAAATACATTAAAAATATCGATACCAAACCAAATAGATCAGTTATATGTAAAAATTATACCATTTGGTTTTGTGAAAGTTAATTCATAATTGGCCATAGCTTCCACATAAAATCCACTTCTACTTCCACATAACTGAAGTACCCATAAAATCCTTGTATATGAAACTCAGCTAAAATAAACCTCAAATACATAGAAATTACAGTAATATCAGACTTTTGTTTTATTAGTGATGGGTATACATATGAATCGGCACAGCCGAATATAAAATCTTACTTGTTCCAAATCGAGTAGTTTTAAAGCAGAACTCCGACGAAAGTTGGTATAAAATTTGGTTCTAATGAATATCAACTTGTCCTGATTGTTATTTATCTAGAAAATTATTTTCATATAGATCTATTTTAAAACCTAAATATTTACTTGGAATTGAATGCATATTATGTACATATTTGTAGTGTTAGTTAGTAACTCAATGTGTCTGGAGTTTATAGTTGATGGGGGGAAGATTAAATAAATAAACCATATTTAAAAATTATAAATTTCAAAACATTACAAACTATAAAAATTCAACAATTTGAAAGAAGTTTTTGAAAAATATGATAATTTCCTTATTAAAGTGCTAATTTCAACCGCAAGTAATATACATATACACAGGGCACGTTCCTGTATTTCAAACGAAAAATTTACACGTTATGGAAGTTTAATGTTAAGTGAAACTTCCACACCATATATCCTGTAGATTTTTTGTTAATAAAAAAAAAAAACAATTATTAAACTTTTGAATCTTTGTTTTATTAAAGAACAGCAAATTCCACACAACTTCCACATAAAAATATTGCATTTAAACAAATTACTTGTCAAAAGTATCCTATTTTAAACACCCACAGCTCTTCCCCTGGATGGTTTGTTGGAACCATCTTCAAAACTTAAAATCGAATACTTCCAGATTTATTTCCAAACAAGTAAGAAAGTATATTTGATCAAGCCCGACCATATAATGGCGATAGAAATGGGCGCTATATGGGAGCTTTGACTAATAGCAGACTGATCATCATAAAATTGGGCTTAATGATTTTTGTATATATGAAACATATTTGTGTTGAGTATTATTTGAATACCAACATTTTTAAGAGAGTTATTCAATGGGCCTTATATGGCAGCTATGGTCAATTATGGACCGATATACACAAGATTAGTATGTAATTAGGCTTCACGTACAACTTATTTTTAGAGACATTTATTTGAATATGTAAATAAATAAAGCATTACTGACCGGTAAGTCGACCGTGGTTATTGTACTACATATAAGTGGTTATTGTAATCTAGCTGTAAGAGTATTGTATTTGGATGTGCCTAATTTTATACACCAATATTAGGTTATGTTATGTTGAGTAGAGGGACCATTTAATTGACCATACCGTTTCGGGTGTACATGTACGCTACTTCGTGCGCTCCCGTTGAAGTGTTATTCTCCATATTCAATAGTATATAAAGTAACGTGGACTAGGTTAAGAACTTATTGCCCTTGATTTAGTTTGTAAGTTTCGTGTTTGAAGTCGTAAGATATTCCAGGTTTGGTATATTGTCCATGTGTAAGTATTCATCTCTGCTTCGACTTCGAAGCAGGACAGTGGCACATATAGCGTTTTGTTTTCTTCTTCACACTCTCTGCAGATCTTGTTATTTATTATACCTATACGAGTTAGTATAGTTAACATATTGACTAGTCTCCTAAGTGATGGTCTATTAAGGTTTAGAATCTCTTCGTTCTATAGGTTCCCTTAGAATGTCGGGCGTTTCACCGATTGTAGAATTCTGTCAGTCTCTGACGTGCTCATTTATTGCCCATTCTTTAAGTTCTTTTTTTACACATTTAAAAGCGTATGACATTTTCCAGGTTGATGGCGCACAAGCGTGATCCCATCTTGGATAGCTTGTCCGCCTTCTCGATCTCGAGTATACCACCAAAATATGAATAGTGATGTATCGTGAACAATGTTATTCATATATTTTAATTTAAACTTAATACTAATGCAGCTTATTTGGTCGTGTCTGGACATTGATTTGTGTCATCTCCTTTCAAGGTCTCCTCGTTTAGGTCTTATCGTGTTTTATTTTTTTTTAACGTTTTATTCAAAATGTATTGGTTTAACCGATTTTACAATTATGTAAAATTTTGCAAAGTGCTCGTCCCTATATAGACATCGATTTTTATGTATATGATAATTACGATTTGCCTAAAATTTTAACCTGATAACAATCTTTAAATGGACTTTATATGGGGCTATGGTCACAACATGTATCAATTCAAACAAAATACTGAAATTTTTCTTTACATGAAACTTATTTTTACGTGTACTATAGAGTGATATTCCGGAAAGACATTTGTATGGGACCTATGAGAAATCAAGGACCGATTCTTATCATAATATTACATGATATTACTGGCATTGTATTTAAAGAAAATAGCAAAACATTTCTGAAAAATAAAGAGGTTGTCTCAAATGTCAAATTGTTATTTTCAATACCAATGAACATTTGTGGAACATCTCAGCCTTCTAAGTTTTTTCTTCGAGGTTTTATCGTGTCTACAACAGACGAACATTGCTAGATCGTCTTAGAATTTCATGAAATACAAACTTGTGAAATACACCATATACATACATTTAAGCCATCATAACTTGATATTCAAAAAAATCATGAATTTTCTTGTTTCAATGAAAATTAAAAAATAATTTTTTAGAAGTTTTACCTATTTTTGGTTACCGATCTAAAATGAGCGGCTTTTGAGAAATTATAGTTTTTTTTAACACATATGAATATGAAAATGTAAAATATTAAAGTTCAGTTGTTGGGACAATTGTTAAAAAAAAGCTTAAAATATAACTTGGATTTTTAAATTTGTCTAGACAGAATTTGAAATTAGTAAAAATAACTTTAACAATTATTTTTTACACTTTTTGGAAAATTGTTAAAATGAGTGAGAGTGTGTTATGGCTTGGCTACATACGATAAAAGTACTTACAATTGACTGTTGCATTATTTGTTGTTGCTGGAGTTGCTGTTGCATATGTTGCTGCTGATGTGGCTGTTGATCTCTTTCCCATGGCACATAACGATTGCCATAAGCCATTGGGCCATTCCAATGTTGCATAACCATTGAATTGCGACTATCATCCGTTAAATTGCTGCTGCTCAAATTGCTTTGATTTGATTTTTTGGCCATTTCTTCTTTTGATTTTTTCTTCAGTGTTTTACCAAAAGCACACAAACGTTTGCGATATAGAAATCCAATGATGACAGCAGCTGCCAAAAAGAGCCCACAAGCAGTCAAAACAAGAGGAATCATTTGCGATCTGAAACCATAAAATATTGTGGTAGAATTTGATGCATGCATTGAAGAATCCTCGTCCTCTTTCTCATTCTTCTGTTTGCCACCACCACTACTACTGCTACTGCCATTGATTGATGATGCATTTGTTGTAGCAGTTGACTCAGTTTTGGTTACATTTTTGGATGCTGTGGACGTTGTACCATGATGGCTGATGGCTGTTAATTTTGTGAGACTTTTGGTCGTAGACGTTGTCTGCGGCATTGTCACGGTTGTCATTTCAATGCTATAATCATTATCCTGTTCATCACTATTCTCATCAACATTATTTGTTGGCCACATTGGCATCTGCTGATTGGGATTAAAGTTTAAAACAGGTGGAGGATAAATATTATTAAAGCCTGGTGGTAAAACATTAGACGGTCTCCTATTTGGGTGCTGATTCCGAATCGACTGTACTCCTGGCAAACGATCAAAGGATGGCAAAAAATGTGATATATTGTGTACAACATTTGATATGGATGGTGGTGGTGGTCTTGGGCCATGACCGCGATCATCTTTAGTTGATAATATATTAACAAATACTTCATTTTTTGCAGTCAACTGTCCATCCGTAACTGTGATGTAAAGAAAAAAGTTTTCCCCACCCTGCAATAATAAATAAATAAATAATAAATTTTCAAATAAAATTCACTTAAATAATTTATTTGTTCAAATGCATTTTTTTTTTAATTTAATAAAATATGTATATTACACAATTTGTGTCTTTATGTGTATGAGTCTCAAGTTTATGGCCAAATCATAAAAGTAAATATGAAAATATTCGTGAATTCAGTTTCTTAAAGCCAGTGTAAAAATCTATTTCTAATTCACTTAATAGTTCCTAAATACACATAAAAAACTTACCCGACCGACAAGACTTTCATTTAGATAAACAACGCCACCGACTGGATCAATACGAAATGGATTGATTGTTCCTTTATACGCCGGTTCCAAGCCAAATATTAATTCATCATTTTCAGAGTCATCTGCACGAATCCGTGCAATTATTTGACCAACCGGTTCCGTTTCTGATATTCGCCAATTGCGATCCGGCACCACTAATATGGGTGGACTGTTCACATGCGAATGACCTTGACTTGTTGCTAAAAAGTAAAAGATAGAAATAAAACAACATTAAATTACAAGTTGACTAGAAAAATGTCCTGCAAAAAATTTTAATAAACAGTAGGAAAAGAGAGTGATTTAGTACGTTGGTCTTATGTTGTCAATGAGACTGATAGTTTTCAAGCCACCATGCAGAAGTACATATTTATGTTGTTTAAGAACATATTGGGAAAGTATATTTATAACATTCAATAAACAAAATAATACAATCTATGTACTCGTATAAATAAGAGGAACAATATGCAACAGAATTAAAAACATTACTTGTGTATATTAGGAGAGCCCCAAATAATATTGTGGATGTTGCCGACTAAAATGAGAGTTTATTTCAATCTAAGATACAATTTTCCATAATATTTGTTCTTTTACCGATATCTTATAGCCCCCATACAATGGTCTTCCCGGATTGTGGCTTTATGGTACAAATGTCTATAGAAAATACACAATTCTGCAAAAATAAAAATATCATGTAAAATCAAGTTAAATTTCAAAAGGTCCCTATTTTGACATACCCTCACATAAAGTACACTTCCGAAATTCACTTAAATGCGCATAAATCTCTTATAAAAATCACCATCAAGTTGAAATTTAACTCAAATAGTAAATATCGTCTATACATACTGGGACCTTGTACTGAAATCATTAATAAAAGCACTTTCTTTTGACTTTTTTTTATTGTTGGGTTTTATTTCCGAAAAATTGGTCGTACCTTCCAATCATGTGTATAGCATTGCATGCAAATGTTTGATATTACATTAAAAATGCCCATCAAGTATCATTTTTAATAAATATGAACAGAAGCTCAAACGGTTAACAGCAAAACAATTTTGAAAAATGGTGTCAAACCAACTAATATTTAATTTTAGTTCAGATAAACCAGGCCACCCTAATGTACAGTACGTACATATGTATGTACATCAACATTGCTCTTCCATGAGTAGTTATACATTATTCCCTCTTATAACATGAAATCGAATAACCTTTTTATCATTTATTTTGTTCGTATAAAGAAATGTAGGCTTAATTAAGCATTTCGAAAAACTTTTTAATACACTTAAGAAACAAGTTAGAGTGTTATATTCGACTGTGCCAAATCCTAAATACCCTCCACCTAAATGTAATGAAAAATACAAAAACTACACTGGTTATACGACTAGAGTATTCTAATTCAGTGTTTTTCTATTCAGTCTAAAGCAAATTTTAGCAACTTATTTTTTTTATTTTAAATGCCTTCATAATATATCATAGCTCCCATATAGCACCCATAAAAATATTTTTACACACATACTGGGTCAGCCTGGATGACTATACTTTCTTACTTGTTGTGTATATCTAAATGATCTATGTAAAGTTTTGGGGCCTATGAGAAATGATGGGCCGATTCTTCTAATTTTCAGCACAGTTCTTCCGTATACTCGAATATTAAAAAAATATAAAAATAAAAATAAATTTGTTCTACCATACTGAATTTAGTGATAGTGGGTATGGAAACCCAACTGCTTATCACTATCACTACGTCGGACAAAAAAAAAAAGACAGACAGTAAGGTAATTCCATAAGTTTTCGACCCGGTATGTCGAATTTTATTAACAATCTGATGTTAATAAAATTTTATGACTTTTAAGTCAAACTAATATCATATGTGGTTCATATTTTACAAGTTGAACCCCTTGGACAATTTTGTAAAAAACTATAAAAAAATATATATATCATAACTTTGGAACGTATCATTAAATTTTACCCATATTGGTGTTACTTGAAAGTATTCCGTTTCATCTTTACGTTTTCCAAAGTACTGAAGTCAAAGGACACAAAAATCTATCATATCATCATCATTCGTTTTAGAGTTATAGGCAACATATTAAACTACATATTAAATATTAATAAAAATTGTTTAATTATTTTTTACTCAACCATTACTACATTACTACATTACTATTAGTAAAACCATTTAAACATTTTAAAATCTCTTTCGTGTCAGAATCACGTTCTAGATCATAGTGCACTGTCCGTTAATATACACATGAAACATAATGTAATTGGGCATTGATTCATTGATAATTGATACCGTAATATTTGTGGTAAGACTGTATCCATTGTACATTCGAGATATGTATGTATTAACATGTGTTCTTCTATCATGAAATAGTATACCCATCCGGGTTATTTTTTTACTAAATTACTTGATGTATGAGTTTAGATAACAGAAATTCTTATATTCGTTATATTTTTCTATCAGAAGCTACACTTACATACGAATGTACTTGCAACGAACTAAATACGAAACAGGAATGAACTGTTTAACATTAACAAATACTGTTCGAACTCATCATAAATAGAACAACGACTTTATTTTATAAACCCGAAAGTATTTTAGTTTCAAATTTGTTCAAGTTTTTTGTTCTTTACTATCGTTGCTCCTTTTTCAAGTACATGTGTACTGCCAATATCAAAAGTCAGAAAAACAGCCACATAATGTGTATAAAGTAAAAACAGAAACAATAGCGGAATTCGCAATCTTGTGCAATTGGTATTGCATCATTGCATTAGCAAAAAGGTTTAGCATATTTTTGCTCTTGCTGTGTATTTTGTTAGTGTAGAGCAAAAATATCGACGTCAGAATTTTGTTCGTTTGGACCTCACAAAACGATGCCTCTTTCCAGATATTGAGATTGAGAACACATGCGCTCGTCGCTTAAAATTTGAAAAAAATCGAAATTTTGGGTAAAAAAAACTGACTTATGAATACATAACTCCAGAACAATAAATTATAGAAACACGCTTATTATCTCAGAAGAAAGCTAATGTTGTTCTTCAAAATTTATATTCTATACGTTATATTAAGTCAAACGTTAACTGGCGCCGCATCGGCTCTGAAGTTTGGTGAAGATTGTCACAATATCTGGAAAGAGGCAACTTGTTGTTGGGTTTAGACGAACAAAATTCCGTAATTTTTTACCCCTCTATGAGATCCGGTTACGCTAATGTATATAAGAAATAAAGAAAAACAGCTTCAAAGACACAGGATATGGCACGGAACAAAACTTAAGGGAAAACACTTGTTTTACCATCTATCTAACATCTTAAATGAAATCTATTGTTGCGCTAGTTACCCTTAACTCAGACTATTTGTTATTTTACATCCTCTAACACTTAATGTTGTCCGTCCACCACATCTGCCATTCTTGCCATCTATTAATTTTGCCATCTTTGATTTATGCAAGTCCATCCATTTTGCCCCTAATTTATTTTGTTTTCTTGTAAATCTACATAAACCATTTTATACCTTAGTTTTTGCAACGATAACAAAAAGGAAACAAATTTTTCAAAATAATAGAAAGAAAAGAAAACGACATGTTGAAGAAAGTACGAGCAGTAAGTAGAACTACTAGAAGTCTGTCTGTCTGTCTGTATGGAATTATATGCAATACATGGACAGTAAGCCAGCACTTCGTTAAATGAGACATTTTCTGAAAGACTATTTTTATTCGATTAAATTCGGTTTGTGGAAATAGAAATCATACAAAACTATTTTGCATTTAAAGGGGAAATTTATTTTATTACAATTTTACCAATATTCTTGTTTATTTAGTTGTTCTTGCATTTTGCGTCTCAATTTGTACGTTACAAAATATTTTACCTATTTAAAATTCCAGTTAAGTTTGTTAAGGTACGGTCACGCTTGGTAAATATTTTCCGAAAAAGACGTAACCACTAAATAACATATATTTGAACTCGTTTATTTATTTAAAAACTATTTTCTTATTTCGGCTAAAGCACAATAAATATTTAATTTTAATTTATTTGATGCTGTTTGATTTTGCAAAACTCTTGTAAGAGTAAACAACGTCAAACAAATTTGTGCTAAAACTAGTGGTTGGGCTTTTTTTGTTTTTTTTTTTGTACCTTGCTCCATAGTTGTGAGGATTTGTGTTTTTTTAACGCCCAAAAATAAATCGATAATCTCAGAATTACTTTTTAGCCGATTTGATATTGAAATTTGTTGAAATCGGTACATTTTTTTTACATAGCTCCCATACAAATGTCCTCCCGAAATAGGAATTTTAATGTTTGATTTTACCACAAATATACATATATTTGTATATAGAACCTATAAATGACCTTCTTCTGAAAATGCATTAATCTTTAACCAGATACAATTGAATGCAAACAATTTGTATATGTATGTACAGATGTCATGCTAGTTTTAAAATTAGTGTCATATAGTCATAGTCATAGTGTCATAGTAGTTTTAAAATTTCTTGAAATCTGTATAATTGTTAAAAGGATGGTATTTTGCATTTTTGACAACGTTATTAATATTATATTAGAAAATTATATTGCATTTTTAAATAGTTATTTTTTAAGAAGAATTGAATTCACAAAAAAAAAAGAAACAAAAACTAATGCAAATTTAATTTATTTATTGTTAAAATAGACAAATTTGTACGCGTCAAATAGTGGTAAATCATTTAATTTTTCTTGGTTTAAAAGTATAATATGTAGTAAAGAGCCGTTCAAAATAATTGCAAGTTATATCAATTACGAAAAGAAAGAGCAAACCCAATAGCTAGTGCTGTAAAATTAGCTGAAAATGTTACGAAAACTTCTTGAAAGCCTATAAGCGCGAGTACGATTAGAAGATATTTGCATCAAGATGACCTACTTCAAAGAAAAACCCAACCAAACGAATGAAGATCGCAAAAAAATATATAAACGAGTCTCAAATTTTTTTAAATAATATTCTTTTTATCAATTAAAAAAGTAGGTTTAAGATATTTAGAGTCAAAAACCGACCAAAAATATGGCAAACCAAGAAAAAAACCTTTAGTTATAAATATGTTACCAAGACGGTTAATCATATGCGGAATCAGGGGTCGACAATCTTACATATAAAGAATCTACAATGAAAAAGGAAGATTGCCTCGACGTTTTAAAAAACAAGTAGCTCCTAGTAGGCCCAACAGGACAATGATCCTAAGCAAACCTCCAAAATTGTGAAGGAATTATAATCCAATAACATTAGATCATTCTCCCTCCCAAAGTGGGGAGGGTATATTTAATTTGTGCTGATGTTGGTAACGTCCTTAAATATTAGTCCAATAACCACCTTAAAGTATACCGATTAACTTTAAAACACTTTCTGAGTCGACTAAACGATGTCCGGCCGTCTGGCATAGGTCGCAATTTTTAAGATATTTCCATAAAATTTGATATTGTATTTTTTGGCCCAATGATATTATATTTTTTGGCCCAAGGACAGTTGGATAGAAATTGGTCCATTATTTTACCTAGCCCCCAAAACAAATGTCCTCCCGAAACAGAAATTTCTCTGAAAATAAGTAATACATAAAGCCTAATATCATCTAAAAATTTTGTACATATCGGTCCATAATTGACCATAGCTCCCATATAAGGTCCATTGTTGAAAATCACTTTAAAGAGCATAACTCTCGTACAAATTTAGGTATCCAAATAATATTCAACACAAAAAACCATTCGGCCCAATTTTTTGATGGTCCGTCCATAATTAGTCATAGCTCCCATATAGGTCCCTTCGAAAATACTTTAACATATAAAAATCGTTTAATAGTGTTTACATCGAGATAAAATTTAACACAAAAAATACTTATTTGCACAGAAGGTATGCCACGAAATTTTGTAATGTTCCCATATAGCGCCCATTTCTGAAATACTGTTTTTACATATATGTATACTGGGTGTAGATTATTATATATTCGGCCTTGACGGACTGTACTTTCTTACTTGTTTTTTATGTTTCTTTTTTTTCTAGTTTTTGTAAATGAGTTATATTTTACTAATTTTAGTTATGAATGGTGCAATATATTTTGTTTTGAATTTAGGTGTTTACTTTATATTTACGCTCACAGTATGTGGAATTATTCATATTTGGCAGAAAAAATATAAAACTCTAACAATGGAAAAATAAATAAACGTTATCTTTATTTGAACAAGTAAAAAGTTATCGTACTTTTAGAAGAAAAGAGACCCTTAAAAAAAGATTCGAATATTTTAACGATGTATAACTAAAAATTGAGGTATATATCTAATATACTTATACCATATGTCGGTATTTTATGTATCTGGAAGCTTCGGATAGTTTATTTAAATAAGCGGACATCGTAATATCGACCCAAATATATATACTGTGAATATTGTGGGAATTATAAGAGAAATGATATATATAAATATACTTTTACTTGGTTTATGTGGTAGTTCACTACGTGCGAATACTTAAGTAGAGTCGAAGGGACCCCATTTTAAAAGACCACACCACTCGTCAAATTTAATGTCGTATACAACATACTGTAGCTAATATGTGTGTACAAAAAAGTCGTGTTCTGCTAGACCCAACCTGTAGCTGTGAGATATCTCAGTAGGTCATTGAGTTTTGACCCGGCTACCTCACCAAGGTTGTTCACACTCAGGGCTGGGCATTCGCAGAGAAGGTGGAAAATCGTTTCCACTTTTTCCCTATCCTTACAGTTACGACAATGGTCGTTAAAAGGGAGTCACAGGCGATTTGCGTGCTTGCCTAACGTCCAGTGTCCCGTTAATACTGCCAGCAACCTTGATATATCCTTCCTATTCCGACCAAGGTAATGTCAGACCAAGGTAATGTCAGATAGACGACCTAGCCTTGTATATACTTTTACTACTTATGGTTTACATTATCAACATTACAATTAATGGCCAGGTCTAATGGAAATGAAAGTTTGTATGAATGTGTGTGAATTTGTGTATAGATGAAAATCTTGGTGCTCTGGCTAATTTAAACTTGGAACAAGGTGAGCTCAATACCTCACTACACAAATGAAAATTATGTTCTAGCGGTAGTAGTAGTAGTACACGTTATGGAACACATGTCTGTCTCATCATTGGTAGTTTGGTTCACGTACTGGGTCATCAGATGCAAATATCTATACATTCCTGCAACGCGCACGCAAATTTGTATGTGTTGGTATGAATGGTTCTGTATTCTGTGATACAAAGGGACTTAACTCAAATTATTTGTAATTTTTAAATGCTCAACTACAAAAATGCTTTATTTAATTTATGCATGAATATAGTATGTGTTACACTTAAAACTCTTTTTACATATTAGCATGTTTAAGCTCAATTAAGCAAAAACAAAATATTTTTCCCGAAATGTCTTCGCTGCAAAGACTTTTAAAATATCTTTATTTGACATACGTCAGATATTTGGGAGCTTTAGAAAACGTACTTCAACCAATACAAGCCGACTGTGAGACGTTATAGGGTTGCAATTAATATTGTAGAAATTAAAAATATTTGAACAATATACTCGTATTCGTGTGTAACCCTAGTAATTTCCCGGACTTTTTCCATTCCCGGGAGAAGGAAAATAAATTAGTTTATTCCCGGGAATTTTAAATAAACTCACATCAATTTTAGTTTTGTTTATTTATTAAAACAAAAAATTAAATTTTATATTTATTTAAGAAAAATAACAATTCATTTGCATAAAATAACATATAATGTAAATAAAAGTAAATGAGATCATTCAGTAGTAAAAAATTTGTACACTTGTACATCGAAAAATATTATTATTTTTTGTAAAAAAAAAAAAATTAATACTATTAATGCTATATAGACATTCTATTTCTTATTTTTGTAACTATATTTCCAGCTACAGAAAAGACCCGCTCACTTTCAACAGATGTCGGTTTTATAGTTATTAAGGACTTATATAAATTTTCTAAACTAGAAGATCTATTGCCAGTGACTTCAAATACTTTCAGCTCTTTTTTTGAAACATTAACTGGATTTCTTTTTTTATTTATTCCGATTTTAGAATTAGAAATTGCCTTTTGAAGCTCGTCTTCAAATGAAACCAATACAGTTTCTTCGCCAGCTGATGATTCATTGTCCATAAGTGGTTTTTCTGTATACAGCCTTTAAAAATTCGATCAGCAATTAAAAAATATTTAATTTTGCAGATATGAGAAAAAAATTAGATTGGTAGACTTCGGGATTCTTTAAAAATTTAAGTAAAAAATAAGTGTCTATGTCTCGTCTTTGATGTACTCTTGCTTTTAAGGATGTCAAAATGTTCACTGACAATTTGTTTTTTACTTTGGAGCTCTTCAATTAGTTTGGAAATTATAATTTCGGCAATGACCAAATCACAATCTATGCAACTAAGTGCCTCTACAGCTATTTTTATTGGATGTAGAACATCAACCAACATTTTTAATATTGGAACATCATCTTCGTTCCACATCTGAGCCAAGTCGAAGTCTATTAGACACTTCTTGATAGCATTCTTTAATTTTAAAAAACTTACGAGTTGGTTGCAGAAATTTGGAAACGCTTCCATCTGTTTTAGCTTTTTGAGAAGATGTCGGGGTATCAGGTTGTATTTTGACTTTGAGGACATTTTCTAAATGTCTTGTTAATCCACTTGTGCTCCCACCTTCATAACTTAGAATTTTTGGGCACAGAGAATATTGCGCAGAATTGTTTTTCTTTAAAAAATACTTCCAAGCTAGAGATTGAAGACGGTCCATATTATCAAAATTTATAAATTTTTAAAATAAAATAGAATAAAAGTTAAATTTTTACACGGAAAAGTTCGTTAATACATTTAAATAAATGCAACAAGAGTTGAAAAAATTATTTGCTATGAAACAGCGTTGATTTTTTTCGTACAAAAACAATCAGCACAGCTGTAGAAAAATGTAAAATTTGACATAAAACCCCCGAAGATAATTTCCCGACTTTTGTAATAAAAAATTTTCCGGGATTTCCCGGGAATTTTTTCCCGAATAGGAACCCTAGTATGTACTGATGTATATTGTAATTTTTTAACAAATGCCCGTATTATTTTAACAAAAATCATTAAATGTTACAAATTCAATATACATACATACATACAGTGTATTACAAAACTATTTCGCGTACTAATTTTTATGAGAAATTACATTTCTATTTATAAATCAATTAAAAGAATTATTTTGTTTTACAATTTTTAATAGATATTATGTCCAAAAAATATTATTTTAATTTAAATATTGTTGCATTCTATTAAATTTCATCATAAGTTCACAAAAATATTTAGCTATTTATATACTCCATCACCATAAGGGGTGAATGAGGGGTTTTTTTTAAGTTTGTCATTCCGTGTGTAACACTGAAAATATTCGTCTGAGACCCAACAAAGTATATATATTATTGACACTTATGGAATTATAAGTCGATTGAACTATGTCCGTCTGTCTGTATGTCTGCCTCTCTCTGTAAAACACTCTCACGTACAATGGACTCTACCAAAATCAACAAAGTTTACAAAAAACCGCTTATAGTCCCCCTAACCAGTTTGATATTCAGCAAAATAGGTAAAGCAGAACAAGAGTTATGGATCAAAATGTAAGACAACCTCCATAAAAAATCAATATTCTTAAACATTTTTAATGCTATATTTTTAAATATATTACATATACAGCCCAATCATGAATAAAAATTCCGCGAGAGTTTTTTCCCTTTTTATTTTTTTAACATTGAATTTGAATAGGAAAAATGGGAAAAGGGAGAAAAACTCCCACGGAATTTTTATTCATGATTGGGCTGATATTCCCATTAAATTTTGTATACGTTGTTTTTATGATAGAAGAAGAAAGCGTGAGGAAAATAGTAAAAATCGGTCCATGATTTCTTATAGCCCCCATACAAATATATATATTCCAGAAATATGGCTTAATGATAAATAAATGCCTATAAAATTGGAATATCAACACAAAGTTCTGCAGAAATAAGTTGCATACCAAAAGGAAGCGCAAAACGAAATTTTTTTTAGTTCGGTCCATGTTTACTTAAATACGTATAAAACTGGTTTAAATATTGTTAAACAAATAAAATTTGACACAAATACTCTTTATAGGTAAATAAATTATTGTACTAAATTTTATGGTGGTCGGCCCACAACTGGTCATAGCTCCCATATAAGGACCACATCTGAAAAAGCCAGTCATTTTTATATATATCGTATAAATATCGATAGCGACTCAAAACTTTGCACAGATCATTTAAATATATACACAAAAACATTTCTGAATGTCGGTCCATTTTTAATCGTATCCCCCATATAAAGCCCTCTTCCGAAAATCACTTTTACACGGATCACACGGATTACCCATTCATGCTAAAATCAAACTGCTGCATTTTGAGAATATCGGTTCATATTTGAGTATATACCCCATATAAAGTCCACTTCCGAAATCCACGTTAATACTAACATGTATTTTAAATATACCGCTATTACATTGAAATTCGACGTGAAATATGTTCATATGCATAAAAATCGCTGTTCAAAAATTTAAAAAGATCGGCCCATAATTTGTCATAGCTGCCATATAACGACCATTTCCGAAAATCAAGTTAACTCACAAAATTGTCTAATAAATATCGATATCGAACTAACTTTTATATAGATCAGTAATTTTAATCCAGAAATCATACTTATATCGGTTTTACGGCAATTATGCTACTGGATATTGTCGCTCTCAGTCAATAATTGGCAATAACTCCCAAATTAAGTCCACTTCCGAGCATAATAAACAACCATACAACTCTTATAAATAATGTTAATGAGATAAAATTTAACCAAAATAAGCCTCAAATACGTAGACACCACATTAGTGGAAACTGGATCAGGCCATAACTGGTACACTTCTACTATGCTACCTATAAATCTTTTGTAAATAATATTATTGAGATCAAATTCAACTCACATTATAATCTGATACTTTTTTATACTCTGTTTCTAAAATTGTTGTGAATATGGAAAAATGTTCTCTTAATTTTATAAATTGTTAAATTACAATCAAGATTATTATGAAAATCATACAAACTCTGTAAATTGCAGTAAGAATCGGTAATTACATCAATTAAAAATGGTAAAAATTAGATAAAATTTCAAAACATTGCAAATAATATTAGTGAATTACGACCAACAATATATCAAATACTAATAAAATTTGCACTAAGACTGAATAGAAAACAGAGAATAAGAATATTCTAGTCCTTTAACCAGTGTAGTTTCTGTATTTTTTATTACGTTTGTGTGGAGGGTGTTAAAGATTCGGCACAACTGAATATAGCACTCTAACTTGTTTTAATTACATTACAAGGTGGCGCAAAAGTAATCCTCCTATCAGAAAATGCTATAAATTTTGCCAGGCCCCTAATGTCAGTTCTGTTTTGACATTTGTGTAGTAAACACATGCGAAATACACGTTAATAAACAATGTTACGTTACACTGCTCCAGAACGCGGAATATTGCTGACAGAACTGACATTAGGGGCCTCGCAAAATTTATAGCATTTTCTGATAGGAGGATTACATTTGCGCCACCTTGTATATCTATTTTTAACTTGTGTCATATATATAAATTTAAATCGTTATTTATATGTTAAAAATATGAAAATAGGATGAATTGAATAAAATTTCCACTAATAAAACAAAAACGATTCTCTGAAATTTTTCCCACAGCGACAATTAAAAACTTATTTGAAATATTTCATAGTGCTTTGTGTGTTTTCAACGAAAAACATTATGAATTCATATGAACACAATTGAAATATTTTATATTTAGTGCAATATTACTTGAGCAATTTCACACTGCTGAAGCATAAAAAAAAAACAAAAATAGCAAATGGCTTCTTTACGATATTCTTCGAATAGAAATTATTATTCATATTCATTGAGAGGGCACATTTACATGTGACTTTGTGCGCGACCATATGTTAATTTTCCAAAAGCAACTTTAGTATAATTTTCCTCCTTTTATATTTTAGTGATGAAAAGGAAAACCTATGATACAGGGTGCTGCCATCGTTTTAATTTGTAAGTGATGCTGATGAGATTGTGCAAATAATATCTTGAATGTTGCTGAGAACATAATTTTGATTATTAGTTTTTAGAGGATCTTTGATATTTCTATCACTTGGCAATGTTTAGTGGTCCCCTGGATCTATGGTCCATTTTGTGTGGCATTGTTGATGTTCTTCGCTATGCGGATAATCTAAAAACAATTCAATCGAAGGACACGCCCCTTAAAATATCGAATTGCCGTTTTGTACAACTTCAAAGTCTGCCAATGCAACAATTAAAAATGTTTGTTATTTTTAAAAAAGCCATAAAATATTTATACATTTTTCTTTATTATTTATTAAAATACATATACTTTTATTTGAACCACCCTTTGCATAGTTATGAGTTTTGCATTCATCGCAAATGCATTTTGATTCAGCCCTATTTGAGAAAACGAAAGGTCATCTCGTCGACTTTAAATTAAACAGAATTAATTAAAAGAAACAGCAAAATCACATTATACATTATAAAAATAACTGATTACATTTAACGAACATAAAATTCAACTAACAAATAAACAACATTCAAATAGTAATTATATGATTGAACAACCAAAACACACTTATTATAGCAGCACAACCAGCATAGGTCAATATAGTTCAGCCATTATATAATTCCTACCCAACCATACTTTGATTCCAGACCAATCACAATATTGTGTTTCGATGGCATGATCATATCAAAAATAACAAGTATGAAAGAATATATTATACTCTGTCATTTCTCTTGAATTATTTTCTTATCGGAAATTACGATTCAATGTGTATAAATTGGACAATCCGAAAAGCTTACCGTTTGTCAGCAGTAGTTGTTGAGAATTTATAAATTTATAAAGCAGTGTAGTAAAAACTGAAACTCGTTATCCAGTTTTTTAACTTTTTTAAAAACGCGATCGGTTTCGAATATTTTATATTTTCGAATTATTCGACATCTCGGTTTTTGGTGGCGGTTAACGGGTTTTATAATTAAGAACTTTTTTAAAAAACCAAATTAACAAATACTTTTATTTTTATCCTTTTTGACAATATTCTCGTAACAAAAATCTAACGCAGATTAAACAAGTAAGAGTGCTATATTCGGCTGTGCCGAATCTTAAATACCCTCCACCTAAACGTAATAAGAAATACAAAAACTACACTGGTTATAGGACTAGCATATCCTTATTCTGTGTTTTCTATTCAGTCTTATGGGTCGATTATGTATAGCAACCAAACTGGAGTTGGGTTGCCAATAGGCAACGCAACTGACGTGCAAGTTGTTATTATGTAAGGCAACTTTCGTTTTTAACATTTTTGTCGAATTTTCGGGTACAAAACTATATATGTAGTATGTACATATACAAATATAAATAATATTAACAAAATTAATAACATTTAACCAAATTAAATAAAATCAAAGCAACCACAAATTCTCGGTTGCCATGTTCGGCAACTGAAGTTGTCAGTTGCCAGTTGCCATCTGTAATATGTTTTTGGCAACTGTCAACCGAACTGAAAAAAATCGTTTTGCGATTTCTTTTTGTATAAGACTTATTTTTGCTGAATTTTGTCTTGATATTACAATTTGATAGGCATTTATTTATCATTAAGCCATATTTCGGGAATATATATATTTGTATGGGGGCTATAAGAAATCATGGACCGATTCCTACTATTTTTCGCACACTTTCCTCTTTTATCATAAAAACAACGTATACAAAATTTCATGGTATTATCTGCAATATATTTCAAAATATTGCAATAAAATATACAAAAAATATCAGATTTTTATGGAGGTTGTCTCACATATTGGTCCATAACTCTGGTTGACCTAAACCGATTTTGCTGATTTTAAATAGCAAACTGTTCTGTTCGAGAAGAATTATTGAAGGTTTGGATTCCGAGTATATCTGGGGACTTCAAAAAACTAATTTCAACAGACAGACAGACAGACGGACGGACATGGCTTAATCGAATCCGCTATCTATAAGGATCCACAATATATATACTTTAGAGGGTCGGAAAATTATATTGTGGAAATTACACACGGAATGACAAACTTATATATACCCTTCTCACGATGGTAAAGGGTATAAAAATGCTGTAAAATAAATAAGCGGACAGAGCTTGTTTAAAAAATAAAACGTTTCCTGTTCCAAAATTTATTGCAAATGATTTTAACATAGATATACTTTGAGGTTTCCAAAAGTCAGCATTTAACAAAATCTTATATTTGGAAATACTTTTGACACAATTTCTTAATCTCAAGTAGGTAAGGATCTTTGGCGCAGTTTAATTGCTAATTAAAATATAATGTTGATTATAATTTTTCATCACAAAATACTAAATATAAATTTAAGTGCTTACTTACTGTTGGTGAAAAAACCGGAATGGCCCTGATTATTATTATTAATAATATTCTTATTGTTAGTTGTGATGTTCTTACTCTTTTTTAACTTTTTTCAAATTCCATAAGAATTCATACCAAACGGTTTATAAGAGAAATGGGAATATACGAGTAAGAATCATCATAAACATCTACCCACGTACAACATTTACACATGAACATTTTACACAAACACATACATACACATTTATATGAGTGAATTTTTACATAATACAATGATGGGCCATCATTAAATATTGGTAAAGTGTGTTAATATAAATTTTAATTTTTGTATCAATCCAAATTATTGAAACAACTAACAGTTGGCCAAATAGTCAAGATAAATTTTCATCAATACACTCTTTATTTTATATATTTAGGTGTCTGGGTTAAACAAGAAAAAAAAAACATAATTCGATTTGTTTTAGATGTTAATGAAGGTATTGTCATTCATATGATCGTTAAAGACAATGTGAGTGATACTCTCGCTCATGATTCCAAGACTTTTCTAGAACTCTTCAAAGCACGTAATGATTGTTTGAGTTGTGAAATCGTCGTCGATTATGTCATGAAAAGATGAACAACTGGATTTATATGTTATGCTAAAAGTGTAATGAAAATTAATCATTGTTTTTATAAAATTACTAATCTACCCTTAATACTCGTATTTCGCTTCTAAATCACGAAACATCGTTGCAAATTTCAATAGATTTAATATAAAATTTGTATATACTGTACTACGACGTATTACAAGTGTTATGTAAGTTTTATGAAAATATAAGATGCGTTAAAGATTCAGTTTTGCAATTTTAGTTTAGTATTGGAGATTGAATGCCGCCTTTACGCAAATTTTATCAAAATGAGAGTAGAAATAAATATGAAAGTATGGCACATGTTGGTTTTATTGATAAAATTCAACGAAAATCTTATAAAATTATAAAAGTTTTGTGTTTATTACGCAGTTCGACTAAAGTTGTTTGTTGGCCCATATAAATTTTTGGTCTTTATAAGAGTTAAGAACGATCAATCTATTATAATAATATGTAAAAAGATCTTCCTGAAATGTTCCGTGCTGGACATATTGTAGCAATATAAGATTGTGTGTATAACAGTGTATGAAATTAATTAAAAATTTTAATTTTAGCACTCTCCGATTTGAATTGACCTTTTCTCAATATAACTTCCATGGTGCAACTATACAAGGTGAGTGCAAATCGACAACAAATACAACACAAAACAGAAACAACAGGCATTTTGTTTGTGTAAAATAATGTACTACTGTCAAAAATACTTGAAAAAGTATTACTTTTGACATAAGTAAATTGTAAACAAAGTCAGTCAGCTGTTCTACTGCACTCACCTTGTATAGTTACACCATGATAACTTCATAGATAATTTTTTTTTCAAGAGCTGATTGTTTTTGAGAATTTTTATATTGGAGATGAGATAAAAAAGAAAACGAAAAACGCTCATTGTTTAATTTCCTCAGATAAACAAGTAATAGTAAATAGTATCTGAGAGTATGCAAACTGTATATAAAAATAAACATTTACTAAACTCAAACACAATCCACAACCGGTTTAACGTTATCGAATTTACGTACGCTATTCGAATTTGTCTTGTACTCTTACCTGTGGTTACATACCTACATGTGTACAATCAACATCATTCATGAATAAGTACGTACGAGTATGCATGTATGGATGAATGCATGAAATGTATGAATTTACATTGTGATTTTGTACGTTCACTGCTATGTACATGTGTACGTATGAGTGTGGTTAATGACATAGTGATTCAATAAACAAACATATCCAGACAGACAGACGTACACAAGATACGTTTTTAAGATAAAATTGATTTAACAGAAACGAAATGAAACAAAAATGTTTTATCTCTTGTGAAATTGAATAATAAAGATACAACACAAATTCGTAAACGTAATTCGTAAACGAAATATTTTTTCATTCAAAGCTGAAGGTCACTTTCAATGGGATTCTTTTAACTACAAAACTTGTAATAATAATTAAAATAATTGTTTTATTTTTGCTTATAAGTACATACATACATACATATGTATGTAGGAAGTTTACAAAGTTTATAACTACGATCAGTCCAACAGTGAGTTCAATGTGCCTCTAAATATCAATGACCGTTAGAAATATACAAACATACATATGTATGTACAATATTAACAATGTATACAATTACGATAATGCTTGCAACAAAGTATTTCCAATTATTAACAAGCAACAACATTTTAATTTACCAATACATTTACATTTTATTTTCAAATGTATAATAATTATGTTTAAAAACTATGATTTTTATAATGATTCAAAGATATGACGTTGAAATTTTCAAAATCTTTTGCTGATGTTCATTATTTTACATACGAAACCATTGGTTACTTTTTAAAGCACGGTCACACTTGGCAAATATTTACTGAAAAAGACGTAACCACTAAGTAATATACAACTCGTTTATTTATTTAAAAAAAAAAAAAAACTTCCTTTATTTAGGCCAAAGCATAACAAATATCTTGCAAAACTCTTATAAGATCAAACAACGTCAAACAAATTTGTGTTAAAATAAGCGACTTTAAGAGGTGTTTAGTATATACATATGCAAATAAGTGTAACGTCATTATAACGGTATTAGCCGTAACGGTAATTTCATTCCATTTTAAATTATTAGTAAAATTTTAAAATAGCTAGACTGAGATGGTATTTAATTATATTTTAAATTCTGTAGTTCCCAATGAACTCATTACCATTATTTAGTTCGTCGAGCTGAAATATTTTACGAATAGCGCTAGCCAACATTACTACAAAGTCTATACCTTTAGATTCCTAAATTCAAAAAAATAAATCAACTGTCATACTCGTATACATACTCACTCTATCGGACCTAAAATACAAATATACTATTTTAAGTATTTTGGCATCGTTTAGTTTGTGATTTTTTTTTTTGCATATTTTGCTCATATTATCATATTTTTGTTTGCTTTTAAGGTCCAATGATAATTGGCTTAAGGGAGTTAAAGAAAAAATGCAATTTATTAACAGCACGCATAATCGCCTATGTAGATTGCAAAAGTTGTACCGACAGAGACATTACAAATTGATATTATCGAGTGCTGAAAAAATTTGGGAGAAAGGAAAAAAAAACTTACAACGGTATTGTTTAATACATTTCTGAAATAGATCAACTATTTTGGAAATTTTATTTAAATATTGGGTGCCGACAAAATTGACACACGTTTTCTATCGAGTTTATAAAACTAAATAGAATTCTTACAAAATTGTGAACAATAACATTTCATATGTAAACAGTTTTTCCAAAGCTAGAGAAATTTATCCATAACTGATCCTGTATGGATTATGGATTAAGACAGTAAAATAGTATGCCGCTATAATTAAGGAAAAGTCTTTGAAGTATTTAGTTATTTTTGAAAGATCTGGAAAATCAATAGATTAAAATACAAAAATTTAAACAAAAATTTATTTAGTTTTTAAAGGATCAAATAATATTAAAAAATTATAAACTTATAAACTTATGGTCTTTCCCAAAATTAATAAATTTATATACAAAATTAACTATATACATAGTTAAAATCAATCTCATTTCTATTTCAAATATACTGCTCAAAGAAAAATTGAATTTGAAACAGAAACAAATTAGTTTTTTAATAAAAAATATAAAATATTATGTACAATTAATTGTACAAATAAAATCTATCACACAGTTGGGATAAATATAAGTTTAGCTAAAAGTCGACAGTTCATGGTTTGTATATACATTTGCTATGTACTACTAAATTTAAAAAAAAAAATATGTTTTATTAAGATGAGTTTAAACATGACGGATGCAAATACAGATAAATAAGAAAAAATATTGCACAGATTCGTGCGCATACAAATATTGAGTTGAGTTTAAATTTATGATGCACACCGCAAGGTTAGCATTGGTATCCCTGTTCGTGCCCAAAGTATTACAAAGGCAAATACAAATCAATATATTCATATGAAATATTAAGGAAAGTAAGATTGGACAACAAGTTGTATAAAAATACATTCGTATGACATTGAAACTGAAACTTTATCATTAATTTGTTCGTGTTTTTTATTATGTATTTCTTTCATTCTTTTTTAAACCAGAAAAAATAAAACGAAAACAAATGAAACGAAACGAAAAAGGGATGTTGGCCTGTCGAATCAGATTGAATGCAAAAATGCTAAAAATAAAATGCAACCAGCCGTGAATGTGGAAGGTATTAAACATGTTTTTGTTTCTGCAATCATGAATATGAAAACGAAAGTGAAAGCTTTCCAAGTTCAGCCAACGAAGGTGTTTTGTTAAACATTTATGCCTAAAGAAAATCCCTAAGAGTACAATAAATGTTTGGCATTACTCATAAATATTATTATTATTTTACATACATACTTATGTAAAATGTTGCTTATATATATATTAACACAATACCAAACTAATCAGTAGCATACTGATTAAAATAAAAACAAATAGCCAAATTACCGCTTCTAATGTTTTAGTTTTCATTTTAAAGTAATTCGATTAAAATATCTTTAGAAATAAGCTTTGTGTTTGATTCCTTAAACACAGCCATTTATTCAAGCAGCCATTAATTTCAACATGCATGCATGCATAGATGGATGTTTGGATGGATGCATACATACATACATACATAAGTTCTCACTCCTCGTAAGAATTAAGTGATACAAACAGGCATCATGTACTCGTACATATTCATACTTGAAATATCGTTGTTATAGGATATACATACAAACATACATACCACCCTGCAAATAATATTGGACTACGTGATCCATTTTAGATGATATGGACTACTCCCAACATGGTCCAATGTTATGCAGTCACGGACCATGTCATAGTTAAACAAGAGTTTGTAGTTAAACGACATGGTTTCGTGTTAACACGATTGCATATTGAGTTGTTGTTGTTGTTTAAAACTAACCCTCGTGAGTACTCCATGTAGTAGTTTTGGGACTACTCCGATGGGTTATATGGTCCAGGCCTAGGACATCGCAATGTTAAATGGACCACCTTTTTTTCATATATTTGGAGTAGTTTTGGAGTACTCCTACTCCTCTTTGGACTAGTCTTTACATGCATGTATGGACTAGTCGCGTTATTTGCAGGGCATATCTACATACATACATACATATGTACATATGCCAAAAGTTAATTTTCATATTGGTTTTGTGGTAAAAGTAGTTCAAGGTTCTGTCCTTGTCAGCTGAAGGAGAGGCTGAAAGTACCAGTGGCGATACAAGGCCAAAGATGTTAGTATGTACACATGTTTGTATGCAATTGTACTTACACGAACTCGTACTATACAAATATGTACACTTTTCATTTTTAAACATTTGCAATTAGAAATACATAAATACTTTTTAAAAAGTACAATTCATCTTGCAATTACAGCTGTCCCCTTCACAACACAGCTTTTGATTAAAATTATAAACTGTTTCAGAGACTTTCAGACTCAAAATTAGAGTGATTGCCAAATTCCTGATAATAATTTTCTGTTTTTGACAGCTAACTAATGAGTTGCCCAATTCATTCAAGTTTAACTAATTCTGTAGCTGTTGTTGTAGACATTCATTTCCCAAGAATTATAAATTTTGAAATGTTATTTATTGACATACAAAATTTAGCTTTTACAAGTCTTAATTTTTTAATTTACTAAAATCTGAATTCAAAAATTATTGACAGACAAAACTGCCACTTTAACATTAATTTGATGCCGATAAAAATTGCATATTCCATCCTTTATTTTTTTAAATTCACAAACATTTATTGCACATTTGACAGATTGCTTAGGGAAGGTCATCAAGCTTCAGGAAAGATATTTTGCAAATAAAGCTATAAAGTGAATAATAAATAAAGCATAATTTGTAAACATATTAAAGCTTTCAAAAAAACACCACCAAACAATTAATAGTTTATATTCGGCTGTGCCGACTCTTACCTACATATATATGTAAATATATCCACCTACATATACATACATACATCAGGGGCCAAATTACCGCATTCGTGATCGAATGAGCTATCGTATCGAAAAATGATTTCGATATCGAAATTATGATAAAATGTACTAAATTTCTTGCTCGATATCGAATGCCATAATCTCAAATAAGAAAATTATGATCAATTTAACTCGATATCTAATGCGGTAATTTGGCCCCAGGAGTGTGATCTGTTTATACTTGAAGGAAATTTGTATAACATTTTGTATCGATAACGTTTTTATACGAGTTGTTTTATTTTTTGGGCCCCTTTTTTGGGATCTATTACATATTATGGGAAGATAAAATCGTTTACTGTATTTAAGTCTTATGGTGAAGTTTATATCTTAATAACGACATTTTCATCTTAATAGCGATATATTTTTGAGTTTCTTTTTTTTGTATTCTAGTTATTCTTGGAAATGGACCTTATATGGGAACTGTGGTCAATTAGTTGATTTGGACTGACCTTTACAAAATACAATAGTAAAATTATTACTTACATATAACTGACCGGTAAAATATTTCAGTTTGATATCTATATTTATAAGATGTTTACGAAAGTTAATTTATTTTTTGGAAGTGGTTCCTATGTACATATATGGTAACTATGACCAATTATGGGCCGATCACCATAAAGTTAGTTACTATGATTTATAATATATATATGTATATATGGATTTGTTATGCCGATATTCATCTTTATAGTTATTTTTATAAGAGATTTATGAGCATTTAAGCTATTTTCGGATGTGGAGTTTACATGGGGGCTACGGTCAAAAATGTACTGATTCAAAAAATACCGACTTGTGGTGTATCCTTATGTGAAACTTATTTTTTTCCAACTCGAAATTCAGATTGTAAGTGAGTAAAGAAAAATTAAAATTAAAAACCAATTAACTTATTTTTTGGCTTTTACAAGAGAATCAAAACAAAGCGAGTTGTAGTTTATATTTTAAGTAATAAAATATTTACAAAAATTCTTATTTTAGGTTTTACAGAGTGCAATAGTTATGAAACACTTTTTGTCTTATAAATCAGTTCTAAAAAAGTGTAATCATAATCCAATAATAACAGCTCTATAGCTATTGAAGGCATGTAGCGATTTTATGTTAAAGTACGGCAACTCTATTTTTATTTCATTGTCTTTTCATTGTTAGACCTGTTTCACACTCATCAGTTCTGACTGTCAAGTCAAGTATTTTTCAATGAGAAGGAAAAAGATAAAAGATAATTTTCTCTTTCCTTCTCATTGAAAATACTTGACTTTACCGTCAGAAAACTGATGAGTGTGAAAGAGGACTTAGTGATGTTTTATCCCACTGTTCGATTAACCCGGTAATCAAATAGCTAAATGTATATTTTTTTATAAATTTAGAACGCAAAAAGTATGTTAAAAAACAAAAATCGTACAATATTTATTTATAAAGAGTTTTTAGCAAAATCTATTGCACAAAATGTTGCTATTTACCTAGTTTAATAATATTCGGTAATAAACGTTTTCGAATAACTAGTTTATTTACATTTGATTTACATCACTAGCGGATATACATAGTTAGGGGAACTTTATTTCTGTGTGTGTTTTCAAACAAATCAAATAAATAAATATATTAAAATGAAAAAAGTATTTAAGGTATTTAAATCGGTGTATACGTGTAAAGTAGGCAACGTGTCATTTTATTTTTGGTTTAAAGAAGGGTAAAACCTACAGCTACGTTTAATAGCCTATTAATCATTTATGAATGTAACTTTACGGAATTTTGCTTAAAAGCGGTTTTTGAACCTACTGTAAGTTTTTATACATATGGCTGTTAATGTTTATGGTTTGATTGTCAATGATGTAATAAAAAAGAATGATATTAGGTTTTTCCTCCATTTATTTCAGCGAAAATTTTTTTATAAATTAAAAAACTTATATTTAATTATTTTTTAAATGCTTTTTTAAAAATATTTAACTCTACTGCTACTAATTTTTTTTATCAGTTTGGTAATTACAAAATTAGGAATATATCAAGTTTTTTCATAGAATCACCAGTTGGCACAATTATTGTTCCAAAACTTTTACAGCTTAATGCCACATATATCTTAATTGTGTAAATATATTTGTTTAAATCCGTAATCAATTACTTCAACACTCCAAACAATTATCGTTCAGGAATTAGGCTCTAGCTGTAAAAAATAGAAAATTTTACGAAAAATAAACAACTTTTGTGAATATTTGCAATATAAAACCTCAATAATTCAGCGAGTACACGTTTAGGGGTTAATACGACGTTAACCCTGCTACTACGTTTAGGGTCTTTTGATGACCCATTCGAATTTAACATTGCATAACTTGCAAAAAAACGTGTTTGTCCGTCAGACTGACACACAATCACTCTAACGACGATATATTGCATTGATCGAAATGTACAAATTTGAATTTTTTCAATAAAAAAATGTATGGTCAAAATACGACCCAAACATAACATGTGTATTTTTTTTTCTAACATAGTAGCTGGGTGAATAGTTTCAAATTCAATTAAAAATCTTTTCGATTTCTTTTAGGTTCAAGGTACGTGTTTTTAGTTTAAACGCCTTTACTCTTATCTACATAAGTGTATACATTTCATTTCAGAAGTTCAAGGTAAGTTTTTGTTGTTTAAACGCCTTCACTCTGGTTTACATAGTCGTATGTACATTTCATTTTAGAAGTTAAAACAAAAATAAAAAGTTCAAAGATCTGCAAGTACTTTGACAAAATGGTAACATAATAATATTGATTTTATTAACGTACATATATTGTTATAAATCGAAGGTTATGGTTGTGGAGGCGGTTTGTTTACTATTTATTTGTTTTGATTTTTGTAAAAAGTTTAAAACATAATTTATTACTATTGGATATAATGCTGTACAAATAAAAACAGTATGTGAGTTTAATGGAATTTATGATTTGGGCCAACTTCACTAAAATTCTACAAACTATGCAAGTGTTACTCACATTTAGTTTCTGTTTTTAAAATGAGTATAAAGTTAAATTTTCAACAGTTATTTAAATAAATAAATGTGATTAAATATTTTAGTTATATCTTAAGAACTAACTTTTCATTTATCTCCTGTTTTTTATTTTATCTATTGGCTTTCACAGACATAATTTTCCCTCTAATAAACATTTTGCTTGTACATATTCTTAAAATAGTTTATTCTTTAGAAATACATTTTCAGCCAGCCAAAAGCATTTTCTAAAAATGGAATAAAAAAGAAACAACTAATTTATTTGGCTGATGATGGCGCGAGTCATTGTGTCGCGACGTGGTTTTTGCCCTTATTATCCTGTGCCAAAAAGCAGTTGTGTCATACTTTCAGTTGCTGTTGTTCAGCGGATTTGTATTAAAGAACCGCGGCTTTGTTTCAACATAATACACAGTAAAGTTAAGCAATTGTTCTTAACAACCATTACCAAAATGCAAAAAAATATTATACGAATAGTTTAAACACACACAAAACAAGAACAAAAAGACGAACAGAAACCTATGGAGAAAAAAACACATTTTTCCGACATGGAAGCCAGAAATTTGTAAAAGATGTTACTCCATTTCTACATGAACCATGAATAGATAGATACATCTGCGCATACACACGACTATGTAAGTTAACCAAAGAAAATGGTCAACAAAGGGTGCAGTTTTTGGAGCATAAATACAGGGTTATAAATATAAAAGAATACATTTGAATATGAAATACGTAGTGTGTTTTTTTTAGATATATACAACTTTAATTTGACACCGCTATTTTACCTGGTCTCCATTTTGTCAGCTGTCAAGTGAGTTATTTTTATACAACACCTATATATGGCGAAATTTGTTGGTACACTTATATAAAACAGATATCTGTGATCGATAAAGTCATATTTCGGAAGGACATTTAAACAATTTTAATACCAATCATAATATACCAAATTTTATCGAAATAGCTTTAAAATTCACATGGAATCTCAGACGGACGGACATTGTTAAGTCGTCTTAGAAAGTGATTGTGTTTTGAGGCGTTATAAAGATCAGCACTAATCCAATACCCAAATAACACTAAGATGGTATAGGGTATAATAAAGACTATCTTATTATAGTATGGACAATCACATAAAATATAATATGTAGCTAACATTTTTTAGAAAATATGAAAAATCGAGTAAAAACAAGTAGGAGTGCTATATTCGGCTATGCCGAATCTTATATACCCTTCACCTTTGTTGTGGACGCATAATTATATTATATACATATATACATATATACATTATATTGTTACGTTTTTATTTTTTAAAAACGGTGGTTTACAAATTTCCTTTAAATAAACCGGAATCTTTTTAATTGCAAAATAAAAGCGTCAAGTAGTTTGAAGAAAATATTTATAACGAGTCTTTATTTATTTAAATGTACACAAACACAATTAAAAATTAAAAGAGGTTGTCTTTTTACACACTTATATTACGGTTTAAGAACACACTTAAAGTTTTCGAACACTTTGTTTGATCAACGCCATCTGTTGATGGACAATATTAATACACTAAGTTTTTTTGATGAAATTTTCAGAGGTTGTCTCGGATTTTTGCTCATATATCCGTCATTTATGGACGGATTTTGCTAATTTTAAATAACAAACTTCTCGGAAGCATGTCTGACAGAATTATTGAAAATTTTGATCTCGAAGATATCTGGGGACTTTAAAAAATTGATGTCAACAGCCAGACATGGCTTAATCGACTCCGCTATCTATAAGGATCTAGAAAATAATTACAAACGGAATGACAAACTTATATACATATATACCCTTCTTATGAAGGTAAAGGGTATAATTAGCTTAAATTATCAAAAGACAAGTTATAGTGCTATATTCGGCTGTGCCGAATTTTAAATACCCTGCATCTTAATATAATGAGAAATACAAAAACTACACTGGTTATAGGACTAGAATATCCTTATTCAATAATTTTTATTTATTTAGTCTTAGGCCAAATTTTATTAGTATGTATACATATTATATATTGTTTGAAAGACAATTTTAAAAGAACATGATTTATATTAAATGTTTCGAAATATTATCTAATTTTGACATTACAATTGATATACATATTTACAATTGATAAAATTACCAATTCTTACAATTATTTACAGAGTTTGTCTGTGCGAAATCCGTATTATTTAATTCATGGGAGAAATATAGGCCGACGATCATAAAATTTTGTACGACAATTTATATGTCTGTAAGGATTATCTGTGTCGAATTTTAACCTGGATTTATACGTATTTAAGTGAATTTTGGAAGAGGACCCAACTAAATAAAAATTCTTTTTGGGATCTATTTTTACATGAAACTTATTTTTGCTGAATTATGTATTGGTATTTCAGTTTTATAGGAATTTATGTATAATTGAGCCATATTTCGGGAAGGTATTTGTATGGGGGCTTTGAGAAATCATGGACCGATTCTTACTGTTTTCATCACAGTTTCTGCTTGTACAAAATTTAATGGTATTACCTGCAATAAATTTTAAAAAAATTGCAAAAAAAATGGATAAGAATTTTAAATTTTTGTGGAGGTTGCCTCACATTTTTACTATACCGATTTTGCTGACTTTCAATGCCAAACTGCTGAGGAGAATTATGACATTTTTTTTTGTAAACTTTGCTGATTTTAGTTACGTATTATTGAGAGTGACAGACAGACAAACGGACATAGCTTAATCGACTTGGAATTCCATAAGGATCAAGAATATATATATGCTTTATTAAGTCTCAAATGAATATTTCTTAATGTTACACACGGAATGACTAACCTTCAATCACCACTTGTAGTGGTGGAGGGTATAAAAATATTTATTAATAATATTAAGTTAATTCGCAGATATGAACTTAGTTTTAAAATATTATATTACGGATATGAAAAGTAAATAAATTGCAAAGTGTCGCGACTTTGTGCCACATATTCATTACGAATATTGTAGTTTTCTTTAGTTTTACTGTCTGAATAATCTTAATGCCAACAGTAATAAAAAGCAACAAAAATACATAAAACTAAAGCAAAGTTTTTTAAATTTATTATTTTTATTACACACCATGCTGCGCTTTGGATCAGAAAATATAAATTATTTTATTTGTCATATTTCTTAACCACACTTGAATAAACTTAAGGTTAATGTTTGTATTAGTATTTAATAAATTTTGGGTAAAATTAATCTTTGTTTGTTTAAAGTTGAGAAATTCATATTAATAGAAATAGAAATAACAATTCAGAAAATTAAGAAAATCAATAAAAAATAAATTAATATTTGGAAAGACAAAACTAATTTCTTTCAAACGATACCCTGTCCAACTTTAGAGGACTATAAAATATGAATTAATTTTTTTTTTTTTGCAATAAATTTAATACAATTATTTTTTATTTTCTTTAATAATAACAATACCACTTTAACTAGAAAGGTAATCTCAATATTAAAAGTCTAAACGTAAGCACCAAAAAAATGTTTTCGTTTTCGTGCAGACTAAATACGTGTATGAATATGTAAATATTTTATATATATATTTTTTATAAAAATTTTTAATCATAGTTCACTTCAAGTTAAATATACAATTTATTTGAAAATAAAAAAAAAATTTTAAATTTTTACTCGCAAGAGGAATAATTCTCATTTAATTTTAAATATATTTTTATAGACATATTTATTTGTGTATCTTTTACTGTAAAACAAAAAATCATTGACCAAAAAACTACCACAAATATTCGAAACTTCAATCCACAACTCAATCGCCTTGTTAAATTCCATGGCATCACATCAGTTACAATAAATGAAGTCAACTTTCAGTTCATTTGTGATAAATTCATTCGATTTTGCCCATTTAATTGCAATGAATTGTAAACGTTTGAAATTATTTACATGAAATATGTATGTAGAATGTATGTAGGTATATTATTGCTATACATACATATGTACATATATACATAGTGTGTACATATATATTTTATTTTGTTTATGAAATTATATATTATGAAGTAAAAGTTTAAATATTGGGAAAATAATTGTAATTTTTTATTCTAATAATAAATAGCATTTGCATTTGTGTACATTCTTTGCCAGGTGTATATTAATATGGATATAAAAACTGGAAAACATTAACCCTTTCGGCCGACTTGAATTTAGCTGTGATTACCAAGAGCATCACATACTTTTTTCAGTAAAATTAAGAGCGGGTCAGATGAGGGAATTCCCAATAGGAATGCGTTGAAATGAGTTTTGTTTGTTAGAGCAAGAATTTTATCATAATAGCAACACCGACTGTGCAAAGTGTAACACAAAACAGCTGTAATACTATGTTTCCACGGTACATGCTTCGCTCTCTATTCATGCTTCACACCCCAATCATGTGCGAAACAACTTGCTTCACCATACAAAATTTTGAGAGCGAATCAAGTAGATTCATAATGAATCTACTTGCGAAGCACGAAAAATTGCACTCTTCACTAATTTTTATCGCAAGTTTATCTGCACTAGCTGTAAAAATTTAATATTATTGTAAACAAAGCAAATTATTTTCTTGTTGCTGGAAGTAAAGAAAGTAAATACGCACGAATGTATGTTTTTTCAAATAAGCTAACTAATTTCCACTCACTTTTTTTTTGTCAATTAAAAAAAAATATTTTCCACAATTTGTAAATTCTGTTTTTTTTTTTATTCTGTTTGTTTATTAAAAACAACTGTCAAATCGAATCAAGTTTATTAGTCATGTAAACAGCATGATTCAGAAGGCGAAGCAGGTGATTCAAGTCGTCGTGGAAACATAGTATAACAGTTAAAAACTTGTTTGAATATCAGCGGGAATTTCCGTCATTAGTTTAATTAAAGTCAAGTGATTGACGGGCGTAAGTAATTACAGATTTTGATTTCTGTTTCACATTGCATTTTTGTAATTTAAGATTGTATAAAAAATTATCTAATTTTTATGTCCACCAACAAAAAGTTGGGGGATATTTAATACATACATCGAAATTTTGGTTGTAGTAACAAAAAGTGGATATATTCTGGGTCCTAGCTATAACCGTCTGTTGAGGTACGATACCACAAAAAGACTTAGAGCAATTAAATTATCCCAAACATTCTTTGTTTCACCGAAATGTTTGGTATTGAAAATCGACAAATACGCTGCAGGATGATCAGTGTTTTGGACCACAATTCAAGACAATTTTGATGTTTTATCATGTAGATAATAATGTGAAATTCTGCACACTTTATTTTTATTATAGAATAACAAGTTCTGTTAAAAATGGTAGACATCGACCCACGATTTCTCCTAGGCCACATTCAAAAGTCTTCCTGAAATATGGTTCTATGGTTTATAAATGCCAACAGAAAAACAGTATGCAGAAAAAATTCTGCAATAAAAATTTCATATATGTAAATAGAAATCACGGAAAAATATTTTATGATGATCGTCCCATAACATGTAATAGCTTCAAAAATAAAATAACTCGTTATATGGGATAATCCGAAAAATTTTAAACCAAAGGCAGAAATTTAAAGTTGCCGAAAATCCAAATGTTTGTTAATGGAATAATAGGATACATTATCAAGCTTCAAAATATATAAGCAATAAGGTTTTACGGTGGTTTGTTTGTTCTTCGCAGAGGCTAACCTAAACGTACCTCTTGCTATCATTTATTCTTCATGGTCAAAAAAGTGGGCAAAATAGTCGTTTCAGTATTTAGCGTTTAGCAAAACTTTAATTTGTTTCATTTTCTTTTATTTAAGATAAAAATTATATTTGTAAGTTATCTAATATATATTAACAATTTGAACTAAAAATTTGTACACTGTGTGTAACGTCCGTAATGGGAAATTGGGTTTTTTAAATTTAACAGAATGAATTTTAATAATTTTCTTTTCCAAATAATTAGTAATTAATAACCATGTTGTAAACCGCAACCCCCATGCCGCCCTTCAAATATTTGGTGGTACGCCCATGCTTTCAATGTTTCCGTACTGGATTTTCCATTAGAAATCTTTAAGAAATTCTTGCTTTGATCTTAAAATTTGCCAAACTTCATTTCAATTATTAATTGAGTTTAAATGCAGACAGAGCAAAAAAATTTGTTAAGCGAAATGTTTGGCAACTAGTAAAAGACCAAAATATCATCTTAAAAAACGCTCGAGATGTTCAGAAATTAGCAAAAAAAATTATAAATGGCATTTTCCTAATTTACGTTGGTAAAAATTATGTCAAAACTACATCTGACGAAATATCAAAACATGGATAAATGTAAAAAATATTCCAGCTCTTAAATAATATCATTATTTTTCGGGCTTTTCCAATGACAATACAATAAAAGTAGCTCGAACAGCTAGATCTATTAAGCACAAGATACAATGTTAAACAGTTAAATAAGCAAATAAATAAATGAATATAAGCTAATATAAGAGTAATGAAATATTCTATATTTTTTTTGTAAATAATAAATTACAAATAATAAATTAATAATAAATAATTACAAGGTTAAAAAAATTTTTAAATACATGAATGTTTTTTATATACACAATTTGGTTTAATGGAAAAAGTGTAACGTCCGTAACAGACAAAAATTAAGATTTTTGTTTAACGGGACTACTTAGCCTTCTTTTCTAAGCTGGATTAATATGGTCATATATTCCACTTAATTTTTTGTATTAGGACTTTTTTTGTTTATTATTCAAAATTAGCTAAAAAATGTGGAAATGCACATAAGCCTCAAAGTCGACTTCCATTTTTTGTAACGTCCGTAACGGAACTTTAAGCTAGCAAAACTTTTTTTCAAAAACAGTTAACCTTTAACAACAAACAAACAAGTTTTAAAGTACTCCGAAAGGACTGCATTTTGCAAGAACTTTTATGAAAATATTCGAATGTGAACGCCAGCTGTGTCAATTTAAACAAGCTAATTTGCGTGCAAATGTAACGTCCGTATACTCAAATATAAACTCGTATGCCCTTATTCACAAACAATTAAAGTAGACTTCAAATGTACTTTTTAAGAAAATTTTGTATGAACATTTTGTCTAAAAGCACACTTTAAACCTACTTTATTTTTTATGAATACGGCAGTTACTTGTTAACGTAAATCTCAGCTTCCATAGTAATGTTTAAAAAATTCAACAATGTTTTTGAATCAAAATAATTCAAGTGATGGCAATGAGTTTATTATCAATACATTGCTAATAATCAGATAGCGCAATATGTAAAATTTATACCATTTTCTGATCGTAGAAGTGTCTTCCGTATTGAGAAGTTGTACCCCCCGGAAGTAACTTCCAGAAGTCACTTCAGCGTAACTTCCAGAAGTTATTTTATTCGCCTCTCTTTTGCTTTTGATTTTTGTTTGCCTTTACAGATAATACACTCATATTGACTATGGGATAACAAATATGTAAAAACTACAACAATAACAATAACAAATCGAAACCACACTTTACCACTGACCGACCACAGCAAATGACAAAATAAAACTAATTTCGATGATGTCGAAAACTTCTTTTTGACATTCTTTTCATTTCTTTTATAACGGGGCATGTCAATTTCGGCTGGTGTTGTAAACAACAAACAATCTTCCAAACGTCGTCTGGATGATTAAAAGACGACTGCAATGTAAATTGTTATTGTTATCTTCCAATTAACGTCTGGAAGTGAGTAAGACGTAACGCCTTTGACGATGGACGATGAAAGAAACTTCCAATTGCTGGCAGGGAAGTATAGTGTGCAAAATTACTCAGTCCATTTTTATAAATTTTACAGCAGTGACTAAACAAAACAATTTACTTTTAGTTCTTATTAATGTGTTATTGCAAATATAGTGGTTAGTTGTTTTAAGGTTTTCTATTAAATTTTATATTTGTTTATAAAATAAACTTAGCATATACAAACATATGTATAGTCATAGTTGCCAGATAAATAAGGGTTCAAATCGTCAAATCTTGAATAAAAAATCGTCAAATCGTCAAAATGCATTTTTCAAAATCGTCAAATAAAATAAGACTTTTTATCAATTCAATATTTTATTTATTTTATCAAATTAATTTTTTTTAATACATAAACAAAAAGTAGAAAAAAATATTAAATATGTTGAAGTTTAAAAAATAGTTATAAATATCAATATTAAAATAAAAAAGAGTAACAAATAACAAAACACAAAAATTAATGTATATAAAAGGAACACAAAAATAAGTAATTCAGTCTCGTCTCATCGAACTGTTCGGACGTGTTTTTTTAGTGCGGCTGAATTTTCGGTGAAAAAATCGTAATAGGTGAAAAAGTGTAAAAAGTTGAAATTAAACAAAAAATAAAAAAAAAATCGTAATAGGTTAAAATATATATAAAAAAAAAAACATTAAAAATCGTATAAAAACTGTATGAGTGTTCCTCTCAGATGTAATTCTGAGAAAGAGCTTAGCTCAACTAGAAAAACTAAATGGGTCTTTGAGGAAGAAGCCATAAAAAAATCTGTGGAGAATCTTCTCACTGCAAGAGCCGTGGAACGGCGTCGTTCCTGTTCGCCCAATATAGTAATTTCAATAGATGAAGGAACAGCATCACCTTCTACATCAAATAGTGCAGTGAAACCCAAAAAACAAGTAGGTATGGATAAGTACATAACCGTGCTCAAGCGACAGAGGAGCCCGAAGTCTGCTCAAGTGTCATCAAATGCAAAAGCTCCTAAGACCGTGAGTAATGATCAAAATAGGTTTGCTCTCCTCCAGACGGATGAGCCAGAACTTCCTAAGAAGACGTTTAAGCCCCCACCAATTTATCTGAGAGAGCCCACTTCCAGTAAATTGGTACAAGGAATTGTTGCTGTAATAGGTGAAAACATGTTTAGCGTAACCTCAATGAAACATGGAAATATATGCGAGACAAAGATACAAGTGAATAGGGAAGATGATTTTCGAAAATTGTCCAACCAGCTGGAAAGGGAGACTAGGGATTTCTATACCTACCAGCTCAAAAGCGCAAAAGGACTCCAAGTCGTTCTAAAGGGTATAGACCCATGTGTTGATCCCGCGGAGATAAAAACCGGTTTAATGGACAAAGGGTTCAAAATCAAGAGCGTAGTGAATATTAGAAACCGTGAAAAGATCCCTCAGCCCATGTTCAGGGTAGAATTGGAACCTGGAGATGTTGTCTTAAAGAAAAACGAGTCCCATCCCATCTACAATCTGATGTACCTTCTGCATCGTAGAATCACCGTGGAAGAACCACATAAGCGTCAGGGACCCGTCCAGTGTCTCAACTGTCAAGAATTTGGTCACACCAAGGCGTATTGCAAATTGCCGACAGTTTGTGTTGCGTGTGGGGAGCTACATGCAACTGCTCAATGTGATAAGTCGAAAACTGATTCAAAAATCAAAAAATGCAGTAACTGCGGAGGTAATCATACCGCAAATTATAGAGGTTGTCCAATTTACACTCATTTGAAAGCCATAAGTACCAACAAGACGTCAGTATTACCTGATCATCGTCAACAGCCTATTTTGTCATCGAGTGACAATTTCCCGCAATTGTTACGGTCCACTAGTCATGTAAACGCGCCTAGTTCTAGACAAGTTTCTTACGCTAACGTGGTTAAATCTAATTTGCCAGGTTTGGAGCAGGCACCTAAATCACAATATTACGAGCCTAATAGTAACACTCTAGAGACTACATTGCAGACACTTGTCCAAACCATGAACACTTTTACGACCACTATGACATCCATGATGCAGGAAATGCTGAAAATGCAATCCACTATCTTACAAGCCATTTTAAAGAAATGATTTGTTTAAAAATTTGTTTTTGGAATGCAAACGGCCTCCGCCAACATAAAAACGAACTGGAACACTTCCTGATGGATAAGCAGATTGATGTCATGATGATTGCTGAAACTCACTTGACGGCGACAGCGTACTTCAAAATTAATGGCTACGTGTTGTATGATACTAAAGATCCCCGCGGAAGAGCATGTGGAGGATCGGCAATTCTTATAAAGAACAGAATAAAACATTATTTAATGAACAACATATGTGAGGATTACCTACAAGCAACAAACATTTGTATTGAATTCTGTCAATACAATTTTGTTTTATCATCAATTTATTCGCCGCCTCGATTTTCAATAAAAGAACACCAATACTACAGCTTCTTCAATTCCCTTGGAGCTAGATTTTTAGTTGCTGGTGACTTTAACGCCAAACACACTTTTTGGGGTTCACGTCTGGTGACCCCGAAGGGTCGTGAACTCTTCAACACCATTGCCAAAATGGGATTAGATGTACTCTCAAGCGGGCATCCCACCTACTGGCCGACGGACCACCGGAAGATTCCCGATGTTATTGACTTCGGAGTAGTGAAAAATATCCCTGTAGAATCGATAAAAGTGGAGCCTTCATTAGACTTGTCTTCAGATCACTCTCCTTCTATTATTTCAATGCGTTTCCTTCAAGGGAATGGCTCTCCATTTCGGGACATATCTAAAACCAGAGTAAGTTGGATAAAGTATAAAAAGTATTTAAGTTCCCACTGCACGGAAAATGTAGTGTTGAGAACTACCGAGGATATTGATGGGTCGATTGGCAAGTTTACTGAGGACATACGAAGAGCTGTACATCACGCCTCCACATACGACGTTGAATGCAGATGTGGGACAAACAGAACTTATTTCGCTGAACTCGATCATCTCCTGACAGAAAAAAGAAGAGTTAGAAGAGAGTGGCAAATTCACAGGTCTCCTCAACTGAAATCTAGGCTACGAGAATGCAGAGATATACTAAGAAATTTCTTAGAAATCCAAAGAACGGCCTCATTTAGATCTTACTTGCAGGGTCTTGATAGTACCCCACAATCTGACTATTCGCTATGGAAGGCGGCAAGAGGTTTAAAAAGACCAGTTAGAGGAAAGCCTCCTCTGCGAAATCCGACTGGAGACTGGGCTAGAAATGATTCCGAGAAAGGGACTTTATTTGTTAACCATTTGAGAAATGTGTTTACTATAAACAACTCAATTAATGCACCTGATTTGCCTCCACTCGTTATTAGACCTCCTGTACCTCTAAGACTTAGCTTTAATGATGTTCAAAGCGCTATTGGTACTCTGAATCTTAAAAAAGCTCCAGGTATGGATAAAATCAGCAACAAAATGCTTGTGGAGTTACCTCGTGTAGCTAGAAGAATCATCCTCTTTATTTTCAATGCTATTTTACGCCTAGAATACTATCCTGCAGATTGGAAGGTATCTATGATTACCATGATTCCTAAGCCAGGGAAGGACCCCACTAAAGTAGAGTCATATAGGCCAATTAGTCTACTGCCGACAATTTCAAAACTGTTTGAAAAATTATTAATGACTAAGTTGACTCCAATTCTGAATGACACTGAATGTATTCCTAATCATCAATTCGGCTTCAGAGCTAAACACAGCACCATCGAACAAACACACAGATTGGTAAATGTGATAAGAGGGTCGTTTGAAGACAAAAAATACTGCTCCGCCCTTTTCATTGATGTGTCCCAAGCGTTCGACAAAGTTTGGCATGACGGTTTAATGCACAAAATAAAATTAACTCTGCCTGCTAACACCCATAAACTCATGGAAAGTTATTTATACGGTCGCAAATTTAAAATCAAAGAAGGTGATTTTTTAAGTACCGCTCAGCCAATTGAATCAGGTGTGCCACAGGGTAGCATACTGGGTCCTACTTTATATTTGATATATGCCTCCGACATGCCGTCAGACCCCAAAATCCATACGTCAACTTTTGCAGACGATACAGCCTTTATCAGCGTCCATAAGGACCACCAAGTTGCATCACAGAATTTGCAGAATTATGTTTATAAGCTAGAGAATTGGCTAGAGCTTTGGAAAATCAGGGTTAACGAACAAAAATGTATTCATATAACTTTCACATTGCGAAAAGATACCTGCTCGTTCATCAGAATAAATAATCAAATTATCCCGCAACACAATGAAGTCAAATACCTCGGCATTCACCTCGACCGCCGTTTAACTTGGAAGTCTCATATCGACGCAAAACTTACTCAGATGAGATTAAAAGCAGTGCAACTTAATTGGCTAATCGGCAGAAACTCTACATTGAAATTGGATTGCAAACTTTTGTTGTACAATGCAATACTAAAGCCAATCTGGTGCTATGGAATTCAATTATGGGGTACTGCCTCAGCATCAAACATTGAAAAAATTCAAAGGGGTCAAAATAAAATTCTACGTATTATTACTGCAGCTCCATGGTATGTTAAAAATTCTCGAATCCACAAAGATCTAGGCGTGCCATTAGTAAACGTCGAATTTACAAAATATGCGTCAAAGTACGTCAGCAAACTTGAACACCATCCAAACCCACTTGCACGAGACATACTTAACATTAGTGGCCACAGTCGGTTGAGAAGGAGGGATACCCTTGCTTTAACTCAAGCGCAACACAGATGACTTGATCAGTTGATATGAAATTTTTGTAGTATCATAAAAATTTTTTGTCTAGCACTGGCTGGGCTTATTATTTTCTTTTTAGTATTAAGATTTGAAAACTTATTGTTAGTTCAAAATATGAAGATTCAATAAATAACTAAAAGCTAAAAAAAAAAAAAAAAAAAAAAAAAAAAAAAAAAAAAAAAAATAAGTAATAAATTACTTTTCAAAATATAGTTTTTAAAATCAATTTTTTAAAAAAATTTTAGCAATGTTTCTTAAAAAATTTATATAATTTTTAATATAAAATAAACAAAACAATTTCTTCATAGTAACAATGTAAAACATAAAAAATTCTACTTTTAAATACAAAATATAACCCTTTTACAACACTATGCGTTTTAGAATTTTTCAATTATATTTCAGAATTTTCTATTTAATTTTATATTTGAAAAAATTTCAATTGCATTTCTGTAGTTTCTAGTTGTATTTCAGAATATTCTTATCGTATTTCATCAAAGTTAAGTTAAAAATATGTTTGGATTCTGAAATACAATTAAAAATTTCTCAAATGCATTTTCTGAAATACAATTTGAAAATTCTATAATATTATTAGAAATTTCTAAATTATAATTGGAAATTGTGAAGTTTAGTACATATACTTAATTTTGTAGGTACATTTCCCTATTAAACTTTTCAATAAGCTCACTACAGCATTCATATTAAAACAACAACATTTATTTAGTTTTAAAAAATCTTTAGTGAATAAAATCCTTTCCAAAGAAGACGTTCCTAACCTATTACTAATTTTTGTTTTGTTTAAATTTACCTGACTAAATACTCGTTCAACATTTGCCGAAGAATGAGGTAAAACTAAAATTGTTTGTATAGGATGGGAAACAAGAGATTTAAATCTTTCCTTTGAATTTCCGAAATGTGTTTCCAAAATTCTAATAAACTCTTTTATTTTTCCGAAACCAAATTATAAATTTTATACGAGAAAAAAGTGTTGGAAATCATTTATACTGAAAAATCGTCAAAATAGGGGCAAAGATCGTCAAATCGTCAAAAGGTAATTTTTGACACCAAAAATCGTCAAAATGACGATAAATCGTCAAATATGGCAACAGTGCATATAGTATATGTATGTGTGCTCATATGATCATAATAACAACCTGATGCAGATGTCACTTTTTCTGCTACATAACGATTACATAAATCCCTTTTATGTCCTGACTCTGTCATTGGGGCGCATAACATACTTACTTTAGACACAATCGTTTTGTGTCTTGGCAGCAATATCATAACAGCCACGTCAACAAAAAACATGAGAATAGCACAAATATTGCCAACAAAAAATAACAACAACCACAACAACAGCGCAAAGAATCCCTTGGCAAAAATCACTACAATATTCTAAAACAACAACAATACAAGACAACTTTATTTTCTAACTATGTACTGCCATATACAAGATTAGAAAATGACAACAAAAGTACAATGTGTGGCGCATTTAACATTCACCATGGCCATGTACATGCACCATATAGAAACTCCCCACAAAACAGGAAGCAAATGATAGACACGCAAAACCAGAGCACATTCAAGGTGAGCGAGCAACAGAAAATAGAAAATTAAAAAAGAAACAAAAACTAAACGAAATGAACCTATTCAACCAGACAGACTCGCACATCATCCACACACGCTAATACGCTTTATACAGATTTTCCCATTGTACCAAAGTGGAAGGAAGTCTTACTCAGATGTGGGATTGGAAGGAGTGTGAATAAATGGTGCCAATGTGAGTGGGACAGCGTCCGACTCTAAAGAAGATTATCAGCACCATTGAGAAAATTTATTGCCTTCTGTGTGTAACTTGTCAGCCTGCAGGATTAAATTGTTATTTGTATGTATTAATAAAAAGTACATACTAACTTACTTACATACATAAATACATATACTGAAACATATTCCTTTAAGCGCACATAATTTTTCTGAAACAACTTTTCAAAAATGAGCTTAACATAATATTCAGGGGGCTACAAATTCGTTAACTAAATGTAGGGTCGGTCGGTCACACATTGCACAGAGAGCGTAACCACTGTCTTTAGCGCAAATTAGTTTGATCTTGCAAATAATCCATCCAATAAAATAAAATAAAATAAAATATTCGTTGTGACTAGTCATTAATAAAAGACGTTTCCGAAACAAAACAAAAAATAACTGAAATATATTTTCTTTAATGGTTACAGCATTTTTGCCAAATATATCCCATGTGCGACCTTACTTATATATTTATTATTATTTTTTTTTTTTTTTTAATATTAATTAAAGATTTTAGAATTTTAGAGGCAACTTATCATCAACAAAAATTTAAATTTTAAAACTTGTGTCGAAGAAATAAAGGTGAAAGAATAAAAACACATTTTCGATTGCCAAACTCAAACGCACTATTTGATTTGTCTACAGTTTTTGGAATTTGGAAATTCCTATATAAAAAGCTTTAATTGATTTAATCTTTGGTATATATTTATAGTATAAATTGAGCAATAAACAATATTAAGGAAATTTCCATCATCATGCAATGTTAGATCATCAGCTTAATACTAAATAGATATAAAAGAATGCATTCAATGTTATGATGGAAATTTTCACCATTATGCTAAGAAGACTTAAAACCTCAAAAGATGAAGCATTTGTTCTACTTAAACAAATAGTTGTCATTTTAAATTCGGTTAAAGTAACAGACAAAGCTCTTTGCCGCACTGATAAGAGTATCTGTTGCACTTTTGTTTATGCTCAAAAAGATATCAAAAAGTGATCTGGTTTAATATATCTAATAAAAGAAACCAATAAAAGAAGGATGATTTGCTCAACACTTTTAAATATTAGAAAAAACCCAAAATTGAAGAGTGAATTCGATAATGCGATATAAATATTTGTTATTAGAAATGAATTGAAAACCTTGATTGCGAAACGAATGAAATAATAAATGTTATTTAAACTTATAGAAGGCCTAATAATGTCTGTTATAATATGAAATAAAATATTTATTAAGAATTATTATGAGAAAGGATTGTTTATGCAATCAGAATACAAGAATTTGCTAACAAGTTTTTCTAAAAACAATGTTTTTCGTCAGTTTCATATATTGATAACAAAATTAAATCAATAGTAATATTTTTAAAAAGCTTTATCGATCTGTAATATTCTGTAGCTTTTAAATTAATATAGAAATGAATGCCGAAATCACATATTATTTTTGTCAATCTAACATTCCAATATAATCATGGTGTAATTATACAAGGTGAGTGCAAATCGACAACAATTACAACACAAAACAGAAACAACAGGCATTTTGTTTGTGTAAAATAATGTACAACTGTCAAAAATACTTGAAAAAGTATTACTTTTGGCATAAGTAAATTGTAAACAAAGTCAGTCAGCTGGGCTACTGCACTCACCTTGTATAGTTACACCATGAATATAAGGTTATTATGTTTTTTATTTATTTATAGTTTATAAACTTTTTAACAATTAAATTTTTTTTTTAAACATAACATATGTAAGTATCTTTTTTGAAATAAATTTTTATTATTTATAAACCAATTTGTTTTAATATGAAACAAAAACCCCAAAGCAATCCTGAAATCCCGATCCCGGGAAGCAGGGATTCATTTATGAAATTTTGAAAAACCAGTCCCGTTTGGCATCCCTAGTGTAGATACATTCCAACATTAATTTATGTACAAAATTATTTATTGCATTTGTTTTCAATATTATTTGCCTATAATTGACCCTTTTGTTGGTTGATAATTGTTAATATCTTATGTATTAAAGTATGGATTCTATTAATGGCATCTATTTTAAACTATTAAAAATAATGAAATATTCTTCTATTTGATATTTCATCTTAGTTACAAAGTAAGACTTTTTAATTTTACCCCAGCAGTTCTGGGTGACTGTGTCTGGTTACATAAATAGCTACGTGACTTGTGTTTAAAGCATAATATAAAATTACTCTTAAATTGGGGACAGTAATGTGTGAGTTGACTTATATTAGTAGTAAGTAAATTAGATAGTTATCAAAGAGAAATATAATAAAACTTTGTAATGTCTACAGATTGGTTTAACAAGGAACAGTAACATGATAATACACTTGGCATTATATACATTGCACTGAGTAAAATGGCTTATTCCTAAATAGGAATTAAAATAAATATATAAGCATTAGGGCGGGCCAAATTTTTTGTCGATTAGAGCCGCCCCCTAGGATGATTCTATGGACAATTCTAAGCAACTTTGGTGAATGAACCATGGATCTATCTCGATTTTCGAGTCTCCCACTTTTCAAAAAATGCAACATCGTGCGAAGACAAATGCTTCAAATGACTTTCGGTACTCGTTGATGTTGTTGCGGTTTGCGATGTAGACGGCAATGCATTTGGATCCATTGTACACTTTTACTAAAAGAATTAAAAAATAACTGAAATTACCGAAAAAAATTTCTCGGAAAATAGACGAAAAATATTACAAATATGCATGAAACGCCCTCTGGTGGTGTTCATGGGTAAAAATAAAGATCAAAAATGAATTTCTCGACCCCCAAAACCCCCCATATACACATAAAAAAGATAATATAACGATGAATAAAAAATCGAATTTCGAATCAAAATGATGTTATAGGGAAAAGAAATCATTTTTTGAAAAGTGGGAGACTCGAAAATCGAGATAGACCCATGGTTCCTTCACCAAAGTTGCTTAGAATTGTCCATAGAATCATCCTAGGGGGTGGCTCTAATCGATTTTTTCGGCTCCATACAAATTGGCCCGGCCTAATAAACATACTGCACTTTAGAATGAGAATAACTAGGGACATTAAATACACTACACAGTTTTACAAGTAATCATTATATCTCTTATGAACAGTAATTATCATTAATGTCTGATTAATTGGTTGACTCCACTTTGTATATATTTTTTTGGGCCATTATATAGTAGGTAAGCGCTCTTTGTAGTGCAAACTTTAAATATACTTCGTCGAGTTTTTTGGTTTAGATTGCCTTTTAACCTCTTGGCCTTTTTAGTTCAATATATTGTCAATGCCACACACAACAGCAACACAAAGACTACAACAATACATACTAAAGAAGTAACAACAAAAGACCATTATAGGCCATCAAAGTTTTAAGGTCACATGATATACCATAAATACATACTTACATTAATATATACATACATACATACTTTCATAGATTTGTATTGTCACTTGGGTAAATTGCGATAATAGGTTTTGTTCTAATAATAAGAAACACATTTTTAAGCCACATTGAAAGTTGCATCATTTGGGTATAAAATTTAACAAGTATGAATGTTAAATTCAATTTAATGGAAATAATTTTAAACATTTTTAATAACGCACCTAAACACTATTCAAACGGAATCTTTTATTTTCTTGTGAATATTACAAGTTACGGATTTACTCTCAGATCACTGATTTCTCAGTGTAACAAACCAATGACTAAAGTGTCGTCTTAACCTATTTCGTTTGATAAAGGCATGTTAAGAGGCCGGTAATAGTCCAAGGAGTGACTAGGTTTAAATTCTTCTGTAGATTTGAAGCTGTTTATGGCCTGTATGTCCATGAGCAATTCTTTAGTATCTCATTAGTCCACGACGCTTCTGTTTCTCAATTTTCTGCAATTGACTGGTCTTGGAGGAACTTTCGACGCCGCACAGTGTCGTAGATCGCAAATTTAGTTGCGAAACACTTACGCACATTTCTCGATGATCAGTAGAATTCAAAAGATTTTGTATCTTTCTTTTTTTCGATTTTTCACTACAGACATAAAAGTTTTTCGATTTTCTTCCAGCTTTTTTACAACTTTTCGGTTGAACACTTTCAGGCGATATATACGGTTCATTAAGCTAAACTGAATTTGATGTTAAGAAACGGTAACGAAATCTACCACTTTTTATCCATTTTTCGGCTAGATTAAAACAAATAATATTTATATTTGCCTTAAGAATTCTTTACACGTCTTCTGGTATATCTTGAAGACCATATATAACCATTTATGATGTCATTCATTTCATTTACCCATTCTTTAAAAATTTCCTTTCGCGAAAAAGTGGAGGTCATACTAGAAAAGTGAAAAAAATGTATGGCGGTGGCAAAAATGTGCAAGATGTGTTTGACTTACCTTAAAGTGAACACATGAAAGATTAACCCAAATATAGTTTTACACCGGAACTATCAGGAATAAAATGTACTAAATTTCTTGCTCGATATCTCAAACAATAAAATTACGATAAAAATTAAATTTTTTTTAATACTTACAATGGAAATAAATGAAAATTGTAAAATATTTCCTTGAAATAAAAAAATCATGACAATAAAATCAACACAGCCTTTTTAAAAAATACGCTTCTCTTTGAAATCTGAATGCTCGTGTGGACAACAACGGATTTTAAAGCTTAATTTTTCCATAAATTACAGTTACCTATTGTATTTAGAAGCTCTCTAAACGATCAGAGAGACATTGTTTTGATTTTTTCTAGTTATATTCGTTATTTACTAGAGTGAGCACTGATGTAAAAGTTCTTTCAACATCCACTATTCCCGCTCCTAACCCTCGTTAGTATAGCATTATTTTATACTGTTTCTCAGTCTCACAACAAAATGGTTATGACTTTTTACTTTTAAAATATTCGAAACTTTATCATTAGTTTTATTTTAATTTGACTTTTAGAAGTTTATTTCGTATAAATGATATCTCATTTATGATACTAAGGACACCAGAGACAACATTAAACACTAATTAAGGAGCGATCTTTGTAAAGATTATCTTCAAGCCACTGCGATCTGTATTGAAGATTGTTATCGAAGTATAGAGTGATTTTGTCTATATATTCACCCCCTAGATTTCGAATAACAGAAAGACAAAACAATAATTTGTTTAAATCTGGCTGCTGGCGACTATGATGTTCAGCACACATTCGGGGATCAAGACTAATTACTCCGAAAGGTCGTGTTTCGTTTTGTTTGGTACAATTTCTAAAATAGGATTGAATGTGATGTCGTGAGGAAAACCCACTTAAAACATACTGGCCTTCTGACCCACAGAAATTACCGGATGTTATTAATATTCGAGTTATAAAAAAATATCCCGAGAGAAGTGATTCACGTAGAATTACCATCAGATCACTCACCCACAATTAGGACTATATCCCCGACTGGTAATTTAGTGATGACAGGGACAAGTACAAATTGGATTAAATATAAAAAATATACCGCTAAGAACGCCAGACAGTTTTAGAAAAATCTTTTATCACTTTGAATACTGATCTTAAACTGGGTGCTAAACTGGCTACCAAAACTCTTCGACTAATTAGATATAATTGGATTTATACTGCAGATATCGAACGGCTCTTATATGAAAAACGAAGAATTCGGAGAGAGTGGCAATTGCACAGATCGTCCCAACTCAAATCTATGCTAAAAGATTGCATAAAAAGACTTAAAGAGCTCTTGGAATATCGGAAAACTCAATCTCTAAATAAATATTTAGAAAATCTGGACGCAACTCTGCAATCAGATTACATATTATGGCGAGCTCTAAAAATCTTAAAAGAAAAGCCTCCTTTGCGAAATTTAAGTGGCGGTTGGCCAAGAAATGACACTGAAAAAGGGAATCTATTTGTTAGTCATTTCAAAAAAGTATTTACATACCCCAAACATATCAAATGAAAGAATTGAAGATATCGGATTCTATCGAAGAGGCTATTATTGATTTAAACTCTAAGAAAGCAACTGATATGGACAAAATCAGTAACAAGATGCTTATGAAGCTAACCCGGATAGCAATAAAAATTTTTTCTTATTTTTAACGCCATATTACGCTTCGATTTTGTTTTATTTAAACTAAAGGTATGGTCACATTTGGCAAATATGTACTCAAAAAAGCGTAACCATATGTTTTAGGAAAAATTTGTTTGACGTTGTTTACTCCTACAGGAATTTTGCAAGATCAAACAGCATCAAATAAATTAAAATTAAATATTTGTTGTGCTTTGACCTAAATAAGAAAAGTTTATTTTTAAATAAATAAACGAGTTCAAATATACGTTCTTTTTCGGCAAATACCGGTGACTGTGTTTTCCACAATGCTTGCAGTTAAAATCGTAGTTATGTTAGTTATTGAACTAATTTTTGCGTTTATTTATTTTTTTAATAAAATCCCAATGATTACTTCTTAGATTTTTAAAATTTATTTAACAAAATCTTAAAAAGTTATTAAAATGCGTTTAAATTTATAAACGTTATCCTATTCATATCAGAACTTGTATGCAATTGGGAGAGTATTAATAGTGTTCGCGGTCGCGATAAAATCCTCTATTAATTTTTTTGCAACATATTTAATTTTGTGAGTGATTTAAGTTAAATTCAGTTTGATAAAAATAACCGAAAAAATATTGTATTATATATATTGTATTAAAAATGTCGGAACCAAACTGTAAAATGGACCATTTTTGTAATGTTTGTGGACGTTTCATAAAAAATGTGTCAATGCGAGTGATTTTTTTTTGGAAACCTATAAACAATATTAAACTGCCCCTAAAATAGTTCGCTTTAATTGCTGTTCAACTCTTATGCAATGGAAAATTGGAAAGAAGAAGGCTATGCCCTTTGGTAGACCAATGATGTGGTTAGACAACAGCCCGCATCAAGAAGAAAATTGCTATGGATGCAGTGCCAAGTGACCAATTACCATTACCGCACTCAGAATGCGTTTCAGTACCAACGTACCGAAGTATTGATCATCAAACAGATATCAGTACTATAACCGCCGCTGCTACATCCAAGGATTTCTTCTGAGAAGGTACATCCTATGAAATATCAAAGGACTCACTCCTATTTATTAACAAACATATTTAACATATGTACGAGTATCTATGTACATTGTACATATATAAATTATGATTTGATATTTGTTTCGAATTAGTTCTTGTTTTGTTATACTATGTATGTATTTGAATTTAAATAATTTTTGAAATAAATTGTTTTCATTTTTAAGTCTTATGGTTTTCAATGTGATATATTCAATCCCGAGATTGAAATATCCAGTCCTGTTTGGTATTCCTCGTACACATGCACATATTCTCAGAATTCCTCAGTTTGCAAGGACAACTCGTTTAAAAAATATTGGAGTAGTCAATGGGAATTGTATATCCTAAATTAGGCCTTCGAAATGCACCTTTTTGTTTCTTTTTGCCGCTGGTTATTGGCACTTGGTCTAATTGAAACTTTGATTGCTTTCTATACATTATATACAAAGTTTTTTAGCTGTTAAAAGGCAAATATTTCTAATTTTATGTTCAAAAATTTAAAAATTGTTCATAATTAAAAGTGTAATTTATTGAATGGTGTGAATTAGTATGAATAAAGTTGTAAAAAATTTTAATTCTCCACATATATTGTGGAATAAGAAAGTAACGTAAAAACAATTAAAATAGTTCTGTAATTTTCCTGAACGATACCGCATAATTTTATGAATATTTAATTATTCCTCCAGTTAGTCCTTTAGTTTAGTAAATACGTCAACTTTTCACTGGGATGTACTACAACAACTAAATCAGAAAACTAGAACAAGTCCGATACATAGTTCGTTCATATACGAAAACAAACTCATTCATTTGATCAAACATACAGTGGAGAGTACAAATGAGTATATATTAGTACTTTATGTACTTGTTATTGCATAAAAATAAAACTACTAAGAAAATTAGAAAATATTGTTTGTTATTTATTGTATGCTTAATGTTTAACAAAATAATTGATTAATCAAAACAAAATATTTTTAATTTTTATTTCGAAGCTCGTTCTTTCGTAAAACATTTTTTACACGTTTTGACATACTCTCTAACAATTTTACCATTAATTTAATTGTAATAGTTACTCCCTCATTCGCGCTGAAACCGCTGCCAAAATGCGTCCAAATAGGTTGCAGCATATCGGTACTATTCCAACTGTCTTTTCACAATTGATCACAAATTCTCAATATGATTGTCGCCGGGACTTTTGGCTGGACACTGTAATAAAAGAAATTACTGTTTGCTTAGCCGTTCTTTTATGCCAGCATGTGCTCGTATGTCATGTCTTTCCTCCCATCATGCTTCATTGTTTCCTTAACCTTATCTCTTGAGTTCTGAACTGTTTGGCACCAGAAATATTGTTCAGCGTCGGATTGAAAGCGATTAAATTTGGATTCGTCTGACATATCTTCAGTTATCTACTATCCAATGTCTGTGTTCCCTGGCAAAATTTAACCGAGCATTAACATGTTTTATTAACAATGCAGGTTTATATTTTTTTACTGCTGATGTGTAACCAATATCGTTTATAACTTTTTCCTACCTCTGATTTGTAGTTTGCGAAAAATACAAGGCTTTTTTTTATTCTTGGCTTAGTTTGAACGGCTGAAGTATTATTTGCGTAGAACAGCTACATTTTTCATTGCTAGAATATTGTCGTTAATGGTTCTTGACAGTTTCTTCATTACATATTTATTATAATTTGTATTATAATTTAATTTGTGTTGGATAATTTGCAAAAAGTGTCTACCACATCCAAGTAAATCTATATTAAACTAATGTTTTTTTTAAGTCATAAACAAAGCAATCTCATACAAATAAAAACAAACGGTAAACTATGATATTATTGTGCAAATATTTCAAAAGTTACACTTGTGCAAAATTTACTACGTTCAATTTTTTTGTACGAATTGTTTATTTGTCGAAAATTATTAAGTTTCATTTTGTATTGTTTGTTAATTATGTATTTTGTTTAACATTTAACCTAAAATAATAAACAAAAACACATTTAAATTATTTTATTGGTTTTATTTTTATGCAATCAAAAGTACGCAAGGCTCATTTGAGCTTCTCACTGTAGATACATACATACTCGTATATACGAAAAATGCGATTTTACATTTTGTGAACAATACCCATGCACTTGTGTATTCAGTTACTGAGAGTGAGAGTCAGTCATAAACAAAGTACTTTGACCAAAACGTTTTGACACTTACCTGGTTTAACAAAAACAACTGTTACTCCAACCGCAATAACTGTCATGAAAAAGCTGAATTTTAGTGACTGCATTGTGCCACCACCACCACCACACATGCGTTCAACTCCTCTGGTAGTGCACGGCCTACGATGGTTTATAAATGCGTACGTAACGACTGAAGTACGTACGTCTCCGTAGAAAAAATCACAACAGAAAAAAAGTTAATAATGTTTTCTGTATGCCGACCGCAGAGCCAAAAAAAAAAAAAAGAAAAATGGTAGAAAATTTAATTAAAAAGTTATTTTTACGAACGCAATGCATTGAATTCTATATAGACATATAGCCACAAATACAAAATATATACCAACAGAGCAACACACGCATATAGTATCTATATGTATGTATGTATGTACATACATCGTTCATGCATATTTATAAATTAACAAAAACAATACAACTAAGCTAAATGAACTCCCCTTGCATAACATATGTATGTAAGTACGGGCGAGATCGACTGCTATAAGCTCTACTTCCACTTCTTTATAAGGGTATCTGTGTAACCAGATCTTAAAGACAGATTTCATTCAGAATTTGGTCTGTTTAGTTGTCTGGCTGCGTAATTTTGTATTTTTGCAGTTAATCTAATGAAAATTTATACAAAATTCAAAAGGCTTAGGTATTGAAATAAATTCCACTCAAGTAAGTTTCATATAAATATGTATGTACACGGAAATTATACGAAAAAATTTTTTCTCGGGCAACTAAGGTTTATATTATTTAAAATTACAAAGGATTGCACCAAAAATTGTATCGACCGAAAATAATTTGTTTGTAAAAATCTTTTTTATTTAAATACGGATAAATTTGTAATCACGTTAAAAATTGAGACGAAAATTTGATGACGGTCGGTCCATAGTTGGTCATAGGTCTCTAATAGAGACCACTTCCGAAAATCACTTAAATACGAAAACATCTCATACAAATATCGTTATCAAGTTAAAATTTAATATTAATAATCCACAAATGTACAAACATGGAACTAACAGATTTTGTGAAAATCGGTCCATATTTAATCTTTGTTCCCATATAAAGTCCACCCTCCGAATATTTGCATAAATATACATAAATATGTTTTTGACATCAATAATCTGTATATACTATGTGCATTAGGGTGGCCCCGTTTGTTTAGAGAAAAAATAAGGTTTCGATGTTCCCGACTATTTAATATGAAAACTTGATTCATTTTAAGACTACGTTTCTCAATTTTTTTGTCCTGGGGTCAATATTTGGTGAGCTGGATCAAAGGATAAAAATGTCCTTTTTAGAGGTTTTTTAATTTTTTCACATTTCTTCCAAAGGAACTATAAGTAAATTTGGTATCATATGAAAGGTCTTTGAGAGTCGCATTCAATGGGTTATCAAAAATTAAAAAAAAAATTTTAAATTCAAAAATTTTTAAAATTACAGACCAAATTTTAGTTTTTTTTCATAGAATTTAATTAAATAAATAGTTGAAATTTCTTGATTAAAAAATCATGCAATATGGGAAATCGTGGACCGCTTCTTACCATTTTCAACAGAACTTGTCGCTCTATAATAAAAATAAAGTGTGCAGAATTTCATGGTATTATCTGCATTACGTTTGAAGAAAATAACAAAAAAATATCTGAACCTAAAACTTTGATCTATAACTCGGATCCTACTGGACCGATTTTGCACCCTTTTTATATCCAACATATCAGTAGATCAAAGAATATTTGCTAAGTATTTCATTGTCTATGTCTTTTTTCGAAGCGCTATCGTGATTTCAACAGACGGGCGGACATGACAAGATCGTCTTAGAATCTTATAAGAACCCAAGAATATAGAAACTTTTTGGCCCTACAACCATTATTTTGATGTGTTATAAATGGAATGACAAACGTAATACATATACCCCATCTGTTTGGTGGTGGGTATAATAATAAAGAAAATTTATCGGAAATGTTAGGAATGGAAATCGACTTCGCCCATTACAAAATCTACTAATTGTTATTTAAAACTTCCTTAACTTTTAATTTTTAGAGAATATTATATCGAACTTTTTATATTTATATATCAGAGAAAATTTTTAATTAATGCTAGAGTTCATTTTTAATTAATAACTCGAAGAATACCATTGTAAAAACTATATTTTTCTAGACAAAATGCATTTCAGTGTGCCATTCATTCAGTGTACGGATTCAAGAAACACGTGAAATTTTCGCTTAATTGTCTTCCAAAAAAAACTTGACAAATACATAGACATATACATTTTCCATTTTCAAAGGTTTGTGCGGTAGACTCGCCAGTTGTTTTTATATTGATTTTTATTTATTTGTCGTTGAGTGTAGAATAAATGCGTACAAAAAATGTCCATACAAATATGTTTGTAAAGTACTCACTAGAGAAACAGAAACTGATGCAACTTTTGAATGACATCAAATAACAATATTATTATTAATATTAACTGAGAATGTTTTCTATGACATGACGTTATTGGTGCATATATATTTAATTCTAGGCGGATTTTGCTAATTTCATAACAAATGTTAAATTCATTAAATCAATTACTCCAAAGTCAAAAAAATCATTCAAAAATCAATTTTTACCAATTACTATCAGATGATTTGACAAGATAACATAGTTTTGATGTTGCATATAAAATAAATTAATAAAAAAAAATAAATTTGTGTATAATTCAAAAAAATATTTGTGCCTACAAATAAAAATTTAATTTTAAATTTATTTCAAGTCATTTCATAATTTGCATTTTATTATTAATAGTGTGTTTTCAACATTTTAGGATGTTTAATACTTTTTTAATTATATTGTATTACAATAAAAATGTATTTATAGCATCAGTACATAGTTCTTCCTAAACATACTTATATTTTGATTTGTAGCATTACAAAAATTACATCTCTGCTGACAACCAAAGAAATGTTGGCATAAGAAACATAGTAAGTGTTTTGTTTAATTTATAGATTATTTAAGAGTGGCAAGGGAGAAAGTAACAATGTTTAAAAAAAAAAAACACCAGTGTTTTTTATCTATAAAATTGTTACAATCACCCAACCAACCAAAATGCATATCAAAAAGTACTACTCTTTGTTTTCATGACAAAAACATACTAAATAAATGATATATGTATGTATATGTATATAAGTATATAAGCACACTTACTCACGTACATACACACCTACTCGAATATATTTTTGTATGTATGTACATAGGTTTGTAAATATGTATATTTGTTTGGCGTCTAAGTACATATGTTTAAGTGTTGTTTTTTAATTATGTTTTATATGCATTTAATATGCAAACTAACACACTGACACATACAGAAATACATACATGGTATGTACATTAGGGTGGTGCTTAATTTTGAACTTTAAAAATTTGAAATTTGGTACTAATTAGTCTTAGTTTGCTTTTTTTGGTAGCATTGCCCCCAGTTATGAAAGGATTCATTTAGCCACCCAAATAAGCAATACGAAATTAGAAACTTATAATTTATTGAAATCAGTTTATTCAAATTTAACCCAAATTTGTGTTTTTAATTCTTTTTTTTGTAATAATAAAAGTTAAATAATAAAATTATTTGTGTTTAAATATAAAAATCTTAGTAAAATTTTAGAATTTGTTTTTCTAATTTGGAACCACTTTACTATTTATACTTTGTACATATGTGTATGTAAGTACATAAATATAAAAACATACAAACAATTAGTCTCTTATTTATTGTTGTGTTTATTTGTTCATACGTTTTTGATTGCCAGAGATGTTTTTTTGTTTTAAGAGTTAATAATTTTGTTTTAATTTTTTTAAAAATTATCTTAAATAGTGCCAGTATCGTTACTCACAATGCAAACGGGTTTAGTTCGAAGAAGCCTATCTGTCTTTTATAAAATGTATTTTATTACATGTCTTCTGGAGGTCTTTTTGTATTTGTGACGTCGATATGTATGCATTTTTGTAGAAACAATGACTATAAATCAATTGTAGTATAATTATAATTAAATTTAATTAACTTTTACACTCTTGATTTTAATTTATTTTAAAAACAAAATGACAGTCTGAGCTTTGCATTCATTTAAGTGTAAATTAAAATATGTCATTAAATTACAATAAATAATAATTAGCATTATTCAACAACATCATTGTCATTACTGTTAAATATGTAATTATCACTATTAATTATTACTTTTCGCATTAAACGCTGCCTAAAGATTTAATTTGAATGAAAATAAAAACAAATTATTTGTTTACATTTTATTAATTGACATGATTTTCTCCCACTAAAAGAAACATGGAAATGAAAATAACTTTCACATAAAAATACACACACAATAATTGTTATGAAATTTAAAATTTTTTTTTTTTTATTTTGTTTATTTTTTTGTTTGTATTTTAGCATATGTTAAATATGCACTTTAATGGAACTATGTGCACATTAATTCAATACAATTTGTTTGGCATTATTAAAAATAAAACAGAGAAACAAACGAAAAAACGTAGATTCATTTAAAATATAATGTCTTTATCAAATGCATGTTTCGTTGTCCAGTCGGTCGACATGTTTGTATTTTGCATTTAATTTTGTTTTTTCTTGGGTTTTTTCACCTGCTTACACAATTTTCACAACATTTACACTTGTGCCATAAATAAAGAGACGATTTCTCTTTTTCACATTTCACAACTTTAACAGGTTACTAACGAATGGCGCAGTTAAGACTTTACTACGAGTATTTGCTCAGATTTTTAGCAAATATAATTATTTTTTAAAATAAATTTTTGTAATGAACACTATTATTTTATTCATTGGAAAAATTCATATTTTGTTTGCTTATTGTATAGCTGCAACATTTATCAGATATAAATTTAAATAAAAAGCTTCACAAGATCCGGTTTTTATATATTGTATTTTAGTATTGTATAAGCACATACACTACACTTTTTTAAAATTAAATACAATAATTTTATTATTTTTTTTTTATGAAAACTACATTGATTTTCTTAGATCTTTCTATTTGTATTTTATACATGTTAATGATCTCATAATATGCATATACGAGTGTATTTGGTATACGGGGAGTGTATAATTATAACTTTCACACTATTCATTAAATTTTGAGATTTTATTACTTTTCTTTTTCAAACTTATAGAATTTCCGTTTCACTAAGCACTACAGTTGGTCTCACGATCAAAACTAAACTAAACTTGTTTTTTGATTCCAAATTCAAAAGACTTGAGAAAGAAGCGTAAAAACATTTCTCTCCCTCGCTCTCTCCTTCTTATTTGTTACGCTCTTATTTCAGTTGAAAGACTTGCACAACAAACGTGTGACATTTAGCAGCTCTGGCTTGGATATTACTACGGTCTTGAAATTTGTGTATGGATTTTCTTGTGTATTTGTGAGTGGAACCTAATTTATTTTAGATTCCAACGGTATAAATAAAATAATAATATATTAAAATAAAACCAATAAAAAATTTGTAATAATATGAAGATTACACACACATTGTAAAGACATATAAATTTCGTCTTACTTATAACTTCTAAATTGCATTGCATTTGTCAATTGTCTAAATTACTCTACAATTGTATTCTTGAAATTATTACAGTAATAATGAATTTTTACGATTTTTCTAATTATTTTGAAGTTGTAAAGTAAAAATTAAGTAAAGATAGTTATACCCTACACCACAATAGTGGGGAGGGTATATTGGATTTGTGCATGTTTGTAACGCACAGAAATATTGTTCCAACATCAACCTTAAAGTATACCGATCGACTCAGAATCACTTTCTGATTCTATGGATAAAAATATAAAAAAATTATAAAGCTTTCATTTTCATCTTGCATAAATTTTGGCATCAAAAATAATTTTTAACTTATTAAAATGTTTCTTGTTTGTTTAACAATCAAATTGAAGTTTCAAGACAAAATACTTTCGCAGCCAAAAAAAGAACTCGGATATTCAGACAATATAAAAATCTTGAAAGTCGGATGAATACCAAAAAGTCAATATACAAGAAATAAAATAATCAACCTTGCAAATTATATTAATAAAACATAAAACTTATTTTAGAAGATAAGACGGTTACACACTTGATTGTACTAGCAATTCGTGTTACTCTCTTATTCTATTTACATACATGTATACAAATGCGTGTATATTCTCAAATAAAAATACGAGCGATTTAAGCAATAAATAATTGTGTTGTGAGAACACCAAAGAAATTTCAAGGTAAAAATTGTATCAATCTTTTCAAGAAAAATTGCTTCATGTAACTTGGGACTTAGAAAGTCAATGACATTTGTTCTTACTATTGAAATAGTTTTGTCATCTTCATTGTATTTATTAATTTTTATTATTAATTTTTTTTGGGTGTCTTTGGTTGGTCTTTGGTACAGAGGTGTCACGAAATGGTATTTTTCTTTATTTCTCAGGCGCAATAAAATGAATTTTCTGTAATAAAGTTAAGTAGGTAAGATTAGTAACATAACAAAGACCAATTATTAAAATAGAATTTAGTAACTTTTATTGAAATCACAAGTATTTAAAATTTTAATTAAAATATTCTAAGTCATATTGTTTGTTTTCTTTATTTTGCTTTGCCCATAGAATTCGTGTTGTATATAGTGCCTCGCTTATTCACATTATCAACATACTACCACAAAATATTCGCTTTCTCTTTTTAAGAGAAATGCCGTATCAGCTGATTGTAGCTTTTTTGAAACGTCAATATTGTTGCCTCTGTATACTCTGTGGTCTTTGGACAAATGAAATAAAAAACTATAAACAAGCCGAAAAACCCGAAAATGTAACAATGAACAATATTAATACTCATAGTTTCACCATCGCGTTCACTGAACTGAAGAAAAGCAGAGACCCAGCCACCTACAGTAACAGCAATTACTACCGTTTTAACTATCAATTCAACATTCCTAATGACAACCATGGCAACAATAACAACCAAACAAATTGCAATACACAACAACAAAATCAAACAAAACAAACTTTAAAAGACATTAAAACTGTTTCATTCGTACCATAAAATCACACATGTATTCGTATGCTCCTATATTGATAAAGGTTGCACACGAAAACAAATTTATATTCTCAAATGTAGGGACCAAAATTTGTTGAAACTAATATTTAAGAACTCTAATACTTTCTCAACTACAACGAATATACTTCAAAGTTCTACATAATTCAGAATCCGGAAATTTCAAAACAACATAACAACATTTTTGAACAAGTTCTTAATTTGACTTACTGTCGAATGACTATCCTGTGAAACTACTACGTTAAAATGGAGCTCTTTCAAACATTTAGGATTTGTTGATCACAAGGTACCAAAATGCAACGAACGTATTAATATATTTTATAGAGCTACCCAAAACCACACCTGCGGACATTCGGAATGTGATCGGTCATTTACTTGAGCACAATACGAATGATAACGAAGTTAATACAACTTATAAAATAAGAAACATAATCTGAATAATTAACTGTAAGATTAAAAATGAGGAAGAAAGTGTATAACAAGTTATTATAATACATGTTCTTTTTCAGGCGATCATCGTCAATCGATTGATTTGATTGTTCTGTTCTAGCAATAGAAATTAAATGATTAATATCGTATATATAATTATATTTTTTAAATATTCGATGATAAATAACGTATTTTTTCGTTAACAACCTTTTCAATTTCGAGTAAAACCAAGCACTCGCATACAATTCATTACGTACACGTACATATGAGGGTATGTTTATCAGTGTTGCCATTTCATGTGAAATTACACATATTGTGTGTAATTTTTACCCCGATATGTAGGATGCAAAATTGATGTGTAATTTCAGATTTTCATTTATTTAAACAGATTTTTAGAATTTCTGATTTAACTATTACTTGTAAATGTAAATATTATATGACGATATTAAGCAACACCTTAATATAAGTAGCGTGATAGCTTCTGATTTGTGATACAAAATATCTACATATTGGTAGTAGAACCTGTCCGAAATCTTAATAATAGTGCAATCTGTGAAAGTCAGTTTATTTTTAAGATTGCTATGTCACAATTACATTCGTTTGATAAGTAATTTTAAAACTCTAACCTGTCTTTTTAGCAAAAAATAAAAATAATGCTTGGTTTTCACTATGTCAGTTTTGTTGTCAAATTGTTATGAAATTACCAACAATTTGGGCAATTTGACAACAAAACTGAAAAGAAGAAAGGAATGGCCAATTCGGATTCTCAAATGATAGTGGCACAACTGGAATAGAAGGTGTCGATTTGAAAGAATATGCTGCTGAAGTTCCAATATTATGGTCGGCAAATATGAGTGTTGGGGTAAATGTGTTGCTGAAATTGGTAAAAAAAAGCTGCTGAGCTTTTAAGGCATAAAACCTTTCTGGCAATATCCGTAGGGGTAGTCTTCGGTGTTATCAATGGCAGACTCATCCCCTATGATGTCAACAGTGGCAGCAAAGAAGAAAAGAAACAGGAGACTTTCAATCAAAAAAACTTGGAAATGGGGGTTATACCAATTCTCATTGTTGTCCAGTCAAATAGGAAACATTGCAGTTTTATTTTACAAATACATATATATTGAAATGTATTGTATACTGCAGTACTATAATATCACAAATCCCAACTCAAAAGTTCAAAAATTTAAACGATTTTCTTGAGAGCTTGGATAAACTAGAAACGATATTCGCTATATTTGATTAAATAATTTCTACGACTTCGGTTCATGAATTCCCAACATTATTTTCTGGGAATTAAAATTTTTCCTGGGATAATATTATTAATTTTAAAAATTGTAACATAGTTAAATTTTAGTAATAAGTTAGCATTGCTTTAAGAGTTCTCTACCTAAAAAGAAAAAAACATAAAAAATTATGTATTCTTATATTTATATTCCCATAAATCTTAGTCCATCACCCACCCTAAAGTATACCAATCGACTTAGAATCTCTTTCGGAGTCGTTTTAACAATGTTCATCCCTTTGGCAGGCTGGCTGTCCATGTAAAGTATACACGTGCATTGGTACACAACATCGTACAAGTTGGCCATGATTTCTTTTTTGAGTAAGTTTGAGTGCCTGTTTTCATTTATGTTGTATTTGTAGATGTTGTGCTCTACTCTCGTAGGTTGTGTGTAGTTGAGTTGTATCAACTTACAATACTACATACAAGTTGCACAATACAAAGTAGTATATCGTTTCGAACAGATGTAGTGAGTATTTGTGGAATACTATTTTTGTCTGACTGCAGTAAAATAGAATAAAAAGACAAATTTATTTGTTTTTGGGATGGAAAAATTTTGTATTTATACCAGAAAAGGTGAATAGTAAAAAATACTAATTTTTCAAAGGTATTCATTTTAACATAACATAAAAATAAATAAAAATTTTATATCAAGCACACTATAAGTACAATAAGTATTTGCGTACATATATGAGAGAGAGAAATGAATGCATGTTGTGTAGTTCCCAATACAACATAGTAGAACGAACATGCGATGTTCTGTGTAGAGTGATCAAACCAGAACGACACAACATCTACAACCATCTGTTTGACAACAGCACAACATTTACTTTACAACTTCTCGTTTGCACAACATATACAAGGTATTTATCAATTATACTACATTGTACAATACTTTGTAGTGTAATAATGCACGTCTCTAATGTAAAGCTTGTGCGCAAAATACTTTTGAAAATCATTTGAACATGCAGAAATTTTTAAAAAGTGATTATATCGAGAATTCAACTCAAGCAATACTTATATGCTCACAAGACATGCCACAAAATTTTTGAATGAACAGTCCATAATAGGGCATGTCTCCCATATAGTGCTGATTTCTGAAAAACTGTTTTTACACATATACTGGGAGTAGGGTTATAATATGGTCGGGCTATACTTTTTTACTTATTTTAATTTGCTACTTTTTTTAATTTTCGTTTACGTATAAATAATTTAATTTCATCAAACACAACTAATCTTAAAAAACAATCATACATTTGAAAAATTTAAAAAAAAAATATAATTTTCAATTTTATTTAATTTATTCCACAGAAGAGTGGCATAGAAACCATGTTTTAAAAATTGATTAAATGAATTAAAATTACTAAACCTAGATTTCCATACTAGGTGGAACAACATAAAGAACGTGTTAAACAAGAGCAGAAGAAAACTGGAACATGCTTTTAATTTCAAAATATTATTATATGTTTTAAACCATCCGTTGATTTATGACAGCTATTTTCTACAAAATCTACGCATTTCCAATCCAATAATACGTAAAGACAAAGAACAGCATTTATGTCATTGATAAATTACTTACAAACTTGGCAAAATACAAAGTTAAATTCATATATGTATGTATGTTTGAAAATATTAATATCTCATCGGTTCATAGCGATGATGAATGGAACAACATTTTAAAAACTAGCTGGTAAATGCAATTAAAAAATTAAAAGTAAAACCGAAATATCGAACATCAAAAACAAAAACTCTATTTTAGAACCATGTACAAATCGGACAATATTAATTTAGATTGTCTTACAATGTGACAAAGTTCTCTCTATAAGAGAACTAACATAACAAATAGGAATGGTTATTTGAACATGATATTTTTGCAGCACAAGGACGGTTGAATTGAAATTGGTTGAAATATGCACAGAAATCACGTCATTATTGTTTTACTTGTTTTAATAACAATTGATCTTAAAATGTGTATTCCTTTATACTTATTTTATAAGGTAATTAAACCTTAATTAAATTTAATTTAATTAATGAAATTATATTTTGATTACTGAATTGTGGGAACAAAATTCCTTTTTGATACTATTAAAATTTAAGAATTTAAAAACTTGGTTTATGCTAAACATTTTTAAAAAGAGTATAGTAAAGTATATATTTTTTTTTGTATTCATAACCACGGAGGCTAGTAACTAACTGTCCATCATCAGTATTCATGTATTGAACTAATAAAACTGTCTAGGATCATCGAGACTATTAGGTTTACACCATTCATACATAGGTACATGTAGTGATAGAGTATTCTCTAAAGATTTTAAATATAATGAAACACGTGTATTTTTATACCCACCACCAAATATATGGAGGGTATATTAAGTTTATCATCGAAATAAAATCTATGCCCTTATAAGATTATAACACGATCTATCCATGTCCGTCGGTCTGTTCGATAGAGTTCAATAGAGCCTCGAAAAAAAAGATTTAGATTAATGAAAAGAAAGCTTTCTTTGTTTCACCGAATTTTTTGGTATTGAAAATGGGCAAACTCAATCCAGTACGATCCGATTTCTAGACAAATGTTTCAGACAACCTCGATATTTTTCAGATATTTTTTGCAATTTTCAAATATAATGCAGATAATATCATGGAATTTTTCACACTTTATTTTCATTATAAGAGGACAAGATCTATTGAACATTTTAAGAATCGGTCCACGACTTATCATAGCCCCCATACAAATATCTTCCCAAAATATGGCTTTATAGTGCACAAATATTTATAGAAAAGCATTAACCATAAAAAATTCAGAAAAAATAATAGAAATTACGGTATAATATTTTATGACGATCCGCCCCATAATTGGTGGTCGGTTTATAAGATATAAGATTCGGCACAGCCGAATATAAACTCGTACCAGTTTCTTCTGATGTTTAATTAACACATGTCATGTGCAATTTTAACTATTCGTGGTGGCAACACTGATGTTTATGGAGTTGTAAGTGACGTTTATTAATTAACAGAAGTGTCATAGTAATCAGCACAATTAAGATAAATCTTTAATAGCGTTCTTTCTACATTCATAGGTTTACTTACGCGGAAAAAAACTGGTACTTAGTTTTGGTAAATTTAGCATAAATCTTGTTAAATTTTACAAAACTTTGCTAATGAAATTCGAACAAGTTTTAATAAAAAAAAATCGAATAATTCAAATAAAAACTTTTTTTTGCAGCAATTGTTAAAAATCAGTTGGCTTCTTTCTGCACCCATATCTACAAATTATAAAATTCCTTTCAAAATATTATTATTTATAATCCGTAATTTTGAAGCTAAGCTGTGCTATTTATTTACACACTGTCTGTACACATTAACCGATACAGGTGTAGTAAAATAAATACATACATATGCATGTGTGTACTAGGGTGACCGATTATTCGAATTTTTCAATAACCGGTTTTCGAATAAGCAGCATTTTTGATATTTGAAAAAAAAAACGCAAAATTACAAAGAAGAAATTTTCTATAATAAAAGATATTCCCATCAAGGATAATATTGTGCAATATTTAAAGTGAATGCCAAAAGAAGTTGAAATATATAATCAAAATAAGACCAATTGTTATAAAATTCTACAGATAAACTTCAACTATGAATTAAATTTATAAAAACGAACAAACAAAATATCTAAATTTGTTATCATTACTTGAAGATAACATTGTCATTGTCATATCAGAACTTCCAATGCTCAGCTCTACTCGTTACTAAATAGACACAACATAGTTGATAAGCCAATTCCATTTATTCCAATTGCGAAAAGTATTTATTTAAAGATATTATAGCTTTTAAGGAAGTTTTCAACGGTAATAGCTATACCATTCAAATACAACTAAAAGTTATAAAAGTTAAAAAATGCATAATTTGGAATTATGTTATTGTAGACTTCAACTTCTTTAGATTTCCACACAAATATGTTTATATGCATAATCATACAAAAGTCATGTCACCTAAATTTATGACGATCGGTCGATATTTAGTCATATCTCACATATAGCGCCCATTTCTAAAAATAGTTTTGCCGCATACCACTTGTTTGGTATTATGGAAGATTAAAATTGAAGAAATCGTTTTTAACCGGTTGAAAACACGGCTCGATCACCCTTGTACGAGTATGTACTTGTATATGAATAAAATAATGTTTTAGATTAAACATATCGTACTACAAGCATTTTGTTTAAATACTCAACTAAATACGAATTCACGAATATCTGTGTGACTATGACTTCGACAACAACAACCTAAAAGTAAGTGTAAGCAACCATTAGAAAATATGTGGGTGAATAAGCCAAAACTTTGTTTGATGGACTTTAGGAGTTTGTATTTTTTCTTTTTGAATCAATTGTAGTTCTGTTAGTAACTTTACAAAGTGAAGCAAACAAAGTGTGTTTAAATAGCCGAAAATATTAAAACTAAAAATAAACAAACTAAGAAAAAGTTAAGTAATAAGTGTAAAATACTCGCAGCGTTAAAATACTTTGTACTAAAATTTATTGATTTATTCTTTTGTCATACGAGTAAGTGTAAGTGTATGTGACTAATAATGTGTTTTAATATAATTAAAAAAAAATTACAAAAACAATTCAATTCAGTGTTATTTGAAAATACATAAGTTGCACAATTTTAATATCTCTTTTAAATGGCGGTCATTTAAGGACGGTTATAGAAATATTTTGAAATAAATTTATTTTAGAAGTTTTTCTGACGTCAAACGAATAAATATTTATTTACAAGAACTTAACAAATATTTACACTCATATGTACTTATAAAATATTCACCTTCACTAACAATTTAGTAGCAATTATTCCGTTTAATTTCCATTTTTAAACATTCTAGAAAAATTCAAAACGCTTAATTGAAACATGATTAAAAAAAACTCTATTTGATTTTGTTGTTAGTTACTAAGTATATATCAGCATGCGCTCATCTCACACTGATTTACAAACAATTTATTCTTAAAAACATTAAAGATTTGTTCACATAAATTTATATGTAGGTATGTTAAGCGGTTATACTCATGTCTTTTTAAGTTTGTTTGTTCCGCAACCGGTCCTGAATGGTTGAACCGATTTTATTGAAAATTAGAAAGTAGATACATCTACTCATATGCTTGGACTAGGAAGCATATGATGCTCAATCGACTTAAAATTGATGCTCAATTTTGTTGAAATCTGGAGAATAAGGCGGCAGATACAAAATTTCTGCACCAACCCCTTTAGCAAGCTCGATAATCTTATCAGACTTATGAAAAGTAGCATTGTCAAGAATGACAGTCTGTCCAGGTTCCAAGATCGGTGTCAAAAATTGCTCAAACCATCCATTAAAAACATCCATATTCTTGCAAAACAGTGCAAGAAGATGCCATTATTTCTTAAACAATTAAGCCCAAACAACTAAACCGATTTTGTTGATATTTGGAAGCATCAGTTGGCTATACACTGGCAATAGGAAGGCACAAAAAGGTGAAAAAGTAGAAAAGTTTGAAAATTTTGTTTTGAAATAATGAAGCAACAGCATTTTTATATTAGCTGTGTATTAGCAAGGTACTTTTTCGAAAGTCTTTCTCATCAAGGGGATCAAAAAGGTTTCAAAAAAGTGGAAAATTATACTGTTAGTACTTTTTGTATACTTTGTTTTAAATAGATAAAAAAAAAAGTTTGACTTCTTAGATTCATTCAAATTTGCTGAGCTACTAACATAAAATTTTAAATATTTTATTTTAAATATTTATTTGAGACCCAACAAAGTATATATATTCTAGATTCCTATGGAATTTTAAGTCGATTGAGCAATGTCCGTCTGTCTGTAAACCACATGGTATTTACAATTTAATTTTTAACAATACTCGTATATCGTCACCTAAAATGCCCAAAGACGTAACCCTCATTATAATAATTTTACAGGAGAAGCAAAAAACGTTATAAAATGAAAACTGTTTAATTGAAAATCGCGATTTCTTCACATCTTGTCTTAAGATACGCGACAAACTTCAGGTGACAATATGTACATATTGCGATTTTCAATGTTTTTTGCTTCTCCTGTAAAATTATGATAATGAGGGTTACGTCTTTGGGCATTTTAGGTGACGATATACATACATATTTACAAGGAGTTTAATGATGTTTCCTTTTTATACCCTACAACACCATAGTGGGGAGCGTCCATTCGATTTGGGCTGATGTTTGTCACGCCAATTAATATTAGTCCAACACCCACCTTAATGTATACCGATCAACTCAGAATCACTATCTCAATCGATTTAACGATGTACGTCCGTTCGTCTGTGCTGGTGTCCATGTAACATAGAGTACAGGTCGCAATTTTGAAGATATTTCGATAAAATATAATACGTTATATTTTTTTGACCCAAGGACGGTTGGAATTGAAACTAGTGAAAATTGGTTCATTATTTTAACCAGCCCCCATACAAATGTCCTCCCAAAAAATGGGTTTACCGGTCATAAATGTTTAAATTATTCAAGTATCGAAACAAATTTCAAATGAGTGTTAAATCAATCCGAATCACATCTACAATCTGGTGTAGATCGGTCCATAATTGATCATAGCTCCCATATAATACCAACTTCCGAAAATCACTTTAAAGAGCATAACTCTCTTAAAAATATCGGTATCTAAATAATATTGAGCATAAATATGTTTCATATATATACAAACAATTTGGTATAATTTTATGATGATCGGTCCATAATTACTCGTAGCTGCCATATAAGACCCAATTCCGAAAATCACTTTATCGACCATAAATATCTTAAAAATGTTGGTATCCAAATAAAATTCAACACAAATAAGTTTCATATATACAGAAATGACGACACTTAAGTTTGTAATGGTCGGTTCATAATTAGCCGCAACTCTCATATAAGACCCCCTCCGTAATTCACTGTAACCTCCATAAATATTTTAAAAGTATTTATATCGAGACAAAATTTAACACACATAATATTTATATACACAGATGTCAGGCACTACATTTTTGGATGATCGGTCCATAATCGGTAATATCTCCCATATAGCGCCCATATCTGAAAAACTGTTTTCTTGATATACTGGGTGTAGGGTATTATATGGTCAGGCTTGACCGACTATACTTTCTTACTTGTTCTAGTTAAATATAATATTTTTCTCATGGTGTAGTTAATTATAATTTAATATAATAAGCGGTGATGAAAATTTTCAAGACATCTTTATGAAATTATTTTTTTTAACTTAATACTAGGATGGGCAATGTGATCAAATTCAAATTAATAGGAATATTAGAAATTATACATTTCAGATAACTTGTCTAACTTTACCGCCACCAAGTCAACATTAGCTACTTCGTGAAGTATTGCTGTAAGTATAGCCTTGGAAGATTATAAATTAACTTAAGCAATTTATTTTGAAGAATCTGGAGTCTTTTTAATGGCAATTTGAACTATTCGACCTAACAAGAGCGACATACAAAATAACTGCTTGAAATGCCAATTAAAATATTAACATTTTGTTACTAATATTAAAAGATAAAGTGTTCTTATTAGTACGTTACATTTCTTAGCAATATATGAAACAAGATCTCTATAGATTAATTTTGTATCTAAAACTATACCTAAATACTTTACATTTTCTCCCAAATAATTTCGGCATTTCTATATTTACGAGTAAGTTATTCTGGGGAATAAAATATTATTTTCTTTTTCTGATGACAAATATCGCCTGACTTTTATCACAATTTAATGCTATTTTCCATTTGGTGTAATATTCTCATAATAGTATTCGAATTGCCAGCTGACGGTTTGAGAGTATTTCCGAGGATAATTTTACTGAACACAAAAATACTGTATCATCTGCAAATATAGACATAACACAATGGTCAATAGTTGCAATATCGGCCATCAGAATTTGTTGGGAAAACGTCAGAAAATTTAAAACCAATATGAACTATGAAAGTCCTGATGGTTAAAAAGCTTTGAATTATTTTAACTATAGAATAAGAATCAAATGCAGCCTTAATGTTTAAGAGTACCATTCCGGTTGATTTAAAAAAAATGCTGTTTTCATCTAAAAAAATCCATAATTATGCCCCTAATGACTCTTTCCAGAACTTTACTGATGGACGACAATAAACTGGTAAGAAGTTGGAGACTCATGGGGTTTGTGGTTTTTGGACTATAGCCAACTTAAATATGTCTGGAAAACAGCCCAGTTTGAGACAGCTATTAATAAAATTATATATTTAAAAGGATTAATTTTTTATTTCTTTTTAAAACTTTAAAACTATTCTTGTTCTATTGTAAAGAAAAAAAAATACGAATTACATATATTGAATGATGCCCACGTTTAATGGAAATGCTCATAACAACTTAACGTAAAGCTTCAAATATTTATTTAAAAAACATTCAAATTTTGAAAATCGTCTTTGCTTTAAAGTGTACTTTTCACTATTCAAGGATCTCATGCATCTAACTTCTAATGCAAACATTGCAAATGTTTGAATGAATTATTCAGAAAATATTTTGACCGTCTTTATGAGTATGACTTGAAGTAGTTTATCATCAAGCAAGTCATATGCAAACATAAAATTCTAACGAACTTTCACAAAGAAAACACTTTAATAACACTCACACAAATGCAAACACACCCATCTACTTGCACATGTGTGCATAGAGTACACCTGCAAATATAGTCAGTCAAAACTTAGATTTGTTGTTGTTGTTGTTTGCCAAATCATACAGAACACACACCGCCCAAACTACAACGAATATTTACTACAGAATGCATAATTGAAAATTTCTCTGCAACATCTACATTTACAAATATTCATATAGTATATACATACATAAAAGTATAAAAATCCTTTTTGCAGACACATACGAGCACAGAAAGTAAACACACAGAAATGTCTATGTACTGTGTAATATATCTTGTGTTCACAAACACATTTGAAGCTTTAATAAGGTGGACTAATGGCGAGTTAAAATTGAGTTAATTTTTATGGGGAAACTATTCGGTAGCTATAATTTTCCCTTATTTAGGTCTTTTTAAAACTTTGCTATCGAGACAAATTGCAGCAGAGTACTAGGCTTAAGAGCGAAAAATTGCTTAAGTTATTGTTATACTCTTGCTCAAGAATAATTCTTTCTTCCGACTCTTTCTAAACAAAATAATTATGCGGCCCCTCCCTACTTAGAATTAATGGCCATAATTGTGTACTTGTTTTCGCATATCTTTAAATAAAACACATTAAATAACAATAACATATGTATTTCAAAAGCGTTTACTTTTTACGTTTACAATCATTGAATCATTCTATTGAAGAACATCCACACAGCCAACGACAGTTAAAAAAGATAATATATACATACATATGTATGTATGTGAAGAAATGACGTGAATATTTTGCCATGAAATACTCCTTGCAAGCGTCACTATTTGTAAGGTTAAATTGAATAAATTGGCCACATAGCTTACGTTCCGTTTCATCCAATACACGATTAGTAATTTTGCATAGCACTTTGACTTATATCAATTAAAAATTCATTTCCAACAGTGTGTTAAAAATATCCGGATGCCAACAATGATAATGCTGCCACCAACTGAATTTTTGGTGGAAAGTATCCCCTCAAACTTTAACTGACCAAGAAAATAATTATATGATTCCTTTGTGAGCCTAAAACGTATTTTGAATCTAGAAAAACACATACATACACATACATTAATACATACATACCCAGCATACCATTCTAGGAGCGCTCCGAAAAAGGAGTCAAAAAAGAGTCCAACAAAAGAGCATTTTCGGAGCGCTCCGAAAAAAGGAGTCAGAAAAGAGTCTAACTAAAGAGCATTTTTGGAGCGAAGTATGACTCAGAAATTCCACTTAATTATGTGTGTACCAAAGCGTTGTTCTCCTGCTATTTGTGCTTTGAACAAAAAAAAAAAACATAGCTGTACCACACAAGAATGATAAAAACAAGATTACACAGAGCCCAAGAAAAACCTCATAAAAGACTCTTTTCTGACATTACCTAAGAGCTCTTTCTGACGGACCATTTTCGAATGTAATGACCCTCTTTTCTGAAGGTTTTCGGAGCAATTATGATTGTTTTTTGGGCTCATTAAGAGCGTTAACGCTCCGAAAAAGGTGTCAGAAAAGACTCTTTTCGGACTCATATGGCTTGCTGGGATACATATGTACCTTCCCAGCATACCATTTTAGGAGCGCTCCGAAAAAGGAGTCATAAAAGAGTCCAACAAAAGAGCATTTTCGGAGCGCTCCGAAAAAAGGAGTCAGAAAAGAGTCCAACTAAAGAGCATTTTCGGAGCGAAAGAAAAATTTGCTTGTTACTGTCCTGAGTCGCACGCAGTATGACTCAGAAATTCCACTTAATTATGTGTGTACCAAAGAGTTGTTGTCCTGTTATTTGTGCTTTGTACAAAAAAAAAACATAGCAGTACCACATAAGAATGATAAAAACAAGATTACACAGAGCCCAAAAAAAAACCTCATAAAAGTCTCTTTTCTGATATTATCTAAGAGCTCTTTAAGAGCCCAAAAAAACCTTCATAAAAGACTCTTTTCTGACATTATCTAAGAGCTCTTTCTGACGGACCATTTTCGAATGTAATGACCCTCTTTTCTGAAGGTTTTCGGAGCAATTATGATTGTTTTTTGGGTTCATAAAGAGCGTCAACGCACCGAAAAAGGTGTCAGAAAAGACTCTTTTCGGACTCATATGGCTTGCTGGGTATTATTTTCTGCACAACCATATGGTTTTTGCTGACATTTTCTTTTATTTTATTCAGTGTTGTAATACGTACCCAGCAAGCCATATGAGTCCGAAAAGAGTCTTTTCTGACACCTTTTTCAGAGCGTTAACGCTCTTTATGAGCCCAAAAAACAATCATAATTGCTCCGAAAACCTTCAGAAAAGAGCGTCATTACGTTCGAAAATGGTCCGTCAGAAAGAGCTCTTAGATAATGTCAGAAAAGAGTCTTTTATGAGGGGTTTTTTGGGCTCTTAAAGAGCTCTTAGATAATGCCAGAAAAGAGTCTTTTATGAGGTTTTTCTTGGGCTCTGTGTAATCTTGTTTTAATCATTCTTGTGTGGTACAGCTATGTTTTTTTTTTTTGTTCAAAGCACAAATAGCAGGAGAACAACGCTTTGGTACACACATAATTAAGTGCAATTTCTGAGTCATACTGCGTGTCGACTCAGGACAGTAACAAGCAAATTTTTCTTTCGCTCCGAAAATGCTCTTTAGTTGGACTCTTTTCTGACTCCTTTTTTCGGAACGCTCCGAAAATGCTCTTTTGTTGGACTCTTTTCTGACTCCTTTTTCGGAGCGCTCCTACTTATTTAAGTTTTTACAATACTGAAGCAATGAATCGATTCGATTCGTATCGAGTACCATTATTAAACAATTTTTCACTGTCGAAATAAATTTTGATTCGAAAACAATTTCGATCACGACTGCCAGAATTAGCCCCCTGATGTTTTTGCTGTTCGAATTGAATTACGAATTACTAAATTTTTTTTTTTTGAGTGTAATAATATTTTTATAATGAAATGAAATAAAGATTTGATAATTTCATCATACATGTATATATTTTGTATAAAAAATATAATTAGTTTTAAAAAATGTATGTATATATTGTATATATTTATACCTATGTATATGTATTATACTAGAGAGCTCGTTTAAGGGACAGTGTATAGTTATATGTTATTTATACTATTATTTTGTTTATTTGAAGTAACTATAATAAAATTTTTTCCTTAAATAAACGTAAAAAAATAAAAAAAAGGATTAAAGATTTAAAGATTTAAATATGAATGAGCAAAAATATGCTGATGCCGAAATATTTGAAGGAAGCACTTTTCTAAATGTTCTGTACAAGTACATACTCTGAAGGGTAATTTTACTCCATACAATGCAATTGAATTGAATTGAATTGCTAATAAATTCATGTTGTTTTAGTTGTTTAAAGAATTTCAACAAACAGTTGAATTATGAAATGCTCTTTACAATAGTTAATCTGTGAAGTAAGAAATATTAGATTTGCAGATAATGTTTGAAACTTTATTTTCTTCGATTTACATTTTCAACATTTTTGACTATAATTTTCCAACTCAACAGAGAAAAATAAAAGCGATGCCATAAATATGAGTAATAACATTGTCTAGTTAAACTAAATTCAACTTAACTCAAACAACAACTTATATAACAAAAAAAAAAAAAAAAAACATAATCAAGAACATAAAGTAAAGTACATACGTAAAGTATGCAAAGTGAAATAAAAAATGTATGTAGGATAGTAAGTGTGTAAAAATGATAAGTCCCATTTCAAATAGTTTACAGAATAAAAAGCATCTTAATTTTAAAACTTTTTAAAGTCTGTTAATGAGGCAGTTTAAAACAATTAAGAGCATATCTTCATCTGTGCCGATGTCTATATATCCACCACCTACATACTCGTATGGCTATATCAGTAGATGCATATTGTATCCAATATTAAATGTGATTTATATATATTTGAGATTAATTGGGAATTTCATCTTAATAAAGACATATTTTAGAGTTTTTTTTGGGGTATTCAGTTAATCTTGGAAATGGATCTTACATGGGAACTATGGCAAATTACTTACATAATACTGATATGTGTACAATTTTGGCTCGATATCGATGTTTATAAGACGTAGGTTAATGTATTTTTCGGAAGTGGTCCTCATATGGATCTATGACTAATTATAGACCGATGGTCATACAATTCGTTATTATGAGTTATATATACCTGTGCAACAATTAAAATTTTTTGAAAAATTGATTTAGAAAATTTTTGTGGTGCTTATGAAGCAAAATGTAGGAAAAATTATTTGTTTCTCATGATTTTTGAAAATATTTTCCACATAACTATAATAACAAACAAGTAAGAAAGTATAGTCGGTCAAGCCTGACCATATAATACCCTACACCCAGTATATCAATAAAACAGTTTTTCAGATATGGGCGCTATATGGGAGATATTACCGATTATGGACCGATCATCCAAAAATGTAGTGCCTGACATCTGTGTATATAAATATTATGTGTGTTAAATTTTGTCTCGATATAAATACTTTTAAAATATTTATGGAGGTTAAAGTGAATTACGGATAGGGTCGACTAATTATAGACGGACCATTATAAAATTAGGTGTCATTATTTCTGTATATCAGAAAGTTATTTGTGTCAAATTTTATTTGAATACCAAAATTTTTAATAAATTCATGATCGTTAAAGTAAATTTCGAAAGTGGGCTTATATGGGACCTACGACTAATTATGGACCGATCATAATAAAATTGTACCATATATTTTTATACATATGAAATATATTTGCTTTCAATATTATTTGGATACCAACATTTTTGGGAGAGTTATGTTCTTTAAAGTTTTTTTTTTTTTTTTTTTTTTTTTTTTTATACATTTAATTTATTTATTGAATCTTCAGAAATGAAATGACAATAAGTTTTCGAATCTTAATACTAAAAGAAAATAATAAGTCCAGCCAGTGCTAGACAAAATATTATGATACTACAAAAAATTTATATCCACTGATCCAGTCATCTGTTTTGCGCTTGAGTTAAAGCAAGGGTATCCCTCCTTCTCAACCGAACATGGCCAGTAAAGTTAAGGATGTCTCGTGCAAGTGGGTTTGGATGGTGTTCAAGTTTGCTGACATATTTTGAGGCGTGTTTTGTAAATTCGACTTTCACCAAAGGAATGCCTAGATCTTTGTGGATTCGAGAATTTTTAACATACCATGGAGCTACAGTAATTGTACGTAGAATCTTATTTTGACCCCTTTGAATTTTTTCAATGTTGGATGCTGAGGCAGTACCCCATAATTGAATTCCATAACACCAGATTGGCTTTAGAATTGCATTGTACAACAAAAGTTTGCAATCCAACTTTAATGTAGAATTTCTGCCGATTAGCCAATTAATTTGCACTGCTTTTAATCTCATCTGGGTAAGTTTTGCGTCGATATGAGACTTCCAAGTTAAACGACGGTCGAGGTGGATTCCGAGGTATTTGACTTCATTGTGTTGCGGGATAATTTGATTATTTATTCTGATGAACAAGCAGGTATCTTTTCGCAATGTGAAAGTTATATGAATGCATTTCTGTTCGTTAACCCTGATTTTCCAAAGCTCAAGCCAATTCTCTAGTTTATAAACATATTTCTGCAAGTTCTGTGATGCTATTTGATGGTCCTTATGAACGCTAATAAAGGCTGTATCGTCTGCAAAAGTTGAAGTATGTATTATGGGGTCTGACGGCATATCGGATGCATAAATCAAATATAAAGTTGGACCCAGTATGCTACCCTGGGGTACTTCTGCTTTAATTGGCTGAGCGGGGCTTAAAAAATCGCCTTCTTTGATTGTAAATTTGCGACCATATAAATAACTTTTCATAAGTTTGTGGGTGTTAGCAGGCAGAGTTAATTTAATTTTATGCATTAAACCTTCATGCCAGACTTTGTCGAACGCTTGCGACACATCAATGAAAAGGGCGGAGCAGTATTTTTTCTCTTCAAACAACTGTCTTATCACATTTACCAATCTGTGTGTTTGTTCGATGGTACTGTGTTTAGCTCTGAACCCGAATTGGTGATTTGGGATACATTGAGTGTCGTTCAGAATTGGAATCAACTTAGCCAATAACAATTTTTCAAACAGTTTTGAAATTGTCGGCAGTAGACTAATTGGCCTATATGACTCTACTTTAGTGGGGTCCTTCCCTGGCTTAGGAATCATGGTAATCATAGATACCTTCCAATCTGCAGGATAGTATTCTAGGCGTAAAATAGCATTAAAAATAAATAGGATAATTCTTTTAGCTACCCGATGTAACTCCACAAGCATTTTGTTGCTGATTTTATCCATACCTGGAGCTTTTTTAAGATTCAGAGTACCAATAGCGCTTTGAACATCATTAAAGCTAAGTCTTAGAGGTACAGGAGGTCTAATAACGAGTGGAGGCAAATCAGATGCATTATTTCAGTTGTTTATAGTAAACACATTTCTCAAATGGTTAACAAATAAAATCCCCTTCTCGGAATCATTTCTAGCCCAGTCACCAGTCGGCTTTCGCAGAGGAGGCTTTCCTCTAACTGGTCTTTTTAAACCTCGTGCCGCCTTCCATAACGAATAGTCAGATTGTGGGGTACTATCAAGACCCTCCAAGTAAGATTTAAGTGAATCCATTCTTTGGGTTTCTAAGAAATTTCTTAGTATATCTCTGCATACCCGTAGCCTAGCTTTCAGTTCAGGAGACCTGTGAATTTGCCACTCTCTTCTAACTCTTCTTTTTTCTGACAGGAGATGATCGAGTTCAGCGAAATAAGTTCTATTTGTCCCACTTCTGCACTCAACGTCGTATGTGGAGGCGTGATGTACAGCTCTTCGTATGTCCTCAGTAAACTTGCCAATCGACCCATCAATATCCTCGGTAGTTCTCAACACTACATTTTCCGTGCAGTGGGAACTTAAATACTTTTTATACTTTATCCAACTTACTCTGGTTTTAGATATGTCCCGAAATGGAGAGTCATTCCCTTGAAGGAAACGCATTGAAATAATAGAAGGAGAGTGATCTGAAGACAAGTCTAATGAAGGCTCCACTTGTATCGATTCTACAGGGATATTTTTCACTACTCCGAAGTCAATAACATCAGGAATCTTCCGTCGGCCAGTAGGTGGGATGACCGCTTGAGAGTACATCTAATCCCATTTTGGCAATGGTGTTGAAGAGCTCACGACCCTTCGGGGTCACCAGACGTGAACCCCAAAAAGTGTGTTTGCGTTAAAGTCACCAGCCACTAAAAATCTAGCTCCAAGGGAATTGAAGAAGCTGTAGTATTGGTGTTCTTTTATTGCAAATCGAGGCGGCGAATAAATTGATGATAAAACAAAATTGTATTGCCAGAATTCAATACAAATGTTTGTTGCTTGTAGGTAATCCTCACATATGTTGTTCATTAAATAATGTTTTATTCTGTTCTTTATAAGAATTGCCGATCCTCCACATGCTCTTCCACGGGGATCTTTAGTATCATACAACACGTAGCCATTAATTTTGAAGTACGCTGTCGCCGTCAAGTGAGTTTCAGCAATCATCATGACATCAATCTGCTTATCCATCAGGAAGTGTTCCAGTTCGTTTTTATGTTGGCGGAGGCCGTTCGCATTCCAAAAACAAATTTTTAAACAAATCATTTCTTTAAAATGGCTTGTAAGATAGTGGATTGCCATAGTGGTCGTAAAAGTGTTCATAGTTTGTACAAGAGTCTGCAATGTAGTCTCTAGAGTGTTAATATTACGCTCGTAATATTGTGATTTAGTTGCCTGCTCCAAACCTGGCATATTAGATTTAACCACGTTAGCGTAAGAAACTTGTCTAGAACTAGGCGCGTTTACATGACTAGTGGACCGTAACAATTGCGGGAAATTGTCACTCGATGCCAAAATAGGCTGTTGACGATGATCAGGTAATACTGACGTCTTGTTGGTACTTATGCCTTTCAAATGAGTGTAAATTGGACAACCTCTATAATTTGCGGTATGATTACCTCCGCAGTTACTGCATTTTTTGATTTTTGAGTCAGTTTTCGACTTATCGCATTGAGCAGTTGCATGTAGCTCCCCACACGCAACACAAACTGTCGGCAATTTACAATACGCCTTGGTGTGACCAAATTCTTGACAGTTGAGACACTGGACGGGTCCCTGACGCTTATGTGGTTCTTCCACGGTTATTCTACGATGCAGAAGGTACATCAGATTGTAGATGGGATGGGACCCGTTTTTCTTTAATACGACATCTCCAGGTTCCAATTCCACCCTGAACATAGGCTGTGGAGTCTTTTCACGGTTTCTAATATTCGTTATGCTCTTAATTTTGAAGCCTTTTTCCATTAAGCTAGTCTTTATCTCGGCAGGATCAACATCTGGGTCTATACCCTTAAGAACGACTTGGAGTCCTTTTGCGCTTTTCAGCTGGTAGGTATAGAAATCCCTACTTTCCCTCTCCAACTGGTTGGACAATTTACGAAAATCATCCTCCTTTTTCACTTGTATTTTGGTTTCGCTGATATTTCCATGTTTAATTGATGTTACGCTAAACATATTTGCACCTATTACCGAAACAATTCCTTGTACCAATTTACTGGAAGTGGGCTCTCTCAGATAAATTGGTGGGGGCTTCTTAGGAAGTTCTGGCTCATCCGTCTGGAGGAGAGCAAACCTATTTTGATCATTACTCACAGTCTTAGAAGCTTTTGCATTTGATGACACTTGAGCAGACTTCGAGCTCCTCTGTCGCTTGAGAACGGTGATGTACTTATCCATACCTACTTGTTTTTTGGGTTTCACTGCACTATTTGATGAAGATGATGTTTTCTCATCTGTTGAAATCACTATATTGGGAGAACAGGAACGACGCCGTTCTACGGCTCTTGTAGTGAGAAAATTCTCCAGAGATTTTTTATGGATTCTTCCTCAGAGAGCCATTTAGTTTTTCTCGACGAGCTAAGCTCTTTCTCAGAATTACATCTGAGAGGAACACTCATACAGTTTTTATACGATTTTTAATGTTTTTTTTTTTTTTTATATATTTTAACCTATTACGAGTTATTTTTTTCACTTTTTTGTTTAATTTCAACCTATTACAATTTTTCACCTATTACGATTTTTTCACCGAAAATTCAGCCGCACTAAAATTAACACGTCCGAACAGTTCGATGAGACGAGAATGTTCTTTAAAGTGATTATCGGAAGTAGGCCTTATATGGAAGCTACGACCAATTATGGACCGATCACCATAAACCGAATATGATTTGTCTATATATGTAACATCAGAATTCTCAATGATTCTGATTCGATTGGTATACTTGAAAGTAAATGTTACATACATCAGCACAAAACATATACCTCCCTACTATGTTGGTGTAGGGTATAAATAGTAATTATTTAACAAAATTCCGTTTCAATTTTATTTACAAAATAAGACATGTTTAATAAACAGTTATTTGTGTATATAAATTAAATTATAATTTAGTTATTTAGATTTTATTTTTTGATGATGGCACTTTGAATTGGAGAAATCTAAAAATCCGTCTGGTGAATATCTACAACACGAAATTATATTAACAATTTTAAATATACATAAACAAAAGTTAAATAAAGTTTTTTCAATCAGTATAAATGAGTGTTCTGGCCCACATATGGTGGCCAAATATTGGCAAAATTGAAGTTATGTATTAAATTACGCTATATATTTGCCTCTTATTTATAGCTTATGAGATGAAAACAATTTCAAATATAGTGAAAGAAACTTTCGAAAATAAAATACATAACAAAACCTATTCACCCCTATTGTGAATAAAAATTCCACGGGAAATTTGTTCACTTTTCACATTTTCCTATTTAAATTCAATGTTAAAAAAATAAAAGTGAACAAATTTCACGTGGAATTTTTATTCACAATAGGGGTGATTAATATATCTTTTTGAAATACCTAGAATATACAAGACAAAATAAATAATAGATTAGGAAACATAATGGACCAATTTGGTTTCTACTAAGCATACCATTCTAGGAGCGCTAGAAAAGACTCTTTTCGGACTCATATGGCTTGCTGGGTATATACACCGGTTCATAATTGAGCCAGTGTCATCTTATAACCTAATCGAAAATAGTGGTGACTAAAATATGGAATATGTTAAAGAAAGTGACATTCAGAGTGATGAAGGAAACAAATTTTCATTTTAAATATGTGATCGAATTATTCGAAGAAGTTAAAATCTCGTATTCGAATTATTCGTTTTAATTGAACAAAATTGTGAGACTGTAATCAATACTCCACACATTCAGCTAAAACTTCATTTAAAATCACTAAACGTGGTATATATACATACATATGTATACATATATGTATGTACATAGATAGATATGTACGGAACATCACCTCGGAATCAAAATGTACGGAATATGGTTTGTGTACACATTCACAAACGTTAAAAAACAATTTGGGTATTTCGAACATTTCGTACCGATGTGTATATATACTGCTGATAAAAATGTTCCGTACCGAACTCTAACATACGGTACGATAGTGTTTTCTTTTTCCGAACGCTGGTTAAAAGTGTAAATGTTTTTTTTATATTTAGTAATATGTATTTGTTTGGGTGTGTGTCTACTCTTGGCGCCAATTCATTAGCGCTGTTAAAAAAGTTGAAAAGTTTCTCCTTTTGTGGTTGTAAAAGTATTTCTGTATTGTGAGAACGAAGCCAAAGAAACCTCGACAAGCCAAACCAAAGTAGACTAAAGAAACCCAGCAAGCATTTCAATGTCCTAGCTGGAAGCCTATCTAACTGTTTCAATTATTAGCTCATGGAATAAGCAGTTGTGTTGGTGGTCAAACTACTGCTGCTGCTTCATCTTCCTTTAACGCCAGGACGATTGTTCTCAAGAACTCTGAAATTATTTAGTTTTACTTTAAGTATTTCTTGTTTTCATTTTTTTGTATTTCTAGCATTTCTTAACTTTCTATTAGAAAAAAGATACACATACATACATACGTATACAAACATTTCTCAGAATTTTGGCATTAGTATGAGTGTTTGTTTGTTTAGTTCAGGGCGTTTTATAAAACAAGAACGAACTAAACAAAAAAATCATTATAATAAATGAAAAAGGCTCTAAAGTACCTTTTCTTGCAAAGAAATGCACAGAGCAGTAATTGAGTTTAAGTAGGCGATTATAAGTATTGAAATTAAAATGGCGTCATCTCATCGCTGACTAAATTTGCTTCAAACTTGAATAAAACTAATTTTTTATTAATAAATGTAGAAAGTTCATGTAATTTCTAGACAAATCGATAATGTGTATCTTCCTTTTTTTCCTTTTTAGAGACCTCAAAGATTGATTCATTATTATGGCGTTTTATATATGGGAACTGTAAACGAACCTCACTTCCCAACAGAAGTTAGATAAATATTTGAAATTTTAGTAACATACTTAGAGTTTTAATTACAGGTAAGTGACTCAAATAGTTATTTTTATAAACTCCTAATAAGTATCTAAGCATTTTTAGAAATAACTTATTGATTTATGTATTTTTAAAGCATTATCAGAAACTAAAATCGTTATTTTATGTTGCGATAAATCGTCAACTTACTTTTATTCCCACAAATAGATTTTGTTTTTAATTTTGCATACTGATATCTGTAATATACCGATAATTATTTGCTGGATCATTAAGCAGTTGACTTGGAGAATATCAGCTCTTTACACAATGAATGTTAGATGAGTTCTTTCAGAATCAGAGATATTACTGTCTTTCAAGTTTCATGGGTTATTACCTGCAAAGTAATTTGAAATCATTGTCTATCATTATTACTTTCAACAAATTTTATATTTCACTTATATTCTTTTAGAAAGTAAACTAGGAAAATATTTATTTATTTGATATTTATTTTGTACTCTTTTTGGAATAAACTCTTTGACAAACATTTTTTCATAGGTGTAAATATTACTGATAATTAATTTGAATTTATGATGAAGGATTAGATTTTGCAAATGTAATTGATAATTGTGGAAATTTGTACATGATACATTCAATACTGGCGAATGGATACAAAATGACAATTGTATTATGTTAAGACATAATGTATTCTGTTGCTATTTTTGATTGCAACAAAGTAAATTGTTAAAGAATAATTACTTTTTTTACATTCAATTAACGAAAATATTCTCGATTGATATTTTGAACTGCAACGTTATTCGAAGCCAAGCATCTTTTTTCATCAAACATTCAAGGAGTTAACATTTAATAAAACTATCATTAAAGAAATTATCACTCATCTAAAAAATGTGGATTGGAATCCAGAATTCAACATAAAATTTATATTAAATATTTAATTATTCCGAACTGAATATAATTTAAGATCAAAGAAAGCATTGTGTGTTCATTGACAAATGTGTGCTAATGATATTAAGATCAAACAATAGAAACAAAATAGATATTTATTGTGTTTTATTTAAAAATAAAGTTTAAACAAGAAAAATCTAATATGTGAAAATTTAAAATTAAAATACTTAAAAATTATAGAATGATAAAAAGTTATAAAAACGAATATAAAACAAATCAATAAAACCACTGAAATAAAATTACTTAAATCCAATATCTATCTATGTTTATCTACATATATTTCATTTTATATTTACTTTAAATAAATAATTACCAAATTACAACATTAGTGTAAAAATAAAATAAAACAAGTATAATCTGGCTAACCAAAGATATGAACTGTAAACATTTCACTCTTTTAGCGACCTGCTTTGCTACCCTGGAAAGCCTTCTACCAAAGACTATAAATATATATATTTATAGTCTTTGCTTTCACTGTTCGATGTTAAGTTGGAAAGTTCAATGATATGAGTTTTCTATGCTAGCAAATTAAAGGCTCCCGCAGTGCTTCCCCTGAATAGCTTTTTTCTCATTTTTTTTTTGTAAACAAACACAAACTGCGAAGCTTTTCGCTTGTCTGTAGAAAACACCCAGAGTCTTTGGCGGGAATCGAACCCGCAACCCTCTGGCTGATAGTCCGGCACACTATCGCATAGTCTATCGGCGCACAATGTTCCAATAAAGCGAATAATTCGAATAAGAAATTTAAACTTGTTCGAATGATTCGATCACACATTAAAATTTAATCGAGTTATTCGAATAATAATTTTTTGGCTTAAGTCGGGTTTAGTGACTTTTTTCAAATCACTATCAAAATTTTATCACTAATAGAATTTCAAATTCTGATTAAAATAAAAAAAAATTGGGTGGGGCTACAAAGTTTGTAATATATTTAGCTATATCTTGAAAACTACATTTTTTATTAGACGATATATATATCAATTGATTGGTATTTTAAAAACCTTACCAACGATTTTTTTTTTTTGCATATTCTTTTTTATTGTATCTTCATTTAAAATGAACTAACAATAGGTATTCAAATCCTAAAACTAAAGTTAATTAAGATAAGTCCAGCCAATGCTAGACAAAATCTAGTTTTCAAATTCGATAGGATATAATGAGCAACTTATATTTATTCATCTGAGAGCGGTGGTGTCCCTCCTTCTCAAACGGCTATGACCGGGATGTTGTAAGATGTCTCGAGCGAGGGGATTTGGATGAGTTTCCAGCTTACCCAAATAATGGGCCACGTGTTTAGTTATTTCCCATTTGACAAGTGGAACATCAAGATCGTTGTGTATGTTGTTGTTTTTAATATACCAAGGAGCGGTAGTTATCATTCGTAAAATTTTGTTTTGACGGCGTTGAATTTTCTCAATATTGGAGTTGGAGGCAGTGCCCCATAACTGGATACCATAGCACCAAATTGGCTTTAAGATTGAGTTGTAGAGTAGAAGCTTACAGTCGAGCCGAAGGACGGAGTTTCTGCCGATGAGCCAATGAATTTGGGCTGCTTTCAGTTTCATTTGAGTCAGCTTAGCATCTATATGTGGTTTCCATGTGAGGCGACGGTCCAGATGAATACCAAGATATTTCACGTGTGAGTTTTGAGGCACTATATGGTCATTAATACGAATAGGGGGACATGATTCCCTACGTAGAGTAAATGTTACGTGGGTGCATTTCTGTTCATTTATTTTTATTCCCCATTGTCTTGCCCATTTCTCCACTTGCGTTACGTGGTGCTGTAATTGAATCGAGGCATCTTTTGGATCTTTGTGAGTACTGAAAAATGCCGTATCATCAGCAAATGTTGACGTGTGAATTTCATTGTTTGTTGGCATGTCTGCTGTGTACAGCAAGTAGAGAATTGGTCCTAAGATACTACCTTGAGGGACGCCAGCACCTATAGGTTGAGGATGGCTTAAATAATCACCTTCTTTAATCATAAACTGACGGTCGATTAAGTATTTCCATAGTAGGTGTTGAAGATTCACCGGCAAGTTCTGCTTTAATTTAGATATCAGGCCTTCATGCCATACTTTGTCGAAAGCTTGAGAGACGTCAATAAAGAGTGCCGAACAGTATCTCTTTTCCTCAAAGGTTTTTCTTATGACTTGTACCAATCTATGTGTTTGTTCTATTGTACTGTGTTGACGTCTGAAGCCAAACTGGTGATTGGGAATGCAGTTGTTTTCATTCAAAATCGGAGTCAGCTTGGTTATAAGCAATTTCTCGAATAATTTGGACATAGTTGGTAATAGACTTATTGGCCTATACGACTCAACTTTGCAAGGATCTTTTCCCGGCTTAGGAATCATCTTTACTAAAGCGATTTTCCAAACCGGAGGTTAGTACTCAAGCCGTAAGATGGCATTAAAAATAAAGAGGATTAATCTTTTTGCAATGCGAGGCAGCTCAAAAATCATTTTATTGCTGATTTTATCAAACCCAGGTGCTTTTTTAACATTTAAATTATCAATAGCCTCAACAACCTCCAGATATTGAAATCTTATTTGTAGAGGTGGTCTGGCAACAACAGGCGGTAGTTCGCTAATGTCAGTAACCGTATTGGGAGTGAATACATTTTTTAAATGACTTACGAAAAGGTTGCCTTTTTCTTCGTTATTTCGTGCCCAAGATCCGTTCAAAGTACGCAGTGGAGGTTTTGCGATTACGGGTTTTCTTAGATTTCGGACTGCACGCCATAATGAATAATTTGACTGGGAAGTTGCGTCTAGACCTTCCAGATGTTGTTTGAGAGACTCTGCTTTTTGCGCTTCTAGCAAGATCCTAAGATTTTTGGTACATTCTCTCAACCTAGTTTTAAGTTGGGGCGATCTGTGTTGTTGCCACTCTCTTCGGACTCTCCTTTTTTCAGACAATAGTTGCTCAACATCTGCAGAAAAAACTCTGTTGTACCTATTCGGGCGGTAAGTGGAAGAAGCATGTTCTGCGGCTTTCTCGACATGTTCATTAAGACTTTTTATACAGGCATCGATGTCTTCAGCAGTTTTTAACGGGAGTTTCTCTGTGCAGTGAGTGCTGATGTATTTTTTGTATTTTAGCCAATTCAGACGTTTGACAAGAAGTAAGGCATCAGTTACGATTTGCTGAGGACTTCTGATGGTGATTACAGTGGGTGAGTGATCTGAAGAAAGATCCAGTGAAGCCTCGACTTCAATGAGTTCCGGGGATACCCCTTTCGCCACGCCGAAATCGATAACGTCAGGAATTTTTTGCTTTCCAACGATATGTAACACAACCTATTTGTATGTACCACCTATTTATAAATTTCCGAAAATTATTTTTTGATCCGAAATTTTTTAAAAAAAATCTAAAAATCTGGGAAAAAGGTCTATATGAGTAAGTAGATAAATTACAGTATTTTAAAGATAAGGAATTTAGCTTTAATTTAAGGTATAATATGATCTCGTAGGTACTATAGATCCGAAGATATTAAAGAAAGATTATGACATTTCACCATAAAAAATGCAATCTGTACTATGCGAAGCCGGTGTTCTGTATACCATAGAGGAGAAAATCGTTCCGCCCGGCCGTAGGCCCGCAATACAGGAAATTTGTACAATGCGAAGCCGGTATTCTGGATACCACAGAGGAAAAAATCCTATCCTGCATACAAAATTTTGAAAAAATGTGTGTTTTTAATTAATTTTTCAGATCTTATAATTCTATGATTATAGTACCTACAGACACATATGATACCTTGAATTAAAGCTTAATGTCTTGGCTATTTATGTTAATAAACTAAAATAACACTTATGTAGACTTTTTTTTAATTTTTTTTAGATATTAAAAAAAAATCGGCCCAAAAAATATTCTTTTCGGATTTAACCCATAGTCGGTCCATATTTTGTAATCATGATATATATCGTTGGAAAGTTACTTTTAATACCTTTAATTTAATGTAATACAAATTACATCCAGTAATTCCCAAGATATAGGCCTATATATTTTCCACTTTAAGGGCCCGCCCCCTCGAAAATAGGCGTGACTGCCAACAAATTTTTTTTGCTGTCATCTCCTCTAAAAGTCACTAAAACCGACTTGTTCCAATTTTTTTTTAGATAAAATAAGAGATTAATTTTTTCTTTTTGTCAAGACGTACATACATTAAACCATAAACCCACTTTGAATGTCATAATTTCAATATAATATTCAATATAACTTTGGTTAAAATTTTCAACACCACATTTATCATCAATTCCTTTTGAGCCTATTATCGAATTACGACAGCACCATCGTTTAGTTCTTTTATTCTTTTGTTTTACATAAAATTATTGAAATAATTATTTCCGTTATTCGAAAACTGTAATATTCGAATTATACAAGAAATGATTCGATTATTCGAATGAATATTATTCGAATTTATACCCACTATTTCAAGTGACAACCAAACAACTTTTTACGACAAAATGCGGTTTCGAACCTCAGTGCGCCAGTTCTATTAATTGATGACGTAATAATGATAACGTCGAGTGAATTGTTGATAAGAAAGTTTTAAGTTCAACAACGAATAAACTAAACCGAATTGAATTTAACAAACAGTGATGCTTCTACGCTCGATTAAACAAGTCGTTCGAAAATATTTTAACAAGTGTTAACATATAAATAAAATAAATATAAACAAATTCTAATCAATACATACAAAATACCTCGCATTTTACATGAACACAGATATCAAATAAATAAACAAAAAAAAGCAAAAAATAAATAAGTGATTGATAACAATTTTAAATAAACAAATAAACAAATAAATATAGGAAACTAATACGTGCATTGTTTAATAGTAATATATGTAAACACAAACATATGTATGTATGTATGTACATACTTTCTATGGAAAATGTTTTTTTTTTATTAAATACATACTTATGTATATATAATCAAACGTTCATATCTTCACACTAAAAGGTAAGGTCCATTTATGTCGTTGAACCAAAACAGTTTCATATACGTACATACATATACATATATGTATGTATTTACGTAAATCATAAATATTGAAGACATATGTATAACGTAAGCGTTAATATTCAAATTTCATTTGTTGCAGCAATACTTTGTAAATATTATAAAACAAAATTACTATCAGATGTTATTTGGCATAGGTCTCGTCAATTTAAAAAACATTACATATCCAATTAAAATAAAGTCAAAATACAATGCATAATTCTAGAACATAATTAATTAAATGGTAGATTTTATTTTTTAGTTTTTAAAAACTTGCAAAGTACGTTTCCGTCTGACTTTCCTAGATTCAACTTTACCTTTTTAGAGTAATTTATTTCAAAACATAAGAAATTCCATTTAATCTGCATTTAAGGCAGACAATAGTAATAGTAGTATCCAGTGCTGATATTCAGCCGGTTCGGACCGGTTCACTCGAACCGGTTGTTAAAATTTTAAAAATTTTGCGAACCGGTTGTTGCATATTCACCCTTCTCGTGAATAAAAATTCCATATGAAATTTGTTGGGGTGATTATGTTTTTTGTTTTAACGGTTTTATATAATGTGTATTTATCAAGTGATTAGTCACGGCAACAAACACAATATTGTTCAGTTGTTCATTGTTCAAACGTACAAACAAATTAATTTTATTTTGGTCATACATTGGATTCTTGGATGATGATGTATTCGATAGCGTTTTCTTCAATCTTTTGAGAAAAAAATAAAGGAATTTTTTTTGACTTTTATTTTGCAAAATCAAAACTATTTTTTTATTAAACAAAAGTTTATATCATTTCTTTCAAGAGGCTTGTGGTCTGTTACTGGGATGCGACTTTAAAATTTTCGCTATTTTTATCAAAATTTGGCAAAAATATAATTTTTTTAAGCGAACCGGTTGTTAATTGTTTCGAATATCACCACTGGTAGTATCATATGCTATTGTCTATATGCTCGTACATTACATAATACATTGAAATACATGTTATTTTTTACACCAAACCTATGGTCAATTATGGACCGATTCACCAAACAAATTCAAAGAGGGTTTACTGTATTTGTGTGTAAAACTTATCTACATAATTGGTATAGGACTACGAGTATTTATCGTATATCACAAGCGATAACTTTAAATAATATTTTTTAAAATATCTGTTTTGTGACACATTAATATTCTATAAAAAGTTTGATCAAAACATGTCAAGTATAGTCTTACCCCCTTATTCATAAAAACTTACAACAGGTTTATAACAGGTTTATAAAGCAAATTTCCATACAACAGGTTTATAAAGCTAATTTTGTATGGAATTTGTAACTTTTATGAATAACCATTACAATATACGAATATATATGACCCGGCCTAAGAAAAGATGGCTTATGACTCAAAAAAAAAATTTTCACTCTTTTTTTTTGGTTTCGATAGTTTTTGAGATTAGAAAGTCCTAATTAGCTTAGAAGTGTACTAAAATGCAGAGAAAGAAGAGCACAAATGAAAGAAAAGCAGAATTTTATTGAAAATCGAGAATCAAGATAATAAATGGAAAATTTAAAAACAGGACTGAATCAGCGTTACCGTTGATGCGACTAAAGTGGCAATTTGACCCTTTTACAGATGCCTTGCCACTTTTTGTGTACCTTTTTTTTGTTTTACTTGATACATATTAGTATTTTTTATTAATTTTTTTATTATATGCATATGTAAACATACATCATATACAACATTTAAATGAAAAAAATAGGATTTTTATTTTTGTTTTGTTTATTTTCCATCTTTTTAAGAGTGGTGCCCCTTTTTTTTAATAAATCCCCTTTTTGTGCCACTTTCTCAAATTTTCCAACGGTAACGCTGGACTGAATGCTTCAAAAACGCATCGCTCTTTATATACACACACGAACTTATCTCATTAATGCTCTTTTGCCTTTTTTTTTGTTGCTATTTAGACATGACTGTTCATAATGCAAAAGAAAAACTACTAAGAAACTGACGAAATGCATTGTTTATCTTTAACAGCTGTGTCTCGTAATTTCATCTTTTCATAGGCCGGGTCCCATATTAGTATTTTTCTTTTACCGCACATAAACGACAGTATAAATCTAAACTATACTTTTCGTTTTTCTTTTTATTCGATTTAGTCAGAGTGTAAAAATTTGTTTTTCAGTCATCCATTACTTGAATTTTTTTTATTTGAAATCGTAAACATTATTCAAATACAATTTCGGAAACGTAATTTATTTACATACATATATGTATATAAATATCTTTGTATTTATCAATGCACAGTGGGAGCGGCATATGAATTCTCATGCGTTTACTACTTTGGACCAACTATCAAACAATTTCTCTTTATACCCTCCGCCGCCACAACTGGTGAATTCTTTCACTTAAGTCTTAAGTTTCTTTCACTCAAGACATTAACATCGGACAAGACTGTATTATACATTGAATTATATTTCTTCCCTAAAGATGATCAACAAAGTTGGTCGAAATATTGGAAATTAATAAAAGGGTTTTTATATTTTTAATAAAAGAGACCTCAAGCCGAATTAATAAAGTAAAACCATTTGTTAAAATTAAATTCCGTAAGCTTATTTAAAAATTTTGGGATTTCCCGTAGAAGTATTTGGGAGTTTGTTTGTTGTTTCTTTTGTAGTTGCCCTTTTCAATAAAAACTAAATAAACAAATTTATAATTATCGTAGTTTAAATTAAGCTAACCTCTATTTTTGATGAATTCTATAACATAATTTAGAAATTAGTATCTTAGAAACCACTCCGCAAACCATAGTAGGTATAAAGTATATTAAAATAAGGCAGGAAGTTACAAAAAGTAGCATCAAAACATGTTTCATATGTAGGTAAAAAATAACGCGCATTTAATTTTAAATTAAACAAAAGATAAGAGACTAAAATATGTTATAGAAAAAATGTGAAAATTAGTAAAATTAGTTCACGTTTCTGTGAGTTCACTGTATTTCAATATGTAGTACTATTTTTATCCTCAGAGTACTAACAACTAAATTATTTATTGTTATCATTAGAAAATAACATATTACTAAATTTTCCATTGCGTTTGCAATATGGCAGAACTAAGATAAAGCTATCTTTATCTACCAGACTTTGAGTACTTCTATAGCCCATAAAAATTGGTTTATACCAATTGGCATAGAATCAAAAACAAATATTATTTGTTTTTATTAATTTTGCAGTTCTTTTAATGAAACAGCGTTAGCTAAATTTAATTTTCTCAACAGCATATAACAGCTTCGAGCACTTTTTAAAAATGTTGTAACCATCATATTAACAACACTTGCAGTATGCAGATATTATGTACACACTTATACGTATATATCGTTGGTCTCATGTAGAAAGGCCCTAACTCGCTATTTTTTCGAAATTTGTTTTTTTTTGCGATTCCAATGCATTTAACGCAAATACACCCCCTCACAAAAATTTATTGCAATAGCGTAAGAAATAACGCTTTTATAAGCAGTTGTACAAAAAAAGTTACATGTTGAATATTACATTTTCTATTATGTTTTTACCTTCTCCTGTAAAGTTTCAAATATGCGAGTTAGGGCCTATCTACATGATACCATCGATATGTAAGTGTTTCCATTGTCTATGTGTTCACAATTTAAGTTAATTTTTCCATTCTACACGATGTCCATGAGGAACAAACTATCTATTTAATATACACATGTATATATGTGTGAACGTAAGAAGTAAATATGTGTATGAACTAGTTCAGTATCTAAACCAATGCCCCTACAGCTTAACAACGAGTTCAAATATTTTGTTTCCTGTTTGTGTTGTTATTTACACGTTGCCATGTTTTGGTTTACAACCTGCACGTCAGCCATCGATATTCAACACAAATTCTAAAATTCAGCTACAAACAGCCAACAATGAAACATTTTTAAAGCTCTTTTATATCCATCGAGTACAACTATATGGTTCCATTACAATATGCACATAGCTTGTTATGGCGGATAAATAGTAAATTTTTGCTATAGAGATTAGTTTCAGTTTTTCATTGTACACTTGAAGGTCAGTGTGAAGAAAAATAATGACGTACTTTAGGAAAAAATTAAAAACCTTACCCAATAAACGTATAGATAGAGTGTATGTAAGAAATGTGAAATAAATTTAAATTAAATTGAAGTGCTTCAAGTCAGACAAATGCCCACGTACTTAAAGGTACGTAACCATTCAATAAAATATTTATACCCTACACCACAATATTGGATTTGTGCTGATGTTTGTAACGCCCATAAATATTGGTCCAACATCCACTTTAACGTATACCGATCGACTCAGAATCGCTCCCTGAGTCGATTTAACGATGTCCGTCTGGCTAGCTGGCTGTCCACGATCTGCCCAAGGATTGATGGAATTGAAACTGGTGTAAATCGGTCCATTATCTCACCTGGCCTCCATACAAATGTCCTCCCGAAATTGGGGTTTACCGATCATAAATGTTTGAATTATGAAAGTATCTTAACAAATTTCACCACAAATGAGTAATAAATGAAGCTAAATCACGTCTACAAATGTTGTGCAGATCGGTCCATAATTAGTAGTAGCTCCCATATAAGGCCCACTTCCGAAAATCACTTTACCGACCATAAATCTCTTAAAAATTTAGTTATCCGAATAAAATTTAACAAAAATAAGTTTCATATATACAGAAATGATGACACTTAATTTTATAATGGTCGAAATTCCCATATAAGACCCTCGCCGTAATTCATATTTATATACACGGAAGTCATGGCACTAAATTTTTGGATGATCGGTTCACAATAGGTAATATCTCCCATATAGCGCCCATTTATGAAAAACTGTAGGGTATTATATGGTCAAGCTTGACCAACTATACTTTCTTACTTGTTTTAAACTCGTTTATTTATCAAAAAAAAAAAACTTGGTTTATTTCGGACAAGATACAACAAATATTCATTCATATTTTATTTGATGCTGTTTAATCTTGCAAAACTCTTGTAAGAGTAAACAACGTTAATCAAATTTTTGCTAAAACAAGTGGTTACGCTTTTTTGCGTAATTATTTGTCATACCTGACCATACCTTAAGAAACATATAGTGGAAGACCAATGTAACCGGCAAACGGCCGCGGGCGGCAACAGTATTGCCAGTGAATAAAAGTTTTGTCTCTTTACAAAATTATTCATACAAACACTTTGAAGTATTGCAATTTACTTAATCTGCCAATGTTGTGAGAAGCGACCGCGCGGCAAAGTAGAATTTTGTTCACTTAGTCTGGATCATAAAATTCCGAAATTATTATTGTTTAAAATTATAAAAAGAATATTCCTATTGGCCACATTATTTCCAAACATTAAGTTTTTACTGTAATCCTGTTTATGCGGATATCACAGTTATGAATTGCAAAACTCTTGACGTATGTAGTTTTACTTTGTTTTTCTAAAATATCTTTTTGGCATAAAAGAAATTTTTCAATATTATCAAAACTAAAATATAAGCTTTTACCTGTTAAATCTGTTAATTACTAAAAAAAACAGCTAATAGCTAACGCGTGCTTAAATGTTAAAGCAGTTAGTTTTAGCTAATAAAAACCAAAATAAAATTCATCTAAAGAATATCTATTGTTTATGGGCAATAAATAGATGTACATACATGTCCTTAATAAGAATTTATTTCAAATCAAACCCATTGAAACTGCCAGTCTCAGGTGTTATCAATCATGACAAAAAGTATAAAAACATAGAAATTACGTCGGATTTACAGTCCAAATTAGGATAATAATAAATATTTAATATTATCATTCATTTTAAACAATTCTACCACTAACATTAGTTTGTATATAAAGTGTAGAAAATAATATTTTTGTTAAAGCTAAAACTCTTTCATAAACGGTATACAAAATTGCAAAATATCGATTTAACCCATTTAACTGACATTGTCAAAAATACTCATACGGATGTGGATGGAGACTTATATAAAACCCAACATGATACATACAACTGCCGTCAAAGTAAAAAATAATGAAATAACAACTACACAGTATTATGACCAAAACTTGGAAATTCTCTTGAAGTAATCTACGAGTATAAAGAAAGAATTAGGTGTATATTCTGTTTTTACACGTTGGTTGGTTCCAGGAAAATCCGTGTAAAAAAAGATATTGTTACCTTTTTAACTTTTAAAAACCGTGTTTTATTTCGTTTAAATAAACCGGATTCCTTTTAATTGCAAAATAAAAGCGTCAAATAGTTCAAAGAAAATATAACGAATCTTTATTTATTTATTTATTTTACTGCAATTTTATTGTTTAATACTATGTTTCCACGGTACATGCTTCGCTCTCTATTCATGCTTCACACCCCAATCATGTGCGAACCAACTTGCTTCACCATACAAAATTTTGAGAGCGAATCAAGTAGATTCATAATGAATCTACTTGCGAAGCACGAAAAATTGCACTCTTCTCTAATTTTTATCACAAGTTTATCTGCACTAGCTGTAAAAACAAAGCAAATTATTTTCTTGTTGCTGGAAGTAAAGACAGTAAATACGTACGAATGTATGTTTTTTTTTTGCAAATAAGCTAACTAATTTCCACTCACTTTTGTTTGTCCAAAAAAATTATTGTCAAAAAAATTATTTTCCACAAATTGTAAATTCTGTTTTTTTTATTCTGTTTGTTTATTAAAGACAACTGTCAAATCGAATCAAGTCATGTACACAGATTGATTCATAAACATAATTCAGAAGGCGAAGCAGGTGATTCAAGTCGTCGTGAAAACATAGTATAAGAACACGCTTAAATTACAGTTTGAGAACGCTAGATGTTCACACAACGATAAACTAAGTTTTTTTGATTGGTCCTGTTAGTCTATTTATACACCAATCATGATTTCGAGATGGTGCGGAGCTAAGATACTAGAACGTTCACGACTGCAAGTCTAGAATGTTCAGCCTTCTTGCATTCTGATTGCATAAACAATTTTTTCTCCTCCTCCGAAACAAGTAATTCGTATTCTATGTTTTATAATACATATGTATATCACTATAGACAGTATTAGGTGTTGTGGAGGGCTTTAACATATTTCAATTGCATTCATTATTTCATTCGTTTCGCAATCAACGTATTTAATTCATTTCTAATAACAAATATTTCTAACTCATTATTAAATTCACTCTTCAGTTTTAGGACTTTTCAAAAAATTTAAAAGTGTTGAGTAAATCACCCTTTGTTTCTAAAGAGAGACTTCACCAGATCACTTTCTGATATCTCTTTGAACATAAATAAAAGTGCAACATCAGCAGAGGGCTTTGTACGTTACTTTAACCGGAAGCAAATATTAGTTTTTAAAACTAATAATTTGTAACGCTAAAAAATATTTGCCTAACACCACCTTAAAGTATGCAGGTCGAAGTCTGAGTCGGAAGATATTTCGTTTAATTAAATGTGGTACATAAGTTGGGATCAGGGACGATTGGTATTGAAATCTAATCTCATCTTTATCGGTCATTAATGTCAGATTTTTCTACACATTTACACATGAGCCACAAATAAGTTTTTTTTATTAAAATAGCACCCACATATACAAACCACATATACAAAAAACTACTGTGATAAAAATCATAAATTGATGTAAAGACTGACAAAAAAGATTATTGTAAGTTAATTTGTCAAAAATTAATCTTGTAATTATTGTTATTATTGACTAAATGTTTCTTTTGTATTTTTACAATGTTACCAGATTTAATAAAAAACTCAAATCCCTGAAGAAGTTGGAAAGAATACCAACGAAACGTCGGATTTAATTGAAAATGAAATAAATAATCTTTTATTTACATTAAATTAATGACCTTGAAAGCCTGCATATAGGAAACTATATAAACTATTAATAGCACCCAAAAAGTTTGTGCAGATCGGTCAGTAATTGACTATAACTCCCATATTTAACGAACATAAATGCCTTGAAAGTATAGTTATCTAAATAAAATTCTACACATATGTGCATACGAGTATGTATACAAAATTCCTTCGATCTATTTTTATTTTATTTAAAGATGTTACATAATTTATAAGTGTTGATGATATCGAGAAAAAACTTTATGCAAATAATTTGTATATTCGCTGACTGTTAAGTACCATAACAACTATCTAGTATTATGTTTTAATTGATATTAGCTTCCGTACGTCTAATTAACAATCAATAAATCTAGAGAAATAAAAATAAACATTTTATTTTAGAGCAGTCAAAACTGTCAAACATTTTCTAATAACACTGCCTTGTACTGTTAATAGAGGAGTATACACATATGTAAATATTTAAACTCAACCTGCATATGGATATTTGAATGTTAGCTTGTACGTGTATAAGAAAAACAAACAAAAAATATCCTTCCATCCTTCTACTCATAGGAATATTGCTCAGATATCAACAAATTACTCATACTCGACGCTGTTTACGGACACACGTACACACTGCCGTACACAAACCATTCTCATGCTATTATATAAATACAAAAAACTACACTCGAACATGGTTATAAAGAATGATTTCAAATTATTTCATTAGTTCTATGTTTCTACGATAATCGTTGTAAAAACATATGTAGATATGCCTTTATTTATTTATTTATTTATTTATTTATTTATTGTCTATGGATGTTATTCCTTACATTCATAAAAATTTTAAAATTAACTTAAAACATATAAACCAGAACACTATGAATTTACATTATTAAATAAAGTTTTATAAGACTGGGATCTAATGAATAATCTATAAATCTATAGCTATAACTGATTAAATGTGTTGCACATCCTTCTTAGTGGGTCAGCATCAGCATAGTTTGATATCAAAAATCTTATTGACAATGAATAAAAATTGCTGGTAGGACATTGTGGAATGTTGAAAAGAATTTCATTTATTAGAGAATTAGAATTTCCTTGCACAGGAAAATTAAACAAACAATAATCATTTAGGTCTTCAGTTCCATACAAGAGATAAATTACTAACTTTGGGATTTCCGATTTTGTGTATATTTTTTTAAATTAAAAAACTTTACACAAATTTAAAACCCAATTTCAATACAAAGACGCGAAATATCACTATTTTTGGAATATCAGAAATTCGAATTGTATACCTATACATAGTACGTGCATTAGGTAAAAACTGGAATTAAACTACTGGAACGAGTTATCTGTTTCTTGTAATCCGAAATTAGCCTTATTAGCCCATTATTCGTCATAAAAATATTTTACATTTCGAAACGTTTCGTTTTATAAAATGAAACCATATTCTGATAGAAAATTAAACAGCTATGAACACTTAATATTATTACGAAATTGTATTTCAATTCAAATTTAACGGCCGGTATCAACATAGAACTTTCTTAGCAACATTTGCATTTGTAGAAGTTTCTATTTATACACATTGTTGATAACACCCTGTTATAAACATAGCTGAGCAATATGGCAACATTTAGTTTTAAAAGCTTTGGCTGAATATTCTAGAATTGCAGTCCTGAACATTCTACAAGGTGGCGCAAAAGTAATCTTCCTATCAGAAAATGCTATAAATTTTGCGAGGCCCCCAATGTCAGTTCTGTTTTGACATTTGTGTAGTAAACACATGCGAAATACATGTTAATAAACAATGTTACGCTACACTGCTCCAGAACTCGGAATATTGCTGACAGAACTGACATTAGGGGGCTCGCAAAATTTATAGCATTTTCTGATAGGAGGATTAATTTTGCGCCACCTTGTAGTATCTTAGCTCCGAACTTGCTGTATAAATAGACTAAAAGGTAAAAACGTGACGTAATAAAGATTATGATTTTTATTACAATCAAATTCCTTAACTTACTTAAAAATTCTTTTTTTTATAAACATAAATAAAATTGAAAGTGAATAAAAATTCCACATGAAATTTGTTCACTTTTCACATTTTTCCTATTTAAATTCAATGTTAAAAAAATAAAAGGAACAAATTTCATGTGGAGTTATTATTCACGATAGGGGTGTATTTATATGTAAATGAAAATTATTTTTTCAAGTGTTTCTTAATATTTATTGAATACATATTAAAAAATTTAATATGTCCGGTTTTCAGTACGACCTATTTTAACGAGAACGAAACCTACACGTAAAAATTGTTTTGTTCTTTGTTTGTTTGAAAATCAATTAAAATTGTTAGAATTAGACCAAACATTTTTAAATATTTAAAACTATTTTGATATGTATATTTCCCTCCAGAATCGAATGTGGGAAACATATTTCGACAATATTTGCAAGATATTTGTATGTTTACATACATATATGTATGTAAACATGAATTACATATATGTATGTATGTATGTATAGTAAACGAAACTGATACAGACTGCTTCCCAATCGGCAACACTATATCTCAGAATCGTTAAAAGCATTTTCGACTGTACATATGTATGTATGTAGCACTCTATGAGTATCTATGAGTTTAGTACCCAGTGGGAAAAATATCTAGTGAAGAGTCCTTCCTAAGAGCCACCTTTTGCAGACACACGGACAACTAGCCGCATTGCAAAATCGTTTTCATTTTACACATTGAGTTCTTAGTATTAAATGCTTTAACTATTCGCCACTGGTTAGATCGCTGATAGAAGAAGATTAATTAGTAGGTATTCTGTTGAAGACTTATTAGGAAACGTGACAAATAATGCCTCCAAGAAAGCGACTTAATAATTTTATCAGGGATAATATTCGTTAGGAATTTAGTGAGCAAAATACAATTTATTGTTGTAGTGACGACATAATACTCGTATGTACATACATACATACATACAATATTATACATACTCGTACATATGAATAATTGCAAAACCACCCTGAAGGAAACCTGGGGACAAGTGTCTCCAAGTCACCACTTTTGTCTACTATTTTGGTGACGGTTTGGCGACATTGTCAGCAGCATTGTCACAATGGTTATTATTATACAATTATCTTTTTTCAATTGTGAGCCCCGATAGACTAGGTGACAGTGTGCCGGATTATCATTCAGAGGGTTGCGGGTTCGATTCCCGCCAAACTCTGGGTGTATTCGAATTTATTTTTTATTAAATATTTTTTAGTATTTTATTTTTTTTTTTAATAAAACTCCAAAAATTAGCAAAAAAAATGCATTTTTATTTTCTATTTCAGAAAAGTACCAAAAGTGTAGACAATGTGGTCCCAAAAGAACTACCTTGTCAATAGTAACTATGTCAGTAGTGGTTTTTCAATGACACGCACATGTTAAATGTCTATAGTAATTAGTATTGTCTGGGGTATACTAAGTCACTAGTACTGGTGACTGTGTCAATAGCAATTCAGTACTGTTTCACTATTGACATTTCCTGCAGGACAAGGACTATAAACATATATATATAATATGTACATATACATATATATTTATATTCTTTGGCAAAGCCATTCATGTATGATATTTATATCATGATTTTTTTAGACCTTATTTTGAAATGTAATTTTGTATGAAATTCGTTTGGAAGGAGATGAAAAGTTCTTCTATAACATCTTCTGAGGAAAGGCAGACTTCAATGAGCATCGAATTTTTAGAATGTGTGAAACTGCCTTTTATAAGGCCTGCAAAGTGAAGCCCTAGCAAATTTTCCGGCTGGGTATGTGTGTATGTATTTACCGTACATTAAGGTAGTATTTTTAAATGATTTTCATTTAACTACAGGTTAAGGTGCTATCAGACGAGATGTATTTTACATATGTACTGCCACTTTTCTTACCCATATGTAATTCCGTATGTATGTCAAAATTTCCATTTTACATACGATTCATAATTTTTGCTATCACACCTGCTTATGTTTTTGCGTATGACATAACCTATAAATGTAAACAAAAGCTGAGTTTTTTAACGTATATTAATTTTAAGAATTGCTTCTTTTGGCCAAACTAACTGCAATAAATATAGTAAACATATTTTAATTTATTAAAAATCGAAAAATACTTAATTTTCCATGTTCATTATCCATTTTCTTTACAATATATTTTTTCAAACAATTTTGTTTCAAAACAAACCAGCTGTTTTGTTTATGTTTATCATAGGAAAATAGAGCGTGTTCTAATCGAAAAAATTACATATGTATTTCCACATGTATTTTACACATGCAAAGTTTCATATGTATCACACGATGTGTACAACTTTTACAGATGGAAAATTTGACAGTACATATGTAAAATACATCCCGTGTGATAGCACCTTTAGAATAACGTGACACTCTGCAACTTTGAGCCAATGCGTAAATGTTTACGCTCGAAGCAGTTTTGCTAGATGGAAGTGTAAGATTGCGATTTAGATTTCTTTTTTTTTTATTTAAATTAATTTGGAATTATTATTCCTTGAAAACCCATTTTTATACCCTAAACCACCATAGTGGGGAGGATGTATTGAATTGTGCTGATGTCCAGAAATATTGGTCCAACACCCACCTTAAAGTATACCGATTGACTCAGAATCATTTTCTGGGCCGATTAAATGATGTCCGCTCCTTTCGTCCGTCTGGCTGGCTGGCTGTCCATGTAAAGCTTGTGCGCAGAGTACAGGTCGCAATTTTGAAGATATTTCGATAAACTTTGGTACGTGATATTTTTCGGCCCAAGGACGGATGGTATTGGAACTAGTGGAAATCGGTCCATTATTTCACCTGGCTTCCATACAAACGTACTCCCGAAATTAAGGTTTACCGATTATAAATGTTTGAATTTTGCAAGTATTGAAACAAATTTCATTACAAATGAGTGGTAAATGAAGCCAAATGACATCTACAAATTTTGTGCAGGTTGGTCCATAATTGATCATAGCTTTACTCTCTCAAAAATGTTGGTATCAAAATAATATTGAACACAATTATATTTCATATGGATGAAAATAATACTGTACAATTAAATTTAATTAATCATAATCGGTCCATAACTAGTCGTAGCTTCCATATAAGGCCCACTTCCGAAAATCACTGTAAAAAACTTTACTCTCTCAAAAATGTTGGTATTCAACACAAATAAGTTACTTATATGCAGAAATAAGGACACCTAATTTTATAATGTTCGGTCCATAATTAGCCGAAACTCCGATATAAGACTCTCCGTAATTCACTTTAACCTCCAGAAATCTTTTAAAAGTATTTATTTCGAGACAAAGTATAACACATATAATATTTATATTCACAGAAATCATGACACTAAATTTTTGGATGATCGGTCCATAAGGTGGTAATATCTCCCATATAACGCCCATTTTTGAAAAACTGTTTTATATATATATATACTGGGTGTAGGGTATTATATGGTCAGGCTTGAGCGACTATACTTTCTTTCTTGTTAAAGTCTGATGACTTGACTTTATCGATATTACATAACATATCGATCCGTATACTTTGTAAGTAAAAGAAGACTCCCTATTATTATACATACATATGTACATACATACGAGTATGTACCCTGCAGGCAGTTTGGTAGTCGACTACAAAAAAAATTAACTTATTATGCACTTTTGATTGGGTGACTATAAACTAACTACAAAGTAATGCAGAGTTGACCCAAAATCAAAATTTTACTCTTTCTGTAGTTATGTTTTTGTTGTTTGATTTTATTGCAGTATTTTTTTGTTTTGGTTTTATTTTTTGGTTACTTTTTGTAATTTTGTTTCTTTACTTTTTTCTTGTTTTCGCGTGTTACTTAATAAGACGATTTGAAGTCTTCGACAAATTTTTATTCGACGGCTGAAGTTATTCTTGATATATTAAAGTAAATATTAGTATTATTTGTATATTAACATTTATAATACTTTTATTTAGATTTATTACACTTGGACAAGTAGAAAATTAAAAGTGATTAATTAAAAGTTGAATTAAAGTGATAAATTAAAAGATAAATGAAATAAGAAAAAGTAATAGTGTTAAGTGTTTGTTGATTATTTAAAATTTGTTTTCCTATATATTGTGAATTTGGTTTTGAGCTTGAGATCTCTTTTTATATTTTAAGTTTGTTAATTTCGATACTCCGTTGTGTATCTTCTTCTTGATTTAACTTTTTTAAAATCAACAGAATCAATAGACTTAAAATAAATGAAGAGAAATCAAGCTCAAAATTAAATACACCTAATTCTGTTTTTACGGGGTTAGATACGTTCCTCGAAAACTCGCGTAAAAAACTGCGTAAAAAAGATAGAGTATCCATACATAACGAGGGAATTGGTTCCACGTATGAAATATCAGGTAAAATAAGATAAATAATTCAAATTCATGTTGCTTTATACACAAACATATTTTTCTAATATTTATTTTAAAATAACTTAAACTCTTTATAGGTAAAAACTATGAAGAAACTTTTGAAAGGTCGTCTAACAAAAACTTTTACAGATGTAATTGCTGTCAATGTTTGTATGGAAATTAATCTAGAAGGGAACATGGCAAAAAGCGACTTAAAGATTTTAAGGAATTTTTTTCAGCCTTAAAAGGTAAAATATAATTAAAAACTTATATACCTATTATACATCATACAAATCTTTTATGCAGATTCCTGTCAATCTCTTGATTCAAATGATGTGGAAAAAGATATAAGGAATGCGCTAAAAGTTATAAAGAAGCGTCGTATCCATTCCGAATGCATAAAAAATAAAATTAAAAAAAAAAAACTGTGACATAAGGCAACACAGGCAAATTTAGAGTGGACTTTTAATGAATTTTTTTTTATTAATACTAGAGGTATGTTTTTAGTTTGTTTTTGTTTTTTTTCTGAATTTCAAAGTGCCTTTGTACTAAATTTAATTTAATTTAATAATAATAATAAATAATAAACAAAATAATTTTTAAAGGTTTTTTATTTATATTTTATTGTTGATGAAACTAATTTACTAAAAATTATATTGATCCTAATATATAACTTTATTGTTTGTATATCAGGTTCATCGTTGTGCCATAATGATGATAAGTGACTCATTACTTTATATAATGAAAATTTAACTAAATAAAAACTAACTAGGCGCTAACATAAAACCAGCTCCTTTATAGCTAGCTATGAACAAGGTAACTTATAGTCAACTGAAAACAAGTTAATTTATAGTTACCTTAATAAAGACAGCTTATAGCTACTTGAAAGGTAGTTAATTTATAGTTACCTATACATTAGTAAACTTTAAGCTAATTTCAAAAACACTAACTTTAAGTTAGCTGAATTTTAGATGATTTCTAGTTGACTTTAAAGTAACTAACTTTAAGTTAGTTGAAAAGTAATGCAGAGTCGGTCAAATGACTACTTCGTAGGACATCGCCATGTTAAAATAGTCAGTTAAATACATTAAAAGTAATCCAGACATCAACCACAACTAATTGCGAAAAAGTTAGTTTAAAATACATTTAAAGCTAACTAAGTTGCCGACAGGGTATGTACATATATATGTTCATATGTATGTTTTTATGTGCGTACCCTGCAAATAATATTGGACTACGTGATCCATTTTAGATGATATGGACTACTCACAACATGGTCCAATGTAATGCAGTCATGGACCATGTCATAGTTAAACAAGAGTTTGTAGTTAAACGACATGGTTTCGTGTTAACACGATTGCATATTGAGTTGTTGTTGTTGTTTAAAACTAACCCTCGTGAGTACTCCATGGAGTAGTTTTGGGACTACTCCGATGGGTTATATGGTCCAGTCCTAGGACATCGCAATGTTAAATGGACCACCTTTTTTTCATATATTTGGAGTAGTTTTGGAGTACTCCTACTCCTCTTTGGACTAGTCTTTACATGCATGTATGGACTAGTCGCGTTATTTGCAGGGTAGTATCAACATGTGTATGTATTGAGGTTGAGGACATCGTTCTTTATTTACTTTATTTAATGCAAAACAATTTCCATGATTGAAAAAATTAAATGACAAAGAGTTTTAGTTTTGTCCTTTTAAACAATGGCGGTGTTGTTGTTGTTACTTTTGTTTTTGTCGGTGCTGCCATTTATTGTTTTTGTTGTTATTATTGTCATTGTCATTGTTGTCATAGTTTGGGTAGTTGCAGTAACAGGTCTGTTTTAAAAATACTTTTCTCTTGTTTTGTGACTGTTCGTAGAAGCCAGGGGTGCCAGATAACTTTGAGGGAAATCGCCAAAAAAAATAACTATTGATAATAACAATATAATTCTGCGAAGTTTTTCTGGAATGTTGACAGTACCAGTGCTTATTTTATATGAAATAAACTGCTATCCATATTTGGTGACAAATAAACGAAAAAAATTAAAGAAAATTTGGTAGAAATTATGTCAGAAATAATTTTTAAGCTTTTTAATAATAAGGGAGATTACATCCTACATTTTTTAATTTTTTTCTATATGCGTTTATAGTTATGAAAGACTAGCTATTGAAATATTCCTTACTACAAATAGAACCTTTTCAATTAATCTAATATATTAATAGAATGTATGTCTGATCTACTTACAACATAAAATGCTTTTTTGCAATTATATTTTCATAAATTTATCAATGGTGCGTTTATAGTTGTGAGTCGCAGTGTAGGTGTTTTCAATATATTTACATAATTTGATATACGTATAGATCTCTGGAACTCACTCCCCCACAGTTCTCAAACCATCAGCAACGTGTTTAAATTTAAAAGAAACATTATTAAATTATTTTCAAATTAAAAACCAAATCTGTTAAATGTAATGTGATTGATTGTAAAACTGTAATGTTCAGTTATTATTATTGTATTTTTATGTTATATTGTAATATTCATTTTTAGTTATATACTAGCTAAACCCGGTGTGCTTTGCTACCCCCCCCCCCTCGTCATAAAATAAAATAAAACGTATTTATATATTTACATACATTTATTTATTTAATTTTAATGTATTTATTGCAATGCTTTAGGCGAGACCATGCCCCTTTGTCCACTTACATAGTCAAGAATTTATTATTTCGTAAGAATATCCTATTGTGAAAATTTAATGACGATCGGTCCAGTAGTTAAGACTATATTACGATGTTTAATTTTCCTAAAAAGGGGCGTGGTCCCACCCACTTTTATCCTGGTATGTATTCCTAATTATGCCAATTCCATATGTACGACATATCATTGACGTAGGTCAAAAAAATGCCCAAAATATGGCGATTTAAATATTTGGGTTATATGGGCGGTGCCACCCCCGTGTGTACAATCAAAACTTCATATAGCCTATTATTCCTTCCAGAGTCACAGTAACATGCTGTGAAAATTTCATCAAAATCGGCTCAGCCGTTTTGGAGTCCATACGTTACATACATACATACATACATTGAATTTTATATATTCTCTCAATTTTGATTTTGATTTATTTTGTGAAAATTAAATTAATATTTTTTATAATGTGTTTAACAAATCATCAGTTCTGTACTGGAATATAAGACTTCTAAGTCTTTTGTACAGAACAACAAACTAATAAATAAATAAATAAAATCACAAATCTATCAGCTCAAACTTGTGTTGGATGAATTTTGTAGGTTAAAACTGTGATTTTTGTTCTAAACTCAGTTTAAACTATTCTCCAAATTTTTAGTAATTTTTATAAATGGTATTTTTTTAAATTAACTTCTCAGCACAAAGTGGAAGGAACCTAATTTGATAAATTTGTAATAAGTTTAAGAAACGAAAGGCATTTACGGTGTAATAAAATTTTTAACAATTTTTAACAAAAATGTTCAGTATCCATTTCCCAACAATTAAAAGCATTTTCAAAATTCTTAAATTCTGTTTGAGTTGTACAAATAATAAAACTCAATAGTTAATTAATTTCCCTACAATAATACAATAATAACAATAAGTTCACACATTTCGAATAGGTTGTTATTGAAGAAAATTTTGTTAAAAATTATTTAATGGAAGAAGTCATGTTTCAGTAAATTCATTTCTTAAATTTTAATAAACTTTGTGCAAAATTTATAAAAAATTAGCTAAAACTATTCAAATTAAATAACATGAATTTGTAATGAACATGTAAATCTAAATAAATACTTGAAATTTGTGTGATCTTTCTAAATATTTCTAAATATATTTTCCATTATTTAAATCGTTGCAAACAGTATTTAATGCTGTAATAAAATAAATAAATTATGTCTACTCAAAGGAGTAACCAATAAATTCGTAGCAAAAATTGTATTCTTGGGACTGTAATCGGCAAATGATAAAATGATACCGATAAATATGCAAATATGGCAATCCTGCTGTGGTTAGTTGTTGTTTTCTATATTTCATGGAACGTAGGAGAGACGGCTAGAAATTTTATCTTACATGTTTCAGTTAAAATAAATATTTACATACTTTGTAAGTACAAAGTGAGTTGCTGTCATTTTTGACTTGATTGTGCAGTTGTCGATGATGATGTTGATGTCGATATAAAAATAGCAATATTCTCATGCATATTTAAGTGTATACAGGGTGGCCCAAATAAGACCTAGTGATGTTAAACACGTATAACTCTTGTAATAACGGTTTTTTTAAATGTTTTATTTTTATATGTTAAATACATTTTATGAAAATTTAACGTGACTATGTGTGAAATATGACATCAGACAAATTACCACCATTTTGCTCGCTGCAGGCATTGGCTCTTTTTAGCGCATTTTGCATTACACGGCGTAATGTTTCTGGTTGCAGGCGCCGTATTTTGTCTCGAATATTCCGCTTGAGCTGTCCAAGTGTCTTTGATTTGTTAACGTAATCTTTGTCTTTTATATAACCCCATAAAAAATCGGGCGCAGTTAAATCTGGTGAACGAGGAGGCCAAAGGAAATCTGAATTCTTTGAAATTATGCATTCACCAAAAATTTCACGCAGCATGTCCATAGTTTGCCTAGCAGTGGCTCCATCTTGTTGAAACCACAAATTAGGATGTTGCTCCACCATTGGCCGCAAAAAATTGTCGATCATTGTTCTGTAAGAAGCCCCGGTGACCGTTTCTGGCGTTTCATCCTCATTCTCAAAGAAATATGAGCCGATGATTTTTGTGATCATAACTCCGCACCAAACGGTGCATCTGATTGGATGTGACTGATCCCAGTTCCTCAAAACGGCGCAATAAACTTGTAATCATGGAAACAACGGCGATAATTTCGTTGCGTCAGAACAATTGACCGTTGAGAAGACTGTACGTATTAATTTTAAATTTCCAAGAGTTCAGTTGTTATATGCAAAAAGAAAAAATAAATAGTGTTAAAAAATAAAAAAGTTTTTTGTGTTTCACATCAGTTGGTCTTATTTGGGCCACCCTGTAGTACATGACTATTGCTGTATTGGCATAAGAAGAATTTAGTGCCAGTTTTTATATTGTTTTTTTTTTCATTACAATAAGTTTTTTAATTTTTTTTTACATTCATTTGAAATGTGTTTTTATTTCTACAATTACATAAAAAGAGGCAAAATCTAATTATTAAAATTAATTTTAAAGCAATTGACTTGAAGACAGTCCAACACCCACCTTATAGTATACCGATTGACTAAGAATCACTTTCTGTTATTTCTTTCCATTATTTCACCTAGCCCCCATACAAATGTCCTCCCGAAATTCTGGTTTACCGGTCATAAATCTTTGAATTATGCAAGTATGCAAACAAATATCACCACAAATGAGTAATAAATGAAGCTAAATCACATCTACAAATTTCATGAAGATCGGTCCATAATTAGTCGAGCTCCCATGTAAGGCCCACTTCCGAAAATCACGTTATCTCTTAAAAATGTTGTTATCCGAATAAAATTTAACAAAAATGAGTTTCTTATGTGCAAATAGGATGACACCTAATTTTATAATAGTCAGTTCATAAATAGTCAAAACTCCCATATAAGACCCTCTTCGTAATTCACTTTAACCTCCAGAAATCTTTTAAACGTAATTATATCGAGATAAAGTTTAACACATATAATATTTATATTCACAGAAATCATGAGACTATAATTTTGGATCATCAGTCCATAATAGGTAATATCTCCCATATAACGCCCATTTTGAAAAACTGTATTATATGGTCGGGCTTGACCGACTATACTTTCTTACTTGTTTAATATGCTTTTGCATTATCCAATATAGTATGTACTCGTATGTGTTATTTATATCCATTTTTTAATTTTCACATGCTTAATGTGAATATAAAATTAAGCAAACAATACAGTTTAATCCTGTCTTCAATTCACACAAATCTTTTTAAAATGTTAAAAAGTATCAGAATAGAAATTAATTCTTAGATTATGAATCTTCGTCTTTCCATGTCTTCTAAAAAGTTTCACAAAATATTTAAGCAACTAAACTGAATTGAGTTGAAGAGAAAAGTTAGTTAGAATACAACTCAAACAAAATCACGCAATCAGACAGGAGACCGACAGACAGATAAACAGCGTTAAGAAAATAGAAAACTATAATCATTGGCAATGCATTAAAATAATTGAAATCTGTCTAAAACTTTGCAATTCCTTTTATTGAAATGAAATGTATAATTTCCATAACAGAAAAGTAACATGGTCTTCCATAAAAACAATCTTCAAGATAACAAAAATGAAAATCAAAATGGGTAAAAATAAAAGAAGCAAAATGTAAGAGTGTTGTGCCGAATGTTTTTATATACCCACCACCCGTACAATACCGTCATCGATTTATGTATGTGCATTTTATGTGAAAACATTTAAAACATAAGGTTCATCCTATTTAAATAATTTTAGTGGTAAATTGTTCATGTATTTAAATGTTATCGAATATCATATATATTTGTACAGTTCACAAGTAATGTTGTATGTATGTTGTACAATATGTAAAAATGTCGTAAGTGTTGTACAAAATATTACTATAGAAATTACCAACAACTATTGTAAATTCAGACGACGCACGTTGGCTCAGAATTTAATTTGATCGGCCAAAAGTCTAATTATTTGTTGTTACTCTTTTCTAAAATTGTAATGGCATTCAATATCATATAGCAATTACATATATTAAAACTAAGGTAGCCAAAAAATTAGGTTAAAATATTGGCAATTTTGGACAAATATTTTACGTTATTTTAGAAAGAAAAATTAATTTTTGTAAATTTATTCAGAAGGAAATTACATTTCTCACAAACTATTATCGAAATTTTGTATAATATTGGTTTGATTTTAGTCTTTAAGAAACACTATGCCATATCATTGTACCCGTTATACTATTTTAGTCAAAATGGAATTTCAGTGGACTAGAACTTTTGGAACTTAAAAGGGGTTAACAATTTTACTACCAGCAGAAAGCTAAAAGTGTAATTTTTATCCCCATATATACTTTTGCACCAGCCTGGACCCGCCTGTAGTTAGGGAAGGAAATGAACTAATATTTATTTTTTAAGAGAAAAGTTTTTTATTCAAGCTAATAGTTCGAATAATCAAAAATACTATTGTAAAGTACTGGAACAATTGGCAAATTGGAATGCATTTTCTACCCGGCCAAGGGCGTCATCAGCAATCTTCATTGTCCACTATCAATCTGTAAATATCATCTATTTAACTTACAGTTTTTTTGAGAAATAGAATACGAGAATTATCATATTTCTTTTTAACGTGTTGTGAGTTAGAACGAAATTTACTTACGTTTACAATGTGTCTTTATTATTATTTATAAATCTTGTATTATTTATAAATAGAAAATGCATACAAAAAAGTTGGATGGAGTAAACATAAATTTTGTAGCAGCTTTGCAAACTGGTTAAAGGGTAAACTTACTGTCCAGGTATCAGGTCTTCTAAGGTACAATCTTAGAAGACCTGATCTAAAAGGCGAAAACTTAAGGATATCAATGAAGAAATCGGTTGTGAAAATATCAGTTGCGATCACAAAAACAACTCACGCCAGTCCAGAGAGAACAAAACGGATTCTTAAAAGTATTCCAACGCCAAGCGATGAATACCAATTCTCAAATGAAGAGGCGTTAGCATTATTTTAGGATTTGAAGTTAACAAAACAGCAATATACTCAGCTCAGATTGCGTACGTTTGAAAAACGCTACTCAAATCTGTTTCCATCCTATCATTACATAACTGCTGCTAAGAAGGACTGTTTGCCACTAAAGGATACTATTAAAATCACACTAATTTCGGCAGAGGTAAAACTTCAAGATCTTCTTAATCATATAGCTCAACGCTTGCCACAATCGTTTAAAGAAAATGATTTGAAGAAATATGAAAACTGCAAGTTAACTTTCTTTTGCATCATCTACTTAACCGACTTTAATGAAATTAAAACTGGAAAAAAAATTCAAGATATCAAGAAAAAAATTACTAAAATATCTCCATTGGTTTAAAAGTTACAGAATTTTGACCGATGAAAAACGATTCTGAGCCACTGTCTGACGTACAACTATCATTACACTGCAACATTACTTGTGAATTGTAAAATAAAAAAAAAACTTTTTACCGGCTTAAAATTTTTTGTTTATTTTGGACATTGCTCTTGGCACTAATATTTGTGGCAAATTCTTTCTATTCTTCCTCTTAAGTCCTTCCCTCTAGACCATCAACAGATGGACATACATTGCTAGATCGTCTTAGAATTCTATAAAATATATTGTATATAGTTATTTACTTTTTGGATCTGCGAACAAAATTTAAATATGTATGTAACAAACGGAAAGACTAACACAAGCGAAATTATTTTAAATTACATTTGAGGTACGTTTGAGATATGTTTAGTTGCTAAATTGATTTTTAAATTAAATATAAATTACGCTTTATAAGTATTTGCAAGCATTTCAATTTTAAATACTTCGTAAATATTTAGTTACTTATTAGGGTTTGGGTTACTTCCCAAAAAATTATAAACAGAAATTCCCGGGAAAACAGGAAACAAAGAAACACCAGCAAAAAGTAATAAAATAACTTAAAATTGATTTGAAAATATATTTGCGATTTTTAACATTGAGCATTCATAGCTATGACCCTTTTTGGCAACATTTTACGCCAAACAAATTGCTCATCTTTTGTGGCAAGGTCTATAAGTCGTGTGTGGTCAAACTGTCCAAGCACTTATTTTCAAATAGTTTTGAACAACATCTGGCAGAGCGTTGTCATGGAATGGAATCTTAAGCTTTCATGTTTGGCCGCACATTAGTTTGACATGCTGAATTGACAAGAATATTTATGTATGGAACGCATTCATCTTAAGCTCCGGTCAGCAAACGGTTTGTTTCATAATTCGATATTTTAAAAAAAAAAACTTTGTTGTTACACAATAGTGTTCAATAACTAAGAGAGAATAAATTACTGATAAATGACATATAAGTTGCTAAAAGATACACCATCTGTTATGAATCCCAAATTTATAAGTTATACACACTATATATGTATGTATGTACTATATATTAATAAATTTCATCAAACACAACTAATCTTAAAAAACAATCAAGCATTTAAAGAAATTTATTTTCTTCAAAGCCGGTTGTCTCGAAAATTATACAAAGAAAGAATTTAGCAAAGTGTGCGTAATACGCTATAAAAAAGAGCAGATAAAGGGTTTGTTCCACATTTTCAAAAATATTAGCACACGTAGAGGAGTTGCTAAACGAACTTAAAATATTTTTTTTATATATATCTATAAAATAAAATTTATTTTTGTTTAGTAACAAATGATCTTAAAAAGTGTATCCCTCTCAATGCGTTGTTTTCCTTTAAATTCAATTTTTCATTCCCGTTTTCCGGTACAAAAATAGTCCGGGAAATTCCAAACCCTATTACTTACACTTATACATATGGATATCTTTTATTTCTAATAAGAGTGTCACATAACTACAGACTTAAAATAATATTTCATTTTGACATTTAATAAGAGTAAAAAATATTTTTACATTAGTCCGCTTTCACACTTTTCAATTCTGTCTCCGCATGGCTGGTATTTTTGGGTGAGGAGGGAAAAGAGAATATATAAAGTTTACCCTTTTTCGCAAGGTTATCTAGCTGTAAAAAGTTAGTAATTATGTTTCATTTTTCGTTAAAAAAAAGTAATCATTATTTTATGAGTTTGTTTTATTAATTAAAATATAAAACTTATGGAGTGTATTATTAAAATTATTAAAAAATTAAATGAGAATTATTCCTCTTGCGAGTATGAATTGTAAAATTTAAAAATTTTTAATCAAAGTTCACTTCAAGTTAAATATACAATTTATTTGAAAATAAATTGTATACACTATATTTATTTTTGAATAATTCTGTTGGATGTTTTACATAGCCTTCCGTTGGAAAGCATAAATGCAATCATACAAAAATATTCAAAGAGACACTACTAGCAAAATGTAATGCATTTTCTGGCCTGCTAAAGCCGTCATCAGCATGTGTCATAGTGTTTCATTTTCAAACCTTGTATATTTAACTTTTTTTATTCATTAATTAAATGAGAATTATTCCTCTTGCGAGTATAAATTGAAAAATTTAAAGTATAAATTGAAAAATCGAAGTTAACTTCAAGTTAAATATACAATTTATTTGAAAATAAATTGTATACACTACATTTATTTTTGAATAAAAAAAAATTTTATATGAAAATACATACAAATCTATCACCAATAATGGCTAATTATTAGATTATATACATATCAATAATTAAAAATGGATTACACATTTATATGTATCTGTGTTTAATGATTAAAAACAAATGATAAAATTAGTATTTTAGCAATTATAAAATTTTATAAAGAAAACTACCTAGTTGTTTATTTTATCTCGAAAGCTCTCTATTTCCACACATAAGTTAATTGCAGAATGTCTTTTATGGAGTTCAATTATTTCAACGGTCTTTACTATAATTTTATTGACATTATAAAATTGTTTATTTATACCCAAAATTCCATGGTTATGTCTTGTTGCCGTATATGTACATATCAGAGATCGGCAATGAATCGTTTTTTTACGATTCAAACTACTCATAACATTTTAAGTATAAGTGGTTTTACATCATTGAAATTTAACTACTCTGAGTTACTCAAACTCACAACAACGTTGACTTATAAATGCGGGTGGATATAAGTATGAGTACAACGTTTGATTCATAAACCACGGTATTTAGATTTACATTTTAAGAAAAATACTCACATACTCATAAAGTATTCAACTCAGTTAAGTCATTAAAAAAAATTCAGCTTTTTCCGTTAGGTATTTATACAAAATAAGTAAAAAAGAAATATAAAAACATACAAGTAAGTTTATAGGAAAACATATTGGGGAAAATATAACATTTATAATTTTATATAATTTTTATAAGCGGACTGTAAAAATGAACGACACTCGCATGAGTGTATGCGAGTCATACTTATTTTTTTTTATCGCCTACGTACATTGAGTTAAGGATATTGTTTGATGATATTGAGACAAGTATGAGTACGTATAAGTATAAGTCATGATTCGAGTATACTCACTTTTTCAGTACTCATAACTGTACTGCGATTCACTAACTTATTTAACGATAATCGTATCGTTAAAATAAATATAACGAAAATTTATCGAATTTGCAATTCAATAACATTTTTAACGATATTCGCTGTCGGCTGAAGTCAGCTGTTACTCTTAACAAGTTTTTCTCTCGTTATATTAGCGACAAAAATTTTAGTTGTGTTTATTTTATCGATAAAGTGTATTTATTATATAAGGTGTGCATATAAGTTTATTTTGTGTTTAAAATGGCTTTTGAGTATTTGGCATACGAATTAGCAAGATATGACCAAATTTTTGACGTTCCAGCAGTTAATCGTCGTATTCTTCGGGATTTGGGCAATCCTTTTGAGTTGACAGCGAAGGAATTTCAAAAATTATACCGACTCACTCCGGACTTGGCTGAAAATTTAATTTTTCAGTTAGATGATAAACTAAAAGGATCTAGAATAACATCTATATCGACAGAAAAGCAGGTAAGACATGCCAGCTTCAAGTTAAAATTAAATTTTAAGTATTTTATTTTGCTAGGTGCTTAGCGGCCCGTAGGAGAACAATGGGGAATATCCATGAGTCAATCGTCTATTAGCCGTTGCACCCATCGTGTAACAGATGCAATTAACAGCGCAATGTTTGTTGCAAACGTTGAGTTTCCCATGACCCAGTTGGAGCGACAAGCCGCGAAAGCAATTTTTTCTTCTTCAACATCACCATTTGTTCCAGGAATAATTGGGGCTATTGACTGCACACACGTTTCGATTTTGGGTCCAAGAAATCATAGGAGGCTTATGTAAATCACCATGGCTATCACTCAATCAACGTGCAAATGGTATAATAATTTTTTTTCATAAATCTTAACCTAAAATAACTTTTGTTTACACTTTATATATGTGATCCATTCCTAAAAATTTTAAACGTTAATGCAAAATATCCAGGGGCACGGCATGATGCCTATATTTGGAGTTCTTCTTCTGTGCGAAGGGTAATGCAACGTAGCTTTAAGAACGTAAACCACAACATGTTTTTGATTGGTACATATTTACTTTATAGTCAAATATTTAATAAAAATTATTTTGTTAAAAATTAAAACAAAAAAATCTTAGGTGATTCTGGATATCCATTGAAGCCATGGCTTATGACTCCTCTAACAAATCAACCGGAAGGAAGTCCTAAGTTTCTCTACAATGAGGCGCTTTGCAAAGCTCGAAATCCGATAGAAAGGCTTTTTGGTGTACTTAAAGCAACTTTGCTGCGAAAGGACACTTTTGTACGACCCTGGGTTTGCTGGAAAAGTCGTCAATGCATGCGCAGTATTGCACTTGCACAACATAAATTCTTGTGAAGAAAGAACGTGATCAAAGATGAACTCTTGGAACCTCACACAGCAGATAATCTGGTAACAGAATTTACACCTTCTTCAACAGCAAAACGGGTCCTAGACCGAATTATAGCAAATTTTTTTACATAAACATAGCATCCAAATAAAATGCAATGTAAATACATATTTTCCTTTTTATAATGTAAAATTTTTATTAAAAACTTTCTAGGATATGAAAAATTTTATTTGTATTTTTATTAAATTATATGTATGTAAGTATGTAAAACAAAATTCAACTATTATAAACAAACAAAAAAATATTTAATTCAGTCTTATAAATCTAAACAAAAAAATTCAATACAAAACAAAAAAATTAATATTTATGTACATATACGAACTAACTAACAGTCTTAACAAAATAAATATTTTAATTCAATATAATAATAGAAAAAAAGAAAACAAACCAAAAAAATTAAGATTTATGTACTTATATGTATGTTATATTACGAACTAAAACAAAATTGAACTACATATTATAAACAAACAAAAAAAAAACTTTAATTCAGTCTTATAATTAATTAAGTGTTTTGTACTTTAATTGCTAATCACGTTAATATCACAGTATTTTTTTAATTCATTAAATAAAAAATTTAAATGTTTCTTTATTGTCCAGTGGACATAAAGCTGTTTATAGCAGATGCTAAATTGTTCATAGCATCGGCGTTGGCTTTTAAGCCTTCTCCGATGACTTTTAATGCTTCCGCCATAAGTTGGTTTCCCTGCACACTAGCTGCGTTGGATTCAGCTAGCAACTGTGGTAAAAAAATAAAAGTAACAATTATACACTTACATATAAGTTTTTTTTTTAACTTTGGATACATACTTTTAAAGAATCTGCTTGTTTGGCAGCAATTTCTAGAAATTTTGACTGCATATCGATTTCATCTCCTCGTTTTCTCTTGGCAGCCCTTGGAGTTCTTCTGGCAGGAGTGCTTGGAGTTTCTTGGGCTAAATCCGTAGACTTTTTGGAAGTTGATGGAATGTCATAAGAAATGTCGATGCCATCTTCCATACAAACTTGAAGCTCCTAACAATACAAACGATTTTCAATTGCGCACTTTACAATTATTTTTCTTACACTTACCTCTTCCATTGGCAAATTTTCAGCAACACATTAGTGGCCCTCGATGTAATGGATTCCAATAATACCAATAGTTTTACGTTCAACCTCCGTTAAAGCTTTTTGGTAGATTGGTCTATTTCCGGTCAAAGCCCGCTGCTTTTTTTGTTCCCGAACCTTAATACTGGTACGGCTTTTCAAGTCCCTCCAAACCAAGGTGAATTTAAATACTAGGTGACAGCGTAGCGCCAGCTGATTATTCATGGTGAATTTGAAAATGTCAAAAAGTTATATAAAAAAAAAGCTTTTTGACAGTGACGAAAGTTTTTCATATAGAAAAATGCCTGTTGTTCTTGCCTTGTTGTAATTGTTGTAGCAATGCTGTCACCTGGTATTTAAGTTCACCATGCTCCAAACCTTTTTGGTATAAAAATAATATAATAATAATTACACCATTAAATAATTAAAAATGTTTACTTTTCTTACCGTCTGCCATTGCTCAACCGTCTTCACTGTTCCTCCGAGACTGTTTAACAACTCCATTAGTTGCATCCACATTTTCATATACTTCACTTTTCCATGCATTTTTTGAAATTTTCCTGCCGCCAGTCCCGGATTTTCAGCCATATAATCAACCAAATGGCTGAGTTATTCTGCTGAAGCCCGACTCCTTTTAGAATTTGAATTGGTCGTCATTCTGTTAAATGCACTTAAAATGTATGTATATAAATGTAAATAAAATAACAAAATAAAAAGATAATTAAATCATAAATTTTTTTACTTACCTTACATAAGTCAAAATTTACAAAAATTAACAAAACTCCCAAATTATGCACAATTCTATTTGTTTTTTTTCCATTCTCTTTTGTGCTTTTCGCTTATTTTGACACTTTGTACACAGAGGTGCCACATTTTATTAAATTAAATGAGTACAAAAAAAACAGCTGTATACTATCGTTAAAAAAAAGTTACAGAATCACACAATCGTTACTGCAAACGACTATTTATGTCGACAAATGTTACGATTGTCGGATCGTTAAAAGTTAGTGAATCGCAGTACTGATCTCTGGTACATATGTATGTATATTTTTAGGCAGAATACCTTGTCTTTAAGTATCAATTTTAAGTAATTTTTAATGTCATTGTACTTGTCACTTACTAATGTCATTATATTCTTTGATGAAATTAGATTAATTTCAAGTCCACAAATTTAATTGGTCAACATTTTAAAATCATTTGAATTCAAAACGGAATATGGCATATTTTTAGTGGCAATGTCGTTTTAGGTTAGATGTACGAGTATCATTTCTTTTAACCCCTTGTTTACATATATACACTCGGATAAAAACCGATCTTCATATAAATGAGAATGAAATTTCGCGATAAATTATCCCGCTTGGTATTCATTTTTAAATAATTATTTAATAACGGATATGTATTAAAACAATTATGAATTCAATAATTAAATTTGGAATGCAACGTGTTTTGTATTAGTTTGAGTAGCTACTTAAAAATATAATTTTATTTTTTTAAGCAAAAAAGTAAAACTTAAGAAAAATAAGTTTTATTTTGAATACCTCAAACTTGTAATGGTGTTGTGCCTTGTTTAAGATTGTTTTTTGTTTTAAATTTCAATATTAATCATTATTTTCTGTCCCTGTCTAAAACTGATATCTGTTTTCTAAAACTAAAATTTGGAATAGTTCCACATTTATTTTGAAGTTTTATGTTTTAAATAAAAAAAAAAATCGACTAAAATTCGTTTTTAGATTTATTTCACCGATAGACATTAACTCTCAAAAATTATTTTTGTATACATACGAGGTCTGATCAAAAAATAACCGTTATTTTAAAATTTCGTGAGTTACGTATTTTCGCATTTTTTTTCTTTTATGTTTATACACATTAGGGATGGACAAAAAACATCGATGTTTTAAAAACACTCGATGTATTGTATAGAAACATCGATATAATCCGATGTTTTTTTTTGCTCCTAAACAATCGGAAAACATCGATGTTGGCTTTCGATGCATCGAAATGACAAATTGTATACAGAACGTGTATATTGGTATATAAACGTGTATACATATCTAACATTTTACACCCTCGATTCAAAAAAATGCACTTTAATGATGCAAGCCGTTGCCAATGCTGTATCAAAGATCAAGGAATTAATGCAAAATACTCTTTTGCAAAATGAAGATATTGAATCTGACACAGGAAAATCCGATAAAAGTGAGGATACTTTTTCATTATGGACTAGCCATTATAAACTGGTTCATAGAAATTGGAAAAGCAACAAGACTGAAGATATATTGTCTGATGAACTTTAAGTTTAGTTGAGGACTCCTGTTGGAAGTCTGAACGAAAATCCGTTGGATATTTGGAAAGATTATAAATCACAGTTTCCCAAGCTTTACAAGATCGCTTTTCCGGTGGAAACATCGGACTCAACAAAGAAACAGATTGAGTGGTGAAAGCCTTTGTAAACTTTTGTTTTTAAACAGTAGTGAAAAATATATATGAGGATTAATTTAGGATAAGTAGAAATAAGAATTAGGTAATTAATTAGAGGAAATTTGGGTATTTGTATCAGTGTGTGTGTGTGTATGTGAGCTTACCTTTTATGTGTGTGTGCACACATGTGTGGCTTTTAGTTTCAATGAAATAATAAGTTTTATAATTTTCTTTTCAATTCAAATTATACAAATTTTATTTAAATTTAAATTATTATTTAAGTTAAATTAATTAGTTATTTAATTTAGGAGTAAAGGTTTTAATTGAATGAAAAATTTAGTAAATGCAATTATTTTTAAGTTAAATTATATAAATATAAATTTTAGTTTAAAATTTAGGCAAAAATTGTAAATGTTTTCTAGTTGAAGATCGCAAAAGAAGTGAGTTTACAATATTTTATAAAATAAATAGCTAGGCTTATTCTTTACTACAATTTGTATCTTCGAAATGTTAATAATTCACAATAACATTTCTTAGTGATTATTTTACAAATACTTGAGTAATTCCTTTAAATACAATTCATTTTGTTATTATTAATATACAAATTCAATTTACGTTACAAATTCAAGCTATATAAAACAAATCATTTTGTATGGTTTGTTTTATTTTTATAAAATCATAGGATTTTATACAATTAGCATACATACCGTTGCTAGGTAAACTATTTGGTCTATTACTTAAGGTACGGCCACATTTGGCAAATATTTACACAAAAAGCGTAACCACTTGTTTTAGCACAAATTTTGTTTGACGTTGTTTACTCTTACAGGAGTTTTGGAAGATCAAACAGCACCAAATAAATTAAAACTAAATATTTTCTGTGCTTTGGCCTATATAAGAAAAGTTTTTTAAATAAGTAAACTAGTTCATATATATATATGTTATTTAGTGGTGACGTCTTTTTCGGCAAATATTTGCAAAATGTGAACGTACCTTCATACATTCACGTGAATAATAAAAACCCGAAAAATTGTTTTCATAAATTACTTTATAAGAGGGTTACTTATAGGAACGTAAAACATTTTAAAAAGCCACATATATAAATTTCAAATAAGCATAAGACTCTCTTCTGCATTATCTAGATATCGGATAACATAATTCAGTACAGTGAAGTATCATCATAAAATATCACTCTATCTAACTTACTAAAGTTTGTTTCATAAGGATAAAAAACTTTTCGTAAAATTTTTAATATGACCGGATAATCAACAATGTAAGCTTATAGGCGAAACAGTGCAAAATAATTAATTACGACCAATAATGCAGAATATAATCCACTTTTAAACATAATTTAATACTGTTTTCTTATATGATAAAAAAAAATTAATTTGTACAAATTACACACATTTAATAATAAGTTCCTAAATTTAATTCCCCATTTTCGTAAGTGTGAATGTCTGTTTTTACAAAAAAAAAAAAAAATTAAAATTTCAAAAAATCGTATATATGTACATACAGATGGTATAATTATACAATGTGAGTACAAATTGGCAACAAATACAACACAATAGAGGAACAAGACGCATTTTATTTGTGTAAAATAATGTACTGCTGTCAAAAACTTTTAAAAAAGTATTTATTACTTTTGACAAAAGTAAATTGTAAACAAAGTCAGTCAGAAGTGCTACTGCACTCACCTTGTATACCCTGCAAACATTTTCAATCGCCTAATGATCGCCCGCGAATTGCCGTTGAGTTGTGTATAATCGCGGCGATTGATCGCGTGCGATCATTAAATTATGGTCAGGCGATTCGCCAAAACGATCGCCTGTGTGCCTGTCGCGATTCGCGAATGATGATTCGCCAGCGATTCGCTAATAATGATTCGCCAGCGATTCGCGAATGATGATTCGCCAGCGACTCGCGAATAATGATTCGCCAGCGACTCGCGAATAATGATTCCCCAGCGATTCGCGAATAATGATTCGCAAGCGACATCAATATTTGATGTATTGTAATAAAATTTTTCACTCTGATTTTTATATTCAAACAAACAACAACGTATTGTTTTTAAATTCACAAGAGTATTCCCTTGCACTTTTTGGTTTTGTGTATCCTTCATAAGCATCAATTAAGAGGACATCAGCAGTATTAATAACACTACACAAAATCGGCCAGACTTGTTTGCTTGAACTTTTCCATAAAGGCAAACCGTCAATATTAAAATCCAGTGCAATTGTTTGTAAAGTAAAATCACTTGCACGTAAGAAATTGAAAATACCATTGGTCGTGCAACAACGTCTTTTGGCGTTCTTTTTAAAGTTCTCACGTCTTTAGGAACTCTTATGTTGCATTCTCTAAAAATGTGTAACATTTCATTAACAGCAACGTTGCTAATGTTGTGTTTTATTGACCAGCTTGATAGTTTCGTTCTTAATTTATTCAAATCTGATAAAAGGCTAATATTATTATTTGATATCTCAACATTTTCTATATTTACGTTGCACTCAAAACCACTTTCTGAATTTTCCGCACTTGTCAACACATTTTCTTGAATAATATTCACGTCTAAATCAACCACATTTTCTAAGTCATTAACATTTACCAACCGATCCGCATTTTGGGGAGAATTATTATCCAAAATATTTAAATTTGCGATTAACTCTGGGCTAGTATTTTGAATTTTATTTAAATTAGAAATTTTAACCGTAAAGCTTTGTTCGACAACATTTTTATTAATTAATTACTTTCAAAAACCAACCCCGTCAAAGAGCACGTTCTGACGATTTTGCTAATTGTTCTTGAAACCATATATTTATTTTACCGTTACCTGAACAAAACAACAAGAAAAAAAATGCACCGAGAAAACATTGATGACTCATCTCTAAACGATAAAGAATACAAAAATATTTCGATTGTTGTGAGGATATTTCCCGTTACTTGTGTGCACTCGCGTATTCATCACTTAGTTGTAAGGCGTAGGCGATGGTGCGCGATTCACATCGTAAAAGTTATCAAAATTGTTGTCAGCATAAAGTGTTTTTAGAAAAAAAATTGACTTAATTGTTACGCTCGTGTATTCATCGCTTAGTTGTAAGGCGTAGGCGATAGTTAGCGATTCTCAAAAATGTTTGCAGGGTTATATTATACATATGTACACATATATTCTGGATTTTATGAATTATTTCTGTTTTTTTTTTAATATTTTACAGAATTAATGCAGAGATGAAAGCCTGTTATTAGCTGATAATCACATTTCATGCCTGGTGCAATTATTTTTGAACCAAACTGCTGAATTATATCAGAAACTGGCGAATAAATCTGTGATTGACTCTCACTCATGTTACTGACAGATATTATTAACACACACTAAATCAAACCGAGTACTTGCACATACTTTCAGACACATACGCTCAGATACGATAGAAACGTTTCGTCACACAGTTTCAAGGACGAAAGACAACAACAAAGGCAAGATAGTATAAGAAACGCATCGATGGCAATGATAGTTAATATAATGACCATGCAAGAAAAGGATGCGATTGCCATTATTTCGCTGATGATTTTAATGATGATGCATCAACGTGATATTAGCTGTGCGGCCAGCTTACAGATACACCATCAGTCGACTACAACACAAAATGATTATCTCATTAATGAAATGCCACAGGAGAGAATGGACCAACTGAAAATACCAAAGGACCAATCATTGGTAGTTCGACTGCCGTCCAACACTCTGCTCAAATACAATTCGTACAAAGATGTTTCCATATTACATTTTCGCATGCCACCGGACACTCGACAAGCCATGTTTACATTTAAAGCCATTGAAGAATCCAAAAGTGCCTTTCGTAAGTAATTTCATTCCACCAGAAATGTATATAAAATATATCTAGCAATTCTTAAAACGTGTTGTGTGGTGTGTATTTCAGAACGCAAATGCAAACCTCGTGACGTAACATTGCACCTAAAGGCCAGTAGTTATCCCGTTATAAGTCCGGAAAATATAACGTTCCCTAGAAATTTTCTTAGTGCTGATCAAAGGTAAGTTTCTTCCTATTTATGCATTTTCTTTATATGACATTAACAACAAAACAAAACGATGCGTTTTGACATCAGCAACTAGTATTAAAACCGGAAAAATTTTAATTATTTAATTGCAGAAATCAATAGATTTGTTGTGATAAAAATTAATGTTTTTTATAAATATACTTGGAGGTCTGCATTTTTGTACCTCTACTCTTTTGTTTGTTTTTTAAAGTTGTAATTAATATTAAATGGTTTTGCAAATATAAAATATTAATCGCTTATGCGTAGAGTGCACATGTTATTTAAATATTGGGAATAAAATAAAAACTGTAATTCTCAATTCCTCAAAAAACATCCATAAAATAAATTCATGAAAATCATTACAGTAAATATTGTAAATGTATAAAGTTTTTCAATATTGTTTAATTTTAAAATATGTATGTATATCCTCTAAAGTTAGCTTTCCGAAAAATAAAAACACGTTATAGGCAGGGCAACCAAAAACAAGCTCTAAAAATTGTTTTATGCGCATAAAAACGCACTTGCATTTAATTTTACTTAGAAGAATATACATATTTGGTATCGAAATCAATATACCTAATTAACTTATTGCTAAGTATTTGTATATCCCAGCAAAAATTTCACTTACATTCCTCTTACTTTTAATAACTTGCAGAATTCATTATTCCGTTTTTCAAAAAAGTCTTCCATGAATCTCTTATTTAACAAGTAAAAAAGTATAGTCGGTCAAGCTCGACCATATCGAGCCATAACCGCCGAAAAAATGTATCCCACAAACTCAAAATTTTATAGGGGAAGGTTTTTTTTAAATAAAATCAGTTTGAATAAAGCCATTATTTTAAAATTTATAATGTAAATATTGTTTTGTGTAATACATTTAATTTTAATAATTTTAAATGATGTTGAACTATCGATTTCGATAAAAAAACAACAATCGATTATGGTGTGGGATACATTATTTTGGCGGTAATGGCTCGATATAGTACCCTACACCCAGTATATAAATAAAACAGTTTTTTTTGGAAATGGGAGATACTACCTATTATGGACCGATCATCCAAAAGTTTATTGCAATGACTTGACTGTGAATATGAATATTATGAATGTTAAACTTTATCTCGATATAATATATGGGAGTTAGAATTATGTGTCATCTTTTCTGTATATATGAAACTTATTTTTGTTGAATTTTATTTGGAAACCAACATTTTTAAGAGATTTATGGTCTTTAAAGTGATTTTTGGAAGTGGGCCTTATATGGGAGCTATGATCAATTATGGACCGATCTTCACAAAATTAGATGTGATTTGGCTTCATTTATTACTAATTTTTGTTGAAATTTGTGTGCATACTTGCATAATTGAAACATTTATGATTGTTAAACTACTATTTCAGGAGGCCATTTGTATGGGGCCAGGTGAAATAATGGACCGATTTCACCAGTTTTAATCCCATCCGTCCTTGGGCCGAAAAAATATCACGTACAAAATTTTAGTGAAATATCTTTAAAGTTGCGACCTAAACTCTGCGCACGGACGGACATCGTTAAATTGACTCTGAAAGCGATTCTGAGTCGATCGGTAAACTTTAAGGTTGGTTTTGAACCAATATTTATGGGCGTTACAAACAGCATCACAAATCCAATATACCCTCCGCACTATTGTGGTGTAGGATATAAAAATAGACATAATTTCCTAACCACTGATATATAATATGCCTTCCTTGCATTTTCCCCATTTGCCCGCTAGTTGGTCAAAAAGTCGCCATATTTCAGGGGGTGTTGTAAGGAAAGCGTAAGGAGCAGCTAGCTAAGATTGGGATATATTTTCGGGGTACCTCTTAAAATTCAAAAAATATATGGGGGAAGTTTGAACCTGCCTACAATTACCCCAAATATGTTTGGCAAGTATGTTTGTCCGTGGGTTGAAACGGAAAAACGCACCTAAAAAATCTTAATATAACTGTGTAATGGCCTAGTAGCCCACACCTTTTTTCTGTATCTTATAAACTAATGTTATAAGCTACTTTTAATAAATGAATAAAATCTTAATATTTTTTTTATTGTCATCAGTGTATGTACATACGTGTTTGTACATAGTTTTATTATGTTTTTATACCGTACACCACCATAGTGGGGAGGGTATATTTTATGTGTGCTGATGTTTTTAACGCCCAGAAATATTGGTTCAACACCCACGTTAAAGTTTACCGATCGACTCAGAATCACTTTCTGAGTCGATTTAACGATGTCGGTCCGTCCGTCTGGCTGGCTGGTTGTCCATGTTAAGCTTGTGCGCAGAGTACAGGTCGCAATTTTGAAGATATTTCGATAAAATTTGGTACATAATATTTTTTTCGACCCATGGATGTATAGGATTGAAACTAGTGGAAATTGGTCCATTATTTCACCTTGCCCCCATACAAATGTCCTCTCGAAATTGGGGTTTACCGATCATAAATGTTTGAATTACGCAAGTATGCATACAAATATCATCACAAATGAGTATTAAATGAAGCTTAATCACATCTACAAATTTCGTGAAGATCGGTCCATAATTAGTCGTAGCTCCCATATAAGGCCCACTTCCGAAAATCACTTAAAAGAGCATAACCCTCTTAAAAATGTTGGTATCCAAATAATATTGAACACAAATATGTTCCGTGAATATACATATACTATGGTACAATTTTATGATGATCGGTCCATTATTAGTCGTAGCTCACTCCCTAAAATCACTTTAAAGAGCATAACTCTTTCAAAAATGTTGGTATCCAATTAATATTGAACGCAAATATATTTCATATGTATGCAAATAACACGTATAATATACATAATATTTACATATATTCACAGACATCATGAAACTAAATTTTTGGATGATCGGTCCACAATAGGTTATATATCCCATATAACGCCCATTTCTGAAAAACTGTTTTATACATATACTGGGTGCAGGGTATTATATAGTCGGGCTTGACCGACTATACTTTCTTACTTGTTTTTTACTGTAATGATGAAATTGAATTTAACAAAACACATCATTCTTGTTATTGTTTTGAGCTGCAAGATGGATACAAATCCGAACATATGGTAAAGTTTAACTTACATAACGCCTTAAAGCAGTATATGAAGAAAAAGCCCGTGTCATGGGGCTTCAAAATTTGGTGTTTGTGTGAGTTGGACACCGGATACCTGTATAACGTGGACATATACACCGGAAAAAAAAACGTATATAGAGCACTGTCTTGGTTAATCTGTGGTTTTTTATACCCTTCACCATCGTGAGAAGGGTATATATAAGTTTGTCATTCCGTGTGTAATTTCCACAAAAAAATTTTCCGACCCTATAAAGTATATATATTCTGGATCCTTATAGATAGCGAAGTCGATTAAGCCATGTCCGTCTGTCTGTCTGTTGGTCTGTCTGGATGTTGAAATCAGTTTTTTGAAGTCCCAAGATATATTCGGGATCCAAACCTTCAATAATTCTGTCAGACGTGCTTTCGAGAAGTTTGCTATTTAAAATCAGCAAAATCGGTTTAGGTCAACCAGAGTTATGAACCAATATGTGAGACCAACTCCATAAAAATTTTATATTTTTCGTCCATTTTATTGCAATATTTTGAAATATATTGCAGATAATACCATTAAATTATGTATACGTAGTTTTTATGATAAAAGAGGAAAGTGTGCGGAAAACGGTAAGAATCGGTCCATGATTTCTTATAGCCCCCATACAAATATATATATTCCCGAAATATGATAAATAAATGCCTATAAAATTGGAATATCTAGACAAAATTCAGCAAAAATAAGTCTTATACAAAAAGAAATCGCAAACCGAATTTTTTTTTTAGTTCGGTCCATGTTTGACCATAGACCCCATATAAAGTCCACTTCCAAAATTCACTTAAATACGCATAAAACAGATATAAATAATGTTAAACGGCTAAAATTTGACATACTCTTTATAGGCAAATAAATTGTTGTACTAAATTTTATGGTGGTCGGCCCACAACTGGTCATAGCTCCCATACAAGGACCACATCTGAAAAAGACATTTTTCCCTATATATATTGTATAAATATCGGTGCCGACTCAAAACTTTGCACAGATCATTTTAATATATACAAAAATCATCCCACAAAATTTTGTGAATTTCGGTCTATTTTTAACCGTATGCCCCATATAAAGCCCTCTTCCGAAAATCACTTTAATACTCATAAATCTCGTATAAATAAGGGTACCAATCCAAAATTTTACACGGATCATTTACATACATGCCTAAATCTAACTGCTGGATTTTGAGAATATCGGTCCATATTTTAAAATATCCCCCACATAAGGTCCACTCTCGAAATCCACGTTCATACTAATATATATTGTATATATAGCGTTATTATGTTAAAATTCGACGTGAAGTATCCTCATATGCATGAAAATAACTGTTCCAAAATTTAAGAAGATCGGCCCATAATTTGTCATAGCTGCCATATAAGAACCATTTCCAAAAAACAAATAAATTCGGGTCAAAAAATATTTTTTTCGGATTTAACCCATATTCGGTCTATATTTTATAATCATGATATATATCGTTGGAAAGGTATTTTTAATACCTTTCATTGTATTACAAATTATCAAGCACCCAGTAGTTCCCGAGATATAGGCCTATATATTTTCAACTTTACGGGCCCGCCCCTTCGAAAATAGGTGTGACCGCCAATAAATTTTTTTTTTGCTGGTATCTCCTCTAAAAGCCCTATTTCATTTTGTTTTTTTTTTTTTTGAGCAAAATCACTAAAATCGAATTGTACCCCTTTTTTATAATCTGTTTGTTAAATTACACTGAAGATTATTATGAACATCAGACAGACTCTGTAAATTATGGTAAGAATTGGTAATTAAATCAATTAAAAATGGTAAAAATTAGACAACATTTGAAAATATTTTACATAAATTATGTTGGTCGTAAAATTGTCTTTCAAACAATATATCAAATACTAATAAAATTTGCACTAAGACTGAATAGAAAACACAGAATTAGGATATTCTAGTCTAGTGTAGTTTCTGTATTTCTTATTAGGCTTAGGTGAAGGGTATTTAAGATTCGGCACAGCCGAATATAGCACTCTTACTTGTTAAATATGTAAACCACTAGTAAAAACGAGTTAAAGTTTATTGCGACAACTTTTTTACTAGCGTTAATTTGCTGAACAATCTACAGCAAAATTATATCATGACATGCGGAACAATTCGAAGTAATAGAAAACACATGCCAAAGCAGTTTCCGGCCGATAAAAATGTGAAGCTCGGGGAGATAAGCTATTTTACATCCGGTAGCATATCCGTAGTCAAATGCATGCATAATCGCGTTGTTAATCTTGCTTCAAATTTTATTGACCCAACTGCGGTATGCAAAGTAAAGCGGCGTGTTGCAGGACAAGCAAGTAAAATTAATATAGATTGCCCTTTGATTGTTCAAAAAAAGATGTACTACGAGTTTGATCACAGAAGCAAATGGCGGTTTTATATTCGATTGTACTTTCTTTCGAAATTTCGAAATTTGCGTTCATAATAGCTACGTGATATACAGCAAAATCATATTTACTGTACAGCTTTGCGACAAACGTGACATCAATTGATTTTCGGGCAGCTTTAGCAAAGGAAGTGATAAATAACTTCTGTTCAAGATCGCGCAGATTCCCAGAAGCGACCAGCACTAGCCGAAATGTTTCCATAAAATTAAAAAGCGCAAAAATTTTAACAGATGCGTCCCTTGCGTCATTTATGGCAAATATAGCCGCACAAATGTATTTTGTACACATTGCTACACATCATCGCGTGACTGCTTTGGTGAACACCACGTATAGCACAGTTCTTTCAAAGTAACAACCCTTAATGATCTTTGTTACATATTTACCATCATTAGCAAAAATTTTAAATTTACAAGTCTTATTTATGTTGTTGATGAACTCTTGTAGCATTACAGAATTCAAAGTATTTATCTACACTGTGCTAAGATTATGCAATAGTTTAATATAACATTTAAAACAAGGTTCAATAATTCACTATAATTCGTTTTTTTTATTAATTAATCTAGAAATATATTTTTGCAATCAATATTTTATAGATAACCATAAAAGTTCAGTTAAAAATGTCAAGAATATGCAACTGACCACGCAGTACTTAAGAAAATATAGACTAAAAGAGTTAAACAAAAAAGAATTCAATAAATTATATTGTCAACCTCCATACCTAAAAATCGTAAAGCTTCAAGTTTTACTATCTATTACAGAAAAGAATTGTAACAGAGAACAAGACAAAAACAACAAAAAACTTAACACAAACACAATGTTACACGATTGACTGCAGTTTACAAACTTCCTTAAGACATCCGTTTCCGCTATCAATGATATTTCTTTATTTTGCTTTCTCTCTTCCTTTCTTTATTTTACTTCACATCTCTTCCCTTCACTAACTTGTAAATACAGATATCAGTGCGTCACTATTGCTGAAAATGCCACCAACTTATTTCCAAATGCTCAAATATACAAATAATTTATGTGTGTATGTGTATCTTTAAGAGTGTATGTAAAACATACGAGTATGAATTCTAAAAGAACAAAAAAGTAAAAAGAAAATAAAACTTTTTCAACTTATTTAAAGTGCAATAAAAACTGACAGAATCAATTTCATGAAATAATTTTGGTTTAAAATATTTCATAGGTTTCTGTTCTGTTCGTTTAAAGAAAATATTTCATATCCTCTTCAAGTATTTCAAAAAGTATAACAACTATTGTGTATTGCAAAAGTGAAAATAAACTTTATTAAGTATTTATGTATGTATTGCAATTCTGACATTTTCACATCATTGCCGCACTTAAGGAATTAATCAAAATGAGTGAAAGAACAATTATTTTTTTAGTTGAACTGTTAATTTTTGATATTTCTTTATTTAGGCTTGAGTTCACTAAATTTAATTTTCATTAATTATTTTTACTGAAGGTAGGAATTGTTACATGAAAATTATTATTAAAATTTATTGATAATTTGTTGGCTGAGTTGGGAAAAATCCGTACTTACCCTACTATTGACACCGCTACGGATTCATTTAAGTACGGATTACTCAATTTTTTTGGGTGTATCACTTAAAGCACAATTGCAAATATTAGCTTGTGCCATAGCTACTTTAAGAACAATTATTATTTTTAGTTGAACTGTTTTTAATTTTTGATATTTCTTTAGTTAGGCTTGAGTTCATTAAATTTAATTTTCACTAAGCACAAATACTAAAGAGACATACGCATCAATGAAAAAAATAATAGAGTTAATTAAATATGGAGACCACAAGTGGAAAATATCCGTAGATTTAAAAGTAGTGGCTCTTTTAAGAGGCATGCAATTGGGCTATACTAAAAATATGTGCTTCATGTGCTTATGGAATACGCGTTTCCATGGCGACTAGTACAATACACGGGATTGGGCTATACGTGAGGAAAGCAGATTGCATAGAAATAATATTATTGAATTACCACTTGTGCCGATGGAAAAGATTTTGCTTCCTCCACTCCACATCAAACTGGGTATTGTAAAATATTTTATAAAAGCATTGAACCCAGATGGAATTGCTTTTACCGAATTGCGCCGAAGTTTTCCACGATTAAGCGGCATGAAAGTAAAATAAGGTATGAACTCTAGCTACTTTATTAAATTAGATTTATATTTCATGTCATAATAATTTTATTTTACAGGAATTCTTAATGGACCGGACATTCGTCGTCTAATGAAGGACCAACAATTTGAACTTGCATTGAATGATATGGAGCTATTGGGCTGGAATTCTGTGAAATCAGTAATGGAAAATGTATTAGGAAATCATCGGTCTGAAAATTGGCGAATTTTAATCGGAGATATGCTAACCGCATTTAAAAACTTAAACGTCAAAATGTCATTGAAAATACATTTTTTGCATTGTCATGCAGAAAAATTTAATGAACAATCACCAGCCGAGTCTGATGAACATGGCGAGAGATTTCACCAAGTAACAGCCAGACTCGAACACTGGTATAGTGGCAAACAACTTGATTCGCTATTACGGGATATTTGTTGGAATCTGCAGGAGGAAGAAGAATAAATTTGTAAATAAAAACTTATTGCCGTATTTATAAAAAATTAAAGTAGACTTCAAATGTACTTTAAGAAAATTTTGTATGAAAATTTTCTCTAAAAGCATACTTCAAGTCTACTTTATTTTTTATAAATACGGCAGTTAAACTTTAACAACAAAAATAAATGTTTTAATTTTTGAAGTTTCGTCTGGTTATTATATATTTCATCTTTTGTGAATAAAATCAAAAGTTGTAGACAGATTTTAATTATTTATATCTTGTTTTGATTGGAACTTTGTTTGCTATACCTGCAGAAAAAATTAGAAGCACAGCTGCGTTTTCCAATTTTTTATGCCGTTTTAAAGAACAAAATTTTTGAAATTTTGTTAAAAAAAACTATTTTTTTGTCAAAAATTATGTTTCTACAACGACTGCGCATATTGGAAAAAGTTTAACCTTGCTTTAGGAAAATTTCATTGCGGAATTTCGGTTTTTTTAGTTTATTCAATAAACTAAACCGTTTTTGAGTTACGCGAATATATGTTGTGCAACCTCCTCCATTTTCGAAATAACGGTATATTTCGAAAAAACGAGCTAACCAAAAAAAACGGTTAGCACCACTGGACTCAGCGTACCCGAATTAGGTTAACCCGCCAGGTGCCCCTTTTGTCACATTTTCCAACTAGCATTTTCATGTAACAATTCCTACCTTCAGGTCAGGTTATAACTTTTATTTTCGAACTTTAAAAATAGATGATAAAAGTTCATTTAATGCAAGTTCAAAATCATTCCTGAATAAAAAAATTATAAATAATTGTATGCAAAAAAAAACATAAATTTTGCAAAAACTTTAAAAACACAACAAAATTCACAATTTTGTAAAAATTTTACAAAAATTTTAAATTTTGCAAATTATAAATTTAAAAAAAATCAAAACTTATTAAGTTTTATTTTTTTTTAATTTATATATTTAATTAAATGAGAAATATTTCTCTTGCGAGTAGTAATAAAAAATTTTATAAAAGATTTTAATCGAAGTTCACTTCAAGTTAAATACATAATTTATTTGAAAATAAATTGTATACACTACATTTTAGCAGGCCAGAAAATGCATTACATTTTGCTAGTGTCTCTTTGAATATTTTTGTATGATTGCATTTATGCTTTCCAACGGAAGGCTATGTAACACATCTAACAGAAATATACAAAAATAAATGTAGTGTATACAATTCATTTTCAAATAAATTGTGTATTTAACTTTTTTTATAAATATTTATTTATTTAAGCAATAAAAAAAAAATATTGTATAGGTTATAGCAAACCATGTAAACAAAAATTAATTTATAACTCTTATTTTGAGTGATTTGTTTATTTAAAATCAATTTACAAATTACTATTTTGATTTTTGATTATATGGACGAGGTATTTTCGGTCTCTAGTTATGAGGTCAAAATTCAAAACTTAAACTCGACAACAAATCCTCTGTAAGCACATACAAAACGGACTTAGCGTTTATAAATTACAGATTTATTTCCCTTTTTTTTTAAACTCCCACACTGTGCGGTCGCATTAGGTTCGGGGCACAGAGTATACAGCGGTGACAATACAATCAGCTCTTAAAAAGAGAAAGAAACTATTTTGTGGTAGTATGTTGGCAGTGTGGCCAGATCTCAAAAAGTTAAGCGGCTAAATCAGTTTAAAAATATGCTAAAATGTGCTAAAACCTGTTGTAAAATGCAAAAAAAATGTGCTAAATTTTTTCAAATAATAAACAATTTGAGCTACGCAGTTTTAAAAAATAAACTTTTTATATAAATAATACAACTTTGAACTCAAGAACAAAACTAATTAAGGTTACCTTCAGGAGTCCAACCTTAAAGATATGTAACTTAGTTGTTAAATATTTTTTGAGTAATTTTCACACAAATTTTCAAAATTATTTTTTACTGTATCAGGATTAAGTCTCCTGTAATTTGAAAACATTTTTTTTAATATTTTTAATCCACATTTTATATAAAGGATAGATTTCATGGTATTTCAATAATCATGTTTCTTATTTTATTGTACCCTACATCACCATAGTAGTATATTGGCTTTGTGCTGATGTTTGTAAAGCCCAAAAATATTAGTCTAACATCCACCTTCGACTCAGAATCACTTTCTGATTCGATTTAATGGCTGTCCACGCAAATTACAGGACGAAATTTTTGAAGATATTTCAATTGTTGAAATTGGTCCATTTTTCACCTAGGGTCCATACAAATGTTCTCTCGAAATATCATAAATGTGTGATTTATAAACGTATACAAATAAATTATGCCACAAATAAGTTGTATATGAAACTTAATCACACCTACAAATTTTGTGCAGATCGGTCAATAATTAGTCATAGCTCCCATATAAGAACCACTTCTGAAAATCATTTCAACATGCATTATAATCGGGAAATTTTATAGAATTTATTCTAAACAACTAAATAGAAAAACTAAAATCTTCATAACAAAAGATGAAAGGGAGTTTTCATTAAACGCATTCTTGTATTCACAAACTTGCTTCCAAAATTCTACGGTCGAGTTTTGATTTTCTCACTCATATGAAGTTAATTTTTGCCATTTTAGCTCAAGAGTTGTAATTTCATCTGTTAATAAATTTGTCATTTATTCTTTAAAATGTTCATATAATTTTCTTAATTTTATTTTTAGGTTTTTTTCAACAAAAAATAAATAAATTATTATTTGCCAAATCTTATATACCCCACCACCTATTATTGAGATTGATTTTCGGAACTGATCTTCAGACTAGTTTGCCTTCCATACAAAAAAAAGTTGCGCCAGTCATCTCGTAGCATTAAAGATAATGTAAAAACAATTCCAAAAATATTTGTTTTAATTTTTTTGCCACGCCTACAAATACCGCCCTTTTAGTATTTTGTTCACTGTGTCGCTATTTTTAGTCCAACCATAACATTTTGTATACTGGTGGTCATAGCTATGTAAGGGCTACACTTTTGTCCTTAGTCTTTTTTTACTACCACGTCAAATTCTACCGAGATGAATGCTTAGAATAGCAGTATCATCAGCAAATGTGGATGTGTAAGTACGATTGTTTGTTGGCATATCAGATGTATATATCAAATATAAGAACGGTCCCAGGATGCTTCCATGAGGTACTTCTGCTTCAATAGGTTGTGCGGAGCTTAAGAAATCTCCTTCTCCTGCTTAAATGTTAAGTAGCTTTCCAATAGCTTATATGTGTTTGCGGGTAAATTTAGTTTCAACTTGTATATTAGACCATCATGCCACACTTTACCAAACGCTTGACGTTCTTTATGTTTATTTAATTATTTAGAAATCGAGACCTGAAAAGTCAATGAATGATTTATTTTTTGATTTAATAAAATAAAAAATTATTTTTAGAAAGCTTGTCGGTGTCAAGCACTTACTATAATAAATAAACGACTAATAAACTTTATGTTTGAATGTTTTTTTTTTCAAACTTGTCACGCCGTCGAAAAAAATAGATCTGGACACCCTAAGCACGTTGGACAGCCAGTTTAAGCTCATTATTTAAATTGATAAGAAAGTAATCGATATCTTCTAGTGTTCTGAGCGGTATTAGTTGACGTTTTCCTTGTGCACTGTATTTGGTTGTAATATTATAATTTTTAGCCTAAAAATATTCTTTATTAATTTAAAAGCGAAACAACTGCCATTTTAGTTATTACTTGTCACAGGGTTGTATTTTTAATTTTAACAATTATTAGAACAATTAACTCTTAATGAAGCAATTACCTTAATTGAACTTTTGTATGGATAATTGAATTCAGTTAGGCGTTAATTAAAAAATTTCAATTAAAAATGCATGTGTGAACACCATATAACAAAGCGGGCGAAAACAAGAACGTGCGCGGTTTATAGGTTTGGCAGTTTAAAATGCGCTGTCATTAATTATTTTATTATTTTCCTTTTTGTCACTCTCTTCTGCATTTACTGTAAGGTATGCATTGCATGCTTGAGACACTCATTAAAAAAGCTCTTTATTGTTTAAGCAATCTCTTACTTAAATATATTTAAAAGTCCGACAGTTATGGATGCCATTAAGTGAATAGACATCTTAATACAAATAGCTATCGAATACATAACGCATCATACGGAATTATGCCATTTCTCTAAAAGCTTTGGTGAAAGAAACTTTTGGATTTCTGGTAGAAGCACGAATTTCGATAAAACTTCTATATTTTTACATACGTCTTGGTTGTATGTACAAAAGAATCTGGTGGACGTTCTCAGTGCATTTTGTTATCAAAATTCCAGCAATAAATTAACCATTTGGCATTTCGAATACGAAAAATTTGACTAACATTTAGATAAGTAGCCACGATGTCATCGGCCAGTTGGAATAAATTCCGATTGTCACTGTTTTTATTTCGTGTTCTTGGACAGTTATGTTTAGTCTATTATGGAATAAGATTATTTTTAATTTAGCATGCTTCATATCGACCAGGATTTGTCGATACATATCTTGGGCATCTGTATAGCTTGCAAGTGAATAATTTAGGATTAAAAAGTTCAAGAAATTTAGATTGGACTGGGATGAACATGTTGGAAAGAGGAAATATCAGATTCCAGAATATACGGCAAAAATACCTTAACATGTGTATGTATGAATTAAAACAATTCAACTAGTCTAGGTCAAGTTCTATTTTGTAGAAATATTGACAAGACAATATTCTGAAGTGGTTTTATATACACTTTCTCGAGGTGCACATCTAAAATGAGATGAGGAAGTATATTTCTTGGATCCACAAACATTAGGTCTTACAACCAAAAGTATAATTGATGGGAGGAACTCACCACCAATTCAAAGATCTATATTGGAACTTTCATAGAATTATGGATCTGCCACTCATGCGAGTGAAATGAAATTTTTGGATGAACTTTGCGAAATAAAAGACATTTCTGACCCTGAATCTATCAATTCTTTTACATTATTATTTCTATTCAAGTGACAGATTTTCACTACTGCTGGGGCCAAATTACCGCATTCGTGATCGAATGAGCTATCATATCGAAAACTGATTATGATATCGAAATTATGATAAAATGTACTAAATTTCTTGATCGATATCGAATGCCATAATCTCAAATAAGAAAACTACGTTAAATTTTACACGATATCGAATGCGGTAATTTGGCCCCTGTACTCAGTAACATATCGTTGAAATTTACGGAAAAAGAAGATTTACTCATATCAGCTTCGGAACTACTATTAGACTTAGTTATAATCGATGCTAAATCAGGATTAAAACATGATATAGAGCTTGAGCTGGCTGCAGGATAAATCACAGATGCATCACAATCCTTATAGAGCAAGGTATTATGTCTTTTATTTCAATGAAAGCAATTTTTCTGGTTAACCATATACGCATGGATTGTTGGAATCATGTATAACAAACCCAGTATTTCGATGTTTATTTAATAGACAATTACATATGAAACAAAAGATGATGTATCACTTGAAAGTGTTCTCGGTTCAAAACTTTATTTTAGTTAAACCTTTGATTTACTTGTGTGTGATTGACTTTCATTTTGAAATTCGCTATTGACACCGCAATACTTAGTTCCCAAGTAAATTTGCTGCTAGCTTCTACGGAATTGGGCAATAATATGAGAATATGAGGAGAATATGAATTTTGAGTTCATATATCACACGGCATGACATAAATATCCCACATACTGATACTGTTACTTACCTTTGTACTCACCTGGATAGATGGCTTACTCCTATTGAAAGGCTTTAAAAATTGCCTTATTTACAATCGGTCCATAATTATAAATTTCTCTTATAAAATCTCACATTCGGAATATATATTAAACACGAATATACCAAAACGTTCAAATTTTTATAAATATATGTATAACTGCACACATTTAATGGCACTGCCACCACAGTCGCCATACCTTGACGTTTTCGAAAATTAATGGTCAAATTTAGAAATCAGCATGAGAAAATACATAATATCTTTTTTAAGATCCTGTTAGTTTTGTTTTTATGAAGCTTTGAAAACAAAAAATGTACTGCTTAAAAAAACTGTGAGCCACTGTACATAAATAAATAATCGTTTTTGAAAATTCAATTCTATTAAAAATTGATTTTATTAAGATCGTTTAAAGTCACAAGCCATTAAAAATATGTAACGTGCCCTAATTAGAGACTCCACAGCGCCGCTTCTCTTTGTTGTTTTTTTTTTTGGCTCAGTAGTCGATTTATGCACGTTATTTCAACAATTAGTTACTTATTAGTGTATAGTTACTAGGGTGGGTCAAAAAAAAAGTTTTCTGCATTTCGTGAGAGGCACAGCGATAAAAAGGTATATGCTAATCGGCATATAAAATTTTATTGTATTATTTTAAGTTTTACTACCTAAGGATAGATGGATGGAAATTTTGGTAAAAGTTGATTTTTGACATCACTTTAATAATACTTTTTCAGTTACATATTTATACAAGATTACGCAAAATAATTTTAAGCATCGGTATATAGAGGTTATCCCGATATATAACTGTACTAAAATACGGTTCAATTAGACGTACCACAGACGTAAATATAAAACCAATCATATATGCAATGACACAAAAATATAAATTCTGCTTTTTTATACATATGTATATTAGAAAATATATTCGGCATTAAAAAAAAAACAAAACGAATTCATGAAAGAGAGTGAAGTTTCATAACATAGGTATCAAAGAACTGTTAGACAAATGGTTATAACTGTGTAGTCTCGATGTTAGAACAACAAAACAGATTAGAAAAACTTTAAAGATGTTACGAGAAAAATCTACTCTAAAACAACAAACAATTACCGAAGTTCCTTTGGATATATTGAGTAGTAGTGCATCCCAGTCGGATTTTGAGTTAACTTATAACTAACTCATGGTTAACCACAAATCACTCAGAGGTGACTCAAAAGCTAACCATTTTATTTGTAAAATACTAATCAGTTTTACTATGTAATGTCCTAGGAACGAGTCAGTACTCACTTACTATACATAATTTTCAGGTAACCAGAAGTTACCTCATTATGAGTTAGCTTCTGGTACATACATAAAAGTGCACTATAAGTTAGCTATGAATTGACTAACTTATAATTGATTTTCCTAATAATGTAATAACTTAAAAATGCATTTGTTTGCTAATTTAAAAAAAGTTTATTATTAAATAAAATAAAAGTCTTATTTCTATTTTACATTCTAAAGCCTCCTTATTTTTACCTACGCATGTAGCTTGAAAGTGACGTTTTTTTACTATAGAAAAACCATATGAGGTAGAACTTTGTTGTTTATAACTATTGCTTGGACTGGCCAATCACTACCAAAATTTTACAGAATTTAAGTTGAAAAAATCTAAATTCAAAAACTCAAAAATATTAAAAACATGCTAAGTCGACATAGCATGGTTTGGAATTGAACTGTCGATATCTCATCCCTTTTTCGGCATTTTTTTCTCCGTTGGCACGAATTGAATCTGTCAAATTATACAAAAAATAATCACTGTTGAATGCAAATAAAAAAATATAGAATTTGAATTTCAATTAATTTACAATACCCACATGATAATATTGTCCAGGAAAACCATCTTTTAAACATAATGACTGTATTTTAATTTGCACTTTTTGGAACACTTAGATTTTCTTCCCTTAGTATTTTTCTCGACTTGGACGATTTTTATAATACCAAACACTTTTCACTTAAAGTCTTCTCTTCTTTGCAGTCTTCTTGTTTCTCATGATGATTTTTATTATGAATTTATTTTGCTACATTGTGCATATCGTCTCCTTTCTTGCCCAAGGACGTGTATAAGAAATGTATATAATGCACAAAAAATGTTGGAATTATTTGTAAAAAACTTTCCCATTGTTTTTGGTGAAAGCAGCGTCACACAACATCCATGGACTATTCCATTGAAGTGAGTGTGTTAGGGAACATGGTTCTTGTATTAATTTTTCTGGATATCCCTTTGAAAATTATATCCAAATTTTAAAAAAGTACGTTAAAATTTTAAATTTTTATTTTATTATATTTTCAAAAATTTATTGAAAATTATTTCAATGTTTTCTTTTTTACTATAATTTTAAACGTTTTTTTATTCATACCAGTTATGAGTGAGCCAATAGTCAATTTTATTTTCAACTAGTTCATAAAAATCCGACTGGGATGTGAAACCGAATGTGATCAGTCAGTTTGTGAAGAATAACGACAATTTCTATTGTTCCCTTCAAAAACTCAAAAAGGGGCAATTGATTTTGCATCAACGATGGGTCTACCTAATCTTTTGATACTCCAAATCTATCGCATGTTTTTGATAATAAACCAAAATCAAATTTTTATTTTGTTTATAATCGTTGGGCAGGCATTTTGTACAAAAGACGGAATTTTTTGTAAGAACCCATATGAATATACTTGAGTCTACGACTAATATTTCGAAGTGTTATGACAAAATTAATAAAAAATAAAAACAGAAATAATTAGCTTTGGTGATGGGTATACTCGTAAAAGGAGCACTGAATTAGCCTATTTTAGATTCTTAATATGTAGTTAAATTAAATGCATCGAAAGCAAATTTTAATAAATATTTACGGTTCTTTCTTTACAGATTCAAAATTTACAATCTGCAATTTCAATCAGATGAAGTGCAACAGCGCATTACAGTTGATGGTCCACAGATGGGGAATTGGTTTGCAGTGGCCTTTGTTAGCTGGACAGATCCCAACAATGATCGTATTGAACAACAAGGTAAAATTAAACAACATACACACACATACACACACACGTCTGCAAACATAAACGGAAATAAAATGTAAATACATATGTATGTATATTTACTAGAAAAAAAAACGAATAATTCAAACCAGACATTTTAACATGTTCGAATCACACATGTAGAATAACTGAAATTTTTTAAATAACGTAAAGCCACCTTTATTAACACCTCCTATTTTCACACAAAAAAATTATATTAGTTTTAAATGGGGTCTTATTTTATTTAACAGAAATTTAACTGATGTCTGGATTTGCAAAAAATAATATTAATACAATTGTGAAAAAATAAAATAAATAATATTTTTGTTTGTTTTATTCAAATATTCCACGTTAAATTATTCGACTCGATTGCTCGAGCACATTATTCGAGTTAATGTATTCGAATGTAACTTAACATATTTTAAAGAAAAAATATTACAAAAACATTTTTTATTTTGACCAAAGAACTACTATTATCCTTACTTTAATTATATTTTTATTTGTAAGTCCTGTTTCACACTTATCAGTTCTAACTGTCAAGTCAAGTATTTTTCAATGAGAGAAGGAAAAAGATCATTCGGAACTGATGAGTGTGAAACAGGTCTAATTAATGGTGTTTTCTTTTCTGAAATAAAATGTTATACCTTTATTATGTACATTTTTATAATGTTTACCCCACATTTTAAAGATGTCGCATGTTTAATGGTCAGAATAGAACATAAAATCACAACAGTGTAACACTTTTTTCATGTACAGCTGTTTTTGTTTTTGTTAAAAAAGAAAAAGCCGATAGCTCCCTGGTAAGATCGTTTGAAATAAGACAATGAATATCTCTCAAAAATACCAATGGCATCTTCCCGACTAATACACAAATTCTTCTTAAACTATAAAAATTATATATATAAACATGCATTACATATATAAGAAGTAGGAGATATTGTCCTATAAAATTTGACATACATCAACTTCAGAGTATTCATTAATTACGTTCTCTACAAAGCCTTTCACTCGCGGTTGTGGATTTCTTTCCATAAACATATAAAATATTTTATCATCATCAGATGATGAAGATGAATCCAACAAGTCGTCCAAAATTTTTTCAGCACATAAAAAAGTAGTAATATTTTCAATTTTGTATATTTTTTTTTGTTTCTTAACCCAAGTACACATTCATAAACCAAACAAATGTCAACTGTTTTAGCGTGCGATTCTCCCCCTCTAAAAATACAAAGTGTGAAAGGTGCACCATTTTTTAAATTTATAGTGTGACATTTATAGAAAAGAACACACTACACTTTAGCAGTGTTGAATTTTTTTCAGAAGAGAACACAAAAAAATTAAAAAAAGGTGCGAAATGGGCAAAAACGTCTCACATTTTTGCCAGAAAAAAAAACGCCCTAAGATACATATACGAGTATGTAGAAATGCGTCTGCTTACAACCTTTGTATACAATCTAGGGTGTTCAAATGCGCAACATCCTTTTGTTTATTTATTTTTCGTTTTCAATAAATGTGTTGTTGTAGGTAGGTAGATAGGTAAAAATGCTGGTGTGAGTCATCCTCACACCCTCACCCAGAGACCAATACGGTCCATTGTGATGCGTTATTTAGAGATAGGAATAAAAGTAAGAAAGAAGGTGAAATAAAAAGCGAAAGCACAAGAAAAGAAAGGTATAGTAGAGTATAAAGAGAAGAAAGAAATCTTACAAAACCCTACTCAGACATATGTCCTCTACGTGTGCGATCAGCACCCAGTCTACCAGTCGGACTTCCTAAACATCGGCCACAACGTCCGTAAATAGTCAAAACTCCCATATAAGACCCTCTTCGTAATTCCCTCTAATAGGTGATATCTCTCATATAGCGCCCATATCTGAAAAACTGTTTTATTGATATACTGGGTGTAGGGTATTATATCACTCAGAATATTATTACAGTAACGGACTGTAGTTTATTTAGGAAGTATTCCATGCAGTTGTTTTTAACTAAATAAACATTTAAAATTGTAAGAAAATTTATTTTTAACTGAATCTAACATTTATTCAAAAAACTAAGTGCACATTAATACGGATTTTCAGTTGCATTTGATATTGACAGTTGTTTACGTCAAATTATTTTGTATGTAAAATTAAATGAAACTGTAATTTAAAATAACTGAAAATTTACTTAAAAACCGATCTACTTATTTTCATTTCATTTTAACAAAAAGTTCATTTAATTTTAAATGTTAAAATAGCTGACTTAACTATCAAAAGAAAAAGTCACGACTTCCGTGAAAATAAAAGATTTTTTCTTTGTTTATGCTATTTTTACTATCAAAAATTAAACTGTGAATTCCGTAAAAACAAATGAATTTTCAGTCATTGTATATGTAATTTAACTACCAAAAATTGTTGCGTGTTCCTATGTTAAAATTCACATAATAATAATAATTCCCTATTCTATGTTGTAATTCTCAAACAGTCAATGTGAATTTTAATATAAGATATGTATAGATATTTTACGGAAGCTATGATATGATATGACCGACCCTTAGAAAATTAGTTCAAGTTATTTTCAGTTATTTTATGTATTTTACATATCAAAAAACTAACCACAAATTCCGTAAAATGAAAGGAATTTTTTAGTTAAAATACATAAAATAACTAACTAGTTAAATACATAAAATAACTAAAATACATTAAATAACTGAAAATTCTGTTGATTTTACGGAATTTGTGGTTAGTAAAATATATAAAATAACTGAAAATTCTTTTGATTTTACGGAATTTGTGGTTAGTTTTTCATTACTTAAGTAAAACAGAAATCACTGAAAAATCAGTTATATCTGCGGATTTTGGAATAAATTTTTCTATAGTAAAAATAGTAGAAACAAAGAAAAAATCATTTATTTTTACAGGTTAGATCAGTTAATTTTTTAACATTAAAAATTAACTGAACCTTTCATGTAATTTAAATGAAAAATGAGTTGACCGGTTTTTAAATGAATGTTCATTTATTTTAAATAACATTTTCAGTTAATTTTACCTACAAAATATTTTGAGTGATGGTCTTACTGGTTTATAATACCTTTATATATCAAGCAACGAAATGAAATGATGATACATTAAAAAACTAAAAACATTCGCACCATTCGTTCAGTATTCGTTGACCTGTTGAAGTATTTTTTTTATTTATTAATTTAATACTCTTTCCCTCACAAAAAAAAAATTACAATTATATTGTCATTAAATCATTTTTTATAAAATTCACAATTTTCCTGTTGAAAACGCATATATTTCTCTCATTCTTCACATCATTTGGTAGCATGTTATATAGTTTAAGGACCTTGTAAAATAAAGTGCGCTGTCCAGCTGCTGTTGATACCCACTGCATTCTGAAGTTGGTAGAATTGCGTAGATAATATGGTTGTATTTCACCAACACACTCCAATTATTCACACAGATATTGAGGTGCATTACCCATTTTCATTTTCTTTATGAAGTAAATTGTACTTAATTTCAGTCTCTGTTGAATATTCAGCCATTTTAGTGTGTCAAGCATGAGTTGAACTGACGTATACCTGTTGCATCTTAAAATAGCTCGCATTGCCCTGTTTTGCAGTTTTTTGTAGTCGTTCAGTTTGTAGATTTGTACAGCATGAAAATAAAATTGTGGATCCATATTCAAAATGTGGTTTTATTATAACATTATAAATGTTTATTGCCGTTAATGTTGACACTTTAGGTCTTAATCGTTTAAAAAACCTATCTTTTTTCCAATTTTCTTGGAAATAAATTCAATATGTTCCTTAAATTTTAAATGCTTGTCAATTACAAAACCGAGATATTTAATTTTTTCTACTTTTTCTATTTCTGTATTGTTTATTTTCGTCACAAGTTCACTGTTCATATTTATTTCCAATGCCTTTGTTTTATTTTCATTTAATTTCAGTTTATTCATTTTTAATCATTGGTCTATATTCGATAAGTCATGCACTACATTTTCGTGGCATTGTGTATTATTTTCTGCCTCACTAAAAATCAGAGTATCGTCAGCATATAACACTATTTCACATTTCTCTATTATGTTTGGCATATCATTAATGTAAATTTTAAATAATAGTGCACCTAATATTGATCATTTAGGAACACCAAAGTCATTGTTAATTGCATTTGATTTAACACCATTCACCTTTGTTACTTGTCTTCTGTTCGTTAAATACGATTCAAACCATTTAAGTTCCTTATCACGAATTCCATATAAATATACAGCCCAATCATGAATAAAAATTCCGCGGGAGTTTTTTCCCCTTTTCTCATTTTTCTTGTTTAAATTCAATGTTAAAAAAATAAAAAAGGAAAAAACTCCCGCGGAATTTTTATTCATGATTGGGCTGATAATGTTTGTACAAGTATTCCTCTGTCTATCGTTTCAAAGGCTCTTTTAAAGTCTAAAAAAATTGCCAAAGTTTTGTTGTTTCTCTCAATTTTTTTCCACCTGTTTATTATATAATTCACCGCCGTTTCGCACGAAAAGTTTTTACGGAAACCTGATTGATATTTTAAGAAAAGTCCGTTTCTTTTCATATAATTTTCTAACTGCATTTTCACCACTTTTTCAATTATTTTTTCGCACGTTTTTAGTTTATTTATCGGCCGATATTCTTCACATTTTCGCGTATTTTCTCAACGGGAGTCACTCACCATTGTCTCCTTCCACGAGTCAGGAAATATTCCCGTTTTTAAAGAATCATTTACTATACGTAATATTGCACCTCCCACAAGATTCCAATTGTATAGTATAATCTTGATCGTCACTTTATTAAAGTCCGGCTTATTTTACATAATTTTGCACACCTCTTTAAGTTCGTTTATACTTATTTCCTTAAAACTAAACTTAGAATTTGTTGCAGGTACATGACTTATATATTGCACATTTTGTATACTATCTCTAATTCCGCTTACACTATCCACAAAAAATACTTGCCTTGACGAGTCAGAATTATAGAAGTGAAAACGGACTAAGATATTATAAAAATATTACACAAGTTGTGTTTGACATTATATTTTTTGTGATTTGTTATGTAAAAAGTTAAAATTTATGTATTTTGATATGTATTGTACAAGAGACTATAGAGCAATTCCATATGAAAACGATCAAAATTGGCAAATTTTTGGACGACCCCTCTCCGATTTTAAAATAAATAGTCTCAATCGATTGCCCAACAAAAAATAATGTACCTACATATTTTTTTTTTTATAGTGACTGGTTTAGTGGTGGTGTACACCACTGTCTGTGACAAAATTGAAGAATTCTTCATAAGGGACCTCATTGAAAGTTGTTTTAAAAAAAAACTACTAAAGCGATCGCAACGAGTGATAGCTCGTTGGAAAGGTATTGAATCAGGCTTCAATTGAAAAATAAAATTTTCCTAATTTTTCTTAGAAATTTACCTTTAAATTTTCCCATGAAAATTAAATTTTCCGATTTTCTACAGAAGCTCCTAAATTTTCCGGCTAATTTTTTTTTTTGGATTCCTCATACTTTTTGCTTTAAGAATCAGCAATAAAAAAATCGGCCCCGACTCCTTGTTTGGACAGGAGAAGAGCATTTAAGAGACCACCTTGTTAAAAATACGTTTTAAAAATTATTTTACAGTTAAAAATACATTTATGAAGAAAAAATCTTTCTTATTTTGCTGCTTATACTTAATTACAATATTTATTAAAAATTTCAATTGTCTTGGCATCATTATAAAAGTAACTTTAAATTTAGCACGTCGCACAGTGGCTGAAAATCGTTTTTCATTGGCCAAAAGTCGAATTTTTTTTTGTCACCGATTTTTAAAATTTTGGAGCTAATATATCCATATTAAGGTAGCCAAAAAATTAGGTTAAACTACTAATAATTGTGGGCGTGGCATGCTGTCAAACTCAACTGTTTTTTTAATTTCAGAAAAAGGTGTTTTTTATTTGTTTTTTGTCAAAAATAAATGGTTACTACTCGCAAGCTATCATCGATAATGGCCTGCGGTCTTTTTTATAATGTTGGTAGGATTATAGACTTTAGTTGTTGTAAGTGGTTACCGCTCTAGAGTTTATTATTAGGGGCGTTCTGAAATATTTCTGAAACTACTATATTTTTCTGAAATTTAAAATTTAGTGGAATAGAACTTCTAGGCAACAAAAGGGAACAAGAAACGTATACCACCCGAAGAAAGGTGAAAGTGTCTTCTTTAATCCTATATATACTTTTGCACCCGCCACGACCCGCCGGTAGAACACTTTTTTAATTTTAATGAAATTACTCTAAAAAAATTCAAATTACGATAATTTAAACAGCCCTATAATTACTCGTATACAATGGTGTATTAAATTTTCACTTTTTCGCCTAAAGGTTTATGTTTCTTTACTTTAGACTACGTAAAACTAAAAGGTTTTAAAGGGAAAGGGTTTTATGGCTTTGTTTTGATTAGCAAAAATAATAAGTCATAAAAATATCACAATAGGTTCTACAGTAAACATATGATCTCTTTCTAATATACCTGTTATCAACTGTTAGGGTCAACCAAAGTCATAAACAATTTTATAATAATAATCGCGACATTAAACCACTAAAGAAAAAAAAAACCCAATATTGGCCAGATACTAATTAGTTTTACCTGATATTAACCCTTTCGGCCGCACTTGAATTTAGCTGTGACTACCAAGAGCATCACATATTTTTTCATGACTTTTTACTGTGGATCAAATGACGACATATGGAACATATACTAAAAATCAGTTATGATTTGGATTTCGGGTCTTCAGGATCCATAAGAAACAATGGAACCAACAAAGAGTTAAGAAGTTCAAAAAAGAAACATGTTCAAGATGAATATCGCAAATTTGGATTAATTATAGATCAGCCAAAACAAGGGCCAGGCAATACAAATGATGACAATACCGCACGAAGATTCTTTTCAGATCCAGAAACAGCATCTGAAATAACAGGAGTGGATTTAAACCTTATTTTCAGATTTAAAATAATCCTAGAATTACTTGCGTGCAATGAAGAAATTGACGCTAGACAATTTGGAGATTATGCTAAGGAAACTGCAAAAATATATACAACCAACTACCCATAGAAAAATATGTCTGCAACAGTTCACAAAATCCTTTATCATGGAGAAGATATCATTAAATATCATTTGGTGCCTCTTGGAGATCTATCAGAGGAGGCTCAGGAAAAAAGGAACAAGGATTACAGATTTTATAGAGAGCACAACACTAGAAAAATTTCATGAAATTCCACAAATGAATATCTATTTAATATATTATTGGCAACATCAGATCCGTTCATATCCAATATTCGAAATCAATGGAAAGTGGAACATCGGGATTAGATGAAGAAGCCAAAAAACTACTAAAGAACAGAAATAGCGCAGAACAAAATATAGAATATTTGCCATCAATATTTGTTTCAAATGAATAATAATTATAATTGCCTTCATTGTTATTTAAGTACGAAAAACATAGTATTAGTAAATAATTCTTTAAAAAAAACCGACTTCAAAATTTCGGCCAAATAAAATGTTGGATTAATTTTCAAAAATGTTTAATATAACTAATGTTGTTGCACTTTTTTGATTGAAAGAAAGAATTTTGAAAATCTTGTTAATTTTCTAAAAAATCGGTTTATGCTAAATCTATAATGTTTTCCCATTAACAGAGCTAAATTTTGACACCCATATTCGATATATTCTTAAAAATCGGTTTATGCCATACATCCCCGATATATCTCAATCAATTTCTGAAATTTTAATTTTTTTACCTTAAATATATTTTTCTGCAAGCCAAAATTAAAATTTCAGAAATTGATTGAGATATATCGGGGATATATAGCATAAACCGATTTTTAAGAATATATCGAATATGGGTGTCAAAATTTAGCTCTGTTAAATAAATTAGCTCTTCCAAATAAAAAATTTATTTTTAAAATTGATTCATAAATCACGAAGTTATTCAACAATTTATAAGAGAAGCACAGAAAAAATATAGATACCGGTAAATAAAAAACCGTATGTCCGTCCGATCTTCATAAAAATTAAATGGGACCCACCTGCAAGCAAACCCTTTCAAACAAAAAAATTAAAATTGGTTCAGAAATGGTTATCGTGGAACAAACATAAAAACAGCAACATACCATTCGAATTGATAACCTCCTCCTTTTTGAAGACGGTTAAAAATAATAATAAATAGAACCTACTATTTTTACAAATGCTAATAAAATCTATTGCAGTTTTTATTTTTAAAATGTTTTTTAAAATTATCAAATCTGACAACAAAAAAGAATAAATTTTTCTGTAGTAACAGCGAAATCTCCAGTGAATTTTACTATTTTTTTTTAGTGTAAACATTTTTTTGAGTGTAAAATTTTTTTTCCATTATCACAAAAAATAATTATAATTATTATTAAGTTCCAAATATTAAATTTTTTAATATGTAAATAAAAAAAGTAAACCCATATTTCACTCCAAAAGTTAAAAAAAATCAAAAGTTCAACTTTGACCTAGAAGTCCTTAAAAAGTCATCAATCAATTTTAATGTAATTAAAACTGAGCCAAGCTGAACTAAATATCTATCCATTAAAAAAAAAATTACTTCAATATTTTGATCGGTTCAAAAGTTACAGAATTTTGGCCAACGAAAAACGATTTTCAGCCACTGTGCGTCGGCAGACGAAGAGTACCGCTTTACATTAATTGACATATCAGAAATATTTGGTATGAAGCAATGAAACTTTTGCGTTCCAGTTATAGTTTTGACATTATTATATCTGTTTTGAATTCGTCGCTCCATGGCATCGTGTTCTTTTTGAGTACATAAAACTGTGTTAATGGCAATTTCCTTGCTTTGAATCCACGAAAACAAATGTTGTACATTTAAGATCTGGTCAGTATATGGCCTTTGCAAACTTGCCTTAGTCGCCATGCGTTTTAGGGTTCCCCCTAACGCATCGCATGGGCCCTTACCGTGGGACGTCGCGAAAAAGTGCCACTCGACCTTGCAGTTTTGTTCTTCTTCAATTATGCAAAGATTGTAAAAATTTTTTTTATTCTTGTACTGAGAAGCCGCGCCGTCTGAGAAAAACGTTAATTTGTCGATTGCATCGAATTTTGATCTTAAGAATTCAAACAGTTTCATTTGAAATAAATAAACGGACACATAATTATGAGCTAAACTCTCCGCGACAACAACAAGGTTTACGGTCTGTAGTTCGTTATGTTCGTTTTTGAAATAAATGCAAAAAGGATGCACCGTGCACTGGTCGTTTGCCCAGTGATAAGCCTGAATTTCATCCTGAACGAGAAAAGTGTAATTCTCGGCAAAGTCGCTTATCACAATAAATTCATTTTGGGCTAATTTCTCCTTACTTTCCTTTAGAAATTTCGATTGCATCTCGGATATGAAATGGTGCGCCTTCAGTTCATTCAACTTGAATCCGAATTCCTCGATGAATTCCGGAATCTGCTTTACCACGGTCTCAAGGGAGCATCTGCCGCTGCTAATTATCCACTGTTTGAAATGCACCTCCTGAATTAACAGCTGTTCAAACTTTTCCGCCAAATATTGCTCTAGCTCGTCAATCTTCGGACAATTGTCGCATTTGGACAGATGACAATTTTCCGTGGGGTATGCGCACAACGACTTCGACAGTAGGTCCCTATATGTTTCAATTTCACCGTGAAATACTTTCAATTTCTTGCATGGAAAGAAAATTAATTTGATGTTTTGATGAAACATGCAAACGCAGACTGAATGCGTTCCGTGCCTGTCTAATGCCAGCACGCATTCTTTTGGTCGTAGGATGGCAAACTTAGAAAATCCCACTTTTTCTGCTGGGTATTTCTCATTGAACTGATGGTATGCTTCGGATAGATTACATAATAATAATCTGCGCTGCTTGTGTACTTTTTCTCCATCTTCACGTGTGATAACATAGTCACGTGTACCTGGGCAGGCGCGGCTGTTGTCATCATTGCAGTAAAAATCTTGAATCAATTTCACCGTTGCTTCGCTGAGGGTCCTTGAGCCAAATTTCTTGGTGGGAGTCGCCAATATGCCCTTCTGTCGAACTAATTCTTTGCTTCTTCTCGCGATGTAAAAAGATGTTTGAAACTGTTCAGAAATCTTGCGTATAGACCATGATTGAGGCAGCACAGATAAAATGAGATATTTCTCCGATATATCTCAATCAATTTCTGAAATTTTAATTTTTTTACCTTAAATATATTTTTCTGCAAGCCAAAATTAAAATTTCAGAAATTGATTGAGATATATCGGGGATATATAGCATAAACCGATTTTTAAGAATATATCGAATATGGGTGTCAAAATTTAGCTCTGTTAAATAAATTAGCTCTTCCAAATAAAAAATTTATTTTTAAAATTGATTCATAAATCACGAAGTTATTCAACAATTTATAAGAGAAGCACAGAAAAAATATAGATACCGGTAAATAAAAAACCGTATGTCCGTCCGATCTTCATAAAAATTAAATGGGACCCACCTGCAAGCAAACCCTTTCAAACAAAAAAATTAAAATTGGTTCAGAAATGGTTATCGTGGAACAAACATAAAAACAGCAACATACCATTCGAATTGATAACCTCCTCCTTTTTGAAGACGGTTAAAAATAATAATAAATAGAACCTACTATTTTTACAAATGCTAATAAAATCTATTGCAGTTTTTATTTTTAAAATGTTTTTTAAAATTATCAAATCTGACAACAAAAAAGAATAAATTTTTCTGTAGTAACAGCAAAATCTCCAGTGAATTTTACTATTTTTTTTTAGTGTAAACATTTTTTTGAGTGTAAAATTTTTTTTGAATGTAACATTAAAAAAATTCCATTATCACAAAAAATAATTATAATTATTATTAAGTTCCAAATATTAAATTTTTTAATATGTAAATAAAAAAAGTAAACCCATATTTCACTCCAAAAGTTAAAAAAAATCAAAAGTTCAACTTTGACCTAGAAGTCCTTAAAAAGTCATCAATCAATTTTAATGTAATTAAAACTGAGCCAAGCTGAACTAAATATCTATCCATTAAAAAAAAAATTACTTCAATATTTTGATCGGTTCAAAAGTTACAGAATTTTGGCCAACGAAAAACGATTTTCAGCCACTGTGCGTCGGCAGACGAAGAGTACCGCTTTACATTAATTGACATATCAGAAATATTTGGTATGAAGCAATGAAACTTTTGCGTTCCAGTTATAGTTTTGACATTATTATATCTGTTTTGAATTCGTCGCTCCATGGCATCGTGTTCTTTTTGAGTGCATAAAACTGTGTTAATGGCAATTTCCTTGCTTTGAATCCACGAAAACAAATGTTGTACATTTAAGATCTGGTCAGTATATGGCCTTTGCAAACTTGCCTTAGTCGCCATGCGTTTTAGGGTTCCCCCTAACGCATCGCATGGGCCCTTACCGTGGGACGTCGCGAAAAAGTGCCACTCGACCTTGCAGTTTTGTTCTTCTTCAATTATGCAAAGATTGTAAAAATTTTTTTTATTCTTGTACTGAGAAGCCGCGCCGTCTGAGAAAAACGTTACTTTGTCGATTGCATCGAATTTTGATCTTAAGAATTCAAACAGTTTCATTTGAAATAAATAAACGGACACATAATTATGAGCTAAACTCTCCGCGACAACAACAAGGTTTACGGTCTGTAGTTCGTTATGTTCGTTTTTGAAATAAATGCAAAAAGGATGCACCGTGCACTGGTCGTTTGCCCAGTGATAAGCCTGAATTTCATCCTGAACGAGAAAAGTGTAATTCTCGGCAAAGTCGCTTATCACAATAAATTCATTTTGGGCTAATTTCTCCTTACTTTCCTTTAGAAATTTCGATTGCATCTCGGATATGAAATGGTGCGCCTTCAGTTCATTCAACTTGAATCCGAATTCCTCGATGAATTCCGGAATCTGCTTTACCACGGTCTCAAGGGAGCATCTGCCGCTGCTAATTATCCACTGTTTGAAATGCACCTCCTGAATTAACAGCTGTTCAAACTTTTCCGCCAAATATTGCTCTAGCTCGTCAATCTTCGGACAATTGTCGCATTTGGACAGATGACAATTTTCCGTGGGGTATGCGCACAACGACTTCGACAGGAGGTCCCTATATGTTTCAATTTCACCGTGAAATACTTTCAATTTCTTGCATGGAAAGAAAATTAATTTGATGTTTTGATGAAACATGCAAACGCAGACTGAATGCGTTCCGTGCCTGTCTAATGCCAGCACGCATTCTTTTGGTCGTAGGATGGCAAACTTAGAAAATCCCACTTTTTCTGCTGGGTATTTCTCATTGAACTGATGGTATGCTTCGGATAGATTACATAATAATAATCTGCGCTGCTTGTGTACTTTTTCTCCATCTTCACGTGTGATAACATAGTCACGTGTACCTGGGCAGGCGCGGCTGTTGTCATCATTGCAGTAAAAATCTTGAATCAATTTCACCGTTGCTTCGCTGAGGGTCCTTGAGCCAAATTTCTTGGTGGGAGTCGCCAATATGCCCTTCTGTCGAACTAATTCTTTGCTTCTTCTCGCGATGTAAAAAGATGTTTGAAACTGTTCAGAAATCTTGCGTATAGACCATGATTGAGGCAGCACAGATAAAATGAGATATTTCTCCGGAAAAGTGGTTGCTAAATTGAATTTTCTTTTCAACTGCTCAATCATTTGTTTGCCGTCATCAACGTCATCTGCTTGACTGCATTCGTTATCAGAGCCTTCATCAAATATTGTCGCGATTGCACTCATAACCTTGCCTTTTTTCTCTTTCCTGTATGTTTCACTTCGCAACTTTCTTTTTCTAATAGGCGTTTCACCTAAAGTGGTAATAGCCTCATTCAAAGGACTCAAAGACATATTGACCATCGGAATGTCTGCCTCACTATCAGATGAAACATTTTGTTCACTTGTCATTTCACTCTCGGATTGTGGCTGCATTTGTTTCAATGCATTTGCTTGTTGAGACAAATCGATTTTACACTTGGGGCAAATGAATTCTGCTTCTTCACCGCATTGTATATTTAATTTATTCATGTATCGCTTCGAAACACCAGTTAATTTTAATACTTTTATCTTTTTCGAACGATGTCCACTCTTGTTAAACGGATTGCAGCAAAATTTATTCATTTTACTTTAAATTGTCTTTACAGCTTCACTCTTTACTTTACAAAAAAACACTTTAACACTTTTACGTTTAGTATTGAACTGAAATTTGACTCAGAGTGTGTGAAGTATTTATATTTATTTTTTGTTAAAAAATAGGTAAAAAAATAAGCGATATTTGCTTTTCTTTAATAGGAAAATTTGCGTGAACTACTGTCATAAAATGTTTTTTAAAGAGGGACTTAATTGGTTACTGCCAATAAGCCGACCACAGGTCATAAAATGTTTTGTAAATTTTTTAAATTACCAGGTAATAAATATTTCCCCATATTTATGGAAAATCCGTGTTTTATGACTTGTTTCTGCACGTGTCATTTTAGGCGAAATATTTATTACCTGGTAATTTAAAAAATTTACAAAACATTTTATGACCTGTAGCCTCAGTCGGGTTTGGTGTGCCATTACATGCCACTGCTGCTATTATCCATGGATTTATGGCCGATCTTGTGAAGGCAGGCAGACCATATTCACTACACACTCAACTTGGGGCTCTTAAAAAAAAATTGATTTTTTCTTCATAAATGTATTTTTAACTGTAAAATAATTTTTAAAACGTATTTTTAACAAGGTGGTCTCTTAAATGCTCTTCTCATGTCCAAACAAGGAGTCGGGGCCGATTTTTTTATTGCTGATTCTTAAAGCAAAAAGTATGAGGAATCCAAAAAAAAAATTAGCCGGAAAATTTAGGAGCTTCTGTGGAAAATCGGAAAATTTAATTTTCATGGGAAAATTTAAAGGTAAATTTCTAAGAAAAATTAGAAAAATTTTATTTTTCAATTAAAGCCTGATTCAATACCTTTCGTACCACTCGTTGCGATCGCTTTAGTAGTTTTTTTTTTAAACAACTTTCAATGAGGTCCCTTATGAAGAATTCTTCAATTTTGTCACAGACAGTGGTGTACACCACCACTAAATCAGTCACTATAAAAAAAAAAAAAAAATATGTAGGTACATTATTTTTTGCTGGGCAATCGATTGAGACTATTTATTTTAAAATCGGAGAGGGGTCGTCCAAAAGGTGATCGCTTTCATATGGAATTGCTCTATATAAAATTGAATTTTTATGTTTTCGTTTAAATAAAAATTTCAAAATACTATTAGAAATAGTGACTTTATTTTTCCGATTTTTTTTTTTGACGATTTTTAAAATTCGAAATGACGATTTTTTTTCTTTTTTATCGGGATTTTGACGATTTTTTCCGAAATTCATCTGGCAGCCCTGCTCGTCACACATAAATCTTATAAAATTCTTGCTCTCAAGAATTCCAATTGAATATTGGTCAAGACCTGAACATTTTGATGCACAATGGTACATCTTTCCACACACTCCACTACATTGGATTCCCGTTTCACCTCTTATCGTTGCCCTGCACTTACTGCACTCGGCAGGCATTGCAAGACAATATAATGAAATCAATAAAATCAAATAAAAAAGTGTTTTTCTCTTTTATTTTTAACAAACTTCCGTTTCAAATATCACAAAATATCTTATTTATTGCTTCACAATAGTCTAGTTTATTATTAAAACCAAAAAAATATTTTATTTTTATCAATTTGCGGAGCTCTCATAAAAATACGTCTCGATCGATCAGCAATTTGTTTTAAAAACTGAAATTTTAAAAAAATAAAAAATTTATGTATTTGTGTATAGTTTTAGCCTACTGATATGTTTTTTAGTATGTACTTTAAATAATACAGCACGCAGAATTTTTGGAAAAAGTAAATAACCATTATAAAAAAAATCAAAAAGTAAAATTTGAATTTGAACTTTTCATTCAATAAGCATTACAAACATTCGTACCATTCGTTGTGTATCCGTTGCTTTTGTGAGTATTAGGTGACATTAGTAGAAGACATGCAATGCAATGCATGGTATTCAGCATACTTTATTTTTTTGAATGGTGTCATGTATTGCTTTTCTCAAATGATGTGAATTGACAACAACATGCTCACATTTCGTGATTGCATTCGAAAGCAGTCTCTTTAACATAGTAGCAGATTATCTGTACAATATAATTTTATTACACGAGACGGAATTCCAAATAACAGCTGTTGTACCTCAGGACTCCGTACTAGGATCATTCCCCTGGAATGTGATGTACGATGAGCTATTGACCTTAAATCTACAAAAAGAAGCAGAACTAATAGGATATGCAGATGTCATCGCTCTCGTTTTAAACCAACAAACTGCTGAACAGATGAACCGCAGCTAGCAATGCCAAAAACAGAGGCAATACTTGTGGCAGATCGAAGAGTCTTTAAAATATCGAAGATCCGACTTGAAGATAGTAAGATTCCCTTCAAATGAAACTTGTGCTATCTAGATGTACAATTGGATGACAAAATTAGCTTTGAATAACATTCGTGACAAGACTATGCCAACAGCAAACTGGCTGTATCAGAATAATGCCAAACTGTGGCGGTCCTAAAAGGCAAATAAGGAAAATAATAAGCAGCCTAGTGCACTTTCAACTTCTACATGCTGCCCAAACATTCACCAGGGCATTGAAATTGAAGTACAACTTAAGGGAATTACAGAAACCACAATGAAGAGAATTATCAGAGACAACCTAATTAGCAAATGACAAGAACGTTGGAACCAAGGAGCAAATGAAAGATGGACATACAACCTGATCCAACAACCTAACTCATGCGGAGCGATAGAGGAGGATGCAAACATATACTTTGCAAGCTTTAAATAATACCTTAGGTGAAACCTTAAAACCTAAAAATATGGTGAACGTAATTAAGAAAATTCATGGAAATCGTGTTAATAATTCATCACTAAAATAATGAAGGAGAGGTGCGTAGTAGTTACGAACCTCCTTACATAGTAAGGAGGACGTAGAAATAATACTGAAAAAATACTCATCCTGATGAAATGCTGAAGTAATCCTAGGGTTTTGTTAGTAGAGTTATCCACTGGAGTGGGTAAGTAGGAGTGGGCCCACGGACATAACAAAAAAAAAAAAAAAAAAAACGTACATACATGCATGAACAGAAAACATCAGCTGCAGTCTTATGAAAAGTGAAAATAAAAACATTCTTTAAGACATCCCAAAACAAGCAACACAACAAAACACAGAAAAACAACATTTCGCAGCAGTTGCTGCAGCAGTATTTATTATCATAAACAGTGTTGCCAAAACTTCATGACTAAAAATGGCCAAATCTTTGTATAAAAATGGCTAAACATTATTGAATTAAAAACTCTGATGAATTAAACAAAAATCAAAAATAATTCATATTTTATTGTCTTATAGAAATAATTACACAAGAGATCATATTTTCCTTTTAGTTTTTATATAACAAAACAAAGATAAAAGTTTTTAAATAGTTCATAAATAACTATAAAAATTATTTATTTGTTTAAGACAATTTTTTACTCCCTTTACAATGTTATCGGCTGTGCCACCTTTCAGTTTTTCAATGTTTAGAAATGTGTATACAATTTTACGTTATGGTTAAACCTAAATATTTTTATACAAACAATTAATATAAACAATAATAAAATACAATACATATCAAAAATGTTGGTCAATGTAACATCACTAGATTCCTTTATTAAAATACTATAATAGCTATCCCCAATATCTTTCATAAGGTCTTCATTAAAATGAGGATCCAGAACATTTTTAATGATATTGCTACATTTAATCCTATGTACTTTTAGAGCAGTGCAGTTAAATTTACTCTTACAAAGTTCTCCTAAGTGATTGATCGTGACAATATACATAGCTGTGGACTGCTAAGAACATACCGTTGGTCTCATGTAGAAAGGCCCTAACTCGCTATTTTTTCGAAATTAGTTTTTTTTTGCGATTCCAATGCATTTAACGCAAATACACCTCCTCACAAAAATTTATTGCAATAGTGTAAAAAATAACGCTTTTATAAGCAGTTGTACAAAACAAGTTACATGATGAATATTACAGTTTCTATTATGTTTTTACCTTCTCCTGTAAAGTTTCAAATATGCGAGTTAGGGCCTTTCTACATGAGACCATCGATACATAAAGAGGCTTCTTGCTTTTGTAGATTTAAGCAATTAGGTTTGAAGGGCAACAGGTTAGTTCCGGACACACTTCCAACAGCATTTACATACATATATGCTTTCTGGTATCGGCGTGGTTGTTAAGGTTGAAATATTTTGCATTAATTTCACATTTGCAAAATTTACAGTAGGCCTTTTCAGTGTTTTTGCATTCTTGTATCTAATCTTTAACTTTTGGATTATTAAGCCACTCTTTCCTAAATGCTTGTTTGTACTTCTTATCCAAATCTAGCTTTTTTAATGTTTCTATATACTTATAGCTAATACACATTTTCCCCCTTTCTTAATATTTGGAAGTAAAGCTAGATTTACACGATTGAAATTTTCTTCAAAATTGCTCTTCAAAATGCTTCAAACTCGTGCTTTTTAATTACAACTAGCAGTGCAAGTGTTCACTAATAGCGTTTTTTTGTGCACTAATATGTATTTAATCATATCATAATTATGCATTTAACGTTAAACCGATTATTGATGTTAAATTTAATTAGTTTTTCTTTACATTTGTTCAGAAAACCCTAAAATTGTTGTCATATGAGAAAATGGATAAAAAATAGCTAAATAAAATGAAAAATGGCTAAAACAGTGGCTAAGAGCTAAATTCATTTTTTTATGGCTAAAAAGGATTGAAAATGGCTAAATTTAGCCATAAAAGAGCTAAATTGGCAACACTGATCATAAAGAAAACCATAGGAGATTTTGTTATACATATTTACTTAGTTAGTTTATTCTGGTGCACTGCATCATAATAACAGTGATAACGACAGAAATCCTCGGAATGTCTATTCACAGTCGCATATGGATTTTAACTTACATACATGCAACTATAGTAAGTAACCTTTTTAAAGTTAAAATAACGTGAACTTCATTACTTGAAATTACTTCTACATGGATTCCCATAACGACTACTTTAAGATTTTGTGTGATTTTTGTAATTTCACATTCAATTTATATGTATAAAGTTCACAATTTTATTAAATTATTAAATTGCAACTAGAGGTTTAGAATCTCTAAAATAAAGGTATTTTTTAACAGTCAGTATTTATAAATGAATTAAATATGCGTTAAAATTGCCTAAGAAACCTCTTCAATTACAAAAAATTGTTTAAAATGATAAATATTGTTTTTTGTGTGCTATGTAGACCTTTTATATTGTTAAAAATTGTTTACTTTATTAATTCGGCTTGAGGTAGCCATGTCCGTCTGTCTGTCTGTCTGTCTGTTGAAATCAATTTTCTGAAGTCCCCAGATATCTTTGGGATCCGAATTTTCAATAATTCTATCAGACATTCTTTCAAGAAGTTAGTTATTTACAATCAGCAAAATCCGTCCATAAATAACGGAGATATGACCAAAAATCCGAGACAACCTCTGAAAATTTCATCAAAAAAACTAAGTGTATTAATATTGTTACGAGTAATTTCATCAACAGATGGCATTGATCACACAAAGTGTATTAATATAATAATAACAAATAATATTATTATGCATCCACTACAAAGGTGAAGGGTATATAAGATTCGGCATAGCCGAATATAGCACTCTTACTTGTTTATTACAGATAATGTTTTTAAGTCTAATACATTGTATTAAAGTTTATAAACCATTAAATATTTCTTAAAATAAATGAACATATGATTATTCTGTCGGACTTTATTATTTCATAATTAAGCAAAATACAATAATACACCGACCGGTTTCGAATATTTTTATTTGCAAATTATTCGTCAAACCGCTTTTTTGTAAAGGTTACCTGTTTTTATTTATCACACGGAATGACATAAATATCCCATATACTGATACTGTTCTTACCTTGGTATTCACCTGGATAGATGACTTACTCCTATTGAAAGGCTTTAAAAATTGCCTTATTTACAATCGGTCCATAATTATAAATTGCTTTTATAAAATCTCACATTCGGAATATATATTAAACACGAATATACGAAAACGTTCAAATTTTTATAAATATACATATGTATAACTGCACACATTTAATGACACTGCCACCACAGTCGCCACACCTTGACGTTTTCAAAAATTAATGGTCAAATTTAGAAATCAGCATGAGAAAACACATTATAAAAAAAAAAAAAAAAAAAAAAACAATTTAAAAATGCACTACTGATGGAATGGTCGAATATTTTGCCGAGTATTCCACAAAAACTGGTCGCATCTATGCCAAATCATATTAAATCTGTTATATAAAAAAGCTTTCTTCTTTCACTACCTTTACTTCTCCAACCAATCCCCTTTCCAAAGAAAGTAACGCAATTTTATATAGCTAGGCATATTAATTGCCTGAGTGTTACTTCTCTTTTCAAAAAAAAAAAATAAAAATATTTAGATAATAAAGGATATCACACCAAATATTAAATCGCTATAATTCAAATTTAAGTTTTCGAAACCCATACATTCCTGCATAAAATAAGCTGTGACGTGGAAAAATTATCATTTTTTGTTTTTTTTTAGTTTTACATTTTTGCACTAAATATTTTTGTTTGTTAGACTATAACCAATTTCTTTTTTAAGATCCTGTTCGTTTTCTTTTTATGCAGCTTTGAAAACAAACAAATGCTGTGAGCCACTGTATCTTATCCTTTTTTTATAATATCATTTTTCACTAATGGAGAATAAGAAATATATTGGGCCAGTCGAATTATGTAAACCATTTATTAATTACATAAATTAAAAATTGTGAAATTGCAGACATTAGTTTTTTAAAAACTCTTGAAAATGGTAAACATATGTAGGTAATTTATTTAACAGCTAAAATTAAATAAAACAACTTAACTTGAATACGCTGTCCCAATCCATATAATTAGCGCTAAACCCGAATAACAAACACCGAATATGGATATTCTGAGCTTTTGTACTATTGCAGTCTTATCACATTAAGGTGAAGGGTATTTAATATTCGGCATAGCAGAATATAGTAGCACTATTACTTGTTTATTTTAAAACGATTCACTAACGAAGTAGCGAATAGACAGGTAGTAGTTACGAAACTGGTAGTTTGTTATAGGCCGCATAATAAATCGCACGATTAATGACAAAAACATTTAGTACTCCTCAAATAATATTTAATTCACTTCATTGATTGACATTGTATGTAATTCGAAATCAGATCTTTACTTCGCCCACGTTTATGGTATACACGTTAGTTTTTTAGTATACATATACGTAAACACATTTCCGAAACATTTTAGAGTTTATCGCAATTAAGAGCAATTACACACACATTTGATTATGGTCTCTAAACATTCCTTTTCATTACAGGTCTTGCTGCCTCATGTGACACATTGTTGTTGGCTGAAATGTCGGTATCACGTTTCCATCCGATTATCATAAATAATGGTCAAGTGCATAATAGCACTCTAACAAGCAACAGCGATGAGCAAAATACGACCACCAATAGCAATGACAGGTTACGAACTGCTGGGAATATACAACAACATCACAGCCATCAACAGGAGGATCAACTGCCACTGCAACAAAAACAACAACTGAATGTTATAAGCAATGTCAAAAACTCTAACAATTTAACTTTGTCTGACATTGATAGAAATGAAACAACTACAACAAGAACAACAGAAACAAATACAGCAGTACCTAAAATAGCTTCTACAACTGAAATGTACACGCAAATACCATCATCAAATTTGACCACCCAGTACCCAAACACTGCATCTGCATCTTCACCGTATACACATGCATCTGCAACGACCTCAAAATCATATAGTAAAATGAACATGAACAATAGAAGTACTTCCACTACAACCACAAACAATGAAATCATTTACAAATTCTATGTGCCTCGTCACATTGGGGTAGCCACTGCACGCATCACATTTGGCCAAGTGTGTTCACATTGTCCCGATGTCGGCTTTCATATACAGGCGAACGCTTTCCCCAGCATTGGGGCAGAGGCTGAGAAGAGTCATGAATGTAATTACATACACAGCACTATTATTAAACCAAACCAAACAGGAGAAATCTCTATTGAGTTTTATGTGCAACCCATGACTTGGCACTATGCCCTGCTCAAGTTTGTCAGCCAAACGGGTTTAACGGTTAATTCAGTTTTGGGTCAGACACGACCAGAAGCCAAACAAAATGAACAAGTGCGACTAAGAAACACTGAGCATTTGCATAGATTAAAGCGGCACGGGGATTCTGTTGCAACATCTGCAACGACCGAAAGTAATGAGACGACCACTTGGTACCATTTGCCATTTGTGATGCAAATTGATTACCATGAGCCATTGGACATAGACGAAAACAGTGGAAATGATTCCACCAGTGAAAATTATGAAACCGAGACAAGTTCTAATACAACGCAAACTAAAGGATCCAGCAACGTTTGGGATCCTAAGCTATTTCGCGACATGGAATTTTATCCACTCTTAAGACAAACTTATCGTGAGTTTTTCATGTACGACTATGATTTAGTGCCCGATGAAAATGGCACAGTACCAATGGTGTTAAATCTAACTGCCGGTATGCCGGCCGGATTTGCCTTTGAAGTGGGTGAAGTGTATGACATAGGCGGTACTTTATCCTTCGCAGTTTCCATGAAACATGGCAACAAAGCTTCAAACCCAGAGGCTGTCAAATCAATGCCTTCTATACCCAGCACGAGTGAACGCAGTGGAATTTTAGCGGAAAAACTCATAGGTAATCCCTATGTTGATTCAACAAACGACAATGATGGAGAAAACGGCAAGGGAAAATCAAAAAGTAAAAACTTGCCTCGAAGTAATCAAACAATTATTGTTTGCATGCATATTGGAGAACCTGGAGAGCCTACATGGCCCGATAAGTGTCGCTATGGCCGCCGATTGTTACCTGCATCGAGTATAGTCAATAACACGGACTCAAATACCAGTACAGGTCTAATTCATGTGCCTTTTCCTGAAAGTGGTAAATGGTATATCACCATGGGCCTATATTGCCATGGAGCCGAGACAGCATCTCGTGCAACTATCATCGATAGCGTTAAAGAATTTGTGAAGAAGTTTGCTCACATGTTGGTCTACATGCCACAGACATGTGCTTGTTCATCGAAACTACCACGATATCGGGACTGCGTCAATGACCCCAACTGCCTTGGTGCTATGAATGAAACTGAAACCCTTAAAATCAAAGAGTGCCTTATGGATTCAAAATGTACCTCAAATCATCTTGAGATGACACAGAAATTTGAGGTCCACCATAAATTCGCAACTGAGCAGCACTTTGCCCTCGATAATTGTAGCACTTCGGTGGTATTTACCATTTCGTCGAGCCCCTGTGTAGCAGGACGATGTGGTCGTTATGGTCGTTGCTATCATTACATGTCTGGTGGCTTCGTTTTCTCCACCTGTGTTTGCATGAAAGGCTACCGAGGTTGGGACTGTACGGAAGACTCGCAAGTACCTTCCAGCATATCTATTCTAATGGCCTCACTATTACTTACCCTCAGCAATCTATTGTTTTTCCCAAGTATTTACGTAGCCAGCCGCCGGCAATTCTACACCGAGGCCGTAATTTATTTCTTTGCCATGTTCTTCTCAATATTTTATCACGCCTGCGACTCTGGAGAGGACGAATACAGTTTTTGTTTAGTCAAAATCGGTGTGTTGCAATTTTGTGATTTCTACTGTGGACTACTGGCCATTTGGGTCACACTGGTGGCCATGTCTCACGTCCGACAACAATTTGTTTCACTTCTACATATGCTGGGAGCCATACTTCTGGCTTTTGGAACAGAGCTGAATAAACAAAGTCTCTGGGTGTTTCTCGCACCTGCTCTTACGGGTATTTGCCTTATATCGGCCAGCTGGGGAATGCGTTGTTACAAGTCTCGCAAGTGGTTTCCGTCTCGTCGATATTTAACGGTCTACATGCCATTGGGTACAGTTCTTGTGATGGTGGGTCTAGTTTGTTATGCTTTCTTGCAAACAAAACAAAACTATCACATAGTCCATTCCGTTTGGCACATGGTAATGGCATTGAGCATCTTATGTCTCTTGCCCTCGCGTAAATCATTCATACCGAAATGCTAGCATTCGCCTTACACCCGCGAATTCTTGCTCACCGACCAGGAGTTCTACATGTGAACTTTAGCTCTACACTCTGGGTGGCTATAGCAAAGTTATACGAAACTATGACCAAGATTGCGACCATTTGTTGTATCCATTCGCCCACACTGCAACATCACCATCGAAGCCGTCGTCATAGTATAGATCTAGTTGTAGTTATTAATCTAAGAAACTTTATCATCTACTATTATATTTACTTACTGGTTAAAGATAAATATATAGAATAAATATATAGAAAACTAATTCGGCTGTGCCGAATCATACCCTTCACCTTAGTAAAAAGAAAAATTTAAATATGATTTTTTAAGAAAAGCGGTTATTTGATAAAATAAAAATAATTGTTTACTGATGTTCAATAGAAAATTGATGTATAATACATGCCCATTAGGTTTTTGCAAAAGACAGACAAAAGGATCGTTTGTGGAATTTCTAAACATATACCTAGTTTGTGTTTTCAATCAAAGATTATATGAATTCTGAAAAAAACCTTACTCTGAAAGATTCGAGCTTATCTTTATTTGAAATTATAATTTATTGAGCTTAAGGTCAGATTTTTATCAGCCCAATCATGAATAAAAATTCGGCGGGAATTTTGTTTCCCTTTTCCCATTTTTCCCATTCAAATTCAATGTTAAAAAAATAAAAAGGGGAAAAAACTCCTGCAGATTTTTTATTCATGATTGGGCTGTATAAATCGTATTTTCATCGTATTTTCAGGGAAACAATTTAAATATATAAATAAAAAAACCGATAATAATTCTCGACTTTTATCTTTCATTTATCAATTTATTGCTAATAGGCTCCAAATTTTATTCTACTCGTATTTTAATGATTTGTAATTGAAAACTTTGTGCAATTATCAGTAAAAATTAATTCAAACTCGTGAATTACTACTTACAACATATTTTGAAATCCATTTTAGACCTATAGTTTCTAGGACAAAGTTGCTTACAATTCTTCGTCGAATCATTTTCTACATGGTGAAGGGTATAATTAAAAGAATATTAGTTACTAACACAATTAATGTTAGATGGAATATTTGGAATATGTGTTGTACGAGGATGTCTCTAGATTTTAAATAGATACATATGTATGTAAGTATGTATAATACATACATGCGTTTGTAAATTATATTAAACGATAATCACTAGAGATGTATGTATGTAAGTGTAATAATGTATGTACTCGTATAGGTATGTTAATTATATAGTAAACATGTACATATAATTTATGTATGTGTAAGTAACTATAAATACAGACAAAATTACATATATATTATAGCAATAATAATACATATATTTTATTAACAAATAAATATGTATATAACTGACTAAATTAATAAGTAGATGATGAATTTGAAGAAGAGAAAAGAAATATACATATAGGTAGATATATACATATACATACATATAAACATAGTATAATAGATCAAATGAAAACACATACATATTCGAAATTTATTTTTTTATTTACAAATTTCTTAAGCGCATATTGAAGGTTCCGATCCTGTCTCACACGTTCGCTAATAAAAATAATATGTACATATGTACATTAATTTAATGAAATAAATGCTGGTTTGAGCATATGCATTTTTATGCAGATATACAAAGGAATAAATTCAGTCATTTTTTTTTTATCAATTTGTTTCCAATGAAAGTTACATTAACCCTTAAGAATGCGGTAACATTTTAAAAGGTATTATTTTGATTCTGCCAATGTTTCTCCAACAAAGAGCTTATGTTCAAAAATCAAATTTGTCAGTCTTTTTTTTTTATTAAATAAACACAGATTGGTTATTAGAATTCCAACATTTCGCAGTAACATTTATATATTTGTAGAAGGAACTATATTACCACTCATTTAAAGGATCCTTATCTTTATTTATTGATTGAAATTTTTAAATTCTTCGTATACTTATTAGTAAGAAATTTTTCGATTATTCGAATGAAACAATATTGTTTCAAAAATAATAGGTTCTAAAGACCTATGTATGTATAGTGGTGGTCATATAATTAAAACATTCATCAGAACAGTAACTTATTCAATTTATTTTCTATTTATAAAAAGACAATAAAAATGTGTTCAATACTTAATTCTAAGCCTGACTGCTTTTATTTGCACCCAAAAGTGGATCAGAATCGTTTTTCATCGGCCAAAAATTCTGCTGACTGTACTTTGTGTCAGGCCATGAAGGTCACCAGCATCGTATTGACACTAAAAATAACCATATTTGATTTTAGATACAAAAACTTGTAGATCTGCTGATATTCCACACCCCCTGCGGTCTACTTCAATGGCTGTTTTAACTAACGCTACAATTTTCTTCACTGTTTCCTCGCTAAAGGGATATTTATATATGTAGTGGTTGTGTAGAAGGGAGAAGCCATCAGTCCTTTCTTTATAAATTCTGGCCCGATAATAGCTGCCCATTTGGTTTAGATACACGTTCTAAATAAAAAAAAAATCACATTAAAAAATATATAATTTTACCGATTCTTTTCAGTAAATTTCAAGTATCCATTTTTTTTGTAAAAATCCACCCAAAAATTCACAAAACTTTATTTTTTAAAACAGTGAAATATGTATTTTAACGTCACTTTAAAGTATGAAAGAGCTGCTTTAAATTATTTGATATGTATTACCATCGTAGGTAAAATTTGAATTATGTTTTAATTATATTGCCACTACTGCATATACAAGGTGGCGCAAAAGTAATCCTCCTATCAGAAAATGCTATAAACTTTGCGATTGGCCCCTAATGTCAGTTCTGTTTTGACATTTATGTAGTAGACACATGCGAAATACACGTTAATAAACAATGTTACGCTACACTGCTCCAGAACGCGGAATATTGCTGACTATTTATTTGACCAAAATTCGGTCGGTGACTTTGGCACAACGTGAATTTCGTCGCAGATTTCCTGGCCGTCCAGCGCCTACTGGTGAAATACTGCGACGTTTAGCCGCTCGCCTCGAAGAGACTGGGACAACACGAGATGCTGCCTGGCGTGGCAGACCCCGGAGTAGCCGTTCTGCAGAGAATATTGCTGCTGTAGCCGAGGATGTCATGGAAGCGCCGTCGACATCGACCAGACGACGTGCCAAGCAAATAATTTACATCGAATTTTGGTACAAGATTTGAAGATGTTGCCGTACAAAGTCCAGACGGTGCATCAGCTGTTAGCTGCTGACCGCCAATCGCGTCTAACATACGATCAAGCCATCCTTAATCACCACCAAGAGGAAGATGATTTTTCATCAAAAATAATCATGAGTGATGAGGCCCATTTCCGTCTTAGCGGGTACGTAAATAAGCAAAATTTACGCTTCTGGGGCACTGAAAATGCGCGTGTAACCCACGAAGAGCCATTACACCCGCTCAAAGTCACTGTATGGTGTGCTGTTTTCGCTGGAGGAGTCATCGGACCTTTTTGCTTCGAAGACGTCGCGGGCCAAACGGTTACTGTGAATGGTGAGCGCTACAGAGCAATGATCAACGAGTTCTTTTTGCCGCAACTTGATGAATTGGGATTGGAAAACATGTGGTTCCAACAGGACGGTGCAACGGCACACACTGCACGTGCCACAACCGATATGCTGAAGGATGCATTTCCCGGGCGCCTAATCTCCCGTTTTGGCGATTTGCACTAGCCAGCAAGATCGCCTGATTTAACCGCTCCAGACTTCTTTTTGTGGGGCTTTTTGAAGTCGCGGGTTTATGTCAACAAGCCTCAGACTCTTGCAGCTCTTTAAGACTGTGAATGTGAGGACCTATCGCCGGAAGTTTTGGCCAATGTAATGGAAAATGTCATAAAAAGGGGATCAAATGGCAATCAACTGTGGCGGCGGCCATTTACATGACATCATATTTTCGACTTTATGTAAAAAAAATTAAAAGACCAAATAAAAATAATCCACAAGAAGAATCAAATTTTTTTATTTTTTTTTAATTACAGCCAAAAAAACATCGGAAGTTTACTTTTGCGCCACCTTGTATTTTAGTAATAAGCAACGATAGTTGCTGTAAAACCAGCAATAATTAAGGTTTTGAACAAGAAATGCTAACTAAAATACTTAAGATTCATTTTACGAAAGATTTGCGATTTTTTCATTTGTAATTTTAAAGCTTTCATATTTTTCATTTATGAATGTATAAATAAACATTTGAAAAATGTTTGAAGAAATTTAATTTCTTGAGAATTATGTAAAGAAATAATTCAGTAACGTATGGGTACTAGGAGGAAAATAATAATTAGGATGATCCAGTCATTTCTTAAATTAAAGAAAGCAATAAAGAGAGCTGAGAAAGGGCTTGTTCCACATTTAGTAGATGTGTTAAAAATATTATTATCTATGCATTGTACGCATTTCCAAAATATGTAAAGTTAATGACGATATTGATGTCATTGATAAACTTCCAAAGGCTGGTAACTTTGCCACAAAAATAACAAATCGTTGGCAGATGACTATAAATAGTATAAATTTCTTTGAAAATCGCTCGAATAGGTGGAGAATTATTTAAAGCATTTATTTTGGCCAATACATCTACCTTAAACACGTATCCGCTACATGGACCCAAGCCATCAAAAGCCATTTTGGAACGGGCTACTAATTGACTTTGTAATCATTGTGATTGCTTTTAATTAACGGTGTCAACCGGGAAATCCCAAACCCTAATACCCATGCTTATGTACTTACTTATATCGAATTGGACTCAAGACTGCCAAACTGAAGTTCTATACAAATTGATTTCGTTTGTTTTTAATACTTTTAAATGAAGTAAAGTGAAGTATTGTCACGTTATTTTTTCAAAACAAAACATCTTTTTCCGAAACGTCAAGATATTTGAATTATCGAATCTGACATCCCTATATACCTACATATGTACATATATGTATGCATATTAATTGACATAAATAAAACTGATTTGCGTACTTTCAACATTTTATAGTCGCATATTCACATACATACATATATCATTAGATATAAATTTTGGATACAAATTAGAAATAGTTAATAAGAAAGAAAAAAAACGAATGAAATTTAAACTTTGATTCAAATAATTGAATTTAATATTTCAAATGTCTGCATATGAGTGTGTATGGATCCCTACTGCATGTAACAGCCATAGAAACTAAAAATGACTTGCAAAAGGTTTGTAATGCTTGAAACACCATACCATGCTACTAATACACATATTTACCAATATTGTATGTAGTATGTTGATGGTCGTAGCATGTCTCCTGAATTCTGAAGCTTTAGCATAAACTAACTACAACTAAGATGTACTAAATACAAACTATTTCTACTATCACTCACTACTACTTATAAAAATACTACTGTATATATTCGAAATTGAAATGCATTAATGTACATATTTGAATTAAAAAAATATGTACATAAGTATTTTGGAATAATAAAACTGTAATGAATCTGAAATATATTTTGTTCTAAAAATTGTTTTATTGCTTATTTATTAGGTAACGAAGTAAGTATCACATATTTTTGCAATTATTAAATTTACATATATTTAAGCATTTTATTATTTACAAAAAATTTATTTATTTAATATTTTAATATTGTTTATTTGTATTTAAGTTGCCTCTTTAATAGGAGGATTTATGTGGCCTGATATAATAACACCATCACCAATTACGGCTTACACCTAAATGAGACACGTCCAGGAAGATCCACCGATCTATACCTTCGTTTAGGAAACCGGACTCGAACTCAACTCCTGAGTTTAATGGCCTTCGCCAATATCCAAAATGAGTTTTGTTTGATACTCCACTACGACAAACTTATAGGTTAGACACGTATAACCAAAAAAAAAAAAAACTATCAGGCATGTTCTGAAAATCACTTTATTGTTCTGTGCACAAAAATGATTGAAATCTCGTGATTTAAAACCGGTCACCTAACACCCTAATGATTTCAAATCACTTAGAATTTTTCAAGCATTTTTCATTAAACTCTTGTAATAAAATTATCACAAACACTTAAAATCATTTGTTCTTTATTTGTTTTTGAAATAAATAATTTATTTTACATAGAAAAAACTTAAAATTTACAAATTTAGTAAGACGTTGTATTTTTTGCGGACCATTTTTTTAGATTCGTTTACATTTTTCGTGATTTACTTTTTAGTAGTCAGCTAATATTTTTTTTTTACATTTTATTTATTTATTGAATCTTCAGATATTGAAATGACAATAAGTTTTCGAATCTTAATACTAAAAGAAAATAATAAGTCCAGCCAGTGCTAGACAAAATATTATGATACTACAAAAAATTTATATCCACTGATCCAGTCATCTGCTTGAGTTAAAGCAAGGGTATCCCACCTTCACAACCGACTGTGGCCACTAAAGTTAAGGATGTCTCATGCAAGTGGGTTTGGATGGTGTTCAAGTTTGCTGACATACTTTGAGGCGTATTTTGTAAATTCGACTTTTACTAATGGCACGCCTAGATCTTTGTGAATTCGAGAATTTTTAACGTACCATGGAGCTGCAGTAATTGTACGTAGAATTTTATTTTGACCCCTTTGAATATTTTCAATGTTTGATGCTGAGGCAGTACCTCATAATTGAATTCCATAGCACCAGATTGGCTTTAGAATTGCATTGTACAACAAAAGTTTGCAATCCAACTTTAATGTAGAGTTTCTGCCGATTAGCCAATTAAGTTGCACTGCTTTTAATCTCATCTGAGTAAGTTTTGCGTCGATATGAGACTTCCAAGTTAAACGGCGGTCGAGGTGGATTCCGAGGTATTTGACTTCATTGTGTTGCGGGATAATTTGATTATTTATTCTGATGAACGAGCAGGTATCTTTTCGCAATGTGAAAGTTATATGAATACATTTCTGTTCGTTAACCCTGATTTTCCAAAGCTCTAGCCAATTCTCTAGCTTATAAACGTATTTCTGCAAGTTCTGTGATGCTATTTGATGGTCCTTATGAACGCTGTATCGTCTGCAAAAGTTGAAGTATGTATTATGGGGTCTAACGGCATATCGGATGCATAAATCAAATATAAAGTTGGACCCAGTATGCTACCCTGGGGTACTCCTGCTTCAATTGGCTGAGCGGGGCTTTGATTGTAAATTTGCGACCATATAAATAACTTTTCATAAGTTTGTGGGTGTTAGCAGGCAGAGTTAATTTAATTTTATGCATTAAACCTTCATGCCAGACTTTGTCGAACGCTTGGAAAACATCAATGAAAAGCGCGGAACAGTATTTTTTCTCTTCAAACGACCGTCTTATCACATTTACTAATCTGTGTGTTTGTTCGATGGTACTGTGTTTAGCTCTGAACCGGAATTGGTGATTTGGGATACATTGAGTGTCGTTCAGAATTGGAATCAACTTAGCCAATAACAATTTTTCAAACAGTTTTGAAATTGTCGGCAGTAGACTAATTGGCCTATATGACTCTACTTTAGTGGGGTCCTTCCCTGGCTTAGGAATCATGGTAATCATAGATACCTTCCAATTTGCAGGATAGTATTCTAGCGTTGAAGATAAAGAGGATAATTCTTCCAGCTACACGAGGTAACTCCACAAGCATTTTATTGCTGATTTTATCCATACCTGGAGCCTTGCTAAGGTTCAGAGTACCAATAGCGTTTTGGACATCACGAAAGTTTAGTCTTAGAGGTACAGGAGGTCTTATAACAAGTGGTGGCAAATCAGATTCGTTATTATTTGAGTTGTTTATAGTAAACACATTTCTCAAATGTTTAACAAATAATGTCCCTTTCTCGGAATCATTTCTAGCCCAGTCACCAGTCGGATCTCGCAAAGGAGGTTTTCCTCTCACTGGTCTGGTTTTAAACCTCTTGCTGCCCTCCATAACGAGTAGTCAGATTGTGGGGTACTATCAAGACCCTCCAAGTAAGATCTAAGTGAGGCCGTTCTTTCGATTTCTAAGAAATTTCTTAGTATATCTTTGCATACCCGTAGCCTAGCTTTCAGTTCAGGAGACCTGTGAATTTGCCACTCTCTTCTAACTCTTCTTTTTTCTGACAGGAGATGATCGAGTTCAGCGAAATAAGTTCTATTTGTCCCACTTCTGCACTCAACGTCATATGTGGAGGCGTGATGTACAGCTCTTCGTATGTCCTCAGTAAACTTGCCAATCGACCCATCAATATCCTCGGTAGTTCTCAACACTAAATTTTCCGTGCAGTGGGAACTTAAATACTTTTTATACTTGAGAGTACATCTAAGCCCATTTTGGCAATGGTGTTGAAGAGTGCACGACCCTTCGGGGTCACCAGACGTGAACCCCAAAATGTGTGTTTGGCGTTAAAGTCACCAGGAACTAAAAATCTAGCTCCAAGGGAATTGAAGAAGCTGTAGTATTGGTGTTCTTTTATTGAAAATCGAGGCGGCGAATAAATTGATGATAAAACAAAATTGTATTGACAGAATTCAATACAAATGGTTGTTGCTTGTAGGTAATCCTCACATATGTTGTTCATTAAATAATGTTTTATTCTGTTCTTTATAAGAATTTCCGAACCACCACATGCTCTTCTGCGAGGATCTTTAGTATCATACAACACATAGCCATTAATTTTGAAGTACCCTGTCGCCGTCAAGTGAGTTTCAGCAATCATCATGACATCAATCTGCTTATCCATCAGGAAGTGTTCCAGTTCGTTTTTATGTTGGCGGATATTGTAGATCAAAATATACGTTATTTTGGTTGCCAGAGTAACAAAGTTTTAAAGTCGTATGGCATATGACTGATTTATTAGATTATATTATACATTAAACTGAAAAATTTATTAAAATTGTTGAAAAAAATAAAAGAGTCAATAAATATGTAGTTTGGTAAGTTAAATTTTAATATACAAATGTAAAAAACAAGTGAAAATTTTATTGTAAACAAAGAAAATCAGTTTTGGCTCGTGATTTAGAACAATGAAAATCACTACTAAAAATTAAAAATCTCGTGATTTTCAGAACACCAAAATATTCCTTCCGTGATTTCAAAATCGTTCGTGATTTAAAATTACCGTGATTTCAGAACACGCCTGTATAGCATGTGGTCAATGCAAACTTCGAGAAACCGTAACACGATACAGTTATACGACGATAACATTAACCAATGCGAGTGAGACACAAGAGTCTCGAAGGTAGCGAAACAATGACGGCCTGATTACCCTTAATAGATAATGTCAATGTTTTACTTTATTTGCCGCTTATTTTTTTTTTGACACTGTCCAAACTAGTTTGAACACTAAAATTATAATATGCAAATTTATATAATTTTTATATTAATTATTAAAACTCAATTAATATAAGCATTTGTAGTGTAAGTTATATCGTAAAAGACACAAAATGTGGCAGCGCTAAGTTTTCAATCGCCAGTTTTCGTTAAAAACACGAAGTTTTAACGTACTGGAAATTTAATAACTAACTAACATATTTTACAAGAAAAGAAAACTTACTTGCCTTAAAACCATCAAGAAGCTCAGTTCTTACTAAAAATTTATATGTACATACTTATCTTAAAACTAAATAATTACAAATTAATATACAGTACACATTTACTTGAAATTTAATTTTTTTTTATACTTACCTTTGCCTTTACATTAAATACTGAACATTGAAGAATTCAAATAAAGGAACCTGAATTGTAATTGTATAAAAGCAAAAACAAAAGGTGATATTTATTCTATACGAACCAGCCTATGAGTTTTGTCATCTAACCCCTTAATTTCTCTCAACCCACAATTATAATTATTCAATTTCTGAGTATTTATAATTGTATCTTTATTATAGATTACCCCCTGTAATCCTGTTATAGGTCAACCCCCTTTTTCTCATCATCACTTTGGTTAACATCTATAATAAAGATATTATAATACTCGCCAAAAGTATTCAAACACATTATACTTTTTTCGAAAATCTAACGCTGATTGAATTATGTTGTAAAAATAAATAACATAACAGAACTTTTTTTAAAAAAATAAAACATTTCCTGTTCCAAAATCTGTTCAAATTGATTTTAACATGAAGCATTTTCTATTATCAATAAATTTTATTAAACATATTCAATGTTCAGGTCTTTGAGGTCCACAAAAATTATAATTTTAATAAAATCTTATATTTGAAAATACTTTTAACACATGTTTCTAATCTGCAATAAAACTAAAAATCTGTTATTTAAAATAAAATTGTATTAATATAATTTGGATGTAGTTGTTTCTTAGGAAAGGTTTAGGACTTGAAGATTGATGATTTAGTCAAATTAATTAATTTTATAAATGTTTCGGATGTCATTATACCCATCACCAAAATAATGGAGAGTATATTGCGTTCGTCATTCCGTTTGGAACACATCCAAATAATGGTCGTAAAACAAAAAAGTCTATATAATCTGAGTCCTTATAAAATTCTCAGATGATCTAGCCATATCCGTCCGTCTTTTATTGGCACAATAGAGCTTCGAAAAAAAGTCATAGAACAATGAAATTTTTATCAAACATTCTCTGATCCACCGAAATGTTTGGTATTGAAAATCGTAATTGCTATTTTCTTCAAATATAATGCAGATAATATCATGAAATTATGCACACTTTTTTTATTACAGAAGTCCTGCTGAAAGTGATATGAATCGGTTCACGATTTCTCATAGCGCACTGATATTTCTAGTATCACGATATTTATTGAACGTGTAGCATGCAATATTGATGGATCGCGATCCATATCGCAGAATTGCCTAAAATATGAAATCCAGATCGTGGACCTCGTGATAAATATTGAACGTGTAGTTAGCATTTTCATGATATTAAATCATGATACGTCAGTAAAAAGTAACAAATAAAATAAATAAAATAATATAAAATACGCAGTGGAAAAAATTAAACAAAGAAAAGTAAAACGATTGACAAAAGCAAGCAAAATAGCTAAACAGGCTTTCTTTTGGTTTTCTCGCGACATTGATAAACGACCCCCACAGCACAAATATAACATAAATACTGACGCGATAAATATTGAACATGTAGCATACGCTCGTGATCCATCAATACCTTAAAATGGATCGCGATCCAAATATCACGATATTTATTGAACGTGTAGCAGTGCCCATAGACCCCATACAAATGACTTCCCGAAATATGTCTATAGAAAAGCCGTATTTAAACAAAATTCTGCAATAATAAGTTTCATACAAAGTGATATCTCAAAACAATATTTTGTTTGCATCGGTTCATATTTAACCGTAGCCCCCACTTCCGGAAATCATTATTACTTTGAAATTCAACACAAATAATTCGCGTACACATTTAAATCGTAGAACAGAATTTCATGCTGATTGGCCCGTAATAGGGCATAGTTCCCTTATAAGGACTATTCCCGAAAACTCATTAACCTTCATAAACATTCATATCGAACCGAAATTTTACACATATCAGTTATAAGTATGTAAAAATTATACTATTGACTTTTGTGCAAGTTGGTCCATAATTGGACATAGCATCCGTACAAGCTCCACTTCCGAGAATAACCACAGAGTATAAAGAGGTGACAATTGACGAATCTGACTTCTGCACACTGAATGATGATGCCCCCACACGGATTATGGGAAACTGCGCAAGCTCACCAGACATCACCATAGCGAGTCCTGGTCTGATCAACTACGCAACCTGGCGAGCAGTAGTTACTCTAGGATCAGATCATCTACCCATAATCATTTGTCTGGATCGACCCAATGATTTCATCGTTTCTGAACGCCGTACTTACATCAATCAGAAGAAAGCAGACTGGCACGGCTTCAGAAATTTCACTGATCACATCTTTAATGGTCTTCCTACACCTTCCAATATACACCAAGCAGAAAGGAAATTTCGCGAAACCATCACAGTAGCAGCCGCTCGCTACATTCCAGCTGGTCGATTATCAGTAGTTCGCCCGAACTTCCCAGCAGAAGCAGCGGAACTAGCAGATGAGCGTGATGAGATCCGAAATACCAACCCTGACGATCCAAGAATCGCACAGCTGAACCGCAACATCAGCAGGTTGGTAAATGAGGATAAGCGGAAAAAATGGTTAGACCATTTAAAGAACTGCAACTTAAGTTCAGGAGTTGGTAAGTTGTGGTCAACAGTCAGATCTCTCTCCAACCCAATGAAGAAGGATGACAGGGTCGCGATTAAGTTCGCTGACAACACAATATCAGACCCTGAACGGTGCTCGCGAGCGTTCTGCCGACAATTTATTGAGCACCCCGAGAGAGACAAGGCGAAACGAAGTGTTGTACGTAAACTACGCAACCTTCCAGTCTCACGCATACCACAACTATTCACATCAACTGAAGTTGCAGAGGTCATCAATGCAGCTAAACCATCCAAAGCTATTGGCCCAGACGGTATATCCATGCTAATGTTAAAACACCTTGGCGAGGGGGGGTCGAGTATCTGACGTCGGTTCTTAACCTGTCAGTAAGAAGCCTGATAATACCTAATGCCTGGAAAAAAGGTAGAGTTATCTCCATCCTAAAACCGGGGAAAGATGCGACTGAGGGAACATCCTACAGGCCGATTTCTCTTCTATCACCGGTCGCAAAAACTCTAGAGGCCCTCCTCCTCCCCCAGCTAACCCGACACCTACCAGCAGCACGTCACCAGCATGGATTCCGCAAAATGCACAGTACCACCATAGCATTAACAGCCATTACCACTCAGATCTCACAGGGCTTGAACCAGCAGAGACCCTGCGAAAGGACGATCCTCGTAGCGCTCGATCTATCGAAAGTTTTCGATACCGTCAGCCACGCTACCCTCTTCCAAGATATCCTGCATTCCACAATGCCCAACTATACGAAGAGATGGATCGTGAACTATCTGAGTGGCCGTCAATCGTTCGTTGAGTTTAGAGACAAACGCTCACAACCTCGCAGAGTTAAACAAGGAGTTCCTCAGGGCGGGGTCCTGTCGCCACTTCTGTTTAACTTCTACATCTCTAAACTCCCCACACCTCCACAGGGAGTGGAAGTGATATCATACGCGGACGATTGCACAATAATGGCAACAGGCCACAACATTGATGACTTATGTGATCAAGTGAACAGTTATCTCAGTGAAATACACGCTTTCTTCACTGCAAGGAACCTGCAACTATCACCAGCGAAGTCTTCAGCAACACTCTTCACCACCTGGACGAAGGAGGTAAAAATTAATCTTGGCATAGAAGTCGACGGCACACAAATTCCGACAGTGAACCACCCAAAAATCTTGGGAGTCACGTTTGATAGCCTGTTTACCTCCTCAGCTCACGCCACTGCAATCACGCACAAACTGCGAAGTAGAAATAAGGTACTTAAAGCGCTAGCCGGCAGCACTTGGGGTATGGATAAAGAAACCTTATTGGCTACGTATAAAACGATTGGCCGGTCAGTGGTAAACTACGCTGCCCCAGTGTGGTCACCTTCGTTGAGTGATACCCAGTGGAGAAACATACAAAGCTGCCAAAATGCCGCCTTACGCACCATCACAGGCTGCATGCAAATAACCTCAGAACACCATCTACATGAGGAAACGAAGGTTCTACCCGTAAAGGAACATAATGTCATGCTGACAAAACAGTTCCTCCTGGGATGTCATCGGAGTCTGGAGTCTCCCCCGAGGCATGTCAGGAACAGAGAACCAAGCCGATCGGCTTGAAATCGGCGGCTAGCCGCCGCCGAGCTATTTTTATAAAATCAAGCCGCCGCCGATTATAATCGGCTTAAAAGCTGAGCCGGCTTACTCCACGCCGCCGATTTTGGCAGCTCAGCCGACAAAGTTTTGAAGTTGGCCGGCTGCAACATTTCCACAGGTTTGTATTTTACATTAGCTTTTTTAATACACAAAAAGCCCTATTTGATGAAATTTTTTTTTTTTTTGAGCAGTCACTAAAACCGACTTGTTCCAAAAATTTTATAAAAGGGTACCTCACAACGGCAGATATTTTTTCGCCAACTTATCTGACAATGTAAGGTTTCATTTTTCTGTTGGAACGAATATTACAAAACTTAAATAATTTTTTATTGAATGTAATTTCGAAACGTGAGGTAGAATCATGAAGTTTTCACAGAATATGTATTTTTTTGTTTGTTAAAAAACAAATACATAATTTTTAAATTTAAAATTTTTAACCTAAATGTGTTTATATACTTTGTAATTCTCATAATTCATTATGAGAGTTTTGTATAAACATAAGAAATTACAATTAGCAATAAAGTATGTGATGGAAACCGAAAGCGAAAACGAATGAGCTTTAGAAGTCAATTTTTTCGTAATATTTCTGTATTGAAAAAACTTTTTAATATAAAATATAAATGATATTGTGGTACTAAAGAGAATCTTAAAACAAAAATTTTAAAAATTAGATTAGAAATGTATTAAAATGTACTTCTAAAACTGTATTAAAAAAGCTAACTATAGATATGTTGTTTTGAGCCGAATTTCAGCCGCCGCCGATAATTATTTTTTCAAGCCGCCGCCGCCGACCATTTTTGCTCAAGCCGCCGCCGCCGATCATATCGCATCGGCTTGTTTCTCTGGTCAGGAAGGACCTTCGAATAAACGAGCAAAACATACGAAGATATACACAGGATCCACTAGATCAAAACTCGTATGTAGCAGCTTTGAACGACATTCACAGAGATGCCATCCATACCACGGTCGCAGGATACCGCATGAATGTTGTACTTGGAGGCCGCCCACCGCCCATTGCAGATACCGAACAACAACTGCCACGAAATACAAGAGTAGTTCTGGCACAACTGAGATCGGGATGGAGCAATAGACTTAACGCCTTTTGGTCCCGCATAGACCGTGCCGTCCCCAACCTATGCCCTGCATGTGGCTAGGGTCCTCACGACACCAACCACATCTTTAATTGCCCAGCCAACCACACTTCACTTTGTCCAATGGATTTATGGACCAATCCAGTAGAAGTTGCCCAGTTTCTTGGTCTGGACCTTACTGCAGAACCCCCGGATTAAAGAATTAAGAATGAATTAGTTCTAGCTGTTACAACAACAACAAGAGGTGACAATTTTAACATTTCAAGAAGCCAAAATCAGTTTCCTAGGGCTTTTTGGTACTAAATTTATTGTCTGTTAGAGTAAATCGCTTTATGTTACACGCTGCAAAAATATAAACAAAATGTAAATTCTTGATTATTACTGGAATATGCATAAAATGCTTATAAATATCGTTATTAAGATGGAATTCTACTAAAATAAACCTAAAATAAATAGAATACAATATTTTATGAAGTTCGCCCTATATTGGGTGATTTTGGCACAGGCGAATATAAACTCTTACTTGTTTCAATTTTAATAATATTATACATATAACTTTGCATGAAGACAAAAAAAAAATTAATCAATGTTAAATTTTAACGGTTAAAGATATCATAACAAAATTTAAAAATAATATATCCAATAATATATCCAAATGTCATTTTGTTTTTGTGGAAAATGTGTTCCAAAATTTTAATTGTTTTTATAAAAGTGCTCACTGTGACGTTATTTTCCTTGTGATAGTAAAAAGTGGCTATGTATTTTAGTAACATATAACGATATGGAACTTTTTAGAGGATCGGTTTTTAGAATTTTTTACTTTAATTTAAAAAATTGGGCAAATTTGGGTAGTGCTAGGGAGGGTTATGTTCGCTTAAATGAGTCAAATTTTATTTTACACGCTTATGCATTAGGTTCTGTTTGCGGATTATATACAAATTATGTATATATAGACCCAAACATTATTTTTTAATATAATTACTTTTTCGGGAAAAACATGTTCCAACCTTGGATGCGTGTAACTTTTTATAGGGAGGAGTAAATGCTTGCATATTAGATTTAGAATATTATCACAAATATAGCTGATTTTTTAGACAATTTGTTCGACTCTCAGTTTTCCCGACATATCTAAAAACCCCAAAAAATATTGAACAAAATAAACAATAAGACTATTTATCTCTTGCAACATACACATGTAAGCATATTTTGTATGCCTTTTCAAGGACTGTTTATATTTTTATAATTTATAATTTCAGCTCGTTTAGATATTTAAAATGATTTTTGGTGATTTAAAAAATGTGAGGTGGCGAACTTTGAGGGGCCAAACATTGGGCCGCGTTGGGCATCGTTCGATTTTTAAAATAGTAAAACATTTCTAGAGCAAACAACAGAACCATTTACTTTTATTGATACTAACCCGTCAACTTGAATTTTAACTCATTATCATCTCCATTTCAAAATTTGTTCATGCCATTTTCATATAAATTTGAACAAAAGAATAAAATGCATGTACTCGTATGTATGTTAAATTTCTGAAAAAATATTACTTCAAAAAATTAGTCAAACTATAGAACAATTGAGACAAAGATTACCAGCAAATATGGGTGCACTTCGGAAAATTTACTTTTTATCCATTGATAATTTGCTAAAAATAGTAAAACCAAATATATTCGCTAATACGTATTGAAAATAAAGAATTTAAATATACTGTTGATGAAATAACCATGATTGAAGCTCAATGGCGATACCTTTCAAATTATAAAAGGACAAACGTAGAATCAACATACACATACATACATGTGACTCGCTCCCTTTAGATTCTAAAGTTTAGAATCTAAACTCACCATGACTGCATGCAGACTATATTCTCCCTACTTACTGCCACTTATTTATTGCTTTAAAGTTTAAACAATCATTTTAAATGATAATTCTCAAAAATTTTCATTTAAACATAATTTTATTTAGCAATTGAAAAACATTATAAAACAATTAATTTTTAAATTAGGAAAAGAATAATTTTTTTTATTTAAAATTGTAAAACATTTCCGTTAAATTCTAATTTAATTTTGTTAAATTTTTAAATATCCCTCCTTTAATTTCTCCCTCTTGTCTTGCTAGCTGTTTCTATTTCTGAAAAATTAGGGATTTTTGTCCGGGTTTTAACATCTATGTATATACGTAGAGAATAATTTTGTATTTAGTTTACCTTTAAATAATTTTTATATTTTTCTTCCACGGATTCAAAAACGTATTAAAGACTATTATTTTTATTTTTTTATTAAATTGTATTTATTACATTGTACTCCGAATCATCAGTTTGGATTAAGAAGAAAACACAGAACTATCGAAGAAACCCATAGACTTGTAAATATAGTAAAAGAAACATTTGCAGAAAAAAAGTACAAATAAGTTAGACTGCAATATTCGGATGTGCCGAATCTTTATTACCCCACCCAAACGTAATATGAAATACAAAAACTACACTGGTTTTAGGACTAGAATATCCTTATACTGTGTTTTCTATTCAGTCTTAGGGCAAATTTTTTTTAGTATTATATATATTGCTTGAATGACAATTTTATGACCAACAAAGTAATTTGTTTTAAATGTTTTGAAATTTTTTCTAATTTTGACTATTAATAATTGATTTAGTTACCGATTCTTACTGATTGAGTTTTCGAGTCCTCATAAGGGAACTATGACCTATTACGGGCCAATCATCATTAAATTCTGTACGATGATTTATATGTATGTATATGCGAATTATTTGTGTTGTTATGAATTAGTTTTACTTTATTTGTTTTTTTTTTTAATTTATAACTGATTTTTTAAAAGTATTAGTATTTAATATAAGAGTTGAATTCGATAATTTTTATGTTTTTGTTTATTGTTACGGGTATTCAGTACAAGTATTTTTAGTGCTAATCGCTTGGTTGCACTAGTTGCATCGCCTTCCATTTTAATTTAAATTCAGGAAAGAAAGAGGTAAGATCTCATTTTTAATTTAATTTTATATTATAAACCTAACATTTAGTGTACTCTTTTATAGATAATACAACACGCCATTTTGCATCACAACCGGATGCTATCGTTTATAAAAATTGTTTTATTACTGTTCTACATATTATTCTATTTAAGTTGCAGCCGCAACATGTGTTGAATTTAAATGTAGTAATGGTTTTATTAAGAGATTTAGGCGCATTTAGATGATTTCGTCGAAGTGAACCTATTAAAGCTTCGAACAATATTATTTTTTCATAAAGTAATTTACACTAAGCAGCCTGAATACCTATACAATAGAATAATCTTTTCAAGGTCTGACCGAGGAAAGAGGGTAAATACCTTTCGCATTAAAAAAGATATATCGAAAAGACATTTTTTCTACAATGCTATCAATCTTTGGCGCCAACTTCCCCCTAATATTCAAACCATTAGCAATGCAAAGCATTTTAAAATTGAAATATTTAATCATTTAGGGTAACAATAAACTAATTATATATAACTCTTAGATATTTAATGTGTTAACTTATATTTATGTGATGTTAGTTGTTGTTGTTGTTGTTGTTGTTGTAACAGCAGTAATTGCTGAGTTGACAGCCCTTGGCCGAGTGATCTCGGGTCATTCTGGTGCGTAGAACCGGCTGTCGTGGGAATGATGTGATGTTAGTAATAATATTTGCTTTCTTCTTATTTAATTTAAACATTATAATTTTTGAAATATCGTTTAATATTTTTGTTTTTTTCTAAATTTTATTTGATTTAAATTTCTTTTATTTATTAAAATTAGTATTAAGTTATTTTATTTTTTTTTACCAACAAAATCATATTGTGCCACTATCTCCCCAGTACTATTAAAATTTCATTGTTCTGTCTTTTTTTCAAAGCTCTATCGTGATTTCAACAGACGGGCGCACATGGATAGATCGTCTTAAAATTTTATATGTTCGAAAGTGGACTTAATTCTGGAGCTATTTCCATTTATTGACTACAAAATCCAGTAGCATAATTGCCGTATAACCGTTATTAGTATGATTTCTGGATTAAAATTTCTAATCCATATAAAAGTTGGTTCGATATCGATATTTATTAGACATTTTTCAGGGTTAAATTGTTTTTTCGGAAACGATCCTTAATGACAGCTATAACAAATCATGGGCCGATTTCCTAAATTTTGGAACAATGAATTTTATTCATATTAGGATATCTTACGTCGAATTTCAACGTAATAACGGTATATTTAAGATACATATTAGTATTAATGTGAATTTCGGAGGTGGACCTTACATTATATTATATTCTCAAAATCCTGCAGTTTGATTTTGGCATGTATGTAAATAATCCGGATAAATACCGCTATTTATAAGAGATTTATGAATATTGAAGTGATTTTCGGAAGAGGGCTTTATATGGGGGATACGGTCAAATATGGACCGAAATTTGCAAAATTTTGTGGAATGATTTTTGTGTATATATAAATGATCTATATAAAGTTTTGAGTCGGTACCAATATTTATAAGATATATATAAAGATTAATTGCTTTTTCGGATGTGGTCCTTATATGGGAGCTATGACCAATTATGGGCCGACCACCTTCTCCTACCTATAAGGATTATTTATGTTAAATTTTAACCTAGTAACAATATTTATATCAGTTTTATACGTATTTAAGTGAATTTTGGAAGTGGATTTTATATGGGGTCAATGGTCAAACATGGACCGAACTCAACAAAATTTCGTTTGGCGATTTCTTTTTGCATGAAACTAATTTTTGCTGAATTGTGTATTGATATTCCAATTGTATAGGCATTTATTTATCATTAAGCCATATTTCGGTAAGATTTTTGTATGGGGACTATGAAAAATCATGGACCGATTCTTACTATTTTCCTCAGTTTCTTTTATCATAGAAATAACGTGTACAAAATTTCATGGCAATATCTGCGATATGTTGCAAAAAATTGCACGAAAAATGTTTCAAAATATCAAATATCATTTTTATGGAGGTTGTCTCACATTTTGGACCATAACTCTGGTTCTACTATACCGATTTTCAATACCAAACTGTCTAGGAGAATTATAAATGTTTTCCGTAAACTCTGTTGATTTTGGTTGTGTATTTTGGGCATGAGAGTGTTTTACAGAGACAGGCAGACGGACAGACAGACAAACGGACGTAGCCCAATCTACTCAGAATTCCATAAGGATCAATAACATATATATTTTGTTGGGCCTCAGATTAATATTTCTCAGAGTTGCACACGGAATGACAAACTTATATATACCGTCATTCACAACTTATGGTGGTGGAGTGTATAAAAATTAGGCTTTCAAGTTTACGCGCTAAATTATACACACTATCGTTCCCAATCACCTTCGATATAAAAAATTTTATGTCTTTTTTGGTACTTGCCATGGGCAATGCTTTCAGAAAACCTAATTTGGTTAGAAATTGGGTAAGGACCATGAAAACCTTTAGCTTAATTGGTTAGCACGTTTGATCATTAAGCATGAGGTGGTATTTGTAGTCCGGGTTCGACTACATCAGTTTTTCTGATGATTATTAGTTTTCTATGTATCAGAACTAATATTTATCTTAGTGCCCTCGTTCGGTGGTATAACATTTAAACGGCACTGAAGTAAATAATGGATATAAAGCTAGCTTTAAATATAAAGACGTGATATAAAGCTTTCTTCTACTTTCACAACCTTTACTTCTTAAACCTATCCCCTTTCCAAAGAAAGTAACGCAATTATACTATATATGTATATATGTACATAGATACATTAATTGCCTGAGTGTTACTTGTCTTAAAAAAATATTCTTTGATAAAGCCTTTCACTGCGTATTTCTGCACCCATTCGTGGTCGAAGTGTAACATTCGCGGGTTTAGTTTCCTTACAAATTTGGCAATTTAAAACAAAATTTCTGATTTAACGTTTTGATTAGGCCAAAAAAGTTTTTTTAACTCGATTTAGAGTTTTTCCGATCCCTTAGTGAGAAGCTTGTAAGGAGTTATGACACGCTTTGATAATATTTTCTTTCAACTCTAATGGTACCTACAATTTTCACGCGAAATCTTCATAAAGCGATACACCGTCGTAAGGCTTGGTACGTTTATAAACAAAACCGTCGATGACTTTTAAATCGGATAATTGTTCGGAATTATTTTCAATTGTAGTTAATTTTTGCAAGTGGTCTTCTGACCGAAAAGCTTATGAAACAAGATCGACGAGTTTATGAATATCTAGTATCGGGTATTACATTTTGTTCACACGTCATAGGCTTGTAGATGTAGACTCCACCTGGCTAAACGACCGGTTGAGTATTTATAACCCATTTCGGACTACTATAGTCCGTAATTACGTAAATGGCAAAAAATTCTTAATTGCCAGGATTACAGATAAATATACATGTTCATTTACTGAATAATTTTTCTGCAATGATGTTAGTTTATGCGAGAAGGAAGCTAGCTATGGGGTGTACCCAATCAGAATCGTCTTTCTGGAAAAAAACAGCTCCGATGAACATCAGACGCATCACACTGAATGTAAAAATGTTTGTTGAAGTCAGGGTGATTAAGTAGTGGACTTGATACCAGCTTCCATAAGACGGTCAAATGCGGTTTTAGCTTCGTCCGCAAACGTGACTTCCACAATTTCTGGCACATTAAGGATTTTCCATCGTCCGTCTATGTTTGTCCAAGTTGCAACAGGTACAATAGTTTTTATATTTTGTTTGCCTTTAAAAATTTTCATTATTCTTTCCTTGTTTATTGTTAAAGCTCATTTTACAGTAGTTTATAAAAATTGATTGAAATCTAGGCCTAAAATCAACCCTACCTTCAATGCCGTAAATAAAAAAAACGATAACACTTAACTACTCATGTATGTACATATGTATGTACCGTGAAAAACGAGCATTTTGTATACCCACCATCAAAAAGGTGGGAAGTATATTACGTTTGTAACACATCGAAATAATGGTCGTAGAACCAAAACATCTACACGAGTATATACTACTATATAGATGAAATTAAATTTTTACCAAACATTCTTTGATCCACCACAATGTTTAGTATTGAAAACGGGGGAAAAAACGGGATCCGAGTTATAGATAAAAGTTTCAGACTGCCACGATATTTTTTGCTATTTTCTTCAAATATTATGCAGAAAATATCATGAAATTGTGTACTTTATTTTTATTATAGAATGGCAAGTGCTGTTGAAAATGGTAGAAATCGCTCCACGATTTCTCATAGCCCCAATACAAATGTCTTCCCGAATTATGGCTTTATGGTACATATGTAAATGTCTGTATGCATAAAATTCTTATAAATATCGTTATTTAGATGAAATTCAACTAAAATAAAACTAAAATAAATAGAAATTACGGTACAATATTTTATGCAGTTATGCAGATTCGGTATACCTATAAGATATGTATAGCGGAATATAAACTTTTTGTTTTTTAGTTTTAATATATTAAATTATCCATTTTTACAACAAACGTTTTATTTGTTAGACGATAACATTTTATCTTTTAAATGACACTAATTTCTTAAAAAAATAAATTTAATAAAAGGAAATTGGTGTATGTACTGCATTCAATATGCTGTTATGTATAATCAACCATAAATATACTTTATACATACATATAACAAAATTTCGAAAAGGAGTTAATTTATTTCGCATTTGAAAAACTAAATGCACTAAAATCAAAACGAAATTATACGTATGTTTTTCTAAGCATTCTTTTAATTTTTTTAAATACTATATGAGTAAAAAATATTTATATTACAAATTTATGAGATTGAAGGTTTTACTGATTGCACATTTTTTATCTAATGCCGATTTCACGTTCAAACTGCTCAGCTTTTAGCGTCCCGTCAATACTTTCACAATTTTTATTAAAAACACTGTAAGCACTTACTTCATTTTGGTTCTTTGGGCCCGTACGTGTATTCAAGTAAATTCCGACAAGTGCTGACATCATTAAGAAGACTATTCCAAATTGCAATTCAATCGCTATTATGTATAGAGTCACCCAAAAAGCTAAGTAAACTATGCGAAGACTATACTTAAAAATACGACTATCTGAATCAACAGTTGCAAGAGTCGTGTTCTTTTGGATAGTTTCTTCTTCCGATAATAAGGCGACATCATCGCTATCGTTGTATACATCAGATAGATTCTGTAATGACTTCGGAATATTATCATCCGTCTCAAAATCCTTTAATGATCAAATGGACAAATTTTATTAGCAGAAATAGTTCTTAACAAATTAGACATACAAGTATGGTCACAGTAGTGTTATCTGGACGCTCATTATCATTTTGGCCTTTTACACCCAGCATCAGAAATCCTTTAATACTCTCCTTAAAACGTTGAATTTGTTCTTGACGCCTCTTACGCAGACGATAATTTTTTAATTTATCTTCAATATTTTCCATTTATTACATTAACAACTTGCAAAACAATATTACTTTTTTAAAAGAACAACAACAACAACATTAATATAAAAGTAAATAATAAAACAGTGTTGTAAAGTTCCACGTATTAATGTCACCGATTGAACAGTATTATCTAACATGCACATTATTGTCGACTTGTTTTAAAGTAACCAGGTGACCATTTGAGCATTTTTGCGATCTACGTGTTGATAATTTATGAAATTGACTATTTATTATAATAAACTTCTTTATTTAACAAATGAAAAATGGAAAGTAAGTAAAATTATTATTTTTCATAAAAACAAAATAATCTAAGAATAATTGATTATATTTAAAAACATAAAAACAAGTACAAGTATTTTAAAGTATAAATCGTTTCTTTCCAACACCCCTTCTCGATTTGACTTTAAATCAATCCAATTAATTCACGAAAAATTTTAATTTTAGTAGCTTGTAAAGGTTTTGTAAGTATATCAGCTTCCATTTGAGTTGTTGGACAATATAAAAATTTAAGAATATCTTTTTCAATTAAATCACGTACAAAATTGTATTTTGTTTCAATATGTTTCGTTCTTCTACTGAATTTTTCATTTTGAGTTAACTTTAAGCAACTCTGATTATCTTCGTAGATTATTGTTGCGTTATTTACTTTAATTTCAAAATCATTCATTAATCTTCGTAACCAAATTACTTCTTGCGATGCTTTAGTTAGAGAAATATACTCAGCTTCTGTTGATGATAAAGATACACATTCTTGTTTTCTACAGCACCATGAAATACAGGATCCATTATATTTAAAAAGAAAACCACTGTTAGATTTACGATCAATTTGACATTGAGCCCAATCAGCGTCTGCAAAACCATATAAACCTTTATTATTGTTGCAGCTTAACTTTAATTTCAGATGTTTCGTTCCATTTAAATATTTGATTAATCGCTTTAACTCTGTCCAATCTCTATACGTTGGTTTACTAACTTTACGACTCAAAATAGAAACTGCTGTTGATATATCAGGACGTGTATTTATGCTTAGATACAATAAGCTACCAATTAAGTGATGATATTTCGCATTTGATGGCATTAAATTACTCTCAGTAATATCTTTTAAATATCCAATATCCATTGGAATTTTCGAATGTTTTCCATTTACAACTCCAGCATCTTCAACAATTTTATTAATATAACTTGCTTGACTGATTACAAAATAATTATCTATCCCCTTCTCTTTTATTGATTCCCAAATAAAAATTGATATCGCCCATATTAGATATTTTAAAATTAGATTTTAAAATTGTTTTTACAAATTCTTGATGGTCGGCAGTTTTTGTTGCAACGAGAATATCATCAACATAAACTAAAATGAATAACCACTCACCATCTTTAAAATATTTTAAAATACAAGAATCAGCCAGTCCTCTTTTGAATTCAACATTTAGGAATACATTTACTAGTTTTTCGTTCCAACATTTTGCAGATTGTTTTAAGCCATATATACTTTTCTTGAGCTTACAGACTTTATTGTTTTCTAGTTCGAATCCGATTGGTTGCTTCATACAAAATATCTTCGTTGATAACTCCATAAAGAAAAGCAGTTTTTATATCAAATTGTTTAACTATCATTTGTTTTTCACCAGCTAACGTCAAAAACATTCGAAAAGTAGTTTGCTTCACTACTGGAGCAAAAACTTCATCGTAATCCACTCCGAATTTCTGATTAAAGCCTTGGGCCACAAGTCTTGCCTTATATTTTATTATATTTTCATTTGCATCAGTTTTTATCTTGAAAACCCATTTACACCCAATTGGTTTGCGACCTTCTGGAATATCTGTTAATACCCACGTACCATGTTCTTCTAATGAATTTTATTCATCTCTCATAGTACTTATCCATTGATCTTTGTCCTCTCTCTTCAAAGCAGCGATGCCAACTTAGCGCGTTTCGCGCTAGATTTAGCGCTTTTTGACCACCCAAAAAGCGCATTTTTTTAATCTAGCGCGTTTTTTTAAAAAGCGCTAAATTGTCGCGTTTTCGTTTTTCATTTAGCGCTTTTAGCGCCTTTTTCATACAACTAATCACTTTGGTAAAAACGTACATTTTACATCTGATATTTTTTTTAATACATACTCTATTTTTGCAACTAATATTTAAAAGCATATAAAAAAGAAGTGTTAACGAACTTTCTATTTTTCTTCATAATTGAATGTTTTTTTTTGCAAAGGTAAATACAAATTTTGCCCAATAACTCTGAAGAAGTTTTGAATTTTATACAAGAGTATGAAAAAGATAAAAAAGAAATCGGAGAATTTGAAATTTGTCTCAACAATTTAAAGCTTTGTAAATGGAAAAATAAAGACCGAACTGATTTATTTTGGATTGAAGTACATAGTTTCAAAAACGCAGTCGATGAAAATCCATTCTTTAAGTTGTCAAGTTTTGTCATAGATATTTTAACATATCCATACTCCAATGCTGAAGTGGAAAGAGTATTTAGTGTTATGAATTATTTTAAAAACAAAAAAACAAAATTCGGAACAGAATGTGTTTAAATACCGTTAATTCTTTAAATTATATTGCATACGGGTTAAAGATGGCAAATTCATGCTGTGCAAGTTATGTTTCTGCAAAAATTAATTCAATTGAAACTTACAAGAAGTCAAAATTTTATATTAAGACAGTACATTGGCCAGACGATGAAGAGGAAAATTCTACATTTTTGTTCGAAAATGAACAGTTTTAACTGAATTCGGTAAAATATTTTTTTTGTGCTGATATACACTTTAAAATTAATATAATATATTATATGATCTCAAAATGTACAAATAAAACAAATTTTTATATAAATATTGAATTTAAAAACCCATTTTATTAAAATTTATCTTAGCGCTTTTTGGCGCTTAAATTTAGCGCTTTTTGAGACACTGTTTTGCGCGTTTTGCTTCTGAAAAGTTGGCATCACTGCTTCAAAGCTTCATCAATCGTTTTTGGTTCATTTAGATTTCTAGTGACAATAACTTGAAATCTTTCAGGCACTTTACCCTTTGTTAATCTAGTTGATCTTCTCAAAATTTGTGGTGGCTGACTTATAGTTTCTTCTTCTAAAACTGAATCATTTGAGATGACACCTACTTCTGGAGAATTTGCTCTTTCATTTGGTTCTGTATCAAAAAATTCATCGTAATCATTTCCATCACTATTATTTTCATTATTTTGCTGTGCAACATTCTCATTTTGAATTACATCTAGATTGCTTGAATTATTATGTTTATCCTCAAATGAAAACAAATCGATTTGGACATTATTTTTGGTTAGTACATTTTTGTTTTGTACTTCTTCAGATAAAATTTTATAGTCGCGACTTATAGTAATCTTATTTGTATTTTTATCTAAAAACTGTTAGCCTTTGGACTCCTCAGAGTAGCCAACAAAAATTAAATACTTGGCCTTTTGATCTAACTTCTTTCTTTTCTCTTTTGGGATGTGCACTAATGATAATGATCCAAATATTTTAAAGTTGTATGAGTATAAGCGGTTACCTTCCCAAACTTCTATTGGAATTTTATTTGTTGATCTAGTAATCAAATTATTTTGAATAAACGCTGCAGTTATAACCGCCTCACCCCAATAACATTTTCCAAGATTAGCATCCAACAACATGCATCGCACCATTTCAACAAGATATCTGTTCCTTCGTTCTGCTACCCCATTTTGCTCAGGCGTATAAGGCGTGATAAACTCTTGTTTTATTTCTTTTTGTTTACAAAAATCTGCAACCATTGATCCTACGTATTCACCTCCATGATCAGATCTTATTACTTTTGGATATTTTCCAAATTTAGTATCAGCCATTTCGCAAAATTCTTTCATTTTATTAAATACTTCAGATTTGTGAGCAAGCAGGTAAACTTTGATAAACTTACTAAAATCATCAATAAATGTAACAAAAAATCTTTTTCCACTTGGCGTTTGAGTGTCCATAGGTCCGCATACATCACTATGGATTAGATCTAAAATATTGTTAGATTGTTGTTTAGAACATTTGGGAAAAGCATTTTTAGATAATTTTCCTTGAATACAGATTTCACATACATCATCACAATTGCATTTGTCAACAAGCTTGTTATTTGTTAATAGAACCTTTTTCACAATATCAATATTACGATGACAAAAAATTCGATGCCAGTAATGAACACGTCTTTTAACAACCATTGCATGTTGTTTGATTGTATTATCATTAGAAGTTTTGATTTTATATAATCCTTTTGTCATCAATGCAGTAGTCAATATCTCATTTTAATTCCAAATCTCACATAAATTATCGTAAAATATTATTTTCAAGCCTTGTTCGGTTAATTTTTTAACAGATAACAGATTACTCTCAATACCTGGTACGTACAGTACATTTTGTACAGTTATCTTTTGAATAACACCCTTACCATTCAATACATTCATTTCACATGAACCTTTTCCACAAGCTTTTAATTCATAACCATTTGCATCAGTTATCATCGTTATAGCGTCTTCATCAAACATTTTGAAATTATCTCTTTTATAACAAATGTTACTTGTAGCACCTGAGTCTACGTACCATTCATTTTCTTCATTTTCAGACGTAACACAGAAACATATTTCACCCTCATCTTTTACAGAGCTTTCAGTAACAACGTTTGTTTTATTTTTCTTTTTTAAATAATTTTGATACTCTTGGCAGTTTCTACGAATATGTCCGGGTTTTTGACAAAAATAGCATATTATATTATTAAGGACATTAGCTTTCTTCTCTGGATAAACTTTTACTTTAAGAGCTGAATCTTCAAAACTATTCTTTTGATTTCTTCTTTTCGATTCTTCAATTAGTTTCTCTTTTACAACTTTTAATGATGGAACACCCTTACTACTCGCTTCCAAAGTTGTAACTAAAACGTCATAAGATTCGGGTAAACTCCTTAGTATAATTGCGACTTCCCATTTTTCACTTAAGGATTCACCCATACTTGAAAGTTTCTTTAATTCAGTTTGAATATCATTTAAATGATGCTCCATATTATCAGACTCATCTAATTGCATTTTACATAATTTTTTTCATTATAAAAACACATTCGCTAAATGAGAATGTTTCGAATTGAGTTTTCAGCATCATCCATGCTTCTTTTGCTGTTGTAGCTTCATCAATTAAATGAATAAGATCGTCATCTATCATCAAGAATATTGAGGCTCTAGCTGATTCGTCTTTACGAAGCCATTTTGCATCTGGCTGCTCTGGAATCTGATCCCTTAAAACACACCAGGTGTCATCCCGTATTAAAACACATTCGGCTATTCGCTTCCATATAAAATAATTATTACGATTTAATTTTTCAAATGTTGTTTTAATATCGTGTGCCATCTTGATTTCTGGGCCCATAACCTGTTGATAATTTATGAAATTGACTATTTATTATAAACTTCTTTATTTAACAAATGAAAAATGGAAAGTAAGTAAAATTATTATTTTTCATAAAAACAAAATAATCTAAGAATAATTGATTATATTTAAAAACATAAAAACAAGTACAAGTATTTTAAAGTATAAATCGTTTCTTTCCAACACTACGCTGCAGTTACGCTTTAAATTTTTTTAAACATACTACTCAAAATTCTCAAAAATTTAAAGATTTAAACAATTTACGCCACTATTATTCACAAAAATCGAAACATAATCACAGGTGGGAGTTTTATTGGAAAATATAATAACTGGTCTTCTAAGAGACAATTCTTTTGTAACAATTGTCAAGAGATGGGCCGGTCGGTCAGATTTGTTAACTCGCAGAAAACGTTGATCAACATGTGGCATTAGTTTATGCAGATCAACTTCGTGGATTGTTTCCACATCGATTACTTTGTGCAGAAGTTCATTGATATTCGTAGGCATAGTCGCAGAAGCTAAGATTAATTGGGTACCCATATCCTTATCGTTTTGTGACATACTTTTATGGAACTAAAAGTTGAAAAGTTAAATAAATAAGTTAAATTATACATCAGCATTGTAGGTACTCACCGGAAATCTTTTCATAAAATGCACCAATTTATCTGAAAAACTGTCATCAAGCAGAGTATCAGCCTCATCTAAGATAACATGCCTAACATAACCCATTTTATAGATGCCGGTGGTTACCAATTTACTCAAAGCGCCCACAGAGGCCACCACAATATCCACATTTTCAAAGTTGGGATTTAACATTAAATATTTGGTATTGCCACCCAATATAGTTTTCACCCCCACATCCAGGTTTCTTGTCAATTTCCCAATAACTTCACCTATTTGTGAAGCCAACTCACGGCTAGGTGTTAGTATTATGAAATGCCCCATAATCGGCTAATTTCTCGAAAGTGACATTCCTGGATTTTAATAGCCCTAGTTGGGGGCTATTGAAATCCACTTTCAAAATGCGTAAACCGCTCAATTTGAAATATTTACAGAGCAACAACCTTTTTTAATTTGTTTTTACTCTAAAATGGAATACCCTATAAACGCCGAATTTTTCGAAAGTGACAGTTGTGAATTACAATAGCCCTAGTTACAGGCTATTGAAATCCGTTTTCAAAATTCAAAAACCGCTAAAATAACTGGAAATATTCAAATGAAACTTGATTTTTTAGGTTTGATTTGAAACCTTATTTTTTTAAAAAATACTAAAATTTATAACGTGAGCACCACAAAATTAGGTTCCTGAGTGGATTCTCTGTCCGCGGTTCTTTAAAATTTTAAAATTCGTTAAAAATTGACTTGTTGGTAATAAGCGAAACTTTGCTATATTTTTGTCTTTGTTTTATTTACATTTTTTGTTGTGGTTTTACATGCACGTGTATTTTTTATATGATTCCAACAACAACATATATACATTAACGTGGCATATGAAAAAAATGTTGCTGTTGCGGTTGATTTTGCACTGTTTATTTCTTCACATACGCGAAATTTTCAACATCTTCGTTAATTGATGGTAGATGTTGACAAGTGTGAAAAGGCTATAACCAAAGACTATAAATATATATTTATTTATATATTTATTGTCTTTGCTATAACGCTGCATGCAGTAATCCATTTATATTTCAGTGGTGCCACCTTAGGCTTTTATTTTTTCAAAGTAGCGTTTTCTTTATGATACATGAAAACCATATATGATTCCAGACATGCTAGTAAACTTCACAAATTTTTATTAATATAAAATATAATATTATTAATATAACATAATATTATTAATACATGTAACAACTCTTGATGCCTAAATGATCATAACATTTTGTTTTGTATTTTTGTTTTTTATTTTAAATTAAACAATATTTCTAAGCACTAATTTGCTTTACACATTTTGTTATAATAAATATAGCAACACTGTTTTCGTTTTGTAGCCAACAAAAATAGAAAAATCAGCATGGACAACAACCTGTAGCAGTCAACCAAGCCGATCGCTTGAAATTGGCAATATTTGTAAAATCAAGCCGCCGCCGATTTTAATCGGCTTAAAAGCTGAACCGGCTTACTCCACGCCGCCGATTTTGGCAGCTCAGCCGACAAAGTTTTGAAGTTGGACTGGCAAATATAAAAAAAATTCTTATATAAACATAAATGTTCACTATTGTGATAATTTCACTCTTAAATGCATTTCGTTGAAGACGGAACATTTCCCTCACCCACATACTGGGAGGGCTGTGGGGCAAAAGGTCAACGAAACCGTTAAATTTTTCGGACTGGAAAATAAAAATATTAAGGCGATATCAGATGGTGGTTCAAGTATAGTTGCTGCGATGAGAATACAAAACATCCAGCGACTTAATTGTATGGCGCATTCCCTTCACAGATTTATATCTCATGATATTTTAAACAATGATTTATTTGGAAGTTTAAAAAATATTGTTCTAAAATGAAAGAAAATATTCCGGGCACTAATATACAGAGGAGAAGAGATTTTAGACATTCAAAGCTTAAAAAAAATGGGAAGATTAATGACATATTGTTAAATATACAAAATATAAACAAATGTTTAGATAGCGACGAAACCAAATCTTTTGGTGATATTGAGGAGGAACTCTGGGACGTTCTCACTTACCATCTATTAAAAATTCCATGGAAACCAGATGGAATTCAATGGTTAAAATGGTAAAAAGTTTCTCAGATAACTTCGACCTAATCAAACGTTTATATGCATCCCAACATGAGTAATTTTCTATTCGTAATTAATATAACCGATTTTTATACATGCATTTCTCGCTTATAAGCACGAAAAGTCGTGCAAAATTTGAAATGCATATAAGCGATAAATACTGTAATACTTTTAAAAATTAAAAGAGAAAATCTACTTATTCCCTCAATGGAGAAGGAACTCATTGTAGAGTTTGCAGAGTCTTTGGAAATTTTTTCTGAAGCAACAGTTTATATGCAGTGGCGGATTTAGGCCTGCACCCTTCCTAGGCACTCTTTGACATGCCGCCCTTTTTGATTATACAAAAGTGATAATAAAAAACCATATAATTTTTAAATACTTAAATTATTGTGTAATAATTTTTATTAATTTATATACACATACGTTTTTCAATTCACATGTACTTATATACATATGTATGTCATATCAGTCTTATTTTCCATAGATATTTAAATTTTTTATACATGCATAAAATTTTGTTTATAATTTTCAAACAAAAAATTCGTGCAGAACGCACATCTTTAGTATTTGCCAATGAATCTTCGAGTTGATAATGTAAATGAATGCATTCATTTGCTAATGTCTCTTCTAGATCACCAGGATACTTTTCGGCGAGTTTATTTGCCTGACTTTTAACCTCAGTTGTATCTATTTTATATAAATTGTCAAAAAAGCAAACGTTTACAAAAAGCTTTTCATATGCGTTTTTACGTTCGGATAACTGTAAACTCAGAGTAAATATTTGTATGAAAATTTTCTTCTCCAGAAAATTGTGCGCTTTCATTGGCCCGTGATTCATCTGACTGAAGTTTTCTGGTTTTTCTGCGACGAGTATCATAATGATAATAATCCTTTGGCTTTTGCTTCAAATTCTTCAAATTGTTTATTTCTCATATCCTGAAGAAATGAGGCTAGAGAACCGTAAATTTGGATAACAGATGATAAATCAGCGTGTGATCACTGTAGTTTCTTAATAGCAGCATTAAAACGGTCTAAAATTACATTCCAAACAATGACTGGAATAGATGTTTCTAGATGCTGTAATTTAAAACAAAACTTAGCCAAATCAATTTTCGAAATTGAATTGCCTTACATTCTTTTACCTTTAAATTTTGGCGCCCTTTTACTTATGCCGCCCTAGGCCCAGGCCTCACGGGCCTAGGCTTAAATCCACCACTGTTTATATGCAAGGACAAAAGTATGCAACAGTTTCATGTGTTATATATTTTTATGAAAATATACATATGTATATGTAAAATTTGTTGGAAAACGTAGAAATTCATCATTTGCAATAATAATTAATTGCAATTGTGTAAAATGTGGTTTAACGTGCTTTTCGTAGGTAGTCCTTATATGCAATTGACAATTACACAGTGCAACAACCACAATCCGAATGGGATGAGACCAAATACAAATGATAGCTGACATTGTCCATAACAAAACCTCCAAGGGATTTTTTTGGTTCAGTGCTAGAATTTTTTTTACAAGCATTTGAAATTTGTGATTTTGGAACTCTGGCTAACGAGAAAATCTCATTACAATTTTGATAAAATAATGGCTATATATCTTTACTATCCGGGAGAAATGTGATGCATTTATGTTTATGGGGTCGGGGAATACATTTTTGATATTATGTTTTACCTAAAACTAACGCTAGGTGGCGCTGTCATACAATTTACGTTATTATTTGTAGACTTTCATAGAAAAAACTGGGCATATGCTTTCTTGAGGCTGAATAATCAATTTTTGTTGTTGGATTTATTTTAAAATATAATTATAATGATCTTACAAAGTACATTTTATTATTGCCAGTACGTTTCTTTAAAAAAAATGCTGTTTTCATGGAAAAAATTAGTTTTTATTGGAATTGCCTATTTTCTATTACAAAAAAAAACGTTTTATTTCAAAGTATTATATTTTTATAAAAATGTACATATGTTACTTTATTTATCTTTTAAAAATTGCAAAAATAAAAAAATATAAAATCGGTTCGTTAATTTATTTCGTTTGAAAATACAAGTTTCTATATTCATCTGAGATCAGACAGCATTAACATTTTTTCCGTAAATTTTGCTATTTCACCTTCTGAGATCATATCAGTTGTCAAACTCAAATGAGAAATCAGATAGTGTACTGATAGCTTAAGATGACATTAATCGTGCTCTAAACATATGACAGGCCTTTGAGGAACTAGGAGTAAACATGTCCTTAAAAATTCATTTTCTCCATCAACATATGGATTGGTTTGAAAACCAACTTTCAACCGAATCAGATGAGCAAGGTGAACGTTTTCATCAAGTGGCTTTAACAATTGAAAACAAGGAATAGAGGAAAAAACTAGACGCTATGTTAGGTGATTTATGCTGGTGGTTAAAGAGAACCACAGATGAAGACAATAGTGACGAACAGCAAGAACTAGATATATACACAGATCCACAACCCTCTACTTCTTCAAACAATACAAACTGACAGTGATAGTAATGCAGATCCAAAATGATATAATAGATATAATAAGTTGTAATTCATTTTAATAAAACATTTTTTGTAATAGAAAATAGGTAATTCCAACAAAAACTAATTTTTTCCATGAAAACAGCATTTTTTTAAAGAAACGTACTGCCAATAATAAAATGTACTTTGTAAAATCATTATAATTATATTTTAAAATAAATCCAACAACAAAAATTGATTATTCAGCCTCAAGAAAGCATATGCACTAGGCCGGGCCAATTTGTATGGAGCCGAAAAAATCGATTAGAGCCGCCCACTAGGATGATTCTATGGACAATTCTAAGCAACTTTGGTGAAGGAACCATGGGTCTATCTCGATTTTCGAGTCTCCCACTTTTCAAAAAATGAATGACTTGAAAGCAAGAAAGACTTTCAAAAATAACTTATTCCCATGGTTCCTTCACCAAAGTTGCTTAGAATTGTCCATAGAATCATCCTAGGGGGCGGCTCTAATCGACAAAAAATTTAGCCCGCCCTAATATGCACCGTTTTTTCTATGAAAGTCTACAAATAATAACGCAAATTGTATGACAGCGCCACCTAGCGTTAGTTTTAGGTAAAACAATATCAAAAATGGATTCCCCGACCCCATAAACATAAATATATCACATTTCTCCCGGATAGTAAAAATATATAGCCATTATTTTATCAAAATTGTAATGAGTTTTCTCGTTAGCCAGGGTTCCAAAATCACAAATTTCAAAAGCTTGTAAAAAAAATTCTAGCACTGAACCAAAAAAATCCCTTGGAGGTTTTGTTATGGACAATGTCAGCTATCATTTGTATTTGGTCTCATCCCATTCGGATTCCAAAAGTTTGATTTTGTGTCACAGTGTTATGAGCCGTTCGTCATAAAATTTGGACATGTCCATTTTCAAGTTAAATATGCAAAATTATTTGCAATATATTTAATCAAATATATGAAAACAATTTTTAGAAATATTGTGGTCTCAAATTTTGGTTTAGAACTCTGAGTATCAAGCAGCCGTGATTAACAAAGAATATTTTAACAAAGTTGTATCCTTCCAAGTTTCAATCTTTCGATGGAGGAAGGTTTTAAAATGGTTTAAATAAAAAAATAAAAATATTTGTTTAATTGTTGATTTTATTGTTTCTAATTAAAGTATGTATATGTAGATAGTTGTTAAATAAATTCGTTAACTTAACAAGAATATAAAAACAAATTGTAATGTTTTTATGGTTAAAAGCATTAAAAGATGAGAAAATTAAAATGCGATTGGGTTAAAATTTTGGAAGCAAATATCAACTCATATAAGTCATATACGTAAATTTAGTTGTATATGTTTACAATAGATACGATATAGGAGTGATTTGCTAGTTTGCCACAACTTCAATTATTTTTAATAAATTTTTTTTAAATTCTTTCTCTGCACAGAAGAACTTTAAACTTGTTTACGATAAACTACAATAAATATATTGTTACTAAATGTCTTTAAATTTTTAAAGTTTCCTGGTGGAGAGTGTATACGATACGTGAGTAAGGAACAAATAAATAAACAAACATAAAAATTAATAAATTAATAAATTTCGAATAAATGTATTTTGGTTTTAACGATTAAACGAAAGTTGTCAAATATTTATGTAGTATGTATAGATTGTAAATGTATTATGTATGAATTTTTGTAAATATTCAGCAAATATGTATGTATGTACATATGTATGTCAAAATGAACTCAATCAAATGGGTCCGATGGATAAAGCTCATTTTATATATGATATGTAGTACATAGTAAAGTTTTTATGAAATGACTTAGTTAAAAAACAGAAGGAAGAAATTTGCGGATACCCTAAATTATTCTTCTTCCGTTTCATCTTCAGTGGTTGTGGCATCGACAACATCAGCATCACCACTGCTTATGATTAGATCAATGGTAGGCTCTTGTTGTTGCTCGGCAGTGGCAGGTTCTTCAACAATGGGTTCATTGGCAGTGGTTTCAGATTGTTGAATGGTTTCTAATTCTTGAGCTGAGATTTCGGCTTCTTGTCGTGCAATTTCCGCTAATTCAGCTGCTTGGCGGGCCAATTCAGCTTCGCGATCTTCTTCGGCTTGTTTTTCGATTTCAGCCAATCTGTTAATTTCTTCCTCACGAATGCGTTGTTCTTCGGCGAGACGAGCAATTTCTTCAGCCTTACGAGCAGCTTCTTCCGCTTGTTTAGCCTCCTCAGCTATTCTGGCTTCTTCGGCTAATCTAGCCTCTTCAGCTAACCTAGCTTCTTCAGCTAGCCTGGCCTCTTCGGCCAATTTAGCCTCTTGTTCTAGACGTTGTTTCTCTTCTTCAGCAGCCTTACGTTTTTGTTCATCTTCGAGAGCCCTAAAAAAGTCGGAAATATGTTGATAATTTCAAATTTTATTTCAAAATTTTACACAAAGTTTACATACTTTTTTTCAGCTTCTTTGGCTGCCTTGAGAGCTTCCTCAGCTTGTTTTTCGATCTCGGCCAAACGGTTCATTTCTTCTTCCTCTTCTTTGCGTTTGCGTTCTTCCTCTAAATATGCGGCCTCTTCTGCCTTGCGGGTAGCCTCTTCTTTGGCTTTACGTTCAGCAGCTTCTTCAGCTTTACGTTTAACTTCTTCTTCCAAGGCTCTGAAATTAATAATATACTTTTTCAATAAAAATTCATTTTAATTTATACATAATTGTAACAATGTCCTTGTTGCTGCTGGCAATTCTGTATAATCAAATATTAATTATTATAAGGTTGCATCTACTTTACTTCGAAATTAAAATATCAATGTATGGGTTCAAAGGGGAGAATAATAATAATATGAATAATGAGAATAATAGATACATATTTTAGCGTCCATTTTCAGATTTGCCGCGTCTTTGTTCTCGTTTATAAGCCAAACTGTAAAGTCCGACCGAGTAAGCCATTTTAATTTGACTTTAATATTACTTTATATACATATATTAATTAATACTTTACTTTAAATATAGAGAATAAACAGTGCTAATTGTCAACAAGATTATTTTTGTGTTTATTTTTGCCGGCCTTTTTTATATAAACGAGTTTTTTGTTTTTTCTTAAAATTTATTGGAAACCGCTTTAAACTAAATTTATCCCGAACAAAGATTAGCTACCAACTAAGAAGAACACTATATTCCAATGTAAACAAAGAACAAATCCACCGAGTGCTGATATCCATAAATACATATCAGTATACGGTCGTCAGCAAAGGTAAAAACCATTTGTTTTGCAAATTAACAGATTGTTGAGGTTATCATTCTCTGAGATCTATAAAAATACAAATTTTGCGTATCAGCAATATGTTACATTCCATGGCGAAAGCAAATGCAACATTTTTGGTTCAGATGGTCGATGTAAACTCTGGTGGAAACCAAATACATACGAGTAAAGCCTTAAGTATACAAGTAATAATACAAAATTCACGTTTAATTATGATGACGGTTTTATGGTGATATTAGGCTGCATTTCTGACAATGGAGTTGGTAATCTTGTATAGTATATACTGATGATATTATGGACTAACATGATTATTGGCCCATTCTAAAAGGAAATCGTAACTCCAGAGCCGAGAAATGGACTTACAAAGAAATTGTCGGCCAAGCTATCAAATTTAAGAAATATATGTTACTCACTTAATAAATTAAAAAATAGGTTTGCATACAACACAAAATTACATAATAATTCCGACCGTCATAAAATAAGGCCAAATGATTTATGCATACATATGTATGTACATATATGAAACATATTTGTTTTGAATTTTGTTTGTGGTCAATTATTGACCAATGATATTTTTCATATTCCTTTCTTTACTATATATATGTATGATATATATTATGGTATATTAAAGTTTCCAAATCGTAGATTGTTAAATCAAATTATTTGCGAATTTGTAAACTTATATTTCAAATTTGAATAGCCTACAAGTTCAATTAGACCTTTTGTGCTTCTTTTGATCATGATGTGTAAGATACTACTTTCCACTGAAAATTTTGTGATAATATTTAGCAGATATTCCGATAAACAGGTTCCGCTGTAAGACTTCCCATTTACGTATGTATGTAAATTTGGACATTATTAGAAAACATTAAGGGTTGCAGGTTTACTAGTTTTTGAGATCAGAATTTGAGCAGAATTTATCCATGGAGGGTTTTTACTTTTTTCAAAAACAATTTCTCTTAAAAACTATTTAACAATATCGTCTCTGAAAACTGCATTTAAATATTTTATCCAGAATGTTTTCGCATTCAACTCATCAAGACGCATCTTCGTGGGGTAGTTATATATTAACATACGAGGTGCTCTAAAAAATGTTTGTGATTTTACAAATCCACAACTCAAATTCTATCGCTTTTAAAAAATCTTTCTCAGAGGTACTAAAAAGTAGCAGAACTGTTAAGTATTTACTGTATTTTACTTGAATTTCCAAAACTATGATAGGCAAAATATAAAAAATGCTGTTGGATCGTAACAAAGAAAATCAAAGACAATCGCTTTCTTTCTTTCCTTAGTGTTCAAAAACTTCCTATTGATGCTTCCAAGTTATTTATATTGCAAATTTTAATTAAATCGGTTAAGCCATTTGGTATTGATTGTTTAATAAATAAACGTACCAATTTGACTGATTCTTACCCATTTTATCCCTTCCTGGTCAAAGTATTAAAAAAATAAATAGCCTATGGATGCATCCAATTATGGATCTGTCTATGTTCAATGAAATTTCAATGAAATCGGTTCAGCCACTTGGGCTTACCGATTTAAATTTGAAGTTTAGATAAAATATATAACCTATTTACGCTTCTACGTTCCAAATTTCAATGAAATCAGTTTAGTCGGTTTGGCGTGATTGCGAACATACTTATAAAGGCATTTATAATATATGTACATCTGTATATTAGGTATGTATATTATGTATGTACAATTATTTGGATAAGCACAAAATTCCTTGAAAGAAAACTTTTTAAAAGGTACTTTTCTAATACATATTTTTGTTTTTACAGACAAAACAAAAATGCAGTTGATCATAACAAAGTTAATCATTATTTGAGAACAAAATATGTACTACAATTTTACAATTTTTATCCCTTCCTCTTTATGGAAGTCTGACAAAAATATGAAGCCTGTTGGCATTTCCAAGTATGGATCTACATACATTCCAACTTTCAATAAAATCGGTTCAATCGTTTTGGTTATGTATGCACATGATATGTGTGGATACGTGTATAAATCAAACATTTATGAACGATAAACCAATTTAAATACCAATCGTCACATATTACTAAATTTTATTAAATATCTTCAAAATTCCGACCTGTACTCTGCGCGGCCAAACGGACAGACATCGTTAAATCGGCTCAGAAAGTGAATCTGAGCTGATCGGTATACTTTTTTAAATTAATATTTTTTTTCCTTACAAGCATCGGAACAAATCCAATAAAACCTCCCGACTATATTCAGTTACAGTTGTTACCAGTATTTTTATATATATATATAGAATCACAATCTAAGCTCCCATATAAGGCCCACTTCCGAAAATTATTTTAACGGGTATAATTGACCTAGAAATAATTCTATCAAAATGAAGTATACCCCCACTTCAGAAAAAATAAATTTAAGAGCACAGTTTTTGCTCACACTTGTAGTATGGTATTTATTTATATATTAGTTCTAACGAACTTTAGGAATATTTCTTACTATCTGTACCCTGCGCGCGTTGCTGCGCTACCAATTAAAATAAATTTGAAAGAAAGACATTACACAAATATTCAATTCATTTTAAATAACTTTATTGATTTTGCTCATTTTGAAAAATGTAGGCTGTCTAAAGAAGTATTCTTAAGGCCCAACTATAATATGCATATGCTAGCTTAAGCAAACGTGCGAACACATATAAATCGTATGTGGCAAACTATAATGTACTTAACGAAACTTTTCGTTAAGTTTTTCAACTGTCATTTGCTTAAGCAAAAAGCGAAACTGATCGCACATTCTGTACGGAATCAGCTGTTTGTTTGTGTTTTGAACAAAATGGAAGAAAATATATTTATTTTAAATTTAATAGAAAATGCGAAATAAAATAAGTGCCTTTACAATAAAAGCGACCCTTTTTATTTTAACAAAAATGTCTTTCTGTCGCTGTTTTTTCTCTGACAGAACAAGAGCGTCTTCTTCTTTTACAGTGTAGTTCACTTATTTCTTTTAATGTGCACAAGCCTTCAAGCGCTAACTTTAATATTTTTATATTATTTAAATTTTTAAGTTTTTTCTCCATTTTTGCAAACAAAATACGAAAATTAACAAAACATATGTAAACGTTTATTATTATTTACAATATAGTGCTGCCACAGCTGTACATTTTAGTACTTTTGCCGATAAATTAAAAAAAAGGAAAAATTATGCGTTTCGGGTACGAAGTTTTCTTTTAATTATAAAATAATATAATAATATTTATAAAATATTTATAAAATATAGTCATGGCTTTTTGTTAAAATAAAAACATTTTTTTAAACATAAATGAGCAACTGTGGACAAAAAGTTTCAAAGTCATTGTAGCCACCTAAAAGTTAACTCTGAACTAGTTATGCATTTGACAGCCTTTTCGTTAACTTTTGCAATTTGCTTAAGCTTGCTTATGCATATTATAGTTGGGCCTTTAGTCATGCCGGAGTCTTAGTTATATTCCGTCAAATTTTTAGTAAGATCGGTCCAGCGGTCTGGCCTTCCCGGCAGGCGTTGTCCCGCAAGAGATGGTGTGAAAGGGGGCGTGGAGTATGAATCTTAATTTTTACCTCACCTAGAGTAACATGTGTATTCGATTTGAAGTAAACATGTTAAAATCCGAGTAGAATCAATTACACAATTTAAAAAAGTAGGAGTGGTCGAAAGAAATAAGAAGCTTTGGCACATTAAATGTGTATTTTTACCTCGCCTTCAGTAAGATGTGTATACAAATTGTTTGAAGTAAATCTGTAAAACCCCATGCAGAAGCAATTAATCAATTAAAAAAGTGGGGGTTAAAGTAGGCGTGGTCGTACCAACTCAGAAACCTTCCCGGTCTCATGCACACCAACTTTGCGAAGATCATCATATGATCAGATGCATAGTTTAGGAGACTATAAAGGACATACATACAAACATTAATTTTTAAGATTAATATTAATTTTGTATATGAGCTAAATATTCACTTTGTATGGGAGCTGCCACGCCCACTGTTATGATCCCGCCCAATTTTCCCATGACTATTCATAATATAATCAACGTGCACAAATTTCTAAGACTCTTGCTATTATAAAACTGTAGATGTATGATATTAAATATTTACTTTGTATGGGAGCTGCCACTCCCACCGGTCCGATCTCGCCCATTTTTTTCCCCTGATTATTCAAATCAGTAACATATTTTTCAAAACTCTAGCTATCACAATAGTCAAGATTTATGATGTTATTCAATTTATGTGGGAGGGGCCACGCCCACTTGAAAAATATATAGCCGTAAACCATAGCTTGGGAATAATGATTAGAAATCCTAATGATTAGCAATTGGATTAGACATTTTAATTGTGCTGAACAATTGATTAATTATGATTAGTTATCCATTTTAGACGATTACTAATTGATTAGATTAGAAATAATCAAAACTCTAATCACAATTAGTGACGATTAGCATTTCTAATCAAATCTAATCAAAACTAATCCAAAAAATAATTGATTAGATTTCTTGATTATTTTTGATTATAGTAGATTAGATCAACTATCAATCAAATCTAATCAAAAATAATCAAGAAATCTAATCAATTATTTTTTGGATTAGATTTGATTAGAAATGCTAATCGTCACTAATTGTGATTAGATTTTTGATTATTTCTAATCTAATCAATTAGTAATCTGAAATTTTTATCAAAATTCAATTCTAATGATTAGATTATTTTATTTCTCTAATCGTAATGATTTCTAATTCTAATTGAAATTCCCCAGCTATGCCGTAAACCTAATTGGGACTATAACCTTTCAAATGAAACCAGTTTGGGCCAAATCGGTTGGATAGTTTTAGAGTCTATAAAGGACAAACATACAAACATTGTATTTTATATATATGTATGTATTTCTAACGAACTTTAGGAATATTTCTTATTATATTTTAGTTGACCTTTTTCATTCATATTTTAGAAATTGTTAAGGTATTTTTTTATTTTCATTATTTCGCTACGTCTTTGTGTATCTTCTTCAGAAATTTGTTTATATAGTATAAAGAAGCTACACAATGACGTAGCGAAATATTGAAAATAAAAAATTTTATTAAAAATTATATTGTTTCGAGCTTAAGGTCACTTTCTTTTTAATTTATTCCAATATTTCGCTACAACAGTGTGTAGCATCTTCAGGGAAAATAAAATTTATTAACAAATTTACAAAATAACCGTAAAAATTTTTTTCAATATATCAGAATTGTCAGAATGAAAAAATTTTAAATAATACAAAAACAAAAATATGAAAAAATAATTTAGTTTCCCTTTCCCGTTTTAATAAATTAAGTGTATATACGTTTGAGCAACATTTTCTGTATCTGTTTTAAAATTAATTCTAAGATCTTTTGGAACATTTTTAAATTCTAACATTTCTAACATACTCGTATAACGTCGTTTATAATTATTTTCTGTTTTTCTTATTAATAAAACAATTCATAAATAAAATGAATAAGTCCCCGTTTATACAGGGAAACATTTGGAAGGGAAACATCTGGAATTCTTTTTTGTATTTTCTTTCGCGGTCATACAGGGAAACATTGTTGTCGGAAACATTCCATTTGATATTTGTTTTTTTGACATTTGTCTAATTGCAGTGTTGTTTTTTTTTAATTTCTACTGTCTTTGATTTGCTAATGTATACAATAAGAATGAAAGCACAAAGCGTGTATCCGAGAACGGGAAACAAATTTCATATTCTCTTCCCCACCCGTCCCTCTCTATCAAACAAAATGTTTCCCTTTCAAATGTTTCCCTGTGTAAACGGGGACTAACACAAAAAGATTTTCTGAATATATAAACTTTTTTCATTCTGACAATTGTGTTATATTGAAAAATGTTTTTACTGTTATTTTGTGAATTTTTTTTAATAAAAAAAAGATCTTAAGCTTGAACTTTGGGAATCTTTTATTTTACACATAAAACACTGAGTTCACTATTTTGTTTATATAAAAACTAATGATGTACTTAGTCAGGGCCAGCAATACTGGCCGGACCAACTTTGAAATAAAAAATATGGGGCATACATTTTAAAATTGTATTAATTTATACTCGCAGTTTATATGGTTTATTTATTTTAAAGTCAATATTTAAGAAAGCGCATACAAATACATGTTTTAAACTAAGACATTACTATAATATATATGTAGGTACATATATAAGTACCAATTAAGTTTTTTTCCGACAGTCTTGTGTGTTTGTGTAACGGACTTAATGGTAATGGAAAAATTATTATGTGATCATCTTACTTCTGTTCGCGACGTTTAGCTTCGTCAGCACGTTGAGCCTTTTTTTTCTCCAATTCGACGACATCCAACTCCTCTTCATTGACTGTCATGAGACGTTCCTGGCGCAATCGTTGCTTTTCCTTAGTTTCATCATCAATAGGATCTTCTAATGGTCTGGGAGCAGAGAATCTCCTGCTTGGGCGATTGGGATCCAATTCGGGGTCTTGAAAAGATAAAACGAATTCAATTCAAAAATTTAAATTAACATAATTATGTTATTTACAACACAATATCACTTTCTCAAATTTAATTAATAGCTAAATAATACAAAACAATCTAAAGTTGGAATAATTGCAATTAAAAAAGAAAACAAAACATTAAATATGAATATGTACTTACTCTTCTCATAACTGAACTGTTATGAAAATGTTTTTATGTCCTGATCATGGCCTTTTGCAGATTAGTACAAATCTTAACGACCGTCTTAAGCGTTGGATTTGCAAATAATTTAAAATAATTGTTTTAAAAAATTGTTATTAATAGAAAAAAACATATCTACATATTCATATATATACAAATTGTCCAAAAATTAAGAATATATACATATAAACAATTTAATAAATTGCACAATACATACATATGTAAGTACATTTGTTAAAATGGATGACACCTTTTAAAGTTATTCGATAATGAACATTGATAATTTTTCACAAAAATATTACAGCTGCCCAACTTTACTGGGATACATGATTTTAATGAAAAAACAAATTAAGATGAAACAAATTCAAATCTCTATTATTGTGTCGATAAAGCTTCGAATTGCTCATAAACGAACATTTTGTTAATTTGCAGATATTAAATGGAAACTCATCAAGTTTTAAAATATGGTAAATTTTATTTAAACTTTTCGCAAAATGTAAATATGTACGTACCATATACTTATTTCGAAGAGAGTATATTTAATTCGTTGTTAGTTTATTAAACGTGTTGTTATGTTGAAGGTCATATACGAGTACATACATACATAAGTGATGTCTTGTGTTGCATTAATGGATTGATTGATTGCCGTATTATTTAAGATATTTTGTTTTATTAAAAGTAGTAGTATATGGCGGTATTATGTATTTATAAGTTTATTAATCTGTGATTTATATTTGAAATGTTTGAAATTCAACATATTCAACATACTCCCATTTAAGGTGAATACTGCGACTATTAACTTTCTCTCAAAATAACGAGTTGGGAACAGTGTTGCCACGAAAAAAAATTTTTTGTAACCAACATTTATGAAAAAAATAACCAAATTTAAAAAAAAATAACCAAATTTAAATGCATGTACTATTTATTTATTTTTTGTAATTTTAACTATAATTTGTACTTTAAGGTAACAAAAAAAACATAAAACAACGTATTTTACAACACAACTCCTAATACTAAAAAATAATTTATTTAAAAAACTAAGCGTCATATTTTGCAAAAAGTAATGCAAAGAAACATAAGCTAATGCTACAATTTGTAAAATTTAAAATTCCAATACTTTACATTAAGTTTTGCAAGTTTAATTATTAATTTTTAATGTCTTAAACAAAAATAAAAAGTATATAATAAAAACAAAAAATTGTTCATTGGCAATAAAATAAGGAACTAGAAAGTTACTCTCTTAAATACTAAAAAACATGTAATTATATTACAATAAATATGGAGATCACTTTTACTTAAAATGTCACAGCTTGAGTTTTAAAATTTGTCTTTGGCAGAGCAAACAAAATGGGCATTTTGTTAATTTTTGCACAATTCTTTTGCTTGCAATATATTACTAATTGTCTTAAAATCTAAATATTTTCAGTAAAAAAAAAAATAACCAAAACAGAAAAAATCTACACATGTACACATTGAGAAAAAAATAACCAATTTTGGTTAGAAATAACCAAAAACGGCAACGCTGGTTGGGAATTAAAGATTAATTACGTTTTCATTTAAATTATTCTTCGTTTAGCTGGCGTTAAAATGAGCCATCAAAATTAGTGATCGGCTAAAAGTCGGTTTAGTGCCGTTGCTGAAATATGGGGCTACTTTCGACTTAGTTTAAGAAGGTGATATTTTTTATTAAATTGTTTGGTAAATGCATTATTTACTTTATTTGTATAGTATGTATTAGGTTGGTTTTACTTCTTCCAAATCGAATACTGTTAACCTGTGACGTCAGGATCTGAGGTTGAGAAATGTGTCTAAGAGAGGAACAATCATTAAATACATCATAGTTTTGTGCAAAAAAAATCTGAAAAAGGGGTCATAGTTTCATGTAAATTATATTTCTAAAGAAACAAAGTTCCATACATCAAATGAAGCAAGAGATTGGAGTCTCTGACAGAATAATCAAGTAGCTGTAACATCGACAGATACGGCTGAGTTTTTTTAAATTTTGTAATCACATATGATTAAATTCGGTTGTGATAACGATTTATTTCCTCCTGATAGAATCTGTGTAAGTAAGCAACGGAATTATTATTTAAAAGTTTCACCGACATGCAAATAAGTTTGTTTACATTTAAAAATTTTGAAAATTAAATATCTCCGACTGACTCGCTTTGTAATAATTCAAATGATTTTTCGACACATATTGACGTCACATCGTGGACTACGACAACAATAATTTTGATTTGAAATATTTTGATTGTTCTTGTTCCTCTTGAATCTTAATAGTCTTCATAGTTTGCAAAAACAAAAATACATGAATACTTAATATATCAATTTATATTGTTTTTACGAAATATCAAGGCAGAATATGCCAAACTATTATGACCGCACTTGTTTGTATCTCGTCGAAATAAATGTCCGTTCTGTACCCCTCATAACAGCCGTTTCTTCGTCACATGTGACAGAGATTAATATACAATTTATTGAAATCTTCCACATGTCCACAGCCGAGCGCTTTAAAAATTTGTTTCTTCAGTCATGTCCTCTTTGAAAATTGTATATATGCCAATGCCAGGGGGCATTGAAATGGGTGCAAAATATATGGGTCAAGGCCATTTAATTGTTATCTCTCATCTCTCTATGATACTCACGATCGTCTACGTTTAGTTTTAAATTTTCATTCTCGCCCATTAAATATCAGTGTCGATTTAAGACAACAAAAATCATATTACGGTTTTTGTATTCGCCTGGTGTTTTGTTTATACTATCTATCACCATCTAGACATAAAACTGGCAAACGAATTTGAAAATCCCCACCCAACCGCAACCCAACACTTTCTGAATACAAGAACTCGGTTATAATAAAAACACATTCGTACATTTTCGATTTTCTTAAAATTTTTATATTGTTTTGCATTTAATTTGTGGTTTCTTTCTTTTCATTCATTTATTTTATGTGGTAGTACCAGTTTTTATAATAATAGTAATTAAATATGTAATAAAAAAATCATATAAAAATAAATTTCTTTTCACAGATATATTCTTTGGCATAAGTAGTATTTTTCTTTAGTTTCATATTCTTATTTTTCTAAGTTTGTTGCATGGTGCAACTATACAAGCTGACTGACTTTATTTACAATTTACTTATGTCAAAAGTAATATTTTTTCAAGTAGTATTGACAGTACATAGTACATTATTTTACACAAACAAAATGCCTGTTGTTTCTGTTTTGTGTTGTACTTGTTGTCGATTTGCACTCACCTTGTATAGTTGCACCATGGTTTGTTGTAGATACGTATGTATGTATGTAGATACGTAGATAAATTCATTATTAAATAAATGTATTTTTTTTTTTGGTAAATAATTCGTATGAATCAGTTCAATATAAAATTGTAAATATTTATAAAAAATCATACATTGGCACAAAAGATATGACAATCTATATAAAACAAAATCAACAAAAAAAAGAACAATAATTTCTTAAATATCTTGTTAATAGAAAAATTAATTTAAACTACAAATTAAATGGGGATCGTGTGCATGTATCTGTATTGTATCTATATGTGTGAAAGTTTATGTGTGTTTGCAGGGATGTGTTGCATGAACGAATGAATGGCTGTTGTACGAGTAATACATTTTTGAGTGTATTTTTCATGTTTCGCGTATGAACTGAAGCATACAAAATTTAGAACATAACTATAAATAAAACATTACTAATTATTAACAAAATTAATTTGTTTTCATTAAAAGACGTTGTTAAAATTTATTGACAGATCAGTTCTGAATTTATATTTTTGTATATTTTCGGGTATGATTTGTAATGGATCTATCTGTTTGTTTGGGTCTAATGCGGAAACACACATACAGTTCTGTTATGGATTTTGTTCTTTCGTATCGTTTTTTGTTTTTGTTTTAACATACACTTATTTCAAACACATACATTTAGGCCTCAACCTCAGCAGCGCATACTGCAAAGAATCATTGAATTATAGAAAGAAAAACACATAAATGTTAGCTAAATACAATTAAATGAAATCAACAAAACAAAAAAATCAATTAGATGTTGTTGTTATATGCATGGAAAGATGAATTAACAAAAACAAACAAAATGTTAGTCACAAATGTTGAAAATGTGAGTGAGAAACGTGAGACGTTAAGGGACCAACAAAAAAAAATCCTAAGTTTATCCTTCATTTGTTTTATATTTTTGAATGGATTGGATTTATTATTCGATCTATTCGAAACTTGACACTTCAATATAGGAGGAGCTACGCTGTCTGAATATTGCCTGAAATTTTAAACATTGATGTTAATTTAATGGACCTATAATTATCCTAATTACATATATTTTTAAAAATATTTATATATTCTGTACAGATTACAGTTCCCATATAATTAAAATCGATAATTAATATTTAATAATTTTTTACAGAGTTGATGCGACACGTTTTAACATTATCCGTGTTGATGGAATTTTTCAAAGTTAAACTATTATATCAAGTAATACAATAATCCAACTCCTCTTAAAAACAAAATATTTTGATCCAGTGAAGCTATTTGTGGGCTGGAACTGATGTTTTAGTTTTTATAGCATTAAAATCCAATTCCTAGAGGATAAGCGGATTTAAATACCACAGAATATCTGTGTTAAAAACGATTTGGAAAAAAAACTTGTTTATCGAAATACTGACATGTTTAAGATTTTTATAAATCTAAAAATGTTTTCCAGGAAATAAAATAAACCATGGTGTAACTATACAAGGTGAGTGCAGTAGCACAGCTGACTGACTTTGTTTACAATTTAGTTATGTCAAAAGTAATACTTTTTCAAGTGTTTTTGACAGTAGTACATTTATTTTCTGCATATTTTTGTATTATGTTGTATTTGTAAAATAATTATTTGTTAAATAAAAAAATTTTTGTTTTGAAATAGTAGCCTTATATAAAGCCATAAAGTATTCCATTTATTGGTTTATTTCACAGATCAAAAATACATCTGGATTTTTACCTTGGGTTGTGAGAAGTCAAAAGTCTACGTAGACAAGAGTCAGCTAAGATTTGCCAGATAGCAACAATGTTCGCGTGATTCGCGAGATACCGGTAGTAATGATGGAGATAGGCCACCAATCGTTTTGTTTGTATATGAACAAAACATCGGCAGAATTACATATACAACTTTGTCCATGTTCTTCTATGTTCAAATTCATACTTTTCTTTGTAATTTTCTAAAATGACGGCCTTTTTTGTGAAAAGTACATTTGATGGCAGACATACAAATTGTGCGAACAAATGTTTTGACAACGTTGTTCGAACAAGGACAAAACATCGACAAGATTTGTCCACACAAGACAAATTCATGCGCGGACGAGAAATTGTTCGCAAAGTGAACTAATTGATGGCATTTAGAAAATTCATGATTTTTTTATATTTATGGTTATATTTTATCAAGAATCCAATAAAAGAAATACTTAATTAATCTTTGTCTGCACTAATAGCACTTTTATTCTTTAAATTTTCTTTATATGTAGAATTTACCTCGATTCTCCAAGCTAAATTAATGAAAGCATCATTAGAATTTATATTTTAAGGGCCACTGCAACGTGAAACCGTCCGTATGTACGGCTATGTACGCATGTTGATACGCATGAGATGATACATAGATGATCGAAGTGCAATTATTTACAATAATGAATTGGATTAGAAGGAAATGTGTTCGATTTTTGTTTTATTTGCCTTTAATGAAATGTTGAACACTTACCTGTATCGACACTTTCCACTTTTTCTTCGATCTTTTTCTCTTTCTTGACTGTGGGGTGTCTCAAGTACCATGACAAAAGATTAATATCAGTACGTACTCTATCTGTATCATAGAGAGGACTTCTAACATTGTAAGCCTTATCGCCACAAATCCTTACCGAAGCGAGATGACTTTTGCCTTTTATATAGTTTTTTTTTATATATTATTATATATTTTTTTGTATTAATTAAAATTATTTTATTATGTACATATTGTATGAGTGTTTGTGTTTACAAGTAATAGAGATTGTAAAGATAATTGTGTTGTTTTGTATCAAATTGGGAAAGAATGGAAGAGATTTCAATTCAGCCCATTAATAAATCTATCTAGACAATCGTAAAGAAAAAAACTAGGAGAAAAGTATGGTATACTTACCAACATATTTGTGAGCTGGCTCTGGATACATGGACATTCTGTGAACTTCTTTGGCAATGTGGCGCACGGGATTCGTGATGCGAGACACATAAGCATCGAAGGCCACATCAGTAGTGGGTTCATAACTGCACATAAATATCGATAATATTGCAAGTGTTCATTTCAGAACTTGTACGTTTTAAAACTTACCCAGTTACTGGGAATGGAGTCATGCTCCGTGCACGCCGAATTACAGGTGTATGCAAATCACGGATAAGAGATTGAGCTCTATGACGTATCCTGCCGGTTTCCTCGCGGAACGTCTATAGTTTGAAAGGAATTATTCAAAAATATAACAATAAGTTATGGAAAAATGAACATGTTTATAGAATTCTGTTTGCAGAAAGCATCAATAGAGAGCCAGAGAGGTAGAGCAGAAATAGGAAATCAATAAAACAAAATTTAAACACAACTCACGGTGAAGGGTTCAGTGCTGAGGTAATTTGTTAGTGCTCGGGCACCATAACCGGGCAGAGTTCTCTTCAAGTATGAGGGAGTTACACGTACTGGAGAAGTTGTTACTCTCACGGGAGACAAGGAGCGTGAGTAGATACGAGATATTGGCGACGAGTACAAATAGGTTGGTGACGTATAGAAGTATGACGATGGTGTATAAGACGAAATGTATCTCGGTGTATACGACGAAACATATGGAGTATAAGACGAAACATATGGAGTATAAGACGAATAATAGGTGGTCGATGGGATATAGGATGATGTATATGTCGTTGGTGTGGTGTAAGTGTAGGAAGATATACGCTCAGGCGACGTTACAACACGAGTAGTAGTCGTACGAGTAATACGAACTGGTGATGGCGAACGAATTACACGTGTTATCACACGGGCTGGGGAAGTAACGACTCGAACTGGCGATGAAATCACACGAGTTCCACGAGTATAGCTTGAGGTCGAGTATATCGGATAACTCGATTTGTACACCTACATATTGTATATATACATATTGTCAGGCAACATGTTTAACATTCATTAATTCATTGGTGATAAAAAATAAAACTCTATATGTCTAGGTATGTACGTACTTATGATGAGTGATGTATGTTTGTATGAATTTCTTTGTCTATGAAATTTTAAGTGAGATATGTATGTATAAAACTGTATTTTCAATATAAACATAAATTGATTGCCTTAACCATATTACCATTTATGTATTATGTATGTATGTTTGCCACAATTAAATACGTTGCCTTTATATTACGCTATCATAATCACCACATACATACATACATATGAATACGTTTGTGGTAATCATATTATCGTTGCATATAATAATATAAAACATTTTTAAAGAATTTGTAATCGTATTAAGATCATGGCTTTTGGCAACGGAATTACCATTAAAAATGGTTACGTGCTTTTCAGTGTTTTATATTTGCATGGCTATTTGATTCAAACAATGAATAACGCCAAAAGACGCTTTCCAACTACTAATAAAATTACCTTTATGTATGTATAGAAAAAGCTATCTCTAGATTACAAATTAATTGTATTGTATTAACTTTAGAACCATTTAAGTCATAACCAATAATTCCTTTAAAATAAATGCATAATTGTCTACTATCTGTCTGCTATTTATTTTAGATCTTCGTGGAGTTTCTTTTACAATATTTGTTCAACTCACAACTGACGTTGTAGTGTCGTAGGAGTTGTAAGTTGTCTGAATTTACAATAGTTGTACAAATGCTGATGTATATTCTATATAAATGTTTTGTACAGCACCTACGATATTTTAAAATATTTTTTTAGTTGTATGAAAGTTTAAGTTTTGCCAAAAAGTTCATATCTGTATATTAAACCAAAATTTACTTATGCTCCATTGCATGATGACCCTCTGCGGAAAAGGACTATTTTCAACTGCAGATGAGTTTGAAATTGTGTCTCAAAGCATCTTATATTAAGCAAGTAAGAATTTATATTAGGCTGTACCGAATCTTATATACCCACCACAAAATCACCCATTATAGGGCGAACCTTATAAAATATTGTACCGTAATTTCCATTTATTTTAGGTTTATTTTAGTAGAATTTCATCTCAATAACGATATTTATAAACATTTTATGCATATTCCAGTTATAATCAAGAATTTACATTTTGTTTAAATTTTTGCAGCGTTTAACATAAAGCGATTTATTTTAACACACAATAAATTAACTACCAAAAAGCCATAGGAAACTAAAACTGTCTTTTTGAAACGTGAAAATTGTCCCATCTGTATATTCTGTGATTATTCATTTTATTTATAACTGATCTGCGTAAAATTTTGGTTCGATATGGACGTTTATGTAGGTTAATGAGTTTTCGGGAATAGTCCTCTTAAGGGAACGACGACCATTTATAGGCCAATCATCATGAAATTCTGTAGGATGATCTATATGTATATGCGAATTATTTGTGTTTTCGGAATGAAACCTAAAATTAAAATTCCATATAGCAAATTCAAAGTAGTTTCATTCCGAAATAATATTTCGTTTTACTTTTGCTATAGAAGCAAAAGACGGAATTAATTCCACTTCCGAACGGAATTAAATTCTGTGACATGGCTGTATATTGGGGCTATGCTCAAATATGGACCGATCATCATCATATTGAGGTTGGACTGTTTATATTGAATTTAAACTTAATAGTTGTTTTTGTAAGGTATTTATGCGCATTTAAGTGATGTCGTCTTAGAATCTTAGAACGACCCAGCATATATTGACTTTTCGGCTCTGCGACCATTATTTCGATGTGTTACAAGCGGAATGACAAACGTATTATACTCCCCATCTTTTTGGTGGTGGGTATAAAAATTTGTCGTCTTTAATTATGTATACGATATTGTAATAAGTCTAATAACTTTGGTGGTAAGTCTGTCCTGTTTGCTTATAAGGCGAGCACACCGATTTATATTTATGGCTAAAGAGCCGATGTGATGAGAATACAAAATCAGCGTCTAGCTCAGTGATGTTCAAAAATAAAATGTAGATGTATTTGTGAGAGATTTTGCACAGCTAGACTCTAGCTAAATTCAAGTCTAGTTTCATTCTAATTTTATTTACTAATTTCTCTTGCTTGTATACTAATTACAAACTATTTTCTTATTACTATTTACACGTATTTTCCATATTCTTTCTACATGTTTGGGTGTTATTGAGCATGCAGTTTTAATTGCATTTTTGCTTGTCAATTCAAACTCATATTTCTTCAAATTCATAAGTGGATATTTGGATTATTCCTGTAACCAAAATCCACTATGTTTTGTTTGTGTTTATGAGTTTGAGTCATACTTCATGGCATGACGAGTGTATACACGTATATACATTACATATGGTTGCATTCTAATAGATGCAATGGTACCATTTGAGCGATGGTCATCCATATTTTAAAAAAAAAAAAATTTTTATTATATTTCGCAGACTTTGGAAATCCTAGATGAATAAACATTACGGTAATTTAACAACAAATTGAAGCATTCTTCGAACATTTTTCTAAATTTAATTGTTCATCATTAGACATGGAGAAAGAAGAATGAATGAAAATTGTTTGTTCATTTTATTTGTTTGTTGGGACTCTACTTTTGGCATTGATAATATTGACAATCAGAGAGTTGTATCATACAATATACAACATACAACATTAGTTTTGAATGAAACCATTGATTCGGGATAAATTTCTTCTCTACATTGAGGAAAAATATGTAGTGTTTTAAAAGATTTACTTTTTCAAATATTTATTTCATCATTAACACAAAATTGTCAAAAACTCAATGTGCCCAAGTCTATTTCATATATATTTCAATGTATAGACTTCTTTCCAAATCGATGCCAAAATCCTTAAATTGTCTGCAACGGATAAATAACTAACTCATACATACATATGTAGTATGTATGTTTATATGACGCACTATGACGCTAAAAATTGATATTGCATATTGAGTAAAGATAAGCAACAAACAATTATTAAAGGCAAGGTTTTATAAAAATGATGATATATATAGATTTCTTATTTCTACAGTATTTATTTGTGACCCTATAAAGAACTCGTATACATATGTACGTACGAGTATATATTTTTTACAATTAGGTGAAAGATTCATAAGATTCGGATGTGTCTGTCTCTTTGAAAAAAATTTAATGACGTAGGCAATTGTAGTTTTTTGTTAAATAGTTTTAGTTGTCTTTTAAGTAACATAAATTAGTAGTTTGATTATTGTTTACTCGTATATATAAATCTGTTTCTTCATTGTCTAAAATATGCAAATGACTTATGCCCTTATTCAGAAAAAATAAACTAGACTTCAAATGTAATTTAAGAAAATTTTGTATGAAAATTTTGTCTAAAAGCACACTTCAAACCTACTTTATTTTTTATGAATACGGCAGTTATTGGTTAAAAAATTTAAATAAAAAAATCATAGTTGTTGGTGTTGTATGCAGTAAAATGTTGCAAGACATATCATACATAGATGGGAAGGACGAATTTACTGCTCAGTTTTCGTCGCAACCTAATAAGGCTTATTGTTTCTTTATTTACAGGTCACTGTACTTTTGGAGCACACGCCAGAAGACTAGGTCTACCGTATTAAGATTACTGTAGAAGCTGTCATAACGAGGAGGAAGATAAAACAATCACCCATTTCCTCTGTAGAGCAGCTAGCAAGGATGAATCCGAGACGCGTCTATACCTTTGATAAGCAATCTGGATGGTTCGAAAGGGAAACAGCCAATGCAGAGTTATCGACAGGTTGTCTACCAACGGGGTAATACGATGGGATCAGCATGATGGAACCAAGTGAGCTGTTACTCTAAGAACTGCTGCCCATGGAACCAAACCTAACCTGACCTATAAACAGATTTGTATCTTTTAAAATCTTAAATAAAAACATAAGTTTGTAAAAAAAAAAAATCGGTACTGTTAGTTGTGGTATTTACAATTATTTTGCTTTATTTTTTTTTAATTAAAAAGACTTCTATTGTACATGGTTGATGTTGAAACAAAAATTGCGAAATCTGACAATAATTACACATTTCAATATTCCTTGTGCTGAATAAACTGACCAAGAGTAGTAAGTAATATAGGAAAAAATTAAATCAACGTATATTTTTGTAGTTTCGTTAAAACTTTAGTATTTTATGGAAAAAGACTTAATATTTTACTGACTTAAAAAAATCTAGTATAAGATATGATGATGACATAATTAATAACACACCTTTCAATTACTACATACTATCTGCATTACTTTGAAGTAGCCTAATAATCTCTTCTTTTTTATCTGATATATAGTATGTATAACTACACTTAAGTAAGTCCGTCACCGTATAACCGTTCCGTAATAACTAATATACTATTACCGGCTTATGTATGTGAGTCTAGATCAATCAATTATTTATTACTTTTTATGATATCAAAGTGTTGACCTATCTATAATCTGTTAAACCATTTGACTGGCCTAAATGGCAAGAACATGATTTTATTCTATTAGATATTCATACAAAATTACCCAAAATATTTTTGAACTATGAAACTTATCATACAATAGTCGTAAATAATAATAAATGGATTCATGATCAGCAATTTGAAGCACACCATTTATTACATTAATTTCCTTTAAACAAATTCATAAATTCCAAATCAGATCCATTTCCGAGAATAACTATAAACCCGCAAAACTGTAAAAAATTGCGATAAATAAACAAGTTAATAATTAGGCACTGCAGTGCCTAAGTAAAGTCCATTTCATGGATAATTGGGTTCATTTAAAATTTTCCGAAATATTCTCTGTTCAGAAAAGTTCGGTATTAAAAATGGCCAAACAATTTAAGATTAAAATATTTGTTCGTCTGCAGTTAAAAAAAAAAATTAAAACACGAGGAGACCTAGGATACCAAATTTGATATAAATATTTATTTTTAATAGAGTTAATTTGCAGTAAAATCTCACTAATGTGAATTAAGATTTTACCCTGACAGACGACAGTTTCTGCATTTAGTAAACAGCTGTTTGTTTGTAAAAAACTGTTTAATAGCGAAAAAATTTATGTATTTATTTCAGCAAAAGTAGCTGAAATTACTGCTCCATAATGGAAAAATTGCTTATGCACTAGCAACCATTAACCTGAACATGTTGCTACAAGTGGGGATCGCAGTAGGATACTCTGAAATAAGAGAAAGGCAATTGTGGAAATTTATTTTTATTATTTTAATTTTACAATTGTCTTCTCCTTCTTTTAGAATAGTAAACAATTTGATAACATATTATTGATTTTCGACGATGTTGCCATATTGGAATAGCTAAATTCACTCTAATTTTGTGAATTTACGTCTAGCTAATGCACATTAGGATGGGAATAATTCACGAGTTAATTTAAATTAAGACTGTCAATGCAAATTAACTGTGACGTCTGTATACGCTATTACATAAAATAAATAAAATATAAATGCACGAATCTAAGAAACCATTAATATGTTCTAGTAATAGAAAATCATAAGTATTGAATGGATATTAAACGTTATGTGTCTGTCTGATTCTGGAAGATCACTTGGCTCGCTTATTTCCTGCTGGTTCTAAAACTCACAGCATATTGCAATTGTATTAAGTGTATATACTTACTAACCATTTGTGGTGAGTGTAAATATTAATCCATGTTGAAAAGGAATCCGCTCTATGTAACAAACAACACATTGAAGGTGTAGTACGTTTATATTAGAGAAGATCGTTAATATGACAAATAGAATTCAACAATAACAGTTTTAATGTGCAAAACAAACAAAATGGATGAGTGATGACAAAAAATGGAAATGAATGGATAAATGGAACAAATTGAGTGAAATATTCTTAAATATTGTGGGTACTTACGCGAGCAACCTTGGTTACAGTTGGATACTGAAAGCCAGAAACAGAAAGAAAATAATAAATAACTAAATCAAAAGTATAAATACTTATAACGTTAATCACTACTGAAAATGCCTGGAGATCGGAATAGAAAAACGTTGATTGAAAGGATGAAAACATTTCAAAACGTATTGCATCACCTAAATTCATTTTCGCCAAATCCATATCATTAAATAAAATGTACAATTTTACTGTTATTGTTTTGGTTAATTAAAAGAATCCAACTTTATTGACTGATCTTGTTGCACAATAATGTATCACGTGTTATTTGTTCTTACAACTTTTGAAAGCAAAATATTAAGGAATTCTCAGTAAACTCAACTTTTAAAAGAATGAAATAAATAAAAATACGACTGGTATTGTTGGTTGTATTTGTTTTTAATTAATTAGTTAAGTGAAATTGAAAATTCCTTAAATATATATTGCAATGACAATGACAATTTCATTTTTATATTCAATTATGTAATTCAAATCGATTCTTAAAATCGGCTTCATTTTTTTCTATTTAATATTCTTTGTTAAATACGAGTATGTACGATTAAGTACAGTGCATATTGGGTATTAGTATAAAAAATTACTAAAACTAAGATTGTTACAATTAACAAGTTTAATATTTGTTTTGAAATACATATACAATTTGTATTTATTAGAAATTTAAGAATATAAGTACATGGTGAGTAAAAATGGATGATTAGTAAGTACTATTAGTGCTGTGGCTAATTTGATGGCCTGACAGACAACTTCATTCATATCCAAGTTTAGATCGGGTTAGGCCCCACTTAGACACGGTAGGAGAAGTGACGATAACGGGTACCACCGGGCAAATTTCCAGAGGTGGTGGAAGAGTAACTGTAACCACCGGGACCACCACCTGAGGTGCTAGTGCGTTCGGTGCTGTAGTTGTAACCACCGGGACCACTGCGAGATGTTGATTCATAAGAGGACTCGTATGAAGAGCGTTCGGGTCTAGTGTAAGGATTGCTGGAATCGTAGTTGTTCTTTTCTACATTAGATTTGTATGAGTACGAATAGTCATTGGAGCCGCGGGTACGATGGGTGCCAGGAGCAGAGCTGCACAGGTCCAAGCGAGGAGTCTGCGAATTTTCAGTAAAATACATTTACAAAAATGTTACCTTTAGTTTTACTTAATCTTTTATTATTATTACATAGCTAAACTAACTAACTAACTAACTAACTAAGGCTTCACTGAATTTCAAAACTATCAAAAAATCCAGATATTAGCCAACTGACTATTTCTTCGTCTTGTCGTTCAATACAAACAAACTCTAACTAAAAAGGAGTCTAAATAAACTCGTAAGCATTTTAATGAAAGGAAATTGAAACATGTTTGAACTTACGTAAAAAAATCGTTTCGTCTTTTTCATTCGATTTAGAAAGATAAATTAAATGTAATGGAACAAGCAAAAATTAGCATTAAATAAAGAATAAATAAAAAACAACAACATTTAGCCATACAATTATTATAGATTGTACATAGTATATTAGAAATTATAATAGTAATGAAGTACATATATACATAGTACAAATCATTGAATAGATAAGATAAAAGTGCATACATATACATACATACGTAGAGAAATAATGACAAATTGTTGAGGATTTTATACATACATACATACAAACAAATAATCAAACAAACAAATTTCTAATTAGAAGTGGGAGAGTGTGTGTGTGTGTGTATGTGAGCATTTGAAACAAACCCAAAATTGTATAGAAATTGTTGCATGAATTATGAAAATAATTGTTTCATTGTGTAATTAATATTTTTAGCATTAATAGACGTATCTGGTGACCATGGCACCCGATTTCGGATTCCGGAAAGTTTCACGTCTAACCGGCAACGATTCGGAGGCGGCACGATGCATGCGTGGCAAGACTGCATCTAAACTGTCGCGTGATGTGCGACCAGCTGTATTGCCGCCAGCCTCGACAGTGTCAATGTGTTGTCGCACCATTGATAAAATACGTTCGCGATTTTTATCACGGGCTGGCACGTATGGCTTGATCGGTTCGTTGAGCACTTTATAGCTCGGCTTAATGGCGGCTCTATTAATTGGATCTAAAATTGAAATTTTACGCTCTTCACGTTCAGGACGGCGTCGGCCAAAAGCTGTTATTGGTTCCGTAATCAAAGATGGTCGTGGCACAAACGGACACTTTTCCCAGTCTATTGGTGTTTTTGTTGGTCTCTGTAAAGTGCCCACAGGGGAAATTTAGAAACAAAAAAACAACTGTATCTTAATAATAGGTTTTGAGTTTTTCTTTTCAATATTTTTTCTTGGCTTAGAAGGCGAAGCTACATTTATATGTACATACAATCAAAGAAACACATAACAGAAGAACAAACTGTATGTGCAAGGACAGCAATCATATATTTACAGCAAAAACTGTGCCGGTGCTTACAGGATTTTTCAACATTAGAATATTTGTTTATAAAAAAAAAAGGATGTAATTATAAAAGAAAAATGTGTTATAAACTATTGAATGAATAAATTGGCGATTTGTGCAAGTTATTGTGCAGTTATTTCTTTATTTATTTATGTTGTCAGTCATATAAATATTTATCATCAAACAAAACAAGTTAATTAATTTTTCTGTACAATGTAAGTAAATTTCCTATCTTTGCGCGCAGTGTGGTGGTAAGTATTGAAAATTAATAAAATTCAAATCGTGGATAGTGGTGAGAGAGTAAACGAAAACGTGCAAATTTAGTAGTTAGGCTTTAATAGTTAGAGTAGGTAGATTTTTTATTTAATGCATGTAATATTTATGTACATATTCAGTTTCAGTTTCATTTACAAAATAAAATAAAAATATAAAATAAAAATATAAAATAAAAAATAAGATAACTCAAAACCAAAAATTCCTATAAGAAATAAAAACCTAACTACAACAAATTAGAGTGCTCGTTATTATACTTAAGATAAAAAATATTCAGCTGTATGCCGAGTCTTAGATTTATACTTTGCTAGTATGCTGCAGAACAAATTAAAAAAACAATGTTTTTTTGGTGCAAATGGCATATTTTTCGTATACGGAACGACGTCAGTTTGGTGCGGATTTTGGGCCGACGATTTAATGTCGACATGAGATACGTGGCCATTCTGCATGAACGATTTGACTTAAATTACACATGATCTACGATTTGAACCCGCTACGCTTTTTCTTGTTGAATTTTCGCCCAATGCCCTCAAAGTTAATACAACCCAGAACATTGCACAAATACCACATTCAAAATTGGACCTTTGGGATTCGTACTATAGTGCGAAAGCGTGTAACGAAACGATGCCATATTCGACATTCAGTGTCTCACATACAATTTGTTTTTTACCACTTAATTAAGTTATATAAAACTCGGTACAACCGTAAATTGCACTCATACTTTTACATTTTAATAGAAAATGCGTAGTTTTCAAATGTATGTATGTATATATATAATACAAACTTAAAAATAAAAAAAATTAATCAAAAGAAATAAAATACAGTGAAAATGAGACGTAAGCGTTATTTTTTAATTATCTCGCATGTTCTTATAACTCAATATTGGAAAATATAAAAACGTTTTTAAAAATATGGACTTAAAAACAAAATGATAAACAAAATGATTAAATTCTAAATTTAGAATGAAATAAGTTTAAAAAAATCTATTATTTTCATTAATACAAAGATATTAATATACATATATGTATGTATGTATTTTTGTATATATAATTTGTTAAGGTGAACATTTTTAATAAAATATTCATACATACAACATTCATATGTACATACATATTATTGTACATAAACAAAATCGTGAAATTTTTATATGTATGTATAGAGAGTTTGAAACAAAAAAGACCTTGTCAAAAAAGTAAAAACAAAATCTATGATATTTTAATGGCAAATCCTACACATTTTCTTGATTTTGCGATTCTCCATAAAATATTTATAGAGATTTCGAAAAGATGCGCGCGCATATTACATTACAAAACAATGTATGAGCATTTTTACCCGGAAAATCTTGGCATTTTTCAAATTACAAACAAATATTAAAAATTAAACTTAAAGTAAATGTGTGCATATGTGTGTTTGTATATAATATTTAATGTTGTACGATATTAACGCAGATGTACACATTCTATGTAAAGTTATTTACATATTGCAACTAAAATATTTGTTTAATGACGGTTAATACAATTCAGCATAATGTCAAATTTAATTTGAAAATATTTATGCACAAACTATCATTGCATTTAATTAGTTGATTAAGCAAAAACGGAAAACTTGAATCCTGTAAAATTCATTAAGGTGTCATCATCACTATAATACACAAAATAATTGAGCGTCATAAGAAAACAATCAAACAGAGAGACATACAAAATGGGAGAGACCATTATTTGTTTATTATTATGCATATGTGCATATGCATGCCTGTAAATACGAGTATGTATTTTATATTATATTGAATATACAAAAATACCAAAATACTTGGCAAGAATGGTAAAAATTTTAATATTTTAATTTTTTTTTTATTAATTTTCCCGGTAAATGTACAAACAAAGGTAGAGAATACTTTTTGCTTTCAAGCCACATAAAAATTTATATTTTTGAATTATTGACTTTTTTCATAATTTAACTAATATATATGGAAATAAACTTTAGCTTAAGTCTACAAGTAACTTATTTTTAGTTCGATTTATATATATTTTTTTTATTTTTTTAATGGATTAAGTCATTGTGTTCAAAGGTGCCCCCCATACGGGGCAGCTTTAAACTAGGCTGGGGCAATTTAAACATTATACATTAGCAATTAAAAAATAAAAAAAAATTCAGATCAAAAATAAGTTTTATATTATTAAGCCGGAAAAGACCTTGCGATTTCAGGTGACATTACATTTTCCTTTAAAGCATCATGATCAGCATTGGATTCGTCATTTTCAGAAAATAAGAGAGAATCAACAATGTTTGGAACTTCGGTTGATAAATTAACATGTTCAAAGATGCCCCCTTTTTCTTTGTTTAAATCTGAACTGGCATGCCATTTCACGGAAATTTATAATAAATATTTTTTTTCGACATAAATATCAAATAACTTAACTTAATTTTGTTGAAATGAATTTTGTACTGCAATGAATTTCTTTCACGAAAGAAAACAATCACTGATAACTTCTTACACTCTTACAAAAAAAAAAAATAAAAACAATTTACAATGGCACTGCGAAAACTTGTTCAAAAAACCTCTAAAAGGACATTTTTATCCTTTGATCCAGCTCACCAAATATTGACCCCAGGACAAAAAAAAATTGAGAAACGTAGTCTTAAAATCAATCAAATTTTCATATTAGTCGGGAACATCGACACCTTATTTTTTCTCAATACAAACGGGGCCACCCTAATGTACATGCATGCTTTTTTAATGTTTATATTTTTATTATTTCATTTATTTATTTGAGAAAAATGTGTATTACGTAATAATTTTTAAAATATTGCATAATTATTCAAGTTTTCAACAAATGAAAAATAACTCAATATAAATTTTCTATTTTCTAAAATGTTTAAGAAAATGTGTACACAAGTACATATGTACATACATACATACATATGTATACATACTTGTATATGTATGTATGCATAGAAATGCATTTGCAATTATTAATTGACATTGAAATATGCTCTACGAGTAAATACGCGCAGCCTTTCTTTAAACGAAACTAAAATTGTTTTTATTTACAAAATTGTCTTATTAACTAATTAACAACACAAACAATTTTAATATAAACAAAATAAAATACATACATACATTCATACAGATACTCAGTAACATTTATTTTATATACCATAGTTTACTACAAGTTTATTTTTTAAGTTTTTTTAATTTTACTTTTATCTTTAATCAAATCATATACATATATACACATAAAATAACTAATTACATTCACATGCCTTTATTCATTTATTATCTATTTATTTATTTATCTACATCTATAAAAATATGCAATTTAAAAACAGATTTTTGAAAACCGTTTCAATTAATTTCATTAACAGCCTTCTTTAGCTTTGAAAAATTTAATATAGAAAATATAAATATCAAAAAATACAACCTTTAAAACATCACAGTTGAAATTCGGAATTAACATTTGACAACAGGTGCTAAAAACGAACCTAAAAATGTCTAAATACGCACTCACGCAGTATTATATCAAAGTGTGGCATACGAAGTCCTTGTGATTAACACAGTGTGAAATGTTTTTCTGATAATCTTGAGAATAAAAACAGAATAGCAATATTCTCGCTCAGTGAATAAATGTAGATTGTTGAAATTTTAAAATACCTTCAAAAGCTATGTTTTCGTTTATGATTTTGCGACTATAATTTGAATAGATTTTTATAAAGACTGACTTATTTTACTTTCTTACAAAGTCTTGTTAACTCGTATTCAGAACATATAGAACATATACATACATACATACATATTTAGTTAAATTTATGATAAAAAAAATTAAATTTACGAAAAAAATACGGTTGTTTCTAAATTTGTAGTAAAATTGCTTGAGTTTATAACAAAAAGTACAAATATAAATTAAAAATAATAAATTAAAAAATCTACCACGTACATGTTCATCATCAGAAAAAAATCGGTAATTTGCAATATATTAAAGTTTATGATAGTTGGTTTTATTTAGAATAAATAAGTATGTATGTATTATATTATTTATTAATAATTTTCATTTCAAACATAACAATGAAATCAAAATTCCAAAGACCTAAATTCACATAAAAATTAACGACATTATGATATATGATCTGAAGATACATATATGTATATGAAGATGAGGTTTTGTTAATTCACTTTCCAAGAATTTGCTTTTGGGTACTGTTTTCTTACAATTCCAAGAATAACTTTAACTTTTGGTCCGTCCAGTAATAATTTTTCATTGTCACTTTTCCTCTAATTAAATACTATGTAAGAAGGAATTCTCAAAATAAAGTAACTACTGTATTCAATGATTTTAAAACGGTGTTATTTTTACACAGTCATAAAAGTAATAAAATAAAATGTTTATTTGGACTTAGACAGTATATTTCTTCTGGGTCATTACTGATAATAATATAGGAAATTTCTAAATGTTTTTTGATGTTAAAGGTGGTATTATTTGCACATTTAAACCGAACAACTTTAATGTTGTTGTCTAATCAAGCCTATAGTTTTGCATATGCAATTTTCATTTTCTTATCTTCATAATATTTAATATTTTTTCTATAGATTAATTAACAATAAACATAGTTACAATATGCATGAGTAAATTTAATTCATAGTTTTGTTATACGAGTAGTACTAGTCAGATGTGCAGGTTTCAGTTAGGAGAACAACAAATGATATTGATTTTTAAAGTACGGGATGACCTTTCTAGGAACCTGCAACTCTGAGCAGTATTGTATAACTGATTTTACTAAACACATACATATACATATCTACTATAAATGTATCTTACTTCAAGACTAAATATTATGTATACATATATAATTGTTAAGAAATAGCGACAAATATTTCAATTTATTTTATTTAGCAATAAACACATCCAACAAACACAAATTTATGATATTTTCATGTGATTCTCAAATCATTCTTAAACTTAATACAGGTTTGAATTTCACATTTAATTAATGAAATAACATTAAATAAAATAACAGATGGTGTTCTGATAAATGAATTTTAGTTTATGAAAAACTTTTTGAATTTCTCATTTAAATTAAATTTAATGTTTAATTATGTATGTACTTTTAAATATATTTCTTGATTGTACTTTAACCCACATTGACAATGACAAAATTACAAGAAAAATGTTTTTAATAACAATTTCCATACAAAAGTTGGCAAGTTGGAAATTTGTTTCTAATTTTATTACTTTCACGATGTTTAGTTTACAAAGGTAGGTATGAATTAACATGTAAAACAAAGTTCTCGTTTCTTAGTAGTAAGCCCTATTTCACACTCTTCAGTTTTAGCTGACTCGTTTTTGTTCAATTCTCTTTTGAACTTGCCATTTCATTCACACACGAAAATTAAATTTTCGTACTTTTAATGCAAATCAACATGCATGAGAGCAAAATAGGAAAGGAAATAAGAAAATTGACTAGTACCATCAAGTTTGTACAACTTTTATTCTCTTTTCCCTTCTCATCCAAAAATACTTGCCTTGACAAGTCAGATTTGAAGAGTGTGTAAGCGATAAATTATTTTCATACGTTTGACATTTGTGAACGTGATTAATTTACAATCATTATCAATTTAATATAAAACCTGAATATTTGGTGGGCTTAATTATCTTATTTAAAAATAAATAAATACATATTCGTATGTGTATGACATCATTTTTCTTTCAATGTACTTATTGTAACATTTAAACGCTTCGAAAACAAAACGTTTGACAAAAAACAGACACTTTACATGATATGTGGCGTATATGGATAATGCGACAAATATATATATACATATATACAAGGTGGCGCAAAAGTAAACTTCCGATGTTTTTTTGGCTGTCACCGACCGATTATTGGTCAAATAAATAGTCAGCAATATTCCGCGTTCTGGAACAGTGTAGCGTAACATTGTTTATTAACGTGTATTTCGCATGTGTTTACTACACAAATGTCAAAATAGAACTGACATTAGGGGTATCGCAAAATTTATAGCATTTTCTGATAGGAGGATTACTTTTGCGCCACCTTGTAGATATTTTATTAAAAAAAAAGATTAAATAGAATATGTATCATCAAAATTTAACATACGAAAAAATCAAAAATAGGTTAGTGATAAATATAATAATGCAGTTTCAAACGTGTTTCAATTCCGACCAGGTTCTTTCTTTCCATTATCACTAAACAAATTTCAATTCAATTCTAGAAAAGCTTAAAATTTTTTAAAAATAAAAAAAACTAAAATATTTTTAAAATAAAATAATGTTTACAGCAAGTAGAACACAAAAGCAATTTAAAGAAAATAAAAACAAATTATTAAATATTAAATAAACTCATAAAAGAAAGGCATTGAAAAATTGAATATTGTTTTTTTTTTCTTTATTTCTTCTGCTAACACAAATTTGAAATGCCAACATTAAGGTACATACATACATAAGTATATGTATATAAGCAAATAACTATATATACATACATACATACATATGTATGTATATATTTTCGTTTGTTGAAAATTGTGTTTAAAATATTTACATACATAATAATTCACATATTTACGAACTGCCCGTACGTCGGCTGGTCGGCCAGTCGGTCGGTAGGTAGTTCCGATTCATTTATTCATTAATCTGTCTGACTTTGTTTTTATTGTTGTTTGACATAAACACCTTTCAGCAATTTTTAAACTAAACAAATTTATATATTTTGCACACGGTTCCTTTTTTCAATTATTCATGATTATTCACCAATAATAAAAATACGATTTTAGTTTAATTTTTCTTATTTTTAGTTTCTTTGAGTTGAAAAGTTGTAAATTTTTATTGAGTAAATCCATAAATATTTTTCTGATATCATTTTCTTCTTTAGAATTTTTATTATGGCATTTGTTGGAATCGGTTGGAATTAAATTTGATATGTTTTTGTATGATGATATGATATTTTAAACACAATTTTCAGTTTCCAATATTCAATATTATTCTTTTTTTAGTTTATAGTTTTTTGACTTGATTAGGATTAAAACCACACTACACTCTATTTAAACTATAAAATTTAAAATTCTTTTTGGAGTAAGGAATTCAAAAATCCTAGCTAAGTATTCTTGCAAAAGGAAGAATTTATGGTGTAAACGCATCAAGTAAAAGTAGTAAAAACGCTTACCGAAACTGCGTAAGAGGTAACAACTGGCCTGGAAGAGTAGGTTCTGCGGGTAGTAAATCCACTTTCGTAAACCATTTTCGTTCGATTTAGTTTAAAATAATTTCAAATTGAATAAGAATTTGTTTTTTAATTTAGATAATTGATTATCTTTTAATAATTTAACACTAGGTCCACTGAGGATTTTTTATAATTTTTATTTTGTATAACTCGTTTCGTGTGTGCACTTAGCGCCCGTTCGAGATCTTCTGAATTGTTCGTTGCTGGTGGAAGCCGTTTTTGAATTTCGAAAAAAGATTTGAAAATAATGTAAATTTATTTTGCTTCTCTCTCAGTGCCAAATTATTTTTGGAATAACTTATACATTCAAACATGCACATACCTAAATACATTCAAATTACATATAACCAACGTAAGTATTGAAAATTCAAAAATAATGTTCAATACTTAACAAATTGTTGTTAGTGTGAGTGTCGTGACGTCATACCCGATTCTCTTTTTCGCTTGAAATAAAATTTGTGAACTTTCACTGCAAATTGAGAGGAATTTATTAATATTTTCTTCAACTTTTTGTTTGTTTTGAGATTTAAGAAATATTTTCTCATTAGATATTACATGCCTGCAGACATATTTGTAAGATTTTGAAATGTATATGTATGAATTTGAAAATATTACAAACATTCTTATACTCATAGATCTACATACATACATTAGTACATTTGCAAATGTATTAACTCTCCTCCTTAGAAATGTGTTAAAATGTCTCTGAAATGGACTAGATTAATTTCTTGTTTATAAAAACAAGAAAATATTTTTACTGTACATCATTCCAAATTTTAAAACTTTTTGCGTAGGATTTATTTGTTTTTTGTTTTCGTTTTTATTTTAAGTGTTTTTGAATCTTAACATTTAATTTAAGGTAAAAATTTAGAAAAAAAATAATACTAAAATTAGTTTTATTTTGTTCTAATTTAATACGAATGTCATAGTTTGTGGTTTTTATTTTTCTAACGTAAATTACTTTCAATGATCTTGAAATTTTTATAAAATCTTAAAATGTATATGTGAAAATATACATAATTATGTAGGTTATTGCCGTCTTGCTGTTCAACAATCATTGCATTGTTAATTATTTTTATTGTATTAGTAAATAATATACAAAAAATAAATTAATATTTTATATATGTATATATGTATATATATTATTCCATAAGCTTCACAATCAAATTTACCATCGTCCTTAGGACATTTTTTTTGACGTCTCCTTTATTTTAAATCTATCTAGATTATTATTAAAACTGCTGTGGTTGGGCAACACTTAAGTTAAGAAATATCCCACTTTTTTTTTCAAAAAGAGAAGCAACACTCAGGCAATTAATATGCCTATATATAATTGCGTTACTTTCCTTGGAAAGGGGATAGATTGAAGAAGTAAAGGTGGTAAAGGAGAAGAACGCTTTGTGCATTATTTTTGTTTTAGTGCAGCATTGCAGCGCCTCTGGTGGTAAAGTAGGCGCATTATTTTTAAAGCTTGATTTTATAGCCTTTATTTAATTATTTTACTTCGGTGGCGTTTGAATGATATACCACCAAAGGAGGGCGCTGTAATAAATATTAGTTATGATGGATAGAAAGAAAACTAAAAATTTACATAAACTGATGTTGTTTCAGTGCCAGCGGTTGAAAATCGAACCAGCTTAATGATCAAATGCACTAACCAATTAAACTACAGCACCCTTTTTTTCAATTCAGGATTTTATATTTTGGATCAGGTTGTATGTCCATCTTCCATTCTCTTCTTGGATCCAACGTTCTTACCATTTGCTTATTAAGTTGTCTCTGATGGTTTTCCTCATTTCAAAGATTTCTCTCGATCGCTCTACAGGATTACATTGTCCCGATTTATGTGTCTAGTTTGGATATACGAGATATCATATCTATATTGATCTGAAGTTTATGTTTATTTTATTAATAATTATATTAATGATATTAATAAACTGAAGAAAGGTGAAAAGAAGTTTTATGTATAATCTTCATTAATGGAAAATAAAATATTAATATTAAAAATTTGACTCTGGCAACATTTTTTACGATTTTTTTATTTTTTGGCGATTTCTGGCAACTGTTATGGCGACGTAGGTGAAAAAATCTGCCAACCCTGTATTCCACCAGTAGACTGGACGTTTGTTGTTGTATTTTTATATTCTTGGCATTGGAACATTACAAGTGTTGAGTGTCCATGTTAGTTTTTCAACAATGACCTTTTTATATTTTAAAGATCTGATAGAAATCTCGAGCTAGTTAAGAGCTTATGTAAACACGTTATGTAAATACGTGGATTCACCAGATAGAAATGTAACCTATTAACAACTCAGTTTATTAAAATTAAACCAATTCAAGCTGAGAGTTGTTCGTAAAAAAATATTTTCTCCCTCCCAAACTTCATATGAAAAAAGCTTTGTCCGAACAAATATTTTGTTCAAAACGAATGGGTGAACGAATAGTAGTAACTATAAACTCTGATTTTTTCAATTGTTGCATATAAAAAGTCAGAATTAGTTGTATCCACTTCGCTCACAACTAGACTCCTGTATCTCACAATGATGGCTGCACGTCCTCATGGTGGGTTTCTGTACTGTTGCTTATTAATAATAAGTCAGTATCATCTTCTGTCACCTTCTGTATCAGCAAATTATGTGCTTTCCTACACCGTCCGTGGTTGATTTGTAGGAGTTTCACGATCATTGGGTTGTTTTATTTCTTCTGTTATTTATTGACCATTTTCCTGACAAAGTATACACCTAATTTCCTCTTTACATTCCTTAAACTTGTCACCCGGATTACAACACTTTCTAGATTAGATCTATCTAAAACTATGCCGAAATTTTCGGAATTTTACAAATCCCAAATCCCGGGATTTAGTTTTAAAAAATTTCGGGATTTGTTAATCCTAGTATTTGCTTACATAGTAATCAACAAAAATTAAAATTTGAAAACGTTTGTCGAAGAAATAAATTAAAATTTAATTTTAGATAGCCAAACTCGAACGCACTATTTGATGTGTCTACAGTTAAAGGAATTTTGAAATTGTTTTATAAAAACCTTTAATTGATACAACTCATCTTTGCATGATTTTTTCTTTATTGGTGAAGTTAATCAAGGTGATATAATTCATGTTCAAAATGAAAGGAAAAATGGTTAAAAAAAATCTTTGTGTATATTTATAGTATAAATTTAGCAAAAAAAAAAACACAATATTATGGAAATTACCATCGTCATGCACTGTTATATTATTAGTGCTACTTTTTTAATAACATTTATGAACTATAAAGCCATATTCCGGGAAGACATTTGTATGGGGGCTATGAGAAAACGTGGACCGATTACTACCATTTTCAATACGACTTGTCCTTCTATAATAGGAATAAAGTGTGCAAAATTTTATTATCTGCATTGATATTATCCGCATTATATTTGAAGAAACCAGCAAAAAAATATCTGAAAAATATCGATGTAGTCTGAGACTTTGATCTATAACTCAGATCCTACTGAACCGATTTTGCTCCTTTGCAATACCAAACATTTCGGTGGATCAAAGAATGTTTGGTAAAAATTTCATTGTTCTATATATTTTTTTCGAAGCTCTATTGTGCCAACAACTGACGGACAGACTGACGGACATGGCTAGATCATCTTAGAATCTTATAAGGACCCAGAATATATAGACTGTTTTGTTCTACGACCAATATTTCGATGTGTTACAAACGGAATGACAAACGCAATGTATCTATCCCCATCTATTACGTGGTGGGTATAATATGATATTTTTGCAAAAAACGTTAATAAATTTCAGTGATGCTATATTTAAGTGTTTACCATGTGGTATGAAGAATTTGGATTTTAAGGTAATTGATATTGAGTATACGTAGTTGTATACAAACTGGTATTACACAGTGATACAAAATTGAATGAAATAGAAAAACCTGGGATCGGATATTATTTTTCTTGTAGGGCTTGTCGAGTAAAACAAGATCCCAATAGAGAAATATGCCGGACACCTCCAAAATCCGGTTTTACGGTTAAAAACCCGGTTTGTGTACCTTTGCGCACTTATAAACCTGTAATGTTGTTGACAATGATCCGATTTTCAATTTTTTACTAGATTTGGAAAGAAGAAACTGAGATCTTTCGAATGAAAGATATCTTAGATAATATATATATATTATATATAAGACTACAACGAAAATAAGACTTGCTTAACTTCAGCACAGCAAACGTTCACAGTTTTGAGCTCAGCAGAAGCATAAAAGAAAAATTCAAAAACTGTAAGTTTTAAGCAGGAGCAAATTTTTTAAAGAGAATTGCTGAAATTTGTATGCTTTTGCTAATTATAGTCAGCAAATTCAACGCTGTACATATGTACATATGCATAAGTCTGTTATTCCGTTATTCTGTTATTTTTATATATTTTTGATAATAATAGGTATGAAAGTCGATCTAATAACACCGAATTTCTGGGCCCGAGAATTTTGCTATATTTGCGCTATTACCAAAAGCCGTCGATGTGAGCAAACGAATGTTAAAAATAAAATTTTAATCTGGAGATAAAGAAAAACTTCAAATAAATCAGTAAACTCAAAACTATTTTCAAACATTTCATGTATCTAAACGAAAGTTTCGACGTTGGAATAGAAACGACCTCCTTCCTGAATATACAGGCATGTCATAAGATTCGATCGGAATGCTTAAAATTCTGTATTTGCAAATCGATCGTTTTTACTTTGCGTTCTCTAGATTCCGATCGATTTAGTTTATTTCCAAAAAAATTTTAAATGGTAAAGTTGTGTAACCAAAACAAAAAACATATGATTTTTGTAATAAAAATTATAACAAAAGCGAACAAAAAGAGCGCTAACAAAAAATTTTAAATAACAGTGAACAAAATTTTTTAAAATGACCGGAATTTCAATTGTTGCTGTTTTAAATGAACAAAGACATCAAAACACAGTTGAAAAGGGATGCATCTGATCGTCTGTCATATTTCAATGCTGTGTGTAAATATTTTTATTTTTTGTAATTTTTTGAGAAAAGTTTTCTTGTTGCTGACACCAACTTTAAAATTTTTAACATTTTATTTAAATATTAATGAGGTAATTAAAAAAAACAATGAAATAATAAAATTATTTATTTAGTAGTATGAGTTTTTTTCTGTATTAAATCAAAATAACAATTCCACTTTAGAAATCTAAAGTGGTTTCATTCCAAAATCGTTTTTTATTTTCTAAAGACTCAATTTACGGAATCAAAACTACTTTCGATCGGAATTGAGTTCTGTGACATGGCTGATATTTTACTGAAAATTTTAAGTGCTTGGATTATTCTTTCCAAGATACATATAATTATGAGTTAAATAACCAATGCAAAATTCAATGTCAAAAAACAATCAACTTTAACCACGAAAACCTTGAAAATGAGAAAAATTACCAACAGCCTCTAATATTATTTATTTAATGTGACATGCTGCAAAAATTTTTTTTTAAATAATGAACAAATTTAAAAATGCCTGTGCGCTGCTTTCACATTTTTATATTTCAATTATAAACGTCTGGATCTCAATGAGAAAACATCCACACAGATTTGAGTTGAATAATACACAAACATACTTATAGTTGTGCTCAAAATAATAGAACTAAATTACTAAATACAATTTATTCAGCTTTGGGAAGATAATTGCTTAAACCCTAATATTCATATTTTATTGCATTGAAATATCGGAAACATTTTTACTGTACTAAATTTCATAAATATTGCTATGTAAAATCTACACTAAATATGTAGTTAACCTATAGAAACATTTTTATGTTAATACATAATAAACAAAATTTTATATAAACACTAGCTGACCGGGCCGGGGCGACTTTGATCGGTATTTACTAATGATTTGTATCTATATATATAAAAATAAGTGTACATTTTGATTGTCACTCCATAACTCGAGAACGGCTCGACCGATTGCCATAAAATATTTAGGGAAGGTACAGGGAGGAGTGATGATGGTTAGTTGATTTTGAAATCCAAAATCGGTCTATCCATTCTCCAGTTATGATTTTTTTCCTGAAAAAATTCAACATTTGAAAAAAAAAGTCCCCTAAAGTATGCTGTACAAATTTGCAAATACATAAGAGCAGGCAGGTTGTGAATACATCTTATTCTATGAAATACAAATCAATAGTAAATACCGAGCGAAGCCGGGGCGGTCAGCTAGTTTCATATAGAATTAAAAATTAAGGCACAAAAATTTCAGTAAAAGAAAAAAATAACAAAAATTTGTATCAATTTATTGCTTAAAAAGTTTCTTCAAAATTCGATTATTATTATATGCAACAACAATTATATAAAATCACACAAAAAATCTGAAAGCACTGCTAATTTACATATGTATATCAAAGAGCGGCAACATACATATATCACTCATTAGGAACTTTCTAAAGTTTAGGTGTAGTTTAAGTAAAACAATTAAGTAGTGAAAAGGAGGCAGTGTTGAAGCATATATGCTGTGACCCGAAAGATGGTGAACTATACTTGATCAGGTTGAAGTCAAGGGAAACCCTGATGGAAGACCGAAACAGTTCTGACTTGCAAATTGATTGTCAGAATTGAGTATAGGGGCTAAAGACCAATCCAAACATCTAGTAGCTGGTTCCCTCCGAAGTTTTCCTCAGGATAGCTGGTGCATTTAAAAATTGTGTAAAATAATATTATCTGGTAAAGCGATTGATTAGAGGCCTTAAGGTCGAAACGATCTTAACCTATTCTCAAGTTTGTGTTTGTTAATTATTAAGTTAAAAATTTCTTTTTTGAGTCATAAGCCACCTTTTCATTGGCCGGGTCACATATATAAAAATTAAATGGCATCACGTGAAAACGGCTGGAGCGATTTGGCTGATTTTTTTTATTCTATTCAAAATCTCCTGAAAATTTTTAAAAAAATTTTTAAAAAAAAAACTTAAAAAAATTCCTGGTAAAACTGGGAAATTTTAAGTTTTTAATATATTGCCTCCTTTTCACTTCTCATTTTCACGTGATACCATTTAATTTTTATATACATATATAGTTATAGAATAAGTTGTATTCAGAACCTGCCTGTTCTTACTTATTTGCAAATAAAATATGTATCTAAATTAATACAGCATACTTTATGGGGCTTAAAGTTGACTGGACTCACAAAAAAAAAAATTCCGAGTTTTACCCGGAATTTTTGAATTTTTTTTTTTCTTTACAAACCATCTCCTGAGAATTTCAAATCGAATTCAAAAAAATCAGCCAAATCGCTCCAGCCGTTCTCACGTGATGACATTACACACATGGACCATTTCATTCCAAATTTTACCCGGAATTTTTGAATTTTTTTGCTTTACAAACAACTTCACGTAGAATAAGACAACACAATACAGAAACAACAGGCATTTTTTGTGTAAAATAATGTACTACTGTCAAAAACACTTGAAAAAGTATCACTTTTGACACAAGTAAATTGTAAACAAAGTAAGTCAGCTGTGCTACTGCACTCACCTGGTATAGTTACACCGTTATTGAGAATTTATTGTCTAATGATTCTACCTTAACTTGTTGTATCAGGTGAAAACTCTTCAAACATTTTCTAACTTGGGTTTTATTGTACTATGTGTTTCATATATTTATTGACTCTTAACCTTTGTTTTTCTGAAGACTTGACATCATAAACATACGACTTTGCTTAAAATTGTGCTCACAATCAGATAATTGTATCATACATGTACAACATGTGAAATTTGGTTTTTTAAAAACCAATGAGTTTTTATTTTGGTGTAAATGGCACATTAGTGAAAATTTCTTAACTTCTCAAGTCCAATTGTTCTATCCTTTTACCAACTATTTTTAATGATGTTACGTTGGTCGTCTGTTTCAGTAGGTCCTGATAGCGCTGAATTTAAAGGCGTTCTTCTCGTTCCTTTGGTGTCTTATTAGATCGTTTTCAATGCGTTCTGCACGTTCTAACGATGTTTCTGTAGCTTATTATATTGTGGTACAACTCCGCTGACTCTGAAGACGTGCTTCTTGTTCTGACGGTGTTTCTGTGGCACATTGTCGGAGGAATATAAGGCGTGTGCGTTTAAATGATGTTACGGCTGTTATTGATTAATGCTCGCGGTTTTTTTTTCCCAGTTATACGAATTTTAGCATTTACTTTATAAAATGTTCATATGGATGTGAAAATTGTCCATAATAAATTTGAGGACTCTTACTGAGATATACGACGTGGGCGTAGCACCTCGTCCACTTGCAATTTAAATTAAAAATTTTGATATTTCTATTAATTTGGACAAAATTGTATATTTTTAGTCTATGTAAATAAATTGTTCACCAATGCCAATGAGAAATTTTCGAAAAGATTTATTATGTTTGTATTTATAGATACGTGGTTGAATGAATTTTCATATTCATATAAAGATCTCGAAATTTATGTAGGATACGAAATCGTTTAAACATTTGTACACATTAATGCTCATGGAACTCAAGAATTGTTATTACTTTTCTATAATTAAGTAATTTGACTAAGACATAATTAGCAATTGGCATCACAAAACGGTGCAAAAAGAATGTATGTCAAACAATTTACAAGTACATTCATTCTAATAAAAGTTTTTTTTAGAGTATGAGTGAGAATATCTTTAGTAAAACAAATTTTTTTTTCACTTCAATCATTACGACACTGAGCTCGTGTTCAAATGTTGGCTCTTTTTCTTACATGTATGAATATTAAAGCCAAGCACAAACCTGAAAATGACATGCAATAACTGAATAATATAATTTTTATTTTAACTTATCACAGAGATGTATAAGATGTACAGATAAATTATGGCCCCGATTACCGTTTACAACACTAAGTACTCGTATTTTGCTGTTGTATGTTGTAAACTGAGATTATGATTCACAACACTTATCTGCTTAATCATAATAAAATGCATGTTGTGTTGTGGTCAAGACAATACAAAATGTTAGTGTTGTGAACGATAATCAGGAAATTTATTTTCTCGTACAAATATAAATACATTTGACTCTAGGGGGTTTAAAACCGAAAATAACCTAAAACTAGCAATTATGCTATTTAATCACATCCGGATATACTTTCTTACATGATTTCAAATTATTTTGTTTGTAGAGAATAAACAGTAAATACATAAATAATTTTAAAAATATATCTCAACAATATTATTTCGAATTTAATTTAACATTCACAAGTCTCTGACAAGCATGAAATATGTGTTTTTGGACAACAATTTGGCACATATGTTTGTGGAATGCATATAAGAGGACTAAGCTGGCTAGATTGTTGAGAACATTGACATTGACTATTATAAAATAAGAAGAATGAAAATGAATAGAATAATAATATTAATATAATAAAAATTTAAATTAATTATTTACATTACCATAATTCACGTTGTTCCATAAAAGCCCGTAAATAATCACAGGCTCTAACTTCATCAACTCGTGAGGGTTTAGTTTGTCTGTATTGATAAGATTCTGGCTTTTGAAGCAGCTTTCTTATGTGACTAAAACTCGCCGCAGTATTAGGACCAACATTGCCTGCTCGTCGAACTTTATTACGCAAATTAGTGATAATATGATAATTTTTTTCTTTTGACTTTCCAATATCATCGAAGCCTTGGGACTTGCGATGCTTATTTGACTTTTGATTTTTTGATTTATTTGAATTTTTAGCTGTGATGTCTTTTAAATTTTTTCCTTTTAAGTATTTCCTTTTAATTACGACTTCGTCATCACTACTAATAACAGCATCAACTATATCTACGCTGTATTTATTTTTTACCTTTCTGTTTTTTGTTTTAGCCATTTCAGCGTTTTTTAGTTGTTGTCTACTCATCTTTTCATATATTTTGCCATTAAGGCTACTTAATTTTTCTCTTCCATTGTAATTTTCAACAGATGCGTTGTCATCTCTTAAACCTCGTTTGCTATCGTTCAAAAATTGCCCCCTCTTGGCGTGAGCATTCTCATCGTCTATCTTCTTACTATCACTTCTTTGATTTTCAATCGTTTTGTCTTCTATGACATGTTCAGCATTTCTGTTGCGTTTTGTGTTAATTCTTTTACTAAACTTTTGTTTGCCTGTTAATGTTGTTTCCTTATAGTGTTGCTCATCATAGCTGTTACCTTTCCCTTCAACACGTTTAGTACTTTCCAATTTTTTGTTTCTTTTATCATCAACATCATTAACTTTGACATCTTCCCCAGCATTTTTACTCTTGCTTCTCTTTGCCTGGTCACGATTAGAAACGACGACATTAGAATCAAAGTTTTCGCCATCTCTTCCTGGCTTCATACCAATTATTTTGCCTCCTCTACCATCGTGGCCCATAATGGTATTTGGTTTGTTTTGTAATCGGTAACGATCTTCACTGGAAATTTGTTCATATTTTTCATCTTTTCCATTTTCGTCGCCTAAACTAATTATAATTAAGAACAGTTATTTACATAGAAGTTAAAATTAGCTTCCTACCAGCTATTTTGCCTCCCCTACCATCTTGGCCATTAATATTGTTGTATTTATTTTGTAATCGGTAGCGGTCTTCTTTGAACGGTTGTTCATACTTTTGATGTTTTCTATTTTCATCCCCTAAAGCAATTTCAATTGTCAATTGTGAAAAGTTATTTCCATCAAAATGAATACAAAACAATAATAGCATTTACTAACCACAAGAACCAGATCTATGTATTCTTACGTTGATACTATTACCACCGTCAAAGATCGTATACTTTTCACGGCACTGAGACCGATTGTAATCCTTAAAGATTTTATGACAAATTTTTCTTAAAGTCGTGAAAGTGCGATCGTTTATGAATTCACATTGATTGCACCATGTGTTATTGCATCTTGTTTGGCAGCAATGGTCAACATAATCCGAGCAACTAGATGTACTGCAAAAGCAAAATTTAATTGTTGTCATATGAAATTAGTTGAATAACAGACGATGCATATTTTCTTCTTACCCAGATGCAGTTAAAATGCTTGTGCATCGATTTTTACAATTTGCCATTTTTCCGAATATGACATTTTTAACAAAGTTAAAACTTGAAATTTTTTAATTATTTTCGTTAAATATTTTATTTTTATTTAACTTAAAATTTGGCTTTTAAAATTTTTGTGAGAATGAGGAATATTATTTATTGGATTTGACATACATATATACATACAATAATATACATGTATATTAAATAAAAATATATTTTTTACATATTTTTTATCATTTCTATACCCACCACCAAAAAAATGGGGATATATTAAGTTTGTCATTCCGTTTGTAACACATCGAAATATTGGTCGTAGAAACAAAAAGTTTATATATTCTGGGTCCTTATAAGATTTCTCTTTACACTCATTTCTGTTTCTGTTGTTCCGTTTTATACTTGTTCTTATTTTGAATTGAAAGGTTCGTTCAATAAGTGAAAATAAAATAAATAAATAAGGTGAGTATTTTTGTAAACAATAAAAATAATTATTTTGTTTGGATTTCTGTAATTATTTATTTATATGTGTGATTTTTTAGTGCGTACATTGGTCCATAAATTTAAAATTATTTATTAAAAGACAAAGAAAATAAAGTAAAGAAGATTCAACAAGAAAATCAACCCTGACTACAACAAAAATTAAAATTTGTCAAAAAATTACGCCCAAAAAAAAACGTCGTATAAATGAAAACAAATTTTCGTAGAAACTTCAAAAGAGAATTAATAAAAAAGACGTCATACAAATCAGCGTGTAAACCTGACCTAAGTCCTGTTGAATATTGTAAGAATCGGTACACGACTTCTCATAGCCCCTATACAAATGTTTTCCAGTAATATGTCTTTTTGGTACATAAATGTCTATAGAAAAACAAAAACAAAGTCCACTTCCGATAATGACTTAAATTGGCATAAATATCTTAGAAAAATCACTAACAAGTTGAAATTCAACACAAATAATACATGTCTACATGTAAATCGTCGTACTAAATTTCATAATGATCGGTTCATAATAAGTCATAGCTCTGTGATGAGGACTACTTCCGAAAAACTCATTAACCTACATGAACATCCATATCGAACCGAAATTTTACACAGATCAGATAAAAGTATGTTAAAATTATAATATTGTAGAAAGCTTTGCTGAATGTTTTTATTTATGTGATTTTAAAAATTAACTAAAAGTTGACGTATACTATCATAGAATTCATCACTCACTTATACGAAATAAACTTCGAGACGTCAAAATCAGAATCACATCAATTTACAAAATATTCGACTTTGTTTTTATGTTGGCACAGTTTATGTTTATGTATTAACTACAGCTTGCAATAGAATGGATTGCATTTTAAGCATTTCCTGCATCATGTTACTCAAAAAATTAGTAAAATTATTAACCGATTGAACAAGGGTTTCCACTGTAGCTTCTAGCCGGCTAAAGTTAAAAGATGAAGTTTTATTGTTTGGCTCCATGTTGACATTATTATTGGATAACGGGTTCTGAACAGTTTGGTTGCTTTTTAAAATATTAGCGTAGGATATATTTTTGGTTGTCGGCTCCTCATATTGTGGGCAAGTTACGTTTCGAAGATTCGGTACTTGTACCGTGGGTACTTTATTTCCAAATGTTAGAGAGCACTTTACATTGGAATATACTGGCCAACTTCTATAGTTAGCAGTTCCACAATTACTACATTTTTCATGTTCGAATCATTTATTGGTTTATCACACTGAGATGAACAATGTAGTTCACCACATGAGACGCAAACTGGTGTCAACTTGCAATATGATCTAGTATTATTGGCAGTTTAAACATTGGACTGGACGGGGCCAGATCTTTTGAGGGTATTGCAGCTGAATTGAGTAGCGCATTTGATCATTAGGCATGAGATGGTATTTGTGGCCTGGGTTCGATTCTCAGCCGCTATCCTATCACAACTAATATTTATTACAGCGACCTCCTTCGGTGGTATAGCATTGAAATACCTCAGATCACAAATTGGATGTGTTTCACTATTCTTTAGTTTAACATTCCAAGTTACAATTCTACTTTACGATTTTTAATGCTTATCACGTTCTTTATCTTAAAGCCTTAAAAACCACTATTAATCTTTGGTTGATAGGTATAGGAATTTTTTACGAGTTTCAAACTCTGTTACAATTTTGCGATAATAATTTTCACGATTAACCTAAATTTTGGTTTCATTGATATTACCTCTCTTGAATAGGACCAAAAAAATCGAATTTTCTCCAATTAACGAATTTGATCTCTTAAATATATTGATGGAGGTCTAAATGATTTTGTAATGTTGGTATCAGTTGTTTTATTATCCAATATAGATTGGATAATACAATTCAAAGTTTGGCCTATCATTTCCATTATCCTTTGATACTTTCGAATTGGAAGCCACTTTAGAGGAGTTCGGACTTCGTCTTCGTTTCAAGATAGTAATATACCTATCAATACCTATTTGTACTTGGGATTTTTGGGTAATTTCATCGGATTGATGAAATTGCGTATTGTACCCATTTAAGTGTCTTTCATCATTTTCTTTTGTGTCACTCTCTTCTGTATTTACTGTAATCATAGCTGCCATATTTGAAGATTTATCGTCATTTTGACGATTTTTTGTTTCAAAAATAGCAAAGTGACGATGTGACGATTTTTTCATTAAAAGTGACGATTTTCTGCATTATTAAAATTTTTCATCATTTGTTTGTTTTATTAATGTTTTTGTTACCAAATTCTCTCTTTTTCTCATTTAATATTATAAATATTGAGAAGAACATAACATATTGCAAAAACAAAACTATATAATAGTAGCGTTTTCTTAATTATTGACAATTGTTAGGGTTAAGTATAATAATTCCAAATAATAGTATAAATTACTTATTTATCTGTAAACATAAAAAGGAATTTTAAATACTGAATTCCATTAACTTAAATTTTAGAGGAAACAATTTCTGAATTTCAACGGGAAAAATCTACAAAAGCTTCTCCTATTTTAACAAAACGTCGAAAGAATATTCAGCCAAATAAATTTAAATAACAAAAATACGGAAATCTTTGAAAATAAGTACCTTTATATGATGAATGAATTGAATTATATACTCAAAATGTTATTTAAAAATTAATAAACTAAATTGTTTTGACATTGTAATTTAACCTGAATTAATAAAATATGCTAAATTCAAATACAGTAGACGCTCGGTTATATGAATATCCAGTTATGTAAACATCCAGAATAGTGAACAACAAAATTTAAATACATGAGGTTCTAAAGAGTGAATACGGCTTATCTCTATTATGTGAACAGCTTTCAAACGTTAATTTTTTTTAAATGTTTGTCTTATTAGAAGTATGTTTTCCCCCGAAATAAGTGAAGAACCTGCAACCGTTGATTTTTTTTTAATGTTTTGAGTGTTGAGTTGTTGAGTTTTGAGTGGTTGTCTTTTGAGATCATTAGTGTTTCTTACATAGTGCATCGAAGATGAAGCGCAAGGTGTTAACGTTATCTGAAAAAAGTGACATTTTGGCAAGCTTGGACAAAGGCGCAAGCTTTACTTCTCTTGCACATTTGAATTACTTATTTTATATTCTCTCGATTATGTGAACTTCTCCATTTAGTGAACAGACTATGTTTGAATTAGTTCATATAACCGAGCGTCTAGTGTATTTAGCATTCTTCAGTTTTAGCTGAACAGTTTTTATTCAATTCTCTTTTGAACTTGCCATTTCATTTACACACCTCAATTCAATTTTCGTACTTTTTAATGTAAATCAACATGCATGAAAAAACAAAAGGAAATAAAAAATTGACTAGTACCGTCAAGTTTGTACCCCTTTTGTTTTCTTTTCATTTCGCATCCAAAGAGACTTGCCCTGTCAAGTCAGAATTGAATTGCAGCCCTGACTGTATGGTATATATTTCTGGCATTTACACTTGCCTACGCTTAATACTCTATTGAGAAACTCATAAAAACCTAAAGAAATCTCTTACTATAATGGTTGTAGTAACTTGTCGTATATCGAGATGTGTTGGAACTGAATTACTTATGTTTAATAGAAATGTTAATTCGATTAAGGCTGCTAGAGGTCGAAATCTATCACCCTTAAAATATCAAAAAGGTTATTGTTAAAATCTCCAACGATTTTTATATTATCATGTCTTTCAACTATATCACAGATGGTAAATTCAAATATACATACATATCTATATTTAGAACTAGTGCGAATGCGTATAAATTTCAAATATATAGCGTGATTCATTTTGAGGTTCCCTACTTTTTTAAAGAAAAAAACACAGTAAAAATGTATTGGGAAGTGTTTATTACCATTTGAAAGAACATTCTTTAGCATTTATTTTTTGAAGATTATGGCCCCTATTATGAGCTGCCTTCGACAATGGATATTCGCTGGCTATCGAAAATCGACTATCGAATGTAAAATTTCGTTGTTCAACACATTTTTAATCGAAGACAAATTTGCTGTATTTGTTTGTTTTTTTTTTTTTTTGGTTTTGGTAAACCAAATACTACTTTTAAATTACTTTTGGTAATATCATGCAGGTCTAAGGTCCTAAGTACAAAACAGCAATTGGATAAGCTCGTTTCTATCAGAAAAACTATTGCCAATTTTAATATGCTTGGGATTGTTCTGCCCTTTGAGCATTGTTGCAGCAGTTCATTTCCAAAAGCAGTTCCATTTCCAAAAAGTTGGAAGCATCCTTCAGTCTTTTTCTGCTTCTGGCCAGTTCTAGTAAGGATTCATCTTCATCAGACGAATCATCAAACCATAATTCCTTGGTGGTCATTTCAAATTCAATTTATTTTTCTTTAAGAATTTGTAAACAAATATGTATAGCGCCAGCTGATATAAATGTACTATTGTGAATGACCCAAAAAAAGAGTGATTTTCACAATAGCATTTTTTCATCGAATGTGCACCATAATACCAAATGAAAATTTGTTCGATAAGAATTTTCGACAACAGTCGAAAATCGAATTTTGTTCATAATAGGCACCTACATATGTCTATCAAATGTTGGCCTTTGCTACGTCGCAGATGGTCTATCCGTTGAGTCCAATTTTCGATGACTCGTTCGAGCATTTCGACTGGTAACTGGCGAATGACACAAGTGATGTTTTCTTCCAAGGCCTGAATTGAAGCGGGTTTGTCCGCATATCTTTACATATCCCCACAGGAAAAAGTCTAACGGTGTGATATCACACGATCTTGGTGGCCAATTGACCGGACCAAAACGTGACATTATGTGCTAACTGAAGTTGTCTGTCAATAAAGCCATTGATTGATGCGATGTGTGGGAAGTGGAGCCATCTTGCTGAAACAAAATGTCGCCGAGATCACGTGCTTCAATTTCAGGTATCAAATAGTCGGTTATCATGGCACGATAACTGTCGCTATTGGCGGTTACGTTCGTACCGGCATTACTTTTAAAGAAATATGAACCGATGATTCCACGTGTTCGCAGCGTGGTGGCCGTGGTCTATTCGATTCTATTCAAATAATGATTGCTGGGTCTCAAAATGGGTGATGGTGTTGCGAATAGTATGCTCAATAGGTCGATTATGTTGACCATAAGTTGGGCGAGGTGCACGAAACACATTCCTCCATTCCCACGACAGTATCTCTACTTAAATCACCCATTACATCTATCCAAAAAGATCCTGCCCAAAAAGGTCATACACAAAATGTCAAAACAAACTCCAATGATAAGTTTATCATGTTCACACAGACGGACTTTGTTTTCATATAAATAATGGTTGTCCATTATTGATAAGAATTTGTATGCTGACAAAGGGATCTCAATTGAAAAGAATTGTTTCAATGTCGTATAATACTGAGATCAACCAAATAAACATTATAAACAGAAAAATAAATATAAATTATTCTTATTTGTAGCAAATAATCATTAATATATATTAAATATATTAAATTGTTATGTATAAATAATTGCATAAAGAAATACATAACTTTTTTAATTATACTCATCACTATGAATGAGATAATTAATTTTAGTTTTTGTTTTCATCATATCTTAAAAACAATACTTTTTTATGTTTAACATTGTTCGATTAAATTCGAAAAAGAAATGAAAAGGCACCCTAAGGAATATTATATAAATATTAAACACACGAGTTTGTGATTCAAAATACTTTTATTATTTCGATTGTTTAAAATAATTATTTAAAAAATGTTTCTGCATCTGTTGTAAACAGGGAAGCGCTGAAACCTTTAAACACATACACACAATGTACAAAAAAACATTGACGGTTGGTTGATTTCTTGATTGCATTACACAAAAGTTTTTACGCCTGCGTAATGTTGACAATATTCCAGCATTAGGGTATATACAATAACTAGTAAAAACTTAAAAATATACGTTATGTTGCTGATAAAATTTTAAATGAAATATAAACAAGTAAGAGTGCTATATTCGGCTGTGCCGAATCTTAAATACCCTCCACCTAAACGTAATAAGAAATAAAAAAACTACACTGGTTATAGGACTAGCATATCCTAATTTTGTGTTTTCTATTTAGTCTTACTGGAAATTTTATTAGTATTGATATATTGTTTGAAAGACAATTTTACGACCAACATAATTTATGTTAAATATTTTAAAATGTTGTCTAATTTTCACCATTTTTAATTGATTTAATTACCAATTCTTACCATAATTTACAGAGTTTGTCTGATGTTCATAATAATCTTGAGTGTAAGTTAACAAACAGAGTATAAACAAGTATGAGTGCTATATTTGGCTATGCCGAATCTTAAATTCCCTCCACCTAAACGTAATAAAAAATACAGAAACTACACTAGACTAGAATATCCTAATTCTTGTTTTCTATTCAGTCTTAGTGCAAGTTTTATTAGTATTTGATATATTGTTTGAAAGACAATTTTACGACCAACATAATTTATGTTAAATATTTTGAAATTTTGTTTAATTTTCACCATTTTTAATTGATTTAACTACCAATTCTTACCATAATTTATAGAGTTTGTCTGATGTTCATAATAATCTTGAGTGTAATTTAACAAACAGAGTATCAAAAAGGGGTACAAGTCGGTTTTAGTGATTTTGCTAAAAAAAAAAAAAAAAAAAAAAAACAAAATCAAATAGGGCTTTTAGAGGAGATACCAGCAAAAAAAATTCTTGGTGGTCACGCCGGGGCGGGCCCTTAAAGTTGAAAATATATAGGCCTATATCTCGGGAACTACTGGGTGTCTGATAATTTGTAATACATTAAATAAAAGGTATTAAAAATACCTTTCCAAATATATATATCATGATTATAAAATATGGACCGAATATGGGTTAAATCCGAAAAGAATATTTTTTGACCCGAATTTATTTGTTTTTTGGAAATGGTTCTATATGGCAGCTATGACAAATTATGGGCCGATCTTCTTAAATTTTGGAAAAGTTATTTTCATGCATATGAGGATATTTCACGTCGAATTTCAACATAATAACGGTATATTTAAGATATATATTAGTATTAACGTGGATTTCGAGAGTGGACCTTATGTGGGGGATAATTTCAAATATGGACCGATATTCTCAAAATCCAGCAGTTTGATTTAGGCATGTATGTAAATGATCCGTGTAAAATTTTGGACTGGTACCCTTATTTATACGAGATTTATGAGTATTAAAGTGATTTTCGGAAGAGGGCTTTATATGGGGCATACGGTTAAAAATAGACCGAAATTCACTTTTAGCCGTTTAACATTATTTATATCTGTTTTATACGTATTTAAGTGAATTTTGTAAGTGGACTTTATATGGGGTCTATGGTCAAACATGGACCGAACTAAAAAAAAATTCGTTTTGCGATTTCTTTTTGTATAAAACTTATTTTTGCTGAATGTTGTCTTGATATTCCAATTTTATAGGAATTTATTTATCATTAAACCAGATTTCGGGAATATATATATTTGTATGGGGGCTATGAGAAATCATGGACCGATTCTTACTATTTTCCGCACACTTTCTTCTTTTATCATACAAACAATGTATACAAAATTTCATGGTATTATCTGCAATATATTTCAAAATATTGCAATAAAATGGACAAAAAATATCAAATTTTTATGGAGGTTGTCTCACATATTGGTCCATAACTCTGGTTGACCTAAACCGATTTTGCTGATTTTAAATAGCAAACTTCTCGAAAGCATTTCTGACAGAATTTTTGAAGACTTGGATCCCGAGTATATCTTGGGGCTTCAAGAAACTGATTTTAATATCCAGACAGACAGACGGACGGACATGGCTTAATCGACTCCGCTATCTATAAGGATCTAGAATATATATACTTTATAGGGTCGGAAAATTCAGAACATCTAAAATAGTAGTGAAAAGCGAAATATAAAATAGAAGAAATCGAAAATCCAAAATGTACAAAATAAGTCCACCCTAATATACATACATACATATAATATGTATAGGTATGTTAAATTTTAAACAATTACACGCTTACGTACATACTTACATATGTACGTACACAGTGGTGTATTTGCTTACTAAGACACAAATCAAATTGCGATTGCTATTGTTGCTTTTATTATTTAATTAAATGTTTTATTTTTGTCGTGTTTTGTAAAGTTACATATATTCAATCCAATGATGCCAGATGATATTTAAAATCATCCTTACATTCTAAATTTAAAAAATAAGTCATTGTATTAAAGAAAATAATATTTTTGTAAATAAAAAAAGAGAAGTTTCTCTAACTTACCTTTAAAAATACTTGTGCACAACCCATTGCAGCAGGAAGAATCCTGGGACCCTTCTTATATTTGATATATATGTACTTCTAATATGTTAACAAACAATCGTACTCACATATCTACATTTGCTGATGATACTGCAATTCTAAGAACTCATGCTCCCTACAAAATCATATATTTGAATTAGAAAAATGGCAATGGAGAATAAAATTTAATGCGTATATAATCAAGCAATAACACAACAATTCAAAGTTAAATACCTCGGTATATACCTCGATCGTAGCCTTACATTAAAATCCTATATAAATGAAAAATTTGCTCAGTTGAAATTTAAAGAAATTAATTGGCTCGTTGGTAAAAACTTTAAGCTTAGGTTATATTGTAAACTTCTACTTTATAATTCAATCATAAAACCTATATAGTGAACGGGCTCAGCTTTAAATGTAGACAGAATTCAAAGACACCAAAACAAATTGTCACAATTGCCCCCTGGTATATAAAAAATTTTAATATTCATAAAGACCTAAACGTGCTTTGATAAAAATTGAGATCCAAAAAATGCAGTAAAATTCTTTAAAAAGCTTGAAGTACATACACCCAAACCCATTAGCCCGCAACATATTAAATAATACGGGCTGGCTTTATTCGAGTAAGAAGAAGGGATACAGCTGATCTGAGCCAAAGAGAAGAACAAAGAATGCCTAAATTATACTTATAATCAACAATGGTCAAAAATTTTCGCCCGGCACTGGCTGGACTAAATAATTAAAATTCATTAGATCTGAGTGCCCCAATAGACAAGGCGACACAGTGCCGGACTATCAGTCAAAGGGTTGCGGGTTCGATTCTCGCCAAAGACTCTGACTGTTTTCTGCAGATAAGCTAAAAGCTTCGCAGTTTGTGTTTGGTAATTATTTAAAAAAAAAAAAAGAAAAAAAAAATACTTATTGTTAGTTCTTTTTTATACCCTACACCACTATAGTGGGGAGGGTATATTGGATTTGTGCTGATGTTTGTAACGCCCAGAAATATTGGTCCAACACCCACCTTAAAGTATACCGATCGACTCAGAATCACGATGTCCGTCTGTCTGGCTGGCTGGCTGTCGCAATTTTGAAGATATTTCGACAAAATTTGGTACGTGTTATTTTTTCAAGGATAAATGGCATTGAAACTGGTGGAAATCGGTCTATTATTTCACCTGGCCCCCATACAAATGTCCTCCCGAAATTGGGGTTTACCGATCATAAATGTTTGAATTATGTAGGTATCCACACAAATTTCATCAAAAATTTGTGGTAAATGAAGCCAAATCACATCTACAAATTTTGTGCAGATTGGTCCATAATTACTCGTAGCTCCCATATAAAGCCCACTCCCGAAAATCACTTTAAAGAACGTAACTCTCTCAAAAATGTTGGTATCCAATTAATATTGAACGCAAATATATTTCATATGTATACAAATAATACGGTACAATTTTATAATGGTCGGTTCATAATTAGGCGAAACTCCCATATAAGACCCTCTCCGTAACTCACTTTAAGCTCCATAAATATTTTAAAAGTATTTATATCAAGATAAAGTTTAACACATATAATATTTATATTCACAGACATCATGACACTAAATTGTTTTATGATCGGTCCACAATAGGTTATATATCCCATATAACGCCCATTTCTGAAAAACTGTTTTATACATATACTGGGTGTAGGGTAATATATGGTCGGGCTTGACCGACTATACTTTACTACTTGTTGTTAATGAAGATACAATAAATAAAAATAAAAAAATTTAAATGTTGCAATTTTTATTTAGTGTTATTGAAAATTTTATTTTGAAATTTGTATTTCGCCCTAAATTTTCCATAACTATCCCAAAAAATAGAAAAATTTCTTACATCTGACATCACTGATAAAATTTTACTTTCGTAATAAAAAATGTTTTCTCTCATTGGGGGTTTTGTCGTCATTTTTAAACAATTTTCACTTTTACACTTTTACGCACGTATGTACATATCTATGTGCTTATAATACAAGCAGACGGTAAAATACAAAAACTCAGCCTAATTTTATTAATATAAATATATGAGCATATATTAGAACAATTATGTTTAATTTGATGACGAAATTACTATGTACGTAACTACTCCGTGGTGTCTTCATTTGATAAATATTTATCACAACACGTAATGTTATCGAAACAAAATTATCTACATAAGTTGAAACGCCGATAATTTTGTCAAATTTTATAATTTTTTCTCTTGACAAATATTGAAGTATGCATGTATGTATGTCAAGTTATAAATTGAAAAATTGTACACGAATTTATGTATAACTTTAAATAGTGTAAAAAAATCATATTCATAACATAACTTCATACATCATTTTTAGGAAACAGGAATATGTAAAAAATTCAGAATCGGCAATATTTTTCTAAATGTACGTAAGTATGTATATATGTACCTACAGGTATATATACTTACATATGTATGTACATATGCAACATGGTGAAATTATTTATCACGTACCAGCATTGCTACAACAATTACAACAAGGCAAGAACAACAGGCATTTTTGTTTGTGTAATACTATCGTTACTCTTAAAAACATCTGGCATAAAACAAAGAAAACAACCATACAAACATGGATAAAAACAGAAAACAATAGTGAATAAATTGCTTCTTTTATTTTCTCAAAGAATTTTTCTTTAAGTTACGCATAATACTTTTACAGAATGGTATATTTGTTTTTAAAGAGGAATCTTAATATTTATCTTGCAAAAAAAAACTAACACTTTTAGTAAAACAAACAACTCAAAAAACAAACTATGTATGTAGTATGAAATAGTTCTTTAACACTTTTAAACTATTTTACGCAGAAAAATCCGTGTGGAGTTTTAGTCAGTCTTCCATCGGACGCGTCCCCAGGTGGCGGATAGGGGCAGCCAACATCGCGGCTGGGATACATTTTTTATATAAATGATCCCTAGTGGCGATGGAGGCGGAAGCAATGTAAGTAAGTTCATGATACATTCTACAAATGGTCATGAGCATATTTACATAGCTAGGTGGTAATTAGAAGACGGGATAGCCAGATTGCTACGCCTTTGTGACACTTTTATAGAATGGTCGCAAAGGGGTAACAAGCTGGTGACACTGGAATGTGTTAAGGCTAGAGAAACACTAGATCAAAGCGATCTCAAGTGTTAATAGGTTCCCTCCTTAATTCGAATTACAACCCGCGGACCAAAACTGACTCCACTTGTAAGGTTAGCGTGGTTGGTAGCAGTGCCAATAACCTGAATGGCTAGTTAGTGGTAAAAGAGGACTAGTCGCTAACAGCTCCCCTCCGACGCCAGGGCACGGGTCGGTTGTAAACAAGATTTTGCCTAGTCCATGTACGCCGTCACTGCATGGATGGTCCACTCCCAAACGCGCATACTCGTGGGACCAAAATTGAAGAATTAAATAAAAATAAAAATGATGAGACTCTAAGAGTCGATGCGGAGACTATCCCTGACAACTTAGCAGGTTCGGTGTCAAATCCAGACTCCGATTGGCTGAGGATTCACAGGGATATTCTTCTGCAAGAGGGTCAGTTATTAACGGAACTGACAGTAAGAGAGGAGATGAAATCCCCGGTTGGCTCACCGTCTCGATCTGGGGCCTCTGAAGGACTATCTGGTCTAACTCTGAGTTCCGAGGATGAGCATGAAATCACAATGATTCAAGCTCATGATCGGAACCAGGGAGCTAGAAATTCGGTTTCGGAGGTCACACTCGGAACGGGGAGTGGACCGGAGGTTACATTAAAGCCCGTTGTTCGGCAGGATGCGACAGAACAGGTCATATCAGATTGCCGAACAAGCTTTGGAAAAGCCAAGAGTGGTGTGAGAGTCTCCTTAGCCTTTCTTGAAGAGATAGCTAAGAAAGACCCTTCACTGCACGATGGGCGGGATAGACACTTACTGAAGAAGCACCGAAGGAACGTGGCAAGGTTCGAACGAACCCACGGATCTATCGCTGCTATCTTAGGTATTCCCTATCCTGCGGGATACATACCAAAGACTGCTGTGGACTCAAATGTCAGAAAAGACAATGAATCCTCAGCAGCCTTTGCTGATGAATCCATGAAGAAGGCAACGGGTAAAGAGGAGAAGAGTAAAGGCTTAAGGCCTAGCATTCTTAGCTGTGACAAAATGGTCTCGGCTGGGGGAGCTACGCCTATAAGCGAATTACCCACCACTAGTCGCGCGATGATGACTGGAAATGTCTTGGTAATCTCCGATAGTCACTCCCAAAGGGAAGTCACTAAAGGAACTACCAGGACGAACCAGTCAAAATCTGCAGGGAAATCGGGTGATCACCGACCAAACTCTGCTAAGCCCCCCAACAGAGGGGCAGTTAAGAGAGTTAGGTCTGATGATGACCAGAAATCCCCAATGGCTAAGAGGACTGGGCAGTTAGGTGTTGGCTCTCTTGTAGATTCCCGCAAAGGGACCAGCAAGAGGACTGATTCTAAAGCTGACCAGCCCTCAACGTCAAGGAAGCTAAGGGAGTCGTCGAGTAAGGACGGTATTCTGGCAGCTGTCATTGATCGAATGGATCCCGATGGTAGGATCAGTGTCGAGAAATGGCAGGTGCTAGAGAACAAACTACTCGACGAAATCTTTAGCGTCAAAGGAAGGCAGGACGAAGTGGCATTCAGAGGGGCTGACTGGGTAAGAGGTGTCAAAACTGTCAGTTGCGGCAATCAAAAAACCTTCGAGTTTTTAAAAGCTGCAATTGGCAGGTGTGGCAGCACTTGTCCAGAGGCCAATTTGGATGTTATACTTGCGTCTGAATTGCCACTAAGGCCAGTAGTCACAGTGTGGATACCCCCACCCATAAAACCGGTGGAGGTGATACTGGGGCTACTGTCCAATCAAAACAAGGGACTTATTACAGCACAATGGAAGTTGATAGCTTCATTGGGCTGTAATGAGAACCAAGGAAGAGACTTCAGGTTCGCAGTAGACCAGGAGTCTCTAAAGATGTTGAAGTCAATGGGAGGGGTTGCAGTTTTCGGGTTGGGGTCTATCAAGTTTAGGTTTCCTAAAAATGATAAACCCTAAGAGGCTGAAAGTGGTGCAAATAAACCTGCACCACTGTGAAGCAGCCTCAACCGAACTAGTAACCCAACTCATTGATAACAACGTGGATGTGGCTTTAATCCAAGAACCCTGGATTAATAAAAATCGGGTAGTTGGATTGAAGGCCAAGGGGTATACATTGTTTGTACCTCATACTGATGAGAAGGTACGGACATGTATACTGGCAAGAAATGAACATAAATTTAATTTGTCTCATTCTTTCAGTGATGGAGACCTCACGGTCGTGACAGGAGAAGCCAAGGACAGAAAGGTTCTGGCTCTAGCATCGGTATACTTGCCATATGAGGCTACCGATCCTCCTGGTGAAAAATTAAGGGAGTTGGTGAAGAATTCGGGCAGAACAGGCTCGAAGCTGGTACTGGGGTGTGACGCAAACGCACACCATACCCAATGGGGAAGTACAGACATCAACAAAAGAGGTGAGTCTATGTTTGATTTCATTATTGCTAACAATCTCTATATCTGTAATATGGGAAACACGCCAACATTCAGGAATAGGGATAGGGAGGCAGTAATTGATATAACGTTGACGAACTGTAGGGAACTAGTGAAGGACTGGAGGGTGGATTTGGAATTTTCCTTCTCTGACCATAGCCGTCTATCCTTTGATCTAGTGTTTGAGAGATCAAAAAGGAGTCCGTATAGGAACCCGAGAAGGACGAATTGGGATTCTTTTTCGGAATTAGTGGTAGGTAACCTCAGAGTTACACATGAATGGAGGTCGACTTCGACCGGAGTGGAGCAACTGGTGGGTACCTTTACGGAGGCACTAACCAGTAGTTATGAAAGATCCTGTCCGCTGAACTTCCCGGGCAGACGCGAACAACCGCGATGGTGGACGGATGAGCTAAAGACTCAAAGATCCACTGTAAGAAGGTTGTTCAACAGGGCGAAATATACGCGTAGGGAAGAGGATTGGAGTAACTTTAGATTGGGTTACAATAAGTATAAGAAAGACATTAGGAGAGCGAAAAGGGACTCGTGGATCAAGTTTAGCGAGTCAGTTGAATCTGTAAATGAGATGTCCAGGTTCAGAAGAATTTTATCCAAGGACCCAGCAGTCCCGGGATTTATTCAGAGACCGGACGACTCATGGACGGAATCTAGCTCTGAAACCCTATGCCTTCTTATGGAGACTCATTTTCCGGGGTGTGTGGATCCTGTGATGGGGGAGCGGGTTGAGAATGACGTCCCCTTCCAGGGGCCGAGCTCAGGTGATGAGGTAAGGGGGGCAGTGGGAGATATGATTACCTTGGATAAAGTAACATGGGCGGTCAATACTTTTGGGTCTTACAAATCGGCAGGACCAGATGGTATCTTTCCGGCGATGCTACAAAATATCGGGAGATCATCGCTCCTACTGTTGGTGGAACTCTTTAGGGTATGTGTACTAAACGGGTACATTCCTAAGGGATGGAGGGAAGTTAGGGTCGTGTTTATACCCAAAGCGGGGAAAACCGGTCACTCTAAACCCAAGGATTTTAGACCGATCAGCTTGTCGTCTTTTCTCTTGAAGACACTGGAAAGACTGATCGATCTATATCTAAGAACCAAGATTGACGCCGGCATCATCAGTGGCGCTCAGCATGCCTACCTCAAGGGTAGATCTGTTGAGAGTGCGCTTAATGATGTGGTGGGTTATATAGAGAAAGGATTGCGAAACAAGGAATACACCTTGGCGGCTTTCCTTGATATAGAGGGCGCCTTTAACAATTTGAAGATAGAGGCTGTTAGACAGGCACTAGGTGACCTAATGGTTCCGTCGTTCCTGGTCGAATGGATAACTCTGATGCTCAGTAGCAGAGTAATTCACTCTGACTGGGGAAACGAACGCCTAAGGAAACTGGTGACCAGAGGAACCCCACAAGGGGGTGTTCTCTCCCCCTTACTATGGCTCTTGGCTGTCAATGTCGTTCTGAGATTTTTTGACAGAACGGGTCAGAAGGTCGTGGCCTACGCGGATGATTTAGTTATATTGGTATCGGGTAAGTTCCTGCCGACAATTAGCGAAGTCATGCAAGGGGCACTGGGCGAACTTTCAGCTTGGGCTAGTGAGAAGGGCTTGGGAGTAAATCCGGAGAAAACAGAGTTAGTTTTGTTTACTAGGAAGTACAAGGTGGAAAATTTCAGGCTGCCGGTACTAGGAGGAGTAGAGCTTAGACTATCAGATAGCGCTAAGTATCTGGGAGTTTTCCTGGACAGGAAGCTGTCATGGGGAAGGAACACTCAGGAGAGGCTTAAAAAAGGTCTCAATGCCTACTATGCTTGCAGATCATCGATAGGTAAGAACTGGGGACTTCGGCCGTCAGTGGTGGGATGGCTATACACTTCGGTGGTTAGGCCCATTCTTACATATGGATGCTGTGTTTGGTGGGAGGCAATGAGACTGGCTAATCGAAGAAACCTTCTGTCTAAGGCTCAGAGATGTGTTTCAATCGGCATAACAGGGGCCATGAGAAGCACTCCTCAAGCGGCTCTGGACGTCATTCTTCATCTTTTGCCCATTGAGCAGTATGTGAGGGGAATGGCTGCCAGAAGCATTCTTAGACTGAGGGAACTTGGACTGTTAAAGGGTCACACGCAGGGTCATTCTCGGATCCTGTGTGAGATTGAAGCAGATGGAAATTGCCTGGGATTGCCTGGCTCTACGGACTATGTGAGCACTATGGTAGATTTTAGGCGATTGCCGGAGGTGATATTACCGTCCAGGGAGAGTTGGCTGGGAAGGGGCAAATTATATGATGGATTTGCTATATTCACGGACGGCTCGAAGATAAATGGTACGGGCGCGGGGGTCTACATTGAGGATCTGGACATCAGAATGTCATATAGGCTTCCCGACGAATGTAGTGTTTTTCAGGCGGAAGTTCTGGGGATCTTGAGGGCCGTAGAACTAATGAGAGACAACATTGACAGGGGCTCGGAGGTCACGATATATGTGGACAGCCAGGCGGCCCTTTTGGCCATAAGGGGCTGTTATGTGAACTCTAAGCTAGTTGACAGTTGTAGGAGGGCTCTAGAGGGAGCCTTAGGGCGGTATACGGTTAGATTGTGTTGGGTACCGGGCCACTCAGATATTGCCGGCAATGAGGTGGCTGATGAGTTGGCAAGAATGGGCGCAGGCACAGAAGGTAACTACCGTTTGGAGGCAGTGGGGCTTCCAATAGGCTTCTATTATGGAAGAATTAGAGAGTGGGTACTAAGTGCAACCAATCAAGCCTGGGGAAGCCGGACGGACTGCCAAGTGTCACGGACACTGTGGCCGGTGCTTGGAAAGTCCGATTCGGAATTGCTGCTGGGCAGAAATAGGATCTGCGTTAGGACCATGATAGGCATTATCACGGGCCACTGCATGATTGGCAGGTTGGCGGTGAGAATGGGATCCGAATTATCGGATATGTGCAGATTATGCGAGGACCCGGATGAGCTTGAGACAGTTGAGCACATTCTGTGCCACTGTCCCAGGCTGCAGGGCAGTAGGATGAGGTGGCTGGGCAATAGATTCCTAGGCGAATTAGGGGATGTCTCTAGCTATGGGCTGGAGAGTCTAATAGGATTCGTAATGGGAATGGCCTGGCTACGCGTTAGTTGACTGGGTGCGAGTCACACAAATGGAGGACATATGTCCGAGTAAGGAATTGGTCAGGTCTCTTTCTTCTCTTTTCTATTTTCTATTTTCTATTATCTCTTCTCTCTCTCTACACTACAATATTACTCTCCTGTCTTCACTTTCTTTTCACTATATATAATAAACTTCTTCTTAAGGCATCGCAATGGACCGTACTGGTCTCTGGGTGAGGGTGTGAGGCGACTCACACCGGCCTTCCTACCTACCTACCTACCTACGCAGAAAAAACGGCGACAAAAACTCACTTTTTCAAATACAAAATATTTTTTTAACTTTTTAATATAAACTTTGACTATTTGTAAACAAGTTTTTGACATTTTCTTGATATCAAGAATTTCACCTTGAATAGAGCAAAAAATAATCAGCAGGCGCTATGCTGTCACCTGATATATAATTTCACCATGCTATGCAACTTAAAATAACAAGTTTTGGCATTATTAGAAAAGTTCATGAAAATTTTAAATTGCCTCGCTAATTTCGAACTAATTTAGTCCCGGATCACGCACTGCCACTTTTGCTTCTCAACTTTTGAGTTTATGGGTGAGAGAGGAAAGAAGAGTGGTCCCCTCTCTCTCTCTTTTTCCCCCTCTCACCAACCAACTCAAAAGTTGAGCAGCAAAAGTGGCAGTGTGTAACCCGGGACTTATTGTTATCATCAATATTAAAGTACTACAAATATCCCACTGTCATTAATCTTACTCCAGTAGAAGCATACATGCTTAAGTATTTGCCTCAAAGTTCATTAAATTAAAATGCTAAAAATTTATCATTAGAAGCCACAAGTACCAAAATAAAATTTTCTATATTTTTTATTTAAAATGCTTCTCCAGAGCCAGAAAAAAGCATGACACCATATAAATCGTGAACGAAGTAAGAAATACCGAGACCGAGCAAATAAACAGAAGGAGAATCTAAGTGAAAATCAAAGTGCAGTAAATCAAAACAGCTGTTTAAGTGAACTGGTTTTTAAAATTTACAATAGCAGACAAACACTTGCAAAAGCCGTTAAGGTGCTATCAGACGGTATGTATTTGACATATGTACTGTCACTTTTCTGACCCATATGTAATTCCGTATGTATGTCAAAATTTCCATTTTACATACGATTCATAATTTTTGCTATCACACCTGCTTATGTTTTTCCGTATGACATAACCTATAAATGTAAACAAAAGCTGACTTTTTAATGTGTATAAATTTCAAGAATTGCTTCTTTTGGCCAATCTAACTGCAATAAATATAATAAACATAATTTAATTAATTAAAAATTCATTTAATTTAATTTTTTTTACAATATATTTTTTGAAACAATTTTGTTTCAAAACAAAACAGCTGTTTTGTTTATGTTTGTCACAGGAAAATAGAGCGTGTTCTAATCGAAAAAATTACATATGTATTTCCACATGTATTTTAGTTTTTTTTTATATAACTTTTTGACATTTTCAAATTCACCATGAATAATCAGCTGGCGCTACGCTGTCACCTAGTATTTAAATTCACCTTGTTTTACACATGCAAAGATTCATATGTATCACACGATGTGTACAACTTTTACAGATGGAAAATTTGACAGTACATATGTAAAATACATCTCGTCTGATAGCACCTTTAAAAAGGTATCGAGTGCCCTTCCAGTTTCACAAGGAAAAAAAGATGGCAATTTTGACGCACATTGTTGCAAATATGGACGACGTTAGCAAGCAAACATTGGTGAGTGTTGTTGCCCAAGTCCAGTAAATAGTCGGCCACTAGTGAGCTGATGAACAAAAATCGCGATTTTTTTGGACGTGACGATATTTCACGAATTTCACCAAAAACTCGAGATGTCAAAAAGAACAAATGCTCTGAAACATGAGAAGATGTGTTGCTTTCAACCAGACACATGATATTGTCTATATGACAGAAATTACCGATCAGTAATTCGTTGATATTAACAACGCCTTGGGTACAAGCGAGATATTCGCAAATGCACCAATTATACGCGATATTTCGTGTTCTCACCAAATCCGCATCGCTGGGTAACAAAAAGTCACTCACGTAAATTGTAAACAAGGGTATAATTAAATTTCTTTTATTTTTATTTTTTCCTTATAAAAAATTAGTGAACTAAGATACCTTTATTTAAATATTTAACTTTGATTGAGACTGAATTCATATTTTAATTTCTAAATTTCCATAAACCAAAAAATAAAACAAATAAAAAATACTTTTAAAACAAATTATGTGTTTTATTGTACATTTTGACATAATTGACATCACTTTTATGTCTCTAAACTTACAGACAGTACCTAATTTCTGTACAACTTACAGTTTTATACAATCTTTTATCCTTCATCTTTTACATATTGGCAGGAATAAAATGAATTTTTACTCAATTCGCTAATATTTGACAAAATTTTGAGTAACCTCTAAACTCACTTCCAAAATGGAGTGACGTTACTGACAACTTTAAATGCTAATAAATGTTCAACCAAAATAGATAATAGAATCTTTGTTTCTGCGAAAAGTCAGTCTTAAGAAGTACTATTTCATGCATCTATGAAATCATCTATGAAACTATTTTTTCTTGAGATATTTAAAAAAATGTGCCTACCGGATATCCGGCCTAAATTTACGGTTCGGACGGATACCGGATAATGAGCTACTATCCGGTATCTGGCCGGCCTTAGAATTATTTTAAGCAAATATATTTTTATTTAGTAACCAACAATAAAATAGCTTTTATTTAAAGGTAAAAAAAGTAACAAAAAATTACAAATTATCTTTCAAAAACTTAAAATACGTTTTGAGATATTCACTTTACTGAAAAAATTATGTATAAACTAAAAACTTCAAAAACATCCAATTAATAAAACGACTGACATTAATACTCAAAATTAAGAAGAGGTAGATTATGGTGAATAAAAACTAAATTTTTAGCTTTCGCAGACAATAAACGATTTTGCTTGTTTTCGTAAACCAAGCCAGCTTCCGAAAAAGTCTTTCGCTATAAACGCTGCTGATAGGAACGTTTTGGCAAGCTTATTTAACATTAGATATTTTTTGGAGTTAAACGACCACCAAGCGTAAGGATCCTGACTGCGATCAATTCGAACTTCCTTCAAGAAGAATTCAATTTCGGTAGCAATTGGGTTCTTCTCATGATCCCGAGACAGAATTTTGTTTTCATCTGCCACTTCATTAAAACAATCCCAAAATGTTTCGTGATTTACGAACTACATTTGAATCAGTTTCATTTAATCGTAACTGTTTAGGTCTAGTTGAACAACTACTGATAGAAGACGTGTCGCAAGTCATTCTTAAGTGTTCCAATAAAATAGTCTTTAAATCACTATCCGTCACATCTGTAATCATATGCCAGTATTAAGATAACCAAGAACCTATTGTTCCCCGAAAATACCAGAGGGTTATCCATGATAAAAGTATTGTGCTAATTTCGAAACGCATTTAACCAGGAGATATATTGTACTTTGTATATTCATCACCAAAAGATGGGGGTATATTGCGTTTGTCATTCCGTTTGTAACACACCGAAATATTGGTCGTAAATACAAAACGAATATATAGGTATATATTCTGAGAACTTCAGTTGACGGTACAAGAGGGTTTCGAAAGAAGGACCAAGGCGGATAGAATATATCCCCAAATATTTATTGTTAATCAGGAATGCTTTGCGTTCAAAATCGACCAATTCGGTTTAGCAGAACCAGAGTTATGGACCAAAAATTTTAGTCAACCTCGATATTTCTCAAAAATCGTTTATAAATGTATTACGAAAATATCGTGAAGTTTGACGCATATTATTTTTATTGTAAAAAAAAGTCTTCCAGGAATATAGTACAGTATCCATACAAAATTAAACAAGAATAGGTTTCATGTAAATATTAAATAATCATCCCCTACATAAAATCAATCAATATCAATAATATGCACATATAAAAATCGACCATATGGCTGAACTATAGTTGGCTATCGATAACATTTAAATGTATGAATCTAGAATTATCCTGTAGTTAAAAAAAACACATACATTGAGAGAATTGTGCCAACTGTTTTTGAAGAAGGAATATTAGTTTCAAATTAGATTTATATTAACAGAAATATTTAAAAAATAAATTGAAAACTGTTGTGAGAATTTTGATCATTTCAATTTGAGCAAAATTACTTCTTGTTTGATTGCTTCCAACTTATTTTATTCATAATTTTTATTCTTAAATAATTATATTTACTTACAAAATAATAAATAATATTAAATTAGAACTGGAAATGATTTTGAAAAATAAATAAATAAAAAAAATAACGATTATTAAAAGTTCAATATAGTTGCACTTGCTTGAAAATTTCTTTAATTTTATATGATGTCCCTTTAAAAAAATCTAAAAAGAATATAAAAATTGCATATACATAGTAATAATTTATTTTGAATAATTTTATTTTTATTTTTTACAAATTGGCCTACCCTATTTTTATTCACCTAAACATACTTAGTATGTGTGTAATTATACATATGTGTAATATACATAAGTACGGATCTTTCAGCTAAGGCATTCGTACTTAAAACTTCTTCAAAGCTCTTCCAAAATGTATCGTTTTGGTAGAATGATTTTTTATTTAATAAATATGAAAATTACTATTAACAATTACAATGCAGTAAGTAGTAAAAATGTATCTACATTTTCATAGATATATACATATGTATATAGTATATATATATATATATACATATGTCTAAAGATACATATACATATACACACATTTATAAATTATATTGTATTGTAAGATTAAATGTAATAATGTACAACGATTACACACTTATGTGCCTAAATATGTGTAGACAACCAAACACTTAAATTTGTACTTCTTGGTTCAGAGTGTCTGCAAATTGTTTGTTTGTAACCAGTGTCATTGTATTTTAAAATTGCTTAAAATGTCTACATTTTTGTTCAATGGAAATTACTTTAATTTGTATAAAAAGGTTTGACAGATCTCGCATTGTCGTCAGTTAACAGCAGTTAAAACAAGTGTTTAAATAAAAAATAAAGTAAAAAAATTAAATTAAATTTAAAAGTATCTTAAAGGACTTTCTAAATAAGGATTAACAATATGTTTCGCATAGATTTTATATCGTTATGTGTCTGTGTATGCGCAACAAGTTTTCTATACGGAAATGTGTGCGCTGTTCCAAAATATGATACAAGTGGAAAGTGAGTGGTTGCATACAGTGCAAGATATATAAAAAAGATGTAACTTGACAAATATTTGTGTAAAATAATTAATTTTCTACGTAACCCCTGAAGTTCCTGAAAAATACCTTCTTAAAAAAAATATTCAAGAACATCCTTTTAAGGAATATTTTATTCACCTTCAACGACAAAAAAACAAGATAAAACTTAAAATCAGTGACTAATTTCCGATCAACATACTCGTATTAATGATGAAGAATTAAAACAAATATTCAATATTTTAAAATGTTTGATTTTTAAAAATTAATTAAAAATTACGTTTAAAATGCGATTTTATTTTGACGGATGCAACGTGAAATATTTTGTTAAAACCGATACTTAGATGTTGATATTATCTCCTTACATACATACATAAGTAGTATATAAGAACGTGAATTAGTTAGTAACTCGATTAAAACTGCATTTTCTCTTATTTACCGAATGATCGCCAGCATAGTTAGTTTTCTTTTGAGCCCTTTTTAAGGATATCACATAGAAATGAACAATGATAGTTTCCACAAGTCACACACACTATACGAAGCTACAATACTTTTCAATTGATAAGTACACAAATATTTCTTACTATCTTTTAGGTATTCAGAGATGTTCCCACTTTAATTACCTCAACAAACTTCTGTAAATGAACTAATAACTGTTTGAATTAATTACTTTTAATCGTAAAAAATATTAATAATATTACTTATATAAAAAGAGTAGCACATTTATCATAACTTCGGCCATTATTGCTGAAGTATAATCGATTTTAAAGGTACGGTCACACTTGGCAAATATTTGGCGAAAAAGTCAAAACCACTAAATAAAATATATTTCATTTATTTAAAAAAAACTTTTGTAATCTAGGAGAAGACACCACAAGCATTAAGTTTAATTTTTTTTTGATGCTGTTTCATCTTGCAAAAATCCTGTAACAGAACACAACGTCAAACAAATTTGTACTAAAACAAGTGATTACGCTTTTTTGTGTAAATATTTGCCATGTTTGACCATACCTCAAGTTTTACATTTGTGCCTTATGTATACGAGTACATATAAAAATTTTTTGGAAATAAATCCGCCAAGTATAAACAATTTACATGAGCATAGCTTGAGTATTTGAATATCACACACATACCATCCAGGGATTTAAAATAGAGCACTTTTTAAAAAAATTCCTGAACTAGAATGTTTTGGTTAGATAAAGTAATTCTTGATCTTACAAAAAAGATTCAAGTCAATATCTTTATTATATTCAAAAATATACCACTTTACTAATACTTCGCAATTAATGCACATTTTAACATTTGAAAACAAGTAAAAAAGTAAAGACGGTCAAGCCCAACCATATAATACCCTACAGCCAGTATATGCGTACTTTTTAGTGGCATGAATTCTGTGCATATAAACATTTTTTGTTTTAAACTCTCGATATAAACACTTTAAAAAGATTTATACATCTTTTCTAGCTGTATATAGCTTTAACTAATTATAAACCGACCTTATTAAAATTAGGTATTATGATTTATGTGTATATGAAACTTATTTGTGTTGAATTTTATTTAGATACCTAAATTTTTAAGAAATTTATGGGCGTTAAAGTAATTTTTGGAAGTGGGCTTTATATGGGAGCTATGACTAATAATGGACCGATCATCGTAAAATTTGACCGAATGATTTGTGTATATATGAAACATATTTCTGTTATATATTATTTGGATAATCTACATTTTTAAGAGAGTTATGGATTTTTAAAGTGATTTTCGGAAGTGGGTCTTATATGGGAGCATTAGTGAATTATAGACAGATCTGCACAAAATTTGTAGGTGTGACTTGGCATGTCATTTATAACATATTTATGGCAAAATTTGTTTGGATACGTGCATAAATCAATCATGTATGGTCGATAAAGCTCTATTTCGGGAGAACATTTGTATGGGTTCTAGGTGAAATAATTTCAATCCAATTTCAATCCCAACCGTAATGATATCGAACTTTCAATAAATAACGATAATATCGAATTCATAGATTCTTCAAAAAATCTGGGAGTAATATTCAATAATAAATTAACTTGGTCTAATCACATCAACTCCGTCGTAGGTAGGATATTTGGAATGCTTCGAAATCTGTGGGCTGTCAAATATTCAACCCCTTTCAATATACGTATGCTATTAGCCAAAACATATCTTATTCCCGTTCTGTTATATGGCTGCGAAATTTATACAAACTGTGACAGTACTGACTTCAGAAAACTAAAAATTGCTTACAACAATATTGCGAGATATGTCTTCAATAAAGAACGCCGGGAATCTATATCTTTATCACATCAATGCAACCTGTCTACCTATATAGCAAATTAAAATTTTCTAGATCAAATCTTGGCAAAAATATAATCCAAAAGAGATTTAAAAGCCTTTTATCACAACGCCAATTTTATATTTACGCCACTAGTCTTTGGAACCATCTTCCTAATCAAATTCAAATCATAAACAACTCAAACAAGTTTAAAAATGAGCTAAAGAAATACTATTCTTTAATATTCAATCTGTCACTGAACTTTTATTTTTTTTTTTCTTTGTTTTTTATAAATTTTCTCTGCTATTTTATACATTTGTAACCTACAATTATAAAATTTTCTTAAAAATGTTAATCCTAATTTTGTATTCTTTTATTTAATATGTGTGTATACTGTTTTATTTGCCCACTAGCACTCTAATTTATAAGATTTTCATCTTGTGCTAGGCTATCTAATAATAATAATAATAACCGTCGTTGGACTGAAAAAATATCATGTTATTAATTTTATCGAAATATTTTCAAAATTGCGACCTGTACTTTGCACACAAGCTTCACATATTTGGATTTGGGCAAAATATTTGGAAAACTGAACATGGTTTTTATATTAAAATGATATCTATTAAATATGAATTTATTCTATGAGCTTAAAGAAAGTTCTATTTAAAATAAAAATATTTAAGGCAGCTTTCCCCAGAAAACGCAAAAATCTGTTATGTTTTAAATTTTAAATTTTAAATGCGTATAACTCTAAAACTATAACTACCCAAAAATCTATTTTGAGCGACCTTCAATAATTAAGGCAAATAACGTGATATTATTTATTAGTGGGCGATATTTTGAAACCCTAATTTAGAATATAGCGATAAAGATATATGCAAACATTCAGATTTTATTTCATTAGGGGCTTATTGATCATTAAATATGTATAACTTAATTAAATATTATCATTATAATACTTATCGCTCATTTTCGACAAGTCATAACTAAAAAATTTCAATTTCGAGTAATTTTTTTAATAAATTTGCTAAACTGATTCATTAACCGCAAGCAAATTTCAAAAATTTAAATTCAGATTTCAGAATTAAAATTGCTTAAATTATCATTAATCAATTAAATAATTTCAGATTTTATAACGACAAAAACGAATGGAGTCGTTCATTTTATAACGAAAATAAAACGCAGCAACTTGAGCAAGACAGCTCAACAACTAAAGACCGTTTGCAAAGATTAGGATATACTACAGGCTATGGGACAATAAATGTAAGTATTTTTGTTTCTTGTCACTATAAAAATCTACCATATGTAACTCTCTTTTCATATTTTACAATACATTTCTAGGGCTACCCAGCAGGAACTGGCATTTCAGCCTATAACCCCATAAAACTTGATTTGGGCGGTGTGGTATTAGGAACGCTAGTTGGTATCGGTGCTATCATTATAATACCAAAACTATTAAGTGCATTCCATGGTGGCTACTCTGGATACGGCAGAAGTAATCATCTGCAATTATGTACTCTATTAAAACAATTTTATTTAATTTTAATTGTATCTTTTAGGTGAAAATGAAAACGATTTGTCATCGTTGACAAATTTCATGAATAAACTCGATGATGTTTTGGGCCAAAATAATATAGATTCAACAAGTTGCATGCAGCGTGCTATTTGCAGTTATGTACGTTCAACCGAATATAATATGAAAATGGGTGCATCTGATCAAATGGATGAATTTATTCATATGATGTCTGAGTAAGTTTGCCAAGAAAACATAAAATTCTACTATAAACTAAGAACAAAAGAAAACGTAAAAACGATTCTAAATAAAATTTCTACGTGTTGTTTTCTATTATATGCATTAAATGTATTGGGCGATTCTATTCTGACGGGTGCAACATTTAGACGCTTTAAACGTATTTTACTAATGGAAAGAAACACATTTTCAATTCAGTTATTTCTAGAAGGGGTAATATTTTTCTATATACTACTGTTATCTATTTACAAGAATTTATATGAAACGACCAAATAGCCACGAGAGAGCTTTAAAGTGCATGACGGGTGCAACCAAATTGGCCAACACAAAAACACAAAACTCTGTTAATTTTTAAACTTTTATTGCATTATTCTTTTTATATTTGCTCTTTAAGTCATGACGGGTGCAACATGAATGAATTCTCTGTTCGCGCCAAATCTATGAATCTTAATGCTTCGAAGTGCACAACAATTTTATATTTAAGCTTTCGTCAAAAAAAAAATGTTATTATCATAAAATATAGATATTTTACTTTAAATTTGCATCAAAAAAAGTATCAAATGTGTAATTTGAAAATTGATGTTAAAAGTTGTCTAGAATAGAATTGCCCTATTGTTTTCTTTCTAAAGTCCAATTTGCTAGATTATTGTAACACAACTGCGCTATTAAGATTCACTTCTGCAAACTCTGGGCTTTAGACGAAAACGAGTGGTCGGAAGGCCAATGACTGTCACAAAATATGAATTGTAATACTTCCTTCAATATAGAAAATTCAAAAGATTTTATTTATGATAATTAATTCTATTAAAATTTTGTAATACCTAACAGTTACAAAAACAACAGACATTTCATTTTGGTGTATCAACTTGGTCCATCCCAAAAAATGCTTGTCATCCTTACGAGTATTTGTATTTATTTAATTGAATAACTGAAAATAATAATTTTATTTCACAGATCTATTTAGCACACCCAGTCATTAATTTAAAAAATATATTAATTTTATGTTGCTCATTTAAAAATAACTTAAAATTGTATTCCCTTTTATTCATCTTTTGCCTAGAAACCCCAATTTACAGTCATGCAAAAATTTATAGTACATAATACTAAAAGCAACATACTTAAAGAATTCAGGCGTTAATGAGTCAGGTAATGATTTAGCAAAAATATTGATCAAAAATCATGATGAAACTACCTACATACATATATGTACATATATTTCAGAAACTGAGTCCGAAAACAAATCACGATCCCCGTAAAATATTTTCATAATTTTTTACTGTTAATATTCATTTATAACAATAAATCTATTTTAAATTTTTAATTTTCCTATCCAAATCCTTGCTTTTTATAATCGCTTATAATATGTTTATGTTAGAACTTCACTGTAATTGGACTTTGAGATTGAAAAAGTATTACTTGAATATTACTTTGCTACGTACAACGATCCATCCCTGATTCGATTTTATTTTTATTTTATTTTCAAAAGTAAATACGTAGTAGATAAATAAATAGTTTAGTATGAATCACATAAAATATTTGCTTGTATTTAGTATATTATAAGATTTGTTGTTTATAATTAAGAATATGTTGTTGTTTGGTTTATTTATTGCTTATAAATGATATTCGCATATATGCACATAGTTCTTACACACATATGTATGTATATATTTTTGTATACTTTTTATTTTAGGAATTCGCTGGTCGATTACCTGTTGGATGGCACAGCAATTAAAGAGGCATTAGAACATGGCAAACAAATTAATGCGAAACCATGTGAAGAAGTGTATACCAATTGCCCACTGGACAGTAAGAAGGTGACCAGCATGCTAATTAAGTTGTTGCCAAAAAAGTCAAGAACAACATCATCATCATCAACAACAAACAATAATCAATAAAACTGTATATGTATTACAATGTAAATAAATATATATATATATATAAAAAAATATATTAAACAATTCGATTTTAGAACATAAAATCCATTATTATTATTTGGCAGTATAACAATTTTATGTACATACATTTTTCATGTTTTATGTTAAAGACATGCATTAAATGCATTCAAATTATTCATTTGCATTATTTGCAAATTATAAAAACACTAAATAATAAGATATGAATTATTTAATTGATTTATGATGGTGTTGTTAAGCAGTTGTTTGTATAGAAAAATATGTACATTAGACAGGTACAAATTGCAAACTTGTTGATATCGTGGCCTTCTCAAGCCCGTCATATACATATGTATGTACATACATATATGAACTATATGTAAATATATATGTATATATTTATAAAATTTCAAACAAATTTAGCATTATCTCTATAATTACAATATACATATGTACAGTAATTTTAGCATATATTCCATTTAGCGATATAGTCCAAAAAACACGTTTTTACAGCCCTCTATAAATTTCACTTTCATCTTCAGTCCCAGTGGAACGTTTGTTTTCTTTTGCTGGGATTATCAATCGATCTAGAAGGCAAAACCTGAGCGACAGCAACTTTGAAATGCTTGTTTTAAGAAAAGCCAATAAGTCGGAAATAAAATAAAAAATACTGTAAACATTTAAATAAAAGCCTGAAAATATACCTTTAATTTTCTATTACGGTGATCATTTTTGGGAAAGGAAAATACAGGACAAATACAAAATTATGTTAAAAATGAAAAGAAAAACAGAAAAAATAATCATATAATATATGTATTATTATTATTATAAAATTAAGTAACAATAAAAACAAGTCTTCTTGACTAGAATAAAAAGTTTTTATATATTATAATTTAAAAAAATAAATTTGGTTTTATAAACAGTCTCCTTGACTAAGGCTAATAAAAAAAAATTTTAAATAACTACATAAATGATAAATTTAGTTATGAAGTTTGATATTTTTCCACAGAATGGATTTTTTTTTTAAACATTTGGATTGTTAATTAAAAATCCTTTAAATTCTGAGCAATTCATTTTAAAATTTCATTTTGTAATTAATAATGATCTTAAAGTATTTACTTTTAATTGCGATTTTTCGGTGGTCCAAATATTATTCATTATTGAAAACACTCTCTCGGTAGCAGCATTTGAAGCTGGTAGACATAGACAAAATTCAACAAGTATCAATATATTTGTATATGCAGTCACATTTGTTTTAAAGTGATTAAAAATTTCAATCCATCTTTCATCTACTGATATATTTTTTACACTCCATTCTTTTATTTTTTCATTATTTGCAAAATTTTTCACGCAGCTCACTTCATAAAATAAATCTTCATTATTTATTTTGAATTCATTTCTAAATTCATTTAGGTAGGATAAAGTTTTTTCAATCTTCTCCCAAGATAACATATTTCGTAACAATATCCTGTATAAAATTTCTACATCTCTAAAAGCTTTATCCCACTGATTTAGGTAATCAATGCATGTTTGGTAAAAATTTGTTATATGTTCTTTAGTTATTGCTTCATCAAAATCATTACTTTTCTGTAATTGGAGAATAAAATTTTTGACGGTAAGGGGTAAGAACAGTTCCTTTTTCCGTTCGATTTATTTTTAAAGATTTAAATTTTAAATCTTTTAAAATAGTTGAAGCCTCAGGCATTGAAATATTTTGTGATTCTACATTAAGAATAGCTTTATAAAATGTTGAAGCTTGGCTATATGCAAAAGATAACCATAATTCAGCACAAGGATTCATAAAAAAATTTCGTAATATTGTCGGACATTTTGGTTGAGACATAAAATATAATTTTAAAGCTTCAAATAGTTTTATGATTCTTTCCAAAGCAGGCATTAAAGTTAACCATCGAGTTTTGCTATGTCCTAGTAACTTTTTATATTCTATTTCAATATCTTCACATATTTCTTTGAAATTTTCAATTCTAACTGCCAGATTATAGGAAATTTCCCATATCCCAGTAAACAAATTTTTCACTTTTGGAAATGTAGGGAAAGTATACAGTTGGATTTTTATGATAATTTTGTATTAATGTTCGTGCAATGTATGTGCTAAAAAGAGGACATTTGCATATCAAATTAGGAAATAAGGGACAATGTACTGTCCTGTATTTACAAAAAAATCTCAAGGGACAGCATGTTAAAAAACAGGACTGTCCTGTAAAATACAGGACGGATGGTCACCGTAATTATACTACATAATTCAACCAAATTGCTTTGATTTTTTTACAATACGACAAAATTTAAAAGTAGTGCAATTTATTTTTAAATACCACTACATTTAATAGTGGAACTTTTTTTTAAATACCACTAAATTTGATAGTGCACTAAAATGTAGTGGTAGTGCAATTCTTTTTTAAATACAAATAAAATGTAGTGGTAGTGCCATTAAAATTTCACTACCACTAAATGGTGGTATCAAATTGCACTACCACTAACCATTTAGTGGTAGTGAAATTTTAATAGCACTACCACTAAGTAAATATTGGTAGTGAAATTGTTAGTGCACTAAAAATATAGTGCCCATCTCTGATACATACTATACATATATATAAATGAAATAAATCTGTTTTCTTTTTTATAATCACATAAATTGTTTCTATCCGATTTTGTTTATATGCCATATTGTGGCATATAAAAATTTAGTTTTATAATAACATTAGCGATATAGTCACAACATTGCGTGCAACTAAGCGATGCATCGCGATGTGACTATAAGCGAAAAGTACTGTATAACAATATCGAGCTCACTATTTAACACCAAATGCTTGGTTTTCACTATGTCAGTTTTGTTGTCAAATTGTCCAAATTGTTGGTAATTTCATAACAATTTGGAATGAAAATGAATTTTCATGGAATGAATTTGGTTATGAAATTACCAACAATTTGGACAATTTGACAACAAAACTGACATAGTGAAAACCAAGCAAAACAGTTTAATTATTCACAGAGTCATCAAACATTCATATTTATTAACATTTTAAAAGTCATAAAGAAAAAAAAGTTGACAACTGTCAAAAATTGCCGAAAAGTCTATATTTCACAAAATTAAAAATGTCGAAAATTCGGTTTTTCAAAATTTAAGAATATTGTTTTATTGTAATGGAAATTGTTCGTAATATAGATATGACATTTAATAAATAGCATGGCCTTCACAGGCATTCAAAACACACAGAAAAAATGCATACATACTTATGTGGAATATTTTTTGACGATATTTTAGCTTATTTCGCAAATATTTAAAATATTTTTAGTATTTGACTTAATATGCAAAAAATTGTATATGTGCGTTGAAAAATGTTTGAGCTAATACATATCTAAAGGGTGTCCCAACTAGAACGCAATTTTTAAATTTTAAATAAAACACAGATATGTATTAAAAAAAATCGTGATACCTTATTATATCGTAAAGTAGACAGAATGAGGTTATGTATGAAACAAGTTATCGTGCGGATGGCTGCCGCGCTTTTGCTGGCACACACGCGATCTTTTAATGAAATTTTCAATGACCTTTTTGCATAAATGCTGAGGTATTTCATTAATGCAGCGTCCAATTTCTTCTTTTAAGGCTTGAGTCGTCGTCGGCTTATTCGCGTGAACCATCGACTTTAAAAAACCCCAAAGAAAAAAATCTAAAGGTGTTAAATCGCACGATCTAGGCGGCCAATTCTGGTCTCCAAAACGCGAAATAACACAACCGGGAAATGACTGATGCATTTTCTCTGGCTGTATGACATGTGGCGCCGTCTTGTTGAAACCACATGCCCTTCACATTAATTTCTTCAATTCTAGGCAAGAAAAAACTGGTTAGTATTTCACGATACCGAACACCATTGCGTTCTAGTTGGGACACCCTTTATTTACAAAATATTCAAAAGTCTACAGCAGCACAATATACAAGATATTTAGTTTTTACGTTTATTCTTATTTTAATATTTAATGTAAATATGTAAATATGTTATAATTCTCAACGAGCGCTTATGGTCTGGTTACTGGCGCCTATTTTAGTATATATTTTATAAATTTATTTGTAAAGTATATATATTATCTTTATCTATATATCCCAGTCGGATTTTGAGTTAACTTATAACTAACTCATGGTTAACCACAAATCAGTCAGAGGTGACTCAAAAGCTAACCATTTTATTTGTAAAATACTAATCAGTTTTACTATTTAATGTCCTAGGAACGAGTCAGTACTCACTTACTATACATAATTTTCAGGTAACCAGAAGTTACCTCATTATGAGTTAGCTTCTGGTGCATACATAAAAGTGCACTATAAGTTAGCTATGAATTGACTAACTTATAATTGATTTTCCTAATAATGCAATAACTTAAAAATGCATTTGTTTGCTAATTTAAAAAAAGTTTATTATTAAATAAAATAAAAGTCTTATTTCTATTTTACATTCTAAAGCCTCCTTATTTTTACCTACGCATGTAGCTTGAAAGTGACGTTTTTTTACCATAGAGCATATCGACAGCTCAATTCCAAACATGCTAAGTCGAAAAAGTGAGTTTTGCAGGAAAAGCTCCTAAATATCTAAAAAACCATATGAGGTAGAACTTTGTTGTTTATAACTATTGCTTGGACTGGCCAATCACAACCAAAATTTTACAGAATTTAAGTTGAAAAAATCTAAATTCAAAAACTCAAAAAAATTAAAAACATGCTAAGTCGACATAGCATGGTTTGGAATTGAACTGTCGATATCTCATCCCTTTTTCGGTATTTTTTTCTTCGTTGGCACGAATTGAATCTGTCAAATTATACAAAAAATAATCACTGTTGAATGCAAATAAAAAAATATAGAATTTGAATTTCTATTGATTTACAATACCCACATGATAATATTGTCCAGGAAAACCATCTTTTAAACATAATGGCTGTATTTTAATTTGCACTTTTTGGAACACTTAGATTTTCTTCCCTAAGTATTTGTCTCGACTTGGACGATTTTTATAATACCAAACACTTTTCACTTAAAGTCTTCTCTTCTTTGCAGTCTTCTTGTTTCTCATGATGATTTTTATTATGAATTTATTTTGTTACATTGTGCATATCGTCTCCTTTCTTGCCCAAGGACGTGTATAAGAAATGTAGATAATGCACAAAAAATGTTGGAATTATTTGTAAAAAACTTTCCCATTGTTTTTGGTGAAAGCAGCGTCACACAACATCCATGGACTATTACATTGAAGTCAGTGTGTTAGGGAACATGGTTCTTGTATTAATTTTTCTGGATATCCCTTTGAAAATTATATCCAAATTTTAAAAAGTACGTTAAAATTTTAAATTTTTATTTTATTATATTTTCAAAAATTTATTGAAAATTATTTCAATGTTTTCTTTTTTACTATAATTTTAAACGTTTTTTTATTCATACACCAGTTATGAGTAAGCCAATAGTCAACTTTATTTTGAACTACTTCATAAAAATCCTACAGGGATATAAAATTCAATGTATGTATGTATGTATGTATGTATGTATGTATGTATGTATGTATGTATGTATGTATGTATGTAACGTATGGACTCCAAAACGGCTGAGCCTATTTTGATGAAATTTTCACAGCATGTTACTGTGACTCTGGAAGGAATAATAGGCTATATGAAGTTTTGATTGTACAAACAGGGGTGGCACCGCCAATATAACCCAAATATTTAAATCGCCATATTTTGGACATTTTTTGACCTACATCAATGATATGTGGTACATATGGTATTGGCATAATTAGGAATACGTACCAGGATAAAAGTGGGTGGGACCACGCCCCTTTTTAGGAAAATTAAAAATCGTAATATAGTCTTAACTACTGGACCGATCGTCATTAAATTTTTACAATAGGATATTCTTACGAAATAATAAATTCTTGACTATGTAAGTGGACAAAGGGGCATGGTCTCGCCTAAAGCATTGCAATAAATACATTAAAATTAAATAAATAAATGTTTGTAACTATATAAATACGTTTTATTTTATTTTATGACGAGGGGGGGGGGGTAGCAAAGCACACCGGGTTTAGCTAGTATATAAATAAATAAATAAATATTTAGAAATATTTAAACGTAAAGTTTTACGTCGAAACATATTTAACTCGGCATATTTATCTTTACTCACTTCTTTTTTTTTTAGTCATTCTAAACATTTCTCATCCACTTTTCTAGTTTTAGAGAAGCTAAATACACTTTCGTTTTCAATTTTTAATGAATTTGATATCTGTTACAAACCTAATAATGTGCAAAATTAATTTAATTTCAAAGATTAAGATATTACCTTTCAATAGTACAAAGTTCTATTCTTTGAGCACAACATTCAAACACATATAATCAAAAAAAAAAGACATTTTTAAAATTCTTAAAAAAATGTCTGAGAATAACCTTGAAAAGTTTCAAGGTGACACTTCTTTAATTATGAAGCTTTGATTACATGTATGATTCTAAACCACTGGTCCAATTGAAGTGAATTGTACATTAAAATGTTTGAGTGTGAACCAAGTTTTCAGAAAGGATCACTATGTTAAAGTAACCAAAAAACAGTTTTAAAGATTTTAACACGTAGAAATGAAATCCGATTTGTATAATCATAGATAAGACCAGATACGACACGGCCACTGGTGCTATTATCTGTCAAAGTGGCATCACACGTTTAACCCCATTGTAAGTACAGTTGATATAACACGTTTGCAAACGTCAGTTTTGACGAATCTGTATATCGATGGTCTCATGTAGAAAGGCCCTAACTCGCATATTTGAAACTTTACAGGAGAAGGTTAAATTATAATAGAAACTGTAATATTCAACATGTAACTTTTTTTGTACAACTGCTTATAAAAGTGTTATTTTTTACACTATTGCAATAAATTTTTGTGAGGTGTATTTGCGTTAAATGCATTGGAATCGCAAAAAAACTAATTTCGAGACCAACGATATTATTTATTTATTTATTTACATGATATTAAAATTATATAAATACAATTATAATGTAATAAAAGTAATAGCACTGGCTGCCTAGGCCATCAGCTAACATTGACATTTAGGATTACTTTGCATTTTTTAATTTTAATTTTTAATATTGAAATAAAGTTAGCTATGGTATTTATGTTGATTATTGTAGGATCTTTGAGTAGGTTTGTTCCATTGTTATTCAAATATTTAGCATATTGATCTCGCAAACTCGGACAGGAATGGAGAATATGATGTATATTGTTGATTAATCCGCATCGAGTGCAGGTATTGGAAAAGTTGTTATTCACAAGGTGTATATGTATTGATAGTATGTCCCATTCGTAATCTTGAACAAATTTTGATGTTGTTTTTACAATTGTTTGTTGGGTAAGTTGGTGGTTTATGGTTTGGGTTTATTTGGGAGTAGTGAGTGTGCTGATAGTCTCTCAGTTTGTTGTTTTTTTTTTTTTTTGAGTTTTTTAGCTCATTTATAATTAAATTTTTTAGGTCTGATTTTTCTGCTAGAGGATTTTTTATGATTGGAGCTAAGCAACCTTCTTTTGCAGCTGAGTGGGCAAAGTTATTGCCACTTATGCCTGCGTGACCTGGGATCCATGCTATTTTTATTTTATTGTTATAGCTGATTAAGAGGTCTCTGATTTTATTCACTGAACACCATTTATTGTTGGATTGATTTTTTATTGAAGTTATGACAGATAGACTATCGGAAAATATTATAGTTTTTTTTTTTTGGATTTACTTGCTATATAAATTGCTTGAAGAAATCCAGCTGATTCAGCTGTAAATATAGAGGAAAAACTGTTTAATGATTTAATACTAAGAGCTAGTTTCTGGGAAAAAGATAATCTACATTTTTCGCTTAAACCTAGCTTAAACTAAAAATTATGTTTCTCAGTTATTATTTATTTGATATATAATCTAGGTTTAACTGAGCATCATTGGTGAGTTAAACCTAGATATAAAATGTCAAAATACAAACAGCTGAAAAATAAAATAAACAATTCAACAATTGAAAAGAAATTTACGACATTTTAACAAAAATTAAAAAAAATGGATTATTCTAGTGATGATGAGGATTTAAGTGATTCAAACACATATAATAACTTAAATATGTCAATTGTTAGAAAGATTCGAACAATAAGGACACGCCCAAATCATTTCTGCATTTATACCGACGCCGAATTCTTTCAAAGATTTCGCTTAACAAAACAATCCGCATATAATGTTTTAGAACTAATTGGACCACACATTAAATCCATTTTTTTAATTTTTTTCAACGTTAAAGTTTTTAAATACTGTTATTGACGCGGTTGCTTTTATGCGAAAATTTAAGATATTCCCATATTTATATAAAAAATTAGGAGGAATGCCATATGTATTTTGACTGAACAGTACGGCAATGCTAACAAAATTGACAGGAGGTAATCCACTACTGAGAAACACAATCAGTAGTTAAATCCCGGCAAAATATATTTGAGGTTTAATATAACAGTGTGTTAAGCTGAGTTTAACTGACAAGTAAAATACTAGCTCTAAGGGTATTACCATTTTAATCAACAACAGCATATGCCACATTGTTGTTGTCCTTTGATGCATCTGTGAAAAGGTATTGGTTTCACCAAGAGATGTTTTAAGTTCGTGGTATAGTTGTAAATACATATCATTTGATGTATTTTGTTTTTTGAAAGATGAAGCGAAGAACCATCTCTCAAATGAATACAAGATTTTACTTTGACTATGCAACACCGGAAGATATATACAGGCATGTTCTGAAATCACGGTGATTCTAAATCACGAACGATTTTGAAATCACGGGAGGAATATTTTGGTGTTCTCAAAATCACGAGCTTTTTAGTTTTTAGTAGTGATTTCGATTGTTCTAAATCACGAGTTAACAAATGATTTTCTTTGTTTACAATAAAAATTTTTACTTGTTTTTTACATTTGTATATTAAAATTTAATTTATGAAACTACATACATATTTATTGACTACTTTTATTTTGTTCAACAATTTTAATAAATTTTTAATTTTTATGTATAATTTAATTTAATAAATCAGTCATATTCCACACGACTTTAAAACTTTGTTTCTCTGGCAACCAAAATGACGTATATTTTGATCAACAATATCAGCTCACTACTAAGAAGAAAATCACGAAAAATTTAAACAAATCTAAAAAATGGTCCGCAAAAAATACGTCTTACTAAATTTGTAAATTTTTGCCTCTATTACGGTTCACAACTTTTTTAATAATTTGGTCGTCTTTCATAAATCGGTATTGCCATTCACAACTTATATGTAGTAGAGTTAATGTAGAGTTAAAGTCGGGTTGACTGACAGACGACCAAACTTAGTTGAGTTGAGAACGGCAATAGGGGCATTTAAGTTTTTTTCTGTGTAAAATAGTTAGTTTTATTTCAAAAACAAATAAAGAACAAATGATTTTAAGTGTTTGTGATAATTTTATTACAAGAGTTCAATGAAAAATGCTTGAAAAACTCTAAGTGATTTGAAATCATTAGGCTGTTAGGTGACCGGTTTTAACTCACGAGATTTCAATAATTTTTGTGCACAGAACACCTTTTCAGTGATTTCAAATCACTTTACGAAAAAGTGATTTTCAGAACATGCCTGATATAATGCGATATTGAACTTGAAACCAAATAAAAGTTGTGGTTATGATAATATAATGCCGAATATACTTTTAAATAACATTAACATTTTTAAACCTATTTTGGTAAGCATATTTAATAATATACTGAACAACAGCACCTATCCAGACACGCTTAAAATCCACAAAGTTGTACCGATACCAAAGATACTCAGTACTTGTACTAGGGAAAATTTTAGACCCATTGCTGTTTTATCGGTTATTGATAACGTATTTGAAAAAGTTTTACATAATCAAATTTCAAAGTATATGAAAACCCATAACCTGTTAAATAATTTTCAATTTGGTTTTAGAAGTGGATGTGGCACAGAGGAAGCGATTGTTAATGTCATCAACTTTATTTGTAAAGGATTAGATGATGGATTTAATGGAGTTGCTGGAATTTTTTATGATTTCACCAAAGCATTTGATTTTATAGAGCATGAAATTTTGTTGGAGAAATTAAAGTTGTATGGTATTTATGGTAGAGAGCTGTCACTTTTAAGAAGTTATCTGACGAATCGCAAGCAATTTGTTGACATTAATGGTCAAAAAAGTTCTCTTAGAGCTGTCGAATATGGCGTGCCCCAAGGAAGTGTACTTGGTCCTCTACTGTTTACCATTTATCTAAACGATATACAAAATCTCCAACTCTTTGGAAAACTATTTCTGTATGCGGATGATATTTGTATGTTCTACCCCTACAAACACGAAACAGTCGCTAAGGTTTATATGGAACGGGATGCGTCGTTACTAGCTGAATTTGCTAAAATTAACAAACTTCTTTTAAACCCACTTAAAACTAAAATAATAAGGGGGGTTACTGCGTATTTCGATTCGAAAAGAAAATCATTCGAATTTGTATACTTTTTACATTGTATTTCGAAAGCTTTTGCTTTCGAATCGAAATACGCAGTAACCCCCATAATTTAAAGTAAACTCCGTTAAATATTTAGGTATGGAGCTACAGCATAATCTTTCATGGAGTCAACATATTAGAAGCTTAAAGTCAAAAACTGCTCAAGCTGTAGGATTGCTTTATAAATTCAAAAACAAATTTGGTGGAAAAACAAAATTATTACTTTATAATGCATTAGTTCAAAGCCATCTCAATTACGGTGCAATCGTATATGGTTGCAAAAAGAGCAATGAACTGAAAATGCTGCAACGAGTACAAAATAAAGCCCTGAAAGTTGTAGGTAATCTACCAATAACGTATCCCACAATATCTTTGTATACTACTAGTATGTTTAAAAAAGTTCTACCAATCCATGGAACTCATTACTTGCAGTTGTTAATTTATGTTTTCAAATGTATGCATGGAATTGGTCATCACACAATAAATTTTTCAAGAAATCAATCTGCTATCAATACAAGGAGCAATATGAACTTAGCAGTTTCCTGATGTAGACTTGAAGTTACAAAACAAAGAATTGAATACATGAATACATGTTAAACTCACGACTTAACAACTTGCCGCAAAATTTAAAAAACGTCAATAGAATTTCAATATTTAAAAGAAACGTTAAAAATTATCTAATACAAAACATACAAGACATTTTAATGTAACATTTTGAATAATTTATTACGTCACATACATTATGAATTTATATCCATAGTCTTTTTCTATTTTGTATTTATAATATTATGTTAAGAAGTAAAATGCTTTAAATATATACTATATTGCCAACTCGCCTCTACAATGCCTTTTTGGCGCTGAGGCCACTTATATAAGGAATTAACATGATATGAATAAACTTTACAAATTGTTAAAAAAAAAATATATCACACGAATTGTCATCAAACAGCCATACAGGATGTTTTATATTGTATGTTGGAAGCTTGTCTCTGTAGTTGATTATGTTGTTGTTGATAATTTTATATATTGATGATTGAACTTTTGGATTTTTTTTTAGTTTGCATAACTGAAGTAACATCGGAGTCTATAACGGAATTGTTGTACGAAAGAATTTTAGGAAGAAGTCTGTTAAATGATTCAACAATCTTTTGTTCTAACGATGGGAGTCCAGATTCAAATAATAATACTTATTTGTATAGGTGTAGTTCTAAATGCATATGTACTAGCTCTAATAGTTTGATGATATATCGTTTTTATACTATTCAATTTCGATTTCGAGCAATTACCGAAGAGAAAAATACCATAATCAATTTTGCTTAATATAAAAGTTTTAACCAGATAAATGAGTGTATTTATATGTGTAAAGCTTCAGGTAGCAATATATCTTAAGAAGTTAGATTTGGGAATGAAAGATTTTTTAAGTATATTAATTTGTGAATGGCAGTGATAATTTTTTTCGAACATAATGCCTAGTATTTTTTGCTTTGTTACATTTGGTATTGTGATATTGCTAATTGTCAGATTATCTGGGTGACAGTTGTGCTTCCTACACACGTGGAGAGTTGATGATGTTTCAAGAGAAATTTTTGCACCTGATTTTTTAGTCCAAGATTCGATATCGATAACTACATTTTTAAGCATGTCATTGATTTTTTTTTTTGTATCATTATTTTTGCATAAAATATAAAGATCATCGGCATATAGACAGTGATCAATATATTTGTGCTTTTTGATAATGTTGCTGATTTGTTTGAACGCAATTTGAAAAAGAACGACTGATAGTGGTGAGCCTTGCGGAATACCGTTATTTAAAGGATATTTTTTAGATATATGTTGATTAATTATTACTTTTATTGTTCTCCCAGTTATGAATGATTTAACATAATTAAATATATTGGGGCCGATACCCCAGTCTCTCAATGTCTCTAATATTATGTGTATTCCTACCCGGTCGAATGCTTTTTCGAAATCTATTCCTAAAATTTATGTGTGGTTTCGTGATGAAAGTGCCTTTGAGACACAAAAGTCAATGGCCCATAATCATAGTCATAGAAAAAGCATACTTTAAGCAAAAGCATGCTTTTGTTTTAAATTCAGAACTAAATTTATATGTTTTTGTTGTTTAAAAGTCTACTTTTACTTAAAGTATGCTTTTTCTATGACTATGATTATGGACCAATGTGTAACAAAGCATCTACACAGCCTCTATTTTGTTTATAAGCAACTTGGTTTACAGCGACAAGTCTTTTTTTTCTCAATATACCATTTAATTATGTTAGCGATAATGCTCTCCATAACTTTGGATAGGCATGGAAGTAAAGAGATTGACCTATATCCAGAACATGTTGTTAAATCTTTGTTGGGTGGAATAGTGTGATTTTCAAAAACTTTGTTGTATAATTTGAGTAAAATGTTTAAACATTTGATAAGGTATGCGATCGTGTCCAGGGCTTGTTCCCTTAACTTTATTAAGGGTTTTTGTTAGTTCACTTAAAGTGTGTGCCGACTCTATATTGGAAGCGTCTGAATTTTGTGCTTGTATATTTAATTGTTTTAGAGAATTGTTTTTCGCTGTGATAAATTCTGTTGAAAAACTCTCATCAGAGGAATATTCAGACCATTTTTTTCCAAAAAAAAAAAAATTGCTATGGCTCTTGTGTCGGTGATGGTTTCATTGTCTGTGCGGATTACTGTCACTGGTTTAAAAGTTTTGTGGCTTGAGATCGTGTTAATTTGTTTCCATATATATGATAACGGGGAGTCTCTGGATATGGTTTTGTTGAAGTTTTCAAAGCATATAGCTTTGGCTTTTTTGGATTCTAAACGGAATTTTGCATTTGCTTTTTTATATATAATTAGATTATCTTTTAATGGATGTATTTTAAAAAATTGCCATTTTTTTGTTTTGTCTAGACGAAGTTGAGATAATATTGTGTTCCACCAGGGTGCGAAACGTTTTTGCATAGGCGAAGTTTGAGGAATATGATGGTTAGCAGAATCTCTTATAGCCTTGATTATAGTTGCATTGTCCTTGTTTGGGTTGTCTAATATTTGTTTGTGCTCCAATTTGTTATCAACCATTAATCTAAATTGTTGCCAATTTGCTTTTTTAAGGTTGAATTTACATACGGGTGATTTATAATCACCCCTATCGTGAATAAAAATTCCACGTGAAATTTGTTCACTTTTCACATTTTCCAATTTAAATTCAATGTTAAAAAAATATTTCACGTGGAATTTTTATTCGCGATAGGGGTGAATGTATATTTCCATTTGTTAAAAGTGTTGTTATGATTGGAAAGTGATTACTATGATGTAGATCATCAAGTGTGTGACTAGTTATTAATGATAGTAAAGAAGGCGAGCAACCGGTAATATCTATGTGGGTAAAAGTGTTGTGTGTTGAAAAAGATGTGGGATTTCCGTCGTTTATAATACATATATTATTTTGGTTGAGAGATTGTTCAATAATAGATCCGCGGATGTTGTTTGTATGTGATCCCCATATTACATTCCAGCTGTTTACATCTCCTACTAAAATTATTGGAGTTTGAATGTTGTTGAAGATATCATTAAAGTCCTGTAGAGAAAAGGTTTCGTTAGGTGGTATATATACAGATATTATTGTAACTTTTATATTCAATGTAATTTCAATTGCGATGTTGAGTAATTTTGATGTATTGGTAATGCGTTTATGTGGAATATGATCGCTGATTAGAACTCCTAGTCCGCTTTTAGCCGTAATATTTGATGCATCATTTTGGAAATAGCAACAAAAATTTTTTGGAGGAATTGGGGTCGTGCTTACTGGACAGTGGGTTTCTTGTAATGAAACAAAAAGTGGATTATGCTCATTTAAAATAAGCTGTAAATCTATGTAGTTATTAAAATATCGTTCAATATTCCATTGTATAATGTTTAATTTTGACATATTTGTAGTAAGGGTCTAATTACGATAAGCTTGTTACTCCATTTCGTCTCTTACATCTATAGTGTAACGTCTGTTAGTGATTCTTGCGGGTGTATCTTGAGATAGAGTTTATTTCTGCATTTCTTGAGTGTGTTGATATATTTGAATCTCTTGAGTTATTTATGTTATTTGGTGTTTTTATATTGTTTGAGTTTGTTGATAAATTTTGGTTTGAGTTGTCGGTATGACTGTTTGTTGTAGTTAATTTATTTGAGGTATTGTTGTTCAAAGTTTGATCTTTAGGTGGTTTAAGGTTTGATGTTGTATTGTTTGTTGTTGTTTTATTAGTGGTAGTTTGGTTGTTAATATTGTTATTTTTTTGCATATTTTTTCTTTTATTTCTTTCTTCGATTGCTTTATCGAGATCTTTTGATGGAATTTCAAGTGTAGTTATTGATGGTATTTCGCTCGCCTGGGTAACGATCTTGACGCGATGCGAGGGCTTATATACACTCTGTGGTCTGGGCATCATTGTGATTGTGTATGCTTTGGCACTTTCACAGGGGAGTCATGACCTTAAGGGTGTATTAACTAAAGGTTACACATATTGTCAAGATATCGGGGCGATAGTGTACTCAAGGTGAATTTATACTAGGTGACAGCATAGCGCCAGCTGATTATTTTTTGCTCTATTCATGGTGAAATTGAAAATGTCAAAAAGTTGTTTACAAATAGTCAAAGTTTATATAAAAACGTTACAAAATTATTTTGTATTTGAAAAATTGAATTTTTGTCGCCGTTTTATCTGCGTTAAATAGTTTAAAATTCTTTAATGTTCCTCAAGACCCAAGAAAAAGAAAACAGTGAAGTTATGCCAAAAGAATCCAAGCAGCTTTATTTGCATTGACCACTTCTCCCCGTCCGACATTATATATATAAGGTACAACTTAACTAAAACTTATGTACCTTCTGCATCATTTTTCAGCAACGATTTTGATAGTTTTGTATTCGCCGGTAACACACATGACTCTCCTATCGCACAATCTTCTTTCAGCTCAGTATTAGCTTTTACAAAAGTATTCTGACCAACAACACAAAATTCCAGACAGCAATTATCCTCCACTGTCACATTGTCCAACACAAATGCATTAACAATACGACAATTTTGTCCCAACACAGAACAGGTCAACGTTGAACCGGCGCCGACTACACTATTTTTGGCTTTTGTAGATATTATTTTTGTGGAAGATATATATATTTAATTTCACCATTTCCTCATTAATCAAAATGCCCCGAAAAAAATCATAACGAGTTTCGAAATTTTTAATGAAAATAAAATTTTTCTGTTTTTTATCAATGTTTGTGTTTGTTTTCTTTATTTTATGCCAGATGTTTTTGACAGTAACGAAAGTATTTTACACAAACAAAAATGCCTGTTGTTCTTGCCTTGTTGTAATTGTTGTAGCAATGCTGTCACCTAGTATTTATGCCCCTATTGCCGTTCTCAACTCAACTAAGTTTGGTCGTCTGTCAGTCAACCCAACTTTAACTCAACCAAATTATTTTTTGGTATTGTGTAGCACAACGATTTTTAGTTGTAATTGTAATCGATATTTCATGTCGGCAACACCATGCATTTTATTTGTAAAGTGAAGAAAAAAAAAACGCAAAAAAATCAAGTTTTTATAAAATAAAAAGAATGGATTTAAGTGTGGATTATTTTTTGAAGACGAAAATCATGACGCTAATACAAATGTTCTACGTATACGTAGAAAAATACGCGATGATTCTAATCCTCTTGAGCTACCCAGTGCGAAGTAAGAAATTTCCAAAATAAGTAACAAATATGTTTGTATAATAAGTATTATTTTTCATAGAGGCAATTTTCTTTTGCTTAATTTGTAAAAGCTGCTTGTTTATTTCATAATTTTTATAACTGTTTTTCTCCAAATCCTTAATACGTTTTTAAAGTTTAGCTTGTGTCTCGCATTGTTTTCTCAGAAGTTCCAGACGCTCTTGTTCTGGTGATTTTTTTCTTTTCTTGGCTGATGTGTTTATTATCTCAGTTTCATTTGTAAAGATTTGTTCCATGTCGAGATTTTGAGGAGTTTCTAAAGCCGGATTTGTTGACGGACCAACGTTTTCAACGCCGAAAGTGTGTCCAGATGGTGCTACTTGGTCATTTAGTGATAACAGCTGGGACACGCAATCCTCAAGTACATTAAGCGGAATTTCTTGTGAAGGAACACCATTTTATTTAAATCTATAACCGACAAAGACTCAACTGCTAATAAGCAGTTGTGTATATTTATCGTTTTTGTCAACCAAACTCATCCAAAATGGTGAACCGCAATACTATTAAACACAACCAAAAAATCAGCAGCACAACCAAAAAGTCAACTACATTTAAGTTGTGAATGGCAATACCGATTTATGAAAGACGACCAAATTATTAAAAAAGTTGTGAACCGCAATAGGGGCATTAATTGCACCATGAGTGTACTATTTTAGTTGTTGCGTCGAATATTATGACATATCGAGCCATAACCGCCAAAATAATGTATCCCACACCATAATCGATTGTTGTTTTTTTATGGAAATCGATAGTTCAACATCATTTAAAATTATTAAAATGAAATGTATTACACAAAACAATATTTACATTATAAATTTTAAAATAATGGCTTTATTCAAACTGATTTTATTTAAAAAAAAACCTTCCCCTGTAAAATTTTGAGTTTGTGGGATACATTTTTTCGGCGGTTATGGCTCGATATACTTACTATCGTGACATACACACTTGTGTTCGCCACTTGTACAGTAGAGGCTTTACCAGGGTTGTCACGGTATAGTTACACTTTTAAGGTCAAAGTGAGTGGTAGCAGTGCGGAGGACCAGGATGGCTGGTTTGGTGTCTAATGGCCCTATTGCCGTTCTCAACTCAACTAAGTTTGGTCGTCTGTCAGTCAACCCGACTTTAACTCTACATTAACTCTACTACATTTAAGTTGTGAATGGCAATACCGATTTATGAAAGACGACCAAATTATTAAAAAAGTTGTGAACCGCAATAGGGGCATAAATAAACCAGCAGATAACAGCTCCCCTAAGTGTCAGGGCAATACACTGTTGTAAGTAGTTGCCTATTCCGCGTAAGCCGTCACTGCGCGGATGGTCCGTTTTTACGAGCATACTCGTGGGAACAAAATTGAAGCTAAAAATTTTAATAAAAAAAGGATGTAAAGGAGACTTCCGATTTCAAGGATACTATGGAAAAATAATTTATATGACGATGCCGAACCAGAAAGAGTTCAAAGAAAATTGGTAAGGGACAATTCCGACATAATGACTTTAAATGAAAAAAAGTAAGTACATACTGTAATATCATGTAAGAATTTATATTCAAAACTATTTTTTTTTTAGTTTTATAAAAAAATTTAGGCTCAACAAAGATGCCTTTATGTACGTGTTTAATTCTATAAAGGATAATTTAAAATGTACACAAAGGTCTACAGCCATTCCGCCTATGCTAAAATTAGCCTCAACGCTCAAATTCTTAGGCCAAGGTGGCTATCAGCACCAAATTGGTCAAGATCGCCTTTTGGGAATTTCGCAGCAATCAATTTCTAGTTGTATTTATTACAGAGGTATGTCAAGCAATCGAGGATATTCTATGCCCCCAAACACATCGTTTTTGAAATGACTGATGAAAGAAAGAGAGAAGCGAAAATGTATTTTTATAATAAATGTGGAATACCAGGCATAGTTGGCGCGGTGGATGGTACGCATATACAAATTATTAAACCCACAACTGACGAGCATTTGTATTTAGGAAGAAGATTGAAACACAGCATTAATGCAATGGTGGTAAGTTTCAATGTTAAAGTCCAAATATTTAAAACAAGTCACTTAATTAATTTAATTCATTTTAGATTGGTGACCACCAAATGTATATGAAGTCTGTCAATGGTCGTTTTGGAGGAGCAAATCACGATTCACATATTTGGAGTTTATCTAATAAAAGACAATTCCTAAAGGATGCATATAAACGTGGTGATACGGAAACCAGAGTTCTTGGTAAGACAAAATACATATGTACATATGTACGTATTTGATTATGTAAACAATTATACATTTAGTTTAAACATATAATTTCAGGTGACTCCGGATACCCCCTCGAGCCATGGATTTTAACTCCATACAGAAATGTATCTGAAAATTCTGGCGAGTCAGTATTCAATAATCAACACTCTAAAGGAAGATCGATTATTGAAAGGACTTTTGGAATCTTAAAAGGGAGATTTCGATGCCTGTTAGCAGCAAGAGAACTACATTGTGCGCCAAGGAAAGCCGTACAAATTCTCAACGTATGCTGCGCATTACATAATATATGTTGGGATTTTAAGCTGGAAAACCCAATGTGTGAATATGATAATGAAAATTCTCAACCGTGTACTTTAATTAGCATTGAAGAAATATTAAATTACAATAATGTAGCTAAAAGAATAAGAGATGATATTAAAAATAATTTGCACCGAATCTAATAAAAATAAATGTATATACATAATTATATTAAACAAACAACATATTTTAATTAACATAGTAAATAAAAGTAATTCATTTCACAAAACATTAAACAAAAGATATCATTCAAATTTAAATTTTAAAAAGAAACTTTTACGTTTTCATTCGCTTCAGTTTTTTTTCGATGTTTTTGTGGAACAGGCATATTTTTCAGATTCTAATTGGAAAATTTTTTGCTTTAGTTCCAATTGTATCAATTTTCTTTTATTTTTCACAGTCTCGATTTTCTTTTCAAATTCAAATTTTTGGATTTGGAGCTCCAGGCTCCGTTCTAATAATTCGCATTTGTGCTTTGAGTACCTCTTTAAGTCAAAAATATTGTCTTTTAATGATTTGAGTAATTTGTTATTCTCTTTTTGATTTTCATCAATTTTAATTAAATATTTCAAAGAATTATCTTGGAAAGATATTTGATTTTCAACTTGTTTGTTTAACAAGCTGCTTTCAGTATTAGGCGCACTTCTTTTCCGACTGGTTCTACTAGGAGTATTTATATTTAATGCCCCTATTGCGGTTCACAACTTTTTTAATAATTTGGTCGTCTTTCATAAATCGGTATTGCCATTCACAACTTAAATGTAGTAGAGTTATTGTAGAGTTAAAGTCGGGTTGACTGACAGACGACCAAACTTAGTTGAGTTGAGAACGGCAATAGGGGCATAAATTTTCACTATTTTGTTGTTGAGGATATAAAATTGATTCATCTATGTTTTCAAAATAGTTTTCTAAATCTTCTTCAGCTATATTTATAGATGAGGATGTGGGCTCTTTGTTTGTAGGTGCAGCACCAAAATCCTTCCCTCCAATTATCCAATTATAGTATCACGTGTGGGCAAACATGCAGAATTTAATTCCAAAGTTAATCTTTCCCATAAATGCCGTGCTTTTCTTTTTGCTTCGGGAGAATTTATGTGCCCCTTTGCTAACTCGGCATGTTCCACCATAAAATTAACCATAATTTCAAATTGTTTGGATTTTGTGTTAGCGTTTTTCTTTTGAACACTCCTAGAATTTAAATGAAATACAACATTATTAAATCTAGACACATCACTTTAATCATAACAATTTTTTTTACTTAAAAAATATAAAATTACTTACATCTTTTCTTATCCGATAACAAAATGTCTTTCGAATGAAATACGAATAATTTTAACGTCTTTGACACTCATTTTCGTATTACAGAGTTGAATTTTCAAAAATACGAAAAGGGAAAAAAGTGTACTCATTTTCGAAAGTAAATTTACGTAAATAAATTACACAGTACAATTTATTCGAGTTCGTACAAATTTTCTATCGAATCGAATTAGACAGTAACCCCCCTGGTCATGGGCTGTGATGCAAATGCCCACCACAGCCAGTGGGGTAGCGCGGTTATAAATAAAAGAGGTGAGTACGTGTTTGATTTTATAACTGTCAATGATCTGGTCATTTGTAACAGGGGCAATATGCCCACGTTCAGGAATAGAGATAGGCAGACGGTTATAGATATGACATTGACGAACCAGAAGTATGATTTCGTTAGAGATTGGAGGGTATCCGTGGACTGTTCCTTTTCAGATCATAGCAGGATTACCTTCACCCTGGACTTCCGGTCACCGGCAGGGGTACCTTTTAGGAATCCTAGGCTGACGGATTGGGAAACCTTTTATGATAGGGTTCGCTTGGGGATGGAATAGCCAACTTCATGTGGTCCGTTACCATCCAATTTGGAAAATACGGTGAACAATTTCACTTGTTTACTCAAAGAGAGCTACGAATCATCATGCCCTTTAAAGTTTCCAGGTAGGCGCAAACAGCCTAGATGGTGGACCAAGGAACTTCAAGTTCAGAGGTCGACGGCTAGGAAATTGTTTAACAGGGCAAAGCTTACTGGACTTCAGGGAGACTGGAACTACAAGATGTGTTTCAATAGGTACAAGGGAGACCTGAAAAGAGCAAAGCGGATTTCATGAAGGAATTGTTGTGAATCCGTGGATGGCGTCAATGAGATGTCAAGGTTTCGGCGAATGCTATCCAATGACCCAAGGGACATAGGATATATTCAAAGAGATGACAACTCACGGACGGAATCCAGCTCGGAAACTCTCTCACTGCTTGTTGAGGCGCACTTTCCCGGTTGCGAAGGTACAGGAACGAAGGCTGAGGACCAATGGGGCAATATGCTTGAGGCTATTGGTCAAGACTCTGGACAGGTTGCTGAAATAGTCACGAAGGATAAACTAGCCTGGGCGGTGAAAACTTTCGACCCGTATAAATCACCGGGTCCGGATTTCTTTTGGAGGATATCTACAAGAGTTGTCTCAGAAATTGGTATCTACCACATGGGTGGAGGGAGGTAAGGGTTGTCTTTATACCCAAGGCCGGTAGGGCCTGCCACTCGAAACCGAAGGATTTTAGACCTATCAGCCTATCGTCTTTTCTTCTGAAGACTTTAGAACGACTGATAGATCTACATCTAAGGAGCAAGATAGATACTCACTTCATTAGCAACGCTCAGCATGCCTATCTCAGAGGTAAGTCTGTTGAGAGTGCGCTTCATGAGGTGGTTGGTTGCATAGAGCACAGTCTGGAGCATAGGGAATATACTTTAGCTGCGTTTCTGGATATAGAGGGCGCCTTTAACAATATTAGAACTAAGGCAATTAGGGACTCGTTAGTAGAACATGGGGTCGACGACTTTCTAGTGAGTTGGATTATCGTAATGCTGGAAAGCAGGATTATCAACTCAACCCTAGGGGACGAAGTGATAAGCAGAAGGGTTACCAGGAGTACACCACAAGGTGGAGTTCTTTCTCCTTTTCTGTGGGTACTAGCGGTTAACTCTATTATTAAAACCTTCGAATCCAAGGGTAGAAAGATAGTCGCCTATGCGGATGACGTGGTGATACTGATTAGGGGAAAGTTTCTTTCAACTATCAGTGATATCATGCAGGATTCGCTTGGTGATCTCTCGTCCTGGGCGAAAACTAACGGGCTAGGTGTAAACCCATCAAAGACGGAATTAGTGTTATTCACAAGGAAGTATAAGGTGGATAGCTTCAAACTCCCGAAACTGGATGGTGTGGAACTGAATCTATCAGGAGCCAAATATTTAGGCACCTTCCTTGACAAGAAATTGTCTTGGAAGTTAAATACGCATGAGATTTCTGACTATAAGGTCGCAACCTATTACTTCGGTACATCACCCTCGGTAGAGTTCCCCAGTAGGGTTGACTGGGTTGGATCCGATCAACTGTTTGAGGGGTGCGCAGTTTTCACCGACGGATCCAAAATGGACTCTGGTACAGAAGCCGGGGTTTATTTGGTTGAAAATTAAATCAAGCGCTCTTATAGACTCCCAAACGAGTGCAGCGTGTTCCAGGCGGAGATCTATGCGATCTGGAAAGCCACGGAGCTGATAGAGGCACACGTCGAGAGGGGGTCTACAGTGACTATTTATGTGGACAGTCAGGCGGCACTAAAGGCTCTGGAGTGTAATCAAATACACTCCAACCTAGTGCAGGACTGTAGGAGAGCTCTAGAGGAGCTATTGGTACTCTACCAAGTTAGATTGTGTTGGGTACCAGAGCACTGTGATACACAGGGAAATGAGGTGGCAGATGAGCTGGCTAGACATGGTTCTGGTTTGGACCATGATCCTAGAGAAAGTGAGGTCAAGCCACCTATTTGTCACTTCTACAGGCTGATTCAGGAAAGATTCCGTGACTGTGCAGACCAATCCTGGGGCAGTAGGTCGGATTGTATAGTGTCCAGGTCCTTATGGCCAAGACTAAATGCAAACGCGACCGAAACGCTGATGGAATTGGACAGGCATAGTCTAAGGATTCTGGTAGGAGTGATAACCGGGCACTGTTTGATTGGGGCCTTCAGAGGCAAATGGGATAACGACACACAGGATTTCTGTAGAGTGTGTGGGGATGCAGAGGAGCCAGAGACAATAGAGCACATCATGTGCTATTGTCCTAGGTTGCAGAGTCGTAGACTTAAGTGGCTAGGAAATAGATTCCTGGACGAACTCAGTGATGTTGCTGGTTGCAAACCGAGTAACATCCTGGGTTTCATTAGGGGAATATGGTGGCTAAGGGATATTCTACGGCGACTCCAAATCCGCAAGGGGATTTTTCACTCTTTCTTTCTTTCTTCTTTCTCCCCCTTATCTAGCGGTTTTGGTTGTCCTCATTTCTATATCTATCCTATCTTTATTTTCTCTTTTTATTCTTTCTACTGAGGGGAACCACAATGGACCACAAGGTCTCCGGGTGGAAGTGCACTTTATGCACTACCCTTCTATCCTATCCTATTGATGGTATTTTTGTTGTCGCTTCATTATAAGCATTTATTTATTGTTTTGTATTTTAAAATGTTTTGTCGATGTTGAAAAACGGGACATTTCTTGTTGTTGGATCGGTGTGGATGTTTGCAATTAACTCATTGCACTTTGGTGCATAGTTCAGGGTCGTGAATAGATGACGAGCAGACTTCGCATTTCGAATTGCTTTTGCAATACTTTTTAGTATGTCCTAACTTAAAACAAATTTTACATTGAATTGGGTTTAGAATAAATGGTTCCACTTTACACATTAAAAATCCAATTTTTATTTCTTTTGGTAGACAGTATTGATTGAAGTGTAGAATGTGAAGAGGTGTATTTAATATTTTAAATTTGGTGATCTTCCTGCATTCAACAACTCCTTGGTTTTTTAATCCGTCTTTAATTTCTTGTTCCGATAAGTCTGATGTAAAAAACTGTCAACTGCACCTAATCCGGGCAAATACACAGTTTTAAAAAATGTATTAGCTTGTATTAATCGTAAGGATTAATAGATTTCCATCTTTAGTGAAACTAATATTTTGTACAGGTTCTGTTGTTACCGATTCTAACGCTGTGGATACTAAAAATATGTTAAAGTTTTGAATTGGTTTGTTTGCTATTTTACTTTTTAAAACTATATATTTTGGGCATTGATTTTTTTATTTGGTTTGTCACCGATTTTAGGAAAGTCTAAGGTATTGTTTACGTTATAATTGGTATTGCCTTTTTTGCGCTTGGGTGGCGGATCCGGATCTAAGATCGAGTAAAAGTTTCCTCCCAAGGAGGACTCCATTGTTTAAACGATTAGATTATTTTTACTATAAGAACTTTACAGAGGAATTAAGAGTAAAAAGAAACGCAGCGGTAAAAAGAAAAACGGAATGTTCAAAGTACGTTTAATGTAAACACGTCTGCATACAATGAACTGTTATTCAAGACTGTGTATATGTATATCTGGGTTTATAATGAACAAAAACTAAAAAAATAAAATTAACTACTTTTTAAAGTATAACTCAGTACAATGCATTTGGTTTCATAACTTTTAAAATAAACGACTGTCAAACTTAAAAATTTGCAGAAGCATAGAATCGAATATTGTTACCATTAAGTTTATTTTAAGAAGTTTGAGCTGAATTTTGTTCTGTTTTCAAGTATGATTTTTAACTAGTACCTTCTAAAACCTATAGAACAGATAAAAAATATCAAGTAATTTAATTAAATTGGTTACAAACGAATTTGTCCTACCACCATAGCTTTGTTTGAATAAAATTTTAAAAAATCAATATGTATACATATATATATATAGAATGTAACTTAAAAAATATTAAAACATTAAACTGAAAATTAATACTAATGATGATTAATATAATTAAAAGGGTTTGGCAGAAATTCGTGTAAAAACTGCAAGCCTGTTGGTAATAGATGAATTTCTTCACGGAAGTGGTGAAGTGGTGGTGAAGTAATATCTTTAAAGCTCAGCTTCTTAAGATTTAACAATTCAACTTTAACTTCAGTTTTCTCTACATACTTAAAATCACTATCAGTTCTGTTGACAATTTTGCGAATAATTTTACGTACGTAAGTCCTGCATCCATATCTGAAAAAATTATCATTAAAATTATTTCTGAAATTGTAATAAAAATTCATTAATACCTTATAATCGATGATTGGTTAGCAAAACTTATTCGCTGCAAATGATTGCCCATCTTTATTGTGTCCAAACACACTCGATCGATTATTTGTAGCATTTTTACTATAGCAGCTTCATCGCTATCTTCACACAAAGACTGAATATCGAAAGGTAAATTCAATTTTAATTGAAAATATAAAACATGATCAATTGCTTTCCAATTCTCTGAAAAAAATGTATCTTAATGAAATGAAAATAAAAAAAAATAAACCTCTTACTTTCTATCACATGGCCTTTTTCAAGTTTTACAGACTTTAAATTTATCTCGTGTCCTAAAGAATCAATTTCATCAAATGCCAATACGATCGAAAAAGTAAACATTTTTTTATGCGTGAAGCGTAATATACCTCGACACTGCATTTGAAAATCAAATATCCAATTTATTGAGTTTGCACTAAAAAAAAACAAAATGGTAATTTAAACTAAACAATTAGCACAAAAGTTCAAAATGTTGTATGTACCTTAAAAGAGCATCTAATCTTAAAACGAAAGGCAGTTTTTCTAAAGCCGCACTATTTTGGTGTTTGCCCAGGAGATCCATTTCAAAACTAAAAAAAAATATAAATTCTTTATTATTGTTGTTTTCAACTAATGTGTACATATGTAGTATTGAGTGTCCCATTGGATAAATTTTTGTAGGAATAATATTAAAACGACACATATATCTAAATATGATAAATACGGGAAAATAAAAAAATAATTGGTTCTTCAGTTTCCTACCAGACAACACCCATAGAGTTCTGCAAAATTGGTTCGGAAAGTCAAATATTTTTGTAAATATAAAAGAAAACAAGTTAGAGTGTTATATTAGCCTGTGCCGAATCTTAAATACCCTCCACCTAAATATAATGAGAATTACAAAAACTACTATGGTGTTAGTGCTAGAAAATCCTTAATAGTTTTTATTCAGTCTTAGCGAAAATATATGTACAATTAGTGTCATTAATATTCGGTATTACTAAAGATATATGTTTAAAATATATAATTAAAAACCTCAGCGACTAACTTGGGTGCACTTAAGCGTGGGTTAGCTTTAATTTTTCGCACAATTGAGTTTTCTTGCCTCCTAGTTATTTTTTTTGCTGCCCTTTTTGCTTTATGAAGTGTATTCTTCTCATGTCTCCAAGGTTCTCCAACCACCTAATCAGTCCCTAGACCTCAATCTGTTAGAGAATTTTTGGGATGAGTTGGATACAATAACATCAGTATCTGAGTTGAAATCGAGACTTCAAGAAGAATGGGATCGAATTCCGGTAGCCTAAACAGCTAGCATAGTGAAAACAGACAAATCGTCTCAGTGAAGTTATTAAACAAAGGGGTTATCCAACAAAGTACTAATTTTAGTATTAAAGTGTTTTTATGCGTTATTTATTATGTCTATAAGTGAAAACCGAATATTAATGATTGTGCGTCATAAATTAATTCATTGGTTACCTGAATTAATTTAGTTTTTTTATTATATTGTTATGGTTTTTTTTATAAATACAGAAGTGAATTCCCAAATGTCTTTATATGTTCTTAATAAATCGAAAAAAATATTATAAAAATATGCAAATGTGCTTTGAATCAGTTGAACATATATGTATCTTTAGTAATACCGAATATTAATGATTTGCTGATTTTCAATATCAAACTGCTTTGGAGAATTATAAAAGTTTTTTTTTACAAACTTTGCTGATTATGGTTACGTATTTTAGACATGAAGTATTTTAGACAGGCTCAATCGACTTGGAATTCCATAAGGATCAATAATATACTCGTATATACTTTGTTGGGACTCAGACGAATATGTCTCAATGTTTCACACGGAGTGACAAACTTATATATACCCTCATTTCCCACTTGTTGTGGTGGAGTGTATAACAATAGATATTGCAAACTGAAAACATGCAAATTTGTTAAGGTGATGTGGCCTGTATACGGGATTTGCCTTAGATATCTCCGATGTGGTCTCAGTAGCAATTCCACTGGGGACTATCAAAGGTATCATCTTCAGACATTTTCTTACAAAGGCTGAGTATAGATGGCGTAATTTAGATAGATGTAGGGTAGCCAAGTTGATGTGGCCATCTTTTAACGAGAAACGTACTATGCAACTGATAACCCGCAATAGGAAGGATATATTAAGGTTGCTGGCAGTATTAACGGGACACTGGACGTTAGGCAAGCACGCAAATCGCCTGGGACTCCCTTTTAACGACCATTGTCGTAGTTGTAAGGATAGGGAAAGAGGAAACGATTTTCCACCTTCTCTGCGAATGCCCAGCCCTGAGTGTCAAGAGACATAAATTCATAGGAAACTATACATTGAACAACCTTGGTGAGGTAGCCGGGTCAAAACTCTATGACCTACTGAGATATCTCACAGCTACAGGTTGGGTTTAGCAAGACACGACTTTTTTGTACACACATATTAGCTACAGTATGTTGTATACGACACGAGTGGTGTGGTCTTTTAAAACGGGGTCCCTTCGATTCTACTTAATTGTTCGCACGTAGTGAACTACCACGTAAACCAACCAACCATGCAATATGAAACGCAGTAGACAACTCTTGAATATGAAATGTTTGTTTTGACGGTTCATTGCAGGGCTGTCTAGGTCTTCATTAGTTGAGACATATGTACATTTTATGAGCGTATGTATCCAGTCTATCTGTGATATCGGTATAATACTGTGTGACATTATTGGATACCTGAATGCAACAGTTTGGATATGGCATCTAGTCTTTATCTAGTTCAATGTCAAAACGATCAAACAATCATATAGATTATATAACCAACTATAATGACAAAAGTAAAAACGTTTGATATTTTTGTGCCATAGTGCTGAAATAATTCGTAATTTTCTTAAAGCAGCTATACACGGTCACATTTTGCGAAACAATGCTGAGACAGTAAATGTTATATTTTAATTAATATAATAATGAATGAAGTTTCCTACTAGTGATTGAAAATCAAGATCAAAGAACAATTGTTTGTACTATTAATATTAATATTATTAAAATTAAAATTAATAATAGTAATATTAATATAATGGAAATTAAAATATTTCTGAGAATCGTTTTGGAAAAAAATTAAATTTTAATTTCTATTATATTAAAATTACTAATATTAATATTAATATATTATAAATTAAAGTATTTCTGAGAATCGTTTTGAAAAAAAATTGTACTTTGATCTTAATTTTCAATCACTAGTAGGACACTTCATTCGCGTTGTTTGAGATATATTCCTACAAGATTCAAAAAAAAAATTTGGGACGTAATTACGAATAGGATTACTTACCTCAACATATCTTTTTCATATTTTCTAATGTATTGTGTTGTAAGACTAAATTCGTCTTCTCTTTTGTCTATATCGCATATTATTTGGCTATCATCAGTGGAAATATTATGAGGATTGATTATTGTTCGATTTAAACTCACACGCTGCCACAAAAAATTAACATCCGCTATAGCAGGTCGTTTGCGTAAACGTCTTAAGCGGTCCAGTCCCAAGTCGGGAAGTGGCGGTAATGCAGGTAAAACAAAAGACTCGGATGCACTTGAAGTAGTCTCATTTAAAAACGTGTCCTGACAACGTTTACATTTTCGACAAACAGCCGAAACATTACGCAAATAATTCACACTTTCATTCTTCTTTTTAAAATTTTGAATAATCTCACTTGCAACTGCTTCAATTGGTGGAGATATGTCCTCCACATAATTGTCTTCATGGTCTTCGTATGAAATTCGTACAAGACTTAAACGAGTTTTTTCTATATCTTCCAATGTTAGATTTAAATAGCGATTCTCCATGCTTTTGTTAGAATGTTCTATAGCATTAATACCGCTTGTGTTAATTTGCTCTAAAGCTAAGCTATTCTCAGTTTGTAGAACAAGATTGTTGCTGTTTCTTTGAGCTTCAAAAAATACCGTAACATCAGATATGGTTATAGGATTACCTTCAAATATTGATGGTTTTCCACCTGGGAGAATTTCTACATCAAAGTCAGTGCCTCTTATTGTTGTGTCTCTCCTTTGTGTAAATGTTGTAGCCCTGCGCATGAATTGAATGCTCTCCGCAAGATTATCACCATCTGTCTGCTCAGTATCAGCATCTTGGTGATTCTCTCTGCTTGTTTCAAGTAAGGTAAATGATATATTCGATTTTATTCCACTACTTATAGGTATTGGAATACGAGATTTTCTCTGTTTTGACGGAGTTTGTAATACAGATTCATTTGAAACAATCCCAGAAATATTCATGACATTATTACTTATTGCGTGATTACATAGGTCAAATGCCTTCTGCCTCATTGACTCTTCCATATTATTAGACTGTTCGTTGGGGCCTACAATTGTTGAAGATGTGTCCGATTCATCCATTAGACAATCGTCAAATAACAAGGTTTGCCTCTTTTTTGGAATTGAAAGTACTGGCGTTAAATTGGCGGGTAAACGTTTGTTGGCGACTTCGTTTCGAAACGGACTAAGATATTCTTCTTTAGCCTTTTTTTCAGCAGCCTTAAATTCTAAAAGCGATAGTCGTGGTGTAATGTAAAATATACGATTATTTGGGTTATTATCAGGAGTCATTGCAGAATTTTCCTGTTTATTTGTTATTTTTGATTTGTTGGTCAATGAATTTAAACTGATGTTACGTACCAAAGCCATTTTTGCGGCATTCAAAGGTTCTGCAGTCTCATTGAGTTGAAACATTTCAGCAGGAGTGAACGATTGATCAAGTGACATGTCATTATTGCCATCAAAGTATAAAGTTTTACGTTTCTCTTCATTTGGATGATTATTTTGAGACAAACTAGCAACTTTTTTTTCTTCTTCATCTTCTTCTTCAGAAGCACTTTGAGTGGGCTGCGGAACATCTAAACTCAAATCCATCTTGGAATTTTCTACGTTACGCAATATTGTGCATACTTGGGATTTATTTACAGTTTCATTGCTTTCTGGTTCGTATCCATTCAATTCTAAATCCATACATTTAGCGGTATAAATACTTTTTCTACTTGGCCTAATATCAATATTGACATCTGCTTTATTGCAATTAATTGCATCAATAGTGGGATCTAACAACTGATCATTGTTTAGCGAGGAAGAATCTGATTTTTCTTCAACTTCGTTGAGCGTAACATCCATATCTTGAGATATATGTATACTTTTCCTTAATTGTGAAACTTTTTTATCTGCTTTGTCATCTGCTTTATTGCAATTAATTGTATCAATAGTGGGATCTAACAACTGATCATTGTTTAGCGAGGAAGAATCTGATTTTACTTCAACTTCGTTGAGCGTAACATCCATATCTTGAGATATATGTATACTTTTCCTTGATTGTGAAACTTTTTTATCTGCTTTGTCATCTGCTTTATTGCAATTAATTGCATCAATAGTGGGATCTAACAACTGATCATTGTTTAGCGAGGAAGAATCTGATTTTACTTCAACTTCGTTGAGCGTAACATCCATATCTTGAGATATATGTATACTTTTCCTTGATTGTGAAACTTTTTTACACAATTGATGATCTACAGCCTGTGCTTTAGTTTCATCCAGTTCGCAAGCATCGTCGTTAAAATGTAATGTTTTCCTCCTTGGCTTTGAGTGACAAATAAATGCATCTGGATTTACAGCTTCAAAATTTTTATCAATTTGAATCGATTTTGCTTTAAATGAAATTTCATTGTTGAAACATAATGTTTTTCTTTTTGAATTTGAATTGCAAAAGCCTGGTTTAGCGTTTTCTTCCTCAACAATTTTCACCAAATGACTCGATGCTTTTTCTAATAGATTTTCATTGTTAAAATACTTTCCGTTTTCTATAGGAATTTCACTGTGGAAATACAAAGTTTTTCTCATTGGATTTAAATTGAGCATGTGTGAATCAGTTTCAGTAGTTTTCTCAACTTGTATCGATGCTTTTGCTAGGGATTGTGTTTTAATAGTTCCATCCAAGTTGTTCTCCTGGTGGTACATGAAAGACTGTGGATTTTCAAGTATTTCAAAATTTTCAGGTACATTTACTATTACTAAATTATCATCAATTATACTATCATTGTCGAAGTACGTGGTATGTCTTCGAGGGTTTTTAGATTTTTCGGAAAGTTCTTGAATATCTTGAACATTTACAGAATCCTGACCTTGATGATTTGTCTCATCAGACACCTTGTCATTTGCTATATCTTCGTTTAAATACAAGGTTTGTCTTCTGCGACTATAGATAACATCTTTTTCCACGTTTATTCCAATTTCTTTGTCATCAATATCATCATGACAATTTGTTAAATTGTAGGTACAATTATTACCATAAACAATATTTGTTTTAATTGAATTTTCCTTTATAACATCAGTGTCAATTGATTCATCAATATTATTGTTGAGATACATTGTTTGTCTTGGACATTTGTCTAATACACCTTTATTTTCATAATTTAAGTCTTGATCTACAGCCTCACTGAGATATAAAGTATGCGTCGAGGGTCTCTGCTGTTTTATGGTGTCCTGTTCCTTATTCTCATTTTTGAATAAAATTGCTTGCCTTGTACTTTTCTCGATCGATACCTGTTGTTGTTTTTCAATATCCTGGACATAATTGTAATCATTTTCCATTTTTTTATTTGTACAAATACGTTCTTGTTTATTTCCATTACTATGCGAGTCATGCATAACTTGTTGATCATTATTGATGATATTATTATGATTGTTTGTGTTATCACACGATTCGATGTTATCACATAAATGTAAAGTTTGTCCCTGATGGAGAATGTTGATGTCGACATTTTGTCCATGTTCTTTATATTTACAAGATCTAACATCACTTGAAACATCCATTATATCATATGCATCCATAAAGTTATTACATTCTTTTATATTTGTAATCGTTTGTGTAAATACTGGTTTAGCATTTTGAAACATAGAACTGAGGGTATCATTGCTGAAACAAAAATATTAAAATTGAATGTAAATAAATTAAGTTAAAACGCTATACATATACCCCCCTACCTAAAACTAGAATTACACAAATTATACCCCAGTAGTTCTGTACAGACTACTAAACAATTTTTAACTTTAATTTTGGAACATATTATGGCCAAGAGTATAAGTTACTGATATCTGGATATATAAAATAAAATTAAAGAAGCTAAGTATTGCTGTTGTCTTATTAATATATATTGTTGAATCATTTGATAAGTATGTATGTGATTATTGTAATAGAGAGAAGTCTTTCCATTATCTGCAATATCGTACCTTCAACCGATAGGGGGATGTGCCATAGCTAGATCATCTTAAAAGTTAATAATAATTAATAAGCATTCAGAAAACGTATAATTTTATGGGTCTACTTCCAATATTTCGATGTGTCTTTTTGGTGGTGGGTATGTTTTTTACGATTTCCTCTGAGATCATCATGTTGCTACCAGAGTACCGAGAATGCTCGAATTAACGTATTTTGTGAACGAATTTAATTCGATCGAATTTTATATGCGAATTTAATTTGAATTTTACTCTTCGATTCCCGAGATTAATAAATAAAGTTTACGAAAGGAATCTAAATATAAAAAGGCAAAAATTTTTTCTTTCGCCAATTAAATTTAAAAGAATTAATCGCGAATTTTATTTTTCTCTTGTGAAGAAAACTTCGACACAAAAATTGTTGTTTTGACACAGAATAGCAAAATATGTGGAAACATATACATATGTACTCGTATACAAATGTATATTTATATAAGTGCAATTTCATTAGTATGTACACATTGTTTACGTAAACAACAAATTTGAATGATAAACTTTAAAAATCTGCATTGTCGCTTATATAATGCATGAATAATGTTTTCATATCTAATTTTGTATGAACATACATATACATACATACATATATAGATATATACGAATATATATTAAGGATGGGCCAATTTGTTCGGGTGAGAAAAAACGTATGCGGAATTTAGATTTTTTTATTTAATTCAATAAACTAAACAGTTTTCAAGTTACGCAAATGTTTATTGCGCAACCCTCTCCATTTTTTAAATAATGTTATATCTCGAAAACTAGAGCTAACCTAAAAAAAGGGTTAGCACCACTGGACTCAGCGTACTCGATTTAGCTTTACCCAATAGGTGCTCCGTTTGTCGGTAAAAAGTGTCAAAATCGAGCACAGTGTTAGCGACCATTAGGTGTCATGATTTCTGCATATGTATATGAAACTTGTGTTGAATTTCTTCTGGATACCAAGATTTATTTTTATATGGGAGCTATGGTCAATTATGGACCGATCTGCACAAAATTTATTGACGTGATTAGGCTTCATGTACAACATATTTGTGCCGAAGTTTGTTTGGATGCTTAAATCAAAGTTTTATGACCGATAAACCCCGGGAGGAAAACTATTCGAAACCACTTCTATTTCTATAAAACTATTTAATATTTCATGGATTTGGATTAATAAATATTTTTTGCAAATTGTATTTTGTTGTATTGTATATGTTGTATTAAGTATGTGTTATATTGATATACCCAATGTTTACCCAATAAAATTAATGTATAAAAATAAATAAATTACACCTTTCTCGTAGATCGCAGATAAAAAAGAATTAAAAAAGAAACTAAAAAAATGTAAATGGTGACTTACCACAATTTTTTAGACTTTACACTTGAACTTTGCAAACCTAAGTCAAGTTTACTTGCGGCATCCCTTAGTGATTCATCAAATAAACCCATGATGTCATTCAGTTGTGTTATTTCCCTTTTTGAACTATTCCTGGATACGGTCTCATCACTCAATTTGGCTCTTGTTAGAAAACTTGTATTGTCAAGCAATAAATCATCGGCTTGTGAGTACCGGCATTTAGCATTTTTCCTGTCTTGTACAGCGATGACATCTTGTGTATTATTAAAATCGAAATAATTATTTGAATTTACAAATTTTGGGTCTTTGTTCGTAGTGTCGTCGGATGATATCGCTATGTCTACATCCTCAAAAACGAGTGTTCTTCTTTGTTCGGTGGATGGTTGAGATATTGGAACATATTTCGAATGGAAGTTGGATGCGGCATTTCGGACCTTTCGATCAGTATTGGGAGTTTTAGGAATATTTGCAAACACATTTATTTTGCCATGTTCAATTTCGTCATTTAACTGTTTAAGATTAAACGCTTTGAACTCGGATGGAATTAATGGTGACGACGATTCAGACAACAAAGACATATTTTTTGCATTATTCAATGAGAAATTTAAGGATTTATCCGTATTTAGTTGATTTTTAGTTTCTATAACGTTAGGAGTCGGCATATTTTGTGCTTGCTTCTTTTTGTACCGCAGCATTCTTTGTTCATCCAAATTAATTGGATTTTTTGGTTTATTTACATGTAATGCACATATTTTGCGAACAACTAATTTAGCCTGTTGACTATGTTTGTTGGTACTCCCCGGTACATTTAAACTGTTGACAGAAACAGGTTCTTGTATTAACTTGACGGGAGTCTCACATATATCTTCATTTAAATTAATCGTTTGCCTGGATAAATTACTTTTAACTTCGAGTAAACTGGTTTCTATGGGTTGATTGAAATTTATAGTGGGTCGACCTTTTACTTTGGGTATGGCTCCATGTTGACTACATTTAGCAGCAGGCGCGGAATCAACTTCTATTGATTTATTAAAATTTATAGTTTGTCGAGACTTATCAGTTGACGCAAAATTATACTCCGTTTTTGCATTTTCATTTTTTGGTGATAGTTCAATGGTCTTATTAAAGTTATTAGTCTGTCGCGGTCTCATTTTTTTAATGGGTTGATTTATCTGAGCGATTTCATATTTGCCTTTTGGTGATATTTCAATCGGTTGGTTAAAGTTAATTGTTGGTCTAGAATTTATTTTATTTTTGCTCAATGTCTCTTTTGGAGACATTTCAATGATTTCATTAAAGTTTATCGTTGACCGCGATTTCATATTTGGCTCTATATTACTAGAGTGTAGACTATTTTCTATTTGCATATTATCGTCGGAGTCGTGTAAAAAAGAAAAACAATTTACTTTTTCGAGAAACGCAAGCGATTCCTTTTCAACATTTACACTATTTATTTGAGGCTGCGATAATATTTCATCATTAATTTCCATTTCGCAACAGTCATTTTGAGTTTCGTTCGCACTTCTTGTTAATGCTGGATTAATATTTTCTTTATCATATTGTTTAGCCGTAATGGGTGATAGATGCATTTCTGTGGCTTGTTGTATGGTTTTTCTTTTATTATCAGCCTTTCTGTTTGAAGCAGAAACCTGCTCATTGCTTGATATTGACAATGAATCATTCATATAAATTGTTATTGGTTCCTTTAAATGTTTACCTTTAGTACATGTAAAATCAAGGTATTGGTCCTAGAATAGTAAAAATTAAAAAACATGTAAAATTTAAATTTCTGATTGTTGTTTTTAAATAAATAATCTTTATTTTAATTTCCAGTTTGGGCATAATAAATCAGGGATATCATGAAGTTAACTATTTTATATAATCGCTAATGAGTTACTTTTAGTGTAAGGCAGTTAGCTGAATTTTTAAATATAGTTATAGGAAGTGCATATTTCAAAGATAGTGCCAGTTTAAAAACTTCTCTTAAATTCATTATAAATTCCTTTCGAATTTAAATAAATGTAACAGATTTGAAGTACTTAAAAATAACACCCGAATGTTTTTTGTTTATGTGATCTGAGAATTTAAATATTTTAATTTAATGTAAACAACAATGATCTCCAATGACAAACTAATGAGAAAATTAAACTATTTTCTTGTGATAGAATTTACTTTTTAATGTGAAGGCCAGCTTTATTGATGAAGAAAACATTTAAAATATATGAAAATATCGTTTGGTTTTAGTGAATACCAACCATCAGAATTTGAATCAATATCCCATCCTGACATCTGAATGGAGTAACGAATAGGCAGAAGTTATTAATTTGGGTACAGATCTTTCTTATGACAATTTACGGACAGAAAAAATAGACACAGGCAACGGTATACATATACAAGAGTTTCCATAAGCGAAAGATGTCAGCTAGCGAGCAAAGTTTTATTATAATTATGACTGTGGTTGTTCAAAATTTTTTTCTGTCATGAATAAAGCATGTCAGCTTTATGTTGCTTGAAATATATTTTCTTAAGCCACCAAATAACCTACACGAACCTAAACGGTGTCTATATATAAGATGTATTCTTGAAGATTTTGATACTAAAAATCAGTTAAAATCGGAAAAGTCGGCTAAAGATAACGTTAATTTGGATTATTTCGTTAACGGTATTTTTAGTATTTTTTTGTAATTGTTTTGGTAACATTATTTTCTGGATAACCATACTTTTTTTTGGTAACGGTAGCTTAGCGGTAACGAAAAGTCTGTCTGGCCCAAATGAAAAAAAAAAAATTAATTTTCATAATTTAAAATTATTTTTTATAGGTTAGAAGTAACTTCAGAGCCCACTTTCGACGTCAGCTATTGCACAAAAGTTTTTTTGCTCAAAAATGGTATTTGGTGCAATTCACTTGTACAAAAATACAATAAGAAGAAGAAAATCCACTTTAGCAGAAGATATAGTTATTTTTAGAGCCAGAAAAGTTCGCGCGAAATAAAGGCTGAAATTGGACAGCAAATAAGCGCAGAAATATCCACACGGACAATAAGAAGACACTTAAATGAAGCAGGACTTCGTGGGCCATTGTACAAAAAAAAAAAAAAACTCATGTCTTAAAAAAATATATCATGAAGCGGTTGCGGTTTGCAAAAGAAATGCTCAGAAATTACATCTTTCAAACTCAATGTTCCCTTTGATCTTTATCAGCAAATAGTTAACCCTGATTTCTGGCCTGAAAATACTTTAGTTCGTGAATATGAATTTAAAGAAAATCAAATGAAAAATAATATTGCTGTTCTTCCATCCGGTCTCCAGTTAAATGCAAATTTCATTAACGCCCAAAAAAACTGAATTCTAAACTTTTTGATCAATTAATCATTGTTTATCAGAACGTTCGTGGCTTAAACACTAAATTGTCAAATCTTCTAGTTAACAGTTTTGATTTTAATTATGATGTTATTATCTTTACTGAAACATGGCTAAAAGATAATGTATTCAATTCTGAGATTCTGTGCAATAAATATCAGATTTACCGATATAATAGAAATAATCGAAACGGCGGTGGTGTGTTAATTGCAGTTTCATGTCGTTTTGTCTCAGAATCTATTTCGACCTGCTCTTCAGATAATACTGAAATCATATGTGTAATGATTAAACTCAAATATAATAAAATTTACCTCACCTGTTCGTACATCCCTCCTAATTCCGACGAATTAGTTTATCAACAACATGTTAATGCTTTTAAAACTATTGCGGAATTTGTTGAACCTGAAGATTCGTTCTTTGCTTTCGGTGATTTTAATTTAACATCAATTTCATGGACAAAACTACCTGATGCTTCAAATTTAATTCCAACAAAATCTATAAAGTTCGATGAAGATTTTATAAACAATGTATTCGATGTTTGCATTTATCAACTAAATAACATTTATAATGAATTTGGTAAATTATTAGATTTGGTATTCGTAAATGATCCATGCAATTGTGTAATTTCTCGTTGTGATCCTGTTACTCTGCCCGAAGGTAAATTTCATCCAACATTTGAATTTATTTTCTCTCTACCTGCTGTACATAAATCATCTACTCAAATTAATAATGAGAAAGTTTATAATTTTAAACAAACGAACTACGTTAAATTAAATAATTTAATATTAAATACCGATTGGAATGATCTACTGTGTATCCCTTACATAAACAATTCTACTTTGGATGAGATGACTAGTATTTTTTATAATAAAATATATTATTTCATGGATACATGCACACCAAAACACTGTTCATATAATCACACTGGTCCTCCTTGGAATTCAAAACTGTTATCTAAACTTAAGAATTTAAAGAATAAACATTATAAAAACTTCAAAAGATCTGGCTTGCTTGTGGATTATAGTAAATACTCAGTTGCTCGTGCGGAATATAATAATCTCAACAATTCCCTATATCAGTCATATTTAGAAAAAATAAAAAATGATTTTAAATATAATACTAAAGCATTTTACACCTTTGTCAACTCTAAAAGAAAAACAAATGGATATCCTTCAGTAATGAAACTCAACAATTATGAATCTTCCGACGATATTAATATTAGTAATATGTTTGCTGATTATTTTTCCAGTACATATTCGGATAAGCAATATTGCTCGGATAGCTATCCCAACACACTTTATACTAACCGTGCTATATCGTTTCCAAATATTGATGCTGAGAATTTATTGGAAAGTTTAAAAAAACTTAATATTTCGTATAATTATGGTCCTGATGGTGTGCCTAGTAGTATTGTGCACAACTGTGCTCAATCCTTGGTGTATCCATTGATTATTTTATTCAATACATCCATTAAATATGGTTATTTTCCGAGAATTTGGAGGTCTTCATTCATAATCCCTTTATTTAAATCTGGTAATAGGTCTGAGGTGTCAAATTACAGAGGTATTGCTAAACTTAGTGTAATACCTAAGATTTTTGAACACTATCACTGATTACATGTGTCATCAATTATCTTCAATTCTGTCATCTTCTCAACATGGATTCCGGAAAGGTTGTTCTACAATATCAAATGTCCTTCAACTTACTACCCACGTTAACCAAGGCTTTGTACAAGGAAAACAAACTGATGCTGTATATACTGACTTTAGTAAAGCTTTTGATAAAGTAAATGACAGACTTCTTCTGATTAAACTGGATCTTCTTGGTTTTACATCTCGCAGTCTAAATTTGATAAAATCTTATCTTTTGGATAGAACTCAATGCGTAAAATTTAATAATAAATACTCTAAAAATATTTTGGTTACTTCTGGTGTTCCTCAAGGCAGCCACCTTGGTCCAATTCTTTTCTCCCTGTTCATCAACGACCTTCCAAATGTTTTAAATTTCTGCAACATTCTAATGTATGCTGACGATGTCAAAATATTTTTGAGCTTCTCTAAATTTGTGGATCATATATATCTCCAATCTGATCTCAATTTCTTTTTGTGGTGCAGTCTCAACTTAATGGAATTAAATTTAAAAAAATGTAAACTTATGCGTTTTTCAAGAAGTAATTATATTCCTGCTAATTATACTTTAGGTGATTACCAGCTTGAAATTGTTGAAAATTTTCTTGATCTAGGAATTTTACTGGACAACAAATTAAATTTTGTTTCGCACATTACCATGATGATAAATAAAGCTAGAGGTGTACTTGCATTTATAAAGCGATGGGCTAAGGAATTTGATGATCCCTATGTCACAAAACAACTTTACATTTTCTTAGTAAGACCTATATTGGAATATGGCTCTATTATCTGGGATCCTTATTATAATATTCATATTCAGCGTATAGAGTCTGTACAGAAACAATTCTTACTCTTTTGTCTACGTGGGTTACCTTGGAATCCTGATATCAACCTTCCATCATACATCGATAGACTTAAATTGATTAAATTACCAACACTATCTAGTAGAAGGACTATGCTTAATGTAACATTTATGATCAATATAATTAATGGTGAAGTCTGCTCCGAGTTCCTTGTAAATAATGTTACTTTTAATGTTCCTCAACGATTGTCACGCCATTTTAAGCCACTGTATGTCAAACATGTTAGCACTAATTATGCTCAAGCTGACCCATTAAGAAGATTATTTTGTGAATTTAACAATCTATATGAAATAATTGATTTTTCTTATTCAACAAATGTAATTAAACATAAAATAATTAGTTTATGAAATAATTAATCTTTTGTAAATTAATTGTAATTTTCAATATACTTTTGTTAATAGTCTGTAAGGATTTAATCCATTGACTTAATAATAAATAAATAAATAAATGTTGGCGGAGGCCGTTCGCGTTCCAAATAAAAATAAAAAATAAAAAAAGATCCACGTTACTGAAATAGTTTTTTGGAGCGACAAGTTTAACTTGTTCCAATCTGATGGAAAATCGTACATTAGACGTCATCCAAATAAAGCCTTAGTTAGACCTCAGGTAAACTTTTAAAACAGTATGTGGCGGTTCTATTATGGTCTGTGGTGCTTTTTCTTGGCGTGGTGTGGATCCAATTGCACGACTTCAGGGAATATAGGATCGGCATCCATTTTGGAAAATGTAATGGAACCGTATTGCTTGGAGAATATACATTTTCCAACATAATAATGACCCAAGGAACAATTCACGGTTAGTGAAGTGTTGGGTCCTGATCTTAACGCAATTGAAAACTTATGGGCAATTGTAAAAAGAGACCTAAAGGACAAATATCCACGAAATAATGACGAATCATTTCAGTTCGTGCAACAAACCTGGAAAAACATATATTTGCAAACATGCCAGCGTTTAATTAAAAGCTTACCAAAAAATCTGGCGAATGTTGTCAAAAAAAGGGTTATCCAACAAAATATTAAAGGATAAGTCCGTATTGTTCTCAGTAAGGTTTTTTGCATATATTTTTTATAGTTTCTAATTATGTGAACATTTTGATACTGCGTTTTTTTTTTGTGTTTCAAGTTGATTTTCTTCAAAATAGTATTGATGCTGTGAATTTTTTTATTTAAAACTTAATAATAATTTGTTGCTTTACTATTTATAATTTTTAGTTTTAATATGTTGAACTAAATCTTTAAAATATATGAATACACTGCGGTTCATCAGGATAGATCCAACACATTTTAAACCAAAAAAAAGAAAAAAAAAACTGTATAAATTGTAAATACTGATAGAACAAAAAAAATTGTTTTGCAGAAAAATAGTTGATACTGTAAATGATAATTTAAACACAAAAATAATATAAAAATGAATTATAATTGTACTTTTTGTCATTCTTTGTATTCAAGTATAAAGTTTTTCATTTATTTTTTGGTACAACAAAAAAAAAAACACCCTTTAATTGTCCTATAAATAAAACTAACATGCTTTTTTGTACTTGAAAATTGATTTTATTTCCACAATAACTTCATAAATTCTATTTTTCATTGATTCGTATAGGGATTTTAAATAGTGGAGGGATATTTCAACCCACGCAGCTTTTATTCCAACAATAAGCTCATCCTTGGTTTCGTATTGCTTTCCTCCTTCGTATACCTTACGCGTTAGCCAACCCCAAACATTTTCTATTATGTTAAGGTCGGGTGAATAGGGTGGCCAGTTTAAGGTATCGATATTTTGGCTGGTAATCCACGATTTTACTACACGTGCCGTGTGTATAGGTGCGTGATCATGATGATAAATCTACTCTAGTGGTCCAAAAATATCTTTCATCTTAGGGAAAGTTTGTTCCAATAAGGTTTTGTAATTATTTCCGGTCATTGGGGTACGCCTATATTGGCGCTATATGATCCAAAGGATGAGACGGAACTACATTGTGACGCAAGTTCGATAGGTTTGTTTTGGTGCTATTACTACAGAAGAAGAGTGATGGTAAACTCCACCCTATATTCTACTTTTCGAAGAGGACTACGGACACAGAATCGCGATACCACAGTTTTGAACTGGAGATCCTGGCAATCGTGTACACTTTGAAGAGATTTATGTATGTATTTATAAAAAATAAAGTATACTTGAAGTGTGCTTTTAGACAAAATTTTCATACAAAATTTTCTTAAAGTACATTTGAAGTCTACTTTAATTTTTTATAAATACGGCAGTTAGAGTGTACTTACAGGGAATGAATTTTAAAATAGTTACGGACTGTAATTCCTTAACGTTGACACTGAACCGAAATGAACTGAACCCGAGAATAGCTAGATGGGCTTTAGAGTTGCAGAACTATGAATACAGGTTAGAGCACAGGTCAGGTAAGAGAATGCAACACGTAGATGCTCTAAGTAGGTGTAATACAATTCTTGCAATAGAAGGGAACACATTTGAGGATAATTTGGTGATTTGCCAAACTAAGGACGAAAAGCATAACAAAATACGGGAACTCTTAGGTAAGGGGAGCATGAACTTTATGAAATAAGGAACGGTGTGATTTATAGGAAGGTGAAGGGAAATTTATTGTTTTGCGTTCCGGAGGCAATGGAAAATCACGTTCTTTTTAAATATCATAATGAAATGAGTCATGGGGGGTGGATAAGGTTATGGAGGTAATCGGAAGGAGTTATTGGTTCCCTAATGTTAGGAGAAAAGTTCAGGGGCATATAGCGAATTGTCTGAAGTGTATAGCATTTGCAACTAAGACCGGGAAGCGAGAGGGTTTTCTGAACATTGTACCTTTTCAGGTAGTACACGTGGACCATTATGGGCCGATTATATGTAAGGATTCTATGAAGAGGCATATTCTAGTGATAGTAGATGCATGTACAAAATTCGTAAGACTATACCCGACTAAGACAACTAAATCTAGAGAGGCAATTGATGCACTGGATGATTATTTTAGAGCATATAGTAGGCCGAGTCACATAGTTTCGGACAGGGGATCTTGTTTTACGTCAGGGGAATTCGAGGAGTTTTTACGAGACAATAATATTATTCACGTTAAAATTGCAACAGGATATCCACAGGCAAATGGACAGGTGGAGAGGATTAACAGGGATTTAAGACCGATGATTAGTAAGTTAATGAATCAAGGAGAGGGTAAACCATGGTATAGGGTGCTACCGGACGTAGAGCATGCTATGAATAATACAGTTCACAGGAGTATCAACCAATGTCCTAGCGTGATGTTGTTTGGAATAGGTCAGAAAGGGAAAATAGTGGATGGTCTAAGGGAGAATACAGTAGACCAGCTGGGGTGCAGTGACAGGAAATTAGATGAAATAAGGAGAGAGGCAGAGCAAGTGCAGAAAAGGGTTCAAGATTATAACAAATCTTATGTAGACAGGAAACGACAAAGTGCAAGACTATATAGGGAAGGGGATTATGTCATGATTAGAAACTTTGACTCTACGGTAGGTGTGTCGAGTAAATTATTACCGAAATTTAAGGGTCCTTTTAGAATATCTAAGGTGCTGGGAAATGGCAGATATTGTGTTAAGGATATTGAGGGATTTCAGCGGACACAGAGACCGTATGAAGGAATTTGGGCAGTTCAGAGCATGAGGCCGTGGCTTAAAGGAACAAACGGGCGGACACTTAATGTTGATGGTTTGGATGAGCAGGGCTCGGACAGTGACGGATATGATGATCATTTGGGTACGAATGAAGATACGGGACAAAGGACAGGGGTGACGACTAGAAATATGCTGACTCGAAAGGGAAATCATGGCAATGACAATGAGAGGTCGAGTTAGATAAATCGCCTAGTATCAGGTGATCCTAGAGATCAGGACGGCCGAGTTGTAGGCTTTTAGTTGTTAAGTTAGTCATCTATTTATATTATTTATAAATCATATACATATTAGTTGTAAGTCTTTTCATAAAATGTAATTACTATTTATTTTGCTAAGTGTAAAACATAGATTAATTGTATTATTCATATATTATAATGAACATGTGAAGGATAGATATATATCATAGGGATAAGTAAATGTATGTAAAAAGAGACCTAAATAGAACATAAGAAAACATGTAAACCATAAGCATTGAAATAAAGAGCCAGTAGATAGAGAACCATTAAAGACTAAAGAATAACAACGTCAATAGTGCCGTAGTATGAAATTGCAGCCCATACCATAACGCTCCCCTCTCAGAAATTTTTCGTCCTCACACATATCGTGAAAATAAAAGTTATAGCCATTGGTGCCATCCAAATTAAATTTTTTTCATCCGAAAAAATTACTTTTCGCAAATTGTTATCGCTTAATTGTCTTTGAACATCCCATGCCATATGATATTTGGCAAACTGTAGGCGCTGTTGTTGACGGATTGCATTTAATGGAGGTTTTTTCTTTAGTTTTCAAAGTTGTATATGTTCACTGCTTAAAATAGCGCTACGAACAGTTGATTAACTTGCATTAACTCCTGCTAAATGCTTAATTTTAGAGGTAGAATGGGCTGAATTTGAGACAATTCGAGGAATTTTTCGCTTGTCCTGTGGTATTAGAGCTGTGCAAGTACCTCCTTTGTAATTTTTATTATATGTTTCACGATGTTTTATGTAGGTTATATGGGTAGCCGTTTTCTGAAACAGCTCACTTGGGTCCATTATATTGGTCCCATTGTGATAATGTTTTATGTAATTCATTACCACATTATGACTTCGCCAATTTTTCTATCGATTTCGCGATAAGAATAATTTTCAGAATGGTAAACATCAATTTTTACCATTTCTGACAAATTTACTTTTCTTTTTCTTCCCATATTGATTTATCTAACTGCAGTCAAAAACTGTAATTTTAATTTTATTTGGTTCATCAGACACCCAACAACCATACAACAGTATAATTAATCATGTTCTGAAAACCTTAGGAAAAAGTAATACAATTCCAAGAATAGTTAAAAACAATACCAAAAATATTGACTCGAATTAAAAAACATACTTTTGTACTAAAATAATAATAAAACAGTTTTCTGTTCTAAAGACAATTCAAACTGATTACGACATAAAATATTTTCTTTTAACTTTAGATTATATATATTTAGAATTAATTATAATTAAATTTTATCTAAATCAAATCAAAAATTTTTATATACTCAAGTTGTAAAGATTTTATTAAGTTTTATTTTATTATTGATGCTATACACAAATGGTATCAATTATCCTTTTGATGCATTTCCACGACAGCCGGTTCTACGCACCGTAATGACCCGAGATAATTCGGCCAAGGGCTGTCAACTCAGCCTCAACAACAACAATAAAATTATCCTTTTGATTTCAAAAATGTAGCTTTAAGCCAGTTAATCATAATTACAAATAAATGGTGATAAAACTTGTAGGAATGAAAAATTAATAATTTATTTTACTTTATTTAATTTTTTTTCAATATTTGTATCATAATTTACTAATTATTTTATAAATTCATTTTTCTATCTATGTTCACTATTTTAATTTGCCTTTCAATTATTTACAATTTTAGAAGATTCTTATTATTGCGATTTTGGTAATATTTTAAATTATTTTAAACTCCTTTTTAACAAAAACAAGAGTTTATATTCGGCTTTGTCGAATCTTATATATACAACAGCAATAACAATATTTTCATCTCCATATATTATATATATTTTAGAGTTTTTGGTTATTTCAGTTATTCTCGGAACTAGACCTTATATGGGAGCTATGACCGATTATGGGCCGATCACAATACAGTTCGTTACGAATATTTATATTATCTGTGGATTATTTGTGTCGAATTTCATCTTGATAGAAATATTTAAAAGATATTTAGGTGATTTTCGAAAGTAGACTTTATGTAAGTGCTTTGGTCAAATATTTACCGATTATCATAAACTTCGATACACCGATTTATATACAAGGTGGCGGAAAAGTAAACTTCCGATGTTTTTTGGCTGTAATTAAAAAAAATTAAAAACTTTGATTCTTCTTGTGGATTATTTTTATTTGGTCTTTTAATTTTTTTACATCAAGTCGAGAATATGATGTCATGTAAATGGCCGCCGCCACAGTTGATTGTCATTTGAGCCCTTTTTATGGCATTTTCCATTATTTTGGCCAAAACTTCCGGCGATAGGTCCTCACATTCTTGACAGATATTGTATTTAAGAGCTGCAAGAGTCTGAGGCTTGTTGACATAAACCCGCGACTTCAAAAAGCCCCACAAAAAGAAGTCTGGAGCGGTTAAATCAGGCGATCTTGCTGGCTAGTGCAAATCGCCAAAACGGGAGATTAGGCGCCCGGGAAATGCATCTTTCAGCATATCGGTTGTGGCACGTGCAGTGTGTGCCGATGCACCGTCCTGTAGGAACCACATGTTTTCCAATCCCAATTCATCAAGTTGCGGCAAAAAGAACTCGTTGATCATTGCTCTGTAGCGCTCACCATTCACAGTAACCGTTTGGCCCGCGAAGTCTTCGAAGAAAAAAGGTCCGATGACTCCTACAGCGAAAACAGCACACCATACTGTGACTTTGAGCGGGTGTAATGGCGTGGGTTACACGCGGATTTTCAATTCCCCAGAAGCGTAAATTTTGCTTATTTACGTACCCGCTAAGACGGAAATGGGCCTCATCACTCATGATTATTTTTAATGAAAAATCATCTTCCTCTTGGTAGTGATTAAGGATAGCTTGAGCGTATGTTAGACGCGATTGGCGGTCAGCAGCTAACAGCTGATGCACCGTCTGGACTTTGTACGGAAACATCTTCAAATCTTGTACCAAAATTCGCTATAAAGAAAGTCGACTGATACCCATTTGCGTGGCACGTCGTCTGGTCGATGTCGACGGCGCTACCATGACATCCTCGGCTACAGCAGCAATATTCTCTGCAGAACGGTTACTCCGGGGTCTGCCACGCCTGGCAGCATCTCGTGTTGTCCCAGTCTCTTCGAGGCGAGCGGCTAAACGTCGCAGTGTTTCACCAGTAGGCGTTGGACGGCCAGGAAATCTGCGACGTTGTGCCAAAGTCACCGACCGATTATTGGTAAAATAAATAGTCACCAATATTCCGCGTTCTGGAGCAGTGTAGCGTAATATTGTTTATTAACGTGTATTTCGCATGTGTTTACTACACAAATGTCAAAACAGAACTGACATTAGAGGCCAATCGCAAAATTTATAGCATTTTCTGATAGGAGGATTACTTTTGCGCCACCTTGTATAAATGTGTGTTTGTGGAATTTCAACCTGATAGTAATTTTTATAAGAGGTTTATGAGAATTTAAGTTATTTTCGAAAGTGGACTTTATATGGGTGCTATGATCAATTATGGACTGATGCAAACAATATTTGGTAGTAGATATAAATATATTTATCACAACAATTGTAATTGTTAATGTAGGTATAATTTCAATTTTGGGAAAATTTTCAAACTATTTACATAGTACCTATTACGCTTGTGTTCTCAGTAAAATGTCTATTTTAAAATGTAATATTTTCATATGAATTTGTAATATTAAATTTTTTCTGCTTTTTTGAGGAATACCCTAAAAATCAACAAACATAAATTTTATAAATACCTGGTCCATATATTCGTTGAAGATTGACACATTTTCTCTCATATTAGACGTATCACCCCTTAATTCTCTCATAAAATCAACCGTTCTTTCACTAGACATAGCTGATATTGCTTCTTTTTCGTCGTCTTCTAATGAAAAGCTATACAAATTATTTGTTTCTTCGGCAGCATTGTTCTGTTTAACTTGATATTGAATTTCTTCATCGTTTAGTGTAATATCGACACTATACTCAATAGGGTGAATTTTACTATTTTGATTTTGATACGAAACATTTATTAAATCTGTATTTGCACTAAGGATTGATAGGTTATTACTAATGGGCACATTTTGATGATGACTTATTTCCATTTGCAATTCTTGTTGAATTGTAGCAGGTTGAACAATATTTTCTTTATTTCGTTTTTTTTTTAGTGAACTTCGTGGATACTTATTCATTGAAGATGCGCCTAAATTTGATGCTGTTTCGTTCACATTTAAATGATCCGAAATTTCATAAGAGTTATTCCATGACTTTGGTTCCTCTTCTCCATGAAAAACCCTGAAATTATTCATGATTACAGATATTTATACAATAACATTGGTAATTTTTGTACTTGCCTTACTGAATTTTTACCACTAAAACTGATGCGCCTCTTTATCTGCGTTTTCATATTATCCATGTCCCTTGCTATGGATTTTCGTAGCTAAAAATTAAAATTAAAATTAAAAATTTTGTACATAACACATCATAATATTCCAAATTAATTACATACATATGTATGTATCTCTAATTACAGCTAACGTCGTCTCGTGCGTAAACTATCGGCCTATACCATCATATAAAAAGCTATCTCCACAATCAAATAAAAAAATATGAACCAAGACACTTGACTATAAAGTGTCAAAATAATACTAAAAAGTATACTTATGGAGACCAAAAAAACTGGGGTGATCAATTTAAATTCGCAGATTTCAGCTTACTATATGAAGGTATAGGTCGACTGATGATTTACTTTGAATCAACGTAAAACCCTGGCAGTGTGTAGTATAAACACCGCCAATGTTTAAAAAATTGTTAAGCATGGATGACCCTGATATATAACTACATCTTGCTGCTCTCAAATAAACTTACCGCACTTCTCCTTTTTTTCGAGTCCATTTTTTAATTTTAAAAAGTATTTTTATATTGACAAAATATTTAATATATAAACTTATATGAACAAATTAAAAACATAGCCACCTTAAAAAGACGCTTTAATATTTTGAATTATTGTTTTCAAGTATAGTTGTTGGCTGCACTGCTTTTGGTAATAATACGATAACAAAACAATGTAATCGATAAAACACTGGTTGCTACAGAGTTGCATTTTTATTTGAAATTGTACAATATTTTTAAGTAGGGTTTCTTGACACTAATAAAGTTGTCTCCCGAGTAGATACCAAACCAGTGGTGGAAAATGAGTTTTTGGATTTTGTACCGACTATATAAATAAAATGATTTTTAACATTACTTTACATAATGAATGTTCAAACAAACGGGTATTGTTTTACTGCAAGTGATAAAAAAAAAATACGATGAGCTGAGCCGCCGCCGGACAATTTTCAGCGTGCAATCGGCTTAAAAGCAGCCGCCGTCCATAATTTTTTGTTTTATTTCAAACAAAAAAATATTGCTTCTAATTTAAATTTTTATTATTATTTATGAAAAAAGATTATTGTTATATCCACAAAATTATTCATCGTGAATATAACCTATTGGAAACATTTCGTTTATTGTAACAATTACTACTTAAACAATAAAATGTAAATCAGTGATGGGATTTGTGGCACAATTGTGCCGTTTTTGGCACTATTACGTTTTGAGTGGGAAAATGGCTCACTTGGTACTACATATATAAATAAAAATAGTTTTAACTAATAATTTCGGAAATGAATATTACAAATTATAAACTTTTTTCTTACTTTAAAAATAATGAAGCTTTGTATAGTTAGACGTGTTAGATATTCTGTAAAAATCTCCAATTGTCATAAAATATACAAAAAAGGTTGAAGACTTTTTGCATTCATAATCTTGGTTAAAGTTTGTTGTTATTTCCTAATTAATTTTAAGACGATTTAAGTGAAATTCACTTAAAATGGAAATTTTCCATTTAGGGCGGGGTTTGGACTTGAAGATCAAATGCCAAATAGTAATTAGATTAGTTTATCTAAAAATAATCTAACGTGGATTAACTTTGATTTTGTTTGTTATAGTTTAATACATAACGTCATACATTGATCTCAATTAAGGTATTTATAGACGTCAATACTGAGTATTAATATTTGTCAAAAACTCAAGTATCATAATACAATTTCATCGTCTAAACAAAATACAAATGTTTTTTTTTTATTTACGGTCGGTATTCAAAATTTGTTTAAAACAATTCAAAAACTTTTTATTTTCATATGTATCGCGTATAAATACGAATAAGGCAAACAGAAATATCAAGAATTTTTATAAAAAATTTTTTATTCGAAGATTTACTTCTAGTTAAATATAAAATGAATTTGAAATTTAATAAATTTAATAAATACTCGCAAGAGGAAAAATTCTCATTTAATAAATTAAAAATAAAGTTTGCAAAAAAATAACAATCAACAAAGAAATAAAATATTTGTAATACTATCGTGTAAACAATAAATGTTTTTTCGAAACGATTTTTGAAATACCGAATGATTTCAATAATATTTTAAACTAGCTGACCCGGTCCGCGTTGCTGGCCCTAAGCAAACATTAGTGTTATATTACCACACGATTTAAATTAAGCTTTTAAAGAAATGTACGGCCTTTAAATAAATTTATGGAATATCTGTCATAAAGATTTGCTACAGAATAACTTACATATGGTCTAGGTATGGGCTCAATCAAAAAAGAAACGCATTTATTTAAGGCAAATTGGAAATTATATTTATTTATTACTTCATCTTGGGGCCAGCGGATATACAATGTTTTTTGTTTTTTGGCGTGCCGTGTGCAAAACATAAATTTTCCAAAATTAAGCCAGCAATAGTTAATGATGTGACTCTTACTTTATTGATGGCAATAGTACAGGTAAGACGCAAATGGAATTGGAGCCGCTTTAATTGGAATGGTAAATCGTTGGAAATCATCCGAATTCGTGGAATAAGTACATCTTCGCCTTTGAATCTGCCACCGATGATTGTTGCCTCGATTAAATTTGGTGAGCAGTTTTTGATGGTCAATGTGGTTCCGTTGCATAACTTTGGTGCGTTTAAGTTGCGAATAAGAATTACCGGTGATCCAAAGTTTAATGTTAGCACATGCGGTGGCATTCCGGGTGGTTCCAATGAATTTAAAAATTCAGTGGGATAATGGATAATAATCATACATTATTGTATCGATCGATTTGTATTTGATTAATTTGCCGGGCAGTTTCAATTGAATTTGCTCATTGAGCTTGTCGGTATAATAATTTGTTGGTGCCAAAATTGCACGTTCCAACAGCCAATCTCCGTCCATTTTATGGTCGACATAATCGTCCATCAGAGCAATTAATTCGGTTAACCATGGATCGTTTTCGCACTACGTTTACTCTATGTGATAATACGCATCCGCAGAGACGTCGAACAGTGCGCACCGAAGAAACAATTGCCGCTGTAGAGCAAAGTGTTGAAGAGGACTTGAATGAATCGATTCGCCACCGTGACCGGTATAGAGCCATGATAACCGACTATTTTGTTCCCGAATTGGATGGCATGAATGTGGATGAGTTGTGGTTCCAACAAGACGGCGCTACATGCCACACAGCGCACGCCACAATCGATTTATTGAAGAAAACATTCGATGAGCGCATAATTTCGCGGAATGGACCTGTCAATTGGCCACCAAGATCATGTGATTTGACACCATTGGATTATTTTCTTTGGGGATATGTGAAGTCGCTCGTCAACAAACCAGAAACGTTAGGGGAATTGGAAGCCAACATTCGTAGCGTTATTGCCGACATACGGCCCCATATGCTCGAAAAAGTGATTGAAAATTGGACCTGTAGAATTGGCTTTATTCGAGCCAGCCGCGGCGGCCACATGCCTGAAATCATATTTAAACATTAATGGCATAAAATTATCCTTCCAATAAAGCCAAATTGATGGTCATTAAAACGATTTTCTTGTGTTTTACTTCAATTCGAAGTTCTATACCTCTCAAAAAAACACCCTATAGTAATTAAGAATCTTCATTCTGTATTTATAACATTCGTTATTCTCATCAAACCGTAAGGAATAAATTGTATTTTTGATGCAACTGACGCATTGCTCGGAATCATTTGTATAATTTTTTGCATGAACAAATATTTCTGAAGGATATGACAAAATTTGCGCTGGTTTATTATATCTAAACGTCATTTAACGCAAGATATTCGTTGAGCTATATATGTATGTAACCAACAAAATATCGACTTGATATTAATTCTATTGGCACATTGTTGGATGTAAAACAATCGGCGTCTTCATTAAAATATTCTTTATTTTATATACTATACTTATATAATATACTTCCAGTCCTTATAGTATCTTCTAAAATTGTTTGAAACTCAATAGGTAAAAACATTGCATCATCGTTTGCACAATTTGATGAGGTGCTAAACTGAGTAATTTTTAAAGATAATAACTTAGCTACTGCCAAATTAAATTCATGAACCCATGGATTTTTTCAGTGTCCACCTTTGGCACGTATATATGAAAACAACTTTTTTTAAAGGATCTTGGTTAAAATGGCTCGTTAAAATGCACAGTAAATTTGAATTTAATTTTTGTATGCAATAATTAAGTGATTATTTTCATAATTTGCTAGTTTTATTTCTCTCTAAATATGTAATTCTAAATATTTATATAATAAAGGTTTTTGATTTCGGTGCGAATCGATATAGTTTCATTTCTACAACAATAAAACACGTATTCTTACCCTACAATAACACAAACGGTAACATTTACTTTTCCACAGGTTATTTGCACATACATTTTGTGAAAACAAGACTTCTTTTAGTTTGTATGTGTTTTGATTCGGCAATATACCCTGCAAATAATATTGGACTACGTGATCCATTTTAGATGATATGGACTACTCACAACATGGTCCAATGTAATGCAGTCATGGACCATGTCATAGTTAAACAAGAGTTTGTAGTTAAACGACATGGTTTCGTGTTAACACGATTGCATATTGAGTTGTTGTTGTTGTTTAAAACTAACCCTCGTGAGTACTCCATGGAGTAGTTTTGGGACTACTCCGATGGGTTATATGGTCCAGTCCTAGGACATCGCAATGTTAAATGGACCACCTTTTTTCATATATTTGGAGTAGTTTTGGAGTACTCCTACTTCTCTTTGGACTAGTCTTTACATGCGTGTATGGACTAGTCGCGTTATTTGCAGGGTATGTATGTACATACATATGTACCCTGCCAACATTTTCTATTGCGGAAGTGACTCAGAAGTGACGCTAAGAAGTTGAAACTCATCTTCTGCGATACCATTTTCTGATCGTAGAAGCGTCTTCCGTATTGAGAAGTTGTACCCCCCGGAAGTAACTTCCAGAAGTCACTTCAGCGTAACTTCAAGAAGTCACTTCAGCGTAACTTCCAGAAGTTATTTTATTCGCCTCTCTTTTGCTTTTGATTTTTGTTTGCCTTTACAGATAACACTCATATTGACTATGGGATAACAAATATGTAAAAACTACAACAATTACAATAACAAATCGAAACCAACTTTACCACTGACCGACCACAGCAAATGACAAAATAAAACTACCCTGCCAGCAATTGGAAGTTTCTTTCATCGTCCATCGTCAAAGGCGTTACGTCTTACTCACTTCCAGACGTTAATTGGAAGATAACAATAACAATTTACATTGCAGTCGTCTTTTAATCATCCAGAGGACGTTTGGAAGATTGTTTGTTGTTTACAACACCAGCCGAAAATGACATGTCCCGTTATAAAAGAAATGAAAAGAATACCAAAAAGAAGTTTTCGACATCATCGAAATTAGTTTTATTTTGTCATTTGCTGTGGTCGGTCAGTGATAAAGTGTGGTTTTGTTTTGTTATTGTTGTAGTTTTTACATATTTGTTATCCCATAGTCAATATGAGTGTATTACCAGTAAAGGCAAAAAAAAAAAATCAAAAGCAAAAGAAGTTAAGCAGAAGTGACTTCTTGAAGTTACGCTGAAGTGACTTTTTGAAGTTACGCTGAAGTGACTTCTTGAAGTTACTTCCGGGGGGTACAACTTCTCAATACGGAAGACACTTCTACGATCAGAAAATAGTATCGCAGAAGATGAGTTTCAACTTCTTAGCGTCACTTCTGAGTCACTTCCGCAATAGAAAATGTTGGCAGGGTAATTTCGATGATGTCGAAAACTTCTTTTTTGCATTCTTTTAATTTCTTTTATAACGGGACATGTCGTTTTCGGCTGGTGTTGTAAACAACAACAATCTTCCAAACGTCGTCTGGATGATTAAAAGACGACTGCAATGTAAATTGTTATTGTTATCTTCCAATTAACGTCTGGAAGTGAGTAAGACGTAACGCCTTTGACGATGGACGATGAAAGAAACTTCTAATTGCTGGCAGGGTATGAATATCAGTGGTACTCAAAAATGAAGATGTATTGGTGAGAGAATTTTCCCAGCAAACATATTGTCAAACGCTAAAAATAAGCAAAAAAAGAAAGAGTTTTGCCAGATATAAACACCTTAAGAAAAAATATCAGGGACCATAAATAACAATTATCAATATTATAATATATTTTTAGAACAGTTATTTTGAGAAAAAACAAAAATAAGTTCATTTAAAGCAGTTTTTTATTTTTCGTGTTCAATTGTAATTGAATCGCGTGTGTTTGCTATGCTTCGTCCAACAAGAAGCAACAACAATGCTTAATAAATTTCTGAAAAAAAAATGACAGTAATCATCCGCATGTGTTCACATCGCTTGTTCAACGACGACTGAATGGAAAATAATACGTTCTCTGAGTATAATATGTTTTCTGAGTACAATAAAGCATTAAACACATTCGAGACAGCAGGCTACACGACTACACGAAGGCAAATGCCGCTGGGTACTTAAGCCGCCCTGTAGCTAGCTACTTAATTATTTTGAAAACGACAGCTACATACTCATCAGCTGATCCCGAAATCTGACGTTGTAATAAAAAATAAATTTGTTCTTCGAATTTTTTAAATAACATATTGTCTGAAGAGAATTTTGTCGATTTTATAGAAGCTATTACTAAAATACAACAAAAAAGTAAATAAAAACATTAAAAATAATAAATCTTAAACAATAAAGCACTTACAAAATTTAATCAAACAAAACAATGAAAATATAAACAGCTGTTGTAGTAATCCATTTATATTTCAGTGGTGCTAGTTAAGACTTTTATTTTTTTAAAGTAGCGTTTTTTTTTCTATGAAAAATTAAAAACATGTACATGATTCCAGACATGCTAATAAACTTCACGCATTTTTATTAATATAAAATATAATATTATTAATGTAATACATTTAATAACTCTTGATGCATAAATGATCATAACATTTTAATTTTGTATTTTGCTTTTTATTTTATTTAATTTGCTTTACACATTTTGCTATATGGTCAACACTGTTTTTGTTTTGTCGCCAACAAAAATAGAAATTAGTTTAATTTGACAGCGACGAAAAAATCAGCATGGACAACAACCTGCAGTCGTGTTGCCTGCTGTCGTCAATATAGTCACTTTTATCTAAACGTGTGTATTTTATTTTTGACATATTGTAGTCGGTAGCCTGCTGTCTCGAATGTGTTTAATGCTTAAGTGGCAGTAGCAGGGCTGTCAGATATGGCGATTTCTCGCCAAACGTGGCGATTTTGAAACGTGTTTGGCGTCGAGATTTTCCGTTTGGCGACATGGCGACTTTTTGGCGATTTTTGATATCACTGGCGATTTTCTTGGCGATTTTCACCAAAACATCTATAATAAATTATGTGATGAAAAAAATCGTATTTTTTTGGTTTTTATAAATCCAATTGTCAACGAAATGAATCATCTGAATTTGGACTTTCAATCTTACAGCATGGATGCAGGAAGCATGCATGAAAAAATGTATTGTACACTTCTTATGTTTTCAACAAAAGTTTTCAAACCTTCTGTTTTATATAATACTGAAAACAATGAAAAAGTTTTCAATGATTTACATCCAGCTATTGATAATTCAAATTCATTTTTGCCTCTAAATGCAATTGATTTTGGAGCAGAGTTTGAAACAGAATTAAGAAATGCGAAATTGAACGAAGTAGAAATAATCGTACTTAAAGAAAACTGTTTTGTGTATTTAAAAAAACTTTTAAAAGAGATGATAAGCAGATTACCAGAAAATATGAACTTTTTTAAAGCTTTTGGACAATTTTCTATTTCAAAGTGTGCGAATACATTATCTCAAACTGAATTTGGCGTTGTTCAAGAAACATTAAGACCATTTATGGATCCAAATGTAGCAATAGGCGTGTATGAAACTCAATAGGGAAAACTTCCGTTCATAAATTGAAATAATTATTTTAATAACGAAATTCCAACAAATTTACTTGAATTTTGGCCAAAAGTGTTTGATTATCACGATACAGCAGGTACGTACCATTTTAAGGAAATATCTTTGGCCGTTCTTACTATATTGATAGTTCCAACCAGTAATGTCTGCGTTTAAAGGGTCTTTTCAATAATGAATTGTACAAAAACTCGACTAAGTAATAAAATTCAATATGAGCTTTTAGACGCTCTATTGAGAATAATTAATCATATGAACGTAAACAAATTATGCTGCAATTCGTTTACACCGACTAATGAAATGATAAAAAAAATTCAACTCAACTATGTATGAAAGTCAAGACTCTAGTAATGAAATCGCTGAGGATGAAGTTTACGAACTCTTAGACTTATCTACTTAATTTTACTTTTTTTTTTAAATATGATCTCCATTTTTATGTAATTTAAAACTCTCTTTTAACAAAGTTTTAAAATTTTTTAAATAGTAAAAAATACAAAAACAGATATAAATGTGTATATGTTTTACTAAAATATTGTTTAATAAGTAACAATGAATTAAATAAAACAAATGTAACAAAAACTAAAAAAAAATTATTTTTGGCGATTTTTTTGGTTTTTTCTCAATTTTTGGCGATTTTTGACTTACAAATTGAATTAGGTTTTTTTGTGCAAACAAAATTTATTTCTTTTAAATAATAAAAAAAATTAAAAACTGAACAAAATCGGATTTTGGCGAATTTTGGCGATTTTTTACATCCGTTTTGGCGACGAAGCTCAAAAAAATCTGACAACCCTGGGCAGTAGTAGTTTTGCCATCGACAAATTTGGCACTGACAGTACAATGTATGGCAGTGCAACATCTTTATATATTTATAGTCTTTGGTTGCAAGTTCTTCACTTATTTCGGGGAAAGACATACTTTTAATGAGACAAACATTTAAAAAAAATCAACGGTTGAAAGCTGTTCACATAATAGAGATAGGCTGTGTTCACTCTTTAGAACCTCATGTGTTTAAATTTTGTTGTTCACTATTCTGGATGTTTACATAACTGGATATTCATATAACCGAGCGTTTACTGTATATTTATTTTTTTTTCATTTAAACTGAAATTCATTTTATATTGTTTTGTATATATACTAGGGTGGCCGTTAATTTTTTTTTTCGTATTTTCACTTGGCAAACCCCTTAAATTGATTCCAAATTAGAAAAAAAATATATATAAAAAATTTTAAATCGCTTGCATAATTATTAGGCGTGCCTTGAGCCCACAAAGTTTGCTAAAAATGCTATTTTTCTCACTATGACTCGCCTTAATTGTTCATAACATCAGTAATATTTATTTTAGAGAAAAACCTTATTCAAAAATATTATAGGGCTATATCTAATGAACAATGTTGCTCTGTATTAGTTTTCTTTAGCATTAATATCACTGTGCTAGTTGAAAAATGTGACAAACGGGGCACCTGGCGGGTTAACCTAATTCGGGTACGCTGAATCCAGTGGTGCTAACCGTTTTTTTAGGTTAGCTCGTTTTTTCGAAATATACCGTTATTTCGAAAATGGAGGAGGTTGCACAACATATATTCGCGTAACTCAAAAACGGTTTAGTTTATTGAATAAACTAAAAAAACCGAAATTCCGCAATGAAATTTTCTTTAAGTAAGGTTAAACTTTTTTCCAATATGAGCAGTCGGTGTAGAAACATAATTTTTTTTTTTACCAAAAAAATAGTTTTTTTTAGCAAAATTTCAAAAATTTTGTTTTTTAAAACGGCATAAAAAATTAGAAAACGCAGCTGTGCTTCTAATTTTTTCTGCAGGTATAGCAAACGAAACAAGACATAAATAATTAAAATCTGTCTGCAACTTTTGATTTTATGCACAAAAGATGAAATATATAATAACCAGACGAAACTTCAAAAATTAAAACATTTATTTTTGTTGTTAATTAAAGTTTAAGTTTTTATTTACAAATTTATTCTTCTTCCTCCTGCAGATTCCAACAAATATCCCGTAATAGCGAATCAAGTTGTTTGCCACTATACCAGTGTTCGAGTCTGGCTGTTACTTGGTGAAATCTCTCGCCATGTTCATCAGACTCGGCTGGTGATTGTTCATTAAATTTTTCTGCATGACAATGCAAAAAATGTATTTTCAATGACATTTTGACGTTTAAGTTTTTAAATGCGGTTAGCATATCTCCAATTAAAATTCGCCAATTTTCAGACCGATGATTTCCTAATACATTTTCTATTACTGATTTCACAGAATTCCAGCCCAATAGCTCCATATCATGCAATGCAAGTTCAAATTGTTGGTCCTTCATTAGACGACGAATGTCCGGTCCATTAAGAATTCCTGCAAAATAAAAACATTATGATATGAAATATAAATCTAATTTAATAAAGTAGCTAGAGTTCATACCTTATTTTACTTTCATGCCGCTTAATCGTGGAAAAATTCGGCGCAATTCGGTAAAAGCAATTCCATCTGGGTTCAATGCTTTTATAAAATTTTTTACAATACCCAGTTTGATGTGGAGTGGAGGAAGCATAATCTTTTCCATATGACATTCAAGGGGTTGAGGAACTATTATTTATACTGTAATTTTTTTTTATCAAAGTACCTGTCAAGACCTTCATGAACATAATTTGTAAAAAAACTAAAGCCGGGACGATTTCTGTTTCTACCTGTTCCAGGTATACCAATACCAGTTTAAAGTTAATTTTTTAAGAATGTCAGTAATATAATTACCACAAAGTACATATATATTTACAAAGTTCATATGATGGAGAGTTAAGACCAATTTGTTCATGTATTAACTCTCCATTATATGAACTTTGTAAATACATATACTACTGACATTCTTAAAAAATTAACTTTAAACTCTAAATATAATTTAAAGAATTAATTAGAATTTAAAGATAAGATAAAGTATGTAACAATTCATAAAGGCCCAACTATAATATGCATCAGCAAGCTTAAAGGCCCAACTATAATGTGCATATGCTAGCTTAAGCAACCCTGCGAATACATATAAATTGTATGTGGCAAACTATAATGTACTTAACGAAACTTTTCGTTAAGTTTTTCAATTGTCATTTGCTTAAGCAAAAAGCGAAACTGATCGCATATTCCGTACGGAATCAGCTGTTTGTTGTTTGTTTGTGTTTTTAACAAAATGGAGAAAGAAGAAAATACATTTATTTTAAATTTAATAGAAAATGTGGAAAAAATAAGTGCCTTTATAATAAAAGGGCCCTTTTTATTTTAACAAAAATGTCTCTGTCGTGGTTTATTTCTCTGACAGAACAAGAGCGTCTTCTTCTTTTACATTGTAGTTCACTTATTTCTTTTAATGTGCACATTCCTTCAAGCGCTAACTTTAATATTTTTATATTATTTAAATTTTTAAGTCTTTTCTCCATTTTTACAAACACAATACGAAAATTAACAAAACATATGTAAACGTTTATTATTATTTACAATTTAGTGCTGCCACAGCTGTACATTTTAGTACTTTTGCCGAAAAATTAAAAAAAGGAAAAATTATGCGTTTCTGGTACGAAGTTTTCTTTTAATTATAAAATAATATAATAATATTTATAAAATATAGTCATTTAATGGCTTTTTGTTAAAATAAAAACATTTTTTTAAACATAAATGAGCAACTGTGGACAAAAAGTTTCAAAGTCATTGTAGCCACCTGAAAGTTAACTCTGAACTGGTTATGCATTTGACAGCCTTTTCGTTAACTTTTGCAATTTACTTAAGCTTGCTTATGCATATTATAGTTGGGCCTTAAGCAAATTGCAAAAGTTAACGAAAAGGCTGTCAAATGCATAACCAGTTCAGAGTTAACTTTCAGGTGGCTACAATGACTTTGAAACTTTTTGTCCACAGTTGCTCATTTATGTTTAAAAAAATGTTTTTATTTTAACAAAAAGCCATTAAATGACTATATTTTATAAATATTATTATATTATTTTATAATTAAAAGAAAACTTCGTACCAGAAACGCATAATTTTTCCTTTTTTTTAATTTTTCGGCAAAAGTACTAAAATGTACAGCTGTGGCAGCACTAAATTGTAAATAATAATAAACGTTTACATATGTTTTGTTAATTTTCGTATTGTGTTTGTAAAAATGGAGAAAAGACTTAAAAATTTAAATAATATAAAAATATTAAAGTTAGCGCTTGAAGGAATGTGCACATTAAAAGAAATAAGTGAACTACAATGTAAAAGAAGAAGACGCTCTTGTTCTGTCAGAGAAATAAACCGCGACAGAAAGACATTTTTGTTAAAATAAAAAGGGTCCCTTTTATTGTAAAGGCACTTATCTTTTCCGCATTTTCTATTAAATTTAAAATAAATATAGGTATTTTCTTCTTTCTCTATTTTCTTCAAAACACAAACAAACAACAACAACCAGCTGATTCCGTACAGAATGTGCGATCAGTTTCGCTTTTTGCTTAAGCAAATGACAGTTGAAAAACTTAACGAAAAGTTTCATTAAGTACATTATAGTTTGCCACATACAATTTATATGTGTTCGCACGTTTGCTTAAGCTAGCATATGCATATTATAGTTGGGCCTTAAGAATGAAAAACTTATTTCACTTGATGTTGTATCATTGTTCCCTAGCATACCTGTAAACTTAGCAATAAGTATTATAGCTGAAAAATGGAATACAATAGAACAACATACTAATATTTCTAAAGATCTATTTTTACGTATTTTAAAATTTTGTATAATTGATAGCAGATATTTGCAATACAATAAAAATATATATGAACAGAAAATAGGCCTTCCAATGGGATCACCAGCCTCTCCAATTATTTGCTGATATTGTCATGGAAAAATTATTTGACACTTGTATTGAAAAATTGATTATAAAACGAAAAATTTTAACAAAATATGTAGATGATTTGTTTTGCATTATTTCAGAAAATGAAATAGAATATATATTGACGATTTTTAACTCTTTTCATCCAAATATTAAATTTACTATAGAAAAATAATGTAATTCTATACTTCCTTATTTAGACACTTTAATAATAAAGAGAGGTAATAAATTATTAATAGACTGGTATCAAAAACCTACATCATTAGGAAGAATCATTAATTACTATTCAAAACATCCTAAAAGAATTATTATTAATACAGCTAAAAATCTTATAGAGAGAATATTGACAATAAGTGATAAGGAATTCCACAAGAAAAATATAGAAACGATTAACAAAATATTAAAGGATAATAATTTTATTAATATAATTTGTAAATTAATAAGACAATTCAAAAATAAAATGAATAACACAAAAAGATTTTATGAACCAAAAATATATACATAAATCTTTAACTTATGTACCTAAAATATCCGAAAGATTAGAAAAATCTAATATATTTGATAACACCAAATATAAAATGGCTCCAAAAATGTATAATACAGTAGGCAGATTATTCAGTAAAATAAAAGATAGGATACCTAAATTAGAAATGCCAAACGTAGTTTATAAAATACCATAACAATGAAAAATGTAGCAAAATATATGTAGGTACAACTAAAAATAAATTAAAAACTAGAATAGCTGGACAAAAATCTGATCAAAAATATAGAGATATATCATCACAAAAAACAACATTATCATCACATTGTGCAAATTTGAATCACTATCCCGACTTTGAGAACATATCAGTTTTGAAAACAGAAAATAATTATAAACGTCGTTATATGTTAGAAATGTTAGAAATTATTAATGTACCAACAAATCTTAGAATTAATTTTAAAGTAGATACGGATAATGTTGCTCAAACTTATAGACACTTAATTTATAAAAACACAAAAACTAAAATATTTTTCATATCAATATTTTTGTTTGTGTAATATTTAAATTCTAACAATTACTGTTATTTTTGAAAAATATTTTTATTGTTATTAATTTTAAATTTTGTTTTTGTTTCCCTGAAGATGCTACACATTGTGTAGCGAAATATCAGAAAAGAATAAAAAATTAAAATAATTAACTTATAAAATCAAAAATAAAAACTGATCTTAATTGTTATATCAAAACACCTCTATGTAATATAAAATGAACCTACCAAGTCTGCTACATTTCCGGCATGTGTCAATAAATTTTAACTTCACAAATAATAAATCTATTTACTTGCATTTTTTATAATTCTTTGGAATTATTTTTAAAACAATAAATTTATTAATTTGAATTATTTAATTAGAACAATTCTTCGGAATTGTTTTACAAATAATAAATGTATTAAGCTTGCATTTTTCTGTTTTAAACTTACTTAATTGCATTTCCGGCACACGCCAATTCTTTGATTGTAGGCAACTGACCAAATATGCAAAACAAGCATAATAATTAATATATAAGAACGGTGAACAAGTAGACAGTGAGAGTCTATTCGTGAGTGTTAACCAAATTAGATTAAGTTTAGTTTTAAGTCTAAAAAGAAATAAAGTGAAAAGTAAAAGATAAAATAATTTTTTTTTATTTTTCTTAAACTTTAAAACAAAAGTCTTAATCTCGAAAAATAAAATATAATTGTTTAATAATAAATAATTTAATAAATTTAATATACAATATAAATGAAAATGATACATGTGCAAATATTTAAAAATCCTATTCTTGAGTTAAAAAATAATTTTTTGATAGATATCCCACTCGCATCCCATTAAGCGACTATAAAGGCATTAAAGAAAATTGTATAAGCTTTCTTTTGAGAGAAAAAAAGCGCCATATTGAAAAAAAATAAATTATATTTCTAAATGCTATATGAACTCTATGCAATGAAATGTTCCATTGCATACTGCGTTTATGAAAACAGCCAATATTTTACGTCAAGAAGAAGCCCTGAGTCCTTTTTTTTAAATTTATTTTTTATTATTGAATCTTTCTTTATTTAAAAATTAAAAAAAAAATCTTACCAGATTCCAACGTCAAGAAGAAGAAGCCCTGAGTCCTCGATCGTTTTAAATGATCGACAGTTCTGGACTACCCATTCTGTCACAATGCATATACTTTTTTTTTTGGTTTTTTATCAATTTCGATTTCTATTCCGCTTTCATTTAAAATTCCTGCGAATACCTCCCACACTTTACTTTTTCCGTTTTTATCAAAACTTGTATATTCGCCATTTATTAGTGTATGGGTCGATTATGTATAGCAACCAAACTGGAGTTGGGTTGCCAATAGGCAACGCAACTGACATGTAAATTGTTTTTATGTAAGGCAACTTTCGTGTTTAATCTGTTTTTCGAATTATCGAGTAGAAAACAAACATTTATATGTTAAAAATATAAATAGTTTAACAACAAAATAACTAACATTTAAAATTTGCCACTTAAAATAAAAATCAAAGCAACCACAAATTCTCGGTTGCCATGTTCGGCAACTGAAGTTAACAGCTTACAGTTGCCATCTGTAATATGTTTTTGGCAACTGTCAACTCCACTAAGGTTCGGTTGCCATCCGTAATCGACCCATTAGTCTTTACACCCTCAATTGGTACTAAGGTGGCATTTGATGCCTTCATATTACAAAAATTTAGGTATACATATACATACATACATCGTACACCCCGTTAGTTAAAAAAATGCAAATAAAAAATAATAAAGATAGTTGCACCATGCATAAAGCCGAGTAACAGCATATACATACATATTCGGTATTTTTATTGTACTCAAAAACATGAACATTATTTTTAAATATACTTCGAGTAAGTGCACATATTTTGCGAGTTCATGTGTACTACTTAATAACAAATCCATTCATGTTCTCAAGCGACAGAGGAGCCCGACGTCTGCTCAAATGTCATCAAATTCAAAAGCTCCTAAGACCGTGAGTAATGATCAAAATAGGTTTGCTCTCCTCCAGACGGATGAGCCAGAACCTCCTAAGAAGACGTTTAAGCCCCCACCAATTTATCTGAGAGAGCTTACTTCCAATAAACTGATACAAGGAATGATTTTATAAGTTAATCGACCTTTTTTATACTAATTATCTTGGTTTTTATAGAAATTATTTCTAAAACAGGCTTTTAAGGTCAGTTTTCCTCCTTAAATGTAAATAAAAGACTTTATTTATTTATACATTTTCTATCCGACGTTTCGTTGGTATTTTGCCAACTTCTTCAGGGGATGAATTTTTATTAAATCTGGCAACATTAACAAAAGAACAATATTTTAATAACAACAATAAGGCACATAATATTATCCCAACAATTAGACCTACATATCCCTTCTCATTCAGTTTTACATTTAGTTTTAAATAAAAGATGTTTTTCACGACAAAAAAGGTACGACATATAACATATAATTCTAAATAAATGTAAAAATAATTAATTAAAAATATCACAGTAGATTGTCCCTTAATGCCAGGTATCACAGTTGTAATTAAACTAAAATTTAAACAAGGAATTGTTGCTGTAATAGGTGAAAACATGTTTAGCGTAACCTCAATTAAACATGGAAATATCTGCGAGACAAAGATCCAAGTGAATAGGGAAGATGATTTTCGAAAATTGTCCAACCAGTTGGAGAGGGAGACTAGGGATTTCTATACCTACCAGCTCAAAAGCGCAAAAGGACTCCAAGACCCGTGTGTTGATCCTGCGGAGATAAAGACCGGTTTAATGGACAAAGGGTTCAAAATCAAGAGCGTAGTGAATATCAGAAACCGTGAAAAGATCCCTCAGCCCATGTTCAGGGTAGAATTGGAACCTGGAGATGTTGTCTTAAAGAAAAACGAGTCCCATCCAATCTACAATCTCATTTATCTTCTGCATCGTAGAATTACCGTGGAGGAACCGCATAAGCGTATTGGACCCGTCCAGTGTCTTAATTGTCAAGAATTTGGCCACACCAAAGCGTACTGTAAATTGCCGTCTGTTTGTGTTGCGTGTGGGGAACTACATGCAACTGCTCAACGTAATAAGTCCAAAACTGACGTAAAAATAAAAAAAATGTAGTAACTGCGGAGGAAATCATACCGCAAATTATAGAGGTTGTCCAGTTTAGACTTACTTGAAGGGCATACGCACCAATAAGTCGGCAGTATTACCTGATCATCATCAACTACCTAATTTCATGTCGAGTATGAATTTTCCTCAAATTGTACGACCAACTACTCACGATAACGCTCCTAATTCTAGATAAGTTTCTTACGCAAACGTGGTTAAATCTAATATGCCAGGTCTGGAGCAGGAACCTAAACCCCAATATTCTGAGCCGCATATCAACAATCTAGAGACAACATTGCAGACACTTGTCCAAACTATGAACACTTTTACGACCACCATGACATCCATGATGCTGAAAATGCAATCCACTATCTTGCAAGCCATGTTAAAGAAATGATTTATTTAAAAATTTGTTTCTGGAACGCGAACGGCCTCCGCCAACATAAAAATGAAGTGGAATACTTCCTGATGGGCTTAGATGTACTCTCAAGTGGACATCCCACCTATTGGCCGACGAACCGACGGAAGATTTCCGATGTTATTGACTTTGGGGTAGTGAAAAATATCCCTGTAGAATGGATGCAAGTGGATCCTTCACTGGACTTGTCCTCAGATCACTGTCCTACTATCATTTCAATGCATTTCCCTCAAGTGTGTGGTTCTCCATTTATGAACATGACTAAGACCCGAGTAAGTTGGATAAAATACAAAAAGTATTTAAGTTCTCATTGCACGGAAAATGTTGTGTTGAGAACTACCGACGATATTGATGAGTCGATTGGCAACTTTACCGAGGACCTTCGACGAGCTGTGCATCACGCTTCCACTTATCACGTTGAATGTAGAAATAGGACAAACAGAACTTATTATATGAACTGAAAGCTAGGCTACGGGAATGCAGAGATATACTAAGACATTTCTTAGAAACCCAAAGAACGGCCTCACTTAGATCTTACTTGGAAGGTTTTGATAGTTCCCCACAATCTGACTACTCGTTATGGAGGGCGGCAAGAGGTTTAAAAAGACCAGTGAGAGGAAAATCTCCTTTGCGAAATCCCACTGGTGACTGGGCTAGAAATGATTCCGAGAAAGGGACATTATTTGTTAACCATTTGAGAAATGTGTTTACTATAAACAACTCAAATAATAACGAATCTGATTTGCCACCACTTGTTATAAGACCTCCTGTACCTCTAAGACTAAACTTTCGTGACGTCCAAAACGCTATTGGTACTCTGAACCTTAGAAAGGATCCAGGTATGGATAAAATCAGCAATAAAATGCTTGTGGAGTTAGCTCGTGTACCAAGAAGAATTATCCTCTTTATCTTCAACGCTATTTTACGCCTAGAATACTATCCCGCAGATTGGAAGGTGTCTATGATCACTATGATTCCTAAGTCAGGGAAGGACCACACCAAAGTGTAGTCATATAGGCCAATTAGCCTACTGCCGACAATTTCTAAACTGTTCGAAAAATTCTTAATGACTAAGTTGACTTCAATTCTGAATGACACTGAATGTATTCCTAATCATCAATTCGGATTCAGAGCTAAACACAGTACCATCGAACAAACAAACAGATTGGTAAATGTGATAAGAGGGTCGTTTGAAGACAAAAAATACTGCTCCGCCCTTTTCATTGATGTGTCCCAAGCGTTCGACAAAGTTTGGCATGACGGTTTAATGCACAAAATTAAATTAACTCTGCCTGCTAACACCCATAAACTCATGGAAAGTTATTTATACGGTCGCAAATTTAAAATCAAAGAAGGCAATTTTTTAAGTGCCGCTCAGCCAATTGAATCAGGTGTGATTTATGCCTCCGACATGCCGTCAGACCCCAAAATCCACACGTCAACTTTTGCAGACGATACAGCCTTTATCAGCGTCCATAAGGACCACCAAGTTGCATCACAGAATTTGCAGAATTATGTTTATAAGCTAGAGAATTGGCTAGAGCTTTGGAAAATCAGGATAAATGAACAAAAATGTATTCATATCACTTTCACATTGCGAAAAGATACCTGCATCAAAATAAATAATCAAATTATTCCTCAACATAATGAAGTCAAATACCTCGGCATTCACCTCGACCGCCGTTTAACTTGGAAGTCTCATATTGAAGCGAAACTTACAGAAATGAGATTAAAAGCAGTGCAACTTAATTGGTTAATCGGCAGAAACTCTACGTTGAAATTGGATTGCAAACTTTTGTTGTACAATGCAATTCTAAAGCCAATCTGGTGTTATGGAATTCAATTATGGGGTACTGCCTCAGCATCAACAATTGAAAAAATTCAAAGGGGTCAAAATAAAATTCTACGTATAATTACTGCAGCTCCATGGTATGTTAAAAATTCTCGAATCCACAAAGATCTAGGCGTGCCATTAGTAAAAGTCGAATTTACAAAATATGCGTCAAAGTATGTCAGCAAACTTGAACACCATCCAAACCCACTTGCACGAGACATCCTTAACTTTAGTGGCCACAGTCGGTTGAGGAGGGATACCCTTGCTTTAACTCAAGCGCAAAACAGATGACTGGATCAGTTGATGTGAAATTTTTTTAGTATCATAAAAATTTTTGTCTAGCACTGGCTGGGCTTATTATTTTCTTTTTAGTTTTAAGATTTGAATACTTATTGTCATTTCATATATGAAGATTCAATAAATAACACAGTGCAACAACCAAAATCCGAATGGGATGAGATCAAATACAAATGATAGCTGACATTGTCCATAACAAAACCTCCAAAGGATTTTTTTGGTTCAGTGCTAGAATTTTTTTTACAAGCATTTGAAATTTGTGATTTTGGAGCCCTGGCTAACGAGAAAAACTCATTACAATTTTGATAAAATAATGGCTATATATTTTTACTATCCGGGAGAAATGTGATATATTTATGTTTATGGGGTCGGGGAATCCATTTTTGATATTATGTTTTACCTAAAACTAACGCTAGGTGGCGCTGTCATACAATTTGCGTTATTATTTGTAGACTTTCATAGAAAAAACGGTGCATATGCTTTCTTGAGGCTGAATAATCAATTTTTGTTGTTGGATTTATTTTAAAATATAATTATAATGATTTTACAAAGTTATTATTGCCAGTACGTTTCTTTAAAAAAAATGCTGTTTTCATGGAAAAAATTAGTTTTTATTGGAATTACCTATTATCTATTACAAAAAAAAAACGTTTTATTTCAAAGTATTATATTTTTATAAAAATGTACGTATGTATGTTACTTTATTTATCTTTTAAAAATTGCAAAGAAAAAAATATTAAAAAATATTAATTTATTTCGTTTGAAAATACAAGTTTCTATATTCATCTGAGATCAGACAGCATTAACATTTTTTCCGTAAAGTTTGCTATTTCACCTTCTGAGATCAAATGAGAAATCACATAGTGTACAGATAGCTTAAGATGACATTAATCGTGCTCTAAACATATCATTACACGTTTTTTCCTTCTTATTTTTATTAAAATTAAAATAATTTTGTATCATCGCGTGATTAATTTTTCTAATTTGAATTCAAATTACATTTTTTTTAAATTAAAAATTAATGAATGTTTGCAGCATTTGAAATATTATTGCTATGTTTGCGGAAAATATAATAGACAAATAAATTTGGTGCCAAAATTTTGGAGTAGTGGTTATTGAAAATGTAGATTGGGTACCTGAAAAAGTGCGCAGAACTTGCAATAGTTCTTTAACTGAGTGGTTTCAAAAGAAAAGGAAGTCAATGCAGTTTGGTGTTCCAATGATAGGTAAAATCCAGGTAAATTTTCAAAATTTATTTTATAACATACATATATGTACATATTTTGCATATTCATATCTTCTCAGGTGAACACGATCAATCGGAGTGTTATGTGTGTTTAAATTGTATTAAAGGAAGAAACAGATATAATAGAGTACGCATGGTATATGTTGGTACGAAATATGCAGAATTACCAAAGCAACATACAGAGTAAAAACTAATTTTTTCCATGAAAACAGCATTTTTTTAAAGAAACTTACTGGCAATAATAAAATGTACTTTGTAAAATCATTATAATTATATTTTAAAATAAATCCAACAACAAAAATTGATTATTTAGCCTCAAGAAAGCATATGCACCGTTTTTTCTATGAAAGTCTACAAATAATAACGCAAATTGTATGACAGCGCCACCTAGCGTTAGTTTTAGGTAAAACATAATATCAAAAATGGATTCCCCGACCCCATAAACATAAATATATCACATTTCTCCCGGATAGTAAAAATATATAGCCATTATTTTATCAAAATTGTAATGAGTTTTTCTCGTTAGCCAGGGCTCCAAAATCACAAATTTCAAATGCTTGTAAAAAAAATTCTAGCACTGAACCAAAAAAATCCCTTGGAGGTTTTGTTATGGACAATGTCAGCTATCATTTGTATTTGGTCTCATCCCATTCGGATTCCAAAAGTTTGATTTTGTGTCACAGTGTAATTAAAGGCAAAAAAAAAAATGCAGAGGTTTATACTACATATCGTCACCTAAAATGCCCAAAGACTTAACCCTCATTATCATAAGCAAAAAACGTTATAAAATGAACCGTTTAATTGAAAATCGCGATTTCTTCACATCTTGTCTTAAGATAGACGACAAACTTCAGGTGACGATATGTACATATCGCGATTTTCAATGTTTTTTGCTTCTCCTATAAAATTATAATAAGGGTTACGTCTTTGGGCATTTTAGGTGACGATATGTAGCTTCTTACATTTTGTATTCAAATGTCAATTTTCATTAAAAGTGGGATTACTATGGTGAAGTGATAAAAAATTAATATTACTACACAAGTTACCAATTAACAAAAACCAATAATTTATTTAAATATATGATGTATTTAGGAATTATTATAAAACGCATTCATACAGCGAAAAACATCTTTATTGTATCCTTCCAAATATGGACGACCGGTTTTATAACCACATTCAGCAAACAGATCCATATTTGATTCGTGGAACCAATAATTTTTCAAATCATTATTTTCTCCAAGAGCCAAAGTATTTAATTGTAAAATACCGAAATGAAATGTGCGTCCATCTGTCTGTATACTTTGTACGACAATTGGTTTAGGTAAACTTTCTATTGCAGATTCCTTGAAGCAAAACAAAAATATTATAAATTATCAGAAACTTCAAATAAACAGTACTTTACCCCGTATAACTGTTTTGCTCGTGCAGCTGCTACTGCAAAAGCTTTCAACATTGTGCGACTCTGAAATTGACTTTTTGTAACTCCAACATCATGCAGATTTCCAACAAATTCCTTATTAAAAAACGTAATAATTGTATGGGGATTTGAACAACTAATGTTTTTGCTAAGGGCTGCATGAAGAAATTATTTAAATGCCTATTATTTCATATGATAAATATAGTCTTACGATAAAATGTTTCCGTCGTATAGATATTTTTCTTTGGCAAAGAAATTGTGTATTTGATAGGATATAAATCCGGCAATTCTCCATCATATTTAACTTTGATTTGGTCAATTGGACGTGACGATGTTATGAATTTTTCGGCAGATAATTCAAACTGCAATAAATCGTCTCCTTTAGGAACAGTAACCTTGAAATCGACCTGATCAAGCAATTGGCGACGAGAGGTAACAGATCGCCCCGATAACTTTTCACATTCAGTAATCAATTTGTTAGTTAGCAAACGACTAAAATTAATCTAATAAATAATAAGAACTAAACAATTGAAATGGCTTGTTACTTTTTACGCTGGTGAGAAATTCCATAAACCCTTGGTAGATTAAAAGCCGGTCTATCGGATAATTTCACTTTTGGCAATTTTACTTGTTCTGCATCCAAAACATGTGAGGCCATTATTAATTGGTGAACATGTCGGTCAATATTAGTAGGTAATTGTATTTTTGTTATAGAATCTTCGATTGTTTTCGGAAAACCCGTGATTTCTATTGTTTTTGTGAGAACTTGAGCTTGTTGCACACCCTCAAGTAAAACGTTAGCGTTTCCATACATATGGCATTTTTGTTGGTGCCAGTGGGGATGTGATTCATCCTCTGGCATTACGACTGAATGATTTCCCATGATTTCATATCTACAAAGCAAAATATTGTCAAATAACTTATTAATATTAATGAATCAATAATCTTACCGTTGCTTTTCCAATTTTGGATGGATTACATCTTCAACATCTTTCACTTGAATGGCAAATTTTTGCAATTCGTTAGCAGCGCCGGTATCATTTGGAATACGTTTGCCCTGCACTTGCCAATGTTTTTTAAATGTCCAACCCAAATGTTGAGCATATAATCTTGGAGAAAAACGCATTTCAATTCACAAATTATCCAGCCAACTTTTATTAACCTTTCAGCTATCGAAAAAAAAACACCATTTTTAAGGTTATCTAATATTATCAATTTACGAACTTAGTTGTATTTTTTATACATGGTTGTCAACTTTAGTAGTAAACTGAACACAAACAAAAGGCGTATTTATCAAGGGGGTCAGCGACAGTCGTAATTCAACACTAGGTGGCAGAAGAACTCACGCTTCATTGTCATTATCGCTTAATGACATTCAGGCTGTCCTTTTTTTCGCTGCCATCTATAAATTTGCGGTGCACTCGCATTGGTTAATGATTTAAGCGCTCCCGCTTCCTATATGAAGATACATATACATAAGTCGACTTGGGACTTGAGGGATTAATTACCCTCCAACATAGTTTATAATTAAAAAAACGGGGGCGGATAAGGAGAATTCAAGTGACTATATATAAGCGAATGCATATTGGTTATAACAGTATTAGGCAAAATTCCCTTTGTCCCCTTTTCCACAGGCAAATTTTTATTTGGCAAATTCTGAGTTTGTAGGCGAGAGGGGTGCGAGGAAGAGAAACAAAACTTTGGCTGTTCAGAATTTGCGGTACACGCAAATAAGCTAACTAATTTCCACTCACTTTTGTTTGTCCATTAAAAAAAATTATTTTCCACAAATTGTAAATTCTGTTTTTTTTATTCTGTTTCTTTATTAAAGACAACTGTCAAATCGAATCAAGTTTATTAGTCATGTAAACAGCATTATTCATAAACATGATTCAGAAGGCGAATCAGGTGATTCAAGTCGTCGTGGAAACATAGTATTATATACATACAATGATTTAGCTGTCGCGTCGAGTATGCTAGCGTTAAATCGCGTCGCGTCATTTCTGTCCAAGCGGTAACGTCCCTACAAGAACAGTGTCGGTGAATTGATAAGTAAACTGACTGTCACTGATGAGAAATACATACATATATCCATCAAAGTTTCTATCAAGTTACCCTGCCTTTACACATGCAAGTACCTGCATGCAAGTGCTGTGTACGTATTATATACGAAAACTTATTCGAAAGACTCGAATCATTTGCAAGTAGCATTAGTGTTTACACAGGACAGGTAAAGTTAATTTTCAAAATGTTATCAAAGCGTAAACTTCAAGAAATTAGTTTAAATTAACAAATGGCGCACAAAGTTTGTATTTGTTTACCAAGAGTTGCCATGACCTTCACATGAGTATAATTGTAGGGAAATAATTATTACAATTTATTATTATTATTTTAATTATTATTTAATGCTCTAAAATGACATCAATACACTGCTTTTTTCATATTTGACAAAAAATATATTTTTACAAATATCATTCCACATATTTTTCGGTACATACGATTCAAAAAGCATTGCTCTTACCTTTTCCATCAATGTACGGTTGAATCGCTCAGCTACACCATTTTGCTGAGGACTATAAGAAATTGTGGTTTCAATTTGTATACCTTTTTCCTTATACCATAAATGACAGCAAAGTGACTGAAGTCATCAATGAATGACACAATATAACGAGACCCATCCACAGCAACAGGATCGATCGGTCCACATACATCCGTATGAATACGTTCCAATCAGCCTTATTACGGTTCTCGCATTCGAGCTGCAAAATAGTCGATTTTACATTTTGGTACTACATTTCTCGAATAGCAATAACATACAATCCTGCTTAAAATTCTATTACAAGTTTCTTACCACGAGTGTCGAATTCAGCTGTCAAAAGTAAAAATAATAGTCGATCGTTTTTTCTCATACGACAAAGAAAAATTCAAAATGAAATCAACAAAATCGTAAGTATTTTATAAAAATTCTCATTTATAAATAAATTTTTAATACTATGAATATGATTTTAGAATAAAAATTACAACAGCTAAACAGTGTGAGAAGATGGTTGTTGAGTTGCTGGAGCAAAAACCAGAACTGTCACAATCCTACGACAGCGGCCTACAAACATTGAACACCAAAGAGGAATGGAAGGAAATTTCGAACAAACTCAACTCAGTAAGACCGCCTTTTCGAACTGGTTCTGAGTGGTTAAAGGTTTGGGCCGATTATAAATGCAATTTAAAGAAAAAAATTTTGCACAAAAAAACTGAGTGTCGTGCCACAAGGAGCGGCTTAAACAAACAGTTTACTTTGTCTGCAGTAGAAGAAGCTGCTTCTGATTTATTACAATTAAATAGTCTAATAAATCCTGACGGACAGAAAATAGGCATCGACAACGATTTCTTTGAAGAACCCGTTTATGTTTGTTGTGGTTTGTAAAGTGAAGAAATTGTCGCAAGCACATCACGAGATAAAGTCGTCAACAAAAAATTTAAAAAAAAAGATAGATCAGTAAAAAATGAGTTGATTGAACAACAGCTTAAAGTCCCAACCGAGTTGTACAATGAAGTTAAAAATTCTTTAAAACAGATAGAAAGATATGGTAGGAAACTAGGAAATTAAAAAAAAAATTGAACTCTACAAAAGGGAACTAAAGAAAAAAAACGAACATAAAAAGCTATTGCTGGAACTAAGAGCAGATGAAATCGAAATTAAAAGACGTAAAACTGAATTGGAAGAACATAAGCATGGTTTCGAAACTTAGACATCGACTTTATTAAATAAAATATGCTGCTTTTTCTCTTTTTATAAGTTTTTCTGCCAAATGTACAAAATGAAACATGAAGTCTGCTTTAAGTATAAGTTATGAATTTCTTAATTTTATTCAAACTATTTTAATAAAAATTAAAAACAAAGGTTTTCATAATCTACAAATTGAAATATAAATTTATTATTTTTGATGCCGCCATTAATTGTTTTGACAGTTTGTCATAGGCAGCCTCATAATATTTAAAGTTTTAAAAATTATGGAACGTCCTGTAATATTTAATCTGTTACAAATTTTCAAGTAGTCGAAAAATTTACGTAGTACCATTAAACACTAAATTCGACAAAGAGTTCGACAGTAGTCGAAACATAATTTCGAGAACCGTAATAAGGGTGAATATTCTTGTTGCTTTATTACGATTACCATCAAAAGGATCACGAGAATTTTTTTGCTTTAACGCAAACGTCACAAAAATCATTCGATTTTAATTTCTTATTTAGTTTTGGAATCATGTTACTTTTGACTAATGAATCTAATCATTGTTTTCCTATATGACAAAGTCGACGATGCCATAAAACTTCATCGTCCTCATTACACATATTAGCTACAGGCTTTTCAATTATGATTTCAATTTCATATAAATTTCCTTTCAAATATGCTGTACCAATCAGTTCCCTATCTTTCATAATTAATGCTCGATTGTCAACGAACTTTACCTCAGCACCAGCTTTTGTTAATTTTCGTACTGACATAAGATTATCTCTTAGATCTGGTGCATATAGTACATCCAGCTCATTTGGAGGCATGGGAAGCATTTCAGGACATCGTTCACAACTTTTTGGGAAACTACGGAAGTCCTGATTACGCAGAAAAGATCAATACATTACTGCAAAAATTCAATGCCATTGGTAAGCGTTGAGTGAAAACATGTATATCAAAAAGGCCTTTATGATTTAAAATTTATTCTTTTTAACCTTTAGGTTCAAATATGACACCTAAATTACACTTCTTATTCAGTCATTTGGATATTTTCCCCACCAACTTGGGCTCCGAAAGTGATGAACAAGGTGAAAGATTTCACCAAGAAATGGAAGAAATCGAGAGACGTTACAAAGGCTGGTGGGACGAACAAATGATGGCGGACTATTTTTGGTTCCTCATTCGCGAAGATCCATCCGAAAAAAACGTAAGAGTTCAAGTCGCTCGCCATTTTAATTTAAATTTTTTGAATTTACGCCGAATATAGTGTGGAAGCAATGAAGATGAAAATATTGTCGTTCCACAAAATCCTTAATAAAAACTATATTTTTCATCCGATTTTTTTCAAATTACGCTTAAAATGTTGGTAATTAAATAAACTATTTGGATAAAAAATAAAACATTCCAGATATTAACTGTAACGTAGAAAAAAAATTAAATAAAAAAGAAAAATTTTGAAAAAAACGTAAAAAATAGGCAAATTTCGAACTTTGAGGTGCCATAACTCAGCTATTTCTTATCAGATAGAAATTTGCAGCATATCGGCGGAAAAGGCATTCGATTACCTTTCCAACGATATGCCATTCATCTCGATCGGGCTCTTCGGTTGGGCTCCACAAGGGTTTGAATGGGACCATACACCGAAAAACACAAAAGTACCGTTATCTAAAAAACGGTACTTAGAAAAAAAAATTACAGCGTTTTTCGTGTTCAGGAGGTCCCAATTAACTTATCTAGATAAGTGGCGTTCTTGGTATTTTTTGGCTGTAAACCAGTGTAATGGATACCGACTTTGGGATGTGAAAAATAGAAACGTTTTTACCTCACGCGATATTAAATTTGATGAATCATGTTTTCCGTTTAAAAATAATATAAAAGAACAAAACGAATGTGTTGTCGTAAGCCATCAGCAAGAGGGAAGTAGTGATGATGTAAATGGTGCTGCGGCTCAGTTAAGTACTGAAGTTGAATCAAATGGTGAAAATGGTGTGTTTGTTGAATGTAATAGACGAAGTTGTGATGATGAACAAAATAACCATGAAGTTAGATTAGATGAAGTTGATTCCAGCATTTTAACTGATGATGATGATGTGGTTAAAATTCAAGATTCTGTTTCTACTGAAGCATCCACTGCGCTTCCATCGCAAGAAGAAAACAGTATTGAACCTGTTAGGCGTAGTGGTCGGGAGCGCAAATTTCCAAGTAAGTTATTTGATTATATAACTGGTCAATGGATAATAATAATGTTTGGACAGTAACTAAACAACCTAAGATGGCTAAACTTTGAAAAACAAAATGGGTTTTTCGTATAAAAGAGAACCCGAATGGAAAACCATCACGCTACAAAACTCGTCTTGTAGCAAAAGGTTTTCTGCAAAAATACGGAGTCGACTACAAGGATACATATGCCCCAATAGCGAAGTTGACTACAATACGTGTTGTACTTGCTATTGGAATGCACAGAGGTTATCATTTCCATCAATTAGATGTCAAAGCTGCATTTTACACGGAAATTTAAATGAAAATATATACAGGGTGGGGCAAAAGTCACGATTCTTGGAAGCGAACTGCATAAATTATTCGTTCTTGAGAATCTCCTGGCTTTAGTTCTTGTACTAACTGCACCTTATATGGGAAAAGATGTAAATTTCCCTTTAATATTCTGCGTAAAGACCGTCGAGACATTTGCAGCTCAGCAGAGCGCCTTCGAGTTGATGTTTCAGGATTCTCCTCAATACTCTCCAGAACGCGTTGAATATTTGCTTCACTAATTACAGAATGTGGTCTTCCGCTTCGTGGAAGATCCCTCACTGAGCCTTGTTCCTGAAAACGTGTCACTAAGCGTCGAATCATTGATTCGGATGGTGAATTCCGCACATTAAAATGACGACGATAGGCTCGTTGAGTTTGAATTATTGATCGATGATGTTCAAAATAAAGTTCTATGATTTTGGTTCGCTGGATAACGTTGTAACCTTCCATAATTAATCTCCCAAAAAGAAAAATAAAAAAAAAATTAAATTAGAAAAGTTATGACTGTTTCAAATCCCTTCGAGACTTTTGCCCCACCCTGTACCTTGAACCACCTGACGGTGTTGAATTAAGAGAGGGAATGGTACTTAAGCTGAACAAATCATTATATGGTCTTAAACAGTCTCCACGTAGTTGGAACAGCAAGTTTAATGATTTTTTACTGACGCTTGGATTTCGAAGATCAAATAGGGATTACCAAGGTGAATTTATACTAGGTGACAGCATAGCGCCAGCTGATTATTTTTTGCTCTATTCATGGTGAAATTGAAAATGTCAAAAAGTTGTTTACAAATAGTCAAAGTTTATATAAAAACGTTACAAAATTATTTTGTATTTGAAAAATTGAATTTTTGTCGCCGTTTTATATGCGTTAAATAGTTTAAAATTCTATTATATTAAATAGTGTGTTTGTTTTTGAGTTGTTTTGCTAAAAATGTAAGTTTTTTTGTAAGATAAATATTAAGATTCCTCTTTAAAAGTGAATATTTTTTTGCTGTAGAAAAATGCGTTGTTGCATCTTATGCTGTAAAAAAGAAGTAGCTGGAAGTGGCCCCTTCTTTAAGGTTCCTCAAGACCCAAGAAAAAGAGAACAGTGGAGTAAGTTATGCCAAAAGAATCTTACTCCAAGCTGCTTTATTTGCATTGACCACTTCTCCCCGTCCAACATGTATATATAAGGTACAACTTAACTAAAACTTATGTACCTTCTGCATCATTTTTCAGCAACGATTTTGATAGTTTTGTATTCGCCGGTAACACACATGACTCTCCTATCGCACAACCTTCTTTCAGCTCAGTATTAGCTTTTACAAAAGTATTCTGACCAACAACACAAAATTCCAGACAGCAATTATCCTCCACTGTCGCATTGTCCAACAAAAATGCATTAACAATACGACAATTTTGTCCCAACACAGAACAGGTCAACGTTGAACCGGCGCCGACTACACTATTTTTGGCTTTTGTAGATATTATTTTTGTGGAAGATATATATATTTAATTTCACCATCATCGGCGTAGCTAGGCCTTTTTCCTGGGGGGATCTTTTTTGAATACTTTTTAGTAAAAGCTATGGAAAATTGTTCAAATAAAAAAATGCAATAAAAGAATAAAAATTCTGGGGGTGGCTAAATTTTTTCTGAGGGGGGGCTTAGCCTCCCCCAGACCGGGCTATCTACGCCGATGTTCACCATGGACACGACTGTCTATAATTTCCTCATTAATCAAAATGCCCCAAAAAAATCATAACGAGTTTCGAAATAAAATAAAAGAAAATAAAATTTTTCTGTTTTTTTATCAATGTTTGTGTTTGTTTTCTTTATTTTATGCCAGATGTTTTTGACAGTAACGAAAGTTTTTACACAAACCAAAATGCCTGTTGTTCTTGCCTTGTTGTAATTGTTGTAGTAATGCTGTCACCTAGTATTTAATTTCACCATGGGGATTACTGTCTATACACAAAATTTGATAAAGATATTGTTCTGATCGTCGTTTTATATGTGGATGACTTATTGATTGCAGGAAATCAAGAAAAATCAATTCAGAAACTTAAAAGTGATTTATCGGCAAAATTTGAAATGAGCGACTGTGGTATTGAATTAAGATTGAATATGATGAAGGAAAAATAAAATTATCACAAGAATCAAGTATTGAAAAGGTCTTAACAAAATTTGGATTGGCGGATTGCAATTCAGTAAAAACGCTAATGGAAAAAGGACTTCAACTCTTACCTGAAGATAAAATAAATGAAAAAGTTAATGAACCCTATCGTGAGTTACTTGGCAGCTTGATGTACACAACACCATTTCATTTGTGATAGTGTTGCTATCGGTTATGTGAAAATTGAGTCTATCCGGTCCAAAGATCAAGATGCTGATATGTTTACAAAGGCCTTAGACATCAAACGTTTCAGTGACCTTCGAGCTAAACTAGGAGTCAACGATTGAGAGAGGGTGTTGAATTATAACTTGTTTTTAAATGAATATAGCAATCGTTTATAAATATGTTTATGTATGTAAAATTTTGTTTAAAAATTTTTTATTCCGAATCAAACAATTACAAAATAAACAACTGAATTTCCTTTTATAAATACTTAAAATATCTGAAGTCAATAATTATTTTACCACAATCCATTAAATTTATTCTGAATGTTTTATTTGCCAACTCTGTTTACCTTTCTGTCACTTTATTGCTGAAAGTGTCAAAAAATCACTGTCCAGCTAACCCCCCGTTGCCACATGCAAGTTCGAAAAACTCAATACAATTACAGTTTTTTACTAACACAATCATATTTTTCGCACTTACAGCTCAACTTGCGAGAGAATTTGGTTGTAAGTACTTGCCGTAAGTAAAATGACAAATAAATAAACAGTGCTACCAGTGTTAAAATAAAAGTTATGTTTATAACAAATTTTCGGGGTTTTACAAATAATTATTAAAAAAAAAGAACAAAACTATTACACAACACATCTTAATAGCATTTTTAAATATTAATTTCATACATTTATTAAAAAAAATTGTAAATTACAAAATTTTTTTTCGTATTTTTTTCTTTTGACAATACGGCAATACTGGATCCTTATGCTTGAAAGTTAACAGAATTTTATGAAAAAATTTTGTTTGAAGTTTCTTTGCTGACGACATTTCAAAAATGAACTTGCACTTGCTAGTGTAGCCACTCAAAAAAATATTGTTTTTTTTCGATATTTTTCGTAGATAATCAGCCCAATCATGAATAAAAATTCCGCGGGAGTTTTTTCCCTTTTCTCATTTTTCCTATTTAAATTCAATGTTAAAAAAATAACAAGGGAAAAAACTCTCGCGGAATTTTTATTCATGATTGGGCTGAATATGTATACTCAACTTGCAAATAATTACTTGCATGTGGTAACGGGGGGAAAATTCATTCGCAAGTGAGCTGCAAGCGCCTGCATGTGTGATTGTGTTAGTAAAAAAGTGTAAATGATCCATATAAAACTTGGTTCGATATCGATATTTATTAGACATTTTTGTGGGTTTATTTGCTTTTTGGAAATGGTTCTTATATGGCAGCTACGACAAATTATGAGCCGATCTTCTTAAATTTTGGAACAGTTATTTTAATGCATATGAGGATATTTCACGTCGAATTTCAACATAATAACGGTATATTTAATAGAGTTGTGCCCGGTCGTTCATTTCAGTGACCGGTCATTTTCGTTCATTTATACAAGACTGATTCGTTCACTTTGAACGAATGAATACAACCCTTATTGAATGTGATTTTCATCTTGTCTTTTGATAAACATCAGCTGAACGAAATTGATCCGTACTGTTGAACGAAAACCGTTCAGTTAAATGACCGGCTCATTCCGTTCAATGAAGTGATCCGTTCATTTTAACCCGTTCGTTCATGAACGACACAGCTCTAATATTTAAGATATACCTATATTAGTATTAACGTGAATTTCGGGAGTGGACCAAATGTGGGGGATATTGTCAAATATGGAGCGATATTCTCAAAATCCAGCAGTTTGATTTAGGCATGTATGTAAATGATCCGTGTAAAATTTTAAAATTGATTAAACAAAAAATTGTTAAGCTTACATTTTGTTATACTATAGGTAGTTGTATTTTAGTAGTAGAGTTGAAAACACTTAAAATAAAATAAATAATACACAACAGATTGGTACCCTTATTTATAAGAGATTTATGAGTATTAAAGTGATTTTCGGAAGAGGGCTTTATATGGGGTTAAAAATATACCGAAATTCACAAAACTTTGTGGGATGATTTTTGTATATATGTAAATGATCTGTGCAACGTTTTGAGTTGGTACCGTTATTTATACAATATATATAGGATTAAATGTCTTTTTCAGATGTGGTCCTTGTATGGGAGCTATGACCAATTCTGGGCCGACCACCATAAAATTTAGCACAACAATTTATTTGCCTATAAAGATTATTTATGTCAAATTTTGGCCGTTTAACATTATTTATATCTGTTTTATACGTATTAAGTGAATTTTGGAAGTGGACTTTACACCCTTCTCATGAAGGGTATAAAAAGAACTCGGCAGTTCTAAAAAAAAAAAACCGATGTACATCACTAGCAGTCTCAGACAATGCCACCGCTGCTAAGTTGAGGATAAAGCATAAGCCAAAATATAAGTTCACTTCATTGTTCCACTTACATGTAGCACTAAGTTAAAGAAAAAAAATTATTGTCAATTTCCCAGTAAATTTTAGTGTAAAAGTTCTGCACTGCCACTATTTGTTTGTTGAAACTGAAAATTTTGTGTAACTATGGTATAAATAATAAATTTTTACATTCTGTGTATAAATCCCATTACATTTTATTAAACAAACTAAACATCAAAAATAATAATATATAAAATATTTAAAAACGTCGTTGTTTTTTAATACAAATTGGGTAATCTGGTAAATTTTGAATTTCGCCGTTGGTCAAACCAATAATAATTTACAATAAAATAAACGGGATTTTTACAGTACAAAAATTATAATTACTTCCCACATTTATTATTACATATGTATATACTTTTATTTTATTTTTTGCTGTCAGGGCGGCCATGGAATTGTTAAGTTTGCATTAGGAAGTATTTCTCTGCTGTTTGTGGGCTTGTTTGTTGTTTTACAATAGCAAAAAGGATACATTAAGGGGGATTTTAGTAGCAAATAAAACAACTTACATATATCTATAAAACTTTAGTCTTAATATAATCAAGCTTACAATCTTCATCACTAATATCAACGCATTCTGTATATATTATTTTCGTGAACCTCTGAATGTTCACCCTTAAACTGCACCTCAATATTAAAATCAAGATCACGGTTGTTGCGTTCGTTGGGTTTCATTTTAAATGTACCCTTTATCTCTTCGCCTTTTTTGACTGTTAAGTATTCATCCAAATAAAAGACAGTCTGTTTCCAATGTGTGTATGTGGCCTCCGGCGAAGTGCTGAAACCAAGACGTTTGTGGCACTTTGTAAATTCGATATTGAAGTATGTAACTAGAGCCTGTACAAAATCGTTGCGTTTAATAATCAAACTGAACGGTGATACAAATTCTAAATCGGATTTTTTGACTGTATACAAATCGACTTCCTTTATAAGATAAGACGTGGACACCACCTGCTTTGGGTCGACCACATCGACCAGAGGTTCAGTTACAGCCACCTTACGAATACAACTCATATCGAAGCCATAAACATCATCCCACCAATTTATTTTCTCATCTTTATATTGCCTATCTTCAATAGCTGTAATATAAAGTGTGCCACGATCGGGAAACATCATGCCATCAGATTTCAGCCACTTGTCACGTGCAAACAATACTGTATCCAACATCGACTCATAAAACAGGCAATATCTGTGGTTAAATTTACATTATTATTTTAATTTCGTGTAATTTATTTATAATTTTTATACTAACCCCATCCACTCAGAGATAATGATGTCCACTTTTTCAATACCATTTGGCAATTCAATATCCTCAATTTTTCCCTTGACTACTTTAATAACATCATTCAAATTGTTGTCAATAACTACTTGGCGGGCATATTCGACAATATTGGAACAATCTACCGCAATAACTGTGGCAGCACCTGCTTTCGCTGCAAACATGGATAAAATACCAGTGCCGCAACCCACATCCAAAACAACCTTAAAGGATAAAATTTATTGGAAAATGTTCATACTGCCGCAATTGTAGACGAATTACCTTTCCTCGAAAAAGGTGCTTATTGTGATACATGGCGTTGCGGTAAGTGATGGTTCTAACTTCGTCTTTCAGCATCTCCTCGTGTATACCAAAATGAGCGTACGAATCAAAGTAGTAATCACGAGAAGTCATTTCTTCAGCCGTTGCTACCTTTCCTTCACTATCCGTAATCGACTTCTTTGTGACATTATTCACTGTTTCGTTGGCATTATTGGTGGACTGCATAATTATATCCTCAGACTAAATGAACACAAAAAATGCAAAAAAAAAAAAAAACGCGAGTATGAGCAAGTCAAACAAGCATGTATTCAATCACTCAATATAATTATAATACTCACCATTTTCTCTTGTTATTATTTATAAAAGAAAATATGCTTTATAATTTGGACTACTGTTTCCCGAATTGAGCTGTCTATTAAGATAAAATAAAACTTATTTTCACGTTTAACAAATCTATTTTCTCTATTCCGTTCAGTTCAATATAACAGCGCGGTGTTTCTTGCTAAAAGCGGGTTTTATTCGCACACCGCATGTCAATTGCAGTAATGATAACTTAGACTTTTTTTAACTTTTAATTTAGCGATTTTGAAATATTTAGCGGAAAAAATTTTTTCAATACTTCTATTGCGATTTTACCGCACTCAATATTTTTATAAAAATTTAAATATAAATTCCCCATTTACAGTTGAGAAATTGAAAGACAGACAGACAAAGTTTGTTGGCGATGTATTGAAGAGGAAGAGTGTGCGGTAAACCCCTACTGTACTGAACATTTTAAGACATTTTTCGTTTACAGTTTCCACCCTTCGCATTTTTCATATTGTTGCCTCACATCATTTTGCAAAAATAATTACATTTATTAACCAAATAGTTGTTTTCGTTTTCGATTTCCATCACATACCTGAATCAGTGATGGAAAATGGGTTTTTGATTTTCGTACCAACTATATAAATAAAATGTACTTTTTAAACCTCCATGGTACCATTTTTAATATTTGTTAAATAATCATAAAACTTTACCACAAATTTACTTTATCGCAAATTCGATATATCTTATAACAACATTATTGCATTAATTGTCGCGATTATCTACAAATATTCTTATTTATGAAGTATCAAGTCATATGCGAAAAGTTAACCTTGGTAAATATACATATATATTTCCAAAATAACTAGAATTATTATAGTAAGAATAAAAGAAATAGAAGAGTTAACTTCTAACGATTTTGAAATCTTGATTAACTATATTTTAAGCTTTAGTTTTTGAATTCAGCCTCAAAATCATTTAATGTAAATGAATATGTCAGAGACTCATATTGTTTGATAATTAAGCCAAAAATTTATTGTAATAATCATCTTATAGATGCATATTTAAAGATCAAATCATGAAATTTAATGAAATCTCTTTTGCTTGCACTATTACACAAATAGTAACTTATATGATATACAGCCATGTCACAGAATTTAATTCCGTTCGGAAGTGGAATTAATTCCATTTTTTGCTTCTATAGAAAAAGCAAAACGAAAAATTTGTTCGCAATGAAACCAATTGTTCGTTTTACTTTTTCTTTAGAACAAAATACGGAAATAATTCCACTTCCGAACGGAATTAAATTCTGTGACTTGACTGATATTTATCTGTTTTATGAAATACCAAATTTTTATGCAACAGTATTTTGAAATTTTACCAAATGTATGTATGTATGATTTATTAGTATTCAAAATACTTTAAAAATTTCATATTGTTATTATAAATAAGATAAAATTTTATATATTATCATTTTTAACAAAATTTACACATTCTTTTCTAAAAATATTAAGATTTGCTTCAATTTTCATTTCATTTGCTAGTGAATTAAATAATTTAAATCCTTTGTAGAAAAGTGTTTTTTGTCCAGCTGTTGTAGTAGCCCTCTCTAGTCTAAAGTTATCTGCATTTCTCAGTCCATATGGTTGTACTTCGCCTACATATTTGATTTGATCACATAAATATTCAGGTGCATTTCCATATTTAATTTTGTGAATAAAGTTCAAAGTATTTAGTGCAAGTCTCTGTTTAATGTTGAGCCATCTAAGCGTATCAAGCATTGTTCGTATATTTGTATATCTGTTACACTTTAAGATAGTTCGCATCGCTTTGTTTTGTAACTTTTGAAGTCGTTCTATTTGGAATTCGTTACAGTACGTATATATTATTGTAGACCCGAACTCAAAATTAGGTTTTAATATTGTATTATATATATCAATAGAAGTTATCATAGATATTTTGTATCTTATTCTTTAAAAAAAGCCAGTTTTCTTACTAATTTTTTTACTATAGTCTTTGAATTTCATTTCTTCGTCTATTATAAATCCTAGATATTTAATATTTTTTACTTTCTCAATAATTTCGTTATTTATTTTAAATACTTTTTTAGTGTTCATATTTATTTCCATAATTTTCGTTTTGTTTTCATTGAGTTTTAGTTTATTCTTTTTTATCCATATATTAACATTATCTATATCGTTCAACATATCGAGCCATTACCGCCAAAATAATGTATCCCACACCATAATCGATTGTTGTTTTTTTATCGAAATCGATAGTTCAACATCATTTAAAATTATTAAAATTAAATGTATTACACAAAACAATATTTACATTATAAATTTTAAAATAATGGCTTTATTCAAATTGATTTTATTTAAAAAAAACCTTCCCCTGTAAAATTTTGAGTTTGTGGGATACATTTTTTCGGCGGTTATGACTCGATATTATCATAACATTTCTCATTAATGTCTTCTTCTGTATAAATCATCATCAGCATATAAAACAATTTCACATTTTTCGAGTATTTTTGGCATATCATTTATATATATTATAAATAGCTAAGCCCCCAATATAGATCCCTGTGGAACACCGAAGTCATTATCCATTACATTTGATTTTGTACCATTTACTTTAGTTAATTGTCTTCTGCTTGTCAAGTATGATTTAAACCATTCTAGTTCTTTTTGCCGTATACCGTACATATATAGTTTCTGTATTAAAATTTGTCTATCAATTGTTTCAAACGTCCGTTTAAAGTCTAAAAATATTGCTATTAATTTTCTGTTGTTTTTTATATTTTTCCACCGATTAATTACATAATTTAACGTTGTCTCACATGAAATTTTTTTTCTGAAACCCGATTGATATTTTGAAAATAACTTATTTTTCTCAAAATATTTTTCAAGCTGTTCTTTTACGACTTTTTCTATTATTTTTTCACATGTTTTTAAGGAATTTATGGAACGAAACTCTTCACATTTTCTTGTTTTTGCCACTTTTTCAATTGATGTAACCATTGGCTCTTTCCAATTTTCTGGAAATTCTCCAGATTTCAGTTATTTGTTTACTATTTTCAGAATATTTTCCCCAATTATATGCCAGTTATCAAGTATAATTTTCGTTGATATTTTGCAGTAGTCTGGTTTGTTTTTTATTTCTTTTACTATTTTTTTAAGTTCTAAAATTGTTATTGCACTAAATTTAAATCTTGAGTTAACCATATGTATTTGATTTGTGTATTGCACATTTTCTATTGAATCTCTTAATAAAATGACTAGCGATTTGGGTATTTTCTTCGTATTCTACATTATTAAATACTAACTAAAACCCGGTGTGCTTCGCTACCCGTATCGTAATGAAATAAAAAGTTTAAAGTTAAACAAATATACCGATTTATATGTGTATGCTCCTGGTGGGCAAACTAAAAATATTGTATATCCTAAGCATTGCAATAAACAAATTAAAATCAAATAAAGAACTTTTTGTAAATATATAAATACGTTGTATTTCTTTATAACGAGGGGGTAGCGAAGCACACCGGGTTTAGCTAGTTTAAAATAAATTTAACTTTTTTAATTGCATCATTCCATTAAAATTCTGCTTCAATATGTAACTCCGCAAAAACAGCAATCAAAGAAATATTAAAAATGAAAACGGGTTTTTATGAAAAAAGAAATTACGATAAAAAGAAATAAAACAAAGAAAAAATCATTTTATTTTAAAAAATATGTAGAAAAACATGCGGTTTTAGCAAAATATGCAAAAACATGCATTTCAAGCAAAATATGCACTAACAAATCGATGCCATTTTACAGCAAATTTATTGATTCGTAAAGATATTTACTTTATGTTTGTCTCAGGCTAACGACAACAAATATGTATTTACATGAAGTCCCTTGCCCTGATTATTATCAATCAAGTAATTATTGAAAATATTGTTTGAATATTTCGTCATTCTGAAAAAAAATTGTAAAAGAGAAAATTACAATTTAATAAACTATTTTTAAACTTTCTTTTAATATTAAATAATTGCTGGTCTATTTGTTTTTCTAATAAGAATTACATATTTATAAACAAAATGGCAAAATTAACCAAAGCTTCCAATTTTACTGGTTTTTGATCAAGTATTGAAAAAATATGTACCTTATTGACGCTTCAAAGTAAGCATGTCTATGTTCCAAATTTTAATAAAATCCGTTAAGGTGCGATTGCAGATTAAACAAACAAACTTGCAAAGACATTTATAATATATGTATATGAATATATATTCGGTTTTATAAAACACTAGCTGTACCCTGTGCCTGTTGCTACGCCAATTAAAATAAAGACATTACACAAATATTCAATTCATTTTGAGCAATTTTATTGATTTTTCTATTTAAAAAAAAGTAGGCGGTCGAAAGAAGTATTCTTATGATGTTTTCTTTTCTGAAACAAAATGTTAAACCTTTATTATGTACATTTTTATAATGTTTACAAAACATTTTAAAGATGTCGCATTTTAATGGTCAGAATAGAACATAAAATCAGAACAGTGTAACACTTTTTTTTCATGTACAGCTGGTTTTGTTTTTTTGCAGACTTTTCACGTGCGCAAAGATAGCGTCGATTTTTAGCGTCGAAAACGCCAAAATATATTGGTGATTTTGGGAATTCAGAATAATGGGAATTTAAAAATACGCAAAGTATTTCAATTGAAAATCATAAAAACACAAACAATAGCATTAGGAATTCAGAACAGAACTTAAATTTTAATTTAATTTAAAAAAATAAAAAATATTTTATAAGAAAAGTTGGTTGAAAATAGTCAGACAAATATGGGATTTCATATTTCATGGAATACAGGCGACGTCAAGCAACTACCTATATAGATTATGAAAGTACACCATCTAATGTATCTAAAACGCCTTCCGTGCAAAAAATCCGCTGGACAGTTTTCCAGAAAAGTGGCTTCATCCAAAATGGCCAAAAAAATCTGGGATTATTTATTGCTTGGAATACAGGCGACGTCAAGCAACTACCTATATAGATTATGAAAGTACACCATCTAAGGTATCTAAAACGCCTTCCGTGCAAAAAATCCGCTGGACAGTTTTCGAGAAAAGTGGCTTCATCCAAAATGGCCAAAAAAATCTGGGATTATTTATTGCTTGGAATACAGGCGACGTCAAGCAACTACCTATATAGATTATGAAAGTACACCATCTAAGGTATCTAAAACGCCTTCCGTGCAAAAAATCCGCTGGACAGTTTTCGAGAAAAGTGGCTTCATCCAAAATGGCCAAAAAAATCTGGGATTATTTATTGCTTGGAATACAGGCGACGTCAAGCAACTACCTATATAGATTATGAAAGTACACCATCTAAGGTATCTAAAACGCCTTCCGTGCAAAAAATCCGCTGACCAGTTTTCCAGAAAAGTGGCTTCATCCAAAATGGCCAAAAAAATCTGGGATTATTTATTGCTTGGAATACAGGCGACGTCAAGCAACTACCTATATAGATTATGAAAGTACACCATCTAAGGTATCTAAAACGCCTTCCGTGCAAAAATCCGCTGACCAGTTTTCCAGAAAAGTGGCTTCATCCAAAATGGCCAAAAAAATCTGGGATTATTTATTGCTTGGAATACAGGCGACGTCAAGCAACTAACTATATAGATTATGAAAGTACACCATCTAAGGTATCTAAAACGCCTTCCGTGCAAAAAATCCGCTGACCAGTTTTCCAGAAAAGTGGCTTCATCCAAAATGGCCAAAAAAATCTGGGATTGTTTATTGCTTGGAATACAGGCGACGTCAAGCAACTACCTATATAGATTATGAAAGTACACCATCTAAGGTATCTAAAACGCCTTCCGTGCAAAAAATCCGCTGACCAGTTTTCCAGAAAAGTGGCTTCATCCACAATGGCCAAAAAAATCTGGGATTATTTATTGCTTGGAATACAGGCGACGTCAAGCAACTACCTATATAGATTATGAAAGTACACCATCTAAGGTATCTAAAACGCCTTCCGTGCAAAAAATCCGCTGACCAGTTTTCCAGAAAAGTGGCTTCATCCAAAATGGCCAAAAAAATCTGGGATTATTTATTGCTTGGAATACAGGCGACGTCAAGCAACTAACTATATAGATTATGAAAGTACACCATCTAAGGTATCTAAAACGCCTTCCGTGCAAAAAATCCGCTGACCAGTTTTTCAGAAAAGTGGCTTCATCCAAAATGGCCAAAAAAATCTGGGATTATTTATTGCTTGGAATACAGGCGACGTCAAGCAACTACCTATATAGATTATAAAAGTACACCATCTAAGGTATCTAAAACGCCTTCCGTGCAAAAAATCCGCTGACCAGTTTTCCAGAAAAGTGGCTTCATCCACAATGGCCAAAAAAATCTGGGATTATTTATTGCTTGGAATACAGGCGACGTCAAGCAACTACCTATATAGATTATGAAAGTACACCATCTAAGGTATCTAAAACGCCTTCCGTGCAAAAAATCCGCTGACCAGTTTTCCAGAAAAGTGGCTTCATCCAAAATGGCCAAAAAAATCTGGGATTATTTATTGCTTGGAATACAGGCGACGTCAAGCAACTACCTATATAGATTATGAAAGTACACCATCTAAGGTATCTAAAACGCCTTCCGTGCAAAAAATCCGCTGACCAGTTTTTCAGAAAAGTGGCTTCATCCAAAATGGCCAAAAAAATCTGGGATTATTCATTGCTTGGAATACAGGCGACGTCAAGCAACTACCTATATAGATTATGAAAGTACACCATCTAAGGTATCTAAAACGCCTTCCGTGCAAAAAATCCGCTGACCAGTTTTCCAGAAAAGTGGCTTCATCCAAAATGGCCAAAAAAATCTGGGATTATTTATTGCTTGGAATACAGGCGACGTCAAGCAACTACCTATATAGATAATGAAAGTACACCATCTAAGGTATCTAAAACGCCTTCCGTGCAAAAAATCCGCTGACCAGTTTTCCAGAAAAGTGGCTTCATCCAAAATGGCCAAAAAAATCTGGGATTATTTATTGCTTGGAATACAGGCGACGTCAAGCAACTACCTATATAGATTATGAAAGTACACCATCTAAGGTATCTAAAACGCCTTCCGTGCAAAAAATCCGCTGACCAGTTTTCCAGAAAAGTGGCTTCATCCAAAATGGCCAAAAAAATCTGGGATTATTTATTGCTTGGAATACAGGCGACGTCAAGCAACTACCTATATAGATTATGAAAGTACACCATCTAAGGTATCTAAAACGCCTTCCGTGCAAAAAATCCGCTGACCAGTTTTCCAGAAAAGTGGCTTCATCCAAAATGGCCAAAAAAATCTGGGATTATTTATTGCTTGGAATACAGGCGACGTCAAGCAACTACCTATATAGATTATGAAAGTACACCATCTAAGGTATCTAAAACGCCTTCCGTGCAAAAAATCCGCTGACCAGTTTTCCAGAAAAGTGGCTTCATCCAAAATGGCCAAAAAAATCTGGGATTATTTATTGCTTGGAATACAGGCGACGTCAAGCAACTACCTATATAGATTATGAAAGTACACCATCTAAGGTATCTAAAACGCCTTCCGTGCAAAAAATCCGCTGACCAGTTTTCCAGAAAAGTGGCTTCATCCAAAATGGCCAAAAAAATCTGGGATTATTTATTGCTTGGAGTACAGGCGACGTCAAGCAACTACCTATATAGATTATGAAAGTACACCATCTAAGGTATCTAAAACGCCTTCCGTGCAAAAAATCCGCTGACCAGTTTTCCAGAAAAGTGGCTTCATCCAAAATGGCCAAAAAAAAATCTGGGATTTTAAATAAAATAGAATCAGAGTAGTGTTAGGACATAGACTCAAAGAAAATTGAGTAGTATACATCCCACTGAATAAAAAAAAAAGTTTTCCAGCATTTTTTCATAAACCACGTGCTTTTTGCTATGGAGGAATCAATTTCTTTAAGTGTAGGAAATTTTTTTTCTTTTAAGCGCGTTTTTACCAAATCAACCGCATATATAAAGATGACAAATACATGGTTGCAATAATTACCAAAAATGTAATTGTTTATTTTATTGTCAACACGCAATGCTTAATTATATTTTTACCAATGAATAGAAATGAATTCATTAAAAAAATTAGAAAATTAATATTTGTTGTTCACAATTTAGCGATTGAGTTGATTGTTTGGTTTTTATTTTGTTTTTTATTATCGATTGGGAAAATGTATATGGATAAATAAAAGTCTACAACAAAAATTAAACGTCTTTAAACTATTCATTCCACTTTTCAGTTGATAGACTTTAAGTCCTTTTATAAAAAGTACATATATTTGACTTTTTTTTTAAGAACTTTGCAAAATTTGTATCGCACAATTTAGTAAAAATTCAGCAATACTAATAAATGATTCCTAGATGTGATAATTGACAAAATATAATCATGTTGTCAGAGATGACTTTTATGTCAAATTGTGCAAATAATGCATATGAAACCTCATTCAATCGACTGTTAGCCGAAAATCCTATATCCAAAAATAGGTCAGAAAAATGTCGATCAATAAAATATTTTTTACAATAGGTACGTTGAATGAAATATATTTTGTCAAGAGAAATATAATCATCAAAGATATATACACTATCATAATCCGAAAATATATGCAGTCACGTTTATTAAAGAAAACGCTGCATAAAAACAGTGTTGAAAACGCTAAGCTGACAGCGCTTTATTAAAATTGCAATACAACTCTGTGTCAGTAGATGCAACATTGAAATATAATAATAAAGCATCATACCCCATCATAATTAAAAAAACAAGTTTTAAAAATTAAAATTTTTATAGAAACAAATGAAAACGTACCTTCAACGTACCTATTGTAAAAAATATTTTATGGATCGACATTTTTCTGACCTATTTGTGGATATAGGATTTTCGGCTAACAGTGGATTGAATGAGGTTTCATATGCATTATTTGCACAATTTGACATAAAAGTCATCTCTGACAACATGATTATATTTTGTCAATTATCACATCTAGGAATCATTTATTAGTATTACTGAATTTTTAGAGCTTTAGCTCAAACGTAACCAAATTGTGCGATACAAATTTTGCAAAGTTCTTAAAAAAAGTCAAATAATATATGTACTTTTTATAAAAGGACTTAAAGTCTATCAACTGAAAAGTGGAATGAATAGTTTATAGACGTTTAATTTTTGTTGTAGACTTTTATTTATCCATATACATTTTACTAATCGATAATAAAAAACAAAATAAAAACCAAACAATCAACTCAATCGCTAATTTGTGAACAACAAATATTAATTTTCTAATTTTTTTAATGAATTCATTTCTATTCATTGGTAAAAATATAATTAAGCATTGCGTGTTGACAATAAAATAAACAATTACATTTTTTATAATTATTGCAACCATGTATTTGTCATCTTTATATATGCGGTTGATTTGGTAAAAACGCGCTTAAAAGAAAAAAATTTTCCTACACTTAAAGAAATTGATTCCTCCATAGCAAAAAGCACGTGGTTTATGAAAAAATGCTGGAAAGCTTTTTTTTTATTCAGTGGGATGTATACTACTCAATTTTCATTGAGTCTACGCCCTAACACTACCATGATTCTATTTTATTTAAAATCCCAGATTTTTTTTTGCCATTTTGGATGAAGCCACTTTTATCGAAAACTGTCCAGCGGATTTTTTGCACGGAAGGCGTTTTAGATACCTTAGATGGTGTACTTTCATAATCTATATATGTAGTTGCTTGACGTCGCCTGTATTCCAAGCAATAAATAATCCCAGATTTTTTTGGCCATTTTGGATGAAGCCATTTTTCTCGAAAACTGTCCAGCGGATTTTTTGCACGGAAGGCGTTTTAGATACCTTAGATGGTGTACTTTCATAATCTATATATGTAGTTGCTTGACGTCGCCTGTATTCCAAGCAATAAATAATCCCAGATTTTTTTGGCCATTTTGGATGAAGCCACTTTTTTCGAAAACTGTCCAGCGGATTTTTTGCACGGAAGGCGTTTTAGATACCTTAGATGGTGTACTTTCATAATCTATATAGGTAGTTGCTTGACGTCGCCAGTATTCCAAGCAATAAATAATCCCAGATTTTTTTGGCCATTTTGGATGAAGCCACTTTTCTCGAAAACTGTCCAGCGGATTTTTTGCACGGAAGGCGTTTTAGATACCTTAGATGGTGTACTTTCATAATCTATATAGGTAGTTGCTTGACGTCGCCTGTATTCCAAGCAATAAATAATCCCAGATTTTTTTGGCCATTTTGGATGAAGCCACTTTTCTCGAAAACTGTCCAGCGGATTTTTTGCACGGAAGGCGTTTTAGATACCTTAGATGGTGTACTTTCATAATCTATATAGGTAGTTGCTTGACGTCGCCAGTATTCCAAGCAATAAATAATCCCAGATTTTTTTGGCCATTTTGGATGAAGCCACTTTTCTCGAAAACTGTCCAGCGGATTTTTTGCACGGAAGGCGTTTTAGATACCTTAGATGGTGTACTTTCATAATCTATATAGGTAGTTGCTTGACGTCGCCTGTATTCCAAGCAATAAATAATCCCAGATTTTTTTGGCCATTTTGGATGAAGCCACTTTTCTCGAAAACTGTCCAGCGGATTTTTTGCACGGAAGGCGTTTTAGATACCTTAGATGGTGTACTTTCATAATCTATATAGGTAGTTGCTTGACGTCGCCTGTATTCCAAGCAATAAATAATCCCAGATTTTTTTGGCCATTTTGGATGAAGCCACTTTTCTCGAAAACTGTCCAGCGGATTTTTTGCACGGAAGGCGTTTTAGATACCTTAGATGGTGTACTTTCATAATCTATATAGGTAGTTGCTTGACGTCGCCTGTATTCCAAGCAATAAATAATCCCAGATTTTTTTGGCCATTGTGGATGAAGCCACTTTTCTGGAAAACTGTCCAGCGGATTTTTTGTACGGAAGGCGTTTTAGATACCTTAGATGGTGTACTTTCATAATCTATATAGGTAGTTGCTTGACGTCGCCTGTATTCCAAGCAATAAATAATCCCAGATTTTTTTGGCCATTTTGGATGAAGCCACTTTTCTGGAAAACTGTCCAGCGGATTTTTTGCACGGAAGGCGTTTTAGATACCTTAGATGGTGTACTTTCATAATCTATATAGGTAGTTGCTTGACGTCGCCTGTATTCCAAGCAATAAATAATCCCAGATTTTTTTGGCCATTTTGGATGAAGCCACTTTTCTCGAAAACTGTCCAGCGGATTTTTTGCACGGAAGGCGTTTTAGATACCTTAGATGGTGTACTTTCATAATCTATATAGGTAGTTGCTTGACGTCGCCTGTATTCCAAGCAATAAATAATCCCAGATTTTTTTGGCCATTTTGGATGAAGCCACTTTTCCCGAAAACTGTCCAGCGGATTTTTTGCACGGAAGGCGTTTTAGATACCTTAGATGGTGTACTTTCATAATCTATATAGGTAGTTGCTTGACGTCGCCTGTATTCCAAGCAATAAATAATCCCAGATTTTTTTGGCCATTGTGGATGAAGCCACTTTTCTGGAAAACTGTCCAGCGGATTTTTTGCACGGAAGGCGTTTTAGATACCTTAGATGGTGTACTTTCATAATCTATATAGGTAGTTGCTTGACGTCGCCTGTATTCCAAGCAATAAATAATCCCAGATTTTTTTGGCCATTTTGGATGAAGCCACTTTTCTGGAAAACTGTCCAGCGAATTTTTTGCACGGAAGGCGTTTTAGATACCTTAGATGGTGTACTTTCATAATCTATATAGGTAGTTGCTTGACGTCGCCTGTATTCCAAGCAATAAATAATCCCAGATTTTTTTGGCCATTTTGGATGAAGCCACTTTTCTCGAAAACTGTCCAGCGGATTTTTTGCACGGAAGGCGTTTTAGATACCTTAGATGGTGTACTTTCATAATCTATATAGGTAGTTGCTTGACGTCGCCTGTATTCCAAGCAATAAATAATCCCAGATTTTTTTGGCCATTTTGGATGAAGCCACTTTTCTCGAAAACTGTCCAGCGGATTTTTTGCACGGAAGGCGTTTTAGATACCTTAGATGGTGTACTTTCATAATCTATATAGGTAGTTGCTTGACGTCGCCTGTATTCCAAGCAATTTTTCCCAGATTTTTTTGGCCATTTTGGATGAAGCCACTTTTCTGGAAAACTGTCCAGCGGATTTTTTGCACGGAAGGCGTTTTAGATACATTAAATGGTGTACTTTCATAATCTATATAGGTTGTTGCTTGACGTCGTCTGTATTCCATGAAATATGAAATCCCATATTTGTCTGACTATTTTCAACCAACTTTTCTTATAAAATATTTTTTATTTTTTTAAATTAAATTAAAATTTAAGTTCTGTTCTGAATTCCTAATGCTATTGTTTGTGTTTTTATGATTTTCAATTGAAATACTTTGCGTATTTTTAAATTCCCATTATTCTGAATTCCCAAAATCACCAATATATTTTGGCGTTTTCGACGCTAAAAATCGACGCTATCTTTGCGCACGTAGACTTTTCTGTGTTTGAAAAATTAATTATATTATATTATATATTTTTGTTAATAAATATTGTGTGGAAAAAAATTTTTATTCAAAATTTATTGTTTTTTGTTCGATTGAATTTGTTTGAAATGAACTTTATTGCTAAATTGTTCATAGATAACCCAAAAAACCGTATATATACTTTACTGTGCGACTGTATATAAACATATATTACATACATATGTATATGTATAAGAAGTAGGAGATATTGTCCTATGAAATTTGACATATATCAACTTCAGATTATTCATTTATTACGTTCTTTACAAAGCCTTTCACTCTCGGTTGTGGATTTTTTTCCATAATCATATCAAATATTTCATCATCATCAGATGAAGATGAATCCAACAAGTCATCCAAAATTTTTTCAGCACAAAGTAGTAATATTTTCCATTTTGTATTTTTTTTTTTTTTTTGTTTCTTAACACAAATACACATTCATAAACGAAACAAATGTCAGCTGTTTTATCGTGCGATTGTTCCCCTCTGAAAATACAGACTGTGAAAGGTGCAACATTTTTAAATTTATAGTGTAACATTTATAGAAAAGAACACACTACACTTTAGCAGTGTTGACATTTTTTCAGAAAAGAACACAAAAAAATTAAAAAAAGTGCGAAATGGGAAAAACGTGTAACATTCTTGCCAGAAAAGAAAACGACATTAGTCATGCCGGAATCTTAAGCCTCAGTTAGCCGACTGTAACGGAATGTAGTGTAATGACGTAAAAATGTAAGGAAATTCTATTTCTTACAGATTCATACATTACGGTGTTGCGTTACTTTACATCTTCATAACAATTTGCATTACTTTACACATAACAATATCCATCAGCTGTTTCTTACTGTTGCAGTTACATTCCATTACAGTCGGCTAACTGAGGCTTTAGTTATATTCCGTAAAATTTTTAGTAACATCGGTCCAGCGGTCTGGCGTTCCCGGCAGACGTTGTCCTGCAAGAGATGGGGCGTGAAAGGGGGCGTGGAGTATGAAACTTAATTTTTACCTCAATTACACATTTAAAAAAGTAGGAGTGGTCGAAAGAAATAAGAAGCTTTGGCACATAAAATTTTATTTTTACCTCGCCTTCAGTAAGATGTGGATACAATTTGTATGAAGTAAATCTGTAAAAACCCATGCAGAAGCAATTAATCAATTAAAAAAAGTGGGCGTTAGAGTAGGCGTGGTCGTACCAACTCAGAGACCTTCGCGGTCGCATGCACAATAACTTTGCCGAAGATCATCACATGATCAGATGCATAGTTTAGGAGTCTATAAAGGACATACATACAAACATTCATTTTTATAGATTAATATTAATTTTGTATATCGATGGTCTCATGTAGAAAGACCCTAACTCGCATATTTGAAACTTTACAGGAGAAGGTAAAAACATAATAGAAACTGTAATATTCAACATGAAATTTTTTTGTACAACTGCTTATAAAAGCGTTATTTTTTACGCTATTGCAATAAATTTTTGTGAGGAGGTGTATTTGCGTTAAATGCATTGGAATCGCAAAAAAAACTAATTTCGAAAAAATAGCGAGTTAGGGCCTTTCCACATGAGACCAACGATATGAGCTAAATATTCACTTTGTATGGGAGCTGCCACGCCCACTGGTATAATCCCGACCAATTTTCCAATGACTATTCATAATATACTCATATTATATGTGGAACTGTAGATATATAATATTAAATATTTACTTTGTATTGGAGCTGACACGCCCACTGGTCCGATCACGCCCATTTTTCCTATGACTACTTAACGCCACCACACGCCGATTAAGCACATAACATAGGGTTATCGCGTTGTTTTATTGAGTTATATGGTGTTCAGACATGCATTTTTAATTGCAATTTTTTAATTAACGCCCAATTGAATTCAAATATCCATACAAAATTTCAATTAAGATAATTGCTTCATGAAGAGTTAATTGTTCTAATAATTTTTAAAATTATAAATACAACCCTGTGATAAGTAATATCTAAAATGGTAGTTTCTATTCGTTGCGGTTTCTGTAATCAGTAGAATTTAAGATGAACCGGTGATTAGCCGATCGCATCCGATTCTGGTACCGGGGCTGCCGGTTGTAGCATCCAGAAATGCTAGAAAAAGATATAAGTTGTTGAGATTGGCTATTGAGTGGCGCCAATTACTCGCCACGTCGTTCCAAGGATCATTGGCAACTCGGGTATTTACAGGTGCTCTAAGCGAGACCCCCGAGACTCTCCCCTTGAGACCGCTGAATTGTCCGCGACTGCTTATTTTATTCGCAGCTTCCCAGCATATCTGCTGGGGTTTCCACTATCCGCAACCCGTGGACACGTCTGATAGCATTCAGCTATGCTTCCCGAGGCAGTAAGTACCATGTAGTATGTAATTTGTTCCAACTTGGAACCATAGGAATCAATATATAAAATGGTAGTTGATTCGCTTTTAAATTAATAAAGAATATTTTTAGGCGGAAAATTATAATATTACAACCAAATACAGTGCACTAGGGAAAACGTCAACTAGTTAAAACCGCGGGTGTCGACGTTTAAGAAATTAAATTATTTTTTTCTGCTGTTTTTTTTCTTTCCAACACTAGGAAGAGAGTCTTCTCTCTATTTATTTCATAAAATTTTAGAGTAGGTAATGTAAAAAAGGGTTAACGTTTTGGGATGGTGACGTAAACGAGCGTTGACATTTTCCCGAGTGCATTGTAATAGTATGTTTTTTTGTCAGCTGCTGTCAAACGCTAATTGAATTAGCAATATTGAGCAAATGTGAACACTTTTTAATTAACCAATAATTGACTCAATTAAAAATACATGTCTGAACACCATATAAACGTCAACACCCGCGGTTTTAATTAGTTGACGAGTGCGCTGTATTTGGTTCTAATATTATAATTTTCAGCCTAAAAATATTCTTTATTAATTTAAAGGGGAAACAACAGCCATTTTAGTTATTACTTGTCACAGGGTTGTATTTTTAATTTTAACAATTAATAGAACAATTAATTAGCAAATCCCTTAATTGAAATTTTGTATAGATAATTAAATTCAATTAGGCGTTATTTAAAGAATTTCAATTAAAAATGCATGTGTGAACACCATACTACGGTGAAAAACACAAAAAAAAACTAAATATTGCGCCATCTGTCGCACGAACTTCAAACTACACAGAAACACTACTCACGGCCCATAGAGCATGCATATTAAATTTGGTCAAAATCAATCCAGTAGTTTTTGAGTTTAGCGATCACGAACATACACGTAATTTTTTATATATATAGAGATAGAGATATATCGCAAAAACAAAATAAAATGTAATGTAATAAATTAAAACTTGCTCTGATGATTTCACTTTGTATGTTATTGTATTATAGGAAAAACCTAAACAAATTAAATAAAATTTATTTATAATTTAGCTGTGTATAATTGTTCTTGGCAACTCTACTTAATAACCATTAATGCAAATACAACACTGTTTTGTAATTTGGGTTTCGGCGGGAAAATGTGTTTGTATAAAAACAAATGCCTTTATCTTGCTCGCATATTTCTTTGAGAAAGCGAAGTCGTTGGTTGTTTTTTTTTAATAAATTAAAAATTCTTGATTTTTTAATAAACAATATTATATAAAAATGGACGGTTTTGATGAAGCTGGAATTTTTTTCTCTGATAATTTACTGGGTGATGGACAGCAGGGACAGGATGGGCATCAAATTAATATGCAAGCTGTAAAGAAGAAGTACAAGGAGTTTCTTCGCACATTTAATGAAGATAATTTCTTTTATAAATATCGGTATGTACATTGACTTTCAGGGTTGTTTCGTCCTCCTATGTTATATATTTTTTGTTTACAATTTAGTGATACTTTAAAGAGAAACTATCTTAATGGGCGATACTTTTTGGAGGTGGAAATGGAAGATTTGGCTGGTTTTGATGAAACATTAGCAGACAAGCTTAATAAACAACCAACAGAACATCTGCAAATATTTGAAGAAGCTGCTAAAGAAGTAGCAGATGAAATAACTGCCCCTAGACCTGAAGCAGAAGAAAATATGCACGATATACAAATATTATTGATGTCTAATGCAAATCCCACAAATGTGCGAGAATTAAAATCGGATTGTGTTTCAAAGCTGGTAAAAATAGCCGGCATTATAGTTGCAGCTTCAGGTATTAAAGCTAAAGCTACAAAAATGTCAATCATGTGCCGATCTTGTCATACAGTCATTGCTAACCTTAAGGTAAATCCCGGACTCGAGGGTTATGCTTTGCCGCGAAAATGTAACACTGATCAGGCCGGTCGACCCAAGTGTCCCTTGGATCCGTTCTTTATCATGCCTGACAAGTGTAAATGTGTAGATTTCCAAACACTAAAGCTTCAAGAGTTACCCGATTATGTACCCCAAGGTGAAATCCCTAGACATTTACAATTATTCTGTGAACGTTCCCTTTGTGAACGAGTAGTTCCTGGCAATCGAGTGCTTATACAAGGCATCTATTCAATTCGCAAAGTTGGTAAACCCTCGCGTCAAGACGGTCGTGAAAAAGCGGTCGTTGGTGTCAGATCTCCTTACATGCGCGTTGTTGGAATAACCGTCGATACGGAAGGCTCTGGAGCCATTTCACGATATAGTAATATTACTAATGAGGAGGAGGAAACGTTCCGTCGAATGGCAGCTTCATCAGATATATATGAACGTTTATCGAAATCTCTAGCTCCAAGTATTTTTGGATCTGAGGATATTAAAAAAGCAATAACATGCATGCTCTTTGGTGGTTCACGTAAACGTCTCCCTGATGGTTTGTGTCGCCGTGGAGATATCAACGTTTTGTTGCTGGGCGATCCTGGTACTGCAAAGTCACAGTTATTAAAGTTTGTGGAGAAAGTAGCACCAATAGGAGTTTATACTTCGGGAAAAGGCTCTAGTGCTGCTGGTTTAACAGCATCTGTAATTAAGGATCCAGCAACGGTATGTTATAATATAGTATGTTAAATATTAAGTTTAACATTATTTTTCTATAATTGAATGACAATATAAAATGCATGAGAACCTTATCTAAAATATAAGTCGCCTGCCACAATAATAATACATTAGTTTAAAGTCGAACTCGTACAGCATGTTCTTTCGAATTTTCTTATTTGTAGAATGATTACATCAAAAGTTTATCCTTTTATAGAAATATTTTATTTCAAATAGCAAATTAACTTAATACCAATGCAATGACATGCAATAACGGAATTTCATAAATTTGGTTAAAAGTTTTAAAAATAATAAAAAATGGTTAGTTGTGCAATTATGAATTCATATTTTAAGCCTTATGCTACGAATCATTGTACCGGTAGAAATGGTACTTGTTTCTAAACAATTATGGTAAATGCAACAAATCAATATACAACATTATTCCTTGAATAAAATGTTTTATGTAATTACCGAACTTTCACCTACTTTACTGAAGTTTTTAAATGTTTTGATATGAGCTCCTCCTTAGCTTTTTACAACAAATATTTTGTGTCTTTTGTGTGTAATTAATTTTAAGCGATTTTTTCAAATCAGTTCTATGGGGAATATTCCTAAAGGTTATATTTTTGCTTGTTTTGAATCCTTTTGGCAGTTCAAAATATAGTGAATGGTGAAAAGACTTTCGCTTCCAATTTTAGCGATTTCTCGAACAGATTTTTCCTCCTAATAATAAGAAATATAGATTAAAATCATTAAATGAATGTCTTTAACATGTTCATAAACAATAATAAAGAATACACGCACATTGTAAACGTACGTAAATTTCGTTCTAACTCACAACACGTTAAAAAGAAATATCATAATTCTTGTACTCTATTTCTCAAAAAACGGTGAGTTAAATAGATGATATTTACAGAGTGATAGTGGACAATGAAGATTGCTGAAGACGCCCTTGGCCGGGTAGAAAATGCATTCCAATTTGCCAATTGTTCCAGTACTTTACAATAGTATTCTTAATTATTTGAACTAGTAGCCTGAATAAAAACTTTTCTCTTAAAAATTAAGAAATATTAGTTCATTTTCCATCTCTAATTAATGTTCATTTTATGTTTTATTTTTTTCTCTACTAAATCATTATTAGTCTTCTGTAGTTTATTTGTTGGATCTCTTTTAATCAATTGATATTTCGTAATATCTCCTATAATATTATTAATTCGTATGTCATAATCCTGTTTGTTCATAGCTACAGTGGCATTACCTTTATCTGCTCTTAAAATAAGTACATATATTTCTCTTTAATTTCAAGAATTTTTCAGCTTTATTAACTTTATCTATTATAAATTTATCTCTATTTGCCAGTCTCATTTTATTAAGATGGTTATCCATAACAGAGTTAATTTAGTTCTAGCTATTTCTTGTTCTTCTTTTTGTTCAGTGTCTGTATAAAAACTTCTCCGTCCGTTATCATTTTTAAAATTGAAAACTTCTTTCCACTGTACTTCCATCAGAATATCTAAGTTAGTCCTATTAACAAACCATTTTTCATTAAATTTAATTCCTAATTCCTTTTGTAAGTCGTGTAAAGAGTTAAATTTCTTTTTTTGTATTTTCTTTATCTTCTCATTGAAAGATGTTGCCAATTTTTCTTCATATTGTAAAAATTGTTTCATTTCTTCATATGGGTATTTTCATACAGCCGTACGTGACATTCGTACTCATATGGAGTAATATAAATCTCACAAAAATATAAGTTAATGAAAAATAATATTACAGTTATGTTGCAATCAAAAGCTTCTATGTTTGAGAAAAAACTTTGTGTCGAAAATTTCCGATCAAAATAAGGTGATAACGTACGTGAAAAAAACGGAAGTGGTTTTAAGACATTTACGTATATGCGAAAGTCTGCGAATGATGGGAGTTTTTCTTTCGCTGGCTATCGAAAATCGACTATCGAATGTAAAATTTGTATTATGACTTAGCGTCACTGTCGAAAATTTCGTTGTTCAACGAATTTTTTTTATCGAAGACAAATTTGCTGTCGACGGTGTTTAAAACTGTGCAAAATTTATTAAAAATGTATTTGTTTTTTTTTTTGGTTTTGGTAAACCAAATACTACTTGTAAATTACTTTTGGTAATATCTTGTAGGTTTAAGGTCCTAAGTACAAAACATCAATTGGAGAAGCTCGTTTCTCTCATGGAGGAAGATCAGAAAAACTATTGCCAATTTTAATATGCTTGGGATTGTTCTGCCCTTTGAGCATTGTTGCAACAGTTCATCAGTAATGAACAGCAAGTCCACAAACGCCTCTTTACAGAGTCGAACATTTTTAATAAATCTGTAAATTAAATTTATAATATTAATAACAGCTAATGTAGTGATGCCAGATCTAGCAAAAAAATGTCCCCTTAATTGTAAAACCAAAGGAAAAACAAAGTGTAGAAAAAACCAAAGCTGAACTAAATAAAAAAGTTAATCCAATTAATTTCAAAATTACAAATGTTGAAAATAGAAAAAACGGTACATTAGTGATTCAAAGTAAAAATGTCGAAGAACGTGAAAAAATAAAAGAGGCAATACAAAATGAAATTAGTGAAGACTACGAAGTAAAAGTACCAAAAGATACTGATATGAAAATAGTAATAACAGACTTAAATTTTAAAATGCCAGAAAAAGAAATAATAGAAAAATTAAAAAAACAAAACGAAATACTGAAAAATAGTGAAATAGATGTTATTAAAATATTTGAAACAAAAAGATATAATAGAACAATATATAACGCGAAATTAAAAATAGACGATGAATTATATCCGAAAGTAATAGCAAGTCAAAAACTGAATGTTGGATGGGATAGATGTAGGGTATTCGATGGTACAGATATAATGCAATGTTTTAAATGTCAAGGATATAACCATAAATCGTCGGACTGCAAAAATGAAGATGTATGCCACAAATGCCATGGAAACCACAGAAGTAAAGACTGTAATAAGGAAACAATAATAAAATGTGTAAACTGCATAAAAGAAAATAAAAGATTAAATTTAGGTCTTGATGAAAATCAAGTCACTGGTAGCCGGGCTGTCCGGTATATCAGAATAAACTGAATCTAAAAAAGAGAAGGATAGGTTTATCCGCCTAACAAACAAAGCAGATACATGGGTTATATACAAACATACAAGGCTTAACAAATAACTTCAACCAATTGGAAATAATAGCAGAAACAGATAAACCTGATTTTATAATTATCTTGGTTTTTATAGAAATTATTTCTAAAACAGGCTTTTAAGGTCAGTTTTCCTCCTAAATGTAAATAAAACACTTTATTTATTTATACATTTTCTATCCGACGTTTCGTTGGTATTTTGCCAACATCTTCAGGGGATGAATTTTTATTAAATCTGGCAACATTAACAAAAGAACAATATTTTATAATACTAACAGAAACACATCAAACTACAGAAATAGACGAAAATGAAATTGAACTAAAACAATACGACCATTATAGCACATTGTCAAACTCATCAAAAACTGGTGGAATAATAATATATTTTAAAAAACATTGGAAGATTGATAAACTTAAAGACAATATTAAAGACTCGAAATACTGGATTGGCGCATATATGGCAAAATATAAAAAATATTAATTATAATTATAGCAGTATATAGATCACCAAGTAGTTCAAAATCAGAATTTTGTGATATATTTAAAGATTTTATAGAAGAAATGTGCGAAACGAACTGTGATATTTTAATAGCTGGAGAATTTAATATTGACTGGAATAACGATTTCTATACGGGGAAATTAAAAAGTATACTTAATGATAATTGTCTCAAACATGTAATGAACGAATTTACTAGAATAACACAAAATTCAAAAACCTTAATAGACTATATTATAACAAACAGTGAAATGATTTCAGCAAAGGGAAATATAAATAATAAAATATCTGATCACGAATCTATAGACATTTTTATTGAGTGCGAATGTATAGAACGAGACAATAAAACTAAAGAAATAAACATTTTTAAATATAATAAGGAAAGATTCAAAAACGAAATAAATGCAATATTGAAATATGATGAACAAAAAGGATTAAACGATAATGTCAACAACTTTGATAGTGTTTTTGAAAATACAATACGAAGATTTAGTGTGAAAACAAAAATAAATGAACATAGAAATAACAAATGGTTTAACAACAATCTCAGAACGCTAAAAAGGGAAAAGATTTTTAAATATCAAATTGCAATAACTGAAAAAACAAATGAAGCGTGGAATAACTATAAAACAATAAGAAATACATATAAAACTAGAATTGAAAATGAAAAAAATAAATACATAAATAACAAAATAAATAACGCAAATGACCAAAATGAAATGTGGAGCAAAATAAAAGAACTAGTACTAAGAAAATCCAGAAATGTGATAAAAACTATGATAATAGATAATGTAGAATATAAAGATAATTTTCAAATAGCTGAACATTTAAATAAATATTTCGTTAATAGTATTAAGGAAATTAGAAATTCCATTATTTATGTGCAATATGAAAACAAAATACCTGTGATAGATTTAAAATTTAAATTCCATGCAATATCTTTAGAAGAACTTAAAATTATATGTAAGAATATTAAGAAAAAACCTGACTATAATAAAATAACAAGCAATTTAATATTAGACAATTGGAACATTACCGGCACTATTATGCTGAATATAATAAACAATTCACTAGAAACGGGAATATTTCCCCATAACTGGAAAGAATCTATGATTACCCCCATTGAAAAAGTTAAAAAAACAATCAAATGTGAAGAATATCGTCCAATAAATACGTTGAAAACTTTCGAAAAAATCATTGAAAAGATTGTTAAGAATCAATTGGAAAACTATATGGAACAACACAAACTACTCTCGAAATATCAGTCAGGCTTTAGAAGAAAGTATTCATGTGAAACAGCAGTCAACTATGTAATAAATAGGTGGAAATTCATGAAGAAAAATAATAAAATATTGGCGATATTCCTGGATTTTAAAAGATCATTCGAAACAATAGACAGGGACATTCTATTACAAAAACTATATAAATACGGAATTCACGACAATGAGTTAAAATGGTTTGAGTCATATCTAACTAATCGCAGGCAATATACATGGGTTAATGGGAAATTATCAAATGCTACCGAAAATAATTTTGGAGTACCACAGGGCTCAATTCTAGGTGCGCTTTTATTTATTATATATATTAATGATATGGAAAAAGTTTTGGAAAATGCGAAATTGTTTTATATGCAGACGATACGCTTATTTTCACAGAAGCGGCAACGGAAGAAATATGTTGTAATAACTTAACGAATGATATGGACAATATAAATAAATGGTTAAAAATGAACAAATTAAAATTAAACGAAAATAAGACTAAAATAATGGAAATAAATATGAACACTAACTTAACGTTTAAAATAAATTATGTACCAATAGAAAAAGTAAATAATATAAAATATCTGGGTTTTCTAATAGACAAAGACTTAAAATTAAAAGAACATATTGAATATATATGTACAAAAATTGGAAAAAAATCGGTTTTTTCAAACGTATAAGAAATAAAATATCAGTTATAACGGCAATAAATATTTATAATTTTGAATTTGGATCAACTGTGTTGTATACATGCTGCACAGAACAGCAAATAACAAGATTGCAAAAGCTGCAGAATAAAGCCATGCACTCTATACTTAAATACAATCGATTTACCCCAATAGAACATATGTTAGATACACTTAAATGGCTTAATATACAACAAAGACTAGAGCTAAACACAATTAATTTTATTCAAAAAATTAAAATGGGAGATGCACCTGATTATTTAATTGAACAAATAAGGTACGTAGGAGAGGTTCAACCATATAGCCTAAGGACCGCTCAAGATTACAGATTACAGCGAACAGATAACAACACGATGAAAAGATCTCTCTTTTATAAGGGATTAAATCTCTACAACATGATGCCTAATAATATTAAAAATGAAATAAATCCAAATGTATTTAGAAGAAAACTGTATTTTTTATAAGAAATATTTAATTTAAACCAGAGTTTATAGATTTAAACTGTAAAATGAACATGAAATGTTATATAAAAGTATTTGAAATACTACTAATAAATAAATAAATAAAATATCCTTCTCAAAACCTCATTAAATAATATACTCAAGTGGTGGAATTCATTTCCAAAATGTTGGAAGCATCCTTCAGTCTTTTTCTGTTTCTGGCCAGTTCTATTAAGGATTCATCTTCATCAGACGAATCATCAAACCATAATTCCGTGGTCGTAAAATGTACTATTGTGAATGACCCAAAAAAAGAGTGATTTTCACAATAGCATTTTTTCATCGAATGTGCACCATAATACCAAATGAAAATTCGTTCGAAAATCGAATTTTGCTCATAGTAGGCACCTAAATTTAAAAAACAAATCTTGTTTTTAAATAATTTTAATAATTTTAACTCATGATATTGCCGTTTGTTCAATTGGGAAAACTTGCGAGACTTGTCTAATGAAGCCCTTTTTTAAGTTTTGTGCAATCTAACAACGTCAGTTTGTGAGAAAAGTCAAGTCAAAAATAAATAAAATAAAATAAAGGTGCCTATTATGAGCAAAATTCGATTTTCGGCTGTAGTCGAAAATGCTTATCGAACGAATTTTCATTTGATATAATGGTGTACATTCGATGAGAAAACGCTATAGTGAAAATCACTCTTTTGGGTTATTCACAATAGGACATTTCTGTCAGCTGGCGCTATATTTGTCTACAAATTCTTAAAGTAAAATAAATTAAATTTGAAATGACCACCACGGAATTATGATTTAATGATTCGTCTGATGAATAGAATTAAGCTTCTGTGTAATGACCTACCATTTTTTGGCTGCCTGAACTTTAGAGCAAATACCTTTTGCAAACAGTGGATCTTCTTCCATGAGAGAAACGAGCTTCTCCAATTGCTGTTTTGTACTTAGGACCTTAAACCTGCAGGATATTACCAAAAATAATTTACAAGTAGTATTTGGTTTACCAAAACAAAAAAAAAAACAAATACATACATTTTTAATAAATTTGCACAGTTTTAAACACCGTCGACAGCAAATTTGGCTTCGATAAAAAAATTCGTTGAACAACGAAATTTTCGACAGTGACGCCAATTCATAATACAAATTTTACATTCGATAGTCGATTTTCGATAGCCAGCGAATAACGATTGTCAATTGCAGCTCATAATAGGGGCCAAAATAAACTTAAAATTTTTGTTTTAAAAAAGATATTTCATTTTTAAAAATGCCTAAAAAAGTCAAACGACTAAATTACTCAGATTATTTGAAGAAGTTACCATTCTTGGTATGTTAACACTTGAATTTTTTGGTAAAAATTATGATAAGCATAAATCCTTTTGTGTATGTCACTAATTTACTTATATTTTTTTGGTTATTTATAGATAATCAAAGGCAAAAGAAGAGATTTTGAAAGTTTTTACTTATGTTCTTGCTGCTGGAGAATATTTTCGCTATGTAATGCCATTTGTTCGTCATTCTATCCCGAAATCATACAATTTTCTAAGTTTTTCATGGACCTCATTCCTGCAAGCAATTTGCGGTAGAAATGCAACTAACATTTGTTTTATATAGGTTGGGTTAAAGTGGGGAAGGCACATCTCAAAATGCAAAATTCATAGAAATCTTACTCTGTAATGTCTTTTTTCAAAAGTAAATGAAAATCAGCTGTTGAGTTAAATGCACAATTGAAAAAAAATAATATTGGAGGAATGTAATAAAAACCAAACGAATACGATTTCATTAAATTAATTTGTTCAATGAAAAAGAGGGTAAATTAAATTAATTACTAAGTTGCAAATATTAAAATTTTTCATTATTACACTCATGGTGAAATTAAATACCAGGTGACCGCATTGCTACAACAATTACAACAAGGCAAGAACAACAGGCATTTTTCTATATGAAAAACTTTCGTCACTGTCAAAAAGTTTTTTTTTTATATAACTTTTTGGCATTTTCAAATTCACCATGAATAATCAGCTGGCGCTACGCTATCACCTAGTATTTAAATTCACCTTGATTACACTCATGGTGAAATTAAATACCAGGTGACCGCATTGCTACAACAATTACAACAAGGCAAGAACAACAGGCATTTTTCTATATGAAAAACTTTCGTCACTGTCAAAAAGTTTTTTTTTTATATAACTTTTTGGCATTTTCAAATTCACCATGAATAATCAGCTGGCGCTACGCTATCACCTAGTATTTAAATTCACCTTGATTACACTATTAAAATATTCTATAATGACAACTAATTATTGGAGTACTATATGCATATCAAAACTTTGAATATTCATAACTTTTGAACTAATAGAGATATCATATCGCTGGCTTAACTTATAAAGGCTCTAAGTCCATATTTTACAATATTACAGGAGAGACAAAAAACAATCAAACTTTTTTTTGAATAAACATTTTTGAAATCTGTAAATGCAATTTGTTTTTGTATTTTTCTTTGTTTTTTATTTGCATAATAGGAAAATAAAAAAAATAAGTATTTGCCGAGATAAAAGCTTTTTTGGACTTAGAGCCTTTTCTGTTGCTTAGTTTGTATGTTTTCATTATAATGAAAGTGTACTTTTGTTGCTTTTTTATTGTTGTTATTAAAGAAGCTAATAATATGTAAAAAGTTAAAGTTTGTTTTGATTATTGTAAAAAAAGAAACAGAATTTATTCAAAAATATGAATAACATTATTATTGTAATTTCAATTTCGATATTTGTATATACTTGTACATAATGAAAACAAAAATTATTCAGTCTTATTTCATTACTGTTATAAAAAGTAATATTAGTTTAAATTTTTAATGGACTTAAAAGTAAGATAACTGGCGATTATGGCAAATCGTCATAAAATTTATGGTGTTTTGTAGGCAGCGTGGATTTTAGATATTGTAAGTCTTCGAACTTTCTAGTCTTTATTTTTCTTCTTTCTTGATGAAGTTGGTGTAAAGCCGACCACTCCAGTGCGACTACATTTTCATTTATTTTTTGGTGAAGATTTTTCCATTCATCAGGAAATCTAAGTTTGAAATTAATTTCACCATTTGGTGTGTATTGTATTCCTCAAATGTCCGTCACTTTGGAATCGCGTTTTCCACGGCCAGGGCGAATATTTTTACAAAATTGTACATTGTTAAAATGAATGATCCAAATAAGTAACATCATGACGATTAATGTCATGACTTTCAATGGTGTTGATACTCAAAACATCGAGAGTGTAGCCAATGAGAAATAATATTATGTCAATTAGTTGGACTCTCAGAATATTTCGCGCGAAACAGTTGATATTTCAACATTGGAAGAAGTGAGATATTACACAAAGATGTGATAAATTGTAGTGCTGTCAAATTCTACTACTTTCCATTATTCAATAATATTCAATACTTTTCATTAGGGTACTCAATACTACTCGATACTTGTAACGGATTTTTTTAAATTTTATCGCATAGCTTTTATCTGATATATAATTGATAGTTTCTTCAAAAAATAAAAATAGATCTTCAACTATTATTGGTTTTGTATGTCTTTTATTATTAAATCAAAAATAAATGTAAAGCTAACTTTTAATTCAACGTTAACAACAACTTAAGAAATAATTACAATAAATTCTTTGGAAAATTAATGTTTTGTTTTGATTAAAGAATTGAAAAACTTGTTTAAAAATACAACTCAGAAAGTATCGAGTAACTACTTTTGAGTATTGAGTATTCAAAAAAAAGGCCAAATACTCGATACTCGGTACCCATTACTCAATACTTTGCCAGCACTAATAAATTGGACTTAGCGCCTTTACTCGTTACTACAAAACAACAACAACTAATGAGATACCTGTATCTTTTTTTGCAATCGATGTATTTTTACTTATTGAACACAACTGCATCAAAATCTCAATTTCTAAAAAAGTGGACTTAGAGCCTTTACATGTTAAGCCAGCGATATACATTTATTCACGTTCAGTCGTTAAGCTTCAAAATTATACAAACATGTTGTAATGTGCTTGTACCAAAAACCCATTGGTTTCTTTTCTAATACTAAATGCTTAATTATTTACATTTACAGCGCAATTTTGTAATGGAAGGAGGAGCAATGGTATTGGCAGATGGAGGTGTTGTTTGTATTGATGAATTTGATAAAATGCGTGAAGATGATAGAGTCGCCATTCACGAAGCAATGGAGCAACAGACCATTTCGATTGCTAAAGCTGGCATTACTACGACATTGAACTCTCGATGCTCTGTGTTGGCTGCAGCCAATTCTATATTTGGTCGTTGGGATGATACTAAAGGAGAAGAAAATATTGATTTTATGCCAACCATTCTATCGCGTTTTGATATGATATTCATTGTAAAAGATGTTCACGACGAATCACGAGATATAACCATGGCCAAGCATATTATAAATGTTCATCTATCGTCCAACAGATCAGGGCCTGCTGAGCAGACTGAGGGCGAAATTTCATTAGCTCTATTTAAGAAGTACATTCATTTTTGTCGAACTCACTGTGGACCACGTTTAAGTGAGGAAGCTGGTGAAAAACTTAAAAGTAGATATGTGCTTATGCGCAGTGGAGCTGGACAACAGGAAAAGGCAGCTGATAAACGTCTAAGCATTCCAATTACAGTTCGTCAGTTGGAGGCCATTATTCGAATTTCGGAATCTCTGGCTAAAATGCGTCTGTTGCCGTTCGTTAACGACGAACATGTTAATGAATCGTTGCGTCTTTTCCAAGTTTCTACATTAGATGCTGCGATGACCGGCAGTCTGGCAGGAGCTGAAGGCTTTACAACAGAAGAAGATCAAGAAATATTAAATCGTATTGAAAAACAATTAAAAAGACGTTTTGCCATTGGATCCCAAGTATCAGAACAGAACGTAATACAGGTAAGCTAAATTAATTATTTTATGTTCCAATCATAAATTCAAGAAATTCTATTTTTATACATTTTCTTAGGATTTCTTGCGCCAAAAGTATGAAGAACGTACAATTCTTAAAGTAATTCATACCATGATACGACGCGGAGAATTGCAGCATCGTATGCAACGCAAAATGTTGTATCGTTTATGTTAATTTTTATTTCTTTTTAATGTTTATTGTTTTTTACAAAGTTTATCATTTATTAAATATACGTACATACAATTTGAAATTTGACTACAAACTTTTACAAATAAAATTATTTGTCCAATTTGCAATGGCTTAATGTTGTCAATTATACAGTAGTTTACAAATCTGGGGAATTTATTGTGTATTTCGATTCGAATCGCAAAATCGTTCGAAAAAGATTTCCGATACGAAAACTAAATCGTATTGTGTAATACGTTCGAAAGACGTATTCACGTACCGGTGAAACCAAGGGCTCCAAATCTAATTATGTTAAAAATTTGACGAAAACTGCCGCAGTTTTTTGTAAATGTCGAAACTAGTTTAAAAAAGAATTACGTTAACTAGAGTAACAACCAACAAACTAAACAATAGATTGTGTTTTTCATAAATTCAAAATATTTAAGCAAGTTTATTATTACGTAGCTATGTTGTAAGCAGGGGATAAATTACCGCATTCGATATCCAGTAAAATTGATCGTAATTTTCTTAAGATTATGGCATTCGATATCGAGCAAGAAATTTAGTACATTTTATCATAATTTCGATATCGAAATCATTTTTCGATACGATAGCTCATTCGATCACGAATGCGGTAATTTGGCCCCTGTACCAGTATTTTAATTAGCGTATGTTTGTAATATGTGTAATTATTTATTTCTAATTTCGTTATATTTTTAGGTTGCGTTTTTGGGACATTTATTATTATTTAGTTAATAATTTTATGTTTTATTATTTATTTAGTTGGGGAGCTGATTAATTATATTAATGTAGTTATTTTCCTGGTTCTTATATATTTGTTTATATTTTTGTTGTATTAGTAATTTCAAAATAATATTGTGAAAATTATATATGTGTTTTTGTAAAGTTTTCTCCAAAAATCCAGATTTATTATTATACACAAAAATGCTTCGTATGTTTGTTGTAGCTTTCTCGATAAATCCTGGAATTAATCCACTTTGTCTGCATCTTATAAGAAAAGTGGTGGCTGATTTCAAGTTGGCCAATTGTTTGTTATGTTTCGAAAATGTTCTTATTATATTGTTTGTGTTTTTGTCTGATATTCTTGTACAGCGTCATGTTGATACTGCTACGGCGTGCCTCCCGTGTATGTATGATTGTTTTTTATGTGCTATGTAGACCTTTTATATTGTTAAAAATCTTTCTATTTTATTAGTTCGACTTGAGGTCCCTTTTATTAAAAATATAAAAACTCTTGTTCGTTTTTAATTTTTATTATATTTTATTTATTTATATTATATTTTATTTCGACCAACTTTGTTGATCATCTTCAGGGAAGAAATATAATCTAAAAAACATAATTATTATAATTGTAACAATTTTCTTAAAATTATATTAACAAACAATTTACTTAATGTTTAATACAGTGTTGTCCGATGTTAATATCTTAAGTTTCTTTCACTGACTGTTAGCTTTTTTGTTTATTATTATTATTTTTGTATTTGTTTATTGTATGTCTATATATGTGAGCGCAATTATCAGTGTCTGTTTTGTAGCTAAATAGACAGGACTATGACTGTAATTATTTTCCATGATATTGTCATCCACGTGATTAGAAACTTACATAACAATTAAGGAAGTCATGTTTATGATACGCACTAATTGCAAACAAATCGCTCTAATAGTGTTATGGAATAGAAAATACTTGGCCTTCCATCGGTGACTGAAACGCTAAGTTTATGGCAAAGCGAGAATTATCTTCGCTATCACATATTGTCGTGGCACATTAAATTTTTGAAGGTTTTGCTTTCAGTAATAAAGTTATCATTAATTACACCTGGAAACCAGAACACATTTTAAAGACAGCGTTTTGTATCTCTCTTATTTCAGAAAGTAATAAATTTATTATTATTGTAATTTTGAAAATTGCAATCTGTTTGTCATTAAATTTTAGTCAATATATTTGTTGTTTGATATTTGTTTATTCTACAGAATGTGTTTTTATTGAGTAACTAGCTAAAACCCGGTGTGCTTCGCTACCCGTATCATAATGAAATAAAAAGTTTAAAGTTAAACAAATATACCGTATTTGCCGGACGATAAGACGCACCCTGATTTTAGGTAAAATTTTCAGAGTAAAAAGGTGCGTCTTATCGTCCGGCAAATACGGTATTTATTAAGTAATTAAAACCTACAATTTTCCTTTTAAATTAAATCTTATTACATTATCTTATTATGATTTACAATATACAAACAAACAAGCATACATTCACTTTTATATATAGATATTCACTTTTATATATAGATAATGGTTTCAAATGTATACAAATTTTAACATTTACTTAATATTGTTGCTAGTCAGCGCATTGGTGTCCAAATATTAATATTGATAGCTGATATAGCTTTCCCTATATATAATTTGTCATCATATCTATGGGAAGTGCCACGCCCACTATTGATAGTCCGCCCTTTCTTGTCCTTAATATAATATTAATATTGATGGTAGAATAACCATATCATAGATCTTATTGTATACCATATATTTGATTTGATCCTGTACGTAGTTGAACAAGATTGGCGACAGGAGCCCTCCCTGAAGAACTCCTTGTTTGTCAGGTATTCAAGATTGTGAAGTTTCCGAACAACACTACGTTTTGCCTCAAACCCGAATATCACCTATAATCTCTGTGGGAACATCGTCGTTTAAAGTGGAAAACTTTTCTGGTCTTGTGGCGTATGCTAATGATGTCGATAACGCCGATGAATTTCGCCGTTGGCAGCATTGTGCGACCACTCCCTTCAGTGGTAGAGTCCGAAGTAGTTCCTGAGTTGACACCTAAAAACTTATAAAAACACATTAACCTACATTTGTTTGTGCTATTACCATTTATAACCTTGAGCCAGTCCGGTTAACAAAAACATCAAAAACTTATAACTCATCAATCACTAGCCTGATAAAATCATAACGCCATCGCCAATATAAAGGAGTTTGGACGTAGGCCGTAGTCTCCTACTTATCCAGAAAATCCACCGACCTACACATTCGTATAGGAAATCGGACTTCTCGAACTCAACTTCTGAGTCTAATAGCCTACACCAAGATCCAAAATGAGTTTTGTTTGGTACTCCACCACGAGAAATTTATAGGTTATATAACCAAAAGCATTAGCATGTGGTCAATGCAAACTTTGAGAAACCGGAAAGGCGTACATTTCTATTTTATTTAGAATCCCAGATTTTTTGACCATTTTGGAGGAGCTCGAATTTCTCTGGAACGGCTCTGACAATTTTTTGCACGGAAAGCTTTTTATATTCAGTGGGATGTATACTTTCAATTTCCATTGAGTCTATGCCCTGCACTGCCCAGATTCTATTTTATTTAGAATCCCAGATTTTCTGACCATTTTGGAGAAGCTCGACTTTCTCTGGAACGGCTCTGACAATTTTTTGATTTTTATATTCAGTGGGATGTATACTTTCATTTTCCATTGAGTTTATGCGTCAATGATATGTGGTACATATGGTATTGGCATAATTAGGAATGCGTACCAGGAGAAAAGTGGGTGGGACCACACCCCTTTTTAGGAAAATTAAAAATCGTAATATAGTCTTAACTACTGGACCGATCGTCATTAAATTTTCACAATAGCATATTCTTACGAAATAATAAATTCTTGAGTATGTAAGTGGACAAAGGGGCATGGCCTCGCCCACTGAAATGCATATGACGCGCTTCAGTATCCTATGTAGAGGATGGATATCACTTTGAAATTCGTCAAAGCAATCAAGCAACCCGTAAGGCCGTTAATTATTCTGTTGAGTTCTTAAATTCACTCGATGTGCCAGGCTTTCCACCACATGTGCTAAAACTTAAAATTGGAGTGCCAATTAGTTTACTGCGTAATATCGATCACCACGGCTTTCAATGGCACTTGACTTGCAGTAAAAAAACTGAGAAATAAATAATAAATCTATTTGGTTAATAAATTTAATTATTTTTGCAATACGCGCGTTAAAGTGAGAAAAATGATGTGAAGCAACAACATGAAAAATGCGAAGGGTGGAAACTGTAAAAGGGGACTAACTATACAAGGTGAGTGCAGTAGCACAGCTGACTGACTTTGTTTACAATTTACTTATGTCAAAAGTAATACTTTTTTAAGTGTTTTTGACAATAGTACATTTTTTTACACAAACAAACCTGTTGTTTCTGTATTGTGTTGTATTTGTTGCCGATTTGCATTCACCTTGTATAATTACACCATGATGTGCGGCTTATATCACAGAGAATATATATATATAGAGTATATACTCTGTGGCTTATATAATCGACATGAAAAAAACAACTATTTTAACCTTCGCTTTACTAATGCCCACCCGGGTGGGTTTTTAAATTTTTGTTTTCTTATAACTTTTTGTCTTTAGATCAAAAATGACTATGGTGTCGACTCACTGAACAAATTGAAGAGTTTTTTTGTAAAGTCTACTCAAAACAATTTTTTTTCATTGTTTTTATGCATTTTTTGGTGTTTTGTCATTTTTTCTTTGCGGTTTACTAATACCCACCCGGGTGGCCACTATCAGTTTCTCCCTTTATTATATTATTACTAACTTAAAAAGTGAAACAAACACGCTAAGAATTGTTTTTTATTTTATTTTGAATACATTCTAATTTATTAAAGAGTTTTATTATTGATTTTTTATGATGTGAATGGACCGACGCACAGAGGAGTATTTGGCCTGAAAAGCTGGCCAAAAAGGCAAAACTGAATTTTAAGAAATCTTAAGAACTAAGTACGCAGCTCGACAGACAATAATATTTTACATTATATTGTAAATTTTGAAGACTTTTAGTTGCGATTTATAGCTCTGAGACCCTGCTAAAGTCAGGAAAGTGAAGAAATTTATATGAGATTTTAATGTTTTTTTTCGGTTTCTGGATGTTTATATGATATTTTTTTGCGACTAAACGAATAAAGGTTTAACAAAGATTATTTTTTTCGCTGAAAGGTTTGATCAAAAGTAATTTAAAAAAGAAAAAAAAAATTAACATATGTTGAATATTCATGTTGAAACAATTCGTTCAAAAGCTAAAAAAAACAAATTATACACTTTTTTTGCAAAAGAAGAAGTTTTTAAAAGTGAGGTTAGCATGTCTACGAATTATGTTTGATACCACAAAAAAATTTGGAATCTCTAATTTTAGAAACAAAAAAAAAAAGTGTGCGTAAGTTTGCGCCATTATTTTTGACGATTTTTTTAAATTTTCACATTTTTTCTATTTTTGTATATTTTTTCTAATTAAGTCATAAAAGCATGCGCTTGAAAATACTTATAAAGGGTTATTGCACACAATTTTTATCAAACCCGTTTTGCTACTTCGAGAGTCAATAGGAAGTTTACACAAGATTACAGCTATTCCAAATAGTGAAAAAATCTAATGCTGGAACCATTGACGAAAAATTGGATTTTGTGGTCAGAAAATTGAGCGAAATTTCAAAATGTGAAGGGGATGGGGACATATTAGCACTGAAGCAGTGTTTGAAAAATTTCAATATATATTTCAATATTATTAAATAATATAAAATAAATATACTAAAGCCTTTTTTCATAAAAAAATACTGTTTTATAAGAGCCTTACAATTTTGAATTTTTTTTTTTTAATTAGACTGTAAATCATATGTATGTATGTATGTACATACAGTCTGTCAAGAATGAGTTTAAAATCAACATTTGTTAATTGAGTTTTGCGATTTATACCAACTTTTATTCCTTAGGAATGTGGCTTTTAGAAAAATCTTAAAAACTTTAACGTTTTGGTTCTTAAATTTTTTTATTGCATTTTGAAAACAAAAAATTTTACGCATTTTGCATGTATTTTTTTTTCGCCATTAAATTTTTAATAACTCCAAAATAGTAATAGATATAAAATAAATGTGTATGGTTAGTTTAAGCAGAATTTTCCGGTGCATCTTCTGATCCTCCTGCTATTAAAATCGGAGAACACGTTTTCAAGTTATGGCAAAATATATAAGGCAACCCAACGATTTAGGGGGTGAAGTATGCCACGCCTTTAAAAGAAAATCCTTACGTACTAGAGAAAAACGGGAAAAAGATTTGAATTAAGGGCATCAAAATCCATATGGTCCACATACTTTTATTTCTAGGGTAGAGAAAATTTTTTTTTGTTGCGCAGTGTACTTTTGTTGCGCAGTGTAATTTTTTCAAAATCTGAAACTAGACTTTTTATATCATACTACACCTAAAACTATCAAAAAACTAAAACTTTTAATTCAAAAAACACGTTTAATAATTTTGGCCAGCTTTTCAGGCCAAATACTCCTCTGTGCGACGTAACATAATTGGCATTTTGTTTGGCAGACGCTATGTTCAGAATATATTGGTTTTTTACACTTTATGCATATTTGACGTGTATTTCTTCTTTGGTTGTCCTTATAGCACATAAAGCATCTGCCCTTTTGTTTTATGCGGCCAGTTGCATCTCGTTCTGGAATATCATCCGCTTCAAAATCATCATCTTCGCAAGTCCTATCAAGAGGCTTTCATACAGTACCAATAAACATTATAAGAATAGATTCAATGCTGTTCTTATCCTGAATCTTCCAATGATATTTGGATTTCTGGATCTCTCCAAAATAAGTGGAAGACATAGCTCTTCACCCAGGCTCTCAAGGAACTTTTTCTTTTGTGATTGCTTTTTTGAGTTTTCTGTATTATTCTCCTGGTATATGATAAATGTCCCAAGGGCTGACGTATCCAAGATATTGTAGAACATAGCCAAAGGCCAACGCAATGTCGCTCGTTTGGTGTGTATTGTGATAACATTTGGTCCATTGTATCTACTCCTCCTTTAGTGTGGTTATAATAGTGGATAATATCTGGTTTACCTTGTGGACCAGAAACGGCGTTATTGTAGTGCATTGTAGACATCAAAACAACAAATCTATTTTTGGCAGGGACGTAGGAGCACAATATCACATTTTCAGCAAAGCAAATAAGCTTGACCCCACTTCACGAGCTGGTGATGGTTTAAATTCACTAGGAACATACCTTTTGTTTTTTACAGTTCCTACAACAGATATTTTACAATTGGTCAACTCTTTGGCTAATGGCATATATCCAAACAACTGTTCGCCTACGGTTATGAACTCGTGTGGCCTATAATAAGCTCTCAAATTTGAGTTCACCATGACGAAAAGGTCTCTTATAGCCGCTGCATTTTTCCAAAGATCAGAAAGCCGCTCTTGGTTTGACTTATGACAGCCCATTATCAAAGAAATTCCTATTATTATAGGCTTCCAGATACGACGTTTCTTATCAGTATTATCGTCATTCCATTCGCGTACACTTCCACTGCTTTTTTATTTGAAAATCTGCGTAATAAATCTCTGATAGGAGAGCTGAGAATACAGTTGAACGTATCAACGTATCAAATTTCAGTGATGTATATTTGTTGCTTTTTGATTTCTACATAGTAAGAATTGGCAAACACAAATCAAACACTGAATATGTATATCGCTCTCTAAACACAAATGAAATATTTTTATCAATTTTTCGGGAGAAGAAAACAACTCTTGATCGTGGAAAATAAATGTAATGAACAAAACACATAAGGGCGCAACTTTTACGCTAGAGAATATATATTTTAGAAAGAAGTTTTTGAAGCAATTAGAATGAAAATTGTGGGAAAAAGTATTTTTGGAAGTGCAAACCCACCCCGGTGGGTTTCCGTAAACGGTGTACACAAAATTGTTTTGGAATGCGAAGGTTAAACCGCAAACCAACAACTTGTTTTCTTTTACGCACGTGTTTACCATGTGCACAATAAAAGCAAACAAAATAAGTAAATAAAAGAAAGACAAAAATATAGCAAAGTTTCTCTTATTACCAAGTCAATTTTTAACGAATTTTAAAATTTTAAAGAACCACGGACAGAGAATCCACTCAGGAACCTAATTTTGTGGTGCCCACATTATAAATTTTAGTATTTAAAAAAAAAATAAATTCAACATACAAATAAGGTTTCAAATCAAACCTAAAATATTAAGTTTCAATTGAATATTTCCAGTTATTTTAGAGGTTTTTGAATTTTGAAAACGGATTTCAATAGCCTGTAACTAGGGCTATTTGATAAAAGGGAATTTTCCTAATTTGGGCTATTTACAATTGCTCTGATCAGCAAATTTGCTTGTATTCACAAAAAGGTAATTCCCCTAAATTTGTGATATGAACATATTTCGCAAAACTTAAATTTAACCAAAAAATAACAAAAATAAAAAATCAAAATGAATTGCAAGTATTACTGTTCGAAACTTAAGCAACTTCTTTATTATTGTACTTATTTTGTTTACTTTTGCAAATATTAATAATAATTGTTTAACAGTTAATAAAGTTCCGTTACTTTTAGGAATAAAACAAAATATTTTGCTTGATTAATGTAATTTTTAATCAGTTCTTAACAAGCGTAGCCATGGGTCGAACACGTTACGACAAGGCTTTTAAATTTAAAATCGTGAATTTGTTTTTTAAGGGCGAATCCCAAATTTCTGTTGCGATAAATAAATCAATTGTTTCACTCCAAATAAAAAGGTATAAAACAAGTGCAACAGTAGAAGATGTGAATAAAGACGGGAGGAAAAGGAAAACTTCTGAACGAACAGACAGAGAAATCCTACGTCTCTTTAAATTGGAACCGTTTATCAGTTCACAAAAGGTTGTTAACAAGTTTAAACTAAATGTTAGTAACAGTACTGTAAGAAAACGTGCATTGGAAAACAGTCTGAAAAGCTACATGCCGCTCTAAAAGCCCATTCTTAAAAAAAACATCACAAAAAAGGTTTGTGAAATCCCTTTAAATTTTATCGACAATTTTTACAAGTTTATTTAATTTAAAGGCTGGAATTTGCTAAAGCTCACTCTAATTAGATTGTAGAGAAATGGAAACCCGGTTTATTTACTGACATGTCTAAATTTAACTTGTTGAATTCAGAAGGAGTTTGTCACGTTCGTAGACCTAAAGGAAAGCGCTTAGATCCACGTTACACTAAGGGTGCAATCAAGCATGGGGCGGGAAATATGATGGCGTGGGCGTGCCGAATGGGAAATGTCACTTCGATGGGTCTTTCAACATGATAATGACCCGAAGCACTCGTCGCAGTTGGTCAAAGAGTGGCTAGTGGAGTTCGAGTGTTGGCCTGTCCCGCCCGAGTGTTGTCTGAACCCAATAGAGAACCTATTCGGGATTTTTAACCGTAAAGTCGAAACTCGCCTTTTTAAAAACAAACATGAACTCTTTGATACCTTTAAACAAGAGTGGGAATCAATACCAACAACAGTACTTACAAATCTCATAGAATATATGCCAAAAAGATGTGCTGACGTCATAAACAATAAAGATTACCATACAAAGTACTGAAAGTTGCTTAAGTTTCGAACAGCAATACTTGCATTTCGATTTTTTGTTTTTGTTATTTTATTAAGAAGAACAATTCAATTTATTTTGTTATTATTAGAGCTAGTTTCTGGGATAAAGATAATCTAAATTTTTCGCTTAAACCTAGATTAAACTAAAAATTGTGTTTCTCAGTTATTATTTATTTGATATATAATCTAGGTTTAACTGAGCATCATTTATGAGTTAAACCTAGATATAAAATGTCAAAATACAAACAGCTGAAAAATAAAATAAACAATTCAACAATTGAAAAGAAATTTACGAATTTTAACAAAAATTAAAAAAAAGTGATTATTCTAGTGATGATGAGAATTTAAGTGATTCAAACACATATAATAACTTAAATATGTCAATTGTTAGAAAGATACGAACAATAAGGACACGTCCAAATCATTTCTGCATTTATACCGACGCCGAATTCTTTCAAATATTTCGCTTAACAAAACAATCCGCATATAACGTTTTAGAACTAATTGGACCACACATTAAATCCATTTTTTTTAATTTTTTCAAAGTTAAAGAACAGTACGGCAATGCTAACAAAATTGACAGGAGGTAATCCACTACTGAGAAACACAATCAGTAGTTAAATCACGGTAAAATATATTTGAGGTTTAATATAACAGTGTGTTAAGCTGAGTTTAACTGACAAGTAAAAAACTAGCTCTTAGACTGTAAGGACATAGCACAATTATAACAATAAGTATTGTTTTCAATAAATGAAGTTAAAACAAAAATATATGACTTTTTTTACTTCGTCAGGAAAAGTTGCTTAGGTTTCGAACAACACTGTATAATTATTTATTTCAGAGGGTGAGAAATGCAATCAGCATACATACAATAATTTGCTAAAAATTTTGAACACAAGCGTTGACTGCGAACGATGTTTTGCGTCAGCGTCATATGTTGGTAACAAAATTAAATCCAGATGCTCTTTACTTTAGGTGCCTTAATATTTTTAAGAATCTCTTTTAAGATCGAACGATAATATATTATATTGCTTATATTATTTTTCTCTATCTAATTTTCACAGTAATTTTCCAATTATCCTTTCCGATGAAATACCGCACCAAACCGTACACTTGGGTGGGTGTAATTCTCGCTGTTGAACTACTCTCGGATTTTCCGTGGCCCTTTTTTGCTAATTAACGAACCCACTTAATTGGAAATGGGCTTCGTCGCTCATAATTAAGTTATGAATAAAATTATGATTTTCTTCTGCATCTTGCCGGAAAATACTGCACAATCAAGTCGTTGCTGGCAATCTGTCGGTTTCAATTCTTGGACAAGCTGAATCTTGTATGGAAATATTGCTATTGTGTGCAAAATTCTCTGCAGCGACGCTCGTGAGAGGCCAAGTTATGTCGAACGTCTCCTGGTTGATGTTTCTCCATCTTCCCGAATACTCCTCTGTACCAGTTCAATATTGTCATCCGTGTGCAGCGTTCGTCTTCTGCTAGCACCAGGAAGGTTCATTACTGCCCCTTGTTGTCGACAATTTGCAACCAGACGGTTTATTGTTGTCTCTGAGGGTCTAATGCCCGTAATTTTAACAAATAGATAACTCCTAGAGTTTATACCTAATAGTTTTCCTTACCTAACCGGTAAAAAGAATTTGGTAATTTTAACGTTTTTTTTACATACGTGTAACTACCGACTGTATTCGGTAACAAATGTGGTAACATTGGTGTTTGACGTTTAGAATTACATCAATTAATTGCCAAATTTAATTGTTTGCAACGACTCTTTTAGTTTTGTCCAGAAATGTTTGGAAAAGGTGCCAAAAGAAGTGCTAACATCTTGGAGGGGGGAAAACAGCTGATGCACTTTTCTTTGAAAGAAGAAATCTTCTTATAAATTCCAAATCAGTGGAAATTTTAGAATGGTCAATTTTTTCCCTGAATTTGTGTGTTAACCATTGGGAATTTTGTTTTATTATATTTCTCAAAGTTCTTAGTTCTAGAAGTTCTGAATTCATATTTTCTGTAATTGTTTTTAAAATTATTTTACAATTTGAGAAAAAAAATGCTTACCTAAGGATTAACCCGTTACAATCCTTGGTGTAAAATACACTGTTGTTTATCTAGTCGGCAAGGCTACCGGCGTGTTAAAGTTACCAATTTTTATTAACACGGTTGGTATATATGCACTGGTAGATATCTATTCGTTGAAGTTACGGGCATAACCCGCACATTAAAATAACGAAATGCACGCTGAATCAAATCATTGATCTACGAAATACTGAAAAGAAAAAAAAAATTATAATAAGCAATTCAAACCCCTTCGGTAATTTTGGGCCACCCTGTATTATTTACTAATGAATATATGTAGCTAGATTCACAGATTACGAGAACAACATTTGTAATTTTGCAGATAACGATACTAAAATAAACTAAATACATACATATCGTTGGTCTCATGTAGAAAGACCCTAACTCGCTATTTTTTCCAAATTAGTTTCTTTTGCGATTCCAATGCATTTAACGCAAATACACCTCCTCACAAACATTTATTGCAATAGTGTAAAAAATAACGCTTTTATAAGCAGTTGTACAAAAAAGTTACATGTTGAATAATACAGTTTCTATTATGTTTTTACCTTCTCCTGTAAAGTTTCAAATATGCGAGTTAGGGCCTTTCTACATGAGACCATCGATATGTACTATGTATGTGCAATATACAATATAAATAAATACGTTTATTTAACTTATATTTATTGCTGTGTCACTTACAAATAATTTACATTTTAATTAAATAATTTACATTGATTGATTTGTTTTGAATGTACCTATATGCAGTACATACATACATACATACGTATTTATTTGGTTTACATATCGCACCTGTTCAATAAAAGGGTATTAACTCAAAATTTTGAAATTTTTACTTTTTTTTTTTTGATATTTTCTTTTAGTTAGGCTTAAGTTCATTAAATTATTATTACTGAAGAAGGAATTGTTTTACAACTTGAAAAATTTTTATTTTTGATAATTTTTTTTGACTGGGATTCGAACCCGGGTTGTTGCTTAAATTTACATATGTTTCGAGAAACACCTCTTTCTCTCATCAGAATTCTTTGCGTTCTGACCCTTTACTTTTTATTAAAAAACGATACATAATGATCTAGTCTACCCACTGTAAAAATCTCCCATTATTTTGTCTACTCTTTCGTCAAAAAATACCGTGGCATAGTTTTTATGTATTAACAGTTTTTTGTCTCTACTAAAAAATAGAAAATTTTGATTTACTACCCTTTTATTGAACAGGTGCGATATATAATAAGCTTCTAAATACATTTATTTATTAGGAGACCAAGAGCGATATATTCAGCCGTGCTGAATTTATATACGCACCACATTTTGTGTAAAATCATTTATATGGTTCACCCGATTTGGTTAATTTTTGAGGCAAATTTCACATATATTCATGAATTTAAAAGTTCTTAAAAACAAAATGTGTTTAGTTTGGCATATCTTTTGGTAAAATTATTTTTATAGGTTCAACTTATATTAGGGGATAACTTTTTCTAGGTCTACTCGTTTAGGTCACCTTGTTTTGATTGTTTGACATACGGACGGACATCTTATTCTTAAATGTTTGTTTAGGCCGATTTTGTCCTCTTCAATACCAAATATATTCTGATAAGAATAATTTGGCATTCCCTCTTCCCTCTTCATTCAGATAGACGAGCATAGCTAGAATTCGATGAGGTCACAGAACATAAACTTATGTGGGCCCAATATTTCGATATGTTTTATTTTGATTGAATTTTGTGTCAATAGCCTGAATTATATTTGTGTATGTATATTTAAGAGAAAAAATCTTATTCTGGAAAAATTTTTTTTATAAATTTAAAATTTTTTTCATGAAAATGCTACACAACGGAGAACAGAAATATCGAAAATAAAATATAAAGATTTTATTAAAAAAGATCTTAAGCCTGAACAATTAATACTTACTTACTTACTTAACTGGCGTTTTATAACAACCCGTGTGGGTCATTGGCCGAACTTAAAATAGTTTTCCAGGCGCTTCGGTCTTCTGCGCTTCTTCTCCAATTTCTAACATTGAGTTTGGAAATTCCTTCCTGGACTTGATCCTTCCAGCGGAGTTTCGGTCGTCCCCTTTTTCGCCTGCCAACAGGATCATATTCGAACACCTATTTTGCTGGAGCATCTTCATTCATTCGCACAACATGTCCTAGCCAACGAAGTCTTTGTATTTTGACACGTTTTACTATATCAATGTCGGCGTACAGTTCATACAGCTCCCGGTTCGTACGATATCGATATTCTCCACTTACGCAGATTGGTCCATATATCTTCCGAAGAATTTTTCTCTCGAACACACCAAGCGCCGCTTCATCTTGTTGAGTAAGCACCCATGCCACTGCGCCATATATTAACACAGGTACGATAAGCGTAATGTAGAGTTTAAGCTTTGTCTGTCGAGAGAGGGTCATGCTCTTAAATTGTTTGCTTAGCCCAAAATAGCACCTATTACCAAGTACAATTCTTCGTTTTATTTCCAAACTGATGTCGTTTGTTTTATTTATGGCGGAAGCGAGGTATATAAATTCATCTACTACCTCGAAGTTGTAGTTATCAACTTTCACAGATTTAGCTAATCTAGTGGATTCTCTGTTCGTTGAAACCATCAACTTGGTCTTATCTTCATTTACTGCCAAACCCATTTCTGAGAGATCAGTTAAGGCCATCATGCATAGCCTGATCAGCTTTGCAGGTATTCCGAATTCAGACATGGCATCAAACAATTTGCTTTTCATGAGTCTTTTCCAAGATTTGTCGTAGTGTGAAAATCTGGTCTGTGGTTGATTTATTAGGTCTAAAGCCACATTGATAAGGGCCAATTATTTCATTCACCTTAGTTTTTAGTCTTTCACATATTGTACACTACAGTATCTTGTACGCGATCTCAGTAGCAAATGGGCTTTCTCTGCCATCTAGAGCTTAGTAAATTTGCATGCCCCAAGACTATTACTAGAAGAGCACTAACCGACCACAACTGCCAAGGACAGAGATTAAATTTTACTAGCGGCCTAATCTAATCTCTATTAAAGGCGGATCGTCAGCTACCTGAAACAAAAACCACAATTCCCATACATTTCCTGAACACCGAGCTAAGTGGTACCACTACTTTCAATGGATCTGTTGTTGTTTAGCAACAGCACCTAGGACAATTTGGTGGACCGAAATTTGCTGCTCAAACAAACATCAGTCTTTTAACCTACTGCCATTTTCCCCGTTTTGGTTATCAACCACAGCCACTACGTGAAACCCGATTGTCAATTAGTTAAACAGTTAAATTAGCTTCAAGTTTCATTGGGTGTTAAAATCAATGAGACTCTATCCAGTTTCACCATACATATCTCCAGGATTGCATTAGCGTCAAGGGGTGCAGTTAAATTCACATTATAAAAAGAAAGCAAAGCGGCCATTGGATTCCTGGGGATTGTGTACCTCACATTGAAAATTGCCTAAGAATACCTAATGTTATTTACCCTTGTAGGGTTAGCTGGACGATTTTAAAAGTATTTATATCGAGATAATATTTGACACAAAAAATAGTTATATGATGTCATGCCACTAAATTTTTGGATGATTGGTCCATAGTAGGTCATAGTTCCCATATAGCGCCCATTTCTGAAAATCTGTTTTTACATATACATACATATACTGACGGTTTGACCGACTATACTTTCTTACTCGTTTGATTTACATTTACTTAGACATATTTGGATGATTTTTTGAGATATACATATTTTAGAAAGTTCTAACAAGTTTGTCTGACTGTGTCGCTTGAATTTATTTATTTATTGTACAATTACAATTCTGTATTTTACAAATGGACTGACAAATACATACATACGAGTATGCACATTAAAATGCCTTTAACATTGAACACACGATATAAAAATAGATTTCAATAAATGTTTATACGAATATACTTTGAGATTTATTAAAACTGGTAAAGGTGAAATCAATGTGATTCTATATAAACTTTATGAATGTCAATATTTGATTGTTTTATTTATTTTCTATGGGATTGCCAAATTGATTAACTCCATAAAACAAAAAATTTAAATTTATTAAATGCTCTACAAAGTATTTTATGCGCATAAAAAGCATTTAAACAAAAAAATATGCTCTTAAAATATATAAAAAATATGCACTAAAAACACTTTTTATACCCTTCACCTTCTCATGAAGGTGAAGGGTATATGAAAATTTCATCAAAAAAAAACTATCAAACAAAGTGTATTAATATCGTTACGAACAAATTCGTCAACAGATGGAGTGTTTATCGACATACAACTTGTTTAGCATTTGTAGTAGTTTTGATTTATAAACATTTTTGTTATATACTGTTATAAACTTAGCAATATGGCAACATTGAGTTTTAACGACTTTGGCTGAATATTCTAGACACGAACATTCTAGACTTGCAGTCACGAACATTCTAGTATCTTAGTTTCGAACCTTCCAGAAATTATGATTACTGTATAAATAGACTAACGCGGCCAACCAAATGAATCAGTTTATTGTGAGTCATTTTTGTGTAAACATCAAAGTGTTCGAAAACTTTAAACCACCGTTTTTAAAAGGTAAAAACGTAACAATATAATATATATATGTATGTATGTATATACGGTACAAGCTCGGCATTCGCGACTATCCATTATCGCGACGGACCGGTTATCGCGACGGCTTGACTTTTTAAATTCCAAGTTCTATAATCGCGACAATTTACGAAAAACGGGTTCTATTTTCGCGACTTTTATCTGTTTTTTTTTTAAATTTGATTACAATGTCAACAACCATAAAAGGTGAATCCTCGTCTTTTGGTTTTTTAATCTTTTTGGATGATTTTGATCGTGAATTTTGTCAGTTTATTCGTGTCATTTGTTGAATAAATACATTTCTTAATATGGGAAAAGTTTAGGGGTGCCAGACGTACTGTTTTTAGCAGCACGCGTACTGTTTTTTTTTCAACTGTACTGTTTTATGCACAATGCTCAAAACAGTACGCAAATGCACTGTTTTTTTACACGTTGAACTGTTTTTCGTTAAAATCTTATTTATATTAAAATTGAAAAAAATATTAATAAAAAAAAATTTTTGTTCAGTGTATTGCTTTATTAAAAAAAAGGATTTATTTCTCGGGGTTTAATCTACTTTAAAGTTGATTAGGAGATCAGTGTTAATGACTCTAAAGCATTGGTGTCCAAAAAATTTTGTTTGTCCATATGAAATGAATACAACAACAATTGTTTCATGAAATGGACATCATTGCTCTAAAGGCATTTCTAACCATTAAACATTGTAGATTAACATGAAGAATATTAAAAAAACAAATTGGATTTCATAAATATATCGTTGTTTATACAACATATTTAAATACATTTTTCGAAAAGCTGATGGCACATTTAATTTTAAAGTAGTCATGTTATAGAGGGTTAAGATAAAATGTTACTTGGATTTTTTTCAATAAATGAGCTTCTTGATTTTTAAATAATAAATTTCTACACCATGTAAATTGGAACAGCATTAAGCTAGATTTACACGATTGAAGGTATTTTGAAGACTTATCAAAATTTTGAAAATTTATTTTGATGTTCTATTTACACGTTTAAAAAATTTGATCAAAATATTCTTTCAATATATTTCAAAATCTTTTGATAAAAATTTGATCAAAATTTTTTGAAGCTAATTTACACTATTGGTAAACTTTTTATATTGAAAATATGGACGACGACACAATCATCATAGCATCAGCATTTTTACTATTGGAGGAAGAAGTAGCTGATAATAATGCAAAAAAAAGGAACATAGGGTTCGACCTTTTCTTTTGGAAGGTACGTCTCTTTTGGGGAGCGAATGTCACCAGACGATTTTGATTATTTGTTTAACTCGTCACCCCATCAATAGAAAAGGCTCTTGTTCTTGTTTAAAAGATCAAGATCATCGGTAAAACCTAATTTATTAAATAAAAAAACATATCAAAAATAATATCTATTGGTACAGATGCCAGCAACAGAAGAGGAATTGGAGAGTATTTCCCAAAATATAAATAAAATGTGGAATTTTCCCAATGCAATCTGGGCATTAGATAGAAAACACATCAATATTATAGCGCCAGCACATGTATATGTATTGATATGGTTTTGAATCAAAAGAATGAACATGCCGTCAAATTATTTATTGTTATCAATATTGCCAGATGCGATTTTGATGCTCATTTACACGGCATCAATAAAATCTATAAATTTTGAAGAAATTTTGCTGTTTACACGAGTTTAAAGCATTTTAAAGAAAATTTCAAAAATGTAAATCTAGTTTTATTCTTACTAAAATTGAGTTGACATTAAATTAAAAGTTCACTTTTGTATTGTAAATTAATACATATACAGATAAATTTACAAAAACTAATAAATTTAAAACTTTGTATTACAAGCAAAGCAAAAATATTGCAATCTAAAAGGACTTTGATGATATAAAATATACAATTTGTCATTTAAATTGTGTTTTCTATGTACCTTCTTCAAAAACGTTCATAATATATGTTATGATCTCATATTTTTAAGTATTTTTAAAAATTTTTTTGTTGCTTATTAAATTAATATTACAAAAATGTTATTACAGGAATAACATAACTCGTTTTCGATAAAAAATAAAATGTACTGTTTTTTTTAAGTGCACTGTTTTTTTGTATAAGATGTACTGTTTTTCCGTATTTCAAATCTGGCTACCCTAGAAAAGTTCAACATATTTTAAAGCCAACGATTTCTCAAAATTAGATATTTTAAAAAAAATTAAAAGTGGAGATTCCATAAATTCAATTTGCATGAATTACAACAGAAAGTGGCCCTGGCAAACGTTGCACCTTAAAGAAAGCTAGTACCCAAGAATAAAAAAAATTCTTTACAAGTGGTTTGTAAAACAAAGTGAGAAAAATGTTCCAATATCAGCAGCGATTTTGCGATCAAAAGCCAGTCATTTGTATTCCAAAATTTATCAAAGTCATTCAGGTTTCAATGCCAGTGAAGAATGGTTGAAGAAATTTAAGCGTCGACATGGAATTAGATTTTTAAAAATTACGGGCGAGAAATTGCCTTCGAAACCTCATCTTATTGATCCATTTGTACAAGAGTTTAAATATTACGTTGATGAGCATGGGTTGACTCTTAACCAAATCTACAATGCTGACGAATCCGGTTTATATTATAGGATACTTCCAAATCACACTCTTGTCACATGTAATGAGAAAACGGCTCCCGGAAGAAAAATATGTGAAGAGCGAACAACTTTTTTGCCTTGTTCAAATGCGAATGTCACTGAGAAACTGAAGTTGTTAGAAAATCGAAAAACCCACGCGCCTTTAAATGCTTTTTCAACAATCCTCTAATATACAACTCTAGTAATAACGCTTGGATGACATCATTTATATTCAAGGACTAGTTCCATCACGAATTTGTTCCCCACGTAAGTTAATTTCTAGCAATTAGTAAAATTAAGTTCTTCATAATTAAAAATTTTTTAGGTTCGAGAGTTTTTGGCTTCAAAAGGTCTTCCGCAAAAAGCAGTTTTGCTTTTAGATAACGCGACGGCTTAATTAAAGCAATAAATCTACCACCTAATTGCACTGCGCTTATTCTACCGTTAGATCAAAACGCTATCAACTTAGTCAAATTAAATTATAAAAAACAACTGCTCACCCACTTGCTTGGGTGGGTCAGTTATTATATCTGCGAACTCTGAAACAAGTTCAAAATGATTAATATCTTCATTCTGGATGCTGGATCTAAAAATCGTAATGCATTAATTTTTTTTATCATAAATATCAATTCTAGACATTACTTCACTACACAGTTTTTGGTAAAATTTTAATAAATTGCATTTGATCTCAAGTATAGATGCTTCAGAAAGTTTGTCTACACATACATATGCACTATATATCAGTTTCCGCTTCATGGCCAATATAAATGTTCTTTATATCATTGATATACATATGTACAGATAAAGAATTTTTATAGTCAATATTTTCAAAGTTTGTTGTATTTAATTTTTTTTAAATAGTTCTAACAATATGTATGTATATGTTTTGTAGAGGAAAAAAGGAATATGATTTGTGAAGATTCACTTTGGAAAGTTTTGTTTAGTTTGTTCTTGGTATTTACATATATAGTATATGCCACATTTGCAGATCAAAAAACAAAGACAAATGCAATGATCACTTATAACTTTCATATTTCGTTACAAACATTTTAGCTTCTGTACAGATTATTATTAAAATAATAACCTGTCAAAGAAAAGAATACGTGCATAAGCTGATGAAAACTTGAAATCAGTGATGGTATTTTAAAAAGGAGGCAAAAAGGGGCAAAGGTTTGCAAATAGTAGCAGATTTAGAACATTTTAAAAAAGTAGTAGTAGTCAAGCTGATTTTGATATAAAACATTTTACCAATTTACTATATTCGAATATTTTGGTTGGACCTATTTTGCAAATATTACTGCGTAAAATTTTGCTTCGATATCGGTGTTTATAAGACAGATATGCAGGTTAGTATGTTTTGCTTAAAAGATTCTTATGTGGGAGCTATCGGCTATAATAAACCGATTTTCATGGTACGGAGATTTTTATCTATATGAGGATTATTGATGTCGAATTGCAACTTTATAAATATGTTTATAAGACATGTATGCGTATTTAAGTGATTTGATGAAGTGGACTTAATATGGAAGCTATTATCAAATATAGACCGTATTCACAAAATTCATTAGTTAGATGTTAGTACATATACATATGTATGTATATGAGGATTACTAATATCAACTTGATAATAAAGATTTGTATTAAAATGTTTAGATGCCTAATCTAAAAATAAAAACAGAGAAAATAAAAAATTAAGATCATAATTATATGTTTATTTGCATAATTCTCGCAATTCAAACAATTCCAAAAATACTGCTGACTTATTTAAGTTTGAGTTATATTCATTATCTGCAAGCTTCGAATACTTTCAAGACAGACAAACAGACGGATATCGCTATATGGATCGCAAAAATTGCAGACATTATAAACGTTATGATCAGGGCAACCAAAAATATGCAATATAATCATCCTTATTCCAGTTGTCGTCATTGACACTTAACGACGTCGTTTTGTATCGTTTGTGTGGAACGAAATTACCAAAGCATTAAATTCCCTTGGGCCGCCAAGGAGAGATGGAGATGGTTTGCATAAAGTAAGGAAATTATTTAAGGAGTGTAGTATTAAAATATAAAAAAATTGTATTTACAGGTTTGGCGAAACTTAAAATTTAAAGTCAAAAAAAAGTTGATCGCCAACAAAAACCCTTTTCGGTTGAAGTATATATGCTTGTCGTGTTTGTTTGGAGCCAGTATTTTAATGTGGGTCCCATCCACACAACCAATAACACCGGGAAAATCTATTTTTTATTTTTTTTTCAAAAAAATGTAGTTTAGCTTCATTTTTCTCCGCATTGGTCATTTTAAAATTGATTCATTGGGGACAAATTCTGCTTTCTAAGACATCCAATGTTTCAGACAGAATCTTGGAGACGACTGGCTGCGACAGTCCCAAGTTAAAGTCGTTCCCAACACTTAGTTGGTACGACCCCTGGGCTAAAAATCTTAATGTGGCTGCTAATTTTATTGTTTTTGAAACAAATGTTGATCTAATTCCAACACATACTTAAAGGCTGCTTTATTAAGTCTAAAGTAATTTTTAAACCTTTTGAAGAAATAACAAAATAAACATTAGGAAATATATAATTAAATGTTAACACCCACTTTTTATCTGGCAAATTGAAGATGTCGGACTCCTGTCTGATTTGCTTTCTTTGTAGTACTAGGTTTCTTTTATTTTGTTCATCACTCGAATCCGAATTTGATTCACAATTTGATTCGCAAATAAAAAATATTTTTGCACAAAAACATGAAACAAATGAAATATACCACAAAAATTAAAATTTCAATCAAACTGAATATATTTTTTTTCGCATCAAATACCAAAACAAAATAAATCAACTGACAAGTATTAGAGATGTGTTTACAAAAATCGATAAACAGTCGTCATCGTCGCAAGATGTTTATAGAATACCAAATTAGTGTCGATGTGATATCGATGTCGATACGAAGTGATGTCGACTAAACAACGATGACGATAGCGACGACGACAACTGGAATAAGGGTGAATATTTTTTATGTGTCGTATAATCATATCAATACCTTCCCATAAGAATGTATTAAGCAACACTTTTTTCGAAAATTACTTTTTGATGTGGAACTATACTAGAAGTTAAGCGCCACATTTTGGCCTGGGTTTCACTACCCTATCATGGATGCAAAGGAAACTAGAGAGATAATCAAATTGTATCAACCGCCAAGTTTTCTCACTGGAATAATGTTGCTCCCTGAAATTTGTATTATCCGCCAAAGAAATTATGCTAAGCGACACAAAAATTTTGTTAGATGTCGCTTAATTTAACCGAAATTGTCGCTTAGCATACTCATCCAACTATAACTTGATCCATTTTTGTCGCTTATAACACTCCAGATTAAGATTGTCGTTGAGTTTAAATAAGTTTTCTATGAAGTACGCTACTGCTTTTTTGAATAAGGTAAGTAGGCTTTGGTTTTGTCTTGAGTTATTTTGTTCCTTTTATTCTCATCAGTTGTTATCGTACTTTTTTCGGTGAGGGGTTAGTTCATCGTTTCGTGGTATTTTAGTGGAACTATTTATAATTTTACCATGAATGAAAATTTGCCAGTTCCCTCTGGATTGCAAAAGCCAATTTTGTTTCATTCTAGAGGTAGACAAGTGGTTGAATTAGCAAAACAATCTAATGAAGAAATAAAAGTAAGTAAACAAGCTCCTTGCTTCTTGATACATGTTTATATTTTGAGGTAGGTGAGATAAATACAATTATGAATTTTGTTTTAGCTTAATCATTTTGAAAAAACAAATTGTACTACGGGCAGAAGGAGTTTGTCTGCACCATCTGAATCTGGGTATGAGTGTGATTAGTGCTGGCAAATTCTACTACTTTCCATTATCAATAATATTTAATACTTTTCATTTGGGTACTCGGTACTACTCGATACTTTTAACGGCTTCTTTGAAACTGTAACGCATAGTTTTTATCTGTAAATTGAAGTAGTTTCTTCAAAAATAAAAATAGATTTTCAACTATTATTGGTTTTGTATGTCTTTTATTATTAAATCGAAAATAAATATAAACCTAAGTTTTAATTCAACGTTAACAACAACTTAAGAAATAATAGACAGCTTTATTTCGGCGGTTGGTTTAATTTTGTAGCTTACAGATTGTTGACTTTTTATACAGTGATGTATTTTTATGCACTATTTTACCCACTCAACTTGTTTTAAAATACAACTCAGAAAGTATGGAGTAACTACTTTTGAGTATTGAGTATCAAAAAAAAGGGCAAATACTCGATACTCGGTACCCATTACTCAATACTTTGCCAGCACTAAGTGTGATCCGTTTGAAATGCCGATGAAATAGAACAACGCCAAAAAGTAAACATGAATCCAAAGCCACAAGTCATGGCCATTGAGGTATGTGACCAGTGGTTGGGGTAAAATCGAAAAGAGCTCGTGTTGAGAAAAAAACAAAAATCTGTGCAAAGAAATTCATGCAAGAGCTGCCAAAACAAATGTTCAACCATATTAAGTGAGTCGCAAAGGCAAGAAGTTTTTGACTTTTATTGGAAACTTAACATTTCAAGTAGAGTTGTGACATATCCCCATGAAAAAACAACAGTTTTAAATACATCGGAAACAGACAAAAGGGGTGCAGCAGCTACGTTCAATGCTACGTCCGCTGATTTAAAAGAACCCGTTTGCACTTTTACCCAAGAGTTTCATCCCACTATTACCGTTCTAGGACCAATAGAACTTACTTGCCCACCGAGTGTTTTAGTATTTCTAACCTTTACAATAAATTCAAGGAAATCCAAGTGGAACAGGGTATAAATTTTGTCTCCGAAAAATTATTTCGCGGAATTTTCAAAACGTACAACATTGGCATCCATGTTCCCAGAAAAGATAAGTGTACCTTTTACGAATCCTATAAGGACCGTGAACTGGATGAAACACACAAATTAAAAGTGACAAAACATTCTCAACAGAAAGAGACGAGCCATAAACTGTTTATGGAAGATCAAGAAAAAGCCAAGAGTTCATCATCATTTGTTTGTGCTAGTTTTGACCTGCAAAAAGTTCTAAACGTTACACATACGCAGAGAATGCTATTTTATTTTTCGAGAAAATACTCGTTTTATAACTTTCCATATAATTGAAAAAAATCTATTCATATTTGTGCTATTCATTTTGTGTATGAGAAGAATATATATTTAAAAATAACAATTATTTTGCTTCCAAAACCGTTTGAATTTCAAAAATCGGTTAATAAATAAAAAAGTTATAAATGTTTAAAAGTAGCAGCCTTAAAAAAATTTTTTTGGTCCATAACTCGGGAATTTGGAGGTATATTAAAACTTTTAAGCCCGGATTCGTAACATACTCACCAGCACCTTTAACACACACTAGGTCATTTCAGAAATGCTTTTCGAGTGTTATTAATTATCTTAAAATTTCCGTCTTGATCTCTAAGTGTAATTTTTTAATTTTTGTTTTTGAAATAAATGTTTTTTACTTTTTATATAGATTTTTATTTATGTATTTTATTATTTAACAGAAAAAATAAAAAATGAATTAAACGACCCAATTTATTTCAAACCTTTATTTTTTGTGTCCATGTCAATGTTTTAAGCGCCATTTACCATTGTATCAAGCGCCAATGTCTTTTTTTTTTTTTTTTTTGCAGCTTTTATTTATTTATTGAATCTTCATATCATGAACTGACAATAAGTTTTCAAATCTTAATACTAAAACGAAAATAATAAGCCCAGCCAGTGCTAGACAAACATTTTTATGATACTAAAAAAATTTTATATCAACTGATCAAGTCATCTGTTTTGCGCTTGAGTTAAAGCAAGGGTATCCCTCCTTCTTAACCGACTGTGACCACTAAAGTTAAGAATGTCTCGTGCAAGTGGGTTTGGATGGTGTTCAAGTTTGCTGACGTACTTTGACGCATATTTTGTAAATTCGACTTTTACTAATGGCACGCCTAGATCTTTGTGGATTCGAGAATTTTTAACATACCATGGAGCTGCAGTAATTATACGTAGAATTTTATTTTGACCCCTTTGAATTTTTGCAATGTTTGATGCTGAGGCAGTACCTCATAATTGAATTCCATAACACCAGATTGGCTTTAGTATTGCATTGTATAACAATAGTTTGCAATCCAACTTTAATGTAGAATTTCTGCCAATTAGCCAATTAAGTTGCACTGCTTTTAATCTCATCTGAGTAAGTTTTGCGTCGATATGACACTTCCAAGTTAAACGACGATCGAGGTGGATTCCGAGGTATTTGACTTCATTATGTTGAGGAATAATTTGATTATTTATTCTGATGGACGAGCAGGTATCTTTTCGCAATGTGAAAGTTATATGAATGCATTTCTGTTCGTTAACCCTGATTTTCCAAAGCTCAAGCCAATTCTCTAGTTTATAGACATATTTCTGCAAGTTCTGTGATGCTATTTGATGGTCCTTATGAACGCTAATAAAGGCTGTATCGTCTGCAAAAGTTGAAGTATGTATTATGGGGTCTGACGGCATATCGGATGCATAAATCAAATATAAAGTTGGAACCAGTATGCTACCCTGGGGTACTCCTGCTTCAATTGGCTGAGCGGGGCTTAAAAAATCGCCTTCGTTGATTGTAAATTTGCGACCATATAAATAACTTTTCATAAGTTTGTGGTTGTTAGCAGGCAGAGTTAATTTCATTTTATGCATTAAACCTTCATGCCAGACTTTGTCGAACGCTTGGGAAACATCAATGAAAAGCGCGGAAAAGTATTTTTTCTCTTCAAACGACCGTCTTATAACATTTACCAATCTGTGTAATTGTTCGATGGTACTGTGTTTAGCTCTTAACCCGAATTGGTGATTTGGGATACATTGAGTGTCGTTCAGAATTGGAATCAACTTAGCCATTAATAATTTTTCAAACAGTTTTGAAATTGTCGGCAGTAGACTAATTGGCCTATATGACTCTACTTTAGTGGGGTCCTTCCCTGGCTTAGGAATCATGGTAATCATAGATACCTTCCAATCTGCAGGATAGTATTCTAGGCGTAAAATAGCATTGAAAATAAATAGGATAATTTTTCTACCTACACGAAGTAACTCCACAAGCATTTTGTTGCTGATTTTATACATACCTGGAGCTTTTTTAAGATTCAGAGTACCAATAGCACTTTGAACATCATTAAAGCTAAGTCTTAGAGGTACAGGAGGTCTAATAACCAGTGGTGGCAAAACAGATGCATTATTTGAGTTGTTTATAGTAAACACATTTCTCAAATGGTTAACAAATAATGTCCCTTTCTCGGAATCATTTCTAGCCCAGTCACCAGTCGGATTTCCCAAAGGAGGTTTTCCTCTAACTGGTCTTTTTAAACCTCTTGCCGCCCTCCATAACGAGTAGTGAGATTGTGGGGTACTATCAAGACCCTCCAAGTAAGATCTACGTGAGGCCGTTCTTTGGGTTTCTAAGAAATGTCTTAGTATATCTCTGCATACCCGTAGCCTAGCTTTCAGTTGAGGAGACCTGTGAATTTGCCAATCTCTTCTAACTCTTCTTTTTTCTGACAGGAGATGATTGAGTTCAGCGAAATAAGTTCTGTTTTTCCCACTTCTGCACTCAACGTCATATATGGAGGCGTGATGTACAGCTCTTCGTATGTCCTCAGTAAACTTGCAAATCGACCCATTAATATCCTCGGTAGTTCTCAACACAACATTTTCCGTGCAGTGGGAACTTAAATACTTTTTATACTTTATCCAACTTACTCTGGTTTTAGATATGTCCCGAAATGGAGAGCCATTCCCTTGAAGGAAACGCATTGAAATAATAGTAGGAGAGTGATCTGAAGACAAGTCTAATGAAGGCTCCACTTGTATCGATTCTACAGGGATATTTTTCACTACTCCGAAGTCAATAACATCGGGAATCTTCCGTCGGTCCGTCGGCCAGTAGGTGGGATGCCCGCTTGAGAGTACATCTAATCCCATTTTGGCAATGGTGTTGAAGAGTTCACGACCCTTCGGGGTCACCAGACGTGAACCCCAAAAAGTGTGTTTGGCGTTAAAGTCACCAGCAACTAAAAATCTAGCTCCAAGGGAATTGAAGAAGCTGTAGTATTGGTGTTCTTTTATTGAAAATCGAGGCGGCGAATAAATTGATGATAAAACAAAATTGTATTGACAGAATTCAATGCAAATGTTTGTTGCTTGTAGGTAATCCTCACATATGTTGTTCATTAAATAATGTTTTATTCTGTTCTTTATAAGAATTGCTCTTCCGCGAGCATGTGGAGGATCTTTAGTATCATATAACACGTAGCCATTAATTTTGAAGTACGCTGTCTCCGTCAAGTGAGTTTCAGCAATCATCATGACATCAATCTGCTTATCCATCAGGAAGTGTTCCAGTTCGTTTTTATGTTGGCGGAGGCCGTTCGCATTCCAAAAACAAATTTTTAAACAAATCATTTCTTTAAAATGGCTTGTAAAATAGTGGATTGTATTTTCAGCATTTCCTGCATCATAGATGTCATAGTGGTCGTAAAAGTGTTCATGGTTTGGACAAGTGTCTGCAATGTAGTCTCTAGAGTGTTAATATTAGGCTCGTAATATTGTGATTTAGGTGCCTGCTCCAAACCTGGCATATTAGATTTAACCACGTTAGCGTAAGAAACTTGTCTAGAACTAGGCGCGTTTACATGACTAGTGGACCGTAACAATTGCGGGAAATTGTCACTCGATGCCAAAATAGGCTGTTGACGATGATCAGGTAATACTGACGTCTTGTTGGTTCTTATGCCTTTCAAATGAGTGTAAATTGGACAACCTCTATAATTTGCGGTATGATTACCTCCGCAGTTACTGCATTTTTTGATTTTTGAATCAGTTTTCGACTTATCGCATTGAGCAGTTGCATGTAGCTCCCCACACGCAACACAAACTGACGGCAATTTACAATACGCCTTGGTGTGACCAAATTCTTGACAGTTGAGACACTGGACGGGTCCCTAATGCTTATGTGGTTCTTCCACGGTGATTCTACGATGCAGAAGGTAAATCAGATTGTAGATGGGATGGGACTCGTTTTTTCTTTAAGACAACATCTCCAGGTTCCAATACTACCCTGAACATGGGCTGAGGGATCTTTTCACGGTTTCTAATATTCACTACGCTCTTGATTTTGAACCCTTTGTCCATTAAACCGGTTTTTATCTCCGCAGGATCAACACGTGGGTCTATACCCTTTAGAACGACTTGGAGTCCTTTTGCGCTTTTCAGCTGGTAGGTATAGAAATCCCTACTCTCCCTCTCCAACTGGTTGAACAATTTTCGAAAATCATCTTCCTTTTTCACTTGAATTTTGGTTTCGCTGATATTTCCATGTTTAATTGATGTTACGCTAAACATATTTTCACCTATTATCGAAACAATTCCTTGTACCAATTTACTGGAAGTGGGCTCTCTCAGATAAATTGGTGGGGGCTTAAACGTCTTCTTAGGAAGTTCTGGCTCATCCGTCTGGAGGAGAGCAAACCTATTTTGATCATTACTCACGGTCTTAGGAGCTTTTGAATTTGATGACACTTGAGCAGATGTCGGGCTCCTCTGTCGCTTAAGAACTGTGACGTATTTATCCATACCTACTTGTTTTCTAGGTTTGACTGCACTATTTGATGTAGAAGGTGTTGATGTTCCTTCATCTGTTGAAATCACTATATTGGGCGAACAGGAACGACGCCGTTCCACGGCTCTTGCAGTGACAAGATTCTCCACAGATTTTTTTTAAGGATTCTTCCTCAGAGACCCATATAGTTTTTCTAGTTGAGCTAAGCTCTTTCTCAGAATTACATCTGAGAGGAACACTCATACAATGTCTTGACCACGAAAATGTACTAAGCGACAAAAACTTTTTATCTGATTAAAATTTTGGTTTTGCAATGTTTTAGAAATGTCGCTTAATACATTCTTATGGAAAGGTATCGATATGTATGAGTTATACTATGTTTCCACGGTACATGCTTCGCTCTCTATTCATGCTTCACACCCCAATCATGAGCGAAACAACTTGCTTCACCATACAAAATTTAAGAGCAAATCAAGTAGATTCATATTGAATCTACTTGCGAAGCACAAAAAATTGCACTCTTCTCTTATATTTATCGCAAGTTTATCTGCACTAGCTGTAAAAATTTAACATTATTGTAAACAAAGCAAATTATTTTCTTGTTGCTGGAAGTAAAGAATGTATGTTTTTTTTTTCAAATAAGCTAACTAATTTCCACTCACTTTTGTTTGTCCATTAAAAAAAATTATTTTCCACAAATTGTAAATTCTGTTTTTTTATTCTGTTTGTTTATTAAAAACAACTGTCAAATCGAATCAAGTTTTTTGGTCATGTAAACAGCATGATTCATAAACATGATCCAGAGAGCGAAGCAGGTGATTCAAGTCGTCGTGGAAACATAGTATTAGTTCCTTATCCAGCTTATATATACCCAGCGGCGAAAAGAAGTAGTAAACAGGCCTTCTGGAAGGCTTTATTTAGCAGACACAAGGCCTTATTGCCCCATTCCGTACTTATAAATTTTTTTACACACGATGTCCTAGCCAGCCAATGCCTTCTGCTTCACTTTCTTCAACAGGCCTGTTTAGAGACCTTCTTCATTTTCATTAAAATTTTTTATTTTTCTAATTGTTTTATAGGTGCATTTTAGTTTTTTTATAATAAAAAAAATAACACTACCACGTCAAAATCTTACAGAACACACAACCGCTTTGTTACAGAATTTAAGCCAGGAGTGCCCAAGCCCTATACTCTTGGTGCTCTTTTGTATTTGTAAAAACTCTTAGCTATAGGCTGCGTTTTGTATACTCATTACAGCACTAAGCACTAGCAATACGAAATACACAAACAACTTTGCCTTATTTGTTTTTTTTTGTCGTACTTCACTCTATACACGCAAGCGCAAAGCAACAACACTTTCGTATGCTGTACTGGTAAACATTGGTGACTGCGATCAGCGTTACCGTTGGGAAATTTGAGAAAGTCGCACAAAAAGGGGATTGCTTAAAAATAAGTCGCTGAAAAAGGGATTAAAAAGAGGCACCACTTTTAAAAAGATGGAAAATAAACAAAACAAAAATAAAAAATGTTTTTTTTTTCATTTAAATGTTGTATATGATGTATGCAGTGCTGATATTCAGCCGGTTCGGACCGGTTCGCTCGAACCGGTTGTTAAAATTTTAAAAATTTTGCGAACCGGTTGTTGCATATTCACCCTTCTCGTGAATAAAAATTCCATATGAAATTTGTTGGGGTGATTATGATTTTGTTTTAACGGTTTTATATAATGTGTATTTATCAAGGTGATTAGTCTCGGCAACAAACACAATATTGTTCAGTTGTTCATTGTCCAAACGTCCAAACAAATGATTTTATTTTGGTCATATATTGGATTCTTGGATGATGATGTTTTCGATAGCGTTTTCTTCAATCTTTTGAGAAAAAAATAAAGCAATTTTTTTGACTTTTATTTTGCAAAATCAAAACTATTTTTTATTAAACAAAAGTTTATATCATTTCCTTCAAGAGGCTTGTGGTCTGTTACTGGAATGCGACTTTAAAATTTTCGCTATTTTTATCAAAATTTGGCAAAAATTTAATTTTTTAAGCGAACCGGTTGTTAATTGTTTCGAATATCACCACTGGATGTATGTGTACATATACATACATATTTTCAACAATTTATTAATTTCTTAACATAAGTTTCATATAATAAAAAAAAACTAATATGTATCAAGTAAAACAAAAAAAAGGTACACAAAAAGTGGCAAGGCATCTGTAAAAGGATCAAATTGCGACTTTAGTCGCAACAACGGGCCGACTGCGAATGTCAATGTAGATTTTGTTTTTGTTTAAAGTATCCCTGCCAACATTTTCTATTGCGGAAGTGACTCAGAAGTGACGCTAAGAAGTTGAAACTCATCTTCTGCGATACCATTTTCTGATCGTAGAAGTGTCTTCCGTATTGAGAAGTTGTACCCCCCGGAAGTAACTTCCAGAAGTCACTTCAGCGTAACTTCAAGAAGTCACTTCAGCGTAACTTCCAGAAGTTATTTTCTTCGCCTCTCTTTTGCTTTTGATTTTTGTTTGCCTTTACAGATAATACACTCATATTGATTATGGGATAACAAATATGTAAAAACTACAACAATAACAATAACAAATCGAAACCACACTTTACCACTGACCGACCAGAGCAAATGACAAAATAAAACTAATTTCTATGATGTCGAAAACTTCTTTTTTGCATTCTTGTCATTTCATTTATAACGGGACATGTCATTTTCGGCTGGTGTTGTAAACAACAATCTTCCCAACATCGTCTGGATGACTAAAAGACGACTGCAATGTAAATTGTTATTGTTATCTTCCAATTAACGTCTGGAAGTGAGTAAGACGTAACGCCTTTGACGATGGACGATGAAAGAAACTTCCAATTGCTGGCAGGGATGATACCGTTTAAAAAAGTGTATTGTTTCTTTATATGTATTGGCTTTTACACCAAAAAATACTAAATAAAAATTAGTTTTTATTTAAATGTATTGGTGTTTGCTCTTGCATAAGCAACTTTTGGGCACTCCTGATTTAAGCAAAACTATTTTTAGTTTAGTTCTTGTTTTTTTCTTTTCACATTTTGCATTTTAGTTTTTGTGTTTGTTGTTTTGTCTTTGGAATGTGATTTTATAACGGGACATTAACGTATGTATACAATCACCCCTATTCTGAGTTTCGATTACGTCTTCGCATTCAGTTATGCTGCGATCGAAAATTGGTATTCCAAACAAAAACTGAACCGAAAGAACAAGAAGAAGACAACAATGTTTCAAAACCAATTTGTTACTACGAAATGTGGAATAGAAACAAAGAAATGAGCAAATTTGTTACTACATATTTTAATAAACAAAAGTCACAACAAACAATAAAAATCTTCTATATATATAAAATTCAATGTATGTATGTATGTATGTATGTAACGTATAGACTCCAAAACGGCTGAGCCGATTTTGATGAAATTTTCACAGCATGTTACTGTGACTCTGGAAGGAATAATAGGCTATATGAAGTTTTGATTGTACACACAGGGGTGGCACCGCCCATATAACCCAAATATTTAAATCGCCATATTTTGGGCATTTTTTGACCTACGTCAATGATATGTCGTACATATGGAATTGGCATAATTAGGAATACATACCAGGAGAAAAGTGGGTGAGACCACGCCCCTTTTTAGGAAAATTAAAAATCGTAATATAGTCTTAACTACTGGACCGATCGTCATTAAATTTTCACAATAGGATATTCTTACGAAATAATAAATTCTTGACTATGTAAGTGGACAAAGGGGCATGGTCTCGCCTAAAGCATTGCAATAAATACATTAAAATTAAATAAATAAATGTTTGTAAATATATAAATACGTTTTATTTTATTTTATGACGAGGGGGGGGGGGTAGCAAAGCACACCGGGTTTAGCTAGTAGGAAAATAAAAAAATTTTGTGATTAATAAGGAAAAATAATATAAATAAAATAATACAAAAGACTGGTGAATTAATAATAATAAAAAGGTAATCATTTTTGTTTGCAAAATATTTAAGTGCTAAGAATCCTGTCAAGCCGGAGGTGGTATTTTTAGTTTTTGTATTTGAAGGAGAAATGGAATCCATAGCAGTGGCTTTATTGGTGGAAGAGGAGAACAACGTGACTCAGAACACAGAGGTAAGGCTTGAAAAGAAAATACCTGAACTTCCTCCTTGGATCGTTTATGGTAGCCGCAAGCAATATCCTGTTTTGTTGACATTAAACTTGACAGCTTTTTGCATTGCTCTGATGTCGTTGCTTTTGACCTGGAAAAATAAATAGGCTGCTTTCCTGTTTGTAGTGACAGTAATTCAAAACTCCTTCGTTCTACCATTACATATTTGTTTAACCATGTTCTTTGTTGCTGCATATCACCTCTTGATTGGCCGTACAACAAAAATTTATATAAATCAATAAAAAACTACCTGAAATTTTAATTAAATTAAACACTTTTTAGGTTTATAAAAAGAGTAATCGAAAATATTCCGTTGCTAAAATATAAGCGTAGAAAAACGTAATTCAGAATACCTACAATTGAAAGAAACGTAGCGGAATCGAAACTCTGAATACCAAATTTGCCAAACGGAGAAAATTTCGATTCGAATCGAAAGTCAGAATAGGGGTGAATGTATACACATAATAAAAAACAACCTAGAAGGGAGTAGGTAGGCCTTTCATAAGGCCTTCCTGAGAAGGCAAGCGAGCATGAGTACTGGATCTAAAAGACGGTCTAGGAAGGCCTTACAGAAGGCCTCAAAAATTTCGCCGCTGGGTACATATGTACATACATATGTACATATTCTACAAATTGAAGCATGAAACATGTTATTAGTACAAAGCCTGCTAATTACAGCATATGTTTGGGTGTTTAGCTTTTTGTACCATATTCTTACCAATATTTTAATAATATTCATCACAATGGAAATTGAATTTTTGACAATTTTCACAGGAAGATTAATTTCTGGATTTAAATTTAATCTGAAGTACACAGAAATATCATTAATTAAAAAAAATTTATGAATATTTAAAATCTGAGAACATTTCTTAAAAAGATGTCTTTAAGAAAATGTATTATTTATAAAATTTTTCATAAAACGATAGAACCTTAGAACACTTTTGCTTTCAAGCCACATACAAATTTATATTTTTGAATTATTTATATGATTTATATTTTTTTTATTTTTTTAATGGATGAAGTCATTGTGTGCAAATGTGCCCCCCATACGGGGTAGCTTTGAACTAGGCTGGAGCAGTTTTGAACGGCAATTTTTTCTTGTAGCGCTTATGTCCAGAAATAACATAAACAGTTATATTTTTTATATATATAATAAATTCGATTTATGTATTAAGAAAAACATAAACATTAACAATTAAAAAATAAAAAAAAATTCAGATCAAAAATAAGTTTTATATTATTAAAACGGAAAGGACCTGCTATTTCAGGTGACATTACATTTTCCTTTAAAGCATCATGATCAGCATTGGATTCGTCATTTTCAGAAAAAAAGAGAATCAACAATGTTTGGTACTTCGGTTGATAAATTAACATGTTCAAAGGTGCCCCCTTTTTCTTTGTTCAAACCTGAACTGGCATGCCGCCATTTCACGGAAATTTATAATAAATATTTTTTTTACATAAATATCAAACAGCGTAACTTAATTTTGTTTGAAATGAATTTTGGACTGCAATAAGTTTCTTTCACGAAAGAAAACGATCACTGAATACTTCTTACACTCTTACAAAAAAAAAATAAAAAAATTTACAATGGCACTGCGAAAACTTGTTCACCCAACTACATTCGGTCGACGACTGAAAAAACTAGCAAAAGTTGTTAACGTTGCTAGAAAACAAGGCTGCCATGTGAAAAATTCGGTTAAGGGTATAAACGTGCCCCCCTCTCCCCTACACCAACACCTCTTTGCGACGTTTCGTTTTGCGTTTTTTTCGAAGTTGCGGCGCTGCTTAATTAGTACTAAGTTTTTGATGATCGAAATGGAGTCCTTTCTCCTCTTTGGATTGAAAAACAAGTTGCGCAGATAACACCATTAAGTAAAATGGTATTTCAGACAAAAGCAAAAAGCTTATTTGATGACATAAAAAGTAAAGCATTATCCAATGATAATGCTAGTGGTAGTAAAACAGACAATTCTACAAGGAAATTTATTTGATGTTAAAAAAAGCTGTTCAGCATCAAACATTGGACTATTTTTTGTGAAAGAAAGCCGACGACTTAGTATTTTCATAACCCTAGAACCTGGGGCCAAATTACCGCATTCGTCATCGAATGAGCCATCGTATGAAAAATGATTTCGATATCGAAATTATGATAAAATGTACTAAATTTCTTGCTCGATATCGAATGCCATAATCTCAAATAAGAAAATTACGATAAATTTTGATAAATTTTACTCGATATCGAATGCGGTAATTTGGCCCAGGGTCATGATTTGCTATAGAAACTCTTAATTCACTTTGAGTCGTGTTTTTTTTTTTTGAAAATGCAGTAATTCGATTTTTCTGAACATGAGGATTATTTGTCCCGAATATTTAAGTTTAACCTGATAACGATTTTTATAACAGATTGGGTATTATTGCTAAAAAAATTATATAAAAAACAAACACAATATAATATCCTCGACCAAGTAAAAAACTGTTTTTCAGAAATGGGAGCTATGACATATTATGTACCGATCATCATAAAATTATTTGCATTAAATTTTATCTCTATATCATACCTACGTAAGTGTACTCGTATATTGAAGATATGAAACTATTTGTGTTGAGTTTTATTTACATACGAAAACTTTTAACAGACTTCTGGTCGTTAAGTGATTTTCGAAAGTGGGCGTTATAAGAGAGCTATGACAAATTATGCACCGATTATCATATATGTGTTCGAATTTTATGTGGATACCAATATTTTGAAGACATTTACGATTCTGTGTAATTTTTGGAAAGGGAAATGGGAACTATGATCAATTATTATTTGTGGCAAAATTAGTTTGGATACGACTATAAATCAAACATTTATGACCGATAAAGTCCCATTTCAGGAGGACATTTGTATGGGGATTTAGTGAAATATTTTACCGATTTCAAGAAATTTCAATCCCAATCGTCTTTGGACAATATCCTAGAATGTCTTAGAAATATCTTCAAAATTGCGTTCTGAACTTTGCGCACAAAATGACATCGTTAAATCGTTCAGAAATCGATTATGAGTCAATATATCCTCATGTAGGGTACTCGTATACATTTACCATTTTATGTTTAATAGTTGAAGTTTGGATTTAAGTTTTATTTTCTGTTTCTGAAAGCTTACTAAATATAACAATTGCTTTTATATAATTTATTTGCTCGGTATAAAATTCCATAGACATGCAAAAAAAACAAAATTATTCCATGTTGAAATACATATGCATGTATATAGGTACATATGTATGTATGTACCTAGTGTATGTACGTACTTATTAATAGTTCGAATGCATATTGTGTAATAACAAATTGTAAATATTTATGCATTATATGCTTTCTTTATTTTTATACATTTTATAATTGTGTACTTAGTTTTTCTATTTCTAGAAAAATAAATATGTATGTTGCTATTCAAGTCCGAACTATTCTATATAGAATTTAGGTTTTTTTTTATACGCACTACTAAAATGATAGGGGGTATATTGCGTTTGTCAATGCGTTTGTAACACATCGAAATAATTGTCGTAGAATTAAAAAGTCTATATATTCTGGGACCTTATAAAATTCTAAGCTGATCTGGCCATGTCCGTCTGTTGTTGGCACTATAGAGCTTCGAAAAAAGACATATAACAATGAAATTTTTACCAAAAATTCTTTGATGCATCGAAATGATTGGTATAGAAAATGATTGTATAGAAAATAGGATCTGAGTTATATGTAGATCAAAGTTTCAGACTACCTCGACATTTTTCAGTTATTTTTTATATTTTCTTCAAATATAATGCAGATAATATCATGAAATTTTGCACACTTTATATTTATTTTAGAAAGAAAATGGTAGGAATCGGTCTACGATTTCTCATAGCCCCCATACAAATGTCTTCCCGGAATATATAGAAAAGTCGTATCCATACAAAATTCTGCAATAATAAGTATCATGAAAAGTGAAATCTCAAAACGATATAGCCTCCATATAAAGTCGAATTCTGAAAATCACAAAAATGTGCATAAATCTCTTATTAGCATCACCAGCAAGTTTAAATTTGACGCAAATAGTCCATACATATATAAAAATCGTCAATCTCTCGTATTTAATCGTAGCCCCCATATAAAGTCCAGTTCCAGAAATCACTTAAATGGGCATAATAAATCTCTTCTAAAAACCACTATTCATTCTTGAACTATTCCGGTTGGAATTCAACACCAATAGTCCATATGTATATATAAATCGTCGTACATAATTTCATGCTGAACGGTTCATAATAGGTCAGAGCTATGACCTATGAGGACTACTTTCAAAAAATTCATTAACCTACATAAACATCCATATCGAACCGAAATTTTACACAGATCAGTTAAAAATATGTAAAAATTATATTATTGACTTTAGTAAAAGTTGGTCCATAATTGGGCATAGCTCTCTTACAAGATCCACTTTCGAGAATAGCCACAGGGATAATTTTGATGTTTCAAAAATACAAAATCAGTTGGCTATGGCTTTTTGGTACTTAATTTATTGTGTGTTAAAGTAAATCGCTTTATGTTACACACATTCGGCATAAACTCTACATTGAAACTGGATTGCAAACTTTTGTTGTACAATGCAATATTAAAGCCAATCTGGTGCTATGGAATTCAATTATGGGGTACTGCCTCAGCATCCAACATTGAAAAAATTCAAAGGGGTCAAAATAAAATTCTACGTATAATTACTGCAGCACCATGGTATGTTAAAAATTCTCGAATCCACAAAGATCTAGCCGTGCCATTAGTAAAAGTCGAATTTACAAAATATGCGTCAAAGTACGTCAGCAAACTTGAACACCATCCAAACCCACTTGCAAGAGACATCCTTAACTTTAGTGGCCACAATCGGTTGAGAAGGAGGGATACCCTTGCTTTAACTCAAGCGCAAAACAGATGACTGGATCAGTTGATGTGAAATTTTTTTAGTATCATACAAATTTTTGTCTAGCACTGGCTGGGCATATTATTTTCTTTTTAGTATTAAGATTTGAATACATATTGTTATTTCAAATATGAGGATTCAATAAATAATTAAAAAAAAAAAAAAAAAAATGTTACACACATCAAAAACATGAGGGTTCTGTAGCTTAATTGGTTAGCGCATTTGATCATTAAGCATGAGTTTGTATTTGTAGCCCGGGTTCGGTTTCCAGCCGCTGCCACTCAAACAACATCATTTCTGATAATTATTAGTTTTCTTCTATCTATCATAACTAATAATTATCACAACGCCCTCCTGCGGTGGCATTCAAACGCCACCGAAGTGAAATAATTAAATAAAGGCTATAAAATCAAGCTTTAACATTAATGCACCTACTCACCACCAGAGGCGCTGCAATTCTGCACTAAAAACAAACATAATGCGCAATTGCAGGGTTGTGATATAAAAAGCTTTCTTCTTTCACCACCTTTACTTCTTCAACTATCCCCTTTTCAAAGAAAGTAACGCAAGTATATATAGGCATATTAATTGCCTGAGTGTTACTTCTCTTAAAAAAAAAATAGAGAGTAAATCCTTAATTATAACTGGAATATGATTCTTAAGGTGCGGTCACATTTGGCAAATATTTACCCAAAAAAGCGTAACCACTTGTTGTAGCACAAATGTGTTTGACGTTGTTTACTCTGACAAGAGTTTTGCAAGATTAAACAGCATCAAATAAAATAAAATTAAATATTTTTTATGTCTTGTCCTAAATAAGAAAAGTTTTTTTAAATAAATAAACGAGTACAAATATACATATGTATGTTATTCAGTGGTTACGTCTTTTTCGACAAATATTTGCCAAGTGTGGATATAAATTTCAATTAAAATAAACCTAAAATAAATAGAAATTACGATACAAATTTTATAAAGTTTGCCGCATAATAGGTGACTTGGTGGTGGGTATATAAGATTCGGCTCATCCGAATATAAACTCTTATTTGTTTATTAGTGATATCAACTGATCAGCAACAACAAGTACTAATTTAAATACATATTAGGTGTCATCTAGATCAGGCTGTATGTATGTACATATGAATGTATGTCTGTTATCTCTATGTCATCTGACGTTCTGAGGGGTTTAGCTATTTATTATACACTCATCAACAATTCTGACGTGTAAAAAGTGCCAGTATCTCACTATATAAACTGGGATTCGATATTAATGCAGCTTATTATTATTCTCAAATTGTTGTGATATAGACATAAGACAATTTTATAAAAATAAAAAATAATTTTTTTCGTTAATCATGGATCTTACTGGTAAAAATGTAGTTTTCGTAGCCGGTTCGGGTGGAATCGGTTTTGAGGCCTGTAAACAACTTATGACCAGGAATGTTGCTGTAAGTTATTTCTGATATTTAATCGTTCTTTAAAGTCAGATTAATAATTGCATATTTGATTGTTTTGGGTTTTGCATCCTTTAGTATTTGATTTTATTGGATGTGATGGAAAATACGAAAGCTGTACAGGCCCTGCAAGCCATGAATCCTAGAACAAAAGTTATTTATATGAAATTCGATGTCACCGATAAAACATCCATTAAAAACACATTTAACCAAATTGTCAGCACCGTAAAGTACATTGATGTGTTGGTAAATGGAGCCGGTGTCATTGCCGACCGTAATATTGAACTCACCATAAATGTTAATTTGATTGGTCTCATTAATACCACAATGGAGGCTCTGCCTTACATGGACAAAACTCAAAAAGGACGCGGTGGTGTGATATTAAACATTGCTTCGGTCTTGGGCTTAGAGCCATGTTCGCCAATTGCTGTCTACGCCGCATCCAAGTTTGGTGTTGTCGGATTTACACGTTCCTTATCGGTAAGTTTTGTTCCTAAAAATTCATTGCACATAACTAAATTTCTATAAGTTTTAATGAATTTAACATACATCTTAATGAATGCTTATAAATTCGCCTGGCACATGGAAGAACAAAACATTAATTAAAACCTTCTTTGTGTCCATTTTCAGGATCCTTATTATTATAACCGTTCTGGAGTTGTAATAACTGCACTTTGTCCTGGTCTTACTGAAAGTCCAATGACAGCCAACCCAAAAATTAGTGATACTTTCGAATATTCTAAACCTTTAACCGAACAAATATTTTCGGCTTACCGTCAACCGGCGGCCAAAGCTGGGGAGCATTTGGTAAAAATTATTGAGATGGCACAGAACGGAACAATGTGGATTAGTGATAGAATGACAATGACAAAGGTTGAGCCCAAACTGTTCTGGCAACCTTAAAAAGTAAATCACTTCAATTGTACATGCTCTATATACTGTAAGATGAATCGTAAATAAAATTTCTGACTTTAATTAGAAAATCCTTTCGATTTTTACGCACGTAAATTAAATGTAGCACTGACTTAGAAGGGGATTGTAAATGCGAGTGATAAATTTACTGGCACATAGTGAATTGAAGAACTCAACAGCATAATTAACGGCCTTACGGGTTGCTTGATTGCTTTGACGCATTTCAAAGTTATATCCATCCTCTACATAGGATACTGAAGCGCGTCATATGAGCGATGCATTTCAGTGGGCGAGGCCATGCCCCTTTGTCCACTTATATAGTCAAGAATTTATTATTTCGTAAGAATATCCTATTGTGAAAATTTAATGACGATCAGTCCAGTAGTTAAGACTATATTACGATTTCTAATTTTCCTAAAAAGGGGCCTGGTCCCACCCACGTACTCCTAATTATGCCAATACCATATGTACCACATATCATTGACGTAGGTCAAAAAATTCTCAAAATATGTCGATTTAAATTTTTGGGTTATATGGGCGTTACCCCCGTTTATACAATCAAAACTTTATATATCGAATTATTCCTGCCAGAGTCACAGTAACATGCTGTGGAAATTTCAGACAGATCGGTCCAAGGGCTTGGCCTCCTATTAAGCACAAACATACAGACACACATTCATTTATATATATAGATTAAAATCAGATTAATTATAATTTAAGGTGGTATAGTATTCAAACGCCACCGAAGTAAAATAAATAAATAAAGGCTACAAAATCAAGCTTTAACATTAATGCGCCTACACACCACCAGAGGCGCTGCAATTCTGCACTAAAACAAACATAATGCGCAATTACAGAGTTGTGATATAAAAAGCTTTCTTCTTTCACCACCTTTACTTCTTCAACTATCCCCTTTCCAAAGAAAGTAACGCAATTATATATAGGCATATTAATTGCCTGAGTGTTACTTCTCTTTTAAAAAAAAAAAAAAAAAAAAAAAAAGGTAAAATGGGGCGAAAAATGGGGATTTGCCGAATCTTAAATACCCTGCACCCAAACGTAATAAGAAAAACAAAAACTACACTGGAATATCCTTATTCCTTATTCTGTGTTTTCTATTCAGTTTTAATGCAAATTTTATCTATTAGTATTTGATATATTGTTTGAAAGACAATTTTACGACCAACATAATTTATGTTAAATATTTTGAAATTTTGTCTAATTTTCACCATTTTTAATTGATTTAATTACCAATTCTTACCATAATTTACAGAGTTTGTCTGATGTTCATAATAATCTTGAGTGTAATTTAACAAACAGCATAAAAAGGGGTACAATTCGGTTTTAGTGATTTTGCTAAAAAAAAAAAAAAAAAAAAAAAACAAAATCAAATAGGGCTTTAAGAGGAGATACCAGCAAAAAAAATTCTTGGTGGTCACGCCGGGGCGGGCCCTTAAAGTTGAAAATATATAGGCCTATATCTCGGGAACTACTGGGTGTCTGATAATTTGTAATACATTAAATATTATAAAATATGATTATAAAATGTGGACCAAATATGGGTTAAATCCGAAAAGAATTTTTTTTGAACCGAATTTTTGTTTTTTGGAAATGGTTCTTATATGACAGCTATGACAAATTATTGGCCGATCTTCTTAAATTTTGGAACAGTTATTTTCATGCATATGAGTATATTTCACGTCGAATTTCAACATAATAACGGCATATTTAAGATATATATTAGTATTAACGTGGATTTTGAGAGTGGACCTTATGTGGGGGATAATTTCAAATATGGACCGATATTCTCAAAATCCAGCAGTTTGCTTTAGGCATGTATGTAAATGATCCGTGTAAAATTTTGGATTGGTACCCTTATTTATAAGAGATTTATGAGTATTAAAGTGATTTTCGGAAGAGGGCTTTATATGGGGCATACGGTTAAAAATAGACCGAAATTAACAAAATTTTGTGGAATGATTTTTGTATATATGTAAATGATCTGTACAAAGTTTTGAGTCGGTAACGATATTTATACAATATATATAGGGAAAAATCTTTTTTGCAGATGTGGTCTTTGTATGGGAGCTATGACCAGTTCTGGGCCGACCACCATAAAATTTAGTACAACAATTTATTTGCCTATAAAGAGTATTTATGTCAAAGTTTAGCCGTTTAACATTATTTATATCTGTTTTATACGTATTTAAGTGAATTTTGGAAGTGGACTTTATATGGGGTCTATGGTCAAATATGGACCGAACTAAAAAAAATTTCGTTTTGCGATTTCTTTTTGCACAAAACTTAGTTTTGCTGAATTTTGTCTTGATATTCCAATTGTATAGGCATTTATTTATAATTAAGCCATATTTCAGTCTCGTCTCATCGAACTGTTCGGACGTGTTATTTTTAGTGCGGCTGAATTTTCGGTGAAAAAATCGTAATAGGTGAAAAAGTGTAATAGGTTGAAATAAAACAAAAAAGTGAAAAATATCTCGTACTAGGTAAAAAAAATCTACGGTAATTAAAAAAAAAACACTAAAAATCGCATAAAAACTGTATGAGTGTTCCTCTCAGATGTAATTCTGAGAAAGAGCTTAGCTCGATTCGAAAAACTATATGGGTCTCTGAGGAAGAATCCTTAAAAAAAACTGTTGAGAATTTTCTCACTACAAGAGCCGTAGAACGGCGTCGCCCAATATAGTGATTTCAACAGATGAAAAAACATCATCTTCATCAAATAGTGCAGTCAAACCCAAAAACCAAGTAGGTATGGATAAGTACATAACCGTTCTCAAGCGACAGAGGAGCCCGACATCTGCTCAAATATCTTCCAACTCAAAACTTCCTAAGACCGTCAATAGTGATAAACCAAATGACCAAAACAGATTTTCTCTACTTCAGACGGATGACCCAGAAATACCGAAAAAGACATTTAAGTCCCCACCAATTTACCTGAGAGAGCCCACTTCCAATAAACTGATACAAGGAATTGTTGCTGTAATAGGTGAAAACATGTTTAGCGTAACCTCAATTAAACATGGAAATATCTGCGAGACAAAGATCCAAGTGAATAGGGAAGATGATTTTCGAAAATTGTCCAACCAGTTGGAGAGGGAGGCTAGGGATTTCTATACCTACCAGCTCAAAAGCGCAAAAGGACTCCAAGCCATTCTAAAGGGTATAGACCCATGTGTTGATCCTGCGGAGATAAAGACCGGGTTAATGGACAAAGGGTTCAAAATCAAGAGCGTAGTGAATATTAGAAACCGTGAAAAGATCCCTCAGCCCATGTTCAGGGTAGTATTGGAACCTGGAAATGTTGTCTTAAAGAAAAAACGAGTTCTATCCCATCTACAATCTGATTTACCTTCTGCATCGTAGAATCACCGTGGAAGAACCACATAAGCATTAGTGTCTCAACTGTCAAGAATTTGGTCACACCAAGGCGTATTGTAAATTGCCGTCAGTTTGTGTTGCGTGTGGGGAGCTACATGCAACTGCTCAATGCGATAAGTCGAAAACGGATTCAAAAATCAAAAAATGCAGTAACTGCGGAGGTAATCATACCGCAAATTATAGAGATTGTCCAATTTACACTCATTTGAAAGGCATAAGAACCAACAAGACGTCAGTATTGCCTAATCATCCTCAACAGCCAAAGTTTGCATCGAGTGACAATTGCCCTCAATTGTTACGGTCCACTAGTCATGTAAACGCGCCTAGTTCTAGACAAGTTTCTTACGCAAACGTGGTTAAATCTAATATGCCAGGTTTGGAGCAGGAACCTAAATCACAATATTACGAGCATAATATTAACACTCTAGAGACTTGCAGACACTTGTCCAAACTATGAACACTTTTACGACCACTATGACATCCATGATGCAGGAAATGCTGAAAATGCAATCCACTATCTTACAAGCCATTTTAAAGAAATGATTTGTTTAAAAATTTGTTTTTGGAATGCGAACGGCCTCCGCCAACATAAAAACGAACTGGAACACTTCCTGATGGATAAGCAGATTGATGTCATGATGATTGCTGAAACTCACTTGACGGCGACAGCGTACTTCAAAATTAATGGCTACGTGTTGTATGATACTAAAGATCCACGCGGAAGAGCATGTGGAGGTTCGGCAATTCTTATAAAGAACAGAATAAAACATTATTTAATGAACAACATATGTGAGGATTACCTACAAGCAACAAACATTTGTAATGAATTCTGTCAATACAATTTTGTTTTATCATCAATTTATTCGCCGCCTCGAACACCAATACTACAGCTTCTTCAATTCCCTTGGAGCTAGATTTTTAGTTGCTGGTGACTTTAACGCCAAACACACTTTTTGGGGTTCACGTCTGGTGACCCCGAAGGGTCGTGAACTCTTCAACACCATTGCCAAAATGGGATTAGATGTACTCTCAAGCGGGCATCCCACCTACTGGCCGACGGACCGACGGAAGACACTCAATGTATCCCAAATCACCAATTCGGGCTCAGAGCTAAATACAGTACCATCGAACGATTACACAGATTGGTAAATGTGATAAGACGGTCGTTTGAAGAGAAAAAATACTGTTCCGCGCTTTTCATTGATGTTTCCCAAGCGTTCGACAAAGTCTGGCATGAAGGTTTAATGCATAAAATAAAATTAGCTCTGCCTGCTAACACCCACAAACTTATGAAAAGTTATTTATATGGTCGCAAATTTACAATCAAAGAAGGCGATTTTTTAAGCCCCGCTCAGCCAATTGAAGCAGGAGTACCCCAGGGTAGCATACTGGTTCCAACTTTATATTTGATTTATGCATCCGATATGCCGTCAGACCCCATAATACATACTTCAACTTTTGCAGACGATACAGCCTTTATTAGCGTTCATAAGGACCATCAAATAGCATCACAGAACTTGCAGAAATATGTTTATAAACTAGAGAATTGGCTTGAGCTTTGGAAAATCAGGGTAAATGAACAGAAATGTATTCATATCACTTTTACATTGAGAAAAGATACCTGCTCGTCCATCAGAATAAATAATCAAATTATTCCTCAACATAATAAAGTCAAATACCTCGGCATTCACCTCGACCGCCGTTTAACTTGAAAGTCTCATATTGAAGCGAAACTTACACAAATGATTAAAAGCAGTGCAACTTAATTGGCTAATTGGCAGAAATTCTTCACTAAAGTTGGATTGCAAACTATTGTTATACAATGCAATACTAAAGCCAATCTGGTGCTATGGAATTCAATTATGGGGTACTGCCTCAGCATCGAACATTGAAAATATTCAAAGGGGTCAAAATAAAAGTCTACGTATAATTACTGCAGCTCCATGGTATGTGAAAAATTCTCGAATCCACAAAGATCTAGGCGTGCCATTAGTAAAAGTCGAATTTACAAAATATGCGTCAAAGTACGTCAGCAAACTTGAACACCATCCAAACCCACTTGCACGAGACATTCTTAACTTTAGTGGCCACAATCGGTTGAGAAGGAGGGATACCCTTGCTTTATCTCAAGCGCAAAACAGATGACTTGATCAGTTGATATGAAATTTTTGTAATATCATAAAAATGTTTGTCTACCACTGGCTGGGCTTATTATTTTCTTTTTAGTATTAAGATTTGAAAACTTATTGTCATTTCAAAGTATGAAGATTCAATAAATAAATAAAAGCTAAAAAAAAATATATTTCGGGAATATATATATTTGTTGGGGGCTATGAGAAATCATGGACCGATTCTTACTATTTTCCGTAAACTTTATTCTTTTATCAAACAATGTATACAAAATTTCATGGTATTATCTCCAATATATTTCAAAATATTGCAATAAAATGGACGAAAAATATCAAATTTTTATTGAGGTTGTCTCACATATTGGTCCATAACTCTGGTTGACCTAAACCGATTTTATTGATTTTAAATAGCAAACTTCTCCAAAGCATTTCTGACAGAATTATTAAAGATTTGGATCCCGAATATATCTGGGGACTTCAAAAAACTGATTTCAACAAACAGGCAGACAGACAGAAAGACGGACATGGCTTAATCGACTCCGCTATCTATAAGGATCCAGAATATATATACTTTATAGGGTCGGAAAATTATATTGTGGAAATTTCACACGGAATGACAAACTCATGAAGGTGAAGGGTATAAAAAGGGAAATAGTAATTTATTTGAATGTTACAATAAAACGTAGACCTGAAATTGCTTTCGAAAATACTGGGGCCAAATTACCGCATTCGATATCGAGTAAAATTGATCGTAATTTTCTTATTTGAGATTATGGCATATGATATAGAGCAAGAAATTTAGTACATTTTATCATAATTTGGATATCGAAATCATTTTTCGATACGATAGCTCATTCGATCACGAATGCGGTAATTTGGCCCCTGACAATCAATTCTGACGCCAATTCATCAAAAGAAACCCATTCCAATAATGATATTCAACCACAGACAGATGATCTTCCTAAAGGTACTTTAATGTTAATTTTTTTTTTTTTTTTTTTTTTTTTTTTTTTTTTTTTTTTTTTTTTTTTTTTTTTTTTTTTTTTTTGCATTTAATTATTTATTGAATCTTCAAAATGAAATGACAATAAGTATTCAAATCTTAATACTAAAAAGAAAATAATAAGCCCAGCCAGTGCTAGACAAAAATTTTTATGATACTAAAAAAATTTCACATCAACTGATCCAGTCATCTATTTTGCGCTTGAGTTAAAGCAAGGGTATCCCTCCTTCTCAACCGATTGTGGCCACTAAAGTTAAGGATGTCTCGTGCAAGGGGGTTTGGATGGTGTTCAAGTTTGCTGACATACTTTGACGCATATTTTGTAAATTCGACTTTTACTAATGGCACGCCTAGATCTTTGTGGATTCGGGAATTTTTAACATACCATGGTGCTGCAGTAATTATACGTAGAATTTTATTTTGACCCCTTTGAATTTTTTCAATGTTGGATGCTGAGGCAGTACCCCATAATTGAATTCCATAGCACCAGATTGGCTTTAGTATTGCATTGTACAACAAAAGTTTGCAATCCAATTTCAATGTAGAGTTTCTGCCGATTAGCCAATTAAGTTGCACTGCTTTTAATCTAATTTGTGTAAGTTTCGCTTCAATATGAGACTTCCAAGTTAAACGGCGGTCGAGGTGAATGCCGAGGTATTTGACTTCATTGTGTTGCGGGGTAATTTGATTATTTATTCTGATGAACGAGCAGGTATCTTTTCGCAATGTGAAAGTTATATGAATACATTTCTGTTCGTTAACCCTGATTTTCCAAAGCTCTAGCCAATTCTCTAGTTTATAAACATAATTCTGCAAATTCTGTGATGCAACTTGGTGGTCCTGATGGACGCTGATAAAGGCTGTATCGTCTGCAAAAGTTGACGTATGGATTTTAGGGTCTGACGGCATGTCGGAGGCATATATCAAATATAAAGTAGGACCCAGTATGCTACCCTGTGGCACACCTGATTCAATTGGCTGAGCGGTACTTAAAAAATCACCTTCTTTGATTTTAAATTTGCGACCGTATAAATAACTTTCCATGAGTTTATGGGTGTTAGCAGGCAGAGTTAATTTTATTTTGTGCATTAAACCGTCATGCCAAACTTTGTCGAACGCTTGCGACACATCAATGAAAAGGGCGGAGCAGTATTTTTTGTCTTCAAACGACCCTCTTATCACATTTACCAATCTGTGTGTTTGCTCGATGGTGCTGTGTTTAGCTCTGAAGCCGAATTGATGATTAGGAATACATTCAGTGTCATTCAGAATTGGAGTCAATTTAGTCATTAACAATTTTTCAAACAGTTTTGAAATTGTCGGCAGTAGACTAATTGGCCTATATGACTCCACTTTGGTATGGTCCTTCCCTGGCTTAGGAATCATAGTGATCATAGACACCTTCCAATCTGCAGGATAGTATTCTAGGCGTAAAATAGCGTTGAAGATAAAGAGGATAATTCTTCTTGCTATACGAGGTAACTCCACAAGCATTTTATTGCTGATTTTGTCCATACCTGGAGCCTTTCTAAGGTTCAGAGTACCAATAGCGTTTTGGACATCACGAAAGTTTAGTCTTAGAGGTACAGGAGGCCTTATAACAAGTGGTGGCAAATCAGATTCGTTATTATTTGAGTTGTTTATAGTAAACACATTTCTCAAATGGTTAACAAATAAAGTCCCCTTCTCGGAATCATTTCTAGCCCAGTCACCAGTCGGATTTCGCAAGGGAGGTTTTCCTCTTACTGGTCTTTTTAAACCTCTTGCCGCCCTCCATAACGAGTAGTCAGATTGTGGGGTACTATCAAGACCTTCCAAGTAAGATCTAAGTGAGGCCGTTCTTTGGGTTTCTAAGAAATGTCTTAGTATATCTCTGCATTCCCGTAGCCTAGCTTTCAGTTCAGGAGACCTGTGAATTTGCCACTCTCTTCTCATTCTTCTTTTTTCTGATAGGAGATGTTCGAGTTCAGAGAAATAAGTTCTGTTTGTCCTATTTCTACATTCAACGTGATAAGTGGAAGCGTGATGCACAGCTCGTCGAAGGTCCTCGGTAAAGTTGCCAATCGACTCATCAATATCGTCGGTAGTTCTCAACACAACATTTTCCGTGCAATGAGAACTTAAATACTTTTTGTATTTTATCCAACTTACTCGGGTCTTAGTCATGTTCATAAATGGAGAACCACACACTTGAGGGAAATGCATTGAAATGATAGTAGGAGAGTGATCTGAGGACAAGTCCAGTGAAGGATCCACTTGCATCCATTCTACAGGGATATTTTTCATTACCCCAAAGTCAATAACATCGGGAATCTTCCGTCGGTCCGTCGGCCAATAGGTGGGATGTCCACTTGAGAGTACATCTAAGCCCATTTTAGCAATGGTGTTGAAGAGTACGCGACCCTTTGGGGTTACCAGACGTGAACCCCAAAATGTGTGTTTGGCGTTAAAGTCACCAGCAACTAAAAATCTAGCTCCAAGGGATTTAAAGAAATTATGGTATTGGTGTTCTTTTATTGAAAATCGAGGCGGAGAATAAATCGATGATAAAACAAATTTGTATTGACAGAATTCAATGCAAATGTTTGTTGCTTGGAGGTAATCCTCACTTATGTTATTCATTAGATAATGCTTTATTCTGTTCTTTATAAGAATTGCCGAACCTCCACAAGCTCTACCGCGGGGGTCTTTAGTATCGTAGAACTCGTAGCCATTAATTTTGAAGTACCCTGTCGACGTCAAGTGAGTTTCAGCAATCATCATAACATCAATCTGCTTATCCATCAGGAAGTATTCCAGTTCATTTTTATGTTGGCGGAGGCCGTTCGCGTTCCAGAAACAAATTTTTAAATAAATCATTTCTTTAAAATGGCTTGCAAGATAGTGGATTGCATTTTCAGCATTTCCTGCATCATGGATGTCATGGTGGTCGTGAAAGTGTTCATAGTTTGGACAAGTGTCTGCAATGTTGTCTCTAGATTGTTGATATGCGGCTCAGAATATTGGGGTTTAGGTTCCTGCTCCAGACCTGGCATATTACATTTAACGACGTTTGCGTAAGAAACTTGTCTAGAACTTGGCGCGTTTACATGACTAGTGGACCGTAATACTTGAGGGAAATTGTCACTCGATGCTAAATTTGGCTGTTGAGGGCGATTAGGCAATACTGACGTCTTGTTGGTTCTTATGCCTTTCAAATGAGTGTAAATTGGACAACCTCTATAATTTGCGGTATGATTACCTCCGCAGTTACTGCATTTTTTGATTTTTGAGTCAGTTCTCGACTTATCGCATTGAGCAGTTGCATGTAGCTCCCCACACGCAACACAAACTGTCGGCAATTTACAATACGCCTTCGTGTGACCAAATTCTTGACAGTTGAGACACTGGACGGGTCCCTGACGCTTATGTGGTTCTTCCACGGTGATTCTACGATGCAGAAGGTACATCAGATTGTAGATGGGATGGGACTCATTTTTCTTTAAGACAATATCTCCAGGTTCCAATTCTACCCTGAACATGGGCTGAGGGATCTTTTCACGGTTTCTAATATTCACTACGCTCTTGATTTTGAACCCTTTGTCCATTAAACCGGTTTTTATCTCCGCGGGATCAACACATGGGTCTATACCCTTTAGAACGACTTGGAGTCCTTTTGCGCTTTTGAGCTGGTAGGTATAGAAATCCCTAGTCTCCCTTTCCAGCTGGTTGGACAATTTTCGAAAATCATCTTCCCTATTCACTTGAATCTTTGTCTCGCAGATATTTCCATGTTTCATTGAGGTTACGCTAAACATGTTTTCACCTATTACAGCAACAATTCCTTGTACCAATTTACTGGAAGTCGGCTCTCTCAGATAAATTGGTGGGGGCTTAAACGTCTTCTTCGGAAGTTCTGGCTCATCCGTCTGGAGGAGAGCAAACCTATTTTGATCATTACTCACGGTCTTAGGAGCTTTTGCATTTGATGACACTTGAGCAGACTTCGGGCTCCTCTGTCGCTTGAGAACGGTTATGTACTTATCCATACCTACTTGTTTTTTGGGTTTGACTGCACTATTTGATGAAGATGATGTTTTTACATCTGTTGAAATCACAATATTGGGCGAACAGGAACGACGCCGTTCCACGGCTCTTGCAGTGAGAAAATTCTCCAAAGATTTTTTTATGGATTCTTCCTCAGAGATGCATCTAGTTTTTCTAGTCGAGCTAAGCTCTTTTTCAGAATTACATCTGAGAGGAACACTCATACAGTTTTTATGTGATGTTTAATGTTTATTTTTTTTTTTTTTTTTTATATATTTTAACCTATTACGATTTTTTTTCACTTTTTTGTTTAATTTCAACTTTTTACACTTTTTCACCTATTACGATTTTTTCACCGAAAATTCAGCCGCACTAAAAGTAACACGTCCGAACAGTTCGATGAGACGAGACTGAGAATTGAATGTTAATTTTATATTAAAAAAACTATTAATGAGAATTTGCTTTACAGATTCTACCGTGTCAAATCAAAACGATTTGTCAACAGAGTTTTCTCCACCGTTTTATTGAGGCAAACCTAAAAATACTCGTAAAAGAAAAATTAATGTCCCCGTAAGGAAACAAAATATACGTAAATATAAAAGACAGCACGGCGACAGGACACTAAAAGAGGCTAAAACCCTGAATACCCCTGTGAGTCTAAATGTTTCGAGACTTTTTGGTCATTAGACGATAGTCAGAAAATAACATTTTATGCTAAATTTATAACAAGAACATTAGGCGAAGGGCTGCGAGTAAAAGGAAGACATACAACTTTTCATACTATTTTGAAAAAGACGATTTAAAAGTTAAAATAAGTGTTTTTTTTTTAATACTATTGCAGTATCCGATAGCCGGGTTTATTTCCATTTTAAGTATCATTCTGATGAAAAAACGTTGATACCGAAAGATTCACGACATGGAAAGCATACGAAGAACTGTTTAGCAGAAGATTTATTAAAAAATGTTCAGGAATTCATTGAGAGCTTTCCCACAGTAGATTCTCATTATTGCAGATCAACCACTTCAAAACAGTACTTGGAAGAGGGCTTAAGTGTTAGTAAAATGTACCGAATGTTCGAAGAGAAATTTCCCCCTGATAAAGTGTCTTTGACTATATTTACAAAAATTTTTAACTCTAAATTTAATTTAGGTTTTTATAGACAAAAAAAGGATCAGTGCGATAAATGTTATTTGTATAAAAATCATAAAATGGTAACAGACTTAGCGAATATAAAAATAAGGTGTACCAAAAGCACATAGAAGAGAATCGCAGTTGCAAAATTGAACGTGATAGAGATAGACAGTTGGTATCGACTAACACAATTGTGGTGTGCTTCGACTTGCAAAGAACTTCCAATCTTCCAAAGGAATTTTCTTCCATATTTTATTATAAAAGAAAACTCTCCGTTTTCAACATGACAGCGACTGTATGTGCTCAGAATGCAAATGAAAATAATGATACTTACTGTGCTATTTGGAGTGAAGCACATAGTGGTCGCTCTGGAAATGATATTGCTAGTACTGTCATTAAAATTTTGGAAAAAATTTTGAAAGATTTTAATAAAAATAAAATATTATCGTCTGCTTTCCTTGAATTTTTATATAGAACAAACAATCTAAAAACAATCGTTCAATTTTCAGAACCAGGTCATTCTCAAATTCAGGAGATTGACGCTGTCCATAGTGCAATAGACCGGTTCCTAAAATTAAAAGAAATCTACAGTCCCTTAGATTTGATAACAAAATTAAAAAACTATCCATCCAAAAAGTTTGAGCTAAAAATTATAGAAATGACTCCGACCGATTTTAAAGTTTATTCGTCTTTAGCAAATAATTTTTTTTTTTTTTTAAAGATTTATCATATAATTGCAAATTATAGGATAAATTATTTTATTGTGAGCAATAGCAACATAGGCCTTCAGCTCAATATACTTAAAATAATTTACATAGGTGTAGTTATAATATTATAGTTAGAAAGTAGGTTTTATATTACATTATAAAGATTTGATTTTTTTAGGAATTTAGTTAGTAGCTTTATATTTTCAAAGGAAGGGTGAGACAGTGTATAAAGGATCTGAGTTTTGAAAAATACTTATCCGGGAATTACGAGTTTTTGGACAATCACAAAGAAAGTGGGAAGGTTGTATTGGAAATGAAATGTCACAATTGCAAAAGGGTGTACCATTGGAATTGAATAGTGATTCGTGTGTTGCTCTAGTGTGACCCAGGCGAAGTCGTTCAAATTTAATGCAATCTAGTCTTTTAGCATTCGTTTGACTATTATAACTGAAATCGTAAATTGTTCTATGTTCACTGTTTATTCTTCTATACCATGATGAAGTTAAGTTGAAAATATTATTTCTATCTTCTTCTGAATATTTAGTTTCTATTAGTAATTCCAGATCTTTATGGTATATATTTTGTGTTGAACACAGGGGATGATTAGCAGCATTTTTAGCTGAAAAGTCTGCGTACTCATTTCCCTTTATACCATTGTGACCAGGTACCCAGACCAGTTTTAAGTATGGAAATTTTTCAATAAGGGTATTCCTAATTTGTGAAACGTAGTACAGTAAAGTACGGATAAATGCACATCGGTTTTCGCCCAACTTTTTATGCACTTATCCATTCTTTGCATTTATGCTAACCTCGGATAAGTGCACAAATATTGCAATTATGCAAATATTACATAAGTGCACAAATATTGCAATTATACAATTATTGGATAAATGAAAATTTTTTAGTTACAGAAAAATAAATCAAAGAATTTTTAAAAGAGTTTATATTTGTCCATTTGACCATTGATTTTACTAGGCGCTAATATGGATACCATTCAAAATTTGACAATTGATGCATAAACACAAAGAAGGAGTTAAAATATATATTCTTATATTTTTTTAAAAAGAAAATGAAAGAATAATTCCATACAATTCAGAAAATTAAAAAAAATAAAAAAGTTGAATACAAATAACAAAATTAATTTCTATCCCATGTTGTATTTGGAGAAGTTTATATTAAAGTTTATGTAACTTGCTGATCGAGATGATCCCGGGAGTTCTTCTGGTTGGAGCATCTTTGCAACTATTTCGTTTCGTTGAATTGGCTAATATCCGGTAAATCGGGATAAGTAAATCTATCTGTCATTCTTTCGTTTTAGAAACGTAATATCGAAATCTTGAAAACCGTGGACGGTGACAATTTTGCCAACATAAAATTCATTTTGCTTCTTGAGTGTAGTACATTTAACCAAAACCATGTCGTTCTCTTTCAAAATATCTTGGTCAATTAAAGGTGGTTCATTGCTGTCATCATTGATTTCATCAAGTCCAGGCTCTTCCTCTGATTCCAATATTATGTTATTGGGAACATCGATATCTGAATCCGACGATGAAATTAATATTTTTTTTTAACTTGTTTCTTTTGTTTCGTTTCTTTTATTTTCTTCATCTGTCTTCTCAGGCGTGTCGGTAAGAATAGATGACTTTCCTCGTTTTCGTCTATTTTGATACTTCCTTGGACCGGATTTTAAAAAAGTTCTGACGATTTCTGGAGTAATTTCAGTTGTCGCGGAAAGTATTTGTGCTGGTGGAACATATGCTTGTGATGGATTGTCTCAGGTTGATCGGTAACAAATGCAGCACCAAAATCTTCATCGGTAAAAATGATGCTGTTTGCAGGCCATATCCCAGACTTTTTAAAGGATTTGGTGATATAGTCAAAAGTGAAACTTTTATTAAATGTTTTATTAGCAAGTTCGGCCACATTGTAAATAGTAATGGCCTTGCCAGGATTCGTCCTCTTCCAGTCAATAAATGCAATCTTTACTGCTGATTTGAATGGTCCATACACGCCGACGTCAATCGGCTGAAGGCGCTGGGAACAATGAGGCGGAAATGTTAGCATAACAATTAATTGCTTCGATCGAAACGTAGCTTACATGATTATTCATGATCAACAGAATTTTCTTCATTATTGAGCAGCCCGAAGTATTTACTATGTGTTGCAAAACTTACAAATAATTCAGCTGTCATCCATCCATTTCTCGAGGATAATCCCAGACTTCCAGCACTATACAAAAAACTGTCTTTAAACTTAATTCGTGGGAAAATTAATACAGGTGGAAGGGTGGTACCAGCAGCACTTTCAATACCACAGAAAGAAACCAATTCACCACGTTCGCCAGAAACAATCTGGCCAAATTGTTTTTTACCTGTCGCTGCTATAACTTTTAGGGCCTGCGCTACAGTTGTTATCCCGGTTTCAGCAATGTTAAAGATGGAATTCGGTAAAAAGCGGAAGCGATCTATAACCTTACCATAATTTACGAAAAAAGCGTTAACGTGTAAACTTTGATATGCAACGGTAAACTATTAACACATACATTTTTTTCTGTGATCAAGAGTGCAAATACCAACACCTAAAAAATCAGTTCTATTTTAGTTGTGCATTTATGCATACTAAGTTGTACTAAAAATGTCTCTTGAGGCTTAAAATTTTTATGCACTTATGCATTTTATACATTAATCCGTGTTGCACTTATCCGTGCATTTTTACATGATAAAGTATAAAAGAGGCTTGGCTTCGAAACACGTTGCACTTAAGCGTTTTTTGCATTTATGCGTGTTGCACTTATCCGGTTTTTACTGTAGTCATTGTTCGATATATTCTGTATTGATTTCAGTGCAGAAAGAGAATCAGAGCAAATTACAAATTTTCCTCTTTTTCCCTTTATATGTAATATTGCTTCATGAATAGCTATAAGTTCTGCCGAAAATATGGAGCTTTGGATTGGAATATGAGATACTTTAATTATGCTATTCTCTGTTGTAACACTATAGGTCGTCGAGTTGTCAGTTTTCGATCCATCAGTTAATAGGAATTTGTAATCTCTTAATTCATCTTTAATCATCGCAAACATAACTTTGTATTGAAATGAGTTTGTATCAGATTTAGATCGGTCATGTAAAGTAATATTAATTGATGTTGATTGAAACGACCATGGTGGGAATTGTTTCGATTTAAGAGTACTATTTTGCAAAGGTATGTCGAGTTTATTGCAGTTTTGTATGATTCTGTAAATGATCGATGGCACCTTGGGTATTTTCTTAGATCGTTTTACCTTTTTCGCTAATTGCGTGAGCAGTGTATTTGTTTCATACAAAAAGATTCGGAAAAGTTTCGTTGTTTTCTACTTTAAGTTCTAATTCCCTATTCCACCATGGGACCTTTCTTTGTCTATTTCGGGACTGAGGAATGGATGTATTAGCTGCCTCTATTATTGTTCTACATATGTTTGCTGTTTCTCTATATATATTTGTAGATAACGGTCTCTTGGTTTCGAGACTATTGCAGTAGTTCTGAAATTTGGGCCAGTTGGCGTTTTTCACGTTAAATTTTGGCTTACTTAATGACCTATAATAATGAAATAATTATCGGAAAATGGTCACTTCCAAAGAGATTGTCTGTTGTTTTCCATTCTGCTTGGCAGGCTAGACTTTCTATATGTGAAAAAGTTCCATTAGTGTTCAGGTGTGTAGGAGATTTATCGTTCAGTAAAACAAAGTCAGATGTATTGATAAAATTAGCCAAAATAATCCCAGTACGACTGTTGGAGTTGGAGCCCCAAATTTTGTGTGGACTATTAAAGTCTCCTGTAACAAGTGATTGTGTATTCGATGTAAAAACATTTTCAAGATTTCTACTATTAAAATTTGGTGAAGGTGGTAAATACGAGCTAAAAATTTTAAATTTACTTTTAGATGTTATCTCAACACATATCGTGTTAAAGTCCATTGGTACCCTAATTTGCTTTTGTTGTAAAGATTTATGAACCAGTATTGCCACTCCTCCATACCTGGTAAGGGATGTATTAGAAGCATACATAGAAAAGTTAATGGGAATGGGGTAGTTAGTTAGAGAATAAATATGGGTTTCTTGGATACAAATTACTTTTGGATTGTTTGATTAAAATTTGTAGTTCATTAAAATTATTTAGATAGCCGTTCATGTTCCATTGTATTATGTTAAAAGACATTTTGATTTACTAGCATATTTAATAATTTGATTATATATACAGTTAATGTCATTAATTAGCAAAAAAAAAACGGCCCTAATAATATATACTTATACATATTTGAGTTGTAATGAAATTAAATAGCTAAAAATAAGAGAACGGCTTAAAGAGGAGTATTTTATAAATATGTATAAATGTGAGTAAACTAATAAACCAGAATGATGAGATTTTAAATAGATATGGTTTGACTTATTGATGTACATTTGGTATAAGATTATAATATTATTCTTAAATATAGGAGAAGTTAAATTTTTGATATGCGTAAATTCATTAAGAACAGCCGATACTTGAGAACGTAAAATAAATATTATTTTAAAGAGAGAGAACATTGTGAGAGTGAGTCAGGGCTCATCCTTTTGTGGTCGACTGGACAATGGATTGCACAACACACTACAGGGAAAATTCGTTCTTTAGCCGTACTGTCCATATATGGAACAAACTCCCAGCAGAAGTATTCCCTGCCACTTTCAATATAGGAAAATTCAAGTCAAATGTTCACAAACACTACTCCCGCTATCCTCTCTCCCATAACATATTTTCCTAGTTCCAACACAATGCATTGCATAAGTAGGGGTCATCCCCTGAGTGCTGGTCCAAGAAAAAAAAATATATAAGAGAATATAATTTGAAGAATATTTACAACTTTTATACATTTTAATTTTGAATTGAATTATGATCAATGAGAATGATATGGAATAAATTGTAAGAGAAAATAGATGTGAAATATTTATAATGAATTTATGAATGCTTTTGATAATGTAAGACAGGGGCTTATATTGGAAATTCTCCATCTCCCATACAATGTGCATGGAAGATAAAGAATTTCGCACATAAGCCCACGAAGAGTATTTAAATTTTAACATGTTTAGATTATTTTTTAATAATTCTGTTTCATTTTCGAGTTGCTTCTTTTATTTGTTTTTTTAATTTATTTGAAGAATTTTTTGGTAAAATTATTGGGTCGTTTCCTTTTAGTGTTTGGGATGAGTTACTTATCTGGTCAGTTTCCATTTCAGATGCTGAATTATCGATATCACTTATGATATCTGAATAGTTTTTTACAAATCGTGGTTTTTTGATGTCGGTTGCTGGTGCATAATTACAGGAGGAGGAGGAGGGTTTGTCAAAGTTAGATTTAGCTACTGTAGAGTAAAGTGTACTCTGCTGAGGATGGCGTTGTTTATATATTGCTGCAGCTTTCTTTTTCCAAACTTTTTCTAAGGTTGCGATGGCTTGAATTTCTTTTTCTTTTAGAAATATTGGGCAGCTTCTGTCATTTGTTGGGTGATTAGAATCTTCAATATTTGAGTTCTTACAGTTTATGCATGATGGTGGATTTGTGCATTTTTCTTTTAATTCTTCACTAGTGTGGAAAGTATTTGAGCAGTTAGAACCAGTTTTTTAATTTTTACAGTCTTTGGCAGCATGCCCGAATTGAACGCAGTTTTTGCATTTTAGCGGCAATGGAATGTAGGTTCTTACTCTACATTTTTCATAACCAATGGCTATATCGGATGGAAGTTTGGTTGAAGCAAATGTAATTATGATAAGCCCTGTTTCAGTTAAGGTGTCATTAACATTTTTTAGTATTTTGTTTACATATGTTACATTTTGGCATTTTAATTTTCATTCAGTTTCATTGATTCCACGTAAGTCATTAGAATATATTATTCCCTTTGCGAAATTGAGTCCAGGATGTTCCCTTATGTTAACTTTTATTTCTGGAGATAGTGCAATAAGTTTTATTAATTTATTAGCTTGAATAAAGTTTTTTGTTTGGATAAGTATAGAACCGTTAAGTAGCTTTTTTAACCTCTCCTTCTGCGACATAATCTATCACCTTTTTTATTAAAAAGGGTGAGACTTTGGCAAGATTGTCACTACTATCAATTCTTTCCATTATCAAAAATTTTTCACCGGGTGTAAGGATAGTTAATTGTTTGGTTTTATCGAAACTTATAAGTGGTCCTGTACCACCGCGATCCGGTGGTTCAGTCATTATAATTATTATAGGCTTTAATCCGGATTAATGTTTTTATATTTAACCAATTCGCTTTTTTATTTTGAGAATAATTGGAAACTAAAATATTTTTGTACACGTGTGTATTATAGTTTAACAAACAATGCAATTGGTTGCACAGTTAAATATAATAAATACAATTTATTTTCTCTGCAAAATAAAACGTCTGCAAGTGAACGCAACTTTCAATCATCAAGCCTAAGAAAACAAGCGAGTAAGGGCGTTATTGCAACTTCATAGACCATTTTTGCAAAAGAACTTAATACATGTACAAAGATAAACATTAATCCAGACAAGAAGAAAGATTTTGAAAGCCTCTATGTTTTCCTTCCAGAAAATCATGTGAGATTCTTTTCAGATTTATTAATCTAAATTTAATGTGTACCTATACATTCAGCTAAATTTCCAAAACTGAATTTATGCTCGAGTGGTATACAGGTATATTTGATATTTTTGTGTTATTATTAGTATTATGTTATAAATTTTTTCCATCTTAAATATGTTTATAAGAAATAAGTTTTAGTTTACCTTACAATAAAATTCATTTAAGAACGCGAATTATAAATCTTTTTATCTCTTACTATCCATCTACGTATATTAATTAAAAAAAACCCCGAAAATATTATTGAAATAAGGGACAAAAACGATGTGTATATACTATACATATGTATGTACATATTAATATTGTGATAATTTCTTTCAAATATTTTTTTTTGCACTTACGTGAAGATAACAACATTTTTTATTTCATAAATTTCATATATTTTTTATTGTATATCCAAACAAATGTTTCATACGGTAACATAACGCGTTAAATTTTTAGCAAAACTGGATATACAATAAAATGAAGGAAGTGGTATTATCTAATTTTTTTTTGATTTTGTGATATACGTGAAGATAAACTTCGGAACGACGATATGTGACCCGGCCTATTTTGGTTTCGATAGTTTTTGAGACGTTCCTTCACGTGGTGAAAGTGTTGAGTCCTCGAACCAGCCGCCATTGCAGATATGATATCATAACATTATTCTTATTTTGTCCAACACACACTGACGAAATGCATTGTTTATCTTTAACAGCTGTGTCTCGCAATTTCTTTTTTGATTCATAAGCCACCTTTTCATAGGCCGGGTGGCATATATACTTGAGTTATTTTATTTCTCAGATGGGAGATTACTACTATTATAGAGCGATCTTCATAAAATAATGTACCGTAATTATATAAATTTAAAGCTTATTTTGGTTGAATTATATCCCAATAACGATATTTAAAATAATTTTATGAGAATTCCTATCATTCTCGGAATTGGATCTTATATGAGAGCTATGTATGACCAATTATGAATTAATCTTCTCAAAATTCAATAGTATGATTTTTACATATGTCCCTACATATAAATGATCTGTGTACAATTTCGGTGCGTTATCAATATTAATAATGAGTTTTTCGGAAGTAGTCCTCATATGGGAGCTATTATTTAATATGGATATGGAAATGGAATTTGGTTTCAATTTTATACTGATGTTAATAAATGATTTTTGCTCGTTTAAGTGATTTTCGAATGAGGACTTTATATGGGGTCTATGGCCAAATATGGACCGATAGTTATGAAATTGGTTACGACGATTTATATATATAAATATATATATATATATAGATTATATTTGTCGAATTTCAACTTGATATTGATTTTTATATGAGATTTATTACCATTTAAGTGATTTTCGAAAGTAGACTGTATATGGGGCTATGCCAAAATATGGACCAATGCAAACAAAATTTCGTTTTCAAATTGCTTTTTGCATGAAACTTATTTTTCTAAATTGTGTATTGATACTGCTTTTCAATAGGCATTTATGTACCATAAAGCCATATTCAGGCAAAAACAAGTATTTGTATTTGAACAACAACAAAAAAGCTACAACCACGAGAGCGAAGGGAAAAAGGAAATAACTGTTAGAAAGAAAGTGCAACAGTAACTGCGTATGATGTCCGTATGTATGGAATTGTTTCCTCTTAATACAAAATGCAACAAGAACTGCATAATAAGGACTAAGGAAGGCTTCTTTATAGGAAATTTTACCCGTTCTCATTAAAAAAATTTTGTTTTCACCAACTTACTTTTTTTTTAACCCTACACCCCCATAGTGGGGTAGGTATATTGTATTTGTTCTGATGTTTGTAAGCCCAAAAAAATATCAGTTCAACACCCACCTTAAAGTATACCGATCGACTCGGAATCATTTTAGAAGTCGATTTAACGATGTCCGCCCGTTCGTCTGGCTGGCTAGCTATCTGTCCATGTAAACCATGTGCACAGAGTACAGGTCGCAATTTTGAAGATATTGCGATAAAAATTGTTACATGCTTTTTTTGGCTCAAGGATTGAAACATATTGAAATTGTCCATTATTTCACCTAGCCCCATGTCCTCCCGAAATAGGGGTTTATCGGCCATATCCCAACTAATTTCTGCAGAAATCAGTTGTACATAAAGCCGACTATACGACCTGCTGTCTAAAATCATTTTAAAGAGCATAACTCTCTTAAAAATTTTGTTACCCAAATCACATTTAACATAAGCTTGTTTCATATAATTCATTTGGCCCAAATTTTAGAATAATCGGTCCATAATAGGTCATTACTTCTATATAGAGCTAATTTCACACCGATTATGCGAGTAAAAACAGTTTTTCAGAAATGAAAGCACCCTTAGTAGTGTGACTTCTGTGTATTTACAACTTATTTGCATTAAATTTTACCTCGATATCGACACTTGCATGTTAAAGCGATTTTCAGAAGAAGGTCTTATATGGAAGCTATGACTAATTTTAGACTGATCGTTATAAAAGTAGATGTCATGATTTCTATATACATATGTGTTGAATTGTATTTGGATAACAAATTTTTTTTAAATATTTATGGTCATTCAGTCTCGTCTCATCGAACTGTTCGGACGTGTTTTTTTAGTGCGGCTGAATTTTCGGTGAAAAAATCGTAATAGGTGAAAAAGTGTAAAAAGTTGAAATTAAACAAAAAGTAAAAAAAAAATCGTAATAGGTAAAAATATAAAAAAAATAAACATTAAACATCACATAAAAACTGTATGAGTGTTCCTCTCAGATGTAATTCTGAGAAAGAGCTTAGCTCGACTAGAAAAACTAGATGGATCTCTGAGGAAGAATCCATAAAAAAATCTTTGGAGAATTTTCTCACTACAAGAGCCGTAGAACGGCGTCGCTCCTGTTCGCCCAATATAGTGATTTCAACAGATGAGAAAACATCATCTTCATCAAATAGTGCAGTGAAACCCGAAAAACAAGTAGGTATGGATAAGTATATCACCGTTCTCAAGCGACAGAGGAGCCCGACGTCTGCTCAAGTGTCATCAAATTCAAAAGCTCCTAAGACCGTGAGTAATGATCAAAATAGGTTTGCTCTCCTCCAGACGGATGAGCCAGAACTTCCTAAGAAAACGTTGAAGCCCCCACCAATTTATCTGAGAGCGCCCACTTTCAGTAAATTGGTACAAAGAATTGTTTCGGTAATAGGTGAAAATATGTTTAGCGTAACATCAATTAAACATGGAAATATCAGCGAAACCAAAATTCAAGTGAATAGGGAAGATGATTTTCGAAAATTGTCCAACCAGTTGGAGAGGGAGACTCCAAGTCGTTCTAAAGGGTATAAACCCATGTGTTGATCCTGCGGAGATAAAGACCGGCTTAATGGACAAAGGGTTCAAAATTAAGAGTGTTGTGAATATTAGAAACCGTGAAAAGATCCCTCAGCCCATGTTCAGGGTAGAATTGGAACCTGAAGATGTTGTCTTAAAGAAAAAACGAGTCCCATCCCATCTACAATCTGATTTACCTTCTGCATCGTAGAATCACCGTTGAAGAACCACATAAGCATTAGTGTCTCAACTGTCAAGAATTTGGTCACACCAAGGCGTATTGTAAATTGCCGTCAGTTTGTGTTGCGTGTGGGGAGCTACATGCAACTGCTCAATGCGATAAGTCGAAAACTGATTCAAAAATCAAAAAATGCAGTAACTGCGGAGGTAATCATACCGCAAATTATAGAGGTTGTCCAATTTACACTCATTTGAAAGGCATAAGTACCAACAAGACGTCAGTATTACCTGATCATCGTCAACAGCCTATTTTGGCATCGAGTGACAATTTCCCACAATTGTTACGGTCCACTAGTCATGTAAACGCGCCTAGTTCTAGACAAGTTTCTTACGCTAACGTGGTTAAATCTAATATGCCAGGTTTGGAGCAGGCACCTAAATCACAATATTACGAGCCTAATATTAACACTCTAGAGACTACATTGCAGACACTTGTCCAAACCATGAACACTTTTACGACCACTATGACATCCATGATGCAGGAAATGCTGAAAATGCAATCAACTATTTTACAAGCCATTTTAAAGAAATGATTTGTTTAAAAATTTGTTTTTGGAACGCGAACGGCCTCCGCCAACATAAAAACGAACTGGAACACTTCCTGATGGATAAGCAGATTGATGTCATGATGATTGCTGAAACTCACTTGACGGCGACAGCGTACTTCAAAATTAATGGCTATGTGTTGTATGATACTAAAGATCCTCGCAGAAGAGCATGTGGAGGTTCGGCAATTCTTATAAAGAACAGAATAAAACATTATTTAATGAACAACATATGTGAGGATTACCTACAAGCAACAAACATTTGCATTGAATTCTGTCAATACAATTTTGTTTTATCATCAATTTATTCGCCGCCTCGATTTTCAATAAAAGAACATCAATACTACAGCTTCTTCAATTCTCTTGGAGCTAGATTTTTAGTTGCTGGTGACTTTAACGCCAAACACACTTTTTGGGGTTCACGTCTGGTGACCCCGAAGGGTCGTGAACTCTTCAACACCATTGCCAAAATGCGATTAGATGTACTCTCAAGCGGGCATCCCACCTACTGGCCGACGGACCGACGGAAGATTCCCGATGTTATTGACTTCGGAGTAGTGAAAAATATTCCTGTAGAATCGATACAAGTGGAGCCTTCACTAGACTTGTCTTCAGATCACTCTCCTTCTATTATTTCAATGCGTTTCCTTCAAGGGAATGGCTCTCCATTTCGGGACATATCTAAAACCAGAGTAAGTTGGATAAAGTATAAAAAGTATTTAAGTTCCCACTGCACGGAAAATGTAGTTTTGAGAACTACCGAGGATATTAATGGGTCGATTTGCAAGTTTACTGAGGACATACGAAGAGCTGTACATCACGCCTCCATATATGACGTTGAGTGCAGAAGTGGGACAAACAGAACTTATTTCGCTGAACTCAATCATCTCCTGTCAGAAAAAAGAAGAGTTAGAAGAGATTGGCAAATTCACAGGTCTCCTCAACTGAAAGCTAGGCTACGGGTATGCAGAGATATACTAAGACATAAAGAACGGCCTCACGTAGATCTTACTTGGAGGGTCTTGATAGTACCCCACAATCTCACTACTCGTTATGGAGGGCGGCAAGAGGTTTAAAAAGACCAGTTAGAGGAAAACCTCTTTTGGGAAATCCGACTGGTGACTGGGCTAGAAATGATTCCGAGAAAGGGACATTATTTGTTAATCATTTGAGAAATGTGTTTACTATAAACAACTCAAATAATGCATCTGTTTTGCCACCACTGGTTATTAGACCTCCTGTACCTCTAAGACTTAGCTTTAATGATGTTCAAAGTGCTATTGGTACTCTGAACCTTAAAAAAGCTCCAGGTATGGATAAAATCAGCAACAAAATGCTTGTGGAGTTACCTCGTGTAGCTAGAAAAATTATCCTATTTATTTTCAATGCTATTTTACGCCTAGAATACTATCCTGCAGATTGGAAGGTATCTATGATTACCATGATTCCTAAGCCAGGGAAGGACCCCACTAAAGTAGAGTCATATAGGCCAATTAGTCTACTGCCGACAATTTCAAAACTGTTTGAAAAATTGTTATTGGCTAAGTTGATTCCAATTCTGAACGACACTCAATGTATCCCAAATCACCAATTCGGGTTAAGAGCTAAACACAGTACCATCGAACAAACACACAGATTGGTAAATGTGATAAGACGGTCGTTTGAAGAGAAAAAATACTGTTCCGCGCTTTTCATTGATGTTTCCCAAGCGTTCGACAAATTCTGGCATGAAGGTTTAATGCATAAAATTAAATTAACTCTGCCTGCTAACACCCACAAACTTATGAAAAGTTATTTATATGGTCGCAAATTTACAATCAAAGAAGGCGATTTTTTAAGCCCTGCTCAGCCAATTGAAGCAGGAGTACCCCAGGGTAGCATACTGGGTCCAACTTTATATTTGATTTATGCATCCGATATGTCGTTAGACCCCATAATACATACTTCAACTTTTGCAGACGATACAGCCTTTATCAGCGTTCATAAGGACCATCAAATAGCATCACAGAACTTGCAGAAATATGTTTATAAGCTAGAGAATTGGCTTGAGCTTTGGAAAATCAGGGTTAACGAACAGAAATGTATTCACATAACTTTCACATTGCAAAAAGATACCTGCTCGTTCATCAGAATAAATAATCAAATTATTCCTCAACATAATGAAGTCAAATACCTCGGAATCCACCTCGATCGTCGTTTAACTTGGAAGTCTCATATCGACGCAAAACTTACCCAGATGGGATTAAAAGCAGTGCAAATTAATTGGCTAATCGGCAGAAATTCTACATTAAAGTTGGATTGCAAACTTTTGTTGTACAATGCAATTCTAAAGCCAATCTGGTGTTATGGAATTCAATTATGGGGTACTGCCTCAGCATCAAATATTCCAAAAAATTCAAACGGGTCAAAATAAGATTCTACGTACAATTACTGCAGCTCCATGGTACGTTAAAAATTCTAGAATTCACAAAGATCTAGGCATTCCTTTGGTGAAAGTCGAACTTACAAAATACGCCTCAAAATATGTCAGCAAACTTGAACACCATCCAAACCCACTTGCACGAGACATCCTTAACTTTAGTGGCCATATTCGGTTAAGAAGGAGGGATACCCTTGCTTTAACTCAAGCGCAAAACAGATGACTTGATCAGTTGATATGAAATTTTTTTAGTATCATAATATTTTGTCTAGCACTGGCTGGACTTATTATTTTCTTTTAGTATTTATGGTCGGCAGTTATGCTCAATTATAGACCGATTATCATTAAATTGGACCGAAGGATTAGTGTATACATTAGTGTACATTAGGGTGGCCCCAAAATAAAGTTGCGGATGTTTCCGACTAATATGAAAATTTGATTCATTTTAAGACTAAGTTTCTCAATTTTTTTGTCCTGGGGTCAATATTTGGTGAGCTGGATCAAAGAATAAAAAGGTCCCTTGTAGAGGTTTTTTGATTTTTTTCACATTTCTTTCAAAGGAACTATATGTAAATTAGGTATCATATGAAAGGTCTTTGAGAGGCACATTCAATGGGTTATCAAAAATTAAAAACAAAATTTTCACCCCTGTATCGTACCAATAAAAATATACCAATTCACCATTCTAAAGCTCAATTTTAATTGTCAATCGTACACGAATTTAATAGACTGGAATGAGGTAGCCTTTTAAAAGCCCCCAAAATCATGATAATTAAATAAAATATTACCAATTTCAGATTTTCTATGTCATTCACAAAATACAAAACGATTTGTACATTTTGTAAGTCAATCCATGCTATCAGTGATTGAAAAAAATCGACCTTCTAATATTGCTAATAGATTAAACTCATGTAATCGCATTTGTTTATAAATTTAAAATATTTTCTATGAATTTTTATTTTTAATTTGCAACTATTAATTCATATTAATTATTTAGCAAACAATATATGTACTAATACCAGAGCTCCGAAATCTTCGCTCGAATTCGAGTAGAGAGTGAAACTCGCTCGAATTCGAGCGCGAGTACTCCTGCGAGTGAAAAAAAAAAATCGAGTATACTCTATTTTTCTATGTCACTCGAATAAGAGCGCATATGCTTCGCTCGATTTCGAGTGCGAGTAAAATACACTCGAAATCGAGCAGATTATACTCTTGCCGAGTACTCTTTCAGTCTTTCTCATACAGTGGAAAATAGAAACTGTTCGTTTTTGCCAATTTGTGTGTGCGTGTGTGTGTGTGTGTAGTAGCAAGTATAGACTATGGTGGGGAAAGGTGACTGACGAGGGAGGACTGGGAGGTCGAGAAGAGAAAAGCAGCAGAATGTATTGTTAGGGACCGGTGGTTTTTGTGTACAAAAATGCTCGCGAAGAAGATTTCTCGAAGATTACGAGTGTTTCAAAAATGGTTTATTATTTATTATTGTTTATTAAATTTATTTATTACACGAGTAATAAAATAAGGATGGAAATGAACAGAGTATATGTGTAAAATGCAGTGATTTTTTAATATTTTATATTTTTAAGTAATTCATTATTTAATTTTAGAATCAAAATATTGTCGAGTGTTTCTTTTTTAAGGCTGGTTCGTCTTGATGTCACTATTAATGCTAATGCGCTAAATGCTCGTTCTACGGAGACTTGTGTAGCCGGGACTCCGAGTATAACTTGAAGCAGTTCATATAATTGTGGCTCGTCAACTGTTTTGCATAACCACCATTGCATAATGTCTGTACTGCAAGACTCCCACCTCGATAAAATTAATCTAGAAAAAAATATTTTTTCCACTAACATAAAAACGTTAAAATTTTTAAAAATATTTACCTTCTTAACTTTTGCTTTATATTAATACCTCCGCACACGCGCACTGTATGAGAAAGACTGAAAAAGTAACAAAAACCACACGCACACACAAGTCAGCAAAGACAAACAGTTTCTATTTTTCCACTCGATTTCACTCTTAAGAGTAAACTCTCACTCTATTTCGAAGATTTTTACTCCCACTCTTAATTTTTAAAAAGGAGTACTCGCGAGTACTCCCACCTAAAACAAACGAGTGGAGAGTAAACTTTTTGTAACACTCGTACTCTTCGAGTACTCTTCTTCGCGAGTGTTTTTCACTCGCGAGTAAAATCGAGTAAATCTGAGCTATGACTAATACAATGTAAACATTTCAAAGGAATAACGAGAAAATTACTTTATATCGCGACTGGAAATATTTTGTTATCGTATAACAAACAAAAATATAATTTAATTATACATCAATGGAAAGATTATAAAATTTACATTATTTTAATGCCAATTACATTAAGGATTTGAGTTAACAGAGATTGTCGGATAGGGAAGAATTTAGGTTTTTAAAAAAAATTAATAAAAATTGAACTAGATAGTATTTAAAAAAACGGAAAAAACCATTTGGTTTAAATTGCATGATGTTTATAGAAATTTCAACTATTTATTTAAATAAATTCTATGAAAAAATAAAAAAAACTAAAATTTTGTCTGAAATTTTCAAAATTTTTGTATTCAAAAAATTTTGTTTTTAATTTTTGATAACTCATTGAATGCGCCTCTCAAAGACCTTTCATATGATACCAAATTTACATATAGTGCCTTTGGAAAAAATGTGAAAAAAATAAAAAAAACTCTAAAAAGGACCTTTTTATCCTTTACCAAATATTGACCCCAGGACAAAAAAATCGAGAAACGTAGTCTTAAAATGAATCAAATTTGTATATTAGTCGGGAACATCGATACCTTATTTTTTCTCCATACAAACGGGGCCACCCTAATATACATATAATAAATATATATGTGTTAAATATTATTTGGATACCATAATTTTTAGACGAGTTATGCATCTTAAAGTGGTTTTAGGAAGTTATGGACCATAGTGTGATTAAACTTCATGCGTAAATTATTTGTGGTGAAATTTGCAATAACTGCAAGATAAACTCCCCAGCAAGCCATATGAGTCCGAAAAGAGTCTTTTCTGACACCTTTTTTGGAGCGTTAACGCTCTTTATTAGCCCAAAAAACAATCATAATTGCTCCGAAAACCTTCAGAAAAGAGGGTCATTACATTCGAAAATGGTCCGTCAGAAAGAGCTCTAAATAATGTCAGAAAAGAGTCTTTTATGAGGGGTTTTTGGCTCTTAAAGAGCTCTTAGATAATGTCAGAAAAGAGTCTTTTATGAGGGTGTTTTTGGGCTCTGTGTAATCTTGTTTTTATCATTCTTGTGTGGTACAGCTACATATGTTTTTTTTTGTTCTAAGCACAAATAACAGGACAACAACGCTTAGGTACACACATAATTAAGTGGAATTTCGCTCCGAAAATGCCCTTTAGTTGGACTTTTTTCTGACTCCTTTTTCGGAGCGCTCCTAGAATGGTATGCTGGGTCGTATTTCTATCATGAAGCTTGTGCATATATGGCATTGCTTAATAGTTTGTTTATTTTTAGCATGTAAAAAGTTTGCTATTATTTTCTTAAAAAATGTTTTGATAGTTTTCCTATAAAAGTATGATATACGAATATTTTGTAATTTATTAAATCATATAGCAGTAATTTTATACTCTGGTTAAGACTAATTATGACCGACCGTCATAAAATTTATGTACGAGTATAAAAGAAACTTATTTGTGTGGAATTTTATTTGTATATCAAAATTTCGCCTTATATGGCAGCTATGACTAATTATGCACCGATAGTAATAATTCTTAATTTCTGATTTCTGTATATATTTGACTTATTTGTATAGAATTTTATTTAGATTCGAAAAATTTTCCGACATTTTCGATCGGTGTGTTAGACAAGTATTTTTGAACGTTAGCACAAATCCACTGCGCACTATAGTCATGTAGGGTATAAAAATGCCATAAAAACGTTGCTCATATGTTGATATTTCTTAAATTCTCAAAATAATAATCAAAGTAATTTTTTTCGAAGACTTCCAAATATTGAATTGAATTGTGAATGTTTTCTCATTGATGTCTATTATTTGTTTATAAAAAATTAAAAAAGAATTTTAAATATAAAATCCCAGAAAAGTTTTATATAAAAAACACCCTACATAACATACATTCATATTTATATTCCCAAACAATCTTTTATTTTTATGTTCTATATATGTATACAATACATATTAATATACACATGCACATATAAAAAAGATAAGTTATTTATCATTTTTTGTAACATAAGTTGTTTATTCTAATACACGGTAAATCACTATTTACAACATTTAATAAATCTTATCTTATTTATTTAATGTGGCATGAACATAAACAATTGCTACTTAAATTAGACATCTACTAAACTTATTTACACAACTAAACAAAACCTATGGAGACATATGTATGTATTTACTTAGTCATTTATTTGATTTGAGATCAGTGTAATGTTTAAATGCATATACATACATACATATGTATAGTATACATATGTAGGTATGTATGTATGTATAACTATTAGGCTAGACGAAGTTCAGTATTTGTCAATTAAAATGAAATAGTTTCTTACTCAAATCCACTACTAGTGGATAATATCTTAAATAAAAGTTTATACTTTACTGCTTACTAACCATTTAGATTCTATCATCGGCTTTTATTTGATTAGAATTCATGCGTCGTTGAATTAATTGATTAGAAATTCATTAAACTTTATATATTTTCTTCACCACCATAATGGATTTGTGCAGATGTTTGTAACGCCACCTTAAAGTATACCAATTTACTCAGAATCACTTCCTGAGTCGATTTAACAATGTCCGTCTGAGGTAAAATTTGTGCGCAAAGTCGCAATTTTATCCAAATCACAATTTTGATAAAATTTGGTATATTTATTTTTTTCGGCCCAAGGACGGTTGGTATTGAAATTGGTTGAAGTCGGTCCATTATTTCACCTAGTCCCCATACAAATATCGCCCCAAAATAAGATTGTATCCATCAGAAATATCTGATTTATATAGATATCCACACAAGTTCCGACGAAAACAATTTTTATTTGCACTTTTCTTTTCAGATCAGTCGAAAATTGATTATAGTTCCAATATAATCAACAGAAATATGTTTCATATACATACAATGTATACAAATAGGTGACATGAAACTTATTTTATAATGATCGGTCCATAATTAGTCATATCCCCCATATAAGACGTTCGTCTGAAAATCATTTGAACTTGCATAAATATTTTACTTGTGTTGTATCGGCATCAAATTTAATGCAAACAATTTGCATATGAACAGAATCAAGCTACTAACTTGTATGATAATCGGTTCATAATAGGTCATAGTTCTCATAGAGCGTCCACTTCTTAAACCATTTTTTTTTGCCCATATACTTTTAGTGGGGTATTATACATATTATCGGCCTTGACCGACTACACTTTCTTACTTGTTTAATTCGTTTTTGTTTTTAATCATTCACAGGATAAATCGTCTAATAAATCATTCAATAAGTTGTATTAGTTTTTTATGACATACGAGTACGTATGTACACATTAATTAAAGAATAATTTTATGAGTTAATAGGGATTTGATTCTATAAAGAATGAATCCTTCAATTAATTAATTAAATACATTTGAAGTGCTAATATGTAAAATCAGTAAATTAATTCAGGCTACTTTAAGAGAATATACTTAGTTTCAATTTATTGAACAATTTTTAAAAATATGTCCGTGAATTATACTGAATTCTCTCCTTCAAAAATATATAAAACAAGTTTGTGTACAATATTCAGCTGTGCCGAATCTTAAATACCCTCCACCTAAATATAATTAGAAATACAAAAACTACACTGGTAAAAGGACTAGAATATCCTTATTCAGTATTTTTTTCAACTAATACCTTCGCATTATATATTTCAAATGTTTAGAAATTTTATCTAATTTCGACCATTTAAGATTAATGTAGTTACCAATGCTTACCATAATTTACAGATTATATGTGCGCAATTACAAAACATGGGCCGATCTTCTTAAATTTCGGAACAGAGAACTTTATACATATGAGGATATCCCATGTTGAATTTCAATATAATAATAGAACATTTAAGATACATATTAGTATTAACGTCAATTTCGGTAGTGGACCTTATATGGGGGATATGGTCAAATATGGATCGGTATCGTTATTGATATGCGATTTATGAGAGTTAAAGTGATTTTCGGAAGAGCGTTTCATATGGTGAATATGGTCAAATATGGACCGAAAATCAGAAATTGCTGTAGTATGATTTTTGTGTATGTCGATACCGATATTTATAAGATAATTATTAAAATAATATATTTATGGGAGCTATTTATATATCTATAAGAATTATTTGTGTCGAATTTTAAGCTGGTAATTATATTTGTACCAGATTTATACGTATTTAAGTGAATTTTAGATGTGGACTTAATATGGGGACTATGTTCAAACATGGACCGAACAAAGCAAAATTTCGTTTTGCAATTTCTTTCTACATGAATCTTATTTTGCCGAATTTTGTATTAATATTCCAATTTTACAGGCATTTATGAGAAATCATGGATCGATTTTTACAATTTTCCTCACACTTTCTTCTTTTATCATAGAAATAAAGTGTACAAAATTTCATGGTAATATATTTTAAAAAATTACAAGAAAAATGTTTTTGAAAATATCAAATATTTATGGAGGTTGTCTGACATTTTAGTCCATAACTCTTGTTCTACTATACCGATTTGACTGATTTTCAATACCGAACTGCTTAGGAGAACTTAAACGGTTGTAAACTTTGTTGATTGTGGTTTTGTCTTTTGGACGTGAAAGTGTTTTACAGAGACAGACAGACAGACGGACATAGCTCAATCGACTTTGAATTCCATAAGGATCAATAATATACTCGTATATACTTTGTTGGGTCTCAGATGAATATTTTTCAGTGCTATACACGGAATGATAAACTTATATATGCTCTCATTCACCACTTATGGTGGTGGAGGGTATAATAAATATACAATCGGATATTAGGATATATACATACATATATGTATGTACATATGTATGAGTCGACTTGTGAAATATATTGTTTGTTGATTTCGTTGAATTGTAGGTTAACTATTATAACGATTATTTATGAACGCATTACCCGTTTAATCAAATGACTATGATATGGACTATCCGGCTGAAAATAGAATTTCGGCAACAAAACATTAGACAATATTTTTCAACTGTCACGTCGCTCAAGGGACTTGTGTTTGAGCACCACCCATGACCTCAATATTTATGTTCGTCAAAAGTAAATAAAAAACAAACTAAACTAACATGAGCACTTTCATCAAATTGAAATGAAGACGAAGCTATCTGCAGGCTACAGTACAAATAAAACAAAAAACAACAACTATTTTTATATTTTGTGTTCGAGTATGTATTACATCAGAATTAGAATCTATCATTTGCCCAATTTGTAATTTAGAAATAGCACGAGTTAATTTGTAATTTGTGTGCTAGTTAAAAGAGTTTTAGATACAGAACGAAATACACTGCATTAATTTGTTAGTGTGATGTTCTACGAGTATGTTGGCCTGTGACGAATCATTTATACCTTTTACCAAGATGTAGCAACAGGGAAGGGTAAAGTAAACTCCAAATTGTGACACTTAATGAACAATTTTAACCAAATCAGATAATTCTTTTCCTCTTTTTCTGCACGCGTACCAAGTATTATTTTTTGATTCCGAATAATTGATGGATTAATATCTGTTCGCTTCAATATATTCTTCTTTTGTCTGACAACATTTTATTGAATTCGACTTTTAAATATTTTGATTGACACAATTGCTATTGCATGTCTCTCATTAGCACTATAAAAAAAAACTTTAAATGCATTCTGACCTAAGAGGATTATTTGACCTCGAAGTATACACAACTTCATCACCAATTGCGGCTTACTCATAAAGCTTAGTTATTTCTTCACCTAATTTGATTAAAAAAAAATTAATACAATATTAAGATCTTGATTAAAATGATTTAAAAATGTCCAAAAAGGTAAAACTAATTCACATCTACTGCATATTCTGTTCTAAATTATTTATTGTTTGCGCGAGTTTAAAATTTAAATAAATTAATGTCTTCAGTTGCCTATAACTCCAAATTTTCTGTGTTTCTGTTAAATTTGTAAAATATGCTTAGTGGAAGTTTAAGTAACAACTAAATTATAACTGAAATTTGCTGAAATGATGGTAAATAACAGTTTTCAATATTTTTAGAGCTAAATTTTTAGTAAACAAATTCTTCTAATTATTAGATATCAGGTTGGAAAAACGTCTTGCATCTTGTACCATATAAGATTTCATATTAATTTTGTAGATATTACAAACGCAATGAAGAACTTATGATAGTATAACCTCACCAATCATCGTGTAGGGGATATAAACAAATATTTTCTAATGGCATGATCAACGTGTGCGTTTGTTTACCAGAGATCTCAAAGAATTTCATTCCTCTTAGCTGGAAGAATGTTTTTTGATGAGGGTATTTTAGAACATGCACACTACGTCTTTATATATATAAATACATATGCATGCACATATGTATGTATGCACATATGAATACATTTTTGTTTATGTATTTGAAACATTTTTTACGTTCTTGTCGATATTTCTAAATTTAAATGAAGTAATTGCACCCCCACAATGGAAATGCACTCACAATAAATTTGTGTTTGCGAGCATACTTGTATTTTTGTATTTAAAATAAAAATTATCCAAAAAAAATATACAAATCAGAGTTGTTAAACGGAATTTTTTTTTAATTTTATTTAATATTAATTTTTTTTCCTAATTTCGGGGAGTTACTGCCGCATAGGTTATGAAATTCATAATAAATGGTCGGGGTAATTTATAATAATTCAAAAATTGCCCATCCGATTTCTTAGTTTTATATCTTTTTAGAATTTATATAGAAAATTACGGGTGGGGAAGAGAAAATAAATTTTGTGTTCGGTACTCGGTGAACATGCTTTGTTGACATTTTCTTTGCTGGAATTTTCTACAAATTATTACACAGCACGAATAAGAGAAATGACAAAAAAGCAAATAATAATGAAATGTGTCTGACAACATTGTTCGACAGTGTGACCGCGAATGAAAAAACAAAAGAGAATTCCAGATGTTTTTCTTCCAAATGGGGATCAATCTTGTATTATGTACCTATGTATATATTTTACTAAAATATTTTGTATATTTTTGTTCCGTTCCCATTTAAAACTTTTTCGTTAAAATCATCGTAAGAATTTGGTAGGAATACGTACAAATATACGAACAAATAATAAAAATACCCATGCATAGGTACATATATTTTGTAATAATTATATTACAAGTATTCGTATTCTAAGTAAATCTTTGAGTGTATAATTTAAATATGAAATTTTAATCAACCTCAAATTTAAGAAAAAGTAACATCCCAGTAAAAAAAATAGGATCATCCAAAGAGTAATCCTGGAGCGCTCCTTTGCGAGTAATGGATTACTCCATAAAACTCCGAACCTCATAGGATTTTTAACACAGCATGCCCGCAGACACGAGTACTCCTTTTAAGCTCCTTATGGAGTACTCCCTTTGATCTTGAAAATGACGACAGAGGGAGTAATCGTTTTTGTCTTCTAAAAGAACATAAAGGGAGTAATTGTTTTTGTCTCCTAAAAGAGCATAAAGGGAGTAAACATTCGTATAAAATACAAATTTGGTTATTTTTTACAAAAACAAGAAAATATTCATTTATTTTTTTAAATTTTTTCAAAAATGTTGTTATTGTTTTTTGTTTGTTGGATTCGACGAGGTCGTAGTTTTTGACGAATAGGTCTGTCGGTAAACAGTTGCCTTACATTTACGAAATGCCAGCTTGAAAGATTTTTCATATTCCGGGTATGTTGGATACGTGCCATCTGCAAGAAAATTAAGGAAAAGATAACACGTAATATATTATGTATTTAAGACATGATATTAAAAATTCAGTTATAACCGAAATAAAAAAAGTTAAACAGTTTGTATTTGTTTAAGGCTATCATATTTTTAGATCCATCCCAATTTAATTTGAGCAACACATTTTGTCCGATCATTTTGCGTAGTGCTTTTTCAATTTTGCTTTTTCAACGAAATCTGAAATAAATTCAAACAAAAAACAAAGAATTTTGAATACTTGTTTAACTGATTGCATTAAAAAAACTCAATTAATTGGGAAAATTTTAAGATCCCTACTAGATGGGCGTAAATGTTTAGCAAGCTGTTCTAATAAAACAGTCTGTTTACACATAATTTGCTTTAATGATCCGACTTTTGTGAAAATATCAACTTAGTTTTCCGTTTGGCTATCTTCATTTGATAATTCATTGACTTTGTTTGGTGCTGATGCCTCTTGTTCACTTAAAGTCTCCCGATTACAATTTGAGAATTTATCAATTTCTTTTCAATATAGTCGTCTTAAATGACGCTTTAAAACTAAATTTTGACACATTTTTTTTAACAATCTGTTACTATACCCGTACCTTTTCAGTTTTTTTTTAATAACACGTCCCTCATTGATCCATTTGGAGTATTAAGCGAGGCATAAACAACAAAACAAAAAAGTTTCTATAGCTCGCTTATTACTCCAAAATGGATGAACAAGTCATTACTCCTTTATTGCTCGATTATGCATTAATCCATATATTTTTTACTGGGATTTTGTACTAAAACATTGTGTGCGTGTGTCATATACTTGGTTAATTTTTTGTTTTATTTGTTTGAGATTAAACACAATACTTACGATATAAATTCATATATACACACAATAGATATATACATATGTATGTATACATACTACAAATTCACATACATATCTATGTACTTTAGCCATTCATATGCATATAACCCAATAAACATACAAATTTTATATAGAAGGTAGATGTATGTATGTTAAAAATCTGTTGGAAACTTTTTGAGATCAAAAAATGCCGCATTGTATTGTGTATTGACCGAATTATCTCTGGCTTTAATGTTCGTATAATATCAATAAAATACCAAAAAAAAAAAAAACAGTTCTTAAATTTTTGGAATTCTTTAAAAAGTGTGAAATTCGAGTTTTCATTGTGCTATTTTCGGATATGTACTTGAAATTATATATGTACTTATTTTAGAGTTTTCCAATATGCTTCTATTGGTGGCGACATTAAATCTTTTGCTTATTATTCCTTATATGGGTAGACGAAAATCAACACGAGGTTCATCAGGTGCCAGCCAATTCACCTGCAAATATAAGTTTCTGTTTTTGTTTTGGGTTAAACATCCCTGCAAATAATATTGGCCTACGTGATCCATTTTAGATGAAATGGACTACTTACAACATGGTCCAATGTAATGCAGTCATGGACCATGTCATAGTTAAGCAAGAGTTTGTAGTTAAACGACATGGTTTCGTGTAAGCACGATTGCATATTGAGTTGTTGTTGTTGTTTAAAACTAACCCTCTTGACTACGCCGATGGGTTATATGGTCTAATCCTAGGACATCGCAATGTTAAATGGACCACCTTTTTTTGATATATTTGGAGTAGTTTTGGACTAGTCTTTACATGCATGTATGGACTAGTCGCGTTATTTGCAGGGATATGATTAACACATACATACATATGTACATACATATATGTATTTAAAGAATACTAAAATGAAATCACTTAAAACTGTATTTTTTTGAGTTGTGACGGTTTTGAATTAAATGCACCGCAATATGTATGTTGGTATGTACATAAATAGTACAACTTTTAAAATAGCTATAACAGCAACAAGAAACAAATGTTTATTGTCTATGGTGGTCGTTCGAGCTTTGACGTCAGGCAGATAATAGTAGTCAGCGGCATATTCGACCAATGCACGTCATTCGTCAAAAAATATGAATCAATTGAAAAAACATTTGAATGAAAATTTATTAGAGTGGGGCAAAGAAAATGTCTGAATATCTGAGGAAATTCAAATTTAAACGAAAATTTCGATGGAAAACTGAAAGTTTTATGGAATCTTATGAAAATTTAAATTTATATTAATTTTTAATTGTTATTTTTTTAATCGTACATGGGATGATGTACATATTTTAATTTGTTTCTAGTTCACACAGAATTGTTTTATTTTTAATTTTTTTTTCTATTTTCATTAAAAATCCAAAACTAATTGAAAATTAAATTTAATTTGCCTAAATCAATAACAATAACAAATACATACATACTCGTATGTACATAAATGTGTAAAAAAATTATTTATTTATTTTAAATGTTATTTATATCAGAAGATTCAGCGAGAAGAAAGATTAAGTAATCATACTAACCCATTAGCTATTTCTCTACTTGATGACTTAGAAGAAGTAAGAAGACTTAAAAAATACCACATTCTGGATCTGCCTTTTCGATTCTAAATCATAAATTTCTACTACAATGTACATATGTATGTAATAAATTTGTAAATATTGTTTAAACTGTCTAAATTTTATATTATCCCAAGATTTATATTATGCTGTTGTTCTCAGTGGAGTTCAACACTAAATGTTATATGATTGTAATACAATTTACTTATTATCCTTAAATGGATTGAATGTAAATAAATGAATTATAAAAAAAATGTTATAATTTTTTCTTTTAAGTTGTAGATTCACGGAATAAAAACGTAAGAAGTTTGCTAACAATTCTGGCTATATACCTGTATAATCCCAATAAGCATTTTGGCTGGAATTCATGTGGTATTACATTTGAAATCCAGTCACAATTTCCAATTTTCAGTGTTGAAATACAGTTGAAACACAGTTGAATTGAATAGCGAATCCAGCTAAATTAATCATTGAATTACAGTCGAACAAAACAGTACATTTACAGTGTATTTCCAGCCTTAAATAACAGTGTGATTCCAGTTGAACCGAACCTGTTCATTGAAAATTTAATTATAAAATCATCATCACCGCCGCCAATGATTTGCATCAACTCTGTACCATTATTAACATATGCTTAAAACAAATTTGATGTTGTTTTTTAACAAACTTCAAACAGACTGGAAAGAGGATGGATTTCAAATGTAATTCAAGCTTGGATTCACACTGGAATTCCAACAAAAAATTTGTGCTTATTGGGATGTAATATAAATTTTTATAATGAATAATTGAATACAAAAAAAAAAAAAAAAATTCAAGAAAATGTATATGTAATGGAATTTTTCTACCTACCACCAAAAATATGGTGGAGATATTAAGTTTGGAACACATCGAAACAGTGATCGTAGAACCAAAAAGTATGTTTTCATATATCTATTCTATCTATTCATGTTCGTCCGTCTGTTGAGCAAGGAAAAAAAAAATTTATCATTATAATTCTTTGTACAATTTATTTGTAGCGAAATTTGTTTGGGTACATGCATAAATCAAACACTATCGTGGTGTAGGGTGTACAATACTAGATTAGCAGATCTAAAATTTGTATTTAAGGCCGTTTTTTGTGTACCCTGTCAAATTTATGAAGAGGAACTTATCATGTTGGCACATTAAACTATGTATTGTTTTTATACCCACCACCAAATATACTGCAGATAATATTATAAAAGTTTTTACACTTTATTTTATTACAGAAAAACAAGTGTTGTTGAAAATGGTAAGAATCTGTCCACGATTTCTCATAGCTCCCATACAAATGTATAGAAAAGAAATATCCATACAAAATTTAACAGAAATAAGTTTTAAATAAAGAGAAAAAAACTGTAATTTGACCATAAATCATGTAAATAGGAATAATAGGAATAAAGTTATAACAGTAAAAATAGATGAATAGTCCTCATTCATATCAAATAGTAATACGCATAAATCTCATACGAGCATCATTATCAAACTAAAAATTATCATTAATAGTCCACATATACAAATCTAGCTACTAGATTTTGTGAATATCGGTCCAATGCTCCTATATAAAGTCCATTTCCAAAAATCACTTATGTACGCACAAATTTGTTATAAAAAGCGTTATCAGATTAAAATTCGAGATAAAAACTCTTATATAGCGTTGAAAATTATATGACGTTTAGCCCATAATGGGTAGTAGCTACCATAAATGGATCACTTCCGAAACACAATAAAGTACGCATACCTCTCATATAAACCTCGTTTTAAACTTGAAATTCAGCAACAATAATCCTCCGAATTTTATGGCTATTATAGGCCATAGTTTCCACATAAGGACTACTACCGAAAAACTAATAAATAACGATATCAAAAGATAATTTTACACTTTACAAAAACAAATTTTACCCAAATGTCCGCCTGTCCGTCATTTAAAAATAACTCATAAAGTTAACTTATTGCTGGCTCATTTACAACTGACTTCCGAAGTAACTCAAAAATGATGCAGAAATGAACTATTTGTTTTTTAAAACATTTGACTTCTTCTCGATAAGTATTAAACTAATCATTGGCTCGGAGAGTAAAATGCAAAGAACAAAAGAAGAAAAAACAAGTTATTACTTTTTTTTCTTCATGATCATAACAGTTAAAACTGTAAATACATATTTGTTTTGTTTTCATTTTTATTCAGTTTATCTGGAAATTTGAGGTGGATGTGCCAAGTTTTATAAAACTAAAACAATTTAATTTAAAACAATTTATACTATGTTTCCACGACGACTTGAATCACCTGCTTCGCCTTCTGAATCATGTTTATGAATCATGCTGTTTACATGACTAATAAACTTGATTAGATTTGACAGTTGTCTTTAATAAACAAACGGAATATTATATTTTATTTATTTTTATTTATTTCATTCAATTAATAATACAAAAAGCCCTTGTGGAAAATAATTTTTTAATGGACAAACAAAAGTGAGTGGAAATTAGTTAGCTTATTTGAAAAAAAACATACATTCGTACGTATTTACTTTCTTTACTTCCAGCAACAAGAAAATAATTTGCTTTGTTTACAATAATGTTAAATTTTTACAGCTAGTGCAGATAAACTTGCGATAAATATTAGAGAAGAGTGCAATTTTTCGTGCTTCGCAAGTAGATTCAATATGAATCTACTTGATTCGCTCTTAAAATTTTGTATGGAGAAGCAAGTTGTTTCGCACATGATTGGGGTGTGAAGCATGAATAGAGAGCGAAGCATGTACCGTGGAAACATAGTATTACATCTTTTTAGGAAAATTAATAATACAAATTTAATATGAATTTGAATAACTTTTAATTTTAAATAGTTTTTTAACCTAATCATTAGTTAGTTAGTTTATAGCTAACTTATAGAGCTAGCTTGTGGTTAGCTGAAACTTATGCAGAAACTGAATAGCGTTTTACATGGAAATGAGTTAGCTTTTGAGTCACTTGTGCCGTATTTTGGATTGACCATGAGTTAGTTTTAAGTTACATCAAAGTCCGACAGGGTACATACATATTTTGATCGCGATGTCATATAAATGCATGAATTTATAATCTAAGTGAAATTTACATTTAATATTGGTGGTGGGTATATAAGATTCGGCACGGCCGAATACAGCACCCTTACTTGTTAATTTTAATATGAATATGTACATATACATAAATACTCGTATTGTGAATGTTTTGTATAATTATTTATACATACTCGTATTATTATTATTATTGTTTCGTATTTAAAAACGATTGGTCATCTGTCTATCGCGAATCTCTGACTTGATGTAATTAATGTCAACCGGCTGTACAATAAATGAATGCCTTCATTCGTGCATTGTTATTAGACAACAAAACAAACATTCATTTCAATTAAAAATTCTATCCGAAAATAAACATACAATTGATTCAACTTGTTGAATAATAAAATCAAAACAAATTTAATTGAAAATATTGTTGCACAATTCATACCTACTATGCAAAACATCAGGACATACAGTGTGCGCTGATTCTTTGTTTTCTCTCTGCCATTTCAATCATTCTTAAAAGTTAAACTGTGTATTAATGTCGGACATGCTTATGACCAGTGCTGCCAATTTAGCACTTTTAGTGCTAGAGCAAGCACCAAAAAAGGTGATTCAGCACTTTTCTAGCATTTATTATTTATTTTTGTAGCAATTTTTTTTTTAAATTTATCCTACGATTTTTTGGGTTTTTTAAAAAGCTCCAATCGTCAAAGTTTTTCTTGGACGTTATATGAATATTTAAATGAAAAAGTATTGTATTGATTACAAATACATACATATATTTTAATTTAAATATTTTTAAACATAATGTTTAAATAGCTCAGGTTGCATATTGAAATGGCGTATCAAAATGAAAAGTGTCACAAACTAAACATATAGAACATGTACCAGCATGGAACAATTCATATAAATATATTTAATTCTTTTTAAACTAATTGTACACGAAATACAAATGTTCAATAAATTTTGATCCAACACGCCTTTTAAAAGAAATTACTTTACTACTTAACTTCTTTAAATGAAATATCTATCTATATATGTAGATAAAAATGAAATGGTCCATGTATTTAATGGCATCACGTGAGAACGGTTGGAGCGATTTGGCTGATTTTTTTAATTCGATTCGAAATTCTCAGAAAAGAAAAAAAAAACCTAAAATTCCGGGTAAAACTCGGAATTTTTCCAGTCCAGTCAACTTCAATAAAAAAAGCCCTCGAAAGTATGCTGTACAAATTAAAATATTTTATTTGCAAATAAATAAGAACAAGATGGTTGTGAATAGTATATCAATCTATATACAGTGGGTGGCCAAATTATTAGTTACACATGCAAAATTTTTTAGTTTGAAGCCGTATAACATTTTAAAATAGTGGAAATTTATCCTTTTGTTTGTTCTTTTAGGTAAATTAAGTGTTTCTAATTTAATTAAAAATAAATTTTTTTGTTTTAAAAATATACATTTGAGGAAAAGAAATATTACAAAATTTTTTGAAAGAAAATCTTAATATTTCGTAGAACTCTTAATTAACTCTTAATTAATATAGTGTAACTAATAATTTGGCTACCCACTGTACATATGTACATACCCAGCAAGCCATATGAGTCCGAAAAGAGTCTTTACTGACACCTTTTTCGGAGCGTTAACGCTCTTTATGAGCCCAAAAAACAATCATAATTGCTCCGAAAACCTTCAGAAAAGAGCGTCATTACGTTCGAAAATGGTCCGTCAGAAAGAGCTCTTAGATAATGTCAGAAAAGAGTCTTTTATGAGGGTTTTTTTGGGCTCTTAAAGAGCTCTTAGATAATGTAAGAAAAGAGTCTTTTATGAGGTTTTTCTTGGGCTCTGTGTAATCTTGTTTTTATCATTGTGTGGTACAGCTATGTTTTTTTTTTGTTCAAAGCACAAGTAACAAGACAACAACGCTTTGCTACACACATAATTAAGTGGAATTTCTTAGTCATACTGAGACTCAGGACAGTAACAAGCAAATTTTTCTTTCGCTCCGAAAATGCTCTTTAGTTGGACTCTTTTCTGACTCCTTTTTTCGGAGCGCTCCGAAAATGCTCTTTTGTTGGACTCTTTTCTGACTCCTTTTTCGGAGCGCTCCTAAAATGGTATGCTGGGTACTTATATAAAATTAAATGACATTTTGAAGAAACTTTTTAAGCAATAAATTGATACAAAATTTTCTTATTTTTTCTTTTATTAAAATTTTTGTGTCTTAATTTTTAATTCTATATGAAATACAAATCATTAGTAAATACCGACCGAAGCCCCGGCCAGCTAGTATTAAATAATAATAATATAATATCCACGAATTCGAACTACATATTGGAAAATTTAAAAACTCAGGAAAACTATTAAAAAATAAAGAACTAGAAATAGAAATTAATTGAAATTTAATTTCAAACTTTGGTTTTTCTGAAAAACAATATTTATAATATAATTTAATAAAGTTGGAAAGCGCTGTTATCAATATGATGCCCAGAAAGAAATACATATGTCAAACTAATTGGATATACTGAAATGATGATTGGACTTTTGATTGTAAAAACTATTAAATTCTCTGAATCTAATAATACATTTGCGTAATATTAGAACTTCTATATTTGTGTACATGAATTGAAGAATTTTAATTTTGAAAATTCAACTTATAAATTAATAATTTTTATTAGCACTTCTCAAGATTCCAAAGAATATTTCTTTTTCATACATATGTATGTATGTACAAAAATAATACAATACAGTATTTTGGATACCCTACACAAGCATGGTGGGAAAGTCACATTGGATTTGGGCTGATGTTTGCAACTCCTATTTTAAAATATATTGGTGTTACACCATGTAACAGATCGACCATATAGTAGGTCAGGCTTGAAAGATTATGCTTTCTCAATTGGTATTTTTAAGAAAATAAAATAAAATGCTTTTAAAACCAAGATTGACCCTTACCCCAAAAAAAAAAAACGCCTTCTACAATATTTCTTTGCCGAAATAACTGCTATTACAATTACCTTCCACAACAGTGTGCCCGTAACATAATTTAAAATGTAACTGCAAATATAACAACAGAAACTTATGAACAAGAAAATATAAAAAAGGAATGTTTAGGCTAAAACACGTACATAGTTAGTTGTTATTATTTTGAATTCTATGACTACGCATCACCATTTCTCAGTGTTTTTCTTATTTCGGTTAAAGAACAATTCGTACATACAAAGGTATTCTGAATTAAATCAAATACATTTGGATTAAACACAGTAAAATACCATAAGAGAACAGCCTCTAGTGAGTGTGTTTATTTGTTAGTTCGTTAAAATTTATGTTTTATAAAGTATGACGCACACAATTTATTACGCGTTGACCATCATTAATGTATGTAGGTCTCTTAGAATAAAAACAAAATCAAAACAGAACAAAAATAAGCCAGCGCACAGTGATTTGTATTTTCCTTGTAAATAAAATACATAAATATAATTACTCACACAGGAATACATTCGTATATTGCCTGTAACTATGTATTATCAAAACTTTCATATTATTCAAATATGCCCCTGTTATATAAAAATTTCTTTTTGAAAACCCTTTACATGCACACAAATTACTGAACGCCCACATACGATACCATTGCAGTAATTCTACAATATAATTGGGGGATTCCCAAGGTGTCATAAAGTCATATGTCTTAAAATAATAACATGAAAAAATACGACTGCTGTGAACAACCCCTCATAATTCAGTGTGCTATTTTGAATTTAAATCAGCTGATTTAAAACAAATATAAAAATTAATATTGTTTTCCACAATGCCAAAAATAAGTGAAAAAACTAAACTAATAGCCAGTTTGTGCGAAAAATACATTTTAGATGTTGTGATGGCAAACTCAAGTAAGTAAATAAACAAAAAATTTTCTCTTCTGATTAATTACGACAGCACAATAAACATAGCAAGCAAAGTTCTATTAATTTAAGACACTTTTTGTTTACAAAGCAACAACAATATTTTTAAACCATTGTAAAATGTTAGAACATTATGACAATATAACATGATGCACACCTTGTGAATACCCCAAATGTGTTGACGAAATAGTTGCAGTATCACAATAATGTTTTATTTGATATTTGGCCGTATTCGAATGTGATATTGAATATTAACGAAATATAATTGATGATTGTGGTGAAAGAGGTAATTAAAGGTGGCATTAGACAATACTTATTATCTTACTTATTAAAAAAATGCAATTATTTGAATAATTCGATTTACATATTTTAATAGTGTGACCGAATTTTTCGAACAAGATAAAATCTCTTATTCCTTTTATTCGAACAAAGGAAAAATCGAAAAATTTTAATACCTTAGTTATCAGTGAGCTAATAGTTCCAATGTTTGTCAGTCAGTTTGTCTCTTCTTTGCTGTAGTCTCCGATTCACGGAGGGAAAACCCTATCTGACAACTATTTTAAATGTTGTTACATCCTTCGCAAGTCCAACAGCAATTACAATTACCTTTCTCGATATCTTCGATATCAGCTTGTTTAAGGATCTAATGGCCGTATACCGTACGACTCAGAATCACTTTCTGAGTCGATTTAATGATGTCCGTCCATCTGTCTGGCTTGCTGTCCACGTAAAGCTTGTGCGCAGAGTACAGGTTGCAATTTTGATGATATTCCGATAAAATTTGGTAAGTGATATTTTTTCGGTCCAAGGACGGATGGGATTGAAACTGGTGGAAATCGATCCATTATTTGTTAATTAGTCGAAACTCCCATATAAGACCCTCTCCGTAATTCACTTTAACCTTCACACATCCTTTAAAAGTATAATATATCGAGTTTACCACACATAATATTTATATTCACGGAAGTCCATGACTAAATTTTTGGATGATCGGTCCACAATAGGTTATAGCTCCCATATAACGCCAATTTCTGAAAGACTATTTTATACATATACTGGGTGTAGGGTATTATATGGTTGGACTTGATCGACTATACTTTCTTACTTGTTTTTGTAATTAATGCGTTTGTATGTTTGTTTAGAAGTGTATTAACTTTCAACACATCCAGGCTGTTACTCTAATGGCCGAATTCTCGATCATAATGTTGTCATTATTTTTTATATTATATTCAAATACTTGTCGTCGATTTTTTACTTAAGACTGCGGAATATCGAACGTAAGTATAAAATGTTCGTATGGTCTTAATTGTTGTTGCATAATTTTAATACATCGTATCATCCAACAATGTTTCAGGATGTACAATAAATCTACAAAATAGTTTGTTCTCAATAATCTCAACACTAATTATGAGAACATTTATTTATTTATTTATATTTTCTACAAGACTTAGAAAAGCACTGTGCAATCAGAATAACAACAGAGAAATACTTTTGTTTTAATATTAAAAACAAAACACAAAAGATGAGTTTGTATAATTATAAATGTGGCCAAAGAATTCTGAACGCTTAGATATTTTTTTTTTAAATTAGATGTATTTGGAAATATGTACGCGCTTTACTCTGACTCTGACTCTTGTGATGAATTATTGTTTTAATATATTAAATTTCCCATGTTATTAAAGTCAAAGTACAAATCGTTAAAATGAAATAATTTACAACTAACTTTTAAGTAGTTTTAAAAGTTATAAAAACAATTATCTAGTCTATTTAGCAAATATTGCAAATAAATTTATATTATTAAAGATCCCCTTAAATACGAGTATTATTTTATCATAACTTGAAATAAAAGGTGACTTTAGTCGCTCCTATGATAAAAATTTAAATATTTCAAAACTAAGCAAAATTATTGATAATACGAGTAATGAGAACATGAACAGTAATACTCATACATAATAGAATTCATAGAAGTACAAAAAAAAAAACGTGATATTTAGCTCTCATTTAACTATAGTTTGTAGATATTTGCAAGTAAAATTAATTTACATTCGGACAATAACGTATACGGAATAAAATTGCAACAGACATTTTGACTTTAGGAAAATAAAAAATATTTGAACTACAGCTTTTTCAGAACTAATTTTGAATTATGATATTTTTTTATCATAAAACTTTAAAAAATTGTTTAAAAATCTGGCGCACATTTTTTTTAACATGTTAACATACTTGAAAAAATATTTGTATTTTTTTTCATATTTATTCTATTTGCGACGAAGCAATAGGTCACATTTTATCTCAGGTAGCAATAAATGTCAGTTAGGGGGGGGGGGGGGTTTTTAAAGGAATTAAATCTATTATAGGTAAGATATACCTACATATATGTATAATGTAGAGCATAAAAAGTTTTCCAAAAAAATCTTTAGCATATTTGAACGTTTTTTAATTTGATTGAATTAAATGTGTACCCAAAAAGAATAATTTCATGGTAAAAACTCCAAAGATAATTTTTTTAAACGGAAAGATTTTATTAACTGTCGAAATGAAAGAAATATCAATGATTTAAAATTAACAGTTCAAAAATAAAAATAATAATTGTTCTTAAAAATTTTTTTTTTAATTTTTTTTTTTAAATTATTTTTTTTAATTTTTTTTCAATTTGGGCCCTTTTTTCTCAAAAGAAAGCTTACAATTTACTTTAAGGCCTTTATAATCGCTTAATGGGATGCGAGTGGGATATCTATCAAAAAAATTATTTTTTAACTCAAGAATAGGATTTTTCAATATTTGCCACAAAATGAAAAAAATTTTTTTTTTTAAATTAAAAAAAAATATTTTTGGAATGATTGAAGAAATAGCTATCTAAAGTCCTTTGGACAATTTTTGCTAGGACCAATAGGTGAAAAGTTACACTCATTTAAAAAAACCCTGTATGACCAAAATGGACCAAAATGTCCAACTTTGACCCCCTCTTACTCCGGCAGTTCTTGACTGATAGAGTTGAAAATTTGTCTCTGGACTACTATCCAATAGTGCAAATTTCATCCAAATCGGATGACATCGATTTTTAAAATTGGGTCACTTGACGTGAAATTCACCATATATGAAACATATTTGTGTTGAATATTATTTGGATACCAAAATTTCAATTTCACCAATTTCAATCCTTTTCCACTTGTGGTCTTCATATTTAATTAACTCGCGCCAATCTTCAGGATTATATTCATGTTGCATTGTTAAAACCAAGCCGCGGATGTCAGTACAATAGGCGAGAGAATTATTCTCAATAGATTTAAAAAAAGTCGTAAATCGACGATGGCGATTGATAGCCCCGTATATTTGTACGTCTGGTGCTAAAATATTAGCTTGTTTTGTTAAGAGAATGCTCTATCTTTGAGACAAGTTTAAGCGCCGTACCATTATATCCAGACGATTTTGCGTGATTTCATTGTGGTTACATGGAATCGTGATCTATGACGGTTGATACATCGATGCAGCTGCTCCACAGGTTTCAACAGATTGAATTATTGAGAGAATATCTTCTGTTGGTATTTGGCTATACGGAACAGGAATTTCGTCAGAATGTGGCAGCGGAAATTGAGCATATATTGTTGCAGTGTAAGATATAGAACCAGTTTTTCTGCTGTTCATGCCGGCTGTATGATTTATGCACGCATAACACTCATCTTCAACATGGAGTATGGGATCTCTCCAAATCATTGGAACACCAATTGGCATGGCAGCTCCATTTTTTTCCACTTATTTAAATGGTAAATGCACTTTGTACACACTATTGATGGTGACCAACTCTTGTCACATATGACACTTAAAGAAAAATATATTTCATAAGTTAATTGTTTCAGTAGTCATTTTACGGCGACTTGGCATATTTGTATTTCCCACACACATAACAAAAGTTATGAAACTTGTTACACGCTTCCATCTTAGATATTTCAATATAAATGATTAGACTCAAGACTGTCAAAGACTTTAAACTTCACTATTCACTTTAGAATACGTTACTTAAGTTTTTTACAAGACCGATTTGTGCGGTTTTTGTCCGCACAAGAAAATGCAAATACATATGTGAAAATGTATGACTTTATTTTTTAATTCTAATTCGTTTGTGCAATACCATGCCATAAACGCTGTAAATTAATTTTTAATTTAATTTTCTTTTTATTTAAGTCTTCTTCTTTTTCGATAACATTGAATAATAAAACGAATAGAATAACAATAATTCTAATTCTTAGAGCTATAGTTGTCTTACTCTAATATTTAAGTGAGTGTATAACGCTACTTTGCTAAAAAAAAAAAACTAGGTATATGTAAAATTGTACAAAATTGAGAGTATGACAAGGCTTGCTTCCGGCCCTTAAAGTCGCGAACAGAGCAGATGTCTGTGTATAATTTAAACTAAATAACAATAACAAATGATCTGTTAATAATATAGCAAACATATTCGGAATACAGTAAGTGTAATTTCGAGAAAATATGAAATACGTACATACGATTGCACATACATAAATATATAACAGAAACGAATGAACATTCAGGTACTTAACAGTATAAAATTAATAAAAAAGAAAAAAATATCACATTGAATAGAGCTGAGCTCTTCTTAACTAATTGATTATTTGTAAGATCTTGATTTTTATTTTCATTTTCAACCCCTGTGGTTGTTGGAGGTCGCTCTCACATAAAATGAGGGAGGGTCTAGTGATCCTTGATCGTTGTCAGAAATTTCATTTAAAATTCCAATAGGGGAAAGGTAAGTAGATCCGGGCCAGTCAGTATTCTTTTCCATCTCATATATTTCTCTTACCAGTGAGTTGCTGTGATTTTCAATTCGTCTGATAAATTTTGTTTGCAACATCAAGGCGTATCTACAGAATGGCGTTATAGCCGCCTTCTCATATACATATCTATTTGAAAACCGTTTCGTGTAGCTTTCAAAATTCTTGCCTATGCATTTCCTTAGAATTCTACGTTCAAATATCTCCAACTCACCGGCCACCTTAGGGGATATAGTAAACCAGATTGGGAATCCGTAACAGAGTACTGATCTGATAGCAACCTTGTACAGCAAAAGTTTAGTGTTTTTTGGTAAATAGATGTTATTTAACAGCATTGCAAACATTCCGGAAATTTTTTTCGTTTTTTGCAGGAGACTCCTGGCATGTGCATTAAATTTTAAGAGTTTATCAAATTGTACTCCCAGATATTTTATTGAATTCTTAAATGGTATATTTATGCCATCCAAACTTAGTTGAAGAGATTTGCTCTCCGGCACTACATATCTGGGACATTTGCCCGAAGCATTCCTAATACATATGGCTTCAGATTTGGCAGCATTTATTTTAATGCCCCATTTTTTGTAAAAAGTGCTAATTTCTCTAAGATGGAATGCAGCTATGTGTAATGCTTCTACTGGAGAAATATTGTGTGCATATAACAAGCAGTCATCAGCATATAGGATGGCCTTTGAGTCTCCAATTTGGTGTGGGAAATCATGTAAGAAGATGTTGAACAAGAAAGGGGCCAAGATGCTACCCTGAGGTACCCCACTTTTCACAGGACCACGCTCAGAGATAGAGTCTTTGATTTGCACTCCAAATTTTCTGTTGGTGAAGTAGCTGCGAATTATTTTAATTATGAATGGATCAACACCAAGGTCTATCAATTTATAGATTATTCCATTGTGGTACGCAGAATCAAAAGCCTTTTCGATGTCTAAAGATATAGCCACTGTGGATTTTTTATTTCTAAGGTTAGATATCGTATCATTGTGAAATTTCAACAAAGCAAGTTGTGTTGAGTGATTTTTCATGAATCCAAATTGGAAATCTGTAATGGGCTCGATAACGAACTCTTTTTCCAATTTTTCTTTCAAAATATGTTCGAATAATTTACCTATGTTGGATAGCAAGGATATTGGACGAAATTCATCAGGCTTATTACTTTCTCGTTTCTTTTTGATCGGCAATATTTTTGCCTCCTTCCAGGCTGATGGAAAATAGCCGTTATTTAAGCAATTGTTAAAAATTGTAGCCAATAGCCTCAATGTTGCATCTGGGAATTTTCTAATTAAGAAATTTGAAATACCGTCAAATCCAGAGGACTTCTTGTTGTTGATGTTGTTTATATGTAATTTAATATTGTTTACATTAGTGAAATGATACGTGTCGTGGTTTTCTTCTGACAAAAAGTTGTTATCAAAAGTGTATATATGTTGCGGTAGCCCATCAACACATCTTGATATCTCTGATTCTATATCGATATTCAGGTTTCCAGGGATTACTTCTTGAAAGACTTCAGTGTAGTGTAACTTAAATTGCTCTGAAATCACGCAACTGTTGGTTGTGACCGTATCATCTATTACAAGCTGTTGGCAGAATGAATCCTTTGATTTGCCAGTGATCCTAAAAACGTCCTTAAACGCCGTAGGACCTGGTTTTATTTTTGTAAGCTTATTTCTAAAATCTTTTGCGTCATTGATATTTATAAGTTCGTTAATAATTGTTTTTAAAAGACTTACTTGCCTTGAAAGTATTTTATACTCACTGCTATTTCTGTTCCCATTTCTATGGTATATTTTTTTCAGGTCCTTCTGCCAATTATGTTTTATTTTCAAAAATTTTTTAATATTTTCAGGATAATGGTACTTTCCATCAATTATTTCAATGTTTTCTGAATGCCGATTGTGTGTTGTGATAAGTAATTGATTAAAAGACGTAATAAGCGTGTCTAATTCACTATTATTCAGATTATAATTGCTAGGAGGTAAGATGGAAATAGATGCTTCTTCCAAATCTCTTCTGAAAGCGTTCCAATTGGTATTTTTGTACGAGGTTACTACTGGTGGACTTCTTAGGCACAGGCTTGTACACGCTAATTCAATTTCAATCACCAGAGGAAAATGATCCGAGAAAGTTGGGAGGCTTTTAATTCTATAATTAGACTGGATGGAGTTAATTATCCTGGGGTTTAATAAGAAGTGGTCCAAATAAGATGAGCCATTTGGAAATGACGGAGTCACATCGCAGATACGTATTGCATCAAGACAGTTGTTTTGAAGCCAATCAAGAAAAATTTTTCCATTGGCGTTGTCTGTATTGTCTCCCCAACTTGGATGTTTGGCATTAAAATCACCTCCTAATATAAAACCATCAAAGTTATTTGTCATGTGAAGTATTTGATTTAAATTGTTGGTTAACACGTCCGAGGGAATTACGCAGGGAATATATATAGAACCTAATAAATATTTCCTACAAATATTGTTTGTAATAAGTTCTATTTCGATAAATACGCTGTCCAATTGAAATCTATTGCAAATAATTCTATTGTACTTTATGTTGTTTTTGATGATGATTGCTATACCTATCGATGAATTATCATATACAAAATTATAACCGTTAATCCTTACTCTTTTGTTGCCATGTAAGTGGCATTCCTGAATAAATCCTACATCAATCTGGTTCTGGTGAAGGATATTTGATAATTCAACTTGACGAATTTTGCTTATGAGGGAACGGACGTTGAATGTCATAAATTTGATGGGTCTATGGTCCATATTTATTATTTACTTTTTTTAGAAGTCTCAAGAATTCTTCCTTTGCTTCATTTTTTGGCATGCTTTTGAAATTCGCTAAGAAGTTGGTAATTTGTTGTTCCAATGGCAATTCCTCAGGTTCTAAGAAGATTTTAGTAAGTTGTAAAAATTCATCTATTATTGATGGCTTTTGTGGATGTGATTGAGATGCATCTAATTTAAATAGACTAGCAAATGATTTACCAGGAGAACGCATTGAATGACTAATTACATTATTGACATTATTTTTGGCAGTAATCTTAACTTCTTTTGCTTTGTTTATGAGATCTCTACGGGCAGATACGTATTTTTTATAAGATGGACAACCTCGCCAGTTTGCCGGATGTCCTCTATCTCCGCAATTAACACAATGTGGTGGGGAAGATTCCGATTTTATGCGTTGGCATTCACCCGGTAGATGCTTTTTGTCGCATTTTACACACTGAAACTCCAAGTTACAGTTTTTTGCTATATGTCCCCAACGCTGGCACCTATGACATTGAACCTCCTTTTCCTTTCTTTTTGGGACCTCCCATGAAACAGTTTGACTCAAGATATATCTTATATGTGAAATATCTGACAGAGATCTTCCTGGATTTAAAGTGACCAGGAATAAACCTGTATTATGAGCATTTTTTTTTGAATATGGTGTTGTAAACTGTGTGACTTTTGAAATAACCTCTGGAGCTAATTTGTCCAAAGCAGTTTTAACTTCATTAATTTCCGTAGCAAAGTAGAGGCCTCTCAAAACAAACGAGACATGTTTTAATTCCTTTGGTGTGTACGAGTAGGAATGTATATTTTTTTCCTTTAGTAGAGCCATCATTTCTGCGTGTACCGAAACATCAGAAAGATACAGCTTACTCTTATGTTTGTTGACATTTTTTATTTTAAAATTTATTTTCGGTGTTTTTGCCTCTAGTTGATCGACTAATCGTTTAATGTTTACATCAAATAAAAAAATGGGTGGACAAAATGATTTGGAGGTATTTCTGGATGCTGAGTTTTCAACATTCCTTGGTGTTGGTTTGTCATCTACATTCTCTATTTCCAATCCAGAGAGTAACGCATATCTATTTTCACCCAGATGAGTGACGTCAATGTAAGTTGCTGGTAAATTCCCATCAGTTCGTTTACGTTTGTTTAACGATTGTTGAAATTCAATAGACGCTTGGCCATCAGTCGGAATGATATCTTCTGTATCGACCACATCCATGGCCGGACAGAAAATTTAGCTCCACTCTCCTGGTATTCAATATAAATCCCTTTCCCCTATAATTGGATGTATTCAGGCGACTTCTATCAGGCGACTTCCACATACATACACAAATGTATGTACGAACCGGCTTCTCACTTTTTAAGTCTTAATCTCAACTTAAAAAAACATTAATTTATTAGAGTTTTCCTTTCTATAATTGCTATTATTAAGCACAAATTTGTCCAGATAGATTCCAATAAAAAATTATCAAAATTTCGGCTTTATTTATTAAACTTTAATCATCAATATTTATACAAATTGTTTTTCTTGTTTGCAATCTTGTTTCCGGTGATTAATTAATTCTAAACGCTGTAAACACGACTACATACTATGCACCCAACATCAATGCAACCAGAAAATATCAAAATACATATTTAGATATTTTTGCCTGCAACAGAAACAGAATTCGTCAATAACAAAAACAAGTAAGAAAGTATAGTCTAGTGCTGGCAAATTCTACTACTTTCCATTACTCAATAATATTCAATACTTTTCATTTGGGTACTCAATACTACTCGATACTTTTAACGGATTTTTTGAAAATGTAACGCATAGTTTTTATCTGCAAATTGAAGTAGTTTCTTCAAAAATAAAAATAGATCTTCAACTATTATTGGTTTTGTATATCTTTTTTTATTAAATCAAAAAAAAAAAATTTAACGTTAACAACAAATTAAGAAATAATAGACAGCTTTATTTCGGCGGTTGGATTAATTTTTAGCTTACAGATTGTTGTCTTTTTATACAGTGATGTATTTTTATGCACTATTTTACCCACTGAACTTGATTAAAAATACAACTCAGAAAGTATCGAGTAACTACTTTTGAGTATTGAGTATCCAAAAAAATGGCAAATACTCGATACTCGGTACCCATTACTCAATACTTTGCCAGCACTAGTATAGTCGGTCAAGCCCGACCATATAATACCTTCAACCCAGTATATCAGTAAAACAGTTTTTCAGATATGGGCGCTATATGGGAGATATTACCGATTATGGACCGATCATCCAATAATCATTCCGTGAATATAAATATTATGTGTGTTAAACTTTTCTCGATATAAATACGTTTAAAAAATTTATGGAGGTTAAAGTGAATTACGAAGAGGGTCTTATATAGGAGCTTTGTACATAAGAAACTCATTTTTGTTACATTTTATTCAGATAACAAAATTTTTAAGAGATTTATGGTCCTTAAAGTGATTTCGGGAAGTGGGACTTATATGGGAGCTACGACTAATTATCGACCGATCTTCATGAAATTTGTAGAGGTGATTTAGCTGCATTTAATACTCATTTGTGGTGAAATTTGTTTCCATACTTGCATAATTCAAAGATTTATGACCGGTAAACCACAATTTCAGGAGGACATTTGTATGGAGGCCAGGTGAAATAATGGACCGATTTCCACCAGTTTCAATCCCATCCATCCTTGGGCCGAAAAATATCACGTACCAAATTTTATCGAAATATCTTCAAAATTGGGACTTGCACAAGCTTAACATGGACAGCCAGCCAGCCAGACGGACGGACGGACGGACATCGTTAAATCGACTCAGAAAGTGATTCTGAGTCGATCGGTATACTTTAAGGTGGGTGTTAGACCAATATTTCTGGGCGTTAGAAACATCAGCACAAATCCAATATACCCTCCCCACTATTGTGGTGTAGGGTATAATAAATGTTTTAATTCTTGAAATTTCGTCTGGTTATTATATATTTCAAAAGTTGTACACAGATTTTGATTATTTATGTCTTGTTTGGTTTGGAACTTTGTTTGCTATATGTGCAGAAAAAATTAGAAGCACAGCTGCGTTTTCCAATTTTTTATGCCGTTTTAAAAACCAAAATTTTTGAAATTTTGCTAAAAAAAAAATTATGTTTCTACAACGACTGCGCATATTGGAAAAAAGTTTAACCTTGCTTAAAGAAAATTTCATTGCGGAATTTCGGGTTTTTTAGTTTATTCAATAAACGGAACCGTTTTTGAGTTACGCAAATATATGTTGTGCAACCTCCTTCATTTTGGAAATAACGGTATATTTCGAAAACAAGAGCTAACCTAACAAAACGGTTACCACCACTGGATTCAGCGTACCCGAATTAGGTTAACCCGCCAGGTGCCCCGCTTGTCACTTTTTCCAACTAGCACAGTGTATTTATTGGCGTTACAAACATCAGCACAAATCGAATATACCCTCTCCACTATGGTGGTGTAGGGTATAAATAATGGAAAATGTACACGAGCAAAAGAATGATACTCTAAGAATATTTAATTTAGGTACAAACAGATTTTGTGAATTTCATTTGCCATTCCTAATTCAAATTAGCGTCACCGTTAATTGTTTACATGAATTATATTTTACTTTAAAAATTTAAATTCTTGTTCATAGTTTTCAGACCAGCAACTGTATCTTTTAAAATGTAAATACATATGTCGACCTGTAAGTATGTACATACTCGTACATTTAAAAATGTTTACTTACTTGGCATAGTATATATACGAGCATATATCTATATGTATGACCGTTTTCAATTTGTTTCCAATGTATAGGTATGGGCTAGTGAGTATCTGGGTACTATGTATGTATGGATTGTGTATATGTCAGTATCTATGTGAATATGTGTAAATAAATAGGTGTAGAGGAGGTCTTCACAGTATGAGTGAATGTTTGTAGAACAAGACTTTTTTCTCATAGAGAAAATACATCAAATTGGATAAATGTATGTATGTATGTATGTATCTTTTTGTTACGAATCTACTTCGCAGCATGCGATTGAAATGCACATTCAGTTTATTTCTCAACGCGGAGCGGTATAGAAGAATTTTTAAAAACGATCGATTAAACACAATTCAAATGTAAATTATATTTTTTTTTTAATACTTTATGACACGATATCTTTGAATAGTAATAGCAACCGGCAGACTAATAGAGTGTAACTAAATTTTCGAATGAGAAATATTTTTTTTCGCTAAAAAAAAATCGGTTAACGTTCATAAAAATAACGCATTCAAACGATATTGTGCGACTGCCATCGCAACCTCCATTTAGCCAAACTGTTATAGTATCCAGAGAAATGCACATTCACCCGAGCTCTCCGAATTCAGATATATCGCTGCAATCGGAGGAGAGTGCCGCCATTAAAATACAAGCCGGTTTTCGTGGTTATAGAGTGCGTAAGCAGTTGACTGGCCGTCCACATTCTCACAACACGTCCAACGGTTATCAAGGTTTTAATTCGATTCTGCGTCGTCAACAGCGTCATCAACAGAACGGCATGTCGCAAAATCCGAGTCCTGGCAGCAACGGAGCATCATCAGCTCCAGCACAACTCCGACAGGAACGTAGTGACGAATCAGAAAGCGCCTCTGTAGAAGATCGTTGTGCTACAAAAATTCAAGCTGGAGTTCGCGGCTTTTTGGTCCGCAAGAAACAAAAAGCTGCTGCCGATGCCGCTACAAAAATTCAAGCAGGATTTCGTGGATTCAAAGCTCGTAAAGAAGTTCAAAAAATTAAACAGAAATAGATATTAAAATATACATTACATATATACATACCTAAATTTGATTACTTAGCCCAACACCCAAAGACAATATGCATAGTTGGTGATATGCCCAGTTACAGTGTAACAAAATACAAATCAATCAACTATTCAAGTAACCACCCAAACAACCACAATCCATCGCATCCATCCATTGAAATGTCTGTCTCCATCCTTCTAATTTAAACGAGTACACACTTATTTACAACCCACACAAATAATTTCTTGATTGATTGATAACTAAACTGAACTATCTACTATACTATACACTAGTATCAAGTACTGTGCACTGTACTCCTACTTAGTGCATATATTACACGTACACACATATATACATATATCTATATTTATTTAAATAGTAGGTAGATCTTTAGATATAGATCTATTCAAGCAAATGTATACTTTTAAGCTTTTTAGACATGTATAGAATAATGAATTTTATTAAAATGTTTTAGATTGTAGTGATTCTATTTCCTCACATTAATTTAAGTAAAGATTTGTGTAAATTTAACTAAATGTAGGTTTGCTATTAATATCTCTATTATAATTTTTTGATTTTATTTTTATTTTATTTTCTTATTATTATTTTAGTTTTTGTTTGTTTTGCTTTCAAAGAAGTATTTCGTAGTAATTTTATAATTGTAATGTGTAAATTGTACGAACAATTTTTACAACAAACAAAAAATACATCCATTATACTTATACAAACAAAAATTTACATATACATACATACATATAATATAAATAATACAATACAATATAAATAAATAAAATTAAATACATACAATTTACTAAATTGAGATGGAAAGTTCAAGTTAATTTGTTATTAAAAATTGCCTTACTCAAAATTTAAAATTAATTGATTGCAATTATTGAAGCAATACCACCATTAAATAAATGTAGTAAAGTAGTACTTGACTAACATTCATTCTATTATTTGATTATAGAACTTTTTAAAATAATATGAGGACTGTTTATATCCTTCACCATGAGTGGTAAGTAGCTGGTTGTCATTGCAATGGACTTTTTTTATATTATCGGTGCTCTCGAGGTATAAAATTGTGCTCGATCATCTAAAGATGCAGAAAACTTAAGCAAAACCGGACAACGTTTTGAGCTAACAAATTTTTAGTTTCGAATTTTGGGTTAAAGTTTTTTCAAAACAATTTCAAAGATCAAATTAAAAGACAATAAAAAATTCTTTGAAAAAGTGTTTACAGTGTACAGTCCTTCCTGAGTACGCAACTCATATTTGATTTTCATGATGTGCTGATTTGTAGGTAATGCCAACAGGAAGACACCTTAAAAACGGAGTGAGAATATTGTTCTTTTAAGCATTGACAAATAAGTTGTTTAGGTGTCTCGGAATTTTTCTGTGCAATTTCAAAAACGATTTTTTCTAATAACTAATATGTGTCATTAGCCAACGGGCAAGAGTATGCTGAGCACCGTCTGTTTAGGATATTATTTCAAAGTTTTTTAAAATATCCGTAGTATTCAAATAGATTGAATTTGTTCTAACATTTTATTTAAATACTAGCTGTACCCTGCGCGCGTTGCTACGCTACCAATTAAAATAAACTTGAAAGAAAGACATTACACACATATTCAATTCATATTGAGTAATTTTATTGATTTTTCTCATTTTGAAAAAAGTAGGCGGTCGAAAGAAGTATTCTTAGGCATGCCGGAGTCTTAGTTATATTCCATAAAATTTTTAGTAAGATCGGTCCAGCGGTCTGGCCTTCCCGGCAGGCGTTGTCCTGCAAGAGATGGGGCGTGGAGTATGAATCTTAATTTTTACCTCACCTAGAGTAACATGTGTATTCGGTTTGAAGTAAACATGTTAAAATCCGAGTAGAAGCAATTACACAATTTAAAAAATTAGGAGTGGTCGAAAGAAATAAGAAGCTTTGGCACATAAAATTCTTCTTTTTACCTCACCTTCAGTAAGATGTGTATACAATTTGTATGAAGTAAATCTGTAAAAACCCATGCAGAAGAAATTAATCAATTTAATATAGTGGGCGTTAGAGTAGGCGTGGTCGTACCAACTGAGAAACCTTCCCGGACTCATACACAACAATTTTGCTGAAGATCATCACATGATCAGATGCTTAGTTTAGGAGTCTATAAATGACATACATACATACAAACATTAATTTTTATATATATGATATTAAATATTTACTTTGTATGGGAGCTGCCACTCCCACTGCTGCAATCATGCCAATTTTTCCCGTGACTATTCACATTAACAAATAATTGCACAAATTTCTAAGACTATGGCTATTACAGTACTGTAGATATATGATATTAAATATTTACTTTGTATGATTATTCAAATCAGTAACATATGGGATACTGCAAGGTTTCAAAACTCTTGCTATTGCAATAGTCAGTGGCCACGCCCACTTGAAATATTTTTAGCCGTAAACCTAATTGGAACTATAACCTTTCAAATGAAACCGGTTTGGGCCAAATCGGTTGGATAGTTTCAGAGTCTATAAAGGACAAACATACAAACATTGTATTTTATATATATACTAGCTAAACCCGGTGTGCTTTGCTACCCCCCCCCCCCCTCGTCATAAAATAAAATAAAACGTATTTATATATTTACAAACATTTATTTATTTCATTTTAATGTATTTATTGCAATGCTTTAGGCGAGACCATGCCCCTTTGTCCACTTACATAGTCAAGAATTTATTATTTCGTAAGAATATCCTGTTGTGAAAATTTAATGACGATCGGTCCAGTAGTTAAGACTGTATTACGATGTTTAATTTTCCTAAAAAGGGGCGTGTCCCCACTCACTTTTCTCCTGGTACGAATTCCTAATTATGCCAATACCATATGTAGCAAATATCACCGATGTACGTCAAAAAATGCCCAAAATATGGTGGGTTAAATTTGTGGGTTATATGGGCGGTGCCACCCCCGTTTGTACAATCAAAACTGCATATAGCCTATTATTCCTTCCAGAGTCACAGTAACGTGCTGTAAACATTTCAGGCAGATTGGTCCAAGGGTTTGGCCTCCTATTAAGCACAAACATACAGACACACATTCATTCATATATATGTAGATAGATTAAAAGCAATATAATTTAAGGTGAAATGGGGCGAAAAATGGGGATTTGGTAATAAAAAAATGTATGTAGTTAAAAAGTATATAAAACTTTAGGTAAATACATATTACAAAAAAAGTATTTTGTATAGCAAACATTGTTAGTGGTATAAGTAATTATCTGAATTAAAAAAAGGCGCGATCAAGTAGGTGTGGTTCATAGTATTATGGCGACGTTAACAGTATTAAGAGCAATATACTACCAAATCAAAAAAATACGTTGGAATGAACAAATTTGTATAGATTATAAAACTTTCAAAAATTTGGCGTGAAAAGGGGCGTGAAAGGGGCGTGGCTTAAGAAATCTTTATTTTTACCTCGCCTGGAGTATATAATGTGTATACAATTTGAAGTAAATCTGTTAAAAACTATATGGGAGCAATTACATAATTTTTAAAAAGTGGGCGTAAAAATGGACGTGGTAAAAAAAAGTACCCTATTAATCATACCAGAGTCCCAGTTAAATGCTGTGAAAATTTCAAAAATATCGGTCCAGAGGTTTGGTCTCCAATTACAATATTTTAAAAAAGTGGGCGTAAAAGTGGGCGTGGTAAAAAAAAGTACCCTATTATTCCTTCCAGAGTCACAGTAACATGCTGTGAAAATTTCATCAAAATCGGCTCAGCCGTTTTGGAGTCTATACGTTACATACATACATACATACATACATACATACATACATACATACATACATACATACATACATACATTGAATTTTATATATATAGATAGATAACATGTCACTTTATCTTGGCGTTTTCCTAGTTGGTGTTAAATTGACATCTATTAGATACTCTATAACTTCTCACATTACTAATCCAAACGAGCTTGCTCTGTTTTGGACAGAACATAAAATTAAATAATAATTATATAAACTATATTTATACCCTACACCACCACAGTGGAGAGGGATTCTTGGATATGTGCTGACGTTTGTAACGCCAATAAATAAAAGTCTAGCACCCACCTTAAAATATATATTGATCGACACAGAATCACTTTCTGAGTCGATTTAACAATGTCCGTCCGTCTGGCTGGATATCCATGTAAGTGTACACAGAGTACAGATCGCAATTTTGAAGATATTATTATAAAATTTGGTACATTTGAAATTGATTGAATCGGTCCATTAGTTCAGCTAGCCCCCATACAAATGTCCTCGCGAAATAGGAGTGTAGTAGTCATAAATGTATGATTTGTGCACATACGAGTATCCAAACAACTTTCGCAACAAATATATTTATTGTACATGAAGCCTAATCATATCTACAAATTTTGTGTCGATCGGTCCATAATTGACTATAGCTCCAGTAAGGCTAAGGCCCACTGACGAAAATCATGTTGAAAATGGGCAAAGTCGGTTCAGTGGGATCCGAGTTATAGACCAAAGTTTTAGACAACCTATATTTTAGAGATATTTTTTGCTATTTTCTATAAATATTTTTTTTTTATATAGAAGCACAAGTCCTGCTGTAAATGGAAAGAATTGGACTATGATTTCTGATAGCCCCCATACAAATGCCTTCCTGGAATATTGCTCTATGGTACATAAATTCGAATAGGAAAGCAGTATTTTTAATAAATTCAGCAAAAATAAGTTTTATGCAAATGAAAATCATAAAACGGTATTTTGTTTGCATCAGTCCATATCAGACCATAGGCCCCATATAAAATGAACTTTAGAAGTACAAAGTATGCTCATAGATCTCTTATAAAAAGCACTATTATATTGACACAAATAATCCACATGTATATAGTATGTATATAGAAGAATCCACATATATACACACATAAATCATCGTAACGAACTTTATGGTAATCGGCCCATAATTTGTCATAGCTGCCATATAGGAATTACTTCCGAAAAATACATAAACCTACGTAAATCTTCTATATATCTATCTATTCTATATATATAAAATTCAATGTATGTATGTATGTATGTAACGTATAGACTCCAAAACGGCTGAGCCGATTTTGATGAAATTTTCACAGCATGTTACTGTGACTCTGGAAGGAATAATAGGGTACTTTTTTTTTACCAAGCCCACTTTTACGCCCACTTTTTTAAAATATTTTAATTGGAGACCAAACCTCTGGACCGATATTTTTGAAATTTTCTCAGCATTCAACTGGGACTTTGGTATGACTAATAGGGTATTTTTTTTGACCACACCCATTTTTACGCCCACTTTTTAAAAATTATGTAATTGCTCCCATATAGTTTTTAACAGATTTACTTCAAATTGTATACACATTATATACTCCAGGCGAGGTAAAAATAAAGATTTCTTAAGCCACGCCCCTTTCACGCCCCTTTTCACACCAAATTTTTGAAAGTTTTATACTTTTTGTTCACTATACAAATTTGTTCATTCCAACGTATTTTTTTGATTTGGTAGTATATTGCTCTTAATACTGTTAACGTCGCCATAATACTATGAACCACACCTACTTGATCGCCCCTTTTTTTTAATTCAGATAATTACTTATACCACTAACAATGTTTGCTATACAAAATACTTTTTTTGTAATATGTATTTACGTAAAGTTTTATATACTTTTTAACTACATACATTTTTTTATTACCAAATTTCCATTTTTCGCCCCATTTCACCTTAAATTATATTGCTTTTAATCTATCTATATATAAATGAATGTGTGTCTGTATGTTTGTGCTTAATAGGAGGCCAAACCCTTGGACCAATCTGCCTGAAATTTGTACAGCATGTTACTGTGACTCTGGAAGGAATAATAGGCTATATGAAGTTTTGATTGTACAAACGGGGGTGGCACCGCCCATATAACCCAAAAATTTAAATCGCCATATTTGGAGCATTTTTTGACCTACGTCAATAATATGTGGTACATATGGTATTGGAGAAAAGTGGGTGGGACCACGCCCCTTTTTAGGCAAATTAAAAATCGTAATATAGTCGTAACTACTGGACCGATCGTCATTAAATTTTCACAATAGGATATTCGTACGAAATAATAAATTCTTGACTATGTAAGTGGACAAAGGGGCATGACCTCGCCCATTGAAATGCATCGCTCATATGACGATCGCTTCAGTATCCTATTATTTTTTCATATGGAGAAGATGGATATCACTTTGAAATGCGTCAAATTAACCCAGCACCCGTAAGGCCGTTAATTATCCTGTTGAGAGGCGGTAGCGAAGCACATCGGCTTTAGCTAGTATCTTATAAATATCGATATTAAACTGTAATTTTACGCAGAACAGTTATAAGTAAGAAACAATTTTACTATTGGATTTTGGGAAGGTCAGTTCAAAATTAGTATTAACCCCCATATAAGGTCCATTTCCGAGAATAACTGGAATACCCAAAAAAACTCTAAAATATATCGTTATTGATATGAAAATATTGTTATTGATAAGAAAAAATCACCATAAGATGCAAATACAATAAACTATTTTAAGACGATCGATCGCCTTAATAGGTGGTGGGTATATAAGATTCGGCACAGCCGAACATAAACTCTTTTTTTTTTCTTTGTAGGTGATTACAAATTAGAGCACATATATACATACAACATTATTGCGTTCTTAACAAATTGAAAGATCTATGTTTGTATGTACGAGTATGTATGTAGTACACATTTCAATTTATGATGTCAATAAGTTTTTAATGAAAAAGTCTCTAAAAAATATGGATTTAATAAAGAAAAACAACAAAAAAGAAAACAAATTAACAACAACGAGAATGTCAGCAAGAAGATCTAAAATATTTGAGATTTGTGCCAAATTCAATAATAGATTTATTAGTTTGTTTGATTTTAACATTGAACTTGACATAAAATGAGTACCTGTGTATTCTGTAAGTGTACAAGAACATACAACATACATTCTTACGTGATATTGTTGCAACTTTACACGCATACAAACATCATAACATCATATGAATGTTTGTACATTCCACAAACGTTAGTGTTGCAATAATTTAAAATTTTTCAATAGTTTTTGCTCATTCTATTCTATTTATTCTATTGCTAGTAGAAAGATCGTGCCGCTCTTATTTGGTGTGTCTTTGATACAGAAATTGAGCGTGAATTTTATTTTATCCAAAATAAAAAGTTGAAAACCTTCAAAATGTTCACTTTACTCTCTAGTATATATTTAATCGCTTATGAACAAATGTGTGCACAATATAAACGTATAAATAATTCTGAACGTTCTACTTATTACGTCTTTTCAAACTCAGCCACAAAATACACTTAGAACAAATAAATCCAAACGAACGCAAAACATGACAACGAATTTACATACATATATTTATTTTGTAATATTTATGAAACAATATGAATACATTTTCAAATGATTCAATTAAATGGGCTAGTGCTGGTACATACTCGTATGTACCCAACAAGCCATATGAGTCCCAAAAGAGTTTTTTCTGACACTTTTTTCGGAGCATTAACGCTCTTTATGAGCCCAAAAAACAATCATAATTGCTCCGAAAACCTTCAGAAAAGAAAATGGTCCGTCAGAAAGAGCTGTTAGATAATGTTAGAAAAGAGTCTTTTATGAGGATTTTTTTGGGCTCTGTGTAATCTTGTTTTTATCATTCTTGTGTGGTACAGCTATGTTTTTTTTTGTTCAAAGCAGAAATAACAGGACAACAACGCTTTGGTACACACATAATTAAGTGGAATTTCTGAGTCATACTGCCGACTCAGGACAGTAACAATTTTTCTTTCGCTCGGAAAATGCTCTTTTGTTGGACTCATTTCTGACTCCTTTTTCAGAGCGCTCCGAATATGCTCTTTTGTTGAACTCTTTTCTGACTCCTTTTTCGGAGGGCTCCTAGAATGTTATACTGGGATACTGCGTGCCTACTCAGGACAGTAACAAGCAAATTTTTCTTTCGCTCCGAAAATGCTTTTTAGTCGGACTTTTTTCTGACTCCTTTTTCGGAACACTCTTAGAATGGTATGCTGGGATGCATTGGTGAGCATGAAACGGTACTCCATTTACTTTAGTGCTGCTTTCCCTTAACGAAGAAAGAGTGCCAGATTGCTTGGATATTCGACACGACTTTTGTTTGTGAAGATGTTGGTACACACCAGGAGTGATATCACCTAGATGTGTCAGATTAATAAACCAAAAAAAAACCAAGGTGTGTAAAAGTTTAATAACTTTTTCGTTTATTAATTTTATTTTTTCTTTCAGATTATATATGTAATATACAAAAGGGAAATTTTTTTACACTAATGCTTGGTTTTCACTATGTCAGTTTTGTTGTCAAATTGTCTAAATTGTTATGAAATTACCAACAATTTGTCTAAATTGTTATGAAATTAACAACAATTTGTCTAAATTGTTATGAAATTACCAACAATTTGGACAATTTGACAACAAAACTGACATAGTGAAAACCAAGCATAAGTATGAAAAATCATGTCTCTTAAATAACCACCGTTTTCAGCTCTGCACTGATGGGCTCTTTTTAGAGCATTTTCCATAACATCTTTCAAAACTTGTGGCTGTAGCGTTCGAATTTCTGCAACAATGTTTGCCTTGAGTTCAAGGATTGTCTCTGGCTTGTTCACATACACTCGCCCCTTCAAATAACCGCAAAGAAAATAGTCGGGTGCTGTCAAATCTGGCGATTGCGCTGGCCAAATAATTTTCGAATTTCTGGAAATTATTCGCCTTCGAAAAATTTGACTTAAAAGTGCCATTGTGTCTCGGGCAGTATGGGCAGTGGCTCCGTCCTGCTGAAACCACATACCAGGACTGTTTTTAAGAGCAGGGCGTAAAAAAATTTCTGTCATAAACCATTTACGGTTACAGCATTTCATTCTCGAAGAAGTAACGCCCAATGACATTTTCAGATGTGATCCCACACCATACTGTTCATCTGATGGGGTGCAATTGGCGTTGATGAAAGGCTCTTGGATTTTGAGAATCACAGAACCTACAGTTCTGCTTATTAACAAAGCCATTCAAATGAAAGTGAGCTTCATCACTCATAATTAAATTTTTAATAAAGTTTATTTCATTTCTGGCCAACCCTTGAAATTTAACTGCAAAATTTAGGCGTTGCCGATGATCTGCGGGTTTTAATTCTTGCACCAATTGCATCTTATATGGCTATAACTGTAAATCTTTTTTTTTTTAAATGCGCCGTAGTGACGTACGAGACATTCCTAGCTGAGCAGAACGCCTTCTCGCAGATGTTTCTGGTGCTTCGTTAACACTTTGCTGTACTCGTTCAATATTTTCCGCAGTGCGACTTAAACATGGTCTACCGGTTCGAGGCAAATCTGTTACGCTGCCATGTTGGTGATGACGATCAACTAAGCAACGAATCATGGCTTCAGAGGGCGAAATTCTGACGTTAAAATGTCGACGATATGCTCTTTGCGTTAAAATAATTTATCTCTGGTTTAAATAATAAAATTCTATTGTTTTGGTTTTTTGTTCAGTTGTGAACCTCTCCATTATAAATTCTCCAAGTGTTGTCTATATAATCTGAAAGAAAAAATAAAAAAAAAAAATTAATAAACGAAAAAGTTATTTAACTTTTACACCCCTTGGTTTCTTTTGGCCCACCCTGTATATACTCGTACATATTTAGAAATAAATCCAAGTATTCAAAGTGTACTTAAATACTAAATGTTCAATACTAGACTTGGCGTTTTTACTATCTAAGCTAAATTGTACATATGTAAATAGATTTTATATTAAATGTGTTTTTTCTGTGCGATAAAATAGAATTTTATTTAAAATGAATATGTGTTTCCATTAGATGTGACATAAGCAAATTTGGAATTGTTTTATTCCCTAATCAATAAGCACTCGACGTCTGCCTTTCTTCTTTTCACCTTCGGCACTTTTGATTTTCTTTCTCATGTGTTTGGGTATGACGCGCAACACTTCTGAATCTATTTGCACGGGCATCGAGTTTTGTCTCATTGCAAGCCATCTCATTTTGTTTTCTTCGATTTTCTTGGCGCGGATTGCCGCTGCCGTTTTGGCTGAAATATGAAAAACAATATAAACATACACGTAAGTATGTATGCACATGCATATGTATGTATTTATTTCTTAATAACAAAACGGCACAACTGAAAACAAAACAAAATTATAAATAAAATAAATGAAAATATGATAAAATGATAATATTCATTCAAAATAGTATGAATTAAAACATCTTGTAGGAAAAAATATGTATATGTGCATATGTATATGAATAAATTATATTTACACACATTCATACATCCCAGCAAACATAGCAACTAATATGAAAATAATTCGTATTTCATTCATATGACTTTTGATTACATACACATTTTCCAGTTTTTCTTTGCAAACAGAGAAAATATCCCTGGTACATATTTCTGACAACACTGCGTTTAAAAAAAAAAAAAAAAAAAAAAAAAAAAAAAACAGATAAACATTGTTCTATCGAAACAAATATTGCAGAAATTACTACGGAATGATGAAAAAGATGTAGCCTGAAGAATGCTAAAAAAATACAAAGTCTGGATTTTAAAATATAAAACGAAAAACAGCCATTTATTCGTTTTAAGCGAAAGTCAGATTTTGATTTTAGCTTTTTGACTAAATATCAATGACAACGAATAAGACCCAAATTTGGGGACTTAAAGTACGGTCACATTTGGCAAAAATTTGACGAAAAAGACATAGCCGCTAAATAGCATATATGTAGTTACTCGTATTTGAACTCGTTTATTTATTAAAAAAAGCTTTTGTTATTGAGGCCAAAGCACAACAACTAATTAGTTTTAATTTATTTGATACTCTTTGATCTTGAAAAACTCTTGTAAGCAGGGATGTTAGATGTGACGATTTTATATCATTTTGACTATTTTTTTCGATGTATTTACCATAATGACGATTGACGATTTTTAATGTAGAGTCACTTAAGTTTTGACGATTTAATCCCGTGAATAAATTTACTCTAAACATTAATCTGGCATCAAAATGCTTCAAACTCGTGTAAACAGCAAAAATTCTTCAAAATTTATTTATTTACAAGTTATTAATAGTTATTAAATAAATAAATTTTGAAGAAATTCTGCTGTTTACACGAGTTTGAAGCACTTTGAAGAAAATTTCAATCGTGTAAATCTAGCTTAAGATTAGAAATCGATTAGAAACAAAAACTCTGGAAGGAATTTTGCTATCAAAAGATTTTTTAAAAAATAATTCTTCAGAATGTTACAATGTTAATATTTTCAACAATACAGGTCACGGATACTCGGGCACCCTTTCTTCCATGTTTGGGTGAACTATCTAGAATAAATCCAAGATGCATCAGCACCTTTGCCAAGGAGTCTGGATGGTTCGATAGGGAAGCAACCAATGCGGAGTGAAACCGATAGGTTGCCCACCAACGGGTATCACATTGGGATCAACACGATGGACCCAAGTGAGCTGTTTCAAGAACGGTTACCCACGGAACCTAACCTAACCTATCATTTTATACTTAATATCTTTTTATGTTTTAATAAAACAATTGATCTGTGTTGATAAAAAAAACGATGTTTTTATATGACGGTTTTTTCCAAACTAATGACGATTATGACGATTTTTTTTTTAAATTTTGACGATAATTCGAAAAAAATATCTAACATCACTGCTTGTAAGAGTAAACAACACCAAACAAATTTGTGCTAAAACAAGTGGTTACGCTTTTTTGTGTAAATATTTGCCAAGTGTGACCGTACCTTAACTTGTATAAAATATATTTTATGTTATTTTTGTTTAAAATTTCTTATCCAAAAACTTCACTTAAAATCGATGTTTTATACATACGAGTACATACATATATCATACATTGCATGTACAGCATTGCTAACTTATTATTAATATTTAACTACGTTGCAAAAGCGCTAAGCGCTTTTTATCAATATACTCGTACTTAAAACTACTTTAATTTTAAATTTCCCGTTATTGCCGGGAAATATGTGGAATTTGCCGGGAATTCCCGAACCCTACACCCTAGACAAGTATCTCAAATGGGTTTTAATTTTGTGTTCAATATATAGTATTACTAACAATGAGTTTATAATACTCATTTTATATTATTTTTTTTTAATAAACTTACCAACTAATGGTTTTAAAATTGATAATAGAATTAACAAATCAAATATTTATGCAGTTTTGTAGTGAATATACCTACTTATGACAAATTTGTAATTGTGAAAATTAAAACAATTTTGTAAATTTCCAAATTAAGTTTTGTTTTTTTTTTACTTTGTTTACAAATTGTTCACATAAGATTTTCCGGAAATGATGTACACATGAGAGTAATGAATAAATTCTTAAAAATAATGTGTTTTCTGTTCTGTAATTTATGAAATGACGTATTAAACACACACAAAGAAAAACACTTGTATTATTGATCGTGTCGTTGTGGGAGTAACAAATAATTTATTTTTAAACAAAAGACAAAAATGTCATAGAGATATTTGCGTCAAAGCATTTAATTAACAAAAAACGGAAACGAATAGTCACACATATGTACATATGTACATAATATAAATTTTGACTAAAATATAGTCAAAATATGGGTTTAAAGGCTAATTATAAAATTTCTCACTCATACAATTATAGGTGCAGAAAAACCCACTTATTATCCTGTTAATTTTATACATGTTTCGAATATGTATTTGTAAAAATATTCCCGAATAAAATACATATTCGAGTACATACTTAAAAATGCCTGTTTTAAATATGTTTAATATTAATTAATTAATATTGAAATAAATTATATTTTTAGTGAATTTAATTATTACAATAAACAGATTTAATAAAATAACAAAAAATAAAAGTAAATAATTTTACTAAGAGTGTAAATTAGTGGTGTTCGTTTTGCCGAATATAAACATATTGTGTTGCTATGGAGATGTCATTTTCATTGTTAGATACTGTACCATGGTGTACCCAGAGGTAAAAATACCGATTAGTTAATCGCTGATGTCAGTAATATTTAGTATCAATCAGTACTGATGCTGTCGCTTATATTTCTGCTTACATTTACACACGAGTGTCATAGGCTGTTTAATTAGTGTGCTCTCGCTTAAAATATAAGCAGCGATGTCATTGAGTGTCATTTCAATTTCACTTACGTTATAAGTGGTGCTCTAAGCGAGCTTGATGCCACCTCAATAAATTCAGGCAAATTAAATTGTAATGTATGTCGTTTACAGTCGGATTTGCAATTGTAAAGCTATGTGCCTACGATGGTCAGATATTACAACGTTGTCATATCTACCAATGTGCTATCAATGTACTGACATTGAAACATTTTTAGCAAAAGGTAAATTGTCAGTTAACACGACTGTAAGAAAACTAACAATTTCATTTGCACACAATTGTCACACAATGAATTTATCTGTCACCCGAAATTGTCAGTTTACACGGTTGTCAGATTGTTGTGTGGCATTGTCAAATTCGTTTTGCAGCTCTGTGTGTGTGTTTAAAAATTTTATTAATGCACACTTTAATTTAATTCTTTAATTTTCTTCCACTTTTTTCAAAAATTTTATCAATGTACACTTGTTTGTTTATTATTTATGTATATACAGAGTTGCATTTAGAAATAATTTCTATGACAATGCTGCCATTGGCAGATGCATAAACTTTGCACATATGACAATGAAAAGTGTTTGTCAATTGTCTTAAAACAATGACAAAATTGTGTGTCTACACGATTGTTAGATTCTGAAAATATTTTTGTCTTCCAATGTACTGAAAATTCTTTTTCTTACAACGTTGGAAGACAAAAATTTTAAGTTTACACGGTTGTTAGACATTTTCTGCACATTTTTCGGACAACGTTGTAATATCTGACGATCGTGGACACATCGCTTAAGGCTAGAATATGAGGTGGTACCACTAATCCTGATGATTTTATAATTGAAAGTACATATAGTGCAAGTTTATTTACTTCAAAAAAAAAAAAAAAAAATAATAAAAATAAATAAATAAATTTCACTTTAGGGATTAAGGCACATAAAAAACAAGTAATAAAGTATACTCGGTCAAGACCGACAATATGTATAATAATACCCTACACCCAGTATATGTATTAAACAGTTTTTCAGAAATGGGCGCTATATTACATCCAAAAATTTTGTGGTAGAACTTGTGTGGATTTTGTGTTAAACTTTATCTCGATATAAATACTTTTAAAGATTAATGGAGCTTAAATTGATTTACGGAGAGGGTCTTATATGAGAGTTTCAACTTCATTATTTCTCATTGTCATTATTTCTGTATATACACAAGAAACTTATTTGTGTCAAATATTAATTGGATACCAACGTTTCTGAGAGAGTTATGCACGTTAAAGTGATTTTCGGAAGTGGGAGCTACGACTAATTATGGACCAATCTACACAAAATTTGTAGATGTGAATTGGCTTCATTTACCAATCATTTGTAGTGAAATTTGTTTGGATACTTGCATAATTCAAACATTTATGTACATATGATCGGTAGACCTTGTTCTTGTTTTTTTTATATTTTTCTAAAGCCGCTATAACGGTATTTTTTTTTTGTCTTTGCATTTATGTGCATAAACACACTAACTCGTCATTTACATTCTAATCAAAGTTTTAACCAGTAGAAATATAATTCATAATTTTTTTTTAACATAAACCCACTAACTAACACTCCGCTTATATTGTAATCGAAGTTATAATTAGTAGGTGATATTTATTAGATTTCACATACATATATAACATTCTAAGTACTTAAATCGCTCGCTTAGATTGTTATACTGATATCATCGATTATAATCTAGGTACTTAGTTCCATTTACCGCTGGGTAATTAAGCAAGGTGAGTGCAGGAGCACAGCTGACTGACTTTGACAATTTAATTATATCAGGTATGAGCAGTTGCAGTAGTTATCAAATATGGAACGCATGAATGAAAAAGGTACTTTATCAACGAGAAATTACTGCTGAAATAGATGAAACTGTGGTTTGTTTGTTTGTGTTTCTGTCAAACATTAATAGGTTATACATATATTGCGATAAATAGGACAATATTGGCAAATGGAACACTTGTGCATTTATCAATAGACGTACGTATTCATGCTTGATTCACGAAACAGGTGAGGTCACTCTTAGTATTTCAGAAGCCCGAAGGTCTACAGCTGCAGAGCAATCTATAGAATGCTATTACTTTGTTAACGACCTGTGTTATCGTGCAACATTTGTTTCTGAAAATATCGAGCGATGATTAGCGCGTACCAACATAGGCTGCTGATGATAAGAAAGCTTTCAATATCGAAGAAGTAATCTTCATTTAACTTAACCTAAAACTCTATGTACATATGTATGTGCGTTCGAATTCCAGCTGCCCAATGCATTTCCTAAATATCTACTTAGAGAACGAATGTATTAAAATGTCGCTAATAAAATTTATTTAGATATACGAGTAACTTTGTAATTTAATTATGTTTAAACATTAAGTGAAGATTTTTAAACAATTGAAAAATTATCGTAAATCAAATATTAAATCATCAATTGTTTTAAATTTATACCTGTTGGTGCCGCATCTAAACGATCCTTGGTGGCAGCACTTGCCTTCAAATTTTTCTTTTCCAATTTATTGCTGTCATCACTACAAGATATAGCTTCGTCGTTTTCTTTAATCTTTGTGTTAGGCTTGCCATTTTCACTTCCACTGCCATTACTGCTACTGTTACCTTCGTCTGGCGTCGAATTATTTCGAAGAGCATCACCTCTTTGCAACATTATAGATCTTTTTTGGGCCAAAGTGTTTTCCATGCTGGTGGCAAATTCTGGCGAGAAATGTTCGTCTTCGTTTCGATTAGCTTCAGATAGTTTTTTTCTATAATGTTGTCTGTAGGCATTTTGTATTGTTTTAGCTGCTGCCTCTTGCACTAAATGTTCCAAAGATTCATTTATTGCTGCATTTCCAAAGGATGCCTTGTTAATGTCATCCTGAGGAACTGATTTGCCATCACTGGTGATGCTGGTTTTTCCCAAGCGTTTACGCGTAAGGTAACCTCTAGCACCAGCTTGTATTTTGGTAACCGCTGATACTATGGTGGATTCGGTTTCGGTAGAACTGTCGCCATTTTCAACTAAAGCAGTGCTCACATTGAAGTCGTCATATTTTTGAGTTTTTGATTCAGAGTTAGTGCTATCAGGATTATTGGCGGCTTTGTCAAAGCAATCCGAATCTGCTTCCGACAAAGAGTAGGCCATCATTTTGCGACGAATATTTTCAGCTGTATCATCGTCCAAACACAAACTGCCACTATTGAGTTCGAAATCCGGTGGTTCTATATATTTGATGGACTCATCAATGGTGACATTTTTTAAAAGAGACTTTGCATCGCCATCACCTGCTATTGTATGAACTCGCTTAAGTGAACCTTTCGATGGAAACGTCTCATCAATGGTAATGCTGTCTAGAAAGTAAAAGTTGTCATCTTTGTCACCCCCAATTATTACATCAACGTCACTTTGGCTTGAGCTTTCGCGAGTTTCTTCTCTTTGTAACTTATTGACCACGATTACCTCTTCATCTGTGTCTAAATTATCCATGGCTGCAACTAATGGTTCATCAAAGCTGTAGTCTTTAGATTTATCCAAGTTTGCTACTTTTGTTGTAGAATCTCTACGTTGTTGCATTTTTGAAATGGCCATTTCGGGTTTATGTAATTTGACTGTTTTTGTACTCAAACTATCTTCAGTATCATCAATGTCCGATGAAGAAGAGGTATCCGCGTTTGCGGCTGCATCAGTAATGATTGCGATATCTTTTACGGCATCGGCTATAACATGGGGTCTTGATACTGACTTTTTAATGCATGGCTCTTCTAGGCATTCATAGGGAATTTCAGAATCGTATTTCTTCTTTTGGGAATCGGTGAAGTCTGAAAGGATTTTTGTAATTTCTGCAACGTCTGGAGTTGTAAATTTATTTTCTTTGCTGTGATGATTTACTAAATCCGTGTAGTGACGTTCAATGTTTATAAATTGATCAATAAGATGTGCCTTTTCGTGTTTATATGTCAATTGATTTTCCACATGAATTGCAACTGAGGGTTCTTCTTGTTTATCTAGATCTAGAAGGTGCGAGAAGAAATAATCAATATTTATTTAATCAAATATTATAGAGAATGAAACCTACCAGTAGAAGTAATCGTCTTCATTATAGTATTTGCTTCTTTTTTGGTATGTTCAGTAATTGTATTTTCAATTACGCCTGCTGCAGCTCCTATTACTGAAACTTTAGAAATATCTTTAGAGATAGGAGTTGATGGATTATTTACCAAGTCTAGACTACTTCTACTACGATTAGATACTGGTGCTGTTGGGCTTCTACTAAAGTTGTTAGCATCAATGGTTTCCAATTTACTACTTGGGTCAACTAAATATTGTGATGGAGTTTTTATTTCAACATAAGCTTCGGTCTCTTCAAAAGAAATTTCTGATGGCGTTTTAGTCAATGAATCTTTTGTTATAATTGGTTCATCACCAACAAACCAATTAGATTTCGATGATTCTGTATTTGTTTCCAAGTCTAAATATAATATGGATTTTTTTTCAATAAAGTGCTTAAATGCTTTTTGTATTTTGCTTGCTGCTTGGTCTTGGATAAGCTGATTAGTTTTAAGGTTTTCTTCGGACACTACAGATTGAATATCTTCTTTTGAGGGAGCTGTTGGTTCAAAATAAAAGTGACCATTTGAATTATTTTCACTCTTGCTCAAATTTTGATTCGTATTATTATTGGGTTGACTTTTCACATTTCCAGATACATTTGACTTAACTACTTTACCTTCATTAGTATCTTTATTATTAACTTCGCCATTGGTATATTTAATATAACTTGAACTTGTTCTGTCTGAACTACTCACGACCAGTTCACTGATTAATCCGTCCTTGAAGTTTTCTATAGGATCGCTTACAGTTTGTTGTTCTTGACTTTCCTTCGATTTAAAGAGATGGCAATTAGCTTGCACAGTGTTAATTGTTTCTAGTTTTTGAGTTTCTATATTGCTATTACTTCTACTAAAGCTTAAGTAAGTTACGTCAGCAGTTTGTTTATCGTGTGTGGTATTTTCATCACAACTAATATTTTTCTCACTGTTTGAAAGGATAGAAGTATTCAAATCTTTTTGCAGTGTCGTGAGAGCAAGATCTTGTGCAATTGGTTCTTGCTTGGATTCACTATTTATATTGTTGCAAGATGATCTTGTTTTGTTAATATATTCATTTCTACCACTGTCCATTGAAGAATGGATATTTCTTTGAGCTTCTGGAATGACATCTTTAGCAACATCAAAAATCGTTTCTTTTGTGTTTGATTTGGTTTCATTGGCATAATCATTGGAATTATCAATCAGTCGTTGGATATCATTGGTATCAGTTTCTTCGTAATTTTCAATTTCAGAAGGTTTTGCTTGTGAAATTACAGGATTAATTGTTGCAGTTACATTTCCGTCTTTTTTTAAAATACCATTTTCTATACTTTCCTGGTCTTTCAATTCATTATATTTGTTATTATGGTTTTTGTGATGAGATGTTAGATTTACATCGTTTTTAATATTCGATTTCCCTGCAGTTTCTGTGGATTCATCACACTTTTCAATACTGGGTTTGAGTTTATTATTTTCATTGCCTGGCCTTTCAACCGTATTTTCAGATGTACTTATACTTTTGTCAGCTTTTAAAATTCTTTTTTGAATGTATTGACGATAAGCTTCTTGAATTTTCTCAGCAGCAGTTTTTTTCAAGTCCTCGTAAAATGGATCATCGTTTGGTGGAGTGGGAGCTTGAGCTATGATTTGTTCATAGTCTTTAAACTGATCATTTTGTGATTGAATTTCCTTGTTAACCATATCATCTTTGACAAATTCGTAAATGCCTCCCAGTCTTTCATGTCCATCGTTCGATTTTGTAGGCGTTGCCTTTGAATATACGTCATTGTATTTTCCATCTAGAAACTCATCTGAAATGAAAGAATTGTCTTCTTTGGAACCTGTTGTCCAACTTGTACTTGTAGTGTCACTGATTTTCTCCAAATTGGCTAGAAAATCATCATCAATTAAGTGTAACTGGTCAGGGGGCTTTGGTGTTTCTGATTCACTAAGTTCAATAATTGTCTGTAGCATTGGTTCGGGTGATAATGAATATTCACTAATTTCTTGTAAATGTTCATTATTGTCGGAATTGTGTTGGGAATCGTTTTCGATTTTTAGCCGTATGATTTCATCAATGGTATAAGCAATATCCAAGTCAACATCATGAATCTCGTATTCGAATTCATGCAAATCTTGAAATAATTTTGTTGGTGTTTCGGCATCTAATAGCGGTTCAGCGTTTGCACACTCGGCGAGGCTTAATTTATCGCCTAGTTCACTGTTCGGTTTAGTCGATGACTCCTCTATTGCTGTGGCCATCTTAGTGGTATACACTTGGCTGGATACGCCCATGGGTATTGTAAAGGCAGTTGGTTCTTTATATGATTTTTGTTTTGAATGACTTGAATTATCATTTGATGCTGTGACATGTACACCATAAAAATACCTAGGTATCCGTTCAATATCTGTGGATGGATTTGAATCATTTGTGCAGTTTATATTGTTATTCTCGATACGTGAAGATTCTACTTGTGACATGTTTTCTTTAAAAATTCCGAGCTCAATATTATCAATTTTTTGTTCAGCTTCTTTATTGTCAGCTAATTTTGTTTTATTTACTTCGTGAATGGAATGAGATATTGCCTGTTCTTTCGCTTCATTTTCTCTATACTCGTATTGACTTAGTGGAATGCTATTATTCATTACATATTCTTTCCAGAATGATTTCAAATGCGTTTCAGCAAAACGTTGACCAGAAATACTTCCAAGGAGACCTTTGTTCAAATTTCTAATTCTACCAATGTTTAAATTTTGATTGCCAATTAATGTGTCTGGGATTTGAATGCCAATATTATGTTTAGATTCCTAGCCAAATAAGAAAGTGACGGTTTAAAAATGTTCAACTTTTTAATACCTTACCAATATATACTTGTTCGTTTGTATTGTCTCCGTTAACATCAGTGCTTGTTTCTCCCGCAATTTCTGAAAGAATATTAGTTAGAGAGAAATACTATTGAAATAATTAATTCAGATAGAGCAATACAATCGGCAAAGTACTCACAAAGACCTCCTCGGCCGACGATACATGTATACCTATAATATTGGATAATTTTTTTTATATATGTATAAGAGATACACAATTGAAATCCTTAGAATATAACAACAAATTAAGAGAACAATGAAATTGAAGGAAGACACGAACAACATAAATGAGTCATTCCATGTCAAACGGTACGTATTTTTTACATCACTAACTTGGATTGCTTCAGCAGTTTGTGTATGCATTCTTCTCTTAAAAATATTTTATACGTGTTTCAAGAAAAAAATATAAAATTTTTTTTCAAATGTTATGACCAATTGAACTTTGTTGAAATGGCGATTTTTTCAAAGAGGTGTGTTCATTCAATCGCATGTAACTCCTGAAATACTGGACCGATTTTAATGTGCTATACCTTGTTTTGAAGGTAATTTCAATTTCTTCTAAAAAAAAAAGCGGTATCAGTTTGTATCATTTTCATCCTTTTATTTCGATTTTCAAACTGATTACATCTTTTTTTTTTAATTTTGAGGGTGTGTTCTTATAGGTCTTTTTTACAGACTGTGTGAGTTTTGAAGTGGTGAAATAATGCGTTCTATTTTTTTTTACAAATTTTTTTCGAAACATCTTTTCCACAAGCAACATAAATTGCTGTGAATTTACTTAGAATAGTTAACAGAATGATAATATAAGATTGTTATTTTTTAAGCTAGAATGGCCTAAATTTGTTTAATGTAAATAAAAATCCAATTTTTTAATTACAATATTTTTCCCGACGTTTCGTCGATTGTTTGTCGACTTTTTCAAGGGATTGTAATTTGCAATCTTTTTTTTAAAACATCACTTGAACTGCTACATATTAAAAGTCTAGATATTAAGTATTAAAATTTATTACATATACTCCTGGATACATCTAGGACTTCTTAACAACAAGTCATCCAAAATTTTTTCAGTATATAAAAAAGTAGTAATATTTTCCATTTTGTATATATCTGTTTTGTTTCTTAACACAAATACACATTCATAAACAAAACAAATGTCAGCTGCAGCGATGCCAACTTAGCCCTTTTCGGGCTAGATGTAGCCGGATTTTAGTCACTCAAAACGCGAAAAAAAAGAAAATTGGATGTGGTTTTATATGGATTTTTTTCCATTTAGCCATTTTTTCAAAAATGTTTACGCGTATTGAGTCTCAAAAGTTGGCATCACTGGTCAGCTGTTTTATCGTGCGATTCTCCCCCTCTAAAAATACAGAGTGTGAAAGGTGCACCATTTTTTAAATTTATAGTGTGACATTTATAGAAAAGAACACACTACACTTTAGCAGTGTTGACATTTTTTCAGAAAAGAACACAAAAAAATAAAAAAGATGCGAAATGGGAAAAACGTGTAACATTTTTGCCAAAAAAGAAAACGTCATAAATTTCATATTGTTAGTCTATATTGTTTATGTGTTACATTATTATATTTATTTTATTTGTTTATAATTTTTAAAAAAGTCGACAAACAATCGACGAAACGTCAGGAACAAATATATAAAAATAATAAAAATAATTAAAAATTGATTTTTATTTACATTGAATAAATCTAGGCCATATTATAGCTTAGACAGACGACACAGTTAATTTGCATTAACAGTCTTAATTCAAAATAACTCGTGAATTATCCCATCTTAATGCGCATTAAGTTAGACGTAAATACACAAAATCAAACTGAATTTATACTGCATTTAGCTATTTCAATATGGCAACATCGTCGAAAATCAATAATATGTTATCAAATTGTTTACTATTCTAAAAGACAATTGTAAAATTAAAATAATAAAAATAGATTTCCACAATTGCCTTTCTCTAATTTCAGAGTGTCCCACTGCGGTCCCCACATGTAGCAACACGTTCAGGTTGATGGTTGCTAGTGCATGAACAAGTTTTGCATTATGAAACAGTTTCAGCAAAAGTAATTTCAGCTTTTTTTCAAATAAATACTGATTTTTCACCAAATGCCAAACAATTTTTTGCATAATTAAACAGTTGTTTACAAACAAACAGCTGTTACCTAAATGCAGTTTAAATGCAGAAACTGTCGTCTGTCACGGTAAAATCTTAATTCAAATTAGTGAGATTTTAATGCGCATTATCTCTGTCGTCTGTCTAAGGTATTAGCTTAACAAAAATAACAATCATAAATTCATCACTCTGGCTAAAGAAACAACTGCAACATGCGTTGTAGTTTTGACGTTCATGAAAACAATAGCTTTAGTAAAAACATATACGTACATATATTAGATGGTCTGAAAGATTTTACTACTGGGAACGTTTTGAAGTTTTTAGTTCAAGAAACTCAACTGTTGTCGCAAATAAGCGACACTGCTACCAAATGAAAGCGAAATTTTTTCTCTGTTACAATAATTACTCTCACGTTTTTGAACAACTTGCCCATTAGAGTTTATCCACAAAAATGCAAAATAATTCGATGACCGATTACAAGGAAAAATATCTCTCTTTTAGTTTTTGCAAACATTTTGTCATTAAGTAGTTCGTTATGCATTCAAATCCCTGCAGAAATCGGATATCGTTATGTGGGTTAACGATATCCAGTGCCTAAGAGTTTTTATATATTTATGCATATCTGTTATTAATTTAACTAACCTTGACCGATACTTTGCTGACTCGCCTCAATAACAATTGTGGTTTCCATGTTGGCTGCATCAGTTGATAAAGTTTGTTCCGAATTTGTTTTTACAATGTTTTCATTTGTTTCTTTTTGCTTTCGGGTATCGACAGATCTTGTTAATTTATCGTCAACAGACATCTTATTATACTGCTCATCTGAATTTGTTTCTTTAAAGAAATTTTCTTAAATAAAAAACAAATTAAAAACTCAATTATATGAATAATGAAAACTAAATTCGTTTGGACAAACCTTTACGTATTCCTCCCTTGCTAATAGAATGGTTTAGGGACGCATTTTCATTAATATTCGATGCATCTACTACAACTTGTTGAGACTGATCTGATAAATCTTGTGACTCAGTGTTCTTCACGGAACATTTAAATTCATTTGATGTCAAACTAGAAATATCCTTTATAATGTTAAGATTTATTGATTCATCACCAAGTACTGACGTTTGATCGTCTGTATTTGTTATATTGCCAATATTCGATGCGTTGTTAATTTGTATAATTTGTTCAGAGTTCTGGATATTGGGGTTTGAATCGACGCTTATAATTTCATTTGATGAATGCAATTCATCCTTGTTTGTATTCTCAGTATTAAATTTATTTAAATTCTTATTATCATTTGTACTGTTAGGTGATGGATCATCGTTCCTAATTTCAGTGTTTGAACTTTCTATTTCATTAGAATGTTTTGTTATAGACGAATCTGAGATTTCTTGTTCGTTCTCTTTAGTTGAATTGAATGAAGTGGTTTTAGCTTCGTCTTCGAGAGGTATTCTTTCAGTATTTTTATTATCATTTGTTTCACCATCTTCTAACTTAATGGGATGTGCTGAATTTTGTTGTTGAAGCTCTGAAATTGATGGCTGTAGTTTATTTATGGTTAAATCTAAGGTCTTGTTTTCTGTTGTTAAAATGTTATTTTTATTGTTGTTCGAGTTTAGCAGGGAGGCTTTTAATTGATAATCTGTTGAACCAACGTCTACTTCTAAAGCAGTTTCTTGGTTCAAAACATTCGTAAGTATTTTTGATTCAGATAAATTTGTGCTGTTTTCTATAGAATCTGGTTGCTGAATCTTCTCACTTTCATTTGCTTTAACGTCTTCTTTCAACTTCTGTCCGCCTTTCATTGTAACTATTTTATCGACCAGTTCTTTATTAGTTTCACTTTCATCGTTAGAATAAGTTTTATTTTCTGAATTTGGACGATCGTAATTATGAGGGTCTGTTTCGTTTGACTCGAAGGAAATTTGTGAAAGTTCCTTACTTTCTGAATTTGTTGAGTTTTTATTGTCATTGTAGCTATTACTACGATCTTTGCGTAACTCATCATCATTTTTACTGTCAGTAGTTGAGTGCTTCAGATGTCGTACTGATTGGTCGTACTTTACATTTTTATTGTAGTCTCTGTCATTCAAATCCTGTTCATTTTGGGTTGAGTTTTTGGAGCTTATATCAAAATTTTTATTTAGTTCGATTTCGTTAAAATTCGATTTCTCTGTCTCATCTGGCATTTCATACTTTTCAATTTGCTTTGTTTCAATTTGAACAACATTAGAATCTAGTGACGTTGACTGTTTTTCATCAGTAGTTTCGAAGTCATTTAAACTTATGGAAGAATTGTTATCATATCTTTTGCTGTCGGATTCGTTTTCTTGTACTTTTAAATGTGTACCTTGTTTTTGTTCTACCTGCGTTTGTTCTACTGTCTCTTTAGCGCTGGGCATTTCTAATTCTGCTTTCAGTTTTGGTTCACTATCATGTATTTGAGTAGTAGTGGCAATTCCAGCTGCCTCATCTGCAGAAGATGTGGTATCAATTTGTTCATACATTGTTTGTATGGGAAAGGAATTATCTGTGCCATCTAATTGTGTTTCTGGAACTGTTTCTTTATCGTATTTAGATTTTATTTCGTGAATTTCTTTCTCAAATATTTCCGGTTGTTTTTGTATGTGATCCTCGCATGTTGTCTCTTTTCTTGGCGATTGTTGATTACTTATTTGGTTATTGGTAGAAGTAGCAACAAATTCTTTGAAATCATCTTGCAACAATTTATTTTCCTCAGCATCATTATTATCTTTACTGTTGGAAATATTTCCACTGGCTGAGGCTGATGAATTTGAATTTAAGTCCACTTTCTGCTTATCAACAGCTATTAACTGGTGTGTTGTATCAACTGTATTTGGATTTTTGATATCAACACGGTTTTCATTGTTAGCAGCATTATTCTGATCAGCTAGAGTTACATTTGTTAATTTACTGGGAGTATTAACATTACTGGAAGATATTTCGTCTTTTGATGTTTCTAATTGTTTTTCAAATGATCGTTCTGAATCCTTTTCCATTGATAATGAAACATATGTTTCATTATGTTTTTCGTTGTTGTCTTTCTCGTCAGTCAGCGATTTGTCTTGTAGTCCATTCGTTGGTTCCTCTGATGGAGTGTGAGTAGTATCATTCAAAGTCAGTAATGAAGAAAGGTTTTCTATGGTATTATCATCGTGTTTATTCTCATGTCCGGTAGGGGTTTCAATCGCAGTTTCTCTCTTAACCCGATTTTCATGTTCTGAAATAGGCAGTTCTTCAGAATCCATTTCAGACTTCTTATAGCTATTATTTGATATTTCTGGGATTTGGTCAGGTTGTTTGTTTGAGGTCTTAGTGATTTCTTCATTTGAATCCATGTATTGGCCATAGACTTCAATCAAATCCTTTTTACAATCTTCAAGTGCTACATTAGCACGTTGAGAAATATTTTCAAAATTTTTATCTGTTGTGGAATCTTCTGTACCTATATTATTCGTATTGTTTTGCAATTTAGTTTGCAGACTTTCCGTTAGATTCTTATCAACTTTAGCCTTATCTGTTAGATCAACCGATTTCAAAGTAAAAGTTTTATCAATCGCATCGTCATTAATGATTTGACTATAATTTAATTCGTTTAAGGAGGATCCTTCTTGGGGGGTTTCTTGGTCACCTTTATTAGTAGCCTCAACTCTATTATTATTTGAATTGATGCATTTAGTATCATCTTTAGCATCTTTATCGTTTGTGTTATCAGTTGTATTATTACTTTCATTTAACATTATTTGCAAAGGTTCTTTTAATGAATTAGATTTATTTATAGTAATTGAGTTTTCGATTTTTTTCATATCTTGATGGTCTTTTTCAGTTTTATTCGCTTCAGTGTGAACTAATTCTGCCTCAATGTTATTCTCAATTACTTTATCGGAATATACTTTATATTTCTTATCTTCCGATTCAGTTGAAGTTATTTCTTGCAATAATTCAGATGCAGGTTTTTCATTTGACTCTTCATTTTTTTCAGAATTATGTTCACAATTTTTATTTGGCCAATCATCAATAATATCACTAATTTCAAATTGCTTAATTTGAGAAGTTTCTGACTGATTTGTATTTTGTTTCAATTCATCATTCGGTTCGCGTTGTGGTTCTGATTTAATGACAAGGTTTTTATCTGGCGACTCTAATATAGTTTGATTTGTGACTTCAGGTATATCATTGCTATTTTCCGCATTTTTTCTATCATCTGGCAGTGCATTAACATTCTCATTTATTTCTTTGCCATCAGAATGTAAACTTTTGGATATATTTTTTGTTTTAAGATCAATGTAATTTTCAATGGATTCGACTTGAGGTGGATGAAAATGTTCCTGATTTGTATGTTCAACAAGAGATTCGCTTGTAATAGAGGCAGACTGCTGTTTCAGAGATACTTTTTTTGAAGTTAATTCAATATTTTGTTCGGTCGATGTAGACTTTTTAACCTCTAAATCCTTTTGGGAAGTGAGACATACTTTATCAATTGCATCGACTGCAACATCAAGAGTAAGATGGTTATTAGATTGTTGTTCTCTATTCAACTTCACATTATCAGAATTATAATTTTGTTCATGGAAATCTCCTTGAGGAGATTGTTGAATATTGTTAGCTACTTTGTCCTTAGTAGTTTGTTCAACAATTAACTTATTTGTATCGAACTCCGGCTGAGGTGCTTCATCTTGAATATCTACTGTTTCGTGTTTTTCATTCGTCTTAATTAGAACAGATTTTTCTATTTGAGATTCACTTTGAGATTCGATAGATTTGTTTTCGTATTTTAGGTCATCTGATACGTCTGTAGTTTTATTGTTTCCATCCAATGAGATGGTCGTAGGACATTTGTGTTGTTTAATTATCTGAACATCTTTATCATTTTCTTGGACTTCAACTACATATTCAAATGTTTTGGATTCAACTTCATCATGCTTCGGTTCGTGTGTCGCGGTTTTATTCTCATTTTTATCTAATTCTATTGGTATCGTTTTCTCGTTATAATTCGCAGTTTTTTCTCCAGAAACATACGTTGTTTCATTAGATTCCTTCTCTTTGTTCAAGTCAAGATAATTCCGTAGTATATCATTAGAAGTATTATTTATTTCAGCCAACTTGTTTGTGGAAACTTCTTCTAGTTTATTATTCACTTCTTCTTTTGTAGCTTTTGATTCGATTGAACCAAGTAGCGGATTTTTAGATTCTGATTTTTGGTTTACATCTTTATCTATTAAATGTTTAGTATTATTTCCTTCCATATTTAAGTCCCCTTGTAAAGTTTCTTCTTGATTGAAATCAATTTCATTTTTATCTGTTTTATTGATGATGACGACTTGATTTACTGCATTCGATATATTTTCAGATTTATCAACTTGGTTTTCTAATTTTATATCAACATTTGTATCTTTCGAGTTGTTGGTGTCTGTCTCTTCAATCACTTCATTCTTAAAAGATTCTACAAGATGTTTTTCTTGATTTCTCCTATCACTTTCTTTGACAGTGTCATTATGATTTGTCTTAGGATCTTTTTCATTCTCTTGAGAAATTGCGTGTAGATTTTCATCAATATCATAATTGTTTTCCACCATATTACCTGAATCTTTGTTCGTTTGCTTTTCTACAAAAATGTGAGTGTGGCTTTGTTTGTGATCTAACAAGACATCAGAGGTTCTAATTAGATTCCCATCTGTTTCATCTTTATCAGTGATTTCAATTTGAGATTTTTCTGAAACGATTTCTTTAGAGTTTTGTCCAATATTTGTAGCAGAGTTCTGGGAAATTACTTCCACATATTCGTTTAGCTCATCTTTAGCAGTTACTTCGGCTATATCCTGCTTAATCGGATCAACAAGAATATCATTTGGTTTATCGGTTTCAGTGTTGGTATTTGTTTCAACTTTATAAATTTTCTCCTTTTCTGATTTTATTTCAAAATTATTTTTTATCGATTCGGGTGGTTTGTTCAGCTTTTCTTTATTATTATTCGTCTGAATAATTATAGGTTCTTTATCTAATTTTAAATCAGCATGTTTTTCTATTGAATTCTCTCTTGTACTCATTTGAACTAACTTGTTTTTTGTTAATTCTTTTACATTAGAACCTAGTTTTCCTTCCTTAGTTTCTGTTAAAGGTATCTCAGCGTCGTCTTTTGGAATTGAGGCCAAAATTGCACTTATCGTATCGACTGTTTCTAATTCTTTATCATGAATTATAGGTTTCTTTTCTAATTTTGAACTGATATTTGTATTGAAAGAATCGTCAACTTGTGTTTGGGACTTCTTAAAATCTTTTTTAAGAAGGACATTATCTGTGCTTATTGATTTAGCATTTTCTTCATGGCACTCGTTTTGCGACGATTCCAGTAGATTATTATCTTGTTTGTTATTGCCAGTAGTTTTATCTGTATCATAATTCGCTTCATTAGTTTCGTTTACCGATTTATTTTGACTAGAATTTTCATCTTCAAGTTTTATAATTTCATATTGTTTAATTTGCGAAGCTTTTTTTAATAATTCTGTTTTATCATTTATTTCTTGATTTTTTGATTTATTTTCATCTAAATTCTTCGTAGATTTGTTAATGGAATTTGTATTGTTTGAATCCATTTCATATCCATCAATTTCATCCATTTCAGTTTGGGGGATTTCTTCTAATAAATCAGTAGTAGTATTTTCTGCAATTGAAACTTTCTGTTTATCAAATTTAGCTTCATATTCAAACGAATCTTCTTGTCTATCTAGGCTTGGCTTTTGTTCTTTTATTCTTGTTTTATCTCCATCTTTATCTTTATCCTCATTTGCAATCGAAAGCTTTTGTTCGTCTTTACAGGTTTTATCTTGACGTTCAATCGAATCTTCCCGTTTTTCTACAATTGGTTTTTGTTCATTTATGTTTTGAATTGTGACTTTATCGGCGTCTTTTGCCAGATTAAAACGAATCTCCTTTTTTAATACTTCAGTCTCAGTATTTAATTCATACTCTGAAAAAAAAAAATCTGCTTAAATAAAGCTTTATTAAGGTTGTCAATTATAGTACCATGAATATCACTCGATTCTTTGTACAATTCTCCGATTTCTGATTTTGAAATATTCTCTTTCTCCGCATGATCATTACCAAATGTTTCGACACTTGCAGAACGTGAAATGACACTATCAATGTTGCCATGTTCGTTGGATTCAAAAGATTTGTGAGTTTTCGGATTTGATTTACATTCCAAGCCATTTTCGGTCAAACTCTTTTCTTCTACTTCAGTCTTCGACTCTAATACTTTATTTTTTGAAGCCGTAGTATAATCTGTTAGTTGAGTGGCACCTGAAATTATAACTTAATTAAAATCAATTGCACAATTAGGACAATAGTTTACTTATACACAGTTTGTGTTTATTAGGATGGCTCTTATTTTGAACTTTTTCGATTTTAGATCTCGCAATGTTTAAAATTGTTCTCCGTCATCTAAAAACCAAATGTTGATTTTCTTTGGGCTGTCATATTATTTCTGGTCAAATTTCAAACCAATTTATAAAATTAAATTTTGAATAAGATCCAATTAACTATAGTTTTTATATTTAACTTATTGATAGATGTTTAAATATAAAATATAAACGTTTTCTGGCATCGGTAAAACGAAATTTTAAGAAATCCAAGAAAGTTTTGTTTCGATTCTAATAAATGCTAAATGAATATTGATATTTAAAATTTTAACGATTGTACCTGCGTGGCGACCAATTTAAAATTGGTGGATTTCGTATCTTAAAATCCCTAAAAATTGTATGATATGATTTAAGATATCATGAAATTTAAATGTTATTAACTAGAAAGTGTTATTACAATCAAGTGTTATTCAGAAGTGGGAGTTCATTGCGGATATTTCATTAAACAATTAAATAGCTTGATTTCTATGCATATAAACAGTACTCGTATACAAGGTGGCGCAAAAGTATCAGAAAATGCTATAAATTTTGCAAGGCCCCTAATACCAGTTCTGTTTTGACATTTGTGTAGTAAACACATGCGAAATACACGTTAATAAACAATGTTACGCTACACTGCTCCAGAACGCGGAATATTGCTGACTATTTATTTGATTAAAATTCGGTCGGTGACTTTGGCACAACGTGAATTTCGTCGCAGATTTCCTGGCCGTCCAACGCCTACTGGTGAAATACTGCGACGTTTAGCCGCTCGCCTAGAAGAGACTGGCACAACACGAGATGCTGCCAGGCGTGGCAGACCCCGGAGTAGCCGTTTTGCTTACGGCTAAATTCACATGCCCTTATTCATAAAACTTACAACAGGTTTATAAAAGGTTAATATAGCAAATTTTGTATGGAAATTTGTTAACGCGTTGTACAAGAAGGTTTATCTGCTGTTTGTTTTTTATGTTTTTTTTTTTTTGATATTTATGAGAACTTTGATTAGTAAAAACTATATTTTTTTTATAAATATGTATTTGTTAATGTATATGAACAATTTTTCTTAATGTCTAAATCCACGTTCTGGTAATAACATGTATGATGGTTAATTGGATTTGTGTAGTATGCAAAAGTCAAAAACTTAATTTTCTTTAATGATTTGAATATTCAAAATTAAATTAAAAACAAAATAAAAAAAATTAAAAGAATTTGAAAAAAAACTCTTGAAGTAATAATTAATTAAGGGTAAAAAAATAAATATATTACAACAACAGTTAAATTACAAAACAAAAATCTTGATTTACAACAATAACTTTTTATTAATTATTTCTTTAAATTTCTATTACTTTCATCGACATTCCTTACATTCTTAAACCAGTCATTACCACCGTTACTTTTTACAATAATAAAAGTAAAAAAATAAAGTAAATTTAAATTTGTCAATTGTTTAAGTGCAGTGCTTAACAACATTTAATTTAAATTGCACGAAAATGATGTAAATTAATTTTATAATGGGTTCTTTATTAAAAAAATCTGATTTGGTTGAGTGCTGGTTATCAGCACCTCCAAATAACTTGTCTTATCTTGTGGGATACCAATAAATAATGAAAAATTCTAATAACTTGTAATAACCACAAGAAACATATATTTATTCCACTATAGTTGGTTTTATATGTCCAGTAGTGTACACAAAGTTCTTATACACGGATGCGACGCACAGTGCTTTGATCGTATATGAATAAAAATTGGCATGCTGGTTTTATTTGTCAAAATTAGAAAAAAACAAATTTTTGAAAAAATTGGTGCAAGGACACTCATACCTCTACATACTGACCTTGAAATTTTGAATAAAATCTACAATTCGGCTTTTAACGACTTAGAAACTTGCTATAATTGTGCAAGGACTCGTTTTGCTGACATATATCCTTTTTCTTAAAAGCTCTGAAAACCATCCAATTGTCAAAATTTTTATTTTTCTTCAGTCCAAACTAAAAAAAACCTCCATATCGGCACAAGGACATTCACACCTGTCGTACATCCTGAATCTATTCTGATTACAATGTTGTAAAAAAAGTTTCGATGCAGGTATTAATATTTGTAGCAAATTTTATTTAAATTACAGGAATGACTCGATAAGCTGTCATATATCCTTTTTATTAAAAACAGTGTATACGTTTTGAAAATCATGAAATTGCAACAATTTTTTATTGTCAAAATAATAAAAAAATGTAAATGCGCAAGGACACACATACATATATCCTGACTTTTAAATTAACTACTACCAAAAAGTAATAAAAGAAAGCATGATGGAAAAAGTTTTTTATAAAAAAAATACTTTTTGTAATATAAAATAAATATTTATTAATATGTTTACTGAACAGCTTTATAACAAAAAGAAAAAAACATTTTATCGATCGTCACTGGAACTAGCATATATGTATTTCAACATTTACACTTTCCTTTACAAGATATTTTTCTAATTCTTCGTCATTAGTTTTATTTGTTTTTTTATTTAGCTTTCTGTTTGACGACAACACAGGATCTAAGGCTAACAACAAATGGGTCATAAAATCCTTGTTTGTATTTTCAGAGCGTATTATGCGCTTTTAAGAAAAAGGATATATGACAGCAAAACGAGTCCTTGCAGCAATTTAAACAAAATTTAACAGAAATTGTTATTACGTTATATCTAGAATTATAACAAGTTTCTAAGTCGTTAAAAGACAAATTCTAGATTTTATTCAAAATTGTAAGGTCAGGATGTATGGGAGGTATGAGTGTCCTTGCACCAATATTTTCAAAAATTTGTTTTTTTTTCTAATTTTGATAAATAAAACCAGCATGCCAATTTTTATTCATATACGATAACGCCTTCTATTTTTGTGCCTTCTTTATATGGGATCAAAGCACTGGGGGTCGTGTGAGTACACGAGATGTCGGGCCACTTATGTGGCCTGACAGTGATTTTTTTTGAAGCAAGGAATCATCCCTGATTAGCTTACATATACGAAGATTATTTGTGTTGATTATTATTTGAAGACCAACATTTTTAAGATATTTATGCCTGTTTAAGTGATTTTTGGAAGTGGGAAGTAATATGGGGGATTTGACTAATTCCGAGCCAATTGTCACCAAATAAAATGAGTTCTGCATGGAACTTATTTGTGGTGAATTTTATTTGGATACCAGTACTATTAAGACAGGGAGCTAGAGTTTATAATTATTATATCTATTTATTTTTTGTCGCTTATTGCCAATGATATGAGTTCATTTTTCCTTTAATATTAAGTTTTATAAATATTTGTTTTATAAAAGTAAAGTGTTGATGTTAAATGTAAATTAGTATTAAAGATAGCAGAACTTCTCGTCACAAACAATTTTAATTGGGTTGTTTATTTTAAAGTTTAAGGTGGAGAACATTTCTAAAAGTGCGTTTGAAAACTTAATTTGAATAATTAGTTCCTTCCTTACGTTTTAATACGGAAGCGTAATGTGGACTTAACTACCTTGCAAACGTATCTTAAGTCAATAGAATCCTACCGCAGCTTAATAAAATATGAGTGTTTTATGAATTTTTAATTTTTTTCTTGATTTAAAAAAGTTTTAAATTTTTAAATGTTTTAAAGTTTTAAAAGACTCCATAGACTTACCGAATAGGGTTAAGTCGAAAGACTCAGGGTGGAATCGGAAGACTCTTGGTGGAATTCATAAAATGCAATACAAAAAAATATATTTTAACTATGCATGCGAAAATCTCATTTTACTTAGGACAAAACGCAGTAGTTATTTTGTTTTATTTTATTGCTGCTTGAGTATTTTCTTCTCCTCATGTAATTTAATACCAGCATATTATTTTTTATGGTCAAGATAGAGCTTATACAGAGTCAACTGAATCAAATACAGCCTTAAAACTCAAAATATGTATGTGACGTACATAATTAACGATATAGACCTCCAAAGACATGATCAAATAATCGTACAATTGTCTCTTTAACACAATAAACATTTGAGTGATTTTCTTATGAATTTAAAATTTTTTTTTTTTGCATATTCTTTTTTATTGTATCTTCATTTTAAATGAACTAACAATAGGTATTCAAATCCTAAAACTAAAGATAATTAGGATAAGTCCAGCCAATGCTAGACAAAATCTAGTTTTCAAATTCATTAGGATATAATGAGCAACTTGTATTTATTCATCTGAGAGCGGTGGTGTCCCTCCTTCTCAAACGGCTATGACCGGGATGTTGTAAGATGTCTCGAGCGAGGGGATTTGGATGAGTTTCCAGCTTACCCAAATAAAGTGCCACGTGTTTAGTTATTTCCCATTTGACAAGTGGAACATCAAGATCGTTGTGTATGTTGTTGTTTTTAATATACCAAGGAGCGGTAGTTATCATTCGTAGAATTTTGTTTTGACGGCGTTGAATTTTCTCAATATTGGAGTTGGAGGCAGTGCCCCATAACTGGATACCATAGCACCAAATTGGCTTTAAGATTGAGTTGTAGAGTAGAAGCTTACAATCGAGCCGAAGGACGGAGTTTCTGCCGATGAGCCAATGAATTTGGGCTGCTTTCAGTTTCATTTGAGTCAGCTTAGCATCTATATGTGGTTTCCATGTGAGGCGACGGTCCAGATGAATACCAAGATATTTCACGTGTGAGTTTTGAGGCACTATATGATCATTAATACGAATAGGGGGACATGATTCCCTACGTAGAGTAAATGTTACGTGGGTGCATTTCTGTTCATTTATTTTTATTCCCCATTGTCTTGCCCATTTCTCCACTTGCGTTACGTGGTGCTGTAATTTAATCGAGGCATCTTTTGGATCTTTGTGAGTACTGAGAAATGCCGTATCATCAGCAAATGTTGACGTGTGAATTTCATTGTTTGTTGGCATGTCTGCTGTGTACAGCAAGTATAGAATTGGTCCTAAGATACTACCTTGAGGGACGCCAGCACCTATAGGTTGAGGACGGCTTAAATAATCACCTTCTTTAATCATAAACTGACGGTCGATTAAGTATTTCCATAGTAGGTGTTGAAGATTCACCGGCAAGTTCTGCTTTAATTTAGATATCAGGCCTTCATGCCATACTTTGTCGAAAGCTTGAGAGACGTCAATAAAGAGTGCCGAACAGTATCTCTTTTCCTCAAAGGTTTTTCTTATGACTTGTACCAATCTATGTGTTTGTTCTATTGTACTGTGTTGACGTCTGAAGCCAAATTGGTGATTGGGAATGCAGTTGTTTTCATTTAAAATCGGAGTCAGCTTGGTTATAAGCAATTTCTCGAATAATTTGGACATAGTTGGTAATAGACTTATTGGCCTATACGACTCAACTTTGCAAGGATCTTTTCCCGGCTTAGGAATCATCTTTACTAAAGCGATTTTCCAAACCGGAGGGTAGTACTCAAGCCGTAAGATGGCATTAATTTAAAATGTCATCATAAAGTATATTAATTATACAAGGTGAGTGCAAGTCGACAACATCCCAGCATACCATTCTAGCAGCGCTCCGAAAAAAGGAGTCAGAAATGAGTCCAACAAAAGAGCATTTTTTTTTTTTTTTTTTTTTTTTTTTTAAAAGAGAAGTAACACTCAGGCAATTAATATGCCTATATATAATTGCGTTACTTTCTTTGGAAAGGGGATAGTTGAAGAAGTAAAGGTGGTGAAAGAAGAAAGCTTTTTATATCACAACTCTGTAATTGCGCATTATGTTTGTTTTTAGTGCAGAATTGCAGCGCCTCTGGTGGTGTGTAGGCGCATTAATGTTAAAGCTTGATTTTGTAGCCTTTATTTACTTATTTTACTTCGGTGGCGTTTGAATGCTATACCACCGAGCGAAAGAAAAATTTGCTTGTTACTGTCCTGAGTCGGCACGCAGTATGACTCAGAAATTCCACTTAATTATGTGTGCACCAAAGCGTTGTTGTCCTGTTATTTGTGCTTTGAACAAAAAAAGAAACATAGCTGTACCACACAAGAATGATAAAAACAAGATTACACAGAGCCCAAAAAGCCCTCATAAAATACTCTTTTCTGATGTTATCTAAGAGCTCTTTAAGAGCCCACAAAACCCTCTTTTCGGACATTATCTAAGAGCTCTTTCTGACGCACCATTTTCGAATGTAATGAACTTTTTTTCTGAAGGTTTTCGGAGCAATTGTGAATGGTTTTTGGGCTCGTAAAGAGCGTTAACGCTCCGAAAAAGATGTCAGAAAAGACTCTTTTCGGACCCATATGGCTTGCTGGGATATACAACACAATACAGAAACAATAGTCATTTTGTTTGTGTAAAATAATGTTTTACAGTCAGAAACACTTGAAAAAGTATTACTTTTGACATATGGAAGTAAATTGAAAATAAAGTCAGTCACCTTGTATAGTTACAACATGTTTAACACATTATTTTCATTCCTTTTATTCGATTATTCCACATGAAACTATACGCTGTTCGAAAATGGTAATTGTCAAATTTTTCGAATAATTATTCGCAATAAATCGTTTTATTATTCGAACGAACATTATTCGAATGGATACCGTAGAATAAAAATCTAATATTAATATTAATAATATCTTACTTGTGTCAGTTCGGTTGGTTTGCACATTCTCTTCAGGAATGTTAATATCCTTGCCATTATTTGCTTCTTCCTTGTTGTTGGTAGTGGCTTCGACTTGCACATGCCCGTTTGCGGGTTCTTTCTTTAGAGAATCGGAAATATTTTGTTCGTCGTTTTCCATTTCTACGCCTTCAATAACAGTCTTTGTAAGAATGCTCTCACTTGTACTCGGTTCAGAGGTTTCACGACCCGATTCTGTTGCTGAGAGTACAGCTGTAGATGCCGATGTATATGAAACGTCTTCGGAATTATTTTCAGTTTCATTTTGATTTAATTGCAATTGAGGCACTATGGGCATCGTCTCAGTTATTGTACTGATCGAATTTTGGTCAAGTGAGTGGTGGATGAAAGAGATTCCTGTAGTTCTTGTTGTGACATTTTTTCTTTTTAAGTAACGACGAATATACATTTGAATTATGTAAACGGCATGCATATACTTCTCGGAATAAATTAAATAATTCTCAGATATCTTGCTCACGTTATTATTGATTGTATCATTGGTAGCTATGGTCTTTGTTTGAAATACTGAGTCATTGTTCTGAATTTTCTGAATAGAACTAAAATGTTCATTTTGATTGTTATACGAGTATGTATATGCTTCGCCGAGAGTTCTGCCACAAGTACATTTTACATACGGTGAGAATAGGAAACGTTCTTTATTCATAAAGTAATTTTCATACGCCGAGTAATTAATTTCTTTTGGTTCCATTTGGAATTCAGCACTTGTGACAGTTTTTATATGTCGAAAATATTCCACAGCAAAATCACATAAATTTTGTGGTTGTTCCCTTAGCACAGCTTTAATTAGTTCTTTTATAAGATTTGTAAGACCTTCCGGTATGATGGAGTAAACTAAGGCGACAGGAACCTGATAACATTGAGGATTTTGTATATAAGAAAAATCATATTTTCCGGAACTTTCTTCAAATCTCCTAACAGCATAATTTTCTTTCTGAGGGAGACGAGACTGGAAATAGTTTTCGGCAAAATCGTAAATATCTGTTGGCTTTTCCTTAAGAATTTCCCGTGTAAGATCTTTCATCAGATCTCGAAGACCTTCTGGAACTTGAGGTTTTGTAGTAGTTGCCATCCTTTTGTTGAATTAAAAGAATCCTTTTTCACTTTAATATTTTCTATATATTCTAGGTTTCACTTTGAATGTTGGATCAATAATAAGAAAAACTTGCTGTCAGTAACCAAAGTCACCGTCAAAAATAAAAAAGGAAAACTGTTGCCCTCGACAACCAGTAGCCATAACAAATACATGTACATACATCCATATGTACAATGTACATACATGCATACATCCATATGTAGTTCTCATGAAATTTTAAAAACAATAAAAGTTTCTAAACAAACACTTGTTGATGAGCATTTCAGATTATTGCCGATAAATGCGGTAACGTTGGAAACCACAGGTAGCGATGGTTAACGACCTCTAAACTTGTACAAGTATGTATGTAAACATTACCGGGAAGAAAACAAATACATACAGATAATAAGTAAATAAACTGTTGGTGTAGGTCATCAAATCATATTTATTGATTTATTTTGAAAAAGTGCCAAAGCGTGTATACAAACAAATGTGAGATATAAAATTAGTCATCACGAGCTTCGACTATACGACATATTATTGGAATATCTTGGACACGAGTTGGATTGGCTATTGAATTTGGATTTAGATGAGTTTGAATAAGATTCGTTTTGAATTTCTGCCACTGACGAGTATATAGAAAATCTTTGAAGAGAGTTTGCCTTGAAGGAATGGTCGTGTTGAGGTAAAATCGTCTTCTTTGCCAAATATTGCCAGGGTTTTGGTCTTTCTCAAGAAGCCAAAATCGTGGTATCATCAAACATTGTACAGTTGTACGAGCCATTATTACACGATGCTCAAGTTTTTCACCAAGACCAAAAATGCCTCCGAACGTTAGGGAGCCCACATCAATAAAATGATTTTCAACTTTTCCCACAGGACGCTGAAATACAAAAAATATCAAAATTAAAATAAAACAAAATCTCAATAAAACTTGTATGTATTTAATTTTCAATAATGCACAAACTTTTTTGGTGTTTTGCAGCTGTTAATGTTAAATTATTGTAAATTCAAAGAACTACTCAGAATAAACAAAAGTTATATCAAGTAAAAACAAGTAAGAGTTTGTCAATATTCGGCTACGCTGAATCTTATATACCCACCACCAAATACTAGTAGTGTGATGAAACAAATTTTTGTTACATTTTGTATCGGTAACTGCGGATCACTTACATGGGTGCTATCAACTACGAGTATAATTAGGCAATCGTCATAAAATATTGTACTGTAATTTCTATTTATTTGAGGTTTACCCCCTGGCCCACGATGTCGAACGATAACGTTCGCTTAGATAATAGTTAAGACACAAGCTTTTTATCGTATCTATTTTTTTACTCAATCAAGTTTGTTTATTCCACAATCAAGTTTGTGTCTTAAGTCTTATCTAAGCGAACGTTATCGTTCGACATCGTGGGCCAGGGGGTTATTTTATTAAATTTCATCTCAATAATAAAATTTACAAGAATTTTATTCCAAAAAGTATACGGAGGTGTCACGGAAGAGACGGAAGATAATCACATTTTATATTTGTTTCTTTCTTTCAAAACTGTCCTTCTCTCGAAAGTGGACGTTGTATGGGTGTCCATTAGTGTAATTACAAAAAAAAAAAATTTATGAAACCACTTGCAATCGAGAAAGTTTTTTGTGTAATGGAAGAATATTAATTGCATTTTTGTGTTTTTAAAAAAAAGTTCCCCCTTTCATTCGAATGAAAAAAAAGTGAATAATTATTTTTTTTTAAATTACATGCTGTTTTTGGTTTATTCAAAAGATTAATAGTAAAAAAAAATTAATAATATAAAATAGTTAGTAATAGTTAAGTACAGAATGTACAAAAAAATGTTTAAAAATAATTTTTTCCTATGAACTTTAGATTCAGAAATTAAAATTTTTTCGAGTTCGCATGTAGTCCCTCCATTAGTTTTACAGCACGTACAGCATTTTGTTTAGATCTGGGAATGTCAATTAATGACTCCTCGACCGACCGGCTCGTCTTCAAACACTTACTTGCCTTCTTGCATTTTGTCTTGGTGAGTGAGGTTAAAAGTTCATTGAAAGACGCTTCGTTGTAGTGTTGCGACTTGAACCAAGCATTTGCCCATTCATAGCAGATGAAGTCGCATGCTCTACCGAGGATGCGGCGCCACTCTGGCATCAGAAAAAGGCTATAAGAGCATATATTTCACGCGAGTTCCATCTTGCCTGGTGTAAGTTTGGGAGTTTCTTCCAGCTGATTCGGGGCCATCGTGAAGTTGTTTTGTACCGACGATATGCCTGATAAGAACTTGAAATCATCTCGCCATCCAGGGTTCTCGTCTCTGTTAACATCATCTGTCGCAACTTGATGGTAATGTGCCTGAAGAGAGATATAGTTTTCTCTTAATTTGTCAATGAAGGAATAGTTCAGTTCTGGTTTGCTTGTTGGCTCTTGAATAAGAAAATTTATGACGTGCTTCAGAAGGAGGTCGAGTACATGGTGCTGACAGCCATTGTGGCTTCTGAAAGCCCTTCCTCAAGACATCATCCTGTATCAGCTTTACAATCCCGTGCCAACGACTAGTATTTACTGCTGTTGTGTCGCAGATTATCATGCGAATATTTTCCCAAGCATCGTATTCATCAATTAGAAAAAGGGGGAACTTTTTTAAATTTTTTTTTTAATTTGATGTTACTAATAGCGTGTTCAAATATGAACCTTAATTGCGATAATCAATGTGAAGGTAAGTTTGTTTACATTGAAACCCAACAACCATTTAGAGTATATTTTGTATTGTTTTCCAACTGTCAAATGATTATTGAGTAAGCTGAAAATTGCGTATGCCTGAACACTTAAAATAATATTGTCAATTAACCGAATATTGACTTAATTAAGTTATATATCTGACCAGAGTATAATGCCATCTGAATGCAATTATTCCTCGAATTTGAGGGGGTTTATTTAATGTTATGTAAAATAATAAAATAGTAATCACACTAGTGTCCATGGCTAATTATGGGCAAATTTTCACAAAATCCAATAAGTGACGGAATAAGTCTGAACACCATAAGTATTTTCAACTCTTCAAGCTAATTTATAAAAAAACAAATATCTATAAAATCGACAAAATATACAACTGGGTATTACAGTATTCCTCCTTAAAAATCTTTTTATTTTATTAATTCGGTTTGAGGTCTGTTTTATTAAAAATATAAAAACTCTTGTTCGTTTTTAATTTTTATTAATTTATTCGTTTTCAATATTTCGACCAACTACTATGTTGATCATCTTCAGGGAAGAATTATAATTTAATGTTTAATACAGTGTTGTCCGATGTTAATGTATTAAGTTTCTTTCACTGATTGTTAGACCGTTAGACTGTTAAAAAAATCTTATAAATTATTATGTTCTTATTGGAAATATATTTCGAAACGTGTAGAACAAATCATACGAACAAATTCAGTGCACTCGCGATTACGAGAAGAACGCAATTTTGGTTATTGAGAAAGGTGAACAATTCACAAACGTGAACACCAACGGTTTTAATTAGTTTACGTTAACGCGAGTGTACTGTATATAAAAATATAAGCCAAATACTAGGCTATCTATTCGAATAATTATGGTTCGAATAATCGAATAATTTCTTAAATATATTTATTCGAATAATTTTAAACTGACCATTTTTGAATAATGAATAATTCGATTAATTTTATTCAAAGTAATCGAATAAAACGAATAAATATTTTTGTGTTAATTTTTAGTTTCCTTTATGAATTTTTCATAATTTTATTATTTAAAATAGTAAGTAAATTTAACATCATTACGTTTTTATTTTTCATTCATAATAAACAGATAGATATACTCTCAAATAAAAATACGAGCTATTTAAGCAATAAGAATTGTGCTGAATCATTTCAATAAAAATTGCTTCGTTTAAATTGGGACAAAAGAAATATTTGATATTTAATAAAAAAATGTAGTGAACGTGAGTTTGGAAATTGTGAGTTTGTAAATTGTAGAGTCCACATATGGTGGCGAAAATGAGCAAAATTTAAATTATGTATTGATTAAGTCCGCTTTCACACTCTTCAATTCTGACTCGTCAAAGCAAGTATTTTTGGTTAGGAAGGGAAAATAATATAAAAGGGGTACAAACTTGACAATACTAGCCAATTTCTAATATCCGTTTGTTTTTCCTTTCATGCATGTTGATTTGGATTAAAAATTATGACAATTGAATTGACGTGTGTGAATGAAACGGCAAGTTCAAAAGAGAATTTAACAAAAACTGGTCAGCTAAATCTGTAAAGTGTGAAACAGGACTAAGAAACTGTTGCTGTTAAAATACCTTGCATATAAAGAAAAAAACACAATAAATAATAGAAAAGGATGCATAATGAACCACTTTGGTCTCTATATGCTCCGGTTCTTAATTAAGCCTGTATCATCCTTATTTTTATTGGGGATAGCATTGATAATGAGAACGTTGAAATAGACAAGGAACATAATCATTAAAATGTATATAAATTATATTATTAGGAATAACATTTTCATTTAAAAAGTTAAAATTTCTCATTCGAATTATTCGTTTCAATCAAACAATAGAAAATACTAATACTTTGGATTCCCTACTATATACTCTTGCATACTATATTCATTTTACCTGATTAGAACGAGTTTCAGCTGATCGTGAAGATCCATACAAAGATTCCTGTATTGATTCACGTAATGCTTCTAAAGTAAAATGTTTTGCATCACTTGCAGATGGATCTATGTATTCAGTTTTGCTCGTTGGCAAGGACGACATAATAGAACCTTCTTCTGGTATGATATCTTTCTTTTTTTCATGTAAAGACAATTTTCTACTAGAGTTTATTGACGTATTGTTTCCGATATCTGGGACTTAAAATGATTTTTAATTCAAATATGTGTTATATGTTTAATGCAACATATACTCACTCATATTTGTAGATCTTTCGATGCCTGCTGCTTGCCCTTCTCCAATTTTATCGTATGGTTTTTCATCTGCATCATTCTGAAGATGTAATTCTTTTGTTTTTATATTCATTGATTCAGTCAGCTGGTTATAATTCTCTTCCGGAATTTTTGTAGGGCATTCTGTAAATTCTTCAGCTTCACTTCCGCTTGGTTCCGCTAAACCACATCTTATTTCCATATTCTTAATATCCATATGTTTAAACTAAAAATATTCATACGTTTTGCTTACACATTAACTCATTCTTTTCACAATTCAATATTTCTATGGGTGAAACAATTTGCAACAATTAAATCGGTAATGTCTTATAATCTAATGTCTTATATATGTATAATATAATCTTCTTAAAAGCTTAAGGAGATTATATTGCGAATTTAACAATCTATATGATATCACAGATTTTTCTCTTAAGACAAATGTGTTTAAACATAAAATAATTAGTTTCTTAAATAATTAATCTTTTATACCATTTGTAAATAAACTTTTATAATAAAAATAATATGTTAAAAATATAGAGGTAGACTCAAATGTTGTTTTATGACTCCGGTTCTACTAGACCCATTTTCAATACCAAACAAATAATATTTGGTCGAAATTTCATCTCCTATAGATCAATAGATCGTCTGTTTCTACAACCAGTATTTCGATGTGTTACAATTGGAATGCTAAACTCAATATACTTCCATTTTTTTGGTGTAGGATATAATAATATACTCTACAGATCAAAATCTATATAATGTTTGAATAGAAAAATTGTATAGTCATAAGTTATAGTTGATAAAGGACATGTAATTTATTTTGAATTGTGTAATTTTTATTCAAATAGCTGACTGGTGTTTTCGTTTTAATTTGCTTTTTCATTGCAATCTTAAACATTCTACAATTTAAAACAAGTAAGAAAGTATAAAACCCTACACCGAGTATGCGAGTAAAATCAATTTTTCAGAAATGGGAGCGCCCATAGTAGCGTGACTAATGTGCATATACAAATTATTTGCATTCAGTTTTACCTCGATATTAACCTTGTAAAAGATTTATGTTACAGTGATTTTTGGAAGAAGGACCAATCGTTATAAAATTATGTGCCATAATTTCTGTATATGTATTTGAAACTTATTTGTGTTGAACTTTATTTGAATGCCAACATTTTTAAACCATCTTGGAATAATGGTGGAAATTTCTATCATAAAATTAAATGTCCTCATTTATTTCTATTTAGTACTTAGCCAATGATCTAACATTGCATGATGATGGAAATTTCCATCATATTGTTCTTTGCTAAATTTTTAATATGAGATAGTATGCCGGACTATCAGTTCGATTCCCGCCAAAGACTCTGGGTGTTTTCTGCAGATTAGCCGAAAAGCTTCACAGTTTGTGTTTGTTAAAAAAAAACAAGTAAGAGTGCTATATTCGGCTATGCCGAATCTTATATACTCTTCACCTTTGTTGTGGATGCATAATTATATTATATACATACATACATATACAAGGTGGCTCAAAAGTAAACTACCGATGTTTTTTGGCTGTAATTAAAAAAAAATTAAAAAAATAAATAGTCAGCAATATTCCGCGTTCTGGAGCAGTGTAGCGTAATATGTCAAAACAGAACTGACATTAGGGGCCTCGCAAAATTTATAGCATTTTCTGATAGGAAGATTACTTTTGCGCCACCTTGTATGTATTATATTGTTACGTTTTTACCTTTTAAAAACGGTGGTTGTTTTCCTTTAAATAAACCGGATTCTTTTTAATTGCAAAATAAAAGCGTCAAGTAGTTTGAAGAAAATATAACGAGTCTTTATTTATTTAAATATACACAAACACAATTAAAAATTAACACACAGTCTTTTTACACACTATATTACGGTTTCGAATACTTTGATGTTAAACACGCCATCTGTTGATGAATTTCTTAGTAACAATATTAATACATTTTTTGTGATCCACGCCATCTGTTGATGAGTTTATTAGTTTTTTTTCATGAAATTTTCAGAGGTTGGACGGATTTTGCTGATTTTAAATAGCAAACTTCTCGAAAGCATGTCTGACAGAATTATTAAAGATTTGGATCCCGAAGTTATCTGGGGACTTCAGAAAATTGATTTCAACAGACAGACAGACGGACATGGCTTAATAGACTCCGCTATCTATAAGGATCCAGAATAGATGTATATACTTTATAGGGTCGGAAAATTATATTGTTTAAATTACAAACGGAATGACAAACTTATATATAGGGTGTTTTTTTGAGAGGTATAGAACTTCGAATTGAAATAAAACACAAGAAAATCGTTTTAATGACCATCAATTTAACTTTATTGGAAGGATAATTTTATGCCATTAATGTTTAAATATGATTTCAGGCATGTAACCGCCGCGGCTGGCTCGAATAAAGCCAATTCTACAGGTCTAATTTTCAACTACTTTTTCGAGCATATGGGGCCGTATGTCGGCAATAACGCCACGAATGTTGGCTTCCAATTCCCCTAACGTTTCTGGTTTGTTGGCGTAGACGAGCGACTTCACATATCCCCAAAGAAAATAATCCAATGGTGTCAAATCACACGATCTTGGTGGCCAATTGACAGGTCCATTCCGCGAAATTATGCGCTCATCGAATGTTTCCTTCAATAAATCGATTGTGGCGTGCTCTGTGTGGCATGTAGCGCCGTCTTGTTGGAACCACAACTCATCCACATTCATGCCATCCAATTTCTTCGGTGCGCACTGTTCGACGTCTCTGCGGATGCGTATTATCACATAGAGTAAACGTAGTGCGAAAACGATCCATGGTTAACCGAATTAATTGCTCTGATGGACGATTATGTCGACCATAAAATGGACGGAGCTTGCGGTAAACTTCGCGAACTGAACCGTTATTTTCGAAATAAATTTGCACGATTTGCAAACGTTGTTCTTTTGTCAACCTGTTCATGATGAAATGGCAAACCAAACTGAACATAAATGACATTAGAGTTGCCAGATTTGACCACAAAATGCCAGTTTTATCTCTTTTCGAAAAACAAACCTGTAAAAAAAACACCCTATACATATACCCTTCTCATGAAGGTGAAGGGTATACAAGCATACTAAGATTTTTTAACCATTTTTTTTTTAATTTTAAACATGAATCACCTTGATTTATTTCACCAATAAAGAAAAAATGATGCCAAGTGATTTTCGGAAGTGAACCTCCTATGGTAGCTATGACAAATTATGGACCGATCATCATAAAATTAGACCGAATGAAATTTGTATACGAGTATGTGAAACTTATTTGTGTTAAATATTATTTGGATAACAACATTTTTAAGAGATTAAGAGTCATTAAAGTAATTTTTGGAAGTGGGCTTTATAGGGAAATATGATCCAATCTGCACTACATTTCTAGGTGTAATTATGGTTAATATACAACCTATTTGAGGAGAAATTTATTTAGATCCATGAACAAATCAAACACTTATGGGGGTTTGGTGAAATAATGGACTGATTTCAACCATTTTCAATCCCAACCGTCTTTGGGCAGAACAAAGTTCTGATACTAAATTTTATAGCGCACAAGGTTTACATGGGCAACCAGCCAGCCAACCACACTGATGAACGGACTTTGTTTAATCGACTCAGAAAGATTTCGAGTCGGTGGGTATATTTTAAGGTGGTCGTTAAACAAATATTCTTGAGCGTTACAAACATCAGCACCAATCCCACTATGGTAGGGTATAAATAGCTTTACTTAATATACATATTATATTAAAAATGTATTATGTATATGGCAGTAGATATTTTATGTTATATTAAAATACAATTACAAATTATATTTTAAATTAATTTAACTATTGAGCAGAGCAACGACTACCATAAACAGGTTCTGGTGTAACAGACCATAGTCTGTGGAAGTATCTGACCAGTATCCCACCAAAAAATGTACCATAGTAAAACAAAATCAGAATGATATAAACTTTAATATTTATCGACAACTTATTTGTTTTAGCAAAAGTGCCTTGTGATTTAATTAATAGCCACCCTAATATAATAATTAAATATATATTTTAAATTAATCTGCATTACGACAGTGAAATGCATATAGATTAGTACTTTTAATTTCTTATCGTCATTGTAAATAACCAAATCTATACATACATACTTATGCATGTAGAATTATTAATACGTACTCGTATGGTAAGTACATATATGTGCATTAGGGTGGCCCCGTTTGTATTGAGAAAATATAAGGTATCGATGTTTTAGACTAATATGAAAATTTGATTCATTTTAAGACTACGTTTCTCAATTTTTTTTTATCCTGGGGTCAATATTTGGTGAGCTGGATCAAAGGATAAAAATGTCCTTTTTAGAGGCTTTTTAATTTTTTCACATTTCTTCCAAAGAATCTATATGTAAATTTGGTATCATATGAATGATCTTTGATAGGCGTATTCAATGGGTTATCAAAAATTAAAAAAAAAATTTAAATTCAAAAATTTTTAAAATTTCAGACAAAATTTTATTTTTTTTTATTTTTCTTGATTATGAACATCATGCAATATAACCCAAATGGTGTTTTTTAACCTAAATTCTGCCCTTTCTGACAATCTCTGTTATTTTAAATTGTTAATGTAATGGATATTAAAATAACGCAAATTTTATAAGCTAAAAAACGGGAAAAACCATTTGGGTTAAATTGCAGGCATACATGCATACATGCCAATTAAACCGGCTGTTCTTTACACAGGCATTTCAAAATTACTTTTTTCCCCTCATAGTTTTATTGATTAAAAATTTGGACCCAATCGGACAATGGAATCTCTGCCGAAAATCGCTTAAATATTAGAAAATTTGAAAAAAATATAAGAATTTTTATTTTGTTAAGTTATAGTAAGAATTTGCAAATGTTAAATTGAAATTGTCATATTTTTGTTTAGCGAGCATGATTCCAGATGAATATATCGTTATAAATTCAATAGTTCTCATTTATATAACTATTTCAATCAGTTCCAAATTTTAAACACTTCCCAGAGCAGCATTTGTCGAGTTGTATTTGTAATGACTTCCAGTCCCATTTAATGAATGATATACAATAGATCTTGATATCATTGATATTATCGATGGCGAACGTGTGATTATCATCCATTCATCTTGAATGTTTTGCTGAAGATTTAAATTTCAGTTTGATATATTGCCCAAAGTAGGTCGCATTCTGACATGTGGTGACAATAATACCAAACGTACGTACTGGGGCTCGCGACCAATCAATCCCAGAAGTGGACTATAACTGTCCACGTTAACGTACAAATATAAACGTACTAGACCATTAACAGAAAAACAATATTGAATATATATGAAACTCTTATATTAACTAATAAATCAATATATTAATCATATATAATCGTATGAGCTTGATTAAATTAAACGAAAATTTGCATAAATTAGTTTCAGGCACAAAATTGTTTTAAGGACCGGCCTAATGTACATTCATTGTACTTAAACATATATGTATGATTATTTATGATGAATTTAATCAGAATTTCATTATTCCAGTACAAGCTATCGTATTTTTGTGCAGTTTACTCATATCAAATACTTTCTTTGCAATAAGTCAAAGTACGAACGACGTAGAAGGTTACGACAAAGATTTAATCGAACTCTGGAAGATAAGGCAACACAACAATTCAAAGGATATTTTTGAAGCCACAAAAGTGTATAGAGAAATCGAAAGAAGACAAGCAGCTTTATCTGAAGTGCACTACTCTACTCGACGGTACTTACGTGAGGAAAATGCCAATATGTTATCTGAAGTTCTGAGTTGTAATGGTTCTTCAATACAGCTTGAAAAATTAAACGTCATCTACGATAATCTCAGAAAGAACTACGAGACACGGCTAATACAGGACATATTTGAGGATGCTTTAAAACAAGTATATAACGACAAAACTCCGCAAAATCTATTAGACGATTTATTTCAAATTTACCAAAATCCAGAAGATGAGAAATCGTTTGAACTGATGGTAAGAGCTCAGCTCATCTTGAAAGCAATACATAATTCAAAGGGTTACTTCTATGATGAATACCTACAAAAATTCGCCTTGATAACATTGAAAATTAAAATGAACGATTTATTCAAAAAGCTCGACGTCCAACTCAAAAGTGGAATTGAAAGAGCAATCGCTGAGTTGCCCGATTATTTGAAATATTTAATGTTCAGGCCTTATTTTTGCATGTTAAATGTTGGCTCTTCCGAATTCCTGTATTCTGCAGTAAATAGTTTTGTTGACTCTGGAAGCCGTTATCTATGGTTGTGGTATGATCAGAGAAGTATTGATAGCACTGGTCATACTAAGGCAGATTTAGTAGATGGGATTGCAACGAATTTCGATGATTTTAAAATAACTTTATTTGGTACAAATTATAAAGTCTACTATTATCTGATGCCAAATTCAGAAAACAATGTTGCAGGATATTTATCATCTCACCAAGATCCATTCAATCACATTTGGACTGTTCAGTTTAAAGACGATAAAATTATACTGCATCAAAATGAATATATAATGTGTTCCACTAAGAGGTTCGATCAGAGTCGTCGAAATGTAAATGGCTATAGAAATGTTTCGGGCATTGATGCAAATAATCCTCAGTGCCAGTGGAGTATTGGAACTTGTAAACGAGATTAAAAAAACTGATTTTTAAATCACATTTAAAAGTAAAATTTTTTGTTTCAATATAATAAAAATTATAATTTCGTAAGCAATTGAATGCCGGACTATTTGCAATAAATAAATCACCTCAGTGAATACAAAAACAATATGTGTTTTTCTTTAATTCTAGTATGTACATATTTAGCAAGTAGCTTGCTCGTATGTACTGGTCATATTACTGGCGATAACGTGTTACGTGTCAATTTAAGAAGTGGCTATCGTAACAGTTGGCTACGACATGAATCTTTACAATGATCACAAGCAGGGACCGAAAATAAAGATTATTATTTAAATTTAAAACAAAAACAATAGAAAATACAATAGATGATAAATCTTTTCGATTTCTTTATTTAGAAACTTAAACTCAGCAAATAATCATTATCTTTCAAGTTATATTTCGCTGTTCAATTCATGGTGAGTGCAGTAGCACAGCAGACTGACTTTGTTTACAATTTACTTATGTCAAAAGTAATACTTTTTTTGACAGTAGTACATTATTTTACACAAACAAAATGATGTTGTTTCTGTATTGTGTTGTATTTGTTGCCGACTTGCATTCACCTTGTATAGTTACACCATGCTCTGTGGTTTATTTTTAGTTTTGTTTTTCACCAAAATAGCACACAATAAATTGCTTATTAATTTTACTTTTACAGACTCTGGAAAACTGGTCAGCATTTTTGCATCAAGAAAGACGTTTTATAAATGATGCACTTTCATAAACTTTCAGCCAAATTTTCTCTTAAACTATTTTTTATTTTTAAAAATTAAGTATTTTTAAATTCTAGTTGAAGAATCCCCATTAGGTGTGCTTTTATGATTTTCCATTTACATACATTTAGCCAATTCACAATGTGTGCTATTCTGTCCTATTTGTAATATTGTCTAAAAATTGATGACTGTCATAAAAATGTTGTTGGTATTTCATATTTAAAAATATAATATGACAATACAACATTGAAACTCATGTTTTTTTGCTATGCTATTTAATTCAGTGATGACAGACTTACATTTGAACTTTGTTGAATCTGCCATAATTTTTTCTTTTTCTGTCTTGCTGACCATTTTTTATTTTAATAATTTAATAATAAAAATATTTTTATTTATATTTGACGTTTGATGTTTATTGAATGTGTGTATTCAGTAATGACGTTTATGAAAATAAATAATATACAACAGGCCGTTCACAACAGTGCTATTTGGCCTTAAATAGTATTTTATGACTTAGGACTTTAGAACACATTTGGGGTATTCACAAGGTGTGCTATCATGTTATATTGTCATAATGTTCTAACATTTTACAATGGTTTAAAAATATTGTTGTTGCTTTGTAAACAAAAAGTGTCTTAAATTAATAGAACTTTGCTTGCTATGTTTATTGCGCTGTCGTAATTAAAAAATTTTTTGTTCATTTACTTGAGTTTGCCATCACAACATCTAAAATGTATTTTTTGCACAAACTGGCTATTATTTTAGTTTTTTCACTTATTTTTGGCATTGTGGAAAACAATATTAATTTTTATATTTGTTTTAAATCAGCTGATTTAAATTCAAAATAGCACACTGAATTATGAGGGGTTGTTCACAGCAGTCGTATTTTTTCATGTTATTATTTTAAGACATATGACTTTATGACACCTTGTGAATCCCCCAATAGTGAATTGGCTAATTGAGTATTATTATTTTCCAATTTGTCTGAGTTCCAAAATCACTAATTTACTATGACATTTTAGACCTTATTAATCGCATTGCAAAATTCCCTTTGATGTCATCCCTGTTTATAGGTTGATTTAATGCAGAGGTGGATGTTGGAGTTTTTTTTGGTATGAAACGAATATTATTGTATAGTAAAACAAACTTGTTTATATGCCGCTTACACCAATGAAAAACCAACAGATTTTGGCTTTAAGCTGAAAGTCCACACAAAAATAAAAATTATTATTGAGTTTTATAAATTTTGTTCAATTAGAGAACTTAATATGAACATAGGCTTTTAAATTTACAAACGAATTGGATTTTGAAAATGAAATACACTGCGTTGCATAACTATAAATACATCAAACTTTTCTCAATTTTGCAAGTTGTATTAACAAATCTAATTAGTGTTTCATAGCTATAATTACACTGCAATTAAAATAACTTAAAATATTAATATGCATAAATTCGACGGTATTATATTCCCCAAATGTTCCCAATTGGCTTCAGATCTGGAGAACATGCCATTCATGTTCTCATGCCTTGTTGGAAAATAAATTGTTTTTCATTACCATTTTCTAAAAATGACACTTATTTTTCAGCTAGTAACTTTGTGTTATCAGAATAATTGATTTTAGTGCCTGGAAACGCTAAAATTTATTTTTGAGAAATATCGTGGTTCTTTCCAGAGGGCTCTCCAATAGCTGTTGAACCCTCTGTCTGGACCTCTCATCGGAAAAAATTACCTTAAACAAATACATGTTTGTATGTATGTTTAAAAAGCGCAACTATTAACAAACATTATCGGCTTACCTAATTCCAGTTAATCTTAAGGTTTTTCTAAGCGAATTCAAGTCTAGCAGTTTTGTGGCACAATTATATCATTGACATAGACAACATACTCGTACACTAATCACACATTCATTTTGATGCTGGCACAATTAATAATTTTGCGATTGTCTCGTTCGGAAAGCTTTTTGTCGGTCCACCACTTTTATTTTTACCATATTAATCCGGATTATTTTCAAAATTTGTTACTACAACATAAAACCGGTTAATTTTTTTTTTTGGCAATTGCTGGAAAACTTAAACCTCAATTTTATATAAACTGAAATTTGACCTTTTTTAAAATCACTAAGGTGCGAATGACGCGTTAGTTTATAGTAAATTCTTGATAAATACATAATAAGAATAAATAATAGTTATGCTTTTGTTTTTCTTATTTGTTTATCATAAAATGTAATTACATATAGTTATGACACACTAACAGAAAATTAATGATCATCTTAAAAAATTTTACACGTTTTAAAACAACTGTTTGTAACTTCACAACAAATTAAAAATCAAAATCAAGTGTAATTATAGTAATACAACACAGTGTATGGACCATTTATAGGTAAATTATTGCAATTCTAAAAGTACGGTCACAATTTAACCACACTTCATTTTGAACTAAAATATTAGGTGGTGGTTAATTCTTCACAGCAAGGCTTTTCGTAATGAACATTAAAAAGTTTTGGCAGTAGCATCGATATTTTGTATTTATGTATGTATCACGTTGCATTTCATATTTATACCCTAGACCACCATATTATTTCCCTAAAGATGTCACACATTGTTGTAGCGGAATATTGGAATAAAAAATTATTGCCGATATTGTCATGGAAAAACTACTTGACACTTGTATTGAAAAATTGACTATAAAACCAAAAATTTTAACTAAATATGTAGATGATTTATTTTGTATAATTTTAGAAAGTGAGATAGAATATATGTTGACGATATTTGACTCATTTCATCCCTAAATTTAAAAAAATTAAAATTTACTATAGAAAAGGAATGTAATTCTATACTTCCTTATTTAGACAGTTTAATAATGAAGAGAGGAAATTAATTATTAATAGGCTGGTATCAAAAACCTGCATCCTCAGAAAGGATCATTAAGTACTATTCAAAACATTCAAAAAGAAGAACATCTGCTAAAAATCTTGTAGAAAGAATATTAAAAATAACGATAAAGAATTCCACATGAAAAATATAGAAACAATTGAAAAGATATTAAACAATAATAATTCAAATATAAAAAGAACAACACAAAACGATTTTCGGAACTTAAGATATATAAATCATTAACATATGAACCTAAAATATGCGAAAGATTAGAAAAATTGAATATATTTGATAATCTGAAAAGGTGGCTTATGACTCAAAATACTTTTTTTCTTGGTTTCGATAGTTTTTGAGACGTTCTTTCACGTGCTGAAAACTAGAAAGTCCTAACTTGCTTAGAAGCATGGTGCAACTATACAAATCGACAACAAATACAACACAAAACAGAAACAACAGGCATTTTGTTTGTGTAAAATAATGTAGTACTACTGTCAAAAATACTTGAAAAAGTATTACTTTTGACATAAGTATGTAGAAAAAGAAGAGAAATAGAAGAGCACAAATGCTGTGTCTCGCAATTTCTTTTTTAAGTCATAAGCCACCTTTTCATAGGCCGGGTCACACATATAAAAATAAGTGTACATTTTGATTGTCACTCCATAACTCGAAAACGGCTAGATCGATATGCCTGGAATTATTTTTTATTAATTTTCAAATTTTCAGGAGACGATTTATATGAAAAAAAAATTCAAAAAGAGGAGCACGAGGGGCACAATTTTTGCCTCTCTGAAACTATATGCTCAATTTTAATAAATTTTAAAACATAGATAGTTCTGAGTCTCGAAGGACACAAAGGCCATGTATTTTTTCAGAAAATATGACCACGAGGGAGTAATCTATATGTAGGGTTGTTACCTTTTTATTTAGCCAATTTACATACATATGAATTAATGTTCTCTTTTTTAAATAGTAATTCAGTTTATTAATTCATATAATAATTTTAAATGAGATTACAAAAGCTTTTCTTTTATTTAAATGTTTTTAAAGAACTCACGTGCACTTTGTTTTTTATGTTTTCTCGACACAACTTTTCAACTATTCAACTCACGGCTCAACTGTAACTCTCAATCTGTCTGTCTGTCATTTGCCTTCCTCGTCATTTACTTAACGAACAAATTAACGATTTATAATAAAAGCATAGATAGGATTAGTGTTGTCGATAAAACGTCAACCAAATTATTTCGGATATACTACGTCTGTTTCTTATAATTGATGACAACTGCATTGCAAAGCCGGTACGTATTGGTTGGAAAAAAGTTTTATCAAAGTCGTGTTTCTACCAGAAATCCCGAAGCAGACGATTTGGGTCAAGATTCTTTCACCAAATTTGTCAGATATTGTTCCGAACTCTAAAATCCGAATAGCTAATGGTATTAAGATATCCAGTCACTTAATGGCATCCAAAACGAAAACCATTCCGTGGAACTATTTTCCTATTCCACATGTAAGGTCCATTTTGCATATTTTCAAAAATTCGAAAATAAATATAGATTTCCATTAATTTTCTCCATTTATCCAAGATTGCAGTTTAATTTTCTATTTAATGAAACATATGTATTCCTTTTCCGAAAATCGCGACACAAACCACTCTGAATTCCTCTTTTTTCATTTCAATGCACTTTTAGTATAAAGCAAGCTGAAAACAAACTAACTTTTATTTATACTTAAGTTATACAAAGCTACTTCATACTTTCCAAACTTATATTGTATTTTTAATCAATATTCTGAATTAACAATAGTAATATTAAGTAATTTATATTTCTATTTATCCTAGAAAAAAACAAGTATTTACAATCATATTTTCTTCCTATTTGTATACTGCAAGGCGGGCGGTTATGTTTATGCCAAAACAACACTTAGCGATTCTCCTTATTTTCCCTACAATTACAATTTTCCTTAATGTATATAAATGCAGAAAACTATGTGTTGCAGTATATTTCCACTTGTCACAAAGTGCTAAATAAAATGACAATGTTCTAAAAAGATCGTAAATACTTATTTTCGGCTAGATACAAATTAACCGTTCAACTTTTCACTTCATTCTCTTCTACTGGTAAGAAATCCTTTGTTCAAATAATTTAATAAATAATAAGAAAAAATTCCTAATTTCCTTGTTTTCTTTCATTTCTTTTCATATTGATTGTTAAATTGTTCTACACGATTTGGTTTCGGCTCAGAGAGTTTGATAATCTTTTCCAATTGTACATCCACTTTCAAAAGCTTTTCAGCTAAACACTCATACAAAATTAACTTTAATTTTACCCTACACCAACATAGACTAATATTTTTGGGCTGTACAAAGATCAGCACAAATCGAAAATACCCTGGACCTTAAAGTATTACTTTTTGAGTCAATTAAACAATGTCCGATCGTCCGTATGACTGGCTTTTGCCAAAAATAAATTATTTATAAAAGCCAATAACACCTACAAATTTTGTGCAGATCTTTCCATAATTGACCATAGCTCCCATATAAGATTCACTTCGAAAATCACTTTAACAACATAAATCACTTAAAAATGTTGGTAACCAAATAAAATTTAACACAAATAGTTTACAAACAAGACATTTTAAATTAACTGAAAATTTCAATCGACTTTTATCAAGATCAAGACAAATATATCTTATTGGGTCTTAGATGAATATATCTGGTACACACGGAGTGACATATACTCGTACCCCCTCATTCAAGGCGTTTGATTGGTCGACTTAAAAATATCTATACAAATTTGATATCCAAACAAATTCTTCCAAAAAGTAGTTTTATATCAAAATAAATCACGTTTAAATATTTTGTGCCGATCGATTCTTAAATAAACATATGTAAATGTCATTTAAGACTTACTTCTTAAAATCACTTTAATATGCAAAAATCGTATAAGAACTTATGTATCCAAATAAAATTCGACACACATAGGCTTCACGAATACAGAAATCATGATGATCGATACATAATTAGTCCTTAATTGCTACAAGTACTTACATCACGACTTTTAGTGGATTTCTTAATAGTTTCAGTGTCATCGGATGCAATCATCTCATCAACATCATAAACAGATTTATTTACTAAATTATTTTCCTCTCTTAAAGTCTTTAATAGCTGTGTCTTGGAAAGATCTTTAAATATTGATTTGGAGTCATCATCTTTAGTTATATCAGCTAGTTCGAAACTTTTAACACCTCGCTTCTGACTCACCTGTACATGCATACATACATACAAAGATAAAGATTATAAATGTTATTTGATTTGCGTAAAGATACGAGTATGTACCAACCATCATTTTTAAACACTGCAAAATCATGCATTCACCACTTATGATAAAATGCACGTAACTCAATTGGCCCTTGTCCTCGTAGTATATGGTTTCCAAAGGTTCAAATTGTCGCAATACACACAACTTACAAGCATTCGTAATCTGAAGACATTTATTAAGTCATGGACAAATGTATGACATTTTATAATTGAATTATTCACCTGATCTCTTGTAAGAAATTCAAAATAATCTAATGCCATGATGGCGCTCTTCTTTTCTGTCCATTGCTGTTCCATTACAGGTCGTAATACCTGTTCAAAATCCTCCTCAAATACGACCAACAGCTCAACTACATCTGTAGAATAGAAAGAAAAACTATAATAAATCCATTTCATTTCATTTTAATTTATAAAGTTGCAAACAAACAATTCAGCAAACTACAGACGTACAAAATCTAAATGGTTTCCGAGGCTGGTACGGTTGGAATTTATGTTTTCAACCAAAAATAAATTGGTTTACATTTTTAAATAAAAATATACGAAAAGAAAACCGCAACACATGAAAAAAGTAATGAACTCGTACAAATATCTTGGAACTTATTAATTTATTAAACATACGGGTATGTACGAGTGTGTACATTTATTTCTTTCTTTCTTCAAATGCAAAACTGGCTGGCATTTGATTTTTATTTGGTACCTAAATATAATTTATCAATTGTGTACATTTTTTTATTACAATATTTAATAAAAAATTAAAAATTAATTTACACACTCAAATTCCACACGTTTTATTTACAGGGAACAGAGAACTAGAGATATGCACCTTGAGATGCGAACTGAAAATTGTTCAATAATTAAAATAACTTTCAATGGAATTACTCGTATAACGTTTCATGAACATTTAACCCATTCCAATATTTAGTGCATTTCCTTTACATTTTAGGCAACAAATCAGCGTTGATGTTAATCAACACAAACAATCAAAAGTACAGACATTTTATTAGTTGGTTCATTAGGATGCTCAAAAAAAAGGTTGTCTTTATGCCCGAGTTCATTTCTTAAATTTGTTTCTAACGTTAGCCGTTTTTTTTTTCAAGAACAATATTCAGATTTGGTATCACATCAAAGATATTTGAAAGATACATATATGGATCGAAAAATCATGTGATTTTAGAATCGCTTATGTAAATTTATCTTGTGTAATTTTTAAATAAATAAATGCAAATAACACAAAGAAACTCAATTCAATACTTTCTTAATAAAAGATAAAACATGCTCCAGGACCCAACTAAGGCCAGGGGCCAAATTATCGCATTCGTGATCGAATGAGTTATCGTATCGAAAAATTATATCGATATCGAAATTATGATAAAATGTACTAAATTTCTTACTCGATATCTAATGCCATAATCTCAAATAAGAAAATTACGATCAATTTTACTCGATATCGAATGCGGTAATTTGGCCCCAGTTCAAATGCATATTTGGATTTGGTAAAGTTTCATTGTATTACATTTCTCTCCACATAAAAAGCGGTCTTCCTAATGTGTAAATGAAAATGAAAATTCAAATAAGAGAAAAAAATCATGACAAAACTCATAAATTCTATAATACAAATGAAACAAAAAATTTAGAACAATTTTTTTGCGTTTGTGTGCCCCCTGAATGAAGCTCACGATATAAGAAAACCGTCTGTCTGTCTGGTTGCTTTTGATTGTTTGGAGGGACAAAAAATATAAAATTTTACAAAACTAATCCTCTACAACTTTGTATTTATGTTTATGAATGTATGTTTGCATATCGCTCATTTGCGAAAATGCTGTCATAACTCAAAAAATACACTTTAATATAAAATGGCTTAAAATGTCTAAAGTCATGATGATATTTTCTCAATAACTTTAATAAAATTTAAAATTTCATCATGATTTAATTTTTTCCAGTAAAATATAAAATTTTGGATTTTTAACAGTCAAGCATTTCCTTTGCTTAATTATTTTAGGCGATTCCATCCATTTAATAAAATTATCGATATTTTTATTGAGAAAGATGTTTTTAGCTATAGCTAACATTACTTTACCATCTGTGTAGAGAATAGTGTAGAGTAGAGTCCAATTGGAAGCGAGGTTTTCGGGAAATACCCAACTAATTTTTGATATCCATCTTTTTATACCCTCCACCACTGTAAGTGGTGAATGAGGGTTTGTCATTCCGTATGTAACACTGAGATATATTCATCTGAGACCCAACAATATATATGTATATGTATATTCTTCATCCTTATGGAATTCTAAGTCGATTGAGCTATGTCCGTCCGTCTGTCTGTCTGTCTACCTATAAACCTATAAACTTTTGTAAATACCCTTACCCTTTTTTGTACTCTTTTCCTTAACCTAGAGGAAATGGAAAAATGTTGAACCTATTTTTATGATAAATAAACAAACTCGGTAAATAATGGTAAGAATTGGCAGTAACATCAATTATATAGATAGGTAAATGCTTAAAATTAGATAAAATTTAAAAGCATTTGAAATAAATTTTATTGTGCGTAATCTTGTCTATCAAACAATTCATAAAATACTAATTAACAACAGCGCAGTTTTTGTAATTCTCATTATATTTATGTGGAGGGTATTCAAGATTCGGCACAGCCGAATATAGCACTCCAACTTATTTTTAATTATTTTAAATTTTTACGGAATAGCCAAAACTTTTTATTTTTTCTGTACATACTGTAAATTAGTTGCAAAACTTTCACGTTTTTACGAGTTTCTTTGATTATTGTTACAAATTTGATTATATTGAAATGAAAAATGGCTGAGAATTCTTTTACATTTTTTATCAACACAAAAAAAATTATTTTTATTAAAATATCACATGAACCGATTTTTCCTAAAATAATGGTTAATTTTTTTCTTGAAGAATACTAGAATGCCACAAAACTCCTTAATAGAGAGTATTGTTCGTAAAATCTTGAATTTTAGTCACTACATATGATGTATATTGAGATTTAAGGTAAATGCATTTTCCATATTTTGATTTATGGCGATATTGTTGAAAAGCAGCGATATTATGCATGTAGATACTTGTATGTATGTAAGTATGTATGTATGTGTGTCATAATTGTACAACTTTCATTGTTTCTCTTCTCTATTATTTTGTATTTTGAAAATTCCCATTGCTAACAAAAAGTAGACCATTTATATTGATTGATATTTAGTTTTGTGTCGAATATGTCCATGATATTGTTATTTAATGGAAAAAAGAGTTAAAATTTTAATTAAAAAACAAGTAAAAAAGTATAGTCGGTCAAGTCCGACCATATAATACCTTACACCCAGTATATTTATAAAACAGTTTTTCAGAAATGGGCGCTATATGGGAGATTTTGCACGGAAGGCGTTTTAGATACCTTAGATGATGTACTTTCATAATCTATATAGGTAGTTTCTTTACGTCGCCTGTATTCCATGAAATATGAAATCCCATATTTGTCTGACTATTTTCAACCAACTTTTCTTATAAAATATTTTTTATTTTTTTATATTAAATTAAAATTTAAATTCTGTTCTGAATTCATAATGCTATTGTTTGTGTTTTCATGATTTTCCATTGAAATACTTTGCGTATTTTTAAATTCCCATTTTGCTGAATTCCCAAAATCACTAATTTTTTTGGCGTTTTCCACGCTAAAAATCGACGCTATCTTTGCGCACGTTATGGTTTGCTTTTTTTCTTGAACATATTTAGTAATTTTATAAACATTAAATCAGTTCATAAATCATCCGAACCCATTATAATTGAGATTAATTGGGTTTTGGAATATATACGTACGTATGTATGTATATAATTTAAAATGAAGGAGAAAACAACAATTAGGCACAAAACACAATATGTATAGTTGTATAATGTGTTTGTTCTTAAATGTTCTAAAAGCATGCAAACGTGCTCACAGTACTATACGGTACAGTAAGGGGACGTGGACCTTTATTTTATAAACAGTAGTCTTGCATACATGACTACTTAATCGGAGCATCTGTTTCTTTAATGAGAAAAAAGTGATCTTATACATTATGGACAAAGAAGACTATTCAATTCTTAAATGAAGGTTTTTTTTTGAAAGTTTTTAAAAAATCTACGATTAGCAAGCTCAAATATACATACGTCTGGAAAGCGAAAATTAAGAAAACAAATTTAACAGCTATCATCAGCATTCTATCAGAGATTTCTGAATGTCAATATTTCCTCCCACAGCAACAGCAGACCAAATATGCTTCGTTTGTGTGCTATTCCTAAAACAGACTCCCATAATAGTAGATGATCAGCGGCATGAAAAAAGATCAATAATATCCCGGGCAACGCCAAGTACAAATAACTGGGGCCACATTACCGCATTCGTGATCGAATAAGCTATCGTATCGAAAAATTATTTCGATATCGAAATTATAATAAAATGTACTAAATTTCTTGCTCGATATCGTATGCCCTAATCTCAAATAAGAAAATTACGATCAATTTTACTCGATATCGAATGCGGTAATTTGGCCCCTGGTAGATATGTATCTAAATTTGTATATTTTCTTCACTTGTTGTCAATTATTGTAATTGAATTTTATGAATTAGTTTAACGAGGTGGGAAGCTTTTTGTTATAATTTCAATTAAGTATTTACATGCGACATTCTGCTTCCAGAGTCATTTTATGAAAAGCAACTTACAATTTAAACAACAAATTTGTACATAAGGTATAAATAACAATAAAACCTAAATTTATTTGCTTTTTAAAATGATTACGTTCAGTCATAATGTCGTGTCAAAATGTAATGAATCCCCTAATGCATGTACTTATGTATGTAACTAACAAATTAATTGTTTTTCGAATAATTGATTAGATTTTTAAATATACATATGTATGTATGTAAGTAATAAAAACATTTATTAAATTTCGATTTTTACAAGTTTTTGGTAAAGTTTTCTAATATTTACTAGGACTTTTATCGTTTAAGTTGGATATAATTCGATTGCTCATGAACGATTAAACATATGAACGTCAAGGAAATTTAACATAATAAGAGCTGAGATATTTCTGAGTTGATTTGTATTTATATGGGCTTTAGTAGGCAGTCCGAAAAGTACTCGCTCGGCTCTATAAAATGTAAAAGATTTATTTATTATCACAATATCAAGAAATTTTCTATTTAGATAATATGTACTTGAAATAAAGTAAATGATCTTACATGAGGGCTACATATTTTTATACCCTTCACCATCGTGAGAAGGGTATATATAAGATTGTCATTCCGTGTGTAATTTCCACAAAAAAATTTTCCGACCCTATAAAGTATATATATTCTGGATCCTTATAGATAGCGAAGTCGATTAAGCGATGTCCGTCTGTCTGTCTGTCTGTCTGTCTGTCTGTCTGTCTGTCTGTCTGTCTGTCTGTCTGTCTGTCTGTTGAAATCAGTTTTTTGAAGTCCCCAGATATTCTCGGGATCCAAACCTTCAATAATTCTGTCAGAAGTGCTTTCGAGAAGTTTGCTATTTAAAATCAGCAAAATCGGTTTAGGTCAACCAGAGTTATGAACCAATATGTGAGACCACCTCTATAAAAATTTGATATTTTTCGTCCATTTTATTGCAATATTTTGAAATATATTGGAGATAATACTATGAAATTTTGTATACGTTGTTTGTATGACAAAAGAAGAAAGTGTGCGGAAAATAGTAAGAATCGGTCCATGATTTCTCATAGCCCCCATACAAATATATATATTCCCGAAATATGGCTTAATGATAAATAAATGCCTATAAAATAGGGATATCAAGACAAAATTCAGCAAAAATAAGTTTTATACAAAAAGAAATCTCAAAACGAAATTTTTTTTAATTCGGTCCATGTTTGACCATAGACCCCATATAAAGTCCACTTCCAAAATTCATTTAAATACGTATAAAACAGATATAAATAATGTTAAACGGCTAAAATTTGACATAAATACTCTTTATAGGCAAATAAATTGTTGTACTAAATTTTATGCTAGTCGGCCCAGAACTGGTCATAGCTCCCATACAAGGACCACATCTGAAAAAGACATTTTTCCCTATATATATTGTATAAATATCGGTACCGACTCAAAACTTTGCACAGATCATTTTAATATATACAAAAATCATTTCACAAAATTTTGTTAATTTCGGTCTATTTTTAACTGTATGCCCCATATAAAGCCCTCTTCGGAAAATCACTTTAATACTCATAAATCGCTTATAAATAAGGGTACCAATCCAAAATTTTACACGGATCATTTACATACATGCCTAAATCTAACTGCCGGATTTTGAAAATATATCGGTCCATATTTGACTATATCCCCCACATAAGGTCCACTCTCGAAATCCACTTTAATACTAATATATATCTTAAATATAGCGTTATTATGTTGAAATTCGACGTGAAATATCCTCATATGCATGAAAATAACTGTTCCAAAATTTAAGAAGATCGGCCCATAATTTGTCATAGCTGCCATATAAGAACCATTTCCAAAAAACAAATAAATTCGGGTCAAAAAATATTTTTTTCGGATTTAACCCATATTCGGTCTATATTTTATAATCATGATATATATCGTTGGAAAGGTATTTTTAATACCTTTCATTTAGTGTATTACAAATTATCAAGCACCCAGTAGTTCCCGAGATATAGGCCTATATATTTTCAACTTTACGGGCCCGCCCCTTCGAAAATAGGCGTGACCGCCAATAAATTTTTTTTTTGCTGGTATCTCCTCTAAAAGCCCTATTTTATTTTGTTTTTTTTTTTTTTTTTGAGCAAAATCACTAAAATCGAATTGTACCCCTTTTTATACCCTTCACCATCGTGAGAAGGGTATATATAAGTTTGTCATTCCGTGTGTAATTTCCACAAAAAAATTTTCCGACCCTATAAAGTATATATATTCTGGATCCTTATAGATAGCGAAGTCGATTAAGCCATGTCCGTCTGTCTGTCTGTCTGTCTGTCTGTCTGTCTGTCTGTTGAAATCAGTTTTTTGAAGTCCCCAGATATACTCGGGATCCAAACCTTCAATAATTCTGTCAGAAGTGCTTTCGAAAAGTTTGCTATTTAAAATCAGCAAAATCGGTTTAGGTTAACCAGAGTTATGAACCTATATGTGAGACCACCTCCATAAAAATTTGATATTTTTCATCCATTTTATTGCAATATTTTGAAAACTATTGCAGATAATACCATGAAATTTTGTATACGTTGTTTGTACTATAAAAGAAGAAAGTGTGCGGAAAATAGTAAGAATCGGTCCATGATTTCTTATAGCCCCCATACAAATATATATATTCCCGAAATATGGCTTAATGATAAATAAATGCCTATAAAATTGGAATATCAAGACAAAATTCAGCAAAAATAAGTTTTATACAAAAAGAAATCGCAAAACGAAATTTTTTTTAATTCGGTCCATGTTTGACCATAGACCCCATATAAAGTCCACTTCCAAAATTCACTTAAATACGCATAAAACAGATATAAATAATGTTAAACGGCTAAAATTTGACATAAATACTCTTTATAGGCAAATAAATTGTTGTACTAAATTTTATGGTAGTCGGCCCAGAATTGGTCATAGCCCCCATACAAAAATCTTCCCGAAATATGGCTTAATGATAAATAAATGCCTATAAAATTGGAATATCAAGACAAAATTCAGCAAAAATAAGTTTTATACAAAAAGAAATCGCAAAACGAAATTTTTTTTAATTCGGTCCATGTTTGACCATAGACCCCATATAAAGTCCACTTCCAAAATTCACTTAAATACGCATAAAACAGATATAAATAATGTTAAACGGCTAAAATTTGACATAAATATTCTTTATAGGCAAATAAATTGCTGTACTAAATTTTATGGTGGTCGGCCCAGAACTGGTCATAGCTCCCATACAAGGACCACATCTGAAAAAGAGATTTTTCCATATATATATTGTATAAATATCGGTACCGACTCAAAACTTTGCACAGATCATTTTAATATATACAAAAATCATCCCACAAAATTTTGTGAATTTCGGTCTATTTTTAACCGTATGCCCCATATAAAGCCCTCTTCCGAAAATCACTTTAATACTCATAAATCGCTTATAAATAAGGGTACCAATCCAAAATTTTACACGGATCATTTATATACATGCCTAAATCTAACTGCTGGATTTTGAGAATATCGGTCCATATTTGACTATATCCCCCACATAAGGTCCACTCTCGAAATCCACGTTAATACTAATATATATCGTATATATACCGTTATTATGTTGAAATTCGACGTGAAATATCCTCATATGCATGAAAATAACTGTTCCAAAATTTAAGAAGATCGGCCCATAATTTGTCATACCTGCCATATAGAACCATTTCCAAAAAACAAATAAATTCGGGTCAAAAAATATTCTTTTCGGATTTAACCCATATTCGGTCTATATTTGATAATCATGATATATATCGTTGGAAAGATATTTTTAATACCTTTCATTTAGTGTATTACAATTTATCAAGCACCCAGTAGTTCCCGAGATATAGGCCTATATATTTTCAACTTTACGGGCCCGCCCCTTCGAAAATAGGCGTGACCGCCAATAAATTTTTTTTTTGCTGGTATCTCCTCTAAAAGCCCTATTTTATTTTGTTTTTTTTTTTTTTTTTTGAGCAAAATCACTAAAATCGAATTGTACCCCTTTTTATACCCTTCACCATCGTGAGAAGGGTATATATAAGTTTGTCATTCCGTGTGTAATTTCCACAAAAAAATTTTCCGACCCTATAAAGTATATATATTCTGGATCCTTATAGATAGCGAAGTCGATTAAGCCATGTCCGTCTGTCTGTCTGTCTGTCTGTCTGTCTGTCTGTTGAAATCAGTTTTTTGAAGTCCCCAGATATACTCGGGATCCAAACCTTCAATAATTCTGTCAGAAGTGCTTTCGAGAAGTTTGCTATTTAAAATCAGCAAAATCGGTTTAGGTTAACCAGAGTTATGAACCTATATGTGAGACCACCTCCATAAAAATTTGATATTTTTCATCCATTTTATTGCAATATTTTGAAAACTATTGCAGATAATACCATGAAATTTTGTATACGTTGTTTGTACTATAAAAGAAGAAAGTGTGCGGAAAATAGTAAGAATCGGTCCATGATTTCTTATAGCCCCCATACAAATACATATATTCCCGAAATATGGCTTAATGATAAATAAATGCCTATAAAATTGGAATATCAAGACAAAATTCAGCAAAAATAAGTTTTATACAAAAAGAAATCGCAAAACGAAATTTTTTTTAATTCGGTCCATGTTTGACCATAGACCCCATATAAAGTCCACTTCCAAAATTCACTTAAATACGTATAAAAGAGATATAAATAATGTTAAACGGCTAAAATTTGACATAAATACTCTTTATAGGCAAATAAATTGTTGTACTAAATTTTATGGTAGTCGGCCCAGAATTGGTCATAGCCCCCATACAAAAATCTTCCCGAAATATGGCTTAATGATAAATAAATGCCTATAAAATTGGAATATCAAGACAAAATTCAGCAAAAATAAGTTTTATACAAAAAGAAATCGCAAAACGAAATTTTTTTTAATTCGGTCCATGTTTGACCATAGACCCCATATAAAGTCCACTTCCAAAATTCACTTAAATACGCATAAAACAGATATAAATAATGTTAAACGGCTAAAATTTGACATAAATATTCTTTATAGGCAAATAAATTGCTGTACTAAATTTTATGGTGGTCGGCCCAGAACTGGTCATAGCTCCCATACAAGGACCACATCTGAAAAAGAGATTTTTCCATATATATATTGTATAAATATCGGTACCGACTCAAAACTTTGCACAGATCATTTTAATATATACAAAAATCATCCCACAAAATTTTGTGAATTTCGGTCTATTTTTAACCGTATGCCCCATATAAAGCCCTCTTCCGAAAATCACTTTAATACTCATAAATCGCTTATAAAAAAGAGTACCAATCCAAAATTTTACACGGATCATTTATATACATGCCTAAATCTAACTGCTGGATTTTGAGAATATCGGTCCATATTTGACTATATCCCCCACATAAGGTCCACTCTCGAAATCCACGTTAATATATCGTATATATACCGTTATTATGTTGAAATTCGACGTGAAATATCCTCATATGCATGAAAATAACTGTTCCAAAATTTAAGAAGATCGGCCCATAATTTGTCATACCTGCCATATAGAACCATTTCCAAAAAACAAATAAATTCGGGTCAAAAAATATTCTTTTCGGATTTAACCCATATTCGGTCTATATTTGATAATCATGATATATATCGTTGGAAAGGTATTTTTAATACCTTTCATTTAGTGTATTACAAATTATCAAGCACCCAGTAGTTCCCGAGATATAGGCCTATATATTTTCAACTTTACGGGCCCGCCCCTTCGAAAATAGGCGTGACCGCCAATAAATTTTTTTTTTGCTGGTATCTCCTCTAAAAGCCCTATTTTATTTTGTTTTTTTTTTTTTTTTTTGAGCAAAATCACTAAAATCGAATTGTACCCCTTTTTATACCCTTCACCATCGTGAGAAGGGTATATATAAGTTTGTCATTCCGTGTGTAATTTCCACAAAAAAATTTTCCGACCCTATAAAGTATATATATTCTGGATCCTTATAGATAGCGAAGTCGATTAAGCCATGTCCGTCTGTCTGTCTGTCTGTCTGTCTGTCTGTCTGTCTGTCTGTCTGTCTGTCTGTTGAAATCAGTTTTTTGAAGTCCCCAGATATACTCGGGATCCCAACCTTCAATAATTCTGTCAGAAGTGCTTTCGAGAAGTTTGCTATTTAAAATCAGCAAAATCGGTTTAGGTTAACCAGAGTTATGAACCTATATGTGAGACCACCTCCATAAAAATTTGATATTTTTCATCCATTTTATTGCAATATTTTGAAAACTATTGCAGATAATACCATGAAATTTTGTATACGTTGTTTGTACTATAAAAGAAGAAAGTGTGCGGAAAATAGTAAGAATCGGTCCATGATTTCTTATAGCCCCCATACAAATATATATATTCCCGAAATATGGCTTAATGATAAATAAATGCCTATAAAATTGGAATATCAAGACAAAATTCAGCAAAAATAAGTTTTATACAAAAAGAAATCGCAAAACGACATTTTTTTTAATTCGGTCCATGTTTGACCATATACCCCATATAAAGTCCACTTCCAAAATTCACTTAAATACGTATAAAAGAGATATAAATAATGTTAAACGGCTAAAATTTGACATAAATACTCTTTATAGGCAAATAAATTGTTGTACTAAATTTTATGGTAGTCGGCCCAGAATTGGTCATAGCCCCCATACAAAAATCTTCCCGAAATATGGCTTAATGATAAATAAATGCCTATAAAATTGGAATATCAAGACAAAATTCAGCAAAAATAAGTTTTATACAAAAAGAAATCGCAAAACGAAATTTTTTTTAATTCGGTCCATGTTTGACCATAGACCCCATATAAAGTCCACTTCCAAAATTCACTTAAATACGTATAAAAGAGATATAAATAATGTTAAACGGCTAAAATTTGACATAAATATTCTTTATAGGCAAATAAATTGCTGTACTAAATTTTATGGTGGTCGGCCCAGAACTGGTCATAGCTCCCATACAAGGACCACATCTGAAAAAGAGATTTTTCCCTATATATATTGTATACATATCGGTACCGACTCAAAACCTTGCACAGATCATTTTAATATATACAAAAATCATCCCACAAAATTTTGTGAATTTCGGTCTATTTTTAACCGTATGCCCCATATAAAGCCCTCTTCCGAAAATCACTTTAATACTCATAAATCGCTTATAAATAAGGGTACCAATCCAAAATTTTACACGGATCATTTATATACATGCCTAAATCTAACTGCTGGATTTTGAGAATATCGGTCCATATTTGACTATATTCCCCACATAAGGTCCACTCTCGAAATCCACGTTAATACTAATATATATCGTATATATACCGTTATTATGTTGAAATTCGACGTGAAATATCCTCATATGCATGAAAATAACTGTTCCAAAATTTAAGAAGATCGGCCCATAATTTGTCATACCTGCCATATAGAACCATTTCCAAAAAACAAATAAATTCGGGTCAAAAAATATTCTTTTCGGATTTAACCCATATTCGGTCCATATTTTATAATCATGATATATATCGTTGGAAAGGTATTTTTAATACCTTTTTTTTTAATGTATTATAAATTATCAGACACCCAGTAGTTCCCGAGATATAGGCCTATGTATTTTCAACTTTAAGGGCCCGCCCCCCTCGAAAATAGGCGTGACCGGCAACAAATTTTTTTTGCTGGTATCTCCTCTAAAAGCCCTATTTGATTTTGTTTTTTTTTTTTTTTTTTTTTGAGCAAAATCACTAAAACCGAATTGTACCCCTTTTTTTATACTCTGTTTGTTAAATTACACTCAAGATTATTATGAACATCAGACAGACTCTGTAAATTATGGTAAGAATTGGTAATTAAATCAATTAAAAATGGTAAAAATTAGACAACATTTCAAAATATTTAACATAAATTATGTTGGTCGTAAAATTGTCTTTCAAACAATATATCAAATACTAATAAAATTTGCACTAAGACTGAATAGAAAACACAGAATTAGGATATTCTAGTCTAGTGTAGTTTCTGTATTTCTTATTACGCTTAGGTGAAGGGTATTTAAGATTCGGCACAGCCGAATATAGCACTCTTACTTGTTTTAATATCAGTTGTACTTATGAAAGTTCTCATATGGTCCCAATAAACAGTTACACTAATCAAAATTCGGAACGTTATTGGTTTTATGCTGATGTTCCAAAAATATTAGTCTAACACCAATCGACTCAGAATCACTTCCTAAGTCGATTTAACGATGTCCGTCTGTCTAGCTGGTCGGGCTTGACCGACTATACTTTCTTACTTGTTTTTAATTATCAAAGAGCGTTAGATCAAACGAACGAACGAACTGTGTTCAGTTAAATATTTCTTAGATTTTACAACGTATTTTTATTAGCGGGTTATTCGCGATTCCAAAATAAGAAAATAATGTCAAAATTTGTTATAAGCAGGCAAAAGAAATACAAAAAATTAGACAAATTTGATATTTTTTGACAAATATAAAAAGTTATAAGTTATAAAAACCAGTTAAACAATCGAAAAAAAACGGGACAATTAGAAATTATTAAATATTTGAAACCAGTCGTTTTTTTTTCAAATAAAAAACCGATTAATCAATATCCGTTTTCGGTTTTTGAATACTCTAAAATTTGGTACAAGTATGGTTGGTATTGCAATTGGTGGAAATCGGACCATTATTTCGACTTGCCCCCATAAAAATGTCCTCCCGGATTATAACTATGTATCGGTTATAAATATCTGTTTTTTATAGGCATCCAAGTAAGTGTAGTTCTGGTAACACTACATTTTTTTAATACATTTTTCCCGTATCCGAATTTCGGACACTAATCTGACTACATAGTTCCAAAGTGACAAGGACTGGTTTTAGTTTCAGTACATTATCAGAAGAGGACTACCACTTTAAGATAGCGATGTCCTAGTACAAGTCAGTGAACTAGCCCAAAAACTCTCGTACTTTGTTGGATATTTTAATTCTTGCAATAAAATGTTATTAAAATTAATTGCTTTGGAAATTTTATTCAAATAATAATTTAGCTCGAGGTCTGATTTTTAATAATATTTTATTTAATTTGATATTTCTTCATCTTCATGGGCACTGCTTATCGCTTTACATTTTCAATTTATACAACATTTATTGATTTGTTAAAAATTCATTGATACATTGTCAAGCTTTTCCCACAATCAAGAAAGTGAAATGCAATAATTATTGAGATATTTATTTACTACTTGTGCGCTTTTCGTACTCGTCGTTGCACGGGGGTATATTTTTTATTCCTGACCGCTGAACATTTTACAATTTGGGGATCTGTTTTGGGAATAGAACTCAAATGAAGCATATCGATGCCATGTTTAGTTTTCTACCATCGTCTCGGTCTCAAAATTTCGTAATATTTGGTTTTTGTTTATGGGAAAAATATTCATTTTTATTTTTATCTATTACTAGCTGACTGCCCCGGCTTCGCTCGGTATTTACTAATGATTTGTATTTCATATAGAATGAAAAGGAGACTTTGGTGTCAGTCGTTCAAGTTTCTTAAAAATATGTCTCTTATTAAGAAAAATGAGAAGTGAAAATGAGGCAGTAAAATTTACTTCATTGAGTTTTCATAAAATTGTCTCATACTTAAAAAATGAGAAGTGAAAAGGAGGCTTTGGTGCCAGTTCTTCAAGTTTCTTAAAAATATGTCTCTTATTAAGAAAAATGAGAAGTGAAAAGGAGACAATATATTAAAAACTTAAATTTTCCGAGTTTTACCCGGAATTTTTGATTTTTTTTCTTTACAAACCATCTCCTGAGAATTTCGAATCGAATAAAAAAACTCAGTCAAATCGCTCCAGCCGTTCTCACGTGATGCCATTACATACATGGGCCATTTCATTTTTATATATGTATATAGATATATAGATTTAGTAAAAGAATTAAAAAACTGTCTTAATGTACAAAAATATCACGGTAATAAATTTAATATTTTTTCCAAAGTAAATTTAAAATTATTTGAAAAATATAAAATGTTGTTTTTCATTGATGCTAAGAAAGTCTTTTCATTGTACAGCATAATTCGAGACAAATTTCGAGCAACACGAAGCTCAGGACCTAATAAATTTTTTCTTCTGAATTTTAACGTATTCAACATTGATTGGCATTCCTAAAAAAATATTGTTCTACTTAGCACTTTCAAGTGATCTTTAAATTAAAAATATACAGTTTTTACAGCTTCTTTCATATTTGAATAGTCTCTATGTCAATAATTCGTAAGTAACTAATTGCTACAGAAAATTATGAGCTAATAACGAAATCTATTTTCAAGATTAAATAAACAGATGCCCTGATTTAGGTTTTGTATGTACTCGTATGTATATGCGCTGTAATACTAACCATTGCATAAATACATATGTAATTTTAGTATATATAATTTTCCAATAATGGAATTTAATTCGAAACAAATCTCTGTTAAAATATTTAACAATATCATCTCTGAATATTTTTATCAATATTTTATCTAGGTTATTTTCGCATTCAATACGAGTGCTATTTATACATTAACGAGTATATACGGGATGCTCTAATGAAAATAGAAAAAGTACTTTTCTAATAAATATTTTTGTGATTGCAGATAGCAACAACACAATTACTTTAAGTCCGATTGTTTATTTAATAGAAATACTTTTTTTTTTTTTTTTTTTTTTTTTTTTTTAATACATTTAATTTATTTATTGGATCTTCAGAAATGAAATGACAATAAGTTTTCGAATCTTAATACTAAAAGAAAATAATAAGTCCAGCCAGTGCTAGACAAAATATTATGATACTACAAAAAATTTATATCCACTGATCCAGTCATCTGTTTTGCGCTTGAGTTAAAGCAAGGGTATCCCTCCTTCTCAACCGAACATGGCCAGTAAAGTTAAGGATGTCTCGTGCAAGTGGGTTTGGATGGTGTTCAAGTTTGCTGACATATTTTGAGGCGTGTTTTGTAAATTCGACTTTCACCAAAGGAATGCCTAGATCTTTGTGGATTCGAGAATTTTTAACATACCATGGAGCTGCAGTAATTGTACGTAGAATCTTATTTTGACCCCTTTGAATTTTTTCAATGTTGGATGCTGAGGCAGTACCCCATAATTGAATTCCATAACACCAGATTGGCTTTAGAATTGCATTGTACAACAAAAGTTTGCAATCCAACTTTAATGTAGAATTTCTGCCGATTAGCCAATTAAGTTGCACTGCTTTTAATCTCATCTGGGTAAGTTTTGCGTCGATATGAGACTTCCAAGTTAAACGACGATCGAGGTGGATTCCGAGGTATTTGACTTCATTGTGTTGAGGAATAATTTGATTATTTATTCTGATGAACAAGCATGTATCTTTTCGCAATGTGAAAGTTATATGAATACATTTCTGTTCGTTAACCCTGATTTTCCAAAGCTCAAGCCAATTCTCTAGTTTATAAACATATTTCTGCAAGTTCTGTGAAGCTATTTGATGGTCCTTATGAACGCTAATAAAGGCTGTATCGTCTGCAAAAGTTGAAGTATGTATTATGGGGTCTAACGGCATATCGGATGCATAAATCAAATATAAAGTTGGACCCAGTATGCTACCCTGGGGTACTCCTGCTTCAATTGGCTGAGCGGGGCTTAAAAAATCGCCTTTTTTGATTGTAAATTTGCGACCATATAAATAACTTTTCATAAGTTTGTGGGTGTTAGCAGGCAGAGTTAATTTAATTTTATGCATTAAACCTTCATGCCAGACTTTGTCGAACGCTTGCGACACATCAATGAAAAGGGCGGAACAGTATTTTTCTCTTCAAACGACTGTCTTATCACATTTACCAATCTGTGTGTTTGTTCGATGGTACTGTGTTTCGCTCTGAACCCGAATTGGTGATTTGGGATACATTGAGTGTCGTTCAGAATTGGAATCAACTTAGACAATAACAATTTTTCAAACAGTTTTGAAATTGTCGGCAGTAGACTAATTGGCCTATATGACTCTACTTTAGTGGGGTCCTTCCCTGGCTTAGGAATCATGGTAATCATAGATACCTTCCAATCTGCAGGATAGTATTCTAGGCGTAAAATAGCATTGAAAATAAATAGGATAATTCTTTTAGCTACACGAGGTAACTCCACAAGCATTTTGTTGCTGATTTTATCCATACCTGGAGCTTTTTTAAGATTCAGAGTACCAATAGCGCTTTGAACATCATTAAAGCTAAGTCTTAGAGGTACAGGAGGTCTAATAACGAGTGGAGGCAAATCAGATGCATTATTTGAGTTGTTTATAGTAAACACATTTCTCAAATGGTTAACAAATAAAATCCCCTTCTCGGAATCATTTCTAGCCCAGTCACCAGTCGGATTTCGCAGAGGAGGCTTTCCTCTAACTGGTCTTTTTAAACCTCGTGCCGCCTTCCATAACGAATAGTCAGATTGTGGGGTACTATCAAGACCCTCCAAGTAAGATTTAAGTGAAGCCATTCTTTGGGTTTCTAAGAAATTTCTTAGTATATCTCTGCATACCCGTAGCCTAGCTTTCAGTTCAGGAGACCTGTGAATTTGCCACTCTCTTCTAACTCTTTTTTTTTTTGACAGGAGATGATCGAGTTCAGCGAAATAAGTTCTATTTGTCCCACTTCTGCACTCAACGTCATATGTGGGGGCGTGATGTACAGCTCTTCGTATGTCCTCAGTAAACTTGCCAATCGACCCATCAATATCCTCGGTAGTTCTCAACACTACATTTTCCGTGCAGTGGGAACTTAAATACTTTTTATACTTTATCCAACTTACTCTGGTTTTAGATATGTCTCGAAATGGAGAGCCATTCCCTTGAAGGAAACGCATTGAAATAATAGAAGGAGAGTGATCTGAAGACAAGTCTAATGAAGGCTCCACTTGTATCGATTCTACAGCGATATTTTTCACTACTCCGAAGTCAATAACATCGGGAATCTTCCGTCGGTCCGTCGGCCAGTAGGTGGGATGACCGCTTGAGAGTACATCTAATCCCATTTTTGCAATGGTGTTGAAGAGTTCACGACCCTTCGGGGTCACCAGACGTGAACCCCAAAAAGTGTGTTTGGCGTTAAAGTCACCAGCAACTAAAAATCTAGCTCCAAGGGAATTGAAGAAGCTGTAGTATTGGTGTTCTTTTATTGAAAATCGAGGTGGCGAATAAATTGATGATAAAACAAAATTGTATTGACTGAATTCAATACAAATGTTTGTTGCTTGTAGGTAATCCTCACATATGTTGTTCATTAAATAATGTTTTATTCTGTTCTTGATAAGAATTGCCGAACCTCCACATGCTCTTCCGCGTGGATCTTTAGTATCATATAACACGTAGCCATTAATTTTGAAGTACGCTGTCGCCGTCAAGTGAGTTTCAGAAATCATCATGACATCAATCTGCTTATCCATCAGGAAGTGTTCCAGTTCGTTTTTATGTTGGCGGAGGCCGTTCGCGTTCCAAAAACAAATTTTTAAACAAATCATTTCTTTAAAATGGCTTGTAAGATAGTGGATTGCATTTTCAGCATTTCCTGCATCATGGATGTCATAGTGGTCGTAAAAGTGTTCATAGTTTGGACAAGAGTCTGCAATGTAGTCTCTAGAGAGTTAATATTAGGCTCGAAATATTGTGATTTAGGTTCCTGCTCCAAACCTGGCATATTAGATTTAACCACGTTTGCGTAAGAAACTTGTCTAGAACTAGGCACGTTTACATGACTAGTTGACCGTAACAATTGAGGGAAATTGTTACTCGAAGCAAAATTAGGCTGTTGAGGACGATCAGCTAATACTGACGTCTTGTTGGTTCTTATGCCTTTCAAATGAGTGTAAATTGGACAATCTCTATAATTTGCGGTATGATTACCTCCGCAGTTACTGCATTTTTTGATTTTTGAATCCGTTTTCGACTTATCACCTTGAGCAGTTGCATGTAGCTCCCCACACGCAACACAAACTGACGGCAATTTACAATACGCCTTGGTGTGACCAAATTCTTGACAGTTGAGACACTAATGCTTATGTGGTTCTTCAACGGTGATTCTACGATGCAGAAGGTAAATCAGATTGTAGATGGGATGGGACTCGTTTTTCTTTAATACGACATCTCCAGGTTCCAATTCCACCCTAAACATAGGCTGTGGAATCTTTTCACGGTTTCTAATATTCACAACACTCTTATTTTGAACCCTTTGTCCATTAAGCCGGTCTTTATCTCCGCAGGGTCAACACATGGGTCTATACCCTTTAGAACGACTTGGAGACCTTTTGCGCTTTTGAGCTGATAGGTGTAATTTCTACACCTAATAGAAATACTAAATTCCCTTTTTTAGCGGTCTCGTATTATAAACAAATTGCTTCTCAAATGCATATTTTTGTCATTTATTAAAAATAAACACAAAACTTCTCTTTTCACCCGGATTTACCCCCTTAAAAGTACACTTTCCAAAAGGTACTTTTTTAATACACATTTTTGTGGCTACATAAAACTTAAATAAAAATGCTGTTGTATCATATCAAAGTTAATTATTATTTGAGAACAAAATATTGTCTGGAAAAAATATATAGCCTAATCACGATTTCAAGTATGGTTCTATCTACATTCAAATTGCAATAAAATCGGTTTTATTTTAACGTCTTTTCTCCATTTTATGTCTTTCTAGTCCAAATCTTGCAAAAAGTCTTTACCTATTGATATTAGTTTTATAGAAAAATAGACATATCGCTATGGATATTCGGCTTTATTGCCGATTCGGCTGGTTGGCCGGATTTCAGATACAATCTCTTACGCTTGGGGTTCCGCTATCAGTTTTAAAGTATTTTTTTTTTCTAAAATTTATTTTTATTATTGAATCTTTCTTGTCGAAATTTACAATAAGTACTCAAATCTTAATTCTACTTGTTGTTTATTAGTTGTTACCAATGTAACCACTAACTGCTGTATTCAAATTTTAAAATAATGATTTGGTGAAAAATATATTTCCTTTTATAGCGTTTAATGCATTGCAATTGCTCAGCAACTGGACCCAAGCAAAACAATGTGAAATATCTAGGTATCATACTGGGCTCAAAACTGTAATGGGAAATGAATATAGAACATAGGGTGAAGAGAACAACGGTTGCTTACTACATCTGATATTCAGCGCAAAATGGATGTACACAGTCATTATACGTTCAATACTGACTTATGACTTAATAAATATATCATAAATCAACTATACATAATTCAGAAATCTGCCTGCATTGGTATTACAAGTCCTTAAGAAGCTCTGGATATTATTCTGCACCTGATTGCTGGAGATGCAAAGCTTTTGAATTTGCTCATGGACCTTGATGAGATGTTCAAAATCTCTATTTCATCCAGACGTGAATGGAAAGGGGGTCACATGGTTAATACGATATAAGAGTATACATTAATGGTTCAAAGATGGAGTGTGGCGTTGCTTCCGGCGTTTTCTGCGATGAATTCTGTTTAAAACTCTCAATACACCTCCCAGATATATTTAGTGTATTTCAGGCTGCGATACTAGCAATTAGGAAAGAATGTAGAATTTTATGTGAAAGAAACATTCGCAACAGCACTGGCATTTTTGTCGGCAGCCACGCGTGTTTATGCCACATAAATACCATATTACCTCATCTATTCTAGTCAGGAAATGTAAAGAAGAACTGAACTGGCGAGTCGTCAAACTAACATTGCTCTAGTTTGGGTCTCTGCGCATAGGGACTACTACTGTAATGGACGGGCGGACGACCGGGAAAGAGAAGGATCCGCTTTAAATGTACGGCAGTTAAGCCGTATCAATCGCAATACAATTTGGGGCCATTAAAAGTGAAATCTTCAGACACTACTTTCAAATAGTTGGAAAAAGGTGGCGCAATCTGGACACATGGAGGTCCACTAGCGAGAAACGCAGTACGCAGTCTTAAAAATGAAACGCAGACATTTGACATTTGTTTGACGTTGTTTACTCTTACAAGAGTTTTGCTAGATCAAACAGCATCAAATAAAATAAAACTAAATATTTGTTTTACTTTGGCCTAAATAAGAAAAGTTTTTTTAAATGTTATTTAGTGGTTACGTCTTTTTCGGCAAATATTTGCCAAATGTGACCGTACCTTAACACTAAACAATCTAGCGGAGACATCAAGTATCAGATGTGCGATTTCTTCGGAAAGTCCTTACATACTATCATTTGGATATGGTCTAGAATTATCATTTATCACAATGAATGGTGTGCAACCACGTAAACCAACCAACCAATAGCGTTTAAGCTGAATTTCTAACATGCAAAATGACATAAAAAAATAGAGAGCAAGGATATGCAGGGAACATCTAAAATGCAACTAATTTCGAATCTGAAACTGAGGAAGAAATTGATCTTGAAGAAGCCATACACGATGCATTTGTCAAAACGTTAAATTATGATAATGATATGGATATGCATATAAATTTTAAACATATAATAGACCAACTGAAATTCGTGCTGATGGACCTTCAGTCTTCTGCAAACGTGGTTGTAAGGGTTATTCTCAGATTTCAAAACTACACTGTGCGCCTTTTTACAACAAAACCGTTGTTGGTATATTTGCGTTTACAGGATATACATAATTTCAGTAAAAATGTAGAGCAAAACCCAGTAACAATAAAAAGATTTGACAAAAAAAGATTATATAATAAAAAATATTCCGTGGACAGCCAATGAGCTGCCACAAAAACATTATAAAAAGCAGAAAGTGGACCAATCGCCTATTTTAATATCCTTGAATTAATCATAATACATTTTACATGTCATATATTTTCTTAAATAAAATCCACGTCCATGGCCTTTCCAAGGTTAAAGTGATTTTCATAAGATGATCTTATATTGGAGCTATGACTAATTATTAGGGATGCCAAATCCGAATACCGAAGTCGGGATTTTCGGGATTTTTGTTTCATATTAAAAAAATTTAAATATTAATGAAAAAACTATTTAATGCATAAATTTAAATAAAAATATAACAAAAAAATAAGTTAATTGAATTAGAGTAATAAAGAAACAAAAAAGTAACATATATTTAATATTAATTTGTTTTAAAACAAAAAATTGTCTCAAAGCTATAGTTTTTTCATTTATTAAAAGTTTTTAAACCTTTAATAATTTTAAAAACAAAATTACATTATAGCGTGTTCAGATATACACCTTAATTGCGTTATAGCGTGTTCAGATATGACCCTTAATTGCGTTAATCGCAATTAACGCCATTATTGAGCTCAATATTCCATATAAAATCTCAATTAAATATTGCGCAATAAGTACGAAATTGTTATAATATTGAGTAAGATTTCGAATGCAACACTGTTCACAACTGTGTTTAGTGAACAAAATTGTATAAAATGGCAAATATCAACAAAAGAAAACTAAAGAAATCATTGAAAAGTCAATGTGAAGGTAGGTTTGTTTACATAGAAACACAACAACCATATAGAGTATTTTTTGTATTGTTTTCCAGTTGTCAAATGATTATTGAGTAAGCTGAAAATTGCGTATGCCTGAACACTTCAAATAATATTGTCAATTAACCGAATATTGACTCAATAAAGTTTCATATCTGAACACATTACATGGTTTTTTACAGTGTACATACATATATGTATAAATTATTAGGTTGACAAAAATTATAGGTCATTTGGCTTTAAATTTCTATTACAAATTTCCATACAAAATGTATGTTATAAACCATTTGTAAGTTTTTATATGAATATAAATTTATAAATAATAGAATGATCGTTCTTTAAAAAGCTTCTTAAAAATATTAAGACATCTAAAGTGTCATCAGATAATCTTGATCTAATTTTGTTACCAATATATGATGCTGACGAAAAACATCGTTCACAATCAACGCTTGTGGACAAATTGTGGTATGCTGATTGCAAAAACAGTCTTTTCGCACCCCCGGAAATAAATAATTCAATGTCTTTTTCAATGTTTGATTCCATACCATTACGGACGTTATTAGGTGTTTTGTTTGGACTTCTGCACATTTCAATTGCATTATTTAATTTTTTTATGATTGAAATATTAGAATTATCATTTGTTTCCTCAATCATTGATAAATCCGAATCAGTCTCATTTGAATGAGCAATCTACGTTTCTAACTCATTTCTAATAACAAACATTTCTACGTTGTTATTAAATTCTGATTTCAATTTTGGGTTTTTCAAACAATTTAAGAGTGTTGAGTAAATCGTTCTTCTTTCTTGGATTCTTTTAAGGAGAGCTTTCACCAGTTCATCACTTAATTTGCAATCATTTTTTGATACCTCTTTTAGTATTGGCTTTACAGAGATTCATATCACTGCGACAAAGGGCTTCAACTGTTACTTTAATTCGATTTAAAATTACAACTACATATTTGTTTAAGTAAAGCATATTCATCATCTGTCATCCAGTTCCAAAAACTGTGTACACATATCAAATAGTGTGTTCCACCGGGTTTGGCAATCCAAAATTAATTTTAATAGCAAAAATTATTTATTGAATAGCAACCATTCTGTTCACATTGATTTATGTTTAGTGTAGATGTTTTATGTTTGTGTATGCCAAAAAAGCAAGTAAAAACAATTGTCTGGATCTTTTACACAAATAAAAATGTTTCGGGATCGGGATTTCGGGATTGGCATCGCTACTAATTATGGACCGATCGGTATAAAATAAGATGACATTTAACACTTAATTGTGTTAAATATTATTTGGTTAAGAACAGAGGAGTATTTCGGAGATTTTGTCTCGTTAATGTAGTTTTTGGAAGTGAACCATCTATGAGAGCTATGACTAATTATGAACCGATTATCATAAAATTAGGTGCGAAATTGTACATATTGTGTTGAATTTTATTTTGATACACATATTTTTAAGAGATTTATAGTCGTTGAAGTCATTTTCGGAAGTGGCCGTTATACGGGAGCTATAAAACTTATTTGTACCGAAATTTTAGTGGATAACCATATAAATCAGATAATTATTACCGATAAAGACAGATTTCGGGAGGACTATTAATGCAAAATAATATAAATTAAACTTGAATATGTCGTAGGGATTAGTTTTTTATTTTTTAAATAATATTTTTCCATGAAATGGATTTTTTGTTACTTTTAATAAAAAGTATAAAAATATTTTCGAACAAATATTAGCGCAATTCACAATCTTGTGCAAATGGTAATGCATCATTGCATTTGCAAAAAGATTTAGCATATTTTTGCTCTTGCTGTGTATTTTGTTAGTGTAGAGCAAAAATATGCTAACACTTTTTGCAAATGCAATGATGCAATACCATTTGCACAAGATTGAGAATTGCTCTATTGTACTTCTTTACATGTATACATACTCGTGTATGTATGTATGTATACCAGATTGTAAAAACTTAGTTGCATCATACTGCACAAGAACGAATGTTCCAGAATTTAATTCTAAGACAATTTTGTCTCTGACGTACTTTAAATGTTTGTCATGTTAGAGGATCGGCAAATAATTTGCTTTGACCTGTAAATTTAGACTTTCCTTTAATTTGAACTAAACTACTAGATTAATGTTTATATTTCATTAATAAAATGTTTGATCACTGCGAAATTGCACTTCGCAATTAAAAGGCATCTAGTGGAACTTACTTGTAGTTGTGTAAGTATGTCTTCTTACACTTCTTTCAATCAATTCGGTATCACCCAAGCAGTCTCCTGGACCATATATCCTTTCTATTCGATTTACCCAGCAATTTTGTATCTAAATTTCAAAAAATTAAAATTAAATTTAAAATCTCTACGCCAGGGAATAATTTACTAACGTGATCAAAAACCCGTTTGCTAACTTCCACTTCACCCGTAAGTACAAAATATACCATTATTGGCAAGTCACCTTCTTTAATTAATTTTCGACCAGGGCCAATCACCATAAATTTCACGCATTTTGCTAATCGGGCACGAACTTTCTATGTGATAAAGAAATTTCTTTCGAATAAATTAAATGGAACCAAAGATTGAAAGCAATCCCGTAAACATTTTACCGGTGTAATTTTACTAAAACAATTTAAACCAGCCATTAAAGACACTAATTTCTTCCGTTGATCAGTAGTGCGCAGTGTATGAGGGGTTCTAATCAAAGATTTTTCCTATTTTTATTAGTAATCGTTAATACATTGTTCATAATGGTATTTTGTATTTGTTTAAACATACCGCCATTGTAAGTAAACCAATTTTGCGCTTAGTTCTCACAAGCATAGATATATTTTTTTTGACATTTAAAGATAACTTTTGTTCACCGGCATCCACTAACCAAATCCGATTTAACGACACACTCCGTATTAAATTTCGAAAACGCGAACGTGCTATTTTTCTCTTTTTGTCTTCTTCAGCATCTCGTGTTCTCTTAGACATTTTTAGTCAAATATTTTTTAATTATTTTGTAAATATGTTTGTTGGTGTATATAACTCAAATAATAAAAATTTTAATATTTTCTTTTGCCAGCAATAGCAATTGAATTTTATAAAATTCACATTTTATCGAGTTATATTCACACAACATGTTTTTTTTTGTTTTATAATTATACTAGCTAAAACCCGGTGTGCTTCGCTACCCGTATTTTTTAAAATTAACTTTGTATGAGAGGTACCACGCCCACTTAAAATTTCCAAAAAAAAAGTAGCCTATAGCTCCTTCCAGACATACAGAAATATACTGTGAAAATTTCAAGCAAATCGGTTCAGCCGTCTATAGACTTCAAACTAATAATAATAAACATAACGACACACATTCACTTTTATATATATAGATTATGATGAAAAATGGAATATAATTGAACAACATACAAATATTTCTAAAGATCTATTTTTACGTATTTTAAAATTTTGTATAATCGATAGCAGATATTTTCAATACAATAACAATATATATGAACAGAAAATAGGCCTTCCAATGGGATCACCAGCTTCTCCAATTATTGCTGATATTGTCATGGAAAAATTACTTGACACTTGTATTGAAAAATTGATTATAAAACCAAAAATTTTAACAAAATATGTAGATGATTTGTTTTACATAATTTCAGAAAGCGAAATAGAACATATATTGATGATTTTTAACAATTTTCATCCAAATATTAAATTTACTATGGAAAAAGAATGCAATTCTATACTTCCTTATTTAAGGTGTGTTCACATTGTGTGTATTTGTCATATGGAATGTCACTTTTCTATCCAGGTGCTTTTATAGATGTGTCACGTGACACATATTTAAAATCACATTGAATATGACAATTTTTTATGTACCACAGTAATATCTGAAACTGTACTGATTTACTATTGACACAGTCACCAGTACTAGTGACTTAGTATACCCCAGACAATGCTAATTACTATAGACATTTAACATGTGCGTGTCATTGAAAATCCACTACTGACATAGGTACTATTGACAAGGTAGTTCTTTTGGTACCACATTGTCTACACTTTTGGTACTTTTCTGAAATAGAAAATAAAATGCTTTTTTTTTTTTTTGCTAATTTTTGGAGTTTTATTAAAAAAAAACTAAAACACTAAAAAATATTTAATTAAAAAAAATCGAAAACACCCAGAGTCTTTGGCAGGAATCGAACTCGCAACCCTCTGAATGATAGTCCGGCACACAATTGAAAAAAATAATTGTATAATAATAACCATTGTGAAAATGCTGTTGTCAATGTCGCCAAACCGTTACCAAAATAGTAGGCAAAAGTGGCGACTTGGAGGCACTTGTCCCCAGGTTTCCTTCAGGGCCCTGAATTGTATTATCCTCTTTTTAAGAGTAAATATCCGGCTTTTTTTTTGGTCGACGTCCTCTTTTTCTCAAAATGAATATGGTAACCCTACCCATGCCTAATAAGATATAAAATGGATGATATACTAGTACATCATACATATGTATGTATGTAATGAAAATAAATGTACATACATATATTTAAAAATAAAGTGTAAACATAAAAATTAATAGATGCATTCATATGTACATAATTTAATTAGTTGTAAAAAGTTCTATTTTTTCTTCCATTATTTCCTCGTTGCGCTCCAGTGCCATTAGATATTGAGCCAAAAAACTGATTTTATCATTTGGCTGATGAATATGAAGATGAGCAAAGGCGCTTCGTAACGTAGATCCCATGGAAGCTTTAATTTCTTCAGCAATAGAATCGACGACTTTCGTTGATTTAGCATGTGGCACCCAATTATATCCGTTAACATGACAAAATTTAAAAGTCTGGGGTTTGCACGATTGCAGCAGCTGAACGAATGGACTCAAAACACTTTCACACTTCTTTATATAGGACATTTCTTTCACGAACTGTTTATTTATCTCGTTCAAATCTTTTTCACAGTTTCTAACGACTTCAGGGTCGTTAGTTTGAACAGCAAACAACTTTAAATGATTGACGGTTTTTTGGTGAAATTGTTCTAGTTTCGTTTTTTCGATGTGCAACTGCTTAAAACATTTTATTGATTCGTCAACAATTAGTCCACGTTTCTTCTGTAGATCATCAATACGCTTATTGTAGCATTCCGTAATAGTGTCAATATTTTCTACATTCCTTTGAAATTCATCAAGCCTCTCATCTGAAGCACACGAAATTTTTTTCAATTCGGAACAGCAGAAAATAACATTGTCTATTGATTGCTTGAGCTCTTTCTCAACATTCTTTAGCTCAATATTTGTGCGTTGGTAATCGTTGTCAAAACAAGTTAAGCAATTAAGTAACTCTCTCACACATTGCTTGTGAGGATTAGGTAGTTCGTCCCTACAAGCTGTCAACATTTTACAAACAATTTTTTATTCAACTATTTATGTATGTATTCGTAAAATTTATTCAAACCAAACTAACAAATTTTAAAATCATTTATCAAACAAGTCAGTGTACTATGTTAGGCTATTTCTAAATTTCATACACCTTTCACCTCATAACAAATATATTGAAACATGGTGTAACTATACAAGGTGAGTGCAGTAGCACAGCTGACTGACTTTGTTTACAATTTACTTATGTCAAAAGTAATACTTTTTCAAGTGTTTTTGACAATAGTACATTTTTTTTACACAAACAAAATGCCTGTTGTTTCTGTAGTGTGTTGTATTTGTTGTCGATTTGCACTCACCTTGTATTGTTACACCATGTATTGAATTAAAGAGTAGAGAAATGTCAGCAGCAGTTGTTCTCTGAAATTCACATACCGGTTATATCGAGTTAGTCACCTTACTATCTACTTAGCTATAGTTCCTCGACTAGCTATTTTAACATTTATGTATCCTAGGCGAAAGTTAATTGAACACTAATAGACATTGGAAAGCATCGATTTTTTTGTGTACTAACGGTTAGCCAAATACGATTGACCGACTCAAAATTACTTGGCGAAAGTAAGAAACTATTATAATACAAACGTTTAATAAAAACTGATGTTCAAATTTATTTATAAGGAACAGTAATATATAAACCGACTTGGCCAGATAATACCAGTAGTGAGAAAAGTAGCTAGTCCTTAAATAGATATATAGTAAATAGATATATATATTACACCCATCAATATATACATACATAAATACTACATTGAGTAGGTAAAGTGTATGATACATAAAGTGAAATGAAAATAAAACAAATTAATAGCGTAGACAGACGACACATTTAGTTTGCATTAGCAGTCTTAATTCATATTAACTCGTGAATTATCCCCATCCTAATGCGCATTGGGTTAGACGTAAATGCACAAAATCAGAGTGAATTTATACAGAATTTAGCTATTTCGGCACAGCCGAATATTGCTCTCTAACCTTGTTTACACTTGGAAAATCCATATTATAAAAGTATTGTTTCGTTAGTCGAGCTTCAAGGAATACTCGTGAAGAGGGTAATTTTGGACTTAAGCTTTTAAGTATAGATTTATTTTGGGAATCAAACATTTTATATTCTATTACGCAGGTTTGGAAATTGAAGAAAAATGTAGTAAGTAATTAATAGTTTTGGTACTTTTATAGTTATAGTTTTGAAAGTCCACTTTTGAGTGTAACAACATGTAAAAGAGTGAATTTTTTGTTTCTTTTATGGAAAAATATGACGACAAGTATAAAATTATAATCGTTTAGTTTTTAATTCCACAAAAATCTCAAACATCATAACTATGGGAAATTGATACTTTTTAATAGCGTGTTCACATGTGCACCATAATTGCGTTAATCGCAATTAACGCCATTATTGAGCTCAATATTCCATATAAAATCTCAATTAATTATTGCACAATAAGTACGAAATTGTTATAATATTGAGTAGGATTTCGAATGCAACACTGTTCACAACTGTGTTTAGTGAACAAAATTGTATAAAATGGCAAATGTCAACAAAAGAAAACTAAAGCAATCATTGAAAAGTCAATGTGAAGATAAGATTGTTTACCTTGTTTAAGTTGTATTGTTTTCCAACTGTCAAATGATTATTGAGCAAGCTGAAAATTGCGTATGCCTGAACACTTGAAATAATATTGTCAATTAACCGAATATTGACTCAATTAAGTTTAATATCTGAACACTCTATAACTTTGAATTTTATTCCATTGTTTTTTGACATTTTTATTTTAATTGTGTCAAATTTTAGTTTATTAAATTTTTTTAGTTTATTAATATTTTAATTGTAAGTTTACTAAACGTCACAATTTCGCTAAAAATCTACGATTGGCAAGCAACACAATTCGAAAAGTGTACTAATTTATACCTTTTCTTTTGAAACCTTTATATTGAATCTCCGTTCAATGGCGGATCAGTAAAACTAGTTTTATTAATAAGTTTCAATATTTAAAAGTTATACATACATACATATATCTACTACTTACAATACAGCGCAATATAATTTATTTGAAACAAAGAGATCTATATTATTGTATAGTTTAATAAAAACTGAATAAAGTGAATAAAAAGTTTTGCCACATTTTTCTAATATTAATCATATGTAAATGTGTTTTATTTCATATACATATTAGGGTATCCATTCGCATAATGAACGTTTAAAGAATCGAACAATTTCTTACGAATCTTTATTCGAAGAATTTCAAAATGACCAATTTTGAATAACGAATAATTCTATTAACTTTATGAACAATAATCGAATAAAACAAATGAAAATGTTTGTGTTAATTTATCGTTTCTTTTTAGAAGGTTTCATAATTTTTTAATTAATAAGTGTCGAATCGTAAATACCCTCCACCTAAATTTAACGTGAAATACAAAAACTACACTGGTTATAGGACTATAATATTCTTATTCAGTGTTTTTATTATGTCTAATACTACATTTACACCTACGCAAAATCTAGCAGATTTGCATTAAAATCTTAAAGAAAATTTTTGACGTTTACACTACTACTTTTTGACATATTGTTGGATTTCATAATAAAAACAGCTGATTGATTGTAAACTTTTAGTAACAAAAATGGAGAGACAAAAACAAATTTTATTATATTTTACATCCAGATCTGAAAAAAACAATCGGAATTAACATTTTTGCGAAAAAAACAGCAGTATTTGTTAAACATAAGGTTTCACATTCCCACGACAGCCGGTTCTACGCACCGTAATGACCCGATATCACTCGGCCAAGGGCTGTCAACTCAGCAATTACTGCTGTTACAACAACAACAACAACAAACATAAGGTTTCACAAACTTCTGCAAATGTACTACACGCAATTATTATATATGGCTATTCCTTCTACATCATCGAAGCTCACCAATGTGGTCCTCCCAAAGTGTTATTAAAAGAGCATCTTCATTTGTATTCCACTGCTTCTTTTTTTGTAGGTACGTTTTCTGTAAATTAAGCTCGCTTGTAGCATTACAGTTTATATTAATATAATAATTTACATACCCTTATTTTTTACTGGTTTATCCATTTCCACAAATGTTTATTTATTTATTTAGTATACGGTGTACTTTGCAGTAAATTTATTTAATATCCCGCTCTTTATTATTTTTTTTAAATTTATTTTTGTGCAACTGTCAAAATTTTCTGTATTCTGTATTCTGCTGTATGTTTTGCAAGATTTTGTGAGATTTTGCCAAAATCTCGTAACGAACTAGATTTTGTTTTGTATGGGAAATCTAGTAGAAATGAACACGATTTCGCTCAAAATCCCTTAAGTACTAGATTTTGCGTAGGTGTAAATGTAGTATTAGCGCAAATTTTATTAACATTTTATATCATATTGTTAAAAGAAAAAACGTTTTTTCATATTCACAACAAGTCAAGAGACAGAGAATAATAAAAATAAAGTAGGCTTGAAGTGTGCTTTTAGACAAAATTTTCATACAAAATTTTCTTAAAGTACATTTAAAGTCTACTTTAATTTTTTATACATTTTTTTTAGCTTTTATTTATTTATTGATTCTTCATATCTTGAAATGACAATAAGTATTCAAATCTTAATACTAAAAAGAAAATAATAAGCCCAGCCAGTGCTAGACAAAATTTTTATGATACTAAAAAAATTTCACATCAACTGATCCAGTCATCTGTTTTGCGCTTGAGTTAAAGCAAGGGTATCCCTCCTTCTCAACCGACTGTGGCCACTAAAGTTAAGGATGTCTCGTGCAAGTGGGTTTGGATGGTATTCAAGTTTGCTGACATACTTTGACGCATATTTTGTAAATTCGACTTTAACTAATGGCACGCCTAGATCTTTGTGGATTCGAGAAATTTTAACATACCATGGAGCTGCAGTAATAATACGTAGAATTTTATTTTGACCCCTTTGAATTTTTTCAATGTTTGATGCTGAGGCAGTACCCCACAATTGAATTCCATAACACCAGATTGGCTTTAGAATTGCATTGTACAACAAAAGTTTGCAATCCAATTGCAATGTAGAGTTTCTGCCGATTAACCAATTAAGTTGCACTGCTTTTAATCTCATTTGTGTAAGCTTCGCTTCAATATGAGACTTCCAAGTTAAACGACGATCGATGTGGATTCCGAGGTATTTGACTTCATTATGTTGAGGAATAATTTGATTATTTATTCTGATGAACGAGCAGGTATCTTTTCGCAATGTGAAAGTGATATGAATACATTTTTGTTCATTTACCCTGATTTTCCAAAGCTCTAGCCAATTCTGTAGTTTATAAACATAATTCTGCAAATTCTGTGAAGCAACTTGGTGGTCCTTATGGACGCTGATAAAGGCTGTATCGTTAAAACTAAATTGCATATAAATTTGAATTGTCAAAACCCTTTTAGTGGATTTTTAAAGTTTATTAAAGTAAAAAATATGGATATTTCATTTCTTAAGAAATGAAATAATTATGTGAAACAAAAAATAAATATACTACATAAAAAGACGGTACTTCATTCCTTAAATAAATTAAATAGTGATTTCAAAAAAACGCTTAAGAAATAAGATACATTAAAATACAATATAAATTTAAACCACTCTTTATTCTTAGCCAAACAGAGGGTAACTTTGCACTTTTGGCATCAACCTCTCGAACGACTTCCACAATTGTTTCGGCACAGTCTTGGGGGTTCATCGGAAAAAATAGGCCAGTGGTCAAAACGGTCATACCTAACATCATCAGGAGCATCATGTGGGCGATACTTTGTTCCGTTCCACTCAAATATTTCCTCTCGCTCAGAAGCTTCAAAAGAAGCTGCTAGCACAGTCCCTAATTCCATTTTAAAAGTTAAAAACGATTTTACTTTTGACTTTCGTATTCCGGAAAGTACAGTCACATATATATTCTATCCAAGAATTAAATATTGCCAAGTCAATTAAGTGAAATAACACTTTAGGGGTTCATTTTTTTGTTTTCATTTTGATCCTGTAGTACTCCAGCATTTGGTCGCACACATCTACTCCTTCCATAACCCATGACGGGTTAACGGCGTTTCAAGTTTCTATTCCATCTGTCAATTTCTCCTACAGGATATTTACTACAATTTGTTGATGCAACTATCACTGCCTTCTTGTCCTTTCATTTTATAACAGCTACATTTTCTCTATTTGTAAATTGACTTATGTCACCTTGATTAATTTCTTTGTCCAAGGGAAATTTCACACTCTTGAGAACTCTGTTTGCCACAATTGTTCCAGTCGCTAAGTAACCCATTTCTTCTAGTGCTTATAATAGTGGTATTGTTGTAAAAAATCGATGCATGTATACATGACTCTCTTTTGGAAGAATTTTTATTAGCTGATGACTATATATGGGTCATGGCCCAAACCATAATTTTCAAATGTGCCAGCACCATGAAAAATTTTAAAGTCGAAAACAACACCACTGGAAGTAGCACAAACAAGATTTTTGAAGCCAACTGGGGCCAAATTACCGCATTCGTGATCGGATGAGCTATCGTATCGAAGAATGATTTCGATATCGAAATTATGATAAAATGTACTAAATTTCTTGCTCTATATCATATGCCATAATCTCAAATAAGAAAATTACGATCAATTTTACTCGATATCGAATGCGGTAATTTGGCCCCTGATTGTGGTTTTTACCGAATTACTTGACGTGCTGGATATCTGCCCGAAAATGGTATCATCTGCTCATCAATTGAATAGTTCGTAATATCTGTTGCAAATTCATTGTATCGTTTTTTTACCATATCAATAATTGGTTGAACTCTCCAAAATTTATTCATTGTACTTAATGCAGACTGATCTTCAAAATGTATAGTATATCCGAGAGCAGCTGAAGAAACTTATCGCGGAGTTATAAACATCAGGGATTTTGGTTTCCCTTGCCCAGTAATGAGATAGCACAAATGTGAGTATGAAACAAAATGTGAAGTTGTGCCTGACTAACACAATTGTGCTATCTGTTTTCTATGGACTGCTGGCTAATTGTTACTATGCTAAATTTAACCAGTAACCAACTGAATCGTTGAAAAAACTCTTCTGCAGTTATTTCCTTGAAGTTTACATCTTATTTAAAAACTATTTTTACAAAAAACACCTACCCTGTGGACGCATGTCTGCACTTGATGAAAGACAAAATCAAACGGAGGCTATTGTTTTTTATTTGTTGTGTGTTTGTTTTTTATTCTTATTTCTTTACAATAAAAAGAAGACCGCACGATCATTGTTTGCCGGTTATTAGACGAAAAATAATTTTTAAATGTAATTTAATGGCAAAAGAGGCAGATCGCACAATTGATTCAACCAGGTCTGAAAGGGTTATTTGAGATTATGGCATTCGATATCGAGCAAGAAATTTAGTACATTTCATCATAATTTCGCTATCGAAATCATTTTTCGATACGATAGCTCATTCGATCACGAATGCGGTAATTTGGCCCGTGATTTCACAGAGAAGATCGATACGTTACTGCAAAAATTCAATGCCATTGGTAAGCGTTGAGTGAAAACATGTATATCAAAAAGGCCGTTATGATTTAAAATGTATTCTTTTTAACCTTTAGCTTCAAATATGACACCTAAATTACACTTCTTATTCAGTCATTTGGATATTTTCCCCACCAACTTGGGCTCCGAAAGTGATGAACAAGGTGAAAGATTTCACCAAGAAATAGAAGAAATCGAGAGACGTTACAAATGCTAGTGGGACGAACAAATGATGGCGGACTATTGTTGGTTCCTCATTCGCGAAGATCCATCCGAAAAAAAACGCAAGAGTTCAAGTCGCTCGTCCTTTTAAATTAAATTTTTCGAATTTACGCCGAATATAGTGTGTAAGCAATGAAGATGAAAATATTGTCGTTCCACAAAAACCTTAATAAAAACTATATTTTTCATCCGATTTTTTTCAAATTACGCTTAAAATGTTGGTAATTAAATAAACTATTTGGATAAAAAATAAAACATTCCAGATATTAACTGTAACGTAGAAAAAAATGAAATAAAAAAGAAAAATTTTGAAAAAATCGTAAAAAATGGGCAAATTTCGAACTTTGAGGTGCCATAACTAAGATAGTAATTTGCAGCATATCGGCGGAAAAGGCATTCGATAACGATATGCCATTCATCTCGATCGGGCTCTTCGGTAGGGCTCCACAAGGGGTTTAATGGGACCATACACGGAAAAACACAAAAGTACCGTTATCTAAAAAACGGTACTTAGAGAAAAAAAAATACAGCGTTTTTCGTGTTCAGGAGGTCCCAATTAACTTATCTAGGCAAGTGGCGTTCTTGGTATTTTTCCAAATTACAAATTTGTAAAGCAGTGTTATTAATTAACATGAAGCCAAACCCAAACCTGCACACAAATTATTATTCAAATTCTACAACCTACTACTAAACACAGCCCATTAAATACAAAGCTTCTAAATAAAGGGTTTGTGTATTTGCTAATTAAATAAGTACAAAACCGAATTAAGCTTTGACATAAACCCTTCTCTGTTCAAATCTCCAAAAATCTGGCAATATTTTACAAAAAGTTGTTTAACGTTCTCTCTCCAAAAAAATAATTATTTGAAGCAAATATATACGTAGCAAAGTACCATTTTTAATATCTGATATATCTTTGTTTCAGATGCATTGCCGCAAAATAAAATTGTTATTCTATCATTTGATAACTTTCTTCCTGGAACACTAGTTTTTTAGCCAGAACAAAACCGCTTTATCTGGTAGCATTTTCCAGGAGCTAGATTGTGATTCTTTGAAGTTCTCCACTAATGGCAGAATTCTCGGTCATTAGTTAACCATTGGTGAACTAAAATACTAACTATAGTTTAACTATTACTTGGTATTCTTATGGCAAACTAAGCATTGCGAATAAAGAGTCATTAGTTAAGCCTTTGCCATTATCTAACTAAAGACTGTGAATTTAGCCATAAGTAAGTCACTTCGGTATGATAATTTATATCCTTATTCTTTTAAAAGGCTTACACGGTCATTTTTTTTTTATCATTTGCAATAAATCCACCATTATAAAGCATTTTTGTATTTCTATGGATTTGAGTTTTAAAACAATTAAATTAACTGAAATATTCAGGCATGTGATGGAAATCGAAAACGAATGAGTTTTAGAAGTCAATTTTTTCGTAATATTTCTGTATTGAAAAACTTTTATCACATAAAATATAAAGATATTAAAGATAAAGATAAAAGAAAAATTTTAAAAATGAGATTAGAAATGCATTAAAATGTATGTACTTCCAAAACTGATTCGTTTTCGATTTCCATCACATGCCTGATTATATGGTTTTCCTTTTATCGAGAAATTAATACCAAAGCTCCATTTCGATTAGAGTTCGACGGTTTTTTTTTAATTTTTTAATATAATTCATTTTTAACGTAACATGTTATCAATATAGATTTTTCTGTAACAAGTTTGTTTATGCTCATGATAAAATTATTTATAACCTAATGCGTTCCTGTACTATAAATATAAGACTTAGTCTTGTTGTACAGGAAATGAAAAAAAATCAATAAATAAATAAATAAAATTGTTTAAACATCCGTTATACATATAAGGTTATGTTAAAAATTTAGCTGTAAATTGTATCGAATATTCGACGATGCATATTGATGAACTGAATACGGGAAGGGTCTTATATGAGAGCTACGACTAATTATCAACCGATCACAATAAAATTGTACCGCATTGTTTGTATATATGTAGGATATATTTGTGTTAAATATTATTTCGATTCCAACATTTTTGAGTGAGTTATGCTCTTTAAAGTGATTTTTGGAAGTGGGCCTTATATGGGAGCGACGAGTAATTATGGACCGATCTGCACAAAATTTTTAGATTTGATTTGGCTTTATTTACCACTCATTTGTGATGAAATTTGTATGGTTTCTTGCGTAATTCAAACATTTATGATCTTTAAACCCTAATTTCGTGAGTACTTTTGTATGGGGGCCAGGTGAAATAATGGACCGCTTTCTACCAGTTTCAATCCCATCCATCCTTGGTCCGAAAAAATATCATGCGCCAAATTTTATCGAAATATCTTCAAAATTGCGACCTGTACTCTGCGCACAAGCTTTACATGGACAGCCTGCCAGCCAGACGGACGGACGGATGGACGGACGGACATCGTTAAATCGACTCAGAAAGTGATTCTGAGTCGAACGGTGGCTGTTGGACCAATATTTCTGGGCGTTACAAACATATGCACAAATCCAATATACCCTCCCCACTATGGTGGTGTAGGGTATAATTACAAAATTTTAATTTATAAGTTTATTTTTATTTCAAGAATTGAATTTTTTTTCATACTCGTATACAATAGGCCATCGCCTATGATTGGATTTTGCTTAATGTCGACGATTGGATTTTGCTCATCGTCGACGATTGGAAAGGAAGAGTCGCCGTCTTGACACAGTTACTTCAATTGCTCTGAACGTGCGCGATTGGAATACGACATCGCGCACGATTAATTTAATCGCCAGCTCCGATCGCGGTAGTTCCTCTACGATTGAAAATGCTAGGTGGGATTGTTCATTATTTGTAAAAATATATCTCGAACACATACGAGTACATACATATGTAATACATATGTAATACATATGTATGTACATACATACATATTATGTATGTATGTCCATGCGAGTATAAATATGTATGTATGTAATATAAATGCGTTCGCAATATAATTTTTTCTGGTAAAAATAATTAAGTACTTAAATAATACTGCATATAATTTTTAATTTTTTTTTTCAGCTAAAATCGTATTTGAACCGGGTTACAAAAATACAATTTTTATAATAACCAGAAGTTTACTAAATTCTATTCTAATTGTTAGTGTAAATATTAAAGATTTATACATAAAACATTTACATTTACATACGAGTAGGTACACAATATTTATTTCCTAGAAAATATTTATAATGTACATATTTGTATGTATGTAAATATGGTTTGAATATTTGGGTACGTTTGTACTTACATATGTATGTACATAGGTACACTTATTATATATTCTTGTCTGTAGTACTCGTAAGTACATTCTTTGCTAAAACTTGAAATGGCCAAAGACACAAACAGCTCTACACATACATACACACTCGTAAGTAAATGTGAGGGTGATTGCAAGGAAAAGTTTGTCTTGATGGAGTAAAAATGCATTAACAGAATCACCAAAAACCGTACAAGGTAATGTTGATGTTGTAGGTTTAAGTGTAAAGCGGTAGTTCCGCGACCGACCAGCATCTAACTGTAAGGATCCCATTACAATATTGAACACAAACATAAACTGGAAAATCAACTTTGAAACAGCACAAGTCAGTATTTGGTTGGTGGCACTATCGTTTGTTTATTATGTTTCCATCCAAAAGAACTGGATTGAATGTTAAATTCAAAAAAAAAAAAAATCAAATGTTGGTAGAAGTCAAGTCTATGTTGGCTTGTTCATTCGTTCGATCTATTGCCTGTTGGATAGTGAATATGCTGTACGAGAATGAATATTGTTCAATTTTAATTCGACAAAATTAATTCCTATGTTCGTTCGTATGCAAAATGATCGTTAGGCTAATTGGAGAATAAGTTTTATTTTTAAATTTCAAATCTATTTGATTTACATTATAAAGTTCACCAAACTTTTGGTCATATAAGTATAAGCATATTAGACCTGCCCTTATAATTAAAATGCGTTCTAATACCCTTCACCATAGCTTGACAATGTGTTGCAGAACGTGTTTCCATAGAAAATCTGGACTTTTTTTGTATTTTGTTGACTTACATTGCTGATATTGTCTGTCAATTTTGTACACATTATTTTTTTTAAGATCCAATCTTTAACTAAGGACAGAGCTTCGAAAATAGACTTAGAGCAAAGAATTTTTTTCCCAAACAATTTTTGTTTCATTGAAATGTTTGTATTGAAAATGGACCAAATCGATCTAGTAGAATCAGAGGTATAAACCAAAATTTCAGACAACCTCGATATTTTTCAGGTGTTTTTTGCTTTATTTTCATTATGGAAATGGTCTTCCCAGAATATGGCTCTAAAGTACAAAACTGCTAATCGAAAAGCAAAATTTAAGAATATTTAGAAAAATCACTATCAACTTGAAATTCGACACAATATGTTACATTAATTGAACTCAAGCCAAAAAAAAATTCTCTTATATTACAATATGAATGACTGTAATTTTGATGTTAGCAAAAGCGAAATATATTATATTTATTATACTTGCCGAGATATAATTCAATGCAAAATACATAGTAAAATTTTTCTAATATTTTCTTGGAAAAGTTAGTATCAAAAGAAAACAAAAAAAATCTGTACAAATACGTTTTTTTTTTACAAATGTTGTAGTCTTTAATGTTCAAATGGAAATATCTATTCTTTAATGTTTAGCAGGTCTTAATCGTTATAAGTTGTAAGTAAATTTATTTAAACATAATTATTATAATTACATTTTTATATTTTTATATTTTTACTTACATACATACATATTTGCAATAAATTGAAAATAACTGTCATCAAATACATATTTTTGATATCGACAAAAATTTGGTTTTGGGTTAAAAATGGTTAGGAATTCCCAAAAAATTTAATATTTTTTCACTGACGAAAAGGAAAAATAGAAATTAAAAGTAAAATTTCTTGTAAAAATTAGCGATTTTGCAATTTCTTAACGTAGTTAAATTTAAACTATGATATAATTAAAAAAAAATTCATTTTCGAAAATTTTTTTTTAATTTGTAATTTTTAAAATTTTTATATTTTTTGTTTATGTATTTCATCCAACACAACTAAACTCAAAAAGCAATCAAAGATTTGAAAATTTTTTAAAGAAATTTTATTTCTTGGGAAATAAAAAAACAGCTAAGAAATTACACCCAGTATATGTGTAAAAAAAAGTTTTCAGAAATGGGAGCTATTACCTATTATGGACCGATCATCCAAATATTTAGTGGCATGACTTGTGTGCATATAAATATTTTTATGCCTCCCACCATCACAAGTGGTGAATGGGGTATATATAAGCTTGTCATTTCATGTGTAACACTGAGAAATATTCATTTGAGACACAACAAAGTATACGAATAGCGTCTATATTCTTGATCCTTATGGTATTCTATCGAGGGGGCGGGCCCTTAAAGTTGAAAATATATAGGCCTATACTCGGGAACCAAACACCATATCTAACACTAAACTTTGGCAACGGACAAACCAACGGCCAATTAACATCGAGGTCCTTAATCGAAAATGGCGCTGGATAGGTCACTCGCTCCGTAGAACACATGGCGACCCTATTAAATCTGCGATTGACTGGAACACCCATGGTAATACAAGAAGAGTTGGCCGCCCGTCACACACCTGGAGACGCCAACTTGAATCTGAAGTAAAGCAAAGTGGGCTAAGCTGGAGGGAAATTAAACATCTAGCATCAAACCGGATCAAATGGAAAGAGTTCGTTGCGGCCCTTTGTTCTTACTAGGAACCACAGGACATAATATATATATATATATATCTCGGGAACTACTGGGTGTCTGATAATTTCTAATACATTAAATTCCAACGATATATATCATGATTATAAAATATGGACCGACTATGGGTTAAATCCAAAAAGAATATTTTTTGACTCGAATTTTTTTAATATCTAAAAAAATTAAAAAAATGTCTATATAAGTGTTATTTTAGTTTATTAATATAAATAGCCAAGACATTAAGCTTTAATTTAAGAACTATAAGATCTGAAAAATTAAAAAAACACATTTTTCAAAGGACTTTCTCCTCCATGGTATACAGAACACCGGCTTCGCATAGTACAGATTGTATTTTTTATGGTGAAATGTCACAATCTTTCTTTAATATCTGCGGATCTATAGTACCTACGAGATCATATTATACTTTTAATTAAAGCTTAAGTTCTTGACTTTAAAATCTTTATCTACTTACTCATATAGACTTTTTTCTCGGAGTTTTTTAGTTTTTTAAAAAAAATTCGGATCAAAAAATAGTTTTGCGAAATTCATCAATAGGTGGTCCATATAAATAGGTAATGTTACATATCGTTGGAAATACCTATAATTTGATATATATATCGTCTAATAAAAAGATATAGTTTTCAAGATATAGCTAAATATATTACAAACTTTGGAGCCCCGCTCACTCGAAAATAGGCGTGACAGCCCGAATTTTTTTTTATTTTAATCAGAATTTAAAATTCTATTAGTGATACAATTTTGATAGTGATTTGAAAAAAGTCACTAAAACCGACTTAAGCCCTAGTCCTATCTATCTATAACCAGTGTAGTTTTTGTATTTCCCATTATTCGGCACAGCCGAGTGAGTTAAATTTTATCTCGATTTTCGAGGGGTAGCTTATAATGAGAGCTTTGACTAATTATAGACCGACCGTTATAAAATGTTGAATTTTATTTAAATACCAACATTTTTAAGAGATTTATGATCGTTAAAGCGTTTTTCGGAAGTGGGACTTGCATGGGGACTATAACTAATAATGGACCGATCATCATAAAATTAGGCCGAATGATTTGTTTTTTTGGATACCAACATTTTCAAGACAGTTATGTTCTTTAAAGAGATTTTCGGCAGTGGACCTTATATGGTCCAGGTAGATGTGATTAGGCTTCATGTACAACTTATTTTTAGAGAAATTTGGTTGGATACGTGCAGAAATCAAAAATTTATAACCGATAAACCCCTATTTCGGAAGGACACTTGTATGGGGGCTAGGGGAAATAATGGACAGATTTCCACCAATTTGGGTCGAATAAATATATTGTACTAATTTTTATCAAAATATATTAAAAATTGCGACTTGTACTCTGCGCACAAGCTTTACACACGCAAACAGTCAGGCCATCGTTAAATCGACTCAGGAAGCGATTTTGAGTCTATCATTATAGTTTGGGTGTTGGACTATTATTATTCGTCGCTACAAACATCAGCACAAATCAAATTTACCCTCCCCAGTATGGTACTGTTGGGTATGCAAATTATAATATACAAAACAAATCAAATGCTATTGGTGTAGTTTGCTAATAAGACAAGAAATGTGTAAATTTATCCAATCCTAGGACATTGGCATATTCAAGTGACAGGCCCCATTCATATCACTTTGGAACTAGTCATGTAAAAGGATTTATATTTGCTCCCTTTGCCAGAAGGAATTTATTAAAAATGTTTGTAATTTAAGTCAGTTCAGACATTTTTACGTTCTAAAGGAAGGAATTAATATATTGATCAACATTTTAAAAAACTATGCAAATGAACATGCTGGGTTTCTGGCCAATGCATGCAATATAATATTAACGAGTATTACAATAGCTCTGATACATATTTTACTTTACTTTTGTAAAAATACTTGCTGTAGTTTAACATTAAACTTGAATTTGAATTTGCAATATATTATTTACCAACAATATGCCCACACGATTATTAAAAGTTATAAACAATTGTAATTATTATATTTTATATGAGATAAATTTAAATACCAATAAACTAATTGCTAATAACTACATATGTATATACAAAATATGGTCGTAGGCATAAAAATATGAAATGGCAATGTTATGATATTTCGAGAACTTTTGCGGCATATTAAATACTTTACAAAATTCCAGGGAATGATGAAACGTTCTAGAAATCCTACTTGTAAGTCAATGTATTTCGGTACAATAAAATAAAGAATATAGAAAGGAACCCCTTTTTAGAATATTTTCTGATGGGTAGTTGCGCTACTGTGAAAAAAATATTTTTATGAAAAATCTAGATGTCGTTATGTCTGATTTATTCATAATATCGCAAACATTCTTCATCTGTTGCCGCCAAAATGTCGCCATTTACTAATTTAGTTTGCAGTGTATAAATACTTTTGTTTCAAAAATGTTTAATATACAAAACTTAATCCATATACGATATGTATCCATATACGAAATTCACCCAAGATTCTTTAAAATAATTCTTCCAATAATATTGCCCTATGTTACACATATATTCAACAATATAATTACCACTAGTCATTTCCCCTCAAATTGGAAAAAATCTAAAATTATACCAATACCTAAAACTAAATCAGAATATAGGCCAATCGCTATTTTACCCTTTATGTCCAAAATATTTGAGAGGATAATACATAGTCAGATATCTACTTTCGTAAATGATCATAATTTGCTTAATGATAAACAATCTGGGTTTCGGCAAAAACACAGTTGCATAACTGCTCTTGTAGATGTTGCGGAAGATATAAGAAGTGAGATAGATGAACGAAAAACCAATATTTTAGTACTTTTAGACCATTCGGAAAGCTTTTGATACAGTCGCTCATAACGTCCTATGTTATAAACACTACACAACTAGTATTTACATATCTTACCAACAGGCATCAGTATGTTCAAAGTGGTAACGATAGATCAAATTTACTACCTGTTATGAGAGGTGTACCGCAGGGGTCAATTGTTGGGCCTCTACTATTCTCGCTTTATGCTAGTGACCTGCCGTGTCAACTTACGCACTGTAAAATCAGAATGTATGCTGACGATATACAAATTTACATCAGTTGTGATTTATCTAAAATTGAACAGTGTGTCTTAACTCTAAATACCGATTTAAAACATATTAATAAATGGGCTACTGCTAATGGTCTTAGTATCAATCCAAAAAAGTCTAAATATCTTCTAATCCAAAAACGGACTACTATAAGTGATCATATACCGGATATTTTTCTTAATGACACACGTATAGAAAGGGTAAACTCAGCGAAAAATCTTGGAATTATTTTTAATAAGAACCTGACATGGAGCAATCATATTAATTATGCATGTGACCGTACGTATTCCATGCTTAGAACTCTCTGGCAAACGCAATATTGCACACCTGTCAAAATAAGAGAACTTCTTGCAAAAACCTATTTATTGCCAGTTCTGATGTAGGGATGCGAATTATTTGCCAAATGCGATACCGCAAGTACAGGAAAACTAAACTCAGTTTACAAAAGTATTGTGCGCTATGTATATGGCGTGAAAAGGTTTGATTCTGTTTCGCCTTTTACGGCAAAACTATATGGTATTCAGTTTGATGCCATACTCAAAACAAGAGTACTCCTGTTCATGCACAAAATCGTGTATACCCAACAACCACAACATCTCTATAACCGCTTAACCCTATTGAGTTCTAATAGAGGAAAGCGAATCTTATTGTTTAGACATCATAGTTTAACTTCTGATTGGCAATTTTTTCTTAATGCAATCCGGCTTTGGAATCTACTCCCGCACAACATACAAATAATAACTAACGCACTGAGATTTTAAAAATGCATTATTAATTTTCTTACATGTTAATTTGTTAACTAAACACTTTTCTTTTTCTTTTTTGTTTTCTTTTATAAATTAATTAATTAGTTTAAAATTTTATCTTTAAGAATTATAATTTTTTTTCTTTAATGTTTCTGCTAAAACAATGTTCTATACTGCAATAAGAGACTTTAAGTCTTGTGTATAGAATTGGAAATAAATAAATAAATAAATAAGTGAAATAAATATATGTATGTATTTTACAATAGGATTTGTAAGTTTGGTTGTTGTAGATAAATCCATATATCTATGCATGGAAGCGTCAATAGGCTGTATTTTGTCAAAACTTGCACCAGGAATGTTTAACAAGGGAAAATGGGTAAACAAACAACAACATACACTTTGGAAATTTATGAATTGTGCAATATATTTTGTTTTAAATTTGTATTTGTAGAATATAATAAAAGGTTTTTTTTGGAACAACATTAGATGATTACTTTACGCTCACAGTATAATAGAATATAAGTTATCTACCACCTTTATTTGGTAAATCCAGAATTAAAGGGCCAAAAACCCGGAAAAGCTTATTGTTTATACTTTTTGGTACTTTATTCTAAATCGACAAAAATTATTATGTGGCTTCGTAGATTCTCAAAAAATATTTTTTGAAAAGTATCTTTTTTTATAAAACAGATTTTCTTAACTATAAAAATTCCTAAATTGTTTGAGAAATTTGGAAAATCCATAATTTCAAGGCGATAATGTATTTTTTTATTTTTAAGTTGCAAATTGAAAGTGTTCAGTAGAGCAATATTTTTTTGGAAATGCCAATTAATTGTGAATACGGGAACACTCCAAAAAAATATTTGTTCATTAGGTCCCAATCAGAGATGGAAAATCTCGACATCAATATAATTTGTTGAATAAATTTGTGTCGAAAAAATGTTGCCCATAAAATGACTTTTTGTTCATCAATGGAAAATCATTTAAAATAGATTCGTAGTTTTGAACTGACTTTTAAAAGAAATTTTAAATTTATTACTGATCAAGTTTTGTTTATAAAACCAGTTTTTTATTCTTCTGCTAAACAAAAACTCAAAATTACGAAATTTCAAAGAGTTTTTGATGCAGCACATCGATGTGCTCCATTGGAGTGCTATTCCTTAAATAGATATGCGGTACTAAAAATCATATTTTGCATATTTCAAACTTTTGTAATATTTATTCGTAATTCTACTCTATCTTTCAAATTTATGAGACCTAAAATAATCATACAATATCAAAAATGTTACGGTCTTTCAAATGTATTTACTTCGTACAACCAGTCTTTGAATATATTTTAAATAAAAATCATCGCATTTTATAAATTTGATTATAATCTCGATGTGTGATTAAATTTTTCCATTCAGGGAATTAAGCAATATAGATATAGGAAACATTTAAAAATTAATAGTTCAAACAATTTTTTCGTATTAACTCCCTTCTGTATTCTTTATAAGTTTCTTCAGATCTAGGAATATCTGTGTAATACATCATTATGCTCGAGTGTTTGTATTCACTTACCCAGTAAACATTTTCATTAGATTTCTCAGACAAAGTACTGTCCGTTATTATTCTATGTGACATTAAAGATCGATGCAACTGCTGGATGTGAGAAAAAATTCTGTCAAACTTCAAGTTGGCAGGACGTGTTCGTGAATTAAAATCTATTTTTATTTTGATAGCGTTAATTCTTATGCTCTTATTTTGAGACACTCATTCCAATTGTTTAGTGTCCAATGACTGTTACTTATCATTTGCATTACTTGGGCGTATTCATATAATTCTATATTTATTATCTGTTACGTAATTGTAAAATGATAATTGCTTCTGAGAGAAATCTTAATTAACAATAAATTATTGGAATTGTTATTTCGAAATAGTTTTACTGATATTCTTTATAAGTACTTTCATTAAATATTAAGTTGAAATGCTATTGTGCTATATATTTTAACTCATTACATTAATTGTCTGATAAAGTTTACTAGTTTACAAGAAAATATTCATTGGGTATAAATATTGGAAGTGAATAGTATAAGTTAAAATAAACCAGTTTTTGGCTTTCAATTCTTGCTTGTAAACAACTAACGTTCTACAGATGCAATACATTGTTAGTTGCCTTAAAGCCATTTTATTTATTTATTTATTTATTTTTAGAATACATAAAAACGCATTGCACAAATGACCATAGACAGAAAATTGAAAAAAAAACATACAATTTCAACGAATTATCTAAATGATGTGGATAGAGTGAAATAAAAACAAACGACCTTGTAGACGAACGTTTACATTATTATTTGGCCGATCCTTAAAATACAATTTAGCAGAAATCTCAAAGACTTTGGCAACACACATTATGCATTTAATATATGTACATTAGGGGTATTCTATTTTTTAACCTATGTTTTACATGCCCATTCACGATGAGAAACATTGAAAAAATGTTAACTGCGTTTTTAGTTTTTTATTTCATTCAAAAAAGTTCACGCACCAAACGATTTTAAAATTTACATGCGCATATACACACAAACATGTGCATTTGCATTGGCAATGTATAGCTGTTGACCGCTTTTGCTATTTGTTTTCGTTTGCTTTCTAGTTATTATTCTTATTTTGTTTTGTTGTGTTATAATTTTTTTTGAAAGTAGTGGTAAAAATTTACCGCTATTTTGCAGTCAGAACTAAGTACTCCTCTGCTTCCATCTGAAAAGGAAACAAATATTCAGCAATCAAAAATTGTTTTACTTAAACCAGTGACAGTACAAAACAAAAGTAATATAAATTCAAGTGTATCTGAGATAGTGAATTGTATCACCCTGAACCACCTGCAAAAAGACTTAGAAAATCCAAGTGTCAAACAAGGGTCGCAGTAGACATGATAGAGGAAACAAGTTTGAGTAGCAGGAAAGCAACTAAAGTATGTGAAGCATTAGTGAAATCAGGCATTGCTATTCCAGCACCCACACAATCTGCCGTATATAAAGCCTCAATGAAATCAGCCGAGCGATTGGATATGACAACGTTACAAAAAGAGAATTTGTGTCTTCAATTTGACGGGAGAAAGTTTGGAAAAAGGAAGTGCAGGTAGTGGTATTGTCAAATGAAACTAAAGAAGTGCGAGTAGCGGTAATGGTGCTTGAGAATGGAAAAAGTGTCACAATATTTGAACATAACGTTTTTCCGTTCATTAACTTTCGAGTTTTACCATCGCTCAGTAACGCCCTTTGGAACTCCAGAGCTATTCTTGCATTGCTCACATTTATACTTCTTCCCAATCACAGAGAAAAACGTTTACCACTTTGTCAATTTATATGCAGTGCATGGTACGAAGTATGGTTTTCCGACCAACGTTTTCGCAACAATATTTTTGAATGCTTGGAAGAATCTGTGAAGCCGTTCAAAACTGCACACCAATGTTTAAATAGACACTGGGTGAAGGAAGATTCAGCCATTCCAAATTTAAAACGGACTAATATATCGAGCCATAACCGCCGAAAAAATGTATCCCACAAACTCAAACTTTTACAGGGGAAGGTTTTATTTAAATAAAATCAGTTTGAATAAAGCCATTAATTTAAAATTTATAATGTAAATATTGTTTTGTGTAATACATTTAATTTTAATAATTTTAAATGATGTTGAACAATCGATTTCGATAAAAAAACAACAATCGATTATGGTGTGGGATACATTATTTTGGCGGTAATGGCTCGATATGTGCCGAACGAGCCATTAAAGAAGTGAAAGATTTATATTCGTTTTGTAAAAATGGAAGAAATTTGAATTTGAAATTTATTTCTTCTAATGTCAAATTAAATAATTAAAAATATTTCCAATGTAAGAATTTTTTAATTTTCGTTTTCAAGTATAACAAAACAAAACAAAAGCAAACGAAAACAAATAGCAAAAGTGGTTAACAGCTATACATTGCCAATGCAAATGTACATGTTTGTGTGTATATGCGCATGTAAATTTTAAAATCGTTTGGTGCGTGAACTTTTTTGAATGAAATAAAAAACTAAAAACGCACTTATGATTTTTTTAATGTTTCTCATCGTGTACAGCCATGTAAATTTAAAAAACAAAAAAAAAATCATAATAGAATACCCCTAATGTACATACATACATACAATTAATCAAATGTACATATGTGAATATATTTGATATGGAAATCGGGTCAGTAATTTTAAAATTGTTTTCACAATTTACACTTTTTATATTCCGGATTACAAATTAAAATATTAAATCATATTCTACTACGATATATTAAATTAGCATGAAATCCATATATGTACTCGTATACATACATATCGTCACCTAAAATATCCAAAGACGTAACCCTCATTATCAAAAAACGATATAAAATGAAAGCTGTTAATTGAAAACCGCGAAAATCAGTAAAATTTTAATATTTTGTTTTTAAATAATGATTAACTTTGTTATGAAACAAAAGGGGGGAAACCGGCTGATTTTTTTTTTTAAATTTGAAAGAAAATCTTCAACAGACTATATATTTTTCAACACTTGGACCAGGTCGGGTTAAAAAGGGGAAAACCGGTAAACCCAAACGGCTAAACCAATTTTATTAAAATTTGTAACGTAGGTAGATCAATGTCAATAGGAAATATGGGTTTTCAAACTCGGACCCAGATAACAAGACCACACCCAAACGGCTAAACCAATTTTGTTGAAATGTGAACCGAAGATAGATCTATTTCAAGACGTGGACCAGGAAGTGATAAATCGGGTAAACAAATTTTATAGAAGGGACAAAAATAGAAAACTTCAAAATTTTTCTCTGAAATTATGACTGTATTTGTTTGAATAACGTGACCATACGTCCCGTTTTTAGCTACTTTGTCCTGTTGTCACCGACAACAACTCGGGGACGCAAAATTGGCCCGGTTTTAGAAATTCGATAAAAGAAATATTTGATTTGTTCAAAAATGTAAGAACAAATTTTAAAATTCGTCAAAGATAGTTCTTTTAATATACAGGGTTTTCCAATAAGGACTTGACAACTTTTTTTTTTAAATAAAACGCAAACCGTTTGAGATGTGCTGTGTGGCTTGTGGCACCGTCTTGTTGAAACCACATGTCATCCAAGTCCATGTGTTCCAATTCGGGCCAAAAATAATCGCTAATCATTGCGCGATAACGATCGCCATTCACAGTAACGTGACGATCGTTATTGTCGACGAAAAAATATGGCCCAATGACGCCGCCGGCATGCAAAGCGCACCAAACAGTAATTTTTTGTGGATGAAGTGGTGATTCGTGAAGCACATGTGGATTTTCAGCAGACCAATAACGCATATTTTGCTTATTGACGAACCCATTGAGCCAAAAATGAGCTTCGTCACTGAAGATGATTTTGCGATGAAATTCATCATCTTGGTGCATCTTCTCCAGAGCCCAATCGGAGAACGTACGTCGACTCAAATGGTCCATCGGCTTCAATTCTTGAGTCAGCTTAATCTTGTATGGGTGTAAACCCAGATCCTTACGCAAAATTCGCCATAAAGTGGTCTTGGGGATGCCCAGTTCTTGAGAACGCCGCGGAATCGACTGATTTGAATCGTTTGCTACGGACGCCTGAACGGCAGCGATATTTTCGGAACTTCGACCAGGCCGTTGTCTCACTGGCACGACAGCATCACACAATGAATATGTAGACTCAAATTTTTGCACTAAACTTGTTATTGCTTGTCTACTAGGGCGAGAATTACGACCGAAAATTGGAGTTAACGCTCTTAAAGTTGCGGTCACCGACTCCGAATTTCGGTAGTACATTTTTATAATTTCCAAACGTTGTTCCTTCGTGTACTTTACCATAACGAAAATGTTAAGTTTACTGAAAAAAAGAAAGCAACAATTAGATGATCAGTGAAATAGTGCGTTCACAATTTAAATTCAGAGTTGGCAAGTAGCTATTGCAAAATGCTATGCATTAAAAATAGAAAGAGCTAAAGGCCTATGATGCCATTGCTCCTTAAAGGTGTTAACATATAATTTATAATTATTTGATAACAAACTATAAATAAATAAATAAATAAATAAATATATGAATGCATGCATGTATGTACAAAGATCTAGAAAAACTTAATTGGGCAAATTTAATAGAAGTACCACAGTGGGAAGATGTTAAAAAAAGTTGTAGATATATTGATCGAAAAAGAACATATCGATTGCAATAAAGATACGGAAGTATTCGATGAATATTCACTCGTATCTAAATAAGTAACATCGCAGAAAATTGATGAATGAAATCAACAAAATCTTTCTACGGAAAATCGTTGGGTGAAAGTATTTAAAGATTTTAAAAGCAATTAACAAAATCATAAACATTTTTCTTATCTATGCTTTTTTATTTCATATAACCGAACCCATCAGAATTATTCGATGTCCCGTTTTCAGATAAAAACAAATATGGTCACTTTATTTATGAAGCAACATAATTTTTATTTTAGCTTTCTGCAGTCACAAAGTTCTTCAGGGGTTAAAAACGGATAAGAAGTGGAATTTTGTGTTGAATCTTAATAAGTGATGTACTCGTACAAACTCACACCTTTAAATATAAAGACAAACAAAATTATTAAAAACATACATTTGGGAAATTTAAACTAAAGAAGTAAAAATGGGTAAATGGGTTTTTTAAGACAACGAAATTTGTGTTGTAGCTTTATGCAATCACAAGAATATATATTTGAAAAGTTATTTCTTCATAATACGTCATTTAACTAGTAAAAACGGTTAAAAATAGGAATTTTGTATTTCTTTGAAATGATTCATCAAGAGACTTACAGTTTTAAAAAAGGATTCTTATAATGAAATATAAGTTACTAAATATATGCTATTTGGTAAATCCAAAAAAAAAAGAATAAACATTGTATAGTTGGTACTTTTGTATACTTTGTTCTAAACTGATAAATATTGTTTTTCGACTTTTTAGATTCACTCAAATATTTATTTGCACAGCATTTTCCCATGAAACGACAGTTAGGCAGTAATCAAGGATAATTAAAGAAATTTGTTTGTCCTTTTAAACTAAAATTTTTCAAATACCCTTTTTTAAAAAAGGGTATTTTTGGACGCTTTTTCTATTTCTTTTGGTGCAGTTTTGGAAGAAGTCCAAAAAGTAAATTAAGCTTTCGAGTCAGCCAATGCGGACCATGTCAAGCTTTACAGCGATTTGTATTAACTGATTAAAAGTTTTACAAACTTTGATTATCTAGAAGGTAATTTAGATGAAAGCGCTATCATTTCGAAAAGTCTTGCAGAGATTATAATATAATTGAACAATTTAATAGAATTTACAAAATATCACGTACTCGAACTAAGATGTAGACTTGCTTCAAATTTTATATTGCTTCAAAAATATCGTTATTTAGTGTTGACAATATTTTTAAAAATAGCGAAGCGGATATTATTGATTTCTTACAAAACTTCATTGATGATTCGTCTCTAATAAATAAAATAGAAATTTCCCTAAAGAATCTAATGTTGTAAATATGGAAAAATATTGAAAGAACTGATTAATTGTCTACAATTTTAAAAATTATTTGGGAGAAAATCCTTTTCATGAACTAGCTGAGTTTGTTATTCGTATACTTTCTTTTCCTTACTCAAATGCCGAAGTCGAAAGAACGTTTAGTTTAATCAAGTGTTTACTTAAAAATTAATGCAAATCAAACTTATAAAAGGTCTGAATATTTCATTAAATCTGTTTTCTGGCCCGATGATGATGATTATAAAACAGATGTATTTGAAAATTAAATTGTTTTTCTATAAAACTTTATATTTTGTTTTTTATGAATTGTTATTTTATTTTAATTTTTTGTTTACTCCTGGTAACTAACTGAATTGATAATAAAATTAATTATTTATTTAACCTTTTTGATATTCTAAGTTTCTTTTTTTTACCCTTTGTTTTATGGCCAATTTTAGTCTTTTTTTAGGTGTTATTTGCAAAGCAAAACAACACGATACCAAAATGTTTGTTAAATTTTTTTTGGCGCTTTTTACCCTTTTTTTTGTAATTTTTTACCCTTTTTACCCGTTTTTACTATATAGTTGACGCGTTTCTTTATTTTTAAATATTTTTTTGTATTTTGTGCTGAATTCCAAAATTTATGTTGTTTCTGCAAATAGAAAAAAATTTATTAGGAAAGTTCTTTTTCGATAGTAATTCTTCAAGATTTTCAGATATGTAGATATCAATATAGGGATCGAAAAATGGAACTATCTGCGTTCCACATTTCAACAAAATTGCTTTTGCCAAGTTTTGAAATGGATCTACCTAGGTTTCACATTTCAATAAAATCGGTTTAGCTGTTTGGGTTCGCCGGCTTTTCCATGATTGCGGAACAAACAAACAAACAAACATATGTACTTACAAATACATTTATTTATGGATATATTAGAAAATACGATGATACCATTCTCTGAAAACAATTTACCACTTCTATGGAATTTTATGTCCGACAATAACCCCAAATACACTTCAGGACTTGTTCAGCGTTATTTAAAGGAACAAAACATCAATGTTTTAAAACGGCCAGCACAGTCCCCTGAACTCTATTGAATTGTGAACTTGAGGAACAAGTTGAGAAAAGTTTGGAAGGGGAAAACAGCAAATATTTAGAGGAATTGTGGGTAAACATTGAGGCGGCCTGAAAAGCTATACCCATCTCACTTTGCACGCATTTGGTCGAAAGTATGACAAACAGATGTCTTCATGTGATAACAAATAAGGGATATCCGACAAAATATTAAATGTAAATTAATAATTATTTGACGGAAATTGAAATAAGAAAACAGTACTGAATGTTTTAATTATTTGCCTAATCGAACAGATGTTGTTTAAAAATCTAGTCTAACTGATTTTAACAGTAATTTTAAGTAAGTAATTGCGTGGCAGTCAACCATGGCAATTTTTAAAAACTGGCCAAAAATGTCAATTTGATTTTTTCACATTATATTACTAAAAACTCTATTCATAGAATAGATTCTTGATCATAGATATCATCAAAAACAAAAATGATGTTTTTTTTAGGAGAAAAAGAACCTACGATTTATCTCCTAGTTGGCTTCTTGTATCAGTTGTTATTATTTATTATAATTACCATAATTTTATTATTATGTATTTGATTTCTTTTTAGTTTTATAAACATTCTCTAATTATTGTTATACTTATCAAGAACCCAATATGGATAAAAAAAAAGTCGCTGATTCAAATTAATAAGTGTTCAGTTCCCGCAAGCCAACACTGACTTTTTGTTCTTTTCCCAGAAGCCATATATCGATACTAGCACTGAAATAGTTGGATTCGGTTTTATTCGTAGCTAGACAAAAATGGCAGGTTTAGTGTGTGCGAGATAACTCGTAGTTGGCACCAATCTACGAATTATCTCGTAATTGGCAGTCAATGTGTTAAATATTTTCTTTTATCAAACAGTTTTATTAAGAATAATTGGATGGATATCTTTTCAGGTCTGCAAAAAATCAGCATTTAAATAAAATTTTATATTTGGATATATTATATTTCCTAATCTGGAATTTTACGAAAAACCCGAAATTCGGTTTTCTAAAAAAGTCGGCTTTTTGAATACTTTAGTGTTAGGGGTAACAATGGGTAAATATAGGAAGTTTGTGTTTATTTTTAATACATGTTCTGCAGACTTTAAAATTTAAAGTTTAAATTTTAAATATCGATATATAAAAACAACTCATTACTTAACTCAACCTAAAGGGTAAATATTTGTGTTTTAGGACATTTTGTATTTGTTGTTTTAAGGCAAATAAATTTGTGTATGTATGTATTTCATAAGTAATTTATTCATTTAAAATATTTCTTTTAAAGATTTTATCAAACTACTGCAGTTTGATTTTGGCATATACGTAAATGCTCCGTATAAAATTTTGAGAGAGATTTATATGTAAGTGTTAAAATGATTTTCGGAAGAGGGCTTTATAGTTATGTGAAATATTGTCTGTCAAACATAAACCGAATTAAAACTGCAGTTTCTCTTTTTACTATAAAAAATAAATAATGTATACAAAATTGCATGTATTTAGATATTATCTGCAATATATTTAAAAAAAATTGGTTTAAAAATTTCAAAATTTTATGAAGGTTGTCTGACATCTATAAATCTGGTTATTTTTCTGATTTTCAATACCAAACTGTTTAACAAAATACAGTAGTTTTCTGGAAATTCTGTAAAGTTTAGTTATGTTTTTTGGACGTAAGAGTGTTTTACATGGACGGACAGACAGGCGGGCATAGCTCAGACTTAGAATTTCATAAGAATGAAGAATATATGTATACGATATTTGTATACTTTGTTGGGTCTCAGATGAATATTATCAAAGTTTGACACGGAATGAAAAACGCATTTACCACTTGTGGTGGTGAAGGGTATAAACACAGTAATAATTAAAATAAAAATGGTATTACCATTTCGTTAAACCTTATATTTTGATGATGACATGACATTTAAATTTCAGAAAGTTTTATTGAAAAACTCTCAATATATTGTCTGTATAAGTGATATTATTAAAAGAAAGTTAAATAAAGTTTTTCAATCACTATAAATGAGTCTTCTAATAGTTCTATATTCAAATATAGAAATGTACTGCAGTAATTTAAAAAAAATTGTACATGAGTTTGAAAATTGTAGAGTTCAGAGTGGCGAAATATTGAGAAAATCGAAATTTGCCCTTTACTGATTGCTATCTTAGAAGAAAGTATTGAAAGTGATTGCAAATAAAATACCTTTGGAATGAAAAATTTTAAATATAGTAGGAAACTTTTGGAAACACGATGATAAAACATATTAATTCATCGAATTTAAATATACAGGAAAACACAATAAGTAATAGAAAAGGAATCATAATGACCACTTGGTTTCTTTATACACCGGTTCTTAATTGAACCAGTGACATATTTATAACCTAACCCAAAATGGTGGTGAATGAGATGTTGAATATGTTGAAGAATGTTGTATTGCGGATAACGTTGAAAGAGACAAAGTATATAGTAATTATAAAAATCTACATAAGGGATATCATTAAAGATAGCTTTAGACGATATTACTTTACTCGTATGTACGACTTATTTAAATATTTTAAATTATTCGAATAAATCAATTAATTTTAAATATGTGATCGAATTATTCGAACAAGTTAAAATTTCTTATTCGAATTATACGTTTTATTCGAACAAACGAAAAATCATTTAATTTGTACCCTAGTACATATGCATTGTCGCCCCGCCAACAAAAATAACTGTTTGTGATTTTTTAAAATATGATTTATTCGAAAATAAAGCTAGATTTACACGATTTAAATTTTCTTCAAAATTTATTTATAAAATAGTTATTAATAGTTATTAAATAAATAAATTTTGAAGAAATTTCGCTGTTTACACGAGGTTAAAGCATTTTGAAGAGCAATTTTGAAGAAAATTTCAATCGTGTAAATCTAGCTTAAGTCCATCTAGTTTCAAATATTTCGGTATAATGAGTTCTGAAGTTAATAAAGAGATTTTTTGTGTAACTTCATATGTCTCTCAAGCTAAAAATAATCACATACACATAAGAAATAAATTAACCAGTCTGAATATTAGCTATGCAATTTTTAAATTATATATTTTATATTACGAGTATATATGTATACATATAGTATTGATCATACGTATGTACGAGTATGTATGTACTTATGTACTAAATTATGTACATATGTATATAAAATCTTAACCGACGACCTACTACATCAGGCATCTTTATTGCTGTCTACACGCCAACATGGCTTCTGTAAACATCGTTCCACAACAACCAATTTTATTGAACTCATCACTCTGAAATGATTGTTTAATAAACAATATGCAAACAGACGTAATAAATACTGATTTCAGTAAAGCACTTGACAAAGTAAACCATAATACAGGGTGGCCCAAAAAAGACTGAAGAATTAAAAATAGTTATATCTTTTTTGTGTTTAATAATTTTTTTTTTTTTTATGTCTTTTGCAGGTTATTTGCTGGTTTTTGGAGATAAATCATGGCTACATATGATGTGCAGAAACGCGTCAAAATCATTGAATTTTTTTTATTCTTCTGGAAGGTCAATTATTACAACTCAACGAAATTATCGTCGTCATTTTAATGTCCGAACAGCACCCAGTGACAACATGATTAGGAACTTAGTCTCCCGTTTGGAGCAACATGGAAGAGTGTCAGATCTTCCAGGAAGAGGAAGAGGTCGATCTGTACGCAATGAAGCAGTTGTGGAGGCTGTACGGCAGAGTCTAAACGAACGTCGTCGGTCTGCTCAATTGGGAATGTCCAGAACATCCCTGCAAAGAATTTTGAAGCGGGATCTTAAAATTCAAATGGTACAGCAACTGCTTCCCCAAGATCATCAGGCACGCCTGCAATATGTTATTCGTTTTAGTCAAATAGCCAGAGAAAATGATAACTTTTTAAACAATCTTATAATGAGCGATGAAGCTCATTTCCACTTAAATGGCTATGTTAACAAACAAAATTGTAGATTTTGGGGCACTCACAATCCTAGGGCATTACTTCAGCGTGAATTACACCCCGCCAGATGTACTGTTTGGTGCGGTGTTATGGCTGATAAAATTATCGGTCCATATTTTTTCGAAGATGTGGATGGTCAACCAGAAACGGTTAACGGGGCTCTGTATAGGACTATGATAGAAAAGTTTTTGCGTCCACATGTTGAGAATAATCAAAACATATGGTTCCAGCAAGATGGAGCAACTGCGCATACAGCAAGAGCGACAATGGAACTTCTTCATAACATTTTTGGTGAACGAATAATTTCCAGAAATTGTGATTTTGCTCGGCCTCCACGTTCACCAGATTTGACTGCTCCAGATTTTTGTTTGTGGGGCTATTTGAAAGGAGTTGTGTATATCAATACACCCCAAACAATTCAAGAGCTTAAGCAGAACATTCAAGCAGAAATAAGGAACTTGGAACCAGAAACTCTACGGGCAGTAGTGGAAAATGCGGTTAAAAGAGCCAATTTTTGTTTGAGAGATGTTATATTTCACACTTAGATGTAAAAAATTTCCATGAGTTAAATATTTAAAAACATAAAAAAAATAATAAAAAATAAAAACAAAAAAAATACAGTTATTTTTAATCCTTCAGTCTTTTTTTGGCCACCCTGTATATTGCTATATAAATAATCACAAATGGGTTTTAGTTTTGGAGCTTTAAAGCAAGTAAAATTCAGAGACGCTACTTCTAAAGTCATTGGTGTCACCTCTGGTGTTCTCCAGGGGAGTCATTTGGGTCCAATACTATTTACGCTATTTATGATCTTTCCAAAGTACTAATTTACGCTGATGACGTAAACATTCTGAATACTTTGGTAAATACTAATATTGATAAACTTTCTCAATGGTGTAAAATAAACTTAATGGATTTAAATATCAAAAAGTGTAAGCAACTGCAATTTTTCAGAATTGAGAAATTTGACTCCAACTATTTTATAAATGGAACAACTTTGGAAAAAGTGCAAAATATTATAGATCTTGGAATATTGTTAGATCACAAACTTGACTCTTGTGATCACATCGCGCTAACTATTAATAAAGCAAATGGTGTTGTTGGATATATGAAACGATGGTCCAAGGAATTTTCCGACCCATACATCACAAAACAACTATATACAACATTGGTTCGTCCCATTCTTCAATACGGAGCAATTATTTGGTATCCTTGCTATAATATTTATATTAATAGTATTGAATCTGTACAAAAGCAATTTTTAATATTTTGTTTACGAAGCCTTGGATGGAATTCACTCGTGTTACCGTCATATGAGAGTAGACTCTATCTAATTAAGTTATCTACCCTAAGAAGTCGTCGAACAATGTTGGGTTAATTCGTGCTGATGTTAATTCCGAGTTTCTGCTTGGTAAAATTAATTTTAATGTACCAAATATCCCAACACGCAACTTTAAATTATTGAGAATAATGTACTACAGATCCGTTTATGCCAACAACGACCCTTTTCGCCGTATATGTGAAAACTTTAACAAATGTTACCATATTATAGATGTGTATATCCGAAAGTAACGATATTGTGATATTTGTTTTTAATGTATTTGTATTAATTCATGTGTCTGAAAGGATTTATATTAATCTATAGACGAAATAAATAAATAAATAAATAAATAAAATAAAAAAATATGTATTATTACAAATGCATATTTGCACATTTGGAAGCATAGTATATTCTCATAATCGTAGCTTGGAATTCAATTTGAATTCAATATTAACATCCATTGTTAAATATTTATTCTGAATTTGATCGTAGTGACAATAAATCATTCTTTGTTCCTGGGTTAAATGATTATAGAAAATGGTTTGTTTGTTGCTTTCACCCACTTTGCCACTTTTGCTGCAAATGTCTTTTGTTGTTTTGTTTAATTTTACCTCTAAGATTTGTGTGTTTGTATTTGTTTTTAGTTTTCGGTTAATGGTACCAACAACCAGAAATGAAATCATACAAACATACTCCTTGGTTGGCTTCAAGGCATTCATTCGTACTTGTATTAAACACATTTTGTCTCTGCAATTGGATAGGGGTATGCGGGTTGCAATTTTCTATCTAAATATCTACGAGTATATGCATACATACATATGTATGTATGCATGTATAGTGTGGCTATATTTCTATGTGTTGGAGTGGTACTATGCTCCACTCCACTCTAAACTTGTTGTACATGGACAGACCTCTTGAATGGCTGACGGGCTAGTTTGTTGACTCGCTAGCTAAATAACTGGTGATGTGATGTAACAACACTTTTCGCTTATTCGGCTTTGTTAGTTTTTTATTTAATTCTTTTTTTGTTCGTTTGCTGGCAGTTGACCAGATCAGTATGCCGCTGATGCTGATCCCAAAACCATACGATGTTGTTGTTGGCTTTGGTTTTCCTTTTAAAAATGTTGTTGCAAATGTGTGAGTCTTGTTACTCTTTAAACCATCTGTAGCTATTGTAATACTTTCTACCGAAAATGTAGCGCAATTGGGAAAAAAGCAACTATTTTCAATGGAAGTTTCAAACTTACGAACCATGCTGATGCTTAATATTTTTTCGTGGAAAAGTTTAAAAATTTGAGAAATACCGAAGCGTTCGCCACACTAAAATGCTTGTCAAATTTAAATATGTAGATGTTTACTGAATAATATTGCCGGGTGGGTGTCTAAGACGCTAACAGGTCCATGACGAGATAATGGCACAGGAAGGATAACTATAGACGCAACTAGGGGAGATTGCTGTTAGAGCTAGCAAGTGCCTCCGTTAGAGAAACCAAGGCCACGAAGAAGTTGGATTTGTACATCAGTTGCGAGACAATTTCTCGAATCCAAGGAGCCATAGGAGCGCACTACAAGCAGATATATAAAGATATTCGCTTGATATCCGATCCTACTACCTTCTAAGGAGTATTTTGGTAATGGTAATAAGTTAGTTTTTTTTTTTTTTTGAAAACCGGCTTTAGGGTTATTAGAAAAATTGCGCTTTCTAAAAAACCGATTTCGAATAATTTTTGTTTAAGTTGAAATGACTTGTTAACCAGTTTTCCTTTATTTTTACCAGTTTCGGTTGCAAAAAAAAGTATATTCGTGTTCGTGATATATTTTTAGAAATAATATAAATTAATATGTTCTTCGAAGAGCGTATTACTGTGTTTAGATATACAACTTTATTGAGTCAATATTCGGTGTATTGACAATATTATTTTTAGTTTTCAGGCATACGCAATTTTCAGCTTACTCAATAATCATTTGACAACTGGAAAACAATACAAAAACTACTCTATATGGTTGTTGTGTTTCTATGTAAACAAACTTACCTTCACATTGACTTTTCAATGATTTCTTTAGTTTTCTTTTGTTGATATTTGCCATTTTATACAATTTTGTTCACTAAACACAGTTGTGAACAGTGTTGCATTCGAAATCTTACCATATTGTTATAACAATTTCGTACTTATTGCGCAATAATTAATTGAGATTTTATATGTAATATTGAGCTCAATAATGGCGTTAATTGCGATTATCGCAATAAAGTTGCATATCTGAACACAGTATAAGATCTACTAAAGATCCGTGAAATCTATCAAAAGTATTTATAACTAAATTGAAGCCTTTTTGGAGTCATCAAAGGATATCAAAGTATTTATAATAAAATTGCTTTATAAAAAAACTTCTTAATATAACCCGGTACCAAAATGGAAAAATATTGTCAACATCTATAAAAAGCAGGCAAAGTAAGTAAAAAAAGTTATAAAAATTTAATATTTTTTTAACAAAAATTATAAAAGTTCTTAATTATAAAAACCGGTTAACCAATATCAAATAATTCAAGAAAATAAAATATTCAAAACCGGTTGGTTTTTTTTAAGGAAACAGTTAACCGGTGTCCGGTTACGGCTTTTGAATGCTCTTTAACAAGTGGATTACTAAGAATTTATACGAAGTTGTTTTTCGCACATTTCGGATTTCGTTATCGTTCGCTACGATTTAACGAGTATATTAATTTATTTTAGGCATAAATTTAACTCCATTTAGAGGTGTTCAAGTGGAAGTGTATAATACCATTCTGACGATCTAAGTTCTAAGTTTACTACTAGCAAACGATCTAGATGTTATTATAATTATTATGACATTAATTCTGTTAATGTAGAGGCTTTACACAGTTCGACTAAACCACACACACTCTGTTCATTTTGCAGTTGATATTGTTTATTTACATTCATTTAGTGTTGTTTTGGCGGCTGCAGTTAATGTGCCTGTTTTTACTGCTGCTGTTGTTGCCAATGAATGCAACATTTTTCTTCAGTTTTTGGGGAAAACTTAAATGAAAACCAAAGGCGAACACCTGGAACTAGTTGCAAAATTCAACGCTGCATTTCGATTGCAAATAAGTTTCTTTTTCTCATTTTATTCTTTTAGTAAGTAAACGAATACTTTGGCATTACAATGAATATTTGGTGCCAATGAATTATAGTTTGTTGCCACAAATCTATATTTGTGATCTCGGGGTTACACATACTTTGTGTGTGTGTATTTCATATAAACAAACACACATTCATATATTTGATCGATCTGAAATTCAGATTCTGAATGGACAATTCTCTTATTAAATACAATATTAAAATACATATGTACATATGTATGTATATTTTCACTCACATATGTAAATCTACATATCGGATTTGTGGGAGTAATGTATGATTAGCTTGACCCTTAATTGATAAAGTGATGATAATAGAGAAATAAATTTCGTTCTCTAATTATCTAATTATCGTCTAATTATCGTATCAAGTTCCAGAACAAAGTTCAGCAAATGTATGTTTCCATTTAAAAATATCGATTTGATTTTTCAGAAGAAGCAAATTATGGAATTAATTACACTCTTGATTAGAACTGAACTCTGTGGCATTTGGGTTTCTATTTAACATAATTAGTCATGATATATAATAGTTTATATGACAGATTATTTATCATTCAGATCAATGAGTATTATAGAATTATACTAGCTGAAAAATATATCCCATCAAAATTTAATACTTTTTTTGCTCTCATCGTTGTGTTCAAAATCATTTCACAATTTGTTTTAAATTCTTCTATTGTTGCAATTCAATCAGTATATTATACTCATCTGTAACACAAAATCATGCCATGCAAATACAGATCGCAAATCAAGTTTTCAAATCTTCAAAATCTCAAAGGAAGCCAAATAGAAAAGACAAAGCAAAGTAAAATGGAGGCAAAAAAGTTCTAAGGTCATATAACGAGTTTAAGTTGAATCTTGGCAGTAACATTTGTGTTAATACTTACATAAGTACATACAAATAGATACATACGTACACTTGTACTCGTAAATAGCAAATAGGGCTTCCAGTCAAATAATGATAGTTCGATTAATCAAAAGATTTCATACGAATAATTATTTAAATAATTTAACAAATAATTCGAATAATATTTTATGCCAAATAAGCCTTTGGTTTTTAGTGTTTGTGTTAAGTTTTGGGTTTTGGTGTCTTCTGACATATATAGGGTTACCATATTAATTTTGAGAAAAAGAGGACGTCGACCAAAAAAAAAAAAAGCCGGACATTTACCCTTAAAAAGAGGACAACACTCTGTAGCAAAATATTAAAAAAACAACGCCTTAAAATACACAAAACAAATTTAAAATTCTATTTACATATAACAACAAAACAAAACTTAAACAAAATATTAAAAAAAATATATCTTATCAGTCTGATCTCATAACTACTACAACATAAAAACATAACAATTAACAAATTCATTTTAAAACTTCACATGTATTATATATACATTTTTAGTAGAAGTTGTCAAGTTTCATGTATGTTTTTCAGCTTTTTCAATTTGAACCAATATATTATTATCGCATTTTTTTTAAAATATTCATAAAACTCTTGACAATTTATATCAAAATTATATTTGACTTTAATAATATCAGAAATAGTTTCTGTGTTTAATTTGTTTCTTTCTGGTGGCCACTGCATTCAGAACTTTTAGAACTAAGAACTTTGAGAAATATTATAAAACAAAATTCCCAAAGGTTAACACACACATTCAGGGAAAGAATTGACCATTTTAAAATTTGGTATGATTTGGAATTTATAAGAAGATTTCGTCTTTCAAAGAAAAGTGCATCAGCTGTTTTTCCTCCCTCCAATAAATTAGCACTTCTTTTGGCACCTTTTCCAGACATTTCTGGACAAAACTAAAAAAGTCGTTGCCAACAATTAAATTTGGCAATTAATTGGTGTAACTCTAAACGTCAAACACCAATGTTACACGTAGGTAAACAAAATGTTAAAATTACCAAATTCTTTTACCGGTTAGGTAAGGAAAACTAATAGGTATAAACTCTAGTAGTTATCTATTTATTAAAATTACGGGCATAAGACAGGTAGACAAAGGCCAAAAGCCAAAGCCGTTTAAAATTGTGACGGCGCATACTTATATGGCGGCCAAAAAGCATCACACACAATGTGATTACACAAGAAAGCATGTCATGACATCGTGTGTATTTAAAAATAATAATATATCAATGCCAACAATACTTTCGATGCAATAAAACGAAATTATAGATTAAAGTTTTAAAAGTAGGACAAATCCAGGACACTTGCAAAAAAATAAGTAGGACTACCCCGGACGCCCTAAAAAAGAGGACGGTGTCCGGAGAAAAGAGGACGTATGGCAACCCTAGACATATATAGTAAAATTTTATGGCCAACATTTTTGTAGAACAGTTCATCACCGCCCTTCCCCTTTTTCGGGGTGTTTTTTACAATTTCTTAGAATAAAGCCAAAAATGCCGTTATAAGGGGGGAGTTAGAGGGTTAATATGTTCTCAAAAAATATTTGCCATACCATTAGCTACAAAAATGCTGAACATACCCTACACCTAAGACGTAAAGAAAACATAGTTTTATATACCGATATGCTGCAAGAACAGGCCAGAGCTGGGAATTTTTAACCGCTTCTTAAATGAAATTCTGATGTGATCTATCAAAACGCCGACACACGTATATTAATTTTTTTTTTTGGTCTCCTTAACAACAATCAATCGTCGGAACCCCGTAATTTTGGAAAAAGTTTGAAATTGTTCTACAGTGTAATGGGCAATGAAGATTGCTGATGACGCCCTTGGCCGGGTAGAAAAATGGATTCCAATTTGCCAATTGTTCCAGTACGTTACAATAGTATTCTTGAAAATTCGAACTACTAGCCTGAAAAAAAAACTTTTCTCTTAAATCAGCATAGTTTACAAAAAAAAAACGTTTATAATTCTCCTCAGCAAGTTGGGATTGAAAATCAGTAAAATCGGTATTGTAGAACCAATATTATGACCAAAATGTGAGACAACATCCATAAAAATTTTGATATTTTTAAGCATTTTTCTTGCAATTTTTTTAAATTTATTGCAAATATTGCCATGAAATTTTGTACACGTTATTTCTATGATAAAAGAAGTTAGCGTGAGGAAAATAGTAAGTATCGGCCCATGATTTCTCATAGCCCCCATACAAATATATATCTTCCCGAAATATGCCTTAATGATAAATAAATGCCTATAAAATTGGAATAATAATATAAAATTTTGCAAAACTAAGTGTCATGTGAAAACAAATCTAAAACGAAATTTAAAGTTCACATCTAAAATTCACTTAAATATCATCAATTATCAACATTTCAACAATCAACATTTTATACAGATCAGAAATTGTAATCCAGAAATCATACTAAGATGGTTTATACGGCAATAGCTCCCAAATTAGGTGCATTTCACTGGTTTACAGCCAAAAAATACCAAGAACGCCACTTGCCTAGATAAGTTAATTGGGACCTCCTGAACACGAAAAACGCTGTAATTTTTTTTTCTAAGTACCGTTTTTTAGATAACGGTACTTTTGTGTTTTTCCGTGTATGGTCCCATTAAACCCCTTGTGGAGCCCAACCGAAGAGCCCGATCGAGATGAATGGCATATCGTTATCGAATGCCTTTTCCGCCGATATGCTGCAAATTACTATCTTAGTTATGGCAAGCATTTAATGAGTGTTAAGGTCCAGCTCATTTGGAGGCATGGGAAGCATTCCAGGACATCGTTCACAACTTTTTGGAAAACTACAGTAGTCCTGATTACGCAGAGAAGATCGATACATTACTGCAAAAATTCAATGCCATTGGTAAGCGTTGAGTGAAAACATGTATATCAAAAAGGCCGTTATGATTTAAAATTTATTCTTTTTAACCTTTAGGTTCAAATATGACACCTAAATTACACTTCTTATTCAGTCATTTGGATATTTTCCCCACCAACTTGGGCTCCGAAAGTGATGAACAAGGTGAAAGATTTCACCAAGAAATGGAAGAAATCGAGAGACGTTACAAAGGCTGGTGGGACGAACAAATGATGGCGGACTATTGTTGGTTCCTCATTCGCGAAGATCCATCCGAAAAAAACGTAAGAGTTCAAGTCGCTCGCCATTTTAATTTAAATTTTTTGAATTTACGCCGAATATAGTGTGTAAGCAATAAAGATGAAAATATTGTCGTTCCACAAAATCCTTAATAAAAACTATATTTTTCATCCGATTTTTTTCAAATTACGCTTAAAATGTTGGTAATTAAATAAGCTATTTGGATAAAAAATAAAAAATTCCAGATATTAACTGTAACGTAGAAAAAAAATTAAATAAAAAAGAAAAATTTTGAAAAAAACGTAAAAAAATAGGCAAATTTCGAACTTTGAGGTGCCATAACTCAGCTATTTCTTATCAGATAGAAATTTGCAGCATATCGGCGAAAAAGGCATTCGATTACGTTTCCAACGATATGCCATTCATCTCGATCGGGCTCTTCGGTTGGGCTCCACAAGGGTTTGAATGGGACCATACACCGAAAAACACAAAAGTACCGTTATCTAAAAAACGGTACTTAGAAAAAAAAATTACAGCGTTTTTCGTGTTCAGGAGGTCCCAATTAACTTATCTAGGCAAGTGGCGTTCTTGGTATTTTTCCAAATTAAAAATTTGTAAACCAGTGTTTTCGTGTATAACAACCAACCAAACATTTCAACCAAATTACATTTCTGGATACTGGATTTAGAAGCCATTAGTCTATAATTGCTCCACATCTACTATGCCTGCCATAAATCTCCTAGAAATAATGTTATTAAGATCAAATTCAACCAAAAGAAGCCTCACCTTATAATCTTACCCTTTTTTATAGCCTGATTCCTAACTTGTGGTTAATTTCCATATTTTTTAAAATATTAAATTTTATAAATTGTTAAATTACACACAATATTGTTATGAAAATCAGGCAAACCCTGTAAATTATGGTAAGAATTGGAAATAACATCAATTTTAAATGCTCAAAATTAAATAAAATTTCAAAACATTTGAAATAAATTACAGTTGTTCGTTAAATTGTCTTTCAAACAATATGCAAAATGCTAAGCTATTAGTTAAAAAAAAACACCGAATAAGGAGATTAGTTCTATAACCAGGAGATAGTTAGGAGATAGTTCTATAACCAGTATAGTTTTTATACCCTACGCCAACATAGTGGGGAGGGTATATTGGATTTGTGCATATCTTTGTAACGCCCAGAAATATTGGTCCAACACCCACCTACAATTTTATTATGATCGGTCCATAATTAGTCGTAGCTCCCATATAAGGCCCACTTCCGAAAATCACTTTAATGAGCATAACTCACTCATAAATGTTAGTATCCAAATAATATTGAACGCAAATATATTTCATATGTATACAAATACGATACGATTGTGTTCGGTCCATAATAGGTCATGTCTCCCATATAGCGCACATTTCTTAAAAATCTGTTTTATATGTATTATATGGTCGGGCTTGACCGACTATACTTTCTTACTTGTTGTATTCCTCATTATATTTAGGTGGATACCCTTTGATTCGACACAGCCGAATATTGTTTTAATCAATTTTATTATGTATTTTTTCTTCTTCTCTTTCAGATTAGGATTAGGCAATTTTATTTGCGCAAGTATAATTTTCATTTTTATTTTTTTTTTTTGAACTTGCTTTTGTGTACACATTTAAGTAACTTGGTTGCGCAAGTATAATTTTCTTATGCTCGAATTTTCTTAATTTTTTGACGTTTTCTTTAATTTCTGTATTAATTTTTTTGGATTGTTTTACGGTGCGCACTTCTTGCATATATTGCGCCCGTAAATTCTTCCATTGGCGTTTAATTTCTTCTAAGTTTATAGTGTTGTCTGTCTTGTGCATTTCATTTAAAATTTCATTAAAAGTTTCCGCCTTTTTATTGCGGTCTAAATATGTATGAAAATGAACGAACATTAAAAATGCATTCATTTTGTTCCGTTGCGTTTCATTTTGCTTCCATTTTCTCATGATTTTTTTAATTTAATAAAAATTTATTTACAAATAAATATAAAATTTTCTTAACACAAAATTTGATAACACCGCAGAGTATTCTCTGTGACAACATACCGAAGAATAAATAAAAGAGAAATAAATATCACAAGACAAGAATGACAGCAGCAACAAAATTTCCAAGTACAAACAAGTGTGTACTCAAGCCTCGACAATTATTTCCCCTTCAAACCGACCTTTCCTCTCATACCCACAAACACAAGACTTGCGCAAATAAAATTGCCTAATATGAAAGAAGCCTTACTCATAACTTCTCCTATTAACCAATTTTTGTTTTTGATAATTATTCTAGTTTATAAACTGGAACCTGCAATCTGCATTTTAAATCATTCATTATTAAATGATTAATTGTTTCAAATCTATTACAAATAGATTTTGGCACTTACGGGTATTAAAACAATAAAACAAATTAAATGAATTTGAATTAAGACGAGTTTAGTGCACATTGCATTGCCTTTGGTTTAAACATTCAAAGGTAGAAGGAACTATAAATTAAATGAGTGAATTCTTTTTAAAAAAAGTCTTTGAATGAACCTTAACTAATTTTTAGTGGGAATGGTTTATGGAATGATTTTTTTTAAGTTGAATTATGTTGAATTCCAAGCTCTGTCATTAAACTAGTAATTTGTCGAAAGTAAATAAGGACAATAATGTTGGTGCAAGAATGTTGGTGTTCTAAAATGAGTGAATTCTTTTTAAAAAAAGTCTTTGAATGAACCTTAACTAATTTTTAGTGGGAATGGTTTATGGAATGATTTTTTTTAAGTTAAATTAAGTTGAATTCGAAGCTCTGTCATTAAACTAGTAATTTGTCGAAAGTAAATAAGGACAATAATGTTGGTGCAAGAATGTTGGTGTTCTTGTCCTTGTTTCCGTTTCATATTGATTTTCTGTTATTGATATCATCTTTATTCGTTTTATTAAAATGTAGGCAAAGAGTAAAACTTATATTTAAATGTGCATATTGCCTATTCTAATATGTAGTTTTGCCTTTTTCGTTTTTCAATTTCCTTATCGGCATTCTTCGAACACGACTTGTTGACATAATATCGACAGGAAAAGTAAACGTTTTCCGGTGTTCATGCATTTATTGTGAATTCATTCATTGACTCATGTATTTTAGGGTTTTCAAATCGACTGAATAATAACAAAAAAAAAAAAAAAATGAGTTGAAAAACATGTTGGTTTGGCTTTATTCAGGTTAAGAGAACAAATTTTAAAACTATTGTGTAAAACCGATCAATGTAAATAATTATACCTAGCACCACCATACTAATCAACCACCATTAATGTATTTATACCTACTGATCGACTCAATTCGACATTTGCTGATTCGATTTAACAATGTCGAACGAAGCCTATTGAATTTCTTTGAAATCCGTTTATTTTAATTCACTATGAATTAATACCAATAGAAATTATTTACAATTGCAAACATTTGCAATTTACACGAAACAATTCTTTAAGCTTAACAGGACATGTCCGTCTATAATAAAAATAAATATAGATAAATATCTGCATTGTATTTAAAGAAAATAGAAAAAAAAAAAAAAAAACATATGAAAAATTTCGAGGTTGTCTAGAACCTTGGTCTATAACTCGGATCCTACCGGACCGATGTTGCCTTTTTTCAATACCAAACATTTCGGTGAAACAAGGAATATTTGAGAAAAATGTCATTGTTCTAAGTTTTTTTTCGAAGCTCAACAGACCGACAGACGGATGCACACGGCTAAATCGTCAGATAATATTATAAGAACCTTTTTGGTTCTGCGACCAATATTTCAATGTGTTACAAACGGAGTGACAAATTTAATATACCTTCATCTTACTGGTGGTGGGTATAAAAATCCTCGTAGTTAAATTAAAATAATTTTCTTTTTAAACTTCATATAAATTCTCATGCTGCCAAATGATTTTAAAAGATCCTAGATGCCGCATTAAAAACAACACTGATTGTAACATTATTAATACGATGAGTATCTATCTCATAATGCGATTTTAGCAAGTCTAACAATATCCAATGGACATCGCTGAATTAGTTTCATTCAGTGTTTTTTTTTTCCAATGATTTATATTGGTTAAAAGAATATTTAGTGTCATGATGTCTGTGAATATAAATATTTTATGTGTTAAATTTTATCTCGATATAAATACTTTTAAAAGATTTATGCAGCTTAAAATGAATTGCGGAGAGGGTCTTATATGGGAGTTTCGCCTAATTATGGACCGACCATTATAAAATTATATAAATTGTATTTCCACCAGTTTCAATCCCATCCATCCTTGGGTCGAAAAAATATTATGTACCAAATTTTATCGAAATATCTGCAAAATTGCGACCTGGGGCCAAATTACCGCATTCGATATCGAGTAAAATTGATCGTAATTTTCTTATTTGAGATTATGGCATTCGATATCGAGCAAGAAATTTAGTACATTTTATCATAATTTCGATATCGAAATCATTTTTCGATACGATAGCTTATTCGATCACGAATGCGGTAATTTGACCCCTGTACTCTGCGCACAAGCTTTACATCAGTGGTGGCAAAAAAAAAAAAATGAGAATGTTTAGTTGTGTTTAACAAAAGTGAGAGTGTATTGGTAAATATACGCATGGAGAAATGCATTTGTTTTCTTTTGTTTGCGTTGTTGGATTGTTTTCCTATTTTTTTCTTATATATGTTAAATGTTAACTTATTATGTTTTTTTTTCTTTAAGAAAACAGGTACGTAAGTTCCTTTCACATAGTATGTTATCTTAAAAATAAGTTTAAAAATATTATAATTAATTGGTTTTTTAGAGGTTATGTGTGTTGAAATTAAGTAATGAAAGATTTAATAAAAATAATACATATCGTAAATTCAATTCAAATCGTATTTAATGATGATTTAATTTAAAAATTTATGATTTAATAAAAAATAAATATATATAAACGTAAATTTAATTCAAATCGTGTTTAAGTGTTTAAAATTTATTAAATAAAATCTATTTAATTTTAAATCAATTATTTAAAATAGAAATATAATTTATATATATAAGTTGTATTTTAATGTGCTGTTTGAATATTTTACCAGTGCACAGCGGGTCAAATGACTGGTTTTTGAGGCAAAAAATCCAATTTTACAGTGAACTATTTCAAAAAATTGATAATGGCATTTTGTACTACACATTTTCAAATACCCAAAAATAAAAAATCAGAATCAGGCGGCCACCCATGACTTAAAGACAAGCTGTCAAAGTTGAAGTTTTTTTGGTTTGCTTTATTCTCTCATATTCCGCTTTATTGTGCCTGATATTAAAACTATTGTTTAACAAAATATATAATCTGAAACAAAATTTTCTAAAATGGAAAGTATTAATACAGGTACGTTAAAAAAAATTTTATTAATAAGTTTGATAAAAATAATGTTGTAGTTAATATTTTGTTGTGACAAAGTGTGTCGTCTTTTCTGTGTAGTTTTGGTTGTCGACCGTGTGTTTCTTGGATTAGTACTTTGTTTATTGGGACGTATTGTTGGAACACTATACATGTGGAGAAAGGTAATGATGTGTACTTTCATGTGTTTAAATAACCAATTGCCCAAAATTGCGTTAACTTATTTATATTTCACTTTTAAGATTGCGTAACAATAAAAAATAATGATAAATTCAATTTTTGGTTACGAAATAATCGAAATGCTACAACTGTTGTCAACTGGATTTTCACGAAATTTAATAATAGTGTGGATGAAGAACGTATTGCAACAATAAAAAAGAAAATTAACAATTTTTGTGCATATGCTAACCAAAAGTGGAACAAGAATCATAGATGTTTAAAGAGATTTGTAAAATACGAAAGTTTATGGTTATCGAAAGAGACTGAATTTAAATTCTCTGAAAGTGATGTCGGAAACAAAAGAGGTCGTCCTCATGTTGGATACAGCGAGGGAAGTGAGCGGCAAAAACGGAAACTTGCTTCCGAGATATCGTCCGTACAGGGACACGATACCAAATTATTGGTTCATGCTGATTCAATATCAGCTCATGCATCAAAAGCAAATGACTTAAATTTTGTTTTAAAGGAAGTAGCTTCATCACCATCTAGGGCTACTAAAATAAGACAAGTTATAACATGCCATGAAAAAAACCATTACCACTCTCCCCAGAAGAAGCATTATTATTTTTGATAGAGAATAATTTAACAAAGCAACAGTACATAAACATTAGGGAAATGAGCAAATCACGTAACTGTGATAATTATACACATTACCAAAAAATTCGAGAGTGCAAACTGCAATGCCGACCTGAAGGATTAACGGTAACGGAATCATCAGCACAAATTCCCCTGCAGAGCTTAGTTAACCATACTGCAAAAAGAATTTTGTCCTACCAAGAAGAAGTTTTAATGCAAATACCTGAGCTGAATGAAGTTACTTTGGTTTTAAGTTATGTTTTCGACGGTTCCACTGGGCAAAGTTCATTTAAACAAATATTTAGCACCAACGCCCCAGAAAGCTTAGATAACTCGCTATTTGTAACATCAGTTATACCACTGAAAATAATCACGTCTCATTATGCAACAGTTTGGATTAATCGCACACCTCAATCGGTTCGTTTTTGCCGACCACTTAAAATTGAATTTATAAAGGAAACCAAGGAGCATACATTGAAAGAAAAAAACAATTTGGATGTGCAAATAAAAAATCTTGAGCCTTTAGAATATTTTTTGGTAAATGGTAGAAAGATATCTTCTGACCCATTTTTATCCAGTATTTGTATCAAAAACCGCCATTCAGCAAAGAAAAGCTTGCAGCTTCCAAGAGAAGTTATTTCTCTTTTAAAGATTCCTGATATTCCCGAGTATCAATTGCCGACTACGTCACGTGCTATCGCAAATGAAGATTTATCTGATTTCGAAGAGGAGACAGATGTTCTACCCAATTTTAATATAGAGTAAGAAGTTGATGAAACATTGGATAATTTTGATGTAAGGATTTATTATAAAATACTAATTTTTATATAATTAAATGTTCTCTTTTTAGTGGGATTTAATCATGATGGCATTGGCAGATCACATTAGTTTGTAAGTTGAGCTGTAAAGTAGCAAAAAAACTAATTTTATGTTATTAACTAAATTAACTTTATTTATGTATGTTTATAATATCAAAAATAAATATTATTTCTAGCATGAAAGCTGTCATTATCTAAAGGTCTTATTTACTATTAACGCACCCGCCACTAATCATACTCTTCCTGTGACTGCAAGTGGGTGTGTAAATGGGTGACTTAGTGGGTGTATACGTGGGTGTTTAAGTAGGTGAATTAACTAAATTTTTTCCAAAAACTATAACACGCAACAAAAGAAATTTTAAAATCGTATTAATTTCCGGTGACCTTTAACATATCAAACAATAGAAATATTAGAAGTGGGCGTGGTTAGGGCGGATCGGCTTGAAATTTTTACAAACGGCTTAGGTACCCACAGTAGTCATCTGTTCCAAATTTGAAAGGTCTAGGTGCTTCCTGTGATTTATTGCCTCAAAAAACGGTCGTTTGACCCATAGTGCAGTGTACCTATTTCATAAAATTTAATCATAATTTATCAAACAAAGCGACGACAACCTGCCTTTGTTGATGCTGGTAAGCAACTGAGTGAATTTTTTTGTTTGTTCCTCTCTATTTTTTTTTGTTTCGTAAACGTTCGTGCTGTGTGTGTGTGAAACCCGACCAAACTTTGTCGTTTCAACAAGAGTTGGCCGTCACTGCTTTACATGGACACCCAGCCATATGGTCCGACGGACAGACGGACATCGTTAAATCGGCTGAGGAAGTGATTCTGAGTCGATCGGTATACTTTAAGGTGGGTGTTGGACCAGTATTTCTGGGCGTTACAAACATCAGCACAAATCCAATATACCCTCCCCACTATGGTGGTGTAGGGTATAAATAGATATAGATGACAATAATTCAAGGGTCTTTATTAATTTTGTTGTTGTTTTCATATGTTGGGCTTCCTTTCATAATCTAGGTATATACTCGTACATATAGGATCCAATTCCAATTAATTAATGCGAATAGTAAATTTTATTTTATTGCAATTACAGGTTTGTGTTTATTTCTGTGGTACATTACTTATCATTACTGGTATAATTTATGCCCGTTAAAATTAAAACCCTAAAAAATAATCTAATTCACAAAAACATATACATATAAATATAAGTACTCACATTTATTTGGGTACAAGCATACATACATACATATCCATATGCAAATTAGGGCAGACCCAGAAACAAATTTGTCGGTATTCAGCTTTTTTATCGTATCTTTTTCAAAGAAACTAACCATATAATATTAGTACGAAATAGGTTTACCGAACTTCCCAGATAACTTACTGACTGGAGTTTAGGAATTTTATCCAAGCAATTAACGAGAAAAAGTCATAAAACTAAAATATTTTATATTTTTTCTTTCGCATATTAAACCTACTGCTTCTGAATTAGTAAATTATTGAGGATAAAAATAAATGCATTCGTATTTTTAGTATGCAGCACAATGTTAATCTATTGTGGCTACCATGACATTTCCCGACACTTATGACGACATGTTCATCACAAATATATCTGGATAAATCATACATCCAGGAGGACTGTTTTTTTCGAAGCTCAACAGACCGACAGACGAATGGACATGGCTAGATCATCATATAATATTATAAGAACCTATAGTATATAATGAAACCACTTTTCATTTACTGTGTGGAATTGTAATTTTAAGAATTTCTACGTTTCATTCCGAAACACTTTTTCGTTTTATTTTTTCTATAGAAGCAAAATACGAAATTAATTCCACTTCCGAACGGAATTAAATTCTGTGACATGGCATTATGTCATATTTTAGCTGGAAATATCTACTTTTATTTGCATCAATGCAAACAGGAGCTAGCCTTATATACTTATGCAAAAACTAAATAGTATTTGAATGTCGTATTTAGCCGTATAAAATAATATGTATGTATTTAAAATTTGGTACAATCGAACGTTTTCAAACGTTTATTACGTTTAACTATTACAAGAACACAGACATGCCATCAAAATTGGTGGATTTATTACTTTGATAGAATTCAAAGTGTGTAATTGGCAGTATCGAATTTTCACCTTAAAATATACAGTGTCTAAATGAAAGTTTGTTTTTGTTAAAGATTTGTTTTGTTGCCAAATAAGAAATTATGCGCCAAAAAAATGTTTAAAAGAAATTTATACACTTTGAAACAGTCGTATTTAAATGTACATACATCCATACATACATATGTACGTAAAATTCTTCAAAATGTTTGTTATGCCCTACACAATATTTAAATAGTTATTTGTTTGTGATGCCGTTTGCAAATATTGCAGAATTTACATACATTATAGTGTTCCTAATCTGTGTTAAAACTAACTCGTATTGATGAGCTGAATAAAACCAACATCATAAACAAATTGATTAAGGTCTTAAAAATTGCACACTTGCAAGTGAAAGTTAAAATTTTAGAACAATTTGTAAAGAATTGGTTCTGAAAATGATTGTAATTTTTAGCTTATTACTAGAATTTTTTCCGATAAATCTCTTTTAGGCATACATACTCGTATATATTTAATGTATTATGCGTTAAATAAAAGCCTAATATCTTGGATTTACTCTCCCTTTACCTAGAATTATTTTTCTATTATAAAAATTCCATGGCTTAACTGTTGTATAAAATTACTATCCACATGCGCTGCATATATATAACTTTTTTTTATTGTCAAGAACCAATACCACTCCGCCCTAACTTTTTTTTTGACAATAGCCCAATATTGTTCAATTGGCCAAGGCTGGACATAATTAATACATTTAAAATTTTTTGGAATCTGAATCTAAATCGGACCAAAAATTTACTGAATAGTATTTCGCCACAAGTGGTGGATGAGGTTATATACATATATATTTATATATGTGTATAGGTTTGTCTTTCCGTGTGTAAAAATACTCATCTGACAAATATTCATCCTTAATAAATTCTTTTAAGCTATCTATCTGTCTGCCAGTCTCTGTAAAACACTCTCACATCCAAAATAAAATATAAGATTTTCAAAATAAAATTTTACTATTTTATCAGAAAATTTGGTATTGAAAAACCGACCTCCCAAACAAAATGTAAATTATTTCCAAATAGTTTTTCTATTTGGTTTAAATACATTGCAATTATTTGCAAATAATACTACGGAATTTTGTGCACGTAAGAATCGGTTCGTGATATAACCTAATACCATAGACAGACGACAGAGTTAATGCGCATTAAAATCTCACTAATTTGAATTAAGATTTTACCGTGACAGATGACAGTTTCTGCATTTAAACTGCATTTAGGTAACAGCTGTTTGTTTGTAAACAACTGTTTAATTATGAAAAAATTTGTTTGGCATTTGGTGAAAAATCAGTATTTATTTGAAAAAAAAGCTGAAATTACTTTTGCTGAAACTGTTTCATAATGCAAAACTTGTTCATGCACTAGCAACCATCAACCTGAACGTGTTGCTACATGTGGGGACCGCAGTGGGACATTCTGAAATAAGAGAAAGGCAATTGTGCAAATCTATTTTTATTATTTTAATTTTACAATTGTCTTCTTCTTCTTTTAGAATAGTAAACAATTTGATAACATATTATTGATTTTCGACGATGTTGCCATATTGAAATAGCTAAATGCAGTATAAATTCAGTTTGATTTTGTGTATTTACGTCTAACTTAATGCGCATTAAGATGGGATAATTAACGAGTTATTTGAATTAAGACTGTTAATGCAAATTAACTGTGTCGTCTGTCTACGCTATTACCCTCATAAAAATGTTTCTGCATCAGCAGTAGCAGAATTACGCAGCACAACCGCGCAGATTGTGGTTGTGCTGGCATCTGGCACGGACATTGCCTATTCACTTCATCAAGCATTGGATGAATTATTGGTTGTTTTTCGCAGTTGCATTACCACTGTATTGTCAACAAGTTCCTAATATTAACATTTATTTAATAAAATTTCTAATAATTAACAAATGTTTGAATTTTAAGAAACGAAGAGCTTTTGTTTGTAGTGTACGTTACAATTCGTAGAGGTTTATTTAGAACTCCTTTATCAAATCCAGAGACGGTAAAATTTTTGCAAATTACAACAATTATTTTCGCCAGTTTATACTGCAAGAAAGAGTACATTTTCTACGCCACTGTTCTGACGGTAGACACAGAGAGAGGGAAAGACAGGTGTTAAATACATATTTAAAATGTTGCCTGGATACAATAGTTTTAACTGCCAAAGTTTGTTATTTTTATTTAAATCGACATTCGTCAGTTGCAGTATAAACTTGTTGTCCTCTTAAAACGTTTGCGTGCGTCTGCGTCTCATTTTGCGAAAACGTGTTGGAAAATTTGCGATTTTTTAAATTCTCATGAACGCATTCGATTTCCGTGAAATCATTGAACATAAAGTGCATTGGCGACCTTAAACTGAAATTTAACGAAATGAGTGAATAATGAGAGGGAATGCAAAATAATATTGACAATGTTTACATTAATTATAAAATTGCTGTGATAATTTTTTTTTTCTTTGCCACTTGCTTGTTTTATTTTAATATAACAATTTAGGAAGACACAACAAAGACATTGTTCGCTTCAGCGAAATTGGCAACAATATTGTCAACGAGAATAAAGACGACTACGTCCGCGTTTACGATACAATGTACAACAGCGTGATGAAGTGTTTCATGAATTTTAATAACAACTTTTCCCCTGGGGCGCAATTTACAACCTCTCTGAAGTTGTTGCCCAAGAATGACTTTATTGTTACGGTAAAATATTGTTAGTTGTTGCCAGCAAAATACTTTTGGTCTTTTGCTCCTACTCTACTGCCAGAACACTAACCAACACCACTCCCCCCCCAACCCCCACTCCCCTCCAGTTGTGACCACAATCCTCGCTATTGTTGTTTTGTTTGTTGTATTGCGATCGTCATCTTCATTATAATTCTCATTAATAAAACCAACAACGACCAACTTTTCAACTTCAATTGAAATTTTATTTTGAAACTCATCACCTGAATGCCTGAATGGATACTTTCCTTGAAGTACAGCTGAACACGTGGTGTCTAGAAAGTAATAATACAACTGCAATAAGCTATCTAAGTAAGTACGAATATTCTTAAGAATGTTTACAGAACACGACATATGTTTTATGTTTAAACTCCATACATAGTGAATTCATTTAATTTTCGTATCGCACCAAAAAATTTGCAGTGTTTTTTCCTTTAGACACAACACACATGAGGATAAACATATTTATATGCACGCACATCGAAATATAACAAAGTATGAGTTTATATCCGGCTGTACCGAATCTAATATACCCACCAGCGTTGTCAACTTTGAAATTTCAAAACGCACCAAAATGGAGAAAAAAGCGCACCAAATTAAGAATTTCGTTTTTGTTTCAAATATTTATTGAATTAATTTGAAATTTTTTAATATCATAAATTCTATAAAAAACACTTTTTATCAACGATTATTAGTAAAAGTAATAATAGTAAAAAACCTTTTTTTTAATAAATAAAGATAAAATAAGCATTTAACCACTCAAAATTTAACTCACAATATGATATTCTGCAGTACTAATTGGTAAAAAAGAAAATTTCAGTACATATTTGGTACTTTTTTTATTATATATTTTTGTTTTCTAGTTGATTTTTTCCAATAAAATTTGTTAAGATTCCACTGGTACTCTAACCCTGGTTGTTCGTAGACTAAACCATCAGGTTATACAAGAATTTTTATTTACATGTTTGAAATGTTAATTTGACTTTCAAACAAAGATTTTTGAAGAATTTGATTTCATTTATCATACATTCGTATTTAAAATACATTTTTACATCGTATAGATTTCATGAGTTATGAATTATTACAAAGTAGTAAAAATAAAGATTTCATCACATTTTCGAAAAAATTAAGAAACACTCAAACAGGTGTATTTTATTGTAGAAAGATTTTTTCTCACACTGAAACAAAAAGTTGTGTTGAAGTTGCTTTGGTGCCAGCAAAAATTAAAAAGCGCACCAACTAAAGATTTTTTCGCACCAAAAATTAAAAAAAAACACCAAAAATGGTGCGAAACGCACCCAGTTGACAACGCTGATACCCACCACATGCATACTCGTATGTATCAGTAGTGTGAGCAGGGCTGCCAGATGAATTTCGGAAAAAATCGTCAAAATCCCGATAAAAAAGAAAAAAATCGTCATTTCGAATTTTAAAAATCGTCAAAAAATCGGAAAAATAAAAAGTCACTATTTCTAATAGTATTTTGAAATTTTTATTTAAGCCCAAACATAAAAATTCAAGTTTATATAGTCTTTTGTACATTTAATATCAAAATACATACTTTTTAAATAAGAAATCACAAAAAATATAATGCCAAACAGAACTTGTCTAATATTTTTATGTTTTTTCATGCATGTTGATTTACATTAAAAAGTACGAAAATTGATTTAATGTAAATGAAATGGCAAGTTCAAAAGAGACTTAAACAAAAACTAGTGAGCTAAAACTGACGAGTGTGAAACAAGACTACATTATTTTATAAATAAATATCTGAATTTAGCATATTTAATTAATTCAGGTTAAATTACAATGTCAAGACAATTTATTTTATTAAGTTTTAAATATCATTTTGAGTATAGTATTCAATTCATCCATCATATACTAGTACAGGTACTTATTTTCAAAGAATTCCGTATTTTTGTTATTTAAATTTATTTGGAGCAGGAGAAGTTTTTGTAGAAGAATTTCCCCGTGAAAATTCAGAAATTGTTTCCTCTTAAAATTTTAGTTCATGGAATTCAGTATTGATTTTTATGTTTACAGATAAATAAGTAATTTCGACTATCCTGTCTCAATATTATTTGGAATAATTTTACTTGAACTTAACAACAATAATTAAGAAAACACTACTATAACTTAGTTGTGTTTTTGAAATATGACATGTTCTTCTTAAAATTTATAATACTAAATGAGAGAAATCGTTGTTATCTCAAAAAAAGAGAGAATTTGGTAACAAAAACATTAATAAAACTAACAAATGATAGAAATTTTTAATAATTCAGAAAATCGTCACTTTCAATGAAAAAATCGTCAAATCGTCATTTTGCTATTTTTGAAACCAAAAATCGTCAAATTGACGATAAATCGTCAAATCTGGCAGCTATGAGTGTGAGTTATGCATACTTGAAATAAACTTGTGTTACATATTGTATTGAGATCCCTTATATGTTGTGGGACGATCGTCATAAAATATTCTACTCTATGGGCACTGCTACACGTTCAATGAATGCAATATTGATGGATCGCGATCCATATCGCAGAATGAGCTAAAATATGAAATCCAGATCGCGGATCGTGGATCTCGTGATAAATATTGAACGTTTAGCATTTTCATGATATTAAATCATGATACGTCAGTAAAAAGTAACAAATAAAAGAAATAAACAACGAAAAGTAAAACGATTGACAAAAGCAAGCAAAATAGCTAAACAGGCTTTCTTTTGGTTTTCTCGCGACATTGATAAACGACCCGCACAGCACAAAAATAACAGAAATACTGACGCAATAAATATTGAACATGTAGCATACGCTCGTGATCCATCACTACTTTAAAGAGGATCGCGATCCAAATATCACGATATTTATTGAACGTGTAGCAGTGCCCCATTTGAGTCTTATGGTGAATTTCATATATCAATAACGATATATTTTAGAGTTTTTCTTGGGGTATTCCAGTTATTCTCGGAAATGAACCTTATATGACAACTATGGACTGACCTTCACAAAACCCACTAGTACAATTTCTACTTACATACTGATACATAACTGATCGGTACAAATTCCAGTTCGATATCGCTATTTATGAGATATTTACATAGGTTAATGTGTTTTTTGGAGCTGTGGCCAATTATGGTCCGATCACCATAGAGTTGGTTAGTATGATTTATATATACATGTACATGTGTATATAAATGTGTCGAATTTAAACTTGATAGCGATTTTTATAAGAGATTTATGAACATTTAAGTTGTTTTAGGAAGTGGACTTTATATGGGGGATATGGCAAATATGCACCGTTTCAAACAAAATACCGTTTTTTGATTTTTCTTACGTGAAACTAATATTTGCCGAATTTTGTATGGATTAGTTTTACTAAAGATATTTATGTACCATATAGCCATATTCCGGGAAGACATTGTTCTTCTATGTATAATACAAATAAAGTGAGCAAAATTTCATGATTAATATGCCAACATATATATAATTGCGTTCCTTTCTTTGGAAAGGGGATAGATTTAAGATGTAAAGGTGGTGAAAGTATTAGAAGAAAGTTTTTTATATCACAACTCTGCAATTGCGCATTATGTTTGTTTTAGTGCAGCATTGCTGCGTCTCTGGTGGTAAAGTAGGCGCATTATTTTTAAAACTTGATTTTATTTATTTTAATTATTTTAATTTGGTGGCGTTTGAATGCTATACCACCGAAGGAGAGCGCTGTGATAAATATTAGTTATTATGGATAGAAAGAAAATTGATGTTGTTTGAGTGGCAGCGGCTGGGAATCGAACCCGGCCTACAAATACCAACTCATGCTTAGAGATGGGATACCGGGTAAATATCTTTTTTGGGAATTTATAAAATGCATTGCAAATGCTGTATATGTCATCACTGGTTGTCAATAAGCTTAAATGTCATTTCAAATTTCATTTGTTTTAATGTTTTCAACAACTCGTGCGTTGTTAAAAACAAAAAAGCGGATTAATTTATTAAATAAAACTTTACTGAACTAAATAACCATTGTGAAGAAGGTATGTTATTATTAGTGATGCTAGTATTGATGAAGTGTAGCAATAAACTTATATCGCGTTTAGGTATAGCCATAAGGAAGACATAAAAATGGAAAAATATGGAAGCATTTTGCAACAAGTGCAGGCAACACCAAATCAGTGATTTGCAAATATTGTGACAAGGTTTATAAACTGGCAAATGTTAATAAAATGGCAAAACATTTAATTAATTGCGTCAAGTGTCCAGGTATAGTGAAACGACACATCGATAACAGGAATCCAGGTGAACGGACAAGAACTTCATTGGAAAGTTCGACTCAGTTCAGTGATGCTCTAAGCTCATCAAATTCTGGCCAAGCATCAAAATCATGCCCAAAAATGTCTGATGAGCATAAAGAGTACATGCACGAGAAACTGTCCAAGGCAATTATTGTATCTGGTGCTCCATTTGCAATGGTGGAACATCCGCTGTGGATGTAAAGAATTGCAACCTTTATATTAGTTGCCAAACTGAAAGGCAATTTCCAGTAAGTATTTAAGCAAACTTATAACGAAATTTCAAACGATATTACTACGCAACTAAAGTCAGCAAGATATTTGCATCTGCAGTGTGACGGGTGGAGCAACATTCGTAGTGAAGGTGTAATAAATTTTCTAATTTATAAGCCAGAGATTGTTTTTGTTCGCAGTTTGACAACGGAAAGTAACAATCACACTTCTGCTTATCTCGCTGAAGAAATTATGAACGTTATGAAAGAATACGGCGAAGAAAAGTTCGTAGTTTTGACTGGTGATAATGCAAGAAATATACAAGGTGCACTTAAGGAAGTTCAAAATGTATATCCCCATGTAGTACCTCTAAATTGTGTAGCACATTGCCTCAATTTAATAAGTGATGATTTCTTAAAATACTCCACGTTAAATATCTGTTTTTTATTAGTTATTGAGATACATAATAGAAACAATAAAATACAATAAAATTCTTTCGTCAATATTTTCAAAAATCTGCAAAGAAAAAGGATCAGGAGAGCAGTTAAAGCTTCCTGTTAAGACGAGATGGGGCAGCTACGTAACATCTTTAAATAGCTTGATAATCAGTAAAGTTCCACTTCGAGCTTTAGCTGTTCACGGAAAAGTAAACCTAAAAGCTACAACAAAATCATCATTACTATGTGAAGACTTTTGGAATATGTTGAACTTCAATCTAAAACTATTTCAACTGATGGCACAATGAATAACTACTTTAGAATCCAACCAATATAATATTCATCGGGTATATTTTGCTTTTAAGACATTCAAAATAAGCTACGAGTTGCATTTTTAGCAATAACTATAATTGATGATAATGACAAAAAAGAATTATTGTCTTCCTTTGATAACAGGATGAAAATGTCTGTTAAACCAATACATTTGGCAGCTAGTTTCCTTGACCCCAATAGTCAAGGGCACGACTTAACTTTATCCGATTATCTAATTGCGATGCAATTTATTTATGATATGGGTACCAATTTCAATGTAAATGTAATGGTGGATCTAGCAAACTATAAAGCTAGAGAGGATTTGTGGGCTAACAATTTTGTGTGGAGCTGCATACAAAAATATCTCCTTGTACATGGTGGAAAAGTATGCGTGTGACCACAGAACTGACCAGGATAGCGGTTCGTATATTGACTGCTCCATGTACTTCAGCAGCCACTGAACGCTCAATCAGCACTCAAAGTTTTATCCACTCAAAAAAAAAACGAAACAGATTAACTGCAGATAAGGCCGTAAAATTATGTTTTATATCACATAATTTGAATCTCTGCAATAAAGACATACAGCAAAAGGGTGCTTTCCAAAACAATTTACCTGCTGAGGAAGAAATCATGAATTTTGCAAATTCATTTGAAGAAGCACCTTTCACTTCCGCTGGTATTACCCATTCTACATCTCACTCTTCTTTTAGATATTTTCAGAGTGAAACTGATAATGACAATGACAGTGATTTTGATTAATGTAAAGAAATATTGCAACAATAAATGTGTCTATATAATATAGTTGTTATCTTAAGTTGTTATTTTTCTACTGCTCGGGTGCCCCGATAGACTAGACGATAGTGCGCCGGACTATCAGTCTGAGGGTTGCGGGTTCGATTCCCGCCAAAGACTCTGGGTGTTTTCTACAGATAAGCCAAAAAAAGCTTCGCAGTTTGTGTTTGCGAATTATATTAGTATTTTTAATACTATTTATAAAATTTATTATAAAACACACTAAATTATGCATCGCAAAGTGTTTGTTCACCAAATTTTCTACAACATAGTTTATACCCATCTTTTAGATAAATACCTGGGTATTTACCCATTTTTACCCAATTAACCTATTTTGCCGGGTATTTATCAGTTGGGTATTTACCCTCTTCCCATCTCTACTCATGCTTAACGATCAAATGCGCTAACCAATAGTGCTGGCAAAGTATTGAGTAATGGGTACCGAGTACTTGCTCTTTTTTTGGATACTCAATACTCAAAAGTAGTTACTCGAAACTTTCTGAGTTGTATTTTTAAGCAAGTTGAGTGGGCAAAATAGTTCATAAAAATACAGCACTGTATAAAAAGACAACAATCTGTACCTACAAAATTAAACCAACCGCCGAAATAAAGCTGTCTATTATTTCTTAAGTTGTTGTTAACGTTGAATTAAAAGTTAGCTTTACATTTATTTTTGATTTAATAATAAAAGACATACAAAACCAATAATAAATGAATATCTATTTTTATTTTTTGAAGAAACTACTTCAATTTGCAGATAAAAACTATGCGTTACAATTTCAAAAAATCCGTTAAAAGTATCGAGTAGTATTGAGTACCCAAATGAAAAGTATTGAATATTATTGAGTAATGGAAAGTAGTAGAATTTGCCAGCACTACTAACCAATTAACCTACAGCACCCTCAAAATATATATGTATTAGGCCGGGCCAATTTGTATGGAGCCGAAAAAATCGATTAGAGCCGCCCCCTAGGATGATTCTATGAACAATTCTAAGCAACTTTGGTGAAGGAACCATGGGTCTATCTCGATTTTCGAGTCTCCCACTTTTCCACTTTTCAAAACTTGAAAGCAAGAAAGACTTTCAAAAATAACTTATTCCGTTTTTCTTCCACTAAATTGATTTTTTTTTACACATGTTCTTATTTTTTAGGTTGAATTTCTGTTGAAAAAAATAAATATCAATTTTACCGAACATTTTTTCTCGGAAAATAGACGAAAAATATTACAAATATGCATGAAACGCCCTCTGGTGGTGTTCATAGGTAAAATTAAAGATCAAAAATTAATTTCTCGACCCCAAAAACCCCCCATATACACATAAAAAAGATAATATAACGATGAATAAAAAATCGAATTTCGAATCAAAATGATGTTATAGGGAAAAAAATCATCTTTTGAAAAGTGGGAGACTCGAAAATCGAGATAGACCCATGGTTCCTTCACCAAAGTTGCTTAGAATTGTCCACAGAATCATCCTAGGGGGCGGCTCTAATCGACAAAAAATTTGGCCCGCCCTAATATGTATGTATACAGAAATATGGATTATTAGTTCATCAAATCCTCAACCCAAATATTATTGGGCTGAGCACCATGTGCAATATTTAATTTCAAAATTTAATTCTTAAATAAACTTGCTATAGCTTATTTTAAGATATAAAATTAATTCCTTAATGTTTCTAATAACTATTTTATTAACATTATTATTATTGTGTACTCGCCAGAGGTGTAAGATATCAAATGGTCGGGCTTACCCGACTTTACTCTCTTACTTGATTTATATTAAAATATTTTATATCTCAAACAAATTTTAAAATTACGATTTAGAGCAAATTAGAGAAATTTTAATTTTAAATTCTTGTGTCATCAGTCCTGTTCTGTATTAAAAAGATATGCATACATACATACATACATACATACATATAATATTAAATAATGATTTAAACAATATGACAAATATCTAACTATTTATTTTCAAGTATGTCAATTCTTCCGTGACGATTCAAAGTGTTGCTTGTTATTTTTACAACTTTGTCAACAAACTATTTCAGAGTACAAAGAAAAGAACAAAATATATGTATAAATAACTATACGAGTAATAAAAATACTTTTATAGCACACATTCAACTAACTAAAACTAACTAACTAAAATTACTTTCCATTAAAAGTTTTGCATTGTGAATATTGTTGAGATTTTGCTTCATTTTTAGTTGTATAATTTGTGTAATATACATACATACTTCATGTATCCACATCATGAGTGTATTAATATTCATTTGTACATATGTACTTATGTATGTACATGAATTCCAGCAGATGTCGCAAATGAATTGACCTGGGGTCTTTCAATTTGGATTATATTCTGTAGACCCAAACTCTTTAGAGTCATTTGAATATATCAATTTTTTGAATACCCTTTAACATCAAAATTGTTAAAGAAGGTGATTCCGTGTATTGTCCTTATTAAATTCAAAATCCAGTGAGATATCTACATACATATGTATATCAGTTTGAAATTTACACCAACATATTTATAATTGTCCACTTCAATGATAAAAAATATGAGACAATCTTCAAAAATATAATATTCAAAAATTTTTTGGTTTAAATATACAGTCACACAGATAATTGTACGTACCCCTTCCAAATTCTTTCATTTTCCAAAAATTGCCGATAAAAGTAAAAAAAAAAAAAATTTAATAAACACAAATATCTATTTTATTATTGAAATTTAAAATTAAATACGTCAATTATTTCAAAAAAACTCAAAGCCTATTTCATAGCAAAGATAATTATACATAAATACTTTAAAAAATAATTTCAAATACATATATATTATTTTATTAGTATTTTTGGACCTCCTTTTGCCTCAATCTCTGCACTGAATGTTTTTGTAGTTGGTTTTTTTCAGTGTGTGCAAATGCAAGCAAAAATATCGATCAGAAATCCATATATACATATTCATATAGATAGACTCTTGACCTGGTCTCGCCATATTGAAGCGAAAATAACGGCTATGAAACTTAAAGCAGCTCAACTGCATTGGCTTCTCGGTCGAAACTTAAACTTGTCTTTAGACAACAAAATTCTCCTATACAAGTCCATCATAAAATCAATATGGGCATATGGCATTCAATTATGGGGTACTGCATGCGCATCTAACATCCAAAAGCTTCAAAGAAGACAATCTAGAATATTACGACAAATTGTCTGCACTCTATGGTATATACGTAATGATAATATCCACAGAGATCTTAATGTCCCCACTATCCAGGAGGAAATTAAAAAATATTCAATTAGCTACATCGATAAACTAATGGCCCACCCTAACTACCTCGCTCGGGTCTGCTTCAGTTCGAAGGTCACCAGAGGCTAAAAAGAACCGATACTTTGAGATTCAATAATAAACAAGTAAGAGTTCTATATTCGGCTGTGCCGAATCTTAAATACCCTTCACCTAAGCGTAATAAGAAAAACAGAAACTACACTGGTTATAGGACTAGCATATCCTAATTCTGTGTTTTCTATTCAGTCTTAGTGCAAATTTTATTAGTATTTGATATATTGTTTGAAAGACAATTTTACGACCAACATAATTTACGTTAAATATTTTGAAATGTTGTCTAATTTTCACCATTTTTAATTGATTTAATTACCAATTCTTACCGTAATTTACAGAGTCTGTCTGATGTTCATAATAATCTTCAGCGTAATTTAACAAACAGAGTATAAAAAAGGGGTACAATTCGGTTTTAGTGATTTTGCAAAAAAAAAAAAAAAAAAAAAAAAAACACAAAATGAAATAGGGATTTTAGAGGAGATACCAGCAAAAAAAAATTTGTTGGCGGTCACGCCTATTTTCGAAGGGGCGGGCCCGTAAAGTTGAAAATATATAGGCCTATATCTCCGGAACTACTGGGTGCTTGATAATTTGTAATACACTAAATAAAAGGTATTAAAAATACCTTTCCAACGCTATATATCATGATTATAAAATGTGGACCGAATATGGGTTAAATCCGAAAAGAATATTTTTTGACCCGAATTTATTTGTTTTTTGGAAATGGTTCTTATATGGCAGGTATGACAAATTATGGGCCGATCTTCTTAAATTTTGGAACAGTTATTTTCATGCATATGGGGATATTTCACGTAGAATTTCAACGTAATAACGGTATATTTAAGATATATATTAGTATTAACGTGGATTTCGGTAGTGGACCTTATGTGGGGGATATAGTCAAATATGGACCGATATTCTCAAAATCCAGCAGTTAGATTTAGGCATGTATGTAAATGATCCGTGTAAAATTTTGGATTGGTACCCTTATTGATAAGAGATTTATGAGTATTAAAGTGATTTTGGTAAGAGGGCTTTATATGGGGCATACGGTTAAAAATAGACCGAAATTCACAAAATTTTGTGGAATGATTTTTGTATATATTAAAATGATCTGTACAAAGTTTTGAGTCGGCACCGATATTTATACAATATATATAGGGAAAAATGTCTTTTTCAGATGTGGTCCTTGTATGGGAGCTATGACCAGTTCTGGGCCGACTACCATAAAATTTAGTACAACAATTTATTTGCCTATAAAGAGTATTTATGTCAAATTTTAGCCGTTTAACATTATTTATATCTGTTTTATGCGTATTTAAATAAATTTTGGAAGTGGACTTTATATGGGGTCTATGGTCAAAGATGGACCGAACTAAAAAAAATTTCGATTTGCGATTTCTTTTTGCATAAAACTTATTTTTGCTGAATTTTGTCGTGATATTCCAATTTTATAGGCATTTATGTATAATTGAGCAATATTTCGGGAAGATTTTTGTATGGGGGCTATGACCAATTTTGGGCCGACCACCATAAAATTTAGTGCAACAATTTATTTGTCTATAAAGAGTCTTTATGCCAAATTTTAGCCGCTTAGCATTATTCAAATCTGTTTTATACGTATTTAAATGAATTTTGGAAGTGGACTTTATATGGGGTCTATGGTCAAACATGGACCGAACTAAAAAAAATTTCGTTTTGCGATTTCTTTTTGTGTAAAACTTATTTTAGCTGAATTTTGTCTAGATATTCCAATGTTATAGGCATTTATTTATCATTAAGCCATATTTCGGGAATATATATATTTGTATGGGGGCTATGAGAAATCATGGACCGATTCTTACTATTTTCCGCACACTTTCTTCTTTTGTTATACAAACAGACAGACGGGCATGGCTTAATCGACTCCGCTATCTATAAGGATCCAGAATATATGTATTTTATAGAGTCGGAAAATTAATGTGTGGAAATTTCACACGGAATGACAAACTTATATATACCCTTCTCATGAAGGTGAAGGGTATAAAAATAAATTTAAAAAAAAATTCCGTGTGTAACACTGAGCAATATTCATTTGAGACCCAAAAAAATACGAGTATATATATTCTTGATCCTTATGATCCTTATTCCAAGTTTGGTATTGAAAAGCACCAAAATCGGTATAGTAAAACCAGAGTTATGACCAAAATGTGAGACAACCTCCATAAAAATTTGATATTTTTAAAAATTTTTCTTGCAATTTTTTAAATATATTGCAGATATTGCCATGCAATTTTATACACATTGTTTTTATGATAAAAGAAGTGTAAGGAAAATAGGAAAAATCTGTCCATGATTTCTCATAGCCCCCATACAAATATATATATTCCCGAAATATGGCTTAATGATAAATAAATGCCCGCCAAATTGGAATATTAATAAAAACAAAATCGGCAAAAACAAGTGTCATTGAAAATGAAATCGTAAAACGAAATTTTGTTTTGTTCGGTCCATATTTGATCATAGAACCCATATAAAGTCCACTTCCAAAATTCGCAATACGTATAAAACTGGAATAAATAATGTTAAAAGGGTAAAATTCGACACAAACAATTCCTATAGATATATAAATTGTTGTACTAAATTTTATGATGATCGGACCATAATTGGTCTCATCCGAAAAAGTCTATAATCATTATATTTATCTTATAAATATAGATCCCGACTCAAAACTTTATATTGTTCTATGGATTTTAGAAATATTTGGACGTTATCGTATTATTTAGTATGGCAAAAATTGTTAAATATTTTTGAAAGGTCGTTTTCAAATTTCATTTTTAATTTTTAAAAATTTTGTTGTACAAAATTTTGTATTTTATGAGGGAACAAAAATTGTTACAATATCCAATAGTTTTTTTGTACATGCGATTTCAATTTGGCGGAATTCAGGAAAAACAATTTTTTTTGCCGAATTTTGGCAAATAAGCTTCATTTCTGTATTGTTATGAATTTATACTATTTAATAGTTTCCGAAAGTTTTACTCAAAACGGATATCATTAACCGTTAAATCGTAAAGGTCACAGGTAAAATTTCGCTATTTTTGGGGTTTTTAGTGGAAAGAGAGCGAAATGCTTTTACGTTTTTGAGTCGACTTTTATGAAATTTGAGAAAAATGTATCTTATAGTCCAAAATATGCAATAACTGCGCTAAAATTTAAATTAACCCTTAAAGGTACTTGAGGCCAAATTATCCCAAACTTTAAAAATCATATAAAATACTGCGAATTTTAATCATCCTAATATTTTTCAGATCGTATTTCTACAATTTAAGGGTGGGGATGGTCAAAATTCGCAATTTTATTTCTTGGAGCACATTAATGGTAACACAAGACAAAAAGTTATTCAAAGAAGCATAACCACATTTTTTAGTACATATTTGTTTAATGCTATTTGACCTTACAAGTGTTTTGTAAGATCAAACAGCATCAAATAAAATAAAAGTAAATTCTTTTGTGTGACCTTTCTCAAATAAAATAATAAATAAAAGTATTCAAATACATATATCTAACTTAGTGGTTACACAATTTTTGTAAAATTTTTGTCATGTGTGACCCTACCTATAGCTTATACCCCTGACAGACATAGGATTTGTATACCATAATACAAATACTATGGTTTTTGATACTAAATTGCCTTGACAGACATGTCATATAGATAAATTTTCCTTGCTTACATTTGAAAGCTTATTTTTATATGTAAATGTTGGCTGGGTTTTGATCAAAAAAAAAAAAAAAATTATAAGAAATTAAATAAAATATAAATGTCATTAAATGAACTGACAATCGATTTTGTGAGAGGGTTTCCCCAATGTTTATTGAACACAGCTACAGACAACATACTACATTTATACCATGATTATTTTCGTAGTATTGAAACCAGATATAAACCAGCTTGTTTTATGGTTTAATTGTAGTACAAGTTAACACACATGTAGTTTAGTATACTAATATGGTATGCAAATCCTATGCCTGTCTAGGGTATTAAGTTCATTTGAAAATATAGTCCCAGGAATTTTTTAAACGGTTGTAACAAGCGCATTTCACAGCTAAGAATATTACTAAAGAAATTTGAATTCACAATTAGACCTTGCGAATGGACTACAGTATTTATCGCTTATATGCATTTCAAATTTTGCACGACTTTTCGTACTTATAAGCGAGAAATGCATGTATAAAAATCGGTTATATTAATTACGAATAGAAAATTACTCATGTTGGGATGCATATAAACGTTAAATGCAAATAACCGACGTGCATATAAGCGATAAATACTGTATATTAAAATTTGAAAAGTAAATGTCAAAGATTGTTCTTTCGAGCAATAATAAAGATTCAGATATATGTATTTGAACGATTTATATAAAATTCAAAGAGGTCTCAACGACTTACCCTGAACAAAATCTTGTTATTTTTTTTTTTTAAACATAAAGTTTTACTGAAAAAGCAGTCATATAGTTGATAGAAAATTATGCAATTACAAGTAAATTTCTCACTATTTCATCCTCGTATTTGTCCTTCATCAAGTGTAATGGCTCTGTAATATTTAATTTGTTATAATTATTATTATTTAATTAGGGCAAGTCTTAATTCCTTTACGGTCTAAATAAATATACATTTTATTATTTTTTCTCTTTGTCACAAACACAGACATGCATTCACACTTGTAATAATCAAAGTGAATGACCTAATTTTGCTAGTGTATAAGTATGTGCGGCTAACTGGAATTAAAGAAAATTAACGCACAAATACAAATATAATAAAAATAAAAACAAAAACAACATCAACAAACCGCACCGAAAGTAATGAAATTAACTGAAAATGAAATATTTACATACGAGTACACGCAATTTGGTAACAAAGAAATCACGTCAGAATCCACAACAAATCAAACAAGTGAATGTTATATTCAGCTTTGTCGACGTTTTATCACCCTCCACCTAAACTAAGCAGCAGGCAAAAGAACCATTTGCACATTCCAAAATACTCATTCCTATCCCCTTTCTCCAGGCGTTATTGAAGAAGTACTTGACATCTTGTTCTAAAAAAATTCATATGCAATTAATACTGCACTGCCAAAATAGGCTCTAATTAATACATTATTATTTGAGTCTAATCAGGCTGCTATGCAATTGTTCTTATATATTGTATAATATGTTCGGCGACAAACACAAGTAAGAAAGTATAGTCTGTCAAACCCGACCATATAATACCCTACACCGAATATATTGATTGTTTGCAGCTACTATAGATGTAAAAAGTTATGTTGTTATAACTCGGAGGTTATTTGAATTATAAATTTTATCGAACAAATCATTCTCGAGTTACGCTAAGCACTTGATCCAAAATCTTGAACAATAGAGAGAACTCAAAGAAAATATGAAATTTTTTTAAGTTTTTGCAAAAATTTAATGTAAAATAATCGAAATACTTATTTACAAAATGAAAAAATGATATTTCTGCACCTACAAACTTTGAACGAGTTAACGTAGGACATCGTTTTGTGGGGTCTAGGCGTAGAAAATTCCGAAATGTTGCAATTGAGAGCAACTGAGAGAGTAAATTTTATTAATCCAATTTTTTGTAAAATATAAGATTTTTTCTTAATTCAAGTAAAATAACTCTTAGTTTTCGTTTTAAGTTTTATCTTCTAGATTTAAAAACAACTTGGACTTAAGTAACAATTTCTTACTCAATAAATTATAAAAAATGCTTTTGAGACCAACTGAGAAAATTTAAGTAAAATAATTCTTAATATTCGTTTTAAGATTTTTATTCTTGATTTAAGAACAAATTGGACGTAATGTAAGAGTTTTTTTTTTCTCAAATCAAGAATATTATTCTTGTTTTAAGAAAACCTGCTCTTGATTTGTTAAATCAATCCCGATTTGTACTGATTTTAAGTACGAACAAAAAGTACTTGAAAATTCAAGTACGTTTTCAGGCTACAATTGAGAAAAATAAACAAATGTAAGTTGAGAATCCTACTTTTTTCTTTCTGTATACGAGTAAATGTTATTAAAAATTAAAATTACAGCAAAAGTATTTCTCTCTTTTTAATCCTTTCTTGAATTTTACACGCAGTAATACAATACAGTGTATACTCCTATACTGTCAGTGAAATGCAACAAGTATAAATGGATGATAGGCCGTTTATTGATATATTTATAAATATTAATAATATTTATTTGAGTTTCGGGTTAACATTGCAATATGTAATCGTATTTCTAAATTAACTCATTACACATGTGGTGTAGATATTTCCTTAAACTTTAATATTTTTTAATGAGTCATAGAAATTTCAAACACCTTTGTGGTATGCTTTATATTTACATTACATTATTGATATACACCGAAAAAAAATCGACTGAACATTTTAAATAATTTAAAATATTTTATAAAAATTTTTTATTCGAAGGTTTACTTCTAGTTAAACATAATAATTTGAAATTTATTTTTGTATACCTCTGTTATATGTGGTTTTATAAACAATTTTACAATTAGTACTCTTAAGAGGAAAAATTCTCATTCAGTAAATTTAAAATATTCTTACATTTATTTTATAAAATTAAATTATAATTATTTCAAACTATTGAAGAACAATATTTATTCAAACCATCCCCATTGGAGAATAAAAACGTTACATTTTTATTTTCAATATTTAAAATTGTTGTCACACGAATTATAAAAATTTAAGAATTTTTCTTTAGGAATTTTTAAAGATACTGGCGTAAAAGCCGAAATTAGGACAATTCCTCTTATAGTTTTCCATTACATGTCCATGTATTTTATACTGTCATTTAGTTTTAATAAATCGGGATACGTATGTATATGACTTTGAAACGAAAATGGGCCGAAAAAAAGTTTGTACCAAGACGGTGATTGCTTAAATTTATAACAAAATGTTCTAATCTTCTAATGAAATCTTTGGATCTGCTAATAACATCAAACTTTATATGTATATTTACTTAGTACTTTGATCCCGGCAGCGAAAGTTTTAATCTTGCCCGATTTTATATGTACATACATATTTTCCCTATGTATTAAATAATTATATCTGAATTGGCCCGATTATCATTCATAACTTGAAAATGTTGTGTTGTTTCAACTACAACGCAACATACGAGTACATTTTTCACACCGTTAAGTCGATAAGTGTTGTGAATCGTAATCGCAGTTTACAACATATAACATCAAAATACTTAGTGTTGTGAACGGTAATCGGGGCCTAAAATATATCGCCGTAAGACAAAAATTCATATCAGAGTTTTTTTGGTTCTTTGAAATTTCAAAATATCATCATGAAGTTTAAAAAATCAAGTAAATCTTTTTATTGCGTGCTTCTTTACAAGTGGCCTGGGATGCCTAGGGATGCCAATTGACACATCCCGGGGTTTTTTACGATTACCAAATCCCGAAAACTAGTATTTTACAACGTAAAAATTGTTAAAAAAAAATTAAAAATTAAAATTAAGCAAATAGTTGTCATTTAAAAATCCGGTTAAAGTAACAGGCAAAGCTCGTTGTCTAAGTGATAGGAATCTCTGTTGTGTTGCCCTTTTATTTATGCTCAAAGAGATATCAAAAAGTGATCTACTGAAATCTCTCCTTAAAAGAAACCAAAAAAAAGAAGGATAATTTCTCAACACTTTTAAATTTAAAAAAAAAACCCAAAAATGAAAAGAAAATTTGATAATGAGATAGAAATATTTGTTATTAGAAATGAATTGAAAACGTTGTTTGCGAAACGAATGAAGTAATGAATGCAATTTAAATATGTCAAAGCCTCCCACAACACCTAATAACGTCTGTAATAATATGGAATAAAATATTGAATACGAATTATTTGCATCGGAGGGTGAGAAAGGATTGTTTATGTTGTCTACAAACGATGTAAACAATGTTTTTCGTCAGCTTCATATTTAAATCAAGATTCTCTTTACTAGAGATCCCCTTAATATTTTTAGGAAGCTTCAATCGATAATATTCTGTTGCTTTGAAATTAATATAGAAATTAATATAGAAATTAATATATGTCATATATTATATTTTTCAATCTGACATTTCAATATAATCTTATTATGTTTTTTATTATACTTTTAATAAATTTAAAATTTCTGCTTTCAAACATATTTATGTATATTTAACATACATACATAAGTATTGGTATTATTTATAAAGAAATTTGTTTTAATATGAAAATACCGATCTCGGGATCCCGGGATTTGAAAAACCAGTCGCATTTGGCATCCCAGGTAGGGATAATTGTCCATTCGATTTTGCTTGTTTATCTTTTTGGAAATCTAATTCTTATCTTTTTTTCCTAACACTGTAAATATATATTTTTTAATTAGTATATTTATTTTTTTAAAACACAAGTTTATACTTGTTGTAATACCTTTAAGAAAAATCTCAAATAATGTAATTATTGAACAAAAATTTTAATTGATGATGATAGAATAAAATATTAAAAAAAAACTATATAATTCTTTATAAAATATGATTCCGCCATAATGCATTTCCAAACTTAAAGTCGATTTAAAGGTTCAGCAATGCAAAATTCAAAAAAAAGTAAAAACGCTAAATTTATCCACTAATTTATGTGGATAAAGTTTTTTTCGGTGTGCTCAATTAAGTATGTACAAATTTAAATACATACAACACAGTCAAACAAGGTTATAACGAACCATCGTACTTTTCAAATAAATTTAAATGGACACTTATTTTGAATACGTTTGTAACGATAGCAACAAAATGTTCTCTTATATCCGTGTTCCACTGTACATACAAACAAATATCGACGAATGTACTCAAATCCTTTTTTACACAAGTGTTTGGGTGTGCGTATGTATTTAGTTGTAACTTTTTTGTGCATGTTTGTGTTGCTGTTGTAGTATTTCAGAAATCAAAAAAACTCAATTATAAAAACATTTCTTTAGGTTGACATGTTGTTTAATTTATTACAGCTGTGACCGCTTACAAAAAAAAAACTTTGTTGCCTGTAGCAAAATGACCTTTGACGTTCTACAGAGTTTATAGTTTGTGTTCAAAGGACGCGTTTTATTAGAAACGCTAAAAATATTCCAATGGATACAACAGCCACCGTCACCACCGTCTTACATAGTAATAAACTTGCATAGAATTGGTATTAAACTTTAGAAAACCTTTCTACCGAGTAGAACGAATAAAAAATAGCAATGAAATAGAAAAATAAATTCTGTTGGTTCTCATACTGGAATCGAAATTCATTTGAATAAATTTGTGGAAAGTGTGCGAGTAAGAAAGAGTATGGTTGACATTTGTTGTGCCTCCAATAGTTGCTACGATACTTGCTTGCTTACCACACTTTATGAGTATTTTAATCTGCAACGTGCTAGAACTCCAAAGCTTTTCAAAATGTTGGTGAGAGTAACTGATTTAATAATTGTAAAGGGATTTTCTCCACGAATATTTATATTTTATTAAAATGGTTTATGCGGTCATTGGCAAGTCAGTTAGTTACTGAATTAATGCACTAATAAACACAAAATTATAACTTTTAATTAATGTGTTTTATTACTAAAATAACTCTCACACACGAACACGCACTTTCACATACATTTGTGGAAATTGTCAAAAAATTGTTGAATATTTTAGATGAGAAACATTAATATTTTTAGAAATTTTTAATTTCTTGTTTAACCACTAGAGTAGTAATTAAATTGCACATTTTCGATTTCTGGTGCTCTTTTCTAAAAATTTAAGCAATTCTGATAATATTTAAAGCAATCTACAATTTATTATTTCGTTTAATAATTTTGACTAGTTTCCCTCATGTTCGTGTTGGATTTCTCTCTGGTTTAAAGGTTTAAAATTTCGAGATTGGTAAAAAGAAGTTTTTTATTTAATTTACTAATATACATACATACATACACATGGTATATATATATATATAAATCAGGGGCTTCCAAAAATTTTTTGGTAGTGTATAAGTGAGTACGAGAGAGTAATAAAATTAAGAGAATGTATTTATTTAAAGCCGCAGAAAAATGTTAGTAATATACATATTATATAATTTGCTATGTATGTTACCAAAAGCATTTTTGACCGCACAATATTTTTTGGGTGTCATCATCTGTTAACCTGAAAAAAATAACATAGCATCCGTTAGACATGTATACTTGTCGAAGTCACATCGACAACTGAATTGAAGAGTATAAAAAAATATTTATGCACAATTGTGCTATGAAATGGAAGCCCCTGATATAAATAGACAAACAAGGCCACTCAAGTTAGTTAGTTAGTTCGTTGCGAGTGATTGTTGTGTTATCATCAGCCGTTCTCTAACTTTAATTTAAGTGCGTTCTTAAACCCTCAAAAGACATTTTTAATTGTGTTTGTGTACATTTAAAATTTAAATTTTAAATAAACAAAGACACGTTATATTTTCTTCAAACTACTTACCGTTTTTATTTTGCAATTAAAAGGAATCCGGTTTATTTGAAGGAAATAAACCACCGTAAAATGTAAAAACGTAACAATATTATTTGAAATTATTATATGCACTTAAACTCAACATCTGGCAAAACTCGTAATGACAAAAATTAAGTAAACATCACTATCATTTGGTTTTGTTCTAAAATGTATCATGTTCTTTTAACCATTTACGATCATTTAATGAGAAAAGTCTCGGAGAAAATAGAGAATTTGGTACCAAACTAACTAATGATGGAAATTTTTGATGTCAGAAAATTAAAATTTGTTTTGTCATTTATTGTAGATTTAATTGTAAACAAAATAACTTTCAATACAGAATATCAAATATTAGTTTTTAACAAATAATTAATACAAATAATAACACTTATCTTTTCGATTTTGTAGATAAGAGCGTCCATTGAAATAATGGCTTAGTTAGCTGAATTTTCTTTGGATGCAGTGGCCAGCAAAATGTCCCGACTTCAATCCGATTAAGAATTTGTGGACAATCGTAAACAGACAGCTGGGACAAAACCGATTAACTCCAACCCAAAATTGACTACATGCGAATTGTTCTTTTATTGTGCATCAAACAAAAGACAAAATAATTTTTTAATTTTCTTTTTTTAGTTTAGTTATTTAGTTATTCTAATTGAGATGTGATGATAACACCTTTCCATTAATTAGCGGGTTTGGATCTATTAGGAGTTGTTCGTCGGAGGTGGAAACCTCGTTTACTTAGATTCAATAACTGTAATTATCTCATAGATATAACAGTATCAGAAAATGCTACTTACGTTTCTCATTCTAGAACTCTAGTTATCATGCCATAATAATTGAACCGTTATTACTATAAATGAACACACATTTATATTTATAAATGATAAATTAATGATAAATTTATAACAAGCTTTTTACAACATTAAAATTTAAATCGTGATTAAAAACAATATTAAGACACAAAGTATAAAGTAGTAGAGTACCTACAATACATATTTCACTAAAATCATTATTATTTAACAATGACACCCTGTTATCTCTTGGCGGAAATCCCAAATATATCTAGACAAAATTACAATAATGCGGAATGTAAAGTAGTCTTTAACTCAACCTTAACTGAAATCGCGGTTTATCACAGCTAAAAACTGGAAACCGACAATCACACTGTACAACATTTTTCAGATGATTGATTCGGGACTTAATTCTGATAATTGTTTATGAAAATAACCCCAAAAAGAAGAACTTCTGTATCATTCGTTTGGTCGTGTTACATCAAATAATAATTTAAAAACTAATTTAAAGTTAGTAAATATCGTATAGGGAATTTATCACGTTTTAGGCTCTTTTGTTTGTCATAACTCGAGAACCACTAGTCCGAATAAGCTGAAACAAATTTAAAAAAAATTAGGAATCCTTTAATCTGTTGATACAACGTTTCGCTACATAAGCAACAGTTTCGCAGTTATAAATAAATGTATGAAGAAAATAAACTATTTTTTGCCTAAAAAATTGAATTTTTTTATTTTTAATTCATAAAAAATCCAAAAACGGTAAAAAAAAGTGTCAAATCCTATTACTTTCACGTAAAGTCGCATAACCTATGAACAACATGAGACATAAATCATGAAAATCGATGAACGCATTTCGCTTTTATTCACAATTAAGCAAAGGTATGAATTTCAAAAATTTGCTCGAGATATGCAAATTTCTACTTTCATAAACAATTATCAGAATTGAGTCCCGAAATCATGTGTTGTACTGTGTAATTCATCGGTTGTGTTATTATAATTTTCCAATCAAATATTTGGAAGAGCAAATCAGACCTAAAAGTAAATTTCAAGATTTTAGATCCTGATTTAGCATTTATTTAGCTGAACTGAACAATACAATTTTCTAAAGAGATATTTTATACATACGAAACGTTTAGTGGCTAAATAATATATAAAAAATTGAAGGAGTACAAAAAAATTCGTTTAAGTCAAATCGATTTAAAATCGCATCAGATTCCTAAATCATAATATAATATTTGAATTATAGTAACTGCCTCAAACAAGGATTGTATTGGATTATTTTCAACATTTATATTTTTTTCAATATTTCTACTTTGACTCAATACATCAATTGAAATGTGCAAATTCTAACCGTTAACCGGTTTTTCTAAAATGTTTATCATTTGGCTTTTAGATTGTTCAAAACAATTTTTAAGCATGGAAAGATAAATTACTTCAAAAGTCGAATATAGAACCACAGTATTGTATGCATTATTTCTAGGACTACTGTTTTTTAAACTAGGTATAATAACTTAATAAAACAAATGTTTGGAAAGAAAATTTTAAAATTCTAATTATGTATTAAGATTTACAAACAAATGTGTGTTGGTATAATTTACTAATTTAGTTATTGTTTTAAGAAGTTTTGTAAGAAACCAACAATAAAAACCCTTCACAAAAGCCCACATTGTTTGTATTGTTAATTACAATGACCTAAATAAACCATCATCATTGAAATTCAGAATACTTAACAAAGTAAAAACAAAATTAGCCGCCACAACTTGGCCAACACTTTAAAGAAATTCTTTGAACTTTGAATAAAAAAGTATGTATTTATATGGATGACATAATTGTGCATTATTGGACATTTATTTATTTAATAGTAAACTGTTGCATGATCCTAGGCGCGCGCACACACACATGCATACATACGTACTATCCCTGCCAACATTTTCTATTGCGGAAGTGACTCAGAAGTGACGCTAAGAAGTTGAAACTCATCTTCTGCGATACCATTTTCTGATCGTAGAAGCGTCTTCCGTATTGAGAAGTTGTACCCCCCGGAAGTAACTTCCAGAAGTCACTTCAGAGTAACTTCAAGAAGTCACTTCAGCGTAACTTCCAGAAGTTATTTTATTCGCCTCTCTTTTGCTTTTGATTTTTGTTTGCCTTTACAGATAACACACTCATATTGACTATGGGATAACAAATATGTAAAAACTACAACAATAACAAATCGAAATCACACTTTACCACTGACCGACCACAGCAAATGACAAAAGAAAACTAATTTCGATGATGTCGAAAACTTACTTTTTGTATTCTTTTCATTTCTTTTATAACGGGACATGTCATTTTCGGCTGGTGTTGTAAACAACAAACAATCTTCCAAACGTCGTCTGGATGATTAAAAGACGACTGCAATGTAAATTGTTATTGTTATCTTCCAAATAACGTCTGGAAGTGAGTAAGACGTAACGCCTTTGACGATGGACGATGCAAGAAACTTCCAATTGCTGGCAGGGATAGTATATATGTGCATGTAGAAATTGTTACTGTATCTATGGGTATGAATGAGTTTTTTAAGGAATAATTGTTTACCTCATGGAACATTTTTATGGACCCAAATTCAAGGTTAATTAGAGTTGTATTCGTGATAATGTTTTTTTGTTTTCATTTTAAACATGATGTCACATGTTGTTTTCATTGATAGCAACATGTTCAATGTCAATTCACAATTTTATTTGTGAGGTTTGAGATAAAACCCATTCATATGAATTGTCTTTTTTCAAAAACCACTGACCTCTGGTCAATTATTCCTAAAAAATTAACTCAAACCCTTATGGATATGTGTGCGTGTATGTATATAAGAATACTGTGCTCTCCAAACTAATGGGGGCCGATGAATATTCAAATTCAACTCATTTCACTTAAAATACAGGAACGTACTTTCCATATTCCAAGGAAATTCCCCCTACCAAAGCGATTCCAAATAAAAAATATGTAAATACAATATAAAAATACAAGAAATAAAAATCTATATATTCAACAATCGTCTAATGAATGAATGAATGAGTGAGTGGTGAGTGAATGGAGAATGTTCGTTTGTCCATTGGTTGGCTGGTTGGTTGGTTCATTTGAGGCACATGCAAAACATTCTTTAGACGTGGTCAAGACTTGACGTTTAACGGTCGTTGTGTTGTGGTTCGTTCGTTCGTTCTCTATTGTTTTGTGCGAGTGTAAAACGTTTCTGAAAAATTATAATCAAACACAAAGTTTGACCGGTCACTTTGTTGAAGTGAAAAATATTTTGTTAAAAATTAAAATGAAATTAAACATATATAAATAAATCATTAAATAAATTTTGTAAATTAACAAAAGTTTTTAATATAAATATATTCGTTTGTTCTTCCCGTTGTTGTAAGTGTTAAAATGTTATTGTTAAAATTGGAAAGTTTTAGTGAAATACAAAAAGTATTTTAGAGGTGTATGTTGTTACAGTTTTTGTCGAATATAAAACATACACGAATATACATACATACATACATACATACATGTATTATAATGATTTATTGATTTGCATCATTAGCATGTCGTTTGTAGTCTGTCTTAAAGTGGAGTAAAACAAGAACGTTTGCCAATTGGCCAAATAACCTAAGAAATAGTATGAATGGAAGCCATCATCATTTGAAGGAAGAATTTCAATTAATGAAATTATTTTTCAACTCTGCTTCATGTCCATTATAATTGAAGTATGTATGCCTAAACATGTTGTATTTACTAATAATAAAAAAAAGAGATAGTTTTGATTTATGACATATTCTTATTGATCTTTTACCAAGCATTTATATAAACTATGTTTTTTGTACCCTTAAAGAAAAAAGAAAAAGTCATATTTTCCCAGGGTGAACTGTGGGACAGAATCCGATTTCTTTTTTTTTTTTTTTGAAAATATGTCTGCCATTTCTAAACTTCTAGTCCGATCGAGTGTCATTTTTACATATCTGAAAAAGCATACCCTGGTACAGTTTTTTCTAAAATTCTATTTGTTAAACAACAAAATTGTCAAACATTCACATTCGTGTTTAAGGCAATATGCTTCCAAGGTCCAAACATGAACTATGCTCAAGCTAAAAGTCTTTAAATTACATATAATTTTTTGCATATTTTTAGCCTTTTGATTTTAATAAATTTTTGCAAATATCGGATTCAAATTATATGTTCTTCAAGATAAAAGCAAAACTGTGTATACTTACAAATTTTATTGTTGAGTTAGGAAATTAAATTTAAAGAAAATCTATCCAAAATTCTGTCCGATAATTAAAAAAACTGAACCAGAGGACTAGACAATTTTGAGATTTTAATTTACATATGTGATAGCTTAGGGGTGCTTTATCTACGCCTACATAGTATGTAAAATTTTATCTGCGTCAGACTAGAAGTTTAGAAATGGTGGATTTATTTTCATAAAGTTTCGTATATACATACATACGAGTATATTGCAATTTAACAGAGATCTTAACAGTACTTTGGTAAACTTTAAATTAATATTAACTTAAATATTTACATATTGCGTAACTCAGAAGCTCAAATTCTAAATTTATTTTTCGATTTGTTTATTTTCAAAAATTTATAATTTGAATTAGTTGTAATTACAGCCTAATTTCGTGTCTACCTTTGACATTAATAAAACAATTTTACGGCAATTAAACTTTTTTTAAGGATTCTCAAAATATTACATTTTGCATTATAACCAACAAGTTTATTCCAAAACACTGTAAGCAAGTGGTGAATCATGTGAAAGCTCTTTCAAAGCGAAACTGAAAATATAAAAAAAACGCAGTATTCGTGTAAATCAAAATAATTTTTCTATCGATCCTGTCCAAAGTTTCAATCAATTTTGGCCATTCCTTCAAATCGTAATCTGAACTTAATTATAATTGTAACGAGATATAAGAGGAAAAGACAAAGTTTTAAGTCGCAGCATTTGAAAAAGATTTATTTGAAAAATTTAACATATTTCCAATAATAGTATAATTAGTATTTGTAGGATAACATTAACATAATCTCAGGTATGGCGAAAGAATTTGAACTTTTTAAATCTGATTTATCGTAAAGTATTGCATCGCAAAATGGACAAGCCCACCGTGAGGTGTAGTCAGCTATCAATTAAATATTGCCTTGTTCTACAGAAAAAAATCAATAAATCGAAAAAACATAAATTGTATATTTTCCAGCCTAATATCAGCAATTTTTGTTGGCATTTTAATATTTTTAATATTGTTAGCATAAAAGTTGTTTTCATAAAAGTTACCAAAAAATGGTTCTCATCCATATGCAACTACTACAAGGTTCCTGGAATTTCCCAAAAAATCATATTTGAGAATTTCCTATTGCGTAGAAACTAGGGTATATTCATACATACATGTGTACATGAGATGCATGTGTGGAAACAAGCCGGACATATTCGTAAACTCATCTCACCCGTAAAGTCAAAAAACTTAAATTTGTATTTGATTGAAACGTGCAGCATTTGTTCTTTATTGATCTTGGGGCAATGTACTCATCTCATCATCACCATTATATTTGTACATTACTCGTATTTTATTTTATTCAACAACAGCAACAACAACACGAGCAAGAACATGATCATCAAAGTGTACAACTGAAGTACATACATACATACATACATACATTGAATTCGTGCATCAATCAATTGAGGCCCAAAAAACAGCTGGAGTGTGATACTTTTGACCCCAAACGTTCGATGTTCGATGAGCACTGGATGGATAAACACGTTAAATAATAATAATAGTTGCGATGAAATGAAATTAAAGTCAGTTAAACCAAAAAAAAAAAACACAAAATATTAACAAAACGATACAAAAAACAACAACAAAGTATTCTTTAAATCGAACGAAATGAAGGGAAATTATGAAAATCATAGTACAGCGAGAGAACTCTCGTAAGACCATCGAACAACGAGTAGATTGAATAAAATTATTTTTGAACATTCACCAATCGAAAAGAACTTGGAAGCACAAAAACTAGAAAATATCATATCGTCGTTGCGCTACCAAAAAGCCTCATTCTTATTATTTTTAATTTAATTTTTATTTAATAACTCATTGTTCGTGAAATGCCAAACTATTTTCAAATATGCACATTACTTAAACACAGATTTCTATAAATCTTCTAGAAATTTAAAAAAAAAAACAAATATATGTAAGACTTTTTGATGGCGCATCGACGATATGTACATATGACAGTATACGAAATAAATTCGGTTGTGCCGAATCTTATATACCCACCACCAAATATCAAATACCATTAGTAGGGGAGAAGGGGGCACTTTTGAACACTTTTTGCTTTCAAGCCACATAAAAATTTATATTTTTGAATTATTGACTTTTGACATAATTTAACTAATATACTTATATACTTTAGTTTAAGTCTACAAGTAACTTATTTTTAGTTCGATTTATATATTTTTTTATTTTTTTAATGGATGAAGTCATTGTGTTCAAATGTACCCCCCATACGGGGCAGCTTGAACTAGGCTGGGGCAGCTTTGAACGGCAATTTTTTCTTGTAATTCTTATGTCCAAAAATAACATAAACAGTTATATTTTTTACATATATATTAAATTCGATTTATTTATTAAGAAAAACATAAACATTAACAATTAAAAAATAAAAAAATTCAGATCAAAGATAAGTTTTATATTATTAAGACGAAAAAGGCCTTGCGATTTCAGGTGACATTACATTTTCCTTTAAAGCATCATGATCGGCATTGGATTCGTCAATTTCAGAAAAAAAGAGAGAATCAACAATGTTTGGTACTTCGGTTGATAAATTAAGATGTTCAAAGGTGCCCGCTTTTTCTTTGTTCAAACCTAAACTGGCATGCCATTTCACGGAAATTTATAATAAATATTTTTTTACATAAATATCAAATAACTTAACTTAATTTTGTTTGAAATGAATTTTGAACTGCAATAAATTTCTTTCACGAAAGAAAACGATCACTGAATACTTATTACACTCTTACAAAAACAAATAGAAATTTACATTGGCACTGCGAAAACTTGTTCACCCAACTACATTCGGTACATTCGGTCGACGACTGAAAAAACTAGCAAAATTTGTTGACGTTGCTAGAAAAAAAGGTTGGTATGTGTAGATTTTATCAACATTGTTTAAAGGTGCCCCGTGTTCAAACGTGCCCCCCTCTCCCCTATGAATATGAATACTTGAAACTAATTTTTATTTTGCGGGCGATCGTCATAAAATATTGTACCGTATTTTCTATTTATTTGAAGTTTATTTTATTAAAAATTCATCTCAATAACAAAATTTATAAGAATTTTATGCATATATGCATTATGTGCAGTTAAGTGATTTTCTAAAGTGGACTTGACTACGATCAAATATGGACCAATTATCATGAAATTTGGTGCGACGAATTATATGTGCATATGGATTATTTACTTATGTTGAATTTCCACTTGCGCATTTAACTGATTCTCGGAAGTAGAGCTTGTATGAGGCTATGTCAAAATATGGACCGATGCACAGATATTGTTTTGAGATTTCTCATTGCATGAAACTTATTTTTGCTGAATTTTTTATGGATACTGCATTTCTATAGGCATTTATGTACCATAAAGCTATATTTCGGGAAGACATTTGTATGGGGGCTATGAGAATTCGTACAGCGATTCTCGCCATTTTCAACAGGCGTTGTCCCTTTACAATAAAAATAAAGTGTGCAAACTTTGGGTAATAGCTCAAATCGTACTGGGCCGATTTTGCCCATTTAATAACAAATATTTCGGTGTATCAAAGAATGTTGGTAAAAATTTCATTGCTCTATATCTTTTTTTCGAAGCTCTATCGTGCCTTCAACAGACGGACGGACATGGCTATATCGTCTTAGAATCTTATAAGGAACCAGAATATATAGACTTTTTGGCTATACGACGAATATTTCGATGTGTTACAAACAGAATGACAAACTTAGTATACCCCCATCTTTTTGGTGGTTAATTAAACAGAAAATAAGATGGAATATGTTTTCGATTGGAGCTCCGCTAATGGGTTGGATTTGTAACACATTTTCCAATGATTTTTCGTTTTCAATTCGAATTAGAATCGCTGTGTAATTTATTTATGGAACAATAACTAAAACATTTAAAGTTTTCTTTTCCTTAATTAGTGAATACATTGTTTTCGTTTACTTGTTGAGATTTTAAAATTATTAATCAATTAGTGCTTCATATTTTGGCCGAGGTTCTTAAAATTTAAGTACGCAATCATGCCCCACACCAGCTTCGGTTGAATTATTTTATTAATAGTTTATTTACTGAAATTTATTTTCGATTTACTAAAATTGCGTTACAATTTATTATCTACCGATATTTCTAATCAAGCCTGAAATACACAATGGAACACCAACTGTTATAATGAATATACGAATTTTGAATGGGTACTGGGCTGCACGTATGTATTATTATTGTCAACAACTCTTAAACTCAATAAACGTTTGGTTAAATTGCTTGCTTACTTACTCTAATAGATTGTTATTTTTGGAAAGGTCGAAAAATATTATATAATATTTATTATAATTAATACAATTTCACATGACTAGAGAGGAAGTATTATCAAGTTTAAGTTTTCAATTTGCTCCGAAATATCTTTTACCCACCCTAAACTGATTTCTTGCGGATCTAAACATTTACCGATTTTTTCTAAATACATTTCGCCTACCTACCTACATACAATATTAAATGTTTAACTTTAAAGATTATTATTTTTGATTATTGTAACTCATTGTTGTTATTTTCCTGATGATGCTTACCGATGGTAGGCGAAATATTGACATAAATAAATAGAACAATTGATTATAACACAGACCTCGAGCCTGATTATTTACCTAATTTATTTAATCTTGAGTATATTTAAAAATTTATATCTATAAAATAAAAAAAAATTCCATATTCACTACAAGTTAAAACTGAGTATAAACAAGTTCGAGTACTAAAAAATACAAAAACTACACTGGTTATAGGACTAGAATATCCTTATTCTGTGCTTTCTATTCAGTCTTAGTGCAAATTTTATTATAATTTTATATATTGTTTGAAAGACAATTTTAGGACCAACATAATTTATGTTAAATATTTTGAAATTGTGTCTAATTTCGACCATTTATAATTGATTTAATCACCAATTCTTACCAAAATTTACAGAGTCTGTCTGATGTTCCTAATAATCTTGAGTGTAACTTAACAAACAGAGTATAAAAAAAAGAGGTACAATTCGGTTTTAGTGATTTTGCTCAAAAAAAAAACAAAATCAAATAGGGCTTTTAGTGGAGATACCAGCAAAAAAAAATTTGTTGGCGGTCACGCCTATTTTCGAGGGGGCTGGCCCTTAAAGTTGAAAATATATAGGCCTATATCTCGGGAACTACTGGGTGTCTGATAATTTGTAATACATTAAATAAAAGGTATTAAAAATACCTTTCCAACATATATATCATGATTATAAAATATGGACCGAATATGGGTTAAATCCGACAAGAATATTTTTTGACCCGAATTTATTTGTTTTTTGGAAATGCTTCTATATGGCAGCTATGACAAATTATGGGCCGATCTTCTTAAATTTTGTAACAGTTATTTTCATGCATATGAGGATAGTTCACGTCGAATTTCAACATAATAACGCTATATATACGATATATATTAGTATTAACGTGGATTTCGGTAGTGGACCTTATGTGGGGGATATAGTCAAATATGGACCGATATTCTCAAAATCCAGCAGTTAGATTTAGGCATGTCTGTAAATGATCCGTGTAAAATTTTGGATTGGTACCCTTATTTATAAGCGATTTATGAGTATTAAAGTGATTTTGGTAAGAGGGCTTTATATGGGGCATGCGGTTAAAAATAGACCGAAATTCACAAAATTTTGTGGAACGATTTTTGTATATATGTAAATAATTTGTGCAGAGTTATATATGTGCAGATATATATATAAAGATAAATAGCTTTTTTGGATTTGGTCCTTATATAAGAGCTATAACCAATTATGGGCCAACCACCATAAAATTTAGTACAACAATTTATTTGCCTATAAGGAGTATTTATGTCAAATTTTAGCCGTTTAACATTATTTATATCTGTTTTATACGTATTTAAGTGAATTTTGTAAGTGGAAAATTATATTGTGGAAATTACACACGGAATGACAAACTTATATATACCCTTCTCATGAAGGTGAAGGGTATAAAAAAGGATAACATATAAGATGAGGCTTTTTTGTGTGAAATTGATCTCAATAACATTATTTACAAAATATTTATGGGTGGCATAGAAGAAATGGACCAATTATGGACTGATGGCTTCTAAATCCAGTATCCACTAATGTGATTTCTATGTATTTGAGGATTATATTGGTTGAATTTCATATCAATAGCGTTATTTACAAGAGTTGTTTGGTTGGTTGTTATGCTCGGAAGTGGACTTAATTCAGGAGCTATTATTGACTGACAGCTACAAAATCCAGTAGCTTAATTGCCGTATAACTTATATGATTTCTGGATTAAAATTTCTGATCAATTTCTTTCAATGAACTTAAGCCTAACTAATAGAAAATATCAAAAATTGAAATATTAACAGTTCAACAAAATACTACTAATTATCCTATAGCTAAGGCACAAGCCGTAATGTTTACATGTGTACGAAAGTGCACAACAAACATAACAAAACAAATGTATTCAGGTTTTCGAGACGAAGTCTCGACATGAATACGAAAGAAAAAACTGAAGAAAAGGAAAAAACAACAACTTAAATAGAAATTAATAAAAAATGATAATTACAGAAAACTTCGAACCACCAGTCACTGGTTAAAGGATTGATGTTGTCTGTTGACTAGCAGGCACCGTAGTGGTGCAAGGGTCAGAACATAAAGAATTCTGATGAGAGAAAGTGGTGTTTCTCGAAACATATGTAAATTCAACCAACAACCCAGGTTCGAATCCTAGTCAGAAAAATTATCAAAAATAAAAATTTTTCAAGTTGTTAAACAATTCCTTCTTCAGTAAAAATAATTTAATGAAAATTAAATTCAATGAACTTAAGCCTAACTAATAGAAAATATCAAAAATTTCTGATCCATATAAAAGTTGGCGTCTATAAATCTTTTAAAAGTATTTACATCGAGATAAAGTATAGCATACATAATATTTATTTTCACTAAAATCATAACACTAAATATTTGGATGATCGGTCCATAATCGGTTATAGTGCCCATTTCTGAAAACTTTTTATACATATAGTATACTGGGTTTAGGGTATTATATGGTCGGGCTTGACCGACTATACTTTTTTACTGGTTTTTTAATGAATACAATTTGTGAGTTGATTTGCAGAGACCTTGTTTAGATTTGAATAAAGTATTTATTTGTTTCTAGTTTGCAAATGAATTCAGTTGTTATTACATTAGAAACATATTTTTACACTGCACTGTATGCATAAGTTTGTGTTGCAGTAAATACTACAACATGTATCTATACTTAAATGTTTATTGCCTACATGTCTCTAAAATGATGCGTATATAATCGGCTAGGCCAGTATTGGAAGGTTAATGCGCTTTTTGGAACGGAAAAAACAACAACAATACAAATTTAAGAACTACATAAAAAATAATCCAAAAAAATAAAAATATTATAAAAATTTTATGTGCATAAAAAATGTACTTAAAAACGAAATATGTGTATGATGCTCTTAAAGTATAAGAAATATGCACCAAAAAATTTGTGTCTGTTTAAAATTCAAAGATTTATACAAATATATGAATTGATTTTGGTTGTTAATGATGGAGAGGTTCGAAAATCTATATTTTCTTTCGAATTTCTTTATTTTTTTCACATAAAAAATTCTTAATAATTTGTTTAATTTTACTTTGAATACAAATATATTTAGTATTGCAAGTTTCTTTAGTGTTTCTTTTTTTGGTAAAAAAAAGTTGGTTTATTAAGTCGGTAAGCAAAAAAATTTACACATACATACAATGTTCATGGGGTCAATTAAGCATAAAAAATAATCAAATACAGAAACTTTTTTTGTGTAATTATCAAACACAAAGAAAACACCCAGAGTCTTTGGCGGGAATCGAACCCGCAACCCTCTGACTGATAGTCCGGCAAACAATCGCCTAGTCTACCGAAAGAAGTATAACGAAAAAAAGAAAAATCTCGTATGTATGCAACACAAAAATATGCAGTTTTGAGCTAAATATGTAAAAATATGCAGAAAAAGAATAAAATATGCAGTTATGAGAAAAAATATGCTGTAAAGGACAAAATATGTTAAAATACTCGTATGCAAACCATGCTAAAATTCTTAAAATTGTATGAAATGAACAAATAACTACATAATTTATACTATATACAGCAAAAAATATTTAATGATATTTTATATTTTTGGTTGACCTGGAGATAACTATTAAATCTATTTCGAACCATAATTTGGTTCGTACAAGTACATATGTATGTAGGCAAATCTATAGATTGAATAACTCCACCATCATGGAAATCCATCAACGATCTATTTAACTTTTTCCATCGCAATTAGACTATTTTAGCATTTTTTTCTGAAGTAGGCCTTATCTGAGAGCTATGACTAATTACGACGGACCTTTGAATTGTCTATACAAGAAACTAATTTGTGTAGACTTAAATCTGGTTAACAACATTTGTAAGCCACTTATGATCATTCAGTCTCGTCTCATCGAACTGTTCGGACGTGTTACTTTTAGTGCGGCTGAATTTTCGGTGAAAAAATCGTAATAGGTGAAAAAGTGTAAAAAGTTGAAATTAAACAAAAAAGTGAAAAAAAATCGTAATAGGTTAAAATATATAAAAAAAAAAAAATAAACATTAAACATCACATAAAAACTGTATGAGTGTTCCTCTCAGATGTAATTCTGAGAAAGAGCTTACCTCGACTAGAAAAACTAGATGCATCTCTGAGGAAGAATCCATAAAAAAATCTTTGGAGAATTTTCTCACTGCAAGAGCCGTGGAACGGCGTCGTTCCTGTTCGCCCAATATTGTGATTTCAACAGATGTAAAAACATCATCTTCATCAAATAGTGCAGTCAAACCCAAAAAACAAGTAGGTATGGATAAGTACATAACCGTTCTCAAGCGACAGAGGAGCCCGAAGTCTGCTCAAGTGTCATCAAATGCAAAAGCTCCTAAGACCGTGAGTAATGATCAAAATAGGTTTGCTCTCCTCCAGACGGATGAGCCAGAACTTCCGAAGAAGACGTTTAAGCCCCCACCAATTTATCTGAGAGAGCCGACTTCCAGTAAATTGGTACAAGGAATTGTTGCTGTAATAGGTGAAAACATGTTTAGCGTAACCTCAATGAAACATGGAAATATCTGCGAGACAAAGATTCAAGTGAATAGGGAAGATGATTTTCGAAAATTGTCCAACCAGCTGGAAAGGGAGACTAGGGATTTCTATACCTACCAGCTCAAAAGCGCAAAAGGACTCCAAGTCGTTCTAAAGGGTATAGACCCATGTGTTGATCCCGCGGGGATAAAAACCGGTTTAATGGACAAAGGGTTCAAAATCAAGAGCGTAGTGAATATTAGAAACCGTGAAAAGATCCCTCAGCCCATGTTCAGGGTAGAATTGGAACCTGGAGATGTTGTCTTAAAGAAAAACGAGTCCCATCCCATCTACAATCTGATGTACCTTCTGCATCGTAGAATCACCGTGGAAGAACCACATAAGCGTCAGGGACCCGTCCAGTGTCTCAACTGTCAAGAATTTGGTCACACCAAGGCGTATTGTAAATTGCCGACAGTTTGTGTTGCGTGTGGGGAGCTACATGCAACTGCTCAATGCGATAAGTCGAGAACTGACTCAAAAATCAAAAAATGCAGTAACTGCGGAGGTAATCATACCGCAAATTATAGAGGTTGTCCAGTTTACACTCATTTGAAAGGCATAAGAACCAACAAGACGTCAGTATTGCCTAATCGCCCTCAACAGCCAAATTTAGCATCGAGTGACAATTTCCCTCAAGTATTACGGTCCACTAGTCATGTAAACGCGCCAAGTTCTAGACAAGTTTCTTACGCAAACGTCGTTAAATGTAATATGCCAGGTCTGGAGCAGGAACCTAAACCCCAATATTCTGAGCCGCATATCAACAATCTAGAGACAACATTGCAGACACTTGTCCAAACTATGAACACTTTCACGACCACCATGACATCCATAATGCAGGAAATGCTGAAAATGCAATCCACTATCTTGCAAGCCATTTTAAAGAAATGATTTATTTAAAAATTTGTTTCTAGAACGCGAACGGCCTCCGCCAACATAAAAATGAACTGGAATACTTCCTGATGGATAAGCAAATTGATGTTATGATGATTGCTGAAACTCACTTGACGTCGACAGGGTACTTCAAAATTAATGGCTACGAGTTCTACGATACTAAAGACCCCCGCGGTAGAGCTTGTGGAGGTTCGGCAATTCTTATAAAGAACAGAATAAAGCATTATCTAATGAATAACATAAGTGAGGATTACCTCCAAGCAACAAACATTTGCATTGAATTCTGTCAATACAAATTTGTTTTATCATCGATTTATTCTCCGCCTCGATTTTCAATAAAAGAACACCAATACCATAACTTCTTTAAATCCCTTGGAGCTAGATTTTTAGTTGCTGGTGACTTTAACGCCAAACACACATTTTGGGGTTCACGTCTGGTAACCCCAAAGGGTCGCGTACTCTTCAACACCATTGCTAAAATGGGCTTAGATGTACTCTCAAGTGGACATCCCACCTATTGGCCGACGGACCGACGGAAGATTCCCGATGTTATTGACTTTGGGGTAATGAAAAATATCCCTGTAGAATGGATGCAAGTGGATCCTTCACTGGACTTGTCCTCAGATCACTCTCCTACTATCATTTCAATGCATTTCCCTCAAGTGTGTGGTTCTCCATTTATGAACATGACTAAGACCCGAGTAAGTTGGATAAAATACAAAAAGTATTTAAGTTCTCATTGCACGGAAAATGTTGTGTTGAGAACTACCGACGATATTGATGAGTCGATTGGCAACTTTACCGAGGACCTTCGACGAGCTGTGCATCACGCTTCCACTTATCACGTTGAATGTAGAAATAGGACAAACAGAACTTATTTCTCTGAACTCGAACATCTCCTATCAGAAAAAAGAAGAATGAGAAGAGAGTGGCAAATTCACAGGTCTCCTGAACTGAAAGCTAGGCTACGGGAATGCAGAGATATACTAAGACATTTCTTAGAAACCCAAAGAACGGCCTCACTTAGATCTTACTTGGAAGGTCTTGATAGTACCCCACAATCTGACTACTCGTTATGGAGGGCGGCAAGAGGTTTAAAAAGACCAGTAAGAGGAAAACCTCCTTTGCGAAATCCGACTGGTGACTGGGCTAGAAATGATTCCGAGAAGGGGACTTTATTTGTTAACCATTTGAGAAATGTGTTTACTATAAACAACTCAAATAATAACGAATCTGATTTGCCACCACTTGTTATAAGGCCTCCTGTACCTCTAAGACTAAACTTTCGTGATGTCCAAAACGCTATTGGTACTCTGAACCTTAGAAAGGCTCCAGGTATGGATAAAATCAGCAATAAAATGCTTGTGGAGTTACCTCGTGTAGCAAGAAGAATTATCCTCTTTATCTTCAACGCTATTTTACGCCTAGAATACTATCCTGCAGATTGGAAGGTGTCTATGATCACTATGATTCCTAAGCCAGGGAAGGACCATACCAAAGTGGAGTCATATAGGCCAATTAGTCTACTGCCGACAATTTCAAAACTGTTTGAAAAATTGTTAATGACTAAATTGACTCCAATTCTGAATGACACTGAATGTATTCCTAATCATCAATTCGGCTTCAGAGCTAAACACAGCACCATCGAGCAAACACACAGATTGGTAAATGTGATAAGAGGGTCGTTTGAAGACAAAAAATACTGCTCCGCCCTTTTCATTGATGTGTCGCAAGCGTTCGACAAAGTCTGGCATGACGGTTTAATGCACAAAATAAAATTAACTCTGCCTGCTAACACCCATAAACTCATGGAAAGTTATTTATATGGTCGCAAATTTACAATCAAAGAAGGCGATTTTTTAAGCCCCGCTCAGCCAATTGAAGCAGGAGTACCCCAGGGTAGCATACTGGGTCCTACTTTATATTTGATATATGCCTCCGACATGCCGTCAGACCCTAAAATCCATACGTCAACTTTTGCAGACGATACAGCCTTTATCAGCGTCCATCAGGACCACCAAGTTGCATCACAGAATTTGCAGAATTATGTTTATAAACTAGAGAATTGGCTAGAGCTTTGGAAAATCAGGGTTAACGAACAGAAATGTATTCATATAACTTTCACATTGCGAAAAGATACCTGCTCGTTCATCAGAATAAATAATCAAATTATCCCGCAACACAATGAAGTCAAATACCTCGGCATTCACCTCGACCGCCGTTTAACTTGGAAGTCTCATATTGAAGCGAAACTTACACAAATGAGATTAAAAGCAGTGCAACTTAATTGGCTAATCGGCAGAAACTCTACATTGAAATTGGATTGCAAACTTTTGTTGTACAATGCAATACTAAAGCCAATCTGGTGCTATGGAATTCAATTATGGGGTACTGCCTCAGCATCCAACATTGAAAAAATTCAAAGGGGTCAAAATAAAATTCTACGTATAATTACTGCAGCACCATGGTATGTTAAAAATTCACGAATCCACAAAGATCTAGGCGTGCCATTAGTAAAAGTCGAATTTACAAAATATGCGTCAAAGTATGTCAGCAAACTTGAACACCATCCAAACCCCCTTGCACGAGACATCCTTAACTTTAGTGGCCACAATCGGTTGAGAAGGAGGGATACCCTTGCTTTAACTCAAGCGCAAAATAGATGACTGGATCAGTTGATGTGAAATTTTTTTAGTATCATAAAAATTTTTGTCTAGCACTGGCTGGGCTTATTATTTTCTTTTTAGTATTAAGATTTGAATACTTATTGTCATTTCATTTTGAAGATTCAATAAATAATTAAATGCAAAAAAAAAAAAAAAAAAAAAAAAAAAAAAAAAAACTTATGATCGTAAGTGTAATATGGGAGATATTGACCACTCCGCACAACATTTTTAGGTATACTCGTATGTAATTTATTGTGGGAGCTAGGTGAAATAATGGACCGATTTCAATCAATTTCAACACCAATCGTCGTGATGTGAAACAAATTCATATAAATTCTATCGAAATATCTTAAAAATTAAGAATGTTACCTTGCCCACAAGGTTTACATGAACAAGCGAACGGAATATCGGTGTATTTTAATGTGGATTTTAGACGAATATTTTTGGGCATAAAAGCAGCAATTTGGATCGTTTCTATCATATCCTTACCTCAATATGCGTATGTAGTGTACTGATCGTATAGTCTTTGTACGGATACTTATAAAGTACTGACTGACAGAGGCAGACAGACAATACTATACTACATAAGTATATACATACATACATACACTTCCATACATACATATGCACATATTTATGGCGTTACAAGAAACAAAAAGCTATTGAGAAAAACAAAAAAAAAAAAACAACTATTTAAATTTTAATAAAAAAAAACTACTTGTACGTTATAAAATTGTTGTTATTTTCTTTGTTTTGTTTTAGTTGTTATACCTATGATGCAGTTTTAGATTTTTTACTTCTCTTTGGTAATGTAAAGGTGTGTCGCCTTACAAACTACCTCAGCATAGCTCAGCCTAGCTCAGTGCTAGTCTGCCACCAGTCAAATCTAGTTGACTAGTGAACCAAATGGCACAAAAAAAAAATCAGAAAACAGAAAATAAAAAAACCATTACAGCAAGCCTCAGCTATAAGAACTGCAACAGACAAAGAAACAAGCAAACAAACGTTCATACTGTAGGATAAACAGGAAAAAAATGGCATACAAAATACATTAAAGATAAAATAGAAGAAAAAAAAACGTACGAGTGAATATATTTATTTACTCGTAGTTAGTTGTGGTCGTTTATACTCGTAGTTAAAGCTTTTTTGTTTTGATTTTTTATATTGGTCTTGTTGCTGTTATTGTCGTGGTAACATTGCTAACAATGTTCCTGTTAGCCTCCTCCTGACCACGTCTAAATTGTCCACCGCCTCTCTCCCATTACCAATCATATATTGTACGTACAATGGATCCAAAAACTAAAATTTTAACAAAAATTCAAACACTCATAATTATAGATATATATGTATATGCAGTGGTGATATTCGAAACAATTAACAACCGGTTCGCTTAAAAAAATTATATTTTTGCCAAATTTTGATAAAAATAGCGAAAATTTTAAAGTCACATCCCAGTAACAGAACACAAGCCTCTTGAAGAAAATGATATAAACTTTCGTTTAATTAAACAAAAGTTACGATTTTAACAAAAAATAGTTTTGATTTTGCAAAATAAAAGTCAAAAAAAATTGTTTTATTTTTTTCTCAAAAGATTGAAGAAAACGCTATCGAAAACATCATCATCCAAGAATAAAATCATTTGTTTGGACGTTTGGACAATGAACAACTGAACAATATTGTGTTTGTTGCCGAGACTAATCACTTGATAAATACACATTATATAAAACCGTTAAAGCAAAAAACATAATCACCCCTATCGTGAATAAAAATTTCACATGAAATTTGTTCCCTTTTCACATTTTTCCTATTACAATTCAATGTTAAAAAATAAAAGGGAACACATTTCATGTGGAATTTTTTTTTCACGATAAGGGTGAATATGCAACAACCGGTACGGAAAATTTTTAAAATTTTAACAACCGGTTCGAGGGAACCGTTGCGAACCGGCTGAATATCAGCACTGTGTATATGTAACAGGGAATGTTCAATTGAAACTGCTATATACGTATGAACTAGTAAATATTTTGGAGAAATCTCTCTTTCTTCATGAGTATGGACGTACTACTTACAAAATAATTTTATAAATAAATCTGAAATATAAAAAAAACGCCGACGATTATACAGAACCTTTTTTTAAAACTTTTTCATTCACTGAATCTGCCTTATTTTCTCAAACCTAACAATAGCTTTTAAAATATTAAGCTAAAATTAAAAAAATTATTGCCTCTAGCAAGAGCCTGTCGAACAAATGGGTATCAGCGTTGTCAGTTTAGGGGATTTATCCCCAAATTGAGGATTTTTTTCGTGATTTGGGATAAAAATTTCATCTTGGGGATTGGGAGATTTGTTGGGGATGACAACACAATTTTAAGGGATTTTTGGGGTTATTTTTTTTAAAGTGATGGTAACAAGAATGATTTTGGAGCTAAAGAAAGTCTAAAAATGTGTGTTATTATTTATAGTGTATGGTTTCTAATAAAAAAAGTATGTAAATATTTAAAAAAAAGTATATTTTTTACTGTTTAAAATGGCTGCAAATACTAATTTTATTAACAAAAATCATAATGCTTCTTGGGAACGTGAAGATTGGGCAAAATGTTTGAAATACACATATACGAGTATATTTTTAAAGGGTAACGCTTGCGTTGAACGCGTTTTTTTAATAATCAATACTACCAAAACAAAAATACGTAACAAAATGCAATATGAATTATTGGAAGCACTTCTCAGAATAAACGCGTACATACTTTAAAAATAATTAAATTTGTTTTGAGAAATTTAATCCATCTGCTGAAATGCTAAAGCTTTTTAATACAAGCAATATGTACAACAAAATTTCTGAGGCTTTTGAATCAGAAGATTTTGATTCTGAAGTTTTTGAAATGCTAAACTCTGGTAAATAATTTTTTATACTTCTATATATTAAATTATGTGTAATTTTTCCTTTACAAGATTTATAATTACAAATGTAATTAGTTTGAATACTAATATACAGGGTGGCGCAAAAGTAAACCTCCTACCAGAAAATGCTATAAATTTTGCGAGGCCCCTAATGTCAGTTCTGTTTTGACATTTGTATAGTAAACACATGCGAAATACACGTTAATAAACAATGTTACGCTACACTGCTCCAGAACGCGGAATATTTCAGAACTGACATTAGGGGCCAATCGCAGAATTTATAGCATTTTGCTGATAGGAGGATTACTTTTGCGCCACCCTGTAGCTATCGATAAAAATGAATTTTTATTATTATTTTTATATTATTTTTTAAATAAAATAAAAATTTTGCAAAAAAAAAAATGTAATCAAAGAAAATCAGTTTGGGGATTTTTGGGGATGACAAATCAAAAATTGGGGATAAGCTCTAAAAAAATACTGGCAGCACTAATGGGTATCATCTTAGTGGGATGATAGATATGCTTTACGAAATCTTGATTGCGTTTGACTTTGCGTGAGAAGTCTAGCATGCGGTTCTATAATATACACATCTTTCTTGAACTCATCCTTGTAGATCCGTGTGAATGTTTTTTTTTTTCTTAAGTATCATGGTGCACCTGTCATGGACATAAAACTCTTTGATTGGATGCTCTGTATAAGTTTAATGTTGGAATTGCTGGCTGTGTCCCATAATTTGAATCCACATGTCCAAATTCGTTTTGAAATGGATTTATACAGGACGACTGTATAGTCAAGGCTTATCTCTTAATGGTTACCGATTAACCAGTAAAGACTATAAGGTTTCATGTAAAGTCTCTCAGTATTTGTCTTTGAAATATTTATGTCATTGAGTGTGACTGGTGACTATCACGCTTTCTCACTTACGCGTATTTTCCAATAAACCAATCATATCTTCAAGCGTTTGAGATAACTGGCTAATTCCATAGAATAGAAAGTTCCTCCTAATTTTTGTGTTCGATTGTTCTCTTGTGGTAAAATTATTCTCGATCATTTGTAAACATTTCGATGTTTTCTTTGATATTTTCAATTCTAATACGAACTCTCAACTTAGAAAAATGTAACATATGTAAATGTAAAGCTATGTACAGACGGTTGTCAGATTGTCAAAATAATATTCAGAAAATTTCTAACAACCGTGTCAACTTACAATTTTTGTTAGACATCTAACAATCATGTGAACACATTTTTTGTCATTGTAAGATTGTTGTAAGATAATTGTTAAACACTTTTTATTGTCTGGCAATGTTAACAGAAAATGATTCTGAGTCGATCGGCATACTTTAATGTGGGTGTTGGACTCATATTTTTGGGCGTTACAAACATCAGCTGGTGTAGGGTATAAAAATTTAAAGAAATTAGAGAATTGAATTGACGAAAATAATAAATAGACAGCGACATTTCAATTGATGAATCCTGGGTCATAGAGTACAGCTATGATCCAATTAAATTTAATGTTCCTAATCAGTCGCCAGCAGGTTCTGATTGCAACAAAAAATCCCAAAAAGAGATATTGAGAGATGGTGCACACAGCAAAGCAGGGGTATATATAAATAATCATCACATTTCACTCTAATTACTCGGCCTGACATATATGATTCCAACAATCCATGTTCTGTGTATCAATTCCGTGTGCCATACCTTGTCGGAGTATTCTTTTTATTTTCAAAAGATTTTCTTTCTGTCAATCGATTAAGTAAGTTGCTGAATGGTTCCAAGTTGATGAAATGGTTATTCAAATATTGTACAAGTTTACATTGCAGCACTTTCTCCAATAACTTGATAGGAGATATAAAGATGCATTGTTAAATCTTTTCCTGGCTTAGGTATCATTAAAATCTGGCCAATTTTGCATTTTATCGGATAAAAGGCCAAGTCTTATGATCGCAGTAAATATTATAGATAGCACGATGATTGCAACACAGGTTTTAAATCATAGATGGAGTAATCTTGTCGTAACCCGCAGATATTTTACATTAATGTTATCTTCTATTATTGTATAACACAACATCTTTGTTAAATTATTTTTAACTTTTGAACATTTTGTTAATATTGTAAGTCTGGCCGAATTTCATTCTAAATAACCGTTGCCGTTGCCGTTGCCTTTTAATCGTGATGAACCGCTGGCCAATATTGGTATAATTTTGTTAAAGATATTTTAGGTGTTCTGGTATAAAAATACAGTATGATGACTTCAAGATTGAGATCTTGTGAATGTGTGAAAAAAAATGACTTGACCTAAAACCTTATGGGTGGTTCCGAACTTTAAAATCTAACTTATAGCGTTTTCAATCAAGAATAAGACACAGGAAAAGCTTTTTAGCATAGGAATTTATCTTCTACATTCTACATTCCCATTGTGCATTTTTCTGCGGGGACAAGGTTGGTAATGCAGTAAAAAGTTTTAAAATAACACGATAAAAAAAAAGAAATCAAATGTAAAGTAACATTGCTGGATTATAGCAATTTGTGTCTTTTCTTGTATTCGAACATTGACTAAAAACAATTTGCCTAAAGCTTTAATTCAGGCTCATGTTTTTAGGATCTGAATCGTGGGCTTCATCATACAAAAATGCTAGCGAAAAGCAAAGGATTGTGTGACTGGCAACACTATTCAAGTGTTCTCGACGTTTTTGTCTCATGCCCATTAATTTGCCAAAATCACGGAGACACTTTAGCAGCAAAGACAAAATACACAAAAAACAACTAGAAAGGCATCAACGAGCTAACAAAATTTTACAGATCAGAAAAGCAAAGTAAAACAAATCAAACGTTTTAAACAAACTTTACATACATTTGCATACAGATTAGATCCAATGATAATGATAAATGACGACAATATCGGCTGTACAGCATTTGGCACAACATAAACACTTACATACATACATATGTACACACAATGCAGAATATAATAACAAAAGAAACATAAGTATGTATATAAACATGTTTGTACGAGTATGTGTCATACTATCCCCTGCAAATAACGCGACTAGTCCATACATGCATGTAAAGACTAGTCCAAAGAGGAGTAGGAGTACTCCAAAACTAATCCAAATATATGAAAAAAGGTGGTCCATTTAACATTGCTATGTCCTAGGACTGGACCATATAACCCATCGGAGTAGTCCCAAAACTACTCCATGGTGTACTCACGAGGGTTAGTTTTAAACAACAACAACAACTCAATATGCAATCGTGTTTACACGAAACCATGTCGTTTAACTACAAACTCTTGTTTAACTATGACATGGTCCATGACTGCATTACATTGGACCATGTTGTGAGTAGTCCATATCATCTAAAATGGATCACGTAGTCCAATATTATTTGCAGGGTCGTAACCATTGACCCTTTTTTGCCGTGCAACACATACACTTACTTGCACATACATACGTTTGTGCATACTCGTACATAGTACATACAATAGATAGATAAGTACATACATACATATGTACTTGTATTAATGTTCTGTCATTTAAAACGATTCCAATCTTTTCCATATATTATTGTTAAAATGATTGTTTCAATTGTTTTCAATTTAAATCCTTTTAAAAGTATTTGTATGTATATATCTAGATAGATTAATTTATTCATTAAATCTTCCATTATGGGCATGACCCAAAAATACCTTCAGACATACAAAAGAAACAAAAAATGTTTCATGTAGTTGGTTTCTCTCCTTTGCTCCTCCTCGTGTTATGTATTTATATAGTTCACTTTCTCTTTGGTTGTGAATTGCATTCATTTTATGTTCGATGTCAAATATCAATAAAACATTTAGTTACTGTGAGAAGTGATTTGCTTGTGGATTTAGAAAATATACATTATTTGAATGCATTTTAAAGGCAGCGAAATTCGATTCAAGCACGTTCAACAACAAACAGACACCTTCTCGCAATCACACTCCACACCTCAATTACATATATTGAAAATTGCAATAATCCAATTGAAGCTGTTGTGCAACTAACTGAAGTTTCGAATAACTTTTTCCATTTTCGCACAGTTCAAATAAAATAAAAAATAAAAAAAAAAATTTATGTTAACGAAAAATATTTACAATTATATAATTTTAATGTAATTAATTGAACTTATTTTTGCTAAACAATAACAAATTAGTTGTCGCATTTATTAGCAGTGAAATGGCAAATGGAAATATGAGCTAATAACAAGTATGTTTCATATATTCTTAAGGTACGGTCACACACGGTACGGCAAATATTTGACCACCAAAATCTCAATAGAGGTTTAGTTTTACTTTAATTGATGATGTTTGCTCTTACAAAACATTTGTAAGGCTAAACATCGTCAAACAAATCTGTGCTAAAAATAGTGGTTACGCTTTTTGAGTAAATATTTGCCATGTGTCACTAATATTTGTGTTACATTTTGTATTAATAACGACAATTATACGAGTTATTTATAACTTATATTGGAACTATTACAGGTTATGGGAGGATCGTCATAAAATATTTAACCGTGATTTCCATGCGGTTTATGGTGAATTTCATCTCAGTAACGATATTATGATAAAATTACACATACATACATACATACATACTTAATAAGAATAAATAAATCAAATGTTAAATTCTATTAATAGTTTGTCTTTACATTATTTTTTTTTTTTTGTATTGGTCAAACTAATTAATCCCAATCAACATTTTTAACATGATTCCTTTGCCATATTTGTCGTAATTAAACACAATCCAGCAACAATAAACAGAAATGAAATGGAAAAAGGGTTGAAAATATTATTATTATGGACACACACTGACTCATTGCAAATTATTTGAAAATTTCAATGGAATGAAGGCAAGTTTTTGCAGGATTTTTTTTTATTAAAACTGGCCGTTTTGCAAAATATTTACGAGTAATTGCAATAAACTGAATCAGGTTAAAATATTTTAATGGTAAATTTTTTTTAACCTTTTCAATCAACTGCATCAATAAAAATTTGTACGTGTGTCAGTCAGTCGCTCGTATCCATTAACAATCCAGTTGATTTTATTTATTTACTTTACTTAGTATCGACAAAATGTAACAACATTAATATCGCGTGCAATTTTTATCTGTTTCAATTTTTTGTTTTCATATTTATACCCTACACCACCATTGTGGGGAGGATACATTGTTTGTACTGCCCATAAATATTAGTCCAACACCCACCTTAAAGTATATTGATCGATGTCGTCCGGCCGTGTAAACCGTGTCTGTGTCCAGATATTTCGATCAAATTTGGTACATGATATTTTGTTGGATCAAGGACGGGATTGAAACTGATTAAAATCAGTCCATTATTTCACCTGGCACCTATACAAATGTCCACCCAAATTAGAGGTTTATCGGTCATAAATGTTTGATTTACGCACGTATCCCAAGAAATTTCTTCAGAAATAAATTGTACTAACCTCATCAACTAATTTTGCAGATCGGTCCATAATTGACCATAGAACCCATATAATGCCCCCTGAGAAAATCACTTAAAGAGATAACACTCTTAAAAGTTTTGGTATTCAAATTACATATATTCAACAGAACAGTTTCATTATACAAAAATCATTTGGCCCAATTTTGTGATGATCGATCCATAATTAGTCATAACTCTTATATAAGGGCCACTTCCCAAAATCTCTTTAACGACCATAAATCTCTTAATAATGTTAGTATCCAAATAAGTCTCATATATAAAGAAACCAGGGAAACTATTTTTATAACGGTCGGTCCATAATGAGTCGTAGCTTCCATATAAGATACCCTTCGAAAATCACTTTAACATCTAAAAATCTTTTATAAGTATTTACATATATCGAAATAAAATTTAACATGCACATTTATATGCACAGAAGTCTGCCACTACATTTTTGGATGATCGGTCCATAATTGGTCAAAGCTCCTATATAGAGCAAATTTCGGAAGATCTTTTTAACACATCTGGTGGATGTAGGGTATTATATGGTCGGGCTTGACCAACTTCTTACTTTTTTGAATACAATTTTGTTTTTAACTAGTTGACCAATATTTGCATTTGCTTGTTATTTCTGTTGTTGTTAGCTAAATGTGTTTATGTACATATGCATGTATATATTTATTACTTAGGAATACAATAAATACATGGATACATACTGACTCGTACATATTAAATATGTACAGTGTACTTAAGAGTGCTTCAAGATTGTATGGACGAACAGTTATAAGTTACAGGCCGTTGTATGGATTGTAAAAAACACGTTCTCAAAAATATCAGGATGATATTATAACGTTAACTGGCACCGCATCGGCCCTGAAGTTTGGAGGTGCATTTAAAAAGGGAAAATATGCATTTTTTTAGATTTTGAAAATATTTTGCCATTAAATAATTATTTTTGCATTTTAATGTAAAAAAATTCAAATCTGTACGAAATTGGAATATAAAAGATAAAAATGAGTTAAAAAATTTTAAAGTTATTAAGTATTCCCCAGACCTTGAACGTGTTTCAGATCACTTGAATAAGAAAAGTAGTACGTATTTACTTGCATATGAATTTTTATCTTCGTAGCATAACGTAAAGAATTTTTGATTTTTTAACGGCCGTTTCAAAACTTCATTTTCAATTTTATAAAAATTTTGTTAAACAAAACTTGGATATTTGGGAACTTCTCTTTGAGATTTATTAGGGAAAATATATTATAAAAATATAAAAGAATTATGTCAATATCTCTCGCATAGTTTTCCTGTACCCGCGATTTCAAATTTGCCGAATTTCGAGAAAAAGTAATTTTTTGACATATTTTGGTGAATAAGCTTAATTTCTTTAATGTTATGAGTTTTCAAAACGGACAACATTAACCGTTAAATCGTAAAGGTCAAAAGGAAGGATAGCGAAATGTTATAAATTTTTGAGTCGACTTTTATGAAAATTGAACAAAATAAGTCAAAATTTTACCATATATATATATATAATATGTCCTGTGGTTCCTAGTAGGAACAAAGGGCCGCAAATTTTACCATAACTTCGCAAAAATCTAAATTAACCCTTAAACGTGCTTGGAACCAAAATGCGGTGTTTTACTTTGGACCGAAGTGCGTTGAAGGGTTAATTTAGGTTTTTGCGCTGTTATGGTCAAATTTAGACTTTAGGATATATTTTGTTCAAGTATGTTGTATTAAGGGCCATTATTACAACTTGCCTCTAATGTTCGTAATAGTAAAAGGTAACTTTAATTAAAGTGAGGAATAGAGTGACGTTATTACAACTTCCTTGTAAAATAAAATAATTTTTCTCTAAGATATGACAATACTAGTGAAAACCCGATTACTTTTGACAATTACTGACAAGAAACAGTAAATTGTTTGTGTTTGTGAAAAAAATATAAAGCAAACGTCTGCTTTCCATTTTTGTTTATCAAATTTTTTTATTGGCAAAACAAAGTTAAAATTAATTTATTTTTCATGAAGTTGACATTTTTTCCAGAACATATGGCAACTTCAAATCCATAAAACTCACTATAAAATTTAAAGGCAAGATGATCTTCCCTTTAGCTTATCGGTCGGTTTTAGATTAAAGTAAACTTATAATAACCAAATACTTCCTAGCTGTCCGATAACATTTATATATCGACATTTTGTCTTCAAAAGGGCTTATTTATGCTTTTTTAACAAATGATCAGGGGAGCCAAAACACAGTTCCTTATTTACATATATGAATTACGTTGAAATATTTTTGTGATCCATTGTGCTTACTCCAGAACCAGTAGAGCTATTTAATTGTATAGTGTGAATCATTTAAGGTTTTTTTCCACATATTCCGTTTGACAGTTCGTTATGGAAAGACTCACACCACAACAACGTCTACAACGTCTGTATTACGAAAATCAGCATTGGTCATGTATTTCGTTTACATTGAGCAACATGTGGTTTGCTTAATTAACCTTCTGAGCCCACTATTGTCGATGAAATTTGCAAATTTGAGTCTGACATACCGTATTGAAAGATACGTGACTGAATGGAACACATCCAGTCTTCATCTACTTCCAAGACTTGGAATGTCAACATAACTCCCGTATTTTTTTTCGATACGGATAGCAATGAACCTTCGTGGTTGTCCATTAAATGAATAATTTTAAGAAAAGTAAAAGTCAAACACTGTTATTTTGGGTAATAATAAAGATTCCGAAATCTAGTTGTATTTAAAGTGTTTTTTTTTTAAATTAAAGAAATGTCTAAAAATCACATTATCTATATATATAAAATTGAAGGTGTGTTTGTTTGTATGCACCTTATAGGAGACCAAACCTCTGGACCGATATTTTTGAAATTTTCACAGCATTTAACTGGGACTCTGGTGTGATTAACAGGGTACTTTTTTTTACCAAACCCACTTTTTAAAATATTGTAATGGAGGCCAAACCCTTGTACCGATCTGCCTGAAATTTTCACAGCATGTTACTGTGACTCTGGAAGGAATAATAGGCTATATGAAGTGTTGATTGTACAAACGGGGGTGGCACCGCCCATATAACCCAAAAATTTAAATCACCATATTTTGGGCATTTTTAGACCTACGTCAATGATATGTGGTACATGGTATTGGGATAATTAGGAATACGTACCAGGATATTTAATGACTGGACCGATCGTCATTAAATTTTCACAATAGGATATTCTTACGAAATAATAAATTCTTGACTATGTAAGTGGACAAAGGGGCATGGCCTCGCCCACTGAAATCCATCGCTCATATGACACGCTCCAGTATCCTATTATTTTTCCATATGGAGAAGATGGATATCACTTTAAAATGCATCAAATCAATCAAGCAACCCGTAAGGCCGTTAGTTATCCTGTTGAGTTATTAAATTCACTCGATGTGCCAGGCTTTCCACCACATGTGCTACAACTTAAAATTGGAGTGCCAATTATTTTACTGCGTAATATCTATCATCACGGCTTTCAATGGCTCTCGACTTGCAGTAAAAAAAAACTGAGAAATAATTTAATAGAAGCGACCATTATAACAGGAAAATATAAAGCTACAGATGTACTTTTGCTACGCACTCCAATGCTACCAACAGATTTACCATTCGATTTTAAAAAGTTTTTTCCTGTTCAATTAGTGTTTAAGATGACTGTTAACAAAGCTCAAGGTTGATATCCCGTGTATATGTGTTTGCTCCTGATGGACAAACTAAAAATATTGTATATCTAAAGCATTGCAAAAACAACATTAAAGCTAAATAAATAAATGTTTGTAAATATATAAATACGTTTTATTTTATTTTATAACGAGGTAGCGAAGCACACCGGGTTTTGCTAGTACTATATATTGGTAACTGAATAGATGAAACAAAGCTCAAAGGCGGTGAAATAAAAAGATATTTTCTAAATATTATACTTAGGCCTTTTTGCAGGTCAGACAATAATTTTATGCTAATGAGTAAATGTGCAAAAAAAATACATTTTATACAGATTTGAATCTAATAATCAATGTTTTATGTTTTCAATATTTTGAAATATTATAATAAAACAGTGAAACACTTTGATTTTGAATACAAACGGGACACAATATTAATTTAACAGGTCTACAACGACCTCACATACTCATTAAAGAGAATTATCTGGAAAAAAGACAGCGAATAGTTTCAAGATCAAGACGTGAGAAATACAGATACTGGTATTGTTAATAAAGAAAAACACATGAATAAATATGTAAATGGAAGCCATTTGGGGCCAACACCGCCAGGTGCAAGAGTCACTGAATGGGAAACAGGGGATGCTAATGCGAAATCTGAATTAATATTGGAATTGGAATATCTCCATCGGAATTAGAACAAATCAAACATTGTAAAACTACAAAAGATATTTAGGATAAACTGCACACCATCTATGATACACGAGGTCCTGCAAGAGCTGAAATCATCAACTTCATATATAGTGAAATGAAGCAAGTCGAATATATGAAAGAATACATGAAAAAATTCTACGAAATAGTGGATAAATTACGTTAGATGCAAATCGTTATATCAGATAAACTATTAAGTATCCTGAACCTAAACGGCATTCCAAGATCGCAGCAAAAAGGGTTCGCAGATAATTGAAAAGTACACTGAATGGAGGATTTCTAAATCCGAAAAAGAACTACAAGGATTGGGATGCTTCAATAGATGATCTTCCTTCATGCAGGATACATTTTTAAGATTGCAAGCATACATGCAACGTGATACTGCTCTTATATCAGAATTTACAAAAATAAATAAACTTATATTAAATGCCAATAAAACAAAATTAATTAGATTTAAACCGTATTGTACTGGCAACGTAAACTTCAGTATTTTTGTTGATGGCAGAGAAATCATGGAAGTTAACTTTATAAAGTATTTGGGAATATTTTTGCAAAATAATTTATCTTGGAGTCGACATATACAATATTTGAAATCAAAAACTGCACAAGCTGTTGGATATTTGTATAAATCTAAAAACAAATTTGATCGTAGTACTAAATTGCTAATATATGTATAATGCCTTAATTCAAAGTCATTTCAACTACTTGGCCATATTGTATGGGTGGAAGAAAAGTACCGAGCTGAAATCACTTCAACGGAAGCAAAATAAAGCCCTCAAACTAGTAGGTGACCTTTCAATTAGGCACTCAACATTATTATTATATAGTAAACATTTTGATGCAGTTTTGCCAATATATGGTATATACAAAATGAAGCTTTTACTTTATGTTTTTAAATGTATACATCACATTGGTTATCATACAATTCAGTTTTCAACACTCACATAATACAAGAAATAACACAAACTTATCCGTAGCCTGGTGTAGATTAGAAACAACCAAGCAAAGAATTGAATATATGGGTAGTTTCGAATTTAACAACTTGCCACAATACTTAAAAAATCTTAATAGAATTTCACTATTTAAATCAGCTCTTACAAATTATTTACTGCAAAATGTAAGAGAAGAGAAGAGATTTGTAGTGGTAATTAAGGTGCAAAAATCCCGTGCTTCACAATTGAACAAAACATGTTGACAACCGTCATCATTGTATTAGAGAAACCATTGAAAGAGGAGATAACGGGTGCGCGATCTAACGTTTTTTTTTTCAACCAGTGCTTATTTCGTGAATGGTAACACTTAGCTCATGTCTGATTTGACAGATAATTAGTTTTATTCTTCTTGTCTTGTCCTGGCTTGTCTTCGCTTCTCTAAGTGGGCCTGCGATGAAGAAGAAGATGCCGATTTTGCCAAAAAAAAAAGTCATCTTTTCAAATGAAGCTCATTTGGATCTTGGCGGGTATGTAAACAAGCAAAATTTTCGCATTTGGGGTACAGAAAACCCTCACGCGTACATTGAAAAGCCGATGCACCCAAAACGAGTCACTGTTTGGTGCGGATTTTGATCCAGAGGCATAATTGGGCCATTTTTTTTTTCGAAAATGAGCAAGGAGTGGCCGTTACAGTCAAGGGCGATCGTTATCAGGCCATGTTAAACGAATTTTTGTTCACAAAAATTGAAGAGGAGGATATTGGCAACATTTGGTTTCAACAGGATGGTGCTACGTGCCACACAGCCGAAGCTACACTCGATGTTTTGCGGCCTGTTTTTGAAGATCGCATTATCAGCCGCAGAGCTGATGTCGTTTGGCCACCTCGGAGCTGCTATTTGACATCGTTGGACTATGATTTGTGGGGTGCCGTCAAAGATAAGTGTTACGCCGACAAGCCGGAGACAATTGACGCTTGAAACGACAATATTCGTGCAACCATTGGTGAAATACAGCTTCACACAATCGATAATGTGCTTAAAAACACAGTACAACAAAAAAAAAAAAAAAAAAAAATTACGGGGTTCCGACTATTGATTGTTGTTAAGGAGACAAAAAAAAATATACGTGTGTCGGCGTTTTGATAGATCACATCAGAATTTAATTTAAGAAGCGATTAAAAATACCCAGCTCTGGTCTGTTCTTGCAGCATATTGGTATATAAAACTATGTTTTCTTTACGTCTGAGGTGTAGGGTATGTTCAGCATTTTTGTAGATAATGGTATGGCGAATATTTTTTTAGAACATATTAACCCTCTAACTCCCCCCTCATAACGGCATTTTTGGCTTTATTCTAAGAAATTGTAAAAAACACCCCGAAAAAGGGGAAGGTATAAAATGTTCTACAAAAATGTTGGCTATAAAATTTTACTATATATGTATGTCAGAACACACCAAAACCCAAAACTTAACACAAACACTAAAAACCAATCAAATTCAAGATTGTCCATTAAAGGTTAATTTAGTTATGGTTGACATATGTGGGTCATCCCATCTCTGGCGGGAAGGTTTGACACTCCAATACCGAATACTTTTGTATTTAAGACTTTTCTGTGAAGAGTCAATAAAAATACGCCAATCGGCTGGGTTGTACTGTATGCACATTTCATTCATTAAGCCGAAAAATGTTTTCAATAGTTTTTTAGTACTAAAAACGCTTGTGTTATTGTAGTAACATGCAATATCCCGACGAAGAAATCCTAGCTCTAGAGAATGCTATGACGAGCCAAGATGATGGCCACATCCCATATCATTAAGGACAGATTATTAAAATGGCACTTAAAGTCGATCTAATTTCCTTTCTCAGACCACGCCCATTCCTGTTAAAACCATTGGAATCAACAACAATAAACTTATTTAAAAGAAAAATAATCACATAGTCTGCCAAAAATATGTAAATAAGTAATGAAAACGCATCAAATACATACATACGAGTATATTTACATATGTATTTGCATATGGCATGAGCTTTTATCTTTTTAGTCTTTTGAAATCATTAAATGCTGTAAATATTTCTTTTCTTTTCTTCACTTTAATGTCCTACTCAATAATTATATTCGGAATTTACATACTTACATACCGATCTTTTACACAGATCAGTTATGATGTAAAAATTATACTATTGACTTTTGTGAAAGTTGGTCCATAATTGGCCAAAGCCGCCACTTCCCAGAATAACCACAGAGTATACACAGGTGACAATTTCGAGGTTTCAAAAATCCAAAATCAGTTTCCTAGGGCTTTTTGGTACTTAATTTATTGTGTGTTAAAGTAAATCACTTTATGTTGCACGCTGCAAAAATATAAACAAAGTTTAAATTCTGGATTAGTTATAACTGGAATATGCTCTTTAATATAATATAATAAACTCTTACTTGTTTGGATCTCAGTTTTTACCAAAAGCATAAAGTTTGAATATTTGAATTTTGAAAATTTGAGTTTCAATCGTCATCTTTCGTGACAATTTGTTTTGGCGTCTTTGAATTCCGTCTACATTTGATAAAAAAAAAACAGTGGATTAGATTTTAGAGTTTTAAGGAAGTTCAGATGAACTTAATAAAAAAATATTTTCCTCGGAGGAATGGAGAATATAAGAAATGCTTTGAAAATACAGGATAGTTGCTTATCAGCTGCGCGTTTTAATTTAAATGGTAAAAATTTTTAAAATAAAAACAAACAAAAGGAAACTTTTAGGAACTGAAAATATTTCAACTGAATTTCGGAGAAACAAAATGATGATCCGTAAAAATTGTAAATTTGATTTATAGCAGCTTGCTGAGTTCTTTAACAGTTTAAAAGAGTTGTCTTCAGAAAAAACAATATCGTTTCTAAAAATTAATTTGAAATAATTGGAAAAAAGGTGGAAAAATCTTAATAGTTTGTTTGAAGATTATATAACAGCAGAAGATACTCGTCCAGAAAAAGACAAAGTATAAAGAAGCAGGTAAATGTTAAAGAATAATAAAGGCCAAAATATTTGATATAGTAACACAAGCACCAGCTAATCAATAAAAATACCGCCACTCCTAGACTATCAAATTTAAGACTGCCACCAGTAGAAATACACACTTTTAAGATAGGATACTCAAAGTGGCCGGTCTTCAGGGATATGTTCCCTGCCGTGGTAGGAAAAGATCCCTCATTGAATAATATTGAAAAATTCTATTACTTGAAAAGTAATATTGGGGGTGAAGCTTTCAAGGTAATAAAAGACTTTGATATGGTTGGCGATCTATATAAACCAGGTTTGAAAATAAGGGATTGCTGGTTGGCGATCATATGAAAAAATTATTTCGAATCCAGATAACGCAATTCGAAACCGGGAAAAACATGAGAAATGTTCAAACCTCAGTTAATGATTGTTTTTCTAATCTAAAAACATACAGGTGACAATATCAGATGACAATCCATTTTTACTGCATCTTATAACATCAAAATAACCAGAAGAAAAGTTGAGAGTTACTATAAAAATTTATAGAAAATTTCCATCTTTGAGGTAATTTAGAGAATTTTTTTCTTCAAGAATTGAATTATTAGAGACAATCTCGGATTTGCAAGAGCCAATAAGTAGGGAGAATCAAACTTCAGGTCACAAACTTTTCCATATATCTCGATGCGGGAGCAGAACGAAGTTTTATTTTATACCGCTAGAGTCATACCCTCACAAAATATCAGGGTTTGGTGAAACAATCGAAGTTTAACATTTTCGATTTTCTACCCTCAATAAATCTAGAATGTGTTCGAAAAATATATCGTGTACTTTGAAAGCCAGAGAGTCATAATTTGGATGGTACCTATCAAGGCCAGATAATGGAAATAAAGTTATTTCAATCTCAACCACAGTTTCCACATCAAATGTTTATCTTCTAAGCGAACAAATTAAAAAGTTTAAAGAACTATAAGAAGCTGAAAAGTATTATGTAGAGTCTGAAGCAGATGGATTTTGTTAAAATTTGGACAAAACAACAAAATTTAGGCAATCAAACTGTCAAAGAAGAATATCCTCGTGACATCTTTTTGGTCCTTTGCGTAATAGTGACCCTAACAGTATTTTCGTACGGAAAAATCCCTTGAAAAACAACGGATTTAAAGGAAAAATATCAACAAGTCCTGTAAGAATATATCAACTTAGATCATATGGAACTAGTATTTCGCCCAAAATGTAACATTAAAAAACAAATGCCTGTTTATCTTCAACACCATGCTGTGATTCGACCGGAAAACAAATCGTCAAAAGTAAGAATAATTTTCAACGTTTCAAAGAAAACTAAAAGCGAGTTTTCATTGAATGATGTTGCTCAGCAAATACCGTCTCTGCAGACCAATTTAATGAAGAAAGTGTTTAGTTGAGAAAATGTTCTTAAAGAAGCCAAACTAAAACAGAGCCAACTTATACAGGTACTTAAGACACTCAAACATTACGCCCCTGTGGATCTTCTGGTACATATTTTTTAAATAATTTTTATGATTCGAGCACAACCAAAACATTAAGTATTCACTGGAATGCGAAGTATGATTTTGTCTACTATGTTGTAGAAGCTAATCAAGTTTTGCCAACCTTAACAAAGAGACAAAATTTGTCTTCCATTGCAAAATTAATCGATGTACTTGGCTGACTGGGTTCTGTTGCGATGGTTTCAAAAGCTTTAATGCAAGATTTATGGGATCTAAAAGCAGATTGGGATGAGTTACAAACATATCATTGCAATTAAAAAAAGGAAGACAATCCATCGGATAAAGAAACCGCGGTGGTACCCCTCAAGAGCTTACAGAAAATAAACTATAGTGGCAAGGACCTACCTGTCTAGCCACAAGTTTTCGACCGAACGATCTGGAACGATCTAGAGACCAAAAGGGTCTCAACTTTTCCTGCGAAGAGCGAACAAGAATCAGACAATAAGAAAAACATAGAATTAGGCAATATCTTAGAACGATTTTCAACATTTGCATGAGCATTGAGAGTTATTTGTTGTTGTTTTCGGTTAATCAATCGCGTCATATCGACACTGGAATAACTTAACTTAATCATTTTTCTCAAGAATATATTTTACATGTCAAAAGGGATTATTTTCAAACCCAAAAGCCTGCTCAAAACTTAAACTCTAATTCTTGGCTAAGGCCATGTAAAATTTTGTCCCGATCGGCACAGCAGGTCTACCCCATTGTTTCTGGTTTCTAAATTATCTTCTACAATTGTTGAATTGTTTTGGTTCTTAAATGTGTTTTTCTTTGAAATAGTGTGTATTAACTTTATGGAAATGCTTCTGATCAAAAACTTTGAATGTTTTCTTTAAAAAGTTTTTATTTGAAAGTTTAAGATTTTCCCCCAAATCAATGTTGCAAGCAATTGCTAACTTTGATGAATTTTAAACTGATAAAATATAAATATACAGCTTAGATTTTTAATTTGAAAAAATTTTTTTTTATTTAATTTCATCATGTATCCGAAAGATTTTAAACCATTTTTATTTTTTAAAAGAATACCAATCGAAATCCAATTTTTTGTTTAATCTGAAGCCAAGTATTCGTTTGAACTTTATTAATATGCAGTAGATGTAGTGTTCAATTCGTTTTCAATCACATGTACACTACATCTCCGATTCCTTTGCTTAGTTTGTTTAAGTTTTTGCGGCACATTTTTGTTAAAAGGCTGTCATTATAGAAATATATTCTGCAGTAATTATTATTTAGCTAATTTTAGAATTAACTATTTTACAATAACATAAAAACGTTTAAAAGTTAGTTATAAATATGCGATTAATTTAAAATACCCGCTTTTTAATATTATAATTTCTAAATCCCGCTTTTCAATCCTTAATTACCCGCTTTTTGATAAAAACCGTTTGGTCACGTTACGTACTATACGTAACCTGCCCTATTATGGTAGTTTTAAGAAGCACTAGATTGAGTTTTTTTAGTTGACTCATTTTTATTTATTTTTATTTTTTGAAATTTTCAAAATATAATCTTCAATTACGCACGCATGTATCGAACCAGAATCTACCAGAATACCTTGAACTGTTATTTGAAATATAGGTAAATACTTTTACCCACTAAACATTTTCGTTTCGAATTACTATATTTTTATGAGTGGTTGACAATAAATCGTTACTCATTACCTGAGGAAATTCGGAAAACAAATTCTAAAAACTTTCAAGATATAAATGATTGAGATGTTGTCCAAAGCATTTCATAGTTGCTTACATATGTCTATGGCCCTTCGTACACAAACCTATTTTTTAAATAATTTAAATATTCTCACAAACTTTCAGAATTAGCTTAGAAAATTCTGTCATCACTCATGTCGGCAAAAAATATTTATTGGGTAGATAAACATACACGTACATACATACCTACACTCACTCATATTATAAAATATCTGTGGTGAATAGCTGCGTGACCATTTAAGTTAACAAAATTACAAAAGTTTTTATTGTTAATAGTAACAATTATATTGGGAACAAATACTAAGTAAATACTCGTATGTTTTAATGCTTAAATGGTAGAAAATGATAGAAAACATTTCGTTGGTACGCATTCTTCAAATGTCATTGTAATTCTTAAACATGATGAATATTTATAATTTGCTTATGGACTTAATGCATTAACTTTGTTAGTTTGTCCCAGAAATAGTTGCATTCTGCATTAACATTTGAGTACAGTGTTGGAAAAAATAATAAGAATGGATCTGCAAAACATTGTAATTGTTACTGATGATCTTATGATGAATCTATACTAGTACTGATATTCTTTCTAAATCTGAATTGACTTCATTGAATTTTATTTCAACAGGAAAAAAAATTTAATAAATATTTAAAATCATTCTTTTATGTTCGCTTATGTGGCCTGTTTTAAAATTTAAAATTTCTTTGATTTCCACAAAAGAAATTCATACTCTTTGGATTATAAGTCACTATGAGAGTATTATTGAGTTTTCTACAAATAAATGTACAGATATAATAACATGTTCCTTAAAATTGACTTGTGATGTCACCGCAATAAGCAAGCCCTTAAAACCAGGAAATTATTTCTTTATAAATTATGAGCATACGAGTACAAATTCGACGAAAACAAAATGTAACTATTAGGATTTTATTATTCCCATTCTACCTTTCCACAAGAGACTAATAGAGATCGCTCTCACATATCTAAATTACGCCAGGAAGAATTTAATACTTAATTAAAGCAGTAAACTTTTAAATAATTTTAATTATTTCGTACTGAAAATTTATCTCAGTTTTGCACATTCTTATACATTGTGCTGGATTCTTTGTTCACTCTAAATTTGATGCTTTTATGTTTTTCCGAAACTTACTTCACAAATTAACATTTGAATTTGTTTTGCGTTAATATTTCGTTTAGAAATTTTTGGTACTACTGCTTAGATGAAACTTGATATTCTGAACATTTTTCCTAAATCTGTATTTTTCTTTACACTTTACATTTTACATTTAGTTCAATATTTATTTTGCAAAAACATCTGCAAAACTATTTTTTCAATATATGTATGTTGAAGAAATGTACAAATTTTTAATTTTATAAAAACACCCGTAAAAATCACATTTAAAAAAATAATCAAATTTTATTTCTACTAAAAATCTTAATTTTTTGTAAAAATCGACTAAATTCATTTGCAGATGAAGAAATATTGGTTTAATGTTTTTTTTATGATCGACAAAATAGTATTTTGCAAATAAAAATAAATTGTCGGGGAAAACGGTGCAAAACTGTTGTGAAAATACCGCATATTTATAAATAAAAAATTAGTGTTATAAATATCAAAAATAAAAATAAAAAAATATTTTTAAAATCAGGGGAATTGGCACTAGCATCCCTTTAGACAAAATTTAAAAAAGTCAAGAAAAGTTAATTAATATAATCTGATGATTTTCGTTTAAAAATATTACGCAAGGTAAAAATTTTTAAGGTTTTAAAATCGATTTTTCGGATTCAGCGGAGTTATTAATTAATTTAAAACTATGAAAAACCTGAACTATGACACTTTAAAATTTAAATTTTCAAAACTTAAACTCGAATACGCCTTGGCTACGCCCATTTGAATTGTATCTCTATGTCAGATTTATTTCCAAAAAATTTGGATTCTGCCCCACTGTGCATGGTACATTATTATTTTCATAAATAGTTTACTAACCTCAAGAGATAAATGACGAATATAAAATAAGAGCATTAGCAATATAAAAAATTGACTGGCTGATTTGTCATATTTTAAGACCCAACAATGCTTCTGCTTCTGGCTCATATCAAATTATATATCAAGCTGTTTGTTTTACATTATTAAGTCATAGTTAATTCAAAAATAATAATAAGTTAAATTGTCTTTAATTTTAAACTATACGAGTATAAATATTTATGTGTTTATGTATATACACGGCTGGATATTGGGTGTAACATAAATTGATACTGATAAAAATGTATGTACGAGTACATTTCGTAAATAACGTCTAACTGACTCAATTTAATAATTAATAAAATATATAGAACAGGAGGTGTGGCTAAAAAGTGAATGTTTTTCTAGGCCTAAACTTCAGAAAATTCTTAGTCACTGTGAAATGTTATTGAGCAAATAAATAGTTATTTACTTGCACCCAATTACATGAATGCAAATTAACAGGGAACAGTTTTGACAGACCGAAGAAGTTTTCTTTAAAGAATTCACACGACAATATAAACGTAACAGTAGCATTTAGAACCAAGGTCGCTAGAAGGTCACTAGAATACTGATGTTTTTATATTTTATTGAAATAAAAGGCACAATTAAAATAAATGCATTCATATGTATGGGTTTAAAATGCTATTTGAAATTTCATGATTAATATTGTACGTATTACAAAAATTTACATTTAATCGTGTACAAGGTCGCTTGCAGGAAACAGAATAAGAATTCATGCCACTCATTCCGTATTCCGTAGGGCAAATTATTTTACATTTGAAGAGCTACAATGGCAAAATGCTGCACGAAATGCCAAATAAACTTTAGCTTTAACAAATAAATAAAATTAATTATATTTATTTACATGTATGTATGTATGTACGAGTATTGGCCCAATAAGCACAATTTTTTTGTGAATTCCAAAGTTGTAATTCCAGTGTGAATCCAAGCTTGAATTACATTTGATATTCATCCTCTTTCCAGTCTGAAATTCCATGCTTGAATTCAACGGTAAACAGGTTCGGTTCGACTTGAATCATACTGTTATTCAAGGCTGGAATTACACTGTAATTGTTCGACTGTAATTCAATGGTTAATTTTACTGGATTCGCTATTAAATTCAACTGTGTTTTAACTGTAATTCAACACTGGAACTTGGAAATTATGACTGGATTTCAAATGTAATTCCACTTGAATTCCAGCCAAAATGTTTATTGGGTGGTTTCTATAACACAGGGATGGAATATGATTTTGAAATTTCACTAAACTGAAGTCAAAATATTTACTTTTTATGTTTGAAAGTACTAATACGTGTTCTGTTTGGTGGATATGCAATGCGGAATCAAATCGGACTCAGCTTGGCCAAATATCGCCTTTAATTCTTCGTATATAAAATAGTAGTATTAGTCAGTCTAACTATGAACAAACAAATTTAATTTTTGTTTTATTTTTATTATTTACATTCATTGAAAAATATTTTTAAATTACTCGTATTTGAAAGTATGTGTTGGAAAAAGATTTTAAAGTTTTTTTTAAAAATATTTCTTATGGTACAGAAAAAACTTATGTTAAATTTTACAATAAAGTCGACTTTTAACTTTAAAATTTATTTTGTATTACGCGGTTTGTTTAAAAATGTATTAATTGAAAATGTATTTAATATTTCGTGGAAATGTACTTGATACTGGATTTTTCGTCTCTGGTATGAAATCATTTTTATTTTTATAATTCAATTGTGTTTCAGTACTAAACACACGTCCATTGCATAGTACTCCTACCACAACATTACCCAGTAGTACATTGACTTATTAAGTAGTCCTTTCTTTAAGTAATCTAGTGTGTACTATACTATAAAATTCTTTATACTGCGCTTTACAAAAAATTAATCCATTGGGGAGCCAATAGCCACTAACTGCACATTTATAATCCAGAGTTTAGTATTCGCTATCTATGTACGAGTAAGTACGAACTAGACGCCTGCACACATACATTTGAAGGCACAATTAAAATCATAAACAATTTTTCATATCATATAATCGCGAAAAACAAATACTATATAGTAGCGCAATTCACAATCTTGTGCAAATGGTATTGCATCATTGCATTTGCAAAACGATTTAGTATATATTTGCTCTACACTAACAAAAACCACAGCGGGAGCAAAAATATGCCAAAACTTTTTGCAAATGCAATGAAGCAATACCATTTGCACAAGATTGTGAATTGCGCTATTATTTTTCATTTTGTATTGTAAATTATTTTGTCTAGCATTGAGCCTAAAATAAATAAAAAAAAAACATTTTTCTTTCACAATATGTGAACTCATGCTTTTGCAGATCCTTTCTATACGCTGATGACGTATTTTTACTTTTTAGTGGAAAACGTGGACTTGCTGAGTTATTGGAAGCTAATATTAACAATTCTCTTGATCGTATTTTACAGTGGACTTCTGATAACTTGCTTGCTATTAACTCATCTAAGTCTAAAGCCATGATGATTGCTTCTTCTAACCGGTTTATTTTTGATCTTGATACTTTCTTGGAAAATGATCAGATTCAGTTTGTTAATCGGATGAAATGTTGGGGTGTTATACTCGACAATAGGCTCACGTTCAAAACTCACATTGATACGTTGTGCAGTAAGGTGTGGATTGCTCTTCGTAAAATTTATTCGTCAAATATTTACTTACCATTTGTAATCAAGCTGAAACTAGCGCATGCTCTCCTAATGTCGCAAGTCTTGTATGGCCTTGAGGTAATTACGGGTACTATTGGGGTTAATTTTACTAGGCTTAAAAGAATTGTCAACGTTATTGTTCGATTTGTCTACAACATAAGTCGTCGTGAACATATTTCTGTCTATGTACGGCGTTTCCTTGGTTGCTCTTTTAATGACTTCGTAAGTTTTCGTTCGCTATTTCTTTTTTATAAAATCATCAAGAGTGAAAGACCATCCTCTCTGCGTAGGAATTTTATTTTTACAAGGTCAACTAGGAACCCTCAAATATTTATTCCTAGAGTAAGGAATTCGATTTTTGAAAGATCATTTGTGATTAGAGTTGCTAGGCGCTGGAATAGGCTGCCCCATAGTTTACGTGTTTTCTCACATTCTAATAATGTTTTTCGTCTAAAAATTCTCGAAAATTTTAAAAACTAATTTCTTTTATTGTGTTTCTAGATGAGAATTTTATTTGGTTGCTTGTGCCTAAGAGCTTCATTTCTAATTTGTTATTGCTGAGTATGATGACGGAATGGGCATTTGTTTTACGAATATGTTTAAGGGCTTGTCACTATATTGGGTCCTTTTTTACCAGTTTTTGGCCACAAGGGCTTTTTGTATTATTGATTGAATGAAATAAATAAAATAAAAAATAAATAAATATTCTTTATTAGTTTTACTTTTATGCAATAAAAAGTGCACAAGCTACAAACATGTTCTACTTTGAGCTCCCTACTGTACATTTACAGAACATACTTCTTCTATACAATTTTTTTAAATTATGTTTTGTTCCTGGTATCATTTAAATTCAGGATAAATATTTTGTTAAGTTTGCACTTTTTTAATACTTAGGAGTATAAGCTTTCGATATTTACTTTTTATAAATATTATTGTTTGAAAAAACATTGTAAGGCAAAACAAAGTGTTGCTAATTTAGCATTTTTATTGCTAGATCTAGCAAATTTTAAACTGATTTAGCACCAAAAAGACACTGTATAGGCATTCTGCAGCATATGCAATTGTTTTTTTTTGTGCAAAAATTAATTTTGGGCAATGGTATACTCGTACACGTACAAAGATAATGATGTGAACAATTGATTAAGTGATTTGACTTGTAATTTGTGCTGAAAATTTCGATTTATTTTTTAGTCAATTGATTAAAAGTAAATAAAAAGTAAAAATGGTGACAATAGCAATAAAAACAAGTTAGATATCCTCCATCTAAAAATATTTGGAATTACAAAAACTACACTTTTGTTGGAACTAAAATATCTTTACATTAAATTGTACTAAATGATTGAAACATATTTGTGTTCAATATTATATGGATACCAACATTTTTAAGAGAGTTATGCTATTTAAAGTGATTTTTGGAAGTGGCCCTTATATCGGATCAATAATGGATCGATCTGCACAAAATTGTGTAGATGTGATTTGGCTTTAAAAGTTACTCATTTGCGGTCAAACATTTCTGATAGGTAAACCGCTATTTCGGGAGGATATATGTATGGGGGCCAGGTAAAATAATGCACTGATTTCCACCAGTTTAAATATCATCCGTCCTTGGCCCGAAAAAATATCATACCAAACTTTATCGAAATATATTCAAAATTGCGACTTGTACGGACATACTTTACGGTACGGTATACTTTAAGGTGGGTGTTCGATCAATATTTATGGGCGTTACAAACATCAACACAAATCCAATATACCCTCCCCACTATTGTGGTGTAGGGTATAATGATAAAATAAACTACCAAATGCTAAATGTAAAATTTTGCAACTAAATCAGAATAAAATAAGCTAAATTTAGCCGCAAAAATGCTAAAATGGTCACACTGCATAGAATATCTTTTGGTGAAAGTTTTTAATCAGAAAAAGAGAAGAAGCCAAGTAATTATACATACTTGTATGTATGTATGTATGTGTATATGTATTTATGTACTTTAATTTTAGTTATTTATTATTGTTTAAAGCACTTTTTTAATGATTGTGGAAGTTTAATTTAATTGAGTATGATTTTATGCTTCCGCTTAACACTGACTGGTATGTGTGTGTATGTTTTTTCATACTCGTATGTTTGTTCATAGAAAAAAGTACATCTAAAGTTTACAAATTCTTTTATTATTTATGAACTTTGAATGGAAAATAAAACGAAAATACTAAACTAAAATGGCTTTAATAGCTTCTATTGAGAGCGTATTACAGAAGTGGTTTCGAAGTCTTGCATTTGTTTGTGGTAAAACCTGATTTGCACGTGCTAACGTTATACATAAATTTAAAGTTTTAAGTTAAATTTTAAAACGAAATATAAAATCGTGTTTTATTTTCAAAGCGAAATTTCGAAAACACGTTTATTATTTTAAACAAAAATGTGCTGCCTTCTATATATTCAGTTTACAATGGTTTATAGAGTTGAGTTAGTTATTTACTTACAACTTCTTCTGGACAAATTTAAAACAAATGTATAATACTTTCGCGTCCTTTCAGCTTTCAAAGAATCTCTGATTAATTTGGCAAAGATTGAGTTTTTTTTTTAATTTTTAAATTACTAATTATTTATTAAAGAACAATCATTTATCACTTAAGCAGAAATCTTCCACAGCTCATGGTGCACTATTGAGACAGGTAGTCTGGGAAAATCAAATAATTTCTTAAATTATTGTCCATTTTAATAAGCAAGCAAAATAAAATCCTACAAAATGTGAATGTACAATACATATATACATACATACAAATTTAATTTTCATTTTCACTGCCAAGTAAATAAGTAAAGCAAAATAAAATGTGCGAGAAAAGGGTACGTACGTACATCCGAATACGCTGACTATTATTAAATGGCGTTAATTTATCTTCTATGTATAATAATTGTTAATTTATACTGATGTAACTGGACACTAATTGCATATTAAACTCACCTTTTCAATATCTTTAATGTCAATACATGATAATTTATGTATTTTTCATTGTAACACAACACATACACTTGCCCTGCACCCATACACTCATAGATGCACATGGATCTATCTAGTTTGGACATTGTGGTACGTAGAAGGAGATGAAAACTTATGATTTTTATTAACATTTGAAGTCAGGACCCTTAAAGAATCAGATCCTTACCAATTTATATGAAAATGTAATTAAATGATTCAAATATATTTGAATATTAACAGGTAAACCAAAAAAAGTTGTTTTTTTTCAGTCGTCAAGCCGGACTTTTTTAGTCTTCTAGAGTTTTGAATATAAATTTCACGTTGAATTAATGTTTGGCGCACACTACATAATTTTACGGCGTTACAGCTTCTCGATATTTTTCCATTGGTCACATGCTTTTGTTTCATAAATTATATTACCAATTACGAGTATATACTAGAGGTCTGCATGTGTGAGATTAAAGGACACATGAATTCACACATCAAACTAGCAAGTAGTGTGTTGTGTGTGATTTAAGAATCACACAAAATTTATTGTGTGTAAGAAATAACATGTTGTGCAAAGCGTTCAATTCATTATGTGAGTGTTGTGAGAGAAATATTTGATTCAACTGTAAATAACAAAAATGCTGTTTTACACGAGTAAATACAATTGTATTTATGTAAATCTAAACTAAAGAAAAAAACAAGACTGCTGGGCAACCGAAACACAACAACTTAGCAAACGCCCGTATCAAAACAAAGAACGTTAGAGAAGTTTATTAAATAGGGGAAAACCCAATTTTAACAAAATAAGAAACACAACAAATACACGAAAGAATTGTGTGATTTTTAACTTCACACAGGTTTTTTTTATTGTGAGATGTATGAATTTGAGTTTATCAAGCAATACAATATAATTGAGACGCACACACAATTAGTGCTAGTGTATGTGTTTCACTTTTTCATGAACGGTGTTGTGTTGATCTTTCATTTAAAATGATTGAACGTGAATGACTAGCTCTCATTTGTTTTACACATTTGAATTGAAAATCAAATACATACGCAACACTCATTTGGAATAAATTCTTCTTATTTTCTTCATCTTAGGGTGTAGCTTAAAAAAGCTATTGTGATAAAAAATTAGTTTGAAAGCGAAAAATATGTCGTTGAAATTTAAACCTACGGTTTAAAAAATTTTAATTTTCGGGAACTCTGACAATGTTCAAGGTCTTTTCTCAAAAATTTCTAATAATTAAATATTAAATTACACTGGGCGGCAAAAACGTCTGTAACGTAAATTTTTAAAGGCTATTTCGTTACTAATGAGTTTGACTTGACACCCAGTATATGTATAAAACCATTTTTCAAAAACGAGCGCTATATGGACCGATCATCCAAAAATTTAGTGCCATGATGTCTATGAATACTAATATTATGTATGTTAAACTTTATCTCAATATAAATAATTTTAAAAGATTTATGGAGCTTAAATTGAATTACGGAAAGGGTCTTACATAGGAGTTTCGACTAATTATGGACCGACCAATATAAAATTAGGTGTCATCATTTCTGTATATATAAAATTTATTTGTGTTGAATTTTTTTGGGATACCAACATTTTTATGGTCGTTAAAGTGATTTTTGGAAGTGGGCCTTATATGAAGGCTACGAGTAAATATGGACCGATCTTGACAAAATTTGTAGATGTCATTTAGCTTCATTTATTACTTATTTGTGTGAAATTTGTTTGCATACTTGCATAATTCAAAGATTTATGATCGATAAACCCCAATTTCGGGAGGATATATGTATGGCGGCCAGGTGAAATAATGGACCGATTTCCACCAGTTTCAATCACATCCATCCTTGGGTCTGCACACAAGCTTTACATGGACAGCCAGCCAGGCGGACGAACGGACATCGTTAAATCGGCTGAGAAAGTGATTCTGAGTCGATCGGTGGGTGTTGGACCAATATTTCTTGGCGTTACAAACATCAACACAATTCCAGTATACCCTCTCCAATATGGTGGTGTAGATTATAAATAGCTATATTTTAAAGAACATGTAATAATATTCTAAAACAAATCAATTTGTGCATATTTAAATAGTCTAGCAATAAAAACTTGCATAAGCGATATTTCATTGCGATCTGAAACGTTTTACACTTTATATAATATCAACTCAGTTTTAGCTTTCTATCTGTTAGAAAAAAGGGCCAAACATTTAGTTATTTTAGTTATACTTTTATTGCCTTCGAAAGATCCATTATTGATCTTTCTAAAAGTTTCCATTATCCAGTTAAATAGATTATTTTTTTTTAGAAAATTAGAATTCATTATATTAAACACTGTCATGGAGGATAAACAAAATATAAGACATATTTGCCTGTCTATATCTGATCACCGTGAGTTTTACCTAGCGTACAACCAAAATGGATGTAAGGTACGAAGATCTGCTTTATTTCTTTAATGTTGTGTCTGTCGTGGAAATAGATAGGGACATTGGTATATTCGTATATGTACCTATGTATGTACGTACATATTTTTTTGAGAAAGAATGTATGTATGTACATTAGATCTGCCCATAAACAAAATGTTGGATTTGGATGTATCTGTTTTTCTTGTATCTAAAACTAACTTCTGCAAAAGTTAAGGCTAATCGTATGAATGTTGTACAATTGAATAAACAATGCTACGTTTTTGATTTATTATATAACAGTTTTACTTAAATTATATTTTTGTTTCTTTTTCCAAGCAATTGAAATATTTAGAATTATTATTCTGACAAAGTAAAAAAAAAAAAAACATGAATGTCGAGTAAAAAATAACCAAGTCACTAGCATTTTTCCATGCTATACACGTAGGTATATTTTACAAAAAACAGCAGTTTAAATTTTACACTGAAATGCAATTCAAATATGCGTAAACTAATAAATTAGCGAAAAAGCGTACTCGTACAAATACTTCTCTTTAGAAGATGAGATTTTCTTTTGAAACGTTTAAAATAATTGTTGAAATAATAGTTACATTTTTAAGAAATCGAAAATGAGAACCAATGTTAAGACAATTTCAGAACTTTTAAACGATTCTCGTTATCCGATTGTCCTGAAATTCAGCATACGTTCGTTTGAGACAGTAAATCTATTTTTAAAGGGCAGGTCTAACATACATACGAGTAGTTAACTAAAAGGATGATGATATTGAGGATTTTCAAGCTGATGGAAATGATGTTGGATGTGAGTGGCAAAGGAATTAAAATGAAGATGCGGCAACCTGTTGCCGTCTTTTTGCCTACATTTCTTTCTTATGGTTTATTTTGGTTTAAACTTGGACATTACATTGAATTAGGAGCATATAGATACGAGTATAAGTGTGCAAGTGTCTGAGTTTTAGGTTTAAGTAAGTGAATGTAGGATATGTATGTAGATACATATATGAATCTACATTTGGCATAAAATATATTTATTGTTTATTATTAATATTCTGTCTGGTATTATGAATACGTAAATGACTATGTACATGTGTAGAATGTATGTATGTACGTCCAAACACTAAAGTGGAAGTGGTTACGTTTTGAGGATTCGAATGAAGCTGGTGATTTTTAGATATTATCAAAAGGCGTACATTCGTGTTTCTATTTGTATGCTTTAAACCATTGCCTGTTGCTAAAATATTTGGAGTTGGAGTTGAAGTTGAAGTATTTAATAAATTCAATATTTAATGTAAAGTAAGAGGCTTGATGTCAGACACACACACACACACACACATCTTTGTAGAATGTAGATGCGGTTCGATTAATGTTGTTTTGATGTGTAAAGTAAATGATTTTCGTTTGTTATTTGGTCATTTACATGTAATGCACAGCTCTACCCAGGTGGTCTATCTATGCATGTCTTTACCACTGTGTACAACAGCAGATAGATGTGAAAATTTATAATGGATATTGAAAAATAATATGTAATATTCAAGTGTCAGACCTAATATAAACTATAAGCAATATGAGACAATCATAATTTCGCTTTATTTTCTCAGCAATATTCAATAAGAAAACCAAAATAATCGAAAGAAACAAAAAGACACAAAAAAAAAACTAAACACCAACAATAGCAGCAGCAGCTTTATAAAAACTACAGTGGATAGATACTTACAACAAGAGGTTGCCGTGAAAATTCTTTAAATTCAAAGAGAGGACATTGACTTGCTAGAATTTCTAGCCATAGAATTGTGAATTGTTGCTGGCCGTGTCGTGTCGTGTGTATGTATTTATGGTACTAGTTGAAATTGTTGTTGTTATTGTTATTGTCGTTGCTTTTTGTTTATATTGTTATGTTTGTGTATGTATGTATATATTTAGCAACAAACAACTCACAGCCTTTTCGAGACTCGAAAGTAAACGAGTTTAACAAAAACAACTAACAACAATGCAAACTAAATATCGTCGGCTGTTTGTGCATGTTTGTCAGATGTAATTTTTGGTGTGATGCAACCAATTTAGTAAACCTGGTTCAAACATTCACTTCAAACCATGACTTAATGCCAAAACCAGTTTTAAATATGTTTGACACACTCTTTACAAACAAATGCTCATATCTATGAGAATTTCACAACACACTACTCCCTCAAAGAATCACAGCATAAAAATAATCCATAATTATAACACGGGGCTACAGTCAATTCAAATACATGCCTAAAAATTACATTCTAATATAAAAAATGATGAAGGTTTCGCCATTTATTTTAACAACGTGATTTCGAATTGTCCGATTTGGTTAAATAAAATACAAGTAAATTCTTATTCTAATTGTCTTCGAGATATTTATGCAAAATTTACATATTTTTGTAAAGCCCCACACACTTTTGGTTTATTTTAATTTATTTTAATAGAATTACATATTACTTAAACATGCTACAGTTTTGTGAAATCTTATAATAATCTTTGATCTGGTAGTTATAATGAAAACCCTTTGTTGATATCACAGTAAAACGAATAATTTTTTTGGAATGAAACGTAGAAATTCTTAAAATTACAATTCCCCATAGCAAATTTAAAGTGGTTTCATTCCAAAAAAAATTTCGTTTTACTTTTTCTATAGAAGCAAAATACAGAATTAATTCCACTTCCGAACGGAATTAAATTCTGTAACATGGCTGAATAAATCATCAATATTAATGATATGTAATTAACTCCTTTTTGTACGTTAAATAAAATAGCTTTCATGAGAAATCATATATGCATTTCTTAATGTGTGTAAAGATAAATTGTAATTTAACTAGCATAGACAAAAACCACAATACATACATACAATGCTGTTATTGATCTACAAAAAAGTAGACGCAGTAAGAAAAACAAAAACAAATTTGTAATAATACAAGAACACACACATTGTAAACGTACGTAAATTTCGTTCTAACTCATAACACGTAAAAAAGAAATATGATGAATTCTCGAATTCTATTTCTGAAAAATGGTGATTTAAATCGATGATGTTTACAGATGGATCGTGGACAATGAAAATTGCTGATGACGTCCTTGGCCGGGTAGAAAATGCATTCCAGTTTGCCAATTGTTCTAGTACTTTACAATAGTATTCTTTTAAATTATTTTAAAATTCGAACTATTGGCCTGAAAGAATAAAACTTTTCACAATTTTTAACATTGATAATGTTACAGTCAACAGAGCACTCTTAAGCACTTAACAGTCAAAATACTTGAAATATAATAAAAAAAAATATATCTGCATTATACATATATGTATCTGAAATAATTTCAGATATAAAAAAAAACAAAAGAACAGTATTTGGCATCAAATTATAGTAAGACATCTCAAATAATCTTGAAATCTGAGTAATTTGGATTTGAAAAATATGATATTTCTGGAGAGGATTTGTGATCATTTTTAAAACTGGATAATTGGTTCGCATACTACTCTATAGAAATGTTGGTCCAAGGGCTACTTGTTGCAACTGTCACAAATCCTTTCCAGAAATATCATATTTTTCAAATCCAAATTTTCAGAAATTCTGCTGACTGTAACATTATCAATGTTAAAAATAGTGGTTTTTATCTATGCTAGTTTAATTCGAATTAATCTTCACACACATGCATTTCTAGTAAACGAAACAGACTTATAATTATCTTAAAAACCAGTGTTATCAGTGAAAATTCCTTTGCTTTTTTTAAACAAGTTTTAAAATAAAATTAAATTAAATAAAAGTTTCTTAAAAATTTTATTATTTAGTTGTACTGATACAATTTCTTTAAATAGAAGTTTGAAATTCTTGATCTTCGAACCATTTTACTTAATACTACAAGTTTTTGTTACTCGCGATCAAATAAAAGTCTCTAAATTACTATAGGAGCATATATTATTGTTGCAACAATAGTTGTTTTATGTTTGAATAGAATGCATGGAAAAAGCGGATTGAAAAATAAATTCCCAATGTTATTAAAAAAAAAATCGAAAAGTTTTGTTCTATAAATATTGACAACACTTTCATAAAATTTGGACTTTCATTTAATAAGTTTTAAATACATATATGTATGTCCGATATTCCAATCAGTAGGTATATTATCTACAATTAAGCATTTCCATACTTTCAATACATTCAACACTGTTGGTCTAATTTAGATGCCATACGAATTGGAAATTTCTAGCATTTTATTTCACGGATCGGAATCGTTCTCGAATTATGCTAAAAAACGTTATGCAACCTCCTTTATTTATCACGAGAAACACAGTCAACTCAAAACTTCATTAAAATATAAACCAAAAATTTACTAACAGATACCGTGCCGCAGAAACAAAGTTGCTCTGTGTTTTCTATGTAAAATTGATCAAAGTTTTTTTTTAAGATTTTGGTATCGTGTTGGACGAGGTATTGGTGTTAAGTGTTCGGCTTGATTTGAGAGAGAACATATTTTTGTTGTGATGTATTGTGTGGACAACAACTTCTTTCTGGTCGATTGGTTGTCAGTATCATTACGGCCTTTCTGCAGCACCGGTGTTGAGATCGGTAAACAAACCACCATCATTAATGAATTTATAAATACAACAATTTTCATGTATTTAGTGAGAGTGTAAAATTAAAAATATTTTAAATCGGAAATAAGGATAAAAAATCTTTTAAAAAATTATTACAAAAATAAAACTTATTTTAAGTGCCATTACAACACGATAACGAAATACATACATGCCTACTCATATACATACAAGTGTATAGATAAAATAAAAATATCTACATAATTAAATTTGTCTAACTATGAATTCTAACAGGAATTTTAAAATATATTAAAATGTCTATTTTTTAAGTCCATATAAATGTTATAGTGATAATGAAATAGTTTTCTAACAATTAAATTATTTGAAATATTTGAATATTTTAAAAAGATAGTGATGGAAATGAAAACTCTTTAATTTTCGTTTATTTGTTAAATCATCCATAAATATTTTATTTTTTAATGAAGAAAGAAAAATATGAATTGTGAAAAAATTCGAAACCTAAAATAAATAATGAAAACATAAACACGATCGCAAACTCCGACAACTATAGAATAACAAGATTTATGGTAAACGTGTGATATTTTGTTTACATTTTTTGTAAAATCATGAATAATTTTTGTTTTATAAAGTGAAACCATTTGCTGCATGCGCAAATAAATTAAACAAAAGAAAAGAAATTTTAATTGAATGAATACCAAGCAAAAAATAAAAAATAATAAAATCGCAGCAGATTATAAGTATTTTGGTTATTCGATACCCCTCACAATTTCTCATCAGTAACAACAAAAATTAAAAGAAAATACCTATTAACCCACAATCTAAAATTGTATGAGTGACGTTCGTTTCTCTTACTGTTCAAATAATCAAATTACAAATGGATTTAAAACCAAAATTAAATTTCCTATTAATAATTTAGAAAACAAACAAAGTAAGGCCGGCCAGAATAAAGCAGATCCAATATTTAATTTATCATATTAAATCACCACAAGCAGCAAAGAAATCCTAAAGTTCCGATCAATCTCATCATATTGGATTAATTTCGATTGATATTCAGAAAGAAGAGGTATGATTGTTTAGTTATTCATTATCTTCTCTAAAGAAGCTATAATATTAGTATTTTTGTATATTTAAAAATTGCTTGTCTGCAACATGACAAGCAGATATGTATGTACATACATATGTATGTATCTGGAAACGAATAACAAATATAATTAGGAGAAAAATTTATACAAATTTTAGTTTCTTTAAAAATATGCTATGGACACGTTATTAAACTATGTATATATATGATTGTGGTAATCAAATATTGCCGCAAGAAAAATTTATTAAATTTCGATAATTAACAGAATTTTTAGTTGCAAATCAAATACGAAAAAAACGTATTTCACTCAAATCAGAGAAATGGACTGTCAAACGAACACAGTTTTTCTACATCCAGAGATATACATAAGTCTTCATAATTAATTAAGCAGTACATTATGTCAAAAATAAAATACACACGTTTAAATGTGAATGATCCCAATAAGCAAAAATTTGTTGTGAATTCCAATGTTGGAATTCCAGTGTGAATCCAAGCTTGAATTACATTTGAAATACATCCTCTTTCCAGTCTGTTTGAAGTTTGTTAAAAAACAACATCAAATTTATTTTAAGCATATGTTAATAATGGCACAGAGTTGATGCAAATCATTGGCGGCGGTGATGATGATTTTATAATTAAATTTTCAGAGAAATTTTTCAATTTCTAGATTTATCTATTTCGCAGAAGTATAGCTGAGTTCCTAAACGTATATTTACAATGTATCAATACAGTATTAATACCAAGTTGATACATTGTGGTATAGTTACTTTTTAAATACGTTGCATACTAATACTTTGCAACCCTATAAACATTGTATTACTATTCAAAATAAAGTAAAGAATGGCGGAAGAAGTAAACAATGGCGGCCATGGAAACTCCAGATTCCAAGCTGCTGCAAATATAATCAAAAGAAAAAAGAAACGAAATTGCTTTTTCTTCACAGATATAACCAGATTCGTCAAAACTGACGTTTAAAAAAGTGGTTCAAGTGTAAAAATAGGTTTGGTTCAACTGGAATCACACTCCTATTTAAGGCTGAAATTACACTATAAATGTACTGTTTTGTTCGACTGTAAATCAATGGTTAATTTTGCTGGATTCGCTATTCAATTCAACTGTGTTTCAACTGTATTTCAACACTGGAAATTGGAAATTGTGACTGGATTTCAAATGTAATTCCACTTGAATTCCAGCCAAAATGCTTATTGGGATTCTTTTGCCCTGCTGCTGTCAGAATAATCATTTAAATATAAATATAAAATTATAGTTCGGAAACGAAAGATATTTTTAACAACTAAAAGTTGTATTTAACCACCAACAAATACATTATATAATTCTCCCCAATTAATCATGAGAAATATGTAATTCTTGAGAAATTCAGTTAAAATTGTATGTAACATTTATTAAATTGTCACATTTTTAAATAGTTTTTTTTAATTGTTTTTTCTTTTTAATTTCTATGGAAAATACTTTCATCGACCACTACTTCCAATTCATTCAATAGTTAAAGTGTTTCATTTACAAATATTTTTAAGGATTTGAAATTATTAAAGCTCTATTGCCTAGATTAAACAACTTGTGCAGCAATAATTTTTCTTCTCAACTTATCAACTTATTAGCTCATGCAATTCAGAGTATTTTTGCTTAATTTGCTAACGCAGGTTGGTCTAAAGTGGATCGTATTACTTTTGTCAATATCATTCATTGCATTATTATTTAGTTATTTTATTATTTTTTAATAATAACATTAATAATTTGTATTTTAAATTGTCGTTTTATAATTTATTTATACATTTTAAATATGTAATTTTTTTTTAAAAAAAGTTTGAATTAGTAAAATTGGTTTAATAAATGTGATCTGAAACCATATTAGAAATATTTGCTTGTGTTTTATTTAACATTTCAGTATGTACATATATATAACATAATATGTAACCGAGTATATTAAAACGCTACTTTTTTCAGATTACCCCAGAGCTTCTCTTTTTGCTTAAAAGAAAGGGAGTGAGAACAAAATAAAGTTAAATGCTGTATTATTTCGACTATGCATTACATAAGCAAGAATTATACATTAAATAAAACAATACAGATTTGTTTTCAAATTTAAGTATTGATTCTTTTTTTTGTATTAAAATGTAATCGAATTGACCATAACTCAACTTATTTCAAATTGACGTAAGACTAGTCTGCTAGTTAAGAAGTTTTACTTTATATTTTGATATACATATACAGAATTAATGTAGAAATTAGATAAATATTTTTGTAAAGTAGGTAGTTCCATTTTTAGTAAAAATAATTAAAGTAGTAATCGAGGAAATATATATTAAAATTTCTTTAAAAATATTCACGCATGATGTAATTTGTTGTTTGGAATGTATTCCGTTTTAAACTAGCTAGAAAGACGTATGGAATTGATCAGATATTGAACTTATACACACATTCTTTTATTTGATTTTAAAAACTAAATGTAATTTCAATTTTTTGCTGGGTATGTTCAGAAATATTAATGTACATACGTAGCTTTAAATGTCATACCGAATTCAATTTATTTGCATAAAAATATATATTTGTGCATTATTTCATCTCGATACATAAATTTATAAAATATTTATTTTTCTGATTTATATATCAAACATATTTAAGATTAATTCAAGAACAATTCTTTATTAAAATTTGTATAAACTTGTAAGATATTAACCTAAACCCAAAATTTAACCACTAAGAAAAAAGTTTCTGCTATACTATATGTTTAAAATAGAGTTTAAAATAAACCTCCTAAGACATTTGAAAAACGTTTCCCAAAGATAAGTTGGTCTAAGAAACTGGCGCAATGATCATCAAAACCTGTAAATTTATTTAAAATAATAAAATTGCGAACTTTAAATTTAGTGCGTTCTTTATAAAAAGCTGGGCTGAATAATGTTTAAAATATTTGAAAACAATAATTGTGTAAAAAAGTATGAACAAAAAACTAACTATGTAGTGTCAGTGTACACCATATGAATTTATGGCATCAAAAATCAACTAATATTCGTTGTATTTAAGCCGAGTTATGTTTGACGCCAAAATATTTGAGAAATAATTCTTTAACGATCACAATAAGTTAAAAGTATGGGTAGAGTGTATGTGTTTATTTATGAGTATAAACGATTAGATATATTCGTATACATACATATATACGAGTATATTACTAATAAAATACGATACAATATGGTTGGTGTTTAATACATTTTGTATGAGCAATAAATTACTCACGTAACGCGATTAAAAGCATAAATGCGAATAAAAGTCGACCTCATTATTGAGCTTTCAAAAACATTAACACAGCAACTGAAACAGCAGCAACAACTTTTGCGAATGGCAAACTGTGGTTTTAAACAGAAAACATCTGTCGTATGAATGCTTTGCGAGAATTTGATCAATTGATGTTGGATGACGACAACTAAAGCGATGCCAGCCAATACTTATTAACGGCTTCGAAGTAGACGTTTTGTTCATTTTATTTTTATTTATGTATAAATATTAAAGACAACGACTAGATAAAGAAATATGTATACGAGTATATTTCTAAAAACAACAACTGCAAACAAATAAGAAAAACGCAAAATCTGAACGGCCTTGTCTGACCCACTTTAAACGTACTTTGCACAAAAATGTTAAGACTCTTAAAAAAGTTGACGTGGAACAAAGAAGCTCAGGCACCTGGCTGGTTGAGAGTCGGAGAGGGAGAGAGCGAGGGCAAAATGGGTAACGAAGTATGTATGTAAGTTGGAAATAATAAAAGTCAACAACAGCCACCTACTTGAATAATTGTAAATTGCCATTTTTTCGTCTAAGAGTATGAACTAACGCCTGAGTGAATGTTTGTATATGTGATTGTGTTGCTGTGAATGTTTCTTTTTTATTTTTATTTTTATTTATTTTTAAATATTTCTGTATTGACAATCAAAAATATTTATGTATGCCACAATCTTGTGTGACAACTTTTCATTAAATACTTTATTAAAACTGAAACGCACCACACAAATAAATGTGATGCAAAAAACTGCATAAATTGTTACTAAAATTCCTTTCAAAATCCGTATACCGATAATACTTTAATGGCATTTACAAAACTAACTATTGTGCAATTCAGTAAAATCTAATCTAAACACCTTATTCATAAAAACTTACAACAGGTTTATAATAGGTTCATAAAGCAAATTGCTTTATAAACCTGTTGTAAGTTTTATGAATAAGGGCATATATCTATAGTAAGATCAATTTTGAATCGGTTGCTTTCTTAATTCATCCGTCTTTATATCCTTCACCATCACAAGTATTGAATGTTAAACACGAAATGACATTGAGAAATATTCCAAGCCGTTTGCTCTATGTCCGTCTTGATATTCCTCACAATTGTTTTGTTATCTTGGTATTATATTGAAGAAAATACCATGAAATCGTGTTCACGTTATGTATATATGATAGATCCATGATATCTCTTCGCCCCCATATACGAGTACATAAATTTCTTCCAAAATATGTCTCAATGATACATAAATCGTTATATGAATATAAAATTCAGCAAACATTACTTAAAGTCCACATGTACATGAAAAATCTTGAGCCAATCGAATAAAGTTTTTTATGTTATATATTGTTAAAAAATAATGGTAAGAATCGGAAATTACATTAATTACAAATGGTCAAAATTAGTTAAAACTTTAATACATAAAATAAATTAAGTTGTTCACAATATTTTTCTTTCCAACAATGTCTAAAATACTAATAAAATTTGCGCTAAAACTGAATGAGAAACACTAGGGTATTTTTTGTAAATCTAATTATATTTTAAGATTCGGCGAAACCAAATATATCACTCTAACTTGTTTTCTTTATTAATTTATGGTGCGCATGTATTTATTTACAAAAAATATTTCCAATTTATTGGGTATTAAGAACACCCATTAAACCTGCACATAAATGGAGTTGAGGAGGGCACAATTGAATTGAGAATAGAGAAAAGAAAAAAAAATACGTTTGATAAAAATCATCTCTTCTCGGGTTCAGTAAAATGGGTAAGTTCTTTACTTAAGTCTTTTGTTTTCATTGGCAATCATCATGTCAGTGTGAGCGAGGCACGCATTTCACTGCTACTGCTGCTACAACACCCATCTAAATGCTTCCATTTGTTATACAAAGAATATATGTAGTTAGTTTACATTTCCCTATCTAATGATGCTTAATTGGTTAGATGGAAATTAATAAAAAAAAATAAAAAAAGGTTTTTTTTATTGTTCTCCCTCAAGTGTGAATAAACTTTCAGCATTATTTCTTGGTACACGAATGCAAGAGAAGAGTGAATAAATAAAAATACTAATAAACTGAATGAACTGAGTAGGACTGACTGTAGGCATTTGTATGGACAACCACATTCTCTTGTTTGACCAAATAGTTAAGAATTGCTTACAATTCCGTTGGTAATTCACAATGTACATAAACACATAAATAACCATCGATTTAACAAAAAAAAAAAAAAAAAAAACAACAAAATTTTTATTAATATTTGAATCGTAAAACTAAACTTAAAAAGTACTACATATGTGCAATAATTCTAAAAGCTGCTGTTGAAATTTTTGCAGCAAACTTTCAACATTCACAAACAGAATGTTTCTTTTATTTTCTTGTTCAAATTTTATTATTTTGAAATTAAAGAATCTGAATGTTATTTCTAATTGATAATTATTTGCTTTACTTAATGTAGGAAAATAAATAAGTTTAATTTTCATTATTTATGTAGTCAATAGGCAAAAGGTTTTTATGAAAAAAAATACATATTTCATGAACTTTTATTACTTTTAATTATAGTTTGTGTACACCCACACTGATGATTTTGATGATTTTGGTTTTAAATTAGGCTTAGACTCTTGGAAAATCTTTTATATTTTTTGCCACCAAATTCAAATAATAATAAAGGGTAATTTATTAGCAACGTGTAACATGTTACTGTTAAACATGTTTATTTTGGTTTATAATTTTTTATTGCCTAAAATGGAAGAGCTAAACTTGGCCTGCATGTACATGTCACACACATCACGCGAAACAATGGCCCAATTGAGCGGAAAGTTTGCTGAAGAGTTTATGTCCCATTTGGGAACTGGTCAAATGGCCTCCTAGATCGTGAGATTTAACGTCTTTACACTTAAATATATAGGAATAACCTCGCAACGGTTGACGTACTGAAAGCTAATATTGAAGAACTTATTTGTGAAATACCGGCCGATATGTTGGCGAGAGTATGCCAAAATTGGAGCCAGCGTATAAACCGTTTGAAACGTAGCCACGGCCAACATTTACATGATATCATCTTTTAGCATTGAATTAAATAGATCATTCTGTCGACGCAAATAAAGATTTCATAGAGATCTCTATATTTTATGTGTTTTTTTTAAATTGAATCCGAAAGTTCTTGAAAAATCACTTAAATAATAACAAACAGAGGATTTTTCACGATGCATTGGCACGTCCACTCTGTTTGTTGACATATCAATTCCACCAGAAAACAGCTTCGTCGTTGATAATTTCCGATAAAAAAGTGCATGTTCGTTTGTAAGACGACTCGTGTTTAAATTATAGGCCAACAAGTTGAATAACTGAAAAAATACTATTGTTTAATTCACAAGTGATGTTATAGTGTCGTAGGAGTTGTATGGATTCACAATAGTTGTACAAATGTTGTTGTTAATTTCTATAAAAATATCTTCTACAACACCTACAACATTTTACATATGTTTTCCAAATGTTGTATGAAAGTGTTGCCAAAACTTCAAATATGTGTCTCAACATAAAAACTAATACTACTTCAGTGTTGTATATTTGTTTTTGAAATATTTTTTTCTTTTGTCAATTTTAAGGTTTGACAAAATTGTCACACAATGTTTAACATACAACATCACTTGTGAATTGAATATATAAGTATGTAGATTGCATATATTTTGCAGTATTATCCATGTACGAGTATTTATGAATATGTACATTTACAAGTTTCGTATGTAATTTTTACAGATTTCAGAACAACTTTAACGATTTCATAAATTTAAAATTAATTTTGTTATAAATGTATATAATTTGTTTTCTACTTCTAGATGGGACTATCTGCTTTGAAAGAAAATATTAATGTGAATTTGATAAAAGATCTTAGTAATGTTTTCGTGTATTTGTATTGTATTTGAAATAAATTCTAAATTCAACTTAATATAAAAGCAAAACAAAGTACTGCTATTACAAATTTTTATTTTTTAGCTTGCATTGAGTTCATGTTATTTAACAGTTGGACACATTTTAATGCGCTTTCAAATGCATACTCGTATAGTTTATTTTAAAGAAACGAACTATAAAAACACTGTATTTTCAAAGTCATTGCTCGCACATGTATGCACATACATACACCACCACTGTATGAATGTATGTATATTTAAGAAATGTAAGGTTGATGCAATCTTCAGCAGACTTTTATAGTGAATTGGACAGCACGATGTTGTTATTGTTTGCTTTTTGTTAAAGCTTGCCATGCCCTGTCATCCCGTCCCTGTACATGGAAAAATCATCATATACTTGCAGTGCAAGTATATAAATGCACATTTTTATTTATTTATATAAATAAAGAGATAAACTTATGTACATGTATGTATATAAGAGTACATAAATGTTTTGTATAAATATGGTTGTGAGACTGAAGGTATGTGCAATACAAGCCAGTTGTCGGTTATTATGTCTATTATTATCTTGGTCGTTTGTTTGTTAAGTATCCCACGCACAATTTTTTCATAAACTTTTTTATGCCTTTTGCACATTTGTGGTATGTTTTTGGTGAGTACGTGATTAAGTAAATGAGGCTTAGGTTTTCATTAGTGCTCTAAACATAAAAGCATGCTTCGACATGGTAACAGTGGGACACAATCAGAAAAAAGCGCTACAAAAATTGACATGTTAGTTTGTGAGCCAATATAATTATGGCCCGGCAAAACTGATTTTTTTTATTTTTATCGATTCGCATCATGGCATAAAAAACTGTTAAAAACTGTATGACAAATTTATACTTTGTATTTTATTAATTCGGCTTGAGGTCTACATGTGATTTCCTAGCTTGTCTACATAAATACTTTATAGAGTGTTGTGGTAACCATACACATACATGCATATGTACATATACACAAGTACCTTGGTGAACATTTTAAAAACAATATTTCAAAGTTTACGATTTAAAGACCCATTGTGTAAGGTTCTTTTGTTGCATATAGGGCAGAGCGGTTAATTTATCGGTCTTTTCGTTGCAGTTAATATCACATCATTAAAGTCTAACAATTCGTTACACTCTTGCTTGAAAGCAAGTAAGAAAAATCATGCTATTAAAAAATGAAACTCTATATAAACTGGAATCGTACAAGAGCTAAAGAAAGAACCAAAATGTACTACAATATACATACTCGTACTTATATAATAACTATCCAATATAAAACAGGCCGGAAAGAACTCCACCAAAGGTACTTTGGCTAAAAGATAAATTGCACTAAAACAGTAACAGACTCAAATGCAGAGGGGAAAATTATACATCAAGAGACATCGACAAATGGGAGAATCTGTTCATCATTAACGCAATCATTATCATTTTGATCGTTATGAACACCATTAAGAGGATCGTTGACGTGTTAGCACATATTCTATGATAGCGGCTGTTGCAGTTGCATGTGATTGTAAATGTAATGGGATGCACCATCATCACTTTTTCTCCTCGTCTTATGCCGGTCTTATGATGTTGATCTAAAAGCTGTCAATTACAAAAAAAGAAACAGAGAAAGAAAAAAGAATTGAGCTTCACCTTAAAAATATTACAAGCCATTTACAACAGTAAGTCAAATAAGTCATTTACATAAAAAACAACAAATGCATAAACCTACATAAATAAATATACATATGTATATATGTATATGTATGTATGTATGTATGTATGTAGATACGTACTCATAATTGTAATAAACAACGCAATCATTACAAAGATGATTATTGCCATTGTCATCATCGAAATACATGTAATAAAGCTGGAAAATCCATTTGTAATGGTCTTGTGTCATAATGACAGCCACATTCACATCCACTTCTACACACATACATACATACATATATACTCAAATGTATTGGCCCCACTTGGCACAGATGACTTGACTGGTATTGACCTGGTCGGCCTTTTGCTCGTTTTATATCCATGTGCAAGCACACATTCACATACACACATCCGTGTGTTACAAATATTCATGTGTTGGTAAGTTTATTTTTTCGATGGGTCATTTAAATTGATGTGTTTGTTGTTAATGTTACTCGTATTTGGAGTTGGAGTCTTGATAATTTGTTTGTTTATTTTGTTTGCTGGCTTTTGCTTCAAGTTAAATTTATTTTTAAAAGCATCTAATTTTCAGTTTTGCTTTTTTATTAACATTTATTATTTTTTTCATACACATACTACATACATACATAGATTACATATTTTTATTTTTTATTTTGCCATCATAAACTTTGTTTTGTCTACACGTACAATGAATGAAGTGTAATAAATAAATAAAATGCAACCATTGTGCCCCGTCTCAGACTGAGACTCAATCCTCTCCCTGTCACTTTAACTCTGTCTCATGATCTTTTATTCTGGTCTATCAATGCAGGCGTCTGTATTCTAGATATTGCAACAACAATTTCTGTCATGTTTTTTTCTGCATGCCACAGCCTGCTGTTGGCAACTCAAGAGGTGGTAATTGATTTAATTTAATGTTTTGTTTTATCTATCTAACCAACGTGATCATAAATGCATTCATTAGTTTGAGGTGAGATAAAACTAACTAACAAACAAACAAACAAACAAGAAAAGCACAAATTAACTCGTTTTTCAACGAGATCTTTTCGGTTCCATTAGTTTCTGTCTTAACGTGAGAAAATATTAGTCTGTGCAATTTTTTAAGCATGTTTTACTTTATATTTACATATATTTTTGTCCTTTAGTTGAAACATTTTGTTTCGCGAAATGCGACATTGAAATTTTGATCATTTGCATGTGAATTGAAATTGCAAAGTAGCTAAAGAGATGCTATTTGATAATGTTGACTGTAATAACGTTTCACTTTTATAAACACTCGTAGTATATTGAACATTTTCATATTCTGAAATTTACAAAACTATTTAGACGTTTTAATCACAACATCAGCATTTCACCAGTTTTCTTATTTAAGATTTTATTCGAAAAGTCTGATTAAAAAGCGCAAACTTTAAGGCTTCCACTTATTAAAGGTTACCGAAATTTAGATTTAAGAATTTTGTAAATAACTCCTTTAAACGACATTTCGATGCGAATTTTCTAACATTTCATTTGAAATTGTTTCTGTTGATACATTTCTATTTTTTCTATTATTTTTTAAACATTTCGTAGCATTCATTTTTTTGGTTGCTTACACTGTACAACACATAATTTCGGGAGTCAATTCTGATAATTGTTTATGAAAGTAGCCCCAAAAAGAAGAACTTCTGCATCATTCGTTTGGTCATTTTACATGAAGAAGTAATTTTTTAAATCCATACCTTTACGTAATTGTGAATAAAAGCGAAACGTGTTCATAGATTTTCATGATTTTGTCTCATTTTGTTCACAGGTTATGCGAATTTACGTGAAAGTAATAGGACTTGACACATTTTTTACCGTTTTGGATTTTTTATGAATTAAAAATAAAAAAATTCAATTTTTTTGGCAAAAAATAGTTTTTTTTCTTCATACATTTATTTATAACTGCGAAACTGTTGCTTATGTAGTGAAACGTTGTATGAACAGATTAAAGGAATTGTAATTCCTAATTTTTTTTTAAATTTGTTTCAGCTTATTCAGACTAGTGGTTTTCGAGTTATGACAAACAAAAGAGCCTAAAACGTGACAAATTCCCTATACGATACTTACTAACTTCAAATTAGTTTTTAAATTACTTCTTCATGTAAAATGAGCGAACGAATTATGGGTGGGGAAGAGAGAATCAATTTTGTGTTCGGTACTCGGTGAACATGCTTTGTTGACATTTTCTTTGCTGGACTTTACTGCAAATTATTACACAGCACGAATAAGAGAAATGTTAAAAAAGCAAATAATAATGAAATGTTCGACAGTGACCGCGAATGAAAAAACAAAAGAGAATTCCAGATGTTTTTCTTGCAAATGTTCGACTGTGTAAACGGGGACTTACAGAACTTAATTCAGTTTGTGATTTGAAAATATGGTTTTCACTAAATCTACTTAACTAATCACACATTCAATTAATCAACTCAAGCGAAGAATGAATCAAAACAAACAAGAAAAAACTTAATAGCGTTTACGATACAATTCAGATCTATTAAAAATAAAAACAAAACAAAAATATTTAAAAGATTGTGAGATTGTTTTAGGGGCATTAGCATGACAATAAAAACGAATAGAATTGCTAAAATTTAAAAATATTTAGTTTAAAACTTCCAAAACAAAACAATATTTATGTGTATATTATGAAACACAAATTAAGATTGAAAAGAAAAGATAAATAAACAAATTAACACATTGTATCAATTAATTAATCTTTCGATTTGCACACAGTTATTTGTTTTAAAACTTAAAACACAAAACTTACAGTCAATTAATTACAAAATAAAGTTTTGCAAAAGAAACTTGAAGTTAAATATTTTATTTTAATTTATAAATAGTTTATGGGTTAAAATAAATTACTTTCTAATCTATTATTCTATTTTTTAATTTAAAAGTTATTTATAGCGAAATATTTTCAAGACTAGATAAATGTCGATATACATATATAAATGTCGTTTCCCAATGGAAACGTCCAGAAGAGCCAACACCGAAAAAAGCCAAAAGTCAAGTTCGGGCAAATGTGAAGGTTTTGCTCACTGTTTCCTTCGACTGCAATGGCGTGGTGCATCATGAATTCTTGCCACAAGGTCGTATGGTCAATAAGGAATACTACCTTGAAGTTATGCACCGTTTGCGCGAAGCACTGCGTCAGAAATGCACAGAATTGTAGAAAACCCAATCATGGATTTTGCACCATGATAACGCACCAGCTCACACATCGATGCTTGTGCGTGAGTTTTTGGGCAAAAACAAAACCGTTATCATGCCTCAACCACCGTATTCGCCGGACTTGGCCCCCGCTGAATTTTTCCTGTTCCCGAAACTGAAGATACCGATGAAAGGAAAGCGTTTTGCTACGATTGAGGAGATAAAAGAAAACTCGAAACAGGAGCTGTTGGCGATGCCAAAAAGCGCGTTTCAGAAGTGTTTCGAGATTGGAAAAAACGCTGGCATAAGTGTATTTTATCTGAGAGGGATTACTTTGAAGGGGACAAGATACATAGTTATTGATGAATAAATAAATACTTTTTAAAAAAAGTCGATTTCGATTAAAATTCCCTTCAACAATAATATTTATATTTTTTTAAATATCAAACATGGGATTATCCACAAATCCCAATATTAAGTACGAGTACATGAGTCAAAAATTTTAAGATGGAATAACTTAAAAATGAGTTTATTAAGTAAGAATTTTGTTTCATTCTCATACGGAAAACTCGTATTAAAATAAAGAAGATTTAAAATACCTTAGAGCTGCCCTTAAAAAACACAAACTGGAATCAATTCGATAAAAAAACACCTACTGTTTCCCTTTTTACAACTCATAATCGAGTTTCGGCATTTGGTTTCTAATTATTCGAACACAATTTCGATATAATACTCATTTATGTATATAAATGAAATGCAATCGTAGATTTATAAAAAATTACTTGTAAATTCACGTCTAAAACGAAAACTACAAATAACTTACGGTTTGTTTGTATTTTCTTAACTTGAGTTTGTAATCGTAGTTTTCAAGTCAATTTTAAATTGGCAATTCTTGACGGTCTCGTATGTTGTATGTTGTGTATTGTTGCTTTTGTTATTGTTTAGTACATACGAGCATCTTGGTAATACATTTGTTCACCAGTTTGTTTGTGCGTTTAAAATCATTAAATCTCTTGGGAAATGCTCCGAAACTATTGAAAGCATTGTTGTTTATTGCTTAGTCTACTTTTTAGCCTTCGCTTGCAAAAAAAAAAATAGAAATACAAATTAAGCACAACCTTATTATATATATGTAGTAAGTTTGTTAGGTTTAGTTTTTATGTACGAGTATGTATGATTTTTGTTTTGGGGCAACAATTAAAGTGTGTATTTTATTACCATTAATCTTGTTTGCTGATTTTTACACCTTGAATACACATTTTATTGGCTGTAATTGCTCAAGGGCTCAAGGTGAAATAAAAATAAATTAATTTGTTTAAATTCCCCTAAAAGTTTCCCTAATATACTTCTTGTCTTTATGTTGGTGTTGTAAAGCTAGCAAATATTATTTAAGCATTGTATCAATTTATTTTCTTAAAATTTTGTTTTTTTACAACTCATACTCGTAGAAGTTCTAAACTAATCTATTGTTTTTCTGTTGTTTTTATATCGTATAAAACATACATATATTTTGGTATTATAAATAGTAAATATTGGAATCAAACTTAAATTTATATTTTACTGGGATTTATATTGATGATATTTTATTATTTTTTTCTTTTTAAAAGTTATCAAAAAAAAAAAAGACCAAAATTTTCCGAAAACAAATTTTGGAAAATTATGCAAAAAGTAAAATGGTTTTCTTTTTTAAAAATGCACATTTTTATAAAGTTCATTTGTCAAAAGCTTTCTATATCACAACTCTGCAATTGCGCCTTATGTTTGTTTTAGTGCAGCATTGCAGCGCCTCTGGTGGTGAGTAGGTGCATTAATGTCAAAGCTTGATTTTATTTATTTTAATTATTTTACTTCGGTGGCGTTTGAATGCTATACCACCGAAGTTGGGCGCTGTGACAAATATTAGTTATGATGGATAGAAAGAAAACTAATAGTTATCAGAAACTGATGTTGTTTTGAGTGGCAGCGGCTGGGAATCGAACCCGGGCTAGAAATACCAACTCATGCCAATAACCAATTAAGCTACAGCACGCTTATTTTGACTGAAGTACATTATTGAAATGTTAATTTTAAGAAATATTTTATCTTTGTATTACCAATGAAATAATATATTGAATTTCTTTTCTGGAAACTGAACAACAGTATAAATAATGGCATTCTAACCAAATGATTGCAAAAAATTACGTTATTCCAGAAATTCTCAGGTTGGCGTCTTCGAGCGGTATTTATATTTATTATCGTATAAATCTGTAATAAAGATATCTACTATATCTTTTCAAAAAGATTAAACAGACATATGTAGCTCTCATATACTGACATATTTTTGTTTTAAATTAAAATCCATTAAGTTTATGATATTTCTTGTATCCGTATTGTGATTAAACAGAGATTTAAGTTTAATGTATCGTACGGTTTCAGTTGTTATAAATAAAAATAAAGCATGTTTCCAGTTACATAGTTAGTGGACATAATCTTTGATACAACGTAAGTGTAATTAAGAGAAAACTAAAAAGAAAAACATAAATTAACAAAAGAAACCAAATAATACTTTTATCCAAAATGGTTAATTTTTCTTTTTCTAAATCACTGTCCGTTTAATGTTTCGAACAAAGAACATTCATTATTAAGATTTAAAGAACAAAAATGTATAGGGTGTTTGTTTTAGACGTGTAGATTTTTAAGTTGCCAAGACAAACACGACCATTTTGTCAGCTGTCAAGTAATTTATGTTTAGTTTGGTTTATCATTTCATTATGAATAGACTGACTCCTGAACAACACAAAAACATTTTTATTGTTTTGTTTTCTTTTTAATATTACATTTATTACACTACCAGAAAGAACAACAATAAAATGAAGTTTTTATGAATTTTTCAAACGGTTTGTTGTTTTTATTTAAATGGTTTTAAGCCGACAACCCGTTAGTTAATATGGATCAAATGAAGTGACAATAAAAACGAAGATCTTGCTGATGATGTTGATGAGTTTAAGGAAAGCAATTGGCACAAATGACACATGTCATTACTCTGCCGCAATAATGACTTTTATATTGTGTCACGCTTTTTGAAGGTTCTAGTCGTATAGTTTTTATCGTTTAATCAACTGCTTATTTAATCCCGTACGCATCAACTCTGCTCTAGTTTTCAAGATGTTTTTCAACTTAAATTTTATAATAAAAATAAATTCATACATTTATTTGCAGAAATAGGGCAAGTACTCGTATTGTAATAAAGTACATCTTTAACACTCTAACAAACATAATTTTTCATTTAATATTGTCTTGTATCCAGTTTATATTTTAGTTCTTACAAGATTAATTTCATGAATTTAAATTATTCTGTATTTGTTTACTTAATAATTTTTTAATACAATAGCATTTAATATGCAGCTTGTTAGCTTAGAGTTTGCTAGAAATAGCTGAAAATTGCTCTCAATGAGCAACCATTTTGGCAAAAAAGATAATCTTGCACAAATGCCTTGAAAATCCGACATATTCGGGTTCAATGATTGGTCTCATTTGGTGATTTGGTGTCTGTTTTGGTGAAGACTTCTTCTTAGATGTCACCAACCCACAGTAAAATTATGGACCGATTTAGTTGTAACGTGATTGATTTCTTTAAGAACTTAATATGTAAATTTTTGTTTCTAAATATTTCTGGTTGTGAACCGAATTTGTTGCTAAACGAATAATGCAGTCATAATGGTTGAATTGTTATGTTGTCTTTTTTGTCAACTGAATCTGCTTGCTCGAAAAATCTAGCATATTTGAATTTGTTAATTTAAGAAGTAACTTTATAAAGAAATTTCCGAAATTTTCTGATAATTATTTCCAATGAATTTCCGACAAAATATTCTTCTTAAAATTTGCCCGCGTAGAAACGATAGTATAAGACTTTGTTTGCAAGATCCGTTTCAGTTACTAGTAATTTTTAAATTTAATTGTTTTCTTGTTCTTATAGTTTTATCGCCTCCATTATTCGTTGAATTGAATTATTAACGAGAAATGTTAAGAGTTCAATTTTCATATTGGTTGCATTTAAAAACTAGTTTATGGCCAAATTAAATTCCTTTAATTAATACAATATAAAACAAAAATGTGCCAGCAGGGAAAACTTTATTTGGACTCACTTCTCAACCAACCAAAACAGCAATAACATAAAAAATATTGTAAATGAAAAACCTTTAAGGTGTGTTTTAAAACCCGTCTGTCCGTCTGTTTGTCTGACTTCAATTATGTGTGTGTCCCACGCAAATTCCTTTTTTCTTCTGAGTGAGTGAGTGAGTGTCTTAAAAGCGTTTCAACATGGATACACACATACGAGTACATAAATAGCAAAAGAGTTTATAGCGAGTTCATATGCATGTATCTGTATCTTGTAGTTTGGTTGTTGGTGTTGTTGGTTTCTTTTTAATTTGTATAGACATATATTTTGCGTTTTGAATAATGCGTTCGCATGTGTGTTGACACATTTAATAATAAAACTGACTCCTTACGCCACTGGCCATACTGGCCATATCGGTTGGTTGGTTTCTGTTGGCTGTTTCTGTAACTTTTTCAAATCGCCACAGAATAATGAGATTTTCAAAACTCGCTGTTGCTAATTTTTAATTTAATCGTCTGTGGTACGGGGAATAACTATGTAAGTAAGTACGTAAGACTTAAAACTAAAATTAAATTGAAATAAAAACGACGACAAGCACAACATTTCTGTATTGCACAAGAAATACGAGTACTCGTACAGCAACAACACTCGCAGAGAAATAAATGCACATTTGTTTTCAAGTTGCAGTTGTCAACTTTTCATTGAGGTGTGGGTGTTAATAATTTTATGCCACCAAAATGCGAATAAATAAATGACTGCCTGGCTAACAATCCCAGTTTATTATGATTATTATTATCATTGTTACTGCGTTGTTATTAAAAAAAAAAAAAAAACAGTCAAACAGTCATTCAGCCAGTCACATAAACTTGCATAAGTAGTTGAATTTCTCAGTTAGTCAGTCAGTCAGTGAAGTTAAATAAAGTTGAGTTTAAATGTGTCAGTACTTAATTATTACAAATAAAATTATCCAACATGTTGCCTGGCACATACATACCCTTACATTTATTGCATATGTATGGACATATATATATATACACCAACAAATTATATATGCAGCATATAATTTACCATTTTAATGCGTTTTGGATTGTACAGGGTCTCATTTCCCTAAATATTGTCGGTTGTCAACTAAAGACCGATTTTTCCTGCTAGCCTTTTTATACCGTATTTAGATTGCATTTGTTTTTATATCGAAATCGAGAAAAATCCGTTTTTCTCATCAATAATCCTGGCACCCATTTACAAACATATTTTTTACATTGAATGCGGTAAAAAATAGAAAAAAAGTTGAATTTTTTTTAATGTTTTACTGTTTGTTAGTCAGACCCAAACATCCCATCCCATGTTGAATTGTTTGCCATGAAACTAATTCCGAACGTAGGACACAATTACAGGTCCAAATGTTTATTTTAAAAGAAAACTAAAGATCAATGCAACCTCTTTTATCATGGTTTTATTTTTATTTTTTACAACATTTCGAGGAGCTGTGCATCACGCTTCCACTTATCACGTTGAATGTAGAAATCGAACAAACAGAACTTATTTCTCTGAACTCGAACATCTCCTATCAGAAAAAAGAAGAATGAGAAGAGAGTGGCAAATTCACAGGTCTCCTGAACTGAAAGCTAGGCTACGGGAATGCAGAGATATACTAAGACATTTCTTAGAAACCCAAAGAACGGCCTCACTTAGATCTTACTTGGAAGGTCTTGATAGTACCCCACAATCTGACTACTCGTTATGGAGGGCGGCAAGAGGTTTAAAAAGACCAGTAAGAGGAAAACCTCCTTTGCGAAATCCGACTGGTGACTGGGCTAGAAATGATTTCGAGAAAGGGACATTATTTGTTAACCATTTGAGAAATGTGTTTACTATAAACAACTCAAATAATAAAGAATCTGATTTGTCACCACTTGTTATAAGACCTCCTGTACCTCTAAGACTAAACTTTCGTGATGTTCAAAGCGCTATTGGTACTCTCAATCTTAGAAAGGCTCCAGGTATGGATAAAATCAGCAATAAAATGCTTGTGGAGTTACCTCGTGTAGCAAGAAGAATTATCCTCTTTATCTTCAACGCTATTTTACGCCTAGAATACTATCCTGCAGATTGGAAGGTATCTATGATTACCATGATTCCTAAGCCAGGGAAGGACCCCACTAAAGTAGAGTCATATAGGCCAATTAGTCTACTGCCGACAATTTCAAAACTGTTTGAAAAATTGTTATTGGCTAAGTTGATTCCAATTCTGAACGACACTCAATGTATCCCAAATCACCAATTCGGGTTCAGAGCTAAACACAGTACCATCGAACAAACACACAGATTGGTAAATGTTATAAGACGGTCGTTTGAAGAGAAAGAATACTGTTCCGCGCTTTTCATTGATGTGTCCCAAGCGTTCGACAAAGTTTGGCATGAAGGTTTAATGCACAAAATAAAATTAAACTTATGAAAAGTTATTTATATGATCGCAAATTTACAATCAAAGAAGGCGATTTTTTAAGCCCCGCTCAGCCAATTGAAGCAGGAGTACCCCAGGGTAGCATACTGGGTCCAACTTTATATTTGATTTATGCATCCGATATGCCGTCAGACCCCATAATACATACTTCAACTTTTGCAGACGATACAGCCTTTATTAGCATTCATAAGGACCATCAAATAGCATCACAGAATTTGCAGAAATATGTTTATAAACTAGAGAATTGGCTAGATCTTTGGAAAATCAGGGTAAATAACCAGAAATGTATTCATATCACTTTCACATTGCGAAAAGATACTTGCTCGTTCATCAAAATAAATAATCAAATTATTCCTCAACATAATGAAGTCAAATACCTCGGCATTCACCTCGACCGCCGTTTAACTTGGAAGTCTCATATTGAAGCGAAACTTACACAAATGAGATTAAAAGCAGTGCAACTTAATTGGCTAATCGGCAAAAATTCTACATTGAAGTTGGATGGCAAACTTTTGTTGTACAATGCAATTCTAAAGCCAATCTGGTGTTATGGAATTCAATTATGGGGTACGGCCTCAGCATCGAACATTGAAAAAATTCAAAGGGGTCAAATAAGATTCTACGTATAATTACTGCAGCTCCATGGTATGTTAAAAGTTCTCGAATCCACAAAGATCTAGGCGTGCAATTTGTAAAAGTCGAATTTACAAAATATGCGTCAAAGTATGTCAGCAAACTTGAACACCATCCAAACCCACTTGCACGAGACATCCTTAACTTTAGTGGCCATATTCGGTTAAGAAGGAGGGATACCCTTGCTTTAACTCAAGCGCAAAACAGATGACTTGATCAGTTGATGTGAAATTTTTGTAGTATCATAAAAATTTTTGTCTAGCACTGGCTGGGCTTATTATTTTCTTTTTAGTATTAAGATTTGAATACTTAATGTCATTTCAATATATGAAGATTCAATAAATAATTAAAGGCAATAAAAAAAACAACATTTCTGTTTTAACTTAGTCATATAATGCTGTAGTTTTTTTGCATTTAAATCCTCTTATTATTTCGCAACATGTAATATTTGAATCCTGGATAATGTAAATACATACATACATACTCGTACATACATATAAATATGCATGTACATAATATTTAATTAGCTTTGAAATATTTATGTTCCAAAACTAAACGCTGACGTTTTGAAATCCTTTCTGAGTTCATGGGAAAATATTGTTTGCTACTGGGGTCTGAATGCCACCACATTCCATACGTGTTAAAATGTTTCCGTACATCTTTTAATATGTCATAATCATATTTTTTTGTTTCAAAAATTCTTCATATGGTGTTTCTAAGATGCCGCAAAAATTGTGTAACGAAATGTATTTAGAAACATTAATTTTGTTGTTTCGTTTGTTTTTGCTTTTATTTTAAACAACCTCAACCACATACATACGTACATACTCGTACATTATGAACAAACAACATACATATGTGCATATAATAGATATCTATGTATGAATGTCCCAGCAGTTTTTCAAGTAGTCAGTCAATCTATCTCTTATAACTAGATAGTGATTTTCATTAATGTCTGATCATTGACGTTATGTTTACACTAGTTCATATATTTGTGACATCCTTTATTTTGTACCCTACTTTAGAAAGTAGTTAATTTACCCGCCAGAAGTAATCTATTGGAGATCCAATTGTCCATTTGTAATATGAAGTGTAGTAATTTTACTTATCATAAAGCATATATTTCTGGGTGGATCATAATTTTACTGCCGCTAGTGAAACGAACGTTTCAAAATATCATTTTTTTTTTTTTGGTTTTATTACTGCATCCTCTGGGACACGTAAATGTTACGTAGCTAGACAAGTAACCGGTTTCGTAACTAGTAAGGTAACTAACGCTATATATGTATGTATGTGCCGGTATGTGAGGCTCTTGCATTGACTACTTTGGGCCAGTTATCAGACGGTATCTTTGTAATCTGTAGTGTAATTAGCATCCGCCTGCCTATGTAAACAATGACGAGTGTAAATGATAGGTATAATCACTAGTTCCGGACAGTCACCCAGAACTGTTGGGACATATGTATGATTCTTCAAAAATACATGTGATTGTATGTGTTCGTTTAAGCTCTCAAGAAATGCTCGTACAAATATGGTCAATTGAATAACATACGTGGACTTACAATGTTTATCCTCATGAGATTCACATTAAATCCGAAAAAAACAACCTTCCAGAGCAACAAAATATAAGAACAGAAAAAAAAAAACAATTTAACACATAAAACGGAGTATCTAATGCCCATCCAACACTCATTCAACACATGCGATTACGATTGGATATTTTTATGGGCATTAAGTTGTAACGCTTTGCAACAAGATGAACATTTTTAAAATCAGACTTGGAAAAGTCTCTGCGCGCATTGTTATGAATCTTTCGGTTTTCGTTTTGTTTCGTTTCATTTCAGCTGCAAGATAAAGAAAAACACAACGAAAACAAATAAAACTTTTTGTACCTAGTTGCAATAAGTAGATTTGTGGCAAATAAATGCAAGTAAATATGCAGCTGTTAAACAACAAAATGTTGTATAATGCTGCAATCTTTCAACTCCTAGCAACAAATACTGAAACACTCACAAACATACTCAAACACACTCACACACACACAAGCAACAGAAACTAACCATTTGTTAATTTTGCTATTGCCATTTTTCCTACTTGTATCGCACGCTGCCTGACTTCATTTAATAGTTGTTGTTGTTGTTGTTGTTACTTAAATTGCATTTTCTAATTTTCTTCCACTTTTCAAATAAATGTTTGCTTCTCTGTATTTTGTTTTATCGCAATTTCGTTTTCCTCATCACCATCGATTTTCTAGTTAATTATATATTTTGTCCATACGCATGATCAGAAAAACATCAATAGATCGTATTTCTAATGGCGTTTTCTTTTCTGGCAAAAATGTTACACGTTTTTCCCACTTCGCATCTTTTTTAATTTTTTTGTGTTCTTTTCTGAAAAAATATCAACACTGCTAAAGTGTAGTGTGTTCTTTTCTATAAATGTCACACTATAAATTAAAAAAATGGTGCACCTTTCACACTCTGTATTTTTAGAGGGGGAGAATCGCACGATAAAACAGTTGGCCAGTGATGCCAACTTTTGAGACTCAAAACGCGTAAACATTTTTGAAAAAAGGGCTAAATGGAAAAAAATTGGCAGCTACAACTGACATTTGTTTTGTTTATGAATGTGTATTTGTGTTAAGAAACAAAAAAAAAATATACAAAATGGAAAATATTACTACTTTTGTATGTGCTTAAAAAATTTTTGATGACTTGTTGAATTCATCTTCATCATCTGATGATGATAAAATATTTTATATGATTATGGGAAAGTGAAAGGCTTTGTAGAGAACGTAATTAATGAATACTCTGAAGTTAATGTATGTCAAATTTAATAGGACAATATCTCCTACTTCTTATATATGTAATGTATGTATATATATATAATTTTTATACCTAGTTTAAGAAGAATTTGCGTATTAGTCGGGAAGGTGCCATTGGTCTTTTTGATAAATATTCATTGTCTTATTTCAAACGATCTTATCAGGGAGCTATCTGCTTCTTCTTTTTTAACAAAAAAAAAACAGCTGTACATGATAATAAAGTGTTACACTGTTGTAATTTTATGTTCTATTCTGACCATTAAATATGCGGCATCTTTAAAATGTGGGGTAAACATTATAAAAATGTACATAATAACGGTGTAACATTTTATTTCAGAAAAGAAAACACCATAAGTATCTCACTGTGTGTGTGTGTGTGTGTGTTGGTGCATACATGCAGTATTATTGTTTTTTATGGATATAAATTATATTCCATGTCGACGATTACAAATGTTTGAAACCATATTTGGTGGAAATCTATATATTTTATTCCCCATCGCCGCGCGCCGCCACCGCCATCCACTCATTCGTTACATTACAGTTGCTGTTGTTAGCAAAATGTTAACTAGTTACATTGTATATACTTACTACATACATACTCGTAAGACAGTGAGTGAACGAGCGATCGAATGAACGACCCACAAAACAAAGGTGTTCCCATTGCAAAACTTTTGTTTCATTATTCGTACTGACTGGCTGACCCATATTTACTCGATGACACGTTTTCTCTAGTATTTATTTTGCTTTGTCTTGTGTTGTTTTTTATGTGAATAACTATCGATCTTATTATTTATCGGTTTACTTGGAAATGGTCCATTTTGGCCTTTTGTTTCATTGCTGCTAATGCTGCTGCTTCAGCTTCTGCTGCCGCTTGTCTTATTCCCCTTAATTTAAATTCCTTTTACAGCATTTAGTAATGTATGTGTGCTTGATTTTAAGTGAAACAGGACATCCATTAATACGAGCATATGTTCACACGCAGCCACTCATGCATTATTACATACATTTGTATTTGTATTAATATTTGTGTGTGTATTTGAGTTTTGAATATGACATAAAGAAAATTTTTAGAGAAATTTAATTTTAATTAACAATTGAAAGAATACCATTGGAAAGTAATATTTTTTAGACAATTTGCACATTGGAATGCATTTTCTTCCCTGCGAAGGGCGTCATCAAGATATACTTGATCAAGATCTACTTGTAAACAGCATCGATTTAACTCACTATTTATTGAGAAATATATTTCGGCAATTATCCGTTCTATGTGTAATTATGTTATGCGGTTCCATGGCTATCTATGCAAGCAGGGAGGTCTTGCGAGAGTTAACGCGGGGTTCTCATGGCATTCAGAGCCAGACCCGTATTAATCAGGACAAAGTCAACTTAACCTACACCACCAACTTAACGACGACGAACATCGATTATACCATGAGATTTGCCAGGTTTTACCCGGACGGATGCAACTTCGATATTAACCCAGAAGCCATTTCTGTCGAGTTTCACTCCCACATACTGAAGTTACCGAATATCGAAGTCAGTGGGTAAAAGTTCACGCTAAACATATCCATATGTTCCAGTATACCATAATTAAAATCTTACTGATCTCGATCTTAGTGCCATAGAGACGTATCGTTGGGAGTACTGACGCCCCTCCTGGGATCAGACGCAAACCATGTAGCCGTACAAATATGTTCAAGATTAACGTGGAGCACCTGCCTATTGGCTTATCTTCACGGCGCACTTAAACGCAGGAAGAACTCGGCTCGTCAACCGCATTGTATGCTCCTGCAAGACATAGGAATATGTCTCACAGAGAATACTTTGTATGCCTTGCCAGGGGACACACAATTTGCAATTTCTCGATACATTACTGCAAGATCAATGTAAATATCACCTTGCTTAAGAGATTGGGCTATCTAATCCCTGCCGTCCGTAGGTTTGTACAGTTAGCATGATCCATTGTAATGATCATATAACGTCAAGGACTATGATCTGCTGTGGTTGCCATAGGCCGCATCGAACCAAGTCCAAAGGCCGACCACCACAACTACTGCCACGAAAGCCTTGCTTTCCATACATTCCTAAACACCGAGCTAAGTGTCGCCACTACTTTCAACGGCTCTGTTGATTCAGCAACAGCACCTAGGATACATTGGTTGACCAAAGTTTGCTTACTTTCGCAAGCTTACATCAGCCTTTTAACCAAATGCCATTCTACCCGCTTTGGGTAACAACCACAGCCACTGCGTGGACACCGAAGTGACTTCAACCAATTATCAGTTAAGGGACAAGCACCCTATTAATTAAACTAGGGATATGTCCCTGGGCAATAACTGATCGCGCAGTACTAGATGAGACTCTAGTCCGCTGCGAGCTTCCTCTGGTAAAACAAAATTCCACTCTATCCAGTTTCAAACCCTTGCAAGTTCATGGTACTGGTACCCATTTCTGCCCCGGCATTGGGATGGTGTGTAGGTGATTGAGCACCTATACTTAGCCCGCCGAGGCCGCATGTAGCCGTACAATGTGAATCAGACGCTTTTGGATTTTTGAATGGGTAATTCACAAAGGTATCACTCTCCTATTTAGATGGCGACCTCCATTCGCCATTGTCACAGTTTCATCATCGGAAGTATGTACGCCCTCTCGGTCGGGGACTGCTTAATAATCGCAGCTAACATTTAAGCTATCCGCCACCCGCTGACCCCGATAGTAGCCTAGAGCTACTTTCAGAAAAACCGTTTATAATTTTCCTAAGCAGTTTGGTATTAAAAATCGACGAAATCGGTGTTGTATAGTAGAACAAGAGTTATGGTCACCCACATATGGGTCCACGAAAATATGATTTTCCATCAATATTTTCGCTATTTTGTTTAAACATATTATAGATAATACCATGCAGTTTTTTTTTTTGTTTTTTTTTTTTTTGTTTTTTAAAGAGAAGTAACACTCAGGCAATTAATATGCCTATATATTAATTAATTAATTAATTGTGTTACTTTCTTTGCAAAGGGATAGGTAGAAGAAGAATAGGTGTGGAAAGTAGAGAAAATCTTTTCATATGGCAACACTCTAATTGCGCGTTATGTTTAGTAATAGTACAGTATCGCAGCGCGTCTGGTGGCGAGTAGGCGCATTGATCAAAGCTTTATTTATAGCCATTATTTTAATTATTTTACTTCGGTGGCGTTTATATGCTATATTACCGAAGGAGGGCGCTGTGATAAATATTAGTTACGATAGGATAGAAAACTAATAATTATCAGAAACTGATGTTGTTTTGAGTGGCAGCGGCTGGGAATCGAACCCAGGCCATAAATACCAACTCATGCTTAATGATCAAACGCGCTAATCAATTGAGCTACAGCACCCTCAAATCGCAAAACGAAATGTTTGTTCAAGTCGGTCCAATTCCAAAATTCACTTAAATATGTATAAATCTGGTATCAAAATTGTTACAATGTTAAAATTCGACGCAAATAATCCAATTAGGTATATAAATTGTTGTACTGAATTTTATGATAGTCGGTCCATAATTGGTCATAGCTCGCATATAAGGACTACATGTGAAAAATATATTAATTTTTATTTAGTATATCTTATAAATATCATATATATACAGATCAACCTTGGTATAACGAATCTTAGGATTAGAAAATAAAACTTTATAATAATTTGTTACATAGATGTTCGTTATATCGAGGTGAAGTTGCACTTTTATTCGTTATAACGAGGTAATAAAAAATGTTGTATGTATATTAATCATCGTCTGCTTACCATGTTATATACAGTGGGGAGCAGAGGTGAGTACATGTTTGTATTTTCTGCATTGTAAAGATCATAAAAATGGTAATAATGGAGCGATTTTTAAATTTCTTTTTCTATTTTAATTCTTATTTAGTTCTTTACATAATTCTTAATAAAAGAAATAAAAGCCCAATAAAACAAGATTGTAATTTAAATAACAACAAAACAACTTGTATGTACTCAGTTTTGTTCACACTTGTTATCAACCAAATAATTGAAACATTTATTAATTTACCGTTATTTGAAATTAAGTTTTGAAATTTGTTGTTGCAATCTTTAGTTTTGTCAATATGAATTTTAGTTTTAAATCATAATTGAATAACTCCGTGTTCCAAAAACGTCGTTTTTTTTTTAATTTAAAAAAGTAAAAGTTAATATTTTTTGAAAAATGAAGAAACTATCGATAGCCGTGAAAAATTTGATAATAAATAAAACCAAATTGAATGTGATGGCGATGATAATGAGGAGTGTGGAAAAATCTACATTGGTACAACGAAGAGAAATTTAGGCGTGAGATTAGACGAACATAAAGCTGACATAAAAAGAGGAAAACAATCAACTGCACTTGCACAACACTGCATTGAAAACGGACACAAACCAAACTTTGAAAAAGTGAAAATTTTAGATAAAGAGAAAAGGGAAAATAAGAGATACACGTTGGAGAGCTTAAGAATACAACAAAAATCGACAATTGCAATAAACACAAAAGAAGACAAAGACAATACAAATGCAAACTACACCATTGCAATACTTTAGTACTAATAACAACTGTGACCAAGAAAAAACGACAAATTTTCTGTGATATATGTATATTTTAATTTACATTCATTTTTTAAATAATTTAAGTTTTGTGTTGTGTTGTCCACATATACAAAAAAATACTGTGTATAAATCATAAATTGATGTAAACTGACAAAAAAGATTATTGTAAGTTAATTTGTCAAAAATTAAGCTTGTAATTATTGTTATTATTGACTAAATGTTTCTTTTGTATTTTTACAATGTTACCAGATTTTAATAAAAAACTCAAATCCCTGAAGAAGTTGGAAAGAATACCAACGAAACGTCGGATTTAATAGAAAATGAAATAAATAATCTTTTATTTACATTAAATTAATGACCTTGAAAGCCTGCATATAGGAAACTATATAAACTATTAATAGCAAACAAAAAAAGGTCGATCAACACTTATACATATAAAACAAAGGATGACTCCTCGTCACGTATGATAGCAAAAGAGCTTAATATAAGCCAATCAGTAGTTGTTAGAGTGTTAAAACGGCGAAATGTAGCTCCTAAAGACAGGCTTTCAGTCGCCAACGATTATTATCTGATGGAGACGCACGCCCTATAATGAGAAAAATGAGAGCAGACACGTCTTTAGTCCTAAAAGAAGCTTCCTGAGCAATAAATACAAATGTTAGCCGATGTACAGCAAGAAGAGCGCTACACAATATTGGATACATCTCAGCTGTAAAAAACCTAAACCAGCACTGTCAGATAAAAATGTTTCAGCACGTTTAAAATTCGACAGACTACACAAATATTGGACTGTTGATGACTGGAAACGCGTAATACGGTCAGATAAATCCAAGTTTAACCGATATAAATCTGACGGTAAAAAGTATTATTGGCGTCGACAGCGGGAGAGTATACAACGACACCATGTTAAACAGATTGTAAAGCATCATCATGGTTTGGGGTTACTTTACATTGTGGCATGTTGGTAGATTACAAAAAATTTATGAAATCATGAGAAAAGAAGACTATTTAAAAATATTGCAGATTCAACTTCCCGGTTTTGTAGATCTGAGCGCATACCCTGAGTAAGAAGTTGTGTTTCAACAGGATGGAGACCCAAAACACACCTCGAAAATCGTTAAGGAATGGTTGAATGGGCAAACATTTCAATTGATGCAGTGGCCTCCGCAAAGTCCCGACCTCAATACAATTGAAAATTTGTGGTAAATTGTGAAAAGACGGTTAGAGAGTATCGAACAGCTCCGTCGAACTTCGCTGAGTTGTGGCAACGTGTGGAGCTGGAGTGGCAGAGAATTCCACATGAAATTATCCAAAAGTTGGTTGAAAGTATGCCCAATCGCATAAATAGTGTATTAAAAAATAAAGGGCTGTGGACTAAGTACTAAAAATTTAAAAGTTTTTTTTGTTTCCTGAAAGTGCAAAACTGAGTACATAAGATTTAATTTTATTTAATTTAGTTTGTTCCCTGAATACGTAGTTTTTTTGTTTTGTTTTAAGATCATTATTGTAATCCACTAATTAATAAATAAAATAAAAAAGTAATAATTTAAATCGCTTTGTTATTACCATTTTTATGCACCTGCAAATGCAGAAAATAAGAACATGTACTCACCTCTGCTCCCCACTGTATAACGAACGATTTCCGCTAATAAATCAAAACACATTTGAAGAAAAACACTGTATTTTGTAGTTTTAAAATTCAAAAATAGTATTCTATTTAATTCAAAAATAGTTTACATAGTCTGAGCTAGTCTAGCTAGATTTCAACAACAACTGCTGCAATGCATTTTTCAATATTTGGCACATGTGCAAATTTCATCCAAATCGGAAGACATCGATTTTTAGAATTGGGTCACTTGACGTGAAATTCACCATATATAAATCAAACTACAGGATTTTGGAAATCTCTAAATACCTATAAAGCTCTTATGGATATATGGATACCAACAGCTGGATTATGTGAATATCAGTCCATATTTGACCATAGCAGGTCTACTTCAAAATATCTCTTAAATACTCATATGAATATCTCCTAAATATAGCGGTATTGAAATTCGATGTGACAGCAATTTTTTGGCGTCTTTGAATTCTGTCTGAGGGTTTTCATGAATGTTCAGAATAACAGTATCATCCGCAAACATTGACTTGTGAGTACGATTGTTTGTTGGCATATTAGAGTATATAACAAGTATAAGAAGGATATCAGGATACTTTCTTGGGGTACTTCTGCTTCCGTATTAAACCATCATGTCACACTTTATCAAACACTTGAGAAATGACGATAACAAGAAAGCTGAACATAATTTTGTTTTTTCAAATGTTTACAAGTTTAGAAGGTTTGTTCGATAGTACTGGGTTTTCTTCTACGTCCAAATTGATGATTCGGAATACAATTGTTCGGCTGATGGGCTGATGGGTATATATGATTCTACTTTTGTGTGATCTTTTCCCAGCTTAGGTATCATGGTAACAAGTGAAACCTTCCAATCTGGTGGATAATATGTAAAAATCATTGAATTTTTCTTATAATTTTACTAAAAATTTGAATTGTTGACTTTATATAAACAATATGCCGTATTCATAAAAAATAAAGTAAGTTTGAAGTGTGCTTTTAGACAAAATTTTCATGCAAAATTTTCTTAAAGTACATTTGAAGTAAACTTTAATTTTTTATGAATAATAAAAAATCTTTCATAAAATAAATAAATTTGCCCTGTTTCACACTCTTCAGTTTTAGCTGACCACTTTTTGTTTAATTCTCTTTTGAACTTAACATTTCATTCACACACTTCAATTCAATTTTCATACTTTTTAATGCAAATCAACATGCATAAAAAGAAAAACAAAAGGATATAAGAAAATTGACCGTCAAGTTTGTACTCCTTTTGTTCTCTTTTCCCTTCTCATGCAAATATACTTGCCTTGACGAGTCAGAATTGAAAAGTGTGAAAGCGAAATTTGTACAATTTCTTCAACATATTGAATTACGTCATATAAACAATGTATTTTCCACGTAAAACTTTAAACATTATCAAGTTAAAGGATGTTTCATAAATTTTTATAAAACTTCCAATTGTTTACAATATGTAAATAATTTTTAGTAATTGTACGTCTTTAATAAAGCAATGCAATAAATCGAATGCAGAACTTGATGCATAAATCATTTGTTTACGTTGTAAATACAATATAGTTTTCATGTAAATAAATAATTAAAATTGTTCATAAATATGTAATCGATGTAATGGAACTTTCTTTAATTTAACTAAAAATAAAATCTAAAAATTAAAGAAATTTCGACATTTTCTTCAACATGGTAGCTAGCTAATAATTTAAGATCCTTTCATATTGTTTGTTTCCTTCGATTTTAAAACTTAATATTATGGAACATCGATAAAATAAATTTAAGAAATCGGGATTTGTGATTTGCGGGATCGAGATCTACATCGAGGTCGAAATTTTTTAAACATTTTGGACAAAAACAAATCCGTTTACACTCTTCTTCAGCGGCGGCAGTAACCAGTGATCGCAAGTAAGTACTTAAATAGTATACGAAAAGCATGAGTACTTACTTTTCATACCACTGGTAATGCCAAAGTTCCACTTTTATATGAAAAAAGAACATAATTGCGAGAATCCAAAAAACTACTAATTTGCTGTGTTTCTTCTTTGCTTTGAGGTGTTTGTTGCATACAACAACATGTTGTTACTATAGTCTCTCTTAAGAGAGAGAATACAAAAATGTGCCGTTATCCCACATAAATTCTAGTTGCGGCTATGCCACAAACGAAATGACTGCTGAGAGGTAATGACTTAGGTAACAAGTGACTACCTCCTATGACATCCCCATGTTAAACTCGTCACACATTAACATTGCCAGTGGTAAGTACTGGTGATTATTGGTAACACAACTTACCCCGACTGCTGGGAAGTGTCAGAAAAGTATGTACTCGTACTATGACAATGATAATTTATCCTTGATAACAAATGGCTGTTAAATATTCGAAATACATATACGAGTACTCGTATGTGCATCGTGCTTATGCCTGTGTTGTTATTAATTTGAACAAAATGCTTGATGAAAGTTTAAGCCTTAATTACGTCCATATTATTCACAACAATCAACAATAAGTTGGAGAATTAAGAAAACATAGTTGTGGTTTAAAATGTAAATTAAATTGGACACTTTACAACAAATGAAACTGCATTTAAAGCAACAACAGAAATACTGGTACAATAAAAAAAATAACATAGAAACTTAAAAATTTCAATTAGTTTATGTGGTTAATGCCACATACATACATACATACATACGAGTACAACAATCACTGGTACGTGTGTATGAATGAATGCAACAACTCTACTCTACTTTGTTGTAGTAAATTTCCATTTTGGCATACGAGTATATTCAAAACGACTTCTTTTTTGTCGGGCTATGTACGAGTATGTTTGTATATTTGGTTTTCCTACGAAATTTAGTGCACTGGCAAATGTTACTCTTACATATTTAACAAACAATTTTTAAGGAACTTATTTCGTTTATTAAGTGTTTATAATTTAATAGTTTTGTATAAATAAACATTTTACACGGCATTTGTCAGTCGCGTGGACGGACACACAGGCAAACAGACAATTATTCAGTCACTTTTACGGAAAATAACTGATCAAACGAATTTTAACGAAGAAGGAGAGGAGCGAGCGAGTCAGACTGTCATTTGGTCGATTGTTGTTTGGCTGTGTCTTTTACAATATGCATGAAACACGAAAGTCATGCGGCCAAGCCTTTCAAATTCAGGAAACCACAAAAAAACTAAAAAATATAAAAATATAACATAAACAAAACAAAAACAAACTTAAAAATAAAACTACAAATACAAACAAATAAACGACATACTAAACTATAAATTTATTTTAAGCACCTTTACACTCTCATACATTTGTTGTACATGCTGATAGATTTACAATGTATCTGGATCCAGCTTAGGAGGGGAGAGGGAAGGACGTCTGCTCAATATATATTTATATGTTTAGTATATTCTGTCTATTCCAGCTAGACATTAAACAGACAGTCGTTAGGCAGACAAAAATACAAACAGACAGACAGACAGACGTATAGACAGACAATCATTTTACTTTCGAATTATACCCATATGAATGTGTTTATGAGTATGAGTTTTTTGAATGTTCAAATACTTACTTTTAGTGTGTCAAAGGGGTAAAGGAATTTACATATCAATTTTAAAATATTTTTATATTTCGTACTTTTTAGCTTTTTTTTGTAATTTTTTTATGTAATTCCTTGATTATCTGTTGTGTCATTTTATTCCTGTCAACAACATGCGACATTTATCCAGACAAACATGTTTATAACACATATTTGCAGATGCAGAATCGTCTGGAAAAATTTTATTTACCGAAACTTACTTTCATTTAAAACAGCAACTAAAAAAGCTTTTTAGTAAAGAACAATTATTACAAGGACAGTATGAAAATAAGTACAACTTGGCAAAGAATATTCTGAAATAAGCTAGTTTTTAAAGCAAGTCCTGTAATACATTAACGCTATTCACAATCTTGTTAAATACACAAGGAAATTTGTGAAATTGGAAATATGTAATTTATATTTATTTATTGTAAACAACTTTATTTTTTTGTACAATTTGTAACATTAGCTGCAAAACACAAAATTCACAGCTTTAAGGAGCTGAAAAGAACAATTAGTAAATTCTTTAATATACGCGCTGCATTTATATATATTCCTTTTTAACTTAATATTAAAGAAACACAACTCTTTAGCATTATAAAGACAATAGCATTTGTTTAGTCCGATTTGTACTTAATTTATATGAAGCTGATTGATTCCACTTTAAAAAGATTTACATCTTTTCATATTCGACCATCAACAACATCGTTATGACCATGAGATGAGATTTAATATTGTAAATTAGGCTTTAAAAATGTTTCAAATATTGACTGTTCTTTTAATATGAATTTTTTTGTTAAAAAAACTCTAAAATTTATTAAATAAACTTTAAAGTTATTTTATAGCGTGTTCAGATATGAACCTTAATTGCGATAATTGCCATTAACGCCATTATTGAGCTCAATATTCCATATAAAATCTCAATTAATTATTGCGCAATAAGTACGCAATTGTTATAATATTGAGTAAGATTTCGAATGCAACACTGTTCACAGCTGTGTTTAGTGAACAAAATTGTATAAAATGGCAAATGTCAATAAAAGAAAACAAAAGAAATCATTGAAAAGCCAATGTGAAGGTAAGTTTGTTTACATAGAAACACAACAACCATATATAGTATTTTTTGTATTGTTTTCCAACTGTCAAACGATTATTGAGTAAGCTGAAAATTGCGTATGCCTGAACACTTAAAATAATATTGTCAATTAACCGAATATTGACTCAATTAAGTTTCATATCTGAACACTGTATTAGTTTTAAATTTCTTGGCCGATAACTTAATTATTTGGGAAAGGTTTACTTACAAAAGCCTAAGATTAAAAAAAATACTTGGATATGAATTATTGTCTAATTATGATAACATTTACTCATTTCCATCTGTGACAAAAACTTATCTTTTTTACCGTTTTCGAAGCTCCAGTTGAAAATTTTTGTTAAGAAAATTTTAGATTTTCCATTCTCTTCGCCCCCATACAAATGTCCTCCCGAAATATGACTTTATCGGTCATAATTTTGTTACTAGAAATAAGTTATATATAAAACCTAATCACAAATACAAATTTAGTGCAGATCGGTCCATAACTAACCAAGTTGGCCTTATATGGGACTAACTACACAGTTAAATAATTAATGAATATTTGGAGCATAATTATAAATAACTTTAGAAAAAAGTTCATCGAATATTTTTTTAATGTTTTATTAGATATTTGTAAAACCATCCAGCAAAATCGTATATTGCAAAGTATCATTACTGCACTCTTCACTATTTACATATATTTAAATTGACATTTCAATTTATTGTTTTAACTCGGTGATTTAACATTGAAGGCTAATACTTACCCCAAACGGGAAACAATTAACTGAATGAAGAAAGAATATTGTAGATCAATTTGAATCATTTTTGTGTAAAAAAACATGCAAATTATATCAGTCAGTCATTACCAAACTACTGCTAAGTAATACAGAATAGTAAGTTGTTCAGTCATTATCACAATTTTTCGGGGCATGTACCTTATTGTTCATTTTTACTTGCATATATTTTGTTGTTTGTAATATTTTATATGACCCAAAAACTGTTTATCAAATTTAAACAAATTGTTTATGTTGTTGCCAATTTTAGAAACTTGATCAATGTTGTTTCTTTGTGTGGTTGTTATTGTTGTGTTGCAGTAACACTTCAAGGACGTTGTACGTAAATGTTGATGTATTTATGTACAATATGTTGCTCGCTCGTTTTGCAGTTGTATGTACATAATTGTTTATTGCCGCATTGGTGTCTTGTTTCTCAATACATACAGTCATAGTTTCGTTTAATTTTTGGCTGTTTGCTTAAAACGATTAAATCTTTACTAAAAAATACACACACACACACACTCATACAGCTAAATTGCAACTCGGCGGGAAAAATATGCTATAAAGAGGCCTTCTTAAAGGCCTTATTTAGCAGACCCAAAACGATTGGTAATCAAGGCCTCAAGTACTCTCTACTAGTTAGATAGCTGATAAAAGGCAGTGATGAAAAAGAGACCTGCCAAGTAATCTTCTAAAAGAAGGCAAAGTGAAAGAGTATCGAATGTGTAAACAGGTCTTTTATAAAGCCTACAAAGTGAAGCCCAAGCAATTTTTCCCGCTGTGAATGTATATTGTACATAAATTAAATGAACCACATATTTATTTATGTACGAGTATTAACTGTATGTATATATGTAAAACTAATTTTAAGACACACACTCTTACTATTCATTTGAAATGACAACGTTTAAGAAATCTTTTTTGTAAATTATTTACAGTTGTTTTTAAACATTTTAAATTTCTAATAAACTAAACCAATACTAGTGAGTTTAGGGTATCCATTAAAATAATGATCGTTCGAATAATCGAACAATTTCTTACGAATAATTATTCGATGAATTTCAAAATGATAATTTTCGAATAACGAATAATTTGATTAATTTTAAGAAAAATAATCGAAATTAGTTTAATAAATATATTTGTGTTAATTTATTGTTTCTTTTTAGAAATTAATTAAAATAATAATAATTTAACAACATTCCGTTTCAATGTTATTTACAAAATAAGACAACAAACAAATATTTGTTTAAATTATTTAAACTTTTTCTTTTTGAAGGTGAAATTTTTGAATTTCAGAAATCTAAAAAAAGTTACATAATGTTTTTCAATCACTATAAATGTCTGGCATTGATAGCTCCTTACACAAATATGCTCGTATATGAATGTACTGCAGTAAGTAAAAATTTCAAATAAATATTTAATATTTAATAAAATGCGGTAGCGAAAAATTGGCAACATCGATCGATATTAGGTAGGTACATACGAGTATTTGTATAAATTTGTGTATGTATGTATGTATCGGGTTTTTCAATAAGAGCGCTACAAAAGTTTTTTTAAATGAAACAAAAACGGGTTTGGATATCAATGAAATTCTTTATTCCTGTGAAAGTATCAATCGTCGCTGGCTTGCTGTCATAGACCATAGACTTGACGTAGGTCAACACGTTCTTTCGTCCTCCAAGTCCATATCATCCAATTGGGGCCAATACGAAACAGTCAAAACGACACTCATAATAAGGTCATCATTGAACGGCAGCGATTCCCATTCACAGTAACGTGCCGGTCTTGATCATCACGAAAGAAGTACGGCCCAATGACCGCACCAAACCGTAATTTTTTCGGGATGCAATAATGACTCATGGAGTACGTGTGGATTGTTGTCTGACCAATAACGCATATTTTGCTTATTAACTAGGTCATTCAGCCAGAAATGAGCCTCAACGCTGAAGATGATTTTTCGATGAAAATCCGAATAATTTTCAAGTTGTTGCTCAGCCCAATTCACGAACATACGACGCTTCTGGTGGTCAAAATTCGATTTATTTTAAATATTTGATCGAATTATTCGAACAAGTTAAAATCTCTTCTTTGAATTATTCTACTTATTCGAACCAAAAAAAAAACTCTATTAATTTAGATACCCTGTACTCGTACATATGGCTAGTATGTATACATACCTATAAGCATGCTTATTGTTTAAAATACGTATTCATAATCACACTTAATGTTTTTAATTTTGTTATTTTTTTTTTTTTCTTTGGTTTCCCAAATGAAATGGTGGTCATTCATAATCGATATTTAGTTGGTCATTTTGAACAACTTTACAAAATAATTAAGTGCTTATACATACATATTAGTAAGCTGAAATATGTACAGAGAATGTCTACCAACCGCGTGAACTGACAATTTCTGTTGGCAGATAAAAATATTGTGTGACAACTGTGTGCCAATGAAATTGTAAGGTTTTTTACAATCGTCTGAACTGACCATTTTCCATTTGCTAACAATTTTTCAATGTCAGTACATACATTGCTAGCAATTTTCCAGATCTGACAACATTGTATGATCTAACATCTGACGTCTGTACATATGTAGCTTAATGACTTTTCTGTGTTGTTGCATGTGTTGTTATAAAAGTTGCCTTACGGTCATGAATGAGCTTTATTGTAAAGTTATTTGAAGTCTTGACAAGTTATAAACTAAGATACAATTTCTCAAGCTATATTTTACTAAATTCATAACTAATTCAAATGTATCCATATTGCTAGTACTTAGTTAGCTATGTTTGGTGTTAATATCAACTTTTCGATGTAACTCCAGAGTATTTTTTGTAGAAAGGTTGTGGAGCTTGTTTTATTCAATGATTTTTGAATTGTACGTTTTGGAGCTACTTCAGCGTAAGTGTTATTTTATTGATACTTTCTTTTGTGATTCATTTTTACTAATAATTCCAGAAGCAGTTGACGATATTTTGTTATATTTTAATTCTATTATAGAATAAGTCTTGAAAGTCTTAAACCTAAAAATTCTAGTACTTGAAAATATTTTTACAATTTTAATAGTATTTAAATATGATTACATTTTAAACTTAATAATATTTAAAAAATTGAAATTTTTCGAACAAAAAACATTTATTTGGATATATATTTCCTTTTTACCAAAAACTGTTATTGACATAAAGTTTAGTTTAAAGTAAAACTGCTTATTGTAGCGGTTCTTGAATTCATTTAGTCATTTCATTTGATTTTAGTCATCATGAAATCCTATTGGAAAAACTTACAAATTATTCATATACTCTATAGAAGTGTTCTAGACCCATAAAATGTTCCAGCATTCGTAAAACTGAACGGTATTTAAATGACTTGCAGTGGCTTTCGTGGTTTCAAATGTATTAAATACCGAATATGAGGTGGTTCCCACTCTTACTAAAATATTAACTGAAATCAAATTTGCTTTTAAAACATGCGGAAGAAGAATAATTGGTGGCTTTCACTTTCAGATATTATACATTATTCTCGAAAGTATTTAAAACAAAGTCGGGATTTGAGTGCATTCAGTGGAGCAGAATTTATGTTTGTAGAAGTAAATCTGGCATTTAATCGCGATATTGAATTTAATCTTTTTAGATCAGATCGGAAATTACCTTATTTAAGTAAAAGAATCAAGTCCGCAAAAAACACGAGTCAAATTGTTTCCGATATTTAAAAATTTATCGAAATTTTGACAGAAATTGTGTTTTTCAAAGTTTCAACATAAATAAAGATTTACTTAAATAATTCAATGAAATTTTCAATGTAGTTTAAATTTATCATTCTAATTAGAAAGTTATAACAAAATTTAATAAAATTGCAAAGGGAATCTCGCTATTCTAAAAAAAAGAGACGAAAATCCCAGAAATGGAATTTATTACAATTTTGTTCATTAGGTTTGCATTCCTAACTTAATAAGGAAAACACGTATGTTGTTGAAACTGTTTCCGTTTTGTAATTCATGCGTTGAAATTAAAGAACATATGGCCTAAAGTTAAAATTTTTATAAAAAATATGTCAAATTCGGAATAGCATATGGGCAAGATATTTGGATAATTGTACATGTATTTTATATATTTAAATGATCTTTGTAAAAATACCTTACAGAAAAATATAAATCCGTTATATATTTTTAAAGAAGATTTATTCTTAATAAATAAAAGAGTTAAGGAACTTGTTTTTGCCACGAAAAAAATGCAAACAAGGATATTTTTTAGTTTCTAAATTAAAAATTGTTTATTTTTGAACCTAGAAAAGATATTGCTTTGAAAACAAAACAATACCTTAGAAATCAGATAAATCAGATAAAAAAAGTTAAAAGCGCTTAAATAAATTACATGCCATTCATTGGAAGGTTCGTGTGGTCCATCTTCAAAAGTTCAACTCGAATACAATTTTATTTCTATCGAACCAGCCGTTTTGAAATGCCAAATTTATTTCCGAATAATTTTCATTTTGCCTTACTGTGGCATGTAAAAAAAGACTCTTACCACATTGTTAATAAATTTCCAAATAATCTTCATTCTATGGAACGCAAATCGGATAGTTAGTCACTCAAAGTCGAGTGAAATTATATGTTATAAATTTATATATGCCATATATATATATATATTCGTCAGTCTGAAAAAGGGGATTTGACTTGTTTTAAACATTGATCGTATATGAGTTAATGAAACCCAAACAGAGAAGCCGAATAAAAGCATTCTATTGAAATAGATTATGTTGGTTTTTGATGTCTTCAAATTAAGTAAAATATTACATTTTTAGTTTGTCAAGTTATTATTTCAAAATCAAGCTTCTTTTTCCATTGCATTGCATTGCATTAATTTTTACTTTAGCAATATATGAACACTGACATGAATTAATCGTATTAGAGTGCCTGCCTCTAAAATTTAGAGTCTAAATGAAAACCCACAATAGCTGTGTAGATTTGAGTAGGAAATTAAGCCATTAGATGAAATAGAAAGTACATATACATACATACATACATTTAAATGTCTTACATCTTGGGTATTTGTTATTTCTGTTTTGTTGTTAATGTTTAATATCATTAATGATTTTTTTTTTTTGTTTTTTTTTTTTGAAGTCAATCAATTAGCGATTGCATTTCAAAATTTGTTTTTATTAATTTGCCACAGGAAGTAAAATGTGTATTTCATAGAAATTCGTAATAATAAATCATTTTATTGCATCACAGAGCCTGATTGAGTACAAAAGTAAATAAAATAAATTTATTTTAAACTATTGTTTTAATAGCGATATTTGGCTTTTTTAATTTTAATCAGATATTATTTTAAGGCGGTTTATAAATATGGAACGGTTTTTGCAAACAAAGATTTTGACTAAAATTTAATCATCAGATCTCATCTCTAGAGTATTATCAAAATCTTACAAATAGAAAATACATATATAAATTTGTATAAAAGCATTATTTCTAATAAAAATCCACCAACAAAAATCGTAATAATGGTCGTAGAACCAAAAAGTCTATATATTTTGGGTACTTTTAAGAATCAAAGGCGATCATTAAAAAAAGTCATGAAACAATGTAGTTTTTAACAAACATTCTCACTGAAATGTTTGGTATTGAAAATGGGCGAAATAGGACAAGTAGGATCCGAGTTATAGATCAAAGTTGCAGACTACCTCGATATTTTTCAGATATTTTTTGGTATTTTCTTTAAATATAATACAGATAATGTATGCAATGTATTGGCCCCACTCCGTAAAATGAAAAGCATCAACATACCATAATGCTAGAACCTTCATGCTTTACCGTCTTAGCTGTGAATTGTGGATTGTACTCTGCATATGGGGAAAGTCCAACATATAAACGAGAACCTTCGTCCGTCCTTTAAATGTATTTAAAAATGTAGTATGATGAGATATCAAATAAATGATCAAAGTGCTATTATTTTTGCCGGCACTGTATACTAGATTTATACGTATCTAAGTGAATTTTGGAAGTGGACTTAATATGGGGTTTATGATCAAACTTGGACCGAGCTAAAGAAAATTTCGTTTTGCGATTTCTTGTTACATGAAACTTATTTTTGCTGAATTTTATTGTAATTTGTTTTAGTTATATTTTATTATGTTCTAATAAACCATATTTTATAGGACCTATGAGAAATTATCGACCGATTCTCTCTATTTTCAGCACAATTTGTCTTTCTGTCGTACATATAAATAACGCATGTTGTTATCTATTAATATATTTAAACAAAATGGCAAAAAAAATTTTTTGAAAAATATCATATTATGACGGAGATTGTCTTACATTTTGGTCCATAACTTGCGTTCTACTATACCGATTTTGTTGATTTTCAATACCAAACTTTTCCTAATTTGATTACGTATTTTAGACGTGAGAGTGTTTTACAAAGACAAACAGACGGGCATAGCTCAATCAACTTAGAATTCCATAAGGATGAAGAATATACAATATACTTTGTTGGGTCTCAGTGTTACATACGGAATGACAAACTTATACAAGGTGGCGCAAAAGTAATCCTCCTATTAGAAAATGCTATAAATTTTGCAGTGCAGCGTAACATTGTTTATTAACGTGTTTACTACACAAATGTCAAAACAGAACTGACATTAGGGGCCTCGCAAAATTTATAGCATTTTCTGATAGGAGGATTACATTTGCGCCGCCTTGTGTATACCCTCATTCACCACTTGTGGTCCATTACAACAATAATTGCAAAGATTGAGTTTCAGTTCCCCAGATTTACCATTGGGAATTGTGTTTGAAATCAAATTGGTGGTATATAATCTCATTATAATATATATAATCTCATTTTAAAGCACTTTAACTGACAAACATATAAATAAAAAAATTCAAATTGAGATAGAAACAATTTATAGATACATATGTATGTATTTTAAATAAATAAATTCAATTTATGACATACATACTCGTACATACTAAAATATGTATTCAGTCCGCGACACTCTAAGTTGGGGTTTTTTGTCATGATAAATATGTTTGCATTTATATATGTATGTATGTATATGTACATATATTTCTATAAGTATATATATATATATATATATATTCATTTATTTATTTCATTATTACAAAAAAGGATAAGCTGAATTGGCGCCATAATTCTTAGCATATTAAATAGATTTCAATTAATTGCAAATGACTTTGCGATTGTTAACAGCAACAAAACCTGGCTAAAAATTTAATATATAAAACTCAAACAGAAACACAGCAGGCTGATCTAAGAAATAAATAACTTGTTGAATACGGTTTTATACAAATAGATAGAAGTACGAGTACACTCTACAAAATGCTATTAACGGCAGTTGATATCTATATAAATATTTGTGCTACAAGAAATTAAATGTATTTCAATTCATTTGCATTTTCTTTAATTTCGGTATCCGTTGCATTCGGCTCTAAATCGGTTATTAATCTTAACTATACAAAATAATGGGGTATTTAAAAAAAATAAAGAGACATAGGGCTATAACCATAGTCACAAGTGTACAAGTGTACTTTAATAGTTAAAAAGTTGACTTTTGTTAAAATTACACTTTACTTTATCTATAGACACGTAAAATTATACTCTAACTGCTAAAACATACTTTTAATTTAAAACCAGCTGAAGTTGCTTTTAAATAATTTAACATCACTTTAAAATCAACCAGGGGTCAAATTACCGCATTCGTGATCGAATGAGCTATCGTATCGAAATTATGATAAAATGTACAAAATTTCTTGCTCGATATCGAATGCCATAATCTCAAATAAGAAAATTACGATCAATTTTACTCAATATCGAATGCGGTAATTTGGCCCCAGCTGTTTATGCAAATAACAAAAACTGGATGCAAAAACTGGATGTGTACATTTTTTTAAATTTTTTTTAATTTTTCAATTTTCAATGTCAGCTGTTTAAAGCTGCCACTTGCTTATTTTTCTTTACAGTTTGTATGAAATAATTTTCTACATATGAGGTGGGCACCCAATTAAAGGCGGTTTAATTTAAAACGATCTTAAATTTTGACTATAGTTACAAAATAATTAAAAGTAGGTTTTAAGTTCAAAGTTGTTTTTAAAAAGAACCGACTTTAGTGTTTGTCTATAATTATGGCCCATCGAAAAACAATATCGAAGAATCCTTGAAACTATTTTCGTATTAAATGAACTAACAGTCTAAGCATAAAATAGGAGGCACTTATAACTGCAACAATATTGATAGTCAAATAATTATACATCATACGTAACTGATTCAACAGATTCAAATAGATGAACTAAAAATGTACTGCTCTTAACCAAATTGGTATGAGTGTTTTTATTAGACTCGTTGAGCAAATTAAATATACTCTTATTTGAACGTAGAGTGTTAATAATAATGTATGTATGTATGTATATCAGAGCATATACAGACAGATATGTAGATACTTATTTATTTTTCTTAGTAATCAAAATACATTAAATATAGTTGAACAAAATAAAAGTAAAAATACTCGTTTACCATGTTGCTGCATATTTCAACTTTAAACATTTAAAGTGTAAATGAATTTGTAACGTGCTTTTGTTATTTGTTTCGCTATTGCTTCAGTTTTAAGCTTTTTCTTCATTTCATTATTTCTGTTTTGCTTTTTTGATTATTTATTAATGTTTTATCTGCTTTTGTTTTTATTGTTATTGCCGGTTGGCTTTTCATTATTATTTTCGGTATTCACGCCACATTGAACTTAAAGATAAACATCTATTGTTTTTTATTTCATTGGTGATTGTTCATTCTCCATCTGCTCTGCAAAAAGTAGGAAATTCACACGAATCTTTTAATAAAGCCGCATATCCGAAAGAAGTGAAAAAGAGTTACTCAAGACTCATTCATGATTGAATTCTTCAAACAGAAAGGTCACTTTCGCTATAAATGCCAAAGAATCAAAACAAAAAAAGAAGGTAAAAAACGGCAAAAACAAAGCCACACATTTAGATAAGGAACATGACCAGCAACCAGCTGAGTTATAAAAAGCCATTCATTTTAATCTAACTACAATAAAATCAAAGAATCGAACTGCAAGTTTTAGGTAGACCACAGATGGATTTTGCAATAAAAAAGTAAAGCTTGAATCCACCAATATTTTTAGCCACTCTACAAAAAAAAAACATGGACAACCTCAATAAATCTTGGTTGGCAGTTTGTTCTTATTGGTTGCTTGTATGAATGGCCCCTAAACAAATTTAAAGTTTATAATTTAAACAAAAACAGTAAATCATAAATTATCTATTTGCAGGAATTATTAAGTTTTTAAATACATTGAAATACAAATATAATTCCAAGTGTGTATTCCAGGTACCTAGTAGGGTGACCAGATTATTCGACTTTTCTTCGAATAATTCGAATAACGCATTTTAACTTGTTCGAATAATTCAATAAAATTGTAAATAAATTAAAATAGCAAATTTTCTCACAGCAAAATTTCTCCTGCATCAAGTCGAACAGAAAGTAGTATCGTCTAAAGCCACCTTTATAAATATTACTTGTATACATTTTATTAAATATGTTCTCTGTCTATTTCAACGACTTTCTTCCACATGCTCAACATGTCTGTCACCTAAACGCCTCTTACTATATTTGACTCTCCAATATTATGCAATATATTTATAATTATTTTGTATGCAATCACTTTCAATATCACTGTCTTTGAGAGCAAATAGTACATTTCAATCTCGTTCAGTATTTTTAAGCATCAGATTTTTTAAGAATTACAACTTATTGGCAACAACATTTATACATAAATGTATTTGTATAAGGACCTAACAGAGCCACCCATCCATCTATAGTGATTAAAAAACTTTACTTAATTTTCCTTTATAATAAAAAGTCTACCTATAACTCCTGAAATTCATTAAAAAAATATTTAAATAATAATTTAGTTTAATTTATATATATATAATACTTATGTATAAATAACTGTGTATTATAAAAAAAATCTTTCTTTTTGTATAAAAAATTAAATTTTAAAATAGTGGTTAAATTTTGACATTTTAAATATAAAATTATGAAAATTTTTAAACATACGACATGATATACTTATATTTATTCTTTTTATTCGATTATTCTTCTTTCAAATTAATCGAATTATTCGTTATTCGAAAATGATAATTTTGAAATTCTTCGAATAATTATTCGTAAGAAATTGTTCGATTATTTGAACGATCATTATTCGAATGAATACTGTAGTACTCATACATGTCCAAAAATATTTACCTGATGTTGCTTCTTTAAAATAAAACGATATGCACTCTGTAAAATAGCTATAGCACTTTTTATTTATGCTAATATATACCCTCGTATGTACCGCGCCAATGATGTAAACTCTACATTGTAGAAGCTCTTTGTAATTTAAAGATATTTACAATAAATTAAATATCAATAAATTTGAACTGCAATTTTTGTTCGTTGATCCCTCGAGGATCAGTAACAAAAAATCATACGAGAAGCGTCACGTAAAAGTTTGATGGGAAATATAGCTTTTTTGGAATGGTTCGTGGAACAATTTTACATTACATCCCGAATATGTAAAAACCAGTATCATTGGGAAGTTTTACATCATTGCTAAAGATATAATTTCCATACAAAATTTGCTTTATAAACGTCTTATAAACCTGTTGTAAGTTTTTATGAATAAGCGGGATAAAGTTTTAAACAGTTATGTTGGAAGAACACAGAAAAGAATAGGAAAAATAAATAACATAACTTCTTTTTAAGAATTCTTTCCAAGTTTTCACAATTTTCTTCGTATTGCTCTGAAGTACCCGTGCAGTTTACAAATCAGCTTGAGTGGAATCGTTATGATTATTTCTCTTGGCGTCGATACAACCATACAACTGTTTCGAATACGACTTAAGTGTGAGCTTAACTCACAATACCAATTAGTCTATAATTTACCATAAATGCAATAAATATAAACATCGCTTTCCAAAGTAAACCCTGATTATACATTCCTATTTGTTTCTATATTACTTTTTGAAGGTCAGCAACATATTATATTTAATAACACATTTTTGCTGATTTAAAACTAATTTTCAGATTTAAAAGTTTATAGAAATTTAAGAAATAAAAAGTCCACTAGAGACAGATTGCGTTTTCAAAAACAATAACAAAAATATAAAAGTGCTTATCAATTTACAAATATGTTAAATGTTCATGTTTGTATTATTTGTGTGTTAGTTAGCAATATCAAAATGAACAATTTTTATTCGTTTGATTGGCTTTGCTCTTTTTGTTGGACATGAAACATAATACAATTCATATTGTTGGTCTAGAAGATTCAAAAATCCTTCTATTGAAAAGACAGACATGAGTTGCCAGTCATTCAAGCAACAGTTTGAATTTAGTTTATCTTTTGTTTTCTTTGAAATTAACAATTAAGAAGTTTGAATGGAATTATAAGTATGTTCGACTGATTAAGTCCTTCTAATAAACAAAATCCTTTATAATGTATAAATTCGTAATAGGAACTTGTTTTAAGACTTTTAACATCAACCGGCTAATAAATATTTTAAGAATATTTTAAGAACTTCTGTTAATTCTACGTAGAAGTTGACAGCTTAATTTGTTTAGAATATTTGTAATTTAAAGACATCAGCTTTTTCGTAACGAAGATTAAAAGATTATAATGGAAACACTGTTTCTTCGTTATTTTATTTCTTAGGCACTTCATTAGACATACAGAAACTCACTAAATTTACTTTGGTTTCTTTTACCAGAAAATTTCAAAAGGCCAACTTACGAGTATTTTTTTATTTTTAGCAACACAAATGTGTTTGTTTAACAGTTATTTACAGATATTTCTGTTGTTGGCTGTTGTTGTTTGATTTAAATTTTCATAAACAGCAACCAATTGCTGCAGAAGAACAACGTAACATCAGCAAAAAAAAAAAAACATCGTCATCATTGTTCGTCACTGTCACCACATCCGGTGACAACTGATGTTGCGTAAAAAATGTGTGTCTGTGTAAGTTTTTTGTGTTTTTTTTTCATCAGGAGTGTTTAATAAGTTGTTGTAATAGTATTGTGTTCTTTATGATTGCTAACATTGTGGTTGTTGCACGCTGTGTTCATGGCGAATGAGAAGTTTGTTATTTTTGCATATAAATTATTATTGATCTTATACAGAGGACCCAATCGAAAATTCTTAGAACCATGACGGGAGCACCATGGTACATACGGAATGAGAACATCCATAGAGATTTAGAAGTACCATTGGTAACAGATGAAATCAGAAAAATTCCCAAGTGATACACATGTATATCTTGAAGTTGCAAAACTATCTGAACCCGCTTGCGAGAGTGCTTACTGGAACTCTAACAGAAACAAAGGTTCGTTGAGCTGTTTTACAACTCTACTAATTTGGGGCCCATTTGTCCATTATGGCTTTCTCAACTGAGAGCAAATAGTTTTTTTAGGTTTAGGTATAAGATTAAAATACTTATTGTAAGGACTATGAAGTAAAGGCAGATTCAATAAATAAATAATAAAAAAGCTAAAGAATATTAAGAACTAGATCGATGCTGTAGATGTTGTTTGCAATATTTTCAAGTTAAATGTCAAAAAAACTACAAAAGCCACATGTAGGGTATTGGCAAACGTGTGTCATGCCAGTTCGTATGATTGTTTTAAGCTAAATATAGCTAGGGAATGCATGTAGACACATTGACAGACAAACTGACAGCTAGACAGGCGGACGGTCAAGTCAAGTGGTCAAGCAGACAGAAATTAAACAAAAATGTAAAGGAATCAAATAAAAAATACATGTAGTCCTACATACGATTGGAATAATAAACAAACATTAAATATTTCTCGGTTATATCATAAACAAACACATATAAACAGAAACTAGCGCACACATAAATGTATGTTTTTACAATATATGTACACACATACATACATATGTACATACATACATATATGATTGCATTCTTTGTTGTCTCTGCAAAAGTTGTAATAATGTGCATTTTTATTTGGATTTTATTATTTTTTATTTAAAAGAAAAATGAATAAAAAATTATTTTTTATTTTATCGTTGCAGCAGAAATGCCTTCAAGCAATAATACCCACTCAAAAAGTAGCAGTAAAAGAAGAAGAAAAAGACACCATCACAGACGATTTGCACAGCAATCACAACAACAGCAATACCAAGAGCAACACACCTCTTTGACCGTCATTCCTTCACCAACAGCAACAACACTACCAACAACATTCACCTCCTGCCTCTCCCACAACAACTCCACAGCTTCATTATTATCATCACTATCGCCATCCTCATTCTCTTCATCCCATTCATATTCATGCCGAGAATTTACAAAAACCACAACAACACCAACAGCTAAATCAACAGCTACAGCTACAACAATAAAAGCTCAATCGAAATGTTGTGCAATGACGACGTTGTCAACGAAGACGATGACACGACGACATCTTTCCACCACTGTCTTGTTAAGCTGGACAACAGCATATCGAATATTGACAATCAGCCTGCTAATTGGCATTCTTAGTCCGTCGTCGGTGTTGTGCGTGGATCCCAAATTTGATCCATCAACTCGCATGCGTCTCGTTCTCGTGCCAGCCGATGCCCAGGTCGGCTCAGTCATTTACAGATTGCGTGCCACTGACGAGGAGTTTGACTATCCATTGACCTTTGAGTTTGTGGGCGATGCTTCATCGTCGACTGTCAAAATTGAATCGCTTCCATGCACAAAGTACAATTCGGTGTGCCAGGCAAATGTCGTATTATCGCGTCGCCTGGAGCCCGGACGCTATTACGACTTCCAGGTATCGGTGAAGGATACAAAGGGAGGCATGGCCACCCAATTGTGTTCAATAACAGCCACCAATTTTACAACGCCACACGACCTCATCTTTCCCCACAAACCAGGCATCATTATGATACCAGAGGTAAGTTAACAATCTAACTCAAACACATGCCTACACTCGTATATACATATTTTACTTCTTTATTTAGTTTTTTTTTTCCTGCGGTTGTGTATGTTGCACGCAATTTTATGTTTCTTTAAAGATTAACAAACTTGCTTGTTACTAATTGCATCAATACAACACTGGCCAAAGACATTTAGAATCGATGACGCTATAGAAATTATATGATAGAAGTTCTTACAACAACTTCTTACTCGTACATAAAGCATTTGAAAATCATACGCTGTTTTTTATGCAGTGTAATATTACGCACGGAAGGCTCTAAAATTCAGTTAACACAACTTTTTGCCAATCTAAAGGAAATTTTAAAATTTTTCCGATTTTATAATTTCTATATGAATTTATCTTCAGTTATTTACTTAGTCCCGGATCACACAATGCCACTTTTGCTGCGCAACTTTTGAGTTTGTCAATGAGAGGCGAAAAACGAGAGAGGGAACCACTCTTCTTTCCCCTCTCACCAACAAACTCAAAAGTTGCGCATATGTCCATCAAAATAGAATCTACTGAAATCAGATTCGCGAATGAATCATCAAATGATTATCAATAGGGAAAAATACAAATGTGTATTTAATATTTTAAGTACATACATATGTACGTACATACATACATACATACATACAGAGTACTTGTATTGGCAACAGTTAAATGCAATGAATTTTAAAGAAATAATAAAAGATAATTTTAATCGAACAGAAATGAATTTAATGACTGTATAGATACATTTTTGCTAAAGTTTTTTAATTTATTCATAATTCCATTGCGTTGCAAAACCATTGTGCAGTTGGTCAGTTGGTGAGTTTGTGAGAACAAGGAACCAAAGAAGACTGGGTGTGGTATCTCCTCAATACTGTGTATTTGTATCTATCTTACCATTGAAATCTTAAAACCTATTAGCTGCTACTTAAGTAGAATATATATACGAGTATATTTTTATTTACAGTTGGTAGATGTTCGTGTGGAACTTAGTACCAGTATTTTGTGACTGTATCGATACTTTCCCGGGTACTTTTTGAACACTTACAGGTATTTGAACTTTTATTGACTTGAGTACAAATACTCTGCCTGACTCACATTAACTTACTTATATTCGTAATTGTAAGAATGAATAAATTTTGATTTGATTCATTCTGAAATCCACGAATACGAGAGACTATGTAATATCAACTTGAATTCAAACAGTGTTGACAATGTTAATCTTCATCCTGCTACATTTTTGTCAAAAATCTACAAAAAGCAGTTGACACCTCTCAGCTATCTACAATAATATCTGAATAATGAAATACATTTCCCTTCCGATCAAAAGTGGAGTTAATTTCTTGTCAGAAAAAGTAAGCTTACATTTTTTGGAAACTCCTTCGATAAAGTAAATATGGAATTCAAATCATTCAGAATATAACGTTCCGAACAAAAATCTACACCTACTAATTCATGGCGGACGGTCGGAGTGATATTATGGAGTCTTAATTCATAAACATCGTAAATCTTAGCCCAAATGCAAACCTCATGCAAAAAATGGATCAAGGATACCAGATACTGATTCACAAATTGTTTAATGTTCCTATCCAACGTTACTAGGAAAACCTCAAAAAAAAAAAAACGACGACACTGAACACAAACAACAAATCGTGTACACATACATATCGTTGGTCTCATGTAGAGAGGCCCTAACTCGCTATTTTTTCGAAATTTGTTTTTTTTGCGATTCCAATGCATTTAACGCAAATACACCTCCTCACAAAAATTTATTGCAATAGTGTAAAAAATAACGCTTTTATAAACAGTTGTACAAAAAAAGTTACATGTTGAATATTACAATTTCTATTATGTTTTTACCTTCTCCTGTAAAGTTTCAAATATGCGAGTTAGGGTCTTTCTACATGAGACCATCGATATGTATGTAGGACTCGTAATGATATCCATTATTTGTGATTGTATAAGTGTGTATAGTTTGTTGTGTTCATATGTGGCACGTTTTGTTTATACTTAATATTCCTAAACGATACATTCCCATTGACTAAACAAAAGTATGTTGAAACCTTCCAGTCATACAATTGATTAATGATCCATCTTTCTCTTGTTTCTTTTGATAATCATTTACTTTTTTTGTGAATAAAGGAAAGAATGATTTAAAAATATTCTTGAATAATTTATAAATTATCACGGTTCTAAATAATGAAATAAATGAGAAACCCTTTAATTTATTTATATAAAAAAGTTTAAAAAGCTCTGATCGACAAAATCATTTCTATGTTTTTCTCAGAACAGCAATTATAGTATTTTATTTATAATGACTCCTACCCTGGTAACGAATTATGTTGGAACAAGGAAAATAATGCCTCATCTCATAACCTCAATTCATTATGTAGAGTAATATGGGTAAAAGTGACATAAGAGTGTGAACACATTTATGCGAAATAGAATAACGTTAATACAACAAAATATCGCTCTGAATATCCTTAAGAGATATTGACGGTGAAGCGCTACAACTCAGATACAAAAATCGTCATTAAGTTGAGAATAAATAACTTCTTTTCAGTATGAGAACAATGATTTATAAACAACGAATCGAATTCATTAACCCGTTTTAGAAAACCTCATGTGATTAGTGGTAAATTGATCAGTGTTTTGAAAAGTATAGAAACGACAAATAGTGTTGTGTACGTGTTACAGCAATGATAACAACAACAGCAACAACATTGCCACCAACACCATTACCAAGAGCAATTATCCTTAATTATGATGAACCACCATTATGTACATACTATTTTTTTCATTAACAGGCACAACCATAAAATCTTGAATTGAATGGAATAGACGATTGAACGACTTACTAATTGGCAGACAGACTGACTGACTGACAGACTGAGTGCCAAATATACAACCATTTTAGTTTAAGTAAATTACCAGAGACTAGATATGTACATAAATATGTATTATAAATGTACTTACTCACTACTTTAAATAACAAGGTGAAAAGAAACAACGCCGTAAGACGAGCCAGAATATTAAAAAGAAGTGTAGCACCAGCAACAAAACACATTTATGAACACAATGGATCATGATGGTCATAATGGCGATGAGAGAGATTTTTTTAATTATTTGTGTTCATAGCTGCCAGATTTGACGATTTTTTCTTCAAAAAGAGCACAGTGAAGATTTGACGATTTTTTTTTTTTTTTTTTTTGAAAGTGACGATTTTCTCAATTATTAAAATTTTTCCATAATTAGTTTTTTTTATTAATGTTTTTGGGTACCAAATTCTTTCTTTTTTTTTGAGACAACAACTATTTTCCTCAGTTAATATCATAAATAGAAAAAAGGAAATGACATATTTCAAGAACAAAACTAAATAATAGTGATGTTTTCTGAATTATTGACAATTGTTGAGATTAAGCATAATAATTCCAAAAAATGATACATATGAGTCAGGATATTAGAAATTACTAATATTATTGGTAAACGTGTAAAGCAATTTCTGATGCTGAATTCCGTGAACTAAATATTTTATATGAAACATTTTTTGAAATTCAGCGGGGAAATTCTACAAAAGTTTTTCTTATTTTAAATATCACTTAAATAAATTGAAATAAAACAGAAATACGGAATTCTTTGAAAATAAATATATTGAATGAATTCTTTATTTTCTACATTGTTATTAAATCTTAATTTATTATTTTTCTTTGAGATATTTATTTGTAAAATACTGCAATATATTATCAATATATTACACATGTTGTGTTTAAAATTAAAACACTTTTGGTGATTTATTTTATGTATTTTGATATATGAAGTATAAGAGACTATATAAACTTTAATTTTTATGTTTGCGTTTAAACTACTATTAGAAATATTGGGTTTTTATATTTGCGATTTTTTTTTTTTTTGACGATTTCTAAATTTCGAAATGACGATTTTTTTTATTTTTTATCGGGATTTTGACATTTTTTCCGAAATTCATCTGGCAGCCCTGTTTGTGTTGCCTACCAACCTACACTCATTTACGTACATACGAATATGTAAATATGTACATATGGATGTATAATAAATATTCTTAAAATCATTTATTTTTTTTTAATAAATGATTCTGGTTGCTGCTTTAAAAATATGTATGTTTTCTTCTATGTCTCTTTTGCTGTTAAATTATTAACAAACTTAACAAATTGTAAATGTAACATTTAATTACACACATCTTACTCGTATCCAATTTGAAATTATTTTGTTGTTATTTTTTTTCTTCTTTCTTCTTCATTTTAGGATGCTAAACGTGGCACCGAATTGGATTATGTGATTGCACGTAAAAATCCATTATTCCAGAAACCAGTCTACCTCGAACTATGGGTAAGTCGCTTTTTTCATAACAGTTCATAGAGCATAATTATGTATAGTTATGTAGTAGGTATTTAAAATATTTTTATTGTATAGATTTTAAAGTTTGCTCTTTTCTCAATTTATCGTTGCAGGGTTCTCCCCTCTTTGCCATAAGACAAAAAATTGTTTCTCCTGAAACAACAGAAGGAACTATATTTTTATTGGGACCATTGGATTTTGAGAAGCAAGCTATGTACCATTTGACCATATTGGCAAATGTAAGTAAACCGCATTTCAAATACAACCATACATCCAATCAAACTTAGAAATACATACACACGCAATTAATACCGTTCGTTCCTTCGTTCGTTTGGACATCGAAAAGCCAGAGTAAAATAGCACTTGAACTAGTTTATTGTCCAACCAATAAACAACCAAATAACCAACTGCCAACTACTCTGCTCGTAACAAACCAAGCCTTTTTTTAAAATTGTTGCAAACCAAATTCATACCAGTGCATACATGGTTCATAAATAGAAACACATTGCCTCTTCCACCCCCTTCTATTTCATGAGTTCAGGTATTTGAAAGAATTTGTTGTTCTTCTTCAGCTTTACAAAAACTCTTGTTTTATAGTGAAATTGACACGTCCCACGATTGCTACCTCGGAGGATCCGATATTAGTTCCAAAAATGTTTACGAAAGGAAACTGTGTCTATACCTATAATTAGCTTATTAACTGAATTCGAAATTTTATTCTGCTTTCAAAATTTAAATAAGGACATATGATTTGACATATGATTAGCTGATTTCCGTTGAACAACCGTGTTCTTAGTTGTTCAGTACTGAATTTTCCCTGTGATAATTTGGGTACTTTCAGTTACTCATTGTTGATATTGCACGTAAAATATGATAAGTTGATATTATCTTTGACTATTGCTATTTGATAACAAATTCCATGTAGAATGCGTTCTATTAAATCTCTACAAACATTAGAAGAACAATATCAATATGAATGAAATAAATAAACTTAAGACATCGACACTATTAAAACGAAAAGAGAAACCAAAACCCACCTTAACACTAGATAAATACCAATGTTGCAACAATATTGCATATTCGTTAAATACACATACATATAGGTACATAAGAAGTAATACAAATATATGTATGTATTTATTTATTCATACATTTACAACTTATTACTTACATATATTACATATTTACAGAAAGTTATTTGGTCTACTAAAGATACGGTCACATTTGGAAAATATTTACTCAAACAAGCGTAAGCACTTATTATAGCACAAATTTGTTTGACGTTGTTTACTCTTACAAGAGTTTTGCAAGATCAAACAGCATCAAATAAATGCTAAATAAATATTTATTCTTATACAAGGTGGCGCAAAAGTAAACTTCCGATGTTTTTTGGCTGTAATTAAAAAAAAAATGAAAAACTTTGATTCTTCTTGTGGATTATTTTTATTTGGTCTTTTAATTTTTTTTACATCAAGTCGAGAATATGATGTCATGTAAATGGCCGCCGCCACAGTTGATTGTCATTTGATCCCTTTTTATAGCATTTTCCATCACTCCGGCGATAGGTCCTCACATTCTTGACGGATATTGTCTTTAAGAGCTGCAACAGTCTGAGGCTTGTTAACATAAACTCGCGACTTCAAAAAACCCCACAAAAAGAAGTATGGAGCGGTCAAATCAGGCGATCTTGCTGGCCAGTGCAAATCGCTAACGGGAGATTAGGCGCCCGGGAAATGCATCCTTCAGCATATCGGTTGTGGCACGTGCAGTGTGTGCCGTTGCACCGTCCTCTTGGAACCACATGTTTTCCAATCCCAATTCATCAAGTTGCGGCAAAAAGAACTCGTTGATCATTGCTCTGTAGCGCTCACCATTCACAGTAACCGTTTGGCTCGCGACGTCTTCGAAGAAAAAAGGTCCGATGACTCCTCCAGCGAAAACAGCACACCATACAGTGACTTTGGGCAGGTGTAATGGCTCTTCCTGGGTTACACGCGGATTTTCAGTGCCCCAGAAGCGTAAATTTTGCTTATTTACGTACCCGCTAAGATGGAAATGGGTCTCATCACTCATGATTATTTTTGATGAAAAATCATCTTCCTCTTGGTGGTGATTAAGGATGGCTTGAGCGTATGTTAAACGCGATTGGCGGTCAGCTGATGCACCGTCTGGACTTTGTACGGAAACATCTTCAAATCTTGTACCAAAATTCCTTGTAAAGACCGTCGTCTGATACCCATTTGCGTGGCACGTCGTCTGGTCGATGTCGACGGCGCTACCATGACATCCTCGGCTACAGCAGCAATATTCTCTGCAGAACGGCTACTCCGGGGTCTGCCAAGCCTGGCAGCATCTCGTGTTGTGCCAGTCTCTTCGAGGCGAGTGGCTAAAAGTCGCAGTGTTTCACCAGTAGGCGTTGGACGGCCAGGAAATCTGCGACGCAATTCACGTTGTGCCAAAGTCACCGACCGATTATTGGTCAAATAAAAGGTCAGCAATATTCCGTGTTCTAAAGCAGTGTAGCGTAACATTGTTTATTAACGTGTATTTCGCATGTGTTTACTACACAAATGTCAAAACAGAACTGACATTAGGGGCCAATCGCAAAATTTATAGCATTTTCTGATAGGAGGATTACATTTGCGCTACTGTATTACAAAGGGTGTCCCAATTACAACGCAATTTTTAAATTTGGCGCCATTCGAAGTGTCATTGTTTGACATTTGAACAATTGTTATTGTTTGCTAGTAGAAGGTAAGAGGTTAGTAAAAATGGAGCGCTACACGAATGAACAACGCATTCTCATTGTGAAATTGTTTTACCAAAATGGTGAAAGTTTTACGGCTACAGTGTGCAAATTGCGATCAATTTGGGGTCACAATAATACTCCAAAAGAGTCAACAGTAAAAAGATTAATGGATAAATTTGCCGAAACTGGGCCTGTTAGTGATGTAAAGACAACAACGCGCCTTCAACCAGGTCGATCGACCGAAAACGTCGCAGCTGTACGTGATGATGTCGCTCAAAATCCATCCACCTCAATTCGACACCAAGCTCAGCAAATTGGTGTCTCCAAGTCCACTATGCAGCGAATTTTGACGAAAGATTTACATCTTCATGCATACAAAGTTCAATTGGCTCAGGAACTGAAGCCAGCTGACCATGGACAGCAAAAGGAGTTTGATAATTAGGTATTGGAGAGACAACATGAAAATGCTGATTTTGTCGATAAAATCATTCTCCATATTGATGGCTTCGTCAATAGGCAAACTTGTCGCATTTGGGGTGAGGAAAATCCTCGAGTGATTCACGAGAAGCAACTGCATCCTCAACGTGTCACTGTGTGGGTGGTTTTTGGGCTGGAGGAATCATTGGACCTTTTTTTTATTAAAATGAGGCAGGTCAAGCGCAAACAGTCAATGGTGTTCGGTATCGTGAAATGATCACCAGTTTTTTCTTGCCTAGAATTGAAGAAATGATTGTGGAGGGCATGTGGTTTCAACAAGACGGCGCCACATGTCATACAGCCAGAGAAACAATTCAATTGCTGCATCAGTCATTTCCCGGTCGTGTTATTTCGTGTTTTGGAGACCAGAATTGGCCGCCTAGATCGTGCGATTTAACACCTTTAGATTTTTTTCTTTGGGGTTTTTTGAAGTCGATGGTTTACGCAAATAAGCCGACGACGACTCAAGCCTTAAAAGCGGAAATTAGACGCTGCATTAATGAAATACCGCAGCATTTATGCAAAAAGGTCATTGAAAATTTCATTAAAAGATCGCGTGTGTGCCAGCAAAGCCGCGGCGGCCGTCTGCGGGATATCTTGTTCCGTACATAACCTCATTCTGTCTACTTTACGATATAATAAAGTTTCACGATTTTTTTTTAAATATCTGTAGTTTATTTAAAATTTAAAAATTGCGTTCTAGTTGGGACATCCTTTATTATGGCCTAAATAAGAAACAAGTTCAAATATATTTTATTTAGTGGTTACGTCTTTTTTCGGCAAATATTTGCCAAATGTGACCGTACCTAAAGTATATCTTTACTTCCAATAAATGTTTTTTCAAACAATTCCTATTTTCGAAGCATATGAGTATAAAATTCCAGTTAAAAACCTTTTTTTTAACGTTGAATTTGAATAGGAAATATGGGAAAAGGGAAGAAACTTCCGCGGAATTTTTATTCATGATTGGGCTGCATATCTTTACTAGTTAAATGGAACATATTTAATAATATTTACCCACATACAAATAACTCTGTTGAAACTGTAAACAATCCGTGGATGTCTTCACCCACTTGTTTCCTTTACAAAGTAGCAGTGATATTTTAAATTATTAGGTATCGTGATACATATGCATATATAATAAACAGTTTTAAAATCGCTCTTCAAAAACCATTGACTTTGGGAATTTTCAGAATACTGGTATACCAAAATACATAATTATTTTCTAATATAGTAGTTACGTAGGTATCCCTTACGTTGGTAATTAGACTGTGCTCGGAAGTCCTGATCTTTCCGGTATCAAAGCATTTACGAATTTATAGACATATTCATCAATTATATTCGATACCGAAACCAGCAGGATGTGATTGTTCCTACGGCGACCTGTTTGTTGAGCATTTATTGCAATTGAGAACGCATTTCGACATTATTATTTTGAGATGTGAACCTTGGTTGCCGCTTGGCTATCAATGTACCTATAGATATCAATAGACAACGTCTCGAGAGCTAATTCTCAGATTCTTCCTGCGGTAGTATTAACTGTGTCACACTGCATGTATCGGACAATCTTAGTTTCCATCAGACCGAGAACCCGTTACATTGGTATTATTTGAACCTGTACTAACTGTCCAGGCCCGCCAGATAATGTATTCTTCCTATGTAACATAAGTTCCTTTCGTTACCTTCATTTCTGCATAACTGCTTTCAACATTTTCTGTTTTTTTATTAAAAATACACCAGACGTTTTGTTCACATTAAAAACTGAAGGCCGTAGTCAAATTATTGTAATCGATTGAAAGCGTAATAAGCAACTTTTTATTTGAAGTGATTTCGTCTATTGGGTTCTTCATGATCCGTAAAAACTCTATTCGGTCAAATCGGACAAAAAAAAAACACTTTTTCATTTATTTTGTATATAGATTAATGTATGTATGTGCAACATGTTTTTATATAAGATGTTTGGACACGTACCAACAAAGTTCATGCTCGGTATAAGTTCACAATGGATGTTGTAAATTTTCAAAAATAAAGAAACAAACAAACATATAACAGCATGTAAAGTTTACACCACACCACACTATAGACAGACAGACAGACAGACAGACGATGAACAAGTCACCACAATTCATATGAAAGTTTGAACTGTAAATGTTAGTGCATTGTTATATGGGGATTTGTGCTTGTTGCAAACGTTTAAGAGGAGTGAGTGGGTCAGTGTGAATGTACATTTATTGTAAAGTTTGCTATAAAAATAGCTCGTACTACGTTGCAGAAATACTTAATAATATTACAGACAATGTTGTGTTTAGTTGACTTGCTGGTGTTATAGTTGATGCTTTTGTAACACTGGCTTGATAACCTCAAATTTGACATTAATTGTGTAAAATGTATTTCTTTTTTCTTATGAATATGATTAGTATACTCGTACATGATTGGCTTCTGAAATTTAGACGTTTGGAGGAGAAAACAGAAAAAGAAAGTAAAGCAAATTTATACTCGCATTTGTGGTGTAATATTAAAATTATCATCCGTACTCTTACTCCATTTAGTCTACAAAAGAATCAAATTTCAAGTTGCTAAGAAAAAATACGAATAGAAGCCAAGTCTCTCAAAGAGAAAAACAATTAAAAGTAAAATAATTTTGCATAAAAAAATTTCAAACAGAAGCATGTTCTGACCACAAAAATATTTATTTTATTAGTTGCATATGCCAATAAGTATTCGAATTTAGTTTAGAATCGTCTAATAATTTTCATAATTGGAAACAAAATTTCACAATTTGCTAGTTTTGTACAAACTTCTTTAGCAATTCTTCCTTATTAATAATCTTTCATAAGCTAATTCCGAATCTGGTGAAAATCTCGAAAACGAAATATGCCTGGCATTGTATTTTTTAGATTTTATTCAAATTTCTAAACGATAACCACTTTAGCTTAAATATGAAGAATTTGTGCAGCTGTACATACATATATGCACAAATATTTGAAAATGTTCAGCCAAATTCAATCGAAAAAAGATGTTGCCGATATATAACTTTTATTTATTTTTTGAACTCACAACTTAGTAAAGGTATGAAAATTTTCTCTAAACTCAAACATCCATGGTTTAAAAAAAAAAAGACAATTCAGGGGCCAAATTACCGCATTCGTGATCGAATGAGCTATCGTATCGAAAACTGATTTCGATATCGAAATTATGATAAAATGTACTAAATTTCTTGCTCGATATCTAATGCCATAATCTCAAATAAGAAAATTACAATCAATTTTACTCGATATCGAATGCGGTAATTTGGCCCCAGATAGTATTTCTGGCAGATCTACATATTTTTAGTACTATCCGCTAAATATTCCATTTTAACCAACAGGTAGTCAGCCATAAAAGGTCCCAGAGTATTTTTTTTTATTAGTTGCAGGTTCGCAAATGAAAATTATATAAATTTCAAACGGAAGGACAAACTTACCCACATGACAAATGGTAAATGTGTACATGTGTACGTATAAGTTAAAATCTTTATTTAATCGTTGAGTTGTTTAAGAATCCAAAAAAAAAATAGAATAAAGAAAAAACTAAGCAGGAAGTATTTGATGGGTGTGCTTTAAAATAATAAATATTGCAACTTGTGTGACAGGATAAATGCTAATTCTGGTTTTATTCATTTATTTTGAACAGTCTTCGAAAAAATTAATAAATATGTGAACAAATGAAGTGCATGGGAATACGCACTTGTAGTTTTATCAACAATATCTTGATTACCGGCACAATTATTTTATATATGGAATTTAAAGCTATTTTCAATTTAGATGCAAGCATCGATTAGCTAAAGGCATCTTTATTATGACTTTTTATACCCTCCACCACCAAGAGTGGTGAATGAGGGTATATTACGTTTGTCATTCCGTGTGAAACTTTTTTAATATTCATGTGAAACCCAACAAAGTATATATTTTCTTGATCCTTATGAAATTCTACGTCGATTTAAACATGTCCGTCTGTCTGTCTCTGTAAAACACTCTCAAGTCCAAACTATACAACTTAATTAAACGAAATTTCCAGAAAACGATTTCCTATTTTGCAGGTAACATTGGCATTGCAAATCAGAGAAATCGGTTTAGGCCAACCAGAGTTATGGACCAATATGTGAGACAACCTCCATAAAAATTTTATATTTTTTGTCAATTTTATTGCAATATTTTGAAATATATTGCAGATAATACCATAAAATTTTGTATGCGCTGTTTGTATGATAAAAGAAGAAAGTGTGCGGAAAAGAAGAAAGAATCGGTCCATGATTTCTTATAGGCCCCATACAAAAATCTTCCCGAAATATGGTTTAATGATAAATAAATGCCTATAAAATTGGAATATCAAGACAAAATTCAGCAAAAATAAGTTATATGCAAAAAGAAATCGCAAAACGAAATTTTTTTGAGTTCGGTCCATGTTTGACCATAGCCCCCATATAAAGTCCACTTCCAAAATTCACTTAAATACGTATAAAACAGATATAAATAATGTTAAACGGCTAAAATTTGACATAAATACTCTTTATAGGCAAATAAATTGTTGTACTAAATTTTATGGTGGTCGGCCCAGAAATGGTCATAGCTCCCATATAAGGACCACATCTGAAAAAGACATTTTTCCCTATATATATTGTATAAATATCGGTACGGACTCAAAACGTTGTACAGATCATTTCCATATACACAAAAATCATTCCACAAAATTTTGTTACTTTCGGTCTATTTTTAACCGTATGCCCCATATAAAGCCCTCTTCGGAAAATCCCTTTAATACTCATAAATCGCTTATAAATAAGGGTACCAATCCAAAATTGTACACGGATCATTTACATACACGCCTAAATCAAACTGCTAGATTTTGAGAATATCGGTCCATATTTGACTATGCCCCCCATATAAGGTCCACTTCCGAAATCCACGTTAATACTAATATATATCTTAAATATACCATTATAATGTTAAATTCGACGTGAGATATCCTCATATGCATAAAATTGACTGTTACAAAATTTAAGAAGATCGGCCCATAATTTGTCATAGCTGCCATATAAGAACCATTGCCAAAAAACAAATAAACACACAAAAATGTATAATAATATTTGAATATAGTTATAGTTATTTTTCAAATGTGGAATTAAAAAAATTGTATTTGATAGACTGGGGCATTTACAATTATATGATTAGGTTTTATCATTTTTATATCCTTCAAGGATTTTCAGGACGCGCACACATGATGCATCTTGGTCGATTTTCATTAATATTTTTATAACTAAAACACATTTTTATTGCATGAAACGATTTCAATTAGTTTGAAATATTAAAATTTATAATTTTTTTAGTTAATATTTATATACGCGTTTCATTATTTGTAAACGAATGATAGTTTTGTAATTAATGTCACTTCAGGTACGGTCGCACTTGGCAAATATTTGCCGAAAAAGACGTAACCACTAAATAACTCATTTATTTATTTAAAAAACTTCGTTTATTTAGGACAAGACAGAGCAAATATTTTGTACTTTATTATTTATTGCTGTTTAATCTTGCAAAACTCTTGTAAGAGGAAACAACGTCAAACAAATTTGTGCTTAAACAAGTGGTTACGCTTTTTTGAGTAAATATTTTCCAAATATGACTGTGCCTTTACTTACTTTCACGGCTCATTTTGCTAAAACTGAAATCTGATTAAAGAAATTCGCAAAAAGAAACTATTAGAAATTCGCAATAATTCAAGTAACAGTAAATCAAACAGAAAAGAAATGTGAGATGCAAATACATATTGAAACCGATACCCACCCGCACAATCGATGCATCACGGTCTGAAAGGGATAAATATCTATAATACAAAGCAGTTCATTTTTGCAAGCTCGTTATCATTTTATTTAATTGGTTTTCAATTTGGAAATATTTGTTGCAAATGTGTGTTAAACAGCTGCACCATGCCCCCAAAAATAATAAACTAATTGCTTTTCTTGAATTCACTTTTCACAATGACTTGGTTGGATACCACTTTCCCTATGAATTAAATACATATATTTATGTATGTACACTGTTAAATATCCATCTCTGGTACTGTCGGATGAAGTTTTTTAAATCGCTCCCTGTTTCTTATTTAAATATTGTGTTTTAAACTGTTAAAATAATACTTAATTCACACTAAAATATTCAGAATTAAATTCTCCATAAAAAAAAACTATAATACTTAATACACGTGTATGTATGTACAAATAACAAAAAAACCTGCCAAAACCTTAACAAAACATAGATACATATTATAGTCTTTCTACTTTATTTTTTCAGAGACGAAATTTCTTCAAGTCGTTTTGAGCAATTTGCTTTTGGGAATGAAATGAAAATTTTTGTAGAAAACAACTCACACTCATACAGTGATCAAATGAGCAAATGGCTTAATCTCGTTTCCAACGAATTACGTAATTTATCATCATCGTTTGTTAGGTTTTTTTTTTTTTAAATCAATATAACTGGATACTGCTCTTGTTTCTATCTCATATTTTTTTGCAAATCGTCAAATGAAATTTAAGTTATTAGGCACAAATCCACAAACACACAGAGAAGCGCGAGCCTGCCAACCATCCCATCTAGCCAGTTTAGTTAAGACCATTTGCCGCTAACTGGTTACTTCATTGTATTGACCAAGGCAGTATTATCTTTAGATTTCGGTTGCAGCGATGTCTTAGGCCATGATGCATTAATGGCAAATGACTACTTTTCGTTATAATTTGTATATGTACCACTAAATATTTATGTAGGTATGTATGTAAGTTTTTCTCGTTACCGGTTAACTTAAAACTTAAGCTATGTGTCCACGATTGTCAGATATTACAACGTTGTCATATCTACCAATGTGCTATCAATGTACTGACATGGAAAAATTTTTAGCAAAAGGTAAATTGTCAGTTTATACGACTGTAAGCAAACTAACAATTTCATTTGCACACAATTGTCACACAATGAATTTATCTGTCAACCGAAATTGTCAGTTTACACGGTTGTCAGATTGTTGTGTGGCATTGTCAAATTTGTTTTGCAGCTCTGTGTGTGTGTTTAAAAATTTTATTAATGGACACTATAATTTAATTCTTTAATTTTCTTGCACTTTTTTCAATCGTGGATACATAGCTTTAGTACACATTAAAGGCACAACGGAGATAAAAAGTTAATAATTACGAGTACATACAATTGTTGAGTTTCTAGTACAATTTGAAAATGAAATGAAATGAAAAATTAATATTTTTAAAATATTTCCTTTTAATTATCTCTAGAAATTAAATTGAAAGCGAAAAAGTACACTTTTGCAATATTATACAAATTGAAACTTTTGTTTCTCGTACCCGAAGCACAACTGTAAAAATCATTTTTAAATATTCAACATGCATGTGTGTGAATGTGAATGTGTGTGTATTTAAATGTTGGCAGCGAAAAGCATGTTGTTCCTTGCAAGTTGTGATCATCAATTGAATCGATCGACGTCGAACAGACAGTATTGAGGATGTATATTCAAAATGTTGTTGGTTGTTGTTTGCTGGTAGTTTGTTCCAGTTACAAATCATTATCATTTATACGAGTCCGATAATTTTTCAGACTTACTCTTTGTACACAACCAGTAGCAGTTTCTAAACTTTTTTCGAACACAACATTTGCCAATTTTTTGTGTAATTTCAAGAAAAATTGCTTTGCAAAATTAAAGAGAAGAAAATGCATCGTCAGCAGCAAAAGAGCCAGCAGAAGCGAACACAGATTGCGCATGTTTTATAGAGACGATCTTGAAAGCAGAAACAAACAAAATGAAAAAACAATGTTTTCATAATTTTCTTCACATGTTAACAAGTTACAACATCGTTGTACACTGCTACCAGGCGAACAGAAAAAAGTATCAGTTGATTTGTATGCATTCGAATTTCGAAAATGCATTGCAATTGTTGTTTCTTTCGTTTTGTACTCGTACATATAGTTTTTCTTTATTGCTTTTTTTTTTGTACAATGTACTACATCAATCCATACACACACGTATAGGGTGATTAATTTAGACATTTTCAATTTTAAATAAAACGTAGTTAATAAAACGTTTGAATAAAAATAATTTCATTCAAACGTTGTTGGTAGCAACTATAATGTGGTGTCCATTCGGAAGGTTACATTTCGAGTACTCTTTCCAGCAGCGCTAACGCATTTCCAGCGTATCTGGATAATTACACGAATAATGTTGACTTCTAAGCCTTGGAAAAAATTACGAATTATAATAACAAACTATGTATTTGTTGCTCAAAGTGCACGAAACTTTATGTGTTGCTAATTTACGTAATACGGCTGAATAATACGTAAACGTTGTTGGGCTCTGAATCTTTCCACATCGAATTGTCAAACAATACCGAATAAGAATAAGATAACAGTATGACAACAGACACGCGTGATTTGTGAAAAAAAATCTCTAAATGAATCACCCTATATTTTGGCTGATGACGTTGGCTTTTGTTTTTGGTGTTATTTCTGAAATGCATTCGCCATATTGCAGTTGTTTAAACACAATACATATAGACACACATATTATGCATTTACAGGGAAATCTCTCAATATCGGACAGCGCAGATAATTTTACCTATCAATAATTCCAAAAATTTTGTTTTAAATTGTTTTTTTGTTAATTAATTAGGTATCAAATTATTAGATTACACAGTTTTAGTCAATTTGTATATATCGTATATAGGCCTCCAATTCTTCTAACACACTACATATTTGTATCAGCTCTAGTTTTCGAGATATAATTTTTTTTAAATTACGTAGTTACACGTTTTTGTTTTTGAAATACATATTTGATTAAACAATTATTTCATGAAAGTATTTGTTATAATGCGGCCATAGGAGTATACATTAGGGTGGAGCGTTTGTGTATGGGAAAAAATAAAAGTTATTTAATCAAGTTTTAATAGTAATATTTTGCTGTCTTAGACTTAAAAAGGTAAGATGTACTTGAAACAAAAATATTCAATTAAGTGATATCTTTAGCCCGCGCATGTGTCTTAAAATTTTTGGAATTTTCATAAAAACACTTTTCATTTAGGTATTTATACATTAGGAAAATATTTTGTATGCCGGCAAATAATTTTATTTGACGAACATCTTTTTTTTTTTAATATAAGCCATGTGTGACCGTACCTTTAAGCTTTTGATAGCATAATTGTGAGAGGGTTATCATGCTGTCTCTGTCTCTTGTTATACCCTATGGTTCATACCTTATGGAAGATTTCTAAATAGTGTCATCAAAATTTAGATACGAAATAGTAGATACAATATACCTCTATTTATTTTACCTTTGAACTAAGCCACTGGAGTCAAGGGTAAAGGAATGTCTAAAGTTACACATTTATATTCGAAACAGGGATGAAAACCCCTTAAATTATATATTTCATTAATTTTACTTTTTATGAACATAGATAGAAATTTATCTCTTAAAAAATTTACCAAATAAATATATGCACATGTGTATAAACATACATATGTACATGTTTTATTAAAAATTGTTCATTCAAATGTCTATCTAATTTATTCTCATTTAACAAATTAAAATGTACACTCAACAAAAAAATTGAGTAATCCGTACTTAAATCAATCTATAGCGGTGTCAATAGTCGGGTAAGTACGGATTTTCTTATACCGAGTACAAAATACTTGATTCAAGTACGGATTCATAAAGTCAAAAAATCTTAATTTTAGCTCTCCTTAAGAATAGTTGAGATTGAATTAATCCCTAAATAAGTTTGATTCAAGAATTATAAACTAGATTTAAGTACGAATTAGTACTTGATGTAATCCAAAAATGAGACTGATTTAAGTATGTCCGAGTTTGAATTAATCCCAAAATGAGCTAGGTTTAAGAATTTTAAACTAGATTTAAGTTTTAATTCATATTTGATGTAATCCTAAAATCGGATTGATTTAAGAATGCCCAAGATATAATTAATCCCAAAATGAGCTAAATAATACGAGATAAATACTTCGGATCTCGGTCGGCTAACTCCGGCTACAATATTATGAAGTAAGAACCAAGACCTCGTTTGCTTATATTTTGTTCGTTCGGATCAGATTATAACTGGAACGGTACTCCTTCTTACTTGCTTTATTGTGATATTCTTATATATCTTGATAAGTGCAGGTATGTTACCCAGTATTTGTTAGTCACTTAAAATGGCGGCAATTTAATATACGAGTATCTAGCCCAATTTCTCAATATGGTTCACTATTATTTACTTAAATATGTGTTTATGTAGATTTTGGTTGAATTTCATCTCAATAACGTTATTTACAAGGGTTATATGTTTGTTTATATCGTAGACAGACGACACAGTTAATTTGCATTAACAGTCTTAATTCAAATAACTCGTGAATTATCCCATCTTAATGTGCATTAAGTTAGACGTAAATGCACAAAATCAAACTGAATTTATACTTCATTTAGCTATTTCAATATGGCAACATCGTCGAAAATCAATAATATGTTATCAAATTGTTTACTATTCTAAAATAAGAAGAAGATAATTGTAAAATTAAAATAATAAAAATAGATTTCCACAATTGCCTTTCTCTTATTTCAGAGTGTCCCACTGCGGTCCCCACATGTAGCAACACGTTCAGGTTGATGGTAGCTAGTGCATGAACAAGTTTTGCATTATGAAACAGTTTTAGCAAAAGTAATTTCAGCTTTTTTTTCAAATAAATACTGATTTTTTACCAAATGCCAAACAAATTTTTTCATAAATGCAGTTTAAATGCAGAAACTGTCGTCTGTCACGGTAAAATCTTAATTCAAATTAGTGAGATTTTAATGCAAATTAACTCTGTCGTCTGTCTACGATATTAGTATGCTCGGAAGTGGACCTAATTCGGGAATTGTTGCCAATTATTGACTTACAGCTACAAAATCCAGTAGCATAATTGCCGTATAACTGATATTAGTATGATTTCTGGATTAAAATTACTGATCTATATAAAAGTTGGTTCGATATCGATATTTATTAGACATTTTTATGGGTTTATTTTTTTTCGGTAATGGTTTTTATATGGCAGCTATGACAAATTATTGGCCGATCTTCTTAAATTTTTTAACAGTGATTTTTATTCATATGAGGATATTTCACGTCGAATTTCAACATATTAACGTAATATGTAATAACAACATATTAACGTGAATTTTGGAAGTGGACTTTATATGGGGTCTATGGTCAAACATAGACCGAACTAAAATAAATTTCGTTTACGATTTCTTCTTGCATGAATTTTGTATTGATATTCCAATTATATAAGCATTTATGTATAATTTATAAATATTTCGGGAAGATTTTTGTATGGGGACTATAAGAAATCATGGGCCTATTCTTACTATTTTTCTCACACTTTCTTCTTTTATCATAAAAACAACGTGTAAAAAATTTCATGGGAATATCTGCAATATACAATCATTTAAAAAAATTGAAAGAAAAATGTTTAAAAAAATCACATTTTATAACTTTTGTTCTACTATATCGATTTTGCTGATTTTCAATATCAAACTGCTTAGGAGAACTATGAACGGTTTTCTGTAAACTTTGTTGATTTCGGTTCTGTCCTTTTGACGTGAGAGTGTTTTACACACACATCCAGACAGACAGACGGACATGGCTTGGACTTGGAATTTCGTAAGGATCAAGAATATACATATATACTTTGTTGGGTCTCAGATGGGTATTTCACAGTGTTAATCACATCTACCCTCATTCACCACTTATGGTGGTGGAGGGTATAAAAAAATAGTTTTTGTATAGAGAGGTTTTTAATTAGAATTAGAATTTGTGTAAAATGTTTTTGTGTTTAATTAAGGAATACAAAATATTTCTTGAGTGTATTTTGAATTCAAACCCAAATGGACGGACGATGTTAATTGTCAATAACGGTATCAGTCGGTTATTGTTAATAGTTCATTAGAAATTCAAATTGATAAACAAAAACAAAAAGAAAAAGAAAACAAGTTCTAATGTTGGTTGGTGGAATGTACTGACTAATGTACGGGTATGTTTGAACATTTGGTACTTAGTCTACTCTACTCGTACCAGTTCGAGTGCTCATAAACATTTTCTATTATAAACTCATCAAAACAACGTCGAACAAACATGGTGATAATGTTGTTGTTCCACGTACGAGTACATACGAATCTAGTTATGTTGTTGATAATGATGATCTTGGAGTTACATATTTTAAATTACTGTATCAAATAGAAAATGACGATGAAATGAATGTGGCAGAAGTGGAAAAAGTACAAGAACGAGATGAAGCAGAAGCAAACAAAATAGAATGATGGGGAACTTCATCATATGACAGCTTACATTAATTTTATGCACTAGAATCATATTAGTTGTCGGTTGCTGCCTCTTCTGGCGAGACAAACATTAAACTATTTAAACGTATTATTCCACTCCAGTCTACTCTACAGCTGACTGCAGCAATTGGCAATTATCACATGCTCTTAATGAATCCATAAAGACAACATGTTCAAATACATATGTATGTACTACGTATCCATTGGATACTATCCAAGCACCATCATCTACAACGTCATACTAACTTAGAAAATTGTCTGTATGTGTGTGCAAGTGTATGAATAAATAAATGTTTCTGAAGACATTGAGAAAAAAGATGCAGGCTTCCGTTTAACGGTGCTTTAGTATTAATAACTTTTCATGAGATTGCAATCAGAGAAACACTGAAGATCGGTAAAGTTTCTGTTACTGTTATTCATATAATCATGCTGTTGTTGCTGCAACATAATGTGTATACGTTATACATGCGACTTGTATGGTCGGTCACTCTAATGTGCTGTTAATTACAAAAATTCCAACATCTAGTTGCGTGGACTCTATGAAAGTCTTGAAGAATTAATTAATTTCTTTCTTTCTTTAGTTTGTTACACTCAAACAAAGTCAGCATTGTGAAAGAGTGTTTTCTTTCAATTAGATGTTTAAGTTATATTTAATACTTTCATCCTAAACAATCAAAATATTAACGGTTACTTAACAAGTTTTCGTTCATTTATATTCTAAACCATCAAACTTAAAACAACAAATAAAGCCAAATAAAGTTTGAACAAAAGTTTTGATTATTTTAATGATCTGCTCACAAATTATTGGCCACTTGAAAGTTGTTGTGAAATTGAAAGAAAAATTACAAAAAGAAAGCAAAACCAAATGACATAATAAGACGACGAGTCTATTTATGGATGTGGTAAATAATTAATACCAATAATTACACAACACCGCAATGCACTAATTTCTTTATTTCTTTTACTCAATTTACAGTCGTATGCACAATATTAATAGTTATTCATGCATAAGTGTCTATATACATCCCTTACTCTAACATACTCGTGTGTATGTATGTGTACAATCATAAACTATTTAACATATTCATTTCTAATTTTATTGAAAATTTATTCTAAAGAATTAGCAATACGCTTTAAATGAACAAGTGTTGCAAGTTTGGACAAGTTTGAGCATGAGGCATCAGAATTATAAAGCCCACAATATTATGCACTCATTAAATATCATTAAGGGGGAATATTTCTGGCATGAAATTAAAAGAAGTTTACAAAATTTAACGTGGATTGAACACAAAACATTGAAACATTCCATTTGAACTGACGGCTTTATTTCATGTTTGCAATGTCCGGTAAGAAACGCTTCCCTTGTTCATCGCCAAAAACCCTGCATTTACATTTAATATTACTAAACAAAAAAGCATTTGTATTTACTTCACAAATAAATTATTTTAAACAAAAATAACAACTTTTGGCCACATATTAAATACTTCATCAAAAGTGTATTCTTCGTTTTCTAGGGGATCTGTTATAATATTATATGTATTTGTATCACATTTTTGGATTAATTATTTCAAAACTTTGGCAGCATTTATTCAATCTTTTTAATCCACATCTTATATAGAGGAGTGAATTGATTGTATTTAATATCATTCTAGTATTTATTTTATTTTTAAAATATTCATTCCGCTAAATACACGTTCAACTTCTGCATTACTAAATGGCAAAACTAAATATTTCATCACAAAATCGGACAATTCCTTGAAGGGATTTTCATTCACAGCATTCCTATATTCATAAACTTGTATCCAAAACTAAATAGTTGAGTTCTGATTTTGCCACTCGTATGAAGTTAATTTTTGACATTGTAATTCTAAAGCTGTAATTTCATCATTTGAAAAATTTATCATTTCTTGTTTGAAATTTTCATATAATTTACTTTTATTTATTTTTAAACTATTGACAACCGCAAAAAACTTAATATATTGTAAACTTAACAAATTTTTGGGTAATCTAAGGCAAAGATTAGCGTGTTCAGATATGAACATTAATTGCGATAATCGCAATTAACGCCATTATTGAGCTCAATATTCCATATAAAATCTCAATTAATTATTGCGCAATAAGTACGAAATTGTTATAATATTGAGTAAGATTTCGAATGCAACACTGTTCACAACTGTGTTTAGTGAACAAAATTGTATAAAATGGCAAATGTCAACAAAAGAAATCATTAAAAAATCAATGTGAAGGTAAGTTTGTTTACATAGAAACTGTCAAACTGTCAAATGATTATTGAGTAAGCTGAAAATTGCGTATGCCTGAACACTTAAAATAATATTGTCAATTAACCGAATATTGACTCAATTAAGTTTCATATCTGAACACCATATTAGTTGACATATTAACTCTGCTATGAAATTTCTAAATATTATTCAAATGTCTTTTTCAGTTTCAGAATTTATATTTGTTCTTGGTTTCAAAAAATTTTCAAAATCATAATTAAAATATGGTGTAGGTATATTTTAATTTAATTGTAACTGGGGTAAAAATTAAAAATAAATTGAAGCTAGAAAATGCTAAACAAATTATTAAAAAATGCTAAAAAAAATGCTAAATTGAAAATTTCCAGCTAAATCAAAATAAAAAATGCTAAATCTAGCTTCATAAATGCCAAAATGGTCACACTGGCTGTAGTAATAACAAGTAAGAGTTTATATTCGCCTGTGCCGAATCTTATATACCCACCACCAAAAATTTAAAATTTCGGTTCAATATGGATGTTTATGTAGGTTAATGAGTTTTCGGGAGTTGTCCTCATAAGGGTACTATGACCTATTAAGGCCCAATTATCATGAATTTCTGTACGATAATTTATAAGCGAATTATTTGTATTTCAACGTAATAATGACTTTTATAAGAGATTTATGCGTATATAATATAATATATGTATGTATGGACTATTTGTGTCAAATATAAGCTTGCTGCTGATGCTAATAAGAGATTTATGCGCATTTAAGTGATTTCCGGAAGTGGGCGCTACGACCAAATATGGACCGATCGTAATAAAATTGGTTATTAATATATTTTTTTCGGAAGTGGACTTTATATGGGGGCTACGGTCAAATATGGACCGATCATATTCAAAATTGGTATGGCGATTTATATACATATATTAATGGACTACTTGTGTTGAATTCCAACATGATAGTAATTTTTATAAAAGATTTATGTGCATTTAGGTGATTTTCGGAAGTGGTCTTTGTATGGGGCTATGGTTGAAATGTGGACCGATGCAAACAAAATATCGTTTTGAGATTTAACTTTACATGAAACTTCTTATTGCAGAATTTTGTATGGATACGGCTTTTCTATAGACATTTATGTACCATAAAGTCATATTCCGGAAAGACATTTCTATAGGGGCAATTATAAATCATGGACCATTTTCAACAGGAATTGTTCTTCTATAATAAAAATATTTCATGGTATTATCTGCATTATATTTGAAAAAATAGCAAACAAATATCTGAAAAATATCGAGGTAGTCTGAAACTTTGATCTATAACTCTGATCCTACTGGACTGATTTTGCCCATTTTCAATACAAGAGAATGTTCGGTAAAATTTCATTGTTCTATGACTTTTTGTCGAAGCTCTATCGGGCCAACAACAGACGGACATGGTTTTATCCTCTTAGAATATTATAAGGACCCAGAATATTGCTTTTACGTTCATTATTTCGATGTGTTACAAACGGAATGACAAACTGAATATACCCCCCTTTTTTTGGTGGTGGGTATAAAAACATGAGAATTGAACTTAAAAAGGATACATCACTATAAAAGTACTTTATAAGATTCGCGACCACTACAAATTTCAAAATGAAATGGCGAATCTTAAATAACTTTCGGATGAAATTCTTTTAATATTGAACAACTATAGGTTTAATGAAGATTTGTTGCCTGCCCCTACCCCTGCCCCAGTACAGGAAAGACCAGTTAGGTTCATTCAATTCATTAATATAAGTCTTAATCTGATAATTAATTGTGATGAATTATTGCTGTTGTTCCTCAACAAAGTAAATAAATAATATGTTTTTCTTTAATTTCGTTTTATATTTTTAAAGGATGCTTACGCTGAACCTGGCCAAGATAGTCGAAATATAGCTGGTATGGAGATTGTTGTTATTGTACAAGATGTTCAAGATCAGCCGCCAGTGTTTACGATGGCACCACCTGTAACAAAACTACCACCTGGCATACTTCCTGGTGACAAGGTAACTTAAGATTAAAATCTTTCATATTACATTTACACACATAGTATGTACTCATGTATAAATATCTACGAGTACGTATTTATATAATTATACATTTTTTTTATTTCTGCATTTTTATTTAATAGTTCTTCCTAGTTGCGTATATTTTACTTGATTCAAATTTTACATAATTCATTTGAAAAAGTAGCTATAATTTTAAATTCTTACACATTGTCGTACTCAAATATATAAACATAAAATTAGGGGTTTGTATCATTAAAATTTTTAATTAAATTGGCCTAAAGTAGATTACCCATTATACAACTATGCAAAAATTATATTTGAATCGGATAAAGATTCATTTAAAATCATTTAAAATTAAATATTATTTCTTTGCCATGTTTAATTATGGAATGAATTCTTTAGATATCCAAAATATTCTAAACATTTAAAACATTTAGATTCGCTGGAAGACGCAATTTAGTTTACATTTTTTTTTATATACAGCAATTTAAATTAATCTTGCTGTTTACTAATTTTCCAAATTTTTTTATCTAAAAAAATTAAAAAACACAAATTATAGTTTGCTTTCTTGAACAATCGTTAAAGCAAAGTTGAAGCAAATTTAACTTAAAAAAAATTATGAAAAGAATAAAAACAAGTAGGAAAGTATAGTTGGTCAAGCCCAACCATATAATACCCTACACCCAGTATGTAAATTTTTTTTTTTTTTTTTATTGAATCTTCATATCTTGAAATAACAATAAGTTTTCAAATCTTAATAATAAAAAGAAAATAATAAGCCCAGCCAGTGCTAGACAAAAATTTTTATGATACTACAAAAATTTCACAGTATGTAAATAAAACAGTTTTTCAGAAATGGGCGCTATATGGAATATATTACCTATTATGGACCGATCATCCACAAATTTAGTGCCATGACTTCCGTGAATATAAATATTATGTACGTTATACTTTATCTCGATATAAATACATTTTGACTAATTATGGACCGACCAATATAAAATTAGTTGTCCTCATTTCTGTACATATGAAACTTACTTTTGTTAAATTTTATTCGGATAACATCATTTATAGGAGATTTATGGTCGTTAAAGTGATTTTCGGAAGTGGGCCTTATTCTACCATATTATATGTATATATACAAAACATATTTGTATTCAATATTATTTGGATACCAACATGTCTAAAAGAGTTATGCTCTTTAAAGTGATTTTCGGAAGTTAGCCTTATATGGGAGCTACGACTAATTATGGACCGATCTTCACAAAATTTGTAGATGTGATTTACCACTCATTTGTGATGAAATTTGTTTGGTTCCTTGCATAATTCAAACATTAATGATCGGTAAACCCCAATTTCGGGAGGACATTTGTATGAAATAATGGACGATTTCTACCAGTTTCAATCTCATCCGTTCTTAGGCCAAAAAAATATCACGTACCATATTTTATTGAAATGCTTGCGGACAAGCTTTACATGGATAGCCAGCCAGACGGACGGTTAAATCGACTGAGTCGATCGGTATACTTTAAGGTGGGTGTTGGACTAATATTTCTGGGCGTTACAAACATCAGCACAAATCCAATATACCCTCCCCACTATTGTGGTGTAGGGTATAATGATAAAATAAACTACCAAGCTCGTTGGCTGGAGTGTCCATATCCATAGATGTAACGATCTTTTCAAAGAAATATGTTCAAGTTCAATTATTTTTCATTATCGCATTGCATTGCATGAATGAAAAAAAGAAAGAAACGATGGATGGATGTTAGATGTTGAATGTTGGAATATCCAATAAAACTACAATTTATTGTTTTCAAAAATTTAACAAGATTCAATACAAATATTTAGACTGACCCAAATGAAATAAATAACATAAACCACCTCAGCACAATGAAAATATTATGTTGTACTATATATACATATGTAGGTACGTACACCCAAGGTATGAAATATAGGGTACCTAGAGTACCTTTATAAGAAAATATGTTTTGTAAAAAAAAAAATGGCAAATATTAAATTATATTAAAATATCATTCAGTATCACCATTGCCCCAAATCTATTGAATGTTTTAAAATTACGACAAATACATAAGATACCTATGTACCCATCCTACAATATTTTCAATAAGTCTTCATCAATTTAGACTTATAGTTATTTGCAGCAGTGTTACAGCATACTTTTATTTTTACTAAAGACTATTAAACAAAAGTTCAAAAGATCCCATACAAATGAAAATGAGAATAGAACAAAGTAAACAGCGACGTCGATGTCGACGCGTCGACGATAAGATTTTGTTTTAATGCCAACAACTATGGACGATTTTTAGTTTAGGTTTTACTTTACGTTATTGTTTTGGTTTAAATTGCACTAAATGGCATGTTGTCTATAGTTCACAGTGGGGCATAATCAAAATATTTTAGAAATTACTGTCTGGACAGCTTGTCATGAATTTTCATATAGAGATAGTAGGGAAGTACTTTACTTAAGCTAGATTAACACGATTGAAATTTTCTTCAAAATTATTAATAGTTATTAAATAAATAAATTTTGAAGAAATTTTGCTGTTTACACGAGTTTGAAGCATTTTGAAAAGCAATTTTGAAGAAAATTTCAATCGTGTAAATCTAGCTTTAGCTACAAACTCCGTGTAAATTTTACTTTATTGGGAAAATTTGTGTCATTTGTAAAAGCCTTGTGACATGTGAAAAGGGGACAATTCTAAAAAAAAATATAATTTTGTGACGTTTTATGTGATTCATTTAGTCCGAATCTTTATTATTGTCATTTCGTGTGTAACACTGAGAAATACTTATCTATGACCCAACAAAGTATATATATTCTTGGTCCTTACGAAATCCTAATTCAATTAAGCCATGTGCGTCTGTCTGTCTGGATGTGTGTGTAAAACACTCTCACATCCAAAAGACAGAACCGAAATCAACAGACTTTACAGAAAACCATTTATATTTCTCCTAAGCAGTTTGATACTAAAAATCAGAAAAATCGGTACATTAGAATAAGAGTTATGGATCAAAATGTAAGACAGCCTCCATAAAAAATTTATATGTATTTTTAAAAATTGTTCTTCCCATTTTTTTAAATATATTGCAGCTATTCCCATGTACATATTCCCATAAATCTATTGCAGCTATTCTGTTGTTTTTATGATGAAAGAAGAAGGTGTGAGAAAAATAGTAAGAATAGGTCCATGATTTCTTATAGTCCCCATACAAAAATCTTCCCGAAATATTTATTCATTATACATAAATGCTTATATAATTGGAATATCAAGACAAAACTCAGCAAAAATAAGTTTTATGGAAAAAGAAATCGTAAAACGAATTTTTTTTAATTCGGTCCATGTTTGATCATAGACCCCATATAAAGACATAAAAACTTTGCACAAATCATTTAAATATATCATCGCACAAAATTTTGTGAATTTTTGTCCATTTTTAACCGTATCCTCCATATAAAGCCCTCTTTCGAAAATCACTTTAATACTCATAAATCTCTTATAAATAACGGTACCGATCCAAGATTTTATACGGATCATTTACATAGATGCCAAAATCAAACTGCTGGATTTTGAGAATGTCGGTCCATATTTGACTATATCCCCCATATAAGGTTCACTTCCGAAATCCACGTTAATATGTTGTTATTACATATTGCGTTATTATGTATGTTGAAATTCGACTTGAAATATCGTCATATGCATAGAAATCACTGTTCAAAAATTTAACAAGGTCGGCCCATAATTTGTCATAACTGCCATATAAGAACCATTTCCAAAAACAAATAAACCCATTAAAATGTCTAATAAATATCGATATCGAACCAACTTTTATATAGATCAGTAATTTTAATCCAGAAATCATAATAATACCGGTTATACGGCAATTATGCTACTGGAACATACAACTCATGCAAATAACGTTCTTGAGATGAAATTCAACCAAAATAAGCCTAAAATATGTAGAAACCATATTAGTGGATACTGAATTTTTAAGCTATCAGTCCATAATTGGTCCACTTCTACTATGCCACCCATAAATCTTTTGTACATAATATTATTGAGATCAAATTCAAACAAAAAAACCTCATCTAGTAACAATTGTAGTTGAGTGATCTGATGAGAATTCTAAGGAAGATTCAGCATAGATCATTTCTCTCGGGATATTTCTTATCACTTCGAAATTAATAACATCCGGTATCTTCTGTGGGTCAGTAGGCCAGTGTGCAGGTTCTCCACACAAAATCTTATTCAATCCCATTCTAGAAATTGTATCAAACAAAACACCACCTTTCGGAGTAATCAGTCTTAATCCCCAGATTGTGTGTTTGGCGTTATAATCTCCAGCTACCAGAAAATAGGGGCCTAGTGATTTAAACAAAAATGATTTCCATAACAATCTTCAACACAAATTGTAGTGGCTTGTAACCTGCGTCTTCATATAGTGTAACTTGTGTGATATTAGGAAATCACCAATTTATTTCCAAAATATTTTGATTCTGCTAAACTGTGCAACAACAATGTTGTTGTTGCTGCTGCAGCAGTTCCCTCCAAAGGCCACGTATGGTTAGACGGAGCAATGTTAAGGCTAAAGTAAGCAATTATGGATCTATTCATGTTCATACAAATACATAAATGAATGTATTTAGTATGTATAGCTACATATACATACATAGATACCGACGTATGTACAAGTATGTACTAGTTTCATGTACATAAGGTACATACAAGTATTTTAAATGCTACAGGGAAACAATTGTTTACCAAGTCCTCATTCAATCGCATAGTTAGTTGTATGCACGTACATTTTTCGCGATCATCAAAACCTTAAAATGTTTTCTTTTTCTTGTGGTTTTTGTTCTTTATTTATTCACTAGTTTCTTGCAATCGCTGGTGGCTTACTTTTTCCAGCACTCTTGCGCACACGGATGCAGCCGAGTACTTAAACACAAACACACACACAACCTTTATATATTTCTTTAAGCTCTTTTTTATATCTTGCCGGTCTGGCTTTTTATCGCTTTAAAGGGAACATCTACAGACCAATTGCACTCGTACACTGATCAATTAATTTGCATGTGTAGTGGTGAATCTGTGTGCAAGCGATAGGATTCCAGTTTTATTAGACACAATAGAAATTCTCAATGGCAACTTAATTGGGACATAAAATGTTTATACCCAGATAGATGTACATAAAGTGCAAAGCCTAATTTACGATAAAACACAAAGATCGGCAACTAAGTGTTTGGGTTGGATCGAACCTCGTATTAATTGTTATTAAAAAAATATATATACTTTGAAATTCGTATAAACATTGAAAGATGTTTTATGTTCCTCTTTTGTCTAAAGTTATTGTTAAATTTCTTTACAGATACTTCAAGTTCATGCTGAAGATGGTGACAAGGGTAGTCCACGTGAAGTCCGTTATGGTCTTGTTTCGGAGGGAAATCCATTTACATCATTTTTCGACATCAACGATACAAGTGGTAAGTTCTCTTTCAAAAAAAAAAAAAAAATACGAAAATACAAAAGACACACAGGTATTTACATACACAATAAATAAGAAATAAAAACTGAGATGCATACTAATGATTCGTGGTTTTTTGTTTTTTTTCCTTGTACTATTTTCTAAAATTTAAAAAGTTTGTATCTCCTACATACGAGTATTTATACGGTCTTTAACCCCATTAATTGTATGTAGAGAATAATGAAAAAATAATTTAAAAAAAATAATACAATTGAAGTAACAATAATAAAATGTTTCTGTCTATCTGTTAGTTCACTGACTGAAATTATCCGCCGTGAAACAATAAAAGTAAGAATACAGCGATGATCTAAATTCTTAATTTGTCCTGATTTATTTTGCTTTTAAATAATTGAGGTTATATTTCTTTAAACTACAAATGTTTTTATTATTTTCGTTGTTCAATTAATTGTTTTGAGTTCTGTGTTTGCTACCTGTCTAAATTAAACAATAGTTACATACTCGTATATCTAGGTACTCGTGTGTACATGTTCATTTCAATTTAAATACTAATTTGTTGGTACTTAATTTTAAGCAATTATGTGGTCTAATCGGCAATTGCATTCAAAAGTAATACATAATATAAGTTAGACGTTAAGTTCTGAATCTAATTGATTTTCTTACGAAATTTATAGATATTACAGATTCGTAGTGATGATCAAATTTTTTGACAATTCGATTACAGCATCAGAAAATCTGTTGACAAAGACGAATAACTCTAAATTAACCGAGTTTTTGTAATTCCATTAAAACTGATTTAATATTATTGAAGTCGATAAAAATTTAAAATTTTAAAAATATGAAATTTGGAATTTTCTGACTTTTTTAAATTTTGTTAAAATTTTATTCAATACAAAAACTCAAACATACCTATTTAAAGTCATTGTTTTTTAATTCGGACTAAACGTTTACAGTCTTATGCGAAAAAAAAAACTTGTTTAAGGATTAAAGTTCACGTCAGTTAATAGACACTTAAAGGCTAAGACATCTACTATATCTTAAAAAATAATATGGAAAAACATACATGAATTAATTTTCATGTTGATACTGACAACACCATCACTCTCTTTTGTCTCTTTTTGTAATTTAACACTATAAAGTTTTGTATTTTTACATTATATTTTTTATTATATAATTAATTTTTATATGGCAGCCATCAATTGGTCAAATGACTCCTGGAAAATTACGAATAGCTTTAAATCTTTTTCTTCCTCAACAGATGGCATTTTCAGCGTGTTTCGCCAAATTCTGCTGACTGTGCTTTGTGTCAAGCCATGAAGGTAACCTGCATCGCCTTCACACTGAAAATAACCAAATTTGATTTTAGCTTACTGCAAGCAGAATCTTTCACTTACTTCTCTCCGTCCCCAGCAACACCCTTCCACACCCCCTGCGGTCCACTTCAATGTCAGGTTTCACTAACGCTATAATTTTCTTTACTGTTTCCTTGCTAAAACGGTATTTACATTTGAAGTGGTCATCTTCATTTGGTTTATACGTTTAAAATAAAAAAAAAAATTACACATTGAATTTTATTTTCTCATTAAAAAATATTTAATTTTACCGATTCTGGCCATTAAATTTAAAGTATGTATCCATTTTTTATGTAAAAATCCACAAAAAAAATCACAAAACTTTATTTGTTAAAGCAATGAAATATTTTAACGTCACTTAAAGCAGCTACTTAAATTATTTGCTGTTATCATCGCTTTTGCTTAATGTTGGTTTACCAGCCTATGTTAAGTTTTTTTTTGCATAAGGCTCTTAGAAATTACAGATTTATTTTAATTTTTTATTCTGCCATTTTATGAGGTATGTATTATATATATTATGTTTCCATATTATGTATCTTTGAAGTGAAAATAAAAATGGCGTTCCTTTTTTCAAATTTATTCTCTCACAATCGTAATCTTTTTTATATTGCAGTTTAAGAAAATTTGTATAGATCCCACTAGAAAACAAATATTTCTAAGCATTAGATAACACAAAGATAACACTGTTTGTTGTCTTTATTTAATTATCGATTTTAAATTCCACTGGCAACACTGGATTTAAAATACATATGTATGTACATGTATCAACAAAGCTTTCATACGACCCTCGTATATATTCACATATTAACGCTACAGCAAAACAAAAGTGTCATCTTTTAATCGCAAATCCCTTCATTGCATTGGCATGTTTAGACTGAAATATCAATTGAATTAAATTCAATGCCAGTTCCTTATCAATTAATCCACGCATTTACTGGCATACACATGTCTTTACAAATCTTGTTGTTTTGAGCTTCGAACGGTTGAAGCAGAAATGAAAAGAAGACGAAACAAATAAGCAGAGATTTAACAACTTGTTTTGCATCTTGATATGATTGACACTCAAATTGAGGCAATTACTCAACACTAGAAAATTAAGGAAGCTTAAAACGAAAACGGAAAAAGCTAAATACCTTTAACGTAGCATATAGATACTTACACTAAAGACTCGTAATATCTGGATATTAGTATGTGTGTGTGTCTGTGTGTCTTAACACATAAATTATCCGGTTTAGGACAGAAATAAGGCTAAACAACAACAACAAAAAGAAAAAATAAGAGAAAAAGAAGTTCAAAATTTACTTTAAATTTCAAAGATCTAAACAAAAAATGGAACAAAAACAACAAAAATGGTTTGGAATTTCATACTACTTAATATGTTTCCCACGATCACAATATAAACATAGATACACACACACTCACACACACACACATAGCCAGAGATACTCATACACATTATCGCACCATCTGTTGTCTTTTAAATGGAGAAAAAAAGAGGTAAATAAATAAGAATTTATATACAATACAATCTTAACAGTTTAGCACGAAATTATTTGTTACTTTAAGCTAAAACTGAACCATACTAAACTTATACTAAAACACACACTCACACACATACATACATATGTATGTAGATAGATACGTGTTTGCTTATATGTATGTACATCTAGATACATTCACATTATAACACAGTTTTTTTTTTTTTTTTTTGTCTTTATCGAGCCAACAACCTTGATTGGAATTTTGCCAAAAACACACACAGACTTCTAAATATTTTTGTACAAACAAAAAAATGGCAACAAATGTCAGTATCGGCCATTTATTAGCCGCATTCTTCTTTTTACTTACCAGTTACAATTCAAGTGATGGGGCTTTTTTTAATTGTATTTTAATACTTTTGTTCTGTGCAAAATGAAGAAAGAGTAATAAATATCACAATATTGCAAATAATCACTCGTTAGCGGCATTATACAGAAATATTGGTACTTTCGCAAATAATCAAATACATACAGCTACGTTCAACTAATTAAGGACAGGATCCTAACATGTGAGCTTGAAGCAAATAATTGGAAAAGTTTTATGATATTCTCAAAATTTGTCGTAGTTTACTACTGGAAAGTAACTGTGAATCTGTGAGTCATATTTTCAAATAAGATTGATATCAGTCGTACCCCAAATTTTACAAAAAAAAAAAGTATTTACATATTTAAAAATAAATCAATATTTTGTTGCAAATCCGTTGTTATCGATAATAGCTTGACATTTGCGTGGCAGTGAGTTCACTAAATTTTTACATACACTATTTGAAATGGGTACCCAAGCTTTCTTTGTTTCGACAAAGAGATCATTAAAATTACTTAATTACTTAGTTTTACAGAACTTACTTTGGTTTTTAGTTCTCAATCGGGTTGAGATCAGGACCAGAGACCTGCAACGAATAAAGGCCAGTCAAGAACAGTGCCTAACTGAATTGTTAAAAAAAAGCGTGGCTTGACGTGATGATCCGTATGCTTCGAATCGTTATCTTGTTGAAATATCCATGTTACTAGCATGTTCTCATCAGCATACGGCATCATTTGTAATACCACGTTCTTTGTTATTATTAGATTAATAACGAATAACTTTCAAAATCGAAATTAACATTAAATTTTCACATACTGAGATATTGGCATTATAACGAAAACTTCAAGTGTCCGTTCAAGTCACAGCTGAAGACCAAATCAAACATAAACATTGATAAATGAGAAGAGAAAAGTTGAATTCCATTAGTTTAACAGACCCTTAAATAAAACTCTTTCTTATTTTTACAAGAATTTGTATGCTTACCATTGCTGCCACCAACAGTATTATAAATTACACATTGCTCATTACAAAATTATATATTGTAGAAAAAATTACACATGTAAATTAAATGGTGAGTTAAATAGATAATGTTTACAGAATGATCGTGGACAATGAAAATTGATGATGACGCCCTTGGCAGGGTAGAAAATGCATTCCAGTTTGCCAATTGTTCCGGTACTTTACAATAGTATTTTTGAAAATTCGAACTATTAGTCTGAATAAAAAAAATCATTTCTCTTAAGTCAGCCGGACATGTTTGGACCAAATTTCACCACTTTTTCATCTTTGGCCAAGTAAATTCAGTTTGGCCATGGATCTGATGTGTAAACATGTAAACTATTACGCAAAGGTGATATACAATATGTATTTTTTTGTCACTTTTGAATTTTTTAAGACCCATCAAAAATAAAATAAAATCAATTAATTAAGCATTTCAGGGGGACGGTATTGTATCGCTAGCGTTAAATTTTGATATATAGTGTAGATTTTCGCAAATAGCCAAGCGGTATCTTTAAGGAATTTTAGAACCAGTGTTTCAACACTTCAACATCTAACTGATCCACCAATTTTCATACATACAGCTGAACTGGACATGTAATAAACTTTATTCGATCATTGTGAGATAAATTCAGTCATCTTTCAAACAGTACTATATTTAGTCAAATTCCAAATTTAGGATAATATATTCAACAAAAAAAGTTGTATTAAAAATAAATAGGAATTTGAAATAACACATGCGCTATTATACACGTTATGTGTAATTACTAATTACACATGAAGTGGCAACACAGATGCATACATACATTTTTTAGTAAATTTATTTCTATTTCATCTCAAGTCTTGAGTCTTGTCTTAACAAAATCATTTGCAATGCATCATTTAAGAGTCTCACGAAATCTGTGAAACTTGAGTGCACAAACCTCAAAAACAAAATATTATACAAACTAAACTTAACTTGTGGCATTCTTAATAAAAGGCCAAGTTTAAGGGAACGTCTGTAATGCCAATAACAACAGCATCTGCATCAACGTACCACTTGCTCATTCTCGCTACTCTCGAAGATGGTTTTAACATCAATAATGATTACTACGAAAGTTTTTAAAAATCACCAAAAAAAAAAAAAATCCAAAATTAACGAAGGAACAGACAACACAAAAAGTGAAGAACATGGTGAAGGCGAAGGTGACGCAGAAGATACAAGAACAACCAAGAAGGAAATCATATTTTTAGTGTTTGTTGCATTAAACCTGTAAATCTCTAAAAAGTATTTAACAACTGTAGAATAACTCAGTATTGAATAACAAGTAGAATTACCTACCACAAACTTGTACTAGAACTACTAATATGTACACAGATACATACATACATTAGAGTGGCCCCATTTTTATAGATCCAGAAAACATAATTGAAGTTTTCAACTAAAGTTACTGTTTACTTTAAGAGTTCTCAATATGTCCTAGCGCTTGTCACATGGTGTTTTTACGAGTTTTTTTTTTTTGACATTTGCTCTCAACGAATCTTAGGGTATGTACAGAGTGGCAGCTTGTTGCCAAGCCGAGCTGGTTTACGCGAGAATGCGAGAAAACTGGTTCTAAATAAATTAGTATAATCAAGCGCGAAGCGGTCATTGTGTGCGCCGAGCTGGTCAGAGCGCAAAGCTGATTGAATGCGAGAAAACAGTTTCAAGGCGTTTTTCAGCGCCGATAACATTGTTTATATTATATTGTTATGATTTCAACTTGTTTGGAAAACATAAAAAACAAAAATTTAAGAAAAAGTAAATAAAACATGCAATCAAAAAATTAAAAGAGTAATAAAAATTAAAAAGAAAATAAAAATTAAAAAATAAAATAAAAATTAGAAAGAAAATAAAAATTAAACAAAAAAATAAAAATTAAACAAAAAAATAAAAATTAAACAAAAAAATAAAAATTAAACAAAAAAAATAAAAATTCAAATAAATAATAATAAGTAAAAGTTTAACGAATCCATATCTTTTCAGTTCAAATTCACAAACAACAATGAACAAAAACCCAAATGCACACAAATATATGTACACAAACACACAAATAATAAATAAAATATCAGCGTTGATTCTCGCACCCACTATGAACACTCAAATTTGTTTCTCGCATGAACAATTCTCTCAACCAGCTCGGCTCGGCAACAAGCTGCCACTCTGTACATACCCTTATGCAATTTGGTGACATACGATTTATGACAGATTAATGGAAAATCATAAATTAATTTTGAAGCAAATTCAACTGAATATATTTTATAAAAAAGTCCACTTTTAAATGAGAATGTTTTATTTATTTATTTAGGTCAATAGATTTTACATTCTTATTGACTGCATATAAATGACAAAACAGTAATATATGTATATAAATAATTAGTTCAACAATTTAGATATAAAGTAATTTTTTTCTTCAGTACGTCATTCATTACTCTCAGATATGTCTATAAGGTGATAGCATTTATTAAAGTTAACACATGTACGACGAAATGAATCATTATTAGCATATACGGAATGGTAGTATTTTAATGCTAAGAGTTCAAAATTGCGGGTTGGTCTAACAGGAACATTGAAGTTTAGTTGACTAAGCAGGAACTCCGAATCATCATCACCACGAATTATGCCCAGAACAAATAAAGCGCTCAGCATCAATCGTCGACTATTTAGAGTTGGCAATTTTATCAAAGCAAGTCTATTTTCATACGGTGGCAAGACATAAGAATTCCAACCAAGACCACGGAGGCAGAAAATTAAAAATTGTTTTTTTACCGATTCAATACTATTGATATGAATTGAATAACAAGGATCCCAATCAATTGAGCCATACTCAAGAATTGGTCGAACAAGAGAAGTATATAAAAGTTTTGTAATATAAGGATCTAAAAATTCCTTAGACCAGCGCTTCATGAATCCAAGTACCCCATAGGCTTTATTTACCATTATAGAGATGTGATCGCGAAAATCAAGTCTATGATCCAACAGTATGCCAAGATCCCATATGGTTTCAACTTTATTTAAAATAACAGTATCAATATAATAAGAAGTCTCAATCGGATTGTGTCTAAAAAATGACATGTGTTTGCATTTCTTAATATTTAAATCCAATAAATTAAATCTGCACCATTGAGAAAAATTGTAAAAGTCGGCACTTAGTAAACTATGTCCATTTGTATCATTAAAAGAGTTAAAAAGTTTAACGTCATCGGCATACATCAGTACTTTAGAATGCAAAATAACAGTAGGAAGATCATAGATGAATAGGTTAAACAAAATTGGACGCTTGAGGAACACCAGAATGTACTTGAATGATTTATGATATAACATTCCCAAATTTGACTTGTTGAGTTCTTTGTGATAGATAAGAATTTAACCATTTTATAGCTGAGAAACTAAAGCCCATAAGTGATAATTTGTGTAATAGAAGATTGTGGTTAATTTTATCAAACGCCTTACTAAAATCCGTGTATATCACATCAGTTTGCATTTTATTTGTAAAACCTTCATTGACGATAGTAGTGAGTTCCAAAACATTAGTTGTAGTTGAACGGGACTTACGAAACCCATGTTGACATGGTGATAGAAGGGAAGAAATTTGATGATATAAGCAATCTGTAAGAATTTTTTCAAGGAGTTTTGGAATTGCATTAATTTTAGCGATACCTCTGTAGTTAGATACATCATTTTTACTGTCATTCTTGAATAAAGGAACTATAGATGATGTTTGCCACACTGATGGCAAATAACACGCTTCAACAGATTTATTAAATAATGCAGTAATGGACTAAACGAGTTCTTTAGCGACTTTAAGTTCGAAAGCACAGTATCAATATTTATAAATGGAAAGTAAATCCCACATGAATGAGTTGTAGTATGTATAAGGATATTTTGTTGTGTTAGAATATGACCTGGTAGAATAAGTTGTTGAAAAGAAATCAGCAAATATATTGCTTATTGAAACATCGTCATCAGCAGTCAAGGAGCCATACTTCAAATGCTTTGGATAACCTGAAGAGCGACGCTTGGAGTTTACGAATTTATAGAAAGATTTGGGGTTTATTCATATATTGTGTTTAATACGATAAATATAGTCATTGTATGCAAGTTTATTAGTAGTGTTGTATTCAGATCTTGCTATAGCATATTTACGAAAATCAACCAGTGCACCAGTTCTCAAATATTTAGCAAAACATTTATTTTTCTTATTTTTAGCATTTAAATTGACATTAATAATTTATTGATGCATACATATTATTACACAATTTAAAAATTCTGTAGAATTGTAATTATTATTTATCAATTGGAATTATATTTGATAAGAAATATTTAATTACAATAATTATATTTAAATTAATTCTCCATAAAACTTATAACGATTATGTTCTTGGTGATAACTATTTCACCCTAATATACACTTCGTGTGACAACTATAAACGCATCTTATCTTAAGTTTTATCATTTAAACTTCATTATTTTGTAAACTAACACAGCAGATTCCACCAGATCTCAGAGAAATTTAAAAATATAAATTTTTGTATTTATTATCATAAAAATTGTGCTTATAATTTTTATGATAATAAAAAATTGTGCTTATAATTTTTATGATAATAAATACGACAATAAAACGATAATTTTTTCAAAATTTTAAAAGAGTCAATTATCCATATCGCATGGATCAGATAAAAGCAATATTTTGAATACTGCAGTTAAAGTATGGATATCTATCAAATATATACATATTATAATATAGTAATATAATAGACTAAAAACCAAAAGATCATGGTAATTCCATAATATCTTCTGGAAAGACGTCAAGTCAAGTCAAACTACTTGATATTTATCAATTTTTTGTTTTCATAATTTTTATAATTCGATTTTCTTTAATAGTCATTTTAATAGTCCGTCATTAATTATGTGGATGTGTAACTGCTCCAAGAGCTCCAAGCTCCTCATAGCATTTTCTAGAACCGGAAAGAATTCGCCGATATCTGTGGAGTTGCTGGTTTTAAATTACCAAATCTTTTAGGAAATTAAAACAACTTAAAACTAATATTTCAGCAGAAAAATTAACTAACATGCAAATAAATAAATCTATGTATGTAATCAATAGTGGTTTCGGTTAATACGATAAATCTTAATGTTAAAGTTTAACTTTTGTATTTTGAAAATCAAATAACTATCGAAAACATTATTCGGAACTATTTCGTATAACCTGGTAAAAATCTGGAATATTGTGAGTATTAGTGCAGATTTTGCCTAATATAAGTTGGTATATATAATAAATAAAAAAAATTAAAGAAATTATGCCAAAAACGAATATTTAAACTTATTAAGAATAATAACAATACAAAAATTTATTTCATCTTTCATTTTAACACTAATTTTGTTAGTTTGTATATGCGTTTAGAGTTGTGAAGCACTAGCTATTGCAATAGTATTTAATGTAAACATATGCAAACAATTGTTAAATAAATCTAATATTTTAATTTTAATATAATGTATATCTGTTCTACTGTTTTCATAAATTTAAATATGAGCAATATAAATGGTGCGTTTATAGTTATGACACGCAGTGCTCTTAAGCTCCCTTTAGACGGTATGTATTTTGCAGTGTGCTTGCCAAATTTTCCACTGCAAAATGCATATACGTCGAGTAAAAGCAAAAAAAATGCTTCTGCAAATGCCAGCCTGCATTTACAGTGTAAAATTTTCAATTAGAGCATGTTCAAAACACCTGCAATCAGCTGTTTTACAAGTCAATTGTTTATGGCGCCATTTACATAGCGTTTGTGATTCAGAAAATTTATTTAAAAAATTGTATTAAACAAAACAATAAATTTGTATTGAAATATTTATTGAAAAAATATGTATTTATACATATTAATTTTTTAGTTAACAATTTTTGGCTCCATGTGGTACATTTTCTTTTTAACTCTTGCAATAATGCTGCAAGTTACAATTTTTTTAATTTTTTAATACATTTTTTCAAACTATATTTGCAAGAACACAAAACTCCCGCGAAAATAATCTTAACAAAAACAGCTGTTGTCATCTATTGTAGATTATGTCACATGAAACTAAAAACCGACGTGCGAAAGAAAAACTTATAAACTGCCTTTAAATTGCCAATTTTGACAGACATGCACAATTAGATTGTACGTATCGTAAAACTGACAAGTACACGGCAACCAGCATTAGTAGTTTTATGTTAATGCATAATGTAAATGAATAAAATTATATTTTGAATACCATAAAGGTATTTTAAGCAACAATATATTTGAAGCTTACAAAATAATTCAAATGTGTTTTTTAGTCAAATATTAGCCACAAAACAAATTCATACCTTTAATAGTGTCTGATAGATGATCAGAAGGACAATATTAATGAAATAAGTATAAGATTTTTGACGATTTTCCTATCTACGTACATATATTATTTAACTTGTTTAAACTAAGTTGCTTCTTTATATACTTTATACACATAATTTTTATTAACCAAGTAAGATATTCAGACAATATGTATACAAAATAATCCAAAAAAAAAATTAAAGAAATAAATGCGGAAATGGAATAATGTTCATTGGCTTCTTAGATACTACAGGTATTACAACCGTTGGTTGGTTATTTTCTGTTCAATGTCAATAAAACGAAGGAAGTTGCTCATTAAATGTTTATTGAATTGTATTCCTTTCATAAAATTGCAATCATAAAAAATAACAGATTTTTATTTTTATTTATTTTTATAAAAAACAATAAAATCAACGTTTTACAGTTTAAATGAAAATAGTTTTCTCATTTATGATACTAAGGACTCTAAGCAATTTGAATAAAACCTCGAATTAAACTCTACTAAATGAAATTATCTTCAAGCTATTACGATCTGTATTGCAGATTGTTATCGATTTTTATTAAAGTGATAAGAAATATCCCAAGAGAAATTATTCTTCGTTAGAATTTGTTACTATATCAAGCTCCCGAAAAATTTTATATTAAATATAGAAACATACCGCTAAGAACACTAGAAAATATCGATTACTCTTTTATCAATTTAAATAATGATCTTAAACTGGCTGCTCAACTTGCTATCTAAACTCCCCGACTAAGCAGATATAACACAATTTATTCTGCAGATGTCGAATGACTCTTAAATGCAAAAAGAAGAATTCGAAGAGAGACACAAGTGCACAGATCACCCCAATTCAAATCTAGACTAAACAATTCCATAAAAAGACTTAAAGAGCTCCTGGAGTATCGGAAGGCTGAATTTCTAAATAAATAGAGCCACTAAAAATCTTAACAGACCTATATTATAAAAGCCTCCCTAGTCAACACATGGGAATTCATATATCGGTTACATAGAGTGAGTTACCCTACTAGCTACCTAAATAGACATGAACCAATAGGCAATCTAAAAGACACTTGGCTCATTCTTAGGGACCTCACACATTAGTTAGAAAAAGACCGGCAGTCAAATGTACAGTAGCAAATAATCTAAGAATTTATTGGCAGTACAAAAATCTGATTAAATTTCTAGTTTCATACGACAATTAGAGAATGGTGTTCCTAAGATATCATCAAAATCATAAAGATTCTATTCCAAATATACTATTAGCGTAAAAATGTGAAATATTTCACCACTCACAACAATAATTTTTTTTCGGATCTGGTGTAACACTAAAGTGACAATTGACTTTCCTTTGCATTACAAAGAGCACATACGTGTCAAATGTTCCCAAATATATAAATTGAAGTCAGCAAGTGATTACATATTGGTGAGGAATACATTGACTACTTGTAAACCTGCTGGGTATTTATTTGAAGAAAAAATACAACACAATTAAATGAAATAATTAATTCACAACACGTTCCAAATGAAATATGACAGGTTACTTCCGAATTATGTTTTATAGCCGGGGAACATCATACAATATTTTTTATTTAAAGGTATCTACATATATATGTATGTATTTATGTATGTATGTATGTCTGTATGTATGCATGTATGTTAATCTTCTGTTAAATTATGTTTGTTTTTTTTTTCTTTTCTCTTTGTAATCAACACCTGTGTGATGGCGGATAAATTTATTTGATTGTTTTCGGTGACATTATTGGTTAAAACATACTTCATTTACAAGTGTAATTCTTTACTTTTATTTATTTTTTGTAATCACGACAGATTGAATTTTGAATACGTGATTTTTAAGATTTGTTTTTTGTGATATAGGATAATAAATGTCATTTCTTTTGTTAAATACAATTAAAATGTTTTTATCTATTGAAATTTTAAATTTAAACAAACACTTTGAATAAATTAAACGCATGTTTTAAAAAATAAAAAAACTTTAGTTTTGAAAAATCGTTGTAATCGTATCTGAAATAAATTCAAAATATTACTGACGTAGAAAACGAGAAACTTTTTCTTGTAATTCTCTTTATATGTAGCCTGAGGAAAATTTAATATTTAGTACATTTGTCTTTTGCAAAAATGAAAAAATATATGTTAACTTTTAAACGCAATATAAAGTATCACATTGTCAAATTACAAGAAAATTAAAAAATGCCTTAATACATACATATATACATACATACATACATACATAATCGTACATATGTATGCGCAGTCATGTATTTTATCAGAAAATCCAATTCATTGATATCTTTTCTATTTTAGAAGAATTTAAAATGTCTTGTCAATTTTAATTTGTTAAGTAATCTGCAAATATTTATATACTCACTCCACTGTCATTGAAAATATCTTGTAGATTTTAAAGGTTCGTCTCCTCTCTATATATATCTACGTATTTATATCCAGACACGAGTACTTACTTAACTACAGGGTGGCGCAAGAGTAATCCTTCTATCAGGAAAATGCTATAAATTTTGCGATTGGCGCCTAATGTCAGTTCTGTTTTGACATTTGTGTAGTAAACACATGCGAAATACACGTTAATAAACAATGTTACGCTACACTGCTCCAGAACGCGGAATATTGCTGACAGAACTGACATTAGGGGCCAATCGCAAAATTTATAGCATTTTCCTGATAGGAGGATTACTTTTGCGCCACCCTGTATTTACTTGCCTATTGTTTTTGTAATATCTTTTAATGCTGACTTTTTATGAAAAACATAAAAAGAAGATAAAATTCAATGATCGTACTCGTACACGACAATTTCCCATAGGAGTAGACAGACAGACATACTCGTACTTGTACTAAATGGAATGTGTATGAGCAAGAGCATGGGTACGAAGTATGATGCGATTTAAATAAATATAAATTTATTATTCATATCTGCATGAAATAAAATGCATGCATGCAGTCTCTATTTAAAGAGTGCATATCCTGAATATGCTAAATATGCTAAATAGCACAGTCAGAGTAGAATACTTAACGATCATCCAAAGAGTATCGAAACTCGTTGAATTGTTGCAAGAGTACTTGATATGATAATGAAAATATTCAGTATGCACATACATGCATACATATGTACATATATTACTTTCCTGCAAAAATCTGTGGAGTACGTGTTCCATTGTAGCTAAAATGTAGTGATTGCATCATGGTCCCATGTAATACACTCATGGACCATTTCATTTTCAAAGCAGAACTTCTTGGTACAAGATAATTATTCGTGCTTTAACGACTGTAATCGTTGTTGTAAAACATTTGAATTAGTAACAAGGAGTAGTTTTAGGACTAGTTCCGTGTTATGCAAAGCTGGATTATATGGTCCAGTCCTAGGACATCGTAATGTTAAATGAACTAGATTTTTTTCTTCATACAAATGGATTATGTTTGTAATACTCCTGGTCCAATGTGGAGTGGTCCACACATGCGTGTATGGACTACATGGACTACAGTTTCAGACAAGCACAAGCAAATACATTTAAGATCAGGATAGGTCTATTCTCTTTAAGCCGTACAAATAAAAAGTAAATAATTGAATATTATCAAAATGAGAACTGAACTCAACTTTCTGAACTAAAACATTTTTTTTGTCTAATTCAGTTAAAAGGTAGTAAATCGTATCAGCGATCCAAATCTACATATATCAGGAATCCTAACCAAGCTACGGACAAATAACTTTTCATCACATTATTTAGCATACGCATTTTATATCCTCTTTGTAAAGTCTAAGCTCTAATATCAACAAAAACTGGAAAAATAGAAAAGACACATTTATGCAGTGAATACAAAATGTTTCTAATCCTTGCATATATTTATGTATATTATCTACGTGTCGTATATACATATCGTTATATGATTATAAAAAAGCCCTAAGTAACAAAAAAAATCAAAATTGACTTTTTGGTTTAACAAAATATGTGTTCGGGCTAAATTTCGCTCTTCTACAATTAAAAATAATAACAATAATATAATTAAAAAAACTAACTCTTATAATTAATATATGTTTAGTTAATTTTTTATATAAAAAAATTGTGTGCTTCTCCTTTAGATTTTCCAATTTAACTTAGGACTTTTGTGAATTCTTATGACGATATGCACATTTTCGTTTTCAACATTTTCAACTTTGCACAATTTCGGATTTTACATATTTCAACTTTGTATGTTTAGTATTTTAAAAATCGTCATATGTGTTTTCATTAGGTTAAGGTACGGTCACACTTGGCAAATATTTGCCGAAAAAGACGTAACCACTAAATAAAATATTTTTGAACTTGTTTATTTATTAAACAAAACTTTGTTTATTTAGGACAAGACGCAACAAATATTTAGTTTTATTTTAATTGATGCTGTTTGATCTTGCAAGAGTAAATAACGTCAAATAAAGTTGTGCTAAAACAAGTGGTTACGCTTTTTTGAGTAAATATTTGCCAAGTGTGACTGTACATTTAGTTTGTTTTTTGACTTTGCATACTGCTGACAGTTTATGGGTTTCAATTTCTTTCCATGTTTGCTGATTTTTTTATTAAACTATTTATACATATATGTACATATTGTACACACGCACTATCAACAATTTTTGAAAACTAAAAATTTATAAAATATATTTTGGCAGTAAATATGTACATACATTGCAAATGAAAAGTTTTATTTTGTATTCTGGTTGCTGCAGGAAATATTTTGTATGGAAAAATATTTTTAGAATAATTAAATGAAACTTGCGCATATACATACATACATATGTATCAGTATACGAGTACATATGTATATGGCATTGGTTAACAATTTGTATTTAGTATTTATGCATGTAAATATGAAAACGATATATGTATATTTATTGCATAGGCGATAGTCAATTGGAAAAAAACTTAAACTAAATTTAAATAACTTGATCTAATTTACCCAAAGTAATATTTTCAGATATGATGCAAATTAGTCTTAATCTCAATATAAGGACTATTACTATTATACTCTACTAAATTTGGCCATGTCAGCCGAAAATCATTTTAATGCTCACAAAGCAGCATCATTGTAAAATTAGACAAAAAAGTATCTTTTAGATATGTAAATAGATATAATCGGTCTTATTACAAGCATAGTTCTTGTAGTAATTTTTTTCACAAATAATATTTTTCTTAAAATTTTGCGCTATCGTGGAAAATTTTACTCAAAAATTTGTAAACACAATTTGCTCGGCTAAATTCTTTGGCATCAATCCATAATTGAACTTGTCCTTCATATACTCGTACAGAAGCAAGTAAATTTTTACCAGTTGATAATACGTATTGTAATCGAAAATGTTGAAGGATATTGCGAAATGCCTGCAAATTGTTTTACAGGTGACACTTTTACATGCAAGTAAAAGTTTACTATACCCACACATATTAAGTTTGTCATTGCATTTGTAAGACATGGAAATATTGATCATAGAAACAACATCGTCCCCTTAAAGACCAAACAACCTATCAACAGTTTTCAAAAGTTAACAGGAGAGAGAAAAAACGTTATAAAATTGTGTTTTTCTTGAAATATTTCCTCGAAAATAAAAAGACGGGGTTAATTAAATTTAAAAATAATTCATGGGTTTATTTTCAGTTTTTTCTTTTCTACTTCGCACGGGTTGGGGGTTTTACAAACAATAACAATAATAAATCAGTATACATACAGCATCAACACAAACTAACAACAATTTAACTTAACGAAACAATTAGCAATCCTATGAACAATAATTGGGGGACATATGCGCGTAAACAAATTGCAAATATTTGCAATATTGAAACGAAAATTATATATTCTGATTAAAATGAAACCAGAAGTATATGTATATCGGTTGTGAAAGCTTTGTTGTTCTAAACATGGCGCTTAGGTTATTTGGAATTGTAAAAATCTGAAACCAAACAACCTATCAACAATACTAATTAGTATAAATAATCAAGCATTCCATTGAACACATGAATATTATTTACATTAAATAATAAGAGTTATAATATAGTTTATTCATTTAAACAAAAAAGTGCTTAATGTTTGCTTAAATTACACTATGCAACAAAATTAAAATTGTATCATGATTTTTGATGATTTATTTTCTTCGTTTTTTAGTACGTCACGGCCTTCTAAAGTATAAATTTTTAATTTTTCCTAAAATTTTTAATTGTTATGTTTTTCAAGAAGAAAAAATTCATGAGCATGAGTGCTGATAGGTTATTTGGTTTTTTGGTAATAGTTTGGTTATTCGTAATATTAGATGTTCAAAATTTTCCATGGATACATATGGGAATAACATTTTTTCGTTTACAACAACATAGAATGCGAATAGACCAATACTCGAGTCAATTTTAACAAATCAATAAAAATAATGCTATGACCTACATCGAAATAAACATATTGTAATAACTTAACAACAATCGGACAAGTCTAATAATATTTGAGACTTTTCCAACAATTTAACGAAATAAATAATAGTTGGTATTAATTTACAAATTTTGATGAAATCAAGTAAAATGAGTCTATCGTTATGATCTTAAGTGTACGAGTATGTTTACATTTAACGAGTCAAAATGTATCGAATCGTATATAATGAATATTTGCACAAACCATTGAAATTCTATTCTGGTGCGAAAAGCAAAGAAGAGACGAGATGAGATGAGATATCTTGAAATCAGTGACCTTTTAACTTGTATTGTTAGTTTGAAGTTAAAATTTTTTTTTGGTCATTTCATCATTTTCTTTATCAGTATTTTTGTTTAGCTAACTGGCTTATTTTATATACTCGTCCATGCATACTTATAGTTGGCGGATGCTGTCAGTTTGGGTTATTGCCTTATATCTCTATTAAAATTCAAAATGACTAACAAAATCACACACATGACACAGGTATCAACAGAAATACACAAAGTACTAAAGTCATACATACTCGTACATACATATGTACAATGTACATACATGGATGAATGTTGTTATTGTACAGTAGCATGTGATAATAACAATGGCAGGAACCGTCATTGAATGACTCCTAACATATGCATACTGGAATGCTTAGTGTGTAGTTGGGAAGGACAAATGATATTTAGGATGAAGAAACGCATATTAAACTTTACTTTTGGATTCAAGATATTGTGTGTTCGTTTTTTCCATTTATAGTTAGACACCTAAAGGTACACTGAGAATAATAACTTGCACATATGTATATATACATACATATTTAAATTTCAATAACAAGTAAGAGTGTTATATTCGGCTGTGCAAAATTTATAATACAGGTCCCAATTTTTGTGCATTTTTATAAAAACACTAGCTGAACCCGGTGTGCTTTGCTACCCCCCTTTGAGGTAAAGCCGTTAATGAACGTAGTAAAAAATTTAGGTGCAGAAGTGTGCATGGTCAAAAAATATTATCATGTGATTAGTATTCCTGAGTCAAAGCTGCACGCTGTAAAAATTTAAGATCGGTTAACAGGACCATTCTCCAATATATCGCAAACAAAGGGGCGTGCTCCTTCCATTTTTCTTTTGGTACGTAGTTCTATTCATGCCAATATCATATATAGCAAATACTTCCGCTGTTGGTCAAAAATACCAATATGACGATTTTAAATTTTGGTTTATATGGGCGAGGCCACGCTCCTTTACCCACTCACAACTAATTATAAAATATCATCGACGTAGGTAAAAAACATGCACAAAATATGGAGATTTAATTTTTTTGTAGGCGGTCGAAAGAAGTATTCTTAGTCATGCCGGAGTCTTAGTTCTATTCCGTCAAATTTTTGGTAAGATCGGTCCAGCGGTCTGGCCTTCCCGGCAGGCGTTGTCCTGCAAGAGATGGGGCGTAAATGGGGGCGTGGAGTATGAATCTTCAATTTACCTCACCTAGAGTAACATGTGTATTCGATTTGAAGTAAATATGTTAAAATCTGAGCAAAATCAATTACAAAATTTAAAAAAGTAGGAGTAGTCGAAAGAAATAAGAAGCTTTGGCACATAAAATTTTTATTATTACCTCGCCTTCAGTAATATGTGTATACAAATTGTTTGAAGTAAATCTGTAAAAACCCATGGAGAAGAAAATAATCAAATTAAAAATAGTGGCGTTAAAGTAGGCGTGGTAGTACCAAATCAGAAACCTTCCCGGACTCAATCACAACAACTTTGCCGAAGATCATCACATTATCAAATGCATACTTTACGATTCCATAAAGGGCATACATACAAACATTAATTTTATAAGATGGGGCGTGAAAGTGGGCGTGGCACAGAAAATTTTTAGTTTTACCTCGCCTTCAGTAAGATGTGTATACAATTTGTATGAAGTAAATCTGTAAAAACCCATGCAGAAGCAATTAATCAATTTAAAAAAGTGGGCGTTAAAGTAGGCGAGGTTGTACCAACTCAGAAACCTTCCCGGTCTCATGCACAACAACTTTGCTGAAGATCATAAAAATGATAAGATTGATGGACTCGTACAAAATTTGAAGGCTATATAGCTAATATAGAACCCTAGATATTTAATATTAATCTTAATTTTGTATATGAGCTAAATATGCACTTTGTGTGGGAGCTAATACGCCCACTGGTCCGATCACGCACATTTTTCCCATGACTATTCACATTAACAAATAATCAACGTGCACAAATTTCTAAGACTCTGGCTGTTATAGAACTGTAGATATATGATATTAAATATTTACTTTGTATGGGAGCTGCCACTACCACTGGTCCGATCCCGCCTATTTTTTCCCCCTGATTATTAAAATCAGTAACATATGGGATACATCAATGTTTCAAAACTCTTGCTATCACAATAGTCAAGATATATGATGTTATGCAATTTATGTGGGAGGCGCACCGCCCACTTGAGCCGTAAACCTAATTGGGACTATAGCCTTTCAAATGAAACCGGTTTGGGCCAAATCGGTTCGATAGTTTTAGAGTCTATAGAGGACAAACATTGTATTTTATATATAGAGATTTATCTGCTTCTTTTCTTATGAACAAAGAATATTTAAGGATTATTTAATTCCTCTAAATCATTCCCTCGGGGCCCTATCGTGACTTCAATAGATGGGGAGACTGATTGTCGCTGAATTTACTTTTTGTTTCTACGATCAATATTTCGATGCGTTACAAACAGAATGACAAACTTAATATACCACCCAACATTCTGTTGGTGGGTAAAAAAATGCCATACCCACCATTATTTTAAAATGGTTTAATATAATTTTGGACAGCTGAATTAAAGAAATTATTTTGAAATATTTTAAACAATAAAGGAATTATTTTTTTTGCTTGGACCAGCACTCAGGGGACGACTCCTACGTATGCAATGAAAATAGGTTAGGGGGGAAGGATAGAGGGAGTAGTGTTTGTGAACATTTGATTTGAATTTTCCTATATTGAAAGTGGCAGGGAATACTTCTGCTGGTAGTTTATTCCACATACGGACAGTTCGGCTAAAGAACGAATTAAATAATGCAATATTAAATCATTCCATTCAAATATACTAAAAATTATTATGATTGGAGCATATTTTAGGGATTTTTTTTTCAGTTTAAATTCTAATTAGAAAACTGTTCCGAACGAGTAATTATTTTTCTATGTGTAAGCATTACGTTGTGCCTATAAATTCCCAAAAAGTGCAATGCTCTGAAGCTCCTATTATTTGAATCAAAATTTGAAATTTGAGCCATCATTAAAAATGGCAACATCACGAATTCTCCAAAATACACAAACACACACACAAATCTACAGTCTCAACAAAATCACAACCAACAATAACAATGACGACCTCTTCTACAGTAGTACAAGTTGTCTGTTGCAGTTGGTATACATGCAGGCAGTATTATTCCAAACTTTGTTGGCTTGTTTTGTAGTTTTTTTACAACAAAAATACCATTGGAAGGGGGCAGAAGGCGGAGGTAAAGGTAGAAAAAAATTTGCTGTGTGTTTGTGTTATTACAACATTCTTATACATACTCGTACTGTTTATTCTCCCACTTTTATGATTTTCGTTTTATTCATTTTAATTTTTCTCAATTTATTTATTTACTTCTTATTTCTTGTTTGTTTGTCTTTTCAGGCGAAATTTTTCTAATGCGACCTCTAGAGGATATCGCTGCTATCACGCATGTGGGCGATCCTGTCTTGCTCACAGTAATTGCGGAAGAGGTTAAGGTTGGTCGTGACGAACCGCCAGCAATGGCTTCCACCGTTCAATTGGCCTTCTTCTTACCCGAGCGCACCAATTCGCCACCATATTTTGAGAATGATCAGTAAGTTTTGTGAAGAGGAAGAAACACAATAAAAATAACAACAACAAAAACAAAAACATCATGGCTACATAGACCATTATGTTGAACTGGTTGATGGTTGATTATTACCTTGCATCATTGCATTTTGCATTGCCTTGCATCGCAATGCAATGCCTTTGCCTGATCTGCATGTACCCATTAGCATAATGTTTGTTCCTTCTCTTCAATATTTTTGGTTGGAAAAAACAGCCAAAAACTTGGTTAAAAATAATATGTAGAAACAAAAATAACAACTTAAGAAGAATCGTTAAATTTTCTTCCCAAGACATTCATTAATTCGTTATACAATAATTCTACATATCAGACACTCTTAAATTGTTTTAGGGATGTACCATTTCTACAGAAAAAATCTGCTAGATTCTAGTTCCTCGTTCATATACGAGTACATACACACATACATACTTACATATATTTTCGAGATCAGAAATATGATTTATATATGATATACATTGATGAAATCAACAAATGTTGCACAACTATACAACTGTTTAATATCCAATTGATTGATGGACCACAATTTACATTACTTGGAATTGATTACTTCGCCACACACACACTGATATTTTTAGTAATTTTTAAAGAAAACAATTTTGAGGTGTTTGAATATTCACCTTATGAGAAGTATGTTAAGAATGTTAACACTCATTTTTTAAACGCGAGTAATATCAATATTTTTAAGACTTTTGGCTTATGAATTGAATAAAATGTTATTACAAATATTCAGGCATGTGATGGAAATCGAAAACGAAAACGAATGAGTTTTAGAAGTCAATTTTTTCGTAATATTTCTGTATTGAAAAACTTTGATCACATAAAATATAAATATATTGGGCTAGTCAAGGTCGTGATACACTATCCTACACAATCGTACAACTCATTCACTGTAAAATCTTACCGTGTTCTATCACACTCAAAAGAAAATCGCATCAAAGTATGTCATAGGTGCCACACTATTACACAAAAATGATGCAAAAACATATGTTTTTACTAATGTAAACAAACGCAGTTTTCCGCCATTTAAATTAACTTATATTCATTGTATTTTGTTGTTATATGTGTAAATAATAAATTGTATAAATTATACCAACAATTAAAAAACGTTAAACGTCTGTCCTTTATAATTATAATTGATTTTTTAAATCAAAGAAGCCGACATTGTTGTTTTCTTTTCAGCTGTATTAGAAAATACAACTCTGATCGCATAGAAACTGTCGGACAGACTTGTCAAAAAAATCTGTTATTTATCTAAATTTTTAGGCCACACTATCATACTTTATGAACACACACGATTTTTTTGACATATCGTACGACTAAATAGGATAGTCAGTAGACACCATTAAGAGAATCTTAAAACAAAAATTTTAAAAATTAGATTATAAATGCATTAAAATGTGTTTCCGAAACTGATTCGTTTTCGATTTTCATCACATACGTGATTATTAAACTTTTTATTAATTTACGAGTATTTATCGTAATCTATACAGAATTATTTTCTAAAAAGATTTGAAAGTCAAGAATTGGTTGAAAAATTCTCGAGTTATTTAACTTTTCCCGGACTATAAATTTTTAAAATTTTTCAAAATGTGTTAAATTTCAGATTCAATTATAACACAATGGTATTCTAAAGAGAAATATATTTCTGAATAGATAGAAGTGTCATATGTAAAGATAATAATTAACTATTTTCACCTTTCTAATTCAAGTGATGATATCTACGGCAAAGAGTTAAAACTTGTATACAATTTTTGAAACTCCATTATTAAAATTAAACTCTAACAATCTAATTCATAAAAATTGATCAAGGGTTTATAACAGGCTTATAAAGCAAATATCCATACAAAATTTACTTTATAAGCCTGTTATAAACCTTTCACAAGTTTTATGAATAAGGGGGTAAGGATATAAGTTGACATGGTTCTAGTAAGACAAACATTCATATCAAAAGTTTTATAGTGCAAGTAAGAGTGAAAATAGTCCTCTACTATAAAATCTCCCAAAACTAGCCATGGAAACATAATGACAGGGAAAAGATAAGTCTGTATAGATTACCAATAACCACCCTACTAACATACATACATATTTATAATGATCAACTTAATAAATCGCCTATTTCTGTACTTTTTTGCAGCTATGTTTCACGAGTCGATGAGAATGCTCCACAAGGTACGGCTCTGACATTTGTTGATCCGTATGTGCCGCGTGTCTATGACGATGATACTGGCAAAAATGGCGTATTCTCGTTGACGTTACTCAACAATAACGGAACATTCGAGATATCGCCAAATGTAGCCGAACGTAGTGCATCATTCTTAATACGAGTTCGTGACAACATCCTGTTAGACTATGAGGAACGTCAAACTGTCGAATTTCAGATTTTAGCTCAGGAACTAGGACCAGCCACTAATCTCTCAGCCATTGTGAACGTAACTGTCTACATCAACGATGTCAATGATAATCCACCGGTTTTTACGCAGCCTGTGTATACAGTTGAGTTGCCTGAGAACATGACGGTCGGCACCAAGGTCGTTCAAGTGCATGCCGATGATGGTGATACTGGCATGGGCGGTCGTGTTCGATATACCGCCATACTGGGTTATCTAAATACCTCTTTGAATTTGGACGCTGAAACTGGCTTAATAACAGTGTCCACAAATAATCATGGTTTTGATCGTGAAGTCATGCCCGAGTATCATTTGTATGTGGAGGCACGTGACAACGATGGGACGGGCAACAGAGCACAAGTGCCGTTAGTAATTAAGTTGATTGATGTAAATGACGAAACGCCCATATTTGAAAAGGACGTTTATGAATTTATTTTGGCACCGGATTTAAGAAGTTTCACCACAACTGCCGTTATTCATGCAGTGGACAAGGATGCCACTGGCCCCAACAATGAAGTACGATATGAGATTATTAATGGCAACTATGACAATAATTTTGCTCTGGACAAGGTTACAGGCGAACTAACTGTCCGGGAAAAAATAAATTTTCGTGCCAAAAAAGAGGTTTCCGTGAGAAACAGAAGACAGACAATGACGTCATCTTCACCTTCCGCCGAAGAGCAAAATATCTTCATACTTACAGCTCGTGCCTATGATTTAGGAGTACCGGTTCGATCAAGTACAACCACCATACGCATATATCCGCCAGAAAGTCGTACTCGTGCTGTTACCTTTGTAGTGCCCGGCTTGAATCCAGATAAAGCCAAAACAGAGGAGACATTATCAACTATTACGGGAGGCAAAGTGATCATACATGAAATTCGCGCATTGCGACCCGATGAACCAGGCGCTCAGAATATTCCACCGTCGGGTAATCTGGATATAAAGGACAGAAGCGTAGTCACTGCCACCGTACTCTATGATAGTTCGTCAGTTGTCGATATATCGCAAATCCAACAGCGCCTGTCTCAGCATAATAGTTCCTTTGCCATTATGACTGGTCGGGAGGCCAGCACGAGCGAAACAGATGTAAGTCCCAAATAATATTTGATTTTCAGTTACCGTTTGTTAAATCCCATCAATTTTCAAAAAGGATCTTACCCCATTGCAGACCCTGTACAAAGCTGAAAATAAACTGTTATTTTGGTTGTTAATACTACTTGCCACACTGGTGGCTTTAACCATTTTGATACTGCTCTTGTGCTGTATATGTTCCTGGTGTCCGCTTTATGGAGCTACTAGGTAAGTCTCAATCTGTTCTTATACATATTTCTATGTACGTATTTTCCTTTGATTAGATACTATGTAACTTAAAGTATCGAACAATCATGCAAAGACGCGCAGAGTGAAGAATCGTTTGTGGAAATGATGACTGCAATAGTAAACAATTTCAAATTCACTCCACTCTGTTACTATAATTGAATGACTGTTCGATAAATCTACAGATTTTAAGTAATCGTTTCAATTTTCTTAGCACAAATCATACGTACTACATACATACATTCTTATACATATATTAAGCTTCGTTATAGATAATATGAATTGACACATCTGCATTACCAACAACATTATCCAATCAATCCATATCATCTATACATCATCCTCATGAATACATAATCCCAATCGATTTATCTATCCATCATAACTCATCCATTTATCTATAACTTCAAGCTCATTCAAACATTAAGCATTCATTCATTCATTCTATTCTAATTATCTCTTTTTCTCTTGTAGCAAAAGAATAGTTAATATCAGTAGAACTGAAGACGATGTTCATCTAGTACATAGGGAAATGGCAAATGGAAAACAAACAAAATCTGTTCAGGTAGATTTTGACAAAAATTAAACAAATGTCTGCAAACTTGCAAATCTTTCCTATTAATATACAATTATATACAATATAGATACCAAAAAAAAAAAACTCACTTTAGACCTCTGTAATATGTAGTGGCAATAATAGAAAAGAACTATCGATACGACAATTTCGGAAATGCTTAAATGGGTCTCTTCATTTTTTATTGTTTCGTAATGGCTTTTAATGGAGCAAAATATTTTATATTTTTTTTTTTTGTACTGCACAATTTTTCTTAAGTTTTTCATTTTTTATTTCCTTATTTGCAAGCTGTGAATGACAGTAGTGGTTTTGTTTTAGTTGTTTTTTATTTTAGCTAAATTTTGGTTATGTGCTTTAAAAATATTAACAAATTTACCAATGGAAATATCATAAAGAGCAAAATAAAAATTAAAGATGACACCGTTTTTGAGTTTCGTTTTCTAGCGTAAGTGATTATGAACGAAAATGTTACTCAAAGAGGTGCCGACGAAAATATTAATCAAATTAACATCACTCACTCACTTTTGCTACAATACTAGATTAACCACTCTTCAGTTTTAGTTTTAGTCTTATTTTAATTATTTGTAATGGTTTTAATATTCACTCATTCTACCCTACTATCGCATCTCGTAGAAAATAAGCAAACTAAAGAAATTTATTCAACTGGATCGGAAACTGTAAAATTGGGTGAAACTGTTATTTAAAGTGGAGAATTGCTTCATAGCCTTCTCTAATTAAAGCTGTACCTTCATTTTAAGATCATTATACTGATGATTTCCAATATTATATTCTATTGCGTTTGTTTTATTATATCTTTCGCATTTCGAGGATTACCTGCCGGATCAGTGCGACAATTGGTATAAAACTGCAACATCGAGTTTTTTGTTACGTTGGAAAATGTTCGAGTTATTAAAAATTCTCTCGACCATATGTTTCCAAGGCCACATGTAAAGAGTATGCAACAAGCGATTATGCTCGTTTTGGAAAAAAAAACGCAACTTGGGCAATAATTTGATCGTTATTATTTTATACTGTTGCTCAATGTTAATAAAACAACTACGGAATATGGTTACTCAACACAAACACAATTATTACATACTTATGCTTTTATTGAAAATGGAAAACATTATCGCTTTCAACGCCAGGACGAAATGTTAAATTTTTTAGCATTTGCGACTTTAATATTATAGCTAACGAATTATTTCGTATTATTAGCAAATTTTCATTAAACTATTCCATGAGGCCTGAAATAAAATAGCAGTCAAAATTAATCCTTTTTCGCTTAATATGCATGAAGTCATTATCTATACTGAATGATTAAAATTCATATCAGAACTTTCATAATCAAAGAGTAAAGTAAACATTTTCTTTTACGAGTACATGGTCTCTGAGTAGGGTATCCATTCGATAATAAGTATTATCGGTCTGAAAATTGGCGAATTTTAATTGGAGATATGATAACCGCATTTAAAAACTTAAACGTCAAAATGTCATTGAAAATACATTTTTTGCATTGTCTTGCAGAAAAATTTAATGAACAATCACCAGCCGAGTCTAATGAACATGGCGAGAGATTTCACCAAGTAACAGCCAGACTCGAACACTGGTATAGTGGCAAACAACTTGATTCGTTATTAGGGGATATTTGTTGGAATCTGCAGGAGGAAGAAGAATAAATTTGTAAATAAAAACTTAAACTTTAATTAACAACAAAAATAAATGTGTTAATTTTTGAAGTTTCGTCTGGTTATTACATATTTCATCTTTTGTGCATAAAATCAAAAGTTGTAGACAGATTTTAATTATTTATGTCTTGTTTTTTTTTTGGAACTTCGTTTGCTATACCTGCAGAAAAAATTAGAAGCACAGCTGCGTTTTCCAATTTTTTATGCCGTTTTAAAAAACAAAATTTTTGAAATTTTGCTAAAAAAAACTATTTTTTTTGGTCAAAAAAAATTATGTTTCTACAATGACTGCGTATATTGGAAACAAGTTTAACCTTACTTAAAGAAAATTTCATTGCGGAATTTCGGTTTTTTTAGTTTATTCAATCAACTAAACCGTTTTTGAGTTACGCGAATATATGTTGTGCAACCTCCTCCATTTTCGAAATAACGGTATATTTCGAAAAAACGAGCTAACCTAAAAAAACGGTTAGCACCACTGGACTCAGCGTACCCGAATTAGGTTAACCCGCCAGGTGCCCCGTTTGTCACAAAAAAAGTGTCAAATTCTAGCACAGTGTAATCGTTCAATTTCTTGTACTATCCAATAGTACTAACCTTGGTGCAAATTTCATCCAAATCGGAAGACATCGATTTTTAAAATTGGGTCACTTGACGTGAAGTTCACCATATTTATTTAGATTTATCCCCTTTTTTGATTTCAATTTCTGCATAAACAGCCAGTCTTGTTAAACTACAATACGAAATTATATTAACAGTTTTTATTATAAACTAAATTTAAAAGTTGTCAATCAGTATATTAATAAAAAATGGTAAATAAGGTGTTGAAAATGTTAAAAACAGTGACATTAAAACTGAAATTGATGATGATTTCAAATATACGAGTATAAAGAAAATACATAAATATATTAATATGTATAAAAGTGCTGTTTGTTTTAAAGGTGGCCTTAGGCGATATTACTTTACTTACGACTTGAATAATGGAAAATCTTGTAATTTCACTTTATTCGAATAAATCGATTAATTTTATATGTACATATAATTGAATTATTCGAACAAGTTATAATCTCTTATTCGATATATATTTAATATGTCTGTATACTGTTTTATATACCCACTAGCACTATAAATTATAAGATTTTCATCTTGTTGTGCTAGGCTATTTAATAAAATTAAATAATAACAATAATTCGTTTTATTCGAACAAAAGAAAAATCTAACGATTTGTATACCCTTGTCCTGAGACACATAATAGTCGGAGAGTTTTTAATAACTTAACAATTTTACATACAATTTATAACTTTTATATCTTTGTAGATATGTAGGTTATTATGTATAAATTGTGATTCTTTTCGAACTAAATGCGAAATTTACCTTCTATCAACATTATGTGATTTTACTGAAAGTTTAAGACTTTGGCTAATATTATATATTCGTAAAAACAAACCTTAGTGTATATAATTAATAGTATACACATATGTATATGTAGGTCATACCATTCTTACCATGGTGAAATTAAATACTAAAGGGGACTATACACTACGTGTTTTTTACATTGTATATGTCAAATTTTACATATGGAATAAAAACATATAGTTGGTGACCTCATAAACTTTGCTTGTGTAAAATACATGTGGAAATACATATGTAATTTTTTCGATTAGAACACGCTCTATTTTCTTATGTTTTCAAATGTATATGCCATGCGAAAAGATTTGTCGACGGTTAAATATCTGCGCTATCATTAGCCGGTCGTATGAATAATTTGCATAAGTGATAAATTAAATATTTTTTATCTCATTTTGTTAATTTAATAACAATGATATAAATTATTTAAAAATTTTTGATACAAGCTCCACATATTGTATATTAAAAGACGAAAAACCGTAAATAAATATTTTTGACGCCGGCATTTTAGTGACGCCACCAACAATTTTTGCAGTGGCTTTAACGCATTTTTTAAAGAAAAGACATGGTAATTTATATGTAAATAATCATGGCGATGTCACGTGTAATTGTACATACAAGTTGGTGACCAAAAATTAAAACCCTTATGTAAAATAACCAATTTTGACAGACATTAAGAAAAACATGTGGGTTGTAAACTTAAAAATACATAAGCAAATACACGTAGTGTATAGCCACCTTTAGTGACAGCATTGCTGCAACAATTACAGCAAGGCAAGAACGACAGGCATTTTTCTATATGTAAAAACCTTCGTCACTGTCAAAAAGTTTTTTTTTTTTATATAACTTTTTGAAATTTTCAATTTCACCATGATTAATCAGCTGGCGCTACGCTGTCACCTTGTATTTAAATTCACCTTGATTCTTACCTACATACGAGTATACATTAGGGTGCCAGTTATTTTTCCAAGTTGGAATTTGTTTCACGGCACCCCCCAGATTAGTTCGAATTGCTAAAAAAAAATACTCCCTTGAAAATTTGAGCTCAATCGGATAAGGGGAAAAGGTGCCCCTGAGCCGCCCAAAATAATTCAAAATTCAAAACGCTTAAAAATGGCTATAGTGTTTATATTCACAAACTGTGCAATACCTTTTTTGCTAACATCATCTACGTTCAAAGTGTTTATTAGGGACTTTTTGCTATTTACATCAGATTCATTCTTTAAAGCTTTTACCATTTTTTTTTTGGTTTCGACTGGTACATTTTCATCAAAAAATGCCAAAGCAACGCTTTGTGTCCCTAGATACCATAGGTGACTGCAAAATTTTGCAAAAGCGACGGTAGCAATTTCACTTTCAACACTTTGATATTGACTTAATACTGTAATAAGCATAAAATCGTGATACAAAGCTTTTATAGGTGATGTAGCGCAAAACCAAGCCTCAACGTACACTTTGACAATAAAAATGGAAACATCGCAAAGAGCATTTAGTTTAACCTCTGTTAAATCGAACTCGTCTCTAAACAAAAATATTTTTAAGGTATATATTGCCTTTGACATCCATCTTGCGTGATGTATAGCGCCTGGGGCTCGGAATTTTATACATGATCGGGTTGGTGTTTTTCCGAGAAATATTAGAGCAAGTTCTATAAATTCCCTATTGTCATCTCGCGGTTGTTTTTCCTGCAGAACATTATTAGGAAAATTTGTAATTCGCTCTACATCACATAAACTAATAGCGTTTTTAACTTTCTCATTTTCGATACCGATCCTGCAATTATCAATGTTTATTGATGGCCAGCACTTCTGAAATCGTTGAAATATTTGAACATTAGGAACTGTCTTGCAAAATTTAATATCAAAAACGCTTTTAAGAATAATTTCAAAGATGTGATGCCTACAAGCCAAATATAGCAGATCCCTATCTGGTGTATTTTCAATTATGGAACAAGTTCCATTGAATCGTCCAGTAGTAACTGCTTTTGTATCGAAAACTAAAGCTTTTACATAATCTTGTAGACCCCATTCAAATAGCGATTTGCAAATAGCATGTGCTTGTGCTCTTCCAGTATCACTACCAAGAGAAACACATATTTTTTTCATACAGAAATGAAGAGCGGGTATTCCCCTTTTTTCTTATCGTTAAATCATGATTTTTAACTGTGGATCAATTGATAGGAATTCCCGAGATGACGAGAATCATTATCATTACGTACAACGCAGGTGTGTTTATATTAGCAACTCTAACTTTGAACAAAGAATAACACAAATTAGCTGTAGCAGCTAAAAAACTTGTTTGAATATTAGCGGGAATTCCCGTCATTAGTTCAATTAAAGACAAGTGAATAACAGGAAATCCCGCATAAAAGTCGAAAGGTTTAATATTAACCTGTGCGGCTTAAATTCGGCAACTCCCGTCATTTCTTTAATATAATCCCAAAATCCTTACCTGAAAATCTTAATTCAACATATTCTTATTGGAAAAATTTACTTTAAATCAAAGTATATATCATTTTAAACAATAAAAAATATAAAAAAAAACAAAAAAATACTTGCTACAAATAAAATTAAAATATCAATGCTTCAAGTTTTTTTTTCCATGTAATGCCTACACTTAAGTAAATAAAATCACAAATATAAACATATGTATAAATCCATGGTTTTTCGTTTATTTTTTTCCTAATTCAGTAGATATTGGAGATACGAAAAAAATTTGTGAGCAAAGGTTGTTCCTCTGAGTTTTGTCTATAACTTTCACTAACAAATTTTTTTTGTAAAATAGATATTAAAGAAGTTATTGATAATTAAAGTCAAAAATCAGGTATTTTGCAAATTTTGGGCGGCTCAGGGGCACCTTTTCCCCTTATCCGATTGAGCTCAAATTTTCAAGGGAGTATTTTTTTAGCAATTCGAACCAATCTGGGGGGTGCCGTGAAACAAATTCCTTAATTGGCACTCTAGTATACATACACATAAAAATAAATGTTTTCATAAATTATTCACGTAATATCAAATAATAATACTGACTTGAATGAAATTTAAATAATGTCGCAATACATTATAGTTAATCCCAAACTTAAAGTATACTTTCCGTTTTTAATCTCAATATTAATAAATCCAAAAATTATGCACCAGTAAGTGCTTTTAATTTAGGAGTCGCCTGAAAGTGGAAATTTCAAAAGTCTTACTTACATTCCTACCACTTTGTTACATTTTCGTAATATTTAGAACCAGTGAATATTACTGAAATTGTTTCTATTGCATCCAATTGGCTGGTACTTTTTAAACACTACTGAACCATTCGTTTTGAAACGAATTCAGTTCTATTCCATTTATCTTGTGTATAAAGTAGATCTTTGAAATATAGAAATTGGTTTCCTAAGAATTCATACGAAACAGTTTCTCTTCACTGGGTAAAAGTATCTAAATTACGCTTTAAACTGCACAACTGCAAACTCTTTGTACATAACTCGCTCTCCGAATAATATAAACTATATATCATATTTATATATCTGTATAGAAAAAACAAAAAAGTAAAGTAAATTTAATATCTCTTGATTCGTTAAAGGTCGCCGAGTGGATGGGAAGACGCGAGGCCTGGTCCGCGGACAAACCGACCGATCCACGAACGAAGCCTACCCGTTGGGAGTTCCACAATGGCCGCCAACAGTTTGACGAAAACCTAGGTGTAGTCCATGTAACTGATGTAGGCGAAGCGAGAGCACATTCTGAAGAAACTCGTCGCATACGATCGGCCGAGGAGCATCAAAGAAGAGTTAAAATAAAGTGAGTTGAAAACATCGTCTCTAGTCACACAAAAACTAACATATAAGAGTCGTGTTTATTTATTTACAGAAATACCCGTACAGCCAAAGACGATACTCATCTTAGTTTTCATAATTCTAGAACTAATCTTATTAATGATCGCGATGTTTACATTGAGGACGTTATCACTGAACGCGAACTTGTGGACGAAGACAACGATGAACAGGAACAATTTCGCCGTAGTAAAGCTAATCGCCAACAAAGGAAACGTTACGACAGTGAGGAGATGACGCAAAGGCATCAAATCGATGATGATTCGATGAGACGCCATGAAATCGATAGGGGGAGTGATATAGATTATAACACTGCTCGCAGCAGTCTTAAAAATAAGAGAGAGTTTTTTATTAAGGATGGAAATGTTGAAATATTACAATTGATGACTCGTGACAAGACACGAGATGTGGGAGCAATAGGAGGGGCAGCCGGTGTGACAGACGACGATAATATTTATGTTAATATGCCGTTGAAAAATACTAACTTCTCCCACCCGCAGTTGTTGATGGTTGATAATAGTGGCAAAGAGATACTCATGCGTCGTTTTATAGAAGAGCAACCTGATGGCAAGCAAATTATACGTGAACATTATCAAATAGTTCCAGGAGCCACCTATATTCAATCGATGCCAAATGAAATACAGCAGAACTCGACACTGAAAGGCGATACATTTCCTTTGGGAAAATCTGGTCCAAATAGTATTGTCTACTCACAAACAGAGCCAGAGGTGAAGGTAATTCATACACAACCAGCACAAGGGGCTATTAGTACGTTGCAGGTAGATGGCTTTCCCAACCAGATGCAACCAGCTACTTCAAATCAGTCGTTGACTCTAGAATTAGAGAATTCTCTTAAGCAACAAAATGAGCTGTTGCGGCAAATTCTCATGGAAAAAGAAAAGATTGATACTCGTTACGTTCAACATGAAGTGGCACTCGAAACACAAAGTCTGCCTGGCCAGTCAATGGCAATTGCCACTCAAACTGAGTGTGAAGCTGGCACACAAACGGAGATGGATGAAGGCTTTTTACAGCGAACATCTGTAGGTACACAAGGACGAACCATCAGACGCAGAGCACGTAGTGAAAATGATGATTCGGGTTCTGATGAAGAAGACTACGATTATATTCGACTAAGTTCTCCCAATAGCCCCGATGGAGTAGTTTATTATATAAAACGTCGTAAGCCACGAAGACGTGGCAAATACCGCAACGGAAATCATCCACGCAAACGAATAGTCATGGTGGAAGAAGTTAAGCGAAAAATTCGAACACCTATCAAAGAAGAAGATGACGAGGAATATTACAAAGCACGAAAACGTTCAACGCCCAAAAAACCACCACGAAATAATGGTGAAACCAAAGCCAGCATCTTGAGACGTCTAAAAACTGAAGAGAGGCACAAGAATGCTAGCTCGTCACATCATAAGGAGCCCTTAAATCGTGACATACTTATGGAAATATCCGATTCCTTAGACGAGACATACGACGCAAAAGACAACCAAAAAAGACGGAAAGTACGTGTTGAACAACTAGAATACTATGATGATCAAACGGACGATGAAGAATACCACCACCATCACGATGATAATGCTGACTATCCTAATGATTCTGATGCTGGTGAAATAGTCATAAAAAGCAATGCCTTTACACCCAATCGCCAAATTGGAAACAGAAGTGAGTCAAGAAGAAATTCATCGCAACAGCATTGTTTTGAAATTCACGTCAGCGATGGTGGTGGCAGTGGAAGTAATGTGGTTAAAGCCCACAATGGCTCCCACTCTCGTTCGTCTTCGGAACATCGAGGCGATGCGTTACCGGAAGCTAAACCCCGTCTATCGCGTAGCGACAGCTCTCGTGCCAGCAATGCATCTCAACATATTGTCAAAAGAAAACAAACAGTCTCAGATCCTTCCAAAAGCCGAGTGTCCATAACGAAATACCAATCAAATGGTGGACAAATCACAACAACGGAAATACATGAAAGACGAATTTCACAAAGTGATGCCGATCTGTTGGAACGTGAAGAAGGTTCCTATGGCAGATCAAGAGCTGGTAGTATTCCCAAATATATGGAATGGTACTATGATAAGAAAAAGCCATCGGTTAGTGGTCGAACCTCTACTGAATCTTCAACTAAGGGAAGTCAACCAACTCGAAAGAAACCCCTTAACGCCAATGCTCACGAAAATAAGCTCTCAAAGTCACGACTTCATATTAAACACGCAGACGCAGCAGCAGCAAATCAAGACGATACCAAATTTAAACCTGAACCAGCGCCACGTAAATCACCGCCCAAAGGCAATCGTTTGCTCAAAGAAGACATTGTCAAAAACAAACAACTTAAACCACGGATTGAAACGGATACAAATCACCCTTTAGTACAACATTCTGAGCACCGATTTGAACGCGAAAATAACCCCGATGTCCCTGTAGCACCGTCTAAACTGCCACACTACATTTATCCTGAAACGCCACCAACCTTTTCAGGCAGCAAAGATACAAATGCAAAAAACCCAAAACCAAAACCATCCCCCATCAAGGAAAATGAGGTGAAAGTTACAAACTCCTCCTCAAAAATTAATCTCTATATTGAGGACCCCACCACCTCTCATAGTTCCTCCACCTCCGTACAAAAACAACTGAATGCTGCAACCCTTGAAGACGATCACGATTCAGGCATTGCCATGAACTCTCTACTCAACAGCATGGGTCGTCGGAATCCCATTGCCGAAAAGAAAAGTGTTTTCTCCATTGCCTACGACGACGTTAGTCGAGTACAAAAAATAACATCAGGCGGTGAATCTCCACCACAGTATTAGACAGCTGTCATCTCTTCAAACCATTATAAACAAATTGCCATCATTGTGATAAACTTTACATACAAACATACTTACTCGTACATAATAACATATTTGAGAAATTGTTTCAAACCACAATTAATTTGATTTCTTTTGTTGACATTTACTACATCCAATAGATACTTAACTAATATAATACATACAACATAAGTACTTAATAATATTTAAGTAACCGTATGTAAATAATATAAAATAAACATATGTACATGGCAAATATTTTAGGTCCCTTTTGTCATGTTCGCAACTAGTTTCAAAGCACCAGTTTTGTAAATAAATGTAAATTATTTAGAATTAATATATTTTATCCTATGTGTAATCGATATTAGTAAATACGTATGTAAATATATATGAACTACATTTGTACTATACATATACTCGTAGGTATATGTATGTATCTATGTATATTCATTAACTCTATAAATATACAAGCATAATATTTTATACCTATTAAACAAATAAACATAAACTATAAATAATACTCAAATCCTGCACCTTCTTATGATTCATAAATATAAATACTCGATAGATGTTTCATTGGTTATATATGAACTAATGATTCAATAAAATATTTTTGTTCGTGGGAACACTAAAATTTACATAAGAGAAATTTGGAAATTAACTTACAAAGGAAACACGAAATTTCGAATTGATTGTTTCTTTGGAGCGATGTACATATGTATAGTCACTTAGATTAATGCCATTTAAAAAATCTTTAATCTTTCAATAATGATTTTTCATTATAATAAAAATGAAATCTCGGCAAAATTTCCGGAAAATATCACCGTAATTGGCATATACATACAATATTAAGAAATTAAAATTTTGCATACATACGAGTACATATAAATGTAACAACTACAGTGCACTCGGGAAAACGTCAACTAATTAAAAGCGCGGGTGTTGACGTTTACGAATGTAAAATTTGTAAATAAAAAACATATCGATAATGTAAAAAACGTTAAACATTTTTATTGATTATAAACTAAAATCAAACATAAACAATTTCAAAAAGGGAACAAAACAGGCATTCAACCTGACAAGAACCATAGAAGATTTTTATATTATATGCATTTTTTGCTGCTGTTTTTTTCTTTCCAACACTTGGAAGAGAGCCTTCTCTCTATTTATTTCATAAAATTTTAGAGTAGGTAAAGTAAAAAAATGGTTGACGTTTTGGGATGTTGACGTAAACGAGCGTTGACGTTTTCCCGAGTGCACTGTATTTGTAGGTGTCGCTATTTTTATATTATGCACAGAAATAGACTCCAATCCGAATTATGAATTTTTTGTGTAATGCGTACCTTTTGTCATTCAGTTGAAAAAACTTTGAATTTTTTTCAGAATTTCTAAGCAGAAATCATAAGCTAAAATACATTGTATATTTAAATTTATTTATGTAAAAGATCTATACAACAAAGTATAAAACAACTAAGAAAATTGGATCGACAATAGGACAAATATTTATTTGTTAACACGCCTTTTTAAAAAAAATTTTAATACTTTTGAAAAACAACGTAAAAAGTAAAGGTATATACCTATCTAGATAATTTTAGTTATAGCCGTGACATTATAGGTATGCTTTAATTTAAGGTGTAACATGCTTCTTATAAAAGCGATTTTCCTTGAAAAATATTTTTGTTTTGGGAGCATATGAAAGTGAAAGGCAAACAAAAAAATACAAACTCGTACAAAAGAGGTAGAGTGAAAAATTTCCTTGTTTTTCCTCATATATGGGTGGGTGATACAATCCAAAATACATTCCCATGAATTAAGTTTTTGACAACATTTTAAGTTTTTGGCTTGTCGAGTTCATATCTATAGCGAAGGGTACGTAGATAAAAATAAATTTGCAAAGTATCGTGAAATCAATCATGTAATAGGTAATAGCAGTAATATTAAGGGAAATCTAAAGGTTTGTCAAGGTACGACGAATTACTGCCAGTTTTTCTGAGTGAGTGAGTGGAAAACTAATACTTTCATATTAAATCAGCGCACTCGATTTAGCTTTACCCATTAGGTGTCCCGTTTGTCGGCAAAAAAAAAAAGTGTCAAAATCGAGCACAGTGTTATCGTTATTTTAAATATTGTGTATTTTTTTAGGCTTTAATCTGTACTTGTACTTGTTAACTGATTTAAAGTCCATTTCCTAATGCATGTTTCCGTTTTAGTTTATTCTGTTGTTGTTTAATGGTATTAAGTTTGACTCATCAGTTAATATGTATGTATGTATGTATGTATATATTACATACAGGTATATATGTACTGTATTTTTATTTATACTCTTACACATTAACATTTAATTATTGCCCTTTTAGTGATGTGTTTATTTAACATCAAATATTAATTATATGTATGTAGTAATTTTATACTTACGAACATAAAGAAATATTGTACATAATATTGTACTATTTGTGTGTATTTTTTAATCTGTAACTGCCATATCAATAGATAGTTAGTTTCTTTCTTCATTACTTGGAGCATACATTAATAACAATATGTATGTGTAAAATTAATGGCAAATGATTTATTTTAAAAGTAGCTAATTATAACGTTTAGAACTGAATAATTATTAAATTTCGACTTAAGCTGTTTTGACAAGAGTACGATTACATGTTTTCGTGCACATTTTATGTACATTTTGCTGAATGTCAAGAATCGATTATGTTTTTATTTTGAATGTATTAAATTAAATGAAAACAAGTTGTTGGGCCACATAAAACTTTAATTCATATTAACCTTTAGCTACGCATGTGAAATATTTTAACATTATTTTAATAAATTAAATTTGACACCTTTTAATTTGACAAGAAATTTTTTATAAAAAAAAACATTTTTTATAACTATTTGTTTTTTAAATTAGTCTGTATTTGTACATATAAAATCTATACATATTCTTTTACACATCCCTTTGTTCATGAATAGTCGTTATTATCTACTATATTTTATAATAATTTTCTTTAAGAAAATCGAATAAAATTATATTAGAATATATACCATATATACTTTATATATGTATGTATATATATACATATAAATATACAAATTAATTAATATAATATAAATAAGAAAACTAATATACATTATACTTATACACACATATATATTTAAAAGTACGTGTAAACCCGATTTAAAATAACAAATAAATGTAAAAAAATCCACATATTTTTGTTTTCTTTTTTTATTGAAAATTTTTTTGGGGAATTTCGAAGCCATTGTAACGATCCAAAATCCACTTTATCTCAGAGGGACCGTGTTCAGTACAATGAAGTAATTTCTTGTATATCTCTACCCTCTTGTTTAAAATTTAATTTAAAAAGGTAGCGCGATTTAACCGTAGAGCGACCCTTGGAACAAAAATGTTCCATTTGAATTTTATTTTTTTCATAAATTTTTAATAAGTGAATATTTTATTTCCGTCTTCTAGTAATTTGTGAATGTATCGTTATTGATTGCTTTTTGGCATTTTTTAAGAAAATTTATTTTCAAGTTTTCTTGCAATTTTAAAAATTCATAATTCGGTCCTATGGAACAAAAATGTCCCATATATTGTCACACATTTGTCGCTTGCCGTTTAATAAATATATAATATAATAAATAAATAAAAATAAAACTCCAATAAATAAAGAAAGTATATAGATAAAAAAAACTATGTTCAGCTTGACAGAGACTTGTGGCACGCCTACTTTGGAGTGGTGATATTAGCGGGAGTTTATAAGTATGATTTGAAAGTTTTTGTATATAAAATGTATTCCTAAGATTGTTTTCCATTGACGATTAGGTCAAAGATTGAAAGTTTAGACGACTTATTTGATGCTGACGCGACCAATATTTCGAGCTAAAATTATGTCGCAAAAGACCTTCAAGGATGTTCACAAAAATCTTCGTTTTGATGATGTTATAAATCGCCGCCAACAAAAAGTGACGACAAATTTGCGCTAATTATAAATCTATGGGAACGTTGGGTAGAACTTCTGCCATTGTACTATAATACACACGCTTGCGTCAGGGTAGATGAACAATTGCTCGGTTTTCATCGGCGTTGTAAATTTCGCCAATATATGCCTTCGAAGCCAGAGAAATATGGCATAAAATTTTGGCTCATTGTATCCGCGGAAACATGGTACGTTTGACAAATTCAACCATATCTGGGAAAATTCTTCAGCGGAATCACAGATCAAATCAAGGAGAGCGAGTGGTTTTAGATTTGACGGAAGGTCTCCAAGGCCATAATGTCACTATGTTTATTTGGCAAATTTTTTGTTTTCTCTTTTGAAATTTTCGCTTGCTTTTCCACTAGCAAATTTTTCTTTGCCAAATTTGCGAATCAAAATACAAAAGAAAGAAAGAAACGTCAAAAGTGTTTACATTTTAAAGAATTTTTCGAAGAAGTGTATACATAATTTAAAATCGGTGCAATAATGGACAAGGAGTGTAAACATAATTTAATAAAAGAGATTTTGGATTGTACAAAATCCGCGTTTGATATGGAGTCAGACGATAGTGATAAAGACGAATTCATAAATGGTTTGTTACACATTTATTTTATTATATTTTATTATATATATTGCAAAAATTAAAAATTAAATTTCACTTGCACAAATTAAAGCAAAAGGTTTGTAAACAAAAGCCGGCTGTGTGTCAGTAAAACGAATAGGTTAAAAAGAAAATGTCAACAAAATTGTTTTCAACGAACAGAGCAAAGCAGAATTTGCGTGTACCGCAAATTCTGAACAGGCAAAGTTTTGTTTCTCTTCCTCGCACCCCTCTCGCCCTCTTGCCAAACAAAAATTTGCCTGTGGAAAAGGGGACTATGGACAACTTTTTTTCGCAAAACCTAGGTCAAAAGCTGCTAGAAAAAAATATAACTATGGTAGGAACTTGCGCAAAAACAAGAGAAGTATTTCGCCAAAGCTACTAATAAGCAAAAATTTTCCTCTTTACCAATCCACGTTCGCTTTCACTAAAGATACGACACTTGTGTCTTACATAACCCATAAGAATAAATGTACCATAGTAATGTGTACTATGCATAATATGTCAGTTATCGGCACTGGTAATAAGAAACTTCTACAACTCTACAAAAGGTGGCGTAGACACTGTCGATAAAATGCATAGCTGTTACAGCTGTAAAAGGAAAACAAACCGGTGGCCTATGACGGTTCTGTCTAACATCATAGATATTTCCACTTTGAATGCTTTTATTATTTTCAATGAAGAATCTCCAGATTGGCAGCCACAGCAGAAGCATACCAAACGCAAATGCTTTTTGCACGAGCTCGGCAAAACATTAGCTTAATCTTATATGAGTAAACGGACACATACTCCAAAAAGTAGTTCTTCATTATCGCTTTTTCAGTCGCTCACAAGAGACAATGACAACAGAATTGGAGATGATATTCCAGGGCCATCATCAAAACCACCATAAAAAAGATTAAAGATGTTTTTTAGTCAATAATAAATAAGCTTGAAATAAGTGCTGTGGAACATGCGATGACGTTGCAGGATTTTTGGAAAGCCATTTTGGGTACTGAACAGGATGCTGCTGTGGAAGAGAAGGCGATGTCAAGGTTGGTGTTATACATATCGGCAAATTTTTATGTACATATGTACACATCCAAGGTGTATAAACAGTAAAGGAATTTTTGAGTGAGTTATGCTCTTTACACTGATTTTCGGAAGTGAGTCTTATATGGGAGCTACGACTAATTATGAAGCGATCACAATAAAATTGTACCGTATTATTTATATATATGTATATGAAATATATTTGTGTTAAATATTATTTGGATACCAACATTTTTGAGTGAGTTATGCTCTTTAAAGTGATTTTCGGAAGTGGGCCTTATATGGGAGCTACGACCAATTATGGACCGATCTTCACAAAATTTGTAAATTTGATGTATAACTCATTTGTGATGAAATTTGTTTGGTACCTTGCATAATTCAAACATTTATGATCGGTAAACCCCAATTTCGTAGGGACTTTTGGATTGGGGCCAGGTGAAATAATGGACCAATTTCCACGAGTTTCAATCCCATCCGTCCTTGGGCCGAAAAAATATCTTCAAAATTGCAACCTGTACTCTGCGCACAAGCTTTACATGGACAGCCAGCCAAACGGACGGACGGACATCGTTAAATCGACTCAGAAAGTAATTCTGAGCCGATCGGTATACTTTATACACTTTATACATATGCACAAATCCAATATACCCTCCCTACTATGATGGTGTAGGGTATAAATATTGGACAGAGGCAGCTAATACCGCCGCATATTTATTAAATGTTATGCCGAAAAAATAATAAGACAAAAATGGGACCCTAGATAAAAAAAATGTGTCATGGTTGGGTATAGTGCAAATTCAAAGGCCTACAGATTGTATGATCCGGAAACCAACAAAATGCACATAAGTCGTAATGTCGTTTTTATTGAAGAAAAAATGTAGTTTTTAGAGCGAGATAATTTTGAAAAACCAAATTCTATTTCGACACAACATGATCAGAATTTAGTAAGGATTTGCGATGAAATTGATGATTCCATAGAAAACAATAATGCCAATCTACCACAACTAAAGCAACAAGATGAAGCTGAAGAAGGAACTCCACGTCAGTGCGGATGGACGACTAAGTCACGTATTTAACGTATAGTAATGCAGAAAATCCAATTGATTTTTTTGAAGCTGTAAATGGAGACGAAAAGAAACATTGAATGGAGGCAATTAATAGTGAGTACAAATCTTTATCAGAAAACCATTCATGGAGTATCGTAAAAGATAATTCCAATTTAAGAAAATCATCCACGAAATGGGAAAAAAAAGAAAAATGATGAAGAAGGCAACGTAAAGTATAAGGCCAGATTAGTAGCAAAAGGTTATGCACAGTATAACACCTTACGTTATTTGTTAACGTTTGCTTTAGAATTTAATATGAGAATAAATCAGTTGGGCGCTTGTACTGCATTTCTCCAGGGAAATCTAGAGTACGAAATTTACATTGAACCTCCTGAAGGTATATCAATTACAGATGGTGATGTTTTACGTTTAAATAAACCATTGTACGGATTGAAACAAGCATCTAGAATGTGGAATAAGAAACTTAGTGAAAAATTTAAGCATTTGGGAATGAGACAGCTTAAAACCGATCAACGACAATACAGAAGATTTCATTATTTTGGCAGTATGTATATGTATGTGGATGATATAATCGTTTCATGGAAAAATGAAAAATTAAAAGATAAACTAATCGGACAGCTAATGAAAGAGTTTAAAATGAAAGACCTTGGTCCAGCAAAATCATTTTTGGGCATGCAAATTAATTACAATTTTGGTCAGAACATAACAATTGATCAGTCACATTATATAAAGATGATGCTGGAACGTTTTGATATGGTTTCCTGTAATCCAGTTTCCACTCCAATGGATACAAGCACAAAATTTCAAAATGTCGATGAAGTCAACAAAGCCAGTGAGGATAAGTATCCATATCAGGAACTGATTGGTAGCCTTTTATTAGCAGCCCAAGTTTCTTGGCCAGATATAAGTTTCGCTGTAAATCTACTGAGTCGTTTCAACAACAAATTCGAAACTCAACACTGGGTAGCAGCGATTTGCGGTATTTAAAAGGTACCATCAACTATAAATTAACCTTTAAAAAGGAATCAAGTTTTGAAACTACATGTTTTTGTAATGCTGATTATGCAGCTGATCGACAACAAAACAAAGGTGGCGCAATAGCATGGGGATTTGAAATAGCAGACAACAGCTCTTTCGAATTGCGAAGCGAAATATGTGTAAATGGGGATGGCCGTACATAGCACTTCTATGGGTGAGCGGATTAGAAGAAGAGTTAATGTAGTCTCAACTTAAATCAACTATACTGTTTTGTGACAATCAAAGGGCAATTCATCTTTCTGAAAATGAATCGTTTCATCCCAGAACTAAGCACATCGATGTAAGGTATCACTTTATTAGATATAATATTAAATTAGATAAAATTTCATTGAAGTATGTATATATGTTCTGAGAAAAATGTAGCAGACATTATGAACAAGCCTCTTGTTAATATGGACATATATATAAGGTAATCAGTTGGTTTGTAAAATGAAACTAAATAAACTTTTTAGTGAGGATTTTGAAATTAAAAAGTTTATTTAGACATTAGGTTGGCATCACTTGAAATTAATAAATAGAGTAATTTTTCATTCTCTTTTTGTACATCAAATGAACAACGTGTGTTTTTTATTTAATAAGAAATAACCTTAAATAAGTATAAATTACAACAGATACTGCTTTTCTATAGACATTTGTGCCATATTCTGGGAAAACATTTGTATGGTGGCTATGAGAAATCGTGGACCAAATCCTACCATTTTCAACAGAACTTGTCCTGTAATAAAAATAAAATATGCATAATTGCATGATATTGTCTGCATTATATATAAAAAAAAATAGCAAAAAATATCGAGATAGTCGATAACTTTGATCTATAACTCGGATCCTGCTGGACCGACTTTACCCACTTTCAATACCAAACATTTCGGTGAATCAAAGAATGTTTGGTAAAAATTTCACTGTTCTATGTCTTTTTTTCGAAACTCTATCGTGCCTTCAACAGACGGACGGACATCGATATAACGTCTTAGAATATTATAAGGACGCAGAATATATAGACTTTTTTCGACCATTATTTCGATTTGTTACAAACGGAATGATAAACGTAATATACCACCCATATTTTTGGTGGTGTGTATAAAAACAATAACAAACAAACTGCCTCCCCAGTTGTTTTCGTGTTATTAAGATGAAAAATTTTTTTGGTACAATGAAGATGAAAAATTTTTTGTTTTGTAGACAAGAGGAAGTTTTCGTTGCTTTGTTTTGTTAAATTGGTTTCTTTTTTTTATTTGCTTTAGTTGCAGTTTTGTGTTTTTTCGTTGTTTTGTTTGTTGAATTAATTTGATTTATTGTTGCTTTAGTTGATTTTTTTTGTGTAGTAATTTGTAATGCAGTAATAATAGGGAGGTTATTATTTTTCATTTAGTCTGCATTAGGAGGACTAAAATTTTGTAAACTTTGAGTAGTAGTAGAGAAAATTAAATTTTTCCGAAAATATTTGAGTAAAACTCAAGGAGGCAAACAGCCTCCACAGTTCTTTTCGTGGCATGAAGATGAAAAAAATTTTGTTTGGTACAATGAAGATCAAAATTTTTTTTTGGTGATTTAGTCTGCATTAGGAGCAATAAAATTTTGTAAAACTTTGAGTGTTAGTAGAAAAAAATAATTTTTTTTTGAAAACATTTGAGTAAAACTCAAAATTAAAAATTTTTCTTATTCAAAAATTGATATATTCATTATTGATATTGATATTGTCATTAATCGTATTAATTTATTCGAGAATACTTAAAATAATGGTAAGTATATTCTGACTCAGAATATTTTCATTGTACTAAAATAACAACAAATTTTCAGATGTTCGAACAAATTATTAACATAGCATTGGGTATTAAGCCAGAGTACACAAGAATAGATGACATCCCTTTGAACCAGCCCTACAAAATCTTAAGTTTTGAATGGAAAGAATCATAATATGGATCAGAAACCGTTGCATATTTGGAAAACAATAAATGGTTTTAAATTTATGAAAATCAATGAAAAGGAGTGTTTTGAAATTCGCTTTTTAGATTCTTGTAGATTTATGGCTTCTAGTTTAGAATCACTTGCGAATAATTTAAATGATGATGATTTCCATATTCTCAAAAAAGTTTTCATACAAAAGCAAGATTTTAATCTGATTAGAAGAAAAGGAGTGTTTCCATATTCTTACATTGATTCAATGGAGCGTTTTAATGAACAAAGTCTTCCCACTAGAGATAAATTTTATAATATTTTGAATAACTCTGAACGCACAATTGAAGACTATGAGCATGCCCAAACTGTTTGGAAAACATTTAAATGCAATAACATGTTGAATTACACAAAATTATATTTAAAAACAGATGTTCTGCTTTTAACTGACATTTTTCAAAATTTTAGAAAAATTTGCAAAAATATTTATAAACTCGATTAATGTCAGTATTATACTGTACCAGGATTTTCATGGGATGCTATGCTAAAAACGACAAAAATCGAGTTAGAACTACTTACTGATATAAATATGTATAATTTTATACAAAATGGCATCAGGGGTGGTTTGGTGCAATGCTCTAAAAGATATTCGAAAGCAAATAATAAATATTTGGAAGATTTTCGGAATTTTTAATGTACCTAAATGCCAATAACTTATACGGTTGGGCAATGTCTGAATATCTCCCATATGGAGAATTTGAATGAGGAATCATTAAATTATCTAGATGTAACTAATAACGGGTTTTCCAATAAGGACTTGACAACTTTTTTAAATCGATTGTAACGTGTGCTGTGTGGCTTGTGGCACCGTCTTGTTGAAACCACATGTCATCCAAGTCCATGTGTTCCAATTCGGGCCAAAAATAATCGCTAATCATTGCGCGATAACGATCGCCATTCACAGTAACGTGACGATCGTTATTGTCGACGAAAAAATATGGCCCAATGACGCCGCCGGCATGCAAAGCGCACCAAAAAGTAATTTTTTGTGGATGAAGTGGTGATTCGTGAAGCACATGTGGATTTTCAGCAGACCAATAACGCATATTTTGCTTATTGACGAACCCATTGAGCCAAAAATGAGCTTCGTCACTGAAGATGATTTTGCGATGAAATTCATCATCTTGGTGCATCTTCTCCAGAGCCCAATCGGAGAACATACGTCGACTCAAATGGTCCATCGGCTTCAATTCTTGAGTCAGTTTAATCTTGTATGGGTGTAAACCCAGATCCTTACGCAAAATTCGCCATAAAGTGGTCTTGGGGATGCCCAGTTCTTGCCGCGGAATCGACTGATTTGAATCGTTTGCTACGGACGCCTGAACGGCAGCGATATTTTCGGAACTTCGACCAGGCCGTTGTCTCACTGGCACGACAGCATCACACAATGAATATGTAGACTCAAATTTTTGCACTAAACTTGTTATTGCTTGTCTACTAGGGCGAGAATTACGACCGAAAATTGGAGTTAACGCTCTTAAAGTTGCGGTCACCGACTCCGAATTTCGGTAGTACATTTTTATAATTTCCAAACGTTGTTCCTTCGTGTACTTTACCATAACGAAAATGTTAAGTTTACTGAAAAAAAAGAAAGCAACAATTAGATGATCAGTGAAATAGTGCGTTCACAATTTAAATTCAGAGTTGTCAAGTAGCTATTAGAAAACCCGTTAGTTTTCTGATATTGCCCATGACCATCGACAACAAAATTAAATAAAATATTTTTTTCTTTGGGGTTAAGGAACTTTTGTTAAAAAAATAAAATGTGCATACTTGACAATATTCTCAGGTTCATTAACTTATTTTGATACAATGTGCTATTCAAACATAAACAAATTGCTAACTATATATTTTTTTTAGTATTTTGGTGCTTTAAGTTTCATAATAATTTAGGCACGCGAAACTTTTTGGTATATGTATGTAAAACATTATGAAATATAAATTTAATTTATTAAGCAAAATATCTTTATGAAATTGCATATTATCAAGGTTAAATGCAACGTAAGTTAAAATTGCACTTTTCAAAGAACCTTTTTTTAATTTTAAAAGTTTAAGGTGTTGTAATAAATATTTTTTCATACAAATTTTATTTAAAACATAAATTCACTAAAGTGCGAGTTCTGCGCCTACGTTACCTTTTCCATCAAAGCTAACAAAAGGCGACATTTCCTAGCCAAACATAATTTTGCTTTTTACAAAGCAAAATCATACATACCAGACGGAGGGCAGGAAATACCAGCAGAGATAACAACAGCCGAAATATCAACTAAAGAAGATGATGACATCTACAAAAGGTTTATGGAAGAGGACGATGAGTTTTTATTAAATATTAAGTTGTAATTAATAACTATATATATATTTGTTTAATAAAATTAAAAAATGATACAAATTTATAACAATTAAAAAAAATGTGTTTTATTTATTTAGTTTTTTGTAAAATTTAATTTAGATATTGCAGGACCATTTAATGATTGACGACCTTTATAAATAATTGTCCACTTTACATCATTCATTTTAGTTAAATATGGATCCACTTTATTTAAATATTTGGTAATTCTTTGTGGAAGATAAAACCATTTATTGTTTTCAAAATATGCAACCGTTTTTGATCCATATTATGATTCTTTCCATTCAAAACTTAAGATTTTGTAGGGGTGGTTCAAAGGGATGTCTTATATTCTTGTGTACTCTGGCTTAATACCCAATGCTATGTTAATAATTTGTTCGAACATCTGAAAATTTGTTGTTAATTTAGTACAATGAAAATAGTCTGAGTCAGAACATACTTACCATTATTTTAAGTATTCTCGAATAAATTAATACGATTAATGACAATATCAATATCAATAATGAATATATTAATTTTTGAATAAGATAAAATTTTAATTTTGAGTTTTACTCAAATATTTTCAAAAAAAAATTATTTTTCTCTACTACCACTCAAAGTTTTACAAAATTTTATTGCTCCTAATGCAGACTAAATGAAATAATATTAACACCTCCCTATTATAACTGCATTACAAATTACTACACAAAAAAAATGCAACTAAAGCAATAAAGTATCAAATTAATTCAACAAACAAAACAACGAAAAAACACAAAAATGCAACTAAAGCAAATAAAAAAAGAAACCAATTTAACAAAACAAAGCAGTTCCATACTACTAACATGATTATCAACATTTGTATTAGTAGAACTATTTATTTACAAACATTGTTATTAAGTTGTGGAGTATTTGCAACATTAATTTTTAATGGCTTTGGTAGAACATTCTAGACAAGAGCTTTCTATTACCTTAGCTCCGAACCATCCAGAGACTACTAAAAATTAGATCAGTGTATAAATAGACTAACCGGGCTACTTAAGCGAAGAGTTTATCGTTAGGTAAACATTGAAGTATAACATCGCGCGTTCTTAAACCGCCCAACTCGCGACTCGACGACCGGTGGACGAGTGAGAAATAAAAAGCGTTTATAGAACGCGAGTCGATTTTGTCGTGCCACATACGTTAATTCGCGCATATGTAAACGTTGTTTGAAACGCTACTATTGCCAACAAGTTAAAATATATTTTTTGTTTATATTTCTTCATACAAAATTTAATATTAAATATGGTAACCCTACTTTTATGAAAAATATCAAATAAACATAAACAAACAAAAAAGTAACACAAAATTTAACGAATTTTTAAAATTTTTTGATAAAAAAAAGAATTATAAGACGTTTTCTATTAGAAAACAAGGAGTCTTCCGTAGCTTTTTAAACAAATAAGTGTAAATTGATTGAAGTATGAATATATTCATGAATATATGTATAAATGTATTAAAATTTTGTCTTTATTTTCAGATATATTTTTTTTAAATAAACAAGAATTTATTTTAATTGCCACAGTCTCCCAAGTACATTCAATAGTAGATTTGCTGCTACAAAACTGAGGAGCTCCTGTGGCCAAGTGTAGAAATTCCTCCATGCAATCCACCAATAGCTTAAACTGCATTGCTGTAGTTATTTTAATGCTGAAAATTTAACAAGTCGAAATAAACTAAAAAAAAACATTTATGATATCAATGCGTACTTACTTTTTTTTTTTTGTTGAAATATCCATTTTGTGTTTGCCTTTTTCAATGAAATTGTAATTAAATTTTACGCGCGAACACAATTCTATATTCGTCCAATTTTGACACTTCGGCGACTCTAACCGTCTTGTATAGACCAAATAAATTGCCAGCAGTTACGTTTTTTGTCAACAGTCCTGTTCTATGACCCAAAATAACAAAGCCGCTAACATTTCAGCGGTTTTTATCAGCGAGTCGCGTTCTATAAACAGGCTGTAAGCGTGTGTAAAGCAGAGGTCGGCATCCTATAGCACAATAGTGCAGAGAGCACTTCACACATACGCTTAATCTCTTTCATTCAGTCGTCATTGAGACAGCAATGTGTGCACATGCGGCGGATGCTTTTATATTTTTTTCAGAAATATTTCCCAACAAACATTTCAAATTAATAATAAATTACAAAAAATATTTTATGATTGATAATGCATTTGGTAACATGCATGTAATCAGCTTTTGAAGTATTAGAAGTTCCGTTTGTATATCAATCTCGTTGTTAATTTCTTATATGTTACGGAAAATACATTGTGAGTGTATGTTTCCTATCTAAGTTGTTTTGTATAATTTATATAATTATGTTTATGTTTGCTGGGTAGTTTTCTCACACACACAACCTCATTTTACGCTTTGCCGACCTCTGGTGTAAAGTAAAATGTAACAGAGTATTAAAATATAGAGGTTTACTTAAATTATTTTGTACATTTGAATAAATAAAGACTCGTTATGTTTTCTTTAAAGTAGTATTTGACGCTCTTATTTTGCATTTAAATAGAATCCAGTTTATTTAAAGAAAATAAACCACCGTTTTTAAAAGGTTTGTTAACTTGTAACAATTTATATATGTTTACATATGTGTTTTAAAGTGGAGTTTTTTATTTTTGTTGTGCAAATTTTAATACACATTTTTTATTATTTAAAGCAGTTGGCGCCTTTATTTTATTTAATGAAAAATAAACGTTTAGGTTAAACAAATAACATGTATGTATGTTGTATTATTTAATTTCCGGTAAGTATTTAAAACTGCAGTTTCAGCATACAAAAAACTGTTTAACCGACAAAACTATTTTTTCTTTCAAACAATTTTTTCTATGAAAGTGACGAGTCTGAAATTATTTTTACCACATCCAAAAAAATAACAACAGAACTTTTTTTCTTCTTTCTCTCTTTATTTAGTTAATTCAGCAACCATACCGTAAAACTGTAAAAAAGCACATTGTCTACTATTAGGATGACAAATTTTTCAATGACCTTGAAAACTTACTAGTAACGGTGCATATTTGAATTTCTCAAAAACTCACCTTGATTTTATACTCAACTGATTTTTTTTCACCACTTTTTTTTAATTCAACAAACGAGCAAAAAATTTCTTTGGAGGGTTGGTGGAAGGGAATGGCGAATTTTTTTCCTTCAAACTCACTTCTTTTTTTCTCCTCTTATCTATCCTATTTTATATATATTATCACATATACATACACCCACCTTCCTCCCTTCATTTTTTCGTCCGTCGATGCCGTTTTTAGTTTTATTGCATGTGGTGGGTTTGTCTGTCTGTCTGTCTCTCTTGTCGGCTTGGTTGGTGGACTGCTTGCTGCTCTGCTGGTGGTGGCTTTTGTTGCTGCTGCTGCGTTTAAAAAATAAAAAAAAATATGCGAACTTTAAAAAAAAGAATACGGGAATTTTTGTAATTTCGTTTGTAATTTTAAACAGGTGCTGTCATCTATGTATTTTTGTTATAAGTTTTCCGAAACAAAATTTAGTGTTGTCAAGCTGTATTTTTAGGAACTTCAAAATTTATCTATAAAAAATTGTGGCAGAGTATGACAGAACATTCATTCGTTTAATTACAAACAATTTTTAATTAAAAGTATTTTGCACTAATTTTCGAAATAGATTCTCTAGAGAATAAGAGTAGTTATGAAGTTTTTGTGAGCTACATACATACAGTATGTAATACAAAGATATTTTAAAAGATGTTATGCTTCCATATGCTGAATGGGAAATATCACTTGCTAGAGAAACTTTGGGAAATTTTTAAACAGAAAATTTACCGTAATAACGTTCGAAATACGAACGAGTTATTCATAAAAATAAAAGAGGCGTGGGTTTCAATTCAATCAAAGATATTAAATAATTTAATAGAATCTATGCCACGTCGTTGTGCAACTGTGATAAAGAATTACTGCCGTATTCATAAAAAATAAAGTAGGTTTGAAGTGTGCATTTATACAAATTTTTCTTAAAGTACATTTGAAGTCTACTTTAATTTTTTTTGCATAAGGCTGTTAAGGTTTTGCAACGAAATATTATTATTTTTACTTTGCAGGTTTTTTTTGTGATAAAAAATTCAGGTTGTGCAACGAAATATTAATATTTTTTACTTTGCAGGTTTTTTTTTGTGACTTTTATTATAAGTTTTGACCAAACGTAACCCTAAGATTTTTGAAAAAAATATTTATGAAGTCTGTATTAATTTGTTGTGTTTAATTTTATTTATTAATAAAAATTCTTTGATTTTATTAGTCGATTTAAATTTTCTTTTTATCCGGAATAAAGTTTTAAGGATTTTACTAAATGAGAATTTTTTCTCTTGCGAATATTAATTGTAAAATTTTTTTATAAAAATTTTGTTCGAAGTTTTACTTCTAGTTAAATATACAATTTATTTGAAAATAATTGTATACACTACTATTTATTTTTGAATATTTCTGTTATATGTTTTACATTTTGATAACTGGGTCATAGTATTGTTGATTCACGTTTTTTAATTTTAATTTCTTAAAAAAATGTCCAGTTGTTAGAGTTAGATTATTTTGGTAAATTTTGTTCATATTAATTGTTTACATTAAAAACTGGTGTCTCGTGAAACACTACTTTTTTATGTAACTCTGAAAAAGAAAACACAATATAAAAAAACTTGTTTGTTTACTACAGCTATGAAAATGAGGCTGTAAAAATTTTGCGAACCTGGCAACATTGCTTGTCAATAAAGCGTTTTTAACAGCGTGTTGGCAGTAGCACAACTGTCAACCTTTTACTTGTGTAAGGGGGTTTCAGCTGTCAAGTTGTATGGTAGTTGTTGTTACAGCAACAGAAAATACCAAAATCAACTGGCATACTTTGAAAGTAACAGTTTCTTTTACAAAAACAATTTTACTTTTGTTTGCCTTATAGTCAGGGCTGCCAGATAAATTTCGGAAAAAATCGTCACAACCCCGATAAAAAAATCGTCATTTCAAATTTTAAAAATTGTCAAAAAAATCAGAAAATAAAAAGTCACTATTTCTAATAGTATTTTGAAATTTTTATTTAAGCGCAAACATAAAATTATTTAATAAATTAATTTATATAGTCTCTTGTACAATAAATATCAGAATACATACATTTTAACTTTTTAAATAAGAAATCAGCAAAAAATATGTTAAACAAAATATTTTTATAATATCTTGGTCCGCTTTCACTCTCTTCAATTCTGACTCGTCAAGGCAAGTACTTTTGGTTGAGAATGGAAAAGAGAGTAAAAGGGATACAAACTTGACAGTACTGGTCAATTTTCTTATTTCCTTTTGTTTTTTTCTTCAATACATCTTGATTTGCATTAAAAATTTACTTGACTTGAATTGACGTGTGTAAATGAAATGGCAAGTTAGTTCAAAAGAGAATTGAACAAAATCTGGTCAGCTAAAATTAAAGAGCCTTAAACAAGACTTAAAATATTTTATAAATAAGTATCTGAATTTAGCATAATTTATTAATTCATGTTAAATTACAATGTCAAAACAATTTACTTTATTAAGTTTTAAATAACATTTTAAGTATAGAATCCAATTCATCCACCATATACAGGTACTTATTTATTTGGCTGAATATTCTTTCGACGTTTTGTTATAATAGGTAGTTTTTTTAGAATCTTCCCACTGAAATTTAAAAATGGGTTTCATGAAATTCAGCTTTTATAATTGCCTTTTATGTTTACAGATAAATAAGTAATTTCTACTATCCTGACTCAATATTATTTGGAATTATTATACTTAAACTTAACAATTGTCAATAATAAAGAAAACACTACTATTGCTTTGTTTTGTTTTTGTCTCAAAAAAAGACAGAATTTAATAACAAAAACATTAATAAAACAAACAAATGATAGACAATTTTAATAATTCAGAAAATCGTCACTTTCAATGAAAAAATCGTCTCTTTGATATTTATGAAACAAAAAATCGTCAAAATGACGATAAATCGTCAAATCTGGCAGCTATGTTTGTATGTAGTTGATAAGGAACCGCCTTTACCCTGGTCTTCCTGACTTTCTAGGAATTCAGTAGCGTTTGGTACTCAGTAATTGGCGGTTGGTTTAATTTTGGAATTTCATTGTTGTTCATAGGATATATTTTGCAAAACAAACACCTGCATACTACAATAGAAAGTCCAACACCTTTTAAAAAGAAAGCAGTAAAATTTATTCGAAATGTGTAAGTGTTTGGCCGGAAATGTTGCTTGCTGGTAAGTTTTTAATTTATATACGATTTACTTTTGGTTATCTTACATATTCTATGTATTTATTTCACTTGGATTAAAATATTCATTCATTGTTTTTATCAAAATGTAAACAAAAACAACAAGCTAAATATGGATTTTACTTAGAGTAAATTGGCATATAAATATGTACATACATATGTACCTATGTTATAAGTAGGAAAAGTTTATTCAATTATATTTTTAATGTTCCTCTTGCAACACCACTTCCTCGACACTTGTATATCTATGATGTTGTGTAAGCATTTTTGTGTTCGTGCGTATATTTGAATTATATTTGCAAAAAGTAATTTTATCACCAAAATAAATATTTGTCTGAAAAATAACATCTCAATTTAATGCAAATATTGTTAAAGTGTGTTAAATTATATTTTTTCATAGGGAATACCTAAGTATGTTTAATGCACGCTCAAAGTACAAAGAAATATTTAATAAAGAAAAAAAAAAAAAGATTAAAGTTGAAGAGATTTATTTGTTTTTGCAGTACGAATCTTGTATAGGTTAATCCATTTTAAGTTTTTTCTTTGAAATACCTAGATGTCGTAATTTTTATTATGAGCTGAATAAAGAATATCTAATTTTTGATACCCTGTAAATCGCTTATTTGGAAGGTTAAATTTTCGATCTCTTTTTCCAGTTTTTCTAACGATATCTTCTCACGAATTACTACTTCATATTTCATAAAATAATAAAATTAAGAGGAGTGATGTCATACGATCAAGATAGTCTAATTAATTTATCAGTTGTCATCGTGAGCGAAATACATATCTGAGATATTTTTAACACGGATTTTCATGAGTCTTTCCACGATGACTAGTTAAACAATACAAAATTAAAATAATACCAGGGGGTTACTCCGTATTTCGATTCAAAAGCAAAAGCCTTCGAAAAACAATATGTAAAAAGTATACAAATTCGAATGATTTTCTTTTCGAATCGAAATACGGAGTAACCCCACTGTTTTAGTTTTAATAATAATGACCATACCTATAATACATAATGCATCACGCGGAGAATATACTTTTACATACATATCTATCAGCTAGGGATGCCAAACGGGAATGGTTTTTCAAATCCCGGGACCAAGATTTTTGTTTCATATTAAAACAAATTGGTAATAACAATTTATTTCAAAAAAGTTACTTGTGTATGTAAAATATACCTAAATACATATGCTTAAAAACAAAAATTTTAAGTTGATTAAAAAAAAAAAAAAAACAAACAAAATGCCTATTGTTTCTGTATTGTATTGTATTTTTGCCGATTTGCAAATAAATAAAAAAAAACATAATAACATTGTATTGAAATTTTAGATTGACAAAAATAATGAACATATATAAATAATATGTCATTTCGCCGGGATTAGGGATTGGCTCCCTAATATCAGCTGAATTAACAATAAATGATCATTCCCACGACAGTCGGTTCTACGCACCGGAATGACCCGATATTACTCGGCCAAGGGCTGTCAACTCAGCAATTACTGCTGTTACAACAACAACAACAATAAATGATTATATCTGCCAAATTATGTTAGGATTCTATGAATGTTTAAAGTTAGTTAAGAGCAATTGAAAAATATCACCTATAACCGGAAATAAAATTGAATACTTCAAGAAATGACCAAACCTGTCAACAACTGGAAGAAATTAAGATAAAATTAGGTATTCCAAAAACCACAGTCAGGAATTATCTTTAGCATATGTTATGTGTTCACATATCATTCATTTGCGAAAAAAAACATCATCGTCAAATCTCTAAATTTGTGATTTTTAAACTGATTACAAAACCAAACTTGTTTCCCTAACTACTTATTACAATGTATTTGTTCCAGTCATTTAGTCTACTCCCTTTACATTTTTTTTTTTGGAACATCCTAATGTGACAAAAATATTAACCCTATTACCACCATTTGGTAATAGGGTTTAGTGGTTGTTATAAAGACCTTATTATTCATCATTTACTAGTAAGAGTAAAGATTTTAGATGTTTTGTTTTTGCTACAATGAGAAATAAAAATTCACCCAAAGTTCTAGCTTGTGTTGTAAATAAAAATTAAATGCCAGTTAATTTTAATAACAAGTAGCATTCATTGTTGATCATAAATTTGGGCCAAATTCATAACAATCAACTGTATAGGTACATCATGACATTTTTAATAGCCAGACTACTAAACATCAAACTGCACTTAAAGGACTTCCCAACGAATGAATCATTGAAATAGAAAATGTAAAAATATTTAGTTTCGCTTCAAATGAAAGTAGAGAACTCAATTCTAACAGCACTGTTGTACTATTGTTAGTTAAAGTACAAAGAAATAACACAAATATATAAAACAAAACAAAAAAAATGTCATAGCTATGGTTAAGGGAATACACATTTTTAGTTACAAGTGTAGCTGGTAAATATAAACTAAAACATTTTCATACAACTGGTTTCTACAGAGAAACTGAATAGGGAATTATGATGAAAGAAGGCATTTAATTTAGTTTTTAAATAAAAAACAAATTAGAGTGCAATATTCGGCTGTACCGAATCTTAAATACCCTCCACCTAAATATAATGAGAAATACAAAAGCTACACTGGTTATAGGACTAGAATATCCTTACTAAGTGTTTTTTAATACTAATAGCTTAGCATTTTATACATACAGTATTGTTTGAAAGACAATTTTACGAACAACATACAGTTAGTGTCATTAATATTCGGTATTACTAAAGTATATGTATGTTCAACTGATTAATTTTAAGGCACATTTGCATACGTATTTTTATAATATTTTTTTTTTTGATTTATTAAGAACATATAATAAAGACATTTGGGAATTCACTTTTGTATTTATAAAAAAACTAAATTAATACTGGTAGCCAATATACTGTGCGTCATTAATATTTGGTTTTCACTTTAGAGAACATAACAAATAACTCATAAGAACACTTTAATACTAAAATTAGTACTTTGTTGGATAACCCCTTTCTATACCCTTCACCTTCATGAGAAGGGTATATATAAGTTTGTCATTCTGTGTGTAATTTCCACAATATAATTTTCCGACCCTATAAAGTATATATATTTTGAATCCCTATAGTTAGAGGAGTCGATGAAGCCATGTCCGTCTGTCTGTATCAGTGTTAAAATCAATTTTCTGAAGTTCCCATATATCTTCGGGATTCAAAATCCGTCCATAAATAACGGAGATATGAGCAAAAAACCGAGACAACCTCTGAAAATTTTATCAAAAAACTAAGTATATTAATATTACGAATAATTTCATCAACAGATGGCGTTGATCAAACAAAGTGTATTAATATTGTTACGAACAAATTCATCAACAGATGGTGTGTTTATCGACATAATTATGCATCCACAACAAAAGTGAAGGGTATATAAGATTCGGCATAGCCGAATATAGCACTCTTACTTGTTTTTCATATTATTTTATTGAGAAACTTTTGTCCTTTTGGCGCCAACGTACATTTTCCTATTGTCATGCACGAAAGGATAATAATGTACAGCTCATGAAATAATTCAAAACAAAAAGGAACGTTTACATGAAATGATTAAGACTTTCATTGTAACGTCCTCCGTGTCTCCAGTCAGGCGAGACCATTTTATATATGTTAATGTATATATTATACGAGTGGTGGGAAATCATTTTTAGTTTTCTGTTATTCGCGCCCCCTACTTCATAGTTGCGACATACTCGTACATAGATGTGATATCCAAAACAGGAAGTTAGTAGTGATTGTGCTTAGCCATGTCTTTTAAGTAATGACGCTTTTTTTTGTTTGTTATATTTATGCTTATCCAATTTCAAAATTCCTCCCCATTTTATTCATAAATATTCTTTGCTATTATCATGACATCATCTTATAAGACTAAACATTTTGTGTGTCAAACTCATTCACTACGAAGCGAAAAATAAAAGCACATATTTACATGTGTAGTTGTATACTTGTATATACACATAATATGCATATGTAATAAATTTTAAAATATTAACTTCAAACAATTTTGTTCCGAATACTTTGTGTAAGTATGAATTATATACATACATACATACATATGTAGTTCATAAATGGGATCAGAGTCCGTTATGAAAAAAACACTTTAAATCAAAATGCAGGTAGTATTTTTTTAATGAATTTGAAAATTCCCTTTTAAAGTATTTTTAATTAAATTTATTAATCCTAATTGTTCGATCTTTTTATTTTGATTTCAATTGTAACTTTATTAAGTTTCGAGATCAAAATTTTATTTATTGTGTTTTCCAATATTTCACTACATCATTGTTCAGTATCTCATGGAAAATAAATTTGCCAAGTTCACAAATTAACAAGCATTTTTAACAACAATAAAAATATTTTTCAATATAACAATAATTGTCAGAATGAAAAATTTCAAATACTACATGAACGAAAAAACAGAAAAATATTTTAATTTCCATTTCCGTTATTATAAATTAAGTGTCTTTAGTTTTCACCAACATTATCTGTACATACCTGTATCTGTTTTCATATTAATTGTAAATTCATTGTCATTGTCATTACATCTTTGTCATTGTCATTACATGCTATTTTATAAACTACATTTGACATTTCTAACTTATGTGGCCTATCTTTTGTTTTGCTGAATGATCTGCCAATTGTATTGTACATTTTGTGAGCCATTTTATATTTGTTATTGTCGAATATATTTGATTTTTCCAATCATTCTAATTCTTTAGGTACATAAGTTAATAGGTTATATATCTCATGGTCAGAAAATCTTTTTGTGTTATTCCGTTTATTTTTGTAATTAGTAATTTTTAGGAAAATAGTAACTTATGCGGATGTTGTGATACTGGTTAAAGTGAAGTTTCTCCAGACTGTCAGTGAAATCATGCAAAGAGCGCTTTCGGAGTTTCGTAGACCGCTATAGGGAATCTGTCGACGCCGTATAGTATGACATGACGGTCAGGATGTCATAACAATTTGATAGACTGTTTGTGGGGTGTGTATGTTCACAAATGGCTTCATAGAGAATATCATATACAGCTTCTCTCCGGTTGCAATTTTTACGATCTTGAAAACCTCGGAATAGATAATTGCAGTTAATTCAACTAATTACAGCGAGTCAAATTCCATAGTTTTGGGTAATAAATCTGTTTAATAGTAGGATATACTAAGTTCTAAGAATCTTTGTAGGTTCAATAGCGGCTAGTATTAGTAAAATTGGCAATGGAATTCCGGATTTTTGTGGGCTGTCGATAAGACTGATACTATGGAACATATTATCTGTCATTGCTCAAGGACACAATACCAAATGATTAGATGAACAGATAGATGATTCCACGATGGACTGTTTGTAAACTAGTTAATTAATTCAATCAGCAGAAATTATGAATTAAAGGAGCTCGTGTTTGCAACTGACTCTTTAATGCTTTTTTTTCTTTTTTCTTCTTACGAATTATTATTCTTTTTGATGGGAATCTTAATCAGTCCTAGTAATCTCCTTTCTAATCTAACATACATTATGTTTTTAGGTGTTAAATGAGTATATACAAATGATGTACTGATTTCTTTCTAGTTTATACAAATGTAGTATATGTATTAAGAAATAACTACAAATATTTCTTAATTTAGTTATTTATTGTATGTGATAAAAGATCACGCTTTTGTTCAAAGAATAACATTTTATCCATAAAATAAGGCAAATTGTTATACTTGCATTTTCTACAAACGAATAAAAACTGAAACTGTTCAAATGGCTCTTTTAAATATGTAGTATTTATATGCCAACTAGAATCCTTATAAATAATAATTGATTTAGCGATGTCCGCTTTAGGAAGTTCTATCACAATAATTTTTATATATTTACCCCCTGGCCCACGATGTCGAACGATAACGTTCGCTTATATAAGACTTAAGACACAAACTTTTTATCTGATCTATTTTTTTTTACTCCATCAAGTTTGTTTATTCCACAATCAAGTTTGTGTCTTAAGTCTTATCTAAGCGAACGTTATCGTTCGACATCGTGAGCCAGGGGGTAAATATAAATTCCAGTTGCTCATTTAACTTTTTATTCCAGCTGTCTCAATTGCGCAGTAGGTGTTTTATTGTCCATTATCAGTGCGTTTCTGGTAATCATTATAACTGTTGGTATTGTGGTGTATTTCGTTTACTATCACGATGGCGACCACAGTGATGATGTGCAAAGTTCATTCAATAAACTGAAGAATACATTATCGGATAACTTCGATAAAGCATCGAACATTTTAAGTAAGTATTGCATTCTAAAAAAAACTTTCGAAACAATCTGTAATAAATACAATTTATTTTTCAGATGATTAAGTAAATTACTATTGCCAAAAAATCATAAAAGTTTATTTCAGTTTTGCAAAATAAACTTCCAACGAATCTCCATCACAACTTTTTTACCTATACCTATTTGTATTACTATATTCAATGCCTATGTAATGTGTATTTAATTATTAAGACCTAAATATTTTATAAAATTGTAATAATGAATGTTCTATTACATGCAAGTATTTTGCAACATATAATATGGAACTATAATTTATCGAAAGAAAACTAAATCCCTCAAAGTAATAAAACTATACCTATTTGTATTTATGTTTTTCCATTGTTACTAATATTAAAAATTCATCTATATTTTTAAAAAAAAAACACCAGTTTTTTGACATTATTACATACAAACAAATAAAATCAAGAAATGGACCTGCACATTAATAATCAAGAAATATACATTGACAAAAGACAAACGTACAATTTTTAATAATACATACATGCAATCTTGCAATGTATGTAAATAAATTGGTTTGCATGCATTTATATAAGTTTTTCTGTTACTATTGTTATATGTATGTATTTTTACTATAACTTATTGTAATTATTTTACGTATTTTATAAATTTAAATACAATAATAAAAATATTTATATGGATTAATACTTTTTCTAGTTTAATTTAAAAATAATATTAATTTTAATCTTAATTCTTCTATTTCCTTTTTTATAGAATGTTTCTAATACTAACAATATAAAGGCATGTGATGGAAATATAAATCGAAAACGAATCAGTTTTGGAAATACATTTTAATGCATTTATAATCTAATTTTTAAAATTTTTGTAAGATTCTCTTTAGTAGCCCAATATCTTTATATTTTATGTGATAAAACTGTTTCAATACAGAAATATTACGAAAAAAATAACTTCTAAAACTCACTCGATTTCGATTTCCATCACATACCTGATAGACTTTTGGACGCGTTTTTAGCACTTGGCTTAGCCTTACCGAACACCACTACCCCTACTCATTTCACTGAATCAAACAACGCACTTTTGGATTTATTTTTAGCAGACAATGAATCTAATATATTACTCTACGATCAGCTCTCAGCCCCATGTTTCTCTAAGCATGATTTAATTTTTATGACTTACAATTTTCAATTAGCATCGTCTGTTCAAATTATTACTTTTCGTGATTTTAAAAACATCAACTCTAGATTGCTTGAACAGGAATTCCTTAAAATCGATTGGCATACGTTATATTATTTAAGATCCGTTGACGATCAGCTTGCCTTGAGTATAACCTTGATAATCTTTTTAACCTTACGGTTTCATTAAAAACTAGCATTATTACTAATAAACTTAAACCGTGGTTTCAAATGATATCAAACAATCTATAAAACATAGAAATTATGTCTATGATAAATGGAAGAGGTTTAAGACAAGGGAACTACTGCGCTCAGTACTAAAAAAACATGGAAAATTATTCGTGAAATTGGTATCGGACAATCTTCTAATCCAGAGCCTTGCACTCTAGATGCTGATATTATTAATGAACATTTTTTAAATATTCCCATGGAAGAAGCAGATATGAGCTATTATACCAATGCTACTGGTAGTAGTAATCCAACTCGATTGGGGCGGATGTAATAAATCTAGTTTCTAAAAATTTTATTGCCTCCACTACTTCCCTTTATTACCTTTATCTTCAATAAAATTTTTTACCTACAAGCCAATTTCCCTCCAACTGGAAAATTTCAAAAATTGTTCCCATTCCGAAAAATGGTTCTGAATACAGACCGATAGCTATACTGGCTTTCTTATCTAAAGCTTTCGAAAAAATTATGCACAACCAAATCACCAGTTTTTTTGCCATAAATAATCTTCACACCGATAGACAATCAGGGGGTTACTGCGTATTTCGATTCGAAAAGAAAATCATTCGAATTTGTATACTTTTTACATTGTATTTCGAAAGCTATTAAATTATTCACCCCTATCGTGAATAAAAATTCCACATGAAATTTGTTCACTTTTCACATTTTCCTATTAAAGTTCAATGTTAAAAAAATAAAAGGGAACAAATTTCATGGGGAATTTTTATTCACGATTGGGGTGATTATCAACATACCTTTCTAAAAGATACCAATATGTAGCTACACAAGCCAAAAACTCTAAAGTTCTTCCTGTGAAAAGAGGAGTTCCACAAGGCTCAATAGTTGGTCCACTTTTGTTTTCATTGTACTCTAATGATCTCCAAAGTATATTAGTTGAATGCAAGGTTAGAATGTATGCGGATGATGTCCAACTTTATACCAGTTGTAACTATGAGATGGTTGACCAGTGCATTCCATAAGTCAAGAATTGCTTCGTATTAATGCGTGGGCTTCAGCTAATGGCCCAAGCATAAATCCGAAAAAATTTAAATGCATCGTTATTCAAAAACGGTTATCACATTTGAATATTACAGTATACCACGGCTAAATACCCGACGCTTAATTGCCTTTTTCGCTTATTTACCTCGCACTGTAAATCCCCATACATTTTTCATACTTTTTCAAACAAAACTATGCGGTTTAATACTTTTCGCTTAAATACCAAATTCGGGTAATTACCTCAAAAAAAATTCCCAACACTGATATATTCCTTGATGCATCTTCGTTTATTTACTTCAATATATCTTTTTTACATAACTTTTTAAATTTCTTATAAATACCCAATGTGGGTAATTAAATAAAAAAAACCCAGAACTGATATATTCCGGGATTTTTCTCAAAGTGCCTTTTTTAACTTCATACATACCTAATTGTTTTCATTCAGTGTTGGTGGTAAAAATATTAAATTTAAAAATAAGTGAACAAGTGTAGTGAATTGAATAAAATTTAAAAAAGCACTTAACGAAATGGCTGCCAAGAAAACGTCCCTATCTATGAAGTAAAAACTTTTATTTACTTTTTCTGATATGAATTCCTATTCAATAATTTAATTTTTAATTGTGTTTTCTTTATTTACTTTAATGCCAAGAAATGAAGTAATATTCGCATAATTATCCCTTAAATAAAATTAAGCGTATTCGTATAAGCGCCTCTGAGAGGTAAATAAACGTGGACGTTTAAATACCTTCCCCGGATAAATACCCAACAAATTTGGACATTTTTGGTGAGGTATTTATCCGTGGAATACTGTATACCCTATTTTACAATTAATAATCAAAATATTGAGGTCGTGAAATCGGCTAAGAATCTAGGTATAATTTTTTGGCTCTGTCCTTCAAGCAGAGATCTCTGCCATAAAGCGAGCTGCAAACTGGCTGAAGTATTATCGAGTATCTGGAGATATATGTATATTTACCGACAGCAAAGCCGTGTAAGTTATATAGCAGATGTCTACCTGACATCTAGGTTAACCGCAGAATGCCGGATATCTCTGAACGAAATAGCGGAACATTCTAGGATAGCGCTAATATGGGTCCCTGGACATAGCTCGATTGCTGATGATTTAGCCAAGAAAGGTACAACGTTGGCTGATGAGGAGATGGATTCCTTCATTGGCATTACCATGAAAAGTCTGAAATTACTCTTTCAAGATGAAATTTTCAGACTTGCTCAGGTAAGGTGGACGAACGAGATCACCTGCTCTATTGCAAGCAGCGTTGCCAAATGTGCAGATTTATCTGTTCTTTTGCAGTTTTTTGAAGTGCAAAACAGGCTTGCAGATTTTTACTCCAAAAAACAGTTTTTTTAAATCAATGCAGATTTTTCAATTTTATTCGAATAAAACAAAGAATCAATCAATATTATTATTCCCACTCTATGTGGAATTTTGCGGACCAAAGATTTAAAAAAAAAGATTCAATTGCACAAATTTTGTACAAACAAAAGAAATGGAAACTAAATTTAATAAGAATATGTACAACTATGATCTCTATACATATGTATGTGATAATTTAAATGAAGTATTATACGTTATGTTCTTACTGTTAATTTTATATCGTTGTCTTAACATGCAAACCTGCTAACTCCCTTTCAGTAAATTTTACAGGAGAGACAAAAAACTTCCTATATATCATATTTGCAACTATAGGAGAAAAACAAAAATATAGTTGGTTTAATTTATGGTATTCTACATCCATGACTTCAATCTATAAAAATAAATATGGTAATTACGGAGTTATAACCGATTTTGTAACTTAGCAGCTTTTCTTACATCGATTTAAAATATTATGGTGGATATAGCAGGTTTTCTTTTTTAATTTCAAAAGTACGTTTTATTACAACAATCCATGTAATAACACTAAAAATTAAGAATAATAAAATAATTGTAGCTAAGTGGAATTTAACAAAAAAATGCTTTTCAAGAAAACAAAATAGTAACAAACGAACTAATGCTAACAGTACAATACGTAGCTCTTTAAAGAAGCTCGCTGTTATGTATTTTTAAATTTATTCATTAGGTAAGTTATCATAAAAGGGACGGTAATCTTCGGGAAGTGACCTCTTTAAATGTTGTAAGTCCTCAAACTTTATGACAGTGATCTTTCTTCGATTTTCGTAGAGGTTTGGAAGCTGAGAAAAGGATTTGGGAACTATTTGGGATGATTTTCTTTGAGGCAACTTTTGCCACTGCTCAGTATATCTTAACTTAAAAAGTATTTCACCATTTGGGTTATATTGTAATGCACGAATATCAGTGAATTTCGCATCACCTTTGTTGCGCCCAGGTCGGATACTTTTGAAGAATTGCACAGCATCAAATTTTTTGAAAAACGAGTAGTTTAGGTAATTTACATTGTATGGTTTTGGTCTTTTCCTTCAACATAATCTGCAGGAACATAAATGTCTTTATTTTTTAGTGCCCGCTCGATGGTGGAATGAATACAGTCAGCTTCCATTTGAGTATGGCCTACTTCTAGAAACTTTTGCTCAATAATAATTTTGTGGTTTATGGCCGTAGATAACAAAGCATTAGACATCACACAATTTCTATTCTGATAATTACATCCATCACTGTAAAATATTATTTGAGGTGTCTCCGAGGAATCCACTTTCGGCAATACAACCTTTTCAATTAAATTCACCCATATGCTCGCAAACTCTTCGGAGCCTAGCCCTCCTTCAGTTTCGTTCCATAAGAAACAGTATCCGTTTCTATCGTTTAAATTGTAAAATGTTAAATTATGTACCTGTAATTTTGTTATATAATACAAACTACTAATTTTTGACTTAGGAGCCATCAGAACTGCTTGCATATCAACAGTAAATACGACATTTTTATCACTTTTGTCTCTTTCTTTTTCTCTCCTAGCCTCTCCTTTTTCTGTTGGTGCTCTAAATATTCTTTTTCCGCTAAATTTCCAACTTTAAACAATGAACATTTTTCGCATTGGTCCTTTTTTGGAATTTTTTGCGTCAAAAGCATTACAAAATGCAGCAATAGAAAGACTCCGCACATCACGACTTTTGCACCAATCCTTTTTATAAAACTGGTAAAGGGACATTTTTGTTTGCCACTCTGGTTGTAAATATTATTTTGTGGATGTGGCGCGACAGTAATGGGACTCCATAGTAGGCAAAGAATCCAAGAATAGATTTAGTTCTTCGCGATCCTTAGCGTAGCGAGTAGAGGAAACTTTTTGGGTGACAGAACGACGGGCGGCTACAACAGAACTACTGGAGTCTTCAGAAAGTATTTCTTCATTTTTCCAATGAAGCACACTCCATCTTCCAATACCGAGGGTATTAAGAAACATAGTTCTGCATACTTTGCTTCGATTGTCTTGTTTCTTTAGATAATATATGAAGGACTGATGTCTCCTAGACCCTTGATCAGATTTTTTCCCCCGATATCTTTTTATTGGAACTGATGTTACAAGTCCTGTAATGTATACTTTTTGTTCTTTCCAGTTCATTTCATGGATTTAGCAGTTTTTCTTACAAAATTTTTCTATGCGTGGATTTAGCAGTTTTTCTCATCAGACCTTTTTACATACTTTGAAACTCCAATTGAAGAAAAATTATACGTTGGTAGATTCGTCATCCCATTCTCTACCGAACGGCATCAAAACCTCACTTTGCCTAAAAAGTGGATATAGCAGGTTTGCATGTTAAGACAACGATATACATATGTATATTTTATATCAAATATAAAAATTATATTTTGTTTTCTTTTTTTCTTCAATAAATTAAACATATACAAATATGATTTTATTACATTCTTCAAAAGTGACTCAATTCAAAATTTTATTTTTTCGGGTTTGTATGATTAAACAACACACAACACACTTGTTTATCTATAAGAAAAAAAGCATTTTGTTACAGTTAACAAGTTCTAAAAAACAGTTAAGTCTTTCTTTATATTTCATTTGGTATAAAGTTGCAATTTAATAGTGATTTATTTTTAGTTGTGTCATATAATAAAAATTTTGAATTGAGTCACTTTTGAAGAATGTGCACGATATTATTTAATTTTGTTTTGAAGGTGCAGATTTTTTTCGAAAAAACCAGATTTTTTTAGGGAATTGTCAGATTTTGTAAAAAAAATATGGCAACACTGATTGCAACGTCCACTTGGCCCTTATTTGATGCGGGAAGGACGAAATCATTACTTAGTTTTCGTCGCGACCTAATTAGGCTTATTGTCTCTCTACTTACAGATCACTCTACTTTTGGGACACACGCCAGAAGACTAGGTCTACAATATAATGACTTTTGTAGAAGCTGTCACAACGAGGAGGAGACAGTCATCCACTTCCTCTGCGAATGCCCGGCCCTATCGCTGAAAAGGGAACGAATACTCGGGCCACCCTTTCTTCCATGTTTGGGTGAACTATCTAGGGTAAATCCAAGATGCATCAGCACCTTTGCATCAAGAATCTGGATGGTTCGATAGGGAAGCAACCAATGCGGAGTGAAACCGATAGGTTGTCCACCAACGGGTATCACAATGGGATCAACACGATGGACCCAAGTGAGCTGTTTTCAAGAACTGCTGCCCACGGAACCTAACGTAACCTAGCTATAATTTTCAATAATACTCTTACCTGCGCCGATCACATTAGTCATGCTTGCGGTCGTACTTTTAGTATATTAAGAACAATTTGGCCTATCCAGTACTGCACACCTCTTAAGATTAGAGTGCTCCTGGCCAAAACTTATCTAATACCTATTTTACTTTACGGATGTGAGCTTTTCGCTAGGTGTGATACTGTTAGTAAAAGGAAATTAAATGTTGCCTATAATAGTATCATACGCTATCTACATATATGGTCTAAAAAGACGCTCTGGTGTATCCATGTTCTCTTCATTGTTGTATGGATTAACTTTTGAAGTTTTTTTTTAGAGTTTTGGTCTTTATGCACAAAATTGTTTATACCCAGCAACCTGATCACATTTTCTGCAAACTATCTTTTGCGCATAACTGTAGAGGCAGAAGAATAAGAACTCTGGCATACAAAACTCTAATGTCTCAGTGGCACTTCTTTGCTTTCGCTATACTACATCTATGGAGCACTATTCCATACAATTATCAAGTCTTAAGTAACGCGCGACAATTTAAATCTAATCTTATAAAACTGTTTTCAGAATAATTATGTTATTAAAATTACTTTATTATAAAGCTAGATTTACACGATTGAAATTTTCTTCAAAATTGCTCTTCAAAATGCTTTAAACTCGTGTAAACAGCAAAATTTATTGAGCAAAACTTTTGAAGATTTTATTGATGCCGTGTAAATAAACAACAAAATCGCATATGGCAATATTGATAACTATAAATAATTTGACAGCATGTTCATTCTTTTGATTCAATATGTATGTACATACATACATATATCAGCTGTTTTTATTTACATAGTATGTTTGTTGCGGCAAGTGACAATGTAAATAAATTTCATAAGAACAAAATTATCAAATTAATACATATGTAATTTATTTAATATTTTTAAAAATGATACCAGGAGATGAACTGAGACTATCAATCAAAATTGTTGAAGTCTTTTGATTCCGAAAACTATATGGTTTCATTATATTGGAATTTAAGGGAAACGTATCATCTGCAACAATCACATATGGAATAGGTTTTTGTCTACAGGGTAGTGATTTCGGTTGCGGTAAATTCAAAGTTTTATTGTGTAATCCATTCGATAGCGAACATCTACTAAATACTCCGCCATCGGACTTTCTACCCTCGTCGTACCCAACGTCGATGTAAAAAAAATTGTAGTTCGCTTCCACAAGCGCCATCAAAACAATGCGGTTTTTTTATTTTTATAATTGAAATACTCGTATGCGCTTCCGCAGTGTGCTGGTGCCAGTCTACAAATACTGGTATCAATACAGGTGCCGCAGTCCTCTTGAGGGAAAAAATTGGACGTAGTCTAATCAATCTACCTTGCCGCCACCATGTGTATGAAATAATATTACGTAGTGTTTTTATATTCAACCTATGAACCAGAAGTTTCAATATTCCAAAGATTTGCTAAATCATGGCCAAATTTGAACAAGCAATTATTTAGAAGTGGCAATGAAGATGCAACTGTTTGTTTACAAATAAGTCGGGCTGAGCAAGAAAATTGCAAAATGCTTTGTTATAACCAACTGGATAAATCTCAAAACCAAGAAGACTATAAACAATTCCTTCAATTAGCCTTAATCTTTCTTGGTGCAGAGCGGTATAACTTTCGAACGCCTAGTCCAAATAGCCATGCACGCTGGATGTCAAAAGCCATATACTCTTTAAAAATATTTTGTTTCTGTGACCAATTCTCACTTACGAAAAATTAATAAAATGGATTACGCAATTTTTGCAAATAAATAAATAAAAAAATGCTATAGACGCACCTCTTCAAGACTTAACTTTTGTCCAAGATGCTATAAAGTATTCAGAAACTAGTTCAGTAATCTCAGCAGTAATTCTGAAAAAATGAGCAACCATTTATGGTATTTGTCTGAGGAAACAGTAGTTCTAGCCTTTTTCGATTTAAATATAAGCGTTGAAGAAAAACGTAAAATGGTAAAAAAGCTTAAAGTTAAGGATCCAACTGTAAAACTTATAAATGGACGACACTATTCGAATTTAATAGACTTTAAAAAATACTCCTTCTCTGATTTTGTGTCAGAGAAAACTAAAAATTTCTTCTGTCGGTTTAGTTTATCCCTGGAATTTCTAAAGTTAGATTCTTCAACTTGGGAAACATCATTTGAATTTCAGGAAGGTTGGACATTTTGTAAGGACTAATTTGTGTAAATGATACTTCTTTATTCAAGACTTTAACAGAATATTAACCAATGATGAAGAGGAAAAACAATTGTTGCTTCATGTTGTTGAGGCATACCGACAAAAATATAAATCCTATAAAAAATCTGATCTAATATTATATTCATAATTTTAAGAAATAAAGATACAGAAAGGAATTCTCTATTCCGATATTACTTTTGTTATGTTTATTCAAATTAATAAAAAATATTTTTCAAAAAAGTTTAATAACTATCATTTTGTTTTATTTACATTTTGTACATAATCAACAAGGACATTACAAATGAAAAAGGGAAGCTATGTCCTTTTATAAACATTTTTATTAAACTTCGAGGCAAAGCATTTAAATGGCACCAATTTTTGTAATATTTCGTTAAATTCAGTTATTGTAAATATAAATTCTTGATTTTCTGTTGAAAATTTTTCAAAAATCCCCCTTTAGAGGTATATTCAAGTCGTTTCCGGGTCCATTAAGAGTTATCATTCGCTTAAAATTTTACCTATTTAAGTTTTTAACATAAAGGCACCAAAAATTGGCCGGCGAACTGGAATTAAACCATTTTGAAATTTGCCCATACAAATAAGAACACCTTTAATATACATACATATATACAAATATAAATAATTTAACAACAAAATTAATAACATTTAAAATTTACCAATTAAAATAAAATCAAAGCAACCACAAATTCTCGGTTGCCATGTTCGGCAACTGAATTTGCCAGTTGCCATCTGTAATATGTTTTTGGCAACTGTCAACCGAACTGAGGTTCGGTTGCCATCCGTAATCGACCCATTAATTCTTTCGAAAAGATATTTAAACAAGCAAAACTTAAAATTTGTTTCGTTTATTTCTTACAAAACCAATACAAATTATTGAACTTATTCGCCAGAATACTCAAAACTATCTTTTAATATCTGCTTAAAAATTATTACATTTTTCTATTAAATATTATTTATGTAACAAATTATTTAAATGTTCCAGGAGAGTAGATACTAAATCTTAATTTAGTGATAGTCAAAAACTATGCAAAGCCTACTGTGAGCGTCAATATAAAATAAACACCTAATTGTTTAAAAAAATGTTTTATTATTTATAGAGGCTGTTTAGCTGTTTTCATGTAGCATGTTACTGTGAAACATGTTTAGTTTAGTATGTGTATAATTTAGCCATGGATCGACTTACTTACGAACAACTCCAGCAGATTGTTGAATTGTTGACGAAGGCAGGAAAGTTACTGTTAATGGCGAGCGCTACCATTACAACTGTTTTTGCCCAAAATAGAAGTGCTGGACTTGGCTGGCATGTGGTTTTAACAAGAGCATGTCACATGCAACACAGCACGCCAAACAATGGCAAATTGAGAGGCGAGTTCAGTAAACAGTTTATTTCACGCGGTCAACACTTACATGAAATCGTCTTCAAACATTGAAATGATTTCATACATTTCTCTAAATTTTTTTTAAATCAAATCCGAAAACTTCAAAATCACTCTTTACTACAAGTACAAATTTAAAACGAAATATTGCATAATGTATATGTTACTTAAGCAAAATTTACATATGGGTAAATCCATAGTCACATACGTGACAGTCGCACACTTCAATGAGACAAAAACTGACGAAACTATTTTTTTACTTCTTTTTGTTTTTGTGTGGAGCATGAAAAGCTATAATCACAATGGACCACAGGGTCTCCGAGTGGAAGTGCACTTAGTGCACAACCCTTCTATCCTATTAAAAGCTATACATTTGGTAAAAGAGAAAAAAATAACTAAACATCCAGCTCATAAAATAAAAGCAATTAAAGGCGGTGACGTGGCGTGACAAAAATAGAAGTTGGTTTTTTCCTTGTTAGCAAAAATGCAAAACTGCGAACTTCGTCGGATGTTTTGCAAATATTTTTTGTCATTATTCCCTACATTATAAGTGATTTTTTTCTAATTTTTTCAATTGACAAAACTATTCTTGATTATCCCCTACAGCCCGTTGTTTGGTTCGGGACGTTGCGTAATGTAACGTGACAAAGTTTACAATGTGATACTTATAATAACTGTTCAATAACTGTTTGTTTTTTTAGTTCATGAAAGAAAACAGGTTATAAATTTTATTTGAGGGTATTATTTTATAAATTAAATGAATTCAATTATTTTTAAATTTATGAATTATAAAGAAATGATCATAATTCACAAAGAAGACAACAAGGCAAATGAGAAAATTTCGGATGAAAAAAATACTCAAATTGAGCTCTTTTTCATATAATTTTTTTAAAATTGTCCTGCTACGTTCTTTTGAATAGGGGGTAGATGATTTTTTTAATTAAATATTACTTTTGGCGAATTGCTGCAGATTTTGTGTTTTTTTTTTTTGCAAATCTATTTAATTACAAAAGGGAAGTAGGAAACATTGTTTTTAATGTTATAAAGCGACAATGTGCAAGTTTTAAAGTGTAAGAAAACTTTTTTTATTGGGACATATTATCCCAATAAGATTTTCAAGTGGGATATATAATCCCAACATTGTATATAAATAATATAATTTGTTAAATTTTTGTACAACTTAGTTTTATTGGGACATATTGTCCCACCGTTAAAGCTTAATGGGACTATACGTCCCAGGATAACGGTAAGGATTCTAGACTTCTCGTATATAACAAACATGTGGTCACGAGTTTGCTTTATAAAGGGTGTCTCAACTAGAACGCAATTTTTAAATTTTAAATAAAACAGATATTTAAAAAAAAATCGTGAAACTTTATTATATCTTAAAGCAGACAGAATGAGGTTATGTATGGAACAAGATATCGTGCAGATGGCCGCCGCGGCTTTGCTGGCACACACGCGATCTTTTAATGAAATTTTCAATGACCTTTTGGCATAAATGCTGCGGTATTTCATTAATGCAGCGTCTAATTTCCTCTTTTACGGCTTGAGTCGTCGTCGGCTTATTCGCGTAAACCATCGACTTCAAAAAACCCCAAAGAAAAAAATCTAAAGGTGTTAAATCGCACGATCTAGGCGGCCAATTCTGGTCTCCAAAACGCGAAATAACACGACCGGGAAATGACTGATACATTTTCTCTGGCTGTATGACATGTGGCGACGTCTTGTTGAAACCACATGCCCTCCACATTCATTTCTTCAATTCTAGGCAAGAAAAACTGGTTATCATTTTACGATATCGAACACCATTGACACCATTGCGTTCTAGTTGTGACACGCTATAGCTGAATTGTTTGTCACAATTTAAAAAAAAAAGAAAACACTAGACTTCAAAAAAAAAAACTCCGGGATGGAAGGGTTAAAGGATCTAAGTCGATTTTGATGTTCTTCGCACAATTTTGACAATTGTCTGTCATACAACTTTCCAGCTCGATATTACAACGCGCCGATTTTAGGAAACTTTCAAAATTATCAGGAAACGATGTTATTATATTTCCACAGGTGTTTTTCTGTAATTTTGCGACCGTTCTTTAGCTTTTCGAAGGTTCCTCCCTATTCCTCTCCCGTAATAAATTAATTAAAAAAAAAAAACAGCTACAATGTGACAGACGTGACGAAGTTTAAAGTATATACATATGTATGTATATTAGGGTGACAGAGTCCAGTGGTTTTACGTGAGTACCTGCCCAGAGGGCCCAAACTCACGGTGCTCTTAACACCGGGTGAATACAATGCGTCCACCATCGCCCCCGCCCACGACAAATTGCCGTGCACGAGTACCAATTCGAATTTGTGTATTTGGACACATCTTCCCCTTTGGCAAAGAGCGGAGCCCATCTAAAACTCCTTCCGATCTATGGGTCTCGGCACCCGGTTGCAATGCAACTCCACACCGAGCTTGCGCTCTCCTCGCGATTTGAGTTTAAACCACAGCCACCACGTTGCTCCCAAAAGGGGCCTCACCAATAGCCAGTATGCAACCGTAGTCACATGGGCCACTGACTCCCGTGGTACCAGAATTGAGTCTCCGGTCGAACCTCGCAGCTAAACAAAACTAGCTACTACTAGTAGGACTCCAAATAGTCCGGCACTGGCAACCCTCCTCCAAACAAACATCAACATAAAGGGCACAAGACAACACTTCAACATTGAACAGCCGCCCTCACGAGCGACACTTTGGCCACATGTGTGACACCAGCAAAGGACAACACGAACAATCCGGAACAACAATAAACAATGGTCACCCTCACGGGTAGACCCAAGGTCACAAAAGATGCAGCAACAAATCCAAAAACAGGGAATACCAATCGAAGCCGTTAACAAAGCAGTGTCGAGTATCTATCCAAGGAGCAACCAACCCCCCATCGCAGTCCGTCGTGGCCAGCCCGCACTACAGCGCCAAGATACTTGCCAGCCGCAACCCTCAAAGAGAGTTCCGTCTGAAAAGCATCTCGACTTACTATACTGCCGGATGACCGCAAGACATCAACAATGGAAGCAACAAACCACCAACAGCAAAACGAGCGAGCCACGACAGCATAACTGCGTAGTGGGCAGTTTACTGCGATAACACGCCGACGACATATCCATCGAATGATCGCCTAGGCTTCAGCCTCCGCTATCCTAAAGGCTCTTCTCCTACCAAACGCCATACGGGCGAATTCCCGCAATCTACCTAAGCTATCAGAATCAGACAGAATCCTACTGAAATCCCAGGCCGATCCGGCACGAACAATGCTCATACTACCTAGGTCCCTAATATCGGCGTACAGTGAACACGTGGTAAGCACATGCTCCCAATCCTCTCTACCACCACCACATCTGCAACTAGCAGTAATTGACAAGCCTCTCTCATGCCAGAATGCATTGAGTGAGCCGTGTCCTGTCAGCAAGAACCCCAGACCAAGGCCGAAGCCAAAATCAGGGCGCTCCTGGACGAAAGTGGCGTCATGTATGAAGCGATACGTGACCCTTCCCTTGTGGCTGTCATTCCACCTACTCCTCCATTTGGCCGAAAGTTCCTCACCTAAAAGTGCCCTAGTACGCCGACACCAACCATCCGACACATCACTAGCAGCAACCCAGTCATGTGCAAGAAGTGGCAACCCCTTCCTAATCTTGAAAGCAATACTACGACGTATTGCCTTCAAGTCAAGAGGAGCAGCACCCAGCAAGACCTGAAGAGCATCCGTAGAAACAGTCCGACAAACCGGCATGCAAGCGAGCATGGCTATCCTCTGACACGTCAAGACCTTGTTTCTGCCAACAACAGACATTGCCGTTTCGTACCACACAGGAGCACCAAACGCCGCACAAGCGACGAATAGCCCACCATAAATGGTACGAACAGAACGCCTGCTGAGGCCCCAGTCTGTTCTCAGAACACGCCTGATTTTACCTACAACGGCAGAAAGCTTATTCATGATGTAAGGAAAATGAACTAAAAAGTTCATTCTCTCACCAACCATTATGCCCAGATACTTGACTTGCGTCACATATCTGAGCCTAACGCCGATACCAGCCCGAATGAGTGGGGGACGACCGATTGACAATCTGCCTTTCAGCAGCATTGTCGTCGTTTTGTCCAGAGCGACCTGGACACCGACGCGATCGCCCCACCCATTTACCTCGTGCATGGCCCACCCACCCAAGTCTTCCAGATCAGAACGAGTCTGTCCTTCAACAAGGATGAGTAGGTCATCCGCATAGGCACACAACTTGACCGAACGCTCAAGCCGCCGCAACAGGGGATCCATCATGATGTTCCATATATATGGACCACAGATGGAGCCCTGAGGACAGCCACGAGAGACGTCCCTCCAAACAGTGTCGCCGGCGCCATCAATACACGCCTTCCTGCCGTCGAAGTAACTCCTCCATAGGGAAAGCTCCCGACAGCCCACTTCACGTAGTCTGTCCAAAACTTTATCCCATGATAGGTAATCAAACGCCCCCTTGAAATCAACAAATATGCCTAGGACATATTTGCTCGTTGAATCAGCCACGCAACGCTTAACATGCAGCCAAGCTTCTTCAACGGATCTCCCCTCCCTAAATCCATATTGGTACTCAGAATTACCCTCGATGTAGACCTCCTTCAGTCTTGTCACCATAATCCTCTCCAGCACTTTTCCAAGTACTGGTAGAAGACTGATGCCCCGATAAAAGCGAGGATCACTCATCACTCTATCAGGCGACTTCAGGAGAACAACAACGCGAGCAGTTTTCCAAGCCCTAGGGAAATATCCCTCACTCAGACACCTCCCAAAGACCAGCTCCAGACATTCCGGTATGGCTCGCCAGATGCTTTTACACATCTCGCCAGTCATACCATCAACACCCGGCGATTTCCTACTCTTGATGCGCCCCACACTGTACACCAATTCACTTCTCTCCAAAACCGGAGCCGCCTCAACCTCCTCCATAGGAGCAATGGCAGACTCCGCTTCCGGAAAGAAGGCAGCCAATAGTACGCCAGCACATTGACCCCAGGTTGACAATGTCTCATCGCCAACCTGCAGCCCTGCAATGTCCGTACTCCTGTTCCTGCCTCTGCAAATTCTGTACACCTTCCCCCAAGGGTCGTCCCTGTTGTTACTAACGAACTCCTTCCACTCATCCTTCTTCACCTTAAGAATCAGATTCTTATAGAATCTTTGGCCAGCAAGGAACGTAGCTCTACGCTGAGCTAGATCTGGAGCATCGTCGTGACGAGCCCTCTGGAAACGCTTCCTGAGACGCCTGACCCTCCTCCGCTCCACATCTAGTTCACGTGTCCACCACTTGACTTTGCTCGGCCTTGTCGTACAACACCGACCAAGCAATTCGTCATTGACATCGCACATCCACGAGTCTATCCGCACAGCCACGTCATCTAAAGGAATCTGCCTGAACAACTCCTGATCGGACGCCCGAGTCCTAATTGCCTCGCCATAGCGAGCCCAGTCAACTCCGCCCAGACGCCACCTCCGAGGAGGTAACGTGGTTCCAAACAAAACAAGACATAAATAATTAAAATCTGTCTACAACTTTTGATTTTATTCACAAAAGATGAAATATATAATAACCAGACGAAACTTCAAAAATTAAAATATTTATTTTTGTTGTTAATTAAAGTTTAATTTTTTATTTACAAATTTATTCTTCTTCCTCCTGCAGATTCTGCTATACTTGCAGAAAAAATTAGAAGCACAGCTGCGTTTTCCAATTTTTTATGCCGTTTTAAAAAACAAAATTTTTAAAATTTTGCTAAAAAAAACTATTTTTTTTGGTAAAAAAAAATTATGTTTCTACAACGATTGCGCATATTGGAAAAAAGTTTAACCTTACTTAAAGAAAATTTCATTGCAGAATTTCGGTTTTTTTAGTTTATTCAATAAACTAAACCGTTTTTGAGTTACGCGAATATATGTTGTGCAACCTCCTCCATTTTCGAAATAACGGTATATTTCGAAAAAACGAGCTAACCTAAAAAAACGGTTAGCACCACTGGATTCAGCGTACCCGAATTAGGTTAACCCGCCAGGTGCCCCGTTTGTCACATTTTTCAACTAGCACAGTGTAATTATTAGTTTTCTTCTATCTATCATAACTAAAATTATGACAGCGCCCTCCTTCGTTGGTATAGCATTAGAACGCCACCAAAGTAAAATAATTAAATAAAGGATATAAAATCAATCTTTAAAAATAATGCGCCTACTTTACCACCAGAGGCGCTGCAATGCTGCACTAAAACAAACAATTGCAGGGTTGTGATATAAAGCTTTCTTCTACTTTCACCACCTTTACTTCTTCAATCTATCCCCTTTCCAAAGAAAGTAACGCAATTATATATAGGCATATTAATTGCCTGAGTGTTACTTCTCTTTAAAAAAAATCTTTTAACAGAATTTATATTGAGATAAAGTTTAACACATATAATATTTATATTCACGGAAGTCCATGACTAAATTTTTGGATGATCGGTCCACAATAGGTTATATATCCCACATAAAGCCTATTTCTGAAAAACTGTTTTATATATATACTGGGTGTAGGGTATTATATGGTCGGGCTTCACCAACTATACTTTCTTACTTGTTATCAATATTTTTCTTGATTGCCATTTATTGACTTACATTATTTGTTGCACATAATGACAACAATGTTTTTAAGCCATAATGTCAGAGAACCACCGAAAAATAAATTAGGTCAGGTTTAGTTGATTAAATTCTTTCAAAAGCGAGGCCTTCTACTTCTTTGACTGGAATATTATTTCAAGCTCCCGCAGACATTTATATACCCTTCATACACATCATCAGTTTAATCCAACGATTAATTAATGTGATACTATATAAATAAAACTAATGTTAACTTGACTAATATAGTACCATTTTTTAAATGCCTTCAATAAGATCGTCAAGCGCAAGTCCCAAATGATCCGTGTAATCAAATGTCTTCCCCAATATGGGTTCATAACCATCCCTATCGGGAATAAAAATTCCACATGAAATTTGTTCCCTTTAATTTTTTTAACATTGAATTTTTATAGGAAAAATGTGAAAAGTGAACAAATTTCATTTGGAATTTTTATTCACGATAGGGGTGAACATCTCTTAGCGGCAAAGCACTCATAAACTTAATAAATTGAGTCATTTGAAAAATTTTATTTTGTTAAATTTTTTTAATACACAGAAGATTCATCTAGTTAGAGATGTCTATTTTGAAAGAAAAAATTAATAGAATAGTAAATCATGTAATGTTATTAAATTTTGTATTAAATTTAAGTTTTTACCTATATATTGTATATTTGTTTGAAAATATTTTTGTATCCTGAGCGCGTTGCTACGCCACCAATTAAAATTAATTTAAAAGAAAAGCATTACACAAATATTAATTTTGTTAATTTTGAAAAAGTAGGCGGTCGAAAAAAGTATTCTTAGTCATGCCGGAGTCTTAGTTATATCCCGTCAAAGTTTTAGTTAGATCGATCCAGCGGTTAATTAAAAAAAGTGGGCGTTAGAATAGGCGTGTTCATACCAACTTAGCCTTTATATTTGAGTCTGGGTTCTTTTTGTATGAATAGAAGAATATTTTATCTTTCATTTTATTTTTAAATTGAATAAATAATATCAAATGTCCGTTTTTCCCCCGTTTTTGTCACCCGTGAAAAAATAATTTTCAAAAAAGTACCTATTAATTATCCGTAATAGGCACTATTTGAAAATAATAGTTCATGGAATTTTTAGTGATAAAATACATTTTGATAAAAAAAGTACAAAAAAAGAATACAATTTTTAGGGCATAGGAATTCTAATTTCAAAAAAGTACCACAAAGATTTCTAGTCTTTAGTAATCTGAGCCAGATGCATTTAATATAGTATTCCTATGTTTATTTATGTAGGAGATATACATGTTATTGGAGCGTTCTACTGGGACTATTTTTACTCCATATGGTCACTTGAATTTCGAATTTCAAAAAAGTACCAGACACCTGTCGGCTCTTTTTTTGATTAAAGGCGGACGCATTTAAAATATTATTTCTAAGTTTATTTGTTTTGGAGATATAGAGGTACTGGGTTTTGCCCCACTTGTCCCCTTTAACGACCGAATTTCCAAAAATCCCTTCATAGTGGATCTGCATATTGTAAAAGGAACCCATTACCCGAATAAGTTTCTAGCTTTAGCGGTTTGGGCTGTGCGATAATGAATCAGTCAGTCACGTTACTCTTTCATATATATAGATTTAAAGCAACATCATTGCTTGAAAAAGAAATTAAAGAATATTGAAAAACGTCGAATAAAAGAACTAAATAATCAAAATATATTTTTAATAATATATTATATTTTCATTTTAAAATTCTAAAGCGCAATATTTTGAACCGTATTTAAAAAAATATGGAAAAGTTTGAAAAATTTAACTTAAATAACCTAATTATAAAATATTAAATTTAATTTCATAAAGTGGTAAAAACGCTCACTTGTTTTGCTAAAATTGTTAAAAATTTAATGACAATTAAAAATTACGTTATAATTATCTCATATACTCGTACATATATTTATAAAACTACAACAATATAACATCAACGTTCCAAATGAGAACAATGGATAATAAATCCATGGGGAAACAATTCTTCTGAATGATTTGAAATGTTTATTAAATATTTAAAAATATAAAACTGACATTATAAATATGAAACGCAACTTATAATTAAAGTATAATTGAACACATAAATTCAGTTTTTATTGAAATATACTAGTTTTTCGCATAAATACATATACATATAAACATGGCGGAATCATTGCGTACAAATCAGCGTGTTGTATTGTAGTATTGTTGTATAATTATACCCGACACCACCATAGTGGGGAGGGTATATTGGATTTGTGCTGATGTTTATAACGCCCATAAATATTACCCACCTTAAATTATACCAATCAAATCAGAATTAACGATCTCCGTCCGTGCGGCCGTTTTATGATGGTGGTCCTTAATTAGTCGAAGATCCCCTTCGAAAATTACTTTAACATGTATAAATCTTTTAAAAGATAAAATTTAAAAAACGGTTTTATTAAGTTTTTTTTATATCTAGAGCAAAGTTGACAATTACTACCTTTTAAACTGCAGGGTAGGATCAATGTTTCTAATACTTCTAAACTTCTTTATAAGTACGAAAAGCAAAAATTGTTGTTGTGCAACAAACACACTCTATCTATCTATCTATTAACAAACTAGATTAGAAAACTGTGAATATGTGAATATTTTAACAGGCGTTCAGTAATATTAATTAGATGCAAACGTCTATTTATTTCTAATTCAATTTCATTATTTCTAAACAAATTCATTGCTAATAATAAATGTGCACAACAAAAACAGTATGGAGCAAAAATGTAGCAAATATTTTGTAATAAAAAATGAGAAAACAATATTAATAAAAAAATCTAAGGGCCTGATTCAGGAAAAGAGATGGAAAATTATTACTAAAATTTCTTTTGTAACAACATAATAAATGTGAATCAATCAGGCATGTTCTAAAATCAAGAACGAATAGGAATATGTATTTTGGTGTTCTGAAAATCACGAGATTTTTAATTTTTAGTAGTGATTTTGATTGTTCTAAATCACGAGCTAAAAGCTGATTTTCTTTGTGTTTACTACTAAAAAGTAAAAGTAAATCACGAAAAATGTAAACAAATCTAAAAAAATGGTCCGCAAAAAATACAACGTCTTACTAAATTTGTAAATTTTAAGCTTTTTCTGTGTAAAATAGTTAGTTTTATTTCAAACAAACAAATAAAGAACAAATGATTTTAAGTGCATGTGATACATAATTTTATTACAAGAGTTCAATGAAAAATGCTTAAAAAACTCTAAGCGATTTGAAATCATTAGGCTGTTAGTTAACCGGTTTTAAATCACGAGATTTCAATAATTTTTGTGCACAGAACACCTTTTCAGTGATTTCAAATCATTTTACGAAAAATTGATTTTCAGAATATGCCTGTATGCATGGTGAAATTAAATACCAGGTGACCGCATTGCTACAACAATTACAACAAGGCAAGAACAACAGGCATTTTTCTATATGAAAAACTTTCGTCACTGTCAAAAAGTTTTTTTTTTATATAACTTTTTGGCATTTTCAAATTCACCATGAATAATCAGCTGGCGCTACGCTATCACCTAGTATTTAAATTCACCTTGCCTGTATGTATGTCAATATTTTTCCACACTTGAGTGCATTGTGTAGATAAGGAATTATACCCTTGTTGTTCACACATCTCCGTGCATTAAAATTTGTGTTATAACAAAGAGAAAGAAAAGTACGCATGCCCACTATACTAGGATAATATTCGTAAAAACAGTACTTAAGGATGACTTAAATTTAATGGCGTTTTCTTTTCTGGCAAAAATGTTACACGTTTTTCCCATTTCGCATCTTTTTTAATTTTTTTGTGTTCTTTTCTGAAAAAATTTCAACACTGCTAAAGTGTAGTGTGTTCTTTTTTATAAATGTCACACTATAAAATTAAAAAATGGTGCACCTTTCACACTCTGTATTTTTAGAGGGGGAGAAAAACAACATAAAACAACTGACCAGTGATGCCAACTTTTGAGACTCAAAACGCGTAAACATTTTTGAAAAAAGGGCTAAATGGAAAAAAATCCATATAAAACCACATCCAATTTTCTTTTTTTTCGCGTTTTAAGTGACTAAAATCCGGCTAAATCTAGCTTGAAAAGGGCTAAGTTGGAATCGCTGCAGCTGGCATTTGTTTTGTTTATGAATGTGTATTTGTGTTAAGAAACAAAAAAGATATATACAAAATGGAAAATATTACTACTTTTTTATGTGCTGAAAAAATTTTGAATGACTTGTTGGATTCATCTTCATCATCAGATGATGATAAAATATTTTATATGATTATGGAAAGAAATCCACAACCGTGAGTGAAAGGCTTGGTAAAGAACGTAATTAATGAATACTCTGAAGTTGATGTATGTCAAATTTCATAGGACAATATCTCCTACTTCTTATATATGTAATGTATGTTTATATACATATATAATTTTTATATTTGAGAAGAATTTTCGTATTAGTCGGGAAAGTGCCATAGGTCATTTTGATAAATATTCATTGTGTTATTTCAAGCGATCTTACCAGGGAGCTATCTGCTTCTTCTTTTTTAGCAAAAAAACAAAAACAGCTGTACATGAAAAAAAATGTTACACTGTTGTAATTTTATGTTCTATTCTGACCATTAAAAATGCGACATCTTTAAAATGTGGGGTAAACATTATAAAAATGTACATAATAAAGGTGTAACATTTTATTTCAGAAAAGAAAACACCATAAATAAAATTAATATTTTACAAATATTCAAAAATTTAAGAAAAAATTCTAGCTTTTCTTTTAAACTATTATGAAAAATCTTTTTCATTTTAAGATCCACGAAAAATAATTCTCATATACAATGTGGATAAATATTGACATATAAAATTTTATGATCGGATAATAATTGGTCGACTGGACCACTTTCGAAAACCACTAAAGTAAGTCAGACATCAATAATCCTCATATATATTCAAATTTCCATATCGAATTTACAAAGATCGGTACATTATAGGTCATTGCTCCCATATGCATATATTCAAAAATGGAATGATAATAACATGGATTTCTGTGCTATTATTTTGCTCCACTCTGCTTTTCTCAAAGTTCGTTGCAAATGTCCTATTAACTTTGCACGTTCTCTATTTTGTCATATTTTGTTGAAAATTAAGTTTTTTTGATTGAAGAATGAAATAGTGCACAGTTATTTCGATTTTAATCAAAAATAGTTGACTCTAATTTCGGTGGTAAATTCTTGTGTAATTTAACAAAAATATTGTTTATCAATAATTTTGTGAACCAAAATAGGCAGAGGAACACACTGCTCACTTGAGAGAAAAATGTCATTTGGGAACTTTACCAAAAGGGTACAAAACAAACAAAAATGGCTGAAATAATTGAAAGTTCTCGAAAGATGGTTTATAATGTCATAAAACGTTTTAAATCAGATGCAAATTAGGTTAATGTAAAGAAAGATCGGAAGAAGCCACCGCGCAAAACAACAGTTCGTGAGGATAAGTAAATAGTTAAATAGAGGTAAGCTAGATCCTTTCAAGCCATCGAGAACAATAATGCCTGAAATAAATGAGGAATTTGGGTTAAATGTTTTCAGTAGAATTCTACGAAGACGCCTCAATAAAAGTCAGCTTTATGGTCTTGTTTTTTTGCAAAACTATACCGGAACAAGATTATCAAAGTGCGCTATTTCTCTGTCGATAGCTGCATGTTCAAAAGATTCAATCATTTTATTAGAGCTTATGTGTATTTACCGAAATCAACACAGTTTACAGAAAACCGTTTATAGTTCTCCTAAGCAGTTTGGTATTGAAAATCAGCAAAATCGGTATAGTAGAACAAGAGTTATGGATCAAAATGTAAGACAACCTCCATAAAAAATTGATAATTTTACAATTTTTTTAAATGTATTGCAGCTAATCCCATGAAATTTTGTTTACGTTGTTTTTATGATAAAAGAAGAAAGTTTGAGAAAAATAGTAAGAATATGTCCATGATTTCTCATAGTCCCAATCAGCGTTGCCGTTTTGGTTACTTTTAACCAAAATTGGTTACTTTTATTTCCAATGTGTACTTGTGTACTTTTCTTCCGTTTTGGTTACTTTTTTTTAATTCAAAAGTAACCATTTTTTACATTGTTTTTACTTTGACTTAATTTACACCACTAATTTTGGTGATAAACTAAACTACCACAATTTAAAAGCTTTTTAAAAATAAAACACTAAACACAGGATTACAAAAAAATACATGCCTGTCTCCAAACATAACAAACACAATCATTGTATTGTTGAACGAGTAAAAGGTTCTTCACAAAAACCATCTAAAAACATGCTACTAAATGCATTTTCATATTGATATTTGACATCGGAACAAGTTAATTTTCCTTTTGTTTTAGACATGAACGGGCCTTAATAAACATTCATAAATTAAGTTTTTTACCAGAAAACCAAAAAAAGCTTTTTACAAATTAGCGTGCTATTTAATTTTTTAATAATAAAGTGTTTTTTAAATAGTTAAGATTGGTGTCTTTCGTAAAAAATGGATAAGTATGTACTTCGAATTAAAAAATAATAATATTGGTTTTAAGCACAATTTTTATTTTTATTAAATTTTTATTTAAAAAGGCTGCTCAAAGTAAAACTAATAATGCCGAGTTATCTTCTGGAAGTGATGATGAGAATAGGTATATTTTCATTCAATTTCAATAACTTTTTTTAAATAATATTTTGTTGTTTAATGATACTAAAAACAGCCCGAAAAGAATATTCCGTGTATTGTGGTTGGATGATTTTCCGTGGCTAAGAAACAAAGATGGATGTTGTTTCTGCGCTGCCTGTGAAAAAAATTCCAAATCACGTAAGTTATTTACGAAATCACACTAAAAAAGTGTTCATAAGCAAAATGTGGAAAATAAAAATAACATTTGCAAGTTCTCAAAAAGAACAAACAGAGCTAACATTAGTAATGTTTCTTATTTCTCACAATTTGCCTTTTTTTATTAATGGATTGACTATCTACAAGGCTTATTAGAGGAGCGCTGTCCCGACTCTCAAATTGCGAAACACATTAAATGTGGCAGGCAAGGCAACTCAATTAACAGAAATGTTAGGAAGTAAATCTAAAGCAAATTTAATTTCCAAACTAAAAACGACAAAGTTTTCGTTAATAGTAGACGAAACAACAGACGTATCCACAAAAAACTTGCTAGTTCTAGTCGTTCGCTATATGGATAAATCATCTAAGAACATTCAAGACAGATTTTTAGCCTCATCTACTTAAACTTTATCTACTAGTGTTTTGTAACAAATGTAATGAAATTAATTACAAACTGAAATGCAATGGTTAATTTATATTTTACATATATATTTTTTAGCTGAAGTATAAATAAAATAAAATTTTAAATATACTATAAAAATTTTGGTTACTTTTTTTTGCTTTTGGTTACTTTTTTTTACATTTTGGTTACACATTTTTTTTGGTCGTGGCAACACTGGTCCCAATACAAAAACCTTGCCGAAATATTGCTCAATTATAAATGAATGCTTATAAAATTGGTATATCAATACAAAATTCAGCAGGAATATCCGCTTTTTCTCTTAAGTGCTTCAAAAAACACGAATTTTTTACTGGGAATATATTATTATGTTGTTATTATTACGTTATTATGTTGAAATTCGACTTGAAATATCGTCATATGCATAAAAATCACTGTTCAACAATTTAAGAAGTTGGCCCATAATTTGTCATAGCTGCCATATAAGAACCATTTCCGAAAACAAATAAGCCCATAAAAATAAATCTAATGAATATCTACCCAGTTTTTTGAAGCACGTAAGAGAAAAATCGCTTAATCGAGCGCTTCAACAAAAGCGCTCTTTTGAAGCAGTAAATGCTTACGAATAAAATATACAAAAAAGAATGATAAAATAAAGATTACGCCAACGCGCGTAAAATTTTAAAATGTTCTGCGCATTTTGGCCCTGTGACGTCACACATTCTGTGTTTCTACTGGCTAATTTTTTTACTCATGTTTTGCTTGCATTTGCTCACTGCACTTTTCATGTATATATTTTTGTTGTTTTTTTTTTTGTTTGTTTTTCTTTTTTAAACAGATTTTATTTTAGAACTCTCAGCGATTTCAATTGCAAGGTTGCCAACTATCACATAAAGCATACATTTTTCGCAAGCAATTTTAATTCTAACACATGAAACATTCTTGGTAACCCTTAGAATGGCCCTTCTACGTCACATAACGGGAAATCATGCGCATGGCGTAATCTTTATTTTATCATTCTTGCTGACAACGAAGAAGCTTTTAAAGCGAAAAAACAAAAATGAAATTATAGCCTACAGATTTACGTATGACAACGAAAGTCAATTACAAAACGAATATCGCGCTTCTCAGTTACTATGCATTTTTCTTAAGCAAAAACATTCAGATAGAATTTTTTTTTGATTGGTGACGTAAAAAATAATGTGCTTTATTTGCATGTTTGATTAGGTTAAAAGAAGCGCTTATTGTCAGCAGAAAGTAGTCCTCCAAACCGGGAACACCTCATACAAAAATTATGCATCCCATCAGCAGGTTTGAAGCGATTTGAGTTATGAATTCATACATAAAATTTGCTCCTATTGGGGCACATTTTTTACTGGGTAATAAATATCGATATCGAACCAACTTTTATATAGATCAGTAATTTTAATCCAGAAATCATACTAATATCGGTTATACGGCAATTATTATTATTACTGGATTTTGTAGCTGTCAGTCAATAATTGGCAATAGCTCCCGAATTAAGCATACTAAACAACCATATAACTCTTGTAAATGACGTTATTCAACTGAAATTTAACAAAAAAAATAAGCCTAAAATATCCACGTTAGTGGATACTGGATTAAGAAGCTATCAGTCCATAACTGGTCCACTGCTACTATGCCACCCATAAATCTTTTGTAAATAATATTATTGACATCAAATTCAAACAAAAAAGCCTCACCTTATGTCTTATCCTTTTTTATACTCTGTTTCCTAACTTGTTGTGAATGTGGAAAAATGTTCTTTTAATTTTATAAATTTTTAAATTACATTCAAGAAAATCAGACAAACTCTGTAAATTACAGTAAGAAGAATAAATTAAAATGGTAAACATTAGATAAGATTTCAAAATATTTAACATAAATTAGGTTGGTCGTAAAATTGCCTTTCAATTTTGTTTGAAATACTAATAAAATTTGCAATAAGACTTATTTTTTATTACGTTTAGGTGGAGGGTATTTAAGATTCGGCACAGCCGAATATAGCACTCTAACTTATTTTTTAAATAGAAACGCTTGACTTAAGAAAATTTAAATAAAAATAATTTTTTCTATACAGTAAATACTAAAAAAGGAAAATTATGTACTTATCTCAACACTTACATTTTTTGTTAGTTTACAACTACTCCATTTTGTGGCAGTAGATATTTATAAAGTCAGATATTTTTTTATTATTTTAAAGGGTACAAGTTTCTGTTTAGCTAAAAACCTAAAAAAATCACAAAAACGTTAAAAATTTTAAAGTTATTGCTTTATTGAGTACAGCGGCGGTAAATGGGTTAGTCGCCTATGTTCTATATTCCACTACGAAGTGAAACTAAATCGTTTACAATTCCACATGGACAATTTCACGGCGTTCTAGAAAACGAGGTGAAACTTTTAACTACGATGAACGAAACTAAAAGTGATATTTTACTTTTCAAATCATTTTCACGAAATTTAGAACACAAAATTAATGAAAATTTCACTTTCACTTCATTTTACAAATGTAGAACCCAGGTGAATATATTCAATAACATCTGCAATCGCAATTTTAATCGTTAGAATCTGAAATTTAGAAGTTCAAAAAAGATCAATTGGTCTTTTTGCATTTACAAAGTTTATTAAGCAATTCAAAATTAATACTTCATACTGAACTAAGGTAATGCAACATTTTAACTAGTATTTGATCGTTGTGTATGAATGAATGACTGTTTGTTATTGTATGTATGTATATGTAGTATCTATCCAACACATAAAATGGTTTATAAAAATTAAAACGTATGCGTACCAACAATTGTACACGTATTTATATACCCTGCTATAGCATTTGGAAGATTGTTTTATCAAAAATCATCTAGATGATGAAATACTGATTTTAATTCTGTTATTTTTATTTCTAACCTACCCTACCTAAATAGAAAGGCAAACATATTCCCTTGAAGATTGATGACATTGTGCTAATTTTTGATAAAGACAGATTTCTAGTAAATCAATGGTTGAAAGGACGTATAGTGAAAGTTTTTCCTGCAAAAGATGGATCAATTCGTTTTGCTGAAATCAAAACTTACAAAGGCATTTTACGTCGACCTATCTCTAAATAAGCAAGTTTAATATTAGAAAAATTTTAATCAGGTTGATTTGCAGGAGGGAGAATGTTAGGGTTTTGAATTTACTTTACATAAAAATATTTTGTTTAAAAACTAAATTTAAAACATGTTATAGTACATAGCTTTAGAAATGAGTTGAAAAAGATTCGCAAACATTCAGAAATACGACAAAAAAATGAGTCGAAAAAGACTTGCAAATCATTAAAAATATGAGTGACAAATGTGTCGAAACTGATCAGACAATCGGTTAATTAAAGACTCCTCAAGAAGTCGCGGGTAGGGTACCATTTTCTCCCGAAAAAACAATCATTTATGATCAGAAAATGAGCTCATATATGCCTATTTTAATCGAGCAGAGGAGTCATCAATGACTCGAATATGATAAATTTGTTCATAAAATGCTTGCAGGGTAATACATACTGTACATAAATATGTATGCATGTATGTATGTATGTTCGTATCTACATATTTAGATTCATTCAACCACGCATTCATATAACGCGAATGTATGTATGTGTGTATCTATTAAATTAAATGTATGTAGTACTTATTTCTGCTCTACATAAATACTACGAGTACGTAGTATGCGGGAATATTTCTACAAGTTGTTTGGCAAATGAACCAGCAATAATATCTGAACGCCTGTTCAAATATTCACCACTAAATTTCAACTTAAATTTGTATTGCGCAAATAACATGTACGCTCGTGTATACACACTGTATACGTACACCACACTGAAAGAATTTTCTGCATGAATCCAATGAATTCTGAAATTAATGTAATGAAAATTTACATTAAAATTCAACCAACGTATGTAACGGACTATTTAGTAGCACCCTCTTCAGGATTTGAAGAATTTAGTAATTTGCCAAAATAAAATATCAAAACAGGAATTAAATTTTGCGATAGATAAAAAATTTGGTTCAAAATCACCTCACTTAACTTCTGGAGCAATTTAAATATTTAAAGATCTGGTCACCTTTATATGTAACACACAAAATTGGTTTGGGATTTGTGTCTTTCCTTATAGGAAAGACGTAAGGCAAAATATACACTACAATTACTGCAATGTTTAAACAAACCGCATCCAAAGCAAATCTTGATAAACTCTCCCTTATAATCTTGGTCTTCTTCACAAAAATTTTCGACTTGAGTTGATAACTGTTCGACACAAATTATATAATGGTCCGAGAATGCAATGCTCTCAAAACAAAGCTCTATACCCTAAAATAATTAATAATTTAGATCACTAAAACCCATTAAAATTTTTAGAAATATTACCTCCAAATTTACTTAAAAACAATGTGCTAATTTCTTCTCCTTAATCCAATTGAATAGTTTTATAATTTGTAACTAATTTGAGCGACTATTCGATTCAACAAACTTTTTTCAAATGATGAAAATTTAAATTTTTTCCTGACAATTTAGAAATTTCAAATTCATAGCCAACTCAAAAACCAAGCAAAAATCAAAATAAATAAAATGTAGTATTCTTTCTCAAACTTAAATTTCACTACACCCAACAAAAAAAATTTAGTAATAATTAAAGATAAATAATTTAGATAACAAGACAGTCACCCTCACAAGGATTAATGAAACATGTTACATTAAACCTATATCAATGAAACGTTTCATGAAATCAATGAAAGTTTTGCATTGTCTAAATGAAATATAATTCATTGGAAATATGAATATTTGCCATTAATTCCTTGAAATGTGTCATTAAAATAATGAAGAAATTTCATATTTTTAATGAAATTATTTAATTAGTTTAATAAAACAATTCATAACTTCAATGAATAAATTTTATTATAAATATGATTTAAAATCGTTAGTTTAATAAGGGATTTCATAGGTCCAATGATGCAAAATCATAAATTTTATGAAATAATTTATACATTTAATGAAATAGTTTCATAAATGTAATGAAATAGTTTCATAATTTTAATCAAATAATTTCATAGAATTTATAAAATAATTTCATTACTTTAATGTAATATATTCATTTATTTAAAGATTAAATTCCATTATTTTGGTGAAAAATATTCACTATTTTAATGAATTTAATTTATTCTTATACTAAAATAAAAAAAATCGATTTCTGTTTATTACTTCTCAAAATAAATATATTTTTTTTTTTATTTTAAACATTTAAACTTATTCAATTATATAAAAATTATATTTTACAAATTTAAATACATATCGTCACCTAAAATGCAAAAGGCCGTAACTAACATTTTTATTTTTTTACAAGAGAAGCAAAAAACTCATAAAACAAAAACTATTTAAAATTTAATACCCAAATTTTAGAATCAAGCTTAAAAAACAAAGATGGATTTATATATGAAAAAAAATTATGGAAAAATAGTAGTTTTTAAGTAATTTAGTTACGGCCTTTTGTACTCGTTTTTTTTTTTTGAAACCAGAAAACCGTAACTACAACTACTACGCAACTACTTTAAAGAGCATAACTCTCTCAAAAATGTTGGTATTCAAATAATATTGAACACAAATATATTTCATATGCATACAAACAATACGATACAATTTTATTGTGATCGGTCCATAATTAGTCGTAGCTCCCATATAAGGCCCACTTCCGAAAATCAGTTTAAAGAGCATAACTCTCTCAAAAATGTTGGTATCCAAATAATATTGTTTTTAAACAAACCATTTGTTTTGAAAAAATTATGCAATTAGTTAATTTATTATTTTTTTTAATTTAATTTTAATATTAGTTAATTGCCAACATTTTTCAAATTATCTAGAAGAATTTTTTTTTTGAATTTGTGCTTAAAGCATAAAAATAAATTTCGATAAAGGACCAAACTGATTCACAGGCTTTTGAATATTCTAAATTAAATAAATGAACAATTTTGAAACACATATCTAAAGATCTAAGAAAATTGGAAAATGGTAGAAATGTTTCATCACGATATACAAAAAAACTTTAATTTTTTTTCAAAATATCCAATTGCCAATATAAAAGATTGAATACTATCGCCCATTTTTGTATAAAATCAATATGTTCTTGTAATGCCTGCATGGTACTTCCAATGAAGAAAATAATGTAATACCCATAACACTTTTAGGGCAAATATGTCAGGATCTAAAAAGATATGGAAAATATTATTTTAATTATATGTATTAAAAATAAAATATACAAATTTGCTTTATTTTATTATTTACCTTTTTTTGCATTTTCAATGCTGATGTTGTCTAAAATCCTATTTATGTCATTGCTTTTTGCATTTTTCATCTTTCTAAGGCCATTATATAATTTTATAATTTTCTCACCTCCTTAACTTAAAATGGAATCATGGGATCCATGAAGAAATGCGAAATGTCAATCTATAAAAGTAATCAAACGTATGTATGTTATTTCCGTATTTATCTACAAAAAACTATAGAAATACTTATAGTGGACAACTCACCAATTTAAAGCCGTTTGGGTTCTTATACTGGAGCCAAAGTAGTTGGTACATGCACACCACGTGGACACGAATTCTTCAGCAGAAAGATTGTCATAAAAAAGGCTTTCGGCAATGATCTTTCCACCTTCTTCTGGAACTAAGAAATTAAATATTTTTATATGTTAATAAATATTTTTGGAAAATAGAAAAATTAAAAATACTTACTAAATTTGAATTTTGGTGTTGATTTTGAAGTTGTTGGAAGCTCAAATTCTTGATCAAAACGTTGCTTTGTAGTTTTCTTTAAATTGGAGTACCTTATATATAATTCCAGTTCTGTAGAATTCTTTCTTTTCTGTTGGAAGTATTGATAAAATTTGTTCCTCTAATTTATAACTTATTTGAAGGGACATGTGCTGGTTGTTTTCATCAAAGTAGCGTGCAATAATATTAATGAACAAATTGTTCTGAGATGCCTAAAATATTTTTTGTTGTCGCAAAAAAATCTGCTGCACTTAAAACACTTCATTTCCTAATGGAATATTTAAACACTCTTCTCCTTTCTTAACAATTTTTATTTTTTAATATTTCTATTTCGACTTGAACCTTTTTAAATTTATGGTGTTTGTATTTTATTTGGTAAAATTGTCCACTTTTATTTTTTTCACTATTTTTTTTTTTTTTTTGGTACAGCTACACAAATTCTTTATTTAAAAATTAGCAAGCACCTTCTTCACTGAACTGACTTTAAACAAGTTAGAAAAGTATATTCGGCTTTGCCGAATCTTTAATACCCTCCACCTGCAAATCTATATATATAAAATTCAATGTATGTATGTATGTATGTAACGTATGGACTCCAAAACGGCTGGGCCGATTTTGATGAAATTTTCACAGCATGTTACTGTGACTCTGGAAGGAATAATAGGCTATATGAAGTTTTGATTATACACACGGGAGTGGCACCGCCCATGTAACCCAAATATTTAAAACGCCATATTTTGGGTATTTTTTGACCTACGTCAATGATATGTGGTACATATGGTATTGGCATAATTAGGAATACGTACCAGGAGAAAAGTGGGTGGGACCACGCCCCTTTTTAGGAAAATTAAAAAGCGTAATATAGTCTTAACTACTGGACCGATCGTCATTAAATTTTCACAATAGGATATTCTTACGAAATAATAAATTCTTGACTATGTAAGTGGACAAAAGGGCATGGTCTCGCCTAAAGCATTGCAATAAATACATTAAAATTAAATAAATCAATATTTGTAAATATATAAATACGTTTTATTTTATGACGAGGGGAGGGGGGGTAGCAAAGCACACCGGGTTTAGCTATATACTTTAAAGTTAAAGGTAATAAAAACAAGTTAAGAAACAGAGTATAAAAAAGGATAAGATATAAGAAGAGCCTTTTTTGTTTGAATTTGATCTCAATAACATTATTTACAAAAGATTTATGGGTGGCATAGAAGAAGTGGACCAATTATGGACCGATGGCTTCTAAATCCAGTATCCACTAATGTGATTTCTATGTATTTTAGGATTATATTGGTTGAATTTCATCTCAATAGCGTTATTTGCAAGAGTTGTATGGTTGGTTGTTATGCTCGGAAGGGGACTTAATTCAGGAGCTATTATTGACTGACTACCCGAAATATTGTTCAATTATACAATTATAAAATTGGAATATCAAGACAAAATTCAGCAAAAATAAGTTTTATGCAAAAATCAATCGCCAAACGATTTTTTTTTTTTAGTTCGGTCCATGTTTGACCATATATAAAGTCCACTTCCAAATTTCACTTAAATACGTATAAAACAGATATAAATAATGCTAAACGGCTAAAATTTTACATAAATACTCTTTATAGGCAAATAAATTGTTGTACTAAATTTTATGGTGATCGGCCCAGAAATGGTCATAGCCCCCATACAAAAATCTTCCCGAAATATTGCTTAATGATAAATAAATGCCTATAAAATTGGAATATAAAGACAAAATTCAGCAAAAATAAGTTTTATGCAAAAATCAATCGCCAAACGAATTTTTTTTTAGTTCGGTCCATGTGTGACCATATATAAAGTCCACTTCCAAATTTCACTTAAATACGTATAAAACAGATATAAATAATGCTAAACGGCTAAAATTTTACATAAATACTTTTTATAGGCAAATAAATTGTTGTACTAAATTTTATGGTGATCGGCCCAGAACTGGTCATAGCTCCCATACCAGGACCACATCTGAAAAAGACATTTTTCCCTATATATATATTGTATAAATATCGTTACCGACTCAAAACTTTGTACAGATCATTTACATATATACAGAAATCATTCCACAAAATTTTGTTAATTTCGGTCTATTTTTAACCGTATGCCCCATATAAAGCTCTCTTCCGAAAATCACTTTAATACTCATAAATCTCTTATAAATAAGTGTACCAATCCAAAATTTTACACGGATCATTTACATACATGCCTAAATCAAACTGCTGGATTTTGAGAATATCGGTCCATATTTGACTATATCCCCCACATAAGGTCCACTACCGAAATCCACGTTAATACTAATATATATCTTAAATATACCGTTATTATGTTGAAATTCTACGTGAAATATCCTCATATGCATGAAAATAACTGTTCCAAAATTTAAGAAGATCGGCCCATAATTTGTCATACCTGCCATATAGAACCATTTCCAAAAAACAAATAAATTCGGGTCAAAAAATATTCTTTTCTATTCATGATATATATATATATATATATATATTGTTGGAAAGGTATTTTTAATACCTTTTATTTAATGTATTACAAATTATCAGACACCCAGTAGTTCCCGAGATATAGGCCTATATATTTTCAACTTTACGGGCCCGCCCCTTCGAAAATAGGCGTGACCGCCAACAAATTTTTTTTTTGCTGGCATCTCCTCTAAAAGCCCTATTTGATGAAGTTTTTTTTAAGCAAAATCACTAAAACCGAATTGTACCCCTTTTTTATACTCTGTTTGTTAAATTACACTCAAGATTATTATGAACATCAGACAGACTCTGTAAATTAATTATTTAAATTTTTAATCAATATTTTTTTCATTTCAATATATAAACCTAAAGTTGTTTAAGTAATATTAATAATTATTTCAAAAATGTTACCGAAATCAACATTTTTTCTTTTTTAAAATAATTTTTTTCTTCATAGATACAATGACATTTTTCATTGGAACTATGAAATAACTTAATTTTTAAGTTTTTTCGGTGATCGTTTAATATTTTTAAATTAAAATCAGTAGTTTATACACATTTTATTATAATCTATTGAAATAATGTATAACAATTTAAAAAATGTTCTTTAAATAGAAAAAAATAATTTTCATGATCCAATTAAATTTTTTCTAATCTAATGAAGCAATTTTAATGAAATTTTTCATTATATCTGTGAAAATTTCATTCACGTTGTGAAATATTACGTTGGGTTAATGAAAAAATCTAATGAAATCGATTCATTGGATTTATGAAGCATAATTCTTTCAGTGTACTCACTACGCTCACTGTTTATTTACACTATTGCATATATATATATATGGTGAATTTCACGTCAAAAATAAAAAAAAAAATTTTTTTAAATAAAAAAAAAATATTTTTGAAATAATTGAAGAAATAGCTATCTACAGTCCTTTGAACAATCTTTGCTTGGACCAATAGGTAAAAAGTTCCACTCATTTAAAGAAAACCCTGTATGACCAAAATGTCCAACTTTGACCCCCTCTAACTCCAACACTTCTGGACTAATATGCTGAAAATTTGTCTCTGGCCTACTATCCAAAGTACAAACCTTGGTGCAAATTTCATCCAAATCGGAAGACATCGATTTTTAAAATTGGGTCACTTGACGTGAAATTCACCATATGTAAATACATGCCAGAAAAATACATATGCATATGTAGATACATGTACATTAGGGTGGCCCCAAAATTAAATTGCGGATGTTACCGACTAATATAAAAACTTGATTCATTTTAAGACTACGTTTCTCATTTTTTTGGTGAGCTGGATCAAAGGATAAAAAGGTCCTTTTTAGAGGTTTTTTGATTGTTTTTCACATTTCCCCCAAGGGAACTATATGTAAATTTGGTATCATTTGAAAGGTCTTTAAGAGGCGCATTCAATGGGTTATCAAAAATTAAAAAACAATTTGTTTTAATTCAAAAATTTTGAAAATTTCAGACAAAATTTTAGTGTTTTTTTATTTTTTCATAGAATTTAATTAAATAAATGGCTGAAATTTCTTGATTATAAACTTCATGCAATTTAACCCAAATGGGTTTTTCCGTTTTTTAGCTTATAATATTTACATTTTTATAATACCCATTACATTAACGAATTGAGTTAACAGAGATTGTCAGATAGGGAAGAATTAAGGTTAAAAAAAAATTAAATAGGTTGAATTTTAAAAAACGGGAAAAACCATTTGGGTTAAATTGCATGATGTTTATAATCACGAAATTTTAACTACATATTTATTTAAGTAAATTCTATGAAAAAATAAAAAAAATACTAAAATTTTGTCTGAAATTTTCAAAATTTTTAATTAAAAAAATAGTTTTTTAATTTTTGATAACCCATTGAATGCGCCTCTCAAATACCTTTCATGCATCATATACCTTTCATATGATGCAAAATTTACTTATAGTTCCTTTGGAAGAAAAGTGAAAAAAATCAGAAAACCTCTAAAAAGGACCTTTTTATCCTTTGATCCAGCTCACCAAATATTGACCCCAGGACAAAAAAATTGAGAAACGTAGTGTTAAAATGAATCAAATTTTCATATTAATCGGGAACATCGATACCTTATTTTTTCTCCATACAAACGGGGCCACCCTAATGTACATATGTGTTTTCATAAATGTATACACATAAATACATATTACTCTTAATCCACATTTACCAGCATACTCATTGGCTCCCTATTTATATAAACATATGTATGTACATATATGTATTTCCCAAGATGTAAATAAACTTTATTTACATTATTTAATAAAGTAAGTGCAAAGAATTTGCAAATGCACAAAGAGAAAAAAAGAGCTAACAGGGGTTCCTTTCAAACATGATATTGGCACGTTTAACACTTTTTGCATCTATAAGTTAATACTGCCGTTTTTATCCTCTTATTTCGTCTTTGATTCATTATAAAGATAATATTTGTACACATTTTTTGCAACAATATTTTTTGCAAATATATATGTATGTATATTAGGCCGGGCCAATTTGTATGAAGCCGAAAAAATCGATTAGAGCCGCCCCTAGGATGATTCTATGGACAATTCTAAACAACTTTGGTGAAGGAACCATGGGTCTATCTCGATTTTCGAGTCTCCCACTTTTCAAAAAATTATTTTTTTCCCTATAACATCATATTGATTCGAAATTCAATTTTTTATTCATCGTTATATTATCTTTTTATGTGTATATGGGGGGTTTTTGGGGTCGAGAAATTCATTTTTGATCTTTATTTTTACCTATGAACACCACCAGAGGGCGTTTCATGCATATTTGTAATATTTTTCGTCTATTTTCCGAGAAAAAATGTTCGGTAAAATTGATATTTATTTTATTTTTTTCAACAGAAATTCAACCTAAAAAATAAGAACATGTGTAAAAAAAATTAATTTAGTGGAAGAAAAGCGGATAAGTTATTTTTGAAAGTCTTTCTTGCTTTCAAGTCATTCATTTTTTGAAAAGTGGGAGACTCGAAAATCGAGATAGACCCATGGTTCCTTCACCAAAGTTGCTTAGAATTGTCCATGGTATCATCCTAGGGGGCGGCTCTAATCGACAAAAAATTTGGCCCGCCCTAATGTATATAGTTTTGGGAAGGCTTGTGATGATTCTCATATAAGTGAATCAGATAAATATATAATTAAACAGAATTTAATACAGTTCGTAAAAAGTCTCATTTATGAAATTAGGGCAAAACTTCCAACAAATTTAAGTTGTTAGAAAATATTTTGGCATTTAGAGTAAAAAATGTTTTTTTTTTTTGCAAGCCAGAAAATACTTTAAATGTAATAAAAGAATTTAAATATTATGTTAAAGAAATTGAAGAACTGAAAAATTCTTTAAAAAATTTAAGATTATACCAGTGGAAAAATTTAGATAGAACCAATCAATTCATTGTTTGTCTTAAAATTATTATCATATCCATACTCCAAAGCTGAAGTAGCAAGAGCATTCAGTGCTATGAATTTTTTCAAGAATAAAAGTAGAAACCGTATGACTTTGAATACTGTTAACAGCTTATTTCATATAAAATACGGCTTACAAAGGTGTTTGTAAAAATAAATTCAATTGAAACATATAAAAGGTCAAAATCTATATATGTATATAAAAGTGATTGTGTGTCTGTATGTATGTATGTTTATTATTATTAATTTGGGATCTATAGACGGCTAAACGGCTAAACCGATTTGCTTGAAATTTTCACAGTATATTTTTGTATGCCTGGAAGGAGCTATGGCTACTTTTTTTTTAATTTTAACCCTTTCATGCCCACTTTTTTCTAGGTGGTGTTAAAAATATGAAACCTTGTTTTTCTGTTTATTTTGGGCTCAGATAAGGTATATACCAAGTTTCGGACACCAGGTCCTTCCAGGAAGGAGTCCAGAGGAAGTTGCTTTTAAGCAACAATGGGCATTAGTGGTATAAAAATTTTAAGAGGAACAAATTTTTTATTTGTTTGTTTTTGTTTTTATAACTAAAATCACATTTTCTTTCAGCCATAGTTCCGATAAAACAATTTTATAATTTCGAAATTCTAATATATTTCAGTTTTACGTGACTCTGTTTTTGGAGAAAAATTTTTTACATGCACTTACTTTGGATTCTTGTCCACAACTAAATGCTTGTTAACATATTTTTTGATGTTTTTGCATTTTATTACTTTAAAGTTTAAACGCATAAACAAAAAAAAAATACAATTTACCGTTATTCCTTAAATTGCAAAGGCAAAGAAATATTAGCTTTGAAAGTCAAAGATGCTTATAAGCAACTTTGAGCGTGAAAGGGTTAAGTGGGCGTGGTACCTCCCATACAAAGTTAATTTTAAAAATCAAATACTTAGGAAACTATAATAGCTATAGTACTCAAATTTTGCATGAGCAATTCCATTGTTTGTTTAAATATTTGCGGAAAAAATGGGAGTAGTAGCGACAGGGGGCGTCTGCCACGCCCATATGATGATAATTAAAAAAAAATCAAATTTATGTTATACAATCAGAGATGGGCATAATATATTTTTAGTGCACTAACAATTTCACTACCAATATTTACTTAGTGGTAGTGCTATTAAAATTTCACTACCACTAAATGGTTAGTGGTAGTGAAATTTGAATAGTTGGTATTTCTGTACATACATATGTACATTTGATAGTTTATTATAAAGTAAAGTAAAACAAAGTGTTTTTGGTATTTTTTTTTTTCTTAAATTGCTACTTATATTATATTCTCTGGTAATCACACTTGATTGAAGAAAAGCCTCTAGAAATTATCTTCTGAGTCAAATTCAAATCATTTAAATCGACTTTATATGGAGAATCATTACTCCATATAAATTCGATCATTCCAACTATACTCAAAATAAAATGCATTTACTATGTATTTTGTATTTTCTTGTACAGTAGTTTTGACTTAATTGCCACTCCTTTAGCTGCCAATTTGAGATACCTGCCAAAAACCACAAAATTTCACTCATTTCTTCAATTTCGTATGAAATGTACTTGTTTAAGTGCCAATTTCATACGTGCCAATTTAAGTTAGCTGCCACAAATATTTGGAATTATTATCCCATATTCGTTGATAATTTTTCATTTAATTACCACAAAATTTTTTTCCAACTGTTGCTAACGGAAAAATATTGAAGTTCAGTATCTACCTCCAAATACTACTGCCATACTACAGCCCTTGGATCAAGGTATTATGCATACCTTTAAATCTTACTATAGACAAATTATTGTTAAAAAGCAAATATCTGCTTTGGAGAGAGTAGTTTCTAAAACGGTCATGGTGGCTGGTAATTCCAGGGACTATTTCATCAAAGAATTAAAAAATGTATTTTTTAAGGCTGGATTTAATAAAGCTCCTGAAAGAGACCTTATCATTCAAAATACAGACTTTCTGGAACTGATACCAAATTATTCAGACTATATTAACTGTGACGGCGATATTGATTGTTACGGAGAGTTATCGGATAATGAAATTCTCGAATCTATTAAAGAAACTAGGCACTCCTACTGAGGATGAAGACATTGAAGATGAAGGAGACCCTGAAGAAAATAACGTCTCATTCAAAATTCAATCGACTAAGGAGGCATTAGAAGCTTTGAATGTCCTCCAAAAATATTGTATGCACCACGAGATTGATATAATTCCAAAAACTATTGCGGATCATATCCTAAAAGGGTCTATAAAAGCTTTTAATCAAACTTTAATTACTGAATATTTTTTTTAATGTTACTTTTTAATTACCTGTTCCTTGTTTACTTGTTCCTTTTAATTTATATTATTTTTCCTGAAGTACCTTTATGTTGTTTTATTAATAAATAATAAATGAAAAGAATATTTATATTTTTTTTCAAGTTTTGGTTGTAAAAATAGGATATTGTGCGAATCGCACTTATGGGCCACTTCTATGGCTGGTAAACGAATCAGATAACTGGCAATTTTTGGCAGTTAAAAAAATTTAACTTAAGTGCCATTTTGACTTACCTGCCACAAAATCCGTGCAAAACACGGTGTGGCAGTTAAGTCAAAATTACTGTAATATTTTACATCAAATAAGAATAAAATAGAATGGAATTTTACTCTATTCTCGGGTGTTTGAAAGGGAAGTAAAAAGTGTTCTATGTAAAAATATTAACAAATTCAATACGTACTTTTAACAAAAGCCAGAAGAAAAAATGATTTAGCAATATAATTTTGATGATTAATGAAAGTTAGTTATTAATATGGAATGTATGGAATACTTAAAAAACAGTATGTCTCGCTTTATGAAAACATAGATAAAAACATTTATTAATATTAAATAGTAATTTATTACAATCAGACCATGAAACTAAATTATCTAAATTTGTTTGCAAGTCCAATGCATTTTGGAGTAAAAATTTTCAGTTATTAGAACAAGAAGAAATATCATTAAAAAAAGGGGCTTAAAACACTTCCTTGATGCACACCTGAAATAACAACATAAGGGCTAAACAAATAATCATCGCTATTAACTCGACCAACACGTTCTCATGCAAGTAAGAACTCAACCAGTTCAAACAATTTTAATGAAATCCAATTTTATCTAATTTTTGCTAGCAGGATATTGTGTAAGATTTTTATCAAATGCTTTAGAATAGTTAGTATAAATAGTATCTATGTACTTGAAATGCACTTTCAAAGTAGATATGTAATAATGATTAAAAACTTCTAAATTCGTGGTCTTTGATCGGCCTCATAAAAACCATGTTGTTCCCCAATTATAAAAGGTTTAACAAAAACAGAAAATTTCTTAATTATCGGATGTTCAAAAAGCTTTGATACAGTCGATAATTTAGATATCTACAGAAAGATGACTGCAGCACATTCAGTTACCGTACAATTAATTTTATTAGAAATAAAAACTGAAACCAATATTGTTTTTAATTATTTTTGCAACTACCCCACATGGAAACAGATAATATCAATGAAGTTATTTATTCCTGTGGAAGTACGTTGCCATTATGTATGGAACTCAATTTCTATTGCATGGCCATCACGGGCTTGCTGGCATAGACCATGGACTTGACGTGGCCCCACAGGAAATAGTCTAACGGCGTGAAATCGCACGACCGAGGCGGCCAATCAACTGGACCATTTCGTGAGATAACACGTTCTCCAAACTTGGTTTCCAATGAATGGATTGCGACATTCGCTGTGTGGCGTGTGGCGCCATCCTGTTGGAACCACATGTCCTCCAAGTCCATATCATCCAATTGGGGCCAAAAATATTCTGCTATCATTGAACGGTAGCGATTCCCGTTCACAGTAACGTGCAGCACCAAATCGTATTTTTTTTTTTTTGAGATGCAAAAATGACTCATGGAGTACGTGTGGATTGTTGTCTGACCAATAACGCATATTTTGCTTATTGACGAAGCCATTCACCTAGAAATGAGCCTCATCGTTGAAGATGATTTTTCGATGAAAATCCGAATCATTTTCAAGTTGTTGCTCAGCCACACTACGGGCACTTCTTTGTCTCACTGGCACGGGAACATTTTGTACTGTGCCTTAATGCACTCTTACAATGTGAATATGACACTGAATTTATTTAATAGTAAGTCATAAAATTTTACATTAAGATTACAATTAAATAATATATTCAAATATGTTTGAACATTCTGCCAGGGGCATGGTGTAATTATACACGGTGAGTGCAAATCGGCAACAAATACAAAACAACACAGAAACAACAGGCATTTTGTTTGTGTAAAATAATGTACTACTGTCAAAAACACTTGTAAAAGTATTACTTTTGACATAAGTAAATTGTAAACAAAGTCAGTCAGCTGTGCTACTGCACTCACCTAATAATTACACCATGGCCAGGGGAAAACCAAGCAATAGAATAAAATATATGTATATCATACATACGAGTATACGAGTATGTATATTATGTATTCATAATAATAAAATATGTTCAAGTAATTTGGACATATCGCACACATAGTACAAAAGTGACTTAATTCAAAATTTTCCAAAATTGATTTTTTTTCCATAAATTAATTCCGAGTGCACATCTCTAACTACTGAAAAAATTACTTTCACATCACTATCTTCTTTAACTGGAAAAATACAAATTTGTCTATTTTTATGTTAAGTGTGTTGCATGTGCACGATGAACTTTTTTGTCTCTCCTGAAAATTTTAGGATTTTGATTTGTGCCACTTTTGTATTATGTGTGCGATATATGTATAGTATTTCTAGCATTTCTAAACGGCATACAGTGAGCTATTTGCAGGGTCTAGCCGGTAAAAAATCAAAATCTATTTTTTGTGTTTTAATGATTCAGACATAATAAGAATTGTCCAATTAGATAAAAAAAAGTAGCCATGGGTGTTTTGAACCGTCTAATAGCCATAATTTTGTAGGCCAAAGATAAAGTTTCAAAAACTATTTTTTTTAATTGCTTGCGCATTAAAGACATCTTATTCAAATAATTCTCATTTTTAGTACAAACGCTGCTCTAGAATTTTGGGTGGAACATATTTTGCTTACAAAGATATGCTCGTTTTAATAAAAATAAGAACAATTATCATATCTTTAGAGAAGCGCCTATAAAGTTGTCTCAAATTAGGGGTTTTCTCGATGAAAATTAGCTAATATTTGATATAAGTTAAACCATCTCATTGGTGACATGAAGAGACATAAACTTGAAACTTCGCTCAAACACTCTCTATATTATATTCTTTTAGATCTTGAATGATTTATACTTCGCACGACTTCGCATCAATGTAATATTTCAAGTCAAAGGCAATCCCCCTGTCCCACGATGTCGAACGATAACGTTCGCTTTACTCAATCAAGTTTGTTTATTCCACAATCAAGTTTGTGTCTTAAGTCTTATCTAAGCGAACGTTATTGTAGTGTTAAATTAAATTAAATTGTGTTAAGTTAAATTTTGTATCGATTTAAACTCTTATAAAAGATTTATAGAGGTTAAAGTGATTTTCGAAGGGGATCTTATATGGACCAACCTTATATAAAATGTTATAAAATTAGTTGTCATGATTTCTGTATATATGAAATTTATTTATGTTCTATTTTATTTGGATACTAACATTATTAAGAGATTTATGGTTGTTGAAGTGATTTTGGAAAGTGGGCCTTATATAGGAGCTATGACAATTTATGGAACTATCATCACAAAATTGGGCAAAATGACTTTTATATATGTATGTATACAAACAGGCTTATGTTGAATATGATTTGGATACCAAAATTTTTAAGAGAGTATTGCTCTTTAAAGTGATTTTCAGCAGCGGGCTTTATATGGCGAAAATATACCATGAACCAAATATTATCGAAATGTCTTAAAAATTGCGACCTTTACTCTGCGCACAATGTTTACATGGACAGCCAGCCAGACGGACGGACGGACATCATTAAATCGACATAGAATGATTCTGAGTCGATCGGTATACTTTAAGGTGGGTGTTGGACTAATATTTTTGGGCGTTACAAACATCAGCACAAATCCAAAATAACATCCCCACAATGGTGTTGTAGAGTATAGTTACTGTGTGTACAAAATTTAACATTCCATCTACATATTAAATTGAAACTAATGGTTTGTGCTATCCACTAACTCATTCAAACTTCCAAAGCTGTCTAGTAGAGTTTTAGTTAATGTATTTTTTTCATTGTACAGTTTAAAGAGGACATATGTACTCGTATATAGTGATACTTTAAATGCATGCCACATCTTTAGAAAAGTCGAATATGTTAATTTTAACTAATTAATAATTACACTATATAATAAATATGTAAGTACGTAATTTATATTCAAGTTAACATATGTACATACAGTGCTGATATTCAGCCGGTTCGGACCGGTTCGCTCGAACCGGTTGTTAAAATTTTAAAAATTTTGCGAACCGGTTGTTGCATATTCACCCTTCTCGTGAATAAAAATTCCATATGAAATTTGTTGGGGTGATTATGTTTTTTGTTTTAACGGTTTTATATAATGCGTATTTATCAAGGTGATATAGTCTCGGCAACAAACACAATATTGTTCAGTTGTTCATTGTCCAAACGTACAAACAAATGAATTTTATTTTGGTCATACATTGGATTCTTGGATGATGATGTTTTCGATAGCGTTTTCTTTAATCTTTTGAGAAAAAAATAAAGCAATTTTTTTTGACTTTTATTTTGCAAAATCAAAACTATTTTTTTATTAAACAAAAGTTTATGTTATTTCCTTCAAGAGGCTTGTGGTCTGTTACTGGGATGAGACTTTAAAATTTTCGCTATTTTTATCAAAATTTGGCAAAAATATAATTTTTTTAAGCGAACCGGTTGTTAATTGTTTCGAATATCACCACTGCGTACATATATGTATTAGGGTGGAGCGAAATTTTTTTTCGAATTTTGATTCTCCTGTACTATGAATCGATGTTCTGTGCCCTTAAACATGATGAAAAAAAATTTCAGCTTCCTAGGTCAAGGTCTTGAGGTGGCGCAGAGGACTTTAATTTTTTTGCACCAGACCGTTTTTTTTAATTCATATTTATTAACGCAATCTACAATTTCTTGATATTAAACATTACTTATGTCTTATAAACTAAATATTTATTAAAATAAAACACATTTGATTACATTTGATTAGTTTTTTTAGTTAATTCAAATTAATTCAGTCTTTTATTTGTTAACATAAAATACATTTAATATAAAATAAATAAGTGTTAAAAATAAAATATTACTTATTATCAGCCTTATTGTTGAAAATATTGAGATTTGGTCTCAAACAATGGTATATCTTGTCTGGCCTTAATTCTGGAACGGATAAAACCATCTCTTGCTTCTGATCCACAGACTGAATTTGAAGCTTCAGTGACGAGTTTGACGCACCTTTCCACGGCTTGAGTATGGCAAGGAAAGTTTTCAAATTCAATAATTTTATTTTCCGAACGAATTAACTTTATAATTTCCGCATAAGTATATTTCATTGTCAATGGAGGTTCTGTTACTTTCACATTCGCCCAATCTATCAAATCATAGTAATTTGTCGCATTTACTTGTAGCACAGGAAGACAGAACTCGCGAACTTTCTCTGTGGTAGGTCTTTTTCTGGCTTCTGATACTCTTTGAAGAGCCAATTCCCTTATTTGTGGATCATCATCTTGTAGCATAGCGAGCAAAATATTTTCTGGGTGAGCAAAATATGAATTTCTTTGTATAGTTTTTAAAACGATTATTTTAAGGTCATCTCTTAAATACAAACCTCTTTTCACCATGTTAAAAACATGAACTGGGCCATGTTTACAAGAAGACCTTGACTTTATGTCAAACCATGTAGGCACGTACACATTCATAACGAAAAGCGCCAGTTGTTTTAGACTATTTGATGGATAAGCAATACCAATATATAAACGAAGAATCCTATTAGCACAAGTTAACCATCGAGAGTGTACTAATTTTCCTGGGTCTCTTCTAGCTAAACTTTGTGAAACTAAGCCAGCTGAAATTGCAGAACATATTTCATACAAGTATTTTTGGTCAGTGCTTAATAAATTAATATTAACTTTTGGCAATTCTGTGGAAATTGCTTCAATAGCTACTGGTTTAAGATCAAGGCACTTGTTAAGTTGTTTTCCTATATCGCCGGAAAAACTATTAGGACCTGTAGTGGTTCCATCGTTAATTAAAAACAAATGACGCAGCGGTAATTCATTTGCGTGCAATAAACACACAAACCATTGTAAAGGTCGTTTCAGATGTTTTTCTAATAAAGCAATTACTCCATTTTTATGTCCAGTATTGACAGCCGTTCTATCACATCCGACTGCAACCAAAGATAAATTAAAGTTTTACTTTTCTTCCATGAAGCCAAGGATATTTTTTTGAATATTAACTGCTTTTCCTGAATCTATCGACAAATGACCTATATACTCAGAATTTGGTTCAGATATCAGCGAGATATGTTCTTCTGTAATTGTCTTCCGGTGTGATTCATTTTTGATAGAATTCATAACTAAGGTTTTGTCTTTACGACCGTCAAAATAAATAGCCGTCAGAGGTTTTTTGCAACTAATAGAGTTCAGCTCTTTGCGCATATTTTTTTTTCTCGACATATTTTACTTCGGTCTATTACGCATGATGCATTTTGATGATGCATAGGTCCTATAACGTTTAAATCAAGCAGTGCTGCGTTAGCAATAAAAGCTGCAGATCGATCTGAAACTCCGGTCCTGTCACATGCCAAAGCAAGACTTCGCAACTGTTTACTTTGGCTTTGTGGACCTTCTTTTTGTACTTTTTTTGTTCTTTCATTTAGCCATATATTATCTTCCTCTGATTCTGATGTTGAACAGCTGCTAGAAGACACATGTACTGCTGAAGATGAAGAAGCAGTAATATTAATGTTTTTATGTACAAACTCATCATACTTTCGTTTTCTTACTGCACTGCGTCGTAAAAATTTTGTTGTCACCCGATCCACACAACCAATATACATTTTACGCTCATTTCGTTGATCCTTTAAAAAAATTTCCTCAGCAGCTGGTACTTTAGTAATACACTTACATAAATTTCTGGATATACACTTACACGTTGCGATGTCAAATAACTTTTCTTCGGAATCCTTTGAAAAATGCTGCTTCTTGGCGTCACTGCGCAATTTCTTCATACTCTTGTACTTGTTGTAATACGAAATCAATCTTGCGACAACTTGTTGATGACTTATTGTTGGAATCGATGCCTTCTCCCATATTTGTTCGATATCAGTAGCAATTTGTTCACATATATACTTTACTGAAGGATCTTTTGCATTGTGTAATTTAAGCAAATCGTTTTTTATCCATAGGTAGTATTTAATAATATCACAATAAGTCGGTAACATATTGGCGTTTAATGGAAGTGGTGTTCCAAATACAGGACAATGCAAATCTTTCCGAGTTTTAGGCATTAACTTTCTTACAAAGAAGCTGGAATGAATAACAATGAAGCAATATTTACATAAGGGAATTCCCCAACTTCAAGTATTTATATATAAATTAAAGTGTTGTTAATACTTTTCTACAGTAGTGGAAACCAAAGCATTTAAAATGGTACTAACTTGAAATTTAAAAAGTAGATTTTCTGTTTAAAGAGCAATTAGAAAAATCAATGGAATACTCTCAAATATCACCGGTCATGCGCCACCTCTAAATTTGTTTATAGAATTCTGATTTTTTGCATCAATTAATATTTTTTAAAGGGTCATCTATTAATAAAACAGGAGATTTAAAAATACGAAAAAAAAAAAATTTTCCCCATTTTCACTCCAGCCTAATATGTATATGTATATACCCTTTTTTTGCTTTTGATTTTTGTTTGCCTTTACAGATAATACACTCATATTGACTATGGGATAACAAATATGTAAAAACTACAACAATTACAATAACAAATCGAAACCAACTTTACCACTGACCGACCACAGCAAATGACAAAATAAAACTAATTTCGATGATGTCGAAAACTTCTTTTTTGCATTCTTTTCATTTATTTTATAACGGGGCATGTAATTTTCGGCTGGTGTTGTAAACAACAAACAATCTTCCAAACGTCGTATGGATGATTAAAAGACGACTGCAATGTAAATTGTTATTGTTATCTTCCAATTAACGTCTGGAAGTGAGTAAGACGTAACGCCTTTGACGATGGACGATGAAAGAAACTTCCAATTGCTGGCAGGGTATACATACAACTTACAAACAAACAATTCAAAACTTTGTATGTGAAAGTTTTAACAGGTCGACAGAATTTTAAATTGGACTTCAAATGATACGAATTCAAGATTATTTTGGATGTGCGATTACATACAATATGCATTTACATATATGTATACATATGTATGTTATATATGTACTTAAATATAATACAAACAAAGAAACAAACTGACGCGGTGCGATACACAGATTCATTTGTTTGAAAGGAAAAGAATAAACATACATATATTTATGTTTACATACATATGTATATATGTATGTATTTAGTACTAAATGCCCTACAGTTTCAGAAGGGCATTTACAACTTATAGAACTCATTAGTTCTAGTTCATTTTGCGAAATTAATCAGATTATCGAATCTCATATTGCTTTTTGTTCATTCATTCTTTCATATTCGCAGCATGATAAATAAAAACTCTTTTTCTTCTTTCATTTTCTGAAATTCGTTAATTGCTATTGTATAGAATTTTAAATTTCAACTTTGACTTATTTGCATGGGCATTGCAATTTTTAATAATATTTGAATATATGTACACAGAATACATTTTGAACATTAATAATATTAATTGATTTAATTAATTAATTCAAAATCATAAAATGAAATAAAAGAAATTATTTCAAGAATTCTAAAAATTGCACATATTTTTAATTTAAACAAACTAAACAAATAACCTAACTCTTGCAAAAACAAAATTGTATATGTAAATCGATGTATTGTTGTTGTATCACCCATAAAATTTAGGAGATAGGTAATATTTTTACTCTCATTTGTACCCTTAGTTCTACCCTGAAGTACGCTGAAGTATATCATCAAAAGGATTAGTGGATTTTATGCAAATTTTTCTTAGCAAATTCTTAGAATACTTCGCGCTGCGGATGTTGAAAGGTTTTAACCCTCTAACTGGTAAAACAGAATTAATTTTGTTTATCTGGAATTTTACTAAGGGTAAACAATGGTCAAAAATGACGATTTTCAAAGTTTCAGGTAAAACAAATCAGCCGTTTAGCCGCCAGATAGGTTTTTATTTTGCGCTCCTATAGGGTCGCTTACCAGTTTGAGCGTAAAAATATAGATAGGTAAGAACTATGTAACTATTATTTTTATAGAAAATAAGAAGAAAAAAGTTGAAAATAAACAATAACAAGACTTAATAAGTAATGAAAAGATTAAACACGACGGTGATAGGCGCCGAAACAATTTTTTGCAGTAGTTATGCAGAGATGCAAGGGACACTTTCCACAAAAAATTGTGTTCTGGACGTTTTGCATAACTTGCAAAATCTTTTTTCACTGTTTCCCAGCATTGTTAGCATTGAATCCGTCATAACGAATATCATCTCTTTGGCTTTCTGACCAATCTTCAAATTACATGGTGGTGTTGATGCTAGTGGTGTTGCGGGAGTAGATGGTAGCGATGTTGGTCGGCCAACAAATCGTTTATCTACAAATTTGACAAGACCACTGACAATTTTTTCGCGAAATTCAGGTAACTGCAGCAATTTTTCATTTTGAACCGAATCAGTCGAATCATTTCTCTTTTCAGCGTGAATTAATCGATATAAAATATATGAATTTGTTGCGGCCAACAAATCATCATATTTCATGTTTTGGCCCTTATATTGTAGTGGCCCATAAGTTCTTCCATTAAATCAACTCCACCCATTTGGCTGTTGTATTCACGTATTACTTGTGGACATTCCACTTCGATGAAACGCTTTTGCTCCCGATTAAACCGTGAGGCTTTCGCTGCCTGATGCTCCGGATTTAAGCGCAAGAACGGCAGGACTCCAACATATGTTGAGGCTAACCGGACAGACTTATTGCCTTTCCACAATACTGTAGAAATATCCACACCATATGCAGTACCAACAAATTCAGTAGCATAGCCTCTTTCTTCTCGTTTTATGACAGCATCACTTGGGATTTACATTTTGGAATCCTGTTTACACGAATGGTTCCTCTGGCACGTAAATATACCAATAAAGGTAATGAGGTGTAAAAGTTTTCGAAATATAATATAGTATGATGTTTGAAGTTTGGGATCGTTTGAGATAATCGAACTACAACATTCGAAGTGCTTCCAAGATCCGGTTGACCGGGCAGCACTACATTATCCCCAGCTTCGTTATAAATTTCGAAACGATATGCGCAACCGGTCGAATCGCAAAGAACGAAGAGTTTTACACCCCACTTATGCGGCTTGTTCGGCGTATATTGCCTCAAATGATGCTCCATTTTTCTAGAGCACAATTGCTCGTCTAGACAGAACCGTGCTGTTTTTGGTACACTGTCAAACCGCTCGTTTAGTGCAGAGGCTAGCTTGCGGATTCGAAATAGTGGATCAAATTTATAGCATCCACAAATAAGTCCGTATTATCGCAAGCCTTTCCAAAATACCAAAAAAATTAATAACAATTTATTACAAAAATATTAAATTATGTAAATATTGATAAAGTACATTTGCAAGGTGTTCATCGATTGCTCTTTCATATTCTGGACTTATTTGATGGATTTGTGGATCTAAATCATGGTATTTTATGCTATCGTCGCTGTCATAATCATCTTGATCTGCCTCCTCATCTGTTTTAAAAGAATCCATAATTTCAGCGATTTCTTCCTCAGACAATAAATTTAATTTGTATAATTTTTACGCTCTATTACTAAACAATACAAAAATAATATGAACGGAAAAAAGTACACGTAAACTGGTAAGCGCTCCTATAGGGATGCATTACTTTTACTAACCTGTACGTTGTAAATATCAAGAAAATCACTAAACTATGATTTATATGAACTCAAAATGTTTCCAACACTATGAAAAAAAATTCACAATCACTTTGGTATATTAGAAATATAAATTATATTGAATTAAAAACTCGGTTCACAAAAAATTAATTTCACGGGCTATCAAATAGAAATTCTACATAAAAATGCTTATAAATATCAAACCAAACGTCAGATCGGCTTGGTTGTTGAACTAAAAGCTTTGGTATAGTATTACCATCATCTTTTTGTTCGGGTGAACTTTCATTGATTGCCACCTGTCTCATTAAAGTGAATTTTGTGATGCTTCCCTACAGGGATGCTTACCAGTTAGAGGGTTAAAATAGGGCGTATTTAATAATTATATATCTCTCCGATACGAATTATCCGATTCATATGATTTAGAATAAAGGTGGTGATGAGAATACTTTAACTTCCAAAAACACGTAGATTGTATTTAAGGGTAATGATCGATATTTTTAAAAATATGCTATTTGCTTCAAATGTATTGCGAAAAATAGTATGACAAGTTCTGTTGAATATGGTAAAAATCGACCAATGATTTCTTATAGACCCCATACAATTGTCTTCACGGAATATGACTTTATGTTTCATCAGGTTGAAATTCGAAATAAAAAATCCATATATAAATATATGAAAATTGTCATACCCAATTTCATGACGATTGGCCCATATTTGACCACATATAATCTCCACTAAAAATATATTAAATGCCCATAAATTTCTGATAAACATTAACATTTGACACTAATAATCCATATCGTCGTACCGAATTTCATTACGATCGGCCCATAATAGGTCATAGCTCCCATATTAGAATTGAATAGACAGATTTAGAAGGAAATATTTTATACAAAAGTTTATTGAATATATTAAAGACAACAATTTAATGTGTTTATTGTATGACTACTTGATAACGAGAGAAGAAAAACTAGAAAATGTATAACATAATTTGAAACATAAAATACAAAGGTAAATTATTACTGAAAAACCATTTTTTATATGATATTGATAAACAAACCGATGAAAAACTTCATATAAAAAGAAATCAGCAGAGCTTACGATATCAGCTCCGAAAGTACATATGTACAATATATAAAACAAAAATTATTGCCGCGAAAAATCTTTACATGTAACTTGAAATACGCTAAAAACGTTTAGAAAACTATAAACGCGTTGACGCTAAAAAGCGAGTTGTGGACCTCCAGCTTAAATTCTCAATTATGCAATTCCTGCAACGTCAAACAAATTAAAATATGAAACCATAGTGCAAGGTGAATTTATACTAGGTGACAGCATAGCGCCAGCTGATTATTCATGGTGAAATTGAAAATGTCAAAAAGTTGTTTACAAATAGTCAAAGTTTATATAAAAAAAAAACTTTTTGACAGTGACGAAAGTTTTTACACAAACAAAAATGCTTGTTGTTCTTGCCTTGTTGTAATTGTTGTAGCAATGCTGTCACCTAGTATTTAATTTCACCATGCCATAGTGTAACTATATAAGTTGAGTGCAAATCGGCAACAAATACAACACGATACAGAAACAATAGGCATTTTGTTTGTGTAAAATAGTGTACTACTGAACAAAGTCAGTTAGCTGTGCTACTGCACTCACCTTGTATAATTACACAATGTATGATAGTGGAGAGCCAATGTAAGCGGCATGCGGTCGCGGGCGGCAACAGTATTACCAGTGAAGAAAAGTTTTGTTTTTTTTTGCAAAATTATTCATACAAAAATTTTGAAGTATCGCAATTTACTTTATCTGGCAATGAGGTGAAAATCGAACGCGTGGCAAAGTAGAAGTTTGTTCAACTTTGCCCTTAGCGCCCCCCTTTCACAGATCGTTAATATCAAATATTATCTGAATCCATAGACCTATAACCTTAAAGTTTTTATCCAGTCGACTTTTATCAATTGTCTTTAAAATAAAATAACAGTGACTGCTGTAGCATTAAAGATAATATTTTAATTTATTTTTAAGAAAAACTATATACTAAAAAACTAATTAAAAAATTGGTCAACATGATAGCGCCATCTGCAATATTTTTAATTAAATTAGCAACTGTATATCTTTTCAATACTTACATAATATTTTTTAAACAGTATTAAGGATAATTAGTAACGCGTGGTGCCGCCTTTGCTAGAAACCACTTCAAAAATTCGATTGGGAAATGAATGAATGAAACCCGATTAATTCGGTTGTTGTTTTTTATTGTTTTCCGGACTCGTGCACTTTCCTAGCCAACCATCCCCAGACGTTCTCGATGATATTTAAGTCGGGTGAGTATGGTGGCCATTCAAGCACGTCAACTTTTTGGCTCTGAATTTGATCGGGCTATATGAATTGGATCATTATCGTGCTGAAAATACCACTTTATATTTGAAAATAAGTTTTGAAAGTGGGGAAAAGCCGTTTTAAAAACGCTGTTGTAGTTTTTCGCATTCATACGACATGTTAGAAACTGCAACTCGCAGGTGCCATAGTAGGATATTGCTCCCCACACCATCACACCCCCCCCCCTCGGCTGTGCTGGCGGTCCAAATAATGCTCCTCCTTACGTAGGTCATGAAAATAATAATTATAAATTAAATTTCTTTTCATCTGAAAAGACAACGTAATGCCACTCAGTAGACTACTTCATGTGTGTTCGAGCAAAATTTAACCGCATTTCCTTTCTTAGCAGATTAGAAGCGTCAAGTAGTTTGAAGAAAATATGTATAACGAGTCTTTATTTATTTAAATTTTAAATGTACACAAAGACAATTAAAAAAACGAGTCTTTACCCAGCTAGCATTTTCAATCGTACACGACTCTTTGACGATCGGAGCCGACGATTAAAGTAATCGTGCGCGATGTCGTATTCCAATCGCGCACGTTCAGAGCAACTGAAGTAACTGTGTCAAGACGGCGACTCTTCCTTTCCAATCGTCAACGATGAGCAAAATCCAATTGTCGACGATGAGCAAAGAATACGACGATTGTGGGGTAATATAAAAAAACCCTCGTCCGACAAACATCAAAATCACTCGTGAAAGTATCATTTTGAAGAGCTAAATACGATCGTTGACTGCAAACAATCTTCCAATGCTCGCCAAAATGCGTAAACGACGATTCAGTCGTCGAACAAACGTCAAAATGACTCGCAAAAGCACCGTTTGGAAGCCAAAAATATAAATCTGCTCTAACAATCGTCTGAACGATTAAAAAAAGAGTCGCGAAATGATCGCGCTCGTCAAACAATCATTGAAATGCTAGCTGGGTATTTATTTAAATGTACACAAATACAATTAAAAAAAAGGGTATAATGAACACAATGTCTTTTTGCACACTTATATTACGGTTTAAGAACTTATGGCGTTTTCTTTTCTGGCAAAAATGTTACACGTTTTTCCCATTTCGCATCTTTTTTAATTTTTTTGTGTTCTTTTCTGAAGAAATGTCAACACTGCTAAAGTGTAGTGTGTTCTTTTCTATAAATGTCACACTATAAATTTAAAAAATGGTGCACCTTTCACACTCTGTATTTTTAGAGGGGGAGAATCGCACGATAAAACAGCTGACCAGTGATGCCAACTTTTGGGACTCAAAACGCGTAAACATTTTTGAAAAAAGGGCTAAATGAAAAAAAACACATCCAATTTTCTTTTTTTACGCGTTTTGAGTGACTAAAATCCGGCTAAATCTAGCCCGAAAAGGGCTAAGTTGGAATCGCTGCAGCTGACATTTGATTTGTTTATGAATGTGTATTTGTGTTAAGAAACAAAAAAGATATATACAAAATGGAAAATATTACTACTTTTTTATGTGCTGAAAAAATTTTGGATGACTTGTTGGATTCATCTTCATCATCTGATGATGATAAAATATTTTATATGATTATGGAAAGAAATCCACAACCGCGAGTGAAAGGCTTTGTAAAGAACGTAATTAATGAATACTCTGAAGTTGATGTATGTCAAATTTCATAGGACAATATCTCCTACTTCTTATATATGTAATGTATCTTTTATATAATTTTTATAGTTTAAGAAGAATTTGCGTATTAGTCGGGAAGGTGCCATTGGTATTTTTGATAAATATTCATTATCTTATTTCAAGCGATCTTACCAGGGAGCTATCTGCTTCTTCTTTTTTAACAAAAAAAACAAAAACAGCTGTACACGAAAAAAAAGTGTTACACTGTTGTAATTTTATGTTCTATTCTGACCATTAAAAATGCGACATCTTTAAAATGTGGGGTAAACATTATAAAAATGTACATAATAAAAGTGTAACATTTTATTTCAGAAAAGAAAACACCATTAAAGTTTTCGAACACTTTGTTAGATCAACGCCATCTGTTGATGAACAATATTATTACACTAAGTTTTTTTGATGAAATTTTCAGAGGTTGTCTCGGATTTTTACTCATATCTCCGTTATTTACGTACGGATTTTGCTGATTTTAAATAGCAAACTTCTCGAATGCATGTCTGACAGAATTATTGCAGATTTGGATCCCGAAGATATCTGTAGCTTAATTGCCGTATAACCGATACTAATATGATTTTTGGATTAAAATTTCTGATCCATATCTTTGCCCATAGGAATAAAGCGTTCGCATCTAAGATGGGATCTTGATGAGAGCACTGCAGGCTATACCTCGCTGCATTTTTTTGAGATTTTCTCCAATGCCATCACATGCTCCTTTGCCATGTGCAGTTGGATGAAAATTCCATTCAGCTGGAATTCCAAAATCTTTTTCGTAAGCTTTGAGATTTGCGAAGCTATTCTTGTTTTAAAATGTTGACGAGCTCCATCCGAAACGTAGTATACCTTCTCCACTATAAATTTAGATTTTAGATAATTTAGAATTATCTTCTGGTATTCATAAACTGTAGCGGTATCATGTTTTAAATCATCGGATATGATTTCCATACTTTTGTGTTATATAATTGCTTGGCCATTATTGAAGTGGAATCCTTGTATGGCATCAAGCCCGACCATATAATACCCTACACCCAGTATATGTATAAAACAGTTTTTCAGAAGTGGACGTTATATGGGAGATATACAGCCCAATCATGAATAACAATATTGTGGGAGTTTTTTTTCCCCTTTTCTCATTTTTCCTATTTAAATTCAATGTTAAAAAAATAAAAAGGGAAAAAAACTACCGCGGAATTTTTATTCATGATTGGGCTGATGACCGATTATCCAAAAATTTAGTGTCATGATGTCTGTGAATATAAATATTATGTATGTTAAACTTTTTCTCGATATAAATACTTTTAAAAGATTTATGGAGGTTAAAGTTGCTTACGGGGAGGGCCTTATATGAGAGTTTCGACTAATTATGGACCGACCATTATAATATTAGGTGTCATCATTTATGTATATTATTTGTGTCGAATTTTATTTGATTACCAAAATTCTTAAGAAATTTATAATTAACGAATTAGTGATTTTCGGAAGTGGGCCTTATATGGGAGCTACGACTAATTATGGACCGATCACAATAAAATTGTACCGTATTGTTTGTATACATATGAGATATATTTTTATTAAATATTATTTGGATACGAACATTTTTGAGTGAGTTATGCTCTTTAAAGTGAGTTTCAGAAGTGGGCCTTATATGGCAGTTACGACTAATTATGGATCGATCTGCACAAATTTTGTAGACGTGATTTGGCTTCATTTATCACTCATTTGTGATGAAATTTGTTTGGTTTCTTGCATAATTTAAACATTTATGATCGGTAAACCCAAATTTCGGGAGGACTTTTATATGGGTCCAGGTGAAATAATGGACCGGTTTCCACCAGTTTCAATGCCATCCGCCCTTGGGCCGAAAAAATATCACTTACCAAATTTTATCAAAATATCTTCACCTGTACTCTGCGCACAGGCTTTACATGGACAGTCAACCAGCCAGTCGATTGCTATACTTTAAGGTGGGTGTTGGACCAATATTTCTGGGCGTTACAAACATATGCACAAATCTAATATACCCTCCCCACTATGGTGGTGTAGGGTATAATTACTGTTTTTAAGGTACATCTTTCAGTCTGAATCCAAGATTTAAATTTTATCTTATCAATACATTCTCGATCAAAAGTGTTCATTAAATTCTCCTTAATGAATGTGGTCTCCGGGCAATTTTAATAATCGCTTACGTGGCAAGAAGTACATAAGGACGCACAGTAAATTTAAGGTTATCACGGTAATCGTGCAAATCCTCTGAGGAATCATCTGTCAAATACTTTAATTTGCTTCAACATGTGCTTAACATTGTCATGGTAAATGCAAACGCATACTGTGTGTGTTCCGCTGCTTCCTGCCAAAATGCAATGCTTTGGCCTCAGATGGGTAAATTTTGTAAATCCAATTTTGACGTCCTCGTGTTCAGATTGAAATGTTGCATATAACTCGTTCAGGTTACAGAGAACCATCCAAGGTGAATTTAAATACTAGGTGACAGCGTAGCGCCAGCTGATTATTCATGGTGAAATTGAAAATGTCAAAAAGTTATATAAAAAAAAAACTTTTTGACAGTGACGAAGGTTTTTACATATAGAAAAATGCCTGTTGTTCTTGCCTTGTTGTAATTGTTGTAGCAATGCTGTCACCTAGTATTTAATTTCACCATGGAACCATCCTCTTCTGCATTTGGACTTTATGGCCATCGATTCGAACAGACACCCAGTCTTTCATTCCTGGCATCATTCGACTCATATCATCTCGCTGATAAAATTGAGTTACTGGAGCTTCAGTTTCGCACTCTAAAGTTTTTCTCTTCCTCGCATTTGGAAGTGTGTGAATCCCATGCTCAGGAACCAAGTTTTTAGTAATTCTTGCTTTTCGTTGAGACGTTCCAAACTCGGTCATTATTTTTTAACAACTCAATGACGATGGGACAAGAGTAAGAAGTTGAATTCTTTCAGATCTACTCTGTGACGATTTGTACTTATAGGTTTTACTGAAAAATTAGAACAACCATCATCTTCTGCAGAACTGTCATCATTTTAAGAATTGATTTTGTTCTCATCTGGAATAGCCGGTAATGTGTCCAACTTTCCCATAATTTTCCTGCACGATCCACAAATTATCAAACTTTTTGAAAGCGTTGGGAATTTTTTCAATGAGTTGTCGGAAATATTTCGCATATCTGATGATCTGTGCTTCTTTTTGTTTAAGGTTTTACAACAAAAAGAATTAAACATTTCCTTTTTGGAAGCGGAAGCCATTGTGAGGATTAATTATGTAAGTAATTAATCCAAACTTTAACACTGTTTGTAAAAAACTAATTTCCGAATGTCCTTAGCATGCAAATAAATACTTTTTTAAGATCATTTAGGTAGTACGTTTTTATGAAAGAGTCTAATCCTTTATTAGGGCCTATAATGGCAAAATAACAAAGTACCAATAAGGTTCGTTAACCTTAAACGTAGCATTATAATAAAGTTCCTGTTAACTTCTACCTTTCCACCCACATTTTAAAGTCAAGTGTCATAAAATTTCAGAGAATGGCTTTCCAAATTTGTTTTATAGATACCCCACTCGCATCCCATTAAGTGACCACAAAGCTCTTAAAGGAAAAGAACTAAGCTTTCTTTTAGCAAAAACAAAAAACATCAATAAAAAAAAATATAGTGCATATGGAAAAATTCAAAAACTTTGTTTTTTGAGTTAAAATATTTTATTATAGATATGCCTCTTGTGACCACAAAGCTCTTAAAGGAGATGGTCTAAAGTTTCTTTTGAAGAAAAATAAAAAAAACTCCATTTTGAAAACAAAATGGGGGAAAATGAAAATGATACATGTGCCAAATATTGAAAAGTCTTATTCTTGAGTCTCGCATCCCATTAATACTGCATTTACATCTACGCAAAATCTACTAGATTTCAGTTTAAATCTTCAAGGAAATCTTTGCCGTTTACACTACTGTTTTTTGTCATATTGTGGGATTTCATTTTCATAACAAAAACAGCTGACTAAAAAGGAAGGAAAATTTTTAATTTTTTTGTGGCAAAAAATGAGCTTCACAATGAGTTTTTTGTTTTTAAAAAAGTACACAACAATATACTTACACTTTATTTACTATTTGGTGCTCCATTGCCAATTATCTTTAATAATTATTACGATTTTAAATTTTGCCGCAAAAATTCCAAAAAATACCGCCCTTTGTTTGCTTTTTTTTATTGTCAAAGTGTCAAAATTTAATTGAACAGTGTTGCGTTTTTTTAGTACATTAATAGGAAAATCACGGTTGTATTAGTAAGTAGTGCAAGATTTTGAAAGATTTTGGCGAAATCTACTAGATTTGCTGCATTTTGTTTTGTATGGGAAATCTCATCAAAATCTACCAGATTTGGCTTGAAATCCCGTAAGTAGTAGATTTCGCTTAGGTGTAAATGGCATATAAGCGATTATAAAGGCCTTAAAGGTAATTGTATAAGCTTTCTTTTGAGGAAAAAAAGGGCCCATTTTAAATAAAAAAAATAAAAATTCACGATGGTGAAGGGTATAATAATTAAAAAAAAAATATTTTTCGAATGATTGAAGAAATAGCTATCTAAAGTCCTTTGGACAATTTTTGCTAGGACAAATAGGTGAAAAGTTACACTCATTTTAAAAAACCCCTGTAATAGTACTAACATTGGTGCAAATTTCATCCAAATCGGAAGACATCGATTTTAAAAGTTGGGTCACTTGACACGAAATTGCCCATATACTTTGTTGGTTTGTCTCAGATGAATATTTCCCAGTGTTACATACGGAATGACAAACTTATTATACCCTCATTCACCACTTACATACACAACAACGTAAACTGATAAATTGAGTCCTAACAGAAAAATACTATAAAAACAAAGTGGAGAGTGTGCGAGTACGAATTTATGTTAAAAAAAAATAAAACATAATATTGTAAATATCATATCAACCAATATAATCGATATCCAAAAATCATTTCAAAGGCATCGACTGGTTTGACTTTTACCAGGCCATCATAAAATAATACAAGAATTTTCCATCAGCGCCATCACCTCTTCTACGTGTGTTCATACATTGTACATATTTATTTATGTATGTATGTGCTCATATGTACATATGTGTACGGCCCATAACAGTAAATTCATTCATTCGTCGATTGGTTGGTTTGTTAGTTGGCTCGTTCATTTAGTCAGTCATTGCTGCTTGCCGATAGATAGATAAATAAATGATGGCTCACCAATTTCGATTTAAAGACAAAATACAAGCAGGCGAAACAAACAAAATACATATGTACGTAAACACCAATAACAAAAACAAGTAAGAAAGTATAGGCGGTTAGGCCTGACCATATAATACCCTACACCCAGTATATGTATTAAACAATATTCAGAAATGGGCGCTCTATGGGAGATATGACCTATTATGTAGCGATCATCCAAAAATTTAGTGCCATGACTTCTGTGAATATAAATATTATGTACGTTACACTTTATCTCGATATTATTACTTTTAAAAGAGGGAGAGGGTCTTATATGGGAGTTTCTACTAATTATGAACCGACCATTATAAAATTATGTGTCATCATATCTGTGTATATGAAACTTATTTGTTTGAATTTTATTTTCATACCAACATTTTTAAAAGATTTATGGTTAAAGTGATTTTCGGAAGTGGGCCTTATGTGGGAGCAACTACTAATTATGGACCGATCATCATTAAATTATACAGAATGATTTGTGTATATATAAAACACATTTGCGTTCAATATTATTTGGATGCCGACGTTTTTAAGACAGTTATTCTCTTTCGAGTAATTTTCGGAAGTGATCCTTATATGGGAGCTATGATTAATAATAAACCAATCATCATAAAATTGTACCATATTATTTTTATATACATATATGAAACAAATTTGTATCCAATATTATTTAGATACCAAAATTTTTAAGATGTTACTTGTTTTTATCATAAAAAAAGAAAGTGTGAGGAAAATAGTTAGAATCGGTCCATGATTTTCCATAGCCCCCATACAAATATCTTCCCGAAATATGGCTTAATGATAAATAAATGCCTATAAAATTGGAATATCAATAGAAAATTCAGCAAAATTAAGTATCATGTAAAAAGAAATCGCAAAACGAAATGTTGGTTTGTTCGGTCCATATTTGACCATAGACCCCAGTTAAAGTTAGGGTAGCCAGATTTGAAATACGGAAAAACAGTACATCTTATACAAAAAAACAGTACAATTAAAAAAAACAGTACATTTTATTTTTTAACGAAAACATAAGTCTTTATTCATGTAATAACATTTTTGTAATATTAATTTAATAAGCAACAAAAAAATTGTTAAAAATACTTAAAAATATGAGATCATAACATATATTATAAACGTTTTTAAAGAAGGTACATAGAAAATACAATATTTTTGCTTTGCTTGTAATACAAAGTTTTAAATTTATTAGTTTTTGTAAATCAATCTGTATATGTATTAATTTACATTACAAAAGTGAACTTTAAATTTAAAGTCAACTCAATTTTACTCATTTTTCAATATTTTTTAGTAAGAATAATGCTGTTCCAATTTACATGGTGTAGAAATTTATTATTTAAAAATCAAGAAATATCATTTACTAGCTAAACCCGGTGTGCTTTGCTACCCCCCCCCACGTCATAAAATAAAATAAAACGTATTTATATATTTACAAACATTTATTTATTTAATTTTAATGTACTTATTGCAATGCTTTAGGCGAGACCATGCCCCTTTGTCCACTTACATAGTCAAGAATTTATTATTTCGTAAGAATATCCCGTTGTGAAAATTTAATGACGATCGGTCCAGTAGTTAAGACTATATTACGATGTTATTTTTCCTAAAAAGGGGCGTGGTCCCACTCACTTTTCTCCTGGTACGAATTCCTAATTATGCCAATACCATATGTACCCAATATCACCGACGTACGCCAAAAAATGCCCAAAATATGGTGGGTTAAATTTGTGGGTTATATGGGCGGTGCCACCCCCGTTTGTACAATCAAAACTTCATATAGCCTATTATTCCTTCCAGAGTCACAGTAACATGCTGTAAAAATTTCAGGCAGATTGGTCCAAGGGTTTGGCCTCCTATTAAGCACAAACATACAGACACACATTCATTTATATATATATAGATTAAAAGCAATATAATTTAAGGTGAAATGGGGCGAAAAATGGGGATTTGGTAATAAAAAAATGTATGTAGTTAAAACTTTAGGTAAATACATATTACAAAAAAAGTATTTTGTATAGCAAACATTGTTAGTGGTATAAGTAAGTATCTGATTTAAAAAAAGGGGGCGATGAAGTAGGCGTGGTTCATAGTTATATGGCGACGTTAACAGTATTAAGAGCAATATACTACCAAATAAAAAAAATACGTTGGAATGAACAAATTTGTATAGAGAACAAAAAGTATAAAACTTTAAAAAATTTGGCGTGAAAAGGCGCGTGAAAGGGGCGTGGCTTAAGAAATCTTTATTTTTACCTCGCCTAAAGTATATAATGTGTATACAATTTGAAGTAAATCTGTTAAAAACTATATGGGAGCATTTACATAATTTTTAAAAAGTGGGCGTAAAAATGGGTGTGGTCAAAAAAAATACCCTATTAGTCATACCAAAGTCCCAGTTAAATGCTGAGAAAATTTCAAAAATATCGGTCCAGAGGTTTGGTCTCCAATTAAAATATTTTAAAAAAGTGGGCGTACAAGTGGGCGTGGTAAAAAAAAGTACCCTATTATTCCTTCCAGAGTCACAGTAACATGCTGTGAAAATTTCATCAAAATCGGCTCAGCCGTTTTGGAGTCTATACGTTACATACATACATACATACATACATTGAATTTTATATAACTTAGGTCTGTTTTTATGCGGTTTATTTTTATGCGGATTTGAAGTTATGCGGTTTTAAAATCGACTTTTTTTGCATGTATTATTGTTTTCATTTAGTTTTCATAATTATTTTGTTGGCATCACTACTGCATAGTAATTTTCAAAATTTGAAAGAAAAAGATGAAAATCCAGAAAGTGATTGTGACGAAGACATTATAGCACCACTCAATGTTCAAACGGTTGCAAAAATTCTTCAGACGGCTAATGAGGTACAAAATCAAATCCTTCTGAACGAACCAGATACTGAAAAAGTCTTTAAACTCAATAGATAAATTTGTAACCTTATGTCAGGATATCGCCAACAACACAATCAGTTAAAAAAAAATACAACTCAAAAATTAATGACAAATTATTTTTAAAAAACAGATCAAAATATTCTAAATAAAGATTGTATGCATTATCAAGTAGTGATTCCGATAATATGTAATGTCTTACTTTTAAGTATCAAATTTTAAATTCTATAAATGATTACTTACTTATTTATTTTTTAACTTTTATAAACTGGTTTAACCAGATAAATGTATATAATATTGACTGTTTTCCCCCTGTTTTATGTGATTTTTATAAAAAAAAAATATTGTTTTTGGTTATTTTTTTATCTTGTGACTTTTTTATGCGATTTTGGTCTAATTTTTACACCTAAACTTGAAGTTATGCGGTTTTTCAACGTTTTGGAACGAATCATCCATTTTGTGTGAAAATCAGCTTTTTTTTATGCGGATTTTTTTTATGCGATTTTCTTTGGAACGCATCTACCGCATAAAAAAAGACCTAAGTGTATATAGATTGAAAAAAATCAAAGTAACATTTTATCTTTACCCCCTATAACATGACTACTTTAAAATTAAATGTGCCATCCATGGTGAAATTAAATACTAGGTGACAGCATTGCTACAACAATTACAACAAGGCAAGAACAACAAGCATTTTTCTATATGTAAAAACCTTCGTCACTGTCAAAAAGTTTTTTTTTATATAACTTTTTGACATTTTCAATTTCACCATGAATAATCAGCTGGCGCTACGCTGTCACCTAGTATTTAAATTCAGCTTGGTGTCATCAGCTTTTCGAAAAATGAATTTAAATACGTTGTATAAACAACGATATATTTCTGAAATCCAATTTGTTTTTTTAATATTCTTCATGTTAATCTACAATGTTTAATGGTTAGAAATGCCTTTAGAGCAGACATGTGCAAACTGACACAAACGCATTTCAAATCAGTTTTACGAATTTTGCGCCTGTGTTAAGTTGAACGGAGCAAGCAGAACAAAAGCAGAGAAAACAAAAGTAGTACACTGAGTAAAAAATTAAAATTAAAAAAATTAAACATTAAAACTAAATCTTAAAAAAAAATCAAATATCAACATCTCCAATTGGGCATTATTTTTGCCATTTACAAACATAAAAATTTCTTTATATTCGTCCATGGCAATTAAAATTTTTTTTTTAGTGTAGTGTTTTTTATTACAAATAATTTTGCTTGCAGAGCGATACGGTGTTTCTTTGTCAAATGCAGAATAGCAACCACAGAGTATAACAGAGGGGACAACTTTGGCAGTTCAAAATCGCTACAATCAGCTGACACAGTAGGTATATTAAAAAGAGAAAGAAAATATTTTCTGTTAGTAAATTTGTAATGTGAAAAAGCAAAGCACTATATAAAAGATGAAATTTGTGAACAAAGCAAAATAAACAAAACAATTTTGTGTCAAAGCAAAATCTGTGGCAAAATAAAATCAAACAATTAATTTGTGTTGTGTAAAATTATTTAATTTTCAGTGATTCCTTTAAATATAATTAATTATAATCTGTGCTTTGTATATTTTACGGTTAAGTACGTTGTGTTTTGTATAATCTGCAAAAATAATAATAATAGAAATACATGCACTTACCTTTTCCACCAAAATTGAATTTTATTTGAGTCAGAAATAAAGAAAAATAGTAACATAAAGAAACCGACAAGGCAGTTCTCAAAGAAAGAGACAAGAAAAAACCTACACTATCTTTGCTCTTCTGTCACCTCTGTTATACTCTGTGATAGCAACTGACTTTGAATCGGTAAACAAGCAGCAAGCTTTCGGACATGTTGGTGTGAAAAAACGATCAAGCTACTATCGGTGTGAAAACACGATGACTCAAAAGAGTACTAGCTGCACATCTATGCTTTAGAGCAATGATGTCCATTTCATGAAACAATTGTTGTTGTATTCATTTCATATGGACAAACAAAATTTTTTGGACACCAATGCTTTAGAGCCATTAACACTGATCTCCTAATCAACTTTAAAGTAGATTAAACCCCGATAAATAAATCCTTTTTTTAATAAAGCAATAAACTGAACAAAAAATTTTTTTTTATCAATATTTTTTTAAATTTTAATATAAATAAGCTTTTGACGAAAAAACAGTACAAGTTGTAAAAAATAGTACATTTGCGTACTGTTTTGAGTCTTGTGCATAAAACAGTACATTTGAAAAAAAAACAGTACGCGTACTGCTAAAAACAGTACGTCTGGCACCTCTAGTTAAAGTCCACATCTAAAATTCACTTAAATACGTATAAACCTGGTACAAATATAGTTACCAGTCTAAAATTCAACACAAATAATTTCTATAAATATATAAATTGTTGTACTAAATTTTATGATAGTCGGTCCATAATTGGTCATAGCTTCGATATAAGGACCACATTGAAAAAAGTCATTTATCTTTATATATATCTTATAAATATCGGTATCGACTAAAAAATTTACACATATACACAAAAATCATACTACAGAAACTTGTGAATTTCATTCCATATTTGACCATATTCCCCATATAAAGCCCTTTTCCGAAAATCACTTCAGTACTCATAGATCTCGTGTAAATAACGATACCGCATATAAGGTCCACTGCCGAAATTCACGTTAATGGGATATCCTCATATGCATAAAATTCTCTGTTCCGAAATTTAAGAAGATCGGCCCATGTTTTGTAATTGCTCACATATACATACAACTTCCGAAAAACAAGTTAACCCTCAATAATGTCTAATAAATATCGATGTCGAATCAACATTTTATACAGATCAGAAATTTAAATACAGAAATTATACTAATATCGGTTATACGGCAATTATGCTACTGATTTTATAGCTGTCAGTTCATATTTGCCAATAGCTCCCAAATGAAGTCCACTTCCGAGTATAACAACTAAACATACAAATCTTCTAAATACCATTTTTGAGATCAATATCAATAAACATTAGGAGCCTCGCAAAATTTATAGCATTTTCTGATAGGAGGATTACTTTTGCGCCACCTTGTACTAGATTTTCTAGTTCGTCACGAGATTTTGGCAAAATCTCACAAAATCTTGCAATACAACTCTGAATTGCATACTAAATTACTAAAAAACACAGCACTGAACAAGAAAAATTTGACAGTTCCATAAAAACAAATTTAAACAAGTAAGAGTGCTATATTCGGCTGTACAGAATCTTAAATACCCTCCACCTAAACGTAATAAGAAATACAAAAACTACACTAGAATATTCTTATTCTGTGTTTTCTATTCAGTCTTAATGAAAATTATATTAGTATTTGATATATTGTTTGAAAGACAATTTTACAATTTAATTTTGAAATTTTGTCTAACTTTCACCATTTTTAATTGATTTATTTAGTCCCCTTTTCCACAGGTAAATTTTTATTTGGCAAATTCTGAGTTTGTAGGCGAGAGGGGTGCGAGGAAGAGAAACAAAACTTTGCCTGTTCAGAATTTGCGGTACACGGAAATTCTGCTTTGCTCTGTTCGTTGAAAACAATTTTGTTGACATTTCCTTTTTAACCTATTCGTTTTACTGACACACAGCCGGCTTTTGTTTACAAACATTTTGCTTTAATTTGTGCAAGTGAAATTTAATTTTTAATTTTTGCAATTTATATAATAAAATAAAATGTCTTTCAAGTGGACCCATGAGGAGGTAGAAAAAGTGATTATTATGGTGCAGCAACATGCCTGCATTTATAATGTTCGGTCTAAACAATATCTGGACCGGATTCCATGATTCGCAAATTTGGCAAAGAAAAATTTGCAAGCGAAAATTTCAAAAGAGAAAACAAAAAATTTGCCAAATAAAACTTTGCCTGTGGAAAAGGGGACTTACCAATTCTTACCATAATTTACAGACTTTGTCTGATGTTCATAATAATCTTGAGTGTAATTTAACAAACAGAGTATAAACAAGTAAGAGTGCTATATTCGGCTGTGCCGAATCTTTAATACCCTCCACCTAAACGTAATAAGAAATACAAAAACTACACTGGTTATAGGACTAGAATATCCTAATTCTGTGTTTTCTATTCAGTCTTAGTGCAAATTTTATTAATATTTGATATATTGTTTGAAAGACAATTTTACGACCAACATAATTTATGTTAAATGTTTTGAAATTTTGTCTAATTTTCACCATTTTTAATTGATTTAATTACCAATTCTTACCATAATTTACAGAGTTTGTCTGATGTTCATAATAATCTTGAGTGTAACTTAACAAACAGAGTATAAAAAAGGGGTACAATTCGGTTTTAGTGATTTTGCTTAAAAAAAAAAAAAAAACAAAATCAAATAGGGCTTTTAGAGGAGATACCAGCAAAAAAAAATTTGTTGGCGGTCACGCCTATTTTCGAGGGGGCGGGCCCTTATAGTTGAAAATATATAGGCCTATATCTCGGGAACTACTGGGTGTCTGATAATTTGTAATACATTAAATAAAAGGTATTAAAAATACCTTTCCAACGATATATATCATGAATAGAAAATAATATTTTTTGACCCGAATTTATTTGTTTTTGGAAAAGGTACTATATGGCAGGTATGACAAATTATGGGCCGATCTTCTTAAATTTTGGAACAGTTATTTTCATGCATATGAGGATATTTCACGTAGAATTTCAACATAATAACGGTATATTTAAGATATATATTAGTATTAACGTGGATTTCGGTAGTGGACCTTATGTGGGGGATATAGTCAAATATGGACCGATATTCTCAAAATCCAGCAGTTTGATTTAGGCATGTATGTAAATGATCCGTGTAAAATTTTGGATTGGTACCCTTATTTATAAGAGATTTATGAGTATTAAAGTGATTTTCGGAAGAGGGCTTTATATGGGGCATACGGTTAAAAATAGACCGAAATTAACAAAATTTTGTGGAATGATTTTTGTATATATGTAAATGATCTGTACAAAGTTTTGAATCGGTAACGATATTTATACAATATATATATAGGGAAAAATGTCTTTTTCAGATGTGGTCCTTGTATGGGAGCTATGACCAGTTCTGGGCCGACCACCATAAAATTTAGTACAACAATTTATTTGCCTATAAAGAGTATTTATGTCAAATTTTAGCCGTTTAACATTTTTTATATCTGTTTTATACGTATTTAAGTGAATTTTGGAAGTGGACTTTACATGGGGTCTATGGTCAAACATGGACCGAACTAACAAAAATTTCGTTTTGCGATTTCTTTTTGCACAAAACTTAGTTTTGCTGAATTTTGTCTTGATGTTCCAATTTTATAGGCATTTATGTATAATTGAGCAATATTTCGGGAAGATTTTTGTATGGGGGCTATGACCAATTCTGGGCCGACCACCATAAAATTTAGTACAACAATTTATTTACCTATAAAGAGTATTTATGTCAAATTTTAGCCGTTTAACATTATTTATATCTGTTTTATACGTATTTAAGTGAATTTTGGAAGTGGACTTTATATGGGGTCTATGAGCAAACATGGACCGAACTAAAAAAAAATTTCGGTTTGTGATTTCTTTTTGTATAGAACTTATTTTTGCTGAATTTTGTCTTGATATTCCAATTTTATAGGCATTTATTTATCATTAAGCCATATTTCGGGAATATATATATTTGTATGGGGGCTATGAGAAATCATGGACCGATTGTTACTATTTTCCGCACACTTTCTTCTTTTATAGTACAAACAACGTATACAAAATTTCATGGTATTATCTGCAATATATTTCAAAATATTGCAATAAAGTGGACGAAAAATATAAAATTTTTATGGAGGTGGTCTCACATATTAATAAGGTTAACGGCCTTGGGGTAAACCCGAGCAAAACGGAACTTGTACTTTTCACGACAAAGACCAAGATTCCAAGCTTCAAACTTCCAATGTTGAGAAACTGCGAAATCCCCCTTTCAAACAATGCAAAATATCTAGGCATTATACTGGACTCTAAATTGTCATGGAAGCTAAATACTCAACACAGGGTAAAGAAGGCAACGGTGGCCTATTACACCTGTCGTAAGATGTTTGGTAGGAAATGGGGACTTAGTCCCAGCATAGTTAAATGGATGTATACGGCTATAGTACGTCCAATTCTTACTTACGGATCTCTTGTATGGTGGACTGCAACTAGAAGGAAGTATGTCGTAGACCAACTATACAAAGTTCAGAGATCAGCCTGCATAGGCATAACGGGTGCACTGAGGACTAGTCCTTCAGAGGCACTGAATACTATATTGCACCTTATGCCAATTGACCTTCACATAATGGCCACTTCTGCCTGCAGCGCAGCGAGGCTTCAAGCGTCCGGTTGTTGGAAATCGAGAATATATGGCCACGCGGGGATTCTTGGCCAGTTGCCTTCAAACGTTTTCCAACCATCTGACTACATTACTCCATACACGGATTTTGATAAGATATTCCCTCCAGGAGTGAGTGGAATAGGGGTAATCTCGTGCACAAATACGACACTAGGATATACACAGACGGTTCTAAGATGAGCTGCGGTGTGGGTTCTGGGGTCTTCTGTGACGAACCTGGGGTAGACACCTCGTACCGTCTTCCGAATGAGTGTAGTGTTTTCCAGGCGGAAATTTTTGCAATCATGGCAGCTTGTAATACATTACACGATCATAACATTAGAGGCAATATAGGTATTTTTGTCGACAGTCAGGCGGCACTCCTCTCACTTAATGCCTACACAATTTCATCTTCACTAGTCAGACAATGCAGGAATTCTCTGTCAAGGCTAGGTCGTCTATCTGACATTACCTTGGTCTGGGTGCCTGCGCATAGGAACCACTACGGCAATGAACGGGCAGACGAATTAGCCAGAACGGGATCTGCCTTAGATATCTCCAATGCGGTCTCAGTATCGATTCCACTGGGGACCATCAAAGGTATCATCCTCAGACATTTTCTTGCAAAGGCTGAGTATAGATGGCGAAATTTAGACACATGTAGGATAGCCAAGTTGATGTGGCCATCTTTCAACGAGAAACGTACTATGCAACTGATAACTCGAAATAAGAAGGATATATCAAGATTGCTGGCAGTATTAACGGGACACTGGACGTTAGGCAAGCATGCAAATCGCCTGGGACTCCCTTTTAACAACCATTGTCGTAGCTGTAAGGATAGAGAATTTTTCACCTACTCTGCGAATGCCCAGCCCTGTGTGTCAGGAGACATAAATTCATGGGGAACTACACACTGAACGACCTTGGTGAGGTAGCCGGGTCAAAACTTAATGACCTGCTGAGATATCTCACAGCTACAGGTTGGGTGTAACAAGACACGACTTTTTTGCACACACATATTAGCTACAGTATGTTGTACAAGACATTAAATCTGACGAGTGGTGTGGTCTTTTAAAACGGGGTCCCTTCGACTCTACTTAAGTGTTCGCACGTAGTGAACTACCACGTAAACCAACCAAGGTCTCACATATTGGTTCATAACTCTGGTTGACCTAAACCGATTTTGCTGATTTTAAATAGCAAACTTTTCGAAAGCATTTCTGACAGAATTATTGAAGATTTGGATTCTGAATATATCTTGGGATTTCAAAAAACTGATTTCAACTTCCAGACAGACAGACAGACAGCAGACTGACAGACGGACATGGCTTAATCGGATCCAGAATATATATACTTTATAGGGTCGGAAAATTATATTGTCGAAATTTCACACGGAATGACAAACTTATATATACCCTTCTCATTAAGGTGAAGGGTATAAAAATAATAAAAAGAGCGATACATAAAATAAATTTGCGGCAAACTACACCTTATACTAAATAAATAAATAAGCATTTCTTTGTTTTGTCTGTTTTTGTCATTGACGTTAACTTCGAACACAGCAATTGAAATGGTCGCCGGCTCATTCGAAAATTTTCTATGACCGTTTCTTCTGGCATAATGGCCTCATAAAACGAGCCGTGGCGAGTCTATAATACAAACGTACAGTATGTCAATAATGACTTTACACACTAAATAAAAATTTTAACTTTTTAGTAAAAAAACATAACATTTTATTTCGACAGATGTAATTTATATGCTTTATTATGAATATATATAGTATAAACAGTGTTATGATAGAAAGAAAAGTTTGAATTATATTTAATTAAACAAAAAGATAAAGCAAAAACAAAAAAAATCCATTTTATAAGTGTCAATTAACTCTTCACAACGCACAGTGGCACTTTTGCGAAAAAATAGGGTTTTTCAACTTTTCAATTTTAAAATTTTAATGATTTGGTTTTGTAAAGAAGTATTTGGATAAGAAAAATTCAACAAGGTTTTTTATGAAAAGTGAAATTTTGTAGTTAAAAAAACTAACAGAAGTCAACGGAAATTTATTCAATGAAATTAGATTAAAATTACTGCCCAAATAAAGAACTTTTTTTGTGTGTAAGTTTATAGCTATGGCTTTTGTTTTATTTTTTAGTGAAAATATAGCACTTACTTTTTTATAAAAAAAAAAGAATTATTGAAATTTGAAAAGTAAACTAATTATTATAATTTATCAAAAATTATACTAAAAAATATCAACTTTTCACTTTTTGATGGAAAAAAACTTTATGTGCTGTAATGTAAAAATGAATGAATCGCGTAATCAAAATGCAAATGCGTGCGATTAGAATAAACTAGACTCAATAAAAAAATACATAAGGATCCTGTGTGAATATGCATGGGGAAAAATATATAATGAGATTAATACTACTTTCTTACTGGATTTAAATTTTACCCTAAATTAAATCTGATCTCAATAAATTGTGGTTTTTTATTCCTTCTATGAGTCATAGTTTTAACAGAAGCTAGCTCAATCAGGACGATGGGAGCCATTGATATACTAGCTAACAGTCGGGTGGGGGAGTTCGTGTCCTATTTTACTAACTCTGATACATTTTACATGCTCTATTATAGACTCCCGGTAAAACTAAAAAAACTAATATATTACTGGATTAATATAACTAAACCAAATACAAAAAAAAAACAAGCTCCAAAATTTAGTTATAATTGTAAGAATTTAAATACACAAAATTATAGTTGATCATCTCTGCCTATAAATATACGTCATCCGGATGTCTTTGGATAGGTCTGCCTCAAAACCCTCACCAGCCATAGTTCTACTGGCAAATTAAATTTCATATAACCCCTAATTGGTATTTGAACATTATCTTCCTCACATTTCACAAATAAGAAGACCAAACAAACAAATTTATCCAGTCATATTGAACATTCAGTCTCGTCTCATCGAACTGTTCGGACGTGTTACTTTTAGTGCGGCTGAATTTTCGGTGAAAAAATCGTAATAGGTGAAAAAGTGTAAAAAGTTGAAATTAAATAAAAAAGTGAAAAAAATAACTCGTAATAGGTAAAAATATAAAAAAAAAACATTAAAAATCGCATAAAAATTGTATGAGTGTTCCTCTCAGATGTAATTCTGAGAAAGAGCTTAGCTCGTCTAGAAAAACTAAATGGGTCTCTGAGGAAGAATCCTTAAAAAATCTCTGGAGAATCTTCTCACTACACGGAAAGAATTTTATTTTCTAAAGTAATCAATTTCGTTTCTTAAATCAAGAAAATCCACAATCCAGAAATAATTGCTTGATTTAAACTTATTTCGTTTGTATTCAGTAAAATTTTCTTAAATACAGAAACATTTTCTCATTATCAAAAAATTCACATTTTAGGTATGTGATCAAAAATTTCTTAAAATAAGAAATACAAAAGTAGGTAGTTTTTATTAAAAAAAAGAAGATATTTCTAAGATCAAGCTTCATTTATTTAATACAAGTAAGTTTTTCTTGATTTTGAATTAGAAACGAATTTCTTGCATCAAGAAACAAATGATAGGGATTTTCTTAAATTTTTTAGAAAATACTCAAGAAAACTTGGTTTGATTCAAGTAATTTTTACTAGAATCGACATATCAAGCACATCAATCAAAAGTTTCTTGATTTAAATTAAGTTTTCTTAAAAAAACTAATGCTTCACTTTTTATGTATGTATGTATGTATGTATGTATGTATGTTACTTTTTGTTCTCTTTATTTGTCTCTATTAATATAAGAATGAGCACGAAGATTTTGCTCGCTCCGTCATCATAAGGAATGCTAATAACCTGTATTCAATATACAAACATACATACATAAATACATACAAAAAAAAAACACACGCTGAAACTGAATGTGCATACGTAGTACGTACATACAAATGTTTTTTTTTTTTTGCATATTGACCGTTAGTTTTCTTCTACTTGGTTGCAAGCTGAACAAGTGATTTTATATCATTATTTCAATTTGAAGTTCAAAGCAGTGCGGGTGGCTTTGAATACGTAAAATTTTGTGAATTATATAAAATTATAATAAATAAATTCGTAGGTATAATTAAAAAATTACCATAAGTAAGTGTTTAAATTAAAATATTAATTAAGTGGGCACTTTTAATTTTGCACTGAAAGCTCCACAGTGGTTTTGGAAATAATTCGGTAGCTCGTGAACGATATTAGATATACATACATACATACATATGTATGTATGTACATACATATATTAATGAAATTTTACATAATCAGTACTTATGTCGGTGTTTTTGAGTTGATTTGTATTTACATGAGTTCCCTTGAACTAAAAAAGATAACGCACACATCTAAGTGGACTTTTTCTAGATATTTTGATTTATATACATATATTAGATATATTAATTTTTTTATTTTGTAGGCCCGAGTGGAGCTATTTTGGGGGGCCGCCCACAAACCACCATTCCAGCTACGAACTCAAGTAAACGCAAATCAGGTCAAAACCCTCACCTCAGCACTGACTATGTGAAATTTTATTAATATATCTCTAAGCGTTCAAGCTACGGGATGGATGCAGATTTTAACAATTTAGGTAGTACCTCCAGTTCAAGCGATTTACTTGAAATCGGCAATAACTCCCAGCCTGTCTCAAATACCACGAATTATCCAATTTATGACGCTAAGTTGCAAGCTATTTTAATTGAATGGAATTTAGGAGATACGTACGAAGAATTTAGAAGTAAATGCAAAAAAAACTTATCTCGAAATGTTCTAATCTATTTTAATTCTTATTTAATAGGAAACAAAGTTGATTTCGAGACTCTCCCATATATTATCGAAAAAGATATTGAAAAAATATTTCCGGACAATATAAAAACATTATCTATTGCTCGGTATCATATCCTGACGTGGAATTGAAATGGAAAAAAACTTCGATGTATAGGATCAACAGTTTTCATATAAGTTGCGTTAATCTCCTTAAAATTTTGAAAGATTGGCCTGCCTACCAATCATACTACGGACCTACTCTGGTATTGTTTTTCAAAGTTATTTTTATTTAAAATATTTCAATCTTTTATTTGTAGATTGATATTGATTACGGCAGTGGTTTTGATCACCCGTTTGGTTTATTTGATGGATGGGAAGAAGTCGTCAAAAAAATTAATGTTATTTTTGACCAAAAAACTGTTGACAACATTAATTTGGCTCAACTAAATAGAAATAGTAAGTGTAGTTCTATTCACTTTAAATATAAATTACAATTGAATCAAATATTTTATTTCTCAAGATCCCAACGAAAGAGACATAACCATTGTTGAAGCCCTACATTGCATCCTTCCACCAACCGGAAAAACAAAAGGCAAAGATAAACGAATTTGGAAATATAGTATTTCCGATAGCCAAACTGCACTAATACAACGAGTGGCGTCAGCAACAACTATTGATGAAATTATATCAGCGAGAAAGCTGAAGTATTCAAACTACCCAGATTTAAAATGTCAGGTTTTTATTGTAGTTATTGAATCAGATTAGTATTTATACTGTTTACGATGACATAAAATATAAGTTTGATAGCTTTATTCATGCCTTGTCTAGTGCATACAAAATAACATTCGTATTTGATTTAAAATATCAGGACGAATGCAAATTTGTGTGGCAATTTTTACAGTCTTATTTTTTTAAGAACGAAACTGGTATAGCACCTAATGTTTTTGGTCTGCTAAGTACTTTAGTGTTACCAATTAAATAATTCTTTCTATTTTAATAAGTTTATTTTTTATATATTGTCCATTAAAATGGCCAAGCCCCGCTGTCGTATATGCTTCTCAACGTTTGAAAATATTGATCAATTGTTTTGTCATTATAAGTATATGCATGTAATTAAAAATATTAAATTCTTCAAGTGCGTTCAAGGAAATTGTCCTCAAACGTTTCCTTCATTTTGTGCTTTTAAAAAACATATTAAAAATGTTCACACAGTAAATGAAAAATGTTCCGAAGATAACTTCATTCCAATTGTTAATGAACCCATAGCACATTCAGTTTTTTTTAAATGATATGTCTGATCTACCAGAGACTATTAGTGTAATTCCAAATGATATTGGAATTATATATATGTATATTACTGTCTTTAACAATAACTTAAAACCAAAATATCATTTTCTTGTGCATTATGGCGCAATTATATAACAATCAGGCCCCCTAAAACATCTTTGGTGTATGCGATTCGAATCTAAACATAGGGAAATGAAGAATTACACGAATGTTACTGCTTCCAGAGGGAATTTACCTCTCTCTTTTTTGAATTTATAAATTTTACTGCCGTATTCACAAAAAATAAAGTAGGTTTGAAGTGTGCTTTTAGACAAATTTTTCATACAAAATTTTCTTAAAATACATTTGAAGTCTACTTTAATTTTTTGTGAATACGGCAGTTATTCTTTAATGGGAATAACATAAATTATTATTTTTATAAACTTTCTCTTAATTATTTTTAAATAAACAATTTGTGTTATTATAATTTTAAATTTATTCTGCATTATTTTACGTTTTGTTTTCACATTTAATTCTATATACATATGTATTACTTCATAATAATAATATAATAGAAAATAGTTGTTTTTGTTTCAATAAAAATGAATTAAAAATACACAACCATGGTTTTATCTTTTTTTTTATATTTATATAACTTAAAATTCATTTACTTGAATCGAGTAATAAATTCTTAAGTTTTTCAAGAAACATTTCCTTAAAGCAAGAAACTTTTGATTGAAAATATTGCTTACTTTTTTAGAAAAATTTAAATTTATTTACTTGAATCGAGTAATAAATTCTTAAGTTTTTCAAGAAACATTTCCTTAAAGCAAGAAACTTTTGTTTGTTATAAGAAACTTTTGATTGAAAATATAACGGCATTAGTATTAAAACTTTACTCAATTCAAGAAAAGATTTCTGAACGTAGAAATAAAATCTTTTAATTCGAGAAACGATGGTTTGAATTGAGCAATCTTTTCTTATTATTTTGTAATATAATAAGCAACGAAAGCTTGATTCAAGTAAATTATAGTTCGATTTAAGTAATAACTTTTTGCTTGAATCAAGCCACAATACGTTTAAAATAAGAAATGTTTTTCTTGGACGAGAATCATGCAATATTTTCTTGATTCAAGCCACATTTTCTGGTGATTTAGAAAATAATTCTTTCCGTGTACAAGAGCCGTAGAACGGCGTCGTTCCTGTTCGCCCAATATAGTGATTCCAACAGATAAAAAAACATCATCTTCATCAAATAGTGCAGTCAAACTCAAAAAACAAGTAGGTATGGATAAGTACATAACCGTTCTCAAGCGACAGAGAAGCCCGACATCTGCTCAAATGTCTTCCAACTCAAAAGTTCCTAAGACCGTCAATAGTGGTAAACCAAATGACCAAAACAGATTTTCTCTACTTCAGACGGATGATCCAGAACTTCCTAAGAAGACGTTTAAGCCCCCACCAATTTATCTGAGAGAGCCCACTTCCAGTAAATTGGTACAAAGAATTGTTTCGGTAATAGGTGAAAATATGTTTAGCGTAACATCAATTAAACATGGAAATATCAGCGAAACCAAAATTCAAGTGAAAAAGGAAGATGATTTTCGAAAATTGTCCAACCAGTTGGAGAGGGAGGCTAGGGATTTCTACACCTATCAGCTCAAAAGCGCAAAAGGTCTCCAAGTCGTTCTAAAGGGTATAGACCCATGTGTTGACCCTGCGGAGATAAAGACCGGCTTAATGGACGAAGGGTTCAAAATTAAGAGTGTTGTGAATATTAGAAACCGTGAAAAGATTCCACAGCCTATGTTTAGGGTGGAATTGGAACCTGGAGATGTCGTATTAAAGAAAAACGAGTCCCATCCCATCTACAATCTGATTTACCTTCTGCATCGTAGAATCACCGTGGAAGAACCGCATAAGCGTCAGGGACCCGTCCAGTGTGTTAACTGTCAAGAATTTGGTCACACCAAGGCGTATTGTAAATTGCCGTCAGTTTGTGTTGCGTGTGGGGAGCTACATGCAACTGCTCAATGTGATAAGTCGAAAACTGATTCAAAAATCAAAAAATGCAGTAACTGCGGAGGTAATCATACCGCAAATTATAGAGGTTGTCCAATTTACACTCATTTGAAAGGCATAAGCACCAACAAGACGTCAGTATTACCTGATCATCGTCAACAGCCTATTTTGGCATCGAGTGACAATTTCCCGCAATTGTTACGGTCCACTAGTCATGTAAACGTGCCTAGTTCTAGACAAGTTTCTTACGCTAACGTGGTTAAATCTAATATGTCAGGTTTGGAGCAGGCACCTAAATCCCAATATTTCGAGCCTAATATTAACTCTCTAGAGACTACATTGCAGACTCTTGTCCAAACTATGAACACTTTTACGACCACTATGACATCCATGATGCAGGAAATGCTGAAAATGCAATCCACTATCTTACAAGCCATTTTAAAGAAATGATTTGTTTAAAAATTTGTTTTTGGAATGCGAACGGCCTCCGCCAACATAAAAACGAACTAGAACACTTCCTGATGGATAAGCAGATTGATGTCATGATGATTGCTGAAACTCACTTGACGGCGACAGCGTACTTCAAAATTAATGGCTACGAGTTCTACGATACTAAAGACCCCCGCGGAAGAGCTTGTGGAGGTTCGGCAATTCTTATAAAGAACAGAATAAAGCATTATCTAATGAATAACATAAGTGAGGATTACCTCCAAGCAACAAACATTTGCATTGAATTCTGTCAATACAAATTTGTTTTATCATCGATTTATTCTCCGCCTCGATTTTCAATAAAAGAACACCAATACCATAACTTCTTTAAATCCCTTGGAGCTAGATTTTTAGTTGCTGGTGACTTTAACGCCAAACACACTTTTTGGGGTTCACGTCTGGTGACCCCGAAGGGTCGTGAACTCTTCAACACCATTGCCAAAATGGGATTAGATGTACTCTCAAGCGGGCATCCCACCTACTGGCCGACGGACCGACGGAAGATTCCCGATGTTATAGACTTCGGAGTAGTAAAAAATATCCCTGTAGAATCGATACAAGTGGAGCCTTCATTAGACTTGTCTTCAGATCACTCTCCTTCTATTATTTCAATGCGTTTCCTTCAAGGGAATGGCTCTCCATTTCGGGACATATCTAAAACCAGAGCAAGTTGGATAAAGTATAAAAAGTATTTAAGTTCCCACTGCACGGAAAATGTAGTGTTGAGAACTACCGAGGATATTGATGGGTCGATTGGCAAGTTTACTGAGGACACACGAAGAGCTGTACATCACGCCTCCACATATGACGTTGAGTGCAGACGTGGGACAAACAGAACTTATTTCGCTGAACTCGATCATCTCCTGACAGAAAAAAGAAGAGTTAGAAGAGAGTGACAAATTCATAGGTCTCCTCAACTGAAAGCTAGGCTACGAGAATGCAGAGATATACTAAGATATTTCTTAGAAATCCAAAGAACGGCCTCACTTAGATCTTACTGGGAGGGTCTTGATAGTACCCCACAATTTGACTATTCGTTATGGAAGGTGGCACGAGGTTTAAAAATACCAGTTAGGGGAAAGCCTCCTCTGCGAAATCCGACTGGAGACTGGGTTAAAAATGATTCCGAGAAGGGGACTTTATTTGTTAACCATTTGAGAAATGTGTTTACTATAAACAACTCAAATAAAGCATCTGATTTGCCTCCACTCGTTATTAGACCTCCTGTACCTCTAAGACTTAGCTTTAATGATGTTCAAAGCGCTATTGGTACTCTGAATCTTAAAAAAGCTCCAGGTATGGATAAAATCAGCAACAAAATGCTTGTGGAGTTACCTCGTGTAGCTAGAAGAATCATCCTCTTTATTTTCAATGCTATTTGACGCCTAGAATACTATCCTGCAGATTGGAAGGTATCTATGATTACCATGATTCCTAAGCCAGGGAAGGACCCCACTAAAGTAGAGTCATATAGGCCAATTAGTCTACTGCCGACAATTTCAAAACTGTTTGAAAAATTGCTAATGGCTAAGTTGATTCCAATTCTGAACGACACTGAATGTATCCCAAATCACCAATTCGGGTTCAGAGCTAAACACAGTACCATCGAACAAACACACAGATTGGTAAATGTGATAAGACGGTCGTTTGAAGAGAAAAAATACTGTTCCGCGCTTTTCATTGATGTTTTCCAAGCGTTCGACAAAGTCTGGCAAGAAGGTTTAATGCATAAAATAAAATTAGCTCTGCCTGCGAACACCCACAAACTTATGAAAAGTTATTTATATGGTCGCAAATTTACAATCAAAGAAGGCGATTTTTTAAGCCCCGCTCAGCCAATTGAAGCAGGAGTACCCCAGGGTAGCATACTGGGTCCAACTTTATATTTGATTTATGCATCCCATATGCCGTCAGACCCCATAATACATACTTCAACTTTTGCAGACGATACAGCCTTTATTAGCGTTCATAAGGACCATCAAATAGCATCACAGAATTTGCAGAAATATGTTTATAAACTAGAGAATTGGCTTGAGCTTTGGAAAATTAGGGTTAACGAACAGAAATGTATTCATATAACTTTCACATTGCGAAAAGATACCTGCTCGTTCATCAGAATAAATAATCAAATTATCCCGCAACACAATGAAGTGAAATACCTCGGCATTCACCTCGATCGTCGTTTAACTTGGAAGTCTCATATCGACGCAAAACTTACTCAGATGAGATTAAAAGCAGTGCAACTTAATTGGCTAATCGGCAAAAATTCTACATTGAAGTTGGATGGCAAACTTTTGTTGTACAAAAAAATTCTCGAATCCACAAAGATCTAGGCGTGCCATTAGTAAACGTCGAATTTACAAAATATGCGTCAAAGTACGTCAGCAAACACAGAAAAAATTATTGGCAGTTTTTTTTCAATTAAGGATGTTTTTTGATTTTTTGTCAAAATTCAATTAAGTTCTTAATTCACTCAATTAAAAAACAATACTTTTTTTTAATTAACATTTTAATTGGTTTTAATTAATTAAATTTTTAATTGATTTAATCAACTCTATTGTTTGACTTTGGCAGTTTTGTGAAGTAATGTCAACGAAATGTAAAATAAAAACGCTAAATTAAAATTTCATTTACCCCATAGAACTAAAATCAGTTGCAGGAAAAAATTTGTTAAAAAAATTTACAATTTCATGAATATTTTTATATTAAAAATAAAAATTATTCAATTGTTATATTTCGATAAAAGTGTCTTATACTTTATAAATATTTAAAATTTTATGTATAAAATAATTTGTTATAGAGGTTTTTAAGAATAAAACGACTTTTTGGAATTTAGCGGTTTTTAAAATTCAAAAGTTAGTAACAATGTTCTCGTTGTTTATGAGAATTTTTAATTCTCATTTATCACCGTATGTGTGCATGTGCAAGAATGATAAAATAAAGATTACGCCAACGCGCGTAAAATTTTAAAATGTTCTGCGCATTTAGGCCCTGTGACGTCACACATTCTGTGTTTCTATTGGCTAATTTTTTCTCACTTGTTTTTTTTACTCATGTTTTGCTTGCATTTGCTCACTGCACTCTTCATGTTTATATTTTTTGTTGTTTTGTTTTTGTTTGTTTTTCTTTTTTACACAGATTTTATTTTAGAACTCTCAGAGACTTCAATTGCAAGGTTGCCAACTATCACATAAAACATAAATTTTTCGCAAGAAATTTTAATTCTAACAAATGAAACATTATTGGTAACCCTTAAAATGTCCATACTACGTCACATAACGGGAAATCATATTAATCTTTATTTTATCATTCTTGTGCATGTGTATGTATTAAAAACACATTAGCATAAAAATAAAACAAAAACCTAACAAAAGAATTTTGCATTTTATGTGCAAATATCCTTCGTAAACCGATGTGACTGGTTGTGTAATTGTAGGGTAAGAGCAAAGACTATAAATATATAAAGATGTTGCACTGCCATACATTGTTTTGCCACTGCTAAATTATTGATGGGATTTTGCGAAAATCCCCTTGTGTATGACTAATGAGAGAATTTTACACACATTTGGTATGCTCTTTTCAAACATTCATTCAGTCGTCGTTGAGCAAGCGATGAGAACGCATGCGGATGGTTATCGTCATTTTTTTCCAGAAATTTATTAAGCATTGTTGTTGCTTCTTGTTGGACGAAGCATAGCAAACACACGCGATTCAATTGAACACAAAAATAAAAAACTGTTTTATTTATTTATTTATTTATTTAGGTCAATAGATTTTACATCCTTACTGACTACATATAAATGACAAAACAGTAATATATATATATATAAATAATTAGTTCAACAATTTAGATATAAAGTAATTTTTTTCTTCAGTACGTCGTTACTCTCAGATATGTTCATAAGGTGATAGCATTTATTGAAGTTAACACATGCACGACGAAAAGAATCGTTATTAGCATATACAGAACGGTAGTATTTTAATGCTAAGAGTTCAAAATTGCGGGTTGGTCTAACAGGAACATTGAAGTTTAGTTGACTAAGCAGGAACTCCGAATCAACATCACCACGAATTATGCCCAGAACAAATAAAGCACTCAGCATCAATCGTCGACTATTTAGAGTTGGCAATTTTATCAAAGCAAGTCTACTTTCATACGGTGGCAAGACATAAGAATTCCAACCAAGATCACGGAGACAGAAAATTAAAAATTGCTTTTGTACCGATTCAATACTATTGATATGAATTGAATAACAAGGATCCCAAACAATTGATCCATACTCAAGAATTGGTCGAACAAGAGAAGTATATAAAAGTTTTGTAATATAAGGATCTAAAAATTCCTTAGACCAGCGCTTCATGAATCCAAGTACCCCATAGGCTTTATTTACCATTATAGAGATGTGATCACGAAAATCAAGTCTATGATCCAACAGTATGCCAAGATCCCATATGGTTTGAACTTTATTTAAAATAACAGTATCAATATAGTAAGAAGTCTCAATCGGATTGTGTCTAAAAAATGACATGTGTTTGCATTTCTTAATATTTAACTCCAATAAATTAAATCTGCACCATTGAGAAAAATTGTAAAAGTCGGCACTTAGTAAACTATGTCCATTTGTATCATTAAAAGAGTTAAAAAGTTTAACATCATCAGCATACATCAGTACTTTAGAATGCAAAATAACAGTAGGAAGATCATTGATGAATAACGTGAACAAAATTGGACCCAGGTGGCTACCTTGAGGAACACCAGAATGTACTTGAATAATTTTTGATATAACATTCCCAAATTTGACTTGTTGAGTTCTTTGTGATAGATAAGAGTTTAACCATTTTATAGCTGAGAAACTAAAGCCAATAAGTGATAATTTGTGTAATAGAAGATTGTGGTTAACTTTATCAAACGCCTTACTAAAATCCGTGTATATCACATCAGTTTGCATTTTATTTGTAAAACCTTCATTGACGATAGTAGTGAGTTCCAAAACATTAGTTGTAGTTGAACGGGACTTACGAAACCCATGTTGACATGGTGATAGAAGGGAAGAAATTTGATGATATAAGCAATCTGTAAGAATTTTTTCAAGGAGTTTTGGAATTGCATTAATTTTAGCGATACCTCTGTAGTTAGATACATCATTTTTACTGCCATTCTTGAATAAAGGAATTATATATGATGTTTTCCACACTGATGGCAAATAACACGCTACAACAGATTTGTTAAATAATGCAGTAAGAGGCGCGGACAGTGATGCTGCACAGTTTTTAAGGATACTGCTTGGAATACCATCAGGACCTGGACTAAACGAGTTCTTCAGCGACTTTAAGTTCGAAAGCACAGTATCAATATTTATAAATGGAAAGTAAATCCCACATGAATGAGTCGTAGTATAAGGATATTTTGTTGTGTTAGAATAGGACTTGGTAGAATAAGTTGTTGAAAAGAAGTCAGCAAATATATTGCTTATTGAAACATCGTCATCAGCAGTTAAGGAGCCATACTTCAATTGCTTTGGATAACATGAAGAGCGACGCTTGGAGTTTACGAATTTATAGAAAGATTTGGGGTTTACTCTTATATTGTTTTTAATACGATAAATATAGTTATTGTATGCAAGTTTATTAGTAGTGTTGTATTCAGATCTTGCTATAGCATATTTACGAAAATCAACCAGTGCACCAGTTCTCAAATATTTAGCAAAACATTTATTTTTCTTATTTTTAGCATTTCGTAAGTGTTGATTATTCCATGGCGGCCCATTATTATTGTAGAATTTACTTTTTGGAACTGTGATACTAATGAAATTATGCAAAATATTATAAAAGCTTGATACATTATTATCTAAGTTATCATCAGCAAGTACATAATCCCAATTGACATTAGATAGCAAGCTGTTAAGTACAGTATAGTTAGTGCGAGTAAAACAGTAAGATTGCAATGGTATAACATTTTGTATTCTAGCCATAGATTGTTCATTATCCGGCAATGATAAACCAATTTCAAAAGGAGGATGGTGAAGGTCAACGGGATACGACACAGGCAATGTATCACGAAGACAAAATTCCAGAGGATAATTAACGAAAGCAAGATCAAGAATATTTCCGGATTCATTTGTTATATGGTTTAATTGGAAAAATCCGCATCCATGCAGGGAGTTTAAAAAATCGGACATAATTGTTGGTAGCAAATAATTACAATCAAAGGATTGAACCCATTTTACATTTGGAATATTAAAATCGCCAAGTAGAAGTACTATATCGGATGTGTTTGATTGATTCGAACGAATTTAATAGCGGAAAAATGTTTATTATATATTAAAAGAGATGAGTTAGGTGGTATATAAGAACACGTGACAAATAATTGTCTATGACCAACACGAATTTTAACCGCAATAAACTCAATTTCATCATCAATGTCATCAATTAAAACATTTTCTATAATCTCACATAGCAAAACATTTGGAACATAGAATTTCATTGTTATGAATACATTTTTTATCATTCAGCCAGGTTTTGGTAAATACAATAATGTGGTATGAAAAATCAAAACTGTTTGCAAAAAGATTAGTTAATTTAGTATTGAGACCCCGTACATTTTGGTAAATAATATTAATGAGATTATCTATCGATAGTTGAGTTAGTTTTTTGAAGATGATTGCGGTAGATGAACAATGCCAGATGTTGAAGTATTTTTATACTCGTATTCACGAATAAGAGCATTTGGCGGCCAAAAATCTAGATTCACAATTGTATCAAAGTACTCTTGAGGGACGATTATTTTAAAAGATGCTTTATTTCTTGGTTCAGAATATTTAAATTTGAAAACAATCATATCAATATTGGAGCCAATTTTATCAGTTATATAATGTTTGATGTCATCAGTAGTTGTAAAGGAAGCAAATCGAGCAGCAAATATAGTTTTTTTTGGAGAAATAACTTGAAGAATTGGAGTATTTTTAGACGGTATAGCAACAGGAGTGGGCGGATTTAAGTTAGTTGAAACAGATGAACTTGTTGAATTGTTTGGCGGATTAAGAACTTGTTAAATAGTTTTGTGGTTTGGTGGTTTAAAAACAGGAGCGAGTTGATTTAGATTCATGGGAACAGGTGAACTTGTTGAATTAAGATTTAAAGATAATGGTACATTGTTTATTAAGTCAGATGAGGTACATTGGTACATTGTTTATTAAGTCAGATGGACTTTTTTTGTTTTTTCTAAAAATAACTGTTTTAAAATTGTTTTTTGATATTGATAATTGTTATTTATGGTCCCTGATATTTTTTCTTAAGGTGTTTATATCTAGCTAAAACTCTTTCTTTTTTTCTTATTTTAAGCGTTTGACAATATGTTTGCTGGGGAAATTCTCTCAACAAAACATCTTCATTTTTGAGTACAACTGATATACATACATATGTATGTACATAGGTTATATGGGTAGCCGTTTTCTGAAACAGCTCACTTGGGTCCATTATATTGGTCCCATTGTGATGTACATTGTACATACATATATTGCCGAATCAAAAAACATACAAACTAAAAGAAGTCTTGTTTACACAAAATGTATGTGCAAATAACCTGTGGAAAAATCAATGTTACCGTTTGTGTTATTGTAGGGTAAGAATACGTGTTTTATTGTTGTAGAAATTAAACTATATTGATTCGCACCGAAATAAAAACCTTTATTATATAAATTTTTAGAATTACATATTTAGAGAGAAATAAAACTAGCAAATAATGAAAATAATCACTTAATTATTACATACATTAATTAAATTCAAATTTACTTTGCATTTTAACGAGCCATTTTAACCAAGATCCTTTAAAAAAGTTGTTTTCATATATACATAAGTGCCAAAGGTGGACACTGAAAAAATCCATCGGTTCATGAATGAAGACGCCGATTGTTTTACATCCAACAATGTGCCAATAGAATTAATATCAAGTCGATATTATGTTGGTTACATACATATGTAGCTCAACGAATATCTTGCGTTAAATGTCGTTTAGATTTAATAAACCAGCGCAAATTTTGTCATATCCTTTAGAAATGTGTGTTCATGCAAAAAATTATATAAATGATTCCGAGCAATGCGTCAGTTGCACCAAAAATGCAATTTATTCCTTACGGTTTGATGAGAATAACGACTGTTATAAATACAGAATGAAGATTCTTAATTACTATGTATATTGATAGTTCCAACTAGTAATGTCTGCGTTGAAAGGGTTTTTTCAATAATGAATTGTACAAAAACTCGACTAAGTAATAAAATTCAATATGAGCTTTTAGACGCTCTATTGAGAATAATTAATCTTATGAACGTAAACAAATTATGCTGCAATTCGTTTACACCGACTAATGAAATGATAAAAAAGTTCAACTCAACTATGTATAAAAGTCAAGACTCTAGTAATGAAATCGCTGAGGATGAAATTTACGAACTTTATGATCTCCATTTTTATGTAATTTAAAACTCTCTTTTAAAAAAGTTTTAAAATTTTTTAAATAGTAAAAAATACAAAAACGGATATAAATGTGTATATGTTTTACTAAGATATTGCTTAATAAGTAACAATTAATGAATTAAATAAAAAAATGTAAGAAAAACTAAAAAAAAATATTTTTGGCGATTTTTTTGGTTTTTTCTTAATTTTTGGCGATTTTTGACTTAAAAATTTAACTAGGTTTTTTTGTGTAAACAAAATTTATTTCTTTTAAATAATAAAAAAAATTAAAAACTGAACAAAATCGGATTTTGGCGAATTTTGGCGATTTTTTACATCCGTTTTGGCGACGAAGCTCAAAAAAATCTGACAACCCTGTGCATGTGGATTTTTGCTCTCTTCAGTTCTCTAAGTGTGAACACAAACCAACAACAAATTGTGTTTGTAAAAAATATTGCTTTTTTTGTACGATCTGCATAACAGTAAAATTATTTGCTTGTAATCAGGGGTGCCAGATAATTTTGAAGGAAAATCGGCAACTTTGTCAAAAAAATCGGCATTTATCGGCATTTAGATTTAAAAAATCGGCAAATTATCGGCAAATAAAAAAATACTTGTTATAAATGTATAAAATCAAACATTTTTATTAAAAAAATATATATCAAAACAAAAGAAATCAATTCAGCAATCAACGTATTAATGTTATGTTATACAAAGATAAAATTTTACGTCTGAATTTTCATTATTTTTAATTTTTATTTATACATATGTACATACATATATAGTAAATATATACTTTAATTAATATGAGATAAGTTCAAGTTTTTTAGTTAAATATTTAAGTAAAAATAATGATGAAATGAAAATTGGTTTTAAATTTTTAAGAATACATGCTTGAGTTTGTCAAGTTTAAAATATCTTTCTTAATATCTATATCAAAACAATTTGAATTGTTATATTTTAAAAAATCTTTAGAATAAAGAATACCTTCTAAAGATTCGTTTACAAGGAAACATCGAAATTTAGTTTTATTAAGATTGACCTGACTAAAAATACGTTCAACATTCGCAGAAGAATGTGGAAGTATCATTATTTGTTGAATAATTTTTCTATCAATGGGAAAGCAGATGTTTTATCGCCACGCTTTTGTCCACAAACTGTTTTCCAAAACGTTGGTAAATTAATTTCAAAATCATCAAAAATGTCCTTAAAATTCAAAAATTTTAGCTCTCTAAATTCAGAGTCCAACATTTGTTTTTCATCTTGATCTACAATGTTTGGAAATTCATTTAGAATTTCCATACATGAGTTATATTTTCCTTCCATAATAAATTGAGGATTAATCATATTTAAAGATTTAAAATTGTTATTTTCAAAACTGAAACGTTTTAAATTTTATTCAAAAGCTCTATATAAAAATTTATACAGTTGTTTTTAATTTTTTGAATTTCGCATTTATTAATTTTCGTTTTTTGCATATTTTGCAAATAGTTTTGTTGAAGTATTTAGAGTTGCCAAAATAATCAAAATATACAAAGTAACTAAGTTTTTAGAATTAAGTAAAAAATCGGCATTTTTGGAGCAAAAATCGCGAAATCGGCACATTACTATTTTTAAGGTATAAAAAATTCTTTCGGCGTCATTTCAAATTGTGTGTTAGTTGTCGATGGTTGAAAAATTTTAAAAGTTAAAAAGTGAAAAAAGTGTGTATAATTAAAAATTATTTAAATAAAAAAATTTTTAATTATTAAAAATAACAAAATGGAAATGAAATATTTTTTGTGTGAAAAAAATACAATTCTCCACAAGAATTATTTAAACATATTAAACAATATTATATTGCACCCAACGATACTTATAAATATACATTTAACGACTGTTATCAACAATTCTATCACAAGAATTCTTATAAAAGACATGTGTTCAAACATTTTCAAATCCTAGGAGATAATAATAGTAAAATTGAGAAAGGTCTGGACTGTAGTTTATCATGTATAGAAACTAATGAATCTCATAATAACTTAGAAAGTCATGAAATTGAATGCAACATAAGTAACGAGAATACAAAAATTTTTAATTACGAAAAAGAACTTTGTGCCGTTTATGAGTCTGCTGCAAACTTTATTATAAAATTGCATACGTATAGCAATTTTTCTAAATCAGACGTTAATAATATTAAAAAGAATTTGGAGGATTTAGTATTAACACCAGTTTTAGATTTTCTTAGACAAACTGACAATCCTAACAACCCGATAGATAAAACGATGTCTGAAGTTTTAAACGATGTAAAGTTTCTATTTAACAGTGTATCTTCCGATTTTAAATTGGAAAAAAACTCTGACTCAAAAGGATTTAATTTCTGACATCAAATTGTTTGGTGTCGATAATAATATAAAATCCAAAGCTGTAATTATGCCTCTGGAGTTTCAGTTAAAAAAATTATTTGAGCACGATGATCACCTTGAAGATGTCTTAACTCATATTAATAAAACTGAAAACAGTCCAATATATGTAAATTTTGTTCAAGGAAAGCTCTGGCAGCAAAAAATAATTAAAATAAAATTCTGATCCCATATTTTTTGTATGCTGATGATTTCGGAATAAACAATCCGCTTGGATCAAAAGCAAACAGAAATTCTATATGTAACTTTTATTATAGTTTTCCATGCAAACCAACGAAAAGTTCAAAGTTAGATGAAGTTTTCCTAGCATGCTCAATTAGATCTGCTGATATCAAGCAATATGGAAACAAATGCTATGAACCCCAAATAGAAATTTAAAAAAAATCGAGGTGGAAGGAATTAAACTACAAAGCAAAAATGGCATTAAAAATGTACATTTTATAATGGGTTTATTTTTGGGGGATAATCTCGGCCTTAACATTGCCCTTGGATTTTCAAAATCCTTTTCTGCAACACATTACTGTCGATTTTGTTTAATTAACAAAAAGGAAGCGCAAACACAAACATTCGAAAACTTGTATATTTTGCGAAATAGAAATAATTATAGAGAATCTATACAAAAAGGAACGACAGACAATGGTATAAACACGATCTGCGCTTTTAACGACTTACCATCTTTCCACTGCACAGAAAACTATACAGTTGGCGTAATGCACGATTTATTTGAAGGTGTATGTCATTATGTTTTAACGGAAGCTTTAGTTTATTTTATTAAAACTATGAAGTACTTATCACTCGATACACTTAATAATAGACTCAAAAATTTTAAGTACGACGATCATGACAATGGAAGCGAAAAGGTCAGCATTACAAATAATGAATTGGAAAATCGCAGGTTAAAGACTTCAGCAAAACAAATGATGGCTTTTTGCCAATACTTTTCCATTATATTAGGGGAATTTATCACACATCAAGATTCGGTTTTTACTAAAAGTTTTTGAATTGATTGACGACATTCTTTGTTTCGAAGTTTCAGGGCCTTTAGTTAAACAAATAAAAATGAAAGTTGAAAACTTAAATAAAAACTATCAAATATTATTTAAAAAAAAACTCACGCCCAAATTCCATTTTCTTCTACATTACAGCACAATAATAAAGCAATGTGGTCCTTTGAGACAGTTATGGAGTTTTAAATTTGAAGCAAAACACAAAGAATTTAAGATATACTCTCACGTTATAACATCTAGAAAAAATATCGCAAAGAGTTTTTCTTTCTAGCAACAAATGTCGTTTATTAACTGCTTACGTCAGCAAAATTCTCAGGAAGATTTCACATGTACAAAAGAGTTTTGTGATTTTGAAGTTAAAAAAAAGATTAGCAATAAACTACAAATTCCAATGGAAACATTTTCCAGTTTACTAATGACTTTGAGCTATATAAAATTTTTCTTATACTTAAAACGAAATCAAATGAACTTATTTTATGTTGCAAACAAATATTAACCGAATTTAATATTCACTATTCCGCATTTGAATGTGGAATTACTTATCACACATATACATTCATTAATATTTTAGATCTCGCGGGTCCACCAATTGGTATCGTACAAACTTCGCAAGAAAAACCACTTTTAAAATTAAAAGAATATTACAAAAATATTTAATAATAATGAAAAATACTGCAATATTTGTTTTCTTTTTTAATACGTAGACCAAAAAATTACACCAGAAGTACTTAAAATTTTAACACCTCTTCACGTAGCTAGAATTTTCTGCGATTTGCCAGTTGGAGATCAGGCAATTTTTGAAAACAAATTAATGAACTGGAAAAAGTCTTTTAAAGATGATTGTACTGATGTTGATTTTGTGGCGTCTTCAACAGCTACAAGAAATAAAATTTCTGTAAGAGAAGTTCTTAATACAACACTTATGGCCGAATTCACAGTCTTTAGTTAGCTAATGACAAAGGCTTAACTGATGATTCTTTATTCGCAATGCTTAGTTTGCCATAAGAATAACAAGTATTAGTTAAAGAACAGTTAGTATATTAGTTTACCAATGGTTAACTAATGACTGAGAATTCGGCCATTAATGGTAAATCAATACAAGCTTTTTACAATAATAATGGCAAATTATACGAAGAGCAGCGAAATCTTTTGATCACCACAATTACGAAGTATGTTGAAGCTAATGGTATTAATTATACGCTTTCGGACTGTACAGAATTGGAAAAAGAAATTTGTTCTATATTTCCATCTGAAGAAATAGTAAGAATAATGCACTTAATAAAAGTATTCAAAGTACACAATTAATATTTTATAATTTTAGGAATTTTACAGAACAGGAAAAAGGGGAAAAACTTTACAACAAACTAGCAAATCAGAAAAAAATTGCAAAAGGTGCCTTTAAATGCGGAACTCCCATATCTGGTGGAATTGAAACTGGTATGTATTTATTATTTTTTGAAATTCAAAATTTAATAGGCAATTTTTAAACGAAACTAAAATCTTTTTCTCTTCTTAAAATTTGAGGAAAATTATGATATCACTGTAATGTGCCTAAGAGACGAAAGGACGACTGCGGAGGATTTTGATATATACTGGAGACAATGTGCACCAATGAGATTTCAACAACTTAAAAATGCTAAAAATACCTCGGAAATATTTCAGTTGTGGCCGGAGTATAAAAAACCATCTGCTTGGCAACTGGTAAATATCATTTATTTTTATTAATGTTTTAAAACAAAACCTATATTTATAAACATTTTTTATAAATAGATCGACATTGACTTCAAGCTTAAATTTCCGGAAGCAAAGAACTTATTTGAGCTGAGCGTTGGTCCCAACTAGGCGATAAAATTTTACATTTACTCAGACAAAAAGTAGCTTCTGCCTTTGTGTCGCAAAAATTATTGGAGCTAGATGCTCACAATGAAGGTAAATAGACATATACATTTGTATATGTATACATACATATTTAAATCACCAAAAGAATAATATTAATAATTGATATTCATTAAACATTGTCTTTATATTATTACAGAATAGAAGCATTTTACAACTTTGTGGTACCTTCACTATTTTGCCCCTATTGCCGTTTTCAACTCAACTAAGTTTGGTCGTCTGTCAGTCAACCCGACTTTAACTTAAACCTCTTTTTTTTTTGGTATTGTGTAACACAACGATTTTTAGTTGTAATTGTTATGGCGTTGCCGACATGAAATATCGATTTCATGTTGGCAACACCATGCATTTTATTTGTAAAGTGAAGAAAAAAACGCAAAGAAATCAAGTTTTTATAAAATAAAAAGAATGGATTTAAGTGTGGATTTATTTTTTGAAGACGAAAATCATGACGCTAATACAAATGTTCTACGTATACGTAGAAAAATACGCGATGATTCCAATCCCCTTGAACTACCCAGTGCGAAGTAAGAAATTTCTAAAATAAGTAACAAATATGTTTGTATAATAAGTATTATTTTTCATAGAGGCAATTTTCTTTTGCTTAATTTGTAAAAGCTGCTTGTTTATTTCATAATTTTTATAACTGTTTTTCTCCAAATCCTTAATACTTTTTTAAAGTTTAGCTTGTGTCTCGCATTGTTTTCTCAGAAGTTCCAGACGCTCTTGTTCTGGTGATTTTTTTCTTTTCTTGGCTGGTGTATTTATTATCTCAGTTTTATTTGTAACGATATGTTCCATGTCGAGATTTTAAGGAGTTTCTAAAGCCTGACTTGTTGACGGACAAACGTTTTCAACGCCGAAAGTGTGTCCAGATGGTGCTACTTCGTCATTTAGTGATAACAGCTGGGACACGCAATCCTCAAGTACATTAAGCGGAATTTCTTGTGAAGGACCACCACCTTCTGCTTGTTGGTTTTGTTTATTATTAGCAAGTTTTTTTTTAATACTTGCTTTGTAATGAATCCAAACCTATATGAAGTAAAAATTCTAATAAAATGTCTGTTTACAATAATTAAGATGTCATATACTTACGTTGCCATTCGAAGGATGTTCTTGTAGGTGGGCCCAAGCTATTCAATTCTATTGTAAATCCTTACCAAGCTTCCTTACACTGAGTTTTAGTCATATCAAATTTTTGCTTTCCTTTAGCAATTTCTGGATTTTTTTCCATCAGCTGCACAACTCGCTCAAATTGGGCTTTGGTTGTTATTTTGACTGTCCTGCGTATGTGTATTAATCATTTTATTAATTATATTAAGATCAAAAAACACCTATACTTACGATTTTTCCATTTTTTATCTTTTTTGTATTATTTTTTTAAAAGAAATGTATTAAAAATTTTATTTAAATCTATAACCGACAAAGACTCAACTGCTAATAAGCAGTTGTGTATATTTATCTTTTTTGTCAACCAAACTCATCCAAAATGGTGAACCGCAATACTATTAAACACAACCAAAAAATCAGCCGCACAACCAAAAAGTCAACTACATTTAAGTTGTGAATGGCAATACCGATTTATGAAAGACGACCAAATTATTAAAAAAGTTGTGAACCGCAATAGGGGCATTTATTTCCACCAAATCAAAAAATGAATACCGAACCAAGTGGCAGCAAAATAAGAAAAAAAATTTCTATAGCCGATTCCCAACATGGCTTTGCTATTGTTGCAGATACCAGCGAAGAATTAGATATGAAAATTAAATTGCTGCAACTTCAAAGCCGCAACAGTCAGCCAAACCTGTTAATAGTTGGCCAGCTTCCTAACATACAATTAATAAGCATTTATTTCGACAACTTCAGATATAAATTTTGTAATGTGTTAAATGCCTTTGATATTATTTTTAAACTTTTTTTGTATTTAATCTTGAATATCCTGAAGAATCCGAGTTATTTTATAATTTCATGCAAAGTTGTATGTACGAAATACCTTTATCAAAAAAATCGTCAAAAATTTGTACTATTAAACATGAATTATTTACATAAAAAGAAAAAAATAGAATTATTATTATACATACATTTTAAAAAAAGCAAACTATTTTTAAGTTAATTATATGTGTATGTATTTTTATGACATTTTTTTACATGTTTTGTACATATTTATATATTAAACTAGCTGACCGCCCCGGCTTCGCTCGGTATTTACTATTGATTTGTATTTCATAGAATAAGATGTATTCACAACCTGCCTGCTCTTATTTATTTGCAAATTTGTACAGCATACTTTAGGGGACTTTTTTTTCAAATGTTGAATTTTTTCAGGAAAAAAATCATAACTGGAGAATGGCTAGACCGATCATCACTCCTCCCTGTACCTTCCCTAAAAATTTTATGGCAATCGGTCGAGCCGTTCTCGAGTTATGGAGTGACAATCAAAATGTACACTTATTTTTATATATATAGATTACAAATTATCTATTGTATAAATAAATCAAAAAAATATATACATGTATTAAAATTTTTATTATTAGACATACATTTTAAAAAAGCAAAATATTTTTAAGTTAATTATATGTACATATGTATATGACATTTTTTAATATATCAGATCTCAGAATTATATTATAAATTACAAATTATCTATTGTATAAATAAAAGTAAATGTAGTTAAATTATTTTGGTTTTTATTTGGTAGACTGGGTGGAATATTTTCGATTATTTTTTAATTGAATTTTAATAAAAATTCAGTTAAAATTATGATTCATATAATCATCAATTTAGTTGAAATAAATTAAAAATTTTATTATTACTTTGATTCATTCAATCATCTACTGCATTGATTTATTTTATTTATTTAATTATTACTAATTTTTCAAGCTTAAGGTCTTTTTTTATATATAAAAACGTTTGAACATTTATTTAAATCCAATATTTCGGCACTTCCTTGAGTGCCTTCGTCAGGGTTTTTTTTCTTCCTATTTTTACAAATTTTTAACATTTTAATTTTTAATTTGTTAAAAATTTTTAAAAATAGGAAGAAAAATTTGTTAAAAATTTGTAAAAATAGGAAGAAAAAAACCCTGACGAAGGCACTCAAGGAAGTGCCGAAATATTGGATTTAAATAAATGTTAAAAAGTTTTTATATATAAAAAAAGACCTTAAGCTTGAAAAATTAGTAATAATTAAATTAATAAAGGTCGAATAAAAATACATATTTTATTTATTTATTGAATTTTTTCATTTCCTGTACAACAAGACTAAGTCTTATATTTATAGTACAGGAACGCATTACGTTATAAACAATTTTATCATGAGCATAAACAAATTAGTTACAGAAAAACCTATATTGATAACATCTTACGTGAAAAAGTTATATAAAAAATTTCTGAAACTATTAGCATTACTATTTATTTGTTGATTTCGTGGAAGATTGTTCCAAAGACGAGCGGCATGTACATAAAAGTGCCATTCAGATACTAGGTATTGATGTCGAGGTATTATAATATTTCGATTTCGAGACGATTGGAAGAAACGTATTTTTTCAAATATATATTTGGGGGTTTGAGTATTTATTATTTTGTGCAAGAATACAAGAATACGAATTTTTTAGAGGCTATCAAGTGAAACTCCGTAAAGTTTATTGGAAACAGCAGAAACATGATCAAACCTTCTCAATCCATACACATATCTTATTATGTTGTTAAACAATATATTAAGCTTACTTTTACTATTTGAATCACAGCTTCCAAACAACTCGCACCCATAAATTAGGGAAGGAATCAGATACGTCTTGGCTAGTAAGGTTCTTATTCTTATTGGTGTAAAATATTGTGTAGCCCAGAGAGCTCGTAACTTTATGTATGTTTGACCAACCAGTGAGTTTATATGATCAGTCCATGTCAGATTGCTGTTGAAGATTATACCGAGATTTTTCGCTGAATTAACAATTTCAATTTTTTCGCCATTTAAAACAATATCTTCAGAAATGTAACGATTTAAGCTCCTTTTACATATCACAATGCATTTAGATTTGTGTGGATTCAAACAGAGTCCATTTGCATAAGCCCAGAGGTAAATTTTGTTTAAATCCTCATTTAGATATGATATTCCTGAAGCTATATTTTGAACAGAGCTACTTAGAGTAAGTTGCACGTCATCTGCGTATAAATGGATGTTGCATTTAGAGAGTTGGTTTGGCAAATCATTTATTTTTAATGAAAATAAGAGTGGTCCTAAAATAGAGCCTTGAGGTACTCCTCTATTAAGGGATACGCTATCTGACCATGTATTGTTCACAAACACCGATTGTGTGCGGTTCGTAAGATACGAATATATAAGTTTAGTAGAAGTGTCGCTAAACCGAAAAAAGTGATACAGTTTTTTAATGAGTATGTCATGGTCTACCGTATCGAACGCCTTAGAATGGTCTAGAAGTACTAAAAAATTCATACTACCTTCATCTAATCCTTGATGTATATTTTCGCTAACCTCCACAAGAGCCGTAACGCAGCTGTGATTCTGACGAAACCCCGATTGCGTGCTGGAAAGTAAACTATGAGTATCAATATATTCCATCATTTGTTTACGCAAGAGCTTCTCTAAAACCTTCGATAGAAAACACAAGATAGCTATCGGTCTATATTCTCCATTCGATTTAGGTAATGGTATAATTTTTGCGTGTTTCCAGTTTAACGGATACGTACTTGACATTATAATAGTATTAAATAGTAATCTTATAAACTTCGGGTGTATGTCGTCAATTCCTACTGCATTTGATTTTATCAAAGAGCTTGTTGAAATAACGTCATATTGAGTAACGCACGAAAATTGGAAATGTTCACTAATTATTCCAGTATTTGTATTTGGCGAGCTTGAGGAAAAATTAAAAAAAGTGGGATTTGCCTGTACTACAGGGGGGTTATTATGTATTTCTATTCGAATCGAAAAGGCTTTCGAAAAGAATTTCCGAATCGAAAGGAAAATCGTATTATGTAGTACGTTCGAAAAGCTAGCAGAGTTGTGTTTGCAATTTTAAGGGAAATTTTAAGTAATGCCAGTTTTTTATATGTTAAAACTTGGCAGCACTTTGCATTGTTTTATACAAACGTCAAATTTGTTTAAAATAAAAGTTCAAATTGCAAATTAAAAGATTTAAATAACTAAAATGGATAGTGTTTTGTTGTGGGAAAGTGATGAAGATGATTTGTTCCAGAGAGAGTTCAAAGAAAGTTTATAAATCTCAGTGAAAATTCGTGAGTAATATATTTTTATAAATGATTCGTACATATTTATTTTATTTTATTTTATTTATTTATTTATTTGAATTTCTAATACAACAAGATACAATATCTTATAAATTACAGTATTAGAATCAGACAAGTTAAACAGTATATTGCAAATCAATAACTTAATTCTACTTAAAACTAAATTAAATTAAATTACAAATTTGAGAATCAAAAGGCTTTGAACAATATTAAAATCATAGAAAACAATATAAAACATATGCTTGAATTAACGCAAAAATATTTCTTAGATTTTGTACAATATACAAAGTGACAGTTTGGAAACTGAAAAGGATGAATCTTTATCTTTACCTAACAGCAATGCAGAAAGTAATTTAGAGACAAATTTACTAAATATAGCAAAAAGTATTCGAAATGAAATAAAAAATGAAGGGTATAATAATATGATAAGAAACTGAATAAAATAATTAAATCACAACTTAAATCAAATATGAATGTAAATAAAACTATTTTTTTGAAACGTGAATAAAAACTTTAATTCATTGGAGCTACTTAATATTTATATTTGTACATTTGTATTACATACATATACATATTAAAACATAAAAAGAAAAATAATTCATAACAGTATATTAAAAAATAAACAAACAAACATAACACAAAATAAAAGTAATGTAAAAAAATTAAAAGGCAAGAAGGGAAAACTCAATATTTACATTAATTAAATTTTATTTTTCTCTATTTCAAACGTTCCTCCCGTGCATTTTTTCCATTTCATTTTTCTTGAAAAATTCAAACTTCTCATTTTTTAATCTGTACATGCGTTCCATTGTATCACTGCTCCGTTTTAAATATTTATTGGTCGTTGAAATATTTTTATTTATTTTGTCTAATTCTGTTAATATTATTTTTTTGGTTTTCATCACAGTTTTTTAAAAGTTCTATAGAATTTTCATGATATTTAGTTTGATTGTTTACTTGTTTTTCTAATAATGCTTATTGGTTAAACTACCACGGGTATATCGATGTGGAGTATATGGTGTATTTATGGTTGTCTCACTATTGTTTAATTCAAAGTTATTGCAAGGTATTGTAATTTGTTGCGGCGAGACTTTACCTTTATGTGTTGCTTATAATCCGCCCTTACCTTGGAATTCATGTGAAAAAAGGTTATATTGTAAGTTAAAGTATTCATATTTATTTTATTTTGTATATATGTATGTGCACTTTTCTACCTCATGTGAAGGTGGACCTGCAGCATTCAAATCTTGCAATAGTATCTGCCATAACTCCCTGCATTTGCTTTTGGCATTAGAAACATTGAGGTGTCCTTTCGCCAAATCTGCATGCAATGTCATGAATTCCACCATTATTTCATATTGCCTTGGCTTCGTATACAAACTTTTTTTAGACGTTTCCCTTTAAATAATTTTAAAATTAAAACATTTAATAAACTTTTTTATTAATTAAATATTAAAGGTATATACTTACATTTTCAAATTTGTTTTTTTTTAATTTTTTTTATGTATGTAAAAATATAAATATAAAATTTCCGCAATCAAAATAGCATTCGAAATATCTGTATACGTTAATAACACATATGCCATTTGCTTTCGTAATACATAATTGCAATTTCGAAAGGGATTTTTTTGGTTTCCGAATGGGATTAAAAAATTTCCTTAATTTACGAACGTTCGGAAATAAATTTCCGAAAATCGCAATACGTAATCCCATTTTTACGAATTCGTTGATTTTCCGATTCGAATAGAAATACATAATAACCCCCCAGGTATGGCAGTGAAAGTTCTGTTAAGCATGTTTGCATCCACATTACAATTCCTATTTCGCGAATGATATTCCAAGTTTGTTGAGAATTGATTGCTGAGTCAAAGCGGTTGGAATAATATTCAGTTTTTGCCTGTTTAATATGTTTATTTACATTTTTCCTGGCATTGGAATATTGTAATTTTAGTTCAGGAGTTTTAAATCTTTTCCACCTGGCATATGCTAAGTCCCTCAATTGTATTGCATTCTTAACAGAATTTGAAAACCATGGTTTTTGAGTATGTACTGTTTTTTTATATTTTAGTGGTACTGTTTGATCGAAAGGATATTGAATATTGTGTTCCAGAAATGAAGATTGTTCATCAACGGTGTACATAAAATAGATATCATTCCAGGCAATATGGGAACAATATTCATATAAAATATTAAAATCTAGATGCTTAAAGTCACGATAACTGAAACACTGTTCAATTTGTTGGATTTGAAAGTTATAAGTTAGGAATATTAGGTCATGTTTAGAAAAACACGGAGCAGATATTTGATCATACAGAACTATATTCGTAGTATTGCACACAAAGAAAAGATCAATCAGCGTGTTTGCTGTGGATGTACGGTGCGTTGGATTAATCATGTTGACTGGAAAAAGGCCAAGCGATAACATATTATCATGGAGCGTCGTCTCCACTAATACGTTTGAATTAAAATCACCAGTAATGACTATATCATTATACACTGTGGCGAGAGTTTCTAGTGTTGAGTACAAAACAGTTAATGGTATTCTCTTATTTGGCCTATAAACACAACCTACCAGCATCTTGAAGAAATTTCGATAAATATAAACTCAACCGCTTGCTCAGTTGTACTGTATGTCAAAGATGACTTGTTGCATATTTTGCAAGAAATGCTATTCTTAGTAAAAATGGCCACACCGCCACCAGGACTTCCTCTATCATCTCTAAATACCTTGTACCCATTGGGACATATATTATTATCTGAGGTTGATGTTAACAGCCATGTTTCCGAAACACAAATAACATCAATACCAGAGTTTTCAAAAACAATTTTAAATTCATCCAATTTATTATTTAAACTTTGTGCATTTATGTGTACAATTTTAAAACCTCTTTTATAGTTAGCCAAAATTCTAACCATATTCATTGTTAAATCTTTGTGAATGTGTGTCGTTATGTTTATTATTATTAGTTTGAAGTCTATAGACGGCTAAACGGCTGAACCGATTTGCTTGAAATTTTCACAGTATATTTCTGTATGTCTGGAAGGAGCTATAGGCTACTTTTTTTTTTGGAAATTTTAAGTGGGCGTGGTACCTCCCATACAAAGTTAATTTTAAAAATCACCGATTTGCTTGAAATTTTCACAGTATATTTCTGTATGTCTGGAAGGAGCTATAGGCTACTTTTTTTTTTGGAAATTTTAAGTGGGCGTGGTACCTCCCATACAAAGTTAATTTTAAAAAATACGGGTAGCGAAGCACACCGGGTTTTAGCTAGTCACTGATAAAAGTCATAAAAGTGCATAATAATGTGTGTAATGCTAATAAAATCAGAAATTATATAATATAAAGATAATATTAAATTAAGAAATGGAATCATTGTAATTGAAGCAAAAATAACAAAGTATTGAAAAAGTAAAACTAAATTAAATGTTGAAGTCAGATAAAATAATAAAGTCATGTATTGAAAAAGTAAAATTAAATTAAATGTTGAAGTCAGATAAAATAATAAAGTCATGTAATTATTAAAGAAATTCAAAACAATTAGTAAAGCAACAAACAATGTGTGTTTTTTTTACAGGTTTGTTTTTCGAAAAGAGATAAAACTGGCATTTTGTGGTCAAATCTGGCAACTCTAATGTCATTTATGTTCAGTTTGGTTTGCCATTTCATCATGAACAGGTTGACAAAAGAACAACGCTTGCAAATCGTGCAAATTTATTTCGAAAATAACGGTTCAGTTCGGGAAGTTTACCGCAAGCTCCGTCCATTTTATGGTCGACATAATCGTCCATCAGAGCAATTAATTCGATTAACCATGGATCGTTTTCGCACTACGTTTACTCTATATGATAATACGCATCCGCAGAGACGTCGAACAGTGCGCACCGAAGAAACAATTGCCGCTGTAGAGCAAAGTGTTGAAGAGGACCCGAATTAATAGAGACCGGTATAGAGCCATGATAACCGACTATTTTGTTCCCGAATTGGATGGCATGAATGTGGATGAGTTGTGGTTCCAACAAGACGGCGCTACATGCCACACAGCGCACGCCACAATCGATTTATTGAAGGAAATATTCGATGAGCGCATAATTTTGCGGAATGGACCTGTCAATTGGCCACCAAGATCGTGTGATTTGACACCATTGGATTATTTTCTTTGGGGATATGTGAAGTCGCTCGTCTACGCCAACAAACCAGAAACGTTAGGTGAATTGGAAGCCAACATTCGTGGCGTTATTGCCGACATACGGCCCGATATGCTCGAAAAAGTGGTTAAAAATTGGACCTGTAGAATTGGCTTTATTCGAGCCAGCCGCGGCGGCCACATGCCTGAAATCATATTTAAACATTAATGGCATAAAATTATCCTTCCAGTAAAGCCAAATTGATGGTCATTAAAACGATTTTCTTGTGTTTTATTTCAATTCGAAGTTCTATACCTCTCAAAAAAACACCCATTATAGAGTCATTAGCATAAGGTCATTAAAAAACTTGTGTAGTACAGCGAAAAAACTGCCTCAATTGCTCTGGAAAAATAATTTTGTTGGGTTCATCATTCTCATGTTGCTTAATGTAGACAATTCCCCTCAGAGTATAAACTGATTTCAATAGCATATCCTTTTTTAGTCCAATCGCTGTTTTAAATATACCATAATTGTGCGGGGTAAGGTTTTCATTGATGTAAAAACTCTTATCACTTTGGAAACCGGCATCGGACAATCGTAGCGGCGATTTAAATGTACGACGATGAGCTGCAACAGTTCTCAGAAAATAGTTTTTCTCATACGGCGTGTTAAATTTTATTACAATGGGTGGATCAATAACTCTTCCTTGGTTGTTGTAGTGTTTTACACGAAAAATAGATTTAATCACAGGCATAGTAGTGTTTATAGAGTTGCATATATTTTCATAAATTTTATTTAAGTCTTCATTGTTATAAAAAGGTATGCCAGTTATGCGTACTTCAGACGCCACCATAGAATTTTCATGATTTAAACATTTAATTTTTAAATTTTCAACGTCAGATTTTAATTGTCAATTTCCGTATTGGCCGTCTCTAATTTATTTATTCTATCATTTAATTCTTTTAATTCGCCTTTCACTTCATTTATAATCTCACATTTTAAGTCTTTAAATTTTTGTTCAATTTAATTATTAAAACTCTCTTACTTTCCACGATCATATCTTTTATTATTTCAGCTTGCTCTTTTATATAACTGTCTTGTTTAGTGAATTTTGCATCCAGCCAATTCCACAGACGACTGCGTGAGCTTGAAAAAAATAAGATCTGCCAGTGCAGGAGCATTATCAGATAACGGACTAAGCTTTATCTGCTGTTCTCTTAGCTCTGTCGGCAGACAACAAGCTTTGAGAGATTTCTGTTGTTGTTTTCTTTGTTCTACGTGTTGACATAATTATGTATATTAAGTACAAACAATGTTTTATATTTATTTTTATTATCTCTTGTTATTCTCTCGTATTATTATTATTATTGATTGTTATGATCGTTGATCAACGTTGAATTTTTCTAAATTTGTTTCATCAAAATCGGACAAGTGGTTCTCGAGTTATGTTAAACTACGTTTTTGCCAAAATGTTACAACTAAGCGAAAAAACATCAAGATAAGGAAACAATTTAAAAGGTCATAAAAACTGACACATACGAACGCCAAACCCTTTGAGGGTTTTACTATACTAACCTAGTACCATCACCCTGATTGGAATTTCTCACCCCCCAGACAATAATCCCAAAAATGTTCCACAGTGTTATTATTTTTTAAATAAAAGCTTTTGTTATTATCGTAGTCGTCGTTTTGTTATGATGTGTTACATGGGGGGTGTGGGGGTCAAAAATCTGCAAAAATAGCGTTACGTAACTTGTGAACAGCCCTTTTTCAGTGTCATTTCTTGCCCAACCACCACTTAAGTCTCGCCATAAGACAAAAGACATCACACGGGTCTTTTAAGATTTTTAGTCACTTGCCATAGTGACTATTTAAGTATTTAGTGATTCAATTTTCCGATATTCCAGGAGCTCTTTAAGTCTTTTTATGCAATCCTTTAGCTTAGATTTGAGTTGTGTTTAGCTTTAAAAAAACAGGGTTTTCCCCATTTATTGGTTTTGTATTGAAACATTTGTACAATATAAGTTTACTCAAAGCATTGGCCATTGTTAGCATGACATTTTCTCATCTTTCTGAAAACATGAATTCCGCTATATCCTGTTCCAAATTACCGCATTCGATATCGAATAAAATTGATCGTAATTTTCTTATTTGAGATTATGGCATGCGATATCGATTTTTTTTTTTTTTTTTTGAAAATAGAAATACATACATATTTTTAACGTGTAATAAAAATGCAATTATTAAAAATTCGGGTTTGAAATTAATACCAATCATTTTCTTTGATGCGTTTACATTTGGCACATTTTAATTATCAGTCCATGGAAAACTAAAATATTCATCCATTGATAAAACGTTCATTCTATTTCCTTCAGCTGTATCACCTACAACATTTTCACAATTTGTTTCATCAATCCATTCCACATCTTCACAACCTTCTTTCAAAGAAATGATGGCCATTAGCTCATTTCGTCTCCGGGCTGCAATACGTACCGCTGTCGTTTTTTTTACAGTCATTGGTGATTTGTGGTGTATGCTTTTGGCATGATCTTTTAGCATCACCTGAGATGCAAAGTACATTTCACAATTTGTTCTATCTTTCAAAACATTTTGAACCGACTGACAATAACAATCGTACGGTATGTGCGTTGGAGCATCTTTAATTAAAGATGGTAAGTTTAAACTATTCAACAAAAACAATGAGCAAAAGTTTGATGCTTCTCCACTTTTTCTATCGGCTGCAACTTTTATTCCGACATCGGTTTGAATAAGAGGAATCGGTGGTGGTAAAAATCTATTTTTGTTCATTACATTAAAATAACTGCTTCTGGATTTTGAACAGCAACTTTGGTTATCACACTTAACAATGTGAGTGCAATACTGACTCGTTTGGACATGCTTTGAGAACCATTCACCAAAATATTTTCCTGAAGTATTTTTGATTTATCTGCTTCGATATATTCACCAATAGTTGAAAAGTTATCAAAAATTATGTTACTCCAGATTTGTGCGAGAGTCTCGCCTGTAAATTTAAAATTTTGCTTTTCTAAATCTTGGTCTTTTGTTTGTCCACGTTCGTCCAAATTTTACATTGTATAGGGGACTTATGAAAAGATTGAAAAAATATCACAACAAATTTCGGGCATAGGAGCAATACTTTGTTTTTGGATTGGCGAATCGCAAACTTTCACTTATTGTACATTTATGTAAACAATTAAATGAATCAAAATTTTGCATATAATAAACACATTTTGTTGTTACGTAACATTTTTACGAGACCTCCCCTACCGTAACAAATCGTAACAAAACCTCCTCCCTACCCCCTTGAGCGTTACGTAATTTATGAACAGCCCCTTGCTAATTATTTGAAAAAAGTATTTACCCCAAACCCATCAAATGAATCAATAGACTTGCCACCAGTCACACGCCATTTAGGACCAGCTGTACCCCTACGTTTTGACATTGGAGAGATCGAAAAGGCTATTTTTGATTTAAAATCTAAGAAAGCACCTGGTATTGACAAAATCAGTAACAAGATGCTTATAGAGCTACTCCGGATAGCAATAAAAATATTACTTTTTATTTTCAACGCTATTATGCCTTCAATATTATCCACCAGAATGGAAGGTTTCACTGGTTACCATGATACCAAAGCCAGGAAAAGATCACACAAAAGTAGAATCATATAGACCCATAAGCTTGTGGAAAGCTACCTAACTGGCATCTAGCTACTTACAAAATCATATAATTGAATTAGAAAAATGGTTAAAGAAATTGAGAGTAAATGTTAATGAGCAGAAATGCACATACATAACTTTTACATCTCCTGTTTATATCAATAATAAAGTTAAATTCCTCGGTATACACCTCAATCCCCATACATGGAAATCCCATATAGATGCAAAATTGACTCAAATGAAATTGAAATTAATCCAAATTAATTGGCTCATTGGCAGAAACTCTAAACTGAGGGAACAGCCTCAGCTTCAAGACAGAATTCAAAGACGCCAAAAAATTAATAGGAATTATCACAATTGCCCCCTGGTATATAAAAAATTCGAATATCCATAAAAACCTAAACGCGCCTTTGGTAAAACTGAGATCCAAAATAATGCAGAAAAACACTTAAAACAGCTTGAAGTACATCCATTAATTAGCCCGCAACATATTAAATAATAGTGGCTATATTCGACTAAGAAGAAGAGATACAGCGGATCTGAGCCGAAGACAAGAAGGAAGAATGCCAACTTAATAAATAAAATAAATAATGGTAAACAATTTTCGTCCGGCATACGCTGGACTAATAATAAAAATTTCTTAGATATAAGATTTGAAAAACTTATTTTTAGTTAATTTTAATGAAGATACAATAAATAAATAAATAAATAAATGTACAAAAAAATGTCGTGGTAAAATTGTTTTTGGTTGTTAAATATTCAAAATTTTAAATTTGTATTTAATCTATATACATATATAAAATTGAATGTATGTATCAGAGAACGGATTGATTGGTTAATTTTAGATTTTGAATACCATCACAAAAAACGAACCTCATGTTGACAACATAAATCAATTCCGTAAAGCAATACATGTCAGAGAACGGATTGATTGATTAATTTTAGATTTTGAATACAATCACAAAAAACGAACATCATGTTGACAACATAAATCAATTCTGTAAAGCAATAATGCCATTACTCACAAAACGGAGTGTAACGAAAAATGATGCTTGCATTGCATGTCTTGTACAAATGGAAACGTATACTCCCAAAAGCAATGAATACTTAACGATTGGTACGAATGGTTAACGATTGGTATGAATGGTTTCAATGCTGATTGTATAAGTTGTACATACTAACAAAAAATATCAAACTTTACTAGTTTACTGTCAACAAATCGCACATAAAGCAACAACCAAAAAATATTTATTTTCTCATTAGGTTTTGTATTGTTTTTGCTCTTTCTTTATGTTTTCATTCACTGAAAGCAACGAATACTGGACGAATGGTGTGAATGTTTTAAGTTTTTTCATGTGGCATTGAATTATTTCGTTGCTTGATGTATAACGGCATAACAAAAAGGGAATATAAAATAGCAAACAGTAATAAGGAATGAGTAAACAAACAGCAATGTACATTTTTATTATTGTCGAGTAAAAGCAATGAATTTGCGAATGGTTAGCAAATGTGAATGTGTCTCTTTCTGTTCTCTGGTATGTATGTATGTATGTAACGTATGGACTCCAAAACGGCTGAGCCGATTTTGATGAAATTTCCACAGCATGTTACTGTGACTCTGGAAGGAATAATAGGCTATATGAAGTTTTGATTGTACAAACGGGGGTGGCACCGCCCATATAACCCAAAAATTTAAATCGCCATATTTTGGGCATTTTTTGACCTAAGTCAATGATATGTGGTACATATGGTATTGGCATAATTAGGAATACGTACCAGGAGAAAAGTGGGTGGGACCACGCCCCTCTTTAGGAAAATTAAAAATCGTAATATAGTCTTAACTACTGGACCGATCGTCATTAAATTTTCACAATAGGATAAAAGGGGCATGGCCTCGCCCACTGAAATGCATCGGTTGTTGTTGTTATTGTAACAGCAGTAATTGCTGAGTTGACAGCCCTTGGCCGAGTGATATCGGGTCATTCCGGTGCGTAGAACCGGCTGTCGTGGGAATGAAATGCATCGGTCATATGACGCGCTTCAGTATCCTATTATTTTTCCATATGGAGAAGATGGATATCACTTTGAAATGCGTCAAATCAATCAAGCAACCCGTAAGGCCGTTAATTATCCTGTTGAGTTCTTAAATTCACTGGATGTGCCAGGCTTTGCACCACATGTGTTACAACTTAAAATTGGAGTGCGTAATATCGATCATCACGGCTTTGCAATGGCACTCGACTTGCAGTAAAAAAACTGAGAAATAATTTAGTAGAAGCGATCATTATAACAGGAAAATATAAAGATACAGATGTACTTTTGCTACGCATTCCAATGCTGCCAACTGATTTACCATTCGATTTTGAATAATTTTTTCCTGTTCGGTTAGCGTTTGCGATGTGTGTTAACAAAGCTTAAGGTTAATATCCCGTGTATATGTGTATGCTCCTGATGGACAAACTAAAAATATTGTATATCGAAAGCATTGCAAAAAAAACATTAAAGCTAAATAAATGTTTGTAAATATATAAATACGTTTTATTTTATAACGAGGGGTTGGGGGTAGCGATGCACACCGGGTTTAGCTAGTATTAAATATAATTTAAAATAATCTTCAAATTACTTTGAAAAAAAAACACCTGTTTTTGTTGAGAAATTTATAATTTTAAATCATATATATTTGTCAGATTTTATATCGATCTGTAATTTAAATCTAAATGTTTTGAAAATTTATATATAAATATATTCAGGAGCCATTTTAATTTTAAAGTGTGCGGGTCACAATATTATACAACTTGGTCTAAAACTTCTGTGCTGAATAGTTTATTCAATAGGCCAAAGGTCGAATTTTAAAGCGGACATAATTTGCTCATTTTAAATTCTCTAAAGTTTATTTTCGACACCAACGTGCGTGTCGTCTCATTGATACTGTCCAAATAGATTAACATATTTGGTTTTATACCCGAACTCCTGAAGATTCCAAAAAATATATTTTTTCATACTATAGGTTGCTACACTAACGTACAAGTATGGAAATATAAAGTATTGTGAAGTATTTTTTATATGAAGAAATAAAAATTAAATAATATACTTAACTAAACTATTCTAGACAATGCTTTAGCACGACGATCTGTATTTTGGAATAAAGCTCTTATCAAATGACGAACTTCTTCTGCTTTATAATTGGCAGTCAAAATACCTGCACCATCACACCATTGCTCCGTTATTTCTTGTAAGGATGCATTAAGAATCATTTTCAAATGTTGTAGTTTCATCCAACAAGATACGCGTAGAATTTCATGTTTATCCTATAAAACATAAGTGTTATAAAGATTCCATTAAATATACATTAACCAATACTTCAACTCACCTTAAATAGACTAGGGGCTTTATCCAAAATTACATCAATGAGTTCACTTAATTCACTGGCAACTGTGGCAGATATATCTTCAAGTGAGAGTATACGATTCATTATGTCTTGGCAGAAATCATTTAACAAATTACATAATGTTGTGTTATAAATGGCGTCAGGTAAAACATTCAACCAGACATTTTTCAGCAAGTCCATTTGTCGCAAACATTGACGTAGTAATTTCAATGGTGCCGAACCAATTGAATGAGTGTCTGAGAGGTCTATATAGAAATAACAGAATATAATAAATCGCTATTACAGTAAAGAAATTGTGGGTTATTTTAAATAGAAAACGTGTGTTAACAAATCAATCAAAATAAATTGTATACATACAATATTAATTAATAGAATGTGGTATGAATAAATATGTATACTAAGACTTACCGAACTCCTTTAACATTTCCATAAGTATTTTTTGTTGATGCAAGACTTGAGCCTTGAAACTACTGGCTCCAGTGGCCTGCAGAGTCTTTACTAAAGCCGGATGTGTAGGTATGTCAGTTTCTGCATTTTTCGCAACCCAATGCGCTAGAAACATGCAGTTATTATAGAATAATACCGCCTGTTGGGGGATACTTTCGAGTAACTTTTCGTGTGTCTTTGGAACATAATTTACGTAGCTGTTGAGAATAATTGGAATTACAGCTAGAAAACTATTTGTTTCCTCACTCTCAATACTAGCGGATGTATCCATTGGTTGACGTAATATACGATCCATCAACTTTACTAGTTCCTACAAGAGCATAAAATCATGTTATACATATTACAAATTCCTAAATTATAGTAATGTGACTAATTTTAGTGATTTCCTAACGGAATAGTCTATAAGTGGGCAGAAGTAATTTTATTGTATAGCATTTGGAAATTGATATATTTTTAATTTTTATAGGTATTCGAATTTGCTTTGGTTATAACGTTAACTTTTTCCACATATCACCAAACAAGTATGATTTTTTATTTAGCAACTTTTCCGAGTTTAGTTCCCACAAGTATCAAATTACATATTAATCATTTATACATTAATAAACCAGGTAAAAATAAAAAAATAATTCTCATTTTATGTTCTAAAAGTATTTTATCTATAACTGAACACTTTTCTGCCTAAGTCAGGAGTGCCATTGCATCAATTATTATTAACTTCATTTGTTTACAATAAATAACATACTATCATAGATATTTATTAAATGCGTTTAAACAAATTAATTTCTAAACTGATAAAATTATTTACAGACTTTGAGGGGCATCTAGATCCTAGATAATGATGTATAAATAGTGTAAAATATTTCTAAAGGAAATACCAATTAAATTAATACATACCAAAGAACTTTTCGATATCATGCACTGAGGAAATGAAAATGGATTTTTGGCCACCTCTTCTGTTGTGTTGCCATCAGCTATGGTAACCATGTCTTGCAGATCTTTCCGCATTATTTCACGTGCACTTTCTAAGACTTTCTTACAGAAACGTTGCCTGAAGAATGAATCAAACTTTTGAGTAAATTCCGATAGAGCACGGTCTTTCTCGGGATCTATTAAAAAAGCATCAGCCAATGTTTGTTCGAAACGTATAACATCTTCCACTAATGTTGACTCTTGCAAATCGTCCATGGTTTCTGGTACTGCATATGTCAGACACTCGCTAACAATGAGCTTCAGAAGACGTTCTTTAATGTGACTCCCAATTATTGTAAACACATGTTGATCCGCTGACACATTTACATTTATATTGGACAAACAATCTAACAGCGATTTGATATGTATAAATACTTGTTTGTATGAAGGTCTTAAGCTTTTACTTAACTCCTTTAGAGAATACGATATATTGAGTTGTGAATATTCAGCATTATCTGTCGAATACACCACAGAAACAGGTTTTGTGACCATTGGCACCAAGCAATTGTCCAGTAAGAAATCACAAATTTTTATCGGATTGTAACGAGCCTTAAATAAAAACCAAAAGTTAAAAAAAGGTGTATGCAATTAATTTTTATATCTACCTGAAATAATGCCATAACAGTATCCTGCAATTGAGTAACATCTTTTGACACTTGAAGAGTAACATTTTTGGCGGACGGAAAGGATTTCTCCGAAAACTGAACAAGACGATCAAATCTTTGCTGCAAATTTTGTTGCAATATATTGGCCTGAATATGATACTTCACTTTGATGGTGTCGTAACAATCGCACTTTTGAAACAACCGATCGACTTCAGAAGTTGACTCACTACAAATCAAACATTTAAGTTTTCCCAATAAATCGAGAACGATTAAGTAGTCTTTGGTTGCATTGGCTTCTTCCACACATTGAAATAAATCATCAATCTTTAATATGCGATAAGCAACACGCAGACCTAAAAATACTTCACGTAGCTCATCAACACAGAGAGTCAATTCGGTGTTGGCTTCTGTTAATACCAATCTTGCATCGCTTCCAATATTTTTTAATAAATGTTCTGTTTCACGCAATAAAGTCTCTCCTTCCTCAATGTACATGTCCGATGTAGTGTGATTTGGCATAAAGTCTACATAGTTATCTTCAATGTGTTTACGTACACGTTCCTGAAACCGCTTGATATGATCCAAAATTCGTATTACACTTGTTTTTGTACTTTCAGTACTCGAGAAACCGCCATTTAGTTCTTTTTTTATGTTTTCCATCATTGTGCCCACCATAATTGTACTTTCATCCATTTGTACAACTTATTCTATATATGTATCTTTATTTTTTGCAAACGCAAGACGATAAATTTTGTTTGCTGACAAAAACACTGGAGACCAATGTTGGCAAACATAGTACAATTGTACTTTTTTGATACATTTTAGACACAGTTGGTACCGTGGTACTACCACGAGTCATTTAGTACAATTTCAAAATGCTGTTGCAAGCCAAATAGATCTTATTAAATTTCTTTAATATGCATCTATAAGATAATTATTAAGAAATTGTTGGTTGAATTATCTAGCAATTGTAGCCTCTGACATATTAATTTACATTAAATGATTTTGTGGCTGAATCCCAAAACTAATGCTAAAAATGTAGTTAATCAGGATTTCAAAATCGTTAGAAGTTAAAGGCCCAACTATAATATACGCCCGTGAACAAATCAAACTCAACGAAACCTTATAACCAGCGTTACCGTTGATGCGACTAAAGTGGCAATTTGACCCTTTTAAGGCCCAACTATAATATGCATATGCTAGCTTAAGCAAATTGCAAAAGTTAACGAAAAGGCTGTCAAATGCATAACCAGTTTAGAGTTAACTTTTAGGTGGCTACAATGACTTTGAAACTTTTTGTCCACAGTTGCTCATTTATGTTTAAAAAAATGTTTTTATTTTAACAAAAAGCCATTAAATGACTATATTTTATAAATATTATTATATTATTTTATAAGTAAAAGATAACTTCGTACCAGAAACGCATAATTTTTCCTTTTTTTTAATTTATCGGCAAAAGTACTAAAATGTACAGCTGTGGCAGCACTACATTGTAAATACAGTGAACTCGCGATAACGTGAACTAATTTTTACCAAGGCAGTTCACATTTTCGAGTTTGTTCACGTTATCGAGTAAACAAATTTAAAACAAAAAATTACCCTACTTAATATAAAAAATGACATTTTAATAAGTAAAAATGCTAAACACTATTTTAAATTAATTATTTTATTTCTTTTTAATAACAAAAAATAAAATCCAATATATTCAGTACACTTTGCATTCGATAAATAACAAAAAAAATAATATAAAATAAAGGATGCAAGAAATTCATATTTGATTAACAAAAAAAATAAGCTAAAACTAATAGGAACATTTTTTTGGTTGAATAATTAAGAATCAGTTAAATAAAGTTTAAAGGAAAAAATTAGTAATTTTTTTTTGGTAAGTTTTTTGTTTTGCCATTTTTAACACAGCTTTTTCTTTAAGGTTTCTCAGCACTCTAATGTCACTTTGGTCTACCATCTCGTAGCCCATATTAAAGCCTTATCCAAGGCTTCTACAGCTTCCTTGGATTTAATTATAATTTCTGGCTGGAATATAATGGAATCATCATCATGTTCGATATCATCCTGAATTTCAATACTTCCCACTTCTGTGCAATTTTCTTCAGGATTGTTGTTCCAATCTTTGACAGTGGAAAGAGTAACATCGATCTGTAATTAAATTTAAATTAAATTCTCTAAAAACACTGAAACTTATAATAAAACAAACCTGAGAATTCAGCGCCTGAAGAAGTAGAACCGCACTATTTTCTAGCTGTCGTATTTCAGGTGGAGATATCCTCTCTCTTAAAATACTGAATGGAATATTATCATCGGTGTCATCTTGGTCCGAAACTAAATTTAAAATATTTTTCCAGCATTTGTTTAAAATTTGTTGCGAAATTCTACTCCATGCTGAGTCCAAAAGGTTAATTGCATCTTTTACAGTTAACATCTTCATAGACTCTAACAATTCTGTTTGTTTTCCAGCCACTAATGATAAGAGACTTTTTCTATAATACAGTTTAGTTATTTTAAAAACATTCTGGTCCATGGGCTGAATTAACGATGTTACGTTGGGTGGCAAAAACATTGCACAAATGTATCCGTTATCAGAAATCAATTGGGATAAAGGTGGATGTGATGGAGCATTGTCTATTAACAGAAGGGCTTTAACTGGTAGCCGCTTTTTAGTCAAGAATTCAGTAACCTAAAGCAAAAAATTATTACAAAGTTTTCAGTTTTTAATTTTTCATTTGAAATCTACCTCTTTAACAAAGCATTGATGAAACCAGTCATAAAAAATTGTACATGTCATCCTTGTCACTGGACAAGTAAAATTTTTGAAGCTTCGGGGATTTTTAGATTTTCCAATTACCAATAGTTTAAGTTTATGAGCTCCCGACGCATTTGAACAGCCCATGAAAGTTAATCGTTGTTTTTCCATCTTTGCGCCTGGAGCACTTTTCTCCAAGGATGACACATATATTTTATCTGGCAACTGCTTCCAATATAACCCGGATTCGTCAGCATTATAAAGTTGATCTTCACAAAGAGAGAGTTCTTCCATTTTTGCTCTTAACTTTTCCTTAAATGGGTCAACAAGTTGGGGCTGTGCAGAAAGCTTTTCTCCAGAAATTTTAAGAAGGCGAACACCGAACCTTTGTTTAAATTTTTGAAGCCATCCGTCACTGGCTTTAAAACCACGATCATTTTCTTTAATTTGAACGTGAATTTCTAAAGCTTTGGCTTTTAACATCAGTCCACTTACCGGCATTTTTTTATTTCGCATGTGAAGGAACCATTTATAAAGATTCTTTTCCATTCTCGGAAGTTCAGAAGCACGTAATGTTTTACGCTTTCCAGTGCCATAAAGTGTATTATTAACACGATTAGTAAGTTCCAGTTTTTTCTTTTTAATGGAAGAAACTGTTGCTTTTGCAACTCCATATTTTCTTGCCAAGCCACTAACACTAAAACCCTTTTGCAATAATTCAAGAATATCAACTTTATCTTTTAAAGTTAACACTTTAGGTTTTTTTAATGACATTTTTCACTTTCACGAATTAAAATTTTTTAACCACTTGCAACATCTACGTAGCAAAATCAAAGAGCAACTAACAGGTCAAACCATACATAAACGAAAAAAAAACATTCAAACTTAAGTAAACAAACAAACAGGGCGGGGATTTCCCAATTTAAAAACAGATTAAAAAACAAAAAGTAAAAAAATGTTTACGTTTCAGCGCTTTCAGATTTTGTTCATGTTTTAGAATACTCTATTGAAAAATAAATTTGTTCACGTTTTTGAGACGTTCACACTTTCGAGTGTTCACGTTTTCGCGAGTTCACTGTAATAATAAACGTTTACATATGTTTTGTTAATTTTCGTATTGTGTTTGCAAAAATGGAGAAAAAACTTACAAATTTAAATAATATAAAAATATTAAAGTTAGCGCTTGAAGGCCTGTGCACATTAAAATAAATAAGTGAACTACACTGTAAAAGAAGAAGACGCTCTTGTTCTGTCAGAGAAATAAACCGCGACAGAAAGACATTTTTGTTAAAATAAAAAGGGCCTCTTTTATTGTAAAGGCACTTAATTTTTTCCACATTTTCTATTAAATTTAAAATAACTGAAAGAAAATATTCTTCTTTCTTCATTTTGTTAAAAACACAAACAAACAACAAACAGCTGATTCCGTAAGGAATATGCGATCAGTTTAGGCCCAACTATAATGTGCATATGCTAGCTTAAGCAACCCTGCGAATACATATAAATTGTATGTGGTAAACTATAATGTACTTAACGAAACTTTTCGTTAAGTTTTTCAACTGTCATTTGCTTAAGCAAAAAGCGAAACTGATCGCATATTCCGTACGGAATCAGCTGTTTGTTGTTTGTTTGTGTTTTTAACAAAATGGAGAAAGAAGAAAATACATTTATTTTAAATTTAATAGAAAATGTGGAAAAAATAAGTGCCTTTATAATAAAAGGGCCTTTTTTATTTTAACAAAAATGTCTCTGTCGTGGTTTATTTCTCTGACAGAACAAGAGTGTCTTCTTCTTTTACAGTGTAGTTCACTTATTTCTTTTAATGTGCACAGGCCTTCAAGCGCTAACTTTAATATTTTTATATTATTTAAATTTTTAAGTTTTTTCTCCATTTTTACAAACATAATACGAAAATTAACAAAACATATGTAAACGTTTATTATTATTTACAATTTAGTGCTGCCACAGCTGTACATTTTAGTACTTTTGCCGAAAAATTAAAAAAAAATGAAAAACTATGCGTTTCGGGTACGAAGTTTTCTTTTAATTATAAAATAATATAATAATATTTATAAAATATAGTCATTTAATGGCTTTTTATTAAAATAAAAACATTTTTTTTAAACATAAATGAGCAACTGTGGACAAAAAGTTTCAAAGTCATTGTAGCCACCTGAAAGTTAACTCTGAACTAGTTATGCATTTGACAGCCTTTTCGTTAACTTTTGCAATTTGCTTAAGCTTGCTTATGCACATTATAGTTGGGCCTTTTCGCTTTTTGCTTAAGCAAATGACAGTTGAAAAACTTAACGAAAAGTTTCGTTAAGTACATTATAGTTTGCCACATACAATTTATATGTATTCGCAGTGTTGCTTAAGCTAGCATATGCACATTATAGTTGGGCCTTTACAGATGCCTTGCCACTTTTTGTGTACCTTTTTTTTGTTTTACTTGATACATATTAGTTTTTTTTATTAATTTTTTTATTATATGCATATGTAAACATACATCATATACAACATTTAAATGAAAAAATACGATTTTTATTTTTGTTTTGTTTATTTTCCATCTTTTTAAAAGTGGTGGCCCTTTTTTTTAATAAATCCCCTTTTTGTGCGACTTTCTCAAATTTGCCAACGGTAACGCTGCTTATAACAAACTGTAACAGCTGATTTATCAAAACAAACATTTTTTTCTTGAGTGGTGAAAATAGTTTGTTGTTGTTCATGCATGCAATGCGATTTGATAAATCACATAGAACAAATCATGTGCTTTCTTTAAAACAATAATAATTTTAATGCAAATCAATTAATAAATAATGATGCAAATAAAAAATTAAAGTACATCTAATAAAATAATAAATTTTGTGTATTAAAAGAATTGTGTGCATTATAATTTATTAGCAATAAGTATATGAAAAATTCCAGTGCAATAATCTATAAATCCTGAACAGGATCTTGTGCATCATATTGGAATGCGAAAACTATTAGCTTGTAAATGTAGAAATCGGGTGACGTACCTAAGAAACTTAAATATTTTAAGTACAGAAATTACTAAAGTGCAGTTTTTTAACATTTTACCTAAAGCATGAAAGTTTGTTGGGCCATATCCCCTATGTTCCATTTTTTGTGGAAAAATCTATACGGAATTTGATTTCTACACTTACTAGCTATTAATTCCTGTTTTCCGATATGATGCACAAGCTCCCGTTTGGAATTTCTAGAGAAATTTGTAATGTGCTGTTTTTTTACATTCTACTTAAAGCATGAGAGTTTGATAGGTCATACCCCTTATGTTCCATTTTTTTGTGGAAAAATCTATACGGAATTTGATTTCTACACTTACTAGCTATTAATTCCTGTTTTCCGATATGATGCACAAGCTCCCGTTTAGAATTTATAGGGAAATTTATAATACAATTATTGCTTATAATGAACAAAAATTCTATTAATCCACAAAATCTAATAATTCACAAAATTCTAACAATCCACAAAATTGACCAATTAATTTTATTTTGATTAAATGTGTTTTAGTTATTATTTATTTCTTAAAAATTGCATCATTATTGTTTATAAAACACATAAGTTTGTTCAATGTATTTTAGGTTCTGTTTGGGTTTGTTAGTTTACAAATTAAGGCCCAACTATAATATGCATATGCTAGCTTAAGCAAATTGCAAAAGTTAACGAAAAGGCTGTCAAATGCATAACCAGTTCAGAGTTAACTTTTAGGTGGCTACAATGACTTTGAAACTTTTTGTCCACAGTTGCTCATTTATGTTAAAAAAAATGTTTTTATTTTAACAAAAACCCATTAAATGACTATATTTTATAAATATTATTATATTATAATTAGTAGTATTTTTGTTGAACTATTAATATTTCAATTTTGATATTTTCTTTTAGTTAGGCTTAAGTTCATTTGAATTTAATTTTCATTAAATTGTTTTTACTGAATAAAGAATTATTTAACAACTTGAAAAAATTTTATTTTATTTATTATTATATTATTTTATAATTAAAAGAAAACTTCGTACCAGAAACGCATAATTTTTCCTTTTTTTTTTAATTTATCGGCAAAAGTACTAAAATGTACAGCTGTGGCAGCACTACATTGTAAATAATAATAAACGTTTACATATGTTTTGTTAATTTTCGTATTGTGTTTGCAAAAATGGAGAAAAAACTTACAAATTTAAATAATATAAAAATATTAAAGTTAGCGCTTGAAGGCCTGTGCACATTAAAATAAATAAGTGAACTACACTGTAAAAGAAGAAGACGCTCTTGTTCTGTCAGAGAAATAAACCGCGACAGAAAGACATTTTTGTTAAAATAAAAAGGGCCTCTTTTATTGTAAAGGCACTTAATATTTTCCACATTTTCTATTAAATTTAAAATAAATATATTTTCTTCCATTTTACAAATCTACACAATGATATATAAACAACAACAAACAATTTTCACCACTCAAGAAAAAAATGTTTGTTTTGATAAATCAGCTGTTACGGTTTGTTATAAAGTTTCGTTGAGTTTGATTTGTTCACGGGCGTTATAAATTATATAATGCATTATATTTCAATGTTGCATCTACTGACACAGAGTTGTAGTGCAATTTTAACAAAGCGCTGTCAACTTAGCGTTTTCAACACTGTTTTTATGCAGCGTTTTCTTCAATAAACGTGACTGCATATATTTTCGCATTATGACAGTGTATATATCTTTGATGATTATATTTCTCTTGACAAAAAATATTTCATTCAACGTACCTATTGTAAAAAATATTTTATGGATCGACATTTTTCTGACCTATTTGTTGATATAGGATTTTCGGCAGTCGATTGAATGAGGTTTCATATGCATTATTTGCACAATTTGACATAAAAGTCATCTCTGACAACATGATTATATTTTGTCAATTATCACATCTAGGATTTATTTATTACTATTACTGAATTTTTAGAGCTTTAGCTCAAACGTAACTAAATTGTGTGATACAAATTTTGCAAAGTTCTTAAAAAAAGTCAAATAATATATGTACTTTTTTTAAAAGGACTTAAAGTCTATCAACTGAAAAGTGGAATGAATAGTTTATAGATGCTTAATTTTTGTTGTAGACTTTTATTTATCCATATACATTTTACTATTCGATAATAAAAAACAAAATAAAAACCAAACAATCAACTCAATCGCTAATTTGTGAACAACAAATATTAATTTTCTAATTTTTTTAATGAATTAATTTCTATTCATTGGTAAAAATACAATTAAGCATTGCGTGTTGACAATAAAATAAACAATTACATTTTTTATAATTATTGCAACTATGTATTTGTCATCTTTATATCTGCGGTTGATTTGGTAAAAACGCGCTTAAAAGAAAAAATTTTTCCTACACTTAAAGATATTGATTCCTCCATAGCAAAAAGCACGTGGTTTATGACAAAATGCTGGAAAGCTTTTTTTTATGATTTTCCATTGAAATACTTTGCGTATTTTTAAATTACCATTTTTCTGAATTCCCAAAATCACTAATATATTTTGGCGTTTTCGACACTAAAAATCGACGCTATCTTTGCCCACGTAAAGTATTTTACACAAACAAAATGCCTGTTGGGGTTGTCTTGTTGTAGCAATGCTGTCACCTTGTATTTAATTTCACCATGCTATCTTGGAACCCATGGTGAAATTAAAAACTAGGTGACAGCATTGCTACAACAATTACAAAAAGGCAAGAACAACAGGCATTTTTGTTTGTGTAAAAACTTTCGTCACTGTCAAAAAGTTTTTTTTTATATAAACAAAATTTGTAAACAACTTTTTGACATTTTCAATTACACCATGAATAATCAGCTGGCGCTACGCTATCACCTAGTATTTAAATTCACCTTGCAGCTGGCGCTATGTTGTCACCTAGTATAAATTCACCTTGGTAGTGCTGTTAAATATGGATTCTTTGGTGTACAGAATTTTATATTAAGATAAACTTTTTTAGGTACTTAAGACAGGTGGATGGATTTATCGTGTAAAATTATTGATGATTATGATCATTTAGACTATGATCTTGAATATATTTTGGAAAATGTTCTTAGCGAAGAAATCCAGAAAAACGGCAATAACAGTGATGAATGCACAAAGCTGAATGAAATGTTTAATACCCTCTTACTAAATAAGTGTGAATGCAATGAAAGAAAACAATGTTTAAAATGTTTCCATGGAGCTAATTACATGTTCGATGAAAATTTTCAAGAACTTGTGCTTAATGATTCTCAAAATATACCACATTTGATATACGAATGTACTGATATTTGTACTTGCAAGCCTGAAAAATGCAAAAACCGTTTAGTTCAATACGGACCCCGAAAGTTTTTAAAAATAGTTGATTCTGCTAAATGTGGTTCAAAGGGTTTAATAACTACTCGAGATATACCCAAAGGAGCATTTATTTGTGAATATGCTGGTGAATTGTTAACAATACAAGACGCTAAGGACGTTTTAAGAAAAAATGAAGTTGAACATAAAATGAATTATGTTTTATTTTTAAAAGAATCTTGTTTATCTCTCTCAGCTAACAATAGTGACAGCGAAATTATAACCATAGTGAATCCTAGTAAGAAAGGAAATATTGGGCGTTACCTGAATCATAGTTGTGATCCAAATTGTCAAATAGTTAGTGTTCGCATTGATTGTCCTATACCAAAAATTGGTAATACATCAGCAGAGCCTAAATAACATTTTTAAAAACATATTTTTATTTATTTCAGCCATTTTTTCCTCTCGTCTTATAATAGCTGGGGAAGAAGTTTGTTTTAATTATAATGAAGGTGTAATTTGCGATACAATTAAAAGATCATCAGAAATTAGGAGACTTCCTTGCCTTTGCGGTTCTGAAAATTGTATAAAATACTTGCCAAATTCGGAATGTTTGTAATGCTAAGATTTCTATCTTTAAAGTCCATTAAATGTAAAATAACATGAGATTATATTTGAATGCGATAACACCTAATATAATATAAAGCGCAATAAATAAATAAAATGAAAATTAATTTTTTATTCCATAAATAAATTTGATGAAAATATATCTAATTATTTTTTTATTCATGAATACTGTTAGTAAATGGAAACAGTAATACTGGGCCAAATTACCGCATTCGTGATCGAATGAGCTATGGTATCGAAAAATGATTTCGATATCGAAATTATGATAAAATGTACTAAATTTCTTGCTCGATATCGAATGCCATAATCTCATATAAAAAATTACGATCAATTTTACTTGATATCGAATGCGGTAATTTGGCCCCTGGTTCCACATATACCTATTTAAAATAAAATTTTACACAACAGCAAATTTGTGCAAACTTTGAGATCGTGGGTAAACAATATTTATTAAATGACAAAGTTATAAATAAGAAAATTATAGGAAAATTTCAGAGGTACTTAATAATATGTATTTAGTATAAATTCAGTTATAATTGCAAAAGATTTATAAAAAGCAAAACTTTAATACGTTTCGATTAGTGAATGGTATGAAATGTTAATAATTGATTTTCGGCTATTCGATCAACCATTTTCATCCCGATTATTATAATCGATTAATCGAACATAAAAGTCGATTTTTTTTTCTTAAACTAAAAATCAAAAATGTTTACAACTTGTTTTTGTTGAAAAAATAAAACATGCAATTTTATTCAATTGTTTTATTTTAAAAAGGCACACTTAAAAAAATATGTTTTACATATTTCTGTTTAACAAATTTTATTTTTTAAATCTTATAAGATTTTTTCAGATGCGCTGATAAGGTAGTTGTGCTGCTACAAAAAGCTAACTCCTTGCAAATGCAGCACTTTGCCTTTTTTTCATTATACATTTTTTTAAAATATTGCCAAACGTGGCTGGTGCCATTTTTTCACTTTTAACTAAATTTTACTTTTATTTTTTTGCACACCGACTTCCAAAAAACCCGCGCTTTTAATTTTACAGGTTGATTTTTCGATTAAATCGACACCAAAAGTCGATTTCGGTATAAAGTATAATCGAAGTCGATTTACCATTCCATTTTTTCTATAACATATTCAATAGGTAGGAATTGGGGCTTGCGACCAGGCATGGTTAAATGGATCTACACGTCTGTTGTTAGACCTATTATCACTTATGGTTGCACAGTGTGGTGGGAGGCAATAAGGAAACGTAGTTATAGGACTATACTTAATAAAGCCCAAAGGTGTGCTTGTCTCACACACAGGTATCACAGGTGCCTTAGGCAGTATCCCGCAGGCGGCTTTGGGTATAATCCTAAACCTACTACCCATAGAGCACTATGTGGAAAGTGTGGCAGCAAGGAATCTACTCAGGCTATCAGAGTCTTCTTTGGCAAAACCCCTGCGGGTTGGTCATACTAGGATATTGTATAAGGCAGGCCTTAGGACATTGATCCATCTGGAATCTCTGACTATAAGGTCGCGACGAGTGCAGCGTGTTCCAGGCGGAGATCTATGCGATCTGGAAAGCCACGGAGCTGATAGGGGCAAACGTCGAGAGGGGGTCTACAGTGACCATATACATGGACAGTCAGGCGGCACTAAAGGCTCTGGAGCGTAATCAGACACACTCCAACTTAGTGCAGGACTGTAGGAGAACTCTAGAGAAGCTATTGGTACTCTACCAAGTGAGATTGTGTTGGGTACCAGGGCACTGTGACGTACAGGGAAATGAGGTGGCAGATGAACTACCTAGACATGGTTCTGGTTTGGACAATGATACTAGAGAAAGAGGGGCCAAACCACTTCTACAGGCTGATTTATGAAAGACTCCGTGACTGTGCAGACCAATCCTGGGGCAGTAGGTCGGATTGCATAGTGTCCAGGGCCTTATGGCCAAAACTGCAAACGCGACCGAAACGCTGATGGAATTGGACAGGTATAGTCTCAGGATTCTGGTAGGAGTGATAACCGGTCATTGTTCGATTGGGGCCTTCAGATGGGATAATAACACACAGGACTTCTGTAGGGTGTGTGGGGATGCAGAGGAGCCAGAGACAATAGAGCACATCATGTGCAACTGTCCTAGGTTGCAGGGTCATAGACTTAAGTGGATAGAAAATAGATTCTTGGACGAACTCAGTAATGTTGCTGGCTGCAAACCGAGTAACATTCTGGATTTCATTAGGGGAATAGGGTGGCTATTTAAGGGACATTCTACGGCGACTCCAAATCCGTAAGGGGATATTTCTTTCTGTCCTTTTTTCTCCCATTATCAGGCGGTTTTGGTTCTTCTTTTATTTTAAATCTATCTTTCTACTCTTTTTCTACTGAAGGGAATCACAATGGACCACAGGGTCCATGTTTGAATTAATAAAAGATGTTTTTCAAGAAAAGGCGATTAAATTTCCAAGAATTTCTAAAGTCTGGTCAAAGTCTTTGAACAAATTTCAAGATAGCGTTAAAATTCAGAGAAATATTCCCGATGTCGACAAACCATTACAAAAATTTATTATATAAATTATATAAATCATTTTATAAATTTGTCCATTTAAAAAATTATTATAATTCAACATGTCTTCCACCTCCGCAATATATTGCTTGCCAGCACCACATATTGGAATTAATATTAAAACATGTTATGGACGAGTTGATAACTGAAAAAACCTCATCACTTAGATGATCTTGGAACCGCATTCAGGTACTTTCAAAACAACAACAAATTTCCCAAAATAAAGTTTAAAAGCATACCACCACTTAGCAATGCTCGATGGAATTCAAGGGCAATTCTTGACATTTTAGCTTTTATTCTTATTCCAAAATACCGAACTAAACTATATCCAATTTATATGTGGAAAATGGTACGATATTTCGTTTTTCGATCAGTGCTTCAGTGAAGAAAATTACAAAGGCTTAGAACAATCATTGACCCAATTTCAAATACAAGACATTTATCCACTATGTAAATCATCGCGAACATTAAACCTAAAATTTATTAATACATGAATATTGTATAAATACAAAAAAAAAAAAATAAAAAAAAATGTTCTCAAGTAGTTTTTATTCGACCTTTTCATGTGCCCCGATAGATTAGGCGATAGTGTGCCAGAATATCAGTCAGAGGGTTGCGGGTTCGATTTCTGCCAAGACTCTTCGCAGTTTGTGTTAGCTAATTAAAAAAAAAACATGGGGGCATGGGGGGCAAATATCGACCGGTCGTCATGAAATTTGGTACAAATAGAAATGCTTTTGTTTCAAGCTCGAGGCCAGTATTGAAAATAAATTTTATTTTATTTGCCGATATTTCGATGCTCTTTGAGTATCATCATCTGAGCTTGTAAATAAATAATAATTTAATGGACAACGGAAAATTACTGTTTATTTCTTTTCATCGTCTGTTGTTCAACTAAACTTAAAAACTAAAAAAACCAGTGGCCAAATTACCGCATTCGATATCGAGTAAAATTGATCGTAATTTTCTCATTTGAGATTATGGCATTCGATATCGAGCGAGATATTTAGTACATTTTATCATAATTTCGATATCGAAATCATTTTTCGATACGATAGCTCATTCGATCACGAATGCGGTAATTTGGCCCCAGGTGATGATACTCAAAGAGCATCAAAATAAATAAAAAAAAATAAAATTTATTTTCAATACTGGCCTCGAGCTTGAAACATAAGCATTTTTATTTATTAAAAAAAATTTTCTAAAACAAATTTCTTGGAAGCGTGAGTTTTTTTTTCCAATGAGGAGACAGGTGTTTCTATTACTAAAACATTCTTGACCACTCCGTGGTATTATGCCAATAATTTGGTTATAGTCCTAATCAGAGATCAGTTATGAGTACTGAAAAAGTGAGTATACTTGAATCATGACTTATAATTTCTTGTACTTATACGTACTCATACTTGTCTCAATATCATCAAATCAATATTCATCTTTAAAGTTTGAAGTACTCATTATATTCAGACTTAATCTCATGTATGATATTGTTTATTTTGACTCTCCGTAACTCAATGTACGTAGACGATAAAAAAAAAATAAGTATGACCCGCATACACTCATGTGTCGTTCATTTTTTACAGCCTGCTTATAAAATTATATAAAATAATAAATTTTATATTTTCCCCAATATGTTTTCCTATAAACTTACTTGTATGATTTTATATTTCTTTTCTACTTATTTTGTATAAATACCTAACGGATTTAGCTGAAATTTTTTTCAATGACTTAACTGTGTTGAATACTTTATGAGTATGTGAGTATTTTCTTAAAATGTAAATCTAAATACCGTTGTTTATGAATCAAACATATTGGGAATGGTATGAGCTCGTAGTCGGCGTAGTACTCATACTTATATCCAGCGTTACCGTTGATGCGACTAAAGTGGCAATTTGACCCTTTTACAGATGCCTTGCCACTTTTTGTGTACCTTTTTTTTTTGTTTTACTTGATACATATTAGTTTTTTTTATTATATAAATGAAAAAAATACGATTTTTATTTTTGTTTATTTTCCATCTTTTTAAAAGTGGTGCCCCTTTTTTTTAATAAATCCCCTTTTTGTGCGACTTTCTCAAATTTTCCAACGGTAACGCTGCTTATATCCACTTGCATTTATAAGTCTACGTTGTTGTGAGTTTGAGTAACTCAGAATAGTTAAATTGCAATGATGTAAAACCACTAATACTTAAAATGTTATGAGTAGTTGTGAATCGTAAATAAACAATTCATTGCCGATCTCTGGTCCTAATATATGCACTCGTACATATTTACAAGTATTTAATGTGACGGAGAACACTTTGCAAAAACCTCTATAAAGCAGATTAAGATAAAAAAAACTATATTCACTAATAAAATTACAATGATAAAAGGTCATTTATATGTGGGTAAGCATCTTCTGTAGAAATTCGTGTTTAGTCTGACTAATCTATCGTGGTCAAGTTAGAAGCCAGCAACATCATATAGACGTCAAGTTGAATAATGCCAGGGTAAATTAAATACCACCATGAGTTTATTTTGCGCTACCTGGAGCACATAACGAGATGAAATATGGATTTAATAATCAATTTCTTGTTATCAATATTTAGTAGAGATTTTCTTTTTATACAGGATACAATATTCTTATTAAATTGTTGTTTACGACGTATGGTACAGACCAACAGATATCCAACGTATTTTTAATAACAACAGCTACAATACCTACAACTATACGTTGTTGCCCTGCCAGCAATTGGAAGTTTCTTTCATTGTCCATCGTCAAAGGCGTTACGTCTTACTCACTTGCAGACGTTAATTGGAAGATAACAATAACAATTGTTTGTTGTTTACAACACCAGCCGAAAATGACATGTCCCGTTATAAAAGAAATGAAAAGAATGCCAAAAAGAAGTTTTCGACATCATCGAAATTAGTTTTATTTTGTCATTTGCTGTGGTCGGTCAGTGGTAAAGTGTGGTTTTGTTTTGTTATTGTTGTAGTTTTTACATATTTGTTATCCCATAGTCAAAATGTGTAATATGTGTATTATCTGTAAAGGCAAAAAAAAAAAATCAAAAGCAAAAGAGAGGCGGCTCACAGTGGCACCATCCCATACATTTCTTGGAAAAAAATAGAAGGAGTAGTCGTACAGCAATGAAATTTTGCAAAAACACTTCTTTGGGCTAAATTAAGAAATTTTGAAAAAATCTTGGAAAACCGCCCACTGCCACACCCACCTCCCATATAACTGCACTTGTCAAAATTTTTATTTTTGGACCTAGCGACTTGAAATTCGGGACACTTCTTAATTCTCCTTATGAAAAAAAAATAAACATATTGGGGATGCCACGCCTACTTTAGATTTACGCCCACTGAAAGTTGTAGATTTTAGATGTTTTTCTTCCCTGTCTAGAATCATATGAAAATTTAATATAAGTTAAAAAATATTAATTTTTATTCAAACGTTAAACATCTGTTGTCTCCATACAAAAGAAGAGAATATCCCCAATAACCCTCCTCGAAAGATATTAGCCTTCAAATGCACCAAAAATATCCCACAAATGCATGCCGCTTTTCTAGTCAAGTAAATATATGCCAAGTTAAAGTGTGTAAAACCTAAGTCATTGCAACAAATTGATATAAAATACAGTTATGAACCCGTTTTAATGTTTTATAATGAAAAAAAAAATGGTGTTGCCAAATGAGGTTATTTATACCTTTCAGCTTGATAAAAATCCAATATAATATACAATGTTTTAATTGAATATGTAACAGGCGAAAAATTGTGTTAGTTTTTATTTGTAATATTATTCAAGCACCATATCTTTAACAATGGGATCTAGTTCGAAGGAAATTTTGTTCGAATTAGGCCTTATGCTACTTATGTAAGGATCCGAAGTTATAAGAAGTCTGTTTAATACCTCAGTATTTGGTGAAATTCGATCACATTTTCTCGAATGTTTTGAGATGCGGCAAACCACCTTTTATTAAATAAAGGTAAAAACCGCTGCGATATATTTCTTTTCACATATGCAACATCTTCATCAGTTACACCTGAATTTCTCGATTTTATATATTTAGTCAATGAATCAACATTGCGAGCACTGTTAATAAGCTCCTCGCTTAATTCTTTGTATAAAAACGAAAAAGTACTCATATTAATATGAACTATATAAGTATATAAATGAAATTTAATATATTTTAAGCCGTGAAAACTATATGTTTTTGTTTCGACTGAAATGTCATTCAATTTAGTTACGCTTACATATTCGTAAACACTTATAAATCGTTTCAAGCTTTAATTCCCAAAAGCCTAAAAGTATACCCAATTTTTTGTCTTATTGACCATTTGTATGAAATATTGGAAGTGACTTTTGACATTAAAATCGATGTTACTAAAAGGGACGGTAATTGGCGGTAGTTTTTTTTTTCTTAATTGAAAGTACAGACTCGGACCTTTCATTTTTTTATAGTTAGAGGGCTAAGCAAGGCAAAGCACATAAAGTTTTTTTCCATCAAAAAGTGAAAAGTTGATATTTTTTAGTATAATTTTTGATAAATTATAATAATTAGTTTACTTTTCCAATTTCAATATGTTATATTTAAGATTAGACAATAAGAATAAATGGCAACCCTTTATTAATGTCATATTAAAAACAATAGAAGAGTAAGAATGAGAATAAAGAATAACGCACTTGAATTTAGCGTATAGAATAAAACACACGTTTTTCTTCTTGGATATAACACTTGGCGACGAGGATTAAAATTAAAAGAACCAAATAAAGAAATAAAAAGTAAAATTCGGAGATAAATAACAGTTGCGTTTTTTTTTATCAAGAAAGTCAAAAGAGTGGTGGTTACACACCAAATTAATCGTGGTCATTATACGACACATAACCTCAAATTACAATGACATCACCGACACCTATAACAACAACAACAGCAGGATTTAGCTTTGATGCGTTCGATGGGAACCTTACAACGTGGTCGCGGTGGGTGCGACGGTTTGAGACAGCTTTAGAATTGTTTGACTGTAACCCTAACAAAAAGCTCAAGTTTCTTTTGCATTTCATGGGGGCGGGAACATATGACATTCTGTGTGATAAGCTTCTTCCGATAACTCCGGAAAGTAAATCATATCAGGAATTGGTACAAATTTTAACGGATCATTTTGATCCTACACCAAATGAAATCCTGGAAAATTATAGGTTCCATTTGCGAAAGCAGAAGGAGGATGAAACTTGTGCAGAGTACATGGTGGCACTGCGGAAATTATCAGCTCATTGCAATTTTGGTAGCTATTTGGATACAGCGTTAAGAAACCAGTTTGTTTTTGGTTTAAAAAACCAAAAGATTCAAAGTCGCCTGTTAGAAAAATCAACGTTAACGCTGCAGACTGCTCAAAGTACGGCGGAAACGTATGAGATTGCTGAAAAAGGCGGTCTTGAGTTACATCAGCATGGTCTGAAGGAAGGAGTGGTTGATCTTATTGGAGATAAAAAGAAAGTGCACAAAAATCCGGAAGGAGGGAAGAGAGACGAGTCAGTAAAGAAATGTTATCGCTGCGGTAGTTCGGCACATCTGGCAAATCAATGTGGACATAAAGACGCTATTTGTGGATTTTGTAAAGCTAAGGGCCATCTTCGGCGGGTCTGTCGTAAAGCCATGAGACAAATGAATCAAATTACAGATGGCGATGATTCTGATGGTGAAAATGAAAAACTCAGGGTGGAAGAGTTAATGAAAATTGATGTGGGAAAGGTTAAGTCGATTGATAATAAAAGTTTGGGAGTAAATCGTTCCAAAATTTCTTGTAATTTATTAGTTAATGATTCTCTTTTATGTTTTGAAATTGATACAGGCTCCCCGGTGACGATTGTTAGCTTGACAGACGCTAAAAAGCATTTCGGCAAAGCAACCATACATCAAAAGGATATCGCACTCTACAGTTATTGCCATACTCCCCTCGACTGTGTTGGTTACATCAGGGTGGAGGTACAAACTCCTACTCCTAGCCCCCCATTAAAACTATACATTGTACGTTCAGAAAGAAAACCGCTGTTGGGACGTGAATGGCTGCGTTCTATTAAATTAAATTGGGCACAAATTCTTAACAGACAAATTTCAGATCCAAGCAACTCTGTGAATGAGGTTTCAACAAACGAGCGGGAGGATGAACTTAAAATGATTATTAACAAATATCCAATGCTGTTTGCAACCTCAATGGGTAAAATAACGGGATACCAAGCACGCCTACAAATCAAGGACCAGTCTGCAACAAAATTCTTTAAGGCAAGGCGCATTCCTTTTCCATTAATTGAAGCGGTTGAACAGGAACTAGAAAAACAAGTAAGAGAGGGACTTTTAGTGGCAGTTAATACAAGTGAATGGGCAACGCCGATTGTCGTCGTACCCAAGAAAGACAGGCAGGTCAGAATATGTGGTGATTATAAAATAACCTTAAACCCAGCATTAAAAGTGGACGAATATCCATTGCCCACGGTCGATGAGTTATTTAGCACGATGGCAGGGGGAACAAAATTTACAAAAATTGACCTCTCAAAAGCGTACTTGCAGCTGGAAGTCCACCCAGATGATCGCCACTTGTTGACTTTAAACACTCATAAGGGGCTTTTCGAACCAACTAGGTTAATGTTTGGCATTTCCTGTGCTCCTGCAAAGTGGCAACAGTTCATGGAACAGCTGCTTAGTGGAATTCGTGGAGTCGCAGTGTTTCTAGATGATATTCGAATTACTGCGGAAACGGACTCGGATCATTTAGCAAGAATTGATGAGGTTCTAAAACGCCTTAATAATCACAACATGAGAATTAATTTAGAAAAATCAGAATGGATGAAAGATCAAATTGAATATTGTGGTTATGTCATCAACAAATCTGGTATACAAAAGATAAAAAATAAAATTACGGCGATTTTAGAAATGAAGCAACCTGCAAACAAGGATGAAGTCCGAGCTTTGGTGGGATTAATTAATTATTATGGTAGGTTTGTTAAAAATTTAAGTACGATTCTTTACCCTATAAATAAACTTCTTCAAAAAAATGAGCCATTTGTATGGGACAGATTGTGTGAAAAATCATTTGTAGAAATTAAGAAACAAATGCAATCCGAAACAGTATTAGCGCATTACAATGCCAAACTACCTGTAACCCTGGCGGTGGATGCTAGCCCATATGGCGTAGGAGCGGTCTTAAGCCATAAATATCCAGATGGATCAGAGAGACCAATCCAGTTTGCATCTCAAACGTTGTCAAGCGTTCAGCAGAGGTACTGTCAAATAGATAAAGAGGCTTACGCTATAATTTATGGTGTACGCAAATTTTACCAATACCTTTATGGTAGAAAGTTTACGTTAATTACGGATAACAAGCCACTTTCGCAAATATTTTCCCCTCATAAAGGACTGCCAAGGTTATCCGCTACAAGAATGCAGCATTATGCAATATTTCTTGCGTCCTTCGAGTATGACATCCAATTTAAAAAATCTAAGGATAATGCAAACGCGGATGCGTTTTCTCGTCTTCCTACTAATGATAAATACAAGGACATAGAAGAGGTCGATATTTTTGAAATAGAGACAATACAAAATTTACCAGTTACGGTGGATATGTTGAGAGAGCATACGGAAAGGGATGCGGATGTGCGGCTTTTACTCGAAACTTTAAAATATGGACGGGAATGCAATGCGAAAGATCGTTTTGGTATCTCACAGACTGAATTTACATTACAACAGGGTTGTATACTACGAGGTATAAGAGTGTATATTCCAACTAAATTGCGCAAGTACATCCTAGAGGAGTTGCATTCAGCCCATTTCGGAATGACGAAAATGAAATCATTAGCTAGGGGTTATTGTTGGTGGCAAACGATGGATAAAGAAATCGAAAACTTAGTTTTAAACTGTGCGGAATGCCAGTCAGTACGCTCAATGCCATCTAAAACGACACCAATTCATTCGTGGAATGCGGCAAGGAAACCATTTGAACGTGTGCACGCGGATTTCGCTGGGCCCTTCCTGGGTAAATACATATTTATTTTGGTGGACGCCTACAGCAAATGGCCCGAAGCCCATATCCTAAACAATATTACAACAGAATCGACGATACAAGTGTGTCGCGAAATTTTTGCAAGAATGGGAACGCCAAACATTTTTGTAAGCGATCATGGAACGCAATTCAAATCGAAGGAGTTCCAAACCTTTTTGCAGTGTAATGGTATCCAACATAAAATGGGTGCGCCTTATCATCCGGCAACCAATGGGCTAGCGGAACGGTTTGTACAGACCATAAAAAACAAATTAAAAGCCATTAAATGCTCTCCGGATAATATTAAAAAAGAAATAGCAAAAATCCTTTTAGCGTATCGCCGAGCAATACACTCAACCACAAACAAATCACCAGCAATGCTTATGTTCGGGAGACAAATTCAATCACGTCTCGATTTATTAGTACCAAAACAATCAATTTCGTCTGAACACGGTGTACCAAAAAAACAATTTATGGAGGGAGAAAGAGTGTCAGCAAGAGATTACTTGTCTGAAAATAAGTGGCAGTTTGGTAAAATTTTACGTCAAGTTGGGGAATTACATTATGAAATTAAATTAGACGACCATCGGGTTTGGAAGCGGCATGCAGACCAAATTCATAAGGTAGGAGAAGAGTTGCAAACACCTGACAAAAATATAAACGTTACAGATTTTGATAAAAGGGGTGAAGCAACAGACAACTCAGCTATGCCTGACTAAGGAGTGGCTATACGAGAGAAGAATGAAAAGGAAGGGGCAGAAGGCGATGGTGCTTTGTCGAGTGGTCAAATGCAGCTGCAAAGTCCAGCGGTCGTCCCGGAGGTGCCTCACAAGGAATTTTCTGAAAATGATTCACAACTTCGTCGTTCAAAGAGAGTCATAAAACCACCAGGGAGATTAAATTTATAAACGAATTACATATCAAAATTCTAGAGAGGGAAAAGATGTTATATTTAAGATTAGACAATAAGAATAAATGGCAACCCTTTATTAATGTCATATTAAAAACAATAGAAGAGTAAGAATGAGAATAAAGAATAACGCACTTGAATTTAGCGTATAGAATAAAACACACGTTTTTCTTCTTGGATATAACACAATAATTCTTTTTTTTTTATAAAAAAGTAAGTGCTATATTTTCACTAAAAAATAAAACAAAAGCCATAGCTATAAACTTACACACAAAAAAAGTTCTTTATTTGGGCAGTAATTTTAATCTAATTTCATTGAATAAATTTCCGTTGACTTCTGTTAGTTTTTTTAACTACAAAATTTCACTTTTCATAAAAAACCTTGTTGAATTTTTCTTATCCAAATACTTCTTTACAAAACCAAATCATTAAAATTTTAAAATTGAAAAGTTGAAAAACCCTATTTTTCCGCAAAAGTGCCACTGTGCGGCTTCTTGAAGTTAAGCAGAAGTGACTTCTTGAAGTTACGCTGAAGTGACTTCTTGAAGTTATACTGTGTTCATATATGAAACTTAATTGAGTCAATATTCGGTTAATTGACAATATTATTTTAAGTGTTCAGGCATACGCAATTTTCAGCTTACTCAATAATCATTTGACAGTTGGAAAACAATACAAAAAATACTCTAAATGGTTGTTGTGTTTCTATGTAAACAAACTTACCTTCACATTGACTTTTCAATGATTTCTTTTGTTGACATTTGCCATTTTATACAATTTTGTTCACTAAACACAGTTGTGAACAGTGTTGCATTCGAAATCTTACTCAATATTATAACAATTTCGTACTTATTGCGCAATAATTAATTGAGATTTTATATGGAATATTGAGCTCAATAATGGCGTTAATTGCGATTAACGCAATTAAGGCGCATATGTGAACACGCTATTACGCTGAAGTGGCTTCTTGAAGTTACGCTGAAGTGACTTCTTGAAGTTACTTCCGGGGGGTACAACTTCTCAATACGGAAGACACTTCTACGATCAGAAAATGGTATCGCAGAAGATGAGTTTCAACTTCTTAGCGTCACTTCTGAGTCACTTCCGCAATAGAAAATGTTAGCAGGGTTGTTGAGTATGCAGGTATCTATCAGAGACCTGCAACAAGTATGAACGAGCCGACTTATTCACTAACGTTGAATTTTAAGAACAATACAAAAAAGTATGATTCAATTTTATGCTTATTCACTTTTTATGCACACACAGAAAATTCAGCAACGAGTATAAATCATTTCCAACACTTGGTTCGAACTGCAATGTTTGAAAACAAAAATTCTTGTTTATACACAGTTTGTTTTTTGCATGTCGGCTTTGTTGTGCATGATCTGATTGGAATTGAACTAAAAACACACGAGCCACTTATAAGTAAAAAGCGGCTGGCAGAAAAATATGAAAACATAAAAAATGTGCATTTACTACCTATTTAACATTATTTCGTCGAAAAGAAAACTTATTTGACAAAGCAATGATAAAATTTGTAATATGTACAGTTTGTCAAATATATCTTTGCACAGCAAAAAAAAATTAAAGAAAAAATGTAAAATGAGCTGCTTCATACATTTAACGACACAGTCGAACATTCATGTTTGCACAAAACAACAAATGAATAAAACACATGTTCGGCTAACAACACGTTGGCTTTGATGTAAAACGAGCTTCATACATTTAACGACACAGTCAGAATATTCATGTTCGCAAAAAACAACCAGTGAATAAAACTGAATGTTTGAAACGAACGGTTGCGTAAACGAGCGTTTTGTGCATTTGAACAAAAACGATTAAATCATAAAAATCAATGTGCATGATTAAGTATACCCGAAAATTTAGTACTCGTTGCAGGTCTCTGGTATCTATACTTTTTTTTCGCAGTACACACAGTTGCAAGTAAAGTTGTATCGAGTATCAGACATGTCCGTACTTAAAAGTATGAGATGCGTATACGTATATACTTACGATACTCATGTATATACTCAGGATACTTATGTATACACTAATACCTCGATTTGCGTTGATTCGATTTGCGTCATCAAAAAAAAAAGTTGCGTGGCTTCGAATTGCGTCGTTGATGTTTCGTTTTGCGTCGAAAAAATACATAATTGTGGCTTCGAATTGCGTCGTTAATGTTTCGTTTTGCGTCGTTTTCTATTACATTTTGTGCATAGAAAGAGGATTTCCCTTTTTACTTGTTTTGGTCAAACACAAATATATGTTTATGTTGATTTTTTACATGTATGAATTGGCTTTAATTTATTTTTTTACTTAACGTTATCTTTTTGTTGCAATAAATTTTAAAAAATATACCTTTATTTATAGTAAAAATTTTCAACTTTTCTAAAAATTTTCTTCTGGAACGAATTAACGAAAAATCCATACAAATATATGGAGAAAAGTGATTCGATTTGCGTTGTTTCGCATTGCGTCCCGTTTGGTCGGTCCCAATTAACGACGCAAGTCGGGGTATTAGTGTATACTAAAGCTATTTTGAAAACAAAAGAAAGAAAAAAATATTAAACCGCTATGCAGCAGAAAAATATACTTTGGTTTTGCATATAGGAATTTTATTCATATTTATTTTGTTCCTAAACTAAAATAATAATTAAATATGTATGTAAATATGAAACAAAAACACAAGTGATCTGACGGCATAAGCTGATCGATGTAATCAACTGTTATTTTTTCTACAGAATGACAGATAACCAAACAAAATCTACACACATTCACTAGTATTCATACAAGCAAGCTATTTTATTTTATTAAGTTGGATACGCAGAAATATTCTTGCTAGCATGTATTGTACATACACGTATGTGTTGCAAAACAAATACCTAAGAGGGAATCTTTTTTTTTTGTAAAATACTTGAGTATAGAAATAACTGCAAGTATGAATAAATACACGAGTAACTTTTATTTTGAGTACTGCTTGTCATTCTCTGGTGTGCACATCGATTACTCGGGGCCAATAGATGGCTTGATGATTCTCATTATTACTGACGAGTTCTCTAAGTGGTTGGATGGTAAAGTAACCAAATCTATTACTGTTGCTGCTACTATTTTACTGTTGGACGAAGTTTTTGCAACGTATGGTGTGCCTTTGATGGTAGTGTTCGATAACGGAACGAATTTTTCTTCAGTAGAATTCAATAAATGTTTGACGAATGTGGCTGTTAAGTACCATAAGTATACGGCTCCTTATCATTCCTCTACAAACGGATAGTCAGAACGCTATGTGCAAACGGTGAAAAATGCACTTAAGGCAAGGGGAAATTTGAATGAATTCTTGAGACAACTATTTTTGGGACGTCAACTTCGCACTCACCTATTAAGACCGAAAGATGTTAACATTAAGGTTTCATCCGGACAATACCTTAAATCAAACAATGAATATAGACAGTTCGAGAAGGATGAGTTAGTGAACTTCCTGTCTGGAAACCCTCGATTATGCAAATGGCTAAGTGGAAAGGTTACCAAACGTTTGGGTGACATACACTACGAGATACTTTCCAAGGGAAATACTACAAACGTCACGTCGATCAGATTCGTAGTAGAGGTGATAAAGGTGTACTGGAACTAAGAACACCTAACACACTTCCAGAAGTACACTCGGATTATAATGTAGCCAGTAATACTAATGAATGACATCTACACAACCAACCGGAACAACCAAACGTTCGAGCCGGGATGATACACAAATGAACGGATCGAGCACCGAGGAACATCAAAGTGAATATTTTGCTACTCAGTCGGCCGCATCTGGGTTTAAAGGCTTTACTTCTACACCTTCAACAACCGATGAGGAAGTCTCAGGCCGGTTGACATCGACACCAAATGTAGAAGCCTCACAGCAGGAGTGTGTCCAGCGCCGCTCGAGCAGAGTTTGCAGGCCTAGAGTTTTGTTATATACGCAATATTGACAACGCTTTTATTTTATATGTTAATGCCAACTCTCTCTTTTTTATAGAATATTCTAGAACTTGTTTAGTTTGTCAGTTTTTGAATTGTCTGTGTAAATGATTTTATTTTCTTAATGGATTTTTAATAAACACGCAATTTTACTTATTAAACTTGAAGTACGTGTTTTATACTTACCCAATAGACCAAAACCCTTTAGAAAAATATTATAATAAAGCTTGCGAGCATAAGCCTTAAGCTTTAAAAAGACTTGAGAAACTATAGAAAAACACTTTTAAATTATTGTAGAATAATCAAAAAGGAACCCTCGTGATAATAGTACTGAAATAATTATTTAATAAGCTTATATTCTCAATTTTAGAAAAAGCTTCTCCAAATAATATTTTATTAAACTAAATAAAGATAAGCTTATACCTACAATTGTAGAATAAGCTTATTTCAACAATTGTAGAATTTGGTTAGTTTTTCTTTAAGTTTTCCCCATTGAGTTTCATACACGCCTATTGCTACATTTGGATCCATAAATGGTCTTAATGTTTCTTGAACAACACCAAATTTAGTTTGAGATAATGTATGTCGTGTGCACCCTGTTATGTGAGGTAAATGCAACTCTAGAAAACAGCTGAGGTGTGTGGAATGCTGAATTGAGATATGGTAGACATATTGAAAATTGGAAAAAGCTATTCAAATCTTTGGCTGAAAAGAAAAAAAAAAGATGGTGGCGGTGAAGTTTAATGGCGCGAAGAGGTTTAGTGGAAGAAAAAGAAAAAAAATTTGAGGAGTGGACTATAAAACGTGGTAACAGGTGGATGAAAAGTTCAAAAAAAAAGAAAAAAGTGAAATACATCTAAGAAACTAAACCTAAAATGCTTACAAAACTACACCTAAAGCTATATAAAAGAAAATTCTAAGTGAACTTATAACCTAAAATTATTACAAAACTATACCTAAAGCTAAATAAAAGGAAAATTATAAGTGAACTTACAAACAAGAATTTAGACTAAACTACACCTAAAGCTATATAAAAGAAAATTCTAAGTGAACTTATAACCTAAAATTATTACAAAACTATACCTAAAGCTAAATAAAAGGAAAATTATAAGTGAACTTACAAACAAGAATTTAGACTAAACTACACCTAAAGCTATATAAAAGAAAATTCTAAGTAAACTTATAACCTAAATCTCCATAAGAATAACTACATCTGAGGGCTTGAAGAGAAGTGCGAATAAACTTGAAAGTTAAGAACCTGATGTAATACTTACCACCTGAAAAGAAAGATGAGCTTAGCAAATCATACACACACAAGGAACTCGGCTTTAATAGTTTGAAGGAAGAATTATATCTATCAGCAATCCACCCCCTACATGTCACACACAACGGGAATACCTCCTCTTATCAACCAACAAGTGTCCACCTCTCCCTGAGGTAACAGGTATCGTGAATTGACGTAGACAGAACACGTACGAATACTGACAGCAATTCTCATTTATTTATATACATATATATCTATATACATATTATTGATATTATATACCTTAAATATTTATATTTTTGAGCTTAATAAAACAAGCCTAGATCTGTAAATTTAGGGAAAACACCCATTTTAAAGCTACTTTTAGGAAATTTCCTACGGCATACAAACGTCAATAGGTTGAGCTCAGCTTAGGCAGCGTTAATTTTAACTTCTTTTATCTTTTTGGGTTTGTTGGCTATTTGGCCAAATCTACCGGTGTTTGTCCTAAATAAGGCAATTGTTAAAACTTTGAAATAAGAATCCTTTTTTTTTGTTAAAATTTTTCTTTTTAGTTAAGTGTTGAATGTTTTATAATTGTTAATGATTCTCCCTAATTAATATAATAAACTAGTTAATAATGTTCTGTAGAAATAATTTTTAAAACGTAATTGTTTAATTTCAAAATGGAATAAATTTTCCTCTAGAGCTATGGGACGGTGAGTAAAAAAGGTTAGGTATTTGGCGATAGGAATGGCCTTTAAAATTATTCGACCGTAAGCCATCATGGTAAGATTCTAATAGGAATCTTGATGAGGGAGGGCAGCCAAAAGCTGGCACAACACCAGCCAGCGGTTTTGAGGAGCAAGGAGAGCTGATAGCAAAAGAAAATGGATGCAAGGTTAGTAGAGTACAATAGGCTGTAAAAATTGTTTTTGTTTTGACATTCACTTTCGGGCCCCAATATGAAATTTTAAGTATTTAACAAAAAAAAAAAAAAAAAAAAAAAAAAAAAAAAAGAACAAAAAAAAAAGGCTGGCATGTAATTTTTTGTGTAGCTGTTCGATACCAGATTGGCTGGCAAGAACCCCACCAAGACGGCGAGCCCAGCCGGAGCCAACGCCATCATGCCAGCACAGCTAGCAATCTGGCAACATAAAATTTGTGAGACTTCTAGCAACGTAAGTCCAGCTAATACAAAATGGCGCCCAACGTGGGGCCCGACAAATGAAAATTAATTAGGCATTTCGACAGTAATGATTTAAGTGTTGACTCTCGTGTAAGTCCTGGTTGAGTAAATAAAGAGTCCTCAACAAATTTGCGACACGAGTAGTTGAGCAAGGAGAATCAAAGCTGTTTACAAGTAGTTTCAGTTAAAGTTTAGAGTTTAGTAAAGTACATAAAAAAATAGGCTATTTTTCCCAAAGCTGTTATTTCGGGTGCCCAGTATGCTGTAAGTCCCGAGGTATACCAACTTCATAAAGATAACCCGCGTAGCGACAGAATACAGGGGGTCAGGGGTACAGTGATGGGAAAGGTAAAAATGAATTCATCGAGTTAGTTGCAGTTTGAGTCGGACTGAACGGTTACAAAGCTGTCAGTTTTTGCTTCAACTTGCGACTAGCTGGAGAATTTCCTCAAATTTTATTTCCTAAATAGCCCATTTCAGTCCTTAAATTGACAATAAGAAATGATCAGATAAATAATAACTAAGTAAATTAAATAAATAATCTCCAAATTCTTTTGTGGTTAGTCCTGACCCATTTAGGCCACAGTGCTTAGAGTCAGCTGCACCCTATATATTTGGTAGATCATATCCGTAGAACTGAACCATAATGAACAAATATATGCTCCATTGTTTTTCTTTACGAGCAAGGATTAAAACTGAGAAAATTAATACAACTAGCTCTTTGCACAACAAAACCTACATTTATATATAAGAAAAATTTTTTTTTCAAATGTTTCTTATATTTTGTTTTATATACCTTTACCTTTACCTTATTTACCACCTGAAAATCCCATAGCAGTGTGTACATTTTTTTTAAAAGTTTGATTTAATTTTATTATTAATTTTTATTTATACAGATTTCTTCTAGGATTATTTCGATTTAGTGAATATATACATACATACATGTTAATTTTTTTTTTTTGTATTTGTTTAATTTTCAAAAATTTTTTTTTACGTGATTTATATAATTATTTGCCAAACTCGTCGGGGGTGTTAACCCAGATACACATTTTGAACCGCATTAATCTCTTGCCTTATCTTCCTTTAAAATTTTTTTTATTGAAGTTAGTTTTGGTTTCTGGTCTTAACGAGTGTTATACGTTTAGGCTCGTGGTTTAATAAGAGTCTTGTTTTTGTATAAGGAATGGTTTTAACTCGCTCAGCGAGAAATCAATTAAAAACTGAAGGCCTAGATATAGAATCATTTCTGAACATGGATAATGTTACGGGTTCATCAGGGACAGCAACGGGAGCAATATCAGTACCAGTCGCGTCAATGGCGAATAGGGCCGCAGCTGGTACAACAGCTGATGCTAATATTACTCCTTCGGTGCAACAATTTTTGTCTTTGGCTCACAACAGTGCCAATCAATCTCGAGATAGTCCTAATTCCAGTGGCTCTATACCTTCTCCTGAATATAGTAGCATAACTGCTAGAACCATTCGGCAAGAATTGCGCACCAATCAGATAAATGGACAAGAAAATCTTCCCACTGTCCGAGCCGTAGGTTTAGGGGGAGATATTGTAGGTTTCATACAGAATGAATTGTCCAAGCAAATGCAAAACATGCAACTTGCTTTGCAACAACAGATTTCCCAGACTTTAAGTCGGGTGGTAGACGATCGACTAGGTGTAAACGCTCGTCCTTCAGAAGCGATCAATCTCAATCCGAATGTAGCTTCGGCAGCCCATCAGGGGCCACAAAATTTCCCTTTTTCTTCCCCGCAACCTAGGATAGGACAATATATATTATCTGCCAGTCACCAACAATCATTAAATAATATACCTGTTTCAAATCCGCAAGGCCCGTCTCCTAGTTGTCATCAGGCACCAGCCTTGTCGTCTTACATACAGCCACGATACCCGATACAACAACCACCGAACAATTTAAACTTTCAGTCTCCGCCGGTTCCATTGAGTGCCGTAACTCCGGTTGAAGGTAATGTAGTGGCCCAGAGCAAAGTAGATTTGACGAAGTGGGGCATAAAATTTGATGGTACTATGAAATCGACTAGCGCCGAAGATTTCGTCTTTCGTGTCGAGGCATTGCGACAAGATTATAATCTGACGTTTAGAGATATCCAGCGTAGTTTTCACACCTTGCTTGAGGGCCAGGCTTTAGATTGGTTCTGGAACCTTAGAAAATTAAACCCTGTGCTAACATGGGATGAGCTTGTAGGGGCCTTTTTAACGCAATTTAGGCGCTATGAAAGTGAATTTCACCTTCAAAAAATGATTATGGACCGTCGCCAAGGGCCACAAGAGTCCTTTGAAGAATTTTATAATGGCGTGTTAAAGCTAAGAAACCAACAGCGTTCTCCTTATTCGGAACAGGATTTAGTTGAAATCATGAGAGGAAATTTAAAGCCTTCGCTAGCACAATTATTATTTTCTGTACGTGTGGGCAATCTAAATGACTTCTGGCAACAGGCCAAAAAGGCTGAAAGTCTAATTACAAGCCAAAGATCACAGTACCAACAACGTCAGTACGTGCCGACACGTGTACATGAAGTAGTTTTTGAAGATGAGTTTAGAGGGGAGGACGTAGAAGTGGATGCCATAGCGGCTAGGGCTAGTTACACCTGCTGGAATTGCAGGCAGGCAGGCCACAGCTTTCTTGACTGCCCAACACCGATAAATAAGATTTTTTGTTTTAGGTGTGGGCGGGACAACGTCGTCACGCCTAAATGCCCTCGTTGCCAGGGAAACAGGTTCCGAAGCCCGTCTCAAGCTGGGGGGCGCGGACGACCGATGTTTAAACCCAGTTCCCAGTCAACCAAATCAAAACATCAATAGTCATATCGTAATTTTACAAAACCAGGAAAGATTAAGACAAGTAGCTCGTCAACCAAGATTAACGGATTTGAAACCACTACATGTACGCGTGAGGGAGTATAACGAGGCCAAATTAAGAATATTCGGAACAGTTTCAAAACGCATTAAGAAAGCGCGCGAATGTTACAAAAAACGAAAACGAATCAGACACGAAATTTCGGCGGCCTCACTTTATGAAGGCCAAGATACGAGGCTCTATTCTAGGATAAACATAAATGGCCACGAAATTGAGGGTCTGATTGATAGTGGAGCCACTGTAACGTGTTTGGGCCGCAACTGCCTTCAGTTTGCGGAAAAGGCTGGACTCAAAGTCCATAACTTTTCTACAAATATTCGGACGGCTGATGGTACCAAGCATGCAATAGTGGGTCGTGTACGCGCGAACGTTACGTTTGGCCAAATAACGCAGGCCATAACGTTCTACCTAGTGCCTACCCTAAGTCGAGAGTTGTTCTTGGGGATCGATTTCATGAGGGTTTTTAAGTTTTTTGCGCACCTCGATAGTCTTACGACGAATGACGTAAGTCTCTGCGAAGAGGCAAGTAATACTCCAGAGGTTCTTGCTCATGTCTTGACAGCTGAACAGCGTCAGAAATTAGATTTGATCATATCAATGTTCCCCTGTTATACCAAGAGAGGATTAGGAAAAACACATTTAGAGATCCATTCTATAGATACTCGTGACGCAACGCCAGTTAAGGATAGACATTATCCTGTCTCCCCGGCTGTGCAAAAGCTCATGTACGCGGAGTTGGATAGGATGCTGGACCTCGGTGTCATTGAGTTTAGTGAGAGTCCATGGAGCCATCCGGTAACTCTAGTCCGAAAGGGCGAGAAAAATCGTCTGTGCCTGGACGCTCGTAAACTCAATGCACTGACGGTCAAGGATGCCTACCCTTTGCCGCATATTGAAGGTTTGCTCAGTCGGCTTGGAGACACGATATATATATCCAGTGTCGATCTCAAAGACGCATTCTGGCAGATACCACTAGAATCGTCTAGTAGGGAGAAAACTGCATTCACGGTGCCTGGACGACCACTTTACCAGTTCACGGTCATGCCTTTTGGGTTGTGCAACGCAGCCCAAAGGTTATGCCGTTTAATGGATAAAGTGATCCCTGCGGCACTTCGTGATAGAGTTTTCGTCTACTTAGACGATCTTTTGATAGTATCTCCAGATTTCGAGACACATCTGGAGTTGTTGAAACAAGTAACTACTAGTTTGGATAAAGCAGGGCTGACCATTAATGTGACCAAATCTAAATTCTGCTTCAAGGAGTTAAGATACCTGGGGTACATAGTTGGAGATGGAAAACTAAAACCTGATCCGGCCAAGGTGGAAACCATAACTCGATTTGATTACCCTAAGACCGCGAAACAAGTGCGGAGCTTCATGGGGGCAACAGGCTGGTATAGAAAATTTATACCAGACTATGCCACCATTGCGGCCCCAATCTTTGACACGCTGAAAAAGAGTAAACAATTCAAGTTTACGGAGGAAGCCAAGACCGCGTTTGATCGCCTCAAGAACGCCCTGACAACGAGTCCCATTCTTAATCATCCGGACTTCACCAAACATTTTTACATTCAGTGCGATGCGTCTGATGTGGGCATTGGTGCTGTACTTTTTCAGAAGGACGGTTCTGAGAATGAACACCCAATTGCATACTTTTCACATAAGTTAACATCGGCGCAGAGGAATTATTCCGTTACTGAACGGTAGTGTTTGGCTGTGGTTCTGGCGATTAAGAAATTTAGGCCCTATGTAGAACTTATGCCATTCTCCGTGATAACTGACCATAGTAGTCTTAAGTGGCTTATGTCACATAAAGACCTCAGTGGCCGCTTAGCTCGGTGGAGTCTACATTTGCAGACTTACGATTTCACCATAGAGCATAGGCAGGGGAAACAAAATGTAGTACCCGATACCCTATCGCGTTATGAAATGGAAGAAGTCTGTGCAAATGTTGAAGGACTGGTTGACCTTGAGTCAAGTGCTTTTAAGTCCAGCGACTACTTGGAGCTTGTTTCTACTATAGAAGCAAATTCTGAACAGCTGCCGGACCTAAAAGTCCTTGATGGACTAGCCTATAAAAGGATAAGACCTTATGATGGAGTGGTCATTAATGAGGATTTCACATGGAAATTGTGGATTCCTCAGGAACTGACCAAGTCCATCATAGAAAAGTCGCACAATTCAGCTCAAGCATCTCACGGAGGCGTTGGTAAAACGCTCCGAAGAATAAAGGAGTACTTTTACTGGCCAAACCAAAGCGCACAAGTCCGTGAGCTCATTGCAAACTGCGAGGTTTGCAAGGAAACAAAACCCCCGAACGTTACCCTACGGCCACCTATGGGAGCAGAAACGGTAACAGAGCGACCATTCCAGAGAATTTTTATGGATTTCCTGGGTCCGTATCCGCGGTCGAAAAACGGCAATAGTTATATTTTCATAGTTCTTGACCATTTGACAAAATTTGTCTTACTTAAAGCTTTGCCTAAGGCGAGTTCTAAAAACATAATAAAATTCTTAATTTCGGAAGTTTTCCATAAGTTCGGTGTCCCGGAAACCATCGTTTCAGACAACGGTAAACAATTTGTAGGCAAAGAATTTTCAGATTTAGTAAACAGTTTTGGCGTAAAACATATGCGTACGGCCATTCATTCACCCCAGGCCAACGCGTCCGAGCGGGTAAACCAATCGATTTTGGCTGCAGTGCGTTCTTATCTACAGGACGATCAGTCCGAATGGGATAAACATTTATCCGAAATCGAATTTTCACTCAGATCGTCACTGCAGTCATCGATTGGAGTTACACCATATTTTGCGCTGTTTGGAATAAATATGTTCGGCCATGGAAGTATGTATAAATTAGCGCGAAAACTCAAGAGCTTAGAAGACCCTGAACTAGAAATTACGCCGAAAAGTGAAAAGATTGCTTTAATGCGTCAGAAAATACGGGAGATGTTGCATAAAGCCTATTTGCGAAATGAAAAATCCTACAATATTCGTTGTCGACAAATAAGATTCGTGCCCGGTCAGGAAGTTTTCCGGAGGAATTTCGCACAAAGCGATTTTAAACACGGTTTTAATGCTAAACTCGCGCGAAAGTTCGTAAAATGTCGCATAGTTACCCCGGTCGGAAACAGTCTTTACGAAGTGGAGGACCTTAAAGGAAAGTCGTTAGGAGTTTTTCATGGGAAGGACCTAAAACAGTAACCAACCGAGGAAATAAATAGGAACTAGGGTCAAGATTTCCGAAAAAGGGCGTCTCTGAATTTGATGTTTGCGTTTAACATTTCCGAACATTTCAACAAGCTATTCAGTTTCGGAAATTTCAGCTTTGGATAACCTTTTTGCCTAAGGCCACATTCTGAGGAGATTACAGGGGGTACTCCTCGCCAAAGATCTGAAGCACTACTAGCCTCAGAATCTTTGGTGGTTTTAGTCCCTGATTTTCTGCCTGTGTTGTAGTCGGTACAGTTTAAAGCGGTATTGAATTAACATGCTTAGCTATAAATTTATTAAAGCAGAAAATCAGTTTTTCATAATTGGTTATTATTTACAAATTAATTGTTCTTGTTGATGATCCGACGTACACCTATACTAAAATTCAATTAGTTCACTCAACTTTCTCTAAAATAGACAATCCTTATTTAAGTCCAATGAACAAGACAAAAATGTCTAAAATCTCCAAGGTTCCCAAGTATCGTTTTCTGTTTCTTAATAGGGCCATATATGGACCCTAGGATGGTCAGGTTTGTCGTGTGCACCCTGTTATGTGAGGTAAATGCAACTCTAGAAAACAGCTGAGGTGTGTGGAATGCTGAATTGAGATATGGTAGACATATTGAAAATTGGAAAAAGCTATTCAAATCTTTGGCTGAAAAGAAAAAAAAAAGATGGTGGCGGTGAAGTTTAATGGCGCGAAGAGGTTTAGTGGAAGAAAAAGAAAAAAAAATTTGAGGAGTGGACTATAAAACGTGGTAACAGGTGGATGAAAAGTTCAAAAAAAAAGAAAAAAGTGAAATACATCTAAGAAACTAAACCTAAAATTCTTACAAAACTACACCTAAAGCTATATAAAAGAAAATTCTAAGTGAACTTATAACCTAAAATTATTACAAAACTATACCTAAAGCTAAATAAAAGGAAAATTATAAGTGAACTTACAAACAAGAATTTAGACTAAACTACACCTAAAGCTATATAAAAGAAAATTCTAAGTGAACTTATAACCTAAAATTATTACAAAACTATACCTAAAGCTAAATAAAAGGAAAATTATAAGTGAACTTACAAACAAGAATTTAGACTAAACTACACCTAAAGCTATATAAAAGAAAATTCTAAGTGAACTTATAACCTAAAATTATTACAAAACTATACCTAAAGCTAAATAAAAGGAAAATTATAAGTGAACTTACAAACAAGAATTTAGACTAAACTACACCTAAAGCTATATAAAAGAAAATTCTAAGTAAACTTATAACCTAAATCTCCATAAGAATAACTACATCTGAGGGCTTGAAGAGAAGTGCGAATAAACTTGAAAGTTAAGAACCTGATGTAATACTTAACACCTGAAAAGAAAGATGAGCTTAGCAAATCATACACACACAAGGAACTCGGCTTTAATAGTTTGAAGGAAGAATTATATCTATCAGCAATCCACCCCCTACATGTCACACACAACGGGAATACCTCCTCTTATCAACCAACAAGTGTCCACCTCTCCCTGAGGTAACAGGTATCGTGAATTGACGTAGACAGAACACGTACGAATACTGACAGCAATTCTCATTTATTTATATACATATATATCTATATACATATTATTGATATTATATACCTTAAATATTTATATTTTTGAGCTTAATAAAACAAGCCTAGATCTGTAAATTTAGGGAAAACACCCATTTTAAAGCTACTTTTAGGAAATTTCCTACGGCATACAAACGTCAATAGGTTGAGCTCAGCTTAGGCAGCGTTAATTTTAACTTCTTTTATCTTTTTGGGTTTGTTGGCTATTTGGCCAAATCTACCGGTGTTTGTCCTAAATAAGGCAATTGTTAAAACTTTGAAATAAGAATCCTTTTTTTTTGTTAAAATTTTTCTTTTTAGTTAAGTGTTGAATGTTTTATAATTGTTAATGATTCTCCCTAATTAATATAATAAACTAGTTAATAATGTTCTGTAGAAATAATTTTTAAAACGTAATTGTTTAATTTCAAAATGGAATAAATTTTCCTCTAGAGCTATGGGACGGTGAGTAAAAAAGGTTAGGTATTTGGCGATAGGGATGGCCTTTAAAATTATTCGGCCGTAAGCCATCATGGTAAGATCCTAATAGGAATCTTGATGAGGGAGGGCAGCCAAAAGCTGGCACAACACCAGCCAGCGGTTTTGAGGAGCAAGGAGAGCTGATAGCAAAAGAAAATGGATGCAAGGTTAGTAGAGTACAATAGGCTGTAAAAATTGTTTTTGTTTTGACATTCACTTTCGGGCCCCAATATCAAATTTTAAGTATTTAACAAAAAAAAAAAAAAAAAAAAAAAAAAAAAAAAAAAGGCTGGCATGTAATATTTTGTGTAGCTGTTCGATACCAGATTGGCTGGCAAGAACCCCACCAAGACGGCGAGCCCAGCCGGAGCCAACGCCATCATGCCAGCACAGCTAGCAATCTGGCAACATAAAATTTGTGAGACTTCTAGCAACGTAAGTCCAGCTAATACATGTATTCGCACACTTTGAAATAGAAAATTGTCCAAAAGCTTTAAAAAAGTTCATATTTTCTGGGAATCTGCTTATCATCTCTTTTAAAGGTTTTTCTTTAAGTACGATTATTTCTACTTAGCTCAATTTCGCATTTCTTAATTCCGTTTCAAACTCTGCAAAACCAATTGCATCTAGAGGCAAAAAGGAATTTGAAGAATCAATAGCTGCATGTAAATCATTGAAAAATTTTTCATTGTTTTCAGTATTATATAAAACAGAAGGTTTGAAAACTTTTGTTGAAAACATATGTTACGGAACGCCCTGTAATGTTTCACAATAGTGTCATCACTGTTCCAATAATTATGCCATCCTTGTTTCAAATCATGTGTTTGTAAACCGTGTTTTTGCATTCCCTTTCCTTCTTGTTTTTTGCTTTGCTTTTTATTTGAGTTAAAAGGTATAAATGTTTAATGTTGTTTTAGAAGCCACAGAAGAAAGAGGTGCAAAACTGCGGTGAGTGTATTGTCTTATTTGTTACTTATGTACTTATTTGTTACCGTTATTTTTTTTATAAAAATAAACTTCCTAAATATCTGTTCAACGCAAACCTCTTTAATTTCTGTCAGCAACATTGCTTTATTTCGCAGTTTTTTGTATATGTGTTTGTCCTTTCATACAAACAAACTGCGTGTTTGCCGCCGTGGAAAATTTCTACAATATTAAAATTTGGAAATAGTTGTCCATTATGATAGAGCATTCTCCACGCCGGAGTCCTCGTCTACAAGGAAGCGATAATGCAAATGCATCTAACATACCAGCCCAGACACAGCCAGTGTCTAACCAAGTTTTAGTTGAACCTACCGCCGTCGTCACCACCACACCATCAGCAACAACTAGTAAGTCAGCCGGCGTAAGTAATAAGCCTTCTACGCCAACCACAGCAAATGCCTTGAACGTGATGGAGATGCAAAAGCAAATTGCATTGTTAAAACGCCAGCTGTCGGAAACCAATACCAAACTCAGCAATAGTAATCGCCAATGCCAACAGCTCGAGTCAATTATTCGTAACACGGAATCTGTAAGTACTCTTAACCTCACAAAATGTGTTCCCTCTCAAACAGCAGATACAGCCGCCAGCACTCCTCTGCCGCCATCTATCGCTAGCATATATATACCTACAACTACATCTATAGAGAGCCGTTACACAAATACAGACGTGTATACAACCACAATGACAACTGCCGCCATGCCGTCATTGCCAATTACATATAGTTCTGCCAACAGCAACGTCATGCCAACGACGCAAGCAGCACCCGCAGTCGATAATTTTAATATGTATTTGTCACCAAATATTTCTGTTAGGCCACCATCTTGCCAATCATTTTCTACACAGCCCCAGTCAGCAATAAATCATTTTTATAACCCAGGTTTGTTACAAAATAATTCAGGTGCTATGATGTATCCACGTAAGCTCCAAGATTTGCCAGAATTTGGTGGAGCAGCGGAAGATTGGCCAATATTTTACACAGCCTATCTTCAATCAAACGCAACATATAATTACTCAAATTTTGAAAATAATCAGCGCCTGCAAAAAAGCCTCAAAGGTGATGCTCGCGACTTAATTAAGTCATTATTAATTCACCCAAACAAGGTTGGTGCTGTCATCGAACAACTTCGTACTAGATTTGGTAGACCAGAGCAGCTGATTCAAAGCCAGCTACGACAAATTAAAGAAATTCCACATATTTCGGAAAATAATTTATCAAAATTAGTGCCCTTTGCTACAAAGGTAAGAAATTTGACCGTTTTTCTTCAGTCTGTGGAAGGTCATCAACATATTGCCAACCCGACGTTGTTGGATGAATTAATTTTAAAGCTGCCAATGAGCAAAAAATTAGATTGGGCTAGAGTTGCTGCTGCTATCAAGCCATATCCTACTCTTCTTAATTTTAGTGATTTTATGGATGAGATGGCCAATTTAATTTGTTCAATACAGGATGTCGACAACAAGGAACCAAAACGTCGAGTCCTACTTCACACTACGGAAAAGCAGCTACAATGTCCTTTATGTAAAGGTCAACATAAACTTTATGATTGTCACAGTTTCCAAAACTCAACTGTTATCAAACATTGGTCAGACGTTAAGAAGATTCGTGCCTGTTTTTCATGCCTTAATGTTGGCCATTCTACACGCGATTGTCGTCGTAAAAAAATGTGTTCACAGGATGGTTGTCAACGAAAACACCACAAATTGCTCCATGAAGTTGCCAATGTTGCAGTGCCACCGGCCACCCCAAATGAAGTGAGTGAGCCACAACAAAGCGTACTCAGCTGTTCTTCTACCAACAACAACAAAAAATTGTTGTTTCGTATTTTACCTGTTACTTTGTATGGTGAAAAATGTCGTATGGATATTTATGCCCTTTTCGACGATGGATCATCAATTACAATGTTGGATAAGGATATTGCCGAAAAGCTTGGAGTACGTGGTCAGAAAGGTAAACTAAATATACAATGGTTTGGCGGTCGATCAGCTCAGGAGTCAGTTTTTTCGTTCAACATTAAAGTAAGTGGTATGGGTAAATCAAAGTGCCATTACATGCGTAATGTTTATGCTGTTTCAAACCTAAATCTGCCTATGCAAAGCTTAACATATCAAGATTTGCAAAATAGTTTTCAAACGTCGTCACCTTTTCCCGTTAAACCCTACACCAACGCGATACCCCAGCTGTTAATTGGATTGGATCACGCGTATTTAGGGTTACCAACTAATACTCAAGTAAATTTGTCTTCTGGTCCATTTGCCTGCAACACCGAGTTGGGTTGGTTAGTGTTCGGCCCCTGTCGTACTTTGTCAACAAATCATCCATCATTTCTTATGACAAACATTGAAAATGACAACAGTCTTCATCAGCTTGTTAAGCATTTTTTCAACGTAGAAATTATTGGTGTAAGATCGGCCCCTCCCATTGAATGTGATGATGACATAAGAGCAAATAGAATTCTACTAGAAACAACAAAACGAATTGGGAACCGATTTCAAATCGGCCTCCTATGGAAATATGATAACGTAAAGCTGCCAAACAGTTATTCAATGGCCCTTAGACGCTTAGAGGGAATTGAAAAGAAGATGAAACAAAACGAAAACTTTGCTGCTGCATACAAAGAGGTAATAAAGGGGTATGTAGACAAGGGCTATGTTCGAAAACTTCGTTTAGATGAAATAGAGTTGCCAAGTGACAAGAAATGGTATTTGCCTCATTTTGGGGTAACAAATCCTAATAAACCAAAAAAGATTCGCTTAGTATTTGATGCAGCTGCACAAGTGAATGGGATTTCTTTAAATTCTCATTTATTAAAGGGTCCTCAAGATATTGCATCATTGCCAACAATTTTATATAATTTTCGTCGTGGAAGAGTTGCCGTTTGCGCTGACATATGTGAGATGTTTCACCAGATTATTATTCAGCCCGAAGACAGAATCAGCCAACGCTTTTTATGGCGCAATGGAAATCAAAACGACCCTCCTGATGAGTACGAAATGGTAGCCATGACTTTTGGAGCAGCCAGCTCTCCATGCTCAGCACGTTACGTCATGAAAGTCAATGCCTCGGTATACAGCCAATCTCAGCCAAGAGCTACAACAGCCATCTTAAATCATCATTACATTGACGATTTTGTTGACAGCTTCGACAGCGTGGAGGAGGCAGTAAATGTTTCTAAACAGGTACGTGATATCCATAAGAAGGGTGGTTTTGACTTACGAGGTTTCATTTAAAATTCGAATGAAGTCACCCTGGCATTGGGCGGTAGTACAATTTCGAAAACAATGCTAGCAGATGATAACACAGAAAAAGTTTTGGGTTTATATTGGGACTCCATTTCTGATAATTTTAAATTTCATTTAAAGTTCCATAAAGTTGATTCATTTGTCATGTCTGGCCACAGAAAACCTACAAAAAGAGAATTACTCAGTATCATCATGTCAACATTTGATCCTCTCGGGTTTTTAAGTTATTTTATTGTTGGTGGAAAACTAATCTTACGCGAGGTGTGGAGACGTGATTGCCGATGGGATGAAGCTATCCCGGAGGACGTGAATAAATTGTGGGATCAGTGGCGCAAACAAATGAATAAAATTAAAGATTTTCGTGTGCCTAGATGCTATTTCCCATCAGGATCGCCAGATCGTCTTAATCTTCACATTTTTGTAGACGCCAGTGAGGACGCCTTTGCTGCTGTGGCATACTGGAGATTGATTGCAGACGATGGAAAAATATGTACTAGTTTTGTGACATCTAAAACAAAATGTGCACCTTTAAAAAGAGTTACAATTCCACGCCTAGAGCTGCAGGCAGCAGTACTTGGAACCCGATTAATGCAAACAATTTTAGATGGTCATGGATTTACACCTAAAAAATGTGTTTTATGGAGTGATTCTAAAACAGTTTTAAAATGGATTGGTAGTAGCCATCGTCGATACAAGCCATATGTAGCACATCGTATTGCTGAAATTTTGGCATCCACCGAAACTGATAGTTGGAAGTGGGTTTCAACCCACAATAACGTAGCTGACGATGCAACGAGAGCGTATAACAACGTTGACTTTTCCTCCTCTACACGTTGGCTTACTGGGCCGGAGTTCCTTTTGCGTAACGAAGATGAATGGTTAAACAATTATACAACTGATCAAATCTTCATGAGGAGGAAGAGCTTCACCCTAAAATCTCATTATTGGTTGTAGGTAATACGTTTATAAATTTTGCTCGTTTTTCATCTTTCTCTAGAGTAAAGAGAACAACCGCATGGACTTTACGTATTATAAATCGATGTCGTAAAAAAGAGAGCGATGCACAATATTATGGTTTAACAGCTAGTGAGCTTGAGTCAGCTGAGCGATTGCTATGTCTACAGGCACAAAAAGAAAAATTTTCAATTGAAATCCAGTGTATTAGAAATAATCAACCCCTTCCTAAAAACAGTAACTTAGTGCAGCTAACGCCTTATATCGACGAAAATGGTCTGCTACGTCTATACGGTAGAATTGATGCAGCCAGTTTTTTGCCTTATAGGTCAAGACGACCAGTGATATTACCATGTGATCATGCCTATACAACTCTCGTAGTTCATCACTATCACTGCCAAATGAAACATCAAAATCACGAGGCTACAATATGTGAACTACGTAAAAAGTACTGGATTCCTCAAGTTAGACGTCTACTTCGGAAAGTTATTTCAAATTGCATGTTATGCAGGTACAGTAAGGCTACTCCTCGTATACCAATTATGGGTCCACTTCCTATTGATCGACTCGAGCCAAACGTCAGACCATTTAAATACACAGGCCTAGACTATTTTGGCCCTTTGACCGTATCCATTGGCAGGCGCACCGAAAAAAGATGGGTGGCACTTTTTACTTGCCTTACAATTCGAGCAATACATTTGGAAGTAGCCTATGACTTGTCAACCGACTCCTGCATTATTGCTATGAGAAATTTTATGAATCGCAGGGGTGTTCCAGTACGATTGCGTTCTGACAACGGAAAAAATTTCATTGGTGCTAATGAAGAGACTAAACGTTTTACAGAAGTTTTTGAAGCAGAACGAATTCAGAGTGAGCTGTCTGGGAAAGGTGTTGAGTGGGTTTTTAATTGCCCAATAAATCCGTCCGAGGGTGGAATATGGGAGAGAATGGTGCAGTGCGTTAAAAAAGTGCTGCGGAAAACATTAAAAGACGTTTCACCTAAAGCGCATATTTTGCAGTCCCTTTTAATAGAAGCAGAGAACATTGTCAATTCGCGCCCATTGACGCACTTGCCAATAAACCCAGACGAAGAAGAACCCCTCACGCCAAATCATTTCCTTGTTGGCTATGGAAATGTAGCTCAAACTCCACCAGCTGATGAGGCAGATAGTAAGCTCTGTGGTCTTAGAAAACAGTGGCGTGTTGCAAGGAATCTTCGTGATAGATGTTGGAAACGCTGGGTACTCGAGTATTTGCCAACATTAACAAGAAGAGTTAAATGGTGTGAAAGAACAACTCCATTAAATGATGGTGACATGGTATTTATATGTGATCCGAATCTTCCCAGGAGTCAATGGCGACGTGGTATAGTAATTCGTGTGTTTGCTGGTACTGATGGTGTGGTGCGTCGAGCTGATGTAAAAACTGCGACCGGCGTTCTACAAAGAGCTGTATCAAAGTTAGCCGTTCTAGACTTGGATGTTGGTGAAGCGGATCGCTCCACGGGGGCGGGGGTGTTACGGAACGCCCTGTAATGTTTCACAATAGTGTCATCACTGTTCCAATAATTGTGCCATCCTTGTTTCAAATCATGTGTTTGTAAACCGCGTTTTTGCATTCCCTTTCCTTCTTGTTTTTTGCTTTGCTCTTTATTTGAGTTAAAAGGTATACATGTTTAATGTTGTTTTAGAAGCCACAGAAGAAAGAGGTACAAAACTGCGGTGAGTGTATTGTCTTATTTGTTACTTATGTACTTATTTGTTACCGTTATTTTTTTTATAGAAATAAACTTCCTAAATATCTGTTCAACGCAAACCTCTTTAATTTCTGTCAGCAACAACATAAGAAGTGTACAATATATTTTTTCATGCATGCTTCCTGCATCCATGCTGTCCGATTGAAATTTCAAATTCAGATGATTTATTTCGTTAACAATTGGATTTATAAAAACCAAAAAAAAAGACGATTTTTTTCATCACATAATTCATTATAAATGTTTTGGTGAAAATCGCCAAGAAAATCGCCAGTGATATCAAAAATCGCCATGTCGCCAAACGGAAAATCTCGACGCCAAACACGTTTCAAAATCGCCACGTTTGGCGAGAAATCGCCATTTCTGACAGCCCTGGTTCTCATCGCTTGCTCAACGACTAGTGTTGTAAAAGTATTGAGTATTTAAGTACTGAGTACTCAATACCGAGCATTTTACTCGGCACTCAATACTTAAAAGTGACTACTCAATACTTTTAGGGTTGTATTTTAAAAATGAACTAATAGAAGCTTTAAAAATTTGGGGAATTAAAAACGTAGTGTCACACAACGTCGCAAACATTTTAGCAGCTATTATAATAGCAGGCTGGAACAGCTGGCCATGCTTTGCTCATACCCTACATTTGATCGTAACAGATGGTTTGAACAGTAACATAATTAAAATTCTTGTTACGAAATGTAAAGTTGTAGCTGAGTTTTTCCACCGAAGTACCAAGGCTTCCAATAAGCTAAAAAAATACAGGAGTAAATAGAAAATAAAATTATTAACTCTACTCCGACCAGATGGAACTCCTTACACATGATAGATAGAATAATGGAAAACCAAGAAGTTTTGGAAGCCACTGTGACCAGATTGCATAAGAACTGTTTTCTATTGAAGAGTGGGAAATTTTAAAAAAACTTTGCAACATAATAACGCCTTTCAATTAAATAACAATTGAAATGAGCTCGGAAAAGTTTACAACCGTTTCCAAAATTATTGTACTAATCCGTGGACTGCAGTCATTTTTGAATAAACAAATTTCAAAAAATAACGCAGAAGAAATTACATTATTAATAGAGAAGTATTTAAATAATTTAAATAGACGCTTCCACCGATTGGAATTCAATGAAATTTTAGCAATTTTCACTTACTGGGACCCACGCTTTAAATCGAAAGCTTTTACTAACCAAAGTGCAATAAAATATGTCAAGGAAAAGATTTCATCATTGTATTTTATCCCAAGCTCTAAACCTATTGAAACAAATACAAATTCAGAAGTTAGAAAATCTATTTGGAATTATTTCGGCAATAAAATGGCCTCTGAAACAACTACTTCAAAGTGCATCTTTGAACTAAACAATTTTAGCCATGAACAAATATTGGACAGAAAAAGTGACCCTTAGGCCCATTATTACAACTTGGCAATAGTTAAAGGTATGATGTTATCGGACAGATAAGAAGTATTTGGTTATTATAAGTTTACTTTAATCTAAACCGACCGATAAGCTAAAGAGAAGATCATCTTGCCTTTAATTTTATAGTGAGGTTTATGTATTTGAAGTTGCCATATGTTCTGAAAAATTGACAACTTCATGAAAAATAAATTAATTTTAATTTTGTTTTGCGAATAAATAATTTGATAAACAAAAATGGAAAGCAGACGTTTGATTTATTTTTTTTCACAAACAAATATTTTCACAAACACAAAAAATTTACTGTTTCTTGTCAGTAATTTGTCAAAAGTAATCGGTTTTTAACTGGTATTGCCATATTTTAGAAAAAAATTATTTTATTTTACAAGGAAGTTGTAATAACGAAAAATTTTAAAGGTCACTTTATTCCTCACTTTAATTAAAGTTACCTTTTATTATTAAGAACATTAAAGGCAAGTTGTAATAATGGCCCTTAGAGTGGTGGAAGGCACGTGAGACAATATACACAGGCTTATTAGTAATTTTTAAAAAGTATCTTCCAATTGTGGCAACCTCAGTTCACAGCGAACGCGTTTTCTCTAAAGCAAGTGAGCTTCTTACAGATAGGAAAAATCTTTTCAATTTTGGCAATGTCGATAAAATTTTCTACATTTCAACGATGAGTAATAACATAAATTTTGACAAAAAGTTTTATAAAAAATATTTTAAAAAATTAAAACATTAATGCACCTGAAGTGTACAAAGTACATTAAAAACTATAAATGTACAAAAGTTTATATATGTATACATATTTAATTTTTTTATGTATTGCTATATACGAGTATGTATTTGCAGAGTAATGTGATTTAATAAAAAGTAATTTTTAACCTCTAATATATATACATACATACATACACATGTACCTTAGAGGTGGAGAACTATCGATAGTCGGCGATAGTAATTTCACAACCATCGATAGTTGACGATAGTACTATCGATAGTTCCGTCCACAATAATATACATATTTGGTTTGTATTTAAAGTTTATACTATGTTTCCACGACGACTTGAATCACCTGCTTCGCCTTCTGAATCTTGTTTATGAATCGTGCTGTTTACATGACTTATAAACTTGATTCGATTTGACAGTTGTATTTAATAAACAAACAGAATAAAAAAAACAGAATTTACAATTTGTGGAAAATAATTTTTTTTAATGGATAAACAAAAGTGAGTGGAAATTAGTTAGCTTATTTGAAAAAAAAAACATACATACGTACGTATTAACTTTCTTTACTTCCAGCAACAAGAAAATAATTTGCTTTGTTTACAATAATGTTAAATTTTTACAGCTAGTGCAGATAAACTTGCGATAAAAATTAGAGAAGAGTGCAATATTTCGTGCTTCGCAAGTAGATTCAATATGAATCTACTTGATTCGCTCTTAAAATTTTGTATGGTGAAGCAAGTTGTTTCGCTCATGATTGGGGTTTGAAGCATGAATAGAGAGCGAAGCATGTGCCGTGGAAACATAGTATTAAAGTTTGTTTAATTTTTTAAACAAGAAAATTCATATAGGATATTAATGTTTTTTGATCCAAAAGTTTTGGTTCAAGAATAAAAAATTTAAAAAAAAAAATTTCTTCCTGGTTCGCCTCTCCGAAAAAATTTGGCCCGCCTTGCTAAATACTCTTTCGGACTCAACGGATGTTGCAGGGATGCACAAGTATTTTGAAAACAGCCTTTTAAGCAAGGGAAAATCCGTTTGGTTCACCTGTAATATAATTTAGTATAAATAAAAATTACTTGAGTATTGATAAATTGTTGTTTTAATTTACCTTAATCCATAAAAGAGGATCCATGTCTTGGGCGGCTATAGCTCTCTCCAGATATTGTCTTTTAATAATAATAGCATCTGATCGTTTGCGTGTTTGCTAATGGGTCTATCATCTAAAAAATCAAATAATGTTTCCTGAGTTTTGGTCTCCGTTGCCGGGTTCAAATTGACAGGGTTTTCTTTGACTGACAAATTCAAAAGCTCATTTTCAAAAATTGCTGATGTTTGTTCAGCATTTGAGTTATGCTGAAAACCGTTCTTTTTGAATCTTCCTAGTTACTGGCCGTAGCTCATAAATTGATAGACGTTTTTTTTTATAGAATCTAATAAAGTCTTTGGCATAGTTTTTCTTTGCAAAGTTTGAAGTTGTGGTAAAAGATTTTCTACTTTGCCCATATGGCATGGGTATTATCAGCGAAAGAGTCACATATTTTCCACCAGAAATCTTTTCAGTTGCTTCTTCAGCCGTAAAAGGAGGTGGTGCTTTTGTAGTTGATAACATAACTGTAACGATGGCATCATTTGTTGCTAATATTCGCTGGATCATTAGGTAGACACTGTTCCACCTTGTTGGCATTTCTTGTAGCAAAGTATAAGAGAAGTCTTCTTGAGCCATTTTAAATTTTTCGCCCGCTACGGTACTGTTTTGAAAAATCTGACTATGGTCTCACACTTTGTAAACAAAGCTTGTACTAAATCGTAGTTGTCGAATTTTAAACCATCTTGAACCACCAGATTCAGCGTGTGAGCACAGCATGGAAGATTTCTAATTTTTAGTATTTCGCACGCTTTCAGCATTGAACTGGCGTTATCCGTAACAATACAAACGGTTTTGTTGAGCACATTCCAATGATTTTAAATATCTTGCAAAGTGTCTGCAATATTTTGCGCCAAGTGGTTAGTGGTATTCAACAGTTTTCTTGTGGCTAATGCCGCTGTTTTTAAATTACATATAATCATGCACAAAATGGCATGTGGCGGTGAAAAAGCTATCGTTGGCTCTCGATGTCCACAAGTCACATGTGATCGATATATCAGAAACAGCTTCTAGCATTGTTGTTAATTTAGCTGATGTTTCCTTGAACATATTAAACATCAGCACATCTCTTAAGTGTGTTTTGCTTGGGAGCTTATATCGTGAATCCAATGTTATAAGACTGCACATCCTTGGCAATCATTTCCGTCAAAGCCTTGTCAATGTAATTTTTTCGCTTTGAGTTTGTGTCGTACAAAACGGCTCTTTTAAAGTAAGAAGCTACAGAATGCATCGACGATCTACAACTGCTACCGCCGAAATAGCTGCAGCTGGAGTGCTAGAATCGGGGACATGATTTTCCAAGTCAGGGTGGAATCTTTTCAGATGATCGTGCAAATTTGAAGTATTTCCGCTGGTTTTGTACTCCTTTCCGCACTTAATGCACTTTGCAAATTTTTTGTCATCTGACCTTTTAAAATATTTCCATACTTGTGAGATTTTACTTTTCTTTTTTTGTGTTTGCTTCTCGGTCGCCAAATCTTTTTCCGAGTCCGTGCTGCTTCAATCGCATGCCATTCTTTCAGCGCTCGACACACTGAGTGGGAGGGAACCCCGACGTTTACCTTAAATTAGACATATATTCAAAATACTTCATAACTACTTTAAAAGTAAGCATTATACCTCTTTGAAGAAAGCGATCCATTTCTCTTTATTGTAGTATCACTTTTTTGATTAATTTTTTCACAAATATTTTTTTTAGCAGCCGCCACAAATAAAAACGTAAATTTTACTTTTTGGTGTGTGAAAAACAAACTATCGATGGCACATCGGGCACTATCGACAATGACTGGCTGCTATCGATAGTAGCTCGATAGTGCCCAACCATCGATAGTGCCGATAGTGCTATCGATAGTTCTCCACCTCTAATGTACATATGTGTGTTTTTACTGTTAAATACTAAAAGCCGTTAAAGTATTGAGTAGTATCGAGTACCCATTTAAAAAAGTATCGAGTAATATTGAGTAGTCTAAAGTAGCCACTTTTTACAACACTATCAACGACGACTGAATGAATGTTTTTAAAAGAGGATAATAAATGTGTGTAAATTTTTCAAACAATTGTAGTATCCCTGCAAATAACGCGACTAGTCCATACATGCATGTAAAGACTAGTCCAAAGAGGAGTAGGAGTACTCCAAATATATGAAAAAAAGGTGGTCCATTTAACATTGCGATGCCCTAGGATTGGACCATATAACCCATCGGAGTAGTCCCAAAACTACTCTATGGAGTACTCAAAAGGGTTAGTTTTAAACAACAACAACTCAATATGCAATCGTGTTAACACGAAACCATGTCGTTTAACTACAAACTCTTGTTTAACTATGACATGATCCATGACTGCATTACATTGGACCATGTTGTAAGTAGTCTATTTCATCTAAAATGGATCACGTAGTCCAATATTATTTGCAGGGATGGGCTAAACATCACTGATGTATACAAAACAAACACGGATGTAATAGTATGTATTATGTTTATATTTGTATGTTGCTCAATCATATTCCATTTTTTAAAACTTCAGGTATACTAGGGAAGAATGATATTTATTTAATTTTTTTATTTATTATTATTACATCAAGTGAAATGATTTGTTTATCTTTATTAATTTTCACCCATTTTATCTTATCCTTAAATTCTTATGAATCTGTAGATTGTATCTATATTTAAAAATACTTGTAACATATTTCTAAAATTCGTAAGATGTAGAGTTAATGCACGAATAAATTGGTCTTAAAGGAAATGCTTCTTTATGAATTTTTGGTAATCTATATAATCTGGGAGATGTTGCCACATTTGTCCTAAGCTTGTTTCCATCGTTTCGAAATACACAATAATGTCCCTGATGATAGTAATGCCAGTTCAACAAAACGTGCTGGCTATAATAAATACTCAATTAAGAAAACTTCAATTGGTCCAAATTGTTTTGTGAGAACCAGTACGATTATGATGCTGAAATACCTGACGAACAAAAAATTTAATTTTTCGAGTTTACTCCTAAAAATAAAAAACCTTATAAGGTTGTTTTATCTTGTCTAGATAAAACCGACCTAATTAAGTTAAAATCAGATTTAATTACTATTGGCCTACAATGCCTGAATGTCAAAGCTATTTATCGTAAAGCTGATAATAAGCAAGAAGTTATTCTTTAAATAGTTTATCCTAAAAAAGTCACAGCAAATCTTATGGAGCTATGTAATAACTATTATACATAGTATAAATTATATTCGTGTTAAATGTAACTATCAGTCTAAAGTTCCCAACAAATCACACAATGTTATAATTACCAAATGTTTGGCCACGGCTCCAAAAACTTTTTGCTCTAACTGTACACAATCTCATCATGTAATTCGGCTTTGTTAAAATGGGCGAACTACAATGGTGAACATAAATCTATAGATTGGAACTTGCTCGTATGAGATCTTCTTATATTAACATGAAGAAACGTTTATCCAGTCAACCAAAAACTAATTCTCGTTATGTAAATAATGAAACACAAAAGGACCAACGAATGTACCTATGTGAGCTGTACTAAATATGGCTGCCTGCTGACCTAACCTATGTAAATAATGAGACTAACAATGTACGTAATGTTGTATATATGTACATACTTCTAACAATATTCGTAATATTAATATAGGATATAATGAAACACCAGCTAATTATTAATTTGCTAGTGTATTACGAAGCGAAACTGTAACATTCAATAATTCTTCAAATGATCTCTTTTCCCTGGAGGAACGTAGAACTTTTACTTTAGAATTAATACAAAAACTGTAAAACTAAAAGTGATCAATTTAATGAATTAGCGTTTAAATTTCTACCATGAATATTAATTTAAAGATAGTCACCCCTATCGTGAATAAATATTCCACATGAAATTGGTTCCCTTTTCACATTTTTCCTATTTAAATTCAATGTTAAAAAATAAAAGGGAACATGTGAAATTTTTATTCACGATAGGGGTGAGTAACATGGAATTCTAGGGGAATTCGCAATAAACTAGATGAGTATTTTGATTTTATGTAACGAGAGAATATAGATGTTGGCTTAGTGAGTGAAACCTGGTTGGGCAGTAGATTTTTAATGTATCACCCGCAATATAACTGTTATCGCAAGGATCGTGAATACTCTAGAGAGGTAGTAATATGTAACAATATACATCACGAACTTTTACCGGTAGTTAACACTGTACTGATAGAGAACTTGGGTATTAGTCACATTAATAGATGATAACGTTGATTAATATAGCTGCTATTTTCCTGGAGGATCACCGGGCTCTTCGGATATCAGGAAAAACATGTTTAGGTCTGATTTAAGAAAGCTTTCCATGATTCAAGGCCCGTATGTATTAGGTGGGGATTTTAATTATAGAAATAAATCCTGGGGCTGCCTGCGGGCAAATTGCTGGGGCAATATACTTCACGATTTTATTGCGAGAAGTAACTTTTAATTAATCAGTCCTTGACGAGTACGGACGTGTATCAGTGAGTAAAATTTTTTTTTTGCATTTAATTATTTATTTCTTCATATATGAAATGACAATAAGTATTCAAATCTTAATACTAAAAACAAAATAATAAGCTCAGCCAGTGCTAGACAACAATTTTTATGATACTAAAAAAATTTCACATCAACTGATCCAGTCATCTGTTTTGCGCTTGAGTTAAAGCAAGGGTATCCCACCTTCTCAACCGATTGTGGCCACTAAAGTTAAGGATGTCTCGTGCAAGTGGGTTGGGATGGTGTTCAAGTTTGCTGACATACTTTGACGCATATTTTGTAAATTCGACTTTTACTAATGGCACGCCTAGATCTTTGTGGATTCGAGAATTTTTAACATACAATTGAGCTGCAGTAATTATACGTAGAATTTCATTTTGAACCCTTTGAATTTTTTCAATGTTTGATGCTGAGGCAGTACCCCATAATTGAATTCCATAACACCAGATTGGCTTTAGAATTGGGTGTTTTTTTTAGAGGTATAGAACTTCGAATTGAAATAAAACACAAGAAAATCGTTTTAATGACCATCAATTTGGCTTTATTGGAAGGATAATTTTATGCCATTAATGTTTAAATATGATTTCAGGCATGTGGCCGCCGCGGCTGGCTCGAATAAAGCCAATTCTACAGGTCCAATTTTCAACCACTTTTTCGAGCATATGGGGCCGTATGTCGGCAATAACGCCTCGAATGTTGGCTTCCAATTCCCCTAACGTTTCTGGTTTGTTGTCGTAGACGAGCGACTTCACATATCCCCAAAGAAAATAATCCAATGGTGTCAAATCACACGATCTTGGTGGCCAATTGACAGGTCCATTCCGCGAAATGTGCTCATCGAATGTTTCCTTCAATAAATCGATTGTGGCGTGCGCTGTGTGGCATGTAGCGCCGTCTTGTTGGAACCACAACTCATCCACATTCATGCCATCCAATTCGGGAACAAAATAGTCGGTTATCATGGCTCTATACCGGTCTCCATTAACGGTAACTGCCTCTCCAGCATTATTTCGGAAGAAGTATGGCCCAATGACTCCACCAGCCCATAGAGCACACCAAACAGTCAGTTTTTGTGGATGTAATGGCGTCTCAAGGGTCTCATGTGGATTCTCTTCACTCCAAATGCGGGAATTTTGCTTGTTGACGTAGCCATTCAACCAAAAATGAGCCTCATCACTGAACAAAATTTTGCGATGAAAATCAGCATCGAGATCAATCTCATTTTCGGCCCATACACCAAAATCACGACGCAGTGCATGGTCTCGCGGCTTTAATTCTTGCACAAGCTGGATCTTGTAAGGTCGGAAGCCAAGACCTTTACGCAAAATCTTCCATAAAGTTGATGGACAAAGCTCCAATTGCTGTGCACGGTGGCGAATCGATTCATTCGGGTCCTCTTCAACACTTTGCTCTACAGCGGCAATTGTTTCTTCGGTGCGCACTGTTCGACGTCTCTGCGGATGCGTATTATCACATAGAGTAAACGTAGTGCGAAAACGATCCATGGTTAACCGAATTAATTGCTCTGATGGACGATTATGTCGACCATAAAATGGACGGAGCTTGCGGTAAACTTCGCGAACTGAACCGTTATTTTCGAAATAAATTTGCACGATTTGCAAGCGTTGTTCTTTTGTCAACCTGTTTATGATGAAATGGCAAACCAAACTGAACTTAAATGACATTAGAGTTGCCAGATTTGACCACAAAATGCCAGTTTTATCTCTTTTCGAAAAACAAACCTGTAAAAAAACACAACAAAAGTTTGCAATCCAATTTCAATGTAGAGTTTCTGCCGATTAACCAATTAAGTTGCACTGCTTTTAATCTCATTTGTGTAAGTTTCGCTTCAAGATGAGACTTCCAAGTTAAACGGCGGTCGAGGTGAATGCCGAGGTATTTGACTTCATTATGTTGAGGAATAATTTGCTTATTTATTTTGATGAACGAGCAAGTTTCTTTTCGCAATGTGAAAGTGATATGAATACTTTTTTTTCATTTATCCTGATTTTCCAAAGCTCTAGCCAATTCTGTAGCTTATAAACATAATTCTGCAAATTCTGTGATGCAACTTGGTGGTCCTTATGGACGCTGATAAAGGCTGTATCGTCTGCAAAAGTTGACGTGTGGATTTTGGGGTCTGACGGCATGTCGGAGGCATAAATCAAATATAAAGTAGGGCCAGTATGCTACCCTGTGGCACACCTGATTCAATTGGCTGAGCGGTACTTAAAAAATTGCCTTCTTTGATTTTAAATTTGCGACCGTATAAATAACTTTCCATGAGTTTATGGGCGTTAGCAGGCAGAGTTAATTTAATTTTGTGCATTAAACCGTCATGCCAAACTTTGTCGAACGCTTTGGACAAATCAATGAAAAGGGCGGAGCAGTATTTTTTGTCTTCAAACGACCCTCTTATCACATTTACCAATCTGTGTGTTCGTTCGATGGTACTGTGTTTAGCTCTGAATCCGAATTGATGATTAGGAATACATTCAGAGTCATTCAGAATTGGAGTCAACTTAATCATTAACAATTTTTCGAACAGTTTAGAAATTGTCGGCAGTAGGCTAATTGGCCTATATGACTCCACTTTGGTATGGTCCTTCCCCGACTTAGGAATCATAGTGATCATAGACACCTTCCAATCTGCAGGATAGTATTCTAGGCGTAAAATAGCGTTGAAGATAAAGAGGATAATTCTTCTTGCTACACGAGGTAACTCCACAAGCATTTTATTGCTGATTTTATCCATACCTGGAGCCTTTCTAAGGTTCAGAGTACCAATAGCGTTTTGGACATCACGAAAGTTTAGTCTTAGAGGTACAGGAGGTCTTATAACAAGTGGTTGCAAATCAGATTCGTTATTATTTGAGTTGTTTATAGTAAACACATTTCTCAAATGGTTAACAAATAATGTCCCTTTCTCGGAATCATTTCTAGCCCAGTCACCAGTCTGATTTCGCAAAGGAGGTTTTCCTCTCACTGGTCTTTTTAAACCTCTTGCCGCCCTCCATAGCGAGTAGTCAGATTGTGGGGTACTATCAAGACCTTCCAAGAAAGATCTAAGTGAGGCCGTTCTTTGGGTTTCTAAGAAATGTCTTAGTATATCTCTGCATTCCCGTAGCCTAGCTTTCAGTTCCGGAGACCTGTGAATTTGCCACTCTCTTCTCATTCTTCTTTTTTCTGATAGGAGATGTTCGAGTTCAGAGAAATAAGTTCTGTTTGTCCTATTTCTACATTCAACGTGATAAGTGGAAGCGTGATGCACAGCTCGTCGAAGGTCCTCGGTAAAGTAGCCAATCGACTCATCAATATCGTCGGTAGTTCTCAGCACAACATTTTCCGTGCAATAAGAACTTAAATACTTTTTGTATTTTATCCAACTTACTCATTGATTTCTCATCGAACTGTTCGGACGTGTTACTTTTAGCGCGGCTAAATTTTCGGTGAAAAAAAAAAAAAAAATCGTAATAGGTGAAAAACAAAAAAGTGAAAAAATAACTCGTAATAAGTGATAAAATCTACGGTGTGTGAATAAAATTAAGTATTTGCACTAGTAAAACACTTGTAATAGGTGTGATCGTGCATGAGTGTTAACAACTCCACGGAAAAAGAGGGCAAGACCCAAACAAATAATCGTAATGCGTATATAGTGATGCACTCCCCAAGCGCAAGCAATGAAAACATTTGTGGGCCCTCGTCTAACAAACATTATTTAACTGCAAAGCCAACAGGCTTTAAATCTCTTTTAAAAAATACAAACTTGAGTTCAAGTGAACCAAACTTAAATAAATGTGATGAACAAAGCACAAATATAATTCTGTCAGTACCAACGTCAATCAATATCAAAGAGTCTATCTCTCAAAAAATTAAAAATACCGGTGCAGTGCCTAAAGCTAAAATTGAAAAAACTTTGACGGGTATGGACCGTTATATAACAATTACCAAACGTAAGTCTAGCCCCAATAAGATAAATATGGAGCCGCAACCTAAGCAGCCAAAAAACAACACTCTAAACCAAAATAGATTTGCTATTCTTGCAAGCCAAGATACTGAACCCAAATCTGCAATACCCTTGAAAAATCTAAAACCCCCTCCATTATATCTACGCGAAGTAACCACGAACGCCTTGGTAAATAAGTTGATAAAACTTATAGGTCAGGAAAACTTTTATGTCGTATCACTACGGAAAGGTAACGTGCAGGAAACAAAAATACAAATTAGCAATGAAAAAGATTATAGGTCGGTAGTCAATAGTTTAGACGCTGAAAACAAAAATTACTACACTTACCAATTAAAAAGTGCAAAAGGACTGGTAGTAATCATAAAAGGTATTGACAGTTCTGTGCCAATCAAAGATTTAAAAGAGGCCCTGGAGGCAGAAGGATATGAAGTGAAGTCAATTCACAATATATTAAACAAAAACAAAATTCCTCAACCAATTTTTAGGATCGAGATATCTTTTAATACTTCAGACCTAAAGAAAAAGAATGATTCCCACCCTATTTATCAAATGAGGTATCTCCTGAACCGCAGAATAACGGTGGAAGAACCTATAAAACGTAGAGGTCCTCCGCAGTGCCAGAATTGTCAAGAATTCGGCCATACAAAATCATTTTGCAAACTACCATCGGTCTGCGTCAGATGTGGAGACATCCACAAAAGTCTCGAGTGCCCCCACGATAAAACCAATATTGATATTAGGAAATGCAGCAACTGTGGAGAAAAACATACTGCAAACTACCGTGGTTGTAAAGTATTTTTACAACTTAAGGAAAACAACAGTTCTATAAGGCCTGTATATGCACGTTATCAGGAATCAAATTTTCCTTCTTTACCAACAGGTGTAAACAACCAACAACAAACTAGGGCCCGTGATGCAGTATCCCAAGTAATAGACAGTGGAAACACTAGGCAATTCTCGTACGCTTCTGCAGTAAAAGTAGGAGTGCCTACAACAAACGTAGAAAACTCAATTGAGAGCCTCATTAAAACAATTGACAGCTTCATGAGCAATATTCAGAACATGTTACAACAGCTAATACAGACTCAAAGCATGATCATGCAGGTTCTGCTTAATAAAAAATGAACCCTTTAAAAATATGCTTCTGGAACGCCAACGGCTTAAGCCAACATAAAAATGAAGTGCAACAATTTTTATATTTAAATGAAATTGATGTGTTTCTGGTCTCAGAAACGCACTTTACACAAAAAAACTTCTTTCAAGTAAAGGACTATTATACTTACGATACAAAACACCCAAGTGGTAGAGCTTGCGGAGGGTCGGCGATAATAATTCATAAAACTATCAAGCACTTTCCCATGCAAGAATATCGAAAAGACTATATCCAGGCTACGTCGGTTAATTTAACCCATTACGGTATCACAGTATCGGCAGTATATTGTCCACCCAAACACAGTATTTGCAAGGAAGAGTTTCTTGCTTATTTTAAATCACTGGGGCCGAAATTCATAGCAGCTGGTGACTACAATGCAAAACACACTTTTTGGGGTTCCCGACTAATTAGTCCAAAAGGCAGGCAATTACTTGATGCGGTATCATCTCATGGATTGGACGCTATCTCTGCAGGTCAACCCACGTACTGGCCAGCAGACCTCAAGAAGATCCCTGATGTAATAGATTTTGCTGTTATCAAAAATATTAATCGTGAACGTTTTACAATGACCCCTTCACTGGATCTTTCCTCTGACCATTCGCCAACGTTTCTAACTTTTTATAATGAACCAGTTAACTTGGAGCTCAGTTATCATCGTTATCCTAATAAGAGAACAAACTGGCTGAAATATAAAAAGTATGTAAGTGCCCATATACCACACAACCTCCCTTTGAAATCCGAAAATGAAGTAGAAGCGGCTGTTAATATCTTCACCAAAGTCTTAGTTGAAGCGGCCAGAGTATCCACGCCTCCTGCACCTGTGATAAAGAAAAAATTGTCCAATTGCCCAGATCACATAGAGTGTATTATAAAGCAAAAAAGGAAATTAAGACGTCAATGGCAGCAAACTCGTTCTCCTGGCGTAAAGGCCCAACTAAATCGGATCCAAAAACTTTTGCGCTCCTCACTTCAGAGTGACAAAGAATTAAATCTCAAGCATTATCTGGAAAATCTAACACCAACGGATAACACGAACTTCAGTTTATGGAAGGCTACGAGTAAAATGCGATGCCCTACGACATATGACTCTCCTATTCGCCTACAAAACGGTGAATGGGCTAAAAATTCAGTTGAAAAACTTGAAGAATTTGCAAACCACCTACAAAGTGTATTTACTCCTAATGTTTCTACATCTTCTGTCAACCTATCACCTATTAGCGAAATAGTTCAACAACCAAAATGTTAGAGCAGCAGTCAAAGGTCTGAAGACACAAAAAGCACCAGGTAATGATAAAATTACCGCTACAATGATTATTAATCTCCCAATGTCTGCTATGCGCATTATCTTATTTATTTTTAATTCCCTGTTGCGCATCGGTATATTTCCATCGGCATGGAAATTATCGGACATTAAAATGATTCCCAAGCCGGGTAAGGACTTAACCCAAGTAACTTCTTACCGCCCAATAAGTTTGCTGCCCATACTTTCGAAACTATTCGAAAAAATGTTTCTTGATAGCCTAGTATCACAAAATGACATCAGTGCTATTATTCCCAATCACCAATTTGGTTTTAGGAGGAAGCACAGTACAGTGGAGCAAGTACATAGAATAACAAACTTGATTCGAGGGGCTTTCGAGAATAAACAGAATTGTTCTGCACTCTTTATTGACATTTCTCAAGCATTTGACAAGGTTTGGCACGACGGTTTGTTGTTCAAAATTACAAGATGTCTCCCTGAGAGTACACACAAATTACTAAAAAGCTACTTAACAAATAGATCTTTTCGGATAAGATCTAAGGATGATACGTCTTCGACCAAGAGAATTCACGCTGGTGTTCCGCAAGGAAGTATACTAGGTCCATTCCTTTACATTCTCTTTACAGCAGATATGCCCACAAGCACATCAACACATACGTCTACCTTTGCGGATGATACAGCAATTATGAGCATCAATAAAAACCCAATTGTTGCATCCGAATTTGTCCAAGAGCATATAAATGTGCTGGAAGCATGGTTGAACAAATGGAAGATAAAGGTCAATGCTGCCAAGTGCGTGCACATAACTTTTACTCTCAGGAGGGACACGTGCCCACATGTTTTGATAAACAATATAAGAATTCCTCAACAAAATCATGTTAAATATCTTGGTATTCACCTGGACCGCCGCCTAACATGGTCCCATCATATTGCGGCAAAAATCAGTCAAATAAAGTTAAAATCCGCCCAACTTTATTGGCTAGTAGGACAGAGGTCAGCTCTAAATTTAGAGTTAAAGGTACTAATATATAAGGCAATATTAAAGCCTATATGGCTATACGGCATCCAGATTTGGGGCACAGCCTCACCATCAAACATTGAAAAACTACAAAGAAGACAATCTAAACTTTTGCGGCAAATAACGTGTGCTCCATGGTTTATAAAAAATAGTAACATCCATAAGGATCTCAATATCCTCACAATTAAAGAGGAGATCAGAAAAGCTACAAGTAATTACTTACATAAACTTCCAACTCACCCTAATCCTCTTGCAAGAGATTTGCTTTCATTTGAGGGTCATAGACGCCTTAAGAGAAGAGAAACCGCTGATTTAATTGGTTAATTTTTTTTTTTTTTTTTTGAGCACTAATAGTTGTACCTGTATTGACAGAAGCAATTTTATTATCCTTAGGTTAAGTTTTTAATACTTATTGTAAATTCCTATCAAGGAAGATTCAATAAATAATAAATGTAAAAAAAAAAAAAAAAAAAAAAAAAAAAAAAAAAAAAAATCCAACTTACTCGGGTCTTAGTCATGTTCATAAATATGGAGAACCACACACTTGAGGGAAATGCATTGAAATGATAGTAGGAGAGTGATGTGAGGACAAGTCCAGTGAAGGATCCACTTGCATCCATTCTACAGGGATATTTTTCACTACTCCAAAGTCAATCACATCGGGAATGTTCCGTCGGTCCGTCGGCCAATAGGTGGGATGTCCACTTGAGAGTACATCTAAGCCCATTTTAGCAATGGTGTTGAAGAGTACGCGACCCTTTGGGGTTACCAGACGTGAACCCCAAAATGTGTGTTTGGCGTTAAAGTCACCAGCAACTAAAAATCTAGCTCCAAGGGATTTAAAGAAGTTATGGTATTGGTGTTCTTTTATTGAAAATCGAGGCGGAGAATAAATCGATGATAAAACAAATTTGTAACTACAGAATTCAATGCAAATGATTGTTGCTTGGAGGTAATCCTCACTTATGTTATTCATTAGATAATGCTTTATTCTGTTCTTTATAAGAATTGCCGAACCTCCACAAGCTTTTCCGCGGGGGTCTTTAGTATCGTAGAACACTTAGCCATTAATTTTGAAGTACCCTGTCGACGTCAAGTGAGTTTCAGCAATCATCATAACATCAATCTGCTTATCCATCAGGAAGTATTCCAGTTTATTTTTATATTGGCGGAGGCCGTTCGCGTTCCAGAAACAAATTTTTAAATAAATCATTTCTTTAACACGGCTTGCAAGATAGTGGATTGCATTTTCAGCATTTCCTGCATCATGGATGTCATGGTGTCGTAAAAGTGTTCATAGTTTGGACAAGTGTCTGCAATGTTGTCTCTAGATTGTTAATATGCGGCTCAGAATATTGGGGTTTAGGTTCCTGCTCCAGACCTGGCATATTAGATTTAACCACGTTTGCGTAAGAAACTTGTCTAGAATTAGGAGCGTTTTCGTGAGTAGTTGGTCGTACAATTTGAGGAAAATTCATACTCGACATGAAATTAGGTAGTTGATGATGATCAGGTAATACTGCCGACTTATTGGTCCGTATGCCCTTCAAGTAAGTATAAATTGGACAACCTCTATAATTTGCGGTATGATTTCCTCCGCAGTTACTACATTTTTTTATTTTAACGTCAGTTTTGGACTTATTACATTGAGCAGTTGCATGCAGTTTCCCACTCGCAACACAAACAGACGGCAATTTACAGTACGCTTTGGTGTGGCCAAATTCTTGCCAATTAAGACACTGGACGGGTCGAATACGCTTATGCGGTTCCTCCACGGTAATTATACGATGCAGAAGATGAATGAGATTGTAGATTGGATGGGACTCGTTTTTCTTTAAGACAACATCTCCATGTTCCAATTCTACCCTGAATATGGGCTGAGGGATCTTTTCACGGTTTCTGATATTCACTACGCTCTTGATTTTGAACCCTTTGTCTCCCTAGTCTCCCTCTCCAACTGGTTGGACAATTTTCGAAAATCATTTTCCCTATTCACTTGGATTTTTGTCTCGCAGATATTTCCATGTTTAATTGAGGTTACGCTAAACATGTTTTCACATATTACCGAAACAATTCCTTGTACCAATTTACTAGAAGTCGGCTCTCTCAGATAAATTGGTGGGGGCTTAAACGTCTTCTTAGGAAGTTCTGGCTCATCCGTCTGGAGGAGAGCAAACCTATTTTGATCATTACTCACGGTCTTAGGAGCTTTTGAATTTGATGACACTTGAGCAGACGTCGGGCTCCTCTGTCGCTTGAGAACGGTGATGTACTTATCCATACCTACTTGTTTTTTGGGTTTGATTGCACTATTTGATGAAGATGATGTTTTTTCATCTGTTGAAATCACTATATTGGGCGAACAGGAACGACGCCGTTCTACGGCTCTTGTAGAGAGAAAATTCTCCACAGATTTTTTTAATGCTTCTTCCTCAGAGACCCATATATTTTTTCTAGTCGAGCTAAGCTCTTTCTCAGAATTACATCTGAGAGGAACACTCATACAAAATGTATGCGATTTTTAATATTTTGTTTTGTAGATATTTTTACCTATCAGGCATGTTCTGAAAATCACTTTTTCGTAAAGTGATTTGAAATCACTGAAATGGTGTTCTGTGCACATAAATTATTGAAATCTCGTGATTTAAAACCGGTCACCTAACAGCCTAATGATTTCAAATCACTTAGAGTTTTTCAAGCATTTTTCATTGAACTCTTGTAATAAAATTATCACAAACACTAAAAATCATTTGTTCTTTATTTGTTTTTGAAATAAAACTAACTATTTTACACAGAAAAAACGTAAAATTTACAAATTTAGTAAGACGTTGTATTTTTTGTGGACCATTTTTTAGATTTGTTTACATTTTTCGTGATTTAGTTTTACTTTTTAATAGTCAACACAAAGAAAATTAGCTGTTAGCTCGTAATTTAGAACAATCCAAATCACTACTAAAAATTAAAAATCTCGTGATTTTCAGAACACCAAAATATTCCTCCCGTGATTTCAAAATCGTTCGTGATTTAAAATCACCGTGATTTCAGAACATGCCTGTATTACGAGTTATTTTTTCACTTTTTTGTTTTATTTCAACCTATTACACTTTTTCACCTATTACGATTTTTTCACCGAAAATTCAGCCGCACTAAAATTAACACGTCCGAACAGTTCGATGAGACGAGACTGAAACTTGTCATACTTATTTTGATATTTTTGGAATGCATCTACAGCCTCAAAAAATATTTTTAAAAGGTCCTCGTTGGAGATATCATCATTATTATTACACAAATTATCGTTATTCAAAACATATGACTGTTGATTTCTACCTTGAAGGTGGGTATCACGAGCATCATTGGTTCGTGCTCGATTTGGTAACTGAGGAAAGTTCTCATCGTCTATGTTGATGAATGACGTATTGGTAGGTTTACTACCTAGTCTGGATTTCGAGGTAATGCGTTGTCGGATTTCAAGGTACTCCTGACGGCATGGGCATTTGGGGTCGTCCGCTTTATGATTTATATATTTAAAGCCTTTTTTACACAGTTGTGACATTTGTACACTACACTACTATCCTGAGAACTTTTATTCAACTTACATTCAATGAAGTCATGATTACCGGCGCAGGCTGAACACACTGCAACTCTATGACAGTTTCTAGCTCCGTGACCATACATAGAGCATTTGGCACATTTAGTGGGACCTCTGTTGCCTTTAAGTGGCCTTCTCAAATACAGTGCGATATTACAAAAGAATTTAATTTTTAAAACTTCACTTTTCGACACTTGTTGACGGTTGAATTCAATCATGTATAAAGCATAATCAGCAGAGGATTTTTTGGTTTTTATTTCCGAAATGCTTACAGGAGTAATATTGAATTCATTAACTAATTCATTTTTGATGATTTCAGTAGTAAATTGAGGTAACCCAAAAAGAACCAATTTAAAAGTGTAAACCTCTGTTTTTAAGAATATTCAGAGCAGTTTCGTGTAGCAATAACGTGCTGGACATTATTTTAGTACTAACGGTCATTTTCTTAAAGGTGTATTTTTCACCTAATAAACCGATTACATCCGAAAACTTATACGCAGAGTCCACAATTATTAGATGAACTTTTTCTTTTGCAGAAGTTACTTCTTTGTCATCTGAATCGGCTAATACTTGAAATCTATTAGCACTGGTTACAGGTCCGTCATTTCTTTTTGTACCAATCATGCTAAAAAGCAATTTATATAAATCACGCACGATGAAAAATTACGTGCATTATAATTTCTAAGCAATAAGTGTGTGAAAAAATCCATTGCATCCTATCCTCTTCAACTTTATCTTGTGCATTATATCGGAATGCAGAATTATAAATTTTTAACCGCAGCAATCGGATGAAGTCCAATTTTACCCAAGAAAATTTGAAATCCAAAAGATATTACCTACTAAAATTAGAACTTAAAAGTAAAATGTGGGAACAAATTTAAGTGTAGTAATTTCTGTATAAATCCTGAACAAGAGCTTGTGCATCATATCGGTAAACAGGAATTAGTAGCTAATAGGTGTATCAATTAAATTACGTATAGATTTTTCCACAAAAAAATGGAACATAGGGGGTATGCCTTACAAAACTTTCATGCTTTAAGTAAAATGTAAAATACAGGGGGTATGCCTTAAAAAACTTTCATGCTTTAGGTAAAATGTAAAAAAACAGCACATTAGAAATTTCCCTATAAATTCTAAACGGGACCTTGTGCATCATATCGGAAAACAGGAGTTAGTAGCTAACAAGTGTAGAAATCAAATTACGTATAGATTTTTCAACAAAAAATTGGAAAAATGGAATGCCTTAAAACTTTCATGCTTTAGGTAAAATGTAAAAAAAACAGCACTTTAGTAATTTCTCTACTTAAAACATTTAAGTTTGTTAGCTAGGACACCCGATTGCTACATTTACAAGCTAATAGTTTTCGCATTTCAATATGATGCACAAGATCCTGTTCAGGATTTATAGATTATTGCACTGGAATTTTTCATATACTTATTGCTTATAAATTATAATGCACAAAATTTATTATTAAATTTTATTTTGATTAGATGTATTTTAATTTTTTATTTGCATCATTATTAATTTATTGTATGTATTAACTTATTATTGTTTTTAACACAATATTACGAGCCTAATATTAACACTCTAGAGACTACATTGCAGACACTTCTCCAAACTATGAACACTTTTACGACCACCATGACATCCATGATGCAGGAAATGCTGAAAATGCAATCCACTATCTTACAAGCCATTTTAACGAAATGATTTGTTTAAAAATTTGTTTTTGGAATGCGAACGGCCTCAGCCAACATAAAAACGAACTGGAACACTTCCTGATGGATAAGCAGATTGATGTCATGATGATTGCTGAAACTCACTTGACGGCGACAGCGTACTTCAAAATTAATGGCTACGTGTTATATGATACTAAAGATCCCCGCGGAAGAGCATGTGGAGGTTCGGCAATTCTTATAAAGAACAGAATAAAACATTATTTAATGAACAACATATGTGAGGATTACCTACAAACAACAAACATTTGTATTGAATTCTGTCAATACAATTTTGTTTTATCATCAATTTATTCGCCGCCTCGATTTTCAATAAAAGAACACCAATACTACAGCTTCTTCAATTCCCTTGGAGCTAGATTTTTAGTTGCTGGTGACTTTAACGCCAAACACACTTTTTGGGGTTCACGTCTGGTGACCCCGAAGGGTCGTGAACTCTTCAACACCATTGCCAAAATGGGATTAGATGTACTCTCAAGCGGGCATCCCACCTACTGGCCGACGGACCGACGGAAGATTCCCGATGTTATTGACTTCGGAGTAGTAAAAAATATCCCTGTAGAATCGATACAAGTGGAGCCTTCATTAGACTTGTCTTCAGATCACTCTCCTTCTATTATTTCAATGCGTTTCCTTCAAGGGAATGGCTCTCCATTTCGGGACATATCTAAAACCAGAGTAAGTTGGATAAAGTATAAAAAGTATTTAAGTTCCCACTGCACGGAAAATGTAGTGTTGAGAACTACCGAGGATATTGATGGGTCGATTGGCAAATTTACTGAGGACATACGAAGAGCTGTACATCACGCCTCCACATACGACGTTGAGCGCAGAAGTGGGACAAATAGAACTTATTTCGCTGAACTCGATCATCTCCTGTCAGAAAAAAGAAGAGTTAGAAGAGAGTGGCAAATCCACAGGTCTCCTGAACTGAAAGCTAGGCTACGGGTATGCAGAGATATACTAAGAAATTTCTTAGAAACCCAAAGAATGGCTTCTCTTAAATCTTACTTGGAGGGTCTTGATAGTACCCCACAATCTGACTATTCGTTATGGAAGGCGGCACGAGGTTTACAAAGACCAGTTAGAGGAAAACCTCCTCTGCGAAATCCGACTGGTGACTGGGCTAGAAATGATTCCGAGAAGGGGACTTTATTTGTTAATCATTTGAGAAAAGTGTTTACTATAAACAACTCAAATAATGCATCTGATTTGCCTCCACTCGTTATTAGACCTCCTGTACCTCTAAGACTTAGCCTTAATGATGTTCAAAGCGCTATTGGTACTCTGAATCTTAAAAAAGCTCCAGGTATGGATAAAATCAGCAACAAAATGCTTGTGGAGTTACCTCGTGTAGCTAAAAAAATTATCCTATTTATTTTTAATGCTATTTTACGCCTAGAATACTATCCTGCAGATTGGAAGGTATCTATGATTACCATGATTCCTAAGCCAGGGAAGGACCCCACTAAAGTAGAGTCATATAGGCCAATTAGTCTACTGCCGACAATTTCAAAACTGTTTGAAAAATTGTTATTGGCTAAGTGGATTCCAATTCTGAACGACACTCAATGTATCCCAAATCACCAATTCGGGTTCAGAGCTAAACACAGTACCATCGAACAAACACACAGATTGGTAAATGTGATAAGACAGTCGTTTGAAGAGAAAAAATACTGCTCCGCCCTTTTCATTGATGTGTCGCAAGCGTTCGACAAAGTCTGGCATGAAGGTTTAATGCATAAAATTAAATTAACTCTGCCTGCTAACACCCACAAACTTATGAAAAGTTATTTATATGGTCGCAAATTTACAATCAAAGAAGGCGATTTTTTAAGCCCCGCTCAGCCAATTGAAGCAGGAGTACCCCAGGGTAGCATACTGGGTCCAACTTTATATTTGATTTATGCATCCGATATGCCGTTAGACCCCATAATACATACTTCAACTTTTGCAGACGATACAGCCTTTATTATTCATAAGGACCATCAAATAGCATCACAGAATTTGCAGAAATATGTTTATAAACTAGAGAATTGGCTTGAGCTTTGGAAAATTAGGGTTAACGAACAGAAATGTATTCATATAACTTTCACATTGCGAAAAGATACCTGCTCGTTCATCAGAATAAATAATCAAATTATCCCGCAACACAATGAAGTCAAATACCTCGGAATCCACCTCGATCGTCGTTTAACTTGGAAGTCTCATATCGACGCAAAACTTACCCAGATGAGATTAAAGGCAGTGCAAATTAATTGGCTAATCGGCAGAAATTCTACATTAAAGTTGGATTGCAAACTTTTGTTGTACAATGCAATTCTAAAGCCAATCTGGTGTTATGGAATTCAATTATGGGGTACTGCCTCAGCATCCAACATTGAAAAAATTCAAAGGGGTCAAAATAAGATTCTACGTACAATTACTGCAGCTCCATGGTATGTTAAAAATTCTCGAATCCATAAAGATCTAGGCATTCCTTTGGTGAAAGTCGAATTTACAAAACACGCCTCAAAATATGTCAGCAAACTTGAACACCATCCAAACCCACTTGCACGAGACATCCTTAACTTTACTGGCCATGTTCGGTTGAGAAGGAGGGATACCCTTGCTTTAACTCAAGCGCAAAACAGATGACTGGATCAGTGGATATAAATTTTTTGTAGTATCATAATATTTTGTCTAGCACTGGCTGGACTTATTATTTTCTTTTAGTATTAAGATTCGAAAACTTATTGTCATTTCATTTCTGAAGATCCAATAAATAAATTAAATGTATTAACAAAAAAAAAAAAAATTGTTTTTAAAAAAGCACATGCTTTGTTCTATGTGATTTATCAAATCGCATTTACAATAACAAATCTACAAGATGATGCATGAACAACAAACAATTTTTCACCACCCAAAAAAAGTTTGTTTTGATAAAACAGCTGTTACGGATTGATAAAGGTCGTTGAGTTTGTTTTGTTCACGGCGATGTGTTCTTAATACAACGTTTCCACGGTACATGCTTCGCTCTCTATTCATGCTTCACACCCCAATCATGAGCGAAACAACTTGCTTCACCATACAAAATTTTAAGAGCGAATCAAGTAGATTCTTATTGAATCTACTTGCGAAGAACGAAAAATTGCACTCTTCTCTAATTTTTATCGCAAGTTTATCTGCACTAGCTTGTAAAGAAAGCAAATTATTTTCTTGTTGCTGGAAGTAAAGAAAGTAATACTATGTTTCCACGACGACTTGAATCACCTGCTTCGCCTTCTGAATCATGTTAATGAATCATGCTGTTTACATGACTAATAAACTTGATTCGATTTGACAGTTGTCTTTAATAAACAAACAGAATTTACAATTAGTGGAAAATAATTTTTTTTAAGGGACAAACAAAAGTGAGTGGAAATTAGTTAGCTTATTTGAAAAAAAACATACATTCGTACGTATTTACTTTCTTCCAGCAACAAGAAAATAATTTGCTTTGTTTACAATAATATTAAATTTTTACAGCTAGTGCAGATAAACTTGCGATAAAAATTAGAGAAGAGTGCAATATTTCGTGCTTCGCAAGTAGATTCAATATGAATCTACTTGATTCGCTCTTAAAATTTTGTATGGTGAAGCAAGATGTTTCGCACATGATTGGGGTGTGAAGAATGAATAGAGAGCGAAGCCTGTGCCGTGGAAACATAGTATAAATGCGTACGAACAATGTGAATTTATACTAGGTGACAGCATAGCGCCAGCTGATTATTCATGGTGAAATTTAAAATGTCAAAAAGTTGTTTACAAATAGTCAAAGTTTAGATAAAAAAAGATGTTTTTGACAGTGACGAAAGTTTTTACACAAACAAAAATGCCTGTTGTTCTTGCCTTGTTGTAATTGTTGTAGCAATGCTGTCACCTTGTATTTAAATTCACCTTGAGTAGTACCAAGGTGAATTTAAATACTAGGTGATAGCGTAGCGCCAGCTGATTATTCATGGTGAATTTGAAAATGCCAAAAAGTTATATAAAAAAAAAACTTTTTGACAGTGACGAAAGTTTTTCATATAGAAAAATGCCTGTTGTTCTTGCCTTGTTGTAATTGTTGTAGCAATGCGGTCACCTGGTATTTAATTTCACCATGAGTAGTACATTTTTTTAAGTGCGCCAAGATAGCGTCGACAAGATATTGTTGTTGTTAGTTTTTAAAAACCGGGAAAATAAAAAACCCGGGAAAGTCAAATATCGGCAAATAAAATACACAAATATTGTGCATTTTCAAGTAAGCTTCTGAAATATAATCTGAAGTGTCCCAGTCAAAAACGATACAGATTTTAAAAGTAGACACCTTAGGGGACAAAATAAGCGAACCGTGCAAAAAATCGTTGGAGCCGTTTCTCCACAAAATGAGTGCGTCCATATTGGTCAAAAAAATCGTTGCTAATTTATTATTTGCACGGTTCGCTTATTTTGTCCCTTAAGGTGTCTACTTTTAAAATCTGTATCGTTTTTGAGTGGGACTAATCAGAGTTCCCTGTAATAAATCAGCAACGATTTTTTTGACCAATATGGACGCACTCATTTTGTGGAGAAACGGCTCCAACGATTTTTTGCAGTTATATAAAAAACCTTTTGACAGTGACGAAGGTTTTTACATATAGAAAAATGCCTAATGCCTTGTTGTAATTGTTGTAGCAATGCTGTCACCTAGTATTTAATTACACCATGATTCTCCCCCTCTAAAAATGTAGAGTGTGAAAGATGCACCATTTTTTTAATATATATAGTGACATTTATAGAAAAGAACACACTTCACTTTAGTAGTTGACATTTTTTCAGAAAAGAACACAAAAAAATTAAAAAAGGTGCGAAATGGGAAAAACGTGTAACATATTTGCCAGAAAAGAAAAATAATTTTCGGGATTTATTACTCTCGGGATTAACAAATTCTGGGATTTCGAATCCCTACTTCACACACATTCTATACGGAATTATTATTTGTTGTCACTATAAACACCACAGATGTGATAAACACAATTTCTAAGAAACTAAATTTGTGCTAGATTTTTAGTATTTATGGCACTACGAAAAATGAAGCTATTGATTAAGCATATTAATCCTACGTCAGGTTCACATAATGCGTCTGTTATATTTCTACATGGTTCCGGTAAGTTGTCTGTTACGTTATGAACCATTTATGTGCATATGTATGTATAACAGTATTTGTTAAAAATGTATATGTACAGGAGATACTGGAGGGAATTTAATTGAATGGGTTAGATTTTTGCTGGGTCGTGACATGGAATTTCCTCATATAAAAGTAATCTACCCAACAGCGCCATTTCAACCATACACTCCACTAAGCGGTCAAATGTCGAACGTATGGTTTGATAGGCAATCTATATCTATTTCAGCTCCGGAAAATAGTCAAACTTTAGATGATATATATAAAAAAGTTAACGAAATTATCAACAAAGAAATTTCTCAAGGCGTACCTATTAATCGAATAATAGTTGGTGGATTTTCAATGGGTGGTGCTTTAGCACTGCACGCTGGATATCATTTGAACACTCAGCTTGGCGGCGTGTTCGCTTGTTCCTCATTTTTAAATAGCAATTCAATTGTGTATGAATCACTTAAAAACAATTTGGAATCAGATGTAGTTTTACCAGAAATAAAAATGTTTCACGGAGGACGGGACACATTAGTACCTATAGAATGGGGAAAGGAAACATTTGAAACCCTGTCGAAACTTGGAGTAAAGGGCTCATTTACCCCACTGAAGAACACATTGCATGAATTGAAAAAACAGGAACTATTGGACCTGCAAGAATGGATTTTGCAAAAACTACCACCTATCGATAAATAAATTTTACTGTGAATATTTTAATAGACCGGATTCTTTTTAATTGCAAAATAAAAGCGTCAAGTAGTTTGAAGAAAATATGTATAACGAGTCTTTATTTATTTAAAAAACAAACACAATTAAAACAAGTAAGAGTGCTATATTCGGCTGTGCCGAATCTTAAATACCCTCCACCTAAACGTAATAAGAAATACAAAAACTACACTGGTTATAGGACTAGAATATCCTTATTCTGTGTTTTCTATTCAGTCTTAGTGCAAATTTTATTAGTATTTGATATATTGTTTAAAAGACAATTTTACGACTAACATAATTTATGTTAAATATTTTGAGATTTTGTCTAATTTTCACCATTTTTAATTACCAATTCTTACCATAATTTACAGTTTGTCTGATATTCATAATAATCTTGAGTGTAATTTTTTTATTTTTTTTTTTTTTTTTTTTAAGAGAAGTAACACTCAGGCAATTAATATGCCTATATATAATTGCGTTAGTTTCTTTGGAAAGGGGATAGTTGAAGAAGTAAAGGTGGTGAAAGAAGAAAGCTTTTTTTTTTTTGATATCACAACTCTGTAATTGCGCATTATGTTTGTTTTTAGCACAGACTAACGTTTTTAGTGCAGCATTGCAGCGCCTCTGGTGGTGTGTAGGCGCATTAATGTTAAAACTTGATTTTGTAGCCTTTATTTATTTATTTTACTTCGGTGGCGTTTGAATGCTATACCACCGAAGGAGGGCGCTGTGATAAATATTAGTTATAATGGATAGAAAGAAAACTAATAATTCTCAGAAACTGATTTTGTTTGAGTGGCAGCGGCTGGGAATCGAACCCGGGCTACAAATACCAACTCATGCTTAATGATCAAATGCGCTAACCAATTAAGCTACAGCACCCTCAAACAGACTATAAAAAAGGGGAACAATTCGGTTTTAGTGACTGCTCAAAAAAAGAAAAAAAATCAAATAGGGCTTTCAGAGGATATGCCAACAAAAAAATTTGTTGGCGGTCACGCCTATTTCTGAGGGGGCGGGCCCGTAAAGCTTAAAATATATAGGTCTATATCTCAGGAACTACTGGGTGCTTGATAATTTGTACTACATTAAATAAAAGGTATTAAAAATAGCTTTCCAACGATATATATCATGATTATAAAATAAGGACCGAATATGGGTTAAATCCGAAAAGAATATTTTTTGACCCGAATTTATTTGTTTTTTGGAAATGGTTTTTATATGGCAGCTATGACAAATTATGGGCCGATTTTCTTAAATTTTGGAACAATTATTTTCATGAATATGAGGATATTTCACGTCGAATTTCAACATAATAACGGTATATTTAAGATATATATATTAGTATAAACGTGGATTCCGGTAGTGGACCTTATGTGGGGGATATATTAAAATATGGACCGATATTCTCAAAATCCAGCAGTTTGATTTAGGCATGTATATAAATGATCCGTGTAAAATTTTGGATTGGTACCCTTATTTATAAGAGAGTTATGAGTATTAAAGTGATTTTCGGAAGAGGGCTTTATATGGGGCATACGGTTAAAAATAGACCGAAATTAACAAAATTTTGTGGGATGATTTTTGTATATATTAAAATGATCTGTGCAAAGTTTTGAGTCGGCACCGATATTTATACAATATATATGGGGAAAAATGTATTTTTCAGATGTGGTCCTTGTATGGGAGCTATGACCAGTTCTGGGCCGACCACCTTAAAATTTAGTACAACAATTAATTTGTCTATAAAAAGTATTTATGTCAAATTTTAGCCGTTTAACATTATTTATATCTGTTTTATACGTATTTAAGTGAATTTTGGAAGTGGACTTTATATGGGGTCTATGGTCAAACATGAACCGAACTAAAAAAAATTTATTTTTGCATAAAACTTATTTTTGCAGAATTTTGTCTTGATATTCCAATTTTATAGGCATTTATGTATAATTAAGCAATATTTCGTGAAGATTTTTGTATGGGGGCTATGACCAATTTTGGGCCGACCACCATAAAATTTAGTACAACAATTTATTTGCCTATAAAGATTATTTATGTCAAATTTTAGCCGTTTACCGTTATTTATATCTGTTTTATACGTATTTAAGTGAATTTTAGAAGTGGGCTTTATATGGGGTCTATGGTCAAACATGGACCGAACTAAAAAAAAATTTCGTTTTGCGATTTCTTTTTGTATAAAACTTATTTTTGCTGAATTTTGTCTTGATATTCCAATTTTATAGGCATTTATTTACCATTAAGCCATATTTCGGGAATATATATATTTGTATGGGGGCTATGAGAAATCATGGACCGAATCTTACTATTTTCCGCACACTTTCTTCTTTTATCTTACAAACAACATATACAAAATTTCATGTTATCTGCAATATATTTCAAAATATTGCAATAATATGTATTTCCACATACATATATCCATCCCGAATATATCTGGGGACTTAAAAAAACTGATTTCAACAGACAGACGGACATGGCTTAATCGACTCCGCTATCTATAAGGATCAAGAATATATATACTTTATAGGGTCGGAAAATTTAATTGTGGAAATTACAAACGGAATGACAAACTTGTATATACCCTTCTCACGATGGTGAAGGGTATAATAATTATGTATATATTATTTAACTTATTATTTGTTAATATTGTATTTATTATAATTTTCAATATTTCGGGAAACAAGTTTTTTAAGGTTAACAAATTAATGCAAGTAAATTTGTAGAACAAATTAAAGAGGTACATACATAAGAAAAAATTTAATTGTCTTATTAATTTACAAAATAAGGAATTAGGAATTTTAATTATGTATGTATTATATTAAATATAATATTAAACAATAAAACGAGAAGAATATATGTATATGTATGTGCATGTAAGTAGTTAAAATTGAACTGGTTAAAGAAATAGATTATTAATGTGCTCATAAAAAGAAATAGCACATCTATTTAAAAAGGTTAGTAATGAAATTCAGTTTATCCTTGACTAGGTAATTGGACATTAGATAATGCGTGAAGACGTGGTGTCGAAAAATAATAATTTTTAAAAGCTTATTCTGACAGACTTGTGAACGCTTAATATGACAGTTTGATGCGTCATGCCATGCAGGAATTTCATAAAACGTAATCTGCCGTATATAAATTGTAGAGAATAGGCACGAGCCTTGAGGACAACCAGGCTCACGCCACTGCAGTCACGCACAAACTGCGAAGTAGAAACAAGGTACTTACAGCGCTAGTCGGCAGCATTTGGGGTATGGATAAAGAAACCTAAACCGCACCTAAACCTAAGCCGCACCAAACAGTCACTCTTTGTGGGTGCATTGGTTTTTCGACAATCACTCTTGGATTCTCATTCGCCCAAATGCGGCAATTCTGTTTATTGATGAATCCACTGAGGTGAAAATGTGCCTCATCACTGAAGATGATTTTCTTCGAAAATTGATCATCCACTGTTGCCATTTCTTGCCACCATTCTGCCCATTCACGACGTTTGGAATGGTCAAGAGGCTTTAGTTCTTGAGCCAATTGCACCTTGTAAGCGTGTAAATGCAAGTCTTTATGCATAATGTTCATCAACGACGAGCGTAGAGGTGCAATTGTTGGGCACGACGACGAGTTGAGGTGGACGGCTCTTCAGCCACACTATCGCGAACAGCAGCAATATTTTCTGCAGTACGAGCTGTACGAGCATGCACTGGTGTTCTCATATCTTCTACAGACCCGGTTTGCTCGAATTTTTCCACGATTTTTGCGATTGTACGCACATTTGGACGATCAAATTGACCAAAAAAATCACGAAGTGCACGATATGCATTTTGATTTGAACGCCCATTTTCATAATAAGTATGGATAACTTTAACACGTTGTTGGATTGTGTATCTCTCCATGGCGTTTAGGTGTGGTTCACATTCAACATCGGCCCTTACAATTTAACCACCCTTTATAAAACGATTGGCCGGTCAGTGGTAAACTACGCTTCCCCTTATACCGCCTTACGCACAATCACAGGCTGCATGAAAATAACCTCAGAACACCATCTACATGAGGAAACGAAGGTTCTACCCGTAAAGAAACATAATGTCATGCTGACAAAACAGTTCCTCCTGGGATGTCATCGGAGGAATCACCCATGCTTTAACATCACACAGCTGGAGTCTCCCCCGAGGCATGTCAGGAAGGACCTTCGAATAAACGAGCAAGACATACGAAGATATACACAGGATCCACTAGGTCAAAACTCGTATGTAGCAGCTATGAACGACTTTCACAGAGATGCCATCAAAACCACCGTCGCAGGATACCGCATGAATGTCGTACTTGGAGGCCGCCCACCGCCCATTGCAGATACCGAACAACAACTACCGCGGAAGACAAGAGTAGTTCTGGCACAACTAAGATCGGGATGGAGCAATAGACATAACGCCTTTTGCTCCCGCATAGACCGTGCCGCACATTAGTTGAAGTTCATATAAATAAATATTATAATTGTAGAATGCGCTCCTGAAAATATATACCTGATCCGCCCACTTTTACGCCCACCTCCCACACAAAAACAAATTAAAAAAACATGAATATGAATTTTAAGCATACTCTTTTAATAATTTTTTGACATCATTATCGTACTCCAATTTTTTGATTTGCAGCTTTGAGCGAAATGTGTTTATAAATGGGTCTGAAGACAATAAAAGATTATGCATTACGTCTTCATTAGTGGCTACACGTCCAGTTCTTCACGAGTGATATAATCTATAGGCTCTATAGTCTTTATTCCTTGCTTCCTGAGCTTCTTCGGACAGCATACCTGATACAAATAATTAAATAAAACATAAAACCTTGTACCTTTGTCTTCTTTGTTCGCGGTTGGCAATCCTCGAAGGCTTTTACTGGACGTCCACGTTTAACCATATTTGAACAGTTTGGTATATTTGCACTCGTTGTAAACATTTTTCAGCCAATTTTCATTTAGATCGAGAAATCTGGTTTTAATGCGAAATGCTTTTTGCCATCTATCTTTTAACTTTGTAAAAAAGTATTTTTTTCAAAAATCTAGTAAAGACTTCAACATCCTCAGCAGTCATTTCTTCATTCTTATTTGCAATGACTTCGACAGTAATATCAATATCCATTTTGGTATCAATCAATATTTCGCAAATATTTAAATAAGAAATTGTTAAATTTTCCATAATTAATAAAATAAAATTTTTATATCACTTAATAATACACCACTTATCACTGCACTTGACAATTTAATGTAAATTAGTAAACAACAATTCAAATTCAATTGAAGCTTATGCTTTTTTCAAGGATGAAATGTATAATTAACACTATTGACTATGTAAATTAAATTTTGTAATAATTTTAAACAGTTAAGAATTATGGCAACAACAACAAGCATGAACGAAAATTCATGTTTTGTTACTTTATCACTTTATAGTTTTCACTGTGTTTAGAAGACTTATTGGTCTGTAAGAGTCTGGGCTCGATCCTTGCCTGGTTTTGGGATGGCAATTATCTTTCATTTCTTCCAGATATTAGGGAATTGTTACAAGCAGTATACAGGCGAGGCTTTTTTAAGTAAGGCCTTAAGAAATTTGTTTGAAATTCCTTCAGTGTCCGGGCTTTTTTTGTTTTTCAATGTCTTTGATATTAGAGGTACTAACAAAATGTTCATTACTGTCACTTCATGATTGTTAAGTATCCTTAAAGATTTGGAAACAGAATTAATTGTATCAAGATCATTTGAAATAGTGTGGTTCAACATAAAATTTTCAGCCCAATCATGAATGCAAATTCCGCAGGAGTTTTTTCCCTTTTCCCATTTTTTACTATTCAAATTCAATGTTAAAAGAATAAAAAGGGAAAAACTCCCGCGTGTTTTTTATTCATGATTGGGCTGTTTGAGCTAGTATTTCAGATATTTGACTATTAGTTATATACAAGTTATCGTTTAGTCTAAGGCTTTGAATACTTTTTGTCTTCTTCCGTAAATTTTTGGCAATGTTTCAAAACTTCGAAAAATATTTATCAAGACTTTTGAGCAAAATATTCCATTTAGAGTTCCGAAACTTTAGAATACTTTCACGAATAGCTTAATAAAAACGTCATTCGGGAGGCTTTGAAGAGTGGAAACCGATATCTGATCCAACTTCTCCTCCAAATATTTCTCTGGGTAATTAAATCAAGAATGTGTCGCGGCAGACGTTTAACATAGATATTAGAAAAATATTTCTTAGGAACACTATGTTCAATAGCATTTTGTAAGTGATGTAAATTTAGTTACCAAAAATTCAATATCGTCCGCATTATCTAAAGAGGAGTTCAAAACATCAGAAATATTATTATTAATAAAAATTCCAAATAGACTCCAATTTTCATGGGCGTAGTCAAACTTAAGATGTCAGATGACTGAAATCTTTTTTTTTCTAAAATTTATTTTTATTATTTAATCTTTCTTATCGTATTCAAATCTTAATTGTACTTGTTTATTAGTTGTTACCAATGTAACCACTAACTGCTGTATTCAAATTTTAAAAATGTCTTCTAGTTAGGCTCAAAGTATGGGTTCTTTTTAGCCTCTAGTGACCTTCGAACTGGAGCATACCCCGAGCGAGGTAGTTAGGGTGGGCCAGTAGTTTATCGATGTAGCTAATTGAATATTTTTCAATTTCCTCCTGGATAGTGGGGACGTTGAGATCTCTGTGGATAATATCATTACGTATATACCATGGGGCGCAGACAATTTGTCGTAATATTCTAGACTGTCTTCTTTGAAGTTTTTGGATGTTAGATGCGCATGCAGTACCCCATAATTGGATGCCATATGTCCATATTGGTTTTATGATGGACTTGTATAAGAGAATTTTGTTGTCTAAAGACAAGTTTGAGTTTCGACCGAGAAGCCAATGTAGTTGAGCTGCTTTAAGTTTCATAGCTGTTATTTTCGCTTCAATATGACGAGACCAGGTCAAGCGTCTATTTATATGAATTCCCAAGTACTTAACATGGTTTTCTACCGGAACAGTGATGTTATTTATTTTTACAGCTGGGCATGTTTGTCTTCTGAGCGTGAAAGTTAAGTGAGCACATTTAGCCGGGTTAACCTTTATTCTCCATTTTTCTAGCCAGGCCTCTAGTTCATTGATGTGAGACTGCAGATGTTGCGATGCGACTTTTGGGTCATGGTTGACGCTAATAAATGCTGTGTCGTCTGCAAATGCGTGCGTGCTCAGGTTTGTTGGCATATCCGCTGTCTGTATCGGTCTGTACGACGCAACCTGGCTAGCAACTTTTCCTGGCTTGGGAATCATAACAATTGTAGACCTCTTCCATGAGGATGGGAAGTATCCGACTCTTAATATCGCGTTAAAAATGAGGAGCAAGATTCTAGAAGCAGACGATGGTAAGTTTCTTATCATTGACCCTGTGATGCGGTCAGGTCCGGGAGATTTTCTAATATTCACTTTTTCTATTGCAGATTTTACTTGAGTTATGTTAAATTTTATTGGATGGTTTACCTTATCAGGAATGATTGGACGACAGGAACATTCATGAGCATCATGTGGCGTGAAAACATTCTCAAGGTGGCCCGCGAAAGAGTTTAATTTTTCATTTGTGTTGTTGGTCCAAGTGCGGTTTTCCAATCTTAATGGAGATTCTTGGGTTATAGGGCATTTCATATGCCGTACAGCCTTTCATAAGCTGTAATTGGAGTTTTTTGTGGCATCTAGGCTGTTTAGATAGCCTTCTATTGCAGACTCGTGGTTCTGTCTCAATTTATTGCGAAGAGTTGTCAGGCATAATTGTAGTTGGGCCTTAGTGGTTGGGGAACGACTGATTTGCCATTGTCTTCTTAACTTTCTTTTTTCTCTGATCAGGGTCTCTATATCCGTCGATGTATTGTAAGGAGCACGTTTAAATGTCCGCTTGATTGGGGTTGCATTTCTTGCTGCAGAATCCAAGACTTCTGTAAATCGGTCGACAGCTATTTGGATGTCAGATGAATCTTTTAGGGGAATGCACTGTGATAGGTGAGAGCTCACATACATTTTATACTTTAACCAATTTGTGTTTCTGTTTGGATAGGACATAAAGTTTGCAGCTACAGCTTCAGAGTTGCCTTTTAAAGTACCTGATCACGCTTGATATTTTTAATTACAGCAAAGTCAATAAGGTCTGGTATTTTGTTGAAGTCGGTTGGCCAATAGGTAGGCTCACCACTCGAGACGAAATCAAAATTATTTGCAGTTACGGTATTGTATAGCAGATTACCTCTAGGACTAATAAGTCAATGTGTATGTTTAGCGTTGTAATCGCCAGCAGCAATAAATTTCTGGACCAATGTGGAGAAAAGGTTGAGAAATTTATCGTGTACAATTTTGTGCCTTGGGGGACAATAAACGGATGACAAGGTAAGTTTGAAATCAGTAAGATTTATAGTTGTGGCCTTCATACAATCTTCTTCGAACTCTGGCAATGGTAAGTGTCTGATATGTTTGTGCACAATTATGGCTGTGCCACCACAAGCCCGTCCGCTGGGATGTTTTGTGTAATACGTAAAGTATCCATTTACACTAAAGCAGTTTTTATGAGTAAAGTGTGTTTCAGAGACAAGAAGTACGTCGATTTCATGCCTATGAAGAAAGTTTGCAACTTCGTGTTTATGTTGGGATAACCCATTTGCATTCCAGAGACATATTTTTAACTGGTTCATTTGTTGTTGAGTAAAACTTGCAGGAGCATGTTCTGGTTTCGCATCATTTCCTGAAGCATGTTCTGCATAGTGGCCATGAAGTTACTTATAGTTTGAATTAAATTTTCAATTGAGCTAGGCATATTTCCAGAAGGCATTTGTAGACCTTCCCTAGGAACATTAGCGTTGGAGGTACTCGGGGGAATTTTTCGCATTTTAATTTCCTTTTAAGACTTGGGCATATGATTGGTTTTGTTTGTTTGTTTGTGTAGTACTAGCAATAGAGCCAGCGGCTTGGCTGGGCGCATATGACGGACCATATTGGGATTATATTTTTGAACTAAAGGTTTTTTTAAATGCAGGAAGACTTTACAACCCCTATAGTTTGCCGTGTGTTTTTCGCCATAATAGCTGCATTTCTTAACATTCGGATCAGCTTTAGAACGATTACATTTGGTGGTTTTATGAGCGTCGCCACAAACCACACATACGTGAGGCAATTTGCAATATGATTTTGTATGCCCATATTCCTGACAGTTTGTGCATTGGGAGGGACTCTTTCGTTTTAATGGCTCCTCAACAGTTATTCTTCTGTTGAGTAGGTAACGCAAGCTGTATATGGGATAAACTGAATTTTTGGTTTTGAGAACCGATGAATCAAACGATATCTCAATGCGGTGCATTGGTTGAGGAACTTTATTCCTGTTTAAAATGTTATGAACAGATTTTACCTCATACCCCTCTAGCTCTACGGCAGATTTTATTTCCTCTGTAGGAACAGATTTATCTATACCTTTTATGACAATAATCAACCCTTAGCACTTTTTAATTGATATGTATAGTAACTTTTATTTTCTGCGTCTAGGTGTCCTGATATAATACGAAAGTTCGTTTCTGTTCTGGCTTAAATTTTGGTCTCTTGAATTTGCCCACGTCGTATAGAAACGACGTAGAAATTATTCTTACCTAGAAGTTGAGTCAACATGTTGACTATACTATTTGATGTTTGCTCCCGCAGATAGATAGGTGGCGGTTTAACTTCTTTAGTGGCTGTTCCATTAGCTGATTCTGCTTCTTCATCGTCAGGTATGGATAGTACAGAGAATCTGTTACCATTTGTTGGCAATTCAGTCTCGTCTCATCGAACTGTTCGGACGTATTATTTTTATTATTTGTTTGTTTTATTTTTAGTGCGGCTGAATTTTCGGTGAAAAAATCGTAATAGGTGAAAAAGTGTAATAGGTTGAAATAAAACAAAAAAGTGAAAAAATAACTCGTAATAGGTTAAAAAAATCTACGGTAATATCGGTAATTAAAAAAAAAAAAAAAAAACACTAAAAATCGCATAAAAATTGTATGAGTGTTCCTCTCAGATGTAATTCTGAGAAAGAGCTTAGCTCGACTAGAAAAACTAGATGGGTCTCTGAGGAAGAAGCCTTAAAAAAATCTGTGGAGAATTTTCTCACTACAAGAGCCGTAGAACGGCGTCGTTCCTGTTCGCCCAATATGGTGATTTCAACAGATGAAAACACATCATCTTCATCAAATAGTGCAGTCAAACCCAAAAAACAAGTAGGTATGGATAAGTACATCACCGTTCTCAAGCGACAGAGGAGCCCGACGTCTGCTCAAGTGTCATCAAATTCAAAAGCTCCTAAGACCGTGAGTAATTATCAAAATAGGTTTGCTCTCCTCCAGACGGATGAGCCAGAACTTCCTAAGAAGAAGTTTAAGCCCCCACCAATTTATCTGAGAGAGCCGACTTCCAGTAAATTGGTACAAGGAATTGTTTCGGTAATAGGTGAAAACATGTTTAGCGTAACCTCAATTAAACATGGAAATATCTGCGAGACAAAGATCCAAGTGAATAGGGAAGATAATTTTCGAAAATTGTCCAACCAGTTGGAGAGGGAGACTAGGGATTTCTATACCTACCAGCTCAAAAGGACTCCAAGTCGTTCTAAAGGGTATAGACCTATGTGTTGATCCTGCAGAGATAAAGACCGGTTTAATGGACAAAGGGTTCAAAATCAAGAGCGTAGTGAATATCAGAAACCGTGAAAAGATCCCTCAGCCCATGTTCAGGGTAGAATTGGAACCTGGAGATGTTGTCTTAAAGAAAAACGAGTACCATCCAATCTACAATCTCATTTATCTTCTGCATCGTAGAATTACCGTGGAGGAACCGCATAAGCGTATTGGACCCGTCCAGTGTGTTAATTGTCAAGAATTTGGCCACACCAAAGCGTACTGTAAATTGCCGTCTGTTTGTATTGCGTGTGGGGAACTACATGCATCGGCTCATGTAATAAGTCCAAAACTGACGTAAAAATAAAAAAATGTAGTAACTGCGGAGGAAATCATACCGCAAATTATAGAGGTTGTCCAGTTTATACTTACTTGAAAGGCATACGGACCAATAAGTCGGCAGTATTACCTGATCATCATCAACTACCTAATTTCACGTCGAGTATGAATTTTCCTCAAATTGTACGACCAACTACTCACGAAAACGCTCCTAATTCCAGACAAGTTTCTTACGCAAACGTGGTTAAATCTAATATGCCAGGTCTGGAGCAGGAACCTAAACCCCAATATTCTGAGCCACATATCAACAATCTAGAGACAACATTGCAGACACTTCTCCAAACTATGAACACTTTTACGACCACCATGACATCCATGATGCAGGAAATGCTGAAAATGCAATCCACTATCTTGCAAGCCATGTTAAAGAAACGATTTATTTAAAAATTTGTTTCTGGAACGTGAACGGCCTCCGCCAACATAAAAATGAACTGGAATACTTCCTGATGGATAAGCAGATTGATGTTATGATGATTGCTGAAACTCACTTGACGTCGACAGGGTACTTCAAAATTAATGGCTACGTGTTCTACGATATTAAAGACCCCCGCGGAAGAGCTGTGGAGGTTCGGCAATTCTTATAAAGAACAGAATAAAGCATTATCTAATTTTAGTTTTTTTTTTTTTAAACATTTCTTTTATTTATTGAATCTTCAGAAATGAAATGACAATAAGTTTTCGAATCTTAATACTAAAAGAAAATAAGCCAGTGCTAGACAAAATATTATGATACTACAAAAAATTTATATCCACTGATCCAGTCATCTGTTTTGCGCTTGAGTTAAAGCAAGGGTATCCCTCCTTCTCAACCGAACATGGCCACTAAAGTTAAGGATGTCTCGTGCAAGTGGGTTTGGATGGTGTTCAAGTTTGCTGACGTACTTTGACGCATATTTTGTAAATTCGACTTTTACTAATGGCACGTTTAGATCTTTGTGGATTCGAGAATTTTTAACATACCATGGAGCTGCAGTAATTATATGTAGAATTTTATTTTGACCCCTTTGAATTTTTTCAATGTTTGATGCTGAGGCCGTACCCCATAATTGAATTCTATAGCACCAGATTGGCTTTAGTATTGCATTGTACAACAATAGTTTGCAATCCAACTTTAGTGAAGAATTTCTGTCAATTAGCCAATTAAGTTGCACTGCTTTTAATCTCATCTGAGTAAGTTTCGCTTCAATATGAGACTTCCAAGTTAAACGGCGGTCGAGGTGAATGCCGAGGTATTTGACTTCATTATGTTGAGGAATAATTTGATTATTTATTTTGATGAACGAGCAGGTATCTTTTTGCAATGTGAAAGTTATATGAATACATTTCTGTTCGTTAACCCTGATTTTCCAAAGCTCAAGCCAATTCTCTAGCTTATAAACATATTTCTGCAAGTTCTGTGATGCTATTTGATGGTCCTTATGAACGCTGATAAAGGCTGTATCGTCTGAAAAAGTTGAAGTATGTATTATGGGGTCTAACGGCATATCGGATGCATAAATCAAATATAAAGTTGGACCCAGTATGCTACCCTGGGGTACTCCTGCTTCAATTGGCTCAGCGGGGCTTAAAAAATTGCCTTCTTTGATTGTAAATTTGCGACCATATAAATAACTTTCCATAAGTTTGTGGGTTTTAGCAGGCAGAGTTAATTTAATTTTATGCATTAAACCTTCATGCCAGACTTTGTCGAACGCTTGGGAAACATCAATGAAAAGCGCGGAACAGTATTTTTTCTCTTCAAACGACCGTCTTATCACATTTACCAATCTGTGTGTTTGTTCGATGGTACTGTGTTTAGCTCTGAACCCGAATTGATGATTTGGGATACATTGAGTGTCGTTCAGAATTGGAATCAAATTAGCCAATAACAATTTTTCAAACAGTTTTGAAATTGTCGGCAGTAGACTAATTGGCCTATATGACTCTACTTTAGTGGGGTCCTTCCCTGGCTTAGGAATCATGGTAATCATAGATACCTTCCAATCTGCGGGATAGTATTCTAGGCGTAAAATAGCATTGAAAATAAATAGGATAATTTTTCTAGCTACACGAGGTAACTCCACAAGCATTTTGTTGCTGATTTTATCCATACCTGGAGCTTTTTTAAGATTCAGAGTACCAATAGCGCTTTGAACATCATTAAAGCTAAGTCTTAGAGGTACAGGAGGTCTAATAACGAGTGGAGGCAAATCAGATGCATTATTTGAGTTGTTTATAGTAAACACTTTTCTCAAATGATTAACAAATAAAGTCCCCTTCTCGGAATCATTTCTAGCCCAGACACCAGTCGGATTTCGCAGAGGAGGCTTTCCTCTAACTGGTCTTTTTAAACCTCGTGCCGCCTTCCATAACGAATAGTCAGATTATCTAATGAATAACATAAGTGAGGATTACCTCCAAGCAACAAACATTTGCATTGAATTCTGTAGTTACAAATTTGTTTTATCATCGATTTATTCTCCGCCTCGATTTTCAATAAAAGAACACCAATACCATAACTTCTTTAAATCCCTTGGAGCTAGATTTTTAGTTGCTGGTGACTTTAACGCCAAACACACATTTTGGGGTTCACGTCTGGTAACCCCAAAGGGTCGTGAACTCTTCAACACCATTGCTAAAATGGGCTTAGATGTACTCTCAAGTGGACATCCCACCTATTGGCCGACGGACCGACGGAAGATTCCCGATGTTATTGACTTTGGAGTAGTGAAAAATATCCCTGTAGAATGGATGCAAGTGGATCCTTCACTGGACTTGTCCTCAGATCACTCTCCTACTATCATTTCAATGCATTTCCCTCAAGTGTGTGGTTCTCCATTTATGAACATGACTAAGACCCGAGCTGTGCATCACGCTTCCACTTATCACGTTGAATGTAGAAATAGGACAAACAGAACTTATTTCTCTGAACTCGAACATCTCCTATCAGAAAAAAGAAGAATGAGAAGAGAGTGGCAAATTCACAGGTCTCCGGAACTGAAAGCTAGGCTACGGGAATGCAGAGATATACTAAGACATTTGTTAGAAACCCAAAGAACGGCCTCACTTAGATCTTACTTGGAAGGTCTTGATAGTACTCCACAATCTGACTACTCGCTATGGAGGGCGGCAAGAGGTTTAAAAAGACCAGTGAGACGAAAACCTCCTTTGCGAAATCAGACTGGTGACTGGGCTAGAAATGATTCCGAGAAAGGGACATTATTTGTTAACCATTTGAGAAATGTGTTTACTATAAACAACTCAAATAATAACGAATCTGATTTGCCACCACTTGTTATAAGACCTCCTGTACCTCTAAGACTAAACTTTCGTGATGTCGAAAGCGCTATTGGTACTCTGAACCTTAGAAAGGCCCAGGTATGGATATAATCAGCAATAAAATGCTTGTGGAGTTACCTCGTGTAGCTAGAAGAATTATCCTCTTTATCTTCAACGCTATTTTACGCCTAGAATACTATCCTGCAGATTGGAAGGTGTCTATGATCACTATGATTCCTAAGTCAGGGAAGGACCACACCAAAGTGGAGTCATATAGGCTAATTAGCCTACTGCCGACAATTTCTAAACTGTTTGAAAAATTGTTAATGACTAAGTTGACTCCAATTCTGAATGACTGAATGTATTCCTAATCATCAATTCGGTTTCAGAGCTAAACACAGCAACATAGAACAAACACACAGATTGGTAAATGTGATAAGAGGGTCGTTTGAAGGCAAAAAATGCTGCTCCGCCCTTTCATTGATGTGTCCCAAGCGTTCGACAAAGTTTGGCATGACGGTTTAATGCACAAAATAAAATTAACTCTGCCTGCTAATACCCATAAACTCATGGAAAGTTATTTATACGGTACCGCTCAGCCAATTGAATCAGGTGTGCCACAGGGTAGCATACTGGGTCCTACTTTATATTTGATTTATGCCTCCGACATGCCGTCAGACCCCAAAATCCGCACGTCAGTTTTTGCAGACGATACAGCCTTTATCAGCGTCCATAAGGACCACCAAGTTGCATCACAGAATTTGCAGAATTATGTTTATAAACTAGAGAATTGGCTAGATCTTTGGAAAATCAGGGTAAATGAACAGAAATGTATTCATATCACTTTCACATTGCGAAAAGAAACTTGCTCGTTCATCAAAATAAATAATCAAATTATTGCTCAACATAATGAAGTCAAATATCTTGGCATTCACTTCGACCGCCGTTCAACTTGGAAGTCTCATATTGAAGCGAAACTTACTCAGATGAGATTAAAAACAGTGCAACAATTGGCTAATTGGCAGAAATTCTTCACTAAAGTTGGATTGCAAACTATTGTTGTACAATGCAATACTAAAGCCAATCTGGTGCTATAGAATTCAATTATGGGGTACGGCCTCAGCATCAAACATTGAAAAAATTCAAAGGGGTCAAAATAAAATTCTACATATAATTACTGCAGCTCCATGGTATATTAAAAATTCTTAAATCCACAAAGATCTAGGCGTGCCATTAGTAAAAGTCGAATTTACAAAATATGCGTCAAAGTACGTCAGCAAACTTGAACACCATCCAAACCCACTTGCACGAGACATCCTTAACTTTAGTGGCCACAATCGGTTGAGAAGGAGGGATACCCTTGGTTTAACTCAAGCGCAAAACAGATGACTGGATCAGTTGAAGTGAAATTTTTTTAGTATCATAAAAATTTTTGTCTAGCACTGGCTGGGCTTATTATTTTGTTTTTAGTATTAAGATTTGAATACTTATTGTCAATTCAGTATATGAAGATTCAATAAATAAATAAAGGTGAAAAAAATAATTCAACTGTCTTACAAGATGTAATTGTTATGCACTGGAACGCACAAGGCATAACTACTGAGTCATCAGCTTCACAGCTGGAGGAAGTTTTACGTAACAAAGGAGTAGACATTCTACTTCTTAATGAAACCTTCTTAAAACCGCACCATAAGTTTAAAATCGGTGACTATAAAATTTACAGAGAAGACCGGTCATCTCATGGCGGAGGTGTGCTGATCGCCATCAAGAATAATATACAACACATATTATTGCCTAAGAAAAAAACACGTATAATTGAGAATAACTCTATACAAATAATGATTAACAGAAGGCCTATAATTTTTACTGCATCTTATATGCCGATGGTCACTTCAGTCGACTTTTTAACTGATCTGGATCTATTAACCAATTCTACAAGCAAGTTTTTTATTTTTGGTGATCTTAATGCACATCATACTCATTGGAACTGTGGGTCGAATAATACTACTGGCAATGAACTCTACAACCATTGTTTGCGATCTAACTACTATATACACTATCCATGTGATTTCACTCGGTTTGGTCAGAATATAAGTCAAGTACATACAACCCTCTACAGTTGATATTCTTTTAACTAACTCAAGTGTAAATTTCTCCACCTTAGAAATCCTGCCTAACATACTGCATTCCGACCACGTTCCAGTGACTTGCTCAATTTTCGGCAACTTTACCAATATTTTAGAGACAGTTCCCTTGTACTATTGTGCAGACTGGCCAGCAATCAGAAACTGGGTCAATATGGAAATCGGAAACCAATATATTGATCAGACCGTTATTAATCCCGACAGCCTAGAACTGTCCTTAAGTAAGCTAATATCATGGTAGAAAAAATTCTTGGCAGAGAGAAATCTCTGAAACTAGTAAACTTTTAATCAGGCAGAGAAAAATTATTTGCATATTAAAACAATTAAACAGTCTAATTAGTTTCCACCTTAATAGAGACAGAAATGACCGCTGGTCTAATTTTATCTCAAAACTGCCTACAGGGTCTAAAAAATTTTGGAAACTCTCTAAAGCTCTTAAAGGAAATAAGTCACTTTGTGCAGATTTACACATTAATAAGGCAAATGCATTTGCGACCTCCCATACCATAACCATTAATAATTCGTCCGCTTTAGAATCTAGAGTCTCAAATTACATCCACCGCCTAGATAGTTTATCAGATGTTGGAGCAAATGCCGAACTTACTAATATTAATGAAGTTAAATCACTAGTCCTATCGCTAGAAAAAACAATAAAGCTCCTGATCTTGACGGTCTTAATGCTATTATCATTAAAAATATGCCCGATCTATTCTTTGAAACATTAAGGCCCAATAAAACAGTGCGTATTTAAGTGTAGTTTTAGTTAATTTTCATAAAAACTTAAGTTGCATTTAAATACAGATTCATTTTTTCAGTCATACTTAATTGCTGTTATGATTTTGTGGTAAAAATATGGTAGCACTTTGAAATGTCAACAAAATTATCGATATATTTCAGAAAACAGCTGATTTTTTTTAATAAAATTTGCCAACAATTTTGTGTTTCGGTTTTTGTGTTTACTTGTTGTATTGTTTTGTGTGTTTTATTGTTTTGTGTGTTTTATATATTAAATTTGGTTGCATAAATATGGATTAAAGAAGTCCCAACTTTTGACTTCTTGTTGGACGCTGTTAAAAAATACAGCAGCATGATTGAAAAGAAAAGAAAAAACAAAAACAAATGTCAAAACCATATGTTCAATGTTTACAACTTAAGTTGCACTTAAATGAACATCGTTGGCCATTTAAGTAGCATTTAAGTTTTCAGTGAAAAACAAAATTTTGTACTTAAATGCACTTTAAAAATAAATGGCACTTAAATACGCACTGTTTTATTGGGCCTAAGTAAACTTTTTAATTTTTGCTTAGAAAATTGATGCTTTCCCCGCATTTTTAAAAAGGCTAAAGTAATTCCAATACATAAAGCTGAAAAAAATTCAAAATTATCTATCAGCTACAGGCCAATTAGCATCCTGAGTTTATTAGATAAAATCTTTGAAAAAATCATACATAAGAGAATTTTAATCTTTTGTGATGACAATAACATTATAAGTACCAGGCAATTTGGATTCCGCAAGCAACACTCAACCTCGCATCAGTTAAAAAGCGTTGTAAATTTTATCGAAAACAATAAGATTTATCGTAGAAGCACTAGTGTTTTATTTCTCGACATTGAAAAAGCCTTTGAAACCATTTGGCATGACGGATTAGTGTTTAAACTTAACACTTTCGAATTTCCGATTTATCTTCAAAAGATTATTAAAAGCTTTTTAGAAAATCGTACAATAAACGTTGACGTCAATAATACTTTTTCGAGTGATAGGCAAATACCTGCTGGTTTGTCACAGGGTTCGGTGTTATCGCCAACACTATACTCAATTTACACGTCTGATATACAGGGTGGGCCAACTTGGACTGACTGATTTGAAATGCTTATAACTTTTGCATTTTTAATTTAATACTCAATTGAACATCTCCAGAACATCGCTACGACGTATTCTAAAAGTTGATCTGAAGATGTTTCCATATAAAATTCAATTGGCCCAAGAATTATTGCCGAGGGATGCACCACAACGGCTACAATATGCCAATAGAGTTCAAATCATTCAGTCAAACTTGGCCCACCCTGTATTAATACATAAAGATTATGAAGCAGCATTCTATGCTGACGATAGCGCCTTGATCTGCTGTGGTAAAGTATCAAATGCAATAATTAAAAGAATGCAAGTCCACCTTCAATCAGCACTTAAATATTTTAATAAGTGGAAAATTAAAGTGAACGACAGTAAAACGCAGGTTATCATTTTTAATAAATCGCCCAAACGTTTGCCAACCTTGCGTTTAACTTCTCAAGGACTAAATATTCCTTTAAAAAGCGAAATTAAATATCTAGGAGTAATCCTCGATAAAAAGCTTACGTTTAAGCAACACATAAACAGCACGTGCACCAAAGCGATTAATTGTGGTCAAGCCCTATATCCCTTACTGTGTAGGAGATCAAAGCTGAACTTAAAAAACAAATTACTGCCCTATAAAATGTGTATTCGGCCCATTATGACCTACGCCTGCCAGGATTGGTATTTCAAAACCGCTAGAACTCATACAAAAAAATTCCAAATAATACAAAACAAAAATTTAAAAATAATTCACAAACTTTCTCCTAGATACTCAACTGAACTTTTTCACAAAAACTTTAAGCATTCAACAGAAAATGCAGGTGGTCTGAATATGAATCTATAAGAAATTTGCTGGGCAATCACTCAGATTCTTTCTATAAAAGAATTTAGTTAGTGTTTGTGATTAAAAATTTCTTGCATCATTATTGTATGTATGTGCAAGGTGTTTGTTAGAAAACTACTCATAGTAATCAGAAATTTATAATTCAGAAAATCTTGTCTAAGTTTTTTAGTTTAAAATAAAAAGGTATCCTTAGAAGTTATTGAAATTTGTGTTACAAATAAAATTTCGCTTTTTGTAATTTTATATAAAAACAAGTAAGAGTGCTATATTCTGCTGTGCCGAATCTTAAATACCCTTCACCTAAGCGTAGTAAGAAATACAGAAACTACACTAGACTAGAATATCCTAATTCTGTGTTTTCTATTCAGCCTTAGTGCAAATTTTATTAGTATATATCAATTGTTTGAAAGACAATTTTACGACCAACATAATTTATGTTAAATATTTTGAAATGTTGTCTAATTTTTACCATTTTTAATTGATTTAATTACGAGTTCTTACCATAATTTACAGAGTCTGTTCATAATAATCTTCAGTGTAATTTAACAAACAGAGTATAAAAAAGGGGTACAATTCGGTTTTAGTGATTTTGCTCAAAAAAAAAAAAAAAAAAAAAAAAAAAATGAAATAGGGCTTTTAGAGGAGATACCAGCAAAAAAAATTGTTGGCGGTCACGCCTATTTTCGAGGGGGCGGGCCCGTAAAGTTGAAAATAAAAGGTATTAAAAATACCTCGCCAACGATATATATCATGATTATAAAATATGGACCGAATATGGGTTAAATCCGAAAAGAATATTTTTTGACCCGAATTTATTTGTTTTTTGGAAATGGTTCTTATATGGCAGCTATGACAAATTATGGGCCGATCTTCTTAAATTTTGGAACAGTTATTTTCATGCATATGAGGATACTTCACGTCGAATTTCAACATAATAACGCTATATATACTATATTAGTATTAACGTGGATTTCGAGAGTGGACCTTATGTGGGGGATATAGTCAAATATGGACCGATATTCTCAAAATCGAGCAGTTAGATTTAGGCATGTATGTAAATGATCCATGTAAAATTTTGAATTAGTACCCTTATTTATAAGCGATTTATGAGTATTAAAGTGATTTTCGGAAGAGGGCTTTATATGGGGCATACGGTTAAAAATAGACCGAAATTCACAAAATTTTGTGGGATGATTTTTGTATATATTAAAATGATCTGTGCAAAGTTTTGAGTCGGCACCGATATTTATACAATATATATAGGGAAAAATGTCTTTTTCAGATGTGTTCCTTGTATGGGAGCTATGACCAGTTCTGGGCCGACTACCATAAAATTTAGTACAACAATTTGTTTGCCTATAAAGAGTATTTATGTCAAATTTTAGCCGTATAACATTATTTATATCTGTTTTATACGTATTTAAGTGAATTTTGGAAGTGGACTTTATATGGGGTGTATAGTCAAACATGGACCGAACTAAAAAAAAATCGTTTTGCGATTTCATTTTGTATAAGACTTATTTTTGCTGAATTTTGTCAAGATATTCCAATTTTATAGGCATTTATTTATATATATATATATTTATATATATATATATATTTGTATGGGGGCTATAAGAAATCATGGACCGATTCTTACTATTTTCCGCACACTTTCCTCTTTTATCATAAAAACAACGTATACAAAATTTCATGGTATTATCTGCAATATATTTCAAAATATTGCAATAAAATGGACGAAAAATATCAAATTTTTATGGAGGTGGTCTCACATATTGGTTCATAACTCTGGTTGACCTAAACCGATTTTGCTGATTTTAAATAGCAAACTTCTCGAAAGCACTTCTGACAGAATTATTGAAGGTTTGGATCCCGAGTATGTCTGAGGACTTCAAAAAACTGATTTCAACAGACAGACAGACAAACAGACGGGCATGGCTTAATCGACTTCGCTATCTATAAGGATCCAGAATATATATACTTTATAGGGTCGGAAAATTTTTTTGTGGAAATTACACACGGAATGACAAACTTGTATATACCCTTCTCACGATGGTGAAGGGTATAATAACTGCTTTCATTGTTTAAATATATAATAGTGAGATTACAATAGGTTATACTGTGTTCAGATATGAAGCTTAATTGAGTCAATATTCGGTTAATTGACAATATTATTTTAAGTGTTCAGGCATACGCAATTTTCAGCTTACTCAATAATCATTTCACAGTTGGAAAACAATACAAAAAATACTCTATATGGTTGTTGTGTTTCTGTGTAAACAAACTTACGTTCACATTGATATTCTAATGATTTCTTTTGTTGACATTTGCCATTTGATACAATTTTGTTCACTAAACACAGTTGTTGAACAGTGTTGCATTCGAAATCTTACTCAATATTATAACAATTTCGTACTTATTGCGCAATAATTAATTGAGATTTTATATGGAATATTGAGCTCAATAATAACGTTAATGGCGATTATCGCAATTAAGGTTCATATCTGAACACGCTATTATGGGCGATACGAAAGAATCTCATGGTATTCTGCAGTTTAACGGCTCGGGTTTCGATGATTGGCAGTTTCGTGTAAAATTACACTTGGATTCTTTAGGATTATTGGATGTTCTAACCGGCGTTCCTCCCGTAGATGCTGAAATGAATGCAAGTTTCATGAAGAATGACAAGAAAGCTGAAGATCGGTTGGATGGCTTTTTACATTCAGATTGTTTATGCTATGTACGTGAAAAGAATACGGCAAAAGAGATGTGGGACAGCTTGCAATCTGTATTTGCAAAGAAATCTTTGGTAAATCAAGTTTTAATAAGAAAGAAGTTATCATGCGAATGAATGATGGTGATAACGTGACCGCACATATAATGGCATTTGAAAATTTGACTAATCAGTTGAAGATGGGTGGTGCTGTAATTGAAGAATCAGATATGTTAGCTCAATTCTTCATAACTCTTCCAGAAAAATTTGATCCGTTGGTGACAGCTTTACAAAATGTTGAAGATGGTAATCTAAATTTCAGTTCAGCGAAGGAAAGACTAATGTCAGAAGAAGCTACATTATCTGATCGAAATCAAGAAGATGTTGAACAGAAAACAGCTTTTGTTGGTAAAAAGTTCAACAAATCTAAGAAATTTAATGGTAAGTGTTTCAAATGTAACAAATTTGGACACCAGGCTCGTGATTGTAGAAGTGGTGATGCACGTACTCATGGTGAAATTAAATACCAGGTGACCGCATTGCTACAACAATTACAACAAGGCAAGAACAACAGGCATTTTTCTATATGAAAAACTTTCGTCACTGTCAAAAAGTTTTTTTTTTATATAACTTTTTGACATTTTCAAATTCACCATGAATAATCAGCTGGCGCTACGCTATCACCCAAGGTGAATTTAAATACTAGGTGATAGCGTAGGGCCAGCTGATTATTCATGGTGAATTTGAAAATGCCAAAAAGTTATATAAAAAAAAAACTTTTTGACAGTGACAAAAGTTTTTCATATAGAAAAATGCCTGTTGTTCTTGCCTTGTTGTAATTGTTGTAGCAATGCGGTCACCTGGTATTTAATTTCACCATGCTATCACCTAGTATTTAAATTCACCTTGCACGTACTTATAGCCAACAACAAAAATGTTTGCTTCATGGCTGATAGAAATTTACAGCAAAGGTGTACCAAGAGCAATAAGCAGGTCGTTTTTAAATTGGACTCAGGTGCAAGTGACCACTTAACAAATGAAAAGTGGTGTTTCGATAATTTAAAGGAATTAGAAGAAGCTGTTGAAATCAGTGTGGCTAAAAATAAAGAATTTATTAAAGCAAAGCATTGTGGTGAAATAAAAGGTGTAAGCAACAAAGGAATTACAATTACAATGAAAGAGGTACTTTATACTCCTGACTTGCGAGACAATTTGTTATCAGTTAGAAAACTAACTAATGCTGATATAGAAGTGAAATTTGTTAATGACAAAGCTATTATTTCGAAAAATAAAGAAGTAATTGCTACAGCAAATCTAAGAGGAAATTTATATGAACTAACTCTAAATATAAATAAGTCATCAGCATTATTGAGTACTTCAAATGATGTTGTCCTCTGGCATCGTCGATTCGGTCATATTGGTGAAAGTGGTCTACGAAAACTTGAAAAAGCAAATCTTATCAGTGGACTTAATATGAAATCGAAATCCCTTGATTTTTGCGATGTGTGTGTAGAAGGGAAGCAGTGTAGAGAACCGTTTGATGATACTCGTGTGAGAGCTAAAAGGGTATTGGAGAGAATACATTCTGATGTCTGTGGCCCTATTGATCCAAATGCTTGGGATGGATCCAAATATTTTGTGAGTTTTATAGACGACTATACCCATTTTGCAATGATTTACCTGATCAAGAAGAAATCTGATGTATTCAAAGCCTTTCAAGAGTATGAAGCTGTAGTAACTAGCATGTTTAGTGGCAAATCAATTTCAAAGCTAACAATTGATCAAGGCAGGGAGTATTTATCGAAGGAACAAATACAATGGTACAAAAGCAAAGGTATACAAGTGGAAGCAACTGTTGCTTATTCCCCTCAACAGAACGGAGTTGCCGAAAGGTTTAATCGCACAATAACAGAAAAGGTGAGAACAATGTTAATTGAATCAAAAGCTCCTAAATCTATGTGGTCCGAAGCTGCGTTGACAGCTGTATATTTGGTGAATCGATGTCCAACAAGATCCCTTGAAAATTTTGTTACCCCTGCAGAAATGTGGTTTGGTGCAAAACCAAAATTTAAAAAAATTAAAGTTTTTGGATGTAAAGCATATGCCTGGATTCCTTATCAGTGTCGTAAGAAACTTGATTGTAGAAGTAAAATGTATATATTGGTAGTATATGCTCCTAGTGGTTTTCGTGTCTGGGACATTGAAAAACGTAAAGTAGTGATTGCAAGAGATGTTAAATTTGATGAATTCAATTTTCCTTTTGGCCAAAGCAGTAGTGATGCTGCAGAAGGTATTATTACAATTCAAAGAAGACACGAGCAAGAGGGGGAAAATGAATTTGAAGATGCTAGTGCTGTGTCTACAAATGAATTATGCTCTGATGAATGTGATGGTGATGTGGATACTTTAGAAACCGTGACTGATGTGTTGGAAAATAGTCTACCAGTTAACAATAAAACAATTGATTTACCTGAAGATGAGATGCCTCATAATTCTATTGAAGAATCAACAACATCAGTTAGTCGTATTAATCATCAAAAACATTTATCAAGAAAACTAATTGATTATATAACTGGATTTGAAGCTAATGTATCAAATAAAACAATTCCCGAAACCTATAGTAATATAAGACATGTTGATAATGCTGATAAGTGGTTGAATGCAGTGGCAGATGAACTTAAATCAATGGACAAAAATCATGTATGGGATATTGTAGAAGCTCCTAAAAATACAAAACTTTTAAATTCCAAGTGGGTTTTCTCTATCAAAGAAAATGAAAATGGCAATCCACCAAAATATAAGGCGTGATTAGTTGCAAAAGGATTTTAGCAAAAGCATGGTATTGACTTCTTTTAGACTTATGCTCCAGTTGCTAAATTGACGACAATACGGGTGATGTTAGTTGTTGGTTTAAAACGAAAATACACATTTCATCAACTTGATGTAAAAACTGCATTTTTACATGGCAATTTAATAGAAGACGTGTTTATGAAAATTCCTGATGGTGTCAACGAAAATGATAAAATGGCTTGTAAGTTGAAGAAATCATTGTATGGCTTAAAGAAAGCTCCAAGGTGTTGGAACATAAAATTTAACGAGTTTCTTGTTTCACTTGGCTTCAAAAGATCAAAACATGATTACTGTCTTTACACAAAGATAAGCTCCAAAAATAATGATGATTTGGTAATTATAATGTATGTAGATGATTTACTTATTGCGGGAAATAAATTAGCCAGTATTGAGAAGTTAAAGCAAGAATTAGCCAAACATTTTGAGATGTCTGATTGTGGAATTTTAAAATTTTTTCTTGGAATCAAAATACAAATGAAATTCTTATTTCACAAGATGTAAATATTGGAAAGATTCTGACGAAGTTTGGTATGACAGAATCTAATGCTGTTAAAAGTTTGGTATGACAGAATCTAATGCTGTTAAAAGTCCTATGGAAAAGAAACTTCAATTATCTGAAGATTCCGAAAGCGAATGTAAACAACATTATCGAGAACTACTTGGCAGTTTAATGTATGTAATGTTATGTTCAAGACTTGACATTTGTTATCCAGTGGGTTATATGGGAAGGTACCAACAACATCCAAACGAAACACATTGGCAACATTTAAAACGTATATTACGATATTTAAAAGAAACTTCCAACTTTAAATTAAATTTTAAAATATTAAGCAATGAACCAATTGTTGGTTACGTAGATGCAGACTGGGGCTCAGATGTAATCGATCGGAAATCGGTGAGTGGATATGTATTTAAAATATTCTGATTTACTCTTTCATGGTGCAGCAAAAAGCAACAGACTGTAGCAAAATCTTCCAGTGGAGCGGAAAACATTTCATTAAGTTTAGCAACAACAGAAGCTATATGGTTAAAAGGACTACTACATGATTTAGATGTCTTACAAGAAGATACGCCAGTTATAATATATGAAGGCAATCGTGGTTGCATTGGAATGACTACAAATTTAGAAAGTAAAAGGGCACATTGATATAACACACCATTTTGTTCGTGATAGTGTTGCTAATAATAAAATCAAAATTGTGGCAATTGGAACAAACAAACAGTTAGCAGATATATTTACGAAAGCTATAGATACCATACGTTTTCAAGATTTTACAAGAGTCCTTGGATTATCTGATTAAGAGGGGGTGTTAGAAAACTACTCATAGTAATCAGAAATTTATAATTCAGAAAAACTTGCCTAAGTTTTTTAGTTTAAAATAAAAAGGTATCCTTGTAGTGTGTCTTACTATCGACCCTTACGTACACTACATATGTACGGTACTATGCGTCGAATAGCAGACACACTTAGGCAGCACAACCATGAGAAATGCTTATCTAAGCATTCTCCCATATATGCAGTTGTGTTGCCACTGTATGTTTGAACAAAGAGGGTATCAAGTGACAAGCACTTGACGACCCTCTGCTAGGTTAAGTAATTTTAAGACTTTTAGGTTTTAAAAAGAATAAATAATTAATAAATAAAGAAGAATCAAAAGGGACAGTCGCACTAGCGGCTGCCCCCAAATAAATATTTCGTGTCATTTTATTATATCCTTAGAAGTTATTGAAATTTGTGTTACAAATAAAATTTCTCTTTTTGTAATTTTATATAAAAATAACTGCTTTCATTGTTTAAATATATAATAGTGAGATTACAATAGTTTTTAATAAATCTTTTCCTTAACTCTGTGATATTATTGTTATGCGCTTATATTTAATTGTGTAGATCTTAATTGCTGTAGTACCTTTTGGTAAATTCTCATAACTTGTAAATATGTATTTTATCATTTAAGATTTGAATAAAACAATTAAAAAAAATTATAATGCACAAAATGCACTAATAAATTTTATTTTCATTAGATGTATTTTAATTCTAAAAAAATATTTGTGATTTTCATTATTTATTGATTTATTTGCATTAGACATTAGTACATTATTGTTTATAAAAAAAACACTTTCTTCTTCTAAATACAATCACAAATCTACAAGATGATGCATAAACAAAAACAAACAATTTTTCACCACATCATCAAAAAAGTTTGTTTTGATAAAACAGCTGTTACGGTTTGATAAAGTTACGTTCAGTTTGTTTTGTTCACGGGCGTGGGTAGCATTAAAAAGTATGTTAACGTACGAACTGCTGCCAACTTCACAGTTTTAATATAAAAATCAGTCAAAATTTGTGTTTTAGGCTGTGGTTTGTGTTTTTGGAAAAGCAATCGTTTTGTAAAAAAGTCGGTGTTTTTAAGGGTTTTATAATAACAAAGTGTTCATTTTGATTTTTAGATTAACTTAACAGTGCTTCCTACATGTGAGTTGTTAGAATATAATGTTTTTGATAAAAATAATGCTAAGGATCGATTTTTGGTTTTATAATTTGGTAATACATATGTACGTCATTGCCACTATTCGTTCAATTTGTTCGAATTTTTGTTTTGTGGGGAATCTGTATAAATTACAATGCACTTGAATTGTAAACAATAATATTTTATGTATGAAACACTAAAATTTGCAAATTATCTATCGACTTCATTTCAGATTTATTAATTTAATAAAAACTATTTTACAATGCATACATAAAAATAATAAAATTGATTTTATTATGAACGAATACCGGAGACCAGAGGTCCAAGTCGTTTAAAAATAATCGGCGGCGGCGGCTGGGTCTAAATAGTCCTGCGGCGGCTCAAAGTCGGCTTGAGCCGATTTTTTTATTAAAATGCATAGATTTAAAACTTTAATTCATTTATTAAAAAAAATATTTGGAAAATTCAGGTCACTTTGATGATAAAAAAATGATAATATAATATATTATTAGTATAACTTCAGAAAATTTCATATATGGGCATACATGATCAATAAGTGATCAATGTTTTTTTCATTTTAACTGGTTGGTTTTCATTAGTTGATAAAAATGGTTCAACTACATTTACATTGTCGTGAATGAATAATGTTTTTTTTATTGTTGCTGGATTTAGCCGGCTCCTTTTTTCGTTTATGCAAGAACATGCAACCGAAAATGATTGCTCAGAAGAAGCAGATGTTGCCGGAATACCAAAACAAACATTTGCAATCCAAACGTCTTTCTTAAATTTTTATCGATTTTATTTTATCTCAATTGTACGGTAGACTAGTACTATAATATGGTTTAAATTTATATATTTTTTACATGGAAGTTATTTTCTTAACAGAACTATACTGTTGGTCGGCTAATAAATATTAGCCGAAATTAGCCGATTGCCTCGGCGGCGGCTCCAAATGTGAAAAAAACGTCGGCGGCGGCGCCAAGCCGGCTTAAAGCCACACGAATTGGACCTCTGCCGGAGACCTGCGCCGTGTCGGCTGCAAACCGGCTGAGCTGAGCCGCCGATGATATTCAAGAGCCGCCGTCGCCGCCGAACAATTTTCGACGTGCAATCGGCATAAAAGCAGCCGCCGTCCATAATTTGTTGTTTTATTCCAAAAAATATTGCTTCTAATTTAAATTTTTATTATTTTTTATGAAACAAGATTATTATTATATCCACAATATTATTCATCGTGAATATAACCTATTGGAACCATTTCGTTTATTGTAACAATTACTACTTAAACAATAAAATGTAAATCAGTGATGGGATTTGTGGCACAATTGTGCCATTTTTGGCACTATTACGTTTTGAGTGGCGCACATTCAGAATAAATAAAATGAACTGAAATGAACTCATTGATCTCAATTAAGGTATTTATAGGCGTCAATACTAAGTATTAATATTTGTCAAAAACTCAAGTATCATAATACATTTCATCGTCTAAACAAAATTTTTATTAGATTTTCAAAAAATACAAATGTTTTTTTTTTTTTTTGATTTACGGTCGGTATTCAAAATTTGTTTAAAACAATTCAAAAACTTTATTTTCATACTAGGTAAACCCGGTGTGCTTCGCTACCCCGCCCCCCCACGTTCTAAAATAAAAAAAATTATTTATTTTATTTTAATGTATTTATTGCAATGCTTTAGGATATACCATATTTTTAGATATTAACCTAGAACTTTGTTAACAGCCATCGCAAACGCTAACCGAACAGGAAAAAATTGTTTAAAATCGAATGGTAAATCTGTTGGTAGCATTGGAATGCGTAGCAAAAGTACATCTGTACCTTTATATTTTCCTGTTATAATGGTCGCTTCTACTAAATTATTTCTCAGTTTTTTTTACTGCAAGTCGAGTGCCATTGCAAAGCCATGGTGATCGATATTACGCAGTAAAATAATTGGCACTCCAATTTTAAGTTGTTTACACATGTGGTGGAAAGCCTCACATCACATCGAGTGAATTTAAGAACTCAACAGGATAATTAACGGCCTTACGGGTTGCTTGATTGATTTGACGCATTTCAAAGTGATATCCATCTTCTTCATATGGAAAAATAATAGGATACTGAAGCGCGTCATATGAGCGATCGATCCAGTAGTTAAGACTATATTACGATTTTTAATTTTCCTAAGAAGGGGCGTGGTCCCACCCACTTTTCTCCTGGTACGAATTCCTAATTATACCAATACCATATGTATCATATATCATTGCCGTAGGTCAAAAAATGCCCAAAATATGGCGATTTATATTTTTGGGTTATATGGGCGGTGCCACCCCCGTTTGTACAATCAAAACTTCATATAGCCTATTATTCCTTCCAGAGTCACAGTGAGGGTGACTGTAGCTTAATTGGTTAGCGTATTTAAATCAAGCTTTAACATCAATGCGCCTACTCACCACCAGAGGCGCTGCAATTATGCACTAAAAACAAATAGCTAACTAATATTTATCACAGCGCCCTCCTTCGGTGGTATATCATTTAAAAACGCCACCGAAGTTAAATAATTAAATAAAGGCTATAAAATCAAGCTTTAACATTAATGCGCCTACTCACCACCAGAGGCGCTGCAATTCTGCACTAAAAACAAACAATGCGCAATTGCAGAGTTGTGATATAAAAAAGCTTTCTTCTTTCATCATCTTTACTTCTTCAACTATCCCCTTTCCAAAGAAAGTAACGCAAATATATATAGGCATATTAATTACCTGAGTGTTACTTCTCTTAAAAAAATAAAAAACATGCTGTGAAAATTTCAGGCAGATCGGTCCAAGGGTTTGGTATATCATTAATTATAATTTAAAAAAAAAAATGGGGCGAAAAAGGGGATTTGGTAATAAAAAATGTATGACTACCTTATCTGTAGATAAAAAGATGTGTGTGAATTTAAATATGCCTAGTTAAATATGTTTTTGAAAAAATATAGCATGCGATAAAAAAGTATGTAATACACAAATTAGGCACATTTTCGCTGAAATTTAATACTTTTAATAAAATTTTACAAGAAAATACATTATTTGTATTAATTTTTAAATTTCAACTGTAATTAAATATGAAATAAATGTGCTGATAAAATTTTACTGACTTAAAAACATATAAGGTTGGTATATTATCGAAGAAAATATATTACTCTGAGCAAATCTTAACATATCGGGAAATAAAACCAAGTGGGGAATATAACCAATAGTGCTATTGACCGGCATAAAGCGTTTTTCCGAATTGTATTTGTCAAAAATTATATTGATATCAAGAATATAACAAAGTCAATATTCTCATATATAAGTGCTCTGAGGGATGTGGTCACTATGACCAAATCCTACTATGTCAATGAATGAAACCTAGTGGGAAATGAAGGCCATCAATAGTGCTATATGGATGTAAAGGGGTTTCTTGAATTGTATTTGTGAAAATTTATATTCATTCCTGAAAATGTGAAAATATATAAAATTCTCATATATAAGTGCTCTAAGGGATGTGGTCACTATGACCAAATCCTACTATGTCAATGAATGAAACCTAGTGGGAAATGGAGGCCATCAATAGTGCTATTGAAAGGTGTAAAGGGTTTTTACGAATTGTATTTGTGAAAATTTATATTCATTCCTGAAAATGTGAAAATTTATAAAATTCTCATATATAAGAGCTCTGAGGGATGTGGTCACTATGACCAAATCCTACTATGTCAATAAATGAAACCTAGTGGGAAATTAAGGCCATCAATAGTACTATTGAAAGGTGTAAAGGATTTTTCCGCATTGTATTTGTGAAAATTTATATTCATTCCTGAAAATGTGAAAATTTATAAAATTCTCATATATAAGTGCTCTGAGGGATGTGGTCACTATGACCAAATCCTACTATGTCAATAAATGAAACCTAGTGGGTAATGAAGGCAATCAATAGTGCTATATGGATGTAAAGGGGGTTTCCGAATTGTATTTGTGAAAATTTATATTCATTCCTGAAAATGTGAAAATATATAAAATTCTCATATATAAGTGCTCTAAGGGATGTGGTCACTATGACCAAATCCTACTATGTCAATAAATGAAACCTAGTGGGAAATGAAGGCCATCAATAGTACTATTGAAAGGTGTAAAGGGTTTTTCCGAATTGTATTTGTGAAAATTTATATTCATTCCTGAAAATGTGAAAATTTATAAAATTCTCATATATAAGTGCTCTGAGGGATGTGGTCACTATGACCAAATCCTACTATGTCAATAAATGAAACCTAGTGGGAAATGAAGGCCATCAATAGTACTATTGAAAGGTGTAAAGGGTTTTTCCGAATTGTATTTGTGAAAATTTATATTCATTCCTGAAAATGTGAAAATTTATAAAATTCTCATATATAAGTGCTCTGAGGGATGTGGTCACTATGACCAAATCCTACTATGTCAATGAATGAAACCTAGTGGGAAATGAAGGCAATCAATAGTGCTATTGATGGATGTAAAGGGTTTTTCCGAATTGTATTTGTGAAAATTTATATTCATTCCTGAAAATGTGAAAATTTATAAAATTCTCATATATAAGTGCTCTGAGGGATGTGGTCACTATGACCAAATCCTACTATGTCAATGAATGAAACCTAGTGGGAAATGAAGGCCATCAATAGTGCTATTGATGGATGTAAAGGGGGTTTCCGAATTGTATTTGTGAAAATTTATATTCATTCCTGAAAATGTGAAAATTTATAAAATTCTCATATATAAGTGCTCTGAGGGATGTGGTCACTATGACCAAATCCTACTATGTCAATGAATGAAACCTAGTGGGAAATAAAGGCCATCAATAGTGTTATTGATGGATGTAACGGGTTTTTCCGAATTGTATTTGTGAAAATTTATATTCAGTCCTGAAAATGTGAAAATTTATAAAATTCTCATATATAAGTGCTCTGAGGGATGTGGTCACTATGACCAAATCCTACTATGTCAATGAATGAAACCTAGTGGGAAATGAAGGCCATCAATAGTGCTATTGATGGATGTAAAGGGGGTTTCCGAATTGTATTTGTGAAAATTTATATTCATTCCTGAAAATGTGAAAATTTATAAAATTCTCATATATAAGATGTGGTCACTATGACCAAATATATGTACATATGTATATGAGTTGTCGTAATGAATTATTAAAAATGTTTTTTAATTTATATACATAAACTAGCTAAACCCGGTGTGCTTTGCTACCCCCCTCCCTCGTCATAAAATAAAATAAAACGTATTTATATATTTACAAACATTTATTTATTTAATTTTAATGTATTTATTGCAATGCTTTAGGCGAGACCATGCCCCTTTGTCCACTTACATAGTCAAGAATTTGTTATTTCAAAAATTTGGCGTGAAAGGGGCGTGGCTTAAGAAATCTTTATTTTTACCTCGCCTGGAGTATATAATGTGTATACAATTTGAAGTAAATCTGTTCAAAACTATATGGGAGCAATTACATAATTTTTAAAAAGTGGGCGTAAAAATGGGCGTGGTAAAAAAAAGTACCCTATTAATCATACCAGAGTCCCAGTTAAATGCTGTGAAAATTTCAAAAATAGCGGTCCAGAGGTTTGGTCTCCAATTACAATATTTAAAAAAAGTGGGCGTAAAAGTGGGCGTGGTAAAAAACAAAGTACCCTATTATTCCTTCCAGAGTCACAGTAACATGCTGTGAAAATTTCATCAAAATCGGCTCAGCCGTTTTGGAGTCTATACGTTACATACATACATACATACATACATTGAATTTTATATATATAGATGTAAATACATATGTATGTAAATATAAAAATTATAACAAAATATTTGAAATTGTATTATGAAATAACTGTTAGAAAACTACATTTGTACATACATATTTAAATACAAATGTATCAACTATTGATTGTTTCTGTTTTGTGTTTCTGCAACATAGGCTTTCATAAAACACGATCGAATTTTAAGAGAAAAGGTCTGCAGAGGAAAGTATGTATACATTTACGTTTGCCTTCCAACTTAAGTTTTTTTATATTTATGTATATTTCTATTTTTTGTGTGCAACCAAATATTTCGAACTTTATGAGGAGAGCCCTTACATATGTATGTTTGCAAAGTATAATATCCGTTACAAAAATCAAGCAGCACGTTGATGTTGTTATTGTAAGTGGATCTTTTCAAAAGAACTATAAAACTTTTAAAAAGCTTTTCTGCCAAAAATTTAAAGAAGAATCTGTTATTTTCAGTATTTACAAGAATATTCAAATGATTTTGATTATAAATTTGATTCTTTTCCATTACTTCACAATGATTCAAATTATATTTTAAAAGGTCAATTTATATTTAAGGTGTGTTCACATTGTGTGTATTTGTCATATGGAATGTCACTTTTCTATCCACATGTGTTTTCATGTGTATGTCAAAATTTGAGTTTCACATACGGTTTATAATTTACATGTTCAAATGTTGGTATGTTAAGTACATTTGACATAACCTATCAAAAAAAAAATCTTAAAACAGCTGATTGCTGTATGTGTATAATAAAAATTAAATTTATAATTAAATAAAACTGTATTTTAAAATGGAATGAGAGATTTTTGTTTTACTATAAATTATATTTATTAAAATTTCAATTAATTTTTGCCGCCACAAAATTTTTGTTATAAAAAACAGAAAATAGAACTCGTTCTAAATAAAAAATGTCATGTGTATTGCACACATAGAAATAACACATGCTATTGTTTGAAGGTGTTCAGACTATATGTACAAATTTGACATGCGAAAAAGTGACATTCCATATGACAAATACACACAATGTGAATTTTTTTTTTTTATTTATTTATTTAGTAGTATTTTCAATACTTTTTTCCTCACAAAAATAAATTACAATTATATTGCTATTAAATAATTTTTTATAAAATTCACAATTTTCCTGTTGAAAACACATATACTTCTCTCATTCTTCACATCATTTGGTAGCATGTTATATAGTTTAAGGCCCTTGTAAAATAAAGTGCGCTGTCCAGCTGCTGTTGATACCCATTGCATTCTGAAGTTGGTAGAATTGCGTAGATAATACGGTTGTATTTCACCAACATACTCCAATTGTTCACACAAATATTGAGGTGCATTACCCATTTTCATTTTCTTTATAAAGTAAATTGTATTTAATTTCAGCCTCTGTTGAATATTCAGCCATTTTAGTGTGTCAAGCATGAGTTGAACTGACGTATACCTGTTGCATCTTAAAATAGCTCGCATTGCTCTGTTTTGCAGTTTTTGTAGTCGTTCAATTTGTAGATTTGTACAGCACGAAAATGATATTGTGGATCCATATTCAAAATGTGGTTTTATTATTACATTATAAATGTTTATTGCCGTTAATGTTGACACTTTCGGTCTTAATCGTTTAAAAAAACCTATCTTTTTTCCAATTTTCTTGCAAATAAATTCAATATGTTCCTTAAATTTTAAATTTTTGTCAATTACAAAGCCGAGATATTTAATTTTTTCTACTTTTTCTATTTCTGTATTGTTTATTTTCATCACAATTTCACTGTTCATATTTATTTCCATTGCCTTAGTTTTATTTTCATTTAATTTCATTATTCATTTTTAACCATTGGTCTGTTTTCCATAAGTCATGCACTACATTTTCGTGACATTGTGCATTATTTTCCGCCTCACTAAAAATCAGAGTATCGTCAGCATATAACACTATTTCACTTTTCTCTATAATGTTTGGCATATCATTAATGTAAATTATAAATAACAGTGCACCTAATATTGATCCTTGAGGAACACCAAAGTCATTGTTAATTGCATTTGATTTAACTCCATTCACTTTTGTTACTTGTTTTCTGTTCGTTAAATACGATTCAAACCATTTAAGTTCCTTATCACGAATGCCATATAAATATAATTTTTGTACCAGTATTCCTCTGTCTATCGTTTCAAAGGCTCTTTTAAAGTCTAAAAAAATTGCCAAAATTTTGTTGTTTCTCTCAATTTTTTTCCACCTGTTTATTATATAATTCACCGCCGTTTCGCACGAAAAGTTTTTACGGAAACCTGATTGATATTTCGAGAAAAGTCCGTTTCTTTCCATATAATTTTCTAATTGCATTTTCACCACTTTTTCAATTATTTTTTCGCATGTTTTTAGTGTATTTATCGGCCGATATTCTTCGCATTTTCGCGTACTCTTTATTTTTTCAACGGGAGTCACCATTGTCTCCTTCCACGAGTCAGGAAATATTCCCGTTTTTAAAGAGTCATTTACTATACGTAATATTGCACCTCCCACAAGATTCCAATTGTCTAGTATAATCTTGATCGTCACTTTATTAAAGTCCGGCTTATTTTTCATAACTTTGCACACCTCTTTAAGTTCGTTTATTTTTATTTATTTAATAATTTATAATCATAATAAATTATGAATACAAACAATATTTACATAGGTACTAACAACTAAGGATTTTGACCTAATATTTGTTAAATAAGATTGTATATATTACAGTATTTTAATAGTAACATTACAGTCTTTATGTTTTGTATATTTACAGTTTTTAGGAGATCTACTAGGCAAATTTTATCGAAAAGATTTATTTGAGCTTGCTTTATAAAATTACATGAGAAAATTAGATGGTTCGAAGTTTTCTGTAATTATCATTTTTACTAATTTCTATTTAAGTTCGAACCACCAGTCACTGGTTAAAGGATTGATGTTGTCTGTTGACTAGCAGGCACCGTAGTGGTGCAAGGGTTAGAACACAAAGAATTCTGATGAGAGAAAGTGGTGTTTCTCGAAACATATGTAAATTCAACTAACAACCCAGGTTCGAATCCTAGTCAGGAAAAATTATCAAAAATAAAAATTTTCAAGTTGTTAAACAATTCCTTATTCAGTAAAAATAATTTAATGAAAATTAAATTTAAATGAACTTAAGCCTAACTAAAAGAAAATATCAAAAATTAAAATAGTAACAGTTCAACTAAATACTACAATTATTGATTATTTCTTTTACAGATTTTGTATTAAAAATACCAATACCAACTTCACAAGGAAGACATATACAAAATAATGTTAAAAGTGAAAAGAAAAACAGAAAAAATAATCATATAATATATTTATTATTATTGTTATAAAATTAAGTAACAACAAAAACAATTCTTCTTGATTAGAATAAAAAGTTAAATAAAAAGTTTTTATAATATTATAATTTAAAAAAATAAATTTGGTTTTATAAACAGTCTTCTTGACTAAGGCTAACAAAAAAAAATAGAAAAAAACTACATAAATGATAAATTTAGTTATGAAGTTTGATATTTTTCCACAGAATGGATTTTTTTTTAAACATCTGGATTGTTAATTAAAAATCCTTTAAATTTTGAGCAATTCATTTTAAAATTGCATTTTGTAATTAATAGTGATCTTAAAGTATTTACTTTTAATTGCGATTTTTCGGTGGTCCAAATATTGTTCATTATTGAAAACACTCTCTCGGTAGCAGCATTTGAAGCTGGTAGACATAGACAAAATTTAACAAATATCAATATATTTTTATATGCAATCACATTTGTCTTAAAGTGATTAAAAATTTCAATCCATCTTTCATCTACTGATATATTTTTTACCCTCCATTCTTCTATTTTTTCATTATTTGCAAAATTTTTCACGCAGCTCACTTCATCAAATAAATCTTCATTATTTATTTTTAAATCATTTCTTAATTCATTTAGATAGGATAAAGTTTTTTCAATCTTGTCCCAAGATAACATATTTCGTAACAATATCCAGTCTAAAATTTCTACATCTCTAAAAGCTTTATCCCACTGATTTAGGTAATCAATGCATGTTTGGTAAAAACTTGTTATATGTTCTTTAGTTATTGTTTCATCAAAATCATTACTTTTCTGTAATTCGAGAATAATATTTTTGACAGTAAGGGGTAAAAACAGTTCCTTTTTCCGTTCGACCAATTTAAATTTTAAATCTTTTAAAATAATTGAAGCCCCAGGCATTGAAATATTTTGTGATTCTACTTTAATAATAGCTTTATGAAATGTTGAAGCTTGTCTATATGCAAAAGATAACCATAATTCAGCACAAGGATTCATAAAAAAATTTCGTAATATTGTCGGACAAATGAGACATAAAATATAATTTTAAAGCTTCAAATAGTTTTATGATTCTTTCCAAAGCAGTCATTAAAGTTAACCAACGAGTTTTGCTATGTCCTAGTAACTTTTTATATTCTATTTCAATATCTTCACATATTTCTTTGAAATTTTCAATTCTAACTGTATAAATATAAAAAAAGAATAAATTTTGACAATAATAACTTCAATATCAATAGGTAAGCATTCTGCTGCAGTTTGTATGCAGTTGTTCAAAATATGTGCAGCGCAATTTACACCTATCAGTTTTTGGCCAATGAAGTTTTGCATTTTGTGAAAGATATTATTCTGACCTTTTCTGGCTGTACCACCAAAATTACAATTTGTGCTGTCTCCACAAAACGCTATCATTGAAATTACATTTTATTTTTGATGGAGCCATATCTATAATAAAATGAATGCTATTTTAACTTTTGGAAATGTATGGAAAGTATACAGTTGGATTTTTATGATAATTTTGTATTAATGTTCGTGCAATGTATATGCTAAAAAGAGGACATTTGCATATCACATTAGGAAATAAGGGACATTGTACTGTCCTGTATTTACAAAAAAATCTCAAGGGACAGCATGTTAAAAAACAGGACTGTCCTGTAAAATACAGGACGGATGGTAACCGTAATTATATTGTTAAAAATTTATCTTCGGGGATTGAGTGCTTGAAATTCGTGCAGATAAATGTTTTCAGCAAAATGAGGTGCTTTTTTGTGCAGTTTGATATAAATATGAGCATAATTTTTTCAAAAACATATTTAACTAGGCATATAAAATATGGCAGGAACTTACAAAAAGTAGAATCAAAACATGTTTCATAGGTGAAAAATAACGTATGTACATGCTTTTTTTTAAATTAAATAAAAAATAAAAGTTATAGAACTCGTATACATATGAGAATTTTATAAATTTTCACATTTTCAGGACTGAATATAAATTTTCACAAATACAATTCGGAAAAACCCGTTACATCCATCAATAACACTATTGATGGCCTTTATTTCCCACTAGGTTTCATTCATTGACATAGTAGGATTTGGTCATAGTGACCACATCCCTCAGAGCACTTATATATGAGAATTTTATAAATTTTCACATATTCATGAATGAATATAAATTTTCACAAATACAATTCGGAAAAACCTGTTACTTCCATCAATAGCACTATTGATTGCCTTCATTTCCCACTAGGTTTCATTCATTGACATAGTAGGATTTGGTCATAGTGACCACATCCCTCAGAGCACTTATATATGAGAATATTGACTTTGTTATATTCTTGATATGAATATAATTTTTCACAAATACAATTCGGAAAAACGCTTTATGCCGGTCAATAGCACTATTGGTTATGTTTATTCCCCACTTGGTTTTATTTCCCGATATGTTAAGATTTGCTCAGAGTAATATATTTTCTTCGATAATACCAACCTTATATGTTTTTAAGTCAGTAAAATTTTATCAGCACATTTATTTCATATTTAATTACAGTTGAAATTTAAAAATTAATACAAATAATGTATTTTCTTGTAAAATTTTATTAAAAGTATTAAATTTCAGCGAAAATGTGCCTAATTTGTGTATTACATACTTTTTTATCGCATGCTATATTTTTTCAAAAACATATTTAACTAGGCATATTTATCTTCACATACATCCTTTTGAAATCACTTTTAAAAAAGGTTAAAAATTTTTAAATACTACAAAAATAAATCAGGTGTCAAAAGTTTATGCACACAACGCCATCTACTGGCAATAGCAGAACCAGAATTTGTTTTTGTAAAAAAAAATTAACAAAAAAAAGTTTTCAATCAAATTAGGTGGAAAAACAATTGTCGTAAAAATTGTGATATACAAAAGAACGACATTTGATTTTTGGATTTTAGAAGATAATAATTAAAAGTAATGGGTGATACAATTTGAAGTAAGTCTTTTAAAACCCTTGTAGAATCGATTACACAATTTTAAAGCAGGCATGGTCGAATTCGGCTGTACACTGCGGGCGTTGCTACGGCATCAATTTAAAAAAAAGTAGGCGGTCAAAAAAGATCGCTAGAGATGGGACGTGAAAGGAGGCGTGGAGTATGAATCTTAATTTTTGATCTCGCCTAGAGTAAGATATTAAATTTGAAGTGAATATGTTAAAATCAGAGTAGATTCAATTACATAATTTAAAAAAGAAGGCGTTAAAGTAGGCGTGGTCGCAAAAAAAGAAGTATTCTATAAATACTTAGTGGTGTGATGTGAAAAGTTCAGGCAGATCGCTCCAGGGGTCTGGCTTACCTGGCAAGCGTCTTGCATGTGATGGGGCGTGAAAGTGGGCGTGACACATAAAATTTTTATTTCTACCTGGCCTACAGTAAGATGTATATACAATTTGAAGTAAATCTGTAAACCCCCATTTAGAATTAAATAAAAAAAGTAGGCGTTAGAGTGGGCGTGGTCGTACCAACTTACAAACCTTCCCGGGCTCATGCACAACAACTTTGCCGAAGATCATCACATGATCATTTACGATTCTATAAAGTACATACTCACACTCACACATAAAAATATTAATTTAAAAAAAAGTAGGCGTGGTCAATTTCTGAATTTTTTCCGGGTATTCTTCTTCTCTGGCCTGAGACCAGCCTGAATTCGTGCGAATCGTTGCAATCGGTCCTGGCGTTCTTTAGTTATAAAGCTAGTAACTAACGTCACTCTCTTTTATATATATAGATATAAATACATACATATATAGATATAAATACATACATATATAGATATAAATAAAAAAATTATATTTTTATATTTAGATCGATATTGACTTCTATAATTTGTACCCGGAAAAGTCAAACTTATTTCTTAACTGGAATTAACTGAAGGATAACATCATAGCAGTATGCAAAAATATTGTTAAAGTTCCAGCTTACTTTTGCGCCACCTTGTATATTATAGATAATCTTCCAACAAACAAAATTAGATAAAATTTATAAATATTTGAAATAAATTATATTGGTCGTAAAATTGTCTTTCAAACAATATATAAAATAATAATAAACAGCCATGTCACAGAATTTAATTCCGTTCGGAAGTGGAATTAATTTTGTATTTTGTTTCTATGAAATGAAACCACTTTTAATTTGCTATTAGGAATTGTAATTTTTAGCATTTCTAAGTTTCATTCTAAAAAAAACTTCTTTTTAAGTTGTAGTAAATTTTAATCTTAATATACAATTTATTTGAAAACAAATTGTTACACTACATTTATTTTTGAATAAAAAAAATAAATTGTATATTTGACTTGAAGGTAACTTCGATTAAAATTTTTGAAATTTGTTGATTAATACTCGCAAGAGGAATAATTCTCATTTAAGTTGTAGTTTCATTAAAACCTTATCAAATATGTTACAAAAACTCCACAAACAGTTATTAGTAACAAAATATTTTCTAATGTTTTTTATATCTTCTTGAAATATGTTAATAAGAGGTTTATTGCCTTTGCACTATACTCGTAAGCTAATTATATAAGCATTTATGGGTATGCATATACATACATACATATGTATGTACATACTCGTACATACATGCATTATTATAAACAATTTTAAATACCATCATGACATTGCAGATTTTTACTCCTCTACTTAAGTAATGTGTATAAGGTATCGAGCGAGATAATAGAGTTTTCGTTTATAACATTTTGGTATTTCAGTCTTTTTTTAACAGAAAAGTTTTTGGATGTTTTGGGTCTACAAGCTGGTTGGTATTCACGAGTGAAATCATTTCTGTTGTTTTGCTCTATCGAAATAGTAGTGTATTATCGCCAGAAGCGTTTGAATGTATGTACATATGTGCGGGAAAAAGAATAAAAAATATTTGTATTCAACATAAGTTCTTCGCTATCACCAATTTTAGAATAAGACAAATCTAAACATTAATTACACCAAGCATACCCATTATAACATTCGAAAAAAGAGCAATTTGTGAAAGTGACTAATTTTATTGTGAAGATTATCTTCAATACATATGAGGTACTGATAATGATCATACTAACAAATCGTTATATCAAGTTTATTTTCTACGTATGGAAAAATCAATGACAATACAGCATTTAACTTACTTATAATAAGATTTAGTTGTATTTGGTGAACTTTGATCACACAATTTTAGTTGGAATATTGTGCCATTTGTTCTAGCTTTCATAAAATGAAATGAAATAATATGATGATAATCAACCAGCAATAGAATATTTACTAATCGTTTGGCATAAATGAGACCAAGCATTTCAAATTGCAAGGTTATAGACAAACAAATAAAAAGAACACAAAGTAATTTTGAAGAAACGCAGAATGTCACAGAGTATTGGAAATAATAGTATGACAACTAATTTCCCATACCCTACAAATTCCAATCATAATTATCCTCATCTTGGTAATGGATTTTACAACAACAATATCTGTAGCAGTAACATACAAGTGGCTAGATAGAATTCATAGTGGTTTTTCGAATTCTCCTGAGGATATTGAAGGTATATTGCGTTCTTTTTTGTTCCCAATTTTTAGTCCGGCACATCATCTGATTACTGTTTTTTAACGGTGAACGTTAAAATGTGTATTTATGCAAATTAAAATTTAACAATGACAATTAAAAAAAAGGTATATGTATTTGCTTTTAAACTATTAATCGTCAAAAAAGAAATATTATTCAAATGTATAAGCTTATTTTTATTTAGTTTAAAATCATTACTTGATTGATAAAAACAAATGTTAAGATTATTATTAATTGGTCTAAAAACAGATTGTATCTTTACTTTTGCTTCTTGAAACAATGTACCACTAATAACATACAAAAAAGCAAGAACAATATATAATGTTAATTATCCAACTCTCTCAACTCAGAGGTCAAATTACCACATTCGTGATCGAATGAACTATCGAATCGAAAAATGATTTCGATATCACAATTATGATAAAATGTACTAAATTTCTTGCTCGATATCGAATGCCATAATCAATTTTACTCGATATCGAATGCGGTAATTTGGCCCCAGATAATTGATTTCATTCAAATGTACTTACGCACATATGTACAGTTACGGACAAAAAAATAGGGCCAGTTGAAATAATTTTATATACGCTGAAAAAAAATATTTTTTGTTTAAATTTTTTAAACGATGTTTTTTGTTTATTTCATTTATTTATCTGGGGCCAAATTACCGCATTCGTGATCGAATGAGCTATCGTATCGAAAAATCATTTAGATATCGAAATTATGTTAAAATGTACTAAATTTCTTGCTCGACATCAAATGCCATAATCTCAAATAAGAAAATTACGATCAATTTTACTCGATATCGAATGCGGTAATTTGGCCCCTGTAATATGTCAAAACTAAAAAATATATAGTACTTCACTTTTTTAAACTTAAAAAACAAAAAAAACTAGTTTCACTTATAATTTAGGGCGGACATAAAAATAGGCTCAATTAGAAAATAGATTAAAAAATTACAAAAAGGAAGAATTAAAATTACTTAAAGATTTTCTATTGGATTAATATCCGGCGATTGCGAGGGCCAAGCTATTACGTTTACATTATTGTCCAAAACCCAATATAAGGACACCATACCACGAAAAACAACCCCATACCATTAAACTGCCACCACCGTGGTGAAGCGAGGATTATATTCGGCACCTTTCGGTGCCCATGTTCTGTCATCGTTTCCAATAAAATTAATCTTTGACTCGTCGGAACACAGGATATTTCGCTATTTATACCCTACACCACCATAGTGGGGAGGGTAGGTATATTGGGTTTGTGCTGATGTTTGTAACGCCCAGAAATATTGGTCCAACCCCACCTTAAAGTATACCGATCGACTCAGAATCACTTCCTGAGTCGACTTCACCATGTCCGTCCGTCCGTCTGGCTGTCCATGTAAAGCTTGTGCGCAGAGTACAGGTCGCAATTTTGAAGATAATTCCATAAAATTAGCTACGGGAAATTTTTTCGAGATGTAATTTTTTTTTTAATTTTGTATTTGTATTTATTAAAGTTACCTCCTTGCCAGGAGGGTTTACTTGGCCTTGATATATATCATAACGCCATCACCAATATCCGGCTTACGCCTAAAGGAGTCTCGTCAAGGAAGATCCACCGACCTATACCATCGTATGGGAAACCGGACTTCCCGAACTCCACTCCTGAGTTTTAATGGTCTCCACTAATATCAAAAATGAGTTTTGTTTGGTACTCCACCACGACAAACTTATAGGTTATAAAACCATAAAAATATAGTATGTGGTCAATGCAGCTTTGAGGAACTGTAACGCGGTACAGTTATACGACGCCAAACATTAACCAATGCGAGTGAGTCGCAAGACTCACGAAGACAGCGAAACAAGGACGGCCTGATTACCCTTAAAATATAATGGCAATGACGCGCGAGTTCTTTCATCACCCAGAGCTGAATTACGACTGATTTTTTAATTTTGAATATTCTTTTATTTTCTTATTAAGTTTGTCACTAACCCTATTTTATTGTCAAATGAAACAAGTGCCATATCATTTCTTGTTCTTTTGAAAGAAATGCCAGACTATATTTTTGTCGCATAACACTCATAGAAAAACGTTACGTAATAAAAATTTTTAAAATTGTAAAATTAAATAGAATAAATAATAAAAAAAATAAATAAAAATAAAGGAGAGCCTATTTTATTGTCCGTAACTGTATGTACGTTGCTTCGAATTAGTTAGATACATACTAGTATAGCTACGTGAGCGTGACATGGCATTTAATTACATATTAAAAAAAATTGTGTGCTTTTCCAATCTCTCCATTCTCTACTCTCACTCTATTTGCTTCGCATAAATTGGGAAAACACCGTATAAACAAACATTAAAAAGTGAAGAGAATGACTAGGAACAGCGTTGTCAGTTTAGGGAATTTATCCCCAAATTGAGGATTTTTTTTTTCGTGATTTGGGATAAAAATTTCATCTTGGGAATCCGGGGATTTGTTGGGGATGACAACACAATTTTAGGGGATTTTTTGGAGATTTTTTTTATAACCGATGATAACAAGAATGATTTTTGAGCTAAAAAATGTGTGTCTGGCATGTCTAAAAATGTGTGTTATTATTTTAGTCGATGGTTTCTTTGAAGCACTTCTCAAAATAAACACATACATACTTTAAAAATAATTTATTTTGTTGTGAGAAATTTCATCCATCTGCTGAAATGCAAAAGCTTTTAATACAAGCAATATGTATAATAACATTTCTGAGGCTGATGAATCAGAAGATTTTGATTTTGAAGTTTTTGAAATGCTACACTCTGGTAAATAATTTTTTATCTACATCTATATATATAAAATTCAATGTATGTATGTATGTATGTATGTATGTAACGTATAGACTCCAAAACGGCTGAGCCGATTTTGATGAAATTTTCACAGCATGTTACTGTGACTCTGGAAGGAATAATAGGGTACTTTTTTTTACCACGCCCATTTTTACGCCCACTTTTTAAAAATTATGTAATTGCTCCCATATAGTTTTTAACAGATTTACTTTAAATTGTATACACATTATATACTCCAGGCGAGGTAAAAATAAAGATTTCTTAAGCCACGCCCCTTTCACGCCCCTTTTCACGCCAAATTTTTGAAAGTTTTATACTTTTTGTTCTCTATACAAATTTGTTCATTCCAACGTATTTTTTTTATTTGGTAATATATTGCTCTTAATACTGTTAGCGTCGCCATATTACTATGAACCACGCCTACTTCATCGCCCCCTTTTTTAATTCAGATACTTACTTATACCACTAACAATGTTTGCTATACAAAATACTTTTTTTGTAATATGTATTTACCTAAAGTTTTATATACTTTTTAACTACATATATTTTTTTATTACCAAATCCCCATTTTTCGCCCCATTTCACCTTAAATTATATTGCTTTTAATCTATATATATATAAATGAATGTGTGTCTGTATGTTTGTGCTTAATAGGAGGCCAAACCCTTGGACCAATCTGCCTGAAATTTGTACAGCATGTTACTGTGACTCTGGAAGGAATAATAGGCTATATAAAGTTTTGAATGTACAAACGGGGGTGGCACCGCCCATATAACCCACAAATTTAACCCGCCATATTTTGGGCATTTTTTGACGTACGTCGGTGATATTTGGTACATATGGTATTGGGGCATAATTAGGAATTCGTACCAGGAGAAAAGTGAGTGGGACCACGCCCCTTTTTAGAAAAATTAAACATCGTAATATAGTCTTAACTACTGGACCGATCGTCATTAAATTTTCACAACAGAATATTCTTACGAAATAATAAATTCTTGGCTATGTAAGTGGACAAAGGGGCATGGTCTCGCCTAAAGCATTGCAATAAATACATTAAAATTAAATAAATTAATGTTTGTAAATATATAAATACGTTTTATTTTATGACGGGTGGGGGGGGGGGGGGGTAGCAAAGCACACCGGGTTTAGCTAGTACAGTTATATTATGTGTAATTTTTTCTTTACATGATTTATAATTACAAATCGAATTCGTTTAAATATTAATATATGTAGCTATCGAAAAAAATTAATTTTATTGAATAAATATTTAATTTTTTAAATAAAATAAAAATTTGAATAAAAAAAAAGCAGTTTGGGGATTTTTGGGGATGACAAATCAAAAATTGGGGATATGCTCTGAAAAGATACTGGCAGCACTGACTCGGAATGAGTTTGCTTTTTATTTAAACAATTTTAATTATTGAGAACTGATAAGCCAACAACAACTGCATCAAGTTACAAACTGTTAAAAGATGGGACAACTAAAATTAATTTGCTGGTAATATTATACTGTAATAATTACTTGAATTTAATTATTCTGACTTTTATCAGAAGATTGGGCTGCAGCGTTGTCAACATTGAAATTTCAAAATGGAGAAAAAAGCGCACCATTTACAAAAAAACGCACCAAATTAAGAATTTCGTTTTTGTTTCAAATATTTATTGAATTATGTAATTTGAAATTTTTTAATATCATAAATTCTATAAAAAAAACTTTTTATCAACGATTATTAGTAAAAGTAATAATAGTAAAAAGCCTTTTTTTAATAAATGAACTATTCAGCCTTATTATGAGTATCGTTTTCTTTTTACGACAACGACTGTTACGTAGTAGATTAAAGAAACAAATTTAATTTTATCAAAGCTAATTTCAGTACATATTTGGTACTTTTTTTATGTATTTTAGTTTTCTAGTTGATTTTTTCCAATAAAATTTGTTAAGATTCCACTGGTACTCTAACCCTGGTTGTTCGTCTACAGTTCAATAGACAAAACCATCAGGTTATACAAGAATTTTTATTTCAAATTTTTGAAATGTTAATATGATTTTCAAACAAAGATTTTTGAAGAATTTGATTTCAAATGTATTTTAAATACGAATGTATGATAATTCGTATTTAAAATACATTTTTTCATTGTATAGATTTCATGAGTTATGAATTATTAAAAAATATTAAAAAAAAAACAAAATATTAAAAAAAAAAACACTCAAACAGGTGTATTTTATTGTAGAAAGATTTTTTCTCACACAAACAAAAAGTTGTGTTGAATTTGCTTTGGTGCCACCAAAAATTAAAAAGCGCACCAAAATTTAATAAAAAAGCACCAAAAATGGTGCGAAACGCACCAAGTTGACAATGCTGTTGGGCTGAATGCGCAGTTCTTTATATGAGAACATATCGAGCCATAACCGCCGAAAAAATGTATCCCACAAACTCAAAATTTTACAGGGGAAGGTTTTTTTTTAATAAAATCAGTTTGAATAAAGCCATTATTTTAAAATTTATAATGCAAATATTGTTTTGTGTAATACATTTAATTTTAATAATTTTAAATGATGTTGAACTATCGATTTCGATAAAAAAACAACAATCGATTATGGTGTGGGATACATTATTTTGGCGGTAATGGCTCGATATGTAAGTGCGCTATAAATTCGTTATTTTAACGGTTAATATTATTTGTCTGATGGATGTAACATATTATAGCAAAATATCAAAAATAAATACATACATACATACATATGCATGTATGTATGAGGTGATTTCATTAAAGACACGATAAGAAACATCTTCGCAATTCATATACTTATGTAGGTGTATGTATATTGGTTTAGACTAAACGAATTTTCTTCGCAGAAAAAAGTATGAACATTTTTTTTAAAGCAACACAACATGTAATATTACGTACTTAAAAATTAATATACTATACATAATTTCGTGTCAAGTGACCCAACTTTTAAAATCGATGTTTTCCGATTTGGATGAAATTTGCACCGAGGTTAGTACTATTGGATAGTAGGCCAGACACAAATATCAGTCAGGAACTGACAGAGTTAGAGAGGGTCAAAGTTGGACATTTTGGCCATACAGGGGGTTTTTTTTAAATGAGTGTAACTTTTCACCTATTGGTCCTAGCAAAAATTGTCCAAAGGACTTTAGACGGCTGTTTCTTCAATCATACCAAAAATAATTTCTTTAATTTTTAAAATTTTTTTTTTTTTATTTATTTTTTTTTTTAATGGGCTCTTTTGTTTTTTTTTTTTTTTTTTTTTCAAAAGAAAGTTTATACAATTTCCTTTAATGCCTTTATCAAAAAAATTATATCTTAACTCAAGAATAAGATTTTTCAATATCTGGCACACGTATCATTTTCCCCCATTTTTTTTTTTTAATGATTGAAGAAATAGCTATCTAAAGTCCTTTGGACAATTTTTGCTAGGACCAATAGGTGAAAAGTTACACTCATTTAAAAAAACCCCCTGTATGGCCAAAATGTCCAACTTTGACCCTCTCTAACTCTGTCAGTTCCTGACTGATATTTGTGTCTGGCCTACTATCCAATAGTACTAACCTTGGTGCAAATTTCATCCAAATCGGAAGAAATCGATTTTATAAGTTGGGTCACTTGACACGAAATTGCCCTTATATGTATATTTAAACTGCAAAATTTCACAGTGTTACATGTCAAAATTGCATGATAAAGATGTAGTAAAAGCAGGATTTCAACTGATCATAAATTTTTTCGGTTTACATAAATCATGCACGATTCGCGCGTAATGAAATCAATGCAATTTCCATGGATCGACTTATTATTTTATTGGTGAAATACATACATTCATATTTAAATTCTTGAAATATTAAAGGTTTTTTAAGTAATTTACTAAAAAAAAGTTAAATGCAAAATAAAACTTTAACAATAAAATGAAATAAATGTATTGTTACGTTTTTATTTTTAAAAAACGGTGGATTATTTCCTCTGAATAAACCGGATTCCTTTTAATTGCAAAATAAAAGCGTCAAGTAGTTAAAGAAATAATAATAAGTCTTTATTAATTCAAATGCACATAAACACAATTTTAAAAGAACACTCTGTCTTTTACTACACTTTTACGATTACGATTGAAAGTAATGATAACGTAACAAAAACAAAAAAGAAATTCAATATAAAAATATACTCAGTTTTGCACGGTTTCCATAATCCATTAAAAAGTGTTTTTCTTAGTATGGTATCCATAACCCCTTGTTTTTAATAACGCTTTTCATGCGTTACATAATAATATAATAATAAAAAAGAAAAGTAAGAAAAGATAAAATTCCAATTTTATTTCCAATTTCTTTTTCGAAAACGGTTTAAAACTATAAAATTAGCACGATCGAATATAAATTAATCTTACAGAAATAATCATTAAAGTATAGTTATTAAGTAGTACATATGTATGTACATATGTAAAGAATTATTTTTATGTAGTAATGTATTAATTGATATCTATATATTTACAGATCCTGAAATGGATGTTACATCCGATAGCAGTAGTCGAACCCTGCCCCATTGCCAAAGCGCCTGTTCATATGGCTCACCAACGATTGATGAACATGATGATTTAAATGCCAAAGATGATGACATGACATTTTTTATGTCGAACTATGCAAAGGATGCTTTAAAAATGATGTTTATGATGCGTTCCCACAATATGCTCACCGATGTGATACTCGAAGTGAAACAAGAACTGTTCCCAGCACACAAAGTTGTTCTATCGGCAGCATCGCCATATTTCAAAGCCATGTTTACAGGGGGTCTAAAGGAGACCGAAATGTCTCGTGTTCAATTACAAGGGGTCAGTAACAGCGTTGAATTTGCTGACTATGAATTAGCAAAAACACACAAATTTCTGCTTAGCTTACACTAAAAACCAAGAATGATAAAATAAAGATTACGCCATGCGCATGATTTCCCGTTATGTGACGTAGAATGGTCATTCTAAGGGTTACCAATAATGTTACATGTGTTAGAATTAAAATTTCTTGCGAAAAATGTATGTCTTATGTGATAGTTGGCAACCTTGCAATTGAAATCTCTGAGAGTTCTAAAATAAAATCTGTTTAAAAAAGAAAAACAAACAAAAAAAAAAACAACAAAAAATATATACATGAAGAGTGCAGTGAAGTGAGTAAATGCAAGCAAAATATGAGTGAAAAAAACAAGTGAGAAAAAATTTGCCAATAGAAACACAGAATGTGTGACGTCACAGGGCCAAAATGCGCAGAACATTGTAAAATTTTACGCGCGTTGGCGTAATCTTTATTTTATCATTGTTTCTAAAAACTTTGTTATGCTTGGTTTTCACTATGTCAGTTTTGTTGTCAAATTGTCCAAATTGTTGGTAATTTCATAACAATTTATGCTTGGTTTTCACTATGTCAGTTTTGTTGTCAAATTGTCCAAATTGTTGGTAATTTCATAACAATTTAGACAATTTGACAACAAAACTGACATAGTGAAAACCAAGCATTAGTGAGCAAGCAACAGCGCAGCGCAAGCCAAACAAAACAAAAATAAAGCTATTGACTGTAGCTTAACTATGTGATTTTATTTGCTGACAGTCAGCCACAGCAATTCAATTCACTTTAAAAAATTTGCTGCTGCTTAAAATTTACAGTTTTTTGATTTTTCTTTAATGCTTTTGCTGAGCTAAAAACTGTGAAAAAAAAACTGTTGTAGTGATTGCTTGTGTTACAGTTCTCTTTGTTGTGTCGTATATATGTATGTATTTATGTGTTTTTTTTATTTGTGGTTTTTTATATTGCGCACACTTTGTACACTATAAAAAACAAGCACTACAACGAAAATAAAACTTGCTTAACTTCAGCACTACAAACGTCAACAGTTTTTAACTCAGCAAAAGCATAAAGCAGCAGCAAATTTTTTAAAGTGAATTGCTGTGGCTGACTGTCAGCAAATAAAATCACATAGTTAAGCTACAGTCAATAGTTTTATTTTTGTTTTTGGACTTTGTGCTCTGCTTTTGCTTGTGTATTTTCTTCTAGTTAAAGTTAAGCACATACAGTATCGGACAAAACCTAAGCACCCCCTCAAAACATTTTTTTTAAATTATAATTTAAAAAAAAAACAAAGTTATTAACAATTTTTTTTTATTTATTTATATCTTTATTAATGAGAAACACTAACTTAAGGAATTCAGAATTTAAGAAAAAAAAGTTAAAATTCAAAAAGCAATTTAAGTCGGAAATATAAGTGGACAAAACTAAAGTACCCCCTAATATTGTGTTTGAAAATTTTATTACACTGCTGCTACATTACTGCATTAGTTAACGGTAAATTCCAAAAATGCAACAGCTATTAAGCTACAGTGTTAATAAGAAGAACTTGTTCGAATTTATGCGAAAATTGTAATTGTTTTAAAGTTTTCGTTGAGATAAAGAGTAATGGCGCGCAGTAAGTATTCAAGTGAATTTAAAATTAGAATTCTTGATGGTTTTAGAGCCGGCTTATCAAGACATCAATTGAGTGCAAAATATTCGATCAACAGATCAATTATTTCTAGGCTAATTAAAAAGTTTTTGGAGACTGGTCTCACATCTTCTACTCAATCTGGAGGAAGGCCACGGGAAACTTCGCGACATGAAGACTCCTTAAGTAAAAGGACAATCCAAAATGATCCACAGCATCTTCTAGTCACATACGAAATCGCTTAGATTTAAAAATTAGCGAAAGAACGATACGACCAGCAAAAACACCTTTCATATCGTCAAAAAATAAAAGAGCGAGACTCGAATTTGCCAAGACCCATCTCAACTGGAGTGTCAAAAAATGAATGACTGTGCTGTTTTCTAACGAATCTAAGGGCCCGATTATCGTTCACAACACTAAAATGTTGTGTTGTCTCGAATACAACACAACATGCATTTTTCATACGATTAAGCTGATAAGTGTTGTAAATCGTAATCACAGTTTACAACATATGTACATCAAAATACTTAGTGTTGTGAACGGTAATCGGGGCATAAGTTTATGTTGGCAGCACTTATAGATAATAAGCAATATGGTAACTTCGGATATAAAAGAAGAATAGAAGAGAAGAAGGACAAAAGAGACAGAGCTTGAGAATAAAACCACGTGAATTGTAATATACATGAATTTTGTTATATCAATAAAAAATAAAATATATATGAAATTGAAATCACAATATTGGCGACGAGGAGTAAAGGAACATACTTATTTTTAACACGATAAAAATATTGTATAGAGTGCAAGAAGCATGGATGAAAATATGAAGGGGTTGTTGGAGCAAATGCAAGCTCAACAACGTCAAAACCATCAGGATAGTATGGTATTACATCAACTTATGGCCCAAATACTGTCCAAAGAGTCTACAGCTTCAACAACATCGTCCGATGGAATTCCTAAAATAGAGAAGGGAAATGAATTTATTCTTGAAGCACTTGCATCCAATATAAGTGAATTTTGCTATGATGCCGACCTTAACCTAACTTTCGACTCATGGTATGCAAGATATGAGGATTTATTCGAAATTGATGCAAGCAAATTAGACGATGCTGCAAAAGTCAGACTCTTGTTACGGAAAATGAACATAATAGTGCATAACAAATACATAAATTATATTCTTCCACAGCATCCTAGAAACTTCAGTTTTAAAGAGACTGTAGAAAAATTAAAACAGTTGTTTGGAAGCCAAATATCAATTTTTAATACTCGCTTCAAATGTCTGCAATTAACAAAAGAACCACAAATGGACTTCATTACATACACAGGGTTTGTTAATAAACAATGCGAGCAGTTTAAATTAAATGATCTTACTCTAGATCAGTTCAAATGTCTGATGTTCGTAATGGGACTCAAGTCAACAGATGATTTTGATGTGCGTACAAAGCTTTTAAGTAAATTGGATAGTGAAGCAAACGCAATTACACTAGATATTTTATCAAGAGAATGTCAAAGAATCATCAATCTAAAGACTGATACAGCTCTCATTGAAAATGCACATGGTGTAAATGAAGTACATCGGTTACAACTGGAAAAAAACAAGAGTAACAGCAAACCAAATTCACCATGCTGGTATTGTGGCGGCATGCATTATGCCCGTCTATGCACGTATAAAAATCATAAGTGTGAAGAATGCAACAAACTGGGACACAAAGAGGGTTATTGCTTCAAAAGGAAAAATAATAAAAAACACTCCAACCCTTCATACAACTCTGGTCCCGAAGCAAGAAGTATTTTCACATGTAACACAATAAATAGTTCATTGAGGAAATACACCACAGTTAAAATCAATGGAATTGATGTAAAGTTACAACTCGACACTGGGTCGGACATAACAATTATTACAGAAGAAGTTTTCAACAAACTCCACATACACGACTTGCAAAAGGTCACACAAACCGCTCGTAGTGCTACAGGAAATTTGCCACTAATAGGTCAATTCAACTGCAATGTAAATTTTATGAACAATCATATTGCCACAACAGGTTATGTCACATCAATTAAAAATTTAAATGTACTTGGTATTGATTGGATAAACGCCTTACATTTAAATGACATACCAATTAACACCATTTGTAAATCAGTTAAAATAAATCAGGAAAGTATCTGTAAAAGTAACAATAATTTCTTGAATCTCAAAAAGAATTTTTCAGGCCTCTTTGATGGAAAAATGGGTCTGTGCAATAAAACAACAGCAAACCTGGTAGTGAAACCAGATAAACAACCAGTGTTTCGTCCTCCTCGGCCTGTTGCGTATGCAGTTCGACATCTCGTAGAAGATGAATTACACAGACTCCAAGATGAAGGTATAATTTCTCCAGTCAACTATACGGATTGGGCAGCACCAATAGTGGTCATAAGAAAAACTGATGGACGCATTCGCTTATGTGCTGACTTCTCAACCGGCCTTAATGACGCACTAGAAATGCACCAATATCCATTACCACACCCGAATGACATTTTCTCAAAAATGGCAAATGCAAAAGTATTTAGCCACATTGATTTGGCTGATGCGTTTCTTCAAGTAGAAGTGAATGAACAATCAAAACATCTACTGACTATAAACACACACATGGGATTATACCGGTATAATCGGATGGTGTTTGGTGTTAAAATATTTCCCACAATATTCCAACAGATCATGGACACAATGCTTGCAGGATTACAAGGCACAGCTGCATATATAGATGATATATTTGTGTCTGGGAAAAATCAGGAGGAACATGATACAAACCTATATGAGGTCCTAAAGCGCATCGAAGAATATGGCTTTAAATTGAAATTCGAAAAATGCAACTTTTCAACACACGAAATAGTTTATTTGGGCTACAAAATCAATAAAGATGGATTGAAACCAAACCCAGTTCGAGCTGAAGCAATTTACAACATGCCTGAGCCAACCGACGTCTCAGAGCTGCGGTCATTCCTCGGGGCAATCAATTTTTATGGAAAATTCGTAAGTCAGATGCACAAACACCGAGGTCCGCTTGACGAACTGTTGAAAGCAAATATTCCTTGGGAATGGAATGCCAAACGTCGTAACAGTTTCACGAAACTTAAAGAAATCATAATGTCAGACTTACTACTGACTCATTATGATCCTAATAAAAATATTATAGTAGCTGCCGATGCCTCTAATTACGGTCTGGGGGCATGCATTTTTCATGAATTTGATGACGGGTCGATAAAAGCGATTTCACACGCATCCAGATCGCTCACGGCAGCGGAAAAATCATACAGCCAAATAGAGAAAGAAGCCCTGGCTCTTATTTTTGCAACAACAAAATTCCATAAAATGATTTTTGGCAGGAAGTTTAAGTTAAAAACGGACCACAAACCTCTCATAACAATTTTTGGAAAAAAGAGTGGTATAAGTGCACATCAAGCCAATCGCCTTCAGAGATGGGCAACCAAACTATTAGCATACGATTTCGAAATCAGTTTTGAATCTACCAGCAGCTTTGGGTACGCCGATGTGTTATCACGGCTTATAAATAAACAAAACACTGATTCAGACGAATTTGTCATTGCCTCAATACAACTCGAAAATGAAGTCAATCAAATACTTGCTAATAATCTCACAAAAATTCCAATAACACACATGATGATAAAAGAGCAATCAGAAAAGGACCAGACCTTACGTTCAATAATAGAATATTGCCAAAACGGATGGCCAATCAACAGTGATATTAATCCAGAACTTCGATCGTATTTCCAACGCAAAGAACCAATTAGTGTCATCGATGGGTGTATCATGGTAGGAGAACGTATAGTTGTTCCCAAAGTTTATCGCAAACGTCTGCTAAAAGATCTTCACAAGGGACATCCAGGAATTGAACGGACAAAATCTATTGCCCGCAGCTATGTGTTTTGGCCTGGGATTGATCAGGATATAAAAGCCTTTATACAACAGTGTGGCCAATGTGCCTCAGCAGCAAAAATGCCAACAAAAACTGGGCTTAGTCCCTGGCCTACACCTGAAAACGCATGGGAGCGCATTCATATAGATTACGCTGGCCCAATTGAAGGATATTATTTCTTGGTTGTGGTCGATGCCTTCTCCAAATGGCCTGAAATAGTCCCAACTAAATCTATAACCGCCCAACAGACAATAAACATTTTGAATGAAATATTCTCCAGACATGGGCTACCACGCACAATTGTTTCCGATAACGGAACTCAATTTAAAAGTACACCGTTTCAAGAATTCACTACATCCAGAGGTATTCAACAACTTTTCTCCAGTCCATATTACCCGATGTCAAATGGACAAGCTGAGAGATTCGTGGACACATTCAAAAGAGCGTTAAGGAAACTACATGAGGAGGGTAATATACGGGAAAACTTACAAACATTTCTTCAGTGTTACCGATCCACACCAAACCGATACTGCAACAATAATAAATCACCAGCAGAGCTTTTATATAACCGGAAGATGCGTATACACCTAGATCTTCTCCATCCACCTTCAACATCCCAAGACGCCTTTCATCCAAATGGCCAAGTCGAACGCATGAAACAACAATATGATAAGAAACACGGCGTTATTGAAAAAGAATTCAAGACAGAAGACAAAGTTTACGCCAGTATTCATGCACCTAATAAGAGTTTTGTCTGGGAATCTGGAAAAATAGTAGAGCGTAGAGGTAACGTCATGTATAATGTAAGGCTTCAAAACGGTAAGTTGATTCGAGCTCACAAAAATCAACTACGTCCAAGAAATAGCAGGGATACAACACCAAGTCCCCATAGGTTAGGCATTGGACTGGACTACTTCCCAGAAGTTATAATGTCGGATAAACAACCAACTGTGGAAAACAGCAAACTTCAAGATTATGCCAGTAACATACCAAGCGAAGGACAAATTTTGAACCCAACTGTTTTTGAAAACCTAAAACCCCGCATTGAAGTACCAGGAGGACAGGAAGTCTTAAGCCGCAATGTCGTTGAATCCTCAACACCACGCAGATCAGCCAGACAACGGAAACCTGTAGTTAGGTTTAGTCCTTCCAGGAACTAACTAAGAAGGAAAGGTGTTGGCAGCACTTATAGATAATAAGCAATATGGTAACTTCGGATATAAAAGAAGAATAGAAGAGAAGAAGGACAAAAGAGACAGAGCTTGAGAATAAAACCACGTGAATTGTAATATACATGAATTTTGTTATATCAATAAAAAATAAAATATATATGAAATTGAAATCACAATAGTTTAATTTAAAGGATTCAGATGGCATAAGGCATAAAGGCACTGTAAAGCATGGAGGCGGTAACATAATGGTCTGGGGTTGTTGCTCTGGGCAAGGGATTGGGCCAATTCATAAGATTGATGGAATTATGGATCGTTTCATGTATCATGACATATTAAAAGACGTGATGTTGCCTTATGCTGAAGAAGAGACGCCAATTAAATGGACATTCCAGCAAGAAAACGACCCAAAACATACGTCAAAAGTGGTTAAAGAGTGGGTTCAGAGCAATTTGATAGAAGTTCTTCGTTGGCCTGCCCAATCCCCCGATCTTGACCCAATCGAGAACTTGTGGGAGATCGTTAACTTAAAACTCAACCGAGAAAATTGCAAAACCAAAGAAGATTTATTTGAAGCCGCAAAAATAGCCTGGGAAGCAATATCACCTGATATAATTAATAATTTAATATCCTCTATGCCTAAAAGATTTACGTGTGTCATCCAGAATAAAGGATTCGCATTGATTTCAATAGTTTTTTTTGTACCTTAAATTGGGGGTGCTTTAGTTTTGTCCACTTATATTTCCGACTTAAATTGCTTTTTGAATTTTAACTTTTTTTCTTAAATTCTGAATTCCTTAAGTTAGTGTTTTTCAATAATAAACATATAAATAAATAAAAAAAAAATAAAAAAAATTGTTAATAACTTTGTTTTCTTAAAAAAATTATAATTTAAAAAAAATGTACTGAGGGGGTGCTTAGGTTTTGGCCGATACTGTACGTAGTGCTTGAAAATAGTTAAGCATTTTTAAACCCTGTCACCGTCATTTGCCTTCTTGAATGTTTGGAGAGCTCCAGTGCTCAAAAAAATTTAAATTTTTCAACTCTACATAAACTATAATTTATTTAAAGTTTTTTGTAGTTAAAAATATATTTTTTTTTTTCTAGCCTTATTTAGAAAAACAAATATTTTTGATTTTTAATATATATTTCTTGTGGACAAAAGTCACCGTCACTACATCTTAATTTGCTAAATATTAATAAAAATTGTAGCGATTTTTGCTTCTAAAAACGTTTTTATCAAATTTTCTGTAACATGGCTACTACAACACTGATCTGGCACGATTTTATAACGGTACTTCGGTTAAGATATTTTCGAGAGTTAAAAAAAAGAAAGAAACTACAATTGAAGAAAGAAAAATTATTTTAAATGCCTATAAACAAAATAAAACAATTCGGGAAATATGTACATTAGTTAATCGTCCACGTACCACCATTTTAGGCATAATAAAACGCTTTAAAGATGACCCATCATGCGTATACCAGGCAAGAAGTGGACGACCGCCAGCACTATCTGTTCGGGAAAAGCGGAAAATAATAAAATTAATTAAAAAAGAACCCAAAACTCCATCATCTGAAATTGTTGTCATGGTAAAGGAAAGCACCGGCACAGATGTCCACCCTCGTACTATACGCCAAGTGCTAAATTCTGCAGGTTATAATGCCAGAGTTTGAAGAAAAAACCACAGATTAGCAAGGTAAACCAAATGAAGCGGCTTTCCTTTGCAAATTTTTGGGACAAAGTAATATTCTCTGATGGGAGCATATTCAGTCGACTGTTAAACATGGTGGTGCTGGGGTCATGGTATGGGGTTGTATGTCTACAGCAGGGGTCGAGGAACTTGTATTTATTGATGAAATAATGGATAAAACACTTTACTTGAATATCCTCAAAGAAAATTTAAAGAAAAGTGCCCAAAAACTTGGCATTGAATCTGAATATTACTTTCAACAGGACAATGACCCCAAGCACACGGCGGAAATAGTTCGCTTGTGGATTTTGTATAACACTCCCCACAACCTAAAGACTCCTCCACAATCACCCGATCTCAACCCAATCGAACATTTATGGGACCATTTGGATCTGCGTGTTCGGGAGCACCATATTACCTCAAAAAATATGCTCAAACAAAAACTACTGGAGGAATGGCAGAAAATTGGATCAAATGTGACTCAAAAATTGGTACATTCGATGCAGAAACGTTTGAACGATGTTATAAAAAATAACGGCAAACATACTTCATACTAAAAATAATATTATCTTACATTGATGTATAGTACATCTTTATCTGACGGTGACTTTTGTCCAAGAGAAAAATGAACTAGTTACTTTATTTTAATTTTTTTATGAAATAAGTCTAAGTAAAATAATATACTTTTAACTACAAACAATTTTAAATAAATTATAGTTTTTGTAGAGTTAAACATTTTTTTATTTAAATTATTTTTTGAGCACTGGAGCTCTCCAAACTTAAAAAACAACTTTAATGATGCGTATTGATGTGCTGAATAGCGGAAAAATCATTTAATTAGATCATAAATTCTTCTAATCGAATCAGAAATTGAATAAAAAACACGTATCCATTCCTCAGGACAGACTAGTACATGTGCAATAAACTCTGTTTTATTTCATACTTAACTACTACATACATATATACCAAATATATTTTATGTGTAAGTATTTTTATAGGTCTGTCCGACAGCTATGGGTCGCATTATATATTTCATGTATACGGGTCACATAAGAGTGACCGAGGTGACTGTTTGTCAATTGCTGCCAGCAGCAACTATGTTTCAAGTGCAAAATGTTATAGATGCCTGCTGTGCCTTTCTAGAGCGACAACTGGATCCGACAAATGCGATTGGAATAGCGAGCTTTGCTGAACAACACGGCTGCACAGAACTCCAGAAGAAGGCAAATCACTTTATAGAACGACACTTTACGCAGGTATAATGTAACTAATATTTATTCATGGTATTTGAATTCATTAAAGATGTGCCAATTAAATAAAAGCTATGCCAAGAGGAAGAGTTTCTACAGTTGTCCGCCTATCAATTGATTGCATTGATTCGTCGCGACGAACTAAATGTACAGGGTGAAAGAGAAGTTTATAATGCTGTCCTAAAGTGGGTGAAGTTTGACGAGGAGAATCGTTATCCAAAAATGGAACACATTCTATTTTCGGTTCGTTGTCAATTGCTCACACCCACATTCCTTCGTGAGCAAATGAAAAACTGTGATGTTTTGCGCAAAGTACCTGCTTGCCGTGAGTACTTGGCAAAGATTTTTAAAGACTTGACTCTACACAAACGGCCGATTGTGAAAGAACGTAAGCCAAACACAACCCGCATGATATTTGTTGCCGGTGGATTTTTTCGTCAGTCTGTAGATATTGTAGAGGCCTACAATGTTGACGATAAAACGTGGACAACATTACGCAGTTTGAGAGTACCACGTTCAGGTTTAGGTGCTGCATTTATCAAAGGCATGTTTTATGCTGTAGGAGGAAGAAACAATTCAATCGGCACGTCTTATGACTCGGATTGGGTTGATCGCTACAACGCATTAACTGAACATTGGAGACCGTGTGCTCCGATGACAGTACCTCGACACCGTGTTGGGGTTGCAGTTATGGATGAACTCATGTATGCAGTTGGCGGATCAGCTGGCCCTGAATACCACACCACTGCTGAATAGTAAGTTCGTGTGATACACACATACTACATGCATATGCTACAATGACATACGTTTTTTGCTCTTTTAGTTACGATCCAGAATTGGATCGCTGGTTTCCAATTCAACCAATGCATACTAAGCGACTGGGCGTTGGTGTGGTTGTGGTAAATCGCCTTCTTTATGCAGTCGGTGGCTTTAATGGAGGCGTGCGTCTGGCTTCTGTTGAACGGTATCATCCTGAAAACAATGCATGGAGTTTTATTCCGCCCATGACTTGTGGTCGCAGTGGAGCCGGTGTAGCTGCGATAAACCAATACATCTATGTGGTTGGAGGTTTTGATGGAACACGGCAACTATCGTCCGTGGAACGCTTCGATACAGAAAATCTAGTTTGGGATCATGTGGCACCTATTAAAATTGCTCGTAGTGCATTGTCGTTAACATCACTAGATGGAAAACTCTATGCAATTGGTGGCTTTGATGGAACAAACTTTCTTTCAATAGTCGAAGTTTATGATCCAAAAATCGATACCTGGGAACAAGGAACTCCCCTAAGTTCGGGAAGGTCCGGTCATGCATCGGCCGTTATTTATCAGCCATCATGTGTTAATAATTTCATGGATTGCATTGAAGACGACAGCCAGAAGAGTGATGGCAGTGGTCCGGGTAGTTATGACAGTCAATCCGATGATAACTCAGGCGATCAACCCGGTGGAAGTCGCACGGATGGTTCATTAGGTGGAACCTCATCGTTTGTTAGCTTTCAAACATCCTTCGGCAGCAGTAGATGTCGAAATTGTGAAAATGAAGAAGAACCCATTTCAAAGGAAAATAAAATCACCACAAATAATGAGAACAAGATAAACGACAATATATCATCATTATCTTCAATAAAAGACATTCCTGATAGAAAGCGCCAAAGTCGTTGGTGCAAGAAAATGTGTAAAATTAGATCTGAAGAGACAAATGCAACAATGGAAATACCAATTACGCCATATTTGGAGCAACTATCACCATCTTCTCCTTGTGAAAGTAGTAATATAACTAATAACTTAGTTAATAATTACATTAACCACTACAACACTTATAACAATACGAATGTATATACCACAACAGCACTTCCTACTCCAAATGCTAAAAGAAAATGCCATTTTTCACAATTAAAATCAAAATGTCTTATCGAAGTCATACGCAAGTGCAATGTTCGCTATATCGTTCAAGAATATCTGAATTCATTGGTAGAAAAACATTCAAAAAAGTTTGTAGCATTTTCATAATTGTATTCATTTGCAGTAACGATAAGTCGTTGACTAGTTCTGTTGCACAAACAACATTAACACATTCATTTCGTTACCTAAAACAAAAAACATTTATGAAACATTTGAATTATTTAGCAACAAAAAAACTTATTAAATTGATATGTAACTATGAAAGTGTGAAACGTGAATTGAAAAAAAATTTTTTTTTATGATTTCTTAAGGTATATTCAGATAAACATACTTCGTATTGTACTATATCTGCTGAAAAATTTATTGTTTTACAAAAAACAATCAAAAGAAATGAAATTGCTATAAAGATTCTTAAGCAATTCCAACTGATAATTCTGTGCTTTTAATTTAATCGCCGCTGCTACAGAAAGAACTAAGTGTAATTTATAAATAGTTTTATTAAGATTTGAAAGCCTGTGCAATATCTCTATTGGTTTATTTAGAATTTCATACAAAGTAAATCATTTTTTATTGGTCTTCGCCATAGTCGTATGTACTAAAAAATATAACGGACTGGTTCGGAAATGCTTCTGCACTGCACTACATCTGATGCGAAACATGTCAAACTACAATTCAAAATTGCAATATTTTTGTAAAAGTAAACGTTTTGCGCACAAAAACTATTCACAGATGCATATCAGTCAGTAATGCATATCCGAATATTTACTCAATTCATTTTATGCACTACTATTGACTCAGAGCGTTATAATGTAGATATTTCATTGAATTAAAATTCAGAAATGTTATCATGTCAAAATTAAAATAAAATTAAACCCCATAGGGTATAACTAGAGGTGCAACTCTGTGAAAAACATGGAAATATTTTACAAAACATATGAAGATCATTTAGTTTTTTCACAACAGATTTAGGTTTTTTACATTCTCAATTGCTTCTCTAGTTATACGCTGTTAGGCCTTCTGTGCAGTTTCTGTAATAAATTGCAGTGTAAATTAATTAAAATTATATTTATAAGTTCATTCCAATATAAATAGGTGACCTACATTAGTAATTTTTACTAAGCTTTATCTCAACGTCATTATTCTAATTTAATCAAAATTTAATGAATATTTTACTTTTGATTAATAACATGTGTGTATTTTATTTTGTATATAGTAATTATTTTATTTTATAAAATTATATGTATTTTTTAATAATTATTATTACGCATTAAATTTGTAGCTGTATATAACAAAAATTGTTTACAAACTTCTTTGTTTACGTGGTCGTGGTGGATTCCATGATACAGGGGTATTATCAGTTATTGATATAATGTTTAAACCGCTCATTTGTAATCCCTTAATGGCAGACTGAAAAAAAATAAAAAAAATACGATGATAAATTAGAACAAATTTGTTTTATATTAATTCATCCACAAAAACTGTTTATATTTCCTGAGATAAATGATAACTAAATAATGTGAGCTCTTACAGGCAAAATAAAATAATTACTTCGGACTAACAATGCGGAATAAGACTTAATTTAATACAGTTTTCCTTATATCTATTATAAAATTGTTAATATGTATTAGTAAAAAAATTACATACATTTAATAATTCACTAAATTATTTCCGCTTTTCCTTGAGTGGCAACGACTTTTTTTTAATTGTTTACAAAAAAAAGCAAATTAAAAAATCTTATTGACGTCAAATAATTTTATTTTGAGAGAGAACGTTTTAAACGAGGTTAACAGTTGTATATTGTATATATCGTTGGTCTCATGTAGAAAGGCCCTAACTCGCTATTTTTTCGAAATTCGTTTTTTTGCGATTCCAATGCATTTAACGCAAATACACCTCCTCACAAAAATTTATTGCAATAGTGTAAAAAATAACGCTTTTATAAGCAGTTGTACAAAAAAATTTACATGTTGAATATTACAGTTTCTCTTATGTTTTTACCTTCTCCTGTAAAGTTTCAAATATGCGAGTTAGGGCCTTTCTACATGAGACCATCGATATGTACACTTAACTTTTAAGCAATATTAATATTATATTAATTTACCTTGTGACCCTCTTCATGCGATGCCACTGGTTGTTTATTTAAATTAAATCAAAAGAATTTAAAGAATGCTATTAATAGAACAAGCCTAGGCAATTCTATTAATAGAACAAAATATGTTATAATACGATTTATGATATTCTTGTTGTTATAAAGACCGTTACAACTTAAGTAAACAACTCAAGGCATGCACAATAGGGTGGAGCGAAATTTTTTTTTCGAATTTCGATTCTCCTGTACTATGAATCGATGTTCTGTGCCCTTAAACATGCTGAAAAAAAATTCAGCTTCAAGGTCTTGAGGTGGCGCAGAGGACTTTAATTTTTTTGAACCAGACCGTTTTTTTTTTTAATTCATATTTATTAACGCAATCTACAATTTCTTGATATTAAAATTACTTTTGTCTTATAAACTAAAAATTTATTAAAATAAAACACACTTGATTAGTTTTTTTAGTTAATTCAAATTATTTCAGTCTTTTATTTGTTAACATAAAATACATTTAATATAAAATAAATAAGTGTTAAAAATAAAATATTACTTATTATCAGCCTTATTGTTGAAAATATTGAGATTTGGTCTCAAACAATGGTATATCTTGTCTGGCCTTAATTCTGGAACGGATAAAACCATCTCTTGCTTCTGATCCACATACTGAATTTGAAGCTTCAGTGACGAGTTGACGGCTTGAGTATGGCAAGGAAAGTTTTCAAATTCAATAATTTTATTTTCCAAACGAATTAACTTTATAATTTCCGCATAAGTATATTTCATTGTCAATGGAGGTTCTGTTACTTTCACATTTGCCCAATCTATCAAATCATAGTAATTTGTCGTATTTACTTGTAGCACAGGAAGACAGAACTCGCGAATTTTCTCTGTGGTAGGTCTTTTTCTGGCTTCTTGACACTCTTTGAAGAGCCAATTCCCTTATTTGTGGATCATCATCTTGTAGCATAGCGAGCAAAATATTTTCTGGATGAACAAAGTATGAATTTCTTTGTATAGTTTTCTTCTTTCTTCTTTTTCCACCTTTACTTCTTCAACTATCCCCTTTCCAAAGAAAGTAACGCAATTATATATAGGCATATTAATTGCCTGAGTGTTACTTCTCTTTTAAAAAAAAAAAAAAAAACGATTATTTTAAGGTCATCTCTTAAATACAAACTTCTTTTCACCATGTTAAAAACATGAACTGGACCATGTTTACAAGAAGACCTTGACTTTATGTCAAACCATGTAGGTGCGTACACTTTCATCCTATTAGCACAAGTTAACCATCGAGAGTGTGCTAATTTCCCTGGGTCTCTTCTAGCTAAACTTGGTGAAACTAAGAGCTAGTTTCTGGGATAAAGATAATCTACAGTTTTCGCTTAAACCTAGATTAAACTAAAAATTGTGTTTCTCAGTTATTATTTATTTGATATATAATCTAGGTTTAACTGAGCTCATTGGTGAGTTAAACCTAGATATAAAATGTCAAAATACAAACAGCTGAAAAATAAAATAAACAATTCAACAATTGAAAAGAAATTTACGACATTTTAACAAAAATTAAAAAAAATGGATTATTCTAGTGATGATGAGGATTTAAGTGATTCAAACACATAATAACTTAAATATGTCAATTGCTAGAAAGATACGAACCAGAGAACGGATTGATTGGTTAATTTTAGATTTTTAATACAATCACAAAAAACGAACCTCATGTTGACAACATAAATCAATTCCGTAAAGCAATACATGTCATTATTCACAAAACGGTGTGTAACGAAAAATGATGCTTGCATTGCATGCCTTGTACAAATGTAAACGTATACTCCCAAAAGCAATGAATACTTAACGATTAGTACGAACGGTTAACGATTGGTATGAATGGTTTCAATGCTGATTGTATAAGTTGTACATACTAACAAAAAATATCAAACTTTACTAGTTTACTGTCAATAAATCGCACATAAAGCAACAACCAAAAAATATTTATTTTCTCATTAGGTTTTGTATTGTTTTTGCTCTTTCTTTATGTTTTCATTCACTGAAAGCAACGAATACTGGACGAATGGTGTGAATGTTTTTAGTTTTTTCATGTGGCATTGAATTATTTCGTTGCTTGATGTATAACGGCATAATAAAAAGAGAATGTAAAATAGCAAACAGTAATAAGGAATAAGTAAACAAACAGCAATGCACATTTTTATTATTGTCGAGTAAAAGCAATGAATTTACGAATGGTTAGCAAATGTGAATGGTCTCTTTCTGTTCTCTGATACGAACAATAAGGACACGTCCAAATCATTTCTGCATTTATACCGACGCCGAATTCTTTCAAATATTTTGCTTAAAAAACAATCTTCATATAATGTTTTAGAACTAATTGGACCACACATTAAATCCATTTTTATACCCTTCACCATCGTGAGAAGGGTATATATAAGTTTGTCATTCCGTGTGTAATTTCCACAAAAAAATTTTCCGACCCTATAAAGTATATATATTATATATGGTATATATATATTATAGATGGAGTCGATTAAGCCATGTCCGTCTGTCTGTTGAAATCAGTTTTTTGAAGTCCCCAGATATATTCGGGATCCAAATCTTCAATAATTCTGTCAGAAGTGCTTTCGAGAAGTTTGCTATTTAAAATCAGCAAAATCGGTTTAGGTCAACCAGAGTTATGAACCAATATGTGAGACCACCTCTATACAAATTTGATATTTTTCGTCCATTTTATTACAATATTTTGAAATATATTGGAGATAATACTATGAAATTTTGTATACGTTGTTTGTATGACAAAAGAAGAAAGTGTGCGGAAAATAGTAAGAATCGGTCCATGATTTCTCATAGCCCCCATACAAATATATATATTCCCGAAATATGGCTTAATGATAAATAAATGCCTATAAAATTGGGATATCAAGACAAAATTCAGCTAAAATAAGTTTTACACAAAAGGAAATCGCAAAACGAAATTTTTTTTTAGTTCGGTCCATGTTTGACCATAGACCCCATATAAAGTCCACTTCCAAAATTCATTTAAATACGTATAAAACAGATATAAATAATGTTAAACGGCTAAAATTTGACATAAATACTCTTTATAGGCAAATAAATTATTGTACCAAATTTTATGGTGGTCGGCCCACAACTGGTCATAGCTCCCATACAAGGACCACATCTGAAAAAGACATTTTTCCCTATATATATTGTATAAATATCGTTACCGACTCAAAACTTTGTACAGATCATTTACATATATACAAAAATCATTCCACACAATTTTGTTAATTTCGGTCTATTTTTAACCGTATGCCCCATATAAAGCCCTCTTCGGAAAATCCCTTTAATACTCATAAATCGCTTGTAAATAAGGGTACCAATCCAAAATTTTACACGGATCATTTACATACATGCCTAAATCAAACTACTGGATTTTGAGAATATCGGTTCATATTTGACAATATCTCCCACATAAGGTCCACTCTCGAAATCCACGTTAATACTAATATATATCATATATATAGCGTTATTATGTTGAAATTCGACGTGAAGTATCCTCATATGCATGAAAATAACTGTTCCAAAATTTAAGAAGATCGGCCCACCTGCCATATACAGGGTGGGCCAAGTTTGACTGAATGATTTGAACTCTATTGGCATATTGTAGCCGTTGTGGTGCATCCCTCGGCAATAATTCTTGGGCCAATTGAATTTTATATGGAAACATCTTCAGATCAACTTTTAGAATACGTCGTAGCGATGTTCTGGAGATGTTCAATTGAGTATTAAATTAAAAATGCAAAAGTTATAAGCATTTCAAATCAGTCAGTCCAAGTTGGCCCACCCTGTAGAAGCATTTTCAAAAAACAAATAAATTCGGGTCAAAAAATATTCTTTTCGGATTCAACCCATATTCGGTCCATATTTTATAATCATGATATATATCGTTGGAAAGGTATTTTTAATACCTTTTATTAAATGTATTACAAATTATCAGACACCCAGTAGTTCCCGAGATATAGGCCTATATATTTTCAACTTTAAGGGCCCCCCTCGAAAATAGGCGTGGCCGCCAAAAAAATTTATTTGCTGGTATCTCTTCTAAAATCCCTATTTGTTTTTTTTTTAACAAAAGCACTAAAACCGAATTGTACCCCTTTTTTATACTCTGTTTGTTAAATTACACTGAAGATTATTATGAACGTCTGACTCTGTAAATTATGGTAAGAATTGATAATTAAATCAGTTAAAAATGGTGAAAATTAGACAAAATTTCAAAATATTTAACATAAATTATGTTGGTCGTAAAATTGTCTTTCAAACAATATATCAAATACTAATAAAATTTGCACTAAGACTGAATAGAAAACACAGAATTAGGATATTCTAGTCTAGTGTAGTTTCTGTATTTCTTATTACGCTTAGGTGAATGGTATTTAAGATTCGGCACAGCCGAATATAGCACTCTTACTTGTTTATACTCTGTTTGTTAAATTACACTGAAGATTATTATGAACGTCTGACTCTGTAAATTATGGTAAGAATTGATAATTAAAGCAATTAAAAATGGTGAAAATTAGACAAAATTTCAAAATATTTAACATAAATTATGTTGGTCGTAAAATTGTCTTTCAAACAATATATCAAATACTAATAAAATTTGCACTAAGACTGAATAGAAAACACAGAATTAGGATATTCTAGTCTAGTGTAGTTTCTGTATTTCTTATTACGCTTAGGTGAAGGGTATTTAATAGCCTGTTTATAGATCACGAAAGATAAGCGAACGTTAGATAAGACTTAAGACATAAACTTGATTGTGGGATACACAAACTTGATTGAGTAAAAAATAGATACGATAAAAAGTTTGTGTCTTAAGTCTTATCTAACGTTCGCTTATCTTTCGTGATCTATAAACAGGCTATAAGATTCGGCACAGCCGAATATAGCACTCTTACTTGTTTTAATTTTTTTCAAAGTTAAAGTTTTCAAATACTGTTATTGACGCGGTTGCTTTTTTGCGAAAATTTAAGATATTACCATATTTATATAAAAAATTAGGAGGAATGCCATATGTATTTTGACTGAACAGTACGGCAATGCTAACAAAATTGACAGGAGGTAATCCACTACTGAGAAACACAATCAGTAGTTAAATCCCGGCAAAATATATTTGAGGTTTAATATAACAGTGTGTTAATCTGAGTTTAACTGACAAGTAAAAAACTAGCTCTAAGCCAGCTGAAATGGCAGAACATATTTCATACAAGTATTTTTGATCAGTGCTTAATAAATTAATATTAACTTTTGGAAATTCTGTGGAAATTGCTTCAAAAGTTACTGGTTTAAAATCAAGGCACTTGTTAAGTTGTTTTCCCATATCGCCGGAAAAACTATTAGGACCTGTAGTGATTCCATCGATAATTAAAAACAAATGACACAGCGGTAATTCATTTGCGTGCAATAAACACACAAACCATTGTAAAGATCGTTTCAGATGTTTTTCTAATAAAGCAATTACATCATTTTTATGTCCAGTATTGACAGCCGTTCTATCACATCCGACTGCAACCAAAGATAAATTAAAGTTTTACTTTTCTTCCATGACGCCGAGGTTAATTTTTTGAATATTAACTGCTTTTCCTGAATCTATCGACAAATGACCTATATACTCAGAATTTGGTTCAGATATCAGCGAGATATGTTTTTCTGAAATTGTCTTCCGGTGTGATTCATTTTTGATAGAATTCATAACTAAGGTTTTGTCTTTACGACCGTCAAAATAAATAGCCGTCAGAGGTTTTTTGCAACTAATAGAGTTCAGCTCTTTGCGCATAGTCTTTCTTTCTCGACGTATTTTACTTCGGTCTATTACGCATGATGCATAGGTCCTATAACGTTTAAATCAAAGTTAACGCAGCACGTTAACAATAAAAGCTGCAGATCGATCTGAAACTTTGGTCCTGCAAGACTTCGCAACTTATGTCGCATCTGTTTACTTTGGTTTTGTGGACCTTCTTTTTGTACTTTTTTTGTTCTTTCATTTAGCCATATATTATCTTCCTCCGATTCTCATGTTTCTTTTGAACAGCTGTTGTACTGCTGAAGATGAAGAAGCAGTAATATTAACCCTTTGTTGCATAGTGTTGCATATCTGCATCATACTTTTAAATGCTCTATATTTAAAAAAATAAGTAACGGTTTGTATTTGTTGTACTTTATTTTTTCTCTTTTACTTATGGTTTTGATAACTTAACTGCTTTTGTTTTTAAATTATGCTCAATTTTAAAATAAATTGGCTTTCAAGTGAACGGAAAGTGCACGTGTTAAAAACTAAAATTTTGTGTTAGTGTTTTATTAAAAAGTTGAATATCCAACAAGTTTTTCACGAGTAAGTATTTATTTTTTAATTTTATGTATATTTGACTATCGAATAAAAATTAAATCGATCATATTTAATAAAGAAAAACATTTATGTTGCTTTCCAAGTTTGAATTTAATAAAAGACAACTTTTATGAGCGACAAAGTAATTTTATTTATTTAATATTTTTTATTATTTAAAAAAAAACACAAATGAACCGCTTTAAAACAATTTGTTTTTTCTTGTTCAAACTTCAATATTAAAAAACCCGAAAGCTTCTCTTGTTTCCCTTTTAAAGTAAATGAGAAGAATGTAAAATTCCGTTATTAAGCAATATCACAATAAGTAAGAAGTTATGAAACATATAAATATGTAATTACATATTTACTACATATAAGTATGTAAGTACGTGTGTATGTTTATAATTGGAGTGAGAATAAAAAGTTAAACCACTAAAGAAAAAAAACCCAATATTGGCGAGATACTAATTAGTTTTACCTGATATTAACCCTTTCGGCCGCACTTGAATTTAGCTGTGACTACCAAGAGCATCACATATTTTTTCATGAGTTTTTACTGTGGATCAAATGACGGGAATTCCCAATGAAAATGCGTTGAAATGTGTTTTGTTTGTTAGAGCAAGTATTTTACCATAATAACAACTCTCACAGTGTACAAAGAGTAACATAAATCAGCTGTAGCAGTTAAAAACCTGTTTGAATATCAGCGGGAATTCCCGTCATTAGTTTAATTAGACAACAGGGAATGACGGGAATTCGCGCACAAAAGCCGAAAGGGTTAAGGTCTGGATAACAAGTGCAGTTTTGTTCAATTTAAGTACTACCTGCTATGTTACGCGCCGTTAAATTACTTTCAAATGAAATTTAAATAACGATCCAAATGACCGGTTAAGGGGGTATAAAAGCTGGCCCGCTAGCTCATTAAGCAAAATTTATTTCAACCAGGGTTTGGCACGTAAGCATATAACACACTTCACACCCCTGGAAGTATGTTTAAAATATTTCGAAAAGGAATCTAAAAAGCACTTAAGGAGGAAAATGATGAAATGATAATATGATATCCATGAGGGATAATATGGCCAGATGTTTGCCATATAGGGGTACACTTATCCCTTCCCCAACCTATGACTGGTGAAGTACCCGGAATTTAACCTGTCCCGTTTACAAAACAAAATCGTTACACTAAATCTTGCTTACCATCGCTTTTCTTCCTAGCATCCATTTTTTTTAAAAAAAATTTAACAACTCATCATTTTAAGAATTTTGTTAATTAATTTCATTTTCTTTTAATCTTTTATTCAAATTCATTTGTTTATTGGGTTTGTTTTTTTTTTCTTCTAAATTTTAATTAACTGTATTTATAATAATTGAGTTAGTCTAAAGAAAAAAAAAAAAATTATAAATAGTTAAAGTAAAATAAAATACAACAATAATGAGAATCTTATACTATCTTAATCTTAACTTACGGTATATAAAACAAACTTATTTTATGGGCCTAGTCGCTAGTTGTTGTTGTGCTCGTTGTTGTAGCTCTTGTTGTTGATGTTGTATTCGTTGTAATTCAAGTTGCTGTTGTGCATGTTGTTGTAGACCTTGTTGTTGTGGCTCATGCAGTTGATGTCGTATTCGTCGCAACTCATGTTGTTGTTGTGCATGTTGTTGTAATTTTAATGGCACACTTTTAATTTTATGTATGTCTATATTTTTGTTGTATGTAATTTTCTTTTGTGTTTTCTTTCAGTTTTCACAATTCATAAATGTTTTATTTTGAGTCTATGTTTAACTTATTTATGTTCATTTTTGATATTTAAGTTGTTTATGTGTCATTTTAAATTTGAGTTTTATTTTTACACCGTTTGTTACTTTTGATGATCTTTTTTTTTCTTTGTTTATTCTTTCTTTTAATAAGTTTTTTTTTTTGTTCCAAGTAGCAAACAATCGCTTTCAATTTCTCTTCTTTGTGGTTGTTGTTATTTTGTTCCTTTTATTTTTAAAACACTTTTTTTTTCCACCTTTCCATATTTGTTTATAAAATAATTTTTTTTTAAAAGGAATGCCTACAAAATTTTCACTGTTTATATTGACACTTGCAATTTAATTTTTATACACCGTGTTATTAGGAAATTATATTTTAAGATTTGCAATGATTTATTACAATTAATTTGTAAAAAAAAATCGTGTTGTAAACTTTTCGACTACGAACAGTAACAACCGCCTCCTGCATTTTGTTTTGTTTGTTCACATATTTATTATGTAGTTGTTTTAGTTGTTAGTTTTTTTACTAAAATTATACACTATCTTAGTTTTTATTTAATATATAAGTTATTTGTTTTGTGGTCTCATACATAATTTTTGTAATTTTGTATACTTTTATAATTCATTCAATTTGTATCAGTTTAGTATTTTTTTTGCATTTATAGAATTTAAATTGTTTACAAAAGCTGCAAATTTTTTTAATATTTCACTGCGACATTGATGAAAAACAAAAAAAAAACGGTGGTTTTAAGACCAATGTATTAACAATTTTGCTGGCCTTTCAACATTTTTTTCTTTTAAATTTACAATTTCTTTTTACTTATATCTTTGATTTATAAAATCTTATTTCAATTCGCAAAAGTTTTCTATCACGAATTACAAAATGACTAATTTTTAATTAACCAACTTTTTTTTTTTAAAAGAAAATAATATGATTTTTTCACTTTAATTTTTTTTTCCGTCAAGCGACTTAATACTTCCACTCTTATTTTTCAACTAACTTTTCTGCTTTTTTGATGATGCCTGTACAACTCATTAAAATTGTTATTTCGCAATAACACAAAAAAAAATTGTAACGGTTTCACATTCTTTACATTCTTGCATTCCATCATAATAATGTGTTTGTGTATAACAAGTTGATGGTAAAAAAAAATCTCTACACATGCTAGTTAGTTGTGTATGTTAAATACACGACGCAATTGGGAGAGTGTGTATGTGTGAGTAAGAAAGAGCAAGAATCATATATGCATGCGCACGACAATCGCGTTACATTTTTTCTTCTTTTCTCGAACATTCTTTTGGTTTCTTTTCCCTCTGTTGTAAAAAAAAATCCTAACAACGAGATAGAGAGTTGTTATTAATAAAAAAAAATGGAATTCGAAATATGTCAAGGGCAAATACACCGGTGCATGGTATGTAAACAAAATATGTTTGGCGCATATTTATAGTTACAGTACAGGTCGTACATATAAGGCGAGGTAAGACATTTTAAAACAAATCCGTAACAAACCTGCTTCAAATCAGTGTCTGTGATACGTGGTTTGAACAGGCAGGATTTGGACGCTATTAGGGACACAGGAAAAATGGGTCAGTAGAACACAGAATATGTGTATGTAAGTATATAGGAGTAAGTATACGTGTGGCACGACCCACGAAGCCGGGCATTACTAGATTAGACAAAATATTATGTGAGTATCCGTGTGGCACGACCCACGAAGCCGGGCAACATACAAAAATGAACGCTAAGCGTTCAGGCACGAATATCTGAGGCGTGATATTTGCCAATATACCTACCCTGCAGGTCTTCGATGTCGTACAACGCATTGCCTATCTTTTTCCTTATTCGGCATTTTACAAATTTAGGGTTAAATTTTGCATTTATTCCTTTTTTGAAATCACTTTGGGAGTGATTTCGGTGAAATACTTCCTGACCTTCAATGAAATTCACGGGTTTGGATCTCATATTATATGTTCGTGAGGCTTTCTCATGAGCATTATTAAGGTTTTGACTTATCTTTTCCCTTATATGTTGAAGTTTATCGGAATGTTTCACCACCGTATCATCAGACAGGATATTTAATTTTTCCAACAGTTGGTACGAGGAACCGTGTAGGAGCATATTTTGGCCAAAAATGGCAAAGTAGGGCGAACATTGGGTAGCTGTATGAAAATCACTACGTAGAATTGACAGTATTTTATGAATATCCCTGTCCCAGTTTGTGTGATCGGACTCGTCTTTGACAAAATAACGGATTTTGGAAATAATTTCCCTGTTTGCTCTCTCGGATGCGTTCGCTTGAGGTGAATAAAATCCGGTTGTTATGTGAGAAATACCGTAAACTTCAAAGAATTCTTTAAGTTCCTTAGACTTGAATTGTTTGGCATTGTCGCTATGGACATATTGCGGTACCCCATATGTACAGAAGATCTCCTTCTGAAAAAAATCAATAACGTTACTGGCTGTAGCCGATCTCATCGGTTTTAGGAATAAAAATTTACTAAAATGGTCAATGACTATAAACAATTGACAATTCCTGGACTTGGTGCATGGGTAAGGTCCCAAAAAATCGCAGTATAATCTTTGGAAAGGCCGGGTCGTTATAATTTGGTTTCCCATAGGTGGACGTAGGGTCTGATTTGACGGTTTCATCGTTTTGCATTCGTCGCAACTCTTGACATACATTTTGACGTCACGTGCCATCTGAGGCCAGAAATAATTTTGTCTAATGCGGTACAGTGTTTTATTATAACCTCCGTGGCAGCCTTCGCCATGAGCAGACTTTATAACGTCAGCAGTTAAGGTTTTGGGTAACCACAACCTCCAAAGATTTTCTTCGTTATCATCGCCGTTTCGAAATTTTACTCGTTTGTAAATATGGTCTTCTATGACAACTAAGTCGGGTAATCGGTCCTTATTTCTAATTATTTCCTCCCTTATTCTTTTATATTCTGGGTCATTAAATTCCGATGATTTCGGGTCTATTTCAGGAGCTGATTCACAAACTTGTATTTCGTCCACGTCAAATCGTGATAAGGTGTCTGGCACTACGTTCATTGAACCCTTACGATGTTCAATGGTGAAAACGAAATTTTGGAGTTTTAGACTCCACCGAGCTAATCTGCCATTTAAATCTTTCTGGCTCATAAGCCAACGTAAGCTCGAATGGTCTGTGATGATTTTAAATGGGAGTCCCTCCACATATTGTCTGAACCTCTTTACACAAATCACAGCCGCCAAACATTCTAACTCGGTCACAGTATAATTACGCTGTGCCTTGTTCAATTTCTGGGACACGAACGCAATTGGGTGTTCCCTACCGTCGTCGTCTAATTGGAATAAAACTCCGCCGACGCCAATTCGTGACGCATCGCACTGAATCGTAAACTCTTTAGAAAAATCTGGTTGGGCCAAGACGGGGGCACATGATAGAGCAGATTTTAAACTATTGAAGGAATTAATAGCTTCTGGACTCAGTCGAAACGGTTTTACGGATTTACGTAGGCAGTCGGTAAGTGGACCTGCTAGATCTGAGAAGTTCTTAATAAACGCACGATACCAATTTGCCATGCCTATGAAACGTCGAACTTGGCGAGGTGTTTTGGGTATAGGAAATTGGACCATCGAGGCCACTTTCTCTGGGTCGACTTTGAGAGTGCCGCCACCAATTCTATATCCGAGATATTTGATCTCGCGTTGGCAAAATTTGCTTTTTCCTACATTTATTGTGAGGCCGGCCGATTTTAAACACTGTGAAACTTCAAACAATATGCGCATGTGGCTATCAAAATCCTGACTACATATAAGGAGGTCGTCTAGGTATATGAAGACGTTGTCCCTTAACCTGGATGGAATGGTTTTATCCATCAGTCGACTCATCGTTTGTGGACCATTGCAAACACCGAATGGCATAACTCGGTACTGATAAAGTGCCCTACCAGGCACGGCAAACGCAGTCTTTTCTTTAGAACTCTCTGACAATTTAATTTGGAAGTACGCATCCTTTAAGTCTACCCCGCTAATAAAATGGGTGTATTTAAGACGGCTTAGTAGTCCGTTAATATGCGGGAGCGGATAGGAATCCTTTTTCGTCAGTTCATTAAGTTTGCGACAGTCTAGACATATTCTTATTTTGCCTGGTTTACGTACGGTGACTATAGGACTGCACCAGGGAGAGTTTGATTCCTCTATTACGCCTAATTCTAGTAGTCTATCGAGTTCTTCAAATACTTCAGCCTGCTTTGGAGGGGACAATGGGTAATGTTTTGCCTTTACCGGAGTTGCATCACCTGTGTTTATATCGTGTTCTAGCAGATGGGTGCAACCGAGTCCTAATTTTTCGTATGAGGGAAAGTTCATAATAACGTTTTCAAGTTTAAGCTTTTGCTCTGGAGTTAGATCATGGTAAAGTGCCTCAGTTTTGCTATTGTCTGCCTCTATGCACTCGATTTTGGGAAATATTTGTGGGGCGATAGCGTAAGCGCGCCAAAAATCGACTCCAAGATATCCTTCTTGAGATAGAGTCGGCACTATATAAAATACTATCGATTTTATAACTCCTTTAAAATTCACAGGGAGCGAACAATACCCTAAAACTTGATTTTTGGAACCGTTTGCGGTTGAAATACTGGATCTAACTGGTTTCACGTCGATGTTGTATTTTTTTACAAATTCTAAGCTTCCTTTCCCCAGAACTGTCACGTTTGCTCCAGAATCTAAGAGACAAGTTAGTTCACTGTCAAGGATTTGAATTTTTGCATAGGGCCTGCCATCATCAGAGTTTGTCAAATAAGTTGTTTCAAGGGTCTTTCTAAAAGTTTTCCTAAGAGTATAACGAGATCTGCATTTGATGATTTGCCGAGACACTTTTGTGTCAAATGGTTTACAAGAGTCAATGAGGCTTGGGGTCGGATAGACTCGAGATTGGGTTTGTAAGTCAGGGTTGTAAAAATCAATGTTATTCGTTGCTGGGTCAATTTGAGGTTGTGTTGGTAATTCAAAGTTGTGAAAGTCAGTGTTGTTTGTTGCTTGGTGTAATCGAAAATTAGATTGCACGTCAGGTTTAGGACCGGAGAGAAAATCCCCCTGTGAGGGTTTACTCTCAGGGTCAAAGCAAATTTCGGGATCTAACTCGTGGAACGAGCACTCCCGATCGCTTGCTCGCTCCGACGTCTGTTTCCCGGATGAGCATTGTTGCACTCCGGAGTCGTAATGCCTCTCTGTCCGCATTTAAAACAGAAGAGTGAGCGAGTGGTTTCTGGACAATAGATGTAGCTATGTCCTAATTTCAGACAGTTCCAACATTTAATTTTGGAATAGTCTCCCTTGACGTATTGCTTGTTAAGTCTTAACGTTTCTATTTGTGGATCGAATTCTTCGTCCACCTCATCACAACTTGTCGATTCACCTACTGATTCGATCTTAATCTCATCAACCTGTCGAGGTCGGTTAGTTGGGTACCTGAGCGCATTATTTGAAATGAGTGATCTTTCAGCTTCCCTAAGTAAGTCACGGTACGAATCTAAATCATCGGGTCTAGACACGAAGGTCATGTTTAAAAGTTCGGGCCTGATATTTTTCTTTATTATTTTGATTAAGGATTCGTCATCTAAGGGTCTCTCTAACTTTAGGTTCATTTTAACCAATGATGAATGAAAGTCATCGTAGCTTTCCTTCAGGTGTTGTTTCCTAGCGGAAATCTTCATTAAAATGTCGAAATCACTTTCTAGGGTGCCGAATTGTTTAATGATGGCTCTTTTTAAAAGCGGATAGGTTGCCCTAGAATTCTGTTTTATGTATGTCCAGAACCAGGTTTCAGCTTTTCCTTTAAGGAAAATATGAAAATTTGCCATTAGGTAATCTTCTGGGCACTGGCTGCGTTCGGTGAGTGTGTCAATTTTAAATAAAAAATCTGATACATCTTCATCTCCACTAAATGAGACATTCCAGTCTTTTAGTTTTATGAAGAAGGTAGCTGAAGAGGCGTTTGAATGAACATTTGACGCTTGGGAGTTTATACCAGGGGATTGTTGTGTACCTCGATTTTCACGTGACTGACCTAAGTTTCTCCTAATGTCTTCTATCTCTCTCCTAAAATCTTCTTGAGTGTTCCTCATGGCCTCCCTTACGTACGCTATCAAAGTGTCCATGGCATTGCTATTAGGTGAGGACGAGATCGGCTGTGGAGGTGGAAGACCAGTATTGTCTTGTGAAGCCATATTTAAGCTGGTATTTAAACCTTCTTGTGTCGTGTCTCGCAAGGACGTGTTAAAACGATCACTAGATTCTAGAGATCTCGGAACAGAGGAGGTCCTTATTGCCTTTGTACTGGTATCAGACTTTGGAGTCCCTAGACTAATAGTGCTACTCGACCTATTTCCTATCGAAGTTCGACCACGACCCGTAACTACTTTGATCGGTTTACTGTTCTGAGCTCCTGTGGAAATCCTACCTCTCCCACTAGAAGTTGCCAGATTTGGGTTGGTATTTCGTGTAACCGGTTTATTTTTATCGCTTTTATCTGTGCCTGATCGCGTGTTATATTTGTGCATAATGCACCAGTCAACTACAGAAAGAAAGCGGGGCTACTTACAACCAATAAATTTTCAAGCCAAAGAAAATGTTACAGACGGGGCAAATGTATACAGTATTTGGGTCACGTGTGGAGTGAAGCGAATGAGGAGAAAAGGAAAAAAAAAAATTTTCTTTTGGAAACAAAACGTTGTTAAAGCTGTACAGGTACGCGAAAGCAGAAAAGAATTTACTAGGCGTTTTTAATTTGATTAATCATAACCCGAGGTTTAGCGAGTTCAAAAAAATAAAAAAGGAAATGTTCAACTTTCAGGAAATAAGTATTAAATGTGAAAAAAGTGTTAAAAAAAATATGCTCGGAAGAATTTTTTTTTTTTTTGAAAAAGAAAAAAAAATAGGAGAAGTTTGGAAAATGTATTATATTTAAGGTTTTCCTTTTCCAAGTTTTTCCCCTTTTTTTTTTTTTTTTTTTTTTTTTTGAGAAATATTAATACTTTTTTCTTTTTATATATATATCGTATTTAAAATTCAATTATAAAGAAAAACAATTTCTTATTTCTATTTTAGCGTTTTTTGTATGTGTAAAGTTCATAAAATTTTGGATGCTAGGAAGAATTGGCAGTGGTACATGTTTCGATTGTTTTGTAAGGAAATAAATTCAAATTGTTCGTAATAAAAAAAAATTGAGAAATATGTGTACGAAGGCTATGATAAATATCATGTCTCTCCTTACTCTGTTGGCTAGTCAAATCTGTTTCTATGACAGGATAAGATGACTCAACAGTTATTTTCAAAATTTTATTTTTCTTCTGCAAGCATTAAAAAAAAACTATGTCGTGTTAATATATGATTTCAAACCTGGATTATCTAGCAACATGCCTACCATTTTTAAAAGAGATAGTCAGGCAAGGACTTAGATAATTCGGGTTTGTGCAACATTAGGTCCCATGAGCATAGCATTATTGCCGCAATACTACTGACCTCTACTTGGAATCAGTACCAGACTTGCAACAATCCTTATGATCAGGAACAAAATTTGGGTGAAAAAAAAAACAACGACAAGATTTGTAGTGCGTATCATAGTTTGCATAGCAGTTGAATCCAGTTTAGAAGATTCCAGACTTCAAGACTTATGCAACTGATAGCTAGTTAAATGCTTACACAAAAAAAATCCAAATCACGAATTAGTAAAAAAAATATAATCATTTCGTTTTCCTTAAAGTGCTTTTCCAAGGTTTTATTAAAAGAAAATTGTTTTCACCCTACGGGTGGTTTTTCGTTGGGCGCCATATATGTTACGGCGACCACGTTTAATCTTTTTCGATGGCCTGCTACGTTGGCCTTTTCGTTGGGCGCCATATATGTTACGCGCCGTTAAATTACTTTCAAATGAAATTTAAATAACGATCCAAATGACCGGTTAAGGGGGTATAAAAGCTGGCCCGCTAGCTCATTAAGCAAAATTTATTTCAACCAGGGTTTGGCACGTAAGCATATAACACACTTCACACCCCTGGAAGTATGTTTAAAATATTTCGAAAAGGAATCTAAAAAGCACTTAAGGAGGAAAATGATGAAATGATAATATGATATCCATGAGGGATAATATGGCCAGATGTTTGCCATATAGGGGTACACTTATCCCTTCCCCAACCTATGACTGGTGAAGTACCCGGAATTTAACCTGTCCCGTTTACAAAACAAAATCGTTACACTAAATCTTGCTTACCATCGCTTTTCTTCCTAGCATCCATTTTTTTTAAAAAAAATTTAACAACTCATCATTTTAAGAATTTTGTTAATTAATTTCATTTTCTTTTAATCTTTTATTCAAATTCATTTGTTTATTGGGTTTGTTTTTTTTTTCTTCTAAATTTTAATTAACTGTATTTATAATAATTGAGTTAGTCTAAAGAAAAAAAAAAAAATTATAAATAGTTAAAGTAAAATAAAATACAACAATAATGAGAATCTTATACTATCTTAATCTTAACTTACGGTATATAAAACAAACTTATTTTATGGGCCTAGTCGCTAGTTGTTGTTGTGCTCGTTGTTGTAGCTCTTGTTGTTGATGTTGTATTCGTTGTAATTCAAGTTGCTGTTGTGCATGTTGTTGTAGACCTTGTTGTTGTGGCTCATGCAGTTGATGTCGTATTCGTCGCAACTCATGTTGTTGTTGTGCATGTTGTTGTAATTTTAATGGCACACTTTTAATTTTATGTATGTCTATATTTTTGTTGTATGTAATTTTCTTTTGTGTTTTCTTTCAGTTTTCACAATTCATAAATGTTTTATTTTGAGTCTATGTTTAACTTATTTATGTTCATTTTTGATATTTAAGTTGTTTATGTGTCATTTTAAATTTGAGTTTTATTTTTACACCGTTTGTTACTTTTGATGATCTTTTTTTTTCTTTGTTTATTCTTTCTTTTAATAAGTTTTTTTTTTTGTTCCAAGTAGCAAACAATCGCTTTCAATTTCTCTTCTTTGTGGTTGTTGTTATTTTGTTCCTTTTATTTTTAAAACACTTTTTTTTTCCACCTTTCCATATTTGTTTATAAAATAATTTTTTTTTAAAAGGAATGCCTACAAAATTTTCACTGTTTATATTGACACTTGCAATTTAATTTTTATACACCGTGTTATTAGGAAATTATATTTTAAGATTTGCAATGATTTATTACAATTAATTTGTAAAAAAAAATCGTGTTGTAAACTTTTCGACTACGAACAGTAACAACCGCCTCCTGCATTTTGTTTTGTTTGTTCACATATTTATTATGTAGTTGTTTTAGTTGTTAGTTTTTTTACTAAAATTATACACTATCTTAGTTTTTATTTAATATATAAGTTATTTGTTTTGTGGTCTCATACATAATTTTTGTAATTTTGTATACTTTTATAATTCATTCAATTTGTATCAGTTTAGTATTTTTTTTGCATTTATAGAATTTAAATTGTTTACAAAAGCTGCAAATTTTTTTAATATTTCACTGCGACATTGATGAAAAACAAAAAAAAAACGGTGGTTTTAAGACCAATGTATTAACAATTTTGCTGGCCTTTCAACATTTTTTTCTTTTAAATTTACAATTTCTTTTTACTTATATCTTTGATTTATAAAATCTTATTTCAATTCGCAAAAGTTTTCTATCACGAATTACAAAATGACTAATTTTTAATTAACCAACTTTTTTTTTTTAAAAGAAAATAATATGATTTTTTCACTTTAATTTTTTTTTCCGTCAAGCGACTTAATACTTCCACTCTTATTTTTCAACTAACTTTTCTGCTTTTTTGATGATGCCTGTACAACTCATTAAAATTGTTATTTCGCAATAACACAAAAAAAAATTGTAACGGTTTCACATTCTTTACATTCTTGCATTCCATCATAATAATGTGTTTGTGTATAACAAGTTGATGGTAAAAAAAAATCTCTACACATGCTAGTTAGTTGTGTATGTTAAATACACGACGCAATTGGGAGAGTGTGTATGTGTGAGTAAGAAAGAGCAAGAATCATATATGCATGCGCACGACAATCGCGTTACATTTTTTCTTCTTTTCTCGAACATTCTTTTGGTTTCTTTTCCCTCTGTTGTAAAAAAAAATCCTAACAACGAGATAGAGAGTTGTTATTAATAAAAAAAAATGGAATTCGAAATATGTCAAGGGCAAATACACCGGTGCATGGTATGTAAACAAAATATGTTTGGCGCATATTTATAGTTACAGTACAGGTCGTACATATAAGGCGAGGTAAGACATTTTAAAACAAATCCGTAACAGCTATGAAATTGAAGATCAATGTGTGAATAACATGTATCTAAAAATGTATAAAAGTACGGATTCGATAAGGGATTACTCAATAATAAGTTAATCCTTGACGTGTACGGACGTATATTTGCAAGTGATAAAACAAAACAGACACAAATAAAAATATTCAGAAAAATATGGAGAGCTTCAGTTATAAAGAACTGGCCGAAGAGTATTTTAGAAATAAAAACCAGGAAGATGTTCTTAGTTACGTTAAAATAAAATTAAACTTAAATGCGTGTAGCACCGAAATACAAGAGCAATTATCTAATTTTGTAAAAGTACTAAAAAAACGCTACAAAGGAGTTAGCTACAGTAAACAAAAGTTTTATATAAAAAGTGAAAACTGGTTAGAAGGCCAACTTACTGTCGCTGCAGATTGCGTGCGATTGAAAAGGGCTCAAATATCTATCCAGCATATCATCACATAACCGCTGCTAAAATGGACTGTTTGCCATCAAAGGACACTATTACAATCACACCAATTTCGGCAGAGGTACAACTACAATCTCTACTTGATCACACAGCCAAACGCTTGCTACAATCAATACCAAGAAATGCATTAAAGAAATATGGAAACACAAAGCTAATTCTTTTTTGCAAATGGGGATGTGATGGTTCCTCGGGACAAAAACAATACAAACAGGTTGTATGTGAAAATATGTTCATGGTATCATTTGTACCATTGCATTTACATTGCTTGAGATACGACGTTCTACTTTTTTAAATTAGTAATTAACGGGTGGAGATTTTAATTTAAAATTTGACACAGTTGTGTAGAAACATATTCTTAATATGAATCCGGGTTAAACTGAAAACCTACAAAAATTGAGTTACGAGGTTACGTCAGAATACCCTCGATATATATGTGTACCTCAGGATTTAAAAATAGTTTTACGTAAAAATTAATTGTTCTTAGCTTTGAAATGGATGATCAGCAAATTGCGGATATACTCTGCTGGTTGCCGGTTTCGCAAGGTAGTTTTGAAAATAAAGTTTTATACTCTTTTTTTGAATATTTTGATCCCTAATTTTGGAAGCTGGTAACAGAACAAAGTAACATACATATATTCGGCACAAAAATGTGATTTGAAATCAATCAATACCCACGTTGCAAACATATGCCAATAGACGAGCAAATGATTCCATTTTCGGGGCGTTGCGAGTTCCGCCAATACATGCCAGCCAAGCTTAATCCACTAGGACTAAAAAACTTTGCTACACGAGACGGGCTGGTGTTAGATCTTGAGATCTACGTTGGAAAAATTATTTTTTTTAAGAGAAGTAACACTCAGGCAATTAATATGCCTATATATAATTGCGTTACTTTCTTTGGAAAGTAAAGGTGGTGAAAGTAGAAGAAAGCTTTATATCACAACTCTGCAATTGCGCATTTATGTTTGTTTTAGTGCAGCATTGCAGCGCCTCTGGTGGTGAGTAGGCGCATTATTTTTAAAGCTTGATTTTATAGCCTTTATATGGTGTTCACACATGCATTTTTATACTATGTTTCCACGGTACATGCTTCGCTCTCAATTCATGCTTCACACCCTAATTATGTGCGAAACAACTTGCTACACCATACAAAATTTTAAGAGCGAATCTAGTAGATTCAAATTGAATCTACTTGAGAAGCACGAATAATTGCACTCTTCTCTAATTTGTATCGCAAGTTTATCTGCACTAGCTGTAAAAATTTAATATTATTGTAAACAAAGCAAATTATTTTCTTATTGCTGGAAGTAAAGAAAGTTAATACGTACGAATGTATGTTTTTTTTTCAAATAAACAAACTAATTTCCACTCACTTTTGTTTGCCCATTAAAAAAAATTATTTTCCACAAATTGTAAATTCTGTTTTTAATTCTTCTGTTTGTTTATTAAAAACAACTGTCAAATCGAATCAAGTTTATTAGTCATGTAAACAGCATGATTCATAAACATGATTCAGAAGGCGAAGCAAGTGATTCAAGTCGTCGTGTTCTAATAATTTTTAAAATTAAAAATACAACCATGTGATAAGTAATAACTAAAATGGTATAAAGAATATTTTTAGGCTGAAAATTATAATATTACAACCAAATACAGTACACTAGGGAAAACGTCAACTAATTAAAACCTCGGGTGTTGACGTTTAAAGAAACAAATTGCTGTTACGAAGTTTTCTTTTAATTATAAAATAATATAATATGGGCCTTAAAGGCCCAACTATAATATGCATAAGCAAGATTAAGCAAATTGCAAAAGTTAACGAAAAGGCTGTCAAATGCATAACCAGTTCAGAGTTAACTTTTAGGTGGCTACAATGACTTTGAAACTTTTTGTCCACAGTTGCTCATTTATGTTTAAAAAAAATGTTTTTATTTTAACAAAAACCCATTAAATGACTATCTATATATATAAAAATGGTGTAAAAAATGTATAGTAATTCATCAAATGAGAACGGCTGGGCCGATTTCTATAAAACTTTTTGTCAGTTGTTCGTATTTTCGAGGAAAAGGTTCTTACGGAAGAAAATTTTGGAAAATCCCTCCGGAAAAGTCGGAAAATTGGAAAATCGAGTTTTTGACTTAATGACTTTCCAACTAAAAAAATAGAAATTTCTTAGTGTAAATCATGAAAAATGCGAAATGCGAAACGCGGAAAATTGGAAAATCTCTTCGCAAAAGTCGGAAAATGGGAAAAATTGGAAAATTGAATTTTTTGTACGAAATTTTGTGTGAAATTATTCCTGTTGTATTATATTATTACTCTAAAGTTTGTCTGAAGGCCTAAAATTGGGGCGAGGCAAAGTTCGCCGGGTCCGCTAGTATTTTATAAATATTATTATATTATTTTATAATTAAAAGAAAACTTCGTACCAGAAACGCATAATTTTTCCTTTTTTTAATTTATCGGCAAAAGTACTAAAATGTACAGCTGTGGCAGCACTACATTGTAAATAATAATAAACGTTTACATATGTTTTGTTAATTTTCGCATTGTGTTTGCAAAAATGGAGAAAAAACTTAAAAATTTAAATAATATAAAAATATTAAAGTTAGCGCTTGAAGGCCTGTGCACATTAAAAGAAATAAGTGAACTACACTGTAAATGAAGAAGACGCTCTTGTTCTGTCAGAGAAATAAACCGCGACAGAGATATTTTTGTTAAAATAAAAAGGGCCCTTTTTTTTATAAAGGCACCTATTTTTTCCACATTTTCTATTAAATTTAAAATAAATGTATTTTCTTCTTTCTCCATTTTGTTAAAAACACAAACAAACAACAAACAGCTGATTCCGTACAGAATATGCGATCAGTTTCGCTTTTTGCTTAAGCAAATGACAGTTGAAAAACTTAACGAAAAGTTTCGTTAAGTACATTACAGTTTGCCACATACAATTTATATGTATTCGCAGGGTTGCTTAAGCTAGCATATGCACATTATAGTTGGGCCTTTAAGGCCCAACTATAATATGCATAAGCAAGCTTAAGCAAATTGCAAAAGTTAACGAAAAGGCTGTCAAATGCATAACCAGTTCAGACTTAACTTTTAGGTGGCTACAATGACTTTGAAACTTTTTGTCCACAGTTGCTCATTTATGTTTAAAAAAAATGTTTTTATTTTAACAAAACGCCATTAAATGACTATATTTTATAAATATTATTATATTATTTTATAATTAAAAGAAAACTTCGTACCAGAAACGCATAATTTTTCCTTTTTTTTAATTTATCGGCAAAAGTACTAAAATGTACAGCTGTGGCAGCACTACATTGTAAATAATAATAAACGTTTACATGTTTTGTTAATTTTCGTATTGTGTTTGCAAAAATGGAGAAAAAACTTAAAAATTTAAATAATATAAAAATATTAAAGTTAGCGCTTGAAGGCCTGTGCACATTAAAAGAAATAAGTGAACTACACTGTAAAAGAAGAAGACGCTCTTGTTCTGCCAGAGAAATAAACTGCGACAGAAAGACATTTTTGTTAAAATAAAAAGGGTCTCTTTTATTGTAAAGGCACTTATTTTTTTTCCACATTTTCTATTAAATTTAAAATAAATATATTTTCTTCCATTTTGTTCAAAACACAAACAAACAACAACAAACAGCTGATTCCGTACAGAATGTGCGATCAGTTTCGCTTTTTGCTTAAGCAAATGACAGTTGAAAAACTTAACGAAAAGTTTCGTTAAGTACATTATAGTTTGCCACATATAATTTATATGTGTTCGCACGTTTGCTTAAGCTAGCATATGCATATTATAGTTGGGCCTTTATGCTCCAAAAGTGAGTATACACTTTTCTTCTCAGTTTGTTTTTTTTTTCAAAACCGTTAGATTTGCAGTTACTTTTTTTTTAATTTTATGCAAATTGACAAAGAAATTTTTTTTACCTATTTAATTGGTTATCGGTTTTTGTGGTGAAGGTTTTATTCAAGTTTTTTAAAGATGAGAACGGAAATCTCAATAGAAACAAGAAAAATTATTCTAGATTTAAGAAAAAAAGGGCAAATCATTCGGTGAAAAAAATTGTGGACAAATTAAAAAACTTTAAAAAAATTGACAATTTTAAGCGAACAGGTCGTCCAAAAATATTGAATGAAAGCGAGGAGAGAAAAGTTGCGGCCGTAGTAAAACGAAATTCCCATTCTAGCGCAGTACAAATTGCCAAGGACATCAGCACTGAGTCCGAAAAATCAGTTAGTAGTAGTACCATAAGACGCATATTGTATAAATACGGATTTTATGGCCGACGTCCATGAAAGAAACCTTTTATTTCAAAAGTTAATAAAAAGAAGCGAATGGATTATGCTAAAATGTACGGAAATAAGGATTTCAACTTTTGGAAAACAGTTCTATTTACTGACGAAAGCAAGTTTGAAATTTTCGGCGGTGAAAAACACAGGAAAATTTGTAGAAAAAAGAACAAGGAGTTAACAGAACAAAACATACAAATCACAGTTAAGCATGGCTGCGGGTTGGTAATGGTTTGGGGGTGTTTTACGGCGTCTGGTGTTGGGGAGTTTGACTTCATTGAAACGACAATGAATGCACAAGACTATGTACGCATTTTAGCAAAGCATGTTCCACCAAGCGTCGATAAATTGGGTTTGCCTGGGCATTGGATCTTTCAACAAGACAAGCATACATCCTGTTTGGCGAAACAGTCCACCACAGTCCCTAGATCTCAAACCAATCGAGAATATATGGGATTATTAGACCGCAAGATACGTACTAGAAACATTACTAATAAAGCTACCCTGAAAGAAGTGTTGACAGAAGAATGGGAAAAAATTCCAACCAAATATACCAGAAAGCTGATAGAGTATATGCCAAATAGAATAAAGTGCGTAAAAAAGGCCAAGGGTGGACAAACAAAATATTAATTTTCTAGTAGCAAACAATTTTCTTCGTTTCGTTGTAGTAAATATACTGGTGTATACTGACTTTTGAGGTGATATTTGCCGACATTTTTTGTATAAAGTACAAAAACAAGTATTGTTGTTAAAATAAATTATGTTTTATATTTAAATGTTAAAAAAAAAAAAAATTAATTTTTATGTTTTTGTAAAGAAAATTTATATACATGTTTTATTTTTATTATCTGTAGAAAACATAACCCGTCAATGGTGTTTACTCAGTTTTAACGCTTATAGTATGTTAAAACCTGAGGTATACATATGCACCACTTTTTTCTATTCCTTCTAATAAAAAATAAAATAACAAATAATTGCTTTATTTTTATCCCAGAAAGTACAAAAATTTAATGAAAACCTAAAAAAAATAATTGGTTCATGTTAAGGTCTCAAAAGGTTAGTGACATGTATATAACTGATAGTGTTGATGAACAGTTAACGGTTTTGAAAAGCAATTACATATTATAGTTGTAGTATTTGATTGTGCCTTTTTAAAAGACGAATGGTAGGGGAACACAATTTTGAGTGGATTAATGCTACTGAACCGATGGACATAACTGCCAGAATTGACGATTTATCGTCATTTTGACGATATTTTCTTTCAAAAATAGCAAAGTGACGATTTGACGATTTTTTCATTGAAAGTGGCGATTTTCTGAATTATTAAAATTTTCTATCATTTTTTTTTTTTGTTTTATTGAGGTTTTTGTTACCAAATTTTCTTTTTTGAGATAACTATTTTTTTCATTTAATATCATAAATATTAACTACTCTACTTAAATTACAACTACCACTACTTAACTTATCATTACCGATTTTGGTTAAATTAATTTAAAGCTAAATAAATTATTTACTTACCATTCTTCCGGGTCCCAATCCACGAACTTTAACTCTAATAGTTTTCCAACCCAATTCAACAGCTTTCTAAATGTAAGTTGAGTATTTATATTTACATAATTAAACACAGTAATAAAAATATACTTTGTTACAAAAACTTACACTTCCTACACTAATAGCAGTCGCCTGAGCTGCGATATTAGTACCTTTTCGAGTATTTTTGAAACCTTCAATACCACAGGATCGGATAAGACGAGGAACTCCTAATGTTAAACCATAATTATTATGTATTTGCTATAAAATATACAATCACTTACCTTTACTATCAGTAAATGATATAATGGTGTTATTAGGTGATACCCGTACATGAGCAACAGGAAGTTCATTGAATGGCAAACCATTGAACAGTTGTGTAAATGTACCGGCATCAGGGAAAAATTTTTCCTTTCTAAAAAAAGGAGATGCATAAGCTTTTAATAATTACTACATTTATTTATAGGTTTTACCTTCCCAATAAAGTATCAATGTCGATGGATTTTTCGCCTGCTGTACCTTCATCCTTAGCTGGCATTGAAGCTAACATCTCTTTACGGTCTTCCACTTTATTCAAAATTGCGCTGGTATGCAGGGCAGCGAAACGTTGACTTCCAGCAACATTCCGACCAGCTTGTAATATTATCGAAGATAATACAGTTTTCAGAGACATTTTCTTTCAGAATTTATTATAAACAGTAAAAATTAAATGTTAGAACATTCACACGATATCTACACCAATCAATTACATCACAGCAACAGCTGATTACATGGTGGTTCATATACATATTATGTTAGATATGTGGGCCAAGATAGCGTCGACAATAAATCAATAATTTTAGGAATTTTAAAAACCGGGAAAATAAAAAACCCGGGAAAGACAAATATCGGGCAAATAAAATACACAAATATTGTGCATTTTCAAGTAAGCTTCTGAAATATAATCTGAAGTGTCCCAGTAAAAAACGATACAGATTTTAAAAGTAGACACTTTAAGGGACAAAATAAGCGAACCGTGCAAAAAATCGTTGGAGCCGTTTCTCCACAAAATGAGTGCGTCGATATTGGTCAAAAAAAATCGTTGCTGATTTATTACAGGGAACTCTGATTAGTCCCAATCAAAAACGATACAGATTTTAAAAGTAGTGCATATGGTACAAATTGAAACACTTTCTTCTTTGAGTTGCAAATTTTTTTATAGATACCCCACTTGCATCCCATTAAGTGACCACAAAGCTCTTAAAGGAAATGGTCTACAGCATGAGTGCCCAAAAGTTGCTTATGTAAGAGCTAATATCAATACATTTAAATAAAAACTAATTTTTATTCAGTATTTTTTGTTGTAAAAGCCAATACAAACAAAGACACAACACACATTTTTAAACGGTATCATACGTTAAACAAAAACAAAATCTACATTGACGATCGCAGTCACCAATGTTTACCAGTAGAGCATACGAAAGTGTTGTTGCTTTGCGCTTCCGTGTATAGAGTGAAGTACGACTAAAAAATAAATAAGGCAAAGTTGTTTGTGTATTTCGTATTGCTAGTGCTGAGTGCTGTAATGAGTATACAAAACACACAACCTATAACCAGTGTTGCCACGAAAAAAAATTTTTTGTAACCAACATTTATGAAAAAAATAACCAAATTTAAAAAAAAATAACCAAATTTAAATGCATGTACTATTTATTTGTTTTTTGTAATTTTAACTATAATTTGTACTTTAAGGTAACAAAAAAAACATAAAACAATGTATTTTACAACACAACTCCTAATACTAAAAAATAATTTTTTTAAAAAACTAAGCGTCATATTTTGCAAAAAGTAATGCAAAGAAACATAAGCTAATGCTACAATTTGTAAAATTTAAAATTCCAATACTTTACATTAAGTTTGCAAGTTTAATTATTAATTTTAAATGTCTTAAACAAAAATAAAAAGTATATAATAAAAACAAAAAATTTTTCATTGGCAATAAAATAAGGAACTAGAAAGTTACTCTCTTAAATACTAAAAAACATGTAATTATATTACAATAAATATGGAGATCACTTTTACTTAAAATGTCACAGCTTGAGTTTTGAAATTTGTCTTTGGCAGACCAAACAAAATGGGCATTTTGTTGATTTTTGCACAATTCTTTTGCTTGCAATATATTACTAATTGTCTTAAAATCTAAATATTTTCAGTAAAAAAAATAACCAAAACAGAAAAAATCTACACATGTACACATTGAGAAAAAAAATAACCAATTTTGGTTAGAAATAACCAAAAACGGCAACGCTGCCTATAACTAAGGCCCAATAAAACAGTGCGTATTTAAGTGCCATTTATTTTTAAAGTGCATTTAAGTACAAAATTTTGTTTTTCACTGAAAACTTAAATGCTACTTAAATGGCCAACGACGTTCATTTAAGTGCAACTTAAGTTTTAAACATTGAACATATGGTTTTGACATTTGTTTTTGTTTTTTTTTCTTTTCAATCATGCTGCTGTATTTTTTAACAGCGTCCAACAAGAAGTCAAAAGTTGGGGCTTCTTTTATCCATATTTATGCCACCAAATTTAATATATTAAACACACAAAACAATAAAACACACAAAACAATACAACAAGTAAACACAAAAACCGAAACACAAAATTGTTGGCAAATTTTATTAAAAAAATCAGCTGTTTTCTGAAATATATCGATAATTTTGTTGACATTTCAAAGTGCTACCATATTTTTACCACAAAATCATAACAGCAATTAAGTATGACTGAAAAAATGAATCTGTATTTAAATGCAACTTAAGTTTTTATGAAAATTAACTAAAACTACACTTAAATACGCACTGTTTTATTGGGCCTAAGAGTTTTTACAAATACAAAAGAGCACCAAGAGTATAGGGTTTGGGCACAACTGCTATAAATAATAACACACATTTTTAGACTTGCCAGACGCACATTTTTTAGCTCCAAAATCATTCTTGTTACCATCACTTTTAAAAAAATAACCCCAAAAATCCCTTAAAAATGTGTTGTCATCCCCAACAAATCCCCGGATCCCCAAGATGAAATTTTTACCCTAAATCACGAAAAAAAATCCTCAGTTGGGGATAAATCCCCTAAACTGACAACGCTGTGAACGATATGAACTGAACAGCGTTGCCGTTTTGGTTATTTTTAACAAAAAATGGTTATTCTTTCCTTAATTTTGGTAACTTTATAGGGAATCAAAAATATAAATGTTTTTTTAATTTAATTAATGTTGTCTATTAAATTTGATAAATTTGCTTATTTTTTTTTTGCTTTTTAATATTATTTAAAAATAAACGTTGTTATAAACACGTTTTTTACGTAAAAATTTTTATGTAAAAATTTCTTTGAATTAGCATACACGAAAAAAACGCGCATTAAATTATTTTAAACAAATGCGAAATGGATAAGAAGTATTTTTATTTTTTCATGTTTGAATCTATTTAAATGCAATAATATTTTTTAACTTCGGTTTAGGTTTTTATTTATTTTGATAAATTTGCTTATTTTTTTTTTGTTTTTTAAAATTATTTAAAAATAAACGTTGTTATAAACACGTTTTTTACGTAAAAATTTTTATGTAAAAATTTCTTTGAATTGGCATACACGAAAAAACGCGCATTAAATTATTTTAAACAAATGCGAAATGGATAAGAAGTATTTTTATTTTTTCATGTTTGAATCTATTTAAATGCAATAATATTTTTTAACTTCGGTTTAGGTTTTTATTGAACAAGATGAAACCGAAGAATTATCATCTGAAAAATAAAAGGTCAAAAAACAAATTAAATAATTATAAAAAAATGTTGGTTATTTTTTTCTCATTTGGTAACTTTTTGGTTACAAAATTTGTTTGGTAGTGGTAACACCGCATCTGAACAAAAAGACATAATGAACTGAACTAAATGAACTGAACGATATGAACTGAATTAAATGAACTGAACGATATGAACTGAAATAAATGAACTGAACTAAATGAACTGAACAAAAAGAACGAACAACTGAACAAAAAGAACAACTGAAAGAAAAAGAACGAAAAGACTTAACGACATCACATCGTACATATAAGTGAATAGTTCAATTGAACTATGTCGTTCATGAATGACGATGTGACTTCGACAAGTGCACATGTCTAGCGGATGCTACGTTATTTTTTTCAGGTTAACAGATGATGACACTCTAATAATATTGTGTGGTCAAAAATGCTTTTGAGCAAATTATAAAATATGTATATTACTAACATTTTTCTGTGACTTTAAATAAATGCATTCTCTCAATTTTATTACTCTCTGGTACTCACTAATACACAACCAAACAATTTTTGAAGGCCCCAATCAAACAATGCCCGGTTATCACTCCTACCAGAATCCTTAGACTATGCCTGTCCAATTCCATCAGCGTTTCAGTCGCGTTTGCATTTAGTCTTGGCCATAAAGACCTGGACACTATACAATCCGACCTACTTTCCCAGGATTGGTCTGCACAGTCACGGAATCTTTCCTGAATCAGCCTGTAGAAGTGACAAATAGGTGGCTTGACCTCACTTTCTCTAGTATCATGGTCCAAACCAGAACCATGTCTAGCCAGCTCATCTGCCACCTCATTTCCCTGTATGTCACAGTGCCCTGGTACCCAACACAATCGCACTTGGTAGAGTACCATTAGCTCCTCTAGAGCTCTCCTACAGTCCTGCACTAGGTTGGAGTGTATTTGATTACTCTCCAGAGCCTTTAGTGCCGCCTGACTGTCCACATAAATAGTCACTGTAGACCCCCTCTCGACGTGTGCCTCTATCAGCTCCGTAGCTTTCCAGATCTCATAGATCTCCGCCTGGAACACGCTGCACTCGTTTGGGAGTCTATAAGAGCGCTTGATTCCATTTTCAACCAAATAAACCCAGACCCCTGTACCAGAGTCCATTTTGGATCCGTCGGTAAAAACTGCACACCCCTCAAACAGTTGATCGGATCCAACCCAGTCAACCCTACTGGGAAACTCTACCGAGGGTGATATACCGAAGTAATAGGTCGCGACCTTATAGTCAGAAATCCCAGATGGATTAATGTCCTGACCCATAAGGCCTGCCTTATACAATATCCTAGTGTGACCAACCCGCAGGGGTTTTACCAAAGAAGACTCTGATAGCCTGAGTAGATTCCTTGCTGCCACACTCTCCACATAATGCTCTATGGGTAGTAGGTTTAGGATTATATCCAAAGCCACCTGCGGGGTGCTGTCTAAGGCACCTGTGATACCTAGACAAGCACAACTTTGGGCTTTATTAAGTATAGTCCTATAACTACGTTTCCTAATTGCCTCCCACCACACTGTGCAACCATAGGTTATGATAGGTCTAACAACAGACGTGTAGATCCATTTAACCATGCCTGGTCGCAAGCCCCAATTTCTGCCTATTGAGTTCCTGCATGCATAGTAGGCATTGAGGCCCTTCCTTAATCTCTCCTACGTATTTAACTTCCAAGACAATTTCTTGTCAAGGAAGATGCTTAAATATTTGGCTCCTTCTGATAAATTCAGTTTCACACCATCCAGTTTCGGCAGTTTGAAGCTATCCACCTTATACTTTCTGGTGAATAACACTAATTCCGTCTTTGTTGGGTTTACACCTAGCCCGTTAGTTTTCGCCCAGAACGAGAGATCACCAAGCGAATCCTGCATGATATCACTGATAGTTGAAAGAAACTTTCCCCTAATCAGTATCACCACGTCATCCGCATAGGCGACTATCTTCCTACCCTTGCATTTGAAGGTTATAAGAATAGAGTTAACCGCCAGTACCCACAGAAAAGGAGAAAGAACTCCACCTTGTGGTGTACCCCTGGTAGCCCTTCTTCTTATCACTTCGTCCCCTAGGGTTGAGTTGATAATCGTGCTTTCCAGCATTACGATAATCCAACTCACCAGAAAGTCGTCGACCCCATGTTCTACTAACGAGTCCCTAATTGCCTTAGTTCTAATATTGTTAAAGGCGCCCTCGATATCCAGAAACGCAGCTAAATTATATTCCCTATGCTCCTGACTGTGCTCTATGCAACCAACCACCTCATGAAGCGCACTATCAACAGACTTACCCCTGAGATAGGCATGTTGAACGTTGCTAATGAGGTGAGTATCTATCTTGCTCCTTAGATGTAGATCTATCAGTCGTTCTAAAGTCTTCAGAAGAAAAGACGATAGGCTGATAGGTCTAAAATTCTTCGGTTTCGAGTGGCAGGCCCTACCGGCCTTGGGTATAAAGACAACCCTTACCTCCCTCCACCCATGTGGTAGATACCTATTACTGAGACAACTTTTGAAGATATCCTCTAAAAAAAATAGCGCTATATCCGGGATATTACATAGCATGGCTGGGAATACTCCATCCGGACCCGGTGATTTATACGGGTCGAAAGTTTTCACCGCCCAGGCTAGTTTATCCTTCGTGACTATTTCATCAACCTGTCCAGAGTCTTGACCTATACCCTCAAGCATATTGCCCCATTGGTCCTCAGCCTCCGTTCCTGTACCTTTGTAACCGGGAAAGTGTGCCTCAACAAGCAGTGAGAGAGTTTCCGAGCTGGATTCCGTCCATGAGTTGTCATCTTTTTGAATATATCCTATGTCGTTTGGGTCATTGGATAAGATTCGCCGAAACCTTGACATCTTATTGACGCCATCCACGGATTCACAATAATTCCTCCATGAAATCCGCTTTGCTCTTTTCAGGTCTCCCTTGTACTTATGGAAACACACCTTGTAGTTGTTCCAGTCTCCCTGAAGTCCAGTAAGCTTTGCCCTGTTAAACAATTTCCTAACCGTCTACCTCTGAACTTGAAGTTCCTTGGTCCACTATCTAGGACATGATGCTTCGTAGCTTTCTTTGAGTAAACGAGTTCACCGTATTTTCCAAATTGGATGGTAACGGACCACATGAAGTTGGCTGTTCCATCCCCAAGCAAACCCTATCATAAAAGGTTCCCCAATCCGTCAGCCTAGGGTTCCTAAAAGGTACCCCTGCCGGTGACCGGAAGTCCAGGGTGAATGTAATCCTGCTATGATCCGAAAAGGAGCAGACCGCGGATACCCACCAATCTCTAACGAATTTATCTTTCTGGTTCGTCAATGTCATGTCTATAACCGTCTGCCTATCCCTATTCCTGAACGTGGACATATTGCCCCTGTTACAAATAACCAGATCATTGACAGTTATAAAATCAAAAACGCACTCACCTCTTTTGTTTATGTCCGCACTACCCCATTGGCTGTGGTGAACATTTGCATCACAGCCCATGACCAGGATAGCACCTCTTTTTTTTGCTTGTGCCGTTAGCTACACCACCTCATTTCCAGGTGGTTCTGCTACTTCATACGGCATATACACCGAAGCCAGTGTCAGCGTCCGCTCACCCTTGGTTTCTCTATTAACTACAGTGATGTCACCACTCCTAAAAGAATGAGAAATTATTAGCTTTAGTTCTCTCTTTGCCAGGATACACGTTCTCACCTTGTCACCAGTGGACGGGACAAACAACGTGTACCCCGCTATCCCCAATCCACAAACCTTATTCTTATTTATCCAAGGTTCTTGGATTAGGACCACATCAGTTTTGGATTTGGTGATGAAGCTTACCAGCTCTGTCGAGGCCGCTTCACAATGATGCACGTTTATATGCACCACTAGCAGCCTCTTTGGTAGTGTCATGCTTTGAGTACCGAAACCTGACAGTGCCAAAGCCCCTTCACCTTATCCAGCCATTCTAGGGATTTACGATCCACTGCGAATCGAAAATCCCTCCCGTTATTGTTCTTACAGACCATCGAGGTTACAGTCTTCCAATGGTCTGTGGGATTTTCAAAGTTCTGTTTTTTCAATATTGCCAGTATGTTTTCCACCGGTCTTACGGGTGGGGGGACCCACACTGTCACTATTGTCCTAAGCGGTAACTCCGAATCACGCACCACTTCAAGTTTTAAGGCCGGATTAAGGTCGCCAAGTGTCCCAACTGCGGTTATTAAAAATTCAAATGAATTTTTGTTTCCGCAGTTTATTACTTTGACTCCCCTAGCCCAATTTGCACCTTTGAAGGATACGTCCTCGGAGCTACCATCGTAAAAGGTGATCTCATCAAAGAGTCTACCTTTAAGTAGCGAAAGTTTGCCGAACTATCAGTCAGAGGGTTGCAGGTTCGATTCCTGCCAAAGACTCTGGGTGTTTTCTGCAGATAAGCCAAAAAGCTTCGCAGTTTGTGTTTGTTAAAAAAAAAAAAAAAATTCCGATCAATAACAGCCGCCTGAAGGTATACATCCTGACTCAGGGACCTTTTCGCATTTTTTGTGGATGGGGTGGGTTGGTCATCACCGGATCTGGCTCTCTTAATGATCTCCTTTTGGGTGCCATTATAAGTGCCAGACGGGGTTACCACTGCCTTACCCGCCGCCCTCTTATTCGCAGATGTCCAAGCTAACGAGGGTTGAGATCCATCGGATCCATTTCCCTTAATGTTACGGGCCCCCTTAAGGGAATCAGTCAGAGGGCTCTTTGCCCCCTTCGCCCCTGACATCTTCATAGATGATTTCTTCGTACCATCCACATCTATTACCCTTATGGGTTTTATCCAGATCCACAGCCCCTCCCACTAGCCGCCCCCCAGGATAGGACTCTCCCAAGAGAACACCCACGGGGCCGTAAATTCTTTCAAATTTAGCGATGTCCTGCCTGTGTTTCTTGAGAAGGTACTTCTCCTTTGCGGTTAACGACCCAGGGTCTCTTTGTCCCATCTTTCTTAGAAAGGTTAGTGATTTCCTGGTGCCGTTTTTGGCCCTATCTCCTTCGTTCGGTTTTGTTGTGTCAACAACACGTGAAGTGGCATTAAGCGGCTCCTCCACGTCTACCTGCCTGACAAATTTGGCCTTACCATGTGGACCTCTCTCAAGTGACCCCCCTGGCTGCTCCTGTCCCCCGCGGCGGGAGGGGATGTCTCCCCATCTGATTTTGAGCAGAAATCATAGTGATTTATTTTGTTTTTAAAATTTTTATTCTCAATTTTGTTCCCACGAGTATGCTCGTAAAACCGGACCATCCGCGCAGTGACGGCGTACGCGGACTAGGCAACTACTTACAACAGTGCATTGCCCTGACACTGAGGGGAGCTGTTATCTGCTGGTTTATTTAAAAAACACTAACCAGCCATTCAGGTCCTCGGCACTGCTACCACTCACCTTGACCTTAAAAATGTAATTATATGTCTTAATATTCGACGCAACAGCTGAAGTATTCCACTATCGCCTCGATATCTTGACAAGATGAGTAACCTTTAGTTAATACACCCTCAAAGTCATGACTCCCCTGCGAAAGTGTCAACGCATTCACAATCACAGTGGAGCTTCAGACCACAGAGTGTATATAAGCCCTCGCATCGCGTCAAGATCGTTACCCAGGCGATGGTTTATCAGTGTTGCCAGTGACATTTCGAGAAAGATACATTTCAGTTTCCAAAAAGATACATTTTTTCCCGATAAGTTTAAAAATAAGCTAAAATATGCTAAAAAAAAAACTTCTTTTAAAATGCCAAAAAAATGTGCTAAATTTTTTAGGGCCATTATTACAACTTGCCTTTAATGTTCTTAATAATAAAAGGTAACTTTAAAGTTCCCTTTTATTATTAAGAACATTAAAGGTAGAATTAGCCGAACGTCCACGTATCCGTACTGTAACGTACCGTACTGTAAGCACGTTTGTGTACTTATAGAAAATTTAAAAACGTGCCATACCTCAAACAAAAAAGTAAAAAACACATAGTACAACAATATTGTGTTTGTGTTTAATTGTTTGTTTACTACTTCAGTTTATAATATATATTTTAAAACTCAGCTATTCTTAATTATAATGGATTCGGAGGATTTCTTTACTTATTTAATGGTTTTAAAATTACTAAATATTTTCAAGAAAAAAAAAAACAAAACATACAATAAATAAACAGTCAGCTGTTCGAAACAGTGATGGACATTGCAAAGTTTCTTTTCGTATATACTTGCTTGAAAAAGTACCAAAAGCCATTTTAAAGTTATTTTAATAGGAGCAGAATTGTGTGTGTGTGCATTTACATACTTAATCTAGCACTTTGATAGTTATGTATATTATCAATGTAATATATTTTACTATAATTTATTTCAATATTTATTGAATTTGCAATATTTATAATACATAGTTATGCGTATAGACTCGTATGCATTTGTTTTGTTATATTTAAATTGTATGTGATTTTTTTTTATTTTATACATATGTATAAACATATTCATATATGTATGCAGATATGTATTATATTAAATCGTGTTGCTCAATTTCAACAAACATTATTAAAAAAAGTACCAAAAAATAGGGCGAATTTACTCCAATACAATTTAGCATGTAAACAGTCCATCACTGCTATACAAATGTCACGTAAGAACGTTAGGAAATTCTATTTTATACAGGTTGAGACGTTCCGTCGACGTGATATTAATATTCGGTAAGCATTTGCATTGATTTCAAATAACAAAACGGGATCAGCTGTTTCGTTACAGTACAGTACGGGACGTAGACGTTCGGCTAATTCTACCTTAAAGGCAAGTTGTAATAATGGCCCTAAGCCGCTTAACTTTGTAAGATCTGTTCACACTGAATAGAATGTAAATTTTGTATCGATCTGGTAATATAATGCAAATTAACTGTCAAATTAAATCACAGGGCAACAACTAAAAACGCATTTAAACATCGTTGTTTGATAGAATTTTGGTTTCACGTGTTTTTTTTTACTGGTGCAGTTTGCGTTTTAAATTATAATAATAAGAAGGAATAAAAATGGCTTTGAAACGACTTAAAAGTAAGTTAAATAGTAATTATGCTTTATTATAAAGCATTCTAGATTCATTATGAATTTAAACTATTTCAGCTAAAAAATCAAAACGGATGACGGGAAAACTTAAGCACAAAATTGAAAAAAAAGTTAGAGATCACAATAGGAAAATAAAACGTGAAGCGAAAAAGAATCCCAAGAAGGGAAGTAAAAAACAGAAATTGATACAGATTCCTAATATCTGTCCGTTCAAAGAAGATATTTTAAAAGAAGTCGAAGAAGTCAAAAAGCGTAAGGAAGAGGAGCGTCTAAAGAGGCGTGAAGCTTTTAAATTGGAAAAGGATCAAAATAGATTCAAAACTCTTGAGGCATTGGTAGATGATGCTGATGTGCGTGGAACAGTGCATACAATAATGCACGAAAATGACACTGGAAATAATCAGGTATATTGATCTACTAAAATTGAGTTGCTAATATAAATTCTGCATAATTAATTTTACTAAAGTTTATTTTTATTTCGTTTTCATTTGTAATTAGAGACAATACAAAGAATCGGGATCTAAGGAGCAATCACTAAAACAATATTTTAAAGAGTTTAAAAAGGTGTTGGAAAACGCCGATGTTGTTTTGGAGGTCGTAGATGCTCGCGATCCTTTAGGAACACGCTGTACAGAAGTTGAACGCGCTGTTCGCTCAGCTCATGGCAACAAACGCCTCGTTTTGATATTGAACAAAGCTGATTTGGTCCCTAAGGAAAACTTAAATGCGTGGTTAAAATATTTCAGACGTCTTGGTCCAGTAACGGCATTCAAAGCCTCCACTCAAGACCAAAACTCAAAATTGGGCAGACGCAAATTTAATCAAATGAACTCTGAAAAAGCTATGCAGGGTTCTATGTGTGTGGGAGCTGAGTTGTTGATGTCCATGTTGGGCAATTATTGTCGTAATAAAGGCATTAAAACATCAATACGCGTAGGTGTTGTCGGAATACCAAATGTCGGAAAGAGTTCTATTATTAATTCGCTGACTCGTGGCAAAACTTGTTCAGTTGGATGTACTCCCGGTGTTACTAGGTAAGAACTGTTTTATAAGTACTAATTTAGGTCATAATTTCGTTTTGTTTTGAATAAGGCTGAATATTGGTTTTGGTTCATTTTCCGCCTGAAAAACCTGATTTTGGCCAGACTCAATAATAAATTAATATAATTTGTATAATTTTTATATTTATATAATTTGTTTGTATGGAATTTTTCGTTAGTTTGTACAGTGGCGCAAAAGTAAACTTCCGATGTTTTTTTGGTGTAATTAAAAAAAAAATTAAAAACTTTGATTCTTCTTGTGGATTATTTTTATTTGGTATTTTAATTTTTTTTACATCACGTCGAGAATATGATGTCATGTAAATGGCCACCGCCACAGTTGATTGTCATTTGAGCCCTTTTTATGGCATTTTCCATCACTTTGGCCAAAACTTCCGGCGATAGGTCCTCACATTCTTGACGGATATTGTCTTTAAGAGCTGCAAGAGTCTGAGGCTTGTTGACATAAACCTGCGACTTCAAAAAGCCCCACAAAAAGATGTCTGGAGCGGTCAAATCAGGCGATCTTGCTGGCCAGTGCAAATCGCCAAAACGAGATTAGGCGCCCGGGAAATTCATCCTTCAGCATATCGGTTGTGGCACGTGCAATGTATGCCGTTGCACCGTCCTGTTGGAACCACATGTTTTCCAATCCCAATTCATCAAGTTGCGGCAAAAAGAACTCGTTGATCATTGCTCTGTAGCGCTCACCATTCACAGTAACCGTTTGGCCCGCGACGTCTTCGAAGAAAAAAGGTCCGATGATTCCTCCAGCGAAAACAGCACACCATGCAGTGACTTTGAGCGGGTGTAATGGCTCTTCGTGGGTTACACGCAGTGCCCCAGAAGTGTAAATTTTGCTTATTTACGTACCCGCTAAGATGGAAATGGGCCTCATCACTCATGATTATTTTTGATGAAAAATCATCTTTCTCTTGGTGGTGATTAAGGATGGCTTGAGCGTATGTTAGACGCGATTGGCAGTCACCAGCTGACAGCTGATGCACCGTCTGGACTTTGTACGAAAACATCTTCAAATCTTGTACCAAAATTCGCTGTAAAGACCGTCGACTGATAACCATTTGCGTGGCACGTCGTCTGGTCGATGTCGACGTCGCTTCCATGACATCCTCGGCTACAGCAGCAATATTCTCTGCAGAACGGCTACTCCGGGGTCTGCCACGCCTGGCAGCATCTCGTGTTGTGCCAGTCTCTTCGAGGCGAGCGGCTGAACGTCGTAGTGTTTCACCAGTAGGCGTTGGATGGCCAAGAAATCTGCGACGAAATTCACGTTGTGCCAAAGTTACCGACTGATTATTGGTCAAATAAATAAGTCAGCAATATTCCGCGTTCTGGAGCAGTGTAGCGTAACATTGTTTATTAAGTGTATTTCGCATGTGTTTACTACACAAATGTCAAAACAGAACTGACATTAGGGGCCAATCGCAAAATTTATAGCATTTTCTGATAGGAGGATTACTTTTGCGCCACCTTGTATAAAGATATTGTGCTACTAAAGAGAATCTTAATCTGTTCCTATTTTATATGTATACTAATATGTAGACTTGTTAAATTTTTCGATTTTGTTTTTCAGAGCAATGCAGGAAGTAGAATTAGACTCGAAGATAAAACTTATTGACTGCCCTGGTATTGTATTCACAAGTTCCGGAAATAATGACAATATGCCAGCTGTTTTAAAGAATGCGCAACGTGTAGGAGATGTAAAAGATCCTTTCACTGTTGCTGAAAGTGTTTTGAAGAGGGCTAGCAAAGAATATTTCTGCAAATTATATGACATTACTGAGTATGATACATTTGAGGAATTCTTTGCTAAGAAGGCTGCAAGAATGGGTAATTCAACTCACAGAATTATTCATTACCTAATAATGAACTAACGATTTTAAATTTCTTTTAGGAAAATTCCTAAAGAAAGGGGTTCCTGATGTGGTTGCCGCTGCACGTAGCGTACTGAATGATTGGAATACAGGAAAAATTAAATATTGCACTCATCCACCAGAAGTTATAGAAAATAATGATGTTCATGTGAGTGCTTCCATTGTTCATGCAGAGGCTCGCGAATTCGATGTTGATAATTTCGAAGCAATGGAAACTGACATTTTAAATAATTTTAACGTTAAAAAAGATGAAGTAATGGAAATTACTACTACCGGGCCCGTTGAATATAAAGCGCCGAATGAGAATGACGATGTGGACGAAGAGGGCAACACCATAATTGATGAAAGTGAAGTACATAGTAAGGGAAAAAAGCGTAAACTGGATGATGACGGTAATAGAAAACCTAAAACAGATCCCACTATGGAATTAGAAGGTATGCTCTTAAATTAAATATAATTTAGGGATATTAAATTAACACATCTATTTTTGTGTTTTTTTGTTATAGGTAATCAAACACTCAACAGAAATATTAAGGAACAGTTAAAGAAAAAGAAGAAACAGAATGCACGTAATGAAAAGAAAGTTGCTAAAATTGCTGATGTTCTGGACAATTTCAGCCTAAGTACAACAAATGATGATAAGAATGATAAATACGACTTTGATGAGGACTATGTAATTGAATAATTTATACCTACACATAATATTATGTATTTTAATTTCTAGTTAAATAACATGTATAACAAGTTATATTAATAGTTGGTATTTAAATCTTTACATACAAAATACATTTATCAGTTTTTACATCATCGTTTACTAAAGACGGAAATTTATTAATCCTTACCAAAAATGAAGCCCAACAAGTTTCTAAAACCTACAAATTTTTTCAAATTGAGACACTAAAAAATTCCGTAATTATGTCGAGAACTGTGACATATATATGTATGTACCGCAGCACTTCATGATTCTATACCATGCATACAAATTGGAGTTAATACTGCAATCATTCTTACCCTACCAACAAAAAATGTCCATTAATCAAACAACGTCAAGAAATACGGAAAATAAAAACCCTAAACACTTGCCCATACAATGACGCATCTGAACAAACAACAAATTCATAATCATATGACATTCCTATAAAAAGCTGTTGAAAAAAGAAAACATAAATTAAAAACAATAAACTCCAAATTTCCCGTTAATTTAAATTTATCGACAGAATCCAATTCTACAATTAGAAATATTACACACAAGATACTATTCAAAAGAGAACAAAAACATCGCAAGACAGGCTGTTTTCATAAACGCAGTATTTAATGCAACATTTCATTGCATAGAGTTTATAATAGCATTTAGAAATATACAGGGGTGTCATAGAAACCAATATTGTCAGAATTGGTTTTAAAACCGACAATTGGTTTTAAAACCTATGGCTTTGGTGCCATAGTATCAATAAATATCGCGACCGAAATGCTGATGGAGTTGGACAGGCATAGTCTAATGATTCTAGTAGGAGTGATAACCGGGCACTGTTTGATTGGGGCCTTCAGAGGCAAATGGGATAATGACACACAGGTTTTCTGTACAGTGTGTGGGGATATAGAGGAGATATAGAGCACATCATGTGCCATTGTCCTAGGTTGCAGAGTCGTAGACTTAAGTGGCTAGGAAATAGATTCCTGGACGAACTCAGTGATGTTGCTGGCTGCAAACCGAGTAACATCCTGGGTTTCATTAGGAAACATATGTAAATTCAACCAACAACCCAGGTTCGAATCCTAAGCCAAGAAAAATTATCAATAAATTTTAATAATAATTTTCATGTAACAATTCCTACCTTCAGTAAAAATACTTTAATGTAAATTAAATTTAATGAACTCGAGCCTAAATAAAGAAATATCAAAGATGAAAAATCTTAATTCTTCTGAAAGATCATTTACATCATCCAAGTCAAAATCTTTATCTACTCACAATTCATGTAATCCATGTAAAATCAGTAGTAGGAGACTGGAAATATATATTTTAGCAAACACTATGGCTATTAAACTTCTACAATGAAATATAAATGGATTCTACAATAATCTACACTACAAATATTAATACAAAAAAATTCACCTGATATCACAGCCCTTCAGGAAACTCACCACATAGTTTCATCATCAAACTATACCTCTAATAATAATGGTGGTATAGCCATATTCTTTAAAAATAACTTAAACTACACATTTTATTCTCTCGGAAATGTTTATACTTCTACATATTTGTTGGATTTAACTTCGTTTGTATCTAGTAGCTTATTTTGGCTTTTTCTAATGTTTCATTAATCAAATTTCATTGTTTTTTAAATATTTACTGCCTTATTTATAAAAAATTAAAGTAGACTTCAAATGTACTTTAAGAAAATTTTGTATGAAAATTTTGTCTAAAAGCACGCTTCAAGCCTACTTTATTTTTTATAAATATGTATGTACATTAATATTTTACAAATGTTTTAGTTTTTTTATTTCATGTAAATAATCTATCTGGCTCAAGAGATATAGGCTAAAAAAGGTCACAGGCAAAGGGTAGCCAAAAAAGTTGCTACATTTGTACCAGGGTGTGTGTTTTATGGTTAAAGTTTAACTTCTTTCTTAATTTATCATTTAAAATTTCCCAATTTTGTTATATACATTATTATGTCACATGAATTCATAAAATATTAAACTCTTCATTTATTATGAGACACCCTTAGAAGCCTTAGAAGATTTCATCAAAATATTCCCATATAATCAATTGCTGGGGGGGTTACTGCGTATTTCGATTCGAAAGCAAAAGCTTTCGAAATACAATGTAAAAAGTATACAAATTCGAATGATTTTCTTTTCGAATCGAAATACGCAGTAACCCCCCTGGTTATAAACGTATTACCAAAATTCATTGTTCATCTCACACAATTTCCTTTAAGCAACATTTCGTTTGGTATTTTCATTCCCCATTATAAAGAACAATCAAATTAGTTATTTCCACAAATAATTTTGTTGAATACTCAAAAATTAGCTAATTTTATTCATTCAAAATAAACTGATGTCCCTATTGCGGTTCACAACTTTTTTAATAATTTGGTCGTCTTTCATAAATCGGTATTGCCATTCACAACTTAAATGTAGTAGAGTTAATGTAGAGTTAAAGTCGGGTTGACTGACAGACGACCAAACTTAGTTGAGTTGAGAACGGCAATAGGGGCATGAAGTTTTCTCATATGTTGTCACTCGTACTGTTATATTAGGAGATTTCTGCCCCTATTGCGGTTCACAACTTTTTTAAAAATTTGGTCGTCTTTCATAAATCGGTATTGCCATTCACAACTTTTATGTAGTAGAGTTAATGTAGAGTTAAAGTCGGGTTGACTGACAGACGACCAAACTTAGTTGAGTTGAGAACGGCAATAGGGGCATTTAATTCTTATTCTTTATTATGGGGATTCCCTAACACTGACCAAAGACGCTTATTTTAATAAAATTTTCTTACCTATTCTAAGATGATATATTAGAATATCAAGATCCATTTTCACACATAACGATCTGCCACTCTTCTCGGCGGACTTATCCCCTCACATGCTATGGAAAGTAGATTCTCATCTACATGGCAGCGATCACTATTATCTTCAGATTACCTACAAACAACCCTGTTTTCTTCATTGCAAATATGTCGTCCCCTCAATATAACAATAGCGTATGCGCATCATTGATTTTATGTCTGGTCAAAATTTCGTTAAATTCTACTTCGAAAAAGTGGGTCAATATGTCGTTGGAAAAAATAGTGTATAATTTCTTGTTCAAAAATTTCCTTCAATTAGTGTGTAAGCTCAAATGCGCTATTTTACTTGAAATTCCCACTCTAAAGTTGTTAAAAGAATAATAGTGTATACGCATTATACGTACGGTGACCATCCGTCCTGTATTTTACAGTACAGTCCTGTTTTTTAACATGCTGTCCCTTGAGATTTTTTTGTAAATACAGGACAGTACAATGCCCCTTATTTCCTAATTTGATATGCAAATGTCCTCTTTTTAGCATATACATTGCACGAACATTAATACAAAATTATCATAAAAATCCAACTGTATACTTTCCCTACATTTCCAAAAGTTAAAATAGCATTCATTTTATTAGAGATATGGCTCCAACAAAAATAAAATGTAATTTCAATGATAGCGTTTTGTGGAGACAGCACAAATTGTAATTTTGGTGGTACAGCCAGAAAAGGTCAGAATAATATCTTTCACAAAATGCAAAACTTCATTGGCCAAAAGCTGATAGGTGTAAATTGCGCTGCACATATTTTGAACAACTGCATACAAACTGCAGCAGAATGCTTACCTATTGATATTGAAGTTATTATTGTCAAAATTTATTCTTTTTTTATATTTATACAGTTAGAATTGAAAATTTCAAAGAAATATGTGAAGATATTGAAATAGAATATAAAAAGTTACTAGGACATAGCAAAACTCGTTGGTTAACTTTAATGACTGCTTTGGAAAGAATCATAAAACTATTTGAAGCTTTAAAATTATATTTTATGTCTCATTTGTCCGACAATATTACGAAATTTTTTTATGAATCCTTGTGCTGAATTATGGTTATCTTTTGCATATAGACAAGCTTCAACATTTCATAAAGCTATTATTAAAGTAGAATCACAAAATATTTCAATGCCTGGGGCTTCAATTATTTTAAAAGATTTAAAATTTAAATTGGTCGAACGGAAAAAGGAACTGTTTTTACCCCTTACTGTCAAAAATATTATTCTCGAATTACAGAAAAGTAATGATTTTGATGAAACAATAACTAAAGAACATATAACAAGTTTTTACCAAACATGCATTGATTACCTAAATCAGTGGGATAAAGCTTTTAGAGATGTAGAAATTTTAGACTGGATATTGTTACGAAATATGTTATCTTGGGACAAGATTGAAAAAACTTTATCCTATCTAAATGAATTAAGAAATGATTTAAAAATAAATAATGAAGATTTATTTGATGAAGTGAGCTGCGTGAAAAATTTTGCAAATAATGAAAAAATAGAAGACTGGAGGGTAAAAAATATATCAGTAGATGAAAGATGGATTGAAATTTTTAATCACTTTAAGACAAATGTGATTGCATATAAAAATATATTGATATTTGTTAAATTTTGTCTATGTCTACCAGCTTCAAATGCTGCTACCGAGAGAGTGTTTTCAATAATGAACAATATTTGGACCACCGAAAAATCGCAATTAAAAGTAAATACTTTAAGATCACTATTAATTACAAAATGCAATTTTAAAATGAATTGCTCAAAATTTAAAGGATTTTTAATTAACAATCCAGATGTTTTAAAAAAAATCCATTCTGTGGAACAATATCAAACTTCATAACTAAATTTATCATTTATGTAGTTTTTTTCTATTTTTTTTGTTAGCCTTAATCAAGAAGACTGTTTATAAAACCAAATTTATTTTTTTAAATTATAATATTATAAAAACTTTTTTTTTTTAACTTTTTATTCTAATCAAGAAGAATTGTTTTTGTTGTTACTTAATTTTATTACAATAATAATAAATATATTATATGATTATTTTTTCTGTTTTTCTTTTCACTTTTAACATTATTTTGTATATGTCCTGTATTTTCCTTTCCCAAAAATGGTCACTCCATTTTAGCCTGTAGAAAAAAATACAATTTATGAAAACGTTAACTCTTATTATAATAATTATACTAATATAATTATAATAATATACACTATTGTTTGAGAAATACTTTCATTCCGACCATTTCTATCTCCAAAATTTGTGCAAAAAGAATGTAATTCCTCGTGGCTTGCAGTATTTTTTTTAACTTACAAGGTGGAAAGAAGCGAAATTGTTTAGATGAGCCTGATGTAGCAGAGGAAGAGAAAGAAGACGAATGAATTTCTAAGTATTTTTGATTTACGCAATGTTTATAATAACCCAAATTGGAAAGTAATGAGTATGTGCCACTTTATTTTTTTCTTGGACCAGCACTCAGCATTTATGCAATGCATTGTGTTGGAACTAGGAAAATAGGTTATGAGAGGGAGGATAGAGGGAGTAGTGTTTGTGAACATTTGACTTGAATTTCCCTATATTGAAAGTGACAGGGAATAATTCTGCTGTGAGTTTGTTCCATATACGGACAGTACGGCTGAGAACGAATTTTCTTTGTAGTGTGTTGTGCGATCCACTGTCCAGTCGACCACAAATGGATGGCCCTGACCGAAGAACGTAAAAAACTGCGTATTTCAGGAACAAGTTCCCTGATTTGGCAAATTGGATCTGGCAAGCCTAGTCTTAAAGGATGCGTAGAATAAAAAAATTGCTTAATTTAAAGACAAGAAACGGTATTATGTATTCGATGAAAAATCCAATATGAAGAATTTTTATTTACGCGATATTGAGGTTTTAATAGACATCCGATCTGACAAAAACTTTAAACTCTATTTTCTCAAAACCCCCAAAAAATTATACGCTATTGTTATATTGCGGGGACAATATATTGTATACAATACAAATTAAATGGACACGTATTTTTATTAAAAAAATGGGTTTAATTGGGTAATTTTTGACCCCACTTTTTAACCCTTTAATGGGAGATTGGACAGCGAAAAAAATCGTGCCCAATTAATTTTTATTCTCGGGACACTTCCTTGTTAGACGTGTACCTACCTTTAATAATTGTTATTAAGTAGATCTTTTCCGCACTTGGCTTAGTACTATTCCCCTTCCAGCCGTATAAAGATGCCAATTCATCAGAAGACACTTTTCGAACAGCGGCTCTTATAAATTGTGCTGGTCCTTCACCTCCTGTTTTTGCAATGAACTGTTTCTGAAAATTTGTTTTCCCAATTAAAAATGATTTTTATGCAATGTTTTATAATTTTATGCAATTATATATCGTTAAATATCGTAATATATGAAAGTGAGTTTATTTTTATATGATTTATTCCTGTCTGTCGACGTGTAAAGACGTATTTATTCTCGTGAGCTCTGTTAACATCGCCTTTTTTCGCAATTAATAACAAAATTAATAACAAAAATTACGAAAGTTAAAACAAGATTTAAAAATAAACAAATTGCACAAAATATCGAACAAAAAGAACAATAAGATAATTTAAATGAAACAAAACAAAACATTAACAACAATAAAATTGCAAAATTAAAACAATACATACATATAATAAATCTAAGAGTAAAAACCAAAAAAATCTATTTTTTGTTTTCTCTTACAATAACCCAAAGTACAATAAACTCTAAAGTGTTAAAAACAGAATATAAATACAACAACAATCATAAACAATCAATAATAATAATACGAGAGAATTACAAGAGATAATAAAAATAAATATAAAACATTGTTTGTACTTAATATACATAATTATGTCAACACGTAGAACAAAGAAAACAACAACAGAAATCTCTCAAAGCTTGTTGTCTGCCGACAGAGCTAAGAGAACAGCAGATAAAGCTGAGCTTAGTCCGTTATCTGATAATGCTCCTGCAGTGGCAGATCTTATTTTTTCAAGTGCAAATGACTCTTGCTCACGCAGTCGTTTGTGGAATTGGCTGGATGCAAAATTTACTAAACAAGACAGTTATATGAAAGAGCAAGCTGAAATAATAAAAGATATGATCGCAGAAAGTAAGAGAGTTTTAATAATTGAAATTGAACAAAAATTTAAAGTCTTAAAATGTGAGATTATAAATGAAGTGAAAGGCGAATTAAAAGAATTAAATGATAGAATAAATAAGTTAGAGACGGTCAATATGGAAATTGATCAATTAAAATCTGACGTTGAAAATTTAAAAATTAAATGTTTAAATCATGAAAATTCTATGGTGGCGTCTGAAGTACGCATAACTGGCATACCTTTTTATAACAATGAAGACTTAAATAAAATTTATGAAAATATATGCAACTCTCTAAACACTACTATGCCTGTGATTAAATCTATTTTTCGTGTAAAACACTACAACAACCAAGGAAGAGTTATTGATCCACCCATTGTTATAAAATTTAACACGCCGTATGAGAAAAACTATTTTCTGAGAACTGTTGCAGCTCATCGTCGTAAATTTAAATCGCCGCTACGATTGTCCGATGCCGGTTTCCAAAGTGATAAGAGTTTTTACATCAATGAAAACCTTACCCCGCACAATTATGGTATATTTAAAACAGCGATTGGACTAAAAAAGGATAAGCTATTGAAATCAGTTTATACTCTGAGGGGAATTGTCTACATTAAGCAACATGAGAATGATGAACCCAACAAAATTATTTTTCCAGAGCAATTGGGGCAGTTTTTTCGCTGTACTACACAAGTTTTTTAATGACCTTATGATAATGACTCTATATTTGTTTGTTGCTTTAATAATTGTTTTGAAAATTGTTTTGAATTTCTTTAATAATTACATGACTTTATTATTTTATCTGACTTCAACATTTAATTTAATTTTACTATTTCAATACATGACTTTATTATTTTATCTGACTTCAACATTTAATTTAGTTTTACATTTTCAATACTTTGTTATTTTTGCTTCAATTACAATGATTCAATTTCTTAATTTAATATTATCTTTATATTATATAATTTCTGATTTTATTAGCATTACACACATTATTATGCACTTTTATGACTTTTATCAGTGATGATCGTGGAAGGTCCAAAGACTTAACAATGAATATGGTTAGAATTTTGGCTAACTATAAAAGAGGTTTTAAAATTGTACACATAAATGCACAAAGTTTAAATAATAAATTGGATGAATTTAAAATTGTTTTTGAGAACTCTGGTATTGATGTTATTTGTGTTTCGGAAACATGGCTGTTAACATCAACCACAGATAATAATATATGTCCCAATGGGTACAAGGTATTTAGAGATGATAGAGGAAGTCATGGTGGCGGTGTGGCCATTTTTACTAAGAATAGCATTTCTTGCAAAATATGCAACAAATCATCTTTGACATACAGTACAACTGAACAAGCGGTTGAGTTTATATTTATCGAAATTTCTTCATTTGGCAAAAAGATGCTGGTAGGTTGTGTTTATAGGCCAAATAAGAGAATACCATTAACTGTTTTGTATTCAACACTAGAAACTCTCGCCACAATGTATAATGATATAGTCATTACTGGTGATTTTAACTCAAACGTATTAGTGGAGACGACGCTCCATGATAATATGTTATCGCTTGGTCTTTTTCCAGTCAACATGATTAATCCAACGCACCATACATCCACAGCAAGCACGCTGATTGATCTTTTCTTTGTGTCCAATACTACGAATATAGTTCTGTATGATCAAATATCTGCTCCGTGTTTTTCTAAACATGATCTAATATTCCTAACTTATAACTTTCAAATCCAACAAATTGAACAGTGTTTCAGTTATCGTGACTTTAAGAATCTAGATTTTAATATTTTATATGAATATTGTTCCCATATTGCCTGGAATGATATCTATTTTATGTACACCGTTGATGAACAATCTTCATTTCTGGAACACAATATTCAATATCTTTTCGATCAAACAGTACCACTAAAATATAAAAAAACAGTACATACTCAAAAACCATGGTTTTCAAATTCTGTTAAGAATGCAATACAATTGAGGGACTTAGCATATGCCAGGTGGAAAAGATTTAAAACTCCTGAACTAAAATTACAATATTCCAATGCCAGGAAAAATGTAAATAAACATATTAAACAGGCAAAAACTGAATATTATTCCAACCGCTTTGACTCAGCAATCAATTCTCAACAAACTTGGAATATCATTCGCGAAATAGGAATTGGCAATACTAATAATCGTACAGATTGTAATGTGGATGCAAACATGCTTAACAGAACTTTCACTGACATACCTGTAGTACAGGCAAATCCCACTTTTTTTAATTTTTCCTCATGCTCGCCAAATACAAATACTGGAATAATTAGTGAACATTTCCAATTTTCGTGCGTTACTCAATATGACGTTATTTCAACAAGCTCTTTGATTAAATCAAATGCAGTAGGAATTGACGACATACACCCGAAGTTTATAAGATTACTTTTACCTATGATTCTACCGTATGTTACTTATCTATTTAATACTATTATAATGTCAAGTACGTATCCGTTAAACTGGAAACACGCAAAAATTATACCATTACCTAAATCGAATGGAGAATATAGACCGATAGCTATCTTGTGTTTTCTATCGAAGGTTTTAGAGAAGCTCTTGTATAAACAAATGATGGAATATATTGATACTCATAGTTTACTTTCCAGCACGCAATCGGGGTTTCGTCAGAATCACAGCTGCGTTACGGCTCTTGTGGAGGTTAGCGAAAATATACGTCAAGGATTAGATGAAGGTAGTATGAATTTTTTAGTACTTCTAGACCATTCTAAGGCGTTCGATACGGTAGACCATGACATACTCATTAAAAAACTGTACCACTTTTTTCGGTTTAGCGACACTTCTACTAAACTTATATATTCGTATCTTACGAACCGCACACAATCGGTGTTTGTGAACAATACATGGTCAGATAGCGTATCCCTTAATAGAGGAGTACCTCAAGGCTCTATTTTAGGACCACTCTTATTTTCATTATATATAAATGATTTGCCAAACCAACTCTCTAAATGCAACATCCATTTATACGCAGATGACGTGCAACTTACTCTAAGTAGCTCTGTTATAAATATAGCTTCAGGAATATCATCTCTAAATGAGGATTTAAACAAAATTTACCTCTGGGCTTGTGCAAATGGGCTCTGTTTGAATCCACACAAATCTAAATGCATTGTGATATGTAAAAGGAGCTTAAATCGTTACATTTCTGAAGATATTGTTTTAAATGGTGAAAAAATCGAAATTGTTAATTCAGCGAAAAATCTCGGTATAATCTTCAATAGCAATCTGACATGGACTGATCATATAAACTCACTGGTTGGTCAAACATACATAAAGTTACGAGCTCTCTGGTCTACACAATATTTTACACCAATAAGAATAAGAACCTTACTAGCCAAGACGTATCTGATTCCTTCTCTAATATATGGGTGCGAGTTGTTTGGAAGCTGTGATTCAAGTAGTAAAAGTAAGCTTAATATATTGTTTAACAACATAATAAGATATGTGTATGGATTGAGAAGGTTTGATCATGTTTCTGCTGTTTCCAATAAACTTTACGGAGTTTCACTTGATAGCCTATTAAAAATTCGTATTCTTGTATTCTTGCACAAAATAATAAATACTCAAACCCCCAAATATATATTTGAAAAAATACGTTTCTTCCAATCGTCTCGAAATCGAAATATTATAATACCTCGACATCAATACCTAGTGTCTGAATGGCACTTTTATGTACATGCCGCTCGTCTTTGGAACAATCTTCCACGAAATCAACAAATAAATAGTAATGCTAATAGTTTCAGAAATTTTTTATATAACTTTTTCACGTAAGATGTTATCAATATAGGTTTTTCTGTATCTAATTTGTTTATGCTCATAATAAAATTGTTTATAACGTAATGCGTTCCTGTACTATAAATATAAGACTTAGTCTTGTTGTACAGGAAATGAAAAAATTCAATAAATAAATAAATAAATAAATAAATTATATCTTAATCTATATATGTATATAAAAGAGTAACGTGACTGACTGATTCATTTAGCATCGCACAGCCCAAACCGCTAAAGCTAGAAATTTGAAATTCGGGTAATGGGTTCCTTTTACAACATGTAGATCCACTAAGAAGGGATTTTTGGAAATTCGGTCTTTAAGGGGGTCAAATGGAGCACAAACGGGTAAAACCAGTACCCCTATATCTCCAAAACAAATAAACTTAGAAATAATATTTTAAATGCGTCCGCCTTTAATCAAAAAAAGAGCCGAAAGGTGTCTGGTACTTTTTTGAAATTCGAAATTCAAGTGACCATATGGGGTAAAAATAGTCCCGTAGAACGCTCCGTTAACATATATATCTCCTACATAAATAAACATAGAAATATTACATTAAATGTATCTGGCTCAGATCAATAAAGACTAGAAATCTTTTTGGTACTTTTTTGAAATTCGAATTCCTATGGCCTAAAAATGCTATTCTGTTATTGTACTTTTTTATCAAAATGTATTTTCTCACTAAAATTCCATGAACTATTATTTTCAAATAGTACGTATTACGGATAATTAATACTTTTTTGAAAATTATTTCTTCACGGGTGAAATAAACGGACAAAAACGGGGTAAAACCGAACATTTGATATTATTTATTCAATTTAAAAACAAAAAAAAGATAAAATATTTTTCCATCCATACAAAAAGAACCGAGAATATGATATTCATGACTCAAATATAAAAAGGGCCAAATTTCAGTACACTTATATTAGTACTTTTTTGAAATTCATTTCTACTATTCTGTTCTCGCAAACTATGCATCTGATCAAGTTATTATCTTCGGCAAAGTTGTTGTGCATAAGCTCGGGAAGGTTTCTGAGTTGGTACGACCACTCCTACTTTAACGCTTACTTTTTTTAAATTGATTAATTCCTTCTGCATGGCTTTTTACAGATTTACTTCAAACAAGTTGTATACACATCTTACTGAAGGCGAGGTAAAAATAAAAATGTTATGCGCCATGCCCACTTTCATGCCCCATCTTAAAAAATAAATGTTTGTATGTATGTCCTTTATATAATCTTAAACTATGTATTTGATCATGTGATTATCTTTGGCAAAGTTGTTGTGCATGAGCCCGGGAAGGTTTCTGAGTTGGTATGAACACGCCTACTCTAACGCTCACTTTTGTAATTTATTACAACGCCTGCCGAGAAGGCCAGAACGCTCGACCGATCTTGTTAAAACTTTGACGGGATATAACTAAGACTCCGGCATGATTAAGAATACTTTTTTCGACCGCCTACTTTTTTTCAAAATTAACAAAATCGATAAAATTACTCAAAATGAATTAAATATTTGTGTACTGCCTTTCTTTCAAATTAATATTAATTGGTGGCATAGCAATCAATACATAGGTAAAAACTTAAATTTAATAACATTATGATTTACTATTCTATTAAATTATTTATTGAGGGTGCTGTAGCTTAATTGGTTAGCGCATTTGATCATTAAGCATGAGTTGGTATTTTTGTAGCCCGGGTTCGATTCCCAGCCGCTGCCACTCAAACAACACATCAGTTTCTGATAATTATTAGTTTTCTTTTTCTATCCATCATAACTAACATTTTTTACAGCGCCTTCCTTCGGTGGTATAGCATTCAAACGCCACCGAAATAAAATAAATAAATAAAGGCTATAAAATCAAGCTTTAAAAATAATGCGCCTACTCTGCTGCACTATCACAAACATAATGCGCAATTGCAGAGTTGTGATATTCTTCTACTTTCACCACCTTTACTTCTTCAATCTATCCCCTTTCCAAAGAAAGTAACGCAATTATATATAGGCATATTAATTGCCTGTTACTTCTCTTTAAAAAAATAATTCTTCAAATGATCCTGCAATTCATTAAGTTTATGAGTGCTTTGCCGCTAAAAGATGTTAGGAACCAATATTGGGGAAAACTTTTGAATACACGGATCTTTTGGGACTTGCGCTTGACGATCTCATTGAAGGCATTTTATAAATGGTATTATATTAATTAATCGTTGGATTAATCTGATGATGTGTGTGATAGGGTATATAAATGTCTGCGGGAGGTTGAAATGATATTCCAGTTAAAGAAGTAGAAGGCCTCGCTTTCGAAAGAATTTAATCCACTAAACCTGAGCTAAATTCTTCTTTGGTGGTTCTCTGACATCATGGCTTAAAAACATTGTTGTCATTATGTGCAACAAATAATGTAACTCAATAAATGTCAATCAAGAAAAATATTGGTAAAAAGTTTCATTTCTAAAAAATAATTTTGTATATTTATGCCCTTATTCATAAAACTTACAACAGGTTTATAAGAGGTTTATAAGAGGTTTATAAAACAAATTTTGTATGGAAATTTGCTTTATAAACCTGTTATAAACCTGGGCCAAATTATCGCATTCGATATCGAGTAAAATTGATCGTAATTTTCTTATTTGAGATTATGGCATTCGATATCGAGCAAGAAATTTAGAACATTTTATCATAATTTCGATATCGAAATCATTTTTCGATACGATAGCTCATTCGATCACGAATGCGGTAATTTGGTCCCTGTTGTAAATTTTTATGAATAAGGGGGTTAAAATTTTATGTTTCTTACAGCTAACGTTATACACATTCAAAGAACCATTTTTTTTAAATTATCTAAACCAATTCTGCATTTCATATTTATAATGTTCAAAATACTTTAAAGGCTATTGGACATCAATGATATTTAAGTTATGATACGCACTATCTATTTGACAGCCGCTGTACGATCTCAAATGTGTTCTTGTGCAACATGTACGATCAACAAGAATAATTTGTAAATTTCAGAAAAGATTTTTAATCCAGTCGTAATTCAAGATTCAGCATTTTTAGTAATGTTGCAAATAGCCTATATCATGTTGTAAGGTGTATTTATTTTACACAATAATTAAAATTTATGTAGTTGTTTTATTATTTCCACATTTTTTCGCTAACGAAGTAGCGGGTTGCATGCTAGTATATTATAATGTGTGTAATTATAAAATAATTTTATATAAATTTTAATATGTACTTACAAATTGTCTAAGCTTGTCTTCATCTTCTTGCACTTCGTAATCAAATTTTTCTATATCAGCTATAGCGATCATAGGAAATTTTCGCAGTTCACTTTGTTCATCAATTAATACGTTGTCATCGTGGTGTTGTCTGTTTTCAAGCTTAACTGCGATGACCTCTTCAGTCAATTTGGTTAATGATCGCTTATTTCCGTCCTTCAATTCTTTAATATCTTTTTTCATATCCGAGATTTCCGACTTCAAAGATTTAACTTCTTCGAGCAATTGAAGTACAAGATTCTGAAGGTTATCGGTATGAGTAATATAAACATTTTGCACTAGAAAAAAATTATCTTGTTTAAACGAAAAAACAATTGATTTGATTTTTTACTTGGAAGTTGTTAAACTGCTAGTTGGCGTGTACTGAAACTCTCCACATTACATTAGGGTGGCCCCAAAATAAAATTGCGGATGTTCCCGACTAATATGAAAATTTGATTCATTTTAAGACTGCGTTTCTCAATTTTTTTGTCCTGGGGTTAATATTTGGTGAGCTGAATCAAAGGATAAAAATGTCCTTTTTAGAGGTTTATGGATGTTTTTTCACATTTCCGCCAAGGGAACTATATGTAATTTTAGTATCAAATGAAAGGTCTTTGAAGGGCGCTATCAAAAATTAAAATACAATTTTTTTTTAATTCAAAAATTTTGAAAATTTCAGACATAATTTTAGTGTTTTTTTATTTTTTCATAGAATTTACTTAAATAAATAGTTGAAATTTCTTGATTATAAACATCATTCATGTTTAAAAAAAAATTAATAAAAATTTAAATAGGTTGAATTTTAAAAAACGGGAAAAACCATTTGGGTTATTTATTTTATTTTATACTTATTATTTATACTTAAAATTTTGTCATCTTTAGTTTCCCTAAATATTTTAGGTTGTTTATGATCATCTTCTTTTTTAATATAAAAGCTGCTCTTAACACACCTTTTATAAATTTGTGTTGCTATACCTCCTGCCTTTCTTACTTTGCGTTTAACTTTTTGTAGATGAATCTCAAATTTGAAGGCACTTATTTCATCATAAGATTCATGAAGTGTAGCATCTTCATGAATATGCAACAAGTTGTGAAAATTAAATGTAAGGAAGCACAAATCATATAATATTGGAATCTCGCACACAAATGATTTTAAGAGTTCTTCAGCACAAGAGTTGTTAATCTTAGAATCATTTGTATCTAAAAGAATTGTAAAAGCCAAAGATAATTTTAAGAAGTGAGAGTATCTTTCTGGGCTGTGTAAAGTAAAAATTGCTTCAGTTCTATCGCCTTCCATCTATCGAGTTCTTTTAAGGTTCGGGGCTTTCTCTGAAACTCCTTCGTTAGGTTTCTCCTTTTAAAATTCAGCTCTCTGGAAATAAGTCAATGTGCCATGAAACTAAAAAAAAAGTTTCTCCCTGTTTTTTAACCCAGGAATTTAACAAAGTGCGCAGTACGCCTAGGCAGACTTCTTCTTCTTTATTTGCCTATTCGTTTTTCGAATGTTAGCGACCAATACAATTACATTTTATTTTATTTTCTAATAATGTCATAAAAGTTTCACTATTTCGGAAAATGTTTCCCGATTTCTCGCCTCACTCAACAGATTGCCTGCATCACGGATACCAGTCCACGCTTGTATGTTATTAAGCCACGTTAATTCTTTTCTTCCTCTATTAAGCTTTCCTTCAATGTTTGTTCGTGTAATTACTTGTAACAGTTTGTATTTTGGATTTCTCATAAAGTGGCCTAAGTACGCTGTTTTACGTTTCTTAATGGTTAGTAAAAGCTCTCTATTTCGCTTTACTCTTCTCAGTACTTCGTCGTTTGATACAAAGTGGGTCCATGGTATTTTGAGGATTCGTCGATAGATCCACATTTCAAAGGCTTCGATCTTCTTTACATCAGCTGCTTTTATGGTCCATACTTCCGTTGCATAAAGAAGAACAGACCATACATATGCCTTGACAAATCGTATTTTTGTGTCAATATTAATGTCATGACTGGTTAGAACTTTTTTATAATTAAAAAATGCGTCTCTTGCCATTTCAATACGGCATCTTATTTCTTTTGAGCTATCCCACTGTTCAGTGATTGTAACCCCAAGGTATTTAAAACTACGAACTCTGTCAACGTAAGAGTTTTGTATTTTTAATGTTGTGTAGTGGGTATTTTCCTTACTAACAATCATATATTTTGTTTTTCGTATATTAATCTTGAGGCCATATGTTTCACTATATGCAGTCAGTTTGTCCAGCAGATGTTGGAGTCCAGAGATACTTTCAGCCAGTATGGTAGTGTCATCAGCATATCTTATATTGTTAATAAATATTCCGTTTACATTTATCCCTTTACGAACGTTACTGATGGACTCTTGGAAAATTCTTTCGGAGTATATGTTAAATAGAAGTGGGGACAGTATACAACCTTGTCTGACTCCTTTAGATATTGCTATACTGTCTGTCATCTCGCCGTTAACATTTACTTGTGCTGTTTGATGCCAATACAGGTTTCTAATACATTGGATTTCCTTTTCGTCTATACCAATGGACATTAGAATTTCCATCAGTTTATCATGTTGTACAGTGTCGAACGCTTTTTCGTAATCAATGAAACATAAGAAAACATCCTTCTTTACATTTCTGCATTTCTGAACTAATATCTGTAAAGAAAAAAGTGCTTCGCGGGTGCCCATGCCTTCTTTAAACCCAAACTGGGACTCACCCATTTGTTTTTCGCATTTTTCATAGATTCTGGAGTGAATTATTCGAAGGAATATTTTGAGGGCGTGACTCATTAGGCTTATTAATCTATAATCATTGCAATGTTTTGCATGGCTTTTTTTGGGAATGGTGACAAAAATTGACTTAAGCCAATCTTGTGGGAATTGACCAGTGTCGTAAATAAAGTTAAACAACTTTGTAAGGAGATGTATATTATTTTCGTCTATTAACTTCAGTATTTCAGAAGGAATCTCATCAGGGCCACATGCCTTTTTGTCTTTTAGGGATGATATTGCTACCTCAACCTCAGCTCTAGTGATCGCAACTCCTGTTTGTGGTTGTGCTGTCTGTGTATCAAAACTTGATCGGTTGTTATCAGTAAATAAATGTCTAATATAGTCACTCCAGATTATCTTTTTTTCCTTTAACTCTAAAACAGCTTCATTGTTGTTATTGTATAGCAATTTTGGTATTGATTTTCGGTATATACCGGCGGCTTCCTTTAGTTTTTTATGGAGATTAAAATCGTCATGTAATGCTTGTAGTCTTTCGATCTCCTGACATTGACCGTTAAGATGCAAGCTCTTTGCATTCCGTATAGCTGTTTGTACTTCTCTGTTTAATTCATAGTATAGCTCATAATTTGAATTTTTATATTTGCGACGTTCTTCCATTAGTTTTAATATTTCGTTTGTCATCCATTCTTTACTTTTTGGACTTTGGCTGTGTCCAAGGGTAATGTCTGCTATTGATTTTAGAGTATCTTTAACAGAATTCCATATGTTTTCTACATCTTCTCTGTTAACGTTATTAAGTTCTCGATTTATACTTTCTTTTACATTTGTTCGAGTAGTTGGTTCGTCGAGTTTCGCAGTATTTAGTTTCCTATATGTTTTCCTTTTTGTAGTTATGTAAAGTTTTGTGTGCAAATTTGTCATTAGGAGATTGTGGTCTGAAGGTACATCTGCTCCTGGGTATGTTGAGGTTTTTGTTATAAATGAGCCAAAGCGTTTGTTTATCAAAATAAAATCAATTTGATTCCTCACGATATTCACTATTCTATCCTGGGGGGATTTCCAAGTATAGAGTCTTCTTGTAGGAAGGCAAAACAACGTGTTTGTTATTTTCATTTTGTATTCTTGGCAAAATTGGATTAATCTGTCGCCTCTTTCATTTCTTTCCCCTAATCCGTAATTTCCTGTTATACCAGGTACTTTGTCTGCTCCTACTTTCGCATTAAAATCACCTTGAATTATGGTTAATTCATGGGGTTTCGTCGCTTTTAGCACTTCCTTTATTTCTTCATAAAAAACATCTATTTCCTCATCACTTTTGTCAGCTGTAGGTGCATATATTTGAATAACATTGATATTAATTGGTTTGGTTTCTAACTTTATAAGCATGACCCTGTCCGATTTTGGGATAAATCCCGTAATACATTTCGCTATATCATTTTTTACGATAATTCCCACTCCGTTTCTATGGTTTTTGTTAAGGTTACCTGAATAGTACATTTTCACATTGTGAGAAATAAATTCTCCGCTGTCTGGCCACCACGTTTCACTTATGCCAAGTATATCAATTTTAAGATTTTTCATTTCGTTAATGGTATTAGCAAGTTTTCCAGCTTCATAAAGACTTCTTACATTCCATGTAGCAATATTAAGATGTTGTTTTGTTTTACCTCCGGGGATTCTTAGCACCCTCGTATTACCGGAGATTGAGGGCCATTGGTTATTGTTTGTATTCATAATTGTTTGGTTTTCAAGGGAAAATACTTCAGTGGTTTCCCGTTGCCTTCTGAAGGGTTTAAAGTTTTCCTTCTGTGTTGCTCACATTAGCTAGTATTTTAAACAGGTGTTATAATACCATTGCCCGGTGTCCACCTGCCCCTAAGGGGTCGGAGGTCGTGAGTCTTCTTAGTTGGTTACAAGATCAAGGATTGGTTCTGGACTTTACCAAGTTAAAGACGATCAGTTCCGTTACCTTGCATGTCCAACTCTGAACACCCCTAGGCAGACAACGTGCATATAATCCAAAGAGCACTGCGATACAATATCTATATTAAGCTTTTCTAATGATGAAATAGACTGCTTCAAATGATGTTCAGGCTGAAAGCGATTTCTGAAGAAATCATTGTTTCTAAACGTAGGCTCGTTTGCTTTAGGGAAAATAAGACGATGTTTAACCATTTGTCCTTTTTGTGTACATCGTCCACAAGAAAAATAGCCACTATGCCCTTCAGTTCCTAATACAAACGACTTTGCAGGTGCATCCATGAAAAAACAACGTACAATAATATGCAACAACTTATCAGCAAAAACTAGTCCCTTTTGAATAAGAATATTTAGTTCAGCAATAAATTCTTTTAAAAATTCATTTGCGCAATTTGGTTCTGAAGTTCCTTCAAATGCGCCAATAAGGAAAACATAACTTGCTTCTGCAACACTACCAAGTATTGGCCAAACTTGTTTACAGCTACTTTTGAATAGCGTTAAGCCATCAATGTCAAAATCTAATGTTATATTGTGAAATTTATAGTTGTTGCTTACAAAAAAAAAAAATCGGTTAAACCGTTTTTTAACCCATAGTGAATATATGTGCCTTCACCCACTTTTCGTTCAGTAACAGAACTAGGCGTTTTTAAAAGGCTACGAGCATCTTTTGGGACTTTAATGCTACATTTCAATAACACTAATAAAATAGCATTAATTGCTGTAAAGCTTATTTGAAATTGAATAGCCCATTTAGCCAGTTCATCACACAAATTAAATTCATCGTCGTCACTTTCACTATAATTATCTTCACTTTCACTATCAGAATCATAAAAAGAACTCTTTTCACTTCCACTATCAGAATTATTTAAAATGTCATTATTGAAATAACTTTTGTTGTTTTTTTGAGTGTCCTGAGAATTTGTTTTCTGTTGTTTTGGTGATATTAATTTTTCGGCTTCCTTTTTTGCCAATCTTTTTATTTGTTTGGTTGACATCATTTTTTTTTTTATTTAAAAATCATTTTCACAAAAAAATAATTACTATATTTTTAAACAATGAGATATATTTTATTTATCGAAAATAAGGTCTAATATTGTTTTTATTTTTATATACTTTTTGTTGTTGATCGTTTATTTATTTTTGAATCAATGCAAAAATATAACAAACAAATTATATGTATTTCTAAAGCTATTTATAACATGTTTCAAATTTAGTTTTTAAACAAAGTATTTTTATGTAAAGTAAATTCAAACCCCTAACATTCTGCCCCTGCAAATCAACCTGATTCAAATTTTTCTAATGTTTACCTTGTTAATTCAGAGATATGTAGGTCGACGTATAATGCCTTTGTAAGTTTTGATTTCAGCAAAACGAATTGAACCATCTTCACCAATACTACAGCTTCTTCAATTCCCTTGGAGCTAGATTTTTAGTTGCTGGTGACTTTAACGCCAAACACACTTTTTGGGGTTCACGTCTGGTGACCCCGAAGGGTCGTGAACTCTTCAACACCATTGCCAAAATGGGATTAGATGTACTCTCAAGCGGGCATCCCACCTACTGGCCGACGGACCGACGGAAGATTCCCGATGTTATTGACTTCGGAGTAGTGAAAAATATCCCTGTAGAATCGATACAAGTGGAGCCTTCATTAGACTTGTCTTCAGATCACTCTCCTTCTATTATTTCAATGCGTTTCCTTCAAGGGAATGGCTCTCCATTTCGGGACATATCTAAAACCAGAGTAAGTTGGATAAAGTATAAAAAGTATTTAAGTTCCCACTGCACGGAAAATGTAGTGTTGAGAACTACCGAGGATATTAATGGGTCGATTGGCAAGTTGACTGAGGACATACGAAGAGCTGTACATCACGCCTCCACATATGACGTTGAGTGCAGAAGTGGGACAAACAGAACTTATTTCGCTGAACTCGATCATCTCCTGTCAGAAAAAAGAAGAGTTAGAAGAGAGTGGCAAATTCACAGGTCTCCTGAACTGAAAGCTAGGCTACGGGTATGCAGAGATATACTAAGAAATTTCTTAGAAACCCAAAGAATGGCTTCACTTAAATCTTACTTGGAGGGTCTTGATAGTACCCCACAATCTGACTATTCGTTATGGAAGGCGGCACGAGGTTTAAAAAGACCAGTTAGAGGAAAGCCTCCTCTGCGAAATCCGACTGGTGACTGGGCTAGAAATGACTCCGAGAAGGGGATTTTATTTGTTAACCATTTGAGAAATGTGTTTACTATAAACAACTCAAATAATGCATCTGATTTGCCTCCACTCGTTATTAGACCTCCTGTACCTCTAAGACTTAGCTTTAATGATGTTCAAAGCGCTATTGGTACTCTGAATCTTAAAAAAGCTCCAGGTATGGATAAAATCAGCAACAAAATGCTTGTGGAGTTACCTCGTGTAGCTAAAAGAATTATCCTATTTATTTTCAATGATATTTTACGCCTAGAATACTATCCTGCAGATTGGAAGGTATCTATGATTACCATGATTCCTAAGCCAGGGAAGGACCCCACTAAAGTAGAGTCATATAGGCCAATTAGTCTACTGCCGACAATTTCAAAATTGTTTGAAAAATTGTTATTGGCTAAGTTGATTCCAATTCTGAACGACACTCAATGTATCCCAAATCACCAATTCGGGTTCAGAGCTAAACACAGTACCATCGAACAAACACACAGATTGGTAAATGTGATAAGACAGTCGTTTAAAGAGAAAAAATACTGCTCCGCCCTTTTCATTGATGTGTCGCAAGCGTTCGACAAAGTCTGGCATGAAGGTTTAATGCATAAAATTAAATTAACTCTGCCTGCTAACACCCACAAACTTATGAAAAGTTATTTATATGGTCGCAAATTTACAATAAAAGAAGGCGATTTTTTAAGCCCCGCTCAGCCCATTGAAGCAGGAGTACCCCAGGGTAGCATACTGGGTCCAACTTTATATTTGATTTATGCATCCGATATGCCGTTAGACCCCATAATACATACTTCAACTTTTGCAGACGATACAGCCTTTATTAGCGTTCATAAGGACCATCAAATAGCATCACAGAACTTGCAGAAATATGTTTATAAACTAGAGAATTGGCTTGAGCTTTGGAAAATCAGGGTTAACGAACAGAAATGTATTCATATAACTTTCACATTGCGAAAAGATACATGCTCGTTCATCAGAATAAATAATCAAATTATCCCGCAACACAATGAAGTCAAATACCTCGGAATCCACCTCGATCGTCGTTTAACTTGGAAGTCTCATATCGACGCAAAACTTACCCAGATGAGATTAAAAGCAGTGCAAATTAATTGGCTAATCGGCAGAAATTCTACATTAAAGTTGGATTGCAAACTTTTGTTGTACAATGCAATTCTAAAGCCAATCTGGTGTTATGGAATTCAATTATGGGGTACTGCCTCAGCATCAAACATTGAAAAAATTCAAAGGGGTCAAAATAAGATTCTACGTACTATTACTGCAGCTCAATGGTATGTTAAAAATTCTCGAATCCATAAAGATCTAGGCATTCCTTTGGTGAAAGTCGAATTTACAAAACACGCCTCAAAATATGTCAGCAAACTTGAACACCATCCAAACCCACTTGCACGAGACATCCTTAACTTTACTGGCCACGTTCGGTTGAGAAGGAGGGATACCCTTGCTTTAACTCAAGCGCAAAACAGATGACTGGATCAGTGGATATAAATTTTTTGTAGTATCATAATATTTTGTCTAGCACTGGCTGGACTTATTATTTTCTTTTAGTATTAAGATTCGAAAACTTATTGTCATTTCATTTCTGAAGATCCAATAAATAAATTAAATGTATTAAAAAAAAAAAAAAAAAAAATTTAGAATCCCAGATTTTCTGACCATTTTTGGAGGAGCTCGAATTTCTCTGGAACGGCTCTGACAATTTTTTGCACGGAAAACTTTCTATATTCAGTGGGATTCGTTGCTATTTTTCGTTGCTGTTAAAAAATCTCCTCAATTCCCTCAATTCATTTCCGGTGATGCCACTCAAATTCAAGAAAACGGGATTGCAAATTTCATTTCCGCCGTTGCTATTTTTCGAGCCAAGAGCGCACGTCAAATTAAGAACAACATTTGGATATGTTAACGAACAAAAATGGTGTAATGTTTTCATTGTGATGTCATAACAAATCCAATTTTTGAAGAAAAGATGTCAACGAAGTTAAAAAAAGAGTTAAACATTGCCTACAATTAGGGTTACCATATTCATTTTATGAAAAAGAGGACGTCGACCAAAAAAAAAGCCGGACATTTACCCTTAAAAAGAGGACAACACTCTGTAACAAAATATTAAAAAAACAACGTTTTTTGTTTTGTGTATTTTAAACAAAACAAATTTAAAATTCTATTTACATATAACAACAACACAAAACTTAAACAAAATATTAAAAAAATTATATTTTATCAGTCTGATCTCATAACTACTACAACATAAAAACATAACAATTAACAAATTCATTTTAAAACTTCACATGTACTACATATACATACATATATGCATTTTTAGTAGAAGTTGTCAAGTTTCATGTATATTTTTCAGCGCTTTCAATTTGAACCAATATATTATTATGGCATTTTTTTAAATATTCAGACAACTTTTGACAATTCATATCAAAATTATATTTGACTCTATTAATATCAGAAATAGTTTCTGTGTTTAATTTGTTTCTTTCTGGTGGCCACTGCATTCAGAACTTTTAGAACTAAGAACTTTGAGAAATATTATAAAACAAAATTCCCAAAGGTTAACACACACATTCAGGGAAAGAATTGACCATTTTAAAATTTGGTATGATTTGCAATTTATAAGAAGATTTCGTCTTTCAAAGAAAAGTGCATCAGCTGTTTTTCCTCCCTCCAATAAATTAGCACTTCTTTTGGCACCTTTTCCAGACATTTCTGGACAAAACTAAAAAAGTCGTTGCCAACAATTAAATTTGGCAATTAATTGGTGTAACTCTAAACGTCAAACACCAATGTTACACGTAGGTAAACAAAATGTTAAAATTACCAAATTCTTTTACCGGTTAGGTAAGGAAAACTAATAGGTATAAAGTCTAGTAGTTATCTATTTATTAAAATTACGGGCATAAGACAGGTAGACAAAGGCCAAAAGCCAAAGCCGTTTAAAATTGTGACGGCGCATACTTATATGGCGGCCAAAAAGCATCACACATAATGTGATTACACAAGAAAGCATGTCATGACATCGTGTGTATTTAAAAATAATAATATATCAATGCCAACAATACTTTCGATGCAATAAAACGAAATTATAGATTAAAGTTTTAAAAGTAGGACGCCCTAAAAAAGAGGACGTATGTCAACCCTACCTATAAGAAGCAGAAATTCTATTATTTTTTCCTTTACTATTATTTATAAAATAAACAAAACTTTTCGTGTAATAAAAAAATTCGTAAAACAGGAGGCAATATATCTAAAATTAACAAAATAATTTTGTGTTTTTACGAAATTTATCGTAATTTTTACGAATTTTTTACATTAAATAACTATTTATTTTGTAATTTAACAAAATTATCTTGGTAAATACACAAATATTTCGTGAAATGCAAAAAAATAATAACTCCCAAGAAGAAAGAAAAACATTTGTATATTATACGAAATATTACGTTTTGTCAAAATAACGAAAAATTTAGTAAAATGAACCACGATTTTCGTTTATTTTACCTATGAAATATTTTGAGTGTATTTTATTTGTCCGTAGTGAATGGCATTATTTATTTTACGTTAACTACCTACAAAATTTTTTTTTATACATTATTATATTTTTCAGAAGTACAAACTTGTTTCAAAATTTTAGGTGACGATTTCAAATATATGTAGAGCTCTTTGCATGATTTTTTAATATTAACTTCAACAATTAACATAGCCTTAAGCCTTAATTTAGTTTTATCTGAAGCCCACAACTTGTTCATCAAAGAAAATACACGTTCGACCGGTGCATTTGTTCCAGGCAAACATAAAATATATTCAACGATAATTGCAAATTTGCATGGATTTGGTAATTGCTTTTAAAATGTTTAAATACTTCCACTCAACGATTTTCCGTAGAAATATTTTGTTGACTCCGTTCATCAATTTTCTGCGATGTTACATATTTAGATACGAGTGAATATTCATCGAATACTTCCGTATCTTTATTACAATCGATATGTTCTTTTTCGGTCAATATACATATCTAGAACTTTTTGAACTTCTTCTTCTGACTGTGGTACTTCTGTTAAATTTTCCCAATTAGCCCAGAAAGCCATATGAGTCCGAAAAGAGTCTTTTCTGACACCTTTTTCGGAGCGTTAACGCTCTTTATGAGCCTAAAAAACAATCATAATTGCTCCGAAAAACTTCAGAAAAGAGGATCATTACATTCGAAAATGGTCCGTCAGAAGGAGTTCTTAGATAATGTCAGAAAACAGTCTTTTATGAGGGTTTTTTTGGGCTCTTAAAGAGCTCTTAGATAATATCAGAAAAGAGTATTTTATGAGGTTTTTTTTGGGCTCTGTGTAATCTTGTTTATATTGCAGGAGGAAGGCCTGCCGAAATAAAAAAAAACTCCCCTCGAGAAAATAGGATACAATATGGTAACGCAGGTTTCATTACATAGCATGCATCTAATAGACCTTGGAGTCACAAGAAAAATGATTACATATACGAATAATTAAAAATAGAGATTTTCAATATTTTTTTTTAATTCGAAGATGTTATATAAACTTTTACCGAATCTCCTGACAAAGTATTGAGAGCAGCCTTTCAAAGACAAAAAAATTTCAAACAAACCAGTCGTAGCAAAGCCAAAAATAATGAACAGCCACAAAACGATGGCGAATCTTCTGACTACGAAGAATAATTCTTTATGAATATAAAATGCTGAAACATTTGTACCTTTTTTATTTAATAAAATATTTAATTTAACAAAATAGTTTGTTTTTAATTTTACTAATGTGAAAATCTAGTAAAAGTAAAAAAGGAAATCCAATAAAAATATCTTAAAGTGTAGACAAGAATTACAAAAATATACTATTGACTCTCTGGTTCCTATGTCTACATATTGTGCCATGAGTACTATTTAGTCACTATTGACTCTCTGGTTCAAATGTCACTACTGAATTGCAATGACACATACATGTTAAATGTCTATAGAAAATTACATTGCCAGGGGTATAGTTGGTCAGTAGTACTGGCGACAAAGTCAATAGTGAATCAGTACTGTTTCACTATTGACATTTCCTGCAGGGTAACCAAAGAAAAAAGTGTATTCAATAACGAGACCATTTGTATAATTCTATTTATAACTGAAGGGTATATAAGATTCGGTTATTATTTGCAAAATTTTGATTTTTCAAAATTCCGAACAATACCTTCAAAACTATCTAGAATGATTGCAAATCCAATTTGTACTTTTTTGTCTAAATACTCGTATGTATGTAAGACATACATATGTCATATGTATGTATTAATAAGACATGTTTTTGTGTTTTAAAAATATTGTTGTTCATTCCGAATTATTTATTTGATTTTATTTTATTTTGATAAAATGACTTTACGTTCGTTTTTGAAATTGAATTGTCTACCATTGTATTGCATTTGGTATGGCAAGAAAAAAGATACTTGGAAGAAGACCAGGTATAGTAGCAGTGCTTTAACCGGAACACTTTGTGCATGGCTAATTTGCAAATGCATGCTTGCATCATTAATCATATCAAAAAAATATGAAAATTCAATACTATTGCTAACAATATCAATTGTAGGTATGTATGTAGTATGTATGTATGTATGTGTGTACATATGTATATGTCCATATAAGCGATGTTAACTAATCTGGTTAGTTTGGTATTTAATTTAATTTCTTTTAAATTTATTAGCTAGTGGATACGTCCTTACTGATGCTATGAAATGTATAATTCTAATGATGTTTATATCCCTGATGGGAAAGTCGGGACGGAGTTATATGAGAGCATTATGCTTTTCCTTTGTTATATCGGGTGAGATAGAGATGTGTTAGTTTTAAATTTATTTAGCAATTTCTGTTTATAATTTTCAAATTACAAAGGCCCTATCGAAAATTTATCTGCAAATACTGGTGAAATTATTCGAGCTTTTTCTTGCTCCAAAATATTGGCTATTAATCTAACACGTACACGTTTTGATTTGATGACAAAACCATTTCAAAAAACCTTGGTACACATGAAAGAAGACATTAAAAATGCCCAAAATGCGTTTAACGAGCTCGGAGATGTGACGAAAGTCCTACATAAAGAAGTAATGTTGGATGATCTTGATATAAATGCAAATGTTTCGAGAGCCGACAATATGACAGCAACTGAATATAGTTTTTCCCCCAATAATGGAAATTCCAAACGCCCTGAGTATAAATTTAATGCAGAATATGTTGAAACCCGATATAAAAACAAATTTAGGCGGCGATGTGTTAAGCAGTTGGATAGTGGCAAAGCTCGTTGTAGAAAAGCATTTTCTAAAGCCCTAGAGAAATGTTATGAGAAAATGCCATTTATCATTAAGACGCTGATCTGTTGGCCATTCAAGGTGAATTTTATATGTCAAATCAATATATTGGGTAGTCCCGAGAGGATATGTGACCCATCGGATGCTGTGCCAGACAATTTTGGAGAAACTTACCTTGAGTTGACTAGAACAGAAAATCAACTTTACGAAGATAGTTCAAATGTTAAAGTTAACTACACAATTTTGAGTCCTGATGCAATGCCCGGACTGAAGTTAGTTTTGCTCTTAATATGTACATTTGAAAATATTTCGTTAACTTATTTTTAGATCTGCTGAAGAAACAGCTAATAATGTGGCAAATGAGTTTAAAATTAGAAAAAGAATTTTTGATTTTACTCTAATCATTCTCCAACAATTTCTAGGATTTATGATTCTGAAAATTGTATACGGTATGTATGTATGTATGTATTTAAGGAAACCATATCATTGAATCCCAAAAATCAAAACAAGCTGTCAAAATGACAAGCATCTAAAAACCAAGTGGTTTAGGTATATGTAATTGACAAAACTCTGAAACTAGGACAAAATAAAAAAATATTATCACAGAAACACATTGCATATTCCATAAACAATACACCTAATTCTGTTTTTACACGGTTTTGATTTAATACGGTTTGAAAAGAAACAAATTTTACATATTTTATACGATTTTATTCCATTTAGCACGATTTAAAATCTTTTGGGTTTAAATTTCTTGATTAAATTTAATTTTAGTGTCAAATTCAAGCCAAACGTCAACGACGAAAAAAAATTTCATTCAGTCGTCGTTGAAGTTTCAAAATTGCTACAATCATGGTGCAACTATTCAAGGTGAGTGCAAATCGACAACAAATACAACACAAAACAGAAACAACAGGCATTTTGTTTGTGTAAAATAATTTACTACTGTCAAAAATACTTGAAAAAGTATTACTTTTGACATAAGTAAATTGTATACAAAGTCAGTCAGCTGGGCTACTGCACTCACCTTGTATACTTGCACCATGGCTACAATCAGCTACAATAAGGGCGCGTTTTCACTATGTCATTTTTGTTGTCAAATTGTCCAAATTGTTAGCAATTGTATGAAAACGGGTTGTCATCAATAAATTAAATTTTTTGCGATCATTACTGCAAACATAGATATGACAACCCGTTTTCATAAAATTGCCAACAATTTGAACAATTTGACAAAAAAAAAATGACATAGTGAAAACGCGCCCTAAGGCAGTTCTCTTAAAAAGAGAAAGAAAATATTTTGTGGTAGTATGTTGGTAATGTGAAAAAGCAAAGCACTATATACAACAAGAATTTTGTGGACAAAAAAAAAAATAAACAAAACAATTTGAGTTAGAATATTTGAATTGAAATTTTATTTATATGTTTGAGATTTCAATAACTTACTAAATTGTATTTTAATAATTGTTATACTTTGTGGTATGCATTGTGGAGTTTGTGCATTCGTTAGATGATATAAAGTATAAAACTTCATTATCTTTCTTTATCCTGTGTCGTTGAGCAAGCGATGAGAACACATGCGGATGGTTAATGTCATTTATTTCAGAAATGTATTACGAATTGTTGTTGCTTATTGTTGGACGAAGCTTAGCAAACATACGCGATTCAATTACAATTGAACACGAAAAATAAAAAACTGCTTTGATAGACTTATTTTTGTTTTTTCTCAAAATAACTGAACTCCACTGTTTTATAATGTAAAAAAATTAATATATTTATGTAGGTATGTACATATGTACTTATATGTATTTAAAAATATCTATATCTATGTGAGAACTTTTTCGCTAAATATTGTTACAGAGACATTTTTTCTCACACTCTTCCAATAACTGTTGGAAAACTATTTAAATGACATTTCTCGCAAAATATCCATGCGGAAAATTTTACGATGCGAGAAGTACAGAAACGGGCTACTGAATAGTTGTTCTTAAAAAATCCTTGTTTCACTAATTTTAATAGGTTTTAGAGATAAGGAACAAATCACCTATTTTGCATACGATCAATGTCTTTTTTTACACGGTTCTTTTTTACACGAAATTTTCCAAGACCAATTACCGTGCAAAAACAGAATTAGATGTATAGTATATAAAATTGTGTCTCGTGTTTTTAAATATGTAAATAATTATTATGTTAATTGCAGTTTGTGTAAAATATCATAAGAAGTACAAAATGGATCTTGATCATGACAACATTTATGTAACAGATTATTTTAAACATGTGGATCGAAAGAGAAAATCACTCGGCAAACAATCGTTATTGCCATTTAAAAAGGTGTGGTAAATAAATTAAAAAAAATACAATAGCTATTAATTGGAAACCTCTTAATTTCAAATACCCAACCAACATATAATACACAGTATGAAAGCAGAAATCTTATTGATGCTGACCATTCCTGGCACCGCACACAAGAAGAATCACAAGCAGTTACATTTAACTTATTACAATTCTCTTTGGAAATAGTATCGGGCTGCTTCTTTTTATTCCTCGACTATATTATTGTGTCAGTTTTGCTGATAATACGGAATAATTCGGAAATGTCATTCGTTCAAGAAGGTGAACATACGATCAAATTCCAGGTAATAGCATTTCATTTAATTGCAATTTCCATTCCTAGATGTAAAAATTTACCTTTTTATATGACTCAACAAAATGCCAAGAATTTTGGTACATAATCCTTGATAAAAATATATACAGTTATACTATGTTTCCACGACGACTTGAATCACCTGCTTCGCCTTCTGAATCATGTTTATGAATCATGCTGTTTACATGACTAATAAACTTGATTCGGTTTGACAGTTGTCTTTAATAAACAAACAGAATAAAAAAAACAGAATTTACAATTTGTGGAAAATAATTTTTTTTAATGGACAAACAAAAGTGAATGGAAATTAGTTAGCTTATTTGCAAAAAAAAACATACATTCGTACGTATTTACTTTCTTTACTTCCAACAACAAGAAAATAATTTGCTTTGTTTACAATAATATTAAATTTTTACAGCTAGTGCAGATAAACTTGCGATAAAAATTAGAGAAGAGTGCAATTTTTCGTGCTTCGCAAGTAGATTCAATATGAATCTACTTGATTCGCTCTTAAAATTTTGTATGGTGAAGCAAGTTGTTTCGCACAAGATTGGGGTGTGAAGCATGAATAGAGAGCGAAGCATGTACCGTGGAAACATAGTATTAGGGACTTAAGTCGTCATACATCCCCAAAATTTCATATATGTATTCGCTTATATTCCATTATAAATACTCTCCCAAAGCAAACAATTTTATTTTCTTTAAAAATAACGGTAAATATGAAAAAACTGAAATAATAAAAACAAAACAAAAGTTCTCTTCTGCTTTATTTATAACTAGCTAAAACCCGAGGTGCTTCGCTACCCGTATCGTAGTGAAATAAAAAGTTTAAGAGTTATTAAAATCTACAGTTTTCCTTTTAAATTAATTCTTATTATATTATCTTATTATGATTTACAATATACAAACAAACACACATTCACTTTTATATATAGATAAGAGGTTCAAATGTATACAAATTTTAACATTTACTTAATATTGTTGCTAGTCAGCGCATTGTTGTCCTATATATTAATATTGATAGCTGATATAGCTTTCCTTATATATAATTTGTCATCATATCTATGGGAGGTGCTACGCCCACTATTGATAGTCCGCCCATTCTTGTCCTAAATATTAATATTGATGGTAGAATAACCGTACCATATATCTTATTGTATACCATATATTTGATATTTTTTAATTATCATCATATGGGAGGTGCCACGCCCCCTGTCGCTACTACTCCCATTTTTTCCGCAAATATTTAAACAAACAATGGAATTGCTCAAGCAAAATTTGAGTACTATAGCTATTATAGTTTCCCAAGTATTTGATTTTTAAAATTAACTTTGTATGGGAGGTACCACGCCCACTTAAAATTTCAAAAAAAAGTAGCCTATAGCTCCTTCCAGACATACAGAAATATACTGTAAAAATTTCAAGCAAATCGGTTCAGCCGTTTAGCCGTCTATAGGTCCCAAACTAATAATAATAAACATATGCACAAACACACAATCACTTTTATATATATAGATTTAAAAAGAGTTGCAGTTCAAATACCGTTAGTTTTTTTCAATTCAGATAGTTTACGTGACTGCTGAATTACTTTTTAACAGTTTATTAGTCAAATAAGTTGTTACAAATTAAAGAAGTTAGACTCGATGTAAAAAATCTTATTATTCAAGAACACAAAAAAGGAAAATCTTACCGCGCAATCAGTAAACTTTTTAACAAGCCTTTTACTACGGTTCAGCATTATAAAAAAGTTCAAAAACACTGGCCATGTAGAACACAAGCCAAGATCATGGCGAACAAAGAAACTCTCCAGGCCAGATGTAAGTTTTATTTTAGGAGAAGTGACAAAAACCCTAGAATACAGCGCCCAAATCGGCGGAAAGAATCGAAAATTCTACGGATAAAAGTTCATCCAGGAACTATTCAAAGGGCATTTGGGATCCAGGGTATGCAAGCCGAATTCCCGCAGATATTTCTTGATATCTGAAAAGAATCGTAGACTTCGGCTCGAATTTGCAAAAACACATTAAATAAAGGCAATCAGGCATGTGATGGAAATCGAAAACGAATCAGTTTTGGAAATACATTTTAATGCATTTATAATCTATTTTTTTTTTTTTAATTTTTGTTTTAAGATTCTCTTTAGTAGCCCAATATCTTTATATATTATGTGATAAAAGTTTTTCAATACAGAAATATTACGAAAAAATTGACTTCTAAAACTCATTAATTTTCGTTTTCGAATTCCATCACATGCCTGAATGATTTTGGAAACGAGTTTTATTTTCTGGTACGAATACAGTAATTAAAATAACATTGAATTTTTTGATTTAATTTCACAAGTTAGGAAACAGAGTATAAAAAAGGATAAGATATAAATAAGGTGAGGCTTTTTTGTATGAATTTAATCTCAATAATATTATTTATGGGTGGCATAGTAGAAGTGGACCAGTTATGGACTGATAGCTTCTAAATTCAGTATTTGCTATTTTAGGCTTATTTTTTGAATTTCATCTCAATAACGTTATTTGCAAGAGTTATATGGTTGTTTAGTATGCTCGAAAGTGGACTTAATTCGGGAGCTATTGCCAATTACTGACTGACAGCTACAAAATCCAGTAGCATAATTGCCGTATAACCGATATTAGTATGATTTCTGGATTAAAATTACTGATGTATATAAAAGTTAATTCGATATCGATATTTATTAGACATTTTTATGGGTTTATTTGTTTTTCTTAAATTTCGTAAACAAAATTTAACATACGAGAATATCTCACGTAGATCTTTAAATATTAGTATTAACGAGAATTGAGGGATATGGTCAAATATGGACTGAAATGCACAAATATCTATAGAATGGTTTTTGTGTATATATAAATGATCTATGTACGTAAAGTTTTGAGCCGATACCGATATTTATATCGAAGCTATGACCAATTATGGACCGACTATCATAAAATTTAGTACAACAATTTATATATCTATAAGAATTATTTGTGTCGAATTTTAACCTGGTAACAATATTTATACCAGATTTATACGTATTTGAGTGAATATTAGATGCGGACTTTAACTGGGGTCTATGGTCAAATATGGACCGAACAAACCAACATTTCACTTTACGATTTATTTTTACATGATACTTAATTTTGCTGAATTTTGTATTGATATTCAAATTTTATTGCCATTTATGTACTACTGAACTATATTTCGGGCAGAAATTTGTTAATTTAATTTAAGAACAAAGTAAAAATTTTCATTAACATACTTCGGTTTGCATTTTTAGATACAAGGTTCAGGACTAATAGCTCGACTTTTAAGAAAAACTATGGGTAATTTTAACATGCATGAAACTGTTTCAACGTACTTAACTAATGAGACCTGTCTGCCAAATCCAACAACTTTGCCGAAAAGGTAAGAGAAATTTAACATTCTTATAAGATATTTGAGAGTGATAACAAGTAAAGATAATATTATATTCAACATTGCACTTTTGTGTTTGATATATTTTTCATATAGACATTGAATTTTTATTTTTTCAATAGAAAATTTTTTTGACGTTACAGGAATTGTAAAAATGCAAATTAATTTTCTAATGCGTCTAACTTTATATTGTTGTACTTCGTACTAAACATGGTGTAACTATACATGGTGAGTGCAGTAGCACAGCTGACTGACTTTGTTTACAATTTACTTATGTCAAAAGTAATACTTTTTCAAGTGCTTTGACAGTAGTACATTATTTCACACAAACCAAATGCCTATTGTTTTGTTGCCGATTTGCACTCACCTTGTATAGTTACACCATGGTACTAAATTTCAGTTCATAACTTCACGAAACGAACAAATGTTTACGTAATTTTAAAATGTTCACCAATACGAGTCCACACGAGTATATTTTTTTTCATTTATAGAATATTTAAGCAATAAATAAATATGTAATTAATATTTATATACATATGTAATTTATTTTCAGTTTTTATTTGAAATTAGCGAGTTTATATTCAATTGTATTGCTGCTGATTTATCAGAGCAGTAGTTTTTTACGCATGCGTCGATTGATATGTGGATATTTTTATCGTAAGCAAGAACGGAAGCGAATTTTGTATTTGTACAATTGTTTACTAAAGCAAAGACGCAGCATAAGGGAGACCATGATTAGGGAGGCTAAATATAATTTTGCAAATCGTCAGATACGCTTAAAAGCTAATTTGTTTTTGGTAATATATATTATTTACCTTGCTTAAAGTTTGATAAACACACACATGCATATCGTCACCTAAAATCAAAAAGGCCGTAACTACACATTTTACTTTTTAACAGGAGATGCAAGAAACTTTATAAATTTAAGACGATTTCATTCTTATTAACGTTTTGGTTTAATAAAATAAAATTATTAAATTATAGTAGTTTTTTAGTAATTGCACTTAAGGCCTTTTGGAATCGTTTTTTCTCAAACCAAAAAACCGTAACAACAAACATTTTTTTTTAATAAAATTTAAAATTAGGAAGAAAAAATTCCGCTTTTCACTCTTATTAAACATTTTTTACTTTTTGTTTTCTGTGTTTTAAATATAAAAGATACAAAACTCATTACAACGAGTTTAATGAATTCGAGAAAAATGTAAGAAAAATAACGAAAATTCAGGAGTTCACATTGCGAAGTTAAATTTATAAATCGAATCTGAATATGGTAAATTATCGTAAAAACTGTGGCAATCAGCCGGAAGTAAACATTTAAGTTCCTGGAGATGGATATTTTTTTTTTCCTTATGTTTTTTTTTTTTGCTTTTAATTATTTATTGAATCTTCATATATGAAATAACAATAAGTATTCAAATCTTAATACTAAAAAATTTCACATCAACTAATCCAGTCATCTGTTTTGCGCTTGAGTTCCTTATGTAACCGAACTGGTTCGACATGTTCAAACTTTTTTGTGTGCGTTGTATTAGTTTTATAGAATATTGTCCCAGAAGTATCATACTCGTATGCTAAGGCACGAATCATATTCAGGGGTGTCATAGAAACCAATATTGTCAAATTGGTTTTAAAACCGACAAGAAAAAATGCTTTGGTGACGTGTAGCAGTCCCCTATGACACCAATATTTGTTATCAAGATGGTAAACTTTTACAGGAAATGTGTTTTTTCGTAAGTCCTGAATCAAAGTTGCTAGCTCAGATGGTACATTGATTTGGCTTTTGTTGATTTTCCTTTGAATGCGATAATGAGTGGAATCACACTCCATTTGTGTGTGTCTTACTATTAGATATTTAAGTTCTATGGTTATGTTTTTTAGAACACATATAAATAATAAAGCGCTGGAAAGGACAGTAATTCGGTTTTGATAGAAGCATCCATAAGAATATATGTAAATTTATATGATTAATATTTGGAGACTTTAGAATCACACTCTTGATTTGACTTTATAATACAAGTAACAAACGTATGTAGATGCAATAAATGGTTTATACAATTATTAATATGTAGTTGCGGTCTTTAGAAATGTATTAATAAAATCGACGTTTTTCGGCATATGAGAGTAAAATTTTAAAGAAAGATGTATTTTGGTTAATTACATAATAATCAATCAAAAAATCGATTTTGAATTTCGAATTGTAGGTGTGTAGGCCTTTTGAATTTTAAGTGACGATATATGTTTGTAGTATATGATGTTTGACTGTTTCCTTCAAACTATAAATTTCACATTAATGCTGATTTTCACCTATTAGCAGAATAAAAAAGTCAGTGTCCTTATTCAGGTGTGACAAACCGTATACACACCAAAATTGCCGGAATTTATTTTTTAAAAATCTGGATAAAAAAAATATTTTTTTCTGAAATTGAGTTAAATCGGTTCGAAAGAAAGACATAACCTATAAATAATTTGTGTTTTTTTTATACTCACTGTTATCGAGGGTTTTCATTGATTGAGACACTTGATATAATTGTTTAACTCAGTCAATTTAGATAATATTAATCAGTGTACAAGGGAAACAAAAATATATTTGTTAGATTTTTGCAAATAAATTGTTTTATCGAAATCGTAATCAAATCAGAATTAAAACATTGCAAGAAACAATTTAGTCGTTTTTGTAAAATTCTTAATTTTATACCAAGTGAGGTGTACAATAAATAGTTAAAAAATTATTATTTTTTATAATACATATGTTTTTTTTTCGCCTATTTATAATTTTTGTAAACTTTAAGTTAGACCGAAGTTAACTTGACATTTTCAGTACTCGCAAGAAAAGGTGAAAACAGTAGAGATGTGATTTGTTTAATTAAACTGGTTTATTAATTCAGTACATTTGCTTTTACATTCTTTAGATTTTGCGTCAAAAATTTCCTAATTATTTCAATTGGTTGGTAAAATTCCACATTGGGCGTCGGAAATGTGTTATATGTAGCGAATTGGAAGGTAAGCCAAAGTATTTTATGGATAATATATAACAATAATAGATTTTTTTCTTTTCATCTTTTAGATTCACAATTCGTCTTCTGTAGAAATTCAGAGTGTAGAGTTTCCTATTGCACTGACTGTTTCAATGATATTGAAAATGCTTGCTGGATTTGTAACGATGTTTTGTCAGTGGAAATAATATTAAATTTTAATGATTTTTTTGAACAATTCTCTTTTGTGTAATATAAAATGTTAAATAGGCATAGTTCTGTATGCCAAGGAAAACTAATACATTTTCGCTATTTGTTAGAAAAAGTTTAAGCATTATTAGTCTAACACCCACCTTAAACCATGCCGATCGACTCAGAATTATTTTCTAAATCGATTTAACGATGCCCGTCTTTTTGTGTGGCTGGCTTGGCTGTCCATGTAAACCTTGTGCGCAAAATCACTCCTAACATGTTGTGCAGATCGGTAAATAATTTAATGAGCATAAATGTCGTGGCAAATATTTACTCAAAAAAACATAACCACTTGTTTTTTTTAGCACAAATTTGTTTGCCATTGTTTACTCTTACAAGAGCATTGCAAGATCAAACAGCATCAAATAAAATAAAACTAAATATTTGTTGTATCCTGTCCTAAATAAACAAAGTTGTTTTTTTAATAAATCAACGAGTTCAAATATATTTTATTTAGTGGTTACGTCTTTTTCGGCATTGGTATCAATATTGGTATATCAAATATATTTCATACTCGTATACAGTGTATCACAAAACTATTTTACCACTAGGTTTTCAAAGAAATTTGTTTTTAATTTATTATTAAAATTTTGACCAGACCAGATAAAAAATTTGATTTTTCGCAATTGATAATAGAATAGGAAACACCAAAAAAATTATAAAAATAAAAACTTTTTATGTAGTTGTTGCATTTTATTAATTTGCTTCATAATTTGAAGGTCACAAAAGTATTTAGTTGATCTTTTAATTCCTGTTAATCTTTTGAGTTTCTATTTTTTTTGTAATTTTTCATTGAATTTTTTATTTCTTTTGTTAAATGAATACGTGTCATGCATAAAGTGACCATATTTTTTTTTATCTGAAAACGGGACATCAAATAATTTTGATGGGTTCGGTTATATGAAATAAAAATGCATAGATAATATAATAATATTTTATTTGTCCGTAGTGAATGGCATTTTGTATTTTATGTTACACTACAAAAAAATTGTTTAGACATTGTTATATTTTTCAGAGGTACAAATTTGTTTCAAAATTTTAGGTGACGATTTCAAACATGTGTGGAATTTTTGGCAGGATTTTTTAATATTAACTTTAACAATTAACATAGCCTTAAGCACTGATGCCCTTAATTGAGTTTTATCTGTGGTCCACAACTTGTTCATCAAAGAAAATACACGTTCAACTCGCGCATTTGATCCAGGCAAACCTAAAATATATTCAACGATAATTTGAAAATTTGCATGGTTTTGGTAATTGCTTTTAAAATGTTTAAATACTTTCACCCAACGATTTTCCGTAGAAATATTTTGTTGATTCCATTCATCAATTTTCTTTCATCGAATACTTCCGTATCTTTATTGCAATCGATATGTTCTTTTTCGATCAATATATCTAGAACTTTTTGAACATCTTCCCACTGTGGTACTTCTGTTAAATTTGCCCAATTAAGTTTTTCTAGATCTTTGTACATACATACATATGTATATATGTATGTTTGCAGATACATACATACATACATACAGTGCTGATATTCAGCCGGTTTGGACCGGTTCCCTCGAACCGGTTGTTAAAATTTTAAAAATTTTCCGTACCGGTTGTTGTATATTCACCCTTATCGTGAAAAAAATTCCACATGAAATTTGTTCCCTTTTATTTTTTAACTTTGAATTTTAATAGGAAAAATGTGAAAAGGGAACAAATTTCAAGTGAAATTTTTATTCACGATAGGGGTGATTATGTTTTTTGTTTTAACGGTTTTATAAAATGTGTATTTATTAAGGTGATATAGTCTCGGCAACAAACACAATATTGTTCAGTTGTTCATTGTCCAAACGTCCAAACAAATGATTTTATTTTGGTCATACATTGGATTCTTTGATGATGATGTTTTCGATAGCGTTTTCATCAATCTTTTGAGAAAAAAATAAAACAATTTTTTTTGACTTTTATTTTGCAAAATCAAAACTATTTTTTGTTAAAAACGTAACTTTTTTTTTATTAAACGAAAGTTTATATCATTTCCTTCAAGAGGCTTGTGGTCTGTTACTAGGATGCGACTTTAAAATTGTCGCTATTTTTATCAAAATTTGGCAAAAATATAATTTTTTTAAGCGAACCGGTTGTTAATTGTTTCGAATATCACCACTGCATACATATATTAAAAAAATAGTATCTTTGACGAATTTGAAGATTTGTTCTTACATTATTGAACAAATCAACTATTTCTTTTTTCGAATTTCTAAAAACGTGACATTTTTGCGCCCCCAAGTTGTTGTCGGGGACAACGGGACAAAGTAGCTGAAAACGGGACGTATGGTAACGTTAGTCAGGCATATTCCAATTGTTATTAGTAATTATTTTTTCCTTATTGCCCTCGGTAGTTAAATAATTAAACATAGCCAAGAAAAAAATTATTTTATACCTATACAATTCTATGGGACTCAGGTCTGAACATTAAGGAGGTGTTGGCAAGTGTTTTTCTGTACAAGAGCTACCTTTTAATATTTAAAGCTGTGTATTTCGGGTCATTAAAAATAAATATTATTTGTAGACACATTTTTCAGCACTGGTGTTACGATTTTCTTTCGGAATAGGTAAATACTATGTGGTGGTCCATAATATCATCAATAAATACAAGATTGCAAACACCATGGGCAGAAATGCAGCCCCATACTATCAAAGAACCGCCATAATAATTAACCGTTGGTTTTATATAATTTATTATATAAATTATACCTTATTACTTAAGGTCTAATTTGGCTTCCATTTGAGAATTTGTTTTCGTAATATTGTTATTGTTTTCAGTGTATGATAACCTCTTCTATCTGTTAATTTATGAAATTAATGATTTTTACTATATTTATGGCTTTCAGAACCCTACGGAATGTTTCGTAGTTTACATTTGTACATAATGTTCTTCTTAGTTGGTTGCTAATCTCTGGTCCGAATAAATGTGAATTTATTCGGTTTTTAATGGGTATTAGTGTTTCTCGACGTTCATTTAACGATTTTAGACGACCATGGCGTGGACAATTTGAAATTCTTCCGCGTATTATAAACCAATTTATTAAATTGTTTATTGTGTGCAACATTCATTAAACTTAGTAATCTATTAAACTTAATTTATTTGCCCTAGTAGTAGTAAAGCTGTAAAATAATTTGTCATTTGAAAATGTTAAATTATTTCCCCTTTGGCCTTTATACAAAGATAATTAATACAAAGATTTTCAACCTGCGCACAATAAGGACGAAATTATTATTATTATAATACGTATCCTTTTAAATAAAAAACGTAAAAAATGGCAAGAACAATTAAGAAAAACACCAAAAAAATTACTGGAATTTAAAAAAGGCAATATACTTTTATTCTCTGCAATTTGTGATGCAAACAACTAAACAAAAAATAACACGGTTACAATTTTTTGAGATTTGTTAATTTTAAACAATTACAAATTTGTCAATTATTCAATTATTTTCACTTGTTTTCTTTTTTATTTAATGTATAGAACCAAAACAAATTAGGCAATATAGTTTTGTGATACACTGTATGCAGAAATCCTTTTATGATGATCGGTCCATAATTAGTCATAGCTCTAATACAAAATACATATGTATATAATTCAACACAAATAAGTTTCCCTAATTGACAAAGATCGGTCCATAACTCGCGCACAAGTCATGATACTTAAGTTTGTGATAATCGGTCGGTAATATGTCCTAGTTCCCATATAGAGTCTACTGTACTACTGAAAAACTGTTTTTGCTCATATACTCATTGTAGGGTATTATATTGTCGGACTTGACTGACTATATTTTCTTACTGGTTTTTAAGTAGTTACAAATGCATTACATTTTGCTAGTGTCTCTTTGTATATCTCTCTATGATTTTACATTTATGCTTTCCAACGGAAGGCTAATGTGGAATATAACAGAGGTATACAAAAATAAATTTCAAATTCTTTTATATTTAACTAGAAGTAAATCTTCGAATAAGAAAGTTTTTATAATGAGAAATATTAAAACTACACTGGTTATAGGACTATTTAATATTTCTATTTAATCTTAGAGCAAATTTTACGAGCAACATAATTTATTTTTAAATGCTTTGAAATTTTATCTAATTTTGACCACTTACATATGTTATTACCAATTTTTACCATAATTTACTGATGATCATAACAATCTTGAGTGTTATTTAGAGTATAAAAAAGAGGGCACAAGTCGGTTTTAGTGACTTTGCTCAAAAAAAAATTTCATCAAATAAGACTTTTAGAGGAGATGACAGCAAAAAAAATTATTGGCGGTCACGCCTATTTTCGAGGGGGCGGGCCCTTAAAGTTGAAAATATATACGCCTATATCTCGGGAACTACTGGGTGTCTGATAATTAGTAATATATTATATCATGATTATAAAAAATGGACCGACTATGGGTTAAATCCGAAAAGAATATATTTGGCCCGAATTTTTTTTAATATCTAAAAAAAATAAAAAAAAGTCTATATAAGTGTTATTTTAGTTTATTAATAGAAATAGCCAAGACATTAAGCTTTAATTTAAAGTATCATAAGTGTCTGTACATACTATAATCATAGAATTATAAGATCTGGAAAATTAAACAAACAAATTTTTTCAAAATTTTGTATGCAGTATAAGATTTTTTACTCTATGGTATACAGAATACCGGCTTCGCATTGTACAAATTTCCTGTATTGCCGGCCTACGGCCGAGCGGAAGGATTTTCTCCTCCATGGTATACAGAACACCGGCTTCGCATAGCACAGATTGTATTTTTTATGGTGGAATGTCATAATCTTTCTTTAATATTTTCGGATCTATAGTACCTACGAGGTCATATTATACCTTAACTTAAAGCTTAATTTCTTGACTTTACAATGTTGTAATTTATCAACTTACTCATATAGACCTTTTTCCCGGATTTTTGATTTTTTTAAAAAATTTCGGATCAAAAAATAATATTCCGAAATTTATGAATAGGTGGTCCATATAAATAGGTCGTGTTACATATCGTTGGAAAGGTCTTTGAAGTACCTATCAATTGATATATATATATATGTATCGTCTAATAAAAAAAATGTAGTTTTCAAGATATAACTAAATATTTTACAAACTTTGGAGCCCCGCCAACACGAAAATAGGCGTGCCCGCCCCAATTTTTTTTTATTTTAATCAGAATTTAAAATTCTATTTAGTGAAAAAAGTCACTAAACCGACTTAAGCCAAAAACAGTAAGGTTATAAGATGAGGCTTCTTTTAGTTGAATTTGATATTTAGTTTTATGGGTGGTATAGTAGAAGTGGACCAATTATATACTAATAGCATCAAAATCCTCCCTCCAGTAACGCGATTACTATGTATTTGATGCTTATTTTGTTTGAATTTCATCATAATAACGTTATTTACAAGAGTTTTATGGTTGTTTGTTATACTATCTATATACATATTGCCAATTATGGACTGACCGTATTAGTTCTGGATTGAATTTTCTGATCTGTATAAAAGTTGGTTTGATATCGATATTTAATTGATCTGTTTATGGGGTTTTCGGAAATGGTCATTATATGGCAACTATGACCAATTATGGGCCGATAGTCTTAAATTTCGTAAAAAAATATGCATATGAGGATATCTCACGTAGAATTCTATATATTAGTATTAACGAGAATTTTGAAAGTGGATCTTATATGGAGATATAGTCCAATATGGACAGAAATGCACAAATATCTGTAGTATGGTTTTTGTGTATATGTAAATGATCTACGTAAAGTTTTGAGTCGGTACCGATATTTTTTTTGGATGTGGTCCTTATATGAGAGGTGTGATCAATAATGGGCCAACCACCATAAAATTTAGTACAACAATTTATATACATATAAATATTATTTGTGTCGAATATTTATACCAGATTTATACGTCTGTGGTCAAAATTGCGTTTTGCGATTTCTTGTTACATTTTTGCTGAATTTTATATTGCTTATATTTTATAGCCATTTTTGTACTACTGAGCCATATTTAGGCAGGAAATTTGTATGGGGGCTATGAGAATGCATTTTTAATTAACTTAAAAAATGTTTCTTCGAATTTATCATATTAGTCCTAATTTACACGAAGCAATTCTTTAAGCTTAGTTGATTACGATTTAGACATCGGGGTGAGGAAAAGATAAGACGAGTACATACTTTATTATACTAGAAATTCATGTAACTTTTTTATTCGTATTACATGTGTATGTGTATACAAATGTGTGTATACTGTCAAATAAAAATATGAGCGAATAAGCAATAAGAATTGTGCTGTGTGAACACCGAATAAATTTCAAGAAAAAAATTGTATCAATCTTGCTTCGTGTAAATTGGGAGTTACTTAATTATAATTCCGGTTAACATTTCCGTCATATTTCCGGTTAGTTTTTAAATGATTCAAGGGACACAAGAACACCACGAGCTCGGTAGATTTTAAAGGTAGTATAGGTTTCCCGAGAGATATGACCATGTTTGGTCCGTTACAAACGTTTTACTAATTCAGCCATTGATTGGACATTGATATTAGTAATAACTATGTATATAACTATTAAGTTTGTCATACCGTTTGTAATTCATACATCGAAATATTGCTTGTAGAATCAAATAGTATTGTTGCTGAGTTGCATTACTATAATTTGCTTGTAGAATCAAAAGGTATATACACCATGTTGCATTACTATAATTACACTTGGTGTTTGTTATTTGATGTAAAGTTACAGGTTTTTTCTTTTAAGTGTACAATTTTTTAAGAGTATGGTTAATAATCTGTTTTTCTTCAAAATTAGAAGACCACTTCTTTGATTAAAGAGAGAAATTGTTCATTAATATTTTGTTAGTGTTTTATAACTATAATTACATTTTATGATAAACAAAGAAGAATGCTAAAAAAACAAAAGTATAACTGTTATTTATTTTATTATGCAATTTTCAACAATTTGCTATAATATGCCGCGTTGTTCGTACCTTAGTGATTAGGTCAAATTTTAGTTTTTCGTTAGAAAAAGTGGCTTAAGTTTTGGAGCGATTGCAAAAAAAAATAAACCGATCTCATGTTGTAGCAATTTTTGCAAATAATCTGGATTATGGTCCTGTTCGGAATATTAATGAATGTGAGATAAATGTATCCAAAATCAACCATACGAAGACTGCTAAAAAAACCTGTTGTCTGTGCGAAGGCTATTAATACCCCACAAAACTGCTAAACTTGAAATCGCTAGACCAAACTTGGAATTTAACTGGTAAACAGGTGAGTCGATAATGTGTTAATAGTTACACTATTTATAGCCTACACCACCATAGTGGGGAGGGTATATTAGATTTGTGCTGATGTTTGTAACGCCCAGAAATATTGGCCCAACACCCACCTTAAAGTCGATCGGTAGACTCAGAATCACTTTCTGAGTCGATTTAACGATGTCCGTCTGTCCGTCTGGCTGGCTGGCTGTCCATGTAAAGCTTGTGCGCAGAGTACAGGTCGCAATTTTGAAGATATTATAATAATAAAGCCAAATCACATCTACGAATTTTGTGCAGATCGGTCCATAATTACTCGTAGCTCCCATATAAGGCCCACTTCCGAAAATCACTTTAAAGAGAATAAATTTCTTAAAAATGTTGGTATCCAAATAATATTTAACGTAAATATATTTTATATGTCTAAAAATAACACGGTGCAATTTTATTATAAACATAATTAGTCGAAACTCCCATATAAGACCCTCTCCGTAATTCACTTTAAGCTCCATAAATCGTTTATGAGCATTTATATCGAGATAAAGTTTAACACATATAATACTTATGTATATTCACAGACATCGTGCCTCTAAATTTTTAGGTAGTTTATATCTCCCATATAACGCCCATTTCTGAAAAAATATTTTATACATATACTGGGTGTAGGGTATTATGTGGTCGGGCTTGACCGACTATGCTTTCCTACTTGTTAAACATATGTATATTTGTTTAGAGTGATTTTTTCCGATTAGAAAAAAATAAATCTAAATCAACAGATGTTGGAGAGAACTGCGGAAGGAACCACGATATGTCAAACAAAGGGGCGGTACTTGAATGGCCCGCACGTTCTCCAGATTAGCCGTCGAATTAATGCTGAAAACTGACAATAAAGAAGCTGTTATATATGCTTCGAGATCCATATCTGAAGATATAAGAATAAATCTGGTGAATAGTATGCCTGTTTGAATTTTTGAGTTCATTCATTCATTCAATATTCATTTATTTTGAATATTGCTATTTTAAGTTGTTTTAATGTCAGTGTATTTATAGTTATGAAACATTTGTAAGAGGTTTTGTTTCATAATATGTAATAATAAAATTGTTTTTTTTTTTTTTTAGGTTAAACTTTTTTACTTTATTTCATAGATGTTAGTTTAGTTTATTTAGAATTTTGTAGATTTTAATAAACTTTATTTATAATATCGATGTTAATTACATGTTAGTTTAGTAAAGCATTTAAGATTCGGCACTATTCAATTAGTCTTTTTGGAAAGACAGTCCGAAGCTTTAATATCTGCAACTCCTCTGTCTTGCTTCCTTTTTTAGTTAAGAGAAAACTGAGTAACACAGTAAATAACATTATGGCTCTATTTTTACGAGTATTTAATAAAAGAGCACGCCGACAGTCGCCCAACTAAACAAAGAGGATGGCTGATAAAAGACAGCTTGACTAGGTATTTGTGTGGATATATGTATACACACACACACACATACGTATAAATAACCCAGTTGGCCAGACAGTCATAGATGAAATTTTCGTCGATGTTGTCTTCAGGACATTTGATAATTTGTCGTCTATACAATGCCTCTGAGGACAAGTATAAATCAAAGTCGCATATGTTGTCGTGGTTTAAGCTCCATTGTTGATTAGCTAACGACAATTTCATGAAATTGTCTTGAATAAAATAATATTGAGGACAAAGTGAGCGACAAGTGCATGCATTTTGACCTGTATGAAGCCACATCCACGACAAGATGAGCGACAATGTCTTCACCTTATCGTCAGTAAAACTACTGTGAGGACAAAATTATCGACAATTGCATGCATTTTGACGTCTTCAAACTATATTGACGACCAGATGAGCGACGAAGTCTTTAACACTTCTTCATTTAAACTATATTGAGGACAAATAAGACGACACTGCAATAATTTGTCGTGTTTCTATCAACATAAAAAGTTAAAACATTTGACTTGTTGTCAACATAGTTTTTTTTTTAATTTTTGTGTTGAAAAAAAAATGCAAAATAGCGGGACTTTAACAGAAAATAAGAAAAAAACAAACTATCGTAAGCAGCGTTGCCGTTTTTGGTTATTTCTAACCAAAATTGGTAATTTTTTTTCTCAATGTGTACATGTGTAGATTTTTTCTGTTTTGGTTATTTTTTTACTGAAAGTATTTACTATGTGAATTTAAATTTTGGGATAAAATTTCAACATACAAAAATGGCCTAAACGAAAATTGTTTTAAAGAACTTGTAAATTTCGTACAAAATTTATTGACATTACCCCACAGTTCCGCTGCAGCTGAAAGAACATTTTCTCAGCTTAGTTTGATAAAAAAAAATTTAGGAATAATTTAGATTTTAAGACAATTAGTAATATATTGCAAGCAAAAGAATTGTGCAAAAATCAACAAAATGCCCATTTTGTTTGGTCTGCCAAAGACAAATTTTAAAACTCAAGCTGTGACATTTTAAGTAAAAGTGATCTCCATATTTATTGTAATATAATTACATGTTTTTTAGTATTTAAGAGAGTAACTTTCTAGTTCCCTATTTTATTGCCAATGAAAAATTTTTTGTTTTTATTATATACTTTTTATTTTTGTTTAAGACATTAAAAATTAATAATTAAACTTGCAAAACTTAATGTAAAGTATTGGAATTTTAAATTTTTCAAATTGTAGCATTAGCTTATGTTTCTTTGCATTACTTTTTGCAAAATATGACGCTTAGTTTATTAAAAAAAATATTTTTTAGTATTAGGAGTTGTGTTGTAAAATACGTTGTTTTATGTTTTTTTTTTTTTGTTACCTTAAAGTACAAATTATAGTTAAAATTACAAAAAATAAATAAATAGTACATGCATTAAAATTTGGTTATTTTTTTTTTAATTTGGTTATTTTTTCATAAATGTTGGTTACAAAAATTTTTTTTTCGTGGCAACACTGATCGTAAGAGGGAACGCAGAATTATTCAGTTTAGTTTTTAAAGTGCGTGTGGAAATTTGTTATATACATACATATGTACATATTCGTGAAAACATTTTACAATTCATACATCTGTTAATTGGTAAGTATATAAAATTAATAGCTGAAAATATCCAAACTACGTTTCCAAGAGAATCTAAAAGTAGTTAAAAAAAAGTCGAAAATGTAATCTATTTACTGTACTTTTTCTGTGTTTTTATTATCATTATTATTATTTCAGTATTTGTATTGTTATTTTCTTATTTTTGTATATATCAGATTGCTGCAATGAAACAATTATTATCTGGTAGTTTAAAAGCATTGATCGAATACTGGGTAAAAGTATTATTAATAATTATAACTACGATGGCGCACAGTGGCACCGTCCAATACATTTCTTGGAAAAAAAATAGAAGGAGTGGTCGTACAGCAATGAAATTTTGCAGAAACACTTCTCTGGGCTAAATTAAGAAATTTTTAAAAAATCTTGGAAAAAAGCCCACTGCCACACCCACCTCCCATATAACTGCTCTTGCCAAAATTTTTAGTTTTGGACCTAGGGACTTGAAATTCGGGACACTTCTTAATTGAGTTCTCCTTATGGAAAAAATTAAACATATTGGGGATTCCACGCCTACTTTAGATTTTACGCCCATTGAAAGTTGTAGATTTTAGGTGTTTTTCTTCCCTGTCTAGTATCATATGAAAATTTCATATAAGTTAAAAAATGTTAATTTTTATTCAACAGTAAAACATGTGTTGCAACATACAAAAGAAGAGAATATCCTCAACAACCCTCCGCGAAAGATATTAGCCTTCAAATACACCGAAAATATCGCACAAATGCATGCCGCTTTTTTAGTCAAGTATGCCAAGTTAAAGTGTGTAACACCTAAGTCATTGCAACATATTGAGACGCCAAATAAGGTTATTTATACCTTCCAGCTTGATAAAAATCCAATATAATACACAATGTTTTAATTGAATATGTACAGGCGAAAACTTGTGTTAGTTTTTATTTGTTTTTTTTTAATACATTTAATTTATTTATTGAATCTTCAGAAATGAAATGACAATAAGTTTTCGGATCTTAATACTAAAGAAAATAATAAGTCCAGCCAGTGCTAGATAAAATATTATGATACTACAAAAAAATTTACATCCACTGATCCAGTCATCTGTTTTGCGCTTGAGTTAAAGCAAGGGTATCCCTCCTTCTCAATCGATTGTGTCCACTAAAGTTAAGGATGTCTCGTGCAAGTGGGTTTGGATGGTGTTCAAGTTTGCTGACGTACTTTGACGCATATTTTGTAAATACGACTTTTACTAATGGCACTCCTAGATCTTTGTGGATTCGAGAATTTTTAACATATCATGGAGCTGCAGTAATTATACTTAGAATTTTATTTTGACCCCTTTGAATTTTGTCAATGTTTGATGCTGAGGCAGTACCCCATAATTGAATTCCATAACACCAGATTGGCTTTAGAATTGCATTGTGCAACAAAAGTTTGCAATCCAACTTTAGTGAAGAATTTCTGCCAATTAAGTTGCACTGCTTTTAATCTCATCTGAGTAAGTTTCGCTTCAATATGAGACTTCCAAGTTAAACGGCGGTCGAGGTGAATGCCGAGGTATTTGACTTCATTATGTTGAGGAATAATTTGATTATTTATTTTGATGAACGAGAAGGTATCTTTTTGCAATGTGAAAGTTATATGAATACATTTTTGTTCGTTAACCCTGATTTTCCAAAGCTCTAGCCAATTCTCTAGCTTATAAACATAATTCTGCGAATTCTGTGATGCAACTTGGTGGTCCTTATGGACGCTGATAAAGGCTGTATCGTCTGCAAAAGTTGACGTATGGATTTTGGGGTCTGACGGCATGTCGGAGGCATATATCAAATATAAAGTAGGACCCAGTATGCTACCCTGTGGCACACCTGATTCAATTGGCTGAGCGGGGCTTAAAAAATCGCCTTCTTTGATTGTAAATTTGCGATCATATAAATAACTTTTCATAAGTTTGTGGGTGTTAGCAGGCAGAGCTAATTTTATTTTATGTATTAAACCTTCATGCCAGACTTTGTCGAACGCTTGGGAAACATCAATGAAAAGCACGGAATAGTATTTTTTCTCTTCAAACGACCGTCTTATCACATTTACCAATCTGTGTGTTTGTTCGATGGTACTGTGTTTAGCTCTGAACCCGAATTGATGATTTGGGATACATTGAGTGTCGTTCAGAATTGGAATTAACTTAGCCATTAACAATTTTTCAAACACAAGCATTTTGTTGCTGATTTTATCCATACCTGAGCTTTTTTAAGATTCAGAGTACCAATAGCGCCTTGTCTAATAAAGAGTGGAGGCAAATCAGATGTATTATTTGAGTTGTTTATAGTAAACACATTTCTCAAATGGCTAACAAATAAAGTCCCCTTCTTGGAATCATTTCTAGCCCAGTCTCCAGACGAATTTCGCAGAGGAGGCTTTCCTCTAACTGGTCTTTTTAAACCTCGTGCCGCCTTCCATAACGAATAGTCAGATTGTGGGGTACTATCAAGACCCTCCAAGTAAGATCTAAGTGAGGCCGTTCTTTGGATTTCTAAGAAATTTCTTAGTATATCTCTGCATTCCCGTAGCCTAGCTTTCAGTTGAGGAGACCTGTGAATTTGCCACTCTCTTCTAACTCTTTTTTTTCTGACAGGAGATGATCGAATTCAGCGAAATAAGTTCTGTTTGTCCCATTTCTGCACTCAACGTCATGTGTGGAGGCGTGATGTACAGCTCTGCGTATGTCCTCAGTAAACTTGCCAATCGACCCATCAATATCCTCGGTAGTTCTCAACACTACATTTTCCGTGCAGTGGGAACTTAAATACTTTTTATACTTTATCCAACTTACTAAAATATATATTTTTAAAACAAAAGAATATATTTTTAATTGAATTAGAAACACTTAATTTGCCTAAAAGAACAAATAAAACGATAAATTTCCACTATTTTAAAATGTTATACGGCTTCCAACTAAACAGTTTTGCATGTGTAACTGTATAAATCGTTTCAAGCTTTAAATCCCGTAAGCCTGAAAGTATATCCAATTTTTTGTCTTATTGACCATTTGTATGAAATATTGGAAGTGACTTTTAAAATCGATGTTACTAAAAGGGGCGGTAATTGGCGGTTGTTTTTTTTTTTCTCAATTGAGAGTACAGACTTGGACCTTTCATTTTTTTTTATAGTTAAAGGGCTAAGCAAGGCAAAGCACATAAAGTTTTTTCCATCAAAAAGGTAATATTTTTTAGTAGAACGTAGAAAACTAATATTAAAAGAAAATAATAATCATAACTTTAAATAAACGAATTATGTTTTTAATTATATAAAAATGAATTTAAAAAAATTGTTTAATTTTAGTCACATAATTTTTTCATTTGTATTAATAAATAATAAATTATTATAATCAATTAAAATACAAATGTCTATTTCTTCAAAAAAAAAAATCTGGTGACAAAGTCTGACGTTGACGACTGGATTATGGATAGTGTGTCATCAACGACAATTTGGAAAATACAGTCGCTAGACTATCGTCAACGATGATATGAGATAAAAGTCAGGATGACAACTTTAACCACATTGTCACCCAAATGATCGTCAACGACAATGTGCATGATAATGTCGCTCACATTGTCGTGTACGATTTAAGTGCCCTTCGTTCGAAAAAGTCGTCAACGATTTGTATGAGCTGTCGCCTACTTGTCGTCTAGGATTTAACATTGTCGTGTACGTTGTCTTGAAGACATGGCCAACTGGGTAAACATATGTATATACATACATACATACGTATGCAGTTAAATGTAATGTTTGTTGTAAAACGATTCATTGCGCGCCATTTTTTTGCTCGAATTAAAAAGACATCAACAACAACAGCCAGCCAGTCAACCTGTCAAACAGCCAAGTCAAGAATACTTACTATTGTTAAGCAAAGAAAAGCATCATCACACTCCGACACAAAAGAAATAGAAGGCGCCAAATGCGTAACAAGTGGCTATTTGGAAATTGTTGCAAACTGCGACAACTTGTCGACGATTGTGGTGAATGGAATAGTTCACACACACAGCATCCACTTTTTATCCAAAATCAGAAACTAAATTAAACACAACCAAAAGTAGCCGGGTTTCTGTGTGGCTGGATGACTGTCTGTCTGATCTGTGTAATAGCAGCCAGCAAAATCGGCGTCTCTCTCTCTCACTGTACGAGTAAGAGGCGACAAGCCAGTCGCGACTCGTAACGGCACCGTGGAGACACACGTTCGTAGTTTATAACAACTACCGACGAGCACAGTCATATTTACTCATTCACAGGGGTTACAAACAACAACACACAATTCACATTGGAAACAAAGTAATTTGTCACACAAGTGTAGTTATTGTGGTATTTAATGTGATGTCTACAATACTCATAGTGGCGACTTTGAGAACCCCAAAAGCTCTATGTAAGATGTTGGCAGAAAGAAAGAAGTATAGAAACCATTCAATCGTTTTTCAAACAGTTAGTTATCCTTAACATTGGTGCACAAAATAATAGAACTGGACTGGCGGAACAAGCACTGATTTGAAGTTTTTTCAATGTATTGTATTAATTCAAATTGTGTTTATACCCACCACCAAAAAGATGGCGGGGGGTGGCATATTGTGTTTGTCATTCCGTTTGTAACACATCGAAATAATGGTCGTAGAACCAAAAAGTTTATATATTCTGGGTCCTTGTAAGATTCTAAGACGATTTAGCCATGTCCGTCCGTCTGTTGTTGGCACGATAGAGCTTCGAAAAAAAACGATATAGAACAATGAAATTTTTACCAAACATTCTTTGAGCCACTGAAATGTTTGGTATTGCAAATGGACAGGTCCAGTAGGATCTGAGTTATAGATCAAAGTTTCAGACTACCTCAATATTTTTCAGATATTTTTTGCTTTTTTCTTCAAATATAATGCAGACAATATCATAAAATTTTGCACACTTTGTTTTCATTATAGAAGGACAAGTCCTGTTGAAAAAGGTAGGAATCGGTCCACGGCCCCCATACAAATATCTTCCCGGAATAAGGCTTTATGGCACATAAATGTCTACAGAAAAGCCGTATATATTTGTCGTAGCCCCATACAAAGACCACTCCTGAAAATCACCTAAATGAACATAAATCTCTTGTAAAAATGACTGTCAAGTTGAAATTCGACAAGCATAATTTAAATATGTATACATTTAAATCGGTGTACCAAATTTCATGTTGATCGGTCCATTTATGACCGTAGTCACCATATAAAGTCCATCCCTTATAAAAACCACTATCAAGTTTAAATTCAACACAAATTGTCCATACATATTTAAAAAACGTCTTAATATGATGATGATCGGTTCATATTTTACCGTAGTCCTCATCTAAAGCCTACTTCCTTACTTAGATTTCTTACTAGATTTCATAATAATCGGTCCATATTTGACCGTAGTCCCAGCATATAGTCTACTTCCGAAAATCACTAAAATTCGTATAAATATCTTATCAAAATGATTATCAAGTTGGAATTTAACAAGCATAATCAGAATATACATTTAAATTGTCGCACCAAATTTCATGATGATGCCCCCATATAAAGTCGAGTTCCGCAAATCACTTAAGTGCGCATAAATCCCTTATAAAACCACTACCAAGTTAGAATTCAACACAAATAGTCCATACATATATAAAAATCATTGATCTTGGATTTATGATGATCGGTTTATATTTGACCTTAGCCCCCTTATAAGGTCCACTTCTAGAAATCACTTAAATGCGCATAAATCTCTTATAAATCTCCATAATAGGTGATTTGGTGGTGGGTATATAAGGTTCGGCACAATCGAATATACGATAAACTCTTACTTGTTTTTAATATGATCTATGAATAAGTAGAATAAAGAACTTATTATCTCTTAAATAAGCTCTATTCTTGTGATCTTTTGTAAAAGCCTTCAACCCACTTTGAAATCTGTTATAAATATGTATGTATATCATCTACCTATACTTGTTTATTAAATACTAATTCTGAAAAACTGATTGAACAAATTTTTGTTTTTTTTTTGTATTTTTAAACTATTACAACTATATTTTTCAAGCAAAAAGAAAATCCATAAAAATTGCAAAAACAATGAAAAAATTCTTACAAATATTTCTCAAAAAATATTAAGTAAAATGTTCAATTATCAAAAATTAATATGTTGTAGTTGGTTATATTATTTTATTCTTATCTAAGGATTTATTTATTTATTTCTTACTCTTACATAAGATGTGTTGTGTTGGGTTGGGTTGGGTTGGATGATTGGTTGACGATTCTTCCCTTGTTACCATGAGAATATCTAATTGTTCGTTTAGCATATCAGTCAGTTTGATGTTGTAATTATGTTGAAATGGTCAGCGATAATAAATTAAACTTCAAATTAATGATTTGATTTAAAATAGATTATGATTTAGCTCTTATGTACAAGTACAAGTACTCTCCCGAAATAAAGATTCATTAGATTTATTTATGATTTTATGAATGAAAAATATCCCAGCATACCATTCTAGGAGCGCTCCGAAAAAGGAGTCAGAAAAAAGTCCAACTAAATAGCATTTGCGGAGCGAAAGACAAATTAGCTTGTTACTGTCCTGAGTCGGAACGCAGTATGACTCAGAAATTCCACTTAATTATGTGTGTACCAAAGCGTTGTTGTCCTGTTATTTGTGCTTTGAAAAAACAAAAAACATAGCTGTACCACACAAGAATGATAAAAACAACATTACACAGAGCCCAAATAAAACCTCATAAAAGACTCTTTTCTGACATTATCTAATAGCTCTTTCTGACGGACCATTTTCGAATGTAATGACCCTCTTTTCTGAAGGTTTTCGGAGCAATTATGATTTTTTTTAGAAAGCGCTAATGCTCCGAAAAAGGTGTCAGAAAAGACTCTTTTCGGACTCATATGGCTTGCTGGGATTTGTTTCAATATTTGTGATCGGCATTGCACTCTTAAGAGACTTAACAGAGTACATATTTCAAAAAAATACTTTTTCTAGGTCCATAAATAAATCATTTTAATAAAAAAAAGTATGTAGGTACAATTTTTCAAATGTGTGATCCCTCGCAGTCTGATTCAGACCTATATTATTTGAAAATTTAAACTTTAATGCTTCGATTACAAAATGGAAAGCAGTTTCAAAAACCTTCATGTATTCCTTATTTATCCTTAAAGTATTTTCCCCTGTCCTTTGAACAAAATTGTAAAAAAATTCGAATTGTAGGGATTACGGGATTTTTTTTGTACTTTTGGTAACTTTTTACAATTTATTATTTTAGAATGACAAATTAAAAATATCTTAATAAATGACATTTAATGCATTATGGTAATAAATATACATAGATTTTACAACATATTGCATATTTTTTGAATCTCTAAAAAAATCTCTCTTATTATAATTTTTTTTTACAAATTTGTAATTTGACCCATATTTTTCCTGGACTAAATTCTATTAAGATAAAGTGATTTTTGATCTTATGCAAAAAGGTGCAAGTCAATATCTCGATTAGATTAGTAAAATATACCAACTTAAACTTATGCAAATTTTAATATTTTTGTACTAAATGTGACATTACAACATTCTATCACAAGCGCTAGTGGCTAAATTATATAATTTAAATTTTAAAAAAATAAATATTTTTTAAAGATTGATGACGTTTAGGAAATATAAAAATTTTAGAAATTAGATGAAAACAAAAAAATTCATGCGTTTAAACAAATTTTGAGACCCTACAGCTCCGTCCCTGGAGGGTTTGTGAGAGATTCGGAGCAGCAATGCGGCTCCGAGTTTAAAAATGGTGTAGTTCTTGTTGCTGGTTTGACAGCCCGAAAAGTTTCGGGTCATTCCTGTACGTAGAACCGGCTGTCGTGGGAATGAATGACTACTTTTTTTATAAGATTTGATACTTGTCTTAAAAAAGTTTTTTAATCCATTATATTGAAAATATATATAGAGGAATTCTCTTTTGAAAATAAGTCACACGAAATAAGCTGTGAGTCACTAAAACAAAGTTGAAAACCTATTACCGCAAAATAACGCATTATTTTACATAATCGGCCCAATCATGAATACAAATTCCGCGGGAGTTTTTTCCCTTTTTATTTTTTTAACATTCAATTTGAATAGGAAAAATGGGAAAAGGGAGAAACCCCCGCGGAATTTTTATTTATGATTGGGCTGAATAAATTGATGATAGAGAGAAAGAACTGATGAACTAATAGCGTTAGACATAAAACAGAAAATTATTGTGCAAAAGTATCGTTAAAATTGCAAAGAAACATTAAACATTTTGAATTGGGTGAAATTGGAGTTATGTTTCAATTATATGACCAACACTGTATGCAAAAAAAGATCCTGTAATACTACAAATATTACCATTCAAGGAAAACAAATTGACAAGGTTGAAACGCTCAAAATTCTTGGTATAATTTTCAACATATTCTTTACATTGTCCTCTCGTGTCGATTTTCTAAAAACTTTATTAATTAGCCGTATTAGGGTCATTATTACAACTTGCCTCTAATGTTCTTAATAGTAAAAGGTAAAGCTAAATTTACACGATTGAAATTTTCTACAAAATTGCTCTTCAAAATGCTTCAAACTCTAGTAAACAGCAAAAATTCTTGAAAATTAATTTATTTCATAGTTATTAATAGTTATTAAATAAATAAATTTTGCTTTCGATTTTTGTTTATCAAATTATTTCTTGGCAAAACAAAATTAAAATTAATTTATTTTTCATGAAGTTGACATTTTTCCAAAACATATGGCAACTTCAAATACATAAACTTCACTATAAAATATAAAGGCAAGATGATCTTCCCTTTGGCTTATCGGTCGGTTTTAGATTAAAGTAAACTTATAATAACCAAATACTTCTTATCTGTCCGATAACATCATATCTTTAACTATTGCCAAGGCCCATTGCCTTAATCTATTAAAACGCATCCCTGTAAAAAGTAAAAGTAAAAAAGCCCATCCAAAACATACATACATCTATAGATATTATACGTAGTGTAATCTTATCGATAATAGATTATAGAACCAAATATTTGTTCGGACATATGAAAACAACTTTGTTCGAACAAATATTTTGTTCGGAATGAATGGGTGAATCCACCTTAACGCGCTTTGTCGAACAATTTAATTGCTAATTAAAAAATAGTTTTGGCTAATATGACCTTGTATGTTTCACTTACATAAATTTTTCATTATTTGTAAAAATATACTCCCCTATCGTGAATAAAGATTTCACATGAAATTTGTTCCCTTTTATTTTTTTAACATTGAATTTTAATAGGAAAATTGTGAAAAGGGAACAAATTTCATGTGGAGATTTTTATTCACGATAGAGGTGATTACGAACTTTTTTTGAAATCAAATATTTAGCATAAAAATAAAGATTAACCGGTTTTTTTTTTAGCTAAAACTGGTTTTTTAGAAAATGTAATTTTTCGAATAACCCTGTGGTTCTAAATTATCCCGGAGAAACTTCAGAAACACTGCACTTAATGCTATAACAACAAATCTCCAGTTTCCTAAAGATATCGCCCAAATGAGGTGGTCCTTGGCAACCTTCTTTTACGATCTTGCGTAAGGCAAATTAATGAAACGTTTTGTTCCCAGAAGAATGTCCCCCTCGGGCCACTGCCATTTAGGGGCTGCAATTGACGGCGACCGTCTAGGTCTGCCATCCTCTGGAGAAGCAGGGATACTATTTTACTAATCAATAAGGTTTCTGCCCACTGGAGAGTGATTTTTAAATCATTTCGAGATTCTGTGCATAAAGTTGTTTGAGTGTAAAATGTATGAATGACATTATCGTTATTAACTTTTTGAATGAAGTGACAAATACCGATAAAATTATATCAAATGTGAGTTCACTGTATGTACATGCTAAAGTCAGCATAATGAAGCAAGTAAGAAAGTATGTTCGCGTATTGACAAAGTGATTATGTTTCTTATGACTTGGGTTCACAAATCTTTGCACGCGGGACATAGTGGCGATGTTTTCTATAATTTTGTTGATGTTTTTGTCACAATTGAAGGTTTTTTCATGTTCGTTCATTAGAAGAAGTATTGGTTTTGTATTGGGTCTGTTCCCTGCAAATAATATTGGACTACGTGATCCATTTTAGATGATATGGACTACTCACAACATGGACCAATGTAATGCAGTCATGGACCATGTCATAGTTAAACAAGAGTTTGTAGTTAAACGACATGGTTTCGTGTTAACACGATTGCATATTGAGTTGTTGTTGTTGTTTAAAACTAACCCTCGTGAGTACACCATGGAGTAGTTTTGGGACTACTCCGATGGGTTATATGGTCCAGTCCTAGGACATCGCAATGTTAAATGGACCACCTTTTTTTCATATATTTGGAGTAGTTTTGGAGTACTCCTACTCCTCTTTGGACTAGTCTTTACATGCATGTATGGACTAGTCGCGTTATTTGCAGGGTTGCTGTCGCTATTATTTTCTATGGTGGTAGTGTTGTCATTGTTGTTGTCATTGTCATTGTTGCTGATGCTGCTGTGTTGTTGTATAACTGATGTTGATTTGGTTGATGCCGATGTTGATGGTGATGGCGATATTGTTGATGATTGTGTATTATAAGGCGAGAGTATAAATAGTTGGTTATTATGATGTGTTTTGTATTGAAGCGTAGAAAATTGTTAGAACCATTTGTGAGACATACCGGCAGCCAAGATTCTTTTAAACTGAAACGAGAAACTACGCCACAGATAGATTTTCATTCACATCGACACCACATGGACTAGACGATAAATGTCGCCATATTAGTAGCAATACCAATAGAACAACTACTAGTAGTCGCAGTTCCACTGATGTTCCTGACGACGACGATGATTTTCATGGTGCTGGCAGTGGTGGTGTTATTGGATTGTTGTGGTACAAGTGGTACAAAAAACATGACAGAAGAAAAAAAGAAAACCGAAGAAGGATTTCTTTTTATATGTGTGTGTGTGTGTGTATTTGTATTTGTATATGGATTATTATTATTATTATTATTTTTGTTTAATTTTTTTGGTGCTTCTGCTGGTGTTAGTGGGCATGTTGTTGCATATATAAACAAGTATTGTAGGAATGGATGGAAAAATAGTTGCCATAATTATTTCGACTACAACAGTTAGTAATTTGTTGTTATTGTTATTATTAGTGTTTGAATATTGTGGTCGTTGTTTTTTTTTTTTTTTTTACTTCGCTACCCCTTCCTGCCATCCATAACTTTTATTTTAGTCATTATACTTCTATTTGTTGTTCTGTTTCTTTCCTCTGTTCTTTTTTCAGGAGACTATTTCGGCGGAAAAAAACTAAAAAGCGTCGAATTGAGTGGCGACTGTCTCTTGTTTTGTTTTACAGCGTGATATTAACGTCTTTTTGTTGGCCCTGTTTTCTATTGTTTGTTTTTAAGAAATTTAATAAAAATATTTTTTCGCACCGCACCAACATACAAATGCATACACATTCATAAACGTCCTGCATTAAATGAGTTGATGAGAAGAACTTGAAAATGGAAAAATGTGCTGCATTCATATGTAGTTATAATGAAGATGTGAGTACTTTCTTTCTACTATTGACTAAATTAAGCGACATTAAGTTAAATTTTTTATTATATAAAGACTAATGGCCATTGATAATAATATAAATCTCAAGACCTCAAAGCCATTTGCTTCAGTTGAAAAGACGGCTATGCAAAAACTGCAATTATTTCAAAACAGAGTTACATATTTGTTTTGATACGTTTTGTCTTTTACTCTCTAAGACATTTTTAATAAAATCCAAGTGTCTACTAATCAAAAAAAATAAATAAAATTTACTAGTGTCCAGTTTATTGAAATTGTTTAAGGCTAATAAATCTCTGAAATGTAGGGTAAAGTTAAAGTCATTATTTACACTTTCGATGGAATAAAATCAATGTTGAATAAAAATCACTTAAACGTCAACTATACGAACGTACAGTGGGAAGCAAAATTGTTCGGATGTTTTGCATTAAGGATGCTTTTGGATGCGCTCATGCGGCCTATGCCAATAGTATTCTTTTCGCTCAGACTGTGTATCTGTTGACTTTAGCTTCGTCGCTCCAAATAATCCGTTTCCAGTCATCTGCTGTCCAATTTTGGCAGGTTTTACAGAAATTAAGGCATTTTTTCACATTTCTATCGGAAAGTGCTGGTTCTTTCATTTTCACATTGGCTACTTTACCAATTCTATTCAATATGCGTCTAACCCTCCAGGAACTTTTGGGTCTTGAATTCCTTATTATTTAGCAAACTTTCAATCAGCCGGGCATCACCATCAGAAAGCAGTCTTGGTCGACCCAATTGTAAGCTACATTACGCCGTTTTTTTTATATCTGTTATGTTTTCCGTATGAAAGCTAACTGTCTATTAAACTTCGTAACTATTATTAGGGTTATCGTAACAATATCATAGAAAAAGTTTCAACTAAATAAACAAAATACATATTTATATATGATAATATACCTTTATTTGTATCATTTTCATTACCTTACTTTCTTAATGCAAAATATCCGGACAGTTTTGCTTCCCATTGTATGCATGTAAATTGGAAAAATTAGCAACTAGAAATTGTATGTACATATGTATGTATGATAATAATAAGTAGATCATAATTAATTAACTAAGTTAAGTCAATGAAATCCATATTGAATTTATTTAGATTTGTTTGCAATTCTAAATTGAAATAATTTTGTTTGTGTCTTCAATAAAATAAAATTTTATTCGATTAATTTTCACATTCGTGTTGGGAGATGTATTAATGTTCCGTTGTCTAGAAGTAGACACTGTCATGTGTATGTGCAACAAACATTTTACGAAAACAATATGCCATCCACATAGACATCGTATAATTGTGGCGACAAAAAAAAAAAACATCTTGCCACTGTGCGCCAGCGAGTCAGTCGTTGAAATTCAGGAGTCAGGATGAATGGCGACCGGCAAAAGGACGCTGTACCGTGCTAAACATTTCATATCATTCGTATCGTAAAAAGTCCCTTTGTGAATTTTATTCGTCCATATGACTACAAGTTTCCCGCGCATTCATTCAATAAAAACAAAAACAACACACACACACATGTACATCCATACACTCACTCACTTTTCGCCTTCATATAAAAGAAGCATCAAAGCACGAGCTCCTGTTTAGTACACATGCAAACATGATTAAGACAACTTCGTCGCCGTTATTGTATTCTAAATATCTTACAAAATTAATAAATATCGTCGTGTTACCAGCAAATAACCATTTAATTAACACTTTATAAAAAACACCAACAACGTTAACACAAATATTCATTTAATATTCTAATTAACACGTTTCAACTTCAGATTAAAAAAAACTTGAACAAAAATTTAACAGTGAATCCGAGACAATTTAAATTTAACCTCTAAATAACAGTAATTAATATAGTTAATATATAAAGAACAGTAATTAGAACTGTGAAAGTCCAGTGCTCCTTAGGTAAGTCAAACGGCCAGTGGTATTAATGGATTTTTTTTAATATAAAGAACACATTGCGCCTTCGCATATGCTGTATTTCTATGTAAACAAAGGATACAAATATAAGGAGTTCTCGTATACATATATCTACATATGCACATAAATACAAATTGCTTTGTTGTTGTCATTTCGTATTATTACAAAAAATAATAAATAAAAAGCTGACAACCATATTCATCATATCCATACATACCTATACATATAATGAATCCAAAAACTTTAATAAAACCAATAATTCTCCCACAATAACGTAAAATTTTGTTATATAACTGCACTGTAAAATCAGAATGTATGCTGACGATATACAAATTTACATCAGTTGTGATTTACCTAAAATTGAACAGTGTGTCTTAACTCTAAATACCGAGTTAAAACATATTTATAAATGGGCTACTGCTAATGGTCTTAGTATCAATCCAAAAAAGTCTAAATATCTTCTAATCCAAAAACGGACTACTATAAGTGATCATATACCGGATATTTTTCTTAATGACACACGTATAGAAAGGGTAAACTCAGCAAAAAATCTTGGAATTATTTTTAATAAGAACCTGACATGGAGCAATTATATTAATTATGCACACCTGTCAAAATAAGAGTAATTCTTGCAAAAACCTATTTATTGCCAGTTCTGATGTATGGATGCGAATTATTTGCCAAATGCGATACCGCAAGTACAGGAAAACTAAACTCAGTTTAAACAAAAGTATTGTGCGCTATGTATATGGCGTGAAAAGGTTTGATTCTGTTTCGCCTTTTACGGCAAAACTATATGGTATTCAGTTTGATGCCATACTCAAAACAAGAGTACTCCTGTTCATGCACAAAATCGTGTATACCCAACAACCACAACATCTCTATAACCGCTTAACCCTATTGAGTTCTAATAGAGGAAAGCGAATCTTATTGTTTAGACATCATAGTTTAACTTCTGATTGGAAATTTTTTCTTAATGCAATCCGGCTTTAGAATCTACTCCCGCACAACATACAAATAATAAGTAACGCACTGAGATTTAAAAAATGCATTATTAATTTTTTTACATGTTAATTTGTTAACTAAACACTTTTCTTTTTCTTTTTTGTTTTCTTTTATAAATTTATAAATTAATTAATTAATTAGTTTAATCACTTTATCTTTAAGAATTATAATTTTTTCTTTTTTTTCTTTTTAATGTTTCTGCTAAAACAATGTTCTATACTGCAATAAGAGACTTTAAGTCTTGTGTATAGAATTGGAAATAAATAAATAAATAAATAAAATAAATAAATAAGATATATGTTAACATTTTCATATTCATTAATAAAAAGTTCGGGTAGGATTCGTCCGAACTATGGAACATTTATTAAAATTCTGGCTTGGTCTGTAAAAGTTCGTTCCGTCGAACATTGTCATTGTAGACAGAGTGTATTTTTTCTCTGTGAATACCCACCTCGTAATAATTATGTAGTTCTCAGAGAATGACCCCTACTCATGCAATGCATTGTGTTGGAACCAGTGTTGCCATTTTGACGCTTTTCGGGTATTTTATGACGCTTTTTTAGTCTCGTTACTCTTTTAGTTTTTTCAAATACCCTTTTTTAAAAAAGGGTATTTTTTGACGCTTTTTCTATTTTTTTGGTGCAGTTTTGGAAGAAGTCCAAAGAGTAAATCTAGCTTTCGAGTCAGCCAATGTCAAGCTTTACAGCAATTTGTATTACCTGATTTAAAGTATTACAAACTTTGATTATCTAGAAGGTAATTTAGATGAAAGCGTTAACTAACGAATTTTGTTATCTTGGCTATCATTTCGAAAAATCTTGCAGAGATTATAAAATAATTGAATAATTTAATAGAATTTACAAAATATCACGTACTCGAACTATATTGCTTCAAAAATATCGTTATTTAGTGTTGACAATATTTTTAAAAATAGCGAAGCGGATATTATTGATTTCATATAAAACTTCATTGATGATTCGCCTCTAATAAATAAAATAGAGATTTCCCTAAAGAATCTAACGTTGCAAAAATGGTAAAATATTGAAAGAACTGATGAATTTTGGATTGAAGTCTACAATTTTAAAAATTATTTGGGAGAAAATCCTTTTCTTGAACTAGCTGACTTTGTTATTCGTATACTTTCTTTTCCTTACTCAAATGCCGAAGTCGAAAGAACGTTTAGTTTAATGAATTTTTTTAAACTAAAGACTCCTTTTTCGGAACGCTCCTAAAATGGTATGCTGGGTGTATATACACACATACGTATATAGTATACATACATATAAACATAATTAAATGTATATTCTTTCCTGCAGGAAATGTCAATAGTGAAACTGTACTGATTTACTATTGACACAGTCACCAGTACTAGTGACTTAGTATACCCCAGACAGTGCTAATTACTATAGACATTTAACATGTGCGTGTCATTGAAAATCCACTACTGGCATAGGTACTATTGACAAGGTAGTTCTTTTGGTATCACAATGTCTACACTTTTGGTACTTCCCTGAAATAGAAAATAAAAATGCATTTTTTGCTAATTTTTGAAGTTTTATTAAAAACAAGTAAGAGTGCTATATTCGGCTGTGCCGAATCTTAAATACCCTCCACCTAACCGTACTAAGAAATACAAAAACTACACTGGTTATAGGACTAGCATATCCTAATTCTGTGTTTTCTATTCAGTCTTAGTGCAAATTTTATTAGTATTTCATATATTGTTTGAAAGAAAATTTTACGACCAACATAATTTATGTTAAATATTTTGAAATTTTGTCTACTTTTCACCATTTTTAATTGATTTAATTACCAATTCTTACCATAATTTACAGAGTTTGTCTGATGTTCATAATAATCTTGAGTGTAACTTAACAAACACAGTATAAACAAGTAAGAGTGCTATATTCGGCTGTGCCGAATCTTAAATACCCTCCACCTAAACGTAATAAGAAATACAAAAACTACACTCACTGGTTATAGGACTAGCATATCCTAATTCTGTGTTTTCTATTCAGTCTTAGTGTAAATTTTATCTATTAGTATTTGATATATTGTTTGAAAGACAATTTTACGACCAACATAATTTATGTTAAATATTTTGAAATTTTGTGTAATTTTCATCATTTTTAATTGATTTAATTACCAATTCTTACCACAATTTACAGAGTCTGTCTGATGTTCATAATAATCTTGAGTGTAATTTAACAGAGTCTAAAAATGGGGAACAATTCGGTTTTAGTGATTTTGCTTAAAAAAAACTTCATCAAATAAGGAAAATGTCTTTTTCAGATGTTGTCCTTGTATGGGAGCTATGACCAGTTATGGGCCGACTACTATAAAATTTAGTACAACAATTTATTTGCCTATAACGAGTATTTATGTCAAATTTTAGCCGTTTAACATTATTTATATCTGTTTTATGCGTATTTAAATGAATTTTGGAAATGGACTTTATATGGGGTCTATGGTCTAACATGGACCGAACTAAAAAAAAATCGTTTTGCGATTTCTTTTTGCATAGAATTTATTTTTGCTGAATTTTGTCTTGATATTCTAATTTTATAGGCATTTATTTATCATTAAGCCATATTTCGGGAATATATATATTTGTATGGGGGCTATAAGAAATCATGGACCGATTCTTACTATTTTCCGCACACTTTCTTCTTTTATAGTACAAACAACGTATACAAAATTTCATGGTATTATCTGCAATAGTTTTCAAAATATTGCAATAAAATGGATGAAAAATATCAAATTTTTATGGAGGTGGCCTCACATATAGGTTCATAACTCTGGTTAACCTAAACCGATTTTGCTGATTTTAAATAGCAAACTTCTCGAAAGCACTTCTGACAGAATTATTGAAGGTTTGGATCCCCAGTATATCTGGGGACTTCAAAAAACTGATTTCAACAGACAGACAGACAGACAGACGGACATGGCTTAATCGACTTCGCTATCTATAAGGATCCAGAATATATATACTTTATAGGGTCGGAAAATTTTTTTGTGGAAATTACACACGGAATGACAAACTTATATATACCCTTCTCACGATGGTGAAGGGTATAAAAAGGGGTACAATTCGGTTTTAGTGATTTTGCTAAAAAACAAAATCAAATAGGGCTTTTAGAGGAGATACCAGCAAAAAAAATTTGTTGGCGGTCACGCCTATTTTCGAGGGGGCGGGCCCTTAAAGTTGAAAATATATAGGCCTATATCTCGGTGTCTGATAATTTAATTTGTAATACATTAAATAAAATGTATTAAAAATACCTTTCTAACGATATATATCATGATTATAAAATATGGACCGAATATGGGTTAAATCCGAAAAGAATATTTTTTGACCCGAATTTATTTGTTTTTTGGAAATGGTTCTATATGGCAGGTATGACAAATTATGGGCCGACCTTCTTAAATTTTGGAACAGTTATTTTCATGCATATGAGGATATTTTACGTAGAATTTCAACATAATAACGGTATATTTAAGATATATATTAGTATTAACGTGGATTTCGGTAGTGGACCTTATGTGGGGGATATAGTCAAATATGGACCGATATTCTCAAAATCCAGCAGTTAGATTTAGGCATGTATATAAATGATCCGTGTAAAATTTTGGATTGGTACCCTTATTTATAAGCGATTTATGAGTATTAAAGTGATTTTCGGAAGAGGGCTTTATATGGGGCATACGGTTAAAAATAGACCGAAATTCACAAAATTTTGTGGTATGATTTTTGTATATATTAAAATGATCTGTGCAAAGTTTTGAGTCGGTACCGATATTTATACAATATATATAGGGAAAAATCTCTTTTTCAGATGTGGTCCTTGTATGGGGGCTATGACCAATTCTGGGCCGACTACCATAAAATTTAGTACAACAATTTATTTGCCTATAAAGAGTATTTATGTCAAATTTTAGCCGTTTAACATTATTTATATCTCTTTTATACGTATTGAAGTGAATTTTGGAAGTGGACTTTATATGGGGTCTATGGTCAAACATGGACCGAATTAAAAAAACATTTCGTTTTGAGATTTCTTTTTGTATAAAACTTATTTTTGCTGAATTTTGTCTTGATATTCCAATTTTATAGGCATTTATTTATCATTAAGCCATATTTCAGGAATATATATATTTGTATGGGGGCTATAAGAAAGCATGAACCGATTCTTACTATTTTCGGCACACTTTCTTCTTTTATAGTACAAACAACGTATACAAAATTTCATGGTATTATCTGCAATAGTTTTTAAAATATTGCAATAAAATGGATGAAAAATATCAAATTTTTATGGAGGTGGTCTCACATATAGGTTCATAACTCTGGTTAACCTAAACCGATTTTGCTGATTTTAAATAGCAAACTTCTCGAAAGCACTTCTGACAGAATTATTGAAGGTTTGGATCCCGAGTATATCTGGGGACTTCAAAAAACTGATTTCAACAGACAGACAGACAGACAGACAGACGGACATGGCTTAATCGACTTCGCTATCTATAAGGATCCAGAATATATATACTTTATAGGGTCGGAAAATTTTTTTGTGGAAATTACACACGGAATGACAAACTTATATATACCCTTCTCACGATGGTGAAGGGTATAAAAAGGGGTACAATTCGGTTTTAGTGATTTTGCTCAAAAAAAAAAAAAAACAAAATCAAATAGGGCTTTTAGAGGAGATACCAGCAAAAAAAAAATTGTTGTCGGTCACGCCTATTTTCGAGGGGGCGGACCCTTAAAGTTGAAAATATATACGCCTATATCTCGGGAACTACTGGGTGGCTGATAATTTGTAATACATTAAATAAGAGGTATTAAAAATACCTTTCTAACGATATATATCATGATTATAAAATATGGACCGAATATGGGTTAAATCCGAAAAGAATATTTTTTGACCCGAATTTATTTGTTTTTTGGAAATTGTTCTATATGGCAGCTATGAAAAATTATGGGCCGTTCTTCTTAAATTTTGGTACAGTTATTTTCATGCATATGAGGATATTTCACGTCGAATTTCAAAGTAATAACGGTATATTTAAGATATATATTAGTATTGACGTGGATTTTGGTAGTGGACCTTATGTGGGGGATATAAATCCAGCAGTTAGATTTAGGCATGTATGTAAATGATCCGTGTAAAATTTTGGATTGGTACCCTTATTTATAAGAGATTTATGAGTATTAAAGGGATTTTCGGTAGAGGGCTTTATATGGGGCATACGGTTAAAAATAGACCGAAAATAACAAAATTTTTTGGAATGATTTTTGTATATATGTAAATGATCTGTGCAAAGTTTTGACTCGGTAACGATATTTATACAATATATATAGGCAAAAATGTCTTTTTCAGATGTGGTCCTTGTATGGGAGCTATGACCAGTTCTGGGCCGACCACTATAAAATTTAGCACAACAATTTATTTGCCTATAAAGAGTATTTATGTCAAATTTTAGCCGTTTAACATTATTTATATCTGTTTTATACGTATTTAAGTGAATTTTGGAAGTGGACTTTATATGGGGTCTATGGTCAAACATGGACCGAACTAAAAAAAAATTTCGTTTTGCGATTTCTTTGTGTATAAAACTTATTTTTGCTGAATTTTGTCTTGATATTCCAATTTTATAGGCATTTATTTATCATTAAGCCATATTTCGGGAATATATATATTTGTATGGGGGCTATGAGAAATCATGGACCGATTCTTACTATTTTCCGCACACTTTCTTCTTTTATCATACAAACAACGTATACAAAATTTCATGGTATTATCTGCAATATATTTCAAAATATTGCAATAAAATGGACGAAAAATATCAAATTTTTATGGAGGTTATCTCACATATTGGTTCATAACTCTGGTTGACCTAAACCGATTTTGCTGATTTTAAATAGCAAACTTCTCGAAAGCATTTCTGACAGAATTATTAAAGATTTGGATCCCGAATATATCTTGGGACTTCAAAAAACTGATTTTAACATCCAGACAGACAGACAGACGGACATGGCTTAATCGGCTCCGCTATCTATAAGGATCCAGAATATATATTCTTTATAGGGTCGGAAAATTATATTGTGGAAATTTTACACGGAATCACAAACTTATATATACCCTTCTGATGAAGGTGATAAAAAAGGGTATAAAAATAAAATACTAAAAAATTCCTAATTAAAAATAAATTCGAAAACACCCAGAGTCTTTGGCGGGAATCGAACCCGCAACCCTCTGAATGATAGTCCGGCACACTATCACCTAGTCCATTGGGTCTCACAATTGAAAACAAAAATAATTGTATAATAATAGCCATTGTGACAATGCTGCTGTCACCAAAATAGTAGAAAAAAGTGGTGACTTGGAGACACTTGTCCTCAGGTTTCCTTCAGGGTTAGTTTACTGAAGCTCGGTTTTAGTCATTTAAAATTGTATCTTAAATAAAAAGATTTTACGAAATTGTATATTAGCTTGCTACAAAGAATAAAGGGGGTTTCATCTATAACTTTCTTTTTCGAAATGTCCCACCAAAACTACACATACAGATTTAGATTTTCTTTTATTAACATTTTTAATCACATTTATTTAGTTCGTTTATTCGACCTTTTCCAATATTCTATAATTTCTTTTCCAAGCAATAAGGTCACTTAAATTTTATATAAAAATGTTCTATATACATATTTATATATATTTATTTCCAATATTTCGCTGTCTCAATGGATAGCTTCTTCAGGGATATTACAATTTTTAAATTGTAATAAAATAATAATTGAAGTATAAATAATAAAAATTAACATTTTTAACAGAAAATGAAAAATTTAGGAACTGACACTCTTACCAATACTTTTTGCAGCATTTTTCTTGATGTCCTAATTATTTAGCAAACGTTCAAACTCCGGGCATCAGCATCCGAAAGCAGTCTTGGTCGACCCCCTTGTTTATTATTGCAAGCTACATTACGCCGTTTTTTTATAGCATTTGCCGTAGATTTACATAAATTTAATTTTTCAGCAATTTTACGGCATGAATAATAAATATTTTGCAATAAATTTATCACATTGTTTTCAATATGAGTTGGCGTTTTTCCTATATTTAAAGAAAGAAGTTTTTATTTAAAAATCACAAGTCAAACAATAATGCACAAATAGAGCAATAAAAGTTTGATAAAGAGATCGCAACAAACAAAAGAACCAACGGGTCATATGCTGTTACATTTTAACAGAGAAATGTCGTGATAATGTTTATTTCTTGTACTGTGCAAAAGTGTCCTCCTAATAGTGAATTTTTTGTTTTTTTTTTAATTTTTTAATTTTTTTTAAGCAATTTATGTGAGTTTTTGTGCTTTATAATTTAGAATAAGGTTCAATTAAATAAAAAAAATAATACAAAAATACTGTACATATATAAATAAGTTTACCATTCTTTGGCAGGTATTTGCCACGTTCACATCGTGTTTTTTCTTCGCGGTTATATAGTTTTTGGCTTTGCTACTGGGATATTCAGCGCTTAATTTTGTTTTTTTTTCTTTCTTGGAAGTTTGATTGAAGTTCTAATTTTGGTTTACTTTTTTTGAACGGGAATATATAAGACTCTTAAAAAGAAAAGCTGATTTAAAGTTTCAAAATGAACGAAACTGACTTTCCCTACCAAATATAACGGGTTTAGTATACTTGATAATTCAAATATAAAAACAGCAAACGAAAAGAACGAAAAAAACAAAAGGACAAGAGTAGATGATTTTGTGCCATTGCCGGAAGTCGTAAGAAATGATGATCATTTACCTCTCTACTTAGTTGCTTCATCACTCCCCATTTCTGATTCCATGGAAAATAAACCTCTTTCCTCGTACAATAGAGAAAGGCCTCAGTTTTATCTCTCCGGAGTATGCAGACATTACGGAAATGCGTTGTTACGATTTAATGATCGCGTCTAATATTAAATCAACTCAGAAATTTCTCACGACTAAATACATTGACACTCTACCAGTAACAATTGAAATGCATAAAACAATCAACTCCATCCAAGGCAAAATTTTCTCAAATCCATGAAGTGAAATTATTAAATCTTTAGAAGACCAAAAAATTACTGATATTCGCAAGTTTAAAATAAAAGAAGGAAATAATTTTGTTTCTACTGGTGCAGCTGTAGTCACATTCGACCTCATGCCAGATAATTTGAAACTGGTTTGGAAAAGAGTACGTGTTGAGTTATACATCTCCAATCTAATGAGGTGCGTCAACTGCCAAAATTGGGTCACACAAAAAATATAAAAAACTTTCTTATGACTCCTTGTGTACATCTTTCATTAAACATAAACCCGTAAACAAATTCAAGGCAGATAGAAGATGTACGGTAAGAGAAGCTTGGAAAGTTTTTAACGAGAATCCTTCTATTCATACAATCAAAAAGAGTAACCACATTCCCTGATCAGTGATGGCAAACATGGTACAATTGTACTTTAGTTTGATACATTTTAGACACAGTTGGTACCGTGGTACTACCACGAGTCATATGGTACAATTTCCAAATACTGTTGCATCAAAATTTGGTATTTCAGATGAAATAGATAAATATATAATCAATCATTTATGTTACTATTTGTGTAATAGTGCAAGCAAAAGAGATTTTATTAAATTTCATGAACATTTTGGAACTGATATGATTTTGATCTTCAATAATGCATCATCTAAGATGATTATTACGACAATAAATTTTTGGTTGAATTATCGAACAATGGGAGCCTTTGACGTATTATATTAAATGATTTCAAAAAGGATTTCAAAATCGTTAAAAGTTAACCCTTCCATTTATTCTATTCTTGAAATAATAAATCTAATTATTTTGAAAATGTAATCGAAGAATGCACATATGTATGTATATATGTATGTATGTACATTAGGTTGGCCCCAAAATAAAGTTGCGGATGTTCCCGACTAATGTGAAAATTTGATTCATTTTAAGACTACGTTTCTCAATTTTTTTTTGTCCTGGGGTCAATATTTGGTGAGCTGGATCAAAGGATAAAAATGTCCTTTTTAGAGGTTTTTTGATTTTTTTACATTTCTTCCAAAGGAACTATGTATATGTAAATTTGGTTTCATATGAAAGGTCTTTAAATTCAAAAATTTTTAAAATTTCAGAGCAAATTTTTTTTTATTTTTTCATAGAATTTACTTAAATAAATAGTTCAAATTTCTTGATTATAAATATCATGCAATTTAACCCAAATGATTTTTCCCGTCCCCTCCAAAGTAATTCCCGTCAGACATACGCGCTTTTTGGTTCTCCTGTTTCGATTTTTCTTTTATCTCCTCAATCGTAGCAAAACGCTTTCCTTTCGTCGGTGTCTTCAGTTTTGTGAAGAGGAAAAAGTCAGCGGGGGCCAAGTTACTTTCTTTGGAAAGGGATAGGTAAAAGAAGAATAGGTGGTGAAAGTAGAGAAAAGCGTTTCATATGACAACACTGTTATTGCGCGTTATGTTTATAGTAGTACAGTATTGCAGCGCCTCTGGTGGTAAGTAGGTGCATTGATCAAAGCTTAATTTATAGCCATTATTTTAATTATTTTACTTCGGCGGCGTTTAAATGTTATACCATGTGATAAATATTAGTTATGATACGATAGAAAACTAATAATTATCAGAAACTGATGTTGTTTTGAGTGGCAGCGGCTGGGAATCGAACCCAGGCCAAAGCTCCGAGTTTTCTTATTTGCAAGCATAACCAAATTCTACAATTGTTGAAATAAGCTTATTCTACAATTGTAGGCATAAGCTTATCTTTATTTAGTTTAATAAAATATTATTTGGAGAAGCTTTTTCTAAAATTGAGAATGTAAGCTTATTAAATAATTATTTCAGTACTATTATCACGAGGGTTCCTTTTTGATTATTCTACAATAATTTAAAAGTGTTTTTCTATAGTTTCTCAAGTTTTTTTTAAAGCTTAAGCCTTATGCTCGCAAGCTTTATTATAATATTTTTCTAAAGGGTTTTGGTCTATTGGGCATACATATGTATTTATGTATGCATGTTTATTGGGTATACCATTTTTTTTAATATTGTTCTAAACCTTTTCAAACGTAAAGTTGAAATGAATTACTTCCTCTTGCTGGTTGAGTGATCTCCATTACCATACATGGGGCCAATGGAAGATCACTAACACTGCGCAACTTAAATGGCCACAGTTGACTTGTGTGAAGTCACCCAAATGCGAACTGTTGGCGCCGTCAATTGTCAAGACTTGTATTCGGTACGTGTTTATATTGAGTCATCCATACATACATAATAATATATGTATGTGTATTTACATGTACTCGTATGTATTTATGACTAACCAATGCACAATGTGTCCAGAAGCTAAAATTGCGGCAAAAATTATTTCCAAATGTGCTAGCATCATAAAACTTGGTATAGAGACCTGTGTTGCCCTCTTTGTGGTAAACTCCTTCACCGTCACATTTTTCTAAAAGATTTAAGTTTTTATTCTTATGGCACTTTCCACAAATAGCATTTAATTTTAGAGTGCTGTATTCGGCTGTGCCGAAACTTAAATACGCTCCACTTAAATATAATGAGAATTACAAAACCTACATTGTTCTTAGGACTAGAATACCATTATCCAATGTTTCTTATTCAGTTTTAGCGCAAACTTTATTAGTATGTAGATATTTTATATATTGTTTGCGCACAATATAATTTATTTCAAATGGTTTTTAATTATAATCATTTTTAATTGATGTAATTACCAATTCCTACAATTACTTACAGAGTTTGTAAATATGTAATTTATAACAATCTTACGATATACATATGTTATTTACACGAGTTGTATTGGTGTTATAGTGGAAGTGGACGAATTATGTCTTCAACTGATGTCTTCAAAATCCAGTATCGAGTATCGTGATTTCTATGTATTTGAGGCTTATTTAGGTTGAATTTCATCTCAAATCTTAATAACGTTGTTGTCAATGGTTGTTAAAATGATACTTGAGAGAGGAAATAAGTTTTTATTGCTGCATAATTCTTATAAAGCCTTTCAATAGCTGGAGTCAAACTAAGCCAACGTGTTGGTACATGTCGGAGCATTTCACTCCATTCTAAATCAGAGAAATCGGTTGGTAGTTTTCTTTGTCGAAGAGCTAATCTCATTAAAAACTTTAATGACAATATATTCTACATGATTTTTTAATAGCTTCAATGAATTTTTAAATGCATTATTTTGGATATGACACAAACATCCCACACCGATTATGTCTGGATTACTTTTTTTAAGCTCCATAAAAACACTTTTTTTAATTTCGTTTAATTTTGACTTCATAGAATTTGCAATGTCAATTGACATTTCTCAGTTTGACTCATAAAAGTAAAAAAGTTTTGTATTTATACCTGTATGTTTTGAAAAATACCTTATAACTATAGGAAAAGTTTTGTTATTTCCTTTGTTTGACGCATCGGTCGATATAGAAAGAGGGTGATTATTATCTAATTATTTAACAACTGTTTCAATAGAATACTTACCCAGTATATTTGTCACAATTTTGGAGCATTTTGTCTTTATACAAAGAAAGGAAGTGGAATTAATACAGGGAGATTGAAAAAATTTATATAAAAAACTATTGTACACACGAAAAAAACATGGTTAAAAAATATATATTCTTTGTACACGCAAAAATACTTGTTTATATAAAAATATGTAAAGGTCGAATAAAAGAACTAAATAATTAAAAATATGTAAAATATACAAAAAACAGTACAAAAACAGTACAAATCCAAAAAAAAACAGTACTTTTGCGTACTGTGTTATGCTATGTGTCCACGGTACATGCTTCGCTCTCTATTCATGCTTCACACCACAATCATGTGCGAAACAACTTGCTACACCATACAAAATGTTAAGAGCGAATCAAGTAGATTCATATTGAATCTACTTGCGAAGCACGAAAAATTGCACTCTTCTCTAATTTTTATCGCAAGTTTATCTGCACTAGCTGTAAAAATTTAATATTATTGTAAACAAAGCAAATTATTTTCTTGTTGCTGGAAGTAAAGAAAGTAAATACGTACGAATGTATGTTTTTTTCAAATAAGCAAACTAATTTCCACTCACTTTTTTTTTTGTACATTAAAAAAAATTATTTTCCACAAATTGTAAATTCTGTTTTTTTTATTCTGTTTGTTTATTAAAGACAACTGTCAAATCGAATCAAGTTTATTAGTCATGTAAACAGCTTGATTCATAAACATGATTCAGAAGGCGAAGCAGGTGATTCAAGTCGTCGTGGAAACATAGTATTAATAGTCGATATGATAATTAATACGCTTCAAAAAGCTCTTTTCTGTATTTCCCTAAAAATGTATTATATATGTTTTTGGTAGAAATTAAATTAATAAACCAATAAGTAATAATTATAATGACTGCGATAATAAATTTTATAGCCTGTTCGCCGATCTCGAACGTTAACGTTCGCTTAGATAAGACTTAAGACACAAACTTTTTATCGTTTTTTTTTTTTTACTCAATCAAGTTTGTTTATTCCACAATCAAGTTTATGTCTTAAGTCTTATCTAAGCGAACGTTAACGGTCGAGATCGGCGAACAGGCTATTAAATTTTGAATTTTTTCATACTTTATTGGGTACCTATTAAAATCAAGCTGCCAACGTATTGATTTCTTCCCCAGAAAAAATCTATACAGGTTTAAAAAAGTTCAATTTAATTAAAAAACCATGTACTTATGTATGAATATAGTGTTTGTACCGATTAAAATAATTGGCATTATACATCCATACTCAACATTTACATTTAGATTACATTAGAGTGTCGTTGGACGGATCTTGTTGACTTTTAATAAATAACTTTGTACTTCATACAATCCATTAAATTTTCGATATTAAAATGTTATTTTTAAGTAGAAACAAGCAGCTAAATTTCTTCTACTTAAAATGTGCATCCGGCCAAAAGCCATCTCTAAAAACAAAACTGAGAATTTTGATTTGTTCAATTCCATTTTGATTTTTTATTGCTAATTTGTTATTATTTGTATATTGTATTATTGTTTAAATAGTAAAATACAAGAATTTAAATGTCTTTTAACAATGCACATTTTAATGAATTTAAAGAATTGTTAAAATCCAATTAAAATAATAGATGAGAAAAACTATTAATGTTATTATTTCACAAAAGCAAATGTATTAGCAACTTCTATTATTTTTTGCATAGTCTTGAAATTTATGTTTGAGTATTAATAAATTTTTGACTTTTTGAAAGATGTGTTTTTAATTTAATTTGGGCAAAACTACATATATTGCTTAATATACATATTTCCTTCTATAAAATTTGCTTTCATTAATTTTCTTATTTATTTTAATATACGAGTACATACATACATACATATGTATGTACAATAAAAGAAAAATTAGTTTACTTGAACCAATTCTAAGTTAATTATTATTTGTTGCTGCCAACAATCTTTCGCTAAAAATTAAAAAAACACTATTTCATTGTTCATACCAGGGTTGGCAAATATATGGTACAATTGTACTTTTTTGATGCATTTTATACACAATTGGTACCGTGGTACTACCACGAGTCATATGATACAATTTTAAAATACTATACTGTTGCATCAAATTCTGGTATTCCAGATGAAATATTTAAATACCATTTGTTTAATAGTTTAATAGTGCAAGCCGAAGAGATGATTTTATTCAATTTATATGCTTTACAATTTACAGGAAACTTTATGTTACGGAACGAGCTCTGTTTCAATGGCTCTCTAGTTTCATTAGTTTTTTTTTTAGCGTGAACAAACGTTTTATCTGGTAGCATTTTAAAATAGAGGCCAACTTATCGGATTTAAAATATTACTAGTAGTTAAATTGTGATCCTTTAAAGTGCTCCACTAACTCACCTTGATATGATAATTTCTATCCTGATTCTTTTAGAAAATGTACACCATATACTATTGATAAGCATTTTTGTATATATGTATATTAGAGCCAAGTCCCGATTTTGTGGCATTTTAAAAATGTAAATTCTGGAATTTTAGAATTTTTGTTTCATATTAAAGCAAAATGGTTTATTATTAATAAAAACTATTTATTTCAAACAAGTAACTTATATGAAATATAAATATGTATAAATATGTATTTTTGTTCGACCTTTATTATTTCAATTATTACTAATTTTTCAAGCTTGAGGTCTTTTTTTAAATATAAAAACTTTTTAACTTTTATTTTAAAACCAATATTTTTAACAAATTTGTAAAATTAGAAAGAAAAAAAAACCCTGACGAAGGCACTCAATGAAGTGCCGAAATATTGGTTTTAAAATAAAAGTTAAAAAGTTTTTATATTTAAAAAAAGACCTCAAGCTTGAAAAATTAGTAATAATATAAATATGTATACATTTTCGGTACTCATAGATTTAATTTTTAAATTTTTTAAAAGTTTATTAATCAAAGGTTGTATTTTGTAAACAAAATTGTATAAATCATTAATAACTTAAAAACATAACAACGTTGCATACATTGAAATATTAGATTGACCAAAACAATTTGTCATTTCGTCTTTAATTACTACATACATATGTATATTCATTTAAAATATCAATAGAATATTGCCGTTCGATCTTAAGTCATCTAAAGTAGAGAGAATCTTTAGTTTTGTTACCAATACATACTTACGTATTTACATATTTCAATTGCATTCATTATTATTTCATTCGTTTCGCAATCAATGTTTTTAATTTATTTCTAATAACAAACATTGCTATCTCAATATTAAATGCATTTTTCAATTTTGGTTTTTTTTCAAAAAATTATAAGTTTTGAGCAAGTAAATCATTCTTTTTTCTTGATTTTTTTAAGGATTAAGTTCATCGCTAAATATGCTATCACTTTTTGATACCTCTTGGAGCATTAATAATTTCATATGACTGCAACAAAGGGCTTTAACCGCATTTTAAATGACAACTATTTGTTTAAGTAAAACGAATTCTTCATCTGTCATCTGTTGAGTTTTTAAATAAACTTTCCAATTCCAACACAGAAGACACATCAAATAGTGCGTTCGAGTTTGGCAATCCTAAATTAACTTTTGTAAAATTTAAATTTTTGTAAATAATTTTAAAATGTTTCTGACTTTTTCAATTAGTGATTTAATGTGAAATCTGTCAGTAGATCTCTTTTATTTTCTTTTATTAAAAATGCTAAAGAATGTCAAAAAAACTGAAAAAAAACAATTATACTTTTTACTTTTCCGAAATTTGTTTTAAGAAATCCCGGGATTCGGAATTTATCAAACCCAAAAAATCCCGGGATTTTCGGGGTTGGCTCCCTAATATCTGTGTCTTTGATTTTTAAAACAATTCAATTAACTGAAATATTGTACGTTTTTTCTTTTTGACGATTTTTTGATATAAAATTTTTTAAACAATCGGTTATAAGGCAATTTTTACCGTAAGTATCGAATTTTTGTTAAAATGATTTTTTATTATTATTTAACAAATATTAATAAAAATGGTACATTTTATTTAAATTGTTGGTACAAAATCCAAAAGCAATTTTCCATCTCTGGGTTATACACTTCGTTTTTCTTAGAATTTGCCACAAAAACAAATAATAAATTCCTTAATGGGATACAGGCCACAGAAATTCCACATTAAACACTCATTAATCGAAAACCAAACGAAACGAAACCACTTGCAAGATGGATGGATGAATGGACGGATGGATGGACGGATCGATGTGTAAACGGCATTCAAAAAAAAAACACTGCCATTAATTCGGATGTATTGTATTGTATCAGTCCGTTTCACAACAATCATATTTTTATAAACATAGCAACTTGACTTAAAAGGAACAGCAACAACAAACCAAACAGCCAACCAACTTATTATTTACGAGTATGTATTTATGTATGTATGTTCAAAAGAGTATAAAGTTGAGTCGTCAACGGCAATGTCGAAGATGAAGGCGAGCATGCGTTGAAAACAAAAGGAGAAAAAAAAATGTTCAACCAAAGAAGATCGAATACGATACGTTTGTCTGTGGAAAAAATCCCGAATACTATATTTAGAAATCAAATTTTATGGGAATGGTAGCTCTGTAACATTTTTAATTTGTTAAATCTTGAAACATACATTAAAAGTGGTTAAATGGAGTTAGTCTTTCCTTGGTGCCGGTTTTTTAAATCCGTATATTTGAATTAAAATTCCATAAAATCGGACACTCAAATCAAAAATAAACACAGATAATTCTCAAAGATGTGCAAAACTATCTGTAACTAAATTCAAAGAAATTATATACATAAATAGAAAACTATACCAATCTTTGTGACTAGGGCTTGGGGATTCGGGAAATATTTGTCGGGAATTCCGACTTAAAATTAACATTGTTTTTTAATTTTTCGATAAAATTGGCGATTTTGTAATACTTTTATGTATTTATACCCTACATATAATATTTATATTCACAGAAATCATGACACTAAATTTTTGGATGATCGGTCCATAATAGGTCACATCTCCCATATAACGCCCATTTCTGAAAAAAACTGTTTTATACAAATACTGGGTGTAGGGTATTATATTGTCGGGCTTGACCGACTATACTTTCTTACTTGTTTTTAGTTGCTACATTTTTTATACTTTACACCACCATATTGGGGAGGGTATATTAGATTTATGCAAATGTTTGTAACGCCCAAAAATCCAGTTTTAATGGAATTCTTCATTCCCGTTTCCCCGGAAATCTCAAATCTCAAACTTGTGTTATCAACTATTGACTTATGGCGACTTCAAAGTTTAAACTGTTTATTACAAAATAATAGTTCTGTATTTCATTATTTCAACACAAACTAAATTTAAAGAAGAATTAACTTACTAGTATCACCACAGTAACTAGTTTGTTAGCGACAAATTCTACAAAATATTTGTTTTGTTGGGGCTTCGGTAACTATCCCCTTACAAAAAGGGATAGTTTTTTACTACATAAAAATCCACAGTTCACTAGTTGCAGGCAGTTTATTAAGGCCTTTAAGGTGGTTTTAGACGGTATGTATTTTGCAGTGTATTTGTCAGTTGTACGATACATATGCAAATGCAATTCAGCCATTCTGTCAAAATTGACAATTTGTAGGCAGTTTATAATTTTTGCTTTCACATATCGGTTTTTAGTTTCATGTGACATAATCTACAATAGAAGACAACAGCTGTTTTTGTTATGAGTTTTGTGTTCTTGCAAATATAGTTTGAAAAAGTAAAATAAAAAAATTAAATAATTGTAATTTGCAGCATTATTGCAATAATAGCTTCTATAAAATATAAAAATAAACAAATTAAGCAAGAGTTAAAGAGTAAATGTACCTACCATATAGAGCCAAAAATTGTTGTATTTAAGTTAAATAAAACTTAATACGTTTTTCAATAAATATTTTTATAAAAATTTATTGTTTTGTGTTCTTGGCGTCATAAACAATTGACTTGCAAAACTGATTTGCAGAAACATTTTTTTTTTTGCTTTTACGACGTGTATGCATTTTGTAGTGGAAAATTTGACAAGCACACTACAAAACACATACCGTCTAAAACCACCTTTAGCATTACCCAGCAGTCGGGGTAAGGTGTGAATGATTTGTGATTTAACTACATACTTACCAATAATCACCAGTACTTACCGGCCATACCATTGGCAATGTTAATGAGTGACGAGTTTAACATGGGGATGTCATAGGATGTAGTCTATTGTTACCTAAGTCATTACCCCTCAGCAGTCATTTCGTTTGTGGCATAGCCGCAACTAGAATTTATGTGGGATAACGGCACATTTTTTCATTCTCTCTCTTAAGAGAGACTATAGTAACAACATGTTCTTGTACGCAACAAACACCTCAAAGCAAAGAAGAAACACAGCAAATAAGTAGTTCTTTGGATTCTGGCAATTATGTTCTTTTTTCATATAAAAGTGGAACTTTGGCATTACCAGTTGTATCAAAAGTAAGTACTCGTGCTTTTCGTATACTATTTAAGTACTTACTTGCGATCACTGCCGCCGCTGCAGGGTACTTATAATACATGTGCATGAATGTAAACATACCTATACATACTCGTATACTCGTGTGTGTATGTATGTACCCTGCAAATAATATTGGACTACGTGATCCATTTTAGATGATATGGACTACTCACAACATGGTCCAATGTAATGCAGTCATGGACCATGTCATAGTTAAACAAGAGTTTGTACCCTGCAAATAATATTGGACTACGTGATCCATTTTAGATGATATGGACTACTCACAACATGGTCCAATGTAATGCAGTCATGGACCATGTCATAGTTAAACAAGAGTTTGTAGTTAAACGACATGGTTTCGTGTTAACCCGATTGCATATTCAGTTGTTGTTGTTGTTTAAAACTAACCCTCGTGAGTACTCCATGGAGTAGTTTTGGGACTACTCCGATGGGTTATATGGTCCAATCCTAGGACATCACAATGTTAAATGGACCACCTTTTTTTCATATATTTGGAGTAGTTTTGGAGTACTCCTACTCCTCTTTGGACTAGTCTTTACATGCATGTATGGACTAGTCGCGTTATTTGCAGGGTACATTAGGGGGAAAAAAATTATCATTTTATACTAATATGAAAAATGGCATATCATAGTCTAATATAACAATAATAATAAAGCTTTCTTTAACATAATTTAAACTATTTGATAATTTTTAGATTTTCCTTGTTTTAACTAGTTTTGTAGCTGTACCATTATCATAAAAATTGCTTTTAGATATTTTAGATGGCTAACTAATTACAGAAAAGTGCGATATTCATTACTTGCACAACATGGTTATATAATAAATTATTGCACAAACTTAGTTCTTCCCTAATGTACGTGCATACTTATTTTACTTTACTGCCGCCTGTCTACATGGTAGGTACGAGACATGATTATTTGCAAAAAAATAAAAAAAAGAGTGAGGAACACTGCGTTATATTCCAATTGCAAGGAACGAAATTGATGCGGTCACAGATAACTAACTACATATGCACATATACATACATATACCAAAAAGCAAAGTCATTAATGCCACCAAAATGAGAGCAAATTATCTCATTAAATTTAATTTTTATATTTCGTATTTAGTTTTCGAGTTTCTTTTTAATCGAGAAACTTATCAATCAGGTAAATAACAAGCAATTTATGAATAAACAAAACTGTATTGAATTGAACTTGTCTGGACAAAAAATAAAAATAAACAATTGTTAACCTATAATATCAAAGTATTTCAAAGGTTTAAAATAGTTTAAAACAATTTAGACTATACTTTCTAACTCGGTCAAGCCCGACCAAATAATACCCTGCACCCAGTATATGCATAAATACAGTTTTTTTTAGAAATGGGTGCTATATGGGAGCTATGACCTATTATGGACCTATGGGCTATTGTGGCATGACTTCTGTGCAAACAAATATTTTTTGTGTTAAATTTTAATTTTAGGTGCCTAATTATGTACCGACCTTTACAAAATTAGCTGTCATGATTACTGTATATGTATGTGAAATTTATTTGTGTTGAATTTTATTTGAATACCAAAATTTGTAAGAGATTTATGGTCGTAAAAGTTAATTTCGGAAGAGTGGCTTATACGCAATGACTAATTATGGACCGATCATCATAAAATAGGGCCGAATGATTATTGTATATATGAAACATATTTGTGTTGAATATTATTTGATTATGTACCTTTTATGCTTTTTAAAGTGATTTTTGGCAATGGTCCTTATATGGCAGATATGGTCAATTATGGACCGATATGCACAAAACTTGTAAATGTGATTAGGGTTAATGTACAACTTTTTAAAGAAATGTGTTTATATATGCGCATAAATCAAACATTAATGATTGTTAAACCCCTATATCGGGGGGACATTTGTAAGGATGCTAGGTGAAATGAAGGACCGCCTTTAACCAATTTCAATCCCAAGCGTCCTTGGGCCAAATTTTATGAAAATATACAAGGTTTACATGGACAGCCAGCTACCTAGACGGACGGACAGACGGACAGACGGACATGGTTAAATCGACTCAGAAAATGATCGGTATACTTTAAGGTGGGTGTTGGACTAATATTTATGGGCGTTACACACATCATTACAAATCCAATATACTCTATTCACTATGGTGGCGTAATGTATAAATATATGCGCTATTGTGTTGTGAGTTTCCATGAATGAAAAAGTTGAAATTTTGACCGCAGATGGGAATGCTTAAATTTACACTGTTGTATAGTTAACATTAAACATTAACATAACATATCAAAATCACTATTACATACTTATAATAAAAGATGACCATTCTTAGCCTAACACAACATACACAAGCATTAATATCATATTTTTTAAAAATCTTAGAAAGATAAACATAATCAATAATTATAAAATATCTAAGAAAGTGTAATTTGTTCATACGTTATTTCTGTCCTTATGCATTAATGTGTCCTGGAACACGTAATGGTTTTTGAAATTTCACTATTTTATTATAGTATAGATAGACTATCTATCTTTTAGTCCACCACTTCATTAGTGAAGCAAGTCGACCCGCAAAACTACAAGGTCCATTCGTTAAGTTCATCAATATAGAAAATATAAAATGTACAATTATTTATTAAAGGACAAAACGTGACTTTTTGCTCACTACAATCCCAAGGTTCAGAAACGCAAAGCCCCCATTAAGATGTTCAAATCGCCCCACCCTAATGTACATACATAGAGTAGAATTGAATTCACACCAAAAAGAAACAAATCAAAAGCGTATATAAATTTAACTGATTTATTTTTAAAATATGCCAAGTTTTACGCGCCAAAATAAAGTAAAAAGTGTCGCCAAAAAACCCACCAAAAAGCAGTGAAAATTATTTAAATTTTTCTTTTTTTGAAAGTATAACGGTAAAGTGCCGTTCAAAGTAATTGCAAAGTAAGGGCCTCTATATCAACCGAAGTTTTGTGTGGAATACGTTTTAGTATCCGTTTAGGTGGGGTTACATTTTTTGCCGCAGAGCTCAGGACTTCTGTAAATTGGTCGACAGCTGTTTGGATATCAGATGAGTTTCCTAAAGGAATGCTCTGGGATAAATAAGAGCTCACATACATTTTATATTTGAACCAATTTGTGTTCCTATTTGGATGGAAAATAAAGTTCGCAGCTGCGACGTCAAAAGTGTCTTGTAAAATGACAATCGAAGGTGAATGATCGCTTAATGTTTTTCACTACGGCAAAATCAATAAAATCTGGAAGCTTGTTGAAGTCGGTGGGCCAATAAGTGGGTTCTCAACACGATACGACGTCAAGATTATTTGCAATAACGGCTGTATATTTCAGAAACTTCGAATTCAATTTCAGAAATTTCCAATTGTATTTCAGAATTTTCGATTTGTATTTCTAAAAATTTAATCTGCATTTCTATTAGAAATTTCTGAAATACAAGTAGAACAATTCTTCAAGGCCTTCAAAATAGTGGTGTACAATTGTAATTGCATCGTCATTTGAGGTAAAACGATTGCCAGCTAGGAATTTTTTTTAGATTTGAGAACAGGTAAAAGTCACTGGGAGTGAACTTTATATGGTCAAACATGGACCGAACTAAAAAAAATTTCGTTTTGCAATTTCTTTTTGTATAAAACTTATTTTTGCTGAATTTTGTCTTGATATTCCAATTTTGTAGGCATTTATTTATCATTAAGCCATATTTCGTGAATATATACATTTGTATGGGGGCTATGAGAAATCATCGACTGATTCTTACTATTTTCTGCACACTTTCTTTTCTTATCATACAAACAACATATATAAAATTTCATGGTATTTTTTTTTATTCATATTTTCTTTTTCTTAAGTTTTCATTACATTATATATAAAGCCCCAGCGTCCAATGGACATTTTTGGGGCCAGTTGGCAATATTAATGCTTTACAATTCATTTATAAAATAATATATAAATAATAATAAAAAAAAATAAAAATTATAATAATAAATAATTATTAACAACTGCATATATGTCATATTACAATAGAAGCATTTCTATATTTTCGAACAAATATTCTTTAGTTTTTTTTCTTGAATCGTGAAATATGTTGTATATTTTTCATTTCTCGCGGTAGATTATTGTACTCAAAACTACCTATATATATATTGCAATAAAATGGACAAAAAATATCAAATTTTTATAGAGGTTGTCTCACATATTGGTCCATAACTCTGGTTGACCTAAACCGATTTTGCTTATTTTAAATATCAAACTTCTCGAAAGCATTTCTGACAGAATTATTGAAGATTTGGATCCCGAATATATCTGGGGACTTCAAAAAACTGATTTTAACAGACAGACGGACATGGCTTAATCGACTCCATCTATAAGGATCCAGAATATATATACTTTATAGGGTCAGAAAATTTTATTGTGGAAATTACACACGGAATGGCAAACTTATATATACCCTTCTCATGAAGGTGAAGGGTATAATTAGAAAGCAAACAATAAGAATATGTACAAATGTAAATACATATATTGAAAAATTAATGAAAACGAGTAAAAGTTTATATTTGGCTGTGGCGAAGCTTATCGTGGTGGCTATTACCACGCTTTCCTGTAAGTTAAAACTATTTCAAATCTGGCCAGTGAATGGTGGGCCATAATTTAAAAGAGCTAGAATTGAAGAAATAGCGTTATCCTTTATTCTTTCAACGAATTACCAAATCCTTTTATTGCCCTGGGGAACAATATGAACTTTAGCTCATAGGCGTTGTTCGTGTAGAGATTTGGCACATGAAAACCTGACTATTAATAAAGGTAGATAAGGGTCTGTTCATAAATTACGTAACGCTCAAGGGGGAGGGGAGGAGGTATGAGTTTTGTTACGATTTGCTACGGTGGGGGGAGAGGAAGTCTCGTAAAAATGTTACGTAACAACAAAATGTGTTTATTATATGCAAAATTTGGATTCATTTATTTGTTTACATAAATGTACAATAAGCGAAAGTTTGCGATTCGCCATACCAAAAACAAAGTAACAAAGTATTGCTCCTAAAAGTATGCCCGAAATTTGTTGTGATATTTTTTCAATCTTTTCATAATTCCCCTATTACAATGTAAAATTTGGACGAACGTAGACAAACAAAAGACCAAGATTTAGAAAAGCAAAATTTTAAATTTACAGGCGAGACTGTCGTACAAATCTGGAGTAACATAATTTTTGATAACTTTTCAACTGTTGCTGAATATATTGAACCAGATAAATCTGAAATACTTCAGAAAAATATTTTGGTGAGTGATTCGGAATGGTTCGCAAAGCATGTCCAAGCGAGTCAGTATTGCACTCAAATTGTTAAGTATGATGACCAAAGTTGCTGTTCAAAACCCAGAAGCAGTTATTTTAATTTAATGAACAAAAATAGATTTTTACCACCACCGATTCCTCTTATTCAAACCGATGGACAGTGGGTTCGATGACCCCGAAAGTGGCGATTAATTCATGGGAGCCGTAATTTAAATTTTTTTGAAAGTTTTTTTTTCAAATCGTTAAATATACATAAAAAGGCATATTCTAAAAAAACATATACTGAAAAAAATTTTTTTTTTACGATTTTATAGACATTTTTATTTTTTGGAAAATTAAAGTTTTTTCAGAATTTTCGCCGTAATTTTAAAATGGAAAGTGATTTTTTTAAAAAATGAGAAGCAAACAAAAGCTTTTATTGTCTTCTTTCTAAAAACTAAAAAAATAAATACATATATATTTTGCATAAATAAACATAAGTTTAATTTAAAGTCTGAATTTGGGTTTTGAAGGATTTCCAGAATTTTACAACTTTTTTAAAAAAGCAATCAAATAAATTTTTATAATTTTTTTTGTTTATCAATAATTGTCATACACTTAAAAGGAAACCACATTACAAAAAAAAAATTAAAAAAAAATTTTTTGTCTGTTTGGGAACGTTTTTTCAGTTTTGTGAAAAATGGGCTTAATTTACAAATTTTATTGTAAATTTAAAATAGAAAGCTATAAATAATTAAATAAAATTTAAAATTAAAATATATTGAATATATTATTATATTCGGCTGTGCCGAATCTTAAATACCCTCCACTTAAACGTACTAAGAAATAGAAAAACTACACTGGTTATAGGACTAGAATATTCTTATTCTGTGTTTTCTATTCAGTCTTAGTGCAAATTTTATTAGTATATGACATATTGTTTGAAAAACAATTTTACGACCAACATAATTTATGTTAAATATTTTGAAATTTTATATAATTTCGACCATTTGTAATTGATGTAATTACCGATTCTTATTGTAATTTACAGAGTTTGTTCGATTTTCATAATAATTTTGATTGTAATTTAACAATTTATAAAATTAAAAGAACATTTTTCCATATTCACAACAAGTTAAGAAACAGAGTATAAAAAAGGATAAGATATAAGATGAGGCTTTTTCGTTTGAATTTGATATCAATAACATTATTTACGAAAGATTTAGGAGTGGCATAGAAGAAGTGGACCTATTATGGAAGAAAATATATTCTTTGTTGGGTCTCAGATGAATATTAAAATAGTTTCACACGGAATGACAAACGTAATATACGCTCATTCACCACTCTTGGTGGTGGAGGGTATAACAACAACAACGTGATAATTATTAAAAAGAACACACTACACTTTAGCAGTATTGACATTTTTTCAGAAAAGAACACAACAAAATTAAAAAAGGTGCGAAATGGGAAAAACGTGTAACATTTTTGCCAGAAAAGAAAACGCCATAAAATTTTATGTTTTTTGATATTTACTTCTCCTGAAATCTACACGATGCAAATATACATACATACATATGTACCTCATTAACTGTATTTTAAATACAAATGTATGATAAATACATAAATATGTACTTATTATCAAATTCGTCACATGAAGGTTAATATTTACATATCTCTGTACTATTGCTAATGGTAAATTGGATGCAAATTTGTTTGAAAATAAAATTAATATTTTAAAAATGGAAATATAAATTCTGGTGTAACGCAATAGTTTGGTCTACTGAAGTGTAGACTTACAACCTGGGTTCAAGTGTTAGTGGAGGCGCAACAAATATTAATAAAAATATTAAACTAGAATTTACTTATAATAGAAAAAAAGTAATTTAAAAAGCGTACCAAATTTTGTGAACTGCATTACCCCTTTTTTTACCAGTTAGTAACATGAGTTCCGAATTGCATATTGTGAGTAAAATTTTGAGTGGTTAAAAGCTTATTTTAATAAAATGTCCTGTTTTCTACCACCTTTTTCCACCGTGTAAAATCAATTTTTGAAAATGTTTGTATTAATTCTCACTAATACGTACTATTAAAAATAATATTTCATGGAATTTTCACTGAGAAAATAAATTTATATAAAAAAGTACCAAAGGCCTTAAGAATTCGAATTTCTGCTTTTTAATGATTTTAACTGAATGCATTTTAAATTTTATTTATGTATTTAGAATATACGAAAGGAAAGAGAGCGAAATAATTAAGAATTTCGAAAAAGTATCAGTGCGATGATGATTGAATCAGTCAGTCATTCACGTTACAACATTTATTAATAGTGATTCTCTAATGGAAAAGTGGTCAGAATAAAAAATGTCCACCAGTGTTAAAAAAAACAAATTAGAAACTAATTGTCATTCAAAATACAAATAAAATAATGTGTAATGTTATGACATTTCATTAATTAATTTAAACTTAACAGTTTAAACGAATGTTGCAACATCTATAATAATAATAGTTTCAACTGCACACACATATAGTATTCCTCAGTATTCCTTCCCCATGACAGCTTGCTGTCCAGGAAAACTTCCAGATACTTAGCACTATCTGATAGCCTAAGCTCTACTCCTCTTAGCACCGCAAGCCTGAAATTTTCCACCCTGTACTTCCTAGTAAACAGAACTAACTCTGACTTCTCCGGATTAACTCCCAAGCCCTTTTCACTCGCCCATGCTGACAGTTCGCCCAGTGCCCCTTGCATGACTTCGCTAATTGTCGGCAGAAACTTGCCCGATACCAATATCACTACATCATCCGCGTAGGCCACAGCCTTCTGACCCATTCTGTCAAAGTCTCAGAACGACATTGACAGCCAAGAGCCACAGTAAGAGGGAGTGAACACCCCCTGTGGGATCCCCCTGGTAACAAGTTTCCTAAAGCGTTCGTTTCCCCAGTCCGAGTGAATGACTCTGCTGCTAAGCATCAGAGTTATCCATTCGATCAGGAACAACGGAACCCTTAAGTCACCTTAAGTGCCTGCCTAATATCCTCTATCCTTAAATTGTTAAAGGCGCTCTCTATATCAAGGAATGCCGCCAAGGTGTATTCCTTGTTTCGCAATCCTCGCTCTATATAACCAACAACATCATTAAGCGCACTCTCAACAGATCTACCCTTAAGATAGGCGTGCTGAGCGCCACTGATGATGCTGGCGTCAATCTTCGTTCTCAGATGTAGATCAACCAGTCTTTCCAACGTCTTCAAAAGAAAAGACGACAAGCTGATTGGTCTAAAATCCTTGGGTTTAGAGTGAGCGGGTTTCCCCGCTTTGGGTATAAAAACTACCAGTTTTTTTTTTCAGTACACAGCTACTAAACAGTTCCACCAACAGTAGGAGCGATGATCTCCCGATATTTTGTAGCATCGCCGGAAAGATATCTGGTCCTACCGATTTGTAAGACCCAAATGTATTGACCATGTTACTTTATCCAAGGTGATCATGTCTCCCACCGACTCACCTGACCCGGCCCCGAGAAGGGGTCGCCATTATCAACCTGCTCCCCCGCTCCAGTATCCACACACCCCGGAAAGTGAGTCTCCAAGGGTAGGCATAAGGTTTCCGATCTAGATTCCGTTCATGAGTCGTCCGGTCTCGGAATAAATCCCGGGACCACTGGGTCCTTGGATAAAATTCTTCTGAACCTGGGCATCTCATTTACAGTTTCAACTGACTCGCTAAACTTGATCCACGAGTTCCTTTTCGCTCTCCTAATGTCCTTCTTATACCTATTGTAACCCAATCTAAAGTTACTCCAATCCTCTTCTCTACGCGTATACTTCGCCCTGTTGAACAACGCTCGTAACTACTGGTCAATGCCTCCGTAAAGGTGCCTACCCGTTCCTCCACCCCGGTCGGAGTCGACTTCCAATCATGTGTAACCCTCAGGTTATCTACCACCAATTCCGAAAAAGAATCCCAATTCGTACTTCTAGGATTCCTATACGGACTCCTTTTTGATTTCTCAAACATTAGATTAAAGTATAGACGACTATGGTCAGAGAAGGAAAATCCTAAAGCCACCCTCCAATCCTCCACTAATTCCCTACAGTTCATCAAGGTAATATCTATTACTGCCTCCCTATCCTTATTTCTGAATGTTGGCGTATTCCCCCTATTGCAGACATGAAGATTGTTAGCAATAATAAAATCAAACATAGGCTCACCTCTTTTATTGATGTCGGCACTTCCCCATTGGGTATGGTGTGCATTTGCATCACACCCCAGTACCAGCTTCGAGCCGTTTCTGACCGAATTCTCCACCGACTCTCTTACTTGATCACCAGGTGGATCGGTAGCCTCGTATGGTAAGTAGACCGATGCTAGTGCCAGGACCGTTCTGTCCTTGGCTTCTCCTGTCACGACCGTAATGTCTCCACCATTGAAAGAATGAGATATAATAAATTTATGTTCAGTTATCGCCAATATACAAGTTCGTGCCTTCTCATCGGTATGGGGTACGAACAATGTATACCCCGTGACCTTTAATCCAACTACCCGGTTTTTGTTAATCCAGGGCTCTTGGATTAGAGCCACACCCACGTTGTTATCAATGAGTTGGGTTACTAATTCGGTTGAGGCTGCTTCACAGTGGTGCAAGTTTATTTGCACCACTTTCAGCCTCTTAGGGTTTATCATTTTTAGGAAACCTAAATTTAATAGACCCCAACCCGAAAACTGCAACCCCTCCCATCGATTTCAACATCTTGAGAGACTCTTGGTTTACTGCGAACCTGACTCCCTCCATTAGTTCTCATTACAGCCCATTAAAGCTATCAACATCCATTGTGCTGTAATGAGTCCGTTGTTTTGGTTGGTCGTAGTCCCAGTATGAGGAAAAGTTTAACTTTCAGAATATTGTCTTTGGAAGTATGAGTTTTACAGTTGGTCAAATTCGCAAATACTATATGCAATATACATATATTAAAGGTTTATAATATAAACCAAATTTTAAATATTTTATTTTCTTTTTGACCTTAGGAGATATTTATTTGGCTTTACATATTATACATACATATATTCGTTTCAAATGCATGCAATATTTTTATGGTTGCAAAATCTTGATACTAATTGTAGTTTTACAAATTATATTTTATTTTATTCTTTGAATCTTTATTTAAAAATTTTTAAGTGGACAAATTTTATGGACCATCTGGTAACTTGTTTTGAATAGAGCTCGAAACAGAGAGAGAGAGATAAATGTGTGTATTTTGCATGAGTTTGTTGGTCACAAATGTATCTCACAGAAACACTGTTACTGTTATTATAAGAGAACAACAGCTGCTACAGCTACAAGAGAGTTCGAGAGAGTACAACAGCCATTAACAAATTTCTTTGCATTTATTGAATTTAGTTGGTGTTTAAAACTAGTCCGCACAACACGTTGGTGAATAAATGATAAAGCAAAATAAAATTTAAAAAATATCATAGAATTTATTTATTTTTTATATTTTTATAAAATAAATCTGCTGACACACTACTAAACGGTATCAAAGTGTGTGTGTGTGTATAATGTTATATTATCAACAACAACCATAAAGAAAAACAACCAAGAAAGTCTAAAGAATATTGTAATACAAAACGTGAAAATTTAATATTAATATAATTTAAATTGTTATAACAATTCAAAAGAATAAGTGAAAAAGATACATATATAAATACATACGAATGTACATAAATGAAGTAAATTTTCAAATACATATGTACATATATACATATCATTTGATTTGATTTGTTTCGATTCGAAACGAGTAAATAAATTGGAAATAATTGTTTTATTATTACACATGTACAGACATATATACATATGTATATGTATATAATAATGTTTTATTGAAATTATTGATTATTGAAAACACAAACATAAAAAATAAAAATCCATAAAAAAGTGCAAAACGAAAATTGAAGAAAGATAATTTTAGTGAAATACATACATACATGCATATGTACATAATTTCCTGGCTGATTTGTTAATATATTTTTTAATTTCGAAGAAAAATTTTAAATAGACAAAAAAACCATTACGATTTATTTTACATAGAACTGAAAAACATACATTTCAACATACGTACAAACACATAAACACACATATACATATGTATATGTATGTATATGAATGTATACATTCTGCACGTAATCGATTGTATATGAGAATAAGTTTGTATCTTTACTTGTGAATAGGAATTCTCAAACTCAACTGCAAAAACAACGACGGCCACAAAACGAGCAGAAAAAGAATTATCATATTGGACACAATTTCGCTCTTTATGGCGCTCGCTCCTCTACCGTGTTATTATCATGCTGAGCTGTTCTGTGCTGTATTTTGGCCTGTCCGAGTCGGTGTATGATGAATTAAAAAAGTTTGCCTGACTTGACTGGTTGTGCTTACTAGAGGGGATCTCGATTCATTTTTATAAAGAGGGATTGTGTGTTTGTACTCGTTCGCTTCTTAACGCCGTCATTTGTGATACGTGCCGTATCGCGACAAACCCCTCTCCCCACATACACTTCATTAGGGCGCTCCACTCTTACGACTACATATCGCTGGCTTAACATGTAAAGGCGCTAAGTCCACTTTTTTAGAAATTGAGATTTTGATGCAGTTGTGTTCAATAAGTAAAAATACATCGATTACAAGAAAAAAAATACAGTTATCTCATTTGTTGTTGTTGTTTTGTAGTGATGAGTAAAGGCGCTAAGTCCAATTTATCACATCTTTGTGTAATATCTCACTTCTTCCAATGTTGACATATCAACTGTTTCGCGCGGAATAGTCTGAGAGTTCAACCAATTGACATAACATTATTTCTCATTGGCTACATTCTCGTTGTTTTGAGTATCAACATCATTGACAGTCATGCCATTAATCGTCATAATGTTACTTATTTGGATCATTCATTTTTTAAAAAATTTAGCAATGTACAATTTTGCAAAAATATTCGCCCTGCCCGAGGACGGACATTCGAGGAATACAATACACACCAAATGGTGAAATTAATTTCAAAATTAGATTTCCTGAATAATTGAAAAATCTGCACCAAAAAATAAATGAAAATGTAGTCGCACTAGAGTGGTCGGATTTACACCAACTTCATCAAGAAAGAAGAAAGTTCGAAGACTGACAAATCTAAAATCCACTTTGCCTACAAAATACCATAAATTTTATGACGATTTGCCATACGAATAAAAATAGTCGTCGCCAGTTATCTTACTTTTAAATTCATTAAAAATTTAAATTAATATTACTTTTTTCTAACAGCAATGAAGTAAGACTGCATAATTTTAGTTTTCATTATGTACACGTATATACAAATATCGAAATTGAAATTACAATAATAATGTTATTCATATTTTTGAATAAATTCTGTTTCTTTTTTTACAATAAACAAAACAAACTTTAACTTTTTACATATTATTAGCTTTTTAAATAGTCCACGAAAACATACAAACTAAAGGCTCTAAGTCCAATAAAGCTTTTATCTCGGCAAATACTTATTTTTTCATTTTGCTTTTATAGCGTGTTCAGATATGAACATTAATTGCTATAATCGCAATTAACGCCATTATTGAGCTCAATATTCCATATAAAATGTGAAGGTAAGTTTGTTTATATAGAAACACAACAACCATATAGAGTATTTTTTGTATTGTTTTCCAACTGTCAAATGATTATTGACACTTAAAATAATATTGTCAATTAACCGAATATTGACTCAATTAAGTTTCATATCTGTACACAATATCGAGCCATAACCGCCGAAAAAATGTATCCCACAAACTCAAAATTTTACAGGGGAAGGTTTTTTTTAAATAAAATCAGTTTGAATAAAGCCATTATTTTACAATTTATAATGTAAATATTGTTTTGTGTAATACATTTAATTTTAATAATTTTAAATGATGTTGAACTATCGATTTCGATAAAAAAAACAACAATCGATTATGGTGTGGGATACATTATTTTGGCGGTAATGGCTCGATATTACGCAAATAAAAAACAAAGAAAAATACAAAAACAAATTGCATTTACAGATTTCAAAAATGTTTATTCAAAAAAAAGTTTTATTGTTTTTTGTCTCTCCTGTAATATTGTAAAATATGGACTTAGAGCCTTTACATTCTAAGCCAGCGATATATGTATGAGTGGGTTGGTGACATTTTTTTATGCGACGGTTTGTTTTTTACTCTTCATAATTTATACAATAGAAAAATAAACAAAACAGACAGTAAAAACTTCATGTAACAATAAAAATACAATAGAAACAGAGAGATAGACAAATCGATTGATACTCACTCTCTCCTCATAGAATACAAAAACAACACCATACATCATCATCATGTTATTGAGAGCAAGAAAATAACAGTACAAGGAAAAACAATAATAATCAATCAATCAAGTCGAATCGGAATTTAAGCATAGCAACAACAAAAATTGTGGAAAACATTGCAACATGTCGCCAGTCGTTGTTGTTTGTCAAGCAATAAAAATAAAAAGAAGAAAATAAACAAATTCCCCTTTAACTTACATGTGAATGTTAGAAACTTAGAGTTGGCACTAATGCTAGGTACACAAATGGGACGAACGACGAATTTTTGGTTGCGAATATTCGTCTCTAAAAATACAACACATTTGTGTGTATGAAAATACACACAATAACGGCGCACAGTGGCTGAAAATCGTTTTTCGTTGGCCAAAATTCTGTAACTTTTGAACCGATCAAAATATTGAAGTAATTTTTTTTAATGGATAGATATTTAGTTCAGCTTGGCTCAGTTTTAATTACATTAAAATTGATTGATGACTTTTTAAGGACTTCTAGGTCAAAGTTGAACTTTTGATTTTTTTTAACTTTTGTAGTGAAATATGGGTTTATTTTTTTTATTTACATATTAAAAAATTTAATATTTGGAACTTAATAATAATTATAATTATTTTTTGTGATAATGGAATTTTTTTAATGTTACACTCAAAAAAATTTTTACACTCAAAAAAATGTTTACACTAAAAAAAAATAGTAAAATTCACTGGAGATTTTGCTGTTACTACAGAAAAATTTATTCTTTTTTGCTGTCAGATTTGATCATTTTAAAAAACATTTTAAAAATAAAAACTGCAATAGATTTTATTAGCATATGTAACAATAGTAGGTTCTATTTATTATTATTTTTAACCGACTTCAAAAAGGAAGAGGTTATCAATTCGAATGGTATGTTGCTTTTTTTATGTTTGTTTCACGATAACCATTTCTGAACCAATTTTAATTTTTCTACTTGAAAGGGTTTGCTTGCAGGTGGATCCCATTTAATTTTTATGAAGATCGGACGGACATACGGTTTTTTATTTACCGTTATCTATATTTTTTTCTGTATTGAATAACTTCGTGATTTATGAATCAATTTCAAAAATAATTTTTTTATTTGGAAGATATGGCTTGCAGAAAAATATATTTAAGGTAAAAAAAATGAAAATTTCAGAAATTGATTGAGATATATCGGGGATATATAGCATAAACCGATTTTTAAGAATATATCGAATATGGGTGTCAAAATTTAGCTCTGTTAATGGGAAAACATTATAGATTTAGCATAAACCGATTTTTTAGAAGATTAACAAGATTTTCAAAATTCTTTCTTTCAATCAAAAAAGTGCAACAACATTAGTTATATTAAACATTTTTGAAAGTTAATCCAACATTTTATTTGGCCGAAATTTTGAAGTCGGTTTTTTTTAAAGAATTATTTACTAATACTATGTTTTTCGTACTTAAATAACAATGAAACAAATATTGATTGCAAATATTCTATATTTTCTTCTGCGCTATTTCTGTTCTTTAGTAGTTTTTTGGCTTCTTCATCTAAATCCCGATGTTCCACTTTCCATTGATTTCGAATATTGGATATGAACGGATCTGATGTTGCCAATAATAAATTAAATAGATCTTCATTTGTGGAATTTCGTGAAATTTTTTTAGTATTTTGCTCTCTATAAAATCTGTAATCCTTGTTCCTTTTTTCCTGAGCCTCCTCTGATAGATCTCCAAGTGGCACCAAATGATATTTAATGATATCTTCTCCATGATAAAGGATTTTGTGAACTGTTGCAGAAATATTTCTCTATGGGTAGTTGGTTGTATATATTTTTGCAGTTTCTTTAGCATAATCTCCAAATTGTCTAGCGTCAATTTCTTCATTGCACGCAAGTACTTCTAGGATTATTTTAAATCTGAAAATAAGGTTTAAATCCACTCCTGTTATTTCGGATGCTGTTTCTGGATCTAAAAAGAATCTTCGTGCGGTATTGTCATCATTTCTATTGCCTGACCCTTGTTTTGGCTGATCTATAATTAATCCAAATTTGCGATATTCATCTTGAACATGTTTCTTTTTTGAACTTCTTAACTCTTTGTTGGTTCCATTGTTTCTTATGGATCCTGAAGACCCGAAATCCAAATCATAACTGATTTTTAGTATATGTTCCATAAGTCGTCATTTGATCCACAGTAAAAAGTCATGAAAAAATATGTGATGCTCTTGGTAGTCACAGCTAAATTCAAGTGCGGCCGAAAGGGTTAATATCAGGTAAAACTAATTAGTATCTGGCCAATATTGGGTTTTTTTTCTTTAGTGGTTTAATGTCGCGATTATTTTTATAAAATTGTTTATGACTTTGGTTGACCCTAACAGTTTATAACAGGTATATTAGAAAGAGATCATATGTTTACTGTAGAACCTATTGTGATATTTTTATGACTTATTTGTTTTGCTAATCAAAACAAAGCCATAAAACCCTTTCCCAGGTATTATATTTAATTATTTTAGTTTTACGTAGTCTAAAGTAAAGAAACATAAACCTTTAGGCGAAAAAGTGAAAATTTAATAAACCATTGTATACGAGTAATTATAGGGCTGTTTAAATTATCGTAATTTGAATTTTTTTAGAGTAATTTCATTAAAATTAAAAAAGTGTTCTACCGGCGGGTCGTGGCGGGTGCAAAAGTATATATAGGGTTAAAGAAGACACTTTCTTCGGGTGGTATACGTTTCTTGTTCCCTTTTGTTCCCTAGAAGTTCTATTCCACTAAAGTTTAAATTTCAGAAAAATATAGTAGTTTCATAAATATTTCAGAACGCCCCTAATATTAAACGCTAGAGCGGTAACCACTTACAACAACTAAAGACTATAATCCTACCAACATTATAAAAAATACCGCAGGCCATTATCGATGATAGCTTGCGAGTAGTAACCATTTATTTTTGACAAAAAAACAAATAAAAAACACCTTTTTCTGAAATTAAAAAAACAGTTGAGTTTGACAGCATGCCACGCCCACAATTATTAATAGTTTAACCTAATTTTTTGGCTACCTTAATATGGATATATTAGCTCCAAAAAGGTGTAAAAATTTTAAAAATCGGTGACAAAAAAAATTCGACTTTTGGCCAATGAAAAACGATTTTCAGCCACTGTGCGGCGTCAGCTAAATTCGCAAGCGAACGACGAACAAACCGTACGGTGTGACCATCTTTCATTTTAGTTTTTAATGTTTTATTTTTTACTTTATTTAATTTAAAATAAATATACAAAATAGTTGACTATTAAAATTGTTTTTACCTGTGTTTTTGTTAATGTTTATTTTTTTTATATATTTTTCTAATATGGTCACACTATCTATCAGCAGTTATACGAAACCATTTTAATGTTTTTAAATTATTAAAAAGCACTGCGATAAAATAAATATAAGTGAAATTATAATTGAAATGGTTAAAAAAGAAATTAATAATTATGTATATAATTATATGGAATAATAACGGGACGGTAAATTTATCCGGTAAGAAAAAGTTGAAAAAGTTTTACATACGAGTACATACCTACATACATACTGTGAATTATAACAGCGGTATTTGTTTCATCGTTATTGTGCTTCATACGAATTTACACAGTGTTGGGCGAAATTCGACGTTCCCTGTTGTGTTCCTAGCATAAATTGTATTCTATCGGTCTATTATTTCCACCTAGTTTGGCCACTTTTAAATGAACATTGAAAATAACTACGAAGGTGTTAAAAAAAGAGAGTGAAAGACAGAGAGCGAGAGACATAAAATTTAATTATAAAATAAAACCGGTGAAATTCACCTATTACACACTTGCAGAGTTGAAATATTAAATTGTACCACAAGAACAAAAACAAACTCAAATTAACAGCAGAGTGAGTTCTTCTCAAACATTCAAAACACGTAACATTTAAATATATGTTTGTTGCCTGAATGTTGTTGTACTTAAGAATTTATAAATACTTGGCAATATGTAAATAGTTTTTCGTTTCTCTACTAAATTTAAAACCAGCAGCAATAAACCACAATTTAACATTAAATGTGAGAAATTACAAAACAAAAATAAAACCAAATAGTAAAAGAATTGAAATGAAATGGAAAAAAAACTCAATTTTAAATCGTGGTTAGACTAAAAAAATAACTAAAGAACAAAATAATGCATACATACATACATCGTAGTTGCCATTATTTGTTTTTTTTTTCTTTATTTATTTAATTTTTTTTTACCCAGTTGGTTCTTATGCTTTGAATAGCGAAAAATTATTTATTGTTGCCTTTTTTTGTACGTGTTCATATTTGTATATGTTTAGTGTGTGTGTGTGCAAATGTCACAAGCATATAGACAAGCGGACAAACGTACATATGTATGTATAAATAAATAATTAATAATAACAAGCAGTGTGGTGTGTAGTGTGCGCGTATTTTATGATTTGTTTTTTCGCATAAACCTCTATAAACAAAATCTATTCTATTCTAAACAAGCGGTAATCTAATGATCTATTTTTAAATACTTAGAAGATACAAAATAAAATAAACCAAACAAATAAACAAACAAAAATAATAATAAATAACGAAGAATTTCAAAAAACAACTACAAGATTAATACAATTTTGAATGTAGTTGAAAATAATTTGAAACAATTTCACTAGCAACGTAAACATATCAATTATAACATCATATACAACATATAATAGAAAAAAATAATTACAAAGCTACATAATCAAAAGTTCTCTAAGAACGTCTTAAATAATTCCTCTATTTTAATAATCATATCATTACTTATTAAAAAAATCACCACGAAATTAAACGTATCAATTAAATAGAACTTTAATTCAATTAAAACTTAAATCAGTTAATTTGGATAAGCAAAAGCAAGCGCATTGACCAATAGAAAGCTGCAAATAAATAAATCATGTAAGTTGAAACAATATACTAAAACAATTACTAAACATATGTATGTAAGTAAGTAAATATTAACCATGTATTTATATTTATATACTAGAATAACGGTTCTGAAAAAACCAGGTGATCCGAGTAGTGGTCCTAGATATAAATTTAAAAAATAATGGTTTTCAAAATGTTTTTTTTACTGAACTTATAATTAGAAAACTTTGTGAGTACTCCCAAGTTTTAGTAGTGCATCGCTTAAGCTCCCTTTAGACGGTATGTATTTTGCAATGTGCTTGTCAAATTTTCCACTGCGAAATGCATACACGCCATGTAAAAGCAAAAAAAATGCTTCTACAAATGTAAGCCTAAATTTACAGTGTAAAATTTTCAATTAGAGCATGTTCTATTTTCATCTGGCAACGCACCTACAATCAGCTGTTTTGCAAGGCAATTGTTTATGGCGCCAAGAACATAGTGTTTCTGATTCAGCAAATTTATATTAAAAAAAAATTGTATTAAACAAAACAATAAATTTGTATTGAAATATTTATTGAAAAATATTTATTTATACATATTAATTTTTATTTTACTTAAATACAACAATTTTTGGCTCCAATTTGTTTATTTTTATATTTTATAGAAGCTATTATTACAATAATGCTTCAAATAACAATTATTTAATTTTTTAATCCATATTTTGAGACTATATTTGCAAGATCACAAAACTCATGCGAAAATATTCACAACGAAAACAGCTGTTGTCTTCTATTGCAGATTATGTGAAACTAAAAACCGACGTGTGAAAACAAAAATTATAAACAGCCTGTAAATGGCCAATTTTGACAGAGATGCACAATTACATAAGTATGTATCGTACAACTGATAAGTACATTGCAAAATACATACCGTCTAAAACCAGCATTAACAGCTTGACACTGTGTCCCGTATGACCGTTCGTGGCTAGACCGTTTTTAAAAAAGTACTTTTTTTATTTTCAAGCGGCATACAATGCTGCATTCATCAGAAACATTTATCATTAGACCCAAAATATTGTGTGAATAAAATATTGTCATACTAAGTTTTATTTTGAAGGGTAATAAAAAGTACTTTTTTCTGTGAGTTGATTTAATATTCAATTCCCAATAAATACACATATGTATACGAGTACATGTGTATATTAGAGTGCTTCAATAAGATAGAGTGCTTAATAAATTCCAAAGAGTTTTGAAACGTCCGTTAAAAAATAATAGGTTAACGTTATGCTACGAAGGTAAAAACTCATATACAAGTAAATACAATTTTATTCGAATACATATTTTTAAAAAATGGCCTATGCAGTACTTAATAACTTTAAAATTTCCTTTTTACTTTAAAATTTCCTTTTTCTTTACATTAAAATACAAAAATAATTATTTAATGGCAACATTTTTGCAGAAATTTAAAAATATTCAAATTCAAAAATTGTTTCAGAAATTCGACTAATGTAGTTTCATTTAGGACCCTTTGAACTGCCCTCTCTGTATAGAGGAATACGTGTGCAATTCCATATTTGTTTAAATTCTTCTGGAGAATGTCATCCTAAAAGTTAATGTTTTCAAAAATTCAAGTAATATACTCGTAACAGTTAAGTGCTTAACAGTTCTCTGTTGGCTCTAAAATTATCAAATTAATGAAAACTAAGAAATTTAATTGAACTAATTAATAAATATTTAAATTTTTTTTTTTAAATTTTAAAAATATTTTAATTATAAAAATTTTTATTTGAAGTTTGCTTTTAGTGAAATAAATTGTATATTTAACTAGAAGTAAACTTCGAATAAAAAATTTTTATAAAAAAAAAAATCTTTACAAATAATACTCGCAAGAGGAAAAATTCTCATTTAGTAAAAATATTTTAATTAAACTTTAATTAAAAACAAGTAAGAACGTATAGTAACCTGGCCATATAATTCCCTACACCCAGTATTATCGACTGATCATCCAAAACCGCTCATCATAAAATCGGGTTCAATGATTTGTGTATATATGAAACATATTTGTGTTGAATATTATTTGGATAGAAACATTTTTAAGATAGTTATTAGTTATGCTCTTTCATTGTGTAATTATACATACAAGGTGAGTGCAAATCGACAACAAATACAACACAATACAGAAACAACAGGCATTTTGTTTGTGTAAATTAGTATACTACTGTTTTTAACACACTTTAAAAATTACCTTTACTTTTGACATAAGTAAATTATAAACAATGTCAGTCAGCTGCACTTCTGCATTCACCTTGTTAATTACACCATGTGCTCTTTAAAGTGATTGTAGGAAGTTGGCCGTATATGGGAGCGATGGTCAAATATGGAACAATCAGCATAAAATATGTTGTTATTTGGTTTTATACATAATCTATTTGTTTGTATTCGTTTATAAATCAAACATTTATATCTATATTTCTGGAAGTCATTTGTATGGGGCGAGATAATAAAGTGTTGGACTAATATTTTTGGGTCCCGCTCTATGGTGGTATAAATACTTGGTTTGAATGATTTCAAAAAATTTAAATTTAATTGAAATTTCCAAAAACTACCAATTATTAAAGTGTTTGTTTTAATTATTTGTAATAGTTTTATTTTAGTGCCTAAAATCTCCATGGTACCAGCAACCACAGTGTAAGCTTTTTGCGATTCCACCATATTAGAATTTTTTAAAAATTTTATTTCGTTTTGATCTGTAGTACTTTTAAGTGGGAATAAAATTGTAAACATTTGAAAAAAAATTGATTTTAATATATTGAATGTTATACATAACTAGCTAAACCCGGTGTGCTTCTCTACCCCCTCGCAAAACGCGCAAAGATATACACATTAAATTTCTTATGTGCACCCTCCACACAGACCCCAATCACCCCTGAAAATTTCATTGAAATCGGGCAAACCGTCTAGGAGGAGTATGCGAACAGGAAGTTTTGCCACTTAATTTTATATATATAGATATACGAAATAATTGTTTATCTTTATCAATATGTTCAATTTTGTCATTACAATAAATATTATTTATGCTGTAAAATACTCTTACGGTAACGCTATTGCAACATTTTTGCAATGCGCTATTTCAGAATAAAATCTTATTTACGTACTTACCAGAAGGTGGCTCACAAGGCTTTGTGTATTAAAATTTCGCAAGTGTTTTTAGTTTGTTGAAACGCAAATTCATCTTGGGATATTCTTGAAGATCTTAAGCCTTCAATCAGTAAATGGTAATTTTCTCAATTTTCTATGACAAAGTAAAAAGGATATTAACTATTTTACTGAAGCGTCTGCATGTTGGTTTCGAGTAAACACAAATAAGGGTTTCATTACTTACCGGAAAAGTATTATTTCCCTCTAGTTCGTGTAATTTTAAAATATTTCTAGAAAGTCTTCTATAATTATCTATTCCTGCAATGAAAAATATTAGTTAAATCATTTACATTTAAAACATAGTAAGAAATGTATACATACTAATTTCCTCATAGGAAAATATATATGTATGTGCAATCAGATAATGGACATATTATGCTTTTTGATATATACATATGTACATAGGTGGACATGAGGTTAGCACACTTGGTATATGTTGCAAATTAAAGCATATATTTTCTGTTGTTCGTTTTTTAACCCTTTTTTCAAATATGTTAAATGTACAGGTTCTGGGCATACTCTTCACACATCTTTTGGAATTGCGTACCAAAAATTTTAGATTTCATTCCACAAATCGGCCAAATTCTTGGGTCTTACTGCCATCATATGTGAGTTTTGATTCATCGCTCCAGAAGATATTTATCTTGAAAATTTTTGGTTATTTTTATACTCGTATGTCCCATATGTTTGATTATGGTATAATGCGTTGTAGACCTGGTCTTTCTTGATTCATTTAAAATACTTGCAATCTCTCCAATGTTGCTACCACTAGAGTTCATCTGGTGAATAACATTAGGCTTTTCCTCTGTGCACCACATATTCTAGCCATGTCTAAATAGTGTTTTTTGATCTTAATCCTTTGTTTCATAAAATATTTTCAGAACTTATTAATTCCCAAAAACAAACCACAAGAAAGTAACTAAATACATATGCATATGTACATAAATTTACGTTCACGTTCTAAATTATGACCAGCTCAAAGTGCTTATAAATTGCCATTAAGTCCCAATTTACACGAAGCAAAAATATTGATACAATTTTTTCCTTGAACTTTCTTCGGTGTTCACAAAGCACAATATAATTGCTTAAATCGCTCGTATTTTTATTTAAGAGTATAGAAATATTTAATACAAATAAGGCGGTCCAATACTGGTCTGTATATAAAAGCAGCAAAATATGTATTATATTAAAAAGGTTTTAAAGACTTAAAGTCTCTATAATATATTGCTACAATTTGTTTTGCTGAGCTCTTCTCATTCAGATTATAGTCTGAGAATAAAGAGGGAAATCTTCCAAACGGGACTTGTTCTTGAAAATCCCGGGATTTGGTGTTGTATACATGTAAATCCCCGAATTTTCGGGGTTTCTGTTTCATTTTAAAACTAATTGTTATATTAACAATAAATATAGATTTTATTGTTAATTAATTAAAAAAATCAAATAAAACTATAAGAAAAAATTTATTTATTGAACTAAAATAGTTGGGAAACAAAAAAGTAATTAATATTAATGTCCAATTATAAGTAGAATGTAGTAGAAGATTAATTAATAATCGCTAAAATATAAAAAATAATGAATTGTAATAAACACTTTTTAGTACCTACTCGCCACAAATTCCGAATAAGTTAAGTTATTGAAAAAACGAAGATACTAACTAAAAACTTAGAATTATATACTCACTTATCCTACAACCGTCCTGGAGACTACTTGAATTTAATAATAAAAAAAAACCTAATTCAAATTAACTGCAATTTTTATCATCAATTAAATACCGATAGGTAAGAATCCCAAATTTATTTAATAAAAGAAAAACAACTCGTTAACTCCCTTTTCTTTTATTCCCCATAAACCCACAATTATAATTATTCTATATGAGTAATTATAATCCCAAATCTCTTTATAGCATCTCTGCCTCTTTTACAAGATTTGGGTTAAAATATATCAATTATATTCAATTAATATGTTTCATAGCTATAATTTTTAATTTATTAAAACTTTATAAACCAAATTTGGTATTTTGTAAATCATTTATAACAATATATAATAATTGACAAAAATTATATATCATTAGACCTTTAATTTCTATATTTACTAATTATTTATTAATAAGTTATATATTATTAGTTCGATCATTAAAAAGTTTCTTAAAAATATTAATGCATCTAAAATGTCATTAGAGAATCTGTGAATAATGGCCCAAAGAAGAAAAAACGAAAAAAGGCCCAAATTTTGTGGTTACTATTTTTTTTATGAAAAATTACCCTAAGGTTCAAATGAAAGGCGGCCCAAAATGTTGGGGCCATTTTTCATAGCACAAAATTGCCCCAAATATGTAAATGAATTTTAACCCCCTACAAAATTGTAATTTTTATAAAATATTTCTAAATATGTAGTAGCAATGAAAACCTCAAAATTTTGCATGCGTTTTTTAGAGTAATTTTTTAATTTTTAGTATATTTAATATATTCAATATTAACGAATGAAATTTAGCCTCAAACTACAAAAACATAATTTCTTGGGCTCTTTTTTATTCTACGATTTTGGAGGCCCAAAAATTTTGTGTTTTCGTAATCAGTGTAATTTTTTGAGGTTATTTTTTTCTTCATTTTTCCATTATTTGCAGCGCCCAGAATTTTAATCTAATTATCTTACCAATATATGAAGCTGGGAAAAAACATCATTCACAATCAATGTTTTCGGGCAAAATTGTTAGCAAATTGTTGTATGCAGACTGCAACAATTTCCGAAATAAATAGTACCATTTATTGTTCAATATTTGATTCCATATCATTAGGGATATTATTAGGTGTTTTAATTGAAATATTAGGATCATTGATAATTGGTCAATCATTGATAAGTAAGAATCAGAAAAATTCGCAGGTGAGGCAGATGAGGATTCATCATTTTCTTAGAAATGTTTTTATTTAGAGAAAGGACTTCAACTGTTACTTTATATTGATTCCTATGGTTCCAAGTTGGAACAAAGGGCCGTAACAAAATTCTTCCATTGGGATCTGTCCTGTGCGATTAGTCTGATCTCAGACCATGTTCTTCCTGTTTCGCTAATCTCGGATTCTAGTTGCCTTCTCCAGGTGTTAGCTGGTCTACCTCTTCTTCTGCTGCCATGAGGGTTCCAGTCAATTGCCATCTTTGGTATATCATCATGGGGTCTTCTCAGAATATGGCCAACCCAGCTCCATTTCCTCTTTGCAATTTCTATGCGAATCGGTATTTCACCTGTTCTTTGCCAGAGGTCTCTGTTGGAAATTACGTTCGGCCACTGTTACTTTAACCGGATATAAAATGACAACTATGCATTAGTTTAAATAAAACCAACTCTTTATCTGACATCTGTTGAGCTGTTAAATCATTTAATGCTTTATTTATTGAAATATCCAATTCGAAAAACCGTAGACACATCAAATAGTGTGTTCCGTCGAAATTGGCCAACCAAAATTAGTTTTAAAATTTCTTCTTTAATTCTTCGAATTTTGTAAATTTGTTGTTGATGACTTTGGAAATAATTTTGAAAAGCATCTGACCTTTTCAATTAGGTTTGTTAGATCTATTTTATTTGCTCTCTATAAAAATGCTAAAGAATCATTCAGTATGTTAAATGTAGATATTGGGATTTTCTGGAATTCGTGATTGGTATCCCCAGTTTGCACATGCACTCAAAAATTCTTAGTTTTTTTTTATTTTATTCTAATAGAACCAGTGATGCCGCAAATGTTGCAAATGTGCATGTAGGTCCATTGATGGAGCAATTTATACACTTTTTATTTATAGAATTTTTCAAACAAATAGTTTATTTACTAATGCTTACAAAACGATTTTTACATACGTCCAATATTCAGTTAAAAGTAACAAAAATGATAAGTATTCGCCACTAAAAATATGAAGTACTAAAACATACTCTCCACTATGTGTCCACAAAATTAAATTTTAAGATAAAATTTTAAATTTAATTCAATCAACTAAAAAATTTTAATTTTTTTTATTTTAATCTTTGGGATAGTTGATAGATTTTAGGCTAAAGTTGGTTTCACTACCACCCATAAACTTCATTCAAAGTTATTTGTGGATTGTTGACATTTTTTTGTCGGTATGTTTTTTGCTCTGCATTATTTAAATACATACATACAATAAAAAAACAGAAAGTCAATAAAAACTTCTTGTTATATCTAACTAGGGATACTAGAAGGGACTAGTTTTGCAAATCCCGTGATTCGGGGTTATATTAATCCCGGGGTCCCGTAATAATTGATTTATGTTATGATGATTCCTCAAAAATGTTGGGTTTATTTCGTGAGCTAGGAATTTAATAGCCGCATTTAATATTGAAAATAGTATTGTAAGATTATTGAAAAATAATTAAAGAAAAAAGTGTTCTACAGGCTGGTTCAGGCAGGTGCAAATGTATATGTATATTGGGTTAAAGAGGACACTTTCATCTTTCTGCTGGTAGTAAAAATTTTTTAATCCCATTTGATCTTCAAAAGTTATATTCCTTTGAAATTCTAATTTGACTAAAATTAAGTACCTTAGAAAACATCTAATAACACTCCAGGTATAATGGATACATTGATATGGCATAGTGTTTCTTCCAATATTATAAAAAAAATTCAAGCCATTATCGATAACAGTTTGCGAGAAATGATAATTTCCTTCTGATCAAATCTACAAAAAATAAAAAAATTGCCAATATTTTGACCTAATTTTTTCGTTACCTTAGTTTTAATATGTTTGCTATTATATGCTATTACAATTTTGGAAATCAGTGACAACAAAAAGTTAGACTTTAGGCCGATGAAATTAAATTCTGAGCCACCGTGCGGCGTCACTTAATTTATTTTCTTATTAGTTGCGCTCATTGGCGTCATTAGTTACACTGCATTTTTTCGCTATGACAAAAAAAATTTCACCGGTGTCGAAATGACGCCAACCGTTGTCGATTTTGCAACTAAGTTTACGAGTATAGAGATTTTACGAGTACATACATATATATGTATGTATATATGTATATGTATATATTTTACAGGTATATTAATTATTGAATTTAAGAAAGGTATATTTTTGAGATACCAAACAGACATACATATATATGTATATACTACATACTACATATATGCCTGAACATATAATTTTTTACCTATTTAGAGTAAGTGTAAAGCATGAAAAATTCTTATTGTCACATTTTTAAATGAAAATTGAATTGTATTTTGTATGGTGGCAACACTGAGTATTTATGTATTTGTCATGTTTGAAGCTTGTGAATACATGCATACATACATATGTATGTATGTAGATACAGAAGTACATATTTACTTGCACACCTTACAATTCCAGGATAATAGTAATAAAACCACACGATCGAATTCGATCGTTTATGAAGAGGGCTTAGGGAGCGAAAAAGAATCAAGTAAATATTCTATCATGGGCAGTGATGGAAAATGGCTTTTTGGATATTGTACCAACTATATAAATAAAATGTACTTTTTAGACCTCCACGGTACCATTTTTAATATTTTATAAATAATAATAACAACTTAACCACAAACTCACTTTAACAAAAAATTCCATATATGTACTCAAACGAATGTTTAAAAAGTTTTGTACTCGAACGACCAAATTTTTAACATTGACATATATGTATGTATATAACAGAATGTCTCAAAAAATCGTTGAACTCTAATGGAAATGAAGCTTTGGTATTAATTTGGTGATAAAAAGGAATACGGTGCAGGACTTCTTCAAAGAATCACAATCTAACTCAATTTGGAAAATGCTGCCAGATAAAACGTTTGTTCACGATATACAACTAGTGTTCCAGGAAGAAAGTTATCAAAGGATAGAACAACAATTTTATAAAAATGAATTTGAAACACAGATAAATTAGAGGCAAATAAATAGAGATCGTTATAAAAATAAAATGTTTCCTGTAAATTATCTTTATTCGGGATTTGCCTGTATTTGTTTAAATGTAGAGTTAATTTTCATTTATTATTATGATTACATACATATAACATTCTTATTTATGAAGTATCAGGATATATATTCTAACATACTTCGATTAGAATTTCAAAATTACTAATTTTTTATTCAAGAATATATTAAAAAAAATTGAAGGATTAACTTCTAACGTTTTTAAAATTCCCATTAACTAAATATTAAGCTTTAGTTTCTAAATTTTAGCCTCAAAATCATTTAATATGAATTAATATTAAAGAGATTCCCATTTTTCGATAATTCAACCAGCAAATTATTTTCGTGATAACTATCTTATAGATGCATATTTAAAGATCATATGGATATCAGTTTCAAAGTGTTCATGAAATTGAATAAAATCATATCTTCTACTTGCACTACTATACAAATGTGCAAAATAACTTAAATCATATATTTATCTACATATAATGGAATGCCAAACGCAACAGTAATTTGAAATTGTACCAAATGACTCGTGGTAGTACCACGGTACCAGTGTTGCCAGTGAAATTTCGAGAAAGATACATTTTAGTTTCCAAAAAGATAAATTTTTTCCCGAAAAGATACATTTTGAAAAAAAAATTGAAAATCCATTTTTAACGTTTACCATTTATTAACATAACATTTTTATTTCATATTTAAAGAAAATGATATATAAATTAATTTTCATATTTATTTAAATAATAAATATTAGGTATGTAGTTTTTAAAAATACAGTAAGCAAACTTTAAAATTAATTATATGTAACTATCTTTGGGTGTTATCAAAACAAATTCATTTTTGTAAAAATTAAGGCGTTTATAAATTTCCTGATAATGAAAAATATGTTCATATTTCCTCAGCACAACATCGCACTACTAGTAATCATCGATTTAGGTTGCTCGTATGTTGAAACTCCTTAATGATTTCTTTCACCATTATTAAAGCTGCTGTTGTATTAGTATTGAGTCGGTTACGATGATCAGTCTTAATAAGTTTTAGTTGGCTAAAAATTCTCTCTACACATGCATTCAAAAATGGAAGTACAAATGATAAACAAACTACTTTTTTAAAATTTTTAAACATCGGCTCATTAACAACATATTTTAAATTAAACTCTTTTTCCCAATACTCATCAGCGGCCATGTCGAAGCTCTTCGTGATTGAGGAGAGCGTGCTCACGCCATTCCTTCTGCAAAGCATTCTGGTCGATAAAATTTAACAAAGACGGAAATTTTTTTAATACAACATTTAAATCCTTTTCTTTAAAAGATTGAGCTTCTTTTAGTTAAACATATTTATAATATTAAATATTTCATCGGTAAATACGAATTTTAAATTGATATGTTTTAAAACTTCAATATAAAATAATTGGCAATAGCAAAATGATAACTTTAAAAACCTTTGTCAGAGACGGAATGTTTAGTATTTTATGTTTGTACATTTTGCGTCCAGATTCAAAAGATACGAAAAATGCCAGGAATATACATGGTACCTGAAGTCATCAAAAGATACGAAAAATGTATCTTTCGTATCCTAATGGCATCACTGCACGGTACCAACTGAGTCTAAAATGTATCAAAAAAAAGTACAATTGGACCATGTTCGCCAATAATTGATCATGGGAGATTCAGCAAAATGAAGAAAGAAAAGCACTAAATAAACACAAACAAATCAAAACAAGAGAGAGAGACTAAACGAGAAGAATACAGAAAGAGATCAAGAGAATAATTGTCGACTTTGTTTCAAAGAAAAATATTGAACGTAATAACTACTACGAGTATATTGTTTGGTTGGTATTAGTATTTATAAGTACAATTTTCATTCGGCGACGTGCGTATTGTATATGTGTGTAATTATCAATGGCTGATTGCCTCCTGTCTTAATGGTATTGGTTTTGTCTCTTGTATCTGTGTGTTTGCTAAATAGTTGCTGTTCGTGTTCAATTTGTTGTACCTACATGGGTATATGTGAGTGTGTTTCTGTCTGCTTATGGCGCCATGCATGACGCCGCTGTCGTCGTTACTATTATTTCTTTTATTACGGCAGTGGCGCCCACTGGCGCCTGTTGTTAAAGCTGCTGCTACCTTTAAATCATTTAATAATTTGTTGCTACTTCGTTCAGTTCACAGGGAGTGAAAACATAATATGTAGTAACTGAATAACTGACTGGCTCGAATACCCACTGACTAACTCACCTAACAGTCAAATAGACAGGCCATGTATGTATGTGTGTATGTACACGTATGTGTTTGTTTTTTCATTTCATTCGTTGTTTTGCCTGACTAACTGCACGCAAACAAAAAATATTTAAGTGTGCATAAAGGAAGCTTTGATTCTAGTGGCAGTTAGACGCCGTTAATATGGTCGTGTTTAGTCTACTCTAACGACATATTTAGTTTGATGGTTGGTGCCACAAATAAGGTGCGATAAGGAACACAAATTTCAAAATAATTCGATTTTTCAATAAATTGCTAACTTATGAAAATGAATACACATTTAAAATGCTACCAACTATGTATTCTTAAGTACATTCCTATGTATGTATGTATAACAAACAATGAGACATACAAACCAACCGACCGATATACATACAGTGTATCACAAAACAACTTTGCCTTCTATTTTTTAGGAAAGACAGGTAAACAATATTCAATTATGCAATTATTTTGAATAGTTGTTTGATTTTTTCATAGTTTTCTTTTTATTTGCTTGCTAAAAAGCATTGTATACTTACCAGAGAACAGAAAGAGACCATTCACATTTGCTAACCATTCGCAAATTCATTGCTTTTGCATTGCTTTTACTCGACAATAATAAAAATGTGCATTGCTGTTTGTTTACTCATTCCTTATTACTGTTTGCTATTTTACATTCCCTTTTTGTTATGCCGTTATATATCAAGCAACGAAATAATTCAATGCCACATGAAAAAACTAAAAACATTCACACCATTCGTCCAGTATTCGTTGCTTTCAGTGAATGAAAACATAAAGAAATAGCAAAAACAATACAAAACCTAATGAGAAAATAAATATTTTTTGGTTGTTGCTTTATGTGCGATTTATTGAGTAAACTAGTAAAGTTTGATATTTTTTGTTAGTATGTACAACTTATACAATCAGCATTGAAACCATTCATACCAATCGTTAACCATTCGTACCAATCGTTAAGTATTCATTGCTTTTGGGAGTATACGTTTACATTTGTACAAGACATGCAATGCAAGCATCATTTTTCGTTACACTCCGTTTTGTGAATAATGACATGTATTGCTTTACGGAAGTGATTTATATTGTCAACATGAGGTTCGGTTTTTGTGATTGTATTCAAAATCTAAAATTAACCAATCAATCCGTTCTCTAATACCTACCATGCAAACGAAGTCCTAAATATAAAATCTTGTTATTCAAGATGGTTGCTGTGATGGTATTGAGCGATCCGCAAGTCTGCGGATGGAGTTCATATTGTTGTATTTAATGACCACCATAGATATTCGCCCATTACGAAAGAATATCGTAGGTAACTACAGTGCCGAAAATTGCGTCTACAAAGAAAATCATAGAAAATCTAAAGATACCTATCACATTTTTTTCTAGGAAATGATTAATTATATTCCTTTTGGCATTTTTTAAAACATAGATCTTCACAACCGAGAACAATAAGGTCTAGATTATTACTAATAATGCAAATTGTGAAGCAAAATAATATAATGCAACAACAATACGGATATTGTAGTTTTGTGACACACTGTACATGCCACAATGCTTGCAGTTGGAAGTTGTCATTTAAGGAATAGTCGGTATTCACTCGTAATAATTTCTTCATGGGAGAGTTGTTTGATATGTTAGCAAAATAAATACATACATACATACATACATACATATTTATAAATGTATGTATGTTTGAATGTTCAAACCCATAAAGTTAGTTGGTCATAATACGATGACTGGATGGCTGGATGTCTGGTTGGCAATCTGTATAAATGCTTTGTTGACTGTTGAGTTGATTTAACCGACTGTGGGGCAAATTTAATGACATTAAAACAAACAAGGTGGAAAAAGGAAAAAGAGAGAAACTCAATTAACACATACTTACTACATACTAAATCTGTCTGCATGTCTCGTCATCGTAGCCATTGTCGATAACTTGATGTCGGCCGACGAAAGCATTTTACCCACAACTTTAATTTTACTTGAAGTCACTTCAAAAATTAAATAAAAAATGTATTATAAGTTTTTGTTATTTGTTTTTCATCCTTTCCTACAGTTCCTTAAAGTTCCTTATTTCGTTTGCATACATACGAGTATGTTCATTAGGGGGTATTTTTTATAAAAATTGGATGTATGCAATCATTATTAAATTTCACATTTAGTTTGCACAGAATCGCAAACTATATGTAGGTTAGGCCGGGCCAATTTGTATGGAGCCGAAAAAATCGATTAGAGCCGCCACCTAGGATGATTCTATGGACAATTCTAAGCAACTTTGGTGAAGGAACTATCTCGATTTTCGAGTCTCCCATTTTTCAAAAAATTATTTTTTTTCCCTATAACATCATTTTGATTCGAAATTCGATTTTTTATTCATCGTTATATTATCTTTTTTATGTGTATATGGGGGGTTTTTGGGGTCGAGAAATTCATTTTTGATCTTTATTTTTTACCTATAAACACCACCAGAGGGCGTTTCATGCATATTTGTAATATTTTTCGTCTATTTTCCGAGAAAAATGTTTCGGTAATTTCAGTTATTTTTTAATTCTTTTAGTAAAAGTGTACAATGGATCCAAATGCATTGCCGTCTACATCGCAAACCGCAACAACATCAACGAGTATCGAAAGTCATTTGAAGCATTTGTCTTCGCACGATGTTGCATTTTTTGAAAAGTGGGAGACTCGAAAATCGAGATAGACCCATGGTTCCTTCACCAAAGTTGCTTAGAATTGTCCATAGAATCATCCTAGGGGGCGGCTCTAATCGACAAAAAATTTGGCCCGCCCTAATGTAGGTATATAGAATTACATATCTACATATATTCAAAAATATAAAGTTTATATATCTATTGTTCAGTTTCAAACTTTTCATAATCTCAAATTATTAACATATGTATGTACAGGGTGGGCCAAGTTTGACTGAATGATTTGAACTCTATTGGCATATTGTAGCCGTTGTGGTGCATCCCTCGGCAATAATTCTTGGGCCAATTGAATTTTATATGGAAACATCTACAGATCAACTTTTAGAATACGTCGTAGCGATGTTCTGGAGATGTTCAATTGAGTATTAAATTAAAAATGCAAAAGTTATAAGCATTTCAAATCAGTCAGTCCAAGTTGGCCTGACATTGGCTTAATACATACGATAAAAATTCAGATAAATATTCGACTAGGTATCAGGATTAATTTTTGGGCAAATTTAACTCTTTAATATATTGGGGAAGAAAGGCTAGTTCCAAATCTATCTACATATTCATAAGAATAATTCTAATCAGCGAAATTCGTAATTTCAATCGGGGATTGACAAGTTTTCCCAATTTGGTTACTTTTTATGTTGAAAATGTATAACGTTATAAAAAGCAAACAAAAACATTTCTTTTATCTAAATTTGAAAATTAGAGCTACTCATAAGGGTTAAGAAATTAAATTTATATTTGTAGTTTATAGTGAAGGGTATAGTAGAAAACGCTAAGGCCGAATGTAATTAGTAGAACTCTTAGTTGTTATTTTTTTAGGCACAATATTGGTTAAATTGATGATGAACTTGTGTTTGTACCTGTTTAAATTCTAAAACAAACTTAACAAATATTAAATCTGTTACTTTGCTGTTTGTTACTGCATAACAAAATATTTCAACCATGACATAAAGAAAAAGGAGAGAGAGAACACACATGCAATCATATAGATACATATCTAATAAATTAACCATAGGCGCCACATTACCTACACCATGTAAATATGTAGTAAAATGGGAAATAATGGGATGTTTAACAAACGAATTCTGCCTGCTGGTTGTCTATCAATTTAAATCAAAAATGAAATATTTGTAAACCTTTTTATATTTACTGGATGCCTTAAATTAAGATCGGTTCTTACTGACAGATCCACGATGTCGAAAGAAAAATAAGTCAAAGAAATTTGTATGAAAATTATTAAAAAAAACTTTTTTTTGGAAATCGTGGAACAGGCAATTTATCGTAAACAAATAATATTAGTGTTGATGTTGTTTTTTAAATAATTATTTAGAATCTACATTTTACATTGTAAATTAAATAAATGTTTGTTTTTCTTTATAATTTCAGATCATTAAGCTTTTTGGGAAATATTGTGTTAAATGTAAAAAAGTGCAGTTTTTTGCTTGTAATTCCAAAAAAAAAAAAAAATCTCCCAACGATATTGCCGCTTTCTTGTGATAGTTTGAGTACGTATCTGTGAATAAGAAAAAGTGTTATAAAAATACACTGCAACGCTAAAAGAAGGAAAGAAATAAAGAAATCGGAAGAAGTAAAAAAGTAAGCGCTCAAAAATTGAGGTCGGTTAACAGGTGACCTTGTACGTAAAAATCAGTTAAAGCGAATAATGCAAATAGGATAAGATCGATGTTACCACTACATTTAATGTCTCTCCATGAAATTTCAAAGCGAGAAGAAAGAACTATGGCGTTATGCGTCAAAAAACCTAACAGCACCTGTCCGTGGGACGACCAGACAGCCACCACTGCCGCATCGCCTTCCACATCAACGCCTCCCTCAGACGCAAGAACTTGGAGCCATGATGACACAATCTCCTCGGGCAACGTTATTGGGCTGTTACGACGGCTATGGCGAGAGCTCAACATCGTCGACGACTACGAGCATCAGCATGCTACGACAGGAAAATGTCAGTACACCACCACCGCCCTACAGTTCTGTGCCCGAGTTGGATTGCTCCTCAATTGCGACACAGCAGGATTATCGTCTGACGTTTCGTCAACGTCAACAGACGTATATCATAGACGGAGAAACGGAAACATCTACCTCGGCGACAGACTCCGACATGGGCTACAGTCGAAAGGTACTATCCAGCAGAAATGGTTGCAGTTCCGTAAATTCTGGCGACATAATGCTCGTCGACGATTACGAAAAATTGAACGAGACCAGCTCGTCCAGCAGTTACCAGTTAACAGCGGAGTTGCAGAAGAAACCTCGACGTATGTCTCCCCAACCAAATATCCCAACCAACCCCCAAGAAATTTCAACATCAGCGCCCGCATCTTCCATGACATCTTTTGCCGCTACCGCTGCCAAGATTCTAAGGAATTGTTGTGGCGGCACTTTCGGCACTTCGAATTCCGTTTCAACCACAACTTCCAACATGAATGCCAGCACCAACAACAATACCTGCAACAAACTAAACTACGAACACTCCACAAGTGGTACAGATCATTCGGCCAACAGCAACAACTATTCACCCGAACAATACTTCAGCACCCTAATGAAACAACTCAAGGCCAGTCAAATTTCGACACTGCTAAAAGCAGTCAAATCCAGACACGACCAAGTCATCCCCATTATGCCACAAGTCACCTCCAACACCTCTTCCACCTCATCTCAGCGCTGTTGTGTGACCAACTACCAGACAAATTGTATACTAATACGACGTGCCGATATCCTCGGCGAAGAACCATATGTGATAGCGTGTCGCCTATTTTTTTGGCGAGATCTGAAAAATGCCTCCCAACTAAAACGTTTACCCGTGTGTCCGAACGAACGCGACCCAGTGTATGTATGTTGCAATCCATTACACTGGTGTCGCATCCTCGAAACAGGTATGTTTGTTGCACATTAATTGCTTTTTTCTCTCTTTTAATGTTCGACAAACTGAACAGAAAAGTATAGTAAAGAGTACCCGATCGCGACCAACGAATAAAAATTTGTTTTTATTTTAAATTAACATTTTCAAAACGTAAAGACATTTTTGCACTCGAATGCATTAAACACTACATACCAAAGGGTAACTATTTCAAATACTTTGAATGTGTCTATAAGCGTTTTTGGCGACGTTTTTCCAACCAACAAAATTAAATCAATCTAAAACGAAAACAAATAACAAAACGACAACACAACCAACCACGCGAACTCTATGGCAACGGGTAGCATTTTTTCTGGCGCCACTTGCTAAATTTACGCAAATGGTTTGTAAAGAATTTAGCCGCCATCATTTACTAATACAAACACGCACTAACACACATATCTAACACGCCAATACATAAATATACATATGTACATATGTATGCATCTGTGCATGCAGTTTACAAAATCCAAGAAATTTTCGTTCAATCTCCGATCAATTTCCCACTCTCTCTCTCTCTCTCTCTGTCTATCTATCAGTGTTGCCAGAAAATTAATTTCAAAATATGCTAAAACTTGAAAAACTAAGTGCTAAAATGTTCTACAGAAGAAAAAATAGGTACTAAATTTGTTCAATGTAACAATACAATTTTTATTTCAAATGTTACAAATATAAATTATAGTTTTTACTAATTTGGTTCATAACAATTGTTGACGTGTTTTAATAGATTACATTTCATATATTAATTCAAAAATTTCCGTGTTCATTTACTTCCGCACCGAAAGAAATTTAGTTGATATATTAATAAAAGTTATTTTTTATTTCTCCAAAAGTATTTTTTTCTATTTGTTTGTTTTTCATGGTAATTTTTTTAAAAGGAGGGGTTACCAGCCCTCTGCCCTCGTCCATTTTTTTTTAGTTCATGGAAGAACTTGCGTTGCTTGGTATACAACACCCCTTTGCCACCTAATTACCTATTTTTGGAGTAAAATAGTAAACATTTTTTCAAGAAAAAAATAGTTTTTTATCAAGCAAATTATGCTGAAAAGCATTTAGCATAATTTTTAAAAATTTCATTGCATTTTCGAGAAACAAAATGCTAAATCTAGCACTGAAAGTGCTCAAATGGTAACACTGATATATATCCGCATACGTTCACCATATCAAGAATGATAAAATAAAGATTACGCCATGCGCATGATTTCCCGTTATGTGACGTAGAAGGGCCATTCTAAGGGTTACCAATAATGTTTCATGTGTTAGAATTAAAATTTCTTGCGAAAAATGTGTTTTATGTGATAGTTGGCAACCTTGCAGTTGAAATCTCTCAGAGTTCTAAAATAAAATCAGTTTAAAAAAGAAAAACAAACAAAAAATATAAACATGAAGAGTGCAGTGAGCAAATGCAAGCAAAACTTGAGTAAAAAAAAACAAGTGAGATAAAATTAGCCAATAGAAACACAGAATTTGTGACGTCACAGGGCCTAAATGCGCAGAACATTTTAAAATTTTATGCGCGTTGGCGTAATCTTTATTTTATCATTCTTGCACCATATACATACATCAGGGATGGCTAACATAATACAATTGATGTATTTTTGGTACATTTTAGACTCCCTCGGCACATTTGGTACAATTTCAAAACCGTCTAATTTTTTACATATACATACGACATTGTTCGGAATAACAATGTGTACTAACTATAACATTGTGAAAGGTTCTTGAAAATAAAATTGTTATGAATTTTTTAAATTAGAAAATAGTCATTCCAGTTGGTTGGAAAAGGTCTATTGTGTTACGAATCGTCTTAAATCTTAAATATATAAATGAAATGGTACATGTGTGTAATGGCGTCACGTAAGAACGGCTGGAGCGATTTGGCTGATTTTTTTTTATTCGATTCGAAATTCTCAGAAGATGGTTTGTAAAGAAAAAAGACTCAAAAATTCCGGGTAAAACTCGGCCTTTTTTTGTGAGTCCAGTCAACTTTAATAAAAACAAAGTCCCCTAAAGTATGCTGTACAAATTTAGATATTTTATTTGCAAATAAATAAGAAGAGGTAGGTTGTGAATACATCTTATATGGTGTTCAGACTAGTGCTGGCAAAGTATTGAGTAATGGGTACCGAGTATCGAGTATTTGCCCTTTTTTTGGATACTCAATACTCAAAAGTAGTTACTCGATACTTTCTGAGTTGTATTTTAAAGCAAGTTGAGTGGGTAAAATAGTGCATAAAAATACATCACTGTATAAAAAGACAACAATGTGTAAGCTACAAAATTCATTAAGTTCCCAAAGAATTTATTTTAATTATTTCTTAAGTTGTTGTTATCGTTGAGTTAAAGGTTAGCTTTACATTTATTTTTGATTTAATAATAAAATACATACAAAACCAATAATAGTTGAAGATCTATTTTTATTTTTTGAAGAAACTACTTCAATTTGCAGATAAAAACAATTTCAAAAAATCCGTTAAAAGTATCGAGTAGTATTGGGTACCCAAATGAAAAGTATTGAATATTATTGAGTAAGGGAAAGTAGTAGAATTTGCCAGCACTAGTTCAGACATGTATTTTTAATTGAGTCAATTATTGGTTAATTAAAAAGTGTTCACACATGCTCAATATTGCTAATTTAATTAGCGTTTGAGAGCAGCTGACAAAAAAGAATACAATTACAGTGCACTCGGGAAAACGTCAACGCTCGTTTACGTCAAAATCCCAAAATGTCAACAAAATATTCTTTATTAATTTAAAAGCGAATCAACTGCCATTTTAGTTATTACTTGTCACAGGGTTGTATTTTTAATTTTAACACTTATTAGAACAATTAACTCTTAATTAAGCAATTATCTTAATTGAAATTTTGTATGGATAATTGAATTCAATTAGGCGTTAATTAAAAATTTTCAATTAAAAATGCATATGTGAACACCATATTATTCTATATCTGACATCACGTGAAAAGGGCTGCAGCGATTTGGCTGATTTTTTTATTCTATTCAAAATTTTCAGGAGATGGTTTGTAAAAAAAAAATTTAAAAATTCCTGGTAACACTCGGAAATTTTAAGTTTTTAATATATTGCCTCCTTTTCACTTCTCATTTTTTTAATAAGAGACATTTTTTGAAGAAACTTGAAGAACTGACACCTATTCACTTCTCATTTTTTTTAAGTATGAAATGATATGAAATACCAATCATTAGTAAATTATATCCCAAAGTGTTACACAAATTGAGTAAAACATAATTTGAATGAATAATTTTTGACCGTGAGATCATTGTTAAGAATTTCTATTTTTAGTTTTTTTGTTACAAAAACAATAGTAACGAATAACAAACAATCAATAATACTCGTATGTACATTGTAAGTCAAGTCAAATCGAGTCATTTAATGGATTCAGTTAAAATCAGAGAATTTTGTCTAACACAAACTTTATCTTTAGGCAATTAGTATGGGTGTGTTTATGGACTGTGTATCTATCTGTCCGTCTGTCTGTATGTCGGTGAATGTGAGTGTTTATCATTCAGTATGCTGTTTTAGGTTTAATATTGTTTTTAGGGCTAGTACGAATATGTATGTATGCATGATTGTATTTGTGTGCGTGTATCTATGTAAATACATATCTATGTATGTATTTAGTAGATCTGTATAGAATCAAGTGATTCTATTCTATAATAAAAACACAAATTTTATACCCGTACAAAAATATTGACAGGTTCGCTCATTTAGCCAACTTGTTCATTTGCTTTACAATAAAACTAAATAGCGCGCAGCAATAGCAGCAACAAGAAAATAAAGAAACAGTATTAATAATAACAATAATACAATAATAACCGCTAAGCAACCAACCGAACAACTTACCGACCGACGACTGCTGTAGTTGAAAATAATTCAGCGGCAGCAATAGTAACAAAACAAAAAAACAACAAAAAAAAATTAAAAAAGCACATAAATACAAACATACATACAGACGTTTTAATGTATGTACGTAAGTATCTGTGTGTATTTAAAATTGTGGTCTGTCGGTCGTTGGCGCCTGTATGCTTGGCGCCACTTTACGTGGATACTGCCATAAATATGACTGGCTGACTGTATTTGTAAGCGCCAGAGAGTATTTTAAATTGTTAACGTGGATGTGTGTACGACGCTACACACACACGCATGCACACTCACTCACTCATATGTAGCAGCGAGTGAGTTCGTGAGTAAACCAGTTAGGAAGTTTATTTATTTTTTCATTTATTTCTTAGTTACTAGTTAGACGATGGTGGAGTGGCGATTAGCTAAGTGTTTGTATTTGCATGCATTTCAAGCATTTTATGTACACACATACCCCAGCAAGCCATATGAGTCCGAAAAGAGTCTTTTCTGACACCTTTTTCGGAGCGTTAACGCTCTTTATGAGCCCAATAAACAATCATAATTGTTCCGAAAACCTTCAGAAAAGAGGGTCATTACATTCAAAAATGGTCCGTCAGAAAGAGCTCTTAGATAATGCCAGAAAAGAGTCTTTTATGAGGTTTTTCTTGGGCTCTGTGTAATGTTGTTTTTATCATTCTTGTGTGGTACAGCTATGTTTTTTTTTTTTTTGTTCAAAGCACAAATAACAGGACAACAACGCTTTGGTACACACACATAATTAAGTGGAATTTCTGAGTCATACTGAGACTCAGGACAGTAACAAGCAAATTTTTCTTTCACTCCGAAAATGCTCTTTTGTTTGACTCTTTTCTGACTCCTTTTTCGGAGCGCTCCTAGAATGGTATGCTGGGTATGTACATGTTGATCTTGTTTATGTATGAGAAAAGGTTTTTTTTTTTGTATTTTATAGTGACTCACCAACTAAGCAGACAGCCAAACTGTCCGCCATTCTTAATGATATCTGACTGTCCGTAAGTCAGACAGGCAGACAACATTGTGTTTATGTTTGATTGTTAAGGCGAATCAGCAGAGGTGGTCTGGCATACTCGACAACAATCAATTATATTATTAATAGGTATTAGGGTGGTTTTGTTTATAAAAATGTTTTATTGGAAATTTCGTAATTTAATATAATAATCGTAATAGGTACATATGTATATAAAACGGAAAATAATAAATTAATCTCCTTAAACACGCATTTCCAAACTTAAGAGGCAACACTTCCATTAGTGTATACTTCCATTAGTGTATTCAAAATAATTTCAATATACAGAATGATCTCTGATTTTTGCCTGACCATATCTTAATTACACCTACTATTCAGCAAACTAAATCAGAGTTTTATTTTATTCGGCTGTGTCGAAGACTATATCGAGCCATAACCGCCGAAAAAATGTATCCCACAAACTCAAAACTTTACAGAGGAAGGTTTTTTTTAAATAAAATCAGTTTGAATAAAGCCATTATTTTAGAATTTATAATGTAAATATTGTTTTGTGTAATACATTTAATTTTAATAATTTTAAATGATGTTGAACTATCGATTTCGATAAAAAAACAACAATCGATTATGGTGTGGGATACATTATTTTGGCGGTAATGGCTCGATATACTTACATACATACATATGTATGTATGAATGTATGTAAAAAAAACGGTATTTACGAGTTTACCAATATCTGCAGAATTGAGCATATTATTTAGTCCCAATTTACACGAAGCAATTGTTTAATAAAAGCTGATTACCTTTTAGACACACTTGATTGTACTAGCAATTCGTCTGACTGTCTTATTTGTATTACATACATATGTATGTGTATACAAATGTATGTATGTATACTCTTAAATAAAAATACGAGCGATTTAAGCAATCAGAATTGTGCTGTGTGAACACCGAAGAAATTTCAAAGAAAACATTTTATCAATCTTTTCAATAAGAATTGCTTTGTGTAAATTGGGACTTATTGTCGATGCAAATTTCTGTGCTGCGTTTTACTTTGGTATTTTTAAATCCCGTTTACACATGTCCCTTGGTCATTTATAAGGCAATTTAGATAATGAACACTAGGATTCAATAATTTTATAGCCATTACATAGGTTTGAAAATTCAAGTATTCAAATACAGTCAATACTTAATAGTTTTGATACTTTTTTAGTACATTTTATGTTAAATTGTTTTATGTATTTATTTACATTAGAGCATCCCGTATTTAACTATAGTTTTTAGAGGTGATATTATTAAATATTTATGACCGATTATGGCCATTTATTGAAGTATTAAATATAATAAAATAATAAATTAAATAAAAATAAATAAATATTTTTTAACAGAGATTCGTTTTGAACAAACCCATTTATTGAAAAATTGCACTCAAATTTTGATCTCAAGCAGCTGAGGATTTACTGAATGTTGTAAAGGGTATCTTACAGCAGATACATACAAAACCTGTTAATCGGGATGAACAAATGCATGTATGGCTGATGTATTGATACCATATGAGGACTCTTAGGTTATATGGGGGCTTCGGAAAACTTATTTAAATCAATACGTCGATAGACGTTGTTAATCGACGCCACAGTCTATATACGAGTATACAGTTTAATATTTAGCAAGAAGCGAGCGAGGTCCACAATATACAACATGTTGCTGATAGGGGCAACTTGCAGCTAGTACGGTCTCAGTGTGTATGTGAGTAAGCAATAACCACAAGTACATACAATTGTGTTGAAGTTGTCGATGCGGATGATGATGTTGTTGTTGATGCTGTTGTTAGTCTTATTCCTTTTTTTATTTATGTCAGCTTCGTGACGTCGTGTGTGTGCTTCAAGGATGGAATCCATATATTTAACAAACCAACCAAGTATCTCAAGTATCATGATTTGTCAGCATTCATTTTAGCCAGAAGCGAATATAATAATAACATCGCATATTTTCTCCATACATACAGCTCAGACATGGGAAATTAAGATTTTAATAAAGTCTCATTTTGGACACATTGAAATACCCTCTCTATACAGTAGAATACGTGTGCAATTCCATAGTTGTCCAAATTCTTCTAGAAAATTTTAAGGATGAAATTTAATTTTTACTTTTTGCAAAAATTCAAGTAATATAACTGTTAGATGGTTAACAGTGGTCAGTCAGTTGACTGTAAAGCTATGTATAGACGGTTGTCAGATCATAAAATGTTGTCAGATCTAGCAATGTATTGACATTGAAACATTGTTAGCAAGAGGTAAATTGTCAATGCTTTTTCGTACAACGTTGGAAGACAAAAATTTTAAGTTCACATGGTTGTTAGATATTTTCTAAACATTTTTCGGACAACGTTGTAAGATCTGACAACCGTCTGTACAATGCTTAACATTATTAAATAATTAATGCTTAAAAATGTAGTTTTTGTCTGTGGCAGTTAAATTCAAATTTATCTTCACACACATTCCAAAACACCATGATGTTATTTGATGTTCTATATGAGGAACCGATGTTGATTTTAATTATCAAAATCAAAAAAGCCGAATACAAATTTGAATCAATATAAACTAACATGTTGTGCTGATTGGACTAAAGTAAAGTCCTTTGTGTCCCAATTGTGAACAAAACCGTCTAAATGATCCATAGAAATATTAATGTTTAATGTTCTTTGAGAAATGTGTGAAATAAATCATAAATTTTTTACAAAATCATTTTGGTGAATAGCTAATTTCGCGGACCGCACCTGTCAACTGGCCACATAGAACTTATAGCAATGCTGAAAAAAATTGTAATTCGGGAGTTACCGATAGCAAAGCTGGAAAGAGTAATTGGAAAGTGAAACATCCAAAAGGGCCACATACACGCAGTCGTCGTCAACATTTAAATGAAATTAATTTTAAAAAGTAAATTTTAAAGATTGTTCGTTTTGGCAATAATAAAGATTCCTACATCTGGTTCTATTTTAAGTGTTTTATTTAAAATTAAAAAAGGTCTAAATGAATCACCCATTATATTGCAATACTAGTGCATTTTCCATTCCAGATACAGATTGCATTCATTCTATCCACAAACATTTAATTACACGCAGAACATCTTTGTATGTCGGAGTATTTCGCTTCAAAGTAAATTTGTATTTAAGTTTTCAATGTAAAGCTCATTTTATCGTGTCAAACTTCAAAGTCTTTAAAAGACTGAATTCTATAAGTCAACAAACTATAATATATACATACATAAATATATAATAAGTCTAAAAGTTAAACAATGTGTATTTTTTACTCTTTTCCAATTTCAATTTATTATTTTGACACTGATATAATAGTCCAACTCTGAAAATTTTAATCAAATCGGAAAATGTTAATCTATGCCGTATCAGCCATGAATTAAATTTAAATTTTTTTCTATAAAAATTAATCTCAAAACATGAAATAATGCATATATGATCATGAGTGATTAAGAATTCACCAGGCAGTATTTACAGTTTTTCTGTCTCTTCTAATGGTACTTTTGGAAATGTGAAACTTTTTATTTCTGCTACTTCTTGATTTAAAAAAAAAAAAAAAAAGATCTAAGAATTTTAGAAATTAGGCCCATTTGCTTCTGACGGAATTCCCACCACTTGACAACAACTTCGTATATAGACTTTACAAATACTTTGCCAGTTAGTCGACCAAGAAGTTGATTTCGACTTCTTTCACAAAAAGTTGATTGTCGACTTATAAAAGCTTAAGTTAAGCCCTTATGACACTACATTGTTTGTTCATTGAATTGATATAGAATTGATAGAAAGAAACAGAAAATGTTAGAAAAAGCAAACTATAAAAAATGTAAACAAAAAAGCCTTTAAGATTTTTCCTTTTGTTATTGTTTTGTATATTTTATTAAATGTTGTCATCTTTTTGTTTATGAGAAACATAAAAACAAAACAAACAAAAAACGGTTAATCGCCAAATTTGCCCATAAACTGCTGATTCAGCAACACTTCTAATATTTCAAGCTTGAAATGTCAATTTTAAGTTGAACAATTTTACATTTTTTTTTACATAACTTCATTTTTTATCGATAACTTTAGTAAACTGTTTGACAGTTTGCCATTTATCTTAATACTGCTGAACTCTTTGCACTTGGTAAATTTTTCTAAAACATTATATTTGTACTGTTCACCAAAACTTGAACAATGCATTAAAAATGTAGTGTCATAAGGCCTTTAGTAAAGTTAGCTATAGTTAAAAGAAAATCTCACATACTCTGGGAGTAAATTCGAATGATGAGAAATACTAAAAAGAAAGCATTCTTCACAAGCTCTGTATTGAGGTACTAATCATGCAGTAGGAAAAAATGAGTTTTCTTCTTGATTCTTTATTTAATTTATTTTTTTGGTAGGGATCAGACACACAAATCGTGGCAAATTAACTGTGCAAATGGACTAAATCACTGACTGCTACTATGTATTTTTTGTTGGTTTTGTTTTAGTCGCTGACGTTGAAATTGGTTATGATGAAAGTCGTACATTTGTATCTACATATCGTTGGTCGCATGTAGAAAGGCCCTAACTCGCTATTCTTTCGAATTTTTTTTTGCGATTCCAATGCATTTAGCGCAAATACACCTTCTCACAAAAATTTATTGCAATAGTGTAAAAAATAACGCTTTTATAAGCAGTTGTACAAAAAAAGTTACATGTTGAATACTACAGTTTCTATTAGTTTTTACCTTCTCCTGTAAAGTTTCAAATATGCGAGTTATGGCCTTTCTACATAAGACCATCGATATGTACATATGTACATGTTTAGTTTGGTGTTTGTTTATTTAATCTTTGATGTTTTTCACACACACACGTCTATTTGATTTCTTTTTCTTTCTCCCGTAGTTCCCAGTACTATTGTGCATATTTCAAAACTTGGCAAAACAGGTAGACGAGGAACCATACATTTGTACATATTAAAGTTTGTATGAATACATAGTATGTATGCATATACATACATATATGTATACATATTTAGGAAGGTATTTCGAATAAAATTTATTTAATAGTATTTAGCTTTTATATTTGATTGTATTTCTTTGAAAAAATTATAAATTTTACTTAAATATTTCTGGAATAAATGTCCGACCGGAAATGTTTAAATCTGCTTACTACCTATGATAAATAATTACATGTCCAAATATACATTAACATACATATGTATGTATGCACATATTTCATTTCTTCCATAATAAAAGTAAAGGTACTATAATTTTAACTTTAAACTCTCTTGAAATCATATATTTGTTTTTTAACCATCCACCACCACAAGTGGTGAATTAGGATATCATACGTTTGTCATTCCGTGTGAAACTCTGTAATATTCATCTGAGACCCAACAAAGTACATACATACATATACATATGTATATATTTTTGATGCTTATGAAATTCCAAGTCGATTGAGCTATATCCGTCTCTGTAAAACACTCTCGCTTCCAAAATACACAACTTAACGGAATTTCCAGAAAAATATTTTATATTTTGTAGGTACATATTGAAAATCCGCAAAATCGGTATAGTAGAACCAGAGTTATGTACCGAAATGTGAGGCAACCTATATAAAATTTTGATATTAATTATATTTTTTATGCAATTTTTTTTAAATATACTCTATTACAGGTAATACCATGAAATTTTGTACTCATTATTTTTATAATAAAAGAAGAAACTGTGGGGAAAATATTAAGAATCCGTTCATGATTTCTCCATACAAATATCTTCCCGAAATATGGCTCAATGATACATACATAAATGCCTATAAAATTGGAATATCAATAAAAAATTCAGCAAAAATAAGTTTCATGTAAAAGGAAATCGCAAAACGAAATTTTGTTCAGTTGGGTCCATTTTTGAACACAATCCCCATATAAATTCTAAAATTCAATTAAATACATATAAAGGGGTCCCAACTTTGTGTCGGTATCGTGAAATGATAACCAGTTTTTTCTTGCCTAGAATTGAAGAAACGAATGTGGAGGGCATGTGGTTTCAACAAGACGGCGCCACATGTCATACTGCCAGAGAAAATGCATCAGTCATTTCCCGGTCGTGTTATTTCGCGTTTTGGAGACACCTTTAGATTTTTTTATTTGGAGTTTTTTAAAGTCGATAGTTTACGCGAATAAGCCGACGACGACTCAAGCCTTAAAATATGAAATTGGACGCTGCATTAATGAAATACCGCAGCATTTATGTAAAAGGGTCATTGAAAATTTCATCAAAAGATCGCGTGTGTGCCCGCAAAGCCGCGGCGGCCATCTGCACGATATCTGTGTTTTATTTAAAAATTGCGTTGTTGTACTAAAGTTAACGGTGGTTGGCCCATTATTGGTCATAGGCTCCCATATAATTAATTAATTAGTCTCTATATACATAAATCTTATAAATATCGGTACATATACACAAAAATCATACTACTCATAAATGTCTTATGCTCGGTTTTCACTATGTCAGTTTTGTTGTCAAATTGTCCAAATTGTTGGTAATTTCATAACAATTTGGACAATTTGACAACAAAAATTGACATAGTGAAAACCAAGCATTACAATTAATTTACAAACTGATGGATTTTGAGAATATCAGCCCATATTTGAATATATCCCCCATATAAGGTCCACTTCCGAAATTCATTTTTTTTTACTAATATGTATATTAAATACAGTGAGATATCCTCATGTGCATAAAATTCTTTGTTCTAAAATTTAAGAAAATCGGCTCATGATTTGTTATAGCTGCCATATAAGGATCATTTTCGAAAAACGATTTAACCCACAAGAATGTTTAATAAATATCGCTATCGAACCAACTTTTATACAGATGAGAAATTTTAATCCAGAAATCATACTCTTTACTCTTTTTATACCCTGTTTCTTAACTTGTGGTGAATATGGAAAAATGTTGTTGCGAATACACCAACTGCTAAAAAAATATAAGCTGAAATTTATGTAGATTTTCTAGAGAATATTTTAATAGCCTTTGCAACTGTATACTTCAACAAAATAAAACGCTCCGATTCATGTCGCACGTAAAACAAAGAAGTTTTTTTTACAACCATATTATTCCAGTATTAGAGTGCCCAGACATAATATTGACAGAGTGGGATAAAATGGATATAACAACTCTAGAAAACTTGGCAGGCATTGCCTCGTGGTTTGCAACAAGTTCTAATACAAAAGGGGAATACCATTAATATTAATACGATTAATAAAATAAATATTTTTTTTTAAAGAGTATTCATTTTGTATTAATAATAGTTAATATTATTTTATGCACATACATACATATGTATATATGTATAAATATTTTCTATCAAGTTAATATTTTATTTTGATTTTGTTTTTTATGAAATACTCGTAAAATAAAAAATAATATTTTTTATTAATTTTAAATCACCGTAAGACATAAAAATAAAAATAATTATTAAAGAAAAATTTGTTCTTTTAATACTAATTCACTATAAAACATTGCATATACATATAATTATTTGTCATTGGTAATTTGAAACTAGTCATCATTAAATTATCTTGCCAGAAACTGACAACCATATAAAAATATTTTTGTTTTGACTTGCATATATACATACATATGCATACATATGTATGTATATTAGAAATACATACACATACTTGGGTGGTCATATAATAAAAATATTCATCAGAACAGTAACTTGTTCCATTTATTTGCTATTTATAAAAAGATAATAAAATTTGTTTTTACTTGTAAGCCTGCATTGTTTTATTTGCGCCCCTCAAAATCATTATTGGGATGGACAAATAATTAAAACATTCACCACTGTTTAATTTTTTTCAATTTCCGTCAAATAATTATACACTTATTTTTAATGTTTTGTCGAAATACTTTCGCCGAAATACCTGCAAAGTGAAATGGGTATAGCTTTCCAGGCGGCCTCAATGTTTACTCACAACAACTTATCTAAATTTTTGCTGTTTTCCCCTTCCAAACTTTTCTCAGCTGCGTTCCACAAGTTCTCAATTAGATTGTGATCAGGGGACTGTGGTGGCCACTTTAAAACATTTATGTGTTGTTCCTCTAAACAACAATTCACAAGTCGTGAAGTATGTTGGGGATCATTGTCGTGCATAAAATTCCATAGTAAAGGCAAATTTTCTTCATACCTTTCATCGTATTTTCTAATATATCTATCTATGTATATATGTATGTATATAAAAATGAAATGGTCCATGTATGTAATGGCATCACGTGATAACGGCTGAAGCGATTTGTCTGTTTTTTTTTATTCAATTCGAAATTGTAAAGAAAAAAAAATTCAAATATTTCGGGTAAAACTCGGCATTTTTTTTTCGAGTCCAGTCAACTTTAATAAAAACAAAGCCCCCTAAAGTATGCTGTACAAATTTAGATATTTTATTTGCAAATAAATAAGAACAGGCAGGTTGTGAATACATCTTATTCTATATCTATACATATATACAAAAATTAAATGGCATTACGTGAAAAAGGCTGCAGGAATTTGGCTGACTTTTTTTTATTCTATTCAAAAACTTCAGGCGATAATTTGTAAAAAAGATTAAAAAATTCCTGGTAAAACTCGAAAATTTCAAGTTTTTAATATATTGCCTCCTTTTCACTTCTCATTTTTCTTAATAAGGGAAATTTTTTTGAAGAAACTGGAAAAACTGACACCAAAGTCTCGTTTTCACTTCTCATTTTTTTAATATGAAAAATTTTTAGCAAAACTCAATAAACTAAATTTTTACTACCTCCTTTTCACTTCTTATTTATCTTAATAAGCGAAATTTTTTGAAATACAAATCATTAGTAAATATCGAGCGAAGCCGGGGCGTCAGCTAGTTTTTATATAAATGTTGATCCATTTTTGAAGAAATTCTTGGTATTGGACCAATCCCGTGCCAAGAAAACGCACCCCAAACCATTACTTTAGATGATGCTGCTGATTAATCGGACGTTTTCAATCAGATCCCCAGTGGCAAAACTTTCATTAATCCACCAAAGTACGGTTTTTTTTAATTTATTTTGCAAACTCTAGCCTTGATTTCATATTCTTTTTCGAAACTAAACGTTTGCGTTGCGCTATACAGCCATGGAGAGAGACTTTATTATGCCTTCGTATTATTGTTCTACGAGTAGTTGAAACTTCAATACCATTTGATAACTTCACTTCAACCAGTATTTGACTGGAGGTTTTAAATGAATCAGCTTCAGAGATTCTTTTTTTTTTAATTTGGGTTTACGGAACAATTTGAAAATACATATGTTTTTGTAAAACTAATATTAAAACAAAGTTGAAAATGATTTTAATATGTGTCCCACCTGCAAAACGTATTACCGCAAAATAACGATGCATTAAGAGTTCAATTGAATGAGTTTGTAATTTTTTTAATTACAAAAACATTATTTTTTTTTAAGTTTTGATCTCTAGAAATTTTAATAAAATCGATTTATGTTAGCACGTGTCACATTGGCTCTGAAGTTGGGAAATGCGTTTAGTAGAGGACAAATTAAATTAACAATTAAATTAAATTTTTCTCGCTTTTTATAACGAAATCATAATCTAGACAGATTTATATTTATAAAAGATAATAAAAGTTGAAAATCGGTGAGAAAATTTTTAGTGTGTAAATTTTATATTACAAAACTTTTTAACCTTCCAAGATCAATTAATTTTGACTTTAATACATCAATTAATACCTAAAAAGAATATTTAGTATTTATTTTTTTAAATTGATATCTAATATTTTTCCAACATTTATCGGCAATAACGCAACGAATGTTGTCCTCCAAGTGGTCAATCGTTTCGGACTTATCGGCAAAACAAGCGACTTCACATATCCCCACAGAAAATAGTCAAGCGGCGTTAAGAAGCACGATCTGAAAAGCGATCATGTCAATTTAAAAAAAATAATCTTTGTTTAATTCAACTTAAAAGTTTTATACATCAAAAAACATCCTCGATACGTATTTCTAACAGAACCATGATTTTCAAAATCAATATGAACAATGTGGAAGCGTTGTTCAGGCGTTAGTCTATTCATATTAAAATATCAAACCAAACTAAAGCTGGAGGTCCACAACTCGCGTTTTAGCATCAACTTTTTAGCTTTTTAAACGTTTTAAGCGTCAAGTATTTTAAGTTACATGTGAAGATTTTTCGCGTCAATTATTTGTGTTTTATATATATATGTATGTACATATGTACTTTCTGAGGTGATGCCGTAAACCCAGCTAATTTTGTTTTTATATGAAATTTTTTATCGGTTTGTTTGTCAATTTCATATAAAAAATATTTTTTCAACTGTCATTTTTTATAGTTACATCACCTTTAAAATAAATTTGCTTTGAATTTATCAATGTCAGCTGTTCGACGCCTGCGACGCTTCCAAAAGTAGAAAGTAAACGAACTTTTCGCGTTTCAAGCGTCAACGCGTCCTATGCTTTTAAGTGTGTAACTTAGAACGCGTGAAACGCGTAGACACTTGGTGTCGACCTGCAGCTTAAGCATAAATCACTTAACAGCTGACAAAATAGCCGCCAGTTAAGAAAGTGTTGCCAAATTAAAGTTTTATACAGTTAAAAAACGCCCTATACAATATAATATTAAATACCAGTAAAATTAACATACGAATAAATTTAGCACAATTTAAATTCCACTCGTTTAAAGATATTCTAAAGGATTTATTTACATAACTCCTATTTTTCATTTTTGCCAATAAAAATGTCAAAAGGCCATCATTAATTATTTTTGTCATCATCAGCATCATCATGATGCAACCACATTTCAAAAGTCACTGTTTTTAAGATTCCCAAAAAATTAAACTGAAAGAAAAACTTGAACCTTTTTGTGGCAGTTATTTTTCAAATAACGCATAAAACCTGATTTGACTGGCATTAACTAAAAAACTTGCAATATTTAGTGGAAAAGCTAACAATACCTTTAATGCTGGTTCTACATTATGCTACATCTTGTTGGTATTGGCATACAGACGTATAGGGTGTTTTTTTGAGAGGTATAGAACTTCGAATTGAAATAAAACACAAGCAAATCGTTTTAATGGCTTTATTGGAAGGATAATTTTATGCCATTAATGTTTAAATATGATTTCAGGCAAGTGGCCGCCGCGGCTGGCTCGAATAAAGCCAATTCTACAGGTCCACTTTTTCGAGCATATGGGGCCGTATGTCGGCAATAACGCCACGAATGTTGGCTTCCAATTCCCCTAACGTTTCTGGTTTGTTGGCGTAGACGAGCGTCTTTACATATCCCCAAAGAAAATAATCCAATGGTGTCAAATCACACGATCTTGGTGGCCAATTGACAGGTCCATTCCGCGAAATTATGCGCTCATCGAATGTTTCCTTCAATAAATCGATTGTGGCGTGCGCTGTGTGGCATGTAGCGTCCAATTCGGGAACAAAATAGTCGGTTATCATGGCTCTATACCGGTCTCCATTAATTCGGGTCCTCTTTAACACTTTGCTCTACAGCGGCAATTGTTTCTTCGGTGCGCACTGTTCGACGTCTCTGCGGATGCGTATTACAGTAAACGTACTGCGAAAACGATCCATGGTTAACCGAATTAATTGCTCTGATGGACGATTATGTCGACCATAAAATGGACGGAGCTTGCGGTAAACTTTGCGAACTGAACCGTTATTTTCGAAATAAATTTGCACGATTTGCAAGCGTTGTTCTTTTGTCAACCTGTTCATGATGAAATGGCAAACCAAACTGAAAATAAATGACATTAGAGTTGCCAGATTTGACCACAAAATGCCAGTTTTATCTTATTTCGAAAAACAAGCCTGTAAAAAACACCCTATATATATGTATGTATGTATAGGAATATACTTGAGTTGAGAGTTTTTGTTTTGTTTTTTCTTGATTCTGAACTTCCTTAAAGTAAGGTTTTTTTTGTCTTCTTTCAATCCTGGATATTGGCGGCGGCAAATAATATTCAATGATAAAGTAAAACAAAAAGCCAATGATCAATTCCAAGAATTGTAGCGTGTACCATTAATGCATCTTAACATTAAATAAAACTAACAACAACAACAAAAGCCAGTGCAAGGAACACACCATTATCTAAACAAGACGACGACGACGATGTTGATGTGATGACTGTCTTAAAAGCTTCGGCGCCATGTAGCAACAAACTTGTTATTGTTTGTTGTCTTTTCTTTTTTATTGCAATTCTGATTACTTACTACCAATTATCGGGAAAAGAGTTTCGTTTCGTAGTTTTAAAGAATGCACAAAAAAATAAAGAGAACTAAATCTTTTAAAATTCAAAGAACATAATGTTACAAACACACAGCTTCACAAACAGTCATTAATTTAATGAACACACTTAAAACAAAACAGGAAATTTGTTGATTTAAGTTCTTGACATTCCTTAATGGAGGCATACTTGTAGTTAACTTAGTATGTATGTACTACGAATGCTGTAATCCAATTAGATTTTATTGAATTGTTTGTAATTTGGCATTTCAAAATTATCATGATTAATTAGTTAGAGTTAATATTCACATCATCCCTGCTACATACACAGCATTTTGACAATCCACCGGGGGGCAGAATCGAAAGTTTTTGTAAACGTTAGTCCTCGATATAAAATTTTATGTTGGTGATATTGAGACCTATATGTACCAATAATTTGTCATTGCCCAAGTTCGCAATGTCATGGTAGACTTGGCGAATCGTTCATGTTTTTTTTTTAATTTTATTTATTGTTAAATTACACTCAAGATTGTTATGAATATCAGACAAACTCTGAGAATAATGGTGAGATTTGGTAATTACATCAATTTTAAATGGTCAAAATTAGATGAAATTTCTAAACATTTGAAATAAATTATGCTGTTTGTAAAATTATCTTTCAAACGATATATAAAATGCTAAGCTATTAGTTGAAAAACAAACACTGAATAGGGATATTCTAGTCCTATAACCAGTGTAGTTTTGTATTTCTTATTATATATTTATTTGGAGGGTATTTAAGATTCGGCACAGCCGAGTTTTACTATCTAATAGAAGTTTAACCCTAACGTAAGCAGAGACCAAGTTAACAATTCGTTTGTCTTTCCATGACAATGATGTCAGTTTAATACCATAAATATTGCAAATAAATTCCTGACTCGTTCCTCTTTCATATTTGATTATAACTTTCTCATCAGGAAGCTTAACATTTTTGATCCGGTATAGCCGAATCAGTACTTAGTGAAAGAATACCTGGTGAACGCAATTATACCAAAAACGGTATTGTTGTATAAAAATTATCAAAGCACACCATATACTCGTATGTAGTTTCGAAATCTGGGAACTTCACGTAGTAACCGAACAACTATGTTTGCTGAAGGTTGACGGACCGGTTCTTCAGTTGGTCCCCTATATATTTCAAATTATATATATGTATACTAATGATGATAATAACCATAATCTTCTTAATCCATCAACTTTACTTTTTACTAGATCTTCTAAACCGAAACATACGAGTACTTCAAAAAAATTATTCTTGAACTATCCCAAAATCAATAAAAACTCAAAAGACATACAAATAAAATCAACTAAAATAAGGACGTAGACACAACATACATATTAACAATAACGCAGAAGAATATTCAAATAGAAATAAATTTAAAATTTTAAATTTAGAGATGAGCGCTCAGTGTATCTTTGAAGATACAACAATTAAATGAACATGTGATAAATTTTACTTTTTCTTTTTATAATTTTATCTTTAAATGTCTTATTAGCTACTTTGTGGATGTTTAGGTACAAAGTCATATTTTTCAATGTCTTGTCGCGATCCGGCTCGAAGGACCAAATGTTTCCGAAGAAATTAAAAAGAAATAAAAACACAAATGATTTGGTTTTAAAATAAAGGAAAAATCCTAAGATTTTTATTAAATAAAATATTACCTTGAGAAAGGATAAGCTGACGATGATAATACAACGAGAGATAATAATTAGTTATAAAACTAAAAGGAACCGGGCGACAAACAACGTTTAGAATACCGTTATCGGTTTACTAGTTAGAATCTATGTAAATACTCCATACAATGTTGTATTTGAAGGGGGGCAAAATAGATTTCAACTAGTATTAACCCAAGGAGGGTCGTTGGTGCCAAAGTGGTATCGAATATGAAAAATATGACTTTGTACCTAAACAGTGGACAACAGGTAATGGAGAGGTAACCAACAACCAACTCTTAAATCTGCTGGCTATATTTTTCGTCGTTATTAATCTTGTTTGTGTTTCTCTGTTTTTGTCTAATTTTATTGATCTAAAGTTGTCGGCGCAATTAAAAAAGTCTTTTTTTTCTACTATTTTAATGTGCCACTCCTTTTTTGTTACTGTTCAAGTTTTGATTTTGACTCAATTCTTATTTTTTTTTTTTTATTTATAACTTTTAGTAGAGGATTAACATTTTTGTATAGATTTTTGTTAATGAGTTTTGGTGTGACATTAGATTTCAATAATCGCACAACAAATTTTGAATGACTTGTTGCTGAATATGTGTGTGAACTGCATACGAGTAATGTTGTTGAAAAAAAAACATCAAACAAAAAGTTTTATGGTTATTTAAAACTTTTATTTATTTATTTTTGAACAAAAAAAATCAGCATTTAAATGAAAATTATTATGAATAAAATACAGTCCCATCCCATATTTAGACCTGTTAAAACCAGAAACGATTTTTTTGTTTGTTAAAAGATAAGCATACAATACAATATGTATGTATGTATATACAATATGTATGTATGTATATACAATAGGGTGGTCCATTTAAATTGAAGTTTATTTAATTTTAACATACCATTTCTCAAAATGCTAGAGCTGGAACAAAAGTCTATTTATTTTTAATTCACAAAAGTTTGTAATTCGAAAATCTCATTCATCCCATTCGATGTGGTTATAACTACCTTTCATATGATATCAAAGTGTCATAACATTCTTTTGTAGCAAATGTTTCATAAATTAAATAATCTTTTATTTTGGCTACGTACATACATATGTATGTATTTATGTATGTACATATGTATATCTTGATGGGGTCAGATAACCTAATGTCTATTTATTTATTAAACATTGAATCCAATAATCAAATTTTAGTTGATACGAGTGTCACAAACATACCCGTTTACAAACTAACTACATACAACAAAACTTTAATGTTAACTTTATTTCATGTCTCATTTAAGTTGTGCGCGTGTTTCTTCCCAGTTTACAATTAAAAAAAACGATTCAATGAATTAGCGAAAAAACAAACGACAACAACAAAACATTTCGACTAAAAGTTTATGAATGAGATATTCAATAATTGATTTCGATTTTGATAAAATAAAATAAAACAAGTAAGATAGTATAATTCGTCAAGCCCGACCATATAATACCCTACATAGAAGCTATGATGACGTATTATGGACCAATCATCACAAAATTGGGCCAAATGATTTTTATAAATATGAAACTATAGACCGATCTGCACAAAACTTTTTGACGATATTAGGCTTCATGTATTATTGGGATACGTGCATAAATCAAACATTTATGTCCGATAAACCCCTATTTCGGGTGGACATTTGTATGGGGGCTAGGTGAAATAATGGAGGGATTTTAACCACTTTCACTCCCAAACTTCCTTGAGCCAAAAAATATCATGTATTAAATTTAATACAAATGTCTTCAAAATTGCGACCTGTACTCTACGCACAAGGTTTACATGGACATCCAGCCAGCCGTCCGTCTGGGTAAGTACGGGTATAAATACAGAACAAAATCTATGAATGAATTTTTGAAAACGAAGCACATGTTTATTGATTTGATTATTATTCCCGAGTCGTTTAAACGATGTGCGTCCATCTAGCAATTTTGAAGATAGATATTTCTATTAAATTTGGTACATGATACTTTTTCGGCCCAAGGACGCTTGGGATTGAAACTGGTTGAAATCGGTCCAATATTTCATCTAGCTCCCATACAAAGTCCACCCGAAATAAGGATTTCTCGATCATTAATGTTAGATTTATGCAAATATTCAAACAAATTTCTCTAAAAATAAGTTGTACATGAAATCTAATCAGATCTACATAGGAGTACATATAAAACAAATATAAGAAGCGAAACTTCATATTCAGTTATAGATTTTTATACATAAATATATATTTTATTTTATGAATATATTATAAATATAAGATATAAATCCATACATTTATTTAATGTATCATTCTGTTTTTAATATATTGTATGTTTTTGATTGTTTTTCTTTTAGAAACTGCTTCACTTCCATATCAAAGTCAAAGGATGAATCGTTTCGAAGGTAATTTTTTAATTCAAAATAAAATATGTGTTTCCTATGGATTAAATATTTAAATCTAAGTTTAATTTACTGACAGTTACAACTCATAACCATTGTTGTAACTCATATTTTAATTTATGAAAATCTTTTTCCCATAAAAATATTATGAGTAATAAGTTGTAAGTTTTAAGTAGATCAGGAATACAATAATTTAAAATTTAAATCATATCTCTTAATCTCATAACTGTAAACGTAATTATTTTGAATAGAATTTTCCATATTCTTAATAAGCTTAAATATCGTTTTTGGCATAATTCGGCATTTGATCCCAAAAACAGCAGAGTTAAGCTGGATTTACACGATTGAAATTTTCTTCAATAACTATTAATATTTATTATATAAATAAATTTTGAAGAATTTTTGCTGTTGACACGAGTTGGAAGCATTTTGAAGAGCAATTTTGAAGAAAATTTCAATCATGTAAATCTAGCTTTATTCTTTAACTTTAATATTCTTTCTTTAACTTTAACTCGAGTACATATATAGATTTTTATTGACTAGTGCGTTTTGTTGTTTTAATTCCCCAAAAATTATAATAACTTGGTAACAGTATTTCTAAAAAATGCTGTGATGAGCTTAATTTTCTTTGGTATACGAAAGGGGCAGCCATATTTATCACATATCACTAGCGAAAACTTTATGTAGAATTATTAAAAGAAAAACCAAAAAAATATTAAAACACATTCATATTCTACAATATAAAAAGATTGATCAAAATATGTCCTTAAGTTTGGATAAAGCGAGAAATAAAATGTGTTTATAGTTATGATACGCAGTGTATAATGGCGTATTGAAGAAATGGTTTTGTCAATATTAGTTAGACAAAAAATTATTTCAGACATTTCAAGGAATCTTAGATACATATATTAATATAGTATTGCATTATTAAATTTACCAACTTGTGTAACATTTTCTTCTTTCATTAATGGGGAGCGGTGAATTTTTAAGACCCCAAAAAAACTCCAACCGATTTAACTTTTTTTTCATAAATAATTGTATAGTAAAAGTAAAAACATAAAAAAACAACTGAATGTCAATTGCTAAAAAGTTTTCAATCGAATCAGAAATACATAAATATATTCACGCAGGAGACTGTAATACCTTGATTTTGTGTTTCCACTAGGCTTGTAAAAATATTTCCAAAAGAAAATTATGTTCAATAATTAAATAAAAAAACAACCATTATTATTTTGGGAAGAAGAACAAATACTGGCGCTGTTTCGCTAAAGCCAACAAACAATACTGACGTCTACTCCCACCTCCCAACTCAATCCCGGGTGCTTGGGTCTGAGTTTCTGTTGCTGCCTCTCTTGTTGTTGTTGCTGGTATTTGTGCTGTTTGTTGTCCTCAGTGTTGACAGTTTGGGGGATTTATCCCCAAATAGGGGATATTATTGGAAAATTTTTAGTGTTAAAAGTATTTTAATTTTTATTTTGCATAGCAGTTTTAAACCTTTGAATAACATCAACAATGTTTGGGCGAAAGAAACATAGAATTGTTCATGGAATTGAATTCTACACTGCTAGCAATTCTAAAATCCTAATTTATAATTACCATTAATTTTGGTGTGATCTTTATTCCTACAAAGATTCATAATTAAGCAAACGCACAAGCTAAACAAGTTTCAAATATATTTTGCGCACAAACCAGTAATGCTCGCGTTGGACGCGTTTTCCAATAATTAATAATACCAAAATAATAATTGGCAATTCTTAGGAGCTCTTCTCGGATTGAATACACACCCATCAAAAACACTAAAACTAGTTACAAGTAATGACATAAATAACACTAACTACCAATGTTAGGTCTCACAAACCCCGTTCATCAGTCAATGCAGAATGAGCTTATGCAAATGATTAGAATGTAAGCAGTTATTGATTACTTCTAAGTAATGCAGATTGTAAAGGAAGTTATTGAATAACTTGTTAATTGAGGATATTTGGGGATATAAAAACGAAAATTTGGTTTGAGTATTGAAAAAATACTAACAACACTGGTTGCCCTAATTCTTTTCACACAACACAATCCTACTTACATTCAAATGTACATATGTATGTATGTGACGATGGAACAAATGTCTATAAAATTTGGTGGCGCCGCATTTATTATTCGCAAAAAACAAAAATACAAATACATATAAATTGAATTAAAAACAAGTAACCCAACAGACCAAAAAATAAGTAAAGTATAATAGTACTTTAGAAGAAGCTTTTTTAAAAAAAATACTAAAGTTTTTTTTAATCATGTTTGAGAAACTATTATCATTCACAATATGTTTTTAAACATAGTATATAATAAATAGTATACAATAAATATATATTAAACATGCTTGTCATATTTTGACATTGTTAATTTTGATTTAAAATAAAAATTATATTTGTAAAAATGTTTTGTTTATCCGAAAAGTTTTGATTTTTTTTTTTTTTTTAATTTTAACTTTTTCCTTTTTTTAACTATGAATGCCATTAAAGGTTTTATTTATTTATTTTTTTAAGGAGAAAGACTTGTTTGGCGGAAGCTTTTTAATGTTGTTTTCAAATCACATCGAATTCCCGACAATGAGAATTTCTTATTTGCAAGCATAACCAAAGTCCACAATTGTTGAAATAAGCTTATTCTACAATTGTAGGTATAAGCTTATTTTTATTTAGTCTAATAAAACATTATTTGGAGAAGCTTTTTCTAAAATTGAGAATATAAGCTTATTAAATAATTATTTCAGTACTATTATCACGAGGTTTCTCAAGTTTTTTTTAAAGCTTAAGGCTTATGCACGCAAGCTTTATTATAATATTTTTCTAAAGGGTTTTGGTCTATTGGGAGGAGTGCTATATTCGGCTATGCCGAATCTTATATACCCTTTGTTGTGGATGCATAATTATATTATATACATAATATAAATATTGTTACGTTTTTACCTTATAAAAACGGTGGTTTATTCCATTAAATAAAGCGGATTCTTTTTAATTGCAAAATAAAAGCGTCAAGTAGTTTGAAGAAAATATGTTTAACGAGTCTTTATTTATTTAAATGTACACAAACACATTTAAAAAAAGTGTATAATGAACACACTGTCGTTTGACACACTTATATTACGGTTTAAGAACACACTTAAAGTTTTCGAACACTTTGTTAGATCAACGCCATCTGTTGATGAACAATATTAATACACTAAGTTTTTTTGATGAAATTTTCAGAGGTTGTCTCGGATTTTTGATCATATCTCCGTTATTTATGGACGGATTTTGCTGATTTTAAATAGCAATCTTCTCGAAAGCATGTCTGACAGAATTATTGAAGATTTGGATCCCGAAGATATCTGTGGACTTCAGAAAACTGATTTCAAGAGACGAACATGGCTTAAAAGACTCCGCTATCTATATATATATATTCCAGAATATATATACTTTATAGGGCCGGAAAATTATATTGTGGAAATTACAAACGGAATGACAAACTTATATATACCCTTCTCATGAAGGTGAAGGGTATAACAAGTAAGAAAGTATAGTTGGTCAAGCCCTACCATACAATACCCTTACCCAGTATATGTGTAAAAACAGATTTTCGGTAATGGGTTCTATATAGGAGCTATGACCTATTGTGGACCGATCATCCAAAAATGTAGTGGCATGACTTCTTTACATATATATATTTTTTGTGTTAAATTTAATCTCGATATAAACAATTGTAAATGATTTATAAATGTTAAAGTGATTTTATAAGGGGATCTTAGTGGCAGCTACGACTAATTATTGACCGAACATCATAAATTTAGCCAAATGATTTTTGTATACTTATATGAAACAGGCTTATGTTGAATATGATTTGGATTCCAACATTTTTAAGAGAGTTATGCTCTTCAAAGTAAATTTCGGTAGCGGGCCTTATATGGGGCCATGGTCAATTATGGACCGATCTGCACAAAATGTGTTGATGAGATTAGGCTTTATGTACAACTTATTTCTAGAGAAATTTATTGGGACACGTGTATAAATCAAATATTTATGACGTATTTCGGGTGGACATTTGTATTTGTATTGATTGAAATTGTAACCAATTTCAATCCCAAGCGTCCTTAGGTCAAAAAATAGCATGTACAAAATTTTGTCGAAATGTATTTAAAATTGCGACCCGTACTCTGCGCACAAGTTTTACACGGACAGCCAGCCAGATTCTGAGTCTATCGGTATACTTTAAGGTGGGCGTTGGACTAATATTTTTGGGCGTTTTAAACATCAGCGCAAATCTACAATCACACTATGGTGGTGTAGGGTATAAAAAACACTCAGCAGAGTATTTTTTTCTGCAAAAAATACAAACAATCTTGTGTAAACTTGTCTTTATTTAGCTTTTTTTGCTCTTTAGATTTGCACGTCCTTCATACACAATCCAGGATGAAAAATGAAACTGTTGTTCACCATCAAAATATGAAATACGAGTATATAATTTTTTCTGAAATTGAAATTTACATACAATTCAAAATGGGTGGTAGGAAATCCGTTCAAGACATTAGAGGTTTTTACGAAAAACCCCGGTTTTTCGTTTCCAGCTAATCTTTTTATACCGCTTAGCGTTTGGGAGTTCATACAAATTTATTTATATGTGTATAATATGTAATAATAGCAAACATCAAGTGTAATTATAAATATGCAACACAGTGTATATCTAGCTCTTTTATAGAAATATTGTTAAAACTTCCACTATATATTTTCCTAAAAATATTTTTTAGATCTAATTTCGGACACTTTGAATGGGTTGCTTTCTTCACGCACACAATGGATCTTTCTGCCCTTCAAATAGTCAGTTGTTACTTTGACCAAGTGGGACGTCGCTAAAAATGGCTAAAATATTACGTTTTAGAATGCATTATTCATTATAAACTTCTGCATTTAGTGGTTCCCGTAAATCACTAATCGTCAAGCTGAATAAAACCTATTCAGAAAACTTAGTTTGATTTGTTGGGTGCTTGATATTTAAAAGACTCGATCTGAAAACTTCCCATCCATTTTCCAACCTTTTACTGTGAAATTAATTACAAAATTTATCTTGGGCAGATTTTCTATGCTAACTTTAGAAATAAGTTAACTTTGATCTTGATCTAATTTTTTATTATACTTAGAAAAAAAAATGTTGTAAATAAAACAAAAAAAATCATGTTTTCAGTCATTATCATCATGACGTCAAACGAATGATTTAGTTATACTAACCAAGTTAGTGTAATGTTATAGTTAAATGTTAAATTAATTACTTAACGAAAATGTCTGCTGATACAACCGAATATTTCTATTTTTATCATCGAGATCTTTCAAAAGGATGCAAAATTAGTTGTTGCAACTATATTTCTATATTTTTGGAATCATTAATGTGCAGGGCTAAAGAAATTTAAAATAATTAACACTCTTAATTTATTAACTAAACGAGTATTTAATTGATTAATTAATAACAACGTATTCTCTGTTTTATTTTTCTTTTAGGCGAAAATTCACAAAATGGAATAAACTCATCCTCATTCGGAAACACAGACCCAGACAACATTCGACAAAACTATTCCGATCTTCGTGTACGAGTTTCCGAATCAGTAACCACTGACGGCGAAGGTAATTTCGAAAAATTCTTTAAATCATAGATATTTTATTTGAGTGGTTGCCAATTATGAAGATTAGTAATAGATTGTTATAATTGATGAATTTCTTTATTATGTTGAATTTTTAATTGTTATAAAATACATCAATATATTTGGGAGCTACGAGTATGTTTATTGATTGATTCTAGCATTGTATGCATTTCTAGTGAATAGATAGATAGATCGATCTCACGACACTTTACTGGTGATATTTATTACATACATATGTATATAGCCAAGCATGAAACTTCCTTGTAAAATCGAGAATACCATGGCCGCAATGTCTTTATTAGCATTCCTAGTACCAAGCCAATGCACTACATGAGTAAAAACTATATTCTGAACGCTGAATGAGTCTGGTTCAATGTATGTACTCGTATGTACATATGTATGCATGTAACTTAAAAACTCAGTGATATTGTTTTTTAAATAAACAAGAGTATTAATACGAGTATGTACATATATTTTTATAATGCTGTTCTTGTCGGGTTTTTTCTTTTAAGAAAGCATTTAGTACAAAAATAAAATGTATTGTATTTAGATTTTCGTGAATGGAATAGAAATCAATTCAGCTGCTTGCCTAATTGATCTGTATCGGTTTCTCTTTCTGCAAATCAGGTTGGTTGTTGTTCTGCTGAGTCTGTCAAGAACAAGTAGGTAGTTGTTGTTTTTTGTTTGTATTCCAGCTTAAGCGCCGCATACAAATGAACTAAATGCTGTTGTTCGTTTGTTGAAAGAGTGTCAAGATTAAGATTTGTTGTGTTTTATTGTTGATGGATGGATTGTGTTGTTGTTATTGCTGTTGGAAATATCGTTCCAATTCGTCCCGAGTCGAAATAACTATGCGGATTACAAAACATTGTTCCATTCATTGGCTTGTGTGTTTAACATCAACGTCATTAACAAACAGCACAAAGTACTTGACTTGGCTTTTAATCAATTGAAATTTACACACGTACTCGTACATACATGCATACATTTACATTATGACCATTACTTTTAAAATTTTGTTTGCAAATATGAATAGCCCATTAACCAGTTAGAATACTATATTCGATTATACAGTTCAACCTTGGTATAACGAATCTTAAGGGGATTAGAAAAAAAAAACGTTATATCGAATAATTCGTTACAATGAAGTTGCACTTCTATTCGTTATAACGAGGTAATAAAAATAAATAAAAACAATAAATTTTTCTTCGCATATTTCAGCCGTTAGTCTAATGCATGCTGTTGTCGACTACGAATGTAGGTTTGCTCGAGACGTTGTCGTTGCAAACACAATAATTTTGTGTGTATCTGTTTCATATAATTTGGATTAATTGATGGAAATCGTTATGCAAAGGTTATAAGTTGACAAAATTCGTTAAATAGAGGTAAATAATTCTTTCTATTTCGTTAGGCTGCAGTGAATGAAAATTCGTTATAACGAGACTAATGACAAATGTATTTGTAATAGAGAGGTTTATTTTGTATTAAATCTTAATGAGCGTTGTAGGGGATCTCAAAAAATTCGTTAAATGGAGAATTCGTTATAGTGAGGGTCGTTATATCGAGGTTTGACTGTATGTACATATAACTATTTGTAAAAAAATTAATGGAAAATGATTTTTTTTATATTCCAAATTTGAGCACATACAGAGTCAGTCCAGTTTAATGTTAAATTAGCTTTACACTGCCATCATGTCAAGTGGGCTTCGCAAATAAACAATTGGCTTTTAATTACAACTGCAGACTTTATTTGAAGTAAAGGTATTTTTATATCTTTGCAACTAATGGAGAAGTACCTATATAAAAAATATATTAACAAAACGCGTTGAAGTTGGAATGCAGATTTTAATTGTTTTCATTTATGTATTCCTTAAAGAAAATGTCAGTTGTCTGAATTTTTACCATACCTCAACCTGTTTAGAAACCGTATTTAAATATTTATAATATTTTGAATTTTTTTTTTTTTGATTTTGTAGGTGTTTGAGAGAGCATCAATCCAACTGTATTTGCGATAAATTTGACGATCGTTTAAAATTGCCTATATTTTTGCTCTAAATTTTACGATTTTGTATACATGAAATTCTGTAGTAAATAATTTACAAATGTATACATATGTATGTATGTACTTATAGCATACACTTTTATCATTGCCTACATACTTACATACATATGTTAAATTATACCAATCGACTGAGAGATTGATAGGTGTAGTGTATTTTATGTTTGAGTTTGCCTATATTCCCATACTTCTTTTACATTATTACATCTATTTCAAATAAAATATTTAAATCTATTGCGCGTAATAGTTAAAATGGTACTTAGTAGTTCTTAAGTATTTTTAAATACTTTTGACATCTTTTGACTATTCTATTTCGCCAAAATTTGATGCACATACATACATACATATGTGGTTAGTTATACGTTTTAATAACAATTTAAGAGTCGGTTACAATCTAGAATTTTGTTGGCAGCATGTAAGATTCTCTAATGCTGCAATTAATTAGACTAAAGTATTAACTCCAGAAATCAATTAATTGTCATAGATGTATCGTGTTGTGCCACTTTGAATCGTTTTTTGTTTGGCGATTCAGTTAAAAGATAATAACAATTCTACAGCAGAAATGATTCTGCGTTGGTAACTCTGGTGCTCTCTAGTCTCTGTATGCAAACCAGGGATGGAAAATGGTTTTTTGGCTTGTGTACCAACTATATAAATAAAATGTACTTTTTAGATCTCCACGGTACCATTTTTAATATTTGTGAAATATGTAATAATAAAACTTAACAACAAACTAACTCACTTTACTGAAAATTCGATATCACTTACGACAACATTTTAAACATTATCTTATACTATAACGAATTTTTAAATAATTGTATACTCAATGTAACAAACGGCATTTTTAAAATATATATAATTATAATAACAAGAATGTGTCATAAAACTAGTGTTCCAGGAGGAAAGTTATCAAGTTTATTTTAATGCATCTGAGACAAAGAAAATTTAAAATCTTCTTCTTGGGAAGGCAAAGAAACAGAGCTTGTTTCGTAATAAAATGTTTCCTATAATTATTATCTTCATTCGGGATTTGTCTGTATTTGTTTAAATATATGTATGGTATATATTTATACGACCACTTCTGAAGCATTAAGAATATGATTTTCGTTTATTATCACGATTATCTATAACATTCATATTTATAAAGTACCGGGATATTTGCGAAAAGTTAACCTTGTTCAAAATATTTATATATTCGTGCATCTTTCGATTACATTTCCAAAACTACTAGATTTATTATTTTAAGAATATATTGAAGAAATAGAAGGGTTAACTTCTAACGTTTTTGAAATCCAGATTAATAAAATTTTTAACTTTAGTTTTTAGAATTCAAACATAATTTAATGTGAATTAATATTTCAGATGCTCGATAATTCAACCAACAATTTATTGTAGTGATAATCATCTTATGAATACATATTTAAAGATCATATGGATGTCAGTCCCAAAATGTTCATGAAATTTAATAAAATTATCTCCTCTGCTTGCACTATTACACAAATGGCAACTGAAATCATATATTTAAATATTTCATCTGGAATACCAGATTTTGATGCAACAGTATTTAGTATTTGTACCAAATGACTCGTACCAATTGTGACCACGGTACCAATTGTGTCTAAAATGTACAACCCACGTTTGCCAACCCTGATGTACACTTAAAGTCACATACACCCATCCATGAAATTGAAAAAGCAGAGAGAACAAAACTCAGCCAGCCAGCGATAAACAACATTGCAAATAGCTGTGTGTAGTCTGCTTGGAATTAATGTGTATGTGTGTGCATGTGTGTTGAAGACAGAGCGCCGCGAAGGCAGCAATGAGTATCGGCTCACTTGTTTTGTTTGTTTGTAGGTTTATTTATTTATTCAATGTTGTCGTCGTTTATCTTACGAATTTGTCGGCGTCAGCCCCACACAATAAACTCTGATGACGGGGTATCAAAGGGGAAACTTGGGGGCTAGTAGTCATGTTTTCTTAGGCGCCAGGTTGCCGCGTCAAGTCGTCACTTTCTACAATATATTGATGATATTTTAACTTTTCAGCGATTGTGAGTGCGCGATTTTTTTGTATTTTTGTGTGTATTTTTTCCTTTTTCTTTTTGTAGATACATATTTTTATTTGTTTAATTTTTGTTTTAATTTCAACCGAATATTAAGTACAACAAAATTTTATGGGCATCTTGTGTACGTCTGTCTGTATCTATGTTGTTTATATGGTGGTTTCTTGATATGTATCAACCTACATATGGATATGTACATACATACACACAAACATATGTATGTATGTTTGTATATATATTGAGTATGATAATGTCTTTACTACCCTACCAAATACTAGAACCACTTATGTCAGTACCAGTGTTACCATTTTCGCATTTTTGCGGCCCAGAAATATTGGTCCAACACCCGATCGACTCAGAACCACTTTCTCCCATATAACGCCCATTTCTGAAAAACTGTTTTTTACATATACTGGGTGTAGGGTATTATATAGTTGGGCTTGACCGACTATACTTTCTTACTTGTTTTATTTAAAATTAGCTGCAAAATTTTACATTTAGCGGTTTTTAAATAATATGTTTATCATTTACTAGCTTTTAAAAATTAAGAAATACTAATTAATTTTTTGTTGAAGTAATTGAATAAATGACAATTTTATCAACAGATGAAAACGCAGCTCTTGAATTATGGCGAAAATTAAATTCATAAGAATGGAAAAATCAAAACTCAACTATAGAATTTTGAATGCAAGAATGCGTTGAATGAAAACCCGCTTTAAAGTCATCGATTATTATGAAGATTTTAGTTATCCAATTGATAATTCAGAAGCTTAACGTGTATTTAGGAAAATGAATCCTATAAAAAATAAACAGAATTATTTAAAATATGTACTATAAATTATCTGCTTTATATTAGATGTGGATTAAAAATATTAAAAAAATGTTTTCAAATTAGGAAAGCTTAAGGCCTGATTTAGAAAAAGTTATAGTTTTTTATTTTATGTACCCATTTATACATAAATATTTATTATACAAATTTAAATTTCTGCTTTTATTTTACAATTTTAAGGTTAGACTCTTGAAAAGAACCTTTAATAAATAATTACTTTTGTTCTTGAGTTCGAGGTGGTATTATTTAAGTACATAGGTACAAAGTTTATCTTATGTACCTCAAATGGTTAAAAATTATTTTAAGTATTTTAGAATTTAGCACATTTTTTAGTATTTTAAAACAAATTTCAGCATTATTTTTAGCCGTTGAACTTTCTGAGATCTGGTCACACTAGACAGTACATGCAATTAACATCAAGGCAACAGCACTAAATGATATTGTAATATGTATTATTATTATAATGTACTTTTGTGTCTTTTGTTGCTGCTGTTGAATAAAGACGATTAAATGTGGAGAGCTACGGGGCAAATGTTGTTGAATTTTATTCATTGCTACTGCGATTACGCATTTTTTTGTATTGTTTTGACCGTAATTTTGATTTGATTTTTTATTGTATTTCTCGTTTAAGCGACAGGTGTTTCTATTGTATTATCTTCTTACCATTATATTTAGTACAAATTGAAGTGTTTCTTTGGTTTTATTTCGCCGATAATCTTAATGTTTGATCACGTTTTAAACATCCAATACATACATACATATGTATGTATGTAGAGTGTTTGTGATTACTACTTTACATTTAAACAGTTACATAAACATAATTATTTCTATTTGTAAATTATTTTCCAAATATTCTCTTTATTTTTTTTTTTTGTATCATTATATTTTTACTGCGAGTATTTCAAGTTTAATTTGAGTACATCGGATATTGCGTTAAAAATAATAAATTCGTGTAAAAATTTCATTTTTTTAATTGTACAAAATTTGTTCGTTTAATAATTATGCTTTTATGAGTATGAAATTTTCGCGCATGTATATAATATCGAATAAGTATAGACATTTTCTCCCTGTTTTTGTTAAATTTCAAAATAACGTCTATACTCAGTTTTTTATAGGATTACGACCCTGCACCATAAATGTAACAGCTAAAATAAAGTATGTATTGACTTTGGGCAGCTTCCGGAGGAACGATGAAACTAGCAACACGCAAATCTGTTTTGGTTATGGTGCAAATTTAAATTAAAATTAACAAATTGACTTCAAGTAAATTCTATAGTTTTCAATGCAAATCGGCGCGTGTCTTTAAATTTCGAAATATTTTTCCTATACATACCTACATATCGATGGCTTAATATAAAAAAGGCCTAATTCGATTTTTTGTCACTTTACAGACGAAGGAAAAAATTTAATAAAATTCGTAAAATTTTAGATACAACAAATATTTTAATACAATTTTTAATTAAAAAAACAACACATTTTATTTCTTATTTAATTTTTTTTTGTTTTAATGAAGGTATCGAAGAAAGGCTTTTTTCATTGATTTTTTTTTTTTGAAACAAAATTGAGTTAAGCCTTTTTTATATTAAGCCATCGATATCTAAATTCTGTATATTGACACAGTACCTATATTGTGAATCTAATGCAAGATGTTTTAATGTACTATGTACAATAACTGTACGAGTATACATGAATTTATTTAGAATATTTTTTTGTGTTAAATTATTGTGATTTTTTGACGCCTAAGTATTTTTGTATTGTTCATTTATTAGTTTTTATTTATGTATGTATGTGTATGTGCGTATGTGTATGTGTGTTTATTAAATAATGAATAAATGTATTTTTGTTTTTGCAAATAATTTGTTTAAATTAAACTGGCGCCAGACATATTTATAACTACACTCACTAGGTGCTAAACTCACAAAAAATAAAAATACAATTTATAGAAACGAAATAATGAGATAACTACATACATATGTACATATTTACATACATACATGCATACATATATACATACATATCTTATGTATTGTATATTAAGAAAAAAATAATTTACAAATAATTATTTTATTATTTTATAAAAGAAAGAGCAATAACATATGAATTCATAATTATAATATGTTTAATTTTCATTTCGTGGTGTTAAATTATTCTCTTTATAATTAAAATTTTGTTTCTTTTTTCATTCTTCGTATTATTTCCGAATGCTGACATTTCCCACCATTCTGAACAAATACGTATGAATGTAATTACGTACGTACATACGTATTTGACCAAAGTTACAATTCAGAAAATAAAATGAAACCGATGTCCAGTAAATAATACATTATTGTTTCGGAATGACGACAGTTGAATCTAAAGTGATAAGTATTCATTTAAATATACTAGTACATATATATGTATGTAGCTATATGCACCCTGAAGGAAACCTGGGGACAAGTGTCTCCAAGTCACCACTTTTGTCTACTATTTTGGTGGTAACGGTTACGCGACATTGTCAACAGCATTGTCACAATATCTGTTATATCTGTGGTTATTATTATACAATTATTTTTTTTTCAATTGTGAGCCCCGATAGACTAGGCGATAGTGTTCCGGACTATCATTCAGAGATATTTTTTAGTATTTTTTTTTTATAAAATTCCAAAAATTAGCAAAAAAAAAAAATGCATTTTTATTTTCTATTTCAGAAAAGTACCAAAAGTGTAGACAATGTGGTCCCAAAAGAACTACCTTCTCAATAGTACCGATGTCAGTAGTGGATTTTCAATGACACGCACATGTTATTAGCATTGTCTGGGGTATACTATGTCACTAGTACTGGTGACTGTGTCAATAGTAAATCAGTACAGTTTCACTATTGACATTTCCTGCAGGGTACATACATATATATGTATGTATGTACATATTTCTGATTTTTGTTTTTGCTATTTTAAGGTGCGCCAAAGTTTTGAAATATTTTGTGATATTATTTCGTTATTACTGTTTTTACTGCACTTTGCGTGTGTGTGTATGTGTATGTGTGTCTAAACAATAAAAAAAAGTAACTAAAAAAAAATTATTTAAAATTGATGCCAGTTGATTTACAATATTTTCTAATATTTATATTAAATTGGATTGATATTTACATATAAATATGTACATACATACATGCATGTATGTATGTAAGTATGTATGTACATAAGGCTTTAAAACAAATAACCGAAAAAAAGTATATGGTCGCAGAACTAGTTCTAAATCGCACTTTCAAGGTCAGTACTAGTTCTTTAGAAACGTTACACGACGAAGTACATACCTACAAATGTATGTAGTTTTAGATTAGTTATTTTTTGAAATTGTCTAACATTGTAGAAAATAACTTGTAAAAATTTCACTTCTTTCTAATAGAAACAAAATGAAGAAATGAACAAGTTTGAAATTATGTACTGTAAAGTGTCAACAACTACTGCCTATTGTTTTTAGATAAAATCAGTGAAAATACAAAAATTAACTTCTCAATATATTTTTGATAATTTGTAAAAAAAAATATTTCATATTAGAATATAATTGATCGAATATTTTTTTTAATAACTTTTTCTGATCTCTATAATAATCATAATCATCATATTTCAAAAGTGGAATATTATAATTTAGCACTATCGCTTTGATTTCTCTCAGTGTACAAATTGTTTTATATATTACAGCATTTGCTATTTTTAGCATTTAGCGGTGTTGGTGTTGGTGTTTTTATTTGTTTTAGTTTCTCGATGTTTATTTATTTTAATTTCCATTCAAAGAATGAACAAAAAACAAACTCTGAAAATAATACTGATTAGAAATTTAAGGTCGGTCCATCATGTTGAAATTAACAAAAATTCGCTTAATTCTGTTCGCAAAAATGTATGTATGTATACACACTCGTACAAACGCATAAACAAAATTTTAATTTGATATTTGCGAAAAGAAAAAAAAAGAAAAAGAATATAAATTATTGAAATACATTTGACACATGTACGCAAGAATTTATGTATGTATATATATATATACATATATCTTATTAATATATGTTTGTATTGCAGAACATTTTAGGTATGTACAGTGTGTCACAAAACTATTTTGCTTACTCATTATTAGGAGAAATTATTTATTTTTTATTTATACATACATAATATGTACATAAAATTGTAAAAATTATCTCAATCCCCAAAATCCCCAAGTTAGTTTCTTGAGTTTATTGGAATTTTTTAAAATTTGCTTGGATTTTTTTTATTATTTTGTTAAAACAAATAGTTATTATTAATAACATAGGTATGTAGTACTTATATACATATATGAATATTGCAAGTACATATTTGTTATTGTATATGTACAAAAGCCGCATATTGGCGTATAAATATGTGTGTTTTTTGCTTCTCTACACCCTACGTAATGTTTCTTTGTTTATATTCGTATATAGTGTTCTTCTTAGATGGACGTTGGTCGTAGAGTTTATACATTTTGCCTTGCCTCTCTTGCATTCAAGAATTTTTGGTGACAACCTACCTTCGTCGATGCTTTATCTATTTATCATATCGCAATTATTTAATTGATTTATCCTTTTCGTAAAGTTGTAATTTAATTTCTCTACCTATTAACAATTACAAAAAGAAAAAATATTTGTTCCTATTTCTACAATTTTATGTATGAATGAAAAAGAAATGTCTCCTATAAATTAGTAGGTATAAATTTAATTAAAATAAATTTGTTTTGTTATATACTGTATGTACATACATTATACTGGACCTTAAAAATTGATTTGGTTTGGATGGGTATTATTGTATTTGTATATTTACTAGCTACTGGCTGCTTTGAAATATGCAACCAAACATTAAAAAAATTTAATGTTTAAATAATCGTGTCTTCTAAAAATCTAAAGATTTACTTCAAACCTTTCTAACAAAGTATAAAAATTTAATAACGAGTGAAAAATAAAAAAAAAAATACTTTTTTTACTGTGTTGTTTGTTTACCCACTTTTTCGCAACTATTTTTTAAGGCCGGCCTAATATTGTACATACTTCCATATCGAGCCATTACCGCTAAAATAATGTATCCCACACCATAATCGATTGTTGTTTTTTTTTATCGAAATCGATAGTTCAACATCATTTAAAATTATTAAAATTAAATGTATTACACAAAACAATATTTACATTATAAATTCTAAAATAATGGCTTTATTCAAACTGATTTTATTTAAAAAAACCTTCCCCTGTAAAATTTTGAGTTTGTGGGATACATTTTTTCGGCGGTTATGGCTCGATATGTACTCGTACACACTCGTAAATAAAAGTAAATATTATTGTCTCTTAACTCGCCTTCTTAACGTGTAAGCATAGCTGCCAGATTTGACGATTTATCGTCATTTTGACGATTTTTGGTTTCAAAAATAGCAAAATGACGATTTTTTCATTGAAAATGACGATTTCCTGAATTTTTAAAATTTTCTATAAATTGTTAGTTTTATTTATGTTTTTGTTACCAAATTCTCTCTTTTTTTGAGACAACAACTATTTCAAAAACAAAACTAAGTGATAGTAGTGTTTTCTTAATTATTGTTGTTAAGTTCAAGTAAAATAATTGCAAATAATATTGAGACAGGATAGTCGAAATTACTTATTTATGTGTAAACATAAAAATCAATTTTAAATACTGAATTCCATGAACTAAAATTTTAAGAAGAAACAATTTCTGAATTTCCACGGGGAAATTCTTCTACAAAAACTTCTTCTATTTTAACAAAACGTCGAAAGCATATTCAGCCGAATAAATTTAAATAACAAAAATACGGAATTCTTCGAAAATATGTTGAATTCTATGCTCAAAATGTTATTTAAAACTTAATAAAATAAATTGTTTTGACATTGTAATTTAACCTGAATTAATAAAATATGCTGAATTCAACAATTTATTTATAAAATACTGTTTCACACTATTCAGTTTTAGCAGACCAGTTTTTGTTCAATTCTCTTTTGAACTTGCCATTTCATCAAACATGTCAATTCAATTTTCGTACTTTTTAATGTAAATCAACATGCATGAAAAAAAAAACAAAAGGAAATAAGAAAATTGACAGTACCGTCAAGTTTGTACCCCTTTTGTTCTTATTTCCCTTCTCTTCCAAAAATACTTGCCTTGACGAGTGAGAATTATAGAAGTGAAAACGGACTAAGATATTAAATATTACACAAGTTGTGTTTAACATAAAATTTTTTGTGATTTGTTATGTAAAAAGTTAAAATTTACGTATTTTGATATGTATTGTACAAGAGACTATATAAAATTGAATTTTTATGTTTTCGTTTTAATAAAGATTTCAAAATACTATTAGAAATAGTGACTTTTTATTTTTCCGAATTTTTTGACGATTTTTAAAATTCGAAATGACGATTTTTTTCTTTTTTATCGTCATTTTGACGATTTTTTCCGAAATTCATCTGGCAGCCTTGCGTGTAAGTGCAAGTACAAGTAAAAGAGAAACTAGAAGTAGATGTATCTATTGTGTGTTTTGTACCCACCACCCGGTGTGTTTGAATTTTTATACGAATATGTGCATTGTGCTGCAGTTGTAGTTCCAATTGCATTCTTTCCTTTTGTAAAAATTTATTTTTTGTTGTTGTTTTATTGTATTATTATTATTATTATTTTATACACACATTCAAATATCGTGAGTTATTTGCATTAAGTATGATGATGATTGAAAAATGAAATAATAATGAAACTGCAAATGACTATGACTGCTTTTAGTTGCGGCGACACAAGTTCCGGCGCTAACTAATATGGCGCCTTATATTATTATTATTATACTTGTGTGCATGCATGTTTAGATGTGTGTGCGTGTGGGCTAGTGTATGCTTTGTTGTTTTTGTTAATGCAAAGAATAAAATTGTATGTGAATATATTTATTGTATGTATGCACTCGTATGTAAAGAAGTGGTAAATGGGGAGGGAGTCTAACCAACCTTCTTAATTAGGTCGTGTTAATACAATTGGTTCCTCGAATTCTTATAAACGAAAGAAAATTAAATGAAAAAACTTAATCTCTATTTGGAAGTGGATTAATACAAAAGGAAAAATAACATTACATGTACAGTAGTTTCGGGATTTAACGAACCATCGTTTTAACAAACAACGCATTTAGCGAACCCTTTTTTTGATTCCTTATATAACGAACAAAAAATATTTGTTGGTCTCAGTTTAACGAACAAATAAAATAAACATTTTACCCATATAAAAAAACATAATTTTACTTTTTTTAGTTCTTTTTTGTGTTTTTCTTTAAACTACAATAGTTAGTTAAGGTACGGTACGTACGTTCATTTATTAAAAAAAAACTTTTCTTGTTTAGTCCAAAGCACAAGAAATATTTAGTTTTAATTTATTTTATGCTGTTTGATCTTGCAAAACTCTTGTAAGAGTAAACAACGTCAAACAAATATGTGCCAAAACAAGTGGTTACGCTTTTTTGAGTGAATATTTGCCAAATGTTAGTCTTGTACTCGTATGTTATTTTGTTGCGTAAACATTAAAATGGGAAGAAGTAAAATATTGTTTTTGAAAGAGAAAATAAAAAAAGAATAAAAATCGTCGATGATTATCGGAGAGGTTTGCAAGTAAAAGATTTGTGTAAAAAGTATGGATTGACAACAATTTTAAAATCAAAGTAAAATCTTTTCAAATGTGTAAAAAAAACAAATTTTGAAGCCCGAAATAGAAAAGCCATTAAGTCAGGCCAGTCTCTAGTGAAACTTTGCAGTTTAATGCAAAAAAACTTCATAAGCACCTGTATGCTGGAGAATTTAATACATTTTTTTATTTTACATGCCAAAGTGATACGAATTGTTTCTTTTTATTTTTTTATACTTATTAATGAAATAAATAATTAAAAAACATTATAACTTTTGCATTTTGCAATAAAACTTTATCGCGGAAATCTTTTAAGTAATTACTGCGTTTAACGAACTTTTCAATTTAACGAACTGGGCTGACAATATGTAGGTACATATATAGATTCGTTAAATCGCGAAACTACTGTATGTGAATATGTAAGCGTTGCTGCATAGTAACACTCTTTTCTATTCACACACGTACACAAATATTTAACCAAAACCGCAAAGGTACTGCATAGATAGATATATACTCGTATATACATTAGGGTGATTTTTTTTTGCGGTTTGGATAAGTGTAACAGTTGGAATAAACTGAAAATGTAAATGAGTTAACAAGGGAAAAAATTTAAATTGTCAGTTTTTGCAACATAGTTCTGCCAGATGATTGTTACATATTAAATATATGTATTTATTTCGCTTTTAGAAAGGAAGGAATTGCTAAAACTTCAAGACTTCAAGTTCTCGGCGGTTTTCAAAACGTATTGATCAATTTCTATAAATTTTGAATTGCTTTTAGGGATTGTTAATTTTGTCTAAAATTTAATCTACGGACATTGTGGACCGTTCCATCAAAGTTTTATATTAAAAATCGAAATTAAAAAAATTATAACTTTGACTAGAGTTGCCAAGTGATTCAGATTTTCTTTTTAGATTTTCCACATCGAATGGTTACTGGACATCAAGATATTAGAGAACAGTTGGTTTTGAATTAAATAATTATTAAATCGAAAACATATCTACCATATTTACGATTTTTAGATAGGTATATAAAAGAAATTCAACAAAACAATTAAATGAAACTGAATGCATACCTACATAGTTTTTCCTGTGAGCAAATATTTTCAAAAAGAGTTTGTGAACTTAAAAAATGTGCAAGTGTTAAGAATGCTCAAGTGTTTATGTTGGCACGTTGTTCACTATTAAAATACAGGTCGTACATTTTAAAATACATACATAACTTAATATTACATATGTACATATTTTGAACTTTGGAGAAGAACGAAACATATGATTACAAATATCCTCTTGAAGTAGAGCTTTAACGATTCTAAATTTATTTCTCAAACTGTAAGTGGTTTATGGTCCGATTCTGTAAAAAAAAAATATTTTTATATTTGAAACTGTATTTTTTTTTAATTTAACTGATATTGATTAATTAGAAGATTTTAGATTTTACATAAATAGACAGTATGGTCAAAAATTTAGTACAGTTTTCTTATATTATTAAATTATTGCTCCAAATTAAGTATTTCCGGAAATCGTTAAAGTTTAAACCGTAGTTACGGTAAATGTAAACAATTTTTGGGGTTTGTTCTCAAAATTTTTAGAATGAAATCGGAGTTTCAATATTTGGTCAAAAAAATTTAGGAAAAATAATTTTGTATAAATAACGATTCCGTTAAACTAAAAGGGAAAAATAATATTTAAAAACTTTTTTGCAATCACACATCCACACTTCAAAATAGATGCGGCACTGGTTACCATTATCAGTTTTGCCTCATATAGAGTAGAAACTAGCCTAATAAACAATAAATTTACAAAAACAAATTCATGAAATTTGTTCCCTTTACACATTTTTCCTATTAAATTTCAATGTTAAAAAAATAAAAGGGAACAAATTTCATGTGGAATTTTTATTCACGATAGTGGTGCATATCAAAATATTCGAACTAGGAGAAAAATAGATAGTAAATAACATTTATTGAATTGAATCGGAGGTGGTTACATAAATTTACATATGTATGTATGTACATATATACATATAAGAACACATACAAAACTCATACATACACACATACATATGTAAAGGGTGTCCCAACTAGAACGCAATTTTTAAATTTGGCGCCATTTGAAGTGTCATTGTTTGACATTTGAACAATTGTTATTGTTTGCTAGTAGAAGGTACGAGGTTAGTAAAAATGGAACGCTACACGAATGAACAACGCATTCTCATTGTGAAATTGTTTTACCAAAATGGTGAAAGTTTTGCGGCTACAGTTCGCAAACTGCGATCAATTTGGGGTCACAATAATGCTCCAAAAGAGTCAACTGTAAAGAGATTAATGGCTAAATTTGCCGAAACTGGGTCTGTTCGTGATGTAAAGATAACAACGCACCTTCGACCAGGTCGATCGACCGAAAATGTCGCAGCTGTACGTGATGATGTCGCTCAAACTCCATCCACCTCAATTCGACACCGAGCTCAGCAAATTGGTTTCTCCAAATCCATTATGCAGCGAATTTTGATGAAAGATTTGCATCCAAAGTTCAATTTACTCAGGAACTGAAGCCAGCTGACCATGGACAACAAAGGGAATTCGTTAATTGGGTATTGGAGAGACAACATGAAAATGCTGATTTTGCCGATAAAATCATCTTCAGTGACGATGCCCATTTCCATCTTGATTGCTTCGTCAATAGGCAGAATTATCGCATTTGGGGTGAGGAAAATCCTCGACTGATTCACGAGAAGCAAATGCATCCCCAACGTGTCACTGTGTGGTGTGGTTTTTGGGCTGGAGGAATCATTGGACCTTTTTTTATGAAAATGAGGCAGGTCAAGCGCAAACAGTCAATGGTGGTATCGTGAAATGATAACCAATTTTTTCTTGCCTAGAATTAAAGAAATGAATGTGGAGGGTATATGGTTTCAACAAGACGGCGCCACATGTCATACAGCCAGAGAAACAATTCAATTGCTGCATCAGTCATTTCCCGGTGGTGTTGTTTCGCGTTTTGGAGACCAGAATTGGCCCTAGGCGGCGATTTAACATCTTTAGATTTTTTTTATTTGGGGATTTTTGAAGTCGATGGTTTACGCGAATAAGCCGACGACGAATCAAGCCTTAAGAGAGGAAATTGGACGCTGCATTAATGAAATACCGCAGCATTTATGCAAAAAGGTCATTGAAAATTTCATTAAAAGATCGCGTGTGTGCAAAAAATTTAATTAAACAACCAAAAAATTCCAAGTATATTTATACCCAGCACCAAAAAGATGGGGCTATATTAAGTTTGCCATTCCGTTTGTAACGTATCGAAATAATGGTCGTAAAACCAAAACGTCTATATATTATGGGTCCTTATAAGATGTTAGCCAAGTCTGTCCGTCTGTTGAAGGCACGATAGAGCTATAGCCGAAATCGGTCCAGTAGAATCCGAGTTATAGACCAAAGTTTAAGACAACCTTTTTATTATTTGCAATTTTGTCAAATATAATGCAGATAATAGATATCATGAAATTTTGCACTGTCTATTTTAAATATACATAGAAGGGCAAGTCCTGTTGAAAATTTTAGAAATCGATTCACGATTGCACATAACCCGCATACAAATGTCTTCCCGGAATTTGGCTGACATAAAAGCCTAGAGAAAATCCGTATTCAGAGAATATTCTGCAAAAATATAATTTCATGCTAAGTGAAATCTTAAAATCATATTTTGTTTGCATCGGTATATATTTTGACATAGCCCCATATAAAGTCCACTTCCGAAAATCACTTAAATCCGTATACATTTCTAATAAAAATCACTATTACGTTTAAACATATAAATCGTCGTACAGAATTTGAGGACAATCAGCCCATAATAGGTCATAGCTCCCTTATGAGGACTACTCTTGAAAACTCATTAATCTATATTAACATGTGGATTTCGACATATGTATGTCGAGTCGAAATTTTACACGGAAAAATAAATAGAAATTACGGTACAATATTTTATGACGTCACCCCATAATAGGTGATTTGGTGATTCGGCACATCCGAATGTAAATTCTTACTTATTTATTTTATTATTTCTTCAGTGTATCATCAATCTATTTTGCCTAATTATATTAAGGAAAAATTTGTTTTCCATTCATACATAAAATTGTAAAAAAAAACAGGTAAACAAATATAATTTAATTTTTTTTTTTGAATTATTGAAAACATAAATATTCTTTAAAAAATATTAATTTTTATTTAGTTATTGTTGCATTTTAATAATTTGCATCATAATTTGAAGGTCAAAAAAGTATTTTGCTCTTTTAAAATTTCTGTTAATTTTTTGAGATTTTTTGTTTTTGTTAAATTTTCATGGCATTTTTTTATTTCTTTTGTTAAAAAGATACGTTTTATATACTTATACGAGTATACTCCAATTATTATTAGTAATAATTTTTCCTTATTCCCTTTGCATTAAATATGCCGAAAGGAAAATAATTATATATTGTCGAGAAACAAATTATCTTATACTCTACGATTTCAGGTCCGAGGATCGAGGAGGTGTTGGCAAATGTTTGATACTGTCTGTACAAAAGCTAAGTTTTAACATTCAAAACTGTGTATTTTCAGACATTATTATGTTAAAAATAGCAATATTTCCTTGTATATTTGTCGACTCTGAAGTTACAATTTGCTTTCGGAATGGGAAAAACTCAATGGTAGTCCATAATATCATCAGTATACAAGATTACCAACTCCTTTTGCAGAAATAAACATAGAACCGATAGCATTATTAACAGTGGGTGTTGTACTTCAGCCTTTATTTGGTGTCCACTAGATTCTACGTCGACAACCTGAAACAATTTGCTTTGAATTTACTTTCGTTAGAATATTTTTATTGAATCACATCGAATGATAAGTTCTTCAATCTGTTAATTTCCCAGACAAGTGGTTTTTAACTTCTCACACGACCGCATATATTTATGGTTCTCAGCAACATGTTGATTTTTTTGGTTGTTTGCATTAGTATACAGTGTTCTTCTTTGTTGGTCGTTAATCTCTGGTCCGGATAAACGTAGGTTTTGAGCGGTTTTCCATGGGTATTAGTATTTGGACAACCATTCCGTGATAAATTTTAAATGCTTCCATGGATAAAATCAGCAACAAAATGCTTGTGGAGTTACCTCGTCTAGCTAGAAGAATTATCCTCTTTATCTTCAATGCTATTTTACGCCTAGAATACTATCCTGCCGATTGGAAGGTATCTATGATTACCATGATTCCTAAGCCAGGGAAGGACCCTACCAAAGTAGAGTCATATAGGCCAATTAGTCTACTGCCGACAATTTCAAAACTATTTGAAAAATTGTTAATGGCTAAGTTGATTCTAATTCTGAACGACACTCAAAGTATTCCAAATCACCAATTAGGGTTCAGAGCTAAACACAGTACCATCGAACAAACACACAGATTAGTAAATGTGATAAGACGGTCGTTTGAAGAGAAAAAATACTATTCCGCGCTTTTCATTGATGTTTCCCAAGCGTTCGACAAAGTCTGGCATGAAGGTTTAATACATAAAATAAAATTAGCTCTGCCTGCTAACACCCACAAACTTATGAAAAGTTATTTATATGGTCGCAAATTTACAATCAAAGAAGTCGATTTTTAAGCCCCGCTCAGCCAATTGAAGCAGGAGTACCCCAGGGTAGCATACTGGGTCCTATTTTATATTTGATTTATGCATCCGATATGCCGTCAGACTAGAGAATTGGCTTGAGCTTTGGAAAATCAGGGTTAACGAACAGAAATGTATTCATATAACTTTCACATTACGAAAAGATACCTGCTCGTTCATCAGAATAAATAATCAAATTATCCCGCAACAAAATGAAGTCAAATACCTCGGAAACCACCTCCATCGTCGTTTAACTTGGAAGTCTCATATCGACGCAAAACTTACTCAGATGAGATTAAAAGCAGTGCAACTTAATTGGCTAATCGGCAGAAATTCTACATTAAAGTTGGATTGCAAACTTTTGTTGTACAATGCAATTCTAAAGGCCAATTATGGGGTACTGCCTCAGCATTCAACATTGAAAAAATTCAAAGGGTCAAAATAAAATTCTACGTATAATTACTGCAGCTCCATGGTACGTTAAAAATTCTAGAATTCACAAAGATCTAGGCATTGCTTTGGTGAATGTCGAATTTACAAAATACGCCTCAAAATATGTCAGCAAAGTTGAACACCATCCAAACCCACTTGCACGAGACATCCTTAACTTTAGTGGCCATGTTCGATTGAGAAGGAGGGATACCCTTGCTTTAACTCAGATGACTGGATCAGTGGATGTAAATTTTTTTGTAGTATCATAATATTTTGTCTAGCACTGGCTGGACTTATTATTTTCTTTTAGTATTAAGATTCGAAAACTTATTGTCATTTAATTTCTGAAGATTCAATAAATAAATTAAATGCATTAAAAAAAATGCTTCCACGACTATAGACCAATTTATTTAATTGCTTATTGATTAATAACATCTATTAAATTAAACATATCAAAAATGTTTTTAATTTATTTTCCCTAGATTTAAAGCAAATATATTCATACCTGTGCGCAATAAGTATGAAATTATTTAATTTTATTAATAATAACATTTAGAAAATAACATAAATAATAACATGAGTCCTTTTAACAAAAATCATAAAACTCCAAGAAGAATTAGGAAAAAGAAACCCCAAAAAATAACTGGAATTTTCAAAAAGCAACTTTTATGGCCTACAATTTGTGATGCAAATTAAGAAAATGCAACAGCAACTAAACAAAATAGGGCATTGTTTAATTTTTTTTTTATATTTCCATTTTACACAATGTACATATATTATCAATTACAAAAAATAAAAACAAAATATTTTTATCTGCTTTTTGCAATTTTATGAATTGAAAATCAATATTTTGCGATACACTGTACATCCATACATACAGTATCGGACAAAACCTAAGCACCCCCTCAGAACATTTTTTTTAAATGATAATTTTTTTAAGAAAACAATGTTATTAAAAATTTTTTTTATTTTTTTTTTTAATTATTTATATCTTTATTATTGAAAAACACTAACTTAAGGAATTCAGAATTTAAGAAAAAAAGTTAAAATTCAATAAACAATTTAAGTCGGAAATATGGGTGGACAAAACTAAAGCACCCCCTAATATTGTGTTTGAAAATTTTACTACACTACTGCATTAGTTAACGGTAAATTCCAAAAATGCAACAGCTATTAAGATGCAGTGTTAAGAAGAATAACTTGTTCGAATTTATGCGAAAATTGTCATTGTTTTAAAGTTTTCGTTGAGATAAAGAGTAATGGCGCGCAATAAGTATTCAAGTGAATTTAAAATTAGAATTCTTGATGGTTTTAGAGCCGGCTTATCAAGACATCAATTGAGTGCAAAATATTCGATCAACAGATCAATTATTTCTAGGCTAATTAAAAAGTTTTTGGAGACTGGTCGCACATCTTCTACTCAATCTGGAGGAAGGTCACGTGAAACTTCGCGACATGAAGACTCCTTAATTAAAAGGACAATCTAAAATGATCCTACAGCATCTTCTAGCCACATACGAAATCGCTTAAATTTAAAAATTAGCGAAAGAACGATTCGCAGAAGGGCGGTAGACGCCGGATTATTCAGTCGACGACTGTATATGTTATAGAGACTGGACGAGGGGAATAATCAGGGATGATAAATGAGAAAACCAATATCGTACCAACAAACTTTTAAAATCGTACTTTTTCGACCCCAATAGTACTAAATAATTTTTTTACAATTTTTTTTTTTAAATTTTATTTTTGTTTATTATACAACAAAAACTGTAAATTCATTGGTACATGTAAAGTAAAGATAACAAAAAATAAATAAATACATGTTCATTAATTATGTATATGTATATAATTGAGTAGGTGGATAACAAAACGCAATAATTCCACTTTTTAAGTTTTTAGTTTTTTTAACTGAATCCAATTCTACATATTAAAACCTATGTAACCGTTGTTATAAAACATACCAAAGGTCAATAATTTTACTGTTATTCAACACCAAAAATATTGGTTCAGACCAAAATGAAACATTTCCATATCTATGCAATAAACAACATAAAGAATTTATTTTAAATTCTCCATAAAATAGCAGAGTGTGTAGTGAAAACTTTTGAAACGTATAAAGTTGAAGGAAAAGAAAAATTGATCAGCTATCTTAAAAGAGGCAAAATACCCCCTCGTTTACTTGATGCAATTCCTCTTGGTGTTGCAATCACGTTAAAAAAGAACAAAGATGTTGCTAAACTATTGTAAAAACATTAAGGCGAAAGTGGTCAAACATTTCCGAGTTAGAATATTATACAATGATATTTTTAGACCAGCAAGGAAATAGTACCAATGAAACAGATGATATAACTTTATGTGTTTTTTTTTTTTGGAGGAGGACACTGCAATGAGAGTGTAAAACAATTCAATTCAAATCAAAAAGATATAATGCCAATTTTCAAAGCAAAAAGCCAAAATTCCAAACCTAGTTCATATCAAAACTCAACATTTCAATACGGCAACATTTCCTAATTTATTATCTAAATAACTTAAAAACTAATTGCCAGATAACATTTTTTTTTGATGATTTGTATTGTTTTTAGATAACTGTTATACAACAAAAACAGTTTTAAAAAAATATATATCCTATTGACTTAAATTAAATTTATTCGTTTATCCAAAAAATGGTTTTGGTGGAATTATTGCGTTTTGTTATGGACCTCCTCAATTATGGTCATATAAAATATTAGTAAAGTACATTTAAATAAATGAGATTAAATCTATACATTTTTGATAACAAATCAGTTGCTATATTAAAGTTGTAACAACAAGAGTTTTATATATACTGCAAAAAACCGTATTGAAGTTTTTTCTAGTCGTTTAAAAAAATTAAGCGCGTGCCATGTATTTTACCAAAATGATTGCTACCCTACATCAAAGCATTTCGTTTAATTTTTTTTATCAAACTGTATAAACTTTACAATTGCTCTCTTTATTTTATATATGAAGTTTAACAACAACAAGAAAACATTAGCTGAATACTAAAAACCACCTGCTAATTATTCCCAATGAACAAGTGCAAAAATCTATGCACGATATTCATTCAGTAAATAAGCGTTGACATATATTATTAATTAAAAATATGTTTGGGTTGAAAAATTTGGAAATACATAGTACCAAATGAGCCACAGGGGTACCATCGTACTTTTTAGTTTTGAATTGTACAAAAAAAAAATACAATTGTACCAACTTTATCAACCCTGGGAGTAATATAACAAGATAAAAAAAAGATATTTTTTGACTCACTACAAGTACATATCTTCAGAATGTTCAGAGATGTTAGCAACCACCGAACGACCGACCGATCTATGAATGGCTGGCTGTCTGAGCTACATCGTCGTTAAATTTAGAATTATTTTTATCTGTGTATCTCCCCGACGTTGTCGTATTAATAATTTATTTATTGTTCTTATGGTTGTTGTTATAATTTTGTTGTAGACTTGTATTTGTTGTTTGTATTCTGTCGACCACTTTATCAACATGAAACTTAGGCAACAACAACAACAATAGCAAAAGCAACAAATGTCATTTGCATTAACAGGGTGTCATCTATAAATGTGTAAAATACACGCATGTTGTGTCTGTGTGTGTGTGTTTCCCAAATAAACTTTAAAGTTTAATTTTGCACGTTAAAACAAAACGAAATGTTTAAATTTTATGTCCACATTTTAAATTCATCCCATTAAAAATTAGCATTAATACAATCGGCATTTTCAAACATAACAATAAATCTTAAACTACTTAGGTTATTTTTGTTATTGTCTTTGATTTTGTTTCAGTTTTTCTATTTCTCTCTTTCTTTTTCTATTATTCAAAACACATTAGGGCGGTTCTGAAATTGAACTTTTGATTTCTTGTCCTGCCCGTTCTCGTCTCTTAAAACTCAGCAATTAAAAATTAACATTATTCGATGTGAAGGACATTCTAATGCACATGCCTACAAGCACATATGCATTGCGAATATACTAGTAAAAATATTGTGGAAAAACACCAAACAAACAAAAAAGCGTTAATTATTTACAAATTAATAAGAAGTCACATTTTTAAACTATAAATTCAAAAGCAATTCATAGAATTGGTCCAAAATTTATAAAGCTATATTAATGCTTTTTAGAACTATGTATACATATACATATGTATGTATGTACATATGTATATGTAGGTATAAACATATGAAACTAAAGACTCGCATTCATTAATATGGAGTTTTTTTTTTTTGTTATATGCTGTATATTGCCTAGTAAAAGCCAGTTGTACAGGTTTTATTTAATATTATTATTTTGATATTTATTTAATAAAAGAAGAGCAGTTTGCGGTTAAAAGACATTAACATTAACTGCCCTACACCGCCCAATACTAATTTGATTTGTTCGTCTGTTCTACACTACTGGACTACATATGTATCGAACATGGGAATGTATAATTGGCATTGGAAAATCATTGGCATTAGATGGGCGCAATGCGAATGTAAAAAATTTTAATATATTGATAAAATTAACACATGGAATCCGTCATATTCGGAAAATAATGTTAATGTCTAAAAAATTTAAACGATCTTAACCTATTCAGAGTTTTCCATTTACAATATTACAGAAATTTTTAATTATTTTTCAGAATTTTCAATTGGTATTTCAGAAAATTTCATTTACATTTCTGAAGTGTAGAAAAGCCTTATACATACTCGTATAATACAGATACATATTTGATAATATTTAAAATCATTCAGTTTCCTATTTTATTTTTTGTAGGATTAATTCCACTTCTAGTTAAATAATAAAAAATAATCGAATAAAAATTTTTATAAAAAAAATTCTTTACAATTAATACTCGCAAGAGTATAAACTTAGTCGCAATTTACACAAAGCAATTCTTTAAGCTAAGCTGATTACATTTTAACATCATGGTGAGGGGAAGATAAGACGAGTACACACTTGATTGTACTTGCAATTCGTTTTACTCTCTTATTCGTATAATACATATATGTGTATACAAATGTGTGTATGCTCTCAAATAAAAATACTAGCAATTTAAGCAATAAGAATTGTGCTGTGTGAACATCGAAGAAATTTCAAGAACAAATTGTATCAATTTTTTCAATAAGAATTGCTTCGTGTAAATTAGGGCTTATATCCAAAATTCTATAGTTTAGTTTTGATTTTCTCACTCATATGAAGTTAATTTTTCATTGTAGATCAGGTGTTGTAATATCATCTGTTGATACATTTGTCATTTATTCTTCAAAATGTTAATATAATTTTCCATTTTTTTTTTTATTTTCAGCCTATTTATTACAGAAAACAAATTAGTATTTTTAAAATTTTAAAAAGCGAGAAAATGCTAAATGTAAAATTTTGCAGCTAAATCTAATAGTGCATTTACACCTACGCCATAAACTAGTTATAAGTAGTTTATGGTGATAAACTAGTTTGAGAAACTTGTTTATCCATACAAATCAAAAATAGGTTTTGTAACTAGCTTTTGAGATAAACTAGCTACAAACAACCAGTTTCTGCTAATGGAACTCTGTTTTTTCAACATTTTTCTGGCAACGCTGGACACATTTGACATTTGACAAAATAAAAAAAGTTTTCTTTAAAAAAAGAAACTGTAATTGAATTTTATTCATCCTGGATGAAAACCACAAATTTATTTTTTTTTTTTCATAACAACGTCCATATTTTTATTAAATTTTTAATATTAAAGTCAGCTGTTTTATGACTTGTCAAAGATAAACCACTGAAATGTCAAAAATGCTGATGTAAACGGTATGCTTTATGAAAGTAGCTAGCTTATGATCATAAACTAGTTAGAAAATTACAAGTGTCAATGCACTATAAATAAAATAAGCTAAATGGTCACACTCAAAATTATTCAATCACACTTTTTTCTCTCCGTGTCTCTTTTTAACACCGATGCACATATCGAGCCATAACCGCCAAAATAATGTATCCCACACCATAATCGATTGTTGTTTTTTTTTATCGAAATCGATAGTTCAACATCATTTAAAATTATTAAAATTAAATGTATTACACAAAACAATATTTACATTATAAATTTTAAAATAATGGCTTTATTCAAACTGATTTTATTTAAAAAAAACCTTCCCCTGTAAAATTTTGAGTTTGTGGGATACATTTTTTCGGCGGTTATGGCTCGATATGTACACACTCAAACATGTCTAAATTAATATAAAAAAAACAATTCCATTTCACTGTTTACGTAAGATGTTGGCGCCAAAATTAAAAAAATTAAATTAATGAAAAACGAAAAAAAAAAACAAAAAAAGTAATGTTTCTGCTTCATTGGGCTTTCATATGAATCTTTATACGCTTCAACCTGTTATGGAGAAGTTTATACATATTCTTATCGTAGGTATTTGTTTTAATATTGTAAACCTTTCTCCTGTCATCTTATTAAAAAAAGCCTTGTTTACGGGCGCTAAAACGGGACATAAGTATGTACATACATACAATAAGGTATTATTAATCCAGATTATTCATGTGGCAAATACAAAAATGTAATTTAAAAAAAATTTAAGAAATTTTATTTAGCTTGAGTTTATTTTACTAATAAAAATTTAATAATAAACATTCAAGGAATACTATTGTAAAATAGCTTAGACAATTGAAAAATTAGAATGAGTTTTTTTACCCTGCCAAGAGCATCAGCAATGTTCATTGTTCATATGTATTTCATTATTATTTTTTTTATCTATTTAACTCATCGCTGAGAGTTTAATAGATGGTCGAGAATTAATCATATTTCTTTTATATGTTATAAGTTAGAACGAAATTTACATATGCATGTACGTTTACAATGTGTGTATGTATTCTTATTATTATTACAAATTTGTTGTTTGATTTATTGCAGTGTCTACCATTGTTTGACAATATCAGCAATGTATATTATTGTTGTCATCGTTCCCTATAAGGCGCAATAGAATTCGATAGTCTAGAAACTCGGACGACAAATGATTCAATATAGTCCAGGAACAATCTCAATCGTGAATATTTTATTTCTCCATGAAAAATCTCATTCATGAATATTTTATTACTCTGGGTACAATCTCAGTCGTTTAGTTTTTAGTAATCCAGGAACAATCAAAATCGCTAATCATTTATTACTTCAGGAGCAATCTCAATCATGAATCGCAGTCACATTCGTTTATATTTTAGTAATCCAGGAACAATCCCAATCGTTGATCTTTTATTACTCCAGGAATAATCTCAATAGTTTATCTTTAGTAGGTATTATAAAATTTAAGTATGTACTACTGATATTGTTGGTTGCGTGAGAAGTCAGGAGGGAAGCTAAACTTTCTTTTGATGTCAAATAGACAAATATTTACATATTCATATTGTGTATGCATGCATGTAGATTATTCAGAAATTACATTAATCTTACTTATGGATCGATTTTTGACGTCGAAAACGAAATTCAACATGTGTTTGATTGTTAATAAAGACATAACTAACATAAAATTGTATTCTATTCTGTTTTACAGATCGCCGTTGTTCACCAAACTGGTGTGAAGTTGCCTATTGGGAAATGGCACAGCGGGTGGGTGAACGTTTTCCAGCTGATGCACCTACAATAAATATATTTTCTGATAAACCACATATATCAACTGCTGACCATAAAGATGGCATGTGTCTCAAGGAGTTATTTGAAAAACGTACAACACCGTCGCCGGACGATGTACAGTATACAAGACAAAAAATTGGCTTAGGTATGATTGCAATCAAATAATGTAGATTTTTGTGATTGAAAAATTAATTCAATAACTTTCTTTTTTCTTTAGGTATAACTCTAAGTCAAGAATCGGATGGTGTATGGCTGTATAATCGTTCGACAGTGCCAATATTTGTGTACTCTCCCACTTTGACCGAAAGCTGGTATCGTGTCTGTCGCGTTGAACCCGGAGACTGTCTGAGAGCCTTTGACAAGTACAGGTATGGTGTACGCCGACATTAAATGTATTCTGTCAATTTATTTATGCAATGTATTCGTGTATTTTAGGGCTCAAACCTTGATACATCCTGGCCAATTTCCAGGCGTACAAACCGGACCAATCGACAAATTTAGCATGCGCATCAGTTTTGGCAAAGGCTGGGGTTGTTACTACAAACGGCCCGATATAACGCTCTGCCCCTGTTGGCTGGAGGTGCTTTTCAAACCTCAGCGGTGACACTTATTGCAACTGGCAAACGGTGTAAAATCTGTACCATTGGAACAAACAGCAAGAACGGATAAGTCAAACCGTTCAGAAGTGAATTCCAATAGTAAATCGGCAGTAATGATAGAAATAATCAAAAAAGCTAAATTGCAACAACGACAACGACGAGTGAAAACAAATGATGATGACAATGGTCTCTGTCATAGTTCCACAGTACCAGTGCCAACCATCGAAACTGAAGCTCGTAAAAAGCAGTGGTCGTCTTTAATTTTTATTGGCCATAAGCATCCAATGCATCAGTGTAAGCTTTTAAAACTTAAACTACAAACCACCCTAGTCAGATTGATAAAATGTCTTCTGCTGGAAAATGGATCAATTTCGAGAAATCATAAAATGGCCATATGAATTACATAGAAAAGGAAGGGGATTTAATACAATAGATATTGGGTGAACACAATTTATACTTATGATAGAAATTAATTTAGCATCAATAAAACAAATACAACTATAAAAAACTCAAACTCAAGGACTGCAATTACAATTTACATGAAAATTTTTCGTTTTCGTTACATCAATGATGTTGATACAATAAGAAACAAACAGATATACGAGTACGAATAGGGTATAAAAATACAAACAAAAAACAAATAATAACGCATTAATAAATAATTAATAAAATTAATGAATTATTTAGTTGCAGATTTTTCTGCAATAAAACGGTTCAACTGTTTTAAATGGAAATCCTGTGATCCAAGTAACAAAATAAATTTAAAAACCAAACAAACAAAAAATTAAATTAATTAATTAATTTACATAAACATATGTATGTATGTTAAGTGCAATTACACAAATGATTCTGCTAAAATCAATTGGTCTATTTGCACTTACATGCAATACGACGGTTGTAAAACACTCTTACATACTTCAATTAATTCATTTCAAGATGTTTCAAAATTTTAACATCCTTAACAATATCTATGTATGTATGTATGTACGAGTACATACATATGTATGTATGTATTTATGTACTTGTATGAGTATGTGTATCTGTATTTATGTATGTACTCGTATATGCAATTATTGATATTCTGCTGGTCAGATATCAAATTTATTATCTGTGACACACGAATATGCGAGTATGTACCTTTTTTATTTATTTATTTATTTATTTTGTTTTCAATTCTACAATATTACCACTTATTGTAAAATGCAAGAAAACTGTAACTGACATTTCAATAATTTAACGGGAGCTGGAAAAGGCGTTAAACAAATATACTCGTATATATGTATATATGTATGTATGTATGTGTATGTTTTAACATTAAATGTATTTTCACAAATATTAATAATAGATTCGACAGTGTGTTTTTAATAAAAATTAATTATTTATTATTGAAATTTTAGTTAGAGCTTTTTACATTTTATTGTTACAATAAATATTATGGCACCATGAAACAACTGTAACTAACTTGGCTACATTGGATAAATTCCAGAAGCAATTTTTTAGTCAAAAAACTTTGCGTATGGCCAACGCAAGTACTCAAAGACAAGTACAATATCAAATATCAAAAATAATAATAAAGTAAAGGTACTAACTCTACCAAAGACCATTAATTAAATTAGATCAAATTGTCAGTAATTGTTTGTTTTTAAACATATTTGCATTTAAATAAGACATATGTATGTATGTATGTATGTAGAACGAGTATCATCGGTCGCCTAACTGATCATACTGAAAAATAATTTATTTTCAATTAATAGGTAGTACATACATTAGGCCGGGCCAATTTGTATGGAGCCGAAAAAATCGATTAGAGCCGCCCCCTAGGATGATTCTATGGACAATTCCAAGCAACTTTGGTGAAGGAACCATGGGTCTATCTCGATTTTCGAGTCTCCCACTTTTCAAAAAATGATTTTTTTCCCTATAACATCATTTTGACTTGAAAGCAAGAAAGACTTTCAAAAATAACTTATTCCGCTTTTCTTCCACTAAATTAATTTTTTTTTACACATGTTCTTATTTTTTGGTTTGAATTTCTGTTGAAAAAAATAAAATAAATATAAATTTTACCGAACATTTTTTCTCGGGAAATAGACGAAAAATATTACAAATATGCATGAAACGCCCTCTGGTGGTGTTCATAGGTAAAAATAAAGATCAAAAATGAATTTCTCGACCCCAAAAACCCCCCATATACACATAAAAAAGATAATATAACGATGAATAAAACATCGAATTTCGAATCAAAATGATGTTATAGGGAAAAAATCATTTTTTGAAAAGTGGGAGACTCGAAAATCGAGATAGACCCATGGTTCCTTCACCAAAGTTGCTTAGAATTGTCCATAGAATCATCCTAGGGGGCGGCTCTAATCGACAAAAAATTTGGCCCGCCCTAACATACATACGTATGTACAACTTTTTGAACAATCGCATTTTAAAATTCAATGTTTTCTCCAAGTATGTATGTACTCGTAAATCTGTTTAGTTATTAAAATAAAATTTTATGACTGAATTTGTTGGTTGCTTAAAATTGCAAAATAATCAATTGTAATTAAACACAAATATGTATTACTAAATTGCACAATGAAAGATAGTGAAATGAAAATTGGCATGTTCCGAAAATGATGCTAAAAGACACCCACCATAAAATACGTGTCTGTTACTTACATACATATGTATGTATGGCTTAAAAATTAAGTTAAATACGATGACAAATTTGATTACAGAAAAGCGCATTTAAATTTTAAAACATGTACGAGTATGTAGATACATACATACATAAGTATGTACATAAAAAGTATAATATTTTTCTAAAATAGAGAAGAGAATTCGTTTACGGCGGTGTTACTTACATTAAACAATATTATGTGTTACAAATTTATACATTTAAATTATTTCTTTTTTATTATTCTTTTCATTTAATTTAAAAAATGATCATATACGAACATTGGAATATTTTATGTTGATATGCATCATTTTCTGTTATACATACATATATGTATGTGTGTATGTATGGATGTAAATAAAAGAACTCCCTTGATAAAATACATACATACATATTTTCATTTCATTTAAATTTTCTAGTCATTCAATAATTTTTAGCTACATATGTATTTTGTTTGTTGTCGTTGACATTAACATTTTAACATTGTCATCAAGTTCATGATAATTGTTATACGAATCATAATTGTAAATACATATTTACATATTTATACGATTTGTAGTGAGACTCACTTGCATTTCATATAGAGCGGAAATGCAAAAATGAGATACTGTCATTCATCTGTAGTAGTAAATAGAAATAATATTTATATTTGAACACCGACCATCTACCGGCAAGTCAGCCAAATACCACTTCCCGATATCTTAAAATCATAAATCTAATATTTTGAAAATTATTATATTGTATTAAATATTTCATATTATAATGTCAATCAAAAATTAAGTTATAATAGAATAATATTTACCTATGTATCTATTATTCGTTAAAAGAAGCATTTTGAACATGGTGTAACTATACAAGGTGAGTGCAAATCGGCAACAAATACAACACAATACAGAAACAACAGGGGCCAAATTACCGCATTCGATATCGAGTAAAATTGATCGTAATTTTCTTATTTGAAATTATGGCATACGATGTTGAGCAAGAAATTTAGTACATTTTATCATAATTTCGATATCGAAATCATTTTTCGATACAATAGCTCATTCGATCCCGAATGCGGTAATTTGGCCCCAGGCATTTTGTTTGCGTAAAATAATGTACTACTGTCAAAAACAATTGAAAAAGTATTAATGCCCAACTATAATATGCATAAGCAAGCTTAAGCAAATTGCAAAAGTTAACGAAAAGGCTGTCAAATGCATAAGCAATTCAGAGTTAACTTTCAGGTGGCTACAATGTACTTACGTGACTTTGAAACTTTTTTTCCACAGTTGCTCATTTATGCTTAAAAAAAATGTTTTTATTTTAACAAAAAGCCATTATATGACTATTTTATAAATATTATTATATTATTTTATAATTAAAAGAAAACTTCGTACCCGAAACGCATAATTTTTCCTTTTTTTAAATATTAAAGTTAGCGTTTGAAGGCCTGTGCAAATTAAAAGAAATAAGTTAACTACACTGTAAAAGAAGAAGACGCTCTTGTTCTGTCAGAGAAATAAACCGCGACAGAAAGACATTTTTAATTAGAGATGGAAAATGAACTACTATTTCTTAATTTTTAAGAGAAAAGTTTTATTCAGGCTACTAGTTCAAATAATTAAGAATACTATTGTAAAGTACTGGAACAATTGGCAAATTGGAATGCCCTTGGCCGGGTAGAAAATGCATTCCAATTTGCCAATTGTTCCAGTACTTTACAATAGTATTCTTAATTATTTGAACTAGTAGCCTGAATAAAACTTTTCCCTTAAAAAAAAGAAAGACATTTTTGTTAAAATAAAAAGGGTCCCTTTTATTATAAAGGCACTTATTTTTCCACATTTTCTATTAAATTTAAAATAAATGTATTTTCTTCTTTCTCCATTTTGTTAAAAACACAAACAAACAACAAACAGCTAATTCCGTACGGAATATGCGATCAGTTTCGCTTTTTGCTTAAGCAAATGACAGTTGGAAAACTTAACGAAAAGTTTCGTTAAGTACATTATAGTTTGCCACATACAATTTATATGTGTTCGCACGTTTGCTTAAGCTAGCAAATGCATATTATAGTTGGGCCTTTACTTTTGACACAAGTAAATTTTAAACAAAGTCAGTCAGCTGTGATACTGCACTCACCTTGTATAGTTACACCATGATTTTGAATTACAAATTAAACATTTCTTGTCGAAATCAAAATTTTAACTTGACTTTCCAGCTGTACATATGTATGTGAGAATAATTGACAACTAACAAAGATCTCTAGACCTCTTAAAATTTGGTATTGTAAACAACAATGTTGTTGTATTTTCGTAATACAGTTAAATAATTTAAAGACGTTGTGCGATTCAGTCTTTCCATGTTGAATTCTCAAAGAACACTGAATAAAAATAAGATGACAGCAGTAAAACACCAGTCACGTGTTCTCTGTGAAAAATGTATGTATGCTTAATAATTAAGAGGGATATATGTATTTCGATCTGTGTCCAGTTTACTACTGATTGATTAAAGTTTTTGAAATGTGATTCCTTCTGACATAAAATAAACATACATATTTGTGCAGAAGTTTGACTTTAAGATACAGAAAATGATTCTGAGTCGACAGGAATGGTATGTGTATTTAAAGCTGGGGCCAAATTACCGCATTCGATATCGAGTAAAATTGATCGTAATTTTCTTATTTGAGATTATGGCATACGATATCACGTGTTCTCTGTGAAAAATGTATGTATGCTTAATAATTAAGAGGGATATATGTATTTCGATCTGTGTCCAGTTTACTACTGATTGATTAAAGTTTTTGAAATGTGATTCCTTCTGACATAAAATAAACATACATATTTGTGCAGAAGTTTGACTTTAAGATACAGAAAATGATTCTGAGTCGACAGGAATGGTATGTGTATTTAAAGCTGGGGCCAAATTACCGCATTCGATATCGAGTAAAATTGATCGTAATTTTCTTATTTGAGATTATGGCATACGATATCGAGCAAGAAATTGAGTACATTTTATCATAATTTCGATATCGTAATCATTTTTCGATACGATATCTCATTCGATTACGAATGCGGTAATTTGGTCCCTGATCCAACAACCAACTTTAAGTATACCAATAAACCGTTTTCTCTTCTGCGAAGAAATATTTTCTGTAACAGAGACCTGGGGCAAAATTACCGCATACGATATCGAGTAAAATTGATCGTAATTTTCTTATTTGAGATAATGGCATACGATATCTAGCTAGAAATTTAGTACATTTTATAATAATTTCGATATCGAAATCATTATTCGATACGATAGCTCATTCGATCACGAATGCGGTAATTTTGCCCCTGTTATTTTAAGATCTATAACAATAAATATGGGATAGCTTAATAAATAATGAAAAATACTAATTGGTCAAAATTCAAATACATACATACGAATATTTATATGTAAATCTCTGCTAATATTGACGTACATATTTTCAAAAACATTTATGTTAAACACAGGGGTCAAATTACCGCATTCGATATCGAATAAAATTTATCGTAGTCTTCTTATTTGAGTTTATGGCATTCGATATCGTGCAAGAAATTTAGTACATTTTATCATAATTTCGATATCGAAATTAGTTTTCGATACGATAGCTCATTCGATCACGAATGCGGTAATTTGGCCCCAGATCTTTTTACCTTTTACTTTTAATTATTATAGAAACTGCATTTTATCCGGATTAATAAAACCACAGGGTAGTAATGATAATGATCTAAGCAAACTAAACTATCAAAATGAGTACATACTTGTACTATCAAGACTAAACGAATTTAGTAGCTGTAACCAGAATGAACATTTTTCATTCCATTTTAATTTTAGTAAAACGTCCTTATGGATAATTTTATATGAATTTCATTTCGTGCAAATTAAGATTACTGGCAAATAAACTGTTTAACAAAATCCAAAAATAAGTTTTGAATTAAATATTTATGTGTTCCAATAACACAAACATACATATACGTACACACACACACACGTACATATATTATTTAATATTGAAATAATAATAAAATGTCAATTGAATTTATAAGATCGTCGATTCCGGATATTATTATGTATTTTTATAAATAAATATGTATGTAGGTACCTATAATAATAATTAACCTTTTGTATTATTCTTATTTATTGAGAGAACAAGAAGAGAAAAACAACACAATAATTAAAAGTAACTAAATACATATGTATGTATGTATGTATGTATGTATGTAAAAACCATTGAAAAAAGCTACTATGTATAAAATGTATAAATGAAAAATAAATTAGTTAAATAAAACACGACCAGGTTGTAAAGTTGACGACGCATTTAGAACTACAAATTAAATTTCTCTATTTGACAACTTCAAAACTGTCAAATTCGTAGAATTTAAGAAACGAACTCAACTTATTTGAAACGGATCGTTAAAATAAATTCCAAATTGTATTTTAATTGTAAAAATATGTATATGTATGTACATTGTACATACCTATATAAAAATAATAATAAAAGAAAGAAAATCAACACAAATTTCATGTGAAGTGAAGAAAAAACAAATGCGAAAATAAATTAAACAAAAAATAAATAAAATAAAATAAAATAAGCTAAATGTATGGCTATTGTTAAGTTTTAAGAAATTTTGTACAATAAATGAAATTGAAAATAAAATAAAAAATATTTACCATTAAAAACAAAATATAAAAACACGAAATGTCCTTTTATTTCACTATGCACATTGGGCTAAATGACTAGTTGTCGAGGCAACAAATAAAATTAAACTCCCAGGTAACGAATAGGCAGGGACGCACAATACTCTGTTTCATGTCAAGTTTCATGAATGCGAGTTTTAATAAAAACTGCATATCATTTAACCCATTCATCATTTAACTAAATGAAAGTTTTGACGTTTTACTTGTGGACATCGTATAGTAGAAGCTTCAACAATTGTTGTTTGTTGTAATGAATCCAATTGCACACGAAAATTCAATATGAAAATGGGGGATCTGTAAAAGCTAACTGAGAAGATCTGTAAAAAATACGCTTACATGTTCAGATATCGCACCCTAAATACAAAAGTGGCACAACTCAAAATTTTCCAAAACTGACTTGTTTCCATAAATTAATTCAGAGTGCACATCTCTAACTACTGCAAAAATTTCTTTCACGTTATATATATTCTGGATCCTTATAGATAGCGGAGCCGATTAAGCCATGTCCGTCTGTCTGGATGTTAAAATCAGTTTTTTGAAGTCCCAAGATATATTCGGGATCCAAATCTTTAATAATTCTGTCAGAAATGCTTTCGAGAAGTTTGCTATTTAAAATCAGCAAAATCGGTTTAGGTTAACCAGAGTTATGAACCAATATGTGAGACCACCTCCATAAAAATTTGATATTTTTTGTCCATTTTATTGCAATATTTTGAAATATATTGCAGATAATACCATGAAATTTTGTATACGTTGTTTTTATGATAAAAGAAGAAAGTGTGGAAAATAGTAAGAATCGGTCCATGATTTCTCATAGCCCCCATACAAAAAAAATCTACCCGAAATATTGCTCAATTATACATAAATGCCTATAAAATTGGAATATCAAGACAAAATTCAGCAAAAATAAGTTTTATGCAAAAAGAAATCGCAAAACGAATTTTTTTTTTAGTTCGGCCCATGTTTGACCATAGACCCCATATAAAGTCCATTTCCAAAATGCACTTAAATACGCATAGATATAAATAATGTTAAACGGCTAAAATTTGACATAAATACTCTTTATAGGCAAATAAATTGTTGTACTAAATTTTATGGTGGTCGGCCCAGAACTGGTCATAGCTCCCATACAAGGACCACATCTGAAAAAGACATTTTTCCCTATATATATTGTATAAATATCGGTACCGACTCAAAACTTTGCACAGATCAATTACATATATACAAAAATCATTCCACAAAATTTTGTGAATTCTGAAAAACACTTTAATACTCATAAATCTTTTATAAATAAGACTGCCAATCCAAAATTTTACACGGATCATTTACATACATGTCTAAATCAAACTGCTGAATTTTGAGAATATCGGTCCATATTTGACAATATCCCCCACATAAGGTCCACTCACGAAATCCACGTTAATAATAATATATATCTTATATATAGCGTTATTATGTTGAAATTCGACGTGAAGTATCCTCATATGCATGAAAATAACTGTTTCAAAATTTAAGAAGATCGGCCCATAATTTGTCATACCTACCATATAAGAACCATTTCCAAAAAACAAATAAATTCGGGTCAAAAAATATTCTTTTCGAATTTAACCCATATTCGGTCCATATTTTATAATCATGATATATATCGTTGAAAAGGTATATTTATTTAATGTATTACAAATTATCAGACACCCATTCATTGTTACGGGCCCGCCCCCTCGAAAATAGGCGTGACCGCCGACAAATTCTTTTTGCTGGCATCTCCTCTAAAAGCCCTATTTGATTTTTTTTTTGTTAAACAAAGTCACTAAAACCGAATTGTTCCCCTTTTTTATATTCTGTTTGTTAAATTACACTCAAGATTATTATATTATGAACATCAGACAAACTCTGTAAATTATGGTAAGAATTGGTAATTAAATCAATTAAAAATGGTGAAAATTAGACAAAATTTCGAAATATTTAACGTAAATTATGTTGGTCGTAAAATTGTCTTTTAAACAATATATCAAATACTAATAAAATTTGCACTAAGACTGAATAGAAAACACAGAATAAGAATATTCTAGTCCTATAACCAGTGTAGTTTTTGTATTTCCTATTACGTTTAGGTGGAGGGTATTTAAGATTCGGCACAGCCGAATATAGCACTCTTACTTGTTTATACTCTGTTTGTTAAATTACACTCTGTCGCGATTTAACATTCGCGAATCGCTGGCGAATCGCGACGGTCACACAGGCGATCGTTTTAGCGAATCGTCTGACCATAGTTTAATGATCGCACGAGATCAATCGCCGCGACTATACACAACTCAACGGCGATTCGCGGGCGATCATTAGGGGAATCGCGTGTCATCATTAAACTATAATCAGGCGATTCACGAATGGTGGGGCGACTCTCTAATGGGATGAAAATAAGAAAGACAAGAAATTTGTGCGAAGTAGTCTTGAAACATGTTATATAATAAAATCACATAAAATCCATACCACGTTCTCTAAGAAACTGACAATTTTGCTAATTGTTCTTGAAACCATATATTTATTTTACTGTTACCTAAACAAAACAACAAGAAAAAAAATGCACCGAGAAAACATTGATGACTCATCTCTAAACGATAAAGAATACAAAAATATTGTGTGCGCTCGCGTATTCATCGCTTAGGTGTAAGGCGTAGGCGATGGCGCGCGATTCACATCGTAAAAGTCATCAAAATTGTTGTCAGCATAAAGTGTTTTTAGAAAAAAAATTGACTTACTTGTTACGCTCGCGTATTCATCGCTTAGTTGTAAGGTGTAGGCGATAGTTAGCGATTCGTAAGGAATGTTTGCAGGGACAGGTAAAAGTCTAGGCACTTAAGAAAAAAAATCAATTAACACTACTTTTTTTAAAATTTAAGAAATTTTTGTAATTTCAACAAAAAATTTATGTAATTCTCGACGTGTAAACAAAAAAGTGTTTTTAGCTAAAGTTTTTTTTTAATTTTTGAAGAATGCTTATCTATTTTCAAGTATATTTGAAAAAAAAACTAACAAATTAATGAAAAAAACACAAAAGTTAGGGCCTTTTCCGCAAACCATTTAATTTAAAATTGCCAAAACATGATTTTAGACATTTCTAAAAAAAATAAAAAAAATTGTTGTAGGTAAAATGGGCAAGTTCTGGTTAAAGATTCTAAAAGCAAAAGGTATAAGCTTCAGAATAAAAAAATTACGAAAATCTGTTAATACTATTTTTTTTAGAACTCCACCAAACTTTTTGATTTTTAAGCTAACAACACAAATTAAACTACTATTTCAAAGTTTTACAAAGTACCTATAATCGAAATATTTAACCTCAATAATATTTTTTGCTTATTGGAAATGTTTTAAGTAATTAAGCAAAATTAAAAAGTTATTGATATCTCAAAAAATGAATTTTTGACAACTATTTTTGTAAACCCAAAACATTTTTTTTAGTTTTATTTATATTGAAAAATACTTGACTTTAACGACCCCTAGTGACGAGAAAAGATGTTATATCAGCATGGCCGTTCTTATACGAATGAGTTAACTAATGGTGATTTTTTCTGAAATAAAATGTTACACCTTTATTATGTACATTTTTATAATGTTTACCCCACATTTAAAAGATGTCGCATTTTTAATGGTCAGAATAAAACATAAAATCACAACAGTGTAACACATTTTTTCATGTACAGTTTTTTTTTGTTTTGTTAGAAAAGAAGAAGCAGATTGTAGCTCCCTGGTAAGATCGCTTGAAATAAGACAATGGATATCTCAAAAGGATCAATGGCAACTTCCCGACTAATACGCAAATTCTTCTTAAATTATAAGAAGTAGAAGATATTGTCCTAAAAAATTTGACATACATCAACTTCAGAGTATTCATTAATTGTGTTCTCTACACGCGGTTGTGGATTTCTTTCTATAATCATATGAAATATTTCATCATCATCAGATGATGAAGATGAATCCAACAAATCATCCAAAATTTTTTCAGCACATAAAAAAGTAGTAATATTTTCCAGTTTGTATATTTTTTTTGTTTCTTAACACAAATACACATTCATAAACAAAACAAATGGCAGCTGTTTTATCGTGCGATTCTCCTCCTCTAAAAATACAGAGTGTGAAAGGTGCAACATTTTTAAAATTTATAGTGTGACATTTATAGAAAAGAACACACTACACTTTAGCAGTGTTGACATTTTTTCAGAAAAGAACACAAAAAAATTAAAAAAGGTGCGAAATGGGAAAAACGTGTAACATTTTTGCCAGAAAAGAAAACGCCATAAGCACCTTTAAAAAATACTAATTTCATTTACAATGGTGATAACTTTTTTTTTTTACTTTTGTGTATTGGACAAAGTACTGTGTATTGTGTCTACAACAGACGGACGAACATTGCAAGATCGTCTTAGAATTTCATAAGGACCCATTGTGCAATTTCATTGCTTAAAGAAAATTTAAAAGGTGTTTTGTTATTTATTTTAGGTTTAGTATTAGGATGAGCATCAAATTTTTAAAAAATTTTAATCGAAGTTCACTTCAAGTTAAAAATTTGTTTATTAATACTCGCAAGAGGAATAATTCTCATTTGATGAGCATCAAAATAATTTACAATACAAAACTGAAAATAAAAATTTTCGGCAAATAAACAATAAGTGCCAAATAAGACGGGATAAAACCGGTTTAAAATCCGGTTAACCGATTTAAATAAAATGGGTGATCCAATTAGACCTTTTTGAATATTAAATAACACACTTAAAACAGAACTGGATGTCGAAATCATCATAATTGCCCGAAAGAACAATATTCGGCATTTACTTTTTACAAATTCATAAGGTCCAATTTTCTATTACTCTTTCCAGTATTCCTACCGTTATCTCGCATATTTTACCATTAAAAATACCATTCACAGAAATAATATCAAACCTTGTTTTCACACAGTTAATATAAAGATGTTAAAAATAAATCGTATATACATACATATTTACTTTACTTACCCCTTACTTAGTTACAACTGATGGGTCGAATTATTCATTCCGTTCCGCGATTGCGGAAAGAAATTTTTTGTGCGAAAGCATAATTTAAAATTATTCACTCCACTGCAACGGTATTTTTCCTTTTTGCGTTATCATCTCTACACAGGCAGTATTGCGGCATGCCTGCAGAAATGAATAATTAATTTTACATATCGATCGATATCTTTTTCCGCTTAGTTTTCCTTTCCGTGCGGAATCAATAATACCACCCAATATATTTCTTTAAATCGGATGTCGTATTCTTATCTCTTTCTTTTTATTAAGTTGCATTTTTGATAACCTTTAACTACTGAGGTGGTGGTCAATTTGACATCTTTTTAAAAGTTTTTTTTTTGATTTGGTACAATTATACCAATATAAACTGATTTGTAAATGTTGTGAAGAAAATCTATACAAGGCATAGACTGAGTCCATTTGCAGGGTTAAAGGTAATGAACGGTTCAAAAGTTACTACATACTTTGAGTCTTCTAAATGTGAAATATTCAACACATCCAAGAATGTAAGTAAAATAAAGTTTTCTTGCTAGGTTTTATGATTGTTAATGATAAGAGATCTTGTATAGAATAAATCTACATACATACATAAATACTTTCTACAGCCAGCCATATGATTTGTGAGAGAGAAAGTAATTATGTTTATTTTTTTCTTACTATCGCCTCAGTGTCTTTTCTATGCTGATAAAATTCCCTCTCAAAAAACAAGAATCTATATATCGATGGTCTCATGTAGAAAGGCCCTAACTCGCATATTTGAAACTTTACAGGAGAAGGTAAAAACATAATAGAAACTGTAATATTCAACATGTAACTTTTATTGTACAGCTGCTTATAAAAGCGTTATTTTTTACACTATTGCAATAAATTTTTGTGAGGAGGTGTATTTGCGTTAAATGCATTGGAATCACAAAAAAAAAACAAATTTCGAAAAAATAGCGAGTTAGGGCCTTTCTACATGAGACCAACGGGATGGTGAATTTCACGTCGTGACCAAATTTTAAAAGTCGATGTCTTCCGATTTGGATGAAATTTGCACCAAGGTTAGTACTATAGTAGGCCAGAGACAAATTTTCAGCTCTATCAGTCCAGAAGTGTCGGAGTTATAGGGGGTCAAAGTTGAACATTTTGGTAAATTTTGGTCATACAGGGTTTTTTTATATGAGTGTAACTTTTTACCTATTGTCCTAGCAAAAATTGTCCAAAGGAATGTAGATAGCTATTTCTTCAATCATTTCAATTTCAATTTCTCAATAGAAAGCTTATACAATTTACTTTAAGGCCTTTATAACCGCTTAATGGGATTGGTGTGGGATATCTATCAAAAAAATTATTTTTAACTCAAGAATAGGATTTTTCAATTTTTGGCACATGTATCATTTTCATTTATATATTAATTTTATTAAATTATTTATTATTATTATTCTTATTTAGTATTATAAGTAATAAATAGAAAAAATAATTAAATAGTGCATATGGTACAAATTGAAACACTTTCTTCTTTGAGTTGGAAATTTTTTTATAGATACCCCACTTGCATCCCATTAAGTGACCACAAAGCTCTTAAAGGAAATGGTCTAAAGCAGGAGTGCCCAAAAGTTGCTTATGTAAGAGCAAACATCAATACATTTAAATAAAAACTAATTTTTATTCAGTATTTGTTTTTGTAAAAGCCAATACAAACAAAGAAACAACACACATTTTTAAACGGTATCATACGTGAAACAAAAACAAAACCTACATTGACGATCGCAGTCAACAATGTTTACCAGTAGAGCATATGAAAGTGTTGTTGCTTTGCGCTTCCGTGTATAGAGTGAAGTACGACAAAAAAACAAATAAGGAAAAGTTGTTTGTGTATTTCGTATTGCTGTAATGAGTATACAAAACACACAGCCTATAGCTAAGAGTTTTTACAAATACAAAAGAGCACCAAGAGTATAGGGCTTGGGCACTCCTGGTCTAAAGTTTCTTTTGAGGAAAAATAAAAAAAATGGGTAAAATGAAAATGATACATGTGCCAAATATTGAAAAATGCGACTTGCTTTCGCAATTACTATTAACAAAGCGCAATGACAATCGTTGCAAGTGTGTGGATTAAATTTGGAGAATTCATGCTTCTCACATGGGCAGCTTTATGTGGCCTCTTCACGCGTCGGAAAACCTTCTGATTTATTCGTTTACGCACCGGAAGGAAATACAAAAAATATTGTATATAAAACAGCACTTCAATAAAAGACGAATTAAAATGAAACACTGCAATTTCACAATTTATCAAAATGAGCAAAATCAATAAAATTATTTAAAATGAATTGAATATTTGTGTAATGTCTTTCTTTCAAATTTATTTTAATTGGTAGCGTAGCAACGCGCGCAGGGTACAGCTAGTTCAAAATAAAACAGAAAGTATATGGGCTTTGCTCTAAGTGTTAATGAATAATGTTTATTTTAACTTTCAAATAATAACTTTTTGTAATGATATATTGATTGGTATTTAAAGTTTTATTTTTTTTTTCTTATTTGTTGTCCATTATAATTGTTTTTATAACAGTTGCTACAGAGAATTTATTGTTATTTTTTATATATATTATAGTTTGCGTAATAAAAATAAATATATACTTTATAGTATAGTATATACATATCGAGCCATAACCGCCGAAAAAATGTATCCCACAAACTAAAAATTTTACAGGGGAAGATTTTTTTTAAATAAAATCAGTTTGAATAAAGCCATTATTTTAAAATTTATAATGTAAATATTGTTTTGTGTAATACATTTAATTTTAATAATTTTAAATGATGTTGAACTATCGATTTCGATAAAAAAAACAACAATCGATTATGGTGTGGGATACATTATTTTGGCGGTTATGTACTCGTATGTATGTGTTGTAAATAATAAAACTTTGTATGCCTTGTTGCAGTGATTAAAGAACAACGAATTTATTAATTTGTTAAAATGTTAATTTTTTATTACAATATTTTCTTTTCGTAATAAAATAGAATAGATATAAACAAACGAACAGAAGAAGTATGTATCTAGGCTAAGTTTTTAAAAATAATTTAATTTAAAAACAATGAAACGAAATTTAAACATACATACATAAATATTGTTAAACAGAAGGAGAATTTACTTTTATATTTTGACATTTGTTTTATAAATTTGTTATTATTTGTAGAATTAAGTGCGTTAATTGTTTTGTTTTCAATTAATTAGTTTAAATGTATAAAACAAACACTTGACTTTAAAAAATATATGAAAGCGTTGTTTTAATTTCTATATTGTTTTAAATTAATTTTTTATTTTAATAAAATTTTTTGTGTTTTTAATTTATAATAATGAAAGCTCAAAGAAAGTGGTTGCGCAGCAGTATTTTTGCAAAAATGTATACATACTCGTACTATTTCACACACGTACACAAAGAGACAGAATTTCAGAATTTTTATATATGTATGTATTTCTCTTTTTTTATACATATATGTATTAAATGTTCCAACATTTTTATCAAAACGAAATTATAGATTTTTGTTTGTATTAATTATTTCATTTAATTGCAGGAATCAAAGTGTAATATATTTCTAACTCATTTCGTGTGATATAAAATCAATAGCCTAAAAAATAATTAAATAATAATGATAATAATAATAATAACAAATTAAAAGCATCAATCATAAATTATTAACTAAAATTAGCAGTTTTTGGATTTTTTAAACAAATATTGATCCGTTACCGCAAATGTTTATAGTTATTATACGAGTAGTGAGTGTGTGTATGTCCTTTTTAATTACAGAAATAAATATTTGTAGTTTTTATAAGTTTTTTATGTTTTTTTTTTAATTTTTGTTTTTAAATACATTTTATTTATATAAAAAAGTAAATGAATAAATATTGACTATCAAAAATGTATATTTTTACGAGTCGATCGATACACTATTAACAAACTAAACATAATCCTGTTCACAATGGGTAAAAAGTGGCTGATGGACGACATACGAGTACATTGTCATTTTGTTATTTATGTCTTAAATAACACCATCAAACTTAAATAGTATAGACATACATACATACTATACATTTATTAAGAGTAATTTTTATCAACTACAAAAACGAGAAGTTTCCATTTTTACACAATTTTTCTTATTTTAAATAAAAATTATTTCTTTTTCTTTGAATATTTAATAGTTGACTACTTTCAAACGTTATATAAAAAAACATTTCCTAATTGTTGTATCAATTTCTATCTATTCTACCCATTGTGTGGCCGAAAATAAAAACAAAATATGATTTTGTACATTTTGTAAATGTTGAAAAAATTGCATCATTTCATTTAGCCGTTAATTTTCGTATGCAATTCTAAGAAACCAATTAAAAGGCTTAATTTATATTTACATTATTACATACGTCACAATCACAATCACTGTAACTGTTTAGTTATTGGGTATGAAATGGAACAGCAACGTTAGCGCATCGAATCAAGAGAATTTTTATTAACTTATTTTGACTGATTTGTAATTTTAAAAATATGTAAGATTTTAATTTAGTTTGTTTAATATTTATAAAATTTTATTAAATAAAAAACTTGCCTATTATGAAATTTTAATTCATTTTATGATTTTATTGAATAAATTATTAAAATAAATTTTTGTCGATCAAGAAAGAATTTAAACTTATTCTTTCCTATATCTTTCGTGTTTTTTTTTTATATTTTAGTAAATATATGTTTTTTAATATTTTTAAGTTTTTTTATTATTTTATTTTTTTTGTTTTAAATAAAATTTGGATCCTAAATACTAAGGTTTTGCTTTTACAAATATTTACAAAACACCAATAAAAAATAAAATAAGATTAAATTAAATGAAAAAAGAAATAATAAAAATAATAATAATAATAATAATTATAATGTGTAAATATTACATTTGTTTATACAAAAATTAAAAGAAAAAGTACTTTAAAATATGTGTATGTATAAAATTTGTTGATTTTTGTTTGTATGTATGTATGTATGTACGAGTATATTTATTAAAATAAATATTTTTCCTTTTAATCGAAACAAAGAAATATGATAATAATAAAAAGAAAACAAAAATTAATATAAACTAAACTGTTGATGCCTGCCATTTGTAAATAAGCACCACATAATAATTATTTGATTAATTAATTAGAGGAAAAAAATAGAAATAAAGAACTTAACTAAGTTTCAGAACGCTAAACATAATTCCATCTATGCATTTATGAATTTATAATTTGTTTTAATGAACATTAGAAAATGCTGTGAATTAGTATTTTTAATATTTGTATATGTATTTTTTTCTTTTTCAATTGTTTTTATGTTTTGTTAACTAACTGTTTTATACAAAAATTCTTTAAAATATTTGTGAAATCATTATATGCAAGTGAGAACTTATGTATGTATGTATTTTCATGTTGTTGGAGTTTCCTTATACTTTCTTTGTATGTATATATTGTATGTATTTAGAAACTAAGGTGTGGGTAAAAGTTATTATGTGTTTGGAATAAAAACCACAAGATGTTGAGTAATTAAACTAAATCACCGTCCTGTCCTCTTAATGTGCATGTGTATTTATGTTTTGTGTATATGTATTTTATAGTGTAAGTCTACATTTTGCCTTTTATATTTAATTATGCTTTTTGTGTAAATATTTATACCTATATTTAATTTACTTAGTTTCTTGCCTGCTGTTCATTATTATTTTATATCCTTTTTTAGCACAAAATATTTGCTATAAATTGCTTGTATTCTTTGTCAATCAGTTGTTTAATTGATTTGTTGTTTGGCTTCGGTAATTAATGCCAACAATGAGTCCAACTTTAAATCTTTAAAACGTGCAAAGTGATTCATAATGGGTTGTATGGAATCGGATTCAATGGCGGCACAAATTGTTTGATTCTGTATTGTTCGATTTAAAGATGAAGCAACTTGATCCAAAAATTGACGCCAACTATCTTTATTGTTCTCTGATAGAGTTGCATCTTCATTTGCTACATAAATATTTTCAGCTTGTAATATTAAGCAAACCAATGATGATATGCCGAACTGAAAAAATAAAATAAAATGAAAACTTATTACATATGTATGTATGTATGTATATATGTATGTATGTATATATGTATGTATATATGTATGTATGTATATATGTATGTATGTATGTATGTATATATGTACAGTGTTGGTAGAGTTGCAATACGGACTTGAATAAGCCTGATTGTCAAGTTATTTTAAGACTTATGCCCTTATTCATAAAACTTACAACAAATTTTGTATGGAAATTTGCTTTATACACCTGTTGTAAGTTTTTATGAACAAGGAGGTTAAAGTTTAAGTTACAATCTAAATAAAAATAGAATTGTCAACTAAGTTTTACTAAATTGACAACTAATTTTCAAATACGTACATACGCTTTGCTAGTACTTAGACATGTTTTGAGCTACTACCAACTACTTGTTACTTCGGAATGATTATTATGGAAGCTACGGAGCTTGCTTTTTATTTAATAATTTTGGAACTACTTCTGCATAAATGTTCTTTAATTAATACTTTCGTTTGAGAATTTACTCTAAATTGTATCGTTTCATATTCCATAAGCAGGTGAGGAAGGAAATGTTGCTATTTTTTATTCTATTATAAAATAAGTTTCGAAAGTCTATAGTTTTGAATTTTACTAGAATTTACTAATATGATGAACAAATTTAAAAATGGAAATTTTTCAAACAAAACACATTTGGTTTCATTTTATATTTCCTTTTTACTGGATAATACTATACAGGATAAGATATAGTGTTTATTTAAACAGCTTGACAGGCTTTCTAAATTTAATTCCAGTAAAAATCCAATAAGTATTTCTTGAATTCATTGAAATGATGTTAGAAAAATGATATGTTTATACATTATACATTGATATAATACATTGTAATTCTATCATATACTATCATATACTACGCAAGTTTGCTTGTTAAAATTGACACAGCTGGAGTCACATTGGAATATTTTCATGAAATTTTTTGCAAAATGCAGTTATTTGGGAGTACTTTAAAACTTGTTTTAAACTTAAAGGTTAACTGTTCTGGAAAAAAAGTTATGCTAGCTTAAAGTTCCGTTACGGACGTTGCAAAAATGGAAGTCGACTTTGAGGCTTATGAAGCTAATTTTGCATAATAAACAAAAAAAGTCCAAATACAAAAAATTAAGTGGAATATATGACCATATCAATACAGCTTAGAAAAGAAGGCTAAGTAGTCCCGTGAAACAAAAATCTTAATTTGTGTCTGTTACGGACGTTACACTTTTTCCATTGAACCAAATTGTGTATATAAAAACATTTATGTATTTATTTTTTTTCATTCATTCATTCATTGGGTTTATTTTTAATATTTATTTGTTTACATTTTATCTTATTTCTTAAAGAGGTTAGCAATAAATATATTCCTTTTCTACTTAAACATTTTGTTTTGTTGTAATATTGATAATAAGTTTATGTGTTATTTGTTTTTGGGGGAAAAATTTATAAAAAACCCTTTTGAATCAATTTCTATATACTAAAAAACTAAAACTATGTTAAAAAGGGTAAAATTTATGATGAGCTTAGCTCGTTAATGTGCTGGAATTCTGAGTGTTCACATCTTCTGACAAAGTTTTCTGTTAAATAGTTTAATTTAACATTGGTGGTAGGAAAATCAGCGAGTGTGTGGAGTCTACGCGTTGAGTAGTGCCAGGGGAGTTTAAATATCATTTTTAATAGCTTGTTTTGTGCCACTTGGAGCTTTTTCCTGTGGCAATTTGCTGACGAAGACCAGACAGGTGTGCAATAAAACATTATGGGGTGGAAAATGGATTTAATTAAAATTTTTTTGTTAGCAATTGAAAGATCGGATTTTCTGTTTATTAAGGGGTATAACATATGTGTGACCCTGTTTATTTTGTCCACAATATACGAAATGTGGTTTTTAAAGTTTAGTCTGGTATCAAGGATAACACCTAGATATCTAACATTTCCACTTGTGCTTGATACATCGAACTGTTCGGACGTGTTACTTTTAGTGCGGCTGAATTTTCGGTGAAAAAATCGTAATAGGTGAAAAAGTATAAAAAGTTAAATTAAATAAAAAAGTGAAAAAAACTCGTAATAGGTGAAAAACTTTACAAAGTCAAATAATTGCACTAGGTGCAATAAAAAATTAATAAATTATAATAATTTATTTTTAATTAGTTGAAAACTAGAAAATTAAATACAGTGAGACAGTGAATGAGTAACAATTCTAACAGTGCGAGTGGGCCTCAGAGCCGAAATGCTTATTTCGTGTTGAGCTCGGCAAGTGTTAGTAATGAGAACATTAAAAATCCCGAATTTAATAAAAACTACTTAACTGTTAAACCAAAAATAAGCACAAATCTGAATTTAAGTGCAAGTGCACCAAACTTGAATAAATGTGTTGAACAGGGCACAAACTCAGCCCAAAGCATATTTAATTTAAATAGAAAAATCACTGAAGGACCGTCTTCTTCACGGTCCTCGTTATCAAATATTGGAGAGACGTCAACAGCTGCAAAAGGCACATTAAGTCCTACAAATAAGACCGCTCCTATAGTTGCTGTTGAAGAAAAACAAAAAACACAGGTAGGAATGGACCGTTATATAACAGTATCGAAGAGAGGCAGAAGCCCAAAATCTGCCGAAATTACACCAGCCGCAAAATTATCAAAGAATGCTAAAGAGCCACGCTCGCAAAATCGTTTTGCCATCCTCCAAGACAAAAATGATGTCCCTAACGCTGTGAATAAGCCAGTAAAACCACCTCCAATATATTTAAGAGAAAAAAACTCAAACGAACTTATAAAAATATTAGTTTCATTAATTGGTGAAAATTCTTTTTATGTGACTCCAATTAAGCGTGGCAATATTAATGAAACAAAGATTCAGGTTAATAATGAAAACGACTATCGGAGAATAGTTTCGGAATTTGAAAAACGCAAAAAGAATTTTTACACGTATCAACTTAAAAGCGCAAAAGCTCTACAAGTCGTAATTAAGGGAATAGATTCTTTTGTTGATCCTGAGGAGATCAAGAGCAGTTTGGCCGACAAAGGCTTTAAAATCAAGGCAGTATCAAATATAAGAAACAGAGATAGAATCCCTCAACCATTATTTAGAGTGGAGTTAGAACCTGGTGATGTTAAGCTGAAGAAAAATGAAACACATCCTATATATGACTTGAAATTCATAATGCACCGAAGAGTTACAGTGGAAGAACCTCATAAGCGATCTGGCCCAGTACAGTGTTCGAACTGCCAAGAATATAGTCACACTAAATCTTATTGTAAGTTGCCTACTGTTTGTGTTGTTTGTGGGGATCTTCATGACACCTCAAAGTGCGATAAACCTAAGGATGATTCCAGGGTAAAAAGATGCAGCAATTGCGGTGGAAACCACACTGCCAACTACAGGGGTTGCCCTGTTTTCGAGGTCGTTAAACGCTCCTTGATCAACAAACCCGCTTCTACCCCTACTCAGACGACAAAAGTACCTATTACAATTATACCCCCCGTAGCACAAGCATCCACTAGCCAATTTTCATATGCCAACGTGCTAAGATCTAACCAACCAACACTGCAAAATGAATCACCAATAAATGATACAAACAGCCACAATTTTAGCCGTCTTGAAGGTATAATGGAGAATCTGGTGCAATCCATGAACCATTTCATGACAAGCATGACAAGTATGATGCAGGAGATGCAAAAAATGCAGTCCACGCTACTGCAGGCCATACTTAATAGACCATGAACTGTCTCAAAATATGTTTCTGGAACGCAAACGGCATACGCCAACACAAAAACGAACTTGAATATTTTCTTTTTAATAAGAAAATTGATGTAATGCTGATTTCCGAGACTCATATGACGTCGAGAAGCATTTTTAAAATAAGTGGTTATACATTCTACGACACCAAGGACCCCAGAGATAGATCATGTGGTGGCTCGGCAATATTGGTCTAATCGCGAATCAAACACCATTCATTGGGTGGTCTTTCAGAGTGTTATCTTCAAGCAACAAACATCTGTATTGAGAACTTTTGTCAAAACCTCGTGATTTCGTCAGTTTACTGTCCGCCCAGATTTTCAATAACAAAAGATCAGTATAGAGATTTTTACAAATCACTAGGTAGCCGTTTCATAGCGGCTGGCGACTACAATGCTAAGCATACATTCTGGGGCTCACGACTCGTTAGCCCTAAAGGTCGTATCTTGTACGACTCCCTGTCTGAAATGGGACTGAATGTGATTTCAACTGGTCAACCAACTTATTGGCCAACTGACCAGCAAAAAATTCCTGACGTTATCGATTTCGGCGTGGCGAAAGGGGTATCCCCGGAACTCATTGAAGTCGAGGCTTCACTGGATCTTTCTTCGGATCACTCACCCACTGTAATCACCATCAGAAGTCCTCAGCAAATCGTAACTGATGCCTTACCTCTTGTCAAACGTCTGAATTGGTTAAAATACAAAAAATACATCAGCACTCACTGCACAGAGAAACTCCCGTTAAAAACTGCTGAAGACATCGATGCCTGTATAAAAAGTCTTAATGAACATGTCGAGAAAGCCGCAGAACATGCTTCTTCCACTTACCGCCCGAATAGGTACAACAGAGTTTTTTCTGCAGATGTTGAGCAACTATTGTCTGAAAAAAGGAGAGTCCGAAGAGAGTGGCAACAACACAGATCGCCCCAACTTAAAACTAGGTTGAGAGAATGTACCAAAAATCTAAGGATCTTGCTAGAAGCACAAAAAGCAGAGTCTCTCAAACAACATCTGGAAGGTCTAGACGCAACTTCCCAGTCAAATTATTCATTATGGCGTGCAGTCCGAAATCTAAGAAAACCCATAATCGCAAAACCTCCACTGCGTACTTTGAACGGATCTTGGGCACGAAATAACGAAGAAAAAGGCAACCTTTTCGTAAGTCATTTAAAAAATGTATTCACTCCCAATATGGATACTGACATTAGCCAACTACCGCCTGTTGTTGCCAGACCACCTGTACAAATAAGATTTCAATATCTGGAGGTTGTTGAGGCTATTGATAATTTAAATGTTAAAAAAGCACCTGGGTTTGATAAAATCAGCAATAAAATGATTTTTGAGCTGCCTCGCATTGCAAAAAGATTAATCCTCTTTATTTTTAATGTCATCTTACGGCTTGAGTACTACCCTCCGGTTTGGAAAATTGCACTAGTAAAGATGATTCCTAAGCCGGGAAAAGATCCTTGCAAAGTTGAGTCGTATAGGCCAATAAGTCTATTACCAACTATGTCCAAATTATTCGAGAAATTGCTTATAACCAAGCTGACTCCGATTTTGAATGAAAACAACTGCATTCCCAATCACCAGTTTGGCTTCAGACGTCAACACAGTACAATAGAACAAACACATAGATTGGTACAAGTCATAAGAAAAACCTTTGAGGAAAAGAGATACTGTTCGGCACTCTTTATTGACGTCTCTCAAGCTTTCGACAAAGTATGGCATGAAGGCCTGATATCTAAATTAAAGCAGAACTTGCCGGTGAATCTTCAACACCTACTATGGAAATACTTAATCGACCGTCAGTTTATGATTAAAGAAGGTGATTATTTAAGCCGTCCTCAACCTATAGGTGCCGGCGTCCCTCAAGGTAGTATCTTAGGACCAATTCTATACTTGCTGTACACAGCAGACATGCCAACAAGCAATGAAATTCACACGTCAACATTTGCTGATGATACGGCATTTTTCAGTACTCACAAAGATCCAAAAGATGCCTCGATTCAATTACAGCACCACGTAGCGCAAGTGGAGAAATGGGCAAGACAATGGGGAATAAAAATAAATGAACAGAAATGCACCCACGTAACATTTACTCTACGTAGGGAATCATGTCCCCCTATTCGTATTAATGACCATATAGTGCCTCAAAACTCACACGTGAAATATCTTGGTATTCATCTGGACCGTCGCCTCACATGGAAACCACATATAGATGCTAAGCTGACTCAAATGAAACTGAAAGCAACCCAAATTCATTGGCTCATCGGCAGAAACTCCGTCCTTCGGCTCGATTGTAAGCTTCTACTCTACAACTCAATCTTAAAGCCAATTTGGTGCTATGGTATCCAGTTATGGGGCACTACCTCCAACTCCAATATTGAGAAAATTCAACGCCGTCAAAACAAAATTCTACGAATGATAACTACCGCTCCTTGGTATATTAAAAACAACAACATACACAACGATCTTGATGTTCCACTTGTCAAATGGGAAATAACTAAACACGTGGCCCTTTATTTGGGTAAGCTGGAAACTCATCCAAATCCCCTCGCTCGAGACATCTTACAACATCCCGGTCATAGCCGTTTGAGAAGGAGGGACACCACCGCTCTCAGATGAATAAATACAAGTTGCTCATTATATCCTATCGAATTTGAAAACTAGATTTTGTCTAGCATTGGCTGGACTTATCTTAATTAACTTTAGTTTTAGGATTTGAATACCTATTGTTAGTTCATTTAAAATGAAGATACAATAAAAAAGAATATGCAAAAAAAAAAAAAAAAAAAAAAAAATATCTAACATTTTCTTCCCAGTTGATGTTGTGGTTATAAAACTGTAACGGATTTTGAGGTGTAAAGCAAGATTTACGCTTCCTCGTAAAGTATATGGCTTTTGTTTTTTCCGGATTTATTAAAATTTTCCATTTTGTAAAATATTTATTAATTTCAACTAAGGCTAATTCTAGGTTGTGTTTTATATTTACAGCATATAGGTCAGAGCTTAGTATAGATGTGTCATCTGCAAAAATTGTTGTTGTGCAATAGGAGAACGATGGTATATCGGCAATGTAAATATTATATAAGATTGGCGATAAACAGGAACCTTGAGGGCATCCAGCATTTATATGAACCTCACGTGAATTTGTTTTCCCAATATACACACGAAAAGATCTATCAGTTAGAAAACTTAATATGATTTTGATTGTTTCGAGTGGGAAATTAAACGATTTTAACTTGTAAATAAGGCCATTATGCCACACAGAGTCAAAGGCTGATTTAATGTCAAGAAGAACCATTCCAGTTGATTTTCCACTTTCGAAATTATTTTTAACAAGTTTTTTAATTTTAAGTAATGGATGGGATGTGTTGTGATGTCTTCTAAAACCAAATTGATTTGTAGGAAGGATATCATGTGAATCAACAAAGTTCAATATTTTCTCTTTAATTATCTTTTCAAATATTTTGCTAGTTGTTGGTAAAAGACTAATAGGTCTGTATGACCCCGGAGATTCGGCAGGTTTGTTAGGTTTAGGTATAGCTATTGTTTTTGACTTTTTCCATTCTTTTGGAAAGTAGCATAGCTTTAAGCATGAATTGAATATATTTGTAATATATTTTATTCCTTTTTTTGGCAGATTTTTTAAACATCTGTTATTAATTTCATCTATACCATTTATTATTATTATTTTTCAACATCTTAATGAATTTAGATGTTTTTTCGGCAGATATATGTATAATGACTCTGTGGTATGTTATTTATTTCAGTGTGCTTTATACTATTTACAACATTATTAACATCGAATATAGTTTCGTCATCACTAAGATGATTTGAAAAATTGTTGTTTAAATAAAAAGTGTCTGCTAATACATTACATTTATCCTCTAGTGTACTGTATATTCTAGAATTTTCTTTGAACAAAGGAATATTTTTGTGTTTTCTTTTTAATATTTTTGATAAATTCCAGAACGGTGCAGAATATTTATCTAATGTAGATAGCATGCTATTCCACGATTTGTTATTATATTTGATAATTTCATTTGTAATAACTTTGTTTAGCCTAGTCATTTGCTGATGATCATTTAAATCCCTATATCTTTTCCAATTCCTTCTGTAGATGTTTCTATGTTGGATTAAAATTTGTATATCGTTTGGCAATTTTTTGTCTTGTATAAATTTTTTGCTTTTTGGTATACTGTGATCTATTGCTGCAGATATTGTGTTGTTGAAATACAAGATATAATCATCAATTTCAGAAGTACTTAATACTTCTGTAAAATTTGGTTGAAGAGGAAGATTTCTATTTATGTATTGAGCATACTTAGTCCAATTTGCTTTATTAAAATTATATGTTGTATTTTCAATTAAATTTATATTCAGATTTATATTTCCTACTACTGGGAGGTGGTCGGAGCTTAAGTCGTTTAACACCTTTATTGTGGATATTATTTGTGGGTTATTTGTTACGAAAAAGTCTAATGTAGATGGTCGCCTTCTTGAATCAGCTGGTATATATGTATTTTCAAAGGGATATACGATTTCCAGATGATTTGGTTGAATTTTTTCATAAAGGATATTACCCCAACAATTATTTTTATGACAGCCCCAAAAACGATTTCTGCAATTAAGATCACCTCCAATAATATATTTGCTGTTTACATTTGTTAACATACGCAGGTCAGAAATAAACATTTGTTTACTGTTGGGATTTACCCTTAAACCTCCAGGGAAATAACATGAGTATAGATGTAAACATTCGTTTCCAAAAAAGATTTTAACTCCTATATGCTCAATTAGTTTTGTGTTTTTAAGTGGTAATAACTCATGTGGTATATTTTTCTTTATCATCAAAGCTACTCCTCCTCCTCTACCTTGTTTACGGTCATATCTGTAACAGTAGAAGTTGTTGTGTTTAATAGATATTTTATCATTTAGCCAAGTTTCACAAAGAAGACAGATATCAATTTTGTTTTTGTTTATGAACTGGAAGAGTTCAACCTTTTTTAAACGGACACCACGAGCATTCCATAGAGCCATTTTCAATACATTGTTGTTCATCGTGAGAGAAATTTAAATGCGAGACTAGTTATTACCTCAAATTGGTCAGCTCGGGACTTGCATTTGCTCAAATTTTTAATGAGCTCAACAGTTAAAGTTTTTAATTCCTCCAGAGAAAAAAGATTTTCATTATTATTCTGGGTTGGTGATAACGTATTTCCCCAGGGATTTGGGTTGGTCGTTACATTTTGATTTAGTGTATTTGGAAAATTAGTAGTATATTCTGTGCTACTATTATATGAATGGTTATTTACAGGTCTGGGAACCCTTTTTGGCGGACAGCGCTGTTTGACTCCAATATATGTTGCTCTGTTTGGACATTCTGGTGACATAGCCTTATGGGAACCTTTACAGTTTGCGCATTGAAAGACATTCGATTTGCATTCTGTAGTCTTGTGATTTCCAGCACAATTTGCACAATAGGTTTTAACGTTGCATCTGCTAGAACCATGGCCAAACATCTGGCAGTTGTAACACTGTGTTATTTTAGATCTGTTTGGTTTTTGATACTCCCACCTGACTTTTATATAATTAATTGCACTATAATTTTGTCTCAATTCATTCAGTGATATTGATTTCCTCTCAAAATAAACAATAAATATTACAATTTCACCTCTATTTTCCTTTTCTCTGGTGACAATTTTGACATCAGTACATTTTAAGCCTTTAGCCAAAAGTTCTTTTTTAATTACAGCTGGGTCGCATTTATCCATTCCTAGAAGTACAGCTTTAAAGGGTTTCTCATTTTTATTAGCATACGTGAAGAATTCGAAAGCACAATTTTCTTTCATAGATTTCTGAAAAATATCATAATCGGATTTCTTCGAGCAGAAAACTTTTAAACCAATAGACATTTTTCGAATCGAATATTCGGTTATTTTAAATATTCTTATCAATTCGTGTATTTGCTCTGTTTTACACTTTAATGTGGTAAGAGGTGGTACTTTTTCTTTAGCAACATCATCGATAACAATATCATCATCATCGTCATCAATTGTTTGTAGGGGAGCAAAGTAATTTTGATTTCCAACTCTCTGAGAAGAGGTTGGTTTATTTGTTTTACTCATTTTGCTCAGCCTTGGGTAGGCAGTAACATCTTCATCACAACGCGCTCTTTTGGTAATTTTGTATTGATTTGTTATTGTATGAAACAATGCAAATGTAACTGTTTATATATGAAAAAGAAAACACTTTTGAATTTGTAAACACAACTTAACACCACAAGTGCACAAGTGATGATTATGTATTTAAAAATCTTTTTAACCTTGTAATTATCTATATATATAAAATTAAGTGGCAAAACTTCCTGTTCGCATACTCCTCCTAGACGGTTTGCCCGATTTCAATGAAATTTTCAGGGGTGATTGGGGTCTGTGTGGAGGGTGCACATAAGAAATTTAATGTGTATCAGAGACCTGCAACGAGTACTAAATTTTCGGGTATACTTAATCATGCACATTGATTTTTATGATTTAATCGTTTTTGTTCAAATGCACAAAACGCTCGTTTACGCAACCGTTCGTTTCAAACATTCAGTTTTATTCACTGGTTGTTTTTTGCGAACATGAATATTCTGACTGTGTCGTTAAATGTATGAAGCTCGTTTTACATCAAAGCCAACGTGTTGTTAGCCGAACATGTGTTTTATTCATTTGTTGTTTTGTGCGAACATGAATGTTCGACTGTGTCGTTAAATGTATGAAGCAGCTCATTTTACATTTTTTCTTTAATTTTTTTTGCTGTGCAAAGATATATTTGACAAACTGTACATATTACAAATTTTATCATTGCTTTGTCAAATAAGTTTTCTTTTCGACGAAATAATGTTAAATAGGTAGTAAATGCACATTTTTTATGTTTTCATATTTTTCTGCCAGCCGCTTTTTACTTATAAGTGGCTCGTGTGTTTTTAGTTCAATTCCAATCAGATCATGCACAACAAAGCCGACATGCAAAAAATAAACTGTGTATAAACAAGAATTTTTGTTTTCAAACATTGCAGTTCGAACCAAGTGTTGGAAATGATTTATACTCGTTGCTGAATTTTCTGTGTGTGCATAAAAAGTGAATAAGCATAAAATTGAATCATACTTTTTTGTATTGTTCTTAAAATTCAACGTTAGTGAATAAGTCGGCTCGTTCATACTTGTTGCAGGTCTCTGATGTGTATATCTTTGCGCGTTTTGCGAGGGGGTAGCGAAGCACACCGGGTTTAGCTAGTTAATTTATAAGTTATAAAAAAATTATAGAATATTTCATGACTCTTGTATTAGCTTATATTCATTTATTTCTTTAAATGTTTAACATTGTATCTTATGCTTAATAGACCCAGCTGTTCGAGCTACTTTTATAGTATGTATTGTCATTGGAAAAGCCCGAAAAATAATTATATTATTTAAGAGCTGGAATATTTTTTACATTTATCCATGTTTTTGATATTTGTTATATCAATAGTTTTGTTTTGTATAGTTTTGACATAATTTTTACCAATCTAAATTAGGAAAACGCCATTTATATATATTTTTTGCTAATTAATTAATACGAATATATTTGTCACCACACGCGTTTATTGAAATGAAGTTTGGCAAAATTTTGAGATCAAAGCAAGAATTTCTTAAAGATTTCGAACGGAAAATCCAGTACGTAAACATTGCATGCATGTACGTACCACCAAATATTTGAAGGGGCATGTGGGTTGCGGTTTACAACATGGTTATTAATTACTAATTATTGATTTTCAGGAATTATTTTAGGTTCAGAAGAATTTGAAATTCATCTCAATTTAAGTTGCAGATTGGGGGATCGCATGTTATTTAAACACACTTTTTGTTACTTTGAGATGCATTTTTTAGCTTATAAAATTTACTTTATTTTAATACCCATTACATTAACGAATTGAATTAACAGAGATTATCAGATAGAGAAGAATTAAAATTATAAAATTATAAAAAAAAATTAATAAAAATTTAAATTTTAAAAAACGGAAAACCCATTTGGGTTAAATTGCATGATGTTTATAATCAAGAAATTTCTACTATTTATTTAAGTAAATTCTATGAAAAAATAAAAAAACACTAAAATTTTGTTTGAAACTTTCAAAATTTTTGAATTTAAAAAAAAAAATGTTTTCTAATTTTTGATAACCCATTGAATGCGCCTCTCAAAAACCTTTCATATGATACCAAATTTATATATATGTAGTTCCCTTGGGGGAAATGTGAAAAAAATCAAAAACCCTCTAAAAAGGACCTTTTTATCCTTTGATCCAGCTCACCAAATATTGACCCCAAGACAAAAAAAATGGAGAAACGTAGTCTTAAAATTAATCAAATTTTCATATTAGTCGGGAACATCGATACCTTATTTTTTCTTCATACAAACGGGGCTACCCTAATGTACATACATATATGTATGCCGTAAGACTTTACATAGAAATAGGTAACATCAAAAACCTTCGGTTAAAACTCGGTATTTATTTATGTACGCGATACTCTACTAAAAATAGAAAAAAACTATTTTCTAATAAACAAAAAAAAAAAATAAAGGCATGGTCACACATGGCAAATATTTACTCAAAAAAGCCAACTTAACCACTTGTTGTAGCAAAAATTTATTTGGCGTTGTTTACTCTTACAAGAGTTTTGTATGATCAAACAGCATCAAATAAAATAAGACTAAATATTTGTTGTGTGTTGTGCTAAATGTTGTGCTGAATAAACGAGTTCAACAATTTTTTTTATTTACTGGCTACGTCTTTTTCGGCAAATATTTGCCAACCGTGATCCCGTAGCTTAACTAAAAACGGAAAAGTACCACATACTTCGCGTCGAAATAAAGTAACCAGGTTTATTAAAATTATGTTTTTTTTTTTTTTTTTTTTTTTTTTTTTTTTTTTTTTTTTTTAATTAACAAACACAAACTGCGAAGCTTTTGGCTTATCTGCAGAAAAACACCCAGAGTCTTTGGCAGGAATCGAACCTGCAACCCTTTGACTGATAGTCCGGCACTCTATCGCCTAGTCTATCGGGGCACTCAAAACATTGTACATATTTAATATTTTCTTTGTAGTCATTTTGCTTTTATCACAACTGCCTTTATACTGTGTTCAGATATGAAACTTAATTGAGTTAATATTCGGTTAATTGACAATATTATTTTAAGTGTTCCGGCATACGTAATTTTCAACTTACTCAATAATCATTTGACAGTTGAAAATCAATACAAAAAATACTCTAAATGGTTGTTGTGTTTCTATGTTAACAAACTTACCTTCACATTGATTTTTTTATGATTTCTTTTGTTGACATTTGCCATTTTATACAATTTTGTTCACTAAACACAGTTGTGAACAGTGTTACATTCGAAATCTTACTCAATATTATAACAATTTCATACTGTATAACCACCAGCCATTTTCCTAACTGCTGGAAATATGCAAAGGTCATACCTGTTGCTAAATCCTCAAATGATTATCGTCCTATATCAATACTACCATTTTTGTCTAAAGTATTTGAACGACTGTTACACAACCAAATGAGCAAATACCTAAATAACAATCAGCTCCTGTTTAGTAAACAATCTGGATTTAGAGCAGGCCATAACTGTGTTTCTTCATTGATAAGTGTGACAGAAGATATTAGATGCAACATTGATAGTGGTGGTGTCACACTATTGGTTCTTTTGGATCATTCCAAAGCATTTGATTCAGTAAATCATGAAATGCTCTGTAGTAAGCTGTACAACAACTTTAATTTTTCGTCAACTGCCACGTCGTTACTTAGAACGTACCTCGCTGATCGTTATCAGTCTGTTTCTGCTGGTGAAAGTGTATCTACTCCCTTACTTGTGTCTAAAGGAGTACCACAAGGTTCCATTCTCGGACCACTACTTTTCACTTTATACATAAATGATTTACCATATTGTCTTTTATATAGTGATATCCATATTTACGCTGATGATGTGCAATTGTATATACATTGTAAAAAGGACTTTATAGATGATGGTATTGCAAAACTCAATCAAGATCTGAACAAAGTATATTGCTGGGCGTCGTCAAATGATCTATACCTGAACCCCAAAAAATCAAAATGTCTGATTGTATCCCAACGGAATCAAAGTATTATTGCTGATACTCCTATAACCTTAGGAAATCAAAATATATTGGTTCTAGAATCAACTAAGAACCTTGGCATAATTTTCAACAATTCCCTTCAATGGAACACCCATATAAACTCTGTTTCCGGAACAATATTCTCAATGCTTAGAACTCTATATCCATTGCAACATATCACACCTCTTCATATTCGTGTGCTTCTTGCAAAAACTTTTTTAATGCCTAAGATTTTGTATGGCTGCGAAATTTTTGCATGTTGCGACTCAACCAGTAAAACCAGACTAACAGTAGCGTATAATGCTATTCTTCGATACGTCTACGGCATAAGAAGATATGATGGTACCTCTCTCTATTCTAAATCATTATACGGAGTTGAAATTATGGACTTACTGAAAATCAGGGCATTAATCTTTTTGCACAAAATTATTTACACACAAGAACCTGCTTACTTATTTAATCGCATTCAATTTGCAAGATCTAACAGAGGAAAACAAATTATTCAACTTAGATATCGGACTTTAATATCTGAGTGGCAGTTCTTTACCAATACGATACGACTGTGGAACTCGTTACCAAACCCATTACAAATCATTAGCAACGCTTTACAATTTACAATTTAAAAAAATGTTATTTTCAAACTTTTAATTTTAAAGATATGTTGTTTATAGCAGGAAAGTGATGGTTGGAAACTGAAGAGGAGATCAGTGGAATGTAAATAAAATAACTTTGATTATTTTATTTACTCGAAATAAAACCCCAATAAGAAATGAAAAGAAATGAACAAATAAAATATTAGGGTTTTGGACAAATTTAATTTCTTTTATTGCGGATTGAATTACCTCTTTTCTTGTTAAGCTCAGAACTCACACTTAATTATAATATGGAAGAAAAAAACGGAAGCAGTGTTAGGACATATTTAGCCAACTTGACGTTTACCTTTAGGCGTTAAAAAACTTAGAAAGAGATGAATAGTTATGTTTATAATTATTCATCTAGGTAACTTACAGCTTTTATATATAATAAACGAAAACTAAGTTTGTTAGAGTTATAGGGTTAAAACATGAACATATTATGTTGTTGGCGTAAACATTGCCGCCCGCCTTGCAGGATACGTGCAAATTAATGAAGGAAGTCATGTGGCCATGTCCTAATACTGCTGTAGAACAAACATTATTTAGAAAAGGTAGACTTAAAATTAATAAGTAAAAAAAGGAATTAATAATAATTAATAAGAATTCAATTCAATTTTAGTAATATTCAAGTTCTTACATACTAAATACAAATGTAAATTTTGTAGAAATTAACAATTCAATGAATAAGATTAAATAAATGTACGTTTCGTATTTTGCATGCCTAAAAGTGCATTTCGAAATTATAGTGAACATGGACCATAAATAGTCCACCCGAAAATGGTGCTTTGTGCTGTAGGACAGCCAGGTTTTGAAAAAACACCTTCAAGATTGACCTTATGATAAAGGTCTGCACCGATAATGATGTCGATCGAAGCCGATTCGTAGAATTTAGAATCGGCGAGGAACATATCACGGAAATGTTTCTTATAGTCTTCGGGAATGGATTCAGACGGGGTTCGGAGAGTTATGCGATTGTCGACACGGAATGTTCCCTCGATTTTGGAACTCGAATCGAATCGGGATTTTAGAATTATTGGACAAAATGTTTCGTCTCGTAAACTAAACGCTGTTAAGTTCAGTTTATCCACGAACCTTTTCGAAACTCTACTAACGGTAGATCCTGAGTCAAGTAAACATCTTGCGTGGGTAGAAGAAACCTTAACAAGGACGGTAGGCAAAAGGATTACTATATTTTGGCGTAATATCGAGGTCAATGAAGTTGATTTTGAGGTCAAAGGTATTGATGTTTCTGCTTCCGACTTGGACGAAGAGTTGCTTTTCCGATAGTTTGTAGGACGTGGAGAAGGCGAACGAGATCTTGAGCGGCGTGACAATAAGTCTTTCACTAGACGTGGATTCACATGCAGGAGGGTGTGGTGGCATTTGTGGCAATGCTTGCATCCTTGCTTTGAAAAGCATATGCCATGTGAATGCTCATGTGCTAGGCAGTTGGAACAATATTTGTGCTTACGAACAGCATTGATGCGATCACTTATATTCATCGCCAAAAATTTCCTACAGGTGCGCAAAGGATGTGGTCTGTTACATATTCTGCATGGAAAAGCATTATATGATCTGGTAAGTCCATCGCGGAAACTTTTCGAGTTGGAGGAAGTGGTTTTAGGCATGTTAATCTGAAAAAGAAAATATAATAAGTAAAGAAAAGAATAGAAAAGTAGACACCTAAGATTCTGTCGGCAGAAGAATAAGTTTAACGATTGGACGAGTTATCATTCCTCGTTGTGTTAATATTTCAGCAACGCGTACTCGATTATCTAACCCACTGTAGATTTTCGAAACTCTACCAAGTCGCCACGAATTTGGTGGTAGGTTTTCATCTCTTACGACGACGAGTGCACCTTCCTGTAGATTTTGTTCAGGATTTTTCCATTTTATTCTCTTATGAAGCTCTTTCAGATATTCATTTTTCCATCGTTGGCAGAAATTTTGGTGAACAAGTTTTAATTTTTGCCATCGGTTAGTTATGGATACGGAAGAATCATTTATTTGTGGGTCTATAGGTGCGAGGATAGGCGATCCTATAAGGAAATGACCTGGAGTTAGGGCGCAGAGATCTGATGGATCAGTGGACATAGGAGATATCGGACGGGAATTCAAGCAAGATTCAATTTTTGACAATAGTGTGGAGAACTCTTCATATGTGTATTTAAAACAACCTGCCGTTTTCCGGAAATGAGCTTTAAAACTTTTTACTCCAGCCTCCCATAGTCCGCCCATATGAGGGGCACCTGCTGGAATAAAATGCCACGTGATATTTTGTTGTGCATAGATCGTTTGAATGCGTTGTTGTGTAGTTTTAAGAAACTCTTTCGCTAGTATGCGAGATGCCCCAACGAAGTTTGTGCCATTGTCCGAATAAAGGTTTAAAGGGCATCCCCGACGTGACACGAATCTACTGAATGCTGCTAGGAAGACGGGAGATGAGAGGTCGGATGTAGCCTCTAAATGAATAGCTTTTGTAGAAAAACAAACGAAGACACATACATATCCTTTTGTAATTCGGCAACCTCGACCAGAATAGCTCTTAATGTCGAAAGGACCCGCGAAATCTAGTCCTGTATTAGTAAATGGACGACTGAATTCACAACGTTCGGGCGGCAAAGCTGCCATTATTTGCTTTTGACAGCGTTTCTTATATATGAGACATGTCTTACATTTGTTTATTGTAGATTTTATGAGATTTTTGGCTTTCGGGATCCAATATTGTGTACGAAGCACTCGAAGAACTAATTGATTTCCACCGTGTAAACTGATATCGTGGATAAATTTTACCAGAAGTCTAGCGAATTGTGAATTGTATGGTATGATTATCGGGTGTTTTTCATTATACGATAGGTTCGAAGACAACTCCAATCGACCACAAGAACGGATTAAACCTTCTGGATCCAAAAACGGGTTAAGGTTCAGAATACTGCTAGATTTTGGAAGAATTTGTCGAGATGAAAGAGCTTTGTAGTCCTTTGCAAACGCAACCTTTTGACAAACAGAAATAAGTTTGTTGCGGATCGAAATTATTTCGGAACTAGTAATCGAGGTGGAGTCTCTGTAGAAATTTGAACGAAATCGTGGATGAGTTCTGTAGAAAAACCTGTAAACATATGCCATCACACGCATTGCCCTGGAAAAGGATGAAAACCTTTCTAACAAATCTTCAAAGTCCGACAAGTATGTAAAATGTACTCGAATAGGCTTGATTTCTAGGTTTGTAGTTGGAATATTAGACAAATTTCGACTTGGCCAATCGGAAACAGACTTCTTAAGCCAAGATGGACCAAACCACCATATTTCACTCTTCTTTAATTCAAGGGGTGAGAGCCCACGGCTTGCTAAATCAGCAGGATTTTCCTCGGAGGCTACATGATTCCATCTAGAAAAGGGGACGATTTGCGTAATTTTTGAAACACGGTTAGCTACGAAAGTTAGCCAATTACATGGTGGTTTTGCTAGCCAAGAAATCACAATAGTCGAATCTGTCCAGCATGATATTGTATAGTTATCGATATCTAGAAACGGCAGCACGTTTTCAATCATCTCAGCAAGAAGTAGTGCTCCACACAGTTCAAGTCGCGGAATGGACAGGGTCTTGATTGGAGCAACTTTGGTTTTAGAAGATATCAAGTTTGTTTGAACCGAACTATTTGTTGAAACTCGAATGTATAATGCTGCTGCGTATGCCTTCTCCGAGGCATCGCAGAATCCATGGAATTGGACTTCAGCATGCGGAATATAACCAATCCATCGAGGAATCCGTATGGAATTGATTGAAGAATAACTCTCCTCGAACAACTTCCACTGATTGAGAGTATCAGGAGCTAGGCTCTCGTCCCAATCCGTACCATCTATCCATATTTTTTGCATAAGTATTTTAGCAAGAACTATACATGGAGCTAACCATCCAGCGGGGTCAAACAATTTAGCAATTCTCGAAAGTACTTCTCTTTTTGTGTATATAGTTATTTTCTCGAATTGTTTTGCATCGAAATAAAATTCATCGGAATTAGCCTTCCAACGAATACCAAGCGTCTTTGTAGAACTATTATCCTCGAATTTCAGAAAGTGTTCATGAAGTAAATGGTCCTTTGGAATATCTTCTAATATGTCCACGGAATTGGACGTCCATTTTCTCAGCTCGAACCCAGCTGATTGTAGAGCTCGGATTAGCTCGTTTTTTGCTTGAATAGCATCGCTTTTTGAATGTGATCCGGTCAAAACGTCGTCTACATACATTGATTTTTGAAGAATTGAGCTTGCTAATGGAAAAGTGTTCTGAACATCGTCCGATAGCTGTAGAAGCGTTCGAATTGCCAAATATGGCGCACAATTCACACCGAAGGTGACTGTTTTCAATTCATAGTCATGTATTGGACTATTTGGAGAATCGCGGAATAGAATTCGCTGGTATGGAGTGTGTCTTGGATCAACTAGTATCTGCCTATACATTTTTTGAATGTCAGCATTGAAAACAAACTTAAAGAATCGCCACCGAAGAATGAGTAATGTAAGATCGTTTTGCAGTATCGGACCTACATGTAGAACAGAATTCAGACTCGACCCATTAGAAGAAGGAGACGAGGCATTGAAAACTACACGGACCTTCGTAGTGATGCTCTCAGGCTTAATGACGGCATGATGCGGAAGATAGTATACCTTATCTTCTGTCAACTTGGGAGAGTTGACTTTGGTCATATGACCAAGTTCTTCGTATTCACGTACAACTTTGTCATATTCTAATTTAAGGTCAGGATTTCGAATCAGTCTAGCTTCATTTCTAAGAAATTGTGCCATTGCACTGGATCTAGAATTACCAATGTTTGGATTATTTGGAAAATCTTCCTTAAAAGGTAACGAAACCACGTAACGGCCATCTGAATTTCTCGTTGTCGTTTGAACATACAGTTCTTCACATGCTCGATCAGAAGCAGATAAAAAGTTCTTCTTTGGAAGATTCTCCACCTCCCAAAAGCGTGAAATTGCCTTATCTAAGGTAATTTCACAAAAATTTGAAACAACAGTAAGACTGGGATTGGAGTGACGAGAAATTGGACCAGTAAGAATCCACCCGAAAATGGTTTCTTGGGGTAAAAGCGATTCACAAACGTTATGTATAATCCCTGAACGAAGAATCAAAGGAAAAACGTCACCACCAATCAACATGTCAATTTTCGAACTTGAATAGAACTTAGGGTCTGCTAACTGAATATCAGGCAAATTCGAAAATGTAGAAAGAGAAAGGCTTTGAGAGGGGAGATTATTAGATAAGTGAGGAACTACTAGAGCTGTAACAGGAATTGCAATGTCGCTATTTATGTTGGACCCTAATACCAGCGTACATTGATGTTGAACTTTTGCGGAAATGGTATTATTTAACCCCGAAATCTGAGCATTAATAGGGTTTGATGGTAGATTATAGGTGTTAAAAAGGCGTTCTGAGATAAAGGTACCTTCTGACCCAGAATCTATTAACGCTCTCACTTGGTATTTCGTGCCTAAATGAAGAATATTCACCCAAGCTGTTCCCAAAAGTACACCCTTTGAATTCGAAGCGAAACAAGATTGAACATGAGCTGAAGTTGAAGCTTTGGTGGACTGTATTGTATTTGAATTCGAAGATGAAAAGGGAGCTGAATTAGGATTGAGGGTAGAACTCGAACTTGGACCTTGGAAATTTGCATGAGAGTTATCAACTTCCTTATGGAGAAGAGTATTGTGCTGTTTTTTGCATTTGAAACATTTATGTTTGCTAGTGCAGTTTTTTACGCTATGGGTTTTTGAAAAGCAATTCAGACACAAGCCCTCCTTTTTTATCTCAGTAAAGCGTTGCTCATAACTCATTTTCAGAAATTTAGGGCACTTACGGATCGTATGTTCTTCTTTTGGACACAGTTGACACTTAGGAAGGGATACATTAGTCTGAAAGCTATGAACTTTTTTATTGGAAGTAGAATTGGAATTATTCTTTGCTTTCGAATCAGTAGGTTTAGGTCCACTTGACCCACGAATCTCAGACACCGATTCTAGAGTCCTATAGCGGTTAGTTAGGAATTTATCTAATTCTAACCACTGTGGAATAGAGGTCTTATCTTTCAACTGTTGTTCCCATAATGTTAATGTATTCTCTGGAAGTTTACTTGTACATAAAAATACGAAAATAGGATCCCAGCTTGCTACATCTATATTGTACAGTTTGAGGATAGAGAGACAGGAATTAATATCTCTTTGCAATTGTTTTATAGAGTTGCCAGATTCGGAATGACAAGCCTTTAGGTTAAATAGAATCTTTAGCTGACCGTTAACCAATATCCTTCGGTTTTCATATTGTAAACATAGATTTCTCCATGCCAAGTCGAAACCTTGATTTGTTAAGGGACATTTTTGAACTATTTCTCTGGCTTCACCTGTTGTTTTTCGCGTTAAAAAGAACAATTTTTCGACATTGCTGGCCCGAGAATTGGATACGACAGCGTTAAACATATCTCGAAAGGTTGGCCAGGAGGAATAGTCACCATGAAAAGTTTCGATATCCACAGGCGGCAAGTGAAAACTTCCGGAATTGGAGGACAAATTTTGTGCTAAATCATGCGATGAACAAGGTCGATCGGAAATACCGGCTTGAGGAGGTAATACTTCGGGCTTTGAAGTTTGCTGGCTACGAAGCTCATCCGAAATCTGGCACAATTTTGTCAAACAATTACAATAGGTGATATACGTATTTTTGTACTTTTCCTTAAATGATTCTAAATCAATTGGATCATCAGGCTCTCTAGTCTCCTTTTCCGCTTCCACTAAAAATTCTGAGTAGGCCATTCCAATACGGCTCCAGCTCGTCTTAATTTCGTTGCGATGCACCTCGAGTGCATGTTGCGAAGTCAACGGATACCTGTTGCTATTTAAATCAGCCTCAAACTCAACTATATTATCTGCGAGTCGAATAAATTTATCTAACGACATCTTGAATCTTTTTAAACAATATCAGATATTATATGAATTTCGAACAAAGTAGATTTGAAAACAAATGAGCGACTAAATTATGAAAAGCCAAGCGAAATCTTATACCAAATATCAAAGAATGAGCAATCGATAATAGTATGATATGACAAAATGGTAGGGAAATAATAACGCAAAGATTAATTAAGGAAATATGTATAAATGCCAAATTATGTATATCGAATCTTTACAAATAGAACCAAAAAAAAAATTTTTAAGATCTTATTTTCGAAAATTGGACTAAAATGTAAATCAAAACTTTAATGAACAATTAAGAATTTATTCATTGGAATCACTGCAATGAAAAAAGTTTGAATCTATTTAATTATCTGAAGCTACAATCAGCTGTTGACTATGGAAAAACCAACTAAAGTTCATTAACCTTTTAGATAGTGGATGCAAAAGTAAATATATTGGAACGATTTGAAAATAATAGGCCTGTTCACTGATCGATGATCGAAAAAGGAAAGAATTTTATGAAAAATTGCAATTATTTTCGAAATTTCTAAACAAGTATAATTGTAATAGTAATATTCTGAAAATGTCACTATACTCAAGGTACAAAAAAATACTAAAACAAGAAATATAGTTCCGCTCACAAATCCAAGAAATTGATTTACAAGTTGAATGAGCGCACCTATTGTTTTCTTTTACTTGTACAAAATCAATGGAATGTATGTTAAAAACCAAACAGAGTTACCGCGGTGCTTTTTTTTAATTATGTTGTTTATTATAAATTTCAAATTCTCGGGATAAGAAATGGAGTTTAAAGGAAAATTGGACAAAGGAAAGGGTGTTAAACGAATTAAAATTGAATAGATTCAAGTTTAACTTATATGTAGGTATATTAAATTTTTCCCAATACAACCTTTAAATTAAATTTGCAATGTAACTTTCAATCCAATTTTATTTTAAATCTGCTGCAAATTTTTTCAGGAATAGAAAAATAATAACAAGAAACAAGAGAAATTGTAATTTTATCGAATTTTAAACAAATAATTTTTTTTTTCTTTAATTTTATGAATTGTTTGTCTTGTATGTATACTGTTTTTCTAATTAGTAAAATAAATTTCTGGTAACCCTTATGCTTTGGAATGAATTCTCAGTAGAAGAGACTAAGAGTCCGAAGTAGAAAAAGAGAAAGATAGAAGGGGAAACAATGTTTGGAAGAGATCAACAAAATTCTTTAAGCTAAAAGAGTTTAACTGCTCGTACCCTTTGATAATAAAATGTAAGAGAGCAACAAATTGTATGTAAATAAACAGAGAATAAAAGGGGTAAATGTATTAAATATAAATAGGAGAATGTAGGAACAAATTGAAAGGTAATTTTTACGAGGAAAAAATGTATGGAAAAAAGGGAAATTTATAAACGGAGTAAATTTTTGTTAAACTGAAAAAAAAGGAAAATAAATATTTATGTTCGTACCGTTAAGAATAGGAAAAAAGATGAAAGATGCCCTACACAACGCACTGGACGAACGATTTGAAGTTTGTGTGTTATGAATTTTTTGTAGGTATAAGATGAAAAACTTACGGCCAATGATGCAATTTTCTTCCTCTGCAGTTTGTCACGTTTTTCAGAAATAACTCTTCGCTGCTGACTCTTTTCCTATATGTTGTTATCCTCTTTCTTTAGGTTTTCTTTTTGAAAATTTCGTTTTTCTTTTTCTCACTTTTTAAATTTATTTCTTTTTGAATTTCTTTTTAGTTTTAATATAAAAATTCTAATTTTCTTTATTGTGTTATTATGTATGTATGTTATTTATTATTTATTTCCAAAAATCTTCAATTTGATGAATTGATTTTGTTCTACATACAGCACGTTGTAACGAGAACCGAACAAAAAAGGTAGCACTGACGCGTAGGAATCGAAATGCACTCACTAACTAAATTGGAATAAATGCAAAATACTAAACGTACCTTAATGTTAAGAACTAGATGATGAGATGATGTTTGTTGTAATTATAATCCAATCGCAAGAGAATGAAAGACTGATTTCCAATCCGGCTCGTTGGGACCAATGTTTATAGCAGGAAAGTGATGGTTGGAAACTGAAGAGGAGATCAGTGGAATGTAAATAAAATAACTTTGATTATTTTATTTACTCGAAATAAAACCCCAATAAGAAATGAAAAGAAATGAACAAATAAAATATTAGGGTTTTGGACAAATTTAATTTCTTTTATTGCGGATTGAATTACCTCTTTTCTTGTTAAGCTCAGAACTCACACTTAATTATAATATGGAAGAAAAAAACGGAAGCAGTGTTAGGACATATTTAGCCAACTTGACGTTTACCTTTAGGCGTTAAAAAACTTAGAAAGAGATGAATAGTTATGTTTATAATTATTCATCTAGGTAACTTACAGCTTTTATATATAATAAACGAAAACTAAGTTTGTTAGAGTTATAGGGTTAAAACATGAACATATTATGTTGTTGGCGTAAACATATGTAATGTTACATCTTTGTTTTTATTCTGTTTATTCTCTTTTTTATTATTATCATATTTTAATTTTAATTTAATTATTTAATTACTATTTTACTGTGCACATCTATATTGTAGTCGTCATAAAATCACATGCTGTAACTTAAAAGATTAATTTCTTGTTGTATGTGATATTCAATAAAATAAAATAAATAAATAAAATAAATAAATATTGCGTAATAATTAATTGAGATATTTTATGGAATATTGAGCTCAATAATGGCGTTAATTGCGATTAACGCAATTAAAGTGCATATGTGAACACGGTATTAGGTTATATGTACTTGCAAGAAATATTTATTTGCCAATTTTTTGTCCAAATATTCCAAAAGGAGCCTAATTGGATTGAGGTCTGTGGACTGCAGAGGATGATTTAAAGTTTTTGGAAAATGATTGAAAACCCACTCTTTCACAATTTTCAAGGTATGCTTAGGTTCATTGTCCTGTTGAAAAATCCGGTTTTGCAGTTCAAGTTCTCTACACTAAGGGCTATATTGATTTTTAAAATGTCGAGATAATCATCCTTTTTCATTATAGATACTATACATGTAAGACGCCGCCATACAACCCATATACAAATTTTATCTTCATAGCAACTATTTTAGAGTCCATAGCAGAAATGTCGACAGCTACTACAAGCCGATCCAAAACAATTGCTATCACCTTTCCTATGCGATACGGAAGGAGAAGCATAATAAATTGTGTCCATTCATTTTATTATTTGTATAAATATTACTTACATAAAAAAAAAACATAATTATAGAGATGCATAAACAATTACTACCTGTTGTTGACGGCGGTGCACAATGTGGCCGTGTAGTGTATTTAATGGCCATAAATCAAAGAGGTTGCGGAGCTTCATGAAATTTTGCACACATTTATTTTAAATTTTTTAAGAATTGAACAATTATTATTTTTAGTTGAACTGTTAATTTTAATTTTTGATATTTCTTTAGTTAGGCTTGAGTTCATTAAATTTAATTTTCATTAAATTATTTTTACTGAAGGTAGGAATTGTTACATGAAAATTATTATTAAAATTTATTGATAATTTTTCGGCTGAGTTGGGGATTGAACCTGGGTTCAACAAAGAATGCGCAGTTGTTTTTGCACGCGTAAAATAACGCATACGCATATTTTTTACTGTAATTTTTTGGTTTTTCATTGTTTTTTCGGCGGCGCGCAAATATGCGCAAGTTTTTTTTAGTCTGTTAGCTGAGACTCTCAGCTTTAATTTGGTATAGGACTCCATGTGTCGCCTTGCTTCGCACACAACTAAAAGTCTAACGGAAAATCATAAATGTTTATTTTTTTGGCTCAAAATATATTGTCAAAGGAAATTTTTTTTTTTTAATTTTTTTTTAATTTACATAATGCTTAATGTCTATTTTAAGTGAAAAAATACTTATAAGGTACATTCGGTGTATAGTTTATAAGTAACAAGCTTTTGAATATGACATAGAAAACTATCACATTTGAGACTTGTTCAAATACTACAACTTTGCACTGCTCGGGACCGATAACCAATGGAGATATTTGCATGATATTTTTCACACATGACCTTTAGATAGTTTTTAACCATCTGTGCAAAAATCATCAAAATCGGAGAGCAGGTCCAAATTGATTTATTGCCGCAGTGGACACAGTGAGTGGTGCGGTGCCAGCGGTGAATAATTGTATTTAAAAACAATTTTTCACTATTGAACTTACTTTTTATGTAATAAGAAGTAATAAAACATATTTTTTTAACATTTCGATTAAATTTTGTGCAATAATTCATATTACTTTCAGTATTCTATTAGGGTATTTAAACAATCAATTGTAATTATATTCATCCCTAAGTATAAAATGAGAGTCAAAATAACATGTTAGTGACAACATAAAACTACTTATTGTGTGTGTCTTATTGTGTAGTTATGAATACAATTTTTTATCAGTAGCAAAAAGAAACTTATAACTATAATCAGCTTATAAGTTAAAATTTTAAATTTTTATGAATTAGACGTTAAATATGTATATCGATATATGCCCTTACTCACAAAAAAAAATAAAGTATACTTCAAATGTACTTTAAGAAAATTTTGTCTAAAAGCACACTTCAAACCTACTTTATTTTTTATGAATACGGCAGATAATCTTTATATGTGAAACTCTCCTAACGAAAACTCTTGTTTTTATATCCCAGGTGTTCAAATCTACAGAAAATATATAGAGAGGTACTGCAGGTGGAGGAGTTGCCATTGCAGTTAAAAACAAATTTAAATCCCAATATTACCCACATTATCAAACAGCTGAAATTGGAAAAGTTTCAGTAGAGCTCTTTTTACATAATAGATCTTTAATACTTACATCCGTTTATTCTCCAAAATATGACGACAAATTTAAAGATGACATCATCAAGATAATACCGTCAATTAAGATTCATTCATATTTTTATATACTATCCATCTGCCCCCATCCGTTACTCACAAGGTGAACTGGGCCAACCGACAACCATTGATTTGATGCTGACAAAGTCTGATCTATTAATAACAACACTTTTATCTCATAACAGTAACTTTGCCCTGTAACTTTTAACTTAGAAGATCGAGCAAAAGTGGAAGACACAACTAAACCTGATCTAAAAAATGCAGACTGGAACCAGTGTAAAGATAATACAGAACGGTTACTTTCTCATATTAATAATAATTCAACAAATGAACAAATAGAAAATATGCTAAAAACGTAATTCACACTGCCACGTCATCCATACCATCAAAATGCTCTTATTAAAGACTATAAATATATAAAGATGTTGCACTGCCATACATTGTACTGTCAGTGCCAAATTTGTCGATGGCAAAACTACTACTGCCACTTATTGTACTCAGAAAACATATTATACTCAGAGAACGTATTATTTTCCATTCAGTCGTCGTTGAACAAGCGATGTGAACACATACGGATGATTATTGTCATTTTTTTTTCAGAAATTTATTAAGCATTGTTGTTGCTTCTTGTTGGACAAGGCATAGCAAACACACGCGATTCAATTACAATTGAACACGAAAAATAAAAAACTGCTTTAAATGAACTTATTTTTGTTTTTTCTCAAAATAACTGTTCTAAAAATATATTATAATATTGATAATTGTTATTTATGGTCCCTGATATTTTTTCTTAAGGTGTTTATATCTGGCAAAACTCTTCCTTTTTTTTCTTATTTTTAGCGTTTGACAATATGTTTGCTGGGAAAATTCTCTCACCAATACATCTTCATTTTTGAGTACCACTGATATACACACATATGTATGTACATACATATATTGCCGAATCAAAATACATGCAAACTAAAAGAAGTCTTGTTTTCACAAAATGTATGTGCAAATAACCTGTAGAAAATTAAATGTTACCGTTTGTGTTATTGTAGGGTAAGAATACGTGTTTTATTGTTGTAGAAATGAAACTATATCGATAAGCACCGACATAAAAAATCTTTATTATATAAATATTTAGAATTACATATTTAGAGAGAAATAAAACTAGCAAATTATGAAAATAATCACTTAATTATTACATACATTAATTAAATACCATAATTAAATTCAAATTTACTTTGCATTTTAACGAGCCATTTTAACCAAGATCCTTTAAAAAAGTTGTTTTCATATATACGTGCCAAAGATGGACACTGCAAAAATCCATCGAATCATGAATTTAATTTGGCAGTAGCTAAGTTATTATCTTTAAAAATGACTCAGTTTACCACCTCTTCAAATTGTGCAAACGATGATGCAATGTTTTTACCTATTGAGTTTCAAACAATTTTAGAAAATACTATAAGGACTGGAAGTATATCATATAAGTATAGTATATAAAATAAAGAATATTTTAATGAAGACGCCGATTATTTTACATCCAACAATGTGCCAATAGAATTAATATCAAGTCGATATTTTGTTGGTTACATACATATATAGCTCAACGAATATCTTGCGTTAAATGTCGTTTAGATTTAATAAACCAGCGCAAATTTTGTCATATCCTTCAGAAATGTTTGTTCATGCAAAAAATTATACAAATGATTACGAGCAATGCGTCAGTTGCACCAAAAATACAATTTATTCCTTACGGTTTGATGAGAATTACAAATGTTATAAATACAGAATGAAGATTCTTAATTACTAGTTCTTATTTTACTACGGAAGCATTCCACATGGGAAACATACAAATACAAATTATCAAGTACATATAGAAAAAGTTAAAATTTTGAAACACTAATAAATAAATTTAATAAATACTAAACAAAAAAACATTCGAGTTATTACAACTTCATTCTATACAAAAATAGAGACAGAAGTTTATAATTGAACTGTCTATAAAATTATATATGGTAAGTACATACATACATAATTGAATAGTCTAAAAAATAGCATTATAATTCGGAGCGAATCGATATAGTTTTGTCTGTACAACAATAAAACACATACTCTTACCCTACAATTACACAATCGGTCACATTATTGACGAAAGTTATTTGCACAAAAATTGTAAGAAACAAAAATTCTTTTGTTAGGTTTTTATTTTATTTTTACATTTTTAATGCAATGTACAACACACACATGCATACACATGCACACAAACAATGATAAGTGAGAATTAAAAGATCTTATACTCAACAAGAGAACGACAGATTGGTATGCTCTTTGTGGTTCTTTCCCTTTTGTCTTCCCTCCCGCATCGTGAGGAAGCACAAAATTTTGTCAATTTTAAATACACTGCGTGCAACATCTTTATATATTTATAGTCTTTGCTCTTATCTTTATGTGCTAAAATTATCTTTAAGCACTAAACTGTGTATTCGAACTGTGTATTTGAATGAAATGAAACGACAGTTACAAAGAACAAATGAAACTAGTACTAAAATTACGCTACAGGCCATTATAAAGCAAATAAACTTAGACAAAATGTATTGAAGGATAGGAATGAGAATTGGAATAAGTTTCTATCAAAGCTACCCACTGGTGCTAAAAAAAATGCTGGTGCCTAACTAAAGCGTTTAGAGCTAGTTTCTGGGATAAAGATAATCTACATTTTTCGCTTAAACCTAGATTAAACTAAAAATTGTGTTTCTCAGTTATTAGTTATTTGATATATAATCTAGGTTTAACTGAGCATCATTGGTGAGTTAAACCTAGATATAAAATGTCAAAATACAAACAGCTGAAAAATAAAATAAACAATTCAACAAGTGAAAAGAAATTAACATTTTAACAAAAATTAACAAAAAAAATGGATTATTCTAGTGATGATGAGGATTTAAGTGTTTCAAACACATATAATAACTTAAATATGTCAATTTTTAGAAAGATACGAACAATAAGGACAAGTCCAAATCATTTCTGCATTTAAACCGTCGTCATCATAGATGGACTCATGTCCAACCATTTGTTCCTGCTGAACTATGTTTAGTACATTTTCATCAATTGTTGTGATCTATGAAGGTGGTTTTGGTCCACCACCTGTTTTATATCTCTCTATTCTGTCTAAAGCAAAATTCTTTTTCGCGTCCTTCTTAATATTTTCATATTTAGTTTTTAAAGTTTTATATGATCGGTAACAATCAAAGGCTGAATTAAATTCAGTCTCGATTTCTTTCCAACAATTAATTTTATCATCTGAGCTTGTCCTATCTGTATTTTTGCACTCTATTATATTTTTTTTGCTCTCCACCAGTTTTAAAAGAAATTCGATTTCGTTGGTTCTAAAGTTGTTAGATCTTTTTTTATTCACGTCATTATAATTTTAAATCCATTTTTTTAATTTTTTTCAAAGTTAAAGTTTTCAAATACTGTTATTGACGCGGTTGCTTTTTTGCGAAAATTTAAGATATTACCATATTTATATAAAAAATTAGGAGGAATGCCATATGTATTTTGACTGAAAAGTACGGCAATGCTAACAAAATTGACAGGAGGTAATCCACTACTGAGAAACAGTAGTTAGTAGTAGTTAAATCCCGGCAAAATATATTTGAGGTTTAATATAACAGTGTGTTAAGCTGAGTTTAACTGACAAGTAAAAAACTAGCTCTTATGCTTGGTTTTCACTATGTCAGTTTTGTTGTCAAATTGTCTAAATTGTTATGAAATTACCAACAATTTGGACAATTTGACAACAAAACTGACATAGTGAAAACCAAGCATTAGAGGAAAAGAAATATAAGAAAATATCCACACTCAAGTACAATGGTGATGACTTTGACGAAGATTTTGACAAAACTTGAATGATCAGTTTGAATTAGCTCATAAAATAACTGCAAACATAAAGCATAGAATAGAGAAAAATGTCAGTTAAACTATCTGCGAATTAAATAATATATTTAAATACTCCTGATGAAGTTCGAAAAAAGCAAACGAAACGTTGGGTAGAACAAATATATAAAAAAACCAGTAATGTTTTTTATTTACATTTGTTAAAGAAAAGGAGAGAAATTGTTGATCAAAAATAGCCCATGAGGAAAAACAAAAAACCTCAATAATAATTACCCTTATTCCAGTTGTCGTCATTGACACTTAACGACGTCGTTTTGTATCGTTTGTTTCAAATTGGTATTATAGTTGTCGTTATTGAAGATTATCGATTACTATTGACAGATATTTGGTATTCTGTAAGAAAATGTGATGACGATATTGTGTTGATGCGACTCTGTTCTTATCGTCATAATTTTTGTTAACGACTAAAGTGTTTTAAAGAAATTTTTTAAGAAATAAAAAAAAATGGAAGAACAACAAAAAAAGAAAGTAACAAATCTGCAACAATTTGATGAACTTATAGAAGAAATGCAAAAAATCCTTCTCTTGCAAAAGGATTTCAGAGACGTGCAGTTAATAGTAATTTCAAAGAAAAGTGGAACGAAATTACCAAAGCATTAAATTCCCTTGGCCCGCCAAGGAGAGATGGAGATGGTTTGCATAAAGTAAGGAAATCATTTAAGGAGTGTAGTACTAAAATATAAAAAAATTGTATTTACAGGTTTGGCGAGACTTAAAATTTAAAGTCAAAAAGAAGTTGATCGTCAACAAAAACCCTTTTCGGTTGAAGTATATATGCTGGTCGTTTTTGTTTGGAGCCAGTATTTTAATGTGGGTCCCATCCACACAACCAATAACACCGGCAAAATCTGTTTTTTTTTTTTTTCAAAAAAATGTAGTTTAGCTTCATTTTTCTCCGCTTGGTCATTTCAAACTTGATTCATTGGGGACAAATTCTGCTTTTTAAGACATCCAATGTTTCAGACAGTATCTTGGAAACGATTGGCTGCGACAGTCTCAAGTTAAAGTCGTTCCCAACACTCAGTTGGTACGACCCCTGGGCTAAAAATCTTAATGTGGCTGCTAATTTTATAGTTTTTGAAACAAATGTTGATCTAATTCCACTTTTCAAATAAGGATCTATTGCTTCCAACACATACTTAAAGACTGCTTTATTAAGTCTAAAGTAATTTTCAAACCTTTTGAAGAAATAACAAAATAAACATTAGGAAATAATTAAATGTTAACACCCACTTTTTATCTGGCAAATTGAAGATGTCGGACTCCTTTCTGATTTGCTTTCTTTGTAGTACTAGGTTTCTTTTATTTTGTTCATCACTCGAATCCGAATTTGATTCGCAAATAAAAAACATTTTTGCACAAAAATATGAAACAAATGAAATATACCACAAAATTAAAATTTTAATCAAACTGAAAATATTTTTTTTGCATCAAATACCAAAACAAAATAAATCAACTGACAAGTATTAGAGATGTGTTTACAAAAATCGATAAACAGTCGTCATCGTCGCAAGATGTTTATAGAATACCAAATTAGTGTCGATGTCGATACGAAGTGATGTCGACTAAAAAACGATGACGATATCGACGACGACAACTGGAATAAGGGTGAATATTTATTTTAAAATTTTTATTTACACAAACTGAAAGTATACCCAATTTGTTGTCTTATTTACCATTTTTTATGAAATATTGGTAGTCACTTGAAATTAAAATCGATGTTACTAAAAGGAACGGTATTTGGCGGTAGTTTTTTTTTTTTCTTAATTGACAGCAAGGCAAAGCACATAAAGTTTTTTCCCATCAAAAAGTGAAAAGTTTATATTTTTAGTATAATTTTTGATAAATTTTAATAATTAGTTTACTTTTCCAATTTCAATAATTCTTTTTTTTTATAAAAAAGAAAGTGCTATATTTTCACTAAAAAATAAAACAAAAGCCACAGCTATAAACTTGCACACAAAAAAAAGGTATTTATTTGGACAATAATTTTAATCCAATTTCATTGAATAAATTTCCGTTGACTTCTGTTAGTTTTTTTAACTACGAAATATCACTTTTCATAAAAAACCTTGTTGAAATTTTCTTATTCAAATATTTCTTTACAAAACCAAAGCATTAAAATTTTAAAATTGGAAAGTTGAAAACCCCTATTTTTTCCGCCAAAATGTCACTGTGTGACGTTCTTTTATTCTTGCACTTACACAATATACATACATACATGAATCTAAATGAAAATGGAAAGCTTGATTGATTTCAGACGTGAATTGAGGGAAAAACATGACAAATGGATATGCCATAAAAATTTCAAGATCATGGTGTTCGATTCGTATTTTCTGTGATGAACTCAATAGTCTTTCAGAAAAATTGGCATTTTTTCGACCGTCAGTATGCACTTAAGTGCTATACTATCAGGCGTGTCACATAATTCGAAGGAAATGGTTTCAATTCCGTATTTGCTAATCGATAATTTTTACTTTGAGTTCTCTAGATTCCGATCGATTTTGTTTATTCCCAAAAATTTTTTAAATCTCGGTTTTTAACGTAAAATGGTAACGTTGTGTAACCAAAACAAAAAAACATATGATTTTTGTAATAAAAAGTATAACAAAAGCGAACGAAAAGAGCACTGAACAAAGGCATCAAAACGCAGTTAAAAAGCTACGAAGAATAAATTTAAAGGATGTATCTGATCCTCTTTTATATTCTAGTGCTGTGTAAATGTTTTTAATTTTTGTAAGTTTTTTTACAAAAGTTTTCTTGTTGATGACACCAACTTTGAAATTTTTAACATATTATTTAAATATCAATGAGATAATTAAAAAAAATCAATGAAAAAATAAAATTAATTATTTAATTCCCATTATAAATTAGTAGTATGAGTTTTTTCAGTATAAAATAACAATTCCAGTTTAGAAATCTAAAGTGGTTTCATTCCGAAAAAAATCGTTTTTCATTTTCAAAAGACTAACTTTCGAAATCAAAAACACTTTCGATCGGAATTGAATTCTGTGACATGACTGTACATATTCTACTTTAATCAGGCATTGTAAGGAAAAACTTTCAAGACTAGAGTAGGTATATTTCATTTAATCTGTTTTGCAACAATAATAAATTTAATATTTTACTGTTTTTCTTTTAGTTTTAAGTTTTCAATAAGTTGTGTTTAAAATTGCTATTTGAATAAAAAAATCTAGATTAATTGTTCGCATTAATATCGCCTCCAATAATAAAACAAAGTTCTAATGGTTTAAAAACTCTGCATAGCTAATACCATATTAAATTTTTTGCAAATGCAATAAAAATGAAACGAATATCCGGAAGAAAAATTATATGTATGTTTACACCTGTATTTTTTTTATTTATTTATTTCCAAAATCTAATAACCGGCATTCGAAACGATATTTAAAATCAGAGCAACATGCAAATATGCTCTTGCTTTTATTTCAAATGTTTACTAATTAAATATTTTCACAATTATACAAAAAAGTTGTTTTCGATAACGTTTATTTACCCCCTGGCCCACGATGTCGAACGATAACGTTCGCTTATATAAGACTATATATAGAAACACCCATTCAAAATGGTGCATTGCTACTGGATCTTGAAAAGTTATTCCAAAGATTGAGGGTCAAAAAAAAATTAAACGATAGAGACAAGAGTGTATGAGTCACATTACGTCAAGTACGAAGAGGTATATAAATATTCGCATAACATAATCGGCGCATAGCAGTCAAGGAATCAATATGATTATCGTAAAAATGTCTCACGTTCCAGAGAAATTAACAACAACATTAACAAAGAGGTCCAGACGATAATCATACAGTTTTTTTAATGAATTTACAATTTAAATGTTATCTATCTTAACTTACCTTACTACAAAAGACGCCATTCGATTTCTTATCATTAAGTGAAATGGCTGAAGAAATTTTTACAATAATCTCGAAATTAGCAGATTTAATTTGCTTATTAAACTCAGGGTACAAGGAGTATAATACGCCCTCGGTATCATCGCGATCTTTTTTAAAAACATTTTGCAATGAGCTGAAAACACCAATCCACACATTCCAACGTACATCATGACTTTCAATATTCGGCATGATGCGACGAATTAAAACCTTAAATTGCAATGTGTTATAGAATATGCATTATTTTAATTAGATTATTCAAAAAAGACACACCTTTCCTTTGCGTACATTCATCATGGCAACGATCTTGTCATGTTGCAATCCTGCCACTAATTTCTCAATTAAAGATTCTTTTGTTTCGATTTCGTAGTTAAATTTGCTTTTCATAGATGGATTGTTAGATGAGTCTGCGGCTCGTTCCTCTGGTGTTTTATTTGCATTTTCTAATTGTTCTAGGGCTGCAATGCGTTCGCTTTCCTTTTTCTTCTTCATCAGTATTGTCGCAATCACATTCGGGTTGTTTAGGTCTTCTAACTTCAGCAAAATACGATATAAAGTCTCAATATGCAATAAAATATAACGCGACTTGCGCTGACTATTGGCTGCCGTCATATCGCCAACTGTATTTGTCATCAAAGCCGGAGTTTCCGATTTAATACCAACAACATTGATGCTGGACTGAGTTGTACCAGCGTCTACAGAAGACGCCGATTGGACTAATGTAACGACGGCAGTTACACCAGTTGTGGCCGAAGTGGATGATGTTTCATTACCCATAATTTCAGCATCAATGATTTTACGTGGTGCCGTTACACTGCCATACTGTAACTTTCCAAGCGAATTTTCAAATTTGAGAGGTGTAAAAACATACGTTGGCAACTTCATCTCTTGGTTTTGATTGTGATTTTCAGAATTACGACGTTCGCGATGCTGGCCATTTCGTTGGCCATTCTTATTGCCCAGTTGCACCAGAATAAGTTGTGCGTGTCCCTTGGGTTGAGTTAGCGGATGATTAAGCTGGTTATCCTTGTGTGCCTGGCTGTGACGTACATTTCCACTCAAGGCCACTTTTCGTTCCTTGTAGACAGTGTAGTAATAGTCGTCAATATATGGTGTGTCAGTGTTCAGCTGCGACAATTGAATACCAATCAACCAATGTTTCTCACGAGTGCTCATTAGATTGGCATAATCATCGAATTCTTCGTGCGGCAAATTGCCATTGGCCGTTGCTCCGTCACGTCTCATATTATGATTTTGTTTTTGATTTCCAACGATGCCACTGCCGCCAATTGAAGAATTTGGGCCACCACCAATGCGTTGATTGTGGTTACTGTTGATGTTTATGTGGTTGTGTCCAATTGCATTCTGCTGGTGGTGTTGTTGAGCATGGCGAGCTGCGTTCTGGAGTAATGGGTGATTTTGTTGAATTTCTTGTACTAGTCGCATATTAAACATGTTGAATGATGAATTCGACGTGTTTGGATTTTGATTAAGGAGCATCATCGGATTTGGGAGATGACCGGGTATACGATTCGAAACTGACTGTTGTTGCTGCTGATGCTGTTGTGCCAAAATTGCCGCTGGATGTATGCCACGTGCAGCTGCACGCATTGCATTAAAGTTTGGATGCATTGCGAAATTATTGAGTGCAACTGGTAGATGTGCATTTGGCAGTGGACGTTGATTAGGAAAATTATTTGGCAGTCCACCATGTTGGTTTAGTAGGGGATGTGGTGGCAACGGGGGATGTCCAGATTGTTGAAAAAAGAATCCAGGAGGCAATCGATTTCCTGCAGCACCTAATGGAGGCTGAGAATGCAGTGGTGGAGGCTGCGGAAGATCTTGCTGTTGTTGTTGTTGATGTAGTTGTTGTTGTTGCTGTAGTAAATTTCCTAAAGGATGTTGAGCTAAATTATTCGCAAAATTGTTGGATGGCCTGGGTGACGATTGTTGATTAGGATTAACAAAACCTCGTGGACCCTGCGAACCTGTTTCGAATAGAAAATATACATTTGTTAAAATACTTTTAACAATTTTTACCTTATTGATTTCCAAACTTTTAAATTAATTCTAATTATTTTGCATGAAGTGTGTAATGCAAAGATCTAAAAATATATTCGGTTTCGGTATTCGGTCAAAATTTGATCGAATACCGAATAATGGTTCGGTATTATCCGTTTATTATAAATGAGTATTAATAAAAGTAATAATGAATAGAATATAAAAAAACATAACTTTACAATGTTATTCTTTGAATTATTAATTACTGTAACTTAAGCCAAAAAAATCTCTAATAATAAATAACAAAAGTTCGACAATTTTTTATTACGAAAAAAAAATAACAATACAAAAAACGTTTAATTAATTAAAAAATATATAAGAAACATGTAAAAACTGTTTACTAAAAATTTTTCAGTTTGAGATAAAAAACAAGTTTAATGGAATCCACAATGTAAAGTGAGTGAACCAGGGCAACTAATAGAGAATGTTTCAGGCTCTAAAATAAAAAATAAATATTTTTTAGGAGTGTTGGTTTCTTTTGAATTAGGACAAACACTGATTTGAAAACATCGGATTCGGACGGAGTCTAATATCTAGCATTTGTAATACAGATTGTACGTACGACCTTAACAAATTTTCAATTGAGCAATGTGGTGTTAATTTAAGTTTTTTCAAACTATCGATGCTAATTTTTTAAATAAAATATTAAGCGGAATTAACTATTCATAGCTGTGATTCCTACGTCAGTTGAAAATTCGTTCCGGAATGGCCTAAGTACCACTCGGCCAATCAACTAAGTCTCACTTAACTTTTCATACTTCTTGTTATTGAAACAGCAAGGCTGAAGTGTAAATAATTTATTTGTAATGTTATATCTAAATCTAATTCCATTGGTTACTACGTAGGGGAATTGGATTTACGTTGATTGGACTGATATCGCTGTTGTGTTATGTACCTTCACCGCCAATATGAATAAGTGGACTGCATTATCCTGAATGGAGTTGAGCCAGAATCACTCTTTGTTTGAACTCCAAATATGAACCCAATTTTTAATCGGGTTCAATCTGAATTGTGGAGTACCTAAGTTGTACGTCCCGAATAATTGAAGATTCTTCATATTTGGACAGTATTAATAAGACAGAATTAATTAAACGTTATAAAGATAACAATTATCTTTAGGGACTTTTCTAACTATTTTCTAAGGAACTCATTTGGCCAATTAATTTAAATTTGTACAAATGCTTACTACAAATTATTCGATCTTTATCCTTTTTCATATCACACATAATATTTAATGTAAAATATTGCGAAAATACATGTTTTTTAAACATTTAAATAAATTTTAATGAATACTTTACATTACATTAACTTTGTTGAGCAAATCTAAGAAAAGTTTTACCTTTTTGCGCCAATAATAGCGAATATTGTTGAGATAGCATTTGCTGATGTTGTTGTTGATTATTTCCATGTTGTATATGTTGGAGTTGTTGTTGCTGTTGCAAAGGAGTTGGTGTTTCGGATGAATGTCTTAAAATGTCATGCAAAATTTTTTGCTGCTTCGCAATTATATCAGCTTCATGTTGCTGCTGTTGACTTTGTTGCTGATGCTGAATTTGTGATTGCTTAGACATGGATTGTTGCATTATCATATTACGTTCAATATCTTCCAAAGTGCAAATTTTCGGTTGCTGCTGATGTTGATGTTGCTGTGGCTGAGACAATGGCATTTGGGTAAACTGAGGCAAACCAAACGACGGATTTTGTGATTGTTCTTGTTTTATTTGAAGTTGCCGCTGATTGCTTTGATTTTGACTTTGCTGTTGTTGGTGATGTTGAAACGGCGTGGGAAAGTGCTCACGTAAAAAATCCTCAGGATTAGAGGATAATCGATTTACTGCTGCGCTGTTTGCAGCCCCACCTAAAGTTCTATCCTTCACTCCCAAAGACCAAACACTGGGATCCATTTTGACAGTATCACCCAACAGCCCACTCATGCTTTCATTGTCTCCGTAGTTCAGATCCACATCGTCTAATTTCATACCTGACAAATTTAATTCAAGATCTGAGTCAGCAAAACGTTGAGGTCGACTATTTTTCATTCCGGACAGCGAGCCATAACCACCACTTGCAACATCATGGGCTCGACTGTCCAAAGTATCACCATCTCCCTCTACATCACCCGTCAAACGGACTAGATTTTCATGAACTTCTTCCCAGTCCCCGTTAATTGCCGATCCGAAGGTCTCGTCATTTAAAGCATCATATTCCTCTTCTGATGGTTCTGCAATTTGGCCACTACCATCATCGTCCAACTATTAGTAATTAACAGAAAAAAACAAAAACATAAAATTTTTAGCGATTACAAAACCACTTGCAATGTATTGCCACGGGTGCTCTTTGAGAACCCCGTACAAGTAATATTGTTCGCAAACACAAAAATTGTGACCGCTGCGACCGACCAAATCAACACCATCGCGATTAGATTCCTATCAATTCACTACAGCACAATTACCAAAGATTATTAAATCACGATTTACACTTGACGCGTTTCGCATAAAATAAATATTCCACTTACCGGCACAGATGTATCAAATCCAAAAAATGAGTCTTCCATCGATAAATTTTGTTTATTTTATGTGAAATTGTCATGACTTGTCATGCCATATTGGCCGCCTTTAAGACATTCGCTAAAAACGACATCGGCCGAACGTAGATACGGTGTTGCCACATTTTTTGTTGTTTCTAATAATTGTGAATATTGAATAAATTCTTCTTGTTATTACTTCCAGGTTTATAGTTTTATTAAAAATTAGTTTTAATTGTTCTTTTCTATAAATTAATTATTATTCAAGCCTTTGTTGTATATAATTTTTGTTAGTTGTGTATAATAATTATGAGTAACCCTGTGTGTAAGAAAAATGTTGCCACATATTCATTAATTGACAGGGTATTAAAATTCAAGAATAAATTATGCTTTTCAAAAAACCGTATATTTGTGCCTTTACACATGCAAGTACCTGCATGCAAGTGCTGTGTACGTATTATATACGAAAACTTATTCGAAAGACTCGAATCATTTGCAAGTAGCATTAGCGTTTACACAGGACAGTGAAAGTTCATTTTCAAAGTGTTCCCAAAGCGTAAACTTCAAAAAATTAGTTTAAATTAACAAATGGCGCACAAAGTTTGTATTCGTTTACCAAGAGTTGCCAAGGCCTTCACATGAGTATAATTATAGGGAAATAATTATTACAATTTATTATTATTATTTGAATTATTATTTAATGCTCTAAAATTACATCAATACACTTTTTTTCATATTTGAAAAAAATATATTTTTATTTTTACAAATATACATAAAACAAGTTAAATGTTTATTAATTATTTTACCACAATCCATTAAATTTATTCTGAATTTTTTTTTATTTGGCAACTCTGTTTACCTTTCTGTCACTTTATTGCTGAAAGTGTCAAAAAATCACTGTCCAGCTAAATTCATTCGCAAGTGAGCTGCAAGCGCCTGCATGTGTGATTGTGTTAGTAAAAAAGTGTGAATGTATTGAGTTTTTCGAACTTGCACTTGCATGTGTAAACCCCGGGTTACAGTAATTTTTATTGAAAATATTGATACAATTTTTCCTTCAAATTTCTTCGGTGTTTAGACTGCACAATTTTAGTGCTTAAATCGCTCGTATTTTTTTACACGGTTGGTAGACATTTTCTGCACATCTGGGAGTTTGTTCCACATACGGACAGTACGGCTGAAGAATGAATTTTCCCTGTAGTGTGTAGCACACAATTGTCACAGAATGAATTTATCTGTCAACCGTAATTGTCAGTTTACACGGTTGTCAGATTGTTGTGTGGCCTTGTCAAATTCGTTTTGCAGCTCTGTGTGTGTGTTTAAAATTTTTATTAATGCACACTTTAATTTTCTTCCACTTTTTTCAAAAATTTTATTAATGCACACTTTAATTTAATTCTTTAATATTGTTGTGGCCTCTGTTGGCGCTTTGAGTAAATTGGTATCCACCGGCATCTATATATGCCCTTATTCATAAAACTTACAACAGGTTTATAAAAGATTTATATACAAAATTTGTTTTATAAACCTGTTGTAAGTTTTTATAAATAAGGGGGTAAGACTTTAATGTCACAGTTATGTGAGGTTAAAAATTATTAATTTAAAAAATACATACTTTTTTAAACAATTTACCATAAATCTAAGTACATGTTTCCTGTATTGAGGGCCTACGGCCGGGCGGAAGGATTGCCTTCTCTATGGTACACAGAACACTGGCTTCAAAACATATTTTTGAAAATAGGGTTAATGGATTACGTCATATTATATATATATATATATATCTTTTGAAAGGCCTTTCCGAGCACTATCATATTGACCAGTTTCTTTTTTGTTTTGGTATATATATATATATATATATATATATATATATATACAGTTATATTATGTCTATCAAAACTTAAAAGGGAATAACTCATAAACTATTAAAGAGCGGGCAAAAATGTTTGCATTTTTACGTATAGACGTTAATAAGGATATCATCTGTAAAAAGAATGTTATAATAAATAAAAAAATCTGTTGTCACGATCTTGATTTAAGCCGAAAACAGTCGCATAAAAATGCACTTTTGTTCACATGTATTCACAAAATCGATGCAGCTCTGAAAAAATTTGCTATTAAGTTAGCTTTCCATCCCTGACACAGCTGGTAATATAATTAGCCTGAAAGATACCAGTGCCGATGAAATTTTAAGGCGACAAAGAAAGTCGTTGTCTTAAAATCGACTGTAATAGTGGAAGGCCAATGTAAGAGGCCTGTGGCCGCGGGCGGCAACGGTACTACCAGCGAATAAAAGTTTTGGCATACGAAAAAAATGTTGCTGTTGCGGTTGATTTGCACTGTTTATTTCTTCACATACGCGAATTTTGTTCAACTTTGCCGCTTAAAACGATGTTGCCATACACATGTATATGTGACATATGAGTTTAGTTAAAAATAAAAAAAGGCATTTTTTTAATACTTTTTACACCATGTATACACTAAAAAAACGTTTAAGATATTATTTATGTAAAAAACAAATTAATTCAATTTTTTGACATTTGCCGCTTTAAATATGCCGTGCACATATGCCTACCTACAAAAATAATAAGCGGCAAAATGAACAGTTGATCGCCGCCCACGGCTGCATGCTCCTTACATTGGCCTTCCACTATTCGTCGTCTAAAAAATTAGTAAAATCTTTAAATTTAAATAGTCAAATATCGACAATTTACTTAGAATCACGGACAAGGCGAATTAATAAGGTGTATTCGTATAAAATCAGCTGATTATGAATGTCCTGTTGAATTATGCAAGTTATCTGTCACACTACATTACAAATGACATGCAGTAACTGTAAAGTAACTTGAAAAACAGGATATTCACATAAACTTAATAAATGCCCCTATTGCGGTTCACAACTTTTTTAATAATTTGGTCGTCTTTCATAAATCGGTATTGCCATTCACAACTTATATGTAGTAGAGTTAAAGTCGGGAAAAAAGAGAGTTCCCCTCTCACCGACAAATTTTTCGCAGCGACGGCATTTAAAATTCATCGGCGAATAGTCTCAGGCTTTAAGCTATTGGACTCAGGTGTCTGCTACTGACAACTAAACAAGTGTTTTTATTTTTGTGTGCTGAAGAGCAAGGCACACGGTGAGGTTTCGCAGTATATTAAAAGTATATACTTTATTAAAACATTTATTTGTTTATTGTAATATAAAACTAGATGTAGTGAAATCTGAAAAATAAATCAATTTAATCAAAATAGAAAATATCAGCATATAAACGCGATTTGTCTTTCGTGTAGTAACTTACAAACAAACCCCTTTATTAATTAAATAAAGTGCGATATATTTTATTGAATGTTGTCAATATTTTTACGTGGGAATTTAATTATTACATTTGTATTAATCATCATACAGTAGATATATTGGAGATTTGTTGTGTCTTTATATACTAGTGAGGATTACATACAGGCCATGAAAATGAACAACACGGCAGTGGATGAAGAAAAGTCAACATACTTGGGATTTGATTTAAGTACCCAAAAGGTAAGTTGTTTGAAGAAAGTGTTGTACGTACATACTTAATTTTTTTATTCAAATACATATTTATGTATATTTATAAATTCACAAACATGAATTAATGAATGGCATCATCTATTTTTTGCCATATTTGTTGTACAGGTATATTTAGTACGTTGGTTGGTTAGTTTAGGGTGTAATTTGTGTACCAAGTATTTATATTCGTGTATTGTATTATAAAAATTTGTTACTGGAAGCCATAGATATAAAAACATCTTTTCTTTTTATAAATTTGACTTTTCATTATGTTCCAGCTTTATTTAAAATTAACAAACAATAGCAGCAAATACAAAAATATGATTAATGCAAACTTAATGTGATGAGAAAATATACACATTTATACATACATATGTATGTAGATATTTTTTAACAGTGAATCTAGGTATGTCTATAAAATACTTTTTTGAAGTTGAAATGCTTTGAAAAAAACATGGTGCCTTGCTATACCCTACACCACAATAGTATTGAGGGTATATTGGATTTGTGCTGATGTTTGTAACGCCCATAAATATTGGTCCAACACCCACCCTAAAGTATACCGATCGACTCAGAATCACTCCCTGAGTCGATGTCCGTCCGTCCATCTGGCTGGCTGTCCATGTAAAGCTTGTGCGCAGAGTACATATACATACATACATATACATATCAATAAAATTTGATACGTAATATTTTTTTGGCTCTAGGACGGATGGGATTGAAACCGATGGGAAACCGAAAATCACTTTAAGGACCATAAATCTCTTAAAAATGTTGTTATCCTAATAAAATTTAACAAAAATGAGTTTCGTATGTACAGAAATGATGACATATATGAATGCATATATGATTTGTAAACAAGGTGAGTGGCTATAATAGTCCATAGTCAGAATATCTAACAGAGTGCGTTGGAGCGAGTAGGCATCTTAACAGAAATACTGACTTCTCTGAGGGATGAGTCCAGTTTCATCCTTCACGTTGCCTCTATTCCCGGAAACCTGGACTCATCCCCAGAGAAGTTTAAATTTTTAAATTTTGAAAAACCACTTATTTAAATCTCTTTATTTGGCATTTTGTAAAGTTTTAACATTTTAGGAAAAAGCGGGACATCATATGCTACCGTTCCATTTATCCTGGTTGATTTTTTTTTCAAAAATACTTTTTATTAGCATATTTTAAAATTATAAAAAAGGCCTCAGCGCCATAACGGCATTCTTGAGGCTATATGGCAACAATTATTTACTAGATATATGTTTAGTTACATTTATAGAAATTCAAAAAAAAGAAAAAAAAACAAGTAAGAGTGCTATATTCGGCAGTGCCGAATCTTAAATACCCTTCACCTAAGCGTAGTAAGAAATACAGAAACTACACTAGACTAGAATATCCTAATTCTGTGTTTTCTATTCAGTTTTAGTGCAAATTTTATTAGTATATATCAATTGTTTGAAAGACAATTTTACGACCAACATAATTTATGTTAAATATTTTGAAATTTTGTCTAATTTTCACCATTTTTAATTGATTTAATTACCAATTCTTACCATAATTTACAGAGTTTGTCTGATGTTCATAATAATCTTGAGTGTAACTTAACAAACAGAGTATAAAAAAGGGGTACAATTCGGTTTTAGTGATTTTGCTCAAAAAAAAAAAAAAAAAAACCAAATCAAATAGGGCTTTTGGAGGAGATACCAGCAAAAAAAATTTGTTGGCGGTTACGCCTATTTTCGAGGGGGCGGGCCCTTAAAGTTGAAAATATATAGGCCTATATCTCGGGAACTACTGGGTGTCTGATAATTTGTAATAAATTAAATAAAAGGTATTAAAAATACCTTTCCAACGATATATATCATAATTATAAGATATGGACCAAATATGGGTTAAATCCGAAAAGAATATTTTTTGACCCCAATTTATTTGTTTTTTGGAAATGGTTCTATATGGCAGGTATGACAAATTATTATGGGCCGATCTTCTTAAATTTTGGAACAGTTATTTTCATGCATATGAGGATATTTCACGTAGAATTTCAACATAATAACGGTATATTTAAGATATATATTAGTATTAACGTGGATTTCGGTAGTGGACCTTATGTGGGGGATATAGTCAAATATGGACCGATATTCTCAAAATCCAGCAGTTTGATTTAGGCATGTATGTAAATGATCCGTGTAAAATGTTGGATTGGATTTATGAGTATTAAAGTGATTTTCGGAAGAGGGCTTAATATGGGGCATACGGTTAAAAATAGACCGAAATTAACAAAATTGTGTGGAATGATTTTTGTATATATGTAAATGATCTGTACAAAGTTTTGAGTCGGTAACGATATTTATACAATATATATAAGGAAAAATGTCTTTTTCAGATGTGGTCCTTGTATGGGAGCTATGACCAGTTGTGGGCCGACCACCCTAAAATTTAGTACAACAATTTATTTGCCTATAAAGAGTATTTATGTCAAATTTTAGCCGTTTAACATTATTTATATCTGTTTTATGTGTATTTAAGTGAATTTTGGAACTGGACTTTATATGGGGTCTATGGTCAAATATGAACCGAACTAAAAAAATTTCGTTTTGCGATTTCTTTTTGCACAGAACTTAGTTTTGCTGAATTTTGTCTTGATATTCCAATTTTATAGGCATTTATGTATAATTGAGCAATATTTCGGGAAGATTTTTGTATGGGGGCTATGACCATTTCTGGGCCGACCACCATAAAATTTGGTACAATAATTTATTTGCCTATAAAGAGTATTTATGTCAAATTTTAGCCGTTTAACATTATTTATATCTGTTTTATATGTATTTAAGTGAATTTTGGAAGTGGACTTTATATGGGGTCTATGGTCAAATATGGACCGAACTTTCGGTTTGTGATTTCTTTTTGTATAAAACTTATTTTTGCTGAATTTTGTCTTGATATTCCAATTTTATAGGCATTTATTTATCATTAAGCCATATTTCGGGAATATATATATTTATATGGGGGCTATGAGAAATCATGGACCAATTCTTACTATTTTCCGCACACTTTTTTCTTTTATAGTACAAACAACGTATACAAAATTTCATGGTATTATCTGCAATATATTTCAAAATATTGCAATAAAATGGACGAAAAATATCAAATTTTTATAGAGGTGGTCTCACATATTGGTTCATAACTCTGGTTGACCTAAACCGATTTTGCTGATTTTAAATAGCAAACTTCTCGAAAGCACTTCTGACAGAATTATTGAAGGTTTGGATCCCGAACATATCTTGGGACTTCAAAAAACTGATTTCAACATCCAGACAGACAGACAGACGGACATAGCTTAATCGACTTCGCTATCTATAAGGATCCAGAATATATATACTTATAGGGTCGGAAAATTATATTGTGGAAATTTCACACGGAATGACAAACTTATATATACCCTTCTCATGAAGGTGAAGGGTATAATAATACTAGTAATAATAATAATAATAATAAGAAATTAACAATTACATTTTAGGTAGGTTTTGAAGCAAATATTCTTTTAATCTTCTTTTAAATACAGAAATAGATTCCGAATTTTTAACAGATATTGGCAAGTTATTATATTGTAAACTACCGTTGTATCCAATCCTTTGTTTAGTAGATTCTAGGCGGCATCTGACTGTTTGTAAATTAGATATTTGCCTTGTATTTACTTTATTTTGATTAAACTGTATGGTGTCCAATATTGTGCAAAACCTTATATACATAAACAAGCAGTTGTATTTTGTGTAAACCGTAAACAGGCAAAACAGTACGTGCTATATCTTTATATAATGATGAAGTAGAGAATAAATTAGCCAGTTTATAAATATTTTTCAGTGCTTTGTTTTGCAAAACCTGCAACGATTTTAAATCAGCATTTCTCTTGTGTCCATAAATAAGTAACAAATAATTTATATTGCTCTGTATTAACGATTCAAATATCATGAGTTTTGATCTCACATCGAGTTTGTGTCTAAGTTTGTACAAGATTCCAACTACTGGAGCTATTTTAGATTTAACATTATGGCCAAATAATCATTTTTAATGCGTATACCAATTCCTGATGTGTCTAACAGTGCAATGTTAACACTATAACAGAAGTCTGTTAACTTTAAAGAATTGTGTCTAGGGTTATAAATTTAAAAATTTAACTTCACACACATTCCTAATTCTGTGTTTTCTATTCAGACTTATTGCAATTTTTATTATTATTTTATATATTGTTTGAAAGACAATATTACGACCAACATAATTTATGTTAAATATTTTGAAATTTTATCTAATAGTTAAAAGTATGTATTTATTGTTGACCTTTTTTGTTGTTGTTATTTATAATTGATTCGGCTTGAGGTCATTAAAATATTAAAAAAAATTATCTAATTTTGACCATTGATGTAATTACCGATTCTTACTGTAATTTACAGAGTTTGTCTGATTTTAATAATAATCTTGAGTGTAATTTAACAATTTATAAAGTTTTTACTTTATTCACCACATTTTCTTTATTCACCACAAGTTAAGAAACAGAGTATAAAAAAGGATAAGGTATAAGGTGAGGCTTTTTGTTTGAATTTGATCTCAATAATATTATTTACAAAAGACTTATGGTTGGCATAGTAGAAGTGGACCAGTTATGGACTGACAGCTTCAAAATCCAGTATCCCCTAATGTGGTTTCTACGTATTTGAGGCTTATTTTGGTTGAATTCCATCTCAATAACGTTATTTACAAGAGTTGTATAGTTGTTTAGTATGCTCGGGAGCTATTGTCAGCTACAAAATCCATAATTGCAGTATAACCGATATTAGTATGATTTCTGGATTAGAATTACTGATCTACATATATAAAAGTTGGTTCGATATCGATATTTTTTAGAAACTAGCTAAAACCCGGTGTGCTTCGCTACCCGTATTTTTTAAAATTAACTTTGTATGGGAGGTACCACGCCCACTTAAAATTTCCAAAAAAAAAGTAGCCTATAGCTCCTTCCAGACATACAGAAATATACTGTGAAAATTTCAAGCAAATCGGTGATTTTTAAAATTAACTTTGTATGGGAGGTACCACGCCCACTTAAAATTTCCAAAAAAAAAGTAGCCTATAGCTCCTTCCAGACATACAGAAATATACTGTGAAAATTTCAAGCAAATCGGTGATTTTTAAAATTAACTTTGTATGGGAGGTACCACGCCCACTTAAAATTTCCAAAAAAAAAGTAGCCTATAGCTCCTTGCAGACATACAGAAATATACTGTGAAAATTTCAAGCAAATCGGTGATTTTTAAAATTAACTTTGTATGGGAGGTACCACGCCCACTTAAAATTTCCAAAAAAAAAGTAGCCTATAGCTCCTTCCAGACATACAGAAATATACTGTGAAAATTTCAAGCAAATCGGTTCAGCCGTTTAGCCGTCTATAGACTTCAAACTAATAATAATAAACATAACGACACACATTCACTTTTATATATATAGATTTGTATGGCTTTATTTGTTTTTCAGAAATGGTTCTTATATGGCAGCTATGACAAATTATGGGCCGATCTTCCTAAATTTTGGAACAGTGATTTTTATGCATATGAGGATATTTCACGTCGAATTTCAGCATTATAACGCTGTATTTAAGATACATATTAGTATTAACGTGGATTTCGGAAGTGGGCCCTTATATGGGGGATATATGTACTAAAATATGAACCGTTATTCTCAAAATCCAGCAGTTTGATTTAGGCATGTATGTAAATGATCCGTGTAAAATTTTGGATTGGTACCCTTATTTATAAGCGATTTATGATTATTAAAGTGATTTTCGAAAGAGGGCTTTTTATGGGGGATACAGTCAAATATAGACCGAAATTAACACAATTCTGCAGAATGATTTTTGTGAATGTATATGTAAATTATATGTACAAAGTTTTGAGTCGGTACCGCTATTTATAACATATATGTATGTATATGGTAAATTTCACGTCTAGTGACCCAATGTTAAAAATCGATTTGGATGAAATTTGCACCAAGGTTAGTACTATTGGATAGTAGGCTAGACACAAATTTTCAGCTCTATCAGTCCAGAAGTGCCGGAGTTAGAGGGGGTCAAAGTTGGAAATTGTGGTAAATTTTGGTCATACAGGGTTTTTTAAAATGAGTGTAACTTTTCACCTATTGGTCCTAGCACAAATTGTCTAAAGGACTTAGATAGCTATTTCTTCAATCATTTCAAAAATATTTTTTTTTTAATTTTAAAATTTTTTTTTTCAAATTATTTTTTTTTAAATTTTTTTTTTTTAAATTTTTTTTCAATTTGGGCCTTTTTTTCTCAAAAGAAAGCTTATACAATTTACTTTAAGGCCTTTATAATCGCTTAATGGGATGCGAGTAGGATATCTATCAAAAAAAATTATTTTTTAAGAATGCTCTGGTATTACCCAATAGACCAAAACCCTTTAGAAAAATATTATAATAAAGCTTGCGAGCATAAGCCTTAGGCTTTAAAAAGACTTGAGAAACTATTCTTATGTTCTCAATTTTAGAAAAAGCTTCTCCAAATATTATTTTATTAAACTAAATAAAGATAAGCTTATACATACAATTGCATAATAAGCTTATTCCAATAATTGTAGAATTAGCTTATGCCTACAATTGTAGAATAAGCTTATTTCAACAATTATGATATGAAAACAACATTAAAAAGCTTCCGCCAAAATTTTTTTTACAAATCTCGGAGCTTTGGCTACCGACGACAAGTCTTTCTCCTTAAAAAAGCCTTTAATGGCATTCATAGTTAAAAAAAGGAAAAAGTTAAAATTTTTCCAAAAAAAATCAAAACTTTTCGGATAAACAGAACATTTTTACAAATATAATTTTTTATTTTCAATCAAAATTAACAATGACAAAATATGACAAGCATGTTTAATATATATTTATTGTATACTATTTATTATATACTATGTTTAAAAACATATTGTGAAGGATAATAGTTTCTCAAACATGATTAAAAAAAAACTTTAGTATTTAAAAAAAAGCTTCTTCTTCCCAACAGACCAAAAAATAAGTAAAGTATAATAGTACTTTAGAAGAAGCTTTTTTTAAGCCTTAAAGTGTAATAAACCTGGGCATATAAAGAAAAATTGTTTTATAACAGGGCGATATTAAGAAGAAGGAGCAAACAAACATTCAACAAAAGAATTGTGCTGTAGCAAAAACTGACGATGAACAAGTTTTGATGAATGAAAAATATTTTTTTGATGCAGAAGTAAATGGAAACCTTGTAAATTCTTACGTTGATTTTGGTAGCCAGTTCGTAATGATAAAGAAGTCTATGGCTAACGAGTTTGGCTTCAAACTTAATATGGCTCCTCCTAATAGTTCGGTTGTAAGAGGTATAGGTGGCGGCTTGCCACATACATTGGGCGAGTTTAAAGCTACTTTAAAAGTAGATCAAGCTACCGCTGATGTTGTGGTATACGTTGTGGATGATAGTATCATTGATATACCTTTGCTTATAGGTCAGCCGTTTACGGAACAGCCCCACATAGTTTATTATAAAAAGGGAGGCCATTTGAGAATCTTTGAACAAAATTCATTTGCCCGAAAATAGTTTGGATTGTGTAGAAATACCAAATCTTCCAAAATTAAAAACAAGTTTGTGGGCTAAAGAGGCTACGGTTTTACCACCAAATCATGTCGGTTTTGTTGCTGTTACAACTGGTAAAGTTGTAGATGAAGTCCATGATATATTTATCGACTCCGCCACTAATCGAAATGGATGTATCATTCCCGCTTGTGTTATTAATAGCGATGCTGATGGTTTAGCTGTACCTATTTTAAATTGTACGATAATATAGTTTTTAATGAAGGCGAGCGCGTAACAGAAGCAGCATTGTGTATTTTTGACGAGTCTACAACTAAATGCAAAAAATCTACTGATATCGAAGAAACATTTTCGGATGCAATTGATATTAATCCTGAAATATCGGATGATTATAAAACAAAATTGCTGGATTTGTTACAACAATATAGAGATTGTTTTGCGCTAAATATTAATGAACTTGGATGTGGTGTAAACACAGAATTTTCAGTCGAATTAACACATAAAACTCCCATTACGTACAAGCCTTACGTGAAGAAATTAAACTATTGAAGGATGCAGGTATTATCATTGATTCCGAATCTGATTACGCTAGCCATATTTTGATCGCACGCAAAAAGAATGGAGACAAAAGAATATGTATCGATTACAGAGGCTTAAATCGAGTTACGAAGAAAATTAAACACCCGTTACCAATTATTGAATACCAAATTAACCGTCTACATGGAATGAAGTATTTTAATGTGCTTGATATGCGTAACGGCTATTACCAGGTGAAAGTAGCTGAAGATTCTCGTCATGTAACAGCATTTGTGACGCCAGATGGGCACTATGAATTTTTACGGATGCCGTTTGGTGTAGCTAATGGTCCTCCCGTCTTTCAGAAGCTTATAAATTCTGCGTAAGGTCCGTTGCGTTTTACAATAGCCTGGGCTATTTTGATGATATATTAATTCCTGCATCAAACGTTGATGAATGCATATAAAATTTGATAACTGTTTTAGAACTTTAAGAAGAGCAGATTTAAAGTTAAATATTCGAAATTGAATGTTTTTGATGACCACAATTGAATATTTGGGATATGAGAGTGATGGTGCAATTTCCCCAAGCCAACTAAAAACAAATGCCGTTGTAAATTTTAAACGTCCAACTAATGCACATGAAGTTCGCCAATTTATTAGGCTGACTAGCTCTTTTCGTAAATTTATTGAAAATTATGCAATTCTTCTATGAAAGGCCACTTACGCATTTGACAAAAAAAGAAGTAGTTTGGAAATGGACCGATACTGAAAAGAATGCCTATAATAAATTGAAGAGAAAATTGTCCGAAAAGCCCGTGTTGTCAATATACTGTAAGGATGATGAAACAGAGGTCCACACGGATGCTTGTAAAGATGGATTGGCAGGAGTTCTTTTACAGAAAAAGATTGATAGGAAAATCCATCCGATAGCATACGCCAGTCGTCAAACCACAAAAGAAGAATCCCGTTATCACTCTACTGAGTTAGAAGCATTAGCAGTTGTTTGGATACTTGAACGTTTTCGTGTCTACTTAATCGGAATTCCGTTTATTATTAAAACTAATTGTAATGCCGTGAGAAGCTCAATTTTAAAAAAAGATATCTTACCCCGAATTGGTAGGTGGTGCCTGAAGCTATCAGAATATAATTTTGAAATACAACATACCCCTGGTGCTGAAAATAAGCATGCCGATGCATTGAGTCGTAACTCAACAGATTCACCAGAAAATACTAACCCTGTTGCAGATATTTGTGTTCTTCATTCCAGTCTAGACACATCAGATTGGGTGAAAATATTACAAGAGATTGACCCGAAAATTACGTATATAAAGGAAGTTTTACAGAATAAATTTGAGCTATCTAACGATGATAAGAGAATCCAAAACGAGTTTGCAGTTGGTAATGGTCACGTATACAAATTGGAAGACAATAAGAACCTTTTATATATTTCAAATGGAGCTTGATACAAAATTGTACAGTCTTGTCACGTTGACATGGGTCACATTGGAGTCGACAAAGTTGTTTGTAAGATAAAAGAGAAATATTGGTTTCCAAGGCTTAGAAACTACGTTAAACGATTTATAGGAGCATGTTTCGAATGTCTTTACCATAAGCAACCCGCTGGGAAGAAACAAGGCTTTTTACACCCAATTGATAAGATTGGAATACCATTTCATACACTTCATGTTGACCACCTAGACCCATTCGTTAGAGGTAAATATGGAAATATGAACATTTTAGTTATTATTGACGGCTTTACCAAATTTTGTGTTCTTAAACCCGTACGTAATGTCAAGAGTGAAACGACAGTTCGTGCACTTATTTAAGTCATATCCGTATTTGGAACTCCTACCCGAATAATCTCAGATAGAGGTACCGCATTTACCGGTAGCTCGTTCCGTAAATTTTGCAGCGATAAAGATATAGTTCACGTCTTAAATGCAATCGCAACGCCAAGAGCCAATGGTCAGTGTGAAAGGCTAAATCGTACCATAACCCCCATGCTAGCAACTTTATGTACTAAACCAAATGGTAGTGACTGGGATCAATACATCGGTCTTGTTCAATGGAGTGTGAACAATAGCAACCACCATGTCTTGAAAACAACCCCATTTAAATTACTGTTTAGTTATGAGCCAAAAAGACTAAAACCCAATAAATTAGATGATGCCATTGAAAATAATTATGAGGATGATGTCGCTGCTTCGCGCCAGAAAGCAATTGATCGTATAAGAACAAACCAAGAGCAACAAAGACAGCAGTTTAACAAAAAAAGATGTGCTGCCCAAACTTATATCCCAGGCGACTCTGTGATGGTGCGCCGCGATCCTGCTAGTACTGGAGAATCCTTAAAGATAATGCCATTGTTGTAACTGATGTGTTACCTAACGACCGGTATCGTATTGCCGATTTCCCAGATGTATAACGTACTCAAATATTCTATGAAGGTGTAGTACCTGCCGAAGATATGAAACGAGTTTCAACCCCACCAGATGATATAACCAGTGACTCATCTATTGAATCCGACAATCCTCAACCCAAGAAGTCAACTCGAACAAGGACTACCCCATGTTACCTTAAGTACTATGTATTGTAGCCAATCGAGGTCGATCTTCAGATTAGGATGGCCGAATGTTAACTATATGCTATTTCTTTAAGTGTATTGTTACTGTAATGTGGCAACACTAATATTAATATTCGTTAAGAATGTTCTGGTATTATTAACTTTTATATAAACGCATACATATTTACTTTAGAATATATATTATACATTTTTTACATAAATGAAAGAGCGGTACTTTTTTAGCAACTGCACTTGATGAATTCCAAACTTCAAAGAATAAAGAAGTAAATCTTAAAAATTACGAGTGGTCTTTAATTAAATAATACAGCAATTCCTAAAATTTAACAGCATATTAAGCGATGAACTGCTGAATTCAGAAATCAAAGATGATTTACCCAAGACTTTTATTTTCTTTTTTTAAATCCAAAATTGAAGAGTTAATTTGATAATGAAACAGAAATGTAGATTGCGAAACGAATGAAATAATGAATACACTTGAAACATGTAAAAGCCCCCCACAACACCTTATAAAGTCTGTAATAATATGGAATAAAATATGGAATAAGAAATATGTACATATGTATAATTATTTATTTCGGAGGCTGAGAAATGCAATAACATAGGTAATAATTTGCTTAAAATTTTGCCCACAAGCGTTATTTGTGAACGATGTTTTTTTGTCAGCGTCATATATTGGTAACAAAAATAAATCAAGATTCCCTTTACTTTAGATGCTTTAATATTTTTATATTATATTGCTTTTAAATTAATAGAGAAATTAAAGGCGAAATGACATATGTATTTGCTTTATAAACTTTGAGTTAATTTTAAAATTATAGCTATGAGGACAGAAAATGTTTATTTTCAAACATATTTATAGTTAATATAAGTTACTTTTTTAATAAATCAAATAAACCTATTTGTTTTAATAAGAAACGTAAATCCCGAAATCCAGACCTTGCAAAGTGGCGCGGGTATACTTCGCAAAGAAGTGCGTGCACCATCCCGGACGGATGTAGAAGGGGAAAAAATATTATTTTCGGACAAAACAAACATTCAGGCATGTGATGGAAATCGAAAACGAATGAGTTTTGGAGATACATTTTAATGCATTTATAATCTAATTTTGAAAATTTTTGTTTTAAGATTCTTTTTAGTAGCCCAATATCTTTATATTTTATGTGATAAAAGTTTTTCAATATAGAAATATTACGAAAAAATTGACTTCTCAAACTCATTCGTTTTCGTTTTCCATCACATGCCTGATTATTAAGGTCAAAATTGAAAGAATTGCATCCACTTCACTTGCTTAATGCTCAGATGTTAGTATCGAGTCCTCAATTAGATGTACGTAGCTATATGACATGCATATATAGGTATAAGTATATGCAGTGGTGATATTCGAAACAATTAACAACCGGTTCGCTTGAAAAAATTATATTTTTGCCAAATTTTGATAAAAATAGCGAAAATTTTAAACTCGCATCCCAGTAACAGACCACAAGCCTCTTGAAGGAAGTGATATAAACTTTCGTTTAATAAAAAAAGTTACGTTTTTAACAAAAAATAGTTTTGATTTTGCAAAATAAAAGTCAAAAAAATTGTTTTATTTTTTTCTCAAAAGATTGAAGAAAACGCTATCGAAAACATCATCATCCAAGAATCCAATGTATGACCAAAATAAAATAATTTGTTTGTACATTTGGACAATGAACAACTGAACAATATTGTGTTTGTTGCCGAGACTATATCACCTTGATAAATACGCATTATATAAAACCGTTAAAGCAAAAAACATAATCATCCCTATCGTGAATAAAAATTTCACATGAAGTTTGTTCCCTTTTCACATTTTTCCTATTAAAATTCAATGTTAAAAAATAAAAGGGAACAAATTTCATGTGGAATTTTTTTCACGATAAGGGTGAATATGCAACAAACGGTACGGAAAATTTTTAAAATTTTAACAACCGGTTCGAGGGAACCGGTCCGAACCGGCTGAATATCATCACTCAGTATATTTATATATTTAAAATCGTTTGAAGGTCAGATGATGCTGGGTTAATATTATTATTTGCCACAAATAACAACTAGTAATAAAAATTTAACCAACCTCATTAGTAAATATAAAAGTGTTGATAAGAGAAACTGAAATTATAACTTTTAATTATCAGCTTTGTCATTTTATTCACTTTTAACTGTAAATACGAGTATGTTGTTGAATTTAGTTGTTTAGTTTTATAAATTTATCTACAGGGTTTTACAAAATTTTGTGAATTTTTACAAACAATGAAAATAAATAGAATTAGCCTCAGTATTTCATATTTTAAATGTTGTTATTTTTATTTTTACACAATACATAATTTTACTTTATTTTATTTATCTTTTACTATTTTAGCCTTTCGGAAAGAATTACAAAACCGATTAGTATTGATGGGTTTTAATGATTTTTTGTATGAACAATAATTTTTAAACAAATATACATAAATATTAATTAAGACAATTTTATGTAGTTTCTTTATGATTATTACAAAAAGTAATATATGTATGTAATAAACAAATTAGTTGTACTGATTGGTAGTGGATTTTATATGTACATTGATTACAACCAATTTTTTTACTTCATTTCATTGGCATTAGTTTCGTTCGAAATTAATGTTTTGAACTATTTTAAAAGATTTTATAAAAGATTAAATAATTTGTATTTTTAATATTTTATACTAGGTATGTAGTATATTAAAATTTATAAACTTATGTGATACACTGTACGAGTATGTATGAATGTGCTTGGCAAATTGCTCTATAAACAAACAAATAAATTAATTCAGAACAAAATAGAATTCGTATTAAGTCAAAATCAAATTAAATATATAGGTACTGTACTTACATATATAAAAATACCTTAAAAGAACGCCCCAATGATGTAACAGTAGATTAATTTGTATAATCAAGGAGTGGTTTATTTATGGGGGTGTTTTGTGTCGTTTACATAAGAGAGGCATAGGATATTTAATTAAATTATATATGTACATAGATTAAGAATAATTAAAAAAAAACAAAATTTATTAAATATACAAACCACATACATACATAAATATATACTAGGCTGTTGTTTTACATTATTGTTGCAGAAGTTCTGATAGTGTAGTGCTTGGTTTAGTACTGCAACGATGAAAATGTTTATCAAATCGGCTTTGAAGACTTACAAGGAGAAATATTTTGAGTTTTAACAAAATTGTAGTTTATACACAGTTATGTATATTAAAAAAAAAAAAAAACTGTAAAGTCTAAAATCGGTTGAAATTTGATTAAGTTACTAGTTTTCATAAAATTATGTTTCGTTTATAACTTTGTTGAAACTCCAATCACAATTTTTTATATTTTTTGTATTTATTATGCAATTCATGCATGAAAATTACTTTTTTGTAAAAATTCCTAATTTCAAAATTTTCGATTCTTGTAAAGATATACATATAATTTCTATGAATTGAGTATTAATATTTTGAATTCGTTTTCTCAAAATTGAGCAATAATATCGTTCTCAAATATTTAAAGTTCAAACCGCAACTTTTTAAAATCTGTTTAAACAAATACAAGTTGGAATTTTGAAAATGCTATAAAAAAGTATATTTTAGGTCGCAGAAAGAATGGGTCAGTTTTTATGATTCTATCCTCTCAAACCAAGTAATGTTTTTCATAACACATACATATATAATTTTGATTCTATTAAAAATGTTTTATTTATTTTATTAATTTCAGCTAAAAGCAGTCCAGTTAAATAATGAACTAAAAGTTATAGCTACTGCCGAAGTACAATTCGATACAGATCTACCGGAATTTCGTACAACGGGAGGTGTTAATGCCGGACCCAAAAGGAATGAGTAAGATATGAATAAAACACAGTTAATTGATGGAATTTATTTGTAAATGAGATTTCTTTAGATATTTTGTTCAACCGGTTATGTGGGTAAAAGCGTTGGACATTGTTATGGATCGTTTGGTTATGGAAGGCGCAGATTTAAGTACAGTAGTATCTCTTGGAGGCTCTGCACAACAGCATGGCTCGTTGTACTGGTCACGTCATGGTGTACAGACATTACAAAATCTTGATTCTGATAAATTTCTGCATTTACAAGTGGATGATTCAGCATTTGTGCTGACTCGTACGCCGATATGGATGGATGGATCGGCGGAGAATCAGTGCCTTGAAATGGAAATGGCCATAGGCGGACGTACAGAAATGGTTAGTATAACGGGCAGTAAATGCTATCCACGATTTACCGGACCTCAGATACGAAAAGTTTATCAACAACGGACACATGCGTACGAGGACTCGAAACGTATTTCGCTGGTAAGCAGTTTTTTGGCCTCCATATTTCTGGGTGACGTGGCTCCTATTGATTATGCAGACGCATCGGGAATGAATTTATTCGATATTACTACGAAAACATGGTCAAAAGCCTGCCTTAATGCGTGTGCCCCCGATTTGGAGGAACGTTTAGGCACGCCAGTGAAAACAAGTTCTATTATAGGCAATATATGCGATTTTTTTGTTCAACGTTTCGGCATGCCGGAAAAGTGTAAGGTGGCCGCATTTACAGGCGACAATCCATCTGCTTTGTCTGGTATGTTGGTGGAAAAGAATTGTCTAGTTATGTCGTTGGGCACCAGCGACACTTTGATGATGAACTTGGAAAAACCTCCTATATTAGAAGAGGGTCATGTTTTGTGCCATCCCACCGATGAAGATCAATTCATGGGTCTCTTATGGTATGATGATCTAAAGCAATCCCATTATAAGAAATTATATTTTATTCCATCATTGCTGGTATTTCTTTAGCTTTCGTAATGGTTCCTTAGTAAGAGACGATGTTAAACGTTCAGATGCTCAAAATAGTTGGCAAATATTTAGTCAACTGCTGGATGAAACACCGCGCGGCAATTACGGCAATATGGCAATACATTTTCATACAATGGAAATAATACCTTCTGCCAAAGGTACATTACGTTGGAATAAGAGTCACACACCTGCATCATCAGATGCTGCGAAAGGAATTAGCAAGTAGGTACACTTTAATATAAAAAGTACCCTTAAAGACATTGGGATTTGTTTAAAGATTTACATCGCCTGAAGCTGAAATACGAGCCCTGATCGAAGGCCAAATGTTACATCGCAGAGCTGTTGCCGCAGACATGGGCTTTCATTTCGGGAAAGATACCAAAATCATTGCCACTGGTGGAGCATCTGTTAATAAATCGATATTGCAAGTAATTGCTGATGTTTTTAATGCTCCAGTTTGTATACAGGTTTGTTTAACAAACTCTTCACACAATCACGAAAAGACGGTCGTTCAATGATATCTCTTACTCTCTCAATAATTACAGAAGGCGAGCGAAGCTGCATTACAGGGTGCAGCGTATCGGGCAAAGTATGCAAAATATTTAGATGACTTGAATCAGACTATCTGCAATACGACTAAACCAAATGATGATGCGGGAGATGAAGAGGAAACAATAGAGAATAAGAAGAATGTTGACATTTTAAGTTATTATGATTTTATAATAACCTATCTTCCGAATCACTTAGAACTTGTATGTGAACCAAGTAAGGACAGCGACGAAATATATACTCCCATGTTGGACCGTTACCGCCAAATGGCCAATATACTACAATTAGCCAAATGATATTAATACTGAATTTATACCATTTACAACATTCACGATAAATAAATTAAAAGAGACTTGATTTGAATGAAAAAACACACATTCCTTAAAATTTCTGCGTCTTTTTAATTTTTTTTTTTGTTAATTTGCTTTACGCATACTTATAATGATAATTATAATACGTTTGTTAATTTTTGATTTTATTGATAAAAGTGCAATTGAATGTTTTTAAAATAAATCTATAAAAGAAACAGTTTTTTTATTGTTTTATTTTAGCATTCAGTTAGGTGTTAATATTCTTGTTTTTGTTCACAATTGTGAAATGACATTTATTTCTTACGTCCACCACGTTCTTTGATTTGCAAATGGACAGTAGCACCACTTAGCAAGTTATAAAAAGCCATTGTATTGCTGTCCTTGAAGAACATGCCCTAAAATAAGATAAATTTTAAAAATTAATGAAGTTGTCAGACAAAATATTAAAATATGTTTAAAAAGTTAAAGATAACGTGCTACTAAGCAGTTCTATATTCCAAACTTTTCCAGTACTTTGGGTGGAATTTTAACATGAGCTTTGTCTTGTAACAAAAAGAAAATACATGTAAAATTTTCATTCAGGATATAGAAATATTATTTTTCGTATTATAAACGATTTTATTTTTAATTACGAAATAAGTAATTGCAAAAGTTAGAGTATTATTTGCATTGTAATGTTTTTTATTTCCAACTATTTGTTTCGATTTTGTGATAATAGTACTTTTTTAATTAGTTCGATTTAATAAATAAAAATTTTATTAAAAAAAGAAACGTCGAAGAAATCAGAATTTAATTTAAAAATTTTAATTTTATGTACAAAAGATACGAAAGGTTTTAATTCAGAAATCATGTCAGCGACAATGTATTTAACAAATAAATTCCAACATTTTAATTTTATAAAATCGAGTCACCCCTGATACATAGTAAATATTTCAAGAATCTAATTTAAATTTTGTTTAAATATTTTTCAATTAAACCCGCATTCTTCAATCATTTAAAAGAAAGTGTCATCTTAAAACAAAGTTTTTTATTTTTATTGAAATTTTTAAGTTTGTCTAAATTGTATTTTTTTATACATACATACATATGTACATGGATCAAGAAAGAAAATACCTTCAAACACCATTATACCTATTAGCCGATATTCATAATTGATTTTTAAATTCATCTCATCTTTAACCTGTTACAGTTTCTCTAATGATGAAACACAAAGTAAGCTTTGGGTAACGTGTTTATTATATTAACTTTATTATATGTACCATACTTAAGAATATCAAACCTGTTATCAAAGAAGACGTACTACTAATGCTTGGTTTTCACTATGTCAGTTTTGTTGTCAAATTGTCCAAATTGTTATGAAATTACCAACAATTTGGACAATTTGACAACAAAACTGACAAAAAAATTGTCCAAATTGTTATGAAATTACCAACAATTTGGACAATTTGACAACAAAACTGACATAGTGAAAACCAAGCATAAAAGAAAATGACAAAATTGAGTTGGAAAACCTGCAGTATGACGGCTTGGAAAATAAAAAATACAAATTCTGGCAATGCTGTTAATCCTCTAAAGGACATGACCTATACTAATGGGTTAATCACCTAAGTGAAGGTGGTCTAAGTAAGCCTTCGAAATCGATAATGGAAAAGCTTAAATTATGCGATGCCATTTTCTTAAAGTTAAATGGATATAAGTTGTAACTGACAACTGAATATTTTCAAACACATATGACGGAAGCAAACGAAATCGAAGGAACAAAAGAAATAAAAATATAAAAAGATCACTTAAATTTAATAAATTAATGTATAAAACAATAAATTATTATCTAAAAATTTTAATTGTCCCTCAAAAACAACCGGATATTTATAAAACGTATTAGTAATGCAATATTTAATTACCTCATAGGATATTTTCTGTTTAGCTGGTGGCATCCCAGTTTCTTCTTGAATTTTACTTTTTAGCAGCGAAACAGGATCAGTCAAAGCAAGAGAAACCGCTATTGTTTGGCCATTCAGTTTCCATTCAGATTTATCTAGGACGTTTGGAATTTGAACCTGTATAGTTATGGGACTCTAAACGAAACATAAGATATTATTAGCATAGAATAATTTTGAAATATGTGCTTCTCAAATGGACATTTCCTAAGTATGTACCTTGTGCATTGCAATAAATTCAGATTCGGGTACTAAATTATCTTCGGATCGTAATTTCTTACTGGGTGGTTCATCATCGATTATTATTGTTGGTGGCACTGTTTGGTGGCCTTGTTCAAGAACTGGTGGAGCTGGTGAAATTTGTGGTGGACCACCGCCAGTTGGTGCCAAGGGAGTTATGTAACCTGGCACTGAAAATGGTGGAGCTTTTTGGAAATATTAAAGCAAAAGGAAGTTCAGTACAATGTTGAATATAATTTGTAAGTAATTTTGTAAACTTACGCATAATGGGTGGTGGTCTCATTTGCATCATCATGACAGGAGGTTGTGGGGGCATAGCATGTTGTTGTGATTGTGAATGGTGCTGCTGCTGATGATGGTGATGATGTTGCGGCTGTTGGTGTTGCTGCTGTTGAGCATGCACTGTCTTGGCCATATTTGTATGATGTTGATTTCCACCAGTACCTGATTTACCTCCAACTGGTTTAGGTCCAATTTTTTCTTTTTCTTCGTCGGGCAGAAGACCCTTAACCTGTATTGTATGATAATAAAGTCTATGATTTAGAAATCAGCAAGTATTTTAAAATCCTTAATATTGCATACCTTATGTATTTGATGAATTTGATCTTCTAAAGTAATATTAGCTCGCGCTGCCCTTGTAGCTGCTTCTACACTGGAAGTATGGCCATCCCATGTCACGCGGTCATCCTTTTTTGTTTCCTCTTCTCCTAATTTTTTACCAATCACTGTTTCCTCATCGCCAACACCAAAGATATCTGTACGACGTTCGGCCAATTGCTTTAAACTAGCCTCAATAGCGGTGCCAGCGGCATATACATTTTCTTGATTGATTTTTTCCACGGTGTGTTTGTCACGTTGTTCTACCCAACGTGGATCCAAGAGGCCAATGCGCATGTGCTCAGCCACTTTGGAGGCCGGTATTTTTTCTCCCGTAATGGGTGAAATAAGGAATTCATCTGTTGTCGCAGGTTTTGGTGGCTTAACTTGAGCAGCCTTTGGATCGTATTTTTTAACTACCACCTTATCATGTGTGGGAGGCAAAAGTGGAGCAACAGGTGGTTGCATTTTGGTAGTGGCCGGTGTTTCTTCATCGCTAGAAGCCTCGTCCATGTCTTGTACTTGAATGTTATCCTTTTTAGAGGATTGATTTTGATATGAGACATCTTTCATATGGATGCCAATGCGATTCTCCATTTGCGATAGCTTAACAACACCACCTGTGCTGGGTGCATCTTGGCTGTCTTCATCATCTGATTCAATTTGCATTTCAATATCGCCGTCATCTTCTTGCAATCGCTCTTCCATTAAAACACGAGCACCCACTTCCTCAGGAGTAGTTGGTGGTGGAAAGTTGCCGGTTTCAAACGGCTGATAGTCGACCGTTTCCACTACTACAAAGTCGTGCCAATCAATTTGAGCATAGGCAACTTATAGGAAATAAAATAAATTTAATTATTAAAAACTTGCTTCTCAACGCCCGACACATTGTATTAATGCCCACATTTAGCTCATATTCTTATATATAAAATACACAAAAAACCATGGCGTAAATATACAAGGTGTTATATTTGTTGCCGATTTGCGCTCACCTTGTATAATTACACCATGCAAAAAATAATAATTTGTATTGATTGAAAATTAATACAGGTAGACATAATTATAATTCTTTTAAATAATACAGAAATCAATAACTTTTAAGGTATAACTTTTAAGGTATGGATTAAAAATATTACAAATAATATTAAAACCTATTTTTGTTTTAGAAGCTCTTTAATGTTAGGAGAGATTTAGATAAAGCAAATCTAATATTGCGTCGAAAGAGATTGTCGAAATACAATATATTATTACAATATTCTAGCCATATAGTATCGTACATGCCTCCAATACCTAAAAGATACTATCTTCTTTGCATGGCTGTACGAGTGGATTGTACCATCGTCAGACTGTACCACAATTCATGTATTTTATTCTTTTTTGATTTATGTTTAAACTTATTAACATATTCATGAAATATCATTCCGCCGAACTTAATTTGACGTATTATTTTAATATTTACCTCTTTCCTTTTCTATTTTTTCCTCCTCTCGACGGCGTTGAGCTTCCTGATGCTTTTGCCAATTCGCACGATACTTCACCTGATCGAGTACAAGATTAATACTTGAACGTCCAGTATTGCTTTCAGCTCTTAACTTGCCAAGTAAATCCTTTGGGGGGATTAAAATCTTTGTATACTGTTCTAGAAGCTTTGTAAAGTATTGGAAAAGTGAGTGTTGAGGACGAAGAAAATCAAATTGAAAATTGCGCTGTTCTCGATTCATGAGATTTGTTAAAAATTGACGTCCATTACGTGCCACAAATTGAGCGGTTAGCTTAACAATATCCCTGCAATACAATCATTCAAAATTATTTTATTATACGTTTTATATATATATATATTCTACGACATACAAATCCAGAGCGGAAATTGAAGGTGGATCTGCAATAAATTCAAACTCCGTTGGAGGATCTTTTGGCACAAATTGCTGTTCGGCAACTTGTTTTAAAAGTTCTTGTTGCTTTTGCTGAGCAGCACTGGTAACAGACAACTGTTTAATGCCACTAACCACACTTGGAGCACTAGCATCTGTAAAATAACGTTTCAAGAATTTGTGCACAACAAATTTTATATTTAATTTATCTTTACCTTTTCCTTCCCTAAATTCATTAACTTTATGTCTATAGTAAGCATGATATGGATCCCCGGAACTTAGGAAATTAAACTTTGGATTGCCCAATTCATTTTGTCGAATACGTGCTTCAAACTCCGGTCCATTACGTGCAACAAAACTTGCAGTTTTATCCACAATATCTATATTATTAAGATTTCATAATTAAGTATAGAAAACCTTAGAAACTGATTAAAAAAGAAAAATAATGACGATTTTAAAAAAGGATACTTCTAACCTCCGGTGGAGGATAGATTATGCCTATTATGGGCCCGGACATTGGCTTAGATTGTTGGTTATTATCGAGCGTCACATCTAATTCAATCGGCGGCATTTTTGCTTCAAATATTCGTAAACTTTTATTTAAGTTTACTATCTTTATGGTTTTTCTGAAATATTTTCCCTAGACCATCTAATCGTTTTGACAACGCTTTATTAAAAACACATAGTTGTAAAATTTAGTACTTTTTTTATAAAAATACTATGAAGTGAAATTGTTAAAATGCAATGCTTTTATATATATTATAAACACATTTGCCACAGCAGGCACATGCCAAAAACACACACACACACGTTTCTTTATACAGCATATTTAAGAGATAGATGGCAGCACCCATGGTGAAATTAAATACTAGGTGACAGCATTGCTACAACAATTACAACAAGGCAAGAACAACAGGCATTTTCTATATGTAAAAACCTTCGTCACTGTCAAAAAGTTTTTTTTATATAACTTTTTGACATTTTCAATTTCACCATGAATAATCAGCTGGCGCTACGCTGTCACCTTGTATTTAAATTCACCTTGGCAGCACCTGTTTAAAATGACAAACGAAATTACACAAAAAATTCCCGTATCTTTTTTTTAAAGTTCGCATATATACAAACAACCACCGGGTTTTATTTTCTAAGACAAAAAGCAGAGCACAAAGCCAGCAAGCAGAGAGCAAGCCCACCAACCAACAAGAAAAGGAAGGAAGGGGACAGGCAGAAAACTAAAAACGGAAACGATGGACGAAATGTGTGAAAAGTGAGTGAGTTTGAAAGAAAAAAATTCGCCATCCCCTCCCACCGCCCTGCAGATATTTTATTGCATGTATGGTGAATTTAAAAAAGTGGTGAAAAATCGTGGTGAGTTCTTATTCGTTATTCGGAATTTTTCAAGGGCATCGAAAATTTCTTACCCTAAAAGTAGGCAATGGTTTTAACAGTTTTACGGGGAGGTTGCTGAATTAACTAACTAAAAACAAAAAACTTTTTACCATTTTCATTAAATTAATTAATTATAAAAGTATCATCAATATCAGGTCCATGGGCCTGCAAGAATATTTTTCAAATGATCGGAAATAGAAAGCGTTCTTCTGTTAGAAAAGTAACGGTAAATGGTGTCGAAATAGAAGAATTAAATCAAAAAGTAGAAGTATTTAAAGATCACTTTGCCACAGTATAGCAAAGTTCACCACCAAATAGGAATATTTCAGAAATAGATGAAACTATCAATGAAAATATTTCACAAGCTCCAACTTCAATAATATTTGACGATGATTCAACTACATTAAATAATCATGGCAACTTAAAATTTACAAACTTAAATAATATTTTAGATATCTTTCAATCAGTAAATAATAAGAAATCTAGTGGCTTGGACAATATATCAAATTATTTGATAAGGAAATTCCCGATTAAAGCCCTAGAATACCTAACTATACTTTTCAACAATTGTTTAAATAATAGTTATTTTCCTAATATTTGGAAAATAGCAAAAATTGCTCCAATTCCAAAAAATAAAGATAATAACGATATAAATAACTTTAGACCAATTTCATTACTTTCTAATCTGGGAAAGCTATTTGAGAGAATTATACGAAATAAAATGAATACAGGCTTAAATGAAAAGTATATTCCTCCAAGTCAGTTTGGCTTTAAGAAGGGTAACTCTACTGTACATGCTCTTTTAAAATTCCATACTGATGTAGAACAACATTTGAAATATCAGTGCACTGTCGCGGTTTCGCTTGATATTGAAAAAGCATTTGATAAAGCATATCAAAACGGCATAATATAAAAAATGATTCAGATCGGTTTTGATGCGTCAACAGTTAAACTTTTTCAAAGCTTTTTCGATGGCAGGAGATTCTGCGTCCAGGTTGACAATGTTTCATCCTCTCATGGTGATGTTTTTTGTGGTGTTCCGCAGGGCTCTGTATTGGCACCTCATTTATATAACATATTTATGTATGACTTTCCACATGAATTCGGTAATTCTAAAGGTATACTTTATGCTGACGACTCTTTACTTTATGCTCACAATGAGTGGGGAATAAAAATAAACGCCTCGAAGAGTAATGCTATATGCTTAAGAAATGCTTCCGGAAAGTGTAAATATACTGTTGTTCCGGAGAGCAAAAATTTGAAATTAAAATTAAATGGTTCTGAAATCATATTTAAGGACAATATAAAATACCTAGGAGTAAACTTTAGTAAGCTTTTAAAGTTCAACAAGCATGTTGTATATAATTTGGAGAAGGCTAATCGGGTTAAAGGTGCCTTTTCAAAACTATTTAATAGTAGAACTTTGCCAATTACGACTAAATTACTTTTATATAAAGTAAGTATTAGACCAATACTTTTATATGCATTTCCAATATGGTTTAGCATTTCAAAAACAATAATGAGGAAAATGGAAATATTTGAACGACACATTTTAAGAAAATGCATAAATAAGAATTTTAAAACTTATAATAAAAGGTTTTCAAATAAATTTATTTATGAGAAGGCCAAAATATCTCCAATTTCCTTTTATGCTCTACATTTGATGAAATGTTTTGTTGAAAGACTGTCTTTCTTCGAAGGCAATATAATGCAAGATATTTTGTCAAACGAGCAAGGAATTAGTTGGTCAAACACTAATTACCTTTCCACGGTTGGAATTTTATATGAACAACACAATAATTTTCCTGGTGAAAACTTTTACTCATGTACAACTCCTGGAATACACAGGGGGTAAATTTGTTATTTTTATTTAGTTTTATTATTTTTGGATTAAATTAATTTTAAGATTTAGTTTTAAGGTTTTTTAGTTTTAAGTTTATTAAGGTAGATATAACTCTGTAAGCATAGCTAAATGTCGGGAGCAAACATTGTTACATTCAATTTACTAATTACAAATTAATTTTTTCATATAATTAAGTTTTCTTTACTTTTGATATGCCTGTCGCATAACCAAATGAATATTGATGTAATTAAAATAATACGCTATAGTTTTAAATTTTCTTATAATTAATGTTTGTAAATCTTAAATTATGAAAAAAAAGAAGTCTCAATAAAGTTAACTAACTAACTAACTAACTAACTAACTAACTAACTAACTAACTAACTAACTAACTAACTAACTAACTAACTAACTAACTAACTAACTAACTAACTAACTAACTAACTAACTAACTAACTAACTAACTAACTAACTAACTAACTAACTAACTAACTAACTAACTAACTAACTAACTAACTAACTAACTAACTAACTAACTAACTAACTAATGGCCGAATTCACAGTCTTTAGTTAGCTAATGACAAAGGCTTAACTAATGATTCTTTATTCGCAATGCTTAGTTTGCCATAAGAATAACAAGTATTAGTTAAAGAACAGTTAGTATATTAGTTTACCAATGGTTAACTAATGACTGAGAATTCGGCCATAACTAACTAACTAACTAACTAACTAACTAACTAACTAACTAACTAACTAACTAACTAACTAACTAACTAACTAACTAACTAACTAACTAACTAACTAACTAACTAACTAACTAACTAACTAACTAACTAACTAACTAACTAACTAACTAACTAACTAACTAACTAACTAACTAACTAACTAACTAACTAACTAACTAACTAACTAACTAACTAACTAACTAACTAACTAACTAACTAACTAACTAACTAACTAACTAACTAACTAACTAACTAACTAACTAACTAACTAACTAACTAACTAACTAACTAACTAACTAACTAACTAACTAACTAACTAACTAACTAACTAACTAACTAACTAACTAACTAACTAACTAACTAACTAACTAACTAACTAACTAACTAACTAACTAACTAACTAACTAACTAACTAACTAACTAACTAACTAACTAACTAACTAACTAACTAACTAACTAACTAACTAACTAACTAACTAACTAACTAACTAACTAACTAACTAACTAACTAACTAACTAACTAACTAACTAACTAACTAACTAACTAACTAACTAACTAACTAACTAACTAACTAACTAACTAACTAACTAACTAACTAACTAACTAACTAACTAACTAACTAACTAACTTTTTTTTTTTTTTTTTTTTTTTTAAGAAGAATTTTTTATTGAACATTATTTTAATAAATAAATTACATTTCATTTAATATTCAAGGGACCCACGAAGCCGATAATTGGCTTATCTGTAGGTCAAGAGAGAAATATAAATGTTATTCAAATTATTTAAATATTAATTGCTTAAATATTAACAATATTATATTTTTATTCAATTATTTTTTTATTTATTGCGAACTTATGTAGAATTTCTTTATTTCATTCTTTTTCTTTATTTTATTTGTAATAGATAATATACTGGTTGGCAAATTATTAAGAATTTTCGGCAGTGTTACATCCAATTTGGCTTTTCCATAATTGTTTTTGTATTTATCCGGCTTGTATCGTCCTTCTGCGCGAAGTCTGGTGTTGTATTTATGGTTTATTTTATTTAAATATGTATTTTCATATTGGAAGTTGTTTATTAACGTTGTTTCATAAATGCTTTTTATATTAAGTATATTAAGTTTTTTGGCGATGTTAGTGTTTTGGTCTATGTATTTATATTGTTGTTGGTTTGTATTGATGATTTGAGTGGTGTTGTTTATGTTGTTGCTTGTGCTGGTGTTGTTGTTTGTACTGGTGTTGTTGTTTGTGCTGGTGTTGTTGTTTGTGCTGTTGTTGTTGTTTGTGCTGGTGTTGTTGTTTGTGCTGATGTTGTTGTTTATGCTGGTGTTGTTGTTTGTGATGATGTTGTTGTTTGTGCTGATGTTGTTGTTTGTGTTGGTGTTGTTGTTTGTGATGGTGTTGTTGTTTGTGCTGATGTTGTTTATGCTGGTGTTGTTGTTTGTGCTGATGTTGTTGTTTGTGCTGATGTTGTTGTTTGTGCTGGTGTTGTTGTTTGTGATGGTGTTGTTGTTTGTGCTGGTGTTGTTGTTTATGCTGGTATTGTTGTTTGCGCTAGTGTTGTTGCTTGTGCTGGTGCTGTTGTTTGTGTTGGTGTTGTTGTTTGTGCTGGTGTTGTTGCTTTGTTTAGATTTATATAAACTTTTCCAAAGTATTTTGAGTACTCTGTTTTGTAGGTTTTGTAGTGTACTGCAGTACGTAGAGCTTCCCCATGCAGTGATGCCATGTCTAATATAGGACTCCGAGAGTGAAAAATATGCTTGCCTCAAGACACTATAAGTAGACGAGTTGCTTAAATGGTAAAGCATAACTGAAGACTTACGTAGTTGCTTCTGCACTTCATCGATGTGTGTTCGCCATTTAAAATTATGATCTATGTGCACGCCTAAGTATTTGTATGTATTGACTAATTCGATTACAGTTGTGCAGTTATCATCATTATTTATTTGTTCATCGTGGATGCAGTCAATACCGTGGAATTTAAGTTTAATACTAGTATATCTGAAGTGCCGTGGTTTTATGTGCATGATCTTGGTTTTGCTAGCATTAATGATTAAACCATTATCGTGACACCATTTTGTTGCTATGTTAAGTTCATTTTGCATAGATTTTGTTGCTATATCGAGATTTTTATGGCAGACAATTATGGCAGTATCGTCTGCATACGCAAATGTGTTACTTTTTTTCAGTATGCTGATTAAATCATTGGTATATATCAGATACAATAATGGACCTAATTTTGACCCTTGTGGAACTCCATGTGTAATATCAATTTCATTGCTAAAGTTAGCGCCTATTTTTACTTTGAATCTTCTACAGTTCAAGTACGCTTTGAAGAAATTCAGGCAATTACCTCGTACTCCTATTCTTTCCAGTGTGTCTAACAGCTTGTTGTGATTCAAAGTATCGAAGGCTTTACTGAAATCGACAAAAAGGGCAAGGCAATGTTGATTTTCGCTTAGATGTGAATTTATGTGATTTGCAAAATTTCCTAGCAATTTGTTTATGCTTTTATTCTTTTGAAACCCATATTGGTTTTCATTAATTATTTTAAATCGTTCTGTAAAATTCGACAGCCTTCTCACTATTACTTCTTCCATAATTTTTTCAACAACTGGTAAAATAGCTATTGGTCTGTAATTATTATAGTCGCTTTTTGTACCGTTTTTGTATATGGGGCGTACTATAGATATTTTCAACAATTCTGGAACGTTCGCTTGATTTAAAATCATGTTAATAATTTTTGTTATTATTTGAGTTAATGAAGTTGCATTTTGTTTTATATCGCGTGGCCTTATACCATCTATTCCCGCACTTTTATTTACATTAAGTGTTTTTAATATATTATAAATTTCTATTTCGTTAGCATTTTCTATAAAAATTGAGTTGTTAATAGTTTTTTCCGTATAAAATAAAGTTCTTTTGTTACAGGTATGTATAATATTTTGAACATTTTGTTTTAAGCTTTTTGCGAAATTATTTGTGACATCATTTAAATTTTCATTTTTGAAATTTTTTATTATTATTTCATCTAAATTTGTATTTTTTTTACCATTTATTTCATTAATAAGTTGCCAAGTTATTCTCATATTACATCTATTAGCAATAAATTGATTCCTATAGTAGTTATTTTTCGTAAAATTAATTTTTTTATTTAATGCATTTCTAAATTTTTTATATATTAGTTCATTTTCTTTATTATTTCTATTGTGGAGCCATTTTTTATAAAGTTTATCCCGTTTCTCACAACACGATACTATTTCATTATTTATCCACGGATTTGTTCTTCTTGTTTTTTGCCTTTTTGCAACTATCACAGACTTTGCATATATATCTTCGAATTTTCCGTTAAACATATTATACAAATCGTTAACATTGTTAACGTTATTTATTAAGTTGCACCAATTAGTATCATTTATTAAATTGTCTACTTTTTTGTTATTAATTAATATTTTGTTACCAAAAAAGTTTGGGACTCCCTGGGGATCCATAAAATAAGTAGGCGATCTCTGGTTGTTTATGTTATTGTTTTCTATTTGATCATCTTCTACACAACAGAGAATACTGTAATGGTCAGCTATTGTTGTTGTAACTACTGCTGCATACAGCGTTACCGTTTGCAAATTTGAGAAAGTCGCACAAAAAGGGGATTTATTAAAAAAAAGGGGCACCACTTATAAAAAGATGGAAAATAAACAAAACAAAAATAAAAATCGTATTTTTTTCATTTAAATGTTGTATATGATGTATGTTTACATATGCATATAATAAAAAAATTAACCAAAAAACTAATATGTATCAAGTAAAACAAAAAAAAGGTACACAAAAAGTGGCAAGGCATCTGTAAAAGGGTCAAATTGCCACTTTAGTCGCATCAACGGTAACGCTGGCTGCATAACCTGATGATTTGTTTTTGTTGTCTCTTACAAAGCAGTGATCAATGCATGTTTGTGTGTTTGCTTGAGCATCTTCACGTGTGCTCTCATTTATGACACTCTCCAAACCATTTGACATCATCATATCGATGTATTTTTTTGTTGTTAAATTGTTTTTTAGAGTATCTATGTTTATGTCTCCTATTATTACAATTTCTTGTTTTCTTTTTATGCTGTTTATTACTTCGTCGAGCTCAGACGAAGCTAACTAACTAACTAACTAACTAACTAACTAACTAACTAACTAACTATCATCAATATTTTCGTTTTTAGTTCACCATATTTTTGGGGGTTAAATTTTACAAAAATAAGTTTTTATGTAAAAAGAAATCGCAAAATGAAATTTTTTTCAGTTCGGTCCATGTCTGACCATAGGACCCCATATAAATAAATATCCATTTCCAACAATTTCTAACTAACTTTATAAATAAATAAATCTGGTATAAAAATACAAATGCTCTGCTGTCGTCAATATAACCATTCCCATATAAACGTGTGTATTTTATTTTGGTCATATTGTAGTCGGTGGCGAATGCATTTACTGCTTAATTTGGTCGTGGTGAATTCGTGTTTATTTACCACAGATATATGAATTTTTAAAAATTTAGTACATATCCGTTAGTTTAAAATAAGATTTCTACTATATCTACATTTAGTACATATATATAATTTAATAAAATCATTTGGATATTACTGCCTTGGTGTTAAAATATTAAAATATGCATTTTCATATTTAATGTTTATTAATTATTTTTCAAGTAAAATATATTTTTCTTCAGAAAACAAAAATTATTATTGAATTTTATTATTATGTTGTGTTAAAAAATAAACTTATTTTTGGAGTTTTACTTTTTGTGCAAAAAATAAAAATTACGTTTTGTTTTTTTATTATTTTTATTTTTGTATTATTTTTTTTATTATTCAAAAACATAACTAACCATTTTAAAATGTTTGTGTGAAACTATTTCACAACTTGTATCTGTGTTTTGTTATATAAAAACTAAAAGGAAAATATGATTTCTTGTGAAATTATTACTATAAGACAATAAAATATGAATTATTTTTGATTTTTGTTTAATTCAACAGACTTTTTGATTCAATAATGTTTAGCCACTTTTTTTAGCTATTTTTTTAGCCATGTTTTAGCCATTTCCATACAAAGATTTGACCATTTTTAGTCATGAAGTTTTGGCAACACTGCTTCTCATACACCTTCATCTTGGCCTTCAAGTCCTCAACGTTCGATACCTGGTATAAAATAGATTGGTTCGTCTTTGAATCCGGAATACCGTCGATGAAATATTCAATAATACTCTCCTCATCCATTCGTATTGGTGCTCCAATCTGCATCAATACAGATACGCAAACTTTCGGTGGGTCGCTTCTTATGGCTCTTCATTGTCTATGAATCGGAATAGATGACATTCTCGTACCGAAGTCCTAACGTAGACAATCCTTAAGTGAACTCCAATCACGAATAGAACTTTTTGGCTAATTACAAACATTTTTCAGTTCCCACCAACAATTGCCTGGCATAAATATAATTTTGAAGTGCATTACATTTCACCGTAAAGGCACAATCTTCGAAATCTTGCAGCCATTGATCAACATCGGGTTGCCCTTAACCAGAGAATCTTGCGAAGGTTTCCTCAATATCGCGCAGAGTAAATGTTGAAGGTCCATGGTGATCCACTTGCTGAAAACCTGAAGCCGCTTCACCATACTCAGAGGCATTATCATCAGCATTACCACTGGACTGAAAATGTTCGATCAACCGTTCCTGTAAAATAGTCTTGCTTCCGTCAGTCAGTAGTCTCAGTTCACCCAATTTACTCTGTAAACCCTCCACTGTCAAAGTCAAAATATCCAAAAGTTCCATCGTTAAATAATTTTTTTTTTTTTATTTATTGAATCTTCATATACTGAAATTACAATAAGTATTCAAATCTTAATACTAAACAGAAAATAATAAGCCCAGCCAGTGCTAGACAAACAATTTTTATGATACTAAAAAAATTTCACTTCAACTGATCCAGTCATCTGTTTTGCGCTTGAGTTAAAGCAAGGGTATCCCTCCTTCTCAACCGAACATGGCCAGTAAAGTTAAGGATGTCTCGTGCAAGTGGGTTTGGATGGTGTTCAAGTTTGCTGACGTACTTTGACGCATATTTTGTAAATTCGACTTTTACTAATGGCACGTTTAGATCTTTGTGGATTCGAGAATTTTTAACATACCATAGAGCTGCAGTAATTATATGTAGAATTTTATTTTGACCCCTTTGAATTTTTTCAATGTTTGATGCTGAGGCCGTACCCCATAATTGAATTCCATAGCACCAGATTGGCTTTAGTATTGCATTGTACAACAATAGTTTGCAATCCAACTTTAGTGAAGAATTTCTGTCAATTAGCCAATTAAGTTGCACTGCTTTTAATCTCATCTGAGTAAGTTTCGCTTCAATATGAGACTTCCAAGTTAAACGGCGGTCGAGGTGAATGCCGAGGTATTTGACTTCATTATGTTGAGGAATAATTTGATTATTTATTTTGATGAACGAGCAGGTATCTTTTTGCAATGTGAAAGTGATAGGAATATATTTTTGTTCATTTGCCCTGATTTTCCAAAGCTCTAGCCAATTCTCTAGTTTATAAACATAATTCTGCAAATTCTGTGATGCAACTTGGTGGTCCTTATGGACGCTGATAAAGGCTGTATCGTCTGCAAAAGTTGACGTGTGGATTTTGGGGTCTGACGGCATGTCGGAGGCATAAATCAAATATAAAGTAGGACCCAGTATGCTACTCTGTGGCACACCTGATTCAATTGGCTAAGCGGTACTTAAAAAATTGCCTTCTTTGATTATAAATTTGCGACCGTATAAATAAGTTTCCATGAGTTTATGGGTGTTAGCAGGCAGAGTTAATTTTATTTTGTGCATTAAACTGTCATGCCAAACTTTGTCGAACGCTTGGGACACATCAATGAAAAGGGCGGAGCAGTATTTTTGGTCTTCAAACGACCCTCTTATCACATTTACCAATCTGTGTGTTTGTTCGATGGTGCTGTGTTTAGCTCTGAAGCCGAATTGATGATTAGGAATATATGCAGTGTCATTCAGAATTGGAGTCAACTTAGTCATTAACAATTTTTCGAACAGTTTAGAAATTGTCGGCAGTAGACTAATTGGCCTACATGACTCCACTTTGGTGTGGTCCTTCCCTGACTAAAATAGCATTGAAAATAAAGAGGATAATTTTTCTAGCTACACGAGGTAACTCCACAAGCATTTTGTTGCTGATTTTATCCATACCTGGAGCTTTTTTAAGATTCAGAGTACCAATAGCGCTTTGAACATCATTAAAGCTAAGTCTTAGAGGTACAGGAGGTCTAATAACGGGTGGAGGCAAATCAGATGCATTATTTTAGTTTAGTTGTTTATAGTAAACACTTTTCTCAAATGATTAACAAATAAAGTCCCCTTCTCGGAATCATTTCTAGCCCAGTCAGCAGTCGGATTTCGCAGAGGAGGCTTTCCTCTAACTGGTCTTTTTAAACCTCGTGCCGCCTTCCATAACGAATAGTCAGATTGTGGGGTACTATCAAGACCCTCCAAGTAAGATTTAAGTGAAGCCATTCTTTGGGTTTCTAAGAAATTTCTTAGTATATCTCTGCATTCTCGTAGCCTAGGTTTCAGTTGAGGAGAGCTGTGAATTTGCCACTTTCTTCTAACTCTTCTTTTTTTCTGTCAGGAGATGATCGAGTTCAGCGAAATAAGTTCTGTTTGTTCCACTTCTGCACTCAACGTCATATGTGGAGGCGTGATGTACAGCTCTTCGTATGTCCTCAGTAAACTTGCCAATCGACCCATCAATATCCTCAGTAGTTCTCAACACTACATTTTCCGTGCAGTGGGAACTTAAATACTTTTTATACTTTATCCAACTTACTCTGGTTTTAGATATGTCCTGAAATGGACAGCCATTCCCTTGAAGGAAACGCATTGAAATAATAGAAGAAGAGTGATCTGAAGACAAGTCTAATGAAGGCTCCACTTGTATCGATTCTACAGGGATATTTTTCACTACTCCGAAGTCAATAACATCGGGAATCTTCCGTCGGTCCGTCGGCCAGTAAGTGGGATGCCCGCTTGAAAGTACATCTAAGCCCATTTTGGCAATGGTGTTGAAGAGTTCACGAGCCTTCGGGGTCACTAGACGTGAACCCCAAAATGTGTGATAGGCGTTAAAGTCACCAGCAACTAAAAATCTAGCTCCAAGGGAATTGAAGAAGCTGTAGTATTGGTGTTCTTTTATTGAAAATCGAGGCGGCGAATAAATTGATGATAAAACAAAATTGTATTGACAGAATTCAATACAAATGTTTGTTGCTTGTAGGTAATCCTCACATATGTTGTTCATTAAATAATGTTTTATTCTGTTCTTTATAAGAATTGCCGATCCTCCACATGCTCTTCCGCGGGGATCTTTAGTATCATACAACACGTAGCCATTAATATTGAAGTACCCTGTCGCCGTCAAGTGAGTTTCAGCAATCATCATGACATCAATCTGCTTATCCATCAGGAAGTGTTCCAGTTCGTTTTTATGTTGGCGGAGGCCGTTCGCATTCCAAAAACAAATTTTTAAACAAATCATTTCTTTAAAATGGCTTGTAAGATAGTGGATTGCATTTTCAGCATTTTCTGCATCATGGATGTCATAGTGGTCGTAAAGGTGTTCATAGTTTGGACAAGTGGCTGCAATGTAGTCTCTAAAGTGTTAATATTAGGCTCGTAATATTGTGATTTAGGTTCCTGCTCCAAACCTGGCATATTAGATTTAACCACGTTTGCGTAAGAAACTTGTCTAGAACTAGACACGTTTACATGACTAGTGGACCGTAACAATTGAGGGAAATTGTCACTCGATGCAAAATTTGGCTGTTGAGGATGATTAGGCAATACTGACGTCTTGTTGGTTCTTATGCCTTTCAAATGAGTGTAAATTGGACAACCTCTATAATTTGCGGTATGATTACCTCCGCAGTTACTGCATTTTTTGATTTTTGAGTCAGTTTTCGACTTATCGCATTGAGCAGTTGCATCTAGCTCCCCACACGCAACACAAACTGTCGGAAATTTACAATACGCTTTGGTATGACCAAATTCTTGACAGTTAAGACACTGAACGTGTCCCTGACGCTTATGCGGTTCTTCCACGGTGATTCTACGATGCAGAAGGTAAATCATATTGTAGATGGGATGGGACTCGTTTTTCTTTAATACGACATCTCCAGGTTCCAATTCCACCCTGAACATAGGCTGTAAAATCTTTTCCCGGTTTCTAATATTCGTTATGCTCTTAATTTTGAAGCCTTTTTCCATTAAGCTAGTCTTTATCTCGGTAGGATCAACATCTGGGTCTATACGATTTAAACCGACTTGGAGTCCTTTTGCGCTTTTCAGCTGGTAGGTATAGAAATCCCTACGCTCCCTCTCCAACTGGTTGGACAATTTACGAAAATCATCCTCCTTTTTCACTTGTATTTTGGTTTCGCTGATATTTCCATGTTTAATTGATGTTACGCTAAACATATTTTCACCTATTACCGAAACAATTTCTTGTTCCAGTAAAGTGGGCTCTCTCAGATAAATTGGTGGGGGCTTAAACGTCTTCTTAGGAAGTTCTGGCTCATCCGTCTGGAGGAGAGCAAACCTATTTTGATCATTACTCGCGGTCTTAGGAGCTTTTGAATTTGATGACACTTGAGCAGATGTCGGGCTCCTCTGTCGCTTAAGAACTGTGACGTATTTATCCATACCTACTTGTTTTCTAGGTTTTACTGCACTATTTGATGAAGAAGATGTTGATGTTTAATAAATAAAATAAATAAAAATAATAAAAATCTGAAAGTAAGAACTAAAAAAAATAAATAAAATAATAAAGAAAATTTAAATATGTATGTATATGTATGTGTGTGCATAAAATAAGAATATAGTATAAAAAAACTATGATATGATCCCAGCTAGCCTTTTCAATCGATGAAGAGTCTACTGCGAATCTTATGCAGAGTGTTTTTAATCGTCGACGAGCGCATTTTTTAATCGTGGAAGATACAGCGTACGGGAGAAAATGTTACATGTAGATGATTTGTCTGCGAGAGTCTTCCACAACGCAGCGAAAGACGCTTGTATTAATCGTAGATAGAATCATTGAAGATTTATTTACAGATTATCTTACAAATCTTTTATTAAGAACATGAAGAATCGTCTGAGGCTCATGCAGAGATTATTTTACAACTTCTGAACTGCTCTTTATGTTATTATTATATGAGCCATTGAAAGAGTCATAAAAGGATCATTTGATGACAATTTGTCGAACCCGGCAATGCTCGGTAGGCTGTTCATTTCATTTTCATTTTTTAGTTTTTGGATTACAGTAGAATCTCACAAATTAGAACCCTCATAAATTAGAAACGTCCACAAATTAGAACCGGCCATTCCAATGTATTGTACGCTCTGAAATTAGAACCTGTGGTTCTAATTTCTGGCAGTTTTTTTATTTTGTTTTTATTTTTACCACAAATTATTTTTGTGCTCATTGAAGTAAAAATAAAACGGGGAATCCCCGAGTTATTAGTGGTGAGTACAATTCGGTCATATGCATGTGAAATTTGATATGCTTGTACAAATTTGGGTTAGTTAATGAATGAAGGTCAAAGTGAAAGTTGTTCATACGTGTGAAAGTTTAAAAAAAATGACAAATACACGTAAAACAAGTAAGAGTGTTATATTCGGCTGTGCCGAATCTTAAATACCCTTCACCTAAGCGTAATAAGAAATACAGAAATAATAAGAAATACAGAAACTACACTAGACTAGAATATCCTAATTCCGTGTTTTCTATTCAGTCTTAGTGCAAATTTTATCTATTAGTATTTGATATATTGTTTGAAAGACAATTTTACGACCAACATAATTTATGTTAAATATTTTGAAATGTTGTCTAATTTTTACCATTTTAATTGATTTAATTATCAATTCTTACCATAATTTACAGAGTCTGTCTGATGTTCCTAATAATCTTCAGTGTAATTTAACAAACAGAGTATAAAAAACACGGAATGACAAACTTATATATACCCTTCTCACGATGGTGAAGAGTATAAAAAAGGGGTACAATTCGGTTTTAGTGATTTTGCTCAAAAAAAAAAAAAAAACAAAATGAAATAGGGCTTTTGGAGGAGATACCAGCAAAAAAAAAATTTGTTGGCGGTCACGCCTATTTTCGAGGGGGCGGGCCCGTAAAGTTGAAAATATATAGACCTATATCTCGGGAACTACTGGGTGCTTGATAATTTGTAATACACTAAATAAAAGGTATTAAAAATACCTTTCCAACGATATATATCATGATTATAAAATGTGGACCGAATATGGGTTAAATCCGAAAAGAATATTTTTTGACCCGAATTTATTTGTTTTTTGGAAATGGTTCTATATGGCAGCTATGACAAATTATGGGCCGATCTTCTTAAATTTTGGAACAGTTATTTTCATGCATATGAGGATATTTCACCTCGAATTTCAACATAATAACGGTATATTTAAGATATATATTAGTATTAACGTGGATTTCGAGAATGGACCTTATGTGGGGGATATAGTCAAATATGGACCGATATTCTCAAAATCCAGCAGTTTGATTTAGGCATGTATGTAAATGATCCGTGTAAAATTTTGGATTGGTACCCTTATTTATAAGAGATTTATGAGTATTAAAGTGATTTTCGGAAGAGGGCTTTATATGGGGCATACGGGTAAAAATAGACCAAAATTCACAAAATTTTGTGGGATGATTTTTGTATATATTTAAATGATCTGTGCAAAGTTTTGAGTCGGTACCGATATTTATACAATATATATAGGGAAAAATGTCTTTTTCAAATGTGGTCCTTGTATGGGAGCTATGACCAATTTTGGGCCGACCACCATAAAATTTAGTACAACAATTTATTTGCCCATAAGGAGTATTTATGTCAAATTTTAGGCGTTTACCATTATTTATATCTGTTTTATACGTATTTAAGTGAATTTTGGAAGTGGACTTTATATGGGGTCTATGGTCAAACATGGACCGAACTAAAAAAAATTTCGTTTTGCGATTTCTTTTTGCATAAAACTTATTTTTGCTGAATTTTGTCTTGATATTCCAATTTTATAGGCATTTATGTATAATTGAGCAATATTTCGGGAAGATTTTTGTATGGGGGCTATGACCATTTCTGGGCCGACCACCATAAAATTTGGTACAATAATTTATTTGCCTATAAAGAGTATTTATGTCAAATTTTAGCCGTTTAACATTATTTATATCTGTTTTATATGTATTTAAGTGAATTTTGGAAGTGGACTTTATATGGGGTCTATGGTCAAATATGGACCGAACTTTCGGTTTGTGATTTCTTTTTGTATAAAACTTATTTTTGCTGAATTTTGTCTTGATATTCCAATTTTATAGGCATTTATGTATAATTGAGCAATATTTCGGGAAGATTTTTGTATGGGGGCTATGACCAATTCTGGGCCGACCACCATAAAATTTAGTACAACAATTTATTTGCCCATAAGGAGTATTTATGTCAAATTTTAGGCGTTTACCATTATTTATATCTGTTTTATACGTATTTAAGTGAATTTTGGAAGTGGACTTTATATGGGGTCTATGGTCAAACATGGACCGAACTAAAAAAAATTTCGTTTTGCGATTTCTTTTTGCATAAAACTTATTTTTGCTGAATTTTGTCTTGATATTCCAATTTTATAGGCATTTATGTATAATTGAGCAATATTTCGGGAAGATTTTTGTATGGGGGCTATGACCAATTCTGGGCCGACCACCATAAAATTTAGTACAACAATTTATTTGCCTATAGAGATTAATTATGTCCAATTTTAGCCGTTTACTATTGTTTATATCTGTTTTATACGTATTTAAGTGAATTTTGGAAGTGGACTTTATATGGGGTCTATGGTCAAACATGGACCGACCTAAAAAAAAATTTCGTTTTGAGATTTCTTTTTGTATAAAACTTATTTTTGCTGAATTTTGTCTTGATATTCCAATTTTATAGGCATTTATTTATCATTAAGCCATATTTCGGGAATATATATATTTGTATGGGGGCTATGAGAAATCATGGACCGATTCTTACTATTTTCCGCACACTTTCTTCTTTTATATCACAAACAACGTATACAAAATTTCATGGTATTATCTGCAATATATTTCAAAATATTGCAATAAAATGGACGAAAAATATCAAATTTTTATGGAGGTGGTCTCACATATTGGTTCATAACTCTGGTTGACCTAAACCGATTTTGCTGATTTTAAATAGCAAACTTCTCGAAAGCACTTCTGACAGAATTATTAAAGGTTTGGATCCCGAGTATATCTGGGGACTTCAAAAAACTGATTTCAACACACAGACAGACAGACGGACATGGCTTAATCGACTTCGCTATCTATAAGGATCCAGAATATATATACTTTATAGGGTCGGAAAATTTTTTTGTGGAAATTACACACGGAATGACAAACTTATATATACCCTTCTCACGATGGTGAAGGGTATAAAAACACCTTATCTTTGGATACTAAGGTTAAAATATTAAAAAGACATAATGAAGGCGTAAGTGGAAATCGTTTAGCTCAAGATTTTAATGTTGCACAATCTGCCATAAGCTACATAAAATAAAAAAAACAAGAAATCATGGATGCAGTTAGCTGCACCTATCACGAAGCAAAAAAAAAGCTACATAAAACCAAAACAACAAGAAATAATGGATGCAGTTAGCTGCACCTATCACGAAGCAAAAAAATCTCTACACAAAGCAGAATATGAGGAAATGGAAAAATGTCTTTAGTGCTTTTCGCTTATAGTCCATTCCGCTTAGAGGCCAAAAACGGATTTAAGCCAAAACTGTCATATTCACTTGCAGATTTTTTTTAATTTCATACAAATTATTTGGTCTAAGGTCCATTTCGCTTGTAGTCCATTTTTGTTTAAGAGCCAAATTTTCTTCGCATGCGTATCTAATACTCTATGCAGGAAAAATCGCTTATAGTCCACACTGTTTTTAACTGGCAACATGCTTTTATTTACCTTTCTGGTAACTTTTATAACTGTTAAATTATGGTTAATTCATAAAAGTAGAAAAAATGAGTAAACGGATTGTATTAACTGTGGAAAAAAAACTAAAATTAATAAAAGACTATGAAAAAAATTCAATGAAATGTGCGCAACTGAGCTCTAAATATAATGTGAACAAATCCACAGTTTATAAAATAATAAAAAATAATGCCAAAATAAAAAAAGTGCCCAAATCATGTAATTTAAAAACATTGCGTCAAAGAAAAGGGGATCACCCTGATATTGAAAAGGCGCTCTTTATATGGTTTAACGAAATGCGTGGCCAGAATGCAGTGGTAACTGGGTTGATGCTTTTAAATAAAGCAAAAGAATTTGCAGTGAATTTGGAAAAGGATTTTGAACCAAATACATCGTGGCTCTTTCGTTGGAAGAAAAAAAAAACAGAATATGTTTAGGCAAAATCTGTGGGGAATCAGGGACAATGATGAATATGGTGCTTCGCACTTCGTAGAAAACCAGTTGCCTCAAATTATTGAAGAATATTCACCAGAGTGTATTTTTAATGGGGACGAAAGTGGTTTATACTATAAAGCATTGTCAAGCAAAACCTATTTCCACAAAGGCAATCCACCAAACGGATGGAAAATGCAAAAAAGCCGCTTAACAGTTATCTTCATTTGCAACTCAATGGGTTCTTACAAACGGGTGTTTGTGATTGGAAAGCCTGGACAGCCTCGCTGTTTCAAAAATAAAAAAATTCCCATTACATATTTTTCAAACAAAAATAGTTGGATGACTGTTCTTATCTGGAATGATGTACTTTCTATATTGGATGAAGACATGAATAAAATTAGAAAGAAAATAATTCTATTTGTTGACAACACGTCCTGTCAAAAGACGACAATAGCTTTAAAAAATATTACGGTTCAGTATCTTCCTCCAAATACTACAGCTATTATTCAGCCTCTCGATCAAGGAATTATTCATTCGTTTAAGCAACAATATAGACAGATCATCGTTAAAAGCAGATATGTGCCATTGAGAGACGAAAAACTGTTCCTGAATATATTAAATCGATATCCATATTGGATGCTTTGCATTTTATAAAGCGGGCATGGTGGTTAGCAAAGCTTGAATGTATTGAAAATTGTTTCAAAAAGGTACTTTTAAATTTTTAAACAAACGTTTTATTCAGAAATTATTAATATTTTTATTTCTTTACATTTTCAGGCAGATTTTAACAATAACAGGGATATGCATGAGATTGAAGAGGAGGAAGATTCTATAAGCGAAGTTTTGACGTTTTCCTCAGAATATCAACATTGTGATGGCGAGCTTATTTGCCATGGAATCTTGAGTGATGCTGATATTTTGGACGATGTGGTTTCGGACAAATCTGCTGAACAATATCTTAATGATTTTGCTGATGAAGATCCATACGATGCTGCAGTTGAAGTTTTTGATTGCAAACAAACAAAAATTACTTCAAAAGAAGTTTTAGACTCTGTTGATATAATAAGAAAATTTTGTCTTGACAACGAAATTGAGGAAAACTTTATTTTTGAAAAAAATAGAATCACTTATTGTAAAAGCTTCTATTAAAAAGGAACAAACTAAAATTACAGATTTTTTTTAATAACGTTCAACATTCCGAAATCCATAGTTCGCAAAGAATCTATGAAATTGATATTTATGTTGTGTTTGATTTAGTCAATGAATTAAAATTAATCTCCTATTTTAAGCTTATGAAGCATTGTAATTATTTATTTTTTTTTTTTTTTTTTTTTTTTAATACATTTCATTTTTATTGAATCTTCAGAAATGAAATGACAATAAGTTTTCAAAACTTAATACTAAACGAAAATAATAAGTCCAGCCAGTGCTAAACAAAATATTATGATACTACAAAAAATTTATATCCACTGATCCAGTCATCTGTTTTGCGCTTGAGTTAAAGCAAGGGTATCCCTCCTTCTCAACCGAACATGGCCACTAAAGTTAAGGATGTCTCGTGCAAGTGGGTTTGGATGGTGTTCAAGTTTGCTGACATATTTTGAGGCGTATTTTGTAAGTTCGACTTTCACCAAAGGAATGCCTAGATCTTTGTGAATTCTAGAATTTTTAACGTACCATGGAGCTGCAGTAATTGTACGTAGAATCTTATTTTGACCCCTTTGAATTTTTTCAATGTTGGATGCTGAGGCAGAACCCCATAATTGAATTCCATAACACCAGATTGGCTTTAGAATTGCATTGTACAACAAAAGTTTGTAATCCAACTTTAATGTAGAATTTCTGCCGATTAGCCAATTAATTTGCACTGCTTTTAATCTCATTTGTGTAAGTTTCGCTTCAATATGAGACTTCCAAGTTAAACGGTGGTCGAGGTGGATTCCGAGGTATTTGACTTCATTGTGTTGCGGGATAATTTGATTATTTATTCTGATGAACGAGCAGGTATCTTTTTGCAATGTGAAAGTTATATGAATACATTTCTGTTCGTTAACCCTGATTTTCCAAAGCTCAAGCCAATTCTCTAGCTTATAAACATATTTCTGCAAGTTCTGTGATGCTATTTGATGGTCCTTATGAACGCTAATAAAGGCTGTATAGTCTGCAAAAGTTGAAGTATGTATTATGGGGTCTAACGGCATATCGGATGCATAAATCAAATATAAAGTTGGATCCAGTATGCTACCCTGGGGTACTCCTGCTTCAATTGGCTGAGCGGGGCTTAAAAAATCGCCTTCTTTGATTGTAAATTTGCGACCATATAAATAACTTTTCATAAGTTTGTGGGTGTTAGCAGGCAGAGTTAATTTAATTTTATGCATTAAACCTTCATGCCAGACTTTGTCGAACGCTTGGGGCACATCAATGAAAAGGGCGGAGCAGTATTTTTGGTCTTCAAACGACCCTTTTATCACATTTACCAATCTGTGTGTTTGTTCGATGGTGCTGTGTTTAGCTCTGAAGCCGAATTGATGATTAGGAATATATTCAGTGTCATTCAGAATTGGAGTCAACTTAGTCATTAACAATTTTTCGAACAGTTTAGAAATTGTCAGCAGTAGACTAATTGGCCTACATGACTCCACTTTGGTGTGGTCCTTCCCTGACTAAAATAGCATTGAAAATAAAGAGGATAATTTTTCTAGCTACACGAGGTAACTCCACAAGCATTTTGTTGCTGATTTTATCCATACCTGGAGCTTTTTTAAGATTCAGAGTACCAATAGCGCTTTGAACATCATTAAAGCTAAGTCTTAGAGGTACAGGAGGTCTAATAACGGGTGGAGGCAAATCAGATGCATTATTTTAGTTTAGTTGTTTATAGTAAACACTTTTCTCAAATGATTAACAAATAAAGTCCCCTTCTCGGAATCATTTCTAGCCCAGTCAGCAGTCGGATTACGCAGAGGAGGCTTTCCTCTAACTGGTCTTTTTAAACCTCGTGCCGCCTTCCATAACGAATAGTCAGATTGTGGGGTACTATCAAGACCCTCCAAGTAAGATTTAAGTGAAGCCATTCTTTGGGTTTCTAAGAAATTTCTTAGTATATCTCTGCATTCCCGTAGCCTAGCTTTCAGTTCAGGAGACCTGTGAATTTGCCACTCTCTTCTAACTCTTCTTTTTTCTGACAGGAGATGATCGAGTTCAGCGAAATAAGTTCTATTTGTCCCACTTCTGCACTCAACGTCGTATGTGGAGGCGTGATGTACAGCTCTTCGTATGTCCTCAGTAAACTTGCCAATCGACCCATCAATATCCTCGGTAGTTCTCAACACTACATTTTCCGTGCAGTGGGAACTTAAATACTTTTTATACTTTATCCAACTTACTCTGGTTTTAGATATGTCCCGAAATGGAGAGCCATTCCCTTGAAGGAAACGCATTGAAATAATAGAAGGATAGTGATCTGAAGACAAGTCTAATGAAGGCTCCACTTGTATCGATTCTACAGGGATATTTTTCACTACTCCGAAGTCAATAACATCGGGAATCTTCCGTCGGTCCGTCGGCCAGTAAGTGGGATGCCCGCTTGAAAGTACATCTAAGCCCATTTTGGCAATGGTGTTGAAGAGTTCACGAGCCTTCGGGGTCACTAGACGTGAACCCCAAAATGTGTGATTGGCGTTAAAGTCACCAGCAACTAAAAATCTAGCTCCAAGGGAATTGAAGAAGCTGTAGTATTGGTGTTCTTTTATTGAAAATCGAGGCGGCGAATAAATTGATGATAAAACAAAATTGTATTGACAGAATTCAATACAAATGTTTGTTGCTTGTAGGTAATCCTCACATATGTTGTTCATTAAATAATGTTTTATTCTGTTCTTTATAAGAATTGCCGATCCTCCACATGCTCTTCCGCGGGGATCTTTAGTATCATACAACACGTAGCCATTAATTTTGAAGTACCCTGTCGCCGTCAAGTGAGTTTCAGCACTCATCATGACATCAATCTGCTTATCCATCAGTAAGTGTTCCAGTTCGTTTTTATGTTGGCGGAGGCCGTTCGCATTCCAAAAACAAATTTTTAAACAAATCATTTCTTTAAAATGGCTTGTAAGATAGTGGATTGCATTTTCAGCATTTCCTGCATCATGGATGTCATAGTGGTCGTAAAGGTGTTCATAGTTTGGACAAGTGGCTGCAATGTAGTCTCTAAAGTGTTAATATTAGGCTCGTAATATTGTGATTTAGGTTCCTGCTCCAAACCTGGCATATTAGATTTAACCACGTTAGCGTAAGAAACTTGTCTAGAACTAGGCGCGTTTACATGACTAGTGGACCGTAACAATTGCAGGAAATTGTCACTCGATGCCAATATAGGCTGTTGACGATGATCAGGTAATACTGACGTCTTGTTGGTACTTATGCCTTTCAAATGAGTGTAAATTGGACAACCTCTATAATATGCGGTATGATTACCTCCGCAGTTACTGCATTTTTTTATTTTTAAATCAGTTTTAGACTTATCACATTGAGCAGTTGCATGTAGCTCCCCACACGCAACACAAACTGTCGGAAATTTACAGTACGCCTTGGTGTGACCAAATTCTTGACAGTTGAGACACTGGACGGGTCCCTGACGCTTATGTGGTTCTTCCACGGTGATTCTACGATGCAGAAGGTAAATCATATTGTAGATGGGATGGGACTCGTTTTTCTTTAAGACAACATCTCCAGGTTCCAATTCTACCCTGAACATGGGCTGAGGGATCTTTTCACGGTTTCTAATATTCACTACGCTCTTGATTTTGAACCCTTTGTTCATTAAACCGGTCTTTATCTCCGTAGGATCAACACATGGGTCTATACCCTTTAGTACGACTTGGAGTCCTTTTGCGCTTTTCAGCTGGTAGGTATAGAAATCCCTAGTCTCCCTCTCCAACTGGTTGGACAATTTTCGAAAATCATCTTCCCTATTCACTTGAATTTTGGTTTCGCTGATATTTCCATGTTTAATTGATGTTACGCTAAACATATTTTCACCTATTACTGAAACAATTCTTTGTACCAATTTACTGGAAGTGGGCTCTCTCAGATAAATTGGTGGGGGCTTAAACGTCTTCTTAGGAAGTTCTGGCTCATCCGTCTGGAGGAGAGCAAACCTATTTTGATCATTACTCACGGTCTTAGGAGCTTTTGAATTTGATGACACTTGAGCAGATGTCGGGCTCCTCTGTCGCTTGAGAACGGTGATGTACTTATCCATACCTACTTGTTTTTTGGGTTTCACTGCACTATTTGATGAAGATGATGTTTTCTCATCTGTTGAAATCACTATATTGGGCGAACAGGAGCAACACCGTTCTACGGCTCTTGTAGTGAGAAAATTCTCCAAAGATTTTTTAAGGATTCTTCCTCAGAGACCCATCTAGTTTTTCTAGTCGAGCTAAGCTCTTTCTCAGAATTACATCTGAGAGGAACACTCATACAGTTTTTATGTGATGTTTAATGTTTATTTTTTTTTTTTATATTTTTACCTATTACGATTTTTTTTTTTACTTTTTGTTTAATTTCAACTTTTTACACTTTTTCAACTATTACGATTTTTTCACCGAAAATTCAGCCGCACTAAAAAAACACGTCCGAACAGTTCGATGAGACGAGACTAAAAGTAATTATTTACAATTTTCTTTTTGTTATAAGTTTTTAAAGCTTTTGAATTAATTAATAAAAAAGATTTTTGTTTTAAACCAATATGTATTTGGTTATGTTTTGAATAAACTTTTATTTTGTTTTATAAAGAGTGGTTTTATTGAAGAGAATAATTTTTATATAATCCAAAATGTGGATTATACTAGAATTCACTTATAATCCATAAAATGGCATATAAAAAAATCGGTTATAGTCCAAATTCGCTTAGAGTCCACAAAAGTTGTGCAACTATAGTAGTGGACTATAAGCGAAAAGTACTGAAAGTGGTTTTTAAATCAACGTGAAAAGAAGAATACACTGAATGGAGCCGTATTAAAAGCAAAAGCTAAGTCAATTTTTTGTGAAGTGTACCCCGATAATGATAAAAACGCATTTACTGCAAGTGATGGATGGTTTTCCAAATTTAAAACCCGTCATGGAATACGGGTTTTAAAAATTGGTGGTGAAATACTTTCGAGTGATGTTGGTGCGGGTACTCCATTTATACACAGATTTCGTGTATAGTCATCGAAATGGGTTTATTGGAAACACAAATCTATAATGCTGATGAAAGCGGATTATTTTTCCGTTGCCTTCCGGATAAAACATTTGTCGCTGCTCGTGAAAAAAGTGCCCAAGGATTTAAAATTCAAAAAGAACGCATTTCAATTTTGCTAGGCGCAAATTTTAATGGCTCACACAAATTAAAACCATTGGGTATTGGAAAAGCTAAAAAGCCAAAATGCTTCAGAGGATTTAATAAACCACTTCATTATGACTTTTCGAAAAATGCTTGGATGACTTTCCGTATTTTTCATAATTGGTTTCACAAGATATTTATCAAAGAAGTATGTCAACCAATGCATATTTTAAGTTCCTTATTTTTAAATTTTTGTTTTTTTTACAGGTCATCCAATTTTCTGAAGACAATAATTTGCCCCCAAAAGCTCTTATGCTAGCAGATAACTGCTCCGCTCATGTACCAATTGATAAACTTCAAAGCGAGGATGGTAACATAATTGCATATTTATTGAATCAAAATCCTATCAAAACTTATTTATAGAAAATAAGTTGCTATCTCAATTAATTGGTGATGGTGGTGATATTGATAAGCTTTTGAAACGGTATTCAATACGAGATGCAATAATATTGTTGAAGCAAGCATGGGATGAGATAACACAGGCAGTTCTAAAAAATTCTTGGTCTAAATTGGGACTCAGGCGATTACGACAGCGATGATGATTTGCCACTAGCACAATTGGCTCAACAAAATGAGGATTGCAATGAAGTTCATCAACTAAATCTTAATTTTTTTAATGAAATTATGCCAAATATTTCCGTAACTGTAAATGAAATCGAGGAATGGAATAAAGACGTGTTTACTGGCGGATCTAATACAGAGAATAGCGATGAGGAGGCTTCAGATAGCAGTGACGTCGATATTGTCGGCATAACGCCAGCTATTCCTCATTCAAAAGTCCTTGAAGGCATCAATAATGTTATAAAATGGTGCAAAACCAGTGATATATTTTCCAGTAAACACATGTCCAACCTGTTGGACGTCCGTAACGATATCTTTGTATCCAGTTTAAATAAATCAAAAAAACAAACAAGTATTACTGATTTTATGTTAAAAAAACAATTAAATACCTAATAATAAAAAAAATTTAAGTTCTTCTTTGAATTTAATATTTTCAATTAATTAAACATTAATAAATAAAAATTGTTTTGTGTTAAAATAAAGCTTACATACATAACTAGTTTTATTATAATTTTCTGTAAAAAAATGTCCAGAAATTAGAACTGCCCGATGTACAAAGTGGTTCTAATTTCTGAGATTCTACTGCACAAATTAATTAATAAAAACATTTCTCAGTTATTGAATATAAAGTACTTTATAAAAAAATTAACATAGAATATTTCATGAAACGAAAAAAATTAATAAAGAAAACAATAAATTAATTCAAATTATGGTACATATGTATATGAATGTAAAAAGTCATATAGATATAACAGCCTCTTTATATTGAAAAATAATGGAGTTATTTTCCTTGATTTTGCTTTGCTAAACGTCTTTCGATACGGTTTTAGCATGTACAAAGTGTTGCTGCAAAGTTCTGTTAATAATAGTATCATCACAATGTGCGAATTTGGAATGACACAGATCTATAAAAAACAAAATTAATTACTAAATAACAAACACATTTAATTCATACTTTCCTTTACTTTTTTTAAATTTTGGTGCGCTTTTTAATTTTTGGTGCCACCAAAACAAATTCAACACAACTTTTTGTTTCAGTGTGAGAAAAAAATCTTTGTACAATAAAATACACCTGTTTCATTCAGTACCATTTCATTCAATACTGGAACATTTTTTTACAATCAATTTTTCAAGCCAAAAATAATGACTGACGTTCATTCATAACGTACCAAATCATATGAAAGGTGTGAATGAAATTATTACGTTTAGGTGGAGGGTATTTAAGATTCGGCACAGCCGAATATAGCACTCTTACTTGTTTAAGTTTATTTCAACATATTGCCGTACAAAAGTAACGTAACGCCAAAATGGAAATGCCCATATGTATGTATAAAGACTGAAAAATATATATTTTTAATTTTTGTTTTATAATTTTAATTTACGATTTTTTTAATTTGAGTTCGATGTGGTTTTATTTATATAATGAAACAGCGGTACAAATAGTGAAGAATTTCTACATAATATTATTAAAAAAAATTTTAGAATTTTTTTTGGCATTTAAAAATCCATTTAGCATTTTTTTTTAGCATTACTTTGAATAGGATTTAGCTCAGAGGTGATCAAAATTTAAATGCTTATGTATTGGTGAGAAAATGAGACAAATTTAAAGGTACAGTAAAACGAAAAAGTAAACGATCGATTTTTATAAAATAGTAAACCTAAAAAATTGTTTCGGTTTAAAAAATATTAAAAAATTATTTCGCTTCGCAAAATATTGAGTTCCGTTTGTATTTTTAACTCATATTTTGTAACTTCAACTTTAAAGGGAGCTTTAAAAAGATCAAGAAATGGTTCAAGGGCATCAAAATCTTTAAACCTATCTTGAAAATTAAAAAAGGGTTTCCCATTGACCTTTAAATGTTTTATAACACAAAAGGCATTGAGAATTACCAAATGCATTTTTGATTACAAAAAATTCTCGTAATGGTACCATAATTTTTTAACGTACTGTTTTAAAAAAACATTCAAAGCATCCGCTAAGCATGTGTACCATTTGCCTTGTGAAAGACAACTGAATTAAAAGAGCATAACAAAGTCGTGGGTTGGGCCAATAAGCAATTGTTCTATGAAATGATCACCTCTGATTTAGCTACAAAAATGTTTGAGACCTGGTCACACTGCTTGTGTGTGCAATAAAGTTTATTGCACACATCTTATATTAGCAGTCTATGCTCTGCATACTCTGCTGTCTGTATTCGCTCTATCTATCTAATCACTCGTTATTTCTGCTCCTTAAATTATGTTCTCCATCTCTCGCGCAACTCAGGAATGTTATAAAAAAATGATTTGGCGAACACTTTTCAATTTAGCTCAATTTGTCCATCTCGGTTGAGGCCCCAAATGTCGGTTTTCGTTTAGCTCACTCTCTACCATAAAAGGAAACACAGCAATCAAAGTTATAGTATATTTACATTTATTTACACACTTAAAAATATAACAAAATCCATTAATTTAACTAAACTTTACTGCGCGATCTACACTGTTCAACTGTTTAATATCCACTCTCTCCTCAGTACCGAAAAGTCTGTCTTCTATATTGTCGAGTTCCCATTCCGTCCTGTCCCGGTGATCTCCTTGTCACCTTTCCTCCAGTTCCTACATGCATACAAAATTAACTGAAACCTAATCAATGTGGGCATGAAAGGGTTAATGAGAAGAGCGCTAAGAGCGTTAAATTGCAAAAACAAATATAATAAATAAATAAGGAATGCAATGCATTTTGAATGTAAAATTCATTAAGGAAATCACATCGTTATCGTCATACGTCAAAGCAATAACAGCCATCGAACGCTGGATGATTAAAAAGTTGATTGTATGTAGAAAGAAACAAATTTATTCGTTCTGTGAGCTCAAATAGTATAGACGTGCCAACTAAATCAATTGCATTAAATTAAAGTTCTGATTCATTAACATATTGATTTTGCCAAAGAAGGCACATGAAATATTAATAATATATTTTATTTGTATTCTGTAAATCTCAACACAACTAATTCGAGTGTTATTGGAAAATTTATTTAAAAGTTAAACTACTAATCAGTTCTTATCAATTAACAAAATGTACGAGTATAAAGATTTCATAAAATAAACAGTGAAATTCCAAATCTTTTTTCCAAACCATTATTCTAATCTTTAAATACGTGTACAAACAACATACATACATACATACATACGAGTACATACATACATACATATGTGTGTAAATCCATCCATATATATGTTTACATTTATAAGCATTCGGTTGTTAAGTGCACTCTGAAAAATATATGTAAATTATAAATTTAATTACATTACAATATTACAATCGCAGCAGCTAATAATATCAAAAAAGTTGTATTAAAATAACAATAATAAAAAATATCTAAAACGATTAACGATTGTATGTATCTGTTCCAATTAATTAATTTTTATTTAGAATTGTGAAAAATAAACAAATGAAACGCAAAATGTCTACAATATATTTAATGGCTCTAATATTTATTGCTACCAATATATTTTGTGGTGGAATATCTGTCGGTGGCTTCGCAGAATTTAAGTTTGGTGAGTGTTTGGAAATATGTAAATATACAAAATCTTATATTTTTCTTTTTTTGAAGTTGAGTTCAAGTTTTCGATATTATCCGGCCCACAAACAATATGTCTATATCTGTAGATAACAACAGTAGCTGGAGAGCATACTGATTTTAAACTATCGAAACTCGATTTAAGCCATTGTTTCTGTTTAAAAGTTAAAATTCATATACATATAATCTGAATCGTTGTATATAGTGAAGACGATAAAGTGATGTCGGTCTCTCCACCCGTCTGTTGAAATTAACTTTCCGAAGCCTGAAATAACTTACAAACAATATAAGAGGTATAATCTATGTTCGATTTCTGTTTAAAAACAGGAAATTTCCTACTCAGAGTTATACAATTAAATTAATGAATATCCACGGTTTTGATCTATATCTCGATTACTATATCAGGTTTGTAGACAATAACATGGAGTTCAATTCTGGGAAGAATATTTTTAACCCGTATTTTTACATACATATGTATATGGGTCAATTTAAAAAAAACGTACACAACGAGTTTTGTTTTGCTTATTTTTAAATTTTTTGCAATTCGCCTGTAAGAGTGACCAATTTATGTAGAAATTTATGAAGAATCCGGTGGTACTTTTAGGCCCTCAAAAAACTCAATATTTTTGGATTTTTTTTTTAGGTTTTCTATGATTTCTATCTTGAGCGTCACACACCAAATATGTATAAAAAATCGCTAAAAATGCAAAAATATTTGAAATTTAATCTTACTACGATGTTCTTTTGTTTCTCAAGATTGACGTTTGCGAAAATCACCCTTTCGATTATAAACACAAAATCACGATTCACCTTGATTTTTAATTTTTTTTAAAGTGACTAGTTATTTTAAAATTTTAAGATGAAAATATGTAAATTTTTGTTAAAAAAAAACACTTAAGCTTAGAGGTTACTTGCAAAGTAATAGCCTTGTAACAATGTATTTAAAAACTGCGTTTTAAGGAAAAAAAAACTAAGTGTGACGCTCAAGATATTTTGTGACGATCAAGAGAGGAATAATGCCAAAGTTTAACGAAAAAAAGTTTATTCTTTTACAAAAAGTAAATAAAAAAAAACAAAAATTCTTCATAAAACAAAAATTTTCATACAAAACTAAACATGTACATATTCTTTGATGCATTTAAATGGAAAAAAGGAGGTAATTCTTGAAGAACCTTATACATATATATAAATATTTGACACAAAAGAATAACTTAACTTAATTTAATTTATAAATTTTCATTCGAATTCTTATTCTGAATGACAAGCGGCTTTGTTTTTTTTCATTCTCATTAATTTTTACCAATTTCGAATTAAGTTTGTGGCAAAAACAGAATCAGTCAGTAACAATAAACATTAAGCTCAAATATACCATGATTATACCTTTCTTGAATTTTTTTCTTTTATATTCGTCATTACGCGCTTTAGCGAGCTTTATTTTCTCTCGATATCTCCGTGCTCTTTCAGCCGCCGTTAATTTTGTTGTTTTATTCACTTCTAAAAAATTTGCGTGACGCTCATGAAATTTTATCGCGCCCTTACCATGGTGTTCACAAAAACTACGCAAATGCACACTTTTTTGATAGATTTTTTTTTCGCTTTTTCACTTTTGTAATAATTAAAGTTTGTACTTTCCTTACGTTATTTACTTTATTTAAATGCAAATTGAAAACTAGTAATATTACTTGATTTATAAAAATGTGACGTTCAATGCAAATTGTGGGGGGCAACTTTTCTTTGCAACGCCAAATTCGCACTAATTAAGTTTTGACGACTATAAAAAATCAAAACACAAGAAAGAAACGCAAAAATTCGAAAACTGTTATTAATTTTGAAGACATTTCTATAAAATTTGGTACATGATAATTGTTCGGTTTAAGGACGATTGAGATTGAATTTTGTTGAAATTTTGCCACAAATAAGTTATCAGCCCAATCATGAATAAAAATTCCGCAGGACTTTTTTCCCTTTATATTTTTTTAACATTGAATTTGAAAAGAAAAAATAGGAAAAAGGAAAAAACTCCCGCGGAATTTTTATTCATGATTGGGCTGTATATGTATGTATATATATGAAACCACCTACAAATTTTGTACAGATCAGTAAATAATTGATCATAGCTCTCATATAAGGCCCACTTTCGAAAATCACTTTAACGAGCATAATAGTTATTAATAGTTATTTTATAAATAAATTTTAAAGAAATTTTGCTGTTTACATGAGTTTGAAGCATTTTGAAGAGCAATTTTGAAGAAAATTTCAATCGTGTAAAGCTAGATTTACACGATTAAAGGTATTTTGAAGTCTTATCAAAATTTTGAAAATTTATTTTGATGTTCTATTTACACGTTTCAAAAATTTGATCAGAATATTCTTCAATATATTTCAAAATCTTTTGATAAAAATTTTATCAAAATTTGTTGAAGCTAATTTGCACTATTGGTAAACTTTTGATATTGAAAATATTGACTTTGATCAGCTGTTTTGCTTCTTTTGTGAAATCATTTAATATTATAAAAAAAAACAATTAATAAGTATGGACGACGACACAATCATCAACATTTTTACTATTAGAGGAAGAAGTAGCTAATAATAATGAAAAAAAAGAAGAAAACAAAAGGAACATGGGGTTCGACCTTTTCTTTTTGGAAGGTATGTCTCTTTTAGGGAGCGATTGATAAGGAATGATCCTGACTTATACAAAAACTTTGTGCGAATGTCACCAGACGATTTTGATTATTTGCTTAATCTCGTCACCCCATCAATAGAAAAGGCTAATACTAATATGCGGAAATCTTTATGCCCCGGAAAACGCCTGGTAATTACATTGAGATTTTTAGCGACTGGGGACAGTTACCCAAGTCTGATGTTCTTGTTTAAAAGATCAAGATCATCGATATGCAATATTGTGCCTGAAGTCTGCGCTGCATTATATAAAGTATTAAAAGATGAATTTTTAAAGGTAAAACCTAATTTATTAAATAAAAAAACATATCAAAAATAATATCTATTGGTAAAGATGCCAGCAACAGAAGAGGAATGGCAGAGAATTTCCCAAAGGGTAAATAAAATGTGAAATTTTCCCAATTCAATCGGGTCATTAGATGGAAAACACATGAATATTATAGCACCAGCACATGTACATATATGTATTGATATGGTTTTGAATCAAAAGAATGAACATGCTGTCAAATTATTTATTGTTATCAATATTGCCAGATGCGATTTTGATGCTCATTTACACGGCATCAATAAAATCTTCAAAAGATTTGTTCAATAAATTTTGAAGAAATTTTGCTGTTTACACGAGCATTTTGAAGAAAATTTCAATCGTGTAAATATAGCTTAACTCTCTTAAAAATGTTGGGATCCAAGTAAAATTCTAAACTGAAACCATGACACTTAATTTTATATCGGTCGGCCATAATTACTCAAAGCACCCAAAAAAGAAAATCGGTTTAATACGCATAAATCTATTAAAAGTGTTTATATCGAGATAAAATCGCACATAAACAATATTTATATGCTTAGAAATCGTGTGACATGTTTCTGGTTCATAATAGGTAATAGCTCCCACATTGCGCCCATTACTGGAAAACAGTTTTTGCACGTATACTTGTTGTAGGCTATTATATGGTCGGGCTTGACCGATTATACTTTCTTACTTGTTTAATATATTATTGTTAAATAAAAACAAAAAACAACTTTAAAGTTACCAATTCAGTTGCAATATTAAAAAAAAAACATTAAAAAATAGTAATATATGTACTTTTAAAGTTGGATTCTTTAGGGAAAAAACTGAAATTTTTGTTTATCCAAAACAATGTATTGAATATATGTATGTATGTAGTATTTAGTCAAAAGTACCTATATTTTAAGTTATTTTGTCCCTTCGCATCACGATCATACTTTGCGACCCTTTTATGTATTCTTCAACTCGCAGATTTTATTATATTATATATTACGCTTGTCATTCCGTGTGAAACTTTTTTAATATTTATCTGAGACCCAACAAAGTATATATTTTCTTGATCCTTATGAAATTCTAAGTCGATTTAGCCATGTCCGTCTGTCTGTCCGTCTGTCTGTCTGTGTGTCCGTCTGTCCGTCTCTGTAAAACACTCTCACGTTCAAACTATATAACTTAACTAAACAAAAATAAGTTTTATACAAAAAGAAATCGCAAAACGAAATTTTTTTTTTAGTTCGGTCCATGTTTGACCATAGACCCCATATAAAGTCCGCTTCCAAAATTCATTTAAATACATATAAAACAGATATAAATAATGTTAAACGGCTAAAATTTGACATAAATACTCTTTATAGGCAAATAAATTGTTGTACTAAATTTTATGGTGGCCGGCCCAGAACTGGTCATAGCTCCCATACAAGGACCACATCTGAAAAAGACATTTATCCCTATATATATATTGTATAAATATCGGTACCGACTCAAAACTGTGCACAGATCATTTACATTAATACAAAAATCATCCCACAAAATTTTGTGAATTTCGGTCTATTTTTAACCGTATGCCCCATATAAAGCCCTTTTCCGAAAATCACTTTAATACTCATAAATCTTTTATAAATAAGGGTACCAATCCAAAATTTTACACGGATCATTTACATACATGCCTAAATCAAACTGCTGGATTTTGAGAATATCGGTCCATATTTGACTATATCCCCCACATAAGGTCCACTACCGGAATCCACGTTAATACTAATATATATCTTAAATATACCGTTATTATGTTGAAATTCGACGTGAATTGTCCTCATATGCATAAAAACCACTGTTCCAAAATCGGCCATACTTTGTCATAGCTGCCATATAAGAACCATTTGCAAAAAATTTGTCTATTAAATATCGATATCGAACCAACTTTTATATGGATCAGAAATTTTAATCCAGAATTCAGATTAGCATCGGTTATACGGCAATTAAGCTACTGTATTTTGTAGCTGTCAGTCAATAATAACTCCTGAATTAAGTCCACTTCCGAGTATAACAGCCAACCATACAACTCTTGTAAATAACGCTATGGAGATAAAATTCAACCAATATAATCCTAAAATACATAGAAATCACATTAGTGGATACTGGATTTAGAAGCCATCGGTCCATAATTGGTCCACTTCTTCTATGTCACTCATAAATCTTTTGTAAATTATGTTATTGAAATCAAATTCAAACAAAAAAGCCTCATCTTATATCTTATTCTTTTTGATACTCTGTTTCTTAACTTGTTTGTGAATATGGAAAAATGTTCTTTTCATTTATAAATATTGTTAAATTACAATCAAGATTATTATGAAAATCAAACAAACTCTGTAAATTACAGTAAGAATCGGTAATTACAGCAATTATAAATGGTCAAATTTAGTTAAAATTTCAAATTATTTAACATAAATTATGTTGATCGTAGAATTGTCTTTCAAACAATATATCAAATACTAATAAAATTTGCCCTAACACTGAATTGAAAACACAGAATAAGAATATTCTAGTCCTATAACCAGTGTAGTTTTTCTATTTCTTACTACGTTTAGGTGGAGGGTATTTAATATTCGGCACAGCCGAATATAGCACTCGAACTTGTTTTTCTATTATAATTTAATTATTAATATTTAATTTAATTAATTTTATTTGTTTCGTTTTAGATCCCTTAGTTATAAGTAAATTTGAGTGTGATACTATTAATTCGATAACTCCATTCGAATGGTTGGATTTTGCAAAACGAGGCTGCGAATCGAATGAACAAGAAAAAAGGTCTGATTTTCAAATATTTTTTCGCATTATTTTATTAAATATTTTTGATGTTATGTACATATGTATTTCGTTTCTAGTTTGGAAAGAAATCTTGTTGCATCAAATGTTGTGGTTAAAAATGGGACAATATCTCATATTCAGCTTTTAGACACTCTGCCAAGTGTTGAAGCACAAAAAGATAGCGAAGTAGCAGATGAAATTTTGAAAGCCAGTTTACATATTTACAATTCAAAATGTGCTCCTCAAAGCATTTCTGGAGAGCATTGTGAAACTATATTGACTGATATTGGACTTCCGACAGGCAGTGAACTGGCACACAAATGTCAAAACATCGTAAACGCTCGAAATAATGGAGACTATGCGTTAAGGCGTCTGTTACCACGACATTATAAGGATGGCTTTTATAAGGTTTAATTAATAAATATGTTTATTTTAGTTTTATACATTTCATACATTCTTAAAGATGTTCTCGGATACTTTGCCTCAACCGCTTGCCATTAGCCAGGCACTTGGAGGAAATCCAACAAAAGATAAAAGGGAGTTTTTGGATGACTTTCAAAGAAATCTAGCTGTAGTCCAGTGGTCACAATTTGTGGCTAACGATTTAAACAAACCTGTTGTCACAACAATGAGTAAGTTGAATTCAAATATAATATTCATTCATTTTTGCTATAGAATTAATGTTTTTCTAGCAATTCTTGGTCAAGACTATTTTTTTTACTTTTTGTAACTGTTTAGATAAATAATGCAGTTTAGATTATGATTTCATTATAACGATGTGCGAACATCAATATTTAATAACAAATTTTGTGCAAAAATTAAATTTTCCCCTTCTATATGTATTTTCACTCTTAAGAGGTGATCCGGTGATCCAGGCGAATTTTTCTCCAGCATCCCTACTTGTAATCAACTCCAGGTCGTAATTTTTAAAATAAAATACTTATTTTATTTATTAATTTTGAACAAGGATTAAACTTGTTTTATATATACCACACCACAGGCTCACGCGCACAAAAATATCCCCTCGAAAAGGATTTTCTAATTTCGAAAATCAAAAATGTAATATAGTAATATTTTCTATATTTTCTATAATTAAAATTAAAAAATTATATTTGTTTAACAAGCTTAAAAAATGGAATATTACAACAGCTAGTTTTTCATAATTACTCCTATTCAAACATTTAAGAGAAAATTCATAAAAAAATCGTTGAAAAACTAAAGATGAAATAACTTTATATTGGAAAGATTCGCTTTATTCTTAAAGAGCAAAAAAATTATTTGTGGCATAATTGCTACCAAGTTTGGTTTTCATTTCTTCTTCATTTATTTGTCTCCAATTTAAGGTAAAATAAATATTAGTACTGCCAATTTTCCAGAAAACTTGCCAGGATAATATTGAATTATATTTCAAAATATTTTTAATACTTATTTAATTCTAAGAGCACAAGGATTGATGTTTAACTTTAATATATATTCACCGATTAAATATACATATAGATTTTTTAATTTTGTTGCTGAAATATTAATTTTCCAAAACTTAACTTACCAGCAGTTCCTCTACAAAAATATTGGAACAGTTTTTTGAACAATTTTCTTTGCAACATTGGAAGGACATTATTAGGGTGATAAAGCAATTTAATTTATATATGTAATTAGTAAAAGTAAATGCGTTAATACAGCCAAGGAAGAAATTGTATGGTACAAATTTCATTTTACTTATTATTATTAAGTAGTAGTAAAAATAAAGTCGGAGCTGGGACTAAATGTGAACAAAAGACGGGCTAACCAAATTCTAAATGAATTTCTAGATGTGACAAAACAAAAAATGATTCCCAAACCACGATTGACTGCTAGACACAAGACAGCCAGATTATCATTTGCTGAAAAGTATAAATTTTGGGAAGAGAGTGGCGTAATGTTTTATTCAGCGATGAAAAAAAATTCAACCTTGATGGACCTGATGGATTCCAACATTATTGGAGGGAAAAAGGCGGCGATACACAAACCAGAATAGCACGCAATTTTCAAGGAAGATCTTTGATGATTTGGGTTGCTTTTGGGTATAGAGCACGTTCTAAAATTTGTTTTATTTCTCATAAAATTAATGCGGAGAACTACGTAGAATTACTAGACAGTGTTTTTATTGAATTTGCTAAGGAAATTATGAAAATAATTTTACTTTTCAGCAGGACAACGCCCCTATACATAAAGCAAAAGGAACTTAAGCAGTTTTTGAAGAAAAGGATATATCTGTTTTGGACTGGCCACCTCTTAGCCCTGATCTAAATCCAGTTGAAAACCTCTGGGGAATTTTAAGTGCCGAAATATATAAAAATGGAATGACTTATAACTCCTTAAAAGAGCACAAAGAAGCTTTAGTAAAAAAATTGAAAGAAATTCCTCAAGATGTGTTACAAATTTAATAAACTCTATGCCACTTCGGTTAAATGAAGTAATTAAAACTCGAGAAGGACATTCGCATTATTAAAATTTATATTTTAGTTGAATATACAAGGTGGCGCAAAAGTGATCCTCCTATCAGAAAATGCTATAAATTTTGCGATTGGCCCCTAATGTCAGTTCTGTTTTGACATTTGTGTAGTAAACACATGCAAAATACACGTTAATAAACAATGTTACGCTACACTGCTCCAGAACGCGAAATATTGCTGACTGCGACGTTTAGCCGCTCGTCTCGAAGAGACTGGCACAACACGAGATGCTGCCAGGCGTGGCAGACCCCGGAGTAGCTGTTCTGCAGAGAATATTGCTGCTGTAGCCGAGAATGTCATGGAAGCGCCGTCGACATCGACCAGACGACGTACCACGCAAATGGGTATCAGTCGATGGTATTTACAGCGAATTTTGGTACAAGATTTGAAGATGTTTCCGTACAAAGTCCAGACGGTGCATCAGCTGTTAGCTGCTGACCGCCAATTGCATCTAACATACGCTCAAGCCATCCTTAATCACCACCAAGAGGAAGATGATTTTTTATCAAAAATAATCATGAGTGATGAGGCCCATTTCCATCTTAGCGGGTACGTAAATAAGCAAAATTTACGCTTCTGGGGCACTGAAAATCCGCGTGTAACCCACGAAGAGCCATTACACCAGCTCAAAGTTACTGTATGGTGTACTGTTTTCGCTGGAGGAGTCATCGGACCTTTTTTTCTTCGAAGACGTCGCGGGCCAAACGGTTACTGTGAATGGTGAGCGCTACAGAGCAATGATCAACGAGTTCTTTTTGCCGCAACTTGATGAATTGGGATTGGAAAACATGTGGTTCCAACAGGACGACGCAACGGCACACACTGCACGTGCCACAACCGATATGCTGAAGGATGCATTTCCCGGGCGCCTAATCTCCCGTTTTGGCGATTTGCACTGGCCAGCAAGATCACCTGATTTGACCGCTCCAGACTTCTTTTTGTGGGGCTTTTTGAAGTCGCGGGTTTATGTCAACAAGCCTTCGACTCATGCAGCTCTTAAAGACAATATCCGTCAAGAATGTGAGGACCTATCGCCGAAAGTTTTGGCCAAAGTGATGGAAAATGCCATAAAAAGGGCTCAAATGACAATCAAGTGTGGCGGCGAACATTTATATGACATCATATTCTCGACTTGATGTAAAAAAATTAAAATACCAAATAAAAATAATCCACAAGAAGAATCAAAGTTTTTCATTTTTTTAATTACAGCCAAAAAACATTGGAAGTTTACTTTTGCGCCACCTTGTATTTAATTAGTTTTAGGTTTCGAATTTTTTCTTATTTTGTACAATATAAATATTTTCTATAAGAATTTGAATTAACAGTAAAAAGTATTTATAAATAATTTTATTCTATATTCTTCGACCTTTTTAATGATTTTTATTAAATAATTTTTAAGCTTGAGGCAACTTTTTTGTTTTTTGTAAAAGATTTTTTAATTCTTATATATAATTAACTCAATATTTCGATTTCCTTTGGAAATCTTCTTCAGGAGTTATTTAAATATTACAACAAATTTTCTATGTGTAAAAATTTTTTGATATAAGTTTGAAAGGGGTTGACAAAATTGAAAACATGTTTACAGAAAAATAATTTTAAATTTTCGATAATAACATTGAACAGTAAATAAATATAACAGAAATATAGTAACATTTTGGAATTATAACATTTTTTAAATACATAAATTATGTTAATTTCTCCTATTGTAATTATTTATATTTTTGTTCAATAGGTGTCTGTAATTTTGAGCTAAGTTTTCTGTGTCTTTCTTAAAATTTATTCTTCTTTCTGATGGTACATTATTGATATGTAACATTTCTAACATGTATCTTCGTTTTGTATGATTTTCTGTGTTCAATATAGATGTGTTTTCAAAATCTGGATAGTGGTTAAAATCTCTACAATGGGTTGAAAAGCTGTTTTTTGTGTTGAATTATAATTTCTATATTTCTGGTAATGTCTATGCCCTGCTAATCTAGTTTTAAGTTTTGTCCCTGTTGTTCCTATATATATTTTGTTACATTGCCCGTTACTATTACCACCACAAGGAATTTTATATAGTACTAAATTTGACATATCTGTCTTTTCTAATCTATCTTTAGTTTTTGTGAATAATCTTTATACGTTATTATTTACCTTATGTGCCATTTTGTATGTTGTTTTGTTATATATGTTTAAATGTTCTATTCTGTCTGAAAATCTAGGTATATATGATATTGACTTCATCTATTAAATTATTGTTAATTTTTTGGAATCTGTTTGTTGGGTATTTTCTTAAAACTTGAAAAGTTTCATTGTCGTTTAAAATGTTTTCAATTCTAGAAGTGTAATCTATTTTATTGATTGCTACTGTTGTGTTACCTTTATCTGCTCTTAAAATCATTATATCTCTATTCTTTTCTAGAAATGTTTGGCAATTTTTTACTTTATTTATTGTAAATCTATCTCTATTATTTAATGAAACTTTGTTTAAATGACTATCAATTACCGTTGTAAATTTTGACCTTGCAATTTCTCTTTCTTCTCTATTCTCTATAGTTTCGATAAAATCTTCTCCTTTAGATATAATTTTTAACATTCATCAATAAATTCACCGTCACATAATCTATGCAAATATATTGTTAAAATCCTTAAAAATTGAACAGAAAATTCAATATATAATGTTAGTAATTCAATACAATTTAAAGATAAATTAAAAAAAAATTTCAATCAAAAGTAATGAAAAATTAATATCACTTGATGTTGTTTCATTATTCCCAAGTATTCCAGTTGACCTAGCAATACAAATTATAGAAGAAAATTGGAACAAAATTTCCGAATTTACTGATATTAATAAAAATTTATTTTTACGAATCATAAAATTCTGTATAGTTGACAATAGGTATTTCCAATATGATGGTAAAATATATACACAAGAAAAGGGACTTCCAATGGGTTCACCAGCATCTCTAATAATAGCAGATATTGTAATGGAAAAATTATTAGAAACATGTATTGAAAAATTATCAATAAAACCAAAAATACTAACAAAATATGTAGACGACTTATTTTGTAAAATTGAAGATAATAAAATTGATAATTTATTATCAACATTCAACTCATTTGATCAGAATATAAAATTTACTATTGAAAAAGAATTAAATTCTTCAATTTCATATTTAGACATATTAGTTAAAAGAAGGGGAAATAATTTAGTATTTGATTGGTATAAAAAACCAACTTCATCAGGAAGAATTTTAAATTATTTCTGAAAACACCCAAAAAGAATTATTATAAACACTGCTAAAAATCTTATAGATAGAATATTAACAATTAGTGACATTAGATTTCATAAGAAAAATAAAGAAATAATTAGAAATATATTAAAAGATAATAGCTTTCCTAATGAACTCATTTGCAGATTAATAAAACAATTTAATACAAAGAAATCCTATATTAATAATGGAATTTCAGAACAAAAAAATTTATAAGTCAATATCATATATACCTGGATTTTCAGAAAGAATAGAACATTTAAACATATATAACAAAACAACATACAAAATGGCACATAAGGTAAATAATAACGTAGGAAGATTATTCACAAAAACTAAAGATAGATTAGAAAAGAAGATATGTCAAATTTAGTACTATATAAAATTCCTTGTGGTGGGAATAGTAACGGGCAATGTAACAAAATATATATAGGAACAACAGGGACAAAACTTAAAACTAGATTAGCAGGACATAGACATTACCAGAAATATAGAAATTATAATTCAACACAAAAAACAGCTTTTCAACCCATTGTAGAGATTTTAACCACTATCCAGATTTTGATAACACATCTATATTGAACAAAGAAAATCATACAAAACGAAGATACATGTTAGAAATGTTACATATCAATAATGTACCATCAGAAAGAAGAATAAATTTTAAGAAAGACACAGAAAACTTAGCTCAAAATTACAGACACCTATTGAACTATAAATATTAACAATAGGAGAAATTAACATAATTTATGTATTTAAAAAATGTTATAATTCCAAAATGTTATTATTCAAAATGTTACTATATTTCTGTTATATTTATTTACTGTTCAATGTTATTATCGAAAATTTAAAATTATTTTTCTGTAAACATGTTTTCAATTTTGTCAACCCCTTTCAAACTTATATCAAAAAATTTTTACACATAGAAAATTTGTTATAATATTTAAATAACTCCTGAAGAAGATTTCCAAAGGAAATCGAAATATTGAGTTAATTATATATGTATAAGAATTAAAAAATCTTTTACAAAAAACAAAAAAGGTCACTTAAAAGCTTAAAAATTATTTAATAAAAAGTATTTATTAAAAATAAACAAACCCTGAAAATCTTTTAATTTAATTTTTTGCTTTTCTCTACTAAATATAAAAAATATATAACATTTTACATTAGCTTTAAAACCCAAGAGATTTTTAGAAAAAACACATGTACCATATAATTTCTTCCTTGGCTGTAGTTGTGACACACAGTATAATAATAGGTGTAGGTCTGATTTTAAAACTGATTTAATAAAAAATAGTTTTTTATTTGAAAATAATTTATTTCTTATTTTATGAAAACAAAAAAAAAATTAATTTATTTGATAAGGATTTATTATAAGATTTTGATGATATAATCGACAAGATAAAAAAATAATATTAAGAAAATAGAGTGGAATTTTTGTGCCTCAAAATTCTTCAAAAACCCGTCAATTTTCACATACTTTGAAAATTGTCCCGCTTAAAAAAAAAACTGACAACGTAAGATAGGACCAGTGTTGCCAAAACATTATTGGGGAAAAATGCTAGATTTTTCTCAAAAAAATGCTAAAAAGTGCTAAAAATTTAAAAAAAGTGCTAAAAAAAAGTGCTAACAAAAATAAATAAAAAAAAATTGGCTTTATAGTAAACTATGAGATCTGTATTTCTTTAAAATTCATTTTCATACTTAAATATGAATAAAGAAATTGAAAATACATCTTTTCTTAAAAAAAAATCTAAAATAAAATGTTCTATTCATTTTTAAAAACAAAAATAACAAAAATCGAAAGTAAATTCTTAAAAAACAAAAAGTCTTTACATTACTATTTAAAAATTAACTTTTTAAATTCATATTTTATCAGATAAGTTTTAAGATCACGAAAATAATTTGATGAATTTAAAAATTCCAGTCAATATCATCATTATTATTATTATCATAACTTTCACTAGATCCAATTAATTTCAGAAAATTCGTTGGGACATCATATTGGCAACAACACTTTCCACTTCCTTTTAATCCGTATCTAAAATGTTATTAAATATCATAAAATTAAGAAATTAAAATTTAACAATAAAGTCTTACCTAATTGCTAAAACAAAATGTAATGTAATCGGTTTCTTATATTTGTCTTTACGATGTTCATTTGACTGAACACACTTTCAACGTCCGCATTAGACCACGGAAGACTGAGAAGTTTTAAAACAAAATTGGCAATTTCCTCGTTTCTCTTGTTACCTCCGGCATCTCTATATGCTTTTATCTCTGCCCAGAAAGATACTGTGTTGTTTTTATTAATCCATTTTATATATTGAATGCTGGAATATTGGTCAATTATTTTTCCAATTTGTTCCTCGCTAATACAAAATAATTTTAAAATTGGTAAAATTTCGCCTTTTTGGGAACTTAAAATGTTTTGGACCGTAAAAAAATCTGTATTTTGTAAAACTTTTATATTGTCTGGTAATTTTAAATAAAGAAGGGTTTAGTTTATGTATTTTTTAATGCATATTTATATACATAGTTTAATTTAAAACACAAATTAACTTGATTGTTAAAGATATTTTTGCGGGAAAATAATTAAAAAATGATTAAAATACCAAAAATTTAAAAAAATGCTAAAAATGCTAGAAAAATATTTAAAAATGCTAAAAAAAGTGCTAGGTGCTAGATTACTTTTTTTGGTGCTAAATGAGTTTAAAAAGTGCTAGATCTAGCACTAAAAGTGCTAAATTGGCAACACTGGATAGGACAGTCAAGATCTAAAATGTGCAATTTTAACAACGGATTATTCTGATTAAATGTATTTACTAAAATATTTCCGTTTTAAGCTGAGAGATAGTTGTTTTTGTCAATAAATTCCACATTAAAATTAACGTTTTTATCCCTCAAAAAATGGATATCTCGGAAATTTTTGCGTAAAACAGACAGTGTTTGTCATCGAATGAGATATTTTATTTCAACAAGTGTGGTGTCGTCTGAAAGGATTTAGTTTTAAATTTACAAATATTTTATAAAAATAACATACTCATACATGCGAGAACACACATACGAGTATGTATCTTCCTTCAGAAGTGCATGTATGCATGTACGAGTACTAGTTAACATTAGTATGTTACGGCCTACCTGCTTTATAATGAATTTTAGGATTGCATTCGGCACGTACTGGTTACGGTCTAGCTCGTCGGCAACCGGGGTGAGTCTTTACCGTAAACAAAAATTCTACGTGCCTACAAAAAAAAAAAATTAACTCTACAACCGATAACACATAACTATTGAAACTATATCACCCATTCTGAAACTAAAATGATAAATAAACGAATGTCCAAAGGCTAGATGGTTAGCGCCCTGTTTATTTTGTCGCCCTCCCTACCTTTGATTCTCTATTCCTATTGATATTTTATAGAGAATCCCAAAAACAACAACGACCAATGCCTTAAGTCGAAATTAAAAAGAACTTTACTGATTCATATTTACAACAACCATAATTTTATTGAATATTTAAGTTGAGCTTTCAAAATAATAAAGCAAACAAATATTCACAACATACAATGTTATGACGTCACGATAAATTCTATTCCTCTTGTTTTACAATATAGCTTAAGACCAATACTACATAGAAAGATCAAAAAAAAAACTTGACAGAATATTATGGACCATAACAGATCATTTCTGAATTTAAATTTGAGTATGAGTATAAATAAAAAGAGTTGGGGTATTCACTCTATGCACTCATTGATTAAATTCTACGTTATTTAATTATAAAGGCATTAAGAAATTTTAAATATGGAATTTATAAAAATAAATAAATTATGGTAAAGAAAATAGTTTAAATTATTACATTTTTGCTACTTACTCACTTTTCCTTCAGCTGGCCAGTCTTCCGGATTGTGATGTCGATAAAAAGTCTGATGATGTGACACTTCTTTTCTTTTGACAATAATTCCTCTATAATTACAAATTCCAAAATTATTTGTGGATACACCCTGACTCCTTGTACTTATACTGTGATACTAAATTTAGTTTTAATTCAGTAATTAAAATATCCAATACATAATACGATTTTATTATGACTATAATTGAAAGGTCGGGGATCCACTACAGCCTTGGAAGTATCGTCCTTAAAGTAGCAGGAGTCCCCAACAACAATTCTCGGTCACTACGGAGGCTTGATTTTACTAGATATAAGGAAATCGAGTCACATATAATTTTGTTGCATAATTGGAGTACCCTCCGAAAGATGGCCAGTCATCTAGCGTTAACTATATGATCAAAATCGTAGAAAGATTTGTAGGTTTCTAAATACCAAATAAGTTTATCAGATATAGACCTTATATGCAATAAAAAAACTGTACTTACAATAAGTTATCGCGTGATGTAATTCGAAACTTCTTGAAAAATTAAAGTACACGTTGCGATTTACCCACCCCCTCCCACCACATGCAAGTGCCAGTTCGAAAAACTCAATACAATTACAACTTGCGAGAGAATTTGGTTGTAAGCACTTGTCGTAAGTAGAATGACAAAGAAATGAACAGTGCTACCAGTGTTAAAATAAAAGTTATGTTTATAACAGAGACCTGCAACGAGTACTAAATTTTCGGGTATACTTATGGTGTTTTCTTTTCTGAAATAAAATGTTACACAGTTATTATGTACATTTTTATAATGTTTACCCCACATTTTAAAGATGTCGCATTTTTAATGGTCAGAATAGAACATAAAATGACAACAGTGTAACACCTTTTTTTCATGTATAGCTGTTTTTTGTTTTTTTTTTTTTGTTAAAAAAGAAGAAGCAGATAGCTCCCTGGTAAGATCGCTTGAAGTAAGACAATGAATATTTATCAAAAACACCAATGGCACCTTCCCGACTAATACGCAAATTCTTAAAGTATAAAAATTATATATATAGACATACATTACATATATACATAAGAAGTAGGAAATTTGACATACATCAACTTCAGAGTATTCATAATTACGTTCTCTACAAAGCCTTTCACTTTTCCATAATCATATAAAATATTTTATCATCATCAGATAATGAAGATGAATTCAACAAGTCATCCAAATTTTTTTTTCAGCATATAAAAAAGTAGTAATATTTTCCATTTTGTATATTTTTTTGTTTCTTAACACAAATACACATTCATAAACAAAACAAATGTCAGTTGTAGCGAAGCCAACTTAGCCCTTTTCGGGCTAGATTTAGCCGGATTTTAGTCACTTAAAACGCAAAAAAAAAAGAAAATTAGATGTGGTTTTATATGGATTATTTTCCATTTAGCCTTTTTTTCAAAAATGTTTACGCGTTTTGAGTCTCAAAAGTTGGCATCACTGGTCAGCTGTTTTATCGTGCGATTCTCCCCCTCTAAAAATTCAGAGTGTGAAAGGTGCACCATTTTTTTTAATTTATAGTGTGACATTTATAGAAAAGAACACACTACACTTTAGCAGTGTTGATATTTTTTCAGAAAAGAACACAAAAAAATTAAAAAAGATGCGAAATGGGAAAAACGTGTAACATTTTTGCCAGAAAAGAAAACGCCATTAATCATGCACATTGATTTTTATGATTTAACGTTTTTGTTCAAATGCACAAAACGCTCGTTTACGCAACCGTTCGTTTCAAACATTCAGTTTTATTCACTGGTTGTTTTTTGCGAACATGAATATTCTGACTGTGTCGTTAAATGTATGAAGCTCGTTTTACATCAAAGCCAACGTGTTGTTAACCGAACATGAGTTTTATTCATTTGTTGTTTTGTGCGAACATGAATGTTCGACTGTGTCGTTAAATGTATGAAGCAGCTCATTTTACATTTTTTCTTTAATTTTTTTTTGCTGTGCAAAGATATATTTGACAAACTGTACATATTACAAATTTTATCATTGCTTTGTCAAATAAGTTTTCTTTTCGACGAAATAATGTTAAATAGGTAGTAAATGCACATTTTTTATGTTTTCATATTTTTCTGCCAGCCGCTTTTTACTTATAAGTGGCTCGTGTGTTTTTAGTTCAATTCCAATCAGATCATGCACAACAAAGCCGACATGCAAAAAACAAACTGTGTATAAACAAGAATTTTTGTTTTCAAACATTGCAGTTCGAACCAAGTGTTGGAAATGATTTATACTCGTTGCTGAATTTTCTGTGTGTGCATAAAAAGTGAATAAGCATAAAATTGAATCATACTTTTTTGTATTGTTCTTAAAATTCAACGTTAGTGAATAAGTCGGCTCGTTCATACTTGTTGCAGGTCTCTGGTTTATAACAAATTTTAGGGCTTTTACAAAAAATTATTAAGAAAAAAGAACAAAACTATTACACAACACATCTTAATAGTATTTTTAAATATTAATTTCATGCATTTATTAAAAAAATTGTAAATTACAAAATTTTTTTCCGTATTTTTTTCTTTTGACAATACGGCAATACTGGATCCTTATGAGCTTGAAAATTAACAGAATTTTATGAAAAAAATTTGTTTGAAGTTTCTTTGTTGACGACATTTCAAAAATGAACTTGCACTTGCTAGTGTAGCCACTCAAACAAATATTGTTGTTTTTCGGTATTTTTCGTAGATAATATCGAGCCATTGCCGCCAAAATAATGTATCCCACACCATAATCGATTGTTGTTTTTTATCGAAATCGATAGTTCAACATCATTTAAAATTATTAAAATTAAATGTATTACACAAAACAATATTTACATTATAAATTTTAAAATAATGGCTTTATTCAAACTGATTTTATTTAAAAAAAACCTTCCCCTGTAAAATTTTGAGTTTGTGGGATACATTTTTTCGGCGGTTATGGCTCGATATGTATACTCAATTTGCAAGTAATTACTTGCATGTGTCAACGGGGGGTTAGGTCGGCACGTTTTCTATGTATGTAATTATTTAATTTTGTTCCTTTTTCAATAAATAACGAAATTAGGTCTTTTCTTATTGAGTTATCACCAATAATTAAAAGTAATGAATATTATTTATGCCCCTATTGCGGTCCACAACTTTTTTAATAATTTGGTCGTCTTTCATAAATCGGTATTGCCATTCACAACTTATATGTAGAGTTAATGTAGAGTTAAAGTCGGGTTGACTGACAGACGACCAAACTTAGTTGAGTTGAGAACGGCAATAGGGGCATTAATGTTAAACATCGCCAGAAATGTTTAAAACGACAAATGAAGTACGTAAAGGGGCTTGAGTGGAATTTACCCATTCTGCATTAACTTATACAGTAGACGCTCGGTTATATGAACTAATTCAAACATAGCCTGTTCACTAAATGGAGAAGTTCACATAATCGAGAGAATATAAAATAAGTAATTCAAATGTGCAAGAGAAGTAAAGCCTTTGTCCAAGCTTGCCAAAATGTCACTTTTTTTCAGATAACGTTAACACCTTGCGCTTCATGTTCGATGCACTATGTAAGAAACACTAATGATCTCAAAAGACAACCACTCAAAACTCAACACTCAAAACATTAAAAAAAATCAACGGTTGCAGGTTTTTCACTTATTTCGGGGAAAAACATACTTCTAATAAGACAAACATTTAAAAAAAATCAACGGTTGAAAGCTGTTCACATAATAGAGATAGGATGTGTTCACTCTTTAGAACCTCATGTGTTTAAATTTTGTTGTTCACTATTCTGGATGTTTACATAACTGGATATTCATATAACCGAGCGTCTACTGTATATATAAAGTAACTGATTTACATACATACGTGGATATGTTAGAGTTATCCAACATACCAAAGACAACAACCTTGTGCAACATTATTTAATGTAATCTTAACAGTGATGTTGCTCAGATCGAACTTAATAAAGCTCTCTCTTTTCCTAGTAGTACGGAGGCCAGAAGGGATAACATTTAGAATAAATTTTTTTTTTTTTTTGCATATACTTTTTTATTGTATCTTCATTTTAAATGAACTAACAATAGGTATTCAAATCCTAAAACTAAAGTTAATTAAGATAAGTCCAGCCAATGCTAGCCAAAATCTAGTTTTCAAATTCGATAGGATATAATGAGCAACTTGTATTTATTCATCTGAGAGCGGTGGTGTCCCTCCTTCTCACACGGCTACGACCGGGATGTTGTAAGATGTCTCGAGCGAGGGGATTTGGATGAGTTTCCAGCTTACCCAAATAATGGGCCACGTGTTTAGTTATTTCCCATTTGACAAGTGGAACATCAAGATCGTTGTGTATGTTGTTGTTTTTAATATACCAAGGAGCGGTAGTTATCATTCGTAGAATTTTGTTTTGACGGCGTTGAATTTTCTCAATATTGGAGTTGGAGGCAGTGCCCCATAACTGGATACCATAGCACCAAATTGGCTTTAAGATTGAGTTGTAGAGTAGAAGCTTACAATCGAGCCGAAGGACGGAGTTTCTGCCGATGAGCCAATGAATTTGGCTGAATACCAAGATATTTCACGTGTGAGTTTTGAGGCACTATATGGTCATTAATACGAATAGGGGGACATGATTCCCTACGTAGAGTAAATGTTACGTGGGTGCATTTCTGTTCTTTTATTTTTATTCCCCATTGTCTTGCCCATTTCTCCACTTGCGTTACGTGGTGCTGTAATTGAATCGAGGCATCTTTTGGATCTTTGTGAGTACTGAAAAATGCCGTATCATCAGCAAATGTTGACGTGTGAATTTCATTGTTTGTTGGCATGTCTGCTGTGTACAGCAAGTATAGAATTGGTCCTAAGATACTACCTTGAGGGACGCCAGCACCTATAGGTTGAGGACGGCTTAAATAATCACCTTCTTTAATCATAAACTGACGGTCGATTAAGTATTTCCATAGTAGGTGTTGAAGATTCACCGGCAAGTTCTGCTTTAATTTAGATATCAGGCCTTCATGCCATACTTTGTCGAAAGCTTGAGAGACGTCAATAAAGAGTGCCGAACAGTATCTCTTTTCCTCAAAGGTTTTTCTTATGACTTGTACCAATCTATGTGTTTGTTCTATTGTACTGTGTTGACGTCTGAAGCCAAACTGGTGATTGGGAATGCAGTTGTTTTCATTCAAAATCGGAGTCAGCTTGGTTATAAGCAATTTCTCGAATAATTTGGACATAGTTGGTAATAGACTTATTGGCCTATACGACTCAACTTTGCAAGGATCTTTTCCCGGCTTAGGAATCATCTTTACTAAAGCGATTTTCCAAACCGGAGGGTAGTACTCAAGCCGTAAGATGGCATTAAAAATAAAGAGGATTAATTTTTTTGCAATGCGAGGCAGCTCAAAAATCATTTTATTGCTGATTTTATCAAACCCAGGTGCTTTTTTAACATTTAAATTATCAATAGCCTCAACAACCTCCAGATATTGAAATCTTATTTGTACAGGTGGTCTGGCAACAACAGGCGGTAGTTCGCTAATGTCAGTATCCGTATTGGGAGTGAATACATTTTTTAAATGACTTACGAAAAGGTTGCCTTTTTCTTCGTTATTTCGTGCCCAAGATCCGTTCAAAGTACGCAGTGGAGGTTTTGCGATTACGGGTTTTCTCAGATTTCGGACTGCACGCCATAATGAATAATTTGACTGGGAAGTTGCGTCTAGACCTTCCAGATGTTGTTTGAGAGACGTTGCTTTTTGCGCTTCTAGCAAGATCCTAAGGTTTTTGGTACATTCTCTCAACCTAGTTTTAAGTTGGGGCGATCTGTGTCGTTGCCACTCTCTTCGGACTCTCCTTTTTTCAGACAATAGTTGCTCAACATCTGCAGAAAAAACTCTGTTGTACCTATTCGGGCGGTAAGTGGAAGAAGCATGTTCTGCGGCTTTCTCGACATGTTCATGAAGACTTTTTATACAGGCATCGATGTCTTCAGCAGTTTTTAACGGGAGTTTCTCTGTGCAGTGAGTGCTGATGTATTTTTTGTATTTTAACCAATTCAGACGTTTGACAAGAAGTAAGGCATCAGTTACGATTTGCTGAGGACTTATGATGGTGATTACAGTGGGTGAGTGATCTGAAGAAAGATCCAGTGAAGCCTCGACTTCAATGAGTTCCGGGGATACCCCTTTCGCCACGCCGAAATCGATAACGTCAGGAATTTTTTGCTGGTCAGTTGGCCAATAAGTTGGTTGACCAGTTGAAATCACATTCAGTCCCATTTCAGACAGGGAGTCGTACAAGATACGACCTTTAGGGCTAACGAGTCGTGAGCCCCAGAATGTATGCTTAGCATTGTAGTCGCCAGTCGCTATGAAACGGCTACCTAGTGATTTGTAAAAATCTCTATACTGATCTTTTGTTATTGAAAATCTGGGCGGACAGTAAACTGACGAAATCACGAGGTTTTGACAAAAGTTCTCAATACAGATGTTTGTTGCTTGAAGATAACACTCTGAAAGATCACCCATTGAATGGTGTTTGATTCGCGATTTGACCAATATTGCCGAGCCACCACATGATCTATCCCTGGGGTCCTTGGTGTCGTAGAATGTATAACCACTTATTTTAAAAATGCTTCTCGACGTCATATGAGTCCCGGAAATCAGCATTACATCAATTTTCTTATTAAAAAGAAAATATTCAAGTTCATTTTTGTGTTGGCGTATGCCGTTTGCGTTCCAGAAACATATTTTGAGACAGTTCATGGTCTATTAAGTATGGCCTGCAGTAGCGTGGACTGCATTTTTTGCATCTCCTGCATCATACTTGTCATGCTTGTCATGAAATGGTTCATGGATTGCACCAGATTCTCCATTATACCTTCAAGACGGCTAAAATTGTGGCTGTTTGTATCATTTATTGGTGATTCATTTTGCACTGTTGGTTGGTTAGATTTTAGCACGTTGGCATATGAAAATTGGCTAGTGGATGCTTGTGCTACGGGGGGAATAATTGTAATAGGTACTTTTGTCGTCTGAGTAGGGGTAGAAGCGGGTTTGTTGATCAAGGAGCGTTTAACGACCTCGAAAACAGGGCAACCCCTGTAGTTGGCAGTGTGCTTTCCACCGCAATTGCTGCACCTTTTTACCCTGGAATCATCCTTATGTTTATCGCACTTTGAGGTGTCATGAAGATCCCCACAAACAACACAAACAGTAGGCAACTTACAATAAGATTTAGTGTGACTATATTCTTGGCAGTTCGAACACTGTACTGGGCCAGATCGCTTATGAGGTTCTTCCACTGTAACTCTTCGGTGCATTATGAATTTTAAGTCATATATAGGATATTTAGAATAAATAAATATCTGTTTCACAACCGTAACAAGTATATTGGGTTTTATTTTTCAACCAAGTGTTTTCGATGATAGATGGTCAGATATTTACGTGAGTGAATGATGGAGAAAGCGTGATGTCAATATCTCATCTTGTTAAATTGCTATTAAAAGGAAATAAAAATTATTAAAAATATTCTAACATTAATTTTCTCAATCAATGGTTATTTGTTTTATCGAATGCTAACGGTTGTCATACAAAAAGAGCACGAAAAACTATTATCAAACATTAAGAAAATGGGGCTAAGATTGTTTTACTCGAAAATTTGTTTTTGAGTTATGACGATCTTGTTGCAAAGGATTGTAATTTAGTTTTGCTCTGCAGGTAATGGCTCTCCAATTGAATGCTGCAATATACAAAATTATAAACTATCGCCTCGTTATCATCACCCTGCATGCGAGCCACTGATAAGAAAGGATAATGCAAATCGTTATGGGCCGGACAGCTGCTTGAACTATGTACGTAGCGCTTTGGCAGTTGGACACAGATGTACTTTTGCGGCGCCAGAGCAGGTGAGCTTGGACATAAATTAAGCATCATACACATTAATAATTTAATTTAAAATTAGTTAAATCAAGGAACAGCTAAACTGGATTTATCGCAATTATATGGTTTTAACGAAAAGTCCCAAAATCGCATGCGGTTGCATCAAAAAGGACTTCTTAAATCCGCCAGTTTAGGAAAACCCCTAGATTCGTTATTACCAGTGGCTGGAGAAGACACAAATTGGTTTTGTGCATTAAGCCCAGAAGATGGGGCAAATTCAACCTGTTTCATGGCTGGAGATTCCCGTGTTAACAGCGATCCTTTCGCCATTATAATACATACAATTATGATGCGTAATCACAATCGAATTGCTAAAGAGTTAAATCTCCAACATCCAGATTGGCATGATGATCAATTTTTTCAAAAGGCTAAATCGATTAATATTGATATTTATCAAAAAATTGTTTTTAATGAATGGCTGCCAGTTATTCTAGGTACTTCGATGGCCAACGAAATAAAGATGATTAAAAATAATTCAAGCAGATCTGTTGATGCAAATAGTGCATCGCTGCATCAAATATCCAATGAATATGCCGTGGCAGCATCAAGATTCTATCTTTCGATGATGCCGAATGAACTCCGTAACTATGCCGTAGATGCAGCACTGGAATCTTCAAAGGATGAGAGGTATGTAATTAAAATTGATATCACACTAAAAACGATTATTTGTCACTTGATCAATGCGCATTTGCAGTAGACAAAAAATATACTCGTATAAAATTATAGAGTTGATAAAGTTTTAGCTGAGTGCTCCTGAGATCAAACTTCGCATAGAATGAGCAGGATTAATAAATAGTTAAAATAAAAGAATTTATGCAGTCATTAGTTTATGTTTTGAATATTAACCTTGCTGGATCAGCTGGAATCACTAATGAATGTCACAGCATGTATGTACATATATGCCAAATATATTCTGCTATAAATTTAATCTAACCTAAGAGACCAGTCTTGGTTATTGCTAATAACTGATATTTTTAAAAAATAATATTTACAAGAAATTAAAATTATTATTAACGCAAAATTCGTTGTTACTTTTGTATGTAAATTTCAAGTTTAGGCCAAATACTCGTAGGCCTAATAAATGAAATCAAAAAATTCTAATTAATTTTGTATACGCTTTTGCATATACTCGTACATTTTCATATTGTATATTGCGGAGTTTTTACTATCATATATGTACGTATATATTTCATTATTCCTTGTGATTCCGTCCTAGTTGGTCCGTTTACAAATTACAGGGTTTCAAAAAATTTTTTTAAAGTATTATTATCAAACTTAATCATAAAAACCACAGCTTCTCGTGCGAAACGTCTTTTTTAATATAATTTTTGAAAGACACCAAATATCCCTAAATCGTACTCAATTGAGAGCGTAATTTATTTAGGTAAACTTGCTAAAAAACAAAATAGTTTTTAGTGAAAACTTAAGCTGAAAGTCCATACCAAGAGTTTACGCGTTCTAAACAACTGTCAAAAAATTAGAATCATTGTACTCGTATGTTTTAAATTATTCACTTAAAAGCGTATAAAAAAACAACTAAAATTACGACATCACCTCCGAAAGTACACTGCCGCGAAAAATCTTCACATGTAACTTGAAATACTTGACGCTCCAGCTTTAAAAGTAAAAATATTACGATCTCTGAACGTAGATACGGTTTAACAAAAGAAATGTTTTATAAAATGCTATTTGTTGAATATTAAACATTATTTTTTATACTGTACTTACAGCTCAAATAAAATTTATACGAATATTTTCACTCTGAAAGAAGAAATTTATTCTCCAAGCATTGAATACACGTCAAATAAACTGGATCAAATCTTATATTCACTATTAATGCAGAAGGCTATGAAATTGGATGCAAGTTATGTTGAAAGTGTAAGTTAACAAAGAATTATTAAAATGTACGTATAACAAATTGTACCCAACTCTTTCGTATGAACTTTTCAAATTCTTTTTCCAAAGTTGACTTTTGATTTGGCCAACAATAAACGACCAACACATTCCGATATTTTAGCGTTTGATATACAACGTGGCCGAGATCATGGACTACAGCCATATTTTAAATATTTGGAAATATGCAATAATGCTAAAATAAATAATTGGAATGATTTACAACCATTTATAAATTCAGAGGTAAGTATTAAGTACAACAAGTTATTGTGCAATATTCGGCTGAGCCGAATCTTAAATACCCTCCACCTAAATATATAATAAGAAATACAAAACTACACTGGTTATAGGTCTAGAATATCCTTATTCAGTGGTTTCTATTCAGTCTTAGTGCAAATTTTATTAGTATTTGATATATTGTTTGAAAGACAATTCTACGATCAACATAATTTATTTCAAATGTTTAGAAATTTTTATCTAATTTTGACAATTTAAAATTAATGTAATACCAATTCTCACCATAATTTGAAAACTTTGTCTAATATTTATGACAATCTTAAGTGTATTTTAACAATTTATAAAATTAAAAAACAAAATTTTTTCCATATTCACCACAAGTTAAGAAACAGGGTATAAATGTGATTTGGTTGAAATGTATCTCAATAACGTTATTTACACGAGTTGTATGGTTGGTTGTTATAATCGGAAGTGGACTTAATTTTGCAACCATTACCAAATATGAACTAACAGCTACAAAATTCAGTAGCATAATTGCTATACACCCAATATTAGTGTAATTTCTGATATGTATAAAATGTTCATTCGGTATCGATATTTATTAGACATTATTTAGGGTTAACTTGTTTTTCGGAATTGGTTCTTAAATTTTTCTAAATTTTGGAACAGAGAATTTTATACATATGAGTTTAACCCACGTTGAATTTCAATATAATAATAGTACATTTAAGATATATATTAGTATTAACGTGAATTTCGGAAGAGCGCTTCATATGGTACATATTGTCAAATATGGACCGATATTTTAAAAATCCAGCAGTTTGATTTTCACATACATATATGTAAATGCTCCGTGTAAAATTTTGGATCGGTGCCGTTATTTATATCATTAAGCCATATTTCGGGAAGATATTTGTATGGGGGCTATGGGAAATAATGGACCGATTTTTACTATTTTCCTCACACTTTCTTCTTTTATCACAAAAAGAACGTGTACAAAATTTCATGGCAATATCTAAATATACATATTTCAAAAAAATGCAAGAAAAATGTTTAAAAATATCAAATTTTTATGGAGGTTGTCTCACATTTTGGTCCATAGCTCTTGTATACCGATTTTGCTGATTTCCAATATCAAACTGCTTAGGAGAACTATGAACGGTTTTTTGTAAACTTTGCTGATTTTGGTTGTGTCTTTTGGACATGAGAGTGTTTTACACAAACAGACAGACAGACGGACAAGCGGACATAGCTCAATCGACTTAGAATTCCATAAGGATCAATAATAAATATACTTTTTTGGGTTTCAGAAGAATATTTCTCAGTGTTACACACGGAATGACAAACTTATATATATATATGTATATATGGAGGGTATAAAAATAAATAGTTTCAATAAATAAAATAATTATATGAAAAATTTTTAATATTACAGGACTTAAGTAAATTAAAAAATGCATATTCGAACTGGCGCGATATCGATTTGATTGTTGGCGGTATTTCAGAAATATCTGCAAGGAATGCGACAGTAGGACCAACATTTCAATGCATTATTGGTAAGTCATTCATTTTGTCTTCTAATCTTAGATACATCCAAATTCATACATGAACATTAGCGTGATGCACTAAAAAACATATTTTGGATTTAGCAAATTTTAAAGCGAACTCCACTAAAAATTTTGTTTTTAATTACAACTTACAAAAATAAATTTTGATTATTTAGTTTAGTTTAGTGGTTTCCGAAATATAGCGCCTTGAAATTTAAAAAAGAATACCTAATATCAGTGTTCAAGAAGCTATGTATGTACTCGTACTCTTATGTTCACTACCGATAATATAGGAAATTATTAATTATAATTAGTAATCAAAATCCCAAAACCAAAAAGCAGATAAAACTAATAAAAACTGTATTTTAATTTTAATAACAAATAATTACAGTTAAATGGACTTTTTCAATCTCTGCAGATGAGTGTTCCGATAGCTCATTCAGTGGAATAGTCCTTATCCAAAAAAGCCATGTCTTTCCAAAGTAGTGGCTTTTATTTTTCTTTGTTTTAAAGCATAGCGGCAAAGTGCCGCTTAACATAATTTGTCATTAAAAGAGATTAAGTAGTGACAAAATAGCAAAAAATTGGTGAAAAATAGAAGATTTTTATGAAGATTGTCTTACATTTTGCTACACAACTCTGGATCTACTCTACCGATTTTGCTGATTTATAATACCAAACTTTCTGACAAAATAAAATATATTTTTGTGGAAATTTTGTTAAGTTTAGTTGTGTATTTTGAACGTGAGATTGTTTTACACGCACAGACAGACACACTTAGCTTAATCGACTTCGAGTTTAATAAGAATCAAGAATATATATACTTTGTTGGGTAGTTTTACACAGAATACTGACAGGAACTGATAAATTTCTAGTAAAGAAAAACGCTAGTGTAACAACATATTTAAAATTTGCATTTTTAATACACATTCACCATTTATGTGAAAAGAAAAGAATTTTGTTAAATTTCACTTAAAAAATATTTTAATATGTAAAATTTGCAATTTACTTAAAATTTTAGGATTATTTTTGGGTTTAGCAACGTCAAGCAAAATATTAAACTTCTAATAAAATGTGTAGCCTCTTAACGTTATCCGATTTTGCTAAAATTTTCAGTAAATCTGAAATGTCCAATTTAAGGACCACCCTAATTAATATGCATTTGTAAATATTATGAGGTCCGTATTTTTTCCATTAATTTATGGGTGACTTCAATTTAATCAATATGTTTATTATTATTTTATTTATTTACCAACAATATGGATGTAAATGATGTGACTGTGCGAAACAAATACATACAGTGGCTCACAGCTTATTTCAACCAGCTTCCATTAAGAATATAAAGTGCGTATAATTTCGAAATGAATATGGGTCAATTTCAAAAAAAAAAAAAAAAAAAAACGCACACAACGAGTTTTGTTTTGCTTATTTTTAAAGTTTTTTCAATTCGCCTGTTAGAGTGGTCAATTTATGTAGAAATTGATGAAGAATGCGGTGTTACTTTTAGGCTCTCAAAAAAATCAATATTTTTGGATTTTTTTTAGGTTTTCTATGATTTCTATCTTGAGCGCACACGTTGTTATGAAACAAAATGCTCAATTATTGAAAATTCGTAGCTTGGTGGTATTTCTTTCGGTCTGAAATATTAAAATGTACTCACGGCAGTCATGTCTTTTTAAGTTCAGGTTGGTATGGGCGCCCCACGCTTTTCTTTAAGGGATGTGTGAGATTTTTTCCATTTTGATTTAAAAGTTTATGTTGTTTGAAATGTTCTTATTTTTTTTACTTTTAGTCGATTTTTTTAGTATTCATATTTGTTTTGTGTTCACAACTGATCAATATATTTAGGTAAAGAAAAGCGTTTCTTAATTTTTTTTTTATTTATTTTTTACTTTTTAGTAACGAATAGGTTTAATTAATACATTACAATTTCCTTGCTAATTCCAGATCTATTGTTTTCCTTAGTAAAGTAGGAAGGAAATATTATTAAGCGTATAAATCGGAATGGAAAGATGTTTATTAAGCCAGGTCGACCGCATATGTCCAAAAAAATGTCCCAAAATCTAACGCAAATATTAAAGATCACCTTCAGAGATTTAAGAAAAGAAAATTTTTTTGCGATCGGAACCCGTTAAAAACAGGCAAAATCGTTGTTTTTAAATGCTTTTATTTAGCTGCACTTCGGAAAATCAAATCTTGTAACGGATTTTATCCTGGTGAATGCCTGCAAAGTTTTATCCATTTGCATTGAGTAGAAGGCATTTTATCAAAAGTGCATTGAGTAAAAGGCGGTTAAATTAACATTACAAGATTTAATTTTCCGAAGTGAAGCTAAAGAAAAGGTTTTGAATAAAAACATTTAAATTCAAACATTTAAATAAATTAAATGAATAATTACAGCCGTTTGTGCCTGTTTCGGAACGTTGTACTAATAGAACCGATATTGCTCCTTAATACCCAGTTTTTCCGCACTTTGCAGTAGGTTGGACTTAAAAATGTCAAGGCACATACATATTTTTGTCCATCGTACTTTCAATAAACTGCAAGTTTCCTATACCACCTGATGACATACAAGCTCAAACAATGGCACTGCCACCCCCGTGCATCACTGTTGGTTTTAAGTTAGTTTTTGTTTTGGAGCTATGTATCTGTATGACCATCCGAGCTAAAGATATTAAAATTAGACTGAAGCCGATAATTTGGGGTTCTGCCTTATTTTTCTGACAATTTAACGCTGATCAACTTCATTAAACATTTTTTTAAGTGCTTTTCTGCCCTTATCATGAATCTTATTCTCGTGCACAAGCTGAGTTATTATGCTTTGCACTATTGAATCACTTAGGCAAACCAATTCAGCAATTTTTAAAATGGCTAATAACCAGCTCTCTCTGTTCTATGGTAGTATGTCGTCCCATTGTTGAAAATTGCACTAACGCTACTGGAACTTATGCTTCACTTATGTAACTGGAACTTATGCTCCACTTATGTAACTGGAACAACCACACTTAAAATTCATTGCAACCATAACTACAAAATATACGCTTGAAAAGTTAAACTGTGACGAGAGATTTTACACTATACAATTTACTCTTCTGTTTTCTATTATCTAGGCCTCATATTTTTCGGTCTTTTGTTCTATATATTCTTCTTAATTAAGGTTACCTATAAAACGAAATTGAAAAAAGTTCAGAATTTTTTTGCATAGAATATTTAGGTTAGGTTAGGTTAGGTTAGAAGGCCGGTGTGAGGTTGTCCCCAGAATATATATAGAATATATAGCCAGTTAAATATTTTAATTCAATTTGGTTAAAATGAGCTGAGAGCTACTGTACATACTTACTAACAAGTCTAAGGTCTTTGATTTTAAAATGTGTTGTTTCTGATTAAGATTGTTGTACGGGTATTGCGGATATAATGAATAAATGAGCTGAGAGCTACTGTACATACTTACTAACAAGTCTAAGGTCTTTGATTTTAAAATGTGTTGTTTCTGATTAAGATTGTTGTACGGGTATTGCGGATATAATGAAAAATACCCATATCTGTATGAATTTGTATGTGAATACGTCGCGTTTAATAGAGTGTATTAAACAGACACGAATGTCAAAAATGTGTTCATTAGGGTGGCTTGATTTACATGGATGCGAAGATAAATAAAAAATCATTGTGGGGAAATGATGTTACGAAGAACTCCTCAAACCTAAAAAGTATGCGGAAATTTCAAATAAGTAGTCCTTCACCACAATGTATGTGTAAAATTTTCTTTTGAACGAGAATAATAATTCCGGATTTTTTTTCTATCATTTGTGAAATAAATGTTTAATCGGCTCCAAACTCATAAAGAATAATAATAATTTAAGATTTTAGAGTCCATGATTAAGTTTGAAAGCTACAAACCGATGTCGCGAGTATCAGAGCAACCTAGTATTTTTAATGCTTCAAGGTGTTTTTTAAAAAAATTTTGTTATGACATTTTAATGGTTCAAAAGAAAACAGATAAAAAGTTCATGATAATCATTACAATCATTCCATTCTGGTGTTCCAAAAAAATTCGTCGTACAAACTGGAAAGACATACATCAAAATACTTGTTGTTTTAGATCCTGTATTTATTTTTATAATTTCGGTAGATTTATGTGTTATTTTTTAATGAAAATTAATTTATTGCTATTGAATCCAATGATTTCAGTAAGAATTGGCGAGTTCTGCGTAGAGAAACTAGATTTTCTTTAACAGTCATTTCAGTAGTCCATCTTTAATGATGTTGGATGTGAGCATGTAGAGTCACAACATTTTCTAGAACTATAATGAAATCGTCGAAATATATGGTAGTGCTGGTTCCAAGTTATTACATTTTTTGCCAAATTAAAGCAACTAGGAACTAATATTTTTGCAACAAAATGAACCAATCCATAATAATCAATATACTCGAGAGTGGTTTCGGTTAACACATATGTATAGTATATACAAACATATTAAAGTAAAATAACACTCTGATCAAATTACTTAATTCTGAAAACATTTTTCAGAATTATTCCATATAATTCCGCAAATATTGTCTGGAATTTTGGCACTACAAATACAATACTCGTATGTTACCTTACAGATTGAAATTGATGACAAAAAATTTAAAAAGCAAAAGCTAATTTGGTACAAATTATGCCTGAAAGGATTTTTAAATTAAAATAAATTTATTTAACTTCAGATATCAACATCGGACAACGCTGCATTAAATTTAAAATATTTTTTTCCCTGAAGATGACCAACAAAATTGGTCGAAATATTGAAAACAAACAATAAAAATTGAAAACGAACACGAGTTTTTATATTTTTGATAAAACAGGCCTCACGCCGATTTAATAAAATACAAAGATTTTGTAACAATATAAAAGGTCTACAGAGCACATAAAAAAACCATCAATAAATTTATTTATCTTTAAATGCGTCTACATATAGTTATAACGCTACACCTTCACTACAATATTGAGACAATCCAAATTTATATTGAGAAATAAAAAATTTAATTTAAGAAATGTAATTAATATTGAGAACATGGTGTAATTATACAAGGTGGGTGCAAATTGGCAACAAATACAACACAATACAGAAACAACAGGCATTTTGTTTGTGTAAAATAATGTACTACTGTCAAAAATACTTGAAAATGTATTACTTTTGACATAAGTAAATTGTAAACAAAGTCAGTCGGCTGGGCTTCTGCACTCACCATGTATAGTTACACTATGATTGAGAATATACGAGTACAAATTGAAATTGAGAAAATAAAAATTGTAATTGATAAATTTAAAATTTGTATGACAGTTTTGAAATGTGAAAGAAGTAGTTGGGAAGTTTTGTGTCAATTGTCTCATAGTCCAGAGCTTTTCCCGTTTGACAACTATTTGTTTCGATCGATGGTACTGGGGTGCACGATCTGGGGTACGCTTTGCTTCAGAACAGGGTATCCGAAATCGGCTTGATTTCTTCTTGGCGCGGAATCTATATGTTGCCAGAAAAATGGGAAAAGGCCACAAAGCTAACAATGTCCAATACTTTAAATAAATTTATGTTGTACAAATGTTTTAAAATAAGCGCATTTGAAAGTTATACACCCAATAGGTGTCCGTGCAAGGTAGAACAGTATGAATAATATGATGATGATTGTCATTTCTAAAGAAGAGTTATTCCATATTTAGATGCAATATAAGCATTAAGTCAATATATAACCAACTCGTTGATAGATATTGATATAATTAACACGAAAGTAAATACAAATCCCACACATTCGGTTTGTCTTATAATGTTTTACTGCCGGTGAAGCCAGCATCTGCGAGAAGCGAAATAGTTTTCTATGTAACTGGAAATGCTGTCATAGAAATAAGAAATCGATTATATGAAGTCTTATCAAATACATTACCTTATTAAATGATTTAACAGATCTTATACTTGTCCCTTTAATGGTTTTGAATAACATTTTATTTTATCAATTATGTTTTAAAATTTAAATCAATAATATACTTAATACTATTAAGTGCCATTTTAACTTTTTGTATCAGTGTTTTGATCAACATGAATTTCATTAACTTTCGTTGTTGTTCGATAAAATTTTTCAATATTTTTAACTGTATAATTTTAATTGGAAAATACCTGAACCCAGCTAATATTTGTTTGTAAGAGACCAAGTTGGTTGTCACCTCTAACGCAGCAAATTCAATTTTTAGTGTTGACAATCTAAACACTTTTGTTTTAAATATATTTATGTCTGTCTGTCTGCCTTTGCGTTGATGTCAAGCAAAATGTTTCTTTCATAATGCGGTCACTATTGCAAGTGCAATTTTGTTGATAACGTAATAGCATTTGATGAAGAAATTATGTATATTTGTTGAATATTCTGACTTTATAATCAATAAGAATAATTCAATACAAAATTAATTTCATATTAAATTTAACTATATACTTCTTGATATAATATCTATAATCTGGAACTTTTACTCAAATCTGATAATGTTAACAGTCTAAAAAAGCATTTTAAAACGAAAACAAATATAAAACTTAATTTTAGTGTTTGGCAGCATTTATTTGAAAGAAACACGTTATAAAATTGATTTGATTTGATATGACTTTTGGAATTGCCTTTATGTTCAAGTTACGAATATTTTTATTTCTGTGGATTGGTACAAATATTCATAAACTAATATTAATTTGTTTATACCTGCCTTTAAAAATTACTTTTGTCCAGTGCCTTAATCTACCTGCCAAAAGTACGTTTTGGATTTCTTTAAAAATATTTTAACGTTGGAAATAAATCTTATCTTTTTGAGATTCCATTTCATCCATCCTTCCAACAACTTATTATCCTTTTTCTTGCCTAAAATGCCTTTACGAGTTCTCGTTATCCGAATTTCTTAAAATTATGCAATAGTTATTTTTAGATAGATAATTAATAAAAGGAAATCCAAACAAATACATTTTCAAGGCCCCGTACAATACATATCTGTGGAGTTTTGACAAAAGAACCTAACTCGAGATCGGACAATTTTCCACTTTTTGAACCATATGTATAAGTTTTAAAAGCGCATCTTTCTGTCTTTTCAGCGTGTTTCTAGATAGTGTAGATCGGAAGATATAGGAGTTCCCAAATTAACCTATCTCGCAATTTTTACAATCTGCTTTTGACAAAAGAACCCATATCGAAATATGTTGCAGGGCATAAAGAAAAATATTATAACGTAATTTTCACAAAAGAACCTATTTGAATATGGGTTTCCAATAATTTACTAAAATTATTTTGACAAAACAACCTATTTGCACTCATGTTCTTTTATCAAATGCATAAATGAAAATAACACGTTCCGTTCTAAAGTTAAGTTCTTTTAATAGGCATTTGATCACTAGCATTCATTGTGACAAAACAACTTATGTTAACATGAGTGCTTTAGTGTAGTGGGAATTATCGATATAAGAGGAACCTATATCAAATCAAGTGCTTTTGTCGTGTGCATGTGTAACAAATTCAGACGTTTTTAACCCTTATCCTATGTAAGTGGGTCAAAACCAAAAAAACTACTTTTATTTTGCATTATTTTGAAAAGTTATTAATATATCGTTCTGAAACTTCGTGACTTTTAATCATTCGAGAAAATGTATAGAATGCAAAAACAAAAATAATCCTATCTCCTAACAGAGTGTCACCATAAAAAAAGTTGCGTATAACGTGTAAGTGGGTCAAAATTGCCCAATACAAATTGCATGACAGTTTTTACATTTATGTGTGTATCTACTTGTACATAAAAACTACCGTTATTTTAGAAATAAGAATTTTACTTTACTATGAATATTTGTTAGTCTGAATACAATTTCAAAGCGTGCGGATGTTGTAAAAAATGTCGCGATTGAACGAAAATGAAATTCATGATTTGTTATGTGAATCAGAAGATGATGAAATAGCTAACGATCTGTCGTCAGATGAAGATGATAGTGTGATAACAGATATTAATTCCGTATATAACCAAAGTGAATCAGATTTGAGTGAAAGTGATAGTGATGAAAACAATGATAAGACGTGCTCGTGATAAACTTGCTCCAATAAGAAACCTTTGGGACCGTTGGGAATATAATTTACGGAAACTGTATTATCCTGGTCCATGCGTAACAATTGATGAGCAATTAGTTACATTTCGAGGAAGATGTCCCTTCAAACAATTTATACCGTCAAAACCCGGCAAATACGGGTTAAAAATTTGGGCTCTGCGATTCGGACACAAATTATGCATGGTGAATGCAGGTGTATACAGGTAAAGACAGAAATTGCCAGCCAGAAAAAAATCAAGTACGTCGCGTAGTTTTGGATTTGGTAACGGATTTGAAAGGCAGAAACGTCACCTGTGATAATTTTTTTACTTCCCATGAACTTGGAATTGAACTTTTACAAAAAAAACTAACAGTCGTTGGTACCGTTCGAAAAAACAAAACCTTCCTTCCACCTAAGTTCACCGACCTAAAAGGAAAACCACAACATTACTCGCAATTGCTTTTTGATGTAACCAACAAAACTACAATTGTGTCATATGTGCCAAAAAATAATCGTTCTGTCATTTTATTGAGTACATTACATCATAGCGCTGAAATTGTTTCTGATACCAAAAAACCCGAAATAATACATTTTTACAACAGAACCAAGTCCGGCGTAGATACACTTGATCAATTAGTCCGAAACTATACTTGCAAGCGTCGATCAAATAGGTGGCCACAATCATTATTTTACTACATGTTGGACATTTGCGCATATAACACTTTTGTTATCTATACTGCCATTGACGCTGAATGGAACAAACAAAAACACTTTGGACGTCGTCTTTTTTTAGAAGAATTAAGTAATGCCCTTGTCCATGACGAAATATCACGTCGTTCCATAATGCCGAGAAGCAGTTTTTCCAAGACAACTGTACGAAGTTTGCAGAAGAAAGATAAAGTGGTTGAGAAGAGCGCTCTAAAGAGGGGCCGATGCTATATATGCCCCCAACGTTCATCCAGTACAAAATATTCAAATAAATGTACTAACTGCAATAATTTTATTTGTAAAAGCTATTCAAATGTAATATTTTCATGTGAAAACTGTAAAAATGATACATAATTTTATAAAAAAATACTATTGGGCAAATTTGACCCACTTACACCTTATACGTAATTTTTTTTTTACACAGGATAAGGGTTAATGAAAATATGTTGTTTCCTAATATAGAAAAACATAAACAATGCACAGAGGAAGACAAAAAAGACAGGTTCCAAAGTTTTGGAGGAGCATTGAATCTCTCGCAAGTGAATACATTGACTGTTTTGAAGGTACCTACGTCAAGGCTCCAAAGAGTTTGTCAATTTGTATGTAATTTGCAATGATTTTAGAATTTTCGACTTTTCTAGAGGGTGCCGTGTTTATCGAAAGAATTGCAGCTTTGTTCAACTGCCGATACTTAACGAATCCAAGTAAGCCATTTATGAAAGGCACACTATCAATGACAGATATTTCAGTTACGACAAAATAAATAGTACTCTCTTTGTGTTTAAATTAAATTAAATAAAATGTACCACACAAGTGCCCAAGATATTGATGAAGATCCTTTTAATGAGCCTGATGTTGATGACTCCGATTTTGTCACGGAGACGGATTCCGATCTTAATACCACTACGCATTTTTCGATCAAAAATTATTTTGACAAAACAACACATCTTGGTTTTTTGACATTTTCTCGGCAACAGTTGTATCTGGAACAAAGGTGGAAATTGGAAAATTAAGGTATTTAAATTCTCCACCATAAAAATAGGTTACATTTGTTTAGATGTGTTCTGGGACGATTCTGTGACCTTATAAAAGTGTTTTTTGGTCCTCCTGTAAAATTCAGTTTTTCGACAATGGTTGTTTTGTCAAAATTCCACAGATATGTATACATACGAGTACATACATACATATGTATGTATGTATAATAATAGTAAATATACAGGTGGTTATTGTTTGTACTTTAATCGTTCAGTTTGAATTTATTTAATCGCAATCATGGTATAAATTGCATTTTAATGATAGAATAATAAAAACAAGACGAATAAAGAAATAAAAAATTAAATTAATACTCACATTTCTTCATTATGTACCTTATGGACAACATAACTACTTACGGATTAAACTCTTTTTTATATTTTTATGTCTTTCAATTCTCGTTTTTGTACAATTCGTGAAAAAAAAAAAACAAAAAATATAATTAAATACAATTGAATTAAATTGAATAGATAAATGAATGTAATTTGTTGTTATACATTTAATCCATATTTTTACGGACACACTAAGATTCACATACATACAATTCATACTCGTAAATGTACATTAGGAGGGCATCAAAATATGATGCCAACTAAAATTAAAGTTCGCAATATTTTAACTGCAATTAAATAATTATTTCAATTGCAGTTAATTATTTGACACAGTATTGGTATAAATATTTTTCAAAATCCAAATTATGTATATTAAACTCGCACTTTGATTAAAGTATTTAAAATGTTTATATTGTCACCTAAAATCCAAAAGGCCTACACAACTACAATTCAAAATCGATTTTTTGATTGATTATTATGCAATTACCCAAAATACGTCTTTAAAATTTTACTCTCATATGTCGAAAAACGTCGATTTTATTAATACATTCCTAAATGTCGCAACTACAATTTTTAATAAAAAAAACGAAATATATTAAAACAAAATTGGCATTTGTTTAACTGTTAGTTGAAAGTTAATTTTTTTCAAATTAGTAACAATATTGGATATTTGTGTCTTACCAAATAATTAAATGGATACATTATTCTCATAAGAAAGTTAAAAAAGTTAATAAAAATGGTGAAAATAAAATATGCATAGGGGAGAGGGGGCACCATTGAACACTTTTTGCTTTCAAGCCACATACAAATTTATATTCTTGAATTATTGACTTTTTACATAATTTAATATGGAAATAAACTTTAGCTTAAGTCTACAAGTAACTTATTTTTAGTTCGATTTATATTTTTTCTTATTTTTTTAATGGATGAAGTCATTGTGTTCAAATGTGCCCCCCATACGGGACAGCTTTGAATTAGGCTGGGACAGCTTTGAACGGCAATTTTTTCTTGTAGCGCTTATATCCAAAAATAACATAAACAGTTATATCTTTTATATATATGTATATTAAATTCGATTTATTTATTAAGAAAAACATAAACATTAACAATTAAAAATTAAAAAAAAATCCAGTTCAAAAATAAGTTTTATATTATTAAGACGGAAAAGGCCTTGCGATTTCAGGTGACATTACATTTTCCTTTAAAGCAAAGGTGCCCCCTTTTTCTTTGTTCAAACCTGAACTGGCTTGCCATTTCGCGGAAATTTATAATAAATATTTTTTTACATAAATATCAAATAGCTTACCTTAATTTTGTTTGAATTAATTTTTGGAATGCAATAAATTTCTTTCACGAAAGAAAACGATCACTGAATACTTCTTACAGTCTTAAAAAAAAAAAACAAGTAAGAAAGTATAGTCGGTCAAGCCCGACCATATAATACCCTACACCCAGTATATGTATAAAACGGTTTTTCAGAAATGTGCGCTATATGGGAGATTTGACCTATTATGGACCGACCATCCAAAAATTTAGTGTCATGATTTCTGTGAATATAAATATTGTGTATGTTATCTCGATATAAATACTTTTAAAAGATTTATGGAGGTTAAAGTGATTTTCGGAAATGGGCCTTATATGGGAGCTACGACTAATTATGCACCGATCACAATAAAATTGTACCGTATTGTTTGTATACATATGAGATATATTTGTGTTAAATATTATTTCGATTCCAAAATTTTTGAGTGAGTTATGCTCTTTAAAGTGATTTTCGGAAGTGGGCCTTATATGGGAGCTACGACTAATTATGGACCGATCACAATAAAATTGTACCGTATTGTTTGTATACATATGAGATATATTTGTGTTAAATATTATTTTGATACCAACATTTTTGAGTGAGTTATGCTCTTTAAAGTGATTTACGGAAGTGGCCTGATATGGGAGCTACGAGTAATTATGGACCAATCTGCTCAAAATTTTTAGATGTGATTTGGCTTCATTTACCACTCATTTGTGATGAAATTTGTTTGGTTCCTTGCGTAATTCAAACATTTATGATCTTTAAACCCTAATTTCGGGAGTACATTTGTATGGGGGCCAGCTGAAATAATGAACCGATTTCCACCAGTTTCAATCCCATCCATCCTTGGGTCAAGAAAATATCATGTACTAAATTTTATCGAAATATCTTCAAAATTGCGACCTGTACTCTGCGCACAAGCTTTACATGGACAGCCAGCCAGCCAACCAGACCGACGGACGGACAGACGGACATCATTAAATCGACTCAGAAAGTGATTCTGAGTCGAACGGTATACTTTAAGGTGGGTTGGACCAATATTTCTGGGCGTTACAAACATATGCACAAATCCAATATACCCTCCCCACTATGGTGGTGTAGGGTATAATAAAAAAATTTACAATAGCACTGTAAAAACTTGTTTACCCAACTACATTCGGTCGACGACTGAAAAAACTAAAAAAAAGTTGTTGACGTTGCTAGAAAACAAGGTTAGCATGTGAAAAACTCGGTTAAGGGTCGGAAAAAATGTTAAACTGAGATTTTATCAACATTTTTCAAAGATGCCCCATGTTCAAACGTGCCCTCCTCTCCACTATGATACAATATTAAAGACGAATATGATGTTTTGCCAAAGTTAGAAGATTAAGAAAGTAAGTATATGTATAAAACAGTTTTTCAGAAATGTGCGGTATATGGGAGATATGACCTATTATGGACCGATCATCCAAACATTTAGTGTCATGATTTCTGTGAATATAAATATTGTGTATGTTAAACTTTATCTCGATATTAATACTTTTAAAAGATTTATGGAGGTTAAAGTTTATTACGGGAAGGGTCTTATATAGGAGTTTTGACTAATTACGGACCGACCATTATAAAATTAGGTGTCATCATTTCTGTATATTATTTGTGTCGAATTTTATTTGATTACCAACATTCTTAAGAAATTTATGATCGTTAAAGTGATTTTCGGAAGTGGGCCTTATATGGGAGTTACGACTAATTATGGACCGATCATAATAAAATTCTACGGTATTGTTTGTATACATATAAGATATATTTGTGAAATATTATTTGGATACCAACATTTTTGTGAGAGTTATGCTCTTTAAAGTGATTTTCGGAAGTGGGCCTTATATGGGAGCTAGGACTAATTATGGACCGATCTGCACAAAATGTGTAGATGTGATTTTTCTTCATTTGTGATGAAATTTGTTTGGTTCCTTGCATAATTCAAACATTTATGATCGGTAAACCCCAATTTCGGGAGGACTTTTGTATGGGGGCAAGTTGAAATAATGGACCGATTTGCACCAGTTTCAATCCCATCCGTCCTTGGGCCGAAAAAAATATGACTTGCCAAATTTTATCAAAATATCTTCAAAATTGCGACCTGTACTCTGCGCACAGGCTTTACATGGACAGCCAGCCAGACCGACGGACGGACAGACGGACATCGTTAAATCGCCTCAGAAAATGATTCTGATCCGATCGGTATAATTTAAGGGTGTTGGACCAATATTTCTGGGCGTTACAAACATATGCACAAATCCAATATACCCTCCCCACTATGGAACTTAAATGCTTAATTGCCACAGTTTTTACGATAACTTACCATATTCAGATTAGATTTAAAAATTTTACTTCGCAATGTGAACTTCTTTTCTTTTTACGTATACTTTCTTAAATAAAGTATGTATATTTTTCTCGAATTTATTAAACTCGTTGTAATGAGTTTTGTAAACACAGAAAACAAAAAGTAAAAAATGTTTAAATATCGTTATTGAGATGAATTTAAACCAAATCACATTACTGGATACTGGTTTTAGAAGCTACTAGTCCGTAATTGGTTCGTTAACTTGTGGTGAATATGGAAAAATGTGTTTTTTATTTAATAAATTGTTAAATTACACTTTAGATTGTTATAAATAACAGACAAACTCTGTAAATTATGGTGAGAATTGGTAATTACATCAATTTTAAATGGTCAAAATTATTTACAAATTTCTAAACATTTGAAATAAATTATGTTGGTCGTAAAATTGTCTTTCAAACAATAAATAAAATACAAATAAAAATTACTTTAACACCAAATAAAAAACACTGAATAAGGATATTCTAGTCCTACAACCAGTGTAGTTTTGTATTTCTTATTATATACTCGTATTTAGGAAGAGGGTATTTAAGATCGGCACAGCCGAATGTTAAACTCTAACTTGTTGGGTGTTTTAAAGAACTTTTCCATCGATTAGAAATTTTAAATGGCAATGGGCCAACTTCGGCTCTTTTGTTTATTTTTTTTTAACGAATTATTTATTTTTAAATAAAAAATTAAAACGACAATGTTAATGTTTTTCAGGTGAACAGTTTTTAAAATTGAAACAAAGGCATCAAAGTGAAATCGATCAAACTGATTTGGATTCATCCAAATGGAAAACTGTATCAGGTGCAGATCTACTTTGCCTTAATTCAAACCTGCAACGAGTGCCTTTAAATATTTTCAAGATATCCTCTAAAACGTAAGTACTTTGAGCAAAAAGTATGTAATTGTATAATTGTTCTGAAATTATGTATTTTTGTATTGTATTCAGAATATAGTTATAGAAACGTTCAAGTTTAGTCAAATCGAATTTCATTTGTAGATGTTAGAAGCTTTAAAATTAATGAAGTGGTGCTGTGGAGTTTAAAAGTAGACTTTCTTGCAAATGATATTTGTATATCTCTTATAGTTACCGAGTTATACGTATTTCAAAATTATACCACACATTGGCCCGGTTTATTAATAATATCGGAAACAATTTTCCCTGTTAGATAAAAAAAATCGTATTTTGCGTTTCCGGCGTTTTGAAAAATTGTGTAATTCCAAGTTGAAAACTGCGGCTGTGGTTGATAACCACAGCGGGAAGAATGGCAGTTGGTTAAAGGACTGATGTTTGCTTGAACAGCAAACTTCGGTTCACCAAATTGTCCTAGGTGCTGTTGCTGAACAACAAGAGCCATTGAAAGTAGTGGTGACACTTAGCTCGATACTCAGGAAATGTACAGGAACTGTGGCTTTCGTGGCATTTGTGTTGACGTTCCGCCTATGAATGAGGTTACATATGCGGCCTATGGCAACTTCAGTAAATTCTGATCTCCGTCCTCGGCAGTAAGTTCATACAAGTATGCACTTTGCAAGACTTACATTAGTATGTTCTTGCTGTACATGCAATGCGGTGGTGACCCGAGTTCACCCTGCGTTTGAGTGCACCGTTAGGTTTAGACCTAAAAGGCAGATACCAACGTTAAATTTTAACTTGAACAATTTACGAATAAAAGCCAACAAATTAGCTCATGGCCCTCATAATTTTGCAGTGCCTCTGATTTAAACTTAAAGTATTTCGGGATAAACGTTATTTGAAGAACTTGGACATTTTTTTTTAATAATTTTGGAAAGTTGTTTGTTATTGAGCAGACTTAATGTTATTAACTTATTTGTCAAACATTTATATCGTCGTTGCGGCATCAAGAAGTCGTATGTGCTTTTAAAAAACTTTTTAGGACAAAGGGAAACAGTCTTTTTTTTATGTGAAAACCATGTAAAAATGAACACTAATCTTCTTAATAACTTTAGTTTAGCAATTAAAACAATTTTAAACATTCCACATGAGACCTTTTGCTGTCGCAACGACGATATGTATTTACATATTGTACTTATTTTTTATTTTCAGAAATCCAATGCTTGAATGTTCGGAGCATCTAAAAATATAAATAAATCTACAATCAAATTAATGAATTTACAAAAAATTTTTAATTTTTTCTTTAAATGTAATATTCCTACATATAACAATACTCGTACAAATGTTAGTTACTGAATTATGGTAATTTGACTTTGAATTTTATGAAATTTTTATTTTATGAATTAAAAATATATAAAAATAAATATTAAAATAAATATCAGAATAGAACTACAACAATGCGATTTGATTCTTAAATGGTTTAAAATGTCTTTATATATTTAAGTTTTTTGTCGACCTTTTCCTTATTTTATTATTGATTTGTTTAGAAAATTCTAAATCGGGCTTATTAAGGTCATGTATTCTATGCAAATAAAAGATTATTTCATAATTTATTTTTCCGACGTTTCGTTGGAGATTCCCAACATCATCAGGGATATTTTATTAGATCTGGCAACATCAAAATAAATACACAATTGAAAATTAATGGTTTAATAACAACAACGATAACTTAGTTCTACAGGAATAATATTACTCACATATAATCTTTCGTCAATAGTTCTGAATTTAGAATATTTAACATACATTCTGTTTTACATAAACACAACATAAAACATAAATTTAATTAAACAAAACAATTGCAAAAATATTATTAAAAATATCACAGTATAATTAAATTGTATTAAACTAAGTATCACAGAAGCAGATTCAAACTGAAATATTGCGATTGTATAAATTGCATTCGTGTTGTTTTTGTCGTCTTTTGTATTTAAGGCATTTGTCGTAGCTCTTTCCTGAATTCTCAAACCATGGTGCAACTATACAAGGTGAGTGCAAATCGACAACAAATACAACACAAAACAGAAACAACAGGCATTTTGTTTGTGTAAAATAATGTACTACTGTCAAAAATACTTGAAAATGTATTACTTTTGACATAAGTAAATTGTAAACAAATTCAGTCATCTGGGCTACTGCACTCACCTTGTATAGTTACACCATGTCTCAAACTTTCCAGTGTAAATCGTTTATTTGTTCTCTTTTCCTTGTCCAATATTTTAACGTTTGTGAGATCGGGTAGATGTTTTTCTTCAACACAGTGTGTATCCAAAGCTGTAGTTATTTTATTTTTCTTTATGTCTGTATCGTGTTCTGATATTCTTGTACCAAGGCTTCTCTTTGTAGTACCCTCTTTGTTTTACCAAACTTCTTCTAATTATGAAAATATGTATGTATATTTCTATGTTAGATAAATATTAGAAATATATTTTATACATAAGTTATCTTGTTATCGGTAACATTGTATTATTAAAATAATAGAGTAACATTAAGCGGCTTGAAAATTAATTAAATATGTAATAGGAAAATTTACTTAAGAGCGACTTCAAAAACATATTTTTTCATAAAGAAAAATTTAAAATTCGAATTATTGTAAGGTATCGTAAACAAATTTGGAATATACATACATACATATGTACTTTTAATAAAAATGAGAAAAATATCTGAAGAAAATGTGAAGGCTCGGTTAAAATTTTGTAAAGAGTACAAAAATTGGACCGTCGACGACTGGAAAAGGGTTATTTGCTCTGATGAAATCAAAACAAATCGCTTCCGGTCTGACAGCAAATAATACTACTGGCACCGCCCTATGAACGCTTAGAAAAACACCAGCGGTGCTCTTCACAAAATATTAACCGAGCCTTCACATGTTTTGTTCAGACAACGCTGGCTTTTTTTTTTTTGTTCAACTGCTGATAGAATGCGAATTTAACAAAGAGCTCTCCGTGCTGTCCACTCGCTTACATGTTTGTTTATATAAGCTGCAGCCTGTTTGGGTGTTTTTACCTGTCTGGAAGATAATAATCGCTAAATTGTGCTGGCATCTCGTTCCAAAAGCATTTTTTTAGAGTTTGTGGGCTAATGTTTTTTATTTTTATGACTTGTAGCACTGTTCAATGACAGATTTCCAACTTCTTAGGAATTTCGCGGGCTGAGTAATTATAATATTATTATTTGTCATATCCACCACTTGATTTTCTTTAAAATCTGATATTTTTCTCATTTTTATTAAAAGCACGCGATAAGCTTAATATTTGCAAAACCGATTCTACAAAACAGAAACAGCTTGTCAATAAATTGTTTCAGAATATTAAAATGATCCAACACGCCTTTTAAAAGAAATATTTCTACTAATCAACTTGAAGAGGATATTTCTGAATTCGAATTTTATGTTAAAAATTAAAAAACTTGGGTACATCACAAAAAAAAAATCTATATATATAAAAGAGAGTGACGTTAGTTACTAGCTTTATAACTAAAGAACGCCAGGACCGATTGCAACGATTTGCACGAATTCAGGCTAGTCTCAGGCCAGAGAAGAAGAATAACCGGAAAAAATTCAGAAATTGACCACGCCTACTTTTTTTTAAATTAATGTTTTTATGTGTGAGTGTGTGTATGTACTTTATAGAATCGTAAATGATCATGTGATGATTTTCGGCAAAGTTGTTGTGCATGAGCCCGGGAAGGTTTGCAAGTTGGTACGACCACGCCCACTCTAACGCCTACTTTTTTTTATTTAATTCTAAATGGGTTTTTACAGATTTACTTCAAATTGTCTTACTGTAGGCGAGGTTGAAATAAAAGTTTGATGTGTCACGCCCACTTTCACGCCTCATCACATGCAAGACGCTTGCCAGGTAAGCCGGACCGCTCCAGCGCTCACCACTAAGTATTTATAGAATACTTCTTTTTTGCGACCACGCCTACTTTAACGCCTTCTTTTTTAAATTGTGTAATTGATTCTACTCTGATTTTAACATATTCACTTTACTCTAGGCGAGATCAAAAATTAAGATTCATACTCCACGCCTCCTTTCACGTCCCATCTCTAGGGATCTTTTTTGACCGCCTCCTTTTTTTTTAATTGATGTCGTAGCAACGCCCGCAGTGTACAGCCGAATTCGACCACGCCTGCTTTAAAATTGTGTAATCGATTCTACAAGGGTTTTAAAAGACTTACTTCAAATTGTATCACCCATTACTTTTAATTATTATCTTCTAAAATCAAAAAATCAATTGTCGTTCTTTTGTATATCACAATTTTTACGACAATTGTTTTTCCACCTAATTTGATTGAAAACTTTTTTTGTTCATTTTTTTTTTTACAAAAACAAATTCTGGTTCTGCTTTTGCCAGTAGATGGCGTTGTGTGCATAAACTTTTGACACCTGATTTATTTTTGTAGTATTTAAAAATTTTCAACCTTTTTTAAAAATGATTTCAAAAGGTAAGTTCCCTAAAGGATTTTGTGACATTGTTTTTGTGACATTAATTTCTCAGTGTTATTCATAATGCCGCGACCCAGAAGATCTGATCTTTCGCACCGAACCCGTAATGCAATTACAAATCGGAATATTACCAATCGATTCAATACGGATGAACAAGAAATCGCACGAGATCAGCGCCGTGTTAGTATGGCCCGACTTCGCGTAACGCAAACACAAGAAGAAAGACAGGCGACAAATGAAACGGCTCGATTAGCAATGAGAAATCATGGATTAAATCAAGCAATTCAACAACGTGAAAATCTAAATCAACGCGTTTCATTACGATTGCACTTTTGACTACAGCTTGCATCCTTCCATTGAAATTGGCCCAATAGAGATTGTGTGCAACCATTGCGGTGCATTACTAAAAACCGATGGGAGGCGCTCTTATTCTTTTTGTTGGTGATTTTCGTCAAACTTTGCCCGTTATCAATGACCGCAGATGACCTGAACACATGCTTGAAAGCTTCATATCTTTGGAACCTAATCGAGAAAATCACGCTATCGACGAACATGCGTGTGCATTTGTTGCAAGACCCGTCTGCCCAAACATTCTCAGAAAAACTTTTTGACATCGGAAATGGAAAAATTCCAATTAATTGCGCCACGAACGAGATTTCGTTCCCGCCTAACTTCTGTCGAATGCAAATAAATATTCAAGCTGTTGTCGACAAGGTTTTCCCAAGTCTAACAATCTTCTACAAAAAATCGGATTGACTGTTGGAACGTGCAATTTTGGCACCAACAAATTATTATGCCAACAAGCTCAATGAGCAAATTCAATTGAAACTGCCCGGCAAATTAATCAAATACAAATCGATCGATACAATAATGGATGATTATTATCCATTATCCCACTGAATTTTTAAATTCATTGGAACCACCCGGAATGCCACCGCATGTGCTAACATTAAACGTTGGATCACCGGTAATTCTTATTCGCATCTTAAACGCACCAAAGTTATGCAATGGAACCACATTGACCATCAAAAAGTGCTCACCAAATTTAATCGAGGCAACAATCATCGGTGGCAGATTCAAAGGCGAAGATGTACTTATTCCACGAATTCGGATGATTTCCAACGATTTACCATTCCAATTCAAGCGGCTCCAATTCCATTTGCGTCTTACCTGTACTATTGCCATCAATAAAGCAAGAGTCACATCATTAACTATTGCTGGCTTAATTTTGGAAAATTTATGTTTTCCACACGGCACGCCAAAAAACAAAAAAACATTGTATATCCGCTGGCCCCAAGATGAAGTAATAAATAAGTAATAAATAAATATAATATAATTAAATAAATGCGTTTCTTTTTTGATTGAGCCCATACCTAGACCATATGTAAGTTATTCTGCAACAAATCTTTATGACAGATATTCCATAAACTTATTTAAAGGCCGTACATTTTTTTAAAAGCTTAGTTTAAATCGTGTGGTAATACAACACTAATGTTTGCTTAGGGCCAGCAACGCGGACCGGGTCAGCTAGTATATATATAAAAACAAAGAACTAGAAAACGTTGTGCATTTGAGATTAATTTACTTTGCACTACTTATTGCAAGATACAAAATTATCAGCTGATTTTATCAATCAAACAAATTCTCAAAAAAATGTCCAATAAAAGCTTTAAGTAACAGTTGGTGGACTTTTTAATTGAAAATGCTGCTGAAGAAATTATATTAAAAGACGACGGTATTAAACATTTTAAACATATTTATTTAACATCAATATTTTCTAGATTTGGAAAGTAATGATGACGTAGTGGAAGAAATTTTAGTTGAGTTGGAAGAAAACTTATCTGTTGTCGTAGTGTGCCGCCGAGGGTTTTGAAGGGAAGTGTCTAAGGAGCGTTGTCAGTTTAGGGAATTTATCCCCAAATTGAGGATTTTTTTTCGTGATTTGGGATAAAAATTTCATCTTGGGGATTTGTTGGGGATGACAACACAATTTTAAGGGATTTTTGGGGTTATTTTTATAAAAGTGGTGGTAACAAGAATGATTTTGGAGCAAAAAAATGTGCGTCTGGAAAGTCTAAAAATGTGTGTTATTATTTATAGTGTATGGTTTCTAATAAAAAAGAAGTATGTAAATACATATTAAAAAAAAAGTATATTTTTTACTGTTTAAAATGGCTGCAAATACTAATTTTATTAACAAAAATCATAATGCTTCTTGGGAACGCGAGGATTGGGCAAAAGGTTTGAAATATACATATACGAGTATATTTTTAAAGGCTAACGCTTGCGTTGAACGCGTTGTTTCAATAATGTATACTACCAAAACACAAATACGTAACAAAATGCAATATGAATTATTGGAAACACTTCTCAGAATAAACTTAATACTTTAAAAATAATTAAATTTATTTTGAGAAATTTAATCCATCTGCTGAAATGCTAAAGCTTTTTAATACAAGTAATATGTACAATAAAATTTCTGAGGCTGATGAATCGGAAGATTTTGATTCTGAAGTTTTTGAAATGCTAAACTCTGGTAAATAATTTTTAATACTTCTATATACCTATTAAATTATGTGTAATTTTTTATTTACAAGATTTATAATTACAAATCTAATTAGTTTGAATACTAATATATGTAGCTATCGATAAAAATGAATTTTTATTATTATTTTTATATTATTTTTTAAATAAAATAAAAATTTCGCAAAAAAAAATTTGAATCAAAAAAAATCAGTTAGGGGATTTTTGGGGATGACAAATCAAAAATTGGGGATAAGCTCTAAAAAAATACTGGCAGCACTGTGCCTAAGTCAAATATTTGGCGAGATAATATTTAAACAATGATGGATGAAGATAGATTCCGGCAAATGCTAAGAGTAGATAGAGATAATTTTGCCATGTTGTGTGCTCTAATAAAAAATGATCTTGAATTTTCTAAAGCTCATTCGGTTAAGCAATTTTCCATTGAATTGCAGCTAGCTATTACACATTTTCATCTGGGCTCATCAGAAGAAAGTGCATCGTTTAGAAAAATTGCAACTATTTTTGGAGTGGGTGATGGCGGAACAATAAAAAAAATCCCATAGAGGGTCTTCAAAGCATTCTTGCGTCTCCAGTCGGAATATATGTATATGCTAGCCAAATGAAGCTTAACGCTCTCAAATAGTATCGGATAAATTTAAAGAACTTCCGTTTTGCATTGGTAGTTTGTGCCCAAGTAGTTTGTGATTTTCGGTCAGCTCGGGAGCTGGCATGATGCTCGCATATACAGAAATAGTTCTCTTCACATCAATGGATAGCAGGCGACTTAGCATACCCTTTATCAGGTACTTTGATTACGACCTATAGCAGCAACTCTTTTAATATAATTTCTTCGGCAGCTTGATAAAAATTCCCAAATAGCGTTTGTAAATATCGGGTTAGAGTGGAACACTGTTTTTAATATTTTTATATACCTGACTACTTTTTTTGACGCGAAAAATCTGGTGCTTTTCCGTTAAAATTGAATTATTTTTTATGTTTCTATTTTTTGTTTAACTTCCTTATGAATTTTGCATTATATTTTCTTTTAAATTTGTACTTGTAATAATATACATATGTATGTATGTAATAAAACATTTGTTTAAACAGTATTTATTATTTACTTTATATTGACTTCTTTCAAGATCATCTAGTTTAGGCCCTATAGTGTTTTAATTATTTTTAAATAACAGTATCTAAGTAGACTTTATTAATATTGGAAAATATTAATGTTGAAAATTTTGTTTCCATGTCGATATTTATAAGATAAATATGTGTAGTTAAATGTATTTTTTGAAAGTGGTTTTTATATGGGAGCTATTGGCTATAATGGGCAGATCTTTATAAATTTCGGTATGACGATTTTAATATATACTCGTATGAGGATTATTGATTGATAACGATGTTTGTAAGATATTTATGCGTACTTTAGTAATTTTTGGAAGTTGACCGGTCGTCGTAAAAATATTTTTCTTTAACCCGATAACAATTTTCATAGCAGATTTATGCGTATTTAAGTGATTTTTGAAAGTGGACATTACTCCAACATGTATTGTTCATTAATGGAAATTAATATTTAAGTATTTAATAAAGAAAGTGTTGGTTGGAAAATTTCATACAAAAAATTAAAAAATAACTATTAAAAAAATAATAAAGATAAACTGTTAAATTGTTCAATAACTGAAAAAGTGAGTATTGATTCACTCACACTTGACATTGCACACAGTGTGGCTATAATTCTAAAATAATTTCGTTTCATTTGATCAAATTCGAATGAATATACATTAGACCTCGCCTCAAAATTTTTTTTTCGAATTTTGCATTTGGGGATTGGATAAATATGCTATTTGATGTAAAAATGCATGTGGTAAAATTTGAAGTCGATCAGAGTGTGCCAACCCGTGCCATGCTGAGGTCAAAGTTCAAAATATATAGAAAACAATCGTTTTTTCATTGATGACAAGTTATTTATTATAAAAAAACATGCAGTTCATATAATGTTTTCTTAATTTGCAATTTTTTATATTCAAACATTTCATTAACAAAAAAGAAGAGAATTAATATTATTAAATTATTATAAGAGCGACGATTTAGTATATGTTGGGAATTCCTCTCGGTAGTTCTTAAAAACATGAAGCAAGCAGTGTTGCCACGAAAAAAAATTTTTTGTAACCAACATTTATGGAAAAAATAACCAAATTTAAAAAAAAATAACCAAATTTAAATGCATGTACTATTTATTTATTTTTTGTAATTTTAACTATAATTTGTACTTTAAGGTAACAAAAAAAACATAAAACAACGTATTTTACAACACAACTCCTAATACTAAAAAATAATTTTTTTAAAAAACTAAGCGTCATATTTTGCAAAAAGTAATGCAAAGAAACATAAGCTAATGCTACAATTTGTAAAATTTAAAATTCCAATACTTTGCATTAAGTTTTGCAAGTTTAATTATTAATTTTTAATGTCTTAAACAAAAATAAAAAGTATATAATAAAAACAAAAAATTTTTCATTGGCAATAAAATAAGGAACTAGAAAGTTACTCTCTTAAATACTAAAAAACAATAAATATGGAGATCACTTTTACTTAAAATGTCACAGCTGGAGTTTTAAAATTTGTCTTTGGCAGACCAAACAAAATGGGCATTTTGTTGATTTTTGCACAATTCTTTTGCTTGCAATATATTACTAATTGTCTTAAAATCTAAATATTTTCAGTAAAAAAAAATAACCAAAACAGAAAAAATCTACACATGTACACATTGAGAAAAAAAATAACCAATTTTGGTTAGAAATAACCAAAAACGGCAACGCTGGAAGCAAGTACTGCTTCTCTTCTTCGCTATGTGTTAAAGACCGGTTAAAATCTGTAATAAGTTTGACTTTTCTCTCAGCAGCATCATTAACAACATTAATATTTTTCAGAATTTGAAAGCCTTTAATGTATTCTGCTCTTTCGTGCCAATTTGAAGGATCAAAGTTTAAAAAATTGGTGTCTATTTCCAACTTTGAAATCTTCCAACTTAAAAGTGTTCCATTCCCGTAAAAAACGTTCAAATATACCAACTTCTGGACCACTAGATTTTCCAAAATATACCTCAAAAACAGCTCGCAGTAAGATGCCTGCACGGTAACCACATCCAACTCCGATCTAATTTTTTCTCCAGCAACATTGCTGCCCTATTATGTTGACCAGTGAATGCTACTAACCATTTGTGTCAAAGCACACCATTTCTAATGAATTTATCATGTTAATTTTTTTTAAATAATCATATATTGATTGTGCGATTGCTGCTCCAGATCCAACTTCAATAATTGGAACGTTAATTAACTTTTAAATTTTTTCTGCAGTTAAAACAATAGCTAGGCGGTCAACTTTTTCTTTTCCAGCCATTGCAGAAAGTAGTTTACTATCCCCAGTTAATTGTCATTCCAATTATTGAAGTTGGATCTGGAGCAGCAATCGCACAAACAAAATCAAAAAACGGTGAGTTAAATAGACGATGTTTACAGATTGATCGTGGACAATGAAGATTGCTGATGACGCCCTTGGCAGGGTAGAAAATGCATTCCAATTTGCCAATTGTTCCAGTAATTTATAATAGTATTCTTGAAAAATTCGAACTATTAGCCTGAATAAAAAAAACTTTTCTCTTAAAAATATAAATATTAGTTCAATTCCTTCTCTAACTAATAAGGAACACTTTTAAGTTGGAAGATTTCAAAGTTGGTATTATGGATGAAGAAGTGCAACGTGCTGTAAGTGTCGAAGAATGTAACTCCAGCAAAGAGTTTTGTATTAAATTAAACATTTAGGAAAAGACAATATTCGACATGATTATAAAGAGTTATTACAACTTACGTATATTTTTCTTGGTGACAGCATCCCAAATTTCGCATTTCATGCACCTGCGGCAACATCCAATTGATCCATACTCAAGAATTGGTCGAACAAGAGAAGTATATAAAAGTTTTGTAATATAAGGATCTAAAAATTCCTTAGACCAGCGCTTCATGAATCCAAGTACCCCATAGGCTTTATTTACCATTATAGAGATGTGATCACGAAAATCAAGTCTATGATCCAACAGTATGCCAAGATCCCATATGGTTTGAACTTTATTTAAAATAACAGTATCAATATAGTAAGAAGTCTCAATCGGATTGTTTCTAAAAAATGACATGTGTTTGCATTTCTTAATATTTAACTCCAATAAATTAAATCTGCACCATTGAGAAAAATTGTAAAAGTCGGCACTTAGTAAACTATGTCCATTTGTATCATTAAAAGAGTTAAAAAGTTTAACATCATCGGCATACATCAGTACTTTAGAATGCAAAATAACAGTAGGAAGATCATTGATGAATAACGTGAACAAAATTGGACCCAGGTGGCTACCTTGAGGAACACCAGAATGTACTTGAATAATTTTTGATATAACATTCCCAAATTTGACTTGTTGAGTTCTTTGTGATAGATAAGAGTTTAACCATTTTATAGCTGAGAAACTAAAGCCCATAAGTGATAATTTGTGTAATAGAAGATTGTGGTTAACTTTATCAAACGCCTTACTAAAATCCGTGTATATCACATCAGTTTGCATTTTATTTGTAAAACCTTCATTGACGATAGTAGTGAGTTCCAAAACATTAGTTGTAGTTGAACGGGACTTACGAAACCCATGTTGACATGGTGATAGAAGGGAAGAAATTTGATGATATAAGCAATCTGTAAGAATTTTTTCAAGGAGTTTTGGAATTGCATTAATTTTAGCGATACCTCTGTAGTTAGATACATCATTTTTACTGCCATTCTTGAATAAAGGAATTATATATGATGTTTTCCACACTGATGGCAAATAACACGCTACAACAGATTTGTTAAATAATGCAGTAAGAGGCGCGGACAGTGATGCTGCACAGTTTTTAAGGATACTGCTTGGAATACCATCAGGACCTGGACTAAACGAGTTCTTCAGCGACTTTAAGTTCGAAAGCACAGTATCAATATTTATAAATGGAAAGTAAATCCCACATGAATGAGTCGTAGTATTTTGTTGTGTTAGAATAGGACTTGGTAGAATAAGTTGTTGAAAAGAAGTCAGCAAATATATTGCTTATTGAAACATCGTCATCAGCAGTCAAGGAGCCATACTTCAATTGCTTTGGATAACATGAAGAGCAACGCTTGGAGTTTACGAATTTATAGAAAGATTTGGGGTTTACTCTTATATTGTTTTTAATACGATAAATATAGTCATTGTCTGCAAGTTTATTAGTAGTGTTGTATTCAGATCTTGCTATAGCATATTTACGAAAATCAACCAGTGCACCAGTTCTCAAATATTTAGCAAAACATTTATTTTTCTTATTTTTAGCATTTTGTAAGTGTTGATTATTCCATGGCAGCCCATTATTATTGTAGAATTTACTTTTTGGAACTGTGATACTAATGAAATTATGTAAAATATTATAAAAGCTTGATACATTATTATCTAAGTTATCATCAGCAAGTACATAATCCCAATTGACATTAGATAGCAAACTGTTAAGTACAGTATAGTTAGTGCGAGTAAAACAGTAAGATTGCAATGGTATAACATTTTGTTTTCTTGTCATAAATTGTTCATTATCCGGCAATGATAAACCAATTTCAAAAGGAGGATGGTGAAGGTCAACGGGATACGACACAGGCAATGTATCACGAAGACAAAATTCCAGAGGATAATTAACGAAAGCAAGATCAAGAATATTTCCGGATTCATTTGTTATATGGTTTAATTGGAAAAATCCGCATCCATGCAGGGAGTTTAAAAAATCGGACATAATTGTTGGTAGCAAATAATTACAATCAAAGGATTGAACCCATTTTACATTTGGAATATTAAAATCGCCAAGTAGAAGTACTATATCGGATGTGTTTGATTGATTCAGAACGAATTTAATAGCGGAAAAATGTTTATTATATATTAAAAGAGATGAGTTAGGTGGTATATAAGAACACGTGACAAATAATTGTCTATGACCAACACGAATTTTAACCGCAATAAACTCAATTTCATCATCAATGTCATTAATTAAAACATTTTCTATAATCTCACATAGCAAAACATCAAGGACAGCAATAAGTACTCCACCACCAAGTTTTCGCATACGATCATATCTAAATATTTGATATTTGGAACATAGAATTTCATTGTTATGAATACATTTTTTATCATTCAGCCAGGTTTCGGCAAATACAATAATGTGGTATGAAAAATCAAAACTGTTTGCAAAAAGATTAGTTAATTTAGTATTGAGACCCCGTACATTTTGGTAAATAATATTAATGAGATTATCTATCGATAGTTGAGTTAGTTTTTTGAAGATGATTGCGGTAGATGAACAATGCCAGATGTTGAAGTATTTTTATACTCGTATTCACGAATAAGAGTATTTGGCGGCCAAAAATCTAGATTCACAATTGTATCAAAGTACTCTTGAGGGACGATTATTTTAAAAGATGCTTTATTTCTTGGTTCAGAATATTTAAATTTGAAAACAATCATATCAATATTGGAGCCAATTTTATCAGTTATATAATGTTTGATGTCATCAGTAGTTGTAAAGGAAGCAAATCAAGCAGCAAATATAGTTTTTTTTGGAGAAATAACTTGAAGAATTGGAGTATTTTTAGACGGTATAGCAACAGGAGTGGGCGGATTTAAGTTAGTTGAAACAGATGAACTTGTTGAATTGTTTGGCGGATTAAGAACTTGTTGAATAGTTTTGTGGTTTGGTGGTTTAAAAACAGGAGCGAGTTGATTTAGATTCATGGGAACAGGTGAACTTGATGAATTAAGATTTAAAGATAATGGTACATTGTTTATTAAGTCAGATGAGGGTATAGAAATAGTTGCAGGACTTTTTTCAGTTGTTAATGGGTGAACCAACGACAAGGAAGAACAGGTAGATGAAGATGAAGATGCAATTAGTGGATTATCAGAAACTTTTTCAACAGCATTAGCATTAGTTATAGTTGTAGCTTGTTTCTTTCTTTTCGGTGAGCTTGGTGTTTTTTCAAGAAGTTCTTTATATTGCGTAAATTTCTTAAAAATGTTATTTAAGTCATTATGAATTTCATTAAATTGATGACATGTGTTTTTAAAGAATGAGTACTATATTTACTTCGAAAAACCAAATATTGAAAACTATACAATTTCAGATATGCATACAAATTGTATGTTCATATGGCATTTTATTGAGCATTAAAACTTAAAATACATAATTCATACAGGTGAAATATTGGTAGAGCAAGCAAAAAACAAAAGAAATCTTTTAATCCAGAATTAAGAACAGAAAAATTAGAATAGAATAAAACATGCGAACAAAATGTGTAGGTAAGAGTTATCGAATAAAGGGATTTTCCAGTTACTACTATGTACATATGTTCATTTCAGCAATGGTGCCGTGCCAAGTATGATAAAAACAAACATAATTACAAGACAGTAATTTTGAAACCATATTAGATAAAAAATTTTTTACAAACAATTTTTTTTCAACCGTGTAACTTCAAATCCGTGTAAACAGAAACCGTGTAAAAAAGAGTTGGGTGTATATAGAATATATGCATGTGAATTGGCCTGTACTTTCTGATAAATTTGAATAGCTCGCTTTGATTATCAAAACCTTATTTTGAATTAAAACGTATAAAATTTCATTAAAACCTTGTATGAATTTCCAGATTGTCATGAGTGCTGGTACGTAATAATAATAATACAATTATGTCTTTTTAATTGAAAAATTCGAGTTGTTTTGTTTTAACTTAAACAAATCTTAAAACATGCAAATTTTTGTTTTTTTTAAGGTTAAATCAACAAAAAACATGCAAAATAAGTACATACGATTAGTAGTAGTAGTAGTAGTTACACACATATGGATGCAATTATTGTATTATACGTCTACCTAACTGTGAGAGTGTAAATTTACTTATTTACATAATTTTAATAAGTATTTCATAATATTTGCTATAAATTTTTATAATTACATGCATATTTAAAAACATTGTACATATGTACATTCATAAATACATGTATGATTGTGATGTAGTACATTTACAAGTTGTCGTGTAAAATACTATAAATTATATTAATTTACAACGATTAAAATTTATGATGTCATATACATATGTATGTTTGTATGTTTGTATATGTTCCTGCAGACTTATTTTAAAACTACAATAAGTTTTTGAAATAAATGAAAGAATAAATATATGTATGTATACTATGTATTTTACTTAGTGGTTACGACTGTTTCGTCAAATATTTGTCATGTGTGGTCCTACATTATTAGATACGTAAGTACTAGTAAGTGCTGTATGTAAATAGAAAAAAATGTTTAATATAAAAGTAATAAAACTATTAAGTTTTTACTCTATTTTATTTTAATTTGCAAACCTATGGTATATGCATCAAATTTTTTGAACCATAAGAACTTAATAATCCTTGAAGGTTGAATATCGAAAAAAGAACTTTCCTAATAAATTTTTTTCTGACTGCGGAGAGTAGCAACACGAATTTTGTGAATATTGTGACACAAGATATAAAAACGTATCCTTCCATTCCACTTTTTCCCCAAATGCATATTTTTGATAAGTTTTTTTGTCTTTAATATATCGATATTTAAAATTTGAAGTTTGCGGATAAATTATTAAGATTACTCGTAAACACAAAATTCACCTTTTTATCGTTTGACTTTTGAAAAATTATTTCTTAAATACCCTTTAACTGTTGAGGTGGTGGTAAATTTTACCCTCTCTTTAATTTTTTTTAAATACTCTCTTTCAAAAAAAAATAAAGGTTTGTGAAATAAAGTACTTCTCTTGTTTAAACAAATAAAAATATTTTTTATTTTCCTTATTTTTTGTAATTAAAAATGTAGTGACAAATAATTATAAAAAAATATTTTTTTCTGAATTATTTTTAATAAAATTAAGAGGGGTAAAATTTACCGCCACGTCATTAACTATGCCCAAACATTTCACCTCGATAGTTAAAGGATACACAGTTTTGTAACTACAGAGAGCTAAAATCATTATTTATGAACAAAATTTACAAAGTTTTCTCGTTTTTCCAAGCAAGAATTTATTTATTTTCCAAATTTGGGTTTGATTGGTTAAGAAATTAAGGTACCAATTTTTATCCCTTTTACCCCTTCCTGGTCCATGTCTTAGGAAAGCTAGAGTATATTGACGCTTCAAAGTATAGATTTATCCAAATTTTAATCAAATCGGTTTAGCCGTTTGTTTCAAGTTTTAAAAAAGAATAAAACCTACTGGCACTTTCAAGCATTCTGATCCTTTAACAAATAGAATTATACAAACAAAAGAAAACAAATTAAATATTTTTTCTTAAACTAAACGTCTAATCTAGGAAATTTAATACTACCCTATTGCCACTTTTATCACTTGAATTTGGTAATTTATTCTGATATTGATTTAGGTCTGAGTTGCGGCCATCTTGTGGACGGTATTTTAGTTTACTCTCGCTGTCAGCAGGTGGCCCTGATAATTTACTCTTATCGACCTGCACATCTATTATCTATGGACATTAAAAAAACATTACCATAACAAATAACAATAGATTAAAAAAAAACGCTAAAACCAACACATAAGGTCGCCGCTATAAACAAGGTTTATCATTCCATTAGCGAGTCTTAAAAATTGTTCTTTTTTTGCCATCGTATGTATGTATATAATTTGATGTGTGAAACTTAAGGGATTTTCTAAAGACAAGATTTTCAGTTCTGTTGAGCCTCGATAATCCTCTTAGTTGGTGTTGCTACATACGTCAACTCTATGATGACACGCTCTATCATATATTCCACATAATGACATCTGCAGATGACATTTACAAAACAAAATACATAAAATTAGAACATTCTATAGACAAACAATAATAAATATCAATAATAATACCACAACAATCCGATCCGAAAATATGACGTCAAAATAAACTATGTAAAACATTTTTAATTTAATATTTTGCTTCTTCTGGTAGTTTTAAGTTCAATAAACCATCGTGCATCATATTGCAGAGGAATGCTCCTAGTACTGAGCCCTTATGGTATTCCTTCATTCCATTTTCCGTCTTATATAATTGAATTCTATTGTCCAGATAAACTGCTACTATGTTGAAGATATAGTTTCCTACTCATTTATTTTTTAATGTATCTAGCACCACCTTCCACTTTACTGTGTTAAAAACGTTTTTTACGTCCAGTGTTATTCTTACGCAGTATTCTCCTGTTTTGGCTTGTAATCTTTCTAAACAGTAAAAAAGCGGGATTCTGGAAACTTTCGCGGGACAAATAAAAACAACTTAAATATTTATTTCAAGTATTATTTTATTAAGAAAATAATATTAATAATACCAAAAAAAGAAAATATTAAAAAGGTAAGTATGAAAAAACTAATTGTAATTAAAAGAGCTTTTGATATTATTAAGGAGTACACTTTTGTTTTGAATGTATTCAAAAAACTCAAAACAGTCAATATCAAAATTAAAAAATATTTGGAGTTCTGATTTAATTAAATGTGAAGAGCATCTAGAGCTAACCAGCATTAAAACCAAAAAAGCAATCGTTTTTTTCTATTAAAAATACCTTGTCTCACCTTTACCATTTTCGATGCCATATCAGTAACGCATAATGAATCCGATTCTATTATTTTGATTGCGTTTTCCAAATAAAAATGGACATGGTGTACAAAATGTAAATATGTTAAGACTTTATTTTCAGTCTCCTCGCATGCAAATACCTTTTCAATAAAATTTCAAAAAGCGGGAATCTGAAATCCCGCGCGGGACGCGGGATTTTACAACAAAAGTCGGGACAATCCTGCGGAAATCAGAACTTCTGGCAACACTACCTCCAACATTATTCTAGCCGTTTCAATATTACACACTCGAAAAGTTTTCCTACTTAATTCAACATGCAGAGTGCCAGTGGAGAGGGGGGCACGTTTGAACACGGGGCACCTTTGAACATGTTAATTTATCAACCGAAGTACCAAATATTGTTGATTCACTCTTATTTTCTGAAAATGACGAATCCAATGCTGATCATTATGCTTTAAAGAAAAATGTAATGTCACCTGAAATCGCAAAGCCTTTTCCATCCTAATAATATAAAACTTATTTTTGATCTGATTTTTTTTTATTTTTTAATTGTTAATGTTTATGTTTTTCTTAATAAATAAATCGAATTTATTATATATTAAAAAAAATATAACTGTTTATGTTATTTTTGGATATAAGCGCTACAAGAAAAAATTGCCGTTCAAAGCCGCCCGTAAGGGGCTCTCTAGGTACGAGTTGAAGATTTTAACTAAAATTTCAGGTCATATGTCACTTACCATCTTTATGAGTTTATTTGGTATATATGTATAAGTATAGGTTTAATTCCACCCAGCTTCTTCATTGCAATTTTTTACGGACTTCTTGAATAGTACATCTAACGTGCGGACGTGTTTTTTTTCCTCGCTCCGTATAAAATCATCTTTTAAGTACAAAAAGTATATAAAAAAACATATAAAAATATTGCGAAAAGACGCTAAAAAAAAATAAACAAAATTAAAATAAATCAGCTATCATTATCCGCTGTTAATGATGCTACATACTAAATAATAAACAAAAGTTTAAAATATAAATAAGCATAGAAAATATAAAAATGCCCATTGAGCGCTCTCCCCCGCCGGAGAGGTGCCGCTCCCCTAACAATAAAAAAAGTGATAAACATCTGTCTCAGTCAAACCTTACTACAGTAAATAGCTTATGTGTTATAAGTGCGAATGGTCAAGCACCATCAATAAGCTCAAACTCTCTTCCCGCTCAAAATACTTATGCATCTGCATCAGATTACAATCTGAATGATCACCAAAAATATCCTAGTCTCACTGCGCAATCGCAATTGAAACCCCTCTCTTGGAGCTCTCAATGTACTACTCCAACAACTGATACTCAAATAACTGCAACTACATTCCAATTTATTTCAACAACCCCCACACTTACAACTAATAACACAACTCCTTACTCTTTGGTTACTACTCTCGCACCAACAACTACAACTACCACAACATCGTACTCAGCAATAACAACTCTAGCTTTAGCAACAACAACAGTAACATCAACAGCCTTCTCATACTTACCAATAATGACAACAAGTAAGTTACATGAAATTCATACTCCCTTAAATAAAGAGAAATTAAAAAACAGTAACATATCAAAGAGGCCTCGTAACTCACCCACAAAACTTATTGAAAACACAAACAGCAATAAAAAAGTTAAAACTAAAGAGCAGCCACAAAAAACACTAAAATCATACTGGTTAAGCCAACCTTCAACCCCAAATAGGTTTGAAATATTATCTATTGATGATAATGAAAATAAAGAAGACCAAATTCAAAATGATGGTGTTCCCCACAAACAACCAGAAAAAAATAAACCTACAAAGCCCCCACCAATATATGTTCAAAACGTGCAATTCATAGATAACCTCAATAATGCTTTAAACTCCTTACCAAATTGTCATTACGAAATACGTGTTCTTAAAGAAAATGAAATAAAAATTCAACCTTTAGAATCTATTCACTACACCCAAATAGTAAACCTATTAAGAGCTAAAAACACCCAATACTACACTTATAAACCCAAAGAACAAAAAGGTTTCAAGGTTTTCTTGCGTAATATGCATTATTCAACCGATAAAGAGGAAATAAAAAAAGAACTATGTGAACTAGGACACGAAGTAACACATATCCAAAATATCCTACAAACTGGTACAAAAAAACCACTATCTCTGTTTTCTATTGAACTTAAATCAAGTCAAAATAATAAGGAAATATATTCTTTAACCCACCTTTTACACTGTAAAATTAGTTTTGAACCTCCACGTTCAAAAAGAACTTTACCTCAATGTACAAACTGCCAAAAATATGGCCACACCAAAAACTTTTGCAACAAAATCCCCGTTTGCGTTAAATGTGCTGGAGATCACAAAACTATGCTTTGCCCAATCAAACAGAAAAGCGAACATATTAAATGCGCGTTATGCGGTGAAAACCATACCGCAAATTATAAAGGATGTATGGTATACAAATCCCTCAAAATTAAGCAATTTCCACCACTAAGAAACAAAGAAAAAATAACCGTCCAAGAACACCAAACACAACAAGCTGATAATTCTCGAAACGTACCTACAACAAACAGTAGAATAAATCCAACAGTGACTTACGCTCAAGCAACAGCACAGAGTCAAAACCCTAATACTGAGGAAATGTCCATTATTAGTAATTCTTTACTCAGTTCCACTACACCGCAAATAAGTAATGATATGCAAGACCTTAAAGATATGATGAAGCAACTGATTTCTCAAGTATCTAACATGATGAACATTATCACAGTACTTCTAACTAAGCTCGATGGACAGACTAAGTAAACTTAATATAGTACAATGGAACGCGAACGGGCTTATCCAACACACACTCGAACTAAAATTATTTTTAAATCGCTCTTCAGTAGACGTGCTACTTGTCTCTGAAACCCACTTCACGCAAAAAAGCTTTATAGCCATACCAAACTACTCAATCTTTTATACAAATCATCCTGACAACACAGCGCATGGGGGTACAGCAATAATAATACGAAAATCCATTAAATGTACTGAATTACAGAATTTTAGAAAAGATTATATTCAAGCTACTTCCATTTTAATAGAAGATATACACGGTCCATTTGTATTATCTGCAGTCTACTGCCCGCCGAAACATAATAACACAAAAATTGAATATCTTGAACTCCTTAAATCTCTTGGGAATCGGTTTATAGTGGGTGGTGATTTTAACTCCAAAAATACAGTTTGGGGATCTCGATTAACACTATCGAAAGGAAAAAATTTGCTAGAGGCAATAAATGAATTCAAATGCAAATTTATAAGTACTGGAGAGCCTACTTACTGGCCTACAAACATTCACAAAAAACCAGATCTCTTAGACTTTTTTATTACCAAGAATATAAGACATGATTATCTAAATATAAAATCATGCTTTGAATTATCTTCTGACCACTCTCCAGTGGTACTTATATACCAAACCGATGTACTTCTATCCAATCAAAATAAATTTATATACAACAAGAAAACCGACTGGGATTGTTTCAGAGAAATCTTAGAGACAAAACTCGAGACAAATATATCGCTAAAAACCGAAGAAGAATTGGATAATTCTATAACTTTTTTCAATGATACGCTTATAAACGCGGTTAGTGATTCTACTCCATCCAGAACACACACAGTAGATAAATTCAGTATCCCACCTCACATCCAAGAGAAAATAAAAGCCAAACGAAGATTAAGAAAAAGATGGCAAACTACAAGGTCAATTCAGGACAAAACCCACCTTAATAGGCTCACAAAAGATCTCAAAAACTTGCTAAAGAAGGACAAAGAAGATAAACTACAAAGATATCTTACTAACCTTGACTCATCAGCTACAACAAATTACTCGCTCTGGAAAGCAACCAAAAAAATAAATAATGGAATTTTACATCAGCCGCCGATCCAAAAACCTGATCTCACATGGGCCCGCACAAATGAAGAAAAAGCTAATGTTCTTGCAGATCATTTTTCTAAAACCTTTACAAATCCAATGGACGAAAAGGATATAACTCTTCAAAGTTTTCCAAACAGCTCTTCCAACTCTCATATCAGAAGAATTTCAATTAATGAAATTAAAAGAATTATAAAAACAACAAAAGATAATAAATCTCCTGGTTATGATCAGATCACCGGAAAACTACTAAAAGAATTGCCGAATAAGGCCCTAGTCTATTTAAGAAATTTATTTAATTCAGTTATAGATATTAAATATTTCCCAAAAGTATGGAAAGTCGCTGAGATAATCGCTATTCCTAAACCAAACAAAGATGCCTCAAAAACAACATCTTACAGGCCAATTAGCCTTCTGCCACTGCTGTCAAAGATCTTCGAAAAACTCTTCTATGAACGTATTGAACCAATTCTTCTAGAAAGACAACTCATCCCCAAACACCAATTTGGATTTAGGCGAAAGTTCTCTACTATACAACAAATTCATAGAGTAACAAATAAAATATCGTCTGATATTGACAAAAAAAACTTTTGCGTTGCAACATACCTCGACGTTGCAAAGGCGTTTGATAGCGTATGGCACAAAGGTCTTCTTCATAAACTAAAAAAATCAATTGCCAAAAGAATTCTTCTTAATACTACAAAACTACCTACAAAACCGAAGATTCTATGTTAAATATAAAGACGAGTATTCAAAAATACTTTCTATAAAAGCTGGAGTACCTCAAGGTAGTGTCCTCGGACCAATGCTTTACCTCCTGTTTACATCAGATATTCCAACTCCTACAACAAATAACAATATGATAGCAACATTTGCTGACGACACTGTTCTACTATCATCACACGCAAACATCAAATGGGCTATGCAAAACTTACAACAACTGCTCAATAATACAATGAATTGGTTCCGTAGTTGGGGAATTCAAGTAAACAGTGATAAAACAATTCAAGTAATCTACACTAATAGAAAGATAACAAACTTTCAACCTATCCAAATAAATACTCTACCAATTCTTATGGATACAAAGGCGAAGTATCTTGGCATTATAATTGACTCAAAACTTAACTGGAAAGATCACATCACTCAAAAGAAAAAAGAAATAAACAACAGGTTTAGACAATTATTTTGGCTGTTAGGGAGAGAATCTAAACTAACAACTCAAAGCAAACTACTTATATACAACACAATTATAGCGCCAATTTGGAAGTACGGGGTAGAAATATGGGGTACAGCTAGCACAACAAACTTAAAAATTATTCAACGAGTTCAATCTAAAATATTGCGAACTATTGTCAACGCAGAATGGTATATTAGAGATGAGGACATACATCGAGATCTAAACGTCAAAACAATAAAAGAAATTATCCGTATCAGCAGCATTAAACATACAACTCGTTTAACACAACATTCCAACATGGAACTCAGACAGTTGCCGGCAAACGAAATCCTGGCACCTAGAAGACTTAAACGGTTTACACCTTCAGATCTAGCTGAGCGATACTAAAAAATTTATATAGTACTTATCATTCAATAATTCGATTTAAGTTATCTTAGGTACTGATTTAAGATAATTATCATCCCACCTCTGTAAATTAAATTACTTATTGTCATCTTGTTGACAGGTGTAATAATAAAGGGAAGTTAAAAAAAAAAAAAAAAAAAAAAAAAAAAAAAATTTTTTACGGTTTTCTCCAAGAGCCCGAAACTATTTCATTGCCTAATTCCGTCCAACATCCTCTCTTACTATCTTTTATGGCTCTTCTTAAGGTTTTACGTGATTTTTTTGTACTCATACGCTACTTTTGGCATTGCAACATTACAAGCTCTAGTAAGTGTCCTAGTTAGTTTTTCAAATACTTTCTCTACATTTATGACTTCGGGTTGGGTTCTTATATTTATTTCTTTAGCACGTTGTATATATTCAGCCAGTTTTTATCATTGCGTTTTCTGACATTCCATCTTGGTACATCTACTTCAATCGGTCCAAGTTCATAGTGTGTTGGAGTACCACTCTGGGGATTCACTATTAAATCTCGAGGATAGTAGCAACTATAAACTCTGATTTTCCCAATTTTAACATATATGAAGCTAGCGTTAGTTTTATCGCTCACAACTAGACTCCTGTTTCTCACCATGATGGCTGCACGTTGTTTTTTGTCCTCATACCAAACTTTAAATGGTGGGTTTCTGTACTGTACGCTTATTAATAATATGTCAGTATTATCTTCTGTCATTAAATCCAGTGCTTCCCTACCCCGTCCGAGGCTGGTGGGTTACTCTCTATTGCGATGCGAAAGCAAATGCGATGCGATAACCGTACAATTTGTATGTTTATATAAGATTATCATGTAATAAGTATTCGTGAGTGAAAGCTGCACGCTGTGAAAATTTAAGAATAATTTAAAAATAAGTTAGACTTAAACTAAAGTTTATTTCCATACATACATATTAGTTAAATTATGTAAAAAGTCAATAATTCAAAAATATAAATTTTTATGTGGCTTGAAAGCAAAAAGTGTTCAATGGTGCCCCCTCTCCCCTACCATATATAACAAATAATGCCGCTATTGGTTAAAAATGCCCAATATATGACGATTTCAAATTTTGGGGCGAGGACACGCCCCTTTGTCCACTCACAACTATGTATGTACCAAATATCATCTACGTAGGTCAAAAAATTTCCAAAATATGTCGATTTAAATTTCCGTTTGTCCCATCAAAGCTCCATATAGCTTTTTATTCCTCTCAGAGTCACAGTAACATGCTGTGAAAATTTCAGAAAGATCGGTCCTTGGGTTTGGCCTCCTATTAAGCACAAAAATACAGACAGACAGACAACGAGTTTTTTTTGCTAATTTTTTAAAGTTTTTCAATTCGCCTGTAAAAGTGGCCAATTTATGTAGAAATTGATGAAGAATCCTGTGGTATTTTAGGTTCTCAAAAAAATCAATATTTTTGGATTTTTTTAAGTTTTCTATAATATCTATCTTGAGCGTCATACACCAAATATGTATAAAAATCGCTAAAAATGCAAAAATATTTGCATTCTTGCTCATTCACATTTCAATTATTATGTCTGTGGTAATAATTTCTTTTGATGGATTTAAATGACAAAATGGAAAAACAGAACATGCATCCACAAATCCTAGATTGAAACACTTAAGAAATAAACCATTACACAATTGTGACTTAACTCGAATGCGTCAGAGTTAGATGCTAGTGTCACCGATAATCAAATTCGTATTCTCATGTACGGTCGAAAAGCTCTTAAATGGACTTTAAAGCACTGAACTATTCTAGTTTTAGTTTACCACTAGGATTGTTACAAGTTGTAACAATAAATAATATTAATAAGTCTACAATGTGGCTTATATGGCTCCTGATAATACTTGAATGCATATGTCCGTCAGACTTTATTTGAAAAACATTTTTAAGATATTTAAAGTGAAAACTAGTATCAAATAATAGGTTTCCTTAAAATTCAAGATCAGCAACATTCCCAGGTTTTATCTGTTACTAGCTAAACCCGGTGTGCTTTGCTACCCCCCCCCCCTCGTCATAAAATAAAGTAAAACGTATTTATATATGTATTTACAAACATTTATTTATTTAATTTTAATGTATTTATTGCAATGCTTTAGGCGAGACCATGCCCCTTTGTCCACTTACATAGTCAAGAATTTATTATTTCGTAAGAATATCCTGTTGTGAAAATTTAATGACGATCGGTCCAGTAGTTAAGACTATATTACGATGTTTAATTTTCCTAAAAAGGGGCGTGGTCCCACTCACTTTTCTCCTGGTACGTATTCCTAATTATGCCAATACCATATGTACCAAATATCACCGACGTACGTCAAAAAATGCCCAAAATATGGCGGGTTAAATTTGTGGGTTATATGGGCGGTGCCAGCCCCGTTTGTACAATCAAAACTTCATATAGCCTATATAAGCACAAACATACAGACACACATTCATTTATATATATATAGATTAAAAGCAATATAATTTTAGGTGAAATGGGGCGAAAAATGGGGATTTGGTAATAAAAAAATGTATGTAGTTAAAAAGTATATAAAACTTTAGGTAAATACATATTACAAAAAAAGTATTTTGTATAGCAAACATTGTTAGTGGTATAAGTAAGTATCTGAATTAAAAAAAGGGGGTGATGAAGTAGGCGTGGTTCATAGTTATATGGCGACGTAAACAGTATTAAGAGCAATATACTACCAAATAAAAAAATACGTTGGAATGAACAAATTTGTATAGAGAACAAAAAGTATAAAACTTTCAAAAATTTGGCGTGAAAAGGGGCGTGGCTTAAGAAATCTTTATTTTTTCCTCGCCTGGAGTATATAATGTGTATACAATTTGAAGTAAATCTGTTAAAAACTATATGGGAGCAATTACATAATTTTTAAAAAGTGGGCGTAAAAATGGGCGTGGTAAAAAAAAAAGTACCCTATTAATCATACCAGAGTCCCAGTTAAATGCTGTGAAAATTTCAAAAATATCGGTCCAGAGGTTTGGTCTCCAATTACAATATTTTAAAAAAGTGGGCGTAAAAGTGGGCGCGGTAAAAATAAAGTACCCTATTATTCCTTCCAGAGTCACAGTAACATGCTGTGAAAATTTCATTGAATTTTATATATATAGATTCTCTCTTATGGACCGAAATTGTTTTTACAAAAGAATGCGAAACTATGTATGTATGTTGTATTTGTTTATGAAAATTGTGCAAAGATCACTGGTTAGTTATTAACTAAAGATTTGCCTAGTTCTTTTGGTTTTACACAGAACACTAAAAGCTTTACGATTTGTTCTTTTAAAATTATTGCAATAAAGTATTATTAAACTTATTTTTTTATCTATTTCTGAATTTTTAATTTAGATCTTCTTTAAAATATTTACACGTACATTATTCAACGTACATACCAGAGACCTGCAACAAGTATGAACGAGCCGACTTATTCACTAACGTTGAATTTTAAGAACAATACAAAAAAGTATGATTCAATTTTATGCTTATTCACTTTTTATGCACACACAGAAAATTCAGCAACGAGTATAAATCATTTCCAACACTTGATTCGAACTGCAATGTTTGAAAACAAAAATTCTTGTTTATACACAGTTTGTTTTTTGCATGTCGGCTTTGTTGTGCATGATCTGATTGGAATTGAACTAAAAACACACGAGCCACTTATAAGTAAAAAGCGGCTGGCAGAAAAATATGAAAACATAAAAAATGTGCATTTACTACCTATTTAACATTATTTCGTCGAAAAGAAAACTTATTTGACAAAGCAATGATAAAATTTGTAATATGTACAATTTGTCAAATATATCTTTGCACAGCAAAAAAAATTAAAGAAAAAATGTAAAATGAGCTGCTTCATACATTTAACGACACAGTCGAACATTCATGTTCGCACAAAACAACAAATGAATAAAACACATGTTCGGCTAACAACACGTTGGCTTTGATGTAAAACGAGCTTCATACATTTAACGACACAGTCAGAATATTCATGTTCGCAAAAAACAACCAGTGAATAAAACTGAATGTTTGAAACGAACGGTTGCGTACACGAGCGTTTTGTGCATTTGAACAAAAACGATTAAATCATAAAAATCAATGTGCATGATTAAGTATACCCGAAAATTTAGTACTCGTTGCAGGTCTCTGGTACATACAAACATTTTACTCATATACTTTCAAATATTCAATACAATTTGTTATTGAGAAAATATTTCTATTTCATAGTTTCGCTTTTATTATAACAAAAAAAAATACTGCGATAAGATACTGAGTATAAATTAATGATTATAATTCTAGTTAAAGATAATAGAAATTTAAAAGTTCTTACTGATTCAAAGGACACCTTACAATAATATGTACAAGTATATTATAATAATAAACTGGAAAATAGTGGTCATTAGCTATAGCCAGTGTCACAAATCTAAACTTAAATTCAACCTATAAACACATACATATGTATCTGACATTAACCAGTACGATTTAAACTCAGCCGACTATAGCTCAAACATACTTTGGAAAATACCAATGATTTTAATATCTTGCTTGTTTATCATATGAATTGATAAGTTTGTGTTTTCCTTTTTTGCGTTTTGATAAGAATTCATTTGTTGAAAAAAATCCTAAAAGAAAATATTGACAACAGTTTGATTTTTGACAGTGACAGTGTAGGAATAAAAAAAGTAAACGTGCATAAGATTAACATTCTCCCCAAACACATAACTAACAAGTATTTGTTGTATTAAACTTTAAATTTAAATAGGTAAAATAAATGTAGTTATACGAGTTCACTCATAATATACAAGTGGTTAAAGCAGTTTCAGAAATTGAAAATATACTTCCCGAACATAAGCAAATATACATATCTATGTACCTATACATTATTATGAATCATTACTTTACTGTTAAAAATTTTTATAATATCCCTATCATGGTGTAACTATCTATATAAGGTGAGTGCAAATCGGCAACAAATACAACACAAAACAAAAACAACAGGCATTTTGTTTGTGTAAAATAATGCACTACTGTCAAAAACACTTGAAAAAGTATTACTTTGGACATACATATGTAAGTAAATTGTAAACAAAGTCATTTGTATAGTTACACCATGATCCCTATTATGAGTTATTGTGAATTTTTTCAAATGCTCAAACTGACAAAAATTAAACTTATCTAATTCATATTATTACATATATATACACAGACATACATATATGCACATAAATGAGTGTGTGTGTGTTCATATATACAAATGTATCTGTAAATGATAAAGATATACATACAATAAACCTAGTTGAATTAAAACAGAACAAAAATAAACCAAATACATATCAAAATATTCAGATTCGTATATATGTACTCGTATGTATGTACACATATGTATTTATATGGTAAAAATATAATATGAGAGCAATTTACCAATTTATAGCTTTTATTTAAGCTTACATAGTTTTTCGATATTGCCATGAGAAACGCAACAAAACTGCAATTACTTTAATAAAGGTACTTTTTGTTTAATAAGAGTAAGAAGATATTGTTGATCGTACCCGACAATATGATAACAACACCGTATACAAGAAGTCATCTATTGAACCCTTTATCATTATTATCTATCTAAATTCGAGACATTTCTGAAAAAATTAAGAGATTTAGTTGTTTTAATACGTTTTTTGGCAATGTCCCTGTGAGCCATACAAATCTTGGTAACAAGATTTCTTTGCATATGGAACTTATTTGTGTTGAAATTTATGAAATTTGATATCAACACCATTTATGAACGTTACGGAAGTAGCCCTCATATGGCAGCTATGACTTATTGTGGACTGATAAACGAAAATTTTTGAGACATTGAAAGTGCGATTTCCCTACCTATTTAATTTTTATGGATTTATGAGATTAACTGATATTGACCGATCAGTAATAAATAGAAGTCTTTCTGAGTCTATTGCAATTTTAGGGTGGGTATTGATACATTGCAAATGCACTATACCCTCCGCCACTATTGGTAGTGAATAATATTACACATGGAATCACAAACCATACAACCTCAATTACCACTTTTGTTACTGCAGGTTAAATAATCGTAAACTAATAACACAAATTATTATAGATAGCAAAATATTTCCATTAAGGCGGTGGGTGAGTCCATGGGAAAATTTTTATCAAAACTTTGCCAATGTCCATATTTAGTCGTACTAAATGCCTGTACACACAACAACAACTTGTATTTTTGTCCATTCGTTCTATGAGAATAATGCACTGTGTAAATTTACTGAAAATCTCATTATTCGCCTTGTGAATACATCTTTAAACTTTTGAGCCAATTTTCATACAGGGTTTCGTTAAAATTATCTTATCATCCTAATGTTTAGCAGAGCGTCTTATGTTTAAGGTAAAAGTGCCCTTCCATTAAAACACAAATTTACGAAAGTTTGATTCACAATTAAATCCATTTAAAATATTGGCTGAAAAATTAAGTGTAATATTTGTGTTTTTTTCTTCATTCGTTTGTTAAATTTATAAAATAGTTTATTCGTATTAATGGATCTAATTGAATTTGGGTCTTTTGATTTTGTTCATATGCGGTATACTCGTATTGTTGAAAGTCATTTGGACACTTGCATTTTTCTCTTAAATTCGTGATATTATTCGCGATTATTCAAATTGACGATTTGAATACGAGTAATCCTATCTTATGAAACTGTAATTGGATTTTTTTTTGATTTAAGATGCATTTGAAACATCTCTATGTCCTCTTTTTCATTCGCTGCATATACTATATACAACATATACTCGTGCATAAAAAAGCAACAAATTAATTCTTAATGCAATTTTTGATTAAAAACGATTTATTTAAATAACAATTGAAGGTGGAGATCATTTCCAAAAGTGCATCTATTTGTATTATGAAAGCTTTTTTTTTGGAAACAAATATTTCTCTTCAGACTACAGTCTGAAGAGGACATAGCTGTGTAAAAGGCTCCATAGTGTACGTGTTTGCTGAACATTATTAAAATCAGAATAGCCAATAATAAATGTAATAATTCTTTTTAAATAATTTCCATGTTGCAGCGAATGTTTTAGCCAACAATGGTATCGAACGGCTACGAGAATGGCAACACCATGCCAAATGGTCAACGCTCGTCTGATATTAAACCAACTTATGCCCTGGAACATTTGGCAACATTTAAAATAAAAAATGAAGCAGAAATTAGAAGACCAAAGGAAAAATTAAAAACACTTGTTGAACTGGATAAAATCGGTGGCGTGTGGCCAATGAAAATGTACATGTGTTTTAGTGGACAATGGCTCGTCATGTTGGACAGCGACATGAAAGAAATTGAGAACTTTCCGGGAGCCCTCATAGCAGAACCTACGGCCTTCATAAGTGAAGATCCAATGGAAATTTACAATAATATTTTGATATTTGCCGTTCCAGGTATTTCACTTGGAAATGCCGAAATGCACGTTTTCCAGGTAACATTCAAACGATACGATACGTTATTTTACAAATTCCAACATAATCTATATTTAATACCTACAGGTGAGCGATGTTTCTGCCGTTCACATGGTGGAGGATTTACGAACTCTTAGTACGGGCAAAATGGTAACAGTAGATCGCAACAAGACGCCCATTAAATTGCCAAAAGCGGACAAATCAATGCAGCCTGTTAGAGATCAATATGGCATAGCTGTTGCAGCGGCCGGAGTGGCAGCAGACAAAAATGCCCATGACCAAGAGCAATTAGCTAAAGATATAAAAGTTTTAAACCATTGTTTCGAGGACATTGAACGTTTTGTTGTCCGCCTTCAATACGCTGTGGAAGCTTTGCGTGAACTAGATCTTCGCAAAAACGAACACAACAGCCATGGAGAGGGTCTTCTCGTGACCCGCTCTCGTCCACCCACCGAAAGTGAATTCATAGATATTTTTGCCAAACACAAATTGGCCTTCAACTATGTTGCCAAATTGGAAAACCACTTTCAAGACCCTTCCGAGCCCATTCACAACTCGTTTGTTTCACTGCAAACAATTGTTAATGTGTGCAACGATGTTTATATAGGTGCGAAAATTGTTGAAAATATTGTCGATCCATTGTTAAGGCGCGAAACGGTAGCATTCCTCAATACGCATTTGCACGAGAGAGAATTGGAATTTTGGAAATCACTAGGACCAAACTGGACTCAATCCAAAGATCAGTATAACAATCACAAAGGTGCATATCATCCAATATTTTACGATGAGTGGTCACCCGATTGGGTTGTAGACGAGGAAGTTGCCTACATCCCACCACCCACAACAAACACTCAATCCACAAACGGTTCGGCTTCTCCAGGCCTTGGCTATAATGCCACATGGTTGACACGCTTGCAATCGAGAAATGTCAAGATTGCCGAAGTCATATATAATAAAGTCGCCAACAATGATAAAGAATTGAACGTCACCAAAGGTGAACATCTTGAGGTAAGCGTTAAAGTTATCCATACACAGCAAATACACACACTTTCTTAACATTTGATTGATAATTATATTTTCATTGTCTTATCACAACATTCAAACATACAACATATTTACAATATACTCGTGCAAATATGTACATACATACATACATATGTATTTAGATAATCGATGATTCACGCAACTGGTGGAAGGCACGGAATGCAGCTGGCAATATTGGCTATGTACCGCACACTATATTGACTCCGATGAATTTTGATCAACACTCTAGTTATGTAGGTCGTGATACTGATTCCCTAAGTTCATTTGTTTTCGAACATGGTAAGAAACATTATTTTTTTATTTTGTTCCTAATATATGTATGTGTATTTTACATATATGGTCAATTTCACGTCAAGTGACCCAATGTTAAAAATCGATTTGGATGAAATTTGCACCAATGTTAGTACTATTGGATAGTAGGCCAGACACCAATTTTCAGCTCTATCAGTCCAGAAGTGCCGGAGTTAGAGAGGGTCAAAGTTGGACATTTTGGCCATACAGGTTTTTTTAAAATGAGTGTAACTTTTCACCTATTGGTCCTAGCAAAAATTGTCCAAAGACTTTAGATAGCTATTTCTTCAATCATTTCAAAAATATTTTTTTTTTAATTTTTAAAACATTTTTTTTAATTTTTTTTTTTAATTATTTTTTTTTTAATTTTTTTCCAATTTGGGCCCTTTTTTCTCAAAAGAAAGCTTATACAATTTACTGTAAGGCTTTTATAATCGCTTAATGGGATGCGAGTGGGATATCTATCAAAAAAATAATTTTTTAACTCAAGAATAGGATTTTTCAATATTTGGCACATGTATCATTTTCATTTATATATTAATTTTATTAAATTTTTTATTATTTAAACAATTTTATTTTTCGACCTTAATGTCTATTTATATTCTATTTATTACTTATAAACTTTCATTTTTCGAGATTAAGGTCGAAAAATAAAATTGTTTAATTAATAAAAAGGTCGAACAATCAGTTAAATAATTATTTATTATTATTATTCTTATTTAGTATTATAAGTAATAAATAGAACAAAAATTAAAATAGTGCATATGGTAAAAATTTAAACACTTTCTTCTTTGAGTTGCAAATTTTTTTATAGATACCCCACTTGCATCCCATTAAGTGACCACAAAGCTCTTAAAGGAAATGGTCTAAAGTTTCTTTTGAGGAAAAAAAAACTCCATTTTGAAAAAATGGATATCTATTCTATAATGGAATCGGATAATGGTTACGATGTTGAACGTAAAAACATCAGCGCAAACTAACGTTCCTAATTGAACAAATTCCCTGGAATATTTTTTTAGAAATACCCGGGATATGTCGTGAATTACTTTAAACGTAAAGTTACAGATTTATTATTTCTAAACCAACAAAACAGATTCGTTGATATTTGTTGCCAATTATTCGATTATTATTCCATCGGTTTATTCGATACTAGCAAAAGAAATCAGTTGATTTATATAACCGAAGTATAATAACTAAAATGTTTCAGCCACAAAAGAAAACATTCAGTCATTTAGATTTGATTAGCAATAAATTCTGTTAATCACATTTCCAATACAAATTGAAATTTTAAAATCTTAAAGAGTTGAAATAATGACTGATTAACGTTTATTTACTTATATACAATTCCTTGGAGTAAACAACTATGTTTAATATTTTCCGGGAGTGGAAAAAGTCCAGGAAATAACGAAACATATTCTCTCCGAAATGGTGATGTAGGGTATAATAAATGTTAAAACTTTCTCAAAATATGTTGACTAACACTTCTTTCAGATAATCAACAAAATGCCAACAGTCGCAATACTTTAAGTACTTACGTAGCTCCCACAGAGCGTGAAGCGCCATTGCAACAATCTAGTCCTGCCAGAACATCCATTCCAAGATCTTATAGCATGCCAAATGTTCCGATACCACCACCAATGCCCCCACCATCGGATCCAAATACTCCAAGCGGAACGTTGAAACGAAACATGGCCGTTACTGGCACTATGGCAGGTAGGAATTTGTAATTTATATTATATATCCTTGTAATAAATCAAATTAAAAACAAACTCGATTATTTTAGCAATGCGAGCCCGCAACGATTGTGATACGGATGATGAAGCTCTGATGCTGCAAAGTACCATTAATGATGAGTTAAAATTTACTCTAATGCAGCGAGAAAAGCGCAGAGATTTGGAAATTCTTAAAACTCCTCTAATTTATATCAATCAAAATTCAAGCCCTAAAGAAGTCGACGAATGGTTGCGTGGAAAAGGTTTCTCTGATGTTATCGTTAAAAAATTGCATGGTCTTAGTGGCGAGGAATTATTTGCCCTATCGCCCCATGTCATAGAAGGATATTTTGGTCAAAAAGAAAGCCGACGTCTAGTATCACAAATAGTTCTACAGAAAAATATCTGTGAGGTAAGTGAAACAAACAATCTTACAAAAACTTATTAACGAGGACAGTTGCAAATAATTTTCCTTTCCTTCTTTTACTTCGTTTAGTACAAAACGATTCGTTCATCTGAATTATCGGCCAAATTGGCAAAAGCTAGACAAAAAGCTGATAATAAGAGTTTCGATCCAAATGAAGTGTTTTAATTTGTTCTTCAACAAACAACAATGAATTATAAAATAATTATTTTATTTGTAATTTCATAATATTTAAAAGCATATTCTTGTATTTGTTTAAATAAAAAATATTTTCCTTTAATTTCCCTGTTTTTTTAACATACTCGTACACTGTACATAATAATATTTTCAATATGGTATTTATTAACCGAAAGATTTATTTTTGAGTCCATAGTTGATTAAAACATTATTTGAAAAATTTAAAGTTCCAATTCACACTTGGAAAAATTCATTCCTAATTTTAGAAAGTAAACAATTACAAATCTTTTTACTTAATTAATTCGACTTGAGGTCTCTTTTATTAAAAATATAGAATGTCTTGTTCGTTTTTAATTTTTATTATCTTTTATTATTTTCCAATATTTCGACCAAATTTGTTAATCATCTTCAGGGAAGAAATATAATTTAATGTTTAATGTGTTGTCCGATGTTAATGTCTTAAGTTTCTTTCACTGACAATTTTTTTTTATTTTTATATATATAGATTTTTATCAAATTATCCCTGCTTACAAAGAGTTGTTTGTGCAAAACAAAATATTCATTAAATGAAAGAAAAAAACACAAATTTTTAAGTGATAAACTAACTAACACTTAGCGTACGCTCCGCATAAAAGTTATCAACACAAGAAAAGGCGATCGGCGCCAGTCTGCGATGATAACGTGTTAATAATAAATGTTCTCCTTAATAAATTTGTTCTTTTATTAATTTAAGCCCATATACATCGAAAGGTTCATTTTGACTAATATTCGACTAATTGAAATATTTTTTTAAAGTTTCTTGAAAATCCATAAATATTGTGTAGCCTCTATTGGTGTTAAAAATAATATTTTTAAAACACTTTTTGCAAAAACTGAAGAGCTAATCAAACTTTTAGACTCGATGTGATATCCAAACCGAACTTGGCACTGTGATAATATTAATTTAAACAGGTTTATTGGTTATTATTTGGGGATCTTTATTGATTAATTTGTTTATTATTCTTAAAAACCTAAAGACTTAAAATTACTTAAGCTAGCAGAGGGTCGTCAAGTGCTAGTCAGTTATTCCCAATTCACACGAAGCAATTTTTATTGAAAAGATTGATACAATTTTTCCTTGAAATTTCTTCGGTGTTCACACAGCACAATTTTTATTGCTTAAATCGCTCGTATTTTTATTTGACAGTAAACACATATGTAATGCGAATAAGAGAGTGACACGAATTACTAGTACAATCAAGTGTGTACTTGTCTTATTTTCCCCTTACCCCGATATATAAAAGGTAATCAGAATTAAAGAATTGCTTCGTGTAAATTGGGACTTACTTGTATACATTAGATAGTTAAGTGCTTGAAGGCAGTATATACATATATATATTTAATCATGTTTTAAAGATCCAAAAGTGTTTAACGTTAAACCTCCAGGTTTACAATTGACTTGTTCAATAGTTCAGTGATGTTCATGGAAGTTAAATTGATGGGTTGGGTTTACATTTAAATCATTTATGTATTATTATACAATTTTCTTGATTTATTTTCTTAAATCCTTTTATGGCTGAAAAAATTTACAGTTGATTGAAAAAGTGCTTAAGATCGTATTACACAGTTCTGTAATATTTTATGGATTATGGATTTAATATTTTCCGACGTCCTCTGAACTAATTCTGATTTAGTCAAAATCTCCTGTCGGAGATTTCGTGGGATTTTTTTTAATGCATCTCTCAAATGTCTCTAAAAGATCAATACTGGCACCGAATCAAAATATTTTGTGGCCATTTTCTAGTTTTTAAAACAGATCCCGCAAGAGTTGTGATATGGGTTCATAAAGTACAGAACTTAAGACATATTTCCATTTTCAATTGCAATCCAGTTATATGTATTTGAACTACATTATAAGAAATCGTTTATCTTCAGCGTTAAATACGTTAAAAAAATTATAATAATTTCGAAACTAACTATGTTTAAACCTATTAATTAAGAAAACCATTAAACATACATGTCCAGACATATGTAAATGTTAGTTAGTTATGTTAATTCATATATGTACATATGTATGTATGTACTATATACATACATATATGTATGTATATGTATTTAAAATTGTTTGAATAAGATCCAAATAAATACAAATGTATGTACATAGTTGCTGAACAATGTAACAGTATACATACATATATATCTTACTTAGCATGCGAATATATTTACACATATGTATGTATGTATGTATATACATATGTACGTCTGTAAATCGCTATCTTTTTCGCATATTCCAGTGGTGTCTTCCGTAATTAACTTGTAGAAAATAATACAATAATATGTATACATACGCTCTATATTATCACACGATAGATTACATTCATCACGGTCATTACAAAAGTCATGGTGACATAAGAAATCAACCATTTTCCAAGATTTCTTTGATGAGCAACTTATGAAAAGTTGACAAACAGCAACAATAACCCCAATGACGGCAACAACAATGAGAGTTAAAAACAAAAACATGTTGCACTCAATTAAAATACAATTAATTAGCTGCTACTAAAGGATTGACGCGTGGGTATTTTAACAGACAAATAAATTTATTCCAAACAAACAACCAGCCGAACTGTACTATATACAACTGACAGCCTATCAGCCATATAAGTACGGGAACAAAAACTAAATAAAAACAAAAGTTTTAAGTTAAGAAAATAATTAATGAAATTTCACAAAGTTAAGAAAATCAAAACGCGATTTATACGACATTAAAACGTCGTATTTGCTGAAAATCGCTTCAATGAAAGTGTGTTGTTCAAGAATCTTTAAATTTTTTTTCCCATATTTCACATATGTAGGTACATAAATATCGAAGTACATAATTACATACAGTGTATTACAGAACTACCTATATAGCTACGGTGACCATTTTTGGGAAAGGAAAATACAGGACAAATACAAAATTATGTTAAAAATGAAAAGAAAAACAGAAAAAATAATCATATAATATATTTATTATTATTATTATAAAATTAAGTAACAACAAATACAAGTCTTCTTGAGTAGAATAAAAAGTTAAATAAAAAGTTTTTATAATATTATAATTTAAAAAAATAAATTTGGTTTTATAAACAGTCTTCTTGACCATAAATGATAAATTTAGTTATGAAGTTTGATATTTTTCCACAGAATGGGTTTTTTTAAAACATCTGGATTGTTAATTAAAAATCCTTTAAATTCTGAGCAATTATTTTTAAAATTGCATTTTGTAATTAATAATGATCTTAAAGTATTTACTTTCAATTGCGATTTTTCGGTGGTCCAAATATTATTCATTATTGAAAACAATCTCTCGGTAGCAGCATTTGAAGCTGGTAGACATAGACAAAATTCAACAAGTATCAATATATTTTTATATGCAATCACATTTGTCTTAAAGTGATTAAAAATTTCAATCCATTTTTCATCTACTGATGAGATTTTTTACCCTCCAGTCTTCTATTTTTTCATTATTTGCAAAATATTTCACGCAGCTTACTTTATCAAATAAATCTTCATTATTTATTTTTAAATCATTTCTAAATTCATTTAGATAGGATAAAGTTTTTTCAATCTTGTCCCAAGATAACATATTTCGTAACAATATCCAGTCTAAAATTTCTACATCTCTAAAAGCTTTATCCCACTGATTTAGGTAATGAATGCATGTTTGGTAAAAATTTGTTATATGTTCTTTAGTTATTGTTTCATCAAAATCATTACTTTTCTGTAATTCGAGAATAATATTTTTGACGGTAAGGGGTAAAAACAGTTCCTTTTTCCGTTCGACCAATTTAAATTTTAAATCTTTTAAAATAGCTGAAGCCTCAGGCATTGAAATATTTCGTGATTCTACATTAAGAATAGCTTTATGAAATGTTGAAGCTTGGCTATATGCAAAAGATAACCATAAGTCAGCACAAGGATTCATAAAAAAGTTTCGTAATATTGTCGGACATTTTGGTTGAGACATAAAATATAATTTTAAAGCTTCAAATAGTTTTATAAATCTTTCCAAAGCAGGCATTAAAGTTAACCATCGAGTTTTGCTATGTCCTAGTAACTTTTTCTATTCTATTTCAATATCTTCACATATTTCTTTGAAATTTTCAATTCTAACTGTATAAATATATAAAAAAGAAGAAATTTTGACAATAATAACTTCAATATCAATAGGTAAGCATTCTGCTGCAGTTTATATGCAGTTGTTCAAAATATGTGCAGCGCAATTTACACCTATCAGTTTTTGGCCAATGAAGTTTTGCATTTTGTGAAAGATATTATTCTGACCTTTTCTGGCTGTACCACTAAAATTACAATTTGTGCATTCTCCACAAAACGCTATCATTTTACTAATTATTTCATTTTTTCAAGAGTCTCTTGCACATATTTCGAAATAATATCTGAAGTTTCTCCAATAAGGTCTTTAACATCCAAAATCATAATCTGAATTCCTTTATTCGGCAGAAAGTATCGAATTAATATTGGACAAATTTTAACATTTTTGTGATTCGAACAATCTAAATATATTGTGATACATTGAACGTTTGACAAATCTGCTTTGATTGTATTTAATGACATTGGTGTAAAAATATTGTTAACAATGGATTCACATTTTGTTCTAGCACAAGAATATTTTTCATTGAAACACGATTTTATCAGTTTTGATGTGCAATCGTTAGACCTAAATGAAAAATTGTGCTGAACACTGTGAAATGTCCTAGTACCTTCTACAATAGCCAGGTCCTTTTCTTTATCATTGAATGTATTACTTCTTAAAAAATTCGTTAAAACTTTACTTGATGATTTGGATAAATCTGCTCTTTTATGCTTTTGTGTTTGCAAATGCTGTTTAATATCAGTACGTCCACTATTTGCTATAGAAAAATGTGCCAAACATTCACATCTCACCTCATTGGAGCTACTTGTTGTTTTAATAAATGGAAACTCGCTTTTTAAGTCATCATTGAAATTACAATTTCTTTTTGTTGGAGTCATATCTCTAATAAAATGAATGCTATTTTAAATGTGAATTTAAAAAAACATTGTTATTTTAACAAGTTGACATTGACAATTCAATTTCAAGCTGACAATTCACAATGTTGCCAAATTATAGGAAATTTCCCATATCCCAGTAAACAAATTTTTCACTTTTGCAAATGTAGGGAAAGTATACAGTTGGATTTTTATGATAATTTTGTATTAATGTTCGTGCAATGTATATGCTAAAAAGAGGACATTTGCATATAAAATTAGGAAATAAGGGACATTGTACTGTCCTGTATTTACAAAAAAATCTCAAGGGACAGCATGTTAAAAAACAGGACTGTCCTGTAAAATACAGGACGGATGGTCACCGTATATATAGCCTATTCATTTGATAGTGAAATTTGTTTTTCATTCATAAATAAAATCTTTAAAAGCAGGTTAAAAATATTTCTTCTTTTTTGTGTAAAGTGGGGAAATCCGAAAAAATGTAACAATGTCCTTTAAAAAAAAAAAAGAAGTAACACACAGGCAATTAATATGCCTATATAAATATAATCGCGTTACTTTCTTTGGAAAGGAGATAGATTGAGGAAGTAAAGGTGGTGAAAGTAGAAGAAAAATTTATATCACAACTCTGCAATTGCGCATTCTTTTTGTTTTAGTGCAGCATTTCAGCGCCTCTGGTGGTAAGTAGGCGCATTATTTTTAAAGCTTCATTTTATAGCCTTTATTTAATTATTTTACTTCGGTGGCGTTTCTACATGAGACCATCGATATGTATGTTTTTCGAATGTAGTATATAAGTATTGCCAAAAGTTAAAATATAGATCTCAACATAAAATTACTTATTTTTATTTACGTAAAAAATAACCAAACGGTAACACTGAAATCATAAACAGATTGACAAGTATAAAACAAGAAAATTGAATTAATAAACAAAATACTTTAATAATGGATATTATTGAAAATACTACGGTATGTTTTAATTTTGGAAAATATTCATATTTTATGTTTTATATATATTTTATGTATGTATATATTTGTTTCTAAAATATTTGTCTTTCGTCATTTGGAAGGTTTAACAACCTACGAGTAAATATACGGCTTTGCTTAGAATTGTGTTGTATCATACAATGTACAACATACAATATCACTAGTGAATTGATCAAATATTTTACAACTTTTCTACTAGGGTAAAAAGCACGAATATATGTTGTGAAGCAATAAACAATTTAATAAATTGGTTTATAGTCGCGGAAGCTTTTACCACAGAATGGTCGTCGAAAATCGTTGAATACTGGGGAGGAAAGACCAATACCCATGGAAAACCGCTACATTTGTCTAGATCAGAGATTAATGACCAACAAAGAAGTACAATATATACCAATGAAAACAACGAACAAATCCATAGGGGGCTGAGGTCCATAAATTTATACGATCGTCTGGCATGGTATTCTCTGAGATCCATAAAAATAAAAATTTTAAATGTCGCCTACATGTTTGCATGTTCTTTGACGAAAACAATAGCAACATTTTTGAATCAGATTGTTGACGTATGTAGGCAGGGATGTTAGATGCGACGATTTTACGTCATTTTGACGATTTTTTTCGATGAATTTACCAAAATGACGATTGACGATTTTTAATGTAGAGTCACTTAGTTTGTATAGATATATGTAGATATGTAGAGGCAAATATGTTTATATTTATATGTAAGTACATCAAACACTAAGAGCAGGAAGATACTACTATATACACAAACCGTTTTCGTAACAATAGTCCAAAACGAAATAATCAATTTTTATCAATCAAATCCAAAAAAGATGTTCATCCATCCCAAACAAGGTGGCTTTCGTTAGAGTCAGTAGTAGCAAGAATTTTGGAATTATATAAGCCACTAAAAAATTATTTTTCTTTTGCTGCCAATATCGATGATATTGATTATGCGAAAGATATATTATTGAACTTAAATGACATTAACGAACTTTTTTTTTGTTTTTTAAAATATGTTCTAAATTTTATTAATAATATAAACACAGTGTTTCAAAGCGAAGAAATTCAAATTCACTATGCATATTGACATGAAGAAATGACAAAACTTTTTAAAAATATGTTATTAAATTTTTTTTCAAGATGATTGTATAACTAATTGCAGTTTAAATCAAATTAATTTTCGAGACTATAAAAATCATCTTAAAAGGGATGAAATACATATACATACCTTGGTGTATATGTTAAAGAAAAGATAACGCATTTTAAAGTTGATAGTGAAATTTATAATGCATTTGTTGATAATTGTGTATCTCTATATATTGAATTTTGTTATCAAATAAAAAAAGATTTGATTTTGATGACACTGTGATGCAAAACTTAAAGTCAATTTTACCCTCGAGCTTTCCTAAATACCAAATAATAAAGTTGTATTTCCACATACACATATGTGAGCTAGTGAATAATTTAATGGTCCTACCCAATTCATCAGCTAACGTTAAAAGAATATTTAGCCAAATAAATTTTAACAAAACTAAGATTAGAAATCGGTTAGACACAAAAACTCTGGAAGGAATTTTGCTATCAAAAGATTTTTTAAAAAATAATTCTTCAGAATGTTACAATGTTAATATTTCCAACAATATTTATTGTAAGAAATCATAATTCTAATATATATTTATAGAGTTCGTGAAATACATATGTATGTAAAGTTTATTTTAAATGTTAATATGTATTAAAAATTATAAATTTTTTGGTTTTGTATCATTTTATATTTAATATCTTTTTATGTTTTAATAAAACAATTGATTTGTATTGATAATATAACAATGTTTTTATATGACGTTTTTTTGACGGTTTTTTCCAAACTAATGACGATTATGACGATTTTTTTTAAATTTTGACGATAATTCGAAAAAAATATCTAACATCACTGTACACTGAACCAAAAAAGTACATAAAAACAAGGAAAAAGTACATTGTTTCAATGGATTTATTCCTTAATTTTGACCTAAGACACAGGTACATTGAATCAATGAACTGCAGTTCATTGAAATTCTTACAGTTTTTAACTTCAATGTATAAGTTTATTGCCGCAATGAAATCGTTCATTGATTCAATGAACTTTTTTCCTTGAATTTAATGAACCTATACGTTGACCCAATGAACTAATACATTGAATCAGTGAACATTTTTCCTTGAATTTAATGAACCTATACGTTGACCCAATGAACTAATACATTGAATCAGTGAACATTTTTCCTTGAATTTAATGAACCTATACGTTGACCCAATGAACTAATACATTGAATCAGTGATTATTTTTTCTTGAATTTAATGAACCTATACGTTGACCCAATGAACTAATACATTGAATCAATGAACATTTTTCCTAGAATTTAATGAACCTATACGTTGACCCAATGAACTAATACATTGAATCAATAAAAAAATAAAACAAAACAAAAAACAAATATATAAAGTAATATACATATGTACATATTTATTTTATTAATTAAAGTATCTATTTATAAATACATTCATATTTTAAAATTAAGTGAAATTAGTGAAAATTAAATTTAGTTGCCGACATACACATGTTCAAATTGTATCTCTTAGTTGCTCGGTCATTATACGTACTTTTGAAGAAGCCTTAGAAACTTTGATCTGATAAAAATAAGATTCAATAAAACTCCAAAATTGTACACAAGCTGGAGGATATTTTAAATGAAATAAATGGAAACATTTAAAGCAAATATCTAAAGCTCTTAAAAAACTAGAAAACTGAAAAGATATTCCATCTAAATAAACAAAAAAATTTTCTAAAGATGTTAACTCTTCTGCTCCAACAGCTAGTATAAATGGTTGAACGTATCCAGGCTTAGATGATATCTTATATATATGATCATGGATCTGCTGTGTGTTCCTTCCAACAAACAAAAAAGCATCTTGTGAGTTTCGCACTGTATATTTTATGTAGGACTTCTTATTATTTTCTTTTATAACGCTAACCGTTGGAATAAAAAAACCATGGATACACCACATAAGCCTAACAGCAAAATCGTCTGTAAAAGAAAAAAGTAAATGTTAAAAAAATTAAACTATTAAAAAGAGTTTGCTTTTGCTCTATTATAACTCAGTAAATAATAAAGTATTTAAAATTTTAAGATCCATAAATAACAATTCTGCGCACAATTAAAAAAAAAAATTTTAAACATTTGAAATTGTACTTACCATTATTGCATTGTGATTCATCCAAATTATTCAACAGATCTTTCATGGCTTTGTCTCGCAAATTGCTTATGAGAAAGTCTTTTATTTTGCAAGAATGTTCTGGCCAGTTTTCAAGAACACCTGGACGGTTACCAAACATAGCACCAAAATCTTTATCAATCTAAAATACGCACATTGTAATATAAATTATTTAGTAAGCACTTATAGGAAAATGTGTGGAAAAAATTTACTCTTACATATCGAAATCCACTAGGTTTTTTATATTCAGGCCATTTTTTGAATATTTCAGCTGAAGACAAAGCTTGGTTGATTTCATTTATTCTAAAATTACAGCATGCTTGCCAACATATGTCAAAATCCAGCGCATTTAAGTCGTCATACTTTAAACTTCTTACACATTCAACTGCGTTACTTTCTGAACCTTATAATATACATAGTTATATAAATTAGTATACATATAGATATGTGTATTATGTTAAAAATATATACTTACAGAAAACTTTAGTTACGGAAATATCAGCATTCTTTTCAGGTTCTTCCGTATTTGTATTTCTTTTTAAATCTTTCCGAGTTAGTTTAGAGTTACAATATTTTACATAAATTTTTCCTCTTTTTGAAGTACGGTAGTAGTCTATCTTTTCGGTGGGAAAGCGTTGTAGTATTTCTTCTTCTAGGTTATAGCTCATTCCTAGTGACATATGAATATTTTGTTCTTCAAAATATTGGGAAATAATGTTAATTAACATAGAGCGGTGATGACATTGTAATCGTAAATTTTTAGTGTAATACTCCGTCAGTGATTGTGACTTCTTGTTTTGGTTTAAAATTTCTGCCAAGGTTACATCAGGCGTATTAGTTCCGTTTGGACTTCCCGTAAGTGTGCATGGTGACAATTGGGATGAGCATTGCGACCAGGACTGTGATGGTTGTAGAGTTATATCTTGAATAGTTACTGAGTGTGATTTTGTCCATTATTTTAAGTGATATTCAAAAAGAATCATATCTCCCATTTTTTGATTTTTGAATAACAATGGAATGTGGTGATGTTGCATAACCTTTAATACCGCTACTGTAATGTTTTCTGCTACAGGTTATATGTAAAGAAATTATATTTTTATTTATTAAGTATTATTGATAATAATATTTTTTATTTCACTTACACATACAGAAATCCAACAAATGCTCTAAATTCCAACTTTGGAGTAATTCACTCAGTTCCTTACATTCAGTAGTTAAACTTATGTTACAGTTTTTTTGTGCGCATATGTTTTCGTGTACATTAGTGTCGAGAAAGGAATCCATATCCAAGATACTGGATACATTTATGTCTGCGATATCGGAATTCATATTACTCTTGATACGCTGTTTAGGAAAAAAATAAAAATTAAAATTCGTGTGATATTTAGTTTGTAACTGGGGTTCTATTTTAATATAATATTTGTTATTAGACAATTTTATTGCAAGTAGTGCTCTTTAATTCTTATCTTAAGGTTTGTTGGTGGTCCTACAAGATCTTCAAAATTTATTACAACAAGTTTTCCACAAACATTTGGATCAATTTCATATGACGTGTAATGAGGGTGATACTGAACAATTTTAATTTCTTGCGAAAAAATAAAATATTTTTCAGCAATTTTAACAATGTTTATAATTTTGAAGATACGAAAGTCATTATCAAAAGTTGATATATAATATCCATTTGCATACGTAACTCCTTTATATTCAACTTTAGAGTAATATTTTAATTCCTTTTTAGGCACATCTAATTCACTGCTTACAATTGTTGATAGACCACACGTTACTTCATCTTTTTCATAAACAGAATGTTTGTTAAAATTACTCTCTGAATTAAATAGTCTATTGGCAAAATTAAGTTGAAATTTTTTGGCCAAAGTAAGGCAAATATTTTTCTCGTTGTAATTGCATGTGAATATAATTTAAAGTTTTTATGTTTTGCTTCATATTTAAAGCACTAAAACTGCCTTAGGGGCCCAGATTTTTTTAATATTGTTGCATAGTGTGTTAATATATGAAACTTTGGTTTTAAATTATCGTTAAACAATGAAATATATTGCTCATTAAGAATTTTAATTCTATTTGACAAGGAAGCAATAGATTCATCGGTTATTTCAAAACAAATATTATTATTAATTATTTCCAGGAGATTTAAAAGAAAATTCCATACTTCGTCATCAAATGGAACTAAGTCTCCTACCATTAAGGGAAAATAGGTAACAAAAGTCAACATCTCTCTTGCAGACATACGTAAACGTCGGTTTTGGATATGATTTATTGAAATTTCATTACAAATGTTACCAATTTCTATTGGACCATACTCAAAGTTTTGTTTTCTATCATTAAGTAGTTTTAGGGTAAAATATTCCCTTTTATTAATCATATATAATATAATCTGGCAGATATCATAGTGGCAAACGCCCTCAAAAATATCGTGCATGACATCGACACAGAAATTATCTACTGCATGAAATGAAGGAATAGAATTGAAACAGCATTCGCTTTTAATTCCTGTTTCTTTTGGACATTTGAAAATTTCGCAGTTTACATGTGCTTTCCTCACATATAGTTTTGCAACTTTCTTTATTCAATTTACAAAAACGACAAAATATACCAGAAAAAGATGCATTAAACCCTAATAAAGAAATTCAAACCAAAGTTATCTCCCAGAATTATTCCTAAAACGAAATGGACATGAAATACAGTACCACCAGAAGCTTCTATTTCAATACCTGTCTCCTCAAGAAACTTCAGTTCAGCAACTAATACTTCTAAACATTTCTTATTTCCGTATATTTTTATATCTTGCGATTTTATCACACAGGCTAAAAATATATTTTCGAGTTTCGAGTTATCTAAAGGCAGACATGGAAACGAATAATAAAAATTGCAAATCGAATGAGTTTTTGAATGGGACCCAAGAGGATTGTTTATTTCGAACTCATCTGCATACAAAAAATATAGAATCAAAATTTTGTTAGGGTACATTTGCATCTTTTTTTTCCAAAGCTGTCCCTGAATAAAATTCGTATAATTTCCGCTGAGTTGTAAATTTTTCATGTGGTGAAGCGTTTTTACAATCAAGTCATCTCGTTCAAAAAATTTTCGGAATTGAAAACGCAAAGGCAAAAGCACACCTTTGGAAAGTTTTTCCTCATACTTTAGTTCGCCTTTACGAAATACAGGCTTGAGTTTAGAATCAATAACAAATTCATTAGCATCTGACATATATCCGTTGCAAATTAACATCTTTTGTAAAAGGTAATCAGAGCGAATCGAATCGAAAGGTTTTTTACAATTGGCAATAATGCTAAAAAATTCATTCACTACGCTGGAATCTTGTATATTTTTCATCACAAATTTTTCAAATATATTCAAAATAGGTAAGAAAAAAAAAGTAGACACAGAAATCGTCCCGGCTTTGGTTTTTTTTACAAATTATGTTCATGAAGGGCTTGACACGTACTTTGATAAAAAAATTACAGTATAAATAAGAGTTCCTCAACCCCTTCAATGTCATATGGAAAAGATTTTGCTTCCTCCACTCCACATCAAACTGGGTATTGTAAAAAATTTTATAAAAGCATTGAACCCAGATGGAATTGATTTTACCGAATTGCGCCGAATTTTCCACGATTAATCGGCATGAAAGTAAAAGAAGGTATGAACTCTAGCTACTTTATTAAATTAGATTTATATTTCATATCATAATGTTTTTATTTTACAGGAATTCTTAATGGACCGGACTTTCGTCGTCTAATGAAGGACCAACAATTTGAACTTGCATTGAATGATATGGAGCTATTGGGTTGGAATTCTGTGAAATCAGTAATAGAAAATGTATTAGGAAATCATCGGTCTGAAAATTGGCGAATTTTAATTGGAGATATGCTAACCGCATTTAAAAACTTAAACGTCAAAATGTCATTGAAAATACATTTTTTGCATTGTCATGCAGAAAAATTTAATGAACAATCACCAGCCGAGTCTGATGAACATGGCGAGAGATTTCACCAAGTAACAGCCAGACTCGAACACTGGTATAGTGGCAAACAACTTGATTCGCTATTAGGGGATATTTGTTGGAATCTGCAGGAGGAAGAAGAATAAATTTGTAAATAAAAACTTAAACTTTAATTAACAACAAAAATAAATGTTTTAATTTTTGAAGTTTCGTCTGGTTATTATATATTTCATCTTTTGTAAATAAAATCAAAAGTTGTAGACAGATTTTAATTATTTATGTCTTGTTTTGTTTGGAACTATGTTTGCTATACCTGCAGAAAAAATTAGAAGCACAGCTACATTTTTCAATTTTTTATGCCGTTTTAAAAAACAAAATTTTTGAAATTTTGCTAGAAAAAACCATTTTTTTTGTTAAAAAAAATTATGTTTCTACAAGGACTGCGCATATTGGAAAAAACTTTAACCTTGCTTAAAGAAAATTTCATTGCGGAATTTCGATTGTTTTTAGTTTATTAAATAAACTCAACCGTTTTTGAGTTACGCGAATATATGTTGTGCAACCTCCTCCATTTTCGAAATAACGGTATATTTCGAAAAAACGAGCTAACCTAAAAAAACGGTTAGCACCACTGGATTCAGCGTACCCGAATTAGGTTAACCCGCCAGGTGCTCCGTTTGTCACATTTTCCCACTAGCACAGTGATATTAGAGAAGAGTGCAATTTTTCGTGCTTCGCAAGTAGATTCAACTTTAAAATTAATTATATGTAACTATCTTTGGATGTTATTAAAACAAATTCATTTTTGTAAAAATTAATATACGAGTTAAGTCGTTTGTACTAATTTGTTTTAAACTTCAATATAAAATGATTGGCAATTTTTTTAGTAAATCATATTTCTTATGCTGATCTTCTATTAGGGTATCAAGCGAAGTATGAGCTAAAACACCTGAATAAAGTTTTTCAATTGGTAAAAAATAATTTGCCTTTACATAGTTAAATTCTAAATACATAGTTGCTAGCAAATCTTTTAATTAATTTTTCAACTTCAGATTGCAAAAGATGTAGACAAGGCTTTGCCGCCTGGAATATTAGATTAAAATCGTTTAAAAGTTCCAAAGTGTATGACATAAATTCCAAATAAACTTTTGTAATGTCATTACTCAAATTTTTCGTACAGATTCAAAAGATACGAAAAATGTCAGGTTTATACATGGTACCTGAAGTCATCAAAACATACGAAAAATCTATCTTTCGTATCCTAATGGCAACACTGTGCAAAACACTCTCATTCAGCGGGAAATATCGCACTTCTTGTTTTGAGGCCTCTAAAAAGAAATAATATATTTATTATTTATTATCTTTGTTTATATTTTGTTTTATTTCTGTTTTTGTACGAGGTGTACTTGTTGTAGTATCTAGAATAACTGTGATGAGGCCTCGTAATAGGCCTCTCAACCGAGGCCTCCCGCTGGGAATGTAAGAGACAAGAGTAATCGCACCAACACAATCATAATTGACACCACTGATTTATAGCCATTATATTAATTATTTTACTTCGGTGGCATTTAAATGCTATACCACCGAAGGAGGGCGCTGTGATAAATATTAGTTACGATAGGATAGAAAACTAATAATTATCAGAAACTAATGTTGTTTTGAGTGGCAGCGGCTGGGAATCGAACCCAGGCCACTCCAATAGAAATTGCAGCATCTGTAAAATATAAAAGTAGTTTACTTCTTATAGCTCTAGCTGCACTTAGGCTTCGCGCGTTCTTTTTCTCTGTCGTTTCCTTCCAGCATAAATGCTCTGCCAGCTCATATCATTCATTAGTAATTTCCGCCAACAGTTTTGACTTTTTGCTACCGTAAGTAGCTCTTTCTCCTTAAAAGAAAAAGTTTACTTTTAGGTACTCTAACTTATTAGAAATGATATCATCTTCCTGCAATAACTCCTCAAAATTTAAGAATTCGCCCATTATTTTGAAAGGGCTATTAGGAGTGACTAATTTCACTTCGGATTTTTCCTTCTTAACACTTCGATGGGTGAAAAGGTCACTGGCGACCTTTTTCATTTTCAAACGGAAATTACTCCTTTTTCTGTAGAGGATTACTTCACTGTCCATGACTGCACAGAAGACACCTGGGAAACAATTGCTTGGGGCAACTTAGTCGCTTCCTTCGCAGTAGCACCCAAACCGCTTTTAAGGTAAGGGCTTGAACGGCTTCAAAGGTGGTTAGAGAGAAATACAGAGGCATTTCGCCGCTAACATTACAACTACGTGTAATAATTGATTTTGTACATTCCACCAGCTGGGTGTACCAGACAAGCTTCCTGCAACACCTGTAGCATGCAAACTAGTTTGGCCTTGTGGGGCATGCCTTTCTTTTACCTTCAATTTGCCAAAGTGCATTTTACACCTGCTGACAGGTGTTGATTACTGCCGCCCAATTGGGGAAATAACAGACGCATACCACTAACCGCCCAATATGGGAACAGATGCTGTTGGATTTCAGACGGACCACAAGTATAGCCCTAGTGGAGTTGATAGAAACGTTAGATAGCCGCTCCAAAGGAGAAATAGGCGCTATCAGACAGAAGGGGAGGGTAGTTCTTAGTATCGTGTGTGCCCTTCTGTAATGGGTTACCCTACCGGGAACAGCCAACTCAAGTTAAACTGTTCCCTCCAGCATGGCCAACACATATCATTAGTCAAGGTGACAATCCGTCGCTGAGGTCCCAAATAAGGCACTGAATTTTTCACCTTACATTAGATCTGCCCTTAAAAGTAGAATTTGTTTGAGACGGTCTTATTTTGTTCTTCTAGGCCAATCAGATAACAAAAACCCGTACCGGAAATTGCATAAAAAAATCTAGTTAATAAAATGGTCTCTTTTTATTTCTTAAACATTTTAGTTTTTTAGCAAGGGTTCTTCTATTATAGACGCAATCAAAGCAAATATGTTGTTGTACATACGAGTACATACATAATATGTATGGGGTCAAGAGATAATGGGCCAAAATGGAACAGCAAAAGAAACGAGTTTAAACGACTTTTATTCACAAACAATTGCATTAAGGTATGTTAGCTGTAGATAAAATTCTCTAACAAAATTCTGTGTGAAAACTTTATTTAGTACCTACATACTAACTTTATAAGTGTGAGTAATTAAAACAATTTTAATATAAAAATGACCGACATATCACCAAAGCAAACCAAATCGAACCTTTAACAAAGCTCGCTATTCTCACTCTCTTGCCCATACACACAACATCACTTCCTTTTAACTACAAGTCCGTTAAGCTCTTTTACAGTGCTGGCCAAAATACAAGTATGTATTCAAATATTCAAACGGCTCGATCACATTGCAACTTCGCACACAAGAATTTGTTAACTGTGTTACGTTTTTTATACCCAACGCTACAATAGTGGGAAGGGTATATTGGATTAATGCTGATATTTGTAACGCCCATAAATACACAACCCACCTTAAAGTATACCGATCAGAATCACTTTTAGAGTCAATTCAACGATTTCGTCCGTCCGTCTGGATGGCTGGCTAGCTGGCTGTACATGTAAAGCTTGCGCGTAGAGTACAGGTCGCAATTTTTAAGATATTTCAATAAAATTTGGTACGGACGGGATTGAAACTGGTGGAAATCGTCCCACTATTTCACCTGGCCCCCATACAAATGTCCTCCCGAAATAGGAGTTTAACGTTCATAAATGTTTGAATTATGCAAGTATCCAAACAAATTTCACCACAAATGCGTAGTAAATGAAGTCAAATCATGTCTATAAATTGAATGCAGATCGGTTTATAACTGATCATAGAGAGCATAACTCTCTTGTCGGTATTCAAATAATATTGAACACAAATATGTTTCGTATACATACAAATGATATGGTAGAATTTTATGATGATCGGTCCATAATTAGTGAAAAATTCCATATAAGTAATCCGTAATTCACTTTAACCTTCGGTGGTATAGCATTCAAACGCCACCGAAGTAAAATAATTAAATACAGACTATAAAATCAAGCTTTAACATTAATGCGCCTACTCACCACCAGAGGCGCTGCAATTCTGCAATCAAAACAAACATAATGCGCAATTGCAGAGTTGTGATATAAAAAAGCTTTCTTCTTTCACCACCTTTACTTCTTTAACCTCTTCTCTTTCCAAAAGAAGTTACGCAAGTATATATAGGCATATTAATTGCCTTGTTACTTCTCTTTATAAAAAAAAAATTTGAATGATCGGTCCATTATAGGTAATCTATATATGTATATAAAATACAATGTTTGTATATTTGTCCTCTATAGACTCTAAAACTATCCAACCGATTTGGCCCAAACCGGTTTCATTTGAAAGGTTATAGTCCAAATTAGGTTTTCAAGTGGGCGTGGCCCCTTCCACATAAATTGAATAAGAGTGGGCGTGTCAGCTGCCATATATAAAAATGAATGTTTGTATGTATGTATGTCCTTTATAGAATCGTAAACTATGCATCTGACCATGTGATGATCTTCGGCAAAATTGTTGTGCATGAGACCGAGAAGGTTTCTGAGTTCATACGACCACGCCTACTCTAACGCCCACTTTTTTTAATTGATTAATTGCTTCTGCATGGGGTTTTACAGATTTACTTCAAACAATTTGTATACACATCTTACTGAAGGCGAGGTAAAAATAAAAATTGTATGTGCCACGCCCACTTTCACGCCCTGATCACAAAACATTAATGTTTGTATGTATGTCCTTTATAGAATCGTACACTATGCATTTGGTCATGTGATGATCTTTGGCAAAGTTATTGTACATGAGTTCGGGAAGATTTCTCAGTTGGTATGACCACGCCTACTTTAATCCCCACTTTTTTTAATTGATTAATTGCTTCTGCATGGGGTTTTACAGATTTACTTCAAACAATTTGTATACACATCTTACTGATGGCGAGGTAAAAATACAAATTTTATGTGCCAAAGCTTCTTATTTCTTTCGACAACTCCTATTTTTTTTTAAATTGTGTAATTGATTCTACTCGGATTTTAACATATTTACTTCAAATCAAATACACATGTTACTCTAGGTGAGGTAAAAATTAAGATTCATACTCCACGCCCCCCTTTCACGCCCCATTTATTGCAGGACGCCTGCCGGGAAAGCCAGACCGCTGGACCGATCTTACTAAAAATTTGACGGAATATAACTAAGACTCCGGCATGACTAAGACTACTTCTTTCGATCGCCTACTTTTTTCAAAATGAGAAAAATCAATAAAATTACTCAAAATTAATTGAATATTTGTGTAATGTCTTTCTTTCAAATTTATTTTAATTGGTAGCGTAGCAACGCGCGCAGGGAACAGCTAGTATCTCTCATATATCGCCCATTTCTGAAAAATCTAGGGTATTGTATGGTCGGGCATGACCGACTATACTTTCTTACTTGTTTTTTTTTTTTCTTTTTTTTCTTCAACGTATTGGTTACGAGTATCTACAATGTATTACTATACGAGTATGTGCATATATTAGTACTCTAAAAATGTTTCATTGATGGCTCCTGTTGAATAGAGAACAAAATAGAAAAACCTAAAAACAAACAGTGTTAAAATACAACCAAAACAATGTGAGACGGAAAGTAACGGCTTGCTGCTTGTGAGTGAGCGAATGAGTGCCGGTATTTGATGTTGCCAGCACAATACTGCAGAGATACGATTGATTTTTGCGCTTGCGCACCGACAGCACAATTCATACAACAACTATCCATTCATTCATTCATTTAATCGGTTGGGCTAAGTGCTGCAACGGATATAAATAACCACAAATCTAAATCATAAAGTTAGTTCGTCGTTGTACCTATTGGAACTCAGTGCCTTGTTAAGAGCCTTTTAATTGAATTTTACAATATCTTTGAATTTTTTTTGGATTAACATCGATTGATACATTTTTCAATAAGACCAAAAATAAGTGTTTTAAATTTTTCAGCTTTGAAAATTGAACGCTTCAAAAGTGAATTGTAACGTGTATGTAAAATTATTGTTGCATGGAATATTGGTTGTTGAAAGTGAAAAAAATTAATACTATCTACATACATGTGTATGTATATACTAAATAACTACTATAAATAAATGTACGTATGTATATATATTAAATTAATTTAATTAAATATTCCTAAAACGAGTTAAAAATACAAAAAAAAAAAGATATATATAACAAAAACTAAAGAAAACAAAATAAATTCATAAATAAACAATATACTCTGTTACTAGTATAAAAATATTACAATAAATTTATTTTTATATGTTTATATGTAACACAATTCGCATTTGTTTTAATACTTTACAAGGAAGTGTAACACTGTTGTTTTATTTATTTAAATATCACAACTAAACAAAAACACCAACAACACCAACGAGCTCAGCAGATATTTTATAAACAATTTGATCGTTATAAGCAAAGAAATTTTTACAATTCAAATAAATAAATATTAAATTTATAAATTTATTAAAAAGAGGAAATTATTTTTAAAAACTCCTGCTCACACGAACGAAATAATTTGTTGTTTTGTATGCTACCGACCGATTTCAATTTAAAAGCAAAGGTAAGCAAGTGTCACTAATAACACAGAGCGCCTTTTCTCAATCTAAATTCCAGTTACCTGTCATAACGAAGTTCCATGTCTATAAGGAATACATATTTACACTTAATTTTTATTATTATCTGATCATTTTTTATTATCAATAGATTCGCAAGTATCTCGAAATTTTTGGCCAATGATTATAATGCACAATTAAAAAAAATTGATTTTTGAAAAGAAACTCCTCTTTACTACAAATTATTCCCTCATAACATTGTCGAATTTACATATAGTACTGTGAAGATCTAAATGTCCTTCATATTTTAAAAACAATCGCTTCTGCGTTTTAGGTATAACTGTCTAAAATCTAAAATTATGGCGCCACACAGTCAGTAGGGAAATTTACCAAAAGAAAAAATCTGTATTTTGTTAACGTATATCTTGTCCAAGTTTAAAAACAAGTGGTATATTTGAGTTTAAGCCTCTGGACTAACATGGGATGAGATATTGGAACCTCGCTTATGTTATTGATCCGATTCGAAAATTTAAATATATATGGAATTTTGAATAGATCTACAAAAAGACTATCTTCTTTTTTTTGTATGTTCAATATTGGCCAAATTTAAAATTTATTAAATATTCCTTATTTAAGCTAATCAGTCCTAAACTTTTCCAATGTAATTAAAAAACTTTTATTTACATTTTTTCTCGACGTTTCGTAGATGTTTTGTCTACTTTTTCAAGGGATCGTCTATTTAAAAACATAACTTCAACAACTTACATAAAATAGTATTTTAACCACTATCTTCTGTATTTTATGAGATATTCGCATTTTTCAAATAATATCTAATTTGTTTGACCTGGAGTACACTAGATTTTGAATACAAATCTATTCGGAATTATGAGAAATATTTCCTTTGTATTAACAAAAAACTTAAAATTTATGTATTGTATAAAAGCCGTAAAGAAAATAAAAAATAAGCTTTTATTTTCCCAATTAACAAAAAATAAATAATATATGTAATAATAAATTATTAATTATATGTATAATTATAATAAATAATTTTCTCTGAAAGACAAAGTTCGTAAATATTATTAACTGCGCCATTTTAAGTTGAATTTGAGAAAATACTATTTGTAATTCAGAAAATCGAATTGATATTGAAAAATAACAATTTTAAATTCAATACAGGAAATTAATTTAAGAAAAACCTAAATTTTAATTGAGAAATCCAAATTAATATTGAGAAAAAACAAATTGAAATTATGAAATGTAAATTAATGTTGAGAATATACAAATCAAAATTAGATACTCTTATTCACCCATATCGTAAATAAAAATTCCACATGAAATTTTCCCCCTTTTATTATTATTGAATTTTAATAGGAAAATGTGAAAAGGGAACAAATTTCATGTGGAATTTTTATTTCACACAAATTTTAAATTTCTCAATTACAATTTTTATTTCCTCAATTACAATTTGTATTTTCTCAACATCAGTTTCGATTTCTCAGTTTTGCGTTCTATAAAATGTTCATTCGTACAAAAATTCGATTAAAACGCTATTTTGCGTGAAAATTGCGGTTCTAAGTGTCCATTGGGGTTGCGTCAGCCCATCACTTTGTATATAATATCACTATACTCGTGCATTATAAATGGATCAGACCAATAACTAATTAAGAACATATGAATGTATTCCCGACAGATTTAGTTTTTCTACTACTGTGGGGCATTGCACATACAAATTTAGATACTTATATTTACAATCTAGTAAAATGTCTTCATATTTGAATTTGTTAACTTTATTAAATTGTTTTTATTTACAAATCTAAAGAAATTGTCTTTTATCATTATTCTTTGTATGCAACATGTTTTCTCTCATTTTTAAAGAAACTATGAACATTTTTGGATACATTTTTTTTTAACTCAATTTGACTACATCATAATTAATGAATTATGAAAAAAAATTTATAATCTAGTTGTCTGTTTTACTTATTTAAATTTTGGTGAAACAAATTGTAGAAATTTGTTATAAAACTTTATTATTTCTTTAATATTTTTGATGACCCCTATAAATCCTAATAACTGAACAATGTTTGTTGTGTACTCGCTTTCATCAAGTTTTGTTACTAAAACTTATTTATATACATAATTCTATTTCAGAATATATTTTGACCATACAACTATCAGAAACATAACCATACATGTCTACATCTTCACGACAGAAATCTTGTTACAAATGGCAAATATTTAGTCAAAAAGGCGTAACCACTTGTTTTACAGGAGTTTTACAAGATCAAACAGCATCAAATAAAGTAAAACTAAATATTTGTTGTACCTTGTCTTAAATAAGCAAAGTTTTTTTTTTCAAATAAATAAACGGGTTACGTTTTTTTGCCATATGTCACCGCACCTTTACAACTATAACGTTCTACTTGTTTACATTCATAAAGATGTTCCTTTATCACCGATTTCATCCATTTATTCTATTTTTATTGATAGATTCGATATAAAAATATTGAAAGCCTAGTTTTCATTATTTTCAACACAATAAGATCAATCTTGTGACGAATTCGACATTTTTACCGTAATTTGAGTTTTGCAAAACTTCTTGTTGGAATCATAATCTCCACAGAATATAATATATACATATGTATGTATGTATTCGTTTTTACTAAATTCAAAACATACCTGCAACTTCTCGGTTCTTCTTCATTTCTTCTCGATTCTCTTTGACAATTTTAGGATGTTATTTTTTGAAATCATAGTTCATTATCGATGATTATGTGTTCATCTTTTTGGTTTTTAATTCAACAATTGGGATTATTCTATAGTTAATCCTATATTCTCCTTAGTTTACAATAAAATTAAATAATCAAATCAAACAAATTAGAGCATTTTTTTAAATATATTTTATGTGCGTACAAGCGAGTGCCGATCACTGTATGTACTCGTATGTATACAAATTTAATTGAAACATCAACAATAAACACCATATTCATTAATATTAGGAGTGTTGTTTTAATTGATGAATATTTTTGAAATTATCTCCAAAAACTTTTAAATATTAAATATCAAATACGTTTAATTCAAAGAAGTTTTATGTACATATGTATGTGAACCAAACCATTTATATACTTTGGTACTTTCAGAATAAAAAAAAATAAAATTAAAATTTATAATTCATTGCTGACACATACATACTGAGAAAATTAAGATGCTGCGAAATAACAAAAACATCAAAAGAAAAAGTGTGCCCACAAAATGTTTGCATGAGAATAAATAAAAGTAAAATAAATATTCGCTTATAAGCAGAAAACAATAATTATTAGACAGTAACGTTTGTAAATATTATTTCAATGTAAATATATGTATGTTTGTATGTAATCGTATAATTTATTTTTCTTTCACTTCAAATCAGGAAATTAATTAGAAAGTTAACACGTAATATTTAGGTCGGCTCAAATAAACAAGAAAATTCTTTGAATGTCCAACTTGCTACTCGAATTTGTAATTGATTGTAATAATTTAGGTTTAAAATATATTTAAAAGTATTTTAGGTTTATTCTATATTTGAAATTTTGCATTTTATAAAAATATTTTTATAAATAAATCTAACATCAAGGTCAGCTTTCCGGTTTTTGTCATCATTGCATTAATCTTTTTAAATTTTTAGTAATAAAATAACGATGAATGGCATGTTTTAAATTTAAACTGCTAATTTAATAATTTAATAATGGTTTAACTTTTCTTTTGAAATTTTGGATACTATTAAACAAGACATAATGGACTATTTTGATTATTAATATGTTTTTGTTTGTTATTTGTATTTACGAATTTTATTGCATTTTAAAACCTTTTACGTGTTTAAAGGCAATTTAGCTTTTTGCAGCATAATAATAAAAAAAACTACATACATACAACCATACATAAATATTTACTCTTAATGGTTGGGCAGTTGCTAAATCAAATTTGAATATCCGATTGCAAACACTAACCTATTTTTATATTAATTGCATTATTTTTATTAAACTTGCAAAGTTTGTCTGGATGAGTAGCTCTTTGGTAAACTGGAAACAGTGTAATTAGCTTCATTTTTTTCACATTTAACCACTATAATGTATTTACATATAACAATGATGTATTTCTTTTATTTTTTTTTTTAATACTACATATTTATGTCAACATTTTGTTAATTACATAATATGCCATACAAAATAAATATAAATTGTAACAGACGGTCTGTCGTCTTAATTTTGATTTTTTTGTTTCCCTTTTATTAAAAAAAAACGATCTGAGAAAAACAAATAAAAAAAATGAAAGTTGCAAGCATTCTGTCATGGCAGTACGATCGAATAATCGACCGAACGACCGAACGACTGATCCATTCACTGTACCAGATTAAATGCATGTTGTGTTGGCTGGTTGATGGTTGATGGTTTATGTAAATAAGGTCAAATGTCAAAATCAGCAAATATGTAGACCAAAAATAAAATACAAAGAAACAACAAATTTACACAAGCATACATTTTACAAACCCATATTTATTTGTATGTTTTGGCTCTTTGTTTATTTATATCACACCTTTATTTATTTGTATTTAAATGTTACGAGTTTAGCAATTTTAATTTTTTATTATTTGATTATTTTTTTATTTAAGTTTAACTCATTGAGTTTTAATTGCATTGATTTTTTAACATCCAATATTAAACAGTAGCTACAACAGTAGATACAATAGTTCTGCCGCTCTTGTTTTCATCTTCTCGTAAATTATTTCAGATCAGATCAGATCAGATCAATAACAAGCATATATCCTGCATATACTCGTATTTTTATATATATTAGACATGTCGGTCTGTCTTTTATTAAATGCGTTTTCCACAGATAACTACAGATTTTACTTGATCACTTAACTTTGAAAATATCGAATGCTGAGATATTACCAAGAAATCTTTTCGAGATTGGTTAATGTAAAAATTGTCCAAGCATCCTTCATCAAACAAACAAATTTATACTAAACATTTTTATTAAATATTGACCACTTAATTGTACTCAATTACTTTATTTATAATTATGTAGAAAAACCAGGCGCCGAAGTTTTACATTCGAAATCGAAATCGAGCATTCTTTTCGAAAAAGAATTTAATGTCATAATCTTATATAAAAAAATTATGCTCAATTACACTCGTTAACGAAAGCCGTAATTAGGCATTAGGCTTCTATAAAAACCTTTATGTTTTCACTGCATACACGAGTATATTGACACCGATTTCTCTGCTTTCACTATTAAATTTTTATCAATTCCAATTGCTCTTACGATTTTTGCAGATTTTTGACATAGGAAATTTTGAGATTTGTAACGTTAATGTAAATAATTTACAATTATATTTTCAACTAATTTATTTTAAAAACATATCAAATCGAGTTGAAAATTCTCACACAAATATGCTAGTATCGGGCTTAGATGTGTAAAATTAGTATAAATGTATTTAATATTAGGAAGAGATATTTATAAGATTGACCACAATTATCCCTTAACTACTGCTACCTAAAAATATAATTTCAATTGTAACGGTTGCTCAAATAAAAAATAAAATACCATCATCTATAAATAATTCTGTATTTCTAAATTAAGAAATTGACAATTACTAAGTCCCGGATCACACACTGCCACTTTTGCTGCGCAACTTTTGAGTTTGTCGGTGAGAGGAGAAAGAAGATTGGTCCCCTCTCTCTCTCTTTTTCCCCCCTCTCATCAACAAACTCAAAAGTTAAGCAGCAAAAGTGGCATTGTGTGATCTGGGACTAAGAAAACTTCTTAAACTATTAACAAAATAACTAAAAACACTGTAGCGATCTCTCAGAAAGCTTCCTCGCATCAATATGAAATTTCCAGAGCTATTCTGGGTGAACTTTAAGCATTCTACTTTAACAACTAATGGTAAAGATGTGCCCAATTGCTATTGGAGTGATATTCGTAACAGTTGAAGTTATTATCGACTATGTATTTCTTAAATTTGTTTGCGCTAATATTGAAAGGTCCACAGCTTTAGTTCAGGTTCAAAAGAAAATTAAAAACAGACTGATACGAGTATTATTAGATACATTTTGCACTAAAAAACTAAAATGTTTGCGATATACTCGTAGTGTACTTGACAACAAACATTTGACTATAAAAAGAAAAAAAAATTAAAAATATTTTTAGTTCATTAAAGATAGAGAAAAGTGAAGAATCATCTTAAAAATAAATTTATTTACATAAGGTGAGAAAGTGCAAATTGTCTGAGATTTTGCATCTAATCACTTCAAAGATGAATGAATGAGTGAGTGAATGTTGGAATGCGTAACTATTTCTTCGGTGTCTGATAAATGAATACCACAACCATATGAATCATATGAATCATATGAATGTACGTATGTACAAGTATGTATGTACTCGTCTGTATACTCTATATAAAATTAACTTACTTGCACTCACTTTTCTACATAAACAAATTGTTCATATAATAGTAAAATTTTAAATTTCAACAACAGAAAAATGTTAACAATTTAAAGTATGTATGTACTCGTATGGATGTATGTATGTATATTTAATACTTTAAAGTGAAAGGATCATTTCAGGTGATAACAAAAGAGATGGCTTGTAAACAAAAGAAACGCATATTTATGTGCAACGTCATCGTACTACATAACTAAAGCATTAAACACATTCACCACAGCATCCTACAATATTTCAAAAATCAAATACACACGTTTATACGAGTATGTGAAAGATTATTTTGAGAGCAGCAGGGCAAAATAATCAGTCACCTGCTGTGACGAATGTGTTTAATGTTTACGAGTAACACATACTTATGAACATACATATTTATGAATATTTAATTATTTTAACGGCTATTGCTCAATTTAGCAATGAATTAAATAAGCATCTACATATGTACATATGTATATAAGTATGTATGTATGTATGTATGTATGTGCAACTAATTGTGTGTGTTTTATTGTTGTCTTGTTTTGCTTGTTACACGTGAACATTTTACGATAGATATGCAAAGTTAATGAACGATTTTATGACTGAAAAATATAATTTACTTTTGAATAACTTTATAGTAGTTGAAACCAATGGTTATAATTAATATGATTAATTAGATTTAATAGTTTAACGACATCACAAATCATGATGATTATTGTATTGCAGCAGTATGCATGCATACACACCCTACAGCAAATCTTTTTATATGTTTCAAAACCTATAAAGCCAACATATACATACATACTTTATGATTAAGCATTTCTTTGGTTTAACCAACAACGATGACGACAATTAAGCAGCTATAGTTTTAGTTTTATTTAGCATTTTCCATCGTCATCATACATAAGTAATAAATTCAAAAAAATATGTGTTGAATACTTGTTTTACTTATTTAACAGCCAACAGTTGTTTCAATTTTAACTACAATATCAAAGCCATTATCATTTCAACAATATCGTTATTTGATCTGATCTAAAGTAATTATTTCATTAAATTACTGCCACCTTGATACATTTTTGTGATTGCCGCGATCATGTTTAACACAAAAAAAAACAAATATTGTTTGTCTAAATTTAATATTAATTGGCAAAGAGTTGAGGAGTGGATATAGAGTACTTACTCGTACATACATATGTATGTATGAAATTAAATACTTGATACTTGATAGACAGTATCTACAATAATTAATCATCTTTGACTTTTAATTTTTGAATATTTTCCTTAATCCTTTAAATATACAATTTAGACAATTTCCTTATTCAGTAATGCTAACATTCATACTGGTGCATACTCGTACATACTACTTGTACTCGTATTTGGACAACCCGTTAAACACTCATATATGTCCGGGTGGGATTAAAAATATCGCTTGTTGCTACGTTCAATAGTTCAGTGACATATTTACTGAAAAGTCCCCGTTTACACAGTCAAACATTTGGAAGAAAAACATCTGGAATTCTCTTTTGTTTTTTCATTCGCGGTCACACTGTCGAATAATGTTGTCAGACACATTTGTTATTATTTGCTTTTTTAACATTTCTCTTATTCGTACTGTGTAATAATTTGTAGTAAATTCCAGCAAAGAAAATGTCAACAAAGCATGTTCACCGAGTACCGAACACAAAATTGATTCTCTCTTCTCCACCCGTAATCTTCTAGAAAGCTAAATGAGATTGATTGAGATCACTGATCTCAAGTGTTAATCAAATAAGAGTAATAGATGGATGTTTTGATTGAAAGCAATTTCTAGTTGCATAAGATGTAAAGATATACATATATACTACGTTCTTATAATTTCTAAGACGATCTAGGTATATACATATGTCAGTATATCTGTCTGTTAATGATACGATATGACGATTAAATGATATACATATTTATTTATTTATTTACATACATATTGGACATACATACATACATATATTCTATGAAACAAATAGGAGATAAATCAGAAAAACTGATCTTGTTTTTTATTAAATTAAATTTTAAATTAATGAACTACAAGAGTTTGGCTTTAAGTGATAATAGATTGTTATAAAAAAAATCAATCCTTTCACACATCAATTATGTGCGAAAGGATTCAATAAAGTGGGAACGATTTAATGGGAGCGCGATGCTTTTAGCCATTTTACTTGAAACAATTTTCTTTGAGTTATGAATGTATTTTGTTTAAACTAATTCAAATAGTGTCCTATTGACAAATAAAAGAAGTTCCATTCATTTTGATAAATCAGTTTTGTTTCCATTCAATTTCCTTGTCAAGTAATCATTTAAAAACATGTGTCAGAAATTGAATCATATGAACGTATTTATTTCTAATAGCAATTTTAAAACCAAATACGGACATAATATATGAAATAGAAACACTAACTGTTGGTATCTGGTTGCTTTTTGTGCCTAAATGTGGTTTCATTTCAAAGTCAAGGTCTATGCCAAGCACAACTAAACAAAAGAAAACAAAACAGAAAAATACTGGAAGGCAACAAATCCAACAAAATAAAGTGACTTTATCCAGTGAAACTGAAATACAGACAGATTGAAAAACAGACAAACACCCAGATCACTAATTACCACATTTATTTATTTTATTTTTTATTTCTTCAGGTTTTTTCCTCTCCTGAAATTCATCATTCATTGTAAGTTGCATATAAATATACGAGTAGGCAAGAAATATACGAGTACGAGTATAGTAGTCAAGTGTAAAAAACAAATGTGAATATCCAGATCTTTACTATTGGGAGTTACTCTACAATTTGTTGGCATTAAAAACTTAATTAAAACGTATTATGTATGTATTATTATTATTGTTAATACTTGAAATTATATTTTTTACTCTCGACTGATTTTATACCCTTCACCTTCATGAGAAGGGTATATATAAGTTTGTCATTCCGTTTGTAATTTCCACAATATAATTTTCCGACCCTATAAAGTATCCTTATAGATAGCGGAGTATATTAAGCCATGTCCGTCTGTCTGTCTGTCTGTCTGTTGAAATCAGTTTTTTGAAGTCCCCAGATATACTCGGGATCCAAACCTTCAATAATTCTGTCAGACATGCTTTCGAGAAGTTTGCTATTTAAAATCAACAAAATCCGTCCATAAATAATGAAGATATGAGCAAAAATCCGAGACAACCTTTGAAAATTTCATCAAAAATATTGATTAATATTGTTCATCAACAGTTTGGAAACTTTAAGTGTGTTCTTAAACCGTAATATAAGTGTGTAAAAAGACAGTGTGTTCATTATACCCTTTTTTAATTGTGTTTGTGTACATTTAAATAAATAAAGACTCGTTATACGTATTTTCTTCAAACTACTTGACGCTTTTATTTTGCAATTAACCGTTTTTATTAAAAGCTAAAAACGTAACAATATAATATGTGTATGTATGTATATAATATAATTATGCATCCACAACAAAGGTGAAGGGTATATAAGATTCGGCATAGCCGAATATAGCACTCTTGTTTATTTTCTTATTATACAATTATTATCCTCTGTACTCGTAAATGCTGCAAGAGAAAAATGTTTCAGTTTCATTAACGTTTTTATTTGTAAACTTTACCTTGAATTTTAAGAAAATAAATTACAATTAATATTTTTAGTTGAACTGTTAATTTTACAATTTTTGATCATTTTAGTTGGGCTCGAGTTCAGCCAAGAAAAATTATCAATAAATTTTAATGGTTTTTCATGTTGTAAAAACAATTCCTACCTTCAGTAAAAATTATAACTTAATGAAAATTAAATTTAATGAACTCGAGCCCAACTAAAATTATCAAAAATTTAAAATAAATTACGTTAAAATTGCACTTCATACATCAGATCAGTTAAAAATGGTTAAGTAAATAAACAATAATAGTTTTGTTAATAGCAAACAATTACATATTATATTATCAAGGCTTTGAGAATTAGATAATGTTATTTTATACATACATGTATGTACATTAGGGTGACAGCAAAAATTTTTTTTATGAATTTTAAAGTTTTCTCAACGGAATATTGTGCCAATAGGTCTAAAAGTTTTGTGCCGAAAATTTGAGCTAAATCGGATAACGTTTTCTGGACGCGCATCGAGGTCAAAGGTCAAGTATTTTTATATTTTACAATCTATACGAATTTCGGTAATTAACCCTCATATTTCAAAGCGGGCCACAAACATTAACGTTTTTGAATAAAAGCATCATTAATTTCCGGCTGCCGAAGACATGTAATGTATAATTACAAAAATACATCTTTGTAGTAAATCACGTCATCTACAAATCAAATATTTTAAAATAGCTAAATTTCCTAGACAACAACCATTATTTTTAACGGATTCTTACTATAAATTTCAAGGCCTACTAAAAATTATAGACATGCCTGATATTCCCTCTGGGACTGGAGCGGAAATTTATTCTGCAGTTTATGATGCTTTAGAAGATAAGAATATTTTGTAAAGAACGGAAGCGTTTGTGTTTGATACAACATCATCAAACACTGGTAGACTGAAAGGTGCATGTGTGCTTTTGGAGAGATCAATTTCTAGGCTGCAGACACCATATTTTTGAAATTATTTTAGCAGCAGTTTTTACAGAGGCCAATGTTGGAGTATCTTCTGGACCGGACATAACGATTTTTAAAAATTTCAAAAAACATTGGCCAGTAATAAACACAGATAGTTATGTGCCAGGAATAGCTCATCCACGAGTTATGGAAATTATAGGCGATAATGTTGCTGAACTTTTAGATTTTGCTTTTGGAAAAATTAACGACTCATTTCCGAGAGATGATTATAAAGAATTTTTTGAGTTAGTTATTATATTTACACTACGCTAGATGGATGGCCAAGGCTATATACTCCTTAAAAATTGTAATTTTTTGCAATCAGTTTCTTCAAGTAACAGATTTCGAAATCAGTACTTTGATAGAAGTAACTGGTTTTATTGTAAGTTGTTACTCAAATTTTTGGTTTGATTCAAATAAAGCGGATAAAGCAGCTCTTTTTGAGAAAATTGGAAAACTACAAAACAGTTAATCAAAATATTGCGGACAAAGCCATTTCAAAGGTATTAAATCATCTGTATTACTTAAACGAAGAATGTGTGGGCTTTTGTTTGTTTGACGAAAGGATAGACAACATGACAAAAAGAAAGTTAGTGGCAAAGATGTCTGTAGATACATCTGGAAATGAAGATGAAGAAATACCAAAGAAGCTAATCATAAAGAAGGAAAACTTAAAAAGTTTCATTTCCAGAGACAACTCTGATATTTTACAAGATTTGTTTTCAAAAAATACCAAAAAAGTTTTCAAAAGATTTGGAATTTCAATGGAGTTTTTTAGCAAAGATCCACATTCTTGGAGTGTGATAGGAGAGTACCTAAGAGCAAAACAAATTATCCAAAACTTGAGTGTTGTTAATGATTGTGCTGAAAGAGGCATTCAGTTAATTCAAGAATACCATGACAAGATAACAAAAGATGAGGAACAGAAACAACATTTAATGAAAGTAACTATATATATATTATAAATTTAATATTTTACAGGTGGTACAAAAATAAAGACTGTTGTATCCGAAAAATGCTAATCTACATTCTCTTCAAAGAAATTTTGATCTGTAAATTTTAAAAGAAAAAAAAAATCTTAAAATTTTATATTAATTAAAAATTTGTATCATAACTTTTTTCTTGGAATATTTTTAAGTTATTTGTACAGAATTTGTACATTTGTGTACATTGACAATAATAACATACATATACAAAACATTCTTGCAATATAATAGTTTGTCGGTCACTTTGACCCAAATGAGAATTGAGGGTTAGTTCCCAAAAAAACAGTTTGACTGTCCTTTTTATTAAAAGTCTACAGAATCCAGATGTTTTTGTAAACTAATGTAGAAAATTAATGAGTTTCCCAACATTATTTCATATTAACTGCGAAATATAAAAATACTTGACCTTTGACCTCGATGCGCGTCCAGAAAACGTTGTCCGATTTGGCTCAAATTTTCGGCACAAAACTTTTAGACCTATTGGCACAATATTCCGTTGAGAAAACTTTATAATTCCAACAAAAATTTTCTTACATACAAACCATTGTCACCCTAATGTACATATGTCCATAATCGTAAGTTTTAGTTTTATTATGACCATTAATTTTGTGATCTACTAAATAAATTTATCCAAAAATAATCATTAAAGTTTTAATGATTTCACAATAAATTTCAATTCTTTATTACGGAAATTATCAGCATATTTTGTTAAAGCTGCATTTAATGTTTTGATTATTTATTCAATATATTATTTATTTTTAGACACTCGTTGTTTATTTTGTTTTTAGTTTAAATTATTCTCTAAATCTAGACTTTTAGTTGTAATTTTCAAAACAACGTCGAACTGCTTACACTTATATACATATATGTATATACTGTGAGTGTCAAAATAAAGTCAACATCACATATTATTAAAAGAAAAGCTTAATTATATTAATATAAATAATATTATATTAGAGAATTATATTGCATTTTTATATACTCATACATACATACTCGTATGTATAGGTAGTGAATTAAGCAGAATTGAATTCATAAAAAAAGGAAACAGATACAAAAGCGTTTACAAGTTTAATTGATTTATTGTTAACAAAAAAGACTAAAAATGTGGCGAATCAAGAACGAAGCCTTTAGTAATGAATATTTTACCAACATTATCTGGATTATCCAACAGGACCATGATCCTAAACATACCTCCAACATTGTGAGGGAGTGATTGCTCAATTAGTGCCCAAAAACTTTAGATCATCCTCCGCAGACCTCAATCCAATTGAGTACCTGTGGAAATAGCTGGACAAAAATTAGGCAAAGAAATATTTCTTGCAAGGATAATCTAAAGGCAGTAATACAGGATAATTGAAACAAAATTTCGCCTGATTGCACTAAAAAACCTGTTGCTTCTATTCCTAGAAGATTGTGAGCTATGATAAAGGCAAGGACTACAAACTAAATATAAAATACAATGTTATACATGTTTAAATATGCCTGTTTACTTTATTTTGACGCTAAAAATCTGGTACTTTTCCTGAGTTCCTGTTTACTTTATATTGACACTCACAGTATACATATATACCTAAGAATATTTATTTGTATGATTCTGGGTTAAACACAACCAATTGCAATAAATTGTACTTTAAAATTTTGGAAGCTGAGTATTTAGTAGACTAATAGCCTTGAAGGATTTTGTAAAGTTGGTTCGATTATTATTTGAATGGAAAAATTTGGGCAAAAAATAATGAATTGATCAGAATGCATCTTAATTTAAACACAAATTATGGCAATAATTTAGAAATATCAGTTTTAATAAAACAAATACTGTAATTGGTTTTTGGGGTTCGCGAATTCCCGGGAATTTTCGGAAAATAATGTTCGGATAATAATTAACGTTGTGTTGAAAACGTTTGGCAAAAAGTTGGCATTTTTGAAATTTAGATAAATTTGAATAATAAGTCATCATTGCTATAAATATATGTATGCACTACCAACAATAAAAAACCAGCAATAATAAACTTTTTAGACAAGAAATTTTAAACTAAAATACATAACTTAAAATTCGTTTTATGAAAGATTGGCGATTTTTGACAACAAAATAAAATACTATTTTAATTTGCTTCTGTTTTTTTTAAATATTTTTGAAGAAATGTAATTTCCTGAAAACCGGTCTACATTGACAATTATTTAAAAGAAGTCAGTTTATCAGTAAACCTAGAGATTCACACTAAATGGAACAGAATGTTTGAGATGATCCAATAATTTCTAAATCTAAACAACGCAATAAAAAAGAGGTGATTAAAAGCTTGTTCCACATTTAAAAATATTAGTAAACGTTTAAAACTCTATTACAGTTGGTGATGATATAGAAACTCTCTTTCTGGTCAGCTATTATCTATAAATTCTTAGCATTTTGATTATTAATGTGTTTTAAAAATTACCTAAATACTTTTTAAAATTTCTAAAACCTAAAAATTAAAGCAAGTACAATTTGGACAAAAAATAGAATGTCTTAATAAAATGAGAGAGATTTTTCACTCTGGCTGGAATCTTTGCCACAATAAAAAAATAAAACAAGACTTATAAAACGCATTAGTTAATGCTAAAAGCAAATTTTAAAAAATTGTTCTATGATGAACTTTATTTCCATAAAATATAATTAAATCGTTTTATTACGAAATGATACCAAAATGTGTGTCCCTTGTAATTCGCGGTTTTTATAAAATACTTAACTGTTATTTTATTTGTTAAGCATTAATTAAATTATTTAATTCTCGGGAATTTCAGTTTCATTCCGGAAAATCCCAAACCCTAACTGGCGTGCAATTTAAATAACTAAACAAATTTACATAATTCGGCGATTTATTAAATTTTCAAAATTATACTATTATGTATATTAAGTGTTGCAATAATGCGATTCGAAACTAATAATTTCTGCAATTACTTAATAAATATTTACTTTATACCAATAATTTACAAATATTAGACATGTGCTAATGAGTTGTCACTATGTACTTAATTAAGCAAGTATTTTAATACTTAGTCTACCACGTAGCGCAAGTAATTTATGAATGAATATTTACTATTCATTCAACATTTAAATAGAATAACAAAAATTTTCCCAGACAGTCAGTCCAAAGTCATTTCTCGTAATTATGTATGTATGTATGTATATTGCAAATATTTCCTTAACAACAAATAAAATAATTATTACAAATTAACTTAGCTCCACCATTCATTCATTAATTTGTTTGAAACATGGAAATAGCCGACAAACATCGGACAGACTATTTAATTTAGTAGTATCTATGTAAGTATGAGTATCAATGGGTGAGTGTGTGTACTCGTATCTGTGTTTGGTGATCAAATGCATTAATTTGTTTGAAACATGGAAATAGCCGACAAACATCGGACAGACTATTTAATTTAGTAGTATCTATGTAAGTATGAGTATCAATGGGTGAGTGTGTGTACTCGTATCTGTGTTTGGTGATCAAATGCATGCAAACTTGAATAAAAGTAGTATGTATTTATTAAAAGTTTTATCTTGTAATTGTTAGTGGACGTGCTGCAATCGTCACAGTATAGACATTAATTAATTATGACATCACAAGCATGTTGCATCCAAATCAAAAATTATGGCTAGTATGGTAGTTAGTATACATTTTTATGGCATTACATTGGACATATGTATGTAGTAGAAGGTGGAAGTAGAGTTTGTTATTATTTTCCATTTAGTAATACATAGCAACAACAATAACAACATAACAAAACAAATCGTTTACCATTGACCATAACCTCGCCTTTAATGGCCACAGTGGCGGCAGCAATTGCAAAAGCAGTAAATTAAAAACAAAACTGGTTGATTGGCTGGCATTTAGATGGTCAAAGACGCAAAGTCTGTGTAAACAAACTCATATAGTCTTGATTATCACAAAAGCTACCTGTCGGAAAATCTACAAAACATATGTATGTACATGGATGTATTTGTTCATTTACCTATTTACTTTCTAACAACTATTTCCAGGGTTGCCACATTAGGTATACGGCTTAAGCAAGTCCATATTTATGTTCAACTATTAGTCATTTCTCGCTCTCTTATTATCCTCCAGATAATGAACTAATTAGCAAAAGCACAACAAAATCGGTCTTAAATACAAATTACATATAAAAAAAAAAACAAAATCTAAAGTGATTTCGATGTAAACTGGCAACACTGTAGTCGACAACGAAAAGTTAATGCGATGAATGAAATATTGCGCTTGCAGTTGTTGTTAATGATAATCATAAATATTTGTTATTACTGCTTATTTCTGTGTATGTGTTTGTTTGTTTGTTTTTCTTGCAGCACTACAAGTGCAACAAGATTATGAACGTGTTGCAATTGGTGTTTATTTGCAATTGTTGCTGGCTTTTCTCGATTTTACTGTTGCTTCTAATGGTGGAATTTCAATTGATTGGGGAAACACTTTTATAGATGAATGCAACATTTGATTTGATATTCTGCTGCTGTTGCATATAGGAATTCGAAATACAAGTCACGCAAACATTTAAAGTCATACAACAACACAAATAACTACAGAATGGTGTTGTTAAAACGAACTAATGGAAAATGTTAATTGAGAACAAACAATGTGGTATCTTCATATATGTACATGCATACATACATGCATACATATGTATGTATGTAAGCCTTATTTGCAAATTTGGATGAAATTGTATAAAATTGGAAAATATTCGAGAAAAATCACACTCAAAATTGAAAAACAACAAAGTATAGATCAAACATTTTGTTATTCCACACAAAATCTTAACAACTGTAGTAATTATAATAAAAATGAGTTATGTTAAGAACATTGTTCTTAACATAAGCTAAGGCACAAGCTAATGTTTGTAGTTGTACTTTAAGTGGTACACATAAAAAAATGTCGACGAAATTGGACAACAAACATAATAAAAATGTATTCAGGTTTTCGAGACGAAGTCTTAGCATGAATACGAAAAAAAAAGAATTCTGATGAGAGAAAGTGGTGTTTCTCGAAACATATGTAAATTCAACCAACACCCAGGTTCGAATCCTAAGCCAAGAAAAATTATCAATAAATTTTAATAATAATTTTCATGTAACAATTCCTACCTTCAGTAGAAATAATTTAATGAAAAATTAAATTTAATGAACTCGAGCCGAAATAAAAGAAATATCAATGATTTAAAAATGAATTATAATAAAAATTCAAAAATTGTATTAACTATCCCTGAAGAAGCTATCCATTGTGATAGCGAAATATTGGATATTAAAATATATAAATATTTAGAGCATTTTTATATAAATATTAAAATCGACCTAATTGCTTGAAAAAAGAAATTATAGAACATTGAAAAAAGGTCGAATAAAAGAACTAAATAACATTTTTTATTCCACACAAAATCTTAACAACTGTAGTATTTTAGTTGGAATACCAAGTTCCTTAGCGAATCTATACTGTTCGAATATACCTCAAGTACCTTAGATTTAACTCAACAATTTCCAGTCAATACAAATAATTAGTCATACATACCAGGCATGGTAAATTAAGATTTTGAAAAGAGGTTGGCTATCGTCAGATACCTCCAAAATATTCTCGAGCTAAATTAACGAAATAACTGATAAATCGTAAATACCGCTACTTTTAAATACTATTGAAACAGAATTTAAAGTTTATTAATCAAACCGAAAATATCGTACCGCCAAGCTATGGTTGCCGAAATAAACCCAATTATCGTTACCTTTTAGCCGTTTCGAATCGGCCAAGTCAACCTTGTACTAAGAGCAAAATACCATTAGTCCGATTTCTAGAACACAGACTTTAAAATAAAATTTTCTTAACTCTGACATAAATCTTACACTTTGTCAAATTTGTTTTCACTCGGCCACTACCTTATATATATTTTTAGAGAGTAGACTGAAACCGACGTTTTTAATCTGAAAGTGAACCAAAGCTAATATTTGATCATAAAATATTTGGCCCAATCAGACTCTAACCGAAACATTTTAAATGTATGTATTACCAAAAAAATCAAAAGAAAACTATTTTGGGCTGAAATGTAGAACAGGGTTCAGCATATTTTTTAGATTGAATTTTATTCAATTTAATTTTGTAATTTTTTGTCTGTTTGTTGTTTTAGGCGATATTATTCCTCGATTATTCTCAAATATCAATTATAAGTCATTTTTGGCCAAATATAAAACGAGTATTATAAGTTTACGTATTTGTTATGCAAGTTAAGCAGAAAAACTAAAAATATTTTATATTTTTCTTTGTCAGCAAATATTATTAATTTGTCAAGTATTTCTGTTTTCGTTTACCGATTTATCTACTTATATTATTCGATTATGGATTTAGAGTCGAATCGAAATCGATTTACTAGTCCCTATTATGAATACACCATTTTGAATCGTAAAAACATTTTCAAACAATATTCATTCACTCCAAATAATTATTATTTTGATAAAAGTTTCCGCCAAAATTACTGAAAGAAGAACAATAGTACCGAATTTTCCATTCCCGATTCATAACTTCATGTATCTACAAACAATTTTGTTGTAGTTGTGCTCTTCTTAGTTGAACTCACTCATTTATTTTTTTATTAATAAAATTTGTTATGCAAGTTAAGCAGAAAAACTAAAAATATCTTATTTTTTGCTATATATTTTACTAAGCTGTAATATCTATTTGCTTTATGAGCCAAGAAATTAAAACAAACTGTCATTTTAACTGAAGCAACAAAAACACTGTAAAAAATAATGGTTTGTGGTTATTAACTGTTAATTGTTGAAATAATATAAAATAAAATTTCTGTTAATTGACAAAAACTAAAATATTTAGTATTTAACAAGAAGAAATTCAGTTATGATGCACTCAATGAACATAGTAAGTTATAATAATTAAACAAATGAATTAAATAAATGCCACAAAATGCCACTTACTTTTAACAAACAATAAAATACTCCAGAGGAAATACTCCACAAATTAGTAATTTTTTATTAATAGTTTATATAGTTTCCTATATGCAGGCTTTCAAGGTCATTAATTTAATGTAAATAAAAGATTATTTATTTCATTTTCTATTAAATCCGTAATTAGTAATTTTTTGTTTTAGAATAGTGCTCATATCCGCTGAATACTTTAACCTAAATAAAATTAAGTTTTACTGATTAACAATAGGTTTTCTATTTTAGAATCTCTTGCAGGATTGTTACAAATCATTTCATTTGAGTTAGATTTTAAATCGCGCTTTTCCAGTTTGTTGTGCCTTATTTGAACAGGTCGATGTCAAATTGTTATTTACATGTATGTAAGTAGACATGGGTTTTATTTGCATACATACTCGTATATACATACATACATATGTATATTTTGAATTGTATAAGTATAGAATAGAATAGATTTAAAAATTTATCCAACTATTTGGCACTGTTATTACTTTTTTTTTCAAGTGTAATTATTATTAGAAACAATAATTGTTTGATGTTTTAATTGAATTAGTTACGGCAGTGTTTACTCATCATCAACATCAACATCACCATCTTAGCTAATATGTAGAAAACAACTCAAATAAAATTTTAAAATTTTAGTTCCTTTTTTTAATGATTTCATTGCAAAATCAAAACATAAAAACATTTTATTGCTGCTGCTACTCGTACGTTTAACAAAAAGTGACAATGACAAATATTGGTAATAAATGCGTGTGAGTTGAAATGTACCACCAACTTGTTGCTGTTTATTTTTTTTTTTCTTGTTGTTGATTGATGTTTTTTTTTTTTAATATTAAATGTTTGTAACACTAATAGATGTAGTTTGAGCAGTTTACAATGAAAACCATGGTAATTTTCTACAACAACATCAACAACTCTTAATGAAACTATGACAATTTTGTCCGCAGATAACAGGAAACAATTTCATACCGTCGTTGAATTTGTCGTTTCTTTTTTCTCTGTGTTCCGTAGGTAAAACCACGCTTAATATTTACAATTTTTACGAATAGTTTTATAATTTTCAACTAAATATGCAGACAAATTATTTCTTTTTTTAATTCCAATAAATTGACCAAACCGCGAAATTTTCTTGAACGAATTAGGGAAGTATAATTGCTTTTTTGAAACATTATTAGCAATGTCATCAGCAAAAGTTCAAATTTTACAAAAGTATGTCAAAGAAATAAAGGTGAAAGAATTAAATTAATTTTGGATTGCCAAACTTGAACGAAACGAAAACTACGGTTTTGGAAATTTATATAAAAAAAAAGCATTAATTGATTGAAAAGCTCAACAGATGAAGAATTTGTTTTACAGGATTTAAAATAGTTGCCATTTTAAATCCGGGTAAAGCCCTTTCTCGCAGTGATATGAATGATAGTGTTGTACTATAATATATGCTCAAAGAGATATCGAATATTTGTTGCATATTGAGCGATAAACTGCTTAAAATAAACCAAGAAAGAAGGATGATTTACTCAACATTTAAATTTTTGTAAAAAGCCAAAATTGAAGAGTGAACTTGATAAGGCGATAGAAATGTTTGTTGTTAGAAATTAATTAAAATTGTTGATTGAGAAATGAATGTAATTTAAATATGTATGTATATAAAAGCCTCAGATAATAATGTCTGTAATGATATGAAATCAATTACATATTGAATAAGAAATATAATTATTTGTTTCGGACGGTGAGAAACACAAGCGTTTATTGTGAACGATGTTTTTTGTCAGCGTTATATATTGGTAACAAAATTAAATCAAGATTCTCTTTACTTTAGACGCCTTAATATTTTTAAGAAGCTATTTTAAGATACATAGAACGATAATATTCTATTGCTTTTAAATTAATATAGAAATTAACTTTTAGTAAATTTATATATTATACATAGATATTAGGACAGAAAATAATTGTTTTCACACATATTTGTTAAGAGTAACCTTTTTGAAATAATTAGTTTTTAATAAGAAACAAAAATCCCGAGATCTTGAAAAATCCCGGGATCCCGGAATTTACAGTTTTAAAATTCCGAATCAGGGATTTGCAAATCTAATTCCGTTTGGCATCTGTAATTAGGACCCTATTATTGAAAAAAATTTGTTATCCGACCTTTCGACTTTATAATATATTGATGAGAAAAACGAAATTTTGTTAAAATTTCTAACAAAAATTAAAAAAAAAAATTACTTTTTAGCAAAAAGTTGAAACTCGCTTATAGAACCCTAATTTGTATTTGGAAAATATTTTAATAATATATTTGCTATTATTCAATTATTTATATAATATAATTTTTCAATTATATTCCAATTATAGAACTTTCAATCGATTTTGGCACGAGCCCTCGTTAGACCGATTGGCCTAACAGATGCATCCGAATCTAATGAATTTATGGACTTTCGGCTTGACACTTTCGATATTCTTAAACAATGCAAATTAGAAAAAAAATATAATTGAATTTGAGCCACTCTCTTTTACTTTTACACTAAAATACCAAAACTTACAAATTCAAATTCATTTTATATTCAAGTTTGCACATAAAAACCATAAGAATTATAAATTAATGAAATATTTATTTTTAATTTCTTTTAGCTTCAACAAAACTTATTGCGTTAATAGTTAATTGATATTCGAGTCCTATTTGGTTTCTTAAGGGTAAGTAATGACTGAGAACGATGACAAATAAGAATTTCAATAAATTAATATAAATTATTTTAATTAATAATAATTCAAATTATGTTTCCAAATCAAAATACTTTTTATTTATATATACGTCCTATATTACGCCAATGATATGTCATTGATAAAGAAAATAGGTTGTTTCCAATTTTATTTAAACTATGTTTATTTAAAAATAAGTTAAAGATACATTTTTACTATTATGTACTTTGCACAAAAAATAAGCGCCAACACATATTTTATGCTTTATTATTTATGTATTTTGTAAAACACAACTGATTTTTTAACATAGAAATATGTAATTGTAGAATGTAAATACATACTCGTACATACAGACATTATTATCGAAAAACAAACCATGCATTAAATTAACAATCGATAATAGTTTTTCCACTTGTTTTGACTTAAAGTCAGTGAAGTCAAAGCTTCAAAAGACATAAAACTACAAGAATTGATTATGTGTTGGAAAATTAAGACATTTTATATGTAGATGAAAATAAGAAACAAGAAAATATTGTTAAAGAAAACAATGACATGTGTTTGCACATTTATTCCAAGAACATACATTTATGTATATTTATTCGGATTGTATGAGACACAATGAAAACATGATTCAGATCAAGCTAAACCACAGAAAGGTTGCTCTACTTATTGGAGGTGAATGTACGTTTACACACAATCATACATACATAAGTATGGTCATTATTGCAAGCAAAATATAAAAAAGACAAATATGTATTTACCATTAAAGGCAGCATAAATATGTATATGTACATATGTATATACAAAACATATATACATACATACAGTGGTGATATTCGAAACAATTAACAACCGGTTCGCTTAAAAAAATTATATTTTTGCCAAATTTTGATAAAAATAGCGAAAATTTTAAAGTCGCATTCCAGTAACAGACCACAAGCCTCTTGAAGGAAATGATATAAACTTTTGTTTAATAAAAAAATAGTTTTGATTTTGCAAAATAAAAGTAAAAAAAAAATTGCTTTATTTTTTTCTCAAAAGATTAAAGAAAACGCTATCGAAAACATCATCATCCAAGAATCCAATGTATGACCAAAATAAAATCATTTGTTTGTACGTTTGGACAATGAACAACTGAACAATATTGTGTTTGTTGCCGAGACTAATCACCTTGATAAATACACATTATATAAAACCGTTAAAACAAAAAACATAATCACCTTAACAAATTTCATATGGAATTTTTATTCACGAGAAGGGTGAATATGCAACAACCGTTTCGCAAAATTTTTAAAATTTTAACAACCGGTTCGAGCGAACCGGTCCGAACCGGCTGAATATCAGCACTGCATACATACATAAATAAGAATAAAATTATTTTTTACTCCAAATCCAGAACATGTCTGATTATTATAAAGAAAAATAAATATCAGCAATTACTTTATAAAAAGTATTCTTTCGGAAAGTTCATTGAATTAGATTGGTGATATAATCATGGAAACATTAACTACCGAATTATATTATAGTTTATAGCTACTATTGCTACTGAATATGGGCGACAAGCACTTACGATGCATTCATACATAGAATTTGTTATATGTATGTATGTATCGTATGTATGTACATTAGGGTGACAATGGTTTGTATTTAAGAAAATTTTTGTTGGAATTATAAAGTTTTCTCAACGGAATATTGTGCCAATAGGTCTAAAAGTTTTGTGCCGAAAATTTGAGCCAAATCGGACAACGTTTTCTGGACGCGCATCGAGGTCAAAGGTCAAGTATTTTTATATTTCGCAGTTAATATGAAATAATGTTGGGAAACTCATTAATTTTCTACATTAGTTTACAAAAACATCTGGATTCTGTAGACTTTTAATAAAAAGGACAGTCAAACTGTTTTTTTGGGAACTAACCCTCAAATCTCATTTGGGTCAAAGTGACCGACAAACTATTTTATTGCAAGAATGTTTTGTATATCGTTGGTCTCATGTGGAAAGGCCCTAACTCGCTATTTTTTCGAAAATATTTTTTTTTTGCGATTCCAATGCATTTAACGCAAATACACCTCCTCACAAAAATTTATTGCAATAGTGTAAAAAATAACGCTTTTATAAGCAGTTGTACAAAAAAAGTTACGTGTTGAATATTACAGTTTCTATTATGTTTTTACCTTCTCCTGTAAAGTTTCAAATATGCGAGTTAGGGCCTTTCTACATGAGACCATCGATATGTATGTTATTACATTGACAGTACACAAATGTACAAATTCTGTAGACTTTTGATAAAATAACTTAAAAATATTCCAAGAAAAAAGTTATGATACAAATTTTTAATTAATATAAAGTTTTAAGATTTTTTTCTTTTAAAATTTACAGATCAAAATCTCTTTGAAGAGAATGTAGATTAGCATTTTTCGGATACTATATTTTTGTACCACCTGTAAAATATTAAACCATGTTAAAAAAAAAAAATTTAAAAATTTATAATATATATATAGTTACTTTCATTAAATGTTGTTTCTGTTCCTCATCTTTTGTTATCTTGTCATGGTATTCTTGAATTAACTGAATGCCTCTTTCAGCACAATCATTAACAACACTCAAGTTTTGGATAATTTGTTTTGCTCTTAGGTACTCTCCTATCACACTCCAAGAATGTGGATCTTTGCTAAAAAACTCAATTGAAATTCCAAATCTTTTGATAACTTTTTTAGTATTTTTTGAAAACAAATCTTGTAAAATATCAGAATTGTCTCTGGAAATGAAACCTTTTAAGTTTTCCTTCTTTATGATTCGCTTCTTTGGTATTTCTTCATTCTCATTTCCAGATGTATCTACAGACATCTTTGCCACTAACTTTCTTTTTGTCATGTTGTCTATCCTTTCGTCAAACAAACAAAAGCCCACACAGGAAAATTAGCTATTTTAAAATATTTGAGTTGTAGATGACGTGATTTACTACAAAGATGTGTTTTTGTAATTATACATTACATGTCTTCGGCAGCCGGAAATTAATGATGCTTTTATTCAAAAACGTTAATGTTTGTGGTCCGCTTTGAAATATGAGGGTTAATTACCGAAATAGTTTTTTTTTACTATTATTTAAGAAAATCAATAAATAAAAACAACATTTTTTCGAGTTCAACAAATTTATTCCGTATAGATTGTAAAATATAATAATACTTGACCTTTGACCTTGATGCGCGTCCAGAAAACGTTATCCGATTTGGCTCAAATTTTCGGCACAAAACTTTTAGACCTATTGGCACAATATTCCGTTGAGAAAACTTTAAAATTCATAAAAAAAATTTTTGCTGTCACCCTAATGTACATACATATGTATGTTCATATATTAACAATTTAGTAATATATTAAAAATAACTGTTATACCCACAAACATTCAGGTTAGATAATCGATGTTGCAAAACTTGCCAATAATTCGAAAATTCTGTGGACATATGTATGTATTTTGGTCCATAACTATGGTTCTACTGTACCGATTTTGCTGATTTTCAATACCAAAGTAACCTACAAAATAAGAAATATTTTTCTGGAAAATGTGTGGTCAAGTTGTGTATCTTGGACGTGAAAGTGTTTTACACAGACGGACATGGCTCAATCGACTTAGAATTTAATAAGGATTAAGAAAATATATATTTTGTTGGGTCTGAGATGAATATTAACAAAGTTTTACACGGAATGACAAACGTAATATACCCTCATTCACCACTATGGTGGTAGAGGGTATAATAATTATAAACAATATTCAATTCCACTTAGAAAACTGGAAGTGTTTTAATTCAGAAAAAGTTTCGTTTCACTTTTTCTAGTGAAGCAAACTACTAAAATTATTCCACATTCGCTCGAAATGACAGGGGGAATATGTACAACATAGAACTAAGAAATTTTTATACATAGGTATGTAATATGCCGAGTAAATGTTCTGATTTAATATATTTTTGTCTATACATATTTTAATAATAATAGAAAGAGTAAAGTGATTTCTTCTATTTGAGGTTTATTTAAGTTGAATGTCATCTCAATAAAGTTGTTTTCAAGAGTTTAATGGTTGTTATAATGATACTCGGAAGTTTACTTTATTTGGAAGCCATTTCCAATTATATACTGACATCCACAAAATCCAGTAGTATAATTGCCGTATGACTGATGTTAGTATGATTTCTGAATTCAAATTAATGATCAGTATAAAGCATTGGTTTGATATCGATTTTTATTAGAACTTTTTGCGAGTTTACTTGTTTTTCGGAAGTGTTCCTTATATGGAATGTATGACCAATTACACTGTGAGACAAATGGTAGGGGTCAGTGATCGGGAAGGATTCAAACTACCGGGGAAATTTATATCAGTAAAAAAGAAGTTATACGTGTCCCGGCGTTTCGCTGGGTCACTTCTAGGAATCGAGATATATGGATTTGAAGTTAGTAACTATTATATAGGCGAAATTGTCACCTTTGGTGGTCTTTTTTGACATAACTCGAGAACCACTAGTCCGATATTGCTGAAACAAATTTAAAAAAAAATAGGAATTACAATTTTGTTCATACAACGTTTCGCTACATAAGCAACAGTTTCGCAGTTATAAATAAATGTATGAAGAAAAAAACTATTTTTTGCCTAAAAAATTGAATTTTTTTATTTTTAATTCATAAAAAATCCAAAACGGTAAAAAAAGTGTCAAATACTATTACCTACACGTAAAGTCGCATAACCTATGAACAAAATGAGACATAAAGCATGAAAATCGATGAACGCGTTTCGCATTTATTCACAACTAGCTAAACCCGGTGTGCTTCGCTACCCCCCCCCCCTCCCGTTATAAAATAAAATAAACCGTATTTATATATTTACAAACATTTATTTATTTAATTTTAATGTATTTATTGCAATGCTTTAGGATATTTTTAGTTTGCCCAGAAAACGCTAACCGAACAGGAAAAAATTGTTTAAAATCGAATGGTAAATCTGTTGGTAACATTGGAATACGTAGCAAAAGTACATATGTACTTTTATAGTTTCCTGTTATAATGGTCGCTTCTATTAATATAATTACATAATTTTAAAAAAAGTGGGCGTGGTAAAAAACTACCCTATTAATCATACCAGAGTCCCAGTTAAATGCTGCAAAAATTTCAAAAATATCGGTCCAGATGTTTGGTCTCCTATAAGATACACAGTGATGAAAAATTGATTTTTCCACGCCCCTCCGCCCACCGACCGAAAATCGAAAATCAAAGTTCACAGTGTCCCCCGCCTGAAGATTCCCTGAAAATTTCATCAAAATCGGCCCAGCCGTTTTGGAGTACATACGTTACATACATACATACATCCTATTTTATATATATAGAAGATTAAGTAAAGGTATGAATTTCAAAAATTTGCTCGAGATATGCACAAAATTCTTTGGAAAAAAACATTGATGACTTTTTTATGATGACTTGCATATCTCGAGCAAATTTTTCAAATTCATACCCAGCAAAACGCCAGGACACGTATAACTTCTTTTTATACCGATATAACATTTCCCGTTAGCTTCATCCCATCCAGATATTGACATGAGGATATGTATATTATGTATATGAAATGTTTATGAGTATTTAAGTAATTTTAGGAAGTGGACCTCATATGGAGTATTGGGACCTATATTTGATTTTGGCATATATATATATATATATATATATATATATATCTGATCAGTGCAAAATTTCAGATTAGTATTTCTTATTTATACGCATTAAAGTGATTTTCGGAAGAGGACTTTGTAAAGTGGCTGTGGTTAAACATGGAGCGAACCAAACAAAATATAGTTTTGTAATTTATTTTTATATGAAGCTTATTTTTTCTGAATTTTTTATATTCTTATAATTTTAAAGGCATTCAGGAAGAAATTTGTATGTATGTATGTTCTCACTACATATTTTCATCATAGTCCCATCTCTTAATCATAAAAATAGCTTGTGTAAAATTGCAGGGCTTTATCTACAACATATTTAAACAAATTGGCAAATAAAAATTCTGAAAAATATAAATTTGTTTGGTGGTAGTCCACTTTTGGATTCATTCATGGTTCTACTGGACATATTTTACTGGGGGGTTACTCCGTATTTCGATTCGAAAGCAAAAGCTTTCGAAATACAATGTAAAAAGTATGCAAATTCGAATGATTTTCTTTTCGAATCGAAATACAGAGTAACCCCCCTGAATTTCAATACCAAACTGCTTATGAGAATTATAAATGGTCTTTTGTAAACTTTGTGAATTTTGGACGTGATAGTGTTTTACAGAGACATATGTAGTTTAATCGACTTTGTATTTCATAAGGATCAAGAATTAATTTGTTCGGTCTAAGATGACTATTTCTCAATATTAAACACGGAATGACAAACTTATATATACCATCATTCACCACTTGTGATGGTGGAGGGTATAAAAACGATTTTATTATGTAACAAATCACATTGTTTTCTCCTCAATTTCCTGGTTGAATGGGAAAACCTTTTCACTATAAGAGTTACAGAAACAAAGCACAACACTTTACATTAAATGCTTATAAATAGATACCGAACAACAACTGCCACGAAAGACAAGAGTAGTTCTGACACAACTGAGATCAGGATGGAGCAATAGACTTAACGCCTTTTGGTCCCGCATAGACCGTGCCGTCCCCAACCTATGCCCTGCATGTGGCCAGGGTCCTCACGACACCAACCACATATTCAATTGCCCAGCCAACCACACATCACTTCGTCCAATGGATTTATGGACCAATCCAGTAGAAGTAGCCCAGTTTCTTGGTCTGGACCTTATTGCAGATTAAAAATTAATTAGTTCTAGCTGTTACAACAACATAAAATGGTTCTAAGCTTAATCATTATATATCGATTATGTGTCTTGGGTTACATAATGTGGATTTGGAATTTAGTTTATGGTTGTTTAAAAACTTTACCTTAAAAATTAAAACTTCATACAACTGAAGTTAAATGTTTCCATATTGCTTTTCTGCCACAGAAGTTTTAAAGAATTGATTCCCTAGTCAAGTTTTTCAAAACACCTTTTTAAAATATCAAATAATCATTAGTTTTATATATTTGATTTTTAGAAGGTCTTGGAGACGAACTTCAAAGAAATTATATACATATTAAATTTATGTTCTTCTAACGAGGACTATGGTAGGTTTCAAGTACATGTACGAATATATACATATGTAATTGCATACGTATTTATTAAGTTAGTTAATAGCTATAACAAATTAGTAAAATAAAAACATAAATTGCCAGTCCACAGCAGTATTAAGTGAAATAAATGTATGTAAATAAATGCATTTATTAAAGCAGATTCGTATACGTAGACCCCAAATCGTGATGTGTCAAGCGGTTGTAAACTGTTACAATAACAAAAAATGTAAATGAAAAGAACACAGTCTCGACATTAAACTATTTTTAAAGAAAAATAAATAAATAAATACATATAGTCAATTATGTGTATAAATATGTATGCCTGAATCTGTATGACGCTGTTTGTTGTTTTTCTAGCTTAAAACTTAGTAGATGTACTAAAGAGCTTGTTGGTCTGCTCTACGCTGTTAAAAACATTTTTGTTTTTTTCTTTTTATTAATTTACGATAACCCCGTTTCAATTGAATATAACAAATTAATGATTTTTTTTGTTATTGTTGTTATTATGTGTGAGATAGAAAAATAAAGTAAATGAATTATTATATTCCATAACGGCTTTTTACAATATTGATACGATTGAGACAAGTTTCAAAAATGGGTTGTTGTACAATTGTAAAAACTATTTTTAAATGAATGCGATAGACACATTACATGTGCCGTCCTTCTGCTCCAAATTGTAAAGCATAACAATAATTTTAACTAATAAAACAAGGCTGTTTTAAAAAAATATATGTAAGTATATATTCATATTCAGTATAAAAAACTCTAAAATTGTATGTGTTTATCAGTTTAGTTCGGTTTACATTGATTATTTATTTGGTGGATTTAAAATTATAGTTTTACTATGTACTTTCGATACAGTTTAATGCCTTTAAATATTTAATTGGACAATTTGAATGTTTTTCAAATTCTCTTTATACCGTTCCAAAACACTGTCGACTTCTTCGGCAATAAATTCATCAACTTGATCGCTGGCACGGCCCGTGAATGTTCTAGCATCCAAAATAGTGTCCAAATGATCGAGTATGGGAGCAAAGTAAGGGTTCTTACGGACACGTTCTACCAAGTCGTTGTCTTTGCCATGTTGTTTCACTTGAGCGCCTGCTTCATGAGAAAGTACACGGATTTTTTCGTGGCATATCTGTCGATCCCCGCCAGCCTTAACCATAGCCATAATAATATTTTCGGTAGACATGAAAGGCAATTCTTGAGAAATGTGACGTTCAATAACCTTTGGGTAGACCACCATACCCTGAGAAATGTTCAGCAATGTAAGAAGTGCAGCATCGGCCGATAGGAACGACTCGGACAAAGTCAAACGACGATTAGCTGAATCGTCTAGAGTACGTTCCAGCCATTGTGTAGCATGCGTATTGGCAGCGTTAGAGAACAATGTGATGAGGTGACGAGCCAAGGCACAACAACGTTCAGAACGCATAGGATTTCTTTTGTAAGGCATAGCTGATGAACCAATCTGGGTTGTTTCAAAGGGTTCTTCAAGTTCTTTGCGCGATGCTAGGATTCTTAAATCTGAGCACATTTTATGAATACTTGTTCCCAAACTGGCCAAGGCACCTATAACTTCAACATCCACTTTGCGACTGTAGGTTTGTCCGGTTACTCCATATGGCTTTTGGAATCCCGCCAATTCGGTCACAAGCTGATCCAACTGCTTAACTTTTCCACCGTCCCCATTGAAAAGCTGCAAGAAAGATGCCTGTGTTCCAGTGGTGCCCTTAACACCACGGCAACGCAAATCTTCACGGCAACGACGTAAAGCACGTTCATCCATCACTAAATCCTGAATCCAAAGACAGGCTCGTTTGCCAACTGTGGTCAATTGGGCGGGTTGCAAGTGAGTAAATCCCAAAGTTGGTTGGGATTTGTATTTCAAAGCAAACTCTTTAAGACAGAATATTACCGAAGCTACGCGAGGAAGTAAAAGATCCAATGCATCCCGCAATATCAAAAGATCGGTATTGTCGCCCACGTAACAGGATGTGGCACCCAAATGAATAATGGGAGCAGCCAAGGGACATTGTTTAGCAAAAACATGTACATGAGCCATTACATCGTGGCGTGTTAAACGTTCCTCTGCGGCAGCTGCTTCAAAATCTATAGTCTTGACATTGCTCTTCATTTCAGCAAGCTGCGCATCGGTGATATCCAAACCCAAGGTCTGTCAAATAAAATTAAACTTTAAATACTCGTTCTTGAACCTCTTTTTGTTCACATACATATGTAATAAGTACGTACCTTTTCAGCTTCGGCTAGCCAAATCCAAAGTTGTCTCCAGGTGGAAAACTTGTGTTGATCACTGAACAAATATTGCATTTCTTTGCTGGCGTAGCGTGTGCTAAGCGGCGATTTGTAACCTTCATAAACACTGCACATTTTTCCAATTTTTTTTTACCGAATACAAACTTTAACTAGAACACAGATAATTAAAATGCTACTGGCAAATTTGCGTAATACAATTTTACAGAATTACTTTATCAGCAGACGGCAGAAAAATAATTTACAAATGAAAATGTGATAAGAAATAAATGCAAAATAGAAAAAGCGAAAACAAGTTAAACTTGTGCTCGCTGTCCAGGGTTGCCAATAAGTTTTCAGTCTTCATTTCTAGTTTTCTTTTGTGTATTTCCAAAAGCCCCCAATTAAAATTAGGATAAGTCCTGTGCATTTTATTATTTTTTATTCATATTATCTTTTATTGCGAATTATTATTTTAGTAAACTATTCATGATTGAAAAAGCACGTTTATAGTTATTGATAATTCAGCAAGCTTCTAGCTACATCAACATATATTTAAATTGTTCCATAATTCACAATGCTAAGTGGTAATTATTTAATATGATTCTATACTTAGCGGCAGAGTAAAAAAATATATGATTACTGCATTTTAAAACCAACTATGTAATGCGGAAAACATTAAAATATGTTTATTCCCAAGAACAACCCATTGTGTTTTCATCCCCAAGAAATCAACAAAGAGAAAATGTTTGTCACTATTAACCAAAACAAAACTCTATTTGTGTATACTTCCCTGAAACCGGCAACACTGTCGGTGTCTGAAAAAGCAACTCTTGAAAAATTCAATACAATCAGCTGTATAGAAAAAGCTGTAAGCACATGTGATTGATGTGTGTTTTTGTTGCTATGAAATTGTAAGACATGCACTGAACACACCCCACGGAAAATAAACAATGAACCAAAATGTGTTTAGTAAACATTCATAAATTTAAATATTTAATAATACGTTACATAATATTACATAATATACACACATATTTAGCGTTTTTGCAAAAGGGGGAATATATAACGTGTTATTTTGTAGATACATAAAAAAATCATATTGCTACTTTTACTGGTTTTTTCTGTTTTTAGAAAGGCATTTAAGATTTAATCAACTATTTTTATTAACAAAAAATGCACCGACCAATGTTGTTTTTACAATTTCAACTTCTCTGTTGACCGCGTTTGGAATGTTTAAATGGAATCTGTGCGTGCATGTTCATACTGCACATACATACATATGTACTTATATACAGTGACTTATTTTATTATTTTATTTATGCTTATTTTATGCAGTGCATTTTTTTGTTTTCAAATCGAAAATCTGTTCTTATACCTACAGTGTAGGTCCTACACACATATGTTTTCTGCGCTTTCCAGCAAGTTGTCCTTCAGAATCTGATGGCACTTAAACTTGTCCATGGTTGTTTCAACAAATGTTAAATTTCCAGTGCCAGCAGTTGACATACAGGCCCAAACCATTGATGGTGCCTTTCTGCCAAAATTTTGTTGGTGCCTTTCTGTCTTTGTCAAATTTTCATGGATGGAATGCTCGATGATTTTTTTGACTGTGGGAGCTTCAATGTTACCCATTTCTGCTATTTGTCGCTGTGAGTGGTCACTTTAGAAATAGTTTAAACTATTAAAGAAAACCAAAAACGGTACAGTAGAAATTGACTGTATAAAATAAGCTGTTACGTGAAAACACGAGCATTTTTTTTGTTTTTAATATATTAAAATGTACATTTTTGTAATAAATGTTTTTGGTTTGTTAGACTATAACGTTTTTTCTTTTTAAATGACACCAATCTCTTTGTTAGTTTCCTTTTTTGGAGCTTTAAAAAAATGCACTGCATAAAATAAGCTGTGAGCCACTGTATATATACTAATATATAAATATAAAGCGATTCGCAGCAAAATTTTCTTATAAAATATATTGAACTGGCTTCAAACTGGAACATTGTTCTGCAGTCAAACATTTAGCCTTGTGGTTTGTAGAAATTTTTTAATTCATTGCTACAGAAGTTTGAAATTCATGTAAGTTATTGAAAACACAAGTCTAAATACTTTTCAAATACATACTTATATACATACGTTTTTAAGCTTGTTTTATTTATTTTTTGACGCAAGTATTAAAATAATAAATATCGATTATCATCATTTAGAAAAAGTGTTTTAAATGTATTTTAACGCTCATTTAAATAAATTAAACGTATTGGCAATTACAGTTGTGTGTTCAAGACACATACATACATAAATACATACTTATGCATATGTAAATTTCTACTCACATACATACATATGTATACCTATATGTACATACATACACACTTTTGTTAAAACGCATATACATACATATTTGCACGCACTCACATTTAATAAAATACTGCCGGCCACCTGTAAATTAGAAAGTTATAAAACTGCGAAACCAAATATAAAATTGCAACAAGTTTAACGAGAAGTTTCATAGCATTGATTTTGACTTCAACGCATAAAAATCTCCTTCTTTATTTAACATTTAGTACATTATTTTGGTATTCTTAAATGGAGTATAGAAAGACCATTGTCGTTCAGTAACTTTAAAGACATTTAATTTTAAAAATAATAATTTAGTAAAACTAATGCTAAACAAGTTATTTTAACAGTAACTTTTCATAAGCAGTAAAGACAGCAATACAAAGAAAATATGAAAAACAGTAGATCAGTTCAATAAAAAATTAAATTAACCAGTATGTATGTGAAAACGTTATTAACAATTCATATTCAAAATAAAATAGTTAAGTACCAGTATATACGAGTACATACTCGTATATTTATTTCATACAACTTTACAATTTTTTTATTGCTACATTTTAAATTACACTTGCAAGTGTGTAATAAAATAAAGCCTGACAGGATTATAACTTCCAACGAATGAAAAGATATGTTACATAGTTGCGGCTACAAAACGGGACGTATGGTCACGTTATGTATACCTGAAAAAGCAACATTTTTTAAATTCTAAAATTCTCAAATATCGGAGATCAACTAAATTCTCTTCTATGTTCGTGAAAAGTTTCAGTGTGGACAATCATTAAATTAGAGAGTGATATGCTATAATATGATATAAAGCTTGTTTTTCATAAAAATACATATGATCTAATGTGAGTAGAACAAACACAAAACGACACATAGTAGGTGTAAATTATTAACTGTGATCAAAAAAAATTTAATTTCTATTCACATTAAGGGGGTGTAGTGTGTCAGTAATATTAAATTAATTGATGACATTAAGCCACCATGGATGTTTGAACATTCTGAAAGAAAATGTGTAGAAAAAATGAGTCTATATACAGCCCAATCATGAACTCCGCGGGAGTTTTCTACCTTTTCCCATTCAAATTCAATGTTAAAAAAAATAAAAAGGGAAAATCTCCCGCGGAATTTTTATTCGTGATTGGGCCGAATAATTGCTTTATCTATAAATAGCTTTAGTTGGCAACATCAGAATGATCCGAAACATATACTACTAGACGTCAAAATGTTGCTTTTCTATACTACAAAATACCCTAATACCATTTTGTCAATCCTGGGGCTAGCAATGATCAATGATCACACAAAATATTAATTATTTTAAAGAATCAAATTGCAAAACATAAAGAGTAAAAACTCTGACCAACTCTGTGACCACTCAACAAATAATGATATACATATTTGTATTAAGTTAAAAATCTTCTGAACCAACATTGTGATATGAATTTTTATAAAACAAATTTAAAAAACTAATGTTAGTATATCTTTAGTATGTATATATTGAATAACATTTTAATTATTATTTTTAATTCGTTTGTTTGTTTCTTAAATTTTATAAAATTTTCATTAGTTTTGTGATACACTGTAAGCAAATTTGACACAAATTTTAATACTTACATATGTATATTACTGGTTTGTTACAAAATTTGATTATAATTAAATAAACAATACTAATTATTGCTGTTGTTGGTTTCCTTTCACAAAATAACAATTAAAGTATCAAATTATGTTCAACTATTTGAAAAGAAATCAAATCAAATATTTATTGTAAAAACATAAAGCGGGAAATTTACAATTTAAAAAAGTTAGGCTTAAAGTACTTTAACTTCATTTATTATTGCAAAATCATGTACGAGTACTTTTCATGTGAGAATAAACATTTATAATCACATGACACTTCTGAGAGCAAAATCAAATTGAGCCCACGTTGAAACATGAGTTAATATCTTCAAAAAGGCCTCTAGAGCATGAGTAGACTCGAAATACCTATGTACATGCGTCAAAACTGGTGCAATGTCTACCGGCCATTAGAAATAAATAGAAATGTTGACATAGTACATACATACATATGCACATACATTGTACATGAGTAAAACGAAAAAACTACAGACATATTAAAAAGGCAGAAAAACAACATACTTGCCAAATTACAAAGTGCTAGATTATACATATATGTATATGTACATATGTATGTATGTACATTATGTATGTAGTACATAAATACTTAATCATAAAGACAAGAATATTCTTTATACATACATACATACATAGTTAGTATATAAATTAGTTAGATAAATATAAATATCAAACTTCATACCTGCATAATTTTAACACATAAACTATTGCTGAATAATTGAAATGGTGAAATTTTTTTTCGAAATATTTATTATGTATTAAATTTACATTGCGTAGAAATACACACATGTGCATGTGTAGGAAACAATTTAATTATACAAACACTACAATACATACTACATATGTACAAAGACAACAGAAAATATATTGTGTCGTTTTAGTTGTAACGAAATCATATAAATTAGTGGCGTGTTATTCAAGTTATTAAACTTATAACATTCATAGAATAATATACATACCTATGTACTTACATGATTTTATTAACAAAATTTTACAAATATTTCATTTTTTATTGTTTTAAATTGAATAATTTTTATTGAAAACAAAATAATAAAAAATATTAAATTTTCAAAAAAGGTATGAAATTTTTAATACTTAAGGAATTCACTTCCGTACACTAAAAAATCTAAAACAAATAAAAGAAAACAAAAATATAATTTCAGTAATTGCAATCCTATAGTTTATTTAATATAATAAAGATATCGGTATGTAATAATTTTTGTTTTGTATTATTTTTGTTCGTAAATACTTTTATTAATAATTTTTTTATTAAAAATATATGTATACAATACAATTCTATGTTAAATAAATTCATAAGTAAGAAGTGTATTTGTTATACATATACCTACATACATATACTTTTTGGCCTCTATATATTGCAATCACTCATATATTCGAACGGAAAAAGTGTCTGTTTATCACAAACCTTCGTAATTCATATAAGTACTTTTTATTGCATTAAAAATGTCAAAATTTTAAAACCAATACATGAAAGGAAATTTTGAAATTGTAATTGGTTAATTTTGATTTTTTATATTTTACAGTCATTAAAAATAATCACACATCTGCGGGATACTCTAACATGTTCGAGTATGCTGAGTTAAATACGTGTGAAGAGAGTAATTATTTTTAATATATATATCATGATAATATAATAATGGGTAGGATCAATAGTAACTATGTTTTTAATTTAACAACCCTGATATGTAAAAAACAGATCAGCTTATTATAAATTCATCTGTCAACTTTGTTTTGTTACATTTGTTATTTAAAATAAAAAAAAAAAACAAAGTAAGAAAAAATAAAATTATTTAAGTTTGGATATGTAAAATTAATAAAAATAAATAAATTGTAGGTATTGTTTTTGTTTTAAAAACAAACGAAACAAATCTAATTAATTTTGTTTATATGGATTTCAATTCGCCTGGATTTTGATATTTCCTGTTGTTTTTTGGATTGTTGTATTTGTTGCCGTGTCGCATACACCTTATTAATACGTCTTGGCAAAAAAGAAATATTAAAGCAAAACATCGAAAACTAAAAATTATTAAATATTTTTGTGAAAAAATTGAAATTCAAATAAACGTCGTTTTTTAATAATTCTCTTTTGAAGATGCTACGAAAATTTGTTTCCATTTATACGACGTCGTTTTTTTTTACAAATCTTCTTCAGTTTATTGTTCGTATTAAAAAATGTTCTTTGTCTTTTAACAAATAATTCTAAATTATAGACACAATGTACGCACTAAAACATCACACATATAAATAAATAATTACAGAAATCCAAACAATATAATTATTTTTCTTGTTTACAAAAATATTCACCTTATTTATTTTATTTTTACATGTTGAATTCCTAAACGAACCTTTTAATTCAAAACCCGCTTGCTTCTTCTTCTCCTACCCCGCTTGCTTCACTACACCGCTCGCCAACAAACCAAAAGCAACGTTTAAAAAACGACGTCGTTAAAATCATCATATAAACCGGGGCTTTAAGATGTGCAATTTATAAAATATAATAATGTTTTCTATATGAGAATTTTTCCTCTTGCGAGTATTATTTAACTTATTTTAACTTTGAAGTAAACCTTCGAATAAATAAAATTTTTTTAAAAAATTTTTTACAATATAATAATGTTTTATTATATTTTTTTAAATTTAGTTTTTCGTGTTTCTGCTGTTTAACACATGGTGTAACTATTCAAGGTGAGTTAAACAGCCCATTGTTAGTTCACGGTAATTATTTTGAATTGTTTTGGCTGTAAGCTAACATCGTGTCATTTATCTTAGCGAAATACAAACTTTTTCAGCGGTGGACTACTTACGAGGATGAATAAATTATAGATTTAACATTCCGAAAGGACTTTTGTTTGGATGGAAAAATAAGGACGTAAATAATTTTATAACAGAAAAACAATCTGATAAAAATTTACAAAAATCTTAAAACTGCTTGATATTGCATCATCTTGTTAAATCCTTTTTATATTCTTGACTTTTGAATATGAATTTTGTAATTTGAGTATCAATCTCACAAAATGTTTCAAAATAATAAATGTAAACAAAATAAAACTCGGATTTTAAAAATAGATATGGTAGGATAACTTTTAACTTTTGCAATTTGCTTAAGGCCCAACTATAATATGCATAAGCAAGCTTAAGCAAATTTCAAAAGTTAACGAAAGGGCTGTCAAATGCATAACCAGTTCAGAGTTAACTTTCAGGTGGCTACAATGACTTTGAAACTTTTTGTCCACAGTTGCTCATTTATGTTTAAAAAAATGTTTTTATTTTAACAAAAAGCCATTAAATGACTACATTTTATAAATATTATTATATTATTTTATAATTAAAAGAAAACTTCGTACCCGAAACGCATAATTTTTCCTTTTTTTTTAATTTATCGGCAAAAGTACTAAAATGTACAGCTGTGGCAGCACTACATTGTAAATAATAATAAACGTTTACATATGTTTTGTTAATTTTCGTATTGTGGATGCAAAAATGGAGAAAAAACCTCCAAATTTAAATAATATAAAAATATTAAAGTTAGCGCTTGAAGGCCTGCGCACATTAAAAGAAATATGTGAACTACACTGTAAAAGAAGAAGACGCTCTTGTTCTGTCAGAGAAATAAACCGCGACAGAAAGACATTTTTGTTAAAATAAAAAGGGTCCCTTTTATTGTAAAGGCACTTATTTTTTTCCGCATTTTCTATTAAATTTAAAATAAATATATTTTCTTCCATTTTGTTCAAAACACAAACAAACAACAACAAACAGCTGATTCCGTACAGAATGTGCGATCAGTTTCGCTTTTTGCTTAAGCAAATGACAGTTGAAAAACTTAACGAAAAGTTTCGTTAAGTACATTATAGTTTGCCACATACAATTTATATGTGTTCGCACGTTTGCTTAAGCTAGCATATGCACATTATAGTTGGGCCTTTAAGCTTGCTTATGCATATTATAGTTGGGCCTTTACTAAAACATTCTGAAGTCCCTTTCACAAATCTTCATTTCATAGGTTCAAAGTTTCTTTATATCCACAGCATACAACAGTACTGAACATACATTCATATGTATATAATTTCTAAATGAATCTTGATTTTGACTTAATTTTGATATCATGGCTAGTTAAAACTGCGTATTTGTATTTAAAAAATGCATAAAATTAATATATTAACATTCGATTGCCAATACATTCGGTTCTCTTTTTGATATTGAAAATAATTTGTATTTGTTTTTGGCAAATTCAAGTATGAAATTAACCACTTTGCAGTAATAAACTTGTACTATTCATGTAACGTTTTTATTTTCTTTCTGGCAGGTTTGGTTAGTTGCAATTACAAGCAACCTTAATCAATGGCTGCGCAATGTTCAATGTGGAAATCATTTCTTACATACGAGTTGTTAGGCCTACTTTTTCTTTCGACAACTTGATTTTGGTTGTGTCAATAAGTTGTTCATGAAATTTATTTTTAAAATTATTTTCCTGTGATCGTAACACAATTTTACGAAAATATCTTTTTAATTTAACGGCTTCTTACATCATTTCAGGTGCAATAAATTAAAATATTTATGTATGTATTCATTTAACACACAAGTTAAATCCATATCCATACATACATACATACATATATACTATAAATGCTTTTGTAAGTTTGTTCCGTAATCACGCCTGGACCGACTTTATTGAAATTTGGAACAAAGATAAATCCTTACTTGGAAGCGTCAATAGAAAACAAAAATGGAGACAACTTTTAAAATTTCATTCTTAAATATTAATCATTATTTGTTAAAAGGCAACACCAATTTTATTTTAGCTTTCTGTGTTCACAAAAAATTTTGTGAATATAAAATTGCTTTTTTGAATATTATGTTTAATCTTAATTAACAGAACAGGGGCCAAATTACCGCATTCTATATCGAGTAAAATTTATCGTAATTTTCTTATTTGAGATTTGGCATTCGATATCGAGCAAGAAATTTAGTACATTTTATCATAATTTCGATATCATTTTTCGATACGATAGCTCATTCGATCACGAATGCGCTAATTTGGCCCCAGATTGAACAATGTTGACTATTCGAACTGAATTGTAAGTTTACAAATTATCAAACAATTTCGAGGTAGTATGCATTTATTATCATATTTTGATGAAACTTCAGAGATATATTCCATTAAAATTTTAGTCGAACATATTATTTTTTAGTCAATTAGCGCAATTTATAAAAATTATTAAAAACACTGTGTGATTAAAATGTTTGAAAATTATCTTTAGAATATTTTATTGTGTTTTTTTAATTTTAAATAAATAATTGGCATAAATATGTATATTAATTTTTATTTTTGAAATACATATTTTTAAAAATCGCAAATGTTCAAAAATTTTATCTTTGGCTCCGGTGAAGAAACAGTAAACGTTTTCCAAAGTATGTAAATCTTCAGTTTATATGTATTTCCTTCGAATTGTGTTATAATATTTATTAAATAATGTTGCAATTTTGTTGTTAAAACTCAGCAATATATTTTTAAAATTATTGCCAAAATTACGTTGATCCTGAAATTACCCAAGCTTTTGTTTGACGTTTTTTACAATTTTTTTTAAGGAATCATTTCAATGCAATTTTTTAATTTTGTCTTGAGTGTAAATATCGTATACAATACATGTAAACAGTTAATACTTATAATAATATAGGTGCATAATATAATTCATGAAAGAATTGTATATTCTTAAAAATCAAAGTTTTACAATATTCTGAGAGCTTACAAGTTAATGGTCCCCACAATTTACTGTCAAATGTCAATTGAAAAGTTTTTTTAATGTTTTAACATATGCACATGTAGTCGCAGATATCCAGATGGCTGATCTTTAAATAAATTTATATAAATAACAATAATATCAAATCACTTAATAAATACATACATATGTATATATGTATGTCTAGCAGACATATTGTAATTGATGCAATTAATTGAATAATGTATGTAGGCATGTATGTGCCTTTGACAAACTACGAGTAGGTATACAAGATTTTCGAAATCATAATTGTGGCTGGACAGACAAATGAAGAAGATTTCGTCAACAAATTCAATTGGCAGTAAATAATAAAATTAGTAGTTTTGTTATACCCTACACCACCATAGTGGGGAGGGTATATTGGATTTGTGCATATGTTTGTAACGCCCAGAAATATTGGTCCAACACCCACCTTAAAGTATACCGATCTGCTCAGAATCACTTTCTGAGTCGATTTAACTATGTCCGTCCGTCCGTCCGGATGGCTGGCTGTCCATGTAAAGCTTGTGCGCAGAGTACAGGTCGCAATTTTGAAGATATTTCGATAAAATTTGGTACGTGATATTTTTTTGGCCCAAGGATGGATGGGATTGAAACTGGTGGAAATCGGTCCATTATTTCACCTGGCCCCCATACAAATGTCCTCTCGAAATTGGGGTTTACCGGTCATAAATCTTTGAATTATGCAAGTGTGCACACAAAATTCACCAAAAATGAGTAATAAATGAAGCTAAATCACGTCTACAAATTTCGTGAAGATCGGTCCCTAATTAGTCGTAGCTCCCATATAAGGCCCACTTCCGAAAATCACTTTAAAGAGCATAACTCTCTCAAAAATGTCGGTATCCAAATAATATTGAACCCAAATATATTTCATATGCATGTAAATAATACGGTACAATTTTATTATGATAGGTCCATAATTAGTCATAGCTCCCATATAAGGCCCACTTCCGAAAATCACTTTAACGATCATAAATTTCTTAAGAATGTTGGTAATCAAATAAAATTCGACACAAATAATATACAGAAATGATGACACCTAATTTTATAATGGTCGGTCCGTAATTAGTCGAAACTCCCATATAAGACCCTCCCCGTAATCAACTTTAACCTCCATAAATCTTTTAAAAGTATTTATATCGAGATAAAGTTTAACATACACAATATTTATATTCACAGAAATAATGCACTAAATTTTTGGATGATCGGTCCATAATAGGTCATATCTCCCATATAGCCCACATTTCTGATTAACTGTTTTATACATATAGTGGGTGTAGGGTATTATATGGTCGGGCTTGACCGACTATACTTTCTTACTTGTTTTTTGTTAAATTCAATTTAAATTTGCATTTGGTTTCAATAAGTACATTTTCATGTTTTAAGACTTAAAAATGAAGAACACTTATTTATACATACATAATAATAACATATAATTTTACATTGTATGTATGATTATTTTTAACGTATGTATGTATGTACATACATTTGATATACATAAATATGTACATATATGTGTATATTTACTTGTGTGTACGTACTTAAATAAATGAATTTCATGTTGAAAGACCTCATTTTCCAAAATCAATTCCAATAACTTCAATAAATCTCCGTAAAATATTTTTATTTGTGTCACCAATTAAAATTATTTATAACAAGATTTGAAAAATTCATAAATTGATCAGTTTAATAATAGATTACATTTATATACATACATTAGGGTTAGAGTATTTAATAGCCGAATCCGGTTACCGGTTATCTGTTTGTTCGAATAATTTATATTTTCGAATTATTCGATAAATTAAGGACTTTCTTAATTTTTGTCAAGAAAATATCAAGTTTGTCTAACCTTTTCTACCTATCTTATTTTGGTAACGAAAACATCACTCTGATTAAAATATGTTGTAAAAAACTATTTGACTGTTTTCGGTTTCCAGAGTGATTCCACTATATTTTCTTTTACAAACTAATTTTATTAAGAATATTTCGATATCCTATAAGGTCTTTAAAAAGTTTTAATTTTATAATATTTGGGAATATTTTTTGCATCAAACAACTTAATTAATAAATAATATTGGAAAATTAGTTTTGATTATTATGACTTCTTAGGAATTTTTTATTTTTTCCTTTTAAATTGTTCATTATTTATATCCCGAACTTCTCTTGAAATCGAATTTTTAGCAATAAAAATAAAGAAAAACTTAAATAATAGTGAGAATAATGAAAAACCGGCCAACCAGTTTCCTGCCATAAAAGCGTATTTCAAACCAGTTTTTTAGAAGATGTAAATTTTCGAATAACCCGAAAGCCGGTTTTCTAAAAAAGTCGTTTTTTGGTAATTGTTTTTTTTTAATTTTCGAAAATTTCGTCCTAGCTTAATATACTCGTATGGGAAATTTTATAATGAATACTACATATTTCTATTTTCGAAGATTTATAAAAGATCAAATATGAATCTTTGTCTAAAGCTAGATTTACACGATTGAAATTTTCTTCAAAATTGCTTTTCAAAATGCTTCAAACTCGTGTAACAACAAAATTTCTTCAAAATTTATTTATTTAATAGTTATTTTGAAGAGCAATTTTGAAGAAAATTTCAATCGTGTAAATCTAGCTTAACTAGAATAACATTTACTCATTAAAAAAGCGAGCTTCATATATAATTACTATGGTATTTATTCGAATAATGATCGTTCGAAAAGTCGAACAATTTCTTAGGAATAACTATTTGAAGAATTTTAAAATTGCCATTTTCGAATAACGCTTAATTCAATTAATTTTATAAAGATTAATCGTATAAAACGAATAAATGTCTTTATGTTAATTTATCGTTTTTATTAAAATTTTTCATAATTTAATAATTCAAAATTTAACACTATTCCGTGCTAATTTTATTTACAAGATATAGGCATGTTTAATAAACAGTTATACGAGTATAAATTAAATTATTATTATATATTTTTGAATTTCAGCAGTCTAAAAATGTATCTAGTGAAAAACTACAATATGAAATTATATTAAGAATTTTTTAATTATAAAAGAAATTTAAATAAAGTTGTTCAATCACTGTAGATGAAGCTCCTTATACAAATGTTATTGCAGTAAGATGTAATTCTTTAAAGAAATCTGATATTTATTCAAAATAAATACTGAACCAATTTGAAATGTATGAGTACTATGTGTTATTTAAATTCATGTTTGTTGAATACATTTTCAGCTGGTGACTGTGAAGCAATTTTGATGTATTGGACAAAAGTTCCAGTTTAATATGTTCCATATTAATATATTGCTTGCGTTTATTAGCCATTTCTTGCATTGCAATTATTGGCCAAATATGTAAAAAGCATTCATAATCCGGACACGAATGTTGTACATGTGTTTTTACACTTATGGTCTGGTCCAATTTTATTTATAAAAAGAAATTGACACATATCATAGGTTGTCTTAGACCGTTATCTAGAATTAATAAAGCCTTCATTGGGAGGATTTTGATTCTAAAAATGATTTTGCCATTAACTCTTTATTTAAATGAAGATAATTTACTGACGTCAGGTTTAACTTTATTTATTCCCGTTTTATTTTTTATTCCTTATTCTATTCCATCACTGGATACTCACCCATCTTTAGAGATCGACGATTGTTTGAGTCATTCATGATAGCTTGTTATAATTGTCAATATTAATTTTTTGTGTTATTTTTCACAACGTTATTTATATGTGTATAGGTATTTGTTATATCGAGCATAAAACTATTTTTAACATTCGATATATGTATAAGGAAGTTATACAATACGATAAAATTCAGCTAAACCAATTCCAAATAGCTTTCCCACATGAATGTACCTATATACCAGAGGATTCAAACAAACAACCATCAACATTAGATCTATTCTTAACCAACATATTATCAAAAATGTCTGCTGTCAAAGTTATTAATGACCTAGGGCCAAATTACCGCATTCGTGATCGAATGAGCTATCGTATCGAAAAATGATTTCGATATCGAAATTATGATAAAATGTACTAAATTTCTTATTTGAACAATTTCTCACCAATAATTATTCGAAAAATATAAAATTACAATTTTCGAATAACGAATAATTTTGTAAATATATGAATATTTAGGTTTTTGCGTGCGTGTGTGCGTACAGGTGCGTGAAATTGTAGCTGTGCAGTGGTATTTTGTTTGAGTTTAATTTCTGATTAATAAATATGTGTGTATAGTAGACTGGCAGATATTTTTGGTTTTAAAAACAGAATATTTTGACATACATAAGATCAGAAACATTAAAGTTAACGACCTATACATATTCGTTTTTAAAACTCTTAAGTTTTACAGTCATATTCAGAAAAATATTCTACCTTTGACCCAAATACGGGTCCAGTTATCATTGCCTAAATTGGCTAAAATGTTTAGCACTAATATTTTAAATCAAAAACAGTTTATTTAAACAATCGGCTGCCTCTCTAAATTATAGTATTTTTTGCAATTAGCAAATAAATAACGAAGTCATTTTGATGGAATGAACCAAGTAATGGGTGAACATGGCATTTTATTTGACTCTCATAATTATTCCGTACATGTACGCGACTAACGGTTTGATAATGTGACGAAATATCAATTGAATACATTGAGATAAATTGTATATACGGACAGATGTTAAAAGCAAATTTTTATAAATACAAGTTTTCCTAATGCTTTGTTACATTTTTTTTCTTCAGCAATAAATTATTAACAACACCATTAAAACAATTATGTATGTGTTGTGATTAGAGTATTCCGAAAACTTATTTTTTTAGAAACCCGGGTTTCTGGCTATTTGAAAAATTACAATAAAAAGAAAAGGTTTCGAATACGGTTTTAGTTGAAAAACTTGCAGTATTATTTATTACGTTCGTGATATATTTTTATAAATATTGAACAATTTAAAGGGTAACAAACAACAAATACATACAAACATTTATTAATCAAAATTCTTTTTTAATGAACAATTAAACTGCATAAAGATCGTTAGTTCTATTTCATTTTTTTTTTTTCAAGAAATTAAAAGTTCTTAATTATAAAAACCAGTTAAAAGTTACAAAAAAAACCCGGTTGTCGATTAATTCGAAAATATAAAATATTTGAAGCAGGTCGGTCGGTTTTTCAAAATGAAAAACCTGGTTTACCGGTGATAACGGGTTCGATTTTTGAATACTCTATTTCTGATCTTGTTTTTTTTTTGTTTAATTAAAAGTGCTTAAAAATTTGTTCATATTAAGTTTTTTATTAGACAAATGACTGCCACCAAAAGATTTAATAAGCGGTGTTAACAAGTAAAATGTCTGTAATTATTTTTTTGTTTTTCAATTCGGGTAATTTTTTCGATTTACTGTTTTTCTCTTTTAATTAGTTTTGTCAATATATGATTGTAACTGGTTTTATGGTCAACTAAAATGGCCCAATTTCTAAATAGTTCCACTTTGTGTTTTTCGTTTTTGTTTTACAAAAATATCATAGTCATTTTATTAACTACGCCACAATTTCAAGATTGTCATACCTTTAAGAAATGATTAATTTGAAAAACGTATGTACATACGAGTATATCTAAAATAAGTATATATGTATGTATGTACATTAATTTTTCGTTATTTTAAATCAAGCTTTGTGCGAAGTAGGAAATTAAAGCTAAATAATTGTAATTAATGTTAAATTGAATTGTTTTATGTTTATTTGCATATTAGTATTATTTATTATTATTATAGAAGCTCTTAAGAGACATAGTTAAAATTCGGCATACAAATAGTCTTTTCTGTAATTTTAAAAAGCATGAAATAATATCTATAATTTTCTCTATTCTAATTAATAGAAAAATTTAAAGTGATCATTTTTATTCGATATATGTAATTAAATAATTAACATAAACATAAGTTAAGTTAATCATTTAATTGTATTTACAATTTAATAGAGATCTGATCGAAGTTAGCTATCTAATAGCAGCTGTTATCGCTAAAATATCGAAACAATCCAGATTAGCGTTATTGTTAACTTTTAGTCGCTTTGAATCTTGATTTTTTTTTAATTTTTATATGTGTGGGAACCAGGGCTGCCAGATGAATTTCAGTAAAATCGTCAAAAAATCGGAAAATTAAGAAGTCACTATTTCTAATAGTATTTTAAAATTTTAATTTAAACGAAAACATAAAAATTCAAGTTAATATAGGCTCTTGTACAATACATATCAAAATATACATTGTTTTATAACAAAAATAGTAAACATTTAAATTTCAGTATCCGGATGGTAAAAAATTGTCTATGTTGTTTTGGAGAAAATCAGAGTGTAGAATCCCAAGTGATTTATGGTACAGACTGAATATGACTGATATTACTTCTGGACCTAGATAAAAATAGCATAGCATTGCCTAGTTAGAACTAAAACTTGCAGATGTGGTAAAAGCACTCCGGGCTATTGTAAACTCATAGGAAAGAAAACCTAGTTAGAAACAATAATATATTTTTAGCTTTATCAGGTGTTTAGGATATATTTATTTCCAAACTAAGTACGCTTTGCTATCAGTAATCATGTTAAACTTTCTGCTAAATATGCCTTAATGCACGCTGTCATTATACATATTGATATCTGAATTGTACTACAAAGAGCCGGTCTAAGGGCAGTCGCACATTCAGGTGGGAGAAGTGCATAAATACCATAAATACCCAAATCTTCTCTGTGATCACGAGGTCTACCAGGATTGAGATCATAGCTGCCAGATTTGACAATTTTTTGCTTCAAAAATAGCAAACTGACGATTTAACGATTTTTTCATGGCAAGTGACGATTTTCTGATTTATTAAAATTTTCTATCATTTGTTTGTTTTTGTTACCAAATTCTCTTTTTTTTTTTTTTTTTTGAAACAACAACTATTTTTCTAATTTACACCGTTGTCAACTTGGTGCGTTTCGCACCATTTTTGGTGCTTTTTTAAATTTTTGGTGCGAAAAATTATTTAGTTGGTGCGCGGAGCGCTTTTTTTAAAACTTTGGTGCGCTTTTTAATTTTTTGTGGCACCAACACACCAACACAACTTTTTGTTTCAGTGTGAGTGTTTTTTAATTTTTTCGAAAATGTGATGAAATCTTTATTTTTACTAATTTTTAATAATTCATGAAATCTATACGATGAAAAAATGTGCTTTAAATACGAATGTATGATAAATAAAATCAAATTCTTCAAAATTCTTTTTTTGAATATCAAATTAACATTTCAAACATGTAAATAAAAATTCTTGTATGGTTTGGTCTACTGAACTGGTACCAGTACCAGTGGAATCCTAACAAATTTTATTAGAAAAAATCAACTAGAAAACAAAAATATATAAAAAAGTACCAAATATGTACTGAAATTAGATTTTTTACCAATTAGTACTTTAGTTCCGAATATCATATTGTGAGTTAAATTTTGAGTGGTTAAATGCTTATTTTATCTATATTAGCTCATTTATTAAAAAAAGGCTTTTACTATTATTACTTTTACTAATAATCGTTGATAAAAAGTTTTTTATAGAATTTATGATATTAAAAAATTTCAAATTAATTCAATAAATATTTGAAACAAAAACGAAATTCTTAACTTGGTACGTTTTTCTCCATTTTGGTGCGTTTTGAAATTTCAAAGTTGACAACGCTGCTAATTTAATATAATAAATATTAAGAAGAACATAACATATGTATGTATTTCAAGAACAAAACTAAGTAATAGTAGTGTGTTCTTAATTATTGGCAATTGTTAAGTTTAAGTATAATAATTCCAAACAATACTTCTTTACTGTAAACATAGTACACAATTTGTATTTTATGTGACTTCATATTTAAAAAGTTAAAATTTATGTATTTTGATATGTATTGTACAAGAGACTATATAAACTTGAAGTTTTTTGTTTTCGTTTAAATAAAAATTTAAAAATACTATTAGAAATATTGACTTTTTATTTTTCTGATTTTTTTTGACGATTTTAAAATTCAAAACGACGATTTTTTTTTATTTTTTATCAGGATTTTGACGACTTTTTCCGAAATTCATCTGGCAGCCCTGATTGAGACTTTTAAGGCCCAACTATAATATGCATATGCTAGCTTAAGCAAACGTGCGAACATATATAAATTATATGTGGCAAACTATAATGTACTTAACGAAACTTTTCGTTAAGTTTTTCAACTGTCATTTGCTTAAGCAAAAAGCGAAACTGATCGCACATTCTGTACGGAATCAGCTGTTTGTTGTTGTTTGTTTGTGTTTTGAACAAAATGGAAGAAAATATATTTATTTTAAATTTAATAGAAAATGCGGAAACAAATAAGTGCCTTTACAATAAAAGAGGCCCTTTTTATTTTAACAAAAATGTCTTTCTGTCGCGGTTTATTTATCTGACAGAACAAGAGCGTCTTCTTCTTTTACAGTGTAGTTCACTTATTTATTTTAATGTGCACAGGCCTTCAAGCGCTAACTTTAATATTTTTATATTATTTAAATTTTTAAGTTTTTTCTCCATTTTTACAAACACAATGCGAAAATTAACAAAACATATGTAAACGTTTATTATTATTTACAATGTAGTGCTGCCACAGCTGTACATTTTAGTACTTTTGCCGATAAATTAAAACAAAAGGAAAATTTATGCGTTTCTGGTACGAAGTTTTCTTTTAATTATAAAATAATATAATAATATTTATAAAATATAGTCATTTAATGGGTTTTTGTTAAAATAAAAGCATTTTTTTTAAACATAAATGAGCAACTGTGGACAAAAAGTTTCAAAGTCATTGTAGCCACCTAAAAGTTAACTCTGAACTGGTTATGCATTTGACAGCCTTTTCGTTAACTTTTGCAATTTGCTTAAGCTAGCATATGCATATTATAGTTGGGCCTTTCATTTGAGCTTGTCCATAATTTATGAACTTCCATGCTCATGGTAACTAGGATAGCAAACAGTGCCTTAGACGGGCTAGTGCTTATGATTCCACGTTCGATTCTGGTAGATATCTGCAACAAAAAGCAGCTCCATAAAATACAATTTTTAAAATTAGAGTGAATAATATTTATTAGGAGGTGTTGAAAATGCCTACAGCAACATTTAAAGAATTTAATAAATTCTAACCTTTATTTTTTGTTGTTAGATTACTTTTGTAATTAAATATACATACTAACTACGAGTATCAAATACTAGAGTGTGGCACTGAACTTTATATAACATTTTAATAAAATTCTTTAATGTAATTGTTAAATAAGTTGCATGTTTTTCAATTTAATTTAATATTAACCAATTAGTTAATAGTAAATTTGTTTTTAATATTTGTTGAAAGGAAGTCAAAATCAATACATTATTAATAGATACTAAAATAGTGGCATAAATAGTTGATTTTTAAATTAATTTAAAAACAAATACTTAATTAATATCATTTAAAAACGTTCAAGGTTTTAAGTCTCTCTTGCATATTTTTAGGGTGTCCAGATCTAATTTTTTCGACGGCGTGACATGTTTGAAAAAAAAAACATTCAAACCTAAAGCTCATTAGGTATTTATTTATTATAGTAAGTGCTTGACACCGACAAGTTTTCTAAAAATAATTTTTTATTTTTATTATTTTTGAAGTAATTAATTTTATTAAATCAAAAAATAAGTCATTCATTGACTTTTCAGGTCTCAATTTTTAAATAATTAAATAAACATAAACATAAAGACCGTTTTAAAATAAAAAAGTCATTCATTGACTTTTCAGTTTTAGATTTTTCAATCATGTAAACACAAATATAAAAAGCGTATTAAAAATAAAAAATAAGTCATTCATTTACTCTCATCACGATTTTCGAATCACAAATAACTAAAAATAATAAAGGAACCTTTATAATTAAACTAAAGATATTTATCACTTAATTTCACTTTTTTCAAAAGTAAAATCCCTTCTTCGGTGTTTAAATATTTTTTGAATTTAGTGCAGCTCATTCTGAAGTTTTATTTTATTATGAGCTCTGCTTCCACTGTTTCTAAATGCATTCGGTTTCTCTTTTCCCATCAAACTGAAAATACTTTCGGAAGATGCATTGGCATGTGGAATTGAATAGATAAAACTTAATACTCTTAAAATATTTTTAGATCTGGAGAGAACAGTAAACTGAAAAAAAATATTAAAAAAAAAATTTAACGAAAATACCCCTGCAAGAAATGTGTGACCGAAACTAAAGGCCCAACTATAATATGCATAAGCAAGCTTAAGCAAATTGCAAAAGTTAACGAAAAGGCTGTCAAATGCATAACTAATTCAGAGTTAACTTTCAGGTGGCTACAATGACTTTGCAACTTTTTGTCCACAGTTGCTCATTTATGTTTAAAAAAAATGTTTTTATTTAACAAAAAGCCATTAAATGACTATATTTTATAAATATTATTATATTATTTTATAATTAAAAGAAAACTTCGTACCAGAAACGCATAATTTTTCCTTTTTTTTAATTTATCGGCAAAAGTACTAAAATGTACAGCTGTGGCAGCACTACATTGTAAATAATAATAAACGTTTGCATATGTTTTGTTAATTTTCGTATTGTGTTTGCAAAAATGGAGAAAAAAACTTAAAAATTTAAATAATATAAAAATATTAAAGTTAAGGCCCAACTATAATGTGCATATGCTAGCTTAAGCAAACGTGCGAACACATATAAATTGTATGTGGCAAACTATAATGTACTTAACGAAACTTTTCGTTAAGTTTTTCAACTGTCATTTGCTTAAGCAAAAAGCGAAACTGATCACATATTCCGTACGGAATCAGCTGTTTGTTGTTTGTTTGTGTTTTTAACAAAATGAAGAAAAAAGAAAATACATTTATTTTAAATTTAATAGAAAATGTGGAAAAAAATAAGTGCCTTTACAATAAAAGAGGCCCTTTTTATTTTAACAAAAATGTCTTTCTGTCGCGGTTTATTTCTCTGGCAGAACAAGAGCGTCTTCTTCTTTTACAGTGTAGTTCACTTATTTCTTTTAATGTGCACAGGCCTTCAAGCGCTAACTTTAATATTTTTATATTATTATTAAAATTTTTAAGTTTTTTCTCCATTTTTGCAAACACAATACGAAAATTAACAAAACATATGTAAACGTTTATTATTATTTACAATGTAGTGCTGCCAGAGCTTTACATTTTAGTACTTTTGCCGATAAATTAAAAAAAAGGAAAAATTATGCGTTTCGGGTACGAAGTTTTCTTTTAATTATAAAATAATATAATAATATTTATAAAATATAGTCATTAAATGGCTTTTTGTTAAAATAAAAACATTTTTTTTAAACATAAATGAGCAACTGTGGACAAAAAGTTTCAAAGTCATTCTAGCCACCTAAAAGTTAACTCTGAACTGGTTATGCATTTGACAGTCTTTTCGTTAACTTTTGCAATTTGCTTAAGCTCGCTTATGCACATTATAGTTGGGCCTTTAGCGCTTGAAGGCCTGTGCACATCAAAAGAAATAAGTGAACTACACTGTAAAAGAAGAAGACGCTCTTGTTCTGCCAGAGAAATAAACTGCGACAGAAAGACATTTTTGTTAAAATAAAAAGGGTCTCTTTTATTGTAAAGGCACTTATTTTTTCCACATTTTCTATTAAATTTAAAATAAATATATTTTCTTCCATTTTGTTCAAAACACAAACAAACAACAACAAACAGCTGATTCCGTACAGAATGTGCGATCAGTTTCGCTTTTTACTTAAGCAAATGACAGTTGAAAAACTTAACGAAAAGTTTCGTTAAGTACATTATAGTTTGCCACATACAATTTATATGTGTTCGCACGTTTGCTTAAGCTAGCATATGCATATTATAGTTGGGCCTTAACCCATAAACAATTTTGCACTAACACAGCAGTGTGAAAGAACTTATGTTTACTGTATGCAACATGTGTTAGGGAGAGACAAAAAATAAATGGAAGTGAGATAGAAAATCACACGGACACAAAAGTCTCTATCATTTTGTTCATATTGCCCTTAATAACTTGATAGAAACTTTGATGGATATATCTCTCATCAGTGACAGTCATTTTACCTATCAAATGACCGACACTGTTCTTGTACGGACGTTACCGCTTGGACAGAAACGACGCACACTGTGGCCGTGTAGTGCATTTAATGGCCTTAAATCAAGGAGGTTTCGGAGCTTCATGAAATTTTGCACACATTTATGTTAAATTTTTTAAGAATTTTAATTTTTTTTTTTTTAAATACGCCCACTTTTACGCCCACCTCCCATACAACTTAAATAGAAAATGTGGCATAACTTCCATGATTTTAAATATATCAACTCAATTTTCATAAAACGTTAATATTATAATTGTAGAATGAGCTCCTTAAAATATGAACTTAATCCGCCCACTTTTCCGCCCACCTCCCATACAAATGATATTTCAAAAATTCCATATCTTCTGTCAATTTGTAACTAGAATGTTTATTTTTCGCAAAAATGCATATAACATCTATTAAATGCTGTTTTGAAAATATGAAGAAAATCCTCTTCTTCATCCAATGTATCATCCACTACTTCATCAGTCAACGTATAAGAATGTGTTAGCCATTCTTCATTGTCATTAAAAAATCTTGATGAAGTACGCTTACACTTGTTCCACTTCTTTAAAAATTGAGGCATAAATGTTTGTTTCAAAAACCGTCTGAACTTTTCTTGATTTTTCTCAGACACTATTTTATAATTCACGAAAACTACACCAATTATAAGATCAATATCTTTTTTACATTGAAAAACAATTTCCGAAAGCGTGCTGAAAGATATTTTTGACTTTTCCATTGTTTATTAAATAAATTTGCTTTAATTGCTTAATAAACACTCACTTATAGTATGTATAATGTAATAATATAGTATGTATAATGTAAAGAAAGTTTATAACGGACAACGGAGTTAATTTTTAAGAGAAAAAATGCGATCAATGTTAAGTTATTGATAATATATGTAAAGCTCTTCATTTAATGTGGAGTAAGTTCACATTTAGATTTTTTGTTGTTTAGTCTACGTAAACAATGTACTGATATTGCTTTGATAAACACTTTTGTGTACATTTGTTTTTGTAATCGGGACTCAAATTTAGGTTTTTTCTATATAGTACACATGCAATGAAATTTTCGTATTTCTCGATCCCAAATTGGCACCGGCTACGTGTACGAGTAGCAAAGAAAGAAAGAATGCGCATTTGTTTTTGCACGCGTAAAATAACGCATATTTTTTACTGTAATTTTTTGGTTTTTCATTGTTTTTTCGGCGGCGGGCAAATTGGGGCAGGTTTTTTTTTTAGTCTGTTAGCTGAGACTCTCAGCTTTAATTTGGTATATAACTCCATGTGTCGCACTGCTTCGCACACAACTAAAAGTCTAAAAGAAAATCATAAATGTTTATTTTTTTGGCTCAAAATATATTGTCAAAGGAAATTTTTTTTTTAAATTTTTTAAATTTTTTTTTTTTAATTTACATAATGCTTAATGTCTATTTTAAGTGAAAAAATACTTATAAGGTACATTCGGTGTATAGTTTATAAGTAACAAGCTTTTGAATATAACATAGAAAACTATCACATTTGAGACTTGTTCACATACTTCAACTTTGCGCTGCTCGGGACAGAAAACCAATGGAGGTATTTGCATGAAATTTTCCACACATGACCTTCAGATAGTTTTTAACCATCTGTGCAAAAATCATCAAAATCGGACAGAAGGTCCAAATTGATTTATTGCCGCAGTGGACACAGTGTGCGACGCGATGTGATTTAACGCTAGCATACTAGACGCGAAATTAACTAACAATATTTTATAAATTGTTTCTGTTTGAACGGTGATTAAAAAATATAATTATAAAATTTTGATCCATCTGGCGTGATTTTTTAAAATAAAGCGTGACACGCCAGGAAGATTTCAAAAGTGTGACAATCACGCCAAAAGCGTGACGTCTGGACACCCTACATATTTTCCACATTTACTCCGCGGTTTATTGGAAAACTTATAATAATAATCCAATTTTTGCAATGATCAAAATTATTTTGTTATTTTTAATTTCAAACAAACATAAAAATATTTGTTTATTGTTGCAAATAATTAAACAAAGAAACAATTAAATTTCAAGATATTGATCTTAATTGCAATTAGATGGGAGACAAACGCAAACAACAAACGAAATGTAATTTAATTTAATAAAATATAATACAATACAATTAACACAAATCTATAAAGATAACACAGAATTTGTGGTCAAGGTCGTGTGAATTGTTCTAAAAAAATCACTTTATTTATTTACTTAATAAATATTTATTAGCTTTTTGTTGTTAATTTCAAATAAATAATTTATATACCGGCCAACAATGGCAATAACGATTTATTTTGTGCAGATTTAAAACAACAAGTAATCAATAAATGAAATTAAATGGCAAACATTCATTTGCAAACAAAAAAGACGATCATACTGGAATTAGTGCACTCTGCGGCAAATATAAATTATATTGCCTTGGAGCTGTGTATTTTAAATGAACGTCAATTTTATTAAACAGGAATTAAACTTGTTGCTTTGAAACTTGGATTGAAATACGAGCATGTTTGAACAATTGTGGAATTGTGTTGTGCTTTGTTGTAAGAACACATTAAATTTAAATCAATCCATTCCGGAATTACTTTATGTAAATGTTAAAATACAGATCCATATAAACCATATATGTATGTATATTATTATATGTACATATATTTATTCACGATTCATATTTTTGGTTTTGCTTGTACCAACACTTAGGGAATTAGCCCTAACATATGCATTGCATAAAAAGCTACGGGTTTCGGGAACAAGTTTCTTAATTTTAGCACAACTCTTTCTATTATAATATCGACAGAACAGTGAACACACAACCCACAATACGGCGATGCTGTAGCGAATCAATAGAGTTGGATCCCCTACTGCCACCGAAAGGCACATTCGCCCTCTCTAGTCCGCGGTCGAGTAACTCAAAAATAGACTTCGAAGCTGCGCCCTATACATGAGAGTTGTATTCCATTTTCGGTCAAATACAGGTAGTGTATATAGTAAGGAGATCAGATGTAAGTATTTTCTACATGAAGAGCTTCTATAGGGTGTTTTTTTAGATATATAGAATTTTAAGTTGGGAGCACTTTTTAACTGGCGACCATTTTGTCAGCTGTCAAGTGATTAATGTTTAGTTTGGTTTAGCATTTCAACATTGTTGAAATTGTTGAAATTTATTTTGAAAATCATGTTTTTTTTGTTTTTTTTTTTTAGATGTATAAGGTTCGTTCCAGAACTTGTCAGATTTACAAGTTTTAATCAGAAACAGTCAGAAAAATATTGATACCGCATATGTGTGTATGTATTGGTAGAAATTGCGGAACGAATTTTGTGTATGAACGCACACTCATTAATCAAGTGAATTTCGTTTCAGCTACTTAACGAATGACTTAACTGAAAACTAACTTAAAATCGCTTACATAGTCTGTTGAAATTAAAAACACAAAAACCATTTAGCTTAAATACACTTTAATTTTTAAATTAATATTAATATAAATTAATATTTAAAAATTAATTCTTAAAACATCTAAAAATTGCCACAACCAATTCTACATCGCATTCTTATAGCCAGTACGTGTTATAGTTTGTCGATGAGATTGATTTTGAAGATTTTTGAAGAAGTGATTTTTAGAAAAATTTTTTACTAGAAAACTCAATAAGAAGTAGGTACTTTAGAATTAATATTGTATTGCAAATGTAAAATTGCACAGTAGTCCAATAAGAAAAACACACATATAGACGAAAAACAGAAAACTATATTCAATTTATTGGGTTATCTGAATTTATCTATATAAAACAAAACAAAGAATTTATATGAAAATCATAAAATCTTGTTTGCATAAAAAATATAAACGAAAAATTATATCGAACTATTGTTCACCACAACCAAGAAATTGCTCTTGGTTTTTTAGAAGCCTAAATGCAATTTAATCGACCAAATCCTTAATAGCGGTCTTTGAAAGACAATTAATGGCCGAAAATATCACGAATTTCACGAAATGTTGCTTTTACGGATTCACCATTTCCATAGTAAATTTTCGAGTGAAATTGAACTCGTTGCAACATTGTAATTGTCAAAGCTTCTACTACTGATAAAATGTCAAAGTTTTCATGTTATTCCAATATGCCCCTGTTGTTAAAGGAGTGCAAATAATCGTCTTTAAAGGCTCAGTTAGCCGACTGTAATGGAATGTAACTGCAACAGTAAGAAACAGCTGATGGATATTGTTATGTGTAAAGTAATGCCAATGGTTATGGAGATGTAAAGTAACGCAACACCGTAATGTATGAATCTGTAAGAAATAGAATTTCCTTACATTTTTACGTCATTACACTACATTCCGTTACAGTCGGCTAACTGAGGCTTAAGTGTTAAAAATGCACAATCTGATAAAAAAAAAAATAAAAACACAGATATGTAAGCTGTTCTATAAGTAAAACCTATTATGAATTAATACAAATTATTATTGAAAAAGCGGAACTTAAAAAATTTGTAATTATTTGCAATAGTTTTTTGTTACGAAACTGATCTTATGTTTGCTTCAATTATTAATGTTGCAAATGAACACGAAAAATATCACCGGAATACTTACATATATTCGCTATTGACAAATATTTAATGTTATTGCAATTGACCATTGAATGTTGGCCACAATGAGACACACATTCCCAACGCCCTCGTGGTTAGAAATTACATTAGTTGTGCATGACTTTTTTGTTTTCGCCGTAACATTTGACAACTGTGCTTATTTTCTATACACATATATAAATATGCTATGTATGTATATATGTATGTATATGTAATGAAATTTTTATTTGTTTTTCTTTTATTATCATGTTGCAAGGCTACAGCTGCAATATTTATTTTTATAACCAAACATAAATACACAAATACATAAATAGAAGTCATTATTTGAATGTTGGTTGGCTTTATTGTATTTTTTATTTAATTATTAAGAAAAACTTACTACTACCGTGTTCACAGTAAAAAATACATATATGTACATATTGAAATTGAATTGAAATTGTTTAATGTCGTGACATTATATATTCATTCTATGTAAAATGTACATACATACATACAAACATACATAAGTATGCAATACAATAATATGTACATATCTAATGTTTACCCATGCACAAGTACTTGGTGTAAAATATTGTAATATTCAGTAGCTCATTTATATTTCTTGATTATTTAATAATTATGGGATCTATTAATTAATAAAATTAATACAACCATATAATAGTTACATGCAAATCTATATTTTTGAATAGTAATTTATTTTTTTTAATAAAGTTGTTACAAATTTGGGAAGGACTTTTTCAGAGTCAGTATATATGTTCCATCCATAAAATATGTATATATTTTTACATTTTTAATGTTTTTTTCGGTTCGAAAAACTTAACGGATTCTTTTTTTTTATATTATTTTTGTATGTACATATACATATGTATGTATTTCGAGATGCGTTTTTTTTTTGTATCGTTTAACCGCTTTTAATAATTAAGATCTGTTTTAGACTTTTGGTAAAAAAAATATAAAATTTGTCCAAATTTTGTTATTTATTTTTCACAATATTTTCGAATCAAAAATATATCACGCTGCATAGTGGTTTAAAAACATCAGTATATTGTGAATGATTGGAGTTATCTTTTTGGAATTGATAAGTTTCTGAGTTGATTTGTTTTTACATGGTCTCATAGTTAATCACGTCGTACCTACAAAATTAAAAAAAATAGAAACAATTTATATATTAACAGCTGCAACTACAACTGATATTTAAAAAAAAATGTCGGCCCTACAAAGTCGTTCACATGAAAAAAGGTCGACCAAAAATTTAAAAAAATAAATTTGTAACCTAAATATCTCTTGAACTAACAGAGCAAGCGTTTTTTAACTTTTCTGAGAGCTTTTGAGGAGCATCCATTTTCACTACGAATACATGTGAATCAAGCTCAGCACTGACTGTGTAAAAATTTAATAATATATCTCGTGCTGTTCACAATCTACCGAATTGTTTCCGAAATAAAATGTTTCGTAACTGCTGGGAAATAATTAATTGTGTTACTTTCTTTGGAAAGGGCATAGGTAGGAGAGGAATAAGAAAGGAGAGAAAAGCTTTTCATTTGACAACACTGTAATTGCGCGTTATGTTTAATATTATTTGAGGGGCAGCGGCTGGAAATCGAACTCAGGCCACATATACCAACTCATGCTTAATGATCAAAAGCGCTAATCAATTAAGCTACAACACCCTTATTTGTGAACACATAAAAATTTTTAACAATCAATTTGTTTCTTTTAAAAATAAAGAAAAGCTGAAATATGAAGGTATATTGAAAGAATTGAGCAAATAGATTTATTGAACGTGATGAAACCAAACCCCTTAACATATAACCGTTTAAAGAAAACTGTAATTATAAGGTGTGATCCATTTAAACCTATTTTCACAGATAACGCGTGACTGGCCTCATACTCTCGTTTTATTTGAGTAGTTGTAATTTGCGAGATAATGCTAAACAAAAGAGTAATCGATGACATTTGAATTAAATTATTTTTAAAACATAAATTTTAAACATTGTACTTTCGGACAATAATAAAAATTCCAACATCCAGTTCAATTTTAAGTGTTTTATTTTGAATTAAAAAAGGTCTAAATGAATCAACCAATATATGTTCAAAGATAGATTGTTTATATAAAAACCCACATTTGTAATAACTATGTTGACATAAGATTAAAATCTCAACTCTAAAATAATTGCAATGGATGAAAAACAAAAAATGCCAATATGTACATATTTTTGACATGTGTAGCATTATTCATCTATGTACTCGTATGTCTATGTCATCGCATTACTAAATCAATTAAAATTAACTATGTTTTTTAACTGATGTAAATAAAAAATTAATGCTTATTCTAAGAGACATTCTGCTGCATATTTTCAATATTCGGTTTAAAACATTTTCTTTTTTCAATGGTATGTTTTTATTGGCTTTTTACGTTTTAAACAAAGTTATTCGAAAAGCATACAAAATTTAACGACATACATTTCATAAGTATGTGTAGATGTGAATTTGCAGTCCGCAAGAACACAAATAACTCAATTCATCTTGTTAATAAAAATTTACTAAAAACCTGAGTACATATACGTTTTTTTGCCACTTTTAATTTATATAGTGCAAAAATAGTAATACACCACAAGAAATTCAAATCGAACGAACGATAAAACAGCAAATGAATAAATGGCCTCAGCTGAAAAAAAGACAACGTCGACGACGCAAGGTATCTCCAAAGTCAATTTAGAATAATTTTCTATGTCACTGTGTCAGTATGGTGCACATCGTATGGTTTTGTATCGTTGATCCATGCTAAGTAAAAACACATATGGTGATGAACAAAAGTTTTTTAGAGGAGTCATTTTCAATCTGGATTGGCAAATATGGTAGGTACAATTGTGTGTAATGTGGTACTACTACGAGTGATTTGGTACTATTTCAAAGCAGTCAAATTTTTTTATATATTCTGGTTGTGTCCTTTATTAATTTCGGTTTCTGTTGCAAAATTCGTATTGTAACAGAGAGCATACTTAATTTAGAACCGCATTTGATGTCCTTATCTTTAAATATGAATTCTCAAGATGATTATCGAGACATGAAATTAACCTTCATATTTCTTCCGTAAATTATTTAAGTAATAAATTTAGCAGATCCGGAAATGCATATATAAGAATGTTATAGATATAGATAATTGTGATATAATAATTGGAATGTCTGCATTGTAACGCCTCTAAAATATATCTTAAAATATAATGAAACACGGAGTATTGAAAAACGAAAATGTTTAACAAGTGCTTTCTCATATACATAGATATTTTATAAAAATAATAATAATAATAATTTGAATTTTATTAGGCACTGTACAGTACCATGATTGCAAACTATGATTGAAAAGTGTTCACTTTGCAACTCCTAATAAATATTAATGGACGCTTTTGTTTGAACTCTATGATGAAGTAAAGTGTAAACGGTTAAAATTGAATTTACTGCTACCATATACGAGTACATACATACATATGTTTGGTTATACATAATTATCAAAGCATCGGTGGTACGTATGGCAATGGAAAAAACAAATTCATTGTTTTACGGCTAACGCTGTTGCTGGATTGTTGTCTTTATTTTTTATGTCTATGATCAATTGAACAAACAATAATACAGACGAAAAATATGTTCAAAAATGAAAACACTTGTGGTGGATTTTTGTGGAGGACGAATGCTTGCATGTTGTCTTCTACAATTTGGAGCAAATATTGAAAGTATGCTTCACACATAAAAAGTTGTGTACACTAGGATGGTAACCAAATTTTCGGGCTAATTAACATTGTCTGATATCTGTTTGCAATGTCAAAACTATAGTTGTTCCAATCCAACCCAATGTATTGTACATATCTTCTGATTTTACAATGTACTTTAGACCTGCAATTAAAAAATTTAGTTACTTGGATATTATGTATTTAGCCTCTAAATGTAACTGATACTGATATTGAAGACCATTCGGATAACACTGATTGAAAAGGTCAGTAACATTTAAAAATTATTTATCATCAACAAAAAATTTAATTTTTCAAAAGTATGTAGAAGAAATAATGGTGAAAGAATTAAAATGAATTTTAGATTGCCAAACTCGAACGCAATATTTGTCTACTACGGTTTTTGAAATTGGAAAATCCTATTAAAAAAGCTTTAATTAATTTAAAAGCTCAACAGATGACCGATGAAGAATTAGTTTTATTTCAACAAATAGTTGTTAAAGCCGGTTAAAGCCCTTAAATTAAATTAAAAATGATGATTGCGAAAAGAGCAATAATAAATAAGTAATATAATTATTTGTTAAGGAGGGTGAGAAAGGATTGTTTATGCAATGAGAATACAACAATTTTGCTCACAAGCATTAATTGTCATATATTGGTAACAAAATTAAATTAAGATTCATTTTAAGATTTCATTTTCAATTTAATTGCTTTCAAATTAAAGGCAAAATATCACATTATTTTTGTCAATCTAATATTTCAATGTAATGTTATTATGTTCCTAAATTATTAATGGTTTACACAATTTTGTTTACAAAACATAAAATTTGGTTTATAAACTTCTAAGAAAAAAATTGTAAATTCAAACATATCGAGCCATAACCGCCAAAATAATGTATCCCACACCATAATCGATTGTTGTTTTTTTTATCGAAATCGATAGTTCAACATCATTTAGAATTATTAAAATTAAATGTATTACACAAAACAATATTTACATTATAAATTTTAAAATAATGGCTTTATTCAAACTGATTTTATTTAAAAAAACCTTCCCCTGTAAAATTTTGAGTTTGTGGGATACATTTTTTCGGCGGTTATGGCTCGATATATAATATAAGTTACTTTTTCGAAATAAATAGTTTTTATTATTAATAAACCAATTTGTGTTAATATGAAAAAAATCCCGTATACCAACATTTTTTTTATTTTTTATTTAATTTCATTTTATTAAAATTATAAACTTTAATGGTTACGAAAAAATTGTATTTTTCTTTATTTTTAAAAATTTCGAAAACGTAAAAAAAATAATCCGTCTATTTATTTTTATGAAAGTTGTATTAATTAAATATTAAAACCCCAAATAATGCACAGATAAACGTTCAAACTCAATTTAATAGCGTTAAGGGGCCTATTTCTTTACAGCTGTCTTTTAAGTTCTGACCAGTTTGCAGGATTACAATTAGGAATCTTGTTTATCCAGGTTTTGGTGTTTAGTGCTGTACAGATGTTGCCCAGAGTTGTGTTTATTTTATACAATTTGTCCATCTTTTTTTTCTCCTTATGTCACTATGACAGCGCCGTGTTACAAATTTCGATGTATGTAGTACATATGTATATTGTCAAGATATTGCGGATGATATCCACGCTCCATAATTTTATGTACGTTGAAATGTAGCTCACAAAAAAGTAATTTTGGACCTTTCTAATGTACTAGATCACATAATTGATCATGTGAATATTAAGTTTTTTGTTTTATTTTCCAATCAAACGTTTTTTATAGTTTCACTGTAGATGCACATACATATTTTGTAGATGAAATGATTAAAAATGCCATCAAAAAGAACTGGACAGTTAAACATTATGACCAGGACAACTAAACTACATTTATTTCAAGAAACAATTTGACGAGTGATTAATTTAATTTTTTTTGATTTTTTTTGTTTTTATTGTTTATAACTAAATTCTACATATAAAAATAATTTTTTAAATTTTTTTATTTTAGGGATGATGATAAAAACAAAAATTCTAAGAACTGGTTTATTGCTAGTAGTATAAAATTAGAATATTGTGCCCTTTCTTGAAAGCAATAAAGTTCATGTCTTCGAATTTTTCTTAGAATTTGAGTTTAGGTCTTTGTTTTCAGAACAAGTAAATTATGTGTTAAAACAATAAAAAAAATTATAATGATGCCCAAAAACATGCATTTATTAGTGAAATTCAGTACAAGGTCCATACGGACCTATTCAGACGTCCGCGTACTATTCTCACTAAAACCTCAATAACTCCTAAAGTAATGATCCGATCGGCTTGATTTTTTTCCAAAAGATGCGCAACAAAATACTATTGGAATACAGAGTAACTTTGGGGGGGGGGGGGGTGGTTTGTAGTGGCCGAAGTAGGAGTATTTTCAGTTTGAAAAGGCAAAAAGGGACCTTCTCACTCATCGGAGGGTTAAAGAATTGTTTCGTGTAAATTGGGATTTAGAAACAAGAGTTGCCTAACATAATAAAAATTTCCATGTCAAGTTTGATTGTCATACATAATCGACCTTCAAAGTGGTGGATTGGTAACGTGACCATATACAGTAACTCACAGTTTAATTTATGCAATGCATTTTTTGTTTTAAAATTTCCATAAGAAGAAAACTGACAGGAATTTAAAAAAGAAGTTTTTGTAATTTATGGTCTCACAAACAAAAATAATTTATCGCAAAAATATATGTAACTCGATTTAATGTTTGGTGTGATGGTCTTTATTTAAGGCGATTTGGCATAGATACGAAATATTCTATGGCGAAAATTCGAACACTCCGTCAGTAGCGCTTTTTTGTGTTTCCTTATGCTGATTTTTACAATTGGCCATACATTTTCGATAACATTAAGATCTGGCGACTGCGGTGGCAGAGTCATCAAATATGGGCCGTTATATAATAGCCACGTTTGAACAATACACGATTTGTGCTTTGGATCGTTATCGTAGTAAAGTTTAAAAACTGATCTTATACCCAGGTTCTCAACGCTTTCCAACAAGTTGTCCTTCAGAATTTAAAGATACTTAAATTTGTGCATGGTTGTTTCAACAAATGTTAAATTCCCAGGGCGAGTAGCTGAAATGCAGCCCCAACCCATGACACTCCCACCACTATACTTCACTGTTGCCGTTAGTTTTCTTCGCTGAGTTCTGTATTTGGTTTTCGCCAAACATACAACATGCCATCAACATGTATTTGGTGCCTTTCTGCCTTTGTTATGGACCGATTTTCTTGGAAGAAGCGCTAAATAATTTTTTGAACTATGCAAGCTTTAATGATAACCATTTCTGCTATTTTTCGCTGTGAGAGATCATTTTGGAAATGGTTTAAAATCAATTCTCGATGTGCTATCGTTGTGCGCGGGCTCTTTATAACTACATATTTTAAATTGACATTTGTCGTTACAAAATCGGAATTCACAATTCAACAGAAAATATTGATAGAAGTAGGATAAAAGAAAAACGAAAAACCAACAACACTGCATTGAGCTATCGGTACAGATGTGTCTAATATAAATATGGGTACCTGCCTTTTAGGCCTAACTCCATGGAGCACTTAAACGCAGGGTGAACTCGGCTCACCATGCAAAATTTCATAAATTCCTGAAACTCTGCAAAAAAAAAAGTAGTTGAAAATACCAGCTGAAGAAATTATTCTAGCATTGAGTAATGCAAACAAAAATTAATTATTCTGAAAAAATTCTGGAAAAGGTAAAAATAGTCTTAGATTATAAAATTTCCCAACAGGAGTACAATTTTGTTTGACGGATGCATTTTTTTATAACACGTATATTTTCAATGTGTTTAATTAATATGTACGAGTATGCACTCATATTTCTGACAATACAATTAATAATTTTTTCAGATGATCAGGAGAATAGGAATATGTGTTATTATTCTACTGGTAGCCACTAGTAAAACATCAAGTGTTAAAGTATCCAACACTGGCTATCACATAGTACACAACGAGCACAATGGCAACGGATTTCTTGGCTATAAGTATGCACCATCAACCCCACCGCTAGCATTGCCGCTAACAGGGTACGTAAATAAATTTAAAATGGTTTACATGTTTTTGTTATAATAATTATTGTTTATTAATTCAACAGAAATGAAGTGCCACTCAGTTTTGGTCCGACTTCACCTGCACCGGGAAATCCTTTCGTATCATTGTCAGGAGGTAATTCATTATATGGACCACGATATCCACAGCCAGGTCAAGCAGCATGTGCTCAACCTCCATCAGCTTGTGAAAAATCAGCATATCGTACACTCGACGGTTCCTGCAATCATTTGGAGCAACCACAATTGGGTATGGCCAATCAAAGGTATGGACGACTGCTCTCACCAAAATACGCAGATGGCGTTTCAGCTCCAACTAGATCGATAACCGGGCAAGATTTACCCAATGCTCGTTTAGTATCGCTGGTGGTATTCGGAGAGATGGATGTACCCGACCCCGATTTCACACTAGTCAATATGCAATGGGGTCAGATAATAACGCACGATATGTCTATGCAGGCTGGTGGTACCCAATCGAGTAAGTCTTTTTAATGATTGCGAACTATTGGCATCTTCAAGAAGTTAAATTTTCTTTACTTACATTTGATGAAATATATCACGCATAAACATAATTACGCATTCTCATAATTGTTAAAATATTTTATTTCAAACATTTTAGAAAAACATCCCACACGTTGTTGCACAGACGATGGTCGACTTGTTGGCAATGAATTAGCTCACAAGACATGTTATGCGATTTTAGTGCCACCACATGACCCGGCCTTCTCCCAAGTTGGCACAGAATGTTTAAATTTCGTACGTACTCTAACGGATTTGGATGCCAATTGTCCCGACAATCATGGAGGACCAGCTGAACAACTTACCGTCGTTACGGCATACATGGATTTATCATTGGTTTATGGCAATTCAATACAACAAAATAGTGAAATTAGAGCTTTCCAAGGTGGACGGATGATTGTTGAAGAACGTAATGGGGCAGAATGGCTGCCGTCGTCACAAAATGTTACCAGCGATTGTGATGCCACCGAAAGCAACGAAGTTTGTTATAGAGCTGGCGATATACGTGTCAATCAAAATCCCGGTCTAACAATTTTACAGACCATTCTTCTTCGGGAACATAATCGCATTGCTGACACCTTGGCCAAACTCAATCCCCATTACGATGATCGTACTCTGTTCCAAGAGGCTCGCAAAATCAATATCGGTCAATATCAGCACATTAGTTATTACGAATGGCTGCCCATATTCTTGGGTGTCGAAAATATGTTAAAGAATCGTTTAATTTACAAAGTACCAGCAAATACTCATGTCAATGATTTTGATAGTAGTATCGATCCATCGGTTTTGAATTCACATGCCACGGCTGCGTTTAGATATTTCCATTCACAAATTGAAGGAAGATTAGAGTAAGTATTAAAATCATATGAATGAACTAAAACTCTCTTATGAGTTTTTAATGATTATAAAAATATATTAAAGATATAGATAGACTAAAGGTACGGTCACACTTGGCAAATATTTTTCGAAAAAGACGTAGCCACTAAACAAAATATTTTTGAACTCGTTTATTTAGGACAAGACACAACAAATATTTAGTCTTATATTAGTTGATGCTGGTCGATCTTGCAAAACTGTTGTAAGAGTAAACAACGTCAAAATAATTTGTGGTAAAACAAGTGGTTACGCTTTTTTGAGTAAATATTTACCTCAAGTCGTGATATAAATTCCTTGAATATTTGTTTTAAATATTGTCGATTTACGTAACTTCGTCCCCAAGATATATTAGATTTCTTTACTTTACAATTATTGCCAAATAATAACTGATATAGTAGGTCTTAGGTCAGCAGACAGCCATAACTAGTATAGCTCACTTGGGTCCAAGCATTGGTCCCTTTGTGTTGCCTGAAAATAAATTAATGGAAGAAAGAGATTGTATGTGGATAGGTAGTATTTAGAAAGAGAAAAATATATCAGAGAAGATGGCAGGTCCAGATGTTTAAAGAAAAAGATGGAGTAAAAACTCCGAGCCACCTGAACAGCCAGTAGTTCCATTCCAAGTGAAGGGATCGGATGTCATCATAACAACCAATTGCTATATCTAATGAAAGCGTTGATACGATCCAATTTCAAGTCTGATATTTCAGACAGATCATTGAAGTACGGTTTTCCCAAGAGGGTGTTGCGCATGGTGTACATTGCCGTACAATGACATAGAAGATTGTGTCCTCCTCTTTATCTTTACAAATCCTACAGACATCGTTGTAAGTGAGGCCTAATCTTCTGGCATGATTACCGCATTTGCAGTGTCCGGTGATTATTGACACCAAATCGCTTAATTGTGACCGCTGTAATTTCAGCATATATAACGTCCATTCTTTATTTAGACTAGGCCAAATAAGTCGTGTAATTACACACGTGTATTCGTTTGCCCACCTGGTCTGAGCAAGCCCATAATAAAATTTCTCAATACGTTGCTTGCATGCTGTTAGTGGAATACCACATAGATGATCAATGTGATCATTAGGTAGCATGGAACCAGTCTTTGCTAAGTTATCAGCAACCAGGTTCCCTGTTATGTCTCCATGTCCACGCACCCATACGAGTGACACAGTTGAATGTCTCGCCATTCTATTTAAGGATGTGCAACATTCCTGGACCAAGTTCGATGTAGTATATACACCAGTTAGAGACTTAATTGCAGCCTGGCTATCAGTATATATACGAATATCCCTGCCCGATATCTTGTTATAACTGATCCAGTTGGCTGCAACTGATATAATAACTGATTAACAAAAACTCATTTCATACAAATCATTTAGTACTTTAAATCTATATGCAGCGTTACCGTTGGCAAATTTGAGAAAGTCTCACAAAAAGGGGATTTATTAAAAAAAGGGGCACCATTTTTAAAAAGATGGAAAATAAACAAAACAAAAATAAAAATCGTATTTTTTTCATTTAAATGTTGTATATGATGTATGTTTACATATGCATATAATAAAAAAAATGATAAAAAAAACTAATATGTATCAAGTAAAACAAAAAAAATGTACACAAAAAGTGGCAAGGCATCCGTAAAAGGGTCAAATTGCCACTTTAGTCGCATCAACAGTAACGCTGTCTATATGTATTGGTTAGAGTGCTGTACCATTCCAATAATCAGATTTTAATAAAATTTCACATTGCTATAGAATAGGTTATAAAAGATAATTTTTTGTGATAATTTCGTTTTCGTAATAGTGCTGAATATAAAACTAAAAGTAGTAATAATATCTATTTTGTAATAGATTTTTTTTAATTTTTGGGGAGCAAAAAGCCATTTAGTAAAAATGTCTTGGCTTAGTGAGTTAGTAAAATACAAATACAAACAAATTAGCGTAGATATGAGAAAAGCCCAATTTATTTTATATTTAATTTTTATTACAACTAAGTATAACCAAAAATTTGCTGTATTAATATAAGTATTTTTGCGTCGCATTCTATGGTATATATGTATGTATATGAATGTATGTACACACATATATGTGTATAATTTTAAATGTCACATCCAACATTGTGTATGTAAGTGATATTTAAATAGTGAAAATGTGCAAACTTTAATTATGTGTGTTCCCAGCATACCATTTTCGGAGCGCTCCGAAAAAGGAGTCAGAAAAGAGTCCAACAAAAGAGCATTTTCGGAGCGCTCCGAAAAAAGGAGTCAGAAAAGAGTCCAACTGAAGAGCATTTTCGGAGCGCACCGAAAAAGGAGTCAGAAAAAAAGAGCATTTTCGGAGCGAAAGAAAAATTTGCTTGGTACTGTCCTGAGTCTCAGTATGACTCAGAAATTCCACTTAATTATGTGTGTACCAAAGCGTTGTTGTCTTGTTATTTGTGTTTTGAACAAAAAAAAAACATAGCTGTACCACACAAGCATAATAAAAACAAGATTACACAGAGCTCAAGAAAAACCTCATAAAAGACTCTTTTCTGACATTATCTAAGAGCTCTTTAAGAGCCCAAAAAAAACCCTCATAAAAGACTCTTTTCTGACATTATCTAAGAGCTCTTTCTGACGGACCATTTTCGAGCGTAATGACGCTCTTTTCTGAAGGTTTTCGGAGCAATTATGATTGTTTTTTGGGCTCATAAAGAGCGTTAACGCTCCCAAAAAGGTGTCAGAAAAGACTCTTTTCGGACTCATATGGCTTGCTGGGTTGTTTGTTTATTTTTTGTTTGGTTGCTGCTGTTGTCTCCACCAATATGAGAAACCCTTCTATTATGACAGCTTAAACTGACTGACTTGCATAATAGTTAGAAAACATTGCTAAATGAACTTAAATTAACTAACAAACAAAAAATTTTATTTCTTTTATTTTTTGCACGTTAAATAAAAAAAAAATAAAAACTAAATAACTGACTGTTGCTGTTTCTATTTCATGTTTCGTGCAGTTTATTATCAGAACTTCGATCTGTTTTGGGCTCTTTACGTTTAAGTGACTGGTTTAATCGACCTGGTATCATAGAAGTTGGCGACAACTTTGATTCACTAACACGCGGTCATGCCACACAGCCAGAGGAATTAACAGACATTAATTTCGATCGAGAGGTAAAGTAACATTATTTCCAGTTGGTTAATTTGTTTGGTCTTTCGTTCATTCGTTTGTTGTGTTTATTCCGTAATGAACATGATTTATTGTATATTTTTTTGTTTTAGCAAACCAATGGATGAAGAACAAGCTTGTTGTTGACAAATTTTCATTGTCTTTTGATTGTTTTCAGTTTCTAAAAGTTGTTATTACATTTTTTCTTGTTGGGTTTTCTAGATTAAACACTTTTTATTTAGACGTAATATGCCGTTTGGCGGCGATTTGAGAGCTATAGATATTCAACGTAATCGTGATCATGGTCTGGCCTCCTATAATGATTTTAGAGAGTTTTGCGGTTTGAGGCGAGCTCACAGCTGGGAGGAGTTTGCTGACCTTATTGATCCACAAGTATGTTAAAAACGCCAACTAAATCAATTAAGTACTCCTTACCTACTTAAGAGTGAAAAATAATCGTGTTCTTCCAATTATTCTAGATCATTGAAAAACTAAAAAATTTATATGACAGTCACGAGGATGTAGATGTTACTGTTGGTGGTTCACTGGAATCACATGTTGCTGGAGCTTTAGCTGGTCCAACATTCCTGTGCATATTAACTGAACAATTCTATCGTACACGTGTTGGTGATCGCTTCTTCTACGCGAATGGAGATAAATATGCTGGTTTTACTCCAGGTATACAACCATAAATATTTCAAATAAAACATATTAAAATGCTCCGTTTCTTAATTTACATTTTACAGATCAATTAGCTGAAATACGAAAAGCAAGTATGGCTCGTCTTTTGTGCGACAATGGTAACAATATTGCATCCATGCAACCTCAAGCTTTCTTAACTATATCGAAATCGTAAGTTTATATATACATACATACATACAATAATAATAAAGTTTTAATATAATAGCGCAATTCACAATCTTGTGGAAATGGTATTGCATCATTGCATTTGCAATAAGGTTTAGCATATTTTTGCTCCTGGTGTGTATTTTGTTAGCGTAGAACAAAAATATGCTAAACCTTTTTTCAAATGCAATGATTCAATACCATTTGCACAAGATTGTGAATTGCGCTAATAAAAATAAAAAAAAATTACATTATTATAAACTTATTTTAAACAATTTGTTAAAAAATTGCCTCTTAAAGATTTTATAAAGGTTTTGCGGAATGTGCCATTTTCAGTTTGAGGATTTCAGGAAAAATTAATTTTTGGAAATAATTTTATCATAATACCATAATTTTATACGGTTTTGATAAAACGAATTCGAAATATTATTGCTCAATCCATAGGAAATATGTATATGCTAATAATTTTAAACTAGCCAATAATGCACAAGGGGTAATTTTGGTCCAAATATAAAATTTCAATTAAATTTTCCAAATATTCAAACATCGGCCAAATTTTAAGTATATGTTTGCGATGCTAATTGTAAATCATTAGTAGTTGAAACTTTTATTCTTGTATATTTCTTATTAAAATCAACAAAAGTCAACAACATTTTAAAAAGCTTGATATTTGTGTAATTTATGTTCACGATATAATATCCAAAATTTATTTAGAATTATTCGGAATCTGTCTAAAACAGGTATATTCAAATTTCATTGACTTTGTTATTTACCAATGCCATAACTTGAAAGATAGTTGTCGTATTTAAAGATTTTCGATAAAAATATTTAATTGAAAATTTATTTTACATTTCTTCATAGAAATCCTATTGTGCCATGCTCCAATATACCACAAGTAGATTTAACGAAGTGGATTGACCAGAAACCATATTTTGCAGCATCCTCCGCACCTCTGCATGGCTATGGGAAGTAATAAAATACTTGTAAATAAATTTTATTTAGGTGTGCTCACTTGCTTACGATTTGCATACTTTTCCTGAATCTGTTGCTGAAGACATTTCAAACTTCGAAGGCCTCTTAATGTATGATATATATTTTTATTTAATTTTTCTCTTCAATTTTGTTTATTTTATTCTAAATATAAATTGATAAATTTTCATATTTACTCGTATTGTTTTTTGTATTGTATAATGTATATTTATAACGATTATTTCTTACACCATGTATCAGCATTATTGTTTTTATTTGTTTTAGTTTCAATTGTAAATATTAATTTTAATGAGAATAAAATCAATATATAATTTTTTAATGTACAAAATAATATATTAGAAATTGTTTTTTTAATGTGCAGATCACATTATTGCAACACTGGGTCTAAAACTTCTGTGCTAAAAATTTTGTGTCTAATTTAAAAAACACTCAAAGGTCGATTTTCAAGACGGGCATAATTCAAAAACCCAGAAAAAATATGTGTTATGAAATCGAAATAATTTCTCTTAATTCAAGTGGTTCCTAAGTTGCTTATAAAAATCGATAAATGAAGTATATTGCAGATTGTTTGAGTTTAATTCAAATAAAAAGAACATATTTAAAAATTGTTTAATTTTCAAAAACTTTGTGATATTATAAGAGCTTGGGATTTGATTTAAAAAACACACAAACATTTAGGGAAATGTATGAAATCTTTTTTGTTTTAAAGTCGGTAGAGTTATTTATATAATTTAATGTTTAAAAATGATTTCATGTAAATGTTGACTGCAGCAACGCCTGAAATGATTCATACGATGGGTCCAGTTTTGGCAGACTTTCTCCAAGATATTGGCCTTTATCTCACGAATAAATTCGTCTATATTAGCTTCCAGTGCGTTAACCGTTGCGGGCTTATCCCTATAGATAGCCTAAAAGCGTTAAGTCGCACGATCTAGACGGCCAATTAAACGGCCCCAAACTTGAAATAAACTGTTCACCGAACTCGCCTCTCTATTGGTAAATTGTTTCGCGAGCTGTGTGGCATGTGGTACCATCCTGTTGAAACCACATGTCAGGCAAGTCCAGGTCTTCCATTTTGGGCAAACAAAAATTGTAATTATCGTAGCGCTCGCCACTGACAGTAACGTTCTTGCCTTCGTCTTCTTTGAGAATATGGATAAAGTACCTACAGGACGATAGGTCAGTGGTTAACTATGGTTTTTCAGTGTGGCCACCTTCGTTGGATGCAGGTCTTGCGCCAACATGATTTTAATGCCCAAGAAACCTTTTATACACCTGAAAAACAGACTGTGCACATTCGGTTCAGATGGCGTGTCGTATGTTTGGCGGAAACCAAATACAGAGCCAAAACAGAAAGCCTAAAGGCAACAGTGAAGCATGATTGTTGCTGTGTCATAGTTTGGCCCTGTACGTCAGCTGTTGATACTGGGATACTGAATACTGGAAAAAAAATCAAGTTTAAGTATCTTCAGATTCTGAAGGACAACTTGTTGAAAAGCGCAGACAACCTGGGTATAAGATCAGATATTCGATAACAATCCAAAGCAAAAATCGGGTATTGTGCAAACATGGCTAATATATAGTATAACTGCCCACATTTGATGACATCGCCAACACAGTTTGCAGACCTTAATATTATCGAAAACTTAAGGTCAATTTCAGAAATCAGCATAAGGAAACACAAAATTTCTAACAAAAACGTTTTAAAAATAGCACTACTGAGGGAGTGGTCGAATTTTTCGCCGTTCATAACCCAAAAACATCTATGCCAAATCGTCTTAAATCTGTTGTAGATAATAAGAGCTATCACAGCAAATATTAAATTGTGTAATGCCCCTGGTCCCACATTGACCGTACCATCTTTAATTTATGCCCAGCAAGTAATCAAGGTCCCCACGGCACCACCCCCCTCCCCCCATTATTTAATTGTCCAGCTAGTCCTACTTTAATATTGACTTTAATGATTAACATGTTTTACTTATTATTATTATTTTGTAAATAAGTAAAACAAATTATTTACTAATTATAAATTGCACAAAATTTTATTAAATTTTATACTATCTTCATGTCCAATATATTTTGTAATATATTTATCATATTTCGAAAGTAGATTGCTGTCCACGCAACATTCCAATGAATTCGCGTTAATTTTCTGATATAATGACTTTCTAATACGAATTGTGCTCTTATTTGAAGGGAGGTTACTACAGGACGAAGGTTTCAACATATAAAATCTGCTTCTTTAGACAATCGGTATTATTTCAAGAATTACAGATTAAAACAAGTTAGAGTGCAATATTCTTAAAAACTCGTACAAAATATTTAGCATTATTGTGGGTACGAACCTAGTTTTTAAAAGTTATGACTAGAAATTAACGTGGTAGTAAAAAATGATTAAGGACAGAAATGTAGCCTTTACAGAGCCATGAACACCGGTATACAAATTGTTATGATCGGACACATAGGGACACAGTGAAGAAAATACTAAAAGGGCGGTATTTGTAGGCGTGGCAAAAAATTAAAAAAATATTTCTGAAATTGTTTTTACATTCATCTTTAATCCTAGGGGATGACTGACACAATGAAAGCCGAACCACTCTACTGTACATTAAGGATACATACAAGCAGTGATGCCAAAAGTAGGGAATTTTCCCTTTTTGTAGGGATTTTTTTAAAAAATTTCAAGCGTAGGAAAAAAAGAGAGATTTTTTTAAGGCAAAATGTAGGGAATTTTTAAAATATTAGTTATTATTTAGTTTTATATCAAAATGCGCAAAAAATGTCAGTTTTATCCACAAAATTTAGTTTTTCATGTATTACATACAATTTTTCAGCAGAAACTCTATATTGTAAATCCTAACAATCTGGCAATCATCAGTGATTAAAATCAGAAACAAACAGTTATCTTTACATAAGAATTATATTGTGTGCTGGGGTCAAGTGTATCTTATGTGGCTCGATTGAACACTCTTCGAATCAAAGTGTCCTAAATGGACACAGGAATATGACATTCTGGAGGTTCTGGACCTTGAAAGGATTGCCAAGGAAGGAGGTTGTGAAAAGATATTCTGTAAATTCGTTTGATATGTTTGATGGTGGTGTGGTCTCTGGACCGGAGCCTGTAAAGGTTCTGGACAGGGACAAGGAAGTTGACAGGATCATGACCAGAAAGGGATTTAATAGGGTTGCAAAACCAAAACCACCTTTGAGGCTAAATAAGCCTATTAAACAGTTACAGCCGACGAACACTGATCCGACCGCTTCGATCATTCATCGCAAGTTAGAGAAGGTTACACTTTTTGAGAAGCTTGTATCTGAGATGACTAATGTCATGAAGAAATACTTTTCTGAAAGAAAAGAGTCTTCGTATGTTAGGGTGCTCGATGATTTCTGGGCGAAGTTTGACATTGCTTTACTCGATATTGACAGGGAACTCATTTCCTCGTCGAATCTATCTCTTATCTCTGCAAAATGAAAATTTTTCAGCACAATGTTCAGAGTTTGAATGCTAATAGGGGCTCAATTGAGTACTTTATTAACAAATTATCTATAGACATTTGCTTTTTATCTGAAATTTTTGATGTGAACGACTCTGATTCTTCTAGGAATCTTTTAAATTTTGATATTTTCTGTAAACTTAGGGGTAATGGCTATGGTGGTTGTGCCATTGCCGTCAGAAAGGGCATTCGTGTCTCTAGGATTTCTTTCAGGACTGATTTGGACCAGAGATCGGCAATGAATCGTTTTTTTACGATTCACAACTACTCATAACATTTTAAGTATAAGTGGTTTTACATCATTGAAATTTAACTACTCTGAGTTACTCAAACTCACAACAACGTTGACTTATAAATGCGGGTGGATATAAGTATGAGTACTACGCCGACTTCGAGCTCATATCATTCCCAATATGTTTGATTCATAAACAACGGTATTTAGATTTACATTTTAAGAAAAATACTCACATACTCATAAAGTATTCAACTCAGTTAAGTCATTAAAAAAAATTTCAGCTTATTCCGTTAGGTATTTATACAAAATAAGTAAAAAAGAAATATAAAAACATACAAGTAAGTTTATAGGAAAATATAAAATTTATTATTTTATATAATTTTTATAAGCAGGCTGTAAAAAATGAATGACACATGAGTGTATGCGAGTCATACTTATTTTTTTATCGTCTACGTACATTGAGTTAAGGAGAGTCAAAATAAACAACATCATACATGAGATTAAATCTGAATATAATGAGTAGTTCAAACTTTAAATATGAATATTGGTTTGATGATATTGAGACAAGTATGAGTACGTATAAGTACGATAAATTATAAGTCATGATTCAAGTATACTCACTTTTTCAGTACTCATAACTGATCTCTGGTATGTACATACATTCATTGTATAGAGTCTGAACTTGTGACGCATGTCCTTCAGATATTGGTATTCTTGTTATATTGTAGAATAAATAACAACAGGTCAGTAAAATTTGTCAAAAAATTACTAAATTGCGAAATGAAAGAAATTGTAATTAAAATTGATATAAACCTACATATGTTTATATGTGTGTCTGTGTTTCAAATGGTGATAAAAGTTACCATAAAACATGTTACTGAAACCGACATAAGATAAAACTTGGAATAAAACATGGTTTGGGTTTTCTTCTTAAATAAATTGCTTGTGTTTTGCCTGGGTTTATCATAATCTTTCATCAAAATATCAAAATATTTCTATAAATGATCAAGAGCAAACTGCAAATAATAAATTACAGGTATCCTTCGATTTACGCGATACTTTATTTGCGCGGTTTCGATATAACGCGATTTAATAATAGTGACCGTATTTCTGTATAACGCGCTTTTTTTCGCGTTTTTAGTATAACGCGATTAAAAAATAGTGGCAACCCTCAAATTACGTGCATTTCACCATTATTTATATCTACTGAAAAGTACAAATAAAATAAATTTAATTCAAATTATATTATACTAATAAGCATTTTTTAATAATGATTTTCGCTTCCAAATTTAAATTTTGTATATAGCTAGTGTTTTAATTTGCGCGGTTTATTATATTTCTGGTCCCAAAACAGAATTTTGTATGGATAAATAATCATTATTTACGCGGTTTTGTATTACGTGGTTTTTATTCGGTTCCAACGTACAGCGTAAATCGCGGGATACCTGTATATTCATAGAATAAATGTCGGAGCACAAAATCGTAGTATCGTCAGCAAATATTGACATGCAGTTGGAAAATTCAGTAACACTGACGTAAAGATGTGATAAATGATTGGTGACAGACATTGTCCTTTATTTTTCTGACGAAGTTTTACCCAAAAAGACGTTGTGTAGGAAATTTTTTATAATTTCTATAATCTCAAAACTAAATCCTCAAGCCTCAGTTAGCCGACTGTAATGGAATGTAACTGCAACAGTAAAGCCTCAGTTAGCCGACTGTAACGCAATGTAATGTTACTGTTGCAGTTACATTCCATTACAGTCGGCTAACTGAGGCTTAAGAAACAGCTGATGGATATTGTTATGTGTAAAGTAATGCAAATGGTTATGGAGATGTAACGCAACACCGTAATGTATGAATCTGTAAGAAATAGAATTTGCTTACATTTTTACGTCATTACACTACGGCTGTTGTATAATGACGTAAAAATGTAAGGAAATTCTATTTCTTAGTCCCCGTTTACACAGTCGAACATTTGGAAGAAAAACATTTAGCTTGGAAGAAAATGCATGATTAAAATTATATTACTATTTTAGTAAAATTTTGGAAAAAATTTTGAAAGTAAAGATTATTATTGCCTTTATTGACGAAAACAATATTTTTTCTCGTCATCATTTAGGATTTAGAAGTGAACACAATTCTTCACAGCCATTATTAAACATTAAAAAATTATAAAATAATTTCAATGTTTAGACTTAGTATGGCACAATGGCTTAAGGCTCGGTTAGCCGACTGTAATGGAATGTAACTGCAACAGTAAGAAACAGCTGATGGATATTGTTATGTGTAAAGTAATGCAAATGGTTATGGAGATGTAAAGTAACGCAACACCGTAATGTATGAATCTGTAAGAAATATAATTTCCTTACATTTTTACGTCATTACACTACATTCCATTACAGTCGACTAACTGAGGTTTAATACTTAACTTTTAGAAACAGATTTGCTATTGCATTTTTATTTTATTATGCGGCAAGGCAGAGTAGTGACAATGCTGGTTTATAACAAAAGTAAAGTAATATGTAAATATGTAAATTAAATGTTCCTTTAAATCAGGGGCTTCCATTTCATAGCACAATTGTGCTACCACCAGCGTTGCCATATATTTTTTTAAGAAAACTTTTTATTTATAAAAAAAAAACTTTTTTTTAGAAAAAAAAACTTTTTTAAGTAGTAAAATTTCAAAACCCAATTTTATTGAAAACAAAACAACTTTTATTTTTACATATTTACTTGACTTGACTCCTAACTGTCCAACTCCATATACATACATATACATATGTATGTACTCGTATGTACAAAATAAAGAGTTTATTTGTGTTGTAAACTGTTAACATTTTAAAAATATTTATATGACATTTACTGTACTTAAGACGTAGACTAAATTAAACATTGTTGCAGTAAAAATGGATTAAAAAATCCATTAAATTACAAACGCAGTGCAGCATAGTAGAAAAACATTGTTTTGTTAATTGTTAAAATAACTTGTTTTATAAACTAAATTAAACTTATAAATAAATTATAAATTACAATTATTGTTTTTTTAGTTAAACTGTTAATTTTTAAATTTTTGATAATTTTTGGTTAGGCTTAAATAATAATTTAATGAAAATTAAAATTAATGAACTCAAGCCTAACTAAAAATTATCAAAAATTATAAATTTTCAAAAAACTTTTTTTTTAAAAATAAAACTTAAAAACTTTTTTGCATCTCAAAAAACTTGCAAAAAAAGGTAAAACTTGACAAATGGCAACGCTGGCTACCACTACCAAGACATATTTTTATGCTCTTCAATTCAGTCGTCGATGTGACTTCGACAAGTACACATGTCTAGCGGATGCTATGTTATTGTTTTCAGGTTAACAAATGATGACACTCAAAAAATATTGTGCGGTCAAAAATGCTTTTGGTGCATACATACCAAATTATAAAATATGTATATTACTAACATTTTTCTGCGGCTTTATATAAATACATTCTCTCAATTTTATTACTCTCTCGTACTCACTAATACACTAGCAAAAAATTTTTGGAAGCCCCCACCCTGCCAACATTTTCTATTGCGGAAGTGACGCTAAGAAGTTGAAACTCATCTTCTGCGATACCATTTTCTGGTCGTAGAAGTGTCTTCCGTATTGAGAAGTTGTACCCCCCGGAAGTAACTTCCAGAAGTCACTTCAGCGTAACTTCAAGAAGTCACTTCAGCGTAACTTCCAGAAGTTATTTTATTCGCCTCTTGTTGCGGCTGCAACTTAAATTTCAATAATAGAATAATAATAAAACAATTTTTTATTGAACGATAGCATCCGATCGTGATGCAAAATGGCGTGATGCAAAATGGCGTGTTTTATTATCTAACAACAAAAGGAATACATTAAATGTCAGGTTTATAATATAAAATTAAATTAAAATGAGAACTTACTCTATTCTATCTTCTTTCTTTTTTTGAATTTAAAATAAAATGGAAGGCACTGCAACTAGTGCAACCAAGCGATTACCGCTAAAATACTTATACTGAATACCCGTAACAATAAACAAAGAACATAGAATTATCGAATTCAACTCTGATACTAAATACTTTTAAAAAATCAGTTATAAATTTAAACAACGAATAAAGTAAAACTAATTCATAACATCCCGGCCCCCGTGAGTCGATCAGGGAGACTCACCACTAACGTCGAGCACTGCCAACTTCGATGCTGGACGTCTCAATTTGCCAATCGTTGTTTTTACCACTGCCGAGCGAACCTGCCCATCAGCTGCCGGGAATACCTCCTCTACCAAACCTTTCTTCCATTGCCCACGCGTTTCATTATCGTCACAGATTATGACTACATCACCAACCTTGATAGGCTTAACTGGTTCAAACCACTTTGTGCGGCGCGTTAACTCCGGGAGATACTCTAGCACCCATCTTTTCCAAAATGTTTGTTTTAACCGCTGCGTAATTTGCCATTGCTTTCTTAAACAAACTCTCTCAGGTACACCAGGCGTTTGTAGTATATTTGGACATCCAATCAAAAAGTGGTTGGGTGTTAGAGGGTCAGATTCAGCATTATCAATTGGAAGATGTGTCAATGGTCGCGAATTTATCAGATTTTCTGCTTCTATCAGAAGACTGGTAAAGGTCTCAACCTGAGGAGCTTTTTCTTTCAATGTGAAAACTAATACATTTTTGACTGAGCGCACCATTCTTTCCCATGCACCGCCTGCCGATGGATTTGCCGGAGTATTGAAGAGCCATTCTATACCTCGCTGTGTGCACTCGTCCACCACTTTTGCCTCATCGAAAATAAATTTTTCTTTGCTTGCCCCCACAAAATTAGTGCCTCTGTCGCTTCGCATTCGTACAGGCAGCCCTCTTCTGTTGATGAAGTTCCGTATGCACAGTATCACCGCATCCGTAGACAAATCCAAGGTGGATTGCACGTGTCGTTAAACAGGTGAAAATAGACACCCATCTCTTTTCACTTCGTCGGCCCACAGAAACAAAAAATGGGCCAATGTAGTCTACGCCAGTATAGGAAAATGCCCTCACATAGGGGGTAAGTCTATCCTCTGGATGTTGACCCATTAAGGGTGGTCGTGGAACAGCAAACATATTTTTACAAACTTGACAATTCGTTCTTGCGGATCTTACTAGTTGCCGCAGACTCGGTATCCAAAATTTCACCCTGATTGCAGCGCAGATCGATTCCTGGTTTTGGTGTCTGAAATTTTCATGGTATTGCTTAATAATAAGCGTTGTCAGTATGTGTTTCTTGGGCAATATAATGGGTTCCTTTGTGCTACGAACGACACAAGTGGCATTGTTGATTCGGCCAGATAAACGTATTAAGCCATCCTTACTCAAAAACGGAGTAAGTTTATAAATCTGACTAGACTTACATACAGGTTTATTTATTCTTAATTTGTTATACTCATCACAGAAAACGTTTCGTTGAACAATTTTGCATAAATATTCTGTCGTCTCATTAATTTCTCGAACACTTAATTGTAGCCCTTGATTTACTATTACTCCATTTCGGGCTACGCCATAAGACATAAAAATTTTTACCGCACGTCGGACCCAACACATCACTCTAACCAATTTATTAAGACTCGAATACCTTTCGAATGGAATAGTTGAATCTTCATTCATAGTAAAAACAAACTTTGATCTTTTTTCCGCTAGCAATTCATGTTCATCAATATCATTTGGGAGTTTTGGCCAACTTTCCTTTTCTTCTTTCAAAAATGCTGCACCATTTAACCAACAGGATGTTGAATACGCCTTTGAAAATTTCTGCGGTCGTGTTGCTTCGTCTGCAGGGTTTAAAGCACCTGGCACCCATCTCCATTGTTCTACCTCAGATGATTCCAGTATCTCTGCGATACGGTGGCCAACAAACTGTTTATAAGTTCTACAGTCAGAGTGTATCCATTTAACTACCGTCTTAGAGTCTGACCAAAGCGTTATGTTAGTTGGTTCTACGTCGTGACAGGATATTATCGACTCCTTCAATCTAACTCCAAGGACGGCAGCCTGTAACTCAAGACGCGGAATGGAAAGAGGCTTTAATGGCGCGCATCTTGACTTCCCCGCAATAAAAACGACGTTAACATCACCATTGTAACATATCCTCCAATAGCCCACAGCTGAGAAGGCCACCTCGCTTGCATCCACAAAAATGTGTAGTTCAACCACAGTTTGATTACAAAAAAGATTCCGCCCGTAACATCTGGGAATTTTCACTTCATGTATATCATAAAGACTCCTATACCATGCATACCATTCCGCATATATATCATCTGGAATGGACGAGTCCCACTCAACTTTGCTCCTCCACAACTCCTGCAGCAGAATTTTAGATTTTATAACTATGTTTGCCAAAAATCCAAAGGGGTCAAATATTGACATCGTTAGGCTTAACATCTCGCTTTTTGTTGGTCTCCTGTCTCCATTCAAAACACCCTTTGGAACTTTCGTGAATTTTAAAACGAAACAAAAACTATCATTGGAATGCTTCCAACGCATTCCCAAAACTTTTTCAGTACTAGCTTCGTTTTCGCATAAATTCGCCAATACAAAATCGTCATTTATGAATTCGCCATCATTTATAGCAGACAAAAAATCTCTCGAATTTGACACGAAACCTCTTAGTTCGAAACCGGCTTGGCGATGAATATTAACCACGTCTTTTGTGACAATAATTGCCTCGTTCACTTCGTCAAAGCTGTCGACATAATCATCGACGTAATGACTATCGACAATTGCCCGATGGGCTTTAGGGTGTGATTCCTTGTAAATATCGGCATTAATATTTTTTACATATTGGGCTGAACATGGGGAACTGACAGACCCAAATATCATGACCTCCATAACGTATTCATCAGGCGGCTTATTAGACAGGCCATCTCGCCACAAAAAGCGCTGAGCCGTTTGATCCTCTTTTCGAATTTTTACTCGATGAAACATTTCTTTTATGTCGGCACAGACACCTATTTTCCTTTGTCGGAATCGAAACAATATTGACAATAGTGAATTAGGCTGGTATTTGCTAGGACCTTTCATCAACCTTGAATTAAACGATTCGCCGTCCACACAGGCAGCAGCATCGAAAACAAGACGTCTCTTATTCTCCTTATTCATATTCGTAACAACGAAATGCGGTAAATACCAGGTACGGCTATTCTTAACTTCAGCCTCTTCCGGAGTCAGCTTCCTGGCATATGATTTGGCTACGTAATCATTTATTTTGTCCTTGTACCATTTAGCTAAATTTTCGTCCTTATTCATTTTGGATTCCATACTATATAAACGCTTCAATGCCATGCGATAACTTTCTCTAAATTCAAAATTTTCACGTTTCCATAAAAGACCAGTTTCAAATTGTAGTCCCTTTTTTATCGTAGTATTCAGAAGTATTTCCTCAGCTCGTCTGTCTTCGTGTGATATCACTGGTTCCAATATTTTAACTCCTAAATTCTCCAAAGTAAAATAATCTAAAACTTGTTTATGAATATTATTTAAAATATCCACATCAATTTTACATACAGTGGGTTCAGACGAGTCTTCATTCGATCCAAATATTATATTACCCAATCTCGTTTGATGTAAAGCGAAACATCCATCTAAATTCAAAACTTTAGTTGGGCGAACGAGATTTGTATGTGGTAGACCTATCAATAATTTTGGTGGAGCATCTAAATAGTCATCAATAACAATTTCGTTCAAAATGGGAAATCTACTTTTAAGTTTATGCAACTGCAGATTTTGCGGAAGCAATTTTAAGTTCGTTGTAGTCCAAACATTTTTCATTTGGAAAGTAGGACCATTTTCACCGATGGCATTAATCTCTAAATTTACTTTTCTCGACATTTCATTACTTGTTGCACCTTTTATCCAACCGAGGCATAAGTTATCTGGCATCCCCTTAAGTCCTATTGTATTTGCAACTTCATCTTCCAAAAGGGTTATTTTTGAACCTTCATCTATAAAGGCCACTACTTTTATAGTACCTTTTGGACCTGTTAATTCGACCGGCAAATATTTAAAAAGTGTTTCCTTGTCAAAAGAATCCTCAACAATAGCATTCACAGAACCCTTATTGGTTTCCCCGTTTGTTATTATTTTCGCGTTGCTATCTTGACACTCAACAACATTGTTGTTACTTTGATGTTTATTTTTGTTGCCACTTTCACACTCAATAGTTTTTTCTTTGTTTACTTCTTCATGTAATAATCTGTTGTGATATTTTGCACATCTAAACAAACCACATTGACGTCTTTTATTACATTTAATTGAACTATGGCCGGCGCGAAAACATCCAAAACAAAGATGATTCTTTTTAACAAATTGCCATCTTTCATTTACTGGGAATTCCTTAAATTTACTGCAATGGTACAATTGATGATTCTGTTGGCACATTGGACATTTGGTAAGTCGACTATCTTCAGCTACTATTGTAAATGATGGATTTATTCTTTCTCTCTTATTATTTACTTCATTTTTATTTGTGTCTGCTTCGAGTGAAAGGGAAACATATGTTGCGACTTCCTGCAACCATAAACTGAAATCGTGTACACTGGGATACGGGCCAAGTTTGGTTATTGAATGTTTTGTCCATTCCTCTCGTTTATGAAGCGGCAACTTGCAGACCAACTCGTCCAAAAGTGTAGGATTATTCATGTGAGCTGTAGCATTTGCATTACTTAAAAATACAGACAAATTTGACACCATCGTACTGAAGTTCACAATTTCATACATTTTTCTTTCAGGTATTGAGGGAAAGGCGCGCACCTTAGCGATCTGGCTGCGAATTAATACCTGAGGGCGACCATAGTGGAACTCAAGTGTACTGACGACATGACTGACGCTATCGGGATGAATTAAAAATGCCTCTACCCTGTCCCTGGCTTCACCTTTCAATGATTTTTGTAAACGAATTAAATTTTTATTGGAATATTATTATCAATCGAGTAATTATTGAAAATATTGTTTGAATATTTTGTCATTCTGAAAAAAATTGTAAAAGAGAAAACTACAATTTAATAAACTATTTTTAAACTATCTTTTAATATTAAATAATTGCTGGTCTATTTGTTTTTCCAATAAGAGGTTATGGGCGAATCAAAGGAAATACATGGAATTCCTCAGTTTAACGGCCAAGGATTTGACGACTGGCAATTTAGAGTAAAAATTCACGTAGATTCATTGGATCTTTTGGAAGTTCTAACCGGCTATCCACCAGATGATGCTGTTCAAAAAAGGGAATTTTTAAAGAAAGACAAGAAAGCCATGGACAGAATTGTAAGTTTTTTGCACGCAGATTGCATAAGTTTTGTTCGAGAAATGAAGTCAGCCAAGAAAATGTGGGACAATCTGCAATCAACTTTCGCAAAGAAGTCCACCGTAAATCAGTTGCTAATTCGTAAAAAGCTTGCGAAGATGAGGATGAATGAGGGTGATTCTATCGTAAATTATATTATATCTTTTGAAAATTTAATTAGGCAACTAAAAATGTCTGGAGCTAATATGGATGAAAGTGACGTGTTGACACAACTTTTCCTAACACTTCCTGAAAAATTCGATCCACTGGTGACTGCATTGCAAAATGTAGATGGAGACAAATTAACGTATAATATGGCGAAAGAGAGGTTGATTTCCGAAGAAGCCAAGTTTTCAGACCGGTGTGAGGAAGATGTCCAAGATAAAACGGCATTTGCAACAAAGAAAAATTTCAAAAAGAAGCAGTTCAATGGAAAATGTTTCAAGTGTGATAAATATGGTCACAAATCCAAAGACTGTTGGCAAAGAGATGCAAGATCAGTATCGAGAAACAATAAAGCGGTATCCTTCATGGCGTACAAAAGTGAGATAGGCAAATCCAAAAATAATAAAATTGTGTTCAAACTTGATTCAGGTGCCAGTGATCATATAGCTAATGATAAGTCAATTTTCTCAGAACTTAAATCATTGGACAATCCGGTTGAAATCTTTGTAGCTAAGGATAGTGAGTCAATTATAGCAAAGCATATTGGAATAATAAAAGGTGTTACACAAGAAGGAGTAGAAGTTACCATGCACGATGTCCTTCTTGCTCCTACATTACGAGATAATTTATTATCGGTGCGAAAATTAACTAAATCTGGTTTAAAAGTTAATTTTGAAGGAGACTATGCTGTGATTATGAAAAACAAAGAGAAAATTGGTTCAGCTCAGCTCTGTGGTAATCTGTATGAAATGTCTATAAATTTTTTAAATAAAAATGCTATGTCATGTTGTAAAAGTGATGCTGTAACTTGGCATAGAAGACTTGGACACGCTAGTATCTCAGGTATGGATAACATAATAAAACAAAAACTCATTAAAGATGATGTTAAGCCAAAAGAGATTGGTTTTTGTGATGTATGTACCGAAGCTAAGCAATGTAGAGACCCTTTTGTTGGAACCAGGCCAAGAGCAACACGTTTACTCCAAAGAATACATTCAGATGTGTGTGGTCCTATAACGCCAACTGCTTGGGACGGGTCCAAATACTTCGTATCATTTATAGATGATTATTCTCATTTTGCGATGTTATATTGCATAAAGAAAAAGACTGAAGTTTTTGAAAGGTTCAAGGAGTATGAAGCTTTAGTAAGCGCTATGTTTCCAAATGAGAGGATTTCAACTTTAACCACAGATCAAGGTACTGAATATTTGTCAAAGGAGCAACAAGCTTGGTATAAAAACAAAGGCATCCAAATTCAAACTACCATTGCGTATACTCCCCAGCAGAACGGGGTATCTGAAAGGTTTAATAGAACTGCAACTGAAAAATTAAAAGCCATGATCTTACAGTCTGGAGTTCCAAAATATTTGTGGAATGAAGCTGCATATAACGCCGTTTATATAATTAATAGAATTCCTACGAGAGCTATTGACGGTTCCAAAACGCCTGCTCAATTATGGTTTGGTACAATGCCTAAATTAGATAAACTCAAAGTTTTCGGATGTAAAGCGTTTGCATGGATCCCTAATCCAAAGCGAAAGAAATTGGATTCAAAAAGTATAAAAACGGTAATGGTTGGATACAGCCCCAATGGATATCGACTGTGGGAAATCGAAACTAAAAAAATTATTCTGGCAAGAGATGTAAAATTTGATGAAGATTGTTTCCCTTACAAAAATATGGACGAGCAACTTTCAAAGCCAACAATAATTGTAAGAAGTCACGAGCCAGAGGGGGAAGATGGTAATGCTGTAACTTCTGAAATTGTTGAAAAAAACACAACACCGGAAGATGATCAAGATGTAATTTCTGAAATTAATGATAGCTGTGCAAGACCACCCGAAGATGTATCCATATGTGAATTACTTACTAGTGAAGAAGAAGATGAAACGGAAAATGAAAATTTAAGGAAAAGTTCAAGAATAAGTCGTTTACCTAGTAAATTTTTTGATTACATTACTGGCCACCAAGCTGACGTCCGACACAAAAATATTCCCGAAACATATGCTGAGATATTTAACAGAGATGATTCCGATAAATGGCAAGCAGCAGTTAATGATGAATTGAATTCAATGACGAAAAATCATGTTTGGGACATAGTTAAACCTCCACCAGAAGCAAAATTATTAAAGTCAAAGTGGGTTTTTAAAATTAAGGAAGATAGCGAAGGAAATCCAACAAAGTTCAAGGCCCGGTTAGTTGTTAAGGGGTTTCTTCAAAAATATGGTATCGACTATTCAGAAATTTATGCTCCAGTAGCTAAGTTGACAACAATTAGAATTGTTCTTGCGGTTGGTGTATACAGAGGTTACCATTTTCATCAACTTGATGTAAAAACGGCATTTTTACATGGCGACTTGAAAGAGACAATATATATGACAATTCCTGAAGGTGTAAAAGTTGATAAAAATTTATCCTGCAAGTTAATAAAATCACTATATGGGCTTAAACAAGCACCGAAATGCTGGAACGAAAAGTTCAACAATTTTTTACTTTCCCTTGGGTTCATAAGGTCTAAACATGATTATTGCCTTTATGTTAGGAAGAATGATCGTGAATCGAATATTTTAATCCTTATTTTATATGTGGATGATTTATTGATTGCGGGTAATAATCTAAAAAGCATCAATAAACTTAAAGAAGATCTCTTCAAGCAGTTTGAAATGACGGATTGTGGATCACTTAAGTTTTTCCTAGGTATGAATTTAAATTTTGAAAGTGGAAATCTGCAAATATCTCAACAACCAAGTATAGCAAAAATATTAAAGAAATTCGGAATGGAAGAATGTAATGTGGTTAAGTCCCCAATGGAAAAAGGTTTACAGTTAAAAAATAATGATTTGAAATCAATTACTGCTCATCCATATCGAGAATTATTAGGGAGTTTAATGTATTTAATGCTTTGTTCAAGACCTGATATATGTTTTCAAGTTGGATACTTAAGTCGTTTCCAACAGGATCCATCTGAAACACACTGGCAACATCTAAAGCGCGTTGTAAGATATTTAAAAGGAACAATGGAAGCAAAACTACATTTTAAGAAGTCCTCAAACCAGCCAATTATGGGGTTTGCTGATGCAGATTGGGCATCAGATAAAGTTGACCGGAAATCTGTTAGCGGATATATATTCCAAGTTTATGGTTGCACTGTATCATGGTGTAGTAAGAAACAGCAAACAGTGGCCACATCTTCTTCAGAAGCCGAATACGTAGCTTTGAGCCTTGCAACAACTGAAGCAATTTGGATTTATGGTGTTATGAAAGATTTGAGAGAAGTTGAAAAATATACTATAAAAATATTTGAAGACAATAGAGGCTGTATTGGGATGGCTAATAACCTTGAGAGCAAAAGGGCAAAACATATAGATATTAAACATCATTTCGTGAGAGAAAATATTATAAATGGCAATATAACTCTTGAGCATGTTAGTACTGAGTTCCAGTTAGCAGATTTGTTTACGAAATCATTAGATGCCAATCGATTTGCAAAATTACGAAAAGATATTGGATTATTCGATTGAGAGGGGATATTGGAATATTATTATCAATCGAGTAATTATTGAAAATATTGTTTGAATATTTTGTCATTCTGAAAAAAATTGTAAAAGAGAAAACTACAATTTAATAAACTATTTTTAAACTATCTTTTAATATTAAATAATTGCTGGTCTATTTGTTTTTCCAATAAGAATTTTCCAAATTTGAATAATTATAATTCGCTGTGGTTTCTCTAAACGTGACAATAAACATAGGCCATTGTTCGGGCTGGCCAGAAAAGTGGGGTAAATCGTGGAGTTTACGAAGTTGTCGACTATCATTAGCATGATGCAACTCGGGCATATTTGAGGCACTTGTTACATGTGAATTCATGTACGCCGATGTTGCCGGTGTCACTCGCGATGGGGCTGACGTATAAATTCGCGTCGAAGGTTGTCGTAAATAATCGAATGAAGTTGGCAAAAATGGCATACTTGTAGCTGTTGATGCTAAAGATGGAACTGTATAGGGCAATGAGACAGATGTGGGGACAAACGATTGAGCGGCAGAGTAGGGCAAAGTAGTTGGGGCAAATGGTTGTGTGGCAGAATAGGGCAAAGAGGTTAAAGGCACAAATGAAGGTGCGGCAGTAGAGAATTGGGGCAAATTATATTGAGGTAGCATGTTGTACTCACTTATCTTTAAATTTTGTTGTTGCATCGGCGCTGTTGATGCTGGCGTAGTGGTTATATTTGGCAAATAGCTGGCTGCTACGGCGTGTGATACATTAGGCGTATCTGGCAAAATACTTTTAGACTTTGTTACACCGGGCTGTTGGGTGTATGTAGACGTTCCGGCGGCTAGGGTTATATTGTTGGAAAGGTCCAATAATTGTTTAATGGAGTTCTTCAGTGCAAGAATCTCATCCTTCAATTAAGCAACGGATGGTTCATTCTGTTCGATAATTGTCTTCTCATCAGCTGGAGAATCTCCCGATGTTTTTCCTTCGTCTGTAGACATGTTTTTTTCCAGCAAACGTTTGCTGCGGCGTAACATTTATTCCGTACGAGAATAGAATAATAAAAAAATGTTGCGGCTGCAACTTAAATTTCAATAATAGAATAATAATAAAACAATTTTTTATTGAACGATAGCATCCGATCGTGATGCAAAATGGCGTGATGCAAAATGGCGTGTTTTATTATCTAACAACAAAAGGAATACATTAAATGTCAGGTTTATAATATAAAATTAAATTAAAATGAGAACTTACTCTATTCTATCTTCTTTCTTTTTTTGAATTTAAAATAAAATGGAAGGCACTGCAACTAGTGCAACCAAGCGATTACCGCTAAAATACTTATACTGAATACCCGTAACAATAAACAAAGAACATAGAATTATCGAATTCAACTCTGATACTAAATACTTTTAAAAAATCAGTTATAAATTTAAACAACGAATAAAGTAAAACTAATTCATAACACCTCTCTTTTGCTTTTGATTTTTGTTTGCCTTTACAGATAATACACTCATATTGACTATGGGATAACAAATATGTAAAAACTACAACAATAACAAATCGAAACCACACTCTACCACTGAACGACCACAGCAAATGACAAAATAAAACTAATTTCGATGATGTCGAAAACTTCTTTTTGACATTCTTTTCATTTCTTTTATAACGGGGCATGTCAATTTCGGCTGGTGTTGTAAACAACAAACAATCTTCCAAACGTCGTCTGGATGATTAAAAGACGACTGCAATGTAAATTGTTATTGTTATCTTCCAATTAACGTCTGGAAGTGAGTAAGACGTAACGCCTTTGACGATGGACGATGAAAGAAACTTCCAATTGCTGGCAGGGCATGGTGAAATTAAATACTAGGTGACAGCATTGCTACAACAATTACAACAAGGCAAGAACAACAGGCATTTTTCTATATGTAAAAACCTTCGTCACTGTCAAAAAGTTTTTTTTTATATAACTTTTTGACATTTTCAATTTCACCATGAATAATCAGCTGGCGCTACGCTGTCACCTTGTATTTAAATTCACCTTGGAAGCCCCTGCTTTAAATCATACCTAATATTGAATAAAATATCAAGATCAGCATACATAAATACAGTTATAATATTTAAGTACAATAAGAATAAATGTAATAAAAAAGAACAAATAATAATAATAAGTAATAATAATATTGAGATAGAAAGTGCGTGTGCGAATGAGAACATAACAAAATTAAACCCCAATAGGAAAATTTAAATTGATACATAGTTAAAAAAAATAATAAAATTTTTTAACTACCGCCTTATAATTTAGACCCATATTACACATAATAGCTAAAAGATCCGAGAACAGGTCATTAAAATCTTTGACAGCAGACGTTTTTGATAATATGTTGATTAAGAACAGCTCTTCTTCTTTTTTGATCGAATACTACGTGCATTCCATGATAATGACTTTATATTTGATACAAAAATTTGCATGTTAAGTTGGTAACAACCTGAAATTGCTTTTCTCTAGTCTTACAATTTTTAAGATTTGAAATTAATTCAAAAGTCAGTTTTTTTAGTTCTTCAGATGAGAACAGATTGTTGTAGGTGTTTGCATTACATATTGTTAGCAGCATTGTAAAATAGTGAGAATGAATGACTCCTTGGAGTTATATTTGACTGATTTCCACTTTTTTTCTTTTATCATAAATATAACGTGTACAAAATTTCATGGTTTTATCTGCAGTATATTTAGAAAAAGTTAATAAAAAATATAAAATTTTTATGGAGGTTTGTCTCACATTTTGGTCCACAACTCTGATTCTACTATATCGATTTTGCTGATTTTCAATACTAAAGTTACCTACAAAATAAGAAATATTTTCTGGAAATTTCGTTTAGTTACGCTGTGTAGTTTGGACGTGAGAGTGTTTTACAAAACCGGACAGACGAACATAGCTCGATCGATTAAGAATTTCATAAGGACCAGGAAAATATATACTTTGCTGGGTCTCAGATGAATATTAAAAAAGTTTCACACGGAAAGACAAACGTAATATATCCTCATTCACCACTGATTTAAGACCAACATAATTTATATTAAATATTTTGAAATTTTGTCTAATTTTCACCATTTTTAATTGATTTAATTACCAATTCTTACCATAATTTACAGAGAATGTCAGATGTTCATAATAATCTTGAGTGTAATTTAACAGAGCATAAAAAAGAGGAACAATTCGGTTTTAGTGACTTTGCTGAAGAAAAACTTCAAATAGGACTTTTAGAGGAGATGCCAGCAAAAAAAATTTGTTAACGGGCACGCCTATTTTCGAGGGGGCGGGCCCGTAAAGTTCAAAATATATAGGCCTAAATCTCAGGAACTACTGGGTGCTTGATAATTTGTAATACATTAAATAAAAGGTATTAAAAACGATATATATCATGATTATAAAATATGGACCGAATATGGGTTAAATCCGAAAAGAATATTTTTTGACCCGAATTTATTTGTTTTTTGGAAATGGTTCTTATATGGCAGCTATGACAAATTATGGGCGGATCTTCTTAAATTTTGGAACAGTTATTTTCATGCATATGAGGATATTTCACGTCGAATTTCAACATAATAACGGTATACATATATAAGATATATATTAGTATTAACGTGGATTTCCAGAATGGACCTTATGTGGGGGATATTGTCAAATATGGACCGATATTCTCAAAATCCAGCTGTTTATTTTAGGCATGCATGTAAATGATCCGTGTGTAATTTTGGATTTTATAAGAGATTTATGATTTTCAGAAGAGGGCTTTATATGGGGCATACGGTTAAAAATAGGCCGAAAATCAAAAAAATTTTGTAGGATGATTTTTGTATATACATATGTAAATGATCTGTGCAAAGTTTTGAGTCGGTACCGATATTTTTACAATATATATAGGGATAAATGTCTTTTTCAGATATGGTCCTTGTATGGGAGCTATGACCAATTCTGGACCGACCAGCATAAAATTTAGTACAATTTATTTGCCTATAAAAATTATTTATGTCAAATTTTAGCCGTTTACCGTTATTTATATCTGTTTTATACGTATTTAGGTGAATTTTGGAAGTGGAATTTATATAGGGTCTATGGTCAAACATGGACCGAACTAAAAAAAATTTTCGTTTTGCGATTTATTTCTGTATAAAACTTATTTTTGCTGAATTTTGTCTTGATATTCCAATTTTATAGGCATTTATTTATCATTAAGCCATATTTCGGACCGATGGACCGATTCTTACTATTTTCCGCACACTTTCTTCTTTTATCATACAACGTATACAAAATTTCATGGTATTATCTGCAATTTATTTCAAAAGATTACAATAAAATTGACAAAACATATCAAATTTTTATGGAGGCTGCCTCACATATTGGTCCATAACTCTGGTTGGCCTAAACCGATTTTGCTGATTTTAAATAGCAAACTGCTCGAAAGCATGTCTGACAGAATTATTGAAGATTTGGATTCCGAAGATATCTGAGAACTTCAGAAAACTGATTTAAACATCCAGACAGACGGACATGGCTTAATCGACTCCGCTATCTATAAGGACCCAGAATATATATACTTTATAGGGTCGGAAAATTATATTGTGGAAATTTCACACGGAATGACAAACATATATATACCCTTCTCATGAAGGTGAAGGGTATAACAATTAGCACTGCATATAATTAAAAAACGGTTAACTGTTTTTACAGTTCTAACCGTATTCGAAACCCGAAAATCGGTTTTCTAAAAAGTCAGTTTTTTGAATACTTTAACTCTTAAAATAAACGTCAACAGGCAAATATTTTTACGTTGGTACGCTAATAATATTATTGACATTATAGTCAACAATGTCATTAGTAAAATTCTTTTTGAATTCCTAAATAAATTAATTCAATAATTAAGCATTCGTAATTAGATTAATTAGAATTAATTAGAATTAATTTTGTATAAGTTTTACTGTAAGCAAATACTAAAATGTGAACAAAAACTTCCGAAAATAGTTTTGTATTTTATTATTTAATAGTAAATTTCTCTTTGTGTAAAAGTTTAGGTTGGCAATACTGTATTAATAGCATTGTAATACTAAATAATGCAACCATGGACATTTTTAAAATCCCGTTATATTTTTGTAGTAGTGTTCTGCTTCGTCTAATTTTCATAAAAAATTGGAAATATGCATCGAATACCCCTTTTAATTCCTACTCCATCCATACTGTGGGTAAGGAATCTACCGGAATGTGTTTTATTTGAAAGGACTCTCAATAAACCCAACGTAGAGTAAGTCAATTCTATTGTACCAAACCACTGATTAATTTTAATTAAATAATTTTTTAGAGAAACAAATGCGTTCCTTGCTATATTGGATTCAGAAGCTGAATTTTACAAAAGCAATTGTTACAAAATGGGAGAAGAAATGTTTTCGACAGCTCAACAATATCTGAAGGATAACAATTCCAACTCGTTTGAGGAGGTTAGTTTACAACATATTTACGAAACAAAATATGAAATTTAGTATTTTGTATTATATATTATAGGCCCTTTTTTATATAAACTACATTATAATTCGAACACCAAAGGACTCTCCTGTTTTGGCAAGTGCTCTTAAGATTCGAGGAAATATTAATTATCATGATTGTTCTTTTGAGGTATGTTTTTGTGTTTATTACATGCATACATATGTATGCATGGTTGTTGCCAGAAGACTTGCAAATCTACGTTAATTAAACAAATTCCTTCATATCCCTACGCAAAAAAAAATTTACCTACATTTTCCTACAGCATAAATAATGAAATAGTCCATTATTATGGAATAGTCAGTAAATATTAATTTAATTTGTTTTAATAATTAAATTTAAGTTGAAAATATATAAGCCTATATTTCGGGTACTACTGGATGTATGCTAATTTATAGTAGGACATCAAATTAAAGGCATTAAAACATAGGTCGGCATCCTATAGCACAATAGTGCAGAGAGCACTTCACACATACACTTAATCTCTTTCATTCAGTCGTCATTGAGACAGCAATGTGTGCACATGCGGCGGATGCTTTTATATTTTTTTTCAGAAATACTTCCGAACAAACATTTAAAATTAATAATGAACTACGAACAATTTTTTATAATTGATAATGCATTTGGTAACATGCATGTAATCAGCTTTTGAAGTATTAGAAGTTCCGTTTGTATATCAATCTCGTTGTTAACTTCTTATATGTTACGGAAAATATATTCTGAGTGTATGTTTCCTATCTAAGTTTTTTTGATTAATTTATATAATTATGTTTATGTTTGCTGGGTAGTTCGCTCACACACACAATCTCAGTTTACGCTTTGCCTACCTCTGCATTAAAAGTAGCTTTCCAACGATGTGTAGCATATATGTATATATTTAAGTTTTTTATCGATCTTTTCCTTATTTTATTATTGATTTGTTTAGAAAATTCTAAATCGGGCTTATTAAGGTCATGTATTCTATGCAAATAAAAGATTATTTCATAATTTATTTTTTCGACGTTTCGTTGGAGATTCCCAACATCATCAGGGATATTTTATTAGATATATAATCTTTCGTCAATAGTTCTGCATTTAGAATATTTAACATACATTCTGTTTTACATAAACACAACATAAATTTAATTAAACTAAACAATTGCAAAAATATAAATAAAAATAAAAATGTCAGTATAATTAAATTTTATTAAACTAAGAGCTAGTTTCTGGAATAAAGATAATCTACATTTTTCGCTTAAACCTAGATTAAACTAAAAATTGTGTCTCTCAGTTATTATTTATTTGATATATAATCTAGGTTTAACTGAGCATCATTGGTGAGTTAAACCTAGATATAAAATGTCAAAATACAAACAGCTGAAAAATAAAATAAACAATTCAACAATTGAAAAGAAATTTCCGACATTTTAACAAAAATTAAAAAAAATGGATTACTCTAGTGATGATGAGGATTTAAGTGATTCAAACACATAATAATATAAATATGTCAATTTTTAGAAAGATACGAACAATAAGGGCACGTCCAAATCATTTCTGCATTTATACCGACGCCGAATTCTTTCAAAGATTTCGCTTAACAAAACAATCCGCATATAATGTTTTAGAACTAATTGGACCACACATTAAATCCATTTTTTTAATTTTTTTCAAAGTTAAAGTTTTCAAATACTATTATTGACGCGGTTGCTTTTTTGCGAAAATTTAAGATGGTGTCATATTTATATAAAAAATTAGGAGGAATGCCATATGTATTTTGACTGAACAGTACGGCAATGCTAACAAAATTGACAGGAGGTAATCCACTACTGAGAAACACAATCAGGGGCCAAATTACCGCATTCGTGATCGAATGAGCTATCGTATCGAATAATGATTTCGATATCGTAATTATTATAAAATGTACTAAATTTCTAGCTCGATATCGTATGCATAATCTCAAATAAGAAAATTGCGATCAATTTTACTCGATATCGTATGCGGTAATTTGGCCCCAGTAGTTAAATCCCGGCAAAATACAATTGAGTTTTGATATAACAGTGTGTTAAGCTGAGTTTAACTGACAAGTAAAAAACTAGCTCTAAGTATCACAGAAGCAGAATTAAACTAAAAACTAGTTTATGGACGTTTTTAGTTTTCATAGAAATATGTAAATTTCCACTAACTAAAGCTTCACTGCATAGCCGGCCTTTGGCCGGGCGCAAGGATTTTCTCCTCTATGATATAACAAACACCGACTTCGATACTACAACTTTTCTGTATCTAAAAAATGCTTAAATTAACCTAAAGAGGAAAATAATATGCGAATACATAAAGAAAAATACATATTTGCAATCGTGAGGAAATTACCTTTAATTTGAGTACCCACACATATCACTAAGTGGGCGGGGCAGTTTTTTGGATCTAGGGGGCTCCACGGACCTCAGCCCCCTTAAATTTTCTTTTTGTTTTTTTTTTATTCTGAATTGGGTGGCATTTTTTTTTTCGTTGTCCTTTAAGCTGAACTTCAGCCAAATCACATATTTCTATGAAAACTAAAAACGTCCATAACTCGACAACTAAGAATTTGCGCCAATATTTTTATTTTATTTTTTCTCTAATTTTTCAATTTTCTATTACCCTACATACTTTTTTTATTTGGAGCTGCGTCGGTAAACTAGGTTTAAGCCTAAGTTTTATTTTAGTTTATTAGAAATATCATAGGGCACTGCTACACGTTCAATAAATATACGGCCCAATCATGAATAAAAATTCCGCGGGAGTTTTTCCCCTTTTTATTTTTTTAACATTGAATTTGAATAGGAAAAATGAGAAAAGGGAAACAACTCTCGCGGAATTTTTATTCATGATTGGGCCGTATATTTATTGAACGTGTAGCAGTGCCCTATGACACCAAAGTATTTTTTCTTGTCGGTTTTAAAACCAATTCTGACAATATTGTTTTCTGTGACACCCCTGATTGAAAAAACATTTTTTCAAAATTTTGTATACAGGATAGGATTTTTTCTTTATGGTATACAGAATACCGGCATCGCATAGTACAGATTTTCTGTATTGCCGGACTACGGTTGGGAATACACAACACCGGCTTCGCATAGTACAGATTTCCTGCATTGATGGCCTACGGCCGTGCGGAAGGATTTTCTCCTGTAAGGTATACAGAACAATGGTTTCGCATAGCACAGATAATTATTTATAATGTTATAATCAATCTTTAATATCTTCGGATCAATATTAGCTACATGGTCATATTATACCTTTAAAATTTTGTAGTTTATATACCTACTCATATAGACCTTTATCCAAATTTTTTAAAAAATATCGGATCAAAAAATAATTTTCCGAAATTGACATGCAGTCATTTGAAGAATAATAGGGCCGTTGTATTCGCCGTCGTTGGTGCTTTCGTATTCATATAAAATGAAAGAATTCAAATGCATATTTATATTTATATAAAAATATAAATATAAATAAAATAAAAAATGAAACAAAAATAATGTAAATAAACATGAACTATAATTTGAAATTTTTATAAATGACAATATTATCGAAAAAGTGGACAAAATAAAATGCTTAGGTTGCATAATAGATAAAAATATGAATCTAAACATCATTTAGAGCATTTCTTTGCGAATATACTCTTTGTGGTGTGTGGTATAGGATATAAAAACATCAAATAAGCCTGTTTGTTTTTACTTTTTAAATTACATACCATTTGGTGAATCCTATGCATGAAATATATTAAAAATTAAATAATCCATTTTTAATTTAATGGAAATAGATATTCCAAAAAAAACATAAATGTTTCTGGTTTATCCCAAAGTTATAAAATTCCAATTATAATTTTATGGCGATTCTATTCTAGACAACTTTTAACATCAATTTTCAAATCACACTATTTGAAACCTTTTTTGATGCTAATTTAAAGTAAAATATCTATATTTCTTAATTTTGTTATTGTTTCCCTGAAGATGCTACACATTGTGTAGCGAAATATTGGAAAAAATAGAAAATTAAAAAAATAAAAATAAAAAACTGACCTTAATCTCGAAAAATAAGATTGTCTAATTAATGAAAAGGTCGAACAATCAGTTAAATAATCTAAAATATCTATATTTTATAATAATATAATTTTTTTAGATGTAAGCTCAAATATAAATTTGTTGTGCACTTCGAAGCATTAAGATTCATAGATTTGGCGCGAACAGAAAATTCATACGTGGTAACTAATACTTATTCAAAACAGCTGTTATTGCCAGATTGTGATCATATTTTTATTTTGTATATTGAACTGCAAACATTTATCAATCAGCGATATAAAAAAAGTAAGTAATTGTTTTTAGTTCATCAGAAAATGTATTGATTTTAAAAATCCAATGTTAACATGTTGTATCCGTCATGCAAAACGTATAAAAGTCTACTTTTTTCATAGAAAAGAAAAGCCAATGTTTTTAAACTTTGTGAAAGTAAGAAAAAGTCAGAGACAAATAGAAATCTATTAAAGTGAAGTGTAGATTCTGGTTAGTGTTGAAATTAACGTTAATTCAAAATTGTTGCACCCGTCATCATAATATTTAAATGACGGGTGCAACAGTTTTTGTTGATTTTTAATTAATGACAAATGAGTTTTTTACTGTGTATTTTTATTTGTTGATTAATAAATAACTATATTTTGAATAATTATGTGAAAATGAAGAAAAAAATGGATTTTTGTTTAGTTATTTAGACGCGTTGCAACCGTCATAATTGCATGTTGCACCCGTCATGGCTTAAAGATCAAATTTCTTATTATTGGATTATATTTCTCTACCATGTTTGATTTAATAATCATCGTCTGATATCTCATCTTTCACAATAAAAAAGAATAATACAATTAAAGTTTAAAAATTAACAGAGTTTTGTGTTTTTGTGGTTGCACCCGTCATGCACTTTAAAGCTCTCTCGTGGCTATTTGGTCGTTTCATATAAATTCTTGTAAATAGATAACAATAGTATATAGAAAAATATTACCCCTTCTAGAAATAACTTAATTGAAAATGTGTTTCTTTCTATTAGTAAAAGACGTTTAAAGCGTCTAAATGTTGCACTCGTCAGAATAGAATCACCCTTTAGTCTTATGTGCATTATTCATTATGTAAAAGTACACATAAACTTTCTCTTAGGCGCAACACATAGACACAATTTGTGCACTAATTAAAATATTTATTTTCCTTATTTTCAGAAAGCATCTAAAGATTATGAAATGTACTTAGAAGTCTATAAAGAGATAAAAACACAGCATGAAGAAGTTTGCGAAGTGTATGGTCACCTGGTCGTGTGTATGTACATGATGAGACAACTTTTAAAAGCTAAAAAGTATATCAGATTCTATAAGAAATATAAAGGTATTCGAATACATTTATATGCATACGTATATATTTTCTTGTACATACATACATATTGGATTTTACTATTTTACTAAATTAATTTTTTTGTTCAACAGCTAAATTATTGCCAGATATTTTACAAAAAGCTACTTTTGGTAAGTTCAACGCAAACATGCAATACGTATGAGGAATTCAAAAATTTGTGACGGTCGAGTCCTTAAAACATTAACATTTACAAAATATTTGAAAAATTTCCTTAAAATTTTCAAAATAGACACTCTTGTATAATTGTTCCCTGTATTGCAATAATTGGTTTTTGCCTTCTTTCGAGTGGGCATGGCTATAAATTTTAAAATATATTTGGCTACATATCTATTTCTATCGGATTGTAAGTCTTGTACCTCTCTATGTAAATATCTATATCCACGACATTAAGCTTTAATTTAATGCAACTTTTTTTGAAAAACCAATGCCGCAAAAATACGATTCTCCTAAAAAATATTTTTGCTGCAAATACCGATAACGAATTCATATGTATTTGGTGTATGAAGAAAATATTTTTTATATGACATATCGCAAAGTTAGAAACGTTTTTTTAGTAATTCAATAACTCGTGAGCTATTGGATATATCGTAATGAATATTCATATTTGTATAGCATATTTGATTCGTCTCCTACTCATTTTTTTTCTAAAAAAATTTTAAAATATGCCAGATATAATGTTATTAATAGCGCTATTTTTAACTTGTAGACACGGAGAGTTCAGAGAAGTTCAAAAAATATTTTTACATATATTTTTATTTTTTTCAATAACTTTTATAACTAAATTATACTCTGCAGAGACAATTATGCAGAATAAAAACAAGTAAAGGTGGCTATACACTACGTGTTTTTGCTTATGTATTTTTAAGTTTACAACCCACATGTTTTTCTTTATGTCTGTCAGAATTGGTTATTTTACATAAGGGTTTTAATTTTTGGTCACCAACTTGTATGTACAATTACACGTGACATCGCCATGATTATTTACATATCAATTTCATGTCGTTTCTTTGAAAAATGCGTTAAAGCCGCTGCAAAAATTTTTGGTGGCGTCACTAAAATGCCGGTGTCAAAAATATTGATTTACGGTTTTTCGTATACAATATGTGGAGCTTGTATCAAAAATTTTTAAATAATTTATATCATTGTTATTAAATTAACAAAATGAGATAAAAAAATATTTTATTTATCACTTATGCAAATTCTTCATACGACCGGCTAATGATGGCGCAGATATTTAACCGTCGACAAATCTTTTCGCATGGCATATACATTTGAAAACATGTGTTTGAACATAAGAAAATAGAGCGTGTTCTAATCGAAAAAATTACATATGTATTTCCACATGTATTTTACACAAGCAAAGTTTATGAGGTCACCAACTATATGTTTTTATTCCATATGTAAAATTTGACATATACAATGTAAAAAACACGTAGTGTATAGCCACCTTAAGAATGTATAGTCGGTCAAGCCCGACCATATAATACCCTATTCCCAGTATATGTATAAAACAGTTTTTTAGAAATGTGCGCTATATGGGAGATATGACCTATTATGGACCGATCATCCAAAAATTTAGTGTCATGATTTCTGTGAATATAAATATTGTGTATGTTAAACTTTATCTCGATATAAATACTTTAAAAAGATTTATGGAGGTTAAAGTTGATTACGGGGAGGGTCTTATATGGGAGTTTTGACTAATTACGGACCGACCATTATAAAATTAGGTGTCCTCATTTCTGTATATTATTTGTGTTGAATTTTATTTGATTACCAATATTCTTAAGAAATTTATGATCGTTAAAGTAATTTTCGGAAGTGGACCTTATATGGGAACTACGACTAATTATAGACCGATCATAATAAAATTATACGGTATTGTTTGTATACATATGAGATATATTTGCATTAAATATTATTTGGATACTAACATTTTTGAGTGAGTTATGATCTTTAAAGTGATTTTCAGAAGTGGACCTTATATGGGAGCTACGACTAATTATAGACCGATCATAATAAAATTGTACCGTATTGTTTGTATACATATGGGATATATTTGTGTTAAATATTATTTGTATACTAACATTTTTGAGTGAGTTATGCTCTTTAAAGTGATTTTCGGAAGTGGGCCTTATATGGGAGCTACGACTAATTATGGACCGATCTGCACAAAATTTGTAGAGGTGATTTGGCTTCATTTAGCACTCATTTGTGATTAAACTAGTTTGGTTTCTTGCATAATTCAAACATTTATGATCGGTAAACCCCAATTTCGGGAGGACTTTTGTATTGGGACCAGGTGAAATAATGGACCGATTTGCACCAGTTTCAATTCCATCCGTCCTTGGGCCGAAAAAATATCACTTACCAAATTTCATCAAAATATCTCTAAAATTGCGACCTGTACTCTGCGCACAAGCTTTACATGGACAGCCAGCCAGCCAGACGGACGGACGGACATCGCTAAATCGACTCAGAAAGTGATTCTGAAAGAAAGTGATTCTGAGTCGATCGGTATACTTTAAGGTGGGTGTTGGACCAATATTTCTGGGCGTTACAAACATATGCCCAAATCCAATATATTCTCCCCACTATGGTGGTGTAGGGTATAACTAGATCAATTACTGCTAATTTATTTATTTTTTTTTAATACCATTTATTTATTTATTGAATCTTCAAATGCTGAAATGAAAATAAGTTTTCGAATCTTAATACTAAAAGAAAATAATCACTCTTATTGTGTTTGGCGTTTTTTCGGCGAAAACTAGGCGTTTTTTTTAATGGTACCGTAATTGTCGAAAAACGCCAATGAGTACAACAATTTTCTAATCTTTTACAAAAACCGCCATTAAAACGTTATTGTGTTTGGCGTATTCATCTGTCAAAAGTGCAAAAAATTGTCGTTAAAATATTTGTTCTCGACTTTAATTACGATTTGTGAATTTGCGCCAAAGCTACTAAAATTTATTAAAAAATAATTGAAATGGAAGGAAATAAAATGTAAGTATGCAAAAATATATTGAACTAGGCATGTTCCAGTGAAATAAAAGTAAATTAAGTTTAACTTTTTTACTTTTGTTTTCCTGCAGTAGCTTTCTGTATTTTCTGTAAGTGAATATTTATTTCACATTAAACTTGAAACTTTAGCAACAATCTGCTAATTTTACAGAAAATCAAAAATACATAAGAAGTAAACTTCAATAAAAACTTGATTTTGTTCTAATGTTATGTATGTCTGTCTTTTAGCGTAAAAATTACAACTGCAGCACAATTTGCCAAATTAGTTGAAAAAATGAAGCAAAAGTCTTATTTGGCAAAAGGCTTTAATAAAAGTTTAAAGCCCATAAATATTAAAGAAGAGTGGAACGCGATTTCTGAAGATTTAAATTGTCTTGGTCCACCATCCCGTTCCGGAGAAGGTTGGTTGAAGGTGTGGAGCGATTTTAAATTTAAATTAAAAAAAAAAACTCGTTCACAATAAAGCAGAAAGTCGTGCCACAGGTGGCGGACCTTTCAAAAAATTTAATTTTTCTGCTGTGGAAGAAGCAGCAATTAATTTATTAGGCATGCGTATGGTTGTCCAACATAAAGACGCATTTGGATTTATTTATTTTTTTATTTATTTAATATTTTTTAATTTTTAAAATATTCTTTAATATTTTTTTATATATTCTTATTCACCAAAAAACTATATTTGAATTTTATTTTTGTTATTTATAAACATTTGATTGACAGTTCTTTAACAGGCTGTTTCATAATCATGTAGTTTAGCGTAATCTATTACATTATTATTCATTTACAAAATTTTGCTTGTCGAAAATTTTACACGGTAGCATGAGATTTAAAATTCGACAGCAACTACGACAGCTGTCGTTTTTCAACTACGCCAAACACAATAAGGGTGAATGAGTCCAGCCAGTGCTGGACAAAATATTATGATACTACAAAAAAAATTTACATCCACTGATCCAGTCATCTGTTTTGCGCTTGAGTTAAAGCAAGGGTATCCCTCCTTCTCAACCGATTGTGGCCACTAAAGTTAAGGATGTCTCGTGCAAGTGGGTTTGGATGGTGTTCAAGTTTGCTAACGTACTTTGACGCATATTTTGTAAATACGACTTTTACTAATGGCACGTGCTGCAGTAATTATACGTAGAATTTTATTTTGACCCCTTTGAATTTTTTCAATGTTGGATGCTGAGGCAGTACCCCTTAATTGAATTCCATAACACCAGATTGGCTTTAGTAATGCAATACTGCTAATTTATGGTAACCCCTTATGCACTACTATATAAGTAGTATACAAATGTTTTAAGTCAGTCATGGGCAAACTTGAAATTCCCAATCACGCGAGCTAAGCCACAACATTATGCTTGAGCTACGTTGATACATCTATAGTGTCAACTTATCTGTTTTTTTATTCACTAAATAAGCACTCGTTTGATGATTTATTGTGATATCAGAGATCCAACTAAAAATTAGTTGCTGGTTAGGACACGTGAAAGCAAGGTATCGCTACGCAATTTTTTAAATGTTTATGATTTTCTTCTCTAATGCACAAAATCCTCTGCTGCTTAACTAACACAAATATAAATGGGATAGTATGTGCCTCCACTAATATAAATACAGATTAATGTACATGTATTAGTTGTTTTTACGTACCCTGCAGTCGGCGTAACTAGCGAAAGTCTAGCTATTTCCTTAACTACCAATCATTAGCATTAACTACCAGCCTAACTACTAGCAATGCACACGACTGACGATTTTAACATGGGGATGACATTGACGGTAGTCAATTGTCACCATCTGCATAACCCTTCACTAATCATTTCACTGACACTGCTTCTGTAGCGAAATAACTAACAGCAAAACCCAGCTATTCCTCTAGTCAAAATGTATCAGTTATATCACTAATGATATTTCCTTAATGAAAATACTGCAGAAAATTAAAACTTTTTGATTTTTATTTATTTAACAAAAAAAAGTAAAAAATTTAAGTAATTAATTTTTAAACTATAATTAAAACTTAAAATAAATTCCAGGCAATTCACATCAATTAAAAATGTAATAAAAAAAAATAAGGAAAAGTATTAATTGTTTGTTTTTAAATGTTTGCTTTTTGAGACAGACTTTGCTTTTATCTCCCTTTTTTTTGCTCTTTTTAATTGGTCTTCAGCCGGGCCAGGGAATTTTGCGTTTATTGGTACGGATTCTAAAAAAGGGATAAATAAATAATCTTGAAATGAAATATATTATAATATTTTAAATATATATGATATTACCTATGAGTGCGGAGTAAACTATGCGCCATGCCAAAATGAAGGTATTTACCTCCGGCAATGCTTTCTATTTCGGGTTTTATGGGAAACTTAAACTCATAAAAAGATTCTACATAGGTTAGGTTAGGTTAGCAGGCGGCCATGTAAAACGGCCCACTTAGGTCCATATTATTGGTCCCATTGTGATACCTGTTTGGATAGAAGATTATAGAGAGAAGAGAAAGAGTGAACAGGATAGTAGTAGGATGAGTGTAGTGTAAGAGGGTGAAAAGTATGAAAGATTTGAAAGGATGAACGTGCAGACCAAAACCTAAAAGAGCGCAGAATACCTAGATGGATAGATAAGGCTACTGCAGCCAATTACTGCTTCTGATAAAAGCGTCAATATCCTCCAACTTCAAAGCTGAAAATTCAGATAAGTCGTCGAAGAATGGTTGCCCCAGAAGAATGGTGCGAGATCCACTCATTGCTGGGCATTGACAAAGAAGATGAGAGACCGTTTCTTCCTCCTCTTCATTATTGCAACTCCTACAAAAATCGTTATAGGGTAGACCCAGTCGTCTTGCATGATTGCCAAATTTGCAGTGTCCTGTGATCACTGACACCAAATTGCTAAGTTGTGGTCGCTGTAATTTCAATAAATACAGCGTGCGTTTCCTGTTTAGTATAGGCCAAATCAGTAGAGGTGGAGAAACATCGATGTTTGCTACCATCGATGTTTTCGATGTTTTTAAGCGAAACATCGATGTAACATCGATGTTTCTGAAGAAAATATACATATCATTGTAAAGTATGCAAAATCAACGTGCAAATGAAATACATCAAACTGGTAAAAATAATAGTAATTAAAATAAATAAAATATTAAATATAAAATTTTATTTATTGAATAAAATAAAAAAAATATAACATTGTAATTCATAGCTTAAAATAATAAAACGTTTCACAAACGTATTTAAAAATGAGAGATCGTGTATAAAAAATAGAGATCGAAAATTTCTTTACAAATTTTCAAAAATTGACTGGTTTTATTAACATAAGTTTATCGACCACGAGCAGCTTGAGGCGCGTTCGCCGATCGGAAATAATATGCCCAGCCTTGCTGAACATTCGTTTCGACTCGCAGGAAGTTGCCGAAACACATAAATATTTTTTTGCTAGCTCTTTGATAGGCACTATACCTTCTACATTCGTCTAAAAAAAGAGGTTTATTAATTTAGAATATTAAGTATAAATACATTTATTAAATTAACCTTCCAAAACAAAAGAGGATCGCATTCTTCTGGTTCATTTATATTTTCCAGGTGCTGTCTCAAAAGTACAATGGCATCCGCTCGCGATTATTTTATTTTTGACTTAATTTTGTTTTGCAAAAAAGAAAAATGGGGTTTTTGAGAAGATTCGGGTGGTAGTGGCTGCTCCCGTGGAGTTCTTGACAAAACGGTGTACATCTCCTGCTCCAAAGCCTTAACTGCCTGATCTGCATTTGAAACCGACTTAAAACCATCCTTTTTAAATCGAGGATCTATTAGGGTTGCTATGCGGGGAACAGTCCTTGATTCGTAGTGTGCAAATCTATCACTTAAACGGCTACTTAGCATTTCGAAGGCACAGACAACTTCTGCAGTTTTAAGATTAGGTCTTAAGTTTTGCAATTTTTGATGCAGCTCGCATCTTAGAGGAATGGCCAGAGAAATTGTTGCATTTTTGCTGCCAGAAATAGCCAGAGTTGCATCTTGAAATGGAGCGAGAAGTTCCGTAAGCTCCTTCAAAGTATTTATTTCCTCTGCCGAAAATGGAACCGCAGCCTTAGATGTACATAATAAAACAGATGATAGTGCTTCCTTCGTTTCTAAAAGTCGTTTTATCATTTGCAACGCACTGTTCCATCGTGTTGGCACCACTTTGCATCACACACGTTTGCTTTAAATTTTACTTACTTTTAAAATGTTTCTCCATTTTTGATAGATAACCCCACGGTAGCCACCACCAACACCTTATGTTATAAACCACGAAACAAATTTCCTACATAAAATACATATTAAAAAAGTTATAAAGTAGAAATTAATAAAATTTCAGTTAATCCTTACCTTTTGCGTGTTTTCTTTCAACTTGTCGATTTTTATAGAGGTGACAAAGAAAACATCGATAGTCTTCGTCAAACATCGATGTTTACCAAAAATGCAAAAACATCGATACATCGAAAGTACCATCGATGTTTTCTCCACCTCTACAAATCAGTCGTGTGACTGTACTGGTTTGTTCATTTTCCCACCTGGTTTGAGCTAGCTCACAATGGAAATTGCTGACTATTTGCTTGCATTTCGATAGCGGAATGCCGCAAAGATGGTCAATGTTGTCGTCAGGTAACATGGCACCTTTCTTTGCCAAGTCATCTGCGATACAATTACCTGTTATGTCTCCATGTCCGTGCACCCATTTAGAGAGACTTTATTGCAGCTTGACTGTCAGTGTATATACATATATCTCTTCCCGATATACTGTAATAATTGATTCAATTAGACGCTCGTTTTATTGCTGATATTTCAGACTGAAGGATGCTACATCCGTTTGGAATTCTGAAAGACATCCTGATTCCGAATTCCTGAATGTAGACCCCACCGCCGACTCTCTCCCCTTTTTTGAAGCCGCAGCTTCGTAAGAAGGAGGGTCTAGGAGTGCGATAGTCGATTAGTTCAGGAAGACATTGTATATTTTCCATGATACTAGCATGTCCATAATGACTATGCTTCCAGACGCCCGTTACACTTAGTCTAACGGCAGTATTCATAGCCATATTCTTGGCCATTAGATCAACTGGAATCCAGTTTAGTATCGCAAAAAGCGACTTAGTAGAAGTAGTGCTTAATGCTCCAGTTATCAGGATCGCAGTCCTTCTTAGTATCTTATTCAAGATGACACAATTTGAAGTCTTGTCAAGTGCCTTCCACCAGACCGAGACTCCGTAAAATAAAATTGGTTTAATAACTGTCTCAAAGAGCCAGTTCATGCATCTAGGGTTAATACCCCAGTTCTTGCCTATAGTCTTCTTGCAGATATACAAGGTTGACATAGCCTTAGATGCTCTTGCTAGTGTGTTGGGTTTCCATGATAGCTTATTATCAAGAACAACACCTAAGAATTTTGCCTTTTCCGAGATTGCCAGTTCTGTACCATTCAATCTAGGAAGCGTAAAGGTTGGAATCTCGTACTTTCTAGTGAATATTACGAGTTCCGTCTTGCTAGGATTGACACTTAACCCACTTTCATAGCTCCACCTACTAAGTGTTTTAAGTGCATCCTCGATTCTCTGCGATATTGTGCCCAAGTGGAAACCCGAGACAGCCACTGCCACATCATCCGCGTAAGCTACAGTTTTATGTCCCGTATTATCCATTTTCTTGAGCATATCGTTCATGGCCAAGTTCCACAATAGTGGAGATAGGACGCCTCCTTGGGGAGTGCCCCTAGTGGCCAATCTTGTGATGCATGTCGTGCCAAATTTGGAACGTATGGTTCTTTTACTCAATAGATTCGTTACGAACCTAGTGATTGATTCGTCGAGACCTAAGTCCCGCAGGGCTGATATTATGACTTCAGGTTTTACGTTATTGAAAGCTCCTTCTATGTCCAGAAAGGCTATCATCGTAAAGTTGTCAAATTCTAACGATTTCTCAATATAGCTAACTATCGAGTGAAGCGCCGTCTCCACAGATTTGCCTTTCATGTAGGCATGTTGAGATGGCGATATAAGTCTTTGATCAATAGAATTCCTGATGTGGATATCTATGATTCTTTCCAAGGTTTTCAAAAGGAATGATGATAGACTAATTGGCCTAAAGTCCTTTGCCTTGGTGTGAGAGATTTTTCCTCCCTTTGGAATGAATGTTATATTGTATTCAGTCCAACGCATGGGTAGGTATGGCCATGACAAACAGGCTTTATAAATGTTAATAAGCCAGGGAATGACTGAATCTAAGTTATATTGCAGATCAGCCGGTATGATACCATCCGGACCCGGAGATTTAAATGGACTGAAGCTTCCTATCGCCCATTTTAACCTCTCCTCGTTAATGTCAATTGAGGTTGTTGTCCGAAGGTATTGTTGTGGTGTAATATTCGCAGAGTGCGAAAGTGAGTGTCCATGAGCACTTCAAGTGTCTCTAGACCATCACTAGTCCAACTGCCATCTGGTTTTTGGATATAACCGTGGGTCGTTCGTGTTTTTGATAGAATCTTTCGTAAGCGATTGGTCTCAGAAGAGCTTTCCACGCCACTACAAAAACTTCTCCAAGACGAGCGCTTTGCACTCCTAATCTGGTTTTTGAATTTGTTCAACGATGACTTATATAAAGACCAGTTACCTGTTCTTTTAGCTTCGTTGAAAAGTTTGCGACAAATCTGTCTAGATTTCGCTATCAATGTTGACCACCATGGTGGTCTTTCCTTTCCTCTATATACTGAGGGTAAGCCTGTTCGAGCCGTTGCTTCGTTTATGGAGCCTGTGAGCATGTCCACAGCTTCCTCAATATCAATTATGTTCCCTATTGTAGGGGGTTGTGGCAGAATTTCCTTTATGATCTTATTGTGTTCAGACCAATTGGTTTTCCTCCTGTTTAGATAAGGTATTTTCTTTCCTGGTTTCGTATTTATCGTAAATGTCAGATATCTATGATCTGAGAAAGAGCAGTCATCAGAGACTTTCCAGTCCCCTATCAACTGTTCATGACTCGCACTAGCGAGCGTTATATCAAGAACCTCCTGTCTATTTTCAACTACAAAGGTAGGTTCTGAACCTCTGTTGACTATCATTAGATCCGAATCTAAAATAAAGTCTAAAATGCACTCACCTCTTTCATTTATATCTGTACTTCCCCAGATAGTGTGGTGAGCATTGACATCCGCTCCTATTATAACGGGAGTCATCTTTGCGTTGGCAGTTCGCACCGCAGTTCTCATCAGGTTTCCTGGTGGTGGCTCCACTTGATCATGTGCCATGTAGCATGAGATCATCCACATCTTTGATGTCTTTGATTCCCACGCAGCTGTTACTATGTCTCCATCGCTATACTTAGATAGAATGAAGATATTAATATGGTCTTTGGCCAGAATGCATGATCTTATTTTACCTGCGTCTTTTTTGTACAATAATTTGTACCCTTTTGCGTTGAGTCCACGTATATCGCCATTGTTGATCCATGGCTCCTGGACTAACGCTATATCCTCCCCATGATCTGCCATGTGGAGGAGCAGTGCAGCAGATGCTGCCTTAGAGTGGTGAAGGTTCACCTGTATCACCTTCATCATTGTCCGGATCATAGATAACGGTAACGTCTACGTCTTCTGAATCGGAGTCCAGAAGTGCGTCCTCGTTCTCCACTTCATCCAGATAATGAAATAGGTCACCCACCATACCGGAGTTTGATTGGGTGTCCATTTCATTTTCTGAATTAGTGGGGTCATCTTGGATCTGTTTGCAGTCCATTTCCTGCGGAGCTTCCAGATTTGCGCCGGAAGTTTCGGAGTCGATCTTGTCGTCACCACGATAAATGCGCAACTTTATACTACAGAATCCGTAGTAAAGGTTGTTTTGCCTTTTACGTAGTGGCTCCAAGGATTCCTTATTCAGGAGTACGACCGCCTTCCTAGTCGTTCCTTCAGGAGCGGAGACCTTTATTACTTTCCAGTTATGGGAAGGTAGATCTGGGTTTCCGCTCTGAATGAGCGCCAGTATCTCCTCAGGGTTATGTGGTTCTACCGGAATAATTGCAACTGATCTCGGTCGGCGAGGAATCTCACTGACCGGTATCACCTCCAATTTCGCGCCAGGCCACACTTCCCCTAGGGACGCAATTGCTAATTTTAGCAAGTTTGCTGAGCGTTCTGTTGAGCACGCAACCAATTTGACGTGGCCTTGGTACCAGCCAGCATCTACGTTTTGAGGAGATGGTCCTGGATTGTCCTTAAGGATTTTCCAGTACACCTCCAACATTTTACGATAAACTATCATCCAGTTATCCTGAGAGATAGCTCCGTCGCTGTTACTTTTGTCAACAATCGCCCTCATTAGATGGTTCTTGGCAGCCTCACTATAGGGCATGTTGACTGTGTGGGTCTGCTTCGGACGTTTAGTCCTTGGCTGCTGACCCTGTTGTGAAATTGGCTCCTCCTCTGACCTTTGCCTTTTGGGCGCTGACTCTGTTAGCTTGGTCCGCTGATCCTGTGCTGGTTGAGGGATTGGAGCAGTCTGATTGGGCCAAAAGGTTCCTGGCCCATTTTAAGTGCGATTTTTCGTCGTTGGTAAGAGTGCTGACCGATTTCGTTCCGAGTCGGTCAACGATTCTTAAGGCGGCACGCCTTTGTACAAAAGCCCTCCTGGATGGATCTTTGCGATTAGGGGGATTTTTATTTGCCGTATGGGCGGGGAGTGGAGCAGTTGATGGACCCGACGTCAAGGTCGACGATCCTTCTTGTTCCAAAATCGCAGGAACAACTGCAGGGTCCGCAGCGTTCACTACAGGGGGTTGGGCTGACTTATCAGCGAGGGCTTGTGCAGCTTTAGAAGTACTTGGTTTGATGTCCAGAGTGACTTCGCTGCAGGGATGCAAACCATCAGAAGATTTGATGGTTTGTGTGAGTTTTTTACGATCGGCCAGCTTGGATATCCCTGGCTGACCTTTCGTTATTGTTGTTTTTTGTTTTGTTTTTGTTTTTGAGTTATTTATGTTCATTTTTGGTCCCACGAGTAGGCCAGTAAGGGGATAGACCATCCATGTAGTGACGGCGTACATGGACTAGGCAAAATACTAATTTACAACCGACCCGTGCCTTGGCGTCGGATTGGAGCTGTTAGCGACTAGTCTTCTTTTACCACTAACTAGCCATTCAGGTTCTTGGCACTGCTACCAACCACGCTAACCTTACAAGTGGAGTCAGTTGTGGTCCGCGGGTTGCACATTAGATTAGATTTAGGAAAGGATAGTGTTACAACTAGTGACCAGTGTGTCACTAGCCTTAACGTTGTTCCTATATCACCAGTTTGTTCCCCCCTTGCTACCATTCGTTTCAAATGTAACACAAAGGCGTAACAAACCGGCTCTCCCCCTAATCACAACCTAGCAATGCAAAGAATGTCTAAGACCATTTGTTAGAAAATGTATCTTAGACATATTTACATCGCTTAAGCTTTCAGCGCCACTAGTGACCATTTGTGTAAAAATGTATCACAGTCGCGATGAAAGCTTCCCCTATCCGCCACCTGGGGACGCCTCCGATGGGAGACTGACTAAACTCCACACGGAAAGATTCTACATACATATGTTCATCCCTGAGAATTTTTATAAGGTCCTTCACACAGTTTCTAGACGGTCTATGTTTTAAATTCCATTCCATTAATTTTTGTGAAAGGCTACGTTCGTTTAAATTGTTTTCACTTTCATTTACATATTTTTTTGCAATTTCAATATTTTCTACAATTTCTTCACTTATTATTTCTATATTTTGCTGAAATTCTTCACTAACTGCTTTGGAATTGTCTGTTTCATTATTTTCACAAATTTCTTTTTCAATATTAATAAATTTTTCAATTAATTGTTCTTTTTCTTTTTTTATGCGACGTTTTAATTCACTTCTGCTGCTCATTTTACCTTTCTAAAAAAAAACACTTTTTTTACTAAAAATTACACGTACAGTGACCATGAACTTCCAATTGCAACTGATGCCAACACAAAATCAAAATAACAACTTAAAATAATATTTTTCTTGTTGATTCTGTTTGGAATAACGGCACAGTTTTTTTCCACTCGCAAAAAAAAATTAGGTTAGAGACATTAACATATCCATGTGTGAGAGAGTCAAAAGGCGAACTCTTGCATTACTTGTGGCAACTGTAGTAGTTAGTCGATTTTTCGTTAGGGAAATACCTAACGATTTTAAGTTAATTTCTACTTTTCAAACTGCAGGGTAATAGCATTATACCAACATTTGTATAAAAATATTCTTTAATATACATACAGCCTCCTATATCAAAGGTTTACACATTTTTCACCTGAGTCTAATTCTTCTCACTAACTCATTTTCATGTTGAATTATATACAAATGACTTAGGGAACGGTCACACATGACAAAACAATTTTTAGCGTATTATTGTTTGAACTAAAACTAAACTTCTACTGTGGTTTATCGTTATTAAACACGTTTTTTTTCGTCAAATATATACCATGTGTGACCATATCTTAAGATAGTATTAGCTTCTGAAGAGTAAATATGTATAAGCTTTTTTATACGTATTTGGTAATGCTGAAAACCTTAAAACTTGAAGATTGATATTTTAGATAAATAATTTTATAAATTTATCAGACGTCAGACTGTGGTTGAATTTGGAAAAAAGTGACAGTAGTAAAGTAAACAGTAAGACCAATTGCAATACAATTTCACATGTCTAGAGAGGAAGTATTTTCGAGTTTTAGTTTTGAATTTAGACCATATAAATCCACTAGGAGCTGTCTCCAAAGCACCTCGGGTATTTGAGAAACTGAAAACGATTCCAATTCTCAAAAGCCCCAATTTAGGTACCACCGCTCCTGGTGGTTTAAAAATTCTTAGCGTATAGAAATTACAGATTTATTTGTTTATTTTTAAAGTTTAGATGTCAATTACAAAAAAACTGAACCGAAAAAATACCATGATTTTCTTACTGGGAAAAGGTAAAAACTTTGTACATATTTCATTTTACAATGTATTTGTTTTTGGAAGAGTGGCTAGAAGCAACTAGCGTTTTAAAAGAAACTGCTTTGTTCTATATGTACGTATTTACGACATTATTCCAATTTCTTAGCATATAGAACAAAAATGTTAAAAAATATTGCAAGGAATAAAAATGCATTAACATATATATGTATATGTAGGTATATAAACGAGATTATATTTTAATATAACAAAATCTTTATTTCATATTAAGTTTTACGGTTAATTTTATAATTATGTTTTAAATTTATTAAAATAAGATAACTTTAAACTCAAAAAAGGAACTTCTAGGTTAATTAATTCAATAAGAAAACAAAGTACATGTACTATATATTAATTTATTTGAAACAAATCATCATAAAACGCCACTCCATCTAATGATAGAAAGTAATATAAACTTTTTATATCATCAACTTTCTCCGATGATATTTTTTTGGGATGTGAATCCTTAAATAAATCTACTGGTATCGAAAAAACATTTTTTTTTTATGTTTATTTACGGAAAAAATTTTATTATAGTTACTACAAATAAACAAAATAATAGTATAAATAACTTATGACTATACACTTAACCCATTAACGCCCAAATAAAAACCATGAACAATTTTTAAAATTAATTTTTTTATATTAATTTTAAATATCATTTCAAATGTACTAAAAGAGAAAAAATCGGGAAAAAAATATTCTAAGTTGTGTTTTTAGAGGTGTACTAAGTTTAGTACAATGGGCGCGTATGAGTGATATTTTGCAAAACACCCTCTTTCCAAATATAGCGTTTTCAGGTACTTTTTACATGACGTTTTAACTCGATTTGAGCACATAGCACATCTAAGTTGACTTGGTAATTTTTGGGGGTTGTGGCCATTATTTTTCCTGTCTTCTTCAATTTTAGAAGATGTTTGCCTATATTTATTATCCTTTTTGTTGCTTAGATACGTTCGTGCTATATGTCTTCAAACCATGATTGATCAACATGATTATCAGATTTTGTTATGCAATATAACATCCATTCATTTGAACTAGTCATATCCAATACGTAAGTAAACAAAACCCACACACACTTCTTGCCTTTCACAGTAATTCGGTACAGACTGCTTCTTTGAGGACACCATCTTTAAACTTTCCCCATAGGCTCCAAAGTAACGAAATTTGTTCAAATCGTGCAAACATTGTTATCTTTCCATCTAACCATAAGAATTTCGCTTGTCTTATCAAAATCATATCAAATCATATTCAGCTCTAGGACTATCTTCTCATGAAATCAATAGACATCGTTTAGTACTGTGTTCGAGCAAGGATTCAGTATCTCTATATCAGAGGCTCTTCAGATTTACAAAAATCTGATTTTGTTGGCGCTTTTGCCAGCATACTCTTTACAACACGAGTGCCAAAAGGATCAATGGTAGCCTCGGAAGTTTTTCAATAATATGCATACATCAAATGTATAACAATAACCCTCGAAGCTCGTCAACGCCCACAGGTCTACCCATTATAAATTATTTTAATAATGTTAATAACAAGGCGGTAATAAAAAAAAAATATCCCCTATACAGTGGAATATTTATGTAAAAAGCTTTTTTAATTATATAAATCTTGAATTTATTTGTTGTAATATCTTAATGATAGTAACTCAAAATTGTTTAGAAATAAGAAACCAATTTGATTTTGTGATAGTAAAATAAAAAAATAAAAAAAAAAGAAAAAAAAACAGCAAAAACTTCAACTCCAAAATAAAAATGTCTTCACCGTACTACTTTATATTACCTTGAACGCCCAGTGTACTAAACTTAGTACAGCCGTACTTAGTATGTTACAGCTCAAAAAATTCTATACGAACTAAACCGTTTTATTTTGATTTAATTAGAATGTGGTGTTATCAAGTAGATAAAATGATTTCCAACGCTTTTGAAAGTCAAATAATATAAAATAAACTAAATAACCTCTCGCAATCCAGCAAGAAAAAAATCGCTAGTCAAAACGGGGATTTCCCTTACTGTTATTTTTCAACTATGATTTACAACAGCTATAAGAACATTGCATGTACTCTTGTTGACTGGCAAAAAGCATTGCCAGAGCGAAAAACAGCATTATATAATTTTTACTTCGACTTTAAGTTGTGTACTATTTATAGTACAGCGAGCGATAATGGGTTAAACGACCTCTCTAGTATAATACATATAGGTATAAATATATACAATATATACATACATTTTTTTTAAATTACAGTAGACGCTCGGTTATATGAATATCCAGTTATGTAAACATCCAGAATAGTGAACAACAAAATTTAAACACATGAGGTTCTAAAGAGTGAACACATCCTATCTCTATTATGTGAACAGCTTTCAACCGTTGATTTTTTTTAAATGTTTGTCTTATTAGAAGTATGTTTTTCCCCGAAATAAGTGAAGAACCTGCAACCGTTGATTTTTTTTTAATGTTTTGAGTGTTGAGTTTTGAGTGGTTGTATTTTGAGATCATTAGAGTTTCTTACATAGTGCATCGAAGATGAAGCGCAAGGTGTTAACGTTATCTAAAAAAAGTGACATTTTGGCAAGCTTGCACAAAAATAAAAACTTAATGTAATAAAAATCATTTGAATTACTTATTTTATATTCTCTCGATTATGTGAACTTCTCCATTTAGTGAACAGGCTATGTTTGAATTAGTTCATATAACCGAGCGTCTACTGTAGTTATATTCTTTATACAAAATATATACATGCTAATATCTGTTTTATTAGCGAATGTTTCGTAATGAATAAATTTAAAAAAAAACATTACAATAAGAATTAATATAATAAAATAAAGTCAAAAATTAAAAGAAATAATTACGGTATTTAAGAGCTAGTTTTTTACTTGTCAGTTAAACTCAGCTTAACACACTGTTATATTAAACCTCAAATATATTTTGCCGGGATTTAACTACTGATTGTGTTTCTCAGTAGTGGATTACCTCCTATCAATTTTGTTAGCATTGCCGTACTGTTCAGTCAAAATACATATGGCATTCCTCCTAATTTTTTATATAAATATGGCAATATCTTAAATTTTCGCAAAAAAGCAACCGCGTCAATAACAGTATTTGAAAACTTTAACTTTGAAAAAAATTAAGAAAATGGATTTAATGTGTGGTCCAATTAGTTCTAAAACATATGCGGATTGTTTTGTTAAGTGAAATCTTTGAAAGAATTCGGCGTCGGTATAAATGCAGAAATGATTTGGACGTGCCCTTATTGTTCGTATCTTTCTAACAATTGACATATTTATAATATTATATGTTTGAATCACTTAAATCCTCATCATCACTAGAATAATCCATTTTTTTTTTAATTTTTGTTAAAATGTCGTAAATTTCTTTTCAATTGTTGAATTGTTTATTTTATTTTTCAGCTGTTTGTATTTTGAAATTTTATATCTAGGTTTAACTCACCAATGATGCTCAGTTAAACCTAGATTATATATCAAATAAATAATAACTGAGAAACACAATTTTTAGTTTAATCTAGGTTTAAGCGAAAAATGTAGATTATCTTTATCCCAGAAACTAGCTCTAAGTTAGCCACCAGTATTTACTAATATTTAAATTTGGAAATACGGTCTTATCACCACGAAAAAAGTTCAGCTGTCAGTTGATTGCTAGATATAGCATTAACATTTGCTCTCCTATATATATGAAAAATTATAGGGACGCCTGTGTAGTTTTGTATAAAACCGTTCTTATCCAGGTACACGAATGCTTCAGGCGGAACATAACCAGTTTGTAGTGTTTTGGATATATATTCGTCGTTGGCATAGTAAGGAGCCATTATTAGGTTATTTTCATAACAGTCACAACAAGATCTAATGTGATTTCTAATAAGGTGTATGATGAAATTATCAATTCGGCTAATTTTGGTTGCATTGTATAGTCTCAAATTACTTATATATTTCTTAAATTCACTACTTGGGGATCTGTATAATGAAGTACATGCTCTTAAGCATCTTCTTTCGAATTTAGGTATTTTTTCCATATAGGAAGGAGAAACATTAAACCAAATTTGGCAACCATATGTCAAAATTAGCTGTATTAAGGTTTGATACATGAGAAGTTTAATATCAGTTTTAATGTATTTAGAAAAAAAATAGTTTTTTGTATATAAAATAAGCATTTCTAGCTTTTTTAATTTGTATGTTGATATGTTCATTGAAGTAGAGAAATTTGTCCAAATGGATTCCTAGGTACTTTACCGTTTGTTTATTAGGTATGTATATGTTGTTACTGGATTTAATGCCAAAGGATTTCCAATTACGCCTTATATTATAGTTGCATTTTTCTACAGGAGGACGGAATAGTATAGTTTCACATTTGTCTACGTTTAATTTCATTTTCCAATCATTAGCATACTTCTCTACAATTTAAAAATGGTTTTGCAATTTTTTATTTATTTCCTCTATTTTGTTGGCTGCATGATATACTATAATATTATCTGCGAAACCAATTATATTATCAACGCTATTTAATAGGTCATGAATATATATATTGAAAAGTAAAGGAGCATTAACTGTCCCCTGTTGTAACCCATTAACTATAATAAATTTCCTACTACTAACTTCATTTCTATTGCATACGACGAACGATTTATCTGATAGCATGTTATGAATTAAAATTACCAAATGCAGTGGCATTTTGTATTTTAAAAGTTTATATATAAGACCAGGAATCCAAATGTTATCGAAAGCTTTTTCAAAGTCGACAAGACATGCGCCTGTACAGAGAGATTTATTTAAATTCCAATTAATGTTAGATGTAAAGAGGTGTATTCCTTGTATCGTATTGTGTTTGTACTTAAAACCGAATTGTCTATCATTAATCAGATTATTATTCTGACAAAAATTCAGAATATTATTATTTATGCAAATTTCAAAGATTTTACTTATGTTTGGGAGCAACTTATGGCGTTCAGATTTTTCGGGTTGCTGGTATCCTTGTCTTTTTTGGGCAATACCACAACTTTAGCTAATTTCCATGCTCGGGGGAAATATGAGTTGTTAAGCATATTATTAAATAACGTGCAGTAATCAAGTATTAATACAACCGGAACATTCTTTAGAACTATATTTGGAATAGTATCAATACCAGACGATAATTTATTTCTTATATTTTTAAAAATATAGAAAATTTTTTCCTGTGTAATAAGAAAGTTCTCTGCTTGTGAAGCACTTGTTTGATTTGCCCTTTTATCTGAATTAAAGGTCGTAAAACATGACTGGTTATATTCATAACTAGATTTTTCATTTAAAAATCTATTGAAACAATTGTCAATATCAACCTGTAAGTTATTATTATAATTAATCTCTTTAAATTAATGGGTCTTTTTGAGAGATGCTCCTATTACGTCTAAAATTTGCTGTTGTTCTCTTATAATAAAATTCTCATTTTCTCTCTCTGTAGTGAGAGGATTTATGCCAACATAACTTAATATATTTTCTTCTTCGCGACTAATTTTTATTAAATCTATATCTACTGACAGCTTAGTTTTAAATAATTTCTTTACTTCACTAAACATATGTGAAGAATCTTTTTTATCTGAAATAGTTAGCTTATTTTTATAATAACTATTAACCGATACACAAAAATTTTCATTAATTAGTTTTTTAATTAATTTTAGTTTAGTTTTGTAGTAATTGAGTTCATAAGGGGTACATGTCATTTCAAATCTATTATGCTGCTTTATTATAGTTAATATTTAATTTTTTCCATATGTAGTTTCTTTATAATTGCATTTACAAATTTATTTATTGTGTCATTATTTTTAAATTTTGGTACTATTTTGTTGGTAGAGTCAATAATGAGATCGTTTAATTTATTTAATGCTTGGTTTTCACTATGTCAGTTTTGTTGTCAAATTGACCAAATTGTTGGTAATTTCATAACAATTTGGACTGCCATAGTGAAAACCAAGCATAAGTAATAATCAATTTCAGAGTTTGTGAGATTTCTTGTAACAGGAATGGGAACAGTGTTATTGTGTATATTTAAAATATTTTTTTTTTGAATTTGCTCCAATTGGTTTTTTTTTATAATTGAATTGAGTATTGGGAGAATTCTCAACAAAAGAAAACGGGTGATCATTTGTATCATTTAAAAGTTCAATTAATAAAGCGTTATGCTCGCTATCATAATCGAGGGATTTAGGAGGCTTAACACTATTATTGACTCTGAGAAAAGAGAGACGAGAGTCTGCTAAACACATATCTAAATACAAACCACATCTTGGTTAACAGGGGGTGGTGGAGGCATAAAGGTTACATTTAAAATTCATTTTATTGTTCTCCCACCATTCTTTTAAAGATTTACCATTAGTATTATTTACGTTATTGCCCCAATCGGAATGTTTGCAATTAAAGTCACCCGCCATTATATAATATATATTTGGATTTTGTAAATTAAGAGATTTAAAAACAGTGTTTAGATCGGGTATAAAAAAATTGCTGTTAATACCTGAGGGGTAATAAATATCCTCTTATTGTATAAAGTTTTATTAATCAGAAGAGGTATTTTTATAACACATACTTCCAGACATTTAAGCGAGTTGCCAATGATATGTGTGCCATTTTTAACCTCTAGAGGCGATCGGCCTATCTTTAGGTATTAATTCATAATTTTCGAAATATAGTTTATGTTTTCTATTTAGTTTTGTTTCGTTTAGCAAAACTATATCTGGATTATGCAAATTTATAAAATTCAATAAGTCATATCTTCTACTAATCTTTATAATAGAATTTACATTAATTTCAATTATTTTAAGTTTTGTTACTGTTGATTCATCCATTTTAATACATCATTGAAAATATAGTTTCTATTCTCTTGTTTGTAGCTGTTTATTTAGATTTATTAGTTGGTTAGATAAATTCTGCATATTGTTAAGTTGTTCCATCATTTGTTGAATGGAGTTAGTGCTGCTTGTGATTTGTTGTTTTTTGGATCGGAGCCTTTGCTGCATCTCCTTATATTTCTCACACCCACGGCATGAAGCTGGATGGCCATATTTATTGCACAGTACGCAATATAACTTTTCCCTTTCATTTTCCGACACTTTCTTGTTCGCATTCACCAATATTGTGCATTTATCACATTTTACACATCTAGGCTTTAAGAAGCAGTTTGAAGCGCTATGAAAAAAACTCTGACACTTCCTACATTGTGGAATTTCTGACTTCCTTAGAGGTTCCCAACGTATACATCGATGGAAAATACCATTTCTAGATTTTATTTCATTAAAGCTGCTTTCACCGCTAACTTGAATCAAATATATGGGTAGATCTTGACCGTTCATTATAGATTTTTTGGTTTTAAATGGGTTGACTTTTAGAATTTTAAAATTTTCATTATTATATTTACACAGTTCCTGGTAAATCTTATCAACGTTCAAGTTAGCGCTGAGGCCTTTTAAGAGAAAAGTTTTAGTTTTTAAACTTTTAGATGTAAAAGTGTAAAATTCAGTTTTTGTTTTTTGAAGATAAGCTTTCACACGCACGTAGTCATCAATAGATGTCATGAATAGAGAAGTTTTTTTATTATTGATTTCTTTGATTTTAAAATTTTTGATTTCTAAACCCTTTTCAATAAATTGTATTAATTCATTAGGTTTTACATTAAATATATTAAGTGGAGGAATTTTTTTATTTTGATCTGGTTTTTTTGTTTTCTCACTATTTACAATTTTTTTAGCTTGTAAAAGACTTTGAGATGTTGTTGGTTCTTGTTCATTTACATGTTTTTCAAATTTATTTAAATATTCTTTATTGCAATGATTATCATTGTCCAGAATAGCATAATAATTATTCTTTATTTGTTTACTCATTGTGTCATAATGTGTTTCACTTTTATAGAATTATCATTATTGTTTTTACTAAATGAGTCTGAGGTATTATTTTTGTCACTATTTATATTTGAGTTTGAAACATTATGTTCACTCATTACTTTTATTTTTTCGATTTCTTAAGAGCCTCTTTCTCTTGTGGGCAATTGTTGTTATAAAAGCTTAATTGTTTAAGAGTTTTTTTAACTTTACAACAGCGCGTAAAAATAAAAACATATTAAAAACGAGCAAAAATATTTTTTCCGCAACGTCCGTCTATCATGACAATCACGATTGAACTCCTCGAAAAAACATTATTTTGATTTGTGATGATAAGGGTAATTGATATAAGTCACTATCGGACTCATCCCATGAGCTGGAGCTACATGTTTTCCTCGTGTCAACTTTTCCACCTGACCTATTAGGAATTACAAAATCCGGATCATTTTGTTGATCGTCAGAATCAAAATCTACATTAAATTAAAAAAAATATTCTTACATAAACTTGCTTTTTTTATACTTACCCATAGGAGCTTTTTAGTATGTATGATGCCTCGAAAGCGTTAATGTCTATTAAAAAGTTTAACACAGTAAAATTTCTTAATTCGCAGTCACTTAAACTGTAGTAAGTCCCAACAAACTGATTTCAACTTTAAATTATTTTAGTTTACTAGGTATACTAAAAAAGTTTACTTATTTCTATTAACGATAAATTCAAATAAATACAAGGGCTATTAGTTGAAAAGCAAAAAGATCAAAAGCAATAAATGCAAAAAGCACTAACAACAAATGATCAAGTATTTTTTCCTTTTCATTTTATTACATTTTTATAAGGAATGTGAAATAAGAACAAAGTAAAGAACATTACAATTATAAGCAATTTTTTTTATTAAGTATTTTTCATTCGATTTTGTTCTATATGCACAATTTTTTGAACATGGAACATAATAACTTACGAGCCGTATCAGTTAAATGTTGTATAGAATAAAGTTGATGTCTCGTATCTCGAAAACTATAAGTGATATCAGACAATCGATTACACATATCGGTTGATCTCCAAAAGTTTATCATGAAAACGCCCTTATCTCATTTTTTAAATTTTGCGGTATAGAAAACAATAATTTATGAACGACGATTTGTCTTATAATATTAAGCATTCGCGGCCAAAATAAAAATATATTACATAGTAATAAAAAAAGCTGAAATCAGTTAGTACTTAAATTCTAATAATATTAACAAAATGTTTTGTACGTATGTCCTTAAATCATTTTGGCGTTATAATTTTTGGCATTTTTTATTTTCAAATACCGAAATTCCCAAAACGGGGAAAATGTGAAAAATTTTTTACAAAAGTTGACTTGTGATAGTAAAAAAACATTGGCCCATAATCATATTCATAGAAAAAGCATACTTTAAGCAAAAGCATGCTTTTGTTTTAAATTCAGAACAAAATTTATATGTTTTTGTTGTTTAAAAGTCTACTTTTACTTAAAGTATGCTTTTTCTATGACTATGATTATGGGCCATTGTATGTACATATTTAAGTATATGGAGCTAGACGAATATGGAGCTTCTTTGAGGATCGGTACTTATCGTTTTTAGAACTTTGCACTCATACCTAAATTTTTTAAATTGGCCAACTTTCTAAAGGTGGCTATATACTACGTGTATTTGCTTATGTATTTTTAAGTTTACAACCCACATGTTTTTCTTTATGTCTGTCAAAATTGGTTATTTTACATAAGGGTTTTAATTTTTGGTCACCAACTTGTATGTACAATTACACGTGACATCGCCATGATTATTTACACATAAATTTCCATGTCGTTTCTTTGAAAAATGCGTTAAAGCCGCTGCAAACATTTTTGGTGGCGTCACTAAAATGCCGGTGTCAAAAATATTGATTTAAGGTTTTTCGTCTTTTAATATACAATATGTGGAGTTTGTATCAAAAATTTTTAAATAATTTATATCATTGTTATTAAATTAACAAAATGAGATAAAAAATATTTAATTTATCACATGCAAATTCTTCATACGGCCGGCTAATGATAGCGCAGATATTTAGCCGTCGACAAATCTTTTCGCATGGCATATACATTTGAAAACATGTGTTTGAACATAAGAAAATAGAGCGTGTTCTAATCGAAAAAATTACATATGTATTTCCACATGTATTTTACACAAGCAAAGTTTATGAGGTCACCAACTATGTATATGTTTTTATTCCATATGTAAAATTTGACATATACAATGTAAAAAACACGTAGTGTATAGTCCCCTTAACTATTTTTCAACTAAATAAATCAATTTTATTTTTAAGTCCAAAAGAATTTTTTTAAATAAAGAATGATGTAGCGGCTTTAGAAAAAAATATCATAGTTTTTTGGATGCGAGTAACTTTTTATAGCAACGAGATAATAGTATTTATACCCTACACCACCATAGTGGAGAGAGTATATTGGGTTTGTGCTGATGTTTGTAACGCCCAGAAATATTGGTCCAACCCCCACCTTAAAGTGTACCGATCGACTCAGAATCACTCCCTGAGTCGATTTAACGATGTCTGTCCGTCCCTCTGGCTGGCTGGCTGTCCATGTAAAGCTTGTGCGCAGAGTACTCTCTATTGCGATGCGAAAACAAATAGAGAGTAACCCCCAGGTCGCAATTTTGAATATATTTCGATAAAATTTGGTACGTGAAATGTTTTCGGTCCAAGGACGGTGGGATTGAAACTGGTAGAAATCCATTATTTCACCTTTCCCCCATACAAATGTCCTCCCGAAATAGGAGTTTAACAATCATAAATGTTTGAATTATGTAAGCATCCAAACAAATTTGACCAACAATGAGTAATAAATGAAACCAAATCACATCTACAAATTTTGTTAAGATCGGTCCATAACTCTCTCAAAAATGTCGGTATCCAAATTATATTGAACACAAATATATTTCATATATACATATACAAATAATACGGTACAATTTAATGATGATCGGTCCATATTTAGTCATAGCTTCCATATAAGGCCCACTTCCGAAAATCACTTTAAAGAGCGTAACTCACTTAAAAATGTCGGTATCCAAATAATATTGAACACAAATATGTTTCTTATATATAAAAATAATATGGTATAATTTTATGATGATTGGTTCATAATTAGTCATAGGTCCCATATAAAGCCCACTTCCCAAAATCACTTTAACGACCATAAATTTCTTAAAAATGTTGGTATCTTAATAAAATTCAACACAAATAAGTTTGATATATACAGAAATGATAACACCAAATTTTATAATGGTCGGTCCATAATTAGTCGAAACTCCCATATAAGAGACCGTAATTTACTTTAACTTACATAAATTTTGTAAAAGTATTTACATCGAGATAGAGTATAACACATAATATTTATATTTACAGAAATCATGACACTAAATTTTGTTTTATTCAGAATTTTAGCCCAAATAAAGCAAATATAATGGAGCACAATTTAAAAAAAATATTTCTTGAACTAAAATAGACATGTAAGCACTATTTATATTTTAAATTTGAGAACATTCGGATCATAAATGAATTTTTCTATTCCGCCTACAAAGACGAACAACTGTGAATGAACTGAAAAACATACATTTCTAAATTTAAATTTCCAATTTAATTTCAGAAATTTCGAATTGTGTTTCATTTGCATTTTTATTACAAATTTCTGAAGTACAATAAGAAATTTCTGAAATATAACTAGAGTTTGCTGACGTATTTTGACGCATATTTTGTCCCTTTGAATTTTTTCAATGTTAGATGCTGAGGCAGTACCCCATAATTTAATTCCATAACACCCGATTGGCGTTAGAATTGCATTGTACAACAATAGTTTGCAATCCAACTTTAGTGAAGAATTTCTGCCAATTAGCCAATTAAGTTGCACTGCTTTTAATCTCATCTGTGTAAGTTTCGCTTCAGTATGAGACTTCCAAGTTAAACGGCGGTCGAGCTGAATGCCGAGGTATTTGACTTCATTATGTTGAGAAATAATTTGATTATTTATTTTGATGAACGAGCAAGTTTCTTTTCGCAATGTGAAAGTTTTTTTTTTTTTTTTTTTTGCTTTTAATTATTTATTGAATCTTCATATATGAAATAACAATAAGTATTCAAATCTTAATACTAAAAAGAAAATAATATGCCCAGCCAGTGCTAGACAAAAATTTGTATGATACTAAAAAAATTTCACATCAACTGATCCAGTCATCTGTTTTGCGCTTGAGTTAAAGCAAGGATATCCCTCCTTCTCAACCGATTGTGGCCACTAAAGTTAAGGATGTCTCTTGCAAGTGGGTTTGGATGGTGTTCAAGTTTGCTGACATACTTTGACGCATATTTTGTAAATTCGACTTTTACTAATGGCACGCCTAGATCTTTGTGGATTCGAGAATTTTTAATTTGACCCCTTGGAATTTTTTCAATGTTGGATGCTGAGGCAGTACCCCATAATTGAATTCCATAGCACCAGATTGGCTTTAATATTGCATTGTACAACAAAAGTTTGCAATCCAATTTCAATGTAGAGTTTCTGCCGATTAGCCAATTAAGTTGCACTGCTTTTAATCTCATTTGTGTAAGTTTCGCTTCAATATGAGACTTCCAAGTTAAACGGCGGTCGAGGTGAATGCCGAGGTATTTGACTTCATTGTGTTGCGGGATAATTTGATTATTTATTCTGATGAACGAGCAGGTATCTTTTCGCAATGTGAAAGTTATATGAATACATTTCTGTTCGTTAACCCTGATTTTCCAAAGCTCTAGCCAATTCTCTAGCTTATAAACATAGTTCTGCAAATTCTGTGATGGAACTTGGTGGTCCTTATGGACGCTGATAAAGGCTGTATCGTCTGCAAAAGTTGACGTATGGATTTTGGGGTCTGACGGCATGTCGGAGGCATATATCAAATATAAAGTAGGACCCAGTATGCTACCCTGTGGCACACCTGATTCAATTGGCTGAGCGGTACTTAAAAAATCACCTTTGATTTTAAATTTGCGACCGTATAAATAACTTTCCATGAGTTTATGGGTGTTAGCAGGCAGAGTTAATTTTATTTTGTGCATTAAACTGCCATGCCAAACTTTGTCGAACGCTTGGGACACATCAATGAAAAGGGCGGAGCAGTATTTTTTGTCTTTAAACGACCCTCTTATCACATTTACCAATCTGTGTGTTTGTTCGATGGTGCTGTGTTTAGCTCTGAAGCCGAATTGATGATTAGGAATACATTCAGTGTCATTCAGAATTGGAGTCAACTTAGTCATTAACAATTTTTCAAACAGTTTTGAAATTGTCGGCAGTAGACTAATTGGCCTATATGACTCCACTTTGGTGTGGTCCTTCTCTGACTTAGGAATCATAGTGATCATAGACACCTTCCAATCTGCAGGATAGTATTCTAGGCGTAAAATAGCGTTGAAGATAAAGAGGATAATTCTTCTTGCTACACGAGGTAACTCCACAAGCATTTTATTGCTGATTGTATCCATACCTGGAGCCTTTCTAAGGTTCAGAGTACCAATAGCGCTTTGGACATCACGAAAGTTTAGTCTTAGAGGTACAGGAGGTATTTTAAAAAGTGGTGGCAAATCAGATACGTTATTTGAGTTGTTTATAGTAAACACATTTCTCAAATGGTTAACAAATAATGTCCCTTTCTCGGAATCATTTCTAGCCCAGTCACCAGACGGATTTCGCAAAGGAGGTTTTCCTCTCACTGGTCTTTTTAAACCTCTTGCCGCCCTCCATAACGAGTAGTCTGATTGTGGGGTACTATCAAGACCCTCCAAGTAAGATCTAAGTGAGGCCGTTCTTTGGGTTTCTAAGAAATGTCTTAGTATATCTCTGCATACCCGTAGCCTAGCTTTCAGTTCAGGAGACCTGTGAATTTGCCACTCTCTTCTCATTTTTCTTTTTTCTGATAGGAGATGTTCGAGTTCAGAGAAATAAGTTCTGTTTGTCCTATTTCTACATTCAACGTGATAAGTGCACAGCTCGTCGAAGGTCCTCGGTAAAGTTGCCAATCGACTCATCAATATCGTCGGTAATTCTCAACACAACATTTTCCGTGCAATGATAACTTAAATACTTTTTGTATTTTATCCAACTTACTTATCCATGCTTATCCATCAGGAAGCATTCCAGTTAATTTTTATGTTGGCGGAGGCCGTTCGCGTTCCAGAAACAAATTTTTAAATAAATCATTTCTTTAATATGGCTTGCAAGATAGTGGATTGCATTTTCAGCATTTCCTGCATCATGGATGTCATGGTGGTCGTAAAAGTGTTCATAGTTTCGACAAGTGTCTGCAATGTTGTCTCTAGATTGTTGATATGCGGCTCAGAATATTGGGATTTAGGTTCCTGCTCCAGACCTGGCATATTAGATTTAACCACGTTTGAGTAAGAGACTTGTCTAGAATTAGGAGCGTTTTCGTGAGTAGTTGGTCGTACAATTTGAGGAAAATTAATACTCGACATGAAATTAGGTAGTTGATTATAATCAGGTAATACTGACGACTTATTGGTCCTTATGCCCTTCAAGTAAGTATAAACTGGACAACCTCTAATTTGCGGTATGATTTCCTCCACAGTTACTTCATTTTTTTATTTTTACGTCAGTTTTGGACTTATTACATTGAGCAGTTGCATGTAGTTCCCCACACGCAACACAAACAGACGGCAATTTACAATACGCTTTGGTGTGGCCAAATTCTTGACAATTAAGACACTGGACGGGTCCAACACGCTTATACGGTTCCTCCACGGTATTTCTACGATGCAGAAGATAAATGAGATTGTAGATTGGATGGGACTCGTTTTTCTTTAAGACAACATCTCCAGGTTCCAATTCTACCCATAATCCCATAATTTGATCAAAAAAAAAAAAACATTTTTGATGTTAGTTATAACTCCAAACTTTAGAGGTGATGTGGTCGGTATGGGCCATTGATATTTAATCATCATAATGTTTGCTAGAAAATGTTTTATCCTATAAACAATTTTGTTGAAAATAAGACAAACTTTTTTAATTTTTTTAATTATTATTTACTTTGTTAAATTGCATGTATTGGAAACATACAGTGAAAATTGAGAATTATATAAAACAATTTGTGGATGAAATCGACGATTTTGAATATGTTCAACCAAAATTTTTAGAAGTCAAATGCAAAGGTATACCTTATAAAGGTTTTAATTCAGGTGCCGAAATACCAACAGCATCTGCAATGTGTTTTTACAAGTTAGTATGATTAAAATAGTATAAAGAAATGTTATTTTTGATGTATTTTTTGTTTCTTATATTTTTATTATTGAAGTAATGGAATCTACGTAAAGGATGATATTCCGAAAGCATCAGTACTGTTTGTAGAAGATCCTATTTTGCAGTCTTTGAATATTCCTTTCTTAGAGTGCGAAGTTTGTTACAAGCAGTCTCAAAATCAAATTTACTCTTGTTTGGAGTGTCGATACAAAACATACTGTTCGTTGAATTGTTTGGAAGAGGACAAAGCGGCACACAGAGAAGAGTGTGTAGGCTATAAGCAATTAACTATACTTGTACTGGACGCGAGTAGTAATTTCCGACTATTTGTGCGAATTTCAAATCAACTGCACGATCACATTTTTAATCCCAAAGTATTTCGGAAACTAAGAACCGCCGAAGAGGTTTGGGATAAAATGCTCGAATTGCTGAAGGATATAAAAGGATCAGATATTAGTGATTTCGCGTTGCTTAAGATGAAACCAGACTATTTTCGTTTATCAGAGATGCAATACTCAACCCTAGTGGCGACAGCATTTCGTTTGACTTTGTTCATTGAAAGTAAAACCGATCTGATTGAAAGGTATTACAAAAGACTTCATATTTCAAATAAGCAAAAATTAATACTAATTGGTTCGATACTGATGCGAATACACTGCAATATTCTACTTAATTCATTTGATTTTGAAATAACCAAAACTGTAAATAATGAGAAAAAAAAGAATACGCTACCACTTTATTTGAGTATTAAGGAAATCGAAGAAATGATGTTAACCCTTAAGAGACGAGAGTGTTTTGTGAAGGATGTTAATAAATTCTATAACATAAATGGGAAGAGGGATATAGAGGAACGATCTGCACAAATAATTAATTCAATAAAAGGGATCAAAGAAATGTCTGTATCTCGTTTAACAGTCATAAGGCATGTTAAACCCTGCAAACGAATACAGCGCATTCTGTCAACATACAAGGATAACATTGCTGAGTTGTACTTCCAACCTGAACTAATGCATAGCATTATTTATGGCGAGGCTGCGAGTCAACCAACTTCATGGGATTCAGCGAAAATACTTTGTGGTCGTATTGCTAATATGTCAGACATAGATCATTATATGCTTGTCAAAAGATTTGCCCGATTATTTCACATCCATTATGCTGAATATTTTCTTCAAATGTTCAATCGAGATGAAGAAATACAACAGGTTTTATCATTTTATTGTCCCACACTGCGTAAATTTAAACATTCTTGTGTGCCAAACGTAGAAGTAATGTAAGTGTGAACTCATTTGCCTTCAAGGCTACTCAATTATGGTTGTCTTTCTTTCAGAGTATTGGATAATGGAGTTGTAATAGGAAAATCTTTAAGAGAAATAAAAAAAGGAGAACAACTTTATGTGTCATACAAGGCTAACTATATGAGTCATTCTAGACTAGAGAGACAAGAGTTCCTTAAACAATTCAATGTTAACTGTAAATGTGATTATTGTAAAATTAACGATCTTGAAGAACCAACTGTAAGTTCAATTTGTAGCATAAGTGACAACTAAGTTACCTGTTATTTCTAACTATGTATTTTATTGCTAGAATTTGCGTCTTGCTATTTATTGTGAATCGTGCAAAGATGTTAAAATTACACCTAGTCAAGGTGTTTGTCCCGTGTGTAATACTCAATTCAATAATCTGTTTAATAAATATCGAACGGTTATCTATATTTTGGAAAATGAATTGAAATTCGAGTTAAGTCCTTCTAAATCGACAGAACGAGATATTTATATATTACATTTAATTTTGTATACGTATTCTAAGTTGTATTTTGTCCCCCAAAATGAACTTCGCATTGCAATAGAATTGAAATTGGCGTACTTCTTCGCCATACAAAGTAAGTATAACATGAGAATCATCTATTTCATCTGACTTGTTTTGTAGTAACGTTTGATACTTAATCATTTTAGATTTTGCCACACAATCGTATAAGTTAATAAAAGAAATACACAACAATATTTTAAAAACCTATGACGAGCAATTAGTATGGTTTACATTTTATGCTGAAATTTTACTAATAATTAAAATAATATTGTGGAATAATTTGGAAGATAAGTAAGTACTAATACATTATAGTTTCTACAAAATTCTATATTACATTCTGAATAATAATTTTCCAAGTCTTCAGAATTGTCTAATTTTATTTCAGAAATAAAAGTTTCCAAAATGTATAATATAGTAATACATACAATTTGAAAAAAAATTAAAAATTCTGAAATACCATGGGGCAACTATACAAGGTGAGTGCAGTAGCCCAGCTGATTGACTTTGTTTACAATTTACTTATGTCAAAAGTAATACTTTTTCAGATATTTTTGACAGTAGTACATTATTTTACACAAACAAAATGCCTGTTGTTTCTGTTTTGTGTTGTATTTGTTGTCGATTTGCACTTACCTTGTATAGTTGCACCATGTGAAATACAATTTAAAATTTCAAAAAATATATGTAATTATAAATATACAATGTGTTTCATATCGTAATATACAAGAGTTGTATATAGCCCATGTATAAATTTATTTTTGGGAGATCTCTAGTTATTTTATTTGTGACATCTGGCAATAAGAAGGTTTTCCAAATATATTGTGCACACTTTGTACACAAGCACTACAACGAAAATAAGACTTGCTTAACTTCAGCACTACAAACGTTCACAGTTTTTAGCTCAGCAAAAGCATTAAAGAAAAATTCAAAAACTAAGTTTTAAGCAGCAGCAAATTTTTTAAAGTGAATTGCTGTGGCTGACTGTGTCAGCAATTAAAATCACATAGTTAAGCTACAGTCAATAGTTTTATTTTTTGACTTTGTGCTCTGCTTTTGCTTGTGTATTTTCTTCTAGTTAAAGTTAAGCACATACATAGTGCTTGAAAATAGTTAAGCATTTTTAAACCCTGTTCTAAACTATTTTTAAGTATAAAGTTGAAAAGACTCACTTCTATGATTGGTGTCACTGCTACCCCATACAATGTGGTACGATTTATCATTAGCACAGATCACAAATTTAAAAATACTACATACTCGTATATAATAACACTGTCCAACACCATTTTTGGAACAGAATAGCGACCCTATAATTCTGAAAGGGTATGTTGAGTAGATCATTTTTGTAAAACAAACTTATGGTCCAGCACGTCTGAGTTTTTTTTTTACAGTGGGTCAAAGTTTTAATTTTTTGGTCGAAGGGAGCATTATACTATATGAATAAAATGTTGTAAGTTAATGTCTGAGAGAATTCTTATGGTCAGAGTTGTATTGTGGAATTGTATGAGGATTATTTTTGTGGAAGATCTTAACCCTCTAACTGGTCTCTTTATGGGGCAATTTGACCCTTTTTTCGATAAAATCAAAAAATATCCTTTAAAAAAGGACATTTAAGGATTAAAATATTCTACGAAAATGTTTGGCGGAAAATTTCAGTGGGGGTCGCCAAAGACACCATTGTTGTAAATAAAGCTCTTTACGATTTGTAAGCTGATTTGTAAGTCACAGCTGACTAGACGTGAGAACTCAGTGTTTGGCCCGGCCGAACTTGACGATGTTTTCACCTGCTTTGTATGTGTTGGCGTGTAATTTTGCCAATTAATCGTAAAGAGCTTTATTTACAACAATGGTGTCTTTGGCGACCCCCACTCAAAAACTCTTAATTTGTTGGACAGTGTAATTATAACAATAATTATAATTATTAAAATTCAGAAGTAAAAGTTGGTTTTCAATAACAATTACTGCTACACAGTCTGTGTTGACAACAAAAGCAAAACAATTATTTCCAGATGTCAGAATTAAAATAACACAATTATTTGAAATAGCATACAGCTCCTTGAAATAACTTTATATATGTATGTATGGATGTGTAATCCATATTCTTTAGATGAAATAGTGAAACAACATAAACATTACTACTGAATGTGTGATTTGCAAAATGTAAAATTTTTAAAATTGTAATTACCTGGTTTTGCATATAAACTTACAGTATATGAAACGCACTGTATTTGTGTTAACATTCGTAACTAATTTCCATTATAAATTCCAATAGGCTACTTTCGTTACCAACTGCAGACTTATATGATTTATGTACTCTTGGTTTACATATTGCCAATGGCCAAAAAGATTATATAGATTTTTATGAAATATTTGATTCTGAAAGTTCCAATGTTTTAGATGACATTAAAGTCTTACTGAAATGGAAAGACAAAATTATATGTACTGATTTTTTGCCTCTGGCAAATTTTTTAAGTAGGACCGATCAAAAATACGCTGATTAAAATTTTTATAATTACGTTAGTAAGTCATAAGTAAACATTTGAAAAGTTGATAACGATTTCAAAAGATTTTTGGTTTAATACTATTTATATGTAGCACTACTTTTAAACTAAGGAAAAAGTTGAACAAAATATTTTTACTTTATGCAAATTAATGAATATTAATTTTATTTTACTTTATGTTATTTTCTTTGAATTTTTGTTTAAGTTGTCTGTATCGATTTTTTATTTATTTTATTGGTGATGAAATGTTTTTTTGTTTAGAATTTATATTAGTGTTTATTTAAAATATATACATATGAATGTATGTATGTATGTGCATATGTGAAAATAAATTAATAATATATATAAATAAAAATGTTCCTGAAAGAATCAGATGCGATTTGTTACTATAACTAAAGATATAGCCAACAACAGAAGCTAAAATTGGTCAAGTTGAGAAGTTATAACCGACATGATCGCATTTGTAATTGATTTGTTGTTTTGTCTTTTCTGAGGATTGTGTGGTGAGCAGAGATCAGTTACGAGTGCTGAAAAAGTGAGTATACTTGAATGATGACTTATAATTTATTGTACTTATACATACTCATACTTGTCTCAATATCATCAAACCAATACTCATCTTTAAAAGTTTGAAGTACTCATTATATTCATACTTAAGGCCCAACCACAATGTACATAAACTGGCTTAAGCCATCTTAAGCAACTGTGCGAATACATGTAAAACGTATGTGAAAAACCATAATGTACTTAATGAAACTTTTCGTTAAGTTTCGTCAAATGTCATTTGCTTAAGCAAAGTGCCAAACAGAACGGACTTCCGTACGGAATCATTTGTTTTTTGATTTCATTAAAAATAAATAAAAAAAAATTAGTATGCAAAATCAAGAAATAGATGATATTACTCATATCTTATCACTTTTTTATTATTTATTCAACAATTAGGAGTTTTTACTGTTTGGAAACTTTCGATAAAATAAAACATAAAATAAACAAATACAGGGCTGTAATTTTTGGTACTTTTTAATTTAAAGTACTCGCAAAAACATAAAATACTGCACAAATATGCAACAAGGGTTACATGCATCATGTAAGTACAGTATGGCCACCTAAAAGTCTTCTTATACTATGTTTCCACGGTACATGCTTCGCTCTCTATTCACGCTTCACACCCCAATCATGTGCGAAACAACTTGCTTCACCATACAAAATTTTAAGAGCGAATCAAGTAGATTCATATTGAATCTACTTGCGAAGCTCGAAAAATTTCACTCTTCTCTAATTTTTATCGCAAGTTTATTTGCACTAGCTGTAAAAATTTAATATTGTAAACAAAGCAAATTATTTTCTTGTTGCTAGAAGTAAAGAAAGTAAATACGTACGAATGTGTTCTTTTTTTCAAATAAGCTAACTAATTTCCACTCACTTTTGTTTGTCCATTAAAAAAATTATTTTCCACAAATTGTAAATTCTGTTTTTTTTTATTCTGTTTGTTTATTAAAGACAACTGTCAAATCGAATCAAGTTTATTAGTCATGTAAACAGCATGATTCATAAACATGATTCAGAGGGCGAAGCAGGTGATTCAAGTCGTCGTGGAAACATAGTATTAAGTTTACTTATGCATTTGACAGACTTTTCATTCATTTTTGACAGTTGCTTAAGCTAGCTTATGCAAATTAAAATTGTTTAATTTATTTTTTCATAAAAAAATAAACTTTTTATTTTTGTTTTATTGTTTTTATTTTAGACTGTCTTGGTCTAACTCTCACTTAGAACTAACAACTTATATTTTAAAAAGACCTTTTGTAAGTAGCAAGAATCATTCTTGTTTTTCTTCAAAATGCAAGCAGCTGTGGAAAGTGTGGGAAGCTAAAAAATAAGTTTCAAGTGTCAATTTTGTAGACGCAAACGTCAACAAAAATAACAAACAGTCTGGGTATTCAAAAAGAAGTTTTGAATTACAATTTAAAACTTTAACACACAAATCTTGCAAATGCAACATAAGCCTAAAATAGCAGAAATACAGGGTGGGCCAACTTGGACTGACTGATTTGAAATGCTTATAACTTTTGCATTTTTAATTTAATACTCAATTGAACATCTCCAGAACATCGCTACGACGTATTCTAAAAGTTGATCTGAAGATGTTTCCATATAAAATTCAATTGGCCCAAGAATTATTGCCGAGGGATGCAGCACAACGGCTACAATATGCCAATAGAGTTCAAATCATTCAGTCATACTTGGCCTACCCTGTAGAAAATTTGAATTAACCCGTTATTAGGGTATGATATGACATATCTTAACTTGCACATTATGGTTGGGCCTTAAAAGTCTTCTTAAGTTTACTTATGCATTTGACAGACTTTTCGTTCATTTTTGACAGTTGCTTAAGCTAGCTTATGCACATTATGGTTGGGTCTTTAATCTCATGTGTGATGTTGTTTATTTTGACTCTCCTTAAGGTGCTATCAGACGGGATGTATTTTACATATGTACTGTCAAATTTTCCATCTGTAAAAATTGTATACATCGTGTGATACATATGAAACTTTGCATGTGTAAAATACATGTGGAAATACATATGTAATTTTTTCGATTAGAACACGCTCTATTTTCCTGTGAGAAACATAAACAAAACAGCTGATTTGTTTTGAAACAAAATTGTTTGAAAGAATATATTGGAAAGAAAAATTAAAGAAAATGAATTTTTAGATTTTTAATAAATTAAATTATGTTTTTTATATTTATTGCAGTTAGATTGGCCAAAAGAAGCAATTCTTGAAATTTATTAACGTTAAAAAGGCAGCTTTTGTTTACATTTATAGGTTATGTCATATGGAAAAACATAAACAGGTGTGATAGCAAAAATTATGAATCGTATGTAAAATGGAAATTTTGACATACATACGGAATTACATATGGGTAAGAAAAGTGACAGTACATATGTAAAATACATCCCGTCTGATAGCACCTTTAGCTCAATGTACGTAGACGATAAAAAAAAATAAGTATGACTCGCGTACACTCATGCGTATGTCGTTCATTTTTTACAGCCTGCTTATAAAAATTATATAAAATAATAAATTTTATATTTTCCTATAAACTTACTTGTATGTTTTTATATATTTTTTTTACTAATTTGGATAAATACCTAACGGATTAAGCTGAATATTTTTTCCATGACTTAACTGAGTTGAATACTTTATGTGTATGTGAGTATTTTTCTTAAAATGTAAATCTTAATACCGCGGTTTATAAATCAAACATATTGGGAATGGTATGAGCTCGATGTCGGCGTAGTACTCATACTTATATCCACTTGCATTTATAAGTCAACGTTGTTGTGAGTTCGAGTAACTCAGAGTAGTTAAATTGCTATGGAGTAAAACCACTTATACTTAGAATGTTATGAGTAGCTCTGAATCGTAAAAAAACGATTCATTGCCGATCTCTGGTGGTGAGGTATAAACAAATTACTCGTAATATAATTGAATCACCTTATGATGAACATGGTTATGGAGATGTAAAGTAACGCAACACCGTAATGCATGAATCTGTAAGAAATAGAATTTCCTTACATTTATACGTCATTACACAACATTCCGTTACAGTCGGCTAACTGAGGCTTTAAAGTAGACAAGTTACTTTTACTTAAGGTGCTATAAAATTACATATGTATTTCCACATGTATTTTACACATGCAAAGTTTCATATGTATCACACGATGTGTACAACTTTTACAGATGGAAAATTTAACAGTACATATGTAAAATACATCCCGTCTGATAGCACCTTTAGCTTTACAAATTTCCAATAGAAATAAGAAAATTTAGACCTTTATTTAGTAATTTTTTAAACATTTGTTATTTATCCCATCTACTCTTATTTAATTTAATATTATTTAATTTAACCTTTTATATTTTATATTTATGTAAAGAAAGAAAGGCCATCTTAAAAAAAACGTTCATATTTCTTTAGCTAGATAGAGGAAAACGTTTTATAGAAGCCCGTAAATTACACCATTAATTCTTTAAGAGTCAACACTAAATAAATGAACAGAAGTAAAGTAAGCGGAGAGAAGAGATTTTTTTTGTGAATAAAACAGTTTAATATAGGATAAGTATTAGTTTATTTACGTAATCTTTTATAGTTTTATGTAGGTTTAGTATACAGTACTTTTCGCTTATAGTCACATCGCTTAGTTGCACGCAATGTTGTGACTATATCGCTAATGTGATATGCCACAATATGGCATATAAACAAAATCGGATATAAACAATTTATGTGATTATAAACCAGTGTAGCTTCTGTATTTCTTATTACGTTTAGGTAAGTATGTATGTAAAGGGTTTGGGACACCCTAGAACGCAATTTTTAAGTTTTAAGTAAAACACAGATATTTAAAAAAAAAACTTGTGAAACTTTATTATATCGTAAAGTAGACAGAATGAGGTTATGTATGGAACAAGATATCGTGCAGATGGCCGCCGCGGCTTTGCTGGTACACACGCGATCTTTTAATGTAATTTTCAGTGACCTTTTTGCATAAATGATGCGATATTTCACTAATGCAACGTCCAATTTCCTCTTTTAAGGATTGAGTCGTCGTCAGCTAATTCGCGTAAACCATCGACTTCAAAAAACCCCAAAAAAATCTAAAGGTGTTAAATCGCACGATCTAGGCGGCCAATTCTGGTCTCCAAAACGCGAAATAACACGACCGGGAAATGACTGATGCATTTTCTCTAGCTGTATGACATGTGGCGCCGTCTTGTTGAAACCACATGCCCTCCACATTCATTTCTTCAATTCTAGGCAAGAAAAAACTGGTTATCATTTCACGATACCGAACACCATTGACACCATTGCGTTCTACTTGGGACACCCTTTATATATGAAAATAAAAAGAATGGATACAATAATTGATGCTTCTCCTTCCGCATTGAATAGGAAACGTGCTAGCAACTTACCTTATTGCAAATCTACCGAGGTGCCACAGCCTAATCTATCTAGCTCAATTTCTGGCTTTATCATCAAAATTATGTTTTCACCGTAGATTTGTTGAAACGGTACCTTGCCTTAAAATGTTCTTCTGACATTTTAAAAGGGTCGGATTTCTTTCGAAAAGTTTTGGTTAAGTCGGTTTTAGTGACTTCTTTTAAATCACTTCCAAACTTTTATCACTAATAGAGTTTTAAACTCTGATTAAAATAAAAAAAAATTTGATTTGTAATATATTTAGCTATATCTTGAAAACTACATTTCTTTATTAGATGATATATATATCAAATGATAGATTAAAGACCTTTCCAACGATATATAACATAACCTATTTATATGAACCACCCATAGGCCAATTTTGGAAAAAAATTTTTGATCCGATATTTTTTATAAAAATCTAAAAAATCCGGTAATAAGGCCTATAAGAGTAGGTATATAAATTACAAAATTTTAGCCAAGAAATTAAGCTTTAATTTAAATTATAATATGACCATGTAAGTAATATAGATTCGAAGATATTAAAGATAGATTATGACATTTCACCATAAAAAATACAATCTGTACTATGCGAAGCCGGTGTTCTGTATACCATAAAGGAGAAAATTTCTTCGACCGGCCGTAGGCCGCCAATACAGAAAATCTGTACTATGCGAAGCCGGTGTTTAGCCAAGAAATTTTTTTTTTTTTTTTTATTAGCATTTATTAGATAAAGGAACATCAACACCTTCTACATCAAATAGTGCAATCAAACCTAGAAAACAAGTAGGTATGGATAAATACGTCACAGTTTTTAAGCGACAGAGGAGCCCAACATCTGCTCAAGTATCATCAAATTCAAAAGCTCCTAAGACCGTGAGTAATGATCAAAATAGGTTTGCTCTCCTCCAGACGGATGAGCCAGAACTTCCTAAGAAGACGTTTAAGCCCCCACCAATTTATCTGAGAGTGCCCACTTCCAGTAAATTGGTACAAAGAATTGTTTCGGTAATAGGTGAAAATATGTTTAGCGTAACATCAACTAAACATGGAAATATCAGCGAAACCAAAATTCAAGTGAAAAAGGAAGATGATTTTCGAAAATTGTCCAACCAGTTGGAGAGGGAGACTAGGGATTTCTACACCTATCAGCTCAAAAGCGCAAAAGGTCTCCAAGTCGTTCTAAAGGGTATAGACCCATGTGTTGACCCTGCGGAGATAAAGACCGGCTTAATGGACAAAGGGTTCAAAATTAATCACCCTTATTGTGTTTGGCGTTTTTTCGGCGAAAACTAGGCGTTTTTTTTAATGGTACCGTAATTGTCGAAAAACGCCAATGAGTACAACAATTTTCTAATCTTTTACAAAAACCGCCATTAAAACGTTATTGTGTTTGGCGTATTCATCTGTCAAAAGTGCAAAAAATTGTCGTTAAAATATTTGTTCTCGACTTTACGATTTGTGAATTTGCGCCAAAGCTACTAAAATTTATTAAAAAATAATTGAAATGGAAGGAAATACAATGTAAGTATGCAAAAATATATTGAACTAGGCATGTTCCAGTGAAATAAAAGTAAATTAAGTTTAACTTTTTTACTTTTGTTTTCCTGCAGTAGCTTTCTGTATTTTCTGTAAGTGAATATTTATTTCACATTAAACTTGAAACTTTAGCAACAATCTGCTAATTTTACAGAAAATCAAAAATACATAAGAAGTAAACTTCAATAAAAACTTGATTTTGTTCTAATGTTATGTATGTCTGTCTTTTAGCGTAAAAATTACAACTGCAGCACAATTTGCCAAATTAGTTGAAAAAATGGAGCAAAAGTCTTATTTGGCAAAAGGCTTTAATAAAAGTTTAAAGCCCATAAATATTAAAGAAGAGTGGAACGCGATTTCTGAAGATTTAAATTGTCTTGGTCCACCATCCCGTTCCGGAGAAGGTTGGTTGAAGGTGTGGAGCGATTTTAAATTTAAATTAAAAAAAAACTCGTTCACAATAAAGCAGAAAGTCGTGCCACAGGTGGCGGACCTTTCAAAAAATTTAATTTTTCTTCTGTGGAAGAAGCAGCAATTAATTTATTAGGCATGCGTATGGTTGTCCAACATAAAGACGCATTTGGATTTATTTATTTTTTTATTTATTTAATATTTTTTAATTTTTAAAATATTCTTTAATATTTTTTTATATATTCTTATTCACCAAAAAACTATATTTGAATTTTATTTTTGTTATTTATAAACATTTGATTGACAGTTCTTTAACAGGCTGTTTCATAATCATGTAGTTTAGCGTAATCTATTACATTATTATTCATTTACAAAATTTTGCTTGTCGAAAATTTTACACGGTAGCATGAGATTTAAAATTCGACGGCAACTACGACAGCTGTCGTTTTTCAACTACGCCAAACACAATAAGGGTGAATAGTGTTGTGAATATTAGAAACCGTGAAAAGATTCCACAGCCTATGTTTAGGGTGGAATTGGAACCTGGAGATGTCGTATTAAAGAAAAACGAGTCCCATCCCATCTACAATCTGATTTACCTTCTGCATCGCAGAATCACCGTGGAAGCGTCAGGGACCCGTCCAGTGTGTTAACTGTCAAGAATTTGGTCACACCAAGGCGTATTGTAAATTGCCGTCAGTTTGTGTTGCGTGTGGGGAGCTACATGCAACTGCTCAATGCGATAAGTCGAAAACTGACTCAAAAATCAAAAAATGCAGTAACTGCGGAGGTAATCATACCGCAAATTATAGAGGTTGTCGAATTTACACTCATTTGAAAGGCATAAGAACCAACAAGACGTCAGTATTACCTGATCGTCCTTAACAGCCTAATTTTGCTTCGAGTAACAATTTCCCTCAATTGTTACGGTCCACTAGTCATGTAAACGTGCCTAGTTCTAGACAAGTTTCTTACGCAAACGTGGTTAAATCTAATATGCCAGGTTTGGAGCAGGAACCTAAATCACAATATTTCAAGCCTAATATTAACTCTCTAGAGACTACATTGCAGACTCTTGTCCAAACTATGAACACTTTTACGACCACTATGACATCCATGATGCAGGAAATGCTGAAAATGCAATCCACTATCTTACAAGCCATTTTAAAGAAATGATTTGTTTAAAAATTTGTTTTTGGAACGCGAACGTCCTCCGCCAACATAAAAACGAACTGGAACACTTCCTGATGGATAACAGATTGATGTCATGATGATTTCTGAAACTCACTTGACGGCGACAGCGTACTTCAAAATTAATGCCTACGTGTTGTATGATACAAAAGATCCCCGCGGAAGAGCATGTGGAGGATCGGCAATTCTTATAAAGAACAGAATAAAACATTATTTAATGAACAACATATGTGCGGATTACCTACAAGCAACAAACATTTGTATTGAATTCTGTCAATACAATTTTGTTTTATCATTAATTTATTCGCCGCCTCGATTTTCAATAAAAGAACCCCAATACTACAGCTTCTTCAATTCCCTTGGAGCTAGATTTTTAGTTGCTGGTGACTTTAACGCCAAACACACATTTTGGGGTTCACGTCTGGTGACCCCGAAGGGTCGTGAACTCTTCAACACCATTGCAAAAATGGGATTAAATGTACTCTCAAGCGGTCATCCCACCTACTGGCCGACGGACCGACGGAAGATTCCCGATGTTATTGACTTCGGAGTAGTGAAAAATATCCCTGTAGAATCGATACAAGTGGAGCCTTCATTAGACTTGTCTTCAGATCACTCTCCTTCTATTATTTCAATGCGTTTCCTTCAAGGGAATGGCTCTCCATTTCGGGATATATCTAAAACCAGAGTAAGTTGGATAAAGTATAAAAAGTATTTAAGTTCCCACTGCACGGAAAATGTAGTGTTGAGAACTACCAAGGATTTTGATGGGTCGATTGGCAAGTTTACTGAGGACATACGAAGAGCTGTACATCACGCCTCCACATACGACGTTGAGTGCAGAAGTGGGACAAACAGAACTTATTTCGCTGAACTCGATCATCTCCTGTCAAAAAAAATAAGAGTTAGAAGAGAGTGGCAAATTCACAGGTCTCCTGAACTGAAAGCTAGGCTACGGGAATGCAGAGATATACTAAGAAATTTCTTAGAAACCCAAAGAATGGCTTCACTTAAATCTTACTTGGAGGGTCTTGATAGTACCCCACAATCTGACTATTCGTTATGGAAGGCGGCACGAGGTTTAAAAAGACCAGTTAGAGGAAAGCCTCCTCTGCGAAATCCGTCTGGTGACTGGGCTAGAAATGATTCCGAGAAAGGGACATTATTTGTTAACCATTTGAGAAATGTGTTTACTATAAACAACTCAAATAACGTATCTGATTTGCCACCACTTTTTAAAAGACCTCCTGTACCTCTAAGACTAAACTTTCGTGATGTCCAAAGCGCTATTGGTACTCTGAACCTTAGAAAGGCTCCAGGTATGGATACAATCAGCAATAAAATGCTTGTGGAGTTACCTCGTGTAGCAAGAAGAATTATCCTCTTTATCTTCAACGCTATTTTACGCCTAGAATACTATCCTGCAGATTGGAAGGTGTCTATGATCACTATGATTCCTAAGTCAGAGAAGGACCACACCAAAGTGGAGTCATGTAGGCCAATTAGTCTACTGCCGACAATTTCAAAACTGTTTGAAAAATTGTTATTGGCTAAGTTGATTCCAATTCTGAACAACACTCAATGTATCCCAAATCACCAATTCGGGTTCAGAGCTAAACACAGTACCATCGAACAAACACACAGATTGGTAAATGTGATAAGACAGTCGTTTGAAGAGAAAAAATACTGCTCCGCCCTTTTCATTGATGTGTCGCAAGCGTTCGACAAAGTCTGGCATGAAGGTTTAATGCATAAAATTAAATTAACTCTGCCTGCTAACACCCACAAACTTATGAAAAGTTATTTATATGGTCGCAAATTGATACATACATAATACATACTTCAACTTTTGCAGACGATACAGCCTTTATTAGCGACATATTTTGAGGCGTGTTTTGTAAATTCGACTTTCACCAAAGGAATGCCTAGATCTTTGTGGATTCGAGAATTTTTAACATACCATGGAGCTGCAGTAATTGTACGTAGAATCTTATTTTGACCCCTTTGAATTTTTTCAATGTTGGATGCTGAGGCAGTATCCCATAATTGAATTCCATAACACCAGATTGGCTTTAGAATTGCATTGTACCACAAAAGTTTGCAATCCAACTTTAATGTAGAATTTCTGCCGATTAGCCAATTAATTTGCACTGCTTTTAATCTCATCTGAGTAAGTTTTGCGTCGATATGAGACTTCCAAGTTAAACGACGATCGAGGTGGATTCCGAGGTATTTGACTTCATTGTGTTGCGGGATAATTTGATTATTTATTCTGATGAACGAGCAGGTATCTTTTCGCAATGTGAAAGTGATATGAATACATTTTTGTTCATTTACCCTGATTTTCCAAAGCTCTAGCCAATTCTCTAGTTTATAAACATAATTCTGCAAATTCTGTGATGCAGCTTGGTGGTCCTTATAGACGCTGATAAAGGCTGTATCGTCTGCAAAAGCTGACGTGTGGATTTTGGGGTCTGACGGCATGGATGCATAAATCAAATATAAAGTAGGACCCAGTATGCTACCCTGGGGTACTCCTGCTTCAATTGGTTGAGCAGGGCTTAAAAAATCGCCTTCTTTGATTGTAAATTTGCGATCATATAAATAACTTTTCATAAGTTTGTGGGTGTTAGCAGGCAGAGCTAATTTTATTTTATGCATTAAACCTTCATGCCAGACTTTGTCGAACGCTTGGGAAACATCAATGAAAAGCGCGGAACAGTATTCTTTCTCTTCAAACGACCGTCTTATCACATTTACTAATCTGTGTGTTTGTTCGATGGTACTGTGTTTAGCTCTGAACCCGAATTGGTGATTTGGGATGCATTGAGTGTCGTTCAGAATTGGAATCAACTTAGCCATTAACAATTTTTCAAACAGTTTTGAAATTGTCGGCAGTAGACTAATTGGCCAGCTTTGGTAGGGTCCTTCCCTGGCTTAGGAATCATTATAATCATAGATACCTTCCAATCTGCAGGATAGTATTCTAGACGTAAAATAGCATTGAAGATAAAGAGGATAATTCTTCTAGCTACACGAGGTAACTCCACAAGCATTTTGTTGCTGATTTTATCCATACCTGGAGCTTTTTTAAGATTCAGAGTATCAATAGCGTTTTGAACATCATTAAAGCTAAGTCTTAGAGGTACAGGAGGTCTTATAACGAGTGGAGGCAAATCAGATGCATTATTTGAGTTGTTTATAGTAAACACATTTCTCAAATGGTTAACAAATAAAGTCCCCTTCTCGGAATCATTTCTAGCCAAGTCACCAGTTGGATATCGCAGAGGAGGCTTTCCTCTAACTGGTCTTCTTAAACCTCGTGCCGCCTTCCATAACGAATAGTCTGATTGTGGGGTACTATCAAGACCCTCCAAGTAAGATCTAAATGAGGCCGTTCTTTGGATTTCTAAGAAATTTCTTAGAATATCTCTGCATTCCCGTAGCCTAGCTTTCAGTTAAGGAGACCTGTGAATTTACCACTCTCTTCTAACTCTTCTTTTTTCTGACAGGAAATGATCGAGTTCAGCGAAATAAGTTCTGTTTGTCCCACTTCTGCACTCAATGTCATATGTGGAGGCGTAATGTACAGCTCTTCGTATGTCCTCAGTAAACTTGCCAATAGACCCATCAATATCATCGGTAGTTCTCAACACTACATTTTCCGTGCAGTGGGAACTTAAATACTTTTTATACTTTATCCAACTTACTCTGGTTTTAGATATGTCCCGAAATGGAGAGCCATTCCCTTGAAGGAAACGCATTGAAATAATAGAAGGAGAGTGATCTGAAGACAAGTCTAATGAAGGCTCCACTTGTATCGATTCTACAGGGATATTTTTCACTACTCCGAAGTCAATAACATCGGGAATCTTCCGTCGGTCCGTCGGCCAGTAGGTGGGATGACCGCTTGAGAGTACATCTAATCCCATTTTTGCAATGGTGGTGAAGAGTTCACGACCCTTCGGGGTCACCAGACGTGAACCCCAAAATGTGTGTTTGGCGTGAAAGTCACCAGCAACTAAAAATCTAGCTCCAAGGGAATTGAAGAAGCTGTAGTATTGGGGTTCTTTTATTGAAAATCGAGGCGGCGAATAAATTAATGATAAAACAAAATTGTATTGACAGAATTCAATACAAATGTTTGTTGCTTGTAGGTAATCCGCACATATGTTGTTCATTAAATAATGTTTTATTCTGTTCTTTATAAGAATTGCCGATCCTCCACATGCTCTTCCGCGGGGATCTTTTGTATCATACAACACGTAGGCATTAATTTTGAAGTACGCTGTCGCCGTCAAGTGAGTTTCAGAAATCATCATGACATCAATCTGCTTATCCATCAGGAAGTGTTCTAGTTCGTTTTTATGTTGGCGGAGGCCGTTCGCGTTCCAAAAACAAATTTTTAAACAGATCATTTCTTTAAAATTGCTTGTAAGATAGTGGATTGCATTTTCAGCATTTCCTGCATCATGGATGTCATAGTGGTCGTAAAAGTGTTCATAGTTTGGACAAGTGTCTGCAATGTAGTCTCTAGCGTGTTAATATTACGCTCGTAATATTGTGGTTTGGGTTCCTGCTCCAAACCTGGCATATTAGATTTAACCACGTTTGCGTAAGAAACTTGTCTAGAACTAGGCGCGTTTACATGACTAGTGGACCGTAACAATTGAGGGAAATTGTCACTCGATGCAAAATTTGGCTGTTGAGGATGATTAGGCAATACTGACGTCTTGTTGGTTCGTATGCCTTTCAAATGAGTGTAAATTGAACAACCTCTATAATTTGCGGTATGATTACCTCCGCAGTTACTGCATTTTTTGATTTTTGAGTCAGTTTTCGACTTATCGCATTGAGCAGTTGCATGTAGCTCCCCACACGCAACACAAACTGACGGCAATTTACAATACGCCTTGGTGTGACCAAATTCTTGACAGTTAACACACTGGACGGGTCCCTGACGCTTATGCGGTTCTTCCACGGTGATTCTGCGATGCAGAAGGTAAATCAGATTGTAGATGGGATGGGACTCGTTTTTCTTTAATACGACATCCCCAGGTTGCAATTCCACCCTGAACATAGGCTGTGGAGTCTTTTCACGGTTTCTAATATTCGTTATGCTCTTAATTTTCAAGCCTTTTTCCATTAAGCTAGTCTTTATCTCGGCAGGATCAACATCTGGGTCTATACCCTTTAGAACGACTTGGAGTCCTTTTGCGCTTTTCAGCTGGTAGGTATAGAAATCCCTACTTTCCCTCTCCAAATGGTTGGACAATTTTCGAAAATCATCTTCCTTTTTCACTTGAATTTTGGTTTCGCTGATATTTCCATGTTTAATTGATGTTACGCTAAACATATTTTCACCTATTACCGAAACAATTCCTTGTACCAATTTACTGGAAGTGGGCTCTCTCAGATAAATTGGTGGGGGCTTAAACGTCTTCTTAGGAAGTTCTGGCTCAGCCGTCTGGAGGAGAGCAAACCTATTTTGATCATTACTCACGGCCTTAGGAGCTTTTGAATTTGATGACACTTGAGCAGATGTCGGGCTCCTCTGTCGCTTAAGAACTGTGACGTATTTATCCATACCTACTTGTTTTCTAGGTTTGACTGCACTATTTGATGTAGAAGGTGTTGATGTTCCTTCATCTGTTGAAATCACTATATTGGGACAGGAACGACGCCGTTCCACGGCTCTTGCAGTGAGAAGATTCTCCACAGATTTTTTTAAGGATTCTTCCTCAGAGACCCATATAGTTTTTCTAGTTGAGCTAAGCTCTTTCTCAGAATTACATCTGAGAGGAACAGTCATACAGTTTTTATGCGATTTTTAATGTTTTTTTATATATATTTTAACCTATTACTAGTTATTTTTTCACTTTTTTGTTTAATTTCAACTTTTTACACTTTCACCTATTACGATTTTTTCACCGAAATTTTTTTTTATTGATTTTATTTCTTCTAAAAGCCCTATTTGATGACCTTTTTTGAGCAAAGTCACTAAAATCGACTTGTTCCCATTTGTATATCTATACATATGTATATAAGCTTGTATACTTACGAATTTGGTTAATTAAATTTATTGTAAACACTGTTTTTACTTTTTATACCCTTCACCTTCATGAGAAGAATATATCGATGGTCTCATGTAGAAAGGCCCTAACTCGCATATTTGAAACTTTACAGTAGAAGGTAAAAACATAATAGAAACTGTAATATTCAACATGTAACTTTTTCTGTACAACTGCTTATAAAAGCGTTATTTTTTACACTATTGCAATAAATTTTTGTGAGTAGGTGTATTTGCGTTAAATGCATTGAAATCGCAAAAAAAAAATTTCGAAAAAATAGCGAGTTAGGGCCTTTCTACATGACACCAACGATATGTATGTTTGTCATTCCGTTTGTAATTTCAAAATCCGTCCATAAATAACGGAGATATGAGCAAAAATCCGAGACAACCTCTGAAAATTTTATCAAAAAAACTAAGTGTATTAATATTGTTACGAATAATTTTATCACAAGATGGTGTTGATCAAACAAAGTGTATTAATATTGTTGCTAACAAACTCATCAACAGATGGCGTTGATCACACAAAGTATATTAATATTGTTACGAACAAATTCATCAACAGATGGCGTGTATAACATCAAAGTGTTCGAAAACTTCAAGTGTGTTCTTAAACCGTAATATAAGTGTGTAAAAAGACAGTGTGTTCATTTTAAATTATGTTTGTGTACATTTATATTATATTATATATTTTCTTCAAACTACTTGACGCTTTTATTTTGCAATTAAAAATAATCCGGTTTATTTAAAGGAAATAAACCACCGTTTTTAAAAGGTAAAAACGTAACAATATTTTTGATATATTTATTTAGTCAAGCTCGAGTTCATTAAATTTAATTTTCATTAAATTATTATTTTTACTAAAGGTAGGAATTGTTTTTACAACATGAAATCTTATTAAATTTTTTTTTTTATTGATAATTTTTCTTGGCTGAGCTGGGGATTGAACCTGGGTTGAATGTACATGTTTCGAGAATCACCACATTCTCTCATCAGAATTCTTTGCGTTCTAAACCTCTGCACCACTGCGGTGCCTGCTAGCCAACAGACAAACATCAAACTTTTAACCAGTGTTACCGGTGCACAGTGGCGCCATTTGAGTTTTTTGTTGCAAAAATCATATCTTTTGAACCGAATAACATAATTGAACAGTTTAAACAGCATATGATAGATAACTGTTCAGCCTATGAAATGAGCGTTTGGAAAGGGTGCTACGCTTTGTAGGGGCCTACTTATGGGCTTTCAGAGTTAAAATTAGTAGAAAAATCAATTTTATGGTAACTAAAAACAAAATATTTTTTCATTTTTAGATTGTTTTTATTTTTTTTTTTTCTTTAGGGTTTTATGTTTTAAACTATTACCCAACAAATTAAAAAAAAAAATAATTTTTTTTTTAAATTTATTTTTCAATTTTCTGTAAAATATTCATCACAATTCGTAAGAGAAAGTATATCTAAAAGACTAACCATTTCTAAACTATAATTTTTTTCAAACTCTATTCGTGACTTCACATGCCGCAGGGAAGAAATAAGTGGATCGGAAGATGCTGTCAACATGTTGAAGAGGTCCTCATTTTGCCTTACCCTTGATGCTTTGAATGTGTTCTGCACTCTATATTTTTTATAAAATATGTTAAGAGACTCCTGTGCTTCTTCAGAAAGCTCTCCAATTGGCAAAGACTGGTACTCAATTATCAGCCCAATCATGAATAAAAATTCAGCGGGATTTTTTTCTCTTTTTATTTTTTTAACATTGAATTTAAATAGGAAAAATTAGAAAAGGGAAAACCTCCAGCGGAATTTTTATTCATGATTGGGCTGTATATCTTTACCATGCGCCAATATTTTATGGACGGTCGTGGTCAACTTCTTCTGTGGATACATTACTGCTAAAAGAGATGCATTTTTCGACGCATATTCTCCATATTTTGTAGAATTGACATTTTCTTTGCAGTTTAAAACAGATAATACTCGCTCAGCATCCGCGTTAGCATGTGGTAAGGCCAATATAATCCTTTTTTTTTTTGGTTGTGATTAGGTTGGCGGTGTAAAAAACACTCAAATTGCCAGGTTGTCCCACAGTCGCGTATTTAATTTAAGTACGCGAAGATAACAAAACGAAAACCCTCAATACTAGGGTGGGTATAAAACTGTCGGGTGTTTAAAAACACCTACTTCCACGGAATACGTCCGTAAATGTGAAAGGTTGTAAACATCATAATTTAGAAAAAGAGAAATAAAAATAAAAAATTCCAAATTAATTAAATCATAAAAATCTTCCTTGTTGTATTCTTTCAACAAATCATGTAGATTTGTGTATTTGTTGAAGACCTTGTGTTTTCTGCGATTTTCCCAAAATTTGGAACATATAAAAATCAAATGCTCCGCACTCTCCACAACGTTGCAGGAGTCACACAAGCCCGTGTCGCTGATGCCGATCAGATTCAAAAATTTTCTGTCATATGCATGACCAGACAGAAGGCGATTAATGGTCTTAATTTCACCAGGATCAAGTGAGAAGCCTCGATGCCAAGGTTTCAACGGAATATTAGGGTTTATTGAGAAAAAGAAATTCCCCTTACTCTGAGAGATCTCATAGTAGTCAGAATTTTATTCTCTCAACAACTCATTGTGAATCAGTCTTATTGTCCCGGCAATCGTGTAATCCACCCTTAACGGTTATTCAAAATATGTCCAAACTTGGAAAATACGAAGGAGTAGCTATTGACCACATGCCTGTTTTCAGATATCAATCGAAAAAGTGTAGGATTCACAATTGAAATGTTAAGATGCTCCTTTGCCGTAAGCAGTATCGCCCTAAACTTGGGTGGAAGTTCACATGCCAAGGCATAAATGATATGAACTGGAGTAGAAGGCGTAAGTCCAAGACATCTTCTTAGACTGGAGTTTTGAAAAGATTGAATTTTACGATCAATATAATTTGGAGAATGCGCCGTGGTAGTCCTAGCATACTCAATTTTGCTGCGAATGAAACTCCTATAGAAATTTAGGGATATATCGGGTCTGAGACCTCCTCTAATACCACTTAAACACTTCAAGAGGTTTACTGCCGAGGAGCAGTTCCTTAAGGCAACATCATAATGTTCCTTAACAGATAGACTATTCATTATTCTTCTACCCAGGAATTTAAGAGAAGACACTTGCAGGATACGATGACCACCGACCGAGATGTCAACCGTCTTCCTACCACCCTTAGCAAAGTACATAACATTCGTTTTCTGAACATTAAAGAATAAATTAAGAGTGCCACAAATCCTATGGAAATCCGAAATCTTCCTTGATAAGTTCCCAACAGCAAGATCAAAGAAATAGTGGAAGGAGAGAATCATGAAGTCATCGGCGAATTGAAACAAAAGAGTATTTGCATCCTCAATATTGTGTAAGGAGTACAAATTGAAGAGTATCGGAGACAAGCAACTACCCTGTGGAAGACCATTAAAAACCCTAACAGAGCTTTTGCTCAGACACAATCTCCTATCTGATAAGAAGCAAATAATCCAGTCAGTGATATCAAAAGGTATTTTGTCATCCAATAAGATCCGTTTCAAAGTCAATCGTCAAATCGTCAAAATGACGATTTGACGATTTTTTCATTGAAAGTGACGATTTTCTGAATTCAAAATTTCTATCATTTGTTAGTTTTATTAATGTTTTTGTTACCAAATTCTCTCTTTTTTTTGAGACAACAACTATTGTTCTCATTTAATCTCATAAATATTAAGAAGAACATGACATATTTCAAAAACAAAACTAAGTGATAGTAGTGTTTTCTTAATTATTGTTGTTAAGTTCAAGTAAAATAATTCCAAATAATATTGAGACAGGATAGTCGAAATTACTTATTTATCTGTAAACATAAAAATCAATTTTAAATACTGAATTCCACGAACTAATATTTTAAGAGGAAACAATTTCTGAATTTCCAGAGGAAATTCTTCTACAAAAACTTCTCCTATTTTAACAAAACGTCGAAAGCATATTCAGCCAAATAAATTTAAATAACAAAAATACGGAATTCTTTGAAAATGAGTACCTGTTCTCATATATGATGGATGAATTGAATTCTATATGCAAAATGATATTTAAAACTTAATAAAATAAATTGTCCTGACATACGTTAAATCAATTTTCGTACTTTTTAATGTAAATCAACATGCATGAAAAAAAAAACAAAAGGAAATAAGAAAATTGACAGTACCGTAAACTTTGTACCCCTTTTGTTCTTATTTCCCTTCTCATCCAAAAATACTTGCCTTGACGAGTCAGAAGTGAAAACGGACTAAGATATTATAAAAATATTACACAAGTTGTGTTTAACATTATATGTTTTGTGATTTGTTATGTAAAAAGTTAAAATTTATGTATTTTGATATGTATTGTACAAGAGACTATATAAAATTGAATTTTTATGTTTTCGTTTAAATAAAAATTTCAAAATACTATTAGAAATAGTGACTTTTTATTTTTCCGATTTTTTTGACGATTTTTAAAATTCGAAATGACGATTTTTTTTCTTTTTTATCGGGATTTTGACGATTTTTTTCGAAATTCATCTGGCAGCCCTGCATACAGGGTCAGTCTTCCATGTTATTGGACACCTACAATATGAGAAACTAAGATCAAGAACCGTACCATTCGAATCTTGAAGATGCGGTAAGAACGTCGGCGAGCCATCATTATGACAAATGAAGGACGAATCCGATATCAAATTGTAAACAAGGTTGCCTCTAGGGGAGTCATAATAGTCCCCCCAGTGAGTGGAGCGGGCGTTGAAGTCACCCGCAATGATGACATTGTCAAAACAAATGACGAAAACCAGGGGCCAAATTACCGCATTCGTGATCGAATGAGCTATCGTATCGAAAAATTATTTCGATATCGAAATTATGATAAAATGTACTGAATTTCTTGCTCGATATCGAATGCCATAATCTCAAATAAGAAAATTACGATCAATTTTACTCGATATCGAATGCGGTAATTTGGCCCCAGTAGTCTTCCCAGTTCAGCACGACAGACATCCAGCGAAAGACATCCGTTGCGATTTGGAGGAAGATATACCGAGACTAATACAAAATTTGGTCTGAGATTTAAGGTCCTAAGAATCAATATGTCCAAATCAGAGATCAGTTATGAGTACTGAAAAAGTGAGTATACTTGAATCATGACTTATAATTTATCGTACTTATACGTACTCATACTTGTCTCAATATCATCAAACCAATATTCATATTTAAAGTTTGAACTACTCATTATATTCAGATTTAATCTCATGTATGATGTTGTTTATTTTGACTCTCCTTAACTCAATGTACGTAGACGATAAAAAAAATAAGTATGACTCGCATACACTCATGTGTCGTTATATATAATAATAAATTTTATATTTTCCTATAAACTTACTTGTATGTTTTTATATTTCTTTTTTACTTATTTTGTATAAATACCTAACGGAATAAGCTGAAATTTTTTTAATGACTTAACTGAGTTGAATACTTTATGAGTATGTGAGTATTTTTCTTAAAATGTAAATCTAAATACCGTTGTTTATGAATCAAACATATTGGGAATGGTATGAGCTCGAAGTCGGCGTAGTACTCATACTTATATCCACCCGCATTTATAAGTCAACGTTGTTGTGAGTTTGAGTAACTCAGAGTAGTTAAATTTCAATGATGTAAAACCACTTATACTTAAAATGTTATGAGTAGTTGTGAATCGTAAAAAAACGATTCATTGCCGATCTCTGGTACATACATATACTTATGTAGTATAACAAAAAAACAAAATTTGTATTTGTAGGTATATGTATTTTAATCATATTTCAGAGGTAAATATTTATTTTTAAAATTGTAATCTGAAAAATAATAAAAATGTTTAAACCAAAAAACAATGCATTTAATTTTTAAATCGGGTGAGGTTGAAAACGTATTTGGTGTTCTCTATCACGATGAAGCTGTGAAAGTAGATGAATCCTTAATTGAACAATATTTTCAATTTGCTGATGACACAAACGACACGTAGTTGCGGGTATGGAGCCATCACTAAATAATATAAAATGTAGTATTGTTTTTTTAAATTTAGAACAAAAACTATATACTAACTATTGTCCCTTGCGATGTAATTCATGGCAATGTATATTAAGAGCATGAATACGGTCATACTTTTCCTCATACAAACGCATGGATGTAAGTGGCGGAAATAATGAACGTTTCTTATAAATATTTTCCGGTTGAATTACATCATTTGCATCTAAATATTCCCACTTGTTGTCATTTGGTCCAATGTGAACCTCGATATATTTACGAGTTTTACCTAAAAGTCTAAAGATACAAAATAATTAAAAAAGCTATCAATCGTGCAATAAGAGAACCACTACCTTAAAACAAGTTGCTTAATTTTTGTAGTTAAATCATTAATTTCACTTGATGTCAAATGCGGACGTTCCTGCTCTGAATTTGTATATAATAATGTATCCATTGAATAACGTATTTGATTTATCTGGAAACATAAAAGCCATCATGTTTTAATCGATTGTATAACAACATAACTAATGCGTCTTACCAAATCCAAATCGTCTGACAAGATATCAACATCTAAATTGAGCACAATGTCATGATCACTGAATAGAGAGTTATGGGTTTTTTCGTCATATCCTAATCCAGCCAATATTGCCACGTATTTTGTTTGAGTTTTGTTACATTTTATCTGCATTGTAGGACAGAAGAGTAATGCCATCAAAGCTCCAAATCCATGTATGTTAGGCATAAGGGTTGTGGCTCGAGCAACAAGAATGTCACCACTGGATGATTCGGTAATATCGGCTGCCACAACTAAGCGCTCATACATGTCGTTGGGGTTACTATCCACTTGAATGAAATTAACTGATTCCCTTTCGAGCGAAACTGATTTCCAGGTGCCCGCGCGTATAGCTGAAAATAAATTTATTTCGATAGGACTGTATGGTCCACGTAATTTTAATGTTTTCTTGCATAAATGTTTGGGAGGTGGTTCTATATCCATATCGATTTCTGGCCTAATCGATAATAAGTATTCCTCATTTTGTCGTGCACTATCTTCATCTAGAAATCGATTAGCAACTGACTGTTTGCGAATACGAAAATCATGGTCACTCTAAAAAAAAAGTTATTTATATTTAATAACATTTTATATTTAATTATGTATATGTATGTATGTTTATGTTTGATTTATAATAAAAGCAGCAGTTTTGCTTGATCACGTATTAGGTTTTCTTTTTAATAAAACTTTGCAGAAAGTCTTTAGCTGGTAAAAGGTGTCTCAAAAATGTTTAGCACAAAATTATGCTGGCTTTATTTTTCTTCATTCTAAAAAACAGTAAAATTTACGACTTTCTTTTACTGTAAGCAATTTATTAAAACTTTATATTTCCGTAACATTAAATAACAATTTCGGGGCGTTTCTATTCTGACGGGTGAAACATTTAGACGCTTTTTACTAATAGAAAGAAACACACTTTCAATTAAGTTATTTCTAGAAGGTGTAATATTTTGCTATATACTTTTGTTATCTATTTACAAGAATTTATATGAAACGACCAAATAGTCACGAGAGAGATTTAAAGTGTATGACGGGTGCAACCAAATTGGCCCACTTTCATAAGATCATACCACAAAAACACAAAACTCTGTTAAGTTTTAAACTTTAATTGTATTATTCTTTTTTATTGTGAAAGATGAGATATTAGACGATGATTATTAAATCAAACATGGTAGAGATATATAATCCAATAATAAGAAATTTGCTCTTTAAGCCATGACGGGTGCAACATGAATGAATTTTCTGTTCCCGCCAAATCTATGAATCTTAATTTATATTTAAGCTTACGTCTAAAAAATTATATTATTATAAAATATAGATATTTTACTTTTTAATTTGCATCAAAAAAAGTATCAAATAGTGTGTTTTGAAAATTGATGTTAAAAGTTCGCCCTTCGTTAGTGTATAATATTCAGTTTTGCACATTTTACAAAATAATGAAAAATTGTAATTTAATGATTTTTTGCGAATAAATTCTATAATACATCGAGGCATAGAAGATTTTTACGATGAATCTTGTTTTGGATTAATATATCCTATCACAATTAAATCTAGATTGTCTCATATGGCATAAAACTCGTTTCGACCTGAACCTTTTCTGGTGGAAATTTAGCCCGAAGATATATTTTTTATATTTTCAAAGACTGCATTCTATTTGGTAATTTAATTTTAATATTTTTCTTAGTCGTTAAATTATGACTTTTATTTGGCACTATTCTTTAATTAATATATTAATTTTTTATTTGAAATTAAAAAAAAAATATTACTAATATTAAAAAATGTTAAATTGGTGCAAAATTCAACACTTTCATATTTTTATAATTTTTTTAGTTATTAATATTTAAATAACCGATTTCAAATTCTAAAGCTATGTGTCCACAATGGTCAGATATTACAACGTTGCCATATCTAGCAATGTGCTAGCAATGTACTGACATTTAGCAAAAGGTAAATTGTCAGATTAGACGACTGTAATATGTTGTTCACACATGCATTTTTAATTGAAATTTTTTAATTAACGCCTAATTGATTACAATTATCCATACAAAATTTCAATTAAGGTAATTGCTTCATTAATGCCCAATAAAACAGTGCGTATTTAAGTGAGTTTTAGTTAATTTTCATAAAAACTTAAGTTGCATTTAAATACAGATTCATTTTTTCAGTCATAAGCTATGTGTCCACGAACGTCAGATATTACAACGTTGTCATATCTAGCAATTTGCTAGCAATGTACTGACAAATGAAAATTTTTTAGTAAAAGGTAAATTGTCAGTTTACACGACTGTAAGAAAACTAACAATTTCATTGGCACACAATTGTCACACAATGAATTTATCTGTCAACCGAAATTGTCAGTTTACACGGTTGTCAGATTGTTGTGTGACATTGTGTGACGATGGAAGTCGAAACCCTCGTTTCCACCCACACATATTTGTTTGTGTTGGGGAGAATAAATTAAATGAATCTTTGTTTTTATAACTTATAATTTTTGGATAATTCGTGCATGAATCAATTTTAAGTTGAATTAATTTTTCTAATTGGTAATTTTTTTTATAATATCCAATGAATGTATTTTTATATTATATAATTTGTAATTTTACATAATTCTCGTATGCATTAAATGTAAATTGATTTATTTTTTCTAATTGATAACTTTATATAATAACACATGAATTCCCTTTTATATTATATAATTTGTAATTTTACATAATTCTCGTATGCATTAAATGTAAATTGATTTATTTTTTCTAATTGATAACTTTATATAATAACACATGAATTCCCTTTTATATTATATAATTTGTAATTTTACATAATTCTCGTATGCTTTAAATTTAAATTGACTAACGGCGACATCTTTTGGCAGTGACACGAATTAGCACTTGAGACACACCCTCTAGCGACATATAGGCAAACATCGCATACACAGCAAATGTGATAAACAGCTGAGCGAATGTATAGATGCAACTACCTTAGTTATATGTCAACAGAAAAAAAAGTATAAAAGCAGAACAAAAATGCAAATCGTGATCAGTCAGTTCTCACCAGTCGGTGAACACAGTGGTAGGTAAGTTGTTCTGGTATATTTTAGTAGTTTGTTTTGTTTGGTCTGTAGTGGTGCTAGTGTAGCCTCAGTTGTGAATTCCGTGGTTGGACCGCAGGTTTACAATTTGATACTACACCAACATCCCAAGCCGAGCGTAGTGGTGTGCCCGTGGTTGGACCGCAGGTTTATTACTACGAGTCACTTGACACATCGTTTCCGTGGTTGGACCGCAGATTCGTTGTTGTTTGGTGGCTTCACTTGGTATCAGACCAGGTGGTGTGTGTGTAGAGCCAGTTGTAAATTCCGTGGTTGGACCGCAGGTTTACAGTTGGGTACTACACCTACAGCCAAAGCCGAGCGTAGTAGTGTGCCCGTGGTTGGACCGCAGGTTTACTACTGCGAGTCACTCGACACATCGTTTCCGTGGTTGGACCGCAGATTCGTTGTAGTTTGGTGGCTTCACTTGGTATTAGACCAGGTGGTGTGTGTGTAGGGCCAATTGTGAATTCCGTGGTTGGACCGCAGGTTTACAATTTGGTACTACACCTACATCCAAAACCGAGCGTAGTAGTGTGCCCGTGGTTGGACCGCAGGTTTACTACTACGAGTCACTCGACACATCGTTTCCGTGGTTGGACCGCAGATTCGTTGTTGTTTGGTGACTTCACTGGGCATTTGAGAGGATATACCCTCGCGACGTACCACTGTTGACTGTGTCAAGCTGGCCATCCGTACAGCCAGCATGTGTGTGTGGTGATCGTGTCTCATCAAGAACGCTGTGGAAGTCGTGGTTGTGACAGAATTTAATAGCCCTAAGTTTGAGAAGAATTAATAAATAAAAAAAACCTAATTTAAGAGTTTTTTTTTTTAACGAGCGTCTCAAGTAAATAAAATTTATTGTGAGTGGACCCTGGGTATCCGGCGAGATATACCCCAGCAAAGAAAAAAGGTTCGTTACAGTTGGCGCCCGAGCAGGGACCTCGTTAAAAACAAAAAAAAAAAATAAAATTATAAGTGGCCTGAGGGCATAAATAAATAATAATAATAGTAATTAAACAATAATAATAATAAATAAAACAGAAAAATATTGAATTGACATTAATCAGACATCGTTAAAATTGTTAAAAGAAAGAGTGGCCGGAGAGCAAAAATACACCACAAGATTAAAATAATTGGTACACGTCATGAAAAAAATTTTTCAAAGAAAAACAGTGCAAAAACTTAAAAAACAACAAAAACAAGTGCTTAGTTGACGACGCAGAAAAAAAACAGTACCGTAACCAAGTAACATTTGTTTTTATAAAGTAAAAAAAAAAAAAAAAAAAAATAGAGAACAGTTACCAAGCATAATCGGTGTGTGATATTAAGACTAAAGTAAACTATCCGAAAGCAACAAAAACAAATAAACAATTGAGGACGAGAAAGACGGTAACGTAACAAATAAGATTTGTATGAATTACATAGATGATTAATATTACACTAAAGCGGTGAAGAATATAAAGGGAAAATAAAATATATTTTTTTTAAATAAATATATAAAATAATAATTTTTTAAAAATAAATATTATTAAACATTATTAAAATATTACACTAAAGTGGTGAAGAATATAAAAGGAAAATAAAATATATTTTTTTTAAATAAATATATAAAATAATAATTTCTTAAAAATAAATATTCTTAAACATTATTAAAATATTACACTAAAGTGGTGAAGAATTGAAAAGGAAATAAACTATATTTTTTTTTTATATAAATATATAAAATAATAATTTTTTTATTTGAGAAATTTGGTCGTGCTCGCGAAGAAACTAGTGACATGGTGAAGACGGGGTGGATATACTCGCTTAAGCGGGAAGAATTAGTGGCATGTATGCAAGAATTCTCCCTGGAAACCAGCGGTACGGTGGACGAACTGAGAAAGCGGCTGGCCCAATTTCTAAATGGTGAAAACAGCACTGAGACCACGGCCCGCCTACAAAACTGGGAGAAACAGTTCGACAAGGGTACTGTGCCGACTACACCTGGTATAGACCGGGCAGAGGTTCCACAACCAGCCGAGATTACCACCGGCCCAAGAGGGGATGGTTCGAGCAGTAGAAGTCATTTGATGGATCAGGTACGCAAGTGGGGCCTGTCCTACAATGGCTGCGACGACCCGTTGACGTTTATTGAACGAGTAGAAGAACTTGCCGATATTTACGGGGTCACCTTGGACCAACTACCCCGAGTGATGCCAGAGTTTCTGAGTGAACGAGCCTTGACGTGGTACCGCAACAACAATGAACACTGGGAAGTATGGTCGGCTTTTAAACAGGATGTGTTGTCTTTTTTCCTCCCTGCCAGATATTTCGAGCGTTTAGAAGATAAAATTCGATCCCGAACGCAGCAACCAGGGGAGCCGTTCAAGGACTACGTGCTAGCGATACAATCCCTGATGAGACACTCCGAATTAACCGGGGAACAGAGGTTGCAGCGGATTTTCCAGAACACGCAGCCGAGGTACCAGTTGTACATACGGCGGAAAGATTTCGGCTCCCTAGCCGAGTTAATACGCCTGGCAGAGGACCTGGAGAGTATCCCACAAAACCCAGTGAGTGAAGTCGCTACCCAGCGAAGAACCGGTAATGGGCAAGCAACACGTTGCCACAACTGCGAAATGACGGGACACTGCGCCAATAGATGCCCTCGGGTTGAAACACCAAATCCGGGAAACGCCAACGGGAGCCGATGCAATTGAGGATGGTCGGACCCCCCGAAACAAGCAATACATCCTCCACCGGTAAGACCGGACTACACCGAGAAGAAACACGGTTGACGGCCACCATTTTGATCAACAACGTCGCAGTTAAAGCCGTATTAGACACCGGGGCCAGTCGAAATTTCATCCGCCCGGACATTATATCACGGCTCACCACATCCCCAACATACCGCCGAGAAGAACTGGACGTCATGCTAGCGAATGGGGCAGTATGCCGAGTCTCGACAGCAATAGAACTACCAACCACACTCGGGAACCAGACGCGAAATTGCCTATTCATGATGATGCCCAACGCCAGTGAAGATGTCATACTGGGCCTCGAATTTCTACGGAACTTCGACACACGTATCCAAATTGCAGGCCTAACGCTGAAATGCTCCCGCCAAGTAGCTGGAACACAACCACCAGCCCAATCAACCGTACCAACGCCCATCACCGGTAGGAAGGCCATGGAGTCCCCCGAGTCCCCGACAGAGCCAGTAACGATGGAACAGGCAAGGATCGCGGCTTTCCTGGAAAGCGAACTCCCGAAATTTAAGGAGCTACACGGGGTCTCCAATATTGCCAAACACAAAATTATACTCACCGACGACAGGCCTATCAAGATTCGTTACGCACCCCGGAACCCCGCCATGCAGGCGATCATAGATGCCGAAGTGAACGAGTTGATTGCGCAAGGTTGCATTGAGCGATCACACAGCCCCTATTGCTTCCCGATCACTCTGGTCAAGAAGAAAAATGGTGCCTGGAGGACGTGCATGGATTTCCGACAACTAAACCTCAGATTCGCCCACGAGACCAATATGACTCACGAAGAACATTTCCAAAAAACCAGCCGGCAGTTTCGTGAGCGGATGCAGGAAGAAAATGCAAAAAGGCGGCGCATGATTTTCCTAGAGGAGGACGAGACGACCGGGTCCCGCAGAGAGGAAGAAGAACCCCGAAGGGCAGGACGAGCGACCCATTATCGCATGACCACCACCATCCCGAGAGCCACTGTAGGAGACCCGCGCCCAAAGGGTAATGTCGGAGAACAGCCACCACCGCAACCGGTGCTCCCTATACCGGATGCAGTAACCGTCGAACCAGAGGCTCAACACAGCCAGCCTAAAAACGACCCGATCAGCATCTGCGTGAGCTCAGATGATGAAGGTAGTCCCCTGAAGGAGCCTGAACACCCAGTACCCGTCCCAACAGAAAGGACGAGCACATCACCGGAAGCTCAACTCAGCCAACCTAAAGGCGCCCCGATTATCATTTGCTTGAGCTCAGAGGATGAAAGCAGCCCCCTGAAGGAGCATGAACACCCGAACATTAATAGAAGTCCACACCGTTGGATTGACACCCTCCCTCCGACGCCGGGTCAACCTTACCAAAACCACAAAGGGGGTCACCAGGGAGACGAACCCAGCCTGGCGACCGAAGATGACCGACCATGGTTTACTTCAAATCCCATCGACAGAGGCGTGCCAATAACCCCTGGTAGACGGTCAGGGTTAATCTACTCTCCAGGGGACCAATCATCAGCGGAGCAACTCGAAGACGACCTCAGCTCCACAGACATTTCACCACCATGGGGGGGCACCCCGTCCGAACTAGATGAGTTGTTTCGAGCAGAACTCGGGGAGTTCGATACTACCCTAGCCACCAAATCGCCACCCGGAAGCCAGTCGACAGCGGGTACAGCAAGTGAACCCAGCACCCCTCGGAGAAACCGAGGCTGGGGAACGATCGATGTACAGGACTCCAGGTGCCACAATTTTGGGGCCCACGCCGGGTTCCAACGGACGGTTACCTACCGTTTCTGGTGGTCCAGATGTGACATGTGGCAGCCGCTTTGCACCGGGGGTACCCCTAGTAGCCAACGAGACGAGGACGCCACCCCCGAAGCGTTACGGGAAGTCACACCCGAAATACCGCACGTAGAAGAATCTACCGAGCACATAATAGGGGAATGGCCTACACGACGCTTAACCAATAGCTCCTCCGAACAATCGATGCCTGCCTCCCCATGTCTGTCCATCTACACCTCCTGGTCATTTGCCTCGGTAAACCTGTCCAGCCCTACCAGTTTTGGAACGTCACCTTCACCACCCCGCGGTCACCCTCAGGGGACAAACACGACACCTACCACCAGGGTCCTAAGGTCACCGGCCACACCTAGGGCACTCAACCGGCCCGGCCATACGACAACGGCTTCGTGTCCAGACAACAACGGTTCACCAAAAAACGGAATGGAAATTGATGGAACATCATGGCCCGACGACTTAAGACGCAGAATCGAGGCAGCGTGTCAAACCCAAAAGCCAGGTCAAAGAATAAAGTTCACTCATAGAAGCGGCACTACCCTGTACAGCATCAAGGTCTCCAAAGCCCGGAGAGTCACGGTAGAAGTCATGCCGTGAGAGTAAGTTCACGGCTCGCAACGAAGAGGGGATGTGTGACGATGGAAGTCGAAACCCTCGTTTCCACCCACACATATTTGTTTGTGTTGGGGAGAATAAATTAAATGAATCTTTGTTTTTATAACTTATAATTTTTGGATAATTCGTGCATGAATCAATTTTAAGTTGAATTAATTTTTCTAATTGGTAATTTTTTTTATAATATCCAATGAATGTATTTTTATATTATATAATTTGTAATTTTACATAATTCTCGTATGCATTAAATGTAAATTGATTTATTTTTTCTAATTGATAACTTTATATAATAACACATGAATTCCCTTTTATATTATATAATTTGTAATTTTACATAATTCTCGTATGCATTAAATGTAAATTGATTTATTTTTTCTAATTGATAACTTTATATAATAACACATGAATTCCCTTTTATATTATATAATTTGTAATTTTACATAATTCTCGTATGCTTTAAATTTAAATTGACTAACGGCGACATCTTTTGGCAGTGACACGAATTAGCACTTGAGACACACCCTCTAGCGACATATAGGCAAACATCGCATACACAGCAAATGTGATAAACAGCTGAGCGAATGTATAGATGCAACTACCTTAGTTATATGTCAACAGAAAAAAAAGTATAAAAGCAGAACAAAAATGCAAATCGTGATCAGTCAGTTCTCACCAGTCGGTGAACACAGTGGTAGGTAAGTTGTTCTGGTATATTTTAGTAGTTTGTTTTGTTTGGTCTGTAGTGGTGCTAGTGTAGCCTCAGTTGTGAATTCCGTGGTTGGACCGCAGGTTTACAATTTGATACTACACCAACATCCCAAGCCGAGCGTAGTGGTGTGCCCGTGGTTGGACCGCAGGTTTATTACTACGAGTCACTTGACACATCGTTTCCGTGGTTGGACCGCAGATTCGTTGTTGTTTGGTGGCTTCACTTGGTATCAGACCAGGTGGTGTGTGTGTAGAGCCAGTTGTAAATTCCGTGGTTGGACCGCAGGTTTACAGTTGGGTACTACACCTACAGCCAAAGCCGAGCGTAGTAGTGTGCCCGTGGTTGGACCGCAGGTTTACTACTGCGAGTCACTCGACACATCGTTTCCGTGGTTGGACCGCAGATTCGTTGTAGTTTGGTGGCTTCACTTGGTATTAGACCAGGTGGTGTGTGTGTAGGGCCAATTGTGAATTCCGTGGTTGGACCGCAGGTTTACAATTTGGTACTACACCTACATCCAAAACCGAGCGTAGTAGTGTGCCCGTGGTTGGACCGCAGGTTTACTACTACGAGTCACTCGACACATCGTTTCCGTGGTTGGACCGCAGATTCGTTGTTGTTTGGTGACTTCACTGGGCATTTGAGAGGATATACCCTCGCGACGTACCACTGTTGACTGTGTCAAGCTGGCCATCCGTACAGCCAGCATGTGTGTGTGGTGATCGTGTCTCATCAAGAACGCTGTGGAAGTCGTGGTTGTGACAGAATTTAATAGCCCTAAGTTTGAGAAGAATTAATAAATAAAAAAAACCTAATTTAAGAGTAAAAGCATAGAAAGTTTCTTTTTTTTAACGAGCGTCTCAAGTAAATAAAATTTATTGTGAGTGGACCCTGGGTATCCGGCGAGATATACCCCAGCAAAGAAAAAAGGTTCGTTACAATTGTCAAATTCGTTTTGCAGCTCTGTGTGTGTTTAAAAATTTTATTAATACACACTTTAATTTAATTCTTTAATTTTCTTCCACTTTTTTCAAAAATTTTATTAATGCACACTTTAATTTAATTCTTTAATTTTCTTCCACTTTTTTCAAAAATTTTATCAATGCACACTTGTTTGTTTATTATTTACATTTATAAATAATTTCTATGACAATGCTGTCATTGGCAGATGCATAAACTTTGCACATATGGCAATGAAAAGTGTTTGACAATTGTCTTAAAACAATGACAATGACAAAATTGTGTGTTTACACGATTGTTAGATGTCTGACAATATTTTTGTCTTCCAATGTACTGAAAATGCTTTTTCTTACAACGTTGGAAGGCAAAAATTTTAAGTTTACACGGTTGTTAGACATTTTCTGAACATTTTTTGGACAACGTTATAATATCTGACGATCGTGGACACATAGCTTAATGATTATGTTCTACTCCTTAGATTTTATTATTAATAGATACGCAGCAAAACAAAAGAGGAAAAAGATGTAGAGAATTCACTACAACTACTAAATCCGATATGCTTAAAATTCTTGTGAAGAATCAATGAATTTTACTTTAGAGTGTCATTGGAAAAATGTTCGTTTTCTACATATACAGGCATGTGATGGAAATCGAAAACGAATGAGTTTTAGAAGTAAATTTTTTCGTAATACAGTAGAATCTCGAAAAAGTTAACTCGCGAAAAAGTTAAACGCTCGGATAAGTTAACAGTGTTTCAGCATCAACGTGCCGCTCTAAAAAGTTAACCTTTCAGTTAACTTTTCCAAACGTATAATTTATTTTTAAAACAACGGCTTTTTCAATAACAGTAGTGGCAAATTGGTCGCTTTTAAAATATTCTCACTGGCAACGTAAGCTTTAAATTTGTTTGTTGGATTATGGTGTTACGCGAACTTCTTTTTTTTTAGTTGCAAAAAACTATGACCATCTTCAACAACAAACAACATTGTATTAGTAGTTGGTGTTAAGCTTGTGAGTTGTGTACTGCTTATTTAAAAAATGTCGAAGCAAAAGAAACCATCACAAATCAGATTAGATTTGCAGCAGAAACTGGAAATTTTAAAAAAGCTTGATGAAGGTATTCACGGCAACCGATTGGCGCTTAATTATGGTGTATCCAAAGTAACCATTTCAAAAATAAAGAAAAAACGTATTGAAATTTTAGAGGCTGTGACGAACATATATATATAGCATATCTAACAAGAAAACACTTCATAAACCGGAATATGCTGACCTTGAGGCAAGCTTGTACAAATGGTTTTTGTTGGAAATATATTTGTATGACTACAATTTCAAATTCGTAACTATTTTTATTGAACTTAATGAATTCCCAATTGTTAAATTATTGGTGACCCTATATAATTTTTATATATATGGCAACATCGCCATTTATTTCATTTTCTATTAATATGTATATACTAATTTTTTATGTACTCATCTACAGCGTCCTGCTGAAGTTAATAAAAGCTCTAATAATTTTTAAGTTAAATTGTGGAAACTGGTTTCATTTTTTAATAGGTTATGGGCCTTTTGTCTACGTAATTTCCACTGTGTTTTTGTTTTTTTTTAGAGCTGAATCGTCGTGCTGCCTGTTTGGAAACTAAGCTGCCTTTTTTTATATATTTTTTTTTGTTGCTTCTCAAGATGTCTGAAGCGAAATTTTTTGTGACAAAATTAAATCGAGCCAACTATGAGATATGGAAATATAAAATGCAACTGCTATTGAAAAAAGAAAAGGTATGGGATATTGTTGAAGGAGAAATTCCTCAAGCTCCTGATGATAAATGGAAGGAACGTGACACTGAAGCCTCCATTTTAATTGGCCTGGCCGTCGAGGAATCTGAGGTTTTCCGTATTGCTGGCTGTGTTTATGCAAAGGATGCTTGGCATATTTTAAAGGCATACCACGAAAAATCAACTCTAAGCAACAAAGTGAAACTGATGAGGACGATTTGTGAATTGAAACTGAGTCCTAGTGGTGATATGGACAAGCACATAAATGATATGAAATTGTTATTCAATAAATTGCTTTCGCTTGGCGAGAAAATGTCAGAGTCATGGATGGTTTTCATGCTACTTAGTAGTCTACCGGACACGTACGACACTTTAATTACCGCCCTTGAGGTAAGAGATGAGAAAGATCTTACCTTGACTTTGGTCGAAAACAAATTGCTCGAAGAGGATGAAAAGCACAACAAATTTAAACCGAATCATAATACAAAGAAAATAGTTTGTCATCATTGCCGTGGTGTTGGTCATATCCGAAGAGATTGCTGGAAACTAAAAATAATAAATCAAAAAATAACAACAATCAAAATGCTAAAGTTGCCGAAACTGATGAAGCCTGCAACAACTTTTGTTTTTCGCTAAATGGTAAATCCGGTGTTTGGGTGATTGATTCAGGCGCTACGTGCCACATCTGTAGTATCAAAGAGGAATTTCTTGACCGTTACCCCTGGCGGAAAGAAATATTTTCTAACACTAATTGATGATTATAGTCGGTATACTGTGGTGTATTTGCTGACCAAAAATCAGAAGTTTTCGACAGGATGAAAATATACATTAATATGGTAAGGAACAAATTCGGAAGAGTTCCTAAAGGTATCATGTCGGACAATGGGGCCGAATATAAGTCGAATAAAATGACTGACCTGTTACAGAGCTATGGTATTGTGTCACTGTTTTCCGTGCCATACTGTCCTCAGCAAAATGGTGTGGCTGAGAGGAAAAACAGATACCTTGTTGAAATGGCTCGTTGTCTACTTGAAGAGGCCGGTCTACCGAATATTTATTAGGGTGAAGCCATTATGTGCTCTAATTATTTGCAGAACAGACTGGTCACCAGTTCTACATCCTGTACCCCCTACGAAAGGTGGGAGGGTCAGAAACCCGACATTGGTAATTTTGAAATTTTTGGTTCTAAGGCGTACGTGTTAACACCTAAGGTAAAAAGAGGAAAACTCGATAACAAATCTGAATTGTTAACCTTCATGGGCTACGACGAGCAGTCCAATGGTTTACGTTTCGTTGATACTAATGATAACAAAATTTATATTAGTGGAGATTATAAATTCGTTTCTAAGAATACTGTAGTAAAATTAGAAGACTGTTCTGATTCATCTGTAGCCAACAATCACTTGGAAATCACCATCCCTTCGAATAGTGTTGATGACGCTGGTGTCGAAAATGCTCCGGGCGACTCTGATGGAGATTCTTGCTGTAGTATAGATACTGATCTCGAATATTTTGATGATGATGCGAACAACAATGAAACGAGTGACGATTCTGCTGCTGATAAACCAATTTTAAGACGATCAACTAGACAGAATAAAGGTGTTCCACCTGCTAAATACTTGAATTTGGTGGAGTCGGGGAATATCATTGAACCCAAAACGTACAAACAGGCTCTAATGTCTGAAGAAAAACTAAAATGGCAGTCCGCAATGGAGGAGGAGGTAAATTCCCTCAAGGTTAATGATACGTGGGACTTGGTACGTGCACCACCTGATGCTAATATAGTTGGCTGCAAATGGACGTATAAAATCAAGCGTGGTGTTGATGGCAAGATTCAAAGATTTAAAGCTCGATTGGTCGCTCAGGGGTTCAACCAGAAGTACGGGTGCGATTATGACGAAGTCTTTGCGCCTGTTGTGCGCCAACCAACATTCCGTATTTTGTTGTCTGTTGCTGCTGCTAGAAAGATGCATATTGAACATATGGACATCAAGTGTGCCTTTTTAAATGGCTGTCTGAAGGAGACTGTTTACATGAAACAAACACCTGGTTTCATTGAAGGCGAAAGTGATCTAGTATGCAAGCTTAAGCGTAGTATTTATTGCCTAAAACAATCTGCGAACGTCTGGAATAAAGCCTTGAACAATGCATTGATTGATGGCGGTTTTATCCAAAGTAAAGCTGACCCATGTTTGTACAGCAAAATCATCAATGGGGAAGCTGTTTATGTATTGGTCTATGTTGATGATTTGGTGGTCGCTTCTATGAACAAACAAAATATAGAAAACGTATATATAAAACTTTGTAAAAAATTTGAATTGAACAACCTTGGTGCCATTTCGCAATACCTTGGTATGGAAATTGTAGGAACCAACGAAATTCGTCAGAAACAAGATGCGAAATTTTCAAAGTACCCGCTGGATCCTTCATATGGTAAGAATGATTCTGAACCATTGCTCCGTAATGATGAGTACCAAAGTTTATTGGGCTCTTTGCTGTACATATCCACAAATACCCGAGTGTAGCGATATTGGCAAGGAAGTCGAACATCCAACAAATGAGGATTGGAATGCGCTGAAACGTATTGCAAAATACCTTAAAGGCACATCTGAAATGTTTTTAAATTTGAATGGTCGCTTTACTGATCAAAATCAACTGGTCGGTTACGCAGATGCCAATTGGGCGGAGAGCAGAATCGATAGAAAATCGAACTCCGGCTACATTTTTCTGCTTAATGGTAGTGCTGTTAGCTGGGCTTGTAAAAAGCAAGTTTGTGTTTCGTTATCAACAACAGAGGCTGAGTTTATTGCCCTATCGGAAGCGGCAAAGGAAGCTGTTTGGATCCGAAATGTGTTATTTGACCTAGGATGCCAACAAAAGCATCCAACAACAATGTTTGAAGATAATCGTAGCTGTTTAAATCTGATTAAGAACGAAAGGCTTAGCAATCGGTCTAAACATATAGACACAAAATTTCATTTCGTAAAAGATTACGTCGAAAAGAAAATAATCAGCTGCGACTACTGTCCCTCCGAGGAAATGATCGCCGATATGCTAACCAAAGCCCTGCCAGCTTCGAAATTGGAAATCTTCAGATTGAAGTCCAACATTTACTAATTTGTAATTGAGGAGGAGTGTTGGAAATATATTTGTATGACTACAATTTCAAATTCGTAACTATTTTTATTGAACTTAATGAATTCGCAATTGTTAAATTATTGGCATGGTGACCCTATATAATTTTTATATATATGACAACATCGCCTTTTATTTCATTTTCTATTAATATGTATATACTAATTTTTTATGTACTCATCTAGAATTTTCTGAGCGTCCTGCTGAACTTAATAAAAGCTCTAATAATTTTTAAGTTAAATTGTGGAAACTGGTTTAATTTTTTAATAGTTTTTGAACCAACGGCAGCGTAATTGTGCAATGACTGGGCCAATTTTAAAATCCAGAGCAAAGCATGAGTTTGTCATAATGCATCCTGGAAAAAAATTTAATGCCAGTGATGGATGGCTAGCAAATTTTAAGAAAAGATACGTTATTCGCCATCTCAAAATTTGTGGCGAAATCCTTTCAAGTGAAACACCCTTCATTCATAAATTACGAGCAAAAATTAATGAAATGAACATCTCCGACTCGCAACTTTACAACGCAGATGAATCTGGATTATTTTATCGTTTTTACTGGATAAAACATTTGTCACAGCAAATGAAAGAAACGCACCGGGCCGAAAAATTGCCAAGGAAAGATTTATTATTTTATTTATTTCCTCTTTCAATAAAAAAACGCTTAAAAAAGTTAATCAGGGGTGTCATAGAAACCAATATTGGTTTTGCTAATTGTCGGTTTTAAAACCAATATTGGTTTCATTTGGTGTCACGAAACCAAGTTGGTTTTGTTAATTTCGAATGTAAATAAAACCAATATCGAAACAGCTGTAGTTTAAATTTTTATTATTTTTTATTTTACTTTTTTGCAGAAAATTTGTCAAAATATTATATTTTTTCATTAAAATATCAGTGAAAGTGTTTTTTGTGAAAATAATTGATATCAAACAGAGATGGGCATATTGCACTATATTTTTAGTGCACTAAAAATCAAATAATTAGTGGTAGTGCTATTAAAATTTCACTACCACTAAATGGTTAGTGGTAGTGCAATTTGATGTTGCACTACCACTAAATGGTTAGTGGTAGTGAAATTTTAATAGCACTACCATTAACTATTTATTTGTATTTAAAAAAGAATTGCACTACCACTACATTTTATTTGTATTTAAAAAAGAATTGCACTACCACTACATTTTATTTGTATTTAAAAAAGAATTGCACTACCACTACATTTTAGTGGTATTTAAAAAAAATTTCACTATCAAATTTAGTGGTATTTAAAAAAAAATTGCACTATTAAATGTAGTGGTATTTAAAAATAAATTGCACTACTTTTAAATTTTGTCGTATTGTAAAAAAATCAAAGCAATTTGTTTGAATTATGTAATATAATAGAAAATTAAAGGTATATTTTCAGGCTTTCATTTAAATGTTTACACTTCCACCTTCAGTCCCAGTGGAACGTTTGTTTTCTTTTGCTGGGATTATCAATCGATCTAGAAGGCAAAACCTGAGCGACAGCAACTTTGAAATGCTTGTTTTAAGAAAATCCAATAAGTCGGAAATAAAATAAAAAATAGTGTAAACATTTAAATGAAAGCCTGAAAATATACCTTTAATTTTCTATTATATTACATAATTCAAACAAATTGCTTTGATTTTTTTACAATACGACAAAATTTAAAAGTAGTGCAATTTATTTTTAAATACCACTACATTTAATAGTGCAATTTTTTTTTAAATACCACTAAATTTGATAGTGAATTTTTTTTTTAAATACCACTAAAATGTAGTGGTAGTGCAATTCTTTTTTAAATACAAATAAAATGTAGTGGTAGTGCAATTCTTTTTTAAATACAAATAAAATGTAGTGTTAGTGCAATTCTTTTTTAAATACAAATAAATAGTTAATGGTAGTGCTATTAAAATTTCATTACCACTAACCATTTAGTGGTAGTGAAATTTTAATAGCACTACCACTAAGTAAATATTGGTAGTGAAATTGTTAGTGCACTAAAAATATAGTGCATTATGCCCATCTCTGATATCAAATAATTAAAAGGTGATATAAATAAAATAAAATGACATCAGCAGTTGTAACATTTTTGTTATTGGAGACAATGGTCGTTTTGAAGATGTAGAGGGCACTTCTTTTTCAAATGCAGCATCTACATCTTCGTTGAGTCCAACTGCTACTCCACAAACACCTTCCACCAACTGCGAAATGCCACATATCCGTACTATGGCCTTTTCTGTTGTTGTCAGGTGATGCTTTGCAAACGGTCCACCGCCAGTTGCCCTGTCTTATTTTGAGCTAGTTTTTTTTTACCTCGCTCTTCCACTCAGTCTATTTCTGTACAAATTAAAAGACATTTCATATAACAATACAATTTGTTCTGTGGAAAAAATTTTGTTTATCTTTTTCTACCCCTTCACGTCAAATTGTGGTGGCCCGGCAGTATTCAGTGAATCAGCCAGTTTTTCCCACAGCACCACTGTTGGTTTGTCGCGCTTCGTGAAGCCTTTAGCTAAATCCGGATATTATTCCATGAATTTCATGATTATGGTATTTTGTGTACTGTTTTTATGTTTTCCCCTAGAAAATAAAAAGGTCAATCCAAAAACTTTGCTTTTTATAAAGCAAATATTAAATTAAAAATAAAAAGGTCAATGCAAAAATTTAGCTTTTTATAAAGCAAACACATATTAAATTAATTTACTTACATTTCTAAAAAAATATCCCGCTGCAAAAAAATAAAAACTAAAAAAAGCGCGCAAAAGTAAAAACTGACAGCTGTTAGCTGATTGGTTTATTTCCAATAAAAAAAACCGATAACATTGGTTTCTGTGACACCTAAAACCGACACAAATTCTAGTTCGAACATAAAACCAATAATATTGGTTTCTATGACACCAAAGCATTTTTTCTTGTCGGTTTTAAAACCAATTCTGACAATATTGGTTTCTATGACACCCCTGAATAATTCGAAAAAGTTAACAGCCCTTGAAACATTTTGGTTAACTTTTTCGAGATTCTACTGTATTTTTGTATTCAAAAACTTTTATCACATAAAATATAAAGATATTGTGGTATTAAAGAGAATCTTAAAACAAAAATTTAAAAAATTAGATTATAAATGCATTAAAATGTATTTTTAAAACTGATTCGTTTTCGATTTCGATTTCCATCACATGCCTGATAATCCACATATCAAACATAGCTGTTAAATTTGGATTAAAATTAATAATCAATTAATTAATGTTTTTTTTTTTTAATTTAATTGATTAATTAAAATTGACTTAATTTTTATAGATTAATAATCGATTAGGATTAAATTTAGGTCAGGATTAAAGAGGATTTATTTGGATTAATTTATTTTTTAAAAATAATCCTACGATTAATACATTTAATCTAAAATATTAATCGATTAATAATTTAGATTTATTTGGATTAAACAGGATTAATTGTTTTTTGGCAACTCTATATAATAAGTTTCATCAACTTTGATGTTTCTTTACTTATAATAATTTGTTTTATTAATTGTTTAATCCTGAATTGTTAAGTTTTTTTTTTTGTTAAATGTACCTGAACTAAATGTACCAATTTGTTTTTGTGATTATAGATTAATCCTGAATTGAATTGTTTAATTACACTGTGCTAGAATTTGACACTTTTTTTGTGACAAACGGGGCACCTGGCGGGTTAACCTAATTCGGGTACGCTGAATCCAGTGGTGCTAACCGTTTTTTAGGTTAGCTCGTTTTTTCGAAATATACCGTTATTTCGAAAATGGAGGAGGTTGCACAACATATATTCGCGTAACTCAAAAACGGTTCAGTTTATTGAATAAACTAAAAAAACCGAAATTCCGCAATGAAATTTTCTTTAAGTAAGGTTAAACTTTTTTCCAATATGCGCAGTCGTTGTAGAAACATAATTTTTTTTTACCAAAAAAAATAGTTTTTTCTAGCAAAATTTCAAAAATTTTGTTTTTTAAAACGGCATAAAAAATTGGAAAACGCAGCTGTGCTTCTAATTTTTTCTGCAGGTATAGCAAACGAAGTTCCAAACAAAACAAGACATAAATAATTAAAATCTGTCTACAACTTTTGATTTTATTCACAAAAGATGAAATATATAATAACCAGACGAAACTTCAAAAATTAAAACATTTATTTTTGTTGTTAATTAAAGTTTAAGTTTTTATTTACAAATTTATTCTTCTTCCTCCTGCAGATTCCAACAAATATCCCCTAATAGCGAATCAAGTTGTTTGCCACTATACCAGTGTTCGAGTCTGACTGTTACTTGGTGAAATCTCTCGCCATGTTCATCAGACTCGGCTGGTGATTGTTCATTAAATTTTTCTGCATGACAATGCAAAAAATGTATTTTCAATGACATTTTGACGTTTAAGTTTTTAAATGCGGTTAGCATATCTCCAATTAAAATTTGCCAATTTTCAGACCGATGATTTCCTAATACATTTTCTATTACTGATTTCACAGAATTCCAGCCCAATAGCTCCATATCATTCAATGCAAGTTCAAATTGTTGGTCCTTCATTAGACGACGAATGTCCAGTCCATTAAGAATTCCTGTAAAATAAAAACATTATGACCTGAAATATAAATCTAATTAATAAAGTAGCTAGAGTTCATACCTTCTTTTACTTTCATGCCGCTTAATCGTGGAAAAATTCGGCGCAATTCGGTAAAAGCAATTCCATCTGGGTTCAATGCTTTTATAAAATTTTTTACAATACCCAGTTTGATGTGGAGTGGAGGAAGCAAAATCTTTTCCATATGACATTGAAGGGGTTGAGGAACTCTTATTTATACTGTAATTTTTTTTATCAAAGTACCTGTCAAGCCCTTCATGAACATAATTTGTAAAAAAACCAAAGCTGGGACGATTTCTGTTTCTACCTGTTCCAGGTACCCCAATAGAATACCAGGCAAAAATATCTAAATATTTTGATATTTTCTGGTTGCATTGATGTGCTTGCGAAAGTGAATAGTGAAGTTTAAAGTCTTTGACAGTCTTGAGTCTAATCATTTATATTGAAATATCTAAGATGGAAGCGTGTAACAAGTTTCATAACTTTTGTTATGTGTGTGGGAAATATACAAATATGCCAAGTCGCCGTAAAATGACTACTGAAACAATTTACTTGTATGAAACATATTTTTCTTTAAGTGTCATATGTGGCAAGAGTTTGTCACTATCAATAGTGTGTACAAAGTGCATTTACCATTTAAATAAGTGGAAAATGGAGATGCCATGCCATTTGGTGTTTCAATGATTTGGAAAGATCCCATACTCCATGTTGAAGATGAGTGTTATGCGTGCATAAATCATACAGCCGGCATGAACAGAAGAAAAAGTGGTTCTATATCTTACACTGCAACAATATATGCTCAATTTCCGCTGTCACATTCTGACGAAATTCCTGTTCCGGATAGCCAAATACCAACAGAAGATATTCCCTCAATAATTCAATCTGTTGAAACCTGTGGAGCAGCTGCATCGATGTATCAACCGTCATACATCACGATTCCATGTAACCACAACGAAATCACGTAAAATCGTCTGGATATAATGGTACGACGCCTAAAATTGTCTCAAAGACAGAGCATTCTCTTAACAAAAATAGTTAAAACAAGCTAATATTTTAGCACCAGACGTACAAATATACGGGGCTATCAATCGCCATTTCGATTTTTTTAATATCTATTGAGAATAATTCTCTCGCGTATTGTACTGACATTCGCGGCTTGGTTTAAACAATGCAACATGAATATAATCCTGAAGATTGGCGCTTATTCATCGATTCGTTCAAAAGTAGCTTAAAATCAGTTTTGCTACATGTCACTAATTTAAAAAGTCCTATTCCGATAGCACCAAGGCATATTGATAACAGGTAGTGTTAAGATTACAACAAACACAATAAATAAACAAATTTTGACAATTAGAAACTTGTAAACATAAACGACGTTTGACATAAGAAAACTACCAAAAAAAAAAATCAGCTGTGTCTTCAACACTACCTTGTATTCAATATGCCTTGGATAGCACTAAGCACAAATACTAAAGAGATATACGCATCAATGAAAAAAATAATAGAGCGAAATAGATCCAAAGAAATTAAAAGGTTTATTCATTTAGCTGATAATAGCAATTTAGACGTAACCGACAAAATGACTAAAGTAAGACCTCTGTCACAACTACTTTCATCCAATTTTTGTAAGTAAGGGTATATGCACGAAAAACTATCGGTTGATGAATCAATGATATTTTGGTAGCCACTCATCCAAACAATTTATAAGAGGTAAGCCAGTAAGATTTGGTTTTAAAAATTGGATGCTGACTAGTAGCTGTGGTTATTTATATCAATTTGATACCTACTGCGGAGCTAAAGGTGTTACTTCAGAAAAATCAAAAATCCCACTTGGATCAAGCGTTGTACTTGATTTTTTAGAAAATGTTCCAAACTCCTCAGATCATATTGTATATAGCGACAATTTTTTTACTTCATTTGATCTACTCGTTAAGTTAAAAGAAAAAGGATTTCGAGCTATTGGAACTGTGCGTGATACTAGAACAAAAAAATGTCCACTAGAGTCTAATGCCCTATTTAAAAAGAAACAAAGAGGATATTTTGACTACAGCACTGGCTTCTAGTGTTGCAACTAGTGCAGGAAACCACTTTCCTAAAAAGATAAAAAATCCTTTACGTTGCCGAAAATGTCATATTCGAATCAGATGGATGTGTGAACAATGCGATGTTGCACTTTGTGTTGAAAAAGAATGCTTTTAAAAATTTCACACAGTACAAAATTAAGCACCCTCATTACGCCATTGTACCCGTTTGGGTACAGGTCCAAAAAAATTTTTTTTTAATTTTTTTATATTTTTCATGTTATTTGAGTATACTATAGTTTAAATAATTAAATGAATTAACAAATTTTTACTTACTAATGGTCTTCGTTTTTAATGGGTTAAATATGAAGACCACAAGTGGAAAATATGCGCAGATTTAAAAGTGGTGGCTCTTTTAAGAGGCATGCAATTGGGCTATACTAAAAATGTGGTTCATGTGCTTATGGAATACGCGTTTCCATGGCGACCAGTACAATACACGGGATTGGGCTATACGGGAGGAAAGCAGATTGCATAGAAATAATATTATTGAATTACCACTTGTGCCGATGGAAAAGATTTTGCTTCCTCTACTCGACATCAAACTGGGTATTGTAAAAAAATTTTATAAAAGCATTGAACCCAGATGGAATTGCTTTTACCGAATTGCGCCGAATTTTTCCACGATTAAGCGGAATGAAAGTAAAAGAAGGTATGAACTCTAGCTACTTTATTAAATTAGATTTATATTTCATATCATAATGTTTTTATTTTACAGGAATTCTTAATGGACCGGACATTCGTCGTCTAATGAAGGACCAACAATTTGAACTTGCATTGAATAATATGGAGCTATTGGGCTGGAATTCTGTGAAATCAGTAATAGAAAATGTATTAGGAAATCATCGGTCTGAAAATTGGCGAATTTTAATTGGAGATATGCCAACAGCATTTAAAAACTTAAACGTCAAAATGTGATTGAAAATACATTTTTTGCATTGTCATGCAGAAAAATTTAATGAACAATCACCAGCCGAGTCTGATGAACATGGCGAGAGATTTCACCAAGTAACAGTCAGACTCGAACACTGGTATAAAGGCAAACAACTTGATTCGCTATTAGGGGATATTTGTTGGAATCTGCAGGAGGAAGAAGAATAAATTTGTAAATAATAACTTAAACTTTAATTAATTCAATTTTTTATGCCGTTTTAAAAAACAAAATTTTTTAAATTTTGCTAAAAAAAACTATTTTTTTTGGTCAAAAAAAATTATGTTTCTACAACGACTGCGCATATTGGAAAAAAGTTTATGCTTTCTTAAAGAAAATTTCATTGCGGAATTTCGGTTTTTTTAGTTTATTCAATAAACTGAACCGTTTTTGAGTTACGCGAATATATGTTGTTCAACCTCCTCCATTTTCGAAATAACGGTACATTTCGAAAAAACGAGCTAACCTAAAAAAAACGGTTAGCACCACTGGATTCAGCGTACCCGAATTAGGTTAACCCGCCAGGTGCCCCGTTTGTCACATTTTCCAACTAGCACAGTGTTATTAATTGTTTAATCCTAAATTGTTAATTTTTTTTTGGTTAAATGTACCTGAACTACATGTACAAATTTTTTCTTTTCTTTTTGATTATAGATTAATCCTGTTTAATCCAAATAAATCTAAATTATCAATCGATTAATATTTTAGATTAAATGTATTAATCGTAGGATTATTTAAAAAAAAATTAATCCAAATAAATCCTCTTTAATCCTGACCTAAATTTAATCCTAATCGATTATTAATCCTTAATTTCGATAACTAATCTTAGTTAATCAATTAAAACAGAAACTAAAAAATTTTAATTCGATTACTAATCATTAAGATTATTAATCATTAATTAACAGCTATGATATCAAATAATAGTTTTTAAGTTGAAAAAAATTCTGCTATTTTTATATTAAAGAAGTTAATAATATTTAAATCATATGTTAAACATATTGATTTGCTTAATAATAATAAAATTTTTTAGTGATAAATTTAACACTTTGAACGCTTTTTATGTACATTTAAAAAAATAAAAAACTTGAATCCGAGAAGATATTTATAATTACTTCATAAAAGCAACACAATATGTATTAGCTACTTTGGATGTCGCTTTTATTGCTGGGTATTTAAGAAGGTATAGATTAATACAGACAAAAGTGGTAAAAAAATGTCCACTTTTCCATAGTATATATGTATATATTTTAATCAAATTGTGCAATTTTGTAATAATTTTTTTTATTTATTGAGATAGCTGCACAATTTTACCATTTACCTTGCATTTTTAGTTTAATATAATGTTAGAAATGTATTTACCTTAGACATATAACTTTCATCAGATGTGCGTGCTAGGCCTTTGTCAACTAAAATTTCATTAAGGGTACCATTTTCCTTCTTAACTATTACGTTTGAAACACCATCCACAACAGAGTAGACTTCTATTTCTATAATGCCGGAATCTGCATATTCTTGCACAAGTTCCATGGCTTCATCCGTCCATTCTTCATTGGGCGAACGTACTGCAGATGGTTCTATCATAACCAGACGGCATACAAACAATCGCGGTGGTATGTCAGCCAAATTTTTATTTTTATCCGAGAAGTAACGTAATAGATGAAAATCAACTGTTGCCACATTACCATAATCGATGAAGAAGACCTGTAATAATGTAAATGAGAAAATGTGTTAACTGGAACAACATTTTATATACACATGTAATAAACTCTAAAGTAGAAGATACTTAAGATCAGCCCTTTAAATTGCTTTTTCGTGGTTTGATTCAAAATAATCGCTTAGCATGTTAAACTAGTCCAAATTGAAATTTAATAATTGCAACCATTTGCGAAAATTGATTTAAGGCTGTAAAATTGGATACAAAATGATAACACTACCAGCATTTCATTTAAATTTTACAAAAAAATTGCAATTTAAGTAAGTTTGTGTAAACATTTGAAATTAGATATGCATAACGTGAATGTTTACATTTTTGTTAATTCAAATCTAATCCATATATTCATACATATTTTTCTTGATAATAATAAACATTATGCTTTATGCTTAGGTTAGGTTAGATCAGCAGGTGGCCGTGTAGTACGGCCCACTTTTTTTTCTTTTTTCTTTCTTGGACCAGCACTCAGGGGATGACCCCTACTTATGCAATGCATTGTGTTGGAACTAGGAAAATAGGTTATGGGAGGGAGGATAGAGGGAGTAGTGTTTGTGAACATTTGACTTGAATTTTTCTTTATTGAAAGTGGCAGGGAATACTTCTGCTGGGAGTTTGTTCCACATACGGACAGTACGGCTAAAGAATGAATTTTCCCTGTAGTGTGTTGTGCGATCCACTGTCCAGTCGACCACAACTGGATGAGCCCTGTCTGAAGAACGTGTATTACGTAAAGAACTGCGTGTTTCAGGAACAAGTTCCCTAATTTCAGCAGAACACATTCCATTATAGTATCGATAGAACTGTGAAACACAACCCACATTGCGACGATGCTCCAATGAATCAATAGAGTTGGATACCCTATTGTCACCGATAAGCATCTTCGCGGTCGAGTAACTCCAAAATAGACTTCGAAGCACCGGCCCATACATGAGAGTTGTATTCCATTTTCGGTCGAATATAGGTGGTGTAAATAGTAAGAAGATCAGAGGGAGTGAAGTATTTTCTACACTGTTTTAAAAAACCAAGGCACTTGAGCGCTTCTTTCGACACATGAAAAATGTGTTTAGTTCAGCGGACATCACACTGGATTCTCATGCCTAGAACGTCAAGAGCGTCTGATGCCTTAATATTTACACCGCCCATAAAAACAGATGAAGCAACATGATCTGTTGTGCGTTAATAAACAACACTGAGTCTTACGTGCGTTAAAATCGACTATTCGCACAACCCCATTCCGAGATTGTTTCAAGATCTCGGTTCAGCGTATCATTCATATTTTGTCTCATTTCCCCAATCTCCAAAGGGTTTGGTCTATGGTTAAATGAGTATGAATGGCAAATGTTGCTATCATCTGCAAAAGAGTAGATAGGGTTTGAAGTTTGACAAATAAAGTCATTTATAAAGATGGGAAATAAAGTGGGAGAAAGAACGGAGCCTTGCGGAACCCCTGAATTAATCTTGAACTCGTCTAATGAGATCCCATCTATAACAACTCGTATAGTGCGATTTCTGAGGAGACTCGATATAAATCGACAGTAGTTATCACCGACACCAAAAGCAATGAGTTCCGATAAGAGAGCACCATGCCAGACTCTGTCGAACGCCTTAAAAATATCTAGAGCCACCACTTTATTTTCGCCAAAACGATGCATAGCACGACACCATTTTTCCGATAGGAAGGCCAATACGTCAACCGTAGAGCGTCCTCTACGGAAGCCGTACTGGCTTTTTTCAGAAGATGGTACTTATCATACTTTCCATGACTTTGGACTCTCTTATTGCGGGCGTTATCTTTCCCTCTTCTTCTATTGGTGGGGTTATTGTAGGATTGAGAACTAATGTTGTGAGGGGTTCTTTTTTTGCCTTTTTGATAGCCAACAATGCTAGACCGATTGTAACCAGCAAGGCAATAGCTATTGTAGTGTTTGTAATCCATGCTTGCTCTCTGATACTGTGGATTGCCTTTGTATTGACAAAATGTAATTCTTGGAGTGATTCCAAGGATAATATTGCAATTGGGCGATAATTTTCAGGGTTTGTAGCCTCTCCCTTTTTAGGAATTGGCTTTACATTAGCAACCTTCCAACACATGGGAAATTCACCGGCACGGTATAAGGTGCTGAAAAGGTTAGCTAATGGACGAGCTAGCGTCGAAGAACACTGCTTCAAGACCAGTGCTGGTATATCATCTGGCCCAGGAGACTTATTTATGTTAAGATCCGCTAAAAACCCTTTTAACTGCTCGCGTGCGGAAGAATATATTTGGCATAGTTACTGATACTCTTTCGAGCACGGGCAGTGGTAAGTTTGAATTATTTGCAAATAATTCAGCCAAAAGGTTAGCTTTGTCAACTGGGTATGTGAATGGTTGGTCATTCTTTAAAAGAGTAGGAATTGCAGAACTAGCATTATCCTTTATTCTTTTAACGAATGACCAAAAGCTTTTACTGCCCCGGGGAGCAGTAAGAACTTTTGCACGGAGGCGTTGCTCGTGTAGAGATTTTTCACGCCTCAGCACTTTGGCACACGAAGACCTCGCTCGTTTGCGTAGCGAATCAGTTTCGGCGTTTTTATTATTTCGCCAAATTCTGAATGCATCCTCTCTGGATCTGATTGCAATTTTGCACTTCTGATTAAACCAAGATGTTTCTTGAGATTTAATCGAAATTTTCTTTAATTGTATGAATTTTTTCATCCCCATCATAATTATATTTTCGACCATATTCGCAATAGCATTGACATTATTGTCTAAGAAACAAAGTTTCCAATTAAAATGCCGGAAGAATTCGTTGAGCTCAGCCCAACAAGCCTTTTCGTATATAAAAGTTGAACGTTTCGTAGCTGGTCTTGAAACGTTACGAAGTTGGGAGAGCGAAAAGGAGGCGGAAATGGTACAATGATCCGAATTACCAAGTGGTGCAAGAACATTCACCTCATACTTATTAGGGTGTTAGGTTAGAAAAAGGTCGAGGGTGTTGTTTTGGTGCCCATCAACGTATGGAATATGCATTGGTTCATTCACTAGTTGCGCAAGGTGATTGTGTGCTGCGAATAACTCAACATATTTGCCTTCAGTAGTTGTATAGCTTGAATGAAGAAGTTAAGAGGAGTTGTGAGCATTGAAATCGCCAGCAACAATAATTTCACTGCTAGGACAACTCTCGAGAATCTTTGTTATGTAATCGGAAAGGGTATCAAGCCAGATATGGTAGTATCCCTTGCCGCATTTGGACTTCTATAAAAAACTTGAAATGCAAATAGTGTGCCCTGATTTTGAACTTAACCCATAGACAGTTAAATTCTGCATCATACGTACCTAATGATTGATGGGACTGGTACACGACTTCATTGCGTATGTACATGGCAATGCCCCGATGGATATTAAAAAGCGATAGAAAGTGATACCCAGGTATATGAAAATCCTGTGGATCAGCATTCTCGGATACCTGGGTTTCACATAAGGCGAAAACATCCGGCCGATGAAGACAAACGTGGGCATACACAGAGAAAAAATTCGCTCTTAACCCTCGTATGTTACAGAAGCCGATTCGGAAACAACCTGCCATTACAATTATTACAAAATTCAAATAAAATGTCTATTAATTATGATATAAATAATAATGAAATTAATTGTCGTTAAAGAGGCTGCCTAGTAACCAGTGTTATACCTTTATCACCAAGCAGCCAACAACAATTAACACAATGCCATCAATAGCACAAAAAATTAATGTTTAGGAGGATGGGGAAAAATACAATGACACTGCTAATCGAGACCATAAAAGCCCTGATCTGGGGGGTTACTCTCTGTCGCGATGCGAAAGCAAATGCGATGCGATAACCGTACAATTTGTATGCTTATCGACTCGCATTTTGCTTTCGCATCGCAATAGAGAGTAACCTCCCTGGTCATTGTAGTTAAAAAACGGCCCGTAGTGCGAACACTTTTGATGCAGTGTTGGTTATCTCAGAAGAGTTTGTTGTTGTGTTTTTATTGTTTTGTTATTTATGTATTCTTGTGTTTTGTTTTTCATTAAATTATTATTGTTGTTGATGGTTGGTTTTTAAGAGAAGTTTGTGTTGTATTTTTTTGTTTTGTTATTTATCCTGCCTTTACACTTGCAAGTACTAGCTCTGCAAGTGAAAAAATGTGACTAATACACTCACATTTTTTCACATGCAAAGCTAGTCGAGTTTTTCGAATAAGTTTTCGTATATAATACGTACACGGCACTTTCGTACAAGTACTTGCATGAGTAAAGGCAGGGTTAGTAAAAAAGTGTGAATGTATTGACTTTTTCGAACTAGCACTTGCATGTGTAAATGCCGGGTTATGTAATTATTTTTGTGGTTTTTTTTCGTAAAATTTTTGTTGTTGGTTTATATTAAAGCTTGTGTTGTGATTTTAGTTATTTTTATTGTTGTATTTATTTTATGCACTTGTTGAATTTGTTTTTTATTTGTCTTCTGTTTTTTTGGTTTGTCTTCTGTTAAATTATTGTTGTTGGTTTATATTGGACTTTTTTCCACAATTTCTTATTTTTTTTTATTATTAAATTTGTGTTATATATTTATTTATTGAATTTAATTATTTATTATTGTAGGTAAAATTTATTTTTTCCCCGGACATTCGCAAATAAGACAATTAAAACATATTTCTTAGGTCCATATATTGTGTTACCTGATTTCTGGATAGAGAAGAAGAAGATATATGAAGAAGGAGATAGAATAGAATAGAATAGAAGAATACGAACGATGGTCGGGACCAGAAGCATTACGGATAATTGATTTTCACGGTTAATCGAATATCAATTTTGATTATAAAGTTTTTAAATACTTTTATTATTTAACAAGTGTACATTGGTGGATATAAATAATGATATTAAAAAAAATTTATTCTTTTTAAAACTTCGTATTTTTGAGCTAACATTTTAACACTCACAATTTTTTTGAATGCTCGTTAATTATTTTAACTTTATCTTCAATATTTAAAACGTTTCTTTGTCTTTTTACCACTAGTAACGATGTAATACTAAATATATTTTGATCTAATCACCCTCAATTCCCAAATTTCAAAATTACTCTAATCACTTTTAAATGCTTCTGAGTCATCGTATGCAAACAAGGGAATTCCCCGTTTTCATGTTTATTATATTGTATGTATGAATTTGAAGTTAGTAAAAAAATTCTGCCATCACGGATAATAGAAGTAATCACGGTTAATCGAAGCAAACAATTTGAAAACATTGCAAACAAAAAACAATAGACTGATATTTTTCCATCACGGTTAATGGGGGTTACCGGTTAGCCGAATCACGGATAATCGAGGCCCGACTGTATTAGATTACTGCAGCCAATTACTGCTTCTGATGAAAGCATTAATATTCTCCAACTTCAAATCTGAGAATTCAGATAAGTCCTCGAAGGATGGTTTTTTTTTCGTTTATTTATTCACAATACATAAAATTTTAACTATAAATAAACAAATAGTAAGTATAAATATATTTTATAATACACAGTTCCTTTCAAAGGGCACTCAGTACAATATATAATATTATATAATTTATTATGTTTAGCAAATACATATTATAATTAATTGATAGTCTGTTTGTTTTTAACATTATATTTATAATGCGAGACAAAAAGTCTTTCTTTCTCACTTTATTATTTGGAATTAAGAGTGTATGTCAAGGGTTAAAAAGAAAAAAATTCATCGTCGAAGGATGGTTGCTTCATAACGGTGCTACGAGATTCACTCATTGCTGGGCATTGACATAAAATATGAGAGACTGTTTCCTCCTCTTCTTCATTATTTCAACTCCTGCAAAAATCATTATAGGGTAAACCCAGTCGTTTTGCATGATTGCCGAATTTGCAGTGTCCTGTGATCACTGACACAAAGTTACTGAGTTGTGGTCGCTGTAATTTCAGTAAATACAACGTACGTTTCCTATTTAATATAGGCCAAATCTGTCGTGTGACTGCACAGGTGTGTTCATTTACCCACCTGGTTTGAGATAGCTCATAGTAAAAGTTGCTTTCTATTTGCTTACACTTCGATAGCGGAATACCACAAAGATGATCAATGTTATCAGGTAACATGGCACCTTTCTTTGCCAAGTCATCAGCGATACAATTGCCTATTATGTGTCTAAGTATGTCCACGCACCCATATGAGTGAAACTGTTGAATGTCTCGCCATCCTGTTTAAGGATGTCCGGCATTCCTGGACCAAGATTGATGTAGTGTGTACACCTGTCAGAGACTTTATTGCAGCTTGGCTGTCAGTATATATACGTATATCTCTTTCCGATATTCTGTAATAACTGATCCAATTAGCCGCTCGTTTTATAGCTGATATTTCAGACTGAAGGATACTACATCCGTTTGGAATTCTAAAGGACATCCTGATACCAAACTCTTGGATATAGACCCCACCGCCAACTCTCTCACCTTTTTTAGAGCCATCCGAGTATATAGATAGACTCGTAGTATCAAGGGGTAGACCTTCTATCAATTCCATGTTATCATGAATAAAGAAGCCGAAGCTTCTCAAGAAGAAGGGTCAAGGAGTGGAATAATCAATGTGTTCAGGAAGATGTCCATAATGACCATACTTCCAAGCGCCTGTTGCACTTAGTCTCACGGCAGTATTCATGGCCATTAGATCAACTGGAATCCAGTTTAGTATCGAAAAAAGCGACTTAGTCAAGGTATGCTTAAAACATGCAAAAAGGAATTAGTTCTACAGATTGAAATCTCAAAAAAAAATAAAATTAAATTCTAGTTATGCAAGAAATTTATTATAAAATATGTTGTAGAATAAAAATAGAATAGAATAAAACAGCTTGGTACTACGAGACACAGAGATTTCGAAATTAGACCTATTTGTGTGTAAATTTCTTTTGGAATCAAAAAGTTAAAAGATGTTTTGTACGGTCTAATTAGTTCTTAAAAATTTGGCTAAAAACTGAAAACAATTCTAGGAGTATATAAAAATCATTTCTTGGGGAATTGTGGGATTTTCAATAACAAATGAACTCATAACAACAGTTTTAAACTAATCAGTTTATACCAGCAAACACTTGGTAATGACTTTTAAATAACGAATAACCCTATTTTTTCACAATAGAACATAACACAGGGCAACAGCGAAAATATGCTCGAATAACCACTATATGCATTTGATGTATCATGGGTACCTTAGTACAAAAATGGTAAAATTTTTAAATTCTATTGGTAGATTTTTTTTTTAAATTTTTTTGTAAAATTGCATTTTTTTTAGACGCTTCTTCACATTATTAGTGATAACTCAAAAAGGGCTAATCGGATATTATTCAAATATAATCAGAAAAATTAAGATTTACATAGCCTTTAATCCGTCTATATCTTTTGTTTAATCGGATCAACAGTTTCGGAGTTATAATAAAAAATGTAAGAAAAAAATATATTTTTTACGTAAAAATGGCAAAAATTTTTGTTTTAAAAAAATCATAAAAAATAGAAAACGGCAAAAAATTTTCAGATTCATTATTCTATTACAAAGCCAAAAATAATAGCAACAAAACGAGATATCGACCATAAAAATCGACTGATTATTTTCGAATTTATTCACAATTAAGTAAATTCGCTTATTTTCACAAAATTTTAGTTTTTTGCTTGATATATACGTAAGTAGCGGTTTTTCAAATGTATGAAAAAAAATAAATTTTCCAATTTCATGTCGGATTATTATGAGATTTGGTGACAAACTTTCACCCGCAAAATTTTAGTCGAATTTGGACAAGGTTAACACGTGGCGCCCAGGCCCCAAATCTGAAAAATAACGTTTGAATGGAAAAAAATTGAAAAATTTTGAGTTTTTGCAAAATTAAAGCTATTTATTCCCCCTTTTGCAAAAAAGTGGATTCTGATTCTTAGTGCAAACACAATGAGATTTGCAATAAGCTACATATCTTTAAAATCAGTTAAACAGTTTTCCAGTTATTACAATTTGCCCTGGCCACTACATCTACTTGAGGACTTGCCAAAGACAATTTACAAAAACATTTTACTTGGTTTAAAATTTTTTACGATTTTATCTTTTTTTCTACTTGTAAACAATAAAATATAAAATTTCATTAAAATTGACTGATATCTTCCTATTACACAACGCAACAAAATAAAAAAATAGATGCTTTTACTGAAAAACGGATTAAAGGCTATGTAAATCTTAATTTTTCTGATTATATTTGAATAATATCCGATTAGCCGTTTTTGAGTTATCACTAATAATGTGAAAAAGCGTCTAAAAAAAAATGCAATTTTACAAAAAAAATTTAAAAAAAAAACCTATCCATAGAATTTAAAAATTTTACCATTTTTGTACAAAGGTAGTCATGATACATCAAAATTGTATAGTGGTTTTAAAAGAATATAAAATTTTTTTTATTTTGTTACGTTGTGTAATTTAATATCTATATCTGTTGTTACGAAATTAGAAACCTATTACGAAATTAGAAACTTATACAACCTCATACAAGAAAACAAGCCTTAATAATAAGAATAGTTTATTAAATTCTTTTTTATAAAAATCAGGGGCAATACCAACAATATAGGGGATTTTTCTTTCATATTTAAATCAGATCTTTTTAGTCAATAAAACTGATATTAAACACCTTTAAAATTTAAATACTAAAGGATAAAATTGGACATTTATGTACGCACCTTAACTTGTTTATGGTGTCTCGTCAGATTTACTATCTTGATAACTCTAGCTCTATGGTATTTATTTTCGAATGGTGCTGAAAGTATCATTCCTGTGGCCAAAGTAGTATTATAGGGAAATATACAATTCATTATTTCTGCTGGATTATTAAGCATTTTTTGTATTTCTTGAATACGCTCCATTTCCGATAGAGGTTGAAAATAAAATTTACTGCAATTTTCAATCTAAATTTGTGAAAAATAAAAACTTGGGTTAGTTTTTACATATGCAGTTAAAATTGACGATGCGTAGCATACGTGTGTTATATAGCCGCTAATATTTTTCTGAAAAACGGATGGGAGAACAACCAATTCTGCATTCTTCAACAAACGTTTAGTTGGCTTCCATGCTCCGTCGCACATTGCCCCAAGACCATGCTCCTCCGCAAATTTTACTCCAGAGCGTGATCTTTATGGATATAATATTAATAATTAATTAATATTAATAGATTAATGTTTTTTTGGCATTTTAATAATAATAAACTTACTCCATAACATCAAAAACTGTTGGCATATTTAAATGGCGCATCCTTAAAGCTTTGTAAACCTCAGTACATACAGCACCAGGCATTTTAACACACACATGATCTTGAGTCTCATTGTTAGTAATTCTTTGATGTTCGTTCCCATCGTCATCAGGGTCGTTTTTGAAAATAACTAAAACTCTTTCCGAATTCGATTGGAAACTTATGTCAATGTTTTTCGGATTAATTTGGACATTTTTAAATAGTTCTTTAATGGAACGTGTATATAATTGACCAATGTGTCGTGTATCAAAGTTGCTAAAATATACTGTTCTACAGGGATCATGGCCGCACAAAATATGATATTTAGTTCGCTCTTTATCAATGTCATTCTGTTTGTTATAAATGAAGTAGTTTGGATAGAATGCACCAGCAATAATAACTTTTAAAATAGTTGCCTTTTCCCATTCCTCCCACTGGGAAAACAGAGATTGATTGTTTCCTTTTATGCCAAACCCTTCTAAACGAACTCTGATTTCCTTCACCATCAAATGCATTTCTTGGATAGAACGTATGTTAATAAGATTTCGATTAGCCCATGCATACTCATCAAAATTCTCATCTTGCTTTACCGTAGTCCACATCTAAAAAAAAAACGTAAAATATCACAAAATATTTTTATTTTTTGTCAACAGAAAAATTTAGGTATTGTATATATTTTTAAAAAAAATTAAGAATAAGAACTTTGAATATTTTTTTTTTAATAATGTGGGCATTTATCATTTTGGTGTTTTGTCAACAGAAAATTCCATGGTGTAACTATACAAGATGAGTGCAAATCTGAAAAATATACAACACAATACAGAAACAACAGGCATTTTGTTTGTGGAAAAACAAAAACAAAAAGCACATTTAATTTTATGCGCGTAAACAGTGAGTGCCTTCTTAATCGTGTAATTTTTTGTTTTTGTTTTTAATGTAAACTTTTTCGAAAATAAGCTTTGAAAATGCTATACGAAGTGTAGCGAAATATCAGCAATAAAGAATTTTACATACACTTGACCTCGAGCTCGAACAATTTTATTTCTTGAAAAAAAATAATATATTACTGTTAAAAACACTTGAAAAAGTATTACATACTTCTGACATAAGTAAATTTTAAACAGTCAGTAATCTGTGCTACAGCACTCACCTTGTATAGTTACACCTTGGAAAAATCTATTGTATGTATGTACATAACGGGTCCGCCATCTAACGTTTTTTTTAACTAGTGCTTATTTCGTGAATGGTAACACTTAGCTCATGTCTAATTTGACAGATAATTAGTTTTATCCTTCCGCTGAACGAATATGGTTGCGTATACGCTTATACGCTGGAAAATATTGCGACATTACTTTGAAAATCATGGTAATGTTGCAGAATGTGTGCGAAAATTGCGTACGGATTTTGGAGGAAGAGAAGCACCGTCAGCTCCGTATGTTCGTTATCTTGTGAAAAAAGTGAAAGAAACTGGCATCCGCATCGATAAGCCAAAGCGTGAAAAGCCAAAAACAAAGCGTACACCCGAGAATATTGCTGCTGTGGCAGAAAGTGTGCGTGAAGCTCCATCAACATCAATTCACCGTCGTATTCAATTGAACATTTCGGAGATATCATTGAGACGAATTTTGCATTCCAATTGGTTTAGGAGTTGAAGCTAACTGGCCATCCAATGCGTTTTCGCTTCGCTAAGTGGGCCTGCGATCGACTTACAGAAGATGCCGATTTTGCCAAAAAAAAAATCATCTTTTCAGATGAAGCTGATTTTGATCTTGGCGGGTATGTAAATAAGCACCCCGATGCACCCAAAACGAGTCACTGATGATATTGGCAATATTTGGTTTCAACGGGACGGCGGTACGTGTCACACAGCCGAAGCTACACTCGATGTTTTGCGCCCTGTTTTTGAAGATCGCATTATCAGCCGCAGAGCTGATGTCGTTTGTCCACCTCGGAGCTGCGATTTGACACCGTTGGACTATTATTTGTGGGGTGCCGTCAAATATAAGTGTTACGCCGACAAGCCAGAGACAATTGACGCTTTAAAGGACAATATTCGTGAAGCCATTGGTGAAATACAGCTGCACACAATCGATAATGTGCTTAAAAATTGGACCGATCGTGTAGGCTACTGCATGAGCAGCCGAGGCAGTCATTTGAATGAAATTTCAAATAAAAAAACAAATTTGAGAAAATATTCAGTAGTTTTTTTTATAGCATTTCAAAAAAAAGTTATTTGGCGGACCCTTTACATATATGTAAAATTTTATATTTCTTCTTTACGGATATAGGGATAATACTAGAGTATTCAAACACAGAAAACGGAAACCAGTTAGCCACTTTTTTCATTTTTAAAAGCTTATCAGTTTCGAATATTTTCTTTTATCGATTAACCGGTTTTTATAATTATGAACTTATTTTAATTTTTGGTCAAAAAATAACCAAACTTTTGTACTCGATTCACGGGTTGTTATACATTTCGATAATATTTTCTTACACCATTTTCGATTCCAAAATCGATTCCAACTAATTTCAATATTTAGATATCATTTGCGAACCAAAAAATCTGAATTTTGATAAAATTTAATGTTAGCAATTACTATTTTCATAATTTAGAATAGAACTAACGATCTTTGGCGCAGTTTACTTGTTAATTTAAAAATAATTTTGATTAATTTGATTTTTTATGTATTGCTTTTTGTTTCTCTTGAAATTGTTTATTATTTGTAAAAATATATCACGAACGCATATAAATAATGTGTATATGATCAAAAGCCGGTTAACCGGTTTTTAAACTAAAAACGTATTCGAAATTGGTTTTAATAAGTTTAATTTTTTTGAATATTCCGAAACCCGGCTTTCTAAAAGAGTAGGTTTTTTGAATATTTTAAAAGATATTCCTAAAGTTCGAACGCATCTGATACATGATAAAGTTTAATGAATATCAATAAATTCTACTTACTTTATATGCTTTAAGAATAGCAATTAAATCGGATCCAGAACCATCAGCCCAAGACAGCTTTTTTATATAAGCATTTATTTCTCCACAATGTTTAAAGTTTTGAAAATTAAATATTGAACGTACACTTAAGCCAGCAGCTGTATAGGCAAAGTATAAACAAAAATAAAGCAATAAATAAATTATACAACAATACATCGTTAAAACAATACACAACGGAATTGAATTTAATATTAGAAAATATTATTTTCTGTTTGAAAATGAAAGAAAGCAAACCTAAACATGAATGTGTAATTGTACGAAAAATGTCAACAACTTGCCTATAATAATTGATTCTTCCAATGCACTGAAAGCGTACCCTATCATTATTAAACGTGTTAACCGCACATTCAATGGCAAAAAAGCCATTATACGCCCCATAAATGTTATATCGCCATCATCGATTGTATACTCTTCATTCGCGTACTTATATAAAGCCCCAATTTCCTTTAATGTTATAACAGTATTGTGTATATCACGCAAATTTGGCGGATTCAATGCCAGATCAAGTACATATGGAGGCGATCCCATATCAAGTAATTTAGATTTAAGAACAACATTTTCTAAAGGACAGCGCAACATCTCGGGTTTACTAAAGCTTTCAAAAAAATCCTGCAAATAATTAAAATACAATTGATCAAATTATAAGTTTTTTTAATTGTACGTATATGTGTATATGTTCATATATGTACTTCATAAAATGAACGTGGTATTAAACGATAAACACGTCCATTCATTACACGTCCAGCGCGACCAGCTCTTTGTTTGCAATTGGCTCTTGATGCCCATTGTATTTCCAATTTTGTAAAGTTAGTGGAAGAATCTGTCACTAATAATTTCGTTAAACAAAAGTCAATTACTGTAAAGAAAAGCAACAATTAATATAACACGAAATTAAATAAATACCGGCACATAAAATGCAAAATGCTTTAACCATAAAATAATATAAGTATAGTATATATGTATGTACGTACATACATATGTATATGCATGTAGAAGAAGGCATATAAATCAATGTATTTTGTTATTGTGTACTCTCAGAATTAATATTTTCCGATATCAACATGTATACAAAATGAAACGCAATGTATAAAAGGGCGATTGATTTAGAATTTTTTATTTTAAATAAAACATTTCATACAAATGTTGGCCATGACTACTCGTATGCTGTCAGTGGTTCATTCGGAAGGTCCAACATGTATTTCGCGAAATATCGTAGCTGGCTTGCAAAGACTTTTGACTTTTAATAATCACAAAAAATCCAGAGGTGTGGTGTCACACGATCTAGGCGGCCAGTTGACAATTGCGAAATTATCGAAGGTTGAAAAATGATCGGTGTTATGTGTAAAAACCACTGAAGCGGCTCTAAATGAATCACCCTTCATATACAATCTTTGGATATTTGAATCAGTTTTATGCAAAATTTTGTTAACGTTATTTTATTTTCTTATTTTATAAAAATAAACAACAATAGAGAAAATTATGTGTATAAATGGCATGTACGACAAATTTTATTTTAATTGATATATGTATGTACATTGTACATATACATATTTTACATTTCGAGAATGTAAAAGGGCTTTTTGCATTTTATGTGCACATATGTGTGTATGTGTAAATGGATGCACAATATTCACCATATTTTACATCTGGAACTGTAATAGAACTCTCAGCAATATTGGTAGCAAGAATGACTTTTCGATAACCTGGAGGTGGACGATTAAATACTCTAACTTGTTCATCTGGCGAAATTATAGAGTGTAAACGAATTGGGCACAATTTTACTTGATTACTACAAGAAGAAATATATATTAATTTGTTTGCTTAAAGGCTAAATTGTAGTAAGCTAAGTTTAATTCAATTATTTATTTCAATACATAGAAAGCCTTCACGGCCAATAATATATGTATGTATCGTAAGATGTCAAGAACGTTCATGTCATTAAACATTATATTTAATTATATTATTATATTATAATTAATGTAAATAATTATAAAAAATTAAAATTGCATATAAGCGGCTTCATAGCCGTGTAAATTATTACCAGAATTATTTCAAATTGAAAAATGTTTCCTACTATTTTAACCCATAAAGCCAGAAAAAAAATCTTTTTGTAAATAGAAAAAATAAATGTATGTATGTACGTATTTGTAATGTCAATAAATTTGTAATTTATATTTAAAATAATAACAAAGATTATAAAGCAGTTGATTTATTTGATATACTTATGTATATATGTATATCGAATTCGAACAAAAGCATTACAGGATTGAAGTAGTAAAATATAAATAAAAATAAAAAAATATATATAAAGAGATTCCATTAGTTCTTGAAAACGTAGAAATTCCAAAAACATTTTTTATAAGTAAGTATAATCGAAATAAGAAAATAGTCTTATAGCATTGGGTAAGTAATTCCAAATGCGGCAAGTTTTTATCATAAATAGGCGTTTAAAAACCGACATATGTATAGGATGTACATTAGGGTGCCAGTTATTTTTCAAAGTTGGAATTTGTTTCACGGCACCCCCCAGATTGGTTCGAATTGCTAAAAAAATACTCCCTTGAAAATTTGAGCTCAATCGGATAAGGGGAAAAGGTGCCCCTGAGCCGCCCAAAATTTGCAAAATACCTGATTTCTGACTTTAATTGTCAATAACTTCTTTAACCCATTACCGCCCACTGTCCCCATATGAGTACACATGTTCAAAAGCTGGAAACTCTAACTTAAACCGATATTTTAGTTAATTTAAACATATATACCGCTTCTTTAGGTTTAGTTGAACTTATAATCAGAGACACGTACTATAAAATAAGAAGTATTTGCAGTATTTAGTATTTCTAATATTGTATTTTGTTCGGGTGTATTTTGTTGATCATCTTCCAGTTTTTTTTTCAATACTATTGATTTAAAAATTCGTTTTTATCGACAAAATATTTTGTTTAGAGTGTTAAAAATCTTTAAATTCCATTTGTTTGGCATAAAAGTAAAAAAGTGATTTAGAAGGGATAGTTTTATTCGACTGTCCCTAATTGGGGACAACGGGCGAAAGTATTAATAAATTCTACAAGTTCACAGGCTTTTTGATCTTCTTCAATATGACGCACAGAAATCTTTTTAGAGGTCGGAACAGCTTTTTACGACTTGAAGATGCTGTTAATTACATACTGGAAAATGATGATGGTGATACATATGATATTTTAGTCATGCCACCAGATGCTGCTGCTGTAAGTGATGTCGATAAAGGTGATGAACAAGATTTACTTTGTACAAATATCGCAAATTATGTGCCGGGAGAAATATAAATTGCTTTAAAACAACAAAATGATAATTCTACGTCAGATTGGAGTGATAGTGATGATGAGCCACTCTTAAGTTTTCTAAGAAAAGAGAATCAAAATAACCAACAAAATCCTAGATAGAGACGTGAAGAACCAACTTATAGCACAACATATAATAGGAATGATGCAATAAGTAGTAGAGTTGATGATTTCGTTAAAAATGTGAACGCCCACAGCCCTTGAGCTTTGTTTGAAAACATATTTGACCAGTGTTCTTGATTTGGTAGTCGAAAACCAAGTCGAAAACATAGTCGAAAATCATGAGAGGCAAAAATAGTGGTGGCTAATATTTGAATATATTTTAGATTTGGCAGTAAGTAACGCTTGGCGATTGCACGTAATACTATGTAAAGCTGAAAATGCCACTCTGATGGACCAACTATCATTCAGACGGAGTATTGCGCGGTCCTATTTGCAGCCCAAAGCATTAAAATGGCGTCAAATATCATCCACTATAGTTGGTCCTAATCTCAAAAACAACGGTCGTAATCCGTAACGGATTGTAAACCAATTGCGATGTGTTGTTTGTCATAGTAAATGTCGCTGGAGATGTGTATTATGTACAAAAACGCTTTGCGTTGAAAAAACTGTTTTGGGCATTTTCATACTTAGTACGCCCAATGTCCCCATATGAGGACACCCAGTTTTCTAAAAAATGGATACAAATTTTTAAGTTTTTTTTTTATTATTCCATTTATTTAGTTGACATTGAATTAATAAATAACAACAAAAACATTTTTTCACCTACAGTTGCCTTTTGGGCGTTAATGGGTTAATATATATTTTACAAAAAAAATTTGTTAGTGAAAGTTATAGACAAAACTCAGAGGAACAACCTTTGCTCACAAATTTTTTTCGTATCTCCAATATCTACTGAATTAAGAAAAAAATAAACGAAAAACCATGGGTTTATACATATGTTTATATGGGTGATTTTATTTACTTAAGTGTAGGCATTACATGAAAAAAACTTGAAGCATTGATATTTTTATTTTATTTGTAGCAAGTATTTTTTATGGCTTTGTTTTTTGTTTTAATTTATATAGTTACAAAAGGTTTCCTTATTGCAATTTGGAAAACGTAAACGGTAATCCTTAACAATTTGTAAAATATATTGTTTTTGTTCTTCGCTTCTTGATAAAATATCATTATAATCCTGTTTTAATTTGACTCCCCTTTCAGCGGTATCGTTCACTACTTTTAAACCTGAAAGAGATTTTTTAGCTCCAATAAACTTTTTGTTACTCGGCCATTTTGTGGGAGTTGTTTTTAAAAACTCTTTAGATAATTCAAAACGCTTAAAAAACGCTTTATATTCACAAACTGTGCAATACCTTTTTTGATAACATCATCTACGTTCAAAGTGTTTATTAGGGCCTTTTTGCTATTTACATCAGATTCATTCTTCAAAGCTTTTACAATTTTTTTTTGGTTTTGACTGGTACATTTTCATCAAAAAATGCCAAAGCAACACAGGTGACTGCAAAATTTTGCAAAAGCGACGGTAGCAATTTTACTTTCAACACTTTGATATTGACTTAATACTGTAATAAGCATAAAATCGTGATACGGAGCTTTTATAGGTGATGGAGCGCAAAACCAAGCATCAACGTACACTTTGACAATAAAAATGGAAACATCGCAAAGAGCATTTAGTTTAACATCTGTAAAATCGAACTCGTCTCTAAACAAAAATATTTTTAAGGTATATATTGCCTTTGATCCATCTTGCGTGATGCATAGTGCCTGGGGCTCGGAATTTTATACATGATCGGGTTGGTGTTTTTCCTAGAAATATTAGAGCAAGTTCTATAAAATCCCTATAGTCATCTCGCGGTTGTTTTTCCTGCAGAACATTATTAAGAAAATTTGTAATTCGCTCTACATCACAAAAACTAATAGCGTTTTTTACTTTCTCATTTTCGATACCGATACTGAAATTATCAATGTTTATTGATGGCCAGCAGTTCTGAAATCGTTGAAATATTTGAACATTAGGAACAGTCTTGCAAAATTTAATATCAAAAACGCTTTTAAGAATAAGTTCAAAGATGTGATGCCTACAAGCCAAATATAGCAGATCCCTATCTTGTGTATTTTCAATTATGGAACAAGTTCCATTGAATCGTCCAGTATTAACTGCTGTTGTATCGAAAACTAAAGCTATTACATAATCTTGTAGACCCCATTCAAAAAGCGATTTGCAAATAGCATGTGCTTGTGCTCTTCCAGTACCACTACCAAGAGAAACACATATTTTTTTCATACAGAAATGAAGAGCGGGTATTCTCCTTTTTTCTTATCGTTAAATCATGCTTTTTAACTGTGGATCAATTGATGGGAATTCCCGAGATGACGAGAATCATTATCATTACGTACAACGCAGGTGTGGTTATAATAGCAACTCTAACTTTGAACAAAGAATAACACAAATTAGCTGTAGCAGCTAAAAAACTTGTTTGAATATTAGCTGGAATTCCCGTCATTAGTTTAATTAAAGACAAGTGAATAACAGGAATTCCCGCATAAAAGTCAAAAGGGTTAATATTAACCTGTGCGGCTTAAATTCGGCAACTCCCGTCATTTCTTTAATATAATCCTAAAATCCTTACCTGAAAATCTTAATTCATCATATTCTTATTGGAAAAATTTACTTTAAATCAAAGTAGATATCATTTTAAACAATAAAAAATATAAAAAAAAAACAAAAAAATACTTGCTACAAATAAAATTAAAATATCAATGCTTCAAGTTTTTTTTTCATGTAATGCCTACACTTAAGTAAATAAAATCACCCATATAAACATATGTATAAATCCATGGTTTTTCGTTTATTTTTTTCTTAATTCAGTAGATATTGGAGATACGAAAAAAATTTGTGAGCAAAGGTTGTTCCTCTGAGTTTTGTCTATAACTTTCACTAACAAATTTTTTTTGTAAAATAGATATTAAAGAAGTTATTGACAATTAAAGTCAAAAATCAGGTATTTTGCAAATTTTAGGCGGCTCAGGGGCACCTTTTCCCCTTATCCGATTGAGCTCAAATTTTCAAGGGAGTATTTTTTTAGCAATTCGAACCAATCTGGGGGGTGCCGTGAAACAAATTCCTTCAAAAAAATTTTCCCATACAGTTAATTGGCACTCTAATGTACATACATATATAAATTTGACTGTTACTGCATGCTGATGTCGAAAATGCATATTATTCATATTACTTTCTTACAAGTATCATATGGTTGACTCGATCGAACGCTCTAGTGAAATCTACTGAGACTCTTATACAATTTAAGTGGCCATCTATTTAACGCCTTATGGAATCTGTTATAAAAATAAGAAGAGATGTTGTATTACACTGTACAACATTTTTCAGGTGATTGATTCGGGACACAATTCTGATAATTGTTTATGAAAGTAGCCCCAAAAAGACAAACTTCTGCATCATTCGTGTGGTCATGTTACATCAAATAATAATTTAAAAACTAATTTGAAGTTAGTAAGTATCGTATATGGAATTTGTCACGTTTTAGGCTCTTTTGTTTGTCATAACTCGAGAACCACTAGTCCGAATAAGCTGAAACAAATTTAAAAAAATTAAGAATTACAATTCAGTCTCGTCTCATCGAACTGTTCGGACGTGTTTTTTTAGTGGGCTGAATTTTCGGTGAAAAAATCGTAATAGGTGAAAAAGTGTAAAAAGTTGAAATTAAACAAAAAAGTGAAAAAATCGTAATAGGTAAAAAAAAAAAAAAAAAACATTAAACATCACATAAAAACTGTATGAGTGTTCCTGAGATGTAATTCTGAGAAAGAGCTTAGCTCGACTAGAAAAACTATATAGGTCTCTGAGGAAGAATCCTTAAAAAAATCTGTGGAGAATCTTCTCACTGCAAGAGCCGTGGAACGGCGTCGTTCCTGTTCGCCCAATATAGTGATTTCAATAAATGAAGGAACATCAACACTTTCTACATCAAATAGTGCAGTCAAACCTAGAAAACAAGTAGGTATGGATAAATACGTCACAGTTCTTAAGCGACAGAGGAGCCCGACATCTGCTCAAGTGTCATCAAATTCAAAAGCTCCTAAGACCGTGAGTAATGATCAAAATAGGTTTGCTCTCCTCCAGACGGATGAGCCAGAACTTCCTAAGAAGACGTTTAAGCCCCCCCCTCAATTTATCTGAGCGAGCCCACTTCCAGTAAATTGGTACAAAGAATTGTTTCGGTAATAGGTGAAAATATGTTTAGCGTAACATCAATTAAAAATGGAAATATCAGCGAAACCAAAATACAAGTAAAAAAGGAGGATGATTTTCGTAAATTGTCCAACCAGTTGGAGAGGGAGAGTAGGGATTTCTATACCTACCAGCTGAAAAGCGCAAAAGGACTCCAAGTCGTTCTAAAGGGTATAGACCCAGATGTTGATCCTGCCGAGATAAAGACTAGCTTAATGGAAAAAGGCTTCAAAATTAAGCGCATAACGAATATTAGAAACCGTGAAAAGATTCCACAGCCTATGTTCAGGGTGGAATTGCAACCTGGGGATGTCGTATTAAAGAAAAACGAGTCCCATCCCATCTACAATATGATTTACCTTCTGCATCGTAGAATCACCGTGGAAGAACCGCATAAGCGTCAGGGACCCGTTCAGTGTCTTAACTGTCAAGAATTTGGTCATACCAAAGCGTATTGTAAATTGCCGACAGTTTGTGTTGCGTGTGGGGAGCTACATGCAACTGCTCAATGCGATAAGTCGAAAACTGACTCAAAAATCAAAAAATGCAGTAACTGTGGAGGTAATCATACCACAAATTATAGAGGTTGTCCAATTTACACTCATTTGAAAGGCATAAGAACCAACAAGACGTCAGTATTGCCTAATCATCCTCAAAAGCCAAATTTTGCATCGAGTGACAATTTCCCTCAATTGTTACGGTCCACTAGTCATGTAAACGCGCCTAGTTCTAGACAAGTTTCTTACGCAAACGTGGTTAAATCTAATATGCCAGGTTTGGAGCAGGAACCTAAATCACAATATTACGAGCCTAATATTAACACTCTAGAGACTACATTGCAGACACTTGTCCAAACTATGAACACCTTTACGACCACTATGACATCCATGATGCAGGAAATGCTGAAAATGCAATCCACTATCTTGCAAGCCATTTTAAAGAAATGATTTGTTTAAAAATTTGTTTTTGGAATGCGAACGGCCTCCGCCAACATAAAAACGAACTGGAACACTTCCTGATGGATAAGCAGATTGATGTCATGATGATTGCTGAAACTCACATGACGGCGACAGGGTACTTCAATATTAATGGCTACGTGTTGTATGATACTAAAGATCCCCGCGGAAGAGCATGTGGAGGTTCGGCAATTCTTATAAAGAACAGAATAAAACATTATTTAATGAACAACATATGTGAGGGTTACCTACAAGCAACAAACATTTGTATTGAATTCTGTCAATACAATTTTGTTTTATCATCAATTTATTCGCCGCCTCGATTTTCAATAAAAGAACACCAATACTACAGCTTCTTCAATTCCCTTGGAGCTAGATTTTTAGTTGCTGGTGACTTTAACGCCAAACACACTTTTTGGGGTTCACGTCTGGTGACCCCGAAGGGTCGTGAACTCTTCAACACCATTGCAAAAATGGGATTAAATGTACTCTCAAGCGGTCATCCCACCTACTGGCCGACGGACCGACGGAAGATTCCCGATGTTATTGACTTCGGAGTAGTGAAAAATATCCCTGTAGAATCGATACAAGTGGAGCCTTCATTAGACTTGTCTTCAGATCACTCTCTTTCTATTATTTCAATGCGTTTCCTTCAAGGGAATGGCTGTCCATTTCAGGACATATCTAAAACCAGAGTAAGTTGGATAAAGTATTAAAAGTATTTAAGTTCCCACTGCACGGAAAATGTAGTGTTGAGAACTACCGAGGATATTGATGGGTCGATTGGCAAGTTTACTGAGGACCTTCGACGAGCTGTACATCACGCCTCCACATACGACGTTGAGTGCAGAAGTGGGACAAATAGAACTTATTTCGCTGAACTCGATCATCTCCTGTCAGAAAAAAGAAGAGTTAGAAAAGAGTGGCAAATTCACAGGTCTCCTGAACTGAAAGCTAGGCTACGGGTATGCAGAGATATACTAAGAAATTTCTTAGAAACCCAAAGAATGGCTTCACTTAAATCTTACTGGGAGGGTCTTGATAGTACCCCACAATCTGACTATTCGTTATGGAAGGCGGCACGAAGTTTAAAAAGACCAGTTAGAGGAAAGCCTCCTCTGCGAAATCCGACTGGTGACTGGGCTAGAAATGATTCCGAGAAGGGGACTTTATTTGTTAACCATTTGAGAAATGTGTTTACTATAAACAACTCAAATAATGCATCTGATTTGCCTCCACTCGTTATTAGACCTCCTGTACCTCTAAAACTTAGCTTTAATGATGTTCAAAGCGCTATTGGTACTCTGAATCTTAAAAAAGCTCCAGGTATGGATAAAATCAGCAACAAAATGCTTGTGGAGTTACCTCGCGCAGCTAGAAGAATTATCCTATTTATTTTCAATGCTATTTTACGCCTAGAATACTATCCTGCAGATTGGAAGGTATCTATGATTACCATGATTCCTAAGCCAGGGAAGGACCCCACTAAAGTAGAGTCATATAGGCCAATTAGTCTACTGCTGACAATTTCAAAATTGTCTATTGGCTAAGTTGATTCCAATTCTGAACGACACTCAATGTATCCCAAATCACCAATTCGGGTTCAGAGCTAAACACAGTACCATCGAACAAACACACAGATTAGTAAATGTGATAAGACGGTCGTTTGAAGAGAAAAAATACTGTTCCGCGCTTTTCATTTATGTTTCCCAAGCGTTCGACAAAGTCTGGCATGAAGGTTTAATGCATAAAATTAAATTAACTCTGCCTGCTAACACCCATAAACTCATGAAAAGTTATTTATACTGTCGCAAATTTAAAATCAAAGAAGGCAATTTTTTAAGTACCGCTCAGCCAATAGAAGCAGGAGTACCCCAGGGTAGCATACTGGGTCCAACTTTATATTTTATTTATGCATCCGATATGCCGTCAGACCCCATAATACATACTTCAACTTTTGCAGACGATACAGCCTTTATTAGCGTTCATAAGGACCATCAAATAGCATCACAGAACTTGCAGAAATATGTTTATAAACTAGAGAATTGGCTTGAGCTTTGGAAAATCAGGGTTAACGAACAAAAATGTATTCATATCACTTTCACATTGCGAAAAGATACCTGCTCGTTCATCAGAATAAATAATCAAATTATCCCGCAACACAATGAAGTCAAATACCTCGGAATCCACCTCGATCGTCGTTTAACTTGGAAGTCTCATATCGACGCAAAACTTACTCAGATGAGATTAAAAGCAGTGCAAATTAATTGGCTAATCGGCAGAAATTCTACATTAAAGTTGGATTGCAAACTTTTGTTGTACAATGCAATTCTAAAGCCAATCTGGTGTTATGGAATTCAATTATGGGGTACTGCCTCAGCATCCAACATTGAAAAAATTCAAAGGGGTCAAAATAAGATTCTACGTACAATTACTGCAGCTCCATGGTACGTTAAAAATTCTAGAATTCACAAAGATCTAGGCATTCCTTTGGTGAAAGTCGAACTTACAAAATACGCCTCAAAATATGTCAGCAAACTTGAACACCATCCAAACCCACTTGCACGAGACATCCTTAACTTTAGTGGCCATGTTCGGTTGAGAAGGAGGGATACCCTTGCTTTAACTCAAGCGCAAAACAGATGACTGGATCAGTGGATGTAAATTTGTTGTAGTAATATAGTTTATTCATTAAAAAAAAAAAAAAAAAATTTATTATTATTTGATGTAACATGACCAAACGAATGATGCAGAAGGTTTTCTTTTTGAGGCTATTTTCATAAACAATTATCAGAATGGAGTCCCGAAATCATGTGTTGTACTGTGTTATGATTTCGACGGAATGCATATTGATTTGAATGAAGTAATATCTCAGTATGTGATAAAATTTGATTGTTCATTATATTTGCAACTATCTTAGACATGGCAGGCAAGATTGTTATTGGTCTCAAATTTTTGATGTTGTAGAATTCCTTCTTCGGAATAGGTATAATTCCACCTAACTTCCACTGCAGGGCAATTTATATGAGGTGAAAATCGTGTTAATAAAGTGGTGAAGTAAAGTAGAAAAAAGGGGGGAAATTGTTTCTATCAATTTAATTATTATTTTATCACAACAAACAGCATTGGAATTATTTGAATTAATAGCTAGACTGATTTGAATTAATAGCAAGACTAAGAATTGGAATTATCTACAAGCTCATTAAAATTAAAATTGATCTAGTTATTAAAAGTCTGGTTACATAAAACTTTGTGGCAATATCCTCAACCTCAGATTCATTATATTTAGGTCTATCACGACCAATACACCTTAATTTATGTAGCTTACACCATATCTTACTACCCTCTGCTTCGACTGGCACGGCTTCAGAGAATTTACCGACCGCATATTTAATGCTCTACCAGTTCCCTCCAATGTACACGCAGCAGATATGAAGTTCCGTCCTTGCTGGTCGAATATCCGTAGTGCAGCCGCACTTCCCAGCATAATCAGCTGGACTCGCAGATGAGCGCGAAGACATCCGAAGTGCCAACCCTGACCAGCTTAACCGCGATATCAGCAGGTTGGTAAATGAGGACAAGCGGAAGAAATGGATGGATCATTTGAAGAACTACAACTTGAGTTCAGGCAAGTTGTGGACTACAGTTCGGGCTTTCTCAAACCCGACGAAGAAGGATGAAAGGGTCGCAATTAAGTTTGCAGACACCACTATATCCCACCCTAAGTGCTGCGCGTGTGCTTTTTCTTTGAGCACCCTGAGAGAGATAAGGCGAAAAGAATATTGTACGCAGACTACATGCTCTTCCAGTCTCGGACAGCTGCCATCAATGCAGCTAAGCCTTCAAAGGTCATAGGAACCGACGAAATATTCATACTGACGTTAAAATACCTTGGCGCGCTAGGAGTCGAGTACCTGACAATGGTTTTTAGCCTGTCAATGAGAAGCTTTATCTTACCCGGCGCCTGGAAAATGGGCCGAGTGATGCCACTAATAAAACCCAGAAAAATCGCAAACGAAAGACAATCGTACAAGCCGATTTCCCTCCTGTCACCAGTAGCGAAAACACTCGAAGCTCTTCTTCTCCTCCAGCTGACCCATCAACTAAAAGCAGCATTATTCACCATAGTCACTCAGATCGCACAGGTCTTAAACCAGTAGAGGCCTTGTGAACGGACTATACTAGTGGCACTTGACTTGTCGAAAGCGCTCGACACTGTTAGTCATGCCACACTCTTCCAGGATATCCTGCAGTTCACAATGCCAGTGCGGACGATTGAACCATCATGGCGACGGGCCTCAACATTGATGAGCTTTGCGGATTGGTAAATATTTATCTCGACGAAAAACGCAATTTCTTCACTGCACGTAACCTGCAATTATCACCAACGAAGTCATCGGCAACCGGCAACACTCTTCACCACCTGGACGAAGGAGGTAAGACTCAACTTAGGCATCATGGTCGACGGCACACAAATTTCGACAGTGAACCGCCCAAAAATCTTGGGCGTCACATTTAATAGCCTGTTCACCTCCTCAGCACACGCCACTTCACAATTCACGCGCAAATTGCGAAATAAGAACACGGTCCTCAAAGCGCTAGCCGGCAGCACTTGGGGTATTGATAAAGAAACCTTGCTTGCTACATACAAGACGATTGATCGGTCAGCGGTTAACTACGTTGCTCCAGTGTGGTCACCTTCGTTGAGTGATACCCAGTGGGGAAATATTCAAAGGTGTCAAAATGCAGCCTTAAGAACCGTTACAGGATGCCTTCAAATAACTTCCGAACACCACCTTCACGAGGACTAAACAGTTCCTTCTGGGATGTCACCGGAGGAGTCATCCTAACTTCCATATAAGTTCCATATACAGTTGGATGCTCCCTAGAGGCACGGCAGACACGACCTTCGTATATACGAGGATAACGTATGAATATCGTACTTGGAGGTCGCCTACCGCCCATACCAGACATCGAAAAAACTCTGCCGCTTAAAACAAGAGTCGTTCTGGCATAACTCAGATCTGGATGGAGCTTAATGCCTTCTGGTCCCGCATAGATCGTGCCGTCCCTTATGTATGCCCAGCATGTAGTCAGGGTCCTTATGACACTCTTCACATATTCAACTGTCTAGCCAACCCAACTTCACTTTGTCCTGAAGATCTGTGAACTCACCCACTGGAAGTAAAATATTCTAGCTGCTACAACAACAACCCTCTGCTTCATTAAGAATCTTTATTCCATAATCGTCCCGAGCCTTTCCGTAAAAAAACTAGATATGTTATTGTTAAAATTAAAATTTATACTATACAGACAAATAATAAATAAAGCCCTTAAGTACAAATTTTATATTTACTTATTATACCAACTACTGAAAAGTAAAGGGTGTTTTTTTTTAAATGTATAGAACTTTAAGTTGTCAGGTGATTTATGTTTAGTTTGGTTTGGCATTTTAACATGAATAGACTGACGCCTGAATAACGCTTCCAAATTATGAAATTTTTTTTTAAAACTTCGGTGAATAGGCTCAAAACAAGATTGCCGTGACCCCGATTTTAATAAGCGAATTTTGTTTAGCGATGATAATCCTCGAGTGTATGTTGAGACACCACTACATACAAAAAAAAAATAACTGTTTGTTGTGCTTTATAGGCTGGTGGAATAATTGGTAACCACATAGTTTCACGATTGACCACTTGGAGGACAACATTCGCCGCGTTATTGCCGATATACGTCCACAAATGTTGGAAAAAGTAATCGAAAATTGCACCTCCAGATTACTCGTAGACTACGTCCAAGCCAGCCGTGAAGTCATATTTAAATTATAATGCCAAAAGATTATCTTTGAAATAAAGTAAATTTCATGTCAATTTAAAAAAACAATCTTTGTTTTATTCCATTTCTAAGTTGTATACATCTAAAAAAACACCCTTCACTGAAGTGCATATAAGCATGTTGTGAAGTTGAAATTTTACAGCAATTAATATTAAAAATAATCATACCATATTTTATAAAGATCGGCATTATAGGCCATGGACCCGTATCAGTTCCGAAAATAAGTTTAAGGCCATTATTACAACTTGCCTCTAATGTTCTTAATAGTAAAAGGTAACTTAATTAAAGTGAGGAATAAAGTGACCTTTAAAATTTTTCGTTATTAGAATTTCCGTGTAAAATAATATAATTTTTTTCTAAAATATGGCAATACAATAAATATTTGTTTGTGAAAAAAAAAATCAAATTCAACAGTCTACTGTGAGGCTGACTGTATTCAAAAATCTTCTCCAGGTTATTAATATAAATCAAACGTCCGTTTTCCATTTTTGTTTATCAAATTATTTATTGGCAAAACAAATTTAAAATTAATTTATATTTCATGAAGTTGACATTTTTTTCAGAACATATGACAACTTCAAATACATAAACCTCACTATAAAATTTAAAGGCAAGATGATCTTCCCTTTAGCTTATCGGTCGGTTTTAGATTAAAGTTAAAATATAATAATCATGAATAATAGTGCCCTATGACACCAAAGCATTTTTTCTTGTCGGTTTTAAAAGCAATTCTGACAATATTGGTTTCTATGACACCCCTGAATAAAATACTTCTTATCTGTCCGACTGCCAATGGGCCTTAAGACTGTAATAATGGGCCTTAATCTATTATGTATCTATCTTATAAATATCGATATCAAAACAAAATTTGTAAAAAGATTTACATATATCAAATTACATATCGCTGGCTTAACATGTAAAGGCTCTAAGTCCACTTTTTTAGAAATTGAGATTTTGATGCAGTTGTGTTCAATAAGTAAAAATACATCGATTACAACAAAAAAAATACAGTTATTTCATTTGTTGTTGTTGTTTTGTAGTGATGAGTAAAAGCCCAATTTATCACATCTTTGTGTAATATCTAACTTCTTCCAATGTTGACATATCAACTGTTTCGCGCGGAATAGTCTGAGATCCAACCACTTGACATAATATTATTTCTCATTAGCTACACTCTCGTTGTTTTGAGTATCAACACCATTGACAGTCACGACATTAATCGTCATGATGTTACTGACGGTCGTCGAAAAGGCGATTCCAAAGTGGCGGACATTCGAGGAATACAATACACACCAAATGGTGAAATTAATTTTAAACTTAGATTTCCTGATGAATGGAAAAATCTCCACCAAAAAATAAATGAAAATGTAGTCGCACTAGAGTGGTCGGATTTACACCAACTTCATCAAGAAAGAAGAAAAATAAAGCCTAGAAAGTTCGAAGACTTACAAAATCTAAAATCCACTTTGCCTACAACCATACATTTTATGACGATTTGCCATACAAATAAAAATAGTCGTCGCCAGTTATCTTTCTTTTAAATCCATTAAAAATTCAAATTAATATTACTTTTTTATAACAGCAATTAAATAAGACTGAATAATTTTTGTTTGTTAACTATGCACAAGTATATAATATATACAAGTATAAATATCGAAATTGAAATTACAATAATAATGTTATTCATATTTTTGAATAAATTCTGTTTCTTTTTTTACAATAATCAAAACAACTTTAACTTTTTACATATTATGGAAATGGAATTAGCTTTTAAAATAACAACAATAAAAAAGCAACAAAAGTACACTTTCATTGTAGTAAGTAAGAAATATAAGTAGAGACAAGTTGTAAGGAGAAGATCTAAGTCCCTGAAAACTAAGCAACATAATAGGCTCTAAGTCCAAAAAAGCCTTTATCTCGGCAAATACTTATTTTTTCATTTTGCTTTTATGCAAATAAAAAACAAACAAAAATACAAAAACAAATTGCATTTACAGTTTGATTGTTTTTTGTCTCTCCTGTAATATTGTAAAATATGGACTTAAAGCAGGAGTGCCCAAAAGTAAGAGTATGTAAAAGCAATACATTTAAATAAAAACTAATTTTTATTCAGTATTTTTTGTTGTAAAAGCCAATACATACAAAGAAACAACACACATTTTTAAGCGGTCCCAGCTAGCATTTGGATGATTGTTTGGCGAGCGCGATCATTTCGCGACTCTTTTTTTAATCGTTCAGACGATTGTTAGAGTAGTAGTCGTATATTACTCTTGTAAATGATGCTTTTGCAAGTCTTTTTGACGATTCTGAGACGAGTGAATCAAATCAGAATATTTTATGTTATACCGAAATCGCCGTTTACGTATTCTGGCGATAGTTAGGCGAATTTAACCGTTATGTTTACAAAAGTTTAGCAAGAACAAGTTAGTTTTGTTATTTTCTATTCAGTTTTTAATCAGTGCAGAAGTGTTGAGACTAGTAAGAATAAAAAGTGTTTTTTAGTATTCTTAGTTAAAGAATTATATTTAAAGTAAAAATATTAAATAATATACATATTTATATTGTTAGAGACTGTAAAAAATTAGACTTCGGACAGTAAAACACGGTATAACTACAATTGCGGTCGACGAATTATTGAAAATTCTCAGGGAAGAAGGAGAACAAGGATATTGTTGTCCAATTGGTATGTACCTATATCTACCTATATCTATATATCTATGTAATTCTTTTTATCTATAACTATCTTTTTACAGAAATACATTATTGGTAAAGTGGGTGGCGACTGTTCCAACTCGTTCATTAGGAACGCGTAAAAAAATCTGCTAAGCGATGTAGTGGCTATAAAATTAAGGTGGCGTGGAACTAACGAAAATCACGGCATTCAAGAGTTCTGTATTAAGGAAATTACAACCAGTAAGTATTTCTAATCACGTGTTCTTACAGCATTCTATTTTTTTTTTTCAAAGATATCTGTAATTTAAAGTTCCCAAAATCGGATGACTCTTCAATTAATAAAGTAATCCAGCAACACTTTGTTCATGCTGCAGACCGGCTTAGAAAAGTAGACCGAACAAAAGAAATTAAATATTTACCAAATTTTAATTTATAAGTTTACTAGCTAAACCCGGTGTGCTTCGCTACCCCCTCGCAAAACGCGCAAAGATATACACATTAAATTTCTTATGTGCACCCTCCACACAGACCCCAATCACCCCTGAAAATTTCATTGAAATCGGGCAAACCGTCTAGGAGGAGTATGCGAACAGGAAGTTTTGCCACTTAATTTTATATATATAGCTTTTTATTTCAAGAATTGAATTTTTTTCTCATATATGTATTTTTATTTAACAAATTAAATTTTTAATAAAAGAAACAAATAACAATAAGCATTTTTGTATAAATTTACCATCGTCTTGGCAGTCGCCTATGATTGGATTTAGCTTATCGTCGACGATTGGAGTTTGCTCATCGTCGACGATTGGAAAGGAAGAGTCGCCGTCTTGACACAGTTACTTTAGTTGCTCTGAACGTGCGCGATTGGAATACGACATCGCGCACGATTAATTTAATCGCCAGCTCCGATCGCAGAAGTGTCCTCTACGATTAAAAATGCTAGCTGGGGTATCATACGTTAAACAAAAACTAAATCTACATTGACGATCGCAGTCACCAATGTTTACCAGTAGAGCATACGAAAGTGTTGTTGCTTTGCGCTTGCGTGTATAGAGTGAAGTACGACAAAAAAAAACAAATAAGGCAAAGTTGTTTGTGTATTTTGTATTGCTAGTGCTGAGTGCTGTAATGAGTATACAAAACACACAGCCTATAGCTAAGAGTTTTTACAAATACAAAAGAGCACTAAGTGTATAGGGCTTGGGCACTCCTGACATGTTAAGCCAGCGATATATGAAAAACATTATTTGTACATTTCTATACATATTTTGCTCTTAATAACATTTCAATTAATAAATCCAGAATTTATGTGAATTTTACACTAAATATTCGTGGTGGGTAGATATACAAATTGTTATTCAAAAGTTAGCATTTGTTACTGTATAATTTTGACATTTTATTAAAAATAAGTTTATGTGTTCACATTTTAAATTTGTTTAAAGTGAAAATTAGAGTGCTTTATTCGGCTGAGCCGAATCTTAAATATCCTCTACCTAAATATAAAGAGAAAAACAAAAACTACACTGATTATAGGATTAGAATATCCTTATTTAGTGTTTTTTATTAAGTCTTGGCGTAAATTTTATTAGTATTTTTATATTGTTTAAAGAAAGGACATTTTACCATATTCACCACAAGTTAAGAAACAGGGTATTAAAAAAGGGTAAGATTATAACTTTATTTACAAGAGTGGGTGGCATAGTAGAAGTGGGCCAATTATGGACTGATATCATCAAATTCCAGTATCCAGTAACGTGATTTCTATGTATTTTGGGATTATTTTGGTTGATTTTCACCTCAATAACGTTATTGTATGGATGATTGCAATACTCAGAAGTGGACTTAATTCGGCAGATATTGCCAATTTTTGACTGATAGCTACAAAATCCAGTAGCTTAATTGCAGTATAACCGATATTAGTATGAGTTCTGGATTAAAATTTCTGATCTGTATAAATTAGACATTAAACATTTTTGTGGATTAAATTGTTTTTCGGAAATGGTCTTTACATGTCATCTATGACAAATTATGGGCCGATATCAAACAAATTATATGGATATCTAAAGTCGAATTTCAACATAGCAATGGTATATTAAAGATACATACTAAAGTGAATTTCTGAAGTGGGCCTTATATGGCGGATATAGTCAAACATGGACCGATATTCTTAAAATTCAGCAATTTGATTTGGCATATATGTATATGATCCGGTACCGTTATGTATAAGAGATTTATAAGTGATTTTCGAAAGAGAGCAATTTGAATGAGGAATCATGGATCGATTCTTAATATTTTCATCATAGTTTCTATTTTTATCATAGAAAATTTATCAGATTTAGGTTCCCTAAAATGATAGACCCTAAGAGGTTGAGCGAAGAAGTCTCAACCGAACTAACAACCCACCTTATTAAATCCAATGTGGACGTGGCCTTAATCCAAGAGCCCTGGGTAAATAATAACCGGGTAGTTGGATTAAAGGCCACGGGATATACGTTGTTCGTAGCAAATACATTGGAAAGGGTACGAACATGTATATTGGCTAGAACTGAATTAAAAGGGTACGAACATGTATATTGGCTAGAACTGAATTAAAACTTATGATTTTGAATACTTTCAGTGATGGAGTCCTAACGGTTGTGACAGGAGAGGCCAAGGACAGTATAGTCCTGGCAGCGGTATACTTACCCTATGAGGCTACCGATCCACCTGGTGAAAAGATAAAAGAGTTGGTGGATTACTCAAGCAAGAAGGGCTTGAAATTGGTACTAGGATGTGACGCCAATGCACACCACACCCAATGGGGCAGTGCCGACATCAACAAAAGAGGTGAGTCTATGTTTGATTTCATAATAGCCAGTGGTGTTTTTTGGTTTTTCAATCTGAAAGTAGAGGCTATTAGACAATCATTAGTGGATATGGAGGTTACTAGTGACCAGGGGAACACCACAGGGAGGAGTTCTCTCTCCCTTACTGTGGCTTTTGGCTGTCAATGTCATTCTAAGACATTTTGATAGTATAGGACAGAAGGTGGCCTATGCAGATGATGTAGTTATATTGATTTCAGGCAAGTTTCTGCCGACAATTAGCGTAATCATGCAGAGGGCGTTTGGCACGCTGTCAGATTGGGCTACGGATAAGGGTTTAGGGGTAAATCCAGAAAAGACAGAGTTAGTTCTTTTTACAAGGAGGTACAAGATGGAAGCTTTTAGGCTACTAGGATAGTGCCAAGTATCTAGGAGTTTTCCTTGACAGTAAACTGTGCTGGAAGAGGAACACGCAGGAGAGACTTAAGAGAGGTCTCAATGCCTACTATGCTTGCAGATCATCGAGAGGTAGGAGTTGGGGTCTACGGCCGTCAGTTGTTGGATGGCTTTACACTTCGGTGGTTAGACTCATTCTTACTTATGGATGCTGTGTTTGGTGGGAGACATTGCGATTGTTTAGTCGTAGGAACCTTATGTCTAAGGCTCAGAGATGTGTTTCGATCGGCATCACAGGGGCCATGAGAAGCACTCCTCAGGCGGCGCTGGATGTTATTCTACATCTTCTGCCGATTGAGCAGTATGTGATGGGAATATCAGCCAGAAGCCTTCTTAGGCTGAGGGAGTTAGGTATATTCACGGAGGTAATAATGCCACCTAGGGAGAGCTGGTCAGATAAAAGCAGATTATACACGGGATTTGCTAAAATTAGTGATGGCTCGAAAATGAAGGGTACAGGGACGGGGGTCTACATTGAGGATCTTGACATCAGAAGATCATATAGGCTTCCCGACGACTGTAGTGTTTTCCAGGCTGAGGTTCTAGGGATCTTGAAGGCCGTGGAACTGACAAGAGACAACATTGACAAAGGGCTGGAGGTCAATATATATGTGGACAGCCAAGCGGTTCTTAAAGCGGTAGGGGGCTGTTATGTGAACTCCAGGTTAGTCGATGATTGTAAAAGAGCTCTAGGAGGATCCTGATTGCCAGGTGGCGGTCAGGCCTCCAATAGGTTCCTATTATGGGAAAATCAGGGAATGGATTCTGGGCGAGACAAATAGGGCCTGGAGAAACCGAACGGACTGCCGAGTGTCAAGGACGATATGGCCGGTGCTTAGGAAGTCCGACTCGGAATCGTTGCTGGGCGAGAGCAGGGTCTGCGTGAGAACCATGATAGGCGTTATCACGGGCCATTGTATGATAGGTAGAATGGCAAGGATAATGGGATCTGATTTGTCAGATATGTGCGGGTTATGCGAGGACCCGGAGGAACTGGAGACGATCGAGCACATTCTGTGCCATTGTCCCAGGCTGCAAGTTAACAGGTTGAGGTGGCTAGGCAGTGGATTCATAAGCGAATTAGGGGATATCTCGGGTTGTAGGCTCGGGGATCTCAAAGGATTCGTAATGAATATGGCCTGGCTGCGCAACAGAGGAAGGGGCTTTGTGAGAGCTTAGGCGTTTCGCTTTTGGAACATACTAAGTGTCTCCAATTATTTCTGCAAGGCATCACAATGGACCGTATTGGTCTCTGGGTGATGGTGTGGGGACAACCTCACACCGGCCTTCTAATCTAACCTAACCTATGTTCTTTATTTAAAATATTTATATTATTGGAATTCGAAAGATTTGTATAATGTGATCGATTAATTCAAAATCAATATAAAACTTAATCGAATAATTCATTATATACTTATTACAAATAAATAAACTTGACCCAGAATAATAAATTTATTATAATTTCTCAAATCATAAGTTCGATTTAAAAAGTAAATACACATAATTGAAAAGTTCAGAAGTGCAATTAGATAATTCTGATATTCTGATACATTCAATGGTGGACTTCATATATTTAAAAAAATTAGTTCAACATATTAAAACTAATAACTAGAAATAGTAAAATAACAAATTATTATTAAGTTTAAAATAAAATATCACCAATACTATTTTAAGGAAAAAACCAAAAAAACGCAATATCAAATTGGTCACATAATTAGAAACTAAAAAAATATATGCAAAAAAACTTAGTGAGTTTTAACAAAACGGACTTATCCTTTAATATTTTGTTGGATAAGCCTTGCTTTTGACAACATTCGCAAGTCTTTTTGGTAAACTCCTAATTAAACGCGGGCATGTTTGCAGAGATATGTTTTTCGAGCTTTGTTGCACCAACTAAAACAATTCATCATTATTTCGTAAATTTTTTCCTTAAATTGCCCATAAGTTTTCAATTGGGTTAAGATCATGAGTTTGGAGTGGCCAGTCAAGAACATCAATATTTTGATTCAAAAGCCAAGACTTCACTAACCGTAAAGTGTGCTTTGGGCTTTATTTGGAGGACGTCTAACATACGATTTTCCATCAGATTGGAACAACTTAAACTTAGATTCGTCGCTCCAGATAACTCTAATCCAGTAACGTGGATATTTTCTAAGCGTTTCTCTTGCAAACCGCTTCATGATATTTTTTTTGAGACATGAGGTTTTTTTGTGCGAAGACCTGACTCATTTAAACGTTTTCTTATTGCCTTTATTTCGCGAGAAGATAAAAATGGATTTATTTACTCACTCTACAAATAACTCTATCTTCTGCTAGAGTGGTATTTCGTGCCCTAGGTTTCCTAGCTGGGGTTGCGACATTGAAAGTTTTTCATTTTGTTAACACTGCACAATTAACCGTCTCATTTCAGGAGTATATGACTTGTTTTTGCCCATTTTTTAAACTAAACCGTATCAAAATTATTAAGTTAGTTAGTCTATTGTTTGACAAATTATACTCATTAGTACTTAGAAAAGTTTAAAAGTTGAAGAAAAAATGCGCATTTCTAAGTACGGCCAGCAAAAAAAAAAAAAAACAATTGTGAAAGTAATATTTTTATATTTTTTTAATTTAAAGTTGTGCATCAAAAACAATGTTGATTGTTTACTCATTGAATAACGGGAAAAACAATTTACAGTGTAAATATTTAAAAAAGCTCCAAGCAATCTTATTATATCAAAGCATCATTTCTAATTATATGTTCACCACTGCATATAAATATAAATAATGGAAAGTTGTGAAATACAAATTTTAAACATACTGGTAGTTATTTATAAAAAATTTGTACTTACTTATCGGTATCTTTCAGTTGTTCTAGTTTTTTACACATCTGTTCAATTTCATTTATGCCCGGTAAAAAAATTAATATAGACGTTTTGTTATTTTCATCGAGATCTATATTGTATGCAGCATCTTGTTTTTCAATATTATCAATTATTATTATTAATTTTAATGCTAAAGTGTACATTTCGACTGATATTCCAGGATCATTAAGACTCACTTGGGCATTCTACAATAGATCAAAATGAAAATGTTTAGTGCGTTAATACTTGATATAAAATTGGTCAATTCAAAGCAGTATTTCATTTTGTATATAGGATATATAATGTGTTTAAATACTACTAGGGGCTTTGAACATCATATCATATGATCTTCAAATACTGAAGAGATATGATGGAAAAATTATTTTTACTTTTATTTTATTATAGGTACTAATTCTTTTTTATATGCACTGCGAAGAAAACTTTTTCTTTTGGTTTTGAATTCTCATAGAAACAGAGAATATATGTATTATGTCTTTAGATCAGGAGTGCCCAAGCCCTATACTCTATGTGCTCTTTTGTATTTGTAAAAACTCTTAGCTATAGGCTGTGTGTTTTGTATACTCATTACAGCACTCAGCACTAGCAATACGAAATACACAAACAACTTTGCCTTATTTGTTTTTTTTTTTTTTTGTCGTACTTCACTCTATACACTAAAGGTCTGCGCAAAACCACTTGGTTGTTTGTCAACAGTGAAGACTATGCTGCAGTGTATATGATAGTAATGTAAAAATCTGATTATTGTACACTGCACCATCAGTGTTGCCACGAAAAAAATTTTTTGTAACCAACATTTATGAAAAAAATAACCAAATTTAAAAAAAAAATAACCAAATTTAAATGCATGTACTATTTATTTATTTTTTGTAATTTTAACTATAATTTGTACTTTAAGGTAACAAAAAAAAAACATAAAACAACGTATTTTACAACACAACTCCTAATACTAAAAAATATTTTTTTTAAAAAACTAAGTGTCATATTTTGCAAAAAGTAATGCAAAGAAACATAAGCTAATGCTACAATTTGTAAAATTTAAAATTCCAATACTTTACATTAAGTTTTGCAAGTTTAATTATTAATTTTTAATGTCTTAAACAAAAATAAAAAGTATATAATAAAAACAAAAAATTTTTCATTGGCAATAAAATAAGGAACTAGAAAGTTACTCTCTTAAATACTAAAAAAACATGTAATTATATTACAATAAATATGAAGATCACTTTTACTTAAAATGTCACAGCTTGAGTTTTGAAATTTGTCTTTGGCAGACCAAACAAAATGGGCATTTTGTTGTTTTTTGCACAATTCTTTTGCTTGCATTATATTACTAATTGTCTTAAAATCTAAATATTTTCAGTAAAAAAAAAATAACCAAAACAGAAAAAATCTACACATGTACACATTGAGAAAAAAAATAACCAATTTTGGTTAGAAATAACCAAAAACGGCAACGCTGTGCATCATATAAAAAATCTAAGCGAGAGCACACAATAACAATACAACAAAAAAAATAAAGTGTGTTTGTTTTGTGTTTGGCCGATCAATAGCACGACCTGCCATTTATTCGTGTATGTGTTTATTCGTCAAGCAATGAAATCTAAGCGAGAGCACACAATAACAATACAACAAAAAAAATAAAGTGTGTTTGTTTTGTGTTTGGCCGATCAATGTGTAACAAAAAGACTGAATTATAATTTTAGTTTTAATGTATTATTTTTTGTTTTGTGTTTTAGTTTAAGTTATTGAATTGTTTCTTAATAAAATTTTTATTTAAAAATTTGGTTTTCTGTGTACACTAAAGACTATGCTGTAGTGTATATGATAGTAATGTAAAAATCTGATTATTGTACACTGCACCATATAAAAAATCTAAGCGAGCGCACACAATAACAATACAACAAAAATTTTTTTGTATACATGTCATAACTGTGTTCAACTTGTTACTCATCAGCTATGTTCTCTCGCTGTTTATTATTGTTGTTGGCACACATTGTGTGTGTCATGCAAAACAACCCTGCCAACATTTTCTATTGCGGAAGTGACTCAGAAGTGACGCTAAGAAGTTGAAACTCATCTTCTGCGATACCATTTTCTGATCGTAGAAGCGTCTTCCGTATTGAGAAGTTGTACCCCCCGGAAGTAACTTCCAGAAGTCACTTCAGCGTAACTTCAAGAAGTCACTTCAGCGTAACTTCCAGAAGTTATTTTATTCGCCTCTCTTTTGCTTTTGATTTTTGTTTGCCTTTACAGATAATACACTCATATTGACTATGGGATAACAAATATGTAAAAACTACAACAATAACAAATCGAAACCACACTCTACCACTGACCGACCACAGCAAATGACAAAATAAAACTAATTTCGATGATGTCGAAAACTTCTTTTTTGCATTCTTTTCATTTCTTTTATAACGGGACATGTCAATTTCGGCTGGTGTTGTAAACAACAAACAATCTTCCAAACGTCGTCTGGATGATTAAAAGCCGACTGCAATGTAAATTGTTATTGTTATCTTCCAATTAACGTCTGGAAGTGAGTAAGACGTAACGCCTTTGACGATGGACGATGAAAGAAACTTCCAATTGCTGGCAGGGAAGAAGTAAGTGCATTGAAGTATTTGCTAAAAAATAAAATGTCTTAAGTGGCATTCAAGACAACATTTGCAACCCTTTACTATACACGCAAGCGCAAAGCAACAACACTTTCGTATGCTCTACTGGTAAACAATGGTGACTGCGATCGTCAATGTAGAACAGAGGTAGGTAAAGCGTAAAATGAAGTTGTGTGTGTGAGCGAACCACCCAGCAAACATAAACATAATTATATAAATTATACAAAAAAACTTAGATAGGAAACATACACTAACAATATATTTTCCGTAACATATAAGAAATTAACAACGATATTGATATATAAACGGAACTTCTAATACTTCAAAAGCTGATTACATGCATGTTACCAAATGCATTATCAATCATAAAATATTTTTCGTAGTTCATTATTAATTTAAAATGTTTGTTGGGAAGTATTTCTGAAAAAAAATATAAAAGCATCCGCCGCATGTGCACACATTGCTGTCTCAATGACGACTGAATGAAAGTGTAAGTGTATGTGTGAAGTGCTCTCTGCACTATTGTGCTATAGGATGCCGACCTATGATGTAGAATCTACATTACATTTGCAATTTTTAGTTTTGTGTTTGCTGGGCAATATTCTCTTATCCAATACAGACGCATTTCATTTATTGAGAGTTTTGGTTACCTCTGATGTAGATTTTGTTTTTGTTTAACGTATGATTCCGTGTGGAGTTTAGTCAGTCTCCCATCGGACGCGTCCCCAGGTGGCGGATAGGGGAAGCTTTCATCGCGACTGTGATACATTTTTACACAAATGGTCACTAGTGGCGCTGAAAGCTTAAGCGATGTAAATATGTCTAAGATACATTTTCTAACAAATGGTCTTAGACATTCTTTGCATTGCTAGGTTGTGATTAGGGGGAGAGCCGGTTTGTTACGCCTTTGTGTTACATTTGAAACGAATGGTAGCAAACTGGTGATATAGGAACAATGTTAAGGCTAGTGACACACTGGACCATAGTGGTCACTAGTTGTAACACTATCCTTCCCTAAATCTAATCTAATGTGCAACCCGCGGACCAAAACTGACTCCACTTGTAAGGTTAGCGTGGTTGGTAGCAGTGCCAAGAACCTGAATGGCTAGTTAGTGGTAAAAGAAGACTAGTCGCTAACAGCTCCCCTCCGACGCCAAGGCACGGGTCGGTTGTAAATTAGTATTTTGCCTAGTCCATGTACGCCTTCACTACATGGATGGTCTATCCCCTTACTGGCATACTCGTGGGACCAAAAATGAACACAAATAACTCAAAAACAAAAACAAAACAAAAAACAACAATAACGAAAGGTCAACGAGGGATATCCAAGCTGGCCGATCGTAAAAAACTCACACAAACCATTAAATCTTCTGATGGTTTGCATCCCTGCAGCGAAGTCACTCTGGACATCAAACCAAGTACTTCTAAAGCTGCACAAGCCCTCGCTGATAAGTCAGCCCAACCCCCTGTATTGAACGCTGCGGACCCTGCAGTTGTTTCTGCGATTTTGGAGCAAGAAGGATCGTCGACCTTGACGTCGGGTCCATCAACTGCTCCACTCCCCGCCCATACGGCAAATAAAAATCCCCCTAATCGCAAAGATCCATCCAGGAGGGCTTTTGTACAAAGGCGTGCCGCCTTAAGAATCGTTGACCGACTCGGAACGAAATCGGTCAGCACTCTTACCAACGACGAAAAATCGCACTTAAAATGGGCCAGGAACCTTTTGGCCCAATCAGACTGCTCCAATCCCTCAACCAGCACAGGATCAGCGGACCAAGCTGACAGAGTCAGCGCCCAAAAGGCAAAGGTCAGAGGAGGAGCCAATTTCACAACAGGGTCAGCAGCCAAGGACTAAACGTCCGAAGCAGACCCACACAGTCAACATGCCCTATAGTGAGGCTGCCAAGAACCATCTAATGAGGGCGATTGTTGACAAAAGTAACAGCGACGGAGCTATCTCTCAGAATAACTGGATGACAGTTTATCGTAAAATGTTGGAGGTGTACTGGAAAATCCTTAAGGACAATCCAGGACCATCTCCTCAAAACGTAGATGCTGGCTGGTACCAAGGCCACGTCAAATTGGTTGCGTGCTCAACAGAACGCTCAGCAAACTTGCTAAAATTAGCAATTGCGTCCCTAGGGGAAGTGTGGCCTGGCGCGAAATTGGAGGTGATACCGGTCAGTGAGATTCCTCGCCGACCGAGATCAGTTGCAATTATTCCGGTAGAACCACATAACCCTGAGGAGATACTGGCGCTCATTCAGAGCGGAAACCCAGATCTACCTTCCCATAACTGGAAAGTAATAAAGGTCTCCGCTCCTGAAGGAACGACTAGGAAGGCGGTCGTACTTCTGAATAAGGAATCCTTGGAGCCACTACGTAAAAGGCAAAACAACCTTTACTACGGATTCTGTAGTATAAAGTTGCGCATTTATCGTGGTGACGACAAGATCTACTCCGAAACTTCTGGAAGCTCCGCAGGAAATGGACTGCAAACAGATCCAAGATGACCCCACTAATTCAGAAAATGAAATGGACACCAAATCAAAATTCGGTATGGTGGGTGACCTATTTCATTATCTGGATGAAGTGGAGAACGAGAACGCACTTCTGGACTCCGATTCAGAAGACGTAGACGTTACCGTTATCTATGATCCGGACAATGATGAAGGTGATACAGGTGAACCTTCACCACTCTAAGGCAGCATCTGCTGCACTGATCCTCCACATGGCAGATCATGGGGAGGATATAGCGTTAGTCCAGGAGCCATGGATCTACAATGGCGATATACGTGGACTCAACGCAAAAGGGTACAAATTATTGTACAAAAAAGACGCAGGTAAAATAAGATCATGCATTCTGGCCAAAGACCATATTAATATCTTCATTCTATCTAAGTATAGCGATGGAGACATAGTAACAGCTGCGTGGGAATCAAAGACATCAAAGATGTGGATGATCTCATGCTATATGGCACATGATCAAGTGGAGCCACCACCAGGAAACCTGATGAGAACTGCGGTGCGAACTGCCAACGCAAAGATGACTCCCGTTATAATAGGAGCGGATGTCAATGCTCACCACACTATCTGGGGAAGTACAGATATAAATGAAAGAGGTGAGTGCATTTTAGACTTTATTTTAGATTCGGATCTAATGATAGTCAACAGAGGTTCAGAACCTACCTTTGTAGTTGAAAATAGACAGGAGGTTCTTGATATAACGCTCGCTAGTGCGAGTCATGAACAGTTGATAGGGGACTGGAAAGTCTCTGATGACTGCTCTTTCTCAGATCATAGACATCTGACATTTACGATAAATACGAAACCAGGAAAGAAAATACCTTACCTAAACAGGAGGAAAACCAATTGGTCTGAACACAATAAGATCATAAAGGAAATTCTGCCACAACCCCCTACAATAGGGAATATTGAGGAAGCTGTGGACATGCTCACAGGCTCCATAAACGAAGCAACGGCTCGAACATGCTTACCCTCAGTATATAGAGGAAAGGAAAAACCACCATGGTGGTCAACAGAGATAGCGAAATCTAGACAGATTTGTCGCAAACTTTTCAACGAAGCTAAAAGAACAGGTAACTGGTCTTTATATAAGTCATCGTTGAACAAATTCAAAAACCAGATTAGGAGTGCAAAGCGCTCGTCTTGGAGAAGTTTTTGTAGTGGCGTAGAAAGCTCTTCTGAGACCAATCGCTTACGAAAGATTCTATCAAAAACACCAACGACCCACGGTTATATTCAAAAACCAGATGGCAGTTGGACTAGTGATGGTCTAGAGACACTTGAAGTGCTCATGGACACTCACTTTCCGGGTAATATGTCGCACTCTGCGGATATTACACCACAACAATACCTTCGGACAACAACCTCAATTGACATTAACGAGGAGAGGTTAAAATGGGCGATAGGAAGCTTCAGTCCATTTAAATCTCCGGGTCCGGATGGTATCATACCGGCTGATCTGCAATATAACTTAGATTCAGTCATTCCCTGGCTTATTAACATTTATAAAGCCTGTTTGTCATGGTCATACCTACCCATGCGTTGGACTGAATACAATATAACATTCATTCCAAATCTCTCACACCAAGGCAAAGGACTTTAGGCCAATTAGTCTATCATCATTCCTTTTGAAAACCTTGGAAAGAATCATAGATATCCACATCAGGAATTCTATTGATCAAAGACTTATATCGCCATCTCAACATGCCTGCATGAAAGGCAAATCTGTGGAGACGGCGCTTCACTCGATAGTTAGCTATATTGAGAAATCGCTAGAATTTGACAACTTTACGATGATAGCCTTTCTGGACATAGAAGGAGCTCTCAATAACGTAAAACCTGAAGTCATAATATCAGCCCTGCGGGACTTAGGTCTCGACGAATCAATCACTAGGTTCGTAACGAATCTATTGAGTAAAAGAACCATACGTTCCAAATTTGGCACGACATGCATCACAAGATTGGCCACTAGGGGCACTCCCCAAGGAGGCGTCCTATCTCCACTATTGTGGAACTTGGCCATGAACGATTTGCTCAAGAAAATGGATAATACGGGACATAAAACTGTAGCTTACGCGGATGACGTGGCAGTGGCTGTCTCGGGTTTCCACTTGGGCACAATATCGCAGAGAATCGAGGATGCACTTAAAACACTTAGTAGGTGGAGCTATGAAAGTGGGTTAAGTGTCAATCCTAGCAAGACGGAACTCGTAATATTCACTAGAAAGTACGAGATTCCAACCTTTACGCTTCCTAGATTGAATGGTACAGAACTGGCAATCTCGGAAAAGGCAAAATTCTTAGGTGTTGTTCTTGATAATAAGCTATCATGGAAACCCAACACACTAGCAAGAGCATCTAAGGCTATGTCAACCTTGTATATCTGCAAGAAGACTATAGGCAAGAACTGGGGTATTAACCCTAGATGCATGAACTGGCTCTTTGAGACAGTTATTAAACCAATTTTATTTTACGGAGTCTCGGTCTGGTGGAAGGCACTTGACAAGACTTCAAATTGTGTCATCCTGAATAAGATACTAAGAAGGACTGCGATCCTGATAACTGGAGAATTAAACACTACTTCTACTAAGTCGCTTTTTGCGATACTAAACTGGATTCCAGTTGATCTAATGGCCAAGAATATGGCCATGAATACTGCCGTTAGACTAAGTGTAACGGGCGTCTGGAAGCATAGTCATTATGGACATGCTAGTATCATGGAAAATATACAATGTCTTCCTGAACTAATCGACTATCGCACTCCTAGACCCTCCTTCTTACGAAGCTTCGGCTTCATAATTCATGACGACATGGAACTGTTGGAGGGCCTACTCCTTAATATTACGAGCTTGTCTATATACACGGATGGCTCCAAGAAAAAGGGGAGAGAGTCGGCGGTGGGGTCTACATTCAGGAATTCGGAATCAGGATGTCTTTCAGAATTCCAAACGGATGTAGCATCCTTCAGTCTGAAATATCAGCAATAAAACGAGCGGCTAATTGGATCAGTTATTACAGTATATCGGGAAGAGATATACGTATATACACTGACAGTCAAGCTGCAATAAAGTCTCTAACAGGTGTACATACTACATCAATCTTGGTCCATGAATGCCGGACATCCTTAAACAGGATGGCGAGACATTCGACAGTTACACTCATATGGGTGCGCGGACATGGAGACATAACAGGTAATTGTATCGCAGATGACTTGGCAAAGAAAGGTGCCATGTTACCTGACGACAACATTGACCATCTTTGCGGCATTCCGCTATCGAAATGCAAGCAAATAGTCAACAATTTCCATTGTGAGCTACCTCAAACCAGGTGGGAAAATGAACAAACCAGTACAGTCACACGACTGATTTGGGCTATACTAAACAGGAAACGCACGCTGTATTTATTGAAATTACAGCGACCACAACTTAGCAATTTGGTGTCAGTGATCACAGGACGCTGCAAATTTGGCAATCATGCAAGACGACTGGGTCGACCCTATAACGATTTTTGTAGGAGTTGCAATAATGAAGAGGAGGAAGAAACGGTCTCTCATCTTCTTTGTCAATGCCCAGCAATGAGTGGATCTCGCACCATTCTTCTGGGGCAACCATTCTTCGACGACTTATCTGAATTTTCAGCTTTGAAGTTGGAGCAGTAATTGGCTGCAGTAGCCTTATCTATCCATCTAGGTATTCTGCGCTCTTTTAGGTTTTGGTCTGCACGTTCATCCTTTCAAATCTTTCATACTTTTCACCCTCTTACACTACACTTATCCTACTACTACCCTGTTCACTCTTTCTCTTCTCTCTATAGTCTTCTATCCAAACAGGTATCACAATGGGACCAATAATATGGACCTAAGTGGGCCGTTTTACATGGCCGCCTGCTAACCTAACCTAACCTAACGTATGATACCGTTTAAAAATGTGTGTTGTTTCTTTGTATGTATTGGCTTTTACATAAGCAACTTTTGGGCACTCCTGCTTTAGATGGAAAATAATACACGCAAATGATTAACAGTAATATTTCAATAGGAATTCAATATTTATTTTCATAAAACAAAAAAGCTCCTGCTGTTACCAGCGTGATCCAGACATCCAACTAATGAAGTAGAAAATTGTATGTATAATAGAAAGAATATATGTATATAAGGAATAATGACAACTGACAATAAGGGTTGCCAAATGTAATATGTTATTTAAAAAGAAAGAAAATAAGAACTACATACATATACAAAATGCAAGTGCTTAGAATTGACCTAATATTTGTAATATATAATTTTACTTACAATATTATTAATTCGATGTAAGTCACAAAGATAAAATTCTTTAATTTGAAAAAGTCGACGAGTGTCTGTCCTTATTATCGGTGCTGGATTCTTTCCTAATTTAAAATAGTTAGAAAACTTAAAAAAGCATGTAAATTAATTTAACATATCATACAATTCAATTATAAAAAGGATTTGCTGCAGTATTTTGATACTAGCTTTTAGGAGATATTTGTTTTTCATTCATACATATTATTTTAAAAAATAATAGGAAACCCCTTAAAAAAATATTAATTTTTCTTAGTTTAAAGGATACGTATGAATGAATTTTCTTATTGTTATTAGTAATAATTTTGTCCTAAAATGCCAAAAGGAAAAGAATTAAACATTCCGAGAAAAAAATTATTTACTATCTCTACAATTTCTATGGGACTCTGTTAATTTCCAATATAATTAGATCGTACCTTGCCAGACGACCGTATTTAATGTTGGCTTTTAGCTCGTTGTATACATTTGTACATAGTGTTATACCGCAGAAAGACGACAGAGTTAATGCGCATTAAAATCTCACTAATTTAAATTAAGATTTTACCGTGACAGACGACAGTTTCTGCATTAAAACTGCATTTAGGTAACAGCTGTTTGTTTGTAAACAACTATTTAATTATGAAAAAATTTGTTTGGCATTTGCTGAAAAAACAGTATTTCTTTGAAAAAAAGCTGAAATTACTTTTGCTGAAACTGTTTCATAATGCAAAACTTGTTCATGCACTAGCAACCATCAACCTGAACGTGTTGCTACATGTGGGGACCGCAGTGGGACACTCTGAAATAAGAGAAAGGCAATTGTGGAAATCTATTTTTATTATTTAAATTTTACAATTGTCTTCTTCTTCTTTTAGAATAGTAAACAATTTGATAACATATTATTGATTTTCGACGATGTTGCCATATTGAAATAGCTAAATGCAGTATAAATTCAGTTTGATTTTGTGTATTTACGTCTAACTTAATGCGCATTAAGATAGGATAATTCACGAGTTAATTTGAATTAAGACTGTTAATGCAAATTAACTGTGTCGTCTGTCTACGCTATAATGCGCATTAAGATAGGATAATTCACGAGTTAATTTGAATTAAGACTGTTAATGCAAATTAACTGTGTCGTCTGTCTACGCTATTATTCTGTTTATTGTTTGACAACATCTATTATACATAACACAAAAGTATTTAGTTTATTTGACCTAGTTGTAAAGTTGTAAAATAATGTTTCCCTAAGAAATGCTTAATTATCGCTCTTTCGACCTTTTTAACACAAAAATTTCACACCTACGCACATTAAGAACTAAATTTTTACGAATAACAATTTGAAAGTACGTAACACGTACCTCTTTAATCCTTATGTGACTGACAAGGTACACGGGTACCCTTTACGTTTTGAAATTCATTTTTTTTTTTTGTTGCAAAATAGATTGGTCTTCATAAGATTTGTATAAAGGAGGTACACGGGATCTCATCGTACAAAACATTGAGTTTTTTTTTGTCTATCACATAAGGGTTACCAAGAATAATAGAAAACAATTAAGAAAGTATAGTCGGTCATGTCCGACCATATAATACCCTACACCATGTATATGTATAAAACAGTTTTTCAGAAATGGGAGATATAACTTATTATGGACCGATCATCCAAAAATTTAGTGTCATTATTTCTGTGAAGATAAATATTATATGTGTTAAACTTATTTGTGTCCAATTTTATTTGGATACCAAAATTTTTAAGAAATTTATGATCTTTAAAGTTATTTTCGGAAGTCGGCCTTATATGGAAGCTACGACTAATTATGGACCGATCATAATAAAATTGTACCATATTATTTGTAAACATATGAAATATATTTGCGTTAAATATAATTTGGATACAAACATTTTTGAGAGAGTTATCCTCTTTAAAGTGATTTTCGGAAGTGGGCCTCATATGGGAACTACGACTAATTATGGACCGATATGTGATTTAGCTTCATTTATTACTCATTTGTGGTGAAATTTGTTTGGATACTTTCATAATTCAGACGTTTATGATCATTTGTACATTTGTATGGGGTCCAGGTGAAATAATGGACCAATTTATCCCATCCGTCCGTGGGCATATAAAATATCACGCACCAAATTTTATTGAAATATCTTCAAAATTGCGACCTGTAATCTGCGCACAAGTTTTACATGGACAGCCAGCCAGCCAGACGGACGGTCCGTCCGTTAAATCGACTATAAGGTGGATGTTGGACCAATATTTCTGGGCGTTACAAACATCAGCACAAATCCAATATACCCTCCCCACTATGGTGGTGTAGAGTATAAATACAAGATATGTAAACTCAATAAATTCACTGGAATTTTATGGGAAAATACTTTTGTTACCTAATTATTGTGATGCAAATTAATAAAATGCAACAACAATTAAACCAAAAAGAACATTGTTACATTATTTTTTGGAAATTCCCATTTTACACGAGGTCTATTATCAATTACAAAAAAAAATAAACAAAATTCTCGTAAAAATTAGTAGGAAAAATAATTTTCTGATTCACTGTGCATGTGTACATATGTATATACTTACCATTTTGGTGTCAATTGTTGCAGACATTAAAATTATTTTAACTCGTTTCGAATTAGTGACTAGAAGTCGACGCACAATTATAAGTAAAAAATCCATGTCCTGATCGCGTTCGTGAACTTCGTCCAATATAATGTGTGTATAGGGCTCCAACGTTTTGTTCTTGATCAGTTGTTGCAATAGGACACCAGTAGTGCAGTAAAGTAATCGCGTATCTTCACTTGAATTGGCATGTAGACCAACCTTGACCATTAATATATTTTTAAAATTACTCTTCGGTTTTAAATCAGTGAGATTTAACAATACAAACATACCTGATAACCGACAACTGTACCTTCATTCCAATTTCGCTCTGCAGATACACGACGACATATCGAAATGGCAGCAATTCGTCGTGGTTGTGTGCAAACAATTTTGCAAAATTCACCACGACGATATGCATCATCTAGGATATATTGGGGAACCTATAAATAAAAAAAATTCTCATAATAAGTATTTATGGGAAAAAGTGTTATATTTTTTGGACTAATTCATATTTATTGTTGGTGATAAGCTAATTGCTATGCGCATTCCCTGGTTGTATAGATCAGATCACAGAATACTTTTGTAAATAAGTAAAACGGATTATCCGAAAAAACAACAAGATTTATTTTATTGTTTTTCAAGAAAATCAAAATGAAAACGTATAGGCATAGCATTAATCATGATATAAACAAGTTAGAGAGCTATATTTGGCTGTGCCGAATCTTAAATACCCCCACCTAAATATAATGAGAAATACAAAAAACCATACTGTTTACAGGACTAGAATATCATTAGTTTAGTCTTGGCGCAAATGTTGTTAGTATTTTATATATTGTTTAAAAAAAAACATTTTTCCATATTCACCACAAGTTAAGAAACAGGGTATAAAAAAGAGTAAGAGATAAGTTGGGGCTTCTTTTGGTTGAATGTGATCTCAATAACTTTATTTACAACAGATTTATAGGTGGCATAGCAGAAGTGGGCCAATTATGGGCTGATAGCTTCAAAGTATCCAATAACGTGATTTCTATGTATTTTAGGTTTATTTTGGTTGAATTTCATCTCAATAACGTTATTGTATGGTTGGTTGTAATACGCAGAAGTGGACTTAATTCGGGAGCTATGGCCAATTATTTACTGAAAGCAACAAAATCCAGTAGCATAATTGCCGTATAACCGATATTAGTATGAGTTCTGGATTAAAATTTCTGATCTGTATAAAAGTTGGTTCGATATTCATTAGACATTTTTGTGGGTTAAATTGTTTTAAATTGTTTAACGTGAATTTCAAAAGTGAACTTTATATGGGGGATGTAGTCAAATATGGACCAAAATTAATAAAATTCCGTAGTATGTGTTATGTGTATATGTAAATGATTTATGTAAAGTTAGTTTCGATATTTATAAGATAAATATAAAGATATGGGAGCTATGACCAATTATATGCCGGCCATCATAAATCTTAGTGCAACAATTTATAATCTATAAGGATTATTTCTTTTTATATGAAACTTATTTTTTTGCTGCATTTTGTATATAAAGCTTTTGCTTTCGAATCTAAATACACAATCACCCCCTGGTACTATTTTACCGATTTTGCTGATTTTCAATACCAAACTGTCTAACAAAACATTTTTCTGGAAATTCTGTGAAGTTTAGTTGTGTATTTGGATGTGAGAAAAGCGGTCAAAAATCAATATCTCCAAAACTAAAACAGCTAGGGTCTTCAAAATTTTTCAGCTCATTTCATGCCCGAAGAACTTAAAGTTAGCAAATTTGTAGGAAAAAATATTAACAACTGTAGCCACAGTAACCACTTGATCTTTTAAGGGTTAATTGGTTTATATGTAGATCTGTTTTAAAAATATTTGAAATAAAGTATTTCAATATGAAAATTGGGTTGTTTTAAACAAGTTTTGTAAATTTTTATTTCATTTTAATTCATTCCAAATATACACTGAAAAAAACTAAATTAAAATGTTAAACAAAGTTAAATAATGCAATATAGGGTATTATTAAGTAATATAAGGTAATAAAGTAAAATAGTAGTAATATATATCAAATATTAAGCAAATTTAAAACTCCTTGACTTAAACTACTTCGTTTTTTTGTTGGTAAATTTCGGGCTCCAGAAATAAATGGATTTAAAAGATCTGTATTTGTAGCTAGGCGCGATGTTTTTCGTGTATGTTGCAATCTAAACTGTTTTATATCCTTATTTTTCGCTTCAGCTGCTTCCTCCGATAATTCACCTATTGACACTAATGCATGCTTGATTACCTCAGCACCATGGATAAGAATTTTGTGTACCGATGGAGGGAGGTAGTACCAGGGATACTCGTTCACCAGTTTTCTTGCTGTCTCTACAGCATATTCCTCAAACTTTTCGGTATCAATTTGAAATCTAGAATATATAGCTTGGAGAATTGTGGCACATCTTTGCAAAATATCCTTATCGATTCCTGTTATTTTTGATGAAAGGTTTACATTTCGAATTTAGTTTTTTCTGCATTAAATTTTTCCTCCATAATTTGAAATATTTTGTTTGCTTTCGAATGATAATTACCAGCTGTAGAACTCCAAATATCAAGCACATACATTCTAGAAAATTGGCACTGACATAATAAACCTTTTATTTTAATTTCCATATTGATATTTTTGAAACTTTTATCACTATCGCGAAAACAATTAATTATAAGAATTAAAATTTGACCTTTGTTTTGACACTTTTCAAATTCAATGAGTAAGCTTCACTTACACTGAAAGTCAAATACCATAATATTGCAATATAAAGATTAATATAACAACAATTAAAAAAAATTGAATTTCACTTTACTCATATTCTAAAAAAGAGATAGTACAAAACAAAATGCGATTCACTATTTTTCGTCGGATGACTATGTGTAAATCACACCCATATGCGAAAATATGCAAAAACCCGCGGCCACAATATTTTTTAATTTAAAGAGGGATAAAAAACCTACAATTTGATGCATAAGGCGTTGTGGGCAGATGAGGGCCATATCACTAAAAGTCTACGTGAAAAAGAAGTTTTTGAAAAACGTGTGTTTTTTATGGGCTCATATTTTTGCAACTTCTGTTATATAATTTGGTAGAAAATAAGTTAAAATTTAATATTTGTAGGGTTTTTGGAAACTTCTGGCACAATATCGCGAATAACTTTTTGGATAAACTTAAGTTTTCTTGTATGACTATCAGAGATGTGCATGAATACCATTCAAATGACATATTTATTATTTTGTAAAAGTGAAGACTGAGTTAGCACTATACATAACTAAACGAAAGCTGTCATTGCATGATTCACCACAGCAAGTGGTTTGTTAGAAAATGCATATAATTGCTTGCTTATTCTGTAAGCTCTTACCATTCACAAAAGCATTGAATCAGTATGAGTGTTATGAATATACGCAGAGCTTTTTTAATAAATATACACTTTACTATATTTATCGCATATTCTTTTTAATTTTATTTGATAGTGCTTAACATATATATTATTATAGGGATAGTAATAATGATAATGATAGCAAAAATAAGTACAAATTTCAGCCATTTTTCAGAGGTTAGCAAAAGAAATTATGTAATACTTCATGTTCAATATTTTATTATTTAAAGTTAAATAATTGTATGTATTTGTTGTTTTTATAAATTATTGTAATTGCTAATAAAACTATATTTTCACTCATATTTGTCAATATTTTTTATTATTTCGGAGTTCATCTTGAAAACTTATTTAAAAAAAATTAACGCACTGATTTTGCACTATGCAATCTGAGCTTTTATGAATCATTTGATTGTTTTGCTTACAAATCAAAACACAGTTATAATTTTTGATTCGTTATTGCTAACGGCGTTTAAAAAGTGATTGAGAAAATGACAAGCAATTAGGAGAGCGCAAACACTGCAAGCAATGTTATTAGCACATGTTGATGATTGAAAACAAAACAAAAACAGTGAGTTCATACATATTGGAAAAATGTGAATCAACTCGTGTACATCTCTGATGACTATGCAATCACAATATATGCAATATAAACATACCTCCACTTTCAACGGGCACAAACAATAAATCTCGCCAAAAAAACAACAAAATTTGTTAGATTCATAAAATTTAGAGTGTTATCAATTAATTTTGTGCATTACAGCTTTTTGGGGGAAACCACTGTGCGGTGGTGGATGGTACAAAAAGGGCCAAGAAAAAACATTCGTTACCAAATCCGGGGCTAAATTCTAATATAATATTAGAAATTGGAATATGGCAAAACAGAGCTACTTATGCAAATATTTTTTATAATTATTAAATAAGAATTATATATGTAGGTATTCATGCCTTTTATGATACGTGACAATCATTCAAGTGTGCATTTAACTGATCATGCAAATGTATATTAAATAAGTACTCATAAATTCGATACTTAATATTACTACTTCGAGGTAATACATAGCGGTACATATTATTTATTAAACTTATTGTTATAAATTAACGTTGTCGCATTATAAAAATGTATCAAACGTTTAATTTTTAATAAATTGAATTATGGAAAGCAATTATGGGTCTGTATATGATTGTATGTGATTCTTAAAGGATTTTTTATGAAAATGTTTATTATTTTGATAGAAAATCCAAATGCTTAAAAATTTACTATATTTTAAACATTATTTGTTATTAATATTTATTATTATATTGTTACTTATAATCATAGAATAATATATCCATAGAAGTGCAATTGAGAGGGAAAAACCTAAGTCGTGAGAATGTATTATTAACTAATTTTAGGGTTGTGATGGTTTCAAAAAATAATTCACTTCTAAATGAAATTTGCCATAAGTGTATCAATTATGCTAAAAAAAAGAAAATTTTGTTAAAATAAAAATAATAATAATTGTATAAAAAGCCTACCATGGTGTCATGAATCAAATAATAAAGATTACGCATTGCGCATGTCCGCTATATTTTACAAAAACTGTGAGAGTAAAATTGAGAGCAAAATTTCTTCTTGTGACGTCACAGGTCAAAAATATTTTTAGGTTTGCTTAACTTCTATATAAATTTTAATGCAAATAAAAGTTTTAAAATGAAGTGTGCCGTTTTTAATTGTGGAAATATTAAAAAAATAACATAAATTTAATTTTTTTTCGATTTCCAAAAGAAAATAAATTAAAAAACAATGGACACAAAAAAAATAAAATCTGTTGATTTGCAACGAGTGTTTAAAAAAACATATAAATGAGTCAAGTACTATTAATGCGGATATTAAAGCTAAAACACTTTTTCGATCGAGAATGTTTTTCAAATGAGAAAACTAAAACTGGGGTGCTGTTGCTTAATTGGTTAGGACATTTGATCATTAAGCATGAGTTGGTATTTGTAGCCCTGATTCGATTCCCAGCCGCTGTCACTCAAACAACATCAGCTTCTGATAATTATTAGTTTTCTTTTCTATCCTCCTTCGGTATAGCATTTAAACGCCACCGAAGTAATAAATTAAATAAAGGCTATATAAATCAAGATTTAGCATTAATGCGCCTACTCACCACCAGAGGCGCTGCAATTCTGCCCTAAAAACAAACATAATGCGCAATTGCAGAGTTGTGATATAAAAAGCTTTCTTCTTTCACCACCTTTACTTCTTCAACTATCCCCTTTCTAAGAAAGTAACGCAAATATACATATATAGGCATATGGCCTGAGTGTTACTTCTCTTAAAAAAAATCAACTCCTAGTGAATGAGATAAAAAACACAAACGGAAACAAACAATAATAATAAATTGATAATACAAAAACATATATATGTATATTTTAGTTCACTTTTTTGATAAATTTTAATATGTATAAAATAGTAAATAATTGTTTTATTTTGAATTAAAAAATTATTTTTTTTTTAAATATTGTTAACAAGTTATTTTTTACATGTTGATTATACGGAAAAATAACCTGTGACGTCATGCGCAGAGAGAGGAAATTTTGTTTACATTCTTTGCGCAATCTGTATTATTTGATGCATGCCATGGTGTATATATGTTTACAATTAAATATACCACAGCTAATGTTATTAACAAAATTAAATTAATTTTTTGAAAATGTAAAATACAGTGGCTCACAGCTTATTTTATGCAGTGCATTTTTTTGTTTTCTGTTTGTAAGTCCGATTTTATGACGTCAAGTGTCAATTTAAAATAGTTCAAATGAATCCGCGTACAATAATAGAAAAACGAGAATTGATTTTAAACCATTTCTAAAGTGGCCACTCACAGCGAAAAATATCGGAAATGGATACCATTAAAACTTCCATAGTCCAAAAAATCATTGAGCGCTTTCCATGAATCGGGTCCATAACAATAAAGCATGATGAGCGACACCTTTTAGAACAAGTAAGAGTGCTAAATTCGGCTGTGCCGAATCTTAAATACCCTCCACCTAAACGTAATAAGAAATACAAAAACTACACTGGTTAAAGGACTAGAATATCCTTAGTCTGTGTTTTCTATTCACGCTTAGTGCAAATTTTATTAGTATTTGATATATTGTTTGAAAGACAATTTTACGACCAAAATAATTTATGTTAAATGTTTTGAAATTTTGTCTAATTTTCACCATTTTTAATTGATTTAATTACCAATTCTTACCATAATTTACAGAGTTTGTCTGATGTTCATAATAATCTTGAGTGTAACTTAACAAACAGAGTATAAACAAGTAAGAGTGTTATATTCGGCTATGCCGAATCTTAAATACCCTCCACCTAACCGTACTAAGAAATACAAAAAGAAATACTGTGTTTTCTATTCAGTCTTAGTGCAAATTTTATTAGTATTTGATACATATATTGTTTGAAAGACAATTTTACGACCAACATAATTTATGTTAAATATTTTGAAATTTTGTCTAATTTTCACCATTTTTAATTGATTTATGCCCCTATTGCGGTTCACAACTTTTTTAATAATTTGGTCGTCTTTCATAAATCGGTATTGTCATTCACAACTTAAATGTAGTAGAGTTAATGTAGAGTTAAAGTCGGGTTGACTGACAGACGACCAAACTTAGTTGAGTTCAGAACGGCAATAGGGGCATTAATTACCAATTCTTACCATAATTTACAGAGTTTGTCTGATGTTCATAATAATCTTGAGTGTAACTTAACAAACAGAGTATAAACAAGTAAGAGTGCTATATTCGGCTGTGCCGAATCTTAAATACCCTTCACCTAAGCGTAATAAGAAATACAGAAACTACACTAGACTAGAATATCCGAATTCTGTGTTTTCTATTCAGTCTTAGTGCAAATTTTATTAGTATTTGATATATTGTTTAAAAGACAATTTTACGACCAACATAATTTATGTTAAATATTTTGAAATTTTGTCTAATTTTTAATTGATTTAATTACCAATTCTTACCATAACTTACAGAGTCTGTCTGATGTTCATAATAATCTTCAGTGTAATTTAACAAACAGAGTATAAAAAACAAACAGAGTATAAAAAAGGGGTACAATTCGATTTTAGTGATTTTGCTCAAAAAAAAAAAAAAAAAACAAAATGAAATAGGGCTTTTAGAGGAGATACCAGCAAAAAAAATTTGTTGGCGGTCACGCCTATTTTCGAGGGGGCGGGCCCGTAAAGTTGAAAATATATAGGCTTATATCTCGGGAACTACTGGGTGCTTGATAATTTGTAACACACTAAATAAAAGGTATTAAAAATACCTTTCCAACGATATATATCATGATTATAAAATATGGACCGAATATGGGTTAAATCCGAAAAAAATATTTTTTGACCCGAATTTATTTGTTTTTTTGAAATGGTTCTTATATGGCAGCTATGACAAATTATGGGCCGATCTTCTTAAATTTTGGAACAGTTATTTTCATGCAAATGAGGATATTTCACGTCGAATTTCAACATAATAACGCTATATATACGATATATATTAGTATTAACGTGGATTTCGAGAGTGGACCTTATGTGGGGGATATAGTCAAATATGGACCGATATTCTCAAAATCCAGCAGTTTGATTTAGGCATGTATGTAAATGATCCATGTAAAATTTTGGATTGGTACCCTTATTTATAAGAGATTTATGAGTATTAAAGTGATTTTCGGAAGAGGGCTTTATATGGGGCATACGGTTAAAAATAGACCGAAATTAACAAAATTTTGTGGAATGATTTTTGTATATATGTAAATGATCTGTGCAAAGTTTTGAGTCGGTACCGATATTTATACAATATATATAGGGAAAAATGTATTTTTCAGATGTGGTCCTTGTATGGGAGCTATGACCAGTTCTGGGCCGACTACCATAAAATTTAGTACAACAATTTATTTGCCTATAAAGAGTATTTATGTCCAATTTTAGCCATTTAACATTATTTATATCTGTTTTATGCGTATTTAAATAAATTTTGGAAGTGGACTTTATATGGGGTCTATGGTCAAAGATGGACCGAACTAAAAAAAATTTCGTTTTGCGACTTCTTTTTGCATAAAACTTATTTTTGCTGAATTTTGTCGTGATATTTCAATTTTATAGGCATTTATGTATAATTGAGCAATATTTCGAGAAGATTTTTGTATGGGGGCTATGACCAATTTTGGGCCGACCACCATAAAATTTAGTACAACAATTTATTTGTCTATAAAGAGTCTTTATGTCAAATTTTAGCCGTTTAGCATTATTCATATCTCTTTTATACGTATTTAAATGAATTTTGGAAGTGGACTTTATATGGGGTCTATGGTCAAACATGGACCGAACTAAAAAAAATTTCGTTTTGCGATTTCTTTTTGCATAAAACTTATTTTAGCTGAATTTTGTCTTGATATCCCAATTTTATAGGCATTTATTTATCATTAAGCCATATTTCGGGAATATATATATTTGTATGGGGGCTATGAGAAATCATGGACCGATTCTTACTATTTTCCGCACACTTTCTTCTTTTGTCATACAAACAACGTATACAAAATTTCATAGTATTATCTCCAATATATTTCAAAATATTGCAATAAAATGGACAAAAAATATCAAATTTTTATAGAGGTGGTCTCACATATTGGTTCATAACTCTGGTTGACCTAAACCGATTTTGCTGATTTTAAAAAGCAAACTTCTCGAAAGCACTTCTGACAGAATTATTGAAGGTTTGGATCCCGAGTATATCTGGGGACTTCAAAAAACTGATTTCAACAGATAGACAGACGGACATGGCTTAATCGACTTCGCTATCTATAAGGATCCAGAATATATATACTTTATAGGGTCGGAAAATTTTTTTTGTGGAAATTACACACGGAATGACAAACTTATATATACCCTTCTCACGATGGTGAAGGGTATAAAAAGGGGTACAATTCGGTTTTAGTGATTTTGCTCAAATCAAATAGGGCTTTTAGAGGAGATACCAGCAAAAAAAATTTGTTGGCGGTCACGCCTATTTTCGAGGGGGCGGGCCCTTAAAGTTGAAAATATATAGGCTTATATCTCGGGAACTACTGGGTGTCTGATAATTTGTAATACATTTAATAAAAGGTATTAAAAATACCTTTCCAACGATATATATCATGATTATAAAATATGGACCGAGTATGGGTTAAATCCGAAAAGAATATTTTTTGACCCGAATTTATTTGTTTTTTGGAAATGGTTCTATATGCCAGGTATGACAAATTATGGGCCGATCTTCTTAAATTTTGGAACAGTTATTTTCATGCATATGAGGATATTTCACGTAGAATTTCAACATAATAACGGTATATTTAAGATATATATTAGTATTAACGTGGATTTCGGTAGTGGACCTTATGTGGGGGATATAGTCAAATATGGACCGATATTCTCAAAATCCAGCAGTTTGATTTAGGCATGTATGTAAATGATCCGTGTAAAATTTTGGATTGGTACCCTTATTTATAAAAGATTTATGAGTATTAAAGTGATTTTCGGAAGAGGGCTTTATATGGGGCATACGGTTAAAAATAGACTGAAATTAAGAAAATTGTGTGGAATGATTTTTGTATATATGTAAATGATCTGTACAAAGTTTTGAGCCGGTAACGATATTTATACAATATATATAGGGAAAAATGTCTTTTTCAGATGTGGTCCTTGTATGGGAGCTATGACCATTTCTGGGCGGACCACCATAAAATTTGGTACAATAATTTATTTGCCTATAAAGAGTATTTATGTCAAATTTTAGCCGTTTAACATTATTTATATCTGTTTTATGCGTATTTAAGTGAATTTTGTAAGTGGACTTTATATGGGGTCTATGTTCAAATATGGACCGAACTAAAAAAAATTTCGGTTTGTGATTTCTTTTTGTATAAAACTTATTTTTGCTGAATTTTGTCTTGATATTCCAATTTTATAAGCATTTATTTATCATTAAGCCATATTTAGGGAATTTATATATTTGTATGGGGGCTATGAGAAATCATGGACCGATTCTTACTATTTTCCGCACACTTTCTTCTTTTATAGTACAAATAACGTATACAAAATTTCATGGTATTATCTGCAATATATTTCAAAATATTGCAATAAAATGGACGAAAATTATAAAATTTTTATGGAGGTCTCATATATTGGTGCATAACTCTGGTTGACCTAAACCGATTTTGCTGATTTTAAATAGCAAACTTCTCGAAAGCACTTCTGACAGAATTATTGAAGGTTTGGATCCCGAATATATCTTGGGACTTCAAAAAACTGATTTCAACATCCAGACAGACAGACAGACGGACATGGCTTAATCGACTCCGCTATCTATAAGGATCCAGAATATATATACTTTATAGGGTCGGAAAATTATATTGTGGAAATTTCACACGGAATGACAAACTTATATATACCCTTCTCATGAAGGTGAAGGGTATAAAAATAAGGGCAAAACCAAGGCTATTAGCTTCACAACTGGCCTCCGACGTTGAAACTTACCTGGGCAAATAATATTGCGTTGAAACTGTTCATCGTGTCTTGAGCCAAAATGATTTGCACGCAAGAAAACTTCGCCAATTAAAGATCAGATTTTCGATTTTACCAGGATAACGATCCAAACCGCAAATCGAGTATTGGCATACGTAGCTAATATATAACTGCTCACATATGATGGCACCTTCAATTTTAGAAATCAGCATAAGGAAACACAAAATTGTTAAAAAAAAGTATTTCGAGTATTTCGCCGAGTATTACCTAAAAACTAGTCGCATCTATGCCAAATAGCCTTAAATACATATCGCACTTGTTCCTCAAAAGAGCAACAAATCAAAATTTTCAAATTTCCACATCTTCTGTTGATTTAACTGAAAATCTCAATACAAATGATATATGTATGTACAACATGCATACCATATCCATTAAACACATTATAATTCATTGCTCTAGATTATATATAACCCGAAAACATATTAATCTTATTAAATTTCTTTCAACCCATCTATTATCGACATTAAGACCCTTAATGATTTCATAAAGGCAAACAATATTAATAAAGATAAAAAATAATTAACTAAATGTTTGCCTTATAACTAAAATTGCCAATCTATAATTTTTTATAACGAAATATATGTATAGTGGAAAATGCCACTTCGATGGATGTTACAACTGGATAGTGATCCTAAACATTCATCGAAGTTGGCAAAGACATGGTTCAGGGACAACCATGTGAAAGTTTTGGGATGACTTTCACAGTCACCAGACCTAAATCCCAACGAAAACTTGTGGGGCGAGGTTTAAAGATGTCTCAGAGGAAAGAATTTATCAAACAAAGATGAATTTTGGACAATGGTTGAGACTACATGGAATAACATTCCAGTTACAACTTGTCAGAAGCTTGTTGACTCTATGCCGAAGCGCTGCTTCGCAGTACTAGAAAATAATGGTAGTTCTGCAAAGTACTCAGGTAGTATTAGTAGTTATTTTATTAAGTATATTTTTTATTTTAATATTTTAATAAATTTAAAAGGTTTGGTTAGATGGCTCTATTTTTTTACAGAGCAATTTAGTGAATATAAAGAATTTTTTTATTTTTATTTTTAATGCAAAGGATGCAAATATTTAATTTATGTATTTTCTCATATTACAATAATATCTAATAAAAAAACAACAAAAAAGTTTAAAGAAAATTATTATTTATGTAAATTTTTTAGTATTGAAATCGAATTTTTGTGGTGGCTCTATTATTTTTCACATAACTGTGTATCTGAGCTTTAAAGCTCTATAACTTCATAAATGAAAGCTTCTTGAACAAAATGCATATATCACTAATATTAGTTTTTAAAGCCATATAAATTTTAAAAAAAATTAACGATCGGTGATTATACCTACTTAACATAAATTTTAACCAGAAGTTTATGAATAATAAAGTTTATTCGTAATAAGAACCATTCATTTCTTTATGTGTTCTTCATAAATTGGTATGGTAGCACAGTTACCAGCTGTACGGCCTGCATAGTGTTGCCATATTTTTTCAAAACCCAAATTTTCGTTTTCGTTTCCCTAAAAATCCTCAATAACAATTTGTTACCAACATTTTCACTTTAAACTAAATTATTTTTAATATACCAATCAAAAACATGTTAATTACTTGCAATTACCCAATAACATACTTTTCATTGATTACTGCCATCCGCATTACTTACAAGTAGTAGTTGTGAGACCTATCTACCAATGTGTTATTTATTGCTTGTTACTAGTTTTAGTGATTTTGATAGGTATGTTTTCAATCTAAGAGCCCCTAATAATTCATACATATATATTTTATTACGAATTATTGTTTAGTAATATGTGTTGATTATTGAAAAACAAGTTCAACGCAAGCATTACTTGTTGGTTCACAAAGCATATTTTAAACGTGTTAAGCACACGATTGAAATTTTCTTCAAAATTGCTCTTCAAAATGCTTTAAACTCGTGTAAACAGCAAAAATTCTTCAAAATGTATTTATTTAATAGTTATTATTCATCAAAATGTATTTATTTAATAGTTATTATTAGTTATTAAATAAATAAATTTTGAAGAAATTTTGCTGTTTACACCAGTTTGAAGCATTTTGAATAGCAATTTTGAAGAAATTTTCAATCGTGTAAATCTAGCATTATGCTTGTGCCAACATGGTTATGAACCCTATTGTTTATTTGACACAAATATTTTTTGATGTTATCCCAAGATTTAAAATTGATATGCGAAATAAAAATTTAAAACAAATTAATATTTACTTTTCCCCTAAAAATTTCCTAATAATATTGTTTTATCCCACCAAAACCTCGATAATCAAAACAAAAACTGTATCCTTATTTGTCAAAATGAATCCTCTATTTGGGGACAAATCCTCTAAGGTGGCAACACTGGGCCTGCTTCGCATTTCAAACAAACAAATCGTAGACAATCAGAAAAAACATGGAAATTGAAATGGCTATTTATGAAGACTGTTTGAATTTAATAGAGAAATTTGTGGAGACTAATAATCCGACGTTTAAATCCTTTTGCCAACAATGGCAATATGCAATGTTCCAACATATTTATGCAATTCAAACAACTGTCATAGAGGTGATCCAGACTACCAAAACAATATTACATCTAGCTAAACGTATTGTATGTGCCAAAGATGAATTTGGAAAACTTGCATTTGGACATAATGATAACAATCAGTTTGTGCGACGTATTGGCGGAATGTATCTTATGTACGCTGTTTATTTTAAGCAACCCACAAAACAATATGTAAAAATACTAATGAGTTACGAAACTTGGCAAGATTTTTTAACATTTATTGAATCTCTGCCGAAAAACTTCATGACGGTTGAAGTACGGTACATGTTTTGGCACTTATACAAAGGAGATGCATTCCGTTTTACAGCCATAGATTATGATGTGGGTTTAGAAAACCTAGTAGATTATAACACAATATATAATATTCATAACGGAATTAAATCTGATGAGGTTGTAAGGGTAAAATTAAAGCAAAAACTAATGGCTGTTGCTGAGACTGAAAAAGTTCTACCAGATATGGTGGCTCTTGAAGAAGACTATAATAAAACGAAGAAATCACTCGCTGGTATTGATAATTCTGCAAAGGCACTTCCATCAACAACAATATTCCAAAGTATTCAAGACGCACTAAAAAGAATAAGTAATGTTTTACAGGAAAAAGACAGCCAAAGCATTTCATCGTCTAATAATACACTAAACTATGATGAAAAAAGAAAAGAACTTAAGCGAAAAGCTTCTGGCAGATGCAACTACACAACAGATGATGAGGAATTATTTGTAGAAGACACGTCTAAACAAGAGGAGACGAAAAAACACTTCGGTAGACCAACAGTCAGACAACTTATGACTCAAAAGTTACCAGAAAATATATCAGATGATCTTAGAAATTCGTCAACTGAAGATGAGGAAAATGTCGAAGTACAAGAAAGTTTTGAGCTAGTACATCTTGAAAATGATATTGATGAGAGCAATGAAGAAATTAATTATACTTTTGAGCTGGTTCAACTTGACAGCATGTAATTTTCTTGACTATTTTTTTAAATTTTTATGTAAATAAGTCTAAAAAATTTGCATGTATTCATACAACATAGAAATAAAATTCTTTTTAGTTAAGTTGATTACCTGTGTCGTTTTTCCACATCCAGTATCACCTTCCAAAATTGTGACTGGGTTCTTTCGAATACTGTTTATGATTTCATCTTTATCATCATGTATTGGCAAAGACTTGTCACGATCTAAATTAAATTTGTATCGACTGTAGACACAATCGGTTAATTCATTTTTTGAATTATCAACTACATCATCATCTTCGTCACTGGAAATTCCCAAATCCTCTGGAATAACTGCTCTCTTAGCATAAGAAGCATCAACATAAACAGATTTTTCTAACTATAATTTTGTTTTATATTAAATGCTATAAGGAATGCATTACAAAGCGAAATCAACATATTACCTTTCTATATTTACTTGTACTTTCAGGTATTTCATGCTCTCGCTTGACTTTGGCACTTGTTGATGGTGCCTCTTCTACAATTGGTTTTGGGACAGGAGCACTAATACGTTTGAAATCTTTTGATATATTAAAAAAATCTTCTATTTCATCCATTTTCTTTGATAAAAGAAAGAATTTTTCTTTTTATTTCATTAAACACAAAACATTAAAAGCCTTAAGAATCGAATTGTTTGTTCTATTATTATTTAATTACAAATTGTTTAAGACTTGTTGTTTTACGGCATAGATGCCAGATTTTTTATTACAAAAATAGCAAAGTGACAAATTGCAAAAAATTGTCAGAGCCGTTCCAGGGAAATTCGAGCTCCTCCAAAATGGTCAAAAAATCTGGGATTCTAAATAAAATAGAATCTGGGCAGTGTCATTTTGGAGAAGATCGGATTTCTCTGGAACGGCTATAACAATTTTTATCACGGAAAACTTTTTATATTCAGTGGGATGTATACTTTCAATTTCCATTGAGTATATGCCCTGACACTGCCCAGATTCTATTCGGCTCTGACAATTTTTTGCACGGAAAACTTTTTATATTCAATGGGATTCGTTGCTATTTTTCGTTGTTGCTAAAAAATCTCCTTAATTCTCTCAATTCATTTCCGGTGATGCCACTTATATTCAAGAAAATGGGATTGCAAATTTTATTATCGGCGTTATTTTTCGAGCCTATCTTGGCCAGCGTTGCCACGACCAAAAAAATTTTGTAACCAAAATGTAAAAAAAAGTAACCAAAAGCAAAAAAAAAGTAACCAACATTTTTATATATTTAAAATTTTATTTTATTCAGCTAAAAAATATATATGTAAAATATAAATTAACCATTGCATTTCAGTTTGTAGTTCAGTCTTATAATTAGGTACAGTTGAAAGAAAAAAATAATTCAGCAATAACAATATTAATAAAAACCAAATGTAATTAATTTCATTACATTTGTTACAAAACACTTGTAGATAAAGTTTAAGTTGAGGCTAAAAATCTGTCTTGAATGTTCTTAGATTATTTATCCATATAGCGAACGACTAGAACTAGTGATTTCTTTGTGGATACGTCTGTTGTTTCGTCTACTATTAACGAAAACTTTGTCGTTTTTAGTTTACACTAATACCCCGACTTGCGTCGTTAATTGGGACCGACCAAACGGGACGCAATGCGAAACAACGCAAATCGAATCACTTTTCTCCATATATTTGTAAGGATTTTTCGTCAATTCGTTCCAGAAGAAAATTGTTAGAAAAGTTGAAAATGTTTACTATAAATAACTGTATACATACATAGGTATATTTTTTAAAATTTATTGCAACAAAAAGATAACGTAAAGTAAAAAAAAAATAAATTAAAGTCAATTCATACATGTAAAAAATCAACATAAACATATATTTGTGTTTGACCAAAACAAGTAAAAAGGGAAATCCTCTTTCTATGCAGAAAATGTAACAGAAAACGACGCAAAACGAAATATTAACGACGCAATTGAAGCTACAATTATGTATTTTTTCGACGCAAAACGAAACATCTACGAAGCAATTCGAAGCCACGCAACTTTTTTTTTGATGACGCAAATCGAATCAACGCAAATCGGGTCGACGCAAATCGGGGTATTAGTGTAATTTAAATTTGCTTTAGATTTACTTCCTAACATTTCTGTTAATTGAGTTGCTTTACCTGCCACATTTAATGTGTTTCGCAATTTTGAGAGTCGGGACAGCGCTCCTCTAATAAGCCTGGTAGATAGTCCATTAATAAAAAAAGACAAATTGTGGGAAATAAGAAACATTACTAATGTTAGCTCTGTTTGGTGCACTTGCTTATTAAGAGTTTCTTTTAGAGAACTTGCAAATGTTATTTTTATTTTTCATATTTTGCTTATGAACACTTTTTTAGTGTGCTTTCGTAAATAACTTACGTGATTTGTAATTTTTTTTCACAGGCAGCGCAGAAACAACATCCATATTTGTTTCTTAGCCACGGAAACTCATCCAACCACAATACACGGAATTTTCTTTTCGGGCTGTTTTTAATATCACTAAACAACAAAATATTATTTAAAAAAAGTTATTAAAACTGAATGAAAATATACCTATTCTCATCATCACTTCCAGAAGATAACTCGACATTATTAGTTTTACTTTTTAAATAAAAATCTAAAAAATAAAAATTGTGCTTAAAACCAATATTATTATTTTTTAATTACTTATCCATTTTTTACGAAAGCAACCCAATCTTAACTATTTAAAAAACACTTTATTATTAAAAAATTAAATAGCACGCTAATTTGTGAAAAGCTTTTTTTGGTTTTCTGGTAAAAACATAATTTATGAATGTCTAAAACAAAAGAAAAATTAACTTGTTCCGATGTCAAACATCAATATGAAAATGCATTTAGTAGCATGTTTTTAGATGGTTTTTGTGAAGAACCTTTTAAGGCCCAACTATAATGTGCATATGCTAGCTTAAGCAACCCTGCGAATACATATAAATTGTATGTGGCAAACTATAATGTACTTAACGAAACTTTTCGTTAAGTTTTTCAACTGTCATTTGCTTAAGCAAAAAGCGAAACTGATCGCATATTCCGTACGGAATCAGCTGTTTGTGTTTTTAACAAAATGGAGAAAGAAGAAAATACATTTATTTTAAATTTAATAGAAAATGTGGAAAAAATAAGTGCCTTTATAATAAAAGGGCCCTTTTTATTTTAACAAAAATGTCTCTGTCGTGGTTTATTTCTCTGACAGAACAAGAGCGTCTTCTTCTTTTACAGTGTAGTTCACTTATTTCTTTTAATGTGCACAGGCCTTCAAGCGCTAACTTTAATATTTTTATATTATTTAAATTTTTAAGTCTTTTCTCCATTTTTACAAATACAATACGAAAATTAACAAAACATATCGTTGGTCTCATGTAGAAAGGCCCTAACTCGCTATTTTTTCGAAATTCGTTTTTTTCGCGATTCTAGTGCATTTAACGCAAATACACCTCCTCACAAAAATTTATTGCAATAGTGTAAAAAATAACGCTTTTATAAGCAGTTGTACAAAAAAAATTTACATATTGAATATTACAGTTTCTCTTATGTTTTTACCTTCTCCTGTAAAGTTTCAAATATGCGAGTTAGGGCCTTTCTACATGAGACCATCGATATGTAAACGTTTATTATTATTTACAATTTAGTGCTGCCACAGCTGTACATTTTAGTACTTTTGCCGAAAAATTAAAAAAAAGGAAAAATTATGCGTTTCGGGTACGAAGTTTTCTTTTAATTATAAAATAATATAATAATATTTATAAAATATAGTCATTTAATGGCTTTTTGTTAAAATAAAAACATTTTTTTTAAACATAAATGAGCAACTGTGAACAAAAAGTTTCAAAGTCATTGTAGCCACCTGAAAGTTAACTCTGAACTGGTTATGCATTTGACAGCCTTTTCGTTAACTTTTGCAATTTGCTTAAGCTTGCTTATGCATATTATAGTTGGGCCTTTACTCGTTCAACAATACAATGCTTGTGTTTGTTATGTTTGGAGACAGGCATGTATTTTTTTGTAATCCTGTGTTTAGTGTTATATTTTTAAAAAACTTTTAAATTGTGGTAGTTTAGTTTATCACCAAAATTAGTGGTGTAAATTAAGTCAAAGTAAAAACAATGTAAAAAATTATTACTTTTGTGTTAAAAAAAGTAACCAAAACGGAAAAAAGTACACAAGTACACATTGGAAAAAAAAGTAACCAATTTTGGTTAAAAGTAACCAAAACGGCAACACTGATCTTGGCGCACGTTGAGTTTGCAACAGTTTTTTTCTCACGGCCATTTTGTCAGTTGTCAACTGATTTGTGTTTAGTTTGGTTTAGCACACAAAGTTTCAAAAAGCCAAAACCAGAATTTTAAGGCAGTACTAGAGCTGCAAAACTATCGATAGTCGGCACCATCGATAGTATTAGTAAAAACTATCGGATATTCGTAAGTGCAGTAATACCAAGGTGAATTTAAATACTAGGTGATAGCGTAGCGCCAGCTGATTATTCATGGTGAATTTGAAAATGTCAAAAAGTTATATAAAAAAAAACTTTTTGACAGTGACGAAAGTTTTTCATATAGAAAAATGCCTGTTGTTCTTGCCTTGTTGTAATTGTTGTAGCAATGCGGTCACCTGGTATTTAATTTCACCATGAGTAATACCATGGTGAAATTAAATACCAGGTGACCGCATTGCTACAACAATTACAACAAGGCAAGAACAACAGTAATACCATGAGTAATACCATGGTGAAATTAAATACCAGGTGACCGCATTGCTACAACAATTACAACAAGGCAAGAACAACAGGCATTTTTCTATATGAAAAACTTTCGTCACTGTCAAAAAGTTTTTTTTTATATAACTTTTTGGCATTTTCAAATTCACCATGAATAATCAGCTGGCGCTACGCTATCACCTAGTATTTAAATTCACCTTGAGTAATACTATGTTTCCACGACGACTTGAATCACCTGCTTCGCCCTCTGAATCATGTTTATGAATCATGCTGTTTACATGACTAATAAACTTGATTCGATTTGACAGTTGTCTTTAATAAACAAACAGAATAAAAAAAAAACAGAATTTACATTTGTGGAAAATAATTTTTTTTAATGAACAAACAAAAGTGAGTCTAAATTAGTTAGCTTATTTGAAAAAAACATACATTCGTACGTATTTACTTTCTTTACTTCCAGCAACAAGAAAATAATTTGCTTTGTTTACAATAATATTTAATTTTTACAGCTAGTGCAGATAAACTTACGATAAAAATTAGAGAAGAGTGCAATTTTTCGTGCTTCGCAAGTAGATTCAATACGAATCTACTTGATTCGCTCTTAAAATTTTGTATGGTGAAGCAAGTTGTTTCGCACATGATTGGGGTGTGAAGCATGAATAGAGAGCGAAGCATGTACCGTGGAAACATAGTATAATAGTGCATTTACACTTGCAATTTTCAAACTAGTTTATGATCATAAGCTACTTTCATAAACCATACCGTTTACATAAACATTTTTGACAGTTAAGTGGTTTATCTTTGACAAGTCATAAAACAGCTGACTTTAATATTAAAAATTTAATAAAAATATGGACGATTTTATGAAAAAAAAATTTTTTTAATTTGTGTTTTTCATTCAGGATGAATAAAATTCAATTACAGTTTCTTTTTTTAAAGAAAACTTTTTTTTGTATAAAATTGTAAAAAATTGTAAATTGTTGACCTTTAGTTTTGTTGTTTGTAAATTTTGTTCGGCATAAGGTCATAAGATAACAAATTTTTAAATGAAAAATATAAAAATATTTTGTTTTAAAAATTTTTTTTTTTTTTTTTTATTTTATTTTATTCCCAATATTTCGGTCAACTTTGTTGACCATCTTCAGGGGTTCTATATAAAAATACAAAAATATATTAAACAAATTATTATTAGTTACACAAAGCATTTCAAGCACAAACAAATTATAATTACATTTAAAATAAATAAAAGAAAAACAAATTTCACTCTGTTGAGTTTGTTGTCCAGTCGTAAGCTTTTGTCAACTAGTGTTTTTAATGTTTTGTTTTGGTCTTTTTCTGTTTTTGTGTATCGTGTGTTTGTATGTGTGAGCTGATATGTTTTCTGTATCAATTTTGTAGTTCAATCTCTCATCTGTCTCTAAATTAAGTATGTGTAACATCTCTAGAGTGAACCTCCTCGCATAATTTTTCTCTTCTGCTAATATCTTTACATCATTGAAATTTGGTGTGTGTCCAGTAATTGCACAGTGGGCCGCGAGTGCTGTTTTTTGTTCCAGTGGTCTGTAAGTTGCCTTCATGTCAGATTTATGTGATGATAGTCTGGTTTTTAATTTAGTTTTGGTTGTACCTACATATGTCTTCTGACATATGTTGTTGTTGTCGCCATTGCAATTAATTTTGTATACTACGTTAGGTTTTTCTTCAATTTTCAATTTTGATTTCATCTTGCTAAATAATTTGTTCACAGTATTATTACACTTAAAGGCTAACTGGAACTTGTCCTTATTATATATATTGGAATTTTTGATTCTCTCAGAAAATTTCGGTATATAACCGACTGATTTAAATATTTTTGTCTCTGTGTCTGTATTTTTGGTTAAAGGACATTTATTCTTCACACGTTTTATTAAATCGTCAATCGTCTTTTTTGGGAAGTCGTTCATTCTCAGAATATTCTTGATTTTATGTAAATTTTCCTTGTGAAATTGATTGTCACTTATATCTAAAACTCTGTTAATGAAATTGGTTGCCGTATTTATAATTATCCGTTTTGGATGTTTCGAATAGAAATTTATTAATCTACTCGATGATGATGGTTTTTGATACCAATTCAGTTTCAGAAGATTTCCTTGTCTGATTATTATTGAGTCCAAGTACGATAGTTTATTATCACATTCTCTCTCCATGGTAAATTGAATTTGTCGGTTGTATGAGTTTAAGATTTTCAATGTTTCATCAATTTTGTCCTTTTTTATGATTCCAAACAAACTTTTTTTTTATTTTTGAGCAAATGTCAAATGTGTCCAGCGTTGCCAGAAAAATGTTGAAAAAACAGAGTTGCATTAGCAGAAACTGGTTGTTTGTAACTAGTTTATCTCAAAAGCTAGTTACAAAACCTGTTTCTGATTTGTATGGATAAACAAGTTTCTCAAACTAGTTTATCACCATAAACAACTTATAACTAGTTTATAGCGTAGGTGTAAATGCTCTATAACAAGACTGCAATATCACAAGAATTTAATTGAAATAAATAGATTACTAACAAAGTGAAAATAAATACTAAAATCGCACATTAAATATGTATAAAATCGAGTCAGTCCTAAGTTTAAGTACATATTCATAAGTTCATAAATAAACTGTATATACATACATATGTATATATAAATACATTTTTTAAAAATTAATGCAACATAACAAAAAAAAAACAAAAAAATTGGATACATATTCAAAAGGTATGAATGGTATACATTAACTATATTCAATATTCAGACACCAGAGCTGTAAACGAATGATTCTTTTCTGATTGAGTTCTATTTATGTATTTTTATTCAAACAAGGCTGTTAAATTATATTAAACACTTTTTATATTAATTTACATCTACTCTACATTAGGCAAATACCAAAAAACTTATTGCAAATAAAGCAAATTAAAAGTTACAATACAAATCATCAGGCGGCTAAAAACCTGCCTAAAATAATTTGGCAAGAAATTAACGTTGGCTACATTTAATCGACTTCATATTACTTCGATAGTATCGATAGTAAAAGAAAATTATCGATAGTCAGTAAAAAAATAAAACTATCGATACTATCGATTGTTTTGCAGCTCTAGGCAGTACTCATAGAAAGAAAAAGCTACATTACTTTTTCGTACCTAATTTATTGTGTGTTGAAGTATATCACTTATTGTTACATGCTGCAAAAATATAAACAAAACGCAGTTCTGGAAGAAAGACACCTCTGTATATTTTGTGGTTTGGCATTTTAAAATTAATAGAATGACGCCTGAACCACAGATGCCAACTTAGCCCTTTTCGGGCTAGATTTAGCCCGATTTTAGTCACTCAAAACGCGAAAAAAGAAAATTGGCCCTAAACTAAAACACGCGTAAATCTAGCACGTTTTACAATTATCTTTTAACTCTCGTACTCTTTCTTCCTTTAATCTAATAATATTGGTAATAACCCATTCCTTAAACTGTCCAGTTTTGCCATACACATATTCATATATCCGTACTCAAACGCAGAAGTTGAGAGGAGTTTTAGTGTCATGAATTTATTCAAAAATAAAATTAGAAACAAAATGTCATTAAATACGTGCAGCAGTTTAATACACATTAAATGTAGCCTAAAAAGAGATAATGTATGATGTTCAAACTACAAAATACCTGACGAAGTATGCTCAAAAATTAATTCGAATGAAACATATAAAAAATCTAAATAGTTTATTGATAGTGTCTTATTATGATGAACAAGAAATCGAAATTTTGTTCAGTAACGACTAATTTTAAAACTATACTATTTAATACTATGTATTTATTAAAATGTTATATGAAATGTAATTGAAATATTTATCTCATGGTAGTAATTTTTTTTCTAATAAATTATTTTATAAAAATGTGTTTGTTGTATTGATTTTTAAAACAAACATTATATAATTTAGCCCCTTTTCGCACTTTATCGAAAATTTTGGCTGGATGTGGATTTTTTTCAATTTAGCCCTTTTTCCAAAAATGTTTACGCGTTTTGAGTCTCAAAAGTTGGCATCACTGGATATAACGCACGTATATCGGCAATAACGCGGCGATGTTTATCCTCGACTAGCTACCAGAGACCTGCGCCGATCGGCTGACAGCCGGCTGAGCCTAGCCGCCGACGAAAACTTTGTCGGCATAAACAAGCCGCCGTTTAAACATTTGAGTACAATTTTTATTTTGCAATATGGTAATACCAATATCTTCACTAGTTTTTCTGAATGTGGTAACTATTACATTTGTACTTGTTTGATTTTGGGAGTATGGTAACTTTTTTCAATAGAAAAATAACGTACATATTTTTCATAGAAGTATATATAAAAAAAGAAAATGAAAATCAAAAAATTACAGATTTCTACAAAAATTCAGGCAATGGGAGTGAATTTAACACAGATTCTGACTCCGAGACCGACCTGGCAGAGTTAAATAAAATTGAAAGTGACATTCGTAAATACGAAGAAATATTAAGAGCTAAAAGCCAACTAAAGCAAAAAGCCAAAATTGTTCTTAATAAGAAATCATCTGCAGGATTTTACGCTTGGAAACATTTTGGCCAAATGGTTATTTCAAATAAACCTGTTTTGAAAAAATATGTTCTGTGTAAAGTTTATTTTGAGGAGACTCCTATGCGTCTAAAGGGATAATTAATTTGTTATATTTGTTAATAATTTTATTCTATTTTCTTCGACCTTTTTTATGACGAAAAATAACAAATTTTCTATTTTTAAATATTTAAATATTAACTCCTGTAGAAGATTTCCAAAGGAAATCGAAATATTGAGGGAATTATACATATATAAAAATAGAAAATTTTTATAAAAAACAAAATATAGTGACCTCAAGCTTAATAATTATTTAATAAAAAATTTGTTGTATTTGTTAATATAAGTATTGAATTATAATTAGACAAAATTTCTACCACCTAAAACAAAAATAAGTTGTATTTGATTTATCCGATCCAATGATATTTACCATAGTGATTAAATATTGCACCTTTTCAGTCCAGATATATCAATTCTTAAAAAAAAAGTAAAAAGTTCACAAAAGTTTAAATGTATGTACGAGTATATGTAAATAATTGCCCACAACTTTTCACAACAATTTTTATATTGTTTTAATTAAATTTCGGATTTTGATATATTTATAATATAGGGTAGGCTTATAGAAATGTTGGGGAGTATAGGAGTGTATAAGGTAAAATGGTGAAAGCGTTCCTTAGTAAGACTTATCATCTTTAAAACTGACAAGTATAAGGTAAAGTGTTCCCACTATCCTTAGTAAGTCACTCCAAGTCGACTCGTAGTTCAGCGTGCTGATCCCATTGCTACAGCAGTGGCCTCCTCGTGGTACTCCCTGGGGACCACCTCTGTTGAGGTGGAAGCGAATTCGAGCGGCGGTCTCTAGCATGGTCTTAAAAGTGACGTCTTGGGAAGTAGGCATATATGCTAAGTTTGCTAGTGACTTTCACCAAGCCAGGCTGGGGGCTAAGCTGGCAGCACCAGCCTAGGAGAGCTATAGGCCAATCACTTATTCTCTCTGAAATTAAACTGATTACTGAAACCTATACAAATGTAAATGATAACATCAATAATAACCCGAACCCCCCGTTGACGACTATTGGAATGAAAAAAAGGACACGATTTGGATCTTGGAACGTTCGAAGCAAGCTAGGGACTTCAAAGCTCGAGCAAATTGAGTACGAGTTCAACAACTACAACATGCTTATTATGGGACTAAGCGAGATACGTTGGCCAGATAGTGGTGAACATATAACATCTAGCGGTTTAACATTAGTTTATTCTGGCAAAGCACCCGGTCAACCTAGAGCAAGTGGTGTTGGTTTTCTTTTCTCGAGAGAGGCAAAGAACGCTCTCATTGAATGGAAACCATACACGGACAGGATAATTGTTGCAAGGTTTAGAACACGTGCAAGAAACCTAAGCTGCATTCAATGCTATGCTCCAACAGAAGGCGCGGAAAATGAAGAAAAAGATAGCTTTTACAGCAAGTTGACAAATGTGATTAATGATATCAATCACGGTGATATTAAAATTCTAATGGGTGATTTCAACGCACAGGTTGGTTGCGACAACACAAGCAGAGAAAGCGTAATGGGCAAGCATGGTATCGGCCACATGACAGATAACGGAGAAAGGCTTGTTGAAATATGCGATAACTTTAACTTGGTTTTGGGTGGTACGCTATTCCCCCACAAGAATATCCATAAAGTTACTTGGGTGTCCCCAGATCACATAACCGAAAATCAGATCGATCACTTTGCGATAAGCAGGATGTGGAGAGGGTCACTTCAGGACGTGAGAAACAAGAGAGGTGCGGATGTTGGTAGTGATCATCACCTAATGGTAGCTGAAGTCCGATTTAAAGTAAAAGCTGTAAAACGTAAACCAGCCCTCAGTAGATGAAGATTTGACCTACAAAAATTTGAGAACCCTGAGGTCTCTCTTCAGTTTTCGATTGCTTTGAGGAACAGGACAGCTAATCTATCAATTTCTCCCCATCAGAATATAGACGTGTATTGGAAGGATGTAAAGTCAACACTTATTGAGACGGCAGAAAATGAAATAGGCTACGCTAGAAAAACCAACAAACCTTGGATCTCCGATAATACATCGCAAAAAATAGAATCTAGAAGGCAGGCAAAAGCTAAAGTTAATGATGCTAAAACTCCACAATCTAAACGAGATGAACAACGTAAATACCAAGAAGAGAACCGAAAAGTTAAGCGAAGTGCAAGAGAAGATAAGCGAAAGTGGGCTGATAACACTAGCCAACAAGGTTTTTGACTGGAGCAACCAAATACATTTCCCAGTGTAATTTGGTGCGCTGAATTCGAATCTGTAAATGGTTTTTCTCTATCACGTCAGGTTTTCGAGATATAAAAAAAAGCTTTTATTAGATTTTTCCATAAAAAGTTATTAGTTTATTTAAAAATCAATGAGTTTTCAAAAGTGAATGGCGTTATATGATTGTCGTTTGTATTTAGTTGGTTCGGTTTCACGTATTATAGTCCAACAATAGTCTCCCAGCATACTTTTATCCCAAAATCCTTGATAGTTTCTTTCAATTTTCATTAAATCTTGATGGGCGCGTTCCCCTTGTTCGTCGCTAACAGCACCTAGGTTTTGTGGGAAAAAATCTAAATGCGAATGGAGAAAATGTATTTTGAGTGACATTCGTGCACCCAATTCATGATAACTTTTCAATAATTCAGCAACAATTTGTAGTTTTCACTCTTATTGTTTCCAAGAAAACTTTTCACGATGCACTTAAAAGTGCCAAAGACGCACAAATCGCCAGTCAAACAGGTCGATCCAAAGACCTGTATCGTATTACGAAAGAGATTTCCGGCCATAGCCACCACACTATAAAGCCCCTGAGGAATGATCAGGGCGAATTGATTTATGCCAAAGATCAACAATTGAAGATGTGGGAGAATTATTACACTACACTGCTGTCGGTTAATCCGACAGAATATACAACAATATGTGATTGCGAGCCAATGCATCATATGAATAACATACGAAACGATATAAACATCGTAAACCCCTCATCTGAAGAAATAATAGCTGCAATTAAACGTCTGAAGTCCGGTAAGGCTGCAGGCTCTGATGGAATACCTCCAGAGATTTTGAAAATAGACATCACCCTAACAACCACATTACTAAAACCCCTAATTTCATATTTTTGGTTAAATGAGAAAATTCCTGATGAGCTTAGAGAAGGACTTATAATTAAACTTCCAAAGAAAGGAAACTTGCAAGATTGCTCCAATTGGAGGGGTATTACTCTTTTGAATATCGTAAACAAAATCATAGCCCACATCCTGCACAACCGCATTTCATCCGTTATTGAAACACAGTGAAGACAAGCGTGCGTTCGACACATTACAACACTGTGCGATATGTGAAGCTCTAAGATGCAAAGGAGTTCCCGAAAAGTTAATCAATCTCATTAAGGAGCTATACAACAACGCAGTGTGTTCCATACTTCATGAGGGTTCAGCAAGCAAACCTATTAAAGTAAACGTAGGAGTTCGTCAAGGCTGTGTTTTGTCTCCACTACTGTTTAACATAGTACTTGATGTAGTTATGAACCATTGTATGGATATGCATCATGGTATTTCTTGGGGTCTTCATGATAGGTTAGATGATATTGATTATGCAGATGGCGTATGTCTACTATCCCACCGCTTCTCTAGCATGCAATCCACGTGCCTTAGCTACACGTGCTGCCATAGCGGGCTTACAAATCAATATCAACAAAACTAAGTCAATGCGCATAAATTCTTCATGCATTATGAACTTTCAGCTCTCGTGTCAAATCATTGACGATGTTGAAAACTTTTGCTATTTGGGGAGTATAATTTCAAAAAGCGGGGGCAGCAAAGAAGATATACAGAATAGACTGTGTAAGGCGAAACAAGCTTATGGCACGCTTAATAAATTCTGGAGGTCGCAAAATATCTCAAATCACACCAAAATTAAAGTTTTTAATAGCAACGTATACTTAGGATATTCTGGCCTGTCACAATATCCAATCAGGACCTGTGGAACTTAACCAATCAAGTTCCTTTAAACATGAATATCCGATTACGTAAATACAATTGGCTTGGACACACAATGAGAAAGCCAGTGAATGATTTGACTCGACAGTCCGTTGAATATAACCCCAAGGGTCCAGAAGACCTGGCAGACCTGCAAATACTTGGAGACGCCAAATTGAGAAAGAGTTGAACGAGCATGAGGTGTCTTGGAGTGAAATGAAAATTATGTCTACTGATAGAACACAATGGAGAACATTTGTTGCGGCCCTATGTTCCACTGGGAATTAAAGGATTAAATATATTATAGAAATGTTGATGTAAATAGGAATATTAACAATAATAGAACTTATTGAAATTTCACAGTACATGCACATTTTTAACCGGCTGACAGCCGAATTTGAGCCGCCGCCGGCATGTTTTAATGGCAGCCGCCGCCGCCGTCAAATTTGGTCGGCGCAGGTCTCTGCTAGCGACTTCAAACATAAATTACTTGACAGCTGACAAAATGGCCATTAGTTAAAAAGTGTTGCCAACTTAAATATATACATCTAAAAAAACACCCTGTACATAAACTTAAGCTAGATTTACACGATTGAAATTTTCTTCAAAATGCTTCAAACTCGTATAAACAGCAAAAATTCTTCACAATTTATTTATTTAATAATTTATTTAATAACTATTAATAACTATTAATAATTAATAAATTTTGAATAATTTTTGCTGTTTACACCAGTTTGAATCATTTTTTTTTTTTTTTTTTTTGCATATTCTTTTTTATTGGATCTTCATTTTAAATGAACTAACAATAGGTATTCAAATCCTAAAACTAAAGTTAATTAAGATAAGTCCAGCCAATGCTAGACAAAATCTAGTTTTCAAATTCGATAGGATATAATGAGCAACTTGTATTTATTCATCTGAGAGCGGTGGTGTCCCTCCTTCTCAAACGGCTATGACCGGGATGTTGTAAGATGTCTCGAGCGAGGGGATTTGGATGAGTTTCAAGCTTACCCAAATAAAGGGCCACGTGTTTAGTTATTTCCCATTTGACAAGTGGAACATCAAGATCGTTGTGTATGTTGTTGTTTTTAATATACCAAGGAGCGGTAGTTATCATTCGTAGAATTTTGTTTTGACGGCGTTGAATTTTCTCAATATTGGAGTTGGAGGCAGTGCCCCATAACTGGATACCATAGCACCAAATTGGCTTTAAGATTGAGTAGTAGAGTAAAAGCTTACAATCGAGCCGAAGAACGGAGTTTCTGCCGATGAGCCAATGAATTTGGGCTGCTTTCAGTTTCATTTGAGTCAGCTTAGCATCTATATGTGGTTTCCATGTGAGGCGACGGTTCAGATGAATACCAAGATATTTCACGTGTGAGTTTTGAGGCACTATATGGTCATTAATACGAATAGGGGGACATGATTCCCTACGTAGAGAAATGTTACGTGGGTGCATTTCTGTTCATTTATTTTTATTCCCCATTGTCTTGCCCATTTCTCCACTTGCGTTACGTGGTGCTGTAATTGAATCGAGGCATCTTTTGGATCTTTGTGAGTACTGAAAAATGCCGTATCATCAGCAAATTTTGACGTGTGAATTTCATTGTTTGTTGGCATGTCTGCTGTGTACAGCAAGTATAGAATTGGTCCTAAGATACTACCTTGAGGGACGCCAGCACCTATAGGTTGAGGACGGCTTAAATAATCACCTTCTTTAATCATAAACTGACGGTCGATTAAGTATTTCCATAGTAGGTGTTGAAGATTCACCGGCAAGTTCTGCTTTAATTTAGATATCAGGCCTTCATGCCATACTTTGTCGAAAGCTTGAGAGACGTCAATAAAGAGTGCCGAACAGTATCTCTTTTCCTCAAAGGTTTTTCTTATGACTTGTACCAATCTATGTGTTTGTTCTATTGTACTGTGTTGACGTCTGAAGCCAAACTGGTGATTCGGAATGCAGTTGTTTTCATTCAAAATCGGAGTCAGCTTGATTATAAGCAATTTCTCGAATAATTTGGACATAGTTGGTAATAGACTTATTGGCCTATACGACTCAACTTTGCAAGGATCTTTTCCCGGCTTAGGAATCATCTTTACTAATGCAATTTTCCAAACCGGAGGGTAGTACTCAAGCCGTAAGATGGCATTAAAAAGAAAGAGGATTAATCTTTTTGCAATGCGAGGCAGCTCAAAAATCATTTTATTGCTGATTTTATCAAACCCAGGTGCTTTTTTAACATTTAAATTATCAATAGCCTCAACAACCTCCAGATATTAAAATCTTATTTGTACAGGTGGTCTGGCAACAACAGGCGGTAGTTGGCTAATGTCAGTATCCATATTGGGAGTGAATACATTTTTTAAATGACTTACGAAAAGGTTGCCTTTTTCTTCGTTATTTCGTGCCCAAGATCCGTTCAAAGTACGCAGTGGAGGTTTTGCGATTACGGGTTTTCTTAGATTTCGGACTGCACGCCATAATGAATAATTTGACTGGGAAGTTGCGTCTAGACCTTCCAGATGTTGTTTGAGAGACTCTGCTTTTTGCGCTTCTAGCAAGATCCTAAGATTTTTGGTACATTCTCTCAACCTAGTTTTAAGTTGGGGCGATCTGTGTTGTTGCCACTCTCTTCGGACTCTCCTTTTTTCAGACAATAGTTGCTCAACATCTGCAGAAAAAACTCTGTTGTACCTATTCGGGCGGTAAGTGGAAGAAGCATGTTCTGCGGCTTTCTCGACATGTTCTTTAAGACTTTTTATACAGGCATCGATGTCTTCAGCAGTTTTTAACGGGAGTTTCTCTGTGCAGTGAGTGCTGATGTATTTTTTGTATTTTAACCAATTCAGACGTTTGACAAGAAGTAAGGCATCAGTTACGATTTGCTGAGGACTTCTGATGGTGATTACAGTGGGTGAGTGATCTGAAGAAAGATCCAGTGAAGCCTCGACTTCAATGAGTTCCGGGGATACCCCTTTCGCCACGCCGAAATCAATAACGTTAGGAATTTTTTGCTGGTCAGTTGGCCAATAAGTTGGTTGACCAGTTGAAATCACATTCAGTCCCATTTCAGACAGGGAGTCGTACAAGATACGACCTTTAGGGCTAACGAGTCGTGAGCCGCAGAATGTATGCTTAGCATTGTAGTCGCCAGCCGCTATGAAACGGCTACCTAGTGATTTGTAAAAATCTCTATACTGACCTTTTGTTATTGAAAATCTGGGCGGACAGTAAACTGACGAAATCACGAGGTTTTGACAAAAGTTCTCAATTCAGATGTTTGTTGCTTGAAGATAACACTCTGAAAGACCACCCAATGAATGGTGTTTGATTCGCGATTTGACCAATATTGCCGAGCCACCACATGATCTATCTCTGAGGTCCTTGGTGTCGTAGAATGTATAACCACTTATGTTATCGCTGGCGGCGATGGTTGTTCGTAAGGAGCGAATTTAACTAACCAAATGAAAAGACCCAATTTCTTAACATTGATTAATAGCGTTTATTTCTATATAAAAAAACATAAAATTAAAATATAAAATATAAATGTACTTCATGTACTTACCGCAGTGCTTTTCCTCACGAACTAAATTAAATTTCTTAAAATGTTTATGTTGAGCCACAAATATTTATGTACGTATATAAAACATGTTAAATAACGGGCCAACTTAACGAAACAAAGCACTGCAGTAGAATGTATATAAAATGAATTTGATCATTTACATGTAAACAAATAGACACAAAAGGGAAAACAAATACATAAATGATCAAGAGACAAATAACATTTAGGCAATTCACAGACTGTTATTACATTAAATAAATACAAATCAAATAAATTAAAACAAACAAATAAAATAACAATAAATGTATACAGCTCTATGAGCCATTAAGCGACATCCCCACCCCCGTGGATCGGCCACGATTCACTACTCCAGATCTAGGACGGCAAGTTTTGAAACTGGACGCATTATGACACCAGTGCTAGTGCGGACATCATCACGACGAATAACGGACGAGAATTGACAATATTTTCAGCTTCAATCAGGAAACTCTGTTGTATATGTTCACGAGGGGCAGACTCTTTCAAAGTTGACTGTAGCACACGTTTGACGCAATGGACCATACGTTCCCATATACCACCTTCAGCAGGATTATATGGACAATTGAACTGCCAGTCAATACCTTTCGATGACAGCTCATCTTCAATTCGGACCACATCAAACACCTCATTAAACCTTTTAGCGACTTGGTCAGCACCAACAAAATTTGTTCCATTGTCGCTTCTGAGTCTTCTAGGCGTACCACGTCGGTTTATAAAATTGCGTGTGGCAAGTATACACGCATCTGTGGACAAGTCAAAGGCAACTTCCAAGTGGATAGCTCTCACGGTTAGGCATGTAAATAGAGCAACCCATCTTTTTTCATGGCGTCGACCAACAGTTATGGTTAGTGGCCCAAAACAATCCAAACCAGTGTAGGTAAAGGGCCGAATATATGGCGTCAGTCTGTCTTCTGGCAAAGAGCCCATGAGAGGTGGCACCGGCAATGTACGGCGAAATCTGCAAATAAAACACTTAGAAACACACTTACGTAAATTTTTTCTAAGGCAGGGGATCCAAGATGATCTTCTGATTTCACATATCGTTGCTTCGAAAATCTGGTGCTTCATCTTTTCGTGTACATGGGCCACAAACAACTCAGTAACGGCATGAGCCGACGGCAATATAATCGGACGTTTTATTTCCATTGGCAACAAACTAGCTGCGTCCACGCGGCCATAAACTCGAAATAGTGAATTTTCATTCAAATATGGAGCCAACGTAAACAGTTCACTACTATTCGGCAAGCTTCTTTCATTTCTTAAAATTTCTATTTCAATATTATATTTTTCCTCCTGTATTTGGCGGCAAATAAATATTTCAGCGTTTTTTAGTTCAGCAACGGTTAAAGCAATAATTTCTTCAGCGCTCATTTTCTTTTGGCATCGATTTATAAAACGTAGCATCCAGGCAACCGTACGTTTTAGTTTCAAATAAGAAGAAAATCTGCTGAAATCAATTGGGTTCCGTAGTTCGAACCCAGCAACCTTATGGATGTCACGAACTTGTTGGGCAACCTCAATGGCTCTTTCAGGGGTTGGAAAGTTGTCGACAAAATCATCCACATAATGATGATCCACTATAGACTTAACTGCGCGAGGATATTCTTCACGATAGCTTAGAGCGTTGGTATCTTTGACATAGTGGGCCACGCAGGGCGAACAAGCAGCTCCAAATGTCATCACAAGCATCTCATAAGTATCGGGTGGCCTTGTATGATCTTCGCGCCAAAGGAACCGTTGGGAGCATCTGTCTTCAGGAGCCACAATGACCTGGTGAAACATTTCTTTAATGTCCCCACAAACTGCGGCAGCTCCAACTCGCAAATTGAACAAATTTGATGGCAGAGGCTTATATTCCGTAGGCCCTTTCAATAGCTTGGAGATCAATGAGACACCTTCAACAGTTGCGGCAGCGTCAAAAACTAGACGGAGCTTTCCAGGCTTATTAGGGTTGACCACTCCAAAGTGGGGAAGATACCAAGTCCAAGTGCAAACACCAGAAGCTTCATTAGGCGACAGTTTACGTACATACCCCTTTGATACATAATCCTTCATGATGACCTTATAAGCATCTCCAAATTCAGGAAACCTCATCATCTTCCTTTCAATACCATTGAGTCTATTTTGAGCCATGGAGTAACTATCAAGCAAAATAACATCATCAGTGCGCCACAAGAGTCGAGTTTGGAACCTCTCTTTCACCTTCACTGTAGATTCCTTCAAGATTTGACGAGCTCGTACCACCTCCTTGGACTCTATGACCGGCAAAACGTTCACTCCAAAATTTTCCGTTTCAAAGTAACTTGCCACCAAGTCATATACCTTCTGTTCTGGCTGAACTGTCAACAAACATGAATGAGAATGTGATGGCTTACCCTTCATTGAACCAAAAACCACCCAGCCTAATAGGGTGCTGGCTGCATAAGGACCATTTTCTTCCAAAGGCACAATTTCATCAGGAAGACCAAGGTAGCAGTGATCCAATCCAATTAAGACCTTAGGGGTAACACCATTGTACAACTTAATAGGTAAACCAGGATGAGAGCTTAAGTCCATATTAAAACTTTGAGTCGGCAGTTTAAGATTTGAGACACCATAAACATTTTTTAGAGCATATTTCCTTTGCTTACCAACCCCACTTACTGGTAGATCAACCACAGATGCTATTTCCTCAGATGCCTTTCCAGAGTACCAGTGTAAATTTAATTTACTTTGTTGGCCCCGGAGGCCCAGTTGCCTCACCAAAGACCTGTCCACCATAGTAACTGAAGATCCTTCATCCAACAACGCATAAGTTTCAATCTTGTTACTAGGACCATAAAGTATAATAGGCACAACTCGAAACAGCAACACACTGTTATCTACAGCACGGGACACACAACTTAGGACGGATGCACTACCATTTTCTGAACCACCCGTGGCTGTCGACTCACTTGACCCAGAATTATTTCCACCATCATGTAATAATTTGTTATGTTTTTTCAGGCAACCATCAATGGGAGACTCCTTTCGATTACGGCAACTTCTACTAGGATGGCCCGTACCAAGACACGAAAAACATAACCTCAATTTTTTCACATTAGTCCATCTGTCAGGCACACTCAATGAACTAAATTGTTTACACTCAATCAATTTATGACCACCCTGACACATAGGGAATTCTTGTTTGCGTTGACCATCAACGGCATGGAGGACAACTTTTCTTTTAGCTTCACTATAATTTCGATTATCACTCACCCCTTGAATAGTTTGCACCAAATCCGCAACGTCCTTGAGCCATTTGTTGAAATCCATAACTGTTGGATATGGTTTAATTGTTGAGGCATAGTGGGCCCACTCCATTCGTTTACTCAAGGGAAGCTTACCGATTAACTCATCCATCAGTGTAGGATTGGCCAAATGCTGTCGTCCATTAGCAGATTCCAAAAAGGCGGCAAGGTTCTGCACCTTAACAGCAAAAGGCACAAGACGATCAATAGCACTCTCACTAATGGACTGAATTTCTTTCACTTGTTGGAGTTGGCTACGGATGAGCATCTCTGGACGACCGTATCTAAAACGCAACTGTTCCATTACAACACACACATTATCTGGATGTATCAACAATGATTTAACACTCTCACGAGCATCACCCTTTAATGCTTTTTGGAGGCGAACACAGTTTTCAAAATTGTTGTAATTGTAGACCGCAGTTGAGTTATCAAAGGCTGCTGAAAACATGGGCCAGTCATCAGGTTTGCCACTAAATTCTGGTAAGTCATAAATTTTTCTATGCACTGCCATCGAACCACCATTTTGACACACAAGATTATTAGACGGCGACATTTGTCCTAACGGTGGTTGGCTTGCATAAAAACCTGTATTGTTTGCGTTGCAGCTTACACAGGAAAATGGCGTACGACGATCAGCGCAGTCGACGTTGGCTGAAGCAGAGCTGCCAGCGTTGGCAGCACTTGTACCGGCAGCTGATGACGCCATATTGAATGACTGGGGCACGACTGAGGATGATGTCGAGTTTCCATTTAGAGCGACTGACAAGACTTTCTGGGCTGTTAGCAACTGAACTTGGAGCAGATTGATTTGGTTTTGCAGCTCTTCGGCAAAATTTCAGTTTATGGGGGACACCCCTGGGAAAAAAAAAGAAAATGCCACGCCCCCTTAAATGACCCCAGGAGTGCGAAAATCATAATGAATAAGGGGGCTCACGCCCCCTATGGGCGTGGCAGTCGAAAAACGACCCGGCGCACCTACGTAGACAATATGGGTATCAAATGAAAGCTAATGTCTTCACGATTCCAAAAATAGCCGTAGTTGCCAGATCGGGCGATTTTTGTAGCCGATATGGCCATTTTGGCAAAATTTGGGGTGGGGGAAATTTTTTTTTTTTTTTTTTGCTTATATTTTGTTAAAAACAAAAATGAGCATTTTGTGCGAAAAAATTACTATTGTTAGCGTTACCCAGGGATTAAACGAGGAAAACTCTTGAAAGCTTCTGATTGATTAATGAAAATTTGTTATACTGGCTTCGCTTAGTAAAGTTTTTCTGCGTGACCGGCCTACGGCCGGGCTTAGGGGTTTTTAACTCCAGTATGTCTTAATTCTAGACGGCGGGGATCTCGAGTGCTCGGCCTCTGGCCGAGCTAAAAAGAAATAAACAAAAAAAGTCCTTCCCCCATTTTATAAAAATTAACATATCTTCCTCAAATTCTGGACGATCTGGCAACTACGGGTATTTTTGGAATCGTGAAGACATTTCCTTTCATTTGATACCAATATTGCCTAAGTAGGTGGCATGGGTCGTTTTTCACCCCCGCCCCTATTTAACAAAAATGGCCGTATCGGCTGCAAAAACCGCCCGATCTGGCAACTATGGCTATTTTTGGAATCGTGAAGACATTAGCTTTCATTTGATACCCATATTGTCTACGTAGGTGGGCCGGGTCGTTTTTCGACTGCCACGCCCATAGGGGGCGTGAGCCCCCTTTTTCATTATGATTTTCGTACTCCTGGGAACATTCTGAAGGGGATGGCATATTTAGATTTTTTCTCTAGGGGTGTCCCCCATAAACTGAAATTCAGCCAGCTCTTCTAACTTAACGCCAGGATTCAGCTGAGGCAATTGCTGCTGTCCATTTGGACCACAAAAATTTTGTTGGTTATGTTGAATAGTGGCGGCAGCCACGATGGGCGCGGCAATCGACGTGGTGGCTACGACACCTAAGGTTCTAGCGGCAGTGGAACCTGTCGACATTATCGCAGCGGCAGAGGCGGCTATATTTTGTTGACTTGTATTGGCAGTACTTACGGTTGTGTTGGAGTAACCAGGAGCAGAAGTTACTGCTGGAATCAAAACTGATGTTCCGGCGGCAATGGAACTGGTGGGCAACACAGAAGCTCCATCGGCAAGGGGAGCCATTTGTTGTTGCAGAAAATTTGTTCCAGCAGATGGAGAACCATTATTATTTAGATTTTCAGTTGAATGCAAACGAGGGCTTCTTCTTACAGGCGAGCGTTGCAGCATTTTGAAGCACTATTATGAATTTTCCAAATATATTTTTATTATTCAGCTGGCAGCAAATATATTGTTCCGACAGGCAAGGACTTCTTCACCAAAAAATTTATTTTCTCTTAGGCAGAGAACCAATTGTTCCGGCAGGCAAGGAACCACAATAAATTTAGTTTTTTCCTTTTTTAAAAACCACAAATGTTCCGGCAGGTTGGAACCACAAAAAATTTTCTCATAGGCAGAGAACCAATTGTTCCGGCAGGCAAGGAACCACAATAAAATTAGTCTTCTTCTTTTTAAAAACCACAAATGTTCCGGCAGGTTGGAACCACAATAAATTTTCTCATAGGCAGAGAACCAATTGTTCCGGCAGGCAAGGAACCACAATAAAATTAGTCTTCTTCTTTTTTAAAAACCACAAATGTTCCGGCAGGTTGGAACCACAATAAATTTTCTCATAGGCAGAGAACCAATTGTTCCGGCAGGCAAGGAACCACAATAAAATTAGTCTTCTTCTTTTTAAAAACCACAAATGTTCCGGCAGGTTGGAACCACAATAACTTTTCTCATAGGCAGAGAACCAATTGTTCCGGCAGGCAAGGAACCACAATAAATTATCTCATAGGCAGAGAACCAATTGTTCCGGCAGGCAAGGAACCACAATAATTTCCGCACAAAGCTGCGAAATAAAATTTGTTATCGCTGGCGGCGATGGTTGTTCGTAAGGAGCGAATTTAACTAACCAAATGAAAAGACCCAATTTCTTAACATTGATTAATAGCGTTTATTTCTATATAAAAAAACATAAAATTAAAATATAAAATATAAATGTACTTCATGTACTTACCGCAGTGCTTTTCCTCACGAACTAAATTAAATTTCTTAAAATGTTTATGTTGAGCCACAAATATTTATGTACGTATATAAAACATGTTAAATAACGGGCCAACTGAACGAAACAAAGCACTGCAGTAGAATGTATATAAAATGAATTTGATCATTTACATCAGGGGCTTCCAAAAATTTTTTGTTTATGTATTAGTGAGTACGAGAGAGTAATAAAATTGAGAGAATGTATTTATTTAAAGCCGCAAAAAAATGTTAGTAATATACATATTTTATAATTTGCTATGTATGTTACCAAAAGCATTTTTGATCGCACAATATTTTTTGAGTGTCATCATCTGTTAACCTGAAAAAATAACATAGCATCCGCTAGACATGTGCACTTGTCGAAGTCACATCGACGACTGAATTGAAGAGCATAAAAATATGTCTTGGTAGTGGTAGGCTCAATTGAGCTATGAAATGGAAACCCCTGATTTACATGTAAACAAATAGACACAAAAGGGAAAACAAATACATAAATGATCAAGAGACAAATAACATTTAGGCAATTCACAGACTGTTATTACATTAAATAAATACAAATCAAATAAATTAAATCAAACAAATAAAATAACAATAAATGTATACAGCTCTATGAGCCATTAAGCGACAACTTATTTTAAAAATGCTTCTCGACGTCATATGAGTCTCGGAAATCAGCATTACATCAATTTTCTTATTAAAAAGAAAATATTCAAGTTCATTTTTGTGTTGGCGTATGCCGTTTGCGTTCCAGAAACATATTTTGAGACAGTTCATGGTCTATTAAGTATGGCCTGCAGTAGCGTGGACTGCATTTTTTGCATCTCCTGCATCATACTTGTCATGCTTGTCATGAAATGGTTCATGGATTGCACCAGATTCTCCATTATACCTTCAAGACGGCTAAAATTGTGGCTGTTTGTATCATTTATTGGTGATTCATTTTGCACTGTTGGTTGGTTAGATTTTAGCACGTTGGCATATGAAAATTGGCTGGTGGATGCTTGTGCTACGGGGGGAATAATTGTAATAGGTACTTTTGTCGTCTGAGTAGGGGTAGAAGCGGGTTTGTTGATCAAGGAGCGTTTAACGACCTCGAAAACAGGGCAACCCCTGTAGTTGGCAGTGTGGTTTCCACCGCAATTGCTGCATCTTTTTGCCCTGGAATCATCCTTAGGTTTATCGCACTTTGAGGTGTCATGAAGATCCCCACAAACAACACAAACAGTGGGCAACTTGCAATAAGATTTAGTGTGACTATATTCCTGGCAGTTCGAACACTGTACTGGGCCAGATCGCTTATGAGGTTCTTCCACTGTAACTCTTCGGTGCATTATGAATTTCAAGTCATATATAGGATGTGTTTCATTTTTCTTCAGCTTAACATCACCAGGTTCTAACTCCACTCTAAATAATGGTTGAGGGATCCTATCTCTGTTTCTTATATTTGATACTGCCTTGATTTTAAAGCCTTTGTCGGCCAAACTGCTCTTGATCTCCTCAGGATCAACAAAAGAATCAATTCCCTTAATTACGACTTGTAGACCTTTTGCGCTTTTAAGTTGATACGTGTAAAAATTCTTTTTGCGTTTTTCAAATTCCGAAACTATTCTCCGATAGTCGTTTTCATTATTAACCTGAATCTTTGTTTCATTAATATTGCCACGCTTAATTGGAGTCACATAAAAACAATTTTCACCAATTAATGAAACTAATATTTTTATAAGTTCGTTTGAGTTTTTTTCTCTTAAATATATTGGAGGTGGTTTTACTGGCTTATTCACAGCGTTAGGGACATCATTTTTGTCTTGGAGGATGGCAAAACGATTTTGCGAGCGTGGCTCTTCAGCATTCTTTGATAATTTTGCGGTTGGTGTAATTTCGGCAGATTTTGGGCTTCTGCCTCTCTTCGATACTGTTATATAACGGTCCATTCCTACCTGTGTTTTTTGTTTTTCTTCAACAGCAACTATAGGAGCGGCCTTATTTGTAGGACTTAATGTGCCTTTTGCAGCTGTTGACGTCTCTCCAATATTTGATAACGAGGACCGTGAAGAAGACGGTCCTTCAGTGATTTTTCTATTTAAATTAAATATGCTTTGGGCTAAGTTTGTGCCCTGTTCAACACATTTATTCAAGTTTGGTGCACTTGCACTTAAATTCAGATTTGTGCTTATTTTTGGTTTCACAGTTAAGTAGTTTTTATTAAATTCGGGATCTTTAATGTTCTCATTACTAACACTTGCCGAGCTCAACACGAAATAAGCATTTCGGCTCTGAGGCCCACTCGCACTGTTAGAATTGTTACTCATTCACTGTCTCACTGTATTTAATTTTCTAGTTTTCAAATAATTAAAAATAAATTATTACAATTTATTAATATAATAATTGCACAATTTAATAGTGCAATTATTTGACTTTGTAAAGTTTTTCACCTATTACGAGTTTTTTTTCACTTTTTTATTTAATTTAACTTTTTATACTTTTTCACCTATTACGATTTTTTCACCGAAAATTCAGCCGCACTAAAAGTAACACGTCCGAACAGTTCGATGTATCAAGCACTAAAATCATTTTGAAGAGCAATTTTGAAGAAAATTTCAATCGTGTAAATCTAGCTTTAGTCCTAATTTATACGAATACTCTCATATAAAAATACGTTTTATGCAATAAAATTATGCTGTGGTAACACCGAAGAAATTTCAAGGAAAAAATTTTATCAATCTTTTCAATAAAAATTGCTTCGGTAAATTTGTTTCAGCAATTCTGTTCTTATTTGTATAATTTTTGTTTGCCTGAATCTATAGGCCCAACTATAATATGCATAAGCAAGCTTAAGCAAATTGCAAAATCAATTCAGAGTTAACTTTCAGGTGGCTACAATGACCTTGAAACTTTTTGTCCACAGTTGCTCATTTATGTTTATAATAAAATTTTATTTTAACAAAAAGCCATTAAATGACTATATTTTATAAATATTATTATTTTATAATTAAAAGAAAACTTCGTACCAGAAACGCATAATTTTTCCTTTTTCTTAATTTATCGGCAAAAGTACTAAAATGTACAGCTGTGGCAGCACTACATTGTAAATAATAATAAATGTTTACATATGTTTTGTTAATTTTTGTATTGTGTTTGCAAAAATGGAGAAAAAACTTAAAAATTTAAATAATATAAAAATGTTAAAGTTAGCACTTGAAGGCCTGTGCACATTAAAAGAAATAAGTGAACTATGTATACTGTAAAAGAAGAAGACGCTCTTGTTCTGTCAGAGAAATAAACCACTACAGAAAGACATTTTTGTTAAAATAAAAAGGGTCTGTCCCTCTTATTATAAAGGCACTTATTTTTTCCACATTTTCTATTAAATTTAAAATAAATGTATTTTCTTCTTTCTCCATTTTGTTAAAAACAAACAAACAACAGACAGCTGATTCCGTACGGAATATGCGATCAGTTTCGCTTTTTGCTTAAGCAAATGACAGTTGAAAAACTTAACGAAAAGTTTCGTTAAGTACATTATAGTTTGCCACATACAATTTATATGTATTCGCACGTTTGCTTAAGCTAGCATATGCACATTATAGTTGGGCCTTTATACTATGTTTCCACGACGACTTGAATCACCTGCTTCGCTCTCTGAATCATGTTTATGAATCATGCTGTTTACATGACCAAAAAACTTGATTCGATTTGACAGTTGTTTTTAATAAATAAACAGAATAAAAAAAAACAGAATTTACAATTTGTGGAAAATATTTTTTTTTAATGGACAAAAAAAACTGAGTGAAAATTAGTTAGCTTATATGAAAAAAAGCCTACATTCGTACGTATTTACTTTCTTTACTTCCAGCAACAAGAAAATAATTTGCTTTGTTTACAATAATATTAAATTTTTACAGCTAGTGCAGATAAACTTACGATAAAAATTAGAGAAGAGTGCAATTTTTCGTGCTTCGCAAGTTGATTCAATATGAATCTACTTGATTCGCTCTTAAAATTTTGTATGGTGAAGCAAGTTGTTTCACTAAAGATTGGGGTGTGAAGCCTGAATAGAGAGCGAAGCTTGTACCGTGGAAACGTAGTATTAACTCATAATATTTAGCCGAGTTGTAGGCAAAATATCACCGAAGTGGCATCTCTAAAATCAAATGTAAATAATAAGGCGCATTTTTTGTTTGAATTTACTTCATTTGTTTTGTAAACACTGAATGAATATACATATGTACATACATACATGTTCGTATGAGGAAGACACAATTTTAAAGACAAATTAAAAGGTAAAACTACTTGTTCGATATGTTTGCAGAAATTTAAACCACATTTTTTATCTTTCAAGCAATAATGTCCATAAAAATAAATCGAGACTCTTTAAATAAACTAAACCACGAATCAGTTGAAATTCGTCTCCGTACATTAGATCAGCTTTCATCAAAATTAAATCGAGCGCTGACACTGAATGAATCTATTGAATTTAAGCCTGGTGATTTGTGTAAACAATTAATACGTTGGTTTGGTTTTATGCCTATACAGCAACCTCTAACAGTGTTAAATTTGTTACAGTTTATATTGGAATCTCCAAAATATGGATCCAAAGCTATTGACAAATTGGGATCAGAACGATTGTTGAAGGAATTAAGAAAAATTCAGACTTTATTTGATGATCATAGTGCAGAATTTAAAATTATTAGTAAAATGAAAGAACTTTTAAAAAAACAAAGCCTGCCAGAAGAAAATACTGAAATTAGAAATCATTCGGAGGAATTTGAAGATTTAATTCAATCTACAAGCAAAATGAAAATAGAAGGCGAAATGGGAGAATATAACATTAAATATTATGAAATTCCATGGTCGCGTCCATCTCCTTCAGATTATACTTCAATGAAATTTTTATCAGACATTTTAGTCAATAAATTTGCTACAACCGCAGAAATTGAAAATGCCATACAGCATTTGGAACTAATCATGGTCGATTATCCAGCCGAGTATTTGTTACAGGCACCACATATCTTTCAAAATCTTTTAAAAATTTATGATGAGCGCAACAATGAAAATCAGTCTATTGTGATCGATGTGGTGGCAGCAGCCTTATTGCAATTTCTCATCATTTTAGAAAAACGACTTACAATGTTAGAAAAATCAACGGCATTTCGAGAAAATAGCAGTGAGCGAAAAAATAACCAAACGCCTTGCCAGCTCAAGTTTGAAAAAGCCTTAACTGCACTTTTTGATGCTAGCGTTTTTCATTTGGAATCGCATTCATCTCACGGCAATGTATCGCCATTTGTGTGGGAGGTAATTTTCATGGTGTTACAACTAATAGAAAAGGCCAACAGGGATGTGGAAATTGTATGCTTGTATAAAATCGCATCTATTGTAAACAACCTAAGTGTTAAGTTCGCGGAGACAGAACATTGTGCTCGCCTTCGTCTACACCAAATACTATTAATATTTATATTACAAGATGTTGCACAAGTGATTACAGTTCGAAGTCCGCTGAAAGGAGTTGATGTATTTGAACCTATATTGCGAGATTATGCTATGAAAAGTTTCTATGACATTCGCCACAAAATTATAGAAGCACTAGTACTGAAAGCGGATAAATGCCTAAATGAAAAGTATCAAATTCTGAAATTATACGAGAGGTCATTCGGGACGTCTATAAAAATGTTAAAAAATATATCGAATAGATCTTGTAGCGACATAATTAAAGAAGGTCACTCTATTTGCATGGTTTTAGATATGTTGCAGAGTAAACAGTTAATTGATATACTATTCGGTGCTGTTGTTCAAGGTATTCCCCTTTATGCATCAAATGAGCAATTGAAAGCACAATCTATTGAACTATTATTAAAATTGTTAAATCTTACTTTTATGCCATTAAAAATATACATATATGAAAAACTTAGTGGTGCATTTAAAAAACACATTGGTTGCCTAATGACCAGTGAACGTTATGCTGTGGAGTGCTCAAACACAGACCTCTTAAAGGCACATATAGTTGGTGTGCCTTTAAGCACGGAACTTTTATTGCAATTTGTTCACGATAGTTTTGAAAGTTCTTGTGATCAAATTCGATGTAATTGCTACAAAATATTGGAACTTTTATTGCAATCTCAAACTTTATTTGGAACAAATTGGTGGAGTCTTGTGCCCTTAATCGTACCTTTGTTGCCATTGCTAAACTGTTGTACTCTTTCTGAAAAGATGATGGACTTGCTTCTTAAAATTTACGATCCAGACTTAAAGCAACTACCGTATGTCAGCGTTTTGCAAGGCAATTTAGGATTTTTATTTCATTTGAACGAAGATAGACGTTCGGAAGCCCTAACTCGATTAATTTATACACTAAACTGTTTGAAAGATGCTGAAAAGTATTTGCCAAATCTTACAGAAATTAGCGACACATTACCCAATGACATTTGCCTCCAAAATACACCTCGGGATTATCGAAATATTTTTAGCAACCATTTACCTGTACGAAGCGATGTCGTAACATCTTTGAATAATTTACTGGAGTTGTTGGATTCGCCAGATGTAGAGCCATTAATACGCAAAACTAGCTTGATGCAAATAAACGTTTTATGTTGTAATTTTCGCATTACTGCCGAATTATGCAGTGTTGGCGCCTGCTACTTAATACTAAAGGCTTTAGAGAATGCTTTGCAAAAGTCATCTGCATTAGATTATCCAGATGCTGCTGTGCCTGCCATCAGTATTTTAAATAAAATAATGCTGTACGATTCATCAATTCGCTGTGAATTAGCCGAGACTCCCAATATTTATGTGTTACTTGTGAGGGCCCTTATGATGTTCCATCACGACATTCAACTTCGCCAGGATGCCACAATGTGTTTATTTCAATTGCTCTTTTCGACACATCTTATATCTACGGAAAATTGCATAGAAGGACCTTTAATATTGGGCAATATCCAAATACCACTGGATATTAACTTGCGTTCAGCTTTAACTAATAAAATTCAGCAAGAGCCAGAAAAAATGTCCGCAATGTTTGTTACTGCATTGGAAGAAACTCAATATTGGAGAATGGTGGTAGCATCCACTTATTGCGGAGGTCTTGCTAATATTACACAAAAGTCGATACCCTTGCTAGCACAACTAGATGTTAGAGAAGATCTTAAATTGACTAGTCAAGATTTTCGGTTCATTCGTGCAACTCAACCTGGAGTGTCAATTAATCGTTTGTTAAAAGCAGCATTCAATGCAACGGACCACATATCACTAATCCAAGCTTTCCAACTTCTAAGACAACAATTGGTGGTGCCTACACTTAAGGATACATTTTCTGTGAATGACGAGTTTTGCGTGCAACTGAATAGTATTTTAAAGAGGTATTTACAAATGTCACCAGGCAATAAAAATGATTTAGAATTATACGAACATTTGCTTGATGTTACAAACATAATTTTTAAAATTCCACTGGTACTGGTTGTTATAGAGATTTTTAAAATGTTAATTAAAGATCCTCGTCATGCTCTAGTTGCAATGATAACTCAACATGAAGAAATTCCTTTACGAATTTTTAACAAAATCACAACACTCCTAAGAAACCTTGTAAATGAACAAAAGCAGGTATGTGAAACGCACTTCAATGTATCCGAATGTAGCACTTTCTATAGTAATTTGTTTGATATTTTGGTTGAGCGTTGCTTGCAATTATTTGAAATACGAGATTTGCAGCGTGTCCGCTGTTTGCTGTCCCTTATGGTAGCTATGAGCTCCTGTCAGCTGAATATGTCAGATCAGTTGCTATTTTTCTACTGTCGTCGCTTTGCTCAGCTATCATTAGCTTTAAAATCATTTAACCAAACAGGAGCACAATGGCACCGAGATTGTTGTTTGGCCATTTTACAATTACGTAATCAAATGCAGAATTCCACCCAGAATTTTCGCCTGACCGTAGGCTTTGTTAAGTATTTAAGCGGCTTATGTGGACACAATGATATGGAAGTGCGAACATTGGCATGGAGCATATTAAATGTAACTGCTAAAACAAAAGCTATTGAGACCTCAGAAACAGAACGAAAAAGCTCGGACATTTCTGGTACCGAATTACTGATAAGCGTACTCTCTTATTTGCCAGGTGGATTTATGGCCTGCTGCCTTAGCACATTGTTGGATGCGGAAGAAGCTATATGTGTTCGACACATGGCTGGTCAATTAATGGCCACTTTGATTCTTTCACACGGACAAACGGAAGAAACCGAAAAACTTCTTGAACAACACAATTTCATGCGTTCAGCTACAGAAGCACTCACTGTGAATGTTTGCATACTTGAGAAGAAATTGCCAATGGACTTGGATGTATCCACAACTAATGTGACTACATGCGAGCTAATTAGCTGTTATTCCATTATATGTATTGAAGTATCGCTTCGGTCTCCCAACTTTCTCAAAGAACTCTGTACGAGATCACTAATGTTCAAATTATATGAAATACTTAAGCTGCCTCCGCCAATATCCACACATATTGGTTATTTAAATATGATAGGCCATATATGTCAGTTATATACGATGTGTTACTCCAATAATTTTGTTTTCCTGCAACGTACCATTTGTCGTGATGCTGTTTGGCTTAGTAGTTTTTGTCAAATATTGTTTAAAATTGTAGCACCATCTGAAGAACTCTACAATATTATTAGTTTGTTGCAGCTGTTATTAGTATTATGTAAAGATTCAACAGCATTAGAACAGCTTTCAATTAAACTGCAGGACTACACCACGGATATTGTTAAGCTTTTTCAAGATGCTCTCATCGTCAAAAATCTCAATTCACGTCTACAAGGTTGCTTACTTTCTGTATTTAATATACTCTTGATAAAATCTCAGCCTGAAATCGATAAGGATCTAAGTATTCACATTCTAACTCTGTTCGAGAGTGAACGAGTTTTAATCAAATCAATTGGATGTAACGATAATTTTGAAAGCGATAATAAGGAAAATAATGAGAACCTAGGAAAGGAAATGAAAAAACTGAACAAAGGAAAAGAGAAAGACTCAGTTGCTACAAATAGTAATAATGGTGAGTGGTTTTTTCATATAAAGTGCAAAAAAATTTAAATTATGTTTTTTGTAAAACTATTGTTTTCTATTTAATTGTTAGCAATATCATTGATATTTCTTTTATTTCGGCTCGAGTTCATTAAATTTAATTTTTCATTAAATTATTTTTACTGAATGTAGGAATTGTTACATGAAAATTATTATTAAAATTTATTGATAATTTTTCTTGGTTTAGGATTCGAACCTGGGGCCAAATTACCGCATTCGTGATCGAATGAGCTATCGTATCGAAAAATGATTTCGATATCGAAATCATGATAAAATGTGCTAAATTTCTTGCTCGATATCGAATGTTATAATCTCAAATAAGAAAATTACGATCAATTTTACTCGATATCGAATGCGGTAATTTGGCCCCTGGGTTGTTGGTTGAATTTACATATGTTTCTAGAAACACCATTTTCTCTCATCAGAATTCTTTACGTTCTCACCCTCTGCACTACTACGGCGCCCGCTAGCGTACAGTCAAACATCAATCCTTTAACCAGTATCACCGGTGGTTCGAAATTTGCTGTAATTATCATTTTTCATTTATTTTACATGTTGCCTCCTTTTTCTTCAGTTTTTTCGTATTCATGCCAAGACTTCGTCTCGAAAACCTGAATACATTTTTATTATGTTTGTTGTCTACTTTCGTCGACATTTTTTATGTGTACCAATTAAAGTACAACTACAAACATTAGCTTGTGCCTTAGCTTATGTTAAGAACAATTAGTATTTTTATTTTGAACTGTTAATTTTAAATCATTGATATTTCTTTTATTTCGGCTCGAGTTCATTAAATTTAATTTTTCATTAAATTGTTTTTACTGAAGGTAGGAATTGTTACATGAAAATTATTATTAAAATTTATTGATAATTTTTCTTGATTTATGTTAGCAATATTGTTCACTACATACATACATATTTAGAGCCAATAAACATTGTTCACTAATTTGAGGGTTCATTTAATAAACCAAGTGTTCATATTAAGGTGGATTCACCCATTTGTTTTTAACAAAAATTTTTTCCAGAGAAAAAATTTTTTACTGAGAGTTTTTTGCAGCACGATTCACCCATTTCGAAAGATTTTTCTGAAAAATCAAAGCTGCCATATGTAAACAAAATCTATTAGTTTTACAAGTGCGGCCATTGATTTATTTTGCTTTGGGTTTTAAGTGTTAAAATACAAATATTAAATTATTTTAAAGTATTGTGTATTCAAAATCACAGATATAAATTCAAAATGAATGAAAAAATAAAGTTGCTTTTGCTGATGGCCATGGATATACATAAGGCATTGTTATTTGTATGAAAAAAATGCAACCTATTGGCAACTCAATTTATTTTTGTCCAGAAAAAATATAAAATTAAACCAATTCAAGTTCGGAAAAAATATTTTCTCTCTCTCAAAAAGAGAGACGTCAAACTTCATATAAAAAAAAAAATTGTTCGAACAAAATTTTTAAATTTTTGTTAAGAACGAATGGGTGAATCCACCTTTAGTGAATAGTTCACATTACCGCGTGATCACTGTATACATACATATGTATGCATGTATGTATGTAAACATTTATTTATTTAATTTCAACCAAAAAATTTCCTTAACAAATTAGCAATGTTTAGAAACAAATAATGTTAAATTATGATTTTTTATTATTCATATCTATATTCATACGTATTTTCTCTTTTGATTTTTTTTTTGCGCAATTTGCCACTTTCAAACAAGTCATTTAATTAAAATTTGCATTTCTTTTGGTTGCATATTCGCATTAAGTATTTTTTCTTCAAGAACCATAGATGAAGGAAATAATTCTGCAGAGTGTGGTGTCAAACACCGATTTTTAGCAAAATGCTACACGTCGAAGTAGCAAAATATTGAGAAAGAAATATAAACATTTGAATAAAACGACCTTAAACTTAAATAATTAATAAAAAGCTTAAAACAAATATGTATTATCAAATAATACATTAATTTATTGTAAACAGGAAATGGATCACATCCATGCACATTTGAAGGATTTTATCAAAATAATTGAAGGTAATCCACAAAATCTCTTATACTTAATAAGCCCATTAAAACCTCAATTCCTTTTAATTTAAAAGATTAGAATATTTTTTCATTTTATACATGCATGCAATTTACAGCCAAAATAATCTTTGATGTTTCTTTATTATTCGAATTAGTGGTTACGGTTATGCTTATATGTAACAGGAAATTTTTGAATCTAATGGGAATCAGTGCCACGGGCTTATATGATTCCTGCAACGTTGTATAAAATGCAGATTATTTGATTTTTATCTGCTCCAAATTTCATGATATTGACAAAAAACAAAAAAACTTCAACAAATACATGAAACTACATGATTTGTTATAAAATTACAACAAGAAAGAATTTTATGATTTTATTAATTTTATTAAGGAGTGTAAAAGGCTCCGCTTTTGTCACTTTTTTTTTATTTCTAAATTATGATGGTTACAACCTTTCACAATTAGAGACGTATTCTGTTGAAGAAGGTGTTTTTCAACCAGGGTTTAGGTTAGGTTAGGTTCCGTGGGTAGCCGTTCTTGAAACAGCTCACTTGGGTCCATCGTGTTGACCCCATTGGTGGGCAACCTATCGGTTTCACTCCGCATTGGTTGCTTCCCTATCGAACCATCCAGACTCCTTGGCAAAGGTGCTGATGCATCTTGGATTTATTCTAGATAGTTCACCCAAACATGGAAGAAAGGGTGCCCGAGTATCCGTTCCCTTTTCAGCGATAGGGCCGGGTATTTGTAGAGGAAGTGGATGACTGTCTCCTCCTCCTCGTTGTGACAGCTTCTACAGAAGTCATTGTATTGTAGACCAAGTCTTCTGGCGTGTGTCCCAAAAGTACAGTGACCTGTAAGTAGAGAGACAATAAGCCTAATTAGGTCGCGACGAAAACTAAGTAATGAATTCGTCCTTCCCTCATCAAATAAGAGCCAAGTGGACCTTGCAATAGAGCAGGTGATTTCGTTCGTCCACTTTACCTGAGCAAGTCTGAACATTTCATCTTGAATGAGTAATTTCAGACTTTTCATGTTAATGCCAGTGAAGGAATCAATCTTCTCATCAACCAACGTTGTACCTTACTCGGCTAAGTCATCAGCAATATAGTTACCCTGAATCGAGCTATGTCCAGGGATCCATATTAGCGTTATCCTAGAATGTTCCGCTATCTCGTTCAGAGATATCCGGCATTCTGTGGTTAACCTAGATGTCACATAGACACCTGCTATATTACTTACGGCGGCTTTGCTGTCGGTAAATATACATATATCTCCAGATATTCGATAATACTGCAGCCAGTTTGAAGCTCGCTTTATGGCAGAGATCTCTGCTTGAAGGACAGAGCAGAAATCAGGAAGCCTAAAATAGGATCTGATCCCAAATTCTTCGATGTACAATCCACCTCCAACTCTATTTCCCCTTTTGGAGCCGTCCGTAAAAATCCTTATTGCTTCATTGGGGGTATAGAGCCCATCTACCCATGAGGTCCAATTCGGGATACATGTGGAAAATAGCAGATCGAAAGATGGTTTCGTTATGCAGTAATAAACATTTCTATGAGCATCCTCACAGTGTCTTATTATAATAGAGTGACCATGGTCTCTTTGAGTCCATGAGTAACCAGCTTTAAGCCTCACAGCAGAGTGGAGAGCCAGTTGAGTTGCCATTAAATTCACTGGTAGCCAGTTCAGCATAGTAAACAGTGCCTTTGTTGGCGTTGTTCTTACCGCGCCTGTAATCAGGATGGCACAATTCCTTAGTACACGTTCGACTGCATGTCTATGTGAGGAATTCCGGTGGCACAACCGGTGAGGTTGATAAAATTTTACGAAGTCTGTTTGTCTCGGATGAGCTTTTCACACCATCGCAGAAGTCCCTCCAAGCTTTCCTTTTCGCATTCCTTATTAGGTTCTTAAAGTGATTTAATAAAGTTTTGTAGGCTACCCATGTGTCCATACGTTTCGCCTCATTAAACAGTTCGACATGTACCTCTTGCATGCGCTATCTCAGGATTCCACCAAGGAGGCTTATTTTTTCCTCTGGATAAAGTAGGCCTACAGGCCAGATTCGTAGCAAAGCTAAATGACTCAGTCAGAACGTTCACGGCGTTCTCAATATCATTAATGCTTTCAATGGTCGTAGGATTGGACAGCGATTGTGCAAGAACATTATGTTGTAATGCCCAATCAGTCCTTCTACGATTCTGAATTATATTCCCACTTGGGATCTGTACATCAGTAATATTAAAATCAATGTACTGATGATCCGATAAGAAGCAGTCTTTAGAGACAGTCCAATTAGAGATCATGCTTCTATGCGAAGCACTTACAAGTGTCAAATCAAGAGATGTTCTTCTATTTGTTGCAATAAAAGTAGGTTCTGAACCTCTATTAACTACTTCTAAACTACTTTTGAGTATAAAGTTGAAAAGATTCTCACCTCTGCAGTTGGTATCACTACTACCCCATATTATGTGGTGCGAGTTAGCATCAGCGCAAATTATAACCGGTATTCTGGATTCGTTCGCCTTCCGTACCGCACTTCTTAACTTGCCATTGGGAGGATTATCCCCCTGGTGGTGAGCCATGTAGCTAGAAATTAGCCAGATAACGTCACCATCCCTAGTTTCCCAGGAGGCTGTAACTGTGTCTTCATCACTGTAATCGGATAGAATGAAGATATTCATAGAGCTTTTGGCCAGCATACAAGATCTTATTTTACCTGAACATTTGGTGTGGAGAAGCTTATATCCTCTCAAATTTAGTCCGCAAACCCGATCCTTGTGGATCCATGGTTCTTGGACCATTATGAACTCCTCCCCTTTTTGAACTATTCGGAGGAGTAGTGCAGCAGAAGCTGCTTTAGAGTGATGAAGATTGATTTGAGTCAACTTCACCATCTTCTATTTTAATAACAGTGACGTTGACGTCCTCCTGATCAGAGTTCAGAAGGACGTCCTCGTCAACCACCTCGTCCAGATGTTCAATTCCATGTCTTCAGTAGACATGGGTTTGACATCGCTGACAGAAGCGGCATCGTCCTTGTCGTCGCTTCGATAGACACGAAGGATGATGGTACCAAAGCCATAGTACACCTTCCCTCTTGTCTTTCTAAGCGCTTCCAAAGAGTCCTTGTTCAAGATAACGATTGCCTTTCTCGAAGACCCTTTAGCCTCCGTAACCTTCACTACTTTCCAGTCACTGGTAGGCAGTTGAGGGTTACAACACTGAATGATCTCTAAGATCTCCTCCGGTTTGGATGGCTCAGCTGGAATTTTAGCTATAGATCTAGGCCTTCGGAGAGTCTCACTAATGGATACCACCTCCAGCATAGATCCTGATGCGTTAGTCTGCACAAGACATGAGTTTAACGTGACCCTGGTGCCAACCAGCATCATCGCATTGAGGAGTAGTGCCTGGGTTTTCTTTGAAAACCTTCCAGAACACTCCCACCAGTTTTTGTTTAGCCATAGCCCAATTGGATTGAGATATGGATCCATCGTTATTGCTTCTATCAATAACAGCCCGCATGAGATTGTCTTTAACAATCTCACTGAAGGACTTAGTCAGAGACTTCGGCATATGTTTGGAGCGTTTAGCTCCAGGTTGCTGGCTTTTGACTGACACTTCCTCCTCTGAACGCTGCCGTTTAGGCACTGATGCATTTTCAGCAGGAGGAGGTGCGTTTTGCAGACCAGCTATGTGGGTTTTGGCCCATTTAAGGGAAGCGATTTGCTCCGGAGTAAGGTCTTCAGGTTTTTTATGACCCAAAGATTCAATAAATCTCAAGGCTGAGCGCCTCGTGGTTGCAGCCCGTCGAGCAGGATTTTTCTGCCGAGGTTTTGAGGGTTGCCGGGGTTGGCAGAGGGTGGTGCAACGTCAGGACAGGAGGGTTCCATCACTGTCCCCGTCTGCACAAGAGCCACCTGGGAGAATATTGTTCTAGTACCCGAAGCAGAGGGTTTCACCACTTTTGCGGCGCGGACTTGAGCGGCTTTAAAGGTGCCTGGAGAGAAATCCAGAGGAATCTCGCCACTAACATGACAACCACGCGTCATAATGCAATAAAGAAGACTATGTATGTATGTTTGAATATTGGATAGCGGATGAGTTTATGTAGAAGTGTTTTTTATGAGTACCGTTATACATATGTATATAGATCATTTTTATGACACATTTTTTGTCTAGTGTTTTTGTTGTCTTTTTGACTCAAGCCTTTGTTTCATTTCTATATTGCACATTAGATTTTTCGCTGCACATTTTTTTCTCTGCTACTTATTTGGTTTTTTTTCGTTTACCTGTCACAAATATTAGAATTCGAATTAAGAAACACACAATTTTTAATGAACAGAAGTCGATCATTCAGAATACAAACAAGTACAAACAACGTACATACTCAGGGGTGTGATGAAAAACGATAACGAGTGAGTTTTTGAAGTCCATTTTAAAGTATTTCTAATTAAATACGTGTAAAATATTTTTTAATGAAGAAAGAATATGTCTGCAAAATTTAAAGTAAATCGGATGAGGTGTTGTAAAAAAGGTGTTTGGTCTGACATGGAATGACTCATATGCGACGAAAATAGTTTATTTATGCGGCGAAGAAATCGTGTATATGCACATTTTCGTTTTTAACATTTTCAACTGCGGACAATTTCGTTTTTTACATATTTCAACTTCGTATGTTTGCCAGTTTTTATTTTTTATGTGCCATAGTTGTTTAGTTTGTTTTTTGGATTTCGCATATTGCTGGCTGTTAGTGGTTTCTCAAGTTACTATTTCTTTGCATAGTTTATGGTTCGGTAGTAAACTATAAAAAGTATGCGTGTGTTCTAGTAGTAAATATATTGCAAATGAAAAATTTTTATTTTGTGTGCTGGTTGCTACTAGAAATATTTTGTATGGCAAAATATTTTTAGAATTAAAATAAATATTATTAGAATTAAATATTATTTGCTTAAAATATTTTTCTAGTTTTCCTATAAAATTATGAAATATTTTGCTATTTTTTACATAATATAGTAGTAATTTTAAACTCTGTTTTCAACACCTAACGCTTTTATACTCACCCTACTCAAGTTGGGTCTTGTTATACCCACCACCAAAAAGATCGAAATAATAGTCGTAGAACCAAAAAGTCTATATTCCGGGTCTTTATAAGATTCTAAGACGATCTAGCCATGTATGTCCGTATGTGCGTCTGTTGTTGCCACGTTAGAGCTTCGAGAAAAAGACATAAAACAATGAAGTTTTTACCAAACATTCACCGAAATATTGGTATTGAAAATAGGCAAAATCGGTTCAGTAGATAACTCAGATTTATAGATTAAAGTTTTAGACTACCTCGATATTTTTCAGATATTTTTTGCTATTTTCTTTAAATATAATGTAGATAATATCATGAAATTTTGCACACTTTATTTTTATTAGAAAAGGACAAGTCCTGTTGAAAATGGTAGGAGTCGGACTACGATTTCTCATAGCCCCCATTAAAATGTCTTCCCGGAATATGGCTTTATGGTACATAAATGTCTACAGAAAAGCCGTATCCATACAAAATTCTGCAGTAATAAGTTTAATGCAAAGTGAAATCTCAAAACAATATTTTGTTTGCATTGGTCTATAATTTTGACATAGCCCCATACAAAGTATACTTCCGAAAATCACTTAAATGAACCAAAATCTTTTATAAAAATCACTATTAAGTTAGAATTTAACAAATATAATCCAAATACATATTTAAATCGTCGTACCAAATTTCATGATGATCGATTAAATAAAGTCTACTTCCGGAAATCATTTAAACGCGCATAAATCCCTTAAAAACATCACTATTAAGTTGGAATTCAAAACAAATAGTCCATACATATAAATAAATCAATATGATGATGATCGGTCTATATTTGACCGTAGCCCCCATATAAAGTTCACTTCGAAAAATCACTTAAATGCACATAAATCTCTTATAAAAATGACTATAGTTGAAATTCGACAAGCATAATAAAAATATACATTTCAATTGCCGTACCAAATTTCATTATGATCGGTCCATATTTGACTTAGGCCCCATATAAAGTCCACTTCCAAAAATCACTTAAATCGCATAAATTTCTTATAGAAACCACTATCAAGTTGGAATTCAACACAAATAGTGTTGAATTTAAAATCGTCCATCTTAATATGATGATGATCGGTCCATATTTGACCTTAGCCCCATATACTTCCGAAAATCACTAAAATTCGCATAAATCACCCCTATTCTGACTTTCGATTACGTCTCCGCATTCAGTTACGCTACGATCGAAAATTGGTATTCCAAACAAAAACAGAATCGAAAGAACAAGAAGAAGACAACAATGTTTACAAAACCAATTTGTTACTATGAAATATGGAATAGAAACAAAGAAATGAGCAAGTTTGTTACTATTTTAATAAACAAAAGTCACAACAAACAATAAAAATATTAAAATAATACAAAATACTTGTGAATTAATAATAATAAAAAATAATCATTTTTGTTTGCAAAATATTTAAGTGCTAAGAATCCTGTCAAGCCGGAGGTGGTATTTTTATTTTTAGTATTTGAAGGAGAAATGGAATCCATAGCAGTAGCTTTATTGGTGGAAGAGGAGAACAACGTGACTCAGAACACAGATGTAAGCTTGAAAAGAAAATACCTGAACTTCCTCCTTCGATCGTTTATGGTAGTCGCAAGCAATATCCTGTTTTGTTGACATTAAACTTGCCAGCTTTCGCTCTGATGTCGTTGTTTTTGACCTGGACAAAGAAATAAATAGGCTGCTTTCCTGTTTGTAGTGACAGTAATTCAAAACTCCTTCGTTCTACCATGTTCTTTGTTGCTGCATATCACCTCTTGATTAGCCGTACAACAAATCACTTTTTAAACATTTTATACTTATATTTTATAAATTAAATTTATTTTTAAGTTTATAAAACGAGTAATCGAAAAAAAATCCGTTGCTAAAATATAAGCGTAGAAAAACGTAACTACGACCGTAATACATAATACCTACAATCGAAAGAAACGTAGCGGAATCGAAACTCTGAATACTAAATTTGCCAAACAGAGAAAATTTCTATTCGAATCAAAAGTCAGAATAGGGGTGAATCTCTTATAAAAACCACGAAGAAGTCGAAATATATGTAGATATAAATTTCATAATAATCGGTCCAATTTGAAGGTAGCCCCAATATAGAGTCCACTTCCGAAAACCACTAAAATTTGGAAAATCCTTTATGAAAATCACTATAAAGTTTAAATTCAACACAAATATGCAATACATATATAAAATCGTCCATCTCAATATGATGATGATCGGTCCATGTTTGACCGTAGCCCCAATATAAAGTGCACTTCCAAAAATTACCTAAATTCGCATAAATTCCTTATAAAAACCACTATTAACACAAATAGCCCATATATGTATATATAAAAATCGTCCATCTCAATACGATGATATAAAGTTCACTTCGAAAAATCACTTATACATATGCACATAACTCTCTTATAAAAATTATTATTACGTTGAAATTCAACACAAATAATTCGCATAAAAGGACTACTCCCGAAAACTCATTAACCTACATAAACATCCATATCGGACCGATATTTTACATAGATCAGCTATAAGTATGTAAAAATTATACTATTGACTTTTGTGGTCCATAATTGGGCATAGCTTCCGTACAAGCTCCACTTCCAAGAATAATCATAGAGTATACAAATGGTTTTAGGTCTTTTTGGTACTGAATTTATTGTGTATTAAGTAAATCGCTTTTTGTTACACGCTGCAAAAATATAAACAAAGTGTAAATTCTTGAGTATAACTGGAATATGATTCTTATAAATATAGATATTGAGAAGAAATTCAACTAAAATAAACCTAAAAAAATATAAATTACGGTGGTGGGTATATAAGATTCGGCACAGTCGAATATAAACTCTTACCTGTTTTTGTTATCTTTGCGTATTTGACATAAATATTCGATCGTGGGACAACCTGGCAATTTGTGTGTTTTACAACGCCAACCAAATTATAACGAAAAAAAAGGAATTAGTGGTCAAATCAAATTCGAAAAAATTAAAAACCACTGTTGCATAGTGGGGAAATTTGGGAAAAAAGTAAAATAAGTCTGTAATTTCTAGAGAGGACGTGCTTAAGTTTTGAATTTGGACCTCATAAACCAAACATGGACGGTGCCCGAGGTTCCCAAAGTTGACACCTCTGGTATGTGAGATATTGAAAACGATCCCAATTCTTCGTTTGTGATTCCAAGAAGACTTATAAAGTATTTCTATTTTTCAGAATTTAAAAAATACCTTTGTTACGTTTCAAATTCATTTGGGAATAGTAAACAACTCATAGTGAATGTTCTCCAAACTATTTTCTTTCTTATATTTACATTAAATATTACTAATAATTACCTACCACAAGAATATAAAAGGACGGCATATTTACTATGAGTTCTTAACTATTAACAAATTAATTTAACACGTTTAAAAGACAAGAAAGAAGGAATGGAAAGAAAAACTAGGCAAAATGTGTTATTTTGAGTTTTTTTGTGGAAACAAAAATTGACATAAAAATTGTATTAATAATTTTTTTAATAAAATTTATTTATACGTACATTTCTGTGCAAAGTACTTACTACCGATTCCAAAAAAAAATAATTAAAACAAGTAAGAAAGTATAGTCGATCAAGCCCGACCATATAATACCCTACACCCACTATATGTATAAAACAGTTAATCAGAAATTAGGTATATATGGGAGATATGACTAATTATGGACCTATCATAATAAAATTGTACCGTATTATTTGCATGCATATGAAATATATTAGGGTTCAATATTATTTGGATACCGACATTTTTAAGAGAGTTATGCTCTTTAAAGTGATTTTCGGAAGTGGGCCTTATATGGGAGGTACGACTAATTACACTGGTTTACAGCCAAAAAATACCAAGAACGCCACTTATCTAGATAAGTTAATTGGGACCTCCTAAACACGAAAAACGCTGTAATTTTTTTTCTAAGTACCGATCGAGATGAATGGCATATCGTTGGAAAGGTAATCGAATGCCTTTTTCGCCGATATGCTGCAAATTTCTATCTGATAAGAAATAGCTGAGTTATGGCACCTCAAAGTTCGAAATTTGCCTATTTTTTACGTTTTTTTCAAATTTTTTCTTTTTTATTTAATTTTTTTTCTACGTTACAGTTAATATCTGGAATGTTTTATTTCTTATCCAAATAGTTTATTTAATTACCAACATTTTAAGCGTAATTTGAAAAAAATCGGATGAAAAATATAGTTTTTATTAAGGATTTTGTGGAACGACAATATTTTCATCTTCATTGCTTACACACTATATTCGGCGTAAATTCAAAAAATTTAAATTAAAATGACGAGCGACTTGAACTCTTACGTTTTTTTCGGATGGATCTTCGCGAATGAGGAACCAACAATAGTCCGCCATCATTTGTTCGTCCCACCAGCCTTTGTAACGTCTCTCGATTTCTTCCATTTCTTGGTGAAATCTTTCACCTTGTTCATCACTTTCGGAGCCCAAGTTGGTGGGGAAAATATCCAAATGACTGAATAAGAAGTGTAATTTAGGTGTCATATTTGAACCTAAAGGTTAAAAAGAATAAATTTTAAATCATAACGGCCTTTTTGATATACATGTTTTCCCTCAACGCTTACCAATGGCATTGCATTTTTGCAGTAATGTATCGATCTTCTCTGCGTAATCAGGACTTCTGTAGTTTCCCAAAAAGTTGTGAACGATGTCCTGGAATGCTTCCCATGCCTCCAAATGAGCTGGACTTAACACTCATTAAATGCTTGGTCACCGTACAGAGCCCGAAATTCGATTACCTTTCCAACGATATGCCACTCATCTCGATCGGGCTCTTCGGTTGGGCTCCCCAAGGGTTTGAATGGGACCATACACCGAAAAACACAAAAGTACCGTTATCTAAAAAACGGTACTTAGAAAAAAAAAATTACAGCGTTTTTCGTGTTCAGGAGGTCCCAATTAACTTATCTAGGCAAGTGGCGTTCTTGGTATTTTTCCAAATTAAAAATTTGTAAACCAGTGTTATGGACCGATCACAATAAAATTGTACGGTATTGTTCGTATACATATAATATATATTTGTGTTATATATTATTTGGATACCGACATATTTGAGTGAGTTATGCTCTTTAAAGTGATTTTCGGAAGTGGGTCTTATATGGGAGTTACGACTAATTATGGACCGATATTCACGAAATTTGTAGATGTGATTTAGCTTCATTTATTACTCATTTTTGGTGAATTTTGTGTGCATACTTGCATAATTCAAATATTTATGACCGGTAAACCCTAATTTCGAGAGGACATTTGTATGGGGGCCAGGTGAAATAATGGACCGATTTCCACCAGTTTCAATCCCATCTATCCTTGGGCCAAAAAAATATCACGTACCAAATTTTATCGAAATATCTTCAAAATTGCGACCTGTACTCTGCGCACAAGCTTTACATGGACAGCCAGCCGGACGGACGGACGGACATCGTTAAATCGACTAAGAAAGTGATTCTGAGCAGATCGGTATACTTTTAGGTGGGTGTTGGACCAATATTTCGGGGCATTACAAACATATGCACAAATCCAATATACCCTCCCCACTATGGTGGTGTAGGGTATAAAAATTTAATGACTGATCCCCTGGTATCAAAGTTTTTTTTTATTTATCTATATATATAAAATTCAATGTATGTATGTATGTATGTATGTATGTAACGTATGGACTCCAAAACGGCTGAGCCGATTTTGATGAAATTTTCACAGCATGTTACTGTGACTCTGGAAGAAATAATAGGCTATATGAAGTTTTGATTGTACACACGGGGGTGGTACCGCCCATATAACCCACATATTTAAATCGCCATATTTTGGGCATTTTTTGACCTACGACAATGATATGTGGTACATATGGAATTGGCATAATTAGGAATACGTACCAGGAGAAAAGTGGGTGGGGCCACGCCCCTTTTTAGGAAAATTAAAAATCGTAATATAGTCTTAACTACTGGACCGATCGTCATTAAATTTTCACAATAGGATATTCTTACAAAATAATAAACTCTTGACTATGTAAGTGGACAAAGGGGCATGGTCTCGCCTAAAGCATTGCAATAAATACATTAAAATTAAATAAATAAATGTTTGTAAATATATAAATACGTTTTATTTTATTTTATGACGAGGGGGGGTAGCAAAGCACACCGAGTTTAGCTAGTTTCATATAAAATACATATTTCTTTAAAGTTAACATTCCGAAAAATAAGTAGGTATTTTTGGAAATTTTTATATAAAGTAAAAAAAATGCCACACATTTTTAAACTTGCATATAACTTTTGTGAGGATTTTTAAATTTAAAATTTGATTTTACTAGGATTATAATAGTGTTGTTAATCCACATTAAATATTAAAAAAAAACTTGAAATATTTGGTAAAAAGTTAAACAATTTAATTTTAACCTCGAAAACTACATATAAGAGGTAATATATGGCTTTTTAAGTACTTGACTAGTAGATTTCATGTATAATGTAATCTTTGAAATCGGATCTCAAGCGAGTTATTGTGATCGTTTTCAATGTCTCACATACCCAAGGTGCACCACCTCTGGCACCGCCCAAACTTAAATTAGACAACACTTGTAAAATTGTATTGCAATCGGACTTTAGCGTTTAGAAATTAAAGATTTATTACCCTGTATTTTGCAAATTTATCCACTGTGAATTATCCATTATCTTTTTCCACACTAATAATAAAATTCTAATTTAGTTTATAACTCGTACATATTTTTTAGAAACTGAAAAATCCTCGATTTCTGAGCACTTATGCATCTCATTAATACGACTTTTTACACACCTTTATCCGATTAAAGCGTGTAAATTTTCCACGCCTCCAAGTATAAGCCAGCAACATGTTATCGGAACACTAGCTCTACTTTTAAAACAATCATCAGTCGCACAGGAAACAGCACAAAATCTTAAATTGCAGAATAAAGTTGTAAAGATTTTCAAAAACTTTCTAGATGAATTTGCAACAACGTCTTGCACAACATATGTAAAACGAAACGGGGAAAATAAGAAGTTGGCGGTTATAAAAAATCTTCAACTTTTGCTAAAACTTTTGCTCAGCTGGTACTCGTCGGCAACAATGATGATTACGGATAATGTTTTGGCAGTGGATTATAGCAAAATTCTAATACAAATCTGGCCCTGGTTGGCCCATTCGAGCGAATTAAAATTAACAGTTTTACAAGTCTGTGCATTTTTGAGTGAGCACTCTCTTGTTGTCTGTAAACAGTTTTCTACTCTCAATAATGGTTCGTTTCCACATTCTGTTCTTCAGTTAGTTGTAAAAATGATGAGTGCCGATACATTAAAAATCAAAGCGAATAGCACCGATTGCAGTCAACTTATTTCCTCTGGCCTACGGGTGTTGATTAACTGTTGTTCATGCGTAGAAGGAAGAACTGCTCTTAATAAGATCCACGCATTGGATATATTTGATAGTCTCCATCCATTCAATCCTAAGGCACCACAATCTAAATTGGATATTGTAATCGCTTGGCTTGAATTCTGGGAATTGTTTTCTCGATATGATGAAGGAGCATCTTCGCATCATTTAAACATTTTGTGTTCCGTTGTAAATAAGTCGACACCACAATGTGCTAGACGTCTAATATCATTGCGCATTTTACGTAATATGGCTTTTTTAAATAGCAATCGGTCAACGCTTATAACATCTACCGACTTTATCTTTACCGTAAATGAGATTGTGTCACAACCAATTAAAAGTTCAGTCGAAGAGCAGTTTATTGTGTGTGTGGCTCTATGGAAACTAATTTCAAGAGGCATTAAATTTGTCTCAATTATTCGTGGTACTAAATTAGCAAAGAATCTGAGGTTGCTGAAGGAAAATCTCACATGCACAGAAAACGAAAATGATGAGACCATAGAATATTCCAATGATTTATTAAATGTTTTAAGTATTATTTTTAAGATATTTAATAATTAAAAAGTATGTTATTAAAAAATTCTACTATTTTGTTGTTATTTATTTATTTAGTCTATGGATAAAATCCTTACATACCATATGGTATATATATATTTTGAAAATATTTTCAAAATTATATATATACATATACATATATGTATATATTTTTTATAACATGACAGTTTAGTACAATTAATTATTTAAATTTAATATAATGTTACGTTTTATGGTATTTACATTTAAAGAAACGTCTATCAAATTAAACATTTCATTAAAACAACAAGAAAAATTTGTTCGAAAAGTTTTAACATAAAGTGGATTGTTATGGAGGTGCAGTTAACGTTGGGAAACACTAAATAATAATTTGTTTAATAGAAATTTAGAGGAGACATTTCCATTTATAAGATTTACTAAAAAAGAGATGTTAAGCATTATTCTATGTCTTTTTAATGTTGGCAATTTTACCAAACGTAATCTTGATGAGTTTACCAACTCTAGTTGGTAAACTTAACATGTACAAATTGAGAGCATCATAATTTCTTGAAAAGTGCATATATTTGCATTTTCTCAGGTTTAATTCCATTAAATTAAGGTCGCACCAGTTATTGAAATTATCCAAATCATACTGCAGATAAATATGTTCTGCTGAATTTTTAAAACTTAGAAATATTTTCACATCATCTGCAAACATCAATATATCGATGGTCTCATGTAGAAAGGCCCTAAATCGCATATTTGAAACTTTACAGGAGAAGGCAAAAACATAATAGAAACTGTAATATTCAACATGTAACTTTTTTTGTACAACTGCTTATAAAAGCGTTATTTTTTACACTATTGCAATAAATTTTTGTGAGGAGGTGTATTTGGAAATGCATTGGAATCGCAAAAAAAAACAAATTTCGAAAAAATAGCGAGTTAGGGCCTTTCTACATGAGACCAACGATATTTGAGTATTTGATTGCTTTATGCATGTCGTTTATAAATAGTAAAAATAAAATAGGGACGAGATGACTTCTTTGCAGGTCGCCGGACTTTACCAATATTTTTTTGGAAATTGCAGCATTAAATTTTACGGATTATGTTAGTAACGAAGAAATTTGGTGTGAAAGACAATTAGTGATGCATTTTTCAAATAGTTTTGGGATTGGGCTAAGTTTAGCTATGCCTCTATAATTCGTTATGTGTGATTTATTACAAGATTTAAATAGAGGAATAATATATGATTCTTTCCAAATATTGGGAAAGTAACCATTATTTAATGAAATTGATAATGGAATTGCAATAGCATGAGCATATTCCATCAAAACTCAGCTTGGTATGCCATCATGTGCATTTGAAAATGAATATTAAAAACTTTTTAAATATTTAATAATGTGTTGATCAATTAAAAATATATTGTTTATGGCAAATTTTAAATGGATAGTCAATATTAACATCATATTCGGTCTTAGAGTAAATAGAAGGGAAGAAGTCAGCAAATAAATCGCTGATTACCGCTTCATCACAAGATGCAATATTTAGATATTTTATGTTTTTTGCTGTACCATTAGTCTTCCTTTTTGAGTTTACAAACTTAAAAAATGACCTTGGATCGTGTTTGAAATTATGCTTCATTCTTACTAAGTAATCTAAGTAAGCAAGTTATATTTTGCACGAAGTATAGAATATTTCATGTAGTCTTGATAACAGCCAAATTTTTTTTATTTTCTGTAGTATTTTTTTCAAATTCTTTAACGAAGAAAGTCGTTTTGAGTTCCAGGGTAAACTGTAACGATTCTTTCATGAGGTGGTTTGTTAATGGGAACGATGCTACCTATTAATACGGCCGTGCTCGTCGGTGGGGAGGGTGAAGTGTGTTCCCAAATCAAAATAAAAATAGTAATGTAGTTGAATCTGTTACAAGGACTTTACTTTAGGTAGCTTATAAAATGATCTACAAAGTAGGGAAGAAAAAGAAGCAGTATAATATGGTTGTGTAGCTTATGCTAGAATTTGCTACACTATTCCATAGCCCTCCCTCCATGCTGACAAAATTTAGATTTGACTGTCAGCCCAAATAAAAACTATATTAACTCGAAAATTAACTCACCCTATATACCCCATACCCTACTTCACCTTTCGTAAAAAAAAATTAGAAATTCATATTTCAAAATTTTACAATATACCAAACATATTTATTATAGTTAAATAATTCAAATAATTAATTAATTTTTTTTTCTTTTTAACAATATATATCTACATTAAACATCATTAAATAGAAAATTAAGTTAATCATTCTAAATTAATAAGTCAATCAAATTTTTTTTTTTTTAATTGAAATTAAAATAAACCCTTATGATATTTAACGAATTAGTAAGTTAATTTAAGTTGAACGTAGGGGTGAAAATCAAACTTAATCTGAATATTGAAGAATAATTATTAAAATAATAATTTAATAGTTAAATAAATATATGTAATATTCATATGTTTATTTAATTAATAACTTTAAAATATGTAAAAATGTATGAAGTTGGATAAAAAAAACAAATTAACTTACAGTTTTCTCTTGGTCCATCGATGTCAACCGGCGCCAGATGACTTGATTGTGACGATTTGTTTTGAAAATTTATATAATATTATCCAACAACAGTAATATTGTGTAAAAAGTTTTTGTTTAAGTGTAAGGATGTTGAATTAATTTACAAATAGGTGACCATATAAAATTAATTTTTACAATTTTAAAGTAATTAAAGAAAATTAGTTAAATAAAAAAAAAATTAACAAGATTATTTTAAATTTTTATTATTTAACTATATACGCATAAGACAAGAAATTTTCTTTTTATACTAATGCAGCATCGTCTGTTTTACGCTGGCGTTCCATATTACCAAATTATTGTTGCCGTAGTATTTTATATACATATATTATATATATATATTTTATATATATTTTGGTTCAAACCGTCAATATCACCATTAAAAGTCCTGATAACTTTTAATTTTAGTTGTAGCGGCAATATATGGTTATACTTTTGTTTATAGTCTGATAAAGATTTTAACAACGGTATTGATGCTGTTTTTGGATGATGATTGTGACACTCAATATAACACACACACACAAATTGATTTACTTAACCACCAACAAAATTTTTAATTTGAACAATTTTGTTCCTTGAAATTATATTTTTGATCCTGTGTTGCTCCCTTCTTTAAAACCAACTTGAAGTTTTTTTGTTTCAATAACTGATTCTCTTTCCTGAGAAATTGTAACGTGGTTAATAATGTACAAATGATCTTGTATATCTTTGCTATTTTATGAACACTATTGTTATATTTACGATAAAAATGAATTTACACCATTAATATTTTTCCAGTTTACCCTCTCGCTCGCGTTCGACTGAGGACTATGGATTGCCGTAAACTGATGTTCAATACCATGTTTATCAACAAGTTTCTTAAATTCCATAGATTTAAATTGGCTTCCGTTGTCTGAAATTATAATTTCAGGAACACCATAACAACAAAAGATTTCATTCTGAAGATAATCGACAATTGGTTTGGTTATAAATTTTTTTAAGGGCCTTAGAAATGTAAATTTCGTGAAATGATCCAAGATGATTAAAATTCCTATATTTCCCTTCCTAGTACGTGGAAAAGGTCCAATAATATCAATGTATAAACGCTGCAGAGGTCTTACCGTATCCACCATTTGACCCCTAATTGTTCTAAGTGACATAGTTGGTGTTTTTGAAGTTTTGCAAGATAAACAATTGGTAACATATTCCTTGATATCATTCACTAATCTAGGCCAATAGAAAAATTGTCGAACACGATGTACGGTCTTTGCGATGCCACCATGTGCGGCATTTGGTATATCATGTGCTGCGAAAATAACATCCTTACGTAGTTCCACCGGAACATATAGTTTCCAATTATGAGATTCGTCGAGGTTACCAGATGTAAAGTTTGTCCTCTTGTATATAAATTTACCAATTACACGATAATCAGGTAAGTCTGATTTGGAAAATTCATTTCGCAATTGAGTATAATCAGGTGAGTCAAAGGCTGGTGAATTCAGGTCAATGGAAGGCAATGTTTGTAATTCGATTTCTGCTACTATCACATCATCATCAAAGGCACGCGACAAAGCATCCGGAACAATGTTATCTTTACCTTTTCGGTGCTCTATGGTAAAATCGAAGCCTTGTAATTTCAGCGCCCATCTGGCCAATCGACCAGATAAATCCTTTTGTCTCATGAGCCATTTAAGACTGGCATGGTCACTGATCACCTTAAATTCATGACCTTCGATGTATGCTCTAAACTTTTTGATTGCCAGAATCACAGCCAAACATTCCAGTTTGGTTATTGAATAATTCCTCTGGGCCTTGTTCAGTTTTTGGGACATAAATGCGATGGGCTTTTCGTTGCCATTGTCATCAAGTTGAGCTAGAACAGCTCCAACACCAACTGTACTAGCATCACATTGGATTATAAATGGTTTGTCAAAATCCTCATGTACCAAAATGGGTGCTGTAGTCAACTTCACCTTAATGGTTTCGAAGGACTTTTGTGCATCCTATGTCCAAACAAATGCTTTTCTTTTCGACAATAATTCTGTCATAGGAAATGTAATAGTAGCATAATCATCGATAAATCGACGGTACCATCCGGCCATACCAAGAAATTGTCTGAGTTGTCTAACTGTTTTAGGATCCGGAAATTGGGAAATTGCATTAACTTTTCCGGGGTCTACTTTCAATGAACCTTCACCCACGACATAACCCAAATATTGGACTTGACGAATACAGAAACTACTCTTTTTAACATTTATAGTTAAGTTAGCTTTCCGAAGTTGTGTCCCCACCTCCTTTAAGTGTCTCATATGTTCATCAAAATTTTTTAAAATAATCAGTAAATCGTCAAGGTAAACGAAAACGTTAGTCTTTAAGTTATACGGAATGACTTGGTCCATTAATCTACACATTGTCTGTGGTGCATTGCATAATCCAAACGGCATTCTTGTAAATTGATACAAGGGCCGATTGGGTATTGTGAACGCTGTCTTTTGTTTTGAGGTTTCGTCCAATTTAATTTGCCAAAATGCATCTTTAAGATCCATTTTAGAAATATAATAAATTGGAGGAAGCCTCGAAATTAGTCCGTCTATGTTTGGTATGGGGTAGGCGTCTTTTTTCGTAACGGAATTTAACTTTCTACTGTCCAAACAAAAACGTACTTTTCCTGGTTTAACAATCAAAACACCAGGCGATGACCAAGGAGATGACGGACATTCTTCGATAACGCCTAACTTTAACATACGGTCTATCTCGCCACATAGCAATTTCTCCCTTGCCGGTGATATTGGGTAATAACGTTGTTTGATAGGGGTTGAGTCGCCAGAATCTATTTTATGTTCCAACAATATGGTACATCCCAGACCATCTCGTTCGGAGTTAGGGAAATATTCAACTACGCTTTGTAATTGTTGTTTCTGCGATAATGTTAAGGGAATTTTATCCGAGTCTTTGTCAGAAACGATCTCATTAACCGAACTCAATGTGACTATTTGAATGCTAAACTTCTCCCAAAAATCCATACCACATATAATATTCTGAGTGATTGACGGTATTAACAAAAATTCAATCGATTTATTCTGACCATTGTAACTTATTTCAAGACTCACTGTACCATGACAACGCTGGCGTTGTCCGTCGGCTGTCCTCACATTACCAATACCCCATTTCTAGTCTCCACATTTAATTATTTCGGAACACAATTCTCCGCCTATGACATTAACGTTTGCCCCACTGTCTAATAATGCAAAGTAGTTTCCATTGCGCAAATTTAAACTAACATAAGGTCGATTGTCATTCTCATTATTTACCAATGATGATATTGAATATTTGCCAAACTGTTTCCTATTCTTATAGAACTCCCGCAGTCTTCTAATAGATCTGTTGGCTATTCGTTTACTATTTGATCCATTAAAAATTCTAGCTCTAGCAAGATTATATTCCCTTAGGCGAATATGATATGGTCTTTGCAACGGATGAGTAATCGAAATCTCAGTAAAATTTGTTATATCCGGTGAATGTTTCCTCTCAAGTTGGTCTGTTATATCAAGTGTATTCGTATTAGCAGGTAAAATAGATTTGTCAGGTTCAGTGTTGTGTAAAATAACATTCAATTTATCTTCGGATGCCCATCCTTTTTCGCATGGACACCCTTTGATACATTTCCCTGTTTGAGACAACAATTAGGACATTTGGGTTTGAAAATATTTTTCGTTCCACAACCATAACAAAAGATAGTCCTTGGTTCTAAACAGTCTATGAAACTGTGACCAATTTTGTCACAATTCCAACATTTTCCCGTTTTAACGATCATACATATTTCCGTATCATCTTCATCCAAATGTTTGTCCTCATTAAACCCATCATTATCAACGATGACCTCAGAAACCTGTGTCTTTTTGTACTCTCGTTTGGTAAAGTTAGTTGAAGCCATGTCTTTGATAAATTTAATTTCTCGTGTCTACGTACCGCACGACGTAAATGTGAAACGCGAGATATTTCCAAATGAAGAATATCATGTCTAATTTCCGGTCTTAAATTTCTTTGTATAGTCTCACACAACTCGTGTTCAGACAAAGGAATATGAAGTTTGTCACACAGAACCATGATTGCCTCATAAAATTCGTCAAAGGTTTCGTTATGTCTTTGTTTTCTTCGTATTATATCATCCCTAATATCGAATTCGGTTTTATCATCTTTGTATTGTCTTTTCATTGCGTCACATAGATCTTCCCAGTCCATGTCAACACAACTGCGGTGGAATCGCCAAAACCACTTTATCGCCTTACCCTCAAACAAAATATGGGCGTGTTCACAAAGAAGTCCGAAATCACCCCTAAGGTTTGCATTCGTCAAGGTATTTATCCTATATATGAATTCGTCTACGGTAATTTCCGAAGAATCGCCAGTAAAACGAACCTTCTAATTTCGGATTATGTTTAAAACCCTCTCTGAATTCCCACCAAAATTCCTATCTTGATATCGATCTTCGCGATTTTCCCGTCCATTACGATGGTTTCTCGATGTTTCGCTTCGATCATCCCGATTCTCATGCTCAGTACGCATAGGAGCTACTTGTTCAGTCCGAACTAATCTGTCATGTCCAACGACTGGTTCTCGATTGGTTAAAGAAAAATTTCAAAAACCTTCCGCAATCATGTCTGCCTTTTCTGTCCTAAACTCTTGTAAAGAATGGTCAATTATACGACGACTATTATTCTGAACATTTTCCTGTTCGATGGCTTCCCTGCGCGTTTGCATACGAGTCACTGGTCTTCGATTTGAATTCGCGGGTGTCTGTGCGTCACCACCAGCATCAGGATCTAACATATCCTGTTCCACTTGTGCTGGTATATCTCCCGTACTACGAACTAGTGGCATATTTACAATAAAACAGAAAAAAACTAAAGCTCAAAACATAAGTTTTCTAACAGTTGAAGAAAAATGAAATAAATAAAACCTGAATATTCGTAAAAAAAAATCTATCACAAAAGGAAATCACACAAAAATATCTAAAATGTAACAACAATAAAACAAAATAGCGGTATTCACACCGAGCTTGTTAGTTTGTTAGTCGGTAGTTTGTTAATTTGTTAAAGTTACCAACTGTGAACGACCCCCTTTTTAAAACTTTGTTAACTTTCGTAGTAAAACAGCTGATTTATTGTTTTGACACAATTTATTATTCTGGAAAAAATAAAACATGCCACGAGAAAGTGTAAAAAAAACAATTGTAAACCATTTAATTACTCATTTTTTCTTTTGGTTATCCACTACGAGAACAGTTTATGATTTATTAAAATAAAATAAAAAATCATTTATTTAACATACTTACTCTCAATGTACACAAATATTTTTTTAGAAATGTATCACAAATGATTTTTTAAATATATTTATTTAGAAACTGCAACAGCTGATTGTGAGTTACCAACTAACAACTATTTTATCAGGGGTGCCGTGTCGTTAATTTGTTAAATGTTTATCCGTTAGCGCGTTAAATATACAAAAACAAAATGCGTGTAAAAAAGTAACGATTAACGACTAACAAACTAACAAGCTCGGTGTGAATACCGCTAATGTATCACTACTAGGTGAAGTCTAAAGGTAGGGTATATAGAGAAAAAAAAGAATAAAAAGTTAAGGAAACTAAAAATGAAACTTAAACAAAAGAAAAATAAAGATAGAAAAATCTTATACCGCAAAGAAAATAAAGAGAGAGAGAAAGAGGAAGAAAAATAAAACTCATAAATGATGGAAACTTTCGACACACATCAAAAGAATCAAATCCAAAACAACTATGAGTTTCAGAAAGAAAGTATAGGAAAGTAACCGATTACAAACTCAGATACCTTAAGTACATATAAGTGAAAAATTACAAACTAAGAAGAGTAAATTTTGAAGAATTAGAATGAATCAAAAAAAAATAGACACAGAGTTAGGAAAGGGAAAGTGACGAACGAGGATTGCATCCGATAACCACCAGATCAACTTCTCAAGTTCGAACCCAAGCCCTGGTAAACTTATGTCTCACTAAATATCTGACCGGGAATTGTTTATCATAACCTCAATAAACAATTAAGTCCACAGGAAAAAAAATATAATGAAACAAAAGTTAAAGAAAAAGTTTAAATAAGATAGTAAAAGAATCCACAGTGAAAATCATAACCCACAAAAGATTCAGAGCCCTCAGCATCTGGATGACAATTGCACAAGAAAGTTTTAATATTTGTATTACGATAACTGAGGCCCCACGTTGGGCGCCAAAATCTCTGTAACGATTCTTTAATGAGGTGGTTTGTTAATGGGAACGATGCTACCTATTAATACGGCCGTGCTCGTCGGTGGGGAGGGTGAAGTGTGTTCCCAAATCAAAATAAAAATAGTAATGTAGTTGAATCTGTTACAAGGACTTTACTTTAGGTAGCTTATAAAATGATCTACAAAGTAGGGAAGAAGAAGAAGCAGTATAATATGGTTGTGTAGCTTATGCTAGAATTTGCTACACTATTCCATAGCCCTCCCTCCATGCTGACAAAATTTAGATTTGACTGTCAGCCCAAATAAAAACTATATTAACTAGAAAATTAACTCACCCTATATACCCCATACCCTACTTCACCTTTCGTAAAAAAAAATTAGAAATTAATATTTCAAAATTTTACAATATACCAAACATATTTATTATAGTTAAATAATTCAAATAATTAATTAATTTTTTTTCTTTTTAACAATATATATCTACATTAAACATCATTAAATAGAAAATTAAGTTAATCATTCTAAATTAATAAGTTAATCAAATTTTTTTTTTTTTTTTTTAATTTAAATTAAAATAAACCCTTATGATATTTAACGAATTAGTTAATTTAAGTTGAACGTAGGGGTGAAAATCAAACTTAATCTGAATATTGAAGAATAATTATTAAAATAATAATTTAATAGTTAAATAAATATATGTAATATTCATATGTTTATTTAATTAATAACTTTAAAATATGTAAAAATGTATGAAGTTGGATAAAAAAAAAAACAAATTAACTTACAGTTTTCTCTTGGTCCATCGATGTCAACCGGCGCCAGATGACTTGATTGTGACGATTTGTTTTGAAAATTTATATAATATTATCCAACACCAGTAATATTGTGTAAAAAGTTTTTGTTTAAGTGTAAGGATGTTGAATTAATTTACAAATAGGTGACCATATAAAATTAATTTTTACAATTTTAAAGTAATTAAAGAAAATTAGTTAAATAAAAAAAAAATAACAAGATTATTTTAAATTTTTATTGTTTAACTATATACGCATAAGACAAGAAATTTTCTTTTTATACTAATGCAGCATCGTCTGTTTTACGCTGGCGTTCCATATTACCAAATTATTGTTGCCGTAGTATTTTATATACATATATTATATATATATATTTTATATATATTTTGGTTCAAACCGTCAATATCACCATTAAAAGTCCTGATAACTTTTAATTTTAGTTGTAGCGGCAATATATGGTTATACTTTTGTTTATAGTCTGATAAAGATTTTAACAACGGTATTGATGCTGTTTTTGGATGATGATTGTGACACTCAATATAACACACACACACAAATTGATTTACTTAACCACCAACAAAATTTTTAATTTGAACAATTTTGTTCCTTGAAATTATATTTTTGATCCTGTGTTGCTCCCTTCTTTAAAACCAACTTGAAGTTTTTTTTGTTTTAATAACTGATTCTCTTTCCTGAGAAATTGTAACGTGGTTAATAATGTACAAATGATCTTGTATATCTTTGCTATTTTATGAACACTATTGTTATATTTACGATAAAAATGAATTTACACCATTAATATTTTTCCAGTTTATTAATGTTTCCTTTCACAAATATTTTCTAAATTTTTCTTCTCGGCAACGACCGTTTTAGTTCCAATCTATTTTCCAATATCATGAAAATTTAAATTTTTCCTGACAATTTAGAAATTTCAAATTCATAGCCAACTCAAAAACCAAGCAAAAATCAAAATAAATAAAATGTAGTATTCTTTCTCAAAGTTAAATTTCACTGCACCCAACAAAAAATTTAGTAATAATTAAAGATAAATAATTTAGATAATAAGACAGTCACCCTCATAAAACCAGACTTTGAACGTTGTAAAATTTTTGGAATATTTATTTATTTATTAAGTCAATGGATTAAATCCTTACAGACTTATAAAAAAAGTATGTATGTTGAAAATTACAATTAATTTACAAAAGATTAGTTATTTAATAAACTAATTATTTTATGTTTAATTACATTTGTTGAATAAGAAAAATCAATTATTTCATATAGATTGTTAAATTCACAAAATAATCTTCTTAATGGGTCAGCTTGAGCATAATTAGTGCTAACATGTTTGACATACAGTGGCTTAAAATGGCGTGAAAATCGTTGAGGAACATTAAAAGTAACATTATTTACAAGGAACTCGGAGCAGACTTCACCATTAATTATATTGATCATAAATGTTACATTAAGCATAGTCCTTCTACTAGATAGTGTTGGTAAGTCTATCGATGTATGATGGAAGGTTAATATCAGGATTCCAAGGTAACCCACGTAGACAAAAGAGTAAGAATTGTTTCTGTACAGACACTATACGCTGAATATGAATATTATAATAGGGATTCCAAATAATAGAGCCATATTCCCATATAGGTCTTACTAAGGAAATGTAAAGTTGTTTTGTGACATAGGGATCATCAAATTCCTTAGCCCATCGCTTTATAAATGCAAGTACACCTCTAGCTTTATTTATCATCATGGTAATGTGTGAAACAAAGTTTAATTTGTTGTCTAGTAAAATTCCTAGATCAAGAAAATTTTCAACAATTTCAAGCCGGTAATCACCCAAAGTATAATTAGCAGGAATATAATTACTTCTTGAAAAACGCATAAGTTTACATTTTTTTAAATTTAATTCCATTAAGTTGAGACTGCACCACAAAAAGAAATTGTTGAGATCGGATTGGAGATACAAGGGGGCGCAAAAGTAATCCTCCTATCAGAAAGTGCTATAAATTTTGCGATTGGCCCCTAATGTCAGTTCTGTTTTGACATTTGTGTAGTAAACACATGCGAAATACACGTTAATAAACAATGTTACGCTACACTGCTCCAGAACACGGAATATTGCTGACTATTTATTTGACCAATAATCGGTCGGTGACTTTGGCACAACGTGAATTTCGTCGCAGATTTCCTGGCCGTCCAACGCCTACTGGTGAAACACTGCGACGTTTAGCCGCTCGCCTCGAAGAGACTGGCACAACACGAGATGCTGCCAGGCGTGGCAGACCCCGGAGTAACCGTTCTGCAGAGAATTTTGATGTTGTAGCCGAGGATGTCAAGGACTTTACTGTGAATGGTGAGCGCTACAGATCAATGATGAACGAGTTCTTTTTGTAGCAACTTGATGAATTGGGATTGGAAAACATGTGGTTCCAACAGGACGGTGCAACGGCACACACTGCACGTGCCACAACCGATATGCTGAAGGCGCCTAGTCTCCCGTTTTGGCGATTTGCACTGGCTAGCAAGATCTCCTGATTTGACCGCTCCAGACTTCTTTTTGTGGGCTTTTTGAAGTCGCGGGTTTATGTCAACAAGCCTCAGACTCTTGCAGCTCTTAAAGGTAATATCCGTCAAGAATGTGAGGACCAATCGCCGGAATTTTTGGCCAAAGTGATGGAAAATGCCATAAAAACGGCTCAAATGACAATCAACTGTGGCGGCGGCCATTTGCATGCCATCATATTCTCAACTTGATGTAAAAAAAATTAAAAGACCAAATAAAAATAATCCACAAGAAGAATCAAAGTTTTTAATTCTTGTTTTAATTACAGCCAAAAAACATCGGAAGTTTACTTTTGCACCACCTTGTATATATGATCCAAAAATTTAGAGAAGCTCAAAAATATTTTAACATCGTCAGCATACATTAGAATGATGAAAAGAATTGGACCAAGGTGGCTGCCTTGAGGAACACCAGAAGTAACCAAAATATTTTTAGAGTATTTATTATTAAATTTTACGCATTGAGTTCTATCCAAAAGATAAGATTTTATCCAATTTAGACTGCGAGATGTAAAACCAAGAAGATCAAGTTTAATAAGAAGTCTGTGATTTACTTTATCAAAAGATTTACTAAAGTCAGTATATACAGCATCAGTTTGCTTTCCTTGTACAAAGCCTTGGTTAACGTGGGTAGTAAGTTAAAGGACATTTGATATGGTAGAGCAACCTTTCCGGAATCCATGTTGAGAAGATAACAGAATTGAAGATAATTGATGACACATGTAATCAGTGATAAAGTGTTCGAAAATCTTATGTATTACACTAAGCTTAGCAATACCTCTGTAATTTGACACCTCAGACCTATTACCAGATTTAAATAATGGGATTATGAATGAAGACCTCCAAATTCTCGGAAAATAACCATATTTAATGGATGTGTTGAATAAAACAATCAATGGCTACACCAAGGATTGAGCACAATTGTGCACAATACTACTAGGAACACCATCAAGACCATATTTATACGAAATTTTAAGTTTTATTAAACTCCAATAAATTCTCAGCATCAATATTTGGAAACGATATAGCACGGTTAGTTAAAGTGTGTTGGGATAACTATCCGAGCAATATTGCTTATCCGAATATGTACTGGAAAAATAATCAGCAAACATATTACTAATATTAATATCGTCGGAAGATTCATAATTGTTGAGTTTCATTACTAAAGGATATCCATTTGTTTTTCTTTCAGAGTTGACAAAGTTGGAAAATTCTTTAGTATTATATTTAAAATCATTTTTTATTTTTTGTAAATATGACTGATATAGGGAATTGTTGAGATTATTATATTCCGCACGAGCAAGCCAGATCTTTTGAAGTTTTTATAATGTTTATTCTTTAAATTCTTAAGTTTAGATAACAGTTTTGAATTCCATGGAGGACCAGTGTGATTATAAGAACAGTGTTTTGGTGTGCATTTATCCATTCAATAATATATTTTATTATAAAAAATACTAGTCATCTCATCCAAAGTAGAATTGTTTATGTAAGGGATACACAGTAGATCATTCCAATCGGTATTTAATTTAACGTAGTTCGTTTGTTTAAAATTATAAACTTTCTCATTATTAATTTGAGTAGATGATTTATGTACAGCAGGCAGAGAGAAAATAAATTCAAATGTTGGATGAGAAATTACACAATTGCATGGATCATTTACGAATACCAAATCTAATAATTTACCGAATTCATTATAAATGTTATTTGGTTGATAAAGGCAAACATCGAATACATTGTTTAAAAAATCTTCATCGAACTTTGAAGATTTTGTTGGAATTAAATTTGAAGCATCAGGTAGTTTTGTCCATGAAATTGATGGAAAATTAAAATCACCGAAATCAAAGAAGGAATCCTCAGGTAAATTTTATTATATTTGAGTTTAATCATTACACATATGAAATCAGTATTATCTGAAGAGCAGGTCGAAATAGATTCTGAGACAAAACGACTTGAAACTGCAATTAACACAACACCGCCGTTCCGATTATTTCTATTATATCGGTAAATCTGATATTTATTGCACAGAATTTCAGAATTGAATACATTGTCTTTTAGCCATGTTTCAGTAAAGATAATAACATCATAATTAAAATCAAAACTATTAACTAATGCAATTTGCATTTAACTGGTGACCGGATGGAAGAACAGCAATATTGTTTTTCCTTTGATTTTCTTTAAATTCATATTCACGAACTAAAGTATTTTCAGGCCAGAAATCAGGGTTGACTATTTGCTCATAAAGATCAAAGGGAACATTGAGTTTGAAAGATGTAATCCTCCTTGGTTGAGAATAAGAGAATTTATATGTAGTGAAATCAGCTGCAAGATTCAATTTTGATTTTATATAAAAGTTAATTTGTTCAACAGTAGTATCAACAGCAAAACGAGATATACAAATTGATTTACTAGGCGGAATGATTTTTAAACCATTATATGGAGATTTATTGGCAGTAGAATTAGAAGTCACAGAGAGAACATTGTCATTTGCTGAAGTCTGCGTATATGAATTTTTAGACTCCGATAATGTTTTCGACGTTGTAGCACAGTTGTTAGGGTTACTCGTTGATGTACTTGGGGTAATTACAACAGAATCAACAACATTGCAACTAGAAGCACCAAGACTTTGAGAAGCATTCGGTTTATTTTTATTTCTGGATGATTTGCGGCGTTTCGGCGATAATTGTGGTGGAGAATTAAATCAGTTTAATTGTTTAAATTCCTCAAAAAGATTTCCATAACCTGATATTTCATGAAATAGTGAAGAAAGTTTATTTTAAATGTTTAAGAATGTATTTTTTGTGCTTTGGAAAAAACGATAGTATTTAACACAAATTTTTTAACAGACATTGCAGCACCAATGTTAACCTTTAGTTTTACAGACAGCTTCAGCAACCTAACCAGACAATCCACTGCACTTAAAATGACACATGCTATGACAAAGCCAGCAAACCACCATTCTCTCATCATCACGTGATAAGGTACAGCTTTTGTTAAGACATTTAAATATATTCATTCATATATTGATACAATGTTGTATACAAAGCTTCAATAATTTTGTCAATAGAGTTTGGCATACGATTAGGGATGGATAACAATTGATGCCAATTGGTGTCATGCAAAAGATTATTAATATCATTGTAATTTGCACGTTTACAATAATACACTTTATCCTTTCTAGTGAAGATTTTATCGCGACAAGAACTTTGAATATTGCAACTTATCTCAATTGTAAGATGATAACGATCTTTCGGTAATGTACATTAATTTGGTACGTTAACAAGTACTAGATTAAGCAATTTTCCTAAATTGTTGCATATACCGTTAATTTGGTGCAGGCACAGATTTGAAATTTTATTCAATACTTATAACTTCATGCATATAGCTACAACTTTCGATAAAAAATTTCCAAGTTATTTATTTTATTTTTATTTATTTTATTTATTTCCGGAAAAACAGTACAACAAATTTAATCTTATTTAATAGTACTGCGTAGGTGGAGGCAATATATTAATACAAAAAAAATCTTAAGCTTATTAATAAAAACTAAATAAATAACAACAAATCATTAATTAAACAATAAAATGTACATAGTTTGACAAATAAATAAAAAGAGTTTGGAAAATTATCATTACTATCTAAAAAGTGTAAATATTGCTCGTTTGAAGTGCTTTGCATTACTTAAAATTTGGATGTTGTTCGGAAGCTCATTCCAGAGACGAATGGCATTTACAAAAAAATGTCTTTCAGATATTTGTTTTTGGTACCGAATTTAAATCTCCAAGAACAAAGATTAAATCATCAGGATTAGTTTTAAAATACACCATTTTTATTGCTGAAATGTGCTGATAATAAATTAATAATTCCGATTAAGGGGGAATGTAGAAACAGGTAATAAATATTTTAATATGATTTACTTTTATGACCACTGCAATGAATTTAATAGTGAGGGCAAATCAAAAATAATTTCTTCAGTTGCAAAGCGATTGGAGACAGCTATTAGAACACCACCACCAGTTGTAACTGTAACTCTACCATGCCGATAAACATTAAAATTGCTGCATAAAATCTCAGTACATATTTAAAAAAATATTATTATGCCAGGTCTCAGTGAGGCAAATAACATGATGATTAAAATCAAAAATTTCTTGATATAATTTGGAGCATTTAGTTTTCATTCCTCGAATATTTTGGTAGGTAAATGAGATTGTGTCACATCCAATTAAAACTTCCGTCGAAGAGCAGTTTATTGTGTGTGTGTGGCTCTATGAAAACTAATTTCAAAGCAAAGAATCTGAGATTGCTGAAGATAAATCTCACATGCACAGAAGACGAAAATGATGAGACCATAGCATATTCCAATGATTTATTAAATGATTTAAGTATTATTTTTAAGAACAATTATTATTTTTATTTGAACTGTTAATTTTAAATCTTTGATATTTCTTTATTTAGGCTCGAGTTCATTAAATTTAATTTTCATTAAATTATTTTTACTGAAGGTAGGAATTGTTTCATGAAAATTATTATTAAAATTTATTGATAATTTTTCTTTGCTTGGGATTCGAACCTGGGTTGTTGAATTTACATATGTTTCGAGAAACACCACTTACTATCATCAGAATTCTTTGCGTTCTAACCCTCTGCACCACCGCGGTGCCTGACAAACACCAATCTTTTAACCAGTGTTACCTGTTTTCTATGGGAAACTTCGTATTGCCCCCTTGCAATCCAGATAGTATGGCAACTAATTTAAAATCAGAGCAAACTTTCCATTGATGTTGGTCATAATGTATGTGATCGAGAAGTTCTTTCATTGTTTCATATCTTTCCTTTATGTATTTTCCATATCCGATTGGAATTGATGGTTTCGTATTCCAAATTCGGGCTCTGTACGGTGACCAAGCATTTAATGAGTGTTAAGGTCCAGCTCATTTGGAGGCATGGGAAGCATTCCAGGACATCGTTCACAACTTTTTGGGAAACTACAGAAGTCCTGATTACGCAGAGAAGTAGAAAAAAAATTAAATAAAAAAGAAAAAATTTGAAAAAAACGTAAAAAATAAGCAAATTTCGAACTTTGAGGTGCCATAACTCAGCTATTTCTTATCAGATAGAAATTTGCAGCATATCGGCGAAAAAGGCATTCGAAAACCTTTCCAACGATATGCCACTCATCTCGATCGGGCTCTTCGGTTGGGCTCCACAAGGGTTTGAATGGGACCATACACCGAAAAACACAAAAGTACCGTTATCTAAAAAACGGTACTTAGAAAAAAAAATTACAGCGTTTTTCGTGTTCAGGAGGTCCCAATAAACTTATCTAGGCAAGTGGCGTTTTTGGTATTTTTCCAAATTAAAAATTTGTAAACCAGTGTAATCTTCCATTTATCAAAATATTTCTTCAAATCATCAATAGCAAACTGCAAATTATATCCGTAGAATAAATGTCGGAGCACAAAATCGTTAGTAAATATTGACATTATGCAGTTGGAACATTTAGGAACATCTACTGTAAAGATGTTGTAAAGTGACAGGCGTGATCCTTGAGGACATGCAGCAGTAATATTTATTTTTCCCGACGAAGTTTTATCTGTTGTGTAGGAAATTTTTATAATCTTAATTGGAAAGTTGAATTTTTTTTAATTTGAAAACAACTGCGCCATACTGAATCGAAACCAGCTTTTATATCGAATAATAATATCGAATACCTGTTGATTTACCAACATTGAAATCATTTCTTATTATTTTTCTAATTTTTAATAATAAATCCAAATTGATGAGGAGGTAAAATATTGTTTTCGTCAATAAATGCAATAATTAATAGTTTCTTTCAAATGTTCTCCAAAATTTTACTAAATGATGAAAGTATGTTTATTGACTTATTAGGTTTAAGAATTGTAATAATTGTAGAAATCTTCCAAACGGAAGAAAAATAATATAATTTTAAGCATGCATTAAATATACATAGTTGTAAGATAATTTTTAGGCATTTGTTATTTATCGCATCTGCATCTATCGATTTATTGTTTGTTAATTTTTTTATGATGTCACCCACTTTAACACGAGAAGTACTCGTATAGTATGAGGTGGGTGCGGTGAGGTGTAAATTTCTGATTTGGCTTGCAACATCATTGACCTTGGAGACAGTTGTGGTGCCTTACTTGATATGTCGAGGTACAATTTTTTTGATAGTAATAACTAAATTGTATATCGCCATATAATTTAGACCCATATTACACATAATAGGTAAATGATCCGAGACTAGGAGCTAAATTACCGCAAACGATATCGAGTAAAATTGATCGTAATTTTCTTATGTGAGATTATGGCATTCGATACCGAGCAAGAAATTTAGTACATTTTATCATAATTTCGATATCGAAATCATTTTTCGATACGATAGCTCATTCGATCACGAATGCGGTAATTTGGCTCTAGGCCATTAATAACTTTGACAGCAGACATTTTTGATAATATGTTGGTTAAGAACAGATCTAATGTTGATGGTTGTTTGTTTGAATCCTCTGGTATATATGTACATTCATGTGGGAAAGCTATTTGAAATTGGTTTAGCTGAATTTTATCGTATAAAATGTTACTCCTTAGGCATCCCAATAATTATGTCTGCAATTTAACTCTCCACCTAAAATATATTTAAATATTATTAATTAAATGAGAATTATTCCTCTTGCGAGTATTATTCAACAAATTTTTCAAAAATTTTAATCGAAGTTACCTTCAAGTCAAATATACAATTTATTTGAAAACAAATTGTTACACTACATTTATTTTTGAATATTTCTGTTATATATTCTACATAGCCTTCCGTTGGAAAGCATAAATGTAAGAACATAGTTACAAAAAAATTCAAAGAGACACTAGCAAAATGTAATGCATTTTCTGGCCTGCTAAAGCCGTCATCAGCATTCTTTGTGTCTAATAGTGTTTTATTTTCAAACTTTGTATATTTAACTTTTTTTAATTATAAATTAATTTATAATTAAAAAACAAATTAATTTATAATTAAAAAAAAATTAATTTATAATTAAAAAAAAATTAATTTATAATTAAAAAAAAAGTTAAATTTATTTATTATTATATTATTTTATAATTAAAAGAAAACTTCGTACCAGAAACGCATAATTTTTCCTTTTTTTTTAATTTATCGGCAAAAGTACTAAAATGTACAGCTGTGGCAGCACTCCATTGTAAATAATAATAAACGTTTACATATGTTTTGTTAATTTTCGTATTGTGTTTGCAAAAATGGAGAAAAAACTTAAAAATTTAAATAATATAAAAATATTAAAGTTAGCGCTTGAAGGCCTGTGCACATTAAAAGAAATAAGTGAACTACACTGTAAAAGAAGAAGACGCTCTTGTTCTGCCAGAGAAATAAACCGCGACAGAAAGACATTTTTGTTAAAATAAAAAGGGCCTCTTTTATTGTAAAGGCACACATTTCCACATTTTCTATTAAATTTAAAATAAATGTATTTTCTTCTTTCTCCATTTTGTTCAAAACACAAACAAACAACAACAAACAGCTGATTCCGTACGGAATATGCGATCAGTTTCGCTTTTTGCTTAAGCAAATGACAGTTGAAAAACTTAACGAAAAGTTTCGTTAAGTACATTATAGTTTGCCACATACAATTTATATGTGTTCGCACGTTTGCTTAAGCTAGCATATGCATATTATAGTTGGGCCTTTATTGTTAGCATCCAGCGTTGCCACGACCAAAAAAATATGTAACCAAAATGTAAAAAAAAGTAACCAAACGCAAAAAAAGTAACCAAAATTTTTATATAATTAAAATCTTATTTTATTTATACTTCAGCTAAAAAATATATATGTAAAATATAAATTAACCATTGCATTTCAGTTTGTAGTTCAGTCTTCTAATTAGGTACAATTGAAAGAAAAAAATATATCAGCAATAACAATATTAATAAAAACCAAATGTAATTAATTTCATTACATTTGTTACAAAACACTAGTAGATAAAGTTTAAGTAGATGAGGCTAAAAATCTGTCTTGAATGTTCTTAGATGATTTATCCATATAGCGAACGACTAGAACTAGTGATTTCTTTGTGGATATGTCTGTTGTTTCGTCTACTATTAACGAAAACTTTGTCGTTTTTAGTTTGGAAATTAAATTTGCTTTAGATTTACTTCCTAATATTTCTGTTAATTGAGTTGCTTTACCTGCCACATTTAATGTGTTTCGCAATTTAAGAGTCGGGACAGCGCTCCTCTAATAAGCCAGTAGATAGGCCATTAATAAAAAAAGGCAAATTGTGGGAAATAAGAAACATTACTAATGTTAGCTCTGTTTGGTGCACTTGCTTATTAAAGGTTTCTTTTTGAGAACTTGCAAATGTTATTTTTATTTTCCACATTTTGCTTATGAACACTTTTTTAGTGTGCTTTCATAAATGACTTACGTGATTTGCAATTTTTTTTTCACAGGCAGCGCAGAAACAACATCCTTCTTTGTTTCTTAGCCACGGAAACTCATCCAACCACAATACACGGAATTTTCTTTTCGGGCTGTTTTTAATATCACTAAACAACAAAATATTATTTAAAAAAAGTTATTGAAATTGAATGAAAATATACCTATTCTCATCATCACTTCCAGAAGATAACTCGACATTATTAGTTTTACTTTGAGCAGCATTTTTAAATAAAAATTGTGCTTAAAACCAATATTATTATTTTTTAATTCGAAGTATATACCTTTCAATTTTTTACGAAAGAAACCCAATCTTAATTATTTAAAAAACACTTTATTACTAAAAAATTAAATAGCACGCTAATTTGTAAAAAGCTTTTTTTGGTTTTCTGGTAAAAAACATAATTTATGAATGTTTATTAAGGTCCGTTCATGTCTAAAACAAAAGAAAAATTAACTTGTTCCGATGTCAAACATCAATATGAAAATGCATTTTGTTTTTAGATGGTTTTTCTGAAGAACCTTTTTTTTCATGTGGAATTTTTATTCACGATAGGGGTGATAGCGTTTATTTATTAAAATATATTTTTGAAATTTTATTATCAAGGACGACTAATCTTATGTAGTAGGAACAAACACAATTCACAAACATTAGATTTAAAAAACACAAAATACCTACATTTCAAAGACAACATAATTTTAATTAAATTAAACAAAAAAAAAAATCATATTAATTAAATGATAACATCACAGATGTCTTTTAGCTTATAAATAATAATTACTTTAGTTAAGTTTAAAAAAACAAAATCTATTTAACTAATGAAGCCATTTTTTGTGTAAGCAACCTTGCATCAGCTCCCGCAAAACTGGATACGCGCTTCTGATTTTTGATAAAAACAAATGTCGGCATACTACGTACTTTATAATAGTCACTGATATCCTGAAACTTGTCGACATTGATTTTAATGACAACGACTCGATCCTTATACTGTTTAACCAATTTGCGTATATGAGGCTCTATTTCTTTGCAGGGACCACACCAGGTTGCATAAAAATCCAGAACCACCAATTTGTCGCCGGCAGCTAAGATTTGTTTCTCGAAGTCACCAGCACTTTTAAGTGTAGAAGCCATAGTGCATACAAATCAATTTATATAATTGCTTATAAATTCTTTTTAATTAAAAATTAAAGTCGAAGTTAGTCATACAAGCGTTTAAGTTGAATTTTAGAATACAAAAAAAAAAAAAAAAAAAACAATACAATGCTTATGTTTGGAGACAGGCATGTATTTTTTTGTAATCCTGTATTTAGTGTTTTATTTTTAAAAAACTTTTAAATTGTGGTAGTTTAGTTTATCACCAAAATTAGTGGTGTAAATTAAGTCGAAGTAAAAACAATGTAAAAAATAGTTACTTTTGTGTTAAAAAAAGTAACCAAAACGGAAAAAAAGTACACAAGTACACATTGGAAAAAAAGTAACCAATTTTGGTTAAAAGTAACCAAAACGGCAACGCTGTTAGCATCATTGTAAAATTGTGAAAATGGATGACTCCTGAGAATTAGGGAAATTAATATGTACTGTTAAACGTTTGATTATTTTTTCTAGGCCTTAATGCGTTAAGTTTCGATTTATAAATTATTTTGTTAAATAAAATAAATATGTACATATCGCCCCCTCAATATAATAATAGCGTATAATTTTTTGGGGTTTTGAGAAATGTAGTGTACGTATAAACATAACTCACACCAATAAAAATGTAAATAAATACACCACACATACATTAATTATTTATTATTTATAAGAAACACAAGACCAAATGCATAATAGTGCTAGGTTAGTTATCAAATTCACAACGCTGCTTTTTGTTTTGGGTGAACGACTTAATGCACATATTAAATTTCGACTTGATGCTTGAACCAAGAAAATAGAACACTTGAAATTCGAATAAACAATTATGGCCGAATTCTCTGTCAATAGTTAACCATTGGTAAACTAAAATACTAACTATTGTTTAACTATTACTTGGTATTCTTATGTCAAACTAAGCATTGCGAATAAAGAATCATTACTTAAGCCTTTGCCATTAGCTAACTAAAGACTGCCAGTCTAATTCATAAAAACTTATCAAGGGTTTATAACAGGCTTATAAAGCAAATATTCATACAAAATTTGCTTTATAAGTCTGTTATAAACCTTTGACAAGCTTTATGAATAAGGGGTGTGAATTTAGCCATTAATGTTTGAGTCACATTTAATAAATGAAATGCACTCAATAATAATAATATGTACTTTAAAATTTATAAGAGCCTGGTACAATCATGCATAAGGGTTTGTGTAGAATTTAAGAAATATTTGTAAAATTGTATTTGTAAATGTTTGAAAGTTTGTTTTCATGAAAAGTTAAATAACTCAGTCAATTACTTATCTAATTTTAAATATGCGTTGTAATCGTAACTAAACGTACTTTTTGAATAAATTCAAAAGTATATGGGAGCTACGACCAATTATGGACCACTAGTCATCAAATTTAGTAGATCGATTTTTATGTACATTATTTGCTCCGAATTTTATCCTGGTTTTCGGAAGTGGAAATTTGAGGGTGCTGTAACTTAATTGGTTAGCGCATTTGATCATTAAGCATGAGTTGGTATTTGTAGACCGGGTTGGATTCCCAGCCGCTGCCACTCAAACAACATCAGTTTCTGATAATTATTAGTTTTCTTTCTATCCATTATAACTAATATTTATCACAGCATTCAAACGCCACCGAAGTAAAACAATTAAATAAAGGCTATAAAATCAAGCTTTACAAATAATGCGCCTACTCACCACCAGAGGCGCTACAATGCTGCATTAAAACAAACATAATGCGCAATTGCAGAGTTGTGATATAAAGCATTCTTCTACTTTCACTACCTTTACTTCTTCAATCTATCTATCCCCTTTCCAAAGAAAGTAACGCAATTATATATAGGCATGTCAATTGCCTGAGTATTACTCCTCTTTAAAAAAAAAATTATCAAACAAACTAGCTTTGGTGATTTTTCTACACATGAAACTTATTTTTGCTGAATTTTGTATGTTACTGCTTTTCTATATGCATTTATGTACAATAGAGGCATATTCCGGGAAGTCATTTGTATAAGGTCTATGAGAAATAATGGACCGGATATTATTTACAATAAAATATTAAAACATTTTTAAAAAATATTGAGGTTGTCTAACACTTGGGTTTATAACTCTGATTCTAGTGGAACGATTTGGCCCATTTTTCATTTCATAACAAACATTTCGATAAAACAAAGAATATTTGAAAGAAACTTCCTTCCTCTGAGTCTCTTTTTAAAGCTCTATCGCGCATTCAACAGGCGGATAGACGGACCGACCTTATTACCAATATTTCGATCTCCCCCATCTTTTTGTGTTGGGTATAAAAATATAAAATGGCTTATAAATTGTACAATAGGTAGACAGATTATTTAGCAAATCAAAAGATAGAATAGAAGAAAGTAAGAAATGTCGAATGTATGTAGTTTATAAAATACAATGCAATGGTAATGATTGATAATGAAAACTGCGACAAAGTTTATGTAGGTACTACAAAGAATATACTAAAATCTACGATATATACATACATATACATATACAATGTATATAATAGCTGCCCTGCAGGAAATGTCAATAGTGAAACTGTACTGACTTACTATTGACACGTCACCAGTACTAGTGACTTATAATACCCAAGACAAAAATGAATTTTTACCCTAAATAATAATTGCAGTTAGAAACAAAAAATATTAATTACTTGTAACAATTTTAAGATTTTATACCTATTTAGTTTTTTTTAAATATATTTTACCATATTAATGAATGAAATTTATCCCCAAAGTACAAAAAAATTTCTTTTTTTCTCTTTTTATTCTACGATTTTGGGGTAATTTTTCATTTCTTTTAAAATGCATAATTACCCCAAAGAAAAAGTGCATTATAACCCCGAACAAAAATTAGGGTTATTTAAATTTTTTTTGATGCATTTTTCTTTTCCTTTTTTGTTTGGGAGATTCATTCAGAATATTAAACCTATTCCCTGGCAAAAGTGGTTCATCGACGTCCATCATATAGATCACGTCAGCTGCTAGAATATGACTGTATGTACTATTAAGTCTTTAACCCTGCCTTTACAAATGCAAGTACTTGCATGCAAGAGCCGTGTACGTATATATATACGAAAACTTATTCGAAAAACTCGACTAGCTCTGCAAGTGAAAAAATGTGAGTGTATTAGTTAAAAAGTGTGAATGTATTGACTTTTTCGAACTTGCACTTGCATGTGTAAATGCCGGGTTACATTGTATTTTGAATGTTCAGTAATGTTTTTCAAGATGTCCATAATAATAGAATACAGAAATTACTGTAACTTTTATGACAAATAAAATATAAAAAAAGTACCGTTAGAAGAAAAAGTAGCAATTTCCCTTCTTCATCTTAAAGACCAATCAAGTCTGAAATTTGAAATTATTAAATTTGTAAAATAAATACATACATACATATGTACATATTATTTAAATATGTAACTAATTTAATAGTTTTTTTCAAGCCGTATTATTTGTATTTGCGTTAACTAATAAATAAGATAGTTCATTTATTTTTAACATATAGTGTGTACTTTTTGTTTGTCTCTCAAAAGTGTGCTGTTCTTGAGTATTATTTTCCGCATAGATTTGGAACGTGATTATTGTAGGAATAATGAGTTAGTTGCATTTACCCACGAAATGAATTCGTTTAATTGATAAAATATTCTTTGATAAGAATATATTTTAATATATAAACAAATAACCGCAATGAAGTGTACTCTATTGCTTTAAATTAAATTTAATTGAAAATAACGTTTACACACTTAGTAACCCAAAGGAACTATGAAGTGTTCTACGTATCGACTCATCATATTGATCTTATTTATAATATCGGAAGCAAACTTAGGTTATCAAGTTAGTTGGTAAGCAACTCACAACTGGTCAATAGAAAATAATAAATTGTAATAATTTCGTTTAATATATCCATTATTAATAAGCCCATACACACATTTCGAGGCCCCGGGAACACTAAGTCTAGAGGACCTAACAGCACTGGCGGCTAAAAATACTCTTGCCGAGTTAGGTATTAAAGAGTACATGCCAGGACACAATAGCCAGTTAAATATTGTAAAGCCTGTACCAGAATCTGCACTATCAGCCAATGCAATAGATTCTTTGTTTCAGAACTCATTTCGCCCGAACGACATAAAAAAGGATGTATTTGGTGGGAATTTATTTGATCAAACAATAGACAATTTGTACAGTTCTTATGTGGGTGCAATGAAATCTGAAGAATTAGAATGTGCTGTGCCACCTTTATCATGCTTTAACGACACAAGCAATTACTACTTCCGTACGTATGATGGATCCTGTAATAATTTTCAGTATCCCGGTTACGGCATTGCAAAGTCGCGGTATTCACGTATATTAAAACCAAAATACGGAGATGGTCAATATGCTCCCAGCAAATCCTCAGCAGGAAATGCTTTGCCAAATCCTCGCGTTCTATCGTTATCACTCTATGGAGAGGATACGTTATCGGATAGTTATCGTACATTAATGAAAATGCAATTCGGACAATTCGTAGCCCACGATATCAGTCAGTTATATCGAGAAGGATTACCAGGTAAGTGATATTATATATTTTCTGTAAAGTGGAAATTCCATTTTCAACTTTTTATTTAAACACTTCACAACTGCCATAAACAAAAAACAGTATTCAGGTTTTGAGTAAAACATAATTCTCATAAAATCCGGCCGCATTCTAATTTAATAATAAATTCTAATTTATTAATATTTAAATAACGTTAAAAGAGAAAATTAAAATCACTTTTATAAAAATAGCGCAATATTTTTTTCGATTTGCCCGAAGCAGGTCGACCTAGTAAGGGACAGCACACGTTTCTGCAGGCATTCTGTTATACAAATATCCGGAGATAGTTAAGGAGATGACAAATAGTGCTCTTCGGACCATTTTCAAAACATTTTTGCTTTCTTCTCGTTACATAATATCATTTATAGTACTTTTTGTAAGCATTCGTTTTGTGCAAAGAGTGAAGCCAACAATGTCGGATTATAAACGAATTTTCTTTCCATTTTGATATTCCATTGTTCAGCAGTGGTACTAGTATATTCCAACTAATAAATTTTTAGACAAAATACCGATAGTTATGTTTAAAAAAACAAGTTAAAGTGCTATATTCGGCCGTGCCGAATCTTAAATATCCTGCACTTAAATATAATGAGAATTCTATAATTTCTTTTATTCAAGCAATTAGGTCACTTAATATTAATATAAAAATGTTCTTTTTATTTATATATTTATATATCCAATATTTCATTATCACAATGGATAACTTCTTCAGGGATTTACAATTTTAAAATTATAATATAATAATGATTGAAGTATCTATATATATAAAAGTGAATGTGTGTCGTTATGTTTATTATTATTAGTTTGAAGTCTATAGACGGCTAAACGGCTGAACCGATTTGCTTGAAATTTTCACAGTATATTTCTGTATGTCTGGAAGGAGCTATAGGCTACTTTTTTTTTGGAAATTTTAAGTAGGCGTGGTACCTCCCATACAAAGTTAATTTTAAAAAATACGGGTAGCGAAGCACACCGGGTTTTAGCTAGTAAATAATCAAAATGAAAATTTTTAACAGAAAATGAAATGTTTACAATTATGATATACATATATATAAAAAACTTGTTTGGAATAATAAATGAAAAATTCTGTATGTAATATTTTTAGTTTCTAAACTTATTCTTATAAATTAAATGTCTGTAATTTTGAGCTACATTGTCTGTGTCTGTTTTAAAATTAATTCTCTTTTCTATTGGTACATTACTAATATATAACATTTCTAACATAAATCGTCTTTTATAATTTGTTTCTGTATTTAATACAGTAGTATTTTCAAAATCTGGATAATGATCTAAATTGTAACAGTGTGATGTTAATGCAGTTTTTTGAGAAGAAGTATGTTTGTGTTTTTGGTCAGATTTATGTCCAGCTAATCTAATTTTCAATTTGTTTTTAGTTGTACCTACATATATTTTATTACATTTTTCATTATCATTATCTGTAATCTGAAAAAATGTAATAAAATATATGTAGATACAACTAAAAATAAATTGAAAACTAGATTAGCTGGACATAAATCTGACCAAAAACACAAACATACTTCTTCTCAAAAAACTGCATTAACATCACACTGTTACAATTTAGATCATTATCCAGATTTTGAAAATACTACTGTATTAAATACAGAAACAAATTATAAAAGACGATTTATGTTAGAAATGTTACATATTATTAATGTACCAATAGAAAAGAGAATTAATTTTAAAACAGATACAATGTAGCTCAAAATTACAGACATTTAATTTATAAGAATAAGTTTAGAAACTAAACATATTACATATAGAATTTTTCATTTATTATTCCAAACAAGTTTTTTATATATATGTATATCATCATTGTATATCAAATTGTAAACATTTCATTTTCTGTTAAAAATTTTCATTTTTATTATTTATACTTCAATCATTATTATATTATAATTTTAAAATTGTAAATCCCTGAAGAAGTTATCCATTGTGATAATGAAATATTGGATATATAAATATATAAATAAAAAGAACATTTTTATATTAATATTAAGTGACCTAATTGCTTGAATAAAAGAAATTATAGAATATTTAAAAAAAAGTCGAATAAAAGAACTAAATAATTATAATGAGAATTATAAAAAATGCTCAATTATTCAGTCTTAGCGAAAATTTTATTAGTCTATATGCATGCATATATTCTATATATATAAAAATAAGTGTACATTTTGATTGTCACTCCATAACTCGAGAACGGCTAGATCAATTTGCCTGGAATTTTTTTTATTAGTTTTGAAATTTTCGGGAGATGGTTTATATGAAAAAAAAAATTCCAAAAAGAGGACCACGAGGGGGACAATAACCGCTTAACGGATTTGGATAAAGGGATAAAAATAGACTTTGTAACGGAACCAGACTTTCAATGAAAATAAAATTTGAAGGCAAAACAACGTTTTATTTTTATTTATTTATTTTATTTATTTCCGGAAAAACAGTACAACAAGATTTAATCTTATTTAATAGTACTGCGTAGGTGGAGGCAATATATTAATACAAAAAAAATTCTTAAGCTTATTAATAAAAACTAAATAAATAACAACAAATCATTAATTAAACAATAAAATGTACATAGTTTGACAAATAAATAAAAAGAGTTTGGAAAATTATCATTACTATCTAAAAAGTGTAAATATTGCTCGTTTGAAGTGCTTTGCATTGCTTAAAATTTGGATGTTGTTCGGAAGCTCATTTTAGAGACGAATGGCATTTACAAAAAAATGTCTTCCAGATATTTGTTTTTGGTACTGAATGGAGTTGATTTTATATCCTCTGTTAGACCTTGAAAATATTATTCTTTTAAATAGATATTCCGGTTTTTTAGAATATATAATTTTATGTAAATGTAACAGCGTACGGCATTTTAACAGGTTGTCGAAAGAAATATTAAAAATTGTATAAGACAAATGTGATATATAATTTCTTCTTGAGATTCCATAAATATATCTGCCAATATTGTTGTAGGCCACTCTGAGTTTATTTTTACTTGTTGAATTGTAACTAGAAAATAGCTCACAACCATATGTTAAAATTGGCAGAATATATGACTTAGCAAGTAGCATGCGTTTGTTTATTGGTGTATATGACTGTGTCATCCATAGATTACGAAGCATAGCATATATTTTACCACATAGACCATTTATATGGTTAGACCAAGTGAGAATATCATTAATAATAATTCCAAGATTTTTGGCGTGGTCAACTACCTCAATTGTGGAGTTACCGATCCGAATTGGCGGTAGGTTATATTGTTCACCGCTGCTTTTCTTTATCATCATTGCTTTTGATTTCTTTGCATTTAAGCAAAGTCCATTTGCTGAGGCCCATTTGAATACATTATCAAGATCACTGTTTAATTTTATAATACAATTTTTTATATCAGATGGCACACAACTGATAATGAGTTTGACGTCATCTGCGTACATCTGAATTTCACAATGAACGAGTTTCAGTGGCAAATCATTACAGTAAATTGTATATAATAATGGACCAAGTATGGAACCTTGCGGGACACCTCTCGGCATTTGACAATTTGTTGATTTGTTACTGCCAACATAGACCAGTTGACTCCTATTTGTTAAATATGAAGAAAGAAGTTTGACGGCAGTATTAGAGAAATGGCACATATTCTTGAGTTTTTGGCATAATATAGCATGTTCGACAGTATCAAACGCCTTGGAATGATCCAGTAAAACTAAAAAAGATATAAAGTTGCTGTCCATTTTTGACCTTATATCCTCGCAAACCTCAGTAAGAGTTGAAATACAGTTGTGATTAGGTCTAAAACCTGACTGCTTCTCCGATAATAGTTTATTTTGGTACAGATATTTGGCCATCTGCGTATGAAGAATTCTTTCAATAACTTTAGACAAAAAAGGTAATATAGCAATTGGTCTATAACTCTTATCAGGTTTAGGGATAGGTATAATTTTAGCACATTTCCAACTAGATGGGAAAGATGATGATGTTATTATGGAGTTTGCTAAGTGTGCTAAATTTAGGGTGTACACCATCCTCGCCTACAGAATCCGATTTGATGCTTAGAATATCATATTTCGGGAATATATTTGAATGGGGGCTATGAGAAATCATGGGCCGATTCTTAATATTTTCCTCACAGTTTCTTCTGTTATCATAGAAATAACGTATACAAAATTACATAACAATATCTGCAATACATTTTAAAAAATTATATTGTCGGGCTTGATCGACTATACTTTCTTACTTGTTTTTTAAATGTTTGCCTGATGATGCTACGCAATGTAGTAGCGAAATATTGAAAATCATAATAGAAATCTGACCTCATTCTTCAAAAGTTATTATTCAATTCAAATCAAAACGAAAGCAAGTAAGAAAGTATAGTCGGTCAAGTCGACCATATATTACCCTACACCCAGTATATGTATAAAACAGTTTTTCAGAAATGAGCGCTATATAGGAGATATGACCTATATGGACCGATCATTCAAAAATATAGTATCATGATTTCTATGAATATAAATATTTAACTGTATGTTAAACTTTATCTCGATATAAATACTTTTAAAAGATTTATGGATGTTAAAGTTGATTACGGGGAGGGTCTTATATGGGAGTTTCGACTAATTACGGACCGACCATTATAAAATTAGGTGTCATCATTTCTGTATATTATTTGTGTCGTATTTTATTTGATTACCAACTTTCTTAAGAAATTTATGATCGTTAAAGTGATTTTTGGAAGTGGGCCTTATATGGGAGCTACGACTAATTATGGACCGAGCACAATAAAATTGTACCGTATTATTTGTATACATATGAAATATATTTGCGTTAAATAATATTTGGATACCAACATTTTTGAGTGAGTTACGCTCTTTATAGTGATTTTCGGAAGTGGGCCTTATATGGGAGCTACGACTAATTATGGACCGATCACAATAAAATTATACCGTATTGTTTGTATACATATGAGATATATTTCTATTAAATATTATTTTGATACCAACAACTAATTATGGACCGATCTTCACGAAATTTGTAGATATGATTTAGCATCATTTATTACTTATTTTTGGTGAAATTTGTTTGCATACTTGCCTAATTCAAAGATTTATGACCGGCCGATTTTCACCAGTTTCAATACCATCCATCCTTGGGCCGAAAAAATATCATGTGCCCAATTTTATCGATATATCTTCTAAATTGCGACCTGTACTCTGCGCATAAGCTTTATATGGACAGCCAGCCAGACGGGCGGACGGACGGACATCGTTAAATCGACTCAGGAAGTGATTCTGAGTCGATCGGTATACTTTAAGGTGGTTGTTGGACCAATATTTCTGGGCGTTACAAACATATGCACAAAAATAATTTAATGAAAATTAAATTTACTGAACTCAAAGCCTAACTAAAGAAATATCAACATTTATTAAATATTTTATAAAAAAGACCTAAAGCTTTAATAACACAGTACAAAAGCCAATCTGGGGGGTGAGAAATTCCAAGTCAGGGTGATGGTACTAGGTAAGTATAGTAAAACCCTCAAAGGGTTTGGCGTTCGTATGTGTCAGTTTTTTTTTATGACCTTTTAAATTTGTTCCTTATCTTGATGTTTTTTCGCTTAGTTGTAACATTTTGGCAAAAACGTAGTTTAACATAACTCGAGAACCACTTGTCGGATTTTGATGAAACAAATTTAGAAAAATTAAGAATTTATTTATTTATTTATTTATTTACAATTAAGTGAAGGTATCCCATTTTTGTTTTTATTCAAAAAAGTGTCATTTATCGCCTTTTTCATAAATTTTCCCCAATAACTCCAGACTTCTGGCCATAAACTACTAAAAAAAATTAAGTAAACATTTTTATAATTTTCTATTTTTATTTTATTTATTTATTTTTATTTATTTTAATAAATATTGCCTAGACTTTTTCGATGGTGGTTGTTCGGGACTAGTGGCATCGCATTCATCGCCGAACAACCACCATCGAAAAAGTCTAGGCAATATTTATTAAAATAAATAAAAATAAATAAATAAAATAAAAATAGAAAATTATAAAAATGTTTACTTATTCTTCGATGGTGGTTGTTCGGGACTAGTGGCATCGCATTCATCGTCGAACAACCACCATCGAAAAAGTCTAGGCAATATTTTGCCAAAATGTTACAACTAAGCGAAAAAACATCAAGATAAGGAAAAAATTTAAAAGGTCATAAAAAAAAACTGACACATACGAACGCCAAACCCTTTGAGGGTTTTACTATACTGACCTAGTACCATCACCCTGACTTGGAATTTCTCACCCCCCAGACAATAATCCCAAAAATGTTCCACAGTGTAATTACTAAAATCTTAATATAAAAAAGGACAAATAAACAATTTTTTATATATATATACATATACTGTTATAATCCTGTGTTTTTCCCACACCAGTAATAGAACTAAATCGGTGGTTTTTTATTGGTCCTTTGAACCGGATTATATATTATATGCTGGTTCCCAAAAACTCTATAAAAGTACTTCAGAATCACATAAGTGTTGCATACAACGGATTCCAGAAGTAGGAGCGATGTCATTAGTTCCATGGCTTCCATTTAAGGTTTTTGTTTGCACACGTTCTAGAACTAGTTATTTTAGAACAAGTTTTTAGTTCAAAATATCACTTAAAAAGAAGTTGAGATTTTATTAAGATGTATTGCCAGAAAGTAACTCTATGAAATAAACATGTTAGTCATTATACGTGCTTAAAATTTTGCTATTCAAACTTGGACTGAAAGAGATGAGTAAAAGTTAAATTTTATATTTTTTATTTAAAAAATGTGTGTATTACACATTAAATAATGCAAAAGTATTTTTTGCGTTTTCTTTAATATATGTCTGTATTTTAGATGATTGTTGTGCAAATCCGAATCATAAAATGTGTTATTCCATCCCCCTACATCCTTTCGGTCCGATCGCAATGACGTCGGGTAAAACGTGTCTTAGCTTTGCTCGGAGTTTATCTGATATGGATATAACATGTCCACCCAGTGGATTACCATACGCAGAGAAGATTACAACAACTACCGCCTTTTTGGATCTATCGTCAATTTATGGCAATTCACTGGAAGAAAACATAAAAGTGCGTCAATATAAGGGTGGCTTGTTGACAACCAGTTTTTACAACAGTAGACACTTTCTACCAGTTAAATCCAACTTAAACGGCGAATGCCCCGGAAATAATGAACAATGCTACAGCATACCCGACGATCGAAATCAATTTACACCAACAATTACTGTTCTGCAAACGATATTCGTCAGAGAGCACAATCGTTTGGCGAATATTTTGTCCAAATTAAATCCTCAATATTCGGATGAAAGAGTTTTCCAAATAGCACGAAAAATTAATATAGCTCAATATCAAAAGATTACCTACTACGAGTGGTTGCCGCTCATTTTAGGACCCATGTATTGTTTTGATAATCGTTTGATTTATTCGCTTCTGCCTTACGATTATGTAAACGATTATGATCAAAATTTAGATCCTGCGCCATTTGCCGAATATGCTGCATCTGCATTCCGTTATGTACATCAATCAATTCCAGGATGGTTTTCGTAAGAATGAAATTTTTGCAAATTGAAATGACATGAAGTGATAATGCATTCCATTATTCTTTAGAATGGTATCTTCTGGACGCAATAGCAATCATACTATGCGCTTGAGTGACTATTTCGATCGTCAAGATTCGATGAAGCTTCTGATGGATGGAAACAACTTCGATTCCTTAATTCGTGGTTTAGCAACCCAATTAGAGAAGCGTGCGGACAGCAATGTGGATCGGGAGGTATAATAAACCTATTTGCTTTAAATATAAATATGTACATTGCTTATTTTTTTTTTAATAAAATCAGCTTAAGCATAATTTCGATCGTAAGTCTTTCGATGAATTTGGCACTGACTTAAAAGCCATCGATATTCAACGAGGGCGAGATTACGGTTTACCCAGTTATAATGATTATAGAGAACATTGTGGTCTAGCAAGAGCATATCACTGGTCGGATTTGTTAAATGAAATTCCAGATGAGGTACGTATAACGCTACAGCTACGAATAGCAATTTCACGAAATTGTAAGAAAAGTTAGTATACGACTAAAATTCCTATTATTTGCTAATTAATTTTAGAAAATTCAATTACTTAAAAAGTTTTATGTATCACCAAATGATGTTGATTTGACTATTGGCGGTTCATATGAAAGACACTCTGGAGACTCCAATCTAGGTCCAACATTCCAATGTATAATTGGGAAACAATTTTTAAAAACTCGAGTAGCGGATCGTTTCTTCTATGAACACGAGGACAGAAATTCTGGTTTTTCTAGAGGTAAATATTTTTTTGCTATTTATTTATTGTATGTATCTTCATTGAAAACTAACTAACAATTAAGGTATGGTCACATTTGACAAATATTTACTCAAAAAAGCGTAACCACTTGTTTTAGCACAAATTTGTTTGACGTTATTTGCTCTTACAAGAGTTTTGCAAGATCAAACAGCATCAAATAAATTACAACTAAATATTTGTTGTGCTTTGGCCTAAATAAGAAAAGTTTTTTTAAGTAAACAAATGAGTTCAAATAAATGTTATTTAGTGGTTACGTCATTTTCGGCAAATATTTGCCAAATGTGACCGTACCTTTAGTATTTCAAATTTTATATCTAAAGAATTTTAATTATTTAGTCCAGCCAGTGCCGGACTAAAATTGTTTATCGATTCTTGTTTATATGTATTAAGTTGGCATTCTTCCTTCTTGTCTTTGGCTCAGATCTGCTGTATATCTTCTTCTAAATCGAATATAGCCACTATTCATTAATATGTTGCAGGCTAATGGGTTTGGGTGTACTTCAAGCTTTCTTAAATATTTTACTCATACTTGTGGATCTCAGCTTTTAACAAAGACACGTTTAGGTCTTTATGGATATTCGAATTTTTTTATATTCCATGTAAGGCTACACTCGAAGAGTATAACGAGGTATTAAACTTCGGATTGTTATTGCTTGATTATTGATATACTTATGTAAATAGGAGAGCATGATTCTCTACGCAATGTAAATGTTATGTGTGTGCATTTCTGCTCATTAACTTTTATCCTCCATTGCTTTAACCAGTTTTCTAATTCAGATATATGACTTTGTAGATATCGAGATGCTTCTTGAGGGTTTTCATGAATACTTAGAATAGCAGTATCATCCGCAAATATACATATGTATGTATGTCTGTACGATTGTTTGTTGGCATATAAAATGTATATATCAAGTATAAGAAGAGTCCCAGGATACTTCCTTGAGGTACTGCTGCTTTAGTAAGTTGTGCGGAACTTAAAAAGTCTCCTTCTTTAAGCTTAAATGTTCGACCAGCTAAGTAGCTTTCCAATAGCTTATGTGTGTTTACGGGTAAGTGTAGTTTCAACTTGTATATTAGACCATCATGCCACACTTTATTAAACGCTTGAGAAATGTTGATAAAAAGAGCAGAACAATATTTTTACTTCAAATGTTTTTTTTGCGATATTGACAAGTTTATGGGTTTGTTCGATAGTACTGTATTTTCTTCTAAATCCAAATTAAGGATTCGGAATACAATTGTTATCAATTAAAATCGGGTATAACTTGTTCATGAGTATTTTCTCTAATAGCTTCGGTATATTCGACTGATGGGTCTATATGATTGCTATACGGGGTAGCAACATAAGCATATTGTTACTGAATTTGTTAATACCAGGTGCTTCTTAGAGCTTAAATAAACAATTTTTCGATCTATCGAATCTTAAAACGTAGGTGTAGAGCTGCTCCAAAATGGTTTTCAACTGGTGGCAAGTCAATTGTTTCAAATTATGTGTTTGGGGTAAATACTTTTTTTTTAAATAATTAACAAACAGATTACATTTGTCAGTGTCATTTCTTGCCCAAATACTACTTAAATTTCGTAAGGGGGCTTACATATGACAGGTCTTTTATTGCGGAGTTACGTTCAGACTTTCTAAATATTTATTTGGCGATTCCAAAAGCTTGTTAAGTCTTTTTGTGCAATCTTTTAGCTTAGATTGAGTTGGGGCGATTTGTGCAATTGTCACTCTCTTCGAATTCTTTTTTTTCATTTAAGAGCCGCTCGACATCTGCAAAATAAATTCTATTACATCTGATTAGTCGGGGCGTTTAGCTAGCAAGTTGAGCAGCCAGTGTAAGATCATTATCAAACTTGATAAGAGAGTAATCGATATTTTCTATATTTAAGCTAATTTGTAAATAATATTTGTTTCAGTTAATGATTGTTTTTAACAGATAGATATACAATATCGTTTGTGACTAACATCTCATATCTAACTTTTTGCTACCGATTCAAAACGATTCAATGTAACACATTTGTATTATTTTGATAACGGTACCTTAGCGGTAACGCTATTTCAATAATAACACTAATTTCGGCTTGACTTTAATTATAAATTGAAATTATAACAATTAAAAATAAGTTGACAACTTCTGTAGGTTTGAAAATAATGAAAAAAATTATTATCATTCAATAACGTCATATTATTTATTGTATGGTATTTTGATTGTTTCGATAACAATAAAAATAATGAAATTTTTTAATATATTTTAATGGTATATTCGACTATACAAGGTCACTTCTAATAAAATACATGTTTGCTTAGTGAAAATTTTGTACAACCAACCATTAAAGTTTGAACTATGTGCCTATTATCACCTATTAATTTACCAGTTATATATTCAAATCCTAATATCGTAAAAAAAATTTAACTGAAAAATTAATGGTATTTCATATATTTAGTAATGATCAAATCTCTCAAACATTGAATAGGTTTAAAACCGTTTAATATGAAGCATTGCCATTTTGGAAACTAATCCATAAGATCATTACAATTTCTTTTGTAAAATTCTAATTTCATTAATCTTTTAATCTATTCACAGAGCAATTGGCTGAAATACGAAAAATTAGTTTCTCAAGTATTTTGTGCGCTAATGGAAACAGTTTACAATGTATTCAACCAAATGCATTTGTTTTTCCTAATCACCAGTAAGTTATGTTCTAAATACCTATATACATATGTATGTATGTATGTAAGTACATAAATATATATGTATGTACATATTGCTTGTTATTATTATTATAATAATCATAAGTATTTTAATAATATATGTATGTATTTTTTATTTTAGAAATAATTTAATAAATTGCAAGGCTTTTCCTCAACTGGATCTCAGATTATGGAAGGACAATGTGCACTATTAAAACTGGTCAAGTGCAAAAAGAATCAGACCGAGTATTTTAATTTTGTGTTTTTTATATTAATTTATTTTTTACTGTAAAATAAAAGCTTTATACATATTTATAAACTATAATGGATCACATTGTACTTTAAGTTAATAAATAATCTACATACGTATACATATGTATATGGGTGATGATGACAATATAATAGAGAATTTTACAATTAAACAATAACATAACAGAAATATGTACGTATAATATAAACAACGTATAAATGAATCAGATAATTTTATCAAATCAGAATCAGATAATTTGGTTAAACAATTTACTGATTAAATATAAATAATTTTATAAAGGTTTTTATTTCTACGCCAATATATATAATATATTCAACCCAGAGAATTTGTAACAGACTGGAGTTTTTTACATTCTATAATTGGGAAATTCCAAAAATAAATTTTCGTATATAAATTTTTAATAAAAAATCGAGATTTTGTTGATTTTCAGTGCCAAAATTGTCTGATATATTGATACCACATGTGTATTCGCGTGTTATCTGGGGCTAATTCTATAAGGATACATATATAACTTTATGACAATGTTATTGATAAAAATAAAATAATAAATATTATTATTATTATTATTATTATCATTATTATACTATATATACCTCACTAAAAATATTACATAGTTTATATTCAATCATATGAAATACATATACATGTAAAAAGTTTTGGATCATAATATATAAAATCTTATACATAATTTACATATTTTGTTCCTGATAAAATTAAAATACCTGAAGCCAGCACGGTAAAATTTACCAATGATATTTTCTAGCAATAGAAAATGTCTTCTATGTGTGTTCTCGAATGAATTATTTTATTATGCGTGGAAGCAAGTATAACAAACATCAAATATTTGGATACACACAAAGGAGTGTGATTTAACCCACTCTATAAAAAAGGAAATGCGTCTTAATTTTCCATTGCAGCTTTTTGATTTCCTAAAAGTAAAAAAGACTACATACTTCACTTTTTGAATTATCAATTTTTTTTAATATATGCATTTTGTTCATTATTCTGTTTAGATACAAATCTTAATTCTCTAAATTAATTTTCTCTGTAAATAATTTGTAACTTAATGTCAGGTTTGCATCAAATAGAACTTGACGAAGAGTCAAGAGATATTACATCCTTTACCACCGATAAAGAATCTTATCGGTTTAAAAGACTTCCTTACGGTATAAACAGATGTGTTTAAATTGTGTAGGAAATACAATCTTAAACTACATCCAGATAAATGTTCATTTTTCTTATCGGTTTAAAAGACTTCCTTACGGTATAAACAGATGTGTTTAAATTGTGTAGGAAATACAATCTTAAACTACATCCAGATAAATGTTCATTTTTCTATCGTAAAGTTACATTTTTAGGTCACAAATCTACAGATCAAGGTATTTTACCTGATCACAGCAAATTTTCTATAGTTGAAAACTATCCCACACCAAATAATGGTGAAGAAGCTAAACGCTTCGTAGCTTTCTGTAATTATTACAGAAGATTCATACCAAACGTTTCTTATTCGTCACGACACATAACTAGATTATATAGGAAAAATGTAACGTTTGAGTGGACTCCAGATTGCGAACAATCTTTTTAATACTTCAAACGTCAATTATTAAGTCCAAGAATATTTCAATACGCAGATTTTTCTAAAGACGCCAACAAACACGCTGAGAACAGCCAAGAAATCATCACAATCTTTCACTAAAGGTGAAAGCAACAAATCTACCATAGAGCAGGAACTAACTGCAATGCATTGGGTTATACAATATTTTAGACCGTATATTTATGGCAGAAAATTCGTGGTCAAAAGTGATGACAGACTATTTTCACTAAAAAGTCAATCTTCAAAATTAACTCCAAATCAGATTGGATTTAGAGAAATACGACTTTGCGGTGGAATATGCTAGGCCGTGGCAGATGCGCTGTCACGAGTCGATATTAATAACACTAAAAATATTAAAGTCAATAATATACTGAAGGTTACAACAAGACTTCTGTCGAAAAATGTCTGTATAAATAATGAAAAATTAAATACGAAGCAAGATGAAGCCGTTAGTTTGAATGTAAATGAGGCAAGAAATGTCTAAGAGCACATAATGTTATTGACTTTATTCGTTTTAAAAAAATAATAAATCCGGAAATTAGTACATATTTGTGTAAAAGATCCAGTGAAGTATAAATGTTTTTATCTGTTTTTTTGGCATACACAAATACAAAACATTTTAGGTTAACGTAGAACAATGTTTTTTTAGCATTTTTAATAAGAGAAAATAAACAGATTCCACATTAAATCACAAATTGAAAAGGTCAGAAACGTTTCAAAAATATTTACAAAGTCACCAACAAAAATTAAAATTTTACAAAAGTATGTTGACGAAATGAAGGTGAAAGAATAAAAATTAATTTTGGATTACCAAACTCGAACGCACTATTTGTTTTACTTAAACCCTCCCTTATTATAATGTAACTGTCTCAGGTACCTGGAAGATATTTTAATATCTCAAACTCGTCTCCCTTAACTTATATATATATATTATAACACTAGTATAACTTTTGGTTGATCTAATTTTCTTTTGGGGGAAGATTTCCGCCCGAGCGTGGGTTCCTCTTCGTCCACAGGCTCTTGAATGGGTTTCCCGATTGGCAGTTGGGATATCTTGGTGTTATTACATTAGGCCTTCCACATTTATAACAGAATATTGACCGTTCCAAATCTACTCGCAATTGTTCTACTGAAAATACTCCGATTGGATAGACGTTTCTATACTTTCCCTTATATTCCTTTTGATGGTTTTTATTAAGTCATATTATGGAATTGGTTGTATCAGTCTAGATCGTATTTGGCACATCTCATGAAAATAATTGTCAAAAGATTCGCTACTTTGCTGTTTCCGTTCAACTAAATTCCTTATAATTTAAAAGTTTGAACGTGTTGTTTTGTATTGTACTAGCTAAACCCGGTGTGCTTCGCTACCCCCTCGTTATAAAATAAAACGTATTTATATATTTACAAACATTTATTTATTTAAAAATAATGTATTTTTGCAATGCTTTAGGACAGGAGTGCCCAAGCCCTATACTCATTGTGCTCTTTTGTATTTGTAAAAACTCTTAGCTATAGGCTATGTCTTGTATACTCATTACAGCACTCAGCACTAGCAATACGAAATACACAAACAACTTTGCCTTATTTGTTTTTTTTTTTTTTTTGTCGTATTTCACTCTATACACGCAAGCGCGTGACTGCGATCGTCAATGTAGATTTTGACGTATGATACCGTTTAAAAAGTGTGTTGTTTCTTTGTATGTATTGGCTTTTACAACAAAAAATACTGAATAAAAATTAGTTTTTATTTAAATGTATTGGTGTTTGCTCTTACATAAGCAACTTTTGGGCACTCCTGCTTTAGGATATACAATATTTTTAGTTTGCCCATCAGGAGCATACACATATACACGGGATATTAACCTTGAGCTTTGTTAACAGTCATCGCAAATGCTAAACGAACAGGAAAAATTGTTTAAAATCGAAATTGTTAATGGCTAAGTTGATTCCAATTCTGAACGACACTCAATGTATCCCAAATCACTAATTCGGTTTCAGAGCTAAACACAGTACCATCGAACAAACACACAGATTGGTAAATGTGATAAGACGGTCGTTTAAAGAGAAAAAATACTATTCCGCGCTTTTCATTGATGTTTCCCAAGCGTTCGACAAAGTCTGGCATGAAGGTTTAATGCATAAAATAAAATTACCTCTGTCTGCTAACACCCACAAACTTATGAAAAGTTATTTATATGGTCGCAAATTTACAACCAAAGAAGGCGATTTTTTAAGCCCCGCTCAGCCAATTGAAGCAGGAGTACCTCAGGGTATCATACTGGGTCCAACTTTATATTTGATTTCTGCATCCGATATGCCGTCAGACCCCATAATACATACTTCAACTTTTGCAGACGATACAGCCTTTATTAGCGTTCATAAGGACCAGAAATATGTTTATAAACTAGAGAATTGGCTTGAGCTTTGGAAAATCAGGGTTAACGAACAGAAATGTATTCATATAACTTTCACATTGCGAAAAGATACCTGTTCGTTCATCAGAATAAATAATCAAATTATCCCGCAACACAAGGAAGTCAAATACCTCGGAATCCACCTCGATCGTCGTTTAACTTGGAAGTCTCATATCGACGCAAAACTTACTCATATGAGATTAAAAGTAGTGCAACTTAATTGGCTAATCGGCAGAAATTCTACATTAAAGTTGGATTGCAAACTTTTGTTGTACAATGCAATTCTAAAGCCAATCTGGTGTTATGGAATTCAATTATGGGGTACTGCCTCAGCATCAAACATTGAAAAAATTCAAAGGGGTCAAAATAAAATTCTACGTATAATTACTGCAGCTCCATGGTATGTTAAAAATTCTCGAATCCACAAAGATCTATGCGTGCCATTAGTAAAAGTCGAATTTACAAAACATGCGTCAAAGTACGTCAGCAAACTTGAACACCATCCAAACCCACTTGCACGAGACATCCCTAACTTTAGTGGCTACAATCGGTTGAGAAGGAGGGATACCCTTGTTTTAGGTTAGGTAGGAAGGGTGGTGTGAGTCACCTCACACCCTCACCCAGAGACCAGTATAGTCCATTGCGATGCCTTAGATTCTCTACCAAAATGTCTGACTGGTCTATATATGTCTGACTGGTCTACAAATATGTGACTTATCTCCATATGTCTGACTGGTCTACCCAGAGACTTTGGCGGGAATCGAACCCGCAACCCTTTGACTGATAGTCCGGCACTCTATCGTCTAGTATCATAAAAATTTTTGTCTAGCACTGGCTGGGCTTATTATTTTCTTTTTAGTATTAAGATTTGAAAACTTATTGTCATTTCAAGATATGAAGATTCAATAAATAAATGCTAAAAAAAAAAATCGAATGGTAAATCTGTTACATAGTAGCATTGGAATGCGTAGCAAAAGTACATCTGTACCTTTATATTTTCATGTTATAATGGTCGCTTCTATTAAATTATTTCTCAGTTTTTTTACTGCAAGTCGAGTGTCATTGCAAAGCCGTGGTGATCGATATTACGCAGTAAAATAATTGGCACTCCAATTTTAAGTTGTAGCACATGTGGTGGAAAGCCTGGCACATCGAGTGAATTTAAGTAGTCAACTGGATAATTAACGGCCTTACGGGTTGCTTGATTGATTTGACACATTTCAAAGTGATATCCATCTTCTCCATATAGAAAAATAATAGGATACTGAAGCGCGTCATATGAGCGATGCATTTTAGTGGGCGAGGCCATGCCCCTTTGTCCACTTACATAGTCAAGAATTTATTATTTCGTAAGAATATCCTATTGTGAAAATTTAATGACGATCGGTCCAGTAGTTAAGACTATATTACGATTTTTAATTTTCCTAAAAAGGGGCGTGGTCCCACCCACTTTTCTCCTGGTACGTATTCCTAATTATGCCGATTCCATATGTACCACATATCATTGACGTAGGTCATAAAATGTTCAAAATATGGCGATTTAAATATTTGGGTTATATGGGCGGTGCCACCCCCGTTTGTACAATCAAAACTTCATATAGCCTATTATTCCTTCCAGAGTCACAGTAACATGCTGTGAAAATTTCATCAAAATCGGCTCAGCCGTTTTGGAGTCCATACGTTACATACATACATACACATATACATACATACATATATACATACATACATTGAATTTTATATATATAGATTAAATTCCAGAGAAATGCAATTATTCATTCCCGTTTCCCGGAAAAATAGTCCAGAAAGTCCCAAACCCCTGTTGTTGTTGCAGCAATACGATTTTGGAGATAGTAAAAGTATAAAAAGTATAGTAGAGTTTGCTTCAGTTGTTTATTTTATTGGTAGGATTGTATCTAGGTTAGGTTAGGTTCCATGGGCAGCTGTTCTTAGAAAAACTTTGGTCCATCATGTTAATCACATGTGTTACCCCGTTGGTAGACAAATTGTCGATCACTCTGCATTGGTTGTCTCCCTTTCAAACTATCCAGATTTCTTGGCAAAGGTATAGACGCATTTTGGATTCATCCTTGATAGCTCCCCTAAGCATGACAGAATATACGTTTCCTTTTTGTTGATAGGGCCGATCATTATACCTTTTCTGTACTATACTGAGCTATATCCAGGGACCCATATTAGCTTTATCCTAGAATGTTTTGCTATCTCGTTCAGAGATACCTTTAATTCTGTGATTAACCGAGACGTCGAGTAGACACTTACTATACCTTTTATGGCTTACATATAAATATACATATATTTCCAGATATTCAATAATACTTCAACGAGTTAGCAGCCCGCTTTATGGCAGAGATCTCTGCTTGAAGAACAGAGCAGAAATCCGAAAGCCTAAAATACGATTTGATCCCAAATTCTTCAACGAAGAATCCACCACCAACTCTTTTTCAGAATCACTCTCTGAGTCGATTTAACGATGTCCGTCCGACTAGCTGTCTATGTAAAGCTTGTGCGCAGAGTACATGTCGCAATTTTGAAGATATGTCAATAAAATTTGGTGCGTGAATTTTTTTCTGCCCAAGGACGGATGGGCTTTAAACTGGTGTAAATCGGCCCATTATTTCACCTGGCCCCCATACAAATGATCATAAATGCCTGAATTATCAGGCATGTGAATGAAATAGAAAACGAATCAGTTTTGGAAGTACATTTTAATGCATTTATAATCTAATTTTTAAAATTTTTGTTTTAAGATTCTCTTTAGTAGCCCAATATCTTTATATTTTATGTGATAAAAGAAAGCAAAAGCTTTTGAAATACAATGTAAAAAGTATACAATTTCGAATGATTTTCTTTTCGAATCGAAATACGGAGTAACCCCCCCAGAAATATTACGAAAAAATGACTTCTAAAACTCATTCGTTTTCGATTTCCATCACATGCCTGTATGAAAGTATCCAAACAAATTTCACCACAAATGAGTAATAAATGAAGCTAAATCACATCTAAAAATTTTATGCAGATCGGTCCATAATTATTTCGTAGCTCCCATATAAGGCCCACTTCCGAAAATCACTTTAAGCATAACTCTGTTAAAAACGTTGGTATGCAAATAATAGTGAACACAAATCGAGCCATTACCGCCAAAATAATGTATCCCACACCATAATCGATTGTTGTTTTTTTTTTATCGAAATCGATAGTTCAACATCATTTAAAATTATTAAAATTAAATGTATTACACAAAACAATATTTACATTATAAATTTTAAAATAATGGCTTTATTCAAACTGATTTTATTTAAAAAAAACCTTCCCCTGTAAAATTTTGAGTTTGTGGGATACATTTTTTCGGCGGTTATGGCTCGAAATATGTTGCGTATATATGAAACAAAGTGTAAAGTATAAAAATTCAAACGATTTTCTATAAGATAAACCCCCAGTTTTAATTGATTTTCAATGTAATAATGATTACAAAGACATCACGTCATATTAAAGTGTATTTAGAAAAATGCAAATAAATGCATACTTTATTTAAAAAGTGTAACAAATAACGGGATAATTTTGAAACTTAATACTAATGCATGTAGTTCATTGTGTAATACAAAAATATTTGTCTTTTTTGTTTGATTTAAATTAAGAAAACGATTCCATCAGCAACCATAATTTGATTGTCATCGGTCATGCGATTAACAGCTGCTTCTATTTCACCATCTGAAAACTGTTCATCAATGTTTTCATTAATGGCTGTAGTAATGCGAGCCAAGGACAAACTTTGCTCTCTGGCTTCTCGGAACAAACGCTGAAGATTATTTTTGAATACACCCAAGCGTGCATCAGTTATACAGGCGGGTGTAGGAGCGCTAGCACCTGCAGATAATGTATCTAAAGAAGTTTGCGACTCAGACTGAGAGGTCACATTTGTAGTAGATATTTTGTTGGCAGGTAAAGATCTTCGTGTATCACGACGAGTTAAATCGCCAGCATCAGGCTGTGGGGTCTCAATTTCCTCATCACTGTCTGCATCCATATTGGTCGTGTCTTGGCTGATATCTGTACGGGTACGTTTGCTACGACGTGAGGTTGATTTATGTGTTCCATTTTCTTCGGCAATCACTTCTTCATCCGAAGAGTCACCATCTCTGCGACGCTTTTGACCCTTTTCTTTTTCCAAGACTTTTTTAAAATATGCAAACTGTACCAGTTCTATAGCAGCCAGAGCATCATCTACAGTGACAGTCTTAGACATACGAGCTCTGGCATGAGCCGTGGCCAAACGAATTAAAGTCTCCAAGGTACGAGCTGTAACTGGCTGCGTACGGGCCACATCATTTTGTACACTTTCCTGCGATCGCAGACGAGAATATTCATTCGATATAGCTTCACAGGCCTGTTCGCTTAATTTCGGTTTCATGCACTTTGCAATATGAATGTATTTTCTCATAAATTCTACAGATAGAATTTTTTCATGACGCTTGCGAGATTTGCCATGAAGTAAAGCGTCGTACTTTTCATATACGTCTATCTCTTTCTTCTCGTCGCTATTCGACGCAAACGACAGTGAGTCTGCATAAGAACTTCCCATCGACAGAGGTTCACCATCTACTTCTTTGGGATTACGGTAACGATGCATGCGTACAACATGATCGGAAATCATTTGGTCAATATCGCTGTCAATGACATCCAACATGACAAACAGCAAATCAAAACGTGAGAGCAGAGAATCCTGGAGACCAATATTCTCCATTGGAGTTTTGTATTGATCATATCGACCGTAGACAGGATTGGCTGCAGCTAGTACAGAACATCGGGCATTTAAAGAGGCGTGAATACCAGCCTTTGAAATAGTTACTCGACCCTGTTCCATAACCTCGTGTATTGCAGTTCTGTCAATGTCACTCATCTTATCAAACTCGTCTATGCAGACAACACCCCGATCAGCCAACACCATAGCACCAGCTTCTAAACGTCGTTCTCCAGTATCCTGGTCTGTGGTCACTGCTGCTGTAAGACCCACACCACTGGAACCACGACCTGTAGTCGCTATAGCGCGAGGTGCCGTATTCAAAACGTAACGCAAGAGCTGAGACTTTGCTACACTAGGATCGCCTATAAGCAAAATATTTATATCGCCACGTAAACGTGTTCCATTTGGAAGAAGTTTCTCCACACCTCCCAAAAGAAGGCAAAGAATGGCTTGCTTAACAAAAGCGTGTCCATGAATTGACGGAGCCAAACTCTTCGAAAGTAACGCAAATATATCATTGCTTTTGGCCAGTTTCTTGCACAATATGATATCTTCGCGACTGATGTCCATATTGTTTTCCTTGCTCAACAATGAAATGTTGTTTGCCAATAGTACGGTGCGAAATGTACCAGATGTGTAGCCACCTTGTTTGCCCGGCAAACAGCGATAATTACCTACAATCTGTACGCGATCACCCGGCTTGCAGCGATCGACAAGATCGTCATCACATACGATATCAACTGAGCGTGGCAATTGTCCAGCCGGCGCTTTTTCTGGCATTTCTTGTATGGTCAAAGACTGATGGTCTTTGTATACGGACAAACCGAATTCAGTTTCTAATAAATTGCCATCTTCGTCTTTTGTTGGATATGCTGCACTTGAAGGCACAGCCTCAAACGATGTCAAATCGGTATATTTCCGCTCCATCACTTTTCTTGTGGCCGGACAAAAGTGAACGGAACGCACTATTTTTGGATGAATGAGAGACACTTTGGTAACAATTCCTTCAACACAAACCATATTACCCAAATATCTAAAAGAGATTTATCATGTAATATATTTAACTTCTAAACAATGTTCCGATGTTACTTACATTGAGGTGAGGGAACGTGGTGTTACGTGACGATTACCAAAACATCCTTCAAATCCGACAAAGAAGTCTTCATGTTGTTTGGCGTATGATGGATCAACTGTGGATACATATTCCTTGAGAGCCCTGCCAAACGCCAACTGTTCGTCAGATGCGTTACCAAGCAATCCTAAAGCACGTTGTGGATTTTTGCGTTTTAAGTCGTTAATATTTATAATCAGACGTCTGCTTTTCTCCGATATCATATCTTTAACATGACCCGAATATACGCCCTGATCCTCTTCATCATCCAAGAAATCAACATATTCCCTCTGTATGTCTTTGATGTATTGCTCAGCGTCAGCCATTTAAGTTAATTTTACGTAACACTATATCCTACAATTTTGTATGAAACTTAATAAAATCTCTTAGAGAAGTTAACGCAATAAGCGTTTAATGAAAATAATATTTCGTTCAAAAAACCTCGACGAATAACAAAATTCCAAATACAATTTGCACAATGCAAACAATAACCGATTTGGCGGGAAAATCAAATGTAATGAAGTTGGATGCAGTTGGTCGCAGGGTTGGTTTTTAATTAGAGTTATCGATAAGAATTTGATTATATGAAAAATAACGAAGCTGAAGAGAAGAAAAAGGTCTTCTTTGGTAAACTTTTTTACAGAGTTGCAAATTTGTTGTGAATAACTTCTAAACTATAGTACATATATTCGAAAATAACACACTCTACTATAAATTAGTATTTATTCGGTCTATCGACAATAGTTAAAAAGAAATGCGCGCGCGGAATATTTTTATTGTTATTCAAGAAAAACTCACTAACTTATTTCTGACGATTTTTTTTATTTTTTAAAGTTTGTTCGTAATAACTTTTAAATTACAGTCTTCCGAGAAATGACCTAAACTAATATCGATTAGTATTTTTTTGGTCCATCGATTGCAATTAACGAGATACAAAAAGGACAAACTCATTTCCAACGATTTTATTTATTTATTAGAGTTTGTTGTATAATAACTTTTAAATTACAGTCTCCTGAGAAATGACCTAAAGAAATATATATTGGTATATCTTCGGGCTATCAATTACCGTTAACGAAATATTCGCACGCAAAATAGTTTTATAGATGTTAATCAAAAACTGTACTTGTATTTTTTTTTTTATCATTTTCCAAAGTTTGTTGCAAAATAACTTCTAAACTACAGTCTCTTGAAAAATATACCACTATTAATTTGTATTTTTAGGTCCTATTGGTTGCAGTTAACTAGATATGCGCACGCCAAATACTCTCAGTTTTATTATTCAATATATCAAAATATATATGATTAAAATTACTGTGTATTATTGATTGAATTATTAAAATATAGAAAGTAACCAATATGATATTTGATTATTGATACAAAAATAAAAAGAAATTATTAAAATAATAAAAAGAAAAAAAAACAGGAGGCATCAGAATGTTCATAAAGAAACCCCAAAAATTATTTTATTTAAATTAGAATCAGCTGTTTTCCGGACTTTAATTTGAAACACAATTGGAAGGAGAATTAGACAGCAGACTTGTATCCATGGTGCAACTATACTATATATATATATTTATTAAACTGAATTAATTTTATTTTTGAGTTATTTTTAAATGGATTTTTAATTTTATTTTTGAATAAAAATATATGTTTCCGAAAATGTACCAAAATGTTGAAAAAAGTACTGTTTTTGTTGACGGTCAGTACCATTTCAATTTTTCATTTTTCCATCACTGTGTCACGGTATTAATATTCACAGCCCTGTTTTAAATTCAGAACAAGCAATGAAGCAACTCTGTATTTGACAACCATATGTGAAAATAAAAAAAATCTATTTTTCTGTCGTGTTCTTTTCCGTCACGGTGAATTTTATTATTTTTTCTATTAAATGTACAGATACTGAAAATAAAAATTTAAGGAATACACAATACTTAAATCATTGGAAAGCTAAATAAAAGAATATGGCCTTAAATTACGAAGAGATGAGCTGGAGAGGTAAGAAGACATACTCCCAGTCAGTTTGTATGTTAATGCGGGTCAATGACAAGCGGAAAAAATGCATTTTCTATATGTACATATGAATATGTATTCACTCCGTTGAAAAATATAAATTAATAGGTTTACATTATTTACCGGATGCCAAAGATTAATGAAAACAATTTTCAATTATTTCTATTTAAATTAGTTTTGAAAAATTAGTAATATTGTTTCTTTTAGATGTACGTGACCACTTTCGCAAGTGGAGGGAAGATAATGAACGTCGCAGTGAGGATGTTATCCAATTATGGGAGGCTGTACTCGAAGACAAAGTAACAAAGACTGGCAATGAAAGACATCTAATCCTAGAACAGGTTATACTGGCGGCATTAGATACATCACGATATGATATAGCGGGAACATGTATTAAGGAGTTAAGTACTGAATTTCCTGGAAGTATGCGGGTAATGAAATTCAAAGCCATGCGCCTTGAGGCCATTGAACATTATCCTGAAGCTATTAAAGTATTAGATGCAATTATCGCCAAAGATGAAACTAATGCAGCACCCAGAAAACGTAAAATTGCCATACTCAAAGCGCAAGGTCGTCGTGTGGACTCAATCAAAGAATTAAATGAATATTTAAAGAAGTAAGTTGAAAGATTTTGAAACAGAAATAAATAATATATATATATATATACGAATATAATTATAATAGATTTATGGCCGACCAAGAAGCTTGGCAGGAATTGTGCAGTTTGTATATGGCCGAGGGCGACTACGTCAAAGCTGCCTTTTGCATGGAAGAGGTGTTGTTGCACAATCCTCACAGTCATTTAATCCATCAACGACTAGCTGAAATTCGATATACAATGGTAAGTTAAAAAACCTCTCCAACGAAAATAAAAATTATACTTATAATACCGTATAAAGAGAACGAATCGAATTTTCGTAGTAGGCAGACGTGTTTTGCTCAAATAATAAAAAATAATTATAAAAAAAGAAAAAATTTCTTTTTGAAACTTAAAAACTTAAAAAAAAAAGTTTTCAAATTAATAATTTTGTCCTTGAATATGGATAAAAATCTTGTACCAATTGGTAATCAAATTAAAAAACCACCGGATAAAGGTTGGAATTCATCAACTGTTACTAGCTGTAATTCGGCTCAAAATGATGGATTTTCAAAGCCACCCAATAAAAGTCACTATCATAATAATGGCCCTGGATCTTCCTCAGATGTTCAAAATTCAAAAGCCTCTAATACACATCAATATACTGTCAATGGATCTAGCTCAATTCAACTACTACAAAAGGATAACAATAAGAAAATGGTCACAAACTTGGATGAAGATTTACAATCAGACATTTTTAGTCAACAATCTCAAATTTTCGGGTATACTTAATCATGCACATTGATTTTTATGATTTAATCGTTTTTGTTCAAATGCACAAAACGCTCGTTTACGCAACCGTTCGTTGCAAACATTCAGTTTTATTCACTGGTTGTTTTTTGCGAACATGAATATTCTGACTGTGTCGTTAAATGTATGAAGCTCGTTTTACATCAAAGCCAACGTGTTGTTAGCCGAACATGTGTTTTATTCATTTGTTGTTTTGTGCGAACATGAATGTTCGACTGTGTCGTTAAATGTATGAAGCAGCTCATTTTACATTTTTTCTTTAATTTTTTTTGCTGTGCAAAGATATATTTGACAAACTGTACATATTACAAATTTTATCATTGCTTTGTCAAATAAGTTTTCTTTTCGGCGAAATAATGTTAAATAGGTAGTAAATGCACATTTTTTATGTTTTCATATTTTTCTGCCAGCCGCTTTTTACTTATAAGTGGCTCGTGTGTTTTTAGTTCAATTCCAATCAGATCATGCACAACAAAGCCGACATGCAAAAAACAAACTGTGTATAAACAAGAATTTTTGTTTTCAAACATTGCAGTTCGAACCAAGTGTTGGAAATGATTTATACTCGTTGCTGAATTTTCTGTGTGTGCATAAAAAGTGAATAAGCATAAAATTGAATCATACTTTTTTGTATTGTTCTTAAAATTCAACGTTAGTGAATAAGTCGGCTCGTTCATACTTGTTGCAGGTCTCTGATACTCAATCAAACTATATTTCTCAAAATAAAGATTTTGATATGGCGAAATGCTCATGTGATGAATTTGATTATGAAGTAGTTAAAAATAAAAAATACAAAAGGAATTCCAAAGGCAATTTAAAAATAGATTTATCTGAATTACGTTCTGTTGATATTATTAGTAGACCTTGCTCTAGTCAAAATAGGTTTTCAATTTTAGAAAATTTGTCTCTTGAGGCAAATGAAATTAATAATGTAAAAAAAAAAATCCGATGACGAAAAAGCAACGTATTAACAACAAATTTTGTCCACCTATTTTTCTCTATGGAGTGAACATTAAATCGTTAGTTGAACAATTAAAAGCAAAGGAACTTGAATTTAAAATAATTCATAAAAGTAATTTAAAAAGTAAACTTTACTTAAAAGATGTTTCAGCACATTCTGAGATGATGCTATTACTTAGAGAAAAAAATATTGAGTCATATTCGTTTACTCCTTCGGAATTAAGACGTCAATCCTTAGTACTACGAGGTCTTTATTATGATACAAATGTTTCAGATATTGAAACTGATTTAATCAAATTGGTACCTGATACAGTTCAATCTGTCTCTAAATTCACAACAGCTTTTTCAAAAAAAAAATAATTTAGAAACGGGACTTTTTTTAATTACTCTTAGGGAGGGTAAACGGTTAAATGATTTGACTATTATTCGCTTTATTTTAAATCAGGTAATAACATGGGAAAAACCTAAAAAGAATCAAAAGGTTGTACAATGTTATCGATGCCAGAATTGGGGTCACATGTCAAAGAATTGTAATCGTTCTTTTGCATGTGTCAAGTGCTCTTGAAATCATGAACCTTGAAAATGTTTGTTTACCCCTGATTCTAATAGTCAACCATTTTGTTCCAATTGCCAAAGTTATGGTCATCCGGCTAGTTGGCGTGGTTGTCCTTCTTTTAAACAATATTTATATCTAAAGAATAAAATCTCAGATAAAGCTAAAGAAAAAAGAAATCAAGTTTCCAATAATGTTTCTGTAGCTATAAATTCGAGTTGTATAGATCCCAGTCGATCTTTTGCAAGTCATTTTAGTAATGACTCAAAATAAGCCTAATATTGTAAAGGAATTTCTAAAAATTGCTAAAGTTTTATGTGTAGCTGATTCATTAGAAGTCAGAATAATGAATTTTATGAAAAATTTTAAGTCAATTTCTAAATCTCAGGCAATAGTCGAGTTTGTTACAAGAAGTTTTATCAACTTATGGTCCGTAAGGTATTCAAAATGTGTACTTTTAATGTTAGATCTCTTGTGGAAAGAAGTAGAAGAATAGATTTGTCAAATTTGCTCAATTGTAATAATATTGATTTTGCTTTTATCCAGGAAACACATTTAAATTCAAATCATAAAGTTTGTTTAGATAACTTCCATCTAGTAAGAAACTTATCATCACAAGGTGTAGGTATTGCCATCAGAAAAAAATATTCATTTTCTAAAATCGAAATTACTGGTTTATCCTTTCCAAATATTTTTTATCGAGATTCGCATCTCAGTAAACAATTTAATTAAAAAATTCTTGATTGGATCAATCTATATCCCTTGTAACTTTAATACCACTCAATTGGAAAATGGTTTATCAAAAATAGCAAACTTTTCTAAAAATTTCGATGGATTAATAATTGGTGGTGACTTTAACTCCAAAAATATGTCAAGGGGAGATAATTTGAACAACCTTAATGGTAACACGTTTTCCGATTGGTTAAATCTTCACTCACATTCATTTATAAGACTGCAACAACATTCCTTCTTTTCCGAATGGGTGTTCGTTTTTAGATTATTTTTTTTTGAGCTCCAACATTGTAGATCGTATTGATCCAAATTACAATATTGAAAGTTTGCCTACATTTTCAGATCACTTTCCACTAGTCTTAAATTTAAAATTATTTGAGTTTGATTTTATTTTTAAACCACCAATTTCATATTTGTCGTTTAAAAATACCAACTGAGATACTATCAGAAACGATTTGACCACGAAAATAATCCAACATTCCCCCCCTTCTTCCAGAAATTTGACGGACAATGAAATTGATTTTTATATTAATAAATTTACTACGGCTGTAAATGTATGCACTGATAGCCATTCCAAGAAAATTGAATTAAAATCAAGAAAGTTTGAATCTTCTGAATTTGTTAAAAAATTATTTATAATTAAATACAGTTGGCAGAAAGAATTGAGGAAAATTTTTAACAGGACTTTAAATAGACATAATGAGCAATATAAACTTATTTATAAACAAATTCAACTTTTAAATATTTTAATAAAGGAACAAGTTAGTAAGGAGCATATCCAAAATTTTAATGAGAAGCTTGAAAAAATTAAACCAGGTCCCCTCGCACATAAACAAATTTATAATATTTTAGAACAACAATTGGAATTTTATCAGTTAATGGTTTATTTATTGATAATGAGAATGATAAATTGACTGCACTAAAAAATTATTTTTCGGATGTATATAGTGGCAGTGTATTAGAAAGAGACATTTCGGAAATTGATAACTTCTTAGCTTCTTTAAATAAAAATGTTTTATTTGATTTTGATAACAGTTTTTCGGCTCTGAATAATCAAAATTGCACTCGACTTATAAATTTAAATGACATTGTGTCTCAATCTAAAGAATTAAACAATAAGAAATCAGCTGGAGTCGATAAAATTTCGAATTTTATAATAAAAAAATTTCCTGTTGAAGCTTTTGAATTTTTAGTTATAATTTACAATAATTGCTTGAACAATGCCTATTTTCCTGATAGTTGGAAAATTTCAAAAATTGTTCCAATTAAAAAGAAAACTAACTCTTGTGACATTAATAATCTAAGACCTATTTCTTTATTATCAAATTTAGGAAAACTATTTGAGAAATTGATTTTGGTTTAAATGAAAGCTATATACCAGACTTGCAATTCGGTTTCAAAAAATGTCACTCTACTGTGGACGCTCTTACAAAGTTTCAAAATGACGTTATTTGCAATTTACGAAAAAAGAGTTGTACAGTTGCTCTTTCACTTGACGTAGAAAAGGCTTTTGATAGAGCGTTTCACAATGGAATTATTTTCAAAATGAAAAATATAGGAATTGATATTCATATAATTAAACTTTTTAAAAGTTTTTTTTTTAACAGACGTTTTTGTGTACAATTAAATGATTATTTGTCTGATTTTGGTCAAGTTTCATGTGGAGTACCTCAAGGTTCAATTCTGGCACCTCATTTGTACAATATTTTCATTTACGATTTCCCTCACAATTTCTCAAACTCAACTGGTGTTCTCTATGCAGATGATTCACTACTCTATGCTCATCATGAATCTCCAAAAGAAGCACTTAAAATAGTGTCGGGACATTTAAGTAAAGTTAAAGAATTTTATGATTTTTGGGGAATAAAAATAAATGCTTCTAAAAGTGAGGCAATTTGTTTAAGAAATGCTTCTGGTAGATGTGCATACTATGTTGTCCCAGAGAGTAAAAAATTAAAAATTAGTTTAAATGGTGTTGAAATACCTTTCAAAGATAAATTTAAATACCTTGGTATTTATTTTAATAAGCTATTTAAATTCAATGACCATGGTAAATTAATGTTTAATAAAGTCTATAAAATAAAGGGATGTTTTGGAAGAATTTTGACTCATAGATCATTACCAATTAGGACAAAATTATTAATTTATAAAACATGTTTAAGGCCTGTATTGTTATACGGATTTCCAGTTTGGTTCCATATTTCTCCCACCCTAATGAATAAATTTTAAATTTTTGAAAGAAAAGTCTTACAATCATGCATTGGTAAGAATTTTGTTTCAAGAATTAAAAGATTCTCAAATGTTGTAATTTACAAGGAGTCAGGGGTAATACCATTAAGCTGTTATGTAATTGATATAATTAGAAAATATATTAATAGATTACATTTTCATGATAATGACATTATAAAGGATGTAATTGATTCTCAAAGGGGATACAATTGGACTAATACTCCTTATATGTCTCCTCTTGGATTACAAAATGAAAATAATATTATCAATATGGCTATTTCTTCACCGGATTTTTTTAAAAAAACTCTTCCTGGATCTCACAGGGGTTAAAAAATATATTTGAAGTTCATTTTTTTATTATTTTTTTTGTTGCTTGTTTTTTTTTCTTCTTTTGTTATTTTCTCTAGTATGTAAGTATTAGTTTTAAGTTTATTCGGCTATGAGGTATACTCTCACGACACTGTTAGCCTCGGGAGCAAGGGCATTTACATTAAATTTTTCACAAAAGATTTTATACATTTATTGTCAAGTTTGGTACTGTATATTCACTTTCACAATTATTTTAAGACATTACATTATAATCTTAAATGTTACTTTACTATGTATTTTTTTTAAACCACAATTATTCTTGAAAAAAAAAGTCTTAATAAAAATTAATTAATTAATTAAAATACCGTATACATTTTTGACAACGACAATATTAAATATGTAATACCTATAAATTGTTGTGTCTAAAAAAATATTTTTGTGGAAAAATTAACTCGTTAGTTTAATTACTATTTTTCAATACATATCTAGTTTTACTCATTTTTCGTCATTTTTGAAGCTGATAAAAACTATTAATTAAGATTATTATTTACATATTTTGTCTAAAACAATTTACTAACTTAGATTTCTTTTTTATAATTGTTATTGCAGGGCGGTATGGATAATATTGAAATGGCGCGTACATACTATACACAGACTTTGAAACTTAATCCAAACAATTTGCGTGCACTTTATGGTTTATATTTGGTAAGTTTATTGCATTAATATTTGACAAATTTTAGTCTTTTCATTTCTAACTTACATTTATGAATTCAATAGTGCTGCAGTAGCATAGCAAATTCAAGAGCTCTTGGATCTAAACGCAAAGAAGCCCTTAAAGTGGCCCAATGGGCTTTAGAACAAGCCAACAAGAAAACATCGAAATTGTCAAAGATTGAAAATAACGAAAAACTCATTTCATCTCTTGAATGTGCTTTTGGAAATTTAGAAATAAAATCCAATTGACCAGAACGATGACTACCAGCAAGAGCATTTATAAAAGCCTTTTATGTCAATAAATGTCATAATGTTAACTTGTGTGTGAGTAGTTTGGGAGTCTTCAATGATTTTATTTTAACATTCATACAAATATAAAAATACACACATGTGTACGTATATGTTTAGCTTAAATTAAGTAAATAATTAAAAAAGAGCCAAATGTCAATACGACATTAAATAAACCAATAAATGTTTCAATACAATAATTCTGAATTAATCGATTTATCTGTCAGATATTCAAACTACATACATTATTACATCCTCAGCAGTGTTGGACTAATTATAATTTTGTTTAAGCTACATTTCCAATACTATATTATTTTTCTTCTAAACATTATAAGATCAGAATTTGTTTAATTCTTTTATTTATGAATGGGCCACAGTTGCCGATGTTGTAATTGTAATGTAAGTTCGGTTTAATGTGTATTAGAAAATAAAAAACGTTTTACCATATGTAATTCGTAAAATTATAAAAAAATAATTTAAAATAATAGCGGTATTCATAATGTAGAACACTTTTTTGGTGCAAATATATAGAAAGTTATTTAGCAACTATCAGGCATGTGATGGAAATCGAAAACGAAAACGAATGAGTTTTAGAATTAAATTTTTTCGTAATATTTCTGTATTGAAAAACTTTTATCACATAATATATACTAAAGAGAATCTTAAAAGAAAAATGACTTTCAAGCTCTTTAAAAGTTATGGAATGTTTTTCATTGCCCCGATCATGTTGACAATATTTAAAACTCTTTAGTCGCTCGTTTAAAACACCTAATGTAAAATATTTCATTTTTTTAATGAAGTATAACATGGCTTCGCAAATTACATAATGACAGACGCCTTCAAACACATCATGCATTATATCTACGGAATAATTTTCTGTGCAATGGAATGACGGAATGTCATTGAAAATGCAGACAGAGTTTACTCCAGTAGCAGCTAAAGCACCTTGTTCAAAGGACTCCCTATAATTAATTCTATTTCTCAAAATATCAGATCTTTCAGACGATTCTATTTGAGCTTCGGACTTCTTAATGAGACAGAATCTGCAATAGTAGTTGGCAGAGAACGATTTAGAAAATCCAAGGATGCTATTTAAACCTAAGTTATCACCAAGAAACAATGCCATAACAAAATGTACTCTTTTTGTACCACTTTTAGTACTAATTAAAATTCCTTCCTTTTCTAGTTTTATTAGGGGATCTACCAAAGGCCTTAAGCATTCATTTCCATATTGTTTTACGTTCGAAGATTTTATAGTGGATGCTAAATAAACATCATTTAACTTGGAAGATTTTTTTGGAATACACGTAAAACTATAATAAAAATTGCACATAGAATGTTTACCTGATTTGGACCCAATTGGATTGTTAATGGCAAAGTCATCCGCGTATAGATAAAACGGTATTAATATTTTATTGGGGTATAAATGTCTCTTCTGTTTCCACAGGGATGCTTGAATAAAATTGACATATTTTGAGCTATGTTCTATTGTTTCCATATGTCTTAAAACTTCATCAAGAAAATCTTCGCGCTCTAAAATTTTTTTGAACTGAAATTCCAATGGCATAACAATGCCATGTGAATTTGTATTACTATTAATTTGAAATAATTCAACATTTCCAATCAAGTCTTTTTCTTTTAATACCTTATTTAATTTTGATTCGGTACTTATGTTTGCAAACAATAACTTAGCGTCACTCAAAACCTTTGAAAGGCTTTGTTTACTATAACTTTCTGGATTTTGTGTCGTTTCTATAAATTGAAAAACTGGATTCAAAATTAAAGATTCAACTAGTGATTGAATAATTTTTACATTTGACCGAGACAGATTTTCAAATGAATGAAGTTTTGTTATGAATTTTGCTGCAGAATCATGCAAATTTTGAAGATCTTTTTCGTAGTTATTTGCAATAGAATTTACTATAGCATTAATGGGGGGTAAGGTGAGGTTTGATAAATTTTCACCAATTGGGGAGGTAAGATTTAATCTATTTTCACAATTCTCAACGGAAATATTACTATCTTTATAGTTTTCAAAATGCTTCAAAACATGTCTTTTAAACGAATATTTTCTTGAAAACTTTTGGAAGCAATTATTTTTGTATGTACATACATAAACAACATTTTTTGGAACGTCATGTTCCTTTAAATGTTCAAAAAAGTCATTATACAATTTGAATGTTCTAATGCACAAAAAACACTTAAAATCCATATTAAGTTTAAAATTATTTTTTCTAGAAACTTTTAAGATGTACTATTGTAATAGAAATCTATAATTTATAAAATTTAAATTAAATTTAATACATACTTACATACATACATATGTATGTACCCTGTCGGCAACTCAGTTAGATTTAAATGTATTTTAAACTAACTTTTTCGCAATTAGTTGTGGTTGATGTCTGGATTACTTTTAATGTATTTAACTGACTATTTTAACATGGCGATGTCCTACGAAGTAGTCATTTGACCGACTCTGCATTACTTTTCAACTAACTTAAAGTTAGTTACTTTAAAGTCAACTAGAAATCATCTAAAATTCAGCTAACTTAAAGTTAGTGTTTTTGAAATTAGCTTAAAGTTTACTATTGTATAGGTAACTATAAAGTAACTACTTTTCAAGTAGCTATAAGCTGTCTTTATTAAGGTAACTATAAATTAACTTGTTTTCAGTTGACTATAAGTTACCTTGTTCATAGCTTGCTATAAAGGAGCTGGTTTTATGTTAGCGCCTAGTTAGTTTTTATTTAGTTAAATTTCCATTATATAAAGTAATGAGTCACTTATCATCATTATGGCAAAACGCTGAACCTGATATACAAACAATAAAGTTATATATTAGGATCAATATAATTTTTAGTAAATTAGTTTCATCAACAATAAAATATAAATAAAAAACCTTTAAAAATTATTTTGTTTATTATTTATTATTATTAAATTAAATTTAGTACAAAGGCACTTTGAAATTCAGAAATACTAACAAAATTAAAAAAAAAAAACAAAAACAAACTAAAAACATACCTCTAGTATTACCAAAAAAAATTCATTAAAAGTCCACTCTAATTTTGCCTGTGTTGGCTTATGTCACAGTTTTTTTTTTTTTAATTTTATTTTTTATGCATTCGGAATGGATACGACGCTTCTTTATAACTTTTAGCGCATTCCTTATATCTTTTTCCACATCATTTGAATCAAGAGATTGACAGGAATCTGCATAAAAGATTTGTATGATGTATAATAGGTATATAAGTTTTTAATTATATTTTACCTTTTAAGGCTGAAAAAAATTCCTTAAAATCTTTAAGTCGCTTTTTGCCATGTATCCCTTCTAGAATAATTTCCATACAAACATTTACAGCAATAACATCTGTAAAAGTTTTTGTTAGACGACCTTTCAAAAGTTTCTTCATAGTTTTTACCTATAAAGAGTTTAAGTTACATTAAATGAAATATTAGAAAAATATGTTTGTGTATAAAGCAACATGAATTTGAATTATTTATCTTATTTTACCTGATATTTCATACGTGGAACCAATTCCCTTGTTATGTATGGATACTCTATCTTTTTTTACGCAGTTTTTTTAACCTTCGCTTTACCAATACCCACCCGGGTGACTTTTTCGGTTTTATTTCTTTAATAACTTTTTTAGTTTTTTTTTTATTTGAACGAAATTCATACTCACTGAACAAATTTTAGAGTTCTATAGAATTCAATAAAAACATGATAAAATTTCAAATCTTTTATGAGGTTTTCTTGGATTTTTTAAAATTTTCTTCAAGGTTTACCAGTACCCACCCGGGTGGTACAAAAGAAATTATTAACTCTATACATTTTTTTAACGTTTATTTATTTCAATTATAACTTATTCTTCGATAAAAGCGCAATTCAACATATTATTTTGTTTATATTTCATTATTACAAGTAATTGTAATGCAGTTACAATGCCAAAGCATGGTGACAGTTGTCACACTTAGTTTGACATACGCTCTGTTCTACACAAATGGGCTTCTTGCACTTTACGCAAACTTGTCGTGTTTTGTTTATGTGAGAAACAGATATGGCATTTACCTTTTATTTTTATACGCCCAGTTGCATCTCTTTGTGGAGTTTCATCGGCCTCGAAATCGGCAGCCGGATCTGTAGCGGTAAGTGGTTCACCCGAAAAGTATATTTTTAGCATATTGTCTCTAAGATTTTTTTTTTACAATTTTTACCTAAGATGCACTCCATAGCTGACCTAATGGTAAATCTTCCAGAAATTTGAGGTATTTTTGACCTGGTCAATATTAATGGACGACATAGGTCTTCGCCAAGCATCTCAATAAAGTGCTTCCGCTGCGATTGCCTCACAGATTTTTCCCCAATGTTTTCCTTGTATATTATAAATGAGGCAAGAGCGGCTGTATCCAAAATGTTAAAGAACAGTGCTAATGGCCACCGAAATGTTGCTCGTTTTGTGGAATACTGTGACAACATCTTATTCATTGTATCCACACCACCTTTACTTTCGTTATAATACAAAATTATCTCTGGTTTATTTTTTGAACCAGATATAATTTTACCTTTGTGCATTGTTGACAATAGCACAACTGATTTATTTTTGGAAGGAACCTAGGACACTAATGTTACATCTTCGAAAAAACCAAACACACTAGATGCAACCTCGCGGCCTCGGGACGGCTTAAATTCTTCAGGAACATACCTTTTGTTTTTTTTAATGTGCCTACGACGGATAACTTCCAAGCGGTCAACTGTTGGCTAATGAAAGTGTTGTAAAAAAATTGTCCATAGTGACGTTTCTTCCGGAGTTTTTATACTTTCCCACCAACTCTTTTACAATACGCGAACTTATAGTGGATAAAAAGTTTTAGAATCACATGCCCACCAGATTTTGATTCCATATTTAGCTGGCTTACATTGCGTAAAACGTGTTCGGCCCTAAAACCAAAGAGTTGCTCGTCTACGGTTATAGACTCGTGTGGTCGATAATAAGCGCTTAAGTTAGAATTAACCATTTCGAAGACATCCCTTATAGGAGCAGCTTTGTCTTTTTCCTGTTGGTCTACTGTTGTGACTTGCCAGTCAAAGCGAGGGAACCGTAAAATTTCCGCGAAACTGTTTCGTGACATGGTTGCACGATATATTGGATATGCATTTTTTCTCCACAGCTCTGTGAGTATTCCTTAGATGAGTTATGGGCACCCATTATAAGCAAAATTTCAAAAAATCCTAACAACTCCTCATCTGTAATTGGTTTCCAAGTTCTTTGATTATGTGAGTTTTCAGAATTCCATTTGTCGTACACAGCTTCGCCCTTTTTTTTTGAAAATCGTCGAATTAAATCTTTGACATCATTTTTAGGGGAATCCCCAAAGACAAAATATATACACACATAATGTACATTATGAGTTTTTTTCACTTTGAAAGAATTAAAAGCTATATCATATTATTTGAAACAAAAAAGTATAAATAAGTATGACAAACACTTGTTCGTCGCATATAAACATACGTAAAGAATTACTGTACCACCCGGGTGGGTATTGGTAAACCATGTACATAAAAACCTTTGGTAAAGCGAAGGTTAAGCGAGTTTTCGAGGAACGTGTCTATCGCGTAAAAACAGAATTAGGTGTATTTAATTTTGAGCTTGATTTCTCTTCATTTATTTTAAGTCTATTGATTCTGTTGATTTTAAAAAAGTTAAATCAAGAAGAAGATACACAACGGAGTATCGAAATTAACAAACTTAAAATATAAAAAGAGATCTCAAGCTCAAAACCAAATTCACAATATATAGGAAAACAAATTTTAAATAATCAACAAACACTTAACACTATTACTTTTTCTTATTTAATTTATCACTTTAATTCAACTTTTAATTAATCACTTTTAATTTTCTACTGGTTTTTACAACTTCGCAAACAATTTATGAACGTCAACTGATACTGTTCTGTGTTCGGAGCCAGTTAAGCACCATCAACGGCGTCAGCTGCATAAAGCCGCCTTAAGATATTTTTTTTAACTAGTTTGCTAATATAATACTAGCTAATATGTAACTAATATAATATTTGTGCTGCAACAGTTAAGTTGAAGTTTTTGTAGAATAACATTTTGTAGTTGTAATTCAAAAACTTTTTCATTTACAATTCAATTTTGTAATTAAAAAATTAGAGTTAGATATAAATTTACTTGAAGAAAAACTAAATTAATTTGTCCAAGTGTAATAAATCTAAATAAAAGTATTATAAATGTTAATATACAAATAATACTAATATTTACTTTAATATATCAAGAATAACTTCAGCCGTCGAATAAAAATTTGTCGACGACTTCAAATCGTCTTATTAAGTAACACGCGAAAACAAGAAAAAAGTAAAGAAACAAAATTACCAAAAGTAACCAAAAAATAAAACCAAAACAAAAAAATACTGCAATAAAATCAAACAAAATTAGTCAACAACAAAAACATAACTACAGAAAGAGTAAAATTTTGATTTTGGGGCAACTCTGCATTACTTTGTAGTTAGCTTATAGTCACCCAATCAAAAGTGCATCATAAGTTAATTTTTTTTGTAGTCGATTACCAAACTGCCTGCAGGGTATGTACATATATCAAAAAACTGATATATGAATGTTTTTTATTTACAAAAACCAACCAAAAAGAAGCAAATTTACCCACAACAAAAACTACACATAGACATATGACTTAATATAAATACAATATTCCTCAAAACTAATGTAGCAACGGACTCAATAATTTACCAACAACCAACCAACATACACACTATATGAATGTAACATACATACCACAAACAAAAATAACGGTATACTTAAGAAAAAAAACTTTTTTGCAAAATATAAAAACAACCGCGGACAATGCTTAGAACCCGAGATCACTTTGAACCACAGAGTATAACAGAGGTGACAGAAGAGCAAAGATAGTGTAGTTTTTTTCTTGTCTCTTTCTTTGAGAACTGCCTTGTTGGTTTCTTTATGTTACTATTTTTCTTTATTTCTGACGCAAATAAAATTCAATTTTGGTGGAAAAGGTAAGTGCATGTATTTCTATTAAAATTTTAATTTAGTTTAATTTCTGTTTTTATATTTATTTATTATTTTAATTTATTACATTTATAGTGATAAAATATTTATGCAACATGCCACCCAACAAATTACCCAGTTGGAACAACAGAAACAATAATTGGAACAGCAAATGTTGGCGGCTGTCTTGCCAAATACTTCGATAATGCCACCGACATTAATTGGCCAACAGCAGCAGCTTGTCAAGAACATACCCTCTCTATTGGCTCAAAAAGTGGCCATGCCCGTCATGGATGACAATGATCAGCATTATGGCAATCAACAGGGACCTGGTCAACAGCAAAACAACAACTTTTTTATACCCGATTTGTCGAAACCTCCACCAGGTTTTATGAGTGGTAATGCCAACATTGCACCTGTTATTCAAATTTCTGCTTTAATGCAACAAACACCATTTGCTCAAATAAATAGTAGCATTCCAGTTAATCAAAATCTTAATAATCCACCCCCGAATTTACTAGCATCTGGAGATTTGTTAAGCAATGTAAATAATTTAAATGTTGATTTGTTAAATGTCAATGCGGATTTACAATTAGTTCATCAACAGCAGCAGCAACAACTTATGGCATATGATCAACATTCGAAACTGTCATCTGCCGGCGTTGTGGACAATGAAGATGAGTGTTGTCCACCACCACCCAGTCTGCACTGGTACCGGTTTGGGTAATAAAAATCAAGGAATTGAACAACCCATTTCAGCTGGCGATGTAAGGGATCGCAAAGATATGTATAAAGTAAGTGTTATATCATAAAAACATAAATTCCTTTTTAATTTATTAATTATTATTTATCTGACAGGGAGTTGGCGTTAATATGAATGATCCCTTTGAGAATTTTCGTAAAAATAAAGGTGCTGCTTTTGTACATCGAATGCGTGCGCGTGATGAGAAAAGTTAAATAAAGACATTTTTTATTTTTATTATGTATAAATTTTCTTTTTTCTTAAACATTTATTTTTTGTAAAAATAAAAAAATCCATATCGAGTTTTAACAAAATACATATTTATTTTTTATTTTTATTTATTTATTCAGTAATAAAAAGCCAATTAGGCCAAAATAATATTACATAGTAATATAGTATATAATTACCACAACACTTTAATGTTTTATTTATTGAAACTCTTTATTTATGCCAAAATAACTTATATAATATAGACAAAATTAGGTTTGTTGTTTAACAAATTAAAAAAAAATTATGTTGTCATTTAAAAAAAACGTTTTCGTCTTTTATATAGTGCTTTGCTTTTTCACATTACAAATTTACTAACAGAAAATATTTTCATTCTCTTTTTAATATACCTACTGTGTCAGCTGATTGTAGCGATTTTGAACTGCCAAAATTGTCCCCTCTGTTATACTCTGTGCTTTGAACACTAAATAATGATTTTGTTTCTCTTTTTGTATTTTGTTTTATTTAAGCTAGTGATGCAAGTCGGTGTTTTTATTGCGAAGAGATTTACGGGTATTTGCTTATTAGTGGTTATCAGGTATGTGATGGAAATCGAAAACGAGTGAGTTTTTGAAGTCCATTTTAAAGTATTTCTAATTAAATTTTTAAAATTTTTGTGTTAAGATTCTCTTTAATAGCAAATTATCTTTATATTTTGTGGGATAAAACTGTTTTAATACAGAAATATTACGAAAAAATTAACTTCTAAAACTCACTCGTTATCGTTATCGTTTTCCATCACATACCTGTATATATTGTTTTACACTTTTCGCTTTTTAATAAATGCTATTTTATTGAAAACAAAAAAACTTTTAAATGTTTATAAAATTTGTTTGCTTTATATTTCGATGTTTATTTTTTAATCAAGTTTAGTAAGCGTCAATATGTATGTACATTTTAAATTATTAAGTATTCATATATTTGTACTCGACATAACATATTACACAGCACTAAAGCAGAACATGATAACACACAAACAAACATTTTAGTTTATGAGTTTTGATTAAAAAAATTAATTGCAGCAAATAAAAAATTAATTAAAAAAATTATTTACACCAATTAATCGTTTAATTAAACGATTTTTGGGAAAAATTTTTTCTGTGTAAAATTCAATGTATGTATGTATGTATGTATGTAACGTATAGACTCCAAAACGGCTGAGCCGATTTTGATGAAATTTTCACAGCATGTTACTGTGACTCTGGAAGGAATAATAGGGTACTTTTTTTACCACGCCCACTTTTACGCCCACTTTTTTAAAATATTGTAATTGGAGACCAAACCTCTGGACCGATATTTTTGAAATTTTCACAGCATTTAACTGGGACTCTGGTATGATTAATAGGTTACTTTTTTTTACCACGCCCATTTTTACGCCCACTTTTTAAAAATTATGTAATTGCTCCCATATAGTTTTTAACAGATTTACTTCAAAATGTATACACATTATATACTCCAGGCGAGGTAAAAATAAAGATTTCTTAAGCCACGCCCCTTTCACGCCCCTTTTCACGCCAAATTTTTGAAAGTTTTATAAAATTTGTTCATTCCAACGTATTTTTTTTTATTTGGTAGTATATTGCTCTTAATACTATTAACGTCGCCATATAACTATGAATCACGCCTACTTCATCGCCCCCTTTTTTAATTCAGATACTTACGTATACCACTAACAATGTTTGCTATACAAAATACTTTTTTTGTAATATGTATTTACCTACAGTTTTATATACTTTTTAACTACATACATTTTTTTACTACCAAATCCCCATTTTTCGCCCCATTTCACCTTAAATTATATTGCTTTTAATCTATATATATATAAATGAATGTGTGTCTGTATGTTTGTGCTTAAAAGGAGGCCAAACCCTTGGACCAATCTGCCTGAAATTTTTACAGCATGTTACTGTGACTCTGGAAGGAATAATAGGCTATATGAAGTTTTGATTGTACAAACGGGGGTGGCACCGCCCATATAACCCACAAATTTAACCCGCCATATTTTGGGCATTTTTTGACGTACGTCGGTGATATTTGGTACATATGGTATTGGCATAATTAGGAATACGTACCAGGAGAAAAGTGAGTGGGACCACGCCCCTTTTTAGGAAAATTAAACATCGTAATATAGTCTTATGCTTGGTTTTCACTATGTCAGTTTTGTTGTCAAATTGTCCAAATTGTTGGTAATTTCATAACAATTTAGACAATTTGACAACAAAACTGACATAGTGAAAACCAAGCATTAACTACTGGACCGATCGTCATTAAATTTTCACAACAGGATATTCTTACGAAATAATAAATTCTTGACCATGTAAGTGGACAAAGGGGCATGGTCTCGCCTAAAGCATTGCAATAAATACATTAAAATTAAATAAATAAATGTTTGTAAATATATAAATACGTTTTATTTTATTTTATGACGAGGGGGGGTAGCAAAGCACACCGGGTTTAGCTAGTAATTTCATATTTGTTTATTTATAATATAATATAAATTTTATATACAGAAACATCAATAGAAGAAAAATCCATTTGGATCTTGGTTTGCAATTGCTTTGTTACTATTATATATTTAACATCGTCTATCGTAAAGATATATCTCAAACCTTTGAATTCATGATGAGATATTTTTTTAGATTTTATCATTCGCAAATGAGAGGCAAAAAGCTTCATATAAATAATTTAAGAAAAATTAATTCTTTAATACATAAGCTAGATAAAATTGTCTAGGAACTGTAAAAAGTATTTTTATTATTAAAAAGAGGAAACTCCGTTCACTTTATTTGAATTAAATCTGTTATTTTTATTTTAATATATGTTTTTAATACAAATTTATTTAGTTAATTTTTAATAACAAACACAAAAAACTGTTATTCCGGTTTAAATGAACAGACAGTAATTAAAAAAAAACTTCACTGAAAATGATCAACGTTTTTAAAAAAGTGTTAATAGTTTTCCCGAAAATGAAGCACAAAGGAAGCTTTGGGTTACATTTTGCAAACGAAAAAATACTGTGAATGCTCAGAGTGAGAGAACTTGTGCCCTGTATTTTCAGAGGAGGATTTTGAAAGAAATTTTAAATGGATAAGTCTCGACTAATTTTATTTTCCGCAGTTTTTACCCACTACGACAAGTGGTAAATGAGGGTATATATACGTTTGTCATTCCGTGTGAAACTTTTTTAATATTCATCTGAGACCCAACAAAGTACATATTTTCTTGCTCTTTATGAAATTCTAAGTCGATTGAGCCATGTCCGTCTGTCTGTCCGTCTGTGTAAAACACTCTAACGTCCAAACTATACAACTTAACGAAACGAGATTTCCAGAAAAATATTTCTTATATTGCAGGTAACTTTGATATTGAAAATCAGCAAAATCGGTTTAGGCCAACCAGAGTTATGGACCAATATGTGAGACAACCTCCATAAAAATTTGATATTTTTTGTCTATTTTATTGCAATATTTTGAAATATATTGCAGATATTACCATGAAATTTTGTATACGTTGTTTTTATGATAAAAGAAGAAAGTGTGCGGAAAATAGTAAGAATCGCTTCATGATTTCTCATAGCCCCCATACAAAATTCTTCCCGAAATATTGCTCAATTATTCAATATTCAGCAAAAAATAAGTTTTATGCAAAAAGAAATCGCAACACGAATTTTTTTTTGTTCGGTCCATGTTTGACCATAGACTCCGTATAAAGTCCACTTCCAAAATTCACTTAAATACGTATAAAACAGATATAAATAAACGGCTAAAATTTGACATAAATAATCTTTATAGGCAAATAAATTGTTGTACTAAATTTTATGGTGGTCGGCCCAGAATTGGTCATAGCTTCCATACAAGGACCACATCTGAAAAAGACATTTATCCCTATATATATTGTATAAATATCAGTACCGACTCAAAACTTTGCACAGATCATTTATACAAAAATCACCCCTCAAAATTTTGTGAATTTCGGTCTTTTTTTTAACCGTATGCATTATCTCTTCCGAAAATAACTTTAATACTCATAAAACTCTTATAAATAAGGGTACCAATCCAAAATTCAAACTGCTGGATTTTGAGAATATCCGTCCATATTTGACTATATCCCCCACATAAGTTCCACTCCCGAAATCCACGTTAATACTAATATATATGTATCTTAAATATACCGTTATTATGTTGATATTCGACGTGAAATATCCTCATATGCATGAAAATAACTGTTACAAAATTTAATTCAGTCTCGTCTCATCGAACAGTTCGGACGTGTTAATTTTAGTGCCGCTGAATTTTCGGTGAAAAAATCGTAATAGGTGAAAAATTGTAATAGGTTGAAATAAAACAAAAAAGTGAAAAAATAACTACACAACAAAATATTAAAAATCGCATAAAAACTGTATGAGTGTTCCTCTCAGATGTAATTCTGAGAAAGAGCTTAGCTCGACTAGAAAAACTATATGGGTCTCTGAGGAAGAATCCCTAAAAAAATCTGTGGAGAATTTTCTCACTACAAGAGCCGTAGAACGGCGTCGTTCCTGTTCGCCCAATATAGTTATCTCATCCGATGAAAAAACATCAACATCTTCTTCATCAAATAGTGCAGTCAAACCTAGAAAACAAGTAGGTATGGATAAATACGTCACAGTTCTTAAGCGACAGAGGAGCCCGACATCTGCTCAAGTGTCATCAAATTCAAAAGCTCCTAAGACCGCGAGTAATGATCAAAATAGGTTTGCTCTCCTCCAGACGGATGAGCCAGAACTTCCTAAGAAGACGTTTAAGCCCCCACCAATTTATCTGAGAGAGCCCACTTCCAGTAAATTGGTACAAGGAATTGTTTCGGTAATAGGTGAAAATATGTTTAGCGTAACATCAATTAAACACGGAAATATCAGCGAAACCAAAATACAAGTGAAAAAGGAGGATGATTTTCGTAAATTGTCCAACCAGTTGGAGAGGGAGAGTAGGGATTTCTATACCTACCAGCTGAAAAGCGCAAAAGGACTCCAAGTCGTTCTAAAGGGTATAGACCCAGATGTTGATCCTGCCGAGATAAAGACTAGCTTAATAAAAAAGGCTTCAAAATTAAGAGCATAACGAATATTAGAAACCGTGAAAAGACTCCACAGCCTATGTTCAGGGTGGAATTAGAACCTGGAGATGTCGTATTAAAGAAAAACGAGTCCCATCCCATCTACAATCTGATGTACCTTCTGCATCGAATCACCGTGGAAGAACCACATAAGCGTCAGGGACCCGTCCAGTGTCTCAACTGTCAAGAATTTGGTCACACCAAGGCGTATTGTAAATTGCCGACAGTTTGTGTTGCGTGTGGGGAGCTACATGCAACTGCTCAATGTGATAAGTCGAAAACTGATTCAAAAATCAAAAAATGCAGTAACTGCGGAGGTAATCATACCGCAAATTATAGAGGTTGTCCAATTTACACTCATTTGAAAGGCATAAGCACCAACAAGACGTCAGTATTACCTGATCATCGTCAACAGCCTATTTTGGCATCGAGTGACAATTTCCCGCAATTGTTACGGTCCACTAGTCATGTAAACGCGCCTAGTTCTAGACAAGTTTCTTACGCAAACGTGGTTAAATCTAATATGCCAGGTTTGGAGCAGGAACCTAAATCACAATATTACGAGCCTAATATTAACACTCTAGAGACTACATTGCAGACACTTGTCCAAACTATGAACACCTTTACGACCACTATGACATCCATGATGCAGGAAATGCTGAAAATGCAATCCACTATCTTGCAAGCCATTTTAAAGAAATGATTTGTTTAAAAATTTGTTTTTGGAATGCGAACGGCCTCCGCCAACATAAAAACGAACTGGAACACTTCCTGATGGATAAGCAGATTGATGTCATGATGATTGCTGAAACTCACATGACGGCGACAGGGTACTTCAATATTAATGGCTACGTGTTGTATGATACTAAAGATCCCCGCGGAAGAGCATGTGGAGGTTCGGCAATTCTTATAAAGAACAGAATAAAACATTATTTAATGAACAACATATGTGAGGGTTACCTACAAGCAACAAACATTTGTATTGAATTCTGTCAATACAATTTTGTTTTATCATCAATTTATTCGCCGCCTCGATTTTCAATAAAAGAACACCAATACTACAGCTTCTTCAATTCCCTTGGAGCTAGATTTTTAGTTGCTGGTGACTTTAACGCCAAACACACTTTTTGGGGTTCACGTCTGGTGACCCCGAAGGGTCGTGAACTCTTCAACACCATTGCAAAAATGGAATTAGATGTACTCTCAAGCGGTCATCCCACTTACTGGCCGACGGACCGACGGAAGATTCCCGATGTTATTGACTTCGGAGTAGTGAAAAATATCCCTGTAGAATCGATACAAGTGGAGCCTTCATTAGACTTGTCTTCAGATCACTCTCTTTCTATTATTTCAATGCGTTTCCTTCAAGGGAATGGCTGTCCATTTCAGGACATATCTAAAACCAGAGTAAGTTGTATAAAGTATTAAAAGTATTTAAGTTCCCACTGCACGGAAAATGTAGTGTTGAGAACTACCGAGGATATTGATGGGTCGATTGGCAAGTTTACTGAGGACCTTCGACGAGCTGTAAATCACGCCTCCACATACGACGTTGAGTGCAGAAGTGGGACAAATAGAACTTATTTCGCTGAACTCGATCATCTCCTGTCAGAAAAAAGAAGAGTTAGAAGAGAGTGGCAAATTCACAGGTCTCCTGAACTGAAAGCTAAGCTACGAGAATGCAGAGATATACTAAGAAATTTCTTAGAAACCCAAAGAATGACTTCACTTAAATCTTACTTGGAGGGTCTTGATAGTACCCCACAATCTGACTATTCGTTATGGAAGGCGGCACGAGGTTTAAAAAGACCAGTTAGAGGAAAGCCTCCTCTGCGAAATCTGACTGGTGACTGGGCTAGAAATGATTCCGAGAAGAGGACTTTATTTGTTAACCATTTGAGAAATGTGTTTACTATAAACAACTTAAATAATGCATCTGATTTGCCTCCACTCGTTATTAGACCTCCTGTACCTCTAAGACTTAGCTTTAATGATGTTCAAAGCGCTATTGGTACTCTGAATCTTAAAAAAGCTCCAGGTATGGATAAAATCAGCAACAAAATGCTTGTGGAGTTACCTCGTGTAGCTAGAAGAATTATCCTATTTATTTTCAATGCTATTTTACGCCTAGAATACTATCCTGCAGATTGGAAGGTATCTATGATTACCATGATTCCTAAGCCAGGGAAGGACCCCACTAAAGTAGAGTCATATAGGCCAACAATTTCTAAACTGTTTGAAAAATTGTTATTGGCTAAGTTGATTCCAATTCTGAACGACACTCAATGTACCATCGAACAAACACACCGATTGGTAAATGTGATAAGACGGTCGTTTGAAGAGAAAAAATACTGTTCCGCGCTTTTCATTGATGTTTCCCAAGCGTTCGACAAAGTCTGGCATGAAGGTTTAATGCATAAAATTAAATTAACTCTGCCTGCTAACACCCATAAACTCATGGAAAGTTATTTATACGGTCGCAAATTTAAAATCAAAGAAGGCAATTTTTTAAGTACCGCTCAGCCAATGGAAGCAGGAGTACCCCAGGGTAGCATACTGGGGCCTACTTTATATTTGATTTATGCCTCCGACATGCCGTCAGACCCCAAAATCCACACGTCAACTTTTGCAGACGATACAGCCTTTATCAGCGTCCATAAGGACCACCAAGTTGCATCACACAATTTGCAGAATTATGTTTATAAACTAGAGAATTGGAAAATCAGGGTAAATGAACAGAAATGTATTCATATCACTTTCATATTGCGAAAAGAAACTTGCTCGTTCATCAAAATAAATAATCAAATTATTCCTCAACATAATGAAGTCAAATACCTCGGCATTCACCTCGACCGCCGTTTAACTTGGAAGTCTCATATTGAAGCGATGGCAGAAATTCTTCACTAAATTTGGATTGCAAACTATTGTTGTACAATGCAATACTAAAGCCAATCTGGTGCTATGTAATTCAATTATGGGGTACGGCCTCAGCATCAAACATTAAAAAAATTCAAAGGGGTCAAAATAAAATTCTACGTATAATTACTGCAGCTCCATGGTATGTTAAAAATTCTAGAATTGACAAAGATCTAGGCATTCCTTTGGTGAAAGTCGAACTTACAAAATACGCCTCAAAATACGTCAGCAAACTTGAACACCATCCAAACCCACTTGCACGAGACATCCTTAACTTTAGTGGCCATGTTCGGTTGAGAAGGAGGGATACCCTTGCTTTAACTCAAGCGCAAAACAGATGACTGGATCAGTGGATGTAAATTTGTTGTAGTATCATAATATTTTGTCTAGCACTGGCTGGACTTATTATTTTCTTTTAGTATTAAGATTCGAAAACTTATTGTCATTTCATTTCTGAAGATTCAATAAATAAATTAAATGTATTAAAAAAAAAAAAAAAAAGTCAATAATTGGCAATAGCTCTCAAATGAAATCCATTTCCGAGCATACTAAACAAGCATACAACTCTTATAAATAACGTTTTTGAGATGAAAATCAACCAAAATAAGCCTCAAATACGTAGAAACCACTTTAGTGGATACTGGATTTAGAAGCTATCAGTCCATAACTGGTCCACTTCTACTATGCCACTCATAAATGTTTTGTAAATAATATTATTGAAATTAAATTCAAACAAAAAAGCCTCACCTTATATCTTATCCTTTTTTATACTCTGTTTCTTAACTTTTTGTGAATATGGAAAAATATTCTTTTAATTTTGTAAATTGTTAAATTACACTCTAGATTATTATGAAAATCAGACAAGCTCTGTAAATTACAGTAAGATTCGGTAATTACATCAATTATAAATGGTCAAAATTAGATAAAATTTCAAAACATTCAAAATAAAATTAGTGAATTACGACCAACAGGTAATATTGTCTTTCAAACAATATATAAAATACTAATAAAATTTGCACTAAGACTGAATAGAAAACACAGAATTAGGATATTCTAGTCCTATAACCAGTGTAGTTTCTGTATTTCTTATTGCGTTTAGGTGGAGGGTATTAAAGATTCGGCACAGCCGAATATTGCTCTCTAACTTGTTTATATGTACTCTGTTTCTTAATTTGTTGTGAATATGGAAAAATGTTTTTTTAATTTTATAAATTGTTAAATTACACTCAAGATTGTTATGCAAATCAGACAAACTCTGTAAATTATGGTAAGAACTGGTAATTACGTCAATTATAAATGGTCAAAATTAGATAAATAGAATTTCAAAACATATGAAATAAATTACGTTGATCGTAAAATACAAATAAAATTGGCGCTAAAACTAAATAAAAAACAAAGGATAAATCCTATAACCAGTGTAGTTTTTGTTTTTGTATTTTTTATTATGTTTAGGTAGAGGGTGTTTAAGATTCGGTATAGCCGAATATGACACTCTAATTTGTTAAAAGGTAAAAACGTAACAATATACATACATATATATATTGATAATTATAAGAATGGGTTATATGTTTAATTAATAAAATATAATAATATGTTTAATTAATAAAATAAAAATAGTGATAATAATAATAATAATAAAAGGAAGAATGATGATAACAATATGCATTTGTATGTATTGATTATTGTAACGCACTGTTACTAGTAGTAGGTATCGTATGAATGAATGAAAGTTGTCGATTTATTTATATGAATGCAAAACAACAAACAGCCTCGTTCATTCCATGTACATCCATTGTGGGAATGATAATAAATTGGTTCTGATTATCTTTAAAAAGTAAAATTTTCCATTGTACTTCTTGCTCATGATTAATTTGTAGATGAGCTAGGGTATGACTTTTTTCGTTGTTTCAATCGAAACATATTTTTGAAACTAAGAGTGGGTGAGATTTTTCGATTGCTATTACCATTGCAGTGCTGGCCCTGGGATGAAGAACCATTGCCCATCGAGTTTGCTGGAGACACTGAAGAAGAGGAGCTCAATGACAGTACTCTATTGGAGGGACATTGAAATATATTTAAGAGAGTGTTACGTGGAACGCCGTCCAAATATTGCAGGTGGGGAAGTACTTGTAAAACAAATTCTCTGTAATCCATAACCGTACTTGTTGGCGTAGTAATGGATTCGATGTTGGAAGAATTAAATATATTTAAAGTACAAAAATTGAATGGTTTTCTAATACCCGGATTGCCCATGATTGATAAATACTCTAGGCGGGGACATTGGGCACTTATTCGCTGAATCCAATCGACGACATTTTGAATTTCACAATTATTAATCCTAAATATAAATAGGTACATAAATTTAATAATTAGCTGATTTTAGGGTATTCAGTCACGAAGCAGACTTTACTCACCATAATATTTTTAAATTCTGCAAAAATGGTAAAGTGTTTACATCCAATTTCGTGTTACGATCCAATATTAAGGTGTGCAAATCGTTGAAGAAGGATAGAAATGATATATTTTGAAAGTTGTTGTAACTCAAGTCTAAAAACTTTGTTTGTGTGGCAAATTTTTCTGCTATTCCTCTGGGTATAGTTCTCAAGTTTTCATAGGCCAAAGAAATTCTTCCGTTCTCTTCCAAAATATTGTCACCCAAAGAGTCCTCGCTGGTATAACTGATATTTGAAATATTCCCACTGACAGAATATTGATTGGTAGATATCATTTTCGAGCAATTTTCAATGTAAATACTACCACAGCTGCTGTAGCCTTCCTCAAAACAAACGTCGTTGAAATCCTCGAGCGGTAAACTCTCATATGATTGAAAGGCGGCACAATTTTTTAAAATTTCATATAAAGAACTGAAATGAAACCACAATAAATATGTACTCATTTGAGACTAAAAAACAGTTTCGAATAAATTGCTTTTTAATATTTTAATTCATTCTATTATTCATTATCAGGGCAATCTAAAATTTTCCAAAAAAATTATTTTACGCGCATAAAAAATGCACCAAAAACGAAAAATATGTTCTTAAATGAAAAAAATATGTACATACTTAAAAATAGCGTGTTTTTGTTTAAAATTCAAAGTTTATTTTGTCCTTAATACATTTGGAAATTTAATTGCCATTTAAATATATTTTCCATTGCATGTAGGAATACATATTAAGTTTTACCAATATTAAAATTAACAGAATTTTTATTAAAACCAACAAAGATTTTTTGTCTAAAATGTTGGCTGCTTTGTTTGATGTTTCTTATAACAAAATCTTGCTATTTTTAGTTATACACAGGTATTTTAACAAAAAAAAAAACTATTTCTAGATATTTCTCTGGAAATCGATTTTTTGCTCAATTTTCCCAGGAAGTTAAAAAATACAATAACCTACTCTATAAGTATTTTGTAACTGATTTTGTCAATACAAGGTCCACACAATTGTTTCATTTAATGTTTATGTATATTCGGGGTAAATAACTTTTTCAATGTGATCTTCAAACCAAATGATTAAATTGTTAGATATTTTTAATAAAATTCTTAAAAATATATGTAAGTAAATTCTTATACTCCTATTTTTTCATTCGAATGCCTCATTTACGATTTCTTAAATTATGCACTAATTGAAATACACATAAATATTTTTCTAATTTTAAATTTACCATTTAAAATAACTGCATAAATTTCAAGAATATATGAAATAAATTTAAATCAACTTAAAAATTTTAATGATAGTAGTATTGCCACAAGTACCTTGCTTATATTTTCTCAAGTACGAGTACATTTGTCCACAGAAAGTAGAATAGGGACTAGATTTTAATATTTTTGATGCTATAAAAAAAAAAAAATAATAGTATCAAATAAAATATAAAGTTCTCAGATGAAATTATTTGTTAAAAAAAAAGTAAGAAAGCTATGTATATTCGGCTGTGCCGAATAATATAAGTTTTTCATATACATACGAGTACATATTAAAATTTTAGCCAATTTAGTCAATTCGGTAGTTTTTGTAGCTTTGTATACATAACTATTTGTTTTAGGGCCTATCATGTTTTAATTGTTTTTAATAATCGGACAGCCGGACATTTCGTTAAAAATTATTACAGTGTAAAATTTTTGTTTCGATATCGATATTTATGAGATTAAAATATGGTTAATGCGTTTTTCAGAAGTGGTCCTTATATGGTAGCTATATATGTCTTATAATGGGCCGATCTTCATAAAATTGGGTACGACGATTTTTATTCATATCAGGATTATTGTTGTCGAATTTCAACTTGATACAATGTTTATATGAAATTTACGTGATTTAGTGATTTTCGGAAGTAATCCTTATATGGAAGCTTCTACCAATTATGGACCATTCGTTGTTAAATTCGGCACGTCAACATAAATATACATGAGAATTATTTGTCTCGAATTAACTAGATGGTCAAATATGAATCGATTGCAATAAAAAACAGTTTTATTTTTAGTAAATTTTGTATAGATACTGCCTTTTATATGTATATTCCGGAAAGAAAAAAAATATATACATATCTACATATATTCCGGGCTATGAAAAATTATGGATCGATTTTTACTATTTTAAACAGAAGTTGTTGAGGTTGTCTCAAATTTTGGTCCATAACTCTGGTTTTACTCAAAAGTAGTAAATTTCATTCTCCTAGGTCTTTCCTTTGATCGTGTCACTTTCCTCTATCATATCTACAGTAGAGTTACAACTTTTTTTTGAGTGCAAAATACCACTCCAGTACCATGTGGTGAATGTTGTTCTGATAATATAAAACTGTTTTTTAGGTTTATTCGGTGAAAAAAGTTTCCGCACCGAAAGCGATTTCTAAAGAGCTTTAAATTTTTATTTTTTAAAAATTAAGATTTTTCATTATTGTACAAAAATACTAGGAATTATAAGATATAAACTTTAATGTGCGTATGGTTTAGACTGTAAATATATATCCTGCATCACTTTAATCGCACGCTCGCCGCATATGTTCCTGCGCTCATGATCTTTCATTTTAGACGGTTCTATTACTCAATGCCTTATGAAGCATTCGTTAGCTTCCGTGAGGTTTTTTAAAGATATACTTAATGCTTTAAAATCATTCTCTCCACGCGCATGGTTCTTATATTTAGCTTGGTCCACAAATTATGTAACTCCTTAGACATTTTAACATACCTTTCCTTTTTATATTTATTTGTCTTGCATAAAGCGATAAATCTTCCGATAATAATTTCTTCATTTGGGATCTTGTTCAACTCACTTAAAGGTATTTCGACTTTTTGTATTTTTTTACATTTTTCAGATATTTTACTTTTTTTATACTTCATTTTAAGAACCAACAGAAATAATTAGCGAAATTTTACATTTGTAATAACAAGGACTTTACGACCTATTTAGATATTTAAGACAAAACCAAGAGTAACTGTTTTAATTGAAAAAAAAATATATATGTAAATAAGAACAAAACTTTAACCCGTTTGGTGCGGAAACTTTTTTCACGATAGAGAAAAAGTGATAGCATATTTTTTAATATTTTTTCATGCCCCACACGGCTATGCGGTGGTATTTTTGATATTTGCAAAAATTGCAAAAAGTTATTATCCTAATCTACAGCAGATAGTTTTAGAATTTCAACACCTTGTATAGTTTCATCATGACCTAAAATAAGGAAAAATAACTGACAACAATTATGACGCTTAACTCGACTAGTTTAAGACCATTTTACTTTTCTGTATATTTAAGGCGAGAGATTTACCATTTCATTAGTAGAACCAGAGCTATGGTCTAAAATTTGAGACACCCTCGAAATTTTTCAAAATTCTTTTTCTATTTTCTTTAAATATATTGCAAATTTGCACACATTACTTATTTTATTAAAGGACAAGTTCTGTTAAAAATTTCTAAAATCGGACCATAAATGTATATAAAAACGCATTACCTATATCGATTACTAATGGTGTTTTCTTTTCTGAAATAAAATGTTACACCTTTATTATGTACATTTTTATAATGTTTACCCCACATTTTAAAGATGTCGCATGTTTAATGGTCAGAATAGAACATAAAATCACAAAAGTGTAACACTTTTTTTTCATTTTCAGCTGTTTTTGTTTTTTTTTTTGTTAAAAAAGAAGAAGGAGATAGCTCCCTGGTAAGATCGCTTGAAATAAGACAATGAATATCTCTCAAAAAGGCCAATGGCACCTTATCGACTAATACGCAAATTCTTCTTAAACTATAAAAATTATATATATAAACATACATTACATATATAAGAAGTAGGAGATATTGTCCTATGAAATTTGACATATGTATGCACATCAACTTCAGAGTATTCATTAATTACATTCTCTACTCGCGGTTGTGGATTTCTTTCCATAATCATATAAAATATTTTATCATCATTAGATGATGAAGATGAATCCAACAAGTCATCCAAAATTTTTTCAGCACATAAAATAGTAATATTTTCCATTTTGTATATTTTTTTTGTTTCTTAACACAAATACACATTCATAAACAAAACAAATGTTAGCTGCAGCGATGCCAACTTAGCCCTTTTCGGGCTAGATTTAGCCGGATTTTAGTCACTCAAAACGCGAAAAAAAAGAAAATTGGATGTGGTTTTATATGGATTTTTTTCCATTTAGCCCTTTTTTCAAAAATGGTCAGCTGTTTTATCGTGCGATTCTCCCCCTCTAAAAATATAGAGTGTGAAAGGTGCACCATTTTTTTAAATTATAGTGTGACATTTATAGAAGAGAACACAATACCTTTAGCAGTGTTGACATTTTTTCAGAAAAGAACACAAACAAATTAAAAAAGATGCGAAATGGGAAAAACGTGTAACATTTTTGCCAGAAAAGAAAACGCCATAAGTAATTCATGTACACAGACAATATGGGGGATCAAATGAAAAACATTTCAAAGACCTTTCCTACGTACATATCTCCATGGTATCACCAACAATATTTTTCTTTAGCCTTTCTGACATATTATTGAAACACATATGTAAGTATATACATATAAATAAATAAATATACATATTAACCGAAATATAATTTGTACGCCTTATTCTTTCGAATACTTGAAGAAATGTCAAGGATTAACCGATCACTAGAATCGTAATCAATCCTAAAAAAATCGGGTTGAAAGGTTATTCGTAAGTTCCTCGACCATTACGAACATATATTTCCATGAGTTTAATAAGAAATGCCTCAAAAAATATTTCAGAAATTTCTAATACAAGACTTATTGACTTTTTAAATCATAGGTCGGCATCCTATAGCCAGCGTTACCGTTGATGCGACTAAAGTCGCAATTTGACCCTTTTACAGATGCCTTGCCACTTTTTGTGTACCTTTTTTTTTGTTTTACTTGATACATATTAGTTTTTTTTTATTAATTTTTTATTATATGCATATGTAAACATACATCATATACAACATTTAAATGACAAAAATACGATTTTTATTTTTGTTTATTTTCCATCTTTTTGAAAGTGGTGCCTCTTTTTTTAAGAAATCCCCTTTTTGTGCGACTTTCTCAAATTTGCCAACGGTAACGCTGCCTATAGCACAATTGTGCAGAGAGCACTTCACACATACACTTAATCTCTTTCATTCAGTCGTCTTTGAGACCACAAAGTATAATTGAGACAGCAATGTGTGCACATGCGGCGGATGCTTTTATATTTTTTTCAGAAATACCTCCCAACAAACATTTTAAATTAATAATGAATTACGAAAAATATTTTATGATTGATAATGCATTTGGTAACATGCATGTAATCAGCTTTTGAAGTATCCTCTGATTTAAACTAAAACTTAAACTTTCTACTAAGTATCATAAATTCAAGGTTAGTTACATACATATTTTCACAATTTGAATAAACTTAATTCGATTTTTGATGTGTTTGAATTTGGACCCCAGTATCGAAAATGATAAATTCGGATTTTTAATCGGAAAGTGTGTCCAGCAAAAAAGTAAAACACTTTTAATATATCGCACCCTTAATACAAAAGGGTCACAACTAGAGTTTTTTCCCCACAGTTTTTCACTTCCCGGGAAAGTGGGAAATTTTTAAATACTACAAAAATTAGTTTTAATTGAAAGAGGAACTTGAATTATTACATTACGCTTTTAAACGTAAATTTCTTATTATTATGCTCTAGATACTAGATAAAAAAGAAACATAAACATAAGAATTTAATTCATAAAAAAAATAGTAAAAACAAGTAAGAGTGCTATATTCGGCTGTGCCGAATCTTATATCCACCTTTGTTTTGGATGCATAATTATATTATATACATACATGTACATATATATATATTATATTGTTACGTTTTTACGGTGGTTTATTTCCTTTAAATAAACCGGATTCTTTTTAATTACAAAATAAAAGCGTCAAGTAGTTTGAAGAAGATATGTATAACGAGTCTTTATTTATTTAAATGTACACAAACACATTTAAAAAAGGGGTATAATAAACACACTGTCTTTTTACACACTTAAGCTAAGTATAGACGATATGTTGAATCAGCATATTTATGCTGAAAAATTTGTGACAAGTGCTAACATATCGTGTAAACGCAAAATTTTTTCAGCATACGTATGTTTAACAACATTTGCTAACACTTTGTTAACAATGCCAACAAACGTATGTTGGTAATTTTAGCATATCGTGTAAACAGCATATTATTAGTGTTTGACAAATTTCCTGCGTATGTTGACAGATATGTTATTTGTTGAAAAGCGTATGCAAGCTTTTCAGCATATGGCAAATTCATATGCGATCAGAGTTGTATTTTCTAATAAAGCTGATAAGAAAACAACAATGTCGGCTTCATTGATTTAAATCACAAATTATAATCTAAAGGACAGACGACGTTTAACATTTTTTAATTGTTTGTATAGTTTATACAATTTATTATATTCACATATAACAAAATAATTGAACACAAATATTAATTTAAATGGCGGAAAACTGCGTTTGTTGACATTAGCAAAAACATATGTTTTTGCATCTTTTTTGTGTAATAGTGTGGCACCTATGACATACTTTGTTGCGATTTTTTTTGAGTGTGATAGAAATCGGTCAGATTTTCCACTGAATGAATCGTACGATTGTGTACGATAGTGTATCATGACCTTTAAGACTACCTGCCGACAGTTTTTTTTTATGTAAATACAATTCTTGTTGCATATGTACCTACACACATACACACACAAGAACACAAAACGCAATATAATGGCCGGCGGCATTGTTCAAATTAATCGACAAATTACCGCATTGGTGATCGAATGAGCTAACGTATCGAAAAATGATTTCGATATCGAAATTATGATAAAATATACTAAATTTCTTGCTCGATATCGAATGCCATAATCTCAAATAAGAAAATTACGATAAATTTTACTCGATGTCGAATGCGATAATTTGGCCCCAGGTCTCTAGAAATAAATAATAACCCCCTTATTCAAAAACGATTATTAAATTTAACAAAAGTTTATTAGATTTGCATATAAAAATTTGCTTAAAAACGCAATAGCTAGATCAATTTCCTCCCACATCATTTTTATTGATATTTTTATTATTTACTTTTATTTCAAAAATTTCACATAAAATACAGAAGTTGAATAATAATTGAAAAATGTTGTCAAACTGACTAATTTCACAAACAAATGTTTATACGACTCAGCATATGTAGCACCACATAAAATTCAACATATCGTATAAACACAAAAATCGTATGCTAACTCATATGTATGTTGACATTTCATTTGCTGACATATGCTGACATCAAAAAATTTGCTACTTTCAACATATCGTATAAACGTCTAACATATGACATAGGAATTTGCTGCTAATTGTAATCATATGGCTGTCAGCATATATATGCTGATTCAACATATCGTCTAAACTTACCTTTATATTACGGTTTAAGAACACACTTAAAGTTTTCGAACACTTTGTTTGATCAACGCCATCTGTTGATGACCAATATTAATACACTAAGTTTTTTTGATGAAATTTTCAGAAGTTGTCTCGGATTTTTGCTCATATCTCCGTTATTTATGGACGGATTTTGCTGATTTTAAATAGCAAACTTCTCGAAAGCATGTCTGACAGAATTATTGAAGATTTGGATCCCGAAGATATCTGTAGCTTAATTGCCGTATAACCGATACTAATATGATTTCTGGATTAAAATTTCTAATCCATATAAAGTTGGTTTGATATTTATTAGACATTTTTGTGGGTTTATTTGTTTTTTTGAAATGGTTCTTATATGGCAGCTATGACGAATTATGGGCCGATCTTCTTAAATTTTGGAACAGTTATTTTCATGCACATGAGGATATTTCACGTCGAATTTCAACATAATAACGGTATATTTAAGATATATATTAGTATTAACGTTGATTTCAGGAGTGGACCTTATGTGGGGGATATTGTAAAATATGGACCGATATTCTCAAAATCCAGCAGATTGATTTAGGCATGTATGTAAATGATCCGTGTAAAATTTTGGATTGGTCCCTTATTTATAAGAGATTTATGAGTATTAAAGTGATTTTCGGAAGAGGGCTTTTATGGGGCATACGGTTAAAAATAGACCGAAATTCACAAAATTTTGTGGGATGATTTTTGTATATATGTAAATGATCTGTGCAAAGTTTTGAGTCGGTACCGATATTTATACAATATATATAGGGATAAATGTCTTTTTCAGATGTGGTCATTGTATGTGAGCTATGCCCAATTCTGGGCCGACCACCATAAAATTTAGTACAACAATTTACTTGCCTATAAAGATTATTTATGTAAAATTTTAGCCGTTTACCATTATTTATATCTGTTTTATACGTATTTAAGTGAATTTTGGAAATGGACTTTATATGGGGCTATGGTCAAACATGGACCGAACTAATAAAAATTTCGTTTTGCGATTTCTTTTTGCATAAAACTTATTTTTGCTGAATTTTGTCTTGATATTCCAATTTTATAGGCATTTATGTATCCCTCCGATGAGTGAGGGTTTTTGCCTTTTCAAAGTGAAATTACTCCTACTTCGGCCACTACAATCCCCCCCAAAGTTACTCTGTATTCCAAGAGTATTTTGGAAAAAACATCAAGCCGATCGGATCATTACTTTAGGAGTTATTAAGGTTTTAGTGAGAATATTACGCGGACGTGTGACGTATGGACCTTGTACTGAATTTCACTAATAAATGCATGTTTTTGGGCATCATTATAATTTTTTTATTGTTTCAACACATAATTTACTTGTTCTGAACACAAAGACCTAAACTCAAAGACATTAGGGATGATGATAAAAACAAAAAATTCTAAGAAAAATTCGAAGACATGAACTTTATTGTTTTCAAGGAAAGGCACACTATTCTAATTTTATACTACTAGCAATAAACCAGTTCTTAGAATTTTTTGTTTTTATCATCATCCCTAAAATAAAAAAATTTAAAAAATTATTTTTCTATGTAGAATTTAGTTATAAACAATAAAACCAAAAAAAATCAAAAACAAATTTTTTATATGAAAAAAACATGATTTACAAAAAAGGTCCGTAGGGACCTTTTCACACATCCGTGAAGTTCAGAACTGTCACTCATCGGAGGGATAGTTGAGCAATATTTCGGGAAGATTTTTTTTGTATGGGGGCTATGAGAAATCATGGGCCAATTCTTATTATTTTCTGCACACTTTCTTCTTTTATCATACCAAAATTTCATGGTATTATCTGCAATATATTTCAAAATATTGCAATAAAATGGACAACAAATATCAAATTTTTATGGAGGTTGTCTCACATATTGATCCATAACTCTGGTTGGCCTAAACCGATTTTGCTCATTTTAAATAGAAAACTTCTCGAAAGCATGTCTGACAGAATTATTGAAGATTTGGATCCCGAAGATATCTGGGGACTTCAGAAAATTGATTTCAAGAGACAGACAGACAGACGGACATGGTTTAATCGCTCCGCTATCTATAAGGATCCAGAATATATATACTTTATAGGGTCGGAAAATTATATTGTGGAAATTACAAACGGAATGAAAAACATACTCAAGATATGAGATCAAAAAATTTTTAATTTAATTGACAAAATATATAATATATTTTAAATAACTATACTAAAATTTTAACGGCTTAGGAAATAACTTTTTAACACACTCAAATCGTTTATTGAGTCGTCAGAAAGTCTATTTCTAATTTTATTTACAAATTCTACCGAAGTTGGACGAATAGTTAAAAGTGCATTAAAAAAAGTATTCAATGTTTTGTGTTCTTTGACCGCTTCCTTCAACAAATTTTAACTCATTTTTTAAGTATAAGTAGGGAGTTGCCAGTTTTTGTATTTCCCGGGATCCCGCAAAAAATCCCGGGAAACGGGAAATCATAACAATTAAAATTCCGGGGAATTCCCGGGTCATTCACAACTCAAAACACTAAAATTTTCAGGAGAGACGAAAACAGTTCATCCTGCACAAGCAATTAATAATTTAAAACTTGTATTATCCCTGAATGGATAGCTTCATTGTGATAGCGAAATATTGGAAAGATATAAGATATAAATAAATTAAATATTTTTATATAAAATCCAAGTGACCTTATTGCTTGTAAAAGAACTGTTATTAGAAATTATAGCATTCTATCTATTGACTTTGTTCATGTCTCTTAAAACTCGTTGAACATCGACTAAAAATATTACGTTTTGTTGTTGTAGTAGTATTTGCAAACAGATAGTGAGGGCACTAGTCCGCTGATAAGTTTACTTACCTGTTATTATCTATATTTGTTATTTCACATGTATCCGACATACTAAATTCTCAAATGACTCAGAAGCGAGTCCAAAGCAATTTTAAAAAAGTATTAACAAAAGTGTTTATTTCAATTGTTTTTGTTTTTGTTTTTTTTTTTTTTTATTTTAAACATCAACAATTAATTTAAATGTTGAACTATTTTTGTTTTGTTTTATTTTTAACGACACTCACTTTACGTCACTCGCCTGTCTGGAAATTTAAATAATTGGTCTCTCTACTTCGGTAACCAATGTTTTAGGAATTACACAGACGAAAGGATGGACTGGCTGGATTGATGATGGTGTCCGACGATGATGATGCTTTGACTTTATTTTTTTGACTGACAAAGAAATTTAATTGTTTTGAATTGAGTAGTACGTATTTAATAAGCACATACATATGTATGTACATACACACATACATATGTAATTTATTTAGTAATTACTTAAGTAAGTTTTCATCCTAAGAACAACAATCTTCTTCTTATTTTCGCTCTTATCACTTTTCATTTTTACTTTATACCTACTTATTGTTATTGTATTTATTGTTATTGTACTTAATTATTCTTCTGTCAGTCAGTCTCCAAGTGTATTTTGTTTGACTGTTGTTGGTCTGTAGAGATTTTGGTTGACGGTTGTTCTCACGATTTCGTCTGGTCTGCGTGTTTAAATAGAACTGAAACGAACAAAAATAAGACAATAGCAATCATATGCAAATGCATGCGTACCATAATACAATGCAATACATACATACTAACATTCATACATACATAAATAAATATGTACATACGAGTATGGCTGTGTGTACAATAGATGAAACAGTAGAAAAACAACTAAGAAAGTATACTCAGGCAAATTCGACTATATACTATCCCATATCTTTTAGTTTTACATGGTTATTTGAGTCAAATTATTGCTAATTCTTTCAGGAACAGCATGTTTCGAATGAAGTAGGCATAAACAGGTACTCAGAAAAAATAAAAACCTATAATTAAGAAATAATTAACACTTCAGGATTTGAAAAGATATGCTTCTGTCATTAAGTATTGAGAGAGAATGTACCTATAATTTAATTTTATTTAATAACTATGCCGAGTCTTAACCGAGTCGTTCCTTTTACCTAAATAGAAATAACAGTACATATGTATGTATGTACATTGTACATACATACTTGTAAAAACTATAAAGGTGGCTATACACTACGTGTTTTTGCTTATGTATTTTTAATTTTACAACCGACATGTTTTTCTTTATGTCTGTCAAAATTGGTTATTTTACATAAGGGTTTTAATTTTTGGTCACCAACTTGTATGTACAATTACACGTGACATCGCCATGATTATTTGCACATAAATTTCCATGTCGTTTCTTTGAAAAATGCGTTAAAGCCGCTGCAAAAATTTTTGGTGGCGTCAATAAAATGTCGGCGTCAAAAATATTGATTTAAGGTTTTTCGTCTTTTAATATACAATATGTGGAGCTTGTATCAAAAATTTTAAAATAATTTATATCATTGTTATTAAATTAACAAAATGAGATAAAAAAATATTTAATTTATTACTTATGCAAATTTATCAAACGGCCGGCTAATGATAGCGCAGATATTTAACCGTCGACAAATTTTTTCGCATGGCATATACATTTGAAAACATGTGTTTGAACATAAGAAAATAGAGCGTGTTCTAATCGAAAAAATTACATATGTATTTCCACATGTATTTTACACAAGCAAAGTTTATGAGGTCAACAACTATATGTTTTTATTCCATATGTAAAATTTGACATATACAATGTAAAAAACACGTAGTGTATATCCACCTTAATTAAACCGTTTTTTTGTGACCGATATTTTATATGAAAGCCAAACAACCCATTTTTAGAAAAAGCAGGTAATAGTCGTTAAATTATTTTTATTTACATAGATATGTATTTATTTTTCAGATTATCTTTCAAAATGCAATTTAAAAATATTTATCTCGATGTTTGACGATCCAAATTTATAAGGTGGCTGATAGATTTTTCATTTGATAGGTTTATGCATATTAGGGCGGGTCGATTTAATAATCGCCCATGGCTCAGTGAAAATCGTATTCTAGGGATCAAAATAAGAAACTTTGCCGAAGGAACCATACGAATTCTACTACCCCCCAACTGTTGACTTTTGTCCCGTACAAACATTTAAAAAAATCACCATTTTGGCACTTTATTTTATTATTTTTTATTTATTTTATTTATTTTTATTATTTTATTTATTTTTAAAGAAGTCTCAAATATTATTTTTTAAAAATAAATAAAATAATAAAAATAAATAAAATAAATAAAAAATAATAAAATAAAGTGCCAAAATGGTGATTTTTTTAAATGTATGTACGGGACAAAAGTCAACAGTTGGGGGATAGTAGAATTCGTTTTAGAGGTATGGTTCCTCCGGCAAAGTTTCTTATTTTGATCCCTAGAATACGATTTTCACTGAGCCATGGGCGATTTTGTTGCCTCCCCACACATCGACCCGGCCTAATGCATATACATACGTATTGTCGTATTATCTATGAATAAAACTCAGTATTCGAAATACATATAGGTAAAAATATTTGCAAACTTAAAGCAACGAAAGAAGCAACTATAACCGAAAACCCCGTTTTGCTTATATTTCATTTGGATGGAATTTTAATATTAACTTAATTAAAAAAAGTTCTACATTCAATTTATTAAATTTAATGAATAACTTTCAAGTTAAAAAACATATTAAATTAATTAATATTGGTTAAAAATATTACTTTACTTTTATAACAGAAGTTTAGTTCAGTTGATGAATTTTCGTTTTTTTTGCATTTGTGTTTAACCAATATGTTTCGTGATGTATGTACATATGTATATTTTTAAAGAACTTGTATTGTAATTTGTAAGCAAGACCTCAACAAATCTTAAATTTTGGATTAGTTGCATCGGGATCAATATTTCGATGAGATACAAACTGAATGACAAATGCTATACACAACCATTTGTTTTGTGTTCAGTATGAAAATAAAGTACTGCTCAAAATTATAGCGCACTTTAATTTATTTTTTTATATTCATTGTATTTTTTTCAAAAAATTAAAATAGTGGTTTATTTTTTGGTTTTAAATTAACATATTTATTCAAATTTATTAAATTAATAGCACAATTCAGTTTAAAATAATAAAAAATAAAAAAATTGAGGTTGTTTAATAAAAGAAGTCTCAAATTAATAGTTCATAATTAAAGCACACTTAAAAAATTTAATTCATTTTATGAAAAGTTGATCAACATTTGAACTTAGTATGATGAAATACTTCCTCCTTTGGCTTTTAAAATATATTTGATCCGGTTTGGAATTGATTTAACCAATTTGTAGCAGTTATATATGGTTATTTTAGACCAAATGTCTTTTATAGCGCTGATCAATTCACTTTTAGTTCTTATTTGGTAGTTTTGAAGGTCACTATCAATAATAGACCACAAGTTTTGGATTGGTTGATATCTGGCGATGTTGGTGGCCAATCTAATAGGGGAATACCATGCCATCGAAAATTTTTATGACAGGGGGCATTGTCTTGTTGAAAGTAGGCTTGAGTTTATTCAGCGCCAAAAATTTTATCAAAATATGATGGAAGTTCTTCGGATATTAAATTAATATAGCTTCTAGCATTTAAACGACCTTCCCCATACGCTAACAGAGCCACCACCACCTTGTATTCTTGGCTGGAAGCAAAATGGTTGATCCTTCTCTTGCATTGATCGTCGAACAAATTATTTATTTTTACGATTTATCAATTCAAAGTGGATTCATCATTAAAAATAACCTTATTCCAATCCCTTTCAGTCCAATTTGCTTACTTCTTACACCAATTTAATCTTTCTTTGCTATTAGAGGGTGACTGTAGCTTAATTGGTTAGCGCATTTGATCATTAAGCATGAGTTGGTATTTGTAGCCCGGGTTCGATTCCCAGCCGCTGCCACTCAAACAACATCAGTTTCTGATAATTATTAGTTTTCTTTTCTATCCTATCATAAGTAATATTTATCACAGCGCCCTCCTTCGATGGTATAGCATTCAAACGCCACCGAATGTAAAATAATTAAATAAAGGCTATAAAATCAACATTAATGCGCCTACTCACCACCAGAGGTGCTGCACTTCTGCACTAAAAACAAACATAATGCGCAATTGCAGAGTTGTGATCATAGCTGCCAGATTTGACGATTTATGCTATTTTTGAAACCAAAAATCGTCAAAATGACGATTTGACGATTTTTTCATTGAAAGTGACGATTTTCTGAATTATTAAAAATTTCTATCATTTGTTAGTTTTATTAATGTTTTTGTTACCAAATTCTCTCTTTTTTTGAGACAACAACTATTGTTCTCATTTAATATCATAAATATTAAGAAGAACATGACATATTTCAAAAACAAAACTAAGTGATAGTAGTGTTTTCTTAATTATTGTTGTTAAGTTCAGTAAAATAATTCCAAATAATATTGAGACAGGATAGTCGAAATTACTTATTTATCTGTAAACATAAAAATCAATTTTAAATACTGAATTCCACGAACTAATATTTTAAGAGGAAACAATTTCTGAATTCCACGAGGAAATTCTTCTACAAAAACTTCTTCTATTTTAACAAAACGTCGAAAGCATATTCAGCCAAATAAATTTAAATAACAAAAATACGGAATTCTTTGAAAATAAGTACCTCTCGTATATGATGGATGAATTGAATTCTATACGCAAAATTATATTTAAAACTTAATAAAATAAATTGTCTTGACATACGTTAAATCAATTTTCGTACTTTTTAATGTAAATCAACATGCATGAAAAAAAACAAAAGGAAATAAGAAAATTGACAGTACCGTCAACTTTGTACCCCTTTTGTTCTTATTTCCCTTCTCATCCAAAAATAATATAAAAATATTACACAAGTTGTGTTTAACATTATGTTTTGTGATTTGTTATGCAAAAAGTTAAAATTTATGTATTTTGATATGTATTGTACAAGAGACTATATAAATTTTTTAAATTTTCGTTTAAATAAAAATTTCAAAATACCATTAGAAATAGTGACTTTTTATTTTTCCGATTTTTTTGACGATTTTTAAAATTCGAAATGACGATTTTTTTCTTTTTTATCGGGATTTTGACGATTTTTTCCGAAATTCATCTGTCAGCCCTGGTTGTGATATAAAAAGCTTTCTTCTTTCACCCTCTTTACTCCTTCAACTATCCCCTTTCCAAAGAAAGTAACGCAAGTATAAATAGGCATATTAATTGCCTGAGTGTTATTTCTCTTAAAAAAAAAATAAAACTGATTTGGTTAATTCTATATTTTTTATTACTAAAAATCAATATTTAATTTCACCTTACTAAATTCATGCATTTAAATATTATTGGAAATGAAATATTTACAGTGGTTTCTTAATTTAGTGGATTCTTAATTTCCCCGACTTTTTCTCGGTAAATAACAAAAAATATTGAGTATTCGTGACAATTTATTTTCTTCAGATTTCTGAATATGAAATTTTCATAGAATTTTAACTTTTAAATCAAGTACATAAAGTTGGCTTGAAGTTTTTTAAGTCTTTATAACAATATATAAGTTAAATTTTGAAAAAAGAGTAATTTGAATTGAATGATCTTTTACTAATCAGAATGTATATAAAGAAATTTAATCCTGTATTATTGCCATTTTGCTTATTTTAATACCAAAGTTTTCTGGTTAATAGAGAATATTTGGAGAATATTCCATCTTCGTTCGATGTGTTATAAACCCATCTTTGTAGCGTTGGATATAAACAAATATAAACTTATATTTTTGTTGTGCCACCCTAATTTATATACATACATACGTACTAAAATTAATCTTTAGTGCTAACGCATCCTATCGTTTGTTTTGTTTAGTTTTGTGTTAATTTTAATGTAATTGTTTTTGCTACTTCCTTTATTTATTTATTTATTCATATGTACATAATTTTTTTATTTGTTATTATTATTATTATTAAGTATTTAGATTTGTTATCATTACGTTCGCTTGGAAATAGTATTTGTTGATTTCATTCCAAAAAAAGTAAACAATAACAACTGTGTATCATTCAATTTAAGATGATTCTTTGTTTTATGAATTTGTAAACTCAAGATTCATAAAGATTTCACTTAGCACAGTTAACAGGAGCTGTTAAAAAAGGAAAATTTGTTTTTTATACCCTCCACCACCACAAGTGGGCATATTACGTTTGTCATTCCGTGTCTTGATCCTTATGAAATTCTAAGCTATGTACAAGTACGTCTGTCCGTGTAAAACACTCTCACGTCCACAATACACAACTTAACTTCACAGAATTTACAAAAAAATGTTTTTCATTTTCTTAGACAGTTTGGTATTGAAAATCAGTAAATTAGAACCAGAGTTATGTACCAAATGCCAGACGACATCCATAAACATTTCATATTTTTTTTTTACCAATTTTTAAATCTATTGTAAATAAAACCATGAAATTGTGTACACGTTATTTCTATGATAAAAGGAGAAACTTTGATGAAAATATTAAGAATCGGTCCATGATTAATCATATCTTCCCGAAATATGGCTCAATGATACTTAAAATTGGAATATCAATACAAAATTCTGCAAAAAATAAGTTTCATAAAAAAAAACGAAATCGCAAAACGAAATTTTGTTTAGTTCGGTATATATATATATTTGCCCATAGCCTCCCCAGTACTCACATGCAGCCCGCTGGACATTTTTCAAAAATGTAGCATATGTGTTTAAAAAATAAATTTTCTTTGTATGACCCAAGAATGATAAAATAACGATTACGCCAACGCGCGTAAAATTTTAAAATGTCCTGCGCATTTTGGAACTGTGACGTCACACATTCTGTGTTTCTATTGGCTAATTTTTTCTCACTTGTTTTTTTTTACTCATGTTTTGCTTGCATTTGCTCACTGCACTCTTCATGTTTATATTTTTGTTGTTTTTTTTGTTTGCTTTTCTTTTTTATTTATTTATTTATTGATTCCATTTCCTGTACAACAAGACTGAATCTTATACTTATAGCACAGGAACGTATTACGTTACAAAACAAACTTGATGCAAGTAAATATAACAATATTGAGATAAAGTTAAAGTTAAAAAAAAGTTATAAATTAAAATAAAAATTATTAATTATTATTTAAAAAAATTGAATAAAAATTTTTTCAAACTATTAGCATTGCTGTTTAGTTGTTGACTTTGTGGAAGATTGTTTGAGCGGCATGCACATAAAACTGCCATTTAGGTACATGTAAATTATGTCGAGGTATTACAATATTTCGGTTTCGTGGCGATTAAAAATATATCGAATATATATTTAGGTGTTTGAAAGTTGATTATTTTATGTAAAAAAACAAGAGTGCGAATTTTTAGCAAACTTTCAAAGGATACTCCATAAAGATTATTGGCAGCAGAGGAAACATGATCAGACCGTCTTAATCCATACACATATTTCACACCCATAGATCAGGGAAGGAATCAAGTATGATTTAGCAAGTAAGACCCTTATTATTAAGGGTGTGAAATATTGTGTGACCCAGATAGCACGTAACTTTGCATAGGTTTGACCAACCAGCAAATTTACATGATCAGTCCAGGTCAAATTACCATTGAAAATGATACCAAGATTTTTTGCTTTATTAACAATTTCAATTTTCTCGCCATTTAAAACAATATCCTCAGATATGGAGGGAATTAAGCTTTTTTACATATTACAATGCATTTAAATTTATGAGGATTCAAACAGAGACCGTTTGCACAAGCCCAAAGTTAAATTCTATTTAAGTCGTCATTTAGGTAAGAAATCCCTAACGCAATATTTTGAACTGGGCTACTTAAAGTGAGCTGCACGTCATCGGCGCACAGAGGGTTGAAATGTACCAAAAGTCAGGATTAATTCAAAAGCTGAACTTTATCCTACACATTCGTGTGTGGTACTGGGTGAAAGGTAATTAAATTCTACATCACCATTTGCCAACTTTTGTTTTGAGTAAATTACTTTATCGACTGTGAGCTGTCAAAGTCAAATAATTTTTCAAAATTTTTCGTGCCGTGCCTAAAACTGAAAATTGAGATATTTTGGGTGCTGATAATTCTTATTAAGCGTTCTAAAAGTAATTTTATTAAAATGGAACCATCAACTTCAGGTATTTGGCTACATAATTGCATTAATGTTTTTTAGATAAATGTTTTGCAAATATTTTTAATATTTTTTTAAAAATTGCTCCATATTTGGGGTATTTTCGATATATACACAGAGTTTCAACAAATTTCTTGTTGCGATCCAGAAAATTTTATTAACTGATATTTTAATATAGTATTTTAGCTTATATATTCCACACCAAACTTTTGCAGAGACACCGCGTTTTTGTACTTATTAAAATTTTTGTGAAACAACTCCAGTTGCTAAATACTTAGGGACCGATTATCGTTTACAACACTTAAATGTTGTGTTGTCTCGACTACAACACAACATTCATTTTCCATACGATTAAGCCAATAAGTGTTGTGAATCGTAATCGCAATTTACAACATACAACATCAAAATACTTAGTGTTGTGAACGGTAATCGGGGCCTTAATCTGAAAAAACAAACAACAAATCAACTTGTTTGTTTTTAACTCTATTTTGTCTTTATTTTCGGTATTAAAGTTATTGTTATAAATAAGTTTGGTTTCTATCAGAGATGGTTGCGTGAGTTAATTTTGACTCACGCTCACTTACAAAAAATAATTTCCGTTTTATTTACACCGAATTCTAATTTTTGCATACGTTCGTGCTTTTATTAAATTTAAAATTAACTCACGAGCTCGAAATGATCACGAAAACACTTAATGTTCGAACAAATAAAATTATATGTAACTCACGAACACTGCATTTTTTTTTTTTTTTTTTTTTTTTTTTTTAATACATTTAATTTATTTATTGGATCTTCAGAAATGAAATGACAATAAGTTTTCGAATCTTAATACTAAAAGAAAATAATAAGTCCAGCCAGTGCTAGACAAAATATTATACTACAAAAAATTTATATCCACTGATCCAGTCATCTGTTTTGCGCTTGAGTTAAAGCAAGGGTATCCCTCCTTCTCAACCGAACATGGCCAGTAAAGTTAAGGATGTCTCGTGCAAGTGGGTTTGGATGGTGTTCAAGTTTGCTGACATATTTTGAGGCGTGTTTTGTAAATTCGACTTTCACCAAAGGAATGCCCAGATCTTTGTGGATTCAAGAATTTTTGACATACCATGGAGCTGCAGTAATTATACGTAGAATCTTATTTTGACCCCTTTGAATTTTTTCAATGTTTGATGCTGAGGCCGTACCCCATAATTGAATTCCATAGCACCAGATTGGCTTTAGTATTGCATTGTACAACAATAGTTTGCAATCCAACTTTAATGTAGAATTTCTGCCGATTAGCCAATTAATTTGCACTGCTTTTAATCTCATCTGGGTAAGTTTTGCGTCGATATGAGACTTCCAAGTTAAACGACGATCGAGGTGGATTCCGAGCTATTTGACTTCATTGTGTTGCGGGATAATTTGATTATTTATTCTGATGAACGAGCATATATCTTTTCGCAATGTGAAAGTTATATGAATACATTTCTGTTCGTTAACCCTGATTTTCCAAAGCTCAAGCCAATTCTCTAGTTTATAAACATATTTCTGCAAGTTCTGTAATGCTATTTGATGGTCCTTATGAACGCTAATAAAGGCTGTATCGTCTGCAAAAGTTGAAGTATGTATTATGGGGTCTAACGGCATATCGGATGCATAAATCAAATATAAAGTTGGACCCAGTATGCTACCCTGGGGTACTCCTGCTTCAATTGGCTGAGCGGGGCTTAAAAAATCGCCTTCTTTGATTGTAAATTTGCGACCATATAAATAACTTTTCATAAGTTTGTGGGTGTTAACAGGCAGAGTTAATTTAATTTTATGCATTAAACCTTCATGCCAGACTTTGTCGAACGCTTGCGACACATCAATGAAAAGGGCGGAACAGTATTTTTTCTTTTCAAACGACTGTCTTATCACATTTACCAATCTGTGTGTTTGTTCGATGGTACTGTGTTTAGCTCTGAACCCGAATTGGTGATTTGGGATACATTGAGTGTCGTTCAGAATTGGAATCAACTTAGCCAATAACAATTTTTCAAACAGTTTTGAAATTGTCGGCAGTAGACTAATTGGCCTATATGACTCTACTTTAGTGGGGTACTTCCCTGGCTTAGGAATCATGGTAATCATAGATACCTTCCAATCTGCAGGATAGTATTCTAGGCGTAAAATAGCATTGAAAATAAATAGGATAATTCTTTTAGCTACACGAGGTAACTCCACAAGCATTTTGTTGCTGATTTTATCCATACCTGGAGCTTTTTTAAGATTCAGAGTACCAATAGCGCTTTGAACATCATTAAAGCTAAGTCTTAGAGGTACAGGAGGTCTAATAACGAGTGGAGGCAAATCAGATGCATTATTTGAGTTGTTTATAGTAAACACATTTCTCAAATGGTTAACAAATAAAATCACCTTCTCGGAATCATTTCTAGCCCAGTCACCAGTCGGATTTCGCAGAGGAGGCTTTCCTCTAACTGGTCTTTTTAAACCTCGTGCCGCCTTCCATAACGAATAGTCAGATTGTGGGGTACTATCAAGACCCTCCAAGTAAGATTTACGTGAAGCCATTCTTTGGGTTTCTAAGAAATTTCTTAGTATATCTCTGCATACCCGTAGCCTAGCTTTCAGTTCAGGAGACCTGTGAATTTGCCACTCTCTTCTAACTCTTCTTTTTTCTGACAGGAGATGATCGAGTTCAGCGAAATAAGTTCTATTTGTCCCACTTCTGCACTCAACGTTGTATGTGGAGGCGTGATGTACAGCTCTTCGTATGTCCTCAGTAAACTTGCCAATCGACCCATCAATATCCTCGGTAGTTCTCAACACTACATTTTCCGTGCAGTGGGAACTTAAATACTTTTTATACTTTATCCAACTTACTCTGGTTTTAGATATGTCCCGAAATGGAGAGCCATTTCCTTGAAGGAAACGCATTGAAATAATAGAAGGAGAGTGATCTGAAGACAAGTCTAATGAAGGCTCCACTTGTATCGATTCTACAGGGATATTTTTCACTACTCCGAAGTCAATAACATCGGGAATCTTCCGTCGGTCCGTCGGCCAGTAGGTGGGATGACCGCTTGAGAGTACATCTAATCCCATTTTTGCAATGGTGTTGAAGAGTTCACGACCCTTCGGGGTCACCAGACGTGAACCCCAAAAAGTGTGTTTGGCGTTAAAGTCACCAGCAACTAAAAATCTAGCTCCAAGGGAATTGAAGAAACTGTAGTATTGGTGTTCTTTTATTGAAAATCGAGGCGGCGAATAAATTGATGATAAAACAAAATTGTATTGACTGAATTCAATGCAAATGTTTGTTGCTTGTAGGTAATCCTCACATATGTTGTTCATTAAATAATGTTTTATTCTGTTCTTTATAAGAATTGCCGAACCTCCACATGCTCTTCCGCGTGGATCTTTAGTATTATATAACACGTAGCCATTAATTTTGAAGTACGCTGTCGCCATCAAGTGAGTTTCAGAAATCATCATGACATCAATCTGCTTATCCATCAGGAAGTGTTCCAGTTCGTTTTTATGTTGGCGGAGGTCGTTCGCATTCCAAAAACAAATTTTTAAACAAATCATTTCTTTAAAATGGCTTGCAAGATAGTGGATTGCATTTTCAGCATTTCCTGCATCATGGATGTCATAGTGGTCGTAAAAGTGTTCATAGTTTTGAGAAGTGTCTGCAATGTTGTCTCTAGATTGTTGATATGCAGCTCAGAATATTGGGGTTTAGGTTCCTGCTCCAGACCTGGCGTATTAGATTTAACCACGTTTGCGTAAGAAACTTGTCTAGAACTAGGCACGTTTACATGACTAGTGGACCGTAACAATTGAGGGAAATTGTTACTCGAAGCAAAATTAGGCTGTTGAGGACGATCAGGTAATACTGACGTCTTGTTGGTTCTTATGCCTTTCAAATGAGTGTAAATTGGACAACCTCTATAATTTGCGGTATGATTACCTCCGCAGTTACTGCATTTTTTGATTTTTGAGTCAGTTTTCGACTTATCGCATTGAGCAGTTGCATGTAGCTCCCCACACGCAACACAAACTGACGGCAATTTACAATACGCCTTGGTGTGACCAAATTCTTGACAGTTAACACACTGGACGGGTCCCTGACGCTTATGTGGTTCTTCCACGGTGATTCTACGATGCAGAAGGTACATCAGATTGTAGATGGGATGGGACTCGTTTTTCTTTAATACGACATCTCCAGGTTCCAATTCCACCCTAAACATAGGCTGTGGAATCTTTTCACGGTTTCTAATATTCACAACACTCTTAATTTTGAACCCTTTGTCCATTAAGCCGGTCTTTATCTCCGCAGGGTCAACACATGGGTCTATACCCTTTAGAACGACTTGGAGACCTTTTGCGCTGATAGGTGTAGAAATCCCTAGCCTCCCTCTCCAACTGGTTGGACAATTTTCGAAAATCGTCTTCCTTTTTCACTTGAATTTTGGTTTCGCTGATATTTCCATGTTTAATTGATGTTACGCTAAACATATTTTCACCTATTACCGAAACAATTCTTTGTACCAATTTACTGGAAGTGGGCTCTCTCAGATAAATTGGTGGGGGCTTAAACGTCTTCTTAGAAAGTTCTGGCTCATCCGTCTGGAGGAGAGCAAACCTATTTTGATCATTACTCACGGTCTTAGGAGCTTTTGAATTTGATGATACTTGAGCAGATGTTGGGCTCTGTCGCTTAAGAACTGTGACGTATTTATCCATACCTACTTGTTTTCTAGGTTTGATTGCACTATTTGATGTAGAAGGTGTTGATGTTCCTTCATCTATTGAAATTACTATATTGGGCGAACAGGAACCACGGCTCTTGCAGTGAGAAGATTCTCCACAGATTTTTTTATGGATTCTTCCTCAGAGACCCATTTAATTTTTCTAGTTGAGCTAAGCTCTTTCTCAGAATTACATCTGAGAGGAACACTCATACAGTTTTTATGTGATGTTTAATGTTTTTTTTTTTTTTTTTTTTTTTTTTTTTTTTTTTTTTTATATTTTTACCTATTACGATTTTTTCACTTTTTGTTTAATTTCAACTTTTTTCACTTTTTCACCTATTACGATTTTTTCACCGAAAATTCAGCCGCACTAAAAAAACACGTCCGAACAGTTCGATGAGACGAGACACTGCATTTACAAAATATCGTGTCACGCTTCCATCTCTTTTAATTGTTATAGTTCATTTTACCCTACATAAAAAAATTGGGCACAAGCATGTGAAGATACATAGAAGTATGGTTTTCATTTGCACTTTAATAGAACAAGTAAAGATTCCTACTATAAATTGGGAAATTTCAACATATTCTAAATAATTTCTAACATAAGCTAAGTAAATTTTAAGAAATTTCATGTAAAATTACAGAATTTAATGAAATTTACCTAATTTATAGTATAATAATAATTTTTTTTAATTTTAATTACGAGTAGAGTGTGTTTAATTTTTATGTGTAAGCTGTTGATAATTAATGTATTATGGTATATTAATATTTTGAAGTAAAAAATAAATTTAAATATTTAATTAAACTTCCTCCGTATAGGAGGGTATTTAAAATTTGGCACTGCCATATTGATTTGTATTTTGTATTGATTGATTGTGAAATTTTGTCGTAAGGACAAATAGGAGTTTAAATCAATTATGTTGAAATATTTATATATGTATATATTATTTTTTATTTATCTTTTTAATAATATATTCAATATATTTTAAGTTTAAATTTTATTTAATCATTTATAGCTTTCTATTTTAAATTTACAATAAAATTTGTACATTAAGCCCATTTTCCACAAAATTGAAAAAACGTTCCCAAACAGACAAAAATTTATTTTTTTTAATTTTTTTTGTTTAATATGGTTTCTTTTTAAGTGTATGACAATTATTGATAAACAAAAAAAATTATAAAAATTTATTTCGTTACTTTTTTAAAAAATTTGTAAAATTCTCGAAATCCTTCAATACCCAAATTCAGACTTTAAATTAAACTTATGTTCATATTTATGCAAAATATATATTTATTTTTTTATTTTTTAGCAAGAAGACAATATAAGCTTTCGTTTGCTTCTCATTTTAAAAAAAAATTACTTTCCATTTTAAAATTACGGCGAAAATTCTGAAACAAACTATAATTTTCCGAAACATAAAAATGTCTATAAAATCGTAAAAAAAAATTTTTTTCAGTGTATCTTTTTTTCAGAATATGCCTTTTTATGTATGTTTAACGATTTGAAAAAAAATTTCAAAAACATTTAAATTACGGCTCCCATGAATTAATCGCCACTTTCGGTGTCATCGAACCCACTGTGCGGCGTATAAGTGGATGTTACATTTAGTGAGTTGTTTTGGTAAATCATTTACATAAAAGGAAAATAAAAGTGGACCAATAATAGAACCCTGAGGCACTCCCCTAGTCAGGGATAGGCTATCCGACTATATATTGTTCACAAACACCGATTGTGTGCGTTCTGAAAGATAAGACAGTATAAGTTTGGTTGACGCGCTCGTAAATCTAAAAAAGTGTTTATGTTTTCGTATCGAAAGACTTAGAATGGTCAAGAAATACCAAAAAATTAATATTTCAATTTTTTAATCCTTGCCGTATATTTTTACTAACTTTCACAAGAGCCGTTACGCAGCTATAACTCGGACGAAAACCAGATTGTGTGTTGGATAGTAAATTATGAGTATTAATATATGTAATCATTTGTTTATACATAAGTTTTTCCAAGACTTTCGACAGAAAACACAAGCTGGCTATAGGTCTGTATTCTCCATTCGACTTAGGTAATGGCACAATTTTTCCAGTTTAACGGGCAAATACCCGACATTATAATAGTATTAAACAAATGAGTAACATATGGCAAAATCAATGGCAAGAGTAATCTTATATATTTTGGATTTAAGTTATCACTGCGTTTGATTTTATTAATGAGCACATTAAAAAACATCATATTGAATAACGCAAGAAAATTGAAAATGTTCCCCAAATATCATATTCTTTGTATTTAAAGTGTCTGAAGAAAAATTGAAAAACGAGGGATTTGCTTGGATAACAGGAGCGTTAGTAAACGTTCTGTTAAGCATATTTGCATCCACATGATAGTCAATAATGCCATGTGCATTGCCAATTCCTATTTCACGAATAGTATTCCAAGTTTGTCGGGAGTTAATTGCATTTCCAAAACGTCTAGTGTAATATTCAGTTTTTGTATATTGGATCTGTTTATTGACATTTTTCCTGGCAATGGAATATTGTATTTTAAGCTCAGGAGTTTTAAATCTCTTCCACCTGGCGTATGCCAAATCCCTCTTGTATATTGCATTCTTAATAGTATCCGAGAACCAGAGTTTTTGCCTACATGTTGTTTTCTTTTGTTTCAGTGGTACAGTTAAGTCAAAAAGAAAGTGAATATTGTGCTCTAAAAATGAAGATTGCTCATCAACAGAGGTCATAAAATAGATGTCACTCCACGCAATATTTGATGAATATTCATATAAATTATTAAAATCTAATGCCATTATTCATAAAACTTACAACAGGTTTATAAGAGGTTAATAAAGAAAATTTTGTATGGAAATTTGCTTTATAAACCTGTTGTAAGTTTTTATGAATAAGGGGGTAAGTGTTTAAAGACACGATAACTGAAACTCTGTTCAACTTGCTCTACTTGAAAGTTATAATTTAGAAATATCAGGTCATGTTTAGAAAAACATGGAGCTGATATCTGATCATAAAAACTTATGTTTACAATTTTGGACACAAAGAAAGGTCAATCAGCGTGCTTGTTGTGGATATTATTTGGCCTATAAACGCAACCCACTAACAGTTTTTTTCCAAATGATGCTACTTCAATAAAAAAATACTCAACAACTTGCTCAAAGGAATATTTTGCAGCAGATGACTTGCAGCAAATTTTGCAGGACATACTATTCCTTGCAAATATGGCAACACCACCTCCATGACTTCCTCTGTCAGATCTAAAAACTTTGTAACCATAAGGACATATAAGATTATCGGATGTTGATGTAACTAACCATGTTTCCGAGACACAAATAATATCAATGTCTGAGTTTTCAAAAACCAACTTAAATTCATCGACTTTATTTAAGCTTTGGGCATTTATGTGTACGAATTTAAAACCTTTTTTATGCTTAGCCAGGATCTTGACCATACTCATTGTTAAATGTTGGGATCTTCCACGTTCGTCACCGTTAAAAGTCATTAAAACAAATATTAAAATGTGCAATGATAATAGCAACAAAAGTTATATAAAAAAACGAAATAAAAGAATACTTTCATAAAATTAAAAAAATAGTCAAAATAGAAACATTTAAGATAAGCAATACAAAAAATTAGGATCAAAACAATATTAAAGAAGGTCAAGATAATCGAAAAATTATTAAATAAAGACATAGACAGGCAAAAAATTATTATATAAAAAATAGTATAAAACTTATTCAGTGCAACGAAAGAACTGCTTCAGTTGTTCAGGAAAAATAATATTAATTGGTTCGTCATTTTCATTTTGCTGAACATGACAATCCCGCGTAGGGTGAAAACTGTCTTCAAAAGCATATCGCTGTTTTAAAAATTCCATAATTGTGTGGTGTAAGATTTTCATTTATGTAAAAAGGAGTATCACTTTGAAAGCCAACATTAGATAATCGCAACAGAGATTTAAATCTACGACGATGGGCTGCAACAGTTCTTAGAAAATACTTTTTTTCGTATGGTGTGTTAAATTTAATCACAATGGGTGGATCATCAACATTACGATAGCTCTTATAGTGTTTTACGCGGTAAATAGATTTAAATGATGGCATAGTTATGTTTAAGGTGTTGCACATATTTTCAAAAATTTCGTTTAAATTTTCATTATTATGAAAGGGTATACCAGTTATACGTACATCTGATGCCACCACTGATTTTTCTTGATTTAGACATTTTATTTTTAAACTTTTAGCTTCAGATTTTAGTTTGTCAATTTCCAAATTATTCGACTCTAGTTTAGTAACCCTGTCATTTAATTATTTTACTTCTCTTTTTACATTATTTATTATTTATTATACATTTTTCGCAAGAAATTTTAATTCTAACACATGAAACATTCTTGGTAACCCTTAGAATGGAACTTCTACGTCACATGACGGGAAATCATGCGCATGGCGTAATCTTTATTTTATCATTCTTGGTATGACCTTTTGTATACATAGCTAGCTTGACAACTTTTTTATATGAAAAAATACGACCATGTTTTTAATTTGGCAAAACTATCAAAAATATCATACTTTTGTTGATCAGCTGTGTTGAAAAACTGGTTCTGTAAGGTGGTTGATTTTGAATTTGTGCTATTGTTATTTCAAGTAGTAAAAAATATCAGTTGATATTTTATATCATTGAAATTTTTGATATTTCTTTAGTTAGGCTTGAGTTCATTAAATTTAATTTTCATTAAATTATTTTTACTGAATGTAGGAATTGTTACATGAAAATTATTATTAAAATTTATTGATAATTTTTCGGCTGAGTTGGGGATTGAACCTGGGTTGTTGAATTTACATGTTTCGAGAACCACCACATTCTCTCATCGGAATTCTTTGTGTTCTAACCTCTGCGCCACTGCGGTGCCCGCTAGCTAACAGTCAAACATCAATTATTTAACCAGTGTTACCGTAGTTTGAAATTTGCTGTAATTATCATTTTTCAATTTAATTACATGTTGCCTCCTTTTCATCAGTTTTTTCGTATTCATATCAAGACTTTGTCTTGAAAACCTGAATACATTTTTATTATGTGTGTTGTCCACTTTCGTCGAAATTTTTATGTGTACCACTTAAACTTTAACTGCCGTATTTATAAAAAGTAAAGTAGGCTTGAAGTGTGCTTTTAGACAAAATTTTCATACAAAATTTTCTTAAAGTACATTTGAAGTCTACTTTAATTTTTTATAAATACGGCAGTAAGTCTTAAAGTACAACTGCAAACATTAGCTTGTGCCATAGCTGATATTAAGAACAATTATTATTTTTAGTTGAACTGTTAATTTTTAATTTTTGATATTTCTTCAAGGGGAAAACGGAAAGCTTTTAAAATTGTGTTCTTAAATAATGATTGTCTATGTTATAAAGTAACAGCATTTTTATTTAGCTCTCTGTAGTCGCAAATATATCTTCGAAAATATATCTTCAAGGGCGGTAAAAACGGGTGAACAGGCTGATTTTGTGTATAATAAATGTTCTGCAGACTTGAAATTTTAAGTATAAATTTTAACATATATTTGGGAAATTGAAATTAAAGGTAATAAGGGTAAACTAGTGTTTAAAGCACTTCTTTAAAACAAAAAAAATATATATATATTTTTTTTCTAAATTTCCGGCTCTGACTCGTTCAGTATATCGTGAATTATTACTCTTTTGTTTTTCTACCGGTTTAATATTCGCCGCGTTTTCTTTGTTTTGGCGGTAGAAAAAGAGATTTTAACTCTGTCGAAGTCAGTTCGCTATTGGCTGCTGTAACTACCAGGTCATCCTCCAGCTCCTCAATCAACGCTTAAAAAATATATTCATTTTCTCATCCCTAAGTATATACATATATCTTGTACAAAAATACAATACTTATGTAAGTACTGTGAATTTAAACCAGTGTAGCTGTTTTTTTATTTCCAAACGTAGAATCTCCAGGAATCCCCTCCTGTCCATGTCTCTTTCCTTGCAAGTCAAATTCTGTTTCCTTCTTTAATCTTGGATAGCCCTTATCCCAGTATTAAACAACTAGTGTTATGATGCTTTTTTGGTACCTTTCGTATATGTCGTTTTAAGATAACGAAATTTGTGTTGTAGCTTTATGCAATTAATTCAGACAATCAGAAAAATTATTTAAATACAGTTTTCAGAGATAATATTATAATATTTTTCAACAGGGAACCGTTTCAAAAAAAAATAAACTCTTTATTGACAAATTTTACACAAATTCCGATTTCTGATAAGTTTTTAAACATCTTCAGTTGTTGATCTTCAATGTTTTCTGATGTTGGCCATATTTATGTAAAGGGCAGTTATACAGTAGATACATACAAACCCTGTTAATTGAGACATCTATTAATATAATGTTAAATATCGATGTCTTTATTAGCATACAATTTATAGTGGAAGGCCAATGTAAGCGGCATGCGGAAGCGGGCGGCAATCAGCTGTTCTTTTTGCCGCTTATACTTTTTGTAGGTAGGCAAATATGCGCGGTTTATTTAAAGCGGCAAATGTCAAAAAATTTAATTGATTTTTTTTTACATATATAAATTTTTAAATTAAAGTTTTTTTAGTGTGTACATGGTGTAAAAAGTAATAAAAAATGAAAAATTTTTTGTTTTATTTTTAACTAAACTCATATGTGTAGGGCAACATAGTTTTAAGCGGCAAAGTTGAACAAAATTCTACTTTGCCGCGCTGCCGCTTCTCACAGCATTGCCAGATTAAGTAAATTGCGATACTTCAAAATGTTTGTATGAATAACTTTGTAAAGAAACAAAACTTTTATTTACTGGTAATACTGTTGCCGCCCTCGGGCGCATGCCGGTTACATTGGCCTTCCACTATTGCACTGATGTACATATGTATGTATATGTATACATACATATGCATATGTATACTGAGTAATTTTCCAATTTCTGAAATTAACTTCTGCTTTGGGGGGGGGGGGCTTAGTCTCATTCACCTACGCCAATGGGCGCTATGAAAAAACAATCAATAGTTGGAGAGAGGCAATATGGAGGCCCGTTATGCCTAAGGTCACTCACTCACCTTTCCGCTCACTACACATACTTTGTTTTGTCTTTTATACCCTACACCAACATAGTGGGGATGGTATGTATATTGAATTTGCGCTGATGTTTGCAACGCCTAAAAATATTAGTCCAAATATTAGACTCACCTTAAAGTATACCGATCGACTTAGAATCATTTTTGGGGCCGATTTAACTGGCTGGCTGCCATGTAAACATTGTGCGCAGAGTAAAGGTAGCAATTTTTAATATATTTCGAAAAAATTTGGTACATGTCTTTTTTTGGCCCAAGGATTCTTGTAATTGAAACTGGTTGAAACAGGTCCATTATTTCACCTAACCCTCCCGAAATAGGGGTTTATAGGTCATGAATGTTTGATTTATGCACCTTTCCCAACAAATTCCTCCTAAAATAAGTTGTACACGAAGACTAATATCGATCCATAATTGACCATAGCTCCCATATAAGACCCGCTGCCGAAAATCACTTTAAAGAGCATAACTCTTTTAAAAATGTTGGTATCCAAATCATATTCAACATAAGCCTGTTTCATATGCATATAAAAATCATTTGGCCCAAATTTGTGATGATCGGTCCATAATTAGTCATAGCTCCCACTTCCCAAAATCACTTCAACAACCATAAACCTCTTAATAATCATAGTATGCAAATAAAATTGAACACAAGAAGTCATGCCACTACATTTTTGAATAATCGGTCCATAATAGGTCATAGCTCATTTCTGAAATTCGGTTTTATAAAATGTAGGGTGTTATATGGTCGGGCTTGACCGACTATACTTTCTTACTTGTTCGTTTTGTTATCGTTCGCTGCTAACTGAATTATTAATACACGCTTACACACATCGATGTGGCGTGTGATTTCTAAGTATGTACATATGTGTGTACATAAATATTAATGATTGAGTACCCAGCAAACACAGTGAATACGTTTTTAAATTTCCGTTTGAATTTAAATTGCGATTTTGCGTTTCCTGTTCCACCGGCAATTTGTTATAGATAAAAATATACCTAAAATTGCATTCTAAGGGAAATAAAATTTATTAACAAATTTATAACATTTGTTAATTTATAAATTTTATTTAACTGAAGACTGCGACACATGTTGTAGCGAAATATTGGAATAAATAAGAAATAAATAAAAAGAAATTTTGACTTTAAGCTTGAAGAAAATATAATTTTTAATAAATAATATTATATTATAAAATTATATTGAGTTTTTATAGTTATGTATTTAAGTAGAATGAAATTCACAAAAAAAAAGAAACAAAAACAAAAGCGTATACAAATTTAAATCATTTATTATTATGGATGATTCCACTATCCTTATGCAAAAAACCCTGACATTTCAAGAGTAGTGGCAATTCTTTTAATTTCTTTTTGTTTGAAAGTGCCGTTCAAAGCAATTGCATGCTTTATAATTTTAAGTTGTGACGTTATGTAGTAACATTGGAGACTCGCCAATTTATAATAAACTTACATATCAAACCAAACCAAGCGTGTATGATAGTAAGTTTGAGATATTTAGAGTTAAAAAACCCCCAAAAATATAGCGAACCAAGAACGAAGCTTTTTGTAATAAATATGTTACGAAGTCGGTAAAACATAGCAGCTGCACAGTAATGGTCTGGGGTTGTATCAGGGGTCGGTAATCTTACCTAGTGTAGATACATTAGAATTAGCAGAGAACTGGATTTTCCAACAGAACCATGGTCCTCCAATCATTGAATAAAAACTTTAGATCATTAAATCCTGTAGACTTGAGGAAATATCATGTGGGAATATCTGGATAAAACAAATAGGCAAAGAAATATTTCTTGCCTAATTTTGTATCTAAGATTACTTGTATTAATAATTACTTGTATGGCATTACTTGAACCAAAAATTTTTGTCTGATTTTACTAAAACACTCGTTGATTCTCTGTCTATGTTCTTATAAATTATGCAATATATTTGGTTTTAAATTTTTACTTGTAGTTTATGTATAATAAAACATTTTTTAAACAATAATAGGCGTTTACTTTATATTGACGCTCACAGTATGTACATTTTAAAATAAAGATTAAAAACAATTTGTTTGCTCTTAAAGCAAGCTTTGAAATATTGATTAACATTATTAAACTTAATTTATTTGAGACACAATTTGAAAGGGTTAGCAATATTACAAATGCAAAACACTATTAGAATTTTAAGTACAGTTAGTAGGCCGAACCGTAATTGAGAGTTGAGACCAGAACGTGAATAAATGATTAAATAAATTTCGAACAAGAAATATTAACAAGATTAAAAAGCTACATTTGCTTTTACAACTTTGAACAATGGCTTTATTTGATTGAAATCATTCAATATTTAATAACAAATCGTAGTGTTTGTTGGGTGTATTCCAGCAATGTGTTTGTTTGTTGTGTTGGTGAGCAGTTGCTTTCAACTAGACAACACGCTATTGTATGAGAACGCAAGAACAAGCAAGGTCTATTTCGTTGCTCCAAAGGGGGGCTCAACTAGATTTTCGCAAATATGTATTTAATATTTTAGTGTGTTTTTATGCCTAGACCACGATAGTTGTCACCGATCGCAACAGAACGAAACGGAACGGAACACAGTGTCAGTTAAAATTCAATACTTGGATTGTGTTTATTTGAACAAAATTTGTGTTTTATTAATTGTAAAATAAAATTACTACTACAATTATAATTAATAATAATAACAACATAATATCAACAAACAATAAAAGAAAAAAAACATTAATTAATAAATACTTCAACTAGAGACAACTATATTCATACATATACACAACTACAATAGTTGCAGCTTCAAAAGCAGCAGAGAGAAAGAAGTAGAATCGCTCTTTTTCTACTTCTTATTGTTGTTGTTTGTTGTGACTGTATTCAATAGCCAAACAACAAAAAGATACTTTTGGATAATCACCTGCCTCTCCACTTCGGACCAAACACGTACGTATGCAAATTATCAAAACAAATCACTTTTTTGAATAAAATATTAATATTATTATTATGTATTATTATTATTGAATGTATGTACATATGCATGTATGTATGTACTCGTATGTACTTCTGTATTCTGTTTGTTTGTTTGTTTTATGTATGAATGTATGTATGTATTTTAGCTTCTTTTTGATTTCTATAATCATATGTTGCAGTGTAGTAGAATATTAATTTTATTTTATTTATATCTGGAATCTTATTGAAATTCTGATCAATTTATGAAGGTCTTTTTATGATTTTTTCAGTTATTAATCATTTGTTGTCGTACATTGGCACTATTGCAAATACTAATCTCAAATATTAATATTTTAAAACATCAATACGTATTTATTAATAAAAACACTTCTATCAGGCATGTCACAGAAATCGATCGAATTGGTTTTAATTCCGTATTTGCAAATCGATCGTGTTTACTTTGCGTTCTTTAGATTCCGATCGATTTTGTTTATTCCCAAAAAAAATTAAATCTCAGTTTTAACTTAAATAATCACCCCACCCCTATCGTGAATAAAAATTTCACATGAAATTTGTTCCCTTTAATTTTTTTAACATTGAATTTTATTAGGAAAAATGTAAAAAGGGAACAAATTTCATGTGGAATTTTTATTCACGATAGGGGTGATAGTATCGAACAAAAGCGAACAAAAAGAGCGCTAACAAAGAAATTTGAAATAAAAGTAAACAAATTTTTTTTTTAAAAATACCCGCAATTTCAATTGCTGCTGTTTTAAATGAATAGACATCAAAACGCAGTTGAAAAGCTGCGAAGAAAAAATTTAAGGGATGCATCTGAAAACGACAAAAGTTTTCTTGTTGCTGACACCAACTTTGAAATTTTTAACATTTTATTTAAGTATCAATGAGATAAGTAAAAAAGAAACAAATAATAAAATTAATTATTTATTGTCATTATAAATTAGTAGTATAAAAGACTCAATTTATGGAATCTAAACCACTTTCGATCAGAATTGAGTTCTGTGACATGGCCATATATTTAATATAATACATTTTTATATATTATCGACATTTTTGCAAATAAATCGAACAAAGGATAAAATTATCAATTTTTCTAATGGCCACTATCAATAAATATGAAATCTTATCTGAACTGAATTTCTAATATTATATATACAAACACACACACCCAGACTCATGTACTAGTTTTTACCGTTAAGTATTTAATTATGGTAGCGATAGAATATCGTCAATCATTCCAAGATACGAATATTTATACCCTACACCACCATAGTGGGGAGGGTATATTGGATTTGTGCTGATGTTTGTAACGCCCAGAAATATATTTCTGAGTTGATTTAACGATTTCAGTCCGTCCGTCCGTCTGGCTGGCTGGCTGTCCATGTAAAATTTGGTACGTGATATTTTTTCGGCCCAAAGATGAAACTGGTGGAAATCGGTATATTACTTCACCTGACCCTAATACAAATGTCCTCCCAAAATTGGGGTTTACTGATCATAAATGTTTGAATTATGCAAGTATCCAAACAAATTTCATCACAAATGAGTGGTAAATAAAGCCAAATCACATCTACGAATTTTTTGCAGATCGGTACATAATTACTCGTAGCTCCTACATAAGGCCTACTTCCGAAATCACTTTGAAGAGAATAACTCTCTCAAAAATGTTGGTATCCATATAATATTTAACGCAAATATATTTCATATGTCTAAAAATAATACGGTATAATTTTATTATGATCGGTCCATAATTAGTCGAAACTCCCGTATAAGACCCTCTCCGTAATTTACTTTAAGCTCCATAAATCGTTTAAAAGCATTTATATTGTGATAAAGTTTAACACACATAATACTTATGTTATATCTCCCATATAACGCCCATTTCTGAAAAACTGTTTTATACAAATACTGGGTGTAGGGTATTATATTGTCGGGCTTGACCGACTATACTTTCTTACTTGTTTGTTTTATCGATTTTCGTCGCATGATTTATTTGCTGGGAAATTACAATAACGCAACCGATGGGAAATTAAAAAAAATGTTGCGTCGATCAACGTAATTTACATATACATATACATATAAAATAATTTAATATAAATGAAAAAGTCAGAGTTTAACACAGTCGACTAGTTTAATGTCTTGCCTATACACTGCCTCTACCTAGAAATTTATTTGACATTTATGTCGATCCAAATTTCTAGGCTGTACTTAGTACTTCGTTAGAAATGTTATTTTAAAATACCTTGTGTGTATGTATGTACGTTTTAAAAGTTATTTTGATCACAGATTTAGATACACTCACATTGGTAACAGGCGCATATTACAACAATTCTAGAAAGATCCTATAATTTTCAAAATAAAATCTATCGCTGTGTATTGTTTCCTACCGAAATTACTTAAACTCCTGCCTTCATTTTTAACTATACTATAATTTATACCAGAAAAATCGTTGAATGATACTAGTTTTTTGCAACTAAAGGGTGTCCCAACTAGAACGTAATTTTTAAATTTTAAATAATATACAGATATTTAAAAAAAAATTGTGAAACTTTATTATATCGTAAAGGCGGCCAATTCCAAAACGCGAAATAACACGAACGGGAAATGACTGATGCAGCAATTGAATTGTTTCGCTGGCTGTATGACATGTGGCGCCGTCTAGTTGAAACCACATGCCCTCCACATTAATTTCTTCAATTCTAGGCAAGAAAAAACTGGTTATCATTTCACGATACCGAACACAATTGACTGTTTGCGTTTGACCTGCCTCATTTTCATAAAAAAAGGTCCAATTATTCCTCCAGCCCAAAAACCACACCACACAGTGACACGTTGAGGATGCATTTGCTTCTCCCCAAATGCGCCTATTGACGAAGCCATCAAGATGGAAATGGGCCTCGTCACTGAAAATGATTTTATCGGCAAAATCAGAATTTTCATGTTGTCTCTCCAATACCCAATTCACGAACTCCCTTCGCTGTCCATGGTCAGCTGGCTTCAGTTCCTGAGTCAATTGAACTTTGTATGCATGAAGATGCAAATCTTTCGTCAAAATTTGCTGCATAGTGGATTTGGAGACACCAATTTGCTGAGGTCGGTGTCAAATTGAGGTGGATGGAGTTTGAGCGACATCATCACGTACAGCTGCGACATTTTCGATCGATCGACCTGGTCGAAGGCGCGTTGTTGTCTTTACATCACTAACAGACCCAGTTTCGGCAAATTTATCCATTAATCTCTTTACAGTTGACTCTTTTGGAGCATTATTGTGACCCCAAATTGATCGCAATTTGATCTAATGATCAAATGATCTAATCGTTTTCTATTTTGTTAGGCAATTAGAAGACAAACAAGATATGTACATTAAAAATATGGGATTCTCATTATAATCGTACGTATATAAATGCTGGATTTGGTCATCAAGGTCATTCGGACCGGTTTCATATGTTGTCTTACTTTTTTCTAACAACTAAATTGAAATCTATAAATAATACAATAGATACAATTTTATATACACCCTACTCATTTTAGTTTCAAAGTTAAATATTTCACACCCATTACATTGAAAAACTTAATATTTAACAACTATAATAAAAGTAAATAATATTAAGATTTTAAATCTGTTTTTATTTGTAAATAAACAACTGACACAAATGTATTTTCTTTTGTCTTGCTAAACAAAGAGCTTTTCTGTTTATTGTAATAGACATGAGAGCATTAAAATACTCGTATGGCAAAATGTATCAATATTATTTTATTTTTGCTTGGAAAATGGTTTTTTGTTTAAATACTCGTAAGTATTCAAGTGTTTGTAGTTCATTGATTTCTCAAAGTGGGTTCAATTGATTAAATTAATCGACTTTGCACAAAATACAATTTCTGTAGAAATCAATTAATAATTAAAATGTACTCGTATGTATTCTGTTTTACACGCGTATATTTAAATACTTTCGACAGCCCTGCAATTTTATTAGCAACAATTGTCAACTTTGTGCTATCTATAGAACTACTTTCATAGCACATTAGTTACTACTTAGTCCACTGGTATTCTTAAATGAAGTGTATTGGGTGGATAAATTAATGTAGTTAGTCAGATTGAAGTTATTACATTTCGTGAAAAATTGTTGACAACGAAAACGATCAAAAAGGTACGTACAAATGTAGCTTAGTGTTTGATTACTAAACATAAGATGGCGATATACGATTCCATAGGAAAATGTAATTAAAATAAGCCTTACTTTGCACTATTACTTCATCATGCATCAGAATTAAATATATATGTAGGTACATCTTTATCAATATTTGATTCAATCAATTACTCGTAACGAAGAAAATAGAACAACAAAATAATCGGTTTTGGCATTGTACAACAATTAAATAAATAAATTTTGTATTTAATATTTAACTAAAAAAACAAAAGTTCAAATGAGATATTCTAAACTAAACATAATTTGCAATGAAACCATTTTACGTTAAGTCGAAATAATGACGGAAATTTGACAATTTAAAAAAAAGAAGTCTTGTTATTCTCGTATAAGGTTGCATTTATATATAAACAAAGAAAAACACAATAGACAGACCACCGATTGTCGTTATATTCTCTGGCATTTCATTGAAAGCATATTTCGTACCTGTTATAAAGAAACACATGTTAGAGATTATACTCGTATTCGACTAAGCCACAGCTTATTTTATGCAGTAAATTTTTACTGTCCTGATAGCTCAATGCAGCGTTGTTGGTTTTTCGTTTTTATTTTTTCGTCTTTTATCATTGTGAGTCCGATTTTGTAACGTCTATTTCTATTTTAAATAGTTAAAATATGTCTGCGTACATAGATGGAACAACAAGAATTGGTTTTAAACCATTTTCGAAATTAACACACACAGAGAAAAATAACAGAAATGGTTAACATTCCTTAGTACAAAAAATCATTGAGCGCTTCATCCATGAATATTTTGTCCACAACTAAGGCATAAAGGCACCAAATAAATTTTTCAATGAGCATGATGGGCGACACATTTTAAGAAAAAATAAGGGCAAGTCGCAACTGGCCTCTGAAGTTGAAGCTGACCTGGGCAAACAATGTTGCGTTGTCGTGTCGTGCGACAATATGATTTTAATAACCGAGTTGCACGCAAGAAACAGTTTATAAAGCAGAAAAACTGACTGTGCAGGCTAAATTTTGCCAAAGAATGTGTTTGTAAGGAATCGGTTATCTTCGCCGAAGAACCTAAGTTTAACATATTCGGTTCAGATAACATGTCGTATGTTTGGCGATACCAAATACAGAACTCGACAAAGAAAACCTAAAGGCAACAGTGAAGCATGGTGGTGGTAGTGCCTGTATGTTAGCTGCTGGTAGTGGGAATTTAACATTTGTTGAAACAACAATGAAGGACACAACTTGTGGGAAAATGTTATTGAAAATTTATGGTATATTTCTAAAAAAACGCTATTGTTATTGTTGTTATTAACATTATCGTGCATGATTTAGTGGACACGATTTAGTGTGTTGTCATAGAATTACACATACATATGTACTTTGTACATACATAGTGTTTCGTATTGGACACCGATTATTTGTTATTGTTATTTGAAATATTCATCTGGGTAGTATTGTTAAATACATTTACGCAATACATATAAAATTAAAAACACTAAGAATAATAAATATAACAAAAAAAAAAAAAAACAAATTAAAAATATACAAAGATGTAGTCATACCCTTGTTTCTGTTTTTGTTCAAAGTTCCCAAGTCCACAATATCAATTACGTTATCAGGAAATATAACATAAAAACAAGTCAGAGTCCTATATTCGGCTGTGCTGAATCTTAAATACCCTCCACCTAAATATAATAAGAATTACAAAAACTACACTGGTTATAGGACTAGAATATCCTTACTTAGTATTTATTAGTATTTTATATACATATGATTATTTGAAAAACAAATTTGCGTAAACATAATTTATTGAAAATTTTTTGAATTTTAATCATTTCTAATTAATGTAATTATCAAATCTTTCCATTATTTACAGAGTTTGCCTGTTTATTACAACAATCTTGTGAGTAATTTAACAATTTATAAAATTTAAAATTAGTTTACATTAACTGATTGGTTCAACATTTTTCCATATTCAACACAAGTTAAGGAACATATATTAATAAAAGGAAAGGTTATATGGTGAGGCTTTTTTCATATCAATGAATTTTGGAAGTGGACCTTATATGGAGGATATATTGAAATATGGATAGATATTCACAAAATCCTGGAGTATGATTTTTGTATTTATATATATAAGTAAAGATTAATGTCTTTATTGGAATTGGTCTTTATATGGGAGCTATGAACAATTATGGGGCGACCATCATATAATTCAGTACATCAATTAAAATATCTATAAGGATTATTTGTGTCGTATTTTAACCTGATAACAATTTGTATACAATATTTATACGTATTTAAGTGAATTTCGAAAGTGGACTTTATATGGGGTCAATGGTCAAACATGAACCGCACTAAACAAAATTGCGTTTTGCGTTTTCTTTTTTATCAATTTTATCAAAATTCAGCATGTATTTTGAATTGATATTGGAATTCAATTGATAGGCATTTATGTATCATTGAGCCTTATTTCGGGAAGAAATTTGTATGGGGAATATGAGAAATCATGGACCGATTCTTACTATATTCATCACACTTTCTTCTTTTATCACAGAAATAATGTGTGCAAAATTTTATGGTATTATCATAGTTTGATGGAGGTTGTCACACATTTTGGTCCATAACTCCTTTTTTACGACACCAATACTAATTTTTAATACAAAATTGCTTAGGAGAATTGTAAATGGTTTTTTGTAAACTTAATTAAGTTCATTTTGGTTGTGTATTTTGGACGTGAAAGTGTTTTACACAAAAAGACGGACATACATATTTCTCAATGCTCTACATGGAATGTCAAACTTATACATATATACCATCATTTACCACTTGTGGTGGTGGAGGGTATAACAATAACAAAAAGACGGTAGGAACATTTATAATAATAACAAATATAAAAAGACATTATGTATACATTCATACTTACAAACATAAATACACACTAACACAACAAGTCATATACGCACTTTCATACAGTTTACATGGATTTATTTCCATGTAGAGAAACAAAGCGATTCAAATTATCGAAAAATCATAAGACCCCTTGGTGTGCTTCTTACCGCATAATAATAGTATTGAAGTACGTGGTACGTGAGCCTCTAAAATTATTTCACTTAGCAATTATATTGTATTTGTATACAAGTATAGTATTTTTATACATATCAAAAGAACACACACTTTGAAGAGAGTGATAAGTGCGTTCACATTACGACTCAAGTTGATAGGCAAAACCAAGCACATTGTTGTTTACAAGTTTAAAATGTGAGTCAAATAAAATTTTATCAGTATTGTGAACTGCTATACAGTAACAAATAACATTGCGAGAGAAGACTCAACAGTCATTTCAAATACTAGAGGAATACAATTGTTCAATTAACAACTGGTGTTGTGCGTCGTCTGAATTTACAATAGTTGTAGGTAATTTCTATAGGGTTTTCCAATAAGGACTTGACAACTTTTTTTAAATCGATTGTAACGTGTGCTGTGTGGCTTGTGGCACCGTCTTGTTGAAACCACATGTCATCCAAGTCCATGTGTTCCAATTCGGGCCAAAAATAATCGCTAATCATTGCGCGATAACGATCGCCATTCACAGTAACGTGACGATCGTTATTGTCGACGAAAAAATATGGCCCAATGACGCCGCCGGCATGCAAAGCGCACCAAACAGTAATTTTTTGTGGATGAAGTGGTGATTCGTGAAGCACATGTGGATTTTCAGCAGACCAATAACGCATATTTTGCTTATTGACGAACCCATTGAGCCAAAAATGAGCTTCGTCACTGAAGATGATTTTGCGATGAAATTCATCATCTTGGTGCATCTTCTCCAGAGCCCAATCGGAGAACGTACGTCGACTCAAATGGTCCATCGGCTTCAATTCTTGAGTCAGCTTAATCTTGTATGGGTGTAAACCCAGATCCTTACGCAAAATTCGCCATAAAGTGGTCTTGGGGATGCCCAGTTCTTGAGAACGCCGCGGAATCGACTGATTTGAATCGTTTGCTACGGACGCCTGAACGGCAGCGATATTTTCGGAACTTCGACCAGGCCGTTGTCTCACTGGCACGACAGCATCACACAATGAATATGTAGACTCAAATTTTTGCACTAAACTTGTTATTGCTTGTCTACTAGGGCGAGAATTACGACCGAAAATTGGAGTTAACGCTCTTAAAGTTGCGGTCACCGACTCCGAATTTCGGTAGTACATTTTTATAATTTCCAAACGTTGTTCCTTCGTGTACTTTACCATAACGAAAATGTTAAGTTTACTGAAAAAAAAGAAAGCAACAATTAGATGATCAGTGAAATAGTGCGTTCACAATTTAAATTCAGAGTTGTCAAGTAGCTATTAGAAAACCCGTTACATAAATAAATGTATGTTGTACAATACCTACGTCATTTTTAAATACATACTCGTAATTCGTAAAATCGTAGACATTCATAAAACTTGAAATCATATTTCCCAGGCAAAGAAGTTGATACATTTTCAGTCAGTCAGTTGCTTGTTAGCTTTGAAGAAAGGTGTTTGAAAATGTTTTAATACATCTTCTCTCTCTCTCTTTTCCTGTTCTCATTAATTATCTAAATACAACAGAATTGTAAGATACGATTGAAGGTTGACAGATTGAGGTTTAAAGCTTTGGAATGGCCTCATTAGTTTCAAAAATAGACAAACTATTTAAATATTTATTTATACATAGTAAAAATATGTTTTTTTTTTATTAATTAACAAACACAAACTGCGAAGCTTTTGGCTTATCTGCAGAAAACACCCAGAATATTTGGCGGGTCTATCTATCTATCACATATCTACATATGTATGTACATCCTTTCTTACTTTTTAAACATCATAGTATGTATGTACATACATATTTCTAAACCAAAATAATCAGATGACATATCGTGATGCTCATTGGTAAATTTCATGACGCGTAACATTATTTAAATTAAATATTCTCTACAGTTAAACAATAACAAAATTTCATTCGATTTTCGTGCCTTCAGCGTTATCAACTACACATACATAGGTAGTGTCACAAAAGTTATAAAATATTTAATCTTGAATAAATAATGTGACGTCAATTTATTGACACATATTTTGTTTGTATTATTCTTAAAAATAAATTTACTACACAATTGTTCATATTTAAAGAGTAACTGTCGTATTCATAAAAAATAAAGTAGGTTTGAAGTGTGCTTTTAGACAAAATTTTCTTAAAGTACATTTGAAGTCTACTTTAATTTTTTTGAATAAGACTGTAAATAATTAAAGGTGACAAATAAATTGTAAGAACAAATGAATTATTAAATTTTTTACAAAATGTGTAATTACAGTTTTTAGTTCCAATTTGCATGCAAGTATTTCAAACATTTTTGTTTTGTATATAATTTTGTTATTGCCTTAAAATTCAGAATACTGGGAATAGTTACTCTAACATTTGCAAATAACAGAAATGAGTTTAAAAATAAGAATTGAAAGTTATTTCTATTGTTTAAATATTATGATCGAGTCTATAATTTCCTAACGAATTGCATAGGATTGCGGAAAATTGAATAACTTCGGAATGGAAAATGTAATTAAACACAATTTGTTAGCTGTACTACAACATGTTACAGTGATGGAGAATTTCGAATGAAATATCTAACCATTTTTAAAGCCAAGTCGTTTAAAATATAGAATAAAATAATTTATTAACTAATGTCTGCACTTGCAAATATTTTCTATTTTTAAACGTATGCAAATAAAAACAAATTTCAGACAGAATTTCAAATTATCACTTTGAAAAAAGATCTGCATAAAAACTCTAACTTGAATTCTAAAGACAGCATTGAAATATACATACGTATACAAAAATATAATGAGATATATGTATAGGGTGTTTTTTTTACAGGTTTGTTTTTCGAAAAGAGATAAAACTGGCATTTTGTGGTAAAATCTGGCAACTCTTATGTCATTTATGTTCAGTTTGGTTTGCCATTTCATCATGAACAGGTTGACAAAAGAACAACGCTTGCAAATCGTGCAAATTTATTTCGAAAATAACGGTTCAGTTCGCGAAGTTTACCGCAAGCTCCGTCCATTTTATGGTCGACATAATCGTCCATCAGAGCAATTAATTCGGTTAACCATGGATCGTTTTCGCACCACGTTTACTCTATGTGATAATACGCATCCGCAGAGACGTCGAACAGTGCGCACCGAAGAAACAATTGCCGCTGTAGAGCAAAGTGTTGAAGAGGACCCGAATTAATGGAGACCGGTATAGAGCCATGATAACCGACTATTTTGTTCCCGAATTGGATGGCATGAATGTGGATGAGTTGTGGTTCCAACAAGACGGCGCTACATGTCACACAGCGCACGCCACAATCGATTTATTGAAGGAAACATTCGATGAGCGCATAATTTCGCGGAATGGAGCTGTCAATTGGCCACCAAGATCGTGTGATTTGACACCATTGGATTATTTTCTTTGGGGATATGTGAAGTCGCTCGTCTACGCCAACAAACCAGAAACGTTAGGGAAATTGGAAGCCAACATTCGTGGCGTTATTGCCGACATACGGCCCCATATGCTCGAAAAAGTGGTTGAAAATTAGACCTGTAGAATTGGCTTTATTCGAGCCAGCCGCGGCGGCCACATGCCTGAAATCATATTTAAACATTAATGGCATAAAATTATCCTTCCAATAAAGCCAAATTGATGGTCATTAAAACGATTTTCTTGTGTTTTATTTCAATTCAAAGTTCTATACCTCTCAAAAAAACACCCTGTATTTATATTCATTCTTATGCACAAACCTATTGCACAACAAAAATAAGAGCAACCTTTGCTCTAAAAATTACGTTGGAATAGAATAAATAAAAAAAATTGTTAATTGCTCGCAAACAAATAAACATAATAAAAATAAATATTATATATGTAATATCGTATAAAGTCGCATTGGCATTATAAATACATTACGGTTTTATATTAAAAAAATATGATATACGTTTACTACATTACTATGAATTTGTAAATATGTATGTATGTATGTACTCGTATGTATGTTTCGGGGATGGGCACGCAAATAGTACAAAGGGCCAAATTGGGAATTCCACAAACATGCGGAGAATTGAAACATATTAATTATTTATTATTTATTTGCTTACATTCTAATCGGAGTTTTAATTAGTAGAAATATAAGTCATAACTAACACTCCGCTTATATTGTAATCGAAGTTATAATTAGTAGGTGATATTTATTAGATTATACATATGTAACATTCTAAGTACTTAAATCGTTCGCTTAGAATGTTATACTAATGTCATCGATTATAATCTAGGTACTTAGTTCCATTACCGCTGGGGTGTTCTCACTCTGTAATTTAAGTGTGTCCTTAAACCGTAATAGTGTAGTAAAAAACAGAGTGTTTATTTAAAATTGTTTTTGTGTGCATTTGAATTTCTTTAAACTATTTGACGCTTTTATTTTGCAATCAAAAGGAATTCAGTTTAAAGGAAATAAACCACCGTTTTTAAAAGGTAAAAAGGTAACAATACTTTTTAACAGAGATTCGTTTGTACTTAAATTCCGATCTCTAACCGTCATCTATATTTACCTATTTATATAAGCAGTAGTCTTACATACAAAACTATTTAATCGGGGCATCTGTTCCTTTAATGATGAAAAAATAACTTTTTATTAGCACACAATTTTCAACAGCAATTAGGATCCTATATACTATGGACAAAGACGTGAAAACAATGGAGACTATTCAAATTTTAAATGTAAGTTTTTTAATTTTCTAAAAATCTACGAATAGAAAGCTCAAATATATCTACATACATTTGTACGTTTGGAAAGGAAAAATTAAGAAAACAGTTATCATCAGCACCCTATCAGAGATTTAAAATCTTAATGTCAATATTGCTTTGTCCAAAAATTTGATATTCTCTCAAAAAGAGAGACGTCAAACTTCATATGAAAAAAACTTTGCCCGAACAAACATTTTGTTCGGAACGAATGGGTGAATCCACCTTAAATGTACATACCTGTGATGGAAACAAGATTTTAGATTTTGTACCAACTACACAAGTAAAATGTACTTTTTATACTTTCACGGTACCATTTTTAAAATTTAGTAAACCTTATGTGTGCACCAAGGTACCCGGATACCTCTGGCGGTCAAAGTTTTTTCATTGAAATTGATAACTTGTATATCTAAAACTTTTTGAAAACTACTAACTTTCAAATAATTTAGTTTTTTTGCAGCCGTACGCCTTGACTTTTTTTGTAATTTGCCTGAGAAACCAATTTACTTACTTTTAACACCCTTTAATGCGCATCAAGGTACCTGGGTACTTGTACGTGTTTTATATGAGAAAGCGGCCATTGCAAGTATATTATTTGAATTTATTAGTAGCTTTGCATGAATAAATAAAAGTCTGTATAAATTTTTAACAAAAACAATTTATTACATCTTATTTGGAAACAGAAACATAAAAACCATAATGATATGGTGAATGTGTTAGGTGAAAGTGCTCCTTCATATGCAACAGTAAAAAATTGGGTTGCTGAATTTAAGCGTGGCCGTCTACATTAACTTATAAAAATAATATTATTACCCTGCTTCCTCGTTTTTCTTCACACAAATCACAAACAAAATTTTTCAACAAATATTTTTTCATTAATTTGGTTTCTGTTTCTATTTCTCAAGGTTCGTAGTCTGTTAAAGTAGGTACTCGTGTTTTACTTTTTAATTTAAACTGCAAAAAACAAACGTGGCTGTAACAAGTGTCAACAAAATGTTACACTTATTGAAATTTAGATCAGAATCTGAATTGTATGTTCCATTATATCACACTGATGATACCATATGAAGTCTAAATAGTACTATTTTCAAATTGTACCTACCACGAGTCATTTGGTACCACGTGGTACATACATACGAGTATGTACTTTCTAATTTTTAAATAGGAAACACATGCGGGCAGCATTTGCCAACCCTTGCTTTATATTTCGTATAACAATTATATTGCAATTGTATGTATATGTATATACAGGGTGGGCCAGGTTTGACTGAATGATTTGAACTCTATTGGCATATTGTAGCCGTTGTGGTGCATCCCTCGGCAATAATTCTTGGGCCAATTGAATTTTATATGGAAACATCTTCAGATCAACTTTTAGAATACGTCGTAGCGATGTTCTGGAGATGTTCAATTGAGTATTAAATTAAAAATGAAAAAGTTATAAGCATTTCAAATCAGTCAGTCCAAGTTGGCCCACCCTGTATGTATATACAATTTTTAAAATAAATTTTTTAAATTTATAAAATCAGACACACACATATGAATGGTATGTACATATGTATGTATGTGCAAAATTAACGATAAGATCGGTAATATTAAACACTTTTTTGATATTGCGATTCATAAAAAAGTGACACAATTTGTTTACGAATAAAGTAGTTTTATGTCCAATTTATAGCAAAAATTATCATGGATATAATATGTTTGTTCAAGTTATCGCAAACAACAACGCTTTTTTAATTTGATCAAATTAAAACAAAGGGCAAAAACTTTATATTTGATTTGAATGATGGGTGGAAACTGGAATTTCTGTTAGATTTTTAATACGCCACACCACCATAGTGTGGTAACACCCAAACATATTAGTCTAACCTTAAAGTATACCGATCGACCAATTTAACGATTTCCGCTCAAAGGTCATTGCTATTGAAATGGGTTGAAATCGGTTCTTTATTTAACCTAGACCTCATACAAATGTCATCCCGAAATATTTGATTTATACACATATCCAAACAAATTTTGCCACAAATAATTTGTGTGCAAAAGCGCCCATTTCAGAAAAACTTTTTTTGCTCATACATATGCTCGCGTTTGACCGAATACATTTTTGTAATTGTTCACAATGAAATGATTCGGGCGATGTCTAGTTATATTGGAAACTTTTCAATGCAAAATGTTATACGATATCTGAGTACTTCTGAGTTAATTAGAAATGAAATAAACGAAGGAAATTTAACCCAGTTTTATTGGTAAGTTCTGAAATTTAATTGGAATTTTCTGACATTTCAAGAATATAATTAGAAATTTCTGATTGGAAACATATATGTATGTACATAATTATGAACTCGTGAAATACAATTGGAAATTTCTGAATTTCAATTGAAAATTGTGTAATAGTAAATAGTTGTTTCAATCATAATTAAATACCAAACGCAATTTAAGACTGAAAAAATTAAACCATATTTAAATAAAACTTATAGTGCATTTACACTTGTAATTTTCAAACTAGTTTATGATCATAAGCTACTTTCATAAACAATACCGTTTACATCAGCATTTTTGACAGTTAAGTGGTTTATCTTTGACAAGTCATAAAACAGCTGACTTTAATATTAAAAATTTAATAAAAATATGGACGTTGTTATGAAAAAAATTTTAAATTTGTGCTTTTCATCCAGGGTGAATAAAATTCAATCTGAAATTGAACATTTACGAATGAAAAGAAGAAAACACTTTTTTATTTTTGAGCAAATGTCAAATGTGTCCAGTGTTGCCAGAAAAATGTTGAAAAAACAGAGTTGCATTAGCAGAAACTGGTTGTTTGTAACTAGTTTATCTCAAGAGCTAGTTACAAAACCTGTTTTTGATTTGTATGGATAAACAAGTTTCTCAAACTAGTTTATCACCATAAACAACTTATAACTAGTTTATAGCGTAGGTGTAAATGCACTATTAGAACGCGTGAAACGCGTAGACGCTTGGTGTGGACCTCCAGCTTAAAAGTTATCAAAAGTGTAGACTTGTTCTTAAGCCTCAGTTAGCCGACTGTAACGGAATGTTGTGTAATGACGTAACAATGTAAGGAAATTCTATTTCTTACAAATTCATTACGGTGTTGCGTTACTTTACATATGCATAACCATTTGCATTACTTTACACATAACAATATCCATCAGCTGTTTCTTACTGTTGCAGTTACATTCCATTACAGTAGGCTAACTGTGCCTTTAGTGTTGTTCTGTTTTGTTACATTGTAAAATGTATGTATGTATGCATATGTACATAAATACCTATATTTATTTTGACAATAATATTTTGGGCCCTCGGGAAGTTCATAAAAAAATATCAAATAAAATGATTTGATTTTCTTTATTCTTGAATTGTACCTTTTTTGAAACATTTGTTTATTATATTCGTATTTCCCCTATTTAAAAAAAGGTTGAAATAAGATTACAGTTAGGTTTTTGACAGGTTTTTTCTTTCTCACAAAAATTTTTATGTAGATACCATGGTGACTGACTTTTTTTACAATTTACTTATTTATATCAAGTGTTTTTAACCGTAGTAATTTTATTTTTTCAAAAACAAAATACCTGTTGTTTCTGTATTATGTTGTATTTGTTTTATTTTATTACAGGTTTAAAAATATTTTTTCATATTTGTAATTGTTCATGTGTTACTGTGTTATGTGTATAAAAGGGTATCTAAATTAATTTGAAATTTTAAAGTAGAATATAAAGTTATTCCAATTTGAAAGTCAATTTCGTAGATGACGGAAACAACCATTTTTTATCATTAAAAATGTATTTTTATAATAAGTCATTTGAGTGCATGCCAACTAATATTTAACAAATTTACAGATGTATCTGTACTATGTTGTTGAAACTATATATGTACATAAAATTTATTGAATAAAATTCTTAAATATTTTTCACTCAAGATTGATTCCCTTAATTTTCAGATTTTTTCGTTGTTTTTATTAAAATGGATATGGCAGGTGGTATACATGATCCTAAGTGGAGTTTGGAACGTAGGGAATCGTCTGGTTTCTTAGTGTGGCGCAAAGAGTCCCCCAGTTCCAGAATACGTTTCCGTTTGGATGTAGAGGTTTTGGAATTTGAAAAACTTCCTCACGAAGATTATGATGATTATCATCATGATAACGGTCTGACAATCGGCAATATATCCTCAACTGTTATGCTGTGTGCCTCATGTGTAGCAGCAGTTGCTGTCAGTGTACTCCTGCCCTGGTATTTAATAGAAAAGGCTGCCAATTTTTGAATACGGAAACGTAGTCAGCGTAAACAGCTTTAAAATTTAAATTATCAACATGTTGGAGAACATATTCAAAAATGATGATAAAGAACTGATATTTGTAACTTGTAGAATGGGTGACTGGAAGAGGTGTTGCCTTAAAATCATATTGTAGAACTATTTATAAGGGATTATTCACATACATATATTTTTAAACATTCAAACAATGTTGTATTGAATTTTTATTTTATCTATGAGTATGAACGTGTGATGTGTCTGTGATGGAAGTAACGTAGTTATGATTAGTTAATAATTTTATTTAGTTCATAAATACATATTTATGTATGTGTATATTTTGTATGTACATATATTCATACATGCATAAATAAATTATATATGTATATGTATATATGTAGTTGTAAATTAAATGTCAAACTTAAATAAAAAATCAATTTGGTAAATTTTCTTCTCTAATTTTGTTAGTAAGTAATGCAAGTTAAAACTGCCCCCAGTTGTAAAATATTTATCCAATCATTTATAAAGTTGTAAACAAATATAAAGGTTTTAATACACAAAAATATACAATTATATGTTTTTTATTAGTACATATGTATGTGCTACCAAAAAAGTAATAACGCTCTCTTACAGTTAAATGCATGCATTCCCTACAACAAATGAGTCTACTCTATACATGCGTGTATGGACTACTCCACAATAGAGTAGGAGTACTCCAAATGTAGCCAAAGTGTATGAAAAAAACATGCTCCAGTTTACATTGCAATGTCCTAGGGTTGGACCACATTACATTTGTGTACACACAAAACTACTCCATGGATCACTTTGTTGAAAGTACTCCATAGAGCATATACATAAACTACTTTTTAAAGTACACTATTGTACTACTCCATGGTGTACGCAAAGGGAGTTTTTGGAATCAGCCTTTTTAATTTGATTAACTGAAAATATGTTAACAGTAAACTAAAATAAATTTTTAGTATTTAGTATATAAAGGAATTTCTATAGTACATTTGTTTAATTTTGCAGTTAAATTTCGTAATTAATGCCTATAATATATGTAAAGTAATAGGCAAACAAAAACAAAATAATAATTTTATTTCACTTCACTGCCAGAGTTAATTAAAAAGTGTTCACATATACTCAATATTGCTAATTCAATTAGCGTTTGACAGCAGCTAACAAAAAATAATACAATTACAGTGCACTCGGGAAAACGTCAACGCTCGTTTACGTCAACATCCCAAAACGTCACTCTTCCAAGTATTGGAAAGAAAAAAAAAAAACAGCAGAAAAAATAACAGATTTTTTTTAATTTGTTAAACGTCAACACCCGTGGTATTAATTAGTTGACGTTTTCCCTAGTGCACTGTATTTGGTTGTAATATTATAATTTTCAGCCTAAAAATATTCTTTATTAAATTAAAAGCGAATCAACTGCCATTTTAGTTATTACTTGTCACAGAGTTGTATTTTTAATTTTAACAATTATTAGAACAATTAACTCTTAATGAAGCAATTATCTTAATTGAAATTTTTTATGGATAATTGAATTCAATTAGACGTTAATTAAAAAATTTCAAATGTGTGAACACCATATAAGTGTTGTTCAATTGGTGTTTATTACACAAAATTATCACGCTTGGAACATGTTTCGAGATTGATTATATTCAATTATAAAATAAGTTTTGAAAGACTTGTATTTAACAATATTCTATTCTTGAAGGTCCGAGAAAATAGACTTAGATCTAATAATTTCCAACACCTAAATAATTTAAATAATAGCTAACTCTATGAGTTGGTATTTACAGAGTTTGTGACTTTAGAATTTAGAACTTTTTATCTGAATAATATTAACGTCAAAGCCGATAGCCTATGTTGCTAGGGCTTTAATTTTAAGGTTTATTATATTTTTAATTGTAATAATATCAATATAAATAAATAATATTAATGTCATATAGGTGTGCAATATTTATACATATGTATGTATGTGCATACAAATTTTTAAATGCAATTCACAAATGAGTACATGTTTGTGCCTTGTGCAGTTTTTATTGCATAAAAATGAGACTAATAAAGAAAATTTAAAAATGTTTCTTGTCATTTATTTTAGGTTTAATGCTAAACAAAACAATTTACAATACAAAATGGAAAATAACAATTTTCGACTAATAAACAATTAGTATAAAAAACTACATGTGGTAAACACTTTTTGCAAATTATCCAACTCAAATAAAAGTATAATACAAATTATAATTAATAAATAACAAGAAAACGTCAAGAGCCATTGAGGACAATATTCTAGCAATGACAAAAAGTTGCTATAGCAGTCAATCAGTGATCATAAGAGTGCAAAACAAGCGATGAACCCAAATTTAAGCATTTTCAATTCGCCGAATAGGGCGCCGAATAGCCCAAAGAATTTGTAGATACAATGATATAAAGTTGCTTTACATTGTGGCACCTCAAGTCACTGCAAATAATCGAAGAATTAATGAGCAATGAGTAATATCTGCGTATTTTGCAAATTTATCTTTCCTATTTTATAGATAAAAGCACCTATCCACAGTTTTCAGCTGAATGGTGACCCAAAGCACACTTCCAAAATCGTAAAAGAATGACTTAACGAGCAGAATTTTGTTTTAATGCAGTGACCAGCATAAGTAAGACAATACCGATTAACTCCAACCCATTCCAAATGAATTAATTAAAAAAAGTTTTTTATAGTGAAAAATTTAGTAAGTGTGAGTTGTTTTCTTTTCGATTATCTTTTTACTAAGAACGTGATACTGTTAGTTTTAATTTATAAATAATTTTTTTAAATATTAAACATAAAATAAATTACAAAAAACATTTTCTAATTTTCTCAATTAGTGGTTTTTTTATATAATAGTAAATGCACAAAGTAACAAACATTTACTCATTTATAAAAATTGTTTTCGGGAACTACGGACTGGATTTCCTTCAATTTACACACTACAATCTTAATTTGTGAGTCTGAGACAAATACATTCTAAATTTGTTTATGAAGGAAATGTATTTGTATTTATAAACTTTATAATAACTTTATAGATTTTTCTATTAATATTTTTAAAATAATTTAGTGAAGTTTAGAGTTTCTGACATTTCATATATGGAAAGAGTGTTAGCTTCTTTAAATTTTATACATTTTAGGCATTTCCATTTCCTTTAAAAAACAAATCTATATTTTAGCTAAAAGAAAAATAAACATTTTATTTCGGTCATTTCTTGCAATACATCTATTAAGTAAAACATTACTGTGCTCCAGTACTTATCTGTGCAGATGCATATGCTCGTACATATAAATATGTACGAGTATGTAGTTAGGGAAGAAGTCATTCAATGTAACCTCCATTTTGTTGTACGCTGTATCTTGTAAATTGTATTATTTTGCAACAGAATCACTTTTGAAACATCCCTTTCATGTAGGGGATGATTGCAACATTGATTGTCTTTTATTAAAAGGTTCGCGCCATGTTTGAATAACAATCAATTATTCAATTAACGTTAGAAATAATGGTTGCAAGAATAAATATTCTTTAGACGTCATTAAAAAAATTAACATCATCATAAAGTTTAAATCGCATGAATCAGTGTCGTAAACTAAAATTGATGTTAATTTTAAATTTGTTAACACCTTCATGTGATTCATAAAATAAAAAAAAAAGTTTTCTTTTTTGTGTTCATAGAAAAGCATTTGAATGTAGCTTTACAAATGTTTTGATTTACAGAAAAATCGAGAATGTATTGAATCGTTTATACGTGATCCTGATTTGAAATTGATATACATATGTATGTATGTATGTATTTCTTTAAACATTAATTAATACGTAATTGTATTTTTGTTAAAGGGAGAATCGCCATGATTTATACAAAATGACCGAAATATACATAAGTCCCAATTTACACGAAGAAATTCTTATTGAAAAGATTAATACAATTTTTTCCTTGAAATTTCATCGGTGTTCACACAACACAATTGTTATTGCTTAAATCGCTGGTATTTTTATTTGGGAGTATACACACACTTGTGTACTCATATGTAATACGAATAAGAGAGTAACACGAATTGGTAGTACAATCAAGTGTGTACTCGCCTTATCTTCCCCTCACCACGATGTCGAAAGGTCAGTTTAGCTTCAAAAATTGGGAGTTATGAAAGTTTGTGATATCGAGTACGTGTGAAGCAGTCTTTATACATATGTATGTATATGTACATGTGATTTTTTAAATTATTATATTAAATTTACCAAATATTAAATTTAAATTAATTTAAAAACCCCTCTTTTATTTAAAAGCCTTATTTTACTTTCATCAATAAAATTATTAATTTAGCAGACCTAATTACGCCTTCTATGAAGCATTACTTGGTAGACCTTGCACTTGCTGCTTTCACGTAGGCTCTTTATCAGGCATCTAACCCGTAGCGAGTTGGCAAGGGCTTGATTGCCACGCCGTGTAAAATTGAAACGATTTTGCAATCTTGCTGGAAGTCCTTGTGCCGAAGGCGAAGACGCTTTTTCCCGCTGGATTGGTTTTATTGTAGTTTGACTTAAAAATAGTTGGTCGCATTTTGATTTCAATATTAGTAGTAATTGTTTTATTAAAAAAATACCTAAAAACTATTGCATATCTTAAGGCAGAACAAATTAGAATTATTTTGGTTTAAAAAAAACTAAAACTTCTTTCTAAAACGAACAGATATCATCACTACACCTAAACATATTTTGCGAAATATCAGTCGTTTAATAATTTACATATATACGAATGTAATTTCTTTTATGTATTATTAAAAATAAACTTATGTATGTATCTCCTGTTTAACAATAATTGTCATCTATTTTTTGGTGGCAACTCCTAAGAAATAAACACGTAAGAGTGCTATATTCGGCTGTGCCGAATCTTAAATACCCTAGGTGGAGGGTAATAAGATATACAAAAACTACACTGGTTATAGGACTAGAATAAAATCGATTAGTTGCTAAAATAATCGAAAGTAAACGTAATAGCAAAATAATATTGACATCTCTAATATCATTACATTTATCGCACAAAAAAAGAGCTTGGTACGGACGCTTTCTAACAATTTTTTTTATAAAAACTTGATGAGTAAGTAAGTAGTTCTGAAACTAGATAGGCAACTGTTTTTTTTTTTTTTTTCTTTTTTAACAAACACAAACTGCGTAGCACAAGGTGCTACTTTCCTTTATTAATTCTTTATTATTGTTATTACAAGGCATTTGCATTACAATTCACATATCAACATACAACAAAATTACACGGTTTAGTTAAAATTTTAAAAAAATCATTTGATTATTCGATTATTTAAATTTTCCTTCGATTAATTGCAATTAATAATCGCTCGGTTTCAATTAGTCATATGATTCATTAATCGATTAAAGAATTTTTTTCCCATCACTACCCATAATTGGATTTCATATGCTCAATTTGGTTTTAAAATGGTCTTATACAGTGTGACATTGCATTATCAAGGATTAATTTCGGTTGCTCGTTCGTTAACCACTGCAGATTAGAAGTTTCTTGGCTTATAGGAATTGTGGGATGTTCGCGTTAAGATAAGTGTTACAGGTGGATTTAGACCACGACTCTTCATCTTTGATAGTGAAAGTTTTATAAACAATGAAGGACAATATTAATAATACAAACAATATTGAAAATAAAAACCGCACCGCTCTGAAAAACGAAATCGGCATTCAAAGTTGCAAGCTTGTGTTTCCAGACTAAGCGGAAAATTACGTAATGATTGATTCAAATTGTTAGTATTTTTTAATGTTAAAAATAATTTTTAGGAAATTATATAAATAATATAATGTTTTACTACATACATATGTTTTAAATTGATAACCGGGTTAACTAATAATAAATGTTTGTTTTTTGTGAAAATATGAAATTAAAATTAATTAAAAAATTAATTGTAAAAAATAATATACAAGTCTCAAAAATAAAATAATATACGAGTAGGTATATGCAGAAAACATTCAATCTTCATGGTAAAATATAAACTCCTTCAAAAGAGTTCTGCAACACATAATTGAGATAATGAAATATATTGATATTTTGAGTTTCGAGTCTGTAGATCACTTATTAAGATTCCAAAATATTCCGTTCTTACCCGTTATTGTACCTTGAAGATAGATTCACATAAAACTAATTTTCTAAAACACAACTTTGTGGCTACAGAAAGCTAATAAAAAAATGCTTTTGCTTCATAACAAAGACAAGCATTATTTCAGAAAAAAATTTAATTTATTATTGTCTCTTCCCGCTACCACCGTTATAGTCTGTTAAATTTTACCGGTTTTTACTCAATTTATCACTTCCTGGTCCAAGACTTGAAAAATCTATCTGCGTTCCACATTTTAATAAAATTTGTTGAGCCGTTTGGTCTTACCGGTTTTTAAAATTTTTATCACGACCAGATCCAAGTTTTGAAAAAGTACATTTTCAAGCATGGATCTATCAATGTTAGAAATTTCAATAAAATCGGTTCAACCGTTTGCTTTTACCGGTTTTCCCCTTTTTGTATAAACAGAAAAATTTTCTTATTACACGTTTTTACCCCCTTGAAAGAAGACCTTCGGAAAGGTACTTTTCTAATACACATTTTTGTGACTATAGAGAGCCAAAATAAAAATGCAGTTGCCAAGTTAATTATTATTTAGGAACAAAATATTAAAATTTTACCCGTTTTCCCCCTTTTTATCCCTTCCTGGTTCAAGTCTTGAAAAATATATGCTTTCAAGCATAGATCTATCTATGTTCCGAATTTCATTAATACTATGTTTCCACGATACATGCTTCGCTCTCTATTCATGCTTCACACCCTAATCATGTGCGAAACAACTTGCTTCACCATACACAATTTTAAGAGCGAATCAAGTAGATTCATATTGAATCTACTTGCGAAGCACGAAAAATTGCACTCTTCTCTAATTTTTATCGCAAGCTTATCTGCACTAGCTGTAAAAATTTAATATTATTGTAAACAAAGCAAATTATTTTCTTGTTGCTGGAAGTAAAGAAAGTAAATACGTACGAATGTATGTTTTTTCAAATAAGCTATTTAATTTCCACTCAGTTTTGTCTGTCCATTAAAAAAATTATTTTCCACAAATTGTAAATTCAGTTTTTTTTATTCTGTTTGTTTATTAAAGACAACTGTCAAATCGAATCAAGTTTATTAGTCATGTAAACAGCATGATTCATAAACATGATTCAGAAGGCGAAGCAGGTGATTCAAGTCGTCGTGGAAACATATTATAAAACCCGTTCAGCCGTTGAGGTTTGATTGCGAAACAAACAAACTTACAAAAACATTTATAATATAGATGTGATAATACGAATCAGGGGTCTAATCGCGGCTTTCGATAACGAGTAAACGTCATCGAATATTTTTGTTTTGAGATTACGGCATTCGATATCAAACAAAATTTGAGATGATGGCATTGGATAACGAGCTATCGATCGAGTATAATCTCTGTAAATGTTATTCGATACATAAATAGATATCGTAAGCAAGACAAAAAGTGTTTAAATTGGTGTTTCTTAATAAATTGTGAAAAATTTAAGTTTTTTTTATTTTAATGAAAAAGACAGTATTTAATTTAAAATTTTTAGGACGAGTGTTAAAAATATAAATGCAAAACAGAAGGAGGTAATGGCTGAAAGTCGGAGCATCCAAACTTCGCAAAAAATATTTTGCCAAATTGAGGGCAAGGAAAAGCCATTGCTAAAAATTCATACATGAAAGTATCCTTGGACAATCTAAATCGCTGTTTAAACAAAATTAAAATGTGTATTTATTTGTTTTCAATGAGTTTTTATAATTAATAAATTTGTTATTTACGCTTTAGCTGATAAGGTTAGAGGATCACTTTTATCTTGCAACTGTCTTCTAGCACGCATTTGATTACGATGAGGATAAATACATGGACAATAGTTGAGAATTAATTTTTTCTGCAATATTTTATTTATATGTTTAAGCCTCAGTTAGCCGACTGCAACGGAATGTAGTGTAATGACGTAAAAATGTAAGGAAATTCTATTTCTTACAGATACATACATTACGGTGGTGCGTTACTTTACATCTCCATAACCATTTGCATTACTTTACACATAACAATATCCATCAGCTGTTTCTTACTGTTGCAGTTACATTCCATTACAGTCGGCTAAATGAGCCTTTATACTCTATTACAAATACATATAATAAAGTCTTTTACAATGAGTAAAAAAGTTCGATTCGAAAGCAATCGAATGCCGTAATTAGATAATTGGATTCTGATCGAATTTTTGTTTCGTACGATTGTTCGTTCGACAGCGAAAGCGGCGATTAGACCCCAGATTTTTGACAATAAGCGTATTTCTTTGCTTTCACATCAAATATTTCTGCATAAATATATACATATATCATCAGTTCCATCATTTCTGTATATGAAATCATTAAAGAAAACATTAAAATTTTTAATCGTCTCAATAATTTTTTTCAACACTACATGTTATTATCCACAGCGAAATTAACGTTGTCAAAAATAATTAATTTTTGATATGAATATTTTAACGATCGATCGAAAGATACTGTATCAATATAAAGAGTGAGATCCATAAATATCTATGTATGTACATTTAATGTACGTATACGTTCAAATGTATCCCGGTACACACATACATACATACATACAAATGTACATTTAATAATTCTTTAATTCAGATTATTAACACTTCACGTATGCATCACTTATATTTATGGTTTACAATAACTTGTTAATTGTTAATAATGAATTATTGCATTGTACGAGTAATATACGAGTACATACATACATAATAATTGAAATACAAATAAAATAAAATCCACAGAAATAAATAAGTATCACTAATGTAAATAAAAATATGTATTTGTAAATCCATTCACACATACTATATACATAGATAGGTATGTATATGTATGTATGGATATATCTGAGTTTATACAAATACATTTAAACAGATAAATATTTTTATTTTGATTATTTTTATTCTTCAAATATTAAAAAATGCTCAAACAAATTGGCAGAAGAAATAAACGATAACAGTCAGAAGATAACAAAATCATAATTGTTGCGTTAGATTGTATTTTGGGTCGTTTGTCGTTACGTTCAGTTCGGTTCAATTCAAAATAACTACACACGTTCATACATTCATACAAAGATACATCCAAACATTCATTCATCCATCCATCCATACATACATACTCGAACGTTACAATTTATACTCAGTTCTCTATATAAAAATATAAAAAAAATCGTTTATTATTTTTCTATACATATGATCGTTCTCCCATGGCCCACTACATCAGTTGCATTCTCGCCCCAGTCGAGTGTAGACGTTTTTCATTTACTTTGTTATCAAATACGAAAAAACCGATTAAAAAGCTGGTTAAACCAAAGAATAAACCAAAACAAGTATTTATTATCTTCTCTTTAACGAACGTGAGTACAAACCTCGTCATTCATTACCAAAAAAGGCACAACGGCATAATTCTGAATTTTCAATTTCATCTAACGAGTTTTTAATCCCCAAAAATCGTATTGAACCGTGACTGTGAGTGTGTATATGTGTGTTAGTTTGACAAGTGTTAAAAAAGTGACCCAGTTTATATGAAAAATGTAAACAAGGTTTTTGAGCATTTTGTTTGGTTTTTTTTTTTCATAAACCTGTTGCTTGGAAAACAGAGTTTCCAACAAAATAGGATTTTTACTATATATGTACATACGAGTACATGTATATATTATACATGTATTCTTAGAAATAACAAATTTCTGAATTAAAACAAGTAAGAAAGTAAAGTCGGTCAAGCCCCTCAATATAATACCCTACAATCAGTATATGTATAAAAGAGGTTTTTAGAAATGAGCGTTATATAGACCGATCATCCAACAATTTAGTGTCATGATTTCTGTGAATATAAATATTATATGTGTTAAACTTTATCTTGATATAAATACTTTTAAAAGATTTATGGAGGTTAAAGTGAATTACGGTGTCATGACAGCTGTTGAATTTTATTTGGATACCAACATTTTTAAGGAATTTATGGTCGTTAAAGTAATTTTCGGAAGTGGGCCTTATATGGGAGCTACGACTAATTATGGACCGATCTTCACAAAATTTGTTGAAGTGATTTAGCTTCATTTACCACACATTTGTTGTGAAATTTTTTTGGATACTTGCATAATTCAAACATTTATGATCGGTAACTCCCAATTTCGGAAGGACATTTGTATGGGGTCAGGTAAAATAATGGACCGATTTTCACCAATGGTCCGAAAAAATATCATATACCCAATTTTATCGAAATATCTTCAAAATTGCTACCTTTACTCTGCGCACAAGCTTTACATGAACAGCCAGTCAGCCAGACGGACGGACATCCTTAAATCGACTCAGGAAGTCATTCTGATCGATCGGTATACTTTAAGGTGGGTCTTGGACTAATATTTATGGGCGTTACAAACATCAGCACAAATCCAATTTACCCTCCCCACTATATAGGGTATAAATAAGGATATTAAAACAAAAAATTATAATAAAATCTTAAATTGAATTTTGTAGTTTTTCATAACATTTGTTGTAAAGTTCTTAGTGGTTTCATTAAAATACGTATAGACATATGTGACATGGAAATAAAGTTTTGATGAATGACAACTGGGACAGGTTTTATAATGGGCTTGTTAAACTGCCTGTTTTTTAATGGATGTACATAAGTCACGAGACTTTTTAATAACAATCCTATACATACAATTATGTACATATGTAAGTTTTATTCAAAATAACGTAATATTTCCATTAGATTTTATTCTATCAAAAATTTGTGAATATGTACAATGATTCATTAAGTGCATGACAAATTTAAATTCCAAATATTTCAATTTTAATTTCCTACATTTCCCAAAAAATCAGTTTATAAAATTTATCGCAGAACGGAAACTCTAAAACCGATATTTAATAGCAAACAGTGCACTGGAAGATTTGTATGCAGAGCACTTTGTAAACAAAATAAAAAAGCACAAACAAATAAAAACAATGACTGAGAGTGTGAAAGAGCGAGAGTGAAGAAACAACACATGGTGGTTTAGAAACATTTTATTTAGGAAATGATTCCGTAGTTCGTGAACCATCAAAGACTTCTTAGTGAAATTTTAAACAATGGCTACCGACTCGAAGCAGTTAAAAGATAAGGGTGACTATTTCGGTAACTGTTAAAATTTATAAAAATTAAAAATATGCTGACATTTCAATAAACTTAAACAAAATTTATAGTCATAATTTAAAAATGTTTACAACAGCGGTAACAATATTTAAAGGCAATTTTTTAAAAAAATGCCCCATCATAGGTAAGACGTCTTTAAAAATCGCAAAAAAGTCTAAAAAATATTAAAAACTAAGGTTATTTACATATATGTATGTATATCTTTTGAGTTGAACTTATAAGCGTATTTTGTGTAGATATTTAAAAGTATTGTGTATGTATTTCCAAAATAAAATGTTTCTACACCACTGTGCAACTTTTAATATACATATACATATGTACATATGTATTGCACAATGATAGTCATAGCAATTATAAAATGATCATAAATTTTTGTATTTTTAAATATTATTAGAAGATACATAGATATTTTTAAGTTTAAGAATTTCTATCGATGACCATAAATATTCACTTTAAGTTCAAATACGAATATTAATTCGCGTATTTAAATTAGCGGTTTTATCACTTTATTTTCATTTAAATCAATTGTTTATGGTTTTTTGTTTTTGTTTTTTATTGATGGTTTTAAGATTTCTATATTGTTTATTGTTGCCTGTTTTTCTAACTACAGCAGCAATCTTTTTTAATTAAAAACAAGTAAGAAAGTATAGTCGGTCAAGCCCGACCATATAATACCCTACACCCAGTATATGTATAAAACAGTTTATCAGAAATGGACGCTATATGGGAAATATTATCTATTATGGACCGATCATCCAAAAATTTAGTGCCATGGCTTCCGTGAATATAAATATAATATGTGTTAAACTTTATCCCGATATAAATACGTTTAAAAGATTTATGGAGGTTAATGTGAATTACGAAGAGTGTCTTATATGGGAGTTTTGACTATTTATGAACTGACTATTATAAAATTTGGTGTCATCCTATTTGTACATAAGAAACACATTTTTGTTAAATTTTACAACATTTTTAAGAGATTTATGGTCCATAAAGTGATTTTCGGAAGTGTTCCTTATATGGGAGCTACGACTAATTATGGACCGATCTTCACGAAATTTGTAGATGTGATTTAGCTTCATTTAATACTCATTTGTGGTGAAATTTGTTTCCATACATGCATAATTCAAATCCCATCCATCCTTGGGCCGAAAAAATATCACATACCAAATTTTATCGAAATATCTTCAAATTTGTGACCTGTACTCTGCGCACAAGCTTTACAATGTCAGCTTTACATGGACAGCCAGCCAGCCAGACGGACGGACGGACATCGTTAAATCGAATCAGAAAATTATTCTGAGTCGATAGGTATACTTTAAGGTGGGTGTTGGACCAATATTTATGGGCGTTACAAACAATATACCCTCCCCACTATTGTGCTGTAGCGTATAATTATAAAAATGCTAAAAGTATTTATAATCGTTTATAGGAAGGAAGGAGGCAATATTATCAAAAAGAACAGGAGGCGAAATTTAAATAAGTGCAAAAAGAATATACATACGAGCACATATGTACATATGTTTATATGTTTGATAATAAATATTCGTTTAAAGCTTATTGCTGGTCATGGAAACAAAAGTCATTATTGGTTGTTTGAGCGAATAGAAGAATATAAAATGTTAAAAAGAGATACATATAGTATAAGCTAAAACATGTTTTGTTTTTTTTTTATAAAATATGAAAACCCCACGACTAAAAACGGTATATTTATACCTATACGTTTGTTATTCTGCTTGTTATTTCTACAATATTCATTGGCGAGCCTAAAAGGATTTATACTCGTATTCTGAATCCTTATAGAGCGCGAAGTTGATTAAGTTTTGTCCGTCTGTCTGTGAGCTGGTTGAAATAGGTTTTACGAAAAACTGAATTTTCTGCATTATCTGTATTGGTACAATCATCCAATTCCATTAATGGCTGAGATATAGGCGCAACTAGGTTTTTCAATTCGACACTTATTACTATTTTTAAATGTTATAATTTATAACGCTCGTGATTCCTGTATAATTTTTATTTCCGATTAGTATTTATTTTTATTAGAATAGAATTATGATAAGTATTTTGCCACTTATAAAAGTGCTGTTTAATTAGAAGACTTATACATATTTTTTTTTCCAAATGTTGAACTATAATTATTATATTATATTATAAAAAAGAACCCTACCTATTTTTCACCTAGCGCATTATACGATAAACACATCTCTTATCATAGCAGATAAGCCACACATCACATTTTTATATTCAAACGAACATATACATATATGTATGTACATATGTATATATGTTATTCATTTGGATAGGAGTTTTTTTTATTATAACTGTATTTAACTTAAAATTTAATTTTTTCATTACAGTAAATAACTTTGAAGAATATGAATAAAATTAACGAGACTACCGTCTGTGATTTGGGATTTAGCGATAAGGTTGGTAAAATTTTATCTTTTTTTCTGATAAAACAAATTTATCAATGTGAATTGGATTATTATGTTTATGCTTATAAGTACCTAATACGAGTATATGTTTAAATGTTTAAATGTGTAATAAAACAATTTTTTAGTTCCAAAACTGACGGCGATATAATTGCCAAAGAGCCCATAAAAGTTCATGATTTCTAAAATAAAACATACAAAATATTAAACTTTTTAATGAGGAACATAAATTCTAAGGCCACAAGAAAAAACAAATTATGTAATTTTTTTCTCGTCCTCGCAGAATTGTTTTAATTTGTAGTCAACTAGATGGATTCGTCAGTTTTTAGCAATTCTGGCATTGTAGTATTTCGATTTACTCCTATATAGGTATGTACATATGTAGGTACAAAGTTAAAACTATATTATAACAAATTCTGAAGAATTTAGTAAACTCTTTTAATAAAATCAAAATGTTTATTTTGATGCATGCAATGGTATCGGTAACGGTAATTGCAGTTATTTCAATAGCGATATCTTAGAGGTAACCGTAGTCAACCTTGGTTGTTAGTAACATGTTTTTGTTAATATACATATAGCGAGTTAATTAGTTACATTATCTTCATTATCTGATCTTCATTTTATCACTATTTGCGATCTAAACGGAATTTCTTTACATAACTGAAGTATAAATAACGTTACCATATTAACTTAATTGGTGGATTTTTTTTTGAAGATTGATCCTCACCAAAATTTCTATACTTATTTTTAGAGGATGTAACGAAATTCTTTGGAAATTAAAAAAGTTATCACTTAGACCTTAATGTAAACATTTAATAGAAATGATCTTGTGTTGGTTCCATCCAGTAATGTTTAAAGTTCACCCCGTATGGAGACTACGCCTCACGTTGGCAAGTATTGCTTTGGACTCAAATAGAAGAAAAGAGTTTAGGAAATTTTACACCTTTTTATTTATGAGTTTTATTAGTTTTGTATGAACAAAAAATGTGCTAACACTAAATAATTAATGTAATTATGACACTATCAACTGAATTGAATTGAAGTCAATTGTCATTTATTTTGTGCTCAAATTGTTTAACTTGTTTTCAAAAATGTCACTACGTTTTAACAAATACAATATATAACGCATGAAATAGAATCTGAATAACTACCACCTAGATATAAACATTTAACCCACTGGCGTCTTGAGTGATTAGAAAATGAAATATTTATCATTAGTCCGTTAGTTTTTATTCATTATCGAATTGGGAAATAAAATGTGTTCCAAAGTATTTAAAACCTTGTCAACATAAAATCAGATTCCATCTAAAATTACTTAAATAACAAATTGTTAACTTATAACTTATCTTATAAACCTTTGCTTTTTTCAACATTTTAAGTTAGTTAGGTAAGGAAAAGGTTTGAAAAATTATTTAAGTTTTTTTTAAATCAAATTCTCCATTAGAGCATTTATAACGAATTAATTCATAGCTAAAATTTATAATATTTTACACGTTATATAAATCTAACTTAAACTAAAAAAAACTTCTTGTTTGTTTATCGAAGTAAATACTCGTACTTTAGTTTCTTAGAGGGTTTTTGATTAAATGGAAATCACAATAAAAACAATCTCAACATTTTTAATTTTATTATTTTTTTAATTTCGATACATACAATTCACACGATAAGATTAAAATAATCATTCACATCATTCCCAAAGTTGTGATTATAAATGTCAATAAATACAAGATAAACTTGGTAAATATTTATAGCCCAAATTCTGATATACAAGGTTTATATTTTAACTGCTTTTCCAGTAAATGATATTTTTTAGTAAAGTATTATTGTTAATGGAAATAAATTAATATGAATGATATTTATTTATTTTATTTATAAATTCAATATTTGATATTGATATTTTAACACCAATTCAGAATATGGGTTTCTTCTGTATGCCTAATCGATTTAAAACAACCATGTAATTGTCTATAAGATCTATACTTAAGCAGCTGCCCCAAACCGCCAGAAGGAAATCGATCGGTTGAGATGGTATTTTGAAAAATTCAAATGTTTAGTCTAAATTTGGATACATGATATACAATATATTTACAAATATACATCTATATATATAAAAGTGATTGTGTGTTTGTATGTATGTTTATTATTATTAGTTTGGGACCTATAGACGGCTAAACGGCTGAACCGATTTGCTTGAAATTTTCACAGTATATTTTTGTATGTCTGAAAGGAGCTATAGGCTACTTTTTTTTAAATTTTAAGTGGGCGTGGTACCTCCCATACAAAGTTAATTTTAAAAATCAAATACTTGGGAAACTATAATAGCTATAGTTCTCAAATTTTGCATGAGCAATTCCATTGTTTGTTTAAATATTTGCGGAAAAAATGGGAGTAGTAGCGACATTGGGCGTGGCACCTCCCATACGATGATAATTAAAAAAAATATCAAATATATGGTATACAATAAGATATATGGTACGGTTATTCTACCATCAATATTAATATTTAGGACAATAATGGGCGGACTATCAATAGTGGGCGTGGCACCTCCCATAGATATGATGACAAATTATATATAAGGAAAGCTATATCAGCTATCAGTATTAATATTTAGGACACCAATGCGCAATGACTAGCAACAATATTAAGTAAATATTAAAATTTGTATACATTTGAAACCCTTTAATAACTTAATAATTATATTTATTTAACTCTAACCTTTTTTCATTACGATACGGGTAGCGAAGCACACCGGGTTTTAGCTAGTTGTATATAAATCCAAACCAATGTAGAACAATATTTAAAGGCTAGCAAATTTTTGGGGGGTTTGGCATTTTTTAGAAATTCAAACTTTTTAGAAGAGAAAACTGTATTTTGGTACTTTTTAGGCTCTATGTGAATGTTATTTAAATTCGTAAATTTTCAATTATGTATTTATTTTTAGTACTTTTTCATGTTCTTCTATACATTGACATAGGAATATTTTGTCATGAGGTCCTATTGCGACACAGAAATTTATTTGAATGAAATCGTTATTAGCTCATTCAGGAAAATAGTATCATATTATTCAAAATTTGCAGTCACGTAAAAATTAAACAGTTTGGTACATTTTTTGCAACATATTTTATCTTGAACAACTCATTTCAGATTTGCATAGTTTAAGTCAAAACCGCGTCACACAAACGGAAAGAAAGTATGAAACTGATGATTTTTATTTCTACCACTTTTCACTTTTCTAATAGTTAAAATAAATAAAAAAATTCCTTCCACAAGGGAGAACTCTGTAGTACTATGTCTGTAGAATAATTGTACTTTTTGATTATTTTGATTATAAGACTGAACTAGGTATAATCCTGTGTGAATGATGATCATCTTCTAGTTGTACTTTTTTTTTGTAATAACGGTCTTAGAATTATGAATATAAACATATGCTCCTGTATGAATTAGAAACCACAAAGAGGCAGTTAATAATACTATTTTGACTTTTCTTTTATAATGAACTTGGAAAGGTAAAATTATCTTGAATGAGTGAAAAACCGCCGCACACTGTGTCACTGCGGCAATAAATCAATTTAGACCTGCTGTCCGATTTTGATGATTTTTACATAGATGGTTAAAAACTATCTAAAGGTCATGTGTGGAAAATTTCATGCCAATATCTCCATTGGTTTTCAGTCCCGAGCAGCGCAAAATTGAAGTATTTGAACAAGTCTCAAATGTGATAGTTTTCTATGTCATATTCAAAAGCTTGTTACTTATAAACTATACACCGAATGTACCTTATAAGTATTTATACCCTACACCACCATAGTGGGGAGGGTATATTAGATTTGTGCATATGTTTGTAACGCCCATAAATATTGATCCAACACCCACCTTAAAGTATACCGATTAACTCAGAATCACTTTCTGAGTCGATTTAACGATGTCTTAATTATAATAAAACGTTACTAATTAAATAATAAAATATTTAATTTCAGAAATACTCGTACAATAAATAAACTCACATGTATCCATCTACTTATCTACTTGTACGATGTACGTAGGTGAAGTATTTTTAAGTACGAGTACTTGAATTCAGGCACGTGATTGGATTTTGTTAATTTGTTGTAGTAACTATTGTTATTGCATTAATATTTTGAAAAATAAAACGAATTTATTATAACTTGTCAAAATATTCCATAATAATATTTTTTATTATCATCACACATGATTCTTGTGTCAACATTTATTTAAGGAGATTAACAGAGGAGCGCGAAATTAAATTTTGTATCTAATTTTAGACAATGCTTCTGAAGCGCAAAATATATTTCAGCAAATATTTGTTTGTTATGTACATATGTACTTCTACATATACTCATATTTAAGATAATTTTTATTCTTTGTTTCATCTCAGCGCGTTAGAATATAAATAAATAAAATGTTAATACTCTCATTATTGAAATAATAACAAAAGAAATAACAACACTCGTGCCAGATCTGTGATCATTTGATCGACACACAAGTACAAATATTCTAAATTATATTGTCGTAATAATAAATAATCATCTTGTTGAAACGACGCGAGGCCAAGAAACCTTAAAATAAAAACATATTTCATAAACATATGTTTTTTTTTCCAAATTTTACTTATTCAGGGGTGTCATTGAAACCAATATTGGTTTTGCTAATTGTCGGTTTCAAAACCAATATTGGTTTCATTTGGTGTCACGAAACCAAGTTGGTTTTGTTAATTTCGAATGTAAAAAAAAACCAATATCGAAACAGCTGTTGTTTACATTTTTAGTTTACTTTTTTGCAGAAAATTTATCAAAATATTATATTTTTTCATTAAAATATTAGTAAAAGTGTTTTTTGTGAAAATAATTGATATCAAATAATTAAAAGGTGATAATAAAATAAAATGGTCAGCAGTTGTAGCATTTTTGTTATTGGAGACAATGGCCGTTTTGAAGATGTAGAGGGCACTTCATTCTCAAATGCAGCATCTACATCTTCGTTGAGACCAACTGCTACGCCGGAAACACTTTCCGTATCCGAACTATGGCCTTTTCTGTTGTTGTCAGGTGATGCTTTGCAAACGGTCCACCGCCAGTTGCCCTAGACTCGCTCTTCCACTCAGTCCATTTCTGTACAAATAAAAAGACATTTCATATAACGTTACAATATCTTTTTTTAACCATTCACGTTAAATTGTTGTGGCCCGGCACTATTCAGTGAATCAGCCAGTCCTTCCCACAGCACCACTATTGGTTTGTCGCGCTTTAGCTAAATCCGGATATTATTCCATGAATTTCATGATTATGGTATTTTGTGTACTGTTTTTATGTTTTCCCCTAGAAAATAAAAAGGTCCATGCAAAAATTTTGCTTTTTATAAAGCAAACATTAAATTAGAAAATAAAAAGGTCAATGCAAAATTTAGCTTTTTATAAAGCAAATATTAAATTAATTTACTTAAGCTAGATTTACACGATTGAAATTTTCTTCAAAATTGCTCTTCAAAATGCTTCAAACTCGTGTAAACAGCAAAATTTTTTCAAAATTTATTTATAAATTTTTTATAAAATTTTTTATTCGAAGGTTTACTTCTAGTTAAATATAAAATGAATTTGAAATTTATTTTTGTATACCTCTGTTATATGTTCTACATTAGCTTTTCGTTGGAAAAGCTCGGAAGTGGATGTTGTATGGGGGTCATGGCAAAATATGGACTAATTTTTACATACTTACAACTGATCTGTGTTCAATCTTGGTTCGATACAAATGTTTATTTAGGTTAATGAGATTCTCGGAAGTAGTCTTCATAAGAGAGTTATGACCTATTATGAACCGTTTAACATGAAATTGTGTACGTCGATTTGTATGCATAAGTATGCGAATAATTTGAGATGAATTTCAACTTGATATTGATGATATTGATAAATCTCTTATGAGCATTAAAGTGATTTTCAAAAATGGACTTTTTATGAGGTCAAATATGGACAGATTATCATGATATTTGGTACGACTATTTTTATGTGTACATAGATGATTTATGTTGTATTTGAACTTATAAGAAATTAATGCATATTTAAGTGATTTTCGGCAGTGGACTTTATGTTCAAATATGGACCAATACAAACAAAATATCGTTTTGAGATTTTCTTAGCATGACTTTTGTATAAATACTTGCTTTACTATAGGAATTTATGAAACATAGGGTCAAATTCCGGGAAGAAATTTTTAGGGGGTTTATCAGAAATCGAGGACCGATTCTTACCATTTTCAACAGGACTTGCCTTTCTATAATAAAAGCGTGCAAAATTTCATGGCATTATCTGCATCAGATTTGAAGCAAATAGCAAAAAATATCTGAAAAGTATCGAGATTGTTTGAAACTTTGGTATATAACATAACGAAATGCTAATATACCATCTTTTTGATGTTGGGTATTAAAAGGAGTTTCTAATTTATTATTTTTTTTTATATAACTAAATATAAAAAATCGTCTGCAATATCTGTTTATAACAGTTTTTTTTATTGTAGGTTCTGTATCAAACAATCTACAAAACAATTTACTAGCAAACTCTTTCGTTTCCGTAGCTGTACTTTGAAAACTCACAGCTAATTGGACATAATCTAAAGTTCAAATTCATTATCATAAGATAATAACGATTCTGCTAATTTTTTGCCATCACATTACGGCCGCCGTGTCATATTTAGACCCAACAAGTTATTGTTCAATTCACAAGTGATGTTGTAGGGTCGTAGGAGTTGTCCGTACGCGTCGTCTGAATTTACAAAAGTTGTACAAATTGTTGGTAATTTCTTTATAAATATTTTGTTGTTGTTTTGTCAACGCAAATGTTGTATGAAAGTTCAAGTATTGCCAAGTAAAAGTAAAAATATGTAAATTACTCATTTCAGTTAAAAAAACTCAAATCATAAACAGATTGACAAATTTAAAACTAGAAAATTAAATTAAAAAACAGACAAATTTACTGAATGAGAATTTTTCCTCTTGCGAGTACTAATTGTAAAATTTTTTTATAAAATTTTTTATTCGAAGGTTTACTTCTAGTTAAACATAATAATTTGAAATTTATTTTTGTATACCTCTGTTATGTTCTACATAGCTTTCCGTTGGAAAACATAAATGTAAAATCATATAGAAATATACAAAGAGACACTAGCAAAATGTAATGCATTTTCTGGCCTGCTAAAGCCTTCGTCAGCATTCTTTGTGTCTTTTTTTCCAACGGAAAGCTATGTAGAACATAACAGAGGTATACAAAAATAAATTTCAAATTATTATGTTTAACTAGAAGTAAACCTTCAAATAAAAAATTTTATAAAAAACAGACAAATTTAATAATAAATATTGTTGAAAATTCTACAGTATGTTTTAATTTTGGAAAATACACATATTTTACGTTTTGTATACATATTTGTTTTTAAAATATTTTTCTCTTGTCATTTTGAAGGTATGACAACATAAACATACGACTTTGCTCAAAATTGTGTTCACAATCCAATAGTTGTATCATACAATGTAAAACATACAACAGACTAGTAAATTGAACATATGTTTTGAAAACAATTCGAAAATCATTCAGTCTTTTTTGCTTCTTTCATTTACAATTGTTGAAGTCCTAACTTAAAATTGTAAATTCTTGCAATTTCATTTATATATTTATAGAAAAAGCCATAGGCGCTCCTATCTACAATAATCGTAAGACTCCCTTTATTATTAATTATGTGTCGTAGTTTTGAAACAACACAATTGTTTAGTTCTGAATAAAAATTGCCAATATAACTCAAAATTTTAGTTTCAATAGACCTCTTAGTAGTTTCAATAGACCTATTTGAAAATACTATCATCATTTCGACGTTTTGAAAGCTCTTATTAACATATTACCTTCTGCTTTATTCCAAAAAATTTGGACTCTGATTTCAATTAAAATATTACGAGACGTGCGAAAAGATGTGAAACAAAATATTCCATCATTTCGCGAAAAGTGAGAAAAAAATGTGTCTGTAATTCATGTCGAAAATTATCAAAATCACGTTGTTTACGTCGTTTCGTTAGATATGTCATAATATACGAGTACAACTCAAAGTCGATGTTAAATTTCAGTGTTCGAAACTTACTACTTATACTATACAAAATTCTGTATAGTATGACTTAAATGTTTGTTGTTACAAAATAATTTGCATTAAAATATTTATTTATTTTTCAAAAATTTTAATCGAAGTTGCCTTCAAGTTAAATATACAATTTATTTGAAAATAAAAAAAATTTTTTGAAAAATTTGTTGATTAATACTCGCAAGAGGAATAATTCTCATTTAATTTAATATTTATTTATTTATTTATTTATTTATTTATTTATTTATTTATTTATTGAAAAATTTATTATAATTAAAATTACAATAAATCTAAAAGCTAAAAGCACTACCATAAATGGCTATAGGCTTATCATTAAAATAAAAATAGTTTCGTGATGTAAAAAGAAAACTTTGTTTTGCTAAAAGAAAATTGTTGAAGTGGTACATAAAATATAATGTATAAAATATATATGTATATACGTATGTAGTTATATTAAATTATATAAATTATAACTCGCCGCGTTTTTATTTCTGATTATATTTGACAGTTCACAGCGGGAACCTTTTTCAAAAAAATTTTACAGACACATTTTTTCTGTAAACTGACGAGTAATTTTCTTACGTGACGGCGATTACTCGCCAAAAAAGTTATAGACACAATTTTGCGATAAAAACAGCTGTTGTTTCAATTTATGGTATTTCTGTTTCATTTCACACATTTTAATAGAAAAGTTTCTCGACATGGGAGTTACAGAACATGAGTAGAGAGCTCATTCTGAAAAAAAACTAATATTTTTAATAAACACTATTAAAGAAATTTTACAAACTGAAAGAACCTAATATTTATTCAGTATTTGTGTAGAAAGAAATTTATCTGCATATTAACAATGCCGTATTTTTAAACTAAAATTTTAACGGAATTGTTTTAAAAATTATTACATATTTAAATTTGAAATTATGAAAAATTGCGAGAAAATTAATTTAAAAACATGTATATATTTATTCGTTTAATTCGATTATTCTATATAAAATTATTCGAATTATTCGCTAAAGGCAATTTTTTTAATTCTTTAAAAAATTATTCGTAAGAAATTTTCCGATTATTCGAATGGATACTCTAATAAATTATATAATTATTATAAATTATGGTCTTACTGAATATTTTTTAGAGTCCGACAGTATGGTTTTTATAGGACACGCTCTTTATAAAATTATCAGATGGTTTCCGTAATTTAAGGATATACAAAGATTATTTGACAGATGTTAGCTTTATAATTATTCAATTGCACTATCCTTGAACAATTTTATTAAGAATAAAATGTTTGTGGGCTCTTTAAGTTTATATAATTTTAGCATTTCTTCATTATGAGATAAAATTAAGAAAAATATGTCAGAATCATCTACATACATATGTTTGTACATATGTATGTACGTAAAATGTATACAATTTGTTTTATAATAAAATGCGCTTTTGGTATTACTATTTATTTCAGCAAGAATCTACACAACCAGAAGCGTTGAAATTGGCTATTAGGACCAGAAGACGTTCGTCTGCAGCATCAACATGTTCGTTTAGTTCAGGTATTAATATTGAAATATATACTCGTACTTATGCATATTCAATTTTCACATCAATAACAATTTCATCCATTTAGCTTGTTTCACTGCCAGTTCGGATGAGGATGATACATCACCACGCGACAAGAAACAACGCAACAGCAGTGGGTTTTCCGACTTTTGTGTCAAGAATTTAGCAAGTCAACATGCATTTGGACGTCGAGAAATAGAAATCGCCGAACTGGAGATGCCTGGTATTATGACATTAAGGAAACGAGCACGTGAAGACAAACCATTGAAAAATGCCAGAATAGTAGGTTGTACTCACGTGAATGCCCAAACAGCTGTTCTCATAGAAACATTAATTGAATTGGGTGCTTCGGTGCGTTGGACAGCTTGCAATATCTTCTCAACTCAGGTAAAATATTGTATATAGTATGTATTTCACCACTTGTTTGACTTTTAACAAAATTATTGCATATTTCATTACAGAACGCAGTGGCAGCAGCCTTAGCTGAGGCTGGCATTCCAATTTATGCTTGGCGAGGAGAAACCGAAGAAGATTTTTGGTGGTGTCTCGATAAATGTGTGAATTGTGGCGGTTGGGAGCCAAATATGATTTTGGATGATGGTGGTGATGCAACGCATTTAATGTGGAAAAAGTCTCCGGATCTTTTTAAAGGTATTAGGGGTATTGTTGAGGAGAGTGTCACCGGTGTCCATCGTTTATATCACATGTCAAAAGTCGGGAAACTTACAGTGCCCGCCATCAATATTAACGATTCAGTAACTAAAATGAAGTTTGATAATTATTACAGCGTAAAAGATTCAATTTTAGACAGGTGAGTTTATTTCTATAAAAAATTCAATATAAATAATAAATTTTAATTGAAATGTCACATTCTAGCATATTAAATCCAATACTTGACTAGTGGAATTGTTAATTGCTAAATAATGTTTTTCATCTAGTCCTATTAAGGTGGATTCACCCATTCGTTCTTAACAAAAATTTTTTTCGAACAATTTTTTTTTATATGAAGTTTGACGTCTCTCTTTTTGAGAGAGAGAAAATAATTTTTCCGAACTTGAATTGGTTTAATCTTGTATTTTTTCTGGACAAAAATTAATTGAGTTGCCAATAGGTTGCATTTTTTTCATACAAATAACAAAGCCTATGTATTGCCATGACCATCAGCAAAAGCTGTATATTTTGAATACACAATACTTTAAAATAATTTAATATATTTTGACACTTAAAGCCCAAAGCAAAATAAATCAATGGCCGCACTTGTAAAACTAAAAGATTTTGTTTACATATGGCAGCTTTGATTTTTCAGAAAAATCGTTCGAAATGGGTGAATCGTGTTGCAAAAAACTCTCAGTAAAAACATTTTTCTCTGGACAAAATTTTTGTTAAGAACAAATGGGTGAATACACCTTTATATATGTATCTATGTACAATGTACATATTTTAAAAATTTAAGAAAGCAAGTCCCATTTTGTCAGTTCTCACTTTACAAAGACAGCACATTTCGAATGGGGACAGAGGATTTTTTTGGCGACATTTAAAATATTTCGCAGATTTGTTTTAGATAAAGTCGTACCAAATAAAATTATTTGGTAACCTAACATTTAAATATACCAATTTCAAAAATCCTTTATTAGATAAAACCAACATACATATACTCGTATTTCTGGTTAGAACTCTTAAACTAATATACGATGAAAGACTTTTTCTAGAAGATATTTCTGATGCAATAGATATTAAGAGACCTCTGGATTATAAGAATATAATTTAACTTCCATTAAAATTACTAATTTAAAACAAAAATATTTCAGTCTCAAACGTTCCACGGACATAATGTTCGGCGGCAAACAAGTAGTTGTTTGTGGTTATGGTGATGTCGGTAAAGGTTGTGCCAAAGGACTCAAGGCTCAAGGTTGCATTGTGTATATAACAGAAATCGATCCCATCTGTGCTCTTCAGGCAAGGTATGTAATAAGAAAATTACATATTTCAGGATTAATGAAATTTAATTAATGATAAAATCTCTTAATATTATTTCTAGCATGGATGGTTTTCGCGTAGTAAAACTAATGGAGGTCATACGTAACGTCGATATTGTCGTTACGGCAACTGGCAACAAAAATGTGGTGACACGCGAACACATGGATCGCATGAAAAATGGTTGCATTGTATGCAACATGGGACATTCCAATTCAGAAATAGACATTGTTAGTATCCATTAATCAAACATTTTTTTGTCCAAAAATTTTTAATTTGAAATTCTATTTTTTTTTAGAATAGTTTACATACACCCGAACTTACATGGGAACGTGTTCGTTCTCAAGTCGATCATGTCATCTGGCCAGATGGCAGAATGATTATTATTTTGGCTGAAGGTAGACTAGTGAACATGTCATGTTCGTCTATACCCTCATTTGTGGTTTCGATAACAGCTTGTACACAAGCTTTGGCTCTTATAGAACTGTACAATGCTGTTCCAGGACGTTACAAGACCGATGTGTATCTATTGCCAAAGAAAATGGGTAAATATGATTTGAAGATCACTTTTAACTTATACTCAAGATTTATGTCTGTTTTTTTTTTATTTCAGATGAATATGTTGCCAGTTTGCATTTACCCACATTCGATGGCCATTTGACGGAGTTGACTGATGAGCAGGCTAAATATTTAGGTCTCACAAAGGCTGGTCCATTTAAACCAAACTATTATAGATATTGATTTATATACGTACGTCCATAAATTTATTTTTACGTACTTAATATTACTAGTTATTTTAAAGATATTAAACAGTATGCATATTAAAAATAGTATTTGTGTTTTATAAAAACAGTAGCTTTTTTAATTGAATTTCTTTACTATATTTTGAGCTCTTACAATAATGTTTCTCATATACATCAGTGAATATAGAAAATATACGTAGTTTTAAATCCTGTGGAGATGAACAATAAACATAAATAACTTTATGCTTCTGTTTTTTATACGCTTATTAATATTATTTTATTAAATTATAGAATACTGTACCACTGTAAGTTGTTTCGAAGTAGTCTACAAATTATTATCAGTCTCGCCCTGTATCTATTGGTTCGTGAATTTGCTAAACTATTTACGTGAAGACATATTTTCCACACACTTCTATTAGTGCGTTCACAAGCCAAATAATGTCTAATGTTGATTGAATGTGAATTTATGTCATGACATATACATATACAACGAATATGGCCAACGTATGGTCAATTTGTTTGATTTACATACTTATATGGCTCAGTGAATAGAATTAAACATAAATATCAGTTGAAAATAATGTGTTCGAAAATTGTTCGTTAATTTTTTAAAATTATGGTTTTAATACGCAGATTTGACGGATTTTACACAGCTAAAACTTTAGAATTAGCAAAATTACACAAACGTTTTACATTTAAATTTCAAAGAAGTTTTTTTTATGATATCAACTAATTTTTTGGATTTTGAATAAGGTAAAGCTACGATAGCAACTTAACTTTAAAATTTTGTTTTGTAACATAAGATCTTTATAAATTTTAAAATAATTTAGATCCGGTGGTTCTGGATTATGTTTGCCAGTTTTTGTTTTAACGTGTGAAGTAAACACAATTTATTTAATTTATTAAAGACATTTAATTTGAACATTGATTATACATTTTACAACAACAATTTTATTATTTATTTATTGTTTTAGTTGTCCGGAGATAGTCACCTTATTGAATACGCCCCGATTTAATTCATATTATTGATCAAAGCTAATAATTATTTTCAAACTATCATGTATTTAAGCCGAATTTGCAGGACTCATTCTTAACAGAAACAAGACACAGTTCATATTAGGCAGAGTTTATATTTCGAAAATGGAATCTATGGTCAAATATGAACTGATATTCATAAAATACAGTACATATTTTGATTTCTACAAATTTATAATAAATCTGTATAACGTTTTGGTTCCCTATACTATATATTATTATAAGATACTTACATATATATTACTGAGTTTTTCGGAAGTGGGAAGATATTTGGTAGCTATGACCAAATATGACCCGATTGTCATAAATTATTTGTTTTCAATTTCAATTTGATAGTGATGTTTGTAAGAGATTTATGCGCATTTAAGTGATTTTCGGAAATGTTCTTTATATGAGGGCTATTTTCAAATATATGTAGATCGAGGCAATTTTGATAACAAAAATAAGATACAAATGTCCGCAAAGACATTTGTATGGGGCTAGGGGAATTCATATACCGATTCTTACCATTTTCAGCAAGAGTTGCATTTTTGTAATAAAAACAAGTAAGTATAGTCGGTCAAGTCGTTTAAGAAAGTGATGTATCGAATGGATCGATATAATTTAAGGTGGGTGTTAGACCAGTGATGTTCAGCCCATACAACAATTGTTTGAAAAATTTACACACATTTGTTATGCTCTTTTAAAAACATTCATTCAGTCGTCGTTGAGCAAGCGATGAACACATGCGACGGATTATCGTCATTTTTTTCAGAAATTTGTTAAGCATTGTTGTTGCTTCTTGTTGATCGAAGCATAGCAAACACACGCGATTCAATTACAATTGAAGACGAAAAATAAAAAACTGTTTTAGATAGACTTATTTTTGTTTTTTATCAAAATAACTGTTCTAAAATTGGTTTTCGATATTGATAATTGTTATTTACGGTCCTTGATATTGTTTTATAAGGTGTTTATATTTGGAAAAAATTCTTTACTTTTTTCTGATTTTAAGCGTTTGACAATATGTTTGCTGTGCAAAATCTCTCACAAATACATCTACATTTTATTTTTGAACATCACTGTGTTAGACTAATATTTTGAGCGTTACAAACATCAGCACAAGGTATAATAATGTGGGCAAAATTTCATGATATTATCTGCAATATATTTAAAGAAAATATCAAAACAATTTTGTAAAATATAGATGTCTCAAATTTTGATCCATAACTTTGATTCTACTAGAGCGATTTAACCTATTTTCAATTACAAACATCTTAGATAAACAAAGAATATTTGAGGATAATTTAATTATTTCGTCGAGACTCTATCGCGCCTTTAACGAACGAATATAGCTTGATCTTCTTAGAATTTTAATGGATTAAGTATATATATATACATATGTATATGTATATATTTTTTTGGTTCTACGACCAATATTCCGATGTATTACAAACGGAATGACAAACTTTATATATCCAATATTTTTGGTAGTGAGTTTTAAAATAGGAGTAGACTCGGATTCCCATTAACTAGCTATAGGTTTTATATACATATATGTATCAGAGATCAGTTATGAGTACTGAAAAAGTGAGTATACTCGAATCATGACTTATAATTTGTTATACTTATACGTACTCATACTTGTCTCAATATCATCAAACCACTACTCATCTTTAAAGTTTGATGTACTCATTATATTCATACTTAATCTCATGTATGGTGTTGTTTATTTAGACTCTCCTTAACTCAATGTACGTAGACGATAAAAAAAAATAAGTATGACTTGCATACACTCATGCGAGTGTCGTTTATTTTTACAGTCCGCTTATAAAAATTATGTAAAATAATAAATGTTATATTTTCCCCAATATGTTTTCCTAAGTAAGTTTACTTGCTTTTTTATATTTCTTTTTTACTTATTTTGTATAAATGCCTAACGGAATAAGCTGAAATTTTTTTAATGACTTAACTGAGTTGAATACTTTATTAGTATGTGAGTATTTTTCTTAAAATGTAAATCGGCGTAGTACTCATACTTATATCCACCCGCATTTATAAGTCACGTTGTTGTGAGTTTGAGTAACTGAGAGTAGTTAAATTTCAATGATGTAAAACCACTTATACTTAAAATGTTATAAGTAGTTGTGAATCGTAAAAAAACGATTCATTGCCGATCTCTGATATGTATGTATGTGTTCTGAAAAAAAATCAGGTTTTTTTTAATTAAAAATCTTTCTATTTTATTAGTTCGGTTTTTTTTAATTTTACATTAATGTTACATCATTAACCATGTCAAAATCAAACGTCAAAAATGCAAATATTTATTTCTTACTTTTTTTTTAGATCTAGGTATTGACAGCACTTGAGTACTAGAGCTACAAAATTTCTTAAGTTTCATGATTCTCTAAAAGGATAACTTCAAAACAGTGTTTATTTAAGATGATCTTTATAACTTCTACTATTTTTACAGAAATGTATATGAAACTATTATATTAGTAGTTAATGTAATACAAAGTGTAAATTTCTTAAGAAAAAGTGAACTTTTTTCCTCCCTATAGGCTATTTTTTTTAAGGAGTTCGTATGATGTATCTGATATACTATTTTATTTTGTATGGTATTATGAACAAAAAATTATGACAATTTAAGATAACTATACATTGCGTAAATCAAAAATAACTACACTAAGAGAAAAACTGCGGGCTAAAACCAAGCTGTGTCGGGCTTGTTTTTAGAATTCTGAAATTTTGTACAAATCATGCCTGCAAAACACTAAAATGAAGATAAAATTAAGAATTACGGTCTTAAATCAAGACTGAAATCTTAAAATAAGAATAAAAAATTCTAGTTTAAGAATAAAATTTTTGATTTAAGATTACATCAAGAATAATTAGTTTTTTTTTTAATCTAAAAATACTTAAAACAAGCATATAATTAGTAATTTCATCCGAAAAGATTCTAAATAAAAAAACACACTTTCTCTATGCTGGAAAATGGAAAATACACAACTATCAAACCTTGATGAAAGCTCCGCAAATAATTGGATGACTGTATCTATTGAGCAGTGGCAGCTCTTTATTGCATTTTTCCAGTAAACGAAAAGTTGATCATCTCTTTTGTTTTTCGCGTTCCTCCAATATCAATTACTTTCAAGTCTCCATCCCATTCCTCCTTGTATAATAATTGTTTTCGTTGTATGTGGGGTATAGAAATGGTCGGAATGAAATTATTTCTCAAATAATAGTATATATTATTATAAGCTACTAGCTGACCCGGTCCGCGTTGCTGGCCTTAAGCAAATATTAGTGTTGTATTACCACTCGATTTAAATTGAGCTTTTCACGAAATTTACGGCCTTTAAATAAAAATCCATGGAATACCTATCATAAAGTTTTGTTACAGAATAACTTACATATGGTGTAGATATGGGCTCAAGCAAAAAAGAAACGCATCTATTTAAGGCAAATTGAAAATTATATTTATTTATTACTTCATCTTAGGGCCAGCGGATAGACAATGTTTTTTGTTTTTTTGGCGTGCCAACTCGGGAGCAAGCCACATACAACGGGCCGTGGAAAAACATGAATTTTCCAAAATTAAGCCAGCAATAGTCAATAATTGGACTTGTGCTTTATTGATGGTTATAGCAAAGACAAGACGCAAAGGGAATTGGAGCCGCTTGAATTGGAATGGTAAATCGTTGGAAATCATCGGAATTCGTGGAATAAATACGTTTTCGCATTTGAATCTGCCACCGATGATTGTTGCCTCGATTAAATTTAGTGAGCAATTTTTGATGGTCAATCTGGTTCCGTTGCATAACTTTGGTGCGTTTAAGTTGCGAATAAGAATTACCGGTGATCCAACCTTTAATGTTAACACATGTGGTGGCATTCCGGGTCGTTCCAATGAATTGAAAAATTCAGTGGGATAATTGACGGCTTGTTCTTCAACCATTACTGTGTCCATCGATTTGTATTTGATTAATTTGCCGGGCAGTTTCAATTGAATCTGCTCATTGAACTTGTTGACATCATAATTTTTTGGTGCCAAAATTGCACCACATTGCAAAATTTCCACAGCCAATCCGAAATTTTGTAGAAGATTGTTAGACTTGGGAATACCTTGTCGACAACGGCTTGAATATTCATTTGCATTTGACAGAAGTTAGGCGGGAACGAAATCTCGTTCGTGGCGCGATTAATTGGAATTTTTCGATATCCGATGTCAAAAAGTTGTTTTGAGAATGTTTGGGCAGACGGGTCTTGCAACAAATGCACACGCATGTGCGTAGATAGCGTGACTCGGTTCCAAAGATATGAAGCTTTAAATCATGCGTTTAGCTCATCTGCAGGCATTGATCTTGGAATAACGGGCAAAGTTTGACGGAAATCACCAACAAAAAGAATAAGAGCGCCTCCCATCGGTTTGTAGTTTCCTTGAAAATTACGTACAGTCCGGTCAAGCGCTTCGAACAATTTGTTTGAATGTACCATTATTTTTTATCAGCGTTTGCAAAAAACTCACAAATGTGCACAAAAATTAGGTATCTTAAATGCAAGAGTACACAAAGTTGTTTATCATCGATTGATAATATAATATTATTTTTAACTTATTGTACAATGTTGCACCTTAGAAAGCGCGGAATATCTTCTGTTATAGAATGATGTAAATATTTTGTAAATAACCCGAAAACTCGGATTTTTGAATGCAACATTTCGAAAGTTTTAAAATTTTGATATTGGATCGTTAATAAAATAAGTTTTTTGTAAATATCTTCGGAACTACATAACCGATTTAAGAGTTTGATATCTTGTTTTGAAAAACATGACAACGGCTTTCAAAAAAGTAAAATAAAAAAAAGCAAAACATATGTATACTCGTATGTCATTGGTAATGCACTATGAAAAATGGATTTTTCCACGCCCCTCCGCCCACCGACCGAAAATCAAAAATCAGAGTTCACAGTGTCCCCCGCCTGAATATTCTGAAAATTCCCTAAAAATTTCATCAAAATCGGCCCAGCAGTTTTGGAGTCCATTCGTATGTATGTACATCCTATTTTATACATATAGATTGTATGAGTTTTCATAAATTGTATTTTTTTCCACAGGCAAAAATGGAGTATAATGCGTATACACTATTATTCTTTAAACAACTTTGGAGTGGCAATTTTAAGTAAAATAACGCATATGAGCTTACACATTTATTGAAGGAAAATTTTGAACAAGAAATTATACACTATTTTTTCCAACGACATTTTGACCCACTTTTTGGAACTAGAATTTAACGAAATTTTGACCAGACATAAAATCAATGATGGAGATTCTACATACATACATACATACATACATGCATACATACATACATACATATATACATATGTATCATACATACATACATACGCTATTGTTATATTGAGGGGACGTTATGTAACATGATTGTGAAGAATTATTTGACTAGTTGAAGCACAAACTAGTCATGTACTTCTGGTCTTGAGTTAAAAGTTTGGATTCCATGTCCTTGAATATTTATGCATTAATTAACTAATATTATTGTACAATATTATTGTTTTTTTTTTGCCATTTTTAATAATTATTTTTATCAAAATTTTAAAAATCAAATTTCGTATTTTTGTCGCACAAATTATATATTTATATTACAGTATGACCTCGGTTACTACAACCCTCGATGAGCGCAACTCCTCGGTTATTGCAATCAATAAATTTTAATAAAAATTTTCATGTAACAATTCCTACCTTCAGTAAAAATAATTTAATGTAAATTAAATTTAATGAACTCGAGCCTAAATAAAGAAATATCAAAGATTTAAAATTAACAGTTCAAATAAAAAAATAATAATTCTTAACATAAGCTAAGGCACAAGCTAATGTTTGTATTTGTACTTTAAGTGGTACATAAAAAAATGTCGACGAAAGTAGACATAATAAAAATGTATTCAAGTTTTCGAGACGAAGTCTCGGCATGAATACGAAAAAACTGAAGAAAAAAAGGAGGCAACATGTAAAATAAATTTAAAATGATAATTACAGCAAATTTGGAACTACTAATAATACTGGTTAAAGGATTGATGTTTGACTTTGGCTAGCGGGCGCCGCGGCACAGTGGTGCAGAGGGTCAGAACGTAAAGAATTCTGATGAGAGAAAGTGGTGTTTCTCGAAACATATGTAAATTCAACCAACAACCCAGGTTCGAATCCTAAGCCACGAAAAATTATCCATAAATTTTAATAATAATTTATTTTTATTTATTTATTTATTTATTTATTTATTTATTTAATGTGTTTATCCTGTACAACAAGATTAAATCTTATAATTAAAGTACAGGAATTTTAGATTTAAAGTTAAAGTTAAATTTAAAATAATAATTCCTACCTTCAGTAAAAATAATTTAATGTAAATTAAATTTAATGAACTCGAGCCTAAATAAAGAAATATCAAAGATTTAAAATTAACAGTTCAAATAAAAAACAAGTAAGAGTGTTATATTCGGCTGTGCCGAATCTTAAATACCCTCCACCTAAACGTAATAAGAAATACAGAAACTACATTAGACTAGAATATCCTAATTCTGTGTTTTCTATTCAGTCTTAGTGCAAATATTATTAGTATTTGATATATTGTTTGAAAGACAATTTTACGACCAACATAATTTATGTTAAATATTTTGAAATGTTGTCTAATTTTCACCATTTTTAATTGATTTAATTACCAATTCTTACCATAATTAACAGAGTCTGTCTGATGTTCATAATAATCTTCAGTGTAATTTAACAAACAGAGTATAAAAAAGGGGTACAATTCGGTTTTAGTGATTTTGCTAAAAAAAAAAAAAAAAAAAAAAACAAAATTAAATAGGGCTTTTAGAGGAGATACCAGCAAAAAAAATTTGTTGGCGGTCACGCCTATTTTCGAGGGGGCGGGCCCTTAAAGTTGAAAATATATAGGCCTATATCTCGGGAACTACTGGGAACTGTCTGATAATTTGTAATACACTAAATAAAAGGTATTAAAAATACCTTTCCAACGATATATATCATGATTATAAAATATGGACCGAATATGGGTTAAATCCGAAAAGAATATTTTTTGACCCGAATTTATTTGTTTTTTGGAAATGGTTCTATATGCCAGGTATGACAAATTATGGGCCGATCTTCTTAAATTTTGGAACAGTTATTTTCATGCATATGAGGATATTTCACGTAGAATTTCAACATAATAACGGTATATTTAAGATATATATTAGTATTAACGTGGATTTCGGTAGTGGACCTTATGTGGGGGATATAGTCAAATATGGACCGATATTCTCAAAATCCAGCAGTTAGATTTAGGCATGTATGTAAATGATCCGTGTAAAATTTTGGATTGGTACCCTTATTTATAAGCGATTTATGAGTATTAAAGTGATTTTCGGAAGAGGGCTTTATATGGGGCATACGGTTAAAAAAAGACCGAAATTCACAAAATTTTGAGGGGTGATTTTTGTATAAATGATATGTGCAAAGTTTTGAGTCGGTACTGATATTTATACAATATATATAGGGATAAATGTCTTTTTCAGATGTGGTCCTTGTATGGGGGCTATGACCAATTCCGGGCCGACCACCATAAAATTTAGTACAACAATTTATTTGTCTATAAAGAGTCTTTATGTCAAATTTTAGACGTTTAACATTATTTATATCTGTTTTATACGTATTTAAGTGAATTTTGAAAGTGGACTTTATATGGGGTCTATGGTCAAACATGGACCGAACTAAAAAGTCGTTTTGCGATTTATTTTTGTATAAAACTTATTTTTGCCGAATTTTGTCTTGATATTCCAATTTTATAGGCATTTATTTATCATTATTCCATATTTCGGGAATATATACATTTGTATGGGGGCTATGAGAAATCATGAACCGATTCTTACTATTTTCCGCACACTATCTTCTTTTATCATACGAACAACGAATACAAAATTTCATGGTATTATCTGCAATATATTTCAAAATATTGCAAGAAAATGGACAACAAATATCAAATTTTTATGGAGGTTGTCTCACATATTGGTCCATAACTCTGGTTGGCCTAAACCGATTTTGCTGATTTTAAATAGCAAACTTCTCGAAAGCACTTCTGACAGAATTATTGAAGATTTGGATCCCGAATATATCTGGGGACTTCAAAAAACTGATTTCAACACTCAGACAGACGAACTGTCTGTCTGTCCGGACTGACGGGCATGGCTTAATCGACTCCGCTATCTATAAGGATCCAGAATATATATAATTTATAGGGTCGGAAATTTATATTGTGGAAATTTCACATGGAATGACAAACTTATATATACCCTTATCATGAAGGTGAAGGGTATAAAAACGGCTTAATGTAGCTTGCAATAATAACCAAGGGGGGTAGACCAAGACTGTTTCTGATGGTGATGCCCGGCAGATTGAACGTTTGCTATATAACAAGGATATCAAGACCCCGAAAATGCAGTAAAAGGTATTGGATGTCAGTTTCACAACGGTTAGACGCGCATTAGAATTGGTTTAGTAGCCAGTGTGAAAAAGAAAGCCAATACTTTCCGATAGAAATGTGAAAAAACGCCTTCATTTCTGTAAAACCCACAAAAATTGGACAGTAGACGACTGGAAATGGGTTATTTGGAGCGACGAAGCGAAGGTCAACCGATACCAGTCTGATGGAAAAGAATACTATTGGCATAGGCCGCATGAGCGCATCATTACCTTTCTTCCCACTGTATGCATACTATACTGATTTATATCTCTAACTCTATGTATGTGTGTATGTATGTTAGACTAATCCTAAATCTAATTTTCTCCCATTATGGAATTTGGCAACTTTTCATTAAAAACATCTCTACTGTTACTAGTTTTAATGTCAGCCATTCATCCATCTTATGCTGATATCTGTGCGTAGCTGTTATAAAATTCATAAAATTTTATTACACTTGAATTTCACAACTTTTATAATTTCGAAAGGAGCAGTACTGCAAGAAAAGTCATTAAAAGGATTATTTAATACACATAGTCCTTCCCTGAATAAGATACATTTTCCAATAAACGCAAAAGCAACAAAAAATGTTTCGCATCAGAAAACAAATACTGGTAAAAATCGCTTTTAATTCGTATTATTGTGAAGCAAGAAATCAACTTTATGATCCTTTATGAAAATGACTCGTATCTCTTTGCTCATACATACATATCTACATGTGTATATCTTGTACACTCAAAATAAATTGCGAATAACTTTGAAATATTGTATTTACGTTTTTATATTCGTAATATATGTAGGTAGGTATTTTAACAAACACTTGATGTAATCTATCCAAAATTTTGGAGACCGGTTCATTAATTGAAGAGAGATATTGTGCATTAATATTTTTATTTTCTCTAAAATGCTGCCCAGTTCGTACTCGTACCTTAGTTTTTTTTTTTTTTTTTAATAATTAACAAACACAAACTGCGAAGCTTTTTTTGGCTTGTCTGCAGAAAACACCCAGAGTCTTTGGCGGGAATCGAACCCGCAACCCTCTGACTGATAGTTCGGCACATTATCGCCTAGTCTATCGGGCAGTGGTTTGAAAAAAGCTTAAATTTCAGTTTACATAAAAAGTGGCAAAGAAAAACGGTCACATGTTGTAGTAGCAAAATTTGCAAATAATTCGGATTATTATGGTATAAATAAAAGTAACAGCCGGGAAAAACTTTCTGAACGGGACAATCGCAGAATTATAAACTGTGCCAGCAACACAATGAAAGGTCTTTGTTGGTCCAAACTAATTCTTCTGATTATAAAAAATTTTTAGATGAGAACTTAGTGTCATTATTAGAAAATAGCACCTATACATGTAAGTTGTCATACAAAGGGATGGTTGTCTTCGAAAAATATTACTACACTTGAATGGCCCGCATGGTCTTCAGATCAAAACCCCGTTGAGAACATTTTGAAAATATTAAGCCGTCGAATTTATGCCGAAAGCTCTTATAGCTGTTTGGAGATCTATAACTAAAGATATTAAAATAAATCTGATGAATAGTATGCCTGATCAAATTATTAAGGTCTAAATGTTTGGTGAATATTTTATTATTTTTTTTAATGCATATTTGAGAACTTAATTGAAATATAGACCCCTTTAAGAAACAAAATCAAATACGTTTCTTTCAGTGTAGTTTGACGTTTCATGCTATAGCAGGCAAGAAAGGAAACTTTAGGAGATTAAAATAATGGTAAAAGTTTTGATGTATTACGCATCACATTAAGAAAACAAACATAAAAACAGAAAACAGGCAGGCGTGCTCATAAAATGGGGGTGTACAACATCAAGCTTAAAACCATGAGCATCAATTGCAAAACCATCATAACTAATGGAGTTTTCTTTCTCTCTCTTTCAGGACTGCCATAAATGTTTATGACGAAAATAAAAATGAAATTTTCCATTTTCATTTTCAAGTGGCATGTGTTGTTTTTTGTTTATTGTTATTGCAATAAAAACAAAAGTATTTAATGGCATCCACCACTACCACCACCAAACTGCATTAGCGCCATCATCATACGCGCAACAGTATTTCAAACCAGGCAAAGCAGCCATTTATTTATAAATATATCCCGATAAAACAGTCACACCACTATCACCCATCAGCTCACCCTAAAATTTCACTGGTCACACATTCAACGATGCAGAATTTTATAGACAATTTCCATAAACATTTATTACAAGAGTATGGCTTATTGAATATTGCTTTTCTTATGTAAACTGCACGTACTTTCTTCATCTGTTACGACATATTTTAGATTGTATTAAACGTTAGTTTTCAAAACAGACCAGTAGTCGACTTGGCAAATATTTACTCGTGAATGTTTTAAATGATTTAAATCTTTAACAACATTTTAGGTATTTAAGTGTCAAAAATATTTTCGAAAGTAAAACAACTACAATTAAATTGTAATCGTATTTATCTGCAAAGCAAACGGTTACATGGAAATCACACAAATGCGAAATATCCAAGAATGATGCACTGTATGTAAATAAAGCGTAAAGTGTGATTTTACAAAAACAACAAACAACAATGCGGTCTATCTCAGGATTGTTTACAAACATTTATATACCTTCTTGCACTTACTTTATTATTTATATTCTTTTATTCTTTACCGTGCAATGACTTTAAACATCAAAATTTGATCGGGCATTCTCTTTCACCACAAAAGAAAACGAAAGCATTATGAAATCATAAATCAATTTATATCTTAGTTATATCCCACAGAGTTGGTCGCACATCAAAAATGTATCTTTTGTATGTATCTATTGTGACAATGTGGAAACGAGAAGTTGAGAATTGTATTTTAAGATCAGACCGTATGGCAAGTCCAAAAAGAGCTAGAGCTTTCTGAGTTTGATTTTTTAACTGAGAGGTCCATATAAAATTAGCTCCATATACTCGTACGTATGTACAGCTTGATGTGAATAATTACCCCAGCGTCGTTACTTCTCAAATACTATTTATTACTAAAAGATAACAAAATCCCAAATAAAAACACTTCCTAGGCTATCTTTCAATATTTAATTATAGATTTCATTTATTTTTGTATTGTTTTGACTCTATGTATACTTTATGTTAATAAAATTAATAACAAAAATTAAATACTTATTACTCTCGGTTTCCAGCGTTGTAAATATGTATGTACTCGTATGTACATACATATGTACATATTTTTCTGAAGTTTAATCAAAATAAACATACATACCATTTCGATGAAAATGTGTATTTCAATAAAATAATATCAAAACTCCTTTATAGCGTAGACAGACGACACAGTTAATTTGCATTAGCAGTCTTAATTCAAATTAACTCGTGAATTATCCCCATCATAAAGCGCATAAGTTAGACGTAAATGCACAAAATCAAAGTGAATTTATACTGCATTTAGCTATTTCAATATGGCAACATCGTCGAAAATCGATCATATGTTATCAACCTTTATAAACCTGTTATAAACCTGTTGTAAGCTTTTATGAATGAGGGGGTTAAACATTTGTTGGTTTTTAAGTTGAAATAAATTTTTGAATATACATACATACATATAAAAGATTTCCCAGAAATCCCACATTCAACTTACTTTGGGAATTATCGGGTTGACTATACACATTATTTTCCAATCAGTGCAATGACATTACAATATGGTTCAATTATCATTGATCCGAATGGCCTGTGGCATTTAAATGAAAAAGCACTTGCTATATTTTAATTTTAGTAAATATTTTTCACTTTATCTGCATACATTTTTTATTAAAAGTTGAATAGTTTTACCAACAACTTCACTTACTCACTTCACTTACTCAAAAATTAATTAATGTATGTAACTGAAATTATGTATGTTTAAACAATATTTCCGTCGCAAATGATCGCATGTTCCTGTATTCAACACACAATTGTTTACAGTAGAAATCTTTTTGTGGTGTTTTGTACTTTGTGATTGCATTTTAACACTTTCATATGAAATATGTACTAACAGGGAAATTGGCATTTGTTGGATAAACAGAACAGAAAAGACAGACGCAACAAATTCACACTTTATTATCTCTTCATTTAAACGAAAGATGTAACAATGTATGATAATGTTCAACTAGCGTTTTGTACATTTGGGGTATTCCTAGAAATATGCTTTTAAATCAACACAATTTGAACCCCCTAATATTCGTATGGTGTTTTTGATTTTTATTTTTTTTATTTCTATATATAAGTTTGTCATTCCGTGTGTAACATTGAGAAATATTCATCTGAGAGCCAACAAAGTATAATTATTCATGATCCTTATGGAATTCTAAATCCAAATTACCCACTCCAGTGAATATTTCCACTAACACCAACCCAGGAACTACAACAGCATTTCATCAGGGTGGGTAGTTTTTTCAGTATTATTCCTACGTCCTCCTTACTATGTAAGGAGGTTCGGAACTATTGCTCACCTCTCCCTCAATATACTAGTGATGAATTCTTCACACGATTTCCATGAATTTGCGGATTTAGCATTACGTTTACCATATTTTCAGGTGTTAAGGTTTCACCTAACGTATTACTCAAAGCTTGTCTCTATTCGAGTCATAGCTACTTATCTCTTTTTGTTTTAATCTATGTAGATATGTATTTATTAAAACTGCCGTGATTGGTCAACACTTGAGTTAAGAAATATTCCACGTTGCCAATCCAGGATTTTATATTTGGGATCAGGTTATATGTCCATCTTCCATTCTCTCCTTGGTTCCAAAGTTCTTGCCGTTTGCTTATTAGTTGTCTCTGATGGTCCTACTCATTTCTAAAATTTCTGTCGATCGCTTTGTAGGATTAGGATTGTCCCCATTTATGCCTCTCTTTTCAATATTTGTAATTCTATGGGAGGTAGACCTGCAATCACCAAGGCCGCACTTGAAGATACTGTGTGATACGCTGAAATGATGCGGAGAGAGCTAACTCTCTGTGGTTTCTGTAATTTCCATAAGTTGTACTTAAATTTCAATGTAAATATTGGGGCAGCATATAGAAGTTGAGAGTGCACTACACTGTTTATTAGTACGTGTTGTTCAAATCTGAGTTTGTCAGCCAATTGTACACCTAGATAGCACAAGTTTTGTTTGAATTTCACTATCTTGAAGTCGGATCTTTGGTATTTTAAAGACTCTTCGATCTGTCCCAAGTATTGGCTCTGTTTTTGGCACTGCTAGCTTTAGTCCATTTCTCCACAGCCATCTGTTACAGGTACATAGACTATCATTTGCAACTATCTCGCCCAGTTCAACAGCTCACAACAGTAATTTTTATACACAATCATGGTAATATCGATTATACGATAATTATACTAGTCGATTTTATTGCGATCAGTTCAAAATTGGCAATAGCTTCCAAACAACCATTAAATTGTTGTAAAGAACGTTATTGAGTTGAAAAAAACACTACTTTACAAAAAAAAAAAAAAAACATTTTATTAGAAAATCTAAAAAAAAGTTTTTGAATATTTGTTTTTAATTTGAAAGTTTTATTAACTTCTTATAGATATACGTATATGTTAATTATGCTTAAGAAATTATTTTAAGTTTAATTTTTTGATTAAATTTTGAGATACGAGTTTAAGATCCGCTATGTAAACCATGAAATGTCAGTTAGAAGGTTTTACATGTATAAATAAATACAGTATTTTATTTAAAGTGCTCAGAATAAATGTTTTCTAAGATAAAATTTTAATAACTTCAAACGTGGGATTTATTTTAAACTAATTTTTTATTCATATTTAACATACATATAATATATAATGAAATTTTTTTAAAATACTTTTAAACATTAATAGTTATATAAGGCCGTGATTATTCATTAGTATGAAGTAAATTGTCATAAAAAGAATGATAATCCTTATGGATTAATGATTTCAACGATTGAAGGTCTTTGAATTTTTGAGCTGTAATAGGTATAACTCCTTGGTACAAAGGATTTGCCTGAACTTCATTGTACTTCTTAGTCAATCGTTGAGGTAGATCCTTTCACTTATCATTAAATGATAATTTATACATACTACTATCTTTACTATACTTCAAACCGCGTAACTGTAAAACAGTCGGAGATCCAGACTTGTTACCTGGTCTAATAGATTTACAAGTTTTCAATTCTGAATAATTACAAAAAAACGTATGATCAACATACTTCACTTTATAAGGATGTTTAGCGGGCACATACAATTCACGATTTTTTTTACGTTTTTCGATCGTTGAATGTACGGAGTCACACTCCACATGATTCGCAAATTGATACAAGGCGTTTGCTAGAGTTACATTACGATTTTGCGCGCTGCAACCACCGCTATAAAAGACAATAGGTGTACTCAGATTGACTTAATTTTTCAAAAAATTATTTAAACATGATGCAAAAACATTGCCATACCACCCTCGCGAGCCTCGGCATCATGCCACGTATACGCAAACGGTATCATCATTGGCAATATTATATACATTTTAACTTCTGCTTAAAGTATAATGAACCAGCTGGGAAATATGGAATCATTTGCATTGACTTGCCTTGTTTGTGTTTTGCATTTTCTAGCTGTGCACTGTAAAAATATTACATGACATGAGTTACGTGCTTTTAAAATTAGTTGCCTGAGATACGAGGTTCTGTTTTTTTTAAATTAATAATGAACGGGTGGAGATTTTAATTTAAAATTTTACACAGTTGTGTAGAAACATATTCTTAATATGAATCTGGGTTAAACTCAAAACCTTCAAAAATTGAGTTACGAGGTTACGTCAGAGTACCCTCGATATACGAGTATGTATTTTGAATTAAAATCACAAAGGATTTTTATTACCAGAGAGAGCATTTTAAAAAATCTAAGGTGATCACTCACTTTCTGAAACAACTGTATGTATGAAGTATAGATTATTATCATACGAAGGTAGAAGATTTATCCTACTGTATTCTTAAAGATTAGAGTATCCAATAACAGAATCCAGATACCGGTCATCTGCTTTTTTTCTATGCGAAAACTCAACCAGTTTTGAATATTTTTTATTTTTAAATTATTCGACAACCCAGTTTTTTTTGTCACAAAAATATCAAGTTTGACTAATATTTTTTTTTTATTTTGGTATCGAAAATCTCACTCTGATTAAAATATGTTTGTTGATATGAGGACTCCAAAGTTTTAATTTGAAAATATTTGGAAATATCCATTGTTTTTATATAACAGCTGGGCAAGTCTCCACCAGAGCTAAAGAGCTCATTTGCTCCGTACCAAGCATTTTGGATTTCCTTCCATAAATCGGCCACATTTTTTGGCCAGACTGCCGTTATGTGTAGTTCCACATCATTCCATAGGTTCTCAATTGGCTTGGGATCCGGAGATTGGACTGGTCATTTCAACATAGTACGTGACGTGTGTTTTGGGTCGTTGTCGTGCATAAAACGCTTCACAAGTGGCATATTGTTCACAGCATATGAAATCATTGTATTTAAAAGTATACTTTTAAAAGCACACTGATCCATTCGTGCATCGACTTATGTATAGGACTAATACCATGCAGAGAAAACGCTGTCCACACTATAATATTCGCACCACCGTGCTTTATCGTCTTAAGCTGGTATTAGACGGTATGTATTTTGCAGTATGTGTTTTTAGTTTCATGTGACATAATCTACACTAGAAGATAACAGCTGTTTTTGTTAAGATTATTTTCGCGGCAGTTTTGTATTCTTGCAAATAAAGTTTGAAATAATGGATTCAGAAAATTAAATAATTTTTACTTGCAGCATTATTACAATAGCAGCTTTTATAAAATATAAAAATAAAAAAAATATGCAAGAAAATTTAAAGACAAATCGAGCCATATGGAGTCAAAAACAGTTGCTGAGAAGATAGTGTACTGGGTTTCGCAGCGGAGCTCTTAAATAACCACTGAGGCTCTGTAAATTAAAGAGAGGTTTTAATATGGCCAAAGGCATTATGGACCATATTGCTTGAGCAAATTAAAATACTTGGAATCTTGCCAATGGTGTTCCCTCTAGAGTTAATCTGGTGAATGGCCATAAGCCGTTCCTCCGTGTACCACTTTTTTAACCATGTCTAAACAAAGTTTTTTACTTTTAATCTTTTGTTTCATAAATCATTTGCATAAGTTATTAATACCAAAAACTTACCGCGAAAAACAAGCAAAATATATGAATTTATTTTTACGTTCTAAAATTGCCTATTAATTGTACTTAACAAAAAATAAAGAAAGTTTTAAGAAATTATGCATCAAAAAATAAGAGGACATACAGATCTGAAGAGCTACTTCTATTATTCATTTTAAAAATAACAAGTAAGAGTTATTATAGGGCGAACTTCATCAAATATTGTACCGTATTTTCTATTTACTTTAGGTTTATTTTAATTGAATTTAATTGTGCAATTATGAATTTAATTTCATCTCAATGACGATTTAAATATTACACTTGTAATCGAGAGATTTATGTGCATTTAAGTGATATTCAGGACTCGACTTTATATGGGGGCTAGGTCAAATATTATGAAAGTTAGTACGAAGATTTATATGTATATACGGATTACTTGTGTTAAAGTTGGACTTCTTAGAGATTTTTATAAGAGATTTATGAGCATTTAAGTGATTTTCGGAAGTAGACTACGGCAAAATATGGATCGATCATCATGAAATTCTGGACGATGATATAAATTTCTATTTGGATTATTTTTTTGTTGAATTGCGACTTCTTAGTGATTTTTATAAGAGACTTATGCTTAAATGCGCATGTGATTTTCAGAAGTGGTATTTTTATGGAGCTATGTCAAAATATGGACTGATGCAAACAAAATATCGTTTCGAGATTTCACTTTGCATAAAATTTATTATTGCAGAAGTTTGTATGGATACGACTTTCTATAAACATTTATGTACCATAAAAAAGGACTTGTCCTTCTATAATAAAAATAAAGTGTGCAACATTTAATGATATTATCTGTATTATATTTAAAGAAAGTGGCAAAAAATATCTGAAAAATATTGAGGTAAAAATTTCATTGTTCTATATTTTTTTTCGAAGCTGTATGGTGTATTTAACAGAAGGACATACGAACAGACAGGGTTAGATCGTCTTAGATTCTTACAAGGACCCATAATACATAGACTTTTTGGTTCTACGATCATTATTTCGATGTGTTACAAACATAATGATATTCATAGTGGTGGGTATAAAAAGAAGCCACAGAAGAGCAATGGATAGCTTTCTCTTTAAAATGCTGTATTTTCTTCGCAAATATTAAAACGAACTTTAATTTCGAAAGCCTATAAAATCTCCTATAACATAGTTTTTTAAAGATGTCGTAATTAATTTTATTTACTGCTTCCCACAGCGTTTTTTAGTTTCTTTTAATTAAGTAAAAATAATATTTTCAAAGTGCGCTTGTATTTAAGTTTGCCAAGTTATATTTTTATAATCAACTATTTTTTCCAGAATATCAAGTGCGTTAATCGAATCTAACCAAATCGTACAATTCACTGCGTTTAACAGTAATATTTTGATTTTGGTGCTAGAATTAATACATATATTTAATATGTATTAATTCTAGCAATATGTAAAAAGGAGAAATCGGTTTTACCATGACAATTTTGTAGCGCAAGACCAATTTAATCTTTTTAAGATTTATAACTATGAATGTCTTCCCAAGGCCATAAAAGGCCAATATTTTTCCACTGGGTCAATTTTAATAAGACAATTTTTAAATATTATAACCAGATCACATTTTACCAAAATATATTTTACTAATAGATTTAGTGTAAAAATAATAATTTTTTGGAAAACAAAAAAAAAAATCCAATTTCCGCATGTTTAGGCAAATATTGGTCCATGACCAACAATTATCGAGATTGTCTCTTTAAATAAACCAAACATCATTTTTAGGAGGTGACAGTATACGTGATTTTTTGTTTGTATGGCGGTCGAGTAGGTTTTATAAATACTTAAAAAAATTAGTTCCCATTCACTCCGTTATGCCGTTATTGTTGTTAATGTTGTCAATATTTGCTGTCAATGAATAGGTGTTAAAATTTAATGTTTTCAAATACTATGTATTCTGGTACGAGAGAACCATGCCTTTGTTAACATAGAATTGTTTGTTTGTCTACTCAATTAGAATGTCGCGAGTTTGAATGCGGCGTTCGAATGCGTTTATAGGCAGGCACACGTCTAGTATCGTCGTACAATGAAAATAAACTATGAAACTAAATAAAAATAACAAAAACACACAACTCTAAGATTTGTAGTATTTATGGAAGTATGTAATAATTTAAATTTTATTTATCTATCCTATGTTTGGCAATTGTATAAATTCACTTTCGTGAACAGTAGTATTTAAAAAATTTTAATTCGCTACTGCACATCACGAATTGAATTAAATATTTATTAAAGTTTCTTACGCGAAATATTTGCTACACGTGCAATGTAGTGACATATGTAAGTGGTGGGTGTGCATTTTTGTGCCCACAATATCATATATGCTAAAGTTTATAACTTTTAGCATACATATGTATATAATTTTAAGTGTTGAGGACCGTTAAAGATATTTTGTGGATAACGGTCGCGTGCGGTGTTGCAATATCTGGTATGCACTTGTCTTAGAGAATGAAATCCGCATTCAATAGTATTCTCACGGTTTTGTATTGTTTTTGCTCTTTCTTTATATTTTCATTCACTGAATGCAACGAATACTGGACGAATGGTGTGAATGTTTTTAGTTTTTTCATGTGCCATTGAATTATTTCGTTGCTTGATGTATAACGGCATAACAAAAAGGGAATGTAAAATAGCAAACAGTAATAAGGAATGAGTAAACAAACAGCATTACACATTTTTATTATTGTCGAGTAAAAGCAATGCAAAAGCAATGAATTTGCGAATGGTTAGCAAATGTGAATGGTCTCTTTCTGTTCTCTGATATCGAAATTATGATAAAATGTACTAAATTTCTTGCTCGATATCGAATGCCATAATCTTAAATAAGAAGATTACGGTAAATTTTACTGGATATCGAATACTATAATTTGGCCCCTGTTATCCTAGAATGTTCCGCTATCTCGTTTAAAAACGCCCGGCATTCTGCGAGTATACACCTTCCATGAGTGCTTAATATAACATATAATATACACTCTAAAACAGTTTTGCTGAAAATTAAGTCAATATTAGTAGGCAACACTTTACCGAATATTATCGACCTAAAATTACACAACTCCTTTTTTTAAACGTTTTGTTGATTTTTAAACAAAATATGTTTAACATTGAACAAAAAAATGTCCAATCCTTTTAAACACATTGTGTTTAGTTTTACCCCTTTTTACGTATATATATGTTTGATTTTAATCATATTTCCTTAAATAAAAATACATATTTATGTACATATTATTATTCAAAATTATATTTGTGGTTAATTAAATTTATAAAAAGGAATAAGAAAAATAAACTTAACTAAATTTTCATTTATTTATCATTCAGTCTCGTCTCATCGAACTGTTCGGACGTGTTACTTTTAGTGCGGCTGAATTTTCGGTGAAAAAATCGTAATAGGTGAAAAAGTGTAAAAAGTTGAAATTAAACAAAAAGTGAAAAAATAACTCGTAATAGGTTACAATATAAAAAAAAAAAAATTAAAAATCGTATAAAAACTGTATGAGTGTTCCTCTCAGATGTAATTCTGAGAAAGAGCTTAGCTCGTCTAGAAAAACTAAATGGGTCTCTGAGGAAGAAGCCATAAAAAAATCTCTGGAGAATTTTCTCACTACAAGAGCCGTAGAACGGCGTCGTTCCTGTTCGCCCAATATAGTGATTTCAACAGATGATAAAACATCATCTTCATCAAATAGTGCAGTGAAACCCAAAAAACAAGTAGGTATGGATAAGTACATCACCGTTCTCAAGCGACAGAGGAGCCCGAAGTCTGCTCAAGTGTCATCAAATGCAAAAGCTCCTAAGACCGTGAGTAATGATCAAAATAGGTTTGCTCTCATCCAGACGGATGAGCCAGAACTTTCTAAGAAGACGTTTAAGCCCCCACCAATTTATCTGAGAGAGCCCACTTCCAGTAAATTGGTACAAGGAATTGTTGCTGTAATAGGTGAAAACATGTTTAGCGTAACCTCAATGAAACATGGAAATATCTGCGAGACTAAGATACAAGTGAATAGGGAAGATAATTTTCGAAAATTATCCAACCAGCTGGAAAGGGAGAGCAGGGATTTCTATACCTACCAGCTCAAAAGCGCAAAAGGACTCCAAGTCGTTCTAAAGAGTATAGACCCATGTGTTGATCCTGCGGAGATAAAGACCGGTTTAATGAACAAAGGGTTCAAAATCAAGAGCGTAGTGAATATTAGAAACCGTGAAAAGATCCCTCAGCCCATGTTCAGGGTAGAATTGGAACCTGGAGATGTTGTCTTAAAGAAAAACGAGTCCCATCCCATCTATAATCTGATGTACCTCCTGCATCGTAGAATCACCGTGGAAGAACCACATAAGCGTCAGGGACCCGTCCAGTGTCTCAACTGTCAAGGATTTGGTCACACCAAGGCGTATTGTAAATTGCCGACAGTTTGTGTTGCGTGTGGGGAGCTACATGCAACTGCTCAATGCGATAAGTCGAGAACTGACTCAAAAATAAAAAAATGCAGTAACTGCGGAGGTAATCATACCGCAAATTATAGAGGTTGTCCAATTTACACTCATTTGAAAGGCATAAGAACCAACAAGACGTCAGTATTGCCTAATCATCCTCAACAGCCAAATTTAGCATCGAGAGACAATTTCCCTCAATTATTACGGTCCACTAGTCATGTAAACGCGCCTAGTTCTAGACAAGTTTCTTACGCAAACGTCGTTAAATCTAATATGCCAGGTCTGGAGCAGGAACCTAAACTCCAATATTCTGAGCCGCATATCAACAATCTAGAGACAACATTGCAAACTCTTGTCCAAACTATGAACACTTTTACGACAACCATGACATCCATGATGCAGGAAATGCTGAAAATGCAATCCACTATCTTGCAAGCCATTTTAAAGAAATGATTTATTTAAAAATTTGTTTCTGGAACGCGAACGGCCTCCGCCAACATAAAAATGAACTGGAATACTTCCTGATGGATAAGCAGATTGATGTTATGATGATTGCTGAAAATCACTTGACGTCGACAGGGTACTTCAAAATTAATGGCTACGAGTTCTACGATACTAAAGATCCCCGCGGAAGAGCATGTGGAGGTTCGGCAATTCTTATAAAGAACAGAATAAAACATTATTTAATGAACAACATATGTGAGGATTACCTACAAGCAACAAACATTTGTATTGAATTCTGTCAGTACAATTTTGTTTTATCATCAATTTATTCGCCGCCTCGATTTTCAATAAAAGAACATCAATACTACAGCTTCTTCAATTCCCTTGGAGCTAGATTTTTAGTTGCTGGTGACTTTAACGCCAAACACACATTTTGGGGTTCACGTCTGGTGACCCCGAAGGGTCGTGAACTCTTCAACACCATTACCAAAATGGGCTTAGATGTACTCTCAAGCGGGCATCCCACTTACTGGCCGACGGACCGACGGAAGATTCCTGATGTTATTGACTTTGGAGTAGTGAAAAATATCCCTGTAGAATCGATAAAAGTGGAGCCTTCATTAGACTTGTCTTCAGATCACTCCCCTTCTATTATTTCAATGCGTTTCCTTCAAGGGAATGGCTCTCCATTTCGGGACATATCTAAAACCAGAGTAAGTTGGATAAAGTATAAAAAGTATTTAAGTTCCCACTGCACGGAAAATGTTGTGTTGAGAACTACCGCGGATATTGATGGGTCGATTGGCAAGTTTACTGAGGACATACGAAGAGCTGTACATCACGCCTCCACATATGACGTTGAATGCAGACGTGGGACAAACAGAACTTATTTCGCTGAACTCGATCATCTCCTGACAGAAAAAAGAAGAGTTAGAAGAGAGTGGCAAATTCACAGGTCTCCTCAACTGAAATCTAGGCTACGAGAATGCAGAGATATACTAAGAAATTTCTTAGAAATCCAAAGAACGGCCTCATTTAGATCTTACTTGGAGGGTCTTGATAGTACCCCACAATCTGACTATTCGCTATGGAAGGCGGCAAGAGGTTTAAAAAGACCAGTTAGAGGAAAGCCTCCTCTGCGAAATCCGACTGGAGACTGGGCTAGAAATGATTCCGAGAAAGGGACTTTATTTGTTAACCATTTGAGAAATGTGTTTACTATAAACAACTCAATTAATGCACCTGATTTGCCTCCACTCGTTATTAGACCTCCTGTACCTCTAAGACTTAGCTTTAATGATGTTCAAAGCGCTATTGGTACTCTGAATCTTAAAAAAGCTCCAGGTATGGATAAAATCAGCAACAAAATGCTTGTGGAGTTACCTCGTGTAGCTAGAAGAATCATCCTCTTTATTTTCAATGCTATTTTACGCCTAGAATACTATCCTGCAGATTGGAAGGTATCTATGATTACCATGATTCCTAAGCCAGGGAAGGACCCCACTAAAGTAGAGTCATATAGGCCAATTAGTCTACTGCCGACAATTTCAAAACTGTTTGAAAAATTATTAATGACTAACTTGACTCCAATTCTGAATGACACTGAATGTATTCCTAATCATCAATTCGGCTTCAGAGCTAAACACAGCACCATCGAACAAACACACAGATTGGTAAATGTGATAAGAGGGTCGTTTGAAGACAAAAAATACTGCTCCGCCCTTTTCATTGATGTGTCGCAAGCGTTCGACAAAGTTTAACATGACGGTTTAATGCACAAAATAAAATTAACTCTGCCTGCTAACACCCATAAACTCATGGAAAGTTATTTATACGGTCGCAAATTTAAAATCCAAGAAGGTGATTTTTTAAGTACCGCTCAGCCAATTGAATCAGGTGTGCCACAGGGTAGCATACTGGGTCCTACTTTATATTTGATATATGCCTCCGACATGCCGTCAGACCCCAAAATCCATACGTCAACTTTTGCAGACGATACAGCCTTTATCAGCGTCCATAAGGACCACCAAGTTGCATCACAGAATTTGCAGAATTATGTTTATAAGCTAGAGAATTGGCTAGAGCTTTGGAAAATCAGGGTTAACGAACAAAAATGTATTCATATAACTTTCACATTGCGAAAAGATACCTGCTCGTTCATCAGAATAAATAATCAAATTATCCCGCAACACAATGAAGTCAAATACCTCGGCATTCACCTCGACCGCCGTTTAACTTGGAAGTCTCATATCGACGCAAAACTTACTCAGATGAGATTAAAAGCAGTGCAACTTAATTGGCTAATCGGCAGAAACTCTACATTGAAATTGGATTGCAAACTTTTGTTGTACAATGCAATACTAAAGCCAATCTGGTGCATTGGAATTCAATTATGGGGTACTGCCTCAGCATCAAACATTGAAAAAATTCAAAGGGGTCAAAATAAAATTCTACGTATTATTACTGCAGCTCTATGGTATGTTAAAAATTCTCGAATCCACAAAGATCTAGGCGTGCCATTAGTAAACGTCGAATTTACAAAATATGCGTCAAAGTACGTCAGCAAACTTGAACACCATCCAAACCCACTTGCACGAGACATACTTAACTTTAGTGGCCACAGTCGGTTGAGAAGGAGGGATACCCTTGCTTTAACTCAAGCGCAAAACGGATGACTTGATCAGTTGATATGAAATTTTTGTAGTATCATAAAAATTTTTTGTCTAGCACTGGCTGGGCTTATTATTTTCTTTTTAGTATTAAGATTTGAAAACTTATTGTTAGTTCAAAATATGAAGATTCAATAAATAACTAAAAGCTAATAAAAAAAAAAAAAATTTTCAGTGAAGTTTTTTTAATTACTGCCTGTTCATTTAAACCGGAATAACAGTTTTTTGTGTTTGTTGTTAAAAATTAACTAAATAAACTTTCATTAAAAAACATATATTAAATAAATAATAAAAATACTTTTTACAGTTCCTAGACAATTTTATCTAGCTTATGTATTAAAGAATTAATTTTTCTTAAATTATTTATATGAAGCTTTTTGCCTCTCATTTGCGAAGGATAAAATCTAAAAAAATATCTCATCATGAATTCAAAGGTTTGAGATATATCTTTAGGATAGACGATGTTAAATATATAATAGTAACAAAGCAATTACAAAACAAGGTCCAACAAATTAAAATTATTTTCTACCGACGTAATCTCCTTTTCAAACCAAATATATGCTGTGGATTTTTCTTCTATTGATGTTTCTGTATATAAATAAACAAATATGAAATTATTATAGGCGAGTATTTTGTTATTGATAATGGTACCTACCAACTATAGTTACCAACGGAGTTAATTCATGTATATAATTTTTAACCTCATCAAGTGTTGAACCAAACTAAAAGTTAAACAAAACAAGTTCATATAAGAGTTTTTATATAATAACTTTAAGGAAATTTTGTTTACCTTGTATTCTTTGAATATAAGACCATCTTCCTCCTTAAAAAATTTGCAAATCGCTTTTATTATAAATTTTTCTTCATCGTTTTGCTGAAGACCGAAAACTTTTTTTATTTTATCGGAAGATGTATAAAAGTTGGTTTTAAATACATCAACGTCCAGCTCCATCACTTTACTAAGGTGACAGTAAAGACAGTCTTTTCGAAAAATCATTGGCCAATTGTTCAGAATGTCTTTGGCGGTGGGAGGTTGCTCTGAATTGTTAAAAAAGTTTCTTTGAATTGTAAAACAATCGTTCTTGTACTTTTTAACTGTTTCTTCGTCGCTGGCGGAAAGTTTATTTTTATGATGAATTGACAATAAAAATTGTTTCTTAGAATTAGTATCTACATTGACTTCCATTGCGTTCCGTGGCACCAAATTAACACAACTTCTGGCAAATACGTTTAAAATTCGGTCGAATTTTCCGTTTTCCTTTTGGGAGCAGCGTTTAAAAAATTATTTCGATTTCTCATTGTAGCAATTAGGGAGACAGGAGAATGGGACATTATGTTTCCTTCTCCGTCTTTTTCTATAAAAGAATCAGGAAATTTACTTGCTGCCTTGCCAGCAACTTCTCTGTAAACATTCATCGGTATGTAATGTGATATTTGGCGTAAATCGTCGAGCACAACGTTGGCAAAACCTTTCAATAGTTTTCCGAGATTTTGTTTTTCATTCAACCGCTTTATAATTTCGGGAGATAATTTAATCCAAGGAATTTCAAAATTATGAAATAAATCGCAACCGACTCTAGATTTAGTATTTCTATGCGAAACAGTGCTTGCGTTTTCACTGACATTATTTGAAAAGTCATCACACATATAAAGCACATGTTGTGTCTTTGAAACTTTTTTTCATAAATTTGGCACACTAACATTTTTTATTTAAACAATATTTTCTGATTAATTTTTATTATATAACTTAAGTGTATGACTTTGGCTTCATCGAAAACCAATTATTAATATTTTTAATACTTAAAACACAACGAAATTTTATTTTTTCTTCAGAGAAAATATGACGCTATTGAAATAAAAATTCTTTAATGCTTCTTCTTCATTATAAAGCCTCTATAATATATTATTTGTTATTTTTTTGGACAGATATGCTTACTATTAAACATTTTCTTTTTATTTAGGCATATTAAACTTATTTTTAAACAAAATTTGTTTAAAAATGAACAATTTCAATATAAAATTAGTATTTTTGTCTAAAATTAGACACAGTATGTTTCTTTCTCGCGCTTTTATCTGTTTTAACAACAAAATCGATGTAATTTTAGACAACAAGAATTTTTCAACAGGAATTTAAACAAAATATGATGGTAATTTTGATACAAAGTTTTAGAGTGTAGATACTTGAACATGGCATTGTCCTAGACACTCAGTTAAAGGTCACGGAGTAATTCTGTTTTGCATATTATACTATATTACCCCGTTTTATGCCAAGGGACTAGTGCGTTGAAAATAATTGACTATTGAAATAATCAATTGATAATTGAATTTTCCCCTGAAATATTATTGACAATTGGTGCATAGTTACATTAGTTGTATAGGTTATTTAAATCCCTGCTTCCATAGATATTTATTTAAATATAGAAAGAAGTTTATGTTACTAACGTCAATTTATGCTTTTAGTGAATTTTAACGCGGAAACATTAAATCTATTTGTTCCTGTATGATTTTTACATTTATATAAAAAATACATAAAGAATAGTATATGACTTTTCTTATCCTTGTTTTTCTCTTATAAAACATTAAAATTTCAATGGTCAATGCAACTTTGTATCCCGATTAACTATTGGTGGTTGTTGTTCTCGATATTGTTTAGGTTTTGTTTTATTTAATCGATTAACTTTTTGCATTGCGCAGGTTATCTTTTAAACCCAATAAAGTCTATTGTATAGATAAATGGAATTACACTGTCAAAAATACAATAATGCATATTAAATAAAACATTCTCTTTGTTTAAAATGTGATTTATCAATATTAATAAATTTATAAAAGCAAGTGTATACCCGACTTTGTAAGGATTTTGCAGAATATATCAAAATCTTAAGAAATATTATCGAGCAATCAAATTAATATAATTTTCAACTCTATAATCTAATTGTGTATTTTGAAGATTATTGCCTGTAGCAGAATATTTCCACATCCCAAGAGCCGTGTTCTTTAGTTTGTAAACATTATTGTGAACATCATAGATCAGGTTGACTTTATCATCTGAAAGAGCAGTGAAATTCATGTTCTTGTGCAAGTTTAGTTTAAAAATTGTCTTCAACACAGTTTCATTCCACACAAGATGCCTATTTTTGCAGTGTAGTAATACTTTTCATATCATTAATGCGCATGTGCTTGTTTATGGTGTTCGTTCAATTACACTCTAGAATACGTTTCTACGTTTTTCTTAAATCCATCAAAGAAATGCTATGAAATATTAAAAAATACATAAAATCGAATATTACTCTGAATACAAGTAATTGCAAGAACTGAAAGAGCAAAATATGTTGATTACAATGCACGCAAATACATAATTTATAACTGGGGCATCTTACCCCCCACATCCATGCATACAAACGCACATACATATGTAGATAAAAGGAAATGGAATCGAAAACAACTGTCGAACATGAAGAGAGAAATAAGAACTAGAAAAAGAAGTAAAGGAACATCCTGTTAAAGCCATAAAAGTTTTATTAAATGCGTGTGTGTATATCACACATACATAAAAATGTATCTGTGCGTGTGATTGGTGTCGTAAATTGTTTATATAGGATATGTTTGTGTGTGTTTATAATGTCTAGATTTATGATATGAATTCAACAAAATGAAAAGCAAAACCAAGAACAAGAACAAAATATATTGCCATCAATAAACCTGACATAGTACCTAGACATATGTGCATTTCTATCAATCGACTATTTTTATACCCAGTAAACAAATTTTTCTGAAATGACTGATGCTGAAATAAAAAACGGAATTCTCAAAATGTCCTTCAGACACTATCCCATTTGATTTCTACAATATTTATTTGTGACCCTTCTAAAATCAAATATTCATTCGAATTTTGGTATCGAAAATGAGCAAACACTAGCACCTTTTTGAATACATATGTAGACAATATGTAGATCTGTATATATGTACGAGTATACATAAATGATAGGTATTTTTTAAAGTTTTCCATTCTGGAGCCAAAACCGTATTTTTGTTAGACAATTTTCAAAACTCCAATTTCCAAAATTTTAGAATATTGTTTAACACACTCTCAAATTATAAAATACTAATTCAATAATTAGAAATAATTAATTCGATACTTTATACTCTGTTGCTCAGTTTTAATAAATGATATTCAGAATATTACTATTTAACCGATCGGAAATTTTCAATGAAAGGTAAAGAATAAATGTCATTTCTATTGGCCACTATGATTTTTGATTATTTCGGCTTATTTCGCGATATCAAATGATTAGTTAGATTTTTAAGCAAAAGAATGATTGATGACACGAAGAAAAACATATTCATACAAATTGCGAAATTTGTATTTTCTGCTCTCAAACTCTTTCAAGTGAAAGTTTTCGATATAAATGAATCTGCCGATTTTGTATGGATTACTTTCGTCTGCTTTGCTTTTCGTTGGTGCACAAATATTACCTTTGGCAGGCACTGTTATATTTGGTATTCGCAGAATGCGATGCAAGAGTGAAATAAAAACGTTTTTTCATAAGAATGTAACTAATTTTATTTATGTACTCTTTTGCTTAAAGGGACCCCTTTTTGTGTAGCATATGTATTCTTTAGATATACACGAAAAATAAGATCTTCAAATTAAATTAAATTCAATACAATTTCTTAGTTAACGAAATTTTCATATTGAAAATCTAAACAAGCAATATTCCAAATAAATAACTAGATTATTGAAATGTTTGCTTTCAGTAGATTCCACACATTCAAATATTTATTACTATTTTATTAAAGAGTTTAATTAGTAAGAGTTTTTCAAAAAAAAAATTGAATGCAAACCAAATTTCACGAAATTTTGCTGTTAATTGGCCTTTCCGATCATGTGATTTTACACCACTGGATTATTTTTTTGTAGGGCTATGTTAAACTGAAAATCTGTGACATGATTATTGATCTACTTGATTATTGAATGGATACGCCATTTGGCAAAATGTAATTGAAAATTTTGAAAAGCATTTATGTATGTAGGTTATGTGTGATCGTGGAAGTCAGCTGACCGATATCAGTTTTCGTTTATAATTACCAAACCTTAATCTTTCAAATACAATACAAGTTTGAATGATTTTCATAAAATAATTATCCAATATTTCGAAAGATCCTTTGAATAGTTAATTTATTTTTCAAACAATAAAATTTGTCATATTATTGGCAGTGTCTACTGATGTTCATATTCGTATTTTCCTAGAAGTTTTCAAAGCGATTTTATACAGAAATAAAGTCAGAAAAAAGAAAAGCTATATTCGGTTTCCCTGATTATAATGCCGAATTTCGTATTTAATATATTTTCTTTATACTCTGAAGCTGACTAAATAAAAATTCTATGTTTTATTATTATTGCTGGCCTAATTTAATCCTTTGATTTTAGAATTAAAGTGACCATAGTGAAATATATTTTGAATACATTAGGTTATTAGTTGAGCCTTGAATATGAACTGATATTAATTTCAAGCCGATATCACTTCTGGTTTTACCGTTATAAGATACATATATATTTTTACATATGGTAAATATTTATGGGACTTGTGTGTTTTTCGGAAGGCGAATATTTAACGTATGTTTACGATATTTGGCAGAATATATTCAATACAAAATGTTTGCTGGGAAATATTCATGCGCACAAATATAAATTTGTGCGTGTGTTCGTTTGCCGCATTTATTTACTGTTTCTATTTCATTTTGTTACGTAAGTTGTAAACGGTTTTAGTCGTAGATTTTTGTTCTTACTGTTTTTATCTTTGACATTGGGCGCAGCTCCGCAAATGTTTTCGTCTCGGTGGTGCTAAAATTCAGACCATGGTGGTGGCGGTCTTGTTGTCTGTAGATTAAATAGTGCTCTTAGATGATTCCAATTGAATTGCGACAACTGGCACAACAACGCCAGTGTCAGTGACTGTGTGAGTGAATCAGTTCCAAGAATCTAACAGCAATTCACACCCAACTGAAATCGCACTTCATTCATAATCCGTGCGTTTTCCGACAACGAACGTTATTGTTTTACAAACGCAAGTACAACAACAAAATAAAAAAAATATAAAGTGTTAAAATATAAAAATAACAAAAATATCTGCAAAAGAAACATTTATAATTAAAATAAAAGCAGAAATAAAAAAATTACTACGCAAACTAAAAATTCTATTATATTCGTAATGTCTTCTTTTGTTTTTTCTCTCAGCCATAAATCGGTTTAATTTGAATGTGAAAGTTTGGCCAGAATAACAAAATCAAAAACATTCATTTATGTCGTTGTTTATTGTTGTTTGTTTTTTATAACACTTTCGTTTAACGATTTCCAGTCGATAGTTAAGATTCATTAATTTCATTTAATTGTATGTATTTTATTATATTTAATTTTAATAAACATTCATAACGACCGAGCAGAGTGAGTGAGCGAGTAGATCTCTCATTTCTTCTGTAGGTTAAATAAAAGAAAATTAATGTGGCCATAACTCCGGTAAGTTATTGCTCCTTTAATTAATTTGAGACACATACACTGTATGTGTGAAAAATTATCGAAAGACGCGTGTGCAATATTTTTTTTTATTAAATTATTCAGTCTATATACATACATACATACTTAGGTAATTGTGGTAATAAAACAATAAGTTAAAATAGATAAAGTACTTTAGGTGAAATTAAATACTTGTCACAAAAATATATAATTTCCAACTTTGTTTGTTTATGTTAATAACAATAAAGACAAATAAAACTACAACAATTTAAGTGTAACCGACAATAATCATTTTACAAGCCAATTACTGTTAATTTGTTTTAAATACAAAGTGCCATCACATTTGTTTTTTCCGTATGAGAGTTTATAAATGTCTGTCTGTCTGTTTAGGCATGTTTAATCCATGCGAAGGCATCTTTTAAACGAATCTCGTACTAAATGGAATAAATACAAAAGGTAAGTGTAGTTTACGAATAGTTAAATGTGTAATATTTCTTTTATTTAAAAAGAAATATAGAAATTGCAAACTGAATTGAAAACTAAACCCCAAATAATATTTACATATTTACAAACAAAAAAATGTATTCTCTTAAACATGAGTTGCTTTCCGAATTTAATTTGTAATTTCGTGTAGGTATATCGGTGAATCTGTAAAATATATTTATACATACATATGTATGTATGTTCTGATTCTTTATATGAATATAGGGAAGTCAACTTAACCCATTAACGTCGGATGGGTAGAAAAATACCCAAAAATAGAGCTGTTTTAAAAAAATTCTAGCTAGAGTCCTGTGCGAGGTATCACAAATCTGTTTTCACTGACAGATAGAGGAAGGCTAGAACTAGGTAAAACAAATGGAGGGTCATATAGGGTCATGTATTGGTGGGAAATGAGCGGGTCAAAAATCAGCAATTTTACAAAATCAAAAACTTTGAACGTCAATGGCTCTGGAAGATTTGAGGAATTGACTTCCCGAAAACCATTTTAGTGCCTTATAGCCTTAGATGTCCTTTATCATAAGCAAAAATATCACAGAGATAGGACCACTCGTTTCGTTCACAGGTACGATTTTATGGCATGGGTATTTAAGGTATTCAAGGGTTCTAAAACACATGAAATATGAATTTTATTTTTAAAGTAAAAATAATTTTTTGTAGCGTTTTTTGTAGGAATTCAAGAAAAAAAAAACAATTTTATTATATTTATATTGATAAATACATGTCATGTAAGAGACTTCCCAAAAAGGTTTTCATTTCTTTAATTGAAGTTACGAAACCAGGAACCATCATTGTAATAATTTCTAATTTGCTAAGTTTTTCTACTATATTGTTATTTGTCTGTTGTAATTTAATTTATTTAACATTTTATATGTTGATTGATCATTAACCCATAAGTAGGCCCCCACAAAGCGTAGCACCCTTCCAAACGCTCATTTCAGGCCGAACAGTTACACTGTGCTAGAATTTGACACTTTTTTTTGTGACAAACGGGGCACCTGGCGGGTTAACCTAATTCGGGTACGCTGAATCCGGTGGTGCTAACCGTTTTTTTAGGTTAGCTCGTTTTTTCGAAATATACCGTTATTTCGAAAATGGAGGAGGTTGCACAACATATATTCGCGTAACTCAAAAACGGTTTAGTTTATTGAATAAACTAAAAAAACCGAAATTCCGCAATGAAATTTTCTTTAAGTAAAGTTAAACTTTTTTCCACTATGCGCAGTCGTTGTAGAAACATAATTTTTTTTTACAAAAAAAAAATGGTTTTTTTTAGCAAAATTTCAAAAATTTTGTTTTTTAAAACAGCATAAAAAATTGGAAAACGCAGCTGTGTTTCTAATTTTTTCTGCAGGTATAGCAAACATAGTTTCAAACAAAACAAGACATAAATAATTAAAATCGGTTTATAATTTTTGATTTTATTCACAAAATATGAAATATATAATAACCAGACGAAACTTCAAAAATTAAAACATTTATTTTTGTTGTTAATTAAAGTTTAAGTTTTTATTTACAAATTTATTCTTCTTCCTCCTGCAGATTCCAACAAATATCCCCTAATAGCGAATCAAGTTGTTTGCCACTATACCAGTGTTCGAGTCTAGCTGTTACTTGGTGAAATCTCTCGCCATGTTCATCAGACTCGGCTGGTGATTGTTCATTAAATTTTTCTGCATGACAATGCAAAAAATGTATTTTCAATGACATTTTGACGTTTAAGTTTTTAAATGCGGTTAGCATATCTCCAATTAAAATTCGCCAATTTTCAGACCGATGATTTCCTAATACATTTTCTTTACTGATTTCACAGAATTCCAGCCCAATAGCTCCATATCATTCAATGCAAGTTCAAATTGTTGATCCTTCATTAGACGACGAATGTCCGGTCCATTAAGAATTCCTGTAAAATAAGAACATTATGATATGAAATATAAATCTAATTTAATAAAGTAGCTAGAGTTCATACCTTCTTTTACTTGCATGCCGCTTACTCGTGGAAAAATTCGGCGCAATTCGGTAAAAGCAATTCCATCTGGTTTCAATGCTTTTATAACATTTTTTACAATACCCAGTTTGATGTGGAGTGGAGGAAGCAAAATCTTTTCCATCGGCACAAGTGGTAATTCAATAATATTATTTCTATGCAATCTGCTTTCCTCACGTATAGCCCAATCCCGTGTATTGTACTGGTCGCCATGGAAACGCGTATTCCATAAGCACATATTTTTAGTATAGCCCAATTGCATGCCTCTTCAAAGAGCCACCACTGGATTCAGCGTACCCGAATTAGGTTAACCCGCCAGGTGCCCCGTTTGTCACATTTTCCAACTAGCACAGTGTTATCTATCATATGCTGTTTAAACTGTTCCATTATCTTATTCGGTTCAAAAGATATGATTTTTGCAACGAAAAAACTCAAATCGCGCCACTGCAACCATGTCTTTTTAACCTTTTTTACCTCTAGAAGCCAAACAGCCACGTACGGGCAGATAAAACTTTTTGAATATGTAAAGAAATAATCAAAGAACAGGTTTTGCAAATATGGCAAATATACAAAAATATACATTTTTCTTATTTTCCGTCAAAGTTGAAAAATAGTGAAAAAACGGATAGTTTTTAAATAGTGATTTACCAGGAGAAACACAAAGCAAACAGGTAATTTTTTATCATTATACATTTAATAAATACATCAATCAATACAAAGAAAAATATGGCGATTTGTTACCTATTTTTCGTGATATTACACCTGAAATCGCAACAAATTGACTCAAAATTGTGTGTTTTTTGAAAACCGAAAGTCGGTCAACTTTGACCGGTTATATCTCCTAAACTAAAAATGTGATATTATTAAGAGTGGCATGTTTGAAATCGTTGAAAAGTTTCCTATAACATGGGTTTATTCAAAACTTTGTTGGCGCTCATGAAAATTTTGATTTTTGCAACCTCGTTTGCCCTACGGGCGCCACTGTGCGTCGTCGCAAAACAAAGTATTTGATTGGCCTCATTATTTTAGAAGAGAATGACAACGTTAATGTTAAAATTTTGTGTACTTGGTCTGTTTTAAAACAAATATTTCAATAAAGTTTCGAAATAAAGTTCATATGTACTTTAAATAATGGCAGCAAATATTTTGGTCAAATTGTAACTCACTACTTTTTAACCACGTCTGGACAAGCCATCGTTTTGTGCGCACATAAATAAAACAAATAAGAGATTTTAACTTGTTCTTATATTTTGATCACACATTTCAAATTAATCGTATTATTTTAATACAGTACTTTTCGCTTATAGTCCACTACTATAGTTGCACAACTTTTGTGGACTTTAAGCGAATGTGGACTATAAATGATTTTTTTTATAAGCAATTTTATGGGTTATATCTAGGGCTGCCAGAAATTTTCATCAAAAAATCTTAATTTCGAAAAAAAAGTCTTATTTTTGAGGAAATAATCTTATTTTTGGAAATAAGTAGTTTTTTATTATAAATAATAAAAACAATTAATATTTTATTTACCACTAACCAAAAAAATAACAACAAAAATTAATTTTCTTATACTAAATTGTACATTTTTTTAGATCGATTAGTTTAAAATTTTTCAAATGGAAACAAAGAAGAATTTTTTAGACAAAACAAAAAATCTTTTTTTTTTGGGGAAAAAACCTTAAAAAATAAGGTAAAATCTTACTTCTGGCAGCGCTGGTTATATCTGCAAGTAAATATGACAGTTTTGGCTTGTATCTTTTTTTGGCCTTTAAGCGGAATGGACTATAAGCGAAAAGCACTGTAATTAATATTTATTAAATATAATAAGATATTAAGTTTGTCTCTTCGTTAAGTGGAACGTTTTCAACATTTTTAATATTATAGTCATTAGCACTTTCTTCTGCGATAACCTGTTGATTAGTATAATTTGCTTAAACGTAATGAAAACAATAAGGGCCAAATATCAAATAAAACATAATTGGGCTTTAGAAACAACCTATTATAGAATTACGGCAGTTCCATTGTATGTCCTTTCGTTTAGTCTTTTTATCTCAAAATAACAAATATTTGTTAAAACTATAACTAGTTGCATTTATATACATATATATACTTACATATGTATATGCAAGTAGTGATTGATTGAAAGAGTCCATTTAAATTTAATTATTTGTCGGATTTCCGAAAAAATATAAGATTTTCGTTCAATATAAATTTGATTTAATTTCACGTTGATTTTTGAATTTTCTCTAGGCGGCCGTTTTAGAAATATTCGTTACCCGAATATGGTAATTTTCAAATCATTCTATTAATTATTCGTAAGAAATTGTTCGATTATTCCTAATATGAAATGAATACTCGTATATAGAGTATAACAGTATAAACGATAATGAAACGTATTGTCTATTTGGCAAAGTATTATATATAAAATTATGAAACTTGAGAAGTTTGTTTTTTTTTTATTTAAAAAAAAAAAATGTAATTCTTATTATTTACAATATGACAATAATGATGCCTCAGCGCCATTTTAGCCTTATAGAGGCGAGTTGGTAAAAATATTACATAAATTAAATTTACTTTAAATAAAAATAAAAAGGTGGAAAAGTTTAAGAAAAAAATAAAAATAATATTTAGGTATAGTAATTTAATAATAAATAAGTTAAGTAAGTTATTTTAAGATCTAGTAACTTTTGATCTTAAAATAACTTACTTTATAATAAAAGTTCTCTTACATTTTGCAGTAAATAATTTTTAAGAGCTGATTTAAATAATGAAATTCTATTAAGATTTTTTAAGTATTGTGGCAAGATGTTAAATTCGAAACTACCCATATATTCTATTCTTTCCTTGGTTGTTACTTATCTACACCAGGCTACGGATAAGTTTGTGTTATTTCTTGTATTATGTGAGTGTTGAAAACTGAATTGTATGATAACCAATGTGATGTATACATTTAAAAACATAAAGTAAAAGCTGCATTTTGTATATACCATATATTGGCAAAACTGCATCAAAATTTTTACTATATAATAATAATGTTGAGTGCCTAATTGAAAGGTCACCTACTAGTTTGAGGGCTTTATTTTGCATCCGTTGAAGTGATTTCAGCTCGGTACTTTTCTTCCACCCATACAATATGGCCAAGCAGTTAAAATGACTTTGAATTAAGGCATTATATATTAGCAATTTAGTACTACGATCAAATTTGTTTTTAAATTTATACAAAAATCCAACAGCTTGTGCAGTTTTTGATTTCAAATATTGTATATGTCGACTCCAAGACAAATTATTTTGCAAAAATATTCCCAAATACTTTATAAAGTTAACTTCCATGATTTCTCTGCCATCAACAAAAATACTGAAATTTACGTTGCAATACGGTTTAAATCTAATTAATTTTGTTTTATTGGCATTGACTATAAGTTTATTTATTTTCGTAAATTTATTTTTTGCAAAATTCTAGAGGATCAAATAATAAGAGATACGAGTATTTTATGCTATAATTGCGTTTTATTAATTATATTTCAGAATAAACAATTGCTATATATATCTTACGTAATTCTTCAACTATTACAATTTTTGAATATTTAATATTTGCGGAATATTTCTGTCTAGACGACATGACTGCCAGATCTTACTACCAGCGAAATTCAACAACATTGCATGCATATCATAATCTGTTAAAGAAAAATGGGACAAATTATTACTGTTTTTATATAATAATAAATAATTATCCTAAAGTACAAAAAAAAATGCGGACAAAATTTTATACAAAAAAGACTAAAATGATTAAATACACAGTAGGTGTGGTAATTTGGATATCGTTATAATCAAAATTATAGCGATTGGAGGTCACATATAATATGTATGATGTAGTTTCTGCTCACCAAGTTTTATATTATTACTAGGTGCTATCTCTTCACGAAATTCCAAATAACACAATTTTCATACACAAAACTACCTAATGCACATAAATAAAAAAAAAATAAAAATGAGTGGTCTTCGACTATAAAGATTAAATAAATAAAAAAAGATGGGAACCATTTTAGTTATATTTGCAACAGTTTTACTTAATTTTACAGTCTAAATTAATGACATCACGAAGAAACACTTTATTATTTATATCCGGGATGCGATACATAAGGGTAGATTAAATAAACCACCATCATTAAATGGATGCCATGCACGTAAATACGTGAATTTCAATGTGAAATTAACACTCACACATTAACACGTGCATGGTTGATAAAATAATAGTTCACCCTTAAACAAGTTAGAGTTAATATTCGGCTGTGCCGAATCATATATCTGTATTGTGATTTATTGATACTTGAAACTAATTTGTGCATCGATAACGACTTTTATACGAGTTATTTTATTTTCGGATCCTTCACATGGGAACTATCACCAATAGGGCAATCGCCATAAATTATTGTGCCATAATTTAATTTGGTTAAAATTCATCTCAATAACGATATGAATAAACATTTTATATGTATTCCAGTTTTTCTCGGAAGTGGATCTTATATGAGAGCTATGGCCAATTAAAATTCAACTTTTATCTTAATAAGAGATTTATGCATATTTAAGTGATTTTCGGAAGTGGGCTTTCAATGGGGCTATGCCAAAAAATTTCTCGTCTCCAGAAACTTATTTTTGCTGAATTTTGTATGGATACTGCTATATATTCTATAGGTATTTATGTACCATAAATCAATACTCCTGGAATACATTTGTATGGGGCTATGAGAAATCGTGGAGCGATTCTTACCATTTTCAACAGGACTTCTTCTTCTATAATAAAAATAAAATTTTATGATATAATCTGCAATGTATTTAAAGATAATAGCAAAAATATATAAAAACAATCTAGGTGGTCTGGAACTTAGATCTATAACTCGGATCATACTTGACCGATTTTGCCCACTTTCAATACCAAACATTTCGGTGGGACAAAGAATGTTCGCTAAAAATTTTATTGTTGATAAGGACTCAGAATATAAATTAATTTTTATTATGTTGAAAATAATTTTTTTTTTTTTTTTTTTTTTTTTTTTTTTTTTTATTACATATATTTATTTATTGAATCTTCAAAATATGAACTAACAATAAGTATACGAATCTTAATACTAAAAAGAGAAAAAAAAAAAAAAGTTTATTTGAGGCTAGCCAATGCTAGACAACAAAATTGTGTTTCAACCGTACTATATCTGTAAATTCATCTGTTATGAGCTCGGATGATATCAACGGTGTCCCTCCTTCTCAACCGAGCATGACCGCCAAAATTAAGGATGTTACGTGCGAGTGGGTTTGGGTGTGTTTCAAGTTTGTTGATATACTTTATTGCGTACCTGGCGAATTCTGCTTTTACCAAAGGCACGCTTAGATCTTCGTGAATACGGGAGTTTTTAACATACCATGGAGCTGCTGTAATCATACGGAGAATTTTGTTTTGTTGCTTTTGAATTTTTTCAATATTTGATGCCGAGGCGGTACCCCATAGTTGAATTCCATAGCACCAGATTGGTTTTAAAATCGCTTTGTACAACAAGAGTTTGCAATCCAATTTCAAGGTAGAATTTCTGCCGATAAGCCAATTCAGTTGCACTGCTTTTAATTTCATCTGAGTTAGTTTTGCATCAATATGAGCGTTCCACGTTAGCCGACGGTCGAGGTGAATACCAAGGTACTTGACTTCATTGTGGTGCGGAATTACTTGATTGTTGATTTTGATCGGCGAGCATGTTCCCCTGCGTAGTGTGAATGTTACATGAGTACATTTCTGTTCATTTACCTTGATTTTCCAGAGTTTTAGCCATTTCTCTAAATTTTCAATATGTTCCTGCAAATTTCGCGAGGCTAATTGATGATTTTCGTGGACGCTAAGAAATGCTGTATCATCTGCAAACGTTGAAGTGTGGATTCGAGATCCTGTTGGCATGTCAGACGCGTAAATTAAATACAAAGTAGGACCCAATATACTGCCTTGCGGGACACCTGCTTCAATTGGCTGAGGGGGGCTTGTAAAATCACCTTCTCTGATGATAAATTGGCGACCATATAAGTAACTTTCCAGAAGTTTGTGGGTATTTGTAGGCAAATTTAGCTTTATTTTATGAAGTAAGCCGTCGTGCCACACTTTGTCAAAAGCTTGAGAAACGTCAATGAACAGAGCTGAGCAATATGTTTTGTCTTCAAAAGACTTTCTTATGACATTGACTAATCTGTGAGTTTGTTCAACGGTGTTGTGCTTAGCCTTAAAACCGAATTGATGGTTGGGAATACATCCTACAGCATTTAGTACGGGAGTCAGCTTCATCATCAGCAATTTCTCAAACAATTTAGAAATAGTTGGCAGTAAACTTATTGGCCTATAAGATTCTACTTTGGTGGGATCCTTCCCGGGTTTTGGTATCATTGTAATCGTAGACAATTTCCATTCTGCAGGAAAATACTCCAGGCGTAAAATAGCGTTGAAAATAAAAAGCGTAATTCTTCTAGCTACTCTAGGTAACTGCATAAGCATTTTGTTACTTATTTTATCAATACCTGGTGCTTTTTTGAGTTTTAGGTTACAAATAGCATATTCGACGTCTCGAAAATTAAATTTTAGAGACACAGGAGATCTGCTAGCAAATGGTGGGAATTCAATTGCCTCACCAGATATGCTTAAAGCAAAAACATTTCTTAAATGGCTAGCAAATAAATTTGCTTTTTCGGTATCGTTTTTAGCCCAGTCACCAGTTGGATTTCGTAAAGGCGGCTTTGCCCTAACTGGTCGTTTTAAACCTCTTGTCGCGCGCCATAAAGAATAATCGGACTGAGGAGTGCCCTCCAGATTTTCCAAATAGGTTTTAAGGGAAGCGGTTTGTTGAATTTCAAGCAGGTTTCTAAGTCGAAATGTGATTTCCCGTAGTCTACTTTTTAATTGCGGAGACCTGCGAAGTTGCCACTCTCTTCTTACTCTTCTTTTTTCTGACACCAGTTGTTCTATTTGTAAAGAATAAGTCCTACTGTTTTCATTTCTGGGCACTGTATAGCTAGTAGTAGCATGTTGCACGGCTTGTTTAAGGTTCCGGGTAAAATTACTTGTTGCCAAATCAATATCTTCAGGTGTCCTTAAAGCAATATTTTCACTACAATGTGTACTTAAATATTTTTTATATTTTAGCCAGTTCACTCGAGTGACTGTTAAAGCTAAGTCATTTAGCGGCGATCCAGTTTCTTGAGGGAAGCATATTGAAATTATTGTGGGTGAGTGATCAGAAGACAAATCAAATGAAGGCTCCACATGCATCCATTCTAGAGGAATGTTTTTTACAACTCCAAAATCAATAACATCTGGAATCTTTCTCTGGTCTGTGGGCCAATATGTGGGATGCCCGCTTGAAATTACATTTAAACTCATACGGGAAATAGTGTCAAACAGCACACGACCTTTGGGAGAAGTTAACCGTGAACCCCAAAAAGTATGTTTAGCGTTGTAGTCGCCAGCTGCGAGAAAGCGAGGACCAAGCGAATTAAAAAAATTTGAATACTGATTTTCTGTTACCGAAAATCGAGGCGGTGAATAAATCGATGAGATAACAAATTTACTATAGATTTTTTCTATGCAAATGCTTGTAGCTTGAAGATAATCCTCGCATTTGTCGTTAAACAAATAGTGTTTAATTCTGGATTTTATCAGAATTGCCGAACCTCCGCAAGCTCTTCCTCGGGGGTCTTTAGTATCGTATAGAACGTAACCATTTATTTTAAAGTAACTAGTAGACGTCAAGTGAGTTTCAGCAATCAACATTACATCGATCTGCTTTTCCCTAAGGAAGTAATCAAGTTCATTTTTGTGTTGGCGAATGCCGTTTGCGTTCCAAAAACATATTTTTAAACCAATCATTTATTTAGAATTGCTTGCAAAATGGTTGATTGCATTTTCAGCATTTCTTGCATCATGGTGGTCATAGAGGCTGTAAAAGTATTTATCGACTGGACAAGAGTCTGTATTGTTGCCTCAAGGTTGTTAGAATTTGGACCAGATGTTTGAGGTTTGGGTTCTGGATTAAGGTTTACTGTATTCGATTTTAATATATTAGCATAAGAAATATGTCCAGGAGTTTGAACGTTAATATGGTTGGTTGGCTGGATTATTTGGGGAAAATTGTTACTAGAGACAACATGTGACTGCTGAGGTAGTTGAGGAGCAACTGATGATTTTTTAGTCATTGAGTGCTTAAAATATGTATAAACAGGGCAACCTCTATAATTGGCGGTATGGTTTCCACCACAGTTACTACATTTTCTTGCTCCAGAGTCGGTTTTTGGCCTGTTACATTGTGTCATGTCGTGTAGTTCACCACACACGACACAAACTGTGGGTAACTTGCAGTAGGCCTTAGTGTGGCCGAATTCCTGGCAGTTCATGCACTGAACGGGTCCCAATCGTTTATGCGGTTCCTCTACGGTGACTACGATGTAAAAGGAATTTAAGATTATAGATTGGGTGTGTTTCATTCTTTTTTAAAACCACATCCCCGGGTTCCAACTCAACCCTAAACATGGGCTGAGGGTTTTTTTCACGGTTTCTGATGTTCAAAACGTTTTTAACTTTGAAACCTTTATCCAGCAATCCAGTTTTAACTTCTTCAGGTTCTACGCAAGGGTCAATACCCTTTATTACAACTTGAAGCCCTTTAGCACTTTTCAGCTGGTATGTATAAAACCCTCTTTTTTCTTTTTCCAACGCATTGACTAATGTTCGGTAGTCGTTCTCATGCTTTACCTGAATTTTCGTTTCATTAATTTTGCCGTGCTTAATTGAGGTAACTACAAAATTTTCTTCGCCAATTATTGAAATAATTTTCTTTACCAAATCATTGGTGGTAGACTCTCGCAAATAAATTGGCGGTGGTTTAGACGATTTTTTTGCTTCTGTTGGCTCATCCGTTTGAAGGATAGCAAACCTGTTTTGATAAGTTGTCATATCCGTATTGTCATCTTTAGGTATTTTGGACATTGATGAAATCTGAGCAGATTTTGGACTTCTATGACGTTTAATGACGGTGATGTATCTATCCATACCAACTTGCATTTTGGGTTTATTATAGTTAACTAAAACAGGAGATGTTTTGTTATCAGCTGTAACTAAAAAGTTAGGCGAGCAGGAACGAGGACTATTTTTATCTTTTAATGAAAGTAGATTTTCCACAGACTTTTTTAAGGACTCTTTTTCAGAAATCCATAAAGTTTTTCTGGTGGAGCTAAGCTCTTTCTCAGAACTACATCTAATGGGAACACTCATGCAGTTTTATCAATGTATTTTCGGTCTTATTTACAAAAATTAATGTACATGTGTAAAAAGTTTTTTGACAAATATAATTTTTGAATTGCCTCTACACTTATGCACTTCACTGTCAGTGTTGTTTTACAATCAACAACAAAAACAAAGTGAATGCACTGCCACTGCACTTGTTTAATTGTTTTTGTTCTTATTATTAATATTTTTTGTGAGGAATTTATTCCCGTTGATTTTCTTTTTCTGAAGTGAGTTTTTTGTCACAGTTTTTTTTTTTTTTTATTATATTGTTTTGTTTTTTTTATGCATTTGTTTATCCGCTCTTTCTAAAAACGACCGTACGGTTAAAGAACTCAAAACACGAAAATAATAAAAAAATAATATATTTTTTTTTGGAGTGTAACTCCCACTTTATTGAAATGCAAATTACAACTAACTTAAAATTAAAGAAATACATATTTTATATTCTGCTACTTCTGCTTTTTCTGCTAGCGTTGCACGCGCGATGCAGGTAAATTGGTCAACGGTTTTTACTTGGAAAGTGCATTGTTCTGTCTGACATGCTGTCAGCAGTTTTTTGGTAAATTATTGGGAGCGGAAGTTACCGCAGTTTTGGCAATACAAAAGTGTTATCTATTTCAGCGTACGGGGTGTTAACTTATATACACATACTTTTTGGTTCCACGACCATTATTCCGATATGTTACAAACGAAATGACAAACTTAATATACGCCCATCTTTTTAGTGGTGGGCATGAACACACTCAGAGAAATACTGATCAGGCATGGTAATGTTGATATGATCGTAACGCTTTTGACAAAATTACTTTTCCATATCAGTCTAAACAAGTTTGTTTTCTTAAAAAAACAAATTAAGCATTAAACACATTCGAGATAGCAGGCTACCATCAACAATATATCAAAAACAAAATACACACGTTTATATGTGAATGATTATTTTGCCCTGCTGTCGCACATAGGGTTTTGTTTTAGCTTAAATTGCTTCTTAAAATATGTGTATTATTGTCATAGGCAGGCACCCCTTAAAAATAAATGAAATCGGACCAAGGAGGAAAAAGTTTCCCCTAGAAGAACTAATCCAACCTCTGAAAAATGCAATTTTTTTCAAGTTTTTCCATACTTTTGTTTGGCAAATTCAACTTTTAACAAAAACCTAAAATTAGACCCAGTAGATCGTAAAATTACACTTTTCGACCCCGCCCTATTTTGTGGGCGGTTCCATAAAATAATATTTAAAAAAATGTAAATATTAAAAAAATATATTACTATTGCCTTAAAACCTACTATAAAAATTAAATTTTTTAACTTTTATTTGCAGGGGGAGGTATCCCTCCAAGTCCACCCCCCGGACCGACCTTTTAAAAAACTTTTGAAATTTCCAAAAAAAAAAATTCATTTTTAAGATTTTATGTGACTTTTATGTATTTCATAATAGTATTTAATTTATCTGAAAATAATAAATTTATTCGTAATTATAACTTATTTATAATAGTAACAACATATTTTGTTTAAAATAATAACAACTAATTTATTTAAAATAGCTTGATGATGTGTGCCATGGTTCATCTTCGTCTGTTTCTTCAAAATCCTCTTCCGAATCAGAACTCTCTTCAGATCCAAGTACAGGCGGAAGCATAAAAGAAATTGCTTCTTTCGTAAAGGGTAATGACTTTTTTTTTGGAGTTGGTCTTATGCTAGTAATCAGTGGGTCAGAACTGAGCAAAAGCCTATTTATAATATCTTTGTTACACTGAACCCTCGAAAACTTTCTAGCAAAATTCTGCCTGTAAAGCCGAGAATGTTTATTTCGTGCCTCAGACGCTTCTTATCATAATAGCCCAATAGGCAACATTGCCTCGCTCATTACACTTGCGCCATGTATTAAAATCTTGTGCATTGAAATCCTGTAAGCACTGATTTACTACTGATATGTCACTATCTCCTTGACATTTTGAAATTTCGCACAATTTTCTAACTAAAAATTGTAATTTCCCTTCTACGAGTTTAACATTATATTCTTGTATAATTTGGAATAACTCTAATTTCGTATACACTTTTTCCATTTTACTCTCGAAGCTTCAAAATGGTTCTGACAACAATTTTATGCAATAACCCCAATATATAGTAAAAAAACTAAGTACATGGAGCCCAGATTTGATTTTTTATTCAATATTATTTTTGTTGTTAATAATTTTAAAAGTTATGCAAAACAGGTACTACATTTATTTTGCTCCATAAAATAACGTCATTTAGCTCCTGCACAGGTGGTTTAAAACCGTTGCAATCTGTTAGACACATTCCTATTTTTACACAGGTAATATTAGTCTTAGATGTAATAATTTAAATAAAAAAATCTACGTAGGTAGGTACAACCAAAACATTTTATGACTGACGAAAGGGTTTCTATCATATGTACCTATGCAAGATGAGCAAAAACAGAAAAAAGGTGAAATTTTAAAAAATCATAAAAAAATGGCACAACAACGCGCAACGTTTTTTTTTGGAATTTAAAAGTTGAGATTTAAAATTTTATCGTGATGTTAAAGATTTTACTTGATACAACAAAACTCACTTTTAAAAACCTTTTAATTTTTTCTTTTACAAAAAAGTGAACAAAAAATTCGTTTTTTTAATTTCGAACGAATTTTTTTATCATAAAAATTTTTAATAAAATTTTTATAAAAATTTGTATAAGTAGCTGGTAATATAGTCTTTCACTGAAAAAAAAAATCAATTTAAAATCTTTATTCGTTTACTCACAAAAAAATATATTGTAAACCTCCCAAAACCGTAAAAAGTCTATGAACACGCATGCAATTTAATCAACTTTCCTGACTTTAACAGTGTCCCAAAACCACAAATCTCAAGCAAACGACTTGAAAATTCACTATACGATGCAGAACTTTGTTGTTTGTCGAGCTGCGAAGTTACATGACAGACTTAGTTTTAAATTAGTTACATATAACAGTATTTGCATGTTTGGCTGATAACAAATAAAATTCATATTTCCATCCCCGGTACAGGGTTAGTTTTTCAATACACACGAATTGTTTCCTGATTTTGTGTTGTGTTAGAAAAACACCCTCTATATGAACACATTCTTATGAACTTAGTTTAATTGTTAAGGGCGTGGTTATTGTTAAAACCACGAAAAGTATTTCATATATGTGTGAGAAAGGGATGACAATGATGACTAGAGTAAGATGTAATTTCTAGCGTTGCCATGTTTTTATACATAGTTAGAACAACAGGTAACTCTCGATTTACGAGGTTCATGCTAATAATAATTTCACTTGCATCCACACTTGGATATATGTATTGTTTACACACAAAATTATTTGAAGTAACAAAATTGATTTTTTGCTTAATATTGTTTAACATCCAAAAATCATGAGCTTTATAAGTATTTTTTGTTTTTAAAATTTATAAATAATTTTTTCTTATTATAAAAAATATATTACCTTAAAATCTATTAAGTCAAAAGTGTGCACAATAAACGTATGTATATATGTATGTTTATACATATTTAAATTGTTTTGTAGGTTACAGTATACCGCATGAACAATTACAGTTGGACCTCGATTATGCGTGATGCTCGGGAACGGAAGCATTCTGGATAATCGTTTTCTATATTAATAAATGGACTTTGTTATACATACATATTTATATAATAACCACTTCAAGTGTTGTATGTGGATACATTTTGAAATAATATACCTATGTAAAAAAATAAAATAAAAAGGAAACAGTGAACTGTTCATATAGATTTCAAGTTTAGTAATTTCTTAAAAAAATACTGACTAATCGTATGAAAATGAGGGAATTGCCCTTTTTCGTTTTGTTCACATTTTGTTTAATTGTTCAAAAGTAATCAAAAAAATATGCTTATAATCCTGGATAATAGAGGTAATCACGGTTAATCAATGCAAAACAAAATTAACCGGTGCAAAACAAAAAAAAAATCTGCTTCTTTCCCGGTTAATTGATGTTCCCGGTTAATCGAATCACGGATAACCGAGGTCCAACTGTATTTTAAATAGTAATTTGGATTAAGTAATACATATATGTACATACATATGTGTGTACATATGTATGTATGTATTATACACCATATAATTTTATATAAACAGGATTTTCCCTATCTGCTGTTAGCTATATTGTCAAGACATACGCAATATGGTGATCAATACAATTTCAAGAACTGTCAATTATATTAATTATAATTAACGTAATATAGTTAATTTATTAAAATTATTATTAATTATATTTATAATTATAATTATATAATTTGTATGTTGTTATTTATATCTTACGATTAATAAAAATAGAGAATTTCGACATATTACTCCTTCATATATGTATGTAAGCGTCATAGTTGGGCGCATTCCAGTACCAGTAAAATTTCAATTACCAGTAAATTGTTTTACTGGTAATTGAAATCACTTCAAGTACCAGTAAATTTTTAATGGTAATGAAATTAAAATTCCATTACCAGTAAATTTTTATTTAAAACAAATAGCAGTACCAGTAAAAATTTAATAAAATTAAAAAGAAATGTATGCATATTCAAAAACAATATATTTTTTTAGAAGTTTATATTAATGTAAATTATATTGCGACAATTCTATCAAAATTAAAAAAAAACAGAAAAAGAAACAAAATTACTATTTATTTTTTTCTAAAAATTATTTTTTTTACCTTTACAAAATATACTGCATTACTATTTCCATTACCAATAAACTTTTACTGGTACTGTAATTTTCATTTAATTATCAGTAAAAATTTACTGGTACTGGAATTTTCATTTAATTACCAGTAAAAATTTACTGGTAATGGAATTTCATTTTCATTACCAGTAAAAATTTACTGGTAATTAAATGAAAAATTGCAGTACCAGTAAAAGTTTATTGGTAATGGAAATAGTAATGCAGTACTTTTTTACTGGTTTTTGCCCATCTATGGTAAGCGTGCCCTCTATATATTCATGTCGAAGGCATTAACCTAAGACACAATTACAAATTTAGCAAAGACACAATACTTAGTCAACCTTCATAGTGTGTCGAAACTCACACAATTTTTTTGTTACTATGTAACTACAGGGTGGGCCAAGTTTGACTGAATGATTTGAACTCTATTGGCATATTGTAGCCGTTGTGGTGCATCCCTCGGCAATAATTCTTGGGCCAATTGAATTTTATATGGAAACATCTTCAGATCAACTTTTAGAATACGTCGTAGCGATGTTCTGGAGATGTTCAATTGAGTATTAAATTAAAAATGCAAAAGTTATAAGCATTTCAAATCAGTCAGTCCAAGTTGGCCCACCCTGTATAAACGTTCATAACTATTGTTATGTTTGTTAAATTTAAAAAGGATCCTCTTATACATATATAACCTATATAGATAGGTTTTAAAAGAGGGTTTAATAGTATTGGCACATTTAAACAGGGTGGAACAAAACTACATTTTTTATTCCTTTTATTTAGTATACACAAGTATTTCAATGTGCTTTAAAGAGAAGGCCTTTAAATGAACTACATACGATAATACAGTTCAGCACATTTAAGCAGGGTGGAACAAAACTACATTTTTTATTCCTTTTATTTAGTATACACAAGTATTTCAATGTCCTTTAAAGAGAAGGCCTTTAAATGTACTACATACGATAATACAGTTCAGCACATTTAAGCAGGGTGGAACAACACTACATTTATTATTCCTTTTATTTAATATACACAAGTATTTCAATGTCCTTTAAAGAGAAGGCCTTTAAAAGTACTACATACGATAATACAGTTCAGTACACTGTCTTACCGACGTACAGTTAGCAAATAAATTAATTTCTGTAATACAAATTAGTAGTTGACATCACTAAGGGTTGTTGGCTTTGCTAACGTTTTAGTAATATAATATTCAGTAATGCAATATTCAGTTAATAGAGGGCACATACTTTGTTCCCAATTGGGCGGAGTTTAAAAATAATAATGGCTGCCGTAAAATAATAATGGTTGAAAGGCGTACAGCTAATACAATCACTTCAAATCAAATTTAATTATCCTAGCAAACAAGCGTGAATAAAAATACCATGATTTATATAATAAGTTTAATATTTCCCGTCGGTGGAAATAATAAAAGAAGATATCAGTTGTATTTAAAGTATTATACCTTTATACAAATAACCTAAATTTAAGGAACACAATTCCACTATGTGATGTGTATATGGTAAAAAACATAAAAACGATCAATTATGAACGATAGTTCAGAACCTAAAGCAATACTATCAGAGAGGAAACAAATAAGTTTTAGTTTTCAATGTGCTTCAATTTATCATATTTTATAAATTTAGTCACATTTATTTTTGAGGTCCTATAGCTAGTTCAAGGAGGAGTATTTCAGTAAATACTTCATAATTAAAGTCACTACGTTTTACACATTTAACAAACGTTAGTTTATTTTCCATAAACAAATCAGATTCTTTTAAATATTAAATTCGTGACAATATTTATATATTATTTTTATTATATAAATAAATCTTTAGAATGAATGAATGAAAAGTATTGTAGGCACCTATGTAACAATAGTGTTTTTCAAAATTCAGTTCCCTTAATTACGAGTAAAATTTGTAATTCAGTATGTAATTCTAAGCGCGCTTCAAATCTTAAATTATAATGTTCTATAGTTTCGATCTCTGAAAGAAGGGACTCGTTGTATTAAAAGTTATATTGTATTATAAAATTTATTAATATTAAAGTGGGTAGTAAATTGTGAAAGATAAAAATTCATGTCAGATTAAAATTTCAATGAAAAATACATAATTGCCTTTAAATTTTAAACTACGCAATGTTGCCTGCTGCATGCAAGTATTCAAGTGAAATCTTTGGATTTCGTTTTAAAAACTAGCACACCACTTGTTGAACGGATGATAGTATTAGATCTTTTCCAGATGCTAGTATATAATGGACACTATATCCCGCCTGTTGCATTCAGGTATCAGATGAAATTGCACCATCTAATACTTTATGTCTCTGCTACGTCGTTTAGTATATGATTGTTGAGAAATTTGAGTCTAGAGTTTGAAAAAGCCGGACATTCACAAAGAAGATGAGGTAATGTTTCCTGTTTCTCCCGGTCCTGGCAACTGCGCCAGGGATCATTGAAGTCCGAGTCTGATAGCACGCTATGATTCTCGAGATATCCTTTTGTATCACATTCAGGAGCTGCAAAATGCGCTTCTCATTATATGCTGGCCATATATTTCTAGTGGTCCTGCAGGTGTCCAGATTACGCCACCTAATTCCAGCCTTTTAAAAGTAGTGTCTGCAGAATTCACTTTTAATAGTCCCAAGTGGTGTTGCGACTGAAACGTTAGTTGACACATCTAAAGCGGATCCTTCTTTGGCCAGTTCGTTCGCCCTCTCATGACCGTAGTAGTCCCTATGCGCAGGTAACCAAACTAGAGTAATGTCAGTTAGACGACCTAGCCGTAAGAGCTCTTCTTTGCATTGCCTGACTAGAATAGATGTTGCTGTATGGGATTTGAGTGACATGAGTGCAGCCTGACTGTCGACAAACATGGCTGTGTTGCCGCGAATATTATTTTCGAATAAAATTCTGCATGCTTACCTAATCGCTAGTGTCTCAGTCTGAAGTACACTAGATTTGTCTGGGAGGCGTATCGAGAGCAACGCCACACTCCATCTTTGAACCATCAGTATATACTCTTCTGTCGAATCCAATAATCATGTGACCTCCTTGCCATTCGCGTCTGGATGGAATATTGATTTTAAGCTCTTACTAACGTCTATGAGGGGTGTTGTGTAGTCAGATGTTTGGTGTAGTGAAGGGGGAAACAAATTTAGAATCTTTGCATGTCCATACGTTCTCGATTTCCAGCAATCAGAGACAGATAGTCTCACCGCACTACTTGTGAAAATGCCCATTAAGTGTATATCTGGTGTTAGGTGCATAATAGTATTCAGAGCTTCCATAAGTAAGTATTGGACGTGTTATGGCTGTATACATTAATTTAACGAGCATTGGGCTCAAGCCCCATTTTGCGGCAGGTATAGTAAGCAACCGTTGCTCTCATCACCATATGTTCAACATTCAGTCTCCATGAGAGTTTTGAGTCCATTATAATATCTAGATATTTCCCATTGTCCGATAGGAGTAGCTAATAGTAAAGTAGTTGGTTTCTTAGTCTTTGTGGTAAATAAAAACAGCTCTGTTTTGCTTGGGTTCAGTCCTAGTTAATTTTCCTTGGCCCAGTTACCTAGCAATTCCAAAGCATTGGTCATAATATTACTAATCACGTCCAAGAACATGCCATATATTAACAGTACCACATCGTCCGCATACATCGGCGTAGATAGAACGGTCTGGGGGAGGCTAAGCCCCCCCCAGAAAAAATTTAGCCACCCCCAGAATTTGTATTCTTTTATTGCATTTTTTTATTTGAACAATTTTTCATAGCTTTTACTAAATTTATAAATTAACAATTTAATGTTGTCTGTCCCACTAATATTTTTATGTGTAGTTAAAGAACACTTCTTTACAAATCTTTTTTTAAGTGTTCAACATGTGGCTAAATACAAACTTCACAGTGTAATTACCATCTGATTGACCAGATGATCGTAAACAAAACGTAAAACAAAACACAGAAACAATCTTTGCCGGATTTTAAACAAAATACACAATTTTTTTATTTTATTGAAGTCAGTAAAAAAAAGTTAAAAAAAGCTAATAAATTAATTAAAGCTAAAGTTTTGGTATGTTTAATGATTATTAAATCTTGTTAAATTTATTAAAAAGTGTATTTCTTTTATAGTTAGGTATGAAGAAAATAAAAAATATACGATCATTTTTTTTACCGTAAATGGCTAGAGCACCCCCCCCCCCCCTCCCCCTCAGGAAAAAGGCCTAGTTACGCCGATCTCCGCATTAGCAAAACTATAACTGTTCGATAATTTTTGTTTTTATTTTAATAGTACTAATAAAGCTTGAGGTCAGAATTTATATATATATATACATACATATTTATGTATGAACATATATATTATGTAAAAATCATAATAAAGATTTATTCTGTCCCTTCTCGCACTTAATAAAATTGCATAAAGATATTGAAATGATACACATTTTCGATTTCTATAAAGTTCTAAACAAATCGCATACAAACGAATTAGTTAGTAAACAATTTGTGTCTAATATTATCAATAAATTGTGTATTTTTTCACAGTTTTTTATATCAAAATTTCAAATGCTCAAATTCTGAAATTAGTTTTCGTTAAATTTATCAACAGCATGCATTAACGAAAGAAAATTTGTTTTCAAACTGCTATTTAAAAAAAATAGTCATTTTATTGTAGTTTAAGTTGTATTTATTGTTCAAAATTTAGTGATTAATTTTTAAGTTTTTTTTTTATCGAAAAATAAAAGCCTGCCTTTTGGCATCTGGAGGCTCTGTAAAGAATGAAATCGGTAACTCTCAGGTTTTTAGGTCATCAATCGATTATCTAGTCAATCGGAACAACTCTAAATATCGTGGACAGATATACAAAATAGACAATGAAGTGATTTTAATAGGATTAATACAAATTAAAACACCAAACATTCGCCCTATAATATGTTATTGTTAGTAAAAAATGCACAACAATTTTATAAAAACTTCAAAAAGTGCATATTCTGGGTAAATAAAAACAGTATATACCTACTCGTACTTACATATACGCCAACATTTTATTTTTAATCTTTCAATTCGAGGTTGAACATTTATTTGGCTGTGCAATTGATGAGTTAATTTTTAATTATATAGAGTGATCCGTTTAGATCATTTTCCATTTGTTTTTTTTTTCTTATTTTTATTCCATATTGTTTGACAATTCATCATTGAAATGCTCACATCGCAGCAACGTTTTCAACGTTTCGGCTTTATTACGAAAATCTGTATTCTGTGAGAAAAAAGCAATAAGCTTTATTGTAAAATAATTTTATTAACTGGTCTCCTAGAACTTGTGATATCACACCTCTTTGCGGTTGTTGGAAGTCAAAAGTCATTATTCGTGACATACTGGTAGCAATACTGAAAAGTGTTGTAATTCGCTAGTTACCAATGTTAGCAATGCTGGAAAGATTAATCAAAAATTGATCCACCTACTACGTAATCGCGGGCAATAATAAAGATTCCGACATCCGGTTTTTTTTATTTAAAAATAAAAGAGGCCTAAAAAACTAAGTTTTAATTTTTGAAAAAAAAAAAAAAAAATATAATCGCTGGCGTCTCTGGTTTAATCCTAATAATTGAATCTATTTTAAATTATTCAACATTCTTATCTGCAAAACTAAAATTGATCTTATTTCAAAAAAGGATGACTAGAGAGGAATCAATTAGAGACAATGAAACTACTTTTGTGGTATTAAAAAGAAACGCCAGAAGAGTCGATCTGTTGAAATATACATACATATATATGTATATATGTATATATGTATGTACATATGTATGTACATTGTACAACTAAACGTATTTTATATTTGTATGTATTATACGATTATTACCAAACATTAACATAAAACTACATGTTCAATTGTGTATGTGTGTGTTCCTGTGAATAGTAAAACATGTGTCATACAACAGTTTAGTATTTATGACCATTTATGTGGCAGCAGCAAACAATACGTATGTCTTCACAACTAAATAAATAAATAGTCAAACTAAAAGTACTTTTGTTAGACACAATTACGCAATAGCATTGAAATAAATAACAGGGTTAAATGATTCATAATTTAAATGGGAAACTTACTCGTAAAAAAGGATTTATTCGTTCGTTGATCTATTTTGACCTTGAACTAATTTTCAGTGAAATCTTTAATACACAACTGCAACTGAACAGCACAGCGCACACAAATAAACACACACATAGAAACTCAAAGTCACATGAACATTATGCAAAAGTGTGAAACGATCTCTTAGTTTACCTTCATTATTGTTGTTAGTCAGTATTCAGATGATCATGATGACAATGATGATGACGATGGTTATTTAATGGGTCCATAAAATGGAAAGAGTTAATAAAAATAATAAAGTGTATGCTTGGAGCGAGAGACAGTGCTGATCTTCGTATCGCCCTGGATATTGTCAAGGTTATTTTGACAGTAGTTAAAAATAATGTACAAAACATATTAAAATCTTTTATTATTATAGTTATGCAAGGTGGTCTCTCTGAAAATTGTAAAACAGTATATTCCTCTAATTCGTTTACATTATTTAAATGTTCCATGTTTAAAAATTAAATTCTTGAAGAATTTTGATTTTATTTCAATTATTTACAGCAGATTAATGACAATGGAAACTGGATATGTTGCTATTCAAATTTAAATAATAATTCCTTAAGTAACCAAATGCGAGTACATTTGAATTCTTAAAAGAAAATTTTACGATTGACTGCCATCAATAAAATACATATTGATGGTATTTGGTTAAACCAATTCGACTTGAAGCCGAAATGAAATAATATCTTTAGTTTTTAAATTTTAAAGATTATATGGAAAGCTACAAGAAATAAAAAATTTAAAGTTAATAATGCAATATCGGGCGCAAAATTAAGAAAATACATAATTAAGTAAATAAATTTAAAAACATTTTTTATTTAAAAATCTATGAATTTCTATTTACAATATTATTAACGATCCATACAAGAATTAAATCAAACAAGAATTAGATCAATGCATTTCATAGTGTTGGCGCACTTGTGATGAGAACCTTAAGGATTTCGTGAAATACCCGATTTTTTCCAAAAAATTGGTGATTAATTTGAAATTCTGAAATTCTTAAAGTATACATTGCATGTACGGAAATATTATATGAGTTATTGATCCAATTTCTTTTAGTTTTTATTGTCGCAGATGCCATTAATAAAATCCTAAAGAACAAATATTAGATTAGAGAGATCATTTTAAATAGATTATGGCAGTTAACAGTAATCGAGCTGAAAGAATATTTTAGGGATTTCGGTAGCAGAACTTGATTTAAATGCGTAAAAACAATTATTTCTCAGTATATTTTTTTTAAATTTTCAATGAAAAGTCGAAATATTTTTTTGTTATTGTGGCAAATTAAAGGAGTTGTAACAAGTAATCTTGAAAGGAGGTTCGAGTGGTGTTGCAACTCCAACATATAACTCTCACTAATTTGCTTTTAAAACAGTCTTCTACATTCTGACTAAACAATCAAGGCTTATCCAGATTAGGCGATTTTAGTATCATATGGACCCTTTTGGATTCTATGTGGCACCGCAATTTCCTCTTCTAGGTGTTTACTTACATTACAAGCATTCTACAGGGGTTTAAGCATATCTGATGACATACTTGAATCTACATCTTAGCCAAGAATGGCAGTGTCATCTGGAAATGTAGAATTTATTAAATTATCGCTCGTTGCCACATCAGAGATGTTTATCAAATTTCCTGTTGAAAGCCTTCCCTGTGGAACGCCAGCTCGTTATGGTCCGATAAGATAAGTCTACGAGTACTGGGATCATAGTTGGGCACATTCCAGTACCAGTAAAATTTCAATTACCAGTAAATTGTTTTACTAGTAATTGAAATCAACATCAAGTACCAGTAAATTTTTAATGGTAATGAAAATTAAATTCCATTACCTGTAAATTTTTACTGGTAATTAAATGAAAATTCCAGTGCCAGTAAATTTTTACTGATAATTAAATGAAAATAGCAGTGCCAGTAAAAATTTAATAAAATTAAAAAAAATGTATTTTTTTAGAAGTTTATATTAATGTAAATTATATTGAGACAATTCAATCAAAATTAAAAAAAAAACAGAAAAAGAAACAAAATTACTATTTATTTTTTTCTAAAAATTAATTTTTTTACCTTTACAAAATATACTGCATTACTATTTCCATTACCAATAAACTTTTACTGGTACTGCAATTTTTCATTTAATTACAAGTAAATGTTTACTGGTAATGTAATTTTTGTTTAATTAGAAATAAATATTTACTGGTACTGGAATTCAATCTTCATTACCAGTAAAAATTTACTGGTTATTAAATGAAAAATTGCAGTACCAGTAAAAGTTTATTGGTAATGGAAATAGTAATGCAGTACTTTTTTAATGGTTTTTGCCCATCTATGACTGGGATGCAGTAAACATTAAATTTTATGTATTCGAACTTAATACCAACCTTTATCAATAAGATGGTACAGTCAAATCCTTTCCTGGCTTTGGTATCATTATAATTTGGCAAATTTTTGAATCTTTTGGAAAAACGCCTAGTTTTAAGATCACATTAAGTAATACTGTTAGCATAATCATAGATGTTGTTATTTGATCATAGTCTCGAGACATTCTTGGGTTAAGATTGTCCTTTATTGTTTGTAATGTGTAATTAAAAATTATGCACTTCTCGTAACTCGTGTTTGGTATCTTTTTCTTAAAAAAAAAATCATTTCACCCATTTCTAACTTTCAACTACAACTTTGTATCATTTATTTTTTTGCCGTTCACAAATCCCACCCACAATGACAGAATTTGGACAAAAGTCTAAATGTCTGTATTTTATGACCATTGCACTCATGCACAATTGAACGTGAATGGAAACGATTTAATTTAAACCTCATTTCCTTAAACAATCCAATTTGCCAATTCAAGTAAAAATACTAAAACTATACCAAATGCTGGAAAAAGAACATAAAAATTGTCATAAAAATGAAACTAAACGAATTCGCTCAAACATTTCTAAGTATTTCTTTGTCATATGATAAAGTTTCTACTATAGATGATTATGACGACTTTTATGTATATATGGACGTTGGACATTTGACAATTTTAATGTTGCACAACTGTAATCATTCAAAGTTGCATTGCAAATGAGTGTCATGGAAGCTACGTGCAACAAAACTCTCCTAGCTTGAATTTGTCAATACGACAAGAAAAAACAAATTGACGTTAATATAATTTAAATTGGATTTGTAGAATTTTATAATGCATATTTTGTAAAACAGCTCGACGTATGAGTAATATTTATTAAAAATTAATATTCTTTTTTTTAATTTATCAAACACTTGTTTATGTTTATGAGGGTTTTAAAAGATTATAAACAACATTTTTGATAGGGCTTCTAAGATAAAAAAAAAAAACAATAGAACGAAATCAATTTATGTTTATTGATTTCAACTTTTATGTAGGTTGATAAAACATAAATTTTAATTTCAAATAAGTTCATTAAAAATCGTTTTAGTTGCTTTATCATAACTCCTTTTGTCGACTCTAATTTTATTCAGGTTGTGTTTGTAATGCCGCCATTTGAAATTGAATGAATTGTAATTGGAAATGGAATTGGTATTGGAACCCGAATCGGATTATTTTATTGCACGCATACTCAGAGAATTGTTCATACACATGTATATGTACATCTGATGGGCTTGCCCAGAGGTGCACCTACATATATGTCTGCATGTATGTGTATACAATTATCTACGTGTGGGTAAGGAGAAGGAGAAATAATGAAATTCGGTTTCATTTAATTTATACAACAAGTTTCTTCATCCCATGCTGGAATTCTTGTTACGTACATATATGAAGCTTGAAGCTGTTATCTTCTGGTTCGGGTTTCTTTATTTTTCATTTTTGTATTTAACAAATTTTATGTGTTGTCATGTGTCAAATGCAAATGATAATTTACGACTTTGTAATTGAACAACAGACAACATACAATCGGCGCACAACAACAAAACACAATTTAAAAGGAAACAACGAAAATCAAGATTTTAAAAAGTAGAAACGCAAAAGTGCTGATTTGGCTTAGTGTTCCGATACATACATACATTCATATGTATGGAAGTCTGTATGTATGTACAAAAGTAAAACATACAATTACAGCATCCACACACAAACACTTGTATTTAAAATTATTCCTTTATTGGTGGTACAGACGACAATGATGATGATGGTGGTGATGATGATTGTAATGATAATTATAATAGTGGACCAGCATGATGGCCATTGAAAATAACAACGGTTCGCCATTAAAAAAAGAGTATTTACATAAATTAAAGTCTATTGAGAGGCATTTAAACAGAGACCGAGTAAATGTCTGATCAATGTACTTTTAAATACTTTTTCACACATGCTCAAGCATACCAACACTTTTATATTAGGGTGGCAACAAAACCAGAGTTCTACAAGGTTTCTCTATTTTCAATTTCTATCGGGGCATTGTCACATACATTAGAGGGTTTCAGGAAATGTTTTTTTGAAAATCTGATCAAATATTTACTGACCCGGTTAAAAAAAATAACTTTCTGAATCAATTTGTTCTCATTTGCCGAAAATTTATCTAGAGTAATACTACCAAGCTAGAACATGATAACGACTTGAAAGTACTCAATAATTTACTTAGAAGTGGTCGTATAATCACTTATTTATTATTTGTTGTATACTTTCTAGTCATTTTGTTGAGCACATTCTGTTTTTGCTAATGACAGCTTCTGTGAGGCATAAGTATGAATGTATTATTTAAGTCATTAGCTGCATCTTCCTATCAGGAGGATTGTGGCGGTCCATTAAAAATTTTGGCGAAAGAAAATTAGTGGATCCATATATTTTTCACAGCTATATCTAAATAAGAGCGTTGAGCATTGTTCACTTGTCAAAGTTTATCATACAACTAGTATGCAGCATACGGAAATAACTCGGTGGCAACATTGAGCTCTTGAAAATTGTTGGCTGGTGTTCTTTGTCATTGATGGCAAAACTTTGAAACTATTGTTGAAGTGGTAGAAATCGCAACGCTCGATCCTCTTTTTAGGTATGGCCGTAATTCGTTCGATAGGACCTAATTGTAATTAAATGTAAGTTGGCGCAATGAGTCAATCAGACACACAAACGTTGGACAGATCATGAAGCCTTATCTCTATTCGTGGGTTAATTAAGTAATTATGTGATTTGGTTCTTTTAAATGATGGAGATAATGCTGCATTTCATATGATCTTCTTACTGTTGTCATCTTATACATATCTAGTTTGATCTGGTTTGGGGATGGTGAGGTCCGTATCGCTGGTTCACAGTTGCATTGTGGGTTATGTTTCACTATTCAATACTACGAATATGTTTTGCTCAAATAAGGGAAGCTATTCTCAATATTGGCAGATTTGCACGTCTTTCAACAGGATATTCATTTGTGTTCGATTGAGCAGTGTCCGAATTACATTACATTACTACATTTGCCGTACAATCCGTATAAGCAAACATTATGTAGAAGTCTTTCCTGAATGTTGAAAATATATTTCATAGTATATTCAAAAATCGGACCGTTCTTGAATATTTTATACATATTTTCGAATTATGTATTTGACAAATCGGGTATTTTTCTTATTGTTCAACCGGTTTTTATAATTAAGAACTTTTTTTTTAACTTTGAATTTTTTTTTTGATTTTCCGCTTGTTTAATTTTTTTTCCTGTTTTTGTGTCTAAGATCTCACAAATGTGTTGTTAAAATAACCGAAATAACTGAACACAGTTTGTTATGAAGAAAATAAAACGAAAAAAATCATAATTTAAAAAAAATTGCATATTTGGAAATACTTTTAATACATTTTCCTAATCTGCGTTAACGATCTTTGTTAAAAGAAATAATTTTCATTAATATGTTTTTTATATATGTATACCGAATGAATTCAAATATGTTTCTAAGAAACATAATAACAAATTTAAATAATACTGCAATATATATGTATAATGAAAATTCGGTTAAGCGGGGTCTCAAACTAAAATCGTATTCAAACTCAATTTTTTAATAAATGCAATTTTTGAAATAACCCGAAATCCGGTTTTCTAAAAGGCTCAGTTTAAACTGAAAAGTTAAAATTCTACAAAATCGATTTCTTTTATTTATTTGTTATATTCGTGAAGTAAATGAGCCAACGTACTTAGTATTAAATTAGTATATAAATAGTTTATATGTATGTATGTACAATAATTATAGTTTTGGATCAATCAAGATGGTCGACATAAGGATTCTCAACGATTAAACTTTAAGACATATATTTTAAGTTTTAAGCCACTTATTGGAATGAAATTCAACGCAGAATTAAGTAAAAACTAAAATATTATAGAATCTCTTACATAAACACACATATATTCAGACAACCACAATTATTCGTACTGTATAAACATACTCGTATAAGACCATATGTATCTGTACGTGTATTAACACAATGCGTCTGCGTTGGGTGTAACCTTAAAATGATTATAGCCAGACGTTGGGAGACTATACACAGAAAACAACTACTGCAATATGTATAAATGTGTATAGATTTGAGCATTACAAAATGGAAATCGAATTAAAAGAACACAATTTGTGTAGAAGATAAAAATGTTCAAGATGTTTAACTAAAACAATAAATAACAACAAAGAATTAAAAAAGAAAAAGTTAAAATGACATGAGAAACAAAAATGAACAAAGTCAGCCTCCATCCATTCAGCCAGCCAGTCCGTCAATCAGCCAGCCACCATCATATTTTTATGTGTAGCGACATAAATACATTGTTGTCTGTCTGCTCGATTGAATGGATGTGGAAAAAGTATTCGAAAAGACATACATACGAGTACATACAAATTGATGTCGATACCGAACTGAAATCCATTTAAGTTCTTTCCCCTTCTTTGATTATTTTTACTTAAATTTATTCTATTGTATTTTATTTCATTTAATTTTTTCATTTTGGTTTTATTTCAGCTTTGTGTGTGCGTTGGCTGTGAGTATTCAGGGACACGAACATAAATTTTATTTTGACAGACATTGAATTTTAATTGGAATTTGGTGAGATTTAGCCTTAAGAAAAATCTTAAAGTTGTTTTCTCTCGTTTATTGTTGAATTCAAATTTCTTCTTTGTTAATATAAAGACTGAATTCAGGTAAAATATTTTTAAACTTTTGGAAATACTTATGTAACTACAGATTTAAAATAAAAAATCAAAACAACGAAAAAAAAACAGTATTAGAATAAATATATAACTTTGACTTATTCGATATAAGAAATTGATTTCAAAGGGACCTAATTTTCTAATGATACCAAAAAGTTCTTTTTAAATTAACTAAAAAATATTTTCTAAATATGCATTTAATTATTTGTTATGATATTTTTTGTTTCTTTTCGTTTAGCTGTGACATCAGCTAAATTTTAACAAGCACTTTCATGGAATTTTATTTTAATTTTCGATATTTTTATTTTTATTTAATTTCCAAAACAAAATGTTTTACTTATGGTTGCATTTTAAAAACTTGTGTTCATGTGGGATTGTCCAAGATGATGAAAAACGGCAAAACAAAACAAAACTAAAATTAACTTCAACATACAATGTTGTAAAGTTGTTGGACATGCCTGTACTAAACAAAACAATAAAATCTTTAAGAGTCAATTCAATAAATAAATTAAGCAATAAAAAACGAATAAATCAAAATAACAACTGAAAAATTATTTTCTTCTTTTGCAAATTAAAAGAAATAATCAAATTAATTGAAACTTAAAAATAGAGTTTTTTTTATTTGCAATCCCAGCTTAAACTTTAATTACAATGTACTGGGCTAAAATGCTAATACATTCAATGACTTTTCACCACTTACATATTAGCACTTAATCATCATTTCCAGCGGGAAAAATATGCTGTAAGGCCTGCCAAAAGGCCTTAAGGAAATATTCTTTATAAATTCAGCATTATACTTTTAGGAAGGTTTTAAATTAATCACATCTAAATCGTAAAGAAAATAGCCTCTATAATTAACCTTGACTTTAGTAGAGCATTTGAATCTATCGCTCACGAAGTGTTATTTAATAAATTATTTTTAATATATAGTTTTTCGACATTAACAAAAACAGGATGCATTTGCTTCTCGTGAATCACTCGAGGATTTTCCTCACCCCAAATGCGACAATTCTGCCTATTGACGAAGCCATCAAGATGGAAATGGGCCTAGTCACTGAAGATGATTTTATCGGCATAATCAGAATTTTCATGTTGTCTCTCCAATACCCAATTAACGAACTCCCTTCGCTGTCCATGGTCAGCTGGCTTCAGTTCCTGAATCAATTGAACTTTGTATGCATGAAGATGCAAATCTTTCGTCAAAATTCGCTGTATAGTGGATTTGGAGACACCAATTTGCTAAGATCGTTGTCGAATTCAGGTGGATGGAGTTTGAGCGACATCATCACGTACAGCTGCGACATTTTCGGTCGATCGACCAGGTCGAAGGCGCGTTGTTGACTTTACATCACTAACAGACCCAGTTTCGGCAAATTTATCCATTAATCTCTTTACAGTTGACTCTTTTAGAGCATTATAGTGATCCCAAATTGATCGCAATTTGCGAACTGTAGCCGCAAAACTTTCACCATTTTGGTAAAACAATTTCACAATGAGAATGCGTTGTTCATTCGTGTAGCATTCCATTTTTACTAACCTCGTACTTTCTACTAGCAAACAATGACAATTGTTCAAATGTCAAACAATGACACTTCGAATGGCGACCAATTTAAAAATTGCGTTCTAGTTGGGACACCCTTTAAAAGATTAAAAACTAAATCAAAACATGGTCTCCCAGTATTGGTTGTTAGCCGGCGTAAGATATAGAAATATACTCTATTTCAGAGTTCATTGTACATGACGAATGTGTTTCACATACACAAATGTGTTTTATTTTTGGAGACGAATATTCGCGAGCAAAAATTCGTCGTTCGTTCCAGTTGTGTTTCTAGCATTATTCATTTCTATTATTCGTATAGCGATGTGAGCAAAATAAAGTTTGTTCCTGTAGTGACGATATACTCGTAAAGGATTAATTACAAAATCATTCATGTTTCTTTTCGAATGCAATTTTGTATGTGTATTAAACTCCTTCTAGAACAACTTCTTAGAGAAGGCATAGTCAAATGAGTATCGAATCTTTTAGAATGAGCAATTATGTCTTCTATAAGGCCTACAAATGGAAGCACTAGCAATTTTCCCGATGGATTATTTTGACACAGCAAATATAAATAATTAAAAATCAGAGATGGGATTTGCAGAATTTGAAGTTGTGTCAAAAACTTGCCAAAACTTTTTAGAAGACCATTTTTCGAGATTTACAATTACTTTTTGTGAGCTTTATTTTTAAAACAAAATTAAATTCTAAAATGCGAATATCTCGTAAACCGTGGAAGATAATCTTTAGCTGTAAGGTAATTTAGTACAATCTTTCAAAGTGAATAAAATATAGAAAATTGTCATCGTTTTAAAACTCCCATGGGGCTTTGTTCAAAATGATAATTTAACTTTACAACTGCAAAGTTTTATTAAAATCAGACATTTCTCTTAGAAATTACAGATTTATTTCAATGCGCAATACACTTGATGCCTTTAAATTGTTAATGGATTTTGGTAGCACTTAAAAATAACCCAATCCATTATATTTTAAGTTATTCATATCTTTTTAACGATTAACTAAATATTTTAAGATGTTGTGACTTTCCAAGCAATAATAATGAATGAATACTTTAGTAAACGTATAAATGTATAAATAAATTATTATGGACCATAAACAATTTAAAACTGAAGTGATAAAAAAAGAGTTATTTTTCAAATTATTGGTGAGTGATTTTTTGTGGTCGTAGATAATAATTTTATAGTTACGATAGTTATGAAAATTGTTAATTACCTTTTACATACTCGTAACGCACTCGTATACATATTTAGTATGTTATTTTCTTCTGACATGCGTATTTCAAATGTATTGTTAATGTTACCGTGATTACATTATACATTTTTTATTAATGAATAGATCAGAAAAACTTTAAAACTAAAATGAAAATAACGACATGAGTACGAGATTTGGCAGAATGTGGTAAAAGTTGGGTCTCCTTCAAACCGACGTAGAAAGAAATCAGGATCGTGAATAAGTTTGCAGACACCACCAAACCTTACCTTGAACGGCACTCTCGTGGTTTCAGCTTTTTGCAACTCACAAGCTTTTCATTGAGCACTCTGCAAGGAGAAAAGTTGTATTGATCGCAAATGTTTTAAACCTTCCAGTAACTTGACTGGAAACTTCACTTACCACCAGCTAGTCAATAAACACATCACTCAGCTCTTACATGAATTAAACCAGCTAGAAATATAAATAGCACGATCATTGATTTCATTGATTCGTAAATTAGATTGCCAATTATACTAAAATCATTTCCATAGGCATTTGTTTTCAACTGTTGCAGTAAGTACGAGTAAATATGTATTTATTGTTATACATACTTACATATTTAATTGCAAAAATATTGTCTTGCCACTGTAACAGAGGGTAAACACAAGATATTTTAATATAATTTCACATTCTTTAGACAAATCGTTATTTCTTTATACAATTTTTAACTGAGCATGCATGGAACATGTGGCCAGAATAATAATGACAACAGTGACAACAATGTCCCGTAACTACCAAATGCTTTCATTTCCATCCACCATGATTTTAAAGGAATTCTGGGTAGTTGTGTTCGCAAATGCTGTACAGAGTGGTTGGTTTATTGCGCATATTTATGTTGTCTAGATTCATCTGCAATATTTTTTATATATCTCTTTTTTTTGTTGAATTTTGTTTGTACATTTCATATTCACTAGGTCGTTAAGATGTAGGAAATTACATTTTTCTGCTACATAAAGTATAACAAAATGTTTTAATTTTTAGTCCATTATCATCAACTGACTCCGACAAAAGCACCCACCATTCAAGCATCCATCCATTCATCTATTCATTCCCATTACTTAGCTTTTCTTCCCTTTCCCACCGTGTTTATTCAAAATACATTCTTTCATTTCATCATTCATTATCGTGCCATCAAGCATTCTTCGTTCATCCATCCATAAATGTAATTTGCTCAAACATTTTTTTTTTTCATTTTTATTTTTTGAGGTTTTATGTCGAAATATTTGTCTTGATACACAAATTTGCTTTATTTAATTTTTGGTTCTTTTGTAATTTTTTATTTCATTTTGTTGTTTTTTTTTAACTTGTCGTTGTCGTTGTTGTTGCTGTTTCGTTTATTATAATAGAAATAGCACATAAATTTCGAATTTTTTATGAGTCATCAAAGTATTCAAACATTCTAACATTGCAATTTGCATATAAATTTGTAATAATGAACTTCCCGAATGGATTGATGATAATTAAAGATTTTCAAAACAGATTTTTATTATTTCTTTTTAATAACCTGAAAGAGCGAAAGTTACACAAAATTTAACGGTGTAAAAAGTTTGGTTATTAAGACCTGCTATTATGGAGCAATCATCTGTGAAAATTTTGAATGAAATTTAAGACAACGAAAAATGTTATAATTATACATATGTATATGTACATAGGAGTATGTATGTGAATAGAAGTTTTTACTTTCTTTCGAGGAGTGTGCACAGGGATTCGTTCTCGCACAACGACTGAACAAAACTTAATGCGTTATTGTAGATCTAAGAAATTTAATAAATCGAAATTGTTGAAAAAATACAAAGTCTTGAAAAATTTCCGAAAGGAACTCTTATACTATATATTCTGAAGGGTGTAATGCGATAATTTGCACAAGATTTTCAAATAAAATTTTAAAATTCTGACTAAAACATATTTTCTAGATTTAGGTTTCACATTTATATATAACTAGCTAAAACCCGGTGTGCTTCGCTACCCGTATCGTAATGAAATAAGGGTTTCAAATGTATACAAACATTTACTTAATATTGTTGCTAGTCAGCGCATTGGTGTCCTAAATATTAATATTGATAGCTGATATACCTTTCCTTACATATTATTAGTCATCATATCTATGGGAGGTACCACACCCACCAATGATAGTCCGCCCATTCTTGTCCTAAATATTAATATTGCTGGTAGAATAACCGTACCATATATCTTATTGTATACCATATATTTGATATTTTTTTTAATTATCATCATATGGGAGGTACCACGCCCCCTATCGCTACCACTCCCATTTTTTCCGCAAATATTTAAACAAACAATGGAATTGCTCATGCAAAATTTGAGTGCTATAGCTGTTACAGTTTCCCAAGTATTTGATTTTTAAAATTAACTTTGTATGGGAGGTACCACGCCCACTTAAAATTTAAAAAAAAGTAGCCTATAGCTCCTTCCAGACATACAGAAATATAATGTGAAAATTTCAAGCAAATCGGCCGTTTAGCCGTCTATAGGTCCCAAACTAATAATAATAAACATACATACAAACACACAATCACTTTTATATATATATGGGGTATTCACAAGGTGTGCTATCATGTTATATTGTCATAATGTTCTAACATTTTACAATGGTTTAAAAATATTGTTGTTGCTTTGTAAACAAAAAGTGTCTTAAATTAATAGAACTTTGCTTGCTATGTTTATTGTGCTGTCGTAATTAATCGGAAGAGACCTGCGCTGAGCATTTTTTGTTTATTTACTTGAGTTTGCCATCACAACATCTAAAATGTATTTTTCGCACAAACTGGCTATTATTTTAGTTTTTTCACTTATTTTTGGCATTGTGGAAAACAATATTAATTTTTATATTTGTTTTAAATCAGCTGATTTAAATTCAAAATAGCACACTGAATTATGAGGGGTTGTTCACAGCAGTCGTATTTTTTCATGTTATTATTTTAAGACATATGACTTTATGACACCTTGTGAATCCCCCAATAGATTTTATTCTATTTTCTTCAACCTTTTTAATGATTTTTATTAAATAATTTTTAAGCTTTTCTGTTATTTATAAAAGATTTTTTTATTTATATATATATATATAATTATAAATAAAAAAACTATGTATATTTTTAGCAGAACATGGAATAAGAATGAAAGTTATAAAAACAATTTATAGACTTAACATCTGCTGAAGTTAAATTTTTATCTAGTATAAGAATGCTCCCAGGTAACTACCACGGAGTACTCCTGCTTGAATAAGAGGCTTAAAAAGTGCTTAGTTTTAGAGCTTGAGCTTAAATGTTCGACCGGTTAAATTCATTTCCTGTATTTATAAGTCTATGCGTTTGTTCGATTGTACTCTGTTTGCTTCCAAAGTCCAAATTGATGATTCGGAAAACAATTTTTTTTTTTTTTTTTTATTAGCTTTTAGTTATTTATTGAATCTTCATATTTTGAACTAACAATAAGTTTTCAAATCTTAATACTAAAGAGAAAATAATAAGCCCAGCCAGTGCTAGACAAAAAAATTTTTATGATACTACAAAAATTTCATATCAACTGATCAAGTCATCTGTTTTGCGCTTGAGTTAAAGCAAGGGTATCCCTCCTTCTCAACCGACTGTGGCCACTAAAGTTAAGGATGTCTCGTGCAAGTGGGTTTGGATGGTGTTCAGGTTTGCTGACGTACTTTGACGCATATTTTGTAAATTCGACGTTTACTAATGGCACGCCTAGATCTTTGTGGATTCGAGAATTTTTAACATACCATGGAGCTGCAGTAATAATACGTAGAATTTTATTTTGACCCCTTTGAATTTTTTCAATGTTTGATGCTGAGGCAGTACCCCATAATTGAATTCCATAGCACCAGATTGGCTTCAGTATTGCATTGTACAACAAAAGTTTGCAATCCAATTTCAATGTAGAGTTTCTGCCGATTAGCCAATTAAGCTGCACTGCTTTTAATCTCATCTGAGTAAGTTTTGCGTCGATATGAGACTTCCAAGTTAAACGGCGGTCGAGGTGAATGCCGAGGTATTTGACTTCATTGTGTTGCGGGATAATTTGATTATTTATTCTGATGAACGAGCAGGTATCTTTTCGCAATGTAAAAGTTATATGAATACATTTTTGTTCGTTAACACTGATTTTCCAAAGCTCTAGCCAATTCTCTAGCTTATAAACATAATTCTGCAAATTCTGTGATGCAACTTGGTGGTCCTTATGGACGCTGATAAAGGCTGTATCGTCTGCAAAAGTTGACGTATGGATTTTGGGGTCTGACGGCATGTCGGAGGCATATATCAAATATAAAGTAGGACCCAGTATGCTACCCTGTGGCACACCTGATTCAATTGGCTGAGCGGTACTTAAAAAATCACCTTCTTTGATTTTAAATTTGCGACCGTATAAATAACTTTCCATGAGTTTATGGGTGTTAGCAGGCAGAGTTAATTTTATTTTGTGCATTAAACCGTCATGCCAAACTTTGTCGAACGCTTGCGACACATCAATGAAAAGGGCGGAGCAGTATTTTTTGTCTTCAAACGACCCTCTTATCACATTTACCAATCTGTGTGTTTGTTCGATGGTGCTGTGTTTAGCTCTGAAGCCGAATTGATGATTAGGAATACATTCAGTGTCATTCAGAATTGGAGTCAAGTTAGTCATTAATAATTTTTCAAACAGTTTTGAAATTGTCGGCAGTAGACTAATTGGCCTATATGACTCTACTTTAGTGGGGTCCTTCCCTGGCTTAGGAATCATGGTAATCATAGATACCTTCCAATCTGCAGGATAGTATTCTAGGCGTAAAATAGCATTGAAAATAAAGAGGATGATTCTTCTAGCTACACGAGGTAACTCCACAAGCATTTTGTTGCTGATTTTATCCATACCTGGAGCTTTTTTAAGATTCAGAGTACCAATAGCGCTTTGAACATCATTAAAGCTAAGTCTTAGAGGTACAGGAGGTCTAATAACGAGTGGAGGCAAATCAGGTTCATTAATTGAGTTGTTTATAGTAAACACATTTCTTAAATGGTTAACAAATAAAGTCCCTTTCTCGGAATCATTTCTAGCCCAGTCTCCAGTCGGATTTCGCAGAGGAGGCTTTCCTCTAACTGGTCTTTTTAAACCTCTTGCCGCCTTCCATAGCGAATAGTCAGATTGTGGGGTACTATCAAGACCCTCCAAGTAAGATCTAAATGAGGCCGTTCTTTGGATTTCTAAGAAATTTCTTAGTATATCTCTGCATTCTCGTAGCCTAGCTTTCAGTTGAGGAGACCTATGAATTTGCCACTCTCTTCTAACTCTTCTTTTTTCTGTCAGGAGATGATCGAGTTCAGCGAAATAAGTTCTGTTTGTCCCACGTCTGCATTCAACGTCATATGTGGAGGCGTGATGTACAGCTCTTCGTATGTCCTCAGTAAACTTGCCAATCGACCCATCAATATCCGCGGTAGTTCTCAACACAACATTTTCCGTGCAGTGGGAACTTAAATACTTTTTATACTTTATCCAACTTACTCTGGTTTTAGATATGTCCCGAAATGGAGAGCCATTCCCTTGAAGGAAACGCATTGAAATAATAGAAGGGGAGTGATCTGAAGACAAGTCTAATGAAGGCTCCACTTGTATCGATTCTACAGGGATATTTTTCACTACTCCAAAGTCAATAACATCGGGAATCTTCCGTCGGTCCGTCGGCCAGTAAGTGGGATGCCCGCTTGAGAGTACATCTAAGCCCATTTTGGTAATGGTGTTGAAGAGTTCACGACCCTTCGGGGTCACCAGACGTGAACCCCAAAATGTGTGTTTGGCGTTAAAGTCACCAGCAACTAAAAATCTAGCTCCAAGGGAATTGAAGAAGCTGTAGTATTGATGTTCTTTTATTGAAAATCGAGGCGGCGAATAAATTGATGATAAAACAAAATTGTACTGACAGAATTCAATACAAATGTTTGTTGCTTGTAGGTAATCCTCACATATGTTGTTCATTAAATAATGTTTTATTCTGTTCTTTATAAGAATTGCCGAACCTCCACATGCTCTTCCGCGGGGATCTTTAGTATCGTAGAACTCGTAGCCATTAATTTTGAAGTACCCTGTCGACGTCAAGTGAGTTTCAGCAATCATCATAACATCAATCTGCTTATCCATTAGGAAGTATTCCAGTTCATTTTTATGTTGGCGGAGGCCGTTCGCGTTCCAGAAACAAATTTTTAAATAAATCATTTCTTTAAAATGGCTTGCAAGATAGTGGATTGCATTTTCAGCATTTCCTGCATCATGGATGTCATGGTTGTCGTAAAAGTGTTCATAGTTTGGACAAGTGTTTGCAATGTTGTCTCTAGATTGTTGATATGCGGCTCAGAATATTGGGGTTTAGGTTCCTGCTCCAGACCTGGCATATTAGATTTAACGACGTTTGCGTAAGAAACTTGTCTAGAACTAGGCGCGTTTACATGACTAGTGGACCGTAATAATTGAGGGAAATTGTCACTCGATGCTAAATTTGGCTGTTGAGGATGATTAGGCAATACTGACGTCTTGTTGGTTCTTATGCCTTTCAAATGAGTGTAAATTGGACAACCTCTATAATTTGCGGTATGATTACCTCCGCAGTTACTGCATTTTTTGATTTTTGAGTCAGTTTTCGACTTATCGCATTGAGCAGTTGCATGTAGCTCCCCACACGCAACACAAACTGTCGGCAATTTACAATACGCCTTGGTGTGACCAAATTCTTGACAGTTGAGACACTGGACGGGTCCCTGACGCTTATGTGGTTCTTCCACGGTGATTCTACGATGCAGGAGGTACATCAGATTATAGATGGGATGGGACTCGTTTTTCTTTAAGACAACATCTCTAGGCTCCAATTCTACCCTGAACATGGGCTGAGGGATCTTTTCACGGTTTCTAATATTCACTACGCTCTTGATTTTGAACCCTTTGTTCATTAAACCGGTCTTTATCTCCGCAGGATCAACACATGGGTCTATACCCTTTACAACGACTTGGAGTCCTTTTGCGCTTTTGAGCTGGTAGGTATAGAAATCCCTGCTCTCCCTTTCCAGCTGGTTGGACAATTTTCGAAAATCATCTTCCCTATTCACTTGTATCTTTGTCTCGCAGATATTTCCATGTTTCATTGAGGTTACGCTAAACATGTTTTCACCTATTACAGCAACAATTCCTTGTACCAATTTACTGGAAGTCGGCTCTCTCAGATAAATTGGTGGGGGCTTAAACGTCTTCTTCGGAAGTTCTGGCTCATCCGTCTGGAGGAGAGCAAACCTATTTTGATCATTACTCACGGTCTTAGGAGCTTTTGCATTTGATGACACTTGAGCAGACTTCGGGCTCCTCTGTCGCTTGAGAACGGTTATGTACTTATCCATACCTACTTGTTTTTTGGGTTTGACTGCACTATTTGATGAAGATGATGTTTTTTCATCTGTTGAAATCACTATATTGGGCGAACAGGAACGACGCCGTTCTACGGCTCTTGTAGTGAGAAAATTTTCCAGAGATTTTTTTATGGATTCTTCCTCAGAGACCCATTTAGTTTTTCTAGACGAGCTAAGCTCTTTCTCAGAATTACATCTGAGAGGAACACTCATACAGTTTTTATACGATTTTTAATGTTTTTTTTTTTTTTTTTTTATATATTTTAACCTATTACGATTTTTTTTCACTTTTTTGTTTAATTTCAACTTTTTACACTTTTTCACCTATTACGATTTTTTCACCGAAAATTCAGCCGCACTAAAAGTAACACGTCCGAACAGTTCGATGAGACGAGACTGAATGATGAAAACAATTATTTTCAACTTAAATCGGGTAAAATATCATTAGCTTTGATATATATGTATACTCGCATGTATTTGATGATAGGCTTATGGTTCTAAAAGATTATACTTTTGTGTGATCTTTTTCCGGCTTAGATATCATTTTAACTAGTAAAACCTTCCATTTAAAAGTATAATATTCAAGGTGTAGTATATATAGCACTAGAAAACTAAGAAGCAAATTGGACAGCCAGTTTTAGATTTTTATTAAATACATTAATACATTATTAATACAAACAAGGAACAAGATTTTCAAAAGAAAAAAAAATAGAAAATCTACTGAAGTTAATTTTTGAGAATTATATATTTGTGTGATGATTGGAGTCCATAATATAATAAATTAAAATTTTATTATAAGCGAAATTATTTTCCTTAGAAAATAAAAGTTAATGTTGAGTTTTAGAGTTTTATTATACCCGTCACCTTCACGAGAAAGGTGTATATAAGTTTGTCATTCCGTTTGTAATTTGCACATAATAAATTTTCGACCCTATAAAGTACATATATATTCTGGATTCTTAGAGATAGCGGAGTCTATTAAGCCATGTCCGTCTTTCTGTCTGTCTGTCCGTCCGTCTGGATGTTGAAATCAATTTTCTAAAGTCCCCAGATATCTTCCGGATCAAAATCTGCAATAATTCTGTCAGACATGCTTTTGAGAAGTTTGCTATTTAAAATCAGCAAAATCCGTCCATAACTAACGGATATATGAGCAAAAATCCGAGACAACCTCTGAAAATTTCATCAAAAAACTATCAAACAAAGTGTATTAATATAATATTTGTATGCATCCACAACAAAGGTGAAGGGTATATAAGATTCGGCATAGCCGAATATAGCACACTTACTTGTTTTTTAATTTTATTGTCAAAGACTCTGTGTGTTTCTGTAGGCAAGCCAGAAGGCTTCGCAGTTTGTGTTTGTAAAAAACATATATTTTTTAGCACAATGACATCCATTCCGTGATTTAGTAATTTAACTCATCCTGTAACATGAAAGTAAAATAATATTAAGTTTTCGGGTCCAAGACTGATTATGTCTGGAAGTATTTTTCATTATCAAGTAATTTTATTAAGAATTATTTGATATTTATTAGTTTTTATACTTTTTAGAGACATCAAACAATTCGATTTTCGTGATCTGAAGTAAAAATAACTGTCTTTGGCGAACAATTAAATTCATAATTGAATTTTGAATAAAATTATTTTGTTATTCTGTAAATAGATTATTATTTTTATAAATATATCTCGAACTCATGCCCATTATTTGCAATCTTTAATGAAAAAGCAGCTAACCGTTTTTACAGCTAACTCCGAATTATATTTTAGAGTAATCTCCAAAGATCGGCGTTGCCCTATTTTAATAAATTTGCTTTGAATTGGTAACCAATTCTTTGAAAATGCTTAATTACCTTACTCGATTACAATTTGGGAAATTTTTTGCTGGGTAGTGGCATTAAAAGTCATCTTTTTAACAAAAATTGAATAAGAAAATATTACTGGACATTGATTGGAGAAATTTATTTTTAAGGAATTTTTGAATCTTGCCAACACAGTATGAATATTTATATATTTGCTGTATTAAGATAAGTTTTTACTCTTATTTTCAGATTTTCGCCATTATTAATTATGAAGTATTAATTGGTAAGTATGGAAATAATTCAATATAATTAAATTTAAAAAATGCATTCTTAATCTTATTCATAAGTTTATTTATTTGCCTTAAGATTTCCCATAAATAATTGCAATTATATTTGGTATTTTTTCACTCTAGAGTTTATGTTTTATGAGCTTAAAAATAATTCTTGCATCCAACCCATGAAACTGTCAATTCCAACAAAAAAAAAATACTATAATATATGATAGCCATATTTAATTGGCCCAATTCCGACCCAATTACTGACTACACATCATATTGATTCGCAATAATTCGTATATTCAAAGGCTTACATAATAAAGTATGAAAAAATGTGTGTATAGCAGGGATGCCAATTCCGGGATTTACGGGATTTGACATATCCCAAATTCCGGGATTTATTTTAAAAAATCCTGGGATTTTTCGGGATTAATAAAATACTATTTGTGTAAAAGATTCAGAGAAGTATAATTGTTTTTATCTGCTTTTTAGGCATACACAAATATTTTAATATTTAATAAGAGAAAATAAAAGAGATCTAATGGCAGATGCCACATTAAATCACAAATTGAAGAGGTCAGAAACAATTTAAAATTACATATTTACAAAATTAAAATTTTTCAAAAATATGTTGAAGGAAAGAAGGTGAAAGAATAAAAATTAAAGTTGAATTTCGAACGCATTATTTGAAGTGTCTACGGTTTTTTGGAGTTGGAAGTTCCTATAAAAAAGCTTTAATTGATTTTAAAGCTCAACAGATGACATATAAAGAATTTGTCTTACTTAAACAAATAGTTGTCATTTAAAATCCGATTAAAGTAACATGTATCAAAAAATGATTGCATATTAAGCGATGAGCTGGTAAAATCAGAAATCAAAATAGAGGGATGATTTATTAAAAACTTTTAATTTTTTTTAATCCAAAATTGAAGTGTGAATTTGATAATGAAATAGAAATGTTTATTAGAAATAAATGAAATTCGATTCGTTGATTGCGAAACGAATGAAATAATGAATGTAATTGAAACACCTTATAAGGCCTGTAATGATATGGAATCAAATATTGAATAAGAAATACGTATTATCTACATAATTATCTATTTCAAAAGCTGAGAAATGCAATTAGCTGGATTTTCGTTGCTTAAAGAATTTTATTTTTTAAGGAATTTTTGAATAATTTGCTAACAATATTGCCCACAAGCGTTAATTGTGAACGATGTTTTTCGTCAGCGTCATATATTGGTAACAAAATTAAATCAAGATTCTCTTTGGTTTAGATGCCTTAATATTTTTAAAAAGTTTTTTTAAGATCGAATGGTAATATTTAAAAATAGAAAAAATTTAGTTAGTCTAATATTTTAATGTAATGTTATTGTATTTTTCAATTATAAATGGTTTATAAAATTTTGTTTACAAAATACAAAGTTTGATTTATAAGCTTTTAATAAATTTAAAAATTATAGCTATGAGAAGAGAACATTTTTGTTTTCAAACATATTTATATTTAATATAAGTTACATTTTTGAAATAAAAAGTTTTTATTATTAACAAACAATTTCTTTTATACTATGTTTCCACGACGACTTGAATCACCTGCTCCGCTTTCTGAATCATGCTTATGAATCATGCTGTTTACATGACTAATAAACTTGATTCAATTTGACAGTTGTCTTTAATAAACAAACAGAATAAAAAAAAAAAACAGAATTTACAATTTGTGGAAAATAATTTTTTTAATGGACAAACAAAAGTGAGTGGAAATTAGTTAGCTTATTTGAAAAAAAACATACATTCGTACGTATTTACTTTCTTTACTTCCAGCAACAAGAAAATAATTTGCTTTGTTTACAATAATATTACATTTTTACAGCTAGTGCAGATAAACTTGCGATAAAAATTAGAGAAGAGTGCAATTTTTCGTGCTTCGCAAGTAGATTCAATATGAATCTACTTGATTCGCTCTTAAAATTTTGTATGGTGAAGCAAGTTGTTTCGCACATGATTGGGGCGTGAAGCATGAATAGAGAGCGAAGCATGTACCGTGGAAACAAAGTAATAAGGTGAAACAAAAATCCCAAATAAATCCGGGAATCCCGAAAAAATCACGATATCCCGGGACTTTCATTTTTAAAATCCCGAATCCCGTGATTTGCAAAGCCTGTCTGGCATCCCTACTACATACATACAATACAGAAACATGAAACCATACAAGGAAGACATTTAATTTTTATATTTTATATACATATATGTACACATATACATATATGTATAAACATATGTTTTGGATCGGATTCATTGAAATGTATGTACATGGTGTAACTATACAAGGTGAGTGCAGTAGCTCAGCTGATTGACTTTGTTTACAATTTACTTATGTCAAAAGTAATACATTTTGAAGTATTTTTTGACTGTAGTACATTATTTTACATAAACAAAATGCCTGTTGTTTCTGTATAGTTGCACTCACCTTGTATAGTTGCACCATGTGCACTTATAAACTCTCTGGTTTAATGTCGAATTCAGAATGATTTGGAATCAACAAAGCCATGTTTGACATTTCTTATTTTTATCTTTTGCTTTTTTATTTATTTATTGAATCTGCCTTAATTTATTAAACCCAATCTTTTAAAATCTTAAACTGAAAACAAATTGCTCTCTAGCCAGAGCCGGACGAATAATTCATTTGAAATTTTAATTTTAATTAAAATTTAAATACTAATAATAGAATTTATTTAAAGTTATGTTTCCTTCAAGCTTAAGGTCAAAAATTTCTTTTATTTTTTTTTATTATTTCTTTACAATTTCGCTACAACATTTTTTCTTCAGAAAAAAAATTATTAACGTTAGGAAATTAACAATATTTTTCTAACAAATTTGTGAACGCCAAAAAAAAACGAATAAATATGTTTATGTAAATTTGTAGTTTCTGTTTAAAAATATTTATAATTTTTTTTTTTAAAAGACATAATTTAATACTATTATAATTTTATTTACAAAATCTTTTCTAATAAATATATAAATTAAATTATTATTATCTATTACTTAAAGATCTTTTTGATGGTGACATTTTCGTATTATAAACGAAAATTAATTAAAGTTTTTCAATCAATATACATACATATGTATGTATGTAGATGGGTGGCTCTGTTAGCTCCTTATACAAATACATAAGTTTTTGCAATAAGTTATAATTCTTAAAATAAATTTCCTAAAATAAAAATTATATTTAAAAAAAAAAATACTGAAAAAAATACTTTTGGGGAAATATTCCCCCTTATTCTGCGTTTCGCTTACGTTCCCTCAAAGAAAAAGTGAAGAGCAAGAGGAGAACAGCATGCTCCAGAATGCAGAGTCAATAATTGAAATACCAAAGATGAAATGAGTGATAAATTGTAAGACATTTGAAATTAAAAAAACTTTAAAATTTGGAAAAACTATTACAAAATAAATTTATACGTAGCATTTAATACCCACATACAATTTACCTTTTTTAATTAGGATTTTTTTAAACAAAAACATAATCGAAAATCTTTCCGTTAGAAACAAAGAAGAACAATTGCAAAGAAAAAGAACTCGGGGAACGGAACACAGAATACCAAAGTTGCCAAACGTACAAATTTACGATCCGAATCTAAACGCAGATTAAAGGTGATATTATTAACTACGCTATAAAATTATGTATTTTTCCCCCTTTGTACCGCTTTATTTTCAATATACATACTCTTCTTTTTAATTGAAATAACCTAACCTATGGTGAAGTTGAATGAGACGTTGAATGTATGGAAGAAAAAACTTGTTATTTTGCTTCATTTAAAATTTATTGAATTATTATTATTTTGAAGTCGATTAATTTTTAATATGTGATTGAATTATTCGAACAAGTTATTATTCAAGTGTTATTCGAATTATTCGTTTTATTCGAACAAAAAAAAAAAATCGAATCGAAATCTTATTAAATGTTTTCAGACCCACAACAAGTCCTGGTATATGTAAGTCCATTTAAAACAAAAACAAAAATACAACAGAAATTAAGTAAAACCAGCATTGCGTTTTGGCTTTAACCATATCGAAATAATGAAAACCAGCAAGTCAGTCAGTTATTTAGACTGTCAAACATTCCATTCCCATAGTATGTATGTATGTATGTATGTATTTATGCATGCCTGTGTCAGTAAGATTGTGTGTGTATATTTGTATTCTTCCTCTTTTACTTTGGAGAAAATTTTTGAAACTAAAGACAGTTTGACACTGCTGTTTGTGGCATAAATTTAGGGCTGTTCCATTAAAACTGTGACAGGCGAAATGAAATTTATTACCATGTGTTTCTGACAATGATGGCAAACTTCTTACATACTTACATACATGGTGGATGTTTGTTAAGATTGATACTCTTATAAATATATACATATACACAATGTTATATATTACTACATACTGCATGTACTAGTATGCATCCATATGTATATATTGTAATATGTGCATGTGTATTTTTATATGAATATGTATTAAATTTCTTAAAAGAAACTATCAAAAACAACGAACTTCAACATTTTTAAGGGATTGGTATCAAATTTAGTTGTATTGTACAGTTCCATTACAATTGAAATAAATTAATGACACGAAATTTCCGTGAGCTCAACACAGATACAATATATTAATTTGAAGAATATTAATGGGGAATTTAAACTTGATAGTGATGTTTGTAAGAGATTTATGCTTACCTAAGTGATTTTCGGAAACGGTGCCTACATGGGAACTATGATCAATTAATGACCGATTGTTGTAAAATTCGGAACAACGATAGCTGAATGTGTTCAAAAATTTACAAAATAGGTTGAGGATTGTAACGGTTCATACATCAAGCCCTATCCTCAGTAGACCTGCACTGGAGTGAAGTTTTTGTCTGCTATACGATAAATTGCGTACCGAAAATTAATTTAAAAGTGAATATTAAATAAATGAAGAAATGAAGAAAAATAAAGAATAAAGTTTGAATACACAGTCAAGACATTTCTTCTCTGTCTATTCCCTCCACACCTATTCTATATCTTCATAATTTTTTATATATGTATTTATTTTTATAAGATTACCCAATAATGATTTCTTAACTACATACATATGGTGAGTTTCACGTCAAGTGACCCAATGTTAAAAATCGATTTGGTTGAAATTTGTACCAAGGTTAGTACTATTGGATAGTAGGCCAGACACAAATTTTCAGCTCTATCAGTTCAGAAGTGCCGGAATTAGAGGGGGTCAAAATTGGACATTTTGGTCATACAAGGTTTTTTTAAAATAAGTGTAACTTTTCACCTATTGGTCCTAGCAAAAATTGTCCAAACGGCTTTAGATAGCTATTTCTTCAATCATTTTAAAAATATTTTTTTTTAACTTTAAAAAATTTTTTTTAAAATTTTTTTTAAATTACTTTTTTAATCTTTTTTTTAAATTTGGGCCCTTTTTCAATTTTCAATTTTATACAATTTACTTTAAGGCCTTTATAATCTCTTAATGGGATGCGAGTAAGATATCTATCAAAAAAATTATACATAAAACATTCCCAACAACATAAATAATTCTCGAATTCTGTTTCTAAAAAAAAATGGTGAGTTAAATAGATGATGTTTACAGATGGATCGTGGACAATGAAAATTGTTGATGACGCCCTTGGCAGGGTAGAAAATACATTCTAGTTTACCAATTGTTCTACTACTTTACAATAGTATTCGTTGAAAAATTTGAACTATTAGCCTGAAAGAATAAAACTGTTCTCTTAAAAATAAAACATTTTCATTGACATTAAATTCAAATCAAAATTATTTTATATTCAATTTAGAATACTTTACAGAGAATTTAAACACAGAGATTCATTCTCAAACTCCCCAAATATAATCCAACGATGACAACAGGGGCCAAATTACCTCATTCGATATCGAGTAAAATTGATCGTAATTTTTTTATTTGAGATTATGGCATTCGATATCGAGCAACAAATTTATTACATTTTATGACAATTTCGATATCGAAATCATTTTTTGATACGATACCTCATTCGATCACGAATGCGGTAATTTGGCCCCAGGCCTGATGAAATGCTGTTTTGCTTTTTTTTTAGGTGTATTAATGTAAAAGTATACTCAATTATTTTAAATTTATGTTTAATTAGATAGAAATTATGTTAAATACATATAAAATAAATTAAAAATAAATTAGTGTTGTTTTTATCCGACCTTTCAGTTATAATTTTCAAGAAATAAAATTGTTCGAGCTCGAGGTCAAGTGTATGTAAAAATTCTTTATTGCTAATATTTCGCTACACTTCGTATAGCATTTTCAAAGCTTATGTTCGAAAAAGTTTACATTAAAAACAAAAACAAAAAATACATTTAATTTTCTGCGCGTAAACAGTGAGTGTCTTCTTCATGAGTGTAACATTAGACGATGAAGAAGACACTCACTGTTTACGCGCAGAAAATTAAATGTATTTTTTGTTTTTGTTTTTGTTTTTAATGTAAACTTTTTCGAACATAAGCTTTGAAAATGCTATACGAAGTGTAGCGAAATATTAGCAATAAAGAATTTTTACATACACTTGACCTCGAGCTCGAACAATTTTATTTCTTGAAAATTAAATTAAAAATAAAATTCAAAAATTAAGATTTTTGAGACTAGCATAGTTTAATCACTTCAATTTAAAATCAAATAAGGTTTAACAAAAATAAGTTAGATTTAAAGTTAACTAGATTAGATTTAGTAGCTTTTTTTAAGTTGAAGATATCTGTTGTATTGGTTTTTTAATCAGAATTAAGTTCTAGTTTAACGTTTAGGTTATATAAAAAAGTTTCCGAGGGTTTGGTTAGTCCTAGAGTTTTAGATAGCGATAAAATTTTGATTTTAATTAAGTTGTTTTTTTAAATTTAAGCAGATTTGTTTACTGAATTATTTGTGGGAAGATTAAAAATTTGAGAAGAACTTGATTGAATTTAAATATCACCAAAAATGTACAACCTGCAGAAAACCTGTGTACAAAATGATTTAGTTATAAATACATACATATGTACATTTAAAATAAGTTATTATTTACCCGGATTTATATCCACGAGTTTTAATTGTCCCACGAAATCTGACTCGAAAAATCTGTTTCCTTTAATACTATTTTCTATTCAATATATTTTACATTTTCTATTTCCTTGCGTTTGAAAATTTTGTTTGCAATTGAAATTTTTTGAAATACAAATTTTTTATACATATAAAAGTAAAATGTTTTCTTTTTATTATTTGTAAAGTATTTCGGAGCCATTGAACAATTTTAAATCACATTGGCCTAACAAGTTTTCGATCAAAATATACGTATGAACAACTTTGTTCGGACTTACCACTATACATGTTTTTGTTTTCCGATAACATTTGAATGCATGAACTTAGCAAGGAGAAATTTACCAATAATATTTAATATGTAATAGGAAGCCAAACCAAATTTTGTGAACCAGATAAATGTTTTTATACAAAATAAACAAAAATTGGTGTGTGTATTGGGCACATACGATTCCGCACAGCAGAATATAACATACAATTCCGTAAAGCCAAATTCTTAACTATCTTTTATTTTATGCGTGGAGAATGAAGAGCAGACATGTTTTTATTTACATTCGTTAATTTACATGATTGCAATTTATCACCGGTAATGGATTACAACATGTAAAGACATTATAGTTTTAAATAATTTTGCTATCAAGAAACAAATGTTTGTATCTTAAATTATGTATTTAATTTTTAAATCAAATTAACAATCTGATGAAAATGTAATCAATTGAAGCAGATAGATGCATGATACAAAAAACTACTTGTTTCAAGAACTGTAACTTTTTAATGGTTCCTGACTTTTTCACTGATTGATGAACGAAAAAAAAAACATTTAAAATCTGAAAGTAATAAATACATGAATGAATGAATGAAGAGAAATATAACACGTACATTCGTATATGTTACCACAACTTTACGGATGCAAATAAAAAATTTATGGTTAAAATCATAAATTTGGAATATGTACATTGTACACACGTATAACAAACCACTAAAACAACAACAGCAACAACCCAAAAACTATGTATGTATTTAAATTGTTTACAACAACTACTGTTTAGTGTTTTCGCACTGAGATAAAACAACAACAACAAGAAAAACAAACACAAAGAAATAGACACACTGCCGAACGGACTAAAGAGATAAACGAATAAAACCGTAAAAGAGCATTTAAAATAGAATATTAAAATGTTTTAAACATTTATTACCAAATAATCGTATCTATGTAAATGAGTAGTTTCCAAAGGTAATTTCAAGGCCACACACACTCACAAGTAATCTCATACAAATGTACACTCCTTCTACTTGTGTAAGAGTACAAGATATAACGATCATTGTACAAAATTTCTAAGATATATATTTTATAAATTCCTTCACTTAAAATAACGATTCCATAAAAAATTTACCTATTCCTTTAAAATATCTTTACTTTTTTAAATGTGTAATCAATAAAAAAAGTTTAAAAGCCTAAATCTTAATATGCGGCCAGAAAATTTATATTCAACCTAATCCAAAACTTTTTTCAATTCCATCTTTTGTTTAATTACATCTTGTTGTTTGCTCATGTCGTTTATTTTCAAACATAAAATTTCTTGGGGTTAAACTAAAACAATTTTATATTTGCTATAATTTTTCTTCTGAAAAAATTTAATTAAATCAACTACTTAATTTCCAATACACCAATACCTCGCTTTGCGTCGTTTCGTTTTGTGTTTTTTTCTTTGGAGTTGCCTCGCTGCTTAATTAGTACTAATTTTTACTGTGCGTCGTTAGATTTTCAAAGTTGCGTTGTTTTGGATTCGAGTCTTTAATTTTTTTTTTTGGAAATTTTTGCAAAATCTGCAACATCATTAGATGATAAAACAATGACCCGTACAAGAAGTGCTTTGATGATAAAAATAGAGTCCTTGCTTTCTATTTGGATTGAAAGTTAAGTTGCAAAGAGAATACCATTAAGTAAAATGATATTTCAGACAAAAGCAAAAAGTTTTTTTGATGACATAAAAAGTAAAGCATTATCCAACGATTATGCTAGTAGTAGTAATGCAGACAATTTCTTTTACATTAAAAAATCTGTTCATTGGACTAATTATTTGTAAAAGAAAGCCGATAACTTAGTATTTTCGTAACCCTAGAACCTATCTTCGATCTTTACATGGTTTGCTATAGAAAATCTTAATTCACTTGGCTTCGTTTCAATTTGCGTCGTGTTTTTTTGGAACGTAACCCCGACTGAAAGTGAGGTATTGGTGTATACTTATTTATACAATACACAATTTTGAACTTTTTAGGCCATTATTTCAGATATAATGGAGACTTTAAGCATATTTCGACCATATTATAAAAATATTAAAGAACTCAAGGCAAATAAAAAGAAATATAAAAAAGTTCAAACATAGTATTGTGTAAAAAAGTTGTCATCCCATCTCCGGTGTTTCATAGTTACAGAACAACAAAGAATCTACCATAAAGGAAAAATGACAACAACAACATACTTTGCTGATATTGTCAACCAAGGGTAGACGCAGCAAAAGTAACAACAAATTTGTAGTAATACAAAAATTTGTAATAATAATAATAATAAAGAAGAATACACACACATTGTAAAACGTAAGTAAATTTCATTCCAACTCATAACATGTAATACGAAATATATTTAATTCCCGAAAACTATTTCTTAATAAATGGTGAGTTAAATAGATGATGTTTACAAGTAGATCTTGATATTATAAAGGAGGAGTGCAACTTTCACATGTACTACTAACGGAGGTGTTAAAGAAGGCGCTGCGAATTTTGGCTTCAGGAAAAGTGGTCCCAACTAGACAGACTACAAAAACACGAAATTTTATTCTGTTTATTTACAGACGCATTTTTCCATTGGGGTGATTTTGCACCCCAAAAAGAGGCCAAAAAATATAGTTTTTGTACCTTCTTTCATTCCTTATTTTTGTAAATATCTTAAAATTTATACATGAAAAATGGCCTCAAAAATTTTATACGAAATTCAAGGGAAATTTTTCATTATTAATATTTACCAATATTTTATAAAAATGAAAGACATTGTAACAATAAATTTATTTATTTATTATTAGAGAGATTTTATTTGGCTTGAGTTCATTTTAATTAGTAATAATAAAACATAAAGTAAAGAAAAGTTTTAGACAATTGGCACATTGGAGTGCATTTTCTGCCCTGCCAAAGTCGTCATAAGCAATGTTTATTGTTCAAGATCTACTTGTAAATATCATATACTTAACTCACCATTATTGAGAAATAGATTTCGGGAATTAATCATATTAATCATATTTTATGAGTTAGAACGAAATTTACATATGCTTGCAATGTATGTATGTGTATTTTTCTTATTATTATTCCAAAGTATTGTTATTATTTTTGTTTTTATGGCTGCAACCTTTTCTTAAAAATAAATTAATATCGTAAAAATTATTGCAAATTTAAATTAAATATATTACACAACACAAACAACACAAAGTAAAACTTACAAGCAACCAACATATCGTGCATTGGGAATCACAGTTTTTAGAGAACTTCTCAGACCTTGTGTGAAATTCGTAATTATAACTTCAAGATCCATATCTATATACCAATATATTGCAACAAACCTCCTTTCTTTCTTTCACTATGCCAATATTAGAAATTTACTATATCTTTATACAATGACTTCTTTTTATGTATGTATAATATTTTCTTCCTTTACAAAAAAAAAAAGATTTTAATTATTTTTTCCCGAATAAATTCAACCCCATTAGGACTTTATTGTTTTATATTGTATGTCACAATAGACCCCTGGTATATAAAAAATTCGAATATTCATAAAGACCTAAACGAGCCTTAGGTAAAAAAAGAATACTTAAAAAACTTGAAGCAAACAACCGCATTAGCCCGCAACACATTAAATAATAGTGGCTATATTCGATTAAGAACAAGGGATTCAGTGGATCTGAGCTAAAGACAAGAATGAAAAATGTCTCCTTAATAGTTATATGTAATCAAAAATGGTGAAGCAATTTTCTTCCGGCACTGGCTGGACTAAATAATTAAAATTCATTAGATATAAGACTTGAAAATGTTTTTCAGTGAAATACCTGTACTGAGTCTTTTTGAAAATATATGTCGATGTAGAGAGAGGCCAATAATTGTCATTATCTTGTAATTATTCTCCAGTTATTATCTGTTGCAAAGTTTGCCCATTTTTGGAGTTTTCTAACTATTCCTTTAAACCATCCATTTGCAGAGATCGCAGGATCGGTTTGTGATTTTTCATTTTCAGAAGTTATTGCGATTTGAATAGCAGTGCATTCTCTTCAATTTTTCATCACTGTCATTATTATAATTGCTGGTATTTTGGCAGGTGGTTCCAAAATTAGACTTTTTTAAATTTGTTCTCAGCCATCTAAAAAGCAAATACTGATCAATTTAGAGAAATATTGCTTTAAAACTCGTTTCCTTAGAAAAGTAATTTCTTAGACAACTATAATTAAATGCATTGTTATAAACCCTACTTTGAGTGTTTTAATAATATAAAGCGTGACCTTGTCCTGCAATAAAACGTACACAAAATTGCTTCTTTGTTTCTTGTTTGTCAATAATTTTGTTTTTAATAAAATTAGAAAATACAATGCTTTAATTTTCACACCCTTTAATTATGTAAAAAAGAAGACAGTAAGAATTTTAACATAGTTTGTATTTTTGTTTTCATTTGAGCAAGTAATTCTTTTGTGTAACAACAAGTAAAATAACCAACCATCTACCAACCCCATATGCTCGCATGTATATTGAGTAAGTATTTTACCCCCTTATAATAATTTTAAGCCTATGATGTTGTTTTGGATTTTTATAGCTTTTTCTTACAGTTTTATGGTCGAATTCGTTTATACTTTCATCTAAATTTTGCTCTCACCCTTCCCCTCCGTCAACTTTTTTACCAACATCCATTAATATATTACATTTCTTTCTGTGTTTTTTTTTCTTTTTGGAAAAAAGACAGCTTAAATTTACGATCTTAATTTTGTTGTTGTTCCATTTATACCCAGAATAATGAAAATGTACCGCCATTTTGATAATGTTACTTTTTTCCCCGTTAGTACTCCGTAAATACGCAAACATGCACACATGTATACAAAAACGCACATATACACATGCATAGAGATTTATTGCGTATCCGTATTGTTTGGATAAGCTTCCTGGTTTACGTTTTTCTACCCTGCCGTTTGCCACACATTAAAACCCATTTTCATGTTTTCCAATTCCATTTACGGAAGTTTATAATCTCTAGTGTATGGAAAGAACAAACAAACGAACCAAACAAAACCAAAACAAAGAAACTTTTCGTTTATTGAGGATACGAAAACTTTCCTTTTAACTGACAGCAGAGAAAGATTCGTTTCTGTTTTTCTCTAACATATATTAAACAGAATTGGGGTACATTTTGGGTAAGGATAACAAATATTGTTAATTGAATATTTTGTAAAACTAAACTCAAATGTATACTACTTCTTGCAACTGCTTCAATACCGCTCTCAACTAATTGATTTTGTTTTGATAATTCAATATAGTTTTATTTTTATTAAAAACGACTTAAATGATAACTGAATTCATCAATTAAGAATAGATTTAGTTGTAACAATGAATCTATTTTGGATATATTCGCAGGCATAAAAATGAACTTGAACAATTATTTTTGCTAACAAATTTGGTTGTCAAAATATTTGATATGTTGGACAACTCTGTTTCAATTTAATACAGTTAAGTTGATAAGAAAAAGAAAACAGAAACGGATATTAGATTGTTTTCAGGGGTATGATATAGAAGTACATAATTGTGTATGTTTTGCTTGAATATGGGGTTTGTTTGAAAAAAAGGGAATCTTTATGACTTTAGCAATCTGCAGAAGTTGTTACTCGCGTACTACATGGCAATCTTACTTCTGTACATACACCGCACAGTGGGATTTTTTGTGCAATAAGTCATTTTTTCGACACATAAAATTTAAAAATGTAATGATGCAGTTTTGTAGAAAATTGATTCAGTATGAAGAATCCATAAACAGAATCTAAAAAAAACGTTTATTTGTCTTTGAAATAATGAAGTAAAGTCACATGTAAATTTTGGTCCAAAATATTGAAAACTGTTAAGGCACTTCTAAAGTGTTTGTACGTAAGATAATTTTATTGCTCTGATTTAAATAGCGATTTTCTTCAAATATAGCCTTTTCTGCGTATTTAAAAAAAAACTTATAAAATTCGCTCATATGGTTTAAAAGATATGATAGAATAAAATTTGTTCTATAATGTGCCGTGATTACAAACTTCCTTGGAAAAAAAAAGGTTGCTCGGTCGTGCTCGGTGCTCTCGCTATAATAAAATGAAAGGTAAGACTCCATACTATCATTTAAAAAAAAAAAATTTAAATAATTAATAATCTTTTATAAAATCATAAAATTGGTTTCCGATTTCATGAAATTTTTAATTTTAAAAAATTACAAAAATATATTGCATAATTTTAGGCACGTGCGTTATAATGACATTAAGTTACAACAATAACTTATTTAGAATAGATTAAAAACAAAACCATATGATTTAACAACAATAAAAATAAAACAATTTGTGAAAATATCGAAGTGGAAAAGATATTATTAAAATGAGTTTATTTTCTATTGATGGTGAAGCAATCAAAATGGGCGTTTCCTTCTTACTTCATATCGCCTACAACAAACCATTTGAAAAATGGTCCGCGCTCAAGGACGAACACAAAAGTCTTAAACTGGAAAACAAACTTCGAATTCAGAAGGCCTCAAAGGAACAGATGGGTATACGAGTGGATGCAGTTCAACAAGGAACTGGGTCTACTAACGATGGAAATACGTCCAGGCGTTTCTTTTCTAACCCCGCACTTGTTGCCGATGTGACTGGTGTAGAGGAGCAACTAATTGATCGATTTCGCATTATACTACAAATAATAACATGTGGCAAAAAAGTTAATTCCTTGAAGTTCAAGAATTTTGCTCAAGATACAGCAAAACTTTTTGTTGAAAAATATAGTTGGTATTATATGCCAGTAACAGTACACAAAATACTAATACACGGAAAGGATATCATGGATGCGGCAATACTTCCTATTGGCATGCTTTCTGAAGAAGCCGAAGAAGCCAGAAATAAAGATTATAGAAATTATAGATTAAGGTGCTCCAGAAAATGTGATAGAGTTGCAACAAATACAGATGTTTTTCATCGACTTCTAGTATCGTCAGATCCTTTTATAAGTAGCATTAGATGTCAACCCCGTAAACAGGTTATGGAACTTGATGATATAGTTACAGAAATGATAGATGATGAATAAAAGTCTATATTTAAATGCATGTATTGAAATTTATTTATAAAATAATTAGTTTTGGTAATGAAACAAAAAGTTGTGGGAAAAAATATAATATGGATTATATGGGCGGTGGGTAGAGGGCGTGGCCAATTTTGATGAAACTTTATATTTTTCTTAATTGAGCTAACCAAAGGCTCTGTGCCAAATTTCAAAAACTTTGGGCCAAAAATTAATTTTGGGTTCTATGGGCGGTGAGTAGTGGGCGTGGCCAATTTTGATGAAACTTTATTTTTTTCTTAATTAAGCTAACCAAAGGCTCTGTGCCAAATTTCAACATTCTACGAGCACTCCTTATATTTTTTGCCAAACATTGTATGAACAAATCCCTCTGTGCACCGTCCAGGCAATTTATATTTTATTAAATGTTGCTTAAACATAATATTCGAATAAATTCCTTCAATTCTATATAAATATTACAAATAAATCACTTGGGGTTTGCATTTAATTTTATGTATTTTTTTTATCGAAAACTGAACATAGTTATTGAATATTTCTTTCTTATCCCTATCGAATCAGAAATCTTACTGTAACATGCAATGGATAATATAGAGAGAACTATGTAGTTGTATTGGTAAATTCTAGTTACAAAATAAGTAATGTTTAATAAACCAATATTTGTGTATATAAATTTAATTATTATTATCTCATATTTAAACTTGTTTTGATGATGGCATTTTTGAATATCAGAAGTCTAAAAAACCGTCTAGTGATAAACTACAATTTGAAATTATATTAACAATTTTTAATACCAACGAAAGTTAAAAAAGTTGTTCAATCACTATAAACGAGTGCTCTGATAGCTATTATACAAAAATATACCTTAATGTACTGAAATAAGTTATAATTCTTAAAAGAAATATTTGACATTTAGTAAAAAAATATTGGCAAAATCAAAATTATGTGTTAATTTGCCCCTTATTGATAGCTTAAAAGAAAGTTTTGAAAGTGATTCCAAACAAAATACTTATTAAATATAACAAGTATCAAATATAGTAAGAAACTTTTGTAAACAAGATGATCAAATTATTCGAACAAATTAAATCTCTTATTCAATTTATTCGTTTTATTCGAAAAAAAGGTAAATCGAATAAATTGGAAACCCTAGTAAATAACCCACTTGACTAATAGCGTTTAATCATTTTTGTCCATTTAAATATAAAAATTATTAAATTTAACTTAAGAATTATTCTCATAAGTGGGCCATCACGTATATACATACGTTAAATTTTCTTGCAGAATCATGTACAAATTGTACACTAAATCTTGATTTACACGATTGAAATATTCTTCAAAATTGCTCTTCAAAATTATTTCTAACGAAATAATTAAAAAAAAATCGTAAAAATACAAGTTTCCAACTCGGTTGAGTGTGACTTTTGCAAGTAACTTTTGGTTGTCATTAGTGGCTGACAAAATGAGTTATAATGAGTATTCAAATCACATTGAGGTATCTAAAATTTTATTTAATGGGTATCAATGGGTAGCGCAACATTCGGTTGTCGTTCGATTTAGAGAAAGAAAATCAATTAATTATTTCTAAAACGCACACATTGCAATTTTTAATTTTGTCCGTAAAAATAAAGTTGGTTGATTTTAAACGCATTGAACAATGTTAAGACGAACTTTTAAAATTTCTTATATTATTTATTGTTGAGAAAAGAAAAACAAATTAAAATGAATCCTTTTAATTTGAAAGTATATACAGGTATTACCTAACTCTTACCTATATACATAAGTATGTATGTAGTTATAATGTAGCGCCGTCTTTCAACATTTGCCCACCGCACAATTCAAAATCCGTGTAATTGTATGTTTTTATTTTTAGTTTTATTTTTATTTTTGAATTTATCTTAAATACATGAATGAATTCAGGCAACATGAATGTCTATAAAATTAATAACGCAAACTCATCAATGGGCAATTTAATGAGAGAGAAAGAGGAACAACAAGAACAAAATATAAATTAGGATTAATTGGCCATTATTTTCAGTCATAAACTGAGTTATTAAATATGGTTAATTTTATTTATTGTTTGATAATTAAATTGGCCAAATACAAACATATCCATACACACATGTTATAAACATTAATGTGTATATACTGGACGCATGCATGTAACGAGTATATTTCGAAGATCTTGTTTGCTGGTATGTATCTTGTAATACAACGCTTTACTTGAGACTGTTTGGAAATAATTTGTTAAAACAATTGTATCTGGTATTTTGCAATGTTGGCAAATTGTTTTCATACTTCTTTTAATGATTATTGTTGGCAATTTATTAATCCGAAGAAAAATAAAAACAAACTGGCTAATAACAAAACATCATTCACAACAGACATAATGTTGGTCACAGCACAAGCAAATATAAAACCACATTGTTCTTATTGTTATTCTACTTATCATTTTTAATGTTGTTATTTATTATCATATCGCAAATATTTGGACTAATTTTTATTAACCACATACTGATATTTTTACTAGTTTTATATAAATACGAAATTTATAAATTAAAACCCGGTCAAACCCGACCCTATAATACCCCTGAAATGAACCTTACATAAAAACTATGACTAATTATGGAACAATAGTCATTGCATTTTATTTAGATGCGAACATTTTTTAGACATTTATGCTCTTTAAGTAGGCCTTTAATGGAAGCTATTGTCAATTTTTGATAGATCGGCACAAACATTTTAGACATAATCCCTTTTTATAATCAGCGGGCTAGGTGAAATAATGGAACTCAGGAAGGAATTTTGATTCGTTCGGTATACTTTAAGGTAGATGTTAGTTTAATATTTTATGGAGTTATAAAAATCACCAAAAATCCAATATACGCTCTCCACTCTGGTGGTATACTGGAATTTAAAAAGAACCTAAATACTTTTGAGACCTTTGAATGGCGATGCAAATTAACAAAGATGAATATTGTTGCAATTTTTTCTTTTTATATTTCCAATTTCACAGAATGGGTATTATCAATTGCAGAAAAAAATTAAACAAATTTACCTGTTATTTACTCTTCTTTTATAAATGAAATATAAACAAATTTCTCATAAAAATAAACAAGTAGGCAAAATAGTTTTGTGATTCACTGTATGTGTCATAAGTACCTATAAAATTAGTAAGTAAATAAAAATTAAAAACATAAATGGAAATAGTTTTTTGTTTCTCTTCATGTTATTTTTTATACATATCCATACGTACAATAAAATGGTGAAACAAGACGTCATATGAGTGTTACTACTACTACACGGTTGAATTGCAACTAATCAGAATTTATGTATTTGTTGTTAACGTTTTTCTTTTTTTACATCTTTGTTTTATTTAAAATTTTTATTTAACATTTACCGTTGTTTTGCACTTGTTTTCTTTTGTTTTCATATTTATTTTCTTCATGTTGCTGTAATTTTTATAGTAAAATCAGGAACGAAAATTTCTTTTTTTTTAATACAAATAAATCCCTCTGAAAAGCTACAACAACAATAACAAAACATGAGTAAGACGAATGCATTGTGACGAAATGGAGGCTGTAAAAGGAGGAATTAAAAACTAAAAGATTCGTACGAGTGTAAAAGAGATTTAAGCAATAAATATATTCTTCTAATGTATTTTAAAACGCATACTCATGGATCCATGCCAAAGATGGGTGTATGGAATTAGTAATACAATTACAATTTCATTTGCATATTTGTGTATTGGAATCGCTGTTTCATAAATAACTTAATAAATGCCCATTAGCAAATTAGTTTTAAAATTATTTATTATAAACACCAACACTAACCAACAATTAGTGTAGTCGTAAATGCCTAATATATGTAATTAAAAATTAAAAACCTATTTCACTGTTTCTTAACACTGTGACTTAACATATACATCCCTGATTTAAACCGTTTTCATGTGTACAACAAATATATGTATGTGTATATAAATAAACATCAAAATGGTTACCAATGTACATATGGAAGTGTGTATATGTATGTATGTATATATAAATTTGTACACAAAAAAACTCCATCCTCTTTCAAGCCCATGTGCAAGAGAGTTAAAAACAAATGGAACACACACACAGCACACATTTTATATAGTTGGAACACAGTATACAGACACTGGACCCCCATGTTTGTACAGACATACATATGTATGTGCGTCACTCCACAAATCAATAAAATATTCACTAGTACAATAGAGTGCGACGACAGAGAGAGAGATCAAGAAAACGAGTTGAGAGAATAAATTTAAAAATATAAACAGAACAACATGGATGTTGAACTCAGTGTTGCCACTTCATGTGTAATTATACATATTGTGTGTAATTTGTACTCGGATATTTAGCCTATTTGTAGCATATTTTACTAATTTACTTTTATTAAAATTGCAATTTTAATTTAAACTTATTTGAAATTAACGTAACGTTGGTCAATTTAAACTCAAATACTCATTCGCAAGAACAGAACGAAATTATATTGTTTTGTGAATGGATCGTTTAGTGGAAATGGAGTAGAGGTGTTTTACGAGGGGATCTTCTGTGTTCTTAGGCTTTTCCTTAACATCTGTAATGGCTTTCCGGAGAAACTCTGTATTTAGGCGTCGTATTGGTCATTTGGCTAGTTTTAATTCTTAATTAAACTGCAATCTGGCAATATCATTGATAATGTTTATTCTAAATAATGCCCTCGCAATCTGAAAAGCTCCCAATATGTTTGTAATTTTTACAAACGATATTCAAACCAAGTGTGATACAATTTAAACTTAATAGTTGACTTAAAACTTTAAAATGAATCGAAAAACATATTTTAAAACGTATTTGTTACAGATTTTTACTGAAGAAAACTGTAAATATTCTAAAAATTGTACAAAGCTATTTTGTAATGGGTTTGAAGAAAGTATTTAATTAACTCGGTAAAGAATGTGTTATCAAAGAATTGCATTTAGTACGTTCGAAATACTTAGAAATTATGTAAGAGTATACATAAATGTTTATGAGTAAACTTTAATCTAATTTTAAAAAATGAATAAAACTTAATTTTTTAATAAGTCAATAAAGCACAAAAATTATATTCGAACATTGAGAGTTAGAACTGAATTAATTATTAAGCACTACTTTACCTGTATTCTAGCAAATTAGTAATTCTAATTTTGAAAAATATAGGCAAATACCGGTATAACTAATCGTATTTTAACGAATTTTCGATATAACATACAGCAAAGTTGATTGCATTAACCACTTTATAAAACGAATGTTTTATTCATTATTTTATTCGTTAATATAATAACATCGACAAAATATAAATAAAGAATAGAACAAAAATGCGTTCACTTCCAAAAAAGGAGATGAAAAAGGAATTTTATCGGTGTTAAAACCAATTCGAGTTAACTGATTAAATCATTAAAATAAAGCGTGGATATTTGTATCTAGTCTTTATTAATCATCATTGTGCTCCCAAGTCATCCTCGTTAAGAACAATTAGTAAAAATTGCAATAGGTGGAACAATTTTGACGATAACTAGGTCTTAGGACAACATATCATTCATTATACCGGATTTGCCTGTATTGCGAAGCTTGTATAATTCATCTGCAAGCGTTTAATATAGAAATCAATTATGTGTAATTTGTAGTTTTGTTATTGGCAACACTGGTTGAACTACATACATCCATTCAGATTTATACTGGTACATAAATACTCGTACGTTGTTCGCATTGTTGGTCGGTTGTTTTGTTGTCGCACCACCATCATCGTTTACACATACATTTTTATGTATATACTATATACATATGTTTATACGTATATAAGCTCTCACATACAATACACAAATTTCCTATATACACACACATTATATTCTGATCAGGCATTTTTGGTGAACAAGAAAATCATACGAAAAAGAATGAAAATAATAAAATAAATTGAATTGTGTGTATGTGTGTTTGTATGTTGTTTATAATTTTTTTCCAACCTCAATGAGTTTTTACAACAAATTTTTATGGCATTTGGTCGTAAACTTCTTGTTGGTATAGAGTGCGACGACGGTGCGCTCCTCCGTGTGAATTTTAACACAATAAACCTAATACACAGCACAAATAAAGAACAAATATAAATTATAACGACACCAGAAAATAGCACAAACAAAAAATATACTTAAAACATCCAGCAACAATAAATAATATAAACAAACAAACAAACAAACAAATAATAACAACAATTAGAGTAATAATAGTTGCAATAAATAAACAAATAAAAAATCTATAAAAATTAAACCTTTTACACACACAAATAGCCTTAAGCCATTCATCATCACTCAGCTCCAAATCCTGCATCCATTCTACCTTCTAACAGTTGCAGTCTAACCAACCATCAATGTTGGTCGCCCCCTTAAAACAAAACCCCAAGCATCCTCAAAGAAACAAAAAAATTCGTTATTTAAATATCACACGAATAAATAAATGAATTAACTTAATACATTTTTCTTATTGTCTGTGCCCTTAATAAACACAATACACAAATATTTGTACAATTTACAATAAGAAAATGGCAAAAATTAAACACAAATAAAATACATTCATACAATTATGATAAATAACAAAAATTCTAAAATAATTTAATAAATATATGTAAATCATAAGGTAAATAAAATTTACATATTTTATTAAAAATAAATTTGTATTTAAACGCAAAAAATGTGATAAAAATAGAAAATTAATAATTTTGTTTTGTAAGAAAAATTTAACAAAATAAGTTTTATATTGATAATTATTGTTTGTGTTAAAAAGTGCAATAGATTCATGAAAAATATATTTGCGGCCAAATTTAAACTTCCAACAACAACTTGCAACTTTTTTAAGAAACTGTAAGTACCATATTAATTATTTTTTATTTTTAATTAAATGTAGTACATATGCAATTGAAACGAAAGACATTTTTCACAAAAGTGTTTATAAATACAAATTTGAGACGAATGCAATTTGTAGGAAGAATACTGTATAACCTTTCAGAAACCCAAGTTTTCTCCAAACTAAATTTAAACATTTTTGAAAATTTGTTACAATACGGTTTCTGCGGATATTCAATATATGCCGTTTCATTGTCTCGTGTAAAACAAACTTTACTTCACTTGTCTCTTTTTTATTAAAGCTCAAGTTAGTGAATTTTAAGTGTTACTATTAACTATAGCTCCCATATGAGATCCACTTCCAAGAATTACATATATATAACAGTTATAAATCTTTTGAAAATTTTGGTATCAGGAAATTATTAATCACACAAACGCTTTTTATTAATCTAAATAATGCTTCTAATAATGCTTAAGATATGTAACTTTATTGGACATAAATTGTTGAAGTAAAATAAATTGAATGCAACACAAATCAGTGTTACTAATAGAGAAATTACATTATGATAATAGACACATAAACAAATGTACGCACATATATACGAGTATATGTATATGTGAGAGATTCATCCAAAATAAGTTTCATATGAACTGGAATCTGTCTATTGCCATTAGGGATGCCAAACGGGACTGGTTTTTCAAATCCCGGGATTCGTGATCGCGATTTTTTAGGATTTCGGGATTTTTGTTTCATAAAAAAATAAATTGCTTTATAAATAATAACAATTTATTTCAAAAAAGTTAAATACCTATAAATTGTTGTTTTATTAGGTTTTTGAATAAATAAAAATATAATAACATTATATTGAAATGTTAGATTGACAAAAATATGTAATTTCCCCTTTAATTTCTATATTAATTTAAAAGCAACAGAATATTATCGATCGATAAGTAGAGAGAATCTTGATTTAATTTTGTTACCAATATATGGAGCTGACGAAAAACATCGTTTACATCGTTTGTAGACAAAATTGTTAGCAATTTTGTTTCTCACCCTCCGAAACAAATAATTCTTATTCAATATTTTATTCCATATTATTACAGACATTATTAGGTGTTTTAAATATTTCAATTACGTTCATTATTTCATTCGTTTCGCAATCGACGTTTTTAATTTATTTCTAATAACAAACATTTCTATTTCAGTATCAAATTCACTCTGAAATTTTGTTTTTTTTTTTTTCAAAAAATTTAAAGTGTTGAGTAAATTATCCTTCTTTTTTTGGGTTCTTTTAAGGAGAGTTCAGATCACTTTTTGATATCTCTTTGAGCATAAATAAAAGGAAAAGATAACTGCGAAAAAGAGCTTTGTCTGTTATTTTAACCGGATTTAATATGACAACTATTTGTTTAAAGTTTTAAACCCTCTTTGCGTAATGTTGGAAATTTCAATAATAACATTGAATGCACTCTCTTTTTTTTCTATTTAGTATTTAGCTAATGATCTAACATTGCATTATGATGGATATTTCCATAATATTGTTTTTTTGCTAAATTTATATTATAAATATACATACTAAGATTTTTTAACCATTTTCCTTTAAATTTGAACATGAATTATATCAGCTTAATTTATTTCATCAACAAAAAAAAAACATCATGCAAAGAAGGATTAAATCAATTAAAGCGTTTTATGTAGGAATTTCCCAATTTTTTTTATTAATTTTAATTCTGTCACCTTTATTTCTTCGACAAACATTTTAAAATATACATTTTTGTTGATGACTTTGTAAGCGAATACTAGTTTTCGGCATAAGTTAATCCCGAATCCCGGGATTTGTTTTTAAAAATCCCGAGATTTTTGTGATCCAGATTTCGGGACTGGCATCCCTAATTGCCATCCATAGCTCGCATATTTGTATTGTCTATCGCTATTTTTGATTATATTTAACATAATGTTTAAACCTAGCTGTAGTTTTATAAAAATACATAACATTCGCTGTGTTTTAACAAAAATTGTAAATTTTGACCCCAGCGGTGACCTCAGTAAAATCTTCAGCAGAAGTACTAATATTTTTAATTTGTGTTTCTAAATCTGAGCAGCAGTAAAAAAGTAAGCATAATAAATTTTCAGAAATATTTACCGTCTAATAATAAGGCAATGACAGGCAAAATGCGAAAAAATATTATTCATAGCTTGTTAGCTGGTTATAAGTCTCTTGTTTGTTTTGATATTTTTATTGTGTTCTCTACCCAACTTTAACCATTTAATAAAGTGACATTTGAATGTTTGTTTGCAAAATATTTGAACAGATACGAGAAAGTTTGTATTTTTTTTTATAAAAGTTAAAAAAAGTGATTAAAAAAGTAAAAACAATGTTTACAATAAATTGGAAATCAACCATTGTCTGAAAGTGACAAATTTTTTTAAAATTTTTTTTGAATGAACGTCAAAAACATGTTCATTTCAAAAAATTTTTATAGGCAAGAAGATTTCGGTTTTGATGTTATAGAGCTTTAAAGCTCAGATATATATATTACTATAACTCCACGATTTCTAAAACAATCCAGGCGATATATACATAATTTGAAAGTGCTCTGAAATACCTTTAAAATAATGTATAACACGACACATTTTGTTAACCCATTTAAGCGCAATTGCAAAAAGTCCCGTTATTTCAAAAGATCATCGATATAACGGTACAAAAAAATATCAAGTGATCAATAGAAAACATTTCAATCTCTATATCTTTATAAATGAAGAAGATATTTAGGTTTAAAAATGCAAAAGTTTTTTCCTAAGATAGTATTTAGTTATATAAAATTGAGAACTTTTTAGTTTCAATAGGCAATATTGTCCGGATCGATTTAGAAACCGTAGAGATATAGTAATATATATATATCTGATCTTTAAAGCTCTATAACTCCCTAAAGGAAAGCTTTTTGCCTACAATGCATATATCACTAGTTTTAGATTTTAAAGCCGTATAAGTGGTAAACAAATTTTAACGATCGGTGAAACTACAAAACTATTAAAACCGACAAATTGTTAATTTAATCTTATTATGTAGATATGAACACAAATTTTTATCAGTAGCTTCTAAAACAAAAAGAAACTTATAACTATTATCAGCTTATAAGTTAAAATTTGAAATTATTATGAATTAGAGGGTTAATACAGGGTGGCGCAAAAGTAATCCTCCTATCAGGAAAATGCTATAAATTTTGCGATTGGCCCCTAATGTCAGTTCTGCAATATTCCGCGTTCTGGAGCAGTGTAGCGTAACATTGTTTATTAACGTGTATTTTTCATGTGTTTACTACACAAATGTCAAAACAGAACTGACATTAGGGGCCTCGTAAAATTTATAGCATTTTGTGATAGGAGGATTATTTCTGCGCCACCCTGTATTTGAATTGTAGATGTCACAAAATTGTTATTTTAGTCCTAATAAACAGATTTTCAACAAATTTTTTCATTTAATACTTTTAAACAGATACTCGTACGATTTAAGTTTTTTTCAGTTTTAATTGTTCTATATTCCAATATGAAAAAAAATAGAGAAAATCATTAGAAAACAATCGTTTGTGCGTCCATTCGATATTGTCTGTAACAGAGGTGTTAATTTTTCAAGGTTACATACTTTCACCTCTACGAGTATTTTCGAAATTACTCATTACTCGTGATTTATTTAATGTGTAAGAAAATTTTCAGTTTTGTGTAATTTATTTAAACGATTTATATTTTAATTACATTTCCATATTATTGTTATATTTGAAAGAGTTAAAGGTTTCAAAATAACATATTTGTTAACGGTTATTAGGTTAGACTTGTCTCATTTAATGTAAGTAAATTAATATTACTGCCCTTGTCGTTCATCAGTTATTCTTCCCTAAAGGCCTTGATATTATTTCTCCACTCATTTGAAATGGAAATATAAAATCACACACAGATTCAATCACACAACACATACAAGTATACTATTAAGTAATAAAAAGAGTTGAAGATAAAATTGCATGTTATAAAATAAAATTATAATCATTTAATAACTAGAGAGTGTCATGATAATAAAACTACTGAATCCATTCAAATGTCAAAATGGATAATTGAAATTCTATAGTCACACATTTGCGTGCAAGTACATGCATGTGTGTGTGAGTGAGTGTTCAAAGTAATAATTTTTCCGTAAATGTTCATTGAGTAAGAAAAACGACAGATAAAACAAGAATGACGTCGTAGAATGAGAACAGTTTTGTGCATCTTTAGAACTTTATGACGGTTTCAGTTTCTGTATTTGTTTGGTTTTGCTTTTTTTGAAACAACTGCATGCGTACTTAAATAACCACACGGTGCCACAAACATACCTGAACAGCTTATTCTATTGTTAAATTTATGAGCCACTCATTATCATTTTAGGAGAATAAAAATGATTTTGTGGTTATGGAATTTGGCTGGCAGGCAGGCAGTAATTTTTTATCACTTAATATGATAAACTTAAATCGTTAAGCAGTATTGCCATTTAGCAAAAATTGCTGATTGTAAACTTTATAAATTATCATGGAAGTCCATATTTAAGGCATTTACGTATTAGAAGAACTAGGTATGTAGTTAATTTAAGTTTCATACTTTATTAAATTTGGCTTAATTTGTGATTAATTTAAGAAAACGAACCCGTTTCGTAACAAATAAATATAATATTATTTATTATATAAAAATTATATGATTTATATTTTGTTATGATTTATATAATTTATCATATATATGTATCTGTAACTTGCAAGGAAACTTAAAGCAAATGTGTATAAAGTTGACACATTAAAAGAAATACTCCTACGCTCATAGATCTACTCAAACATATTGAATTTCTGAAAAGTTCAGATTTTTCTAATATTTTATAAAAAACGTAAAACACCGATTACAAACAAAATATAACTTTGGTATGGCCCTATATATAACTTAAATACACGAAAATTAATAAGTAAATTAAGTAGACATTTTTGACCGATTATGACCAATAGGCTGGGTAATTGAAAATAATAAATAAAATTAAATAAAAAAAAACTATTAAATAAATAAATTTGTTTTGAGCTTAAGGTCAATTTCTTTTTTATTTATTTCAATATTTCGCTACAACAATGTGTAGCATCTTCAGGGAAAATAAAATTTATTATTTATTTAAAATTTCAAAACAAAATATTTTTTCATAAAGGTCGAACAATTAGTAAAATAATCTAAAAAAATAAAGTATCAGGTGTTAAATAACGGCATTGGGGCCACTTTCAAGGAAAAAAAAACAATTCTTTAATACATGTTTTTCCCAATTTAAGAATTTCGGTATTTAAACAAGGAAACAGCAAAAGCCATCAAATCTTTCAATTAGAAATCGATGAAATTATTATTTTCACTAAATATACAAATTAATAAATATATAATAAAATATTGCACTAAAAGGAAGCTGGGATTAAATTGATACATTTATGTGGTACACTAGTACCCCGGTTTGCTTCGTTAATTGGGACCGGAGAAACACGACGTAAACCGAAGCATGATTTTCCACACATTTGTATGTAGTGTGTTTTTTTTTATTGGTTCCGAGATTCATAATTTTAGCTGCAAAAATAGATTTTTCAATAAAAACTACGTTTTTCATGAGAAAAATGTAAAAAATAACAAAAATATTAAGATTAAAATGAAAAATATGCAATTTATAGTGTAAATATAGGGATGTCATTTTTTTTTATTCTGAATTTGAATCATCTAAATCGGTTACCATTTCTGCGGTTGAATTTATCAATCTTGCTGATTTTTTATGAAAGTAGTAAAGTTTTTTTCTACTGCTTCGATCTCAAGCTGAAGTGTTTCGTCGTCCAACGCATTGTTACTCTGAATTGCAATCAAACTTTCTTTATTTAAAAAGATCATTAATATCTTTTTCTTCAATTCCATAAAAATTTGCATTTCTAGCTGATCCTGCAAGTTCTTTATATCATTAATATCTTAAACTTTTTGAGAACACATTCGGGCCATAATTGACGCCAAGTTCTGTTCATGCACGATTCTTTCGGTTCTTTCCATGATATGTTTATATTTTCAATAGCCATCATTATAGTGTAATTCTACCAAAAATCGTTCATGGAAGGCAAATTATCTCCGTCCCTAGGCAGATTTCCCGTTTCATCAGCGTTTAAAACTTGTTATGCAGAATAACCACCTTCTTCGATTATTGCTTTTAATTCAAGTTTGAACTTTTCTGCAACTGAAGTATCTGCACTAGCAGATTCTCCTTTTATTGCAATACTATGCAAATTTGCATGGGTTTTAAAACGGCAAAACCAACCTCTGCTTGCTTTTAATTCTTGCAGATAATTTTCTTTCAGATCTTCAAACAATGTTAAAGCTTTCTTTTGATCTTCTATAAAAAGGCTAGGAAATGACTCAATTTTTCCATTAAAGGATTTCTTATTTTTGTAGCCGATTTATAATGTAAAGATGTTTCGGTTTCAGCAATTTTTTTAATTTTATCAGCAAACAAATGGATTTTATTGTAGAAGCGACTAGTTTAAAGTTTCTTTCAATATCAACAGCCTTTTTTGTTCTAAGCTTATTTGCTTTCTTTTTTGACTGATTGTTGCAAAATATTTACATTAAACTTCACTGCAGCAAATGTAATTTGAATCTAATTTGAAACCACAAAAAATTTAAAAAGACGCAAATCGAAGCGACGCAAAACGGGGTACTGATGTATTTAATTGCCAACACTGAATCAAGTACAAACAACTACAACCAATTGCATGTGTGCAAGTATCTATGTAGGTATATTTTCATTGATGTTTGTCTGTTGATGAGCTAAAAACCAACAAATAACCATAAACATTAATTTGATGAGCTCTTTTTCTTTTGTAATAAATGTTTGCATTATATTCATTTAGCATTCTTTTTTGTTAAATATTGTTTCTTCTTAGTCTTTAATGATTTTTGTAAGGTGGCTCGTTTAATTTAGCTGGTTGATTGTTTCCGTTTTGTTTAGAAAAATGCTTGTGTCATAAATCTATCAATTTTATTATTAAATGGGGTAATTAACAAATGATTTATAGACACAAAGTTGTACATAAATATCATTCTATATGTATTTTGTATAAACATGTTTTTATTAACCATTAATTAGCAGGTACAATGTTGTTTCGACATATATACATGCATGTATATGTAGGTATCTACATTTATTCACAATTTGAAGTATTTCGTATTTTTACCAAAATAGTACCTATTACTATAATTCATAAATTATGACAATAATGTGTTTTACAAATATTTTATGTATATAGCAGAAAGAGAAGGACTTATGCAAATGTATGGGATATTATTTATATTTTTGTTGTCAGCCATAATTGTTTTGCCGTCGGCCATTGCTGATTATTTAAACAATGCAAAAAAGAGACAAACAATACCTACAATAAAGAAATAAATTGGTGCTCCTGTTTAGAGCAGAGTTGAAAAGCAAGGTGAATTTAAATACTAGGTGATAGCGTAGCGCCAGCTGATTATTCATGGTGAATTTGAAAATGCCAAAAAGTTATATAAAAAAAAAACTTTTTGACAGTGACGAAAGTTTTTCATATAGAAAAATGCCTGTTGTTCTTGCCTTGTTGTAATTGTTGTAGCAATGCGGTCACCTGGTATTTAATTTCACCATGTTGAAAAGTGCGTGGTGACTTCTTTAAAGGGTAGCAATAATACTGGCTGTGTGTGTGGTCGGTTTGTGCGAGTGTTAAAAAGGGACAGCAACAGCAATATTCGAAAGTAAATTTATAACAAAAATTATAACAGTTACATTGTTTGTTTGGGAGTGGGTATTTTTTAATGCTTCATTAAAATAACGCTTGGTGCGCTGTCAGCGTTAATAATGGTTTGTGTATTTGATGCGTGTGTATGCGTTGCAATACCAAGTTGTGTTTAGTACGCAGAAGTTTGCTTTCAACCGGATGCGATGCTTTATTTTCAATTCTGTAATTAAGTATACTTTTAAAACAAGGATTTTTACACTTAAACATATGTTTTAAGCATTTTAGTTTGAAGTATTTTTAATAGATGTCTCCTTATGATGAGTATGGCATTTTATTAGTATCCGAAGAGTAGTTAGAGAATATTTTTAATGTAACATAAATCAGTTGGACACAAAAGAATATGTTCAGCAAATATAGAAACTAACTAAACACAAAATAGGAGCGAAATGTCTGTTTTATATACATATTTATGTATCCACATACATTTCTTCATAAAAAGAAATTACATTTAAAAATGTTGTGCAGATCGATCCATAATTGACCATTGCTTCCATATACGGCCAACATGCGTCATAATTTTATGACGTTCTGTCATGATAACTCCCATATCAGGGGCCAAATTACCGCATTCGTGATCGAATGAGCTATCGTATCGAAAAATGATTTCGATAACGAAATTATGATAAAATGTACTAAATTTCTTGCTCGATATCGAATGCCATAATCTCAAATAAGAAAATTACGATCAATTTTACTCGATATCGAATGTGGTAATTTGGCCCCAGGCCTACACACGAAAAACATAATTAGTTATCAGAGTATTTTATGCATATTTGGTCTTGACCAACTACTTCTTCATACTTAAAATGAACTTGAACAATTTGAGAATGAAAATTAGGTAAAAATAAGTTGCAATTTCTGAGGTAAACTACTTAAAGCCACAATTGAAAACATTGAATAAGCCGAAATAGAATTTTAAAGTTTAAATTTTGTATGAATTGGCATATTTTACATGATTTCAATTAAAGCTTAAATATTTCATTTAAATTTAAAACAATTCAAAGACATTAAAACAAATAGAAAAGATAAAATTTTGATAACGAAATTCTTAGAATGAAATGAGTAAATAAACAAGAAAGTAAACAAAAAATGGAAATACAAAAGGATGACGAAAAGAATGTCAAATTTACAACAATATGCTAAACAATGCGTATCATTTTCAAATATAATTACAAGTCGTTACAAACTAATTATAAATTCCAAAGTAATAAAATGTCAAAATAAATTTACAAAAATTTACAGAAATTAAAAAAACAAGAACCCAAAAACAAAATGAAAGAGTTATAATCGAAATATAAAGCAGAAAAAAGTTTAAACAGGACAACAATTTCATTAAGGAAATTTTAATTACTTTTACTTTACACAATTTTACATTCACAAGCCCCCATCCAAACACTCAATGACATTTTAGGAACAAACTCATTTAAACCCACTCTAACATTTACTAAACTTTACTTTTGTTTTGTTGCTGTATTTGTGTTCTTGTTTTAAAACAGGACACTGCCATTAAAACGAGCCGACTGACTGTCTTTAATTGTATTCTTTTGTAGATGGTTGTAGTTTGTATGGATGGTTGAATGGTTGGTTGGTTGGTCGTAGACGGCTGGTTAAAAACAATAAATTACACAACGTTTAATTTCATTTGTTTGTTTCTAAAGAAACAACTAAATAACTAAGCAACAATGACTAAAACCTCATCCATGATGTTGTAATTTGGGGGTGGGGGTTAAAAAATAAGAGTAACCTTTGTTCTATTCTATATAATACTTACTCGGGAATACTAGCAACATTTTTGCTAAAGTTAATTTTAAAATATTTTTCATTAGTTTTATATAAATCCTTTTAGAAGACCCTTTTTTACTTGCTAAAGACCCAATGGAATGGCACAAATGTTGTTTTTCAGTTTGAGTTTATTCGAACAACCCAGACCATTTATGAGAGTTTGTGAGGAATGGGATTGGGTGTACATGTTGTTGGCTTCTCATTCTTTGTCATAATGATTTCTGCACGCAATTGGGGTTTTAAAGCTTTATTTTGAAACTAAATTACAACCAAACTAAATATACATCCAACCACCAGCCAGCGTTCACTTATATGTATAACACACGTACAGCAGATGAATTGAAAAACTCGTGTTGGCTAGTTACACTCACAAGAAATAGTTATGCATATACGTATTTGTTAATAATAAATTTGGGAATGAAATTAAAGTCAAAAACACTGTTACTATGATGATTTATGATGTACAATTTGTTTAATGTACAAAGTATTTTTACAATTTAATAATATAATTTAAAATATGTATATTTCAATTAAAAATTACAAACATAAAAAAATATAAAAGGAATACATTGTGTTCTTTTTTTTTCTTGGACCAGCACTCAGGGAGCAACCCCTACTTATGCAATGCATTGTGTTGGAACTAGGAAAATAGGTTATGGAAATGTTTGTGAACATTTGACTTGAATTTTCCTATATTGAAAGTGGCAGGGAATACTTCTGGTGGTGGTTTGTTCCACATACGGACAGTACGGCTAAAGAACGAATTTTCCCTGTAGTGTGTTATGCGATCCACTGTCCAGTCGACCACAAATGTGTTTTAGGAACAACATTCCATTATAGTATCAATAGAACAGTGAAACACAACCCACGTTGCGACGATGCTCCAATGAATCAATAGAGTTGGATACCCTACTGTCACCGATAAGCATTTTCGCCCTCTCCTGTACGCGGTCGAGTAACTCCAAAATAGACTTCGAAGCACCGGCCCATACATGAGAGTTGTATTCCATTTTCGGCCGAATATAGGTGGTGTAAATAGTAAGAAGATCAGACTGAGTGAAGTATTTTCTACACCGTTTTAAAAAACCAAGGCACTTGAGCGCTTCTTTTGACACTTGAAAAATGTGTTTGGTCCAGCGGACATCACACTGGATTCTCATGCCTAGAACGTCAAAAGCGTCTGATTCCTTAATATTTATACCGCCTATAAAAACAGATGAAGCAGCATGATCTTGTGTGCGTTTGTGCGTTAATAAACAACACTGAGTCTTACGTGCGTTAAAATCGAAATAAAACAAAAAATAATTGATAAATGGGAGTGTCATATACATGTTAAATTGAAGAATTGAATTGCATTTATCCTCATTTTCCAACCACTTTTCTGCACATCTCGAGCGGAACCTACGACTAAATATAAACTATAGAACTATGTATTTCAACTCACTAGTTAGACAATGTAGAAATTCTCTGTCAAGGCTAGGTCGTCTATCTGACATTATCTTGGTCTGGGTGCCTGCGCACAGGAACAACTACGGCAATGAAGGGGCAGACGAACTAACCATAATGTGATCTGCCTTAGATATCTCCGATGCGGTCTCAGTAGCAATTCCACTGGAGACTATCAAAGGTATCATCCTTAGACATTTTCTTACAAAGGCTGAGTATAGATGACGTAATTTAGACACATGTAGGGTAGCCAAGTAGATGTGGCCATCTTTTAACGAGACACGTATTATGCAACTGATAACCCGGAATAGGAAGGATATATCAAGGTTGCTGGCAGTATTAACGGGATACTGGACGTTAGGCAAGCACGCAAATCGCGTAATAATAATAATCGAAATAATTTTCCACCTTCTCTGCGAATGCCCAGCCCTGAGTGTCAAGAGACATAAATTCATGGGAAACTATACATTGAACAACCTTGGTGAGGTAGCCGGGTCAAAACTCAATGGCCTACTGAGATATCTCACAGCTACAGGTTGGGTCTAACAAGACACGACTTTTTTGTACTTATCTTAGCTACAGTATGTTGTATAAGACATTAAATCTGACGAGTGGTGTGGTCTTTTAAAACGGGGTCCCTTCGACTATATTTAAGTGTTCGCACGTAGTGAACTACCACGTAAACCAACCAACCAACATGTATTTCAACAGATTTTATGATCACCTAATTTCCACCTGATTGGATCAATTATTTAAATTATTTCACTTATTTTGAATAACATTCACAACAAAAGATACATAATCATTTTGAATTTGACAAATTTGACTTATAGTTCCGACCGCCAACATCTATACAATCTATTGATGTTCAAATCTACTGATGTTCAATTGCCAAACCAAACTAAACATAAATCACTTAACAACTGACAAAATGACCGCCAGTTAAAACAGTGTTGACAACTTAAAGTTCTTTATATGAAAAAAATAGAATGTAGGCGATATAGTAAATATTAAAAGCGATGCTGATCGCTGGATATGTTGCAAATAGCGGATCCAAAACATTCCGTATTTCTTTGAACTAACAACAAATTATTATTTTCTGAGTATAAATTTATGTCCAAATAAAATAAAACATTTAATAAGAGTTGTTGTATAGCATAACAGCACTTTGACCACTACTACTACAAATAAACACGTTGATTCCATTATGGTTTGAATAATATTAGTCCCGAAAATAGCCCATTGTAGAGCCAAATAGCTTACCAAATATCTTTTATATGATTTACATATTGTGCCCATGAATTGTTATTCCAGAGATGGGAAAACATTTGTTAAAATATCGGCGAGGGAAAATGGACATTGCTGAAATATTATGTGTAAGCCACATTTTTATGATCAGCATTTTCGTTTCCATTAAGTTTTTTCTTCGAGTGTAGGATTTTCAGAATTGTTTTCTCTCTACATGGACTTGAAAACATTTTGCCATCATACAACAAACACGCAATTTTAAAAAAATGAGCATCACGCGCCTTTTATTTTTGCTTGTGGTAGTTGTTGTTGTTGTTTTTGTTTTCTTCCCTTTAACTTGAACGCTTATGTTGGTGTATTCACAAGTTTCGAAATTTGGGTTAAAGGCAATTCCAAGTAAATATTTTACACAAGTGTGTTTGTTTGTACTTGCACAAACTTACACAAGTTTTTTTTATTTGTTTTCGTACATTTTCTCGATTAGACCCAGCCCTTGTTCCTATAAGTTTGTGTTGTGTTGTGTTGTGATTTCATTTAATTTCCTTAATTTTCGTTCTTTACTTTTAAAAATTGATTACGTAAAATTTTATATCCTTTTTCCTTTTTTTGTTTGCCAACAAGGGCAAATGGACAGACCCTTATTTTGTATTTTATTTGTTGTTATTATTTGTTGGTTGTATGTATAATATGTGTGTTTTTAAATAATTTTAATAAGTTCTAATGAAAGTTGGGGTTTCTCATTTCCGACAGAAGGGTGGATATAGTTTTTAAAACATAGGGATGTGAGTTGCCACATGTTTGTGGTTAATAATAATTCTAAGAATAAAAGATTAAGTAAGGTTTATAGAGGGACAAGTTTTTCAAGCAAAGGTTTATAAACGTTTATACCAAAATATATTAAATTATGTTTAAACCCACTCTAAATCTGTTACAGATAAATATTTATCGTTTTTAAAATAACCTACTAGATGCAGTCAAAATAATAATATAAAAATAGAATATTTAATAGCGTATCGTGCCGTATGGTTTATTTCCTTTAATTTCTAATATTTGTATCTCTAAATCCACATATTTTGTACATTTCTAAATGAAACTAATAAAAAGAATATGTTTCTTTAATGCGTTTAACACCAGAAGCAGCAATCACAAAAAACAAAAATAAAATATGAAAATTTAATTTTAATAATTGTGTGTTTATTTAAGAGCTTAAAATCATGTAAAATTCTTATAAATTATTTAGAGCTTCATTTCAAACACACGTGACAGGTGATAATGATTCCAAAAATTTTAATCTCTTACATATACACTCACACACATGCTAACAACAACAAGTAAGAGTTTATATTCGGCAGTGCCGAATCTTATATACCCACCACCAAATCACCTATTCTGGGGCGAGCTTCATAAAATATTGTACCGTAATTGAATTTCATATCAAAAACGATATTTATAAGAATTTTACGCATATTCCAGTTATACTTAATAATTTACACTCTGTTTATATTTTTGCAGCGTGTAACAGTAAGAGATTCACGTTAACAAACTATAAATTAAGTAAGTACCCTAGGCAACTGATTTTGGCTTCAAAAAACGTCAAAATTATCAACTTTGTATACTCTGTGGTTATTCTCAGAAGTGGAGCTTATACGGGAGCTATGCTCAGTTATGGACCAACTTTCACAAAAATTAATATTTTTACATACTTATAATTGATCTGTTAATGAATTTTCGGGCGTAGTACTCATAAGGGAACTATGACCTATTACGGGCCAATCATCATGAAATTCTGTACAACGAGTTATATGTGCATGCGAATTATTCTTGTTGAATTTCAACGTAATAATTGTAATATAATGGAAATATAAGAGATTTATGCACATTTAAGTAATTTTTCAAAGTAAACTCTATATGACGACTAGGGTCAAATATGAACCGATCGTCATTAAATTGGGTGTGAATATTTCTATATATTCATGTACTATTTGTGTCGAATTTAAACTTGCTGCTGATGCTTACAAGAGATTTATGTGTATTTTAATGATTTCCGGAAGTGGACTTTACATGGGGGCTATGGTCAAATATAGATAATGAAATTTAGTACGACAATTTAGATAAACGAGTATATACGGTTTACTTGTCTTACATTTCGACTTCTTGGTTTTCGGAAGTGGTCTTTGTATAGGGCTATGGTCAAAATATAGACCGATGCAAACAAAATATCGTTTTGAGATTTCACTTTGCACGAAACTTATTATTGCAGAATTTTGTATGGTTACGGCTTTTTTTGTATACATTTATGTACCATAAAGCCATATTCCAGAAATACATTTGTTTGGGGTCTATGATAAATTTTAAACCGATTCCTACCATTTTCAACACAACTTGTCGTTCTATAATAAAAATAAAGTGTGCAGAATTTCATGGTAGTACATATCAGTATTATATTTGATGAAACTAGCAAAAAAATATCTGAAAAATATCGAGGTAGTCTGAAACTTTGATCTATAACTCGGATCGTACTGGACCGATTTTGCTAGAATGTTTGGTTAAAATTTCATTATTATATGTGTCTTTTTCGTAGAATCTTATAAGGTCCCAGAACATATAGACATTATTTAGATGTGTTACAAACGCAATGGCAAACTTAATATACCCTAATCTTTTTGGTGGTAAGAATAAAAATACAATGGCAGGCACACTGCGCCATTATTCATGCATTTAAAAATGAACTGCTACTGCTATCATGTATGAATAGGTACATACTCGTATGTATGTATTCGACTTCAACATGCGAATGTGTATCCAAACGCTCCCACATGTGAACAAGTTTGTGCGAGTTTATTCTGTTTTTATTACTTACGAAATCTACATAAATACATACGAGTATAAACTGAAACTGACAAATTTCCAAACGAAAAGTGTTTAAAAGTTTAAATTTCAATCCAAAATGAATATGAATTTGTATAATTTTCTGTTTCTAACGAAACAGCTAAACGAAAAACAATCTTTATATATGTAGTTATACAGAGGCTGATATTTCGTTAGAGAAACTAACTAAAAATAGAAAAAATATTTACATATTTAAATGGATAAATGTTGCAGAGATACTACAAACAATTCTTCTTTTCTTATTTTGTATGTCTGACAGTTTGTAACAGACTCATTTCGAGTGCTCAAGAAAATTCCCTTTGCAATTCAAAGAAATTTTAAATGTGAATATTATGTTGAATGCAGATGAGGGAGATAAAAAAAATAGAAAGCACCACTGCTACATAAATACACCGGAAGATCTTCGTTTCGCTTCAAATCATTTCAGAAATGATTTACATGCACAAATAATATTTCTACTACTTCGGAACAGAAATGTCAGTTAATCAAAGAGTTAATTCATTTTAACAGCAAAGTTTCTCTACTTGGCTAAAGAACTATAAGTAATCCTAAATAATTATTGGTGTTAGAAAAAAAACAAAATGGGCTAAAAAATTTCAGTCATAATATAATCATGTATGAAAATTTTCTGATCATATTGGGTTATATGAAATAAGGTGTTATAATATCAAATTCTGAAAATATTATAATGAAATATTACGATGGTAATTGACATTATATGATATTTCATGACACTTATATTCCTCATAATATGTTTTGACTACAATCATAAATCTTATCATAATATGTTGCTCTTAGATTATGTTTACCACAACCATGTTTTTTCTCTGCGTGTAAGGACAAACCCGCACAAGGTACTGTTTACTTTCCTCGTATGGTTACTATCGGGCATTTCAGCAATGTATATTGCTGTTAATACTGGTGAAAACACATTATAAAGTTTCATATTGAATTTCTTCGGTCACTGAACGCTCACCTCTCTACTATAGTCGGGCATGCCTGAATGTACTTTCTTATTAGGTTTTTACAAAACACTCTTTAAAAATGTAACATGTTTTTTAAACATTTAGAATGCAATGTTTCGAAATACATATATAACTGTTTTGTCGGCCCTTAGAGCCATCCCTAAATACCGGCGGTAAGCGGCACGTTTTTTACGCTGAGTGTTAACAAAAGCGGCAACGTTATGTCAAAACGATATAAACAGGATTATCTGTAACAGCTAGACATTATTGTTTTATTTGTCTTTTTTTGTTTGTTTTGTTTTCTTTTGCAACTAACTTCACTGTGAAAAACCTTGTCAAAATCAGATTTTCCAATAGCAAAGCGTTGCCGCCGCGTTGTTTAGGTATGCTCCATACAAAATGTATGAGCATGAGAAATTTTGGCAGTTAAAAAACGCTTGCCGCCGGTATTTAGGGATGACCCTTAATCATACTTTTAAAATGCTTGTTTACAAATAAACAAGTATACTCATAGTAGGGGAATGAATCATTTTAAATGTCTGTTCCAATGGGTACCATCTTCCATCGTAGGAAGTGTAGTCGCATGCTGTATTTTATGATGAGAATTTGTTTTTCCATTATTATAATTTTTTTCTGTACGTTTTTCATTTTGTTTAGATTGTTTTCCATCTCCCCATTCACCCCTTGTTAAACTAGAATGCCAACAGAAGTTGAAGTAGATGATGAAAAAACATGTTAAGTTTTTGTTTTTTGTCTGTTCGTTTTTCGAAGATAAAAATAAAATACATTTGGCACAAGAAAATAAAAAAACAACAGCAACAATATTATATTGTAATACTAGATACAAACAGTCATACAGATGCGAATACAGCAAGACAGACACGATGGACGTATGTATATACAAACTGAAATATACAACCAACATACCAGAATAATGCCACCACTATATTTTTACAATTACACTGCCATAGATACAGATGCAAAGAGATATACATACATATGTACATATAATTAGATAGAAGAAGACACATATGTATGTATTAGTACATACATTTATATATTTTCGATAGCTGTTGTATGGCTATGAATGTCAGCCATCGTAGATGTTACAGACTTACAATTTTCTAAAGATTATTGTCGTCATTTCCCTAAGGGCATTTTCATCATTGACAACAACGACATCATTGATAATACAAAAAACAAGAAAAGGAGGAGGAATAACAAAATCACTTCTGCCCATACAAACAATCTCGGAACGGAGACAGGCTCGTCCAATGCCATAGAATACATGAGAGGTTTTGTTCTTTTTATTTATTTTACATTTCCAAATGGATTGTAACAACCAACACTCGTCCCAATAATCAGTGGAAACAAAATTTATTTATTCCAAAGTGTATGATAAAAAGTAATTGTTCTTATTTGTTTATTTGGTTTTTGCCATTTTAGTGTTTTATTTTGTACGTCCGTCCTTTTTCTTGTTATTGAATTTATGTACGTTTCATTTGTTACTAATATTCAGTAGAATTTATTTATTTTCCTTATTTACATAGTCAAATGACAATATTTTATACTTCAAATTATAGAAAATGTTTATGTTCTTGAAATATCCTTCAAAAATCTAGAATAAGCATTAGAGACGTTAGTTTTATACTGATTTGAAACTGAAAAGAAATTATAAAAAAAATATTTTGGAATGTGTACTTCATCGTGCAAATCGACAACAAATACAACACAAAACAGAAACAACGGGCATTTTGTTTGTGTAAAATAATGTACTACAGTCAAAAATACTTGAAAAAGTATTACTTTTGACATAAGTAAATTGTAAACAAAGTCAGTCAGCTGGGCTACTGCACTCACCTTGTATAGTTGCACCATTGTGTACTTTGATTTGAAATTTCAATATATAAAAATCAGTGATGGCAATTTTTTATTTATAATTTACATTCAACCAAAGTTTTTCTGATTTAACTTTTGAAATCTTATTCAATTGTTATTCTGAGTGCATTTTACGAGTACTAGTCACAAGTTTGACTAGTAGTCTCTGAATAATTCCTTTAAGAATTTAAATTTACAGTCGACCAACTAGAAAAGTTTGCAAAAACTGTCTTCTGTTATTGTCACACGCCAATAAAATGGCAAAACTACTCACTTATGGCTGAAAAAATTTAGTTGTGGTGACCGAGAAGCTGCTATTAAATTGTAGATCTCCTATAGCAACTGAATTTTAGTGGTAAGTATGAACAAAATCTACGAATATAATCGAATAATTAAAATGGCCATGCATTTTTTTACGGTAACATTTTCCTATTAAGAACCCTAGTCTTTACACATTGACTCTTGCGATCTGTTTTAAATACAATTAGTGATTTAAAATTTAAAGAAACCAAACTAATTGTAAGTCTCATCAGCTAAAGATTTTGTTTCTTAAACTGCCGTCAATAGAAATCTCGGCTAAAGCAAATCTGTCGGATTTATTTATGAAAACATAATGCAAATTCTAAAAAGAACAAATATGTATGTCAATACAATCGTAACGCCTTTAAAAGGCTTGATTGTTACTTTGTTGATGTATCCATATTATTATCCATATACAAGGTGGCGCAAAAATAATCCTCCTATCAGAAAATGCTATAAATTTTGCGAGGCCCCTAATGTCTGTTTTGACACTTGTGTAGTAAACACATGCGAAATACACGTTAATAAACAATATTACGCGACACTGCTCCAGAACGCGGAATATTGCTGACTATTTATTTGACCAATAATCGGTCGGTGACAGCCAAAAAACATCGGAAGTTTACTTTTGCGCCACCTTGTATAATTAAAATTTAGTTTTGAAATGCTGATTATAGCGCGTTTTCCAAAGTCGATAACCAACCTTATTTAGCAAACCATTTTAAAATTTGTCTCTGCGATCGTCGGTCGGCACTATAAAGAGTGTTGAAAACTGAAAGAAACAAGAATTTGGTTGATTTTGTTACTTTTTTTGTGTTTATCGTATTTAAAGAAAATATCGTGTAATGAAGTTATTACGAATTTTAATGTTCAAAATTTATGCACGACCATTAAAAATTAAACTGAAGGAAAAAACACGTTTTTGGAATATTTAAATATTCTTGTATTTATTAAATGAAAAACGTATGTATTTATGTATGTATGTATACAAACACACATGTACAATGGTGGTCATATAATTAAAACCTTCGCCAGATCAGTAACTTTTTCAATTAATTAATTTTATTTTTATAAATATAAAGATAACAATTTTTTTCTTACATAAAGCTAGATTTACACGATTGAAATTTTGTTCAAAATTGCTCTTCAAAATGCTTCAAACTCGTGTCAACAGCAAAATTTCTTCAAAATTTATTTATTTTATAAATAAATCTAGCTTAATTCTAAGTATGGCTGCTTTTACTTGCGGCCCTCAAAACGGAATCTTAAATCTATAAAAATAATAAAATTAAAAAAATCGTTAGTTTGGACCAATAATTCAAACGTTCACAACTGTTTTTTTGTTATAAATTTATCTTAATTATTTTGTCGGATAGCCTTTATATATTATCACATGAAGACATCTACTTTCGAACAACTTCCTGCAAAGTGTAATTGGTATAGCTTTCCAGGTCGCCTCAATGTTTTCCCACAATTCTTCTAAATTATAAAACATTTATGTTTTGTTCCTCTAAACAACTCTTTGGGATCATTGTCGTGCATAATATTTCATAATAGTATTTTCTAAAATATTTTCATATAAATGTTGTTCCAAGTTTAAAGAAATTATGGCTATTGGCGCAAACCCGTAGTTATCCCATATGTATTTAAATGATTGTAGCGTTTTACGAGTCTATTTACCTCTGGAGCAACCAGGCAAATGCAAAATTTTGAATACGGTTTAACCAGAGGTTTTTTTAATTTTCTTTCTTCTTTGGAATAATGTAAAACTTTATAACCGACAATATTTTTGGGAAACAATTTAAAAATATGTTGTTATAATACTAATATTAAAACAAAGTTGAAAATGTTTTAATTATGGATTAAACAAATATTACTGCAAAATAACGCATTATTTTACAAAATAAATTGATAATAGAAGGAAATAACTGACATGAAACAGAACATTATTGTGAAAAAGTGCCCTTAAAATTGTAATAGAAACATTAAAATTTTAAATTAGGTGAGATTGGAATTATGTTTTGATTATATGGCCACCACTGTATATATGTTGATGTGTAGATACTTTTCGAGTTATATTTTGTTTTCGGCACAGTGGAAACAAATAGTTTTAAAACAATTTTTTAAATTAATATTTGAGATTTCTAAACTATTTCAACTTAAAATGTAATTTATTATATTGAGCAATAAGTTGTGTATTTAAATTCATTTATAAATCAAATAAATTGTATTTTTTTTTTTTTAATTTTATTTGTACATTTATTCATGAGACATCTTTTAATATTTCTGTAGCAGTAATTGTACAATTGTATTCTTGTTAAATTAAAGCATAACGTCAGTGTCAAAATTTAGTATACAGCACGGTTTTTCATCTATGAAGCAAAATATTTTTATTATAATAAGAAATATGTGTATAACTTTGAATCGACTTAAAATTGAATTAAAACATTTTTAAAATTAATATTGGTTTAATGGAGATTTTGTGGAAAAAATTAGAATCTTGCCCCACTCTTCCGTTAAAGCTTTTCGAAATTCGTCTTTGGAAGAAATGCTTCTTTTTCTGATGTTCCTGTCTAAAATTTCCCACAGGTGCTTTATGGGGTTAAGGTCTGAAGGTTGCGGAGGTGAATTTAATTCCTTAGGCACGTTGTAATTCTTGCGCAGTGTTTTGGGTCGTTGTCCTGCTGAAAGAGACATGGCGTTTCAAATTATAATTTAAAAATTATTAGTAGTCTCGGCCAACCCAAACCATAAAAGACTCACGCAGTGTTTTACTGTAGCACTAAGATTCTTGGGAAGCAGCTCACTATTTGTTGTTCTCTAGACCTTTCCGCTTGATTTTCACCCAAAAATCTTAAACTTACTCTCATCGCTAAATATTACATTTTTGCAGAGGGATTGCGGAGATTACTTTTGCAAAGTCTAGTGCGGCTTACTGCAGAAATATACGGATTTTCTAAGCATTCTTCCATGAAGTCACCCGTTTTCTAATTGTCAATGCGCTTACTGGGTCACTGCGTCTCTTAGATATTTCTTCAGCTATTTTGACCTCTTTACCTCTCTGACTATTTTGTGCAGCACATTATCAATTAGAGAGCGTGGGCCGTGGACCGGTATGTTTTGTAGTTTTGGTGTTTCCTCGAGCTTTACTTCTTTAAATATTTAACAGTTCTCTAACCTAGACTGGTAAATCTTTGCCACGTACCATAATGTACGATCTACTCATAACGATACTTATTTTATTATATTTAAACGTTCTGTATACTAAATACTGACTGCATTTTCGCCTTTGTTTGATGAAACTTATAAAATATCTTTCAGTAAGAGGAAAAGATAACTTTTTAATAAAAGTTAGTCGATCCGAAACATTTTTATATAAAGAAATTTTAAAAATATACACTTCTTTTAAAGATATTATTCTTCACAGAAATTATTGTTCGCTGTATACAAAAGTTTGACTCTGACTGTATATTCAAACCAAAATAAATGTTTTGTTTTTTTTGGCGGGTTTTTCTTTGTCTGTTTTACTTATCAAGTCAAACATAAAAAAAAGACAGAAAAAGAAGACAGACGGAACGACGGACAGAAACCGGTAAATTAAAACAAAAGTACAAATTCAAATAAATATTTACATACACGACGGTATAAACAACAACATTTTCAAAAAAACGAAAATTTAAATTTAGTTCGCCAGCCAACAAGACAGAAAGCCAGATACACATCATATGATTACCATGTATTTTTGCTTGTTTCGCATTATAGCCATTTGCATATTTTTATTGTCAAAAAATAAACTCGTATTTGATTTTCCTACAGCGACAAATACTATTCCCGCACAGAAATGCTGAAAACGTCAAGCGAATGAACTCAATGAACCATAAAAAAGTGCATGAATAAATAACAAACATTTTTATAGGCCTTTGCTCATTTTTTTTTGCACGATAACATATCAACATTTCGAAATTCTTAATTCTACTCCTTAGCAGCCAAAGCTGCATGGCTGGCAATGCATCGACAATTTAAATTTTTTTAATGTCATAGAATTTCCAATACCTATACGAGTACATGCATATATAAATTAAAAACCAATAGCTGGATATTAAACCAATTAAGGCACGTCCCCTTTGGTAGGATGCGCAGATTAAAACCATTTAAAAACTGCCATTCCAAAGAAATCTGTGTTCAATGTAAAATGAAAGTAGAGAGAGAAAAAATTCAAGAAGAAACACATTTTAATGTTCATGTGCTCATTTGCATTTTATTATTATTTTTGCAATGTTTATGCAATTTTTAATGCATTACAAACAATGGGACATTGTTGCAAGTGAAATAAATATTAAAAAAAGAACGAAAAAAAAACACAATCACCAATGCTCATGTATTGATTGCATTCAATATTAATTGCATTTTATGGTGCTTGACTGGCTGACTGCGTGTTATGAAATTCAGCATTTTGCCTTTTTGTTATTTTTAATATCAAACATAAAATGCACAATTTATAACGTTGTCAAGCCCACAACTATGATACTTGTTTTTTAATCTTTAATTTATTTAAACTGATTATTTAAATCTGAATTTTTATGTTCTATTAAATAAAAATCTATTGTTCTGAGACTATCATAAAATATTTAAATTTATGCATAATTTAATGCAAATAAAATTATTAAACACATATCTACATGTGTATGTATGTATGTATGTATGTATTAAATTATATTTCTAATACATATCAACTTGATTTTATTGTGAATGTTCATTTAATTAATCTATTTTTTGCAAATGTTCTAAAAATTTAGAAAATGTAGTTTTATTAAAAATTTATTATAAAGAGACATAAAACAAATTAAAAATTAAAGTTACAAAAAAAAGTAAATTTTAAGACAGTAAAAATGCTAAAAAATATATTTTTTTATGTTTTATGTTCTAAAAAAATATTTCCTTGCTTATTACCTCAATGCTGATGAGAAAACTTCTTCAAATTTTATTATTAATCAGATTCTAATTATTTTTTGTTTTATTTTCTTGAACAGTTTGGAATGGTTTCATAAGTATTTTCGCTCACTGATATGAAATCTTTAGCTCGTTACTCACCATCGCAACACAAATATTTGGTTTCTCATAATCTGTACATAGCATTTTTGTTATACCGGATACGTTTTCAAAAAAAGTCAGTCATAACAGATTTAATAAAAAATGCATTGAGATGCAGAAGCAAGATCAAAAGAAATCGATTGGTAAAGAGAATATTCTACAACGAATGTAACAGGGGGAGAAAAACTTAATTTCCATTAGATGCCAGTTTGATACTGAGTTGACAATCATTTACCAAATAAGTCTTGAGTAATTTGTGAGTGAAGACCCAATTGTCGTACAAGTATGAAATCAAGACTTGCAAACGACCGAAGAACGAGCTACGACATATGGAGATAGAAACGTTAAACCACAAGTTTCATCAGTGTCAAAGCCAAGAACATTTGGCAAACATGATCGATTGCTCATGGCACTGAGATGAACATCACCAATATAAAAAGGCTCTGGGTTCACATATAGAGATTAGCAGGATATGTTTTACTTTTTGCTAACTCCAAAGGAAACTACAGGTTCTTCAGTTGAAATATGTATATTGTATGGCAATATTTTCAGATCTCGCTCAAGCCTTCGTCAAAGTCTACACCTATAAATTACTGGAGTCTTATCTGTCGAACCATTTATTTACGGTTAAATAGAGCGACTATGTGACAAAAGAATACAAGGATGTACTCTTGAACCTATTTGATTAATTATTTGAACATTTGCTGATGATACCGCCAGTTATCCATGTATGGAGGAATATGTGTGAAGAAATGGTGAAATACTGGTGAATATAGCTGTGTCACGTTCGCGCTAATAAAAATCGAAGACTTCATAGAAAGGTAAAACCCATAAATTAAGCCTTGACTATAATGTCCTCCAGTATTAAAGCATTTTAAAAGCAATTTGGATATATGAAATCCAATTGTGGGGAATGAGGATTAATACCAGTAGCGACCTCATAAAGTGGACCATTCAAAAGTTGTACATAAGAAATGAGAATATCCGCAGGGACTTGCAAGCATCTCTAGTTATAAAGATGAAAGTCGGTGATAAATATATATGACAACCGTAAAGCTATCCGAATCCGCTTGCTAGACTTCTGGCATAGAGCCAAACGTAAACAAATCGACCTACCACCCCGCTATGATGGGGATCATATATATATCGATGTTCTCATTAGAGAACCAAAGATCATTACAAGAATTTCATCTTTATGAATCTTAGTTTGTACCTTATCTTGTAACATGGATTACATTGGATCCTTTAGAGATCCGAAGATGACTTGGGCGAAAAAATCTATTGTCTGGAGTTCGCACCTCGTAACAAATAATTTGGCATCGTTATCTCATTTTAGAAAATAATATTAGTTGTGAGGCGCCAGCGATATATTAAGAGAAAATTACTACTTGAAACTAGCGCTAACTTCAATTTAATATTCTATAATTTTGAATTTGAAAACATTTGGCTGGAATTTGTAATTCATTAACTGATAAATGCATGAATGCTGTTGCTATAAATTGATGCTAGAAACTGGATTCAAACGTAGAATTACACTTACTTTCAGTAAAAATGTTTATTGGAATATTTTAAATTAGTTTAATAATAATAATTTTCTTAAAATCTATTATAATGTTGAAATTGTTTATTTTGAAAAAAGAAATCTGAATTGTCACTATTTATTGATAACTTCTCACGGTTATTTATTGTAAAAGGTGAAAAATTAAATTAAATTTAGCAACAATTATGGCTGTCTGAACAAAAGAATTTCCACTCTTTGTGGAATACACGCACGTTTTACTTCTAAATACAAATCAAACAAAAAAGTATTAAAAGTTTACGTTTTGAAATAAATAAATAAATAAAATACATGTTTCAAAAGACTAAAAGAAACGTTCGCATAAGTTGAGGATTTTGCACGCTTCATATTTTTTGCTTTGATAATCCCTTGAAATGTAAAAGCAAAAGACGTATTCATAAAACTTCTCAAAGAAATATTAACAAAAATTGAAACGCTTTTGGAATTTTTGATTATATTAAGCGGCAAATATTAAACAAAAATGAAAAACAAAACAAAATTTTATACGAATTTATTCCTTCTTTATTTGTTTCGTTTTTTGTTGCCTTCAGGGTTGAATTATATATAATCCAGGCCACGACGAAACGAATCATTAAAACAACAATGACTTACATGTCGTCGCAAAAATATATGAAACAAAATTGTGGACATTAAATGCAACATATGGAGCAGGAATTAGCGAAAAACATGTTATAACAACAAGATCTACGTTTTAAATTTTATATTTATTTGATTCTCACTTAATTATTAAACAAAGTTTATATGAGTTATTTTGATTTTCATACAGATCTTTGCTAAACGAATTTAAATTGTATTAATAGTATAGTAAAGATTTTAAAAATGTCTTTTTAAAAAACCATTTTAAAAGTTTCAGTTTATTTAATAAAGATTTTTTTCCATCTAATAAACTATTTATGATTTTAAGGTAAGAAATAACATTACTCCATTCCACATATTGATGACAAAACAGGATTAAGTCTAATTCATTATAAATTATTTTACAAAAGTTCTTCTTAAATATGAAAGAATTTGATGGACGGATGATAGAAAATCTGTGCATATGGGGTGTTCTAAACACACTTGACGCAAGAAACAATTGTCCATAAAAAAACACACATCTTTTGTTAAAATAAAAACAATTCTGTCTGAAACACACAATCAAGGGGTCATTTGTTGTGCACACATACACAAATACACACAGACAAGACACGAATTTTTTATTTTCTTGATTGTTTCCTCTGCTGTTTATATTTCCAATACTTTTCGGTTTCATGACGTTGCTTCATGATGAAGATGATGGCAGGCTTGTTTTGGAACGACTCTGGCCATGATGCTCGTGATGCTGATGTTCTCTTTATCCCCTTTGTTGTTTAATATTAACCATTATTTCGATGAATTTATTGACGTACATGTTGTTTTTTAATGTATATCAACACAGAAAAAACAACAAAAAAAAAAACAAAAGATAAATATAAACCTTTTTGGTTCAAACTTCTTGGTATACTTTCGTCGTTTATAAAAAACAAAAAAATTTTCATTCGTTAAAAAATAATTCCGCATGTAGACAATTTTAATAATAAGCATTGATAATTTGATATTGCAAATGTGACTTTAAGTTCTGAAGGTCTAAATATGATTAGCAAAAAAATGTATGTATTAAGGTACGGTCACACTTGGCAAATATTTGCCGAAAAAGACGTAACCATTATATTGCATTTATTTGAACTCGTTTATTTATTTAAAAAACATATCTTATTTAGGCCAAAGCACAACAAATATTTAGTTTTAATTTATTTGATGCTGTTTGATCTTGCAAAACTCTTGTAAGAGTAAATAAAAGTGGTTACGCTTTTTTGAGTAAATATTTGCCAAATGTGACCGTACCTTTAGATTCTGTTATTTTCTTTGCCTAACTTTTAACGCCAAACCACATTTAAGCCAAATAAACCGAAATTATAATGTTGAGGAATTGAATTTTCAAAATATTGCCTTTGGAGATAAAAAAAAACTCAGACGCAACGTGGATCACACATTTTCTACCCGGTAAACTTAGCAAATATGAACCGATCTGGCCAGTACCTTTGCAGTTACATATTTATTGCCATTGATTTACAAATCAACTTCTTCTGATGAAAATCAAAGAGGAATTTAATTGGTCTAAATTCATTTTTTAAGATTACATATTAAAGGGTTAAAAACTAAATCCAAATATTGGTAGATTTAAAAGATATATTTTACAATTTAACACAGAGTCACGCGACAATGACGCATTACTAATTATACTGAACTAAATTCATACATAAATATAAATAAATAAACAAAAATATTGTATGAATAGTATAAGAAAATATGCATTTGTGTAACACTGTGCCAGAAGTTTAACAAATTTTTGTTTATTAAATAAACAGCCTGTATTCATGTTGACTTAACGGACACAAAAAGGACCCGAAATTATGCATATAAAAACAAAATTGAACCAGAATCTTTAGTTCATGTGTAGCTGTGTAGATATTTTCTATTTTACATTTTTTTTTGCCTAAAAATTGGATCAATATTGAAGCAGTGAGAAGTTAAATAAATGCATATTTGTTGCACATTTTCACGGCTCTTGTAACCCGTGCAATGTTGCACAATTCGGAGTGAGTAAATAAAATCCATTGTTCACGCTGATATGAAGAACAAACAAAAACTATTTACTAAAATTGGCTGAGGAAAATAAAAAGAACATAACGAAACGAAAAGGGTTCATGTCATATATCAGCATGTATGTATGTAGATCGTTGCCCTTAGTTGTAGTAGTGATGCCCTAGAAACAATACAATAAAACCGAAAACAATAAAATCATAAAATTTTCATAAAAATAGAATGAAAAATACACAAAAGTCCTGCTACAAACAAACACATACACATCCAAATATACATACACACAGATGACAAGATGTAAGAACAAAATTTAAATGTTTCACTAAATTTTATGATTTTTATGACAGAACGTTAGAGCATTGAGCGACATGACGACAAAACAAGTCATAGGAATTGCACTGAGTGTTTTTGTTAAATAAAATAGAATGAAATGGAAATTAGGCAGTAGAAGAAATTGCTTTCAATACGATTACAAGTAAAAGGGTTCTCTAATCTCATGCAGAGTTATGGAAAATTCTTTACAGAAAGATCAGGTCGTGATCTAATTTAGTTTTCATGTTTTTCCCGATTTCTTTCCATTTTACAGCTATAAATAGTTAAAACATATTCGATTTACATATGAAACTTGTTTAAAGAAACGTAGGGAACATACAACAACAATTCAATATTCCAAAAAAAAAAAGACAATTTTATTTTCCAGAAAGTGGCAATAACAAGAATAAAACTACATATTGATATTGCATTTCAATGATGATGCTCTTAAAGATAATCATGGCTGTAAGATTGTCTGTCTGGCTAAAGTGTTAATATGTTAATTTTTTATAGCAACTTGTATTTGTTCTCTGTCACTTCTTGGTGACTCCTCTTGGTCATCTTTATTTGTCTATAACTCAGACACTGTTTACTGAGTAGTGTTGTGTATAAGTTTGTTTTCTTATCTACTTTTTATATCCTCCACCACCATAAGTGGTGAATGAGTGTATACGAGTAAATAAGTTTGTCATTCCGTGTGTAACACTGAGAAATATTCATCTGAGACCCAACAAAGTATATATGTATATTCTTGGTCCTTACAAAATTCTAAATCGATTGAGCCATGTCCGTCCGTCTGTCTGTCCGTCCTTCCGTCTGTCTGTCTGTCTCTGTAAATCTTTCTCACGTCCAAAGGACACAACCGAAATTAACAAAGTTTACAAAAAGCCGTTTATATTCAGCAAAATCGGTATAGTAGAACAAGAGTTATGGATCAAAATGTAAGACAATCTCCATAAAAAATTGATATTTTTAAACATTTTTCTTCCAATTTTTTTAAATATATGTATTGCAAATATTCCCATGAAATTTTGTATACGTTGGTTTTATGATAAAAGAAGAAAGTGTGAGGAAAATAGTAAGAATAGATCCATGATTTCTCATAGCCCCGAAATATTGCTCAATTATACATAAATGCCTATAAAATTGGAATATCAACACAATATTCAGCAGAAATAAGTTTCATGCAAAAAGAAATCGTAAAGCGAAATTTTTTTAGTTCCGTCCATGTTTGGCCATAGAAGCATATAAAGTCCACTTTCAAAAATAATTATCTTATAAATAACGGTACCGATCCAAAATTTTACACGAATCGAACCAAAATTAAACTGATCGATTTTGAAAATATCAGTCCATATTTGACTATATTCCCCATATAAGGTCCACTTCCGAAATCTACGTTAATACTAATATATATCTTAAAAATACCGGAATTATGTTGAAATGCGAAATGCATGAAAATAACTGTTCCAAAATTTAAGAAGATTTAAAAAGACCATTTCCAAAAATCAAATAAACCCACAAAAATGTCTAATAAATATCGATATCGAACCAACTTTTATATAGATCAATAATTTTAATCCAGAAATCATATTAGTATCGGTTATACGGTAATTATGCTACTGGATATCAATAATTGGCAATAGCTCCCAAATTAAGTGCACTTCCGAGTATACTCTAGATAACTATAAAACTCTTGTAAATAACGTTATTGAGATGAAATTCAACCAAAATAAGCCTCAAATACGAAAAAACCCCATTAGTGGATACTGGATTTAGAAGCTATCAGTCCATAACTGGTACACTTCTACTATGCCACTCATAAATATTTTGTAAATAACATTATTGAGACCAAATTCAAACAAGATATAAGATATAAGGTGATATCTTATCCTTTTTCATACTCGCTTTTATACTCTGTTTCTTAACTTGTTGTGAAAATGGAAACATGTTTTAATTTTATAAATTGTTTAATTACACTCTAGATTATTATGAAAATCAGATAAACTCTGTAAATTACAGTAAGAATCGGTAATTACATCATATACAAATGGTCAAAATTAGATAAAATTTCTAAACATTTGAAATAAATTATGTTGTTTGTAAAATTGTCTTTCAAATAATATATAAAATACAAATATAATTTGCAATAAGACTTAATAGAAAACACAGAATTAGGATATACGTTTAGGAGGAGGGTATTAAAGATTCGGCACAGCCTAATATAGCACTCTAACTTGTTTATCTTCATATAGAGAGAGACAAATTGACAGGAATTTCTCGTTAAATATGAAATTTATGTTGAAAATATTCACTTTCTTGGTCGTCTGATTACTTAAGACATATCTTATGGCCTTTTATATGGCATTTTAAATAAAATATACTCAGTCGAAAGTCTAAAATATATCTACTTATAAATTTTATTACTAAGACTTGGTTGCGTTGGTGGACTCAGAAGAAGTAGAAATTAATTTATAGATAACTAATTTCCTGCTATATACATACATACATACTTACATATGTGTTTATTAATATGTGAATGAGATGAGAATGGAAATTTAAAGACTCTACATCGTTGTTGCACACTGGGGCCTAGCGTAAAATAAATGGTAATGTACATATAAGTTCAAAACTGTATTGATATTGAGAGATTGTGATTGAAGATATGAGATTTAAGCACAGACGTCGATACAGTGGGATAAAATTAAAACATTTCCGACCTTGTAACTTTCAAATACATATTTTATAACGACAATTATGAGACAATGTAGCGTCCGTCTTCAAGTAAGTTCTTAACATTTATATTTCCAAAGACAATATTCTGATAATATTCCATTTATTGTGCAATCGGCCCACTGTGTATTGTGTAGAATCTTCTCAAATGCTTTCACTTAATAAATACTGTTAGATTTCACAATTAATCTCAAAGACAAATAAAATCTGTTCCTGCACAAAAATTTAAAGTCGTCATTATAGCAATTAAATCTTAATTTTAACATTGTTTTATAACTCAGTTTTCAATTTGATGCAAATTATCATATTCTTATGTTATGTATTCAATATTTAAGTACATATTTAAATTTGTTTCACTGAACAACTAAAATACAATAAATGATCAACCAGTTTTTTTTTTATAAATTTCAAAATTTAAGAAATGAAACAAATTTTAAATAAATCAATACAATAGTCAATTTAAAGACAAAGAAAAATGATGTATTGAAATACATTTTTAACGACATTTATAACCTTTTTTTTGCAAACAATTATAAACTATTTTATTAGCCGCATATTTTAACGAATTATATCAATTTAATTTTAATTTTATTAACCCACTTGGCGCAACCGTCCTTTTAAAAGCACATAAAAAATACGGGGGAATACCGGGTTTGTACGTGCATTTAAGTGCACATTTTTTTATATTGTCATTGTTTATTCTTTGTTGTGTGTCTTCTGAATCTAATAGCGTCAGTTGATAAAAGAAGTTTTTCGTGTTTGAATTGTATATTGAGTGTTTTCTGAAAGTGTTTTTTTTTTAATTGTGCACAATGGGAACAAACTAGTAATTAAATCATTTACATATATTTAGTTCTTGTTTTTGTTTAAAAAGTAATTCGAGAAACATCTTACGTAAACAACAAATAAATGGAAACCGAGCTCAATGCTGTATTGCGGCGCCACGGTCCATTTTCCCACTGCGTCCTTTTAAAAGGACAGTGGCAAAATATACTACCTATCTAATTTGCATTACTTAATATTTTATGTGTTATTATGTAGTAAATGAAACCGGAAGGCATTGAAACTTAACGAAATTTTGGAAGATCTTGAGCAATGGAGTGATGATGACGTTTGTGAGGCCATTTACATCGCACCGCCTGATAACGCTAATGCAGTTATAACAGATGAAGACAGTGGCGATGAAGATAATATGTGCCTCAACAATTTGCCAGGCTGTCAGCTACGTGCAGAGGCAGAAATGAGGTACAAATATGTTCCTGAATGCGAGAGCGATGGTGATAGCGATGACAATATTGCATTATGGGATCTAATGAAGCGCAAAAGGATTGCAGAGCCAAGGCCTAGTAATAAAAACAATTCAAGAACGTGGCAGCAAGTGGATATTGTTCCAAGCCTACCACAATGGGAGGTATTTTCAGAATGCTATCAAAATCCAGATCCAATGGAAATATTTTTAAAGTTATTTGATGATGGCATACATCCAAAGGAGCGCTTCTTTGCGTATCACACCCCAACTTAGAACATAAAGTTTAATATTTCTTTTTTATTTTATTAATTTTAATTATACAAGTTATTTGTTTAATATTGAATTGTTAATTTAGTTTTTTTTTTAATAAAAACAAAGTAGTATATTTCGCTACCGTCCTTTTAAAAGAACACCCGATTCCGGGAAAACTATAGCTTTTTAGAAAAAAATTTATAAAATAAAAAATGTTTAAATACCTATGATGATTTAAGTTTAGAAATAAAAATTCAAGTTTTCAAAAAAAAAAAATTCCGGCGCTATCTGGGTTAATTGATTATATTAATTTGCATTTACACAGTCTAATTGGCCATTCTTTAAAGCCGTCAGGGTCAGGGTGTTGCCATCTTAATGACAACAAGTTGCCCGAATCAATGTCAAAAGAAATTGTTGTATGGCTACAAAAACAACAACAAAAAAAGAAAACATACTAACACTCGTTTACAAAAACGTTTAAAGATTTACGACATTTTAACTGCATTATACGGATTTTCTTTTTAAACATTTTTACGATTCAAGAGTCATATAACAATAATAATCATAATAATACTTACAAGCGAACACATTCACATAGAAATCCATATAAAAAAGTTAAAGAATTCACATACATACCCACATAATCGTACTTATACACTGCCAAAGCCACATATTTGGGGAAACACTTTCAACAGGTGATCATTATAAAACAATTAAATTGTCTTGTTTTTTTTTTTTTTGTTTTTCTTTGTATTTTGCATGCAAACAAAATCTAGTAACGAATTAGATACAATAAACAATAACAATAAAATGAATAATAAATAAATAAAAGAGAAATAAAGAAAATGTTTGTCAAATAGTTGTAAAATAATATAAAAAAAATATAAATCAACAACATCAAAACAAAACGAAAGCAAACTAAAATAAAATGTTTATTTAAATGAACAATGAAGTTTTATTTAAATTTTAAGCCCCATTGTGGAAATTATGACACCATAAATAAGCAAATGTTTAAAGGTACGGTCACATTTGGCAAATATTTACTAAAAAAAAAAAAAAGCGTAACCACTTGTTTTAGCACAAATTTGTTTGACGTTGTTTACTCTTACAAGAGTTTTGCAAGATCAAACAAATACATAAATAAATAAACGAGTTAAAATATATATATAATATTATTATTAGCAACACACATTTCATATCAATATATACTCTCCCTATCCCAAAATAAATGTTAAACTACAATTGAGATTCATTTGATACTTGGAAACTCTGTAAAGGAGGAGTTCAGTATTCAGAATATTTTCATCGATGAGATATGTTTTAAGTACAGATGGGTTTACATTGGGCTAAAGTAGCTTAAATGTTTGACATACTTCCGGATTGTGACGTTTGCAAATTTACCTATAAACCGAGTTAAAAGTCTTTAGCTTGTACTGCTATGTACATACATACATATATATTTTGTAATAAATACATGGCGGAAATAGTTTTCGAACACACATCAGCCCATTGTAGCGTTCCCAGTTCGAAATAAATACAGATATTCAGCAGTCATATCTTCATTAGACTTTAATTTTTAATTAACCCGTCTGTTAAATACTAATAATTTACCCACAGGTTATATAAGATATTCATTATACAAGGTGGCGCAAAAGTAATCCTCCTATCAGAAAATGCTATAAATTTTGCGATTGGCCTCTAATGTCAGTTCTGTTTTGACATTTGTGTAGTAAACGCATGCGAAATACACGTTAATAAACAAAATTTACGCTTCTGGGGCACTGAAAATCCGCGTGTAACCCACGAAGAGCCATTACACCCGCTCAAAGTCACTGTATGGTGTTCTGTTTTTGCTGGAGGAGTCATCGGAACTTTTTTCTTCGAAGACGTCGCGGGCCAAACGGTTACTGTGAATGGTGAGCGCTACAGAGCAATGATCAACGAGTTATTTTTGCCGCAACTTGATGAATTGGGATTGGAAAACATGTGGTTCCAACAGGACGGTGCAACGGCACACACTGCACGTGCCACAACCGATATGCTGAAGGATGCATTTCCCGGGCGCCTAATCTCCCGTTTTGGCGATTTGCACTGGCCAGCAAGATCGCCTGATTTGACCGCTCAGACTTTTTGAAGTCGCGGGTTTATGTCAACAAGCCTCAGACTCTTGCAGCTCTTAAAGACAATATCCGTCAAGAATGTGAGGACATATCGCCGGAAGTTTTGGCCAAGGTGATGGAAAAAGGCTCAAATGACAATCAACTGTGGCGGCGGCCATTTACATGACATCATATTCTCGACTTGATGTAAAAAAAAAATTAAAAGACCAAATAAAAATAATCCACAAGAAGAATTAAAGTTTTTCCTTTTTTTTTTAATTACATCAAAAAAACATCGGAAGTTTACTTTTGTGCCACCTTGTATTTTAATTACGTTATAAAGAATAGGACCGATTTACTTAAAATCTACAATGAGATTATTGATTTTAAAGTCGTCGGTTTCATGATTTTTTCTTACTGATAATACTTTGTAATAAATATGTACTTATGTATGTATAAACATTATAATTACTGATAATAAAAGTTCTACATTGTTTTTGTTGGAACAATAAAACAACAACAACAACAAAAAGGAATACAAATTATATTTTTAATCATGAAAATATTTGTGTTTAATTAAATAATCATTATTGTTAACAATTATTTAATAATCATTTGTTGTTTCTACAATGTAATTCAAACTTTTACTGAAACGATAATTTATATTTTAAAATTTTATTAACTTAAAGAATTACTAATGATATGGAAATATTTAAAAATTTAATCTGTTAGTTATTAAAACAAATTTTAAAATAAAAGATTATATCAAAATTTGAATTGTTTGCAAATATTAATCAATGAAACTTAACCCGATAAGTATTACTAGTACAATCGTTCTTTTAAAATTGGCACTAATAAAATTTTAATCTTAATAAATATTTAGTTCTTAGCAAACAAAATCCAAATGAAGCCTCATAAATTGTCCAAACAGATAATTAAAAATGTAATAAATATTTATTCGCTGCCACAACGTACATATGGATGATGGACGGGCGCACAATGATGCACCGTACCGTTCCGTAACGAACCGACAGTATATAACTTTTGCCATACTGACTTATATTTTTTTTATGTATTTTGTATTTGTATTTTTTTTATTTAAACATAAATATGTACATACATATTTATATGTATGCTTGGCTATTTGTCTTTGTCTGAATACAGATCGTAATTTTAAAGATAAATTTTGTTTAAAGCACGCACTTGGTAATTTTTCAACGTTATAATTCATTCGTTCCCAATACCCAGTGACTAGGAAATATTTTGGCGATAAAGCATATGATTATGACGAGGAACCAAATAAATTCATTCATTCATGCATTTATTCTCTCAATCACTTTAAGCTATTTAGAAATGTAGGAATAATAAAAATATTTATTTATTTGAATTTGAATGTACACGATTATTATGTACGAAGTATACAAGTTTGTTTAGCAGAAAGTAGATTCAAAAAAGAAATAAAACAACAATCGTTTAAAAACGCATCAAAAAATATAAAGCCTTGAGAGAAAAGATAACACATCAGAGTTCTAAAGGAATTTAAAAGATATTTTATTATTTTATACAGGCCTGTTAGTGCCGGTCTTAAAAATTTAGTATGTTTTGGAAGTAGGTACACCTAATTTTGTTTTTACACGATCTTTTTTTTACACGGTTTTGATTTAACACGGTTTGAAAATAAACATATTTTAAAACTTTTTACACGATTTTATTCCATTTAGCACGATTAAAAATCTTTTGGTCTTAATTTTTTTTTTTTTGGTTAAAATGAATTTTTGCGAAATTTAGGCGAATTCCATTTTTGTGGATACAAGTAAATTTACTGGTCAGAGTAATTTTAAATAGTACAAATTTAGGAGAATTCCCTTTTAGTTCATACAATCAAATGAACTTATCATACATTTTTTTACATAACTTTTAAGCTAGTTCAGTATATACAATATATAATAAAATTGCTGCCCCAAGTCTACTTTTGGTGCATTTGGTCCGCCTGGTTCTTAGAACCAAGTTAGCAGATATTTATTTGATGTAAATTGAGAGAGGTGGAGTGGAATATCAATAAATATCTTTATTTTGTAAAGAAAGAAGAGTTTTCGCTTTCTATCAGACAGGAGCACCTTTACAAGTATAAAAGACGCTTTCGACGAGAGCTGTTAGAGTTAAAAATTACGTTAATATATTTGAATTTCTCCGACAATTCCGCAAGGTTACCATATAACCGTGGTTGTCTTAATTCAGGCATTTTATTCGGTTGAGTTGATGACCAGAACTAAAATAGATAAGACATTTTCATATTTTTTGTTTATTCGTTAAATATTGTTTTCATAGTTTAAAATACTTTATATGTATGTACATATCGATGGTCTCATGTAGAAAGGCATATTTGAAACTTTACAGGAGAAGGTAAACACATAATAGAAACTGTAATATTCAACATGTAACTTTTTTGTACAACTGCTTATAAAAGCGTTATTTTATACACTATTGTAATAAATTTTTGTGAGGAGGTATATTTGCGTTAAATGCATTGATATCGCAAAAAAACTAATTTCGAAAAAATAGCGAGTTAGGGCTTTTCTACATGAGACCAACGATATGTAGGTATGTAGATACTTTTTTTACTTATCACAAAAACTAAAAAATGCAATAGATTTTAAATAAAATAAATGTCAGCAAATGTTATTTTATGGATTTGTTGATGACATAATCTCTCGTTTTTTTAAACAAATAAAATAAAAATAAATAAGAAACAATTATTTATATGTCTGATGATGGATGAATGTTTTAAAGGTCGGGCGTGATTATTACTCAATGTTAAGGATGCTGGTATATATAATTTTATTTTCTTGATTTTATGATGCTAACAAACACAGAAAAAACCACAAAGAGTTTTTATAATGTTTGCAAAAGTTTGAGACAAATTTGAAAGAGTTTGACTAACTAAAAAATCGCATCTTATCAGCAAGTAACTTGCAACAGTTCACAAAATCCAAGAGGTTGGTAATGTAGATTAAAGCTTTTGCAAATATTGCTATGAATGAATTTACATATTTACAAGTGTTTGTTCTATGTATGTTTCTGTGTTATTGTTTGATGGTTTATTGTTATTATATTTATGTATGTATGTTGTTTGTATGTGATGGATGTTATGTTATTAGTGGCCTAAGTCAGCTACCGCAATATGCTTGCATTTTTATTGGATTTTTGGCATTTTGTTGATGTACATCTTGTTTTTTGAACAGTTGCCGGTTACATGCAGTAAAAAAATAAAAAAAAAAAACAAATACCTAAACAAAAGTGTTGGTGGTGCTGTATTGTTTGGTTGGTTTCGTTTATTGTTTGGCTCATAACTTTGTTTAATGATCATTTAAAATGTCATAAAAAGATCAATTGTAGTGTGCAAATGACTTTACACACAGTCTTTCCAGTTTACTGCCATAACAACAGCATCCATTATTGGGCGATTAAAAAATTATAAAATTTTTAAGTATTTATTTACTTTTTTAACGAAAGATTTATACAAAACAATTAAAATTAAATAAAATTTTTAGAATTTGCTGTTCAATTTAATATGACTAAATAAAGAAAAACCAAATAAAAATAGTAATACCATTCATTCCCTTTCGCGGTGATCTTCACTTATTTTTTTGTATTTTTCTTTGTTTCTTACTTATTCACAATCTTAAAGTAGGTTGGGTTTAATGTTTAAACATCCTCCCAAAATTGTAGTTGTTGTTGTTTTTGTCGATGTTGTATGTATAAAAGATCTCTGCCATAAAGGCAGCCATTAGTCGTTTGTCTCTTTTACTCCGTTTAATGTTGAAATCGTTAGCACACATTATCAACTGTCTTCTCACTTGCACCACTTCAAGACACATTCCCATTCTCTTATGACGTGTGTATGTGCATACTCACAACTAGTGTGAGACATGGCAGTCAGGTAAAAAGAAAAAAAAACAATGTACATGATCATTATGGTTGACGAAACACAACAAAAGCAAAACAGAAAATTAAAAAGAAGAGGAAAAAAGAAAACCACAACAAGACTATTGAGAGACACATTAATGGATGAATTGTATTTTTGTTTTTTGAATTCATTTATGAATGACAGCCGTCGGAAAACAAAACATTCAGAAATAAATTTAGGTATGCACCTATGTATATACATATAAGTATAGAGTGTTTAGTTTTTATTTTTATAGAACGACGAACAATATAACCCAACAAGCCATATGAGTCCGAAAAGAGTCTTTACTGACACCTTTTTCGGAGCGTTAACACTCTTTATGAGCCCAAAATACAATCATAATTGCTCCGAAACCTTCTGAAAAGAGGGTCATTACATTCGAAAATGGTCCGTCAGAAAGAGCTCTTAGATAATGTCAGAAATGAGGATTTTTTTGGGCTCTGTGTAATCTTGTTTTTCTCATTCTTGTGTGGTACAGCTATGTTTTTTTTTTTTTTTGTTCAAAGCATAAATAACAGCCCAACAACGCTTTGGTGCACACATAATTAAGTGCAATTTCTGAGTCATACTGCGTGCCGACTCAGGAAAGCAACAAACAAATTTACATCATTTAAAAAAATATAATTGACCGAAATTAGCCCGTATGGATAATATCCAAACATTAAAACAAATTTTCCTTTCGCTCCGAAAATGCTCTTTTGTTGGACTCTTTTCTGACTCCTCTTTCGAAACGCTCCCAGAATGGCATGCTGGGTTACTATACATAGTAACAATCTATAAATATGTAAATGTATGTATATCTATTGTTTTTATTTTATTTACATATGCATTTAATTATTGTAAAAACATTTGAACACACCCACCAACTAAATGGAAATAAATTAAGATAAAATTATTTGTTTTTAAAGTTAAGACATATTACAAGTTTAAATTTAAAGCAACAAGTAAATAAACTTTTTCAAAATGTTTATACTTATGAACATAGAGTTTTGACTCTCAATAGGGGAGACTGGGGCAGCTTCAGCACTTTTTTTAGAGTTTTGACTCTCAATAGATTTAAAAATTCTTGCTTTCCTTGTGTGAATAATAAAATATTGGTAGGTACAAAGCTTTTTAAAATTCCAATATTAGTTACTCATTTTTTAGTATTAGAAAAAGTCAGTTTCGCTGAATGTACCCCATGCCGTGGTAGCTGCGGCATTTGAAGGGGCACATTCGTCGCCCATAAAGTTAGTAAAATCCCTTTTATGAAAAAATTAATTAAGTAGGTATCTATTCATTTATTAACTGGCCAACATTACCGAAAATAAGTGCATTTCGTTTTAATCTTAAGACGTAAAAAAATATTGGATAGGTATTAAATAATTATTTAATATAATAAAAGCTTAAATCGACTTTAAAAAAATATTTAGTGCCACTGCGAGAAGTTGAAAGTATATTTCGAAAGGATTTCGAGGGTATCTTCTTTTTCAGGCTTAACAAATAGAGATGTACAGAGCTCAAGTTTCCGATAGAAACTAACAGTAAAGGTACAGTCGGCAGGAGTTTCAGTGATTTCAGCGACATAATAAATCTGCTTCTTGCAATTTTGGCCCAGTTTAACTAAAACGTAATCTCCTACCTTACGTTCAGTATTTTCAGTCAATTTTACAGCAACGATTAGAAACAACATTGTTTTTTACATGTTAAAATACACCTAGTAATTTTATGAAATAGCTGACAAAAATGCAGCAGAATTCTGTTTTCTTCAAATCTGGGGCCAAATTACCGCATTCGATATCGAGTAAAATTGATCGTAATTTTCTTAATTGAGATTATGGCATTCGATAGCGAGCAAGAAATTTAGTACATTTTATCATAATTTCGATATCGAAATCATTTTTCGATACGTTAGCTCATTCGATCACGAATGCGGTAATTTGGCCCCTGTTTTCAAATCGTCCATTTGCGAACAGTGAAAATGCAAATAACATTAAAATGTTGGCATTAAACAGTTTTGAATGAAATCTTTTAATACACTTTATTATAATTACAATTTTATTGTGAATGTGAAGTTATTAGAGTGTAAAAACAATTAATGTTTAACGTTTATAAAGTTTTATACATAAATTTATTTTAATTTATAAACTTATTTAATTTCGTTTTTAAATAAATGAGTATACTATTTATAATACTTAATAACTTGCACTTATCGCACAACATACTTTTCAATTACTGCTACATACCGTCTATACATATACATACATACATACATATATACATACATATATGCATGTTTATACCCAACACCACAATATTGGGGAGGGTATATTGGATTTGTGCTGATGTTTGTAACGCCCAGAAATATTGGTCCAACACCCACTCGACTCAGAATCACTTTCTGAGTCTATATAACGAAGTCCGTCCGTCCGTCTTTCTGGCTGGCTGGCTGTCCATGTAAAGCTTGTGCGCAGAGTACAGGTCGCAATTTTGAAGATATTGCAATAATATTTGGTACGTGATATTTTTTCGGCCAAAGGATGGATGGGATTGAAACTGGTGACAATCCGTCAATTATTTCACTTGGCCCCCATACAAATGTCCTCCCGAAATTGTGGTTTACCGATTATAAATATTTAAATTATGCAAGGAACCAAACAAATTTCATCACAAATGAGTGGTTAATGAATCTAAATAAGATGTACAAATTTTTTGCAGATGGGTCCATAATTTATCATAGCTCCCATATAAGGCCCACTCCCGAAAGTCAGTTTAACGACCATAAATTTCTTAAAAGTTATCGTATCTAAATAATATTGAACGCAAATATATTTTGTATACATAAAAATATGGTACAATTTTATGATGATCGGTCGGTCCATAATTAGTCGTAGCTCCCATATGTATAAGTTCAACTTCTGAAAATCACTTTACGACTATAAAACTATTTAAAATGTTGGTATCTAAATAAAATTCAACACAAATAAATTTAATATATACAGAAATAAGGCCATTTAATTTTATAATGGCCGGTCCCTTATTAGTCAAATCTCAAATCTGAAGTTAATTTTTTCAGATTGCGATTCTGCTATAACTAAATGTGAAATTTAATAAACATTGTTGGCATGAACTGAACAAAAAATCTGTTTTAAACATATTTCAAAACAATTATTATTTTTATTTCAACTGTTAATTTTCCAATTTTTAATAATTTTTAGTTGAACTCGAGTTCATTAAATTTAATTTTCATTAAATTATTATTTTTACTGAAGGTAGGAATTGTTTTTACAACATGAAATCTTATTAAAATTTAATGATAAATTATTAAATAATAATTTAATGAAAATTAAATTTAATGAACTCGAGCCCAACTAAAAATGATTAAAAATCGTATTTCAAAACTTCAGAACCGGTGAGTTTTTGGTTAACATTATCCGATTTAACTCAAATATTCACAGCCAAAGCATCACGATAATCTGACATGAACTTGTCGATTTTTTTAGATTTTATGCTGACTCAAAACCTTAATTTTTTTTATACTTCAATATTTCTAGAAGCTGCTAATTTGTGTGGCCTTAATTTTTTATTCGTTTTTTGCAAGAACCAGAGTAAATTCAAACAATGTAATTCATGTATATCTTTCGGTACCTCTATGCAATCCATTTAATTTAATCAAGGCACCAAAATAATTATTATGAAGATTAGAAAATATTTAAATAATTACTCTGATGCAATTTAAATTTAGAAAAAGTTAAAATCGTATTAATTTTCTTCAACTTAATCTATAATTATTGAAATTATTTTATTTTTCACTTAATATAAATATTGGTTTACCAATAAGAAATTCATATGTATAAGTAAATTAAATAACAATTTTATTATTATAATTATGTTTAAATAAACTCTCCATAAAACATACAACAATTAAGTCCTTCAATTTAACCACTTACATCATGAACTCTTGTTAAAAAAATTATGAGTTTCCAAGTTTTAGAACATCGAATCAGTCAGTTAATTATTTTGCGATTAGGTAATCATAGAAGAAAATAATTTTAAAACATTATCACAACAAAATCAATATGAATACAAAAAGTTATTGATTTATTTCAGTTAGAACTGTCTACATAAATACTATCATTGATTTCCCAATCCATAAAGAAATTTTGTAAAATTGATAAAATCAAAAATAACATTCCACACAGGGGATTCAATGGCGATAATGTTATAAATTTTAATTTTGATAAAATCGTCATGACATCCGGATTTAGGTCACAGTTTATAAGTGTGTGTCCTGTTGTTTTTTGTTGTTCATTTTAAACTTGCCAAGACATTGTGTCGCCACTAAAACGGAATTTCTCCTTTCAACCCTTAACAAATGAAATGTTGATGTAATGCATACGAGTAACTCTTAATGCTTAATTTTTAATAAAATAAAACACCACATATTTTAAAGGTTTTTTACATCTGTATGAAAATGTTGTTTTTTTTATAAATAAAGCTTTGCTAAATTTTCAAATAGTTTATAAAACTTTAAAATTGTTTATATGTATATTCATAGCAGTACAAAGTTATAGTAAGATTAAACTTGTTAATTTTTTGAAAAAAAAAAACCCCAGCTAAAATGTATTTAAACAATAAACAAGTTCAAAATAATTTCAACGACTAAATAGTTACATCCGGTTTTAAAAATAATTTGCAATATTGTAGCTAAATCATTGTTAAGCATTTGTTAAGCTATTTTTTAAGATTAAAAGAAATTTAGTACAATGTATAAAATGAAAACTAAACCTTTAAATAATAATGACCCTAAGAGCGAGTGAGTATCTGCCAGTCTTCTGTAGTTTCGGTTTCGACACATTTTTGCCCGTTATAAAACAAAAGTTTTTGTTAACGGATCTTTTTGTTTTTTATTTTCTTATTTTTTGTGGACCATTAAAATTTCTATTATATACAGATTTGGTTTTTTATATTTATATAGTGGAAGAAAGCGCTAAAAATAATCACAGTAAAGTTTACTTATTTGTCGAAAAAAAAAATTCAATTACATTTCGACAGAGCCATAAAGAACAAACAAACAAAATAGAATAGTTTGTTAAATTTTATTCTTGAGTTCTGATATTGAGTTTCTTTTGCATCTCTGTTAGTAATATTAAAACGGCATGTGGAAACATAGAAATTCTTATATACTGATGTTGCTCCTCAAAGTGATATCATCATTATTGCAATGGCTAGAAGAATTACATGTTTCACAGCAATTTTTTCAGTCTGTTAGTCAGCCAGTTCATAATCAAATAAACCAAAAAGCGTGAAATGTTGGCAACATATTGATGAGAAGAAATGTTAAATACATCCGTCACAGTCGGTCATAATGCATGATCATCATTATGATGGCGATGATTCGTGTAAAATGTAAATGTTTACTCAAGGAAATGAACAACTGAACAATGGAGCTAATACTTCGCTGAATGACGGACTGACTGACTTCAAACAGAACACTTGCCTAGAAAAACAACAAAATATTTACTGGTCATTTGTCTTGTCATTATCGTCATCATACTATTTTGTAGTATAAACTTACAGCACTTTATCCATCACTCAGTCATTTCATACAAATACCATATACAGTCAGCATACATTCTTGTCTACATGAAAATGCTGCATGGAAATACAAACACCCATCCTTGGCGAACATCGTTAGTTTTAGTAGCTTAAAGGTGCAGAAAAAAAGTTAATGGACTGTGCATGTTTTTCTTTCAGCCGTGGCGCTTAACATTATTTATGATCTATGTATGAATTACTATAATAACAAGAGAGAAAAAGAACCAACAAAAAATCATGCAACTTGCAACATGCGAGTAAAATTAAATGCATTATTTCAACTTTATGCTTATACTTTATACATATACATATGTGCATATATATACATAAGTATATTTATTTATTTATTTATGTTTCCTTTGTTCACGAGTACTTATTTGATATTTGTGGCTATTAAAATTTTCGTCCTTATTATTTTTATTTTTATTATATTCTTAGATCCATTTTTTAGCACTTGATTGGATTGTGGTTTTACTCTGGAATTTTCAAAGAAACGCAGTTTTACTTTTTTACATGAAATAGAAGATGTTGGGATACGATTGATTGTCTCTAACTTTATATTGTAAATTGCGGTCATTAGAACTGCCACACCTATAATGCATTTGTATGGAATGCAAAAAGCTTATCTCTATTCTCTTGATATTTTCAGTTTGTCGAAGACTCAAAATCATACTGGACATGGCGCCATCCTACAAAGCATTGACAGGCCGCGGCCAGAAAAATCTTCAGTATTTATTGCTTATGGATTGAATAATAAAATTCTGAAGTGGCTTTAATAAAACTGAACCAAGTCAAGTTAGTCTAACATTACAAAATTCCCAAACATTTCTAAATTTGTTCTAGATTTTCCTTCCAAGTGGCCTTGGACCCATAATTTTTAATAATTCGATAATTCCGAATCGAATACGAATTTGATAAAAAATGTTTTTAAAAACTTAGACAAATCAAACAAATACTTGCGAAGTGTCACGGGTTAATATTTTCCGTTTTAAATAAAGTTTTCGGAGTAAGAATATTATATTAAGTTATTGTAAAATATAATATGTAGTCGAAAACTGAACTCTTAAGGTGGATTCACCCATTCGTTCTTAACAAAAAATTTGTTCGAACAATATTTTGTTTTTATATGAACTTTGACGTTTCTCTTTTTGAGAGAGAGAAAATATCTTTTACGAACTTGAATTGATTTAATTTTATATTTTTTCTGGACAAAAATAAATTGAGTTGCTAATAGGTTGCATTTTTTTCATACAAATAACAATGCCTTCCATGGCCATTAGCAAAAGCAACTTTCTTTTTTCATTAATTTTGAATTTATATCTGTGATTTTGAATACACAATTCTTTAAAATAATTTAATATTTGTATTTTCACACTTAAAACACAAAGCAAAATAAATCAATGGCCGCACTTGTAAAACTAATAGATTTTGTTTACATATGGCAGCTTTAATTTTTCAGAAAAATCGTTCGAAATGAGTGAATCGTGCTTCTAAAAAACTCCTAGCAAAATATTTTTCTCTGGAAAAATTTTTTGTAAAGAAAAAATTCCCAAAAAAAACTTTTCCATGAAGAAGAGTTGTTAATATATTTTATATTGGAAAGAATTCTAATTTTTTTTAAATGCCTATAAATTGTGCATATCTGTAGAGAGAAAAAAAGAAATTTTTGTTTATAACTCAATTTTTACATCTGTATATTTCTAACTTGACTTATATATAACTTGCTAAGTCAAAAACTGTTGTAATAATCTGCTTCACATACTCGTATAGGATCTATTAGTTTTATTGTAGCAAATCATTGAAAGAATTGTACAGATGTGTTTTTTTCTTTATTAAAACTGCAACATACGGCACTACAACACATTTGCAATAACAAAACAAACAGATGAACATTTGGATGAGTGGCAAATGCTGTAAACCATTTTGTACTCAACTTCATTCACCCTGATTGAATTCAACAAAAACCTACTCTGATGCATGTTGACAAATACATATAATTTGTACATATTTTCCTTTCTATCGTTTATCAAATAAATCAAATAAATACATTGTGATGACTTAATTACATGACATTAGGAACATTCAGGAGATTCAAAGATGGCGAATAGTGGCAGCTTGTGAAACATTGTCAAACTGTAATCCCAAGGATTAGTGCAGGAACTATAATAAGCAACCCTAAGCTCCTTTAATTAATCTAATTGAGGCTTTTTTCCCTAATGCAGACATACAAATACAATTTACTTATTAATCTGGTTCTTGTTTTATTTTTTATTTCTCAACTATATACATACATATTTCGCAAAATAGAAAAATTATAGAAAGCGTACAAGAAAAAGAGAAAAAAAAGAAAGAAAAAAAAACAAACATGTCTGCTAATGATGATCTTTGTTCATTGTGGCACAGACAAAGTGAATGAATGAAAAAAGCGCAAAAAAATTCACGTTTAATTAAAAAGTTTTGCAATCGTAAAAAATTGCGTTCACAACTGTGTAATTAAAAAGTCCGTTTAGTCAGTAAGTGGCATGAGTGAGTGATGAGTGAGGGCCTGTAAGTGTTTGGTCAGTGAGGCAAGTAAAGCAGGCAATACGAGTACGAAATACCAGCAACATCAGCCATCCAAACGTAAGTACAGGCAATACAAGTTGTTAATATATCTGAATGTATTGAAAGGAACTAAATTATGTTTTAAACAATATGTTGTTGCTTTTGCTGTTGTTGCTGCTGCTGACAATGATGATTATAATGATGACGACGGCGATGATGAGCATTAATAAAAATAATTGTCAGTGGTTTTGCCACTATTTAAAACATTTTACGACTTTGCAAGTTTAATTAAAAAAATTTCGCTGTTGTTGCGTTCATTCGCTCGCTTGCTCGTTTACTCACTCATTCACCGAACCACTCACTCGGCCCACTTTCAAAATACAAGTTTTTGATTGTATTACTTGTTCCTCTGGTTAGTTTTATACCTGTCATTATAATAAACTGTTTCTTTTTTTAAGGTTGAATAGTTGTTGATTACAATTTCTAAAATGTGTTTGCTCTTGCTCATGTATCGCTATGGAGGTCACGGTGTGGGAACTTTATTTCCCTTTTTGCTAGTTTATCTGGGTTTACTCAAAATCCGAAATAAAACACTGTACCAAAAATTCTTAGAGCTGTATCTGTCAATGTTTAATTATAATTAAATTTTCCTATTTTACTGTTAACATACAGCATTGCAAGGGTTTCATAAAACGCTGCACAATATGTACATACATATATCTTTGCACCTATGGTTGGTTGGTTGGTTTACGTGGTAGTTCAATACGTGCGAACACTTAAGTAGAGTCGAAGGGACCCCGTTTTAATAAGACCACACCACTCGTCAGATTTAATGTTGTTTACATCATAATGTAACTAAAATGTGTACAAAAAAGTCGTGCTTGCTAGACCCAACCTGTAACTGTGAGATATCTCAGTAGGCCATTGAGTTTTGACCCGGCTACCTCACCGAGGTATAGTTTCCCATTAATTTATGTCTCTTGACACTCAGGGCTAGGCATTCGCAGAGAGTGTGGAAAATTATTTCCTTTTTTTCTCTATGCCTACAACTACAATGGTCGTTAAAAGGGAGTCCCATGCGTTTAGCGTGTTTGCTTAACGTCCAGTATCCCGTTAATACTGCCAGCAACCTTTCTATTCCGGGTTATCAGTTGCATAGTACGTTTCTCGTTAAAAGATGGCCACATCAACTTGGCTACCCTACATGTGTCTAAATTACGCCAACTATACTCAGCCTTTGTAAGAAAATGTCTGAAGATGATGCCTTTGATATTCCCTAGTGGAATTGCTACTGAGACCGCATCGGAGATAAATAAGGCAGATCCCATTCTGGTTAGTTCGTCTGCCTGTTCATTGCCGTAGTGGTGCCTGTGCGCAGGTAACCAAACCAAAGTAATATCAGATAGACGACCTAGCCTTGACAGAGAATTCCTACATTGCCTAACTAGTGAAGATGAAATTGTGTAGGCATTCAGTGAGAGGAGTGCAGCCTGACTGTCGACAAAAAAACTTATATTGCCGCGGATATTATGATCATGTAGTGCATTACAAGCTGCCATAATTGCAAAAATTTCCGCCTGGAAAACACTACACTTATTCGGAAGACGATACGAGATGCGTACCTCAGGTTCATCACAGAAGACCCCAGAACCAACACCGCAGCTCATCTTAGAACCGTGTGTATATATCCTAGTGTCATATTTGTGCACGAGATTACCCCTAGTCCACTCACTCCTGGAGGAAATTAAGACCTTGGAGTAATATAGTAGATGGTTGGAGAACGATCAAAGGCAACTGACCCAGAATACCTGCGTGGCCATATATTCTCGATCTCTAAGAACCATACGCTTGAAGCCTCGCTGCGCTGCAGGCAGAAGTGGCCATTATGTGAAGGTTAATTGACAGAAGGTGCAATATAGTCTTCAGTGCCTCTGAAGGACTAGTTCTAAGTGCGCCGGTTATACCAATGCAGGCTGATCTCTGGACTTTGTATAGTTGGTTTACGACCTACCTATACTAAGAACATTTATTTTTTCATTTGCAATTAGTATTTTTTGTTTATCCTGAAATTCTGTAATAAACGAAAAATTCTATAAGTAATGTTTTAAATAAAGTTTTCATTGAACAATTTATGGGTCAATAAATTATGCTCTTTTCATTTCTATCATGGACTTAAACCAACGTATCTTAAATTTTGGAAAGAATAATCTTAAAAATATATTGACAAAATTTCAAATAGAATATGTAGAATCTTGGTCAGTTTGGTAGTTTGAACACGGCCCATTGCCATATTAGTTTAAAATCTTATTACTGCTGTACATGGTTTTTATTATTATTTTCAAGAAAATTTATGTTTGAAAATTTAATTCTGAGTATTTTACATATATATACATTAGGGTGGGACAATTTTTCCGAGTGACAAAAAACGAGACAGGCGTATACCAAAACCGAAATCTACACAAAATTCTAAGTAAATTACCCATAGAAAGTATGGGTCTAAAATTAAAACCTAACTCCCGCCAAGAGGCTTGATTATGAAAAATAAAAAAGCAGCAACTGGTTATCCATACACAAGACACAAATGTAAATAGTTGCTTTTTTGGACCTTTGTATTGCATTTTTTAAAGCTTATTTGATTACAAAGAAATTATTATGTTCCCACTAACTATTGATCAATATATATGGAACATTGTTGTTGCATCGATATCATGTTTAAATTTTTATACGAATTATGAATATTTAAAAAGAGAATGATTCCCAGCTACCTTAGATCCTTCATATAGGTTCGACTCTTCACAAATGGATGTCGCGTTTGAAATCGAATTTGCAATGCCAGCTGCAAAAGATCCGATTATGCACAAAAGGGGACCATCGGCTAAGAGATTTCAGACAGAGTTGCCTCGTGTTTAGCTATAGCTTTATTTAAAGACATTGGCTTTACAGACGAAAATGGGAAACCAATTATTATAGATAAATCCAAAGTAGGTCGTGAAAAAATTAAAAGCAGGGAGTTAGTTCGTCGTATGCAAAATAATGATTCAGCCCTACTAGCTTTTTATTTTGATGGCAGAAAAAATGATGCACTGACACGGAAAGAAATTAGTGGAAAATACCATCCGAGAGTGATTGTTAAGAGCCGGGTAGCAAGTTGTTGGGTCACATAAAAGTTGACACTGAGGACTCCAGTACTAAACAACTGCAATTATGTGAGTTCTTCAAGCAAAATAAAATATCGCTTACCAGCTTGATAGGAGTTTGCTGCGATGGGGAACCCACCAATACTGGAACTGAAAATGGAATTATACGAAAGTTTGAAGTTTCGTTGAATAAACCATTACATTGGTTTGTTTGTTTGTTTGTTTGTTGCATTTTAACGAACCCCCGCTTCGCCATTTGTTCAATGCTTTACAAAAATCTACTAAAAATGGACCACGAACTGCTAGTGGGGCTGTGACAAAGTTAATTCAGACCTGTGAGCAACTTCCGGTAAGCATGCATTTATTTTATCAACGCTTTATGTAAGTCCCTTAAAAGTAAAACAAACATTTCGTTCTAGGCTTTACCTGATTTTGAACCGATTTCATTGGGAAATATGCCTCCATCTTTGGACGTTAAAGATGAAAAAAATATTTATACTGATATTCTATACCTATTCCGAATTGCCAAGCTGTATCGGAAGGTTCGTGTCCAGAAGATTAGCTAGCATGAAACCGGGACAAATTGTTCATTCTCGCTGGTTAAAAAAAGCCAGCAGATTGCTGCGACTATATGTTGCAACTAGTTTACCTTCAACAAATTTAAAAATATTGGCAAACTTTATTATGAAAGTTTATGTACCGATGTATTTTAATGTAAAATTTTATAATTCGTAGTACATGGCAGTGCACTTTTTTATAAATTTATTAAGTCCACACAATTTTTACCACAAAATCTTCGAGAAATTGTAAACAAAACGATACAAAACAATGCATTTTTCGCCCATCCCGAAAATATATAGTTAACAATGCTTTTAGACGAAACAATGTTCCTATTCCTATTCACGTTAAGTACAGGTAAACCTCCTACAACGCGGTGAATAGGTTCCTGAAAAACTCCACGTTATAGGAAATCGCGTTGTAGGAGACTCTAACTCCATACAAAAATCAGAGTTTGGTTCCAAAGTGAAAAAATTTTCAATAAAATATTGGAATTTGTATGGTAAAAATATGTGCTTAATATAATTTTGTGTATTTAATTGTTGAGTTATTTAATAACACTCCATTTATTTAAACAAAAACAAAATAAAATTTCAATTCTACGTAAAATATTCAAGTTGGAAGATTTAATAAATTAAAGCCAAAATAGAACGATAAATTTCTATTCCTCCTCATCACTTAGTACTAGTTCAAAATCTGAGCTTGATCCACTATCAGATTCCGGCATCCTTTCGACGATTATTGGTTTGAAAAAATCGTGGATTGAAGTTTGTTTGCTCTTATTTTGCAAATCTTTATAAATTTCTTGATAGGGAGCTAAATTGTTTTGAAGATTTCATTCTTGCAACTGCTTTACCATATTTAAAATTTTCTCGATATTTTTAGTGAAAAGTTTTTATTTTCAACATCGGAAAGATCGTCAGAACTATCTCCAACTGATTCTTCATTTGTCATTGCCACTAAATCTGCTTCGTTTATTTCGTCGTCCGCAATCAACCATTGTATATCAACCATTGTTATTTCATCAAATCCATCACCTTCTACTGCATGCGCCAATCTCACTATGTTCCTATATTCATCTTCTATTAGTGCTTTCCAGCAAGCTTTTAGTGTTGAAGGACGAATTTCTTTAAGTGATGCATCAACAATTTCAACGGAATTTAAAATTGTAAATTGTTTCCAGACTCCTTTAACCGAAATACTATTTGCTGACTCCATCTTCTGTACTATTACCTCAAAGGATTTGAATGCTGCTATTATGCCCTGATCAAAAGGCTGTATGTAAAAATTCAAATCATGAACATTAGGATGACTTAAATCTCTCGTAAATAGCGCATTATCTAAAAGTAGTAAAACTTTAAATGCTAAGTTTTTTTTTAGATAATTTTCTAAGTCAGGAACAAATGATAAAACCAATCAATAAATAAACGGACACTTTGTAAACACATGTTCAAGTGTAGGGTGGCAATGATATAAAAAATATAGGTATCAAAGTATGGACAAAATGCAAAGAACTTTATTTGGGCAAGAAAACCTTTTTCAAATTAAAATAGTAAATATTTGAAAAAAAATTTCGTAAAAATCGCGTTGTAAGAGTAGCGTTGTAAGAAAATGTCCGCAAGAAATCTATTTTCTTTAATGAAAGAAAAGTTGTCTATCATTTATGAAATTTTAACTTTACTTTTTAAGAGACATCCAGTATCAGCTTCTGGAAAATAAACTGTTTACCATTTTAAATATTTTCGACTCTTGCTACATATTTTCTATATATTTATTTGGATTACCATACACTTTTAAATCGATTTCTATTTTAATTTTCATAGAGAAGGAAACTAAATTTATTTTACGTGCACTGTCCATGGACAGAATTCGAATAAAATGGCTATTGGTAGTGTACTAAATTTTATTTTAAATATATATGTAAGTCTATTACTAAAACCAACATTTTGTTGATATATAATGTGTAAAAGATATACATATATATGTATGAAGTGAAAAATTGCATGCCTATCTCAGTTTCTTCTTCTAAGCTACGTTTAAATAAATTGCATCGCAAACAAACCTACACTTGATTTTATAATATATATACAATATACCTATGAATTAAAATACAATTGCACTTTTAGGACTCTTTCAAAAATCAATATTTTTGTAGCCTTTGGCCTCCAATATTTCATGTTACCAACCATTGATTCCAGGTTACTTTGAACACCTTATTTATAGCAACAACACAAATACCCAGAATGAATGAGCATTTCTTTATAAAGTTCACCCGTATATTTTACATTTTAAGATAATGTAAACATTAGTATTTTAATAAATGCGATTATCAATAATAAATAAAATGACATTTTTCGATGGCATGTCTAAAAAACTGTATAGCGTACCGACCACAATTATTGGCACCCATAAGGAATTTTCGACTTGTTGCATGGGATATACCGTCTGGTTTTATAAGAGCCTATCTTGTGTTATTTTTGTTTAATTCTTTGATATGTTTTCTATTAGATACAGTTTTTGAAATAATGATATAAACTCTGTGCGAGTTTTAGTAATTAAAATAAAAATAACCTTTAAAAAAATATAGTTATTGGCACTCAAGTACAACTATTGACACATTAAATTATATAGTCATTGGCACTTGACTACAATTATTGGCCCTTTAAAAACTATAATTATTGGCACATTACCATAATTATTAACACCCCTAAAAGTTGAATTATTGGCACCATGGTAACTCAAAAAACTTTTAAAACTTAACTAGTTAGCTAGGTAGAGGATTGTGATAATTCTTTCTCTGTTGAACAAGAGAAATAAGCTAAACTAATTTTATTTACGCATTAATTCATATTAGCTATATAAAAAATAGAATATATTCAACAGGTTTATATTTGGTTTAATTTTTGCTTGGTCGTCCAACCGTTATCGCTTATTCCATAACCCCAATTTTCGGGAATAGTTTTTCGAATTTTATCCCTCATTCTTTTGTAAGGATAAATGATCATCGGTGGTGTCATGAATACTGCTAAACCTCTGTCTACATCGTATATATTTTTAGCTCCCTTTGCTGCTAGTACACTTTTAGCCTTAGGACATAGCATGAACTTGGTTTCATCTCCATTAAGAATTCTGGTAGGGTCGGATAGTATAGCAAAGTAGTTGTTTTCAACCCAGTAGTTTTCTATCTTGTCAAACCAGCCAAAAATGTCAGAAGCAGCTACATTGTCGCTGGCGGATGAGACGGCATCGGTGGCTCTAAAGGCTAATGTTAGATGCACTTTAAAAATGAAGTAAACCATCCTTTACGCGGCAAATTTTCTTCTCCAAAAGGGTGTTGTCGCGCATTTACATCGAGAAAGTCTTTAACGGCATGGAGTACGTCTTCCTTTCTTTTGGGAAAACCTTTACGCTGAGAGACTTTCACCCAATCGACAATGGCTTCTTCTTCTGCTTCTGTTAAAATGGTTGGTGGACCTGGACGAATTTTAGAAAATTTAGAGCCTAAACGAAATTGTAGCATTTACCGTGATGTCCCATAAGTTTTTGATGCAGCTTTTTTTTTGAAATTTTGCCATCCCTAATTTCGGACAAAGCTTTCAGAAGACTTTCTTCATATGAATTGTTTTTTAGGCATTTCAAAAATTCTGAAAATACACAAAATTCAGTTATTGGCACTAAAAAAAGGTACAATTAGTGGCAGTGCCAATTATTGTAGTAATTACAAATTCAATTATTGGCACCACCTGCCAATAATAGAACTTATAGTTTTTTGGAACCTGTTGTTGGCACTGATGTTTTATTACAATACTTTGAAAATATTGTGTTTATTAAGGTAAAACTAGATTATTTAATGTTTTAGTATGGCAATGAATCAAAAGGCTTAATTAAAAAATCTATAAATAAAAAAATAATGGTACTTACCAAACTTCTGCTCGCTATTGAAACCCACACTAAAAACAGCGCACAATCCCCCTTTCAAAACACCCTTCTTATTAGGAAGATTACAAGCAACTGAGCGTTTTAATGTTTTGCATCAGTTCAGAAAAAATGATGGAAAGAGATCATAGAGTGAGATAAAATGAACTTAGAACCAACGGGACTTTAACGATGTCTCCTAAATGCTATGCAAGTAGGAGGTGCCAATAATTAGGGCAATATTTTGTAGTGCCAATAATTGTAGTCGGTACGCTAAGTACCTAGTTAACATCGAAAACCACATGTTATTTGATTGGATAGTAAATTTGTCTGCTTAAAATTTTAAAACTCCAATATAAAAGAACATTTTCATTGGATACTGTGCCACGAGAAACAACACTCGCAAGTTTTTTACGGGTTTTTATTCATGCTGAGCCAGTGTTGCCATTTTAGCACTTTCAGTGCTAGATTTAGCATTTTGTTTCTCGAAAATGCATTGAAATTTTTAAAAATTATGCTCAATGCTTTTAGCATAATTTGCTTGATATAAAACAATTTTTTTCTCGAACAAATTTTTACTATTTTACTCCAAAAAATACTTTTGGAGAAATAAAAAATAACTTTTATTAATAGTTGAACTAAATTTCTTTCGGTGTGGGAAGTCAATGAACACGGAAATTTTTGAATTAATATATGAAATGTAATCTATTAAAACAAGTCAACAATTGTTATCAACAAAATTAGAAAAAACTACAATTTATATTTGTAACATTAGCACTTTTTTTCTTCTGTAGAACATTTTAGCGCTTAGTTTTTCAAGTTTTAGCATATGTATTTTGAAATTCATTTTCTGGCAACACTGTGCTGAGCAGAAGTAATGAAGAAGTAAGACAAACGTTTCTTAAAGAACTAAGACCACACACACTCACATTGACATGTGTGGTGCAAATAACACAAAGAGATGATATCAATTAAATACTTGTATTGGACACGACAAAGGATTTGTTTATATTTAAGCACAAACGGTTGGCTTTTGATATAGTCTACATCTTACTTAGATTTCTATGCATGTGTTATACAATATACATACATACATATCTACAAATACGAGTAGTTTCTTAGATGTTTCTAACTGATAAGTTATCTCAGAGTACATGCTAGAATAATTACTATTATGATGCCTGGGGGCTTATTCTGTATTGCGATGCGAAAATAAATACTACTCTAATGGTGTTTTCTTTTCTGAAATAAAATGTTACACCGTTATTATGTACATTTTTATAATGTTTACCCCACATTTTAAAGATGTCGCATATTTAATGGTCAGAATAGAACATAAAATTACAACCGTGTAACACTTTATTATCATGTACAGCTGTTTTTTTTTTTGTTAAAAAAGAAGAAGCATATAGCTCCCTGGTAAGATCGTTTGAAATAAGACAATGAATATTTATCAAAAAGACCAATGGCACCTTCCCGACTAATACGCAAATTCTTCTTAAACTAGGTATAAAAATTATATATATATACATACATTACATATATAAGAAGTAGGAGATATTGTCCTATTAAATTTGACATACATCAACTTCAGAGTATTCATTAATTACGTTCTCTACAAAGCCTTTCACTTTCCCATAATCATATAAAATATTTTATCATCATCAGATGATGAAGATGAATTCAACAAGTCATCAAAAAATTTTTAAGCACATAAAAAAGTAGTAATATTTTCCATTTTGTATATTTTTTTTTTGCTTCTTAACACAAATACACATTCATAAACAAAACAAATGTCAGTTGTAGCTGCCAATTTTTTTCCATTTAGCCCTTTTTTCAAAAATGTTTACGCGTTTTGAGTCTCAAAAGATGGCATCACTGGTCAACTGCTTTATCGTGCGATTCTCCCCCTCTAAAAATACAGAGTGTGAAAGGTGCACCATTTTTTTAATTTATAGTGTGACATTTATAGAAAAGAACACACTACACTTTAGCAGTGTTGATATTTTTTCAGAAAAGAACACAAAAAAATTAAAAAAGATGCGAAGTGGGAAAAACGTGTAACATTTTTGCCAGAAAAGAAAACGCCATAAAATACATAAAATCGAACAGTTGCTATTCTCTATTGCGAAAAGTACTTTTTTAATCGCATTTGAAATGCAAAAAGCTGGCAAGTTGGAATTCTTAAATGCGAAAACAATGTCAAAAATAGCAAAATTCATTCGATGGCAAAACAGCATTCGCAAAGCACTTATTGTTGTGGTACCTAATAGATTGTTTTCTTTTCATAATTAAATTTCATCCAGGAAGACGAACAATAAGACCACCAAGACACGCTAATTTGAAATATTCAACCTAAAATTTTTTATAAAGCAATAATGCAACAGAATCCATTTTTGCGAATAACACAATTTTTCTTGTTTTTATTTTCGTTTTTGTAAATTATAGTAAACGAGTATATTTTTAATAGTTAAAACCAGTAATTTTTTTAACTTGTAAAACTTGTCACAAAGCAAACAAATTTGACGTTTATCTCTTTACTTTGGAACAGTGTTGCCACATATTGAAATGAATTTCGATTGCGAATGCGAAAGTCTTACAGAATACCAAATACCTTTCGCATCGCTATGACTTTCGCATCGCAATACAGAATAAGCCCCCTGCACAAAATATTAACACATTTAAGCTAAATAAATATTTGGCAATTCAATTACAGTCCAAATAACAATATTACTTAAATATCTTAAATATTTTCCAAACGATTTTTGAAAATTAATCAAGATATTTCAACGCTTAAAACAAATGTGAGTTTGCATAATTACTTCAAACTGAGAGATTACAATTTCTCAATGCGTTGTGTGTATGTTTGAGAATGTATTTATGTCTATAGTATTTCAAAAGTTTCTGTTTAATCTGCATTCTATTAAAAATTTCTTAAATACACTTAAAAAATTCTGAAATACAATTGGAATATTCTGAAATAAAATTGGAAATGGTGTAGTGTTCATGCTTTGCGGTGAAGCCTAACAGACTGTATGCAGCAATAATAAACAACTGAGACTACTACTTTGAGGGATTGGCTAGAGTGTTTAATTTATATACAAAAATTATGAGGATATTCTGAACATTTATTTCAAAACATAAAATTTGACATTGGTGAACTAAAGTTTGCTCATAACAATTGTTTACAATATATCAACCGATGCAGTAAGATATTGCATTTTTTTTTTGAAAAGCGAAGTAACACTCAGACAATTAATATGCCTATATATACTTGCGTTACTTTCTTTGGAAAGGAGATAGTTGAAGAAGTAAAGGTGGTGAAAGAAGAAAGCTTTTTATATCACAACTCTGCAATTGCGCATTATGTTTATTTTTGGTGCAAAATGGTAGCGCCTCTGGTGGTGAGTAGGCGCAATAATGCTAAAGCTTGATTTTATAGCATTTATTTAATTATTTTACTTTGGTGGCGTTCGAATGCTATACCACCGAAGGAGGGCACTGTTATAAATATTAGTTATGATAGATAGAAGAAAACTAACAATTATCAGAAACTGATGTTGTTTGAGTGGCAGCGGCTGGGAATCGAACCCGGGCTACAAATACCAACTCATGCTTAATTATCAAATGCGCTAACCAATTAAGCCCAAACCAAACTACTAATTTTATAAGTTAAAGAAATTGCACAGTTCGAAAATAAATGGAAAACCATTCCAGCTGCTAACTTCTATTATTATTGAGCAATAAATGTAATTCAACTCAAAGAAATGTTAAATGCGTTTTCAGCTGGCCCTCGTATATTCACACATAGCTGGCGTTTGTATTTTAAAAATACGAAATACATCATCTACGCCGCGTATTGCCTATGTATAAAAATGTATTCATGTGTATGAGAATACCAACATTTATTTCTACGTGAAGTACGAGTATGTTTTGTACGTAAATATGAGCGATTGTAGTTCAGTGAGTATTGCTGTTGCTGCCTCTGTATCTGTTGTTGCTGGTGCCACTCATTCACCGCTCATTTCATTCCATTTCAGACAACCCAAACATTTTAGTCTTCATATTCTTTGTATTTTCATTTTAGCTTTTTTTATTCACTTATTTAGTTGTTGTTTTTTATATTTTATATGGGTTTCTGTGTTTTTTAGTTTTGTTTTTTAATTTTTTGTTCGTCTAAAGTAAAAAAATATTGAATTAATTTTTTTTTATTTACTGTTGTTAGTAGCAATTTAACAATTTTCGAGTCGTTATCGCATGCGCGCGTCGCATTATTTTGTAAATTTTATTTAATTTTGTTTTATATTTGTTTGTTTCGTTGAAATACAAAATAATTTTAATTACATTTAAATGTTTTAAAATGATAATATTCGTTAAAAGTATAAAAAACCAATAAAACGCTCGTTAATGACAGCGATGTAACAAAAGTGTTTAAATCAAAATATTTAAAAATCCGATAAAAGAAAATTTATTGAATGTTTGCTCAAACAAAAACGAAATCATTTACTATTTGAGAAATGAAATGAATACCTTGAAATTGATATTAAAAATAATTTAAATAAAAAATTAAATAATATACTATAATAATATAAAGATTTTCAGTGCAATTTCCAACACGTGTTAGATTTGTAATAAGTTTTTCAATAATGTGTAATTAATTTAACATAAAACCCCAACATCATTAAGATTTTAATGACACTTTGCTGTTTGTTTTCTGAGGTAAGTCTGAATCGCAAAGGCCGATTAAATAACGCAACTCACTTAAACTTGATGATGTTTTCTACAAATTATTTTTTCATTTTAAAAATATGTAAATATTAAATTTATGATTAAAATTATTGACAGAGTGTTTCATTGCAAAGAGATAACAGTCACTCACGCACTCGCATACAGTTAAACAGAAATTGTGTGTGTTTTCTGTTATCGACAAATAAGTAAATATTTCTTTTTATTCCTGCTTGATCCACATCTACTCGCTTAATGTATTTGGTTTTTGTTGTTTTTTTATATGTTGTCATTTATTATATTTATAATATTTTTTTCAATTTATATTATAAACTGAACACCACTCGTATGTTGAAGAATGTGTCTGATTTGATCCCATAATTAATTTTAACATCCATAAATGTCAGCTGGTCTTGATGAAGATGTCATTAGCAACTGATACCGTCTGTGTCTGTGTCTGTGCTTGTGTGTTTGGTGTGATTTTTTATTTATTTTAGTTTAGATTGTTTCATTTAATTTTTATTATTATTAATGTTGCTGCCATTCCTATGAAAAATGTTAATATTACACATAATTTATAATGAAAATTAATAAGTATTAAAAATTAAATATTATACAATAGAATATTTTAATATTTTTTAAAGAAATATCTACATTAAATTAAATTAAATTAAATTAAATTAGCAAACGGTTTCATATTAATCCTATTAATTATTATTATCAACATTGAATTAAATTAACCGCTTAATTGTACCATAAATGAATTATGTATGAATTATACAGTTTAAAAGCCATTGGAATTTAAGGAAAACAAAAGATTGTTATTTTATGGATAAAATTAAAATGTCAAATTTCCCGCCATGTAAATTGAGCCATCTTTTTTAACCATCCAGTCTTCGTGGTTGGTTATTAGTTTACCTTAAATTTACTTACGAACTAATCGCCTAAGCATAAACATCAATCCAAATCATATACAAAAAAAAATAAAACTATATCTTTGAATTTGAATCATAACTATTTACTGGAATTTTATTTAATACACACTCTTTATTGAGACGGAATTGACACCATTTCCCCATCACCTCCTATGCTACACAACATTACCTTCCAGCTACGAATACTCAAGGAATTGTGCGCACAGTTAATCTCCCAGAGATAAATTCTTACCCAAATTCAAACAGCATCTTAAGCCCATGCTTAATCCCATCACGCAAGTATAAAACCATATATACATACATTTATTAAGTTACTCCCGGCTACCCTCTTAATATACACTATATTCGCAAATTATTTACACCTAATCATAAATACTCATTAATCTATTTCTTTGTACACGCTCCCAACAGTCCCATACACTCATCCACATACAAATATATTCACATACATACCCAGCATACCATTTTAGGAGCGCTCCGAAAAGGGAGTCAGAAAAGAGTCCAACAAAAGAGCATTTTCGGAGCGAAAGAAAACTTTTCTTGTTACTGTCCTGAGTTGGCACGTAGTATCCCAGCAAGCCATATGAGTCCGAAAAGAGTCTTTTCTGACACCTTTTTCGGAGCGTAAACGCTCTTTACGAGCCCAAAAAACAATCATAATTGCTCCGAAAACCTTCAGAAAAGAGGGTCATGACATTTGAAAATGGTCCGTCAGAGAGAGCTCTTAGATAATGTCAGAAAAGAGTCTTTTATGAGGTTTTTCTTGGGCTCTGTGTAATCTTGTTTTTATCATTCTTGTGTGGTACAGCTATGTTTTTTTTTGTTCAGAGCGTTAACGCTCCGAAAAAGGTGTCAGAAAAGACTCTTTCGGACTCATATGGCTTGCTGGGTATTCACATATGTATTAGACATAATTTCTAGTTTTTCTAAGAACAGCATTAAGTAAAAATTATGTATGTATGTACGAGTATGTAGGTATATAATTATTTTATATAAATATACATATTTTCTTTTAACATATTGCTAATTAATTATTTAATGTTGTTAACAATGAATATGAATATATATTATTTAGAGAGTATAAGATATCAATAAAAATAGATAAAGATAAAGGAAGGTCATTAAATCAATGTATTACATATGGATATGTGAAGGGTTTGATGCCGTACTATAGAGTGATTTGACTGGTTTCTTAGGAATATCAAAGGGTCCTAATTTTAAAAGTTAATATGAATGAACCCTTTGGAAATGGTTTTGACATAGACAATTTAAGACTTTATTTGACAGATGCCAAAATAAACATAAACGCAATTTTTGGATTTTTAATTTTAATTTTTCGTTTTTTAAATTTTATCATTGAACAAATGATTGAACCAATGATGAAATTTTACACAAAAATTAATTTATTAACCGAATTTTGAAAAGTTATATTTTTTTTACATTTAGAATATATACAAAAAGTAAAATTAAAGGTCGGTTATTTCTATTTTAATTGTTGACAAGCTTTGCGATGTTTAGATATTTGTAATAAATTATATAGAAATTATATATATAAAAATACACTCATCCAAGTTAGGAACATCTAAAAAATACGTTATTTTTATATTTCTTCGAGCTCAGCTCTAATCAAACAATTTTTTAAGAAAAATTTCTCATTTTTACAGAAAGATTCTAAAACCACAAAGGATCGATTGTTGCAAATATAAATTTTGAATAGCCTTATATGCCATTTAAATACGCCTGAAATTAATAAAATATCATACGATAGATATCTGCACAGTGTCAACAGTGTCAAAAGCTCTCCTTCAAAAATACATTCGTATTGGATCGATTTTCAGTTTTATTTAAAGCTAACTATCGATAAAAATAAGATGTCAGTGAATGCTGACTCTGATTTCTATATGTTGGCTAAATTGAGTTGATATTATTATGCGGAATATGACAATATATTCTTAGTACAGTACAATTTCGGTATTTCGGACACCTGCTAATCCGGACAGCGCGGTAATCCGGACACTTAATTTGTTACCATAATAGACTCTATAATCCGGGCATCATCATTTTTTTTCCCCTCAATAATTCGGACAGCATTTATTTTTGTTGCTTTGGCAACAGAACTTCAAATACGTAAAATTAGTTTTGTTTTCAAAGAATTTTTAGCATTAGTTTTCCATTGTGTTTGCGATATAAATCAAGAAATGCCTTCAGTTTTCATTATTTGTAAAAAGAAACGGAGTGTTTACCTTTGCGCAAACATCATTAAAGATTTTTTTGTTAGCGTTTCTACTACATACATACATACATTCAAGTTTAACATGACACCAATTAATAAGACGAAACATACCCCCTATTTTACGATGTCGAAAGATAACGTTCGCTTAGATAAGACTTAAGACACAAACTTGATTGTGGAATAAACAAACTTGATTGAGTAAAAAAATAGATACGATAAAAAGTTTGTGTCTTAAGTCTTATCTAAGCGAGCGTTATCTTTCGACATCGTGAAATAGGCCATTAATGTTTTAACTATTGATAACAAAAAAGAAATTTTGACAAAATTATCACAAGGCCAGTCTTTGCGCCAACTAGCAATAGAGTGCAACGTAGGAAAATCTACAATATCAGATATAAAATTAAATGGTCTCAAAATCGATAGGTAAGTTAAAACGGGGAGTTTCTTTTTTCAATGAATAACATAATCGGTTTGATAGCTATTTTTCAAAATCTGAGGGTGGGCTAGGAAAATGTAAAACCATGCGAAGTGCTGAGTATGAGATGATGGAAGAACGTTTGTACAATTGGTTTATTAACAAAAGGCATGATAATACATCAGTTACGTCGAAAATTGTTCAAGAAATGCTTTTATGTGCAGAAATTTAAGGAGGAAATGTGGAATTTGAAGTTAGCAATGTCTGGCTTATCAATTTTCGATCTCGATATAGAATAAAATTTTTAAAAATTTCCCGGGAAAAATTTTCAAACGACCTGTCCGCCGTATTATTGAAAAACTTATAAGCCTCAGAGATATCTATATATATAAAATTAAGTGGCAAAACTTCCTGTTCGCATACTCCTCCTAGACGGTTTGCCCGATTTCAATGAAATTTTCAGTGGTGATTGGGGTCTGTGTGGAGGGTGCACATAAGAAACTTAATGTGTATATCTTTGCGCGTTTTGCGAGGGGGTAGCGAAGCACACCGGGTTTAGCTAGTTGCATATAAAAAGAAAACTGAATCCAAACTTCACCAGATAAAAATCTCCAACTACATACAATACATATGAACGAATTTTTAGAAAATTTATATGAGTATGTAAATATTTAATTTAAAAGTAAATTTCTTTTAAAAAATAAAGGTTTTCTTATTTCTTTAAAAGGTTTCTTAAATTATTTCTCTTGTCTCGGTAATTCGGACATTCCGATATTTCGGACACTACATGCTTTTTAAATGTCCGCATTATCGAGATTATACTGTATAACTTATACGTATAGCTTTTCAAACACACTTTCTCATAGCTTATTATATGTAAAGCATTTTTTTCAAAGCTCCATAAAAATAAAACTAACAGGAACTTAAAAAAGAAAATGGTGTAATTTAAAAGAAAAGAAAAAAGTAGTACGAGCATAACAAACAAAAAACATTTATTGCAGAAATAGACATTTTAATATATTAAATTTAAAAGAAAAAACGAAAATTCTGGTTTTTTCACATCGCAGCTTATTTTATGCAGGCCCGTATGGGTTTTGAAAATTTGAAATTGAAACTGGCAATAACACGATTTAATGTTGGATATGACAGCCTGTATTGTCTACAACAGATTTATGGCGATTTGACATACATATATGCGACCAGTTATTGGGTAATATGCGAAATATTCTACATGTCCGTCAGTAGCGCTTTATTTAAATAATTTTTGTTAGAAAATTTATGTTTCCTTATGCTGATTTCTAAAATTGATCATAAACTTCCGACAACACTAAGGTCTGGCGTCTATGGTGGCGGTGTCATCAAATGTGGCAGTTATATTAGCCACGTTTGCAAAATACCCGATTTGTGAGTTGGATCGTTATCCTTATTAAAACAAGCTGTTTTTAGAATCTGTAGGTATTTTTTACTTGTCCATGGTTGTTTTAACAAATGTTAAATTCCCAGTACCAGCAGCTGACATACAGGTCCAAACAATCACACTATCGCCATCATACTTCACTGTTGCCTTTAGGATTTCTTTGTTGAGTTCTGTATTTGGTTTTCGCCAAACATACGGCATGTGATCTGAACAAAATATGTTAGACTTAGATTCTTCGGCAAAAACGACCGATTTCTAAAATGCAGATTCCTTGCAAAAATGTTCTTTGGCAAAACTTATAAACTGTTTCTTGCGTGCAACTCGGCTATTAAAATCATGTTGTCGCAAGACACGACAACGCAACATTGTTTGCCCAGGTCAGCTTCAACTTCAGAGGCGAGTTGCGACTTGCCCTTATTTTTTCTTAAAATGTGTCGCCCATCGTGCTCATTGAAACATTTATTTGGTGCCTTCGACCCGATTTTCATGGCTCAATGATTTTTTGGACTATGAGTGGCCATTTTGGGAACGAGTTTAAACCAATTTTCATTTGTCTATCATTGTACGCCGATTCATTTACACTATTTTAAATTAAAACTTGACGTTGCAAAATCAGACTCACAATCTAACAGAAAGAAGAAAATAGAAAAAAAAAGACAAACGAAAATCCAACAACGCGGCATTAAGCTTGAAACTGACTGTTGTGACGTAAAAACCGAGCATTTTTTGTTTTTTTTTAAGTTTTAATATTTTTTAAGGCACTAATTTTTTTGTTTCTTAGACTATATTTTTTTTTTTTATTTTAAAAGTTATCAATTTCTTTCTTAAGTTCCTGTTAGTTGTGTTTTTATAAAGCTTTGAAAACAAAAAATGCACTGCATAAAATAAGCTGTGAGCCTCTGTATAAGTATGTATTCTTCAAAATGTTTGCAATAAAATTTAGCATAATTAAAAATGACATTATTTAAAATAATTTAATAATTGTTTACATTTCTCTTTACAGATATTAAACTAAATTGAATAAGTCAAGTCACATCTCCCTCAACTACAAAATCAAAATACGGTATGTACCAATTCAATATTTATAATTCTGCAATTGAAATTAAATTTAAAAACCATAAATGAAAAATATTTGAGTATGTGCTACACAAAAATGCATTTTACATTTTAGTTGCATCAAAAATAAACAAATGCAAGTACACATTTAGTTTTCTAATAACATTTCAATTAAATAAAATAACCGTTGAAGTGATTGTTTCTCTTTTTCTGTTTAAAGAACGACTATTATTTTTTTTTTTTGTTTGTTTTAATGGTTTAATTGCAATTGACTCTGCCAGCATTAACCAAGCAATAAATGTGGTAACATGGCATAATGTAAAGTGACGGCATCAGCACTGCATAATATTGGAGACAATTGTTGTTTATATCGTTAGCTAAAATGGAAACAGGTTGTAATGATATTATATTTTCATAAAAATCTGTATGTATCTATTCAATTTCTAATTGTTAGTTTATTATTTTTTGTTTATTTAAATATTACAAAATAAATTCTCGTGTGGCGTTTCGGCCATCGATATGAGTGAATGGAACATTTTCTACCCGTACTTTTTATATTGTATCTTTTAAACTTTATGACCAAAACGATTCACAGAGATTCTCATATGTGGTGATACATTTGCTCAGCGCAGAACTTAAAATGTGTTTATTCACACGCAGAGAAAAAACATGGTTGTGGTAAACATAATCTACGAGCAAATATTATGATAAGATTTATGATTGTGGTCAAAACATATTATGATGAATATAAGTGCCATGAAATATCATATTATGATCAATTATTATCATAATATTTCATCATAATAAACTGCAGTTATTGGCGATTTACAGAATACACCTCTGTTGATGCCAACTAAAACTGCATGTATGCTGAGTTTCAGTTGGTATAAAAATTAATTTTAATTAAAAACTTCGGTAGAAACGAAACTTTTGTTGTTAATTTGGAAACGTCATGGTCTAGGTTGGACTAGAGTGCAATTATCCATTTGTTTCATACTGTCGTCTGTTGTGCCAGAACAACACTCGTTTCTTTTATGTTGTAAATGTAATTGTTTTTTAAACATTTCATAAATGAAATTCATGGATAGCTTTTTCAGTTTATGTTCAGAAATGATTTGTTAAAATACACATGTCCTTCTCCTAACTGAAATTGTCCATGACGATTTAATAATGCCAAGCAATATGTGTAACTATGATTGAAAAATCGTTTGACATAATTATCTTATCTTGTAAAATACATGTAAATTACACTGTGCTCGATTTTGACACTTTTTTTACCGACAAACGAGATACGTAGTGGGTAAAGCTAAATCGAGTGCGCTGAATCCAGTGGTGGTAACCGTTTTTAGGTTAACTGTAGTTTTCGAGATATAGAGCAAACATAATTTATATTCAAAACGACTGCTCGGATTAAAAACAAAATTAGTCCTGCTTAAAGATAATGTTGTTGCATAATTTCTATTTAATTTAATTCAATAAATAGTCGCACAACCTCCTCCATTTTTAAATAACGCTATATCTCGAAAAATTGAGCTAACATAAAAAACGGTTACCACCACTAGATTCAAAGTACTCGATTTAGCTTTACCCACGAAGTATCTTGCTTGTCGATTTTTTCAACTAGCACAGTGTTATTATCGATATATCCAAACTTTTACTTTTAAAATTTGATCAAGGTCCACAATATTTTCGTATGCTTGCATTCTTTTAGGTCTCTTGCAAGTATGTCTAATGTATATACATACTTGAGTTTTGGAATTGTTAACTTAAACTGCTTAAACATGTGTAAGTATGTATTTGATATTGTGTGTGTGTGAGTTTGTTTATTTTAAGGACAATACACATACACACGTAGGAATATTCCTTGTTAAATTAATAAAAAAAATGAGAGAAACAGCGCCTTGGGAACATTGCATTAGCATTAAATTCCAAATTGTTTTTATATGTATTTGTTCGAACACATACTCGTACACACTGGCCTGCTGGATTGTTACTTAGACACAGGGAGCACAGCATTAAAGGGGTGGTGGGGGTATTAAAAATGGCCATAAATAAAATAAAGTGCGCTGAGTACATGATTTCCCTGTTAAAGTGGTCTCTTTCTATAAATTTAAGCGCAGCGCAAGAACAAAAAAAAAAAACAAGTGAAAGGAGAAACGTTCATCAACTTAGAAATAAATGTCCTTTTATTCTTGTTTTTTTTTTTTTTTGTTTTGTTGCTCTTGTGATATGTGGTCAATCAAGAGTCACCCCCTCCTGGCCCTTCAATTGCAAACGAACTTTGACTCCTTTTTATATTGTGTTGTTGGTGTTTCTTGTTGTTCTGTACATCTTGTCGCTTGTTGTTGTGCGTAAAGGGCAAACTGGCCAATTGTGGTAAATCGGAAGTTAAAACAGGCAATAAAACGGCGCTATAAAAATCTATGAATGACACATTAAATCAATCGACAAAAAAATAAATAAAAATAAAACCAAATTTCTCAAGTCTGTGGAATCACAGAGCAAAATTGCCAAAAATATAGAAAGATGAAATGAACGCCCGAAAGAAATAAATATTAAGTGAGACTTACTTAAAAGGTCTACCACTAAGATGATTAAAAGTCTATAAATATTGTTTTCCAAGGTGGGGGTAATAAAACGAATTATGAAACATATTGTCGTTGTTGTTGCAGATGCTTTTACAGTTGCTATTAAATAACGGCCTACTGTTGCATGAATGAGCAAATGAAAAAGGTGCCAAAGGTTAAAAATGATACTGCACAGACATAAATATAAATGCATATTAAAATAAAAATGTCGTCAAATGATGAAAAGCCATTATCGAATATTATTAAGCCATTAAAACGGACTAGAGGTGGAGACCATAAAATAAAAAACAATTTGTTGCGCTTAAATCTGCTGCATCTACAGTCACTAATCACTAGATAATACTTGTACTGATATGTAAAAGGGACTCGTAAAACTACTACGCCCCTTGTAAATTGAAACTTAAATTTTTAATTTGAGTATCCAGATTAGGCAGCTGTTTTAAAAACGCAATTTTATATTTGTTTTTTTTTTTAAATTTTACTCTCCGCTACGTCTCTGCAGGAGTATTAACTACACAAGTATAATCAAGTCAGGTGTTTCACTTCGTTTGTACACCTTTAATTTCTAAATTAAAAACAAAAATAAATAATTTCTAACTTCTTTCCCAAAAAAGGAGACATTTTTTATGTTGTGCTGACATTTACAGCTACATACATTTTTTCATTAAAAATTCTTTTGTTTCTTTGTTTTTTTTTTAGTCAATAGATTATTTTCTAATAAAGTAGGAAAGAATTTAGCATTGTAAGAAATCTTTAACAAAAAATCTAAAATTTTATTACTTTCTTACAAAACCAATTTAACATTGGCTATGGCGTTGATCAACATCAGTTTTGAGCTGAGAAAACAAATCAAACTGTTAACAAAGTTCGAGATAGAGCCGACTGATTCACTTGCACACTTGTGCCAGTGCCTGTGTTTACGAGTATGTGCATGTTTTTGTGTTCTTTCCATTTTAATTCCCATAAAATGTCTTCATCTTTTTAATTTTTTACCTTTATCTATAAAAGGAATCATTTAATATTTGTTCGACTAGTTTTTATGCGGTGTTTTCTACTCACCACTTGTCTAAAATGGTTTCCATAAGCAGGTAATTTTTTAGGTTTTTAAAAACAGATCGTTTAGTAATATATTTTAAATTACAGGAGCAATAATTGCATTGTAGTGAAATATTTGTATAGCATTTCAATCGGCTGTAGAAACGAATGAATTCCTTCCACTTGATTGCTTTTTATAGGAAATTATTTTTAATATTAAGATGATCATAAGGAACAAATTAAGCTGACAAGTGATTAACGTTCAAATTAACGATACGACAAAATAATAAGAGGTTATGTTAAGATATGTGTCCACGATGGTCAGATATTACAACGTTGTAATATTTACCAATGTGCTATCAATGTACTGACAAAAGGTAAATTGTCAGTTTAGACGACTGTAAGAAAATTTCATTTGCACACAATTGTCACACAATCAATTTAACTGTCAACCGAAATTGTCAGTCTACACGGTTGTCAGATTGTTGTGTGGCATTGTCAAATTTGTTTTGCAGCTCTGTGTGTGTTTAAAAATTTTAAATATTGTCATGGAACAAAAAAGAGCAATTGGAACCATTTTATCTGCTTATGTCCTAATGCACACTTTAATTTAATTTTCTTCTACTTTTTTCAAAAATGTTATCAATGCACACTTGTTTGTTTATTATTTATGTACAGAGTTGCATTTACAAATAATTTCTATGACAATGCTGACATTGGCAGATGCATAAACTTGAAAAGTGTTTGACAATTATCTTAAAACAATGACAAAATTGTGTGTTTACACGATTGTTAGATGTCTCACAATATTTTTGTCTTCCAATGTACTGAAAATGCATTTTCTTACAACGTTGGAAGGCAAAAATTTTAAGTTTACACGGTTGTTAGATATTTTCTGAATATTTTTCGGACAACGTTGTAATATCTGATAGTCGTGGACACATAGCTTTAGTTTTTGTTCTCACATATTTATAATACTCGTATCATTATAAAAATCTAAATAGTAGTTTTAATACTTTTACATTTTGTTTAACACAATTTTAAAAAGTTTGTCATGGAAGTTAAAATGTTTGATAAAATTCATTCATGTAGAAAAGGAAATAAATTATTCTCGTAAACCATGATAAATTGTTTAATAACTCGAACATGTTACAACCATAGCTGCTAGATTTGACGATTTATCGCCATTTTGAAGATTTTTTGTTTTGAATATGGCAAAGTGACGATTTGAGGATTTTTTCATGGAAAGTGACGATGTTCTGAATTATTAAAGTTTTCTATCATTTTTTTTGTTTTATTAATGTTTTTGCTATCAAATTCTCTCGTTGAGACAACAACTATTTTTCTCATCTAATATCATAAATATTGAGAAGAACATGACATATTTCAAAAACAAAACTAAGTAATAGTAGTGTTTTCTTAATTATTGACAATTGTTAAATAGTAGAAGAAATACTTATTTATCTGTAAACATGAAAAGCAATTTTAAATGCTGAACTCCATGAACTAAAATTTTTAGAGGAAACAATTTCTGAATTTCAACGGGGAAATTCTACAAAAACTTCATCTTTCAGCCAAATAAATTTAAATAACAAAAGTAGGAAATTCTTTGAAAATAATTACCTGTATATGATGGATGAATTGAATTCTATACTCAAACCTGAATTAGTAAAATATGCTAAATTCAGATATTTATTTATAAACTACTGTAAGTCTTGTTTCACACTCTTCACTTTCAACTGACCAGTCTTTGTTGAATTCTCTTTTGAACTTGCCATTTTATTTACACAAGTCAACTTTTTAATGCAAATCAACATGCATTAAAGATAAAAAGGAAGTAACAAAATTGACTAGTACCGTCAAGAGAACAAAAGGGTCTCTTTTCCCTTCTCATCCAAAAGTACTTGCCTTGACGAGTCAGAATTGAAGAGTATGAAAGCAGGCTAAGATATTAGAGAAATATTACACAAGTTGTGTTTAACAATATATATGTATATATAAATATAAGATTTTTTTTGATATTCTTGTGGCAGCATTGGTTACAACAGATTTTTTACTTTTATGTGTGTTTGTAAAGATAATTCTTATAGGGTACGATTCCATTGATATGACAATTTTGTTTTATTTCCAAATACATTTGTGTACATAAATTTGTTTTGAAGTTTTTTAAATATCTTATTAAAATATGTATGTATGTACATTTGCCTTTGGCCATTTACATTAACCACAAAATAATTTAAATAAACGTTATTTATTTCATAGGTAAGTTTTTTGATTTGTTTAAAACTGAGCCACTTTGTTGGAGTACTTCTTCTAACAATAAAATACAAATAACAAATCAATAAAGTTGATAAAATTGATATTTTGAATGAGTATAAATAAATTACAAAAATACTAGTTAGAATCTGTATAATATTTTAAAACTCTAAACCAAGGATTAAAACTGATCGACTAAATGCATTTCTATGTTTAAGTTACAAACTAAAACACTTTCACCAACAAAAAATTTCACCATTTCATAATTAAAAGACGGTTTTACCTAAAAAAAAAGACATGTTGTATTTTCGTTAAAACTTCTTTTGAATTAATGAAAACGATATGAAAATAAACTCATTAAAAACTGGTTGATTTAAGGAAAAATTAAATAGATATTTTTTTAAAACAAAACAAGGTTTCTTTCTTCTTTTTTTTTTCTTTTGTTGTTTTTGAGGCCATCTTGACGTCTTCATTAAGTTGTCATTTGAGTCAAGTGAAAAACACGTACAACTACAAAAACATAAACGAAATTCTTTTAATATTAATTATGAGCTGTATTGTTGTCATTTTAGTTTTCGTTTTCTCCCTCCTTGTTTGTTTTTGACGTAATGGTGAACCTTTTGGCCCCTTGCTTTGAATATACGTGTCTGTTCGGTTCATCTGTATGTCCGTGTGTGCACCTCTGAATGCCAGAGTGTAGCTGTCAGTTATTTGTTGAACGCATATAAAATTGTATAAATTATGTGAAAAGGCGTTTGTTTTGTAACCATGATACTGACTGAGATCATGATGAGTACAGCCATATTTTTAAATTTTTTTTTTTCGTCTTGCAGTTGCTATACAACTTGTTCGTGCATTTAGATACTTTTCTATCTAAGAACAATTTACATGGGAAACGAACCAAGCTGGATGTGTTTTCTCCGAAATTAAATCTACTCGTATGTTAGTTATTTCTTTAAAAAAATAAAGTGCTTTTTTGTATGTCATTAAGCAGTTCTTGATAAGTTGGGTTTTAGTTTCAGAGTTTAAAGAAACTGTTTGTAAATGTAAATTAACTTAATTCTTTAACTTGCTTGGCTTAGGTTGTGGCTAAAATTACTAAAAATTCAACTCTATTCGCCAACGGGGCAGCAGTAAAGAGACGAAGAAATACAAATGGACAAGTGACTGGCCAGGAATAATTCCGAGGCATATCACGTAATCTGCTGTTTGTTGAAGACAAAAAGACATAAAATCTTAAATTTATATTTCAATTAATAATGTCATCGACAAAGAGTCACGACTGTATCATCATTGATAAACAAAAAAAAAAAAAAAAAAACTTGGTTGGTTGCATGTTTGGTCACATTTACCAAATACTATTGATCGAATAAGTAGTTGTTCTGTTCTGTATGCCTTTTTCACATTTGAACTACCTGTTATCTTGCTTTTGAACAAAAAGGCACCTTTTTATATAAAAAAAAATGAAAAGGTTTATCGTTATGAAATTCATTTGAAAATGCAGTTGTGCTGTCTGTCCGTATGGCAGTCTTTCCTTCATCAGTGTCGGTTGTCTCTCTTAACGTTTAAATTCAATTCTTAATGGCGGCAACACCTTTTCATTTTTTAACAAACATTTTTTGAATAAAAACTTCTTTTTGAGAATAAAGTCATATGAATTATAATAAGCACGAGGGTTCTTTTCTTTAATAAATTAAGTAATTTAATGTGCTTAAAGCGTATCCTATAAAAACATTCTACATTTCCACTTTGCTGACGAAAATTAAATTTAGTTACAAGTATGTTAAAATGCATTAAATAATTCGTGAATGTTTATAATATAAGTTGGGGGATTTTTTTTTTTTGTTTTGGTTGTATTTCATTTCAAAATGGTTTCTTTTAAAAACGATCTAAACAATCCGATCCAATAAAAAGTTCGATCTAAACAATATTTAGAAAAATTGTAACATGATTTTGTTTTATATTCAAAAATATGATGGTTGCAAAGAGTTCCTATTCTAATAATGAGCAGCCTGTAGATATTTATCCGCTTCGATATGAATTATACCATTTTAGATGAACTAGTAACTAGTATCTTTATACGATCGCCAATGGATCGTCAAACTTAGAGCCATTTATTATCTTGAATCATGAATCAAATAATAAAGATTACGCATTGCGCAGGTCCGTTATATTTTACAAAAACTGTGACAGTAATATTGAGAGCAAAATTTCTTCTTGTGACGTCACAAGTCAGAAATATTTTTATTTTTGCTTAACTTCTATATAAATTTTAATGCAAATAAAAGTTTAAAATAAATGTGCCGTTTTTAGTTGTGGAAATATTAAAAAAAAATGTTGATGTTTCTTTAGTCAAGCTCGAGTTCATTAAATTTAATTTTCATTAAATTATTTTTACAAAATATAGGAATTGTTTTTACAACATGAAATCTCTATTAAAATTTTATTGATAATTTTTCTTGGCTGAGCTGGGGATCGAACTTGGGTTGAATTTACATGTTTCAAGAATCCCCATCATCTTTCATGAGAATTCTTTGCGTTCTAACCTCAGCACCACTGCGGTGCCTGCTAGCCAACAGTAAAACATCAATCTTTTAACCAGTGTTACCGGTGGTTCGAAATTTGCTGTAAGTGTTGCTTCCTTTCCTTCAGTTTTTTTCCGTATTCTTTCTGGCAAGACTTTGTCTTGAAAACCTGAATACATTTGTTTTATTATATTTTTGTCCACTTTCGTCGACATTTCGAACCACCGGTAAAACTGGTTAAAAGATTGATGTTTAACTGTTGGCTAGCAGGCACCGCAGTGGTGCAGAGGTTAGAACGCAAAGAATTCTGATGATAGAATGTGGTGATTTAAACAGAACATCTTTTGACCAAAACCCGAAATAGCTTAACATTACAAATATTTAACTTTCGTTGTTGGAACCTGTCACGATGAAAAAATACTGTAAAGAAATAAATTTAAAAAATATGCAAAAAAATTAAGCAAAAATTTGGAAGTTGTGATTTACTGATGTATAAATTTATTTTCCGTTTTTTTCGTTCTTATTCAAGTCAGGCCACTTAAGAATTAAGATTATGTATTATTTTGTAGGCGATGAATATCCCGATCACAAAACTTTAATCCTAAACTACTTAAGTCTACTCGGCACAAGGCAAAAGTCTTCAGGCCAATCACGATTACTTGTACATAAAATTTCGATCATCTATCAAACCTCAAACACTGAGGAGGAGATTTAGTTGCCTTAACGAATGTCAAACATTAATCGGTTATTGAATCATGAATGAGTACCTGCAGATTAGAAGGTGTCTATGATCACTATGATTCCTAAGCCAGGGAAGGACCACACCAAAGTGGAGTCATATAGGCCACTTAGTCTACTGCCGACAATTTCAAAACTGTTTGAAAAATTGTTAATGACTAAGTTGACTCCAATTCTGAATGGCACTGAATGTATTCCTAATCATCAATTCGGCTTCAGGGCTAAACACAGCACCATCGAACAAACACACAGATTGGTAAATGTGATAAGAGGGTCGTTTGAAGACAAAAAATACTGCTCCGCCCTTTTCATTGATGTGTCGCAAGCGTTCGACAAAGTTTGGCATGACGGTTTAATGCACAAAATAAAATTAACTCTGCCTGCTAACACCCATAAACTCATGGAAAGTTATTTATACGGTCGCAAATTTAAAATCAAAGAAGGTGATTTTTTAAGTACCGCTCAGCCAATTGAATCAGGTGTGCCACAGGGTAGCATACTGGGCCCTACTTTATATTTGATATATGCCTCCGACATGCCGTCAGACCCCAAAATCCATACGTCAACTTTTGCAGACGATACAGCCTTTATCAGCGTCCATAAGGACCACCAAGTTGCATCACAGAATTTGCAGAATTATGTTTATAAACTAGAGAATTGGCTTGAGCTATGGAAAATCAGGGTTAACGAACAGAAATGCTCGTTCATCAGAATAAATAATCAAATTATCCCGCAACACAATGAAGTCAAATACCTCGGAATCCACCTCGATCGTCGTTTAACTTGGAAGTCTCATATCGACGCAAAACTTACCCAGATGAGATTAAAAGCAGTGCAAATTAATTGGCTAATCGGCAGAAATTCTACATTAAAGTTGGATTGCAAACTTTTGTTGTACAATGAAATTCTAAAGCCAATCTGGTGTTATGGAATTCAATTATGGGGTACTGCCTCAGCATCCAACATTGAAAAAATTCAAAGGGGTCAAAATAAGATTCTACGTATAATTACTGCAGCTCCATGGTATGCTAAAAATTCTCGAATCCACAAAGATCTAGGCATTCCTTTGGTGAAAGTCGAATTTACAAAACACGCCTCAAAATATGTCGGCAAACTTGAACACCATCCAAACCCACTTGCACGAGACATCCTTAACTTTACTGGCCATGTTCGGTTGAGAAGGAGGGATACCCTTGATTTAACTCAAGCGCAAAACAGATGACTGGATCAGTGGATATAAATTTTTTTGTAGTATCATAATATTTTGTCTAGCACTGGCTGGACTTATTATTTTCTTTTAGTATTAAAATTCGAAAACTTATTGTCATTTCTGAAGATCCAATAAATAAATTAAATGTATTAAAAAAAAAAAAAAAAAAAAAAAAAAAAAATTAATGAGTACACCTCTTAACGTCAATACCCCGCTCTGAAATTGTAATTATAACAAAATTTTTAACAAAATATAATGTTCTGAGAGTATTTTTAAGTAATGAAAAAAAATTATAGTGGAAGATAAAATAGACTTGTATTATTCTATTGTATTATTCTGGATACCTATCGAATGAATTAAATTTAATACCAAACTAAATTATGGACTCATAGTGTTGAATATTTTTATTATGAAATAAAAAGTTGTTCAATTTAAAATGGAATCCATTAAATCTTAAAACACCGTGAAAAATCAAAGTTAATCCCTTTAAAGAAAGCAAACAAAATCTCGCTAAATTAACTAAGTATTAAAATACGAAACAGAGGGAGAAAGATAAAATGGAAAAACAAATAAAAATCCCTCAAAGAATGAAATACTCGGATTTAGTTGACTTATTATATGTATCAGTATATGTTTCCCTCATTTTCAAGCAAAACTGAACGAAGTGTGAATATAAAATATTCAAAATTTATAAAGCTTTAAATCCCTAACACAAGGCAATATAAAAAACATACAGATATAAATATGTATGTATGTACATATGAAAATATGACATTTCGAGCTACATTTTAAAGGAGCTTGTGTGTATACGAGTGATTATATTTCCAAATATATATTTCAATATCTAAAATAACAATGTAAAATAATCAGAATAATGAAACAAGTGAAATCATCATTCTTCTCCTCCTTTTTCTATGATTGTATTCCAAGCACTTTTTTCCAACAATTTTATTTTTAGGGGATGATTTCAACTCATTTCCTTCGACTAATGTTGGTAAAATGTTCCCTTCTTTTTTTATTACATTTAACAGCGCTGAGTGTAAAAAAAGAAGAACAAATGCTTCCATATACATTTTATACTTTTACATTTACATAAGCATAATTTCCACATAGTTATATTCCTAAACAGACTCATCAGATAAAATAGGAACGAATTTCATAAATACATTTACGTGAGTTGGCAGATATCGTGCCGGAGGCAACGAAGAACGGCAATTGAAGATGATGTTGCAACGATATGAGGCAACAAGACAAAAGCAACTGTAGTGGGAAGTAGAAGGGTACAGTATCACAAAACAAAACAAAACAAGAAATGTAGAAAACACCCACATAAACGTTCAATGTATGAAGCTTATAGATTCTTAAAGCAGCTCTATAAATGAATTCATTCATTAATGGTAAAAAATACATTAAATTAATACGATTCTACACGTGTAAACTTTAGAACACAAATTGAGAGCTCAGAAATGTTAGAATTTGTCAAACCACAATTCAGCTCAATTATTTAAAAGATTTTTTCTTTACTTTTTCCCAATTTCGAACAATTATTTGGAATCAATTGTTTTCACACTTCAATATTGAAAATATATAATCGGATCATGTTAACTTGTGCCCAATCGCTTCTAAAATTTAGAGGTGAATTCAAACTCAAATTAAAAAAGAAATTTTAAATTTATAATTTCCTAATCTATACAGAGTTTTCTATATACGAGTATGAAAATGCTAGCAAAAACTTTAATCATTTTGGGAAATTATAAAATTCAAAACTATTTTTATCCTATGTGTGGCCAAAATATGTATGTAATCATAGATCCAAAACTCCAATAAAAAATTTTTAAAAATTTGTGAAACAAATTCTGATTTGATGATTTAATTTGAGATTTCATTAGGAAAATATTCATAAATTCCCATAATTTTAATTGCGGGAAAAATGAAATTTTTGGAAATCATTTGATTTTTATCTTAATTTTATTAACACAAATTCTGAATCTGATTATTTAAATCATATAAAATATATACGGATGATTTTTCAGAAATAGTTAAATGTTTTTTATAAACCTACTTAAATATGTAGTTATGAAAGGTTTCAGCAGAATCCACCAATAAACTATTGAGATGTTTACAATGTACATATATTTCCTCAACGAAGGAAGTCATTCCTTCTTGTAACTGTGTTGTCTCAAACAAGGCGCACATTTTAACTCAGCAAAATATTTATTCAAATGGCGTGCTATGCTACTCCCTTAAGGTTAATTTCTATTTTTCTCTACATCGACTATTTTAATGTAAGTATGTATGTACGTATGCATGTTGGTACATATTTATACATTCATACAGATTCACATGCAAACAATTGTGGGTACTTAAAAAACACCCTCTTTTTTGTTGTTTTCTTTCAACCATCGTTGTTTTCGGCTTAAGCATCATTATGGAAGAAAGAAACAACACACGCACTCGCTACAGTACAAACTAGTATTTGAACGAACACCTAAATGGATGGATGGAAGAAATGTATTTCATTTTGCTTCCAAAAACCATGTTTTTTCTTTTGAAAGGAAACCACCCCCAACAAGGATTTTTAGTTTCAATTTAAGTTAAAGGCAAATATACATGACTGACTGACTGCCTGTCTCTTTGTCTGGATTTTTTTAATGGGAGCGGAAGGTCTCACATTTATTACGTCTGTTTGTCTGTCCCTACGCCTGCCTTGCTCTGTGTATCCACAATTTGTATTTATGTTTCTTGTTTAAATGTAGAATTCATATATTTGACTTTTTCTTCGCCGTTGTTATTTTGTACTTAAAGTCTGCACAACATGCGATAAACATATTGTGTTGTTGTAGCTGCTTTTAGAGACGAGAGACATACATACAACACTTGCTAAGAATCCCAGCCTGGCCACAACCAAAAATGTGTAAAATGAAATCAACTTCAGTGTTTTTCATTATTGTTCTTCTTGGAATCAAGTTTTGTTTTGGTGTTGAATGAAATTTGTCTGAACTTGTTTTTGGTTTCTACATACATACATACATACATACTATGTACTCTGTTGGAAAAAATATCGATCCCTGTTGGGTCGTTGGCTGATTGTTGTTTCTTTTTTATGTTGAACTTTTTAGCTTTCTCTTCTTTTGTAGAAATTTTTCTTACAAATAAGTAAACACATACATTCATAGTACATATAGAATTGTGTGTGTGTATTCGTCCCATGCAATCCCAGCAAACACAAAATTAAAAGTTTAAACAAATTATGAAATTATTCTAAATTCTTCACGTTTGTTGTGAAATAAATTGTTTTCAAGCATTTTTTAATTTAAAAAAAATCAATTTACCGTGTTTGCTTGGTTTAAACTGGAAACTAAATAACTTACCCAGTTAAATGGTGCTGGCAACAACAAGATTTTCCATTTATACATTTATTATTTTCTTTTTAATTTTTTCCATCTAGTTTGGAATTTTTTTTTTTTTGAAATATGTTTTTGCTTTTGTTTATTTAAAGTTGTTTGCAAGAGTCCACACTTTACTTAGACACAGAGCTAGTACGCACACTCGCATCAGAGTTTGTATATGCAGAAGTATTTCGTTATCTTTGTGTGGGTTAGTTTTCATAAAACGTAATTTCCAGTTAGTTATGCTTACTTAGACAAAGAATTGAACTGAAAATATAACAAGAAATTAGAGTGGCCAGATCTCAAAACAAATTCCAAATTTATTAATGGATTTATGCACTGTTAGTAGGTTGTGTTATGTTAAGCAGAAAGTCAACTCCGTAGTTTGGCCAAAAAAAATTCCCGAAAATACCATATTCCCCAAAATCATTAGTGAGAAGTATTTGGATTTGAAAAGCATTAGAAAATTGAAACTGATAAAAAGTATTGAACATAAATAATCCTTACAACCAATCTTAAGGAAGCGAGTAAAGTAAAAATATCGAATATACATTTATTTTTAATTGAGTCCAACGAAGAATGAGGATTACTGAATTTGGATGGAATATATTTTATTGGACATGTCTTTAGTTTCAATTAAACTACGTGTGATGAACAAAAAAGGTCACCTTAATCATTAATAATTTATATGCGTGGTAGTGCTGTTTATAATGATGACTCGTTCAAACTTAAAGTTCGAACAACAAAGCAATAAATAAAATAAAAAAATTGCTAAATTTGAGAATAGAAAATCAATTATTAAATAATGTTTCCTGGAAATTTCTCCATATTACCTCATATTTTTATCCCCCACAATAGCCATTAAAACAGATTTTCAAAATTGATTTCAATCACTTCGTATTACACAATTAAAGTGGCGCTAAAATGACAATGAAAATAAATAAATAAATAAAGTAGAAAAAATAAACATAAATATAAAAACGAAATCTATAACTTTCGCTTTCGTCACAAGTCGTAACTCAATTTTGTTGTACTAATAAAACTATTTACGATTGTGACGAGCAAACTTGTACAAAAAATAAAAAAATAAAAACAGAACCTCAAATAAGAAGTAGACAGAAACTGGAAACAAAATTGAGCAGAATGAATGGATTTATTTAAACCTAAACATCCATATACTCGCACTTACTTACTTAAATAGTTACTTACCACATATTAACCAAAAATAAATCTAAATCTAAAGAGTATGATGCGTCCGTGTGTGCTTAAGAAATAATTGTAATAAATAAGGAATCCAACAGCCAACCGACTTGTGAACCACAAAATAATAATAATAATTATTATTTTTTATTGGATCTTTTGTAAATTAAACGAATGACGGACGGACGGACGGATGAATGGACTTACAGTGTTTGAACGTAAATATGTATGTATGTTTGTATGTCTATAATAAAATAACAAATAGTGGCCGTTTGTTTATGAGCACAAAATACTAGAATAATAACAATCATAAAAATAAAATATCATCATAAAATTATACACGTGTACGAGGCGTAATCAAAAGGCAAACAGAAAATAACTAAATAAAACTGTTGACTCTCGCATAATTATGCATAAATTATTATTGAAAAGGAATATTTCTTTGTTGTATTATTTAAAGTAGAAATGAAGAGAAGGAGGAGGTGACTTGTACTCTCCCCCATCCACATTAATGTCACATACAAACCAGTGTTGCCAGCAGCTGGGAAAAAGGAAGCTAAATGGGCTTTAAAAAAAAGCTTTTAAAAAATAAAAGCCAACACAATTGTAGTTCGAATTTTCTATTTTTTTGAGTTAAAAGTAAAAAAACGTACTTCAAGTATAAAACATGTTAAAGTGTTACTATTAACGACTACTTACAAATAAATAAGTATTTCGTTAGTAAATACATATACGAGTAAATATGACATGTATAAATATAAAATATATGAACCAAGTTTATATTTTCATCGGTTGGATCTTATTTTATTCTCTAGCATCTGTAACTCATTGACTTACAGTTTAAGACCAATCTGATAGTCATGCGATAGTTAAAAAATAAGGAATCAATACATTTTTCTGATTTCTCCATAAAAATTGATATTTTTTAAATGAAACTTTTAAAAGGATTTAAATAGAAATTTTTTAAGATGGTTTTACATATATGTATATATTACATTGCTGTCGAATTTTTAAAGATAATCGAATATTTAATAATGCATTTAGTATTTTAACTTTAATTCGGTTTCTTTGTTTTGTTTCAACAATTTTTATAATACTAAAAATCTAAATACTTAATGTAGATTTTCTTGCAGGGCGTTTTTAAACTCAAAGTCAATTGTTGATGCTACGTTTGTAAATTTATAATTGAGATTCATCAGCGGTATGCATTCTCTCATAATTCTACTTTTTTCAGTGAATTATCAATGGATAAAAAGTAAATTTTGCGAAGTCTATACACACATTGCTGGTAATATTTGCCTTAATTGGTCTAGTTTTATTCAAAAAATTTTACACTTTTGACGTACAATTTTTTCAGAAATTTCACATATTATTCCGTTTTTCATTTTATCTCATTAAAAAAATTTTCAAATGTGGATGATAATGAGTTAGAATTTAAATTGACAGTTTATAGTAGGGATGGCTTCCCTGCACGGACTGGATTTTTCGGATTTTCGGGATTTGTGTTTCTTATTAAACCAAATTGGTTTATTAATAATAAAAACTAAATATGTTTGAAAACAAAAAATTTTTCTTCTCATAGCTAAAATTTTTATATTTATTAAAAGTTTATAAAGTCAATTTTATAAACCATTAATAACTTTAAAAAACATAATAACAATGAATTGAAAATTAAATAGAGAAAAATAATATGTGTGTCACTTCGCCTCTAATTTTTATATTAATTTAAAAGGAATAGAATATTATAGTTCGATCTTAAAAAAGCTTCTTAAAAATATTAAGGCATCTAAACTAAAGAGAATCTTAATTTAATTTTGTTACCAATATGTATATGACGCTGACGAAAAACATCGATCACAATCAACGCTTGTGAGCAAAATTGTTAGCAAATTATTTTACGCTGATTGCATTTCTCACTTTCCGAAATAAATAATTATACATACGTATTTCTAATTCAATATTTGATTCCATATCATTACAGACCTTATAAGGTGTTGTGGGAGGCTTTTAAATGTTTCAATTACATTCATTTCTATTTCATTATCAAATTTACCCTTTGGATTTAAAAAACAAAGTTTTTAGTAAATCATCCCTCTTATTTGATTTCTGGTTTCAGCACTTCATCGCCTAATACGAGATAACTTCTTGATATCTATTTGAGTTTTAATAAAAGTGCAACATTGGCAGAGATTCATATCATTTGTTTAATTAAAACGAATTTTTCATCTGTCATCTGTTGAGCCTTAAAATCCATTAGAAACTTCCAATTCCAAAAACATCATATAGTGCGTTCGAGTTTGGTAATCTAAAATTAATTTTTATTCTTTCACCTTTATTTCTTCAACATAGTTTTGTAAAATTTTAATTTTTGTTGATGAATTTGTAAATAATTTTGAAATGTTTCTGACCTCTTTGTGATTTAAGGTGGAACATAGATCCATATTAGGTCTCTATTATTTTCTCTTATTGAAAATGCTAAAAAAAGCATTGATTTATGCTAAGTGAAGATGTTTTGTATTTGTATGCGAATAAAACAGATAAAAAGAGTTATACTTCTCTGGATATTTTACACAAATACTAATCTTCAAGATTTATTAATTCAGAAATATTTGTTTTAAAAATCCCGGGATTCGGGATTGGTAAAATCGAGAAAATTGGGATTTCGGGATTGGCATCCCTAGTTTATAGATTGTATCAATGGTAAAAGTAAATGGTTCTGTTGAATAATACAAAATTGTAATATACAATATAATATTAAGTCAAAATATTTCTTAACTTAAAGTAAAAAACGCCTTTAAAAGCCTATTTTAAAAATAAATAACATTGGTTTAGCATTTCAAAAAGGGTAAATATTACAAAGGCGAAATCTAGCCGCAAAAAGCTAAACTGGCAACACTGATACAAACACACATGCAGACAAACGTGAAATAATTGATTTAAACGACCTTCAAGTTGTAAAAATTGTACAAGAAGCTAAAACAATAAAAAAATAAGGAATTAATTGTATACCTATATTTAGCGTATTTAGCATATTTAACATTTATTTATTGTTAAATTATAGAGCGGTAAAATGACGACAACAACAACAACAACGAAATTCTATAGAAAAAGTCTCTCTAAAGTCCATTGACTTTATGTCGCCAAATGAATTTAAATTACTTTTTAAACAATATTTTGCAAATATTTTTAAACAATTTAATATTAGTCTGTTTTGTTGCTGCTCTAGAGATTAAGAATTTTTCTACGAGTTAATTAAGTCCATAAATTTGAATTGAAGTGTTGATACGATTTCTAGCGGATGATAAGTATTGACGAGTATGCGATAAGCGAGAATGTTTCTTTTTTAAATATTTAAATGAAGAAATAGATGTGAATGAAAATTAGAATATTTTATTTTTTTTTAATTGTACTAAATATGATTTCGGTTCTTAAATTTTAATTTAAAAAATCTTAATTTTTCAGTAGTTCTCAAATCATTCGTTTCTGAGGAAACTCAATATGTAATTTAAAAATCTGAAGAATAAGTAATACTTATATATAGTACATGACTCATAACTCTACACTGTTATGAGATATAATGCGTTTGTAATGTTCAAAAATATTTGTCCCACCTTGATGTTTCTCAGTCGGTTCATCAGCGTCTGTCCATGTAAACAATGTAATAAAACTAAACGTCGTAATTAGGAGGACAATGAACCTTATTGAAACTGTTTCAAATCGATCCATTCTCAGCCAGCCACCCGTAACAGGACTTTAGCAGCCACAATGTCTAAAAACGTAGTTATCCTCAAAGTATTATGCACGAATAAGTTTTGTCTGAGTAAATATTAGTCTAAAGCTTTAGAGATTTTCAGTTTATAAATGGAGTGAATTCCAATTGCAAAACAATAACATGAATTCTTGCATGTAAAAGATTTTTGATCTCAGAAGTTTTTCTAAAACTAAAAATAGTTATTTTCGTTTATATGGAATTTGAATTTAGTGAATTTTCAGAAATTAATGTCCTCATGTAGTTAGAAAGTTCAATGACTCGAAACTTTGTTCGAATTCTTCTCATAAATATAATGCGAGAAGATTTAGACCGAAATTAGAAGAAAACTCAAGCATTCTTAAACTGACATTCTTTCTAATTTAATAAACATTGACAAACACATACAGTACACAACTACAGCTGCAGCTTCTATCCCAAAAAATATACAAATATGTATGAAGTTACAGTGGTATTAAGTGTATCACGATCTTCGTCATCAAGCAGAGTTGAGTAAGTGATGTTTTCCGACATTAACTTCATTTTGTATTTTTTTTATATCTTTATTTATTTTTTTTGTTTGTCTGTTTCCATGTTGTTTTTTAGTAAATTTTTATGTCTTCTTAATTGCGGCTTTATTTCTTTGAAAATTTCTTCGTATTTTGCTCAGAAAAAAAATAAAGATATTTACCCAGAAGAGTGTACCACCACATTTTGAGTAGATGAACAAGAGATGAAAGTACTTTTGGCATCTATAGTGATGTTGTTGCTGGATTCTTTGAATACTTGTACGAATTAGAATGCTTACATGTGAAGCAGCCATTTTTGTTTTTCAAAATTTGGTCTTCAACGTTTTTTTTTTTTTTTTTTTGACTAGATTTTTCATTATGGGAACTTCCAACGTAAAGATTTGGGATAGAATTGGAACATAAATATAAAAAAATACAGGAATATTACATGAACAATGCATTAATGATAATGCTGTGGGAAAAATCAAAATTCATTAAAACAAATTTGTTAACAATTTTCAAGTGAACTAAAATCTCTGTTATAGATTTTTTTAAATTTAACAGAAAAAGTTAAATTGTATGAAATGAATTTTGATATTATTTATTATATGTGCAAAATATAGCAGAAGTTACCTGTATACTCGTATGTTTGGTCGTTAACAAATATGTTCACAGTAATCAATGAAGCACTAAAATGACAGAGTAAAAATTATCCCTTACTAAGTTTCATGCGAAATCAGCTTCATATGCCTGGGCTCTTTTATATCCAATTTACTAGTTGCCTACATTTTCATACAAATGCACTTCCTTCATATTTATCGGAAACTCTTTAATGACTTGAGGATGAACGCCATAAATTATTAGATGTCCAAGCCATCCAGGATAGCTCATCATTATATCCCCTCTATAATCACAATTTTTAGATACTTTGCCTTACAGTCCCTAAACGAAATTTAAAATGTTTTCAAATATTTTATTTTCTTTAAAAACTAAAATCTTTTTCATTAAAAAATTAATTCAATTATTAATTCCATTTAAAGAATTCAAAATTTTATAATACCGAAACGTGTAATATCAAATTTTGAAAATTCTATTTAAAGAAAGATTTCTTAAGCCAAACTTTATTTGAATTCATTAGAATTTGGTTTCATACATACGACTAGTTATTCCGCGTGATAGTCCTTTCAAGTTATTTTATGTGTAGAATTAGTAGTCATAGCCTTTGCAGTCTATAGAGTCCTGATATTAACCTTCCATCATACATTCATAGACTTAAATTTATAAAATTACCAACTCTAGATAGTAGAAAAACTATGCTTAATGTAATATTTATGATCAATATAATTAATGCTGAAGTCTGTCTCGATTTCCATGTATCAGAATAGCGCAGTTCCTTAGTAGACGTTCACAGACGTTTCTATGTGTTGAATTCATCAGTGCATGCCACCACACCAATACTCCATAGAAAATAATGGGCTTTACAACAGCATTAAATATTCAATTGATTCCCTTAGTCTTGATTCCCCAGTGGATTCCAATTGCCTTCTTGTATGAGTATATTTCCATATAGGCCTTGCTAATCCTGTTCAGCATGTTTAAAGTCCAGGATAGTTTTCTATCTAGAATAATGCCCAAATATTTAGCACTATCCGCAATATTAAGTATACCATTCAATTTCGGCGAAATAAATTCATCAATTTTGTACCTTATTGTGAAGACTACAAGTTCCGTTTTGATCATGCATTTTGATATTGAATCCAGATGTTTGGCGGATATTAATACTGCAACATCATCCGTGTACGCGATCATTTTTATTCTTCTACTGTCCATTTCAGTTACAGGAAGTTCATAGCCAAGTTCCACAGTAGAGGGACAGTAGTTCTTTAAATGCCCCCTCACTGTCCAGGAAGGCGACCAAAGAATAGTCCTTAAGTGTTAGCGACTCCTTATTGGAGCCTACTCTACAGACTTATGCTTAGTGTAAGCATTCTGATTCATGGAGACTAGCTCAATTGTAAAAGTCATTCTCAGGTATATGTCAATGACGCCAAAGGCCCTGACGATAGACTAATTAGTCTGTAGTCCTTAGGTTTAGTATGCGACGTTTTACCTCCTCTGGGAATAAAGACAACCTTACATTTGGTCCACAATGATAGTATATGACAATGTCTTTTTTTTCTAAAGATCTACTAGAATAACGCCATTAGGTCTTAGTGATTTATACGGCTCGAAGCTATTTATCGCCCATCAAATTTTACGAAGTCTGTTTGAATGAGCCGCTACAGCTTTACTCTTCGAATTTCTTATTAAGGTCTTAAAATGATTTAATAAAGTTTTGTATGTTGCCCAGTTAACCAACAGTTTTGCCTCATTAAACAGCTTACGACATGTACTTCTTGCATGCGCTATATCGGGATTCCACCAGGGAGGAAGAAATGTAATAACTAAGGTAATAAATAACAGGAGGAGATAAAAAACAGTGAGTTGCTAGAAACACAATTTTTCAATGACAAAGACACACAAAGGTCTGCTAAATAAATGATTTTATTAAGGGAAACAAATTCCTTAATAAAATATCGAATCTTATAGAATATGTAAACATGTCTTTTATAAGACCTACGAATTGAGCCAATCCAAGAGTAATATTTTTAATAGTAGAACAGAACTATCGTACTTCCATGATATGAAAGCAAAAAGATACAAACATTTTTTTACGCTTATTAAGAAGATATTGTCAAGCAAATACAAAAAGTACAAAACCGGAATTTCGAATTATTCGCACCCAAAAAAATTTTCATACAAAAAAACCGTTACCTGGATTAAAATTAATTGGCAATATTTATTACCAACTTCTGAAGTAATTGGGCTGCCGGATGATTTGGAAATCGAATCGTAAAATTTAAAAGGAACAACTAAAAAACAGGTTTTAATGAAATTTGTTAACTTGACATTAGAAATTAATAAAATTCAATGAATTTCGACATTAGTAGATATGAAAATCCATAATTTGTAAGCAAACATAAATCGCAAAATTTTTTCTTTGATTCCAAAAAATCCTCAATTGAAAATAAAATTTCAATGTAATGTTTATTTAATAATTTATGAGCTCTTGTGTTTGTTATTCATCTTAATTATATTTTATGGATATTTAATTCAATTAACAACAGGGAAATAGTGCTTAGCTTGTTAGTTAAGTGGATTTTGAATGTTTGTTAAACGTTTTTTTTTTTGTATTTATTTCTGTTAATGAGTTATAATAAAGCAATAACAAAGCCAACAACAAAACAAGTTAGAAAGTATAGTCGGTCTAGCCCGACCACACAATACCCTACACCCAGTTTATAAATTAAGCAGTTTTTCAGAAATGGGCGCTATATGGGAGATCTAACCTATTATAGACCGATGATCCAAAAATTTAGTTCCATGACTTCCGTGAATATAAATATTATACATATATGTTATACTTTATCTCGATAAAAATAGTATTAAATAATTTATGGAGATTAAAGTGAATTACGGAGAGGGTCTTATATGGGAGTTTTGACTAATTATGGACCGACCATTATAAAATTGGGTGTCATCATTTCTGTATATATAAAACTTATTTTTGTTAAATTTTATTCGGATAACAACATTTGAAAGAGATTTATAGTCGTTAAAGTGATTTTCGGAAGTGGTCCTTATATGGGAGCTACGACTAATTATGGACCGATCTTCACAAAATGTGTAGATGTGTTTGTGGTGAAATTTGTTTGAATACTTTCATAATTCAAACATTTATAATTGTTAAACTCCTATTTCGGGAGGACATTTGTATAGCGGCCAAGTGAAATAATGGACCGATTTCCACCAATTTCAATCCCATCCGCCCTTGGGCCGAAAAAATATCACGTACCAATTTTTATCGAAATATCTTCAAAATTGCGCACAAGCTTTACATGGACAGCCAGCCAGACGAACGAACGGACATCGTTAAATCGACTCAGAACGTGATTCTGAGTCGATCGGTATACTTTAAGGTGGCTGTTGGACGAATATTTCTGGGCGTTACAAACATCAGCACAAATCCAATATACCCTCCCCAATATTGTGGTATAGGGTATAATGATTACAGGTGAAATGCAATAAATATAAGAGTATGAGTGATTTTATATGATCTACTTAAAACCAAAAAGCAAACAAACATAAAGAACCGCAATACACAATGCAAACAAATAAGCAAATAAACAAACAAACAAAAAAATGAGCAGCAGAAAGTAAGAGATCATAAAAATTAAATGTATTAACACCTTATAAAAGCCAATTAACACTTTTATAGGTCGCTTGGTCGGTCTTTCGGTTGTTGTTTTCGGGCATAAAGACCAAATTAACAAATCATATTTTTTATTTCGTTGCCATCTAGAAGACTTCTTTTACTCTCTTGCCTTCAAATACATAATTAAAAAGAAGTTGGATTTGTTTGTCTGTCTGCCTGTCGGTCCGTCCGTCCGTCCGTTTCTTTATTTGCAAATAAATATGACATGAAGTTGGTTTAGTATGATAATAATGTAAATAAAATAGTAAAATGACTCTAAGGTATTATTTACACGTACATACAATGCATATGAATGTATATAGTTTAAACGTATGTATGTATTTGTATAGAACTTTACTACTATAGTAGAAAACAAAAAGAACAATAAAAATATAAACAAATAATAAAAATTAATTTTATTATCATGCAATAATGTCCATTTTGTTTGCCACTATGAAATGATGGATGGATGGCTGACTAACAGACTGACTGGATGAATGAATTAGTGAATGGCTATTTGGTTGGATGGATGACTTTATGGATGAATGGATGGTTGGTTGGTTGGTTGGTTAGTTTCCTACTTGGTTGGTTATTTGGCAGTGATGAATTCAAAATTCAGTTAAATATGCAACGTATCTTCAGCGCAAACTCCAAATAGCGGAATAAACTTTAAAGCATAAAATTCATAATAAAAATTTAAGAAGTATAACGGATAAGAAAACGCTAATAAACATTAGACCATGGCTTTACTTGTAGTTTTTCTTTATTCAGATGTTACAACATACTAAATGTTATTTATGTATTTGCATCAGGGTTTTCCACTTCACATCGGTATAAATCTGATAAAGGATATTTTAAATATTATAATATTGCATCGGCTTAGACATTTCATGTTAATACACCGATTAATAATTAATAAAAGAGAGAATAGGGCAGGACAATAAAAATAATTTTTAATTTATCAAATCAATTCATCCGTAATAATACTCGTCAAGCACAATATTATCCCAAAATATAAAAAAACTAATATCAACTGTTTAAACAATTAAAAAAAAAAACGATCAATTGCTGCAGTTCAATTTCATGCTCAACTTAAGATCTCGACTTTGGGTTTTTAAATTTTATGACCAAAAAACAATATTAGTCTAAACGTAAGAACATAAAAATTAAACAATTTGCAGCCATTATTTATTAAGACAAAAACATGAAAATAAAACATGACAGGCGCAAGGATGCAGAGACAGTAAGAGCTATAAATTAAAGATAGATAGTAGTATTGACAAATAACAAAAACAATGAAAATGTTGCAATGACATTAGTTTTGTCGTAATCTTTTTATAATTTTATAAATTGCTTAAAATATACAATTCTATGTTTGAATATGTACATATGTATGTATATCTGTACATACATATATTTAAGTATTTAAAATATGAAATACAAAAGAAACTTCATTATGTAAAATGAAAACATTGACAGCAGGATTTTTACATGCAGGCGCCAACGGTTCAATTTCTTTTGTTTTCAGAATCCTTTTTTCTTTCTTTCTTTTATTTTGTTTCATGGCATTTATGTAAATGTTAAATGTGAGAAAGGATTAAAGTTTCCCTTCCGCTGTTCATGTGACAACTTCCGCATACACTCACTAACTTGCACAACAACAATGTACAGACTTTAAAGAGAGACGTCTCAGAGTTGAGAAGTCATTAAATTTATGACCTGATTTGTTTGATTTTCACACATTTTCTGTCTTTGTGCGTGTATCCAGGTATTGAATCATCCATACGGAATCTTTTCCATGTTGTTACATTTTATTATGCCATGTTTTTGGTTCCTTGCTTTGGCTTAAATAAACAACAAGAACAAAAAGGAAGTGCTCACTTAAGAACTGTTCTTTCTCTCTGTTTGTCCGTCTGTCTTTCTATTTGTATAAAGAGTTGCTTGGGTGGAAAGGAAGACCAAAAAGAGAAATCTTAAGACCAGTCATAAATAGGTAATAAAACATTAAAATTCCTCATCTATACTCACATACAGACAGAGTATAATTGTATGTAAGTGTGTGTATGTGCGATTATATTTACATACATACAGTGAGTAAAGATACTTATGTATGCATTTAAACGGTAGTTAAAAATTATACATCGTAAATAATGACTTTTTTTCTTATAGTCATTATTCGTTAACGCCATTCAGGGTCAAACTTTAAAGGAATTCGTTAAGAAATAAATTAGTGGGCATGTTTTTCTTATGCATTTGCGTAACACCTAAACAAATACAATATAATTTGTGTGTACATATGGAATTTAAATGTGTACGAGTATTTAAAGAAGAATATGTATATGGCTGCAGTGAATTGCATACATTTTAAGATTAACGTTTTAGTTTACATTTTTATGAAGCAAATTATCAAATTACGTCAATGCCAAACAGGAGTATTTCCAAATATGTACCTTTAATTTTGGGGAAACCCAGCAATAAAAAAAATGCGATGAATGAAAAGATCTGTGAATAGTATACCAGAAAGGCCTACATACATATGTATATGTATGTATGTATGTAGGTACATATATGTTGCGGAAGTAACATTAAAAAATCTGAGAATTAAAATGAAACTAGTACTTTAAGGACTATACTAATTTTCCTTAAATCTTTGTATTTTTTTTAGGAGCTATTGACTTTCTTATATAAACTAATATTCAAATAGGGTAATGTTAACCCGCGAAAGTGAAACTTTTCCGTTTATTAAAAAGTTCCGCCAATCAGAAGGGTAAATATAATAAAAAAAAAAATAAAGAATCATAAAAGTTCTGCTACAAATCTTTGTATTCTAGAAACTTCATTACCAAATTTTTTAAAAGTTTGTCAAACAAATTCTAACATTTTAGGAATTTCTCTTTATGATTTTATACAAAATATACATGATTTTAAACTTTAATGATTTCTAAACGCAACTAAATAAAATAATTGTGTCACATAATACACCATTAGTTTGGAATGTTGTAAGTTCATTTGGAATTCATACTGAAGATTTTACTAAAAGCTTTCTATTCACAAAAACCCTTCCTAATCTGGGATACAAAATACAATATACATACATATAATATTTAAAGTATTTTCTTGTGGATTTAGAAAAAATTCTAGCTCGGCCTCATAATTTACAATGATTTACTGATTAGTGCGTTTATATTCATTTAACTTTAGCTCTGCAAGTTATTATTATACGAAACTATAATTTTGAAAACGTTCAAGATTCATTAAGTCGGAAAATCTAGTTATGTGATTAAACATGTTATTTTCACCAATGAAATAGAAAGTTTGTGTAAATGTTGACATCGGTAGCTAAATTTCATTTCAGTAAAATAGACCAAACAAGTTTTATATGAATGTGTGTATGAGTGTATGTGAAACATACTTAAGTACAATATTTGCTCGCATATTAGACTATAACCGATATCAGTCTTTGTTATTTCAATTATCTGACCTTTGGAAATAAAACGGATATATTTTCTTTTAGAATTGATATATAGATGGAGCCACCTTGTGTTCGTTTGTTTGCATTTGGCTCCAAACCAAACAAAATATAAATAACAAGTATGAGATACACACACACACACACGCACCAAACTAGCCTTTAAATGCATACACACTTATACACATATGTACATTCATACATACTACACAATTATGAACACAAGCACTAACAATTTACAAAGAGGTTAAGGAAAAGTAAAATATACAATGTTTTTTAAACATTTTGTAGGAAAACTTGTGTGTTTGTGTGTACTTGAGTTTGCGCAAAGAGATACATTTATTTGATTTGTAAAATTAATGTTTAAATTTAATAAAAAATCAAGAAATTTTTTTGACTAAATATTCTTTGAAATGTTTTATAGTGCTGAACTCAGAAAGAAACATTTCTGGCCCCTCTTTTTGTTTTAAGAGATTTATAAATTAATTTTGTATCCAATGGATACAAGTTTATTTAAAATTTACATGTACACGTAAACGAACTCTTTGAATTCTCTTTAATTCACATGGATTCGTAGATGGAGCACACGTACAGTGTCTGTGTATACATGTGCATTTTCAAAGAGAATAATTTTGGTATAAATTTTTATATTTAAATTTCATCCACCTTACACGCGAAACACTACAAATGTATATTCACTATACCCATATTCAAAGTTGAAGTTGTATCTCAATATTTTGTGGATACTTGAGAGCACAACAACAAAACAATAACTAAAAAAGAGCGCATGTGAGTGAGCTAAAAAACTAATAGTATCACTACTACCGCCACCACAAGCAGCACTACAGCTATAGAATAATACCACGTTATCAAAAGCGTACGTTCGTATATGTATACGTACAGTGAGAATTATTGATAGAACGACTTTGTTTGAAACGTTTGTTTTGTTTATATCCACTGGATTGTGTTTTATTGGAGTATGTTTAGTAAGAGTATCTTTGAGTAGGTTTTGTTAGAAACAAACGAGTTTCATTTCTTTTATTCTAAACTCTCCTGGCTGCGAGAAAAACAAACGTGACGAATTTTCCTTTATTCTAAGTGTTGTAAGTGCGCGCTTCTAAACTTTTGTTGAACGGTCGTGTAACTAGTATCTGTGTGTATGTTTGTGCCGCTAGCTGGCTGTGTGTCTGTCTGTCTGGCTGTAGTATGTCCGCCTGTGTGTATGAGTAGTGGATGGAATACGTTGGTTCAACATTGTTGTTTGTGTTTTTAAACGTGTGTGTATGAAGACATTTTCAGTTTGTGTATGCGGACAAAAGAATCTCTGTTGTCAGTGTAGATTTGTACTCCGCTGCGTACGGAACAAGGCACACGGCATACAAAGTTCAAAACAATCGCTTCTCATTTCTGAGACAACTCAATACAAATTCAAAATATAAAGAAAACACACACAGCAATAAACCAAAATATCTTATTGTGTGCGCTATAAGCAAGAAAACGAAAATTTTCCAATTAGAAAAAAATAATGAAAATAAAAATGTGAAGTGTGCCTCAAAATAACAGAATAGAATTGTTAAATAAAACAATCAAATCATAATAAATGTGCAATAAAAGAAGAACAATTACAAATTGTTTTAAACTTGAAACATACTCAAATATTTATCAATTTATGGTCGATTAAAAGAATTTAATTCTCTAACAAATTCGAAAACAATAAACGAAAATAAAACCATTTTTATTAAATCAAATTTATGTTTCTAATTTTAAATCCCCCAAATTCCTCACCACATCTGATTGCCTAAAAAAAATATAACAACAACACTGACAACATTACCTGCGTAATCACAACATGGAATACTTCTGCTGTTTCTCCCTCTACATAAAACGAACATAAAATTCGTTTTTATGGAACCGGCATTTTTTTTTTGGTGCAAAAATAAACTGATATAATTAAAAACTACTACAACAATAAAAAAAATCGGCGTTCATCGGCAACGAAACCAAACAAACAAATTATAAAAAAATAATAATTATTTGTTTTGATCGTAAAATGGATTTTTATGACCCTCTAAAATACCACCAACAACAATAATAATAATAATAATACAACAACCAAATATCAATAAAAACAAAAACAAAATCAAAACAAAAACCACCAAACAACAAACAACAAAACTTTTAAAAAATCATAAAAAAAACTATTTTAAAAAAACAAAATGTGTATTTGATTTTTTAAATAAATTTTATTGAAAAACAAAATTATAAACACCCTGTGTTTGGAATTTCTCTTAAACCTTAAATAACAAAATCTTTAATTTTGATCAAACCTTAATTCGTTTCTATAAAAAATAACTTGATTTGCAACGAAATTCTTTTTTATTCGCATTGAACAAAATAAAATACTCTTTACTACTCTTTGTTCATTCTAATAAAAATTCTCTTAAAACCAAAAACAAAAACTAAATCAAACCACCACCACTACAATCACACCAAACATCGGAACTGTGTATGTGACTGAAATGTGTGTAAATGTGTCCAATGCACACACTGTGGCATACGCGAAACGTATTCAAATAAATTTATTTTAAACAATTTCATAAATTTTTTGATATAATATATATTCTCTTTAAAACCGAAAATCGCTACGTATTTCGTATTTATTGGACATTTTGAATTATAATATTCTTTATTTTAAAATATTTTGTTTATAATTGCAACGCGTTATATAATAATTTATTTGCTGATATTGTGCGCGTACGGTTTAATTTAAATCGCGTTCAAAATAACCGTAAATATTCCACCCCTCCCCCAAACCCCAACCATCCCGCTGGCGTGTGCTCTTTACGACCCCCACGATGTCTCGGCAGTCGGGTCGCACGCCGCTGCCGGGGCTTGGTGGGGGCCACATCATCACGCTACTCCGCATCCATCCACAACTGCTGCCACTGCCGCTCTTAATCACCATCAAACGGCAACTGGAACGACGCATCACCATCAACAATTGCATCATCCGGCCCATCACACACATCCGCATGCCCATGCGCATTTGCATCCACATCATCAACCGCATCTGCAACATCATCACCTGCACCAACAACAACAACAACACAATTCCGCCTCAACGGGTCTGGCATCATCGAATGCATCATCTGCCTCCTCCTTGTTGGGTACGGAATCGTCACTACAACAACAACAACAACAACCATCACAACAACAACAACAATCCTCAACACAACCAACCACACATTCCACACCTACTCATGCGGTTATGTATGAAGATCCCCCGCCTGTTCCTATAGTTCAACAACAACAGCAGCAACAACTACTACATCTCCCGCATCAACAAACACAGCAAACAAATAGTCAACAGCAGCAGCAACAGTCCCACAATAACGTTGACGCTGCTCCCGTTGGTTGTCTTAGTCCCTCAGAAACACCTTCAGGTCCTCCGCCACAATCTCAGCAGCATTTAACATCACCTCATCATCAGCAACACCAGCAGCAACAACAACAGTCAAATACAGTACCCTCCACTGCTCCTTCAAGTATTCAACAACAGCAGCAGCAGCAACAACAACAACAACAGCAGCAACAACAGCAACAAAACACAGCAGTGGCGTCCGGCCAAACACAAATTGTTACGCCAACAGCGGCGAGTGTTTCCCCATCCAGTGTTAGTTCCCAGCCTCCAGGTAAGTTCAACTGCACTTTGAAAACTATTTGCATTTTTTCCAACAATTTCAAGATATGCACAGAGATTAATAAATTTTAAAATTTGTTTTTTTAAAATTAAAAATTTAAGAATTAGAGTTTTTAAAATTGCTACATTTAAAAAATATAAAGTTTTATCAATTTCAAAAAAGACTGCTATAACCGGGGGCCAAATTACCGCATTCGATATCGAGTAAAATTGATCGTAATTTTCTTATTTGAGATTATGGCATTCGATATCGAGCAAGAAATTTAGTACATTTTATAATAATTTCGATATCGAAATCATTTTTCGATACGATAGCTCATTCGATCACGAATGCGGTAATTTGGCCCCAGATGCATCGAATCTTATATATGTACTTTTCTCTTTTGAAGCAAATTTGTTTTGGTTTTGTTCAACAAAAATTTATTCATAATCGTTTCAATGTATTGGTGGAAAAAAACTTTTTTTTTATAAAATTTATATAAGGAAAATATTGTGAACAAGGTGTAATTATACAAGGTGAGTGCAATTCGGCAAAAAAAAAATACAAGACAATACAGAAACAACAGGGATTTTGTTTGTATAAAATAATGTACTACTGTCAAAAACACTTGAACAAGTCTTACTTTTGACACAAGTAAATTGTAAACAAAGTCAGTCATTCACCTTGTATAGTTACACGATGATTGTGAATTTGTTATAACTGTATTGCGGCAACATTGAAAAAATTAGTCTAGAGATGCATATTTTTGACAAGGTAGATATTTCAAAAAATCCTTTTAATAAAATTTTGAAGTAGAAATCTAAATTTCAATTATGTAGGCAAATATGAAATCGAAAGTTAGATCCGATTAAAAATGTTATTTTAAAGGTTGTGAGGCAAAAATCTTCACAACATCAATTTTAAATTTTACTTTTTATTAAATGTTTTTAAGTTATATGCCTCGAGATTTTTGTGAAATTAATAATAAAAATTAGTTTAAAAAAAATGGATAAAAATATGAGTGGAAAAAAATCTAAATACTTATAAAACCTTCTTATTTATACAAATTGCTTAGAAAACCATAACATATTTAACAATTAATGTTGGTAATAAAAATTATAACTTTCAAACTAATTTTAAATTGCAGAGTTTAATTAAACCATAAAAAATGCAACAAAATTGATATTATTGTTTCAATGACAGTATTTGCCGTCACTTATTACACTGTGCAACAATCATTCCCAGAAATCTGTAATAGGTTTTGTAAAATTAGTTCGATTTTTATTATTGCTATGTTTGAGCTATATTTTAGTTGTAATATTGTAAACAAATGTTTTTAACATTTTATACATTTTGTTCAACTAGAGATCATTATCATTTATTGCCCTGAACATACCGAAAATTACAAAAAAAAATCATATACAACACATTAGACATTCAGATGAATTTGATTGAATGTATTTGCATTTTTAAAGGTGCTATCAGACGGGATGTATTTTACATATGTACTGTCAATTTTTTCATCTGTAAAAGTTGTACACATCGTGCGATACATATGAAACTTTGCATGTGTAAAATACATGTGGAAATACATATGTAATTTTTTCGATTAGAACACACTCTATTTTCCTGTGACAAACATAAACAAAACAGCTGGTTTGTTTTGAAACAGAATTGTTTCAAAATATATTGTAAATAAAAATTAAAGACAATGGATTTTTAATAAAATCAATTATGTTTATTATATTTATTGCAGTTAGATTGGCAAAAAGAAGCAATTCTTGAAATTTATACACGTTAAAAAGTCAGCTTGTGTTTACATTTATAGGTTTTGTCATACGGAAAAACATAAGCAGGTGTGATAGCAAAAATTATGAATCGTATGTAAAATGGAAATTTTGACATACATACGGAATTACATATGGGTTAGAAAAATGACAGTACATATGTAAAATACATCCCGTCTGATAGCACCTTAAGCAATATGAATTATTTCGATATTATTGACTATCTTGCCCACTGTATGAAAATGAAATAAGATAAAATTATTCAGTAATTTTGTAGCACGGTTTTATGGATTTGGTAATATATTCAGACGAGTTTAGTTATGGACAAAATGGACAAAATTTGTATTATATTTCGATACTGCTTTCTAACCGATTTCTTTTGTATTGCGAACGTCATAACATTTCAACTGTCAGAATATTTGGTAAATAGAACAAATTTACTTTTATAAACAAATTTGGTAATCCCATTTGAAAATGTTGTCTTCAGGCATTATTTACAACTAATAATATTGTATTTTCCAATATGTACTTACATGTATTCATGAAATTATTGGAAATTTCAAAGTATTACAAACAACTAGCTTAACTACTCTCTAATGAAAATATAAATTCCTATTGATCAGAAAAACTAAAATATTTTTAATTTCTATTTGCACTTAATTATAGACATGTCCCTCTCATTAGCACCATTGCATATACCCGCGATTAGGCCTGGTTTTGAAGCCGATGCAGCAAGTGCAGCCGTTAAACGGCATCCTCATCCGGCATGGCCGTATGAGAGTGATGGTTTCAGTTCAGCCCAGTACCACCATGCGTCGCAATACTACCTAGAAAGAGACCGTAAGCCTGTATTCTATGGTTATCCAGAAACGCAATTTCAGGTAAATATCTACAAAATGCAATTTTAATGCGGATCTACATACATACATATGTATGTATGTAATTCAAATGACAAATAAAATATATTATAATTTCATATTTGTATGTACATATTTATATGTATGTATGTTTAATAAAAAAAAATGCTTATTGCAGCCATATTGGAATTACCGCGAACAACCCACATCCGCTGCAGCTGCGGCCTACATGAGTGCTAGCGACGATAGACATGCAACGGTTAGTGCTGCCGCAGCAGCCAGACAATCGGTAGAGGGAACCTCACAGTCAAGCTATGAAACGCCAACTTATTCTTCGCCCAGTGGTTTACGAGCGTATCCAAGTGAAGCATATTCAAGTACAGGTAAATTATTTATTACATATAATGATTTCAAACTCAACAGTAGAATGTTGAAAAAGAAAATCATACATTCAGAATTTTTATTATAGGATTGTGTATTTTTCAAATTGAGATTCCACAGTAGGATGTAGCAGTAGCAATTATAAAATTAATTGATTTATACATGTTTTTTTACTCATATAAATGAAATAAAAAGCTTCATGTTTGTATCTTTCATTCCCTAGAATGCTTTGAAATGCTAAAATGCAAATTATTTCATATTTACAGCAGCTTACGATGTTTTATGGTTTATTGTCATGCAATACTCAATTAGCACCTCTTTCAAGGAAACTCAAATATTTCAATATGCTCGTACAATTTTACTACTTATTCAAGAACAGTAGAGAAAAATTGGCGCAAATTTTACAAAATATAAATTTTCATTGCGGCTCTTGGTGGGAAGAAACTTACAAAAATTATAAAACACTTGTCACATTTGAATATAAACTACCTATAATAAAAAGAAGGAAAGGAGAAAAGAAAGAGTGACCAAAAAATAAAAACGTTTAAAATGTATTTAAAATATTTAACCAGCTTAAAGTCCAGAGTTATTGTTATTATTAAGATCAAAAACTTAAGTTCAACACGATATACATACATAAATAACTTTTAATCTATTCAATCGTTGAGTGGTTGTTTGTGTTTTTAATTAAAACAAATAATAATAATCCAAATACATTTTTTATTTACATATGTACATAATTCATAATTTTATTTTAGTTGTAATATTTTTTATAAATGTTTCTTTTTTTTTTGATTTATGGCCAATAAAACTTAAAAAAATAATGCTAGCAAGTTAATTAAAAATCAACCAAGCTGAGTAAAATAATTTGCATATTTAAAGAAGTAAGAATATTTGTAGTTTTAGAGTTTTAGTTAATTTATGTTGACGTGCATTGATTTGAATTAATTGGTTAAATAAATTATTTAAAAGTAATTAAGTGGTACAATGTTGTGAAAATGTTTCTTACAATAATACTATCAATTCATTATTTATTAGTCTACATAGAAGCTCGATGTCCCCAAGCACTCAAGAAGAATCGATATGACTCCAATTTGACTAAATCTTTTTATTAATCAGGACTAAATTCTATTTAAAGAGTAAGCTTTTCTACTGTAGTAATCTCTATGAGTCTCGTAGAGTACCAAACAATGGGCAAAATAGACTTTCGCATATTCTAGGTTGATACATTTATGAAAATTTAAAACGTGTCGAACTCATTGCTATCAAATAACACTAATTCTGTACGGCTCACTCATATGCAGGTCATTCTTTAACAAATAAAATGAATTAATAAAGTTAAGGTTTATTTATTTAATGTTTTTTATATTATTTTACAGGTGGATCTGGTGGTTTATCTGTCGGTGCAGTTGGACCCTGTACACCCACCAATGCTTTGCATGAATGGACCGGTCAGGTTTCGGTTCGAAAAAAGCGTAAACCCTATTCAAAATTCCAAACCCTAGAGTTAGAGAAGGAATTCTTATACAACGCCTACGTGTCCAAACAGAAACGATGGGAACTGGCTAGAAATTTAAACTTAACCGAAAGACAAGTAAGTTCTTTAAACCCAAATTCAGCCTTCGTAACTATAAATACTGAATATTCATGTTTCCTTGCGTTTAGGTGAAAATTTGGTTCCAAAATCGTCGAATGAAAAATAAGAAAAACTCACAACGTCAGGCCAATCAGCAAAACAACAACAATAGTTCAAATAGCAATCACAACCACAGCCAGGCAGCCCAACAGCATCACAGTAATCATCATTTGGGTTTGGGTTTGAGCATGGGTCATCATGCCACCAAAATGCATCAGTGACCTTTGGATAACAGCAGTGCTGGCACCATGGGATTTCCAACATACTAACATTTAGCCAATATAAAAACGGAAACGTTTACCGAATATTAGTACATCACACCCAACAACCCAAAACACATAGATAGATACACTCTGAAAACCAACAGTACACCTCCCCCCCCCACAAAACAGTTACATCCAGTTACTATGAACTTTGAAACTATGAAACAAATTTCGATAAAATTCAAAACATCAATTAGTCCCAAATTGATTTAATTACAATGTCAGTCAGACACTGTTGTTGTTCTCACTCTCAAACAACTACAACAAATCATTCGTTCATACACAGTTACAAACATCAAACATGCATTCAATTCACTCATATATGTATGTAAGTGCGAGTATGTATAAATTGTATAAATGTATGTTTTAAATGTTTGGCATACCTACACATACATACATAAACATTTATACATACATTTGTGTATATGTAGAACTAAAAATATTTAACGATTTTATACAAATAAATAAACTAAGTAGAAATTTAAATATTCACATACACTCATACACCTCACCACATTAAAACACACATTCATTCATACATACATACTCTTACATAAATAGATTTAAACAAGATTTTTGCATTGTATCTCATAAATATTTACAACAAATAACAACAATTTTTATGCAAAATTAAAACACACCCAGACAGACACTCAGACACAACTCAACTCAACTCAACTCATTTTTAAAATATTTTTGAGCATTAATTTTTAACCTAAATATTATTACAAATATTACATTTGAGAAAATTTTGCAACCAAAAACAAAAAAAAAAAGAAAAGAAAAGAAAACAGATAAAATAAGAAACATTTATTTTAAATGATCAAATCTAACTCTGAAAAACAGAAGAAATGATAATTTTAAGAAAATTTTAAAAATTGTTTAAAATAATTAATTATTAATTTTATGCCTGAAATTTTATCAAAATCCAAATGTTTGTTTCCATATAAACTTTCGAAACGAATTTATCATGGTGTAACTATACAAGGTGAGTGCAAATTGGCAACAAATACAACACAATACAGAAACCACAAAATAATGTACTATTGTCAAAAATATTTAACAAAGCATTACTTATGAGATAAGTACGAGTAAATTGTAAACAAAGTCAGTCAGCTGTGCTACTGCACTCATCTTTTATAGTTACACCATGAAATTTATTTTGAATTTTATAAAAACAACCAGTTTATTTATATGTATGTGTAACAGAACAGAATTTGTTTAAAATTAAATGTAGAATTTGTTTAAAGAAGATTTTAGATAATTTGGCCATAACATAAATTGAAAGATTTCTAAAAAGCACGTTCATGTTTCTAAACGAATTTTAATTTTATTTAAAACAAAGTGTTTAAAAAAACAAGCCTAACTAAAAATTATCAAAAATTTAAAAATTAACGGTTCAACTAAAAACAATAATTGTAAAATTGTTCATGTTTGTTCCCAAACGTTGATTGATAGAACTCTTAGAATATAAATATGAAAGGGCTTAGCTGATGTCTTTCTCCTTTTTGTTTGCAAAATTTTACAAGTATCATAGTTTAAATCGAATATTAATATTGGATGTTTCAATTTTATTTAGAGTTCACAATTTCCTATGCTCGACTAGAAAGAAGTGTATTCTTGTCAGTATGACATTTTCAAAATAACTATATCAAAGTTGGCTTTACAGAATACGACCTGTTGTTTCTATATGAAATCCTTCTCAATCAATAATGCGTCAACATATTGATTCTAATTATGTTGTTATTAGAAATCGCACCAGAAACTTGAGGCAGATTAGAAAAGAAAATAACTTCTCGGATCTATCAGAAAAATGTTTGCTATTTTACACTAAAGACAACTTTTATTGTGAATAAGTTTTTAAACTTTATCTGTAGATTAAATTTAACAGCAGCAATTGATAAACACTCCCAATTCAAAAATGGGCAAAGATAATTCAGAAATAATGAACATATTAATCATTTAAACCAATTCTGCATTGTTATTGAAGCCACCTCTAAACATATTTACATATGAGTTGAATACAGTTTTTTTTCGCTTACAGTCCATTGCGCTTAAAGGCCAAAAACGGATATAAGCCAAAACTGTCATATTTACTTGCAGATAAAATCGGTTATAGTCCAAATTCGCTTAAAGTCCACAAAAGTTGTGCAACTATAGTAGTGTACTAGAAGCGAAAAGTTCTATAGTTTCTAAATAATATCTATTGGTTTTGAATTGGCGGAAGGAAGGCCTTAAAATAGAGTGTGTTCTTCATTTTGGAAATCGTTGATATCAACAATTGACACAACGAGTTGGTGGGAACTATAAAACTGTTTCCAAAATGTGGTTTTCTTTGTATTTGAGTGTGCTGCACCAAAACAAGATGAGTGTTTCTTTATAATTGTTAAAGTGGTCGTGCAATTGTCACATTGTTGACGGAATCGTTAAAATGGAAACAGATTTTTAGCATTCAACTCAAATTAGCGTAAAAGCTTTACAAACACATGCAAATAGATTTCATTAATATATTGTTTTCTTTTTATTTAAATGGCGAATGTATTTATAAAATCTAATAAGTTCCTGTAAATATTTAAGACGATAAAACAATTTGCTAAGTTAAAGAGATCGAAAAAATCAAATTGTAAAATAAATTCACTTAATATATGCTTTAATGTAGTAAAAATAAAAAAAAAAACAAAAACTTGAATATTAATAATGATAAACAGTCCAAAATCAGCATACAAAACAATTTAATTAATGCATAAAACAAAAACAAAATGATATAAATAAAACAAAAAGTAAAATTTACTTAAATTAATAAATAGTTGATGTGTGTGTCTGTTTTACTTAATAGAAAATGATGGCTTGAAATAAAAACAAAAAATAAAAAAAAAAAAATTAAACAAAACTACAAAAAATAATAATTGAAAAAAATCTAATTGACAAAGCATAGCATTAGAAAGGCTGCATTACAAAAAATAAATTTGTAAAATGTTGGCAAATACTACAAAATAAAACTTAAAATATATAGATATTAACATTTAACAAAAAACACAACAAAACAAAAACATAATTAATATCTTGTAAAAGAAAATAGATTTGTAATAACTATAATCTAATAATCGTAAATCTATAATTAAAATTAATTAATAATTAACTGAACTTGTCCTCTAATTAATTATATAGTTCTATTCGTAATTCGTAATTCTAATTGTAATTATAATTATAATTCTAATTGTAATTAAATAATGTATTAAAATTTTGTTATTGTATATGAGTTGTATTTCTTTTTTTAATAATTTTTAATCTTTGATCTTTTTTTTAATTTTGAAACTCGTTTAATTTAAAATTATTATTTTAATTAATTATTATTGTAAAGCCTTAATTAAGTTTAGACGAAAAGGAAAAGGAAAAAAAAACTCATCAACTCAGTTTAAATAAATTTATTAAAGAAACTGTTTGTTTTTATCTCTGTTGTTTATAATTTAAATTATTTCTTTATAAATAAAAATTTAGTTTTTTTGAAATAATACAAATAAAAGATATCTTTATTTTTTGCTTTAATGATTCATTAATTAATTGATAACTATTTAGAAGAAATTTATTTGGCGACGATTCTTTTTTAAAAATTTATTATTTTTTTATAATTTTTATAATTGTCTATAAAATTATTATATACAAAGTGTTTGCTTGCTTAAATTTTAATTATTATTTACTTTTTATACAAAACCTATAGTAAAGAAACAAAACAAATAGTTGTTTTAAAATGTCACATATAAAAATAAACTAAACACCCCCCCCCCCCCCCAACAACCAACAACCAACACACAAAACAAAGAAAAGAAACGTAAACAATTAATAAAATAGAAATAGTTTTATTGTATCCCCTCTTTTAAATGTAAGATAAACATTAATTCATTAATTATTGCTACTCGTATTAGTTAATAATAAATGAATAATCGATATGAAAAATTTCTGATGTGCGTATGCATAAACAACAAAACAAAAAATAAATTCAATTAAAAAAAAAACAAATTTACAAAAAATACTTCAACAAATTGTTAATTATTTTTCTAAATTGTCCTCTATTCTCTCTATCCAACTCATTGAAGTGTTTGGTAAGTACCCATTCCCATGTTAAGCTTCCCCTTTAAACATTTGACATTACGAGTACATTAGTAAAACATGGTGCAAATATTTGCTGAAATTATTTTCAGATTTTATTTTGTAACAGTGAATATCTGAAGAAAGTTTTAATAAATATATACATACATAATTGCACAATCCGAATAAAATACAATACAAATGTAGTAATCATTTAAGGAAACTATAAAAAAAACACAACCTCTCTCACTAACGAATTTACATAAAAAATTAAATATTGAATTAAATTAATGAATTAAAGAATTCATGAAATACATACACTTAAACTGCATACCTACACACTACATGTCTATAGAAATATGTATGTATGTACATTTAATTATTACAATACATAAAGTCTGTCCCTACTGCCCCTTATTAATGATTAAACTCATTGGCGTGCAAATGCAATTTTTTATTTCAATTACTCAAATTTAGTTCGTTATTAAATGTACGAGTATCATAAAATAAGCTTAATAACTTCCCAGTGTGTTTTTTGTGAAACAATGAAGAAACTAAGTAAATAAAATGTATATACAATAATATTGTTAAATAAACTTTTAATTTATAATTAAAAAACGTTAAAAGCGTTTAAATAAATACTACTTATTCGTAATAGTAAATAAAGGAAAATACATATTATTATTATTTAAATTGGTGGCATTTCAGTTGAAATTGTTATTATTTAAGCGACTTACATCGTTACGATTTGGCTCTAAAAACTTTAGAAATTTTAAATAAGACAAATGCATGGCGATGTCGCAAGTCCCCAAGTGCGGCACCACTTTCTACAATTTCTATCCAATTTTAAAGGTTTATAAAAAACCTTACCACACTTATATCGTTTTAAAATTAATTTTTATCTACTCTAAACGGGTTTTCCGAATGCTGAGTAAAAAATTGTATGTTAAACAATGTTAAACAATTAAGGCTAAAATATCGTTACAGATATAATTCAAAACACCGTTACAGCTATTCTATAAATAATTTTAAATTATTATACTTTATTGAAATGAATATGGAACATGATACATAACCTACACTCAAAATATTTTGTAGGTAAAATTAACTGAAAATGTAATTTAAAATAAATGAACATTCATTTAAAAACCGGTCAACTCAATTTTCATTTAAATTACATGAAAGGTTCATTTAATTTTCTATGTTAAAAAATTAACTGATAAGTAGATCGGGTTTTAAGTAAATTTTCAGTTATTTTAAATTACATTTTCGTTTAATTTTACATACAAAATACTTTGATGTAAACAACTGTCAATATTAAATGCAACTGAAAATCCGTATTAATGTGCACTTAGTTTTTTGAATAAATGTTAGATTCAGTTAAAAATAAATTTTCTTAGAATTTTAAATGTTTATTTAGTTAAAAACAACTGCACGGAATACTTCCTAAATAAACTACAGTCCGTTACTGTAATAATATTCTGAGTGTACATATATCACCTTACTTTTAATTTTTGTAAATTTTAATTAATCATTCTGACTTCAATGAAATTACATTTATCGCAAAGCTACAGTTACCGAAATAACAACAAAGTCCGTTACCGAAATAAACCGATACACCGATATGAAGATATCTTGATCTAAAATTAACAAAAGAATTTTGTCCAGTTTTTGGGGACAAAATAAATATACATTTTCCTGGAAGGTAACTTTATATACATATAATGTCTGAGGTCCTGAGGTTTCCAAATTAGGCCCATATTTCACATAAATTTAAAGTTCATTGTTTTAAGTTTGCTTGAGATTTTAAAAGCCAATAGAAAATAGGACGACAAGGCTTGCAGTGAGGAAATACACATTACTTCTTCTGTACTTGTTTCTTTTTATCTTTTTACAACTAAAAAATTTCATTCAGAAACCCATATATAATATATATGTATATGTTTCTTTAGCAATTAGGTCTAAACTAAAACCCAATTTTATTGAAATTTGGAATGATTGGAAACGTCATTAGGATGTATCTTAAACCAGAAAGAGAAATTGGAAACATTGGTAACTTTTTTTATCGATCAAGCCCAAACATCTAAATTTTAAACACAAGTATATAAATCTTTACTTGGAAGTGTCAATAGGCTATAGTGTATCTTGTTTTTTCAAGCCATGACCCAAGAAGGAAAAACATACTTTGTTCTTAAATAATTATTTATAGCATTTTTGTTTCAGATTTATGTACTCAGCAAAATACATATGTATTGGAAAAGCACGTTTTCGTATGTCTACTTTCAAGGGGTAAGAAGTGGGATTTTGTAAAATTTTAAATATCGATATTGAAAAGACAAAAATTCTCATCAACCACATACAGTTGGGAAATTCAAACTATAGGGGTAAATATTTGTGTTTTCTGTTTTGGTACCTTTTATATCAGACAATAAAATTTTTATCATTTTTTCGTAGCCTTATGTATGCGATTTTTATATTTTCTGAAAATCCCAAAACAACATTTTGAAATTTTAATTTTCAAATGCGTATAACTCGAAAAAACTATCCAATTGGACAGAAAGCAAAACAAGTAAGAAATTATAGACGGTCAATCGCGACCATGTAATACCCTACACCCAGTATATGTGTAAAACAGTTTTTCAGAAATTGACGTCAAATAAATGAAATGCGTCTGTATTGGATAAGAGAATATTGCCCAGCAAACACAAAACTAAGAATTGCAAATGTAATGTAGATTCTACATTGACGATCGCAGTCACCATTGTTTACCAGTAGAGCATACGAAAGTGTTGTTGCTTTGCGCTTGCGTGTATAGAGTGAAGTAAGACAAAAAAAAAAAAACAAATAAGGCAAAGTTGTTTGTGTATTTCGTATTGCTAGTGCTGAGTGGTGTAATGAGTATACAAAACACACAGCCTATAGCTAAGAGTTTTTACAAATACAAACGAGCACCAAGAGTATAGGGCTTGGGCACTCCTGATTTAGAGTATCCAGTTTTATCACATGGACAGTTGTATTTAGCCTGTTCGCGCGTTGGCAAACCATCGGTTTTGTATCTTTACACCGAAAACGGAAAAACAACAAATGTTGTTTACCACAGAGCATTACAATAAAAGCAATTTATCACTCAATTAAATGAATTCGAATTGATTTCTTATTTTCTTTTTTGCACTACGAAGTGTGCAGTAAAATTAATATAAAAAAACATGCAAGCATATATATTTTCCCACAATAAGTTGTAAAAACGTCCACATTATTAAGTTTTTTTTTCGAAAAAGTGACTACATATATTATTGCTTTAATAGAAAAAAATTTTCATCGGGAATATATATAATTTTTTTATGATTTAAAGTTATGATTTTGCCTATTAAATTTTTTTTTTCAAAAATGTTCCATATTTTTATAGCCCTATATGTTACTTAAATAATCAGCAAGTTCTTTTACTATCACACGGTGAGTATGAATGTCACAGTGGGCACTTTTATAAAAAATTTAAATTTTAGAATACATTTTTCCCCTTTTAGGAATTTCGGTATATGAAACCAAAAAATGTCAAAGCAATGACAATAGTGCTATTGGTTTAAAAATATTTGAATCAATACATACTTTTAAATTTTGTTATGATATCTTTCTTAAACATAAAAATTTTTGTTAATTAAAATTTTTCTTCAAGGAAAATAAGCATATTATATTAATATAAAAAATTATTAAAATTAATAAATTTTACTTAACCCATTAATGCCCACAGCGATCTAGAAGAGATAGAAGTCTGAAATTTTGAGACGATGGTCCTAGTGGACTCATATACCAAAAAAAATAAAAAAAATTGTCTACCTTGCTCTCATTGGACTTTTGAAGCCGTTACGTATATGTAACAGTGGGCTGTACCCAGTACTTTTAAAGCCGTTACGTATATGTAACAGTGGGCTATTCCCAGGGCTTTTTTCGCTACACATTTGTAGACAAAGACAACAGTTTTTATAAAAAATAAAATGCGAATTCACAACATTTATTAAACTTAAAGAAAAAAGTATTAAAAATACAAGTATTTTAATGTTAAAAAGAGAAAAACATAACATTTAATTTATTCAAACTTATAAGTAGCATTTCAATTTTCAAATAGATGTTCTCAGTTATTGACAAAGTAATGATATTTTTCAAACAATTTGATGCATAGGCCGACATCACATTTTTTGCACATAGATGTTGGATGAGCCTGACAATTTAGACCGGCACAACGACGCCTTTTCTTTCCTTTTGTTTCTACTATAAAGTGATTTACACCATCATATCTGCTAGAGTACTCAGGTTCTTGCACAGTTAATACCCGATAGCTTTGAGGAGGCCTTCTGCAGCCATAAGTTTGGCAGTATCGAGCGGCAATAGCTCTACGGAAATCTAATTGGGTCATACCCTCTCCTCCTTCTTCCAGCTTTTGTGACAGGAAATTTGCCATGTATGGTAGAAGCTACACTTACCACCGCGTTGTCAACCCATTTAGTTATTTTTATTCCAGTATCTTTCATTTTAGCGGTTTCAATATGACCACGTGTTGATTTTTTTAAAACATCTTTTGAAGGCAACGGACATGACTTTGGAATAAAATTTTTCCGAATTGTTTCGGTTCCATGATAACCACGTTACCTTAGTCCCAGTAAAGCAGCAGGTGTCGTGAAAAGATTATCAAAATGGAAAGAAAACTCAAGTGGTTTGATGTTTTCGACTAATTCGTCTAGCATACAGAATAATAGCATTCTGCAAATCACTTTCAGTTGACCAATAACCTCTCGTTGAAGGAACAAAAGAATAACCACTGATAATTAAGATTCCAATAAAAACACACATTTCCTGTACTGTTATCTTCGGGTTGACTTGTTGACAATACACAGCATAATTATTATTTTCGTCACATATCATTTGTAATAATTGATCATCGAAAAATGTTTCAAATTGTTCGTGTGGGGCCAATTTGGTACAATGAGAATAATCGGGCTCAGGAAATATACTCTGACACTCTACATCAGCATCTTTCTCCCACTGAATATGTGCTCCGCTTAGTGATTTTGACTGTTTTGATTTCGAAGATCTCGCGCGGTTTGTCGCTTATTTCGTTTTCTCGATGGAAAAATTTCTATCGTTTGTAACGGTCTTTCTTTTTGGCAAAATATTAGGTGATTCTGACAGTTCCCGTTCCCTGGCATTTAGTGACGAGTCTACAATTGATGGTGTTGGAGCTGATGATCTAATATGGTCTATTTCCAAATTAGTAATAACATTTTTCATTACATCTTCTAATGCTTCCTCCATCGTCTGACATCAGTTCATCAAGAAAATGAGTAGCTTCCTCTAATGTCATGTACCCATATCTGTAATAAAATTTAGTTTTACCATAGAATTAACTGAAAAAACGACTGCAAAGTCAACAGCGGCTTTCAAATTGTAATATATGCAAAGTGAGACAAAAAGTACTGAGAATAGCCCACTGTTACACATACGTAACACCAACTTTGTTTTCTTCCTACCTTACACTATAAACCTTGAACATTTTTTTTACACTTGTACAATTAAAACTTGGTGTGTTTTTTATTTGTTTGTTAATAGAATTTTTTTTTGAGACAATTAATATATAAATAATTAACTTTCTTACCTTCTTCGTGTCCTCATATTCAATTTTTTTGAGGCTTTCAAATTCAACACTTCACAAAACAACCATATACAACACCACTGACACTTAAAATAGCTAAAATACTACTTGTGTTTTTTAAACACATATTTAGTTACCCAATAAATAAAAAACTATTAAGTTTGTGTTCTTCCTCTTTTTTTAAATCGCTATTAAATATTAGCGACAGTAACGTTACGTATATGTAACAGTGGGTATGAATGGGTTAATTATTAATATTCAAGTCCTAAGCTTTTTGCCAATCTTATACAAAAAGCTTATACTTATTCCACAGAAGTTCCACAAACCTGGCCCCTTTCACAATCAAAATGTATGCACAAACTATAAGGCAGAATCGGAATTGTTATAACCTACAACACAATATTAGGGAGGGTATATTGGATTTGTGCTGATATTTGTAACACCCATAAATATTGGTCCAACTCCCACCTTAGAGTATACCAATCGACTCAGAATCATTTTCTGAGTCGATTTAACGATGTCCGTCCGTCTGGCTGGCTGGCTGTCCATATAAAGCTTGTGCGCAGAGTACAGGTCGCAATTTTGAAGATATTTGTTTCGGCTCAAGGATGGATGGGATTAAAACTGGTGGAAATAAGTCCATTATTTCACCTGACCCTAATACAAATGTCCTCCTGAAATTAGGGTTTACCGATCATAAATCTTTGAATTATGCAAGTATGCAAACAAGTTTCACCACAAATAAGTAATAAATGAAGCTAAATCCCATCTACAAATTTCGTGAAGATGGGTCCATAATTAGTCGTAGCTCCTATATAAGGCCCACTTCCCGAAATCACTTTAAGGACCAAAAATCTCTTAAAAATATTGTTATCCGAATAAAATTTAACAAAAAAGAGTTTCTTATGTACAAATAGGATGACACTTAATTTTATAATAGTCAGTTCATAAACAGTCAGAACTCCCATATAAGACCCTCTTCGTATTTCACTTTAACCTCCATAAATGTTTTATATCAAGATAAAGCTTAACACATATAATATTTATATTCACAGACATCATGACACTAAATTTTTGGATGATTGGTCCACAATAGGTTATATATCCCATATAACGCCCATTTCTGAAAAACTGTTTTATACATATACTGGGTGTAGGGTATTATATGGTCGGGTTTGACCGACTTTTCTTACTTGTTTAATTTATTTTTAGTATTTTGAACAAACAATTAAATAATCAGCTTTTAATGTCATTTTTAAAATATTGTTAAAATAAAAGTGAGTGAAAAGAAAAAAATATTAAAACAACAAACAATATTTAAAGACAATTAAATTGCAATAAACACGGGTTCAAAACTTCATCCCATTCTGTCTTGTCTTTCCAAATTTGTTGCATTATGATCTTAGCCACAATGATTTTCGGTGAAAACCACCCGGCTGGATCAAACAACTTCGCTATTTCTGACAGGACACCACGTTTCGTGACAATATCCTGGCGTGGCTGCGATGCAATTTTGAAAAAGAAGCAATCTTTAGTCGCATCCCATCGCAAGCCTAGGGGTTTAGTAGTATTGGCATCCGAAAATTTTAAGAAGTCTGCATCAAGCAGATTCTCACGGGGTAAATCTTCCAAGAGTCGTAAATGATTGGCCGTCCATTTTCGCAAAACGAAACCAGCTGAGCCAAGAACATGGGTTAGTTCATTACGTCTCTTGAAAGCGTCTTCTAGCTCATGAGAGCCAGCAAGCACGTCATCAACGTACATTTGGGTTTTCAAAATTTCGGATGCCGCAGGACTCCGGGGTTTACAATCGTCAGGCAATTGTAATAGAGTACGAAACGCTAAGTACGGTGCACAGTTTACTCCAAACGTGACCGTACTAAGCTCATAGTCCTTAACTTCAGCTACAGGATCATCACGAAACAATATTTTTTGATATTGGGTTTGATTGGGATGGACAAGTATCTGGCGATACATTTTCTCAATGTCCGCATTAAAAACGTAACGGAAAAATCGCCAACGCAGCAATAAAATAGTAAGATCCGTCTGTAAAACAGGACCAGGGTATAGAGCATTATTAAGGCTCACGCCATTGGAGGAAGGGTTTGAAGCATTAAATACGACTCTGAGTTTCGTGGTAATGCTATCGGGTTTAAACACTGCGTGATGGGGTAAATAATAATTATTCGCAGTGGAAACTGGGGTTTTGACGGCTTTTGCATGTCCCATTTCAATATATTCACGAACTACATTATCGTATTGGGATTTTAATTCGGGGTTTTTCAACAAACGCGTTTCATTTCGCACAAACTGGGAAAAGGCGTTTTTACGAGAATCTCCTAATACCAATTCATTTGAAAATTCTCGGCGAAATGGGAGAGAGACAACGTAACGGCCATCGGGGTTTCTAAAAGTGGTGGTACGGTAAAGTTCCTCACAATATTTATCGTCTTCAGATAACTGTGTCGCTTGTGGAACTTCTTCAAGTTCCCAAAAACGCGAAAGTTGAGTGTTCAACTCGAGATGGGTACAAAACGATGATATAGAGTGTAAGGGTCGGGGCTGAATAACTTCACCAGTAACTATCCACCCGAACACGGTTCTCTGGGCGATCAGGTTGCCATTTGGATGTATTCTTACATCCGTAGTTAAAATTTTAGGATAAACATTTCCTCCAAAAAGTATATCCATACGGGTACACATGACGTCGGTCAGGGTAATGTCGGGGAAAGTAGAGGTTACAATATCAGAGATATTAGACGAGGGCAACCGACCGGTAATTTTCTCAATAACGTATGCACTAATTTTAATTTTGAAACCGGGGTCGATCGGCGAACCAACCGTGATAGTGCACATTGTAGAGGTTTTGCCAGCTAAGCAATCCATCATTCCAGTGACACTTGTCGAAGGCACGGAAAATGTGGGAATAGCAAGCTTCCTTTGTAACCTCCTTGAAATAAAGGTACCTTGCGAACCAGGGTCAACTAAGGCTCGAGCGGCACATCTAATGTCGTTTATGTGCACTATACAAACTGTTGAGCCCAAAAGGACTGCTGTATTGGGGTTCGACTTGAGCTGTGCGGAATAAGTTTGCAGATTATGAGCCGCGGTAGAAGTTGATGGGGCAAAATTAATCGGGGGTTGAGAAGGACTGCTAGCTGGATTGGGGTTCAAATGAACGGGGGGTTGAGATGAAGACATAGTCGTACCATTGGCTATAGGGAGCTGGGGTGAATTACTGGCAGACATATGTGACTTTACATCTCTATGAAGCAGGGAGTGGTGCTTTTGTTTACAAAATGAACACACATGAATACTTTTACAATTCTTGTACTCGTGGGAGGTTGCCAAACAGTTCGAACAACACTTTAGTCGTTTCACTATTGACATTCTTTCATCAACATTTGTACTCAAAAAACTGGGGCATAGTCTAATGGGGTGAGAACCTTGACAAAGGAAGCAACGACAAACATTTGGTGTTTGCCCAGTTTGGGTCGCAAAACTTTGAATCTGTCTATTTTCATGTGACGAGTTTTTGGCAGCATTAAAATTAGGGGTATATCGGGAACTGGCAGTTGTGGAGTTTTTGTTCGAGTTTTGAACGGTGTTTGAATGAGACTGCCTTATGTCAGAAATTGACTCGAGAGTTTTAAAATGCGCTGTTAGAAAAGCGTCCATATCATCCCATTTAGGGGAATTTTTAGAAAGTCTTTTGGGCTGTTCCCAGAGACTCAGTGTGTTTTCAGGTAACTTTGTAGCACAAATATACACCAGCACTACGTGGTAAAATATTTCAGGGGTTACTTCAAGTAATGACAAATTTGTAATGCAATCGTTTATCGTTCTTTGCAAATTTTTAATAGTCGATCCTGATTCTTGTGAAAGCGGTTTAATATTCAGTAGGGCTCGAAGCTGTTCGTTTATGAGGGCATCTTTGTTCTCATATGTGTCAACCAACCTTTTCCATGCGATTTCATAGCCATCGTTGGTAAGTGGCACAGTTTGTATGGTATCATGTGCATCCTTTGCAGTTTTCTGCAAAAGGTAGTACAATTTTTGTACTGGGGTTAAACGGGGGTTATTACCATACAAAGCTGAGAACATATCTCGAAATGAGGGCCAACTCTTATAGTCACCATAGAATATTGGGGTGTCGCACGGAGGTAAATTAATCATTGGCGCAGACTGCGCAATGGACCTTTCGCCCTGTGTCGATAATTTAAGTCGTTCTAGGTGACCTGTTATAAGAGATATCCCCCGGGTGTATGTGCCGTAAGACTGAAAGTACTTGGCTTTCAGTTCGATAATCTGGGGATCTTTCAACCTTTCGGCCTCAATTAATAAAGAGTCATAAGATAACCGAACAGCTTCCCATAACCGTTTGAGCTCTTCCTCATGACTACTTAAAGCACCGAGTTGGTGTTCCACCACGGGTATACTGGCAATATATGCCTCAAAGTCTGCCATACGGTCGGCATTGCGGATTAAAGTAGTCAAATCCATTCTTGATCTCAATCGATATGGAGAAATTTTCATAAAAATTATTTACAAAACACCAGTAAAAATTAAAGTCCAACGTGAGGAAAAAATCAGATAAAAAATTTGCTTTTTCTAATAGAGAAGAAACGATAACGAAACTGCGGGTAAAAATAGATAAATCTATCCAATTTAAAAAAGAGTAACAAATTCTTTCAGGCGAAATAAAATGTATAAAATAAATTTATAGAATAAAATTATATATATACTGGGTATAATAAAAATATATATTCAACAAAGCGAATTTTTGACACTCGGATTCCTTGTTCAATACAATGAGTAAATATCACGTACAATATATATGTGTATATATATATAAAATCGGGTTAAATTTGTGATATTAGGAAATAAAATCGGGTTAAGTTTCACTTAATAAGGAATTCCGTAAGTGTAAAAACAACTTCGTTAAATTAAGAAAACAGAAAAAATCTTTTAAAAACACTTGTGCTGCTGCAAAATATTAACGGGTACCCACTATGGGTAAATCGAATATTATATATTCACTAATAAATTATTCGATTATAGCGATTAAAAAATTTATTTAATTAATTGCTTAAATTTTTAGGGCAAAAAATTTAATAAAAAAGTAAAAAATTCACTTTTCACAATTAATTAAATAGTAACCGGGTTTTCGCACGAATAAAAATGTGCAGCACTAGTGTACGTTGTGTGTGTGTGACCATATAATGAAAAACAAAAGAAAACCAACAAAGACACAGTAAATATTCACGGTTGTGCTTTTAATAAAAAGTACAATAGATTGCACTTACTTATTTGAAGGGTTATTTTATTTGTTATCAATAGATCAGCGATTAAGTGTTAATACTTATAAACAGGGGGTCTGTGGTTCAATACTCACTTTTTCAAAAATCAATTATTTATTTTTTATTTAAAAAATTAATTTTTTATTATTTAAACAATTAATTATTTATTATTTAAAAATTAATAATTAATTATAAGTAAAAACACACGCGAATGAAGGGGTAAAAAAAATGTGGAGCAAAAAATTTTAACACAAACACAAATTCACTGTGGTGTTTTGCCGACGGCAAATTGATTCGCGCACTTGTTGGTTCTCTTGTTTTTTATATTATCACTTTTAACTTTTTCACTTTTAACAAAATTAAAAAACACACAACTTACCTTTTGATTAAAGTGTTAATGGAAAATGGGGGTTGTTATTATAATGATGAGGATGATCGCAAAACGATGTTTGGGGATTGATGAAGAAAATTAAAACACTGGGGATTCTGAAAATAAAAAATATTTTCTTGAAAATATTTCAAGGGGACTCGGGGGTTTAAATCCGGTTCGAAAGGACCAAAATGTTTTTCTTGAAATATTTCCTCGAAAATAAAAAGACGGGGTTAATTAAATTTAAATATAATTCATGGGTTTATTTTCAGATTTTCTTTTCTTCGTGTACGTACCGTACTTGTTGGGGGTTTTTCAAACAATAACAAATAATAAATCAGTATACATACAGCATCAACACAAAATAACAACAATTTTAACTTAACGAAACAATTAGTATCATATGAACAATAATTAGGGGACATTTACACTATGCGCGTAAACAGTATGTAAGTAAATATTTGAAAGTTTTTGTAAAACAGATACTTTTTTTGATTACGTTTTGTTTTAATTCCAGAAATGACATAAAATGTAAAGCAAATCTAGAAAACCTATACACCACTCCTTGCTTACAGAGCTTTTCTCCAACACGCTGGAGCACAGTATATGTTTGCATCTGTGGGTAAAAATTGGGAGGAAATTGTTTGTAATTTACAACAAAATCATCAAATAAATAGAATCGACAGAATTAACCACAGTTATGTAATTGCGATGGCTTATATTTTAGAACCTTTCGAGAAAGCTTCAAAAATGTTAGAAGGCGCCGAATACCCAACACTTCATTATGTGCAGTTATGTTAAAAATGCTCCATTAATGATTCCTACTTGGCTACAATTAAGGACTTCAAGCTTAAAATTATAGAAAATTTCGAATCAATAGTCTGGCAAAATCTGTCTATGTTGCATAAAGTGGCTTTGTTTCTTTTCCCGCCAGCAAACAAACACAATTTACCGATGATGACAGGAGTAGCATAAAACTTGAATGTACTAAATTAATGGAAGAAGTATACCAACCCTCGCAATATACCCCCCAAATAATCAAAGCGTATTATCAGCGGAAAATTTGGATCTTCTAGGTGATTTTTTTGCAGCCTAACCATGCTGAAAATGTCCACGAGTCGTTTCCATGGACTTCCCAAGGTACGAAAACCCAAATGTTTATATGGTTGATGATTTCAATATACTACAATGGTGGGAGTCGCGAAAGATGCAGTTCCCGAACCTGTATAACCTCAGCTGTAAAATATTGTGCATTCCAGCAAGTAGCGCACCATCAGAAAGTATATTTTCTAATAGCGGCAAGCTGTTTCTGAAACCAGAAGTGTACTTGGAAAATCTTCAGAAAAAGTACATCAACTTATATTTGTCCATGGAAACGTAAATCGTTGTGATCTTTCCCATGAAATAAATGAACTCGAAGATTAATGAATAGATAATGGACATTAAAATATGATATTAAACCATTGAATTTTGAAGTTATTTTTATTTTGCTTTAATAAAATTTAATTTTTCATTTTTATAATTTTGTTATTTTTAACACGCATATCGTTAGTTGAAATTCCAAAAAACGTAACTAATATTTCAAAAATGTCTAACTTAAGCCAAAAATGCTTAGTACAAAAATATCTATGAAAAAGTTGCAGTTTTTATTATTTCCGATAAAAATACAAAGACATTTTAATTAATAAAAATATTGGGATTTAATTCTATTATTCTATTTTAATATGCAACATTACATATAACGATATGCTTTTTGTTTTTAGTCTTTTTCTTCGTCTGTAATATTTTTCCAATTTCATACAAATAAAATAAAACTTGCAAAATACTCGAGTATTTCAATAAGTACAGTTTAAGAACTGCCTCTCCAAACAAAAGACAATATTTATTGTGTTTGTATTTTATAAGAGAAAGAGCTTTTTACTTTCTTTAAAGAGAAGATCGACAAAGCAAGTAAACGAAAAAAAGTAAATGTATTTATGTATTTGTTTTTTGTACTTTTGCAACAGCCTAGTATATACATACATATATACATAGAATATAAAACAATATCGATAAATTCAAAATCTTTATTTTAGCATGCTGTATATGTATACCCTGCAAATAACGCGACTAGTCCATACATGCATAAAAAGACTACTCCAAAGAGGAGTAGGAGTACTCCAAAACTACTCCAAATATATGAAAAAAGGTGGTCTATTTAACATTGCGATGTCCTAGGACTGGACCATATAACCCATCGGAGTAGTCCCAAAACTACTCCATGGAGTACTCACGAGGGTTAGTTTTAAACAACAACAACAACTCAATATGCAATCGTGTTAACACGAAACCATGTCGTTTAACTACAAACTCTTGTTTAACTATGACATGGTCCGTGACTGCATAACATTGGGCCATGTTGTTAGTAGTCCATTTCATCTAAAATGGATCACGTAGTCCAATATTATTTGCAGGGTATACTTCTGTCGTATATCTACTGTTGTTAGTCAAGGCGAACATAAATCTTTTGAAAAAGAAATTAGATTAGCATTAAAAAAGTCGACATTTTAAAGATTCTTATAAGACATAATTCATTAAATGTATTTCTAAATAAATTTTCAATAAAACCAATTATTACTAATATGAATATTTTTTATTTAGATTACTGGTAAGTACTTTTAATTGAACTTTTTATAATATATAATATTTTTGCTTCTAATAAGTTTTTTAATAAGTCATTATATTTTATGTTTCAGAAAACACAATTATACATACAATTGAAATTGAAATTTAAAGTTTTTTCGTTAATTAATAACTAGTTATTTTTTGCAACTTTTTGTAATTCCATATTTTTTTAGAGCTTCTAAGTATAAAAATAAGTTATTAATTTATTAGTTGAAAATGTCAATATTATAAAGGATTATTTTTGGGACATCTCGAACAAAAATAAGTACTTTTTCTAGTAGATTTGTGAGTAGCCTTTTCGACAATATCCTATTACTTTTTAACTTAGTTTGTATGTAACACTGAACCCAATATTTTAGATACTGAAAAATATCTTATACATATATATATATATGCATGTACATGAATTTATACAATTAAAAAAAACATTAAAAGAAAACTTATTTAACCCTCAAAGGCAAATTTGTTGTATGAAATTTAATAGAAATAGCTATCTAAAGTCCTTTGGACAATTTTTGCTAGGACCAATTGGTGAAAAGATACACTCATTTTAAGAAACCCTGTATGACCAAAATTGACCAAAATGTCCAACTTTGACCCCCTCTAACTCCGGCCCTTCTGCACTGATAGAGCTGAAAATCTGGCCTACTATCCAATAGTACTAACCTTGGTGCAAATTTCATCCAAATCGGAAGACATCGATTTTTAAAATTGGGTCACTTGACGTGAATTTCACCATATATGAAAGTTATTTGTATCGAATTCAATTTGATAACGATGTTTATCAGAGATTTGGTCGCATTTATGTGATTTTCGAAACTGGACTTTATATGGGGGCTTTTGTGATATTTTGTATGTACAATTTTATTTGTCGAATTTTGTATAAAGTCATTTATGTGCCATAGAGTCATACTTCGTAAAGACATTTGAATGGGTGATAGGAGAAATCATAGACCGGTTCTTACTTATATTAGCATTTTATCTCATTACTTTGTAATGTAAGTTTTTACTGGAAACGTATACTACCGACATAAATCTGTAGTGATATATGGAGTCTGCGCATTTCATCAAATCAAATGGATTACAAAGGTCGAAGCTGACATACATACTACATATACAAAAGAAATTGTCAAATATATATAGATACTAAGTGTAGAAACTGAAGTTTGAGGAATCCGCTTCTCAGAGAAAATGGAAATTAACCCCCTGGCCCACGATGTCGAACGCTTAGATAAGACTTAAGGCACAAACTTTTTATCGTATCTATTTTTTACTCAATCAAGTTTGTTTATTCCACAATAAAGTGTGTGTCTTAAATCTTATCTAAGCGAACGTTATCGTTCGACTTCGTGGTCCAGGGGGTAAATGAAGCGGTGTAGTTTTTTTATTGTTAAATTTTGTTTTCTTATTCATATTGATATAAAATATATTTGAATAAGAATCCAAGTTTTGGAAATGTATATAGATTTATGTTTGGAAGCGTCATAGTATATAAATTTAGACCAGAACAGGATAAAACAGGAGAAAGCCTGTAAAATGAATAATTTATGCTTAAGCTTTTAAGTATAATTATATATATATCGTCACCTAATATGCAAAAGGGCGTAACAACACTTTTAATTTTTTTATAGGAGATGCAAAAAACGTTGTGAAATTAAAGATATTTTAGATTTAAAAGACATATTTTATTGTCTTGCTTAAAACACGACTTCAGACTTATTTCTTAAGATTTTTTTTTATTTTTTGTTAATATATTTTAAGTTATGGTTGTTACGCCTTTTATTAAAATTCATTGTATTTACACAGTACATAAATATTTTAAAATATCTATTAATTTAATATTTCAAATGATAAAAAACTAAAAAAATATTAAATTCATTAAATATGTATGTAATAATTTATTTTAGAAAAAGAAAAAATACTTCAGTATTGAATGTTAAAAAAATTATATCTAATTTTGAAATGGATTGTTGACACAAAAGTAATGACAATCTGTAGGAAGTATAGATTTGAGGTCTTGAAGATGTTCCCATTTCTTCTTCGAAATTTTTAATCTTTGGGTATGTAGTCCACAAGGTTCTTTATCAGTGAATTTTTTTGCTGTTCGTTGTGGAAGAATCGCATATTCATCTGCAATATTTGTTTTAAAATAAATGATTCCAGTGTTGTCGTATGCCAAGGCACGAATCATGTTTACCGTGGGATCTCATTTTTTACCTATAAATGAATTTAAATTAATACAATTTTTAATGCATAATATGCATCAAATAGTTATTCTTTACCTGGTCGAATATATAGGTATATTTTTGGAAGCGAATCGTAATCAAGAAAGTATGTATGACTTTGTTTACAATTTATTTATGCCAAAAGAAATACTTTTTCAAGTGTTTTTGACAGTAGTACATTATTTTGCACAAACAAAATGCCTGTTGTTTCTGTATTGTGTTGTATTTGTTGCCGATTTGCAATCACCTTGTATAGTTACACCATGCCGTTAACATTAAACAAACAAATTATAAACACAAATTGACAAAAAAAAATCGTCGGCAACTTAGTTATTCAAAAATAAAAAGAGTCAGTTTTTTCATTCAAGTGTGTTGTTACGCCTTTTTGTTTTTGAAATTTATACATTTCTTGTTACGGCCTTTTGAATTTTGTTTGTAAAATCGTTTTTTCTTGACGTATAAGTTCAAATTTCTGGAGAGACATGTAATTTAGTTTAGTGCATTATAATCAATCAAAATCTCGATTTTGAATTTGTTTGTTGTTACGCACTTGCGCATATTAAGTGACAATATATATATGTATATGTTATATATGTTTCGTATGAACTGGAGTAAATACTTAATACATAGTTTTGCTACATTTTTAGTACCTTTTATATGTACATTTGTTAAAGTCTTAATAACATCTTTTAGGCCGATATCGCACAACTCTTGTATTTCTAAAGTTTTAGACAGGATTATGGTGGTTTGTAACCTCACACAAGCTTTTAAGTCAATATCAATTTGGTTTTAAAAAAGGACTTACTAGTTTACTCTACGTTGATAATTAAATTTCGATTGTATTATAATCACATGGTTATATCACAGTTATATCACTCGATTTTATACAAGCATTTGATAAAATAGGCTTATATTCTTTGAGTCAGATTATTGAATTTCCATTCTAAAAATCATAAAATATACGTATAAAGGGTCCGCCAAATAACTGTTTTTTTGAAAATGCTATAAAAAAAACTACTGAATATTTTCTGAAATTTCTTTTTTTATTTCAAAGTACAATCCTTCCGGTTAATAATGGAAAATAATTTCATTCAAACGGCTGCCTCGGCTGGCCATGCAGTAGCCTATACGATCGGTCCAATTTTTAAGCACATTATCGATTGTGTGCAGCTGTATTTCACCAATGGATTCACGAATATTGTCCTTTAAAGCGTCAATTGTCTCTGGCTTGTCGGCGTAACACTTATCTTTGACGGCACCCCACAAATAATAGTCCAACGGTGTCAAATCGCAGGTGGCCAAACGACATCAGCTCTGCGGCTGATAATGCGATCTTCAAAAACAGGGCGCAAAACATCGAGTGTAGCTTCGGCTGTGTGGCACGTAGCGCCGTCCTGTTGAAACCTCCTCTTCAATATTTGTGAACAAAAATTCATTCAACATGGCCCGATAACGATCGCCATTGACTGTAACGGCCACTCCTTGCTCATTTTTGAAGAAAATGGCCCAATTATGCCTCTGGACCAAAATCCGCACCAAACAGTGATTCGTTTTGGGTGCATCAGCTTTTCAATGTATGCGTGCGTGGTTTTCTGTGCCCCAAATGCGACAATTTTGCTTGTTTACATACCCGACAAGATGAAAATGAGCTGCACCTAAAAAGATGATTTTTTTTTGGCAAAATCGGCATCTTCTATAAGTCGATCGCAGGCCCACGTAGCGAAGTGAAAACGCATTGAATGGTCAGTTGGCTTCAACTCCTGAACCAATTGGACTTTGTATGGCGTCACACCAAGGTCTTTATGCAAAATTCGTCTCAATGATGTCTCCTAAATGTTCAATTGTTGAGAACGACGGTGAATTGATGTTGATGGCGCTTCACGCACACTTTCTGCCACAGCAGCAATATTCTCGCTTGTACGCACTGTTTTTGGCTTTTCACGCTTTGGTTTATCGATGAGGATGCCAGTTTCTTTCACTTTTTTCACAAGATAACGAACATACGGAGCTGACGGTGCTTCTCTTCTTCCAAAATCCGTACACAATTTTCGCACACATTCTGCAACATTACCATGATTTTCAAACTAATGTCGCAATATTTCCCAGCGTTGTCACGAAATAAGCACTAGTTGAAAAAAATGTTAGATGGCGGACCCGTTATAGTTTTATGGAAAATAAAAAATAACTTTAAGGGTTGAAGACAAATATTCATTAACACTTTCACTTCAGTAAATCTATTTCTCAGTTAATTTACTTAATAATCCTTAACAAGGACATTTACCTCTCAGAATATGCTGATGATTTGAACATATTTATTAAATCAAAAGAGCGAAAAAAACACAATCTTAGATGTCAATGATATCTTTAAAGAATTATAGAATTGGTGTAAGTACTCCGGTGCAAAGTTATCCGTAATATACTCCTTATAATATACGACTTTAAGGTTTATATCTCAACAAGAGATACATTTGAAAAATACACTTAAATATTTTGAATTAATCTTTATAGAGTACACTACATATTGTACAATGTCTGCAAAATTTTATATTTAACTGTAACAAAAAATCAAAAAACATTTAACTTTAACATAAATTCAGTGTTACGGAGTGCCTTTAGTGCTTTCCGTACTACCCCAATCAAAAACCTTTTATTTTAGTTTAATATTTTACCACTATATACTCAGAGAACAATTTCAACTGCGAAATTTTTTCAAAACAGCAGCATACGATAACAACTCACCTCTTCGAAAAATATTAAATAAACTTAGACGGGCAAAGAAAATTTATAAAATTTCAGATAATTCTCAAATATCGTAAATTGTCCTTACCATTAAAGATCAACTTTATAGAACCACCAAGGACCCACCTCGGGCTCTAACTAAAGATGTTATCAACATATCAACTTCAAATTTTCTAAGATTAAATACAAATTCGTACCAATTCATGTTACTGTTTAGAGAAATAAGAAACAAATTTAAGACTCACACTTTTAGATATGTATACAAATGGTTCTAAGGCAAATCCTCAGTATCTTTTAGTATTACAACAGAAAACGAAGTTATAAGAAAATGTATACTTCCCTTATAAATATTTAGTACATTTTATCATAATTTCGATATCGAAATCATTTTTCGATACGATAGCTCAATTGATCTCGAATGCGGTAATTTGGCCCCTGCGTTGTCATGGCTCTCTACTCGTCAGTATTAATTATTTTCTAATTATTTTGTAAACAACAAATAAAAAATACATTTTTTTAAAGCGATAGAATTTGTGTTTAGCTTTGTACAATGAAAAACATTTTTATTAGAAAAACAAAAACCATTTGCAAATAATATTTCAATAAAGTTTTCCGAGATGATATTTTTGAATGCATGTTTTATCAGAGATTAGTTTCGAAAAAACTAAAACCCTTTATTTAAAAATTGTACTGAAATCCCGATCTCTAACCGCACAGAACCCTTATGTTTTATGATATTGCACATATTTATTTAAAGGGAAGTGTTAAGTTTGTGGCCCATGGCAAATATTTAGCGAAAAAAAATTAACCACTAAGGAACAATATTCGATTTTCGACTGTAGTCGAAAATGCTTAAGGTGCTATCAGACGGGATGTATTTTATATATGTACTGTCAAATTTTCCATCTGTAAAAGTTGTACATATCGTGTGATACATATGAAACTTTGCATGTGTAAAATGCATGTGGAAATACATATGTAATTTTTTCGATTAGAACACGCTCTATATTCTTGTGACAAACATAAACAAAACAGCTGGTTTGATTTGAAACAAAATTGTTTGAAAAAATATATTGTAAAGAAAAAATAAAGAAAATGGAGAAGAACATGGAAAAATAAGTATTTTTCGATTTTTATAAAATCAATTATGTTTATTATATTTATTGCAGTTAGATTGACCAAAAGAATCAATTCTTGAATTTTATACACGTTAAAAAGTCAGCTTTTGTTTACATTTATAGGTTATGTCACACGGAAAAACATTAGCAGGTTTGATAGCAAAAATTATGAATCGTATGTAAAATGGAAATTTTGACATACATACGGAATTACATATGGGTAAGAAAAGTGACAGTACATACATATGTAAAATACATCCCGTCTTATAGCACATTTATCGAAAGAATTTTCATTTGGTGTTATGGTGCACATTCGATGAAAACGCGCTATTGTGAAAATTACTCTTTTTGGGTTATTCACAATAGTACATTTCTATCAGCTGACGCTATATTTGTTTACATATTCTTAAAGAAAAATAAATTAAATTTGAAATGACCACCACGGAATTATGGTTTGATAATTCGTCTGATGAAGATGAATCCTTACTAGAACTGGCCCAGAAGCAGTAAAATGCTGAAGGATGCTTCCAACATTTTTGAAATGGATTCCACCACTTGAGTATATTATTTGATGAGGTGTTGACAAGGATATTATATATTTAATTTACAGATTTATTAAAAATTTTCGACTCTGTAAAGAGGCGTTTGTGGACTTGCTGTCCATTACTAATGAACTGCTGCAATAATGATCAAAGGGCAGAACAATCCCAAGCATATTCAAATTGTCAATAGTTTTTCTGACATTCCTTCATGAGAGAAACGAACTTCTCCAATTGCTGTTTTGTACTTAAGACCTTAGAGATATTAACAAAAGTAATTTACAAGTAGTATTTGTTTACCAAAACCAAAAAAAAAACAAAACCAAATACATTTTTAATAAATTTTGCACAGTTTTAAACACCGTCGACAGCAAATTTGTGTTCGATAAAAAATTCGTTGAACAACGAAATTTTCGACAGTGAAGCCAACTCATAATACAAATTTTACATTCGATAGTCGATTGCCGAATGCTGCTCATAATAGAGGTCTAAGTAATATATATTTAAAATATTTTATTTGTTTCAAAAACTTATTTTATTTAGGACAAGTTCTTAAAAAACACTTTGTCGTGTGTGACACCGTACCTTTACAACGAAACCTGTTAATGTTGAATATGGAAGTCGTTATAATCACAAAACTTTAGGCAGCAATAGGATCTCACACATTATGGACAAAAAAGGTAAGCAGGAGGCCATAAAGTATACAGCTCACTTTGGTTCATATCACAGGTCCTTTTGTATTGATTATGGAAAAAACATGTTCAAAAAATTAATTAAACAATGTAGACTGCTAAATTTTGAAATGTGAGTTTGCTAATTGTCGAACAATTGGGATAAATATATACGTACCGTTTGACAATTGTTTGTTCTAAATTGTATTTTTAAAACTAATGAATTAGTGCAAGTATTTAGTAGAACAACATTTTTTAGGAATACAAATCTATGTTGATCACTTGGGTCACAAGTCACCAACCTGAAAATTTTGATTTGGCTAAAATTTCTATTACACCAGACATGGAAGTAAAACCAAATACGCATACACATTATCGTTTATGCTTCTGTGTACTAAAAAACGATTGCAGACCTTCGGTCGTGGTAAATATAAAAGATATTTTATTTAAAAATATGATTTGATGCGCACTTATTTTTTATTACTTTTATATACATACATACATATATACGAGTACATGTGTATGTATATTTATGTAAAGTGTTAGTATCCGTGTGAATGTTTTTATATAAATATTTATTGTTACATTTCCCCTTTTTTAGGGTGTGTTTTGCAAAGAACAAAAAACAACAATCAAAGTTTAATAGGAATCTTATACGATATGCATTCGCATACAAACATATGTATGTATGTATGTATAAATGTTGCTTATATAAAACGTTGGTATATGTTTGAAAAGTCATCCTCGAATGTATTTTGCGCATAGAGAGATGTCCGTCAATGATTAACTGACAGAATGAGCAGCTGTCACCCTAAAAAAAAGCAAGGAATGTTATAAATAAAATTTGCAGTCTTTGCATGCGAATTATCAAATTTGAATTTTTATCTCCAGCGTCAATGTTAGTAATTGGTTATTGATTAATTTGCATTTGTGTTTTTTTTATGAATAAAATGCTTACAATTTCATAAACTACTGTATTCATGTACATAAATGTACAGTTGTATTTAAAATTATGTACAGAAATATAATTCTATACACTGAAAATGTTTTAATATTTTCCATTGAAGAATTAAAAATCAAGGTTTAGGATTTTAAGAATTTAAAACTTTTCGGTTTCGATTTTAGGCTAATTTAAAAATATGGTATTATACCTATAGAAACAAAAATATCTGTGTCTCAAATGCTATTACTTGTTTCAAAACTTGAAATTATATTTAAAAAAATTTGTATTTTTCACAGTTATTTAAAGTATAGAGTACAATTATTTTCATGTAATGGTCCAAATTGAGTATTTAGGAAATTATCTTATAATGTAATAAAAAGCTTGGTTCTCGTTTTAAAATTTAAAATTTTACTTCTGATATTAGTTCTAAAAGAAAAACCCGAAAACCGAGAAATATTGGTTAAAACCGAGCATGAGACTCCAAACTAAATGTGTTTTATTTAGTATAATGTGGGGAAAACTATTAGAATGCTATATTTACGGTTAATTATTTCATAAAATCAAGACCTGGTCCTTTAATACTATGTTTCCACGGTACATGCTTCGCTCTCTATTCATGCTTCACCACCCAATCATGTGCGAAACAACTTGCTTCACCATACAAAATTTTAAGAGCGAATCAAGTAGATTCATATTGAATCTACTTGCGAAGCACGAAAAATTGCACTCTTCTCTAATTTTTATCGCAAGTTTATCTGCACTAGCTGTCAAAATTTAATATTATTGTAAACAAAGCAAATTATTTTCTTGTTGCTGGAAGTAAATAAAGTAAATACGTACGAATGTATGTTTTTTTTTCAAATAAGCTAACTAATTTCCACTCACTTTTGTTTGTCCATTAAAAAAAAATATTTTCCACAAATTGTAAATTCTGTTTTTTTTATTCTATTTGTTTATTAAAGACAACTGTCACATCGAATCAAGTTTATTAGTCATGTAAACAGCATGATTCATAAACATGATTCAGAAGGCGAAGCAGGTGATTCAGGTCGTCGTGGAAACATAGTATAATGCTTAACGTTTAATGGGATTAGATATAAAATCATCACACATTTCAAAAGTTCTGCTGACATGACGCATACATCTTATATAGCGGCATGTTATGCGACATGGCCTACGTTACAACATGTTACAGATGTTATCATAATGAAAAAGAAAAATACGTAGTCAGATGTATTTTGTTAATGACTGGCTTTGGCCGCTATGAGTGAGCGTATATTTAGCGCGCCTTACATTCTTAAATCGTTATGAAAACATCACGCGTGGATTAAGACCAGCTCTTTATAAAGTTTTGGATGGACACATAGAATCTAACATATTCCATTACAATTTTAAATATCATTGTAAATAGTCTGAGTCCACTTTTTATGAGAATTGTGATTTTAATACAAAACGTTAGAACAAAAAAATATACTGTTTGCTTCAAAAAAAATATACAAAAGAGCTTTTTTCAAAATTGCAATGGGTCTGTTTTGGAATAGCACACAAACGAAACATATTTGGTGTGATCTTGCTGTAGGAGAAAAAAAATCTGTATTTTTTTCAAAACCAATTCCTTAGCGACCTATATTTCGAAAAACAAATTTTTAGACAAAGTAATATTGACGTTTGCATTTTAAATCTCTGGTAGGATGCTGATGATAGCTGTTTAAATTTGTTTTCTTAATTTTATTCCTAATCGTAGATTTTTTGAAAATTAGTAAACTTACATGTCAATTTGAAATGTATAAGATCCTAATTGCTAATTGAAAACTGACTGCTAATAGATAATTCTTTTTTCATCACTAAAGGCAAAGATGCCCCGATTAAGTAGATTTATATGTAAGATTACTGCTTATATAAATAAATATGGGTAGAGATCGGAATTCCAGAGTGTTGAGTTCTTTAATAATCATCGTTAACTGTTATTTATATATAAGGTGATTAATTTAGAGGTTTTTTCTTGCATATTGTCATATTTTTATACTGTCATCTTATTTTTATTCAGTTTTTCGCTACGGAAAGACTCGCACCGCATCAACATGTACGAATTATTCAGATTAGTAATATTTCTAGTGATAATATTCTTTAATTTAAGTGTCAGTAAACGTTTTCGTCGACTTACAAGATTTGGAAGTGTACATTATTCGCATAATCTCAAAATCATCGCATCAATAATGAAAATTCTGATATTTAGTTTTATTTTAAGGGTTTATTTAAGAGTTCAAATGAATTGCCCTATATTAAAATACATACTAAAAACACAAATTTTATCTCAAAGAGAGAGACAACTGAAATTTTGTTTAAAATAACAAACAAATTTCCCTTATTATCAGTGATTACCGCCTAACTGTCGTTTGATGGAAAATATGTTTTGCAAGTAAAAGTTTGAGTGAATCTTAAACGCCAAAAAGTAATTTTTATCAGTGTAGAACAAAATATACAAAAAGTGCCAACTATACAATTTTTCTCTTTTGGCCCTTTGATTTTAGATTTGCCAAATATAGCTATTCTGTTTGGCAACTTATATTTACAAGAATCCCTATTTAAAACTGTAAGTCTGTTGGTGATTCATTTCAAAGAAATGCAAATACATACATATTTTTGTTATTGCATAAAGCTACAACACAAATTTTGTTTTCTTAAAACAACAGATGCAAAATGTACCAAAAAAGTACAAAAAAAAGACAAATCTTTAACTATTTTACCTTTTTAGTACGATCTTCCCAAATGTATATTTTTGATAAGTTTTTTTTGTCTTTTAATATATGGATACTAAAAATTTCGAGTTTGTAGAACACTTGTTAAGATTAAACTCAAAATTCTACTTCTTACCCGTTTTGATCTCCTTGAAGAAAGACTTACAAAGAACTACTTTTCTAATACACAACTTAGTGACTAGAGAAAGATAAAATAAAAATGATGTTGCTTCATAAAACATAAAGGCAATCGTTATTTCAAAGAAAAATATTAAAAGTTTTCCCATTTTTGTCCCTTCCTTCTTTTGAAAAAAGATACAGCCTATTGACATGGAACCACCTACGTTTCAAATTTTAATAAAATCGGCTCAGCCGGTTTTACCCCTTTTTATCGCGACCTGGTCCAAGTTTTGTTGACGCTTTCAAGCATGGATATACATTTACATTTAAAATTTCAATAAAATCGGTTCAGCCGTTTAGGCGTGATTGCGGAACAAACAAAAATCTTACTTAGATTGTCCGTAAATATAAATGTGTCTGTCTGTAGCATTTAAATTGTATATAGAATTCTTTATCTTTAACACATATATATGTACTTCTAACTAAGAGTATTTTCATGTATATGTATGTACAAGTAAGTATCTATGGCTAATCATATGATTTGCTTGTTTCCCTTTAAACTTATTTTCTTGCTTCTGTTTTGGCAGGATGGTGGATTTTGTCTCATTTTTGCACGTTTCTTAAACATTCATTTTCCAACTAAATAGTTTATTGACCTTTTTTATAAAACACATAAACTTCACACGGAATAAATTATTACGAGCCTTATTTTTTGCAACTGAAGTCATTTCGGTTTAGATTATAAACGAAATTATTTTGCTAAAAATATATCTAGAATTGTTTTTTTTTTACCGAAATTGGTTTGTTTTCAGTCATTAAGAGAAATAATTTACATTCACTTGCTATGCAATTCTTATTATTACAATATCACATGAAAAATAAGTTCACAAGTTCATTCAAATATGGTAAACTAACGATTTCAAAAGTTTGTATTGATGCAACGATAAAATAAGCATTAAAAAATTTCGAGTCAAAAATTTTAAAACTGCTGCCCAGCTAAATAATAAATTTGTCAGCCATTAACCGAGAGAACTTAGAGGAAGAAGATACAAAGCAAAAACTGCAATAACGAGTAGCCATCCAACAACCACCACCTCCAACGCAACTGATTGCCTCTGACAAAGAGCACATGAAACGTCTTGAAAGTCGCCAAGAGTAGAATAATTCAGTTTCAATTCAATTTAGTTGAAAGAGGGCTCTTCGTGTTGTACACTCCTCAGTGATAACGGGCTGGGGTGGGTGTCAAAGTGTAAACTCTTGGCAGACATATAAAGAAGAAGGAAGGTGTGCTGTTGGCGTTTCGTGTTAAAGTCTTATGTGTGCACGTTTTTTTCTTATACATTACATCGAACTCGGATTCGATTATCGTTTTACCTTTTCTAAAAAATGTATCACTATAGAATAATTAATGTCCTGCATACATATGTATATATGTATGTTGTTTTTTTTTTGATATACATATGTTTGTATATACATAATATGTAGGTAAGTTTGTATGTTTTGTCTGTCGTTTATTATATTATTTCAATTGTTGAAAGTTTTTCCAAAATTTTTATACGTGTGTTGTGTTAAAAGTTAAAATGTAAAAATCTCGATGCACATACATACATATCAGATTTATATATTTTAGTCTGTGGAAATATTTCTTTCAGACTATGTAACAATTTATACAAATTTCTATAAATTATAGAAAACAAAATGTTTAAGTATTTCAATTACATTCATACAGTGGCTCTCAGCTTATTTCAACCAAATTTAACTGGCTAATCTGAACTTTTTCAATTTTGTTTTATATGTATTCTAATTTAAAAAGAATGTATAAAGCAAGAGTCCGAAAAATATGTGGCTTAGGTAACACAAAACAGAAAAAGTAAATATACGAGTATAGTGCAAATTCTTCTGTCACAGCCTATTCCAACCAAACACTTTTACGAACTGCTAAATTATAACTCGAGTAACGGTAAATTTTCAAGCGTATATTTTGTAGCAATTAATTTTTAGTTTACGTTGTTCCAGTTAAGTGTAAATTTTGACATTGTGACGACGTACTACCATAGAACAGAGAGAGATTCATGATATGGACAGGAAAGCCCCAAACCATATTTTTAATAAAGTTGATGAGCGTTACATTGTCAGAAAAAGAAGGCAGAATCCTAAGTTGTCGGCTCCAAAATTGGTTACGCAAGTTAAAAATGAGCTTAACAAAGCATGTAGTGCAGCAACTATTCGTCGTGTAGATATTTCGAAACCATTATTTTAATGGTAGAGTAGCCTGGAAACCCCCTTTATTAACATTAAAATCAACAAACGCGTCTAAAATTTACTTAAGAGAATGTTACCAAAGACCTAGACTTTTGGAAAAAATGTATTTTTGCGGACTAGTCTAAGTTTAATATCTTTGGATTGGATGGTCAAACTTACGTTTGGCGCATGCCTAATACAGAGCTCCAAAACAAAAACCTAAAACAGTGAAGCACGTCGGTGGCAGCGTCATGATTTGGGCTTGTATGTCATCAGCTGGTGTGGGAGACGTGCAGTTTATTTAAAGGACATTGGCAAAAACATGTACTTTGGCATTTTAAAGTCCAGTTTACTGAAAAGTGCTGAAAACCCGGGATTAGGGAGCAATATCTGTTCTATAAGGACAACGATCAGAAACATTAAGTCATAGCTGATTTAGAATTATCCCTACTGGATGCAACCGACGATACAGTATGTCACCTGTTTTGAATGTTATTGAGATATTGAGATAATATTCAAACCTTAAAAACCTGTGCTAAAAAAGCAATGGGCAAACATTACTCCGCGAACTACACAAAAGTTAGTGGAATCTTTTAAATGATTTTATACAAATGAATAATTTAGCATTATCCTGCGACTTTTTAATGTTGATGACTTTATTAAAGCCAGTCTTTTTTAAACAAAATAGTAAAACTGTTATTGATCAGATTTAGTGAGGTCAGTATGGACACTATAATACGTATGCCTTAAAACTTTATTCCAATATAGGAGAATATATTTATGAAAAAAATTATAGGTCTTATATTAACAATTTATTTCTAGTTATTGATTCTTTAAAAGGTTTTTTTCACATACAAAACTATTTTGAACAATTTCAATATTTTGATTTATAACAAAATATTAAAATAACAACTGCATAAAATATAAAATAAAATATTACAATTATTAGAGTTTTGAACTAACTGAATTATAGTAATAAGAATTAAGTTGTGTATTATGTTAAAAGATAAAGAAAATTTGATGTAAATCTTATAAATTAAATCAAACATTTGATTTTAAAATGTTATATGTTATTGAATATTTTTTAGATTAAATTCATATATTGTCAGTTTTAGTTAAATAATAAGGCTAGAATTTTATTATATATGTATAAATATGTATTCTCCAGATCTCCCGTTGTCGATTTTTGCTACAGATATTTGTCGCGATTTTAAGTAACCATTTTTAATCTAAGCGAATTAATTATTACATGTATTGTTACGTTTTTACCTTTTAAAAACGGAGGTTTATTTCCTGTAAATAAACAGGATTCCTTTTAATTGCAAAATAAAAGCGTCAAATATATAAGAAATATAACGAGTCTTTATTTATTTAAATGTACACAAAAAACAATTAAAAATTAACAAAGTGTTCTCTTTACACTATTATATTACGGTTTAAGAACACACTTAAATTATTGTTTGAGAACACTTTTATGTTTCTACAACAATGACTCACATTAAACTGATTAGCTTGATTGGCTCTGTTAGTATATTTATACAGCAATTATAATTTCTGGAAGGTTCGAAACTAAGATACTGGAATGTTCATGACTACAAGTCTAGAATGTTCGTGTCTAAAATATTCAGCCAACGTCGCTAAAACTTAATGTGGCCAATAATGTTTATAAATTAAAACTTCTACAAGTGATAAACAAGTTGTATGTCGATAAACACGCCTTCTGTTAATAAAGATGTTTGATAACAATGCTGTATGTTGATACCGACAGTTAAATTTAAATTGAAATACAATTTCGACTATTTAATATAATTTATAATTTTTATGATAATTATTTGACAAAAAATAGATTTCAGTTTTAAGTTCAGGCGATATGTATGATAAATATGTTTTAATGAATTTGTTGAAATCTTTATTGGTGGATTTTTTTATGGATATTAGATAATTTCGATATTAAATTTTTAAATTCAAAAAATTAAAGAAATCTAATGAAATGTTGACTTCCATTTGACTTTAGAAAAATTCACTGAATTAACAATAACAATTTCCTTCTCGTACTTGTTTAATTCTCTAATCTTTCTTAAAACTTAAGAAGTTACGAAGTTTGTTTCTTCACTTCTGAATTTGAATTTTCTACAGAACATAGTTTCAAAGGAAACAACAAAGTCTGAAGAATAAATGTGCAATCATTTGTTAGTTTCAGACAACTCTCTTTCAAAAATACATATATTAATATGCAATTACATACAATATTATTTAATTTACAATTTGTGTGACTTTTCATACAACCGGCGTAATTTCGCGCACTGAGTAGAGAGAGAGCTATCATTTGCAGTTTTAAGTAAATATTTACTGTATATGTAAATGTACAGCAGTGTTGCCAAATTTGCCGATTTTTGATTAAATATATGAGTAAGAGCGATTTGACGATTTTTGCCCACAAGGTGACGATTTTTGTAAAAGTCAATGTCACTTTGTTAATCAATAAAAATATGAATTATCTTTATCTGTTTGTCAACATGTGAAAAAATAGCAATGTTTACCGTTATTAAATGTGTTTAAATAAAAAAACTATCAATGCAAAATTTTTATTCCCGAAATGATCAATCAAAAAATATCGACTCTACCATATTAATTTAGTAAATCGATTAGGCAAACAAATAACCAAGGGAAATTGTACTATTACAAAAATTAAATAAATCGAATTGCCTAATATTTATTAATTATGTATGTACAGCAATTAAATTCCGATATGTATGAATAAAAAAAATAATATTTATTACATAAAAATGTAAATAATCTAAATTTGTTAAAACTTGTTTATTATATTTCGCAGATTTTAATTATCCTAGATGAACATTTCGGCGGTTTAACAACAAGTAAAGCATGCTTGTTCGAAAATGTTTCTGAATTACAACCTTCTCTATCAAGCAGGTGATGAAGAAGAGGATTATTCAAATCATGCTGAAATTGTTTAGTTTTTTCGCTTGTTTTATTCATTTCATATATTTATTGATACTTTACTTTTGGCATTTTGAAGGCTTGACAAGAGAAACATCCGACTTTGCTCAAAATTGTGTTCAACATCAGATAGTTGTATCATACAATGTACAACATACAACATCAGTTGTATATTACTTATGTATTGGATTATATTTTTTTAATAAAAATCTAAAATTTTATCAAAAAATTATGTTATTTTCGTTTTGACGATTTTAGAAATTATTTGCCGATTTTGTCGATTTTCCGATAAAATTATCTGGCAACAGTGATGTAGATACACATATTTTTGTCGGATGTAGAATGCCTGGTTTCAGGTTGTTGGGATGGATGACTGACTGACTGACTGGTTGGCAGACCGACGTGGTTTTTGTTCTTGCTGCTGTCATTTTTGTATTATTTTTGTTATTTGATTTCATATTTTTCTCTCTGCTGCCATTTGTTTCGTTGTTGTTGTTATTTATTTCCTTTTTTTCGTATCAGCTTTGGTTAGCTACCAGTACTGCAGATAACTACAACCACCACCACCATCAGCGTCATCAATAACTCTCTGCAATGGAATGAACAACAACAACAACAACAACAACGACATTATGCCAGACAGAATGTAAAATAAATGTATATAATATGAAAAAAGCAACTACAACAACAAGAACAACACCAATAACAACAAGCGGCAATATGGCAAAACGAAAGGTTGATACATACATACATACATATGTATGTATGTACGTTCATACTACATACAATTTGTTGTTGTTATTTTTTTATTTTCGTTTTTGTTGTATGGACACTATTTTCTATCAGACCAAGTCACAGTCAGTCGTCCTTCTTCCATTCATCCATTCATTTAGCGATTGATATCTTTTCTAGAATAAACAACGAGCAAACAATGACCTGACACAGACAGTGAACGTACAGTACAATTCATCCATCTATCGGATACATTTTTTTTTGGTTGTTGTTTTGTTTTGTTGATGTTGTTGTTTTTTAACTTTCCTTATTGTCTACATTTTGATTTGATTTCATTTGATACGATTTGACTTTGGCTGTGTTGTGCTGTATCATTTGCCATTTAGTGAGTTGAGTGTTGGTAACATTTGCAAATTTTTTGTTTCTGTTTCTTCCATCGCGGGGCCTGTGTCTGGCTGCTTGGTTGTCATTGTTTTAAATACGCACAATACGTATGAATCGTCTGCTGTCCGTCGTATTGTATCTGTGTATTTCAGCGCGAGTGTTTGTGTTGTCTTCTGTTATACTATTTTTACCAATTGGAATAAACATTTTCTATCTGTGTTGTGTGTGAGTGTATGATTTTTTTCTCAAATTTAACCAGAATTTCTATTTGTTTAAAAACATCGCCATGTCAAAACAACAATAAAAAACTTCTACAAAAATAAACAAAAAAACAAACACGTGTTTAATTAAATTTAACAAAAAAAAATAAACTAAGTTAAAACATTGCCAGAAAAAAACTTTAAACAAAATAGGTATGTTTCTTTAAATAGTTTCGAAAAAAGACAGAAATTGTGGTCATAAATCTTGTTGGCCAACCTTGCTGAATTCACCGCAAGACCAACAATAGAAAAAACGAAAAACAAGATATTGAACAACACAAGCAGCAGCAAGAGAACAAGTCAAACAAGTTAAAGTTTTGTTTCGTGTTTGTAATCAGTTCAGTTTTAGTTGTTTTAGCCTTTTTTCTTGAACTTTTGTTAACAACGAAATTTATTAATTTTCATTAGTAAAACTACAAAAACATCCATAACAAAAAGTCTAAAAGAACCAATACCGAGTGCTTATTTTAATCAAATATTTGCGTGATTGTAGGAAAAATCATAAAAAAACAAAGTAGAAAAAATAAAATAAATAAAAATGTTGTATTTGACAGGGTGTAAAAGTGTGAGTGTAAATTAAACTAAAACATAAACAAAAATCCTTGTTGAAAATTTCAACAAAATAAATTATTAATTTTGTTTAATTATAACGTCTAAATAATTCACATCATTCGAAAAGGTGAGTCAAATTCTATTGTACATTTACATATTTGGGTATGTATATAAAACATACATATACATATATTTATAAGTTTAAGTATATGTATGTATATAAATATATGTATGTACGTATACGTTAATAATTGTTTGCACACAGCAATTTTCTAATATTAGTCGAGCTTCGATTATCCGTGATCCGGTTAACCGGTAACCCCGATTAACCGTGATCAGTCTATTGTTTTTTGTTTGCAATGTTTTCAAATTGTTTGCTGCGATTAGCCGTGATTACCTCTATTATCCGTGATGACAGAATTTTTTATTGTTTGCATACGATGAGTCAGAAGCATTTACAAGTGATTAGATTAATTTTGAAATTTTAGAAGTACGGGTGGGGTGATTAGATCTAAATATATTTAATATGGCATCGTTACCAGTGGTAAAAAGAGAAAAATATTACACGACTTTTAAGAAATTGTATTATTTTTTTTGTGTGTTTAATGGCCTATTTTTGCCACATGTTTTCAGTAGAAAATTTAATTACTTATTTAATTTAGAAATGTACATAAACTTCTTGTTAAATAATAAAAATATTAAAAAAAAAACTGTAATCAAAATTGTTATTTGATTAACCGTGAAAATCGATTATCCGTAATGCTTCTGGTCCCCGACCATCACGGACAATTGAGGGTGTTTTTTAAGATGCATATAACTTTAAGTTGACAACACTTTTATAAAATGGCCGCCAGTTGTCAGCTTTCAAGTGATTTATGCTTTATATCTCTAGTATACACCGATATTTGCCACATATTTAACACAAAGACCTTCAGAGTAGAGACGTAGAAAAAATGTGCAACATTTTAAAGAAATTTATATTTTTAACTACATATGTAGGTATATTCTCCATTAAAATGTATTAACGAGAGATACGAAAAATAGTCGAAAAAATAGTGAATTGCTTAACGTCATCGGTATGAAGTTATAGAAAACAACCGAATTACGATACCGCTGACATTTATGTTCGATTACGGTTTAAATTTAGGCCGAAAACTAAAGTTTTTATAAAGATTTGTTGGGGAATCTTCAAATGTTGTTGCACCAGCACATCTAGATATTTTCGATGATTGATGTTTAAGAGATTGTAGACATTTTCAAATACATACATACATATGTATGTTTCAACAACATAAAAATAAAAACGAAAATTTAAATAGTTTTATTCAAGCCTTCTACCTAAGTATATTTTATTTGAAAATAATAATCACAATATTAAAGAAATTATTTATAAAAGTTATGAATTGAAATTAATGAAATCAAATCATACCATTTATGTTGAAAATGAATGAAATAATAAATGAATAATATATTCATTTTAATTAACATAGATAGAGAAATAATTAAATAAGTTCTCCTTTAAGTACTTTAAGTAACAACTCATGTACGAACTTTTATAAGTAGCTATAAGTAGTAGAATTTTATGGCCAAAGCTCGGTAAAAGGATGTTGAAGCAGTTTACGTTTTTAAGAGTTCATTACACAATATATTTGACATTTAATTGAAATTATTGGAAATCAAAATTTACTTGGCAAATCTAAAACAAGAAAATATATACGTATGTTTGATATTTTACGTTTGGCATTTCGAAGGCTTGACAAATTCAAAATTGTGTTCACAATCAGATTATACATACAATATACTTTAGAACATCAGTTATGAATTCAGCAGTTATGTTTTAAAAATATTTGAACTACTACTATATCCCTTTGTATATTCACACTACAGAACATACAAAAACTACAAACTGCTGGTGCAAAAATTCTATAAAATATAAAACAAAATAAACATGAAATCTTTACCGATCAAAAGTGTTATTGTTAGATATGGTTGCAATCAAACTATAATACTATAACATAATATTGTCGTAGATACTATAACACAATATGATCTTATATTGACAAACATGATCTCATTATTATATTATGATTAAACATAATCATTATATAGTCCCATATAATTATTACGTGATTAAACATTATCACATTACGGTCCAACACAACCATTATATTTATTATTTTAAATTTCCAAGGTTTAATTATGATATTTTTATTCTCAATAATTATTCGGAAATAAGTCGTCCTCGTATTTTTATATTCTGGAATAAAGACACGCAATTGGTGTATTATTTTAATAATTGAACTCTTCTTTAAATTTAAAAATTTTCTTATTTTCTGTTTTATAAATACATACATATGTATGCATGTATTTTCTTTTTTATCAAATCAAATTAAAATCTTACAATCAAATAATTTCTTAAAACGGAGAAGGACTAAATCAGTTAAAACTCATCAGCAAATTCATAAACCTGAATACACATTTTATAACACACCAGCACAAGAATAACCCTTTTTGCAGCCAACAACAAATCTAACTTGACTTGACCAAATGACGTAAAAATCAGTCACTGCCTGTTTGTTGTGTTACTCTTGCACGAGGAAAGAATTTAAATTTATGACCGCATCATAAACAGATCACGGTGAGTGTTGCACAAAATATTTTGGTTGTTTACAAAATGGAAACAATAGGCCAGCCTACAAGCTGTGCGCTGAAATATGCAATGCCCGAAAAGGGTTACACTCACTTACTCACACAGGGCGATATACTTCATCTAAATATAACACAAACATTTTAAGAAAATCATAACAGCGAAATATTTAAAATTATGCAGAAGAAAGTTACAAACCGTGAACATTTACATCTATTGTTTGAACGTAGAAAGAAAAGGATTGACCCATTTATATAACTATAAACAGAACATTTACAAATTCATTTAAAGTTGAAAAAAATCCCATAACAATTGACTAAAACAGAAAGAAGTTGAAAAAAGAGAAATCTAAATTTCCTGGAAATTTACTACGCTCCAGTTAAAGATAAAAATATACAAGAACTCAAAACATTAAGAATATTGAACATATGCACGAATGAAATGTTTAAATGGTCCTTTTCTTAATATTCTGCTATTTGTCTGTCTTTCGTTCTATCGTTACTGTTCACCCTTTTGATTGTTAGTATTGTGTAATTTTATTTATATATTTACTGTTCCTATTTGAGTTTGCTTTTAACCCATTATTGACCAGTGTTAGATGTTGTCATATATATGCAATGTTTTTAATGTAACTTTATAAATTAGATACGATTTTAATGTTTTAACTAACCTACATTTACACCTCCATTTTTATACTTTCCATCACCATCGGTGGTGAATGAGGGATATACTCGTATGTATAAAGCCTCAAGCCTCAGTTAGCCGACTGTAACGGAATGTAGTGTAATGACGTAAAAATGTAAGGAAATTCTATTTCTTACAGATTCATACATTACGGTGTTGCGTTACTTTATATATCCATAACCATTTGCATTACTTTACACATAACAAAATCCATCAGCTGTTTCTTACTGTTGCAGTTACATTCCATTACAGTCGGCTAACTGAGGCTTAAGTTGTTCATTCCGTTGAGAAATATTCATCTGAGAAATTATTTATCCTACGTCGATTGAGCTACATATGTCCGTCTGTCTGCCTCTCTGTTTATAATTCTTCTCAATATTCTTCTAAACAGTTTGGTATTGAAAATCAGCGAAATCAGTGTTGTAGAACAAGAGTTATTTACGGACCCAAATGTGTGACAACCTCCATCAAAATACCATATTTTTCATCAGTTTTTTTTTTACTATTTTGTTTAAATATACATACATATGTATGTACATATGTATTTAATAAATGAAATGAAATTTTGTATACGTTATTTCTATGACAAACGGATTAAATTAATTAATGAAAATAATAAAAATCGGTCCATCATTTCTCGTAGCCCCTATATAAGGTCCACTTCAAAAATTCACTTAAATACGTACATACAAATCTAAAATTCGACACAAATAATCCTTATAGGTGTATAAATTGCTGCACTGATTGTAGTCCCATAATTGTTTATAGCTCCCACATCCGAAAATTATATAAATCTTTATATGTATATATCCTTTAAATATCGTTACTGACCCAAAACTTTACACAAACCATTTAAATATATACAAAAATCATACTATAGGATTTTGTGAATTTCTTCCCATATCCCCCATTTAGGGATCACTTCCAAAAATTACTTTATATTGTAATATTTATAATTGTAACATTCTATATCAATAAAAACTGAAAAAAACTTAAATACCCATAACTCTCTTATGGATATCGGTACCGATCCGAAATTTTACACGAATTGTTTGTATATATGCAAAAATCAAGTTGCTGGATTTTAAATATACCGGTATTATATATCCTCATCTGTACCGAATTTTAAGAAGATCGACCCAAAATTGGTTACTATGGGAGCTAAGAATGAATAAGAAATACTAAGTAACGATTTTCTAGTTCTAACGCCAGTGTAGTTTTCATTATTTTCATTATAATTTGGTGGATTGTATTTAAGATTCGGCAAAGCCGAATATAACAACAAATTGCATGTTTTTATGGTTCCCGTATGATCACGAACACTCTAACTTGTTTTATTTGCAGAAATACAAAGTTATATATCAGAACGGAGTCAGTTACAATTTTCAAATGGTAAGTTATTGTTCTATGAACAAATCAATAAGAGACAAATTGATCTGAAAGTTAATTAAAAATAAGATAGCACAATAAATAATTAAATAAATAAAATAATTAATAAAATACTTTTCTGGTACATTTTTTGCTTCTACTTTCGAGATTTATTACTTTTAAGGTTATTTATATAATTTACAATCAAAGAAGACGATTTTTTAAACCCCGCTCAGCCAATTGGTAGCATACTGGGTCCAACTTTATATTTGATTTATGCATCCGATATGCCGTCAGACCCCATAATATATACTTCAACTTTTGCAGACGATACAGCCTTTATTAACGTTCATAAGGACCATCAAATAGCATCACAGAATTTGCAGAAATATGTTTATAAACTATAGAATTGGCTTGAGCTTTGGAAAATCAGGGTTAACGAACAGAAATGTATTCATATATATTTCACATTGCGAAAAGATACCTGCTCGTTCATCAGAATAAATAAGCAAATTATTATTGTTGTACAATGCAATTCTAAAGCCAATCTGGTGTTATGGAATTCAATTATGAGGTTCTGCCTCAGCATCAAACATTGAAAAAATTCAAAGGGGTCAAAATAAAATTCTACGTACAATTACTGCAGCTCCATGGTATGTTAAAAATTCTCGAATTCACAAAGATCTAGGCATTCCTTTGGTGAAAGTCGAATTTACAAAATATGCCACAAAATATGCTACAAAATATGTCAGCAAATTTGAACAACATCCAAACCCACTTGCACGAGACATCCTTAACTTTAGTGGCCATGTTCGATTGAGAAGGAGGGATACCCTTGCTTTAACTCAAGCGCAAAACATCAGTGGATGTAAATTTTTTGTAGTATCATAATATTTTGTCTAGCACTGGCTAGACTTATTATTTTCTTTATTAAGATTCGAAAACTTATTGTCATTTCAACATCTGAAGATTCAATAATTATAAAAAAAAGGATTATTAAATCGGATATTCGTCAAAAATTCCAAAACAAAGTTAAGATTTCGGAATTTTGAACAAGTTGTATACTTGGGCAAATACTTTGGGATCCGTATTATTAAATCCTAATACCTTTTGAAGTTATTATTAAATCTCATACTTTTAAGTATCACACATTCTCTTGTATGAAAGAGGTTTTTAATATTAATTTCTGCGATAGTAAATTCATCATTTTAAAGTTGTTCAAGTTAAAAAGCTCAAAATGGGTTAACTATTCCTATATTTAATGAAACAAATTTGAAGCATTTTTATTGTTCACGAAAACTCGCTACTCAAGTCATAAATAAATGTTTAAATGGTTTCATTAAGGATTCATTAATTAAAAAAACAAAAGCATGACACTTTCCTTCCTCATTGTCAGTGGCTATAAATTAAATGTTCCCTTGATAAATTGATGGATGGTTGTTAGTGCATGTGTATGTATTATTGCCATCCCCTCAAGCCAATATTGTAATTAAACAGAAAGAATAATGGTGGCGATATACAAGTATATTATACATGCTCGTACATTCATACATACATATAAATGTACATGCATTTAGAGAAGAGCTAAATACATTTTTATAAGCATATACAATTGATATATAAAACAGCATGTACGACTAGATACATACATAGATACTAATTCAAATTGAACTTGTTACAAAATAAACAGATGTACTCGTTCTTCTGCAATTCGATTCAATACAATTATTACGCATTTAAGGGACGTTCCAAAACAAACATTTCAAACATTTATTACATTAAATATTCGCATCAATAAAATTACATAAAAACAGTAGAACATGGTGGGTTAATTTAATCCAAAAAGGGGGTTGGTTGATTGCGTGATTCTGAGAAAATGTTTTATTAAAATTGTGTTTATTTTAAGATTTGTTTCTTATACATTTTATGGAAATATAAAATTAGTAATGAATTGATTTTATCCTAAAAATTGGACAAATAAAATACATAAGTACGTATATTAACTAAGAGAGCAATAATCAAGAAATGTAAACTTTGTTAAAAAAAATAATTAAAAAATTAACTAGATGCAAAAACCTAATTATGTGACTTTTAGCAACTATTTTAGGATTCTAAAACCAGGGTATAGAATAATTTCATTGTTATACAATTCGGTTGGTTTATGTTTACTTTTTAAAATTTAAGGAGTGTGAGTCGGGTTAGTATAAAATTGCAATGGCTACAATTTATTATTATATATCAGCAAACAATTTGAATATCGCATTATATAACAATTAAAAATCGGTTGAAGAATATTCAAGATATTAAAACACCGACTATTGTGTTTTTCATTCCACATGTAGAATAAAATGCTTACGGGACTATAATTGATAACGTTTGCTCACTGCCCTTTGGATAAAAAAGGTTAAAGCTTCCATTTTAATAAACTCTTTAGTATACAAATTCATGGAATATTCTGAATTTGTTTTAATGAATGACATAGCAAAGTAAAATGGTATAGAATTATATAATAAAAAAAATATCTCTAAATCTTTAACCCTTCTTTGCTTGATTTTTTCTTAAGAATTCATGTTAATTATTAAAGGAAAAATGGTTACAAAAATCTTATAATATATTTATAGTAGGTATAAATTTAGCAAACAAATATAATTTGACATTAGGCAAAGAAGGATTAAAGTTCAAATCACAGGAACAGCTAAATGAAGAAATTTATTCTCGTAATTCTTTTTGGTTTTATTGTCGTGTAAGAATGTGTAGGTATCTTTTATAAAAACCTGAAGAGCAATTCATAAATTTTAACAATTTTAAAAACTTTCTTCGCTACGTTAACAGGATTTAAAAAAAAAATAATATCGATGCAGTTATTAATCTTGGCAATATTAAAATAGTCTTGTATTATAAGTTTCCTAAAACGAGTAATTTTTTCTTACATTTTCATTAACATGTTGGCTGGCCAACATTGATTCCAAAATAAAAATTGCCAACATTATGTCATAATGTAGCATAATGTATTATGATTTATTCAATTATTTAACATAAATTAATTCGAATTATTCTTTATTTGTTATTATTATATTAAATTTAAAGTTATTCAAGTAATTATTCGTAAGAAAATGTTCGATTATTCGAACAAACATTATTCGAATTGATATATGAATATGTTTAGAACAAATGGTTTTACTCGAAACTAAAAAAAGTTATAACGATTATTAGAAATGAGCGACAAGACCGTTGTATATGTATATGCCGGTTATAATATTTATTTTACATGATAAATATGAAATAATATTATTTATGGCATCATTCACAAGTGACGTTAAGCGCAATATGTTACATGTCAAATACAACATTTGATTTATAATTTCCGTGGAAAACTTCGTAATTATAATGACTATATAATTTTCTTAATGCACACGTACTTATGTACATATACATACAATGTATTAATAAAACTTTTTTATGTCTGCTGTAACTTTGAAAGTGTTAACAATTTGATTTGAATACAAAGAAAATAGAAAAAGACAAAAATAAAAATAAAAAACACATTTTCACACATTCATAAACAGCCAATTGTTCTTTCAAGTTTCCATTTTATTTCTATATTTATCTCTGCATATTTGGCAGCTAATTATAAGCACCCTTCTGTAAAGGCAAGCAGAAAAACAAAAGCAAAAACAAAATATGTATGTACAATGTACATTGGAGTTCTTCAAGATTGCGCGGACGAAAAAAATTTCAAGCTTCAAAACGTCCCCAACCCTACGATTGTTCTATGTAATGTATAAATATTTTCTGAAAATTATTAGGATGATATGATAACGTTTTCTGGCGCCGCATAGGCTCTAAAGTTTGGAGGTGCATTTACAAGGGGAAAATATGTATTTTCTTCAGTTTTTACAAAAATTTTGCTGTTTAATAATTATTTCTGCATTTTAATGGAAAATAATCGAAATGTGTTTGAAACTAGTGCTCTAAACAGATCTAAAAGATAAAAATCGGTTAAAAATGTTAAAGTTATTAAGTATTCCCCAGGCCATTAACGTGTTTTCGAACACTTGAAAATGAAATGCGAGAAAAAAATGACAAATTTTTGAGAATATTCTAACAAAACGATATTTTTACTTTAAATATACATACAATCTCAGCGAATGATAAACACATTAATCTGTCAGTTTCCAAAACAAATATAAATGCAATTTGTGATGCAAATTAATAAAATGCAACAACAACTAAAAAAGGACATTGTTACAATTTTTGGGATATTCTAAATTTACATAATTTCTACTATCAACTGCAAAAAAGAAGAAATATTTTTACCTGTTTTTTACAATTTTATGTTTGAATGAGTTGTGTGATACACTGTATGTATGTATATCCAAATGTTCCCCAACCCCAACTGTTAAATATGTACTTACACAGTCGTCTCTTTTTAGTAATTCCGGGGAAATTTATTACTTGTTGCAAATATGAAATGGAAACAAAAAGAAAGAAAAGAATCATTAAAACAAACCCCTCTTTTAAAGTGACAACCTTTAAATTCCACTTTTTCAAATTCTTTATTTGTCTCCATTATTTGTTCTGCATTATTTTTTAACATCTTTGCTTTGTTCTCTTCATTCGTATGCACGAAACAAAGCTTTCCATATTTTTTTGGATGTTGCGCGCTTGCGTTTTCAATTCCAGTATGGAGTGAAAGCAATATCTTCTTCACAGTTTGCTTGTGTTTTTGTTCTGTGCAGCCATTGTAAAAGGGGCGGAGTCAAGTATTTGTAGGGTGATGCCATGATACATATGTATGTTTTTGTTTTTCAGGTTAAATACTGAGAATACTGTTCAAGAGGTAAATTAGAGCGTGGAGTGTCGAAATGCACTGAAAGAAAATTACTTCTGAAATACATATCTGAAATCAAACAATAAAATGAATATTTCTACATTTTTATTTGTTAATGTATTAGATTTAAATCTAAAATAAATTTTAGCTTTAAAATAAATTAAAAAAGCTTGATACGCTTCTCGATTCCATTTTTTTAAATATGATATTATACTATAATAGAATTATTGTTTCAGATTAATAAACTTTTATCAGAAAATTATAATTAAATTTACATATATTGTAAAATACGTCGAATGTTCCAGTGGTCGGCGTGCATCTTCCAGTACTCGACACGTATATTATCGTATAATTACTCAAATAGCAATCTGAGCGCAAATTCTGGCTCTGAAGTGATTGTAATTGATTCAGGAGTGCAAGGGTACAAACTATACAATCAAAGTTTACAAATCGAATAATAATTCGACCTTTAAAATAACTTTATTGTTGTTTTTCGCTTTAATTATAAATTTGGAGGCACATCATACAAAACCATTCCATTTGCTTGACAAAATGAGAAATAGAACATTGACACATGTAATTTAAGACCATCTATTACCAGCAAATAGAGATAAACAACGATACTACTGACAAATCCTGTCTATGGCCTATGAGTTGCTTAAGTGCAATCTTAGGCCTTGAATCACTGTTTGATAAGGGCTAAAACCACTAAATAGGACTACGGCATATCCGATTTATGTAGGATTTTAATGAGTTAGTGACTAAATATAGAACACATCGTTGACTTAAATCACATGAAGCTCGACTCTACTATATACTGTTTGTAGACTAGTTGATATTACATGTTTCATTGAAAACGCATTAAATTGCAACAGAAGGCTTAAACCAAATTTTATATAAAACCTTTATAAACTAATAAATCGTGTTAATCATATCCATATACTTTTCTAAACCAGATACTTCATGTTTCCTTAGGGGAAGTACTAGCTTAAAATGTTTAATATGATCGAGTAATTCGATCATATATTTCTAATAATTCGAATTATTTGAATAATTTAATATTTTTAAATAAAGAAAAAATTACATTTTTTTTCCTTCGTCAAATCGTACATACAATAGTATCGTCTAAAACAAACTTTAATAACATCACTTGTATACAGTCATTTTAACAATTATGTTCTTTATCTATTTCAACATTTTTAGTTTATTTTTTTTTTTTTTATTTATTTAATAAGTCTACGAATAGAAATCCTTTACAGACCCGTAATTTACAATATAATATAATTACTAATTAGTATTAAGGTACAATATAATATTACGTTTTATAACACTGACATCAACAGAAAAATCAATAAGAAAATAAAATTCATTATAAAATCTACATAATCTTCTTAATGAATCAGCATTGGCATAATTCGATTGAAAAACTTGCAGAAATAATGGTATAAAATAGCGAGTTGATCATTGTGGAACATTAAAATTTATATTGCTTAGCAAAAAATCAGAATAGATATTACCATTAATTAAATTAAATAAAAAAGATACATTAAGCATAACTCTTCGGCTTTCCAAGGTTGGTAATTTTACTATTAAAAGTCTTGAAGAATAAGGTGGAAGAATAAAATCAGGATTCAAAGTTGAGTTGCCCAGACAAAAGAGAAGAAACTGATTTTGGACCGATTCAATCATATTTATATCACAATATTGGTCTTATCAAAGAAGTGTATAACCGTGATCGTTAGCTCCGTAAATTCTTTCGCCCATCTTTTTATAAAAGCTAACAAGCTAACAATCACCAAGATCCAAAAATTCTGCAACTGATTCAAGTTGATGTCCACCTAATAAAAAATTACAAACAGTACTATTGATTCTTGAAAATCTCATATGTTTGCACTTTTTTAGGTTTATTTCCATTAAGTTCAGAACACACCAATAGAAAAATTTGTTTAAATCTTGTTGCATGTAATTTTTTCAGCATTATTATTGTAGGTATAAAATATTTTCACGTCATCGGCATACATTAAAACGTTACAGTATTTAATTACACACGGTAAGTCATTGATGAAGAGGGAGATTAAGATTGGGCCAAGATGACTACCTTGAGGTACTCCAGAACTCACAATTATATCTTATATGATGTGACATTATTAAAAAGAACATTTTGCTTCCGGTATGTTAGGTATGATTTAATCTAATTTAGACTCATTTGTGTAAAGCCCATAGAACTAAGTTTTATCAGTAGCAGATTATGGTTGACTTTATCAAAAGCTTTACTAAAATCAGTATAGATGCAGTCAGTAAACTTCTTTTGAGTAAAACCACAATTAACTCTCGTAGTCAGCCCCAAAATATTAGTTACTGAAGAACAACCCTTTCTGAAACCATGTTGATAAGGGGACATTAAAGAGGAGATTTGATACAGGAGATTATCGGTAACACATTTTTCGAATAGTTTGGGAATTGCACTCAGCTTTGCTTTTCCTCTATAATTCGTAATATTTGCCGTATAAACAGTCAAACAAACTAGAAAGATTCAACAAATTTAGTCCCAATTTACACGAAGCATTTCTTTAAGCTAAGCTGTTACCTTTTAGACATCGGGTGAGGGGAAGATAAAACGAGTACATACACACTTGTTTGTACTAGCAATTCATGTTACTCTCTTATTCGTATTACATACACCCATAGAAAAGACAACCTAAATCAACAAAAAACAACTATGAAAAATGGCCAAGGTGGAAAATTGTAAATTCAACGACGTGCAACATAAAGTCAACGTAGATTCAAAATCAAGGTGGAAACAGCTTCGATTTAAAATTGCTCATAATTATTTTAACATTGGCCTACCTCAAATCAAAAATTAGCCATTTTTGAACGAAAAACATTTTTGTTTTGAACACGAATTCAAATTTCAACAATGGTTTTTGTCGATTTCATTTCGTAGTTGCTAAATGTTGAATTAACGTTGAAATGCCCAAAGTTGGAAAATTTTAAATTCAACAACGATCCACTTTGATTTTAAAATGTGATTTTTCTATCAGTGTACTTGTATACAAACATGTGTATATTCTCAAATAAAAATACGACCGATTTAAGCGATAAGAAATGTGTTGTGTGAACACCAAAGAAATTTCAAGGAAAAAATTGTATCAATCTTTTCAATAAGAATTGCTTCGTGTAAATTGGGACCTATTTCTTTATATCCGCATTATGAAAATAGTTTTTAAAAATATTAATTTTATCTGCAAATTGTATTGAAGTCATTTAGATGTTTGTGCATTAGAAACATTATCAGAAACGTTACAATTAATATGTTGTAAAACTTTATTTTACTAAAATATATAATTACTATAGATTAAAATGCGACTACATCAATACCTGGATAACTTTGGCTTTTTTTATTACAATCCAACATTTCTAAAACTAGGAAAATATTAAAATCTCGGTAGATCGTCCTGTTACGGCATGATGTCGAAGACTTTCAACTCGTTCTAATGCGTTATGTAGCTCGTGGTGTTGTGCTTCAAGGTGTGTTTCATGTTTATATGGTGTTTTGGCAGCTCTTAATATTGATGATCGTGATCTTCGTTTTTAAAGACGCTCGTTGTGCTGTTCAAATGTTTCGACAGAACTAGAGGTAGAAGTCCTATTGCATTAAGTACTGAGGCAAGCCCCACACTCCTCCAACGATTAATTTAATCTTTGGGATTGCAAAGATGCTGCATTCTCGGTGCGTTTGAATAGAGGCATTTTAATTGAAATTTTTCACAGTATATACACACTTGTTCAGAATAAAAGATTCAATTAAATTATGAAATTAAATTAATTTGACGTACATACTTTTTGTTGTTTAGTTTTTAGAATTTAAATTTTGATATTTCTTTATTAAATTTAATTTTCATTAAATTATTTTTACTGAAGGTAGGAATTGTTACATGCAAATTATTATTAAAATTTATTGATAATTTTTCCGGCTGAGTTGGGGATTGAACCAGGGTTGTTGAATTCACATGTTTCGCAGAATTCTCTGCGTTCTAACCTCTGCACCACTGCGGTGCCCGCTAGCCAACAGTCAAACATCAATCCTTTAACCAGTGTTACCGGTGGTTCGAAATTTGCTGTAATTATCATTTTTCAGTTTATTTACATGTTGCCTATTGTTTATTCATAAATATTTTTGTTTCGGTCGAATATAGGTGGTTCAAATAGTAAGGAGGTCAGATGGAGTGAAGTAGCAGAAGGTCATTTAGAAAGATTAGAAATAAAGTAGGAGAAAGAACAGAGCCTTGCGGTTCCCCAGAATTAACCTTTAACTCGCCTGATGAGATCCCTTCTATAACAACTCTTAGAGCACTCTGTCGAATGCCTTGGAAATATTTAGATCCACCACTTTACTTTCGCCAAAACGAAGTACAGAATGACACAATTTTTTAGATAGGAAGGCTAGTAAGTCTTCCCTTAACCACCGTAAATTTACGCCCTTACGGCGTAAATTGTTGGACTCCAGATATTCCACAATATAATAATTTAACATACTTTCTATAACTTTAAAAGGTACAGACCAAATTGCTATTGGGCGATAATTATCAGAGTTGAATCAGCCTTCCAAAACATAGGAAATTCACCGGCATGGTATAAGGTGCACAAAAGGTAGCTAATGGACGAGATAGCGTCGAAGAATACTGCTTCAAGACCAGTGCCCAGGAGATTTATTTATGTTAAGATCCTTTACTAATACGAAAGATTCGTTCCATTGTATTCTTCAGGATATACTAATTTTAGTGTTTACTTAGCATGTTGGGTGCCATTCCCATTAATATGAACATCAAAATTACTTTTACAAAATTAGTGAATTCTGGCTGATATAGATTTTCAGATAATAGAATTAAATTTATACGGGAAAAGCCACGACATATGATATACGAATTTTAGCATTTATTTTATATAGGGAATACTACGCAAACTATTTTCTATTTTTTGTCAAATGTTTATATGGGTGTCAGAATATGAGGACACTTGCTGTAGCAGTTTCCGAGATTAGTGACATCACCTTTAAAATAAATTTGCTTTGCATTTGTCAATGTCAGCTGTTCGCCGCTTGCGACGTGTTCAAAAGTAGAAAGTAAACGAACTTTTTGCGTTTCAAGCGTCAACGCATTCAATGATTCAACTTTTTTGACAGTTGCTTAGAACGCGTGAAACGTGTAGACGCGAGTTGTGGACCTCCAGCTTAAGGGCTGAAATCAATGCAAGAAATGTTGCTAAAAAAGATGGGATACAAATTTTATGGCGATATTAATATTCGGATAATCACGCCGAATGAGGCCAGGTTAATTATATTACATTTTAAAGGTACTATAATTATTTGTTCAGTAGAATGAATTCTCAATAAATACATAATTTCTTATACGAATATTTAAATTTTATTTCACTTGCAAAAATTAAGACTTTCCTGTAGTGACCTCTATATGTCATTTATAATACGTAATACAAATCTATCTGGAGCAGGCTAGTGCATTTATTCACTCACAGATGGCAGGGTCTAATAGTTTATCTTTTCTGGTTGGCATGGTGTGTGTGTTTGTTTTTGTTTTAGTCGGTTAATAAATTGATTTTTCTCTTTCGCTGTAACCAAATATGTTCTCACATTATTTGTATGAGTTGGTGTGTTTTCTCTTTGACTAACTCACACACTCAACGATTTTATCAGTCAGCTTTTGAATGTGTTGGTGCTGTCTTATTTGACTGTATTAGTTGGCAGAAAAACTCATGGGAATTTGGTTTTATTTTTTTCTTTTAAATTGTTTTTCCTCTGTGTTTATTTTTGAAAAAAAAATCTTAAATCAACATATTTCGTTTCCTCTATTATCCAAAATATAAAATATTTTAACAAATACTTGTTTTAATGAATTTAGCGCTGTAAATATACATACATATGTAAGTATAAAAGTGTGAATAGTGAAACCAACTGAGATTTGGTTTTCCACTTGGATTTCATTTTAATACGTTAACTTTACTTTGCATAAAAATGTACTTTTCAACAGAATTCGACCAATATGTAAGTAACTATCCTAAATGTTCTAGTAAGAATTATAAAGATGGCGAATTTGAAAGATATAGTTCTATTAGTTTTAATCTTTCGGTTTCATTTGAAATATCTGTCAAAACTGTTATACCGTTTCAGATAGATATCCAAACTTAAGACAATATCAAAAAAAATTATCTCCGGTTACCTTAAAATATATTATATGGCCAAAAGGAATATCTTTTTTTTTTATTTCCACCAAAAGAAACCAAAGATACTGAAATTTTGGAATTTATACAATAATAAGAATTTATTATTTTTGGCCATTTCATTTGCAAACTTTCAGTCAAAGGACGTATCAAGAGGATTTTGAAAAAGTTTTATTCAGGAATTCGTGAGAAAGACAAAAATAGAAGAGGAGATGGATTAAATACCTATCACGATTTTATCATAAACTATTTTTTATTTCTCAACATTTGAGAAATCAATTAATTATAACTCGGACTATCTCTTCGTTTTCTGGGATTTTTCGAATGAATTATTATTATTTTAAAGTCAGAAAATTATTTAGTTGCTACTTGTTAGTTTTTCCGTCTACATTTTTAATAAATAAATTCACGGAAATATAATTGTGCATAGAATGCAGTTGATTAGTTTTTAAGTTTTATAAAATAAAAAAAGTAACCTTTCGATTTTGTGAGACTTTTATTTGTTATATAATGTATTTTCTGTGGTTAATTTAATATGTTTTCAAAAGTATTTCATTGAAAATATAAAATATAACCTCATTAGAGGCAAAGGTATTGAACGTGTAAACGGAGTTAACTGCAGCATACGAAAGTCTTCGTTTGTTCACCAGATGGAAAATTTGGGATCTTAACCTGTGATCCATTAAAATCACTAGACAAGACAGGTGCATCGTTATAGTTCTCATCATTAGATCGTCAAACTCAAGCACAATACCCTTTTTTAATGAAGCACAATTGATTTCGCTGCTAGATTTTTAGCTTTTTTCGTTGTTTAGAGCAAGAAACTCATGATATAAATAAACTGGTTGTGTAGCAGTTGATGAATATTTAAATATATGTATGTCAATATATTTATGCATGTATTATTTGAAATTTTTTTTATTTTCTCTGTAAATTTTGTGTGCTATCCGACGTAAAACAATTCTGTAATATGTTTTGTTTTTGCATGTTCATTTTCTGGTATAGTTTAAGGAAGCTTGAAATGTTGTGCATATCGGCACATATTTACATAGTTTTAGAAAAGATTTGTCGCACAATAATAGTTTAGTTTTAACCTTTATAGATACATGTATGTCATTTTACACAAAATTTCTAAAAAAAAAAGCGATTTAAAAAAGCGCTATTGACGGAGTAGTCGAATATTTCGCTGATTGTTACCCAAAAACTTGTCGTATCTATGTCAAATCACCTTAAATCTGTTGCAAATATTGAATCGTGTAATTGCCAGTTTAAATATTAAGTTTTCGGAACCCATATGTGCATGCATAAAATAAACTGTAAGCCACTGTATACATATGTATGTATGTATTTTTTTATCTTAAAAGAGTCCTTTTTATTTGGGGTGTCTCGATAGCAATGGATTTTAATTCAGAACACTCACAAAATTAAATATTTTACATTTCTTGATATCTTTATCTTTCTTATCCAAGAAAGATATAAAAAAATTTAAATAAATTTGTTTCTAAATCAGCTTTGCATTGCCTGAAATGAGTGAATAAATAAAAATGTCAAGTTGAAAATATTAAAAAAACTATATTTACCACACAAGTGTTTTTTTTTATAAAATTTATATTATAAGTTATGGTAAAACAAGCCAGTATGGCGTTAAAGAAATCTGTACACATACATATGTATGTGGAATAAATATTTTGTTTCATTTTGAATGCATTTTGTATTTTTTTTTTTTTCATTTAATTTTTCATTAACGACAGCGATAAAGTGACAGTTTCAAGTGCAGCCAACCAACAAACCCAATCATTCATTCATTTAGAGAACCAATTTTACCACAATGATTTGGTTTCATTTCGAAAAAAAAAAGAAACAAATTCAAAATAAACGAGAAACGAATTTCAATGTTTTTGATAATATGTACTCGTATATATAAAGTAAGTAATTTAAGAACAAAAAATATAAATAAATATCTGTTGCATCCCAGCATACCATTCTAGGAGCGCTCCGAAAAAAGGAGTCAGAAAAGAGTCCAACTAAAGAGCATTTTCGGAGCGAAAGAAAAATTTGCTTGTTACTGTCTTGAGTCGGCACGCAGTATGACTCAGAAATTCCTCTTAATTATGTGTGTACCAAAGCGTTGTTGTCCTGTTATTTGTGCTTTGAACAAAAAAACATAGCTGTACCACACAAGAATGATCAAAACAAGATTACACAGAGCCCAAGAAAAACCTCATAAAAGACTCTTTTCTGACATTATCTAAGAGCTCTCTCTGACGGACCATTTTCAAATGTCATGACCCTCTTTTCTGAAGGTTTTCGGAGCAATTATGATTGGTTTTGGTCTCATAAAGAGCGTTAACGCTCCGAAAAAGGTGTCAGAAAAGACTCTTTTCGGACTCATATGGCTTGCTGGGATATTTAGTTATGTATGTATGTATGTATATTGAGTATGTGTACATGTGTGTAGATAATCTGAGTGGTTCCAGTGTGAATGTGTAAATGCATTTATGTTAATGAAAATTTGTATTTCTGCAGGCTTTAGAGTATTTATCAACATTTTTTTTCCTTTTTTTGTAAATGTAAAACAATACAGAAATTAATTTTTATTAAAAACAATTCAACATTTTCTTTTGTACATAAATAAATTGATACATACTTGAGGCAATCATACAAACAAACACATACTCGTACTCACATGCAGTTTAACATAATTATAGATTTATTAGGGTGACATTCATTCATATCAAAGAACTTTGCAATTTAAATTAATAAAAAAAATTCAGTGTTAGTACATTTGTTTATCTTATTATTAGAGACGGCTGCTTTCGAAAGTAGGCGTGACTTTTAATTTTGCAATATGTTTGCCTATATAACAGATATAAAGTTCCGTATATATGCAGTATGTATGTACATATATACGCAGTGTATCATTTCTAAACAATTTTGAGTTACTATGATTAAGATATTGAAAGAATATAGAGAAAAAATTAATATCATGAGAGGTACATTTTGAAATGTTTTCTTTTTAGAGAATCGAAATGTCAGCGTTTTGCAAACATCTCAAATGAGCAAAATTGTACCTGCTGAATGATTAATGCTTCGATAGCGATTTTAAATGGTAATCTATGTAGTCCCAAATTATGAAATCGAATTGCTAAATTATAATCATATCGGAAAGAAGTAATAGTTAATTTCGATATTATGTTGAGTAGAGTGTACAGAACGCAGCCACAACGAATCGCTTGTTAACAAACATTCTCTTTTAATGTAATTTATTATAACGCAAATAAAGTCCAAAGCAATTAGAGTTATTTGTGAGAACAATCTAATGGAGGGTATTTGAACACAAGAGCATATCGAGCCATTACCGCCAAAATAATGTATCTTACACCATAATCGATTGTTGTTTTTTATCGAAATCGATAGTTCAACATCATTTAAAATTATTAAAATTAAATGTATTACACAAAACAATATTTACATTATAAATTTTAAAATAATGGCTTTATTCAAACTGATTTTATTTAAAAAAAACCTTCCCCTGTAAAATTTTGAGTTTGTGGGATACATTTTTTCGGCGGTTATGGCTCGATATGCATACGCTTAACATTAGAAATTCAGCAATGAGCGATGAATGCGTGTGCCATCAGCATATAATGATACCCGAATATATCCTAAAATACGAGTACATATAGATTATTTAAAAATTGAGCTAAAGCGGAGTAGAATGTTGGGGAGTTTACCCATATTGGCAGCTATAAAGACGATTTTATCATCACTCTCTAACTTGTTGTAAAGTTGGGATACATACAACTTTTCTAAATAGTAATAACTTTTGAGTTTTTAAATCCTGTCAACAGGATTTTGGTTATTTTGGATGAAAAACATAAAAGTTATCAAAAAAAAAGCCTGGAAGTTTCTTAATTATTAAGTTAGTAGTTTAATTTAAACCAGGGGCTTTTTTATTTATATGTATTATATATTATATTTCTCTCTATTGAAATAGTCACAGACGGAATATAGCACTCTATTTTATACAAATTCAAATGAACAACAATACTTATTATATCTCAAGAAACCTTTTCTAGAATTCATCCAACCAAACACAGAAAACTTTTTGAAAATATGTTATTCATTTTTAAAACTATGCGCTGCCCTAATTCACATGTTAATAAAACCAAAAATATACCACAAATCAAAAAAGAAAGAACTAATTTATACAAATATGAGAGACAATAATTGAAATAAATTAATAAAAAAATAAGTTTTTGTAAACAAATAAATTCATTATTTTATATTCGATTTCACAACAGAAACATACGAATACGAGTACGAGTACATACGTGCCACATAATAAGCACCATATATAAACTTTATTCTATTTTCAGTAAAGAAATTAATTTGTTCCAAGAAAAACCAAAAATAACTTATTTAGTTCTATGATCAAGTTAGCGTACGAAAGCGGTTAAATACAAAAATGTATTTATACATGAATTTAAAAATACATAAATAAATAAATACATTGATAATAGGGATGCCAATCGGTAATGGTTCTAAAAAATCTCGGAATCCCGATTTCGGGATTTCTAAATCTAAAAACATAAATTCCGGAAATTTCTCACTTTTAACACAAAAACAGAATTTTTGCATATATAATGTTTATTTAAAAGTTTTTTTAAGTTAAAAATACTTAAGACAAATAACTTATTTCACTTTTATTAACAAAAATTTATTATTTTTAAGTACAATTTTTTAACTTTTATTTACTTTTATTTGAAAGCCTGCATATAGGAAACTATATAAACTATTAATTCATAACTTATATTTGGAGACCTACATAAATATTATGTAAAAAACGACAAATAATGTAATATTACATTAATATTAAGATAAATTATTTTTCAATTAAAATTAAAAAATCATAAAGCAGATTTGGAGATCTACATCAATATAATGTAAAAAATAAATCAAATATTTTAATATTTATTGGTGAAAATTAAAAAAGTATTAACAAAAAATAATCATTTTAAATAAAAATTAAAATTTCATAAATCACATTAGAGATCTACATAAATATTAAGTAAAAATTAAAGAAAAAATAAAGTACATATTATTTTTTTAAATAATTTTAAAAAAAAATCAAGGCGTTTAGCGTTGTGTCAGACAATCTGGAACGTATTTTGGTGCCCTGCGTAGGCTGCTGTAGAAAAGCACCTTTCGCACTCTACGCTGGTTGGTAAAATAGTCTGCAAGTATTTGTATGTGGTATCTAAAATTTGTCCCCTACAATTTCCCGAACTCCACCAAATTTGTATTTATAGACAACAGTGTAATAAAGTTGCTTTTTAAAATGTTCTTAACAGAATGTACAAAAACAATATTAGTATTGAGAAAATAAGTTAAAAGAAAACGGGGTTATCAAATCCCGAAAATACCGGGAATTTCGGGATTCGGGAATTCCCGTTTGGCATCTCTAATTGATAACTTATACATATGTTGACAACACAACCTAAATATGGAAATTTAATACGACGTTATTAATTGTAAAAAGCCAGACACAACACCTTTGGCAAAATATTATATCAACCACCACAAACCACGTGCAGTTTCGAGTAAAATAATTGCAAAAGCCAAAACTAACACAATTTAATAAACATTTTTAGTAGTGACAGTCCATATTTCTAAAAGTTACTGCCCCTTAAAGATATTTCATACCCGAAGTGTTATCTTTGGAAACCTGTAAATCATCCCATATTCAAGCAGTAGTTTAACATTTAATGTGTATACTTGGTGACATATATCCTACGCTAATGTTCTAAAACCCAACAAAATTCTTCCGAACTCATTACCCAATAATAATGTCAGTACAGAACCAAACAGGCTACATAAACCCTTGTACAACCGGTTAATTATTTTACAAATTCTATGAGTAACATGACGCAGGAAATGCTTAAAATGAAATCGATGCTACTACAAGTTGTACTTATCAAATAAAAATCACCAAATATACGTAATGATGTTTTCGGAAACACATTTGGCGTTTAGAAGTTTATTTCGGATATGTGGGAATCTCATTTATGATACTAAGGAGCCCAGAGGCAGAGCATGTAGAAGCACAGGAATTTTAATAAAAACTAGAATCAATCACTAATTAATGTGTAATCTTTGTGAATATTATCTTCAAGCCACTACTATCTGTATTGAAACGCCATGCTTTAGTCCATATATTCGTCACGTAGATTTTCAATTACAGAAAGTCAATATATAATTTTTTTATCGATTACTTTCTTATCAGTTTGGATAATGATCTTGAACTGGCTACTCAAGCTTCTACACAAACCAGCCGATTAATCAGATATAATAGAATTTATTCTGCAGATGTCGAACGGCTCTTAAATGAAAAATAAAGAGTTCGAAGAGATTGGCAATTGCACAGATCGCCCCGACTCAAATCGAAGCTAAAAGATTTAATAAAAAGACTTAAAGAGCTTTTGGAATGTCGGAAAACTGGTCGCTTTGTTAATCATCATTTTTTAGCAGCTGTACCCCTATGTTTTGAGATTCTAGAGATCGAAAAGGCTATTTATTGTTGGTTTAAACTTTAAGAGAGCACCTGGTATTGACAAAATCAGTAACAACATGATTATGAAACTATCCCGGATATCAATCAAAATAATACTTTTTATTTTTATCGCTTTATTACGGCTTGAATATTATCCACCAGAATGAAACGTTTCAATGGTTATCATGATACCTAAGCCGGGAAAAGATTCCACAAAAGTAGAATCATATTGGCTCATCAGTCTATTGTGGAATATATCAAAGCTATTCGAGAAGATACTCATGAACAAGTTATACCCTATTGGAATGCTACTTAACTGGTCGAACATTTAAGCTTAAAGAAGGAGACTTTTTAAGTTAAACACAACTTATTGAAACAGGAGTACCTCAAAGAAGTATCCTGGGACCCTTCTTATACTTGATATACACATCAGATATGCCGACAAACAATCGTACTTACACATCAACATTTGCTGATGATACTGCTATTCTAAGCATTCATGAAAACCCCCAAGAAGCATCTCGCTACCTACAAAATCATATATCAGAAGCAGAAACCCAATCCGTACTTCTTCTTAATCAAGGTTTATAGCAGAACCTGGAGATCGTCAGTCGAAACTGTTCGACTGTTTGAATTAAGAAAAATGGTTAAAGCAATGAAGGCTAATCTTTATATTGCGTAGAGAATCATGGTCCCCTATTTGTAGCAATAATCAAACAATAACACAACAATCCGATCGGTATACATCTCGATCGTCACCTTACATGGAAATAACATATACGTACATAGATGCAAAATTGACTCAAATGAAATTTAAATTAATCCAAATTAATTGTCTCATTGGCAGAAACTCTAAGCTTAAATCGTAAACTTCTACTTTATAACTCCCCATAGCTGTATTATGGAATACAGCTATTGGAAACGGCCTCAGCTTCACACACCAAATGTTGTAATTGCTACGAATGATCGAAATTGACACCTGCTATATAAAACATTCAAATATTTATAAAGATCTATGTAAGCTTGCCATTGGTAAAAACTGAGATCTAAAGGTATGCAGAAAAATAACAAAAAAGCCTGAAGTACACCCGAAACCCATTAGCATGCAACATATTAATTATATATATGATTTAGAAGAAGGTATATAGCAGATTTGAGCCAAAGGCAAGAAGGAAGAATGCCAACTTAATCCATATAAACCACAATGGATAAACAATTTTAGTCCGGCACTGGCTGGACGTAATAATTAAAATTCATTAGATACAATATTTGTTTTTAATATAAATATAATAAATAAATAGAAGTAAAATAATAAAAATATTATTCTTAAAAAATCATATTTATTTTTCCTTCTGCAGATTAATTCTTGTACAAAGTTCAAACAACTAATAAGTAAATCAAAAATAAATAAAACAATACCATCCAAATAAAATAAAAATATGCATCATTGATGATGAGTAATGAAGAAAAGAAGCTAAAACTATAGAATAAAATAAATGTATATTGTTTGTTCTTCATCATGAATTACAGCATAAATGTAGATTTTTGAATCGAAAACAACCCTGGACGGAAAAACACTTGCAAATATAATTGGCGCCAAATATGATTTTATTGCAAGGTTGACTACTCAAGCATTTCCTCTCGTCATTATACAACATGGATGATGACAATCAGAGACTATTGGACGTCGCGACGTTAAACTACAATAAGAGGAATTGTACTTGTTTTCAAAACTGAAATTAAGCAGATTCATAAATTTATGCATGAAAAGGCAGCCAGTTTGCCTTTCTTTCTTCTATGAACTATTACACATTATTAGCACAATTATTAAATTCTTCGTTATTAGGATGTTTTGTTGAAGCATGCGGAAGGAGAACTTTTGTAACAATGTAACAACTTTTTCATTTTCATTAGACAAATTGCTATATGTATGTTTTATTTCTATGAGAATCTTACTTAATTTAGCTAAACTAAGCAAACATGCCAATGTGGTATGTATATTTGAATGCCAAGTTCGCACATACGAGTATTGTCCAGATAAAAACATACATACATACGTATGTACATACGGATGTATGTACATATATACATACATATGTACATTTATTGACATAGTTTGAGAGATTCAAACATGTGCAGCCTTCTTTTAGTAAAAAATATAATAAATTATTTAATTTTATTTTCAAAGTGATACATCTATATCCAAGTGCTGGGAGATTTGTTTAGAAGCAGAAAGTAATAAAGTAATAAATATTAAGGTTATTACAAAAAGAACGAAGAACCAAAAATTTGTTTGATGATATCCCATAGATCAATAAATATTCATATTTTATAATTGACTTTTACGGAAAATGCAACACTTCTATGCATAATTAAATATTAAATTAATAATTAGTTTTCTCCAAATGCAGAATGTATTTTCTGAGATTTCTATGAGACCGGATTTACGGGAATAAGAAATTCAATGGCCAGATCATAGTAATGCTTTCTTACAGGAAAGTGTGTTTAGACGAAGTCTGGGTAATATTCAACGCATCCATTTTCTACTTTCCATGCATGTACTAATTCGTGAGAACGATTTAACGATACTGATTACTAAATGGCGCTTTTTAGATGGGTCTCTAACGCAAATGTTCTGAAATTGTGTCGCCAGATTTAGGCCCCAATTACCGTTCACAACACAAAGTATTTTGATGTTGTATGTTGTGAACTGTGATTACGATTCACAATATTTATCGGCTTAATCGTATGAAAAATGCAAGTTGTGTTGCAGTCGAGACAACACAACATTTTAGTGTTGTAAACGATAATCGAGCCCTTAAACTCTACTTACCAGAGAATGCTATTTAGGGATGATCTCACTGGTTCGGTATATGAGTACGAGTTAAAAGAGGCCACTATACCCAGAATATCTGTCACTCATCATTTACAGTAGCAGTCATGATTTACAACTAGCAGCCAACGTTGGAATTTTGTTTCCAACGGCTAGTAAAATTCTTCTGACATCAATAAATTAAACAAAATAGCAATGTTGAGGATGTTTTGATTGAATCACATTATTAAAGATAAAAACGTGCTTTCTATTGGGTTGATCTGAGGATCAAATGTCCAATTTCATTAACATTATCAGCTGCCAGAACGTTTCGTTAATTTGAGGAGTGTAGTTCGGCAAAACATTGACTATCCATTAGAATATGTGTTCGGGCGAGTCTTGCTTCAACGCACAACATTTTACGAAGAGTTCCTTAAGTTCACAACAAGGCAAGACCTTTCAATAATTGGCTGATCTTGATAATTTGATCAGTTTGGTCAATTCGTGCTAAAAATTCGTATTTAAACGATACGGATGATACTAGTTGAAATGAAAATATGTCTCCCAGCTCTATTATTGGATTAATTTAATTGAAAAACACTTGAGGGATTTTCGGAATTCGCAGATCTATGCCAACAAGTAGGTGCTCTAAAAGTAAACATAACCCAAGTAAATTCTGCCGGTTCTATGCATTAACATCTCCGATATTAAGATAACTTTGTTGAACTTGAAAATTAACATTATGAAAATTTGTCTGGTACAAGGAACAAGATTTAATGTTACTTTTTGAAATAAATTTAGAGTATTATGAAATATGCCCATATTAGAACTCGATGTACTGTAATACTTTTCATTTGGAAAAAGTCCGCATAATTTTGTTAAAAAAATGTTTTTTTAGAATTATGTACATCAGTAAAAGTGGGAGTGAATAGTAGATTAGTTTTTCCGTTATTCTTGGCTTACAGAAACACAAACTTACATATTCAATTTCATATAAACGTATACGTACATTCATATGTATGTACCACATCTCGTATGAATTAGTATGTATAAAGTGTAGAGCAATGTAATGTGATGTGTACTTTACTTTTGCCAAATGGACTTTTTCCATTATCTAAATGGAAAACTTTCTTAAAATTACTCGTGCGCGATATTACTTTATTAGATTCCTTGTTCTTTTTCTCCATCTTTCATTCATTCTTCTTTTTCGTTTCGCTCTATGTTTTTACGGGGGTTTAAGTGGAATATACAATTTATTCTTCTTTTTTTAATTTTTCTTTTGCACAAAATGTATTGTACATGTCAGCTTAGATTCTTAGAAATACATTCTAGATGGAATATTTTTCCCTTTTATATATGTAGTAATATGATTGTCTCAGATTGTGCCATCATTGTAAGTTATGTAGCAAAAGTAAAATATGAATGAAGGGTAAAACTAAACTATAGATAAAATAAAAATAAAAACAAAAATAAAAAGAAAGCAAGTCAGAGTGTTATATTCGGCTGTGCTGAATCTTAAATACACTCTACCTAAATATAATGAGAATTACAAAAACTACACTGGTTTTAGAGCTAGAAAATCGTTACTTAGTATTTCTTATTCAGACTTGGCTTTCTTATATGTGAGCGGTGACCAATTTTGGACTGATCTTCTTAAAATTCCGTAAAGATAGTTTTATGTACAAAAAGATATATCAAGTCGAATTTCAACATAATACCGATATATTTAAGAGATACTCATATATGAGTACGTAAGAGATTTTTGGAAGTGAACCGTGTATGGGGGAGAAATAACGCTTACAAAATTTCGTTCTTGTTCTATAACACCGATTTTGCTGATTTTTAATCCAAAACTGCTTAGTCCCGGGTCACACACTTTCACTTTTGCTGCTCAACTTTATTTTAATTCTTTTTTAAAGTTGCCTTAATGTTCACACAATTTTACACAACGGAGCAATGAATGAAAGTAAATGTTAAATAATACCTACAGCTAACATCGTGTTTATAATTATGAATGACTCAACAAAACGAGCTTCCCAATACAAGCAGACCAAATACCACTCTTCCGTACCAAATACCACTCTTCTTTCCCCTCTCACCAACAAACTCAAAAGTTGAACAGCAAAAGTGGAGGTATGTGACCCGGGACTTAGAAGAATTATAAACGGGGTTTTGCAAACTTTGCTGATTTTGATTACGTATTTGAGACGTGAGAGCGTTTTACACAGCCAGACAGACATACGGACATAGCTTAATGGACTGAGAATTACATAAGAATTAGTGGGTCTCAGATGAATACTTCTCAATGTTACACACGAAATGACAAACTTATATGTCCCTCATTCACCACTTGTAGTGGTAGAAGGTATAAAAAGAAGAAACGGGCGTGTATAAAAACATTTAAAACTACATTGTATTTACAAGAAACCTTTCAAGTTTTATTTTATATTCATTATATCTGCATTCAAAGTCATGAACTTTTTTTATTTAAAAAATCACATAAATTAAGCATGCCATAATTAATATTATTAAATACAGTGAAATATTTTAACAAGTGAAACAATATTTAGTTAAAACAAATTTTATTTATATAAATAATGAATGCGTATGAAAACTATGCTTCAAGTAAGCAGGTTTATAAGGAATAAATATATTTTTTTGTTTTGAAATGTCGTTTTAACGTTAGAAATAAATATACATAAATAATAGATGTTTGTATATTTATCTGCAATAAATACAATAATTAAAAAATAATGCAATTTTAAATATGGGTGACTGTATACTAGTGAAAAATAGCATGATATCTTCAAATATTTTTGCATATTTTGTGTTCAAGTAGTTAACAATAAATGAGTGTTTATTGTTTTAATTGCATGTGTCAACTGCTTCTTTTTCTTTTGCCACAATATTGTTTTGTATGGAGCTCCACAAATAATTTCCCGCCACACTACATATTATCAGTTGAACAAGTCTGTTGTTTTAAGTTTTTATTAATAATTTGCATTTAGCAATTTACAATTCATTTAATATGACTATAAAAAATAGAAAAACTGCAAGATTGTTGCAAACAATAGAATAGTTTCAAAGCAATGCCACACACGCCGAACAAAAAACATACAACAAATTGAAATACATATATGAATATTCCTACTTATTAAATTCCATCATCATTATTTCAGATGCAATACAGCAATGATGGCTGCTTTCCATTCCCACGCAATTTGTTTCATATCCAGCTATCGCAGCACATTGTGCCTTCTTATCTGTAAATTTCAATTAAATATTTCAGTCATGGTGGTCATATTTGTTTCTTTTCGTTTCCTTAAGAATTTTAAGTGAAACAAGTCACACTCTATGCACGGCTTGATTTAGTGACATTTGCTTTTAAAAAATAATCGGAAAAATCCACTTTAAATTTAAATGTATGGCATCCATTTGTTTTTATTTTTGTTCCAATTTTACGTATATTTATTTTGTATTGAAAATTATTATGCATTTAATCGATTTTAAAATATTAAATAACAAATTTGTATTTGTATTTAAACCATGCACAGCATTTTAGAATAAGTAATACTAAACTATTAGAAAAATTGTAAAAAGATATATTTTTGCATCGTATTCGTACTATTTTATGGCTAAATATACCAAACGTCACAGAATCACTTTCTGAATCGACTTAAGAATGTGTGCAATATGTGCACACATCCACACAGTGACCCTTAGAATACTAAACATGAAAAGGATATTGGAATAGAGTAGGCACAGAATAAACAGTAAAGTATTGGTGGGAATTGCAAACCAACAAATAGTTCTACTAAATCACACTCGCCTATCATCAAGCCACTCCTTGTGAACTTTAGAATATCACCCAGTTTGCAATCAGTTATGACGTCCAGTCCATCCAGTCATACAAAAAGCTGGAGTATTAATGTTCCACATTCATTAAAATTCTCAGGCTACCCTTTCCCCTATCCATAGCTATTAGCAATTTCGTCTATAATGGGTAATAAACTGAATAAATCTCTTAAAATATTTAGTATGCCAAACAAAATCTTGTAGTCGTTTTGCATTTTTCACAGCGGACAATCTTCTAGACATGGAATCAACGAATTTTTTTAGTGAAATCAGGTGAAATTTTGTTTCATTCATCCGGTATTACTGCCTTAAGTTTATCTTGGCAAGAAATATTACTTTGCTTAATTTTGTCCAGATATTCCCACAAGTGCTTGAGATCTGGGGACTGCGGAGAATGATCTAAATTTTTTGGACAATGATTGTGCAACCACTCATTCACAAGTTTGAATATATTCTTATGATCATTGTCCTATTGGAAAATCCAGTTCTGTGCTAATTCTAATTTCTCTACACTAGGTGCTATATAGATAGATTGCCTGACTATCAGTCAGAGGGTTGCGGGTGTTTTCTGGAGATAAGCCAAAAAGCTTCGCAGTTTATGTTTGTTAATCATATTTAAAAAAAACGATTCTATAAGTGTAAGATTACAGACCTCTGATGCCGACTCACAATTCCAAACTATTACTGAGCCGCCGCCAGGTTTTATCGTCTTGTTAATATATTTATTACTAAGGGCATCGTTCTTTGTTCTCCATATTTTTGTATTGGTTTTGCATCCCTAAAAAGAATGTAATTGCAAAAAATTTGAGGCTCGATTATATATTTTTTTTCTGAAATTCAAACGTTTGGTTTGTTTGTTCTTTGATATAAAGAGCTTCTTATGCGGCACTCTACCATGCAAACCATTTGCATGCAAAGATATTTTAATCGTACTCGCGCTTACAGGCTTTCCAGATATTTTCGTAACATTTTTAACTATTTTTAAAACACTATATGTCGGGTTTGTTTTTACTTATCTTACTATATCTTTTACTTCAGTTGTGTAAGACGCTTTGGTCGTTTTGCACCAGGAACATTTTTTATGGTATTGTGATTTGTACACTTGCCTATAATTTTTTTCATTGTGATGCCTTCTAATCATTTTAACCATTTCGGGCAGGGGTTTTCCTTTTATATGTATGTGAGGCTATTATGATTTGCCGAGTCGCAATTAATGTTTGTCATCCCATTGTAAATTTTCCATTACTTAACGTCGCAACTTAATCTCTTTTAATGATAAATTATGAAACTTGCCATTATTTTGAATGGCACTGTACCGTTATACTTTAAAACAAAGACAAATTAAACGAATTGCCACTACTTTTGAAATTACAGGGTTTTTTTTTTGCACAAAGATGATGCGCCACTGTTTACTTTATTTTGACGCATAAAAATTGGTCTATTTTAACAATAAATTATTTAAATTTTTATACTCTTTTTAAATAACTTAATAGGTATATTATTTATATTAATATAATTAAGTTTTTCTTTTAATAATATTTGTATATTTTGACGCTCACAGTACGCAGATCATAACTAGAGTTAGCTCCCATTTATTCTTGGCATTTAGGCAATGAACTTTTCAAGAAATCTCTTTATCATTTTTGCAGCTTTGTAATTCAATAAGAATAAAGGAGTTTATTTTTGTACGTATTATGAATTATTTTCTTTCAATTTTGTAATTTTGTGCTGGCATTGTATTTAGTAGTCAATTTTCATATGAAGTTCTATGCCTATAAATAAATTTGAATTGGCTTTGGTTCTGCAGATAAACATTTAATAGAAAATTAAGGAGCTTGGTTAAATAAATAAAAAAAATTTACTTAAAAATACCTCCAAGCTATTCTAACATTATCTGTTAATCTGTTCAGGAATTTGAGAGATATTTAAAAAGTTGTGGGCGAAAAATGCATTTTTACATCAAATTTTAAAACCTTAGATTTTTAAGGACTCTTAAGATAGACCGTTACAAACAAAATAATTCATATTTTGTTAAATAAATTTTTGAACAACATAGTTGTAACTTCACTTGCATGGTACGTACACACTAAGGCCTAACCTTGAAAATAGATTTGTTTGGAATGGGTCTCATTTTGTTCTTTAATATCTAAAACAAACTGATGGAACTTTTAAGGACAATCGGATAAAAACAAACCGTGCTTGAAATTGATTAAAAGCTGTGAAATTGTGTAAGCAATTGCACTTGTTACGATATCTTAAAAATATTGATACTGAAATAAATCGTATCGTTCTGATCTGAGAATATTAAGCAAAGTGTACACATTAAAAAATTATTTTTAACACAACTATTTGTATGTTTATAATGGGTAATATGCAAATAACTTGGTTATTTTTCACTCTGTATTCATGTTTTATACCTTGTACCATTGTTTAATATCGTTCGTTATTTGATTGAGCTCAAATGTTTCGACATTTAATATTATCTAATTTGAATTAATTTTATATACCATCTACCACTACAAGTGATGAATGAAATCTCTTCCCGAAATATTTAGCAAAAATAAGTTTCATATGAAAATAAATCACAAACGAAAATTTAATTAGTTCGGTCCATGTTTGACAATTGCTGCAATACAAAGTCTACTTCCAAAAATCACTTAATCATCAAAATTAAACTGTTGGATTTTGTGAATTTAGGTCCATATTTAGCCATATCCTCCTACTTTCGAAAATTACTTAAAAACTCATACCTCTCATATATATAAAATTTTCTGTACCGAATTTTACGAAGATCGGTCCATAATTGTCATAGCTCCCATACAAGAACCAATTTTGAAAAACAAGTAAACCCTCAAAAATGTCTAATAAATATCGATATCGAATCAACATTGGTCCACATCCACTTTAACATTTTGTAAGTAGCGTTATTGAGATATTTATAAGCCTCACCTTATAACCTTACCTTCTGTTACACTCTTTTCCTTAACCTGGTGAATATGGAAAAATGTTGAACCAACCTACTTAAGGTAGGTATTATGTATAAATATATATGTATTACATATGTATAAGATTTTTATGATAAATACATATACAAACTCTGTAAATAATGGTAAGAATTGTCAATTAAATCAATTATACGAGTATAGTTGTCTAATACTGAGATCTCTGAGTATTTTCTGATCATTTCGACTGTATTTGTTAAAAAAAAATTGTTGTACTATTCTATATAAGAAGTATTTCTTATATTAAAATCTCCTAAGGAAAAGGACAAAAGGAAAGGATACAAAATATTATTAAGTTAACGGCAAATTATACAAAAATATCATTAATGCTATTGTCTCGGAAACTGCATATAAAAAACAAGGCCACTAAATAGACCAGCTGTTTAGATAATGTCAACCCCTTTTTTCGACTTTGAAATTAGAACAAATAGTCCAACCTTAATGACCAAGCTAAGTAAACGGCTCGTAACAATGATGAAGAAAATGAAAAAGAAAAACATTTTTTATGACAACTAATTGTTAGTTTGTTGCTGTTGTAATTCATAATAAATTGTGCCTTCACTCTTGTACAAACATAAAAAAGGCTCATAACTCACAAATGGGTAGAGTTGTAACTATTTTGAAACTTATGGCATTGACATAGTAAAAATAAAATATTTATTAGGATGAAGAAATCGAAGAACGTAAAGGTGAAGAGGAGGATGAGTAAGTAACAAACAAACAAAACTAATAAAACGTTTAAAAAACAGTCTGTTCATCAGTATCAACAACAACATGATCATCGTCATCATCATCTTAAACAACAGAATAATAAGAATTTATTTAGTTTGTTTTGTTTTCTTAATTTTCTATACAGTTTACATACGAGTATAGACATACATATATAAATCCATACTTACATATTTACACATGTACATCCATACATCCATACATGTATTAGCTTAACTGCTCAAGGTCATCAAGGCAATAATAATGATTTAATGGCCCCTTAAATGATTTTATGACTTTTAACTCTTTATGTTTTCTACCTCGCGTTCTCTTTTCCCATCATAAGTTCTGTGTTGAAAAAAGTCGTGGTCTGGTTTATGAGTTGCGTTCAATTCTTACGGTTGTTTTTTTATTTTTGTTTAAATTTAAAAAGAAAGTGTATACGCGGGTGCAACAACAACAGCAATAACAATAAAAAATAAAAACAAATTTATGATACTTTACATGTAATAATGAACAGAGCTAATAACAACAAATTCCATGCACATATTTACATAGTCTTCTAATGGCTTGTAACTTATTAGCAAATTTTATGTAAACAGGTTAAATATATAATATTGATAAACTTACTTACATTCGTATATGGAATCAACGCCTACCTACTAATTGTTAGAAGAAATTTGCTTCACACAAATATAAAACGGTAAAAACAGGTAAATTTATTTAATTTATTTGAAAAACTCAAAAATATTCATTTTCGTTTAGTTGCATATTGTGATGCAAAATCATAAAATGCGACAATAACTAAATAAATAATTTTAATCTATTTTCTTCGACCTTTTTGTATGATTTTTTTTATAAAATAATTATTTAGCTTGAGGTCACTTTTTGTTTTTTATAAAAGATTTTTTATTTTTATATATAAAATACTCGATATTTTGATTTCGGAAATCTTCTTCAGGAGTTATATAATTTTAATATTTAAAAAATAACAAAATCTTTATTTACACACATTAAATAAAGTTTTTTTAAATTTGTTTTTGACAACTTTTTTCTTTAGTATTTTGTCCAAAGTCCTATGTTCTTCAATACACTTTTAATACGAGTAGGCATGCTTTCCACGACAGTTTTTAAAGTTTGAGGTGGAATATTAGCCCATTCCGCTGAAACTCTTGGCCAAAAATCCTCCAAGTTAGTCGGTGCTCGTTCGTATTGGCAGAGTCTTCATTTCAGCAAGACATTTTTTGCTCAATTTGGGCAGTGTGCTTAGAATACCCATCTTGCTGAAAAGTTATTTCTGTGGCAGGATAAGCGCAATTTTCAATAAATGGTCACAGAATTGTTTCAACGGGCCTCTTCCAACAATATTGTATTCCATCAGTTTGGAAACGATTAATTTTTTTTTTTTCATTCGACCATATCACTCGTTCCAATCCTTACATTTCGATATCATAAATTGAAAAAAAGTTATTAATACAGTTTAACAAATATTCAATGATGTACCACTTTAGTCCACTACTGTAAGTAATTATTCCCAACAATTAATTGGAAAATCAAAAAAGGTGCAGTTTAAATGACAAAAATTTATTAAAAAAACTTGATTGCAAACGTGACCATTTAAAATTAAACAAAAGTACATTGAACGCTTAGCTAGCTGCACACTGTTTCGGATTGTTTTAAAGTAATTTACATACAATTGAAAAAAAAACAATCACTTTAATTTTTGAGATGTACATTTTTAGCTAAATTGCATTGTTTTATTTTAATAAGTTGTCGTGCAATCGATATTTACTGTATAGTGAAGATTGTAAAACGCTAAAGATATCTTTCACAATTTTACTTTTGTTAAACATTTCTTTGGATTTTATAGGTTTTCTAATTGGTATTTAGCTTTCTATAATAGCTTGCGAAATTGATACAACAACATAATCAAGTTGAAGTAAATTGTGAAATGTCCTCCTTAATTATATTTGTTAGATATAATAACATTTGAATTTTTTAAATTTATTTAAAATAAAATTGAGCATTTATTCGGTTAAAGTTTTTTACATAAAACGTAATATTGACTTGGTATATGTGTATTATCACATCATAAGTTTCTGTGTTAAGTGTAAGAAATTCCAACGGAGGAAATATAATAATTTGAAAAACATTCCATCAAGCCTCATGTTAAATCATCACTGTTACCAGGTCCGAAATATTTTCAACATATTTGGTAATCAACTTTGAATGAAATTCTGTGCTTACTAAATACATTAATACAGTAATATTCAGGTACACAGAACCAAAAATTTACCTAATTAAGGTCAAATGGCGTGTAGACTTGAAGAAAAGTAGGTCAAAATAGAGCCAACTAAAAAGTTTGTCAAGATTACGGTTGCTTTTCGTAAATTTTTGTAAAATAGTTATTTTGAAGAAATTTCTTCAAAGTGATTATTGTGTTTCGTTATTTAGCAGGATGTAAATATGAAGAAATTTTAGTAACATTCAATAAAGAAATTATTCAATTTAACTAATTATTTTAGTTAATGCTTATTCATATTAACGATTATTATTGAAATGGAGTAATGAGTTTAGTCAATTTGAATATAAGTTTTATTCATATTGAAGAAATCTTATTTAAATTAACTATTAACTTTAGTAAATCTTAATAAAATTTTTATTTATATTGAAGAATTAATCTTCAATATAACTACATACTTCCTTTTACTCAATAGCCCAGTAGGAATTACTTTTAATATTCTTTCAAGGCATTTAACACAATTTTTTGTAATGTACATATAGTACATATGTAAGTGCACAATATTACTTTGGGTACGTACACATATTTATACTGGCTTAAAAGTCTGTAATATTAAGCAAAATAGTTAATAAGGTAAGATATATTATAGATACTTATGTATGTATATTGAATAACCTGGAATAAAAACAACGGCAAAATTGGATGTAACATATATATTTAATATGTTCATATGTACATATTTATTTTATATTATATTCTATTTTTAAAAAGCAACGCATATTCAATAAAACAATGAATTTTTATTCAAGTTCTCTATTAAAAAACTAATGCTTATTCTTGATTAATTATAGTTTCAAAAAATTTAAAAAACTAAGAAATTTCATTTTTAATTTGGTAGAAAAAAAAAACTTAAAAATATTTGTTTTACAAAAAAAATAATTACGGGTTTTCAGTATATAAGCGATAAATATTTTTTACATATTAATGAGTATTATTAGCAATTGCGTGCAAATGATTATGTATAATTTAGAAATATAATTAACATTAAGCTCTTATAAATCACACTTACAATTATGTAAAATTTGTACAAACTAAAATATAATTTACGTACATACTATATACTATATACGAGTTTACAAAAGAACATAAACGCAAATTATTCTATTTTAAATTATAATTTTTATAATTTCAATAATTATGAATAAAGTTTAATAGTATAATAATATATGAAATAATATATAATTCAAATTTAATAATTAATTAAAAAGAAATAATTCTTATAAATAGATTTACAGTCTATTGCCTAAACTTCAGCCATTTAATCGCAATATTTATAATAATATTTTTTATAATTTTACCATGAAAGGTAATTTAATCCACAATTAAACTGGCTATTAAAATTATTTCAAATTTGAAATAAGAGAAATTATTTGGGGGCTGCTGTAGTCAGTATTTGTTGTAATATTATAAAATTCTTCTGGAGGACCTAAATTAATTACAGATATTGCAGATATTTAACAAATACCAAGATATAAAAAAATTAAAAGTGTGTGCTTCTTACCAAGACTTAAAACTCTTTTATTATTTGTAGTCTTATAAGAATACGGTCTTTTTTTGAAAACACCATTATGCTTTAGTTTACGAATTGTATTAAAATATTTATCATACAGTTTTCCTTGGGGTTTCCTTCCTGATTGTTTTAGGTAGTAATATTCCTATAAATAGAAAATTTTGTAAGTATATAATAATACAAAAAAAAAAATAAAATTTTCAATTGTCTTACCAAAGATTCAGTTTGGAAAATGCGAATATCATTTTAAATTAAATAATTTATAAGTACATCAACAGTAACTGTGCGAAGCCCATCATTCAATTTTAAATTATTTTTGAAAAAATCTAGAACAGTTCTTCCTTGAAATGATAACTTCATTATCTTTTCAATATCGACTATAGCAGATGAGTCCATGTTAGAAGATGAGGATGGGTCTTCATTTAGATTACATATTTCTGACTCATATTTATTATTTAGTGAGCCGAAATTATTTATTGTAGTATTTTTCCAAGACAATAAATTTTTCTCAAATTTGATCTGTATTCCCAATTTTACTTTCCATTTAATACAAAGCTGTTTAAGATGTTTGAAAGTATTAACATTGCTGAATAATTGTGAGCACGAGTCCTCACAACACTGGTATGTGCTATATGAGGAAAGTGAATGATAAACCTTTAAGTGCACAATTAAGGCCTCGATTAAGCAAAACTCTTTTTCACAAACAAAACACTTCATTCTCACAAAATTTTACAATTACTACCTCATTTTATTTATTATTTAGTTATTTTTTAATTTTTTTTAATTGGCTTTTAATATTTTTTATAAAACTCACTTATTTTTTCTTCACTTTTCAGACTTATGTTTTAATGCAGTAATTATGTTTTTGATTTTCTATTAGAAAAAAAAAATCTTCAGGTATACATGCCTTTATTCATATTTACAAAAAAAAAATAGTCAGCTTGAAGAATTTTCTTCAACTTTACTAAAACTATTTACTTAATGTACGAAAATTTCTTCAATTCTACTGGCTCTTACTCAGGTTGAAGAATTTTCTTCATAATTACTAGAACAATTTAGGTAAATTTAACGAAATTTATTTAATTTTACAGGCCTTTTTGAATTATTTTTTACTTTTAGTCACTTTGAAGAACTTTCTTCATATTTACTAAAATAGATTACTTTACTAAAAGTTTAACGAAATTTTATTTAACTCAACACCTTAATATTTATTTTTATTCTTCTTCTTCATTACGTTAGAAAAAGTTACGAAATATATTCAAGTAAACAAAACTTTTATTCAAATTCACTTGCCATTAGGGGTGTAAAATTAACTAATATTGTGCATTATTTCGTTTACTATGCGTTACTGCCGCTTTTACTAACTTTTTGTTGTTCAAGCAGAATATTAGTTTATTTTTTAACTAAATTTTATTCAAATAAAGTAATTTTACTAAAATATATTTTTTACTAAAAAAATTATGTCTATTTGAAGACTATTCGTCCATATGGATAAACCGCCAGTTGATTTGAATAAAATTTTTGTTTATTTGATTATTTTTTTCGTTGAAGGTTTACTACATTTTTTCGTTAATATTACCTACGATATTTTTTTCTGTGTAGTTGAACTACTAGTGTCTGGTGAAGTTACAAGTCTGTAGTTTAGAAATGTGCAGTTTAATATTAACTCGTACCTGCTAAAATTTAATGAAAGGGGTTAAAAAACTAAAAATCATGATAATTGAACCCAGCCAACTAGAATGTGCATGTTTATGTATGTTGGTAAACCAGCTCATATTATGATGTTTGCAACATAAAACCAGATGAATTTAATCGCCAGGCATCCGCCATATAGTACGTTGCCATTGTCGTAATCAATTTTATAGACAAAAACTTGAGAGAATTAAATAAAACAACTGTTTCCACTTAATTGGATCTATCCATGGTAACAAATTACATCTAATCAGAGATGCAAAAATAACCACAGTGGCTATTTAGCATTTATTGGTACATTTGAACCACATTTTATTCAAGCTTTAAGAGCTAAAGTACTCAAGCTGCTCTAAAGTCTTGTGCAAATGCAGAATGTTATCTCATCCCTGATTATATATTTAAATGTTTTTAAGTGCTTGCTACTCCATTCGGTCACTCACACTTTGGCTAAATGAGTGTCTGATCAACCAGATGGGACAACTTTATTAACATCTTACTCTGGCTAATTTGAAAGAATGGACAAACCATCGTTTATTAAGTTGTTGAGACAGAGTTAGCCGTATATATATATTACAGCAATTTGGATGGGTTAAAGCACTCTAAAAGCCTTGTTTGAAATTGTCTGCCTAATTGAACTAAATTCCAAATTCAGTATCTAAAGCGCGTATTTGTCTGAGTGTGTGAGAGTCTTTGGGTAGAAATATATATTCCATACATTGTTTGGATTAAAGTCGGCATTTGAAACAAACATATTGTTTCAATTTCGAATCCATTATCTTGAATTTGTTTTTTTTTTGTTTGTTTGTTTAACACGAGTATGTTTTTGTGTTTAGACTTTTAAATAAAAAAATACTTGTGATATTGTTCTTGCTGTTTATATTGAATCGAATCCCCCTCCAACCAGCCGCTCGAAAGGAGCCAACCATTCATTTGTTTTAATTTTTTTCATTCGCATTTGTATAAAACTTGTCTATAATTTTAAATGTATACGACTACATGTGTATTTGTCTGTATGTATGTATAAATATATACATGTACATATATATTTACGGAGATTCATATAATTGTATTTCCTTAGCAGGTATTCATTTACTCGTATGTATCTACAAAAATGAGAAAAATTACCATAAGCCAATATACGTCAATTTACCACATAAGATACGTTATTTATTCATTCAAAACAAGTTTTTCGTTGTTTATTCCAACAAATATACAAAATCGTACTCAACAAAAACAAAATGAAAAAGTAAAAACATATTTTGGATTTCAGTTTATGAAAAACATAACGAAAAATGTTTAATTTAATTTGACATATAAACCTTAAAAGACAGAAGAATTTTATATAATTTTGTAATAGCATGTAAAGTGGTATTTGGTTGATTGTGGTTGATGGCGATGAAGAGTGTAACCGGCATTCGTGAATCGACAGTAAGAGCCACGCGTCTTTTATGAAAATCTTGTCTTTATTTGAGAGAGTTAACCACGTTGCTTAGATGGTGTTGAGTGTTTAAATGTTTTGCTTAATTTAATATTTCATTTCAACTTTAAATAAAATGATTTTAATAAGCATAATCAACCCAAGACAATTTAACACTTTACACATTTAAACGTACATATCATATGTATGTACATATGTATGTATGTATGCTTACAATAGATTCATTTCGTTTGGTATTAAGGTGGCCATGTTAGAGAGATATAACAACTCTTTTAAGCACTATATTTCTTAGTACATACATGTAATTATGGAATATGTACATTCATTCATTTTCATTTGAACAAAAAATTTACTTGACTTTTATAGGTCCTAGACCACATGTTAAAACGCCAAAAAACAAATTTGAACGTTTGAGAAAAATATTAATACAATACTTATGTATGTTGGTATAGTTACTTATTTTTATGTAGGATAATCTTCGGTCTTGTCAGCGGCTAAAAAAATATTCATCGGGTTCTGGGTTCATTTGTAAAATTAAGTGGAAGTGAAATTTTCATTAATTTCAGTGAAAGTGATTTGAAAAGTAAAATATAATTTCCAGTTTGAAACAAAAGTTTCACTAGAACGTTTTCTAGAACGCTGTGAAATTTTCTATGTGGAATTAAACACAATTTCGGTTTCACTTCGTAATGGAATATAGTACGCAGGCGATTATTTGATATTTAAAAATTTCCAAAACCTTAATTCCAAACTTTTGAATATTTTCTTGAACGAATTCTAAAAGCTAAAACCTGACTTTTGTTATCTTATTGAGAGAACAACAACTTAACCCTCCGTCTTACACATTCTTTGATTTTCATATTCGAAAATCATGAGGTCTGGCTAGACCCACTCAGTTTTTCATGTACTTAATTCGAAAAAAAATAATTTTTTAATTAAATATGAATAACATATCGTCGTTCCGAAGTTATCACAAAATCAAAAAAAAATAGATAATACCACTTCCTGGGATAATTATTTAAGATCTATCGATCTGTCCCGTCTCCAGCTTCGTATCGCTTACGGTTCCTGAGATATTATGATGTCATTTTGTTGTGTATCCAGTTTTGCTAAAAATTTAACGCGTTATGTTACCGTATGAACCGTATGTGTGGATAACAATAAAAAATATATGAAATTTATGAAATAAAAAGATCTATGTGCAAAAAACAAATATTTATTTATTTATATATCGTTTTTGTCCCTGATTTCAATAATATTTTCGGATAAAGTCAATGGGGGGTTTTTTAGTTAATATAGATAAAAAGATTTATAATTCATTTTCTTAAATGAATTTTATTGTAAGGTAAACTAAAACTTATTTCTAATAAACATATTTAAGATGAAAACAATTTACAACATACTAGTATAATAACACAAGAATATCAAATATATCTAATAATACCACTCGAGCATAAATTCAGTATTGGAAATTTAGCTGAATGCATACACATTAAATTTATATTAATAAATCTGAAAAGAATCTCACATGATTTTCTGGAAGGAAAACATACAGGCTTTCTGTTTGTCTGGATTAATGTTTATCTTTGTACATGTATTAAGTTCTTTTGCAAAAATGGTTTCTGAAGTTGCAATAACTCCCTTTCTCACTTGTTTTCTTAGGCTTGATGATTGAAAGTTGCGTTCACTTGCAGACGTTTTATATTGCAGAGAAAATAAATTGTATTTATTATATTTAATTGCTTTAATTTTACTAAATGGAACATTCTGAAAATTTAATTTATTTGCTAAAGACGAATAAACTTTAAAACGGTCAGAATCGTTTCTATAATTTTTAGCGCAAAGTTTTTGGATGGATAGTTTTTTAATTTTGTTATCAAATCTAAGGGACTGTATATTTCTTTTAATTTTAGGAACCGGTCTATTGCACTATGGACAGCGTCAATCTCCTGAATTTGAGAACGACCTGGTTTTGAAAATTTTGAAACAATTGTTTTCTGATTATTTCTTTTATGCAAAACCTATGAAGTAGAAAAAAAACAAAAGACGAGGAATAGTTTATTCATTTTCATCTCTTAGAGAATAGAAATAATAATGTAAAGCAAGAGCGGATAAAAGAGAATTATTTGACCTTCAACTAACGAAGTAGTGATATGTTTAACACTGAATTTTTATCATTACCAATCTTTAAATTATTAGTGCTGGCTAATTCTAACAATCTGCATGAATCATGAATATACGTGAACATAATTTCGAAAAAAAAAAATTGTACGGTTCATACGGCTTATTTTCACGTAGCTATGCGCCATAAAAAAAATATTTTGTTGTATACAAAAAGTAAATTTTTTTTATCGATAAAAATGGTTTTAACTAAAAAAATTTCTTCCACAACCTTGGATATTTTTCACCTAATCGATGCAGCACTACGCCTGACAAAAATATTGGACAACTTTTTTCGCGCCACTTTTTTTCTATAAGAGTTTGAAACTTAAAACTCAATTTCCCAAAAAAATATTTTTAGGAGATACGTGAAGATAACTTCGGAACGACGATATGTACATACGTATTATAATTTTTAAATAAATTATGAATAAATGTTCATATTATTTTTTCCAGAATTAACATTGTTTAATAGATATAATAAATAAAAATAGACAACTGGACAAAAAATAATTAAAAACCAAGGAGAAATATAAAAAACAGCATTTACAATAAAAAATAATTATATATTGGTCTGACCAGAGAGAGAGAGAGATGTGTGCATTAAAATATTCGAATAATCCTTTCCAGGATTTCTTTTTTCAAATATTTACAGCGAACTAAATTCAAGTCTCTAACTAAGTGTTACATATATTATAATAAAATTTAAAATTGAAAAAGGTCTGGCCAGATTCACATTTAAGACGAAGGGTTAATAAGTTCCATTTTAGACATTTTATAGGAGATACAAAAACGTCCTAAATTTGTTTTAAATATTTTTGAAATCTGTAAACGTAGCTTGCTTTTACTTAATAAAACTATTATTGCTGAATCTATGTATGCATAAGGAATACATACATAAATATATACAAGGCGGTGCAAAAGTAATCCTTCTATCAGAAAATGCTATAAATTTTGCGAGGCCCCTAATGTCAGTTCTGTTTTGACATTTGTGTAGTAAACACATGCGAAATACACGTTAATAAACGATGTTACGCTACACTGCTCCAGAACCCGGAATATTGCTGACAGAACTGACATTAGGGGCCTCGCAAAATTTATAGCATTTTCTGATAGGAGGATTACTTTTGCGCCACCTTGTATATACAGAAGGTGAAACGTGAAATCGTTTTCCACAATTTAATTTCAAAATTGTGCATTAAGAAAATAGTAATTTCAGAGCTTTTATGAATCTAGGATATGTGAAAGTTGTTGAGATGTGGCAAAGATACTTCGAATGATGCCGTTCCTCTATAATGTTGAATATTTTGAACAAGTATTCTTAAATAGTTCTTATATTTTATCAATTTAAATCGTAATTTATTTAATTCGTAAATATGTTTAATATTGCAGATATGCGTAATCTTACAATTGCTTACTTTCTGGATTATAGGGTAAGTTTTGCATCTTTAGTATTTATATAACAAACATTTTATATAACAAACGGTATCAAAATAAAAATAATTTATTACTTTTTGTTTTTATTTTGCACATTTTTTAAATATTTGACAAAACAATCGCCACCATTTCAATCTTGACGATTATTGAATAATTTATAGTGATATTTTCTCTATCGAATAATGGCATCTTTCAGTTCATAAATTCTCAATAAATGATTCTAGATTTTTTAAAAGCATTTGTTAGATTTCGGTGAACTTTACCATTTTGTAATAAGTTTAGATATAAGAGGAAAGCTAATCAAAATTTAAGATTAAATATCGGAAATTATATGCTAACACGGAAATGAGTGACATATCATTAGAAGACAAGCTATGAAAATGTGTTCATGTTCATTACATGTTCATAAAATTGGTATATAACCCGTTTGCATTTCTCAAATTCTCTTACATACTTTTTGTAAGATGCTACCGTATCCAATATGGTCGAGCTCTTATCAGCAGAGATGAAATGGTTGTAGATATCAACTGCGGTATGAATGCAGGTAAGCAACGTCTTCAGACTGACTATAAATTGCACAGTATGGAGATATGTGTTATAGCCTGGAATAGTTTTTGTGAGCGCTGTGTGTATCCAGTACAACCAGAATACAACTCTTCTCCAATGTTTCCTTAAAAGTTGAATTGCGGAATGTAAATCTATTCATCTATTCATTATACGAATATTCTTGAGTTTTATGTTTTCTGCAAAAAAGTAGCTAATCGGTCTGCGGTATGTTTATTTTCAGACTGTTTTCATTGATCCATGATGGTAGTATGGCAAGACCCAATCCTCCCAATCACTTATTCTTAAATAAATTTCCTATGAATAGAATGAACCAACTAAATAATTTATTATTCATACCGACAATATATCACCGTAAATTGGGCTTCCTATTGCAGGGATAAATATCGTATCAAATTTCTTAAAAAGATTAGATAAGATTAGAAAATTATTCCCGATACTCATATTATGTTAACACAACACTCATTCTTCCAGAACAGTCCTTACATTTGAAATGGATTTGTCAATGAATCGAACTATGTGTAAAATGTATTCATCAATCGTACTGTTCGACTCTTTACAGATATTATTCCTAAATATAATCTAAATCGAATATAAAGTTTTACATAAAAACCCGGTCACTCTAAATGTTAAAAGTCCTAATGAAATTGGTGTAAATGATACTCTTTCACAACGATTAAACTCTATTATAATTTCATGCATCACATCATGTACAGACTCGTACACGAAGTTATGTGAAAATACACACATATGGTATAAATGTCTTGACGCTGGAACAGGGAAAGGATTGTTTGTGGTGATAAATTTATGCCAGAATTATGACGTTGATTAAAATCTGTAGACAAAACCAGAGACAACTGGTTGGATGTGATACTATGGCAGGTTGATTTAATTACCTTAAATTACGAATTTCTAGAATCGTCAGCATTTCCTTTTGGTTTTTGTGTTATTACATACGTCATTATATACGAACTTGAATTTCTATATACGTACACGTATTATTAAATACATACATACATACATATGTATGTACGAGTATGTTCTTTGCGTATGTCAACATTCATTAACTTAAATGAATTAATTAATTCAAATGAAATTTGCTGTGTTCAGGATTTACAAAAAATTCTAGTTTCTCTATCAACTTCTTACTAAACCACCATAGTGAGGAGATTATATTGGATTTGTGCTGATGTTTGTAACGCCGAAGTTTGTAACGCCGAAAAATATTAGTCCAACACCCACCTTAAAGTATACCGATCGACTCAGAATCATTTTCTAAGTTGATTTAACAATGCCCGTCCATCTGGCTGGCTGGCTGTCCATGTAAACATGTACGCAATTTGGAAGATATTTCGATAAAATTTGGTTTATGATATTTTTTGTCCAAGGATTGAAACTGGTTGAAATCTACTGGCCTCCATACAAATCTCCTCCCGAAATAGCGGTTTATCGGTCATCAATGTTTGATTTACGCACATATCCCAACAAATTTCTCCAGGATTAAGGATTATGAAGCCTAATCTCATCAACAAATTTTGTGCTGATCGGTTTTTAATTGACAACAGCTCCCATATAAGACTCGCTGCCGAAAACAAATTTAAAGAGCATAACTTTCTTAAAAATATTGGTGTCCAAATAGATTAACAATTAATTTTATAACGGTCGGTCCATAATTAGTCATAGCTTCCATATAAGATCCCCTTCGAAAGCCACTTTAACATGTATAAATATTTTAAAAGTGTTTACACCGAGATAATTTAATATGCTACTACATTGATCGGTCCATAATTGGTCATAGCTACTATATAGAGCCCGTTTCTGAAAATCTGCTGTTGAACATATACTGGGTGTAGGGTATTATATGGTCGAGCGTGACCGAGTATACTTTCTTACTTGTTTATTTCCAGGTTAGTTATCAAAATTCAGTTCAAATTTGTCTACTTAAATTTTACTTTTTGACAGAGACATTATGAATACAAACATTTGCTTAGAAATTCACAATTTATGGAATTTATTCATTTCAGATTCTGGGTTTTCACAATTACAAAACTTCTTAGCTAAGAAGTTAAATGTGAAATATTTTTTTCTGTCTACTGCGTTGATTCTTAACTTAATTCAAGCAATCAAAAAGAATGAACCATTTATTTAAGATGACAATTTACGACTTATTAAGGTGTAGCAATACTTTTTGCATATAAAAACCAGAACGATTCAAATTCAAATGAAAATTCTAGAGAAAATAGCTAAAAACTAATACGATACAAGATACAAAACAAACTTGTATCTGTTTTATTTCAGTCGTTCTTTTAATTAAACCAACAAGATTAGAGGCAATATTCTGTGATGGCGTAAAATGGATTGTAGGAAGGGAAATAGTTTACGAGTATTATGAAAATCTTTTAAGCTGTAGATTTATGCCAGAAGTTACATATATCCCTCCATCTACTGCGACAATAATCCTATGGCCCTACGAATACTTTACCACACCATAATAAAAATAAAATGAGAAAAACGAAAAAATAATGAACAGAAAACTAAAATAAAATACATTTGTCACAAATGCATCACGAAACAATGGTTCTAATAGACGTGGGGCACGAGCACGAGAACTTCAACAGTAAAACATTTAATTTATAACACAAGAAATACTGTTATTTGTATCTACCATACATGTGTATATAAATTATTTTAAAGATACAAATCCAGTGTGATACAGTTCGATGAACTAGAAGAATTTCATCGCACCTAAAAATGTTTGAGTAGAATGTCTTGCTCATTGGGTCGTGTTCGGGCATTCTATAACGTTATCAATCGCAATTTGAATTTTAGAAAAATGTTTAAATCAAACTATAACAACTTTTATGCTAAATGTCAGACTGAAAAAGAGAAATCATATTTGTTAATTGTGCACAAGAAAAAATAAATACTAGGAAAGAAATTTGCATAAAAATTTGCAACCTGTTCTTATTGGATCCATTTAGAATGTGCATATATTACTCGGCACACATTTAACCTGCCTGCTTACTCGTAGCATTGATGCTTTAAATTTAAAAGGAAATCCAAAAATAATTATGTGCAGAAAAATTTTAAACTTTAAAAACAGAACAACGTAAAAACATGTATTCACATGTAAAAAACGCAAGAAAACCAGAAGAAAATTTAATTTTTCCTAGTTGAAGATACAAGAAAACGAAAATCAGTATCTATAACAAAAAAATAGCACTCGTAGCAGCCACGCCCTGTGTATGTGTATTTGTATCTGCGTTCAGTCATGCTGTGTATCTAGATTCTACATGTTTCGATGTACCGACGGCAGACAACAAAAAAATACAAAAAGCAAAGGAAAAGAAGCAACCATCGTCAACCATACTAAATGTGTATGGTATGTACGTACTATGGGTGCATGAATATGAATGAATGAATGGCTGACTGAATGGATGGGATGTTGAGTCTTGCGGCCATTATTTTCAAGACATCCGAACAAGTATGGGTTTTTTTCTGGAATAGTTTTGGTGGTGGTGATATTGTTAAGTGCTGTTCAATCTTCTTGTTTTAAGAAATCAGAACACATAATTTATTTATTTTTTTATATTTTCAATATGTTTGCACAATGATTTATTAAAACAATTACTGTTCGCTACTTAAAAATTGAATTAAAGATTTGGGTCAATTATATCGTCACTATTTTGAATTATATATATTTTCAACTAGTCTAGTTCAACTTGAATTAAAATTCTTTAACAATTAAACAACTTAATATTTATCGAACTCTTTTCACAATTTGCTAGAACATTCGTAAAACAACTTTGTATTCGTTATCTAATTTTTTAAAAATCTTTTACAAATCTAACACAACATTGTATGGAACTTGTTTATATGATTCTGCTGTTTTCATGAAAGCAGTGTCATGGGAACAAGTTTTCTTCATTCACATGTAAAAAGTACCAGTGTTAAAGTATGCAAGTTGTGCTACAACTTGTGCTCTTTTGACTATTAAATTTGAAATGGGTTTGTGAAATGTAAGAAACAAACACATTGAAAATATTTTGCAAAAATGAAAAACATCAAAAAAGTTGTTACATAAAAATTTTATATGTAGTTTTGTAATGAAATCGCATAAAGAACGGAAAATAACAAAAAAGACGAAAAACAACAGGAACACGACATACAACTGAAAAACATTGTAGCCAAAATAGATTGAATGACTGAATGTTTCTTTCCATCATAGAAAATATGAAGGAAAATTGCAAATTTTAAACACGAAACAAAAGTTTCGCGTTCGAAAATACTTAAAACAACTTTAAACAAGTAAGAAAGTATAGTCGGTCAAGCCCGTCCATATAATACCCTACACCCAGTATATGTATAAAACTGTCTTTCAGAATTGGGCGTTATATGGGAGATTTAACCTATTGTGGACCGAGCATCCAAAAATTTAGAGTCATGATGTCTGTGAAAATAAATATTATGTATCTTTTTTTTCTTTATCTCGATATAAATACGTTTAAAATATTTATAGAGGTTAAAGTGAATTACGAAGCGGGTCTTATATGGGAGTTTTGACTATTTATGAACTGACTATTATAAAATAAAGTGTCATCCTATTTGTACATAAGAAACTCATTTTTGTTAAATTTTATTCGGATAACGACATTTTTAAAAGAGTTATGCTCTTTTAAGTGATTTTGGGAAGTGGGCCTTATATGGGAGCTTCAACTAATTACGGACCGATCTTCACAAAATTTGTAGGTGTGATTTAGCTTCATTTATTACTTATTTGTGGTGAAATCAGTTTGCATACTTGCATAATTCAAAGATTTGTGATCGGTAAACCCCAATTTCAAGAGGACATTTGTATGGGTACCAGGTGAAATAATGGATCGATTTCCACTAGTTGTAATCCCATCCATTCTTGGGCCGAAAAAAATATCACGTGCCAAATTTTATCGAAATATCTTCAAAATTGCGACCTGTACTCTGCGCACAAGCTTTATGCGGACAGCTAGCCAGCCAGCCAGACGGACGGTCGGACGGACATCGTTAAATCGACTAAGAAAGTGATTCGGTATACTTTAAGGTGGGTGTTGGACCAATATTTCTGGGCGTTACAAACATCAGCACAAATCCAATATACCCTCCCCACTATGGTGGTGTAGGTTATAACAAGCAAGAAAACCCAATTCGGTGCGCCAAGTTTTGTGGTACCCTTCGCTTTTGGATTGACCTTTTCAATTAAATGAGTTTAATATCTTTTTCAAGTTTATTGTGTCAAATATTTTAGCTAATCTGACTATGAAACTATGTAACAGAGACTAGTAGGATTTAAACTGATGTCCTTTACATATTAACACAAATATTATCTTAGTGTTGCAAATGGATTGAATATAAGGTAGTGAAATCTTTATAAATGTCAGTATGTAGCAATATTCTTTATTTAACAACAAAATAACATTTAGTGCTCTTTGTTTCACATAAATTCTTGTATACGTAACTGGCAGCAACAAGCATGGATACTACTACAACATAACTCTATTACTGACACAAATACTTGTATTTTTGCTGTGGATGGTGGATGGTTTGGTGAATCTAGAAAACTATTTGTAGAGAAATTCGAATTTACCTTCCAATCACGACTATAGTCGCTATAGTCGTAATTAATTATGAAAATTTATGTTTGGATTGTTATTGATTAACCCCCTTATTCATAAAACTTGTCAAAGGTTTATAACAGTCTTATAAAGCAAATTTTGTATGGATATTTGCTTTATAAGCCTGTTATAAACCCTTAATAAGTTTTTATGAATTAGACTGTTAAACTTTAAGTACTTGGGTTAAGGTAGAATTAGCCGAACGTCCACGTCTCCCTACTGTAACGTACCATACTGTAAGCACATTTGTGCGAATTTAGAACATTTAAAAATGTGCCGTACCACAAACAAAAAAATATAAACAACACATGTTACAACTATATTGTATTTTGTATCTAATTGTTTGTTTTCTACATCAGTTTAAATTATATATTTTAAAACTCAATTATTCTCGATTATAATGTTTTTACAATTACTAAATATGTCCAGGGAAAAAACAAAACATACAATAAATAAACAGTCAGCTGTTAGAAACAGTGATTGTCATTGTAAAGTTTCTTTTCGTACATGCTTGCTTGAAAAAGTACCAAAATGGCTTTAATAGGAGTAAAATTGTGTGTGTGTGCGCATTTACATACATAATCCAGGGGCCAAATTACCGCATTCGTGATCGAATGAGCTATCGTATCGAAAAATGATTTAGATATCGAAATTATGCTAAAATGTACTAAATTTCTTGCACGATATCGAATGTCATAATCTCAAATAAGAAAATTACGATCAATTTTACTCGATATCGAATGCGGTAATTTGGTCCCAGCACTTTGATAGTTATTTATTTTAATAATTTTATTGAATAAATATTGAATAATACATAGTTACATATGTGTATGTATGCATTAAATTTGTTATATTTATAATACAGCCTAATCATAAATAAAAATTCCGAGGGAGTTTTTTTTCCTTTTTATTTTTTTTTAACATTGAATTTGAATAGGAAAAATGGAAAAAACTCCCGCGGAATTTTTATTCATGATTGGGCTGATATTGTATGTGATTGTTTTTTTATTATATAGTATGTACATATAAACATATTCATATATGCAGATGTGTATTATATAAAACGTGTTGCTCAATTTCCACAAACATTATTATTAAAGAAAAGTACCAAAAAATAGGGCGAATTTACCCCAATACAATTTAACATACACACAGCCTATCATAGCTGTACAAATGTTACGTAAGAACGTAAGGAATTTCTATTTTATACAGGTTGAGACGTTCCGTCAACGTGATTTAATATTCGGTAAGCAATTACATTGATTTTAAATAACAAAACGGTATCAGCTGTTTCGTTACAGTACTGTACGGGACGTATACGTTCGGCTAATTCTATCTTTAATATCTCTCAATATGTTCTGAATATTAAGGATTATGGATAGTTTCAAATATTTAATTGAGTATTTTTATTTAAATTTTTAGTATACATACATATCGATGGTCTCATATAGAAAGGCCCTAACTCGCATATTTGAAACTTTACAGGAGAAGGTAAAAACATAAGAGAAACTGTAATATTCAACATGTAAATTTTTTTGTACAACGGCTTATAAAAGCGTTATTTTTTACACTATTGCAATAAATTTTTGTGAGGAGGTGTATTTGCGTTAAATGCATTGGAATCACAAAAAAAAAAACAAATTTTGAAAAAATAGTTAGGGCCTTTCTACATGAGACCAACGATATATAAAATGGGGACTATGCATTAAATTTATGCCAAAATTATTATTTTTTAAAAAGGCTGATTAAAATATTAGTAAATATTGTAGTATTTTTAGTTCTTTTAGGGATTTGGTCCCGTATAAAATCCTCAATAAATATATAGTTTAAATAGTTTAATTAAATTTTAAAAAGTTTCTGGAGTTTTCTGAGAAAATATAATAAGAATTGGGATTTGTTTTGGCCGTATATGGAAATGGGCAAACGTTACTGTAGTTACGCAAAAATGATTTTAAGAAATTTACAAATTTTGTAAACCTAAAAGTTATAAATAAATTAATACCCCAAAAAAGAAATTTCATAAAAAAAACACCCAAATATAGAGTGTTGGGTGTGTTGTTTTGTATTATTACAATGTTTTTTGCTTTTCGTTTAGATTTCTTTAAGTTCATCTTCACTTTTTGTTGCTTCTTAAGTACTGATGAAACTTTAATGAAGTGCCACAGGGCACTTTGTTGTTGATAATGTATCCTTGGCGTCGTTGGTGCTTCTGTTGCTGTTGCTTTCAACTATAAATACAGGATTTTGTTTACGAAAATAACAGGCTTTTTACATAATCATAAAAAAAATTAAAAAGTTTCACCGTCTAGTTGACGTGAAAAAATGAGAAAATGGGCATGTTACCAAAGTGGTGTACGGATATATTTCTTGCTAGATATTTTTATACACAAAAAATAAGATTTTTTTTTGTATCAGGTTGAGAAAATACGGAAAATGTTTATATGTGTTTAGTTTCTTTTTAAACTTTTAATTAAGCTCATTTTGTGATTCTTTTCGTTTGTTCGTTATTTTTGTGGCGGTTTTAGTAGTAAAATGCTGTAATCATTTGATTAGAAGAATAAAAAAATGGAAACTGAAGAAAAAATTAAAAGTTTTCTGGTTTTAAGTAGAAAATTTTACTCACGTAGTTAAGTTGTTAGAATTTAATGCCACCAACCATACAGTCATCATCTACAGCACAGTACGAGTATGTATTGGTATTGGCATCGACACGAGCTTCAACATCTCAGGGTCGTCATCTTCATGCCGCATTAAATTCTTCCATATTCCTGTATATAACAAATATAAATTTCTACACTCATCTCTAAAACCACCTCCCAGAAACTGGTTTCTTCCTTCGTATCGTTTACCATTTATCCAAGCATGTCCTCCTTCTTCATCGTTTCATTCAAAATTTAACCATGCATAATATTATGCGTTTATTTTTTATTTTATTTTGGTTGTTTTTTCCTTTCTTCTTTATATTTTAAACTTTTGTCAATACTTATGGCAATATTGAAAACGAGAACGATATCTAATCTTGCATCTAATAAGCATTTTCAATCAACTTTTATGCGAGAGTTGTAAAAATGAAATGAACCAACCAAACAACCATCCAATCCAACCTTCTTCAACGATTCTATGAAACACTCGAAAGTAAAAGTCTGTTTAGTTTAAAATGGAGCTTTAAAATTATCAATATTGTTAAAAAATGTATTTAATTTATTAATTCAGCTGATGCCCGTTTTATTAAAAATATAAAAGCTCTTGTTCGTTTTCAATTTTTCATAAATTTATTTCGAATATTTCGACCAACTTTGTTAGTCACCATCAGGGGAAAAAATATAATCTAAAAAACTTATACATATTATAATTTTTAGAGAATACTATGTCTATATAGAAGTTTTAAGCACGCTGATTATCAAATTAAATAAAATATTTATTGAATTAAAATTTTATTTCCAACGAATATTTTATTTAAAACAATTATTAGTTCCTTTGATATTTTTCAAATTTTCCAATAAAATTGTTTGCTAATATAATATTATTTTAATTGGAAATATTTCTTAAAATTTCCTATAAAAGAAATATCACTCTTTACTTGAATTTGCGAATATTTTCATAGGCTGAAATCTAAACATTTTTTTACTCAACTGGATGAATTTCGTAATTGAAGGGCGTTTTCAATTTTTTGTGTGCATATTATAATTTTTAGAGAATACTATGTTTGAACTTTTTTATTTTTATTATTTATTATGAGTTCATTACTTAAGCCAAATGAAAAATTTTCTCATATATTATAATTGTAACAATTTTCTTAGAAATATATTAACAAACTATTTACTTTAATTTTTCTGCAGTGTTGTCCGATGTTGGTGTCTTACGTTTCTTTTACTGAATGTTTCTCGTTTTTGTTTATTATTATTATTTTTGTATTTGTTTATTGACGGTCAATACGACAAACAAATTATTTAACAACATGAAATCTAAATTAGATAACCTAGAAAAATCAAATCTAGTATACCACATTAAATGTCGGAAAATATACGTGGGTACAACGAGGACAAAATTGAAAACCAGATTGTCATCACAAAAATCAAAAATCTCCAAAGCAAATGACTCTTTCAAAATCCCCGATTTAAATTCTTATGCTTACCACCAGACTTGCGGCATAAGAACAAGTTTGGATAGCAAGAGGTTTGCTGCAAGAGCAGACAACGAAAATTATAATGAAAATCCCTACTCGTATAGTCATTGGTTATTTAATGACTCCATGAGCTATGTACTTGGATTCTTGGCTTCTATTTACATAAGTTACCGTCTCTAGGCGCAAAATTATCCGCAACATGTGCGGACACGCATATGGATGTTTTTCTAAAATAAAATATTAAATAAATAATTATCTAGAGTTAAAACTGCCACATGTGCCAAATATTGAAAAATCCTATTCTTGAGTTAAAAATAATTTTTTTGATAGATATCCCACTCGCATCCCATTAAGCGACTATAAAGGCCTTAAAGTAAATTGCATAAGCTTTCTTTTGAGAAAAAAATAAAAAATAAAAAAGGGCCCAAATTGAAAAAAAATTAAAAAAAAATATTTTTGAAATTATTGAAGAAATAGCTATCTACAGTCCTTTAGACAATTTTTTCTGGGACCAATAGGTAAAAAGTTACACTCATTTAAAAAAACCCTGTATGACCAAAATTGACCAAAATGTCCAACTTTAACCCCTTCTAACTCCGGCACTTCTAGACGGATAGAGCTGAAAGTTTGTCTCTGGCCTACTATCCAATAGTACAATAGAAGACATCGATTTTTAAAATTGAGTCACCTGACGTGAAATTCACAATATACTTAATACTTATCATATAATGGAAAACTTGATTTTTGCAGTTTAGTATGTGTTTTGTTTTATTCGCAGCTTTTATCGCATACAATTGACCGTCCTTACACTACGGCATCTAAGAAGTGCGTGAATTTTTTATGGTGCTTCCTGTAACATTTTCCCTGGTCTCCATATACATACAGTGTGATCTTGATTTGTATAGAATAAGATAAAATATTTCAAAATACTCAAATATGTATTTGTCTTTGCTTTTCTTTGGTTAGAATTAAGTAAATAATGGAGTAATTAAAACAATTTTTGGGGCTTGTATACATTTAACAACATAGCTAAACTCAAGTCCATATGAATGAGAAAATAATTTTGCAATTTTGAATAACAATTAATTGCATACCCCAGTATACAAAAAAGAGAAGAAAACAACATACTAATTTTACTTATTATAACGTTTTGTATTAAAATCTAAATTTTCATAAATACTGCACTTATCACGTCTGATCTATAATCCAACGGCATGTTATTTACCAACTTATTTTTGGAGTGTCTATTCTAAAATTCTTAAAAATATTCTTAAAAAAACTATGTAAGATCCTTCATATGAGGAAATATGCATGAGTGTGTGTGCAATATACAATCCCTGCAGTTTTAATGGTAGCATATGCCAGCATATACCACTATTTAGTAGATGACAAACAAATTAAACAACTTTAAAGTACAAAAACTTTAAAAAGTTAGGCAATATAAATACAATAGTCAAACTGATATTATTCTTCACTAGCTCTAAAGATAAACACAATGTGCCAGGAAACACAATCCTTTTTAATACATAACATTCAATAGTAATTGGTAATGCAGAGGTAGTCAATTGACAAACACCTCCTCAAAGCCATGCTCGTATTAAAACTAGTCGGCAGTTAAAAGTTTTGCAAATAGCTAGAGAATAACCAGTTTGTTTTCGTAGCAAACACATCCATCAACTCGGAACTAGTTACAACGGCTGCAGGGTATCTAAAGGTATTTTTACACAAACTCATATTTATTCTTAAGTATACGATTTCTTTTTATTCATTTTATATAAGGATTTTAAATTTTTTTTATATTTGCACGAACTAATGTACCTTATATCAAGGTATGTATGTTTGTATGTATGTAAGTTTATATAAATACATACTTATTTATGTACGTACGAGTATATATGAATGTGAATATGTTCCTAAGTGAGTATGTACAAGCACCTTTCTTTATTCGATGCCAAAGTCAAATAAATGCTGGAAACAATAACTTAATCCGTAAAATTTATTAAAAAACCTAAAATAAATGTAAATTAAATTCGACAACAGCCTCCTCGAAAAAAATACCGAAAAATTGAAATGTACATACTATATGAGGATTTTTAAATGAGCATAATTTTAAAATCCCCTTTACGTTTATACATTTTAACATTAACTTATACAGAGTATGATATGGGTCATTCCATATCAGCGGAGTCATCAGTCATTGTTTTTTGTGCAAACCAACTTTGAAATGGGAGCCTTTATGGAATTTAAAGAAATTTGTTTTTAAAATCGGCTGAAAAGTAAATCAAATTTAAAATTCGTAAATGAATTAAAAAGGGTAATAAATCAATTCAATTAATTTTACATAACTCTGACAATTTTACATATAATTTAGTGTAGTCATCCATATGGTATAAATCTATGGGAAATTGTTTTCTTTTCATCCAGTTTCTCAACATTTTGTATCGTTTGCTGTTTTCATGGATTTTGACTGAGAATGCTTGACTGAATTCAAAACATATAAGTATTGTATTGGTTGCATTGAAAATGAACAACTGCTATGTTTCATTTTAAGACACAAGACGTACCTTAAGCTGCGTTTGTCAATTCAAAGGAAACATACAAATAACGACAATAAAGATTTACTCCAAAATTCGTTTAAAATTTATATTTAATGCATCAAAAAATTTCAAAATATTTTATAACCATAACAATTTTATGCCGTAAACAATTTACGGACATTTTGTTGTGTAAGGCCAAATCGCTCTTACAATTTAATGTCATTTAGAAAAATTAGAAATAAAATATGAGAAAGAATGCAGCCTGACGGTAGATATGTTTTTTGAATATCCTGGAAATATCTGGAGTTACCAATGTACTTTTTGTCAAATCGATGAACGGAACGTCACTATCTTTGCAAAAGGAAGGGTAGCAAACAAGGTATCATCAAAGAATATTGAATCAAGATCAGTGTTGAAATACCATCTGTGCCAGTAGTTAGATACGCTAAAACTCTTTTTATAGTAATTCAAACTTGTCGGGTTAAGCAATTAATCTCTCACGCTCTTGTCTAAACAGTTTCATTGTATTTATTCTTGGAGATTGAAAACATAATTTTTCTCCAGACATAATAACTATAGTTGGGCCAGCTGTCCTGATTTTAATAATAATTAATAAAAATTAATGAGTTGCGAAAATCATTAAAATTATTATTCTCAAATCCTTATGATATATTTTTAACAGAAATTTTCAAATATTGACCATAAAGAATGCATAAAAATTATTAAATTTCAATTCCTTGTAATCACCCTTTATCAATTTAAGTAGAAGAAAGAAAACAATTTTGTTTATTGTTTATTAGCCAAATATTTTATTCAATGAATTTCGGTAGCTGCTTTTACTCCTTTTGATGTTGAATCGATAAAAACTTGTAACAATTTAAAACCTTTCCGTTGGTGACTCATATTGCCTTTCAGTTGCCGTTGTGGATGTTGTTGTTTTAAAAAGGAGCCAAGCCAAACTCCAACCATCATTGATGATGGCATTCATTTCGAATTCTTTTGATTCTATATCTTGTAATATTGGGTTTGGCATCCTCTTCTCTCGAGAGAAGAGGAGTGGGTTGGTTGTTTGGCTGTAGACATCATTTGATTTTTGTTGAATGCAATAACACGGTTTGGTAATTTTCATGCCTCATAGACGCCTGCTGAAACGCCTCTTAAGCTAAATTGCTTCGCATCAAAAATCTTCATCTTCGAAAGTAACAAGAAATACAAAATAAGCAAAAATTGTTTTAATTTAAGTTTTTTCTGGCTTTTTTGTTCAACCCGTTTCTGTCTGTTTGTTGGTTCTTGTTTTGTGTCTTGCCATTTAGTTAATTCAGGAATTCTAAATTCAAGTCATAACTATGAATAGATACTTGTATCGATTCGAGACTATGTGTGTGCGTGTCTATCAAGAAAAAAAAACTAATGTTTTCTTCTTTTAGCGCTTCATAGGCATGTTGTGCGTATCTTCTGCCTTTTACCCTTTTTCTCCAGAAATTTCAAATTATTTTTTATTGGCAAAAGCATTTATTTCTGTTGCTTAATGTAGATGAAAATTAAACCATTTTTTGCCTCAATCTAGGTATTTTTTGCTTTCACCTTAAGAACGGCTTAGATACTCTCATACCTAAATGCAATATGTTCCTTTATATGTAGACATACGTATGTACGTACTTTGTTATTTTGAGGATAAATGTAATTTTTTGCCATCGTTCTTACGTTTTGTTAAAAGTTGTTTTTTGTTTGTTTTTACCTCTAATAAAATAAAAAACAACCTCTAGTTTATATACGAGTATTTTTATTTGTGAATTCTATACGCTTTTCTTCATCTTCTTATTTATTTTTTTTATTGGAGAAAAGAATATTTTCTGCTTTTTTTTATGAATTTTTATGTTTTTAGAGTTTTCCATAAAAAACTTTTCATAAAACTTAAAGGGGTTATGGAAATTCTTTGCTTGTATAATTTTTTGCTGTTGATGTTGGTTTTGTTAAATTAAGTTGTTTCATATAAATTTATGATTTTCATTTGAAGTCATTTTATGATTGTAGAGAAACCGTAACCATATTGCACGGGGGAATATTGTACGTGTACACATGCATTCTAAAGCATCTAATCAGTTGGCTTGTTGGAATTGACCTCTAGTGGAGTCATAAATTTATTCAAATACTAATTTTATACCAATTCTAAATAGTTTAAATTTTCCTTTCAATATTTTGGAGTCAAGGTAGAATATTACTTTTTAGTGTAACTTGTAGGGTTTCGGATTTCCCGGACGGGAAATTCCGTTAATTCCCGGAAAATTATGGTCGGGAACTTCTGGAAAATATTGAAAGTTTCCCGGAAAACCCAGCAAGAATTACGTTATCTAACAAAAAAAATTTAACCAAGACATTTCAAAACTTATTTTACGAAAGATTAACGATTTTTGATAAAGAAGGAAATATTTTTTAATTTGATGCCGTTTTTTTAATTTTTTAATTTTGAAATTTTCGTTTATCTTTTAAATAACTTTGTTTCAAATTCTAATTGACACCAATATGTTCAAAGATAAAGTGAGCAGTGAGAAAGTGCCAGTATAAATTAGACATACATTAATCATATTAATGCCGGGTTTTGTGTGTATTTTACAATTTTTATAAGGCGATATTTCAAAATCATACGGAGCATGGATCGATTGTAACCCAAGTCAATACGCTTTGCTCTTGAGAAAAAACTGTCTTCAAAATTGCGACCCATAGTTTAATTTCAAGGTTTCATATACGACAGTCAGACGAACAGAATATAATTAAACTACTCAGACAGTTTTTTGCACATTACGTGTAATTATTTGCCAAAATAAACATGTGAAACATGATATTCACTAGATTCACTGTCCCATAATGCGGTAATATTAATATTTAAAAAAAAGTAACAAACCAAGCTAATTTTGATATTTTGCGTTGCATGACATTCTCAATTATACTCCATATTATAACTTGCTGTTCAGAAAGGAAACTGATAATGGTCCAGCTCACGAACGGTTATCTCTACCGAAATATTTTAGAAACATTATAAAACAAACCAAAGTTTGTTTTGAGTAGGGTAGATAGTTCTTTTTCATGCGAAGTTAGTCGCTCCAATTATATATCTAAGTAGTCCAAATACGTTCCTATAATCGTAAGTTTTTAAAACATGTCCAGAATTCTATCTGCCATTTTATATTTTAATGCTAAAAGAATAAAATTAAATGAATTAAATTAAATTGAAGAGACATTGCATTGCATGGCAAAATCTTTTTAAAGCATTATCGTTTTGTCCATCCGGCCATTGAAGCAAATAAAAAAATTAAAAAAATTATTTAAAAACAAATACAAAAGGGAACATTCATACAGGATTATGATTCCTTATTTATTGCAAATTTATTACGTTTAGTACATATGCACGAATATGACTGTATGAATGTACGTCAAGTTGAATATGATTGTATCTGCGTGTGTATATCAACAAATAATTGTAAATTTTATATTGATATGATTATTTTTTTGTTATTTTTATTCCTTGAACAAACAAGTGGATGTGATTGCAAAATTGTGAAATTCATATTTGCATTCATCGATGCAGCTACGCACAGTCAATACATTCATTATTTTACGTTGTACTTTGCGTAAAATTTTATGATTTTGTAATGGCCAGGCATTGATTACGAAATGGCTTTTTTGTTTTCTTACATTATTATTTTTATGCAATATTTTATAATGCAGAGTCTTGAAAGAATTCATTTAAATAAGAACGTGTACTAAAAGTTGGTTTAGTAGAATGATGTGCCATCCTACGATACTGATACTCTTTGATGATCAGAAATAATTGGCAATAAAAGCGCGCAAAATCAGTCCATTAAAAAAAATTAGATCTGAATGTAAGTGTCACAAATACTTATATCTAACTGCGTCCAAAAATTAACAAAATAGGTAGAACCAGTAAAAGGTCAAGCATCAAAATATATGAGAAACTTTATGCGGACTTACCAATATACCTATTTTGTTCCTGATAAATGAATTTATATAAATTGCAATACGATTGATTGGAAAATGAATTGATTGCTTTAAAAGTTCTACATAAATACATGAACGAACGAAATGTAATGATGTTTTTTTTTTTTAATTTTTAACTCATCCCCTTTTACGTAATAAAGCCAGACATTTTCGTTGCTTACACTCGTAAATGGTGGTTTTCGATAATGATTATAAAGTAATGGCCCATATAAATTCATACATTTATCCAATGACAATTCAATTCGTTGTTTACAGGCTACAGACAACGAAGGAAGGCTTTTTAATGCAAAGTATTTAAAATTTGTTATTAGTGCGTCAGAGCGAAATATTCATATTCTATTAATGGACAAATATGCAAAAATCATTGTCTGCCGCAAGCAATAACAGAAATCTGCTTTAAATTGCACAAAATATAAATTTTTATCTTCATGCCATCCTCGAATCTACTTAATGACCTGCCATTTACAATGAATTGTAATAACATTTCAATTTCTATTTGAATGTTATATTTAAATGCAAATGACATTTAGGCCATCTATTTAACAGAATTGTAGTGGGGTGTTTTGATTCATTCAAATCATTTCAGTGATTTCAACATTTGGACTATTTTTTTTATTGTTTACAAACTAAAATTATATTTGTAATTATTAAATTATTAAATTTTGCGACCATCAAACTAATTTTAAGTAGTAAGTAGTAGTAACGAGGTAATAAGTAATGTAATTTGGTGTATATGTATGCATTTTTTAAATTCACAAGAAATTTTAATTGTTTGTATTTTATATTATTTAAACATATTTTTATTGGTAAACATTTGTCTAGCATGCCTTTTGTCTAACGCTTTTCTCGTTGCTCTGTTGGCAAATTACATTAAATATTAGTCCCTTTTTCTATTAACATTTTTTCGTAGTCTAGTAACAATATATTTTTTAAAAAGGTTTTAGCTTCAGACTTTCGTAGAATGTATTTTTATTTATAAATATGTATTTTTAATAGAAATAATTTTTAGTGAGAAAACTTCAACACAAAAGTATATAATAAAATAAAAATACTCCAAAGGGGTTTTCATTAAGAAATATAATGTTTGAAGATAATTTAAATAAAATATTTTTTTAATGGATTGCACTAAATTCTGATTATTCATATTCTGTACTTTGTGCTATTAGTAACATTAGAAGAAAGAAAAAGTAACATTTTGCGTTAACTTGATCTACTCAGAAATATATTGTGCTGGCAAAAATAATAGAAATAAAATATATTTTTATTATTAAATAAAAAAATTCTTCCAATCTGGTATTTTTTTTAACATTTTATGTAATTGAATCGCGATAAAACTTTAATTACTTAACCCTTATCCTGTACTTCAAAAATAAAACGCATATGACATTAGTGGGTCAAATTTGCCCAATACAAAAAATTCTAATATTTATTCATTTTTTTTTATTTATTTTACATTCATTACATACAATATTGGTCTCAGAATGCGTTTTGCAAATAAATTTTTGACATTCGGAACATTTGTTTCAAAAAAATCCGCTAAGTATTTAAAGAATAAATTGGGCAATTTTGAGCCGTTAATACAGGACAAGGGTTAAAACATTTCATTATTATGCACGTTTCTTTACATATTGGGCAACAACATTGAATTAAAGAATAATTATTTTAATAATTAGTATAATCAGTATTTTAACAAATTTTGTCAAACCTGAAAAAAGTTTGTCTATTACATGTCATGAAATATTATGCAATGTTACTATCATAAAATATTTTCCTGTGATTGGGTTTGTATTTGACTCTTATGGAGAATTTCATTTCAATAACGATATATTTTAGAGTTTTTTTTGGTATTCCAGTTATTTTCCTTTACAAAAGACAATAGTATAATGTTTACTTACTCGTACATAGAACTGATCTAAATTTAATTAAGTTAATGTGTTTTTCAGAAATGGTCCTATATGGGAGCTATGACCAATTATGGGAAGCTCTTCATAAAGTTCGTTACGATTATTTATAAATAAATATATGTATATGGGATTTTTTTCTGTCGAATTTCAATACCATAAAGATTTTCGGAATTTGAATTTATATGGATCAATATTCAAATATGTTCAAACTGACGCAAACAAAATATCGTTTTATGATTTCGCTTAGCATGAAATTGATTTTTGCTGAATTTTGTATGAATACTGCTTTTCTATAGGCATTTATGTACCCTAGATCTGCATTTAATTTGAAGAAAATAGCAAAAAATATATGAAATATATCGAGGTAGTTAGAAACTTTGATCTATAACTCGGATCCTACTGGACCGATTTTGTCCATTTTACAAAACATTTCGTTTGTCTTTGAATTATTTAAGGACACAGAATATGTTACAAATGGAATGACAAATTTAATATACACCCCATAATATTGATGGTGGTTATACAAATGCAAGCAAGACTTTGATATGTCAATTCAAATAAAATACCTAAAATGTTCAAATTATAAACTAATTTTTATACACAAATAAGTATAAACATGTGTATTATTAACATTTACAGTATTTCGCGAATTGATCTTTTTTTGTATATCATAAATTTCTAAGTTAACATTTTTTTAACAACTTAACTGTTTTTCTAATATTTCTGTAGTGGAATTCTGTAACTTTTAACAATAGCAAGAATTGTTTTCTTGTCGACTCATTTTGTCGTTTGCAGTAACGATTATGCGATTCTGTAACTTAATGTTAAAAATATTTTTACAATTTGGCACTATGTGGCACCTCTGTAAAAATAAACAAAAAGAGCTAAAAGGAATACAAAAAATTCAACAACTCAGCTGATTGCAAACAATAACAAGTGTTGCTAAATAAGTTCGAGAATAGCAAAATCGCTTAATCAGTTGTTTAGTTTTTTAACAATGACAAGTGTTGTTAAAATAAGTTACAGAATTCCACTACTGGAGTGTTTTACATACAAAACTAAAAAATATCATCTGTGTTTCTGAATTGGAGAAAATAATATAGATTATTGTTCTACTCTATTATTTAAGAAATGTTAGATTCTTGTAAATTGCATATTTTACTTCTGTAGAAGGACATTTACATAAATACATATAAATTCCATGAATACAGGCGCATATTTTTTATTTTATACATGTCGAATTTTATTCGGGGGTGGTCCGAGCTGTTTTCGTATTACATGTCTAAATATTAATTTTTCTCTCTCTCTTTCTATATAAAGTTATATTTTTTACTGTATTTGTCTAGCAGAATGACGGCAAACTGTGAACAATAACTACAACAACATAAACAACGAATAACAAAAAGACAACAACATAATGTGCATAAATAAAAAGCTGCATGCAATATAAATAAAGTTGCAACTTGTGCGGATGATATTAAATGACAGTGACAGCAGCAATATAAAATTTAATGGAGAAAACGAACAAGTAGTACGTTTGTGCTTGATTATGACAGCAACAACAGTAAAAACAACCAAAACAGTCACATAAAACCAACAATAGTACACAGTGTAACAAGTTGAAATAAAATATCATGAGAAGATAAATTTAAAAAATGTTGATAAAAATATTAATTTTGTTTGTCTATTTTAAATAATATTATTTTGATTAACTTAACGTTAAAATTTGTGCAAAGATTTTAACTTACTTTAAAGTATTTACTGAAATTGTTATACTGTTCTCCGCTTGCGGAGATTAATATAATAAAAACTTGTGTATATTTACAAGAGCTCTTGTTTTTATATTCCTAATAAATGTTGGAAAACAAATTTTATTTATTTTAGAAATCATAATAAGTTTTCTCATATAAGAATCACGCACTAATATTGGATTTTTTTTATTTACATGGATCTCGGAACAAATGTATAAAACTATAATGTCAGTTTATGAGTTTTTAATGAATGAAAAATTCTGATTTTCAAAACATTAGAATCCATAAGAGAATTATTACTTTGTCAATTTAATAGTTGTATAGAAATACTGATATTAACAGGAGACTACATGATTCCTATGATTTTTAACAAAACGCTTAACTTATGCCACATAATTTGTTAGTTACTAAATTATACGAGTATAAATAATTGCATTGAAACATTAAACTTAAGGATTCCCAATATTTTATGTTCTCGAATTATTTGATTTTTTGTGTCGTTTTTCTGGTCAAAATATATATTTATTTTTATTTTTCCTTATTGAAAATCTCACTTGAATTAAAATATGCTGTTGAAAAAAACAAATAACCAAACAGATCTTGTATAAAAAATAAAACGTTTTCTGTACCAAAATCGATTCCAACTGATTTCGATATAAAGTATTTTATTTTAACATTCAATTTTATTAAAAATAACTAAATGATAATTTTTCCTCTAGCGAGTACTATTGTAAAAACTTTTTATAAAAATTTTCTTTTTCGAAGATTTACTTCTAGTTAAATATAAAAGAATTTGAAATTTATTTTTGTATACCTTTTTTTGTATATTGGTGATTTGGGATACATTGAGTGTCGTTCAGAATTGGAATCAACTTAGCCAATAACAATTTTTCAAACAGTTTTGAAATTGTCGGCAGTAGACTAATTGGCCTATATGACTCTACTTTAGTGGGGTCCTTCCCTGGCTTAGGAATCATGGTAATCATAGATACCTTCCAATCTGCAGGATAGTATTCTAGGCGTAAAATAGCATTAAAAATAAATAGGATAATTCTTTTAGCTACACGAGGTAACTCCACAAGCATTTTGTTGCTGATTTTATCCATACCTGGAGCTTTTTTAAGATTCAGAGTACCAATAGCGCTTTGGACATCATTAAGGCTAAGTCTTAGAGGTACAGGAGGTCTAATAACGAGTGGAGGCAAATCAGATGCATTATTTGAGTTGTTTATAGTAAACACTTTTCTCAAATGATTAACAAATAAAGTCCCCTTCTCGGAATCATTTCTAGCCCAGTCACCAGTCGGATTTCGCAGAGGAGGTTTTCCTCTAACTGGTCTTTTTAAACCTCGTGCCGCCTTCCATAACGAATAGTCAGATTGTGGGGTACTATCAAGACCCTCCAAGTAAGATTTAAGTGAAGCCATTCTTTGGGTTTCTAAGAAATTTCTTAGTATATCTCTGCATACCCGTAGCCTAGCTTTCAGTTCAGGAGACCTGTGGATTTGCCACTGTCTTCTAACTCTTCTTTTTTCTGACAGGAGATGATCGAGTTCAGCGAAGTAAGTTCTATTTGTCCCACTTCTGCACTCAACGTCGTATGTGGAGGCGTGATGTACAGCTCTTCGTATGTCCTCAGTAAACTTGCCAATCGACCCATCAATATCCTCGGTAGTTCTCAACACTACATTTCCCGTGCAGTGGGAACTTAAATACTTTTTATACTTTATCCAACTTACTCTGGTTTTAGATATGTCCCGAAATGGAGAGCCATTCCCTTGAAGGAAACGCATTGAAATAATAGAAGGAGAGTGATCTGAAGACAAGTCTAATGAAGGCTCCGCTTGTATCGATTCTACAGGGATATTTTTTACTACTCCGAAGTCAATAACATCGGGAATCTTCCGTCGGTCCGTCGGCCAGTAGGTGGGATGCCCGCTTGAGAGTACATCTAATCCCATTTTGGCAATGGTGTTGAAGAGTTCACGACCCTTCGGGGTCACCAGACGTGAACCCCAAAAAGTGTGTTTGGCGTTAAAGTCACCAGCAACTAAAAATCTAGCTCCAAGGGAATTGAAGAAGCTGTAGTATTGGTGTTCTTTTATTGAAAATCGAGGCGGCGAATAAATTGATGATAAAACAAAATTGTATTGACAGAATTCAATACAAATGTTTGTTGCTTGTAGGTAATCCTCACATATGTTGTTCATTAAATAATGTTTTATTCTGTTCTTTATAAGAATTGCCGAACCTCCACATGCTCTTCCGCGGGGATCTTTAGTATCATATAACACGTAGCCATTAATTTTGAAGTACGCTGTCGCCGTCAAGTGAGTTTCAGCAATCATCATGACATCAATCTGCTTATCCATCAGGAAGTGTTCCAGTTCGTTTTTATGTTGGCGGAGGCCGTTCGCATTCCAAAAACAAATTTTTAAACAAATCATTTCTTTAAAATGGCTTGTAAGATAGTGGATTGCATTTTCAGCATTTCCTGCATCATGGATGTCATAGTGGTCGTAAAAGTGTTCATGGTTTGGACAAGTGTCTGCAATGTAGTCTCTAAAGTGTTAATATTAGGCTCGTAATATTGTGATTTAGGTGCCTGCTCCAAACCTGGCATATTAGATTTAACCACGTTAGCGTAAGAAACTTGTCTAGAACTAGGCGCGTTTACATGACTAGTGGACCGTAACAATTGCGGGAAATTGTCACTCGATGCCAAAATAGGCTGTTGACGATGATCAGGTAATACTGACGTCTTGTTGGTGCTTATGCCTTTCAAATGAGTGTAAATTGGACAACCTCTATAATTTGCGGTATGATTACCTCCGCAGTTACTGCATTTTTTGATTTTTGAATCAGTTTTCGACTTATCACATTGAGCAGTTGCATGTAGCTCCCCACACGCAACACAAACTGTCGGCAATTTACAATACGCCTTGGTGTGACCAAATTCTTGACAGTTGAGACACTGGACGGGTCCCTGACGCTTATGTGGTTCTTCCACGGTGATTCTACGATGCAGAAGGTACATCAGATTGTAGATGGGATGGGACTCGTTTTTCTTTAATACGACATCTCCAGGTTCCAATTCCACCCTGAACATAGGCTGTGGAGTCTTTTCACGGTTTCTAATATTCGTTATGCTCTTAATTTTGAAGCCTTTTTCCATTAAGCTAGTCTTTATCTCGGCAGGATCAACATCTGGGTCTATACCCTTTAGAACGACTTGGAGTCCTTTTGCGCTTTTCAGCTGGTAGGTATAGAAATCCCTACTTTCCCTCTCCAACTGGTTGGACAATTTACGAAAATCATCCTCCTTTTTCACTTGTATTTTGGTTTCGCTGATATTTCCATGTTTAATTGATGTTACGCTAAACATATTTGCACCTATTACCGAAACAATTCCTTGTACCAATTTACTGGAAGTGGGCTCTCTCAGATAAATTGGTGGGGGCTTAAACGTCTTCTTAGGAAGTTCTGGCTCATCCGTCTGATCATTACTCACAGTCTTAGAAGCTTTTGCATTTGATGACACTTGAGCAGACTTCGGGCTCCTCTGTCGCTTGAGAACGGTGATGTACTTATCCATACCTACTTGTTTTTTGGGTTTCACTGCACTATTTGATGAAGATGATGTATTCTCATCTGTTGAAATCACTATATTGGGAGAACAGGAACGACGCCGTTCTACGGCTATTGTAGTGAGAAAATTCTCCAGAGATTTTTTTATGGATTCTTCCTCAGAGAGCCATTTAGTTTTTCTCGACGAGCTAAGCTCTTTCTCAGAATTACATCTGAGATGAACACTCATACAGTTTTTATACGATTTTTAATGATTTTTTTTTTTTTATATATTTTAACCTATTACGAGTTATTTTTTTCACTTTTTTGTTTAATTTCAACCTATTACAATTTTTCACCTATTACGATTTTTTCACCGATAATTCAGCCGCACTAAAATTAACACGTCCGAACAGTTCGATGAGACGAGACTGAAAAAAAATAAACGTAATTAATTACTTTTTTACATTCCTGTTAGTTTTATTTTTATGGAGCTTTGAAAACAAAACAATGCACTGCATAAAGTAAGCTGTGGTCTACACACTAATTGGCAAAAAATCAATCATGGATCCCATTAAACGTTTCATAATATTGAAGAATGATATTTTGACGCAACATTTCCATGGACAAAGTCATATTCTATAAATCCCATCCCTGCAACTGGCTAATTTGTAGCATCAGTTCCGAAGTAAAATTCCATAACAAGGACACGTGAAATTTTTGTTTTAAGCCCTCTAAACAAAATAGAAAAAAATTTAATTTGTTGACATAAATTATTTAGATCCTGCCAACTTGTTTTATGTATGTATTTTGTTGTTTCTAATTTAAGAACTGTTTTAATATCTGGACGTAAAAATAAGATGGAGCAAAACATACTAAATAAGTATATGGACAGTGGCTCAAGAGAATGCAATCTTGCCGGAAAATGTTATACCGTTATATGTATATTTAAACTACTTCTTTTTTGCTTTCATAAATATCAGTGACTCTAAAATTAAAATGTGTTTAAAGCCAACTTTACCTTTGCCACTGTGGCCTAGAAAATTCTTCAAATTCTAAATTAAATTTAATTAAAAAATTAACATAAATTTTAATTGCACTTAAAATAATACCTAGTAATGTATGCGTGTGTGTGCGGAGGAAATGTGTTGTAAAAGTCCTTTAAAGCTTCTTGTTGTTTGTTTAATACATGATTTTTGTTTTAATATTCTTGCCTGTTTTTTATTTGATGCCAGTAAAAAGTTTTTATCTCTCTTCTTGTGCTTCTGTGAACCATGGATTGTTGTTTGGAAATATTTTTGCTTTTTACTGTCACATTTCATCGTAGACTTCATGTCCTCATTGTGCAATGTTTTATTGCTTGATATCAACTAATCCAAACAACAAGCAGGAACACAGCGCTAGAAATAGGGGACGTGCATGCAACCTACACATACGAGTATGTACATGTATTCATACTTGCAGATACCCTGAAGTTTCATAAGTAGTAGTTGTCAATTTTGCACTAGCTTTAACGCTACTTACGCCACACTAATTAATTACGAGTCGTGCTGTATGATTTTAAGTAGTATATCGTTAGTGGTAGATCATTGCCACGAATCATTTGTGTTATTGAAAGTTATGCTGATGGTGCTAATTATTATACTTTTGCCTACATAATCGTTTTTGAATCAAAGAAAAAATAGCAATCTATAGCTTAAATATTAAATGGTGTCAATTCACCATGAGACCGTGCACAACATCTCTGAACTAAGAAAATGTGAGAATAGAATAAATGCCCAATCATATATATATGTATGTTCCTATACAATAATTATTGAAATATTAAAGTATGGTGTTGAGCCCACAAAATTATATTTCCCTACACATGCGATACAATTTAAAATAATTATTTTTCAATTAATAAAACTAAGAATAAAAAACTGAAAAAACAAGTAATCTTTAAGCAGGATTGTTTACAGTTTACAGTGACATTAATATCAACATATAATAATGTTGAATTCCTGACTATACCCGGAAGGAAATGCCTTTCATTCTGCCAAATTTTCAAATAATTAATTTTTTGGTTAAAATTTAATTTAAGTTTCTTTCTTAGAATAATATATTCATATAATTAATATTTTGTTAACTAGCCACCTTTGATAAATTGGCAAATCAATTATGCACAAGTAGATAGTTGGGTAACTAGTCGTGGGTTTTAGAGGAAATTTCAAACGACAACGCGTAACAAGTTCGCTGGTCTGTCGGGTATGTGAAAAACGGAGAGTGTGTTGACACTAATACTGTTACATGCACATGAAAACTTTTTTATTACTTAATTTTGGGTGGATCAGGATCTGTGTCGCAAGTCCTTTACACGTACATAAATGCATGTGTACACATACATACATACAAACATACTTTACGTACGTATAAAAGTAAATGTCAAAACGTAATAAGTCATAGTGGATACAACTTCAAATAATTAATTCGGTCTTATCATGGCCATATTTGCCAGATATTTATGTGCATATTTTTAGTACTTTTGTGTAGATGGTCCTTTTTCATTTAACAGTTGAGTCTAGCATAAAATATTTAAGAAATCTTTGGTTATGTGATCGCATCTTGTTTCACAGTTTTAAATTACTAGAATATGAACAATGCATCTGGTATCTGTTAAATATACTGTGAGTGTCAATATAAAGCAAACAACTAATAGTGTTTATTATATATACTCGTATATATATATATACTACAAGTACAAATTTTAAACAAAATATATTGCAAAATTCATAAGTACATTAAGCAACTCTAACTCATAAAAAACAACTAGAAAAATTTAAAACATAACAAAATAATAAAATTTTAACTGAAAAGTACAAGATGCCGCTACACAACCCCAGACCACTTAGCCGCCGCCGTTTTACAGTATTGGTAACATATTTATTACTAAAGGATTCGTTTATTGTATTTGGTTTGATTGTTTTAGAATATAAAGTGCTTCTTAGGTGTAGGCCATTTTAATGCAAAGATGTTCTAATCGTCGCTTTGGTCGTTTTGCACCAGGAAAATTTTCTACGGTATTGTGTTTGGTGAACTTATCTATAATTTCGTTTATTGTACAGTGATGCCTTCCAATCATTTTAACAATTTTCTATGTAAGTATATTATGATGTGCCACTACTTGTGCAATGACAGGGGTTTTTGGTTAAAATTGGTCTATTTTAACAATAAATCAAATAAATTTGTATTGGTTTCGGTTTTCTTTTGCGAATTTAATTCTGCTATAACTATAATAACTACATAAAAATCCAATATAGTTGTATAAAATAATATTATTTAAAGTTTTTCGTTTAATAATATATGGTGTTGACTTTATTTTAAGGCTCACAGTAGGATCATTTCCGACAATTAAGCATGATCGTTTTTGGTAATTATTGTATTAACCCTCCAGACTTCCTTATATTGTTTTCAATGAAAAAATTCTATTTTGCGACTGTTTTAATGAAAAAGTTGAATTTAAATAAAAATATAATTTATTGGTTATTGAAACTTTTATATATGTATGTAAGAATAATTAAATACATTATATTACGTTTAAAATTCCGATAATTCTGGAATTCTGGAAGAATTTCGAGTTCCCCATATTAGCAAGAGACTCACATTTGGCAACAATTTTTCAGATATTTTCAGTACAATCATCTTATAAAGCGATTGTTTACACCAAATATAACTTTAAAAACCTCATTTATTTATACACTAAAAATCCTAATTGGTTCATAAATGGGGATTTAACCGAAACCCGGTTGAGATTATGCAAGTATTAAAGTAATGGTATTTCAAAGGCCTTATAAGTTTGGAACGACCATTGAACATTTTCGGAAATATATTTTCAAGCTGATTTTGTGAAGAAAATTTTAGAAACTTCTCTATAAAATATACACGTATCTACTTTAAAGTAGTATTCGTATATAGCCATGACATTCAGCTTAAATTTAATGCATAAAACGTCATTCATAAAACAGTTTTCTTTTAAATTAAAGCCACTGGTAAGATTTTGCACAGTCGAAAAAATCTCTCTAACATTTTTTGGAATTAAATGTATATGTAGTATATACGAGAATGTCTGTATTATTGTTATTCAAATAACAAAATATTCAGTAAGTTCATTCTAGTATGTTCATTTAGACTTAGACATTTATTGAATTGTAATAGTATTTAAAGGTCAAATACAGAAAACATGTTTTATATTTTAAATTGCAAGAACAAAATGTCGGTTTTAATTAAATTTAAATGTTCCTTATTTTACGGCAAAAATATATAAATTTGATTTCTGTGTTAACAGAATGCTTAAGTTTACGCGAAGATAATAAAATATTTTAATACTAATTTTAACTGCGTACACAACTGCATTTCACAGCGTGTCACAAAAACTATAAATCAGAAGAATTACATGTCCAGATTCATGTTTTCTATTACAAAAATTTAGAGTTATTTTTAAAAGCTGATATTAAAACCTGATATTGAGAGATTGCAATGGTATATGAAATAAATGTTCAACTAAATAATTATCGATATAGTGATGGTGGTTTTTAAGAAATGTCGGCTTTAGCCGAAGAATAAATGTATTTCAAGTGCTAAATAGTTTCGCCCAGTGTATTAACTTATGATGCTTGAAGTCAGTTATAATTTTGAAAATATTTTTCAAGCAAGAGTGCAGTTTAAAAATTTCATTAGTTTTAATGCGATTAACAACGATATTCTAGCGTATTTCTCTTTGCTTTTCAAAGAAATGCCATTTTAACAAATCTAATAAAAAAAACATAACACTCACACTCACACAAAAAATAACAACAAAAATTCCTTTACATGGCCATAACAAGATATCCTGACTAAATCCAATCAAGTTCTGCAAGATAAATTTAATGAAATAAAATACAAAAAACAACAACAACAACAGAAAACTCATAGATAAAACACTACTGAAAAACACACTGAATGGCAAATGAAATGAAGAAAAGAAACGATAAAATATAAAACTGAGCGGATTGTGTGGAATAATTTTCTACTTTGTTGAACTAAATGATGAGAATTTATGTTAAATAAATGACAACTAAGCATGAAAGCTAAACGAAAAACAAACAACAAGAACAAAACGGCCCCATGAGAGGTTGAGGTGAAATATGTAGAATAAATAGAAAAAAATTCATTGCCACACGGCCGCAAATTCATACTCCAGGTGGGACCATCTACAAAATAACAAACATCATTGTAATATATGTATGTATGTATGTATATGTAAAATATGTAAGTTTATGCTTTAGCAAAACAAAAACACAAGTACTGCAATGGTATACATTTTCTAAAATCATGAATACTCCGGGCAATGGCCAAGTACTTTAAAAGAAAACACCCCTATTTCCACTACATATTTTATTCAAGATGGATTTTTCCAAGTGCCAGAGGTTGTCCATTTGACATGATACACAAATATAATGGATTTTCAAGAGGACTCCCAATTAAATGTAGTATAAAGGTAAATAGCATTATTAGTGCGTTGAAAGCGATTGCTTAATAAATTCGGGATATAAGTATATCCCCACAGGATCATACATGTTTCCATTAGGATCATGAGTAGCATATAATGAATCAATTTGGTATATTCTACCTGATCTGAATTTCCTACTGCAAAGAATAATATTATTTAAATATGCAACAGAGCCCCTATCAGTAGATGGGCACAAATAAATACCACTGACACAATGCCGACATCTCATTGAATATTGTGGAAATTTGTATATTCCAAATTGGTTCATTAGTGTTAGATAAATTTCAGTGTAGTATTTAAATTACAAATAACATATGTATGTATTTATACTGACAAGCGCTAACATCATATTAAATATTTATATTGAAATGTTTGCAATGGTGTGTGTTATTAAATGTTCCTATAAAATGTAAACTTCTTAAATAGATACATATATCCTTTGTCGTTACATTAAATGTAAACACAATTCTAATTATGTTCAACCAATGAAACACGTGCAACATTTAAACACATATTTGTATTTGTACTACAATATTGATATACATATGCACATACTCGTACATTAATAAATAAATAAATATATTTTAACATCCAAAATAATTTTGTCAATCACTAAAAGCAGAAAAAGAAAACAAGGCAAACAAATAAAAAACACTTCAAGATCTACAAACATGGCGTACGCGAAACACAAACATTTAAAATATCAAAGAATATTTATTCCTCTGCCCTCACTTGAATCATTGACAGACAAGCCAAATTTTAATTTAGTTTGTATCCTCTATCCATTCAACCATAAACAACCTTCAAGCGCAAATCACAAATGGAAAACGAAACAAGTAAGAAAGTATAGTCGGTCAAGCCCGACCATATAATACCCTACACTCAGTATATGTATAAAACAGTTTTTCAAAAACGAGCGCTATATGGCAGATATGACCTATTATGGACCGATCATCCAAAAATTTAATGCCATGAGTTCTGTGAATACATATAAATATTATATGTGTTAAACTTTATCTCGACATAAATACTTTTAAAAGATTTATGGAGGTTAAAGTGAATTACGTAGAGGGTCTTATATGGTAGTTTTGACTAATTACGGACCGACCATTATAAAATTAGGTGTCATCATTTCTGTAAACATGAAACTTATTTGTATTGATTTTTATTTGGATACCAACATTTTTAAGCAGTTTATGGTCGTTAAAGTGATTTTCGGAAGTGGGCCTTATATGGGAGCTACGACTAATTATGGACCGCTCTTGATAAAATTTGTAGATGTTCTTTAGTTTCATTTATTACTCATTTGTGGTGAAATTTGTTTGCATACTTGTATAGTTAAAACATTTATGATCGGTAAACTCCAAAATCGAGAGGACATTTGTATGGGGGCCAGGTGAAATAATGGACCGATTTCCACCAGTTTCAATCCCATCCGTCCTTGGGCCGAAAAAATTTCACGTAAAAAATTTTATCGAAATATCTTCAAAATGGCGAACTGTACTCTGCGCACAAGCTTTACATGGACAGCCAGCCAGCCAGACGGACGGACGGAGATCGTTAAATCGACTCAGCAAGTGATTCTGAGTCGGTCGGTGTTGGACCAATATTTCTGGGCGTTACAAACATCAGCACAATTCCAATATAGCCCCCCACTATGGTGGTGTAGGGTATAAAAACAAACAACAAATATTTATTTCCTTGAAGGATGTTTATGGCACAAAATGACTGACTATGTAACCCTTTGTAAACAAATGAACAAGTCAACCAATCATGCCCACAAGTCAAGCAACTATTTGACTTGTCCTACAAGCAAATGTATACAGAAGACAAATAGACAGACAATAATTCATTGGTATTGAAACTTTGCTATACGAGTCAGTAAATATCAGCTCCATCAACTACTTTTTATTCTATTACGAATAGCTCTTCGGTGGCGCTTTGGCATTCGTAATGAAATTGGCGAGAAGGGAAACCATTAAACATAAAACAAATTGCTTGGACACGTTGCCACTCAGAACTTATGAATTACATGGTTGAACGATTTCATTCATTCCACGAACGATACAATCATTGCTCACTTAAAACTACATAGCTTCGGCATGTTGTCTTCAATGAGTTCAAGTCTAATATTTGCCAATTATAAATTGATAATAAAGATGTATAGATGTACAAATAACTTTAAAGTTTTCCAGTTGTTTCGATACCTCGACATAAAATACATTCATGTACAAGTGTAGTGGTATTTATTTTGCCACTAAATACATTTTACCAACTAAAATATTCATTATTGAGTTGGCAACTGTCCCACCCATCAGATGTCATTGGCTTAGTAATCCATTTTCTTTTTAACGACTTTAACACTGTCAACTCAATAGCAACAACAGAGAAAGGAACCATATTTTCTTTTCGAATAAAATATGAATAAAGAGGAATATACCAATATGTATGAAATGGAATTCCTTAAGACCTAAATCCCCTTTAGCAAAATGCGAAAAATACAAAACATAAATAGACCCGCAAATAGTAAATAGGACTGTAACTGTGGATAAGAGCACCCTGTAGTCCATGGACTTAGCGTTGAGGGACAATCAGCATTTACTGAGTGTATTTGCAAGGCGTTTTCCTAATGAAATTGTTGGCAATGGTGGACGCTGGTTAATTTATACAATATTCATTAAGAACCCTATAAAGAACTATCTACATAAATCATTACAGATAGCGAAATTCATATAAGACATCCAGATATCTCACCGGCTCAAATCTTGCATCAATATATCAGATACATATATTGAGAAATTATTGACATACATATGAGTAAAATCACGAGTGCCGGGTTTTATACAAATATCCTTGGCCTTATTTTGAATACTAAGCTATTAACGAAGATAACTTGTATTCTTCACATTTGAAATCAGAATGGCTGAGTATTTGTTGAAATATGTTTGGCAATATCCCAAATACTAACATAAAAATAGTGACATTACTGGCTGATGGCATGCACTGAAAATAACAGTTCCATTTTAATTTTAATGGTTAACTGTCACCATTTACCATTAAAAAATTGTTTTTTCTTTTATATCACCGAGAGTGAGAGAGAACATTTTAGATTAGTGGTTGAGAGAATCACCAGCGTTGTCAACTTGGTGCGTTTCGCACCATTTTTGGTGCTTTTTTAAATTTTTGGTGCGAAAAGTTCTTTAGGCGGTGCGCTTTTTTTTAAATTTTGGTGCGCTTTTTAATTTTTGGTGGCACCAAAGCAAATTCAACACAACTCTTTGTTTCAGTGTGAGAAAAAATCTTTCTACAATAAAATACACCTGTTTGAGTACCATTTCATTCAACACTGCAATTTTTTGTGTATTTTGGTGCGTTTTTTAATTTTTTCGAAAATGTGATGAAATCTTTATTTTTACTAATTTTAAGTTGCAGCTTTGTATTTTAAATACGAATATATGATAAATGAAATCAAATTCTTCAAAAATCTTTGTTTGAAAATCAAATTAACATTTGAAACATGTAAATAAAAATTCTTGTATAACCTAATGGTTTGGTCTACTGAACTGTAGACGAACAACCAGGGTTAGAGTACCAGTGGAATCCTAACAAATTTTATTGGAAAAAATCAAATAGAAGTATTTTAACTAGAAAATAAAAATATACAAAAAAGTACCAAATATGTACTGAAATTAGCTTTTTTACCAATTAGTACGTTAATTCCGATTATCATATTGTGAGTTAAATTTTGAGTGGTTAAATGCTTATTTTATCTTTATTAGATCATTTATTAAAAAAAAGGCTTTTACTATTATTACTTTTACTAATAATCGTTGATAAAAAGTTTTTTATAGAAATTATGATATTAAAAAATTTCAAATTAATTTAATAAATATTTGAAACAAAAACGAAATTCGAAACTTGGTGCGTTTTTCTGTAAATGGTGCGCTTTTTTCTCCATCAATCACCAATATCGTGACTAAAAATTCCACATGAAATTTGTTCCCTTTTCACATTTTTCTTATTAAAATTCAATGTTGAAAAAATAAAAGGGAACAAATTTCATGAGGAATTTTTTTTCACGATAGGGGTGAATATGAGTTATTTATAATTTTCGAACTTTAAAAATGAATGTCAAAAGGTTATTAGATGCAAATCAACGAGGCTTGAATATACAATTCTCTGTTTTTTTACGTTTTAATATACCTACAAAACAAATAGTTTATAGTATGTGAATAAAAAAAAACAAACCATGTAAACAAAAATCAATTTTAAATGTTATTTTGAGTGATTTATTTTCATAAACAAAATATAAATCACTTTTTTGATGGAGAAGCTATTTTCGATATCCGCCTGATAGTAATGCAGTGGTAAGCAATGAATACCACATGCAAAAACATTTAAATAAAAAAATCAATAAAGAGCAAAAGTAAGTTTGTCCAGAAGACTACTCCACCTGATAATATTATTGTTATAGCTGTTGCAATGTTGGCAATTGATACTTTTAAAACTGCAGGGGCATGATCATTTATTTACTACATCATGTAGTTATTTATTTTTTGTCTGACTGCCAGTGTACTTTTACATTTGTTGTCGTTATTGCTGAATATTGTAAATAAAAGTTCAGAGTTTATATTAATAATTTATTTCAATAACAAGAACATTATTACTTACGGACAATTGTTGTCACCTTCTTCAAGCTTATTTCTTTTTATCCTTGTAGTTTTCTTTAGTAATTTCATTTTATTATATTTGTTGTTTCTGCTTCAGTTTTGTTTGTGTGTATTTTAGTGGGTGTGGGGAGGGACGCATTATTTTCTTAAGACAAATACATAATTTGATTAAAACATAAAAGATGTCAGTCAAATAACTTTTGTTAGATTAAATTTTATTTCTATTTCTTCGGCGCTTGTTTTGTATCTTATTAGGCAAAAAATTGTTTAATTTTACTAAAAGCTTTTTGTAGTTATAGTTTCACTTACTACATAACATATTTGCAACAGTATGTTTTACATAAATTGGAATATTTATATTCTGAGATACAATACACATCTCTGTATGTATGTATGTATGTATGTAATTTTACTACTACTCTAAATAATTTACATACATTTTTAAT